>JARCFY010000002.1:21101961-25901961 GCA_029233225.1 Lepidodactylus listeri
TCCCCACAACAGACACCCTGTGGGGTAGGTGGGGCTGAGAGAGCTCTTTCCAGAACTGTCCTTGAGAGAACAGCTCTGACAGAACTAGGGCTTGCGCAAGGTCATCCAGCAGCTGCAAGTGGAGGAGTGGGGAATCAAACCCAGTTCCCCCAGATTGGAGTCCGTGCACTTAACCACTGCACCAAACTGGCTGATTGCGCTGTAGTGTATTGTTAGGAAGGAGTAGGGTGAAACAACATACCAGACTAATGTTCAATTGAAACACTGGCCCTGTTCACAGCTGATAAACCTGGTAGGAGATGAGCCCATAGGCGTCTGAGCATCCGTAGTTGTAACAACCAATTTCAATTGTGTGTGTGTAAAGTACCATTAAGTCGCAGCCGACTTATGACAACCCCTTGCAGGCTTTCCACAACAGAGTTGGTTTGCCGTTGCCCGCCTCTGCATAGTGAACCTGGACTTCCTTGGTGGTCTCCCATCCAAATAGAGACCAGGGCCAACTTTGCTTAGCTACTGAGATCTGACGAGATCTGACTAGCCTGGGCCATCCCAGTCAGAGCAATTGCAGCTGCCAAGATAACAAAGAGTCCCCTAGAATATGCCCTCAACTGAGCGACCCATAGTGCACTCCTAAGGAGACTTATACCCTTCTAAGCCCGTTGATGTACATGGACTCAGAATCAGATGACTCTGTTTAGGATTATACCGCTACACCCTTTAATAGAGGCAGGTTCAGCTTTGGCACTGTCAGTTGCTGATCTCTACCGTAAGACATTATTCTCAGACCCAAAACCGCATTAACGTAATACCTTTTTTATTGAGACCAACCAAAATATTACAACATGTATTCTGGGATGTTTTCCCCTCAGGGATCAACATGACTACCGACAATTGTTTATTATTTTCAGAGTATCCCCAAATTAAAGGATGAACTGGAGACTGGGAGAACTCATTCTCGGAATCCAAAACCCTGGCCAATTTATTTCCCGATCTCATATCACAAATACTGCTGGAAAGCAGTAAAAGGAGAACAGGATTCTGGGAGCTGGCAGTCAAACTAGTCTACCACAAACTTCTATTAATATACCTGTCCTTAAATACAAACTGTATCATCTCTCTCTCTCTTTCTGTCTTTTCTTTTCTCAAAAATAGTTATATCATTCTGTTCTGACCATAAAAGATTGTGGACTGCCCAGGAAAATGACACTTTCTATCAGACACAATTCATTTTGTTGTAGCTGTTTGCTTGTCAGAATTATTTATGGCCATAACTCATACCCAACCACTTATACAACTGCTGTTTCTTACAGGAACATTTCGGGAGTGCACGATCAATCCTTCCATTTTAGATGGACTGGGCATTGGTTGAAGATCACAAGAAGTCCAGTTCTATGTGTAAGTTTGACTTTCCCTGTAGCTTTTTTGGGAGGAGGCAGTGGAGTTCTAGCTCTCATGTTTGGTAGCACTGCATATATACCCAGGGCTCATTTCGTAGCAGGAGCTCCTTTGCATTTAGCCAATCCTCCAACAGCTTCAGTAGCCCCTGTAAGAAGAGCTCTGTAAGCTCTTGGAGGATTAGCTACATTAGGGGTGTGTGGCCTAATATGCAGAGGAGCTCCTGCTGCGAAATGAGCCCTGTATATACCAAGGGATCACCCACGTATTGTGTTTCAAGCATGACATATTTAGCAGCAAGTCAGAAAGGGTTGTCAGCAAGCTTTGAGAAATTAAAGATTAAAGATGTGAACCAGACCTGTGGTGAAACTAGATGTGACACTGAAAACCCATGGTCAGGGCCAGGCAGCAGGTAGAGGGGGAGATTTAAAAAAAAATACACCACCTGCAGCATTACATCACTTCCAGTTAAAAAGGGGGTAGCTCTAGGAATTGCCAGAAATTCTATGGTTTTACCATAGAGTTTCCAGCAATTCCCAGAGCTACTCTTTGTCACTTCCGGGGTAACGCTACAAATCTCTGTCAATTCTATCGCTTTGCCATAAAATTTCTGGCAATTCCTAGAGCTACCTATGTCAGAAGTTATGTGATGCCACAGCCAGCATCACAGCTCCACCATATCACTGCCCACAGCCCTTTCAGGCCTATCAGGAAGAAGAAGAAGATAAGAGATTGGATTTATACCCCGCCCTTCACTCACTTAAGAGTCTCAGAGCAGCTTACAAACTCCTTTCCTTTCCCCTCCCCACAACAGACACCTTGTGAAGTAGGTGGGGCTGAGAGAGCTCTGAGACAATTGTCCTTGAGAGAACAGCTGGTACAGAGCCATGGCTTGCCCAAGGTCATCCAGCAGGTGCAAGTGGAGGGGTGGGGAATCAAACTCAGTTCTCCCAGATTAGAGTTTGCGCACTTAACCACTACACCAAACTGGCTCAACTGGGAAGTCACACATCCTCAAAAAAAGCAAGACAGGAGAACTATGGACATGGTGGATAAAAATCAAGCAATAGATATGTTATTCAGCTGACAAAACAGCCATGAGCAGGATTTTTTAAAAAATGTGCAACCAGACACAAAATAGGCAGATTCAGGAAAAAGTTGTTGTTGTTAAATTTGTATGCCACCTCTTGCCACCAAGCAGTCTTGAGGCGGCTAACAACTGCTAAAATATTAGCCGATATCAATTCAAAACATAATAGTAATAGAATTAAAAGGCAGCCCCCATAAACAGACCTGACTAATGAAAAGCTAAGCAGAAAAGCCCTGCTTTGCAGACCCTAGATAAGTCCCACAGGGCCCGTGTACCATCTGACAGCTGTTTCCACCAGAAACGGGGCCACCACAAAGAAGTCCCATCAAAGTTAGTATTGTCTACTTCAGGGATCTCCAACATGGTTCCTGTGGGCACCACGGTGCCTGCCAACACCTTTCTTGATGCCCACCAAGTGTTTTTAGAAAATGGGTGGGGCCAGGAGGGGCTTCTTCCCAGCAGGGCTTCTGATTGGCCCCTGGAGATCTGATCATCTGTGCTGATTACAATAATTCCACAGTGCTTGTTTGTTTATTTTATTCTCTCTCAATCCTCTTTCCCAGTTTATATTTAAAGTACCCTACTTCTCCTCTGCACTTGGGCTTCCTCTGTGTATGTGGTTTTGCCTCCGGTGTGTTATGTATTGGGTTAAAGGCATAACTTGTAGCATGAGCTTCGGTCACAGCTCCATAGACTGCCAGCATCCTAAAATATGCAACTGGATTGGATGCTGTTGCAAACAGGCCAACCCAGAGAGACTCTGACCTTCGGTGGGAACAATTCCCATTGGTCCCAAGCACTGATCTGTGATTGGACGTTATTGTTCCAGGAGGGGCGGTTTTCCTGGATCAAACTGTATGTAGTTGGATCGCTCTGTGTGTTGGTTGTTGTGTTCTGAGCTGAATAAAGAGATCACTTGTTTGCAGTGCTGCCTTGATCTCAGTATGTAATAGGCAGCAGCCCCTTTGTGGTTGTCTCCACCTCCCACAGCAGCTGAGCCCGCCACCCTGTGCTAGAATTCCTGGGGTGCTCCACAGGCTTAAAAGGGTTGGGGTCCCCTGATCTACTTTGACAGGCAGAGGCTGTCCAGGGTCTCTGGCAGAGGCCTGCCACATTACCTACTACCAGACCCTTTTAATGGGAGATAGACAGAATATGACTCTCCGTCCAGAGAGGGGCACTTCTGATTGAGAAACGGTACTTAGCAAAAGAGGGGGGGGGGGAGTTATTTTTAAAAAGGAACAGAAAAAAATCTTGCTCAGGGCCATGACTTCAGTTCAGATCAGGGTCCTCCTCAGCTGCTTTTTACAGACACACACACAGATCTCCAACATTCTGTGTAGTTTATCCTGAAGCGGTCAACTTCCAAATGGACAGTCTCACCTGCTGCTGGCCAGGGGCATATTGGGAGCTGCTACAGTCAGTAGAGACAAGAATGGCCCAGCCTCAATGCAGTGCAGTTTCATGTTCGGCGTAGGGTTGCCAGATCCCTCCTGGCAACCAACAGGAAATCAGGGGACCTACCACGAGCAGAAGCAAGGCCCAGGCAACACTGCCAGCAACATGGCGATGCCACTTCTGGCATGTACGGGAAGTGGTATCATCAGATGGTGACATTGCGGTGGGGCTCTGGTATTTGGGCAAAAACTCTATGGTAAAAACAGCTTCTACCATAGAGTTTTTGCCCAAATTACCAGAGTGTCGCTCAGATGTCACCGATGCGATGACATCCCTTCTGGTGCATGCCAGAACTTACACCACATCACCAGCGATATAGCTTGGACCTCCCGCTGTCTCCTCGGAAGCCCCTGCTGGCCAGCTGACCGGTGGTAGGGGGGCAGGACCTGGCGGTGGGGGACTGCCGCCTCCATTGGGGGGGGGAGAAGGCTGGCAACCCAAGTCCAGCTATGAAGATGAAGAAAATAGAGACATTCTAAGCATTCCATATAACCTGCCAGGCGTCATTTCGAGCAGGAACTTGGGGGAGCGCAGCTCTGGGAGTTGGTGCCAGCCCCACCCCCCGCGGGGGAATGCCTGCTTGTGTCATGGCTGCAGCAAAATGACCCCGTCCCCTGGAAAGGTCCTTGTTCCTCCGACCAGCCTTCTGAAGGCTTCAGCCAGCACTGAAGCTATCCTCCCAGAATAGTGGTATTTCTGAGGCTTGGATTAGTAGCTGTCCTCTTTCTTTCTTTCTTTCTTTCTTTCTTTCTTTCTTTCTTTCTTTCTTTCTTTCTCTCTCTCTCTCTCTCTCTCTCTCTCTCTCTCTCTCTCTCCTTTCTTTCTTGCCTTCTGACATACTTCCGGTGATGTCAGGTGGTGTAGCATATGCAAATAAGTTATGCTAATGAGTTATGCTAATGAGCTCCTGCACCTCTTTTTCTACGAAATGACCCCTGTAAAACCTGCTATATACGTTCTCTCTTTATTATTATTATTATTATTCTGAGTTTGGTTCCGTGTCATTCCCGAGCTGAACCTCTGAGTCATGTAGCCTTTCCATTACTTCTGTTTACAGTACCATCTCAAAACACCCGTGGTTCTTTCTGATATCTCCAGAGTGAGCAGTATTAACTCCCTGAAAACCCCATCAAAAGTAGCGGCGGCCAAAGATTATGTCATTAATAATCTGAAGCCTCAAGAGAACTCTTTCCACTGCGTCCAGACATAAGGATGTCAAGCCACTGGTTTTGGAGATGGTACTGAGAGAACAGTCCCACCCCCATCCACACACAAACTTTGGCTATGTCAAAATAGTTCCATCCAGAGCAGACGATACCTACTTTTCCTCCTCTTCATATGTCAACAGTGAGCTTACAGCGATTAGGTCATCTGACTCATTTTGCCCCAGGTCGAAGCCCCTATTTTGTGTGATTGAAATGACTGAAAGGAAGGCTTTCATTACGGAAAATCGGGACTCATTTGGCTTACCTCAGAATCCGTCAGATATTTTGCCTGAGCCTTACGGTAGAAATTCAGCATAAACAACATGTGGTGGCAATTTAGGGGCGCGCACACACACACACACCGGTCCCTTACTGAGATGTTTTGCTAGTAATTCAGAAATTGCTACCACCAGAGGCAGGAAGGCAGGCTGAAAGGGACATGCTTCCAACTGTAACGTCTGAGGTGAGATTTTGTTTTCCCTTCCTGTCAGGGTATAAACTCGGGTGAAGCCAAATTCAAGAACCCAGGGGTCATTTTGAGCAGGAGCGCACGGGAACACCGTTCTGGGAGTAACAAGCCCAGGAGCGGGCACATATGGGGATGTGCTGTGGGAAAAAGCAAAAGCATACTCACTTGATCTGTATTTTCATGCTTGCTGTAGGGTAGCTTCCCTGCAAGAGCAAAAGAAACCTGAAGTATCTTCAGTCAAAGTGTAAAGCTGGCTCACCAGCTCTGAGTTGGGAAATACCTGGAGATTTTGGGGGTGGAGCTTGAGCAGTGGGTGTTGCCTTCTGACACACTTCTAGTGATGTCAGGGGGTGTGGCATATGCAAATAAGTTATGCTAAGGAGTTATGCTAATGAGCTCCTGCACCTCTTTTCTTATGAAATGACCCCTGCATGAGCCCATGGGTGTGAGCTATTGTTACCAATCTTCAGGTGGGTAAATATCAGTGAAGAAAAAGAACTGTGCGCCAACACTGTACATAAAATCTAAGCATTCTTCTTGTTATAAGCAAACGAATAAACACTGCAATACTGTCTGCACGCAAGGGCTGTGCCGTACAGATGAATACACAAAAGGCCTTCTTTTTTTTTCTTTTTTTTTTTTATAATAGTTTTTATTTTACCAAATTGTTAATGGCTGCATAAACAAGTTTTACATAATACATTTTTATAAAAATGTATAAAAATATATAAAAAAAGGCCTTCTTCAAAGGATGTACAGAAGTGTGAGTTCCACGGCAGGTTCTGCATCTAGCATTCGTTCCGCATTTTCTCAACACTGAGGGAAAACCCCAGCCCAACGCCGTACTGACTGCAAAGTCACCCCAGAATGGCCATAAAACGACCATAAATCTATGCAGAAGGTACCAGAAAACCCGATGATCAAAGAAAGTGAAAGCGGGATGCACTGCAGAGGGGCATTTCTATTCCAACGTGGGTTTGCTAAAACAAGGGAGGGGAAAGCCAATGCGGAATCAGCCCAAGTCCCACCCTTAGGAACAGCTCTTTCGGTGTTCAGATTTAGTCCACACAGAATTCTTTCACCATACAGATCTTTCATCTTTCTCTGATGTGAATGCTAGTTTATTCCAAACACGTTTCCCATACGCTTTCTCCAAGAACATTTCAGATTAAATTTTGTTCCAGGTGGATAAAAAGTAAAGGTTCCTCTTGCTCAAAAGCCAGTAGAATCTGACTCTAGGGGGCGGTGCTCATCTCCGTTTCCAAGCCGAAGAGCCAGCGCTGTCCAAAGACTTTTTCCCGTGGTCGTGTGGCCGGCATGACTAAACTGGGACATAGTCCTCTGAAGTGGCTCGTGCTGAAAAGCTGCGTGAACCTTCAGGCGGGACCTGGAGATCTCCTGGAATTACAACTGATCTCCAGACTAGAGAAAAAATGGCTGCTTTCGAGGGTGGTCCCTATGGTGTCACATCCCCACTGAGGTCCCTCCTCAAGCTCCACCCTCCCTAGGGTCCGCCCCCAAATCTCCAGGAAACTCTCAAACTTGAGTTGGCAATGATTGATGCTGCCTTGGAAGAGCTTCCCCCATGAGATCCGGGCCCAATCTAAGTCATAACCGGTGTTCCCTCTGAGCTGAGTTAGTGTGAGCTAGCTCACAGTTTTTTAGCCTCCGGCTCACACCTTTTTGTCTTAGTTCAGGAAGGAGGGTTCCAGAGCAAACTAATTTATGCAGTAGCCAAATTGCTCGCTCACAACTTTAATGCCAGTGGCTCACAAAGTAGATTTTTGCTCCCAAGATTCCACAGCTTAGGGGGAGCATTAGTCATAACTCAAGATAGACCTCATTATTTTTTGTTTATTTTATTCCACCTGACCCCCACCCCCCGTTGTATTTCTGTCATATTTTTCCATTGTTTTACCCAACTTTGGGTCCCCCCTCAGAGAGAAAAAGTGGGGAATAAATATTTCATTGGGTTTAAACCTGTAAGACAACCACTTGTCAGAGCAGAGGATAACCATAGGAAGCAGCTTACAGAGAGATCCTCCAAAGCCTAGTTCTGGCCCTGAATAAGAATGACCAGGGATCTGGCCAGAACCTTCAAGAGACCCAAGAGACAGAGCGAGAGAGAGGCAAATCTTTCCACATGGAAGTGAATTCTCATTTCGTATAAGAGGATGTTTTCTAAAACTGCAACCTGGAGCCTTGCATTTGTCATTACTTTTGAAAGCTTTCATGTACGCTCCTGTATCTAATTTCTATCATCTTTTCTCTTTTTTTCTTCCTTCCTTTTTTTTTTTTGTACAGGAAGAGATCCCTTTGGCTACTTTAGAAAATCATTAGTTGCTATGGAAATGCACGTCTGCACTGAATTGTGCTTGATTTCGGCACCTGAACAACTCGGCACTGCGCTCTCCCGAAAGAGACCGAAGGCCTGTGATGACATGCAGACTCGAGAGCTTTGGCCCAGCACTGCCACAGCGGCATCCCATCGTTGGCTAAGAGGCAACGTGATGAAACTGGCCGTTGAGACGAGAGGGAAATGATTGGTGGAGTTGCTATGGTGATAGCCATGGTCTGGATGCTGGGGAACGAATTTGCTCCCCAAAATTCTCCCCTGCAAACTTGCAGGTTGAACATTCTGGAGATGTTCTGGGAATGCTGGAACATTTCCCAAATACTCCCCAATGATCTCATATCTGTAGCTCATATCTAATGTTTTAGATGTGTGATTGACAGCATTTGACATGCAATAGTGGTTTTTATTAGATAGTATTTGATAAACTGAAGCCAAAAGGTGCTTTGAGGACCATTTCTGGCCAAGTCACATCTCTCTCAGGGAATCAGCAGGCACTGTTATCAGGTGAGGCTAGGGTTGCTAGCCTCCAGGTGGGGCCTGGGGATCTCCCACTTTTACAACTGATCCCCAGCTGACAGCGATCAGCTCCCCTGGAGAAAATGGCTGCTTTGAAGAGTGGACTCTATGGCATTGTACCATGCTGAGGCCCCTCCCCTCCCCAAACCCCACCTTCTCCTGGCTCCACCCCAAAGACCCCAGGTATTTTCCAACCCAGACTTGGCAACCCTAGAAGAGGCTCCTTATTTAGAGAGGACAACGTTTCTTGGACTCCTCTGGCTTCCTCCAGTGATGGCAGTGCATAGCAAACTCTGATGTCATTGTGATGTCATCATCCTGTTCACGACATAATCTGTTTTAATTAGGTTTGATTTATTTAATTTTTATCCCACCCTCCCAGCCAAGGGCGGCTCAGGGCGGCCTACAGAACAAGGTAAAAAATCCAACAATATAAAAATATATTTAAAATATATAAAAACACAACAGCAATCAATATAAATACAGACTGATTTCCCATGAGGCACTGCTCTGGCATCGTTCTTCCCTTTGCCCCGATTGCGTGCTTGAATTTTTCACTATTTGCCCCGCGTTGCATTTTGATCCGCAGCTTCGCCCGAATTCCCCCACGGCTTCAGTGATCCTCAAGAAACAGGATCACTGAAGCCACGGGGGAATTTGGGCGATGCCACAGGTCAAAATGCGGCGTGGGGCAAATAGTGGGAAATTCAAGCACGCAATCAGGGCAAAGGGAAGAACTACGATGGAGTAGCACCTCATGGGAAATTGGTCACAGTGTTAAAACCAAAACACAATAATAAAGTGCTGGCACAAGTTCCTCACTTTTAACATCAACTCAATCGGGCCGCTTCAGTTATTTTGGTGGTTTGGCTTGGGCATAGGGTTGCCAGCCTCCAGGTGGGGCCAGGGGATCTCCTGCTTTTACAACTGATCTCCAGCTGAAGAGATCAGCTCCTCTGGAGAAAATGGCTGCTTTGGAGGGTGGACTCTATGGCATTCTATCATACAGAGGCCCCTCCCCTCCCCAAACCCCGCCTTCTCCTTGGTCCACCCCCAAAGTCCCCAGGTATTTTCCAACCTGGACTTGGCAACCCTACTTGGGCAATGACTGAAGGGAACAGCAGATCAGGGCTGTTCCACCATAAGGTGTCAATTGTTGTTGATGATGGTAGCAATAATCGTGGTGGTAGTGGTAGTGGTAGTGGTGGCGGCCCCAACAGCCTGAACATAAGAGAAGCCAATGTTGGATCAGGCCAATGGCCCATCCAGTCCAACACTCTGTGTCACACAGTGGCCAAAAACACCAGGTGCCACCAGGAGGTCCAGCAGTGGGGCCAGGACACTAGAAGCCTTCCCACTGTTGCCCCCCAAGCACCCCAATCTGCCTGGTGGACAAGCTCCATTTTACAGGCCCTGCGGAACTGTAAAAGGTCCCTCAGGGCCCTGATCTCTTCTGGGAGCTCACTCCACCAGAGTGGGGCCGCCACTGAAAAAGCCATGGCCCTAGTTTGTTTGTTTGATTGATTTCTAGGCCACTCTCCCCGCGTTCGCAGGTGTTCGTAGTTGTGACCAGCCTGGCCTCCTTAATACTCAGGAGGGCCAGACGATTCTGGGTCCCTGATTGCAGCACTCTCTGGGGTACATACGGGAAAGGCGGTCCCTCAGGTATAAATCTGAAATTTATTGGGACTCTACAACTGTTAGGAAGAGGACCCTTGGAACTAAAGTTACAGTACATCAGGAAAACAAGAGCAATGAACAGGCCAAAAAACAGATGACTGTTCTTGAAGGCACCTGAGACCTGGATAGCCCAAGCTAGGCCGATCTCATTAGATCTTGGAAGCTAAGAAGGGCCATTGGATGGGAGGCCACCAAGGAATACCAGGACTGTGACACAGAGGCAGGCAATGGCAAATCACTTCTGAACGTCTCTCTTCGCCAGTCAGGAGTCGCCACCAGTCAGCTGTGACTTGATGGCAAGAAAACCCCCAACACCTTCAGGTTATTTAAGGTCTTTTAATAAGGTATTTGTCCACCCAAAGTACTCCTCAGTGTGATTGGCAAAAATCCCATGCACTATGTTATGTCCACTGACCACCACCAGACGCCAGTGACAGGCAGTCCGAGCTTGGCTCCTGGAAACAATAGGGGCCAAGGATCCTGAACCTCCAGGAGTGCACCAATAGGGACTTTGGCGGGAAATTCAAACCCTCCAATGGAACTGTGGGTGTGACCCAGGGGGTTGTATATAGTTGGCTGCTTCGGCCGGTTTCTGTTGTTGTTGTGTACGAGTAAACTATGAGCTGATCATCACTCTGTTGTCCTGCTTGTTCATGCGTCGAACCCAGTACGCAACACACCACTACTATTGGCTGATTAATATGCAATATTAGATGTGCCATTTAATGGCATTAGCATTTGGCAAAGAGCATGCAACAGTGGTAGTATCTGACCATATCCCATCATCTACCAGCTTTCTTATTTGAAGTCTGCCAAAATCAAAATAATCAAAAGGTTACAGCAGCTTCAAATTTTCCATCATATGGCAAAATTGGACATTTTGGCACCCTGATTTCCAAAAAATGCACATATTTCAGCTCCGGTTTCACTGATAATGGCAATGGTCATGAGAAGAACAATACTTTTTGATTATAGAACTAGTTACGAGTCAATGCTCCCTCTAAGCTGTGGAGTCTTGTGAGCCAAAATTCTACTTTGTGAGCCACTGGCATTAAAGTTGTTCGCAAGCGATTTGGCTACTGCGTAAATCAGTTTGCTCTGGTGCCATCCTTCCTGAGCGAAGACAAAAAAGTGGGAGCCGGAGGCTAAAAAACTGTCAGCTAGCTCACACTAACTCAGCTTAGAGGGAACACTGGTTATGACTAGGTATGAGAGGGAAGGTGGCACGGTACAGCCCGATCTCCTCAGATCTCAGAAGCTAAGCAGGGTCAGCCCTGGTTAGTACTTGGATGGGAGACCGCCATGGAAGACTCTGCAGAGGAAGGCAATGGCCAACCACCTCGGCTTCCCGCTTGCCTTGAAAGCCCTTTGCTGGGGTCACCAGAAGTCAACACACACACACACACACACAAGACTAGGTATCCTGAGAACTTTGCAGCAGGCAGGCCTGGGGAAGCAAACCTGCTGTTTTGATAGCCACTCACAACTGGCTTAAATGGGCTCATCCATTCTTTGTCATTTGACACCAGACTCCAGCGCCGTTGCAAGCAGGTTTGCAGCTGCTCTTTAGCTGTGGTGGCATAAATTGCCTTATAGCCACTTTGTCACCCATCCAGCTGACTAAATGGATTTCCCCCAGGGTCGTGATTGGGTCAGGTAATTAAATGACCTGGTGGGGTGGAAAACTACAACTCCCTGTGTAGGGGCTGTGTGGCAACATGCATATACAAACTACTGCAGATCCAGAAAGATCAGCAGCCATGAAGGCATTTCAAGCGGTCGGGGGGTGGGGGGGGGATGGTGTTCATTGATAATGATTGCTTTTCTGAATTTAAAGGACTATGTGTCTTAGTCTGCTATAGATCCAGGTGGGGTAGCTGTGTTGGTCTGGAGCAGCAGAAGAAGAGGAGGAGGAGGAAGAGATTGGATTTGTACCCCACCCTTCACTCACTTGGAGTCTCAGAGCAGCTTACAAACTCCTTTCCCTTCCCCTCCCCACAACAGACACCCCGTGAGGTAGGTGGGGCTGAGAGAGCTCTGACAGAAGCTACCCTTTAAAGGACAGCTCTGACACAGCTATGGCTTGCCCAAGGTCATCCAGCAGCTGCATGTGGAGAAGTGGGGAATCAAACCCAGTTCTCCCAGATTAGAGTCCACGCACTTAACCACTATACCAAAGTTTCTCAGATATCTGGGGAAGTGTGCTTGCTCACAAAAGCTTACACCCAGAACTATTTTGGGGCAGGAACGCACAGGAACGGAGTTCCAGCTATCTCCTGAGTTGGCCACACCCAGCAGGAATTCATTAGCATAATAGGCCACACCCAACAGCAGAAACTCATTAGGATTGGCTACATTAGGGGTATGTAGCCTAACATGCAAATTAATTCCTGCTACCAAAAAAAAGCCCTGGGTTTTGACAACAAACAAGGTAAATAGAATAAGAAGCAAAATGTGGGTGTGGCTGGATGACCACTCTTCTGGAAACATGGGGGTGTGGCCTAATATGCTAATAAGCTGTGCTGTCAGCGGTGTTGCCTAATAAGCTGATGAGTTTCTGCTGATGGGTGTGGCCTATTATGCTAATGAGTTCCTGCTGAGCTTTTTCTACAAAAAAAAGCCCTGCTTATACCATGAATAAAACTTGGTTGGTCTTAAAGGTGCCAGTGGACTCGAATGCAGTCCAGAAATAAAATGTCGAATCATGCTGGGTAACACAGCAATGATGAGCATGAATCGAGCATGGAAGAGCAAGGACATCAGCCTAGCAACCAGATGCACATTAGTCTGTGCTATTGTGTTCCCCATAGCAACCTACGGCTGCAAAAGTTGGACCATGAAGAAGCAAGGCAGGAGGAAAATGGATTCATTTGAGCTGCGGTGCTGGAGAAGGCTCCTGCGCATTCCTTGGACAGCAAAGGTGACAAACAAACAGGTACTGGAGGGCATAAAACCAGATATCCCATTGGAAGGAAAAATCACAAAACTGCGACTGACTTCTTTTGGCCATGTCACGCAGAAGAGCTCACAAGAAAAAGCAATTATGTTTGGATTGGTTAGCAGCAAAAGGATACCTGGCCACCAAAGAACACGGTGGCTAGACACCATAAAAGTTGACACCAGCCTGAGCATGGAACGACTCAAGGAAAAAATACAAGATCAGAAAATGTGGAGAGCGCTGGCCCATAGAATCGCCAAGAGTCGGACACACGCTAAGCTAACAACTACAACTACAACAGTCCCTACGGTGCCACTGCATTTAAGAAAAAATTAATGGCAGAGCGCAGCACACGAACATGTGCACATTAAGTGCCATCAAGACACTTCTCACTTCTGGCAACCCTATGAGTTAATGACCTCCAAAACGTCCTCTCATTCACAGCCCGGCAAACCAAGGGCCGTGGCTTCCTTCACTGAGTCAATCTGCCTCATCCTGGGTCTTCCCTCTTTCCTGCCGCCTTCATTTTCAACATGAACCCATGAAGCTGCCTTATACTTGTTGGAAATGTGTGAGTTGCAAGGTCCAGATTCCAGCCATTATAGGGTTAATCTGTTCTGCCTCCTGTGCTATTGTTTAGACTGATCTGGAAGGGAAACCTGGCACAGAGCCAATGGGAAGAAAACCCAGGAAATCTAAGTGTGTTTACTAGCAATCATTGGTTAATGTAATCAGGTGATTTCCTTCTAGGGGTCAAGAAGAAGGAAGATTCTCCATTGTTGAGTGACCATGTGTCTGTAGCAATAGGATGTACTAATGTAGCTCTAGATACCTCTGTTATTTTGTAGGTCTCCTGCGTATCTTTTACCCTTAGAAATAAAGCTTTTTAAACAGAAAGAAATGTCTCCTCTCCAGTGAAGCAAAGATCCATTGCAGCCTCTGAGTATTTAAGTACTTTTGGCTGTTTTCCCCAACAATACTGAATCAGACCATCGGCCCATCAGTGTCAGTACTGTTTCCTCAGTCTGGCAGAGGCTCTCCAGGGTCTCAGGTCAAGGTCCTTCTGATCATTGAGATAAACATCTGGAGCACAGGTCCATCGGTGGCTATTAGCCACAAGGTATAGATAGGAACTCTCAGTCTGCTGCAAGTGATGCTCTGTCTTCTTGGTACTTGGGGGGGGGGGGCAAAACTGGGAGGGCTTCTAGTGTCTTGGCCCCACTGGTGGACTTCCTGGTGGCACCTGGTGTTTTTGGCCACTGTGTGACAGAGTGTTGGACTGGATGGGCCACTGGCCTGATCCAGCATTGGCTTCTCTTATGTTCTCTTATGTTCTTATGACAACCTGGTCTTTTTAACTGGAGGTGCCAGGGACTGAACCTGTGACCTTCTGCACGCTAAGCAGAGGCTCTGCCACTCAGCCACTGCCCCTCTCCAGCAAGGCAGAGGTGCTGTATGGAGGAATTATTACATACTCAGCATGTGCCAGTCTGCATGTACAGTAAGTGATATGACGAACTGGTTCAAGTGGCTTGCAAGGCACCCAAACTGTCAACCAAGCAATCGATTCCCCATTCGCAACAGCCGAACTGGATCTGAGACAAACAGGTGGTATGCTTGAGCAGGGCTATTTTGGGGCAGGAACGCACAGGAACGGAGTTCTGGTTGGCTTCTGAGTTGGCCACGCCTATAGCCTCTCCCCCGCCCCGGGTTCCCCAGGCACCTGGTAATCCGTGGGGTGCCTGGGGAAGCCAAGCTGATCCAGGGAGGGAAGGTAGTTTAAACTGCCTTCCCCCCCCTTCAGGTTCCCTGGGCACCCTGCAGCTGAAGGGCACCTGGGGAAGCCGATCCAGAAACTGCCTTCCTTCCCTCGGGTTCCCCATGTGCCCTGCAAGCTGCGGGGCACCTGGGGAAGCCAATCCTGGGAGGGAGCTGCACTTTCAGGGGGTGTGGCCTAATATGCTAATGAGTTTCTGCTGTTGGGTGTGGCCTATTATGAGTTCCTGCTGGGCTTTTTCTACAAAAAAACCCCTGTGCTTGAGCATCTAGTTAAGACATTGGCCATTATGGGCAACCCCCTTTGGGGCAGACTCAGATGGGGTAAGTACAGTCTGGCTTGTCTATGGATCCAGTTTCTTCATCGTAGATTTCTGCTGAGAAGCGCTACTTATATCATTGGATACACGACCAAACGCTGCTTCAATCATACGGCTGTGTTTCTGGGCCATTAGTACTATACCACTTGGAGCGATTCATGCATTTCTCTGGCTTTCAGTAAGTTACACAATCAATATGTGTGTTTTTGCCTCTCATGGTTATCCAGGTTTCCGGGACTTCAATGGATCCAGGATCATTTTGATTTTTTCGTCTCAATGTGTCAGCCTAAAAATCTGGTTTTATTCTATTTACTTCATTTATACCCTGCCTTTCTCTCCTGTAGGGACCCGAAGTGGCTTGCATCGTTCTCTCCTCTCCTCCATTTCATCTTCACAACAACCCTGTGAGGTAGGTTAGGCTGAGAGTGTGTGACTGGCCCAAGGTCACCCAACCAGCTTCCATGGCACAAGTGGGGATTTGAACCTGGGTCTCCCAGATCCAAAGTCTAACAGTCTAACAACCATTACACCATACTACCTCTCAGGAGCAGGGATGCTGTGGTCAGGTGACCTTGATTCTGCTCTCTAAGCAGATTGACAGCCAGGTTCCTTAGCTTAACCACTACGCCATACTTCTCCCTTGCATTAATGAAATGTTTGCACAATTTTCTATGATCTCACACCAAATTTCCTCCATAAAATGCATTTTGAACATTATCTGTGTCCAGGGGTCCTTTCGTAGAAAAAGACGCGCAGGAGCTCATCAGCATAACTCATTAACATAACTTATTTGCATATGCTAAACCACCTGACATCACTGGAAGTATGTCAGAAGGAAGGAAGGAAGGAAGGAAGGAAGGAAGGAAGGAAGGAAGGAAGGAAGGAAGGAAGGAAGGAAGGAAGGAAAGAAAGAAAGAAAGAAAGAAAGAAAGAAAGAAAGAAAGAAAGAAAGAAAGAGCTGGCAGAGAGGGGACAGCCTCAGAAATACCACTATTCTGGGAGGAGAGCTTCAGTGGTGGCTGAAGCCTTCAGAAGGCTGGTCGGAGGAACAAGGGCTGAGGACAGACTGGCAATATGAAGCGGAGGCAAAGCGGAGGGAACTGGAGCGGGGGGAAAAACCCACGGAGCTGGCCGTTCACACTGGCCAGAGCAATGCGGATCAGCGGCGATACGGAGCATTCAGACTGCCACGGAGAGTTCAGACTGCCGCATAGTCAGCGCGCGCGGCTCGCGCGTGCCGCTGCACTTTTTTTTTGTTTTCCTTTGATGTTTTTCGCATATGCGCACATGCGCACATGCGCAAAACTTTTTGCCGGTGCGCTCACACTTCCTCCAGATGCCTCCCGCTTCTTCCAGTTCACACTGTTTGGAAGCGGGAGGCATGCGGAGGAAGGCCCCTGAACACCGGGAAAAACCGGTGTCCGGGTAAAGTGGAAGGAAAGCGACTGGGAGACGGGTAAGTACGCAATGGAGCCGACGGACAGATGCGCATGTCTGAACATGCTCCTTTCCTCCGTTTGCGAAGCGTGCCTGCCCCGCTTTAGATTGCCAGTCTGTCCTCAGCCAAGGACCTTTCCAGGGGACGGGGTCATTTTGCTGCAGCCATGACACAAGCAGGCATTCCCCTGCGGGGGGGGGGGGAGCTGGCACCAACACCCGGAGCTGAGCTCCCCCGAGCTCCTGCTCAAAATGACCCCTGTCTGCGTCTCAAAATGGCATATATAAACCATACAGCACGCATCCACAATGCTGAGGAAGCTATTAAACCAACAGCAAAAAGCAGAGAACTGAAACCACTGGCTAAAATCTGAAGAAATCTCATTATGAAACAACACAGAGAACCTCTGGTCGTTCCTAAAATTGATATTTTGCATGGAGTTTTAAGTACAGCAGGGCGCCTGGCTAATCAACAGAACATTACAAGACACTGCACTGATCCGTACCAGACCAAGCAACAAATAACTTGTAGGGACAACGTGCATCATTGCAGAGAACAGCATTAATCCTCTTAAGATAAGAGACAGGCTTCAATAGTGAACACCACGGACAAAAAATCTTCAAAAACTATCTATGGAATGGTGGGCCAGACTTCTCCCATTCATTGGATTGAAACTGCAAGCAGAAATAATCAAAATTTCTGTACTGTTTTTACTGGGTTTTCAAAACTGAGAAGGGGGGGTTGATCTTGAGTAAGGATTCTGTTTTGGACTCATGAAGCTGCCTAATACTATATCAGTACTACTATATCAGCAGCAGCCCTCCAGGGTCTCAGACGGAGGTCTTTCACATCACCCACTGCCTGATCCTTTTAACTGGAGACACCAGGGATGGATCTTGGGACTTTCTGCATGTCAAAACAGATGCTCTACCAGTGAGCCATGGCCCCTCCCACTTGCAGTGATACAGTATACAATATAGAAGTGTAACACCGCTTGAACTCTGAAAGAACAGGAAATACATGTTCTAAACAAACCAACAAGAAGTAACAATAGAATAAAGACACCAAAGCCATCATGGGCTTGGATCAAGACTAACATTTCAGAGGATGCAAGGACTTCTGCCCACTGATTATCATTTTCCTGCAGCAACCCAAATGCCCCCTGAAATCCTGTCCTGGGGGGGGGCTCTACTCCCCCAAGATTTTGAGGGGGGCATTTTGGTTTGCTGCAAGAGAGGAAGACAGGAAAATCACATTCCACGCTTGGAAGTCCTTATGCCTGTGGAAATAGTTCCAGGTGGGTAGCTGTGTTGGTCTAAAGCAGTAGAACTAATTTAGAGTCCAGTGGCACCTTTAAGACCAACAAAGGTTTATTCAAGCTTTCATGTGCAAGGCACACTTTTTCAAATACAATGAAATGGAAGGTAGAGCTCAAACTTCTAGACAGAGGCTGAACAGCAAATTAACATGTAACATGATGAAGATGTTTTAAGATATGCAAAGATATCAAAACAACTGTTGACCTTATAACCTTAGCTTGTTGTTTAGTTTTGTCTTTGCATATCTTAAAACATCTTCATCATGCTACATGTTAATTTGCTGTTCAGCCTCTGTCTACAAGTTCGGACTCTGCCTTCCATTCCAAAGTATTTGGGAAAGTGTGCATGCACACGAAAGCTCATACCCTGAATAAACCTTTGTTGGTCTTAAAGGTGCCTGTGGAAATGTTAGTCTCAATCAAATTAACTAGAGTTGTCAACAGAACCTCTTTGCACAAGTTGTGTGCACCAAAGGGATGTGGAGAAGGTGGTAGGATCACAGGAGAAAGCCCCATGTGCAACCTAAGTACAATCAATATAAGAACATAAGAGATGCCAATTTTGGATCTGGCCAATGGCCCATCCAGTCCAACACTGTCACACAGTGGCCAAAGATACCAGGTGCCATCAGGAGGTCCATCCATGGGTCCAGAACACTAGAAGCCCTCCCACTGTCCCCCCCAAGCATGAGAATACAGAGCATCACTTGTCCAGAGCTCCTATCTATACTTTATCGCTAATAGCCACTGATGGACCTCTGCTCCATATGTTTATCTAATTCCCTCTTGAAGCCGTCCGTGCTTGTAGCCGCCGCCACCTCCTGTGGCAGTGAATTCCATGTGTTAATCACTCTTTGGGTGAAGAAGGTACTTCCTTTTATCTGTTTTATCTGAAGCTCTATGCATGCAAATTGTACCATGTGTAGACTTACCTGCACAGTTGGAAGACCCACTTTTGGTGAGGTTTTGTAAAATTCAGCTTCAACGCATTCCGCCAAATCTTAGCGCTCAGTGAAAGGGGAGAGGCAATAATCTCGATAAGCCCCTGACCCTGATATATTTGAGGGAGCCCTTGCTAGGCAATAAGAATTTTTACGATAGGTCAAACTAAGGTTACTTATTAGCATCATCCTTTTTTTCCCTTCTCAACGGTTTACTCAAGAAGGGATCCAGTATCCTAGGCTTCTTCCAATCAGGCATGTCAATGGTTGTTTAGTAAAATCCTGGTTAGAAAGTAAATCTGAAGAATCACAGGGAGGGGGGTTTTTTGCATTGCATCTAATAGGAATGATGGCACATTGGTTTTACCCTCGGGCATTTGAAACAACTCCCATGGTTTCTTATTATTGTTATTAATGAAGTGCCTTACGTGGCACTCGGCGCTGTGAATTTAGACAAGATTTTAGAAAAAGGATGTGAAAAATGTCTCAGAGGGGTTTTGAATCTTTCTAATGGAGTTTCTCTATGTCTTGCATTTAAAATGTATGGAAACTTCCCCGTAAGAACCACCTGAGTTTGAAAATTATGACAAATGGGTCAAGTCTCTTAATGAGACTCTTGAAGCGCCCCTTCTCTTTCTTTCAGGTTCCTGTGAAGGCTTTTTTGCCAGCAAACGTGGGGAGGATTTTCCGGGAGATTTAAAGAATTGTCTTCTGCAAATTAGCAGTATCTTAACAGTATCTTTGCGCACATATTTGAAATACCAGGTTGCAATTCTAGATATTCATACAAGGGAGCATGTTTCATGAGATTCACTGAGGCTTGCCTCCAAAACCCACCATGCATGGGATTAAGGGACTTGAATTAAATGTGTGGATGATAATAGTATGCAACAGAAGAAGAAGAGAAGAAGAAGATAGATGATGGGATAGATTAGACAGACAGACAGACAGACAGGTTTTATTCATGATCATTGACCAGAACATAAACCGATGACATCTGTAACATGGCTAAAATATATCACATTAAAATATTAGGACTGGTTATAAAAAACACCATAAAAAACATAATGGTTAAAATTAATAAAACTTGATCTTAATTCTCCTCTTTTTGAGAAGAAGAGTTGGATTTATACCCCGCTCTTCACTCGAGGTCTCACAGCAGCTTACAATCTCCTTCCATTCCTCTCCCCACGACAGACACCCTGTGAGGTAGGTGGGGCTGAGAGAGCTCTGAGAGAACTGCTCTTGAGAGAACAGCTCTCAGAGAACTGTGACTGACCCAAGGTCACCCAGCTGGCTGCATGTGGAGGAGTGGGGAATCAAAGCCGGTTCTCCAGATTAGAGTCCGCGCACCCTTAACCACTGCACCAAACTGGCAGCAGTATTTTTCCTCCTCTGTCATAATACGTATTCTACATGCCTATAAACAGTAGTGTGAGGGGAGGCAGATTTCATCAGATATTGGAAGCTAAGCAGGATCGTTACTTGGAAGGGAGGTCACCAAAGAAGACTCTGCAGAGGAAGGCAATGGCAGACCACCTCTGCTTCTCACTGGCCTGGAAAGCCCCTTGCTGGGGCTGCCATTAGTCAGCTGTGCCTTGATGGCACTTTATGCATGCACACATAATAGACAACAATGAAGTGGTCTGAATACTGCCTTCTTGCATTGAGAGATTATAGTTGTGTCCTCACTTATGACTGAAGCACTACACACTTTTTTATAACACTTGTCAGCATCCATCTTAAGAACGTAAGAACATAAGAGAAGCCATCTTGGATCAGGCCAATGGCCCATCCATAGGGCTGCCAAGTCAGCCCTGGGGGCGGGGGATCCCCTGCTATAGGGGTTCCTGATCCGCCGGCCGACATTCGGCCAGCGGGGGGAACCCCGCCCCAGAAGTCGTCCAGTGAGGACAACTTCCCCCGTGTAATGACATCACCCGGAGGTGACGTCGTTATGTTGCCGTGGCGCGCGCGCAAAGCGCACGCGCCAGAAGAGCTCCCGGGGGGAGAACAACTCCCCCCCGCCGGTAAGTTGCCGGTACTTGGCAGCCCTGCCCATCCAGTCCAACACTCTGTGTCACACAGTGGCCAAAAACACCAGGTGCCATCAGGAGGTCCACCAGCGGGGTCAGAACTCCAGAAGCCCTCCTAGTGTTGCCCCCCCCCAACCACCAAGAATAACATAGCATCACTGCCACATGTATCAAACAACTGACTGCTGTATTTCAGCATTTTGGCATCGTTGATTTTTTATTACGAATATATATTACACAGAGGCAGATGAGGATAGTGCAAAGTAAGGTATTCACTGGGAAAGAGCTTTCTTTTTTTCCTGGCAAAAGGGGAACAGATGCAGGAGGAGTGTGGCTGAGTAACCAGGAAGGAATTTCTGTCCCCTTTGATACTCCTCCTGACCAATCATCAAAAAAGGGAGGCATAATTCATAGGGTGTAAAGTTGTGTTGTGAAATATTCCCTGCCCTCCCAATATAGCACCAATTTAATTCTCGTTTGCGTGTTTGCAGTGCGGTCAAGTCGCAGCTGCCTTATGACAACCCTGTAGGGTTTTCAACGCCAGAGACAAACAGTGGTGGTTTACCATTGCCTGCCTCTGTGCATCAATACTGGACTTCCTTGGTCGTCTCCCATCCAATTACTAACTAGGGATGATCCTGTTTAGCTTCTGAGATCTGACGAGATCAGGCTAGCCTAGGGAATCTTGGTCAGGGCACCCACAGCTTAAGGAATTTTAAAAACTGGTTAATCAGAATAAGAATGGCTGAAAGTCATGGCCACATTTTGAATCTCTCTCTACCCAAACACATCTGGACATTAACCTTTAACCTCTTCAAGATACAGGGCAGTATTTAGAGAGTAATTCGATCTGGCTTCTTGGATTTTAAGGACCTGGCCTATGGGTGCTCTGAAATGAACTTCAGTAAATATTTTTTCGATATATTGTGTTTTGTTGTTGTTGTTGTTGTTCCTGAAGAGGAAATGAGCTATAAGGTTAAAATAGTCCATTAAGGTTGTGGTTACTTTTTGTATATCACACAAGCACTAAATGACCATATCATAGTCTCTAGAGATGGTGCAAACATATCATTATCTCTCTGGTACACCAGAACCGAAGAAAGCGTTTCCCACTGAAAATGTCAAATGAGTGGCTGCTCCCACTGATCATGCTGACTTGCTGCACTGTAGAGAAGATGAAGCGGGCTTGACAATCTAATATTGTCGCTTTCCTATTCTTGCTGATTGCACATAAACACCATAAATACGGTGAAAACTGATGCGGTTGTTCTCCGAAATGCCCCATTAAATCACATTTCTAGAGAGGGGGGACAGTCAGTGCAGTGAAAGGGAAAATAAAAATACGTACCTTAATATTATTTTTCATCTCTATTGCTCTTTTACAGCCGCGTTGAGGTATGACCCCAAAGGGCTATCGCCACCTTGGTTTTGATCGCAGATTATCCCAAAAGGCCACTGAGCCTTTCGACCCTTTTGGAAAACAGGAATTTTTGAAAATGTTTGCTTTGTTATCACTGCACAGATAATTAAAAAGTGTTCCACTACCACTTGATTTTACACAGAGCCGAGAATCGTACAGATGATAGAAACCATAGTATGCCACCTTCAAATAAATATTTATTCATAGCATATATATTTTCTCCTTCCTGTAAGGCGTTCAGGGCGACCTATGGGAGGATATCCCCGCAAGCTGTCAAAATGATCAAACACTGATGGCTACATATACGATATGGACAAATGCCAACTGCTACTACATGTTGGCTGGCAAATGATGATTTAAAAATATTTATAAACCAAATGTTGTCAAATACAGATTGCTACATGTCAGTGACAATCAACTTTTGCCTGTAGCTGCATTCTAGCCATCAAATGTTGATGATACTGCAAAATGGTTGGATGCCAAGTCTTCCATAGCCATCAGATCCAGAGGTTACCCAGATGATATTTGAATTTCACAGAGGGGATCTGGCCATCACGATGCATCACAGCTCTGTTCCATTGTATCCCCGTAACCAGGGCTTTTTTTGTAGAAAAAGCCCAGCAGGAACTTATTCGCATAATGGGCCACACCCAACCACAGAAACTCATTAGCATATTAGGCCATACCCCGACAATACCGCTCATTAGCATATTAAGTGGGGGGCTGGGAAAGCACAGGGCAGGCATGGAAGCTTGCCTCTCCCCCCCCCCCGAGCTTCTCTGCCCCACTTCAGCATTGCCTTTCTAGGATCCCAGGAACTTCAGCACTGCCTTTCTAGTCTCCTACCCCCCTCCAAAAGACCGGGAAGGGAAGCAGTCATGTTTATCTAGCTGCCCTCAGTCTCCCCAGCCAGCCAGCCAGCCAAGGCGCACAGGCTGAAGAGATCGAGGGCAGCCAGGCAAACATGTCCTGTTCCTTCCCTGAGCCTCTCCGCTTTTTGCAGAGAGACTCGGGGAAGTACAAGGGGGGCATGGGTAAATGCCTTTCTCTCCCTCCCCCAGATTGGGGAGGGAAAGAACGGCATTTTTAACGTGCCTGGGTTCCCCTCCTGATCTTCTCGCACCTGGAGAAGATCAGGAGGGGAACCCAGGCATGTCTGCATGCCCGCCCTCTTTTCCCAGCCTGCCCGCCACAGCGGACAGACTGGGGAAAGGAAGGCAGGCATGCACACATGCCCCTTTCTTCCCTGAGCCTCTCCGCTATTGTGGAGAGACTCGGGGAAGTGGGGGGGGGCATGGTTAAATGCCTTTCTCTCCCTTCCCCAGATTGGAGAGGGAAAGAAAGGCCTTCTCAACATGCCTGGGTTCCCTGCCTGCCCTTTTCCAGCTGCGACATGTCAGCTAGAGAAGGGAAGGCAGAGAGAGGCTTTTCCTTGTCAATTTCCCTCTCAGCTGACTGGCCGGGAGTGAAATTGACAAGGAAATCCCAAGGGGCTCCCCAGAGGGAAAGACAGCATTTTAACATGCCACCTTTCCCTCTTGTGTGTGATGTGGGGAGGACAGCATGCTCTGTAGCAACGCATGCCAGAGGTTTTGGTTGTAGGTGTGGCCGACACAGGAGCCAGCTGGAACGGCATTCCTGTGCGTTCCTGCCCCAAAATAGCCCTGCCCATCACACAGCAAATCCCTGCCTCTCTCCTTTCAGTTTCCCTTTGAGCCTGCTACTCATGCTGACCTTTTTCCAGTCTAGCCAGCCAGTGGAAGCCACTGAAGAGATTCACCAAAGGATAATTAACCTTGGTCACTGAATGATGACCAACGAGAAGGGCTCCCGATGCTCACAGCAGAACTAATTGCAAAGCAGTTGCAGAGATACAGAGGATATCTGCTGAGCACTGTGAAGATACGCAACTGCTGGGTGACTAGAAGTGCCCAGTGTGGGCTGCTGACAGCATGGTCCATGATGAGTGCTGCTAGCCGCTCAACCGACACGTATGCTGAATGAGCATCCCTCATACTTCAACTACTGCCTTATAAAAGGCTCAAGCAGTTGTGCAGTATCTCCGTTCCCCCGGATCGCTGCTCAGTGACTGAATCTTATGGCCCTCCAGCAAGCTACCAGTGAAGCTCTTGCCCTTCTGCCCACATCTCCTGTACCTGCTTTGGTTTCCCTACATCGGATCATCATCCTATCTTCTCCATGCTCCTGATCCAAACCCCTTTGCCACTTGTCAAGAGTCTGTTTCCAGTTTAAACCAAATCCTGTTCAGCTTCAACCTTTATTCTGGTCCTGCTAAGGACCAACTCCCACATGCTTTTTAACAGTAGAAAAGAGCAAGAGTCCAGTAGCACCTTAAAGACTAACAACATTTGTGGCAGGTATCGGAAGAAGTGAGCAGTGACTCATGAAAGCTCAGAAGCTGCCACAAATTTTGTTAGTCCTTATGGCACTACTGGACATAAGGACATAAGAGAAGCCAATGTTGGATCAGGCCAGTGGCCCATCCAGCCCAACACTCTGTCACACAGTGGCCAAAAATACCGGGTGCCCTCAGGAGGTCCACCAGTGGGGCCAGGACACTAGAAGCCCTTCTCTTGCTCTTTTCTACTACTATAGCCAAACATGGCTACCTATCTTACGCTTTCTAACATTTAAGACTGTATGTTGGGTGAATATCACTTGTTCGGTTCCATAATTATGCTGTAGTTTTGTTACATCAAGTATTCCATTCCAGGCCCTAGACCTGGATAGCCCAGGGAAGTCCGATCTTCTCAGATCTCAGAAACTAAACAGGGTGGACTGTGGTTAGTACTTGGATGGGAGACTTCCTTGGAATACCAAGTCGGGAGGACAGAGGCAGGCTCTATTCAGCCACCTCTCTGAATATCCTCCAGGCCCCCAGTAGGGGTCAGTCACCAGAGGTCAACGTGACTTCCAGGCGCACACACACTTATGCACACAGAGAGAGAGAGAATACCAAAAAAAGTATTCTATTTGGTATTTATTTATTTGTTTGTTTGTTTGTTTGTTCAACTTGTATCCTGCCTTCCCTGCCAAGGCAGGCTCAGGGCAGCTTACACAATATATGTTAAAACAGTAACCTTCCAATGATGTGCTGTATTTACGTAGATATACACACAATGCTCATTTGCATACTTACGATACACATTTTATACCTATGCAATAAATGATGGCATCATGGCAACACACGAAGTTGCCTTATACTGAATCAGATCATTGTTCAGTCGAGGTCGGTATTGACTATCCAGATTCGCAATGGCTCTCCAGGGCCTCTGGCTGTGGTCTTTCGCATCACCTCCTATTTGATCCTTTTAACTGGAGATGCCAGGGATTGAACCCGGGACCTTTTATAAGCAAAGCAGATGTTCTGCCACTGAACCACTGCCTTTCCCAGCCCCTGCTGGTGCCCTGGTCTCATTCCTGACAACTGCTAAGCGCCCAATCCAAATGTTTCTAGTCGTTCCACCTTGCCAAAACAAATATGGACGTAACGTTGCACATCCTAACAGAGAACTGCCTAGTTTGCAACAAACTGACAGTGTGATCTGATGCAGAATTACATCAAATTAACCCATTAAAATTACAACATTGCACTGTAAATCCTGGAAATTTAGTAAGCCAATATTCCTATAGTCACTCCGAGCGCGGGGTTTAAACGAATTAATTAAACAAATAGTCTTTTTCAGAAAAGGAGGTAAGAGAAAGGCGGCTGGTACACAAATTCATTTTTTTCCCTTTTCCCAAGGAAGTTTGGTAGGCTTGTTTGCCCTGGGTTTAAATATGTGAAACTGGTTGGACCAGAGATCTTGGTCCATTTTTTCCCCCAAAAGATCCCTGAGCACAACATGAAGGTGAAACAGATATCTGCTGTGGGAGGGAAAGCCTGGTAGAAAATTATCCTCCTCTCTCTTCCACAGGCAGAAGTACATTCCATTGGCGAAAACAGAATCCAAGCCGCCTGGAACCTGAACACTTGGTAGGGAGGGCGGGATACAAATCTAATTAAATAAATGCATAAATGTAGGTACCATGTGTTTTCACAACTTGTGCCTGCTCAGGTATACTTTGAGCCATTAATAACCTCCTGCCGAGCGATTAGGTTGTTCTAGTGTAACCGAAAGAGCTAGCCCTTTCTCGGCTTTTAATTCAGTGGAGGAAAGGCAACTGGAGAGTCAACGAACGCAGCTTTCAGCAGATGGAACAGCAACGTCAGCAGCTGGTAATACTGGAGAGATGGGAGAAGGCCTTGGACAATGGTCCTTGATGAGGTATTATGAGCGTGTCCCTGTTTTCATCAGTGCAACTCTGAAAGGTATGAAATTGATTCCAGATGCATGAGCAGATCATCTCCCTGCATCGTTGTTGTCACTTACACTCTGCTCTTCCTTTGAGGAGTTCCAATCAACTTGTGCAAGATTCCCAGAAGTTCTACCATTCAGGGAATGAATGGGTCCACCCTGCCCAATAACATGCCTCTCTCAGGGACGTGTGCTGTTTTCCTTGTCTCAAAGATCAATCATCCCAAAACAGAATGTCATCAAGGCAGAAAGAAAAGCTAACTACACACAGGGCTCATTTCGTAGCAGGAGCTCCTCTGCATATTAGGCCACACACCCCTGATGTAGCCAGTCCTCTAAGAGCTTACAGTAGCCCCTGTAAGAAGAGCTCTGCAAGCTCTTGGAGGATTGGCTACATTAGGGGTGTGTGGCCTAATATGCAAAGGAGCTCCTGCTACGAAATGAGCCCTGACTATACATATTATCATTTATGCTTTCTTTCACTGTGGATACCCAACTGGGGGGGGAGGAGTCTATCTTAGCTCCACCTTTGGAAGCTGATTTGCCTGTACATATCCCCTCTGCAGGTCTTACACATCAACAAAGATGTTTGAGGCTTCCCAGGACCCTTCAGATCAGCTGGAGGCTCTTGATGAACGCTTTAGTGTTCAAATTCCTCTTTCAAAGTGAATTAGTCACAGAGAAATTAAACTTACTTGAGCCCAATTACTCCGAGGTACTGACGACTTCCATTCAAAGGGCAAAATCCCTGAGATTTTCATTACACAGTCAAATGTAATTTCTCCCCCCCTCCACTTCTGAATTAAAGAAGATCAACAAAGTTATCTAGGTTCAGCAGGAAGAAAGGGGTGGGAGATTTGATCCAGAGAGTTACACTAGCATCAGGGGAAAAAAATGCTTGAATGCTATTTGTGCTGCATAGTTTAATCTTTTTCAATTAAAAACTCCTGCATTGTCATCCAGCCAGGGAGCAAAGAAATGCAACAGTGCCATCTATCGGCTGGAACCAGCTACTTTCGCTCAGCCGAACATCGCAGAGAAAGGCGTAAGAACTGTCTTGCGGGATCAGACTGAAGATTCGAGTTGCAAACCAACTAGTGAAAAATCCCTGCTGAGAATTATGGCTCTTGGGCCAATTGCGCACATATGTTTTGCAAAGGCCAGAAATATGGACCTGACACATTTTTGAAGGAAGATGGATCTGAGAAGGAGGAGGTTAAAAAAAAGGAGGAGGTAAAATGCAGAGGCATTTTTGCTTCCTAATCCTTTTTGCTTCCTAACAATGCTTGGCTCTGACCCGGATAGACCAGGCTAGCTTGGTCTCATCAACTTCCTGAAACTAAGGAGGGTCAGCCCTGGCTAGTATTTGGACAGGAGACCACCAAGGAATATGAGGGTAGCAATGCTGAAGCAGGCAATGGCAAACCACCTCCATTAGTCTCGTGTCCCGAAAGCCCTACAGGGTTGTCATAAGTCAGGTGCGACTTGATACACCCCTCCCCCTGAAAAATGTTTGAAATATGTAGGCCATGCACAAGGTTGTCGAACTTCCTCCTACTTCATCACTTCCCATTCTGCCCTGTGGTCATTATCCATAATTCTGTAGCTGTCTGTTGAGCTTATGGAAGCAGGAAATGACCAATCACGACACAAACATGTTCGATGAATGGAAGAAAGCACAGGGAACAAAGAGCAGGATAAATGGGAGGGGATGTGACAAAACAACAGGGACTGGTCTCCAGACAGCTTCTTTCTGTGGCGACTTGATCCTCCAGAGTGATCTGAGTGAGCCTTGTTATCACAAAAATTCGTAAAGTGCTAGTATAGTGGTCTTTGTCCAGTTCTAACGATGGCGTACTGTATGGTCTTCAACAGTTCATTAGACTTCAGGCTTGCATGATGGTGTTGCTCACTCTCCAGGCCAGGGCCGACCCCTGCCACAAGATGTCAATAGTGGTGATGTTGACTGTGTGGCGGCTCCTAATCGAATGCCTGGTGGAAGAGTTCCATCTTGCAGGCCCTGCGGAACTGTAAAAGGTCCCACAGGGCCCTGATCTCCTCCGGGAGCTCATTCCACCAGTAGGGAGCCGCCACTGAGAAGGCCCTGGCCCTAGTGGCTGCAAGCCTGGCATCCCTAGGGCCTGGGATGGTCAGGCGATGTTGCACCCCTGACCACAGTGCTCTCTGGGGTATATACGGGGAAAGGCGGTCCCTCAGGTATGTTGGACCCTGGCCATATAGGGCTTTAAAGGTAAGCACCAGCACCTTGAAGCAGATTCGGTATGCTATTGGCAGCCAGTGCAGTGCCTTCAATGCAGGCCGGATTTGCTCCCATTTTGGGAGACCCATCAATAGCCTGGCCGCGGCATTCTGCACTAGCTGCAGCTTCCGGATCTGCGACTGGGGCAGCCCCATGTAGAGAGCGTTACAGTAGTCTAATCTAAGATAATGCACAACCCCTATATAAGTATCAGTCCTCCTAAATAATACAAAAGTTTTTTTTTTTTTGAAGGAGGACTCCCTTAAGTCCAATAAGTACTTGTTCTTCCTCCTCCTCCAACAGAGGTCCAGATATCCTCCTGTTTCCAGATCTTCCTCAGGGAGTTCAAAAGATTTTTTCAAGCATAAGGTTGCCAAATACTAACATAAAAAACAGCAAAAGCAGAATAGGTTTCAGAACTGGCAGTCTCATGGTGAACAGAGGCAGGATCTTAGTATTATGCATGGGGAGAGAGAAGCAGTCTCCGACAATGCATTTATCTGAGTGATCATTTCACTGATTTAAGGTATCCCTGTAATGATCCTCAACCTGTCTGTCAACAAAGCCTGGGTAAGTATAAACAGAGCACTGAAGAGAGGAGGTACCAGGCAAACAGGTCCAAGGAGGGAATTCCACAGAGAACAGGCCGTATCCTAAAGGACCATGTCTCTGATAGCCACCAAGGTTACCTGAGAAGAACATTTTGACGAGCAGTTTCCTATCGCAGTGGTGGTCCTTCACATGATGGCCCTCTCAATATGCCCCAAGAAGAGCATTACGCTCAGAAAGGAAGAACCTCATGATGGTCCCTGGTCTGAGAGAGATCCGGCTGTCCTCAACCAGGGCTAGGGCTTTTTCGGCCCTGGCCTCTACCTGGTGGAACTCTCTGCCTGAGAACATCTGAGCCCTGCAGGATTTGTTACCTTTTGGCTTTTGGTTGAGGGCGGCGATGGTATAATTAGATACCCCTCTTGCTCCCTATGTCCCCCCCTCCCATCTTTTACAAGTCTCTTCTGAGAGAACATAAGAACATAAGAGAAGCCAATGATGGATCAGGCCAATGGCCCATCCAGTCCAGCACTCTGTGTCACACAGTGGCCAAAAACACTAGGGGCCCTTAGTGGGGCCAGGACACTAGAAGCCCTCCCACTGTTGCCCCCCCCCCCATAAGCACCAAGAATGCAGAGCATCACTTGCCCCAGACTGAGAGTTCCTATCTACGCCTTGTGGCTAATAGCCACTGATGGCCCTCTGCACCATGTGTTTATCCAATTCCCTCTTGAAGCCGTCCATGCTTGTAGCCGCCACCACCTCCTGTGGCAGTGAATTCCAGGTGTCAATCACTCTTTGGGTGAAGAAGTACTTTCTTTTATCTGTTCTAACCCAACTGCTCAGCAATTTCATGGAGTGCCTGTGATTTACCAAATTAGGAGTTGTTAGATATCTTAGAATTGATAACTTTTATTGACTTGTTTTTCTTGTTGGTTTTTTTTTTAATTAACATATATTTATTGTATATCCCTGCTCACAGGGGAGGGTGGCCTAGAAATTTAATAAACAAACAAACCATAGAAGCAAGCTGTCTCCAATTTTATCTGGTCGGACACCCTCGGCATCGAGATTTTCAAACTATCTTCCTGGAGAGATCTGAGCAACTGGTATCAGGCCTCAATATTATACCTTCTCAAGCATCCTCAGACTATGTTTAGCATATATCTTGCAAGGAGAGAGATGACCACTGCATCCCTAGACAGCATCAGGAAAATAGGAATCTGCACACACAACCAGGATGAGCTTCTAAATTAAATGACACAAGCTAGAAAAAAATGTTAGAACCAATTTGTTCATCAGTTTCTTAATGAGGTGTCTTTAATATAGAAGCCTCCATGGCTTTGTGCAGGTTCATATTTCCAAAAGGCACTACAGGCACCTGAAAGTAGACCATCTCCTTCCAGAACAATCTTTTCCCCAGCAATGGAAGGCTGATTCTTCCTCCCCTGTAACACTAGAGTTAGTCCTCCTTTTTCTTTCACTTTGGACATTTACTATCCATATCCTCTTGGTCTCTGATGTCAGTTGGGTTTTCTCTGTTCTTCCCATGCTACCTCGTCACCAAAGAATCCACAACAGACAAAGCCACTGTGAGTTTGTCATTCTTCCAGCAATTCGCTTCATCTCTTTAATGAGACACTTCTGAAACCCCTGAGGAATGAAGGAACTCTGCTTGGTTTCAGGGGCTTCTTTTGAAGACCGAAGACAGAGATAAGAAGAGAGAACTCAACATGAGAGCCTTAGTCACAGAATGAGCCCAGCTTCCCCTACCTACAGAGTATGTGCAAGAAAGTGCCGTCAACTCACATCTGACTTACGGCGTAGGGTTTCCAGGGCAAGAGACATTTAGAGGTGCTTTGCCATTGCCTACCTCCACATCATGACCCTGGTGTTCCTTGGAGGTCCCCCATCCAAATATTAGCCAGGGCTGACCTTGCTTAGTTAGCTTCCAAGATCTAATGAGATCAGGCTAGCCTGGGCTACCCAGGTCAGGGCAAATACAGAGTAAACAAGCTGCTTGTATGTACATCTGTCAACTTGGGCGCTAGCCAAACAGTGTTGCCCATGGCTTGTAGAGTCTTGTTTTAAAATAGGGCTTGACCCTTGATAGGAAATGGATAGAATCATAGAGTTGGAAGAGACCTCCAGAGTTATCTAGTCCCTTGCACAATGCAGGAAATTCGCAAATACCTCACACACACACACACACAGTGACCACTGTTCCATGCCCAGAAGATGACCAAAAAAACCCTCTCTAGGATCCCTGGCCAAACTGCCCTGGAAAACAGTGGCTTCCGGACCCCAAAATGGTGTGATCAACTTTTCCCTGGGCATGTAAGAAAGGGCCACAAGAACTAAGCACTGAGGCAACCCTTCCTGCACCTCCCACTCATGATCTGCCTAAGTTCACAGAATCAGCATTGCTGTCAGATGGCCATCTAGCCTCTGTCTGAAAACCTCCAAAGAAGGAGAGCCCACCACCTCCCGAGGAAGCCTGTTCCACTGAGAAACTGCTCTGTCAGGAACTTCTTCTTAGTGTTTAGCCAAAAACTCTTTTGGCTTAATTTCAAGCTGTTCTGGTCCAAGATTCTGGAGCGACAGAAAACAACTCTGCACCATCCTCTACGTGACAGCCCTTCAAGTACTTGAAGATGGTTATCGTATCACCTCTCAGTCATCTTCTCTCCAGGCTAAACATACCCAGCTCCTTCAACCTTTCCTCAGAGGACTTGGCCTCCAGACCCCTCACCATCTTTATTCCCCTCCTCTGGACACATTCTAGCTCGTCTACATCCTTCTGAAATTGTGGTGCCCAAAACTGAACGCAATACTTCAGGTGAGGCCTGATCTGGACACTATACTTCTGTTGATACAAAATCACATTTGGTTTTTTAGCTGTCGCATGAAACTGCTGACTCATGATCAGTGTATGGTTTACTAAGACCCCTAGATCCTTTTCACACATACCACTGCCAAGACAAGTCTCCCCCATCCGATAATTATGCATTTGATGTTTCTCAGGTATAGAAGTCAAGCTGGCGGGTTGGTAATTATCCAGATCCTCCTTTTTCACTTTCTTGAAGATGAGGACATTTCCTCACCACCGGTCTTCTGGCACCTCACCTGTTCTCCATGAATTCTGAAAAAAAATAATGGACAGAGGCTCAGAAGTTATGTCCACGAGTTCTTTTAGTACCCTTGGATGCAGTCCATCTGGCCCCGTGGACTTAGTTTCATTTAAGGAAACTAGGTATTTATGTACTACCCCCTATGTCGTTCCTGGTTTTGCCATGTTGAGCAAGAAAAGACTGAGGAAAAGTAGGAATTGAGCAGTTCTGTTGGAACAGGATAAAATGAGAGCACTTCCCAGTTGCCACCACCATTCTAATTTTTTTTACATCTGTCTTCATTCCAACGTAAAGCAATGTGGTTCCCATTAAAAGCATAAAACAGCATATGGTCGGACAGTGGCGGGCTTGTTTCTGAGACCAAAAGTTCTCAGCTTCTTATTCCTTGCAAGCTTTCTGGGCCCTTAGCTGTCTCCAATCAGCAGGAACAGTGTTCAGGCCAAATCTCTCAGAACATTGCAGGATGCAGCCATGGGTGAAGGAGAAAAGGAAGTCTGGGATTATTTTTCATGTGCAGAGACCGTTCAACTATCAGAACTGCTGTCGGACTGTCAGATCTATGCCTCCGACTCTTCATTGGAGACGTTCACTTCTTCTTTTTGTTTTCCCTACATATGTATATAAAGGCACAGATCCCGGATAACGACTGGCAGTGAGAAGTGTTCTGATGGTACGTGTCTAACTAAATGTGTCATTTGATACTCAGGGCCATGGAATTTCTGATACAATTTGATCACTGTTAACAGGCTGCTTTGAGCCAGTGTTGAGGCCAGATGCCCCTAACAATTTCACTGCTGTGATAAAAACGACTTGACTTGCCTCCTATTCGCTGGCGCGACTGACGAAGAGCACCTCCCATCTTCGGCAAGTTGGGGCCCTCATCACAATTGCTCCGGAAGAGGAGGAACTGCCGTTTCCTGTTCTCTTCCTCATCTCACTGTCCTTTGCCCTTCACCATAGTAACAGTCCCATTCAGTTGCTGTGGCAATCCAAGTGATTTTGTTGATGTCACCTGACCCTCTCCTGAGCTTTGATGTGGACGTACCCTCCTGTAATGCTAACAAAGATGCATAACAATTACCAGCCAACGAGCAGGTCCCTGCCGGAGACTAATTTTCAACAGAGAAGAAAGAACAGAAAGACGGGTCGTAAACCAGAGAAAGAAAGAAGGAATGGAAGAGGCAAAGGGGAATGACGATGGAATCAGTATCGTGGGACTCCCTCGCCAGGGATATTTGTCTGTCCCTTTCCACAGCTGCCTTCTGCCCAGCAGGTGAAAACTTGTTTTCTTTCACCTGATGTTCCCTCAGTGATCTCTCCTTTCTTCCCTATGTTTTCATCGTTGGCCCTGTGTTGTAATATATGTATTTTACTTTAGGTTTCAAATTCTAAAAAATTGTTTTATAACGTTAAGTTTTTAATTGTTAGCCGTCTTGGTGGGCAGAAACTCTGTACGTGAAATAAAACCCAGGAACAGTTCTGAGGCTGAGGCGATAAGGCGGGATAGACATGTTTTACATAAATGAATAAGTTAGTATACCAAGAGCCCCATCTGTCAGAAGCGAGTGGGGAAAGATAGTGAGTGGCTCAAACCAGAACGAAGATGAGATTTCATGCAGAGCTGAGTTAAAAACCACCCAGGCAAATTTTAGTTTCAATTTTACTCCAGGCAGTTTTTCAGCAACCTGGTCTGGAATCTGGGGACTTTTTCGTTCCTTCATTCACAAAACATATGCGCTGCTTCCTCAGAGATGTGCTTGAAGTGGCTCACAACCAAAGCAATACAACACAACCAAAGCTGGCCGTTAAAAGGAGCATAAAACAAACAATGAGGATCCCAAAATGATACTGATAAAAAAAAAGTCAGTGTCGGGGTTCCAGGGAGTGGGTGCTGATGTGAACTACACTGCATGATGCCATGATGTCCTTTCTGGTTGGATCGTAGAATCATAGAGTTGGAAGGGACCTCCAGGGTCATATAGTCCAACCCCCTAAACAAAGCAGGGAATTCACAAATACCTCCTTCCCACACCCAGTGACCCCTGCTCTATGCCCAGTGAGAAGTGTTCTGAAAACCCAGAAATGATGACACTGTGTTGCCCAACACTCTAGGAATTTACTAGATCTCGATGGTAAAAACCATAGAGATCTGGGAAGTCCCTAAAGCGCTGTGTGATGCCGTGACCTCATTTCCAGGTTTTTGACCAGAAATGACATCATGGCATTGCATGATGCTGACCCCCTATAGGAAATAGGGGTGAGTGACAAAGGTTACACACAGTAAGGCTGGTAGCCTGGCAGTCCTAGTCCTCCAGGAAGAAACAGACCATTAAAAAAAAGGCTCGGGTGAAACAAGAAATGTTTTTGGCTGGCACCGAGGAAGAATAAGTACGTATCAGGCAAGCCTAAAAGGGGAGGGCCATTTCCAGGCGTTTCCAGTTAAAAGGCTCATTTAGTAGGTGAAGTGAAAGCTCTCTGGTTTGAGATACTGGAAAGCTACTGCCAGTCAGAGCAAATAATACTGGCCTTGCTAGACTAGCGGTCTGATTCAGTAGAAGGCAGCTGTATGTATGTGTCCGTATGCCTATGAAAATGCCCTTGTCTCTGGTTGCCTCTCACCCAACCTTTGTAGGTGTGGACACCAAGAGCAGGGCTTGAGAAGACAATTTTGCTGAGCAAAACTAGAGCAAGTTTGGTGCAGTGGTTAGGAGCACGGACTCTCATCTGGGAGAACTGGGTTTGATTCTTTACTCCTCCACATGCAGCTGCTGGTGTGACCTTGGGTCAGTCATAAGTTCTTTCAGAGCTGTTCTCTCAAGATCAGTTCTTGGGAGAGCTCTCTCAGCCCCACCTACCTCACGGGCTGTCTGTTGTGGGGAGGGGAAGGGAAAGGAGATTGAGAGGTGATCCACTCTGAGACTCCTTCAGGTAGTGAAGGGCGAGGTATAAATCCAATCTCCTCCTCCTCCTCCTCCTCTTCTTCTTCTCCTTCTAAAATCCTAACCAGCGGTTGCTTTCTGCTTCACCAGAAATCTCACGTGTCGTCCAAAGGGCACACCATAAGTAAAGGGTACCTCCTTTTAGGCTGTTTTTACACCTGACTTTCCCGCTGGAATCATTCTAGTTCCAAAAAAACCTGCCCATACTTCTGTGCGGTGTGAAACCGTGCTGCTACTGAAATGTCCACATCTACTAATTGCCCTCCTGTGGTCAAGCTAGTATTCAACCGGCTTCATTCTGCTTTAAACAATTGCTGTTGATTAGTGCACTTAGACCCCCTGGAGTGAAATTTCACACCACTGTGAAATCAGCACAGGAAAAGACAGCAGTCAAACTACTTTAGAGGGGAGGTGTAAAATGACCCTTAAAAAGGCAGCAAACCTCTGAATACCAGTGCTGGGAGGCAGGCTCAGGGAAAGCCATTGTTGTCTATGCCCTGTTTGGTCCTCCAGGGCTGCTGGACCACCAATCTGATTCAGCAGGCTCTTCTTGTGTGCTTCGGTTCACCTCAGCCCTCACGTGAATCCTGCGTACTGTATTCAGTTTGGGGCACTGCAGTTTAAGAGGATCCTGACAAGCTGGAATGCGTCCTGAGGAAGGCAACGAAGATGGCGAGGGATCTGGAGGCCAAGTCCTATGAGGAGGAGCTTGTGAACTGCCTGTGTTGCACAGGGGTGTGGACCAGATAACCCTTGGGGTCCCTTCCAGCTCTATATTTCCATGTTTCTATTAATCCTGTCCTGTGTCAGGTTGTGCTATGTTATACCTTTTTCATACCAGTTTTCATGCTTGGCTTTAGTTTCAATATGGAAGGGATTTTTTTTTAAAAAAATAAATGTTATGTTTAGGCAATATGCAGAACATATTTTGCACGGACATAGGGAAGAAAGCACGCAGCTTATGCAAACCTATGTGCTGAGTGTACATACTCATGCCGCAAAAACAGCATTTATTTTATGGAAAGTGTGTGATTTTGAAATACACCCTCTTTGCATCTACTGGGTAACTTAGCCTTCCAGCATCACAAAATGCCTTCCTGAGAGCATCGCGTCTCTCGGGCTCCTTCCGTCAGAAGACTACCGACTCAACAGGTGCTAATTTTAAACTTGGAGTAAAATGGCTCTGAAACACCGAGCTTTAATGTCACACAATTAAGTACTCACCCATGAATGCAATTTCAAGCTTTTCAGTTGCACCAGGAACATCTCGGTAAGATTTCCATAAATTACAATAAATAATGCTCATTTAAACACAAGGTGCATTGTTTAGGTGAAGGCTGAAAGATTTTAGGGCAGCTCTGTGCATTCTCTCCAGGTGCTTTTGTTTCTACCAGTCAATCACCCGCTCTGGGTGCAAAATCTCACACATCTTTCTGATGAATAGGGAGCAGACAGCTCAGAATAAGGGGTCAGGCTGAAAATTCTCCGAACTACTTTGCAGTTCCAATGCTGGCTTTGGGCTCCATTTGGTGTAGTGGTTAGGAGCGTGGACTCTGATCTGGGAGAACCGGGTTTGATTCCCCGTTCCTCCACATGCAGCTGCTGGTGTGACCTGGGGTCAGTTACAAGTTCTTTCAGAGCTGCTCTCTCAAGGGCAGTTCTCGAAAGAACTCTCTTAGCCCCACCTACCTCACAGGGTGTCTGTTTTGGAGAGGGGAAAGGAAAGGAGACTGTAAGCCACTCTGAGACTCCTTTGGGTAGTGAAGGGTGGGATATAAATCCAATCTCTCCTTCTCTTCAATGTTTTTCAGAGTGAGTCTCCCTTAAGACTACTTTATTTACCCATCTATCTATGCCATGGGAGGGAAGGTGGCATGGTACAACCCAATCTCATCAGATCTTGGAAGCTATGCAGGGTCAGCCCTGGTTAGTACTTGGATGGAAGGCCACTGAGTCACAGGCAAAAGAGATATTCAGAGGTGGTTTGCTATTTCTAGCTTCTAGTATTCTTTGGAGGTCTCCCATCAAAATACTAGCCAGGGGTCTCCCATCAAAATACTACTTAGCTTCCAAGATCTGACAAGATCAGGTTGGCCTGGGCTATTTAACTAGACCAAACCTGGGAATCAAACCTGGGGCCTCCTGCATGCCAAGCAGATGCTCTACCACTGAGCCACGGCCCCTGTTTGGAAAGACCTGGCCCAGACTTTTCAGCCAATCACTGATTAATCAATGATTCAATATTATTGTGTTCGAAAGGGAAGAACACTAGATCAGCCAGCCTCATGTTTTTGCCTGCTGGCAATTTATGAAGCTTTCAGCTGTTTTTATTTCAGGCTGCCATCACAGGTCAGGTAAGTCCTTCTTCTACCTCTTCATATTAAATCATTTCATCTTTACCCTTTTGCTTTCTTCTTCTCTCACTGCCTCCTGCCCGGGCCTCAGAATGGTTCCAGTTAACATTAAAATTTATGGGAAGTTGCTCTCGAAGGTTAAGGCAACTGGAGGAGTTTGAGATGGCCAAACTAATTTGCTGTGACTCCAGTTAACCTTTCCTCACTGCTGGCAAAAGAAACTCAGAAGTATTAACACCCTAGAAGTGTGCCGAAAGGACACATTTCTTTTACTCCAAGGGGAAGTGGGTCGTGGGAAGCCAAGAGCCCCTCCTCACTTTATGCAGAGTGAGCTGGAAGTTGGAAGGATCTGCTTCGTATTTGGGTTACCGACCTCCAGATGGGGCCTGGACTTCTCCCAGAATTACATCTGGACCTCCGGACTACAGAGGTTATTAAGTTATATATTGAATTTCAATGTTTTGTCATTTTTATGACATTATGTCTTGTATGTCACCCAGAGCCCGGCGTAAGCTGGGATAAGACGATTAATACATCATCATCAGCATCATCAAGAGATCACTTCCCTCAAAGAAAATGTCAGCTTTGTTGGGTGGGCTCCATGGCATCACATACCCATCTGGCTCCCTTCTCTCCCCAAACCCCACCCTCCCCAGGCCCCACCCTCCCAAATCTCCAGGAATTTCCCAAACTGGAGTTGGCAACCCTACATCACTTTAGAGATGCTGCCCAAAATCGGGGGGGGGGGGATTTGTTTCAGGATCTTGCCTAGCTGATACTGGCCCCTTCTGCATCTAGCATTCACCCCGCTGCTTCTGTTGGAACAGAAATTCCCCTCTGCATTGCATGCCCCTTTCACTTTCTTTGATTGTCGGATTTTATGGTAGCCTTCACCCTGCATGCCCGTTTTTCACTTCCTTTGATCTCTCAGTTTTATGGCACTGTCTGCATAGATTTATGGCCGTTTTATGGCCATTCAGGGGTGGCTTTGCAGTCAGTACGACAAGGGCCCCGGGGCATTTGAATGTGGTTTTGAGCCGCATCTTTTTCTGTTCCAGTGTGGGTCTGATAAAACAACGGAGTGAATGCTAGATGAGATTGGGCCCCTACAGGGGCGTAGAGTGTTGGAAATCCCGGGGGGGGGGGCGCGCTCGCTGGGAGGATGTTCTCTCCCCCCCCCGGGAAACCGCCCCGGGTCCTTCCGAGGCCCGCCAGCCGCTGCTGCTGGTGCCTCTCCCCCCCCCCCCCTTCCCTCTCCAGCAGCAGCGGCCGGGCCTCGGAAGGACCTGGGGAGGCGCGGCGGGAAGCGCTCCGTTTTCCCAGGGGTGGCTGAGCCTCCTGGCAATTGACCCTCCCTTGACCCCACCCCCACCGCTCGGGCTCTCCAGCCAGCAGGCTGCGGCGGAGGTGACCATCTGGTCCCAGCTATCCATTAACCACGGCGCCCTCCTGCTCCGCCACCCCCGGCAGGCCGCGCTGCGCCAGCCAGCCAGCCGGGCTCTCCCTTGGCCCCGGGCCCCGCCAAGGGGAGGGGGCGGCACAGGGGGGAGGGGGCCGTGCAGGGGACTCGGCGCTGCCTTCTGCCAGGAGCGGCCAAAGGGGCAGCCCCACCAGGCCGGGAGTGTGTGCAAGGATGCCCAACTTGGCAGGCAGAGGGCACCAGCACCCCGCAAATTGGCCCCCGCCCTGGGCGGGAAAGTCCCGGGATCTGAGCCAGGCGGGACCCCCTCCTCAGGACTTGGGCGGGTTCCGAGACGGCCGGGCGGGGGCCCAGGGGGTCTCCAAAGGCCTCGGCAAGGGCCGGGGAAAGGGAGGTGTGCCAGCTGGGCGCTCTCTCTCTCTCCAGAGCGCACGGAGGAAGAGGACAGTGCCTCCTGGCCCAAGCGGCGCCTTCGCCGCCTCTCCAGCCCTGGGGCCCACCCCCTGCAGCAGAAGCCCGGCCGGCAGAGCCCTGTTGCTGCAGAGGGACCATGTCTCTCCCCCCCCCCCCTCAGAGGCTCGGAAGGAGGGAAGGCGCCGGGCGGCGCACATCTCGGGTCTCGGGCAGAGCGCACTGGAGAGAGCGGGCGAGCGGCGAGCTCCACTCCGGAACTCCTGCTGCCCAGCTCTTCTCCCTGCTGCTGCTTACCGGGGAGCTGCCTGGGAACTGGGGTGCAGGAGACCGCACTACTGGCCTCCCCTCCCTGGCCACGGGCCCTCCAGCAGGCCAAGTGCCTCCCTCAGCCAGCTCAGTGCCTCCCTCAGCTAGCGCCGGGAAAGGCAGCCACCCTCGGGGAGCGCCGGGCTAGCGAAGCGACGCCCTTCAGCTCTCGACAGACTGAACCCCGGGAGGAGCGTCCCGCTCACCAGGAAATCTGCGGGGCGGGGGAATCCGGGCACGGGAGACGGAGGGCTTCTCTCACGATAGCCACCGATGCGGCTTCTCTGCCACGAGGCGCGGGGCCATCGCTTGCCGCTCAGAAGCCCACAGAAGGGAAGAGTTCAGGAGGAGGCCTCTCAGAGGCTCTTGCCCCGGCCCACAGTTCGAAGAAGGCTCCAGGTTTTTTTTGGGGGGGGACTGGGGAGACGGCCGCACAGTGGAACCTACTCCATGGCCCTACTCCGAAGCCGGGGCACTGCCTGCCTGCAGGGGAAACCGGACTGATTTCCTGCCTTTCTGCGCACAACAGGCTCCCCTGGCGCCTGCGCACAACAGGCTCGCAGGCGCTCCGTTTTCCCGGGGGTGGCTGAGCCCCCCCCCAGGGAAATTTCGGGGGTGGCTCAAGCCCTCGAGCCCCCCCGTACTCTACGCCTATGTCTGGCTGTATTCCAATCTGAACACCATTCCCTCTAGCCATGGCCCTGTCTCCTTTCCCAGCCTGCTTTTCTATTGCTTGATGGCAGCTGTAGCAAAGGCAGCAATCTTGAATCCAAAGGGGAGATCCTAGAGGTCTGCATGTTGCTAGAACACAAGAGGCTGAGTCTCCTAGGACTTCTCCTATGGAATTGCCAGCCTTTTCCAGCCTCTGATGCCAGTGCAGAAGAACCCACAAGGAGATTCATTTATTTTATTTACAACCTGCCTTTCTCCCCTAATGAGGACCCAAATTAGCTTATGTGACTCTCCTCCATTTTATCCTCAAAACAACCCTGTGAGGTAGGTTAGGCTTAAAGTGTGTGACTGGCCCAACTTAGGTCACCCAGCGAGCTTCCATGGCAGAGTGGGAATTTGAACCTGGGTCTCCCAGATCCAAAGTCCAACGCTCTAACCATTAGACCACGCTGGCTCTCAGGAGTAGGGATGCTGTGTCCAGGTGACCTTGATTCTGCTCTCCAAGCATGTTGACAGCCAGGTCCCATAGCTATAAGTAGCGACAAGATTGCTTCCTCTTTTCACCAACTCAGCTTTTCTACCAAAGTGTTAAGAGCTCCAGGTGTGGGCATGAGCCCCAAGCCAGCATGACTCAGTAGATTGCCAGGTGTCACCAGTCCTGGGAGGGGCATCTAACAGGGCAGAGGAAAGTATAACGAAGGAAGACAAAGTGATAGTATGTGAGCTTCCTCAGAGACCAGAAGATACTGTGGAACTAGGCTCAAGGATCTAGCTATGCTATAGGAAGCCTCCAGTGACTCAGAAGGATATAACAGACTGCTGCCTTTAATTATATTGTCGACTTTCTTAATTAAAACACATTCATGTCACCAAGGTTACTTGCCTCTCTTCAGTTTTCTTGACCATCCAAATCCCTTAGACAAAAAACCCCAAAACCCCTCTTGTGAAATACTGCCATATCATGAAGCTACCTTATACTGAATCATACCCTTGGTCCCTCTTGGTCAGTATTGTCTACTCTGACCAGCAGCAGTTCTCCAGAATCTCAGGGAGAGGTCTTTCGCATGGCCTATAACTTGATATTTTTAACCGGAGATTACAAGGATTGAACCTAGGACCTTCTGCATGCCGAACAGATACTCTACCGCCGAGCCACGGCCCCTCCCACCATTACCCATGACATGTCAGATGTCCCTCATCTTCTTTCAACATCCTTACATATGTTTCGCCTTGGCAGAAATCTCTCAGTTTGCTTTGAATTTCAGGGAAGGCACAAGTTTGGGTGACAGTGCAGTTGACAAACACATCCAAGTCGGAGCCATCTATAGGTAAGTCAGATGACACCCTGTCATGATCCTAGGCCTATAATAGTGCAGCTAACAGGCTCTAGGGAGGCCTAGTGGCTTCAGAGAAGCCTGTACAAGAGTAGCTATCAGAGCCTACATTCCCCAGGTCACCCTGTGATTGGCTAACAGGGGACTTGGAGGGAAAATTTACACCAGTAGAATAGTAGAGGGTGTTGCCTGGGAAGAAGAGATAAAAGCCCAATGTGGGAGGTGGTTCACTCCTAGGGAGCAGAGCTGGTGTGAAGCTGCTGCAAATGGAGGGATCCCTCATCTAAAAGGGGGTGAGTGAGCTTGAGGTCAAATACCTGGAGAAGGCTAGGGACAGTATAGTCAGATGCATTAGGGTTTCTTATTTTGCTGGTTTACCCGTCTTTACTGTGCTCATTTTTCCTACCTGTTGTTGTTCAGTTGCACAGTTGAGTCCGACGCTTCGCGACCCCATGGACCACATCACATCAGGCCCTCCTGATCAGTTTGCTTAATTTCTTGTTTATTGCATCCTGTTATTGGATTATAATTGTTAAATCTTTTTATTAAACTAGTTTGTTATCCTGCCTGGGTCCTCAAGCTTCATTCAGTCACTTATAAGGGGAAACCTGCTGGAAAAGGAGTGTATAAAGGGGTAGAATGGGTGCTCTGGGCCCTCCAAAGGAGTCCCATGCCAGAGTGGTGGCAGCCATAAGAGAGCTTTTCTAGCCGCTGCTTGTGGCATACCGACTTCGCTGTCTTAGGGGACCTGCTCTCCATAGGCCTGCCCAGCGATCTTCTTTATGTTTCTTTTCTGCCCAGGCATAATGAATGCAACGTGCCGAAGGACATGAATACAAGATACCTGTCTGTTTTCTTGTTGGGTGGGTGGGGAACTCTACCATCTGGTGTGGGCACATACACCCTCTTTTCCCCTGTGAAATCTGAATGTACTATCTCATTAGCTTTGGTAGGCTCAAAAAAATAAACTGTAAAAATCTCCTCTCTCATAACATAATGGTAAAGAAATTGAACGGAGGTTCATTTGCAACTCATCAGGAGCAGAATGGAAGTAAGGCTTGTTTTCAATTACGCAAAAAAATCATAAAGGATTTACATAAAATCCCCATCCCAGCTAATTGACATTAGTGTGAGGTTCTTAATATCACAATTCTAGTCCTTGGAGCCTACCCACAGGTCAGAGAGCTTCGTTCCAGAACGCAACGATTATGCACCGCAGAGAGAAGAATGTATGATGCGGGTTAACAGAGCTGGCACCTTTAAGAAATCAAAAGAATGTTTCAGGGTTCCATTAAATAGCTCAGAACTTTCCCCCCCCCGCCTTACTTTCAGAGTTGCTCTCAAACCCTGTCTCAGCTTCAAGAATCATTCTTACATTATCTAAATGGTTTCACAGTCACTGTTCTGTGGGTGGATTCAGCTGCACACTACAGCTCCGTGGGTTCAGGAAGGATGCTTAGCCTCTGTAGGGGGTCATAACAGTTCCTTGTACAGTTCCGCAGGGCCTGCAAGACGGAGCTCTTGCGCCAGGCTTTCGAATAGGAGCCGCCACCAAGGATTCCATCCATCAGGGATACCATCAATGATGTACCGGCCCTAACAATCCTGGCTGGTGCGGGTGGGATTTAGAGACCTACCACTGGGTCGCCATTCATAATAATGTTACAGGAAGCTATTAGCAATGTATTAGTCATAGGAATTCATTTTAACTGTTTTAATCATTTTAATGTATTATGTCTGGCCTTTGTGCCCATGTAAGCCACCCTGAGCCCGTTCGCGGGGAGGGCGGGGTATAAATTGAAAGAAAGAATAAATAAATAAATAAATAAATAAATAACTCAGTGGTACAGTGCATGCCTTACATGTCTAAGCAGGGGTCCTTTCGTAGAAAAAGAGGTGCAGGAGCTCATTAGCATAACTCATTAGCATATGCCACGTCCCCTGACATCACTGAAAGTGTGTCAGAAAGGGAATGTCAGTTTCAGCCCCATTATACCCTATGGGCCATTGAAATCAATGGCGAAAACTCATAGGGTATATTAGGGGCTGGAGGAAAGGGGATTTGAGGGAGAGGCTCCAAACTTGCAGGGTAGCTGCTGGAACCTCTCCTTGAAATACCCACCAAGTTTCAAAAAGATTGGACCACGGGGTCCAATTCTATGGGCCCCCAAACAGGTTGCCCCCATTCCCTCCATTGTTCTCTATGGTGGGAAAAAATGTTACTTTTTTCCTACCATAGAGACCAATGGAGGGAATGGGAGAAACCTGTTTGGAGGCCTGTAGAATTGGACCCCCTGGTCCAATCTTCTTGAAACTTGGTGGGCATTTAGGGGAGAGGTCCCAGAAACTACCCTGCAAGTTTGGAGCTTCTGCCTCAAACCCCCTCCCCTACAGCCACTTTTAAAGTTGCCACCGAATTTCGGCAGCAATTTGGCGGCGGGCCAAATCAGATCAGAGAATCTGATTTGGCCCGTGGCTGCCCTAGTGGCCATTCCTGAGCTGGCGGAGCTTCGCTTCGCCTTGCTCCGGCCCCAACGAACCCCTGTGTCTAAGTACTAGATACAAATCCTGTCACTTCCAGTTAAAAAGGTCTGAAGGCGCAACTACACATCGGCGTTAGATTGCAGCATTCATGTGCCACGTCCTCTCCTATTGTGTGTGGGAATCACTTACTTGTGGTGTGACGTCGTTATCATATCATTTTCCTGACTCTGTCGGCATCAAGAGCCGATGATGAATAGGTCAGGGCTGATGATGTCACAATTGATGTCATTGCTGTTGGACGTGGATGGATAAATGCATGGCATCGTGATGTCCTAAAATTATCCTTCGGCGGGGGAGAAAAACTAACCAGGGATGGCATGACTCAAAGTCACGCACAATGTGTACTTTTGATTTTCAGTAATAGTGTCAAGGGGGGAGGGAAGGCAGCATGGGATAGCCTAGTCTTTTCAGACCTCAGAAGCTAACCAAGGTCAGAACTTGGATGGGAGACCATCAACGAAGGCTCTGCAGAGGAAGGCCGTGGCCAACCATCTTTGCTTCTCACTTGCCTTGGAAGCTCCTTGCTGGGGTCGCCATAAGTCCATTGCAACTTATTTATTTATTTATTCGATTTTTTTAAAAAAAATCACCACTCACCCAAAAGGGTCTCATAATGCCTTACAACATGAAAACCAGTAAAGTTTTTTTAAAAACCCCATAAAAACAAATAACAAATATAAAATATTAATATTAAAACATTACAATACATGGCTATCACCATGCCGTTATTAAAACAGATGAAACATGTGGATTACCCTCCAAAGGCCAACCGAAACAAGTCAGCTTTGCGTGCACTTTGGAAACAAAACAAGTCCAGCAAGTTCATCTGAGAGTGCATTCCACAGGGTAGGGGCCACAACTGAGAAGGCCTTTCCCCTGGTGGCAGATAACTGAGCCATCCTGGAGCCAGGCACCTGCAAGGGGTCCCTAGACAACGACCAAAGGGAGTGTAGCAGGTTGTAAGGGGAGAGACAGTCCCATAGGTATGAGAGTCCCAGACCGTTGAGGGCTTTGAAGGTTAACACCAAAACCTTGAATTGGATCTGGAGACTAATTGATAGCCAGTGCAGCTGCTGCAGAATTTGAGTAATATGAGCTGACCATGATGCCTCAGACAGCAACCTGGCAGCTGCATTCTGGACCACCTGCAGTTCCTGAAGTGTTTTCAAGGGTACTCCTATGTAGGGCAAATTGCAGCAGTCAAATCTGGAGGTGGTGGCTTTTTAACCCAGCTCCAAGTTGTCCTCTGACGGGGTGAGTACGCCCGAAGAACGCCTGACAGATGTGGCTGTGTGATCAGACCCATTTAATCTGTTTGTGAAATGTGCCTATATCGGGCCAAGCTGCCAGTCTGAACACAACCTGTCTGTAGCAGCAGAAAAGGGCAAGCGGCCAGGAGCACCTGAAAGACTAACAAAATTCGTGGCAGGGAAGGCGCTTTCATGAGTCACTGCTCACTTCTTCATATACCTGTATCTAAAGAAGTGAGCAGTCTTTTCTACTGGTCTTTTTTTACTGCTACTGATCTAAGATTAACACAATATTGTTATGAAAAAATATATATTGGGAAAAATACATGAAGGAGCTACTTTGTTTTCCTGATCATGGAAGATCACCACAGATTATGAAAGGAAGAAACTGTTACGTCAACCTTAACCACATAGGTTAAATTTGTGACATCGTATTCATGGGAGATCATACAGATTATTCCCACGCTAAGAAAGGATAGTGCTGTTGTCCTCAGACTGAGATTCTGCATCCCTACTTTTCCCCAGCCATCGCCGAGAATGTTTTAGTACAATTAAGCCCAAGAAAGTTGCCTAAAGCTATGCTCATCAGAGCTCACTTACTTCCAAGGAAATGTGGCGAGTGATTGAACTGCCAGTCGATTGGAATCGTGACATGACTGCTGTATGAACCCCATTAGAGCCCTGTTCAGTCATTATCGTTTTGGTGCTCCAACCTCATGTAATGGGGGAAATAATGCACTACCCACAATCCCCTGACGCGTGTGGATGCCATTTTGTGTGAACAGGGCAACCTTCATATTTTCCAGCCTCAAAAATCTGGGTTTCTGTTCTCACACACTGAAGCTGGAAAATGCGTGTTTGCCTTTTCACACAAAACGGTGACCGTGCCCATCAAGAGGACCCACACACAGCGCAATTGGCTCTTGTGTGTGCTAAGTGCCAGCAATTCACTTCCGACTTAAGGTGACCCTATGAACCAGTGGCCTCCAAAGTGTCCTATCATCAACAGCCTTGCTCAGGTCTTGCAAAGTGAGGGCCATGGCTTCCTTGATGGAGTTCATCCATCTCATGCTGGTTCTTCCTCTTCTCCTGCTGCCTTCAGCTTCTCCTGGCACGGTCGTCTTTTCCAGTGACTCTTGTGCTCTTATGGATCACAGCATCATACACACCGCAAGAGAGCTTAAGTGACGATGAATCAGAACTCAGTGAACTATGGTGGTTCAGATATGGTCAGTTTGGCCCTCCAGCTTACCTTTCAAGAAACCAAGGCTCCATTTTGGGGGAGAGGCCTGTGATAGCCTACCACATTGTCTGCGACCAGACCTTTCCAGAAGATGGTTGCATGTTGCCTGTTTGCCTACCCTCATATTTTCTCATTAGTGATAAGCTTGTTGCTAAACATCAGTGATCAGGTTGTTGCTAAACAACGCCAGGCAGATGGTAATTACCCAACCAAGACTTCATTAGCACGAAGAATGAAAACTTATTCACATTACAAGTTATTTCTTTAAAATATTTATACCTTGCCTTTCCTAATAGCCCAAAGCAGCTCATAGTCATGACCGACAGGTCAACCAGTGAAATTAAGACCATCATAACAAAGCTGTACACTTTCCAGATTGGCTGTTCAGGCAGACTGACAATGGTTGCTTCACAACCCAAGACATTTGTGTGAATATCTTTCTGCCAGACTGGCAGGTTGGCCATGTTAAAGGGAGGGGGGACTGTAATATTGGGATTCTGAGCCAGCTAGGGTTCCCAAGTCACCCCAGGGGGCGGGGAAACCCCCGCTCCAGCGGCCTGCTCCCCGCTGGCCAGGATTGGGCTGCTGGGGGGGGACCCTGCCCCCAAATTGCCGGGCTGCAGCAACGTGCCCAGCACAATGACATCACCCGGAGGTGACGTCATCACGTTGGGTACGTTTTGAGGGGAACGCTCTGTAATTCAAGGGAAAACTCTATGGTTTTCCCTCGAATATCAGAGGTCCCACCCTAACATGCCCAACGCGATGACGTCACTTCCGGGTGACATCATCGTGACACACGCCCTTTGCGTGCGCGGCAGAAGACTCTCAGGTGGGCAAGGAGTTCCCCTGGCATCATGGAAGGTAGGACTTGGCAACCCTACAGCCAGCTTGGTGTAGTGATTAAGAGTGGCAGACCTTAATCTGGGGAACCGGGTTTGGTTCCCCACTCCTCCACATAAAACCAGTTGGGTGACCTTGGATCAGTCACAGTTCTCTCAAAACTCTCTCAGCCCCACCTACCTCACAGGGTGTCTGTTGTGGGGAGAGGAAGGGAAAGGAGATTGTAAGTCATTTTGAGACTCCTTCAGGTAGTGAAGAGCAGGGTTCAGAACGAATTCTTCTTCTCCTTCTTCTTCTTCCCCTGTTGCCATAAAATAAATTTGCTTGTTTATGTTCCTTTGGGGCCAACTGTACAAAACATGTGATGCATATCAGTTTGGGGGCCTCAACCCAACTTGTTGTCAGACATGAGTTCAGGGGATTAATGTTCCTCAATGCTCTCTGATCCCAAATCTGCTCAAGATTACTGCATGGGGGGAGGGAATTCAGTCTTCCCTCCTGCACTTTCCCCCCAAGCCGAAATGCCTGCAGAGGAACTGTATCTGCCTTGATTTGGGGCTCCACATGCATTGACTACTGTGGCATGTAACTCAGGGGACAGAGATTGTCTTTTATTTCCAGTATCTTCTATCCTTTTGTACTTGGAATGACAAATAATTCCATAATTAATATGTTCATCTGTTGCATTGGGTACCTTTGTATCTAAACTGTCTGCATGAACCTTTGTTTAACTATTCTTTTGACTTACTGATGAAGATACTTTGGTTTAGATGAGAAAAATGAGACATCCTAAGATGCCTAGTGACCTGGGGGAGGGGTGATCATTTTAATTTATTGCACTTTATATTTCTAATTAGTATATATATTTATATTTCTAATTAGTATTTTTTTCTTATCAGCTGATCAGTGGCTGGGGGGGGCAGGGCCTAGCAGTGGGGGACCCCTGCCTCCACTGGGGGGGGATAGCAGCTCTATATATGGTAGATGACATATGCATATCCCTGTCGCAAATTCTGATTGTTAACAGTACATGATTGAACAAAGGCAGGCCTCATCCTTTCTGCAAAACACTCTGTTTTCACTGTTACATCCCTGAAAAAAATAATGAATGAAAAGATGGGTACTCTCCCGGAAATAAATCTTGCCGTGTGAAGAATGAGCCAAATACTCATTTGCAACATATTTCTATTGGAAAGTTAACACTGAAATCAGACACATCTGGTTCACGGGCTCAGAAGAGATTAACGGACTGGTTTTCATAGTCATGTGAGTTTCACGTAATTGGGCCTATGTAAGACTCTGAACGGTGGCTCAGAGGTGAAGATGCTGAGCCGCAGACCAGAAGGTCAGTAGCTGGGCAGTTCAAGACCCGAGTACCACGTGACGGAGTGAGCTCCCGTCTCTGGCCCCAGCTCCTGCCAACCTAGCAGTTTGAAAGCAAGAAATTACAAGTAGATAAATAGGTTCCGCTTCGGTGGGAAGGTAACAGTGTTCCATGTGCCTTGGCGTTTAGTCACGCCGGCCACATGACCATGGAGAAGTCTTCGGACAGCGCTGGCTCTTCAGTTTGGAAACGGAGATGAGCACTGCCCCCTAGATTCGACTGGTTTTTGCGCAAGGGAAACCTTTAAACCTCTACTTTTAAGATAAAAGTAAAGGTTTCCCTTGCTTTTAAGATAGCCATGCCCAAAAAACCCCTAAATATCTCATCCTAATCTATTTGAAAATGCTTTGGTGAGAATCTCAGAAATTGTTTTATCTTTTAATGTTAAGGTAGACAGGATAGGGGATGATATGCATGTTCTGGTGTTTCTGATTTCATTTACTTATGCAAGGGTATGCATGTCATTGTGTTTCTTTCATATTTAATCATTTGAAGAGTAGTTAGATTGATTTTTAAATAACAGCCTTAAAAAGATAACAAGAGTGATGCTGGGCTGGGTTAAAAGGTTTTCGAATCCAGTAGCATCTTAAAGATGAACAAGATTTTTGGCTATAAGCTTCCAAGATTCAAAGCTTCCTTTGTCAGATATCAGACAAAGGTATCTGACCAAGGGAGCTTTAATTCTTGAAATCTTATTACCCCCCAAAAAAATCTTGTTGGTCTCTAAGGCTGTGGTCAGATGTGCCTTTAAATCCGACTCAGCTGCAAATGCCTGATAGATCTAAAAGGCCCAATCAGACAGCAACATCTGGAAAAGGTCCTGCAGCCATCGGCATCTCGTGCTGCCCTGCCACAGAAACAAAGTTAAAAGACACCAGGGAAAGTCCGATCCTAACACTTGCCAATGGGCCACAGACAGACTTTCCCCTGTCTGATCGCTCACGCATGCTCTCATGCCATCGGGATGGTCTGCTCATTCCATCCTGACTCGGTGCCGGTTTTTTCCCTCGCTTACCAAAACGTGCATAATCGCCTACTCCATGGGGAACCCTCAGTGCGCAGGTGCGATTTCTCGTTTATGTGCATGGGGAACAAAAGGCAAAAAAAGCCTCACTTGCCTGAACGTGCCATCTGATCTGGCAGAGACAGGCTGACCCCACAGCTACAAAGGAAGTGTGATCGCATAATGCCATGTCAATTTCCACCAGGGGAAACAGGCTTGCTTCCCCTCCGCACCAAATGGCACAGCCTAAGGTACTATTGGACTCAGATATAGGCCTTGTTTCTATGTGTTTGTATTAAAGGGACTGCTTCCTTACACCCTAAATTACAAACATGCCTTAATTTGATGCCTCCCATAATAATTCCAAGGCAACTTTAAAAGATGACAGCAGAGACAACCAACACAGTACAAAACCACAACTTGGAACTCTCTGTCTCTCTCTCTGAACCAGTTTGGTGTAGTGGTTAAGAGCGATGGACTGTAATCTGGAGAACTGGGTTTGATTCCTCCGCACAAGGCCTGCTGGGTGACCTTGGGTCAGTCACAATTCTCTCCGAACTCTTTCAGCCCCACCTTCCTCACAGGTTGTCTGTTGTGGGGAGAGGAAGGGAAAGGAGTTTGTAAGTTGCTCAAAGACTCCTTCAGGTAGTGAAGGGCAGGATATAAAGCCAACTCTCCTCCTCCTCCTCTCTAACTCTCTCTGTGTGTAAAGTGCTATCAAGTCACATCTGATTTATGGTGACCCTAGCAAAGGGTTTTCAAGGCAAGTGAAAGCAAAGGTGGTTTCCCACTGCCTTCCTCTGCAGATTTTTCCTTGGCCTCTTCTTTCCAAGTTCCAATCCTACTTAGCTTCTGAGGTCTGATGAGATCGGGTTGCACCATGCCACCTTCCCTCCTGTATGTAGCGCTATAAGTTCCCAAAACAGAACAGTCACAAGGGGGTGTTGATGCAAGGGGGAGAAATCCATTCATAGACAGCTTAAACCACTGGGGGGAAAGGTCTTGAAGACCCTTCTGAAAACCATCGAAGTTGATACCAGCTTTGGGTTGGGATGTACCTGGAGATTTTGGGGGAGGAGCCTGGTGAGGGTGGGGTGTGGGGAAGGGTAGGACCTCAGCAGGGTGCAATGCCATAGAGTCCACCCCACCCCCAAAGCAGCCATCTTCTCCAGGTCACCAAAGCTGATCATCTGGAGATCAACTGCAATAGCAGTATATCTTAGGGTTGCCAGCCTCCAGGTGGGGCCTGGGGAGCTCCCACTTTTACAACTGATCTCCAGCTGGCAGAGATCAGCTTCCCAGGGGGAAATGGCTGCTTTGGAGGGGGGGCTCTATGGCATTGTACTAGGCTGAGGCCCCTCCCCTCCCCTAACCCCGCCCTCTCCTGGCTCCACCCCTGAAGTCTCCAGGTATTTTCCAACCCAGACCTGGCAACCCTAGGATATTTCCAGGCAACATTGCTTAGGGAACACCTCAGAAGACTGAGTTACAGGCTCAGTGGGCCACACCCACTAAATAATCCTCTTTCTATCCACTTTCAATACCCTTCCGAATTGGATTTTGCCAGTTCACACATCCAGTTGGAAAAGTGAATTGAAAGTGGATTGAAAGTGGATTATTTAGTGTGTGTGACCGCAGCCACAATAAGCCAAAAGCAAGGGTAAAAGCCTAAGAATGGATATAGGAACAATGTGATAGGTTGCTGGAAGGAATAACTGCTGTAAAGACCACAATATTATTTATTTAGAATACTTTTTCATGCCACCTTACAGCAGTAGCTCCAAAGGCAGCAGACTTCTTTGAAAGAACCTCTCAAACAAACAAACAAACAGAAACTCCAGGCTATGAAACCCGAGATCCGATACGTTACTTATTTATTTGCCAGCAACATGCACAAAGCTTTCTAGAAAAAGGATCAGATCAGAGAAATGGATATCAAAACTTTGACAGCAGGTAAGGAACAGAGCCTTCTTTAAAAAAAAAAATCATGGGTGGCAGATGAAAACAATCTACCAATTGCAGGCTGCAGATAAAAAAAAATGCTTCAATCAAGGCGAGGGCAAAATTTACCGTAGCCTTTCCATATGATAAATGTCAGCGGCTCTGGGACGCCCCTGTACAATTATTAGTGTGGAAGAGCCGACTCTATACAATTCATTTTCCACTAGGCTAATTTTTCTCCAAAGCGATCTCTTCCCATTACGGAACCATTGTGGTTGTTGTTTTAAGTCATGCGTACTGATTATTAACACGCAAAGGAACATAAAAAAAAATTATTCCACTCATCCTTCATAGCAAGTCTGTAAGGGCAGCGGGGGGGGGGTGGCTTCATGACTTCTCTGTTCCTGAGAAGCAGTAAAGGGTAGATGTCGAATTATGTACTTCATTCTATACCCCACCTTTCTCACCAATGAAGACATAAATGGCTCGCATCATTCTTCTCTCCTCCAGGGACATCCGATTAGCCTCAACCAGGGCCAGGGCTTTTTCAGCCCTGGCCCCCACCTGGTGGAATGAACTCCCCTATGAGATCAGCAAGATGGAGCTCTTCCACCAGGCTCTTGGTTGAGGCAGGCGACGTCCCCCCCCCCCTCCTCATCTTTTTGGCCAGTCTCCCATCGGTGGCCTGGATCTGAATAGACATCGGGGTACCCACTACTGTATTTTAATCAATCTGATCTGACATCTGATTTCTCTGTTTTTACATGGTATTCTACCGGGCTCTTTTTGTAGAAAAAGCCCAGCAGGAACTCATTAGTATAATAGGCCACATCCAACAGCAGAAACTCATTAGCATATTAGGTTACACCCCTGACAGTGCAGCTCATTAGTTCCGCTGAGTAGCTCCGCTAACTCCTGGTGAGTGGCTGGGCATCTCCAGGTGCCTCTGGAGGGACAGGCGCAAGCAATGTGGCCTGACTTTCCGCAGGTCCTGCAGGTTGTGTCGCAGAAACGGCAGGAACGGCATTTGTGGTCGTCTTTGCAGCTGGCACATGGGGTCGTCGTGCCAGTCTTTGTGGGGTGTGTGGCAGCGGTTGCGTGTTGTGGGTCGTGGTGGTCTAGACGATGGACCAGATGCATTTCTTCCTTGTCAGAGGCATCGGAGGTCGGGGATGCGGAAGCCTGGTGTGTAGCGTGAGCCTGGCGATCGTGTTGAGCCTTCTCAAAAGCAGTGGCCTTGCGTAGCACTGCTTCCAGGGTAAGCTCCACGTGGCCGATGAGTTTGTGGCAGAGTTTCTATTCCCGGACACCTATGACGAACTGGTTGAGAGCGTCCTCGAGGTCTGGAGAAGTGCAGCTGAGGGACAAATGGTGAAGGTCTGCAATGAAGTCGGTGGCCGTTTCGTTGGGTTTTTGTTGGTGCCAAAAGTCCACGCGGCGTGTCATCTTAGTCGGTTGAGGCGCGAAATGTCCAGTGAGTGCCTTGAGGAGGTTGTTGTACTGTCAGATTCTGCTTTGTATACACAATGGTTTCTCTATTACTGAATGTTTCTTCCTCGCATTGAATCTGACAAAGATATATGTTAATGAAGGATGCTCTGGTTTCTACTTTCGTTTTCTTTGTAGTCCCATATATTTTATTGCCTCCTTTATGTCAATGGCCTGTCTGCCTAATGTTACTTCTTCAGGTGGGAGGTGGGTTCCTGCATTCCAACATGTCATATAAACAATAGTTATCTTGTTCCTGTTCCCTCCTCCTTTTCGCTCCAGGCTCCCAGGACACTATCTACGGGCTTCTAGCCTTGAAGGTTATTTTATTGCCGTGGTTTGCATGTTTTGCCTAGGACTTAGCACATCTTGGTCACACAGGCCAAAAGGAGAATGTTTATGCCTTTCACACCTACGGTGGGAACAAACGGGCCCTCTTGTCTTCCCGCATTTTTCCTTGTATGCTGATTGGTGGTAAATGTTTAAGCATGCATGTTTGCAGGTATATTAACCCCGAGCTTTCTTTGTATGGCATCTCTAACAAACATCAAGACCTGTTCCAGTATCTGAATAAAGGACTATGTTTTAACCAACAAAAGCCTGATCATTTGCTGATAGCACAGAAGCCTCACATGTACAAGGCCTTTTCAAGAGCCTTGGGTGCGATGAGGCCCTGGGCGAGTCACAGTGTAGCAATTCTGCAGGCGCATTTTAATTACTCACTGTGTAAAGAGGTAGTTCCTTTTGTCTATCCTGAACCTACCACCCACCACCTTCATTGGATGCTCTTGAGTTCTACTACCATGGGAGAGGGAGAAAAAATTCTTTGTCAACTCTCTCCACTCCATGCATAATTTTCTAAACCTCAGTCATGTCCTTTCTTAGTTGTTTCTTTTCTAAACTGAAAAGTCCCAGACTCTTCAGCCTTTCCTCATAGGGAAGATGCTCCAGACCCCCTCTGTACTTTTTCCAGCTCTGCAATGTCCTTTGGGAGGTCTGGTGACCAGAACTGCACACAGTATTCCAAACGAGGCCACACTGTAGATCTACACAGAGGTATTACACTATTGGCTATTTTATGCTCAATCCCTTTCCTAATAATCCCTAACACAGAGTTTGCATCTTTCATTGCTGCAGCACACTGGGTTGACACTATCACTGAGCTATCCACTACAACCCCAAGATCTTTTTTCCTCTCAGTCTCAGAAAGTTCAGATCCCATTAGCCGAAACTTGAAGTCAGAATTTCTTTTGTCCCAGTGTGCCTCACCTTACATTTACCAATGCTGAACTTCAATTGCCACATTGTCGCCCACTCACCCAGTTTGTGGAGATCAGGGCTGCCAGGTCCCTTACCTTTTTCAGCCGGGGGGGGGGGGGGGAGCTGGTCCTGGTGCGAGACATTCACCCGTGCACACCATGATGACGTCACCTGGAAATGACGTTATCATGCTAGGCATGCCACCGGTGGACACTCTAGAATTCAGCTTGAAAACTCTATGATACCATAGAGTTTTCAGGATGCAAGCTAGAGTGTTCCCCCGGTGACATGCCCAACGTGATGACATCACTTCCGAGTTGGCTGGATCCGGGCACTTTGGTGGCAGGGTTCCCCTTGCCAGCTGGATCCAGGCTGGCAGGTCAGGGGCCTTTTGAGTGGGCAAACCCCGCCTCCCCAGGGGACCTGGCAGCCCTAGTGGAGATTCTCTTGGAGCTCTTCACAATCAACCTTGGTTTCTAACTATCCTAAATAATTTTATGTCATCTGAAATCTTGGCCACTACACTGCTAATCCCTAATTCCAGTGGTCTCACATATTCCAGCATATGGTACACACAGTGGCCAGCCAGTTGCCCCAGAGTGCCAAATAAACAGAACACAGAGGCTGAAGCCTGCTCCTGCTGCTGTCTATCGGCACTGGTTTTCAGAGGTATTCTGCCTCTGTATATGGAGGTTCCCTCCAGTAACTGTGGTTATCAGCCACCAGATACGGAGTGGCTACGGGTAATCTCTTCCATAGCCCCTCAGCAAATCTCTATCTAATCTGGAATTTTGAACCCAGTTCACATTTATCACAAAAACACCATCATTTGGTTTCTGCATTTCCATAGACTTCCTGGATGCTTCTCCAACATTAACACCATGTTCTAAAACTACCAGCACTGTCTCAGCAAATCCTGGAAGCCTTTGTTGGTGGCTGGGAAGGGTAGAGTTTGAGGAGGATTTGACATCCCTTTGGGTGGTGCTCTAGGGATTTCCCCTAATATTTGTGGTACAGACCATAGAGACATGGTGAAATTCCTAGAGTTGCTAAGGGAGGCCATTTTCCAATCTTTTTTCCCCCTCCTGCTTTTCAGTTTCTGTAAGCAGGGGTTTTGCTGCCACAGACTTGTTCACACAATAGTTGTGTATACTACTCTCACCTTTTTCAGAAAAACTAGCAACTCACTCCGTAAGCACTTGTGGTTAGTTTTTAGTAGTAAAAGATGACGAGGTACATTTTTCAATGTCAGAAAAGCCATGGGGGAGTGGGGGCTTGCCAGTTTTCACCTGAACAGTCAATCGCCTGAACATTTGTAACCCATAGCAAAATAATTCATAGCCTTACAATTTTTTACGAATGGATGGAGCCACCTCTGTACTCAATGGTACAAGAGCCAGCGTGGTGTAGTTGATAAGAGTGTCAGACTTGTACCAGGGAGAGCTGGGTTTGAATCCCCACTTGTGCCATGGAAGCTTGCTGGGTGAACTTGGACCCCTCTCACACTCTCTCAACATAACCTACCTCACACAGATAAAATGGAAAAGACGAGAAGGATGTAAGTCACCTTGGGTCCCCATTGGAGAGAAAGGCAGGGTACATATGAAGTAAATAAACTACTACTACTACTACTACTACTACTACTACTACTACTACTATTATTATTATTATTATTATTATTATTATTATTATTATTATTATTATTTAGCTTTTCCCATGGCTACATATCCCATGTTATCATCACACAAAAAACTCAAAAAATGAAAATAAAATCTAAGTTAAGGTGTATTGGTAGTGATCAGCAGGATGACAGAATAACCCAGAGTGTGAAAGAATTTCTCAGAGATCCTTTACAGAAAGGGAAATGATAGACGTGAACAGCTGCCAAGAATCCGAGTGTGAACCATGTGCAGATTTATGCCAGTGCACTAAAAAAAACTGTGCCTCTGTGTATATTTATTACTTATTGCGAGACAAAGGATTTGCAGCCAGTAGTGCCTGGGACACTGTGGGTTATTAATCAACATGTCAATGACCAATAATGTTAAGCTGTATATTTGCCGTTACGCAAATGTGCTGTCTTGTACTAACTCTTTGTTGATCTCTTGCTCTGAATGTTGATGGAGTTTCTTCATTATAAAACATTGCTGACCTCTGAGCAGGGCTGCCAGCTCTAGGTAGGGACATTTCCGGAGTTCTCGGGACAGAGTACGGAGGGTGGAGTTAGGGGAAGGGAGGGAACTCAGCAGGGATATAATGCCATAGAGTCCACTTTCCAAAGCTGCCATTTTCTGCAGGGGAATTGAACTCTGTGGTCTGGAGATCAGTTGTAATTCCAGAAGAACTCCAGGTCCCACCTGGAGGTTGGAATGCCTACTCCTGATCTATATTAAAATAAAATTAAGTTGGGTTCCTCATCAGATGGACCTTTCAGGGAATTCTGAAGGGAGCCAAAAGAGTTCTGAAAAGATTAGCAAAATTGCTCTTAAGTGTGTTTGTTTTAGGGTTCCCAGACTCTCGCTGGGAGCGGGGGATCCCCTGCTTTGGGGGCCCTCCCCCCGGCACCATTCAGCCAGCCAGCAGGGGGAATTATCTGCTGGAAACTGAAGCCTAGACCTCTGTTGTTAGTGATTCAGAAAAGTCACTTCCAGCAATGTGGAGATGCTCTCATATTTGGCCAAAAACTATGATAAAATTGCCTTCTACTATAGTAGGGCTGCCAAGTCCCCCGGAAGGGCGGGGGAAATACCGATTTTTAAAGCTTACCCCCGCTTTTTCAAAATTGGCCACCGGGGGAGGCAATGGCTGCCAGCACGGAACGTCGGAGCCTGCCCTGGCCTCTTAAAAGGGAAATGTCTGCAGAGAGCCTGCCCTGCAGTAAAAAGCCTCAACAGACATTTCCCCTTTAAGAGAGAGCAAGAGAGCCCAGCCCAGAGATTAAGGAGGGACTAGGCTCTTTCTGCTGAAGGGTGTGCTTTTGCATGTGGCTTGCAAAGTTGCTGCTGGAGTAAGCTGCTGGGGTAAGCTGCTGGAGTCTGCCAGCTCTTTTCCTTCTCTCTCTCTCCCCCTCCCCCTTTCTTTCTTTCTTTTTTCTGTCTGTCTGTCTGTCTCTCTCTCTCTCTGTCCCCATCCAGCAGAGGTCTATCAGTGGCTATTATTAGCCACAAGGTCTAAATGGAACACTTTGTCTGGGGCAGTGATGCTCTGCATTCTTGGTGCTTGGGGGGCAACAGTGGGAGGGCTTCTGGAGTTCTGGCCCCGCTGCTGGACCTCCTGAGGGCACCTGGTATTTTTGGCCACTGTGTGACACAGAGTGTTGTACTGGATGGGCTGTTGGCCCGACCCACTGTGGCTTCTCTCCTGTTCTTATGATATGAAAATCATATTTAGCACTTGTGTAGCACTTAGTGCTTCATATTCTGCCGAGATGAGGAAGGATTCAGTAGGGCTGTTGCTCAGTGATAGAGCATCTGCTTGACATGCAGGAGGTATCAGCCTCTTCAGCTAAAAAAGGATCAGGTAACAGGTGACATTAAAGATCTCAGCCTGAGACCCTGGAGAGCCACTACCAGTCTGAGTAGTCAATACTGACCTTGATGGACCAATGGCCTGATTCAGTATTAGGAAACTTCATGAGTTCATGTGGAAGCATGTGGAAGCAACATCACAGGATGTGACATCACAAAATGATGTCACTTCCTTTCTCCTGGCTCCACCCCCAAAGTCTCCTGGCTCCACCCCCAAAGTCCCCAGATATTTCCCAAGTTGGACTTGGCAGCCCTATACTATAGAGTTTTTGTTGAAATACCAGAGAGACCCCATGTTGCTAGCGATGTGATGACATCCCTTCCAGTGCAGTAGGATTGCCAGACCTCCTTGCGGAGGCGGGGGCCTCCTGCTGCCAGGCCCTGCTCCCCAGCCACCGATCAGCTGGCCAGCACGGGACTTACCTGGAGAAAGAGAAAGGCCCAGGTCTCATCACTGGTATTGCACAGGAAGTGATATTATCACACCAGCAACGTCAAGGCGATACTCTGGTATTTGGGCAAAAACTCTATGGTAGAAGCTGGGTTTACCTTAGAGTTTCTGCCCAAACACCAAAGCATCTTCTGGACATCATTGGTGTGATGACGTCACTTCCTGTGTGACACCAGCTATGAGGCCTGGGCATTTCTCTTTCTCCAGGTAAGTCCACTCCATCTCCCACCAGTAGCCAGGACAAACCTGGCACCCCTATGGTGCACACTGGAAGCGATAACGATATGCCACTGGCGACAGAGGCCTAGGCCTCCATTTGTTGCCAGTAAGTCCCCCACAGACACCATTTGCCAGTGGGTAGCAACCCTAGTTTGTTTACATTCCCCAGAATTTACTGGAAACTGGCATTCTCTCTTCCCCAGCCTGTTACAAGCTATTTATCAGTGCAACCCCACTGTAAAGCCTGGCCTGGTCTTTTCCATAACCATCAGCATGATGCTGACATTTTTGCACGTAATCCCTCAGTTCCCATTAAAGTCACATCAGCTCATAAAAATGAGAAAATATGGAGGCATTCCAAAGAGAGTGACAACGGGACGCTCAATGGAAGAATGATCATTGGAAAAGGCAATTTCTCTTTCTCGGGCTTTTTGTCTCACATGGAATACAATGGATCTTGTGTCAGGCATCGCTGCGATATTTTATATTGCCATGTATTCTCCCTAACATCTATTGACACACCGTTCAAAAGAAGGAGTGAAAAATTCCTCAGGACACATTTACATTTCATATGTAAGGGGGGGGGGGATGATTCTTTCCTAACCTGCAAACTTTAATTTTACAATTTAAATATATATAGGAGATCTCATCCATGAAGGGCAGGCATTAAGTTTCTTTCAGGAGTATGAAGGACCCCATAACTCATAAGTGCCTCAGGTATGGATGAATTATAAAGGCCCCTCTCAAGAGTGAAAGAAGCATAATCACTCTTCAAGGGTGAGATATTCTATTTACTTCAGGGGGATTTATCCCAGGCTACTTTAAAAGAAAGTGTTTAAACCTCAATAACCATTTTAGGGCCAGATTTTGCCCCAAGTGAAATCTGAGGTGAATTTGAAGGATCTTGTTCAAGCGAATCATCGGGAGAAATTCTGAGGGAACTTAAAAGCATTTCAGTAAGATAAGAAAACAGTGCCCGAGAGAGTTTTGCTCATTTCTTAGGGAAAGGGTGGCTGGCGAAAGTAATTTAGTAATCACAAGGCTCAACATTCAAGGAGCATATCCACAAACTTATATTGGCTTTAACCAGTTAAATGGTCACGGTTTCCTCCAAAGAATCCTGGGAACTGTAGTTTGATAAGAGTGCTGAGAACTCTTTCAGGAAGCTGAGCATCTCCCCTCGCAGAAGAACATTTCCCTGAAGAGAAGGAATGACTATTAAGCCAATTTAAGTAAGCGGAACACGTACACCGAGGACCATCCTAACACATCCACAATCATGAATGTTAAAATTTAACCATAGTTTTCCTTCCCTGATGTAGCTGCACAGCAAAATCCAATAAAACAGCTGAAACCAAACTTGCAGCTGTAATAATCTACCATTATCTTTGTATTATATTTTTACCCCGCCTTTCCTCCAAGGCACTCATGTCAGCAGCCTGCATACATAACTCTTCTCCCCCCATGCTAGCCTCACAACAACCCTGTGAGGTAGGATAGGCCACATTATTGACCAAATCGGCCCCCCGTCACCACCAGAGCATTGTTGTCAACTTTAAAATATTTTTAAAGGACAGTAAAAACAAATTTTGTAACCCAAACTGATCACCGTCCATTACATATAATCTGGTAATCTCAAAACTAGAGAATAGTTAACATGCTGTACACGGGGCTGCTTGGTGTGTCAGAACTATTGGAGGTCAACTCTGGCCTAGGAAATTCCTGTAGATTTGGGGACAGTGCCTGTAGAGGGGGGAGTTTGGAGGGGAATTTCATCTAGAATTCCTATAGGGTTGCCAGCTCTGGGTTGGAAAATACCTGGAGACTTTGGGGGTGGATCCAGGAGAGGGGGGGGGGTTGGGGGGGGGCTCAGCACGGTACCATGCCATAGAGTCCACCCTTCAAAGCAGCCGTTTTCCCCAGGGGAACGGATCTCTGTCAGCTGGAGATCAGTTGTAAAAGCGGGAGATCCCCAGGCCCCACCTGGAGGCTGGCAATCCTGTGCCATACCATAGAGTTTGCCCTCCAAAGCAGCCATTTTCTCCAGGGGAACTGATCTCTGTAGTTTGGTGATCAGTGGTAATTCTGAGAGATCTCCAGGCCCCACCTATCTGATGGCGGCTCTGGGATAATGGAAGGTGTTTTATCATGTACTGTATTGATTACTTTAAACATTTCATAAGCTACCTTAAGGGCACAAGGCAAAGAGCGTGGATTTAATTATTCAATTGATCTTAAAATGATTTAACGAATACATCTATATCATAATCACGTCTTATAAAATGTGATAAATCCACTGGGAACCAGGTACAAAGCAAAGAGACCTGAATACAGCTCGCTGGCTGCCCAATGGCTATGCCTGTTTTTAAAACACCAAATTGCCCAAACCGACAAGCCATAAACTACTTGGCTAATGCAACAGGTGCCTCTAAATGAGCTCCCTATTCTATGGCAGTTTTTTTTTTTAAAAGAATTAAAATGAAATAATATCATGTTCTATACAGGATTTACAACACACTTACATCCTTGCGTGGTTTAAAGAAGAAGGATCTTTATAATTATATAAGCTTGATGTTATTTAAATATTTACCAGCATTAAACACCAAAGGGGCCACATGGTTGATCCGGGGGATTCGTATTGTTCCAGACTAATACCCTTCGTAGGATATTATGCAAATCTCATAAACTTTTATATTGTTGTTGTAGCTTGGAGCACCGTGTCCCAAGGCAGCTATTCACTATGTTGAAACAGATAAGGTTTTAATAATAAATACTGATGATGAATAAGTCAGAAAGTTTGTGCGATGCTAATGTTCTCGTCGGCCCCCGGGTAGTTTATTAGATAAACAAGGAACATTTTCTAAGTTGCTTGCACTCGGGTGGCTGTTTTGTTTTCCAGGAAATGCTTGTATGATAAATTATTTCGAGCCGTTCGATGTTAACCGACAAATGGCGCTCACTTGCAATTTACTGTGACTTTCCCGAGAATTAAGATTTAAAGACGGAAATTGTCCCTTTCTGGCATGAGGAATTAAAGAGATGAGGGCGAATTTACCTGCTGTGGACAATTAAAAGCCGACGTTTTGCACCAGAGGAGTTTGCATTCAAATCCAGAGCATCTCACAGGTTATTATACAAATACACATGCACACACATGGGGGGGACCCACAAAAATGTGCAAAGAAAGTCCCACCCTCTCTCCCTGCAACTATTTCCTCTCTTCTTGTTATGGTTCTAGCATATTCTCCAGAGGTTTGTGAATCCTTGGCCTGCTCCTTTAATGTTTCCATTTTATTTTTTAAAATTTGTACACTGTATTTCCTTCCTTGCAGGAGTCTACATGTCCACAGCTTCATAAAAGCTGGAGAGGGTGCAAAATGAAATAATCATACCCAATAGAGCCCCTAGCTATTAAAAACTGTGTCTTTCATCACTTCCAAAGGAAGCCAGTCATTTGACCGCTTCCAAAAGGCCAGTTCACACAGGTAAGGCTATCGCTCACAAAGCTTGTGTTCGGGCTGCTGTTAGAGCTCTTTGTGAAGGCACATAGGAACGGCTAAGCAGAGAGCAGTTTATGCACAGATCGGTAAAGACAGAGGGAGTATATGGGTCCCAGGATGTGAGGGGGTTCAAAAGAAATTTTTAAGTACGCCAGAAACAAATCAGAAGTCAGGACAGACACCAGAGGTGCCAGGTCTTCTGCTGTGGCAACCTGCTCTTCTCTCCATTGATCCTTTGGGTGGTGGGAGAATTTTTTTTTTTTAATTTCCAGCATCACACCATAGAATTTACCATAGAATTTCTGATAATTTCTAGGGAGACGTGACATCACATCTGGTTTCCCCCCTAAGAAGAAGAAGGGGCTGGATTTAAGCTTTAAGGAAGCCTCTGCATGTTTGTGTAAAGGGGGAAAAATTATGTAGCTTAGAACAAAAAGGGAGTCTCACAATGAAGAAGAGATTGGATTTATACCCCGCCCTTCACTAGCCGAAGGAGTCTCAGGGTGGTTTACAATCTCCTTTCCCTTCCCCTCCCCACAACAGACACCCTGTGAGGTAGGTGGGGCTGAGAGAGCTCTTCCGAGGACTGCCCTTGAGAGAACAGCTCTGAAAAAACTTGTCACTGACCCAAGGTCACACCAGCAGCTGCATGTGGAGGAGTGGGGAATCAAACCTGGTTCTCCAAGATTAGAGTCCGTGCTCTTAACCACGACACCAAACTAACATTATGTCTTGTATGACACCAGCACCCCCTCACATCCCCATTCCCCCATCTTCTGCCAGGTGCCAGCCATCAGCTGGCAATCCTAGCAGATACTGTAGATCGGGGTTATGTCTTCACATTGGCTAGCCCGCTAAAGGACAAGCTGCCACTTTGTACTAGCAGAAGTCACTGACTCATGTGTAGACATATTGAAAACGTATGGTTTAATTAAACTAGGTACAGTTACTATGAGTGAATGCAGACCACCCTACTAACTATGGATTGGTCCACCAAACCAGGAACTGAAGATGGTTTATTAACCTTAGTTAGTCTGGATTACGGTTTCTTGTGACGTATGAATGCAGAAAACCTGGTTTGTTCTTTGGTGATGTTCTCCCGGTCAACAAATGAACCCAGCATTTGTTGAGGCAGGATTTGGGTGATTGCCTGAGAGCTAAACCCTGGTTTCCCTAACTAAACAGTTAACCATGGTTTTGTGCATGTCCAGACCAACCAATTGCCTCCTATTGTTCAGCGGAACTGTATTTCTGTACAGAAACAAGCAAAGTCCTTTAAAAAAAAAAAAAAAAAAGATTCCCTGGACTTATTTTTGGAAGAGACCCAAAGCTCCTGAAAGTTTGTGCCATCCTTGCATCTCTGAGAATTGATCTTTTTCACCTTTTGTCTCAAATTATTTCAAGTGGTGTTAATTAAAGGGTCCCCTCGGAGTAACAATAACGGTATGGGAAAATTGATTCCTTAAGCCTCTTATGAGCATTTCAAATTGGGATACGCTCAATTATTCCACGCAGCCATAAAGGGATTGTCTATCTTAACAGTTTCCTTGACAAGCAGGCCCTAAATAAATTAATCAAATAAATTAATTTTTCAAGCCAGCTCCCATGGAACAAGCTGTTGGAGATGCCCTAGAATAATCTTGCTTATTCAGCTCTCTTTGAGGGTCTCCGATTTCTGCGGTGTGCACAGTTATTGCTCCATTTCGGGAAATAAATAAATAATATCCCCAAATATTTTTTTCCCCCTGCAGTAAATTGATTAATGTACTGGAAATAAAAGGTAAGGTTTGAGTGAAAGTTTTTTGCTGCTAGGAGACAGAGTTTTATTGCTGGAACCAAACCTATATGTTGCAAATTGTTTTGTTTTGCTTTTTTTTTTTTTTTACTCACGTCGCTTGCAAGAATATAGGCTGAACCTCCAGAATAGCCCAGGCTAGCCAAGTCTCAGGCCCGTAGCCAGGATTTTTAAAGTTGGGGGGCATTTAAATTTCTTAGGGGGCACTGGTTTATCGAATTAAAGGAATACCTGGCTCCTTCCCTGCATCTGCTGCCGCTTGGGGGTCCTGGGCTGGATGGGGAGTCATGGGGCCTTGCTAGTAAGTTGGGGGGCCTAGCCCCAAGATGCCCCACTGTAGCTACAGGCCTGCCCAGTCTCTTGGAAGCTAAACAGGTAGGGTTGCAAACTTCCAGGTGGTGGCTGGGATCTCCTGGGATTACAATTTATCTCCAGGCAATAGAGATCAGTTCCCCTGGAGAAAATGGCCTCTTTAGAAGGTGGACTGTATGGTATTATACCCCATCGAAGTCCCTGCCCTCTTCAAATCCCGCCCTCCTCAGGCTCCACCCCCCAAAATCTCCAGATATTCCCCAACCCAGCGCTGGCAACCCTATAAACAGGGTTGGCCCTGGTTAGTATTTGGATGGGAGACCACCAAGGAAGTCCAGGGTCACTCTGCAGAGGCAGACAAGGGCAAACCACCTCTGAACATCTCTTGCCTTGAAAATGCCATAGGATCTACAGGTCTACAGATATAAATACTTCCACTGTGATGTAAGAAAATAATCAGCCGAATTAATTACAATGATGAGACTTAACACTGATTTCCACTATGTTCAAGTGCTATTGCATCCAGAAAAGGGGCTGCTGATTGGCCACAGTCCACCTCTGATGTAACAGCCATGTCTGCCCACTTTGGCTGTGGCTGCTGGAATCCAGTGTTGGCAGAGTTTAAATATGCAAGGAAGTGGACCACTGACTGCTTAGAGAGAGAAAGTTTATTGAAGAAGAACAAACTTTGATAGAGCATAGGAGAGAGAGAGAGAGAGAGAGCCTTAACTGTCTAGCTAACTGCTGTGTGAGGAATGACAAGCAACAGGAAGCTCTGTAGGAGCAGGAGTCTAAAGACGAGCCAATCAGGAGTCAGCAAGAACACAATTTGAAATTATGGGCAGTCCCTAATCTTGCTGTGCTTACTAGAAGTCCTTCAGCTATCCCCCAGTATGGTTATCTTCATATCTTTTTGGTAAGGGTGCACTATAGACTTTGCATATCCCAACATCCAAGAACAGTGTTCTTTTCAGACACTAGTTGGAAGCAGATCATCAAAGAAGCAGGAAATTGAAGCTACAAAAGGAGTGTGCCTAGGTTGGGAAATATCTGGAGAGTTTGAGGGTGGAGCCTGGGGAGGGCGGCATTTGGGGAGGAGAGGGAACTCAGCAGGCTATAATGGCACTGAGTTCACCCTTCAAAGCAGCCATTTTCTCCAGGGAAACTTATCTCTGTAGTTTGGAGATGAATTGTAATTCCAGGAGAGCTCCAGGCCCCACATGGAGGTTGGAAACCCCAGGGTGGACCAAATGCAGCAGCTAGTGAGAGTTTGGCTTCAAAAGATACTATGAGCTGGATGGAAGGAGAAACCAGGACCACAGGAAATGGCCAGTTTCTGTGGCCAAAGCCACAGAAGGGGGTTAAGGTAAGGCTGCAAAGCCCCTGAAGAGGGTGGGATATGTCCCACCCCAAGTTCCCGTTGCCCACCACATGAAGGATAATTTAAAAATTAGAATAAAAGAGATTAAAAATTAAACAAAAATCACTGGCATCGCAATCACATCGCTTCCAGTTTATTACTCAGAAGTGACAATGGAGAGATCTAGAAATTGCCGGAAGCACTATGGTAAAACATAAAATTTCCAGCTATTCCTAGAGCTACCCATTGTCACTTCCAGGTTTTACCCAGAAGTGATGTCATTACACTTGCGGCAATGCCCCCCCCCCACCATGTTCCCCGTCCCCCTCCTTCTAGTAGCCAGGGGTTTAAAATTAGGAGGATCCATATAGCCCTGGAGGGTCCAGGGAATTTGATGTCAAGTGCTTCTGTGGGTTAATTGTAGCACGCCGTTCTGTTCAAAAAAAGGAATGGATACCATGGGCAGCCAAAAAAGACAAATTAGTGGGTTGTAGATCAAATGAAGCCTGGACTCTCACTAGACACTAAAAGGACTAAATGGAGGCTATCATACTTTGGTCATATTATGAGAAGACAAGAGTCACTGGAGAAGACAATAACGGTAGGAAAAGTTGAAGGAACAAGGAGAAGAGAAAGACCCAACGTGAGATGGTTTGACTCCATCAAAGAAGCCATGGCTCTCAGTTTGCAAGACCTGAGCAAGGCTGTTAATGACAGGACATTTTGGAGGTCATTAATTCATAGGGCCGCCATAAGAAAGAAGCGACTCCATACAAACACACACAAATGAATATAATGGGAAAGTAAACAGAATCTTTTCTAGGAGGACGTTGCTGGTCCTGTTTGTGATCCTGAGGCACGTGTGGTAAGCAATTGGCTGTGTAACATTGGTAGCCTTCAAAAGCTGGGCTCCATCTGGTGAAGTGGTGAAAAGTAGGAATGTACAGTTTTCCTGATGGCAGTGGGTTGCCCCATGAATCTGTGTGAGCTTGCTTTCTGCTCACTAGCCGCTGGCCCTTTCTTAGGGCTGCCAAGTCAGCCCGGGGGGCGGGGGATCCCCCGTTAAAGGGGTTCCCAATCCGCCGGCCAGCATTTGGCCGACGGGGGGGAACCCCACCCCCGAAGTCGTCCAGCAAGGATGACGTAATGACGTCACCGGAAGTGATGTCAGCACGTTGGGGGCGTTGCCAGGGTGATACCATAGAGTTTTGGGGCGATTGCCAGAGTGTCGCCCTGGCAATGCCCCCAACGTGCTGACGTCACTTTTGGTGATGTTGCTGGGCACGCACGCTTTGTGTGCACGCCAGGAGAAACTCCCGGCCGGAGAAGGACTCCCCCCCGCTGGTGTGTACCAAAGACTTGGCAACCCTACCCTTTCTGCACTCTCCTTTTAATCCATGTTCATGTCCATGTCCAGTGTCCTCCAAGCAATTCTGCACTAAAATTGAATTCAACCTTCTTTTTATTCTGGGTTTCCCTCCCATTCTGCATTACATTACCTCCCCTCAGTGGTCAGCCTGGTTTCAGCCTGCTGTTACCCCGGGTTATTTGCATGCTGTTTTGCCATGGACTTAAATTGCCTCGACTCGAACACTGAGAAAATCCAGAGTGGCAGACAAATGCGGAAAGAACCACTATCAGGAAGCTGAGAATTCATCTTCAGAAAAGGGCTTCACTTTTTTTTTTTCAATGACAAGGAGGAAGAAAATACACTTTAAAGAACTGTCTTGCGAAATGTTCAAACATTCAGAACTGAAAAACTTTGAGGTGAGATTAACCAGCATTAATAAAACAGTGTGAAATCTTCTGAGTAATATTTTGTTATTTAAAATCTTCGGTGATCCTGGGCTCAAAATCCTCAGTGATCCCGGGTGATCCTGGGCTTAAAATATGCCATTTTGAGGGCATACGTAGCAAGTAATGCCATAGAATAGAATAGTGTAGTTTGGGGCCTACCAGGAACACTATATATCTTCCCTGTTAAAATGTGAAACTGGGATTTCAGGGGAGAAAGATGCCCTAACAAATACATTGAGGGGACTGAACTGAACTGTCAGTTTAACTAAATAGGAAGAAAGAAGACTTGGGATCAAGATGGATAACTCAGTGAAATTTTTTCAGGAAATGTGTGACAACGGTAAAAAAAAAAAAACCCACTTCCATGGAGGGAGGGAGTGCTAGAGGTATGTGGAAAGGTATGGTCTAGCCCAATCTCATCAGATCTCAAAAGCTAAGCGGGGTCGGTACTTTAATAGCATATCACCAAAGAAGGCTCTGCAGAGGGAAGCAACGGCAAACCCCCTCTGCTTCTCACTTGCCTCGAAAGCCCCTTGCTGGGATCGCCATAAGTCAGTTGCAACTTGATGGTACCTACATGCTGAAACTCAGATACTGTGGCCACCAAATGCGATGGGAACACGCACCGGAGAAGACCCTGATGCTGGGAATGACTGAAGGTCAAAGAAGAAGGGGACGGCAAAGGAGGAGATGATTAAACAAGTGTTATTGATGCGACGAACATGAAGTTGAGCAAACTCCGGAGGACAGCGGAAGACAGGAGGGCCTGGCATGATGTGGCCCATGGGGTCGTGAAAAGTTGGACTCGACTGTGCGACTGAACAACAACAACAACAACAACATGCATATATAGGGAGCACTGGGAGAAAGGTTGAAAATAAAACTACCTAGATCATCATTAGGGTTGCCATAGGCTCTCTGGGGTTAGAAAATATCCCACCCCCAGATCCCATAGCCCACCAGCAGACAGCATAGGGCTGCCAGGTCCCCTTGCCGTCACGGTGTGGGGATTTGGGAGGCATTCCGTGGGTGGGCGAGACATCAAGCGCAATGTCCCTGACACGATGATGTCATACGGTGGTGACATCATCATGTCAGGGATGTCGCACAATGACGTTCCTGTTTGGAGTTGGGGTTGCCCCATCAGTCAAAGCCCCCAGAAGCAGGGGAACTCTCACTGGGACCTGGGGGTTGGCAACCCTAAGACAGCAGGAGAAAAAAAAATCACCATTGGGCAACAGTTTTATGTCACTTCCAGGAAAAACTTGGAAACAATGTAACACCTTGCTAGGAATCACCAGAAACTCTATTGTTTTACCACAGAAATTCCAGCAATTCCTAGAGAGGTATGAAGGCACTTCCAGGTTTTTCCCGGAAGTGATGGACCACATCACATGACAGTGTCCCCACTGTCCCCATCCCCACCCTGGACTCCCAACTCTTGCCAGCCATTGGCTGACAGCCCTAATTATAATGTCTGTATATAAATCTGGGGCTGGGATTTATTTGGAATATTATGCGTGTTGCCCATTCTCACCCAAGAAAACTGTAGAGTTGGGGAAAGGGCATATAGGAGTACATCCCCCAAAGAAAAGACAGAGATTTGGGGGCTTATTAGTTTAAAAGAAAATGTATGACTCAGTTGGGAGCACTATAAGAGGTATATAAAAATATACACAGTGTGGAAAAACTGGAGAGAGAAACGTTCCCCCCTCCCACTGTCTCACAAGACTAGAGCTCAGGGTCACCTAATGAAAATGACTGGCAGACAAAGTACTTTTTTCATGACTGGCGGACAAAGTCCTTTTTTCAGGACAAAGTACTTTTTTTATGTAGTGTATAATTCACTTACAGGATTCATTGCCAAGAGATGAGGTGATGGTCACTGGCTTAGACGGCTTTACAATGGGATTAGACAATTTCATGGAGGATTGGTCTATCAATGGCTGTTAACTGTAAAAGCTAACTGGAACCTCCAGGCTGGGAGGTATTATGTACTTCCACATACCAGCTGCTAGGAAACAAACAGCAAGAAAGCTCTAATACCTCCATGCCCAGTTTGAGGACTTCTTGGCACCACCTGGCTGGCCATTGCCAGAAACAGGATAGAGGACTAGATGGATCTTTGGCCTGATCTAGCAGGGTTCTTACATTCTTAGAAGTGACATCTCTGCTTATCTGAGACATGAACACAGGAAGCTGCTTTAGAATGGGTTGGACTTGTGGTCTATCAAGGTCAGCCCTATGTACTCCAACTGGCTATGACTCTCCAGAGTCTCAGGTCTTTTCACATTGTCTACCAAGTGGTCCTTTTAAATGGAGAAGCCAGGGATTGAACCCTGGACCTTCTGCATGCCATGCAGATGCTCTACCACCAGGCCACGGTCCCTTTGCAAAGAAAGGAGGCACCGAGTTGTGTGGAGTTCTGCACCCTGGACCTTCTACATGCAAATAGATGCCCCACCACTGAGCCACATCCACCCCCCAGCCAGGCCAGATTGCTCCCTCAAGCACATTGGAGAAAGGGGAGGCTGTTGCACCACATGTTGCACCACCTGTTGCACCACCTTACAAGCCAGCATGTCAGTAAAAGACCTCTATGCATCATTCTTCCCTGAACTAATTGTGGGGTAGTGGTTAGAGTATCTGACTAGGATCTGGGAGACCCAGGTTCAAAGCCCCACTCTCAGCCTAACCTAACTCACAAAGTTGTTATGAGATTGTTTAAATTACGGGCAGAAAGGTACTTGGCTGGATATTGGGGGGGGGGGGGTTACAGTAAGAATAGTTTAGCAGTGGAATCAGCTGCCTATGGAGGTGGTGAGCTCTAGGGCTGTGCACCTTAAAAAATCGGTATTTTTCGGGTTCAGGTATATTGAACCTGAAAAATATTGGTATTTCCTGGTATTCATGAAACCCAAAATCAGTATGGTATTGGGATTCAGGAAATATTTGGGACTGCCGAATTTTTCAGCTCCATTATACCCTATGGGGACCATTATAATGGAGAATTAACCCAGGGTATCTGGTACTCGGGTGGGGGGGCTGTTTTTTTAGGTAGAGGCACCAAATCTGCATCATAGCTGCTGGTGCCTCTCCTAAAAAAAAACAACCCACGTTTCAAAAAGATTGGACCAGGGGGTCCAGTTCTATAGGCCCCAGAAGAAGGTGCCCCATCCTCCATTGTTTTCAATGGAGGGGAAAACAAGCATTTAAAGGTATGTCGTTCCTTTAAATGCCTTCTCCAAGCCATGACATGACTCTGCACCATGGTGAGTGAACTCTGAGAGTTCACGCCGAAGGCATTTAAAGAGATTGAGAGCCCTTTAAATGTCTCGTAACTGTGGCTATCTGGCTATTTTTGGATAGCTGAATCACTCCCCTTGGTGATCGGCTGAGAAACTACCTGATAAATATCAATAAGGTATTTATGGGGGGGTTCAGCTCAGTTTATACCAAGTGCACACCCCTAGTTAGCTCCCCCTCACTGGCAGTCTTTAAGCAGCGGTTGGACGAACACTTGTCAGGGATGCTCTAGGCTGATCCTGCATTAAGCAGGGGTTGGACTAGATGGACTCTCTGCCCCCTTCCAACTCTATGATTCTATGAGGATAAAATGGAGGAGAAGAGAATAACATAAGCTGGTTTGGGTCCCCATTGCAGAGAATGGTGGGGTATAAATGAAGTAAGTAAATAATAAAACCATGTGTAGATGGACTCTAGCAATGACTTTGCCTATGATATCTCATAGATTTGAACACTGTTAATTTTGTCCCCATCATCATTTTTCCTATATGGAAGACGGGGGAAGGAAGGGTTTCTGAAGATGGGGGACAGAAGCTTCTCTAAGGCTACCTTGTGACTTTGCAGAGTGAAACTTCAGTCTGAGTCTTCGAGGCTCAGAGCGGTGCACAACACAGCGGAGCGGTGGATGCCCCATTGGCTTGCTATCACAGCACGGGTATGTGCCAGCATATATAATAAGAACATTTAATGGAAATGGCAGTCACATGGTATTCTCACAAAGGCCTTCCAATCAGGGTGAGCCAGAAGTGGCCAGTTCAAATCTCACCGCCGCCAGTGTCGTGTTTGTATTGGGCTGTAGCCACCGCTGCTGCACCGGTGCTCCGCACATAACACAATGTGCTTCTTCCCCCCCCCCCCATCCAGCGCCTTTTGCAACAAGTTTTAATCACTCATTTAGAGCTGGTATTGCCTTCCCGTAATTAAATTAAGCAGCGTGTCTGCACCACTACACCATCTGAAGTGCTTAATGTACTCTGAGCGGCGAGCTGATAGACCTTTGGCTTCCATCTGCATTCACAGCACACTCTTTCGGAGCATTGCTAATTGTATAAATACAGCAAATCTAATCTTACCGCTGTGTGTTTGCATGTGCAATGGGCAAACTGTTGCGCTACAGTAAATAAGGGGGGGGGAATCCATTTGGCTTGACCAGAGGTTCGACTCTTACTTATGCAAGGGATAACCCGCAATAGAATTCAGCGGGAAATATAATGATCGTTACCTACTGACCGCGTCTCTGTTACTACAGTAGCATGTGCCTAGATCTTAGAACCTGCCTGGCTTTAAGCGGTGAAGATCATGATTTTACTGACTTATCATGATGTCAGCAGAGTACAATCCTATCCGGGCTGGTTTTAACTGACTGGCCAGTTTGGTGTAGTGGTTAAGTCCATGGACTCTAATCTGGGAGAACTGGGTTTGATTCCCCACTCCTCCACTTGCAGCTGCTGGTGTGACCTTGGGCGAGCCATAGTTCTGGCACAGCTGTACTCTCAAGGACAGTTCTTGAGAGAGCTCTCTCAGCCCCACCTACCTCCCAGGGTGTCTGTTGTGGGGAGGGGAAAGGAAAGGAGTTTTTAAACTGCTCTGAGACTCCGCGTGAAGGGCGAGGAATAAATCCAATCTCTTCTTCTCTTCTTCTTACCAACAGGTGGACACATGTACATGCTGGTTGTACATCAGTTCCCTGCAACATGTCAGCAGGGCTAGAGAGAGAGGAGTTTGTGATGGATATGAAAACTGCCCAGCGCAGATAATTAAGAGGCACTTGAAGGTGTTTAAAGATGATGGTATCGGGATATTTGGTTAATATAGCAGAGTTTGCCCAGTCACAGAAGCATGATACTGAGGGCAGTAAATAAATCTCCCAGGAAGTATATGGCAAAAATAAGGTAAACATGCATTTATTCAGGTATATCCAGTTCACAGTCCTGTTGCAGTCGAAAGGACAGAGAAGCCTAATCTAAGAGTGCTTTCCCTCTCACACATGGCCAGCTTGTCTGGCATCATGTATATGGGAGGAGGAGGGCATTGTCTCTCCAGGAGAGACCTGCAAAGAGAGTGAGAGGACAAAGAGAGAGAGGAGAGGTCAGAGGGCAGCTCCCAGGTTAAAACAGAGAGGCATCCCAGTTTGGTGTAGCGGTTAAGTGTGCAGACTCTGCTCTGGGAGAACCGGGTTTGATTCTCCACTCCTCCACTTGGAGCTGCTGCTGTGACCTTGGGTCAGTTACAAGTTCTTTTAGAGCTGTTTTCTCAAGGGCAGTTCTCAAAAGAGCTCTCTCAGCCCCACCTACCTCACAGGGTGTCTGTTGTGGGGAGGGGGAGGGAAAGGAGTTTGCAAGCCACTCTGAGACTCCTTTGGGTAGTGAAGAGCGGGGTATAAATCCAATCTCCTTCTCCTCCTCAAGGAGATAACTTCTATACACACTTAGGGTGAAGTAGTGTGTGTCCCGTCCCCTTCCAAATGTCCAGGCATACTGAGTTACTCACTCCAATGGAGTGGAGATTCTCCCAAGTCAGCCACTCTTTGGCTGTTCAACCAGGGACCTGGGGAGGGACTCCTATGCTGCTGAGCATTGCTGTACAGCATTGGAGGGGGGCAGATGGCAGGGGTGTGTGGTCTCACACTTCGAAAGTCTCTGCCCAGCCCAGGATGAATGTTAGCAGTAATGTCAAGGGCCAGGAGCAGACCGGGCTGCCCAAATGTTGACAGCTAGTCCAGGCTGCCTGCTAATGGTAAAAGGGAGGAAAGTGTTGAATACTTATAATGAATAAAACTTAGTTTCAGTCATGCACTGACGCTGAGTGAAGGGCAAGGTATAAATCCAATCTCTTTTTCTCCTCCTCCTCTTCTTTTTCTCCTTCTTTATTCTGGGGTGCAAGCCAAATTTCAGTTAGCTCAGCTGCCAAGAACCCAATCAAGGCATGGGATCCTCTGCCCCAAACTCCCATTTGCTGCCACATGGAACATAGGCAGGGGGGAAATTAAAACTTAGATTAAAATTTTAAAAACTCACCAGCATCACCCACCTCATGACAGCACTTCCAGGGAATATCTGGAAGCAGTGGCAGTAGCTGTTTAAAAGGGTAGCTCTAGGAATAGTTGAAAACTCCATGGTACATTCATATGGTAAACCGACAGTTCCTAGAGCTACTCCCATGCTTCTAGGTGTTCCTTGGAAGTGATCTAATTGCACAGGTGACTCCGTCCCCACACTACTTTCCCCACCTCACCCTCCCGCTTGTTGCCAGACCAAGTTATATTAAAAACTGAAGAGAAAATATAAAGGCCTATTGTTGACAAAAGACAAATAGTAGCAAGCTAGTCTCACCTTACTTTCTGGGGTTTCAGACCATGTGGTTTGAAGGTCCTACCCAGCCAAAGGTCCTATGGGCAATTTTTCACCTGCGCGGTTCTATTGGGCATCTAGTTTGAAATCCCGCATGCCAGGGGAGCCATCTCTATCCCTGCTTTCTTCAATGTGCAGAGAGGAAGTCAACTTGCTTTCAAGTTCATTTTTACACCAGAAAATCTTTGCGCGAGCAGCAAGTGCTTAACTACCTTCAAAAAAGAAAAAGAAAAAAACCCTCTTCAAGTGTTCCCTGAGAGTTCTTCTAGGAAATTGCTACAATGCTTGTCAAGTGTCTTCTCCCCCACCCCCACCCCAACTTGCTTTGAGTTTTCCACACCAGACAGCGGTTGCTATGATACATCATGCCCATTGATACCGGCAAACAACATGACTCATTTCATGGCCAGAAGATGGCATGACAAGGACTTATCAGAGCGGGAAATTAGAAAGATGCTGTTCCAGAAAGCCATTAGCATAAGGCACCTCAATATAATTTAAAGTGGTTTACGCTTTTAAGGAAACGACACACATTTACAATAAATGTTGAGTACTGAAATTTGGTTTTATGCATCTTGTGAATTCAGGACAAACGTTCAGATACTGAACGCTGCAAAAGAAAAAAAAAACACCTGTGGTCTGAAACTCACATTTCCTTGTCATCTTAGTTTGTGCCTTACGACTGGAGAGGTGAGTTCCAATCAGCACTCCAAGGGCATGGTCAAGCAGGCTTCCTAATGCAGTTCAGCACTGATCTGGGGGGGGGGGGGGGAATTCCACCATTTTAAAGAGGCAAATTCCTTTGTGTTTAAGACTGGCAATATAGTGGTAGCCAACACCAGAACTTGATCCCATCCTCCCTCTGTTGGAAATAGGTTTGGCTCTTATTTTTCCAGCGGACGTGCTAGTGTTGTTCACAGCACATCAGCCTGTCTGTAAAACCCAAATATATATGAATATCCCTTTGCATGTGTGTGGCTGTCTATTAAGAGGGATACCCTTGCAGCAGGCAAGGGTGGCAATTTGAGAAGGGTCCTTCTCCATGGTGCTGAAACCTTGGAATTCCCTCCCCAGGAGCTGCTGGAGGAGAACACAAGAAGAGCTCTGCTGGATCAGACCAATGGTCCCTCTAGTCCAGCATCCCGTCTCACACAGTGGTTAATCAGTTCCTTCGGAGGGCCAACAACAGGGCATAAAGGCCAAGGCCTTCCCCTGATGTTGCCTCCTGGCTCTGAGATTCAGAGGTTGAGTGCCTCTGAATGTGGAGGTTCCCCTCAGCCACCGTGGCTAGTAGCCCCTGATAGACTTATTCTCCATGAATCAACCTAATCCCCTTTTTAAAGCTGTTTATTCCTGTGGCCATCACTACATCCTCTGGCAGCAAATTCCACATTTTAATCACTCACTGCGTAAACTAGTATTCCCTTTTGTCCGTCCTGAACCTACGGCCCATCAGTTTCAAGTTCTAGTCTTTTGGGAGAGGGAGAAAAAGTTCACTTTCTCAACTCTCTCCACCCCGTGCATAATTTTATAGACCTCTATCGTGTCCCCCCTGAGCCGTCTCTTTTCTCAACTGAAAAGTCCCAGACTCTCCAGCCTTTCCTCATAGGGCAGGTGCTCAAAGCCCCTAACCATCTTGGTTGCCCTCCTCTGTACTTTTTCCAGCTCTGCAATGCCCTTTTTGAGATACGGTGACCAGGACTGCCCACAGGATTCCAGATGAGGCTGCACCATAGATCTATACAGGGGCATCACAATATGGGCATTTTATTTGCAATCCCTTTCCTAATAATCCCTAATATAGAGTAGAGGAGGGAAACGCAGCCCTAATGAGGAAAAGACGGAGAGAGAGAGACAGCAGGGGAAAGGGAGAAGACGTGGAGAGATGGTAGCCAGAGAGAAGCAAAGAAGAAAGAACAGGAAGCGGGATAGGGGAAGAAGCAGAATGCAGGGAGATTGGGAACAGTTTAAGTGTCAAACTTGGATCTCGCTTGCCATGGTTTTCCTGCACTTTCTGTCATTATCCTGTTCATTCTGGTTGGGAAAGGGGGCTGCATGCATGTGGGGTGCATGCGGACTGCTTGGCTGAGGATAGTGCTCCCTTGTAATGGCATCTAAGAGGGCCTCCCGGGGAAGAACGCCTGCTTTGATACTGGGGACTAGACACTGCTTGATAGTGTAATGTTCTGCTTACAGGTGCTGGGGGGGGAGGAGTAACAGTGCACAGTAGATTTTGGTGGGCTGGATTGGCGGTGTGATTGGATGGGTTGCCGGGGAGGGGGCGGGGTGTATGAATTGCGTATAATATCAGAACTGGTGCCTAAGGGGCCAGTTCTGACACAGAATGTCTTAGCTTGAAACATCTTTACTTTTCAGTAAAGAAATCACTGATGAGAGAGTGTTGTTGGGCATAAGTTTGTTCAAGAGTCTGTCAGCCAGAAGCAGCTTGGTGAAGTTAACCACGGCCCTGTGGCATTGTCCTTACTCCATGTAATAAACAATAATAAGTAAAACAGGAATCCTTGAGTCCTTTGGGAGGAGCAACATGCCCCTCGCCCAAGAGGAGCTTTCTATGGCTGTAGGGTTGCCAGCCTCCAGGTGGGGCCTGGGGATCACCCAGAATCACAGCTCATCTCCAGAGTACACAGATCACTTTCCCTGGAGAAAATGGATGCTTTGGAGGATGGCGTTATACCCCACTGAGATGCCTGTCTGTGGCATTGTACCCCCTCTGAGGTCCCTGTCCTCCCCAGATTCCAACTCAGATCTCCAGGAGTTTCCCAAAGTGGATCTGGCAACCCTACCCTCCATCCTCCACTGGTGGCCCTCAAGGGAGTGGGGAATCTGGCAGCTCTAAACAGCATTTAGACTTTTATTGTTGGTCTTTTATGGTCTTTTATTAGTCTTCTAAATCACTGTGCTACATTTTTGTTCCTTTGGGGTCCCTCTGGGAGAAAAAAATGAGCTATGGTTGTGTTCAGATGGCTATTTTGAGCCGCGCCAGGCACGAGTGCCTGGTGGATTTAAAGTGCACGTTGGGGATCCATACCTAAAAGATAGTGGTGAGAGTCTGGTCCTAAGCTGGCCGACGGGCCAATGGCAGACTTTCCCCCATCTGGTCATTCCACCAGCTGCCATTTTTAAAAAGTCTTAGTGATGCGCACGTAACTGCTTAAACATGCGACATCCACAGAGCTCCGCTCAAATGATCTGAACAATTTAGTGTTTATGAAGGTCCCGTGATATTTATGCACTTTGTTAACTGAAATGCTACCTAGAGGAAGGTACTGCTGGCAGTGCTTTTACCATTTTAGTCCACAAATGCACGGAAAAACAAGTAGATGGTGAGGCACCTATGCGCATGCGCAGACAGGATTTTTTTTAAAAAAAACAGCTGACCACATGGCTCCTTACAGCGGATGCCATCTAGACAATCAACCACGGTGTCACGTGTGGTAAGTGCTTCATGGGGGAGCTGTCTGGTCGTGCAATGCTAGATCAAAAAGATCTAGATCAAAGCTGGGCCAATGGCGGGATTAACTGCCTGTCTGAATGCACCCTATGAAAGGTTTTCAGTAATAATAATAATAAAAAGTAAGAAGAAGAGATTGGATTCATACTCCACCCTTCATTACCCGAAGGCGTCTCAAAAGGGCTTACAATCTCCTTTCCCTTCCCCTCCCCACAACCTGTGAGGCAGGTGGGGCTGAGAGAGCTCTGAGGGAGCTGCCCTTGAGGGAACAGCTCTGAAAGCACTTATGACTGACCTAAGGTCACACCAGCAGCTGCATGTGGAGGAGTGGAGAATCAAACCCGGTTCTCCCAGATCAGAGTTCCTGCTCCTAACCACTACACTAGCATCATCATCATGTCTACAGGGTTTTGAATGTCCCATATCTTCAATGTGAACAACATACACTAAGCCAGCATGGTGTAGTGGTTAAGAGCAGTGGACTATAATCTGGAGACCTGGGTTTGATTCTCCACTCCTCCTCCACATAAAGCCAGCTGAGTGACCTTGGGCCAGTCACAGTTCTCTCAGAACTCTCTCAGCCCCACCTACCTCAAAAGGTGCCTGTTGTGGGCAGAGGAAAGGTGGTTGTAAATCGCTTCAAAACTCCTTACAGTAAAAACCTACTCTTCTTCATACTCTGGCTGGGAAGAATGACAGCAGTCTTCTAGCAAAGGACTAAATAACACTGATCACAGTTGCAGAAATAGCATGTACATGGAGCACAAGACGCTAGTGCAGATTCTTATTGGATATGGAGAGCACTGCAGGCTAGGAAGGTGGATTGATATTCCGTAGAAGTTGAAAGAGATCCTCTAATTCACATTTATTGGCAAGTGGCACATTTTCCATATACCACCTCATTTTCACTTTCCTTTGCTTATCCGAAGTGAACCTCCCACGAGGCAAACATCAAAACTGTCATTTGTCTTCGTTGTGGTAACTGTCAACTTCTGTGGCAAGGGCCAGTTTCGACAAACCCTTCCTCAGACCAAAACAGGGTGACAAAATCCCCTCGGGTCTTGACGCTTTTCACTAAAATATTGGTTTCCCGCTCAAAAGTTCCACGAGGAGACACAAATCAAAATAAACGCACAGGATATAGAATTGCCTGGAAGATCCATCCGATTGTGTCCATCAAGGGCCTGACTTAGCCCGGAGTTAATAAACTATGAGTCTTCCTTATTATAAAGCCCATGATTATAGACATTTTCATTAAATCATGAAATTAGCCCAAGTAAATTGGAAGGATGTGTAGGTGAATTTCGGCACCGAGGCACTGACGAGTGCTTTATGAGTTCCACTAATGGGCAGTTTGAAAGTATCAGAAAGTACCGCAATCAACATCGCTCTGTTATTTTCATTAACTTCATGACACCTTTAATTAGATCCTCTTTCTTCCCACAAACACCTCCACTTTTCAGCGCGCGCGGTGTCTTGAGTGGTGCAGGGGCCCTTATCTACGGCAGGCTGTTTAGATAAAATCGATGGAATATCACTTTCTGAAAGGGGCTTCCTGATGCCTGAAAGCAGAGAAGGCCCCTTCAAAGGCTTAACGCTGCACTCGAGGGATAGCAGCTGAGATAGAAGGCTAAACGTCTCCACGTCTCAACCAGCGAGATGTCCTCTTAAAGAGAGACGATAAAACACAAGCCTCCCATTGTATTAAGTCTGGCATTGGGAAGAAATTGCATCAATCCATTCTCTAATTGCTATCTTCTTAAAAGACAGCCCTAACCCTCGGCATGCTGACGGGTCCTTTGGGGCTCCGCGGTAACACCTGGAGTGCAATTTGCACCTCGCATCCATCCTCTGTGAAAAAATGTCCACGCCTAGAAGGACTGTGTAGGACAAAAGGACTCGGGGATAAGCGAGTTGCTAAGTGGAGGCAATTTTCTCTAAAAACAGCCGTGTAATGTTCATAAAGGATGCACCACTAAGTCCCGCACGTTATGTGTTGCCAAGTTTTCTGCTCTCATCAAGATGGCTTCTGCATTTTGCTCCTCTTGTTTTGCACACTTTCTTCTCAGCTGGAACTGATCACTGGAGCTGCCTGGAGAAACAGACATCGGAGTCTCTCCGAAGCCATTTGCAGAAGTTCCATGAGAAGAAAATGAGCGTGCATGGACAATGGGGTGGCCAGGTCCCCCCTGGCCACCAAAAGGGGATGGGGGAGTAGGGTTGCCAGATCCAGGCTGGGAAATTCCTGAAGACTAGGGGGTGGAGCTTGGGGAGGACAAGGACCTCAGTGGGGCATAATGCCATAGAGCAGGGGTGGGCAAATGGCGGCCCGGGGGCCACATGCGGCCCACCACAGAGTTTTTTGCGGCCCGCCAAGAAGATTTCAGTTTTCTGCTCTCATCAAGATGGCTTCTGCATTTTGCTCCTCTTGTTTTGCACACTTTCTTCTCAGCTGGAACTGATCACTGGAGCTGCCTGGAGAAACAGACATCGGAGTCTCTCCGAAGCCATTTGCAGAAGTTCCATGAGAAGAAAATGAGCGTGCATGGACAATGGGGTGGCCAGGTCCCCCCTGGCCACCAAAAGGGGATGGGGGAGTAGGGTTGCCAGATCCAGGCTGGGAAATTCCTGAAGACTAGGGGGTGGAGCTTGGGGAGGACAAGGACCTCAGTGGGGCATAATGCCATAGAGCAGGGGTGGGCAAATGGTGGCCCGGGGGCCACATGCGGCCCACCACAGAGTTTTTTGCGGCCCGCCAAGAAGATTTCAGGACTTCAAGAAAATTGAGCCTAAATTCAATTTGCTCTCTCATCCCATCACTGCTGATATTGATACAGCACTTGAGGAGCTGCAGCTTGAACTTATTGACATGCAGTCAGATCACACTGTGAAAGAAATGTTTAATGCTGGGACATTAGTTGACTTTCACAAATCTTTGTCTGCTGAAAAAATTTCCATGTATGAAGAAATTTACTGGGAAAATGTTCTCTATATTTGGGTCTACATATATTTGTGAGCAAAGTTTTTCTTGCATGAAGATCGACAAGAGTAAATATAGATGCTCTTTGACAGACATTAACTTGCAGGCTGGGATGAGAATCTCAACAAGCAATCTCACTCCTGATTTCAAAAAAATTGTGGAAAAGTGTGATAGGGTACATTTGTCTCATTAAACTGATTCTAAAATTAAATGTGCTTGCAGCTATAGACGATATGAAATTAGCACAATAAATAAATGGAATCAAACTACCACTATTTTATTTAATTTATATTTATTGATTTCTATGATGCAATTTATACCTTTTCTGAAATGCAAAGTTAACTAATGAATGCAATCATTTTAAAAGGTGCGGCCCTCCGCTAACCTCCACTCCCACAAAGCGGCCCCCGAGCCAAAACAATTGCCCACCCCTGCCATAGAATCCACCTCCCAAAGCATCCATTTGTCCCAGGGGGACTGACCTCTATAGTCTGGAGATACGTTGTAATTCCAGGGCATCCCCGGGTCCCAACCTGGAGGCTGGCATCCCTAGTGGATAGAGGGTTCACAGTGGCAAGCTCTGTCTCCACCCTGTGCCTGATCCTTAGACTGTCTGCATTGATCTTGTGTATGGACACATGAGCATGAGCCCTCTTTATCCACATCTCAATGGTAGAGCTTGCAGCCATGATCTCGCCCCCCTCCCCACATACACACACACACACACACACACACACACACACCCCACACACACACACATTCTATACTTGAAGAATGTCTGAAAAGAGCTTCAGTCCTCCCCAGGCCTCCTTGCTTAACATCTTGCTCCCGAGCATCCCTTTTCTTGACCCTGGATCTCCTCTTGATCTGCTTTCTTTTCCTGCTCTGAGCCCTGACCTCTGACCTTGACAGCCCGCCCAGTCCCTCTTCCACTTCAGCTCTGCCTCTCCATTCATAGATTTTTTTTCCCGCACCCATTCCTATGACTGGGGACACGTGAAGCTGCCTTATAGTGAATCAGTCCAACAGGAGGAACCACAGTCATCAAAAACAAACAGCTAAGGAAATCAACTGTGATATGGAACGCTTAAATTATTATACTAATCCAGTAATAAAGGGTTTTTTAAAAAAAATTCTGTCTATTAATGTTTACAAATACTGACACACATATATACAAACAAAATCTTAAAGGCAAAAAAATCCATCAATCCGCTTTACAAATGCACAAAGAATTTTTAAAGGAAAACAGTCCTACAATCGGTCATGTCTTATGACAGCCCATGGGATGGGTTATATACATTATTGTCAAGTCAAAAATACAACAATCAATCCAGTACCCATTTATCTATCTATCTATCTATCTATCTATCTATCTATCTATCTATCTATCTATCTATCTATCTATCTATTTATTGGTTCAATTTATACCCCGCCCTCCCCGCAAGCAGGCTCAGGGCAGCTCACAGAGTCGGTACATGGGTACCACTAAGACACACTGAAAGCATTTAAACAATTCAATACAATAAAACCATAGGATCAATAAAATCAAGGGGCTACTAATATTTCCATAAGATGGCGTGATATTGCTTACAAAGGTGCTTGCAGACATTTTATCATCTCAACGGCTTCCTGAGTCACGATGGAGTAGACCCACTGTTCAGGGGCATAGAGTTTTGTAAATTCCGGGGGGGGGGGACAGGGGCTCTTTAGCATGCACGCAAAGCACGCACGCTCACTGGGGCTATGTCCCCCCCTGCCGGGAAGCCTCTGCACCTCCCCGGACCCTTCCGAGGTCGCCAGCCGCTGCTGCCGGAGCCTCTCTCTTCCCCCCCCCCACTCCTTCCCTCTCTCTTTGCTGGGAAAAGAGGGAGGGAGAGGGAAGGATGGAAGAGTGGCCAGGCGGGGGGGGGGGGGAGCCGGCCTCGGAAGGGCCCCAGGAGGCACGGCGGCAGGCACTATGTTTTCCCGGGGGGCCCTCAGTACCCCTGGGAAATTTCGGGGGAGGCTCGAGCCCCCCCCTTCCCCCGTAGTCTACGCTTATGCCACTGTTGGAATTGTGGGCCGGGCTCATTGATGGTACTAGTGAGGGCAGCTCCTTAGTTGAAAGCCTGATGGAAGAGCTCCATCTTGCAGGCCCTGTGGAACTGTAAAAGGTCCCACAGGGCCCTAATTTCATATGGGAGCTCATTCCACCAGTATGGAGCTGCCACTGAGAACGCCCTGGCCCTGGTGATGGCGAGCCTGGCATCCTTGGGACCCAGTAGGGTCAGTCGGTTCTGCGACCCCAACCGCAGTGCTCTCTGGGGTATATATATAATATACCACATAGTGATTTGTACACAAGTATCTGTTATTACAGCTAACTGGAAAACTTGATGGTGAAGACAATCCAAGTCTTTTGTACAGACATCTATATTCCATGCTATAAAGGCATTGAGGTCTTTTCTATAAATGGCGTGGCTTCCAGATCATGCTGTCATTTCATGGTCTTCATCAGACAACTTCCTCCATCAAGCATTATAAGAAAATCAAAGGTATCTGACCTATACAAAGTAGCATGTCAAATATACTCAGCTGAGGCACCAATCCAGAAGAAGAAGAAGAAGAAGAAGAAGAGAAGAGATTGGATTTATACCCCGCCCTCCACTCCCCAAGGGAGTCTCAGAGCGGCTTACAAACTCCTTTTCCCTTCCCCTCCCCACAACAGACACCCTGTGAGGTAGGCGGGGCTGAGAGAGCTCTTTCCCAAGCTGTCCTTGAGGGAACAGCTGGTACAGAGCTATGGCTTGCCCAAGGTCATCCAGCCAGGTGCAAGTGGAGGAGTGGGGAATCAAACCCGGTTCTCCCAGATTAGAGTCCGCGCACTTAACCACTACACCAAACTGGTAGAATGCCAAAAGTTCCTATTTTTCTGCCGTTGGTGAAGCCAATTGTAGGACTGTTTACTTTTAAAAAACCTCTGTAAAGCTGATTGATGGTTTTCCGTTACGATTGTGTGTGTGTGTATTTGTAAAGATTAATAGATTTTTGAAAAAAATCTTTATCATTGGATTAGTATAATAATTTAAGCATTCTATATCACAGTTGATTCCTTTACTGTTTTATACTGAATCAGAACATTAGTCCATCAAAGTCAGTATTGTCTACTCAGACCGGCAGCAGCTCTCCAGGGTCTCAATTCAAGTTATTGCACATCACCTACTACTTGATGCTTTAAACTAGAGATTGAAAGTAGAGACGCCAAGCAGATGCTCTGCCACTGAGCCACAGCCCCTCTTTCTGAACTGGCACTTAGTCACCTTGCCTGGAATCTCTGTTCCTATATATATATTTATTTATATTTATCTACTGGAATATTTATACTCTGCCTTTTTCTTGGGCTCACGGCAGCTTGCAATTCCAAAATTAAAAACATACAAAAAATACAGTAAAACCCCACTGACCCCCTCCTCAACAAAAAGCCAGCAGCTTAAACCCCTTAAAAGCCTTCACAAATAAAATGTGCCTCCTAAAAACCTCTAAAGATGGTGGCATCTTCACTTTTGTAGGGAGCCCAGTCTGTGAGATCGGACCTGGTCTACAAAAGAAATCACCTTAACAAGTTAGAGCGGTTCCTCGGTGGAACAGGCTTCCTCGGGAGGTGGTGGGCTCTCCTTCTTTGGAGGTTTTCAAACAGATGGCCATCTGACAGCAATGCTGATTCTGTGAACTGAGAGGGAGGACAGGAACGGGGTTGCATCCGTGCTTAGTTCTCATGGCCCTTTCTTACACACCCAGGGAAATGCTGGTTGCCACTTTGGGGTCAGGAAGCAATTTTTCTCCAGGCCAGTTTGGCCAGGGATCCTGGAGGTTTTTTGTCATCTTCTGGGTGTGGAACAGGGGTCTCTGGGGATGTGTGGAGGGGGAGGTATTTGTGAATTCCCTGCATTGTGCAGGAAGTTAGACTAGATGGTCCTGGAGGTCCCTTCCAACTCTCTGATTCTAAGAAGGAGAACAGCTAGAATTTACATTGGTTTACACTTGAGTTCCTTACCAGTGCAGCATTTATAGTCTATCTGGGAAAGGACATTTAGGAGAAGGTCTTATTCCTAGCAGCCTGGATACCTTGCCAGAGCTTGGGAAGTTAAGCAGAATCAGCCACGGTTAGTACTCTGATGGGAGACCTCCAAGGAAGAGCAGGGTTGCTATGTGGAGAAAGGCAATCGCAAGCCAGCTCTCCTGCTATCTTCACTGGAACACCCCAGGACTGGGCTTGCCATGAGTTGGTTGTGACTTGACGGCATGTTTGTCTTCTGATAATTCAACTTGCTTTAAACTTGGATTTTCTTTTAATCACACAAGGGTTTAATTATAGCCCAAAGAGCAGGGAATGGGCTGTATTATTTCAGTGAACTGGACAACGTCACACATTACCCCTAAATCTAGTAAAGGAAACAAGCAGTCATCCATGAACACAGTTACTCCAGGTTAGGGGTCATTTCGTAGAAAAAGAGGTGCAGGAGCTCATTAGCATAACTCATTAGCATAACTTATTTGCATATGCTACACCACCTGACATCACCGGAAGTATGTCAGAAGGCAAGAAAGAAAGAAGGGAGAGAGAGAAGAAAGAAAGAAAGAAAGAAAGAAAGAAAGAAAGAAAGAAAGAAAGAAAGAAAGGAGGAAAGAAAGGAGGAAAGAAAGGAGGAAAGGGAAGGAAAGGGAAGGAAAGGAAGGAAGGAAGGAAGGAAGGAAGAAAGAAAAGAAAGAAAGAAAGAAAGAAAGAAAGAAAGAAAGAAAGAAAGAAAGAAAGAAAGAAAGAAAGAAAGAAAGAAAGAAAGAAAGAAAGAAAGAAAGAAAGAAAGAAAGCAGAGAGGGGACAGCTCCTAATCCAAGCCTCAGAAATACCACTATTCTGGGAGGATAGCTTCAGTGGTGGCTGAAGCCTTCAGAAGGCTGGTCGGAGGAAGAAGGACCTTTCCAGGGGACGGGGTCATTTTGCTGCAGCCATGATACAAGCAGGCATTCCCCTGCGGGGGGGGGGGGGGCTGGCACCAACACCCGGAGCTGAACTCCCCCAAGCTCCTGCTCGAAATGACCCCTGCTGTGCACGCAGATCAATCCCCAGCATCTCCAGTTAAAAGGATCAAGTGGTAAGTGATGGGGAAGACCTCAGCCTGAGACCCTGGAGAGCCACTTCCAGTCTGAGTAGACAATGCTGACCTTGGTGGACCGATGGCCTAATTCAATATAAGGGAGCTTCATATGTGCATCCCCCTATACTTTCTGTCATATGGGAGAGTCCTTGGCGGCTGAGTGGTAGAGCCTTATCTTGGCATGCAGAAGGCCCCAGGTTCAATCCCCAGTGGAAGATCAGATCGTAGGTGATGCAAAAGACTTCAGGCTAGGACCCTGGAGAGACCCTGCCCATTGGAACTGACAACACTAACCTTGATAGGCCAGTGATGTGATTAGGATTGCCAGCTCTGGGTTGGAAAATACCTGCAGATTTTGGGGGTGGAGCTTGGGGAGGGTGGGATTGGTGGAGGGGAGGGACCTCAGCAGGGTATGCCACTATAAAGTCCATCCTCCAGAGCAGCCCTTTTCTCCAGGGGAACTGATCTTGGTCATCTGGAGATCAATTGTAATCACGGGAGATCGTCAGGTGCCACCCTTGGCAACCTTAGGTGTGATTCAGTATAAGTCCTATTGAACTGTTCCGTGGCCATGTCTTTTGATGCGAATGGGACTGAGCATGCTCAGATCAAAGGTGTTACGGCTGTGTTCCCTCTAAGCTGAGTTAGTGTGAGTTAGCTCACAGTTCTTTAGCCTCCGGCTCACAGATTTTTGTCTTAGCTCAGGAAGGATGGCTCTAGGGCAGACTAATATATGCCATAGCCAAATCGCTCTTTCACAACTTTAATGCCAGTAGCTCACAAAGAAGAGTTTTTGCTCACAAAACTCCACAGCTTAGAGCAGTGATGGCGAATCTTTTAGAGACCAAGTGCCCAAACTGCAACTCAAAACCCACTTATTTATCGCAAAGTGCCAGCATGACAATTTAACCTGAATACTGAGGTTTTAGTTTAGAAAAAAGAACTCATACATTAACATCTTTTGTCTTAAAAGAAAAACACAATAACAGAGCTTTCAATTATACAAACAACTTTTTATTGAAAGGTAAAAGTTTGCATTTGGCATGCTTTTGAACAATTAATGTGATTTTTGCTGCTGTATGCATGCTGATAATTTGTCTAACCTTGGCTCATACTTTGTAAGTCTGAGAGCAGCCCAGCCTTGAGTCTGTGTCTTTTTCCTTTTAGAGACTGAGTGCCCAAACTGCGTGCGTGCCCACAGAGAGGGCTCTGAGTGCCGCCTCTGGCACGCGTGCCATAGGTTTGCCACCACTGGCTTAGAGGGAGCATTGGATGGGTGACTGGCCCATGACTTAAGCAGGATCAGGGCCATGTTTCCGAGGAGACATAGGTGCACTTAGAAATACGAACATACTCATTATAGAAAAAGAAGAGATTGGATTTATATCCCACCCTTCACTCACTTGGAGTCTCAAAGCGGCTTACAAACAAACTCCTTTCGCTTCCCCTCCCCACAACAGACACCCTGTGAGGTAGGTGGGGCTGAGAGAGCTCCGAGACAACTGTCCTTGAGAGAACAGCTGGTACAGAGCTATGGCTTGCCCAAGGTAATCCAGCCAGGTGCAAGTGGAGGAGTGGGGAATCAAACCCAGTTCTCTCAGATTAGTGTCCGCGCACTTAACCACTACACCAAACTTGGCTTATAGAGCCAAAACTGGTTGTAGCTCCCCAATACTGGGTACTGGCTTTTAACTTCTCTATGTGTCCTTGTATGTTTGGGTGTTCCTCCACCTTATATGTTGTAAATAAAGTTCTTATCATTGCGGACAAGCCCACCAGTTGGTGAATCTCGTCACGATTACATTGCCGAATTCGTACATTCCACCAGGGGCGAAACAACACAGCCATGCTGCATAAAACTATGATTGACAGTGGTCTTTAAACAGTGCACTAACTAAAAATATTGGATCTTCATGATCCTAAGAACCTAAATAGCCCTGGTTGTAGCTCTGTGCCCTCTGGCCACAGAGCAGGAATCACTGGGGGAGTGGGGGGGAGGTAGCTGTGAATTTCCTGCATTGTATGCGGGGGGTGGGGGGTTGGACCCTTGGGACCCTTTCCAGCTCTATGGTTTCTATGTTTAGGGGTCCATTCAGTAGCAATTTGTTCTCACATAACATGTAGAAAGGCCCTCTAGGTGCTTTAATCTGTCGCATGGGTCGGATGACGGAAGCCAGCTAACTGCTTCTCGCTGCCTAGGACTGCGTTGCTACTGATGTGCCACTAAACAGAGCATCCCTGAGTAGGCTAAGTACTTCATTATGAAATTACAATGTCCTGGCAAATACTACATTGCTTTTGACACAATAAACATTTTGCCATATGCCTAACGTGGCTGCAAAACGGAGCTCACCGACAATCACTTGTCGAAATCTGGGTTGCATACTAAACACCTACGGCTGGCTTCTCCTGGGCAGAGCGCACGCAAAGAAATGATTGCAAGTGTTATGCTCCAAGCCACTGGCTTCCGAGGAAGAGGAAACCAGAGGAGGAGAAAGGCGGTGGATGCGCGATCCTTACCGAACACGACAAGTCTGTCTCGTGAGCCATTCCAACCATTCTCACGTTCTTTCTTCCAAGAACTCAGTGTCAATTAGGACTTGTCCCACTCATCTATGGGTAAGAAAAATGATATTAGCATTCTATTATTATTTCAGATAAGAAATAGGGCAGAAGTACTTGAACTTCTAGGGCAGAAGTACTTGAGCCCAGAAGTACTTGACCCTAGAAGCCTTCTCGGCCCGGGCTCCGGTCTGCCAAACAACATCTGGGTCCTGTGGGATCCCATGCAATTCCGCAGGGCCTAGAAGGCAGAGATGTTCCACCTGGTGTTTGGTTGAGGGTGGAAATAGCTTATATCATGGCTGGCACCCTTCCTGGATCTCTGTGCTTTGAAAGATCCAATCCCCCCCATACCCATGAGGCACCCTAGGGCCACCAGCCTCCAGGTGGGGCCTGGAGATCTTTTACAACTGATCCCCAGCTGACAGAGATCAGCTCCCCTGGAGAAAATGGCTGCTTTGGAGAGTGGATTCTGCGGCATTGTACCATGCTGAGGCCCCTCCCCTCCCCAAACCCCACCCTCTCCTGGCTCCACCCCCAAAGTCTCCAGGTATTTTCCAACCCAGACCTGGGAACCCTAAGGCACCCACAGGCTGGAAATAGGAGGGAACCACAAAATTTCACCACTTGATTTTAATTAATGAATCATATGTTTTTTTGAGAATGGCTTTTATGGTTTCTGTTGTTTTTAAATCTGTCCATCGCCCAGAGCACCACAATAATGGGGATTAGGCGATTCAAAAATGTAATTAAATAAATAACAAATAAATAAATTGACTCCGGTATGACCATTCCGCCTTGATTTATCTCCCGAGGTTGACTCAGTGCATTTTGAGGACAATGCTCTTTCTCGAGAGCATTTTACTTTTGATATGCCTTTCTCATACAAAGGGTTGTCTTTCATGGGCTGTCTTCTCGAAATGCATTTAATTGGAAAAACCAACTTTCTGTAGAACCTGCTGAACATTTAGTTGTTTGCATTTACCATTTATTTATTAATTTACTTCATTTATGTCAAATTTACATAGGCCCTCCTTTCTTTCACAACACCCCTGTGAGGTAGGCCAGACTATGCAAGTGGCTCAAGTGAGCTGCCAAGACAAAATAAAGCCCATGTGGCCCATGAAAAGTCCACCATACAATCAAGTCACAGGGAAAAGGGGTCACTGTGCCAGCCAATGCTTTGTCCTGTTTCTTCAAGCCTTTGGTGCTCAGCTTTGTGTGGATGTTGTGGTGGTGTGTTTCCAACATTCTAGTTTGTTTGTTTGTTTAATGCAATGGAGTCTTTACTGCTGTTGTTTTTCTGGGCTCTTCTTCTATCCATCCATCCATCCATCCATCCATTTGGAATTTATAGGGTTGCCAATCCCCGAGGCGAGGGATCCCCCCATTTGGAACCCTTCGCTCCACTTCATGGCTGTCAGAATGTGTGTGGGGGGGAGAGAGATGGCTGCTAGGCACTCCATTATACCCTATGGAGACCGGTCCCTATAGGGTAAAATGGAGAATCAATCCGTGGGTATCTGGGGTTCTAGGGGGCTGTTTTTTGAGGTAAAGGCTCTAAATTTTCAGCATATCTGCTGGAGCCTCCCCTCAACCCCCTCCCAGTTTCAAAAAAAGTCCAATTCTATGAGCTCCAAAAGAAGGTGCCCCCATACTCGATTATTTCCAGTGGAGAGTAGGCATTTAAAAGGAATATGGTCCCTTTAAATGTGATGGCCAGCTCACCCAGAACTCGCTTCAGAGTTCAATCATGCTTCTTCCCTCCCCTCTCCCGGAGCCTCCGGGTAAGTCCCCCGCCATCTTGTCAGCCTCATCTGGTAACCCTATTCACAAAACACACTAGGGTTGCCAAATGCCCCCTATCCACCAGCAGGGGTTGGGGAGGTAGAGTTGCCAGATCCAGGTAGGGAAACTCCTGGAGATTTGGGGATGGAGCCTGGGGAGGATGGGGACCTCAGTGGGGTACAGTGCCATAGAGTCCACCCTCCAAAGCATCCATTTTCTCCTGGGGAACTGATCTCTGTAGTCTGGAGATGAGCTGTAGTCTATAAGGTGTAATTCAGGGAGATCCTTAGGTCCCACCTGGAGGCTGATATCCCTAAAAACAAACCCAAATATGCACAACGCCCAGCTCCGTTCCATTGCATTTGGGTTGTACACAGTTTACGGAAAGTTGGGGGGGGAGGGTTGGGTGCCATGGCCTTTCTGTATCATAAATATTAAATGTTAATGGGCACGCTCCATCTGGAAGCCACTTCATTTTCAAATTCTCCCTCCCATAATAACCAATAAGGGAGAGATCGTTAAGGGGGAGAAATTTTATCTCGGCACATCAAGACTGTGACCTATAGGATGCTGCATATGCAAAATATTAAGGAGGACAGTTTTATCAGCCAATCTTTCTTTATCGCTGCTTATTTGCGAAGAATGGGGGAAATAAAATACACAGCGCAGGAAGAATAAAACAAGCACCGGGCCTAATTTAATACTGCAACAAAAATTACCTTCTTTGCTCCCCCCCCCTTTGTCTAAGTTTAACCTAGCTTTCCATTCAGAGTTCCTTTTCTCTTTTCTCAGTCCCGTAGCACCATTATACAGAAGACCTCAATCCGACAGAGTCCTATGGGGCATGTATTTTGATTCACATGAGGAGGAGTTCCTCCCCTTATAAAAATTCCCTCATTCATTTCAGTTAAAAAAAACCCCACGAAGGAATACAAGTCCATCGGGTTCTCCATTGAAATGAATGGGCACCTGATACACACAAGAGCACAAAAGAAGGTCCATCAATTCCTGGATCAGAGGGGGAGATCGGACCTGATTAGGAATGACAGACCCCCGGTGGGGTCTGGGATACCCTGGAATTCCAGCTCATCTCCAGACTACAAAGATCAGTTCCTCTGGAGAAAATGGATGCTTTGGAGAGCGAACATTGTGGCACTGAGGTCCCCGTCCTCCCCAGGCTCCATCCCTAAATCTCCAGGAGTTTCCCAACCTGGAGCTGTCAAGCCTACCCCACCCCATCCCCAGCTGATGGCCGAGGGGACCTAGCAACCCTCGACCAGGTTATGCTTTGTACATCTGCTACCACATCATGAAACTATATAAGTGGGGCTTTTTAGGCTATACTATGTGTTCTCAGTGTTAGAGAAATGAGTATGAAAGACAAGACCTGGGATTTCAGTCATTATAGGGTTAACCTATGCAACTTGTTGTGTTTCTTAGTTTAACCTGGAAGTGCCTGGCAGCCGGCCAATTAACTCTAAGCCTGGGAAACCTAAAGGTGTACTGTTTTGCTAATTGGTCAATGATATCAGGTGTTTCCTTTCAGGGGTCAAGAAGAAGGAAAGATCCTCCATTGTAATCTCTCTCACTCTCTATCAGGATGTCTTAGTGTGCAGACACAGCACAATGCTGCTTAGTAAGCATGTTTTGTTTATTTGTAGCTAATCCCGTTTCCCTTTTTCCTTTAGTAATAAAGTTTCTTTTAAACTAAAAGAAGCAATCTCTTCTTTCCAGAAAAGCAAGATCTATTACTCTGAATTTTCTTGAATATTGGACAAAAGTCCTAACACTCAGATGGCCATTTTCTATAAATGATGAATTTGAGGGGCATGAAATGCACGCACACCCCAGATCCCACATGCTGATCTTTTCACACATGTTGACTATGCATCTCAGGACTGAAATACATGATACGTCTGTTTCCAGGTTGTTTCCAGGTTCACCATTATAATATGAGTCGCACACGAGTTTAAAAGCATCAGAACCTGATTTTGTGGATGATGGGTGGCACGGGTGAAGGAGGAGGCTCCTGTCCCCCCTCCAGCCTTTCCCCCGAGCCTAAAGAATCCTCAGTGACAACTGTAGCTACACATGGAGTCATCCGAGGACTCACAGATGCAAAGTTATAAAAAGCGGTTTAAGAGATGTTGCTCTATTTCTAATTTGGTTCAAGGACAGGTATGGGCTAGGCAGGACCTGTGGACATCAGTTGTTTATTCCTAGTCTAGAAGACTGCACAGATGGAACTGGGATGGTGGTCCAGAGGATTCAGGCCCATAACCATGGGGGGGGGGGCATTTGGCGTCAATGCCCCCCAGACAAAAAAAAATGTCAAAGAATGGAAATATATTTTTAAAATATAAGATGTGTGTGGGGTTTCCAAAATGACCCTGAGCACAGTCAGGGAAGCTTCAGTCTCATTTTTTTTGGGGGGGGGGAATAAATAGGTTTCTAAAAATGCAAATAAAATAAAATCGCCCCGCCACCCCAGATTTCCCCACACCCCACCAACCAAAATTTTTTGGATCTGCCACTGAGTGAGTTGATGGTCCTACCTTCCACCACAGGGTTTGGTCCTTTTCAAGCTATGATTCTGTAACATTAGGAGCATTAGACATTCAGAGCCAAGAACTGGCCCAGGGCCAAGACTAACCTGCAGTGGTAGGTGAAGCCACCTCAAGCAGATCTCTGGAGAGGGGGGCATATAAATTTTCTAACTAAATAGATGTTCTTCTGGGGGAGGATAACTGTTCAAGCACAATACAGAAGCTTCAGATAACTGTGTGTACGTAAGTGCCATCAAGGCTCAACCAATTGCCCTGTCCTTGATAGTCCAGGTAAGCCTGATCTCATCAGATCTTGGAAACTAAGCAGAGCTAACCCTGGCAAGTATTTGGATGGGAGACTTCCAGAGGATACCAGGGCTGAGAGGCCATGGCTTCCAAGCATAGACACACACACACACACATCTGCAGTCTTCAAATATCTGAAGGGCTGTCATGTAGAAGATGGAGCAGATCTATTCTCTCTTGCCCTGGATTGCGAGACTAGATCTAATGGGTGGAAATTACACAGGAGAATATCGGCTAAATATCATGGGAAACTTCCTAACTGTAAGAGTGGTTGAGCCGTGGAACAGACTGCCTCGGGAGGTGGTGGATGCTCCTTCGCTGGACGTTTTCAGGCAGAGGCTGGACGACCAGCTTTCGGGTATGTTGTAGGGCTATCTTTCAGCTATGCTCCTGCAGAGTGCAGGGCATTGGACTAGATGACCTGCAAGGTCCCTTCCAACTCTGTGATTCTGTGGAATGCAAAAAAACAACAAAAAAGTCACAAGCGACTTATGGCAACCCAGCAAGGGGCTTTCACGGCAAGTGAGGTGCGGAGGTGGTTCGCCATGACCTTCCTCTGCAGAGTCTTCCTTGGCAGTCTCCCTTCCAGGTACCGACCCTGCTCAGCTTCCGAGATCTGATGAGACTGGGCTGCGTTCCCTGCCTCAGATAGCTGTTGTTCGTGCCAAAAGCACCTGGAAATGCCAGGTTTCCAGCTGGCGGCTTGCAGAAAGTCTACACCGCGTTCTGTTGAACAGCACAGCCTCTGCAAGTCCCCAGACCGCCTATTAGGGCTAATGTACATCAAGGTTCCATTAAGCATGACACATCGCTGCTGCAATTCACACGGCTCCCATCCAAACTGATGTTTACCTGAAGGCCTTTGAATGGATTTTGTCAAAACCCAAAGTAATTACCCTGTAAAAGTTCGGCTCCCACTCCGACGCATTCTCTCTTCCTTGAATAAATATTGCATGAGGATGAAGCACAGAAGGGCCGTTTGTATCCATCACGTTTTTGAAATTTACTCATATGCTCATGCAATTCACCGTGTTGGGTAAGAAAGAAGTCCCTGGGATGCATTATTCCAAGTCAGAAAGCACAAAGGTAACAGATAAAAGAACTGAGTGTGGGGTTTCTCATGCCTCGGATATTAGATGCCTCAAAACGGATTGCAACCGATACTGTGTGTCGTCTGCACAAAACAAAGCAAGGAAAAAGATTTGGGCTACAATTCCTAAGCTCATTAAGGAGTAGGGCTGCCAACCTCCAGGTGGTGGCTGGATATCTCCTGGGATTACAACTGATCTCCAGGTTGGCAGAGACTAGTCCCCCCGGAGAAAAGGGCCACTTTGGAAGGTGGATTCTCTGGCCTTATACCCCACTGAAGTCCCTCCCCTTCCCAAACCCCGCCCTCCTCAGGCTCCACCCACAGACTCTCCAGGTATTTCCCAACCTGGAGCTGGCAACCTTACTGAGTAGCTATGTTTATCCTGAATCTTATTTATTTATTTATTTTGGTTCAGTTTATATCCCGCTCCTTTCCCTGCCAAGCAGGGCTCAGGGCGGCTTCCAGCAATTAAGTATACAATATTACAGTTTTAAAATCCGGCATTACCAAATTAAAAGCCTAACTGTCAAATGACTACGTTCAGATGGTGCCCAACAGTTTACATCTTAAACAGTGAAGCCGTATTTTCCACCATGTGCGTGAATGACAGTGGATCAGTCTTACATAGGAACAGCCTTTCCAGACCTTCCAAGCGAAGAGAAGTTCCATCCCAAATGATGCACGTTCATTGGAAATCATGTACAGAAACAGGCATCCCAGAGATGCCCAGCCCAGTCCGGTGGTCAGAGTGTTTGAATAGGACCAGGGAGATCAGGGAATCAAATCCCCATCTGCTGGAGAAAAGGGGGGGAATTGGGAAATTCCTGGATAATTGGGGGTTGGAGCCAAGGGAAAGTGGGGCTGGGGGAGATGCGGGGGGGAGGGACTGCAATAGGGTAGAATGCCATACAGACTAACTTCCATAGGAGCCATTTTCTCCAGAGGAACTAATCTCTGTTGTCTGGAGACCCGTTGTAATTCCGGGAGATCTCCAGCCACCACCTGGAGGTTGGCAACACTTGGATGAAGTAAGGGGGAGGGGGGAAGGAATCATCCTCTAATGTCCGGAGTCTACCCAATCAATGTAAGTATGTAATTCTGCTTTATTTGAGTCAAAGCATGCAAGGCCTCAACCAGGCATACCGCTGAGGGAAAACTCCACAAGCGCCACTTTCCCCAGGAGCATGCTCAGTCTGACTCCAAACAAAAGTGATTGCCACTTGGCCACCAGAGGGCGACTAAGAAGGACACATAATGCAACCCCTTATAGGTGGGAAATACCTGGAGATTTAGGGGGTGGAGCCTGGGGAGGGCAGGCCTTGGGAAGGGGAGGGGCCTCAGCAGGGTACAATGCCAGAGAGCCCACCTTCCAAAGCAGCCATTTTCTCCAGCAGAACTGATCTCTGTCACCTGGGGATCCATTGCAATAGTGGGAGATCTCCAGGCCCTACCTGAAGGTTGGCAAGCCTGCCTTTCTCACATGCTCCTTCAGCTGTTGATACCCAAGCTCTGTACATGAATGGGGCCGACATGTGAACGATGGCTCCCGCCATGTCTGGTTTGTCTCCAAGCGACATTATTCTCTTGCACTGCTTGCTGCATACGGCAAAGAATAAAAACATGGCATAATTTAAGCTTAGGATAGTCTGGAGCCCAGGATCACTGAGGTTTTACAGAGGGGAAAAAACCCCAAACAAAACAAAACTCAGCCTTGAAAGATTTCACACTTTTTTGTTAACCCTACTTAATTTAGCCTCAGCGTTATAAAATTCCAATGGTTTGAACGTCTCTTGAGGTGGTCCTCAAGTGTGTTTTGCTCCCCCATTTCATTAAAAAAAGCAAAGGGCCTTTTTTGAAGATGAATTCTCTGCTGGAACGCCACTTTTAGTTTTAAAACAGGGAAGAGAAAGAGTTCCTCTTCCTCAACAGTGGCTTCAGGCCAGCCATGTCTTTCAGCCTCTCTCCCTCTCTTCTTTTTGAAGGCATGCAAATAAAGCATGAAGATTTTAGCCTTTACCTGGCCCTTGAAACAGGAGCGGAAGGATTTTCAACGAGCAGCACAAACGCAGGCCAAGAAATAAAATGGACACACACAAGTCACAGCAGAAGGGCAGTCAGGATTTGAAAAGGCCTGGCTCTGGACACGACACCGATTGTGGAGCTGGAGGTCTGGAAAGGGCGTTTGAACACAGGCCATTTGCTGTTAGAGCTGCCAGATGCCAAGACAGCAAGTCACTGGTTCAAGCCTTGCCCCAGAAAGAGCTGAAGCCAAAACTTGTAGCCAGAAATTGGATGTAAAATGTCAGAAGCATTTGAGCGCTCTTCCTGAGGGGATTTTTTTTTTTGAAAAAAAACAACCTAGTACATGATCATTTTGTGAAGAGATACAGCTCTTCTGTTTCACCTGAAGGAAAAGTTAAATGTGTCTGGGTTTTTTGAAAAAAAGAAAATCCTCAGAGGAAGAATCTCAAAACTTGGCATTTTAAATTATGCTTCAGACTCTAGTGTTTGGCTTTGCCTTGGGTTTCTTCCCTGGAGCGTGGCATGTCTCTCCCCTCCCGCCACCTCCTTCACTTCAAATCTCACTTTAGCCATGAATTCCCAAGGGGAAACCCCTTGAGCTTTAACTGCCCCATCTGAAATGTCACCATGGTGATACTGGCCTACTTGGGTTGCCAAGCTCCAGGTGGTTGCCTGGTGATCTCCCAGAATTACAACTGATCTCCAGACCACAGAGATCAGTTCCCTCGGACAAAATGGTTGTTCCGGAGGGTGGGCTCTGTATCATTACAGCTAGGGTTGCCAAGTCTGGATTGGAAAATACCAGGAGACTTTGCGGGTGGATCCAGGAGAGGGCGGGGCTTGGGGAGGGGAGGGGCCTCAGCACGGTACCATGCCATAGAGTCCACCCTTCAAAGCAGCCGTTTTCTCTAGAGGAGCTGGTGTCTGTCAGCTGGAGATCAGTTGTAAAAGCGGGAGATCCCCAGGCCCCACCTGGAGGCTGGCAACCCTAATTATGGCCCACTGAGGTCCCTCCCTTTTCCCCTTTTCCACACCCCACCCTCCACAGGTTCTGCCTCCAAATCTCCAGGAATATCCCCACCCAGAGTTCGCAACCCCATTTGCTGGGCTACTGGAAAGATATACATAAATGACTCGAGCACTTAGGAATAGGGTGCCAGCTCTGGGTTTGGAAATCCCTGGAGATTTGAGGGTGGAGCCTGAGAGACTGGGGTTTAGGGAGAGGAGAGACCTCAGTAGCATATAATGCCATGCAGCCCACCTTCCAACGCAGCCAGTTTCTCCAGGAGAAGTGGAATAAATGTTTTAAATGAATAAATGCATAAGTGATTTATGAAGTGTGGAGATCGGTTGTGATTCTGGGAGCTCTCCAGCCCCCGCCTGGAGGTTGGCAGCCCTACTTAGGAATAGCACTGTATAAATAAGGACTGGTTGTAGGATTATTAATGACCATTTATAATTGTCCCCATGGTTTTGGGTAGGCTGCTAAGGTAGCTCTTCCTCATCCCAGAGAAGTGGCTTTCGCCGGTCTGGTCCTGTCATTTTTTTTTTAACCCAAACTCTTGCCAGATGTGATGGATTTTGTGCTTGGCTGATTACAGAACAGCTGCTAATCTGAAGGAGGATTCCATTTCACAACAGAGCAGAAATGCAGTGAACCAGTTTTTTAAAAAAACAGAAGTACCTGGAACAAATAAAGATAACACTGGAAATTTCATCTAAAGTGAAAATTTGAAACGTTTTAGGAAGGAGTGATCCTTGGGTCATATACCTGAGAATGTTCACGAAAAACCAGAAATGTTTTAGAAGGCTTAATCCTTCCCAACGTAAATCTGTGGTTGCTAACCTCCATGTGATGGCTGGAGGTCTCCTAGGATTACAACTGATTTCCAGGTGGCCAAGATCAGTTCATCTGGAGAAAATGGCGGCATCGGGAGTTGGACTCTATGACATTGGTGCCCCACTCAAGTCCCTCCCCTTCCCAAACCTCACCCTCCTTAGGCCCCACCCCCAAAATCTCCAGGCATTTCCCAACCCAGAGCTGGCAACCCTAGGCAAGTTATTGCCACTAGCCTTCGACCTTCCTCCCTCCAGCCCAAAATACACACACCAGTAGCACAAAAATGAGCTTCACAGTAGAAAGCCAACAACAACGACAACCAGAACTGTGAAAACAAATATCAAGATCGTTAAAATACTTTGAGAAAGGTTTGAAGTGAAAGAGGAAAAGAAACCAGGAATAGCTACCAACATTATTGTTGGACTATTTTGCGGACGTATGTATGGAATTGTATTTCTGAAAGCGTATTTCTATTTACTTTAGAGCCATTGTTTTGTAGGAGTAGCATTCACCTGCAGAAAAAAAACCAATCAGGCTTTGCTCACAACTGCAGAGTTATTATCCTCTGTTCAAGTTTATACTGTTACAGTTTGGAATACTCAGTGAACAGTCTTTTGTTGACATAATTTGTAAGTGGATCACATAGATATATAAGAGAACAATATAAAGGATGGTATTTTAACTATTTTGATATTTGTTTCACAGTTCTGGTTGTTGCTGGCAAAATACAAACGCCAGCAGAAGTTTTATTTATTTATTTATTTATTTTTCTAATGTCTACCCCGTTCTCCCAGCCTCCCAGGCTCAGGGTGGACATAAAAACAAGTGACATAAAAACAGATAAGTTACGTTAAAACATAAAGCTGCAATTAAAACAAGTCTAAAACCATAATCAAGTGCTAGTTGTCAGCTAATGCTGCCATCCCCTGCCCGGGAAGTGAGATGGGTGCCCCTTATGACATCAGGTCTGTGGAATGTTATGTTATACTTCTTGTGGCTTGCTTATCCCTCCCTGTGCCATCCTGACCTTGGAAGACTGCTGGTGCCTGCCTATGTAACGTTTCTTTTGTCTGCCTCTGGTTCTTCCCACTTTTTCCTTGGGAACCTTGGGCCAGTATTTGAGCGCCTTTTTATTCGATTGTATGATTGGTTACAAGCCATCACCAGACTCCTTTTGAATTCTGTATAACTATCCTATTTGGGGGTCGTGCCAGCCATTACTAACACCGGAAATGTAGATGTCCACAATGGACCTTTCTCAATAAATACTTCCTTTCTTTAAGGACACTTGTTGATGATTGACTCTGTAGGACTCTCACACTAGTGGTTGTTGTTGTTCGTTTGATGGTGGCAGCCATTATTCAGTATTCTTACTTCAGCCAGCTCATGGCGTTCGTTTTGATTGTCCTTGCAGTGCTTGATGTCCTTTAGGCTGTTGGTGGCAGTTTCAGGAGTCTAGGGCCCTCTCACATTCAACCATCCATTGTTCATTATTGATAGTGGCAGTGGCTCCCAAAAGCCTGGTGGAAGAGCTCCATTTTACAGGCCCTGCAAAACTGTAAGAGGTCCCACAGAGCAGAGTTGTCTCCTTATGCCTTTCAATTGCTCGTTTCCATGGGCCAGTGGGGGGCTAATTAAATCTGAAGCTGAAGAACATAAAACGTCGATAGAATCGGGAGAGGGATTTGTCAGGACCTTTGGTTTTATTCAGAGTAGGGGATAAGGAGTTTAAAGGCCCCTGTTTCACCACAGCTCAGAAGGGGATGAGGCCCATCGGGTGGGGCCATTGTTGATCATTCCTGGTGTCATGCTCAGCAGTAGTTCCATGTTTTAGTAGTTCCAGGGTACTAGAATCTGGAGCAGTTACAGCGAGGGTTGCCAGCTCCAGGTTGGAAAATTCCTGGAGGTGTGGTTGGCGGAGACCGGGGACGGTGGAGTTTAGGGAGAGGAGGGCTATCAATGGGGTGGAATACCATACAGAACAAATTTAGAGTCCAGGGGCACCTTTAAGGCTAACAAAGGTTTATTCAAGGTATGAGTTTTCATGAGCCTGCACACTTTTACAAATACACTGGAAAGAAAGCTAGGGTTCAAACTTATAGACAGAGGCTGGTTGGGGGAAGCAACTACCTTACCTGAAAGCAGGGCGCTTTTTTTCTGGAGGAACTCACTGGAATGGAGTTCCAGAACCTCTTCGACAAAATTCTTTTTAAAAGGTTTAAAAGCTCATGAGTTTTCAGGATACAGTCTGAAAACTTCATTTCCTTCTTGAGAGTTCCGGCTCCTCTTTAAAAAAATAACAAAAAAGCCCTGCCTAAAAGTAATACCCAGAACCCAAATGCTGAAAAACGGAGTAAAAAAAACTGGAAGGAAGTAACTTTGGAAGGAACATTCAACATTGCCGGCATTTTTAAAAAGCTAAGGACATCTATGCAGAACCCACACTTGGATTGGGGCCATGGCATGGGGGGAGGGGGAGATTTAATCTCTCACCCTCTTCACTAATTGACTTCCTCTACACAAAAACACATGCACACACCTGTTGACCATCGAGAGGGAAGAGACTGTGGTAAGGCATCTTCTTGGCATGCAGAAGGCCCCAGGTTCCATACCTGGTGTCTCAAGTTAGAAGTATCAGGTAGTAAGTGATGTGAAAGACCTCTGCCTGAGACCCTGGAGAGTCAATGCCAGTCTGAGTAGACAATACTGACCTTGATGGACTGCTGGTCTGATTCAGGATAAAGCAGCTTTTTGTGCTCATTTGAATAGAAAAAGACAGACATCCTCTTTGCCCATCTTTTTCCTTTCGTTTCCAAGGCTAACAACAGAAGGTGGGGGGGAGGGGTTCAGTTTTTTCCCTAAGAGTAGGAGCCAAAGAGTTAAACTTCTTCTCCCCCATGCCAACTGGCTCCCCACAAAGCTGCAATTAACCTTTCAGAAACGCTGAATAAAATCAGCCACAGATTTGGTATCATCACATCTGTTTTGGCCCTTATTGAGAATCTCTGGGGTGAAAAATACTCAACTTCTGCCAAATTGAAACCCTGGCAGTGCGCTGCTGGGAAAGTTGTGTGATTACTGCTGGCACTCACTGAACCCTTTGTAAATTGGCATTTAGGATGCTGTGCAATCGTTAGGTTTCCTACTGATAGGAGGAAAACCCTTTGTGCCAATGGGCAAACATTCCAAAGTATGTGAACCAGAGGCGCTACATAATAGCCAAATGTGATCAGAAGAGGGCAGGGAGCTGTTCCTGTTGGCTGCAGAGGATAGGACCACAATAACGCATTTAAATTCAGGGCGGGAAGGTGGATATTGGGAAACACTGGATATTGGGGAACTGGATATGGGGAACACTTTTTTATAGTAAGAGTTGTGCAACAGGGGAATCAGCTGCCCAGGGAGGTGGGGAGCTCCCCCTCGTTGGCAGTCTTTCAGCAGCGGCTGGACACTTGTCAGGAATGCTCTGATCCTGTATTGTATTCTGTTTGCTGCAGGTGTTTGGAGCGCAGACTGGGAAAACTAGGTTCGATTCCCCACTCTTTGCCAGCAGCTGCTGGTGTGACCTTAGGCCAGTCATAAGTTCTTTCAGAGCTATTCTCTCACAAGCAGTCCGGGAAAGAGCTCTCTCAGCCCCACCTACCTCACAGGGTGTCTGTTGTTGGGAGGGGAAGGGGAAGGAGATTGTAAGCCGCTCTGAGACTCATTCAGGCATAGGCGTCAACTACAGGGGGGCTTGAGGGCTCGAGCCTCCCCCGAAATTTCGGAAATGGAGCGCCCGCCACCACCGCCGCCTCTCTCTCTCTCTCTTCCACCCCCACCCCCCCCCCGCCTGGCTGCCTTCGTCCCTCCCTCCCTCCAGCTAGCCCCTGGACAGATGGAAGAACGGAAGCAGGAGTGGCCAGACAAGGGGGAAGAGAGGCAGCGGCGGTGGGGCCATGGCGGCGGGGCAGCGGCGGAGAGAGACAGCAGCGGCGGGGACACACAAGAGTCCCCGCACACACAAGAGCTGCCACCACTGCCTCTCCCCCCCCCCGGCTGCCTCCGTCCCTCCCTCCCTCTGTCCGTCCAGGGGCCAGCTAAGCAAATGCCCAGCTGACCCCTGGACAGATGGAGGGAGGGATGGAAGCAGGAGTGGCCAGGCAGGGGAGGGGGAGAGGCAGTGGTGGCAGGGACAAGGTCCCAGTGTGCACGCACTTTGTGCGCGCACACACACAAGAGCCCACACACCCCCTGGAATTTAAAAACTCGATGCCCCTGCCTTCAGGTAGTGAAGGGTGGGCTACAAATCCAATCTCCTCTTCCTCCTATTGCACTGCAGGTTGGACTAAATGGCCTGTATGGCCCCTTCCAGCTCTGTGAGTCTATCATTCTGTGAAGAACAGCTGAGCTCCCTAGACATGAGAATGAATAGTTAAGGCCAATGCTGGTCTGGTGACTAAAGGAAATAGCCATGTTCAGAGGCACTAAACCTCTGAATCCCAGTGTCAGGAGACTACATCAGGGGAAGGTCTCAGCCTCTATACCCAATCATTGGCCCTCCAGAAGAAATGATTGGTCACTGTGTGAGACAGGATGCTGAAGTAGATTTATTTAATTTAATGTATTTATTCAGTTTTTATCCTGCTCCTTTCCCCGCCAAGCAGGAATCGGGGCGGCTTCCAATGATCAAACAGGCAATAGAATCAGAACTACAGTCTGAACCAAACCTTACAGTTAAAACTTAAAATCAGTCAATCAAACCGTATCAGTCAAATCAAATCATATCTGATGGTGCCCCAACAAACCTTCAGCGTGGATAAGTAAGGGAGCAGCCAGCTCAGCAAGATTCGTGGCCCAACAATGGGGAGGGCAAGTGATCTTTTTAGCCACCGCTGCCCCTCAACCATACGCCTGGTGGAACACTTTGGTCTCACAAGCCCTACGGAACTGAACCAAGTCCTGCAAGGCTCAAGTTTCACTGGACATGGAAGTCCACCAGGTTGAGGCAGGGCAAAAAGACCCTGGCTGTGGTCGAGGACAGCTGGACCGTTCTGGGGCCAGGGATGGGCCACTGGACTAAATGGACCACTGGTCTGATCCAGCAGGGCTCTTCTTATGTTCTTATTAGATTTACCTAGTCCCTCCTGGCAACCAGTGGGGGATGAGGGGACTTACCAGGAGAGAGAGGAAGGCCCAGGCGATGTGGAAACATCACTTCCGGTGTGCACAGGAAGTGATGTCATTAAACTGTGACATCTCAGCAATGCTCTGGTATTTGGGCAAAAACTCTAGGGTAAAAATGGCCTCTGGGTTCTGGCTGTTGGGGGCGGGGCTTCCCCACTGGCCACCTGGCAAGTGGCCGGCAGGAACCCACCAAATCAGGGGATCCCCCACTCCCACCTGGGGGCTGGCAGCCCTACTTGTAACCCCACTGTATTCATAACAGAGAGCAAGAGATGGGTGCATGACCTAAGGAAACCACTGAAAAATCCTGCTGCCTACATCCAACCCCCACCCTTTCTCTTGCCTTCCTTCTGAAGTATCCACCTTACCTAGACAGAAGCCCAAAAGATTTATCTTTCGTTGCCACATGAATTCTTATGGAAATAGCTCTCAAAGCCTTTTTACTGGGACATAAACTCCAGGCTAAAATGTCACTGGGTTTTATTAGACAATCTAAACTTAATTGCAAATAAGTTGGTGCACTCATAAAAGATGATGTAACACTTCCATTAAACCCTGCATCTGCTAATTGTTCGCAAGAGGACAGCAAGGGGAGATGCGACTAAACATCCCTCGTTTGAAAAACAAACATGGTAGCCTTTATCTGAGCAGCAACCCCTTCCAAAGGCCAGAAGAGAAGTGGCTTGTAAATCTTCAAAGAGCATTACCCACATTGACCAAGCCACAACAGCTGAATGTCACCAGCTTAGTTTTGTAGCTTGATCTTTCTTCCTGTCATATAGCCAGCTGGTCGGGACAAAGAGGCTTTTGTGATAGCACAATCCTAAATAGATTTACAGATAGCAGACAGACACAGAGAGAGAGAGAGATACAGGGCTATTTTGGGGCAGGAACGAACAGGAACGGAGTTCTGGCTGGCTTCCAAGTTGGCCACGCCTACAGCCTCCCCCCCACCCAAGTTCCCCAGGCACCTTGTGGGGCACCCGGGGAAGCCAAGCCGATCCAGGGGGGGAAGGCAGTTTAAACTGCCTCCCCTCCTCAGGCTCTCCAGGTGCCCCATGGCTGCGGGGCACCTGGGGAAGCTGATCCAGAAACTGCCTTCCTTCCCTCAGGTTCCCCATGCGTCCCTCAAGCCATGGGGCACTTGGGGAAGCCAACCCTGGGAGGGAGCTGCGTGGTCAGGGCTGTGGCCTAATAGGCTAATGTGTTTTGCTACTGGGTGTGGCTTATTATGCTAATGAGTTCCTGCTGGGCTTTTTCTACAAAGAAAGCCCAAGAGAGAGAGAGAGAGAGAGTAAAGGTGTATGTGTGTATGTGTGTGTGTGTGTGTGTGTGTATCTATAGGGCTTTTTTTGTAGAAAAAGCCCAGCAGGAACTCATTAGCATTCTAGGCCACACCCAACAGCAGAAACTCATTAGCATATTAGGCCACACCACTGACAGCACAGCTTATTAGCATATTAGGCCACACCCCCATGTTACCAGAAGAGTGGTCATCCAGCCACGCCCACCTTTTGCTTCTTATTCTGTTTACCTTGTTTGTTGTCAAAACCCAGGGCTTTTTTTGCAGCAGGAATTAATTTGCATGTTAGGCCACATACCCCTAATGTAGCCAATCCTAATGAGTTTCTGATGTTGGGTGTGGCCTGTTATGCTAATGAGTTCCTGCTGGAGCCAGCCGGAACTCCGTTCCTGTCCGTTCCTGCCCAAAAATAGCCCTGTATATATATATATATATATATATATATATATATATATATATATATATATATATATACACACACACACACAAGGTAAGGGTTTCCCTTGCTTGAAAGCCAGTTGAATTTGACTCAAGGGGGTGATGCTCATCTCTGTTTCCAAGCCGAAGAGCCAGCGCTGCCAAAGGCTTCTCCGTGGTCATGTGGCCGGCATGACTAAACACTGAGGCACACTGAATGCTGTTACCTTCCCACCAAAGCGGTACCTATTTATCTACTTGCAATTTCTTGCTTTCAATATATAAATAAATAAATGGGTTGGCAGGAGCTGGGGCCAGAGATGGCAGTTCATTCCTTCACATGGCACTTTGCTCTCGAACTGCCAAGCTACCGATCTTCCAGTCTGCAACTCAGCATCTTAACCTCTGAGCCACCGAGGCGATGGATGGATGGATGGATGGATAGAGATACACACACACATACAAAATAGACAACCTACATACTATTACATAGACCACCACCATACTATTACAACTACACAATCTACTCATACCTACAAAAAGCATTAAATTTGCATTACTTATTATTTTATATTAAACATTTCCTTTTCTGTATGACTCTGCAGTGGTCTTGATATAGGATTTCCAGGTCCCCTCTGGTCACCAGAACAGAATGGGGGGGGTTAGGGTTGCCAGATCCAGATTGGAAAACTCCTAGAGCCTGGGGGTTGAGCCTGGGGAGGACAGGGATCTTAGTAGGATGCAGTGCCATAGAGTCCACGCTCCAACTCATCCATTTTCTCTAGGAGAACTGGGCTTTGTAGTCTGGAGATGAGCTGTAATGCTAGGGCATTCCCAGATCCTGTCTGAAGGCTGGCCTCCCTATCTTTAAAAGCATGTAAGTCTTTCAGTTTTTAATAGGAAACATGGAAGATTTATGTGCTTTTAAGATGACTGCAGCACAAGGTAGTTGCTTTGGGAAAAAGATTCTTTGAAGGGGAGGGCGGTATTGTGGGGCAGCTGACTGCCAGATATTTAAATTGTATAATTCCCATCCGAGAAGTCCCGGCCATTAATATTTTCATGCAGTGCCAACCATCAGAACCTTCACAAAACTGCAACACCTTGAACTCTTTGGAGAAGAAATTACAACGCAACTAGCTTAAAACATAATGATGGAACTCTGCAAAAACTAGATGGACCCCCCCCCATCAAGTCACAGCTGATTTATGGTGGCCCCGTAGGCAAGAGATGTTCAGAAGTGGTTTGCCATTGCCTGTCTCTGTGTCATGACCCTGGACTTCCTTGGTGGTCTCCCATCCAAATACCAACCAGGGCTGACATGGCTTACCTTCTGAGATATGATGAGACAGGGCTAGTCTGGGCTCCAGGGCAGATGGACCTTGAGCTCATCCAAAAAGACAAAGATTAGCTATGCTTGAACTGTTGAGGATCCCAATAACACAGACACCAGTGGACCGCAATGATCCCAGTACAAAAGTCAATAAACTGTACAACTTTGAAATTAGCCTTCCCCTGTCACAGACAGAGTAGGCAAAACTGATGGAAAGCAGCTAAAAAAGTAATAAATAATAAAGCATAGAACATAAAATCAGGGGTCCGTTGGAGCGGGAGCGCACAGGAGCGCAGCTCCGGGAGTGAGAAGCCCAGGGGGCGGGCACATGACCAAGCCCCGCCTCCTCCTCGGCTTCCCCGAGCAGTGCAGAGGCGCAGCGCCCCGGGGAAAGCCCTGCTAGGGTCTTTATTGTTTTTAACGTTTTGTTTTAATATTGATAATTTTATCATTGTTCCTTTTATGACTGTGTGCTGCTTTTCCAGAGACTTGCTCAAGGTGGCATATAAATTTTCTAAGTATATCATTTTTTATCTGGGCACATGGCACATAAGTACTGGAGAAATTTCACCAACCCTTCAGCAGCTTCCACCCCATCAGTTTGGTGTAGTAGTCAGGAGTTGGACTCTAATCTGGGAGAACCGGGTTTGATTCCCCACTCCTCCACATGCAGCTGCTGGTGTGACCTTGGGCCAGTCACAAGTTCTCTCAGAGCTGTTCTCTCATGAGCAGTTCTCAAAAGACCTCTCTCAGCCCCACCTACCTCACAGGGTGTCTTGTTGTGGGGAGGGGAAGGGAAAGGGATGGGTGGTGCACATGTCCTGGGTATCTCAAGTCTACTTGAAACCTGGTGGTTTCAAGGGAGCAGGAAGAGAATGAGGGTGTGTTCTTTGCGCTTATTTTTATTGCCCAAAGTATTGGATGGGGAAGGGAATGGAGGAAGAGCAGGTCAGTTTCACTCACCTGTGGAGTGGAGCCTGAGGGGTGGGTGTTGCCTTCTGACACACTTCCGGTATGTTAGGGGGTGTGGTATATGCAAATGAGTTATGCAAATGAGTTATGCTAATGAGCTCCTGCACCTCTTTTTCTACGAAATGACCCCTGCATAAAATTATAAAAAGCCCCCAACATTTGACACCCACCTATAAAGCATTAATAACATAAGTCAGCTATGACTTGATGGGGGGGAAGGGGCAGGTCCATCTAGTTTCCATCAGGTTCCCGTTTAGTGTCGTGGTTAGGAGCACAGACTCTCATCTGGAAGAAGTCCTGGAAAGAGCTCTCTCAGCCCCACCTACCTCACAGGGTGTCTGTTGGGAGGGGAAGAGAAAGGAGTTTGTAAGCCGCTCTGAGACTCCTTTGGGTAGTGAAGGGCGGGGAATAAATCCAGTCTCTTCTTCCTCTCTCTTCTCTATTTAAAAAGCAAGAAGCTGTTCCAGAAGTTAAAAGCATAACACCAGTACCATATGGGGCATGAATCAACCAGCTAAGAAGAGATGAGCGAAAAGTTGCCCTGTGGGAGAAAACATACAGATTTATAGAAATCTAAATCCTTTCCTTTCCTTTTGGTGTTTGGCCGGGGGGGGGGGGGGGGGGGGCGGTTTATAAGCTGATCCTCTTTAAAAGTTTGCCTACTACTTGAAAGGCAGAGGAGGCTGTCATCCGAATAAGCCAGACTTAATTCCTTAAGTGGGTTTAATTGCTAAGCAGATGAATGCAGATCTAGGGCTGAGGCCAAGCGGAAATAAGGAGTAGGAGGTTCATTTGGCAGACATTTGTCCCTTTCTCTTTGCAGACTTTCAGGGGGACGTTTCTTATCAATGTTTCCAAGCAAGGCTATTGCAGAGAAAGCAGGTTCACGACACACTTTCATTCACCTCTCACCTCCTCTTCCCCATATCTGCAATTTAGGCCGTAGTGTCTCCTCAGTGGAAGCCTCTTCACAGCCCCATCAGCTGCAGTTTTGGTGCTTGTTTTGGGTTCAAAACACCCCTTACTGCATGCAACAATGACATCATCATGATTGTACTGTGGGAATGACCCAGCTGTGGGCACTTCTGTGGGAATATTTATTGACCAGAGGACTCAAGACTCTACGAAGAGACACGAGGACTGCATTCACGCGCAAGAAAGATGAGCCCGCAAATAAGATGACTCTATTGGAGTGAGTGACTCAGCATGTCTGGACATTGGGGGGGGGGGGATGCTACATCACTCTAAGTGTATATGGGTGTTATCTCCTTGAATGAGATGCCTCTCTTCATCTTAACCTGGGAGCTGCCCTCTGACCCCTCCTCTCTCCCTTTGTCCTCTCACTCTCATCTCACATGGCCTTCCATGGAGTCACATGTCTCTGCAGATCTCTCCTGTAGAGACAATGGCCTCATACTCCCACACACGTGATGCCAGACAAGCTGGCCATTTGTGACGGGGAAAGGACTCTTTAGATTAGGTTTCTCTCTCTCCTTTCGACTACAACCTGAATGTGAACTGGATCTACCTGAATAAATTTGAGTTTACTATGACCCTACTCCTCTTTACAAGCTGTAGTTTGAACTTTCCCTCTGAGGGAACAGATCAGCCCAGCGGTCTATGAATACAACTCAGGTCCCTCTCTTCTTAACTAGTCTCTTCGGGGATTGGGGTTTTTTTTAAAGTATGAGTCAGGCACCAAGGTTTTCTCAAGATAAAATAAAACTGTAATTTATTGGCAGAACACAACAGGGGAATATCGGTTGTTTGTACAGAGGACTCTTGGTTGCTGAAAGGGCTGGCACTGGTCCTCAGACTACATTCAGGCCGTATGCTTATGGGGGGATTTTTGTTGTTGTTGCATACAGATGGTTACACATTCACTCAACTCTTCTATTATACTCTTTCCTGTCCTGCTTTGTGGTTCCTCTATAGCTGTATCTTACTGGCCTCTTGGAGTCCCAGCTGGCCTCTACACAGCTGTCTAGCCCCTGCCAGAGTTCAGGCACAACCTCCCACAACCACATCTCACAGGCTCGCCAGCATTGATGTATGTTAGTGTTTGTTTTTGCTTAGTTCACTATGATTGAGTCTGTTCCTTCCTAGAAACAGAATTCTCCACAGAGTCTCTTCAGAAGGCAAAAGTTGCTTCACTCCCTCAGCGCTTCCCTTCTGAATCTGTTAACAATAACCGAGAGCTCTGAGCCAAACGGCCCCCTCCTCACTCTGTCATGTGACTCAGCAGGGTTCTAGGAACACACTCTGCTGTTCATAGGTTTTTTTTTTCTTTAATCCCGTCACATTTTTTGCAAAATACTTACTGGGAGGTTTATTTACTACACTTGGTATCGTGCTTCAATGACTCGGCAAAACTCTGCTATATTAACCAAATATCCCAATAGACTCCCCTAAAAAAGATAAGGCTATATTCACAAAAAGATAACTTTGAACTTAAGACGACCCTGCTAGGGGTGCGCATGAACCAGCTGACGAACTCAAGTTCATCATGAATTATGACCGGTTTGTGGTTCACAAAGTGATGTTCGCAAACTGAAGAACCTCCATGAACTTCCACGAATTTTGATGCAGTTCATGGCAGTTTGTGGCAGTTTGTGAAGAGCTGAAGGAAGATAATTCGGTTTATTAAAGAAGAAATAAACTCTGATAGAGCAGAAGAGAGGGAGAGAGGCTTAACTAACTGACTAACTGCTGTGAGAGACAGGAATGAAGGGGGAGGACTCTGTTGGAGCAGGAAATCTCCAAAGAGCCAATGAGGAGGCAAGAAGGACACAATTTGAAATTGTGAGAAGTCCCTGATCTAGCTATGCTAGTTATAGGGTTGCCAAGTCCAGGTTGGAAAATACCTGGGGACTTTGGGGATAGAGCCAGGAGAAGGTGGGGTTTGGGGAGGGGAGGGGCCTCAGCATGGTACAATGCCATAGAGCCCACCCTCCAAAGCAACCATTTTCTCCAGGGGAGCTGATCTCTGGCAGCTGGAGATCAGCTGTAAAAGCAGGAGATCCCCAGGCCCCACCTGGAGGCTGGCAACCCTAGCAAGTTAGAAGTCCTTCAGCTGTCCCTTCTGTCAGCTGTTCTTCTGATCTTCTTCAAGTAGGTACACTGTAAAGGTAAAGGTTTCCCTTGCTCAAAAGCCAGTCGAATCCAACTCTTGGGGGCAGCGCTCATCTCCATTTCCAAGCCGAAGAGCCAGCGCTGTCTGAATACTTTTCCTGTGGTCATGTGGCCAGCATGACTAAACACCAAGGCGCGCAGAACATCGTTACCTTCCCACCGAAGCGGTACCTATTTATCTACTTGCAATTTCTTGCTTTCGAACTGCTAGGTTGGCAGGAGCTGGGGGCAGAGACGGGAGCTCACTCCATCACGCGGCACTCGGGTCTCGAACTGCTGAGCTGCCGATCTTCCAGTCCGCAGCTCAGAAACTTAACCTCTGAGGCACCGTGGCCCCAGGCACACTACAGACCTTGCATATCCCAACAATGACGAGACATGGCATGATGCCACAGCTGTCGTCGTGCCCCCCCCCCCCCAATCCTTGCCTACAGCCCTCCCACCTGGGAGGTGGCTGGCAATCCTGTTCCCTGGGACTCCCCAGAGCCAGTCTGGTGTAGTGGTTAAGTGCGCGGACTCTAATCTGGGAGAACCGGGTTTGATTCCCCACTCCTCCACTTGCACCTGGCTGGATGACCTTGGGCAAGCCATAGCTCTGTACCAGCTGTTCTCTCAAGGACAGCTTGGGAAAGAGCTCTCTCAGCCCCACCTACCTCACAGGGTGTCTGTTGTGGGGAGGGGAGGGGAAAGGAGTTTGTAAGCCGCTCTGAGACTCTTAAGTGAGTGAAGGGCGGGATATAAATCCAATCTCCTCCTCCTCCTCTCCTCCTACCACACTGCCTGGCAATCCTACTGGAGAACATTCATCTAAGCCTGAACTAAAATGACACTCTGGGTTTGGGTTTTTTTTAATCATTTGCTGTGTATGATATATATTTACTTAATACCTTCATTAAAGGGGTGTTCCGAGATCAGCCTGCAATAAATTCGTAGATTTATTCCGGTACATTCAAACCCTCTTGCTCATGGAATTAATCACCTCCAATATGATTTGCCAGGCTGGGTTTTACAAAGCAGTTATTGCACGAGAATTAATAAGAGGTTTATAATCTATGAGAGCGACTGTTAATAAAACTCTGCAAATATTACAGGTCTGGTTTGCCGGTGCCGAGAAAGATTGACAGAGCTGAAATCACCTCGGATGATGTTCTTTAAACTGGGAAACTAGCAAGGCTGGGAAGGTGTTTATTTTACCCCCCTTCCAAAAAAAAATTTTTGTTGTGAAGTACAGATGGGCATCATAGGCAGCCTAGCGTTCTGGGAGACTGTCCAAGGGTGGTTTGCAATCTTCAGAGTGTTTCACAATCTTCAGAGTGGGTCTGACGAGCACACCTTCCCCAGATGGTTTTATGTGGAGGGCCAAAGGTTTCTAGCTCCCCATTTCAGAGAGACAAGGAAAACAGCCAGGAATTCTCCATACCACCCTCCATACCATAGAGTTTCCGGTGGATCCTAGAATGCCCTCCTGACATAGTAACGTCACTTCCTACTTCATGCTGGAAGTGACATGGTGGCATTGACACAACACCAGGGGTCAGGACACACACACACACAGAGACACACCCCGAGCTGGACTGACACTCCTACAACTGCAAACTCCATTCTTCCTGGCACTGCATTTTTGCATCCTTTCCGCAGCAGCCTATTCCAAGTTATTCTTGGCTGAAAAACTCTGCAGTGAATTGCCAGCAGAGATAAGGGTAGTGATAGAAGCTATGATGTACAGACAGACATTCACTTATGTTTAAAAGTGTTCAGGGACTGGTAGTCTGAGATTTGCCTTGCCAGGTCAGACCACCTACTCAAACAGTGTGTTTCCAACAAGGGTGTTGTGTCCTTAGGTATAGTACTGCCTATAAACAACAGAGTTGGAAGCATTGACTGCTGGGAGATTACTATCATAGGACGGGAAACAGGAAGTAGAAGGGAGGAGATCTGGCCGGAGCCCAGTCCAGGGTTGCCAGGCTTAACCTCACAACCAGCAGGGGCGCGGGGGGGGGGGGCAGGGACATGAGGGGACCTTAGCAGTGTCACATCTGCAGAACATGTCAGTCTTCTTTAGGAATTAACAGAAACTCTATTGTTTCACTACAGAATTTTCAGCAACTTCTAGAGGGGCATGATGAAATAATATCCAGGTTTTCTCTGGAAATGACATCACACCATAGGCCCAATGGCAATTTTTCAGAGTAGCAGTGAATCATTCTGCAGGGCATGTTGCAGGGGGACGCTTTAGCAACTGAGAAAAACCTCTACGGTAACCATAGAGTTTTTTCCCCCTCAAATGCTAGAGCGTCCCCCAACAACGTGCCCTGTGTGATGATGTCACCTCCGGGTGATGTTATCATGCATGCTCCAAAGACTCCAGGAAGAAGGAAGCCCCGCCCCCCCCAAACAAAGTAAGGACCTGGGAACCCTACTTCCTGCTCCTGCAGCGCTTTCTTCTTCTTGTTGTTCCTCCTTCAGCAGTTAGACTGGTTAGTTTAGGCTTTCTCACAATATGTTCTATAACAGTTTTTTTAAGTATTGAGCAGGAGGCGATGAATTCAAACAAACAGGCTTTTATTCAGTGACATTGTTCAGCTCAAAAGACAGCTCTATGAGAGCAGCACTTTCATTTATACTGTTCCAACACATAACTTTCAACAATGTAACTATATACAAGCAATACTATTGGACCCAAGCAGGGCTCAGTGATTGGGCATCTAGATTGGCTTCAGGACCAATGGGAGTCTTTATTAATCAGCCAATAGGAATTGGAGCTTTAGGATACCAGAGCCCTTTTCAAGCTATTACTGCTTCATATTCTAAACAAACACAAGTTTGTTCTTCTATAATAAACCTAAGTATTTTTCTCTAAACAGTCACTCTTTGGGTGAAGAAGTACTTCCTTTTATCCGTCCTAACCCGACTGCTCAGCAATTTCATGGAGTGCCCCCGAGTTCTTGTATTGTGATAGCTAAGCCACAACACGACACAACATAACACAGTGTTGATTTTTGGCATTTTGTTACAGGTCCACACTTGTAACACTTCTTTCTACACCCACTCCAGAGTTCCACTACTTCGATGCGGTATGGTGCCAGTATTACTTTTGAGAAGCACTAGCATGCATACATCCTTGGTCATCATCTTAAACTTCTCAGGAGCTGGGCTGAAGGATAGCATATCTTGTCTGAGCATTCATTTTTAAGATAAAGTCTCAGTCCTCATAATTTAGGCTAAAGATTTTGAAAGAGGCAGTTCCTGTTAGAATATCATAGAAACAGATTTGTACGCGGCTTCCAGTGACCAGAGAGAGGAAGTACAGAAACTTAAGACAGTTATCTATATATGTAGCCTCCATTCCAGTGCTGCAGTATATACATCAGTACTTTCCTTCCATCCCTCAATTCCTTGACAAGAAGTTCAATTTTTTTTTGAAATGATATGCAGAACATACCATGTAAAATAAGTTTATGCAAATCTGAAGGATTTACACAGCTTTTTTTTCCCAGTTGGGATCAGCAAGACTTATGTATGCTTATCTGTGCACAAGTGTTCAGCCAATGAAATCCAGGAGTGTGTATTTTACAGGACAAAGAGGTCAACTTCTTGCTGATGGTGCTTAGTTTATTAATATACTTGAATTATTATCCCACCCTAACTGTAAAGACCAGGCCTAGTAACATTAAAAGAAATTAGGACAAATTGAAATGAACCTGTTCTTGGTGTAGGCCCTTGACTTCATGAACCAAAACTGCATCTCACAGCAAAAGCAAGGAATTGAACGTTTTGGGGCCCAAAGTGAACCATGAATGCTGGGCTGGATCCACCCAGCTTTTCCAAGTGAACTTGCTTAATTTTCATCCTTATTTCAACATTTGTTCCATATAGCTTAATGCTCCCGGCTTCTTGATCATGTGGTCCCATGATCTCCCTCACACCCTGTTTAATACATTGCTTCTCTGGAGGGGCGGTGCAGAAATTTTCTAAATAAATAAGCATGTAGCTGAAGGGGGCTCTTCCTCATTTTATTTGGGTTGCCAACATCCAGGTGGAGCCTGGAGATCTCCTGGAATTACAGCTGATCTCCAGACTATAGAGATCAATGGAGACAATGACTGCCTTGGATGGTGGACTCTATGGCAATACACCTCTCTAAGGTCTCTCCCCTACCCAAACCCTGTCTTACCCAGGTTCCATCCCCAAATCTCCAGGAATTTCCAACCCAGAATTGGCAACCCTTTTTTATTCACCAGCCGAAAAGTTGATTGGAACCAAAAGTCCACTCTCACTTGGGCCATTTTACAGACATAAGAGAGGGATTTTCTTAGGAATTAAGATGGAACTATATCCATAAAAATCTGAATCAGAGTGTTCATAACACAAAGATGAAAATATACATTCTTATCTCCACAAGATAGATCATTCACAAAATATCCTGAAAATTATCTGAAAATGTTTCTTTTTCAGACATCTGCCTTTGACATCTTTTACAAAATCCCAATTTAGAAACTGGATTTATGATTTTGACACCCAGCTAGACCACTCTTTGATATTAAAATCAAAAGCAGCACCATGGTACAAACTAATCAGATTGGACCATACTAGAACTCCATATTTGGTCAATATCTCCAAATATGTACTTAAAGTGTCCTTTACTTCTCTACGGTTTCAATCAATGCCAACAGAAATTTTGGAGGGCCGCTTTAATCAAACTCCGTTGGCCCACCGCCTATGTATTTGTGGCACCCAGGTACTCGAGGACTTATCTCACTATATCCTCTTTTGCCCACTGGACTCCAGTCCGAGGGTTACATTTTTAGCAGGTATGTTATCCAGTCTTACTGTATATCCAGTTGAGGATCAAATCTCATTTTTGTTATCTGACACTGATGCATATGTTTCTTACAAAGTTTCATTATTTGCCCTTGCTGCAAAGAATATATGTTCCAAAGTGGCAACAGGAAGGGGCATTATCTAGGTTATTGTATTAAATTAGTCACATTTTGTTATTGACTTTTGGTACATCTGTAGATTTTGATATTAACCTATAGCTTGTTCATACTTTTACTGCCGAGAGTTTTGCAGCTTTGTAACAGCCAGGGCTCTTTTTTGGGCCAGGACGCACCGGAACAGCATTCCGGCTGGTGTCTGAGCCTGCCCCACCCCTCCCCATGCGAGCTCCCTTTAAGTGCATGGAACCGGTGGGGAAGGGCCCCATTAGAGTTCATGGGGCCTCCCTCTCCATTCTCCCAGCTCCCGGTAAGTGCTGGTGTATGGTGGCGGCAGTGGGGGCTTGATCAGGGTATGTGTGGTCAGGGTTTGATCAGGGGTGGAGGTGGCGGGGCTTGATGGGGGGTTGAGGAGCCTTGATGGGGGTGGGAGAGCCTCCCTTCCTCCCCCATCTCTTTGCCCTCTTTCTTTCCCTCCTCCTTTCCTTCTCTCTTTCCCTCCTCCTTTCCCTCCTTCTTTCCTTCTTTCTTTCCCTCTTTCCTTCTCTCTCACTCGTTCCCTCTATCCTCCTCCTTTCCTTCTCTCCTTCTTTCCCTCTTTCCCTCCTTCTTTCCTTCTCTCTTTCTTTCCCTCTTTCCTTCTCTTTCCCTCCTTTCCTTCTCTCTTTCCCCCCTCTTTTCCTCCTTCTTTCCTTCTCTCTCTCCCCCCCCCCGTGCTGTCATGGGTGTGGCCTAATATGCTAATGTGTTTCTGCTGTTGGGTGTGGCCTAGTATGCTAATGAGTTCCTGCTGGGCTTTTTCTACAAAAAGGGCCCTGATAACAGCCAATGGCTAATTACAATGAACTGTACTGAACTGAACTGAACAGTCTTCTAAAATGGCTAAGAATGCAACGCAGTCTATTCAGAAGTTAAGTTTCATTTCATGCCAAGAGGCTTAATTCCAGGAAAGGGTTCTAAGGATTAAAGAGTAATTTCCCAAATGACAAAACTGCAAATCCTTCCAATATCTAAAATCAGAATCACTGCATGTCATAATTCATTTTGTAGGGAAAGTGACCAAAACTGTAGTGATCTCTTTTTAAATGGGTGGTTTTACCTTTAAGCCAGATCTCACCCAGAAATTTACTGGGTGACCTTGGGCTGGTTACTTCCCCTCCGCCTAACCTACCTCAAAGGGTTGTTGTGAGTCTGAAAGAGCAAGAGAGAAGAATGATGTGTGCCACCTTGAGTTCTGTGGAGGAAGGGCAAAGCAAATATGCACTAAATAAAAACTTAAATGAAAGCACTCTGTGACTATAAACCAAATTAAATCCCAGTTTGCCATTAACACTTCTTTCTCACGCTGCATGTGAAAATTAGAAACCACTGCTTAAAAATCGTCATCAATGCACTTATCTTCTATTTCAGACTATAGTTTACGTTCTAATTGAGGTATCAAGAATATTTTTTTCCCTCTAAGAAAAGCCTTTGTTGTAGAAAACTATACAGGTGGCAGGCAAAGGTGTTGCTGTTGACCTGGGCTTTTTGTTGGTTGGGTTAGTTGTTTATAGTCAGCTTTGGCTTTTGCTGATGTTTGCTTTGTTCTCAGAGTGGTTTTCGCTGATCTTAATCTGATTTTAATCAGGACATGCTGATTTCTTTAGGAGGTGGCTGCAATGGGTTTGGTTATTTTTAATGGAACATTTTGTATTATGTGGCAGTTTGCGATGTTTTTGTTTCTTGTATTTTATGATGATGGAAGCCACCCAAAGGGACTTCATGCTGAAGGGCAGGATATCAATTATTCAGTCAATTAGTCTTTTGAACACTTTCTCTGAGAGGATAGATACATCAGATCTCTTACCTGAGCTTCACAGAGAAGTTGGAACTACTAGACACACATTGCCAGTAGGTGTATCCACCAGCTTCTGTACCTCAAACTAGTATATCCTGGAAAAATATATTCCAATTGTATAGGGGTACATAATATGCTAATTGTTCAGGGGCCACGGTGGCTCAGAGGTTAAGACACTGAGCTGCAGATTGGAAGGTCGGTAGCTCGGCAGTTCAAGACCCGAGTGCTGCGTGACAGAGTGAGCTCCCGTCTCTGGCCCCAGCTCCTGCCAACCTAGCAGTTTGAAAGCAAGAAATTGTGAGAGATAAATAGGTACCACTTTGGTGGGAAGGTAACAGCGTTCCATGCACCTCGGTGTCTAGTCATGCCGGCCACATGACCACAGAAAAAGTCTTTGGAAAGCGTTGGTTCTTCAGCTTGGAAACGGAGATGAGCACCACCCCCTAGAGTAGGATTCAACTAGCTTTCAAGCAAGGAAAACTTTACCTTTGATAAAGTTCCTCATCAAAGGCTCCTAAGTAAGCTCAGTAGTCACTAACCTGTGAGTGTTCTTTGAGGGAGTGAATAAACGTGGACAAGGAGGACCCAACAGATGTTGTTGACCTTGACTGCTAGAAAGCTTTTGATAAAGCTCTTCATCAAAAGCTCCTAAGTAAGCTCAATAGTCATGGGATAAAAGGACAAGTTCTTTTGTGGATCAAAAACTGGCTAATTAAAAGGAAACAGAGAGTGAGTATAAATGGGCGATTTTCTCAGTTGGAGGGATGTAAGCAGTGGGGTACCGCAGGGATCAGTACTCGGTCCGATGCTTTTTAACTTGTTTATTAATGATTTGGAGTTGGGAGTAAGCAGTGAGGTGGCTAAATCTGCAGATGACATGAAGTTGTTCAGGGTGGTGAGAACCAGGGAGGATTGTGAGGCACTCCAAAGGGATCTGTCGAGGATGGGCGAGTGGGCACCAATGTGGAAAATGGGGTTCAGTGTGGCCAAGTGCAAAGTGATGCACATTTGAGCTAGAAATCCTAACTATAAATTCAAGTTGATGGGGTCCGAACTGGCAGAGACTGACCAAGAGAGAGATCTTGGAGTCGTAGTAGATAATTCAGTGAAAATGTTGAGACAGTGTGCGACTGCAGTGAAAAAGGCCAGCGCTATGTTGGGGGTTGGTAGGAAGGGAATTGAAAACAAATCAGTCAGTATCATAATGCCCCTGTATAAATCGATGGTGCGACCTCATTTGGAGTACTGTGTACAATTCTGGTCACCACACCTCAAAAAGGATATTATAGCTTTGGAAAAAGGGCAGAAAAAGGCAACTAGAATGATCAAAGGGTTGGAACACTTTCCCTATGAAGAAAGGTTGAAGCGCTTGGGGCTCTTTAGCTTGGAGAAACGACGGCTGAGGGGTGACATGATCGAGGTTTACAAGATTATGCATGGGATAGACCAGGTAGAGAAAGAAGTCCTTTTCTCCCTTTCTCGCAATACAAAAACTCGGGGGCACTCCATGAAATTGCTGAGCAGTCAGGTTAGAACAGATAAAAGGAAGTACTTCTTCATCCAAAGAGTGATTGACACGGTCCAGCCGTGCCTCGGCGATCGCATTTCTTTTAGGGGGGAAAAAGCTGATGGCCTTATGAAGAGGAAGGACAGCATATGCGACAGGAGGCTGCAGGGGACAGAAAGGGTTTGAACGAGAGGAGAAGGGGCCTTCTTAACACCAAGAGCCGACTCTGTTCAGCTTTGGGGTCGCAGACTATGAAGGTAACACGAGTCCGATTAGAACAGATAAAAGGAAGTACTTCTTCACCCAAAGAGTGATTAACACCTGGAATTCACTGCCACAGGAGGTGGCGGCAGCTACAAACATGGAGTGCTTCAAGAGGGAATTAAATAGACATATGGAGCAGAGGTCCATCAGTGGCTCTTAGCTACAAGGTATAGATAGGAACTCTCAGTCTGGGGCAAGTGATGCTCTGTATTCTTGGTGCTTGGGGGGGGGCAACAGCGGAGGGGGGCTTCTAGACTCCTGGCCCCACTGCTGGACCTCCTGATGGCACCTGGCGTTTTTGGCCACTGTGTGACAGAGTGTTGGACTGGATGGGTTATTGGCCTGATCCAATATTGGCTTCTCTTATGTTCTTACCTTTACCTTTTTACTGATTTACTGGGTTTTGTACAGGTTTATTGCTTCTTGGTTTCTGAAGGTTAAAGCAGAAAGGTTTCTGAAGGTTAAAACAGGATCACAGCTGAACATCAAGGAGACAAAAGTAATGATTACTGGAGAATGATACAGCTTTAAGGTTGACGATGAAGAAACTGAAACTGTTCAAGATTTTGTGTTCCTTGGCTCCATCCTATATCAAGAGAGAGACTGCAACCAAGAAATCAGAAGGGCAGCCATGAAGAAGCCAGAAAAGATCCTTAAGCATAAGGATGTGTTGCGGGTGACCAAGATTAAGATAATTCACACCATAGTATTCATCATTACTATGTATGGGTGTGAAAGCTGGACGAGAAAAAAGTTGATTCCTTTGATATGTGGTGTTGGAGGGGAGTTTCGAGGATACCGTGGACTGCCAAAAAGACACATCAGTGGCTTCTAGAACAAAGCAAGCCTGAACTCTCCCCGGATTCTAAAATGACTGAACTGAAGTCAAGCGACAAGAATAGCAAAGGGGTGATGGGGGAATATCACAGTGCCATGTAGGTAGATCGTGATCTGAAGAAGCTAGTCATGACTCACGAAAGCTCATCCCCTGCCACATATTTGATTAGTCTTTAAGGTGCAACTGGACCCTTGCTCTTTTCTGCTAGCGTCATGCAGCTAGGGTTGCCAGGTCTGGGCTGGGAAATCCCTGGAGACTTTGGGGGATGGATCTGGGAGAGGGTGGGGTTTGGGGAGGGGAGGGGCCTCAGCATGGTGCAACGCCATAGAGTCCACCGCCATGTTTTAATGCTTTTTAACTTTTTAATGTAAGCCGACTCTGAGCCTGCCTGGCAGGGTGGGTGGGATATAAATTGTATTAGATAAATAAATAAATAAATAAATACATTCAAAGTGGCCCTTTTCTCCAGGGGATCTGATCTCTGTCAGCTGGAGATCAGTTGTAAAAGCGGGAGATCTCCAGGCCCCACCTGAAGGCTGGCAGCCCTACATGTAGCTGAGCCAGGGAGCCATGCCGTTATTTCAGTTCAATATTATCTGGATTCTAGAAGCTAAAATGATTAAATTGAGGGTATCCTACTTTGTTCACATTGTGAGAAGACAAAGAGTCGTTGGAAAAGACAGTCATGCTGGGAAAAGTTGAAGGCAGCAGGAAAAGAGGAAGAGCCAAGATGAGATGAATGGACTCAGGGAAGGAAGCCACTGCTCTCTGTTTGCAAGACCTGAGCAAGGCTGTTTAACCAGAGGATGTTCTAGAGGACATTAATCCATAGGGTCGCCATAAATCGGAAGCAACTTGGTGGCACTTAAGATGCACACTTTTTAAAAATCACGATCTGAGTGAAAGTTCAAAAAAGCCTTTAAGGCATCTAGGTAGTCTTATGTTGTATATTGTATGTCCTTCTTTCAAGAATCAAAATATACTGTAAAAGAAATTTACTTCTTAAAAATCTGTAAAGGAGGGGCCCGCCTAAATGTTATCCTTGAAGAACACGTTAAACCATTTGGCTTCGATCCCCCAGAGTATTTTTCTTTTCTTTTCTTTAAAAAAAAAAAATTAAGAAAAATATTCAAAAATAACATCAGTCAGTGACAAAATATCAACCAGTAACAGAACATCCACAAAACATCATCAGCAACAGAGTTGAAATACATATACTACACGGCAGACTTCAATACTACCTTATACAAAACTTAATCGTTACATTAACAAAATAAATTTGAAATAACGATGATTGCTAAAGGAATACGGGGAATCTACATTCTTCTAAAGTTTCTCCAATCCTCAGAGTATTTCTATGTATGGAAGGATGTGGGCTCGTGGAGTACAATTTTTTTGCCTCCCCCCCCCCACACACACACCTGTGGTACTCTGAAATGCCCCCCACAATTCTGTTCCCAGAGTTCCATGGGGCATTTCAGGTTACCGGAGGAGTGGGAAGGTAAGAAAAGCTGAGCTCCATGGGCACATTCGCTTCCACTAGGGAGACCAGGTCTCTGACTTTGGCAACAGCACCTCCTGCCCCCCAGATGCTGGGAGAAATGAGGGGCAATCTGTGCCATGCTGATGCCATAATGTCACTTCTGGTGTTACCTGGAACTGCTGTCATTTGCATTGGGCAATCCTCTAGCGTTTGCCCAGAACTCTATGATTAAATCATAGCATTTTGGGTGAATGCTTTAGGCATGAAGCACACCTTTGGGACAGTGACTCTCTCACACACAGCTGAACCTACTTCACAGAGTTGTTAGGACTATAAACCAGGGAAGGGGAGAACCATGTATGCTCCTTGGAGCTAGTTTGGTTAGGAGCGGTGGACTCTAATCTGTAGAACCGGGTTTGATTCCCCACTCTCCTGCATGAAGACCTGGGTGACCTTGGGTCAGTCACAGTTCTCTCAGAGCTGATTTTGAAAGAGCAGTTCTCAAAAGAGCTCTCTCAGCCCCACGTAGCTCGCAGGGTGTCTGTTGTGGGGAGAGGAAGGGAAGGCGATTGTAAGCCACTCTGAGTGAAGGGCAGGGTGTCAATCCAACTCTTCTTCTTCATCTTCGTCATCTTCATCTTCGTTGTCTTCTTCGTCTTCCTCTTCAAAGAAAAGTGGGGAGATGTGCTGAATCTTTAGATTTTTCTCCACCTTTTTAGTTCTAGAAAGAGCTCACCAGAGAAAGATTCTTTTTAAAGTTTTTGAAAATATTATTCACACTGCTAGTTTTCCTTTCAAAGTAAATTTACTTGGGTGTACATGATGGGAACAGGGGTTCTTTGATCTGTACTTTGCAGGCGCTATTTCTGCCGGGATTCCTGGTAACCATTATTGTCTAATTATTTCTGACGTTGTGCAAATGTTTGTAAACATCTTCAGAGAAGGGGACAAGACACCCAGGTAGCTTTTGACAACAAAAGAACAGTTGGTTCTTTGCCGGTGACAAAAAATAGCACTCCCTCCCTTTTGAGAGATGCTTTGATCGTTCTCCTTCCCATAAAGGCCTAGCAAACAAACACATGGTCGGCTGCCTCAATATTCAGATCAGTAGCTCCAGAGTCGACTTGGCTGACTTCAGTAAGATTGCTTGAGAGTGCTGCTATAATGAGATTCTATTAGGAGCAACTGCAAACAACGGCTGGGAGCTCTGCAGAGGAAAAGTGGGTTAGATCAGACACCACTGTAGGTCCCTGCAGAGATTTTATTTCCCAGATTCCTTTCCGGTTTGGTGTCGTGGTCACGAGCACGGACTCTGATCTTGGATTCCCCACCCCTCCATATGCAGCTGCTGGTGTGACCTTGGGTCAGTCACAAGTTCTTTCAAAGCTGTTCTCTCAAGGGCAGTCCTCAAAAGAGCTCTCTCAGCCCCACCTCCCTCACAGGGTGTCTGTTGTGGGGAGGGGAAGAGAAAGGAGATTGTAAGCCTCTCTGAGACTCCTTCGGGTAGTGAAGGGTGGGGTATAAATCCAATCTCTTCTCTTCTTCCACCCCTACAGCTACTTCCAACCCCAAGAAAGATTCCAGTGGGCTGGAATGAGGGAAGACACAGGGATGAAATCCCCTTTTTCTCAGTGGGTCTAACCTTGCAAAAGAGGAGTAAGTTCACCCCTCTTCTTTCCTTATGCCAGCCTCCCCCCAACCCATGTGGCTGTTCCTCTGTGTGGGTCCTGAAACCCAGGGACTGAATGGAGAAGAAACTGGAACAGTTAATATCAAATGAGGAATTTTCCAAGGAGACTCACTATCACCGCTGCTCTTTGTCATTGCCCTAATACCACTCACCATCATTCTCAGCAGCTCAGGCCTAGGACACCAGCTTGCAAAGACAGGCCCAAAGTTTTCAAATTTATTGTATATGGATGACGTGAACATGTGTGGAAAGTCATCCTCAGAGACTGATTCTTTACTAAATACAGTTTGAATATTCAGCGGAAGGTATAGCAGTGGAATTTGGGCTTGACAAATGTGCAGCATTACCACTGAATAGAGGAAAGATGATTGATCAAGAAGAAAATCAAGATGCCAGACAAGATCAGCCTGCTTGCGATGAGGGTGGGATAGAAATTGAATAGACAAATAAATAAATAAACAGCAACAACGTCAAAACACTGGTCTTTGAAGAAAACTACCAATGTTTTGGAATTTTGGAAGCTGGCAGTATCAAACATACCCTTGTTAAGAAAAATACAACCAAGAAGTACTACCGAAGAGTTAAAAAGGTACTGCAAACAAAATTCAATGGAGGCAACAAGGTAAAGGCAATTAACGCATGGGCAGTCCCAGTTCTAAGATCAGGGGTCCGTTGGAGCCGGAGCGCACAGGAGCGCAGCTCTGGGAGTGAGGAGCCCAGGGGGCGGGCACATGACCAAGCCCCACCCCCTCCTCGGCTTCCCCGAGCAGTGCAGAGGCGCAGCGCCCCGGGGAAAGCCCTGCTAGGGTCTTTATTGTTTTTAATGTTTTGATTTAATATTGATAATTTTATCATTGTTCCTTTTATGACTGTGTGCTGCTTTTCCAGAGACTTGCTCAAGGTGGCATATAAATTTTCTAAGTATACCATTTTTTATCTGGGCACATGGCACATAAGTACTGGAGAAATTTCACCAACCCTTCAGCAGCTTCCACCCCATCAGTTTGGTGTAGTGGTCAGGAGTTGGACTCTAATCTGGGAGAACCGGGTTTGATTCCCCACTCCTCCACATGCAGCTGCTGGTGTGACCTTGGGCCAGTCACAAGTTCTCTCAGAGCTGTTCTCTCATGAGCAGTTCTCAAAAGACCTCTCTCAGCCCCACCTTCCTCACAGGGTGTCTTGTTGTGGGGAGGGGAAGGGAAAGGGATGGGTGGTGCACATGTCCTGGGTATCTCAAGTCTACTTGAAACCTGGTGGTTTCAAGGGAGCAGGAAGAGAATGAGGGTGTGTTCTTTGCGCTTATTTTTATTGCACAAAGTATTGGATGGGGAAGGGAATGGAGGAAGAGCAGGTCAGTTTCACTCACCTGTGGAGTGGAACCTGAGGGGTGGGTGTTGCCTTCTGACACACTTCCGGTATGTTAGGGGTGTGGCATATGCAAATGAGTTATGCTAATGAGTTATGCTAATGAGCTCCTGCACCCCTTTTTCTACGAAATGACCCCTGTCTAAGATACACAGCCAGCATTACCATTTGGAAACAAGGACCGATTTCGCACATCAAGTTTACCCCTGGTTTTCAGCTTGGCTTTTTGACCCGGATCGTTCGTGTCAATTTCACAATAATTCGGAGCCGATATGGACCTGAAGCTAATTCCTTAATCCCTTCCTACCCATTCAGGTTTTCCTGTCACTGATTCTGCAAAATGATTGGTCAGCAGGATGGCCATGATGCACTGATTGGCCAGATGCACTTCTCTTGATACAAAATGCTGGGCACATAGCCAGGGATAGCCAGGCATAAAATGGCGGATTAAGTTTTTCTAATACTTACATCCGTGAGTTACAGCAGGGCCACCATGGCAATGTAATTCTCAGGAAAAAAACTAAAGAAAGTTGTAACTAACTGTACTGTAACATCCCCCCCCCCCCCGACCACAGTACCTTTGTTTGGGAGGAAATTGTCACAGATCTTGGTGGGTGCATTTCTGAAAAACTAACAACATGGCAGAAATAATATACGAAACAATAATGTGCACAGACCTAGCCAAAACAGTTTTGGAAGAAGGGGAAAGTACTGCCTGAACAGTATGGTACAATGACCCATCAGTAAAAAAATGTTATTGGAACATAACACAAAAATACTAAAAATGATGCACAAGATGGTTAGAATTATTAAAGAGCCATTTATTTATTGCTACTTCTGTGTAGTGGCCAGCATCCATATTCCATTGCCACAATGTTACATTATAACATCACCTTTAAAAAAAAATTAAAAAGGAGGGGAAGGGGGTGGATTAATGGGCATGGAAATTTAGATTCCCTGCAAGGCAACAGGAAACCACTGGGAAATCCAGGATCAAGCTGACCCATGGCAAATCGGGGACAATCCGGGTCAAAAGGTGGCAGCGGTCAAAAGCGCCCCCGGACAAAGCCCAGTGTGAAATCGGTCAAGCAGAATTAGAAGCAATAGATCACAAAACTTGCGAGATAATGATGGTGCATCATTCACTACACCCAAGAAGTGATGTTGATCATCTCTACTTACCAAGAAAATTAGGTGGAAGAGGTCTCCTGAAAGTTAAACAAGCAGAAAATGAAGAAGAAAAATGAGCACTGAACGACTACACCAAGAAAAGCAAAGAGAAGCTTCTAGTTGAAATATACAAGGCAGACTTATTTAAAGTTACAGAAACCAAAGAAGACTGCAAAAAAATGAAATCAAAACTCTGTTTGACAAGTGGAAACAAGAGCACTTGCATGGACAATATTTGAAAGACATGGAGAAGTTGATGATGAAAGCACCTGAAAGTGGCTCCAAAATGGGCACTTGAAGAAAGAAATAGAAGGACTCATTCTAGCTGCACAAGAGTAGGCACTCATGAAGAATAATATGAAAGCAAAGATTCATAAGACTAGTGATGATGACAGCAAATATCAGCTTCACAAGACAAAGGTTTACAGTCAACCACATGGTCAGTTCCGGCAGTAAAACTGCACAAACTTTAAGAGAGCCAGTTTGGTGTAGTGGGTAAGTGCACGGACTCTAATCTGGGAGAACCGGGTTTGATTCCCCACTCCTCCACTTGCACCTGCTGGATGACCTTGGGCAAGCCATAGCTCTGTACCAGCTGTTCTCTCAAGGACAGTTGTCTCAGAGCTCTCTCAGCCCCACCTACTTCACAGGGTGTCTGTTGTGGGGAGGGGAAGGGAAAGGAGTTTGTAAGCCGCTCTGAGACAACAAGTGAAGGGCGGAGTATAAATCCAGTCTCCTCCTCCTCTTCTTCTTCCTCTTCTTCTTCTTCTACAAACTGGCTATAAAGAACATCACAACAGAGTTGCAGCTATGTTGCACTGGAATCTCTGCAAGAACAATAACTTAACCATCAGCCAGAAATCCATGGGATCACAAACCAGAGAAGATCATGGAGTATGATGAAACAAAGTTTCTTTGGGATTTCCGATTGCAAACAGATAAACACCTGGAGCAAATCACCTCTGATATCAGAATTGCAGGGGGGAAAATGAGAAATAGGGGTTGGATCACCGACACGGCAATTCCAGGACACAGCAGAATAGAAAAGAAAGAACAAGAGAAGATCACAAAACACCAAGACCTACAAACAGAGTTAGAGCACCTCTGGGAGAAGAAAGTTACCATTGTGCCAGTTGTCATTGGAGCCCTTGGGAGAGTGCCTAGAAGTCTCAAGAAACACTTGGAAATTCTGAGCATTGAGCACATAACACCAGCTCAACCACCAGAACATAAGAGAAGCCAATGTTGGATCAGGCCAGTGGCCCATCCAGTCCAACACTCTGTCACACAGTGGCCAAAAACACCAGGTGCCCTCAGAAGGTCCAGCAGTGGGGTCAGGAAGACAGCACTGCTTGGAATAGCAAGAAGCCTGCAAAGATAAATCTACAAGTCCTAAGAACTTGCCTAGATCTTGAATTGCAGAACACCATCTACCAGTCAAATATCCAACTGTGACAATTCATCAATAATGATGATGATGATGAAGAAGAAGAAGATGATGATGATGACGACGACGACGAGGACAACAATGACACATTGGACTTCTTACGTATGTAACACATTATAGAGGAGGAGGAGGAGGAGATTGGATTTATACCCTGCCCTTCACTTGTAGTCTCAGAGTGGCTTACAAACTCCTTTCCCTTCCCCTTTCAAGTCCAGTTGCACCTTAGAGTCCCAACAAGAAATCTGGGGCATGAGCTTTCAGAAGTCAAAGCTCCCTTCATCAGATACAAGTAGGAATGGAGATCCATGAGTCCTTATATCCCAATCTAAAGGTGGGACGGGTATTGCAAAGAAAAGGGGTCAGGATGCAGAGATACAATGCAAAATATAATCAGCTTGAGTAAAGCAGGGGAGAATTGCTTAGGGGCAAAAAAAAAATTAGCCTCTGTAGTGAGAAAATGATCATATTTCATAGTTTCAGCAGGGGAGCTGTGTTGGTCTGTAGTATAAGACTCAAGTATTCAAGCCCAGCAGTGAAGTTCAATAGCAGTAGTCAAGTCCAGTAGCACCTAAGAGACCGAGATTTCTGGGGTACAATCATTCAGGTGTCAAAGCTCTCTGGGTATCTGACAAAGGGAGCTCTGACTCTCAAAAGCTCATAACCCGGAACTCTTGCTGGTCTTTAAGGTGCTCCTGGACTTGAATATTTCACTTGAATATTTCACAGGACTTGAATATTTCATTGAGGGCAAAATATACCCTCAGGCGGGGTTGACATGATGCCCCGAAACAATGACTTGATGAGTTTATTGGAGGTGGTCAAAGATTTGGGACAGGCTTGAGGACCCTATGAGGACGGGACCGGAAGCGCTAGTAGATAAGGTGAACAGACTTCGGTGTTCCTTAACTGTTGCCTAATCAAGGTAAGTGAATGCAGGGGAAATGGACATAGGTATTGATAGGAATAGTCCTGGGCGAGTCAATAGGTCTTGGGAGACCCATTATGCCAGTTTGGTGTAGTGGTTAGGAGCACAGACTTTAATCTGGGAGAACCGGGTTTGATATCCCACTCCTCCACATGCAGCTGCTGGTGTAACCTTGGGTCAGTTACAAGTTCCCTCAGAGCTGTTTTCTCATGGCCAGTTCTCTCAGTGCTCTCTCAGCCCCACCTACCTCACGGGGAGTCTGTTGTGGGGAGGGGAAGGGAAAGGAGATTGTAAACTACTCTGAGACTCCTGCAGGTAGTGAAAGGCGGGGTATAAATCCAGTATCTTCTTTTTCTTCTTCTCTTTAGGGTAAGGAGGGGAATGTAGCCAGTTAGCTGTTCTGACTGACGTCTTGAGAGCTATGTTCCCAGGCTACTGCCTGACTGGCATCCATTTTGTTCAGTTTTGGTCCAGGCAGTGTCCTCTATGCACAATACTGGAGTGATATGAAAAGGGGTATTTCTGATTCTCTAAACTATCAACTGCCCCTCTGTGGGAGGTAGGGTTGCCAGGTCTGGGTTGGAAAATACCTGGAGACTTTGGGGGTGGAGCCAGGAGAGGGTGGGGTTTGGGGAGGGGAGGGGAGGGGCCTCAGCATGGTACAATGCCATAGAGCAGGGGTGGCCAGCCTGTGGCTCGGGAGCCACACGCGGCTCTTTCACACATATTGTGCGGCTCCTGGCAGGGCGGCTGGGGAAGCAAAGGGGAGGCATGCTTTTTCTCTCTTTCTCCCTTCCTTCCTTCCTTCCCTCCTCCCTCCCATCTATTTGCTTTCCTAGTTTCTCTCTCTCTCTTTCTTTCCACTTCTTTAATTCTTTCTTTCCATCTCTATCTTTCTCTCTCTCTCTCTCAATATCATTAGCAAACAAGTAATATCATTATCAATAACTGGTTTTCCTTGTTTGTTTTTATTTTTGGCAGTCCCATTTAACGTTAATAAAAACCAAATTGGCATATTTAAAAAAATAAAAACGTGTGTGTGATATTTGTTCCTGTCTTGCGGCTCTCAGACATCTGACGTTTATTCTATGTGGCTCTTACGTTAAGCAAGGTTGGCCACCCCTGCCATAGAGTCCACCCTTCAAAGCAGCCACTTTCTCCAGGGGAGCTGATCTCTGTCAGCTGGAGATCAGTTGTAAAAGCGGGAGATCCCCAGGCCCCACCTGGAGGCTGGCGACCCTAGTGGGAGGAGGGGTCTGACTGCTATCACTCAAGGTCACTAACAGGTAAAAAAAATATTAAAACTGACTCTTTAAAAATGTAGATATATAACAATGAGTTAAAATACAAACAGGAAGGATCATCAGCAAGGAAATGAAACAAACAAACAAAAATTTTCTCCCCATGTTGTGTTTGTGTTTTGGATCATTGAAGCAGCAATGGCTTGAAAGGGCTCTGGTATCCTAAAGTTCCATGTCCTATTGGCTGACAAATAAAGACTCCCATTGGTCCTAAAGCCAATCTAGATATCCAATCACTGAGCCCTGCTTAGGTCCAATAGTATTGCTTGTATATAGTTACTTTGTTGAATGTTATGTGTTGGAACAGTATAAATTAAGGTGCCGCTCTCATAGAGCTGTCTTTGGAGCTGAGCAATGTCACTAAATAAAAGCCTGTTGTTTGAATTCATCGCCTCCCGCTCAATACCTAAAACCCCAAGAAAGAAGACAACAATAGAGGAAGACAGAGAAATTTCCTTGGGGAGGGAATTCCACAGATTTGGTGCCACGACTGAGGAGGAGAGGAGGTTGGATTTATTCCCCACCCTTCACTACCCAAGGGATTCTCAGAGCGGCTTACAACCTCCTTTCTCTTCCCCTCCCCACGACAGACACCCTGTGAGGTAGGTGGGGCTGAGAGAGCTCTGACAGAAACTGCTCTTTTTCAAGAACAGCTGTGCCAGAACTATGGCTTGCCCAAGGTCATCCAGCAGGTGCAAGTGGAGGAGTGGGGAATCAAACCCTGTTCTCCCAGATTAGAGTCCACTCACTTAACCACTACACCAAACTGAAAAGGCCGTTTCTCAGGTTGCCACCTGCCATCTTGCCTCAGTTAATAGCAGTGCCTGATGGCAGTGATGAAGTGAAAGCTCCTTGCTCCAGGGTTGGGTGCCAGCCTCCAGGCAGTGCCTGGAGATTCCCCAGAATTACAACAGATCTCTAGACAACAGAGAGAAGTCCCCCTGGAGAAAACAGCTGCTTTGAAGGTGGATTCTGTGGTATGATACCCTACTGAGGTCCCCCCCACCCGGTCCCCAGACCCTACCTTCTCCAGGATTTACCCTCAAACCTTAAGGAATTTCCCAACCCAGAGCTGGCAACCCTCCTTCAGGGACAGCGTTTCCATTAACATCCACAAGGATCCAACCCATTCTCTTTAATTACCTTCCTGTTTCCCTCAGCTGCCTGATAGTGCATCTGAAGTATAAGACCCCGAGGTTGAGATTTGGTTTGTCTGTTTGGGTGATTCTGCATTAACTTTTCCTTCTGCTGTTTTAGCAAACCCACGTTGGAACAGAAATTCCCCTCTGCAATGCATGCTGTTTTCGCTTTCTTTGATCATCAGATTTTATGGTACCTTCTGCATAGCTTTATTGCTGTTTTATGGCCTGTTCAGGGGTGACTTTGCAGTCAGTGCGGTGTTGGCCCAGGGTATTTGAATGTGGTTTTGAGCTTCACTTTTTTCTCAGGGTGATTCTGCATCTAGCATTTGCTCCACATTTTCTCAAGTGGGAGGGGAAAGTGCAGCTCAAAACCACATTCTAATATCCCAGGCCAATGCAGTGCTGACTGCAAAGTCACCCTTGAATGGCCATAAATCTATGCAGAAGAAGAAGAAGAAGAAGAAGAAGAAGAGATTGGATTTATATCCCGCCCTTCACTCACTTAAGAGTCTCAGAGCGGCTTACAAACTCCTTTCCCTCCCCCTCCCCACAACAGACACCTTGTGAGGTAGGTGGGGCTGAGAGAGCTTTTTCCCAAGCTGTCCTTGAGAGAACAGCTGGTACAGAGGTATGGCTTGCCCAAGGTCATCCAGCCAGGTGCAAGTGGAGGAGTGGGGAATCAAACCCGGTTCTCCCAGATTAGAGTCCGCGCACTTAACCACTACACCAGACTGTACCCTAAAACTCAATGATCGAAGAAAGTGAAAGCGGTACAGAGTGCGGAGGCTACCATAAAACCCAATGATCAAAGAAAGCAAAAGTGGCATGCAGTGGAGAGGGTACCATAAAATCCAATGATCAAAGGAAGTGAAAGCAGCATGCGATGCAGAGGGGGATTTCTGTTCCAACGTGGGTTTCGTAAACCAATGGAGGGAAAAGCCAACGCAGAATCAGCCTCCTTGTTGAGAAAATATGAAGCGAATGCCAGATGCAAAACCAGCCTTTGTTTCAGAAGAAGATGCTAGTTCTGGTCAACTTCTCCCTGTTAGAAAAATGAAACATTTCAGCTGCAAGAGAGAAGGAGAGATCTCTCCACTCTTTCATCCCACCTCACGCTGCTTTTCAGCGCACCAAATTACCGGGGATGGACCTTCCCCACACTGCAGGGTGGGAAACGCGAAGGACATCCTGGTGCCCATCACTATCCGAATGTCTTTTATCCTTTTTGGACCACATCAGGACTTTGTCAAGCACAAGAGAGGCTCCAAATGAAAGACAAAAGGAGAACCATGGCCATTAATGCAGAGATCTTTAACAGGGGCCAGCTGGAGTCAAACCCTTCCAGGAAAGGACCAGCGTGAGCCATGTGAAAAGGATCAAGGGCCACGCTCCATCACAGAGGGCTCCTCCCAATCACTTGCACAACAGGAAGAGAGGAGACTTTAAAAGAAATCTTCCCCAGCAGAGCAATCTGGCTCATAAGGCGGCTGCCGGCTTCCATTCATGGGCACAACTCCATAGGAGTTGCCAATGGCAGTGCCTAAATTTAACATGAGAAGGATCAGCTCAGGGGAGCCACAGCCTTCCGTTTGCAAGACCTGAGCAAGGCTGTCAATGATAGGATGTTGGGGGGGGGGGGGTGTGTTAGCCTGACTGCTTTATTCTGTTATCAAAATTGGGGGAATATTAGCTCTTAATGATCAGCAGTAGGCATTAATAGACCTAGCACCTTTTGAGAATCCAAGCTTTGTATCTGATGAAGGGAGCTTTGACTCTTAAGAACATAAGAGAAGCCAATGTTGGATCAGGCCAATGGCCCATCCAGTCCAACACTCTTGTCACACAGGGGCCCAAAAACCCCAGGTACCATCAGGAGGTCCAGCAGTGGGGCCAGGACACCAGAAGCCCTCCCACTGTTGCCCCCCCCCCATCAAGCACCAAGAATACAGAGCATCACTTGCCCCAGACTGAGAGTTCCTATCTATACTTTGTGGATAACAGCCACAGATGGACTTCTGTTCCATATGTTTATCTAATCCCCTCTTGAAGCCATCCGTGCTTGTAGCTTGAAAGCTTACACAAGTGCACACCCCCCCAACCTTGTTGGTCTGTAAGATGCTACTGGACTTGCATTTAGTGGTCATAAAAATCATGGTACTCAGAAATCAGTGGAAGGGGGAGGAGGAGGAGATTGGATTTATACCCCACTCTTCATTCAGAGTCTCAGAGCTGCTTATAATCTCCTTCCCCTTCCTCTCCCCACAACGGACACCCTGGGAAGTAGGTGGGGCTGAGAGAGCTCTTTCGAGCCCTGCTCCTGAGAGAACAGCTCTGGGAGAACTTATGACTGACCCAAGGTCACCCAGCTGGCTGCATGTGGAGGCATGGGGAATCAAACCCGGTTCTCCTAGATTAGAGTCCTCCACTCTTAACCACTACACCATGCTGGCTCTCAATATTTTACTCTTCAGGACATTCCATTGCTGACCTAAGAGGGGCAGTTCTGGTATAGAGAAACTTTGAAGGGAAATTACAATGGTCGATTGTGGAACGAGAATTCATTAATAAGTTCTGGACCTACCCAAGGTTGAATAGGGACTTAGGCTTCTTATCTCTTTACAAATGCATTTTCCACCTCTGTTGCCTCACTCTAATCAGGCTGATTACATTCCGCATTGTAACTCTGCATCCTGACTTCTGTTGGTCTTTCTTGTTAACACCCTTCCTGTCTTCTGATCTGGAAATAAGGGCTGGTGGATCTTCCTTCTTATTTGTACATGCTGAAGTGAGCTTTGACTCATAAAACCCTGGAAAAATGTTGGTCTTTAAGATGCTGTTGGACTCGGATTTTGATCTGCTACTACATAGTAACGCAGCTACCCAGTGTTCATGGAACATCTAAATTCCGTACAGTCTCTTTGTACACAAATAAGGGCTAGACACACAATTTTGCAAGTATGCATAGGTCAAAGGTCATCTTGACACTCTGATTTCACTTATGTGGTTTATGAGACTTTTGCTGCTGCTTTGGTGCAAGATCCATGGCCAATGTGGATCCATTGCGTCTTGGCATCCTAATAGGCCTTTTAAACCATGCTTTAGGCAATCCTACAGTTATGTGAAAGTTCCTTGGGGATGAGAAGTGTGTGAAGTTCAATCCTGGAAGCAAAGTTTCCCTCAGAAGCAGCTTGGCTACTATTACTGACTTGTACCTACAATTTGCCATGACTGCAGAGTGAAATATCATTTTCTGTCATACATATTGCCTTGAGCTGGATGGCCCAGGCTAGTCTTATCTCATCAGACCTTGAAAGCTAAGCAGGGTCAGCCTTGATGAGTACTTGGATGGGAGACCACCAGGGAAATCCAGGGTTGCAATGCAGAGGCAGGCAATAGCCAACCATCTCTGTTCATCTCTTGCCTTGAAACGTCTACGTGGTCTCCATAGGTCAGCTGTGACTTGACGGTTCTTTCCACCGCCAGGTTACATATTGACACATACAAAGCCATCAACATGGTCCCGGCCAGTGTCCTGTGTGAACTGAATGTGTCCTCTGTAACTAAGGTCGCCAACCTCCAGGTGGTGGCTGAAGGTCTCCTGCTCTTAGGTTGTGGTCACACACCCCAGATAAGGTAGGGAAAGGGGAAGTGAGGCTATTTCCTCCAGAGAAATTTGACCCGCAGTTGCGAGATCACACCTCCATTTGAAGCTGCGGGTGCAGCCTGTCAGTGTGTGATCAGACTCAACTACGGGTGAGTCAGGGGGGTGTTGCTGTTTGTTTCCCATGCATTTAAACAAGGAATCGATTAATCGCACCTCTGCACTGAGGGCTCCCTATGGGGTTTGTGATGATGCGCATACTGAGAAGGGGGGGAAACAACAGCATGGAGTTGGGGTAGCCTGATCAGACCATCCCAACACCATGAGAGCGTGCTGGAGAGATCAGACACAAGGAAGTCCATCTGTGGCCCGTCACAATCCATTTACTACCGGATTTCCCCTGGTGTCTTTTAACTCCGCTTCTGCAGCAGAGCAGAACAGGTTGCCGACAGCTGCAGGGCACTTCCCAGATGTTGCTGTCTGATCGCTCCCATTAAATCCACCCAGCATTCATACCTGTTATGTATTGACCATGCAGTCGCCATGTGCTCCAGTAATGGCGACCGCCATGTGGCCAGAGCACATGGCCAAGAAACTACCTGAGCTTCAGCCAGGTAGAACAAAGGCCAGGTGGATTCAAACCGGCCACCAATCATGTACCTAGGTTTCTCCCAGGGAACCTATGAGATGTAAATAGACTGATAATAGCCTATCAGGCCAGTTGGGCGAGGTCAGGGGATTATCCCTGACCAGCATAAAAGGAGGGCTCGGAGCCCTGGGTTGTATGCTTCATCCGGACCAGCAATAAAGATCTAGCTGTTTCACTGTTCCATGGACTCCCGACTCCAATACTTCTCAATACCTATGTCAGGTCTAATTGTACATATGATCGCAGCCTTAGAACTGATCTCCAGATTAGTTCTCCTGGAGAAAATAGGTCCCTTCGATGATGCACTCTGTAGCATTATACCAACTGGAGGCCCTCCCCTCCCCAAACCCCACCCTCCTCAGACTCTATCCCTCAAATCTCCAGGTATTTCCCACCATGGAGACATCAATTCTATCTATAACATGTCCCAAAATTCTCGGCAACACTCAGAAATTGGGCTGCAGACCAATGGATTTGGCAAAGTTCCCAGAGGGTAGAAGTTTGAAAAACCCTGCCTTGGTGCGATTAGACTAGATCACCCAAGTCCAAGTCTTATCCATTGTTATAAATGCACAACATTATCTTGCCCCTGTTGTTGGCCTAGGCCTGGCCTGGAGAGGCAGTTAGTGGGGGAGTTTAGGTCAGCTGTGCCTGTAATGGAAACAAAGACCCGAAATTTTTAAGCCGCTTTCCGCTGGGCAGCTTTGGAACGAGCCCCCTGCAACTTTGCGCCACATCCCCCCCCCCCCCCCGCCAAAATAGATCTGCCAAATGAGATTTCTCCATTTCACACAAGTTGCCTCCGCCACCTCTTGCAGAAAGCCGGGATGGCAGCCTGTGTGGCGTTCATGAATGAGTGATGGCCAAGCCCCGTCACTTTGCGAAAGTATTACTCACCCACAGTATTTACGTTCCAAGCTGGACTGTCAGGGAGATGAACAATGGATTTAGTTGCTTCGCTGACTTTTGTTTATATGGATATTTTTTTCTTCCTTGAGCAAAATGAAAGAAAGCAAGCCTCTGTATTCATGCGCTGCATGGCCGTCATGCCGAAGAACCCCACAGTCATGTAGATTCATGGCTCCCATCCTTAAGTCGGTGCCCTCTTTGTAATTATTATCCAGAGTGTTGAAGATGCAAAGCAGAAAAAGGTAAAGGTAAAGGTTTCCCTTGCATGAAAGCCAATCAAATCCAACTCTAGGTGGTGGTGCCCATCTCCATTTCCAAGCCAAAAAGCCAGCGCTGTCCAAAAAGCCAGCGCTGTTTCCGTGGTCATGTGGCCTGCATGACTAAACGCCGAGGCGCACAGAATGCTGTTACATTCTCATCGAAGTGGTACCTATTTATCTACTTGCAATTTCTTGCTTTCAAACTGCTAGGTTGGCAGGAGCTGGGGCCAGAGATGGGAGCTCATTCTGTCACGTGGCACTCGGGTCTTGAACTGCTGAGCTACTGACCTTCCAGTCTGCAGCTCAGTGGCCGAGGACAGACTGGCAATCTGGAGCGCAGCGCGAGCAGGTGAAAAAGCCCTGTGGGCAACCCATCCCATGGCTGCCCGTTCGCACTGGCTCCAGTGCTGCGGGACCTTACCTGAAAGGAGGTGGACCGGCGTGTCCACTCTTCCTCAGCCGGCCCCTGGAGCCTCCACTGGGGTGGCGAGCAGCGCGCGGCTGTTCCGGCGAGGCACGGCCGGGACAGCCGGTTTGCACTTCCGGCCCAGCTTTCTGACGTGTCCACACTTCCAGGAAGCGGCAGGGATGCGCGCCCAAACGGCCGGAGACCAGCTCCAAGAGGTCTCCGGCTGCAGCGTGTGGAAAGCGCCTCACATGCGGGTAAGTGCGGCCCGCCGACGGGGCACAGCTGCAGCAATCTGGATGCCCTCTCTGCCTCCGCTTCTAAAGCGGAGGCAGAGTGGGCCAGATTGCCAGTCTGTCCTCAGCCAGTGTCTTAACCTGTGAGCCACCGTGACCCCATGATGTGGAATATATTGGATAATAATTACAAAGGCAGCATCAATATAAGCCAATTAAAAGGTGACCTCTTAGTAATGTTTTGGTAGCCCTGGATGAGACTGGGACAATTTAAAGACATGGCAAGGAAGGATGCTCTTAAATTGTTGAATTGTCCAGGGAGGATGGCCAACTGGTGGCCAAGGAGCAGTATCAAAAAAGAGGGGTGGAGCTTAACCCTAAAACCTGGGATCAAGAACATAAAAAGGTAAGTCAAACAGGAGGACCAACAATAGAAACTTAATGTGTATAGTATTTAAAAAATCATGTATTTATTAACAAAGAATTAAAAAACATATAAGGACCCATTCACACCTCATGTAAAAATACCAAAATTTAGCACACGAGGGCTAATGGACTTGACCTGATGCGTTTCAGTCTGTATAGGCCTTCTTCAGAGGTCAAACACAAAGAGGAGCATATTGGCTTATATCATACTACAGTACAGTCAGACAGTTATACAACATAGATACAAGATGGACCAGAAAAGAATTGTTCCCAAAGTGAAACCGCTAGACACAGAATAGAAGTATAAACGAGGCCTCTGAAGATGCAATCAGGTACCAAATGATATTTCACTGCTAATAATTTCTGGTCCAGACAGGGCCTTCCAATGATCGTTTAGCCAAAGTGTCCTCAGTAAAGTTGTCCCTTAAGCAAGAAGCAGTGCTGAAGCAATGCTCCCTCTAAGCTGTGGAGACTTGTGAGCAAAAATTCTCCTTTGTGAGCTACTGGCATTAAAGTTGTGAGTGAGCGATTTGGCTGCTGCATCAATGAGTTTGCTCTGGAGCCCTCCTTCCTGAGCTAAGGCAACAATGTGTGAGCTGGAGGCTAAAAAAACTGTGAGCTAGCTCACACTAACTCAGCTTAGAGGGAACTCTGCTGCTAAAGTAAAGTGCTAGAGCAGTCTAACTCTTTTGAGTGGTATGGAAGAGGAGTGCTATGCAGCCAATATAGTGGGTCTCAACTACAGTGTGAGAAATTCCTGTAGATTTGGTGGCAGTGTGTGAGGAGAGCAGAGTCTGGGGAGGGGAGGGAGCTCGGGAGGGATAGAATGCCCCGGAGTCCACTCCCCATAGTCCCATTTCCTCCAGAGGGACTCATATCTGTAGTCTGAAGATCAATTGTAATTCTGGTGAGGCCTCCAGGCCCCATCCGGAAGCTGGTAACCCTAGATCACACCCAGAGAGCCCATGCTAGTAGCACACCCCATTTTTAAAATTGCCCCAAAGGGACAGAACAACCTGAATTATAGGTCTGCTCATACAGACCTTTATTCTTTGTAAGGTTCCCTCTTTGGTCTGTTGAGCATAGAACAGGAGTTACTCTACTTAAGCACTAAGTGAGTGCAGTATAAGGCTCTTGGCTATATTGACCTATTGGTGAGAGGTTGTGGCTCAGTGGGAAAGCATATGCTTTGCATGCAGAAGATCTCCTGTTTAATCCCTGGCATCTCCAGTGTCAAATGCATCTTTCCAGGGGTCCTCAAGAGCTCACCCTTTGACACAAAGCTATGTCTTTTTAATTCCATACCTTGTCATAGGTTATGGCCAGTTGGTGTAGTTGTTAAGAGCAGTGGACGCTAATCTGGGAGAACCAGGTTTGATTTCCCACTCCTCCACTTGCAGCCAGCTGGGTGACCTTGGGTCAGTCACAGTTCTCTCAGAGCTGTTCTTTCAAGTGCAGTTCTCTCAGCGCTCTCTCGGCCCCACCTACCTCACAGGGTGTCAGTTATGGGGAGAGGTGGGGGAGGAGATTGTAAGCCACTTTGAGACTCCGTGTGAAGGGCGGAATATAAATCCAATCTCCTCCTCCTCTTCTTCTTTTTCTTCTTCTTCCTCTTCTTCTTCCCTAGCAGTCTTGTTATTGTTAATATAATTTCATTTTGTTTCTCTTACTGCATTCTATAGCATGTTTATACCACCTATGGCTGTGGTCACACACTAAATAATCCACTTTCAGTGCACTTTGCAACTGGACTTTATTGTGTGAACAGGCAAAATCCAGTTGGAAAGTGCACTGAAAGTGGATTGAAAGTGGATTATTTAGTGTGTGTGACCGCAGCCTATGTGTAACTGATGCACGAATAACGCTGAAGGAAGAAATGGAAACATTTCCTTGCAGGAACGATGCAAGCACAAGAAACAAAAAACGGTACAAAAAGAAAGCCTCTAAATTCAAGGGAAATCAAAAGGAGGGTGTTCGGATTGACTCAGCCAGCAACTGAATGCCCAGCGTGTCGGACAACTTGAGCTGACTCCATCAAACCTAAAAGGAGCCAACCCCGACTGTGTGAATCGGCCCCCAGAAGGTGAATCCTCCAGAGCCCCTCCTGTGAGATTTTACAGATCCTGTGTAGAAATGTCATCTGTCTTTATGGCCTCAGGAAAGATCGCTCTCTCCCCCTGGGGGGAAAAATGCTGTACATAACAATAAGAAAACCCAGCACTTTTCCCCGCCATAAGAAGAAAGCCTTCTCTTCCACTGTCTCCATAGACATCAGTGGCTTGCACATGCCGAGGGAACTTTCTTCCCAGTTCTCCCTGGCACAGACTTTTTGCGCAAACAGAGAATGCCAGCCACAGCGGGTGCGCACATGAAACACCCTTCCTGAAGAGAACAAGAAAGGGTATCAGCTCTGTCTGTCCTTTAATGTCTTCCTCTACCCCGATGCGTGTTGTGCTGTTGTTTCCCTTCATCCGCTGGCCCACCTACCTCACACAATGCATCTGATGGAAGCTCCTGGCCTCGTGCCATCCGCGCACTGAGGGAAGGGGGCTGGAATCAAAAGGCAGCCATCTGAATTCCTAATATTGTTTACACCTCAGCTGGGAGAGCATGATGCTCAGTCCCCAGGCCAGTGGGGAAATTGCTGAGCGACAGTAAGGAGGGGGAAGGTCGTCGCCAGCAATATTCCCCTCTCAAGAAACTTTATTATTGGGTGTCAAGGCGGGCCCAGCAAAGTAGCTTTATATCGTTCCATGTTTGTTTATTTAATAAGGCATTTTTGCCCTGGCTCCAGTCCTGGGCGGGCGGGGGGGGGGGGGGGGCTTATATCATTCTCTAAGACAGTTTAAAAGAGGGGAAGGGAGGATTGATTTTTTTTAAAAAAGAATCTTTGTAATTAAAACCATAACTCCAAGAATCCATCAGATTTTCATCCAATCGTTTCTCCAGGGAGTTCAGGGCAGAATGCAAGATACTTCCCACTTTTTCAATAGTGTCATACTTCATCAATATGGCAGAACACCACAGTTATTTGTCCAGTAGAGAGCCAGTGTGGTGTAGTGGTTAGGAGCAAGGACTCTAATCTGGGAGAACCGGGTTTGATTCCCCACTCCTCCACATGCAGCTGCAGGTGTGGCCTCGGGTAGTTACAAGTTCTCTCAGAGCTGTTCTCTCAAGAACAGTTCTCAAAAGAGCTCTCTCAGCCCCACCTACCTCACAGGGTGTCTGTTGTAGGGAGTGGAAGGGAAAGGGATTGTAAGCCATGCTAAGTCCTTTGGGTAGTGAAGGGCAGGGTATAAATCCAATCTCTTCTTCTTCTTCTTCTATAGTACCTAGTCATTGCCCTAACCTGGATGGCCCCGGCAAACCTGATTTCATTAGATCTTAAAAGCTAAGCAGGGTCAGCCCTGGTTAGTACTTGGATGGGAGACCACCAAGGAGGTCCAGGGTTGCTACTCAGAGACAGCCAAGGACAAACCACCTCTGTTCATCTCTTGCCTTGGAAACCTGTCAGCTGCAACTTGACTACACTTTCCACACCTTCCTCTGCTTGCCCAAGAGATATCCGACTGTTCTAAACCAGGGCCAGGGTTTTCTCTGCCCTGGCCTCAACCTGGCGGAGCTCTCTGCTGAATAACATCCATACCTGCGGGACTTACTACAGTTCCGCAGGGCTTATAAGGCAGATATGTTCTGCCAGGTGTTCGGTCAAGGACAGTGACGGTTCCATCTTGGCAGTTCTGTCTCCTGCCCTCCTGTGAGACGGCTGCACTATTGGGGCTTTAGCACCATCTTTAGCCCCATCGATTGCTGGTCTGTTGGTCTTAATCTTGTTTCATCTGATGTCTTATGGCCGTGTTGTATGCCACCCTGAGGCTGGTCTCCGAAAGACGGCAGTTGATAAATCAAATTAAATAAATGATGCGATCATAAAAAGAGCATGTGCGTCGGTGGTATAGTGGTTAGCACAGCTGCATTCTGCATAAAAAGATCATGTTTACAGCACATCCACTTTTCATTCTCAGTGTGGTATGGCCCCAAGTACTCAGTTTTCATATGTAGTGGATGTCTTTTTCCAAGCCTATTGTTTCATACAGTGCCTTTGGAAAGCAGCCCGAAATGGTATGGCATTCCTTTCAGACCACTGATGGCGGTATGGCAGGGATCCATATCATCCTTGGAGATTTCCTCTAGTTATCATGACTAGCAGCTGGTGATGGACCTGTCTTCCATGAATGTATCTAATCTCCCATTTAAGCCGTCTGTTATTGTGGCCATCGCTACATACTCTGGCAATGGACTGGATGTAGTCCTGGCTAATAGACCATCGGGAGCATCTTGCTGACCTAAGGTTGCCATGTGGCCATTACCAAGCAGAAGATGTCCTGCCCCCAGCGGGCCTTGCCAACCATCACTCCAGTGGCTGGCAAGAGGAAGGGGGGAAAATCAAATCACCAGCAGCAATGGCATGATTTCAGTTCCAGGGAAGCAACCTGATGCTTCTCTAGGAATCACTGGAAACTCTTTGGTGATTCCTAGAGAGGACTGGTGTCACTTCTGGGGAAAAAAATGGAACTGACATCACCTTGTGAATGATGGACATCCCCTGATATCCCTGCCCCACCTGGTCTCCCCCGGTTGCCTTAGATGGGTCCAGCAACCCTATTTTGACCATTGTGGGAAACACAGGTGGAGGACTGACTGGCAGAATGAAGCATAAGGGAAGTGGGGCAAAAAGACCCGGGCCAAGTTGTCGCGGGGCTTTCTAGTCACACTGCGTGGACTGATGCAGAACCATACTGGGAAGGAAACGGAATGGAGCATTCACACTGCGGGGCGGCCCCTGGCAGCGGAGCCCCGTTTGCGCACAACTTTGGTCCATTTCGCCAAACTGCGAGTGGACGCATGGGCACATAGGCGCAGCAGCAATTGGGGCAGGATCCCACGGCTGGGAACTTTAACTCCACAAACTGGAAGCGTCCCTGCGGGCAGTTGTGCGCTCAAGTGCGCAACCCACATGGGTGGTTATGCCGGATCAGCGGGTTCACATTACCGGCACCGCTTGATTGCGGATTATTTGCATCCACACTTCCAGGAAGTGGGATCAACACGCACCCAAACAGCTTGCCACTGCTTTCACCTGGTACTTTGTAAAAGCGGGATCAAAATGCTTCCGGACGGGGTGAGTACGGCACGGGAACGCCAGACAGCTGTGGCTGTGTGAACCGGCCCACTTTATCCGCTTGAGAAACGTGCCTATATTAGGCCAAACTACCAGTCTGAACTCAGCCGTAATTCCTTCTTCTTAATTACTGCTTTCATGTCAAAAGTCATAAACAGCTAGGGTTGCCAACCTCCAGGCGGTAGCCGGATATCTCCTGGGATTACAACTGATCTCCAGGTGACAGAAATCAGTTTTCCTGGAGAAAATGGCTACTTTGGAAGGTGGACTCTCTGGCAGTGTACCCCATTGAAATCCCTCCCCTCCCCAATTCGCCCCTCTTCTGGCTCCACCCTCCTTGAATCTCCAGTTATTTTGCATTGCAAAGCAGGCAACCTACCTCCCCCCCGTCTTATGACCACCAACGAGCACAGCCATATGGCCACTATTCTATGACCATCGATGATCAAGGCCATATGGGCTGTGCCTGCCCGCGGGTACCATCATCTGGAGCTGGAGACATCTGGCATCTGGAACTGGAGAATGTTGGGTGCATGCACCACTGAGCACTGTACTATTACTGGTATTGTTATTGTTATTGTTTTGAGAGCCTTTTATTGTATTTTAATCGCTTTTAATGTATTTATGAACCTTGGCTATGCCAAGTTGTCTAAGCCGCTCTGAGCCTGCACGCGGCCTATAAATCTACTAAATAAATAAAATAATGAAAAGTGAGAAGTAATTATGAACCAACTGACCTATGGTCTGATCCAACAGGGCTGTTGTGGACAAGCCATGTTCCCTCTAAGCTGAGTTAGTGTGAGCTAGCTCACAGTTCTTTAGCCTCCGGCTCACAGATTTTCGTCTTAGCTCAGGAAGGATGTCTCCAGAGCAAACTAATTTATTCAGTAGCCAAATCGCTCGCTCACAACTTGAATGCCAGTAGCTCACAAAAGTAGAATTTTTGCTCACAAGACTCCACAGCTTAGAAAGAGTATTGGATAGAGTGCATTATTTTGAAAGCCTCCAGTCTGTTTGACCCAAGAGGCATGATTGGCAGAGCTTTTTCTCCTGGGGAAATGTGCCAGAACGGAGTTCCAGAACCTCTTTGACAAAGTTCTTTTCAAAACGTTTAAAAGTTCATGAGTTTTCACTATACAGGCTGAAAACTTTGTTTCCCACTTGAGAGTTCCGGCGCCTCTTTTTCCAAAGAATAAAGAAGAAGGCCTTGATTATTGGGATCAAATAAATATGGGTGTACGCCATGAGCACTGATGTCATACCAGTTCTGGTAATCTTAAAAACAACCATCTGTCTCCAGCCTCACCAATGTTCTCATTTCTTTCCTTTATGGAGAATATAGTCAGTGCAGAATCTCTCTATTAAAGAGGGCTCCGACCATCTGCAGTCTGCCGCTCATGCTGTGTCCAATTAGCACCTCTCTCCTGCAAATCACCCCCAAGCTGGGTGATGTCGTTTTTTGAAGCCATGACCATCCAACTGAGCAGATCGGTTCAGGCAGGTATACTGCTGAACTGGCTGCAGAGAACAAGAACAGCAAAATGGTTTAGGCAATCACCCACCCATTCCTATCTCAAAAGGGAGAGCCACATGTTTTCTAGGGGCCACAGTGTCCTGAAGTTCACAAAGAGACGAAGAGGAGGAGGAGGAGAAGGAAATTGGATTTATACCCCGCCCTTCACTACCCAAGAGTCTCAGAGCAGCTTACAAACTCCTTTCCCTTCCCCTCCCCACAACAGACACCCTGTGAGGTAGGTGGGGCTGAGAGAGCTCTTTCCAGAACAGTCCTTGAGAGAACAGCTCTGACAGAACTATGGCTTGCCCGAAGTCATCCAGCAAGTGCAAATGGAGGCGCGGGGAATTGAACCCGGTTCTCCCAGATCTGAGCTCCCGGACGCCCGGCCCCGCCGATAGCGCCCGGGTGCTGCTTTGCCGCACCGCGGGAGGGCGGGGCAGCAACAGGAGGGACGCTCAGCGTCCTACAGCCAGCAGGGTGGGGCCGGCCTGTTAAAAGGCCGAGCCCCGCTCTAGCTCAGCCTCTTCTCAAATGAAACCTTTTACCTTTGTTTTAATTGCATATAAAACTGGGAACATTTCTTTAGTCTCTCTCTCTCTCAGAGGGGAGCCAGAGAGAATCCTTTGGGAGAAGGGGACAATCCATTAAAAAAGTCCATTTTAAATGTGATGGCGAACCAAGAGGCACAGCCATCTGAGCCATTGCCAACATCATCATGAAAGGGAACACATGTAATGACAAAACATTTCATAAGTCCATGGGGCATCCTTCTGGTGTCCTCTCATGCATCCCTATGCTTTTGTCTCCCTGCCAGCTCAACTTGTCCTGCTTCAAAAGTACCAAAAGCAGCCATAAGCAGCCAGTTTGGTGTAGTGGTTAAGAAGAAGAGATTGGATTTATATCCCGCCCTTCACTCGCTTGGAGTCTCAGAGCGGCTTACAAACTCCTTTCCCTTCCCCTCACCACAACAGACACCCTGTGAGGTAGGTGGGGCTGAGAGAGCTCTGAGACAACTGTCCTTGAGGGAACAGCTGGTACAGAGCTATGGCTTGCCCAAGGTCATCCAGCAGGCGCAAGTGGAGGAGTGGGGAATCAAACCCAGTTCTCCCAGATTAGAGTCCGCACACTCTAATCTGGAGAACTGAGTTTGACTCCCCACTCTTTTTTTTTTTCCTGTGTTGAGACAGTTTCACATTGCATTCTCAATTTTATGTAGATATATGTTCCAGATATTTAAATTCTATATTACTCAACATGACGGACCTTCCCGATGCTCTAAAAGTGTACCGTCTTCTGAATGATTCTACTCCTGAAATATCAGTGAAGGCAGCCATGTTTTTACGGTCAGCTATAAAGTTACATCAGGAAAAGCTACCAAAATGAGTATCACTCTGCAACAAATTGTGCGATGCAATCTTATGCAATCTTATGTAGTCTGTAAAATGGTTTCTTCTATCTATCTATCTATCTATCTATCTATCTATCTATCTATCTATCTATCTATCTATCTATCTATTTCTCATTTATTGTAATCCTCTTTTAATGTATTGTTATATGCCAGTAAGTATTGTTATATGCCAGTAAGGCTAATGTGATGTGATGTCATGTGACTCCCCACTCCCTCACATGCAGCCAGCTGGGTGACCTTGGGTCACTCACAGTTCTCTCAGAGTTGTTCTCTCAAGAGCAGCTCTTGAAAGAGCGCTCTCAGCCCCACCTACCTTGCAGGGTGTCTGTGGTGGGGAGGGGAAGAGGAGATTGTAAGCCACTCTGTGATTCTGAGTAAAGGGCGGGGTATAAATCCAACCCCTCCTCTCCTTCTCCTCACCCTGACCGTTGAGGTTTATCTTACTAAAACACTTTTGGCCGTTCACAAACAAACATCACAAACAGATCCACCATAGTGTACTGGTTAGAGTGTCAAACTAGTATCTGGGAGACCCAGATTCAAATCACCGCTCTGTCCAGCATCTTTTCTCACACAGTGACCATCCAGGTCCTCTTGAGGGCCAACAACCCTCCCCTAATGCTGGCTCCGGAATTCAAAGGTTTAGTACCTCTGAGTGTGGAGGTTCCCCAGGCACCATGGCTATCGTCTTCTTCCTTATGCAGGTAAAGACTTTTTGGTGGACCCCCAATAACTGTTCCTGACCCTCCTCCCTGGTTGTCATGCTACGTGTGTTTATATGTTTTGTGGAATTGGTTAAATATCTTATATATAATAATAATTAAGTGCTGTCAAGAGCCAGTTTGGTATAGTGTTTAAGAGAGTGGACTCAACATGAACCCAGAGACCTTCTTATTAAACATGGTGCCAGATGGAATGGCACTGACAGATGAGAGACTTTTAATTTCAATCCTGACAGCAGCAAGAATAATCAGAGCCAAATATTGGAAAGCGGATATGATACCCCACAAAGAGGAAGTGATCGACAAATTATTGGCGTTAGTTGAACTGGAGAAATTAAGCTATATGTTAAATGCTGAGAAATGTAAAGATCCTGAAGATACATGGTCCAAATTCTATATTTGGTTGAAGATGTATAGAGGCTCAAAGTGATTGTGTATTAGGAAATGATTTGTTTGATTTTTAGTTTATTTGCTTGAAAAACCAATAAAATATATTTTTTTTAAAAAAAGAGAGAGAGAGTGGACTCTAATCTGGGAGGACTGGGTTTGATTCCCCACGTCTCCACATGCACCTGCTGGATGTCCTTGGGTCAGTCACAAGTTCTCTCAGAGCTGTTCTCTCAAGAGCAGTTCTCGAAAGAGCTCTCTCAGCCCCACCTACCTCACAGGGTGTCTGTGGTGGGGAGGGGAAGGGAAAGGAGATTGCAAGCCGCTCTGAGACTCTGAGTGAAGGGTGGGGTATAAATCCAACCTCTTCTTCTTCATGGCAACTCCTCTCAGGGTTTTCAAGGCAGAGGTGGCTTCCATTACTTTCCTTTGTATAGCGACCCTGGACTTCCTCGGTGGTCTCCCATCCAAGTCCTAATCATGGCTGGCCTTGCTTAGCTTCCAAATTCTAATGAGCTTGGGCTAGTCCAGGCTATTCAGGTTGCTGGACATATTTATTCAGGCTGCTGAATACTGTTAGCCTGACTGCTCTTTTATGTTATTAATATTTGGGGAATATTAGCTCTTATCAATACGCAGCAGGCTTACGGGACCTTCACCAGTGTATACAGAGGCGGCACTAACCGATACTTCTGAGGAACTGACACAGACTCAATTTAAAAGGTGTAAGATAGTTCGTTTACTAAAATATAATAAAAGGTTGTACAAGACAATGCTGTTCTGTCATTCATACATGCATACAGTACTAGGAGATTAGATAGAAGTTATAGAGACGTGTGCATGAGCAGGTAATTGATGGTTTCCGTCGAGGGTGATATTTACCTCTATAGAAGCAGTGGAATCCAGCTGGAAAATGAGGATGAGAAGTCCTTGGGAAGGAAGATAAGGGATCGTGGCTCTGAACCGGCAGAAGGCCACGTGGCGGACCCCAGTGGTGCACCCAGGGGTCCATGAGGGAGGGAAGGAACCAGGGCAGAAACTGGAACTAGACTAAGACTGGAACGAACTCTGTAATCTTGGGGAGCAGCTTTTATTGGGAGGTGGTACCTGAGAGGATGGCCCGATATGATGCCATCCCTAAAAAACCTATAGAAGGTCCGTTTGCTATCTCTAGCCACTAAGGGGGTGCTAAAGGAGTGGTCAGTATTCAAATCTATCTGATGGTCAAGGCAGGATGTCGCTGCCAGTGGGATCTGGCGCCGATCTTCTGGATCACAGGAACGCTGGCCATGGGAACCGGTCTTCAGGAAGCATCCCGGTGTCTTCGCACCCAGGTGTGAAGTCCTTTGATGTAGCAGATGGAGAGGAAGGCTGGCAGGAGGGGGCACAAGCAGGCATACGTGCAAGGAGTGTATATCTGTATGGAGTTGCTGGTGTAAGTCTGTAGCCTCATGGCTTTGTGGGAGAGAGTGTCTTTGTTCTCTGTGTCAACCTCCCGCCTGGAGGTGGCAACCTCAGAAAATGGTACTCTGGTCCTATAGTGTAGGCATCTATTCCCATCTTCCCACTGGTCACCTAGCGTACTCTCATGTCCCGCATAACTGATAGCATAGTCCTTACGCTGCCCCTATAAATCAGAAAAGTCCATAAGGATGCTGCTCAGTCTTACAATATGAAGAAGAGTTGGTAGAAGAGAATGTTTGTATACCCCACTTTTCTCTACCTTAAGGAGTCTCAAAGCAGCTTACAATCAGCTTCCCTTCCTCTCCCCACAACAGGCACCTTGTGAGGGAGGTGGGGCTGAGAGAGCTCTGAGAGAACCATGACTGGCTCAAGGTCACCCAGCAGGCTTCGTGTGGAGGACGAGTGGGGAACAAAACACAGTTCTCCAGGTTAGAGTCCACCACTTTTAACCACTACACCAGCTATATATTTCACATGCCCTTCGTTTTAAATGCTGCCTTAACGTCTCAGATGTTTTAATGCTTTAATGTTCGCCGTCTTGAGAACCCTAATTGGGTAAAAGGACACCTTAGAATTTTTTAAAATAATAAAGAAATACATACATCACTTTGTATTTCACTTTAGGTGAAATATTCAGCTGCACCTCTATTCAAAATGTGCTGCATTCTTCCAGATGTTCCTGGTTTTTAACTGGTTCGGTGCATTCCTTTTCCGTCAGGAGATGGAATGCCCCTTCACATTAGCAGCTGTTCTCTTATCAGCCAAGCAAAAAGTCCATCACATTTGGCACTTTTTTAAAAAGAATGGTATTAGTTGACAGGTCAAAGCCACCCACCTATGATGAGGAAGAGCCAATTTAGCAGCCTAACGCAAACCATGTGGACATAGGCACAAAGATCAATCTTTCCAATTGCCATGTAAAGCAGATCAATATCTTCGTGTTCCGATTTCAGACAGGGGGAGCTGCTTGAAGCTCAAGGAATGTCTCTTTGCGAGTTAGCTAGATGAGATCTGAACTGAAGGGGGGGGGGGGGGGGCTGTACCAAGCCCCAGGGATAAACCAGAGGCAAAACCAAAAAAAAACAAAAGGAGTTAGAAGCTTAATTTAAAATTCCACATATTTCACAATTCTTCCTCCGGGGAATTTTCAAAGCAGACACATTTAACTTTTCCTTCTGGTGAAACAGAAGAGCTGTATCTCTTAACATAACCATCATGTACCTGTAGTTTTAAAAAAATCCCCAGAGGAAGAACGCTTATGCGCATCTGGCATTTTACATTCAACTTCTGACTGCTGCTTTTGGCTTCGGCTCCATCTGGGGTGAGACTTGAACCTGGGACTTTCTCTCCCCGAGACTTTTGTCTTCCAGTTAAGCTACAGAGAATGCTGGAGTCCAGCGACTGGAAATCCAGTCCAGAGGTGTCCCATGGCCCTACACAGAAGCAGTAAATGGGTTGGTATTAGGGTTGCCAACAACCTGGAGAAAAGCAAACGTTACGTTCCTTTAACAGAAGCTTCATGTGTGAATATGGACAGTTGAAGCTTTCCATGGCATCATGGTTAGTTTATTTGATTTCTACCCTGCTCCATTTCCTGCAAGCAGGACTCAGGGCGGCGAGTTAAATAACATCACTTGTGTGACAGACAGGGTAAGTTCCACCTCTCCCTCAGAACAGCCAATGAGACCTGACAGAATGTTGAGAAACAACAGTTGGAAACTGGCAGTTGAGAGCAGCAGTTGGGAGTTAGCAGCAGGGGAGTTGAGAGAGAGAAGGAGGATGTCTGACTGAGTGAAACTGTGGAGAAGAGCTGCTTAGAGCAGACTGAAAATCGTCAATTTGTAACCAAAGGATCCCAGTTGTGAGAACAGGACCACAATTCAAAAGTTCAGTGGAAGTGAAACATTGTAACTTCTACATTGTTTTCTTCAGTGATATGCCATAAATAAAAGTTAACTCCTTGTTTTGTTTAACCCTATAAGCTAACTCACACACATAATTTATATTTATACACATACACACACAAATATATACCAGTGTTCCCTCTAAGCTGAGTTAATGTGAGCTAGCTCACAGTTTTTTCGCCTCCGGCTCACACATTTGTCTTAGTTCAAGAAGGATGGCTCCAGAGCAAACTAATTTATGCAGTAGCCAAATCGCTCGCTCACAACTTTAATGCCAGTAGCTCTCAAAGTGGAATTTTTGCTCACAAGACCCCACAGCTTAGAGGGAGCATTGAATACACACACACACAAATAGTAAAATCCCAGTAGCACCTGTAAGACTAACAAACTTTATTATATCATAAGCTTTCGAGAAACACAGCTCTCTTCATCAGATGCATGGAGGGTATGAAGAAACTGGCCAGAGATAGCTCGAAAGCCTATGCTGCAATAAAGTTTGTTAGTCTTAAAGGTGCTACTGGGCTTTTTACTATTTTGCAGCAACAGACTTAACACGGCTAACGCCTCTGGATCTATAAAAATAGGATATGAATAAATGGTGGCAGCACGTGAATGGAACCATGTTTGAGCCCCATCCCGAATAACTCTTATTTAGAAGAAGAAGAAGAAGAGAAGAGATTGGATTTATACCCCGCCCTTCACTCCCCAAGGGAGTCTCAGAGCGGCTTACAAACTCCTTTTCCCTCCCCCTCCCCACAACAGACACCCTGTGAGGTAGGTGGGGCTAAGAGAGCTCTTTCTCAAGCTGTCCTTGAGAGAACAGCTGGTCCAGAGCTATGGCTTGCCCAAGGTCATCCAGCAGGTGCAAGTGGAGGAGTGGGGAATCAAACCCGGTTCTCCCAGATTCTACACCAAACTGGCTCTCTACGGCAGGGGGCCAGGGCTACTCTGCCTGTGGATGTCTCTGTGAGTGAGAGAGAGGACCCAAGGTATGAAATGGTCATGGCTCTCTGTGTATTTTAAAAGAGACAAGAAGGGCGGTGAGTGTGGCATCCTGACCTATGTGCGACCCATAACCTGAGAAAGAGGTTTAAGAGGGTGGTAGGCACTCAGTGTGAATGGAGAAGGGGGGTCATAACCTGGTAAATAACCTCCCAGTAAGCCTCGATTAAAGAGACAGAACACCTTCTCTCGGGGTAGCTTGCAACCTTAGTCACTATGGGCTGGGAAACAGTACTGGGGAAGGGAGTTAACTCTTCCCTGCTTCACCATTTCCAGATTTAAAAAATGGCCCTCCCAGTTTTATTCCCAATAGGGCAAAAATATAGGCACAGAGTACCCTAACAGAGTTTGAAGCCGCCTGGGGAGGGGGCAGTTTCAATCCAGACTACGAGGCCTTCCCCAGTCCCAGGGACCTGATCCACACCCTGCCCACAGAGCTGCTCTTTGGGGGCAAATTCCCGCCCCCCCAAGTTCCAGTCACAGAATTCAGCTGTTGTGTTATCATTTGGCCCTTAATGACTCTGCTAGGCCTAAAGAGGAAAGGGGAATAATATGAAAGGCAAATGTTCTTCCAGCATGCTCTCTCTCTCCCACTCGCACACAATGGAACCAAGAAACCCTGCAGTGCGGGCACACCAACCAGTGCCTCTCCCTCCGCTCAGCAGCGGTCATATTCTCCGCTCTGCATGTGTGTGTACATATAAAAAGAGATGTTATCGTCCCATTTCCATATTCTTATTCATTCTATGTAATAACGTTTTTGCTTCTTTTTTTTACAGCACTATTTAGGAGCGCCTATTTATTTACAACCGCAGCATAAACCTCCAATTCTATTTCCGAACAAGGACGCGCCATCTGCCAAGTGCAGACTCCCGCCCTGCCAAGGCTGAGCTCTTTATGCCTCAGTAAGCTGTATCACTATAGCTTCCACCCCATGGTGCTTCGGTTTTTAAAATTACATTCCTTTCATCCGGAATGCAAAAAAAAATTTTTTTTAACCCCCCTGTTTATTCCAAAGGAAGTTTGCAAGACTTCAAGTTGCTAACACTGCTGAGTGCTTTACAGGGGGGCTTTTAAGACATATGCAAGGGAAGGTTTTGCGGACAAATCGAAGCCCTTCTATTGCAAATGCAATCCACCCCATGGTTAGGGTTGCCACCTCCGGGTTGGGAATTACCTGGAGATTTTGGGGGTGGCGCCTGGGGGTGGTGGGGTTTGGGAAGGGAGGGACCTCAGCAGGATATGATACCACAGAATCCAACCTCCAACGCAGACATTTTCTCTAAAGCAGCTGATCTTGGTCATCTGGAGATCAGTTGTATCAGAAGGAGACATCCAGGTGTCACCTGGAGATTAGCAACCATACGGTCCACATGCGCCAGCGACCCTATTGTTCCAAGTCCCTCCCAATCCATGCTGCACCCAGGCTACAGTGACCACAGTGGGACATGCTGTATGTATGGCAGTAATAGTGTAAATCAAAGACATGTGTCTATATTAGGGATGCCCGAACACTCATTGGTTCAGCTTGTGCCCTATTCGCCAGTTACAAACAGAGGCCTGATTTTTCGACCATCAGTTTGATAGTTCATCTGTCGCTTCGTGGGCATTCAGCAGGGTGTTTGACTGGATTCCTTACTGAGTATGCATTACAGCTCAGGGGTCTTTTCACCCACCCATGTTCTCACACAGCCCAACTGAGTTCTGCTGCCCCCCACACCCCAGCACTACAGTCTTCCTGTATAATCGCTCTGTTCAGCAGGCTATTGTTTAATTCGACAGTGAGATCACTCGCAAATACTATAGATCAGTCATCAATAAATGCTGTGTTCTAAAAAATTCCTACCCTTTGGTGTTCATCTCAGTAGTATTTAGTGACACTAATGGCCACCGATCGGTTTGAATCAGCAGTGCCCGGCGAAGGCAGAGTTTTGGGGAAACTTGATGCACACTGGTTTGGCAGGCACTCTCAGCTGTTCGGCATGAAATTAACAGAGTGGTTGATTAGCTCAGATCTGATTTCTGCCTTCAAACACAGCAAGTGTTCAGCCATTGATCATGCTTTCAGAAAAATGTGTTGCATCCCTAGTTAATATTTAACTAGATAGGTGGTGGTGGCGGCGGCGGTGATGATGAGGGATGGATGGATGATAGATGATGATAAATAATAGATAGGTAATAGATATAGATATACACACTGTCATCCAGTGGCTCAGTGTTCTTGCTATATTTCTGTTGCTATCCTGAGAATCTTGACCTCCCTCTCCAAGGGATTCAAGTTGGGATGTGATTGAGAAAGAGAGAGAGAGAGAGAGAGAGAGGTAGGGAGGTAAGGAGGTAGATAGCTAGATAGCTAGATGGATGGATGGATGGATGGATGGGGAAGAAGAGACTGGATTTCTACCCCATCTTCACTTGTAGTCTCAGAGCAGCTTACAATCTCCTTTCCCTTCCCCTCCCCACAACAGACACCCTGTGAGGTAGGTGGGGCTGAGAGGGCTCTGAGAGAACTGCTCTTTCAAGAACAGCTCCAACAAAACTATCCAGCAGCTGCAAGTGGAGGAGTGGGGAATCAAACCTGGTTCTCCCAGATTAGAGTCCGCTCGCTTAACCACCACACCCAACTGGCAATAGATTAGATAGATAGATAGATAGATAGATAGATAGATAGATAGATAGATAGATAGATAGATGGATGGATGGATGGATGGATGGATGGATGGATGGATGGGGAAGAAGAGATTGGATTTCTACCCCATCTTCACTTGTAGTCTCAGAGCAGCTTACAATCTCCTTTCCCTTCCCCTCCCCACAACAGACACCCTGTGAGGTAGGTGGGGCTGAGAGGGCTCTGAGAGAACTGCTCTTTCAAGAACAGCTCCAACAAAACTATCCAGCAGCTGCAAGTGGAGGAGTGGGGAATCAAACCTGGTTCTCCCAGATTAGAGTCCGCTCGCTTAACCACCACACCCAACTGGCAATAGATTAGATAGATAGATAGATAGATAGATAGATAGATAGATAGATAGATAGATAGATAGATAGATAGATAGATAGATAGATGGATGGATGGATGGATGGATGGATGGATGGATGGATGGATGGATGGATGGATGGATGGGGAAGAAGAGATTGGATTTCTACCCCATCTTCACTTGTAGTCTCAGAGCAGCTTACAATCTCCTTTCCCTTCCCCTCCCCACAACAGACACCCTGTGAGGTAGGTGGGGCTGAGAGGGCTCTGAGAGAACTGCTCTTTCAAGAACAGCTCCAACAAAACTATCCAGCAGCTGCAAGTGGAGGAGTGGGGAATCAAACCTGGTTTTCCCAGATTAGAGTCCGCTCGCTTAACCACCACACCCAACTGGCAATAGATTAGATAGATAGATAGATAGATAGATAGATAGATAGATAGATAGATAGATAGATAGATAGATAGATGGATGGATGGATGGATGGATGGATGGATGGATGGATGGGGAAGAAGAGATTGGATTTCTACCCCATCTTCACTTGTAGTCTCAGAGCAGCTTACAATCTCCTTTCCCTTCCCCTCCCCACAACAGACACCCTGTGAGGTAGGTGGGGCTGAGAGGGCTCTGAGAGAACTGCTCTTTCAAGAACAGCTCCAACAAAACTATCCAGCAGCTGCAAGTGGAGGAGTGGGGAATCAAACCTGGTTTTCCCAGATTAGAGTCCGCTCGCTTAACCACCACACCCAATTGGCAATAGATTAGATAGATAGATAGATAGATAGATAGATAGATAGATAGATAGATAGATAGATAGATAGATGGATGGATAAAGGTATACACACTGTCATCCGGTGGCTCAGAGTTCTCGCTACATTTCAGTTGCTGTCCTGAGAATCCTGACCTCCATCTCCAAGGGATTCAAGTCGGGCTGCTCAGAACTTTGATGCCAAGGTGATCACCTGCCAAATTTACCTTGATTATTTGTTTACTAAGCACATTTTGCTCTTGCCCAGGGAGCTCAGGGTGTCACGCAACTATCTCCCCTCCTCAGTTTTACCCTCCCAACATCCCTGGGCGGTAGGCTGGGCTGAGAGAGTGAGTCTGGCCCAGCATCACCTAGCAAGCCTCACGGCTGGGTGGGGATTTGAACCTGGATCTCTTAGGCCCTAGCCCAAGACTCAAACTTCTACACCACACTGGTTCCACACCAGTCAAGCTCTCTTCCTGGAAGACTTCAACGCTGCTGTTTGGTTTTTTTATTCGGATGCTATTGCAAGCAGTTTTGTGCCTGTACAGTAGCTGCTTGTGCTATGCTGCTTGGCTCTGTCGTGTCTGGATAGATTCGCTTAATCCTTTGTTGCCCCTTGTGTCTACTTCTGCATCTGCACAGTCAGCAGACTCGGTCTTCTTGATCACCAGAGACGATGGCATGTAGGGAAAGGGAAGGGAAATAAACTACAGCTCCCATGAGGCTGTGTGAACATCTGCATGAACAAGCTGATTTGGATCTTGCCAGCTAGGTAGCTGAAGAAGAAGAAGAAGAGATTGGATTTATATCCCACCCTTCACTCGCTTGGAGTCTCAGAGCGGCTTACAAACTTCTTTCCTTCCCCTCCCCACAACAGACACCTTGTGAGGTAGGTGGGGCTCAGAGAGCTCTTTCCCAAGCTGTCCTTGAGAGAACAGCTGTGCCAGAGCTATGACTTGCCCAGGGTCATCCAGCCAGGTGCAAGTGGAGGAGTGGGGAAATCAAACCTGGTTCTCCCAGATTAGAGTCCGTGCACTTAACCACTTCACCAAACTGGCTCACAGCTGTTGATGGACACTGAATTATGCTATAGTGATAGAGTCTCAACATAACATGCCAAACATTATTTCCACCCCCTTTTAACAAAGGGCCTTTTAAGCTGGAAGGGGTTTTCCCCCCCCCCAATCAACTCACAGGATGATTCTGCACTAGACCTTAAATCCTGGTTCAACCCTGTCCCCGAACTTACATTCTACACTGCACTCGAGTTCACCTCTGTAATTATCTCAGGGTATTTTTACATTCTTCACTACACTCGAGTTCACCCCTTTAATTATCTCGGGTACTTTTTCTTTCCACGTTGCAATGAGGTCACGCCAGTTTTGTCCCACACTTGTCTCAAGATAAACGGATGCTGTTATAGCCAGGGACTAATGCAAGGTATTGCGTCGCGAGTCAAACTCTGATAAAATCAGGGATGAGATCCAAGTGCAGAAAGGACCACAGTTGACTTTAAGGCCGTTCTCACTTTTTCTGTGCCCTTTGAATTCTGGCACCATAAACAGTCACCCAGGTTGGCCTAGTGCAGTGATGGCAAACCTTTTAGAGATCGAGTGCCCAAACTGCAACCCAAAACCTACTTATTTATCGCAAAGTGCCAACACGGCAATTTAACCTGAAGACTGAGGTTTTAGTTTAGGAAAAACAACTTATACATTAACATCTGTTGTCTTAAAAGAAAAACACAGTAACAGAGCTTTCAATGATACAAAAAGGTAAAAATTTACATTTGGCATGCTTTTGAACAATTAATGTGATTTTTGCTGTTGTATGCATGCTGATAATTTGTCTAACCTTGGCTCGTATTTTATAAGTTTGAGAGCAACACATGCAGCACTCAAGTCATCTGTTAGTCTGTTTCTGGTGTCAGATTTGATATAATTCAAAGCTGAAAACAGCAGCTCACAAGCATAAGATGATCCAAACAAAGTAAGGAAAGCAATCCCTAGTGCTTTCATTGACTTAAAATTATTTGGCAGAGAATTCCACACTTTAAGGATTCATTTTCAGAACCAACTGTGCTGTCCTTTGTCATCCCTTCTATCTTCTCAAGTGCTTCATGCAGGTCACAGCATTTATTTTTTTCAGATATTTTTTCCAATAACACCGCTTAGCATTTCCAAACAGCACTTCAGGCATTTAAACTGCCTTATGTACATTATTGGTAATCCTCAAATGCAAACCTCCTAAACAGGAAGAATACTACCCGACTATTACAGATTCGGGGGGGGGGGGCACTTGAGGCTATGGACTTTACAGAAATACAAACTTTTAGATCCACCAAGTGTACACATGTATCAGTTTCTGGTATATGCTGAAAGTACGCCTGAATTATACTGAGGGGGTTGGTACAGTTACAAGGAACTGCACCTCACAGCATTTCAGAATTCAGAAACCAGAACTTGGAGCCACACAATTGTAAGCCAGCACGATGCTTTCTGAACTTTTATAGGGATTTATGAGAGAAAATAAGTGGACTATTTTGCTGACTGTGTGGGATGGACTATTGCACAGGGTAACTGTTAGGACTTTTGTCCAATAATCAAGAATATTCAGGGTAATGGATCTTGCTTTTCTGGAAAGAAGAGATTGCTTCTTTTAGTTTAAAAGAACTTTATTACTAAAGGGAAAAGGGAAACGGGATTAGCTACAAAATAAACAAAACATGCTTCCTAAGCAGCATTGTGCTGCGTCTGCACACATCCTACTAGAGAGTGAGAGAGATTACAATGGAGGATCTCTCGTTCTTCTTGACCCCTGAAAGGAAACACTTGATATCAGTAACCAATTAGCACAATAGTAGACTGCTAGGTTTCCCGGGCTTAGAGTTAATTGGCCAGCTGCCAGGTATCACTTCCAGGCTAACAAAGGTAAACAAACAAGTTGCATAGGTTAACCCTATAATGACTGAATTTCTCAGGCCTTGTGTTACATACTCATTTCTCCAACAGTAACCAGAGGGAAAATGACTCCAAACGCTTCCAGCAGAGGTTTAAAGTACCATTTTCTGAGGTTGCCACCTCCAGGCCAGGAGGTTTCTCCCAACACAAAGAGACTTACACAGGAAATAGCCATCTTGGCATTTTAACCAGAGACTTGTCTTCACAAGACACCATTACAGATGTGCTCTCTGCATGTCGGTTCCCCTCCTACAACATCCTCCTGTTTGGTACAACAAAGGATTTTCTCACAGGGATGCGAAGACAGCAGGACATTTCCTGGAAGAACCGGTTTTGTCTGCACAAGGTCCTGCCTTCATCTAAAAGACAATGCTCCTAGCCGATGATGTCAGCTTCCGGCCCAAGGTATCTCTCTGACCATCAGGTAGAATCAAATGCTGACCACTCCTCCAGCCCTTCTTCCACTGGAGAAGAGCTAGTGGGTGGACTCTCTAAGGGGTGGTCTCAGGACAGGCATCTGGCTAGGCCTGCCCCCAGAGACCACCTCCCGCCCCGAAAATAAAGGAAAGTTCCCAGCACCATATCTTTCTCTTACATCGCCCGCTTTCTCTTGCATCACTCTCCTTGTATTGCCCTCTCTCTCTCTTTCCCTCACCACGCTTTGACCCTAACATGGCTCCTGGTTCACAACCCCCCCCCATTCCCTATAAACTCACCTCGCTTCCCCAGTATAAAAAGGTTTTCTTTTACTTAAAGAATAAAAGGTAGCTTATTCAAGTGTTACAGAAATGTCCACACATTCATACAGTTCTAGGAGGTCAGCTAGAATAAAAGGGACGGTTGCATTATTAGGAAATCATTGGTATACGATATCTACCTGTGCAGAGAGATTCTTTAAGTAAAAGGAAACCTTTTTATACTGATAACAGTCTCCTTGTCAATTCCTTGGTTTGTCTGGAGGAGGCAGCAACTTCTGTATATACAGGTGCTGATCCTTAACGCCTGCTGCTGATTATTAAGAGCTAGTATTTCCCCAGTATTGATAACATTATAGAGCAGTAACGCTAACACAATCCTAAGTAGCCTTTCTCACAAGTAAGCCCTACCAAGCTACATGGAGCAAGCCGCCAACTGCAACTCCTTGGTCTGCCCAAGAAAGGAAGCCTTGCTGGACCCCAGGGCAAGCACATGGGACTGAAGCCTCAAGCCGTGCTGGGAGCCCCAGCGCCGAACCACAAAATAAAATCCCCGGGTTCGACCTCCAGGCACGAAGGAGATGAAATTCCCAATCGCCAGGGGCTGTGCTGGCGGATCCTTCGAAAAGCAGTTGGGCAGCAGGAGAGAAAGAAAGTTGCTTCCGATCCCCTCCATACAATACAACCTCTTTCCTTCTTGCAAGCGTGGCAGAGCACAGAAAACAATTGGCTGAAGCAGGAAGGGGGGGGGGGGCGAAAGAGAGTGACGACAACTGCCCTGTGGACCAAATGCCTGGCAAAGGCTACTCACCACCACCCCCACCACCCCGGCAGCACAAGACAGCCAAGGGCCCAGGCCAGCTCATATGCTTTTCGCCCCGGGCGGGACCGGTCCACACCTGCTCTCCCCCTCTCGCCTCACATACCCACCTCCTCCTTTGTGCTTCCTTCCACACTGGCTTTCTTCCCTTCCCCCTTCCCTTTCCGCCCGAGCACCTTGCCCAGCCACTTCAGGGCCATCGACGTCGCCACAAGCATGGGGCTGCCAAGGCACTCCGCCCGCAGAGGGGCGCCCGGCATGGCTAGGGGAAAAGGCGGCGGGGGAGGGCCGGCTGCTCCCAGCCTCAGCCCACCCCTTCCCCACTCCAGCCTCGGGAAAAGCAGGCAGGTAGGAGCGAACTGGTGGGCCCCTTCCTGGAAGAGAGAAAGCAAAAGGCGGTGGCGCATTGATTGGGAGAGAGAGCGGCCGGCCGGCCGGCCGGCCTGCCAAGTAACACCAGTTCCCAGCACCATCTTGGCCATTAAGGGTCATTTTACACCTCCCCTCTAAAGTAGTTTGACTACTGTCTTTTCCTGTGCTGATTTCACAGTGGTGTGAAATTTCACTCCAGGGGGTCTAAGTGCACTAATCAACAGCAATTGTTTAAAGCAGAATCAAGCTGGTTGAATACTAGCTTGACCACAGGAGGACAATTAGTAGATGTGGACATTTCAGTAGCAGCACGGTTTCACACCACACAGAGGTGTGGGCAGGTTTTTTTGGAACTAGAATGATTCCAGCGGGAAAGTCAGATGTAAAAACAGCCTTAAAGGAGGCCCTGGGGGGAGAAGGGGGCCCCACGAACGAAGACCTGCCGAGGGGGCACGGCGAGCTCAGGCTGCTGCTGCGTCTTCCTGGAAAGGCCATCTTGCAGGGCGCCCTCAACGACGCACGTGCCCACAGAGAGGGCTCTGAGTGCCCCCTCTGGCACATGTGCCATAGGTTCGCCACCACACTCCAGCCCTGTGCACATGGATGCTCTCACCCCAACTAATAGGGGAAATAACAACTCAGAAAACCCCAGCCTGAAGAGAACTGCATATCCACTATGGTCAATAGGTATCTCAGTTGTGTGACACTCCTTTTCCCAGGAAAGTGATAACAGCCATAGAAAGGACGAAGAGAGTTTCGCCATCCCTGCTGCAAGCTCTTCTCCATCGTTCTGTGTTTTCCCAGCCTTCACCGAACACTTCCCACGCTTCTTTCTCAGCAATCAAGTTTCAATTCCGGTTCTGCCAAAAAAAGGAAAAGAGAAACAAATGATATTCTTGGAGTGCCAAATTCACACCAAGCACCAAACCCTCGGCGGGTCGGAGGAATTCCGAGTCGCCCGAGACCGACGCAGCCTCCCTGAAAGACGCCTCGTTTGCATCCGTCTGGAAGGGTGGGCGGCTGCCTTGGTGAAATATCTCTCTTCCAAGGGCAGCATTTCAAGCGACTTAAGCAGCAAAAAAAATTGGGAGCCACAAAATGGAGGGGAAAAAACTCCTGGAGAGAATTTATGATTTGCCGTCGGCTCACTTTCCTAGCCGGTATGATAGCAGCATCATTGCATACGGAGTGATTTCAGCGGCACCCATATACTGTGATTCTAGCAGATATTTCTGCCCTTATTGCAGTGATAAAACACTTTAGGCTCAGGGGACATCTATAATGCTTCGATTATGATGATATCCCTATCTGGTAAAAAAGGCTCTCTGCATTTCATTATTTTGACAGGCAGATTCCCTTCACAACAATCATATGTTTGGGTTTCTTTCCTGAGAAGAGGAGGGTTGGGGGGGGGGGGGTTAAGATAAAGAAAATGATACACTTTTAGTGTAAGACCCTGCCATATGCTATCTGTTTTCAGTGGATGATGGCCAAGGATATATCAAAAAATTCAAAGCAAGTGCGGGGGGAAGGGGCAGGAAGGAAAAGAAGGATAGACTTGGTTGCCAGAGCAGGGCTGCCCTCTGTCCCTGTTCTGTAGCCATGACACTTTGAACCCGAGAGGCCAGTGTGGTAGGGATGCCAGCCTCCAGGTGAGACCTGGAGATCCCCTGGAATTACAGCCAGTTTGGTGTAGTGGTTAAGTGCGTGGACTCTGATCTGGGAGAACCAGGTTTGAGTCCCCCGCTCCTCCACTTGCAGCTGCTGGATGACCTTGAGTCACTCACAAGTTCTTTCAGAGCTGTTCTCTCAAGGGCAGTTCTCAAGAGAGCTCTCTCCGCCCCACCTACCTCCCAGGGTGCCTGTTGTGGGGAGGGGGAGGGAAAGGAGATTGTAAGCCACTCTGAGACTCCGAGTGAAGGGCAGGGTATAAATCCAGTCCCTTTTTCTTCATCATCATCATCATCATCTCCAGATGACAGAGATCAGCTCCCCTGGAGAAAAGGGATAATTTGGGAGATGGACTCTATGACATTGCGCTCCACTGAAGTCCCTGTCCTCCCCAGGCTCTGTCCCCTGGTCTCCAGGAGTTTCCCAACCTGAATATGACAACCTTACACTGTGAGTTATTGGTCTGGGAGTTGGATTAGGACTGGGAAGACCCAGGTTCAAGTTCCCACTCAGCTATGAAGCTCGCTGGGTGACCTTGTGCCAGTCATTCCCTCATCCTGATCCACTTCTTCCACATGGTCACACATGAAGCTGCCTTATACTGAATCAGAACATTGGTCCTTCGAGGTCATACTGTCTTCTCAGACTAGGGCTGCCAGGTCCCCCCCGGGGGGGGGGGTGTTTCCCTGCCAAAAGGGCCCCCAATCCATCAGTCTAGATCAGGCCAGTGGGGGAACCCCGTCCCCCAAATGCCCGACTCAGGCTAATGTGCTCGCCACGATGACATGACCCGGAGGTGCCATCATCGCGGCAGGCACGTTGCCGGCCGATGCTCTAGCAATCAGCCTGAAAACTCTATGGTACCATAGAGTTTCCAGGCTGATTGCTAGAGCATCGGCCGGTGACATGCCCAACATGATGATGTCACTTCCGGGTGATGTCATTGCACTGTGCGCGGGCTTTGTGTGCACGCCAGTGTCCCAGCACGGGACCAACTCTCCCCTGCTAAAAAAGGTAAGTTACTTCGCAACCCTATCTTAGATTTGCAGTGGCTCTCCAGGGTCTCAGGCAGAGGTCTCTCACATCACCCACTACCTGGTCCTTTTGACTGGAGATGCCGGGGATTGAACCTGGGACCTCCTGCATGCCAAGCAGACGCTTTGCCCCTGAGCCATGGCCCCCTCCACAGAGGTTAGAACGCCGCCTTTTCAGTTTTATTTATTTATTTATTTATTAAATTTATGCCCCGCCCTCCCCGCAAATGGGCTCAGGGCAGCTTAGGTATCCGTAGATCCTAAGAGCCAATGGTGTTTTGACTGAACACCTGGATCTAACTTTTTTAATATGCCTCTGGAAGAGCACTGCACTCAGGAAACAAGAACTTCCCAGTGGTCTCCAGCCCAAGAGAAATCCAGGTGTCCTCAACCAGGGCCCCACCTGGTGGAACTCTCTGCCGGAAGACATCCGTGCTCTGCAAGAGTTGTTACCTTTCCGCAGGGCATGTAAGGCAGAGAAGTTCCGCCGGGCATTTGGTTGAGGACAGTGACAGGGGAGGAAATCTGGCACTCCCGTATACTCCACCGATCCCTCGCAACCCCTCCCCCCAAGGAGGCTAGGGGAGTCGATTTCCCACCATCCTGTATATGTCTCCTTTTTTTTACTCATCGATTTGTTTTAATGGTTTAAATGTTGTCCAGTTGCTATTATTCTGTTGTAAGCAGCCCTGAGCCCTACTTGTAGGGAAGGGTGGCATAGGAAATCTAATATAATAAATAAATAAAAATAAAATAATACAAAGTTACAGCTATTTGAAGTGGAAGGTGGCCAGTGTCACTATGGCTGCTGCATGCATGAGGGGCCACAGACCCTCCCCTATTAGACAGATCCATGGTGGACAAGTTTATGAAGGTAGATTCAGGTGTTGGTCTGAAGCAGAAGAACAAAGGTTGAGTCCAGTGGCACCTTTAAGCAGTGTTCCCTCTAAGCTGAGCTAGTGTGAGCTAGCTCACAGTTTTTTAGACTCCGGCTCACACATTTTTGTCTTAGCTCAGGAAAGATGGCTCCAGAGCAAACTCATTTATGCAGCAGCCAAATCACTTGCTCACAACTTTAACACTAGTAGCTCACAAAGTAGAATTTTTGCTCACAGGACTCCGCAGCTTAGAGGGAGCATTGCCTTTAAGATCAACAAAGTTTAATTCTGGGTATAAGTTTCTGTGTGCAAAGAAGTTTGCATGCACGTGAAAGCTTGCGCCCAGGAAGAAACTTCGTTGGTCCTAAAGATGCCACAAGACTCAAAGTTTTATGAAGGATAGACCTAGCAGTGGCTACTAGCCCTGGTGAGTAAAAGGAACCTCCAAATTCAGAGGCAGTAAACCTCTGAAAATTGTCGGCACAATTGAAGCGTGGTGATAAAGTCCAAAGATAGTGCTGGCTAGTGCTCAAATATACAGTGGTTTATTTACATCAAAGTATTTACAGTCCATATATAGCACTGGTAGAATCTCCACAAAAACGGACAGAATGCTGCGCAGGAAGGTTAATAATCCAGAGAGAGAATGTACAGTCTAATCACATTGAATATATACTTGTAAGCACCAATCAGAACACAGTGCTGAGTCACTGTGACTACAGTAAAGCTGATGCAATTCTATCAGGTGACTTGTACACATGATCCCTCTGTCACTCTTAGACCAAGATGATCTAGCCATGCTTTACCTGAGCTGTCATCTTGCCTGCATTACAATATAGTATGCTGACAAAAATGTGGGGCAGGAGGCAACGTCAGAGTACGGGCTTGGTCTTTACGTCCTGTTGTAGGCCCTCTAGAGGAACTGCTTGGCCACTGTGTGAGACAGGATGCTGGACCATAAAGACCACTGATCTGATCCAGTAGGGCTCTTCTTACATTCACAGATACCTAACAGGACTATTGCGATGACATCCTGGGAGGGACCACAGAAAATGCACCCATCACCTTGGGGAAAGGAGACTGGGATTGGTTGGCCAAGCGGTACACCGAATAGGAAGCATAGCTGACAGCCAGTGTCAGTGGGGAGGCTAGGGTGGCCAGGTTCCCTCTGGCCACCAGCAGGGGGGGGGGAGGCAGGGTTGCCAGATCCAGGTTGGGGGACTCCTGGAGATTTGGGGGTGGAGCCTGGGGAGGACAGGGATTTCTGTGGGGCACAATGCCAGCGAGTCCACCCTCCAAAGCATCCATTTTCTCCAGGGGAACTGATCTCTGTAGTCTGGAGATGAGCCATAATTCTGAAGGGGGGTCCCGAAGTCCCACTTGGAGGTTGGCATCCCTAGGGGAGGCCTGGGTTCAAAACCCCTCTCTGTCATGAAGCATGCTGAGTGACCTCAGTTTGGTCAGTCTCAGTCTCTCAGCCTAACCTTCCTTACAGGGTTGCAGTGAAGTTAAAACCATTATTCCGACCTCCTCGGAATAAACATGGAATAATAATGAGGCGCGAAGTAGTAGCTCACGAAGAAAATTACCAGCCCAGCTCAGTTCCTGCAGTTTTGGATAAACATCTGGAGCAGAAGTCCATCCGTGGCTATTAGCCACAGGGTATAGATAGGAACTCTCTGTCTGGGGCAAGGGATGCTACGTATTCTTGGTGCTTGGGGGGGCAACAGTGGAGGGGGGCTTCTACTGTCCTGGCCCCACTGCTGGACCTCCTGATGGCACCTGGTGTTTTTGGCCACTGTGTGACACAGAGTGTTGGACTGGATGGGCCACTGGCCTGACTGAACACTGGCTTCTCTTATGTTCTACTTGCAGGAAGTTGTCATAGAGAAAGAACATTGGCGAGCACTGGAAACTGGTCTGTGTGTGTCACAAGACGGGCCCAAGCTAGTTATTATTTTCTTGGAGACTCCTTTAACCTTTTGCGTATGCCAAGTGCTCAGCATTCAACCTTTTCCTTCAGTCAGGTTCACTGACACCTGAGCCAGGCTGCAGACCTGAGCAAGGCTGTTCACATAGGACATTTTGGAGACCAGCAATTTATAAGGCTGCCATGTCAGAAGCAACTTGACGGTACTTCATACAAACACACATTTACTGAGAACAGAAATAATTAGAAAATTAAATTTCAGTTACTTAGTTAGCAAAAGATTAGACAGACAGAGGGATGGATAGGAAGGAAGGAAGGAAGGAAGGAAGGAAGGAAGGAAGGAAGGAAGGAAGGAAGGACAGATTCATGGAGAGATCCATTAATGGCTATTGGCCATGATGTCTGAAGGGTGCCTCCATATAGAAGAAGAAGAGAAGAGATTGGATTTATAACCCACCCTTCACTTGGAGTCTCAGAGTGGTTTACAATCTCCTTCCCCTTCCCCTCCCCACAACAGACGCCCTGTGAGGTAGGTGGGGCTGAGAGAGCTGTGACAGAAACTGCTCTTTTTCAAGAACAGCTGTGCGAGAACTATGGCTTGCCCAAGGTCATGCCAGCAGCTGCATGGGGAGAAGTGGGGGATCAAACCCAGTTCTCCCAGATTAGAGTCCACGCACTTAACCACTATACCAGACTGGCTCCTATATACAGAGGCAACAACCCTCTTTACACCCGTGCTGGTAGGCAACATCAGGAGAAGGCCTGGGCCTCCATGCCCTGTTTGTTTGGTCTCTCAGGGCAACTGGTTGGCTGCTGTGTGCAACGGTATGCTGGACTAAATGGTCCAAACTCTTCATACGTTCATATGTTCTTCATGATAGGCAGATAGACACCATTAAACAGACTTCAGATTCATTAGCTTGGCACATATTTGTAGTTTGTGTTTTGTGCTCGTGGAACACTGAAGTAGCCTGGATTCTGCCTCATCGAAAGTGGGGACCTTGTGTCAACCGGGGGGGGGGGGGGGGGACTAGCTACCGCCTCCTTTAGTTAAAATCCCATCAGTGTTTCTGGCAAAGCCTCGTTTGCTATCCATAGATGACCCAGATATGTTAAGCAGCCTTTTGTCTACAACACAGAGGTACCAAGGGAAGCGCCCTCTCCCCTATCACACACACACAGGGATACCAACAACCTGGAGAGAGAAAAAATGTTCTATTCCCTTAACAGATGCTTAATGTGGGGAAATGGAGAGTTGAAACTTCATGGTGGGAAGTTAAACAACATCACCTGGTAAATAGCCACCGGCAAGGGATGGGGGGGGGGGGGGTAAGGTTGCCAGATCCAGGCTGGGAAACTCCTGGAGATTTGGGGATGGAGCCTGGGGAGGACGGGGACCTAAGTGGGATACAATGCCATAAGAGTTCACCCTCTAAAGCATCCATCTTCTCTGTTGTCTGAAGATAAATTGTAATTCTAGGGGATCCCAAGGTCTCACCTGGAAGCTGGCATCTCTAGGTCCTCATTTAGGGTTGTCAGGCAGGGCTTGGCAACCAGCGAGGGTACTTACTGGCTGGGCTTATGACATCACTCCCCATGCGCCTGGAAGTGACATCAGAGTGCCACTTCAGCTCTATGGTTAAATTAGAGAGTCTTGTGAGAGTTGCCATACCTCAAGATTTGGGGGATGAAGTCTGAGGTGAGCACGCTTTGGGGAGAGGAGGGTCTTCAGTGCCCTAGAGCCTACCTTCCAAAGTGGCCATTTCCTCCAGGTGAACTGATCTCTGTATCCGGGAAATCAGTTGTAACTCTGGGAGATCCCCAGGCCCCATCTGGAGATTGGCAACCTCAGATTGGCTAGGACCGGGCAACCCAGCTTCAGATCCCGACACGGTTGTGCAACTGATGGGTGACCTTGGGCCAGTTTCTCTACCTAGCCAATCTCCCAGAGCCGTTGTGAAGACTTCCAGCCGACAACTGGAAGCTGGCAACCATATTGACAAAGAATCCGGCACTTGTGTAGCCAGACCAGCAGAATGGTTTACACACTGGAGGAAAGGCCTCCGTGAACTGACCATGGTGGAAGAGGCCACAGTAAAGCTGAGGAACCCCATCTGCAGACCAAAGCCCTCCACCACCCTTCATCGTGCTCCCCAACCCCCTCGCAATCTACGCAAAAGTATGTCGGATCCCGACATGCGGACATAGATCAAAAAGGGGTGACTGCACATGTTGACAGGACGCTAATTAAATTGATCCACACTTTGTGATTTACTTATTTGGAACTGTTAATTTTGCAACAGTTAAGGCAAGCCCCCTTCTTTGGGCTGATAAAAAAAATGCAACCAGCCAGGCCTACCTGTGGAAGATGATGAGCGCCATCTACTGGACAACCCGTGTTACCTTTGATCTGCAAACCCAGCAAGGGCCTATTTTATTTCATCCTCCAGCTGTGGGAAGACTGTAAAGCTACTGACTGGAGCTGGAGCTCTGTACCACTGAGCACCACCCTTTGGCCTTTTTAAAACCCCAAAGGCTCCATTTCCCAAAGTGCCCTGCTTAGAGAAGACTCAGAGCTACGCTGTTCCTGAGTGGAATAATTCTTCACACTGCAACGAGAGAATACCATATAAACACATGCATAGGCTGGGTTTGCTGGGATAGCTTTCCTGCCTGCAGTCACGTTGCAGGAGACATTCATACAGAATATGTGCAATGCTGGATAGCCAGTCGATGCCTGTAAATATTTCAAAAACTGTTGACATTTGGTGTTTGTGCATGAATTAGGTCAGTCCCAAATGGCTTCAAAGAGGAGCTAGGGCTTAGGGATAAAGCCCTTGTTTAGGGTTATTTTTTTAGGGTGGGGCTTGGAGAGCTCATGGAATTACAACTGCTCTCCAGAGATCAGCTCCCCTGGAGAAAAGGGCTGCTTCGGAGGGTGGACTCTGTGGTATTATACCCAACTGGGATCTCTCCCCTCCCTAAACCCTGCTCTCCCCAGGCAACTCCCCCCCCCCCAAAAAAGCCTCCAGGAATTTCCCAACCCAGAGTTGGCACCCCTACCCTTGTTTCACACGCAGGACGTCCCTGATTTGGTTGCTGGCATTTCCACTCAAAGGCTCTCAAGATATAAGCCCTGGGGAAGAACTTTGCCTCCCTGAGACTTGCAGTCCATGAGAGTCAACAATACTGAATTTGATTGGCCAGCTATCAAGTCTAGCCTGGTACTGAAGCATGCCCCCACATGTGATGACTCAACAGGCAGGGATGGAGAGTGAGCATCAGCGTGCTGGCCCCGCCCCTGCCTCCATGTGATTGGCTGGTCATCTGCGGAGTGCACCTCCATGGGGGGTGGGATACCCCCCCCCTCCCCAGGACCAGCAGTGTCCCGAAAGCTGTGTTAGCTGATCACGGGGAGGGGGGTGTATAAGGGAACGCTTCTTCTGCACAGTCGCACTCTGCAGATGATCTCTGCAGAGATGGAGGCGGGACCAGCCAGCTCACCTCTGCTTTTCCTCCCCATGTACTGAATCAACGTGGGGGGCGGGGGTGTCTCCCAAATTAGTTTAAGCCAGCTTGGTATGTTCCATAAAAAAAACCCCTGTTTTGGTGCTCCAATCTCACACAATAGGAAAGCATTCTAACAGGTCTGATCACTCTTTCTTACGCGCCCAGGGAAATGCCGATCGCCACTTGGGCGTCAGGAAACAATTTTTCCCCAGGCCAGTTTGGTCACGGATCCTGGAGGTTTTTTGTCATCTTCTGGACATGGAGCAGGAGTCACTGGGGGGGGAGGTAGTTGTGAATTTTCCTGCATTGTGCAGGGGGTTGGACTAGATGACCCTGGAGGTACCCTCCAACTCTATGATTCTATTATTCTAACTCCAGGGTGGGACATTCCTGGGGATTTGGAGGGGTAGATCATGGGGAGGGCAGGGGTTTGGAGCGGAGGGACCTCAGTGGGTATAATGCCATGGAGTCTGCCCTCCAAAGCAATCACTTACTCCAGGAGAATTGATCTCTGTAGTCTGGAGTTCAGTTGTAATTCCAGGACATCTCCAGGTCCCACCTGGACATCGGCAAACCTGCCTCATACATTATACCCATGAGCCTCTCGGTATGTATGTTTGCCATTTTGCATGAAGAGGACAAAGGAAAGGGGAGGAGAAAGTGGTGGGGGGAGGTGAAGGGAGAGAGGTGGGAAGGAAGAAGGCGGCAGTGGTGGTGGAGGTGAAAGAGGCAGCCAAGGAAGGAGGAGGCAGAGGGTGGACAAGCGAGAGAAAGGCAGTGAAGAAGAAAGAGGGTGGCAGAGGGTGGGGCGAAAGTGGCAACAGTGAAGGCAGAGAGGAGAAGAGGAAGTGGAGACCCGCGAGGATTGCCCCTTTCTCTGAGAGTTCCTTGCGGGTCCCCACTTGTATTCCTGCTCATTCGTAAGAGTTTTAAGAGCATCCTTATTGTAAATATGAAAGACAAGCTTCATGACAGCAGTGCTTCCCATGTACAACTGGGTTTCCTAAAACCTTCCGACCTACTAACGCTCACGTCCTCAAAGACGCCACACCCGTCTCCGTCCTCTTCACCAGACCTTTGACCTCGCAAATTAATCCTCACCTCCAACTGGAATTCACTGCAAGCCGCTGCAAGACTTTCCTCATCTCTTCCTCTCCCACTGCAAAACCGTGCAAAATGTTACCATCTGTGATGTCACTTAATGAAACAGAGGGGGGGGAACCAACATTCGGCACATCTCTCCTCTCCTATGATAGCTATCTAATGAGAAGGGGGGGAGAGTCAATTTGGACACAGGAAGCTTAAATAGGCTTTCCCTTCAATCGATTGGTAATGCAAATGTACATTGGCAAAAACGGGCATTCAGTGCTGTCCAAGATCAGCCAACGAATTGACCTGAGCCGGAATTTGAACCCAAATCCGCGTCGATCGTGTTGAACTCCCTATCTCCCTCCATTAACCCATCTGCGATTATCCTGAATCCCAAGCAAGAGTTGTAGGTGAAGGTTAATTTACACATAAGAAGAATTTCTCTTTCAAGTAACAATGCCTCGCTACTTCACTGATTAATGTCACTACACTGTGCCGATTCCACCACCTCATAATTAAACAGGAGGTATTCAGCTGTAAAGCAATTGAGCATCATAATGGCTTTTGCATTAGCTCTTTTACCCTGCAATTTCCCACCCCATTTTCCCACTTTTGCGATTGTTGGGGGGAAGAGAATCTGAACCGCAGGTTTGACGGCAAAGGCTGGCGTGATGTCCTCCGAATGTTCTCCGGCCACCCGACGGTTGCCTCGGTCTACCTGCAAAATTGAAATCGCGCTCAAGAAGTGCATCTCCGGTAGAGCATTATTTTGTGCAATTCCCATTAACCATAATAATAATAAAAAAGGAAGCATCTGCTTTCCTTCCCCCATTTTGACAAATGGTGCTGAAAATTGCCCACTTCTACGCATGAGCAACGAAAGGAACAATAACGAGGAATGCTGAGGCGGGGTGGGGAATGTGGAGGAGCCGCTGAGATTTTATGCATCTATCTACCTATAGTGCCTTGTTGTCATATGATTTATTTTTGTAGCGCCTTGTGCGTAGAGAAACACCGGCACCGGAGCTGCACAAGATAGTCCGCAGTGTCAGGTTGGAGGCAGAAGTCGCCGGTATCGCTGCCATTGTAATCTCCCCAGGAAAAACACACAGATTGTTTGAATATTCACATTTCTTCAGTCCCATTGTTGTTTCTTTGGCTGCTGCTACCTTGGTACACCATTTCCCCCTCAGGAAGCAATTTTTCTCCATGCCAGGTTGGCCAGGGATCCTCGAGGGTTTTTTGGGAGGGGTCATTTTCTGGGCGTAGAACAGCAGTCACTGCGGGTGTGGAGGGGGAGGTATTTGTGAATTCCCTGCATTGTGCAGGGGGTTGGACTAGATGACCCTGGAAGTCCCTTCCAACTCTATGATTCTATGTTTCTTCCTTTTCCTGAATAGATCCCATAACCAATCCTGCCCATTGGACACATAGACCTGCCTCAGACTGAATCAGACCCTCGGTCCATCAAGGTCAGTATTGTCTACCAAAACCGACAACTGCTCTCCCGGGTCTTTCACCAGAGCCAGTTTGGTGTAGTGGTTAAGAGTGCGGACTCTAATCTGGGAGAACCGGGTTTGATTCCCCACTCCACCACATGCAGCCAGCTGGATGACCTTTGGTCAATCACAATTCTCTCAGAGCTGATCTCTCAAGGGCAGTTCTCGAAAGAGCTCTCTCAGCCCCACCTACCTCACAGAGTGTCTGTTGTGGGGAGGGGAGAGGAAGGGAAAGGAGATTGTAAGCTGCTCTGAGACTCTTTCTGGTAGTGAAGGGCAGGGTATAAATCCAATCACTTATTCTCTCCTTCACATCACCTTCTGCCTGACCTTTCTAGCTGGAGGTGCTCAGGACTGAACCTGGAACCTTCTACATGCCAAATATATGCTCTACCTCTGAGCCACAGCCCTTCCCCAACAGCACATACAATGAAGGGAATGACATCACGATGCCATGAAGCCAATGAGATCTGGCTGTATGACAACACTGAGAGCCAGTGTGGCTAGTGGAAAGTGAGGGTAAATGAGGGCAATCAAACTGAACATGACAACATTTTATATAATGTGCGGAAAAATAAAAAATAAGAACTTGAGCCATTTCGCTTCACCTTTATTCAGTGCTCATGATGAAAACTGCATTTACCAACATGGGTAAACGCAACAGCGGACACTCAGCTTTCTTTTCAGAAAGAGCGGGTTTTTAGTACTGGTATTTTGTATTCTTTTACCAGTGGGTGTGTTAACATCAATTTGAAGACTGCATTGTATATTACGGCGATGATGGAAAGCGCCCTCAAGCTGACATGGCGACCCCTTGCGGCTTTCAAGGCAAGAGGTGTTATGAGGTGATTTGTCATTGCCTGCCTCTGCCGAGGGGCCCTAGACTTTCATGGGGGTCTCCCATCCCAGCCCGAATGATGGCTGACACTGCTTGGCTCCTGCAATATGACGAAATCGGGCTAGCCTGGGTCATCCTGGTCAGCTCAGGGCTTGCCTATTATACTTGGGGATAAATCTCAAGATGTGCCCAATGTACATGATGTATTTAAACCAGTTTGGGGTAGTGGTTAGGAGGTGGGGACTCTACTCTGGGAGAACTGGGTTTGATTCCCCACTCCTCCGCAAGCAGCTGCTGGATGACCTTGGGCAAGCCATAGTTTTGTCAGAGCTGTTCTTGAAAGAGCAGTTCTCGAAAGAACTCTTTCAGCCCCACCTACTGAGACTCCAAGTGAAGGGCGGGGTATAAATCCAAACTCCTCCTCCTCCTCTTCTTCTTCAGCAGATATTGGACTGGGTGACAAATGGAACTTTGACTCTCGAACATTCATCTCCCGAAAATCTTGTTGCTCTCTAAGGTGCTCCTGGATTCAAATCTTGTTCTTCTACCGCAAACCAACATGGCTACCCTCTGAAATAAGGTTGCCAGCCTCCATGTGGGACGGAAAAAACAAAGAAAAATGATGCGATATCTTATCACAAGCGCAAATAAATTTACCAGTTCCAACGTGAACCAAATTTATCAAGGATTGCGATTCGTCTCAGGCATTCACAAAGTCCATCAAACGAGGAGATCAATATACAGTTACTTTTGTTGATCTTGCAGCAGGAATAAATTCTTCATAGAAAGCATGCAGCTGTGTAATGCGAAAACGGACACACCCGGCTCTTGGGAGACCATTTCGAATTAGAAATCCTTCCTCAAGGCAGCCTTATAATGAGGACCCAGTGCTCTTCTCGGTATTTCACGAGCAGAAAGCTATTCATCGGTTTGGTAGGCAGGTAGGCCCTCCATGTGGGGGCTGGAAATCTCCTGGAATCACAACCCATCTCCAGATCACGTATGTCACATATTTATTTAAAACATGCCGCTTCTCCCAGAGAAAATGGCTGCTTTGGAAGGTGGACTCAATGGCATTATACCTCACTGAAGTCTCCTTCCCCTCCCCAAACCCTCAGGTGGGGCCTGGGGATCTCCCGTTTTTACAACTGATCTCCAGCTGACAGGGATGAGCTCCCCTGGAGAAAAATGGCTGCTTTGGAGGGTGGACTCTATGGCATTGTACCATGCTGAGGCCCCTCCCCTCCCCAAACCCCGCCCTCTCCTGGCTCCACCCCCAAAGTCCCCAGGTATTCTCCAACCCAGACCTGGCAACTCTAGGTGGGCTGCACGGCATTATACCCTACCGAGGGTCCCTCCCCTCCCTAAACTCCTCTCTCCCAAGCTCCAGCCACAAATCTCCAGGTATTTCCAAACCCAGAGTTAGCTGGCGACTCTCTCCTGAAACCAGACTGAGTAATCAAGAGATGACATGCTGTATTTCCCCACTTGTTTGAGATGTAACAGCAAACCACTCAGATACACCACGGCAATCCATGGTTCTCTCCTTCCCCTTCCCTTCGTTTGAAGTTTAGCTATTGAGAGATTTCTGCTTTTGCAGTCGTGGCGGAAATATTCCATTCGCTAAGGACACGTCGGGATGGCCGTTACATCCAAACAAGCAAGCTACACTTTGAACTTGCGCTACAAACGAGGATTCCGAACCAGAATCATGCCACTGCCAGGAATGTAAAAAACATCCTCTCTGGATGGACGCAACTGCCAGCTACATTTTGCAATGACGGCAGACATCGCTGAACGATCTGGCAGCTCATGAGGTCAGGAAGAATAGGGAGCAAAGCCATAGGCATAGACTACGGGGGGGCTTGAGGGCTGGAGCCACCCCTGAAATTTCCCAGGGGGGCTCAGCCACCCCCGGCAAAATGGAGTGCCTGCCACCACGCCTCCCTGGGCCCTTCCGAGGCCCGGCCACTGCTGCTGCCGGTGCCTCTCCCCCCCCCTCCTGGCCACCCCTCTGTCCTTCCCTCTCCCTCCCTCTTTTCCAGGCGAAATGCCTGGCATGGTGGCATCACTCGGAAGTGACGCCATCCACGCCGGGCACATTGCTAGGTGACGCTCTAGCAATCGCCCTGAAACTCTATGGCACTTCCGGGTGACACCACCACGCTGGGCATTTCGCCCAGAAAAGAGGGAGGGAGAGGGAAGGAGTGGCCGGGGGGGGGGGGAGAGGCACCGGCAGCAGCGGCTGGTGGGCCTCGGAAGGGTCCGGGGAGGCGCGGCGGTTTCCCGGGTGGGAGAACATCGCCCCAGCGAGCGAGCGTGTTTCGCGTGCACACTAAAGAGCCCCCCCTGGAATTTACAAAACTCTATGCCCCTGAGCAAAGCAACGAAGGATACTTAGCTCACTTGTGTAGCAAGTTAGCAATGAATCGAGGCTTGCTATTACATCTGCATCAAGTTTTAATATTTATTATTACGTAGTCACTTATTTTGAAGGAGGAGGAGGAGAAGGAGGAGATTGGATTTATACCCCGCCCTTCACTACCCAAGGGAGTCTCAGAGTGGCTTACAAACTCCTTTCCCTTCCCCTCCCCACAACAGACACCCTGGGAAATAGGTGGGGCTGAGAGAGAGCTCTTTCCATAACTGCCCTTGAGAGAACAGCTCTATGGCTTGCCCAAGGTCACCCAGCTGGCTCCATGTGGAGGAGTGAGGAATGAAACCCGGTTCTCCCAGATAAGAGTCCGCACACTTAACCACTACACCAAACTGGCTCTCATTCTGCTCTTTTCCCCAATAGGAACCCTGTCCTCCATTTTATCTTGACAACAACCCTGTGGGGTAGGCTAGGCAGTGAGCGTGAGGCTGGGTTAAGATCACTCAATGAGCTTCCATGGCAGAGTGGAGATTCAAACCTGGGCCTCCTAGATCCTCGCCCGACACTGTAGCCACGGCACCATGCTGGCTCCTGGTGCCGTGATGCTTAACAAGGACTGTATGGCTCTGTAGAAGACCATCAGCAAATCCTGGAACTTTTGGGTCACAAATGGGAGGCATTTGGGGGATCTCCCACATGAGATAGTTTCTAACAGCGCGCAAGAGGAGATCCTACATTTCCCCCTCCGGCCCTTAACATAGTGGCATCCGGCAAACAGGACTCAAGTCTGACCATAAGAAGTTGGCTGAGGATGGCTATCAGACTACAAATGCCAGCCTCTGGGTGGGAGCTGAGGATCCCCTGGAATTACAGCTCATCTCCAGACAACAGAGAACAGCCCCCCTGGAGAAAATGGCTTCTGTGGAGGGCAGACTCTATGACATTGTACCCCACTGAGGTCTCTGTCCTCCCCAGGCTCCACCCCCAAATCTCCAGGAGTTTCCCAACCTGGATCTGACATTTGGGTAACAAAAATGAGGAACACACATGCTGGATGGGGGATACACTTCTGAGTAGCAGTGTGGGTGAATAAGATCTTGGGGTCCGGGTGGGCTGAAAGCTAAATATGAGCAGCCAGTGTGATGTGGCGACAAAAAAGGCTAATGTGATCTTGAAGTGTATCAACAGAGGCATAACATCCAAATTGCAAGACGTCCTCTGCACCCGCTGTACACTGCATTGGTCAGGCTGCACCTGGAGTACTAATTGCAGTTCTGGAGGCCTCACTTCAAAATGGATGTGGACAGAATGGAGCAGGTGCAGGGGAGAGTGACGAGGATGATCGGGACCTGGAGACCAAGCCCTAGGAGGAAAGGCTGAGCGACTTGGGGATGTTTACTCTGGAGAAGAGGAGATTGAGGGGGGGGACATGATGGAGGGCAGGGAGCTGTTCCTGTTGGCAGCAGAGGATAATAGGACTCACAATCATGGGTTTAAATGAAGGGTGGGAAGATACCGGCTGGATCTTAGGAAAAACTTTTTGACAATAAGACCAATTTCCCACAAGCGCTGCCCTGGCGTTGTTCCTCCGTTTGCCCCGATTGCTTGCTTGAATTTCCCACCATATGCCACGGGGTGCATTTTGACCCGGGGCTTCGCGCAATTTCCTCAGATTTCCTCCACGGCTTCAGTGATCCTCAAAAAACAGGATCACGGAAGCCGTGGGGGAAATCGCGCGAAGCTGCGCGGCAAATAGTGGGAAATTCAAGCAGGCAATTGGAGCAAATGGAGGAAGGACGCCGGGGCAGCGCTTGTGGGAAATCGGTCTAAGAGTTGTGCAGCAGTGGGATCAGCTGCCTTGGGAGGTGGTGAGCTCCCCCTCACCGGCAGTCTTCAAGCAGCAGCTGGACCAACCCTTGTCAGGGATGCTCTTGGCTGATCCTGTATTGAGCAGGGGGTGGACTGGATGGCCTGGATGGCCCCTGCCAACTCTGCGACCGTATGATTCTACCCCATCCCCTACTGGTGACCAGGGGGAACCTGGCAACCCTGGCAAAGGTCTATTAAATGTATGCCTGAGTCGTTGGTACCATATGTAGGTATCATCTGCAGTGTACCAATATACATCGTTGTTGTATCCAGGATGCTGTTTTTAATTGTCTGGTTTTCTTTTACAGGTGGCTTGGGGGGCGGGATTTCCTGCTAATACTGTGTACTTGATGGGCCAGTGGATGGAAGATTAAGAACCCCCCGAATTAGAGATGCCCTGGAAAGCATGGAAAGGCAGCATGGTTGAAGTGCTGGACTAGGATCTGGGAGAAACAGGCCCTGACCTCCTCTCTGCCATGAAGCTGATGGGGTGACCCTGAGCCAGCCACACACTGTTGGTCTAACCTACCTCATAGGGCTGTTGTTGTAAGCATTCAGTGGGAGAGAAGGATGATGGAAGCTACTTTGGGAAGATGATCACCATCATAATCATCGTATGGCATTGTGTGTAGGACAGCCAGGAGATCCTAGGATTGTCCGGCAGCTGGGTTTGATACCCCATTCTTCCACATGTAGCTGCTGGTGTGACCTTGGGTCAGTTACACGTTTTTTCAGAGCTGTCCTCTCATGAGCAGTTCTCGAAAAAGCTCTCTCAGCCACCCCCCCCCCCCCGTCTCACAGGCAGTGTACCCTCTAAGCTGATTTAGTGTGAGTTAGCTCACAGTTTTTTTAGCCTCCGGCTCACACATTTTTGTCTTAACTCAGGAAGGATGGCTCCAGAGCCAACTAATTTATGCAGTCGCCAAATCACTCGCTCACGACTTTAATGCCAGTGGCTCACAAAGTAGAATTTCTGCTCACAGGGCTCCACAACTTAGAGGGAGCATTGCTCACAGGGTGTCTGTTGTGGGGAGAGGAAGGGAAAGGAGATTGTAAACCAATCTGAGACTCCTTTGGGTAGTGAAGGGTGGGGGTATAAATCCAATCTCCTCCTCCTCCTCTTCTTTCTCCTTCTTCTAACAAAACCCTTTTTTAAAACATGCACACCTGTTTCTTGCTGGGTTTGGAGGTACCAGGAGTTAGTGGACTTCTCCCAGGGCCATTTGGTGACTTCTCTGAAAGGTGTAAAACGAACCATCCCCTCAGATCTCCCTGATGCTGGCTGACCACAGAAATCCAATTATTCCTCACCCTATATGCCTGCTTTCACCGCCTTCCGGAGCCCAGCAGCATCGTAGGATCCTAATCCTGTACGTCTCAAGGCAGGCACACGCACACACGAAAAACCCTTTAAGGGGGGGGAGCCCTGCCACCTTCCTTTTGGAGTTCCAAGTAAACGAGGACGGCAGGATTGAGCTGCCGAGTGATAAAGGAAGAGGCGGGTAATTGCTGTAATTCGAATGTCAAGGAACTAGTCAACCTATTGTGTGTGTTTTCCCCCCGGGTTCCTCTGTACCTCCTCACTTGCTGCAGAGGGCCCAATCCTGATGGTGCCTAGGCACCCTCTCCCATTAATGCAAGAGAATCCCCCCTACCGCTGCCTCCCGAATTAAGACACAATTTAATTTTTTTAAAGAAAATTAAAGAGGGGCTTGCAAATTCGGCTTCAGCAGGATACAAAACCCCCAGCAAACCTTTCTTCCATTTAATTCTTTCTTTAAAAAAAACACAACAACCATGGCATTTAAGGCCTAAATACAACAGATGGTGCGTTGGGAGGGGTCGCTCATGAATTCCCGTGTTTTCTTCAGCACCCCGGGGGATCCCAGCATGGTACCAGTTATCAGCACCGTTAGACCCTTCTTTCTAGTTCTGAAAGGAATTTGTTAGTTGGTTCCCATTTGTATGCTGCGGCACACTTAAGACTCTGGCAGCTTACACAAATATTTACCATTTGTAATTGTTAATAAGGTTAGGAAAAAGAACAAAGATAGCAGGTTTTTGCAGAGACGTCCCATAAGCTACCTGTAATGCCATCTGGGCTGTTTACCTTGTGATTTAGGCACAGGGGAAAAAATGGGGATAAAGACACAGTGTTTCTTCCCCCTCTCCCCAGAGCCCATGCCAAGAAAGCCAAAACTATGTTCTGTGTATCCTGTTAGAAGAGTCCTGCTAAGTGGTTGAGCCATCCAGCATGGCTGGAAGAAAGAGACAAATAAACCCCAGATGTTCACACCTGTAGCCAGCTTCCTCTCCTTGGTTGCAATCACCACCAATTAAATCCTAACCATTTTTCATCCATTTTTTGTTTTTCAGATTCTCCAACCACAGGTGTTACCCATAGAGGCAGTCTCCTATTTACTGGGGGGGGGGGGGGGGGGGACTAGCTTTAATGGAGACAGAGTGAGAGGTGGGTAACTGGGCTCTCCACCGATGTATACCAGGATTTTCCCTTAGAGAGCTCTCAAAATAAACCAGTCAGATGTTCAGCTAGATGTTGTTTTATTGAAAACTAATAAGAGGGCAAAAACATGCAAACAGAACACACTTACAAAAACACAAACAAGCTAAGAATAAATCAGGGAGGAGTGGGAAGAGAGAGATTTTGGAGGGGTGGTTTTTTCCGATCTAGAAGAGGAGGTCCATGGAGGCAGCAAAATGGCCAGTGTTTCACGGAGAAGAGGTGAGGATCCACACACAAGTGGGGGTGTATGTATGGTGCCGAGAACACACTTACACTGACTGGGTTTGCCAGATATAGGGCAAAATGCTGCCTGAGAGCAGGGAGACGCGCCTGCCCCCAAAACAATCACTCAATTGGTTTTCGGGAGATGGAAAATGTTTAGGATAGGCTTGATGTGTTTGTCATACTAATCTGGGAGAAACTTGATAGGTTTTCCTGAGATGAACAATAAATTGGCCAAAACCTTGATGAAATCACCTGAGCTGAACTCTAAGTGTTAATGCTTCTTGATGACCCTTTGAGTACCTGAAAGGAAAACTACCAGGTTTTGTGAATAGGGTTAAATGTTGTTTAATTGGGGTAAATGGGCAAGGGGGGAGAGTAAGGCTGGGCATGTGACAGGATTAGTCCAAGGTGAGGAAACCTGTCTTGGGAGTCCCATTGTTCCTAAATTATGCATCTCCTCAAGGTGTGGGGAGGGTCGTTAGTCCGTCAGCCATTTCTGACTCAACTTCAAAAATATTTTTCCCAGGCTTGTCTCTAGCTGGCATCCATTTTGTATCAATTTGGGCCAGGCAATGTCTTATATGTGTGATTTTTGAGGTGATATTTGTATGAAGGGTATTTATGCCTTTCTCTCTCTAACTGCTAAACTGCCCTTCTGTGGGAGGAGGGGTCTGACTGCTAACACGGGGGGGGGGGGGGGGATAAGCCTTGTAAAATGGAAGTTGAAGATGGCAGGAAATGAGAAAGACCCAACATGAGATGGATTGACTCCATCAAGGAAGCCACTGCCTTTGTGTTCACAAGACGTGAGCAAGGCTGTTAATAATAGAACGTTTTGGAGGCCATTATTTCATAGGGTTGCCATAAGTCGGAGGTGACTTGATGGGGAGGGGCTGTGGCTCAATGGCTCAAGGCAGAGGGTCCCAGGTTCAATCCCCAGCATCTCTAGTTAAAAGATCCAGATAGGAGGTGCTGTGAAAGACCTCTCCCTCAGATCCTAGAAAGCTGCTGCCAGTCTGAGTAGACAATATTGACCTTGATAGACAAATGGTCTGATGCAGTATAAGACAGATTCATGATTTCATGTGTTTATGGCACTTAACATACATACACATACATTCTTTCTGTCTTCTTTGGAAGACTGTGCAAAGCACAGTTTGTTTGTTTATTTGTTTGTTTCCTCAAATAGAGAGCCAGTTTGATGTAGTGGTTAAGTGAGCAGACTCTAATCTGGGAGAACCGGGTTTGATTCCCCACTCCTCCACTTGCAGCTGCTGGATGACCTTGGGCAAGCCATAGCTCTGTACCAGCTGTTCTCTCAAGAACAGTTGTCTCAGAGCTCTCTCAGCCCCACCTACCTCACAGGGTGTCTGTTGTGGAGAGGGGGAGGGAAAGGAGTTTGTAAGCCACTCTGAGACGCCAAGTGAAGGGCGGGGTATAAATCCAATCTCTTCTCTCTCTTCTCATTAGATTTCTATTCCGTTCTTTCCTGAGGGCTCAGGGCAGATTACAACAATAGTGAGATACCAAAGAACAGTTCCCAGTAGGAATGGGCACAAACTGAAAAAAAAAATGGTTTGGTTCATGGCATGTCCCATCTGCAGACCATATACATCACGAACTTTTAGCCACCTTGTGAACAGGTTTGGTTTGTGAGGTAGTAGAACCAGGGGTCATTTCGAGCAGGAGCTCGGAGGAGTGCAGCTCCGGCAGTTGGTGCCAGCCCCCCTCCCATGGGGGAATGCCTGCTTATGTCATGGCTGCAGCAAAATGACCCCATCCCCTGGAAAGGTTCCTCCAACCAGCCTTCTGAAGGCTTCAGCCACCACTGGAGCTATCCTCCCAGAATAGTGTATTTCTAAGGCTTGGATTAGTAGCTGTCCCCTCTCTGCCAGCCCTTCCTTCCTTCCTTCCTTCCTTCCTTCCTTCCTTCCTTCCTTCCTTCCTTCCTTCCTTCCTTCCTTCCTTCCTTCCTTCCTTCCCTCTCTCTCTTCTTTCTTTCTTGCCTTCTGACATACTTCTAGTGATGTCAGGTGGTGTAGCATATGCAAATAAGTTATGCTAATGAGTTGTGCTAATGAGCTCCTGCACCTCTTTTTCTACAAAATGACCCCTGAGTAGAACACTCCCCCCCCCAGTGTGCTAGAGACACCAAATTCACAGGGGATCTCTGGCTGTCTCATCTGTACCTGCTCTTCGAGTTTGGTAAAGATTGGATTTACAGGGTCTGATTTACTGTCCCCCAAAGAAGGAAAGTCTCCAGGAAAGTGCTTTCTGGGGAAATGACCTGCGGGACCTGCAGTCATTTTGACAGGTGCAGGTTCAGGAGTATATAGGATGAATCCTGTGCAAGCTAGAGACACCAAAGTTGGAAGGCATATAGAGGAGCATCCGGGGGAGGTCTGCTGCAGGTTTTGTGTCTCTAGGTTGCACAGGATCTGTTCTATACACTCCTGAACCTGCACCTGTCAAAATGACTGAGGTTCAGGATTGTATAGAATAGATCTTGTGCAAGCTAGAGACATCAAAGTAGCGAGGGATCTTCCCTGGATGCTCCTCTACATGCCTCCTCTTTACACACACACACACACACACACACACACACACACACACACACACTTCAAAGTTTAGCAAAGTTTTAGATTGAGTGGAGACTGTCTGGAAATGTATCTGCTCATGAACCAGCACAAACTTCAAGGAACAGCTTGAAAGTTCATGGAAAGTTCGTGCCAGTTGACTTGCCATGAACTTGACTTCGCAAACCACAAACCGGCCAAAATTCACCACGAACTTTAGTTCATCGGCCAGTTCGTCCCTATCCCTAGTTACCAGACCACTCTCATGTCTCCTATGAGATCAGCTACATTACACCAGATTCCGGGCATATCTCAACCGCAAATGAACCTATGAAGCCACTGGTGTACCTTGGTGAGCTTTGCCACAGTGTTCAAAGAGGGATGTTCATAACAATATTAAACAAAGGCCTGAATTCATAAGAGCCCAAAGCACTATGTCTTCAGCAATTAAAGTAAGCGTTTGGGGTTGAAATACCACAAACTCACCAGCTTCGTAGACAATCCCACATTTTAATCACTTTGGAAAGTGTCTCCTTAGCAACACACGGGGTGTTTCTTCTTTCCCTAAGGTCATCTTGCCTCCCAATTGATACTGACTTGGTGCTCTTAGGGCCATAACTCCTAATTAATATGTGAAACTGATGAACTGTCCTTGAACTCTGGGGGCTGTCTGTAAATCCTAGTCAAAACTGATTAAATCCCATCCATGGAGGAAGAAGGTCTGAAGAATGCTAGCTAAAAGAATGTCCACTGATATGTCATCAATTTGAGCTATGTCTATGAAGGGTTTTTGGATTCTGACTCTCTGTCCTTATATGGAGGAGGAGGAGATTGGATTTAACCCCGCCCCTCCCTCGGAGTCTCAGAGTGGTTTAAAATCTCCTTCCCTTCCTCTCCTTGCAACAGAAACCCTGTGAGGTAGGTAGTGCTGAGAGACTTTTGAGAGAACTGTGACTCACCCATGGTCACCCAGATGGCTTCAGGTGGAGGACTATGGAATCAAACCCAGTTCTCCAGATGAGAGTCCGCCACTCTCAACCACTACACCTAGCTGGGTCTCAGAAACTTAGTACTGCTATCTGGGAAGGTCAGAAGGCCCGGCTCCTAATAATTATACTAGGCCTGCTGGCCAATCCAAAAACTTCACACATTCTGCCAATCCTGAAAGTTGATGTTTCAATGCACTCACATATGCTCAGGGGTCATTTCGTAGAAAAAGAGGTGCAGGAGCTCATTAGCATAGCTCATTTGCATAGCTCATCTGCATATGCCACACCCCCTAACATACTGGAAGTGTGTCAGAAGGCAACACCCACCCCTCAGGCTCCACTCCACAGATGAGTGAAACTGACCTGCTCTTCCTCCATTCCCTTCCCCATCTAATACTTTGTGCAATAAAAATAAGCGTAAAGAACATTCTCTTCCTGCTCCCTTGAAACCACCGGGTTGAGATGCCCAGGACATGTGTACCACCCATCCCTTTCCCTTCCCCTCCCCACAACAAGACACCCTGTGAGGTAGGTGGGGCTGAGAGAGGTCTTTTGAGAACTGCTCATGAGAGAACAGCTCTGAGAGAACTTGTGACTGGCCCAAGGTCACCCCAGCAGCTGCATGTGGAGGAGTGGGGAATCAAACCCAGTTCTCCCAGATTAGAGTACAACTCCGGACCACTACACCAAACTGATGGGGTGGAAGCTGCTGAAGGGTTGGTGAAATTTCTCCAGTACTTATGTGCCATGTGCCCAGATAAAAAATGGTATACTTAGAAAATGTATATGCCACCTTGAGCAAGTCTCTGGAAAAGCAGCACACAGTCATAAAAGGAACAATGATAAAATTATCAATATTAAAACAAAACATTAAAAACAATAAAGACCCTAGCAGGTCTTCCCCGGGGTGCTGCGCCTCTGCACTGCTCAGGGAAGCCGAGGAGGGGGTGGGGCTTGGTCATGTGCCCGCCCCCTGGGCTCCTCACTCCCAGAGCTGCGCTCCTGTGCACTCCTGCTCCAACGGACCCCTGCATATGCTGAATAATTAGGGTTGCCAACCTCCATGTGGTACCTAAAGAACTCCCACTATTACAAATGATCTACAGGTGACAGAGATCAGTTCACCTGAAGAAAATGGAAGCTTTGGAAGGTGGACTCTATGGCATTATTGCCCTTGTGAGGTCCCTCCCCTCCCCAAATCCCGTCCTCCCCAGGCTCCACTCCCAAAATCATTCAGGTATTTCCCAATCAAGAGCTGGCAACCTTATGAATAATGACCTTTCAATCCACTTTGCAACTAGATTTTATAACTTGAAACAGCAAGATCCCCTTGCAAACAGTCACTAAAGTGCATTGGAAGAGGCTTGAAAGTGCATCATTCAGCAGGTAAGAAAGTGTCGCTTGGTTTAGGAACATCACACGCTCTCAGCCTAAACTGGAAATAAAACAGAAAAGGAGAGAATACTCTAAGACACTTCAGGTACCCATCAGGAAGAAAGTGGAGGTTTAAATGAAGTAAGTAAGTAAGTAAAGGAGTCTGCATAGCATACAAGGTTTCCACTCTCTCCTACTACATCCTCAAAAGAACTCTGTGAAGTAGTTTAGGGTGAAATCATCTAAGATCACCCAGATTCAACTCCAGTAGCGCCTTAGAGACCAACAAGTCAAGTTTGGTGTAGTGATTAGAAGCACGGACTCTAATCTAGGAGAGCTGGGTTTGATTCCCCACTCCTCCACACGCAGCTGCTGGTGTGACCTTGGGTCAGTTACATTCAGAGCTGTTCTTTCAAGAGCAGTCCTCAAAAGAGCTCTCTCAGCCCCACCTGCCTCACAGGATGCTTGTTGTGGAGAGAGGAAGGGAAAGGAGATTGTAAGTTGCTCTGAGACTCCTTAAGGTATTGAAGGGTGGGGTATAAATCCAATCTCCTCCTCCTCCTCTTCTTCTTCTTCTTCGTTCCCTTCATCAGATCACCCAGTGACTTTGTGGCAGAATGGACATTTGAACCCCGTTCTCCCTGGTCCTAGTCAACCACAGCAACCTATGACCAATATACTTTGAGCCTTTAGACAGGGTTGGTCACATGAATTAAAACAGATCACATAAGCCAATAGGGTTCCAACCAGTGTTCCCTCGAATCTGTGTGCGTGAGCAGCCGCACATTAACACTGGAGGCCCCCAGGCCCGTAGCTACAGTGGGGCCTCTCGGGGCACAGCCCCCCTGACATACCACCAAGCCCCCCCCCCGACTTTCCATCCAACCCAGGTCCCCCGACTTCCAATTTTTAATTTTATTTGTGGTGCTCCCTTGGGGGGGGGTGCGGGGTGCCCCTGACTTATTTAAAGGCCCCCCGAATTTAAAAATCCTGGCTACGGGCCTGGAGGCCCCGCTCAACAGCAGTCTGGAGCTGCGCTGGGTCTTGCACTGCCCATTGCCCATTTGAAGATGACAGCAGTTATATTCTGCTCAGGATGTGGACTGCTCCACTCAGTAGGGGCGGGGGGGGGAAATAGAGGGAACATTAGTTCCAACTCTGGGTTAGGAAGTCCCTGGGGATTTGGAGGTAGAGCCTGGGGAGGGCAGGGTCTGGGGATGTCAGCAGGTTATAATGCCATAGAGTCCACTCTCCAGAGAGGCCTTTTTTCCCAGAAGAACTCATCTCTTTGGTCTGGAGATCAGTTATCATTCCAGGAGGTCTCCAGCTCCCATCTGGGGGTTGGCAACCCTACTAAGCAAGCCAGATTTCCCCACGCACACACCATCGTACAGTCTCTGTCACTCTAGGACTTCTTATGCCCCCTCACACACAGAGGCACCCGGGCCCCCTTTCTTCCCACAGGAACGGCAACCTCTTCTGCACGAAGACGCAGCACATATCAAATCAAGTGCGTGTATCTAAAAAAGCCCACATCTCTAATATTTATTCATCTCTTTCAGGGAAGAGGGGGAAATGGCTTGGTTTTTATTTGATTCATAAACATTAATATTCTGAGAAGGCCTAAAAACCAATCCTTGTGTCACGTTTACACAGCACGCCGTTGTCAGCGTGTCAGAAGGACCTCTCTGAGGAGACACAGGGGGTTGCTAGGAGACGGACACATTTCTCTCTGACCCCAGTGCTTGGAGACTGCCTTGACTGAAGAGCTGGTGCCGCATTGAAAAGAAGACCTCAAGGTTTCAGAGAGAAGGTCCCTGCTGTAAGCCCCTGCCATGAACCCACATAGCAGCCTCAGGGGCTACCTACATGTGACGACCAAACATGTGGATCGAAGGCCTGATGCTGTTTTTCAAGGGGAAAAGACACCTTCAGCTTCAAGGGAATTTTGAGCTGAAAAGTAGTTTGCTTTTGACCATTTCTAAATTGCCTCTCCCCACACCCAAAGCAAAGGTGCTACAGAGGGGTTGCCAGGTCTGGGTTGGGAAATTCCTGGAGATGTTGAGGGTGGAACCTGTAAAGGGTGAGGTTTGGGGGCACTGGGACCTCAGTGGGATATAATGCCGTAGAGTCCACTTCCCAAAACAGACGTTTTTTCCAGAGGAACTGATCTCCGTAACTTGGAGACCAGTTGTAATGCCAGGAGATCTCCAGCCACTCCCTGGAGAATGGCAACCCTATTCTACAAGCATGCTAGTTCAGAGCCAATCAATATGTATCGTGTAATTATTGATCTATCTTTATATATTTACTTTGTTTATATCTCACCTTTCCTTCCAACGCGGACCCAAAGCGGCTTACGTCATTCTCCTGTTCTCTGTTTTAATCCTCACAACAGCCCTGTGAGGTAGATAAGGCTGAGTGTGTATGACTGGCCCAAGATCACCCGGCAAGCTTCCAGGGCACAAGTGGGAATACGAACCTGGATTTCCCAGATCCCAGTCCAACACTTTAACCACTACACCATGCTGGTTCTCTGTACACCATGCTGGCTCTCTGAGAGCCAGTTTGGTGTAGCGGTTAGGAGCGCTGACTATAATCTGGGAGAACCGGGTTTGATTTCCCCACTCCTCCACATGCAGAGCTGTTCTCTCAAGGGCAGTTCTCGAAAGAGCTCCCTCAGCCCCACCTACCGCACAGGGTGTCTGTTGTGGAGAGGGGAGAGGAAGGGAAAGGAGATTGTAAGCTGCTCTGAGACTCCTTCGGGTAGTGAAGGGTGAGGTATAAATCCAGTCTCTTCTCTCTTCTTCTACATCTGTATGCATACATTTTTATCCTGCCCCCCTTCAGAGCAGAGTCTACACAACAACCCTGTGAGGTGGATTAGACTGAGAGAGAAAGGGACTGGCCCAGTGCGCTTCACGATTACAGTCGGGATTTGAAACCCCGGTTCTAGTCTGTGATTCTAAACACTACACCAAACTGGTTTTACCAGGTTTTCTGTGTTTTAATTATTTGTTTATTTACTTCTTACCTTTACGCCTCACTTTTCCCCACATCAGGACCCAAAGCAGCTTACATCATTCTCCTCGCCTCCATTTTATCCTCACAATAACTTTGTGAGGTAGGTTAGGCTGAGAGTGTGTTCCCTCACAGTTACTGACAGGGGTCATTTTGTAGAAAAAGAGGTACAGGAGCTCATTACTATAACTCATTTGCATATGCCACACCCCCTGACATCACCAGAAGTGTGTCAGAAGGCAACACCCACCACTCAGGCTCCACCCCAAAAATCTCCAGGTCTTTCCCAACTCAGAGCTAGCGAGCCAGCTTTACATTTTGACTAAAGACACTTTAGATTTCCTTTGCTCTTACAGGGAAGCTACCCTACAACAAGCATGAAAATACAGCCCAAGTTAGTATGCTCAGGGGTCTGTTGGGGCTGGAGTGAGGTGGAGCAAAGCTCCACCAGCTCAGGAGTGGCCACTAGGGCAGCCACGAGCCAAATCAGATTCTCTAATTGCTGATTAGGCAGTTGGTTCCCTTCCTCGAACGCAATGACCTGGCGACTGTAATCCATGCTATGGTCACCTCAAGGCTAGACTACTGCAACGCTCTCTACATGGGGCTGCCCTTGACCCAGCTCCGGAGGCTGCAGCTAGTGCAGAATGCTGCAGCCAGGCTGCTGATGGGTCTCTCAGCAAGGGACCACGTCCGGCCTGTGCTGAGGGCGCTGCACTGGCTGCCTATAGCATACCGGGTCCGATTCAAGGTGCTGGTTTTAACCTTTAAAGCCCTATATGGCCTGGGGCCTGCCTACCTAAGGGACCGCCTTTCCCCATATATACCCCAAAGAGCACTGCAGTCAGGAAGCCAACATCGCCTGACCCTTCCAGGTCTGAAGGAGGCGAGGCTAGCAGCCACCAGAAACAGGGCCTTCTCGGTGGCGGCTCCCCACTGGTGGAACGAGCTCCCAGAGAACATCAGGGCCCTGCGGGACCTTTTGCAGTTCTGCAGGGCCTGCAAAGCGAAGCTCTTCCGCCAGGCTTTTGGGACCGCCACTGGGGGGAATGGCCCTTAGTAGATGGCACAATGGGCCATCTCTAAAAACATCTATGGTGGTAGCCTCCTGGTTGGTGCAAGCTAGTGGCGGGTATTTGGTGCTGGTATGACGCTGCCATTTTGTGCTGAATGTTTGTTGTAATTTTAAAGTGATTCTATTTTATGATATGTTTTAACTTTGTAATTGAGTGATTTTATATTGTTAGCCGCCTAGAGCCGGTCCGCTGGCTAGGTGGGGTATAAATTGAAATAAATAAATAAATAAATAATCTGATTCAGCCTGCTGCCGAATTGCTGCCGAAATTCGGTGGCAACTTTAAAAGCAACTGGAGAGGAGGGGGTTTGAGGGAGAGGCTCCAAACTTGCAGGATAGCTGCTGGGGCCTCTCCTCGAAATACCCACCAAGTTTCAAGAAGATTGGACCAGGGGGGTCCAATTCTACGGGCCCCCAAACAGGTTACCCCCATTCCCTCCATTGTTCTCTATGGGAGGGGAAAAAATCAACATTTTTTCCACCATAGAGAACAATGGAGGGGATGAGACAACCTGTTTGGGGGCCCATAGAATTGGACCCCCCTGGTCCAATCTTCTTGAAACTTAGTGGGTATTTCGAGGAGAGGCCCCAGCAGCTACCCTGCAAGTTTGGAGCCTCTCCCTCAAACCCCCTTTCCTCCAGCCCCTCATATACCCTATGAGTTTTTGCCATTGATTTCAGTGGCCCATAGGGTATAATGGGGCTGAAACTGACATTCCCTTTCTGACACACCTCTGGTGATGTCAGGGGACGTGGCATATGCTAATGAGTTATGCTAATGAGGTATGCTAATGAGCTCCTGCACCTCTTTTTCTACGAAAGGACCCCTGAGTATGCTTTTGCTTTTTCCCAGAGTGCATCACCATACGTGCCCACTCCTGGGTTTGTTACTCCTGGAATGGCGTTCCTGTGCATTCCTGCTCAAAATGACCCCTGGTTACTGATTGTATGCAAAGACTGTGGCAATGATAGCCAGAGAGAGCGTAATACTCACAATGGATATGTCTAAGGAAAGATCCGGCATGATACCTGTTTCCTTCCTTATTTTTTTTAGTGTGAGTGCTCAATCTGTATTTACATATTTTATTTATTCAGTGTTCGGGGCTTGCAATCTGCTTAAGATGGATAACAATATCTTAATTGAAAACACCCACCCAGGTGGCGGCACGCTTATGTGTATCTTTGCATTAAAAAGCATTTCTGTGTGACACAGAAAAGTCTGATAACACCCTTGCAAGATTAGACCAAATTTCCATTCTGTTTCCAATTCCACCTGGCGAAATGCCTCAAGATGGGTAGCCGTGTTACTCTGTCTGGAGCAGTAAGAAAAAGTAAGCGTCCAGTAGCACCTGAAAGATCAGCAAAATTTATTTAGGGCATGAGGCTTCATGAGTCACTGCTCACTTCTTCAGAACGCTCATATCCTGCCACAAATTTTGTTAGTCTTTAAAGTGCTACTGGACTCTTGCCAGGAAGGTCTCGACCTCTATGCCTTGTTGTTGGCCCTCCAGAGGAACTGACAATCTCAACCACTACACCATGCTGGCTCTCTGGAGAGCCGCTGCCAGTCTGAGTAGACATAACACATAAGAACATAAGAGAAGCCAATGTTGGATCAGGCCAATGGCCCATCCAGTCCAACACTCTGTCACACAGAGGCCAAAAACACCAGGTGCCATCAGGAGGTCCAGCAGTGGGGCCAGGACACTAGAAGCCCTCCCACTGTTGCCCCCCCCCCCCCAGCACCAAGAATACAGAGCATCACTTGCCCCAGACCGAGAGTTCCTATCTATACACTGATCGACCTCTGCTCCATATGTTTATCACTCGCATTAGGTTACAAAACTCCCCTCCAACACCGCCTTTCAAATGAATCAGCTTTGTTCCGGCATGCAAAGCAGGCATTTGTTCCTGGGGAACTGAGCTCTGTTGTCCGGAGAGCCGTTATAATTCTGGGAGAACTCCATCCTCTACCCAGTCACGGAGAGCCCTGTTTGAGTAACACCTGGACTTCCTCATTCTGAAATCAACTTGGCTGTTAGCACGGTCTCTTATTAGAAAAACAACACTGGAAAAAACGGCTGCTGTCGTCTGTCGTTTCCTTTTGGCTTTTCAGTCCCCCCATGGTGAGATGGGAGCAGCATCCACACACTTTTCTGCAGCGCGTGAGCGGCACTTGGACTCTGATGGGCTGGGATTTTGCTGCCCTATTCAGGGCACGTCCCCAAGTGCCAAGCTGGGGGCAGGGGTGGGGGGAATGCAATTAAACAAACCCCTCCTCGGGGACGAGGGTTCCAATCCTGATTAAGCCCGGAGCGAAAATCAGCTTGGTGGCCTTCCCCTGGCCCTACATGCAATTTGTAGCAGTTCACGGTAATTGGCAGGCCATGCCGGGAGGAGAAGGCTAAGAAGTGGATTAGTGCCGTTGCTTCGGGTCAGGATTGAGTCACCCTGGCGAAGCCGAGCAGAGGGGCCGTGCGGTCCAGCCGTGCCTCGGCGATCGCATTTCTTTTAGGGGGGAAAAAGCTGATGGCCTTATGAAGCGGAAGGACAGCATATGAGACAGGAGGCTGCAGGGGACAGAAAGGATTTGAACGAGAGGAGAGGGGGCCTTCTTAACACCAAGAGCCGACTCTGTTCAGCTTTGGGGTCGCAGACTATGAAGGTAACACGAGTCCGATTAGAACAGATAAAAGGAAGTACTGCTTCACCCAAAGAGTGATTAACACCTGGGATTCACTGCCACAGGAGGTGGCTATTAGCCACAAGGTATACATAGGAACTCTCAGTCTAGGACAGGGGTGGCCAAACTTGCTTAACGTAAGAGCCGCATAGAATAAACATCAGATGTTTGAGAGACACAAGACATGAACAAATATTACCTGCTTTTATTGGAAAATAAGCAAATTTGCTTTTTATTAACATTAAATGAGACTGCCAAAAGTAATAACAAAAGGGGTAAAAGCAGATATTGATAATGACATTAATTTGTCCAATGATATTTGTTTGCTAATGATATTTAGCTTCCCCAGCCGCCCTGCCGGGAGCCACATAATATATGTGAAAGAGCCGCATGCGGCTCCCGAGCCACAGTTTGCCCACCCCTGGTCTAGGGCAAGTGATGCTCTGTATTTTTGGTGCTGGGGGGGGGGCAACAGTGGGAGGGCTTCTGGAGTTCTGGCCCCACTGCTGGACCTCCTGATAGCACCTGCTATTTTTAGCCACTGTGTGACAGAGTGTTGGACTGGATGGGCCACTGGCCTGATACAAACAAACATGTGACTTCCTATGACCAATACAGAACAACAGCAACCCAGCAGATACCCTGAAGTGTTTTAACTTGCTATACCCAACAAATATGGCAGAGAGTTCCACCAGGCTGGAGCCAAGGCCGAAAAAGCCATCGAGGTCCCTCCCCTCCATAAACCCCACCCTCATCAGGCTCCACCCCCACGATCTCCAGGTATTTCCCAACTCGGAGCCGGCAACCCTACCAATGGCCTAGCCAGTCAAGTTTGAGACGGCTAAGGAAACCTTGGGAGCAACGTTCCCTCGGAACTATGGAGTCTTGTGAGCAAAAATTCTACTTTATGAGCTACCGGCATTAAAACGGTGATGAGCAATTTGGCTTCTGCATAAATTAGTCTGCTCTGGAGCCATCCTTCCTGAGCTAAGACAGAAACGAGTGAGCCAGAGGCTAAAAAACTGTGAGCTAGCTCACACTAAGTCAGCTTAGAGGGAACACTGCTTGGGAATAGGGTTGCAAGTTCCCAGTTGGGAAATCCCTGGAAATGTGGGGGTGGACCCTGTGGGGGGCGGCTGAGAAAGGGGAGGGACCTCAGCATGGTCCAATGCCATAGAAGACACCCTTCAAAGCAGCCATTTCCTCCAGGGGAACTGATCTGTCATCTGGAGATCAGTTGAAATTCCCGAAGATCTCCATGCCCCACCTGGAGGCTGGCAACCCTATGACGGGAGCCAGCCCCTAAAATAATGCCTGCACCCGGGGTTTTTTGGGGGGGGGGCAAAATATGGAATTCTAAAACTGGCAGCTGTAAAGACAGACTTGCCCGCGTGGCGAACTGAAAGGAACAGGGAGAAAGGTCTACTCCTGTTTATTATTTTAGTTCAGATGGTTTAACTGTAAGCTCTCATTAGTATTTAAATATTAAGACCCCATTTTTAAAAAGTAATAAACATACAAATGGTGGACTGTACATGTAAGTCCCCAGAAAGTCCCCAGTTCAAACTTCTAGCCTAAAGTGCCCTTTAACCCCCCCAGTCCACTTAAGAAGAGCCCTGCTGGGTCAGTCCAGTGGCCCCATCTCGTTCAGCATCCTGCTTCACACAGTGGCCAAGCTGTTCCTCTGGAGGGCCAACCACAGGGCACAGAAGCTGAGGCCTTCCCTGGATGTTGCCGCCTGGCTCTGGGATTCAGAAGATTACTGCCTCCAAACGTGGAGGTTCCCTTTAGTCACCTTGGCTAGTAGCCACTGATAGAACTTTCCTCCCTGGATGTGTCAAATCCCCTTTTAAAGCTGTCTACACAGACACCAGGATTCTGATAGCCCACATCTGCGGTGGAGATGGTTCTTACAATATCTGGGTGGCAGAAGGAGCAGCGATGTCATCAGGGGTCCGTTGGGGTCGGAGCGAAGCTCTGCCAGCTCAGGAGTGGCCACTAGGGCAGGCACGGGCCGAATCAGATTCTCTTATCTGATTCAGCCTGCTGCCGAATTGCCGCCGAAATTCGGTGGCAACTTTAAAAGCCACTGGAGGGGAGGAGTTTGAGGAAGAGGCTCCAAACTTGCAAGGTAGCTGCTGGGACCTCTCCCCCAAATACCCACCAAGTTTCAAGAAGATTGGACCAGGGGGTCCAATTCTACGGGCCCCCAAACAGGTTGCCCCCATTCCCTCCATTGTTCTCTATGGGAGGAAAAAAGTTAACATTTTTCCCACCATAGAGAACAATGGAAGGGATGAGACAACCTGTTTGGGGGCCCATAGAATTGGATCCCCTGGTCCAATCTTCTTGAAACTTGGTGGGTATTTTGAGGAGAGGCCCCAGCGGCTCCCCTGCAAGTTTGGAGCCTCTCCCTCAAACCCCCTTTCCTCCAGCCCCTCATATACCCTATGAGTTTTTGCCATTGATTTCAGTGGCCCATAGGGTATAATGGGGCTGAAACTGACATTCCCTTTCTGACACACCTCTGGTGATGTCAGGGGACGTGGCATATGCTAATGAGGTATGCTAATGAGTTATGCTAATGAGCTCCTGCACCGCTTTTTCTACGAAAGGACCCCTGGATGTCATAGTCCCTTCCCATGCGCTTCCTCCTGACTACAAACATTGTAAGAATAATGCATGAAGCTGCCACGTGGAGGCCAAGCCATCTGTCTGGAGAATGTATAAGACTCTGGCAAAGGGAACTAGCCGTCCTCTCCTTTGATCGGCACGTGACAGAAAAGACATCCCTGAGTCTCTGATACAGGAGATGTTCCTCTACATGGTGGCCATTTGCACCGGTAAGGGTATGGGCGGAAGATCAATCTGCCTGCAGAAGACTTTCCCTGTGTTCGAATTCATGCTGCTGGATCAGGATGAGTCGCGTGGAGCCACTTGCGGCGGAGTTCTATGCTTTTAACTACCGTATTTTTTGCTCCATAAGACTCACTTTTTCTCCCAAAAAAAGTGGGGGGGAAACTGTGTGCGTCTTAAACCCCCCTCACCTTTCCCAAGCCACGGCACCGAGCAGAGCTAGGTGCGTATTATGGTCTTATGGAGCGAAAAATACGGTAATACTAATGGCAGCTCTGGGTGTGTGGCACAGGGAGAGACAAGAGCAGGGGAAAGGTCTCTGTAACACACACACACACACATTGTGCTTTTCTCCTTATCTAAAATCACCACCCTCAATGTGTTTTTATTTCCCACTGGAGACAGCACCTACATTTGCCCTCCAGCTGGTCTTTTTTTTAGAAAAATCACACCCTCCATGGCTGCAGTGCACTGAAGGGGGGGGGGGGGACTTCAGGGGAAATAATCATGCAACTGCACACGTAAAGTGACTCTGTTCCAGCATCGCATAAACAGGGCTGGTGCCAGGTTCGGAGGGGCCCCAGGCAGGCAGTGCCCAGAGCCCATCTGCCCATCACCAGTCCCCCCCCCTCCAGTGTTCCCTCTAAGCTGAGTTAGCGTGAGCTGGTTCACAGTTTTTTAGCCTCTGGCTCACACATTGTTGTCTTAGCTCAGGAAGGATGGCTCCAGAGCAAACTAATTCACGCACTAGCCACATCGCTCGCCCACAACTTCAATGCCAGCAGCTCACAAAGTAGGGTTTTTGCTCACAAGACTCCACAGTTTAAAGGGAGCATTGTCCCCCTCGTACCTTCCCACCCACCCCTCCACACATGTGTGCCCCACCTTCTCCCACTCGTAAACCCTCCCACTGCTTACAGTCAGTTGCCTTCACTGCCTGCAAACCGTGACCCACCAGCCCCGGCCAGGGTGTGCAGCCGATAGTGCTGCTCTCCTGGCCACCGGTTGCATTGCCTTGGTGCACCATGTGCCTTTTCCCAAGGATGCTGGGCAACTGGGAGCGGGGGTGACAGAGCATTTCAAGCAGACAGGTGGGGAAGGGCGACAGGGCGTGCAAACAGCTGGCAGGGGAGGTGGGGGGGTGGGGGGGTTGTCAGCAACAGTGGGCCCCACCAGGAGCCCTGGGCCCTAGAAGCCACCCCACTTCAGTTAATGCTGATGCCTGCCCTGGCATAAAACCGTGGTTTATTCTCATTATGGCGCGTTTGGGGAACCCAGGATTCACTCCCATCTCGGTTTGCCTCAACAAATGCTGGCTTGTGACTCTCAGCCTTGCCTGCTTCACAGGGTTGTTGTGATATTAAAAAAGGAAGGACCGTGAACACTACATAAGCTCCTTGGAAGGAGCTTACAGAAGGAGACTACAGAAAAAGAATTCAGCCCTGACCTGGATAGCCCAGGCAAGCCTGATCTCGTCAGAGCTCGGAAGGTGAGAAGGGTCGACTCTGGCAAGTACTTGGATGGGAGACCTCCTTGGAATACCAGCAGTCAGGAGGACAGGGGCAGGTTTTATTCAGCCACCTCTCTGAATATCCTCTAGGCCACCAGTAGGGGTCAGTCACCAGAGGTCACCATGACTTCCAGGTGCTCACAGTCAGTCACCAGCAGTCGCCACGACTTCCGGGGGCACACAGAGTCAGTCACCAGAGGTCGCCACGACTTCCGGGGGCACCCAGTCAGTCACCAGTGGTTGCCATGACTTCCGGGGGCACACCCAGTCAGTCACCAGAGGTCACCACGACTTCCAGGTGTACACAGAATCAGTCACCAGTGGTCACCACGACTTCCAGGGGCACACACAGTCAGTCATCAGAGGTCGCCATGACTTCCACGTGCACACACAGTCAGTCACCAGAGGTTCCCACGACTTCCGGGTGCACACACAGTCAGTCACCAGTGATCGCCATGACTTCCAGGTGCACACACAGTCAGTCACCAAAGGTCGCCACAACTTCTGGGGGCACACAGTCAGTCACCAGCAGTTGCCACAACTTCCGGGGGCACACAGAGTCAGTCACCAGAGGTCGCCATGACTTCCAGGTGCACACACAGTCAGTCACCAGAGGTCGCCACGACTTCCAGGTGCACACACAGTCAGTCACCAGAGGTCGCCACAACTTCCAGGTGCACACACAGTCAGTCACCAGTGGTCGCCATGACTTCTGGGGGCACACAGAGTCAGTCACCAGAGATCGCCATGACTTCCGGGGGCACACAGAGTCAGTCACCAGAAGTCACCACAACTTCCAAGTGCACACACATTCACACCCACACAGACACACATATTAAAAAAATACCAAAAGAAAGAGAAAAAATAATTCTATTGGAAAAAATAATACCCTGCCTTTCAGCACGTGGGATCAAGACGGCTTACAAACAACAAAGCCCTACAATATCCATAAAAAGAACGTCCATAATCAAATCAAACAATAAAATCCACATAATAAATTCAAAGCACAAGTGATTTTTTTTAAAAAAAGATTCCACTATGTAACTACCCCTTAACGTACAGCAAAACTCAAAATCAAGTTTTTTTAAAAAAAAATTTAAAACCTGTATAAGAGCACTGCAGGAGAGAGAAAGGTGCCGTGAACTTGAGGGACCGAATTATTTTTTCTCTTTTAACTCATCCAAACCAAGCTAACGGCTGCCATCTCGTGGCCCGCTTCTAGAATTACCGAAACCGACAGCGTCGATCTGTTTGTGCCTCCGCTCTCACAACTGTAACTATTCAATCAGCCCAGCATCTATTTTCTCATTACATGCCCCAGTTGCTGCCCTGTGTTTAGTTCATAACCATAACTAATGCCAAAGCGCGTTCCCTCACTGTAAATATTTGCTTCCTAAACAGCTAACAATCCCTTGCATCAGCACCAATCCAAACAATTTAGCCAGCACGGCCGGCGACTGAGAATTCTGAATGGCTGAGCTAGATGGAGTACACTCGAATACAGACCGGTGGTATCACATATGGAAATGCGAAGAGCATGCTTATCTGCGCATGCTTATCCATGATGACTGAATGCAGTGGGGCTTCTTTTTGACCAAAGATGCATAAGCTTGGGCTTTTATGAAGCAGCTGTGTGTGTTGTTATATTTTTTAAAATTACTTTTGCTTCTCAGGCCGCAGCTGACTTATGATAACCCAGCAGGGTTTTCAAGGCAAGAGATGAACAGAAGCGGTTTGCCGTTGCCTGCCTCTGTGCAGTGACCCTGGTATTCCTCGGTGGTCTCATCCAAATACTGACCAGGACTGACCCTGCTTAGCTTCCAAGATCTGATGAGATCAAGCCAGTTTGAGAAATCATTTGTTGCTATACCAGCCACTGAACCAAACCCTTCCTTAACCAAGCCCCTCTGACTGATTGCCAGTCTGCCGGGGGGGGGGGGACTGGTAATAGCGGCAGCGGTGGCAGAAGAAGGAGGAGAAGGGGAAGGGGAAGAGGAAGAAGAGTTGGATTTATACCCCTACCTTCACCTGGAGTCTCAGAGCATCTTACAATCTCCTTCCCTTCCTCTCCCTTAGTGGGTTCTGTGATTTATTGTAATTTTAATTGAATTTTGTATGTGGTTTTAATGTTGTGAGCCGCCTAGAGCCGCTTTGTGCTGGCTAGGCGGGATATAAATCTAAATAAATAAATAAATAAATAATAAATAAACAGACACCCTGCAAGGTAGGTGGGGCTGAGAGAGCTCTGAGAGAACTGCTCTTGAGAGAACAGCTCTGAGAGAACTGTGAGTGACCCAAGGTCACCCAGCTGGCTGCACATGGAGGAGTGGGAAATCAAATCCAGTTCTCTAGATTAGAGTCCACCGCTCTTCACCACTATACCAAACTAGCACTTTGGTTGGATCAAGGTGGCTCAAAATAGCAGGGGAGATGTTCATGGGCATCTGCTTGATCGCATGAAGTTGTGTTGCCCTAACCCTATTTGTGTGTTACAATGAAGGCAGATACATCATGTGCATATATTTGTAAGAAAGAGCCAACATGTGATTAATTACAAATGAAACCAGGGACCGGTACCAGGAGGAATGTGGGTTTTAAATCCCATGTTCAGCTGTACGTGCACTGAATGCCACAAAATGAAGTGTGCTGTATATATGAATTCACTGCAACTTGTGAACACTGCTTTCACACATGTAGGATAATGCACTTTCAATGCACTTCATTTACTGAGCGATTCTGCATCTAGCATTCAAATACCTCGGGGCAACGCCACACTGACTGCAAAGTCACCCCTGAATGGCCATAAAATGGCCATAAATCTATGCAGAAGGTACAATAAAATCTGTCAGTCAAAGAACTCAAAAGTAGCATGGAGTGTGGAAGCTACCGTAAAACCTGATAATCAAAGGAAGTGAAAGCAGCATGCAGAGGGGAATTTCTGTTCCAGAGGGGAATTTCTGTTCCAACGTGGGTTTTGAAAACAGGGGAGGGGAAAGACAACGCAGAAGCAGCCATTCTTTGCAAGTGGATCTTCCTGTTTCACAAAGGAAAATCCAGTTGCAAACAACTGCTAAAGTGCATTGAAAGCGCATTACCCAGGGTGTGTGAAAGCAGCCAGTATAGTCAGACCACTGGCATATCAAGGTCAGTGTCATCTCCAACGATTGGCAGCGACTCTCCAAAGTCTCAGGTAGAGGTCTTTTACATCACCTACACATCACCTACTGTAATGTAGTATGCTCTGTGTAGCAACCAGCCTGCCATGTGCTCCCAGGTAATGGCGCCCGCCGCATGGCCAGAGCACATGGTCAGGCAGAGAGGGGAGCTTGAATCTGGAGGAACAATAGACATCCGGATTGAAAGCTTCCACCAATGTGGGACCTAGGTTCTCCATGGGGAGCCAATGTAATCAAAGGCTCCTCCAGGGAACCTATGACAAACATGCGCATATGTTAAGCCCCTATCAGGTCTTTTGGGTGCGGCCGGAGGTGTGGCTCTGGCCGGCATATAATGAGGGCCCTGGAGCCCTGGAAGCATGCTTGTTCTGACCATCTACTGGGCATGCTGAATCACTCAATAAAGGCTTCATGATTTCACCGTTTCTGGTCTCCTGAGTCCAGTACTCTTCACCGACTATCTTAACTTTTTAACTAGAGGTGCCAAATATTGAACCTTTTGCACATAAAGCAGACCGCACTGAGCCACAAACCTTCCAAATACCAAATGTCATAAGCACCATAAGCAGCTACAAAAGGCACAGTTAACTGTGGTCACTTGAGAGGTTAGAAATCCTAGCCCTGCAAGAAGCTAAGAGCTATCTGGGTATGTTTAGCCTGGAGAGGAGACACCTGAGAGGTGATATGATCACCATCTTCAAGTATTTGAAGGGCTGTCATATAAAGGATGGTGTGGAGTTGTTTTCTGTTGCCCCAGAAGGTCAGACCAGAACCAACAGGTGGAAATTAAATCAGAAGAGTTTTCGGCTAAACATTAGGAAGAACTTCCTGACAGAGCGGTTCCTCAGTGGAACAGGCTTCCTCGGGAGGTGGTGGGCTCTCCTTCTTTGGAGGTTTTCAGACAGAGGCTCGATGGCCATCTGACAGCAAAGCTGATTCTGTGAACTTAGGCAGATGATGAGAGGGAGGGAGGGCAGGAAGGACTGCATCAGTGGTTAGTTATCCTGGCCCTTTCTTAAATGCCCAGGAGAAATGCTGATGGTCACTTTGGGGTCAGGAAACAGTTTTTCTCCAGGTCAGTTTGGCCAGGGATTCTGGAGGAGGGTTTTTTTTTTTGTCCTCTTCTGGGCATAGAGGTCACTGTGTGTATGGGGGGGGGGGGGGGGGAGAAGGTAGTTGTGAATTCCCTGCATTGTGCAGAGGGTTGGACTAGATGACCCTGGAGGACCCTTCCAACTCCATGATTCTGTGATTCATTTGATAAAGGATGGAGGGAGACCAAGTGCGCACAACATCGCTCCAGAAATGCTCTCAACAGAAATCCAAATATTATAATAACTGGCCTCATTGGAGTCGCCTTATTTTTAAGAGAAACGAGGCAGAAATTGGTTTGTAAGAGGGAGCAGCCATGTAGCCTGGTCCAAGAATCTGCAGTCACTGTGGTGACACACCCATAGGATGTCATGCCCAGATCTAGGAGACCTGAGGGCCTGCATTACCACGCAGCTTTCTGGGTGACCTTGGGCCAGTCCCATTCTCCCAACCTAACCTACCTCACAGGATTGTTGTGATGACAAAAGGAAGGAGCTCCCTAGTGGGATTAAAAAAGCACTAGAAGAAGAAGAAGAAGAGATTGGATTTATACCCCACCCCTTCACTCACTTGGAGTCTCAGAGCAGCTTACAAACTCCTTTCCCTTCCCCTCCCCACAACAGACATCCTGTGAGGGTGGGTGGGGCTGAGAGAGCTCTTTCCCAAGCTGTCCTTGAGGGAACAGCTGGTACAGAGCTATGGCTTGCCCAAGGTCATCCAGCCAGGTGCAAGTGGAGGAGTGTGGGAATCAAACCCGGTTCTCCCAGATTTTAGTCCGCGCACTTAACCACTACACCAAACTGGCTCACTAGACAGCATGCTTCTTCGAAAGTAAATCCTACTATTCAGCAGAATTTACTTTGAAGTAAATGGGCACAGGATTATAAACCTCGCTGTCTGGTCCTACACACATTTCCTTAGTAGTCAGTTTCAACTAGCAGGCTGAAGTCGGATTCCAGTGCACAGTCAGAAGTGCTTCAAACCACTGCTATTCACCTGATGCATGACTTCGTATTTTGCAATGCGCCAAGCCCAAAGCAATCTACCGCCCATGTACTGGGGTCTGCTAAGTTTCCCTGTTTTCTTCAGTCCACAGAAGGCAGTGGAACCGGTTTTACTGACTCCCTTGAGGGCCGCTACACATGGCTGATTAATTACATTTGGCCTAGTAAGCTACAAGTTGCACAGCAGCCAGATCTAATCTTTGGTTTTTTCGAAGCTGAAGAAGCTTCCGCTGTCCCATCTTCCAATGGGGAGGGGCTATGGCTCAGTGGTAGAGCATCTGCTTGGCATGCAGAAGATCCCAGTCTTCTCCAGTTAATAGGCCCGGGCAGTGAGTGATTTTTTTTTCTTTTTCTTTTCTTTTCTTTGTACTCTATCCTCCTGGCGTAGCAGGCTCCATCATACATAATATACGAAACCCAGTAAAACCTATTAAAATACATCAAATAAAAATACAGATAATAATTCCTATATGTCTAACCAGAGCCTCAACAGATGAGGTCTACCACAGATTGGGGTTCCAGATAGTGGCTCAGATCTGAGTCACTAGAGGGAAGACCTCTGCCTGAGACCCTGGAGAGCTGCTGCCAGTCTGAGTAGACAATACTGTCTCTGATGGACCAAGGGTCTGATTCGGTATAAAGCAGTGGGATGTGTCCACTGTCAACTCAGCCTCCGCCGGCCTTACCAAGCGCCATAGCTGCAGCCACCTCCTCTATGAAGAACAAGCTAGACTCAGTACAACAGGTCAGGGTCAAACATCTGTTCAGCTGATAGAGAAATGAAGGCAGCGCAGGTCTGCCAGCTGATTTCCATGAAGTCTGCCCAAGGAGGAATCGTTAGGAGCACCCCCAAGAACTGGTGCCAGAGCAACCGTCCAACCAATAGGGATACAAGTTCCTCAGCGTTGCTTGTGGTATCTCTTGGAAAAGTTGGTTGCAGTACCAGAATGAGGACGATCAGGCCAACAAACGGCAAATACATACTTTGGACTTCCATCTCCCCATTGCTCCAGATCATTTCTGAAAGATGAAACGCCATTTTTTCCTTAAATAGCTGTAAATAAACCAGCTGTCCTCCTGGGTGTGTGGCCTGCGCACTCCAGTTACCACCTGCCTGTCATCTCCCCAATTACAAGCAAAAGCCATGTTTTAAATAACTCTCTCGTTAATCTAAATTTTCAGCTCAAGTAGACACACAAAAACAAAATTAGAATCCAATTTACCGAGAAAGAGGTTGGTGACTTCTGTACTGCTCTGATGCCCTGGAGGCAAAAGCTCAACGTTAAATAAATAAATAAATAACTGCACATGCAAGATACCCAGCATCTGTTTCACCATAAAAATCCTCAGCCTTCTGTGGATGGCATGTGTTTTCTAGAGCAGCAGCAAGAGAAACGAGTCAATCAAGACAGAGAAAGCCCAGGGTGAAACTATAGAGATGCCGAGGGAATGCTGGCCAGGAAGGGTGATATTCTAGAGCAGTAGGTTTGCCAGGTCTTACCCGTCTGCCAGGACTTTCCAGGGCAGGTTAAGAGCTCAGGGCGGGGGATGGCAGGGTAGGGTTGTCAGATCCAGGCTGGGAAACTCCTGGAGATGGAGCCTGGGGAGGACAGGGAGCTCAGTGGGGTACAATGCCATACAGTCCACCATCCTCAGTGGCCATTTTCTCCAGGGAAACTGATCTCTGTAGTCTGAAGATGAGCTGAAATTCCAGGGGATCCTCAGGTCCCACCTGGAGGCTGGCAACCCTAGCTTGGGGGTCCTCATGAAGCCATTTGAAGAGCAGTCTAGCCTAGTGGCCAGGAGCACCTTCTATCACCTGCATCTGATCAGCCAGCCAACGTTCTCACTACCTAGCCTCAGGTGACCTGGCCACACTGATCCATGTTCCTGTAACCACAACCTGCTCAGTGCGGGAGCTGTGCTTCAAGACAACCTGGAAACTACAACTGGTTCAGAATGTGGCAACCTGGCCACTGTCAGGAGCTAGTGCTGGGAACATATGTTGCCCGTTTTGAAACAGCTACATTGGCTGCCAGCAATGTTCCCTGTAAGCTGAGTGTGAGCCAGCTCACAGGTTTTTAGTCCCCGGCTCACACATTTTTGCCTTAGCACAGGAAGGATGGCTCCAGAGCAAAATAATTTATGCACTAGCCAGAACGATCGCTCACAACTTTAATGCCAGTAGCTCACAAGGAAGAATATTTGCTCACAAGACTCCACAGCTTAGAGGGAGCATTGGCTGCCAGTCTGTTTCTGAGTTCCGTTCAAGGTGCTGGTTATGATCTTTAAACCTCTCAATGACCTGGGACCCACATATTTGAATGACTATCTCCTTCCATAAGAACATAAGAGAAGGCAATGTTGGATCAGGCCAGTGGCCCATCCAATCCAACACTCTGTCACACAGTTGCCAAAAAATAACAGGTGCCATCAGGAGGTCCAGCAGTGGGGCCAGGACACTAGAAGCCCTCCCGCTGTTGCCCCCCCCCCAAGTACCAAGAATACAGTGCATCCCTTGCCCCAGACTGAGAGTTCCTATCTGCACCTTGTGGCTAATAGCCACTGATGGGCCTCTGCTCCATATATTTGTCTAATTCCCTCTTGAAGCCGTCCATGCTTGTAGCCACCACCACCTCCTGTGGCAGTGAATTCCACGTGTTAATCACTCTTTGGGTGAAGAAGTACTTCCTTTTATCCGTTCTAACCCAAGTGCTCAGCAATTTCATGGAGTGCCCCCGAGTTCTTGTATTGTGAGAAAGGGAGAATAGGACTTCTTTCTCTACCTGCTCTATCCCGTGCATAATCTTATAAACCTCGATCATGTCACCCTCAGCCGTCATTTCTCCAAGTTAAAGAGCCCCAAGCGCTTCAACCTTTCTTCATAGGGAAAGTGTTCTAACCTGTCCCTGTGTGCCAACTGTGGCCATCAGGCAGGCATCTGTTGGCTATCCCACCACTTAGGGTAGCCCATCTGGCATCGATCAGAGCCCAGGCCTTTTCCATCATGGCTTACCTCTGTGGAATGGGCCTCCTGAAGAGGTGAGGAGGGCACCCTCATTGGAGATCGTCAGGAGGTGCTGCAAGGCCTGGCTGTTTGCCAGGGCTCTTGAGGGGGTTTGAATGGCAGGCATCTTTTAACAGGGTAGGGATTTGGGCTTGCAATTTAATCTTTGGTTTTAGCTGGGGATGTTTTAGCTATTATTGTAAGCCACCTTGAACCCAGAAGAAAGATGGGATATAGATCTTTCCATAAGTAAATAAAAATACCTGTTCGTTCGGTGCAATTACAGTGTTTTATCACAACAGCCACCCCCCCACACACACATACATCTGCCAAAAGGTATAAGCAGATGTATGTGTGTGGGGGGGTGGCTGTTGTGAAAAATCTCTTACCTCTTTTTCAGTATAAGACAAAACATTCTGTTTCAATTGAGACTTACTATTTAGGTGTCTCTATGTGCCTTCTGTATCTGTTCCTTATCATTAATCTGCACTCCACCCTCACTCTGTTTGCTAATGCTGATGGATGTATATTTGTTCCAGCCTGGGAGTATTAATATTATTACATCATGACACCAGGGGTCTCATATCCGGGTCTGAACCTAGCCCTGCAATGCAGATCAAAAAATCTACACAATATTTCCATAGATAGGTGGGGGAGATTTTTCCACATAGCCGAGGGAACCCCAAGGTTTGCAGAAGAATATGAGTACTGAAAAACAGGTAAGAGATTTTTTTTAAAACCCCAAAGTTAAAGAAAAATAGGTGATAGCCGCCATCTTGGGCAACTGCTTATTAACACCCCTCCTCCCCAAAGAAACACATTATTAAGGTTGATACGCATCACCCAGGGAGAAAAGGGACTGGCACTGGTAGCAACCAGGAGGGAAAGAAGAAGAGGGTAGTAAAGATGGCCGCCAACACCAGCGAGAGAAGACAGTATTCCGTCACAGCACATGGGCAGTGCCTAATGGTAGAAAGAGAAATGGCACCAATTCCCAATGGTAAATAACAGTGTCATGTAGCAACATACTACCATCGATATCGATTTTAAAAGATTACAGCCGTGTCAAGCAATCTGGATGCTGACAACTGAAGCAATTTTCTCCAGGCCATTTTGGGCAGGGATCCTGGAGGGTTTTTTTGCCATCTTCCGGGCACGGAGCAGGAGTCACTGGGTGTGTGTCAGGGGAGGTAGTTGTGAAGTTCCCGCATTGTACAGGGGGTTGGACTAGATGACCCTTCCAACTCTATGATCCCATTATTCTATTCTATTATTCTATGATTCAATACTTTCCCATCGTGCCACCCAATCACATGCCACCAAAACACCCATCGTCTGGAGAACATGCTGAAATAGTAACACAAAGAACATCCACACCCCATAGAGACTGTGCTCCTATTCTACACAAAAAGCCAAAAAAAAAATTGCAACAGATAAGCTTCGGGGTGCGGGGAATGGGGCAATGAACAAGAGAATAACAGATTGATTAAGATGTCCTCTGGAAACCCCAGTACAAGTATGTGTACCAGTGGTGGGAATTGCACAACATTTGACTTGTGTGGAACCACCCTGAGATTCTGAAGAAAGCTCATCTTTCACCTCCTCCTTTTCATCAAGACCACAGCAGCTGGGCTATCCCACTATTGATTTTTCTCACTAAAGGAAGAAGGACACATTCAGTCAACGGCAGCGATGTTGTACGAGTCAAGACAGGCCCTTCTGACCAGCACCAGAGGAAAACTGAAGAGAGCATTAACTCGTCCTTGAAAACAGCTTGGGGCAAAACACACAATGAGGGAAGGGCAGGCCGCAGGCTTCAAAGGGGAACATTCACTGCCAGGACAAGGTGTCAAACAACTGGGGCAAACCAGGAGAGATTTGGGCTTAGTCACAATGTGTGTCAAAGGGACTTTCAGGAATACCACCCAACCTGCCGAACAGATTGTTTTCTCAGCTCCTGAGAGAAGATGGTCCTAATCACAGAGTTGGAAGTGTCCTCCAGGGTCATCTAGTCCAACCCCCTGCACAGTACAGAGAATTCACAAATACCTCCCCCCCATGCACCCCCAGTGACCACTGCTCTATTCCCAGAAGAGGGCAACCCCCCCGGTCTGGAGAAAAATTTCTTCCTGACCCCAAAGTGGTGGTCAGCATTTCCCTGGGTGTGTAAGAAAGGGCCACGAGAACTAAGCACTGAGGCAGCTCTTCCTGCCCTCCCTCTCATGATCTGCCTAAATTCACAGAATCAGCATTGCTGTCAGATGGCCATCTAGCCTCTGCTTGAAAACCTCCAAAGAAGGAGAGCCCGACACCTCCCGAGGAAGCCTGGTCCACTGAGGAACCACTCTAACAGTCCGGTAGTTCTTCCCAATGTTTAGCCAAAAACTCTTCTGATTTAATTTCAACCAGTTGGTTCTGGTCTGACATTCTGGAGCAACAGAAAACAACTCCTCTCCATCCTCTATATGGCATCCCTTCAAGTACTTGAAGATGGTTATCATACCGCCTCTCAGTCATCTCCTCTCCAGGCTAAACATACCCAGCTTCTTCAGCCTTTCCTCACGGGATTTGGTCTGCAGACCCCAAACCTCATTTCGTCCAGACCTTATTTCTTCAGGCCCTGAGCATCATAGCCAAGAAAAATGGCCCCAGCCTTGAATGTCTCATATGAACTCTTCCAGGGGAAATCTAGCTGTTCAGCTTTGCTAGGCTTGTCCTTATGACGAGACCGTAGTCTATGGTTGCCAACCTCCAGGTGGTAGCTGGAAATCTCCTGGGATTACAATTGATCTCCAGGTGACAGAGATTGGTCCCCCCTAGACAAAATGGCCACTTTGGAAGGTGGACTCTATGGCCTTATACCCCATTGAAGTCCCTCTTCTCCCCAAACCCTGCCCTCCTCAGGCTCAGTGACGGCCTCAGGTTTTTCCACCCACTAGGTGAGGATACATTCTGGCACGGCCCCCCCCCCCATGTGGTGCAGACCGAGATGGGGGCGAGTAGCGCCAGAGCCACAGCAGGGGAGGCCGAGGGGCGAGCTGCAAATGCATGCGGGGGGTGGGATCGCTCGAGGGGAGGGGGAGGGAGCTTGTGTCAGGCTGCAAAAGGAGCTTCAAAGAGACCGCAGGGGTGGGGGGCGGAGGGCGAGCAGCACTTCCCAATCATCCCAGGCTGTTCCCCACACCTGTCCCCCCCACCTTCTTCTCTTTCTGTCTGGGGGGCTGCAAAGAGGGGAGTCTCTTGCTGGGGACAGAGCAAGAAGCCGGCAAGGGAGGCTTCCTGTGCGGGGCAAGGAGGGGACGAGGCCAGCCAGAATGGTGCACTCGTTGAGCCGTTGCCCTAGGCAATGGTGTAAAATTTAACAATAACGGGCCGGCCCTGCTCAGGCTCCACCCACAAAATCTCTAGGACCGATTTCCCACAAGCGGCTGTGCTGCCCTCGCACTTCTGTTTCCCCTGCTTGCGTTCATCAATTTCACACTCTTCACTGCGCGGCCGCACTTTGACCCTTCAATTTCCCCCGCATCTTCAAAATGCGGCCCGCGCAGCAAAGAGTATGAAATTGACGAATGCAACCGGAGCAAGTGGAAGAGCGAGGGCGGCACAGCTGCTTGTGGGAAATCGGTCTAGGTTTTTCCCAACTCAGAGCTGGCAGCCCTCCCGTAGTCAGTTGCCAGTTTCAGACCCCAGAGAAGGCTCAGAATGGCCTGCCACAGCAGGAGCCAGATTTGAAATCGGGCCACACACAACTTGGAATCTGAAAGCCCACTTCTGACGTGAGCTTTATCTGATTTGGCCACAGCCACCAGATTCAACATTTTACCAGTCAATGGCAAATGTAAATACAATTAAATTTAAGGGCCGGGGGACCTGCGTGTTATCCCATAGAGAAAAGGGGATTTTAGGAAGTACTCAAATGGGGCTACACAACGGTTGGCCTTCTAGACAGCAGGCCACAGATACTGGAACCCAGGGAGACGCATCACAGAGCAATTTAGGGTTGCCAGCCTCCAGGTGGGGCCTGGGAATCTCCCGCTTTTACAACCGATCCCCAGCTGACAGAGATCAGCTCCCCTGGAGAAAATGGCTGCTTTGGAGGGTGGACTCTATGGCATTGTACCATGCTGAGGCCCCTCCCCTCCCCAAACCCCGCCTTCTCCTGGCTCCACCCCCAAAGTCCCCAGGTATTTTCCAACCCGGACTTGGCAACCCTAGAGCAATTGTACGGGATCTGGGAATATACCCATTCAAGAGCTCCTGAAAAAGACTCACTATATAGCAGACTGAAGTTCTAATGGATGTGAGGCTGGGAGATTGTCAGAGAGACTGTCATTTCCCGGACGGGAGATGGTATACACGGTGACTAACGAAGAGCGTTTCCCCCCCCCCCTTGGCACTGGAATGCGCTATTCTCCCCGTGCGGCCCCTGCTTTGCCTCCTGCTTATCTGCGACCTTGGTAGCTTGTAGCTTCTCACCAGCTTTGTTTTTAATGGGATTTTCCTCCAGGTGCGAGAACTCTCCTCTCCCGCCTTTAGCCTGGGAACTAATGGGTCTAGTGTCTTGGGTGCCTTTTTCTTAACCTGTTGATTGGGAGTTCTTTTACGACAACATTGTTTGAATACACTATAACAGTTCTACTGCCACCCTTAGCTTTCATTACTGACTCAACAAGGGTACCCCGATTGAGCCCTTCAATAAAAGAAGCTCTTGTTAAAGAACCTTTGTTTGGAGTTGAAATCTCGTCGGACTCTCACAGAGATCCATGAATAAATCATAACACCATTATGTTAAATGACTGCAGCCATGAAATTAAAGGACGCCTGCTTCTTGGCAGGGAAGCGATGGCAAACCGAGACAGCACGATAAAAAGCAGAGACATCACCCTGCCAACAAAAGTCTGTATGGTCAAGGCAATGGTATTCCCAGTAGTAATATATGGGTGTGAGAGTTGGACCATAAGGAAGGCCGAGTACCAAAGAATAGATGCTTTTGAATTATGGCGCTGGAGAAGACTCTTGAGAGTCCCCTGGACTGCAAGGAGATCAGATCAGTCAATCCTAAAAGAAATCAACCCTGACTGTTCCCTGAAGGACAGATACTGAAGCTGAAGCTCAAATACTTTGGCCACCAAATGAGAAGGGAGCACTCACTGGAGAAGACCCTGATGCTGGGAATGATTGAAGGTCAAAGAAGAAGGGGACGGCAAGGGATGAGATTGTTAGACAGTGTCATCAATGCAACGAACATGGAACCGAGCAGGCTCTGGAGGACAGCAGCAGCAGCAGAAGAGATTGAATTTATACCCCACCCTTCACTACCCAAGGGGGTCTCAGAGCGGCTTACAATCCTCTGTCCCTTCCCCTCCCCGCAACAGACACTCTGTGAGGTAGGTGGGGCTGAAAGAGCTCTGACAGAAACTGCTATTTTTCAAGAACAGCTGTGCCAGAACTATGGCTTGCCCAAGGTCATCCAGCCAGGTGCAAGTGGAGGAGTGGGGAATCAAACCCAGTTCTCCCAGATTAGAGTCCGCGCTCCTAACCACTACACCAAACTGGCTACAGGAAGGTCTTGTGTGACGTGGCCCACAAAGAGTCGGACTCGACTGTGTGACTGAACAACAACAAAGCAACTGCATGGGTTCACATTTCAGATTGGGGCCACAAATCAGGACCAGAGGGGGTTAACCCATGCATAAGTTCACTGACCAAATGCTGATATACACCTAGGGTTGCCAGCCTCTAGTTGGGGCTTAGAGTTCTCCCATATACTCCCATACACATAGGGCTGGATCCCAGAAACCTCTTGCATGAGAGGAAGGCATCTTTTCCAGCAGGAAGGCGCCACCGATAATGGAAAAGATCAGTGAGGTCCAACCCATTGGATTGCACCGGAGATCTGACCCATTGGCTTGAGGCACTGAACGCAACCCAAAGAGGTTTGCATTTCATGAAAATGATTATAGTTACATAGCCCTAGCAGGAGAAACAAAAGGTACACTTAAAGGGAAATAAGATTGTATTTCACTCCCCCCCCCCCTGTGATGTTGTAACAAGTTCAGGCTGTTGGGTTAGCCCCACATTCCTTCAGTGTTGACTTATATGTGATTTTAGTGCTCCTTTCAAAAGACATGAGCGGTTTTATAGCTGATTTTACACCGATACACTAGGCAGGCTATACGTTGTGTTTAACAGTTGTCACTGAAGAAGTGCCTTCCGGCTCAAATCGTGTCAATGCTTAGCAATTTATTTCAAGTTCACCTTCTGAGGAGCCACTTTTCTTCTTGTCTGGTCTGCTGTCTTCCCTTCCTTATTCCCCCTCATAAACAGGACTTGGTTTGGAGATGGCTAGAAGCAAATTCCTCTAGACGCCTTCTGAAGAGGCACCGCTGCCAGCATCGCTCTTAACAGCAACATTAAACTTAGAAGGGAAAGTCTTTTTTTGAAAAAAATTGAGATTTATTTATTAATAAAGTGTTAACACAAATAAGAGGGTAGAGAAAGAAGTACTTTTCTCCCTTTCTCAACAGTACAAGAACTTGTGGGCACTGCTGAGCGGTCGGGTTAGAACAGATAAAAGGAAGTAGTTCTTCACCCAAAGAGTGATTAACACGTGGAATTCACTGCCACAGGAGGAGGCGGCAGCTACAAGCATGGATGGCTTCAAGAGGGAATCAGATAAACATATGGAGCAGAGGTCCATCAGTTGCTATTAGCCACAAGGTACAGATAGGATCTCTCAGTCTGGGGCAAGTGATGCTCTGATTTCTTGGTGCTTGGGGTGGTGGTGGGGGGGGGGCAACAGTGAGAGGGCTTCTGGAGTCCTGGCCCCACTGCTGGACTTCCTGATAGCACCTACTATTTTTGGCCACTGTGTGACAGAGTGTTGGACTGCATAGGCCATTGGCCTGATCCAACATTGGCTTCTCTTATGTTCTTAAATATAAAGGGATAAAAGGCGAAAGAAAATTCCAACATATCATCAACATCAGGGAACCGCAATGATTTTCTTACATCCCTTTGCGAAAACAATATCCACTTCCTGTAAAGCGGGTTGGTCAGCAAAAAATCATTATCTGCCATATATTGAAGAACCAGTAATCAAGTTAACTCAAAACTGGTGTATGACTTAGCTGTTTCTGTATGATTTATCAAGCGAGAAAGTTTACACATAATAAATTGGTCCCAGGTTTTCTTATACCAGAGGGCTATCGAGGAAGGCTTCCGTTATTTCCAGTTAGATGCAATTGTAAGGCGCGCTGAGGCCACAAAGATGGAAATTAGTCCTTGTTGGGAGTGTTCCAAGTTCGATTCCAAACATAACTCCAAAAGCATCATTTGTGGTGTTCTGGGTATTTCTTGAGCAAACTTAGACGGAAACATTCAACTCCTGCAAGATGGGGCTTCCTCCGTCAATGCGACACTTTGGTGGGACATGCGCACTTAATGAAAAGGGTCCTTGCCTTTTCTGGGGGCTCTTCCTACTGGCCCAGTTGCTTTGCATACAGAAGGTCTCAGGTTCAATCCCGGGCATCTCCAGTTTAAAAAAGGGTTGGATTCGATAATACTGAGAGGAAAGGCAACATGGCCTAGACTGGTCTCTTCAGCTCTTGGAAGCTAAGCAGGATTGGTATTTGGATGGGTGACCACTGAGGAAGACTCTGCAGAGGAAGACAATGGCCAACCACCTCTACTTCTCACTTGCCTTGAAAGCCCCTTGCTGGGGTTGCCATACATTGGTTGCTACTTGATGGCACTTACATATGTGGACAATGTTGACCTCTTGACCAAGGATCAGACTCAGTGTGAGGCAGTTCCATGTGTTCAAATGGATAAATACCTACTCTGTGGTGAGCCTTCCATGAACCATGGGATGTTTATAGGATTTGCCAACTGACTCATATTTAAGACCTGTATACGGAGGTGGATGTGCCCTATCCCGCACTTACCTCTTCAGAAGAGCCAGCAACCCTTCCCTGCTCTGCTGAGGGCAGCAGTTGCGGAGTCAAGGTGCGGAGCCAGGAAGGAGGCAGATGAGGCCTGTGGAGATTTGGGGACCGAGCCAGTGCACCCTACACCAGGCTGGGGGTAGAGGCTTTGTGAGGAATGGATGGCCACGGGCTTCCTAGGCCTAGGCAGGCCTAACATTCAGCCCTTTGAAGAGGTTCAAGGGGGTGGGACACAGCAGGAAGAAGCCTCAGATAGTGCCCTAGTGGGCCAAAGGCCTGCCAATCAAGAAGGCCCATCCTTTCAAGACAGGGGATTGGAGGAACCCAGGGAGGCCTCTTCCCCCAAGAGGGCCTTAAAAGGCAGGCTGAGGAAAAGCTGGGAAGGGACAGATTCATCCCTAGGCATATGTGTGGAGGATGATGTGGGAACAGCAGGAGACTTGGGTGATGTTACCCCACCTCCTTTTGCTTTAGGGTTGCCATCCTCCAGGTGGGGCCTGGGGATCTCCCACTTTTACAAGTGATCTCCAGCTGACAGAGATCAGCTCCCCTGGAGAAAATGGCTGCCTTGAAGGGTGGACTCTATGGCATTGCACCATGCTGAGGCTCCTCCCCTCCCCAACCCCTCCCCTCTCCTGGCTCCACCCCCAAAGCCTCCAGGTATTTTCCAACCCAGAGCTGGCAACCCTATTTTGCTTTACCGAGGCTCTTCTGACAGACTGACCGAGAAAAAGGGAATCCTGGAGGGCGATACAACCCCAGACTCTACCCCTAAACCCTTAGGAATGGACAGGCTCCTTATTTTAAATCATTGTCCCTTCCTCCATAGTTCTATGATCACAGGAAACATGAGGTGAAATCCTTGTTTTCTACACACACTGAACTCCACACAATACTATGATACATTTTCTTATCTCTGACACCAGAGCGTCCCTGATGCTGAACAGCTTGATATGTGAACTGTCGGCCTTCCTCTCCCGCCCGCTTTGTTCCTGGCAGTGACCTTTTGTTCCTCCTGATCGCCAAACCTTCTCTAATCTGATTTCCGCCTCCAGCTTTGTGCTCCCCTCTAGCTCTGTTCTGCCATCCAAACTGACAGGTCATTTACTGTGCGTGGCGTCACACCCTCTCCGCCTAGAGCTTCTCTTTGCTGCCTTGTTCCTAATGGTTACCTTGTGCCGAAATTAAAAACGTAAAGCCTTGTGGAACAGGAAAAAACTAGTAACGTGCATGGTGAGGGAAACACTTCGGCATTTAATACTGATTAACATTCAATGATTGGTTAATATAAACATTTAACGATTGACTGACAATGAAACTACATTAACAATGAATCTTTGGCATTCCCAGTGCACAAACCAGGCGGCACTCGGGAAGCGCTAAATAAAAAGAATCTGGTGAAGTCACTCTAGAAAAAAAAATTGTGAAATAGCTCCACACAGACCCTGTGAAAAGTGATAAGAGTTCCAACACAGTCCTTATGCATACCAGTTTGGTATAGTGGTTAAGTGCGCGGACTCTAATCTGGGAGAACCGGGTTTGATTCCCCACTCCTCCACTTGCACCTGGCTGGATGACCTTGGGCGAGCCATAGCTCTGTACCAGCTGTTCCCTCAAGGGCAGCTTGGGAAAGAGCTCTCTCAGCCCCACCTACCTCACAGGGTGTCTGTTGTGGGGAGGGGAAGGGAAAGGAGTTTGTAAGCCGCTCTGAGACTCCCTTTGGGATAGAGCTGCCAAATCCTAGAGAGCTTCTGGAACTGGAACTGATCTCCAGGTGACAGATATCAGTTCCCCTGGAGAAAATGGAAGGAGGCAATATACCCTGATGAGGTCATACCCTTCCCCAAACCACTTCCTCCATAGGCTCCACCCCCCAAATCTCCAGGTATTTCTCAACACAGAGTTGGCAACCCTACTTGTGGAGTGAAGGGCGGGGTATAAATCCAATCTCTTCTTCTCTCTTCTTCTTCTTCTACTTCCACTGTTAAAACTGATCTAGCTGCTAACTTCTGTTGTCAGTACTATGTCTACAGAGCTTTCGCCATGTAGGTTTTCTCCATGTAGGTAGATACAATATCAAATGAACTTAAAAGGCCATTCATTCATCAGAGTTACTACTGTCACCTCAGACTGGCAGCAGCTCTGCAGGGCCTCAAGCAGAGGTCTTTCAAATCACCGACTATCTGGTCCTTTTAAAGAGATGCTCAGGATTGAACCTGGGGCCTCCTGCATGCCAAGCAGAGGCTCTTCTATTAAGACACGTCACCAGCCCCAAGGCTAGAACTCCACCTTCTTGGTATCCATAAACCCTAATAACCAATGGTGGTTTTAAAATATCAAGTTATTTGAAATGCTAGGTGACCAATGTCTCTATGGCTGTTGCACGCGTGAGGGCCTTTTCAGGTGGGAGAAACAATAGCAGCAGATTGCAGCCAGGAATTCTATGACAACTCTACCATAAAACGAACATACTTACGAAAACATTTGGTATGTGACATATACTAGAAAAAGGGCTTTTGCGGGAGCTGTACCCCAATGACTCAGGGCAATTTCGCACTAGCGTCTGCCCTGGGTTTGCCCTGATGCTTGCTCAGGAGCTTCTGGTTGATTTCCCACCAGTTGCTCCGGGCTCACGGTTTGATCAGGAGTATCGCGACACTGCTCCGGAGCTTCCCCTGCGTCAGGGAGGAGGATTTGCTGGGCTTTTTGGTTGCAGGAGCTGGGCGCCATTGGTCTGAGAGCCCCCGGGCTCACAGATGACCGCTGCCCTGTGTCTGGGGTGCCCCGGTTGCAGCCCCTGCAGAACAGGCGGGGGGCACTTCCATCCAGAAACCCATGAAGGAGTGGCAGCGAGCAGGCAGGCGGGCCAGGGACGCGACTCTTTCGCCCCACTCTCTGGGTACGCTCCTCCGGGCCTGAGGCTAGACTGTCTTCCCCCCCTTTCTTTTTTTTAAAAGAACCCCTTATTTCATTATATCGAAATAACGAAACAGTGATGCAGCAAGGGAAGACTGCACCATTGTTTTCTTTGTATAATACACACACGCTCACAATTATTTATTATGGGGGGAACTTTTTCTTCAGGGCTCCAATTCAGCGTGCGGAGTGGGGAGACTGGGCTGCCATTGCTGCCGCTCCTCCTCAGCTGCCGCCGCCGCCACCACCACTAGAGAAGAAGCCCTGAAGGAACTGCGAAGCCCTGAAGGAACTGCGCTCGCATCCAGCATCCAGTGCCCCAAGTGCTGCTGCTCCTGCAGCTGGCAGCAGGATGGATGGAGGACGGCAGCCAGAGCGTGTGGGAGGGAGACAAGAGGCCAGTCCACATGCTGCTCCGTGGCTGGGGAGTTCCACCAAGGCAAAAAAACCTTCATTAAGTTTCATAACACAATTTTAAAATAAAATTGCAGAGAAAGTATCCTCAGTGGAGGGAACTGCACGAATGGGTTGCTTCAAGTGGCATGGCGAAAGATTTTTTTACTGTAAAGTAAAGCAGTAATGCATACAAATAAACAAGGGAAAACCGTCTTACTGGTGCCGGTCTTTTATCTTTCAAATGGGCCACATTTCGTTATAACGAAATTGCAATGCATATAAGGCACCATGGCTGTAAAGGCTTTATCCTCCATTTTGTGCCTGAGATCCCACTGGCAACGCGCCCGACATTTTGATGATGCCACTAATCACAGCACCAGGCCGTATGGTCAACCAATCATTGTGCGGCAAGCAACAGCAGTGGGAAAATTTGAATAGGACGGAGGGAAGTATTGAATTCTGGGAAGAGGAAGGCAACTACGGACATCTTAATCCAGACACCATTAGGTGCATATCAGCTCACAGCAGCAAAATAGTTTAAATTTCAGTAGCAAATAGCGTTCCCTCTACAACTCGCATGACCATTGCTCACACTATCCAGGTCCACCGTCATTGCATTATAACGAAATAACACAATCGTGCCTGCATTTAAAAAAAAAAATTCAAGGGAGAAAGGGGGGGGGGAGGAGCGAGTGGGATGATGGGAGGGGGGACTGGAAGCCTCATTTCATCATAACAAAATAACGCAATCGCACATGTGTTTTTAAAAAAATGAGGGAGGAGGGAAGGGGGAGGAGCGAGTGGGGAGATGGGAGAGGGGGAATGGAAGCCACGCGGCAGTCGGTATGTGCGAAATGGACGCTGCAGGGCAGATGAGGGGCTTCGGCTCCAAGTGTGAACATGAAGAATATACTCTGGAGGAAAGAAGTTAGATCCAGGTGGGTAGCCACGTTGGTCTGAAGCAGTGGGCCAAAGTTTAAGTCCAGTGGCACCTTTAAGACCAACACAGTTGTATTCGAGATATGAGCTTCCGTGCACACGAAAGCTCATGCCTTGAATACCACTTTGCCGGTCTTAGAGGTGCCACTGGACTCGATCGGAAGAAGTCTTTGTGCACATGGAAGCTTAAATCCAGAATTAAACTTTGTTGGATTCAAAACTTTTGTCTGCTGCTTCAGACCAACACGGCTACTCACCTGAATCTGGTTTTACTATTGTCTTTATAATAAAAGGAGATAATTTTGAGTCCTTGATTGTTAACAAATTCCTGCCTGTCCCTTGAGCCCCAGAGACTTGCTCTACATAGATTACGTTACTGTGGAAGCTGGGTTCCATTTTCAACTGTATAACTGAGGAAGATTGTTTTGAAACATCTGGCATACCTAAGGAGGACATTTTCGGCTGTGTGGAGAGTGGAGAGCAAGTTTATTGTAGTGGTTAAGTGTACAGACTCTAATCTGGGAGAACCGGGTTTGATTCCCCACTCCTCCACTTGCACCTGCTGGATGACCATGGGCAAGTCATAGCTCTGGCACAGCTGTTCTCTCAAGGACAGCTTGGGAAAGAGCTCTCTCAGCCCCACCTACCTCACAGGGTGTCTGTTGTGGGGAGGGGAAGGGAAAGGAGTTTGTAAGCCGCTCTGAGACTACAAGTGAAGGGCAGGGTATAAATCCAATCTCTTCTTTTTCTTCTTCTTTTTCAATAGACCGATGTCTACTGTTTACTTGTGAAAGTTGTGAAGCTTTTGATGGTCTACCCTTGCGATTTATATTTTTGCATACTACATAGATTAAACGGTAGATGAAGCTGTAGCGTAACTGGCAACTGAAGCTTTCTGGCGTACCCATATGCTTTTTTAAATGGCTAAAATTTTAAACAGCCGACAATTTTACTTAAATAGAAATGTCACAATTAGCAAGACTGTATTTCATAACAGCTGTACACTTGAAAGATTGGTCTCGTAACATCTTGTAACTATCAATACATCGTGTACAAAGATTCTTATTGGGTCTATTAGTGCCAGGAACTCTCCTTGTATCCAGAAATATGAAGTCAGGGGGTGGGGGGGTGGGAGGAGAGAACAATTTAAGGGGAAAACAGTATTATCCCCCCCCCATGTTTTTCCAAGGACTCCCTTCTCTTTCTGATGGAACAACTATTATGGTGTGAACTGGGGGGGGGGGGGGGGGACAACTAGGAAATATTTTGAAAGTGTCAAATGCTTTTTAAGACAAGATTCTGCTCACTTTAAAATACTGCACGTGCACAGAAATCTGAAAGCACGTTTTTGCTAACATTTTTCTGATGGAAAATTGGGAATTTTCGGATAGCAGTTAAAACCCTATTTTTTTCTTTCAGAATGAGTGAAATGCTGTTTAAGGAACGTGCAGCATGAAAATATGAGACAACTTATAGCATCAGATAATAATATCTATGTATACTGTGGAGTCTCTGTTCTGTAGGTAAACCCAACATCCGTATTAAGTAGTAGACCTATGTATTATGGCTACATGAGGCTGCTTCGGTCCGAGCGTATTCTTTTCTTTACTACAACATTTATCTTCTAATTTCAACTGTTAGTTCTTCCTACATCTCAGACAGCAAAAATTAAGATGTATGTGCTAAGGCAGCACAAGGTACAGCGATTTGCAAGCTCTCTCTTAAGTATTGGGTAGCTTTGCCTGTAGAAAATGAAGGTATTTATACTTTTAAAACCCATAAATAAACCTGTTCATTCAACAGTATATGTCAGTGAAGTCATAAATCATACCTTTCGTGTTGTTAAAGCAGCACTACAAGTTTAGTTTCGATAGGAAAAGAAAAATATTGTGTGTATTTCGATTTTCCCCGAAATGTCCGCTATTGCCCGAGGGAAGAAGACACAATATTTATTCCATGGTTTCAAAATTTCTAGAAATTATATATCACTACTTGTAGTTTGGTGTAATAGTTAAGTGTGCGGACTCTAATCTGGGAGAACCGGGTTTGATTCCCCACTCCTCCACTTGCACCTGGCTGGATGACCTTGGGCAAGCCATAGCTCTGTACCAGCTGTTCTCTCAAGGACAGCTTGGGAAAGAGCTCTCTCAGCCCCACCTACCTCACAGGGTGCCTGTTATGGGGAGTGGAAGGGAAAGGAGTTTGTAAACCGCTCTGAGACTACAAGTGAGTGGAGGGCAGGATATAAATCCAATCTCTTCTTCTGCTTCTTCTTGTAGCCTGTAGCAGCTCTCATAGCCCACACTAACCTGATCTTGTTCGAGCTCGGAAGCTAAGCATGATTGGCCCTGGTCAGTATTTGGGATGGGAGACCATTGAGGAAGATAGGGGTTGCTATGCAGAGGCTGACAATTGAACATCCCATGGTCATGGGATCACCATGAGTTCATTGCAACTTGATCACACACACACACACACATACTTGTAGCCTCTTACTTGAGCTACCGGAAGCAGGTATGCTCCAGCATGGTGACATGTAATTCCCCCCCCCCCCAATAAGTAAATAAATCCTGTACACTTTGCAGTGCCCGACCGTTGGCAAACTTGCAGTGACGTGTCCTGTTTGTGTTCAGGCTTAACTCTGACAACATGTTGGCACCCTGAGCCCCTCCCCCTGATGTAAAAACCAGAGGTTTCCTTTTGTATGAGACGCTCCTGCGCAAGTTCTCCCTTGCTTTGAGGCTGCAGTCTCCTACACGCTAACCGGGGAGAAAAGTTTTGGAATATAACGTGAATCCCTGCTCAAGGAATGGATTATAAAGAGTAGATGCGATCTGGACGAGCAGCATAGATTCAGGAATGGCAGATTTGCCAGCGGATCTGCAAAGCTAACCTGGCTGCCTTTGCGCCTTGACAGTGGCGTGATGTGTAGGCACGAGGAAACGTTGTTATTTGTCTCCATGGTTGCAGCCCATGAAGCTGTTATGAAAAGTGGCAACCCCAGGTGGCATTAGACGCTTCCCCTGTGCTTCGTGTTTTGTAAAGAAAAAATGGGAGTGTCCAGGCGTTTTTATTTGTTAAGCCTTCCTAAAGAAAGGCCCACTCCTTATGCACATGAGACAGATGGCAGGAGCTCAGCGGTGAGAGAAGGAAAGCCACTCTGTACATAGTCAGAGGAGGCAGTGGGGCGTAGTGGTTAAGAGTGTCAGACTAGTGTCAGGAAGACCAAGGTTCAAATCCCCACTTGTGCCGTGGAAGCTCGCTGAGTGAGCTCGGGCCAGTTACAATCTCTCAGTTTAGCCTACCTCACAAGGTTGTTGCGAGGGGAAAAAATGGAGGAGAGAGTTATGTAAGCCACTTTGGGTTCTCATTGGGGAGATTAATGGGGTACAAATGAATGGATGAACGAATGAATGGAATAAAAGAGTAGTTGCCCTCAATAAGAACCATGCAGTTCTTGAGGCAGGAATCATTTTGTACTGCTCACCCCATCCTGAGGATACAATCTCCCATTCTCCCATTCTTTCTCAGAGCCATCAGAAAATGGCACCCTCAACCGACAGAAATCGAACCCAAGCTTAACAAGAGGCCCATGCAGTGAAAGGAGCATCTCTTTTTTAATATAGGCCTGAGACAGTCACATAATGAGACCATGAGACTCACTGGAAAAGACAATAACGCTAGGAAAAGTTGAAGGTGGTGGGATTATTAGGAAGGGAATGGAAAACAAATCAGCTAGTATCATAATGCCCCTGTTTATGTACAGTTCTGGTCGCCACACCTCAAAAAAGATATTATAGCCTTGGGAAAAGTGTGGAAAAGGGCAACTAAAATGATAAAAGGGTTGGAACACTTTCCCTATGAAGAAAGCGCTTGGGGCTCTTTAGCTTGGAGAAATGACCACTGAGGGGTGACATGATCAAGGTTTACAAGATTATGCATGGGATAGAGCAGGTAGAGAAAGAGGTACTTTTCTCCCTTTCTCACAGTACAAGAACTCGTGGGCACTCCATGAAATTGCTGAGCAGTTGGGTTAGAACAGATAAAAGGAAGTACTTCTTCACCCAAAGAGTGATTAACATATGGAATTCACGGCCATAGGAGGAGGTGAGGCGGCCACAAGCATGGACAGCTTCAAGAGGGAATTAGATAAACATATGGAGCAGAGGTCCATCAGTGGCTATTAGCCACAAAGTATAGACAGGAACTCTCAGTCTGGGGTAAGGGATGCTCTGTATTCTTGGTGATTTGGGGTGGGTAGTGGGTGGGAGGGCTTCTAGAGTCCTGGCCCCACTGGAGGACCTCCTGATGGCACCTGGCATTTTTGGCCACTGTATGATGGAGTATTGGACTGGATGGGCCATTGGACTGGATCCAACATTGGCTTCTCTTATGTATGTTCTTATGAAAAAAGAAAGACCCAACATGAGATGGATGGACTCAATCAAGGAAGCCATGGCCCTCGATCTGCCAGACCTGAGCAAGGCTGTTATCGATAAGACGTTTCAGAGGACATTAATTCATAGGGGTCGCCAAAAGCTGTGAGCAACTTGATGGCACTTAACACACAAGGTGTGCCCATCCCACTCTCTGGAGAGATCATAAAGAGAGAGCCTCTGAGGGGAAAAGGGAAGGTCCCTTGCTCAGAGGGCTACGTTGCTGGTGGCTGGGGATGGGAGCGGCATCTGTTGCCCATACCTTTAAATTAGGGTTGCCAGCTCCAGGTTGGGAGATACCTAGAGATTTGGGGGGTGGAGTCTAAAAGGGTGGGGCTTAGGGGAGACTTCAATGGGGTACAATTTCCTAGACAGAGTTCACCTTGCAAGGGGGCCATTTTTCTCCAGGGAGAGCTGATCTCTGTTGCCCAGAGAGATCAACTGTAATCGTGGAGGATCATCTCCAGCCACCCTGGAGGTTGGCAACCCTACATGATGTGCAGCATCCGACCAGGTGTGGGCTAGGCTGAGTGAGTCTGGGGCCCCAGACAACAATCCACACCGGATGAGGCCCCAAGTCGTCCCCTTCCCCACCCCGTCCACTGCTGCTTGCGAAGGGGGGGGGGGGGGTGGTCTCTCCACGAGGCAGGCAGGAGTCCCCCGCGCGCCCAGGACGCTGCCGGAGTCCCTGCTGCGCGCCCCGACTTGGCGAACTCCTTCCCTCCCAGTTCCAGTCCGTGGGGACTGGCCCGACGGAGCCCTGGCGGGCCGGAGGGAATCCCCGCAGGGCTGGGCCGCAGCGCTCCTCCTCCCCCCCCCCGCTGGCTTAAAGGGCCAGGCGGGCGCCGCGCCTGGTTCCCCGGGCGCCCGAGAGCGGAGCGATGCGCGCCAGGAGGTGGAGCGGCTGGTGGTGCCCGCGGGCGGCACTCCTGCTTCTAGCGGTAGGCGCCGCGGCGGAGGGGCCCCCGGGAGCGAGGGGACAGAGCCGTTCGCCCAGGCGGGAAGCGATTCTGGGGAGGGGGAGAAGAGAGGAGAGGCGCCCCGGGATGGCTGGGGGTCCCGGCGTGGGAGCGGGGCGGGACCCGTGGGTCGCTCGCCTGCCTGGCGGAGCCCGCTGGGCCGCTGGCCAAAAGAGCAAGGGGGCCCGTGCTGGTCCGGCTGTCGTGGCGGCAAACCTGCATGTTGGGGCCGGTCCTCACTGGAACATGGCATTCATCCGTCGGCCGGAGCGAAAGGGAGCCGCCAGCGCCGGCAGCAGAGCTTGGCGAGAACCGGCGGGGAGCGAGGGTGGCCAGCCAGGCGCCCTCTTCCCGAATCGCGCGTGGAAAGGAAAGCATAGAAGAGCACCCCGTGTCCAAGTCGCCCGCCCTTTAGTTGCATTATTTTGACTCATTTGTATTCCACCTTGCTCCCCAGTGGGGACCAAAACCTGCTTCCCTTGTCAAGAGCCAGTTTGGTGTAGTGGGTAGGAGCCTGGACTCTAATTCTGCGAGAACCGGGTTTGATTCCCCACTCCTCCACATGTAGCCAGCTGGGTGACCTTGAGTCAGTCACAAGTTCTCTCAGAGCTGTTCTCTCAAGGGCAGTTTTCAAAAGAGCTCTCTCAGCCCCTCCTACCTCACAGGGTGTCTGTTGTGGGGAGGGGGAGGGAAAGGAGTTTTTAAGCCACTCCGAGACTCCTTCGGATAGTGACGGGTGGTGGGGTATATATCCAGTTTCTTCTCTTCTCTTTATTCATTGTATCCTCACAACAGTCCTGTGAGGAAGGATAGGCTGAGAGTGTGTGAGTGGCCCAAGGTCACCCGGCGAGCTTCCAGGGCAGGAGTGGGGATTCAGACCTGGGTCTCCCAGATAGGAGTCTACCAGCCTTAATTACTCTACACCACACCGGCTTATTTCCATCTTATTAGCCCCCTGAAGGTGTTCTCTCAGAGAGGACTGACAAATACAGTCAGCCTCCTGCACAGAAGCGATGCTGTGTAGGAGGCACACTGCATTGCGGTAGACTTCCATTTGCAGACATGAGACGGAGTTACCAAGCTAGGGCTGCCAAGTCCAACTTGGGAAATATCTGGGGACTTTGGGGGTGGAGCCAGGAGAAAGGAAGTGACATCATTTTGTGATGTCACATCCTGTGATGTTGCTTCCACATGCTGACACATGAACTCATGAAGTTTCCTAATACTGAATCAGGCCATTGGTCCATCAAGGTCAGTATTGACTACTCAGACTGGTAGTGGCTCTCCAGGGTCTCAGGCTGAGATCTTTAATGTCACCTATTACCTGATCCTTTTTTAGCTGAAGAAGCTGATACCTCCTGCATGTCAAGCAGATGCTCTATCACTGAGCAACGGCCCTACTGAATCCTTCCTCATCTCGGCAGAATATGAAGCACTAAGTGCTACACAAGTGCTAAATATGATTTTCATATCATAAGAACAGGAGAGAAGCCACCGTGGATCGGCCCATCCAGTACAGCCCATCCAGTACAACACTCTGTGTCACAACAGTGGCCAAAAATACCAGGTGCCCTCAGGAGGTCCAGCAGCGGGGCCAGAACTCCAGAAGCCCTCCCACTGTTGCCCCCCAAGCACCAAGAATGCAGAGCATCACTGCCCCAGACAAAGTGTTCCATTTAGACCTTGTGGCTATAATAGCCACTAATAGACCTCTGCTGGATGGGGACAGAGAGACAGACAGACAGACAGACAGACAGAAAAAAGAAAGAGGGAGAGAGAAGGAAAGGAGCTGGAAGAGAAACTTACCTTGCCAGCCACATGCAAAAGCAGCTCCTTCAGTCCCTCCTTAATCTCTGGGCGGACCTCTCTTGCTGTGGAAGCTCTCTTGCTGACTTCTTAAAGGGGAAATGTCTGGTGAGGCTTTTTGCTGCAGGGCAGGCTCTCTGCAGACATTTCCCTTTTAAGGTAGCCATTTTGTCCCCCCGGTGGCCAACTTGGAAAAAGCGGGGGAAAGCACTAAAAACCGGTGTTTCCCCCGCCCTACCGGGGGACTTGGCAGCCCTATACCAAGCGGAGTGTGAGGCCGGCGCCGGTGATGATTTTTGTCAACTGCGGAGTGTGAGGCCGGTGGTGATTTTTGTCAACTGCTGAATTTGACTGTGAAACTTTAAAGTCGTTGACACACCGTCAGTAGAAAGTAAAAGAGGGAAAACTCCTATGTGAATACAAAACAGAGCAGAAGGTTGAAAAAACCCAAACATTCTTACCCAGAGATAAAAGAAAGAAACAAGACTTCCAAGTGATTCCTAGAAAAAAGCTCGCATCCTTTAAGAAAATGAATATAGTTTTGGAGAAGGCAGTTGTGCTGGTCTTCTGAAAAGGGCAAGGTTTGAGTCTGGTAGCATCTTAAAAGTAATTATGGACTGCAAAAACTACTTATGAAATAATATTAATAGGTTAATTTAGGTTAAAAGGTTAATAGGTTAAAAAGGGGGTTAAAATAGAGTAAATGTGGATTGTAAATAGGAATAATGAAATATTAATAAAAGGGGTTGAAATATTTCAGTATAAATAATACTGTACATTTGAGTGACTTGAATGAGGATTTTGAAAACTAAGACAATTATTTTTAGAGGAATTCCAGAAAAACAAGATTATGGCATTTGAGAGCCAGTTTGGTGTAGTGGTTAAGTGTGTGGACTCTAATCTGGAAGAACCGGGTTTGATTCCCCACTCCTCCACTTGCACCTGGCTGGATGACCTTGGGCAAGCCATAGCTCTGTACCAGCTGTTCTCTCAAGGACAGCTTGGGAAAGAGCTCTCTCAGCCCCACCCACCTCACAGGGTGTCTGTTGTGGGGAGGGGAAGGGAAAGGAGTTTGTAAGCTGCTCTGAGACTACAAGTGAAGGGCGAGGTATAAATCCAATCCCTTCTTCTTCTTCTTCTTCATTTGTGGAGAATGGAATTGCTAACATTGTGGGTTGTTCTTGAGCTGTAGTGGTTAAACTGTTACATGGCATTCAAATGTGTGTTTGTAAAATGAATACCAGTTTAGGGCCAGGCAGACAGCGATTTAAATCAAAAGAAAATTGAATAGAACCAAAGTGATCATAGAAGATTTCTGTCTTTGGATAAAGGTAAATCCCTTTACTGAGGCTTCAATCCTAAAAAGTTTTCCTGGGAGTAATCCCCACTGAATAAAACAAGAATTACTTATTGGTAGATGTGCTTACCCTTGATCCGTAGTTTACATTGTCTGGCCCCAGAAGATACAATCACGTTGACAAAAGGAAGTTTTCTTTATCTTTTTGACTAATATACTTAAGATTTCAATAAGAAATATATGATGGGGCTAATGCCCCTCCATGTTAAGAAAAGTTATCTTTCAGGGGGAAAGATAAGTGATATTGTGATGCAAGAACTGTGTAGGCTGGAAAACAGATCAGATGCACGTGGAGAACATACCAGAACTTGGAGATAGATCGAGATGGGTAGGCGTGTTACTCTGTCCATCGCAGTAGAAAAGAACAAGAGTCCAGAAGCACTTTAGAGACTTAACACAATTTGTGGCAGGTTGTGAGCTTTCATGACTCACTGCTCACTTCTTCCGATATTCACGAACGCTCCTACCCTGCCACTAATTTTGTTAGTCCTTAAGGTGCTACTTGTCTCTTGCTCTTTTATACCAGAACTTCGCAGGTACAAAACAAAAATGATTGTGATAGCTGAGGGAAACAAGAAATAGAACCTTGTCCTTATATTACTGATCGAGAAGGTGTTGATACAAGGTGTCATGGGACACTCGTACAATAGTCATTTGTATGTAGTTTTTTTACAATCTAATTATGTGACTTATGAATTAGGCTAATTATGAAACATGTTAATAAAAGTGGATTGCAGTGAGGTATATGACTGGAGATGAGAGACAGCAACAAACCCAAGACGTGCTAATAATATCGCAGTTCTTTTCAGACTTAGAATAATGTTAGCAACATACAACATGCAAGACCAACAAAACTGCACTTAGGACTGCAGTGTTCCCAAAGGTTGTTCTCACTTTTGTTTTTCCTAATTTTTTTTTGTCCCCTGAAAATTACAAAGATATCTTATGTTGCTCATGAACCACTAACTCCTTATTGGGAATGTAAAGCAAGAAAGATCTGATGTTATACAAAGGGTGCCTGGAGAAACAGATGTCTTTTCTACAACTAATTTGACATCTGATGTCAATTGCTCAAAGGTATCCCAAAGTTTAATAAAATGTCTTTTTAAAAAAATAGTTTTGCTTTGCACCTTTTATGGAAGAGAGAGAACAGATTCGATTCCAGGAGCACCTTGAAGGCCAACAAGATTTCCAGGGCGTAAGCTTCCGAGAGTCTAGGTTCCCTTGGTCAGAAGCGCTGACTCTTGAAAGTGTCTACCCTGAAGCCCTTGTAAGTCTCTAAGGTGCTGCTGGACTCGAATCTAGCTCTTCTACCGCAGACCAACGTGGCTACCCACCTGAAGCTATCTTCATAGAAGAGTGAGAATGTGGGAGCTTTCTATACCAAAATGTGGGCGCACAAGTGAATATGCTATAGATGACTGGACCTCCAAAATAGGCTGCGGTCACACACACTAAATAATTCACTTTCAATCTACTTTCAGTGCACTTTCCAACTGGATTTTTACTGTGCTGGAATCCAGTTGGAAAGTGCGTTCAAAGTGGATTGATGGTGGATTCTTTAGTGTCTGTGACCGCAGCCATAGAGGGGAAGTGGAAAGTGAGGCACCTGATGACTTAAGTTTGTTCCCAGGATCATTATACTATTCTTTTTGCATATTTGGGATACCATAGTACTTAACATATGATTATTATTGTTGTTGTCATCGTATGGCATTGTGTATAATATAGCCAGGCAATCCTAAGATTTTTCGAGCAGCCAGAAGTTCCAGCTCTTTTAGCATTATGCACCACTAGGTGGCGAGCTAGACTTGTTTTTAAGGCAAGAGACGTTTCAGGGGTGGTTTGCCATTGCCTGCCTCGGCGTCACAACCCTGGTATTCCTTGGAGGTCTCCCATCCAAATACTAACCAAGGCCAGCCCTTCTTAGCTTCCGAGATCTGATGAGATCAGGCTAGCCTGGGCTATCCAGGTCAGAGCTAATATACAATAAATTATTACAGACTTTCCCTTAGCCTTACCTGGATGGTACAGGCTGGGCCATCTTGTCAGATCTTGGAGGCTAATCAGGACAACAAAAATCAGGACAACAACGAATAGCATCTGGTTTAGAACAGTGATGTGAAAAGGGCCATAATGAATCCATCAGATTCTAATCCATCGTGCCCAGGACAAGGTCAGCCTAAACTTCCATACATGCTTGAGTCCAGTGTGTGTTTTGCTAGATTTAACACAAAACCGGCTGGAGCCTCTCCAATGCCAGACCTCTCCTTTCCCAAACTTGCCCTTGCCATGGACAGATGAAAGGGAAGTGAAGAGGCCTCATGGTAGGGTTGCTAGGTCCTCCCTGGCTGCCGGTGGGGGCCTCCAGTGTCTGTCCCGGGATCTTCTGGCACATGCTGTGATGACATCAACTGGCAGTGACATCATCACGTCACCAACATCAGGATTTGACGCTCTAGTTTTTGGGCAAAACTCTATGGTTTGAGCCCAATTTTAACATAGAGTTTTGCCCAAAAACTAGAGTGTCCCCCCCCGATGTTGGCAACGTGTTGATGTCACTTCTAGGTGATGTCATTATGTCTCATTTGTGGGTGGGGTTCCCCCCCCCCACCAGCCAGCTGGCCAGCAGTAGAAAGGGCCCCGCAAAAGTGGGGTAACCCCGGCCTGGACTGGGGGCCTGGCCATAGGCGTAAACCACGGGGGGGCTCGAGGGCTCAGCCACCCCCGGGAAAATGGAGCGCCCAGGCCGGCTGGCTGGCCAGCTGCCGCCGCTACCGCCTCTCCCCCTGCTCCGTTCCTCCCTCCCTCCGTCCAGGAACCAGCTGGGCAAATGCCCAGCATGCTGGACGGAGGAACGAAGGCAGGAGCAGGCAGGGGGGGGAGGTGGTGGGGATATCGAACTTGCGCCAACAGGCGCGGGCTGCCGCCTCGTTTGCCCGCCCGCCGGCTGCTGCCATTGCCTCCTCCCCCCGCCCCCGGGACTGACCTGGCACGCTGGGCAGTTGCCCAGCTGGCCCCACGGAGGCAGGAGTGGCCAGGCTAGGCCAGTCCCGGGGGGGCGGGGACATGGTCCCAGCGCGCACGCACGCTTTGCGCGCACGCACAAGAGCCCCCGCCCCCCCTGGGGATTTTAAAAGTCGACGCCTCTGGGCCTGGCAACCCTATTGCATAGCAGTGGAAGTCTCAATGGTTGCCATCAAGAAGCTAGGGAGATGTCACTTCTGTTTCTTCTTGGCTCAGTGGACTGAACATTCACCATGTTCTAGGGCTGCCAAGTCCAACTTGGGAAATATCTGGGGACTTTGGGGGTGGAGCCAGGAGACTTTGGGGGTGGAGCCAGGAGAAAGGAAGTGACATCATTTTGTGATGTCACATCCTGTGATGTTGCTTCCACATGAACTCATGAAGTTTCCTAATACTGAATCAGGCCATTGGTCCATCAAGGTCAGTATTGACTACTCAGACTGGTAGTGGCTCTCCAGGGTCTCAGGCTGAGATCTTTAATGTCACCTATGACCTGATCCTTTTTTAGCTGAAGAGGCTGATACCTCCTGCATGTCAAGCAGATGCTCTATCACTGAGCAACGGCCCTACTGAATCCTTCCTCATCTCGGCAGAATATGAAGCCCTAAGTGCTACACAAGTGCTAAATATGATTTTCATATCATAAGAACAGGAGAGAAGCCACAGTGGATCGGCCCATCCAGTACAGCCCATCCAGTACAACACTCTGTGTCACAACAGTGGCCAAAAATACCAGGTGCCCTCAGGAGGTCCAGCAGCGGGGCCAGAACCCCAGAAGCCCTCCCACTGTTGCCCCCCAAGCACCAAGAATGCAGAGCATCACTGCCCCAGACAAAGGGTTCCATTTAGACCTTGTGGCTCATAATAGCCACTGATAGACCTCTGCTGGATGGGGACAGAGAGAGAGAGAGAGAGACAGACAGCCAGCTTTTTCACTTACTCTTGCCCAATTCCCAGGTTTTATTTCTGGCCCTTGTTTCACCCAGCTGTTGTCCATGTAAGTCCCATAACTTCTCCCCCCCCCCCAGCATAGGCTTTTTGGTGGCTAAAGAGGACCTTTGTCCTCCCCTTTTCGCCAGCAGAAAAGCTAGTTGGATCCATCCCTAATTTAAAATACCAATTACTTGATGTACAAATGCTTTTAAAAATGCAGATTTTTACTGCTGGAGGGGGGGACACGGATGAAAGAAACAGAAAATTGGCATAAAAATGAGGAATCCCAACTTTTATTTGCAGAAGGGAAATGAGGATTGGTGGGACCCAAGCAGCCACGACAAGACATTTTAAACAATCCCACTCCCAGACCTTCTACAGGCAACCTCTCCTTGTGATGTTTACCTCTTCGGAAGTGACAGTTTATTCCTTTGACAAAACCACAGTGGACAGACAGACAGCAAAAAGAAAGAGGGGGAGGGGGAGAGACAGAGAAGGAAAAGAGCTCGCAGACCCCAGCTTACCGGAGCAGTTTACTCAGCAGCAACCTTGCACGCAGTAGAAAGAGCTTAGTCCCTCCTTAATCTCTGGGCGGGGCTCTCTAGCTGGCTCAGCTCTTAAAGGGGAAATTTCCCTTTTAAGAAGTTCAAGAGGCTGGCCAGGGCAGGCTCCGAGGTTCCCCTGCTGGCAGCCATTTTGTCCCCCTGGTGGCCAATCTTGGAAAAGCGGGGGAAAGCTTTCAAAATCGGTGTTTCCCCCGCTCTTCCGGGGGACTTGGCAGCCCTACCATGTTCTGGAGCTTCTGTTTTGAGAGGGGATGCAGTTAGAGAGTTCTGCTAAGACTGGGGAACCCTGGGCTCATAGCTTTCACTGTGGTGAAGCTCACTGAGTGACATTCTTCCTCAGCTTCATTCACCTCACAGGGATTGTTAGTTAAAAAAAATAACAACAACAATGTGGGAGGGGCTGTGGCTTAGCGGAAGAGTCTCTGCTTGGCCGGTAGAAGGTCCCAGGTTCACTCCTTCGCATCTGCAGCTAAAAGGGCCAGGCAGAAGGTAATGTGCAAGACCTCTGCCTGAGACACAGGAGAGCCTTGGCCAATCTGAGTAGACAGTCCTGACCTTAATGGACCAGTAATCTGATTCCATATAAAGCAGCTTCCATGTGTATTTATGCATACATTTAAGAAGAAGAAAAGGTTCTTTATACCCCACTTTTCCTCTACCTTAAGGAGTCTCAGAGTGGCTTACAATCGCCTTTCCCTTCCTCTCCCCACAACAGGCACCTTGTGGGGTAGATGGGGCTGAGAGAGGTCTGAAGGAACTGCAACAGAAGGAGGAGGAGGAGATTGGATTTATACCCTGCCCTTCACTTGGAGTCTCAGAGGGGCTTACAGTCTCCTTTCCCTTCCCCTCCCCACAACAGACACCCTTTGAGGTAGGTGGGGTTGAGAGAGCTCTCTTGAGAGAACAGCTCTGAGAGAACTTGTGACTGACCCAAGGTCATGCCCGCAGCTGCATGTGGAGGAGTGGGGAATCAAACCACACTCCTGACCATGACACCAAACTGGCCCAAGTCCACCCAGCAGACTTCATATGGAGGAGCAGGGAATCAAACCCAGTTCTCCAGATAACACTCCGCTGCTCTTAACTTGTCTCTCTTACTTAGCCCTGAGCTCGTTGGAGGAAAGGCAAGATTTTTTTAAATATATAATATACAGATAAGTATGTAGATGAGGGGGAAATTATTCACCATGAGGGAAACGTCATTTTGTCCAAATTCCATTTTAGGAAGAATTCTGTAGTACCCTTTAACCAGAACTGATCTAATGGTGAAGAAAATCTTTCCGCTTCTGGGAGTCATGATCAATTTGTTTTGTGTGTGTGTGTTTTAATTCTAGTGGCTGAATTTATTGACACAGTGTTCCGGGAAACAATGCCATTGAAAGTCACTGGTTAACAGGAATCCTCCTTCACAGAAAGCTTTTCTTTCAAGGGGTTAAGTGAAAAGGAGGATCCTTTCAACAAAGTCAACACAAAGAGGTGGTTTGAGTCAGGGATGGCACGCCTCAGTGAACACGAATGGCACCAGATATTTCCCAACTGTTAAACATGGCTTCTCAGCAATCTCCAGGTTGGAGGGAACAGTTTATCTGTGCACTCATCAAGGAAAATAAGACCCTGTTTTTCAAGTTCACTCTTTTGGCAAACACAAATACTGTGAAGTAGTCAGGGTAGCATTTAATCCCATCGGTCTGCAACCAACATTTCTGTGGAACTGTTTACTCTTGTTACATTCACTAGCTATTTCTGAACTCCCAAGTATGGAGATAAAGAAGATCTTCAGTGAAGGGATTTTTTGCTGGCAAATGTTTGGATAAATAAACTGCAGATTCCACTTTTCCTTTAGTTTAGAGTCGATTTGAAAGAACAAGTTCACGTGTGAACATGTTTACCTGCCTTATACAGAATTGGGGAACTGGCCAATCTCAGTCCTGCCAACTTGGGCTAGCCGTAGTTCTCCAAGGTCACAGGTGGAGGGTCTTTCCAAGGTGTCCTATTCAGCAAGACACTTTACCTGGTGTTGGCTGTAGCAAATGGCCAGTAATTTTGGAGGGTCTGCCTATTGGCAAGGATGGCAATCTAGGGAAAGACAGCAGGCCAAGGTGGAAGGTGAATTTAGAGTGATGTAATGGTCAGATATTATTCTTAAGTCTCAAGAGAGATGGTTCACCTTCAGCTAAGCGCCTAGGTATTCACAGTTTCACACATTGAAAAGCTTTGGTTTCAGGCAGGGATGCCAGACTCCAGGTGGGACCTGGGGATCCCCTGGAATTACAGCTCATCTTCAGACTACAGAGATCGTTTCCCCATGGAGAAAATGGATGCTTTGGAAGGTGGACTCCAGAGATTCCTGTCCTCCCCAGGCTCCACCCCCAAGTATCCAGGAGTTTCCCAACTTGGATCTGGCAACCTAACCCCATCCCCCATCTCCTACCGGTGGCTGGGGTGGGGGGGACATGGCAACCCTGGTTTTTAGGGCCTCTGAAATGTATACCTTCAGGTAAAGTGTGGTGATTCTAGAGAGAGGAATAAAAATGGTATTTAGCTTGTATTTCAAGATTGGCATATGGTATATAACCATATAGGAAATCGTGTTCTGGTTCAGGGCCAAGCTACAGTGATATCAGAAGCTAAAGTTAGACCTTTGTACTACAGTAAATCAACAGGTGGCTTTCTGTACCTCATCCAGGTCTGTCCCCACCCCCACAAATAACAGTTTATAATCTCAGCTCAGATAGCCGCCCTGATGAGTGACAGGTCAGGATACCTTTCTTTTGTGGTGATAGAATGTAACACCTGTCTCAGCTTGGCCAGCTGAGGCAAAATCTAATCACCATATCTAATTCTCAACATGGCCTCATTTTTGTATACTTAAATATGGAGTCATGAGCCATGTACAGACAAGACAGTTCTTTCTACAAACCTGAGAAAAACCCAGGTTTGCAGAAACTGCTGAAATCTTTTTTTTTTTAAGTAGGGGGGGGGGGCGCGTTAAAATCTGCCAAAATGATAGAAGCAGTGCCTGTAGCTTTGCCCTCAAGTTTCTTGCGGGTCTCCACTTGTGTTTATCTAATTCCCTCTTGAAGCCGTCCATGCTTGTAGCCGCCGCCACCTCCTGTGGCAGTGAATTCCACGTGTTAATCACTCTTTGGGTGAAGAAGTACTTCCTTTTATCTGTTCTAACCTGACTGCTCAGCAATTTCATGGAGTGTCCACGAGTTCTTGTATTGCAAAAAAGGGAGAAAAGGACTTCTTTCTCTACCTGTTCTATCCCATGCGTAATCTTATCAATCTCGATCATGTCACCCCTCAGCTGTCATTCCTCCGAGCTAAAGAGCCCCAAGCGCTTCAACCTTTCTTCATAGGGAAAGTGTTCCAACCCTTTGATCATTATAGTTGCCCTTTTCTGCACTTTTTCTAATGCTATAATATCTTTTTTGAGGTGTGGCGACCAGAACTGTACACAGTACTCCAAATGAGGATGCACCATTGATTTATACAGGGGCATTATGATACTGGCTGGTTTGTTTTCTGTTCCCTTCCTAATAACCCCCAGCATAGCGTTGGCCTTTTTCATTGCAGTCGCACACTGTTTCGACATTTTCATTGAGTTATCTACTACGACTCCAAGATCTCTCTCTTAGTCAGTCTCCGCCAGTTCAGACCCCACCAACATGTAGTTTTTAAACACCCATTCAGAGGTGTTAAAACTTGGCATACCAGGATCAGGAGGCAACACCAGGGGAAGGCCTCAGGATCTGTGCCCTGTAGTTGGTTGGGTTCCCAGACCTCCGCTGGATTCTCCACTTTGGGTCCCCTCTCCCTGACACCATTCATCCAGCGGGGGGGGAGGGGGGGGTTGCCAGCAGCAAACTGAGACCTTGGCCTCTGTCACCAGCATTGTGGCAACGTCACTTCGCGTGCACATTGGAAGTAATGTCATTATGCCGCTGGTGACACATGGATGGTCTAGTATTTGGACAAAAGCTCTTATAGTAAAAATGGTTTCTACCATAGAATTTTTGCCCAAGTACCACAAGTTGTCGGCAACATGATGCCATCACTTCCGATGTGCGCTGGAAGTGAGGTCGCCATGTAGCTGGTGACAGAGCCTTAGGCCTCATTTCGATGCCGGTAAGTTCCCTCCCACCCCTGCCGGTTGCCGAAGGGTACTAATCTTCATACTACCAAGATCAATTTCCCTGGAGAAAATGGCTGCTTTAAAGCGTGGTCTGTATTTTATTGTACCCCACTGAGGTCCCTCCCCAAAACCCGCCTTCCCAAAGCTCCACTCTCAAATCCCCAGGAATTTCCCAAGCTAGAAACAACAACCCTATCCATAGCATTATTTTTTTTAAAAAAATGGTAATTCCTTTTTTGTTAGCAATTTGTATTTAGAGGCCTTTAATAATCTGAGGCCCTAAACTGTAGTTTACTTCATTTGTGTGTAAATCCAGTTCTGCTAATGTGCATACCGTTGGCTGGATCGTACACAGAGCTGCAGGTGGTGGAAATTTTATGTCCCCTGGGAGATAAAGGAAATTCTGGCCAGGAAAACAGTATTGAACATTCAATCGCTAAACAGACTTCCTGGAGTGTAACATGTCACTAAACAGCCAGCAGGGAAGTTTTGTAGCCGAAAGAGCACACAACACCATGCCTTAGAGATCAATCCTGCTCCAAGACAACAAGTCAAGCAAGCTTGCTGTGCGCAACAGGTGGTTACGCCTTAGGAGGGACGATTCTGTTACAGCCAGGTCGCCTCAGTCAATCTTCGGGATTGAGGTGGATTGATGAGATACTGATACTGGGCACAAAAGTTAGTAACTTCTACTGACTCCCTTTTGCTTGCTGATAAATATTTCTCAGGCTTCCATATAATAAAAGAGCTGTCATCTGAGTCAGAAAAAAATAGAAGAGAAATTGTTTGTTTTATGTTCGGTTTGGTGGTTTGTTTTAGGGCTTGCAACCAGCAGCAAATCTGAGGGGACAGGAATCTGAGGGGGTGCCGTCAGGCAAAACCATAGAGTTTCTGTCGATTCTTAGAGTGGACTGTCATCACTTCTGGGTTTTCCTGGAAGTGACATCACACCTTCACCCGATGGGGATTTTTTCATCTAGCCAGCCATGGCAGCAGAAGTGGGAAACAGGAGCCTCCCCCTGCCCCTGGTGGGAACTTGTTGAGCCTAGCTTGTTGCTTGTTTGAAGAAAAAACAAATATTGGGCCTATTCCTGAAAAAAACTCTTTGATTTTCTTGTTTGTTAAATCATCATACTTTCAGTGTGGAGTCTTCTGCATGGTAGAAATTTTTCTAATTATTATTCTGTAGGGAGAACTGGGTAGCATCCTCCTTTTATAGACTGGATTTAGGATCATTTCCCTCGATATGTTACTCTTTTGTCGCGAGTATAGGGTGACAGCTTCAGGTGGTGGTGCACCAGAAAACCACCTATAATGCTTTGCTTCTTCTCACAGTTTAACCCAGTGTATTTTTGAGCACAGTATGTATTGAATTATATGTAGGAGTAAACAGGATAGAATAGGGCTGCCAAGTCCAACTTGGGAAATATCTGAGGACTTTGGGGGTGGAGCCAGGAGACTTTGGGGGTGGAGCCAGGAGAAAGGAAGTGACATCATTTTGTGATGTCACATCCTGTGATGTTGCTTCCACATGCTGACACATGAACTCATGAAGTTTCCTAATACTGAGCTTCTGCTGCTGCCTTGAGCTTTATAGGCTTGCAAGCAGCATTACCCAGACTGTGACTTTTATGCCACTGTTTTTTGTCGCTGAACAAGAGTCAGTGTTATGTAGCAGTCAGTTTGTTTGGCTGGGATCTGGGAGAGCCTGGCTCAAAACCCTGCAGTGCCATGGAATCATTTTATTTAATACTGAATCAGGCCATTGGTCCATCAAGGTCAGTATTGACTACTCAGACTGGTAGTGGCTCTCCAGGGTCTCAGGCTGAGATCTTTAATGTCACCTATGACCTGATCCTTTTTTAGCTGAAGAGGCTGATACCTCCTGCATGTCAAGCAGATGCTCTATCACTGAGCAATGGCCCTACTGAATCCTTCCTCATCTCGGCAGAATATGAAGCACTAAGTGCTGCACAAGTGCTAAATATGATTTTCATATCATAAGAACAGGAGAGAAGCCACAGTGGATCAGGCCAACAGCCCGTCCAGTACAACACTCTGTGTCACAACAGTGGCCAAAAATACCAGGTGCCCTCAGGAGGTCCAGCAGCGGGGCCAAAACTCCAGAAGCCCTCCCACTGTTGCCCCCCAAGCACCAAGAATGCAGAGCATCACTGCCCCAGACAAAGGGCTCCATTTAGACCTTGTGGCTATAATAGCCACTGATAGACCTCTGCTGGATGGGGACAGAGAGAGAGAGAGAGACAGACAGACAGACAGAAAAAAGAAAGAAAGGGGGAGGGGGAGAGAGAGAGAGAAGGAAAAGAGCTGGCAGACCCCAGCAGCTTACCCCAAGCAGCTTACTCCAGCAGCAGGCCACATGCAAAAGCAGGCCCTTCAGCAGAAAGAGCCTCTCTGGGCGGGACTCTCTTGCTCTTTCTTAAAGGGGAAATGTCTGTTGAGGCTTTTTACTGCAGGGCAGGCTCTCTGCAGACATTTCCCTTTTAAGAGGCCAGGGCAAGCTCTGACGTTTCCCTGCTGGCAGCCATTGCCTCCCCCGGTGGCCAATTCTGAAAAGGCGGGGGAAAGCTTTAAAAATCGGTGCTTCCCCCGCCCTACCCGGGGACTTGGCAGCCCTAGGATAGAATCAAGGGGCTTCCAACCCAGGCCAGATGAACTTGTAGGAGAGCATAGTGCTGGCTTTTGAAAGAGGATTATGGGTCATTATAGCAATGACATATTGATTGTGAAGCTTATTCACGTTGCTGTTGTCAAAAACCACCACAACATTCCCATGAAGATGTCTCATCCCTAGCTGTGGTTAAAAAAGGGATCGTGTTGTGGGCCCCTTTCTTCTCTCTTGTACTTGGATTGCCTTCTGCAGTTGAAATGACGGTGGCAACCATTGCATCTGCATTGGCCCTAGGCCTGGTTAATGCTGTGGTCCAAGACTGCCCTTATCAGGCACTGTGAATAGTCTGGGAATATCTGGGGCTGCAGCCCGGTTAATCTTAAACCAGCATTGACTTTACCAATTTGGAAGAGAAGCCACTGGGAGCCTAATATAAAAATGTATATAATTACAATAAGCACATTTATTTTATGGCCAGAGTTTGAAATCAAGGTTTCACGTCTACTGTTTGCAATTGCAAACAGCTACAGTGAGGCAATTTTTTTTATTTAATATTTTTAACAATTTTCCACCAGAATAAGGTAAACAATATTTCACAATATTTACAATTTCAGAGTCATACATTAATTTTAGTCCAATTATAAAATTTTGACCAAGTCTTTAAGAATTGATCTTCATTCTTTCCATGTAGTTGGCAGCTCAGTTTATCCATCTCTGCCATTTCCATTAACTTTTCCACAGTAAGATCTGGGGAAGGTATCGATTTTTCTTTCCACATTTTTGCCCAGCTTATTCTCGCGGCAGTCAAGATATAGGCTATTAGTTTTTGGTCTTCCTTTATAAGTCCTTCAGGTAGCATATTCAAGAGGTACAATTCCGGCTTAAGTGGTAAATCTATGTTTAACATCTCTGATATTATCTTTTTAATCTTATTCCAATATAGTTGTATTTTTTGACACCGCCACCACATATGATAGAATGTCCCAACATTATTGCCACACTTCCAACACAAGTTTGATATATTACCATAACATCTATATATTCTATCCGGTGACCAATGCCATCTATGGAATATCTTATAAAGATTCTCTTTATATGCTATCGCTGTGGTAAATTTTAAAGTCTTCCATGTTTTTGACCATTCATCTATATCTATCGTATAACTGAAATCCTCCATCCAGCTAACCATCACTCTTTTAATTGCCTCCTCACCCATTTCATCGTTTAGTAGGATTTTATAAATTTTTTGGATTTTTTTTCATTAGTAGTTAACCAGGCCTTCTCAATTTCAAGTTTAGTATTTAAAAAACCTATTTCCTTGTCTAGATTTATTCTAGATGTTAATTGATGTTTTTCTAACCAAGATAACTGGATTCCTTCCTGTATTAGTATTTCAAAGCTTTTTAAATTATTAGAACAATCTAACAAATTTTCATAATTAACATTTTTACTGCTACATAGTAGTGTGGGTTTTATGAAAGCTTCCAAAGGGGATATCCATAAAGGTACTTTGGGGAAGTATAAGGTTTTTATTTGTTGCCAAATCTTCATCAGTGCCCCTCTCACCCAGTGTTGGTTGAAGTTAGAATGCACTTTATCTTTTTCATACCAAAGGTATGCGTGCCAACCCATTACTAGGTCATGTCCTTCAAGTGTTAATGCTCTTGTATCCTCGAGTTTCACCCATTCCTTAATCCATGTTAAAGAGGCTGCCTGGTAATATAGTTTCCAAGATGGCAAATTAAAAACCCCTCTCTCTTTTATTTCTTGAAGTAATTTTAATTTTACCCTTGGTTTTTTTGGATACCATATAAATTTTCCAGTTAATTTATTTAATTCAGAAAAAATGTTATTGTTTTTTTAGGATCGGAATTGATTGAGCTAAGAATAGGAATCTAGGCAAAATATTCATTTTTATCACTGCAATTCTGCCTAAGAAGGATAATTGTAGATTTTTCCAATTATCTAAATCCTTCTTGATTTCCTTTAACAATTTATTATAGTTATTCTCAATTAAGGCAGTATTCCTGTTTGAAACCCAGACACCCAGATATTTTACTTTTTTCTCAATTTTCATATTAGAAATCTCCTCTACTTTAGTTATAGTTTTTTTAGAGCTATTTTTAACCAAACATTTTGTTTTATTGTAATTAATTTTTAGCCCAGCCACTTCGCCATAGTCTTCTATATCTTTTAGTAGTTTTGGTATTGATGACAAAGGTTCTTCTATTATAAATAACAGGTCATCAGCGAATGCTCTGAGCTTATATTCAATTTTTTTAATCTTCAAGCCTTTTATTTGTTCATTATTCCTTATCTGGTCGTTTAGTGATTCCAAGGCAAAGATAAATAGTAATGGAGATAGAGGGCAGTCCTGTCTTGTTCCTTTTTGTATAGGCACCTCTTCCGTTAATTCACCGTTAATTAGGATTTTTGCACTTTGTTTTTTATATATAGCCTTAATCATATTTTGAAATAATGGTCCCGTATCCCAAATTTTAAATTTTTGCAATAAGAAGCTCCAGGATAGATTGTCAAACGCTTTTTCAGCGTCCAAAAACATGAATACCGCCTGTTTCTCTGGATGGACTTCATAGAATTCTAGGGCATTCATTAATGTTCTAGTGTTATCCTTCAAGTATCTTTTTGGTAAGAACCCAGCTTGATCTGGGTGGATTGTCTCTACCAGGACTCTTTTTAACCTTATCGCCAAGATATTTGCAAAAATTTTATAGTCGGTATTTAACAGAGATATTGGTCTATAATTAGGTATCTGCTTTTTACCTTCTTCCGTTTTCAGGATCAGAGTTATTACTGCTTGGTTCCAGGATTCCGGCATCTCTCCTGTCCTTCCTATTAGTTCCACTACTTTTTTGAAAGGGAGACTAATTTGGTCTTCGAATAGTTTGTATATTTCTCCTGGTAAACCATCTATCCCTGGTGCCTTTTTGTTCTTTTGTTTTCTTATAGCATCTGTTATTTCCTGCATAGAGACAGTCTGGTTCAAGACCCTTTGTTGTTTATCTGAAAGTGCTCCTCTGTTTTTACTTAATAAATACTCATTTATTTGCCTTTCATCTTCATCCTTATGTTTATGATATAAATTTTTATAGAAGTTTACAGCTATTTTTTTAAAATCTTCTATCAGGAATTTTTCCTCGCCCCTCTCATTTTCTAAAGCTAAGATCATATTCTTTTGTCTCTCTTTCTTTAATTTATAAGCAAGCCATCTCGTTGGCTTGTTAGCGTTCTCAAAAAAATTCTGTTTTGCATATTGGATTTCCTTTGCTAATTCTTGTGTCAAAACTAAGTTTATGCTGTAAGATTTTTATTCTATTTTTAGCTAAATCTCTATCCTTGTTTGTAATTAACTTGAGTTCTTCCTTTTTTATATCATTACATAATCGTTCATACTGTTGTCTTTTTTCCTTTGCTTTCCAAATCTGCTGACTGATAAAAATACCTCTCAAGTATGCTTTAAAGGAATCCCAGACTATTCTCATTGGTGTTTCAGGTTTTATATTTCTGTTAAAGAAGTCCTTAATTTCAGACTTGGTTTTTTCTACAAATTCTGCATCTCTTAATAAATCTGTGTTCAAAGCCCAACGGGAGTTTTTTCCCCTATCTTTAAGGGTAATCATTATCGGATTATGATCCGCAAAAGTGGCTGGGAGTATTTCCACTTCCGAAACCCAAACCATGTCAATTCTAGACCATGATTGATGTCTATGTGAGAAAAACGTGAACTCTCTTTTTTTGGGGTATCTTGTCCTCCATATATCTATCAAGGCATGTTCTTCCGCTATTTGGAGAAAACTTTTAGGCAAAACTTTACTTTTTAACCTTTTCTTTTTCTGACTTTCTTTATCCACATTTTTATCAAAGATGGCGTTATAGTCTCCTATTATACATATACTTTCACAACTTTGAGTTGTTATAAAATTTAATAATTTCTTATAAAATTTTTCTTGATTTTAGTTAGGTGCATAAATGTTTATTAATAATGTCTCTCTGCCTTGTCTATTTATGGTAATAGCTACTATTCTGCCATCATCTGATGAAAATATTAATTTTGGGTTTAAGTGTTCCTTAACAAAAATTACCACACCTTTCTTTTTTTTCTCATCTGCTGCTATAAATGTTTTGCCAAGCTTTTTTGATATTAAATACTTTATATCATCTTTTTTTATATGTGTCTCCTGGAAGCAGATTATTTCTGATTTTAATTTTGTTGCCTGATGGAAAATTTTCCTCCTTTTTTGTGGGCAGTTAAGGCCGTTAACATTAACAGATAATATTTTAATCACTTTCATCTTTCCCATCTTGTTCTTCTTCTTTTTCCTCCTCCCTTTTGTTCTTGTATTGGAACCTTGTCAAAACTTGTGAGGGTTTGAATTCAATAGTTCTTTTCCCTTTCCTGTTTCCTTTCTTGTTCTTAGGGTTTTTTTCTTTTGTCTTGGATTCATCGCTGTCCTCTTCCTCCTCTTTTTCTTCTTCCTCTTCTTCTTGCTCTTGTCCCAAGTCTTCACCAAAAGATTCCAAAAAGTTTTCAACTTTAAAGGTCGAATCCAATTTATGTTTCTTTCCTTGGAATTCAAATAAAACTCCTTCCGGGAACAACTATTTATACATAATTTTTCTAGCTTTTAAAAATTCTGTGAGCTTTTGATATTTAAATCTTCTTTCCCGCACCTTCCACGGAATTTCTTTCAGGAATTTAATTTCTTCACCTTGGATAGAGAGTCTATTTTCGTTTGCTGATCTCATTATTCTTTCTGTAAGTTCTCTTCTCACAAATTTAACGTGGACCTCCCGTGGGACATTATATTTTCTGGAAAATGAGGAGTTTCTTCTGTAGGCTGATTCAATTTCCATCATAAGTTCTTCTTTCGTGCCTATGTTAAGCTGGTCTACTATGGCTTCTACTAGGACTTCCTTCAAGTTAGTGCCAACTTTTTCTGGGATATTTTGACAGTGTATGATCAAGGCTGCCTTGTCCAATTCTAGGTTTATTACCGTTTCTTCCAGTTGTTCATTTTTTGCCTTGAGTTCTTGGTAATTCAAGTCCATTTCCATCACTCTCCTGTTTGTCTTAAGTTGGTTTGTTCCTAATCTTTGAATTTCTTGCTTATTTTTTTGGATCTCTTGTTTATTTTCCAGTAGTTGTCTCCTAAATTCTTCTGAGTCCGCTTGCATTTGGCATGCAATTTCCTCCATTTGTATTTGCATTTCTTGTACGGGTTGCATTTCTTTTTTAATCAATTCAGGAAGGGTATGCTCAATGGTGTTCTTAAGTGCAGATGAGATTGATTCTTCAATCAATGCCTTCAGGTCGTTGGCTGAAACTGCCGGAGTGGCCGATATGGGGGGTTTTAATGATGTTGTTGTTTTTTGTTGGCTTGGCAATGGGATGGAAGGCTTCCTATCCTTACCACCTCCTCCTGATGCCATGATCTAATCTTCGTTTATTAATTTACTTAATTTAATCAATTACTTGCTTTAAACGGAGTCAATATTTAATTGATTTATCCTAGTGAACTAACTACCTAGTAAATTGCCAATTAAGTTTATTAATTAATCAAGTGTTCCCATTTATCAACTGTTATTTAATTAAATACTAATTATTCAATTTCCCCTAATTATTTCTTGAAAAATTTTAATTTGATATGTAGCTTTTAAATAAGATTAATAATTAATTTCTTTAATTTATTGGCCTAATATGAAACACACCTGTCCAATGTGACCCTTAAAATTAATGAACAAATTACCTAATTAATTAAATACTAACTTAAATTAATATTTTAAAGTAGATATGGCTTAGTCCAATAGCTTAATATAAATGGAACTTAATCACAATAACTTGATATAAGAGATGTTTCCAAATAATCAACTTCACCAGCAAATTAACTATACAAATATATCCGTAATCAATCAGTTACAATAGGATATCTAACACTGACACCAAATTAACTCAAATATACTATACAATTATTTTTGTTCCCTCTTTTAATTTCCCTTCCCAGACACCAACTTTTTTCTTTTTCTTTTTCTTTTTAATTTATTTATTTATTCCCCCCCCCCCAACCATTAATATCAATCCAGAAAAGAAAAAGGTTGCCTATCAGCACTTATTTTCCCCAGGTCTTATCTCACTATTTTAGCCCCGCGACACGTTCTCTAGTCTAGCAAAGCCTCCTTCCTTTCTCAGTTAACTTCTCTTCCCAAAGCCTCCCACCGTTTTTCCCTAATAGAAGGGAGTCAATAATCCAAACTGAGCCCTCTGCTACTTGATTCTCCTTCCGTGTAGTTGCCGCTGCTAGTACGTCTGCGCTAGTCTTGTTGAAATCGAGGTGCGATGTTTTGTTGATCCGGAACTTGCGCTGCTCCTCCTCTGTCTCCGCTCCTTACGCTCTTTGCGTTAGTGGCGCCTGCGCACCTCCTTCTTCCTGGTTCCACCTCCGTTCTCCTCGGGTGTCGTTTCTACCGCCGTCTCCACTGCCGGATTACTCAGCAAATTCTACCGCCGCTCGTCGTTTCTTTCTTAAAGGTACCTTTACTTTCGGTCTCTCGCTACTAATTTTGCTACCTAAAGAGAAAAAAAGAAAGAAAGAAAAGATTTCTGCAGTATCTATTGTCTCAATCCTCCTCCCCTTCTCTCCAATCCTATTATTTTCCTAGCCTTTCCTGAAGGGTTTCCCTCCCGTGTTTCTCCTTATTTCCAGTATCTAATCTCTTGCTGGTTATTTCCATTTACTACCCCCTCCCTTTTCTCTTTTATCTTTATAGTTGTGAGCCCCTCAAAAATGGAATAACTTAGCTTTTGTTTCGTGGTCTTGAGCAATTAGACTCCTTTAGTTCTCCGGTTGCTCTTTTCCTCGGCTTCGTGTTGTACCGCCGACACCTTATGATTTTCTGCCTTCAGGGCGTGCCGCTTGCGGGGGAATTCGCAACTTTCCCCCTCGCCGTGGCCTTTAAGCCCTATGCCACTTTCCTCTCTTCAAGAGTAAAGTGTGACTGTCCAAAAAGTCAAGAAAAAATCAAAAGTTTAGGCAGACTATAGCAGAGCTGCTCTCCGCACGTCTGTCCCTCGAGCCACCGGAACCGGAACCTCCTGTTTCAGCCCAGTGAGGCAATTTGAGCTCCCTCTAAGCTGTGGAGTCTTGTGAGCAAAAATTCTACTCTGTGAGCTACTGGCATTAAAGTTGGGAGCAAGCAGTTTGGCTGCTGCATAAATTAGTTTGCTCTGGAGCCATCCTTCCTGAGCTAAGACAAAAATGTGTGAGCCGGAGGCTAAAAAACTGTGAGCTAGCTCACACTAACTCAGCTCAGAGGGAACACACCCCACAAGAGCTGCTGCTCCTCTCCCCCTCACCCCTCCCTCCCTCCCCTCCTGTGGCAAAAAGGGCCCTCCAGCTGATAAGCGGGAGCATGTGGCCTGTCAATCAGTTGGATCTTGCAGCCACCCTTCTCCCTCCCCTTTAAATCTTGCAGCCACCCTTCTCCCTCCCCTCCTCCGAGATTTAAAGGGCCTTCCAGCTGATCAGCGTGCCCTTTAAATCTTTCAGGAGGTGAGGGAGAGGGGCAGCTGCTGGCTGCAGGCCCTCCCTGAACTTCCAAGTGGCAAAATCATCGCTTGGACATCAGGGAAGGCATGTGGCTGCCCCTTTTCCCTCCCCCCTCCCCTGCTGCCCCACAAAATTTCCCCATGCCCCACCAACCCAACATTTCTGGCTACGGGGCTGATTGCAAACAGTACTGATAAGAAGATCTGGTTAGTGTTAACTGACTTAAGACTATACAACACTTGAAGTGATAGTTGAGACTGTCCCTGGCTGTGGTCACACGGTCATTTTGATTGGGTTTCACCACTGTTCCCTCTCGCATTTAAAATTGCTGATCAGACGGCCGCATCTGCCTCCCGTGCCAACAAGTTTTCCGACACTGGGAAAATCAAGTACTTTCCTGGTATTTGTGCTTTAAATCCGCGATTTCACCGATTTGGACAGCCATCTCTTGCAATGATTGTGATTAGAGTCGTCTGATCGTCCTTTGCGTGAGTAGGTGTTTTTTTCCCCAGCTTCTGCCTTTGTGCGCATGAGCAATCCTTCACTGAATAAATTCAATGTTAAAATGTTGAAGTGCACATTTAGCCTCCAGCACTTGGTAGTACGTCGCCGGTTCATTTTGTTCACTGTTCGGGAGGGGGGACCTGTAAAAACAAGGGAGTATGGCGAGTCCAGGTGGGGGCGGTGATCTGGATGTGTGCATGTACGCATGCGCAAAGCAATTTTTAAAAAATCACACTGCCCAACCCAACCGGTGGTGCAGCTATCTAGATGGTGCCCAGAGCCTCGTTGCGCAATGCTTGCGGTTCGGGGAGGGATATGTGATCATCCCAACCCAAAAAAAATATTCCCAATCAAATTTAGCACAGGAACAAATCGCAAAAACCTTGCCATGTAACCACAGCCCATCTCCTGCCATAGTTAGCTTGGGTCTTTTAATTTGCACTGCGCTATGAAGCTGAAGCTCAAATACTTTGGCCACCAAATGAGAAGGGAGCACTCACTGGAGAAGACCCTGATGCTGGGAAAGACTGAAGGTAAAAGAAGAAGGGGACGGCAAAGGGTGAGATGGTTAGACAGTGTCATCGATGCAATGAACATGAAATTGGGTGTGCTCCGGTGGATGGCGGAGGACAGGAGGGCCTGGCATGATGTCGTCCATGGGGTCGCGAAGAGTCGGACTCGACTGTGCAGCTGAACAACAACAACAAAAATGTGTGGTTTCCAAGGTTGCTTTGCAGTGGGCAGGGCATACAAAAAGCTTTATTAAAACACTATCCTCCTCGCTTTAGCTCTTTCCCCATTCATTTTAAGGTTCTCGCCTTTGGCAACTTCCACCACGGACTAGGAGATAACAACAGCCTAAGAAGGAATATCAGCAAAAGAAGCAGCCAGGTGGGGACTTCTTTTTTAAAAAATCCAGATTAAAATTATTTGGAAATCTCAGTGTTTGGTGGGTCTAGTTTATGGGGGGTTGGGGAGAATCCCATTCTGGGTTTTAGCTAGCAACAACAGTGATCTCGAACAGTTTTCACTCCTGAGTCCTTAAAGGGTAAGTTCACACCCACACAATTGTCATTAACAGCAGCATCAAATTGTGAGTTTATTCAACAGCCTTAAGTGATCTACAAGGTATCTGCCGTTGGACAACTTCTGTTGGGGAGGGGCCATGGCTCAGTGGCAGAGCTTCTGCTTTGGATGCAGAAGGTCCCCGGTTCAAACCCCAGCACCTCCAGTTAAAAGGGCCCCGCAGTAAGTGATGTGGAAGACCTGCCTGAGGTCCTGGAGAGCCACAGCCAATCTGAATAGACAATACTGACCTTTGATGGACCAGTGGTCCTATTCAGTCTAAGGCAACTTCACATTAAATTTCCAGTGTTTGTGCTTCGAAATAGGGTAGCAAGGCCTCGGCCCACAAGCCTTGGGGGATTTCGGGGGGGGGGGGGGGTGTGCTGGGGAGAGTCATGTGAACTGAAAGTGACATCACTTCCAGACAACAATATAGGAATCTCCCCATATCTCTATTGGGAGGATTCTTGATTTAGAAGTCATGTCACTTCCAGGTCAGGTGCCATTGCCCCGCCCCCCTCTTCTCCTTATACAAACATCAGTGGTGGCAAGAATGCCAGCACTGCGGCAGGAAACCGCCTGCTGAAAACAGGCCTTGGTAAGCCTGCTTTGAAAGCGTTGGTCAGTACATTGAGAGGCGTGTTCTGCTCCAATAATGTGGATAGACTTCATCATAGAAATTCATCCCTGTATTCTTAGGGTCAGCATCTGAATCTGTTGGACAGTCTTCGTCCTTTGCGGCGTACAAAAAGGAGATGGATCATTGCCACCCTGGAACTTGAGGAGGAAGACAAAGGCCCCTTCCCCAAAAATATTGGAGAGGTAAATACAGGTTTTCAGGGGTCATTTCGAACGGAAATGTGCAGGAACGCCGTTCCAGGAGTAACAAGCCCAGGAGCGGGCACATATGGTGATGTACTGTGGAAAAAAGCAAAAGCATACTAACCTGATCTGTATTTTCATGCTTGTTGTAGGGGAGCTTCCCTGCAAGAGCAAAGGAAACCTAAAGTGTCTTTAGTCAAAGTGTAAAGCTGGCTCGCCAGCTCTGAGTTGGGAAATACCTGGAGATTTCTGGGGTGGAGCCGGAGTGGTGGGTGTTGCCTTTTGACACACAGCCCCGGTGATGTCAGGGGCTGTGGCATATGCAAATAAGTTATGCTAATGAGTTATGCTAATGAGCTCCTGCACCTCTTTTTTTACAAAATGACCCCTGCAGGTTTGAATTTTTAATCAGCAGGGCTTCCTTCTTTTTTTTTGGAAAGAGGTGCCGGAACTCTCAAGAGGGAAATGAGGTTTTCAATCATATACTGAAAACTCATGAACTTTTAAACATTTTAAAAAGAATTTTGTCAAAGAGGTGCCGGAACTCTCAAGAGGGAAACGGGGTTTCCAATTGTATACTGAAAACTCATGAACTTTTAAACATTTTAAAAAGAATTTTGTCCCCTAGAAAAAAAGCCCTGTTAATTAGTATTTAAAAACTTCCTGTCAGGTGCTTTTAGGTCATTTGGCCCGGGGCTCAATGCCTATTGAGTTAAAGAGTGAAATTCTCTCAGGTAAACCTGGTAAAGGAGAAGCTTCTACAAGGCCAAGTTTGGGGGTGTGCATATTCAGTACTTGTGGGGCACATACATGGTTAAGATGATAAACGGGTAATCAGTTTGTGATACTTGGCAAGAATCTGGAGTCCTTCGGAAGTCTCTTTTTGTCACCTAATGTCATTTCTGAATGCACACGGTTGATCTCATATGTAATGTGTAATGTGTAATCTTATACCAGTAAAGGTCTGTGATGACTGATAAGTGTGATCTAAATATTGTTGGGATATGCAAGGTCTATTGTGCATAGATAAAGAAAATGGCAAGAGCCTCCTGCAGGGGGCAGGAGAGGGGACAAGTAGTTAACAGTGAGATTAGGGACTTCCTACTATTTTCAAATAGTCTCCTTCCTGTCTCCTAATTGACACAGTTAGGTCTCCTTCCTGGTCCTGCTGAGAACTCTTAGTCTGCTGACTCTCTCCTAACTAGTTAGACAGTTAGACTTCTCTCTCTCACTCACTCCTCTTTCTTACAAAGTTTGTTCTCTTCTTAATAAACCAACTTTATTCCTTAAACAGCTTGTGCTCCACTTCACTGCATAGCTACACAGCCAACAAATATCAGGCTGGCCTGGGTTGTATTTCTTTTGGCCGGGAGAAAACCTAATCATTCTACTGTGGATTTAGACTGCAGTCCAACACTCTGTTTCACACAGTGGCCAAAACCCAGGTGCCATCAGGAAGTCCACCAGCGGGACCAAGACTCCAGAAGCCCTCCCACTGTTGACCCCGAGCACCTGGACATAGTGTTTCATCTATACATTGTGGCTAATACACTGACTACAATGAGGAATTAACGCCAGCTCTTTTTAATGTGATAGTTACAGTTTTAAATTTTGTATTGCTATATTTTATATTATACACAGTATCGTTGTTGTATTTTATAATGTCGTAGGCCGCCCTGAGCCGGCTCTGCTGGAAGGGCAGGGTAAAAGTTTAACTAACAAATAAATAAATAATAGCCACTGATGGGCCTCTGCTCTGTATGTATAGGAATGTAAGAACGTTATAGATATAAGAACGTAAGAACCTCTGCTCCCTGTGTAAGGACATTAGGATGCTGTGAGATTTCACACAAATTAATGCTGGATTAATTACAGATTTCAGATAATATACCTGCAAAATTCTAACTCTAGAAGACAATCCTTACATTGAATTTGAATCCTTGTACAATATAGCCCGCTGCTTTTTTCTTAAAGTGGGTGAATGGGCTCTATTTGATGCTAATACCAGATTAGTAACCTTTTTTTGGGGGGGTGGGGAGCAGATGAGCATACAAGCAGGGCTCTGTTGGGGCCGGAGCGCGCCGGAGCGCCGCTCCGGGAAAGAAGGGGCCGGGGGGCGGGCGCATAACAAAGCGCCGCCCCCCGGCAGAAAGCCTCCATCGTCCTGTCGCCTTTCCCAGGGTCGCGGCTGGCCGCCGGCCCCACTTCCGAGCCCCCTCCCTCGTCCTTTTGCCTTTCCCGGGACCGCGGCTGGCCGCCGGCCCCGCTTCCGAGCCCCCTCCCTCACCCAGTTGCCTTTCCTGGGGCCGCGGCTGGCCGCCGGCCCCGCTCCCGAGCCCCCTCCCTCGTCCTTTTGCCTTTCCTGGGGCTGTGGCTGGCCGCCGGCCCGGCTTCCTCGCCCCCTCCCTCGCCCTGTCCCGTTTCCCGGGGCCGCAGCTGGCCACCGGCCCCGCTTCCGAGCCCCCTCCCTCGCCCTTTTGCCTTTCCTGGGGCCGCAGCTGGCCGCCGGCCCCGCTCCCTCGCCCCCTCCCTCGTCCATTTGCCTTTCCTGGGGCCGCGGCTGGCCGCCGGCCCGGCTCCCTCGCCCCCTCCCTCACCCTGTCCCGTTTCCCGGGGCCGCGGCTGGCCGCCGGCCTCGCTTCCGAGCCCCCTCCCTTGCCCTTTTGCCTTTCCCGGGGCCGCGGCTGGCCGCCAGCCCCGCTTCCGAGCCCCCTCCCTTGTCCTTTTGCCTTTCCTGGGGCCGCGGCTGGCCACCGGCCCCGCTTCCGAGCCCCCTCCCTCGCCCTTTTGCCTTTCCTGGGGCCGCGGCTGGCCGCCGGCCCCGCTCCTCGCCCCCTCCCTCGTCCATTTGCCTTTCCTGGGGCCGCGGCTGGCCGCCGGCCCGGCTCCCTTGCCCCCTCCCTCACCCTGTCCCGTTTCCCGGGGCCGCGGCTGGCCGCCGGCCTCGCTTCCGAGCCCCCTCCCTTGTCCATTTGCCTTTCCTGGGGCCGCAGCTGGCCGCCGGCCCGGCTCCCTCGCCCCCTCCCTCACCCTGTCCCGTTTCCCGGGGCCGCGGCTGGCCGCCGGCCTCGCTTCCGAGCCCCCTCCCTCGCCCTTTTGCCTTTCCCGGGGCCGCGGCTGGCCGCCGGCCCCGCTCCCGAGCACCCTCCCTTGTCCTTTTGCCTTTCCTGGGGCCGCGGCTGGCCACCGGCCTGGCTCCCTCGCCCCCTCCCTCGCCCTGTCCCGTTTCCCGGGGCCGCGGCTGGCCGCCGGCCCCACTTCTGAGCCCCCTCCCTCGCCCAGTTGCCTTTCCCGGGGCCGCGGCTGGCCGCCGGCCCCGCTCCCGAGCACCCTCCCTTGTCCTTTTGCCTTTCCTGGGGCCGTGGCTGGCCGCTGGCCCCGACCCAGAGCCCCCTCCCTCCCCCAGTCCCCATCCGGGGCCCAAGGGAGGAAGAAGCCACTCAGAAGCTTAACGCCATTCAGGCCCAAGCAAGGGGGGGAGGGAAACGCCAGCCCTTGTGGGGGGAGAAGCGCCCCTCCCTCCCTCCCTCCCTCCCTTCCTTCTCTCCCCCCACCTTCCTATCTACCTACCTGTTCCTTCCTTTTCCCCTTCCTTCCCCTCTCCCTTCCTCCCTCCCTCCCTCTCCCCTTCCTTCCTTCCTTCCTTCTCTCTCTCCCCCCCACCTACCTACCTACCTTCCTGTTCCTTCCTTCCCCCTTCCTCCCCCCTCCCTTCCTTCCTTTCTCTTTCTTTCTTTCTTTCTTTCTTTCTTTCTTTCTTTCTTTCTTTCTTTCTTTCTTTCTTTCTTTCTTTCTTTCTTTCTTTCTTTCTTTCTTTCTTTCTTTCTTTCTTTCTTCTCTCTCTCTCTCTCTCTCTCTCTCTCTCTCTCTCCCCCACCTACCTACCTACCTTCCTTCCTGTTCCTTTCCTTCCTTCCTTCCTTCCTTCTCTCTCTCTCCCCCCACCTACCTACCTACCTTCCTGTTCCTTCCTTCCCCCCTTCCTCCCCCCTTCCTTCCTTCCTTTCTTCTCTCTCTCTCCCCCCAACTACCTACCTACCTTACTGTTCCTTTCTTCCTTCCTTCCCCTCTTCCTTCCTCCCTCCCTCCTTCCTTTCTTCCTTCCCCCTCCCTTTCTTTCTTTTTTTCTTCCTTCCTTCCTTTCTTCCTTCCTTCCTCCCTCCCTCCCTCCCTCCCTCCCTTTCTTTCTTTCTTTCTTTCTTTCTTTCTTTCTTTCTTTCTTTCTTTCTTTCTTTCTTCTCTCTCTCTCTCCCCCACCTACCTACCTACCTTCCTTCCTGTTCCTTTCCGTCCTTCTTTCCTTCCTTCCCCCTCCCTCCCTCCCTCCCTTCTTGCCTTCTGACACACTGCCCATGACGTCAGGGATGTGTGGCCTTTTGACACTTCCGGTGATGTCAGGGGGTGTGGCATATGCAAATGAGTTATGCTAATGAGCTCCTGCACCTCTTTTTTTACGAAAGGACCCCTGCATACAAGGATTAAAGAACGATGCAACTGGAACCTTAGCTGATAATAAGATTAGCCTTTCTTCAACTGCCTTCTTCTTTTTGTAGCTCTTCAATAATATATCACACGATATGACCGTGAAATACTTAATCAGCGGTCCGGGTGTCGATGAGTATCCAGAGGCTGGATTGTTCTCTCTTGGGGATGATTCCAGGGGACTCGTTTATGTGCATCGTTCCACTGATCGAGAGGCCACTCCTTCTTTCCTGGTAATTACCATTGCTACAAAGAACATAAGAAGAGCCCTGCTGGATCAGACCAATGGTCCATCTAGTCCAGCATCCTGTCTCACACAGTGGCCAACCAGGTCCTCTGGATGGCCAACAACAGGGCATAGAGGCCAAGGCCTTCATAAGAACACAAGAAGAGCCCTGGTGGATCAGGCCAGTGGTCTGTCTAGTCAAGCATCCTGTCTCACACAGTGGCCAACCAGTTCCTCTGGGCAGCCAACAGCAGGGCATAGAAGCTGAGGCCTTCCCCTGATGTTGCCTCCTGACTCTGGGATTCAGAAGCTTAGTGCTTCTGAATGTGGAGGTTCCCCTGAGTCACCATGGCTAGTAACCATTCATAGACCTATCTAATCCCCTTTTAAAGCTGTTCATTTCTGTGACTTTCACTACATCCTCTGGCAGCTAATTCCACATTTTAATCCCTCTCTGTGTAAAGTGATATTTCCTTTTGTCTGTTGTGAACCTACTGCCCATCAGTTTCATTGGATGCCCTCGAGTTCTAGTTTTGGTGGAACAAGTTGAACATGTTTTCCACCTGCCCCCCCCCTAATAATTTCTGATAGTCAATATTTTTACATCATTGCAACTTCTATTTGGTAACATTGCCTTTGAATGACTAAAATCCATGGGACATTAGAATGATATTTATGCAGTGCTTTGGATTATTTATTTATTTAGAAAAATTCATTCTTGTCTCTAGAGTTGCCGACTGCCTGACCTGCCTCCCAGAGTTGTTGTGGCAATAAAAAGGCAGAATGGAAAAGTATGAATACTGCCCTGAGCCCCTTGGAAGAGAAAAAGAAAAAAAGCCAGGGATAAAAATATTACACCACGATTTAATAATAGAACAGAATAAAATGAAAATATGAGAAACTCAGGGTTTAATTATGTTTAAAGGGCAAAGGCACTAGTTCAGTCTGTCCTGCCTTATGATGCTGTCCAAAGGTGTCATCTCATTTATGACACCCAAAACAATTTTTTTAGGAATTAAGCCATTTCTCCTGGTTGTTGGCCTAACCGCGGCTTCCATGTTGTTGTCCCTTCTTTAGGTACGTTTTGATGTTGCAAGTACAGCCACTGGAGAGATAGTGGACAGATCGTTACTCTTCAATGTTAAGATTAGAGACATAAATGACAATGCTCCGAAGTTTCCCAAGAACGAATTTAACATCACTGTGAAAGAAAATCAGCAGAGAGGTGAGTGTCATTGAAATGGCAGCATCACAGCAAGCTGTAATGAAACTGCAACTGGGCAGGAGCATAGCTCATTAGCTCTACCGCTGTGCTCCCATCTTCCTTCCTTTTCCTTCCCTCCCTCCGCCTCTCAAGAGCAAAGCTATTCCTGGTTTGGATTCCTGTGGGTGAGAGCGGAAAGGAGACTTGTATTATCTTTAATATTTCTTTCCTTCCTTCCTCCCTCCCTCCCTCCCTCTCCCTCCCTCCCTCACAAGAACATAAGAGAACATAAGAGAAGCCAACGTTGGATCAGGCCAGTGGCCCATCCACTCCAACACTCTGTCACACAGTGGCCAAAAACACCAGGTGCCCCCAGGAGGTCCAGCAGTGGGGCCAGGACACTAGAAGCCCTCCCACTGTTGCCCCCCACCCCTCAAGCACCAAGAATACAGAGCATCACTTCCCCCAGACTGAGAGTTCCTATCTATATTTTGTGGCTAATAGCCACTGATGGACCTCTGCTCCATATCTCTATTCTAATTCTGAGAGTCTTTTTTTTCCTGTGTGGATGTTTATATCTGCCAAAAGCGAGCTCACTCTCCCCCAACAGCTTTTCCTACATAGTCAGGCCCCTTTCTCGGTCTGCAGAAAAATCCGAAAAGTTAAAAAAACCTTCAGGGACCGTTGAATTCCCCCCAATACCTTTTGAAATGGCATCAGCTCCAGGCATCAACTGTGAGGAGATTAGAATGTTCGGGGGATCGGGGGAGGTTCTAACTGTTTCTGTCAGTAAAAGGCAGGGTTTTTACTGGCAGCAGGCTAGGGTTGCCAAGTACCCCCCTGGCCACCAGCAGCGGATCCAGAGCCAGGCTGGGAAATGCCTGGAGATTTGGGGGTGGAACCTGGGGAGGACAGGGACCTCAGTGAGGTACAGTGCCATAAACTCCACCCTCCAATGCATCCGTTTTCTCCATGGAAAGTTATCTCTGTAGTCTGGAGATGAGCAGTAACTCCAGGGGATCCCCAGATCCCACCTGGAGGCTGACATCCCTAGGCAGCACCCTCTGTGTGTCTTGATACTGCCTGATTTGCATGACTTAATTAGGCCCAGTTGCTTTGCTGCTGTTCATCAGCAGTCACCCTATGTAACAGAGCTTCAGATCGGGATCTGCGAGACCCAGGTTCAGATCCCCATCTTGCAGTGGAAACTGGGAGATTTTGGACCAGTCACATACTTTCAGCCTAACCAACCTCACAGGGATGTTGTGCAGACAACAAGGAGGAAATAATAATGTAAGCTGCTTTAGTCCCCACTGTGGAGAAAGACTGTCATTTTCCTAGGTAGAGGCTGCGGGGGAGGGGGTGGAGATGGAAAGCTGAAGACAGAGAACGGTAGGTTGGCTGTTGGGTGGGAAGGAAATAGGGTTGCCAACTCCAGGTTGGGAAATTCCTGGACATTTGAGAGGTGGAGCCTGGGGAGGGAGGGATTTGAGGAGGGAGGCAGAAAGAGAGAGAAAGAGTGATGAGGTGGGGAGGCAGAAAAACAAAGAGAATGATGACGGGTCAGAAAGAGAGAGGAAGTAACATACATGGAGGAGAGAGAGGGAGTAAGAAAGGGGGGGCAGAAGGGAGAAAGAGTGTGAGAGAGGTAAAGGGGAGAAGGGAGGAAGCAAAGGTATGAGGAATGGGATAACCATCTTGCAAGTTTCTTGCGGGTCTCCACTTGTGTTTATCTAATTCCCTCTTGAAGCCATCCATGCTTGTAGCCACCACCACCTCCTGTGGCAGTGAATTCCACATGTCAATCACTCTTTGGGTGAAGAAGTGCTTCCTTTTATCTGTTCTAACCCGACTGCTCAGCAATTTCATGGAGTGCCCATGAGTTCTTGTATTGTGAGAAAGGGAGGAAAGGACTTCTTTCTCGACCTGCTCTATCCCATGCATAATCTTATAAACCTCGTTCATGTCACCCCTCAGCTGTCATTTCTCCCTCCCTCTCCTCCCCTTCTTTGTAAATATACAAACAAAGTATAGATGGAGGGAAGGAGCGCTCGTACAAGGAAGTGATCACATTTCAGAGGGAGACGCACAGAGAAAGCGAGCAGTTTTTTGCCTCTTTCTTGCTGTCACTTCCAAGCTACTGGAAACGGCCGCGTTAAGAAGAAGCCAGAAGGAAGGAGAATCTGCAGCAGCCAGATGGGGATTAGGGATATTTTGGAAATCCAGCAAGTTCTGTTTTCTGAGAAGGGAAGTCTGTCATTCCGCTGATGTGGGCCATTACCCCACACCCCAGTCCTCTTTACTTACTGTTGGGGGTTGGGGGGAGATCATTATTGGGAGCTGGGTATAGAAACTCTTGTGTAGATCTGTAGGGGATTTAACATTGTGAGTTCATTTGTTGCAGTATTCCACATTCAACATAATACACGGAAGAGTTCCATTAAAAATGCTTTACTCACACGGGTCCAGCTCTAGTTGAGGTCCAGTACTCTTCAAGTTGCAAACTATAGGAGGAGAGTTGCAATGAAAAGGGGATGGGAGGGACAGCTTTTGCATGGGTGGGTGGGACTGTGGCTCAGTGGAAGAACCTCTGCTTGGCACGCAGAAGGGTCCGGGTTTAGTCCCTGCCACCTGCAGTTAAAAGAACCAAGCAGCAAGGGCGTAGACTTTCCAGTTTCCCGGGGGGGGGGGGGGGGCTGGTGCTGGGCCAGAGACATTACAGGCCATTGTCTCCGGGGGAGGCTCAGCATGTCCTGGAAAAGTTTTTTTTTGTGGGGGGGAGCTCCAGCTCTCCAGCCCCCCTGAAGTTGACGCCTATGCCAAGCAGTAGGTGTTGCGGCAGATCTCTCTGCCAGAGACCAGTCTGAGAAGACAATACTGACCTTGATGGACTGGTGGTCTGATTCAGGATAAGGCAGCTTTATGGCTGTTCGTTTTGAATTGGACTGAAACCAGCAGTTTCTGAGGAGTTTCTGTGGATGTCTTAGTGGATGGGGTAATGGGAGGAGATAAGTGGGGAGAAATCCGTGGAAATCAAGAGGCATTGCTGTTCACATCCCTTGGTGGTAGGGTTGCCAGGTCCCCATGTCTACACCGCTGCCCGCATGATCTGGAAGTGAAGTCATCACGTCCTGGACTTTGGGGCGACACTCTGATATCTGGGCAAAAACTCTATGGTAAATTGGGCTTCTACCACAGAGTTTTTTCCCCCAAATACCAGGGCGTCGCCCCAATGTTTCAGATGTGATGATGTCACTTCTGGGTCACATGGACAATGATGTAGACACATCACTGCATGTCAGATGGATCTCCCTCTTTTTCGGGGTAAGTTCCCCCCCCCCCCGCCGGCCAGCTGATCCGTGGCGGGCTGGTGGGGCCTAGCAGCAGGAGATCCCCCACCTCCACTGGGGGGGGCAACTCTACTTGGTGGTCTCATGCCCAATGTTTGAGCAGGCTGTCTGGCTTGCATAATCTGTTTATGGTAACATGTTCCAGAGGGATAAGCTGTGTGAGTCTGTTGTGGCAAAAACACGTAAGTATGTTGCCCCCTCACAGCGTGGACATGTTTTTTTCTAGCCTAGGCATTCTATTTGTCGTCAGTCTATGGAGTAGACACCTTTCCTCGACCACTGTACCACCACTGGGAGTGGGGAATGTAGCAGTGAGTGAGGCAAAGACAGAGGAATTGCTCCCCCCCCCCGAAGGCGCAAGTTTGGCCTGTACTGGGGCTGAGCACTTGGTGTAAACGCCTCTCTCTTCCCAATCCTAGATGAGGCCATTTTCCAAGTAACGGCCTCCGATGCTGATGAAGAAGGCACACCCAATTCTCGAGTGGCATATTCCCTTGTTTCGCAGACCCCTAGTCCAAAAGAGCCCGTCTTTGCTGTTGAACCATCAACCGGTCTAATTCGCATTTCGGGATGTTCACCCTATGAGGTACATTTCCAGCCGTTTCCATGGTAACATGTATGGTGTTTATGATCTTCTGCATAAGGATACTCAGACACATTTCACGCATTGTGTCCGTCCCACCCCCAGCAATATTCCGTGAAAAGGGAAGGTGATACGATGTGGCAGACAGACCTGGTCTAGGGAAATAGTTCTGCCCTCAGATTCACTGAAAGGCTTATAGTCCTTGCTAGTAAAGGCTTAGTTTGAAGGGCTTTTGTGAAGATAAAATGGGGATGTGATGTATGCCTCCCTGAATGGACAGGTAGGTATGGGGTACAGTTACCCTGAACTGGCTGGCCCAGGCTAATCTAATCTCATCAGATACTGGAAGCTAAACAGGGTTGGCCCTGGTTAGTACTTGGATGGGAGACTGCCAAGAAAGTCCAGGGTTGCTACACAAAGGCAGGCGACGGCAAACCATCTCTGTTCTTTCCCTGCCATGAAAACGTACGGGGCCATCATAAGATTTATTTATCTATTTCTTGATTTTTTGAATCACCCAGTCCCTGAGTAGATAAGGCGATTTACAGCAGTAAAAATATACATAAATATATCATAAACTTGTTAAAATACAATGAAAACAGTTTTACAAACTTAAAAAAATTAATCCCCCAATGGCGTTAATAGTTTACTACTGACCAGTTCTGGACTGTGTTGCGGCCTTGCAAGCAGGATAAGGGAGGGGGAGTGAGAGAAAAGAGGGGAAGAGGAAGAGGAAGGCGCCAGCAGTGTTACTTCCCATCGCTGCCCTCAACCAAAAGCCTTGCAGGCCCTGTGGGATTCCATTAAGTCCTGCAGGATCCTGATGTTTGTCAGAGAGTTCCACCAAGCCGGAGCCAGGGCTGAGAAGGCCCTGGCTCCACTCGAGGCGAGCTGGATATCTTTGCGGCCAGGGATCACGAGTAGATGGTTTTCAGCTGAGCATGATGCTCTTTGGGAAACATACCAGAGGAGGCGGTCCTGAAGATACGTGGGTCCCAGGCTGCTCAAGGCCTTAGAGGTCAGTACCGAAATCTTGAACCTAACTCGGTATTCCACTGGAAGCCAGTGTAGCTGGCACAGCACGGGCTGAATACGTGGCATCCGTGATGTTCCCATCGGGACCTGCACCGCCACATTCTGGATCCGTTGGAGTTCCCAGGTCAGTCTCAAGGGTAGGCCAGCGTAGAGTGAGTTACAGTAGTCTAGCCTAGACATGACCATTGCATGGATTACTGTAGCTAGGTTGGGGCATGACAAGAAAGTTGCCGTGCTTGACATTGATGGAAAAAATGCCAGCTTGGCAATATTCGTGACCGGGGCCTCCGTAGATTAGCACAGTCAGTTCCGCCATCATGGGTGTGGTTGGAGCGCAGACGCTCCGGCAAGGTGGCTGAAACAGAGCAGGTTTGGTTCTGGCCAGTGCTTGGGTGGGAGACCTCCCGTGAGCACCACACCAAATGTGGTATGCTGTGTGAAATGTAATAAATAATATGGGGGATGCTTTTATGTCATGCCATTGGCAGCTTTGTATGTGTGTGTGTGTGTTCATTCAATGGAAGGTGCTTGATACGAAAGCATCTTGCATCAATATACGAGTCCTTGCACCAAAGGAGCATGCAAGCAACAGTGGAACAAAATGGTAGGATCTGTCCCAATAATAATGCATACAGGTGATATTTTGAACCTAAGTAAATGCAAACGATAGTACTAATAATTCTCATCGGCTTAATATAAGTGATTGTGAAACTGGTGTTAGATTTTGGCTACAGGTGAAACCATAGAACAGTGATGGCGAACCTTTTAGGCTGTTTTTACATCTGACTTTCCCGCTGGAATCATTCTAGTTCCAAAAAAACCTGCCCACACCTCTGTGCGGTGTGAAACCGTGCTGCTACTGAAATGTCCACATCTACTAATTGCCCTCCTGTGGTCAAGCTAGTATTCAACCGGCTTTATTCTGCTTTAAACAATTGCTGTTGATTAGTGCACTTAGACCCCCTGGAGTGAAATTTCACACCCCTGTGAAATCAGCACAGGAAAAGACAGCAGTCAAACTACTTTAGAGGGGAGGTGTAAAATGACCCTTAGAGACCAAGTGCCCAAACTGCAACCCAAAACCCACTTATTTATCGCAAAGTGCCAGCACGACAATTTAACCTGAATACTGAGGCTTTAGTTTAGAAAAAAGAACTCATACATTAACATCTTTTGTCTTAAAAGAAAAGAGAAATAACAGTGCTTTCAATTATACAAACAACTTTTTATTGAAAGGTAAAAGTTTGCATTTGGCATGCTTTTGAATAATTAATGTGATATTTGCTGCTGTATGCATGCTGATAATTTGTCTAACCTGGGCTCATACTTTGTAAGTTTGGGAGCAGCCCAGCCTCGAGTCTGTGTCGTCTTTTTCCTTTTAGAGACTGAGTGCCCAAACTGCGTGCGTGCCCACAGAGAGGGCTCTGAGTGCCGCCTCTGGCACGCGTGCCATAGGTTTGCCACTAGTGCCATAGAACATACCCGGTGGCCTGAGATGCAGTACAGAAGATCTGTACACGACTCAGAAAAATGCCAAAGAAATCTTTTCAACAAAACAAGTGTAAAGAGATGCAACCATAGTCCATGTCTCATAAAAATCAGTGAAGCAAACTAGTGCTCCGGTAGCCATGTGAAAAGCTTCCAGAAGATAGGTGAGGCCACTGAGGTCATATCTGAGAACTCCTTGCTGTAATGCACTCTGATTTCAAAATGGAAGACATCTGTTTGTGAAATGTTCCCTCTAAGCTGTGGAGTCTTGCGAGCAAAAATTCTATTTTGTGAGCTACTGGCCTTAAAGTTGTCAGCGAGCGATTTGGCTGCTGCATAAATTAGTTTGCTCTGGAGCCATCCTTCCTGTGCTAAGACAAAAATCTGTGAACTGGAGGCTAAAAAACTATGAGCTAGCTCACACTAACTCAGCTTAGAAGGAACACTGGATCAGAGTTGTCTTTCCTGGTTGCATTATTAGCAGTTTTTGGTGCTGTAGAATTCGTACCAGTGTCTTCTGATCCATAGACCATAACGCTGTATTTACTTGAAAGACAGATGACCCTGAATGTATGACAACAACCCCCCAAATGTTATATATAGGGTTTTTAAAAAATTATTGGACATAATTGTACTTTGGATGCAAATTTATGATGACCACCCCCTTTTTGTGAGAGTATACCTGGAGAAAAATAAAACTAGTCTTGCGTTTCAGTAGATTTTTGCTAAACGGTATTCGAGAGGAAAACGATGCATTTTAATCCCCAGCCTAAATGGGCATGAATTAATGCTCTCGACTTTTCACGTATTCAAGGGCGCCCGCGCTTTCAAACTTCTGATCAAGGCTACAGACCACGGAACTCCACCGCTGTCATCAACCGCCACCGTTAATATCGCCATCGAAGATTCGAACAACCACATGCCGGTGTTTACGAAAGAAAATGTAAGGAAGTGGTGCTGGGGAATTATTGCTACGAAAAATGTTAGCGGGAGGGAGTTCAGCTGGAGCCCAGTCATGAAATGTGAAGTTATCTCCTGTGGAGATTTACCAGACTGTTTTTGGGATTGTTTGGCATCTATAACACAATTCGCCTCATACCTTTTTGTAGAACCAACCAAATGGCACAGAACAGTATGTAAGGTTTAGTGTTCTCCAGACCTACATCAGGCTGGATGTTTTAAATAAGAATAGTAGGTTTTTAAACCCCGCCTCGGCGTCTAGTCATGCTGGCCACATGACCACAGAGACATCTTCAGACAGCGCTGGCTGTTCGGCTTCGGATCGGAGATGAGCACCGCCCCCTAGAGTCAGATTTGACTGGCTTTCAAGCAAGAGAAACCTTTACCTTCACCTTTACCTTTCTCTACCCTAAGGAGTCTCAAAATGGCTTACGACTGCCTTTCCCTTCCTTTCTCTTCCTTTCCCCACAACAGGTACCGTCTGAGGTAGGTGGGCCTGAGAGATTTCTGAGAGGACTGTGACTGGCCCAAGGTCGTTCTACCTTGTAGAGGAGGAGGGGGGAATCATGTAGAAAAGGGGGGGAATCAAACCCAGTTCTCTAGATTAGAGTCCATTGCTCTTAACTACTACACCACACTGGCTAGGAAATAGGAGAAGTTTGTTAATCTCTTCTGCCAGCCTAAGCAACAATTCGGAGAACAAGCCGGCAGGTGGGGGTGATGACTTCTATAGTCGAGAAAGCTAACACTTAGGCAGAAAAACTCTCTTCAAGGAGACCAGTTTCTTGACACAGAGTTAGACGGGATCCTAGAGGCCACCTACTCCAACCCCCTTGCTCAGTGCAGGAATTAGTCAACTACAGCACTCCACTCTGCTTAAAGGAGCGCACACCTTTAAAAAATGTTTTTGAATGATTGAAAAAAGCATTTACAGGAGAAATTCTTGCGCGGCTGTGCCTTTATGAAAGAGGGCAGAGCCCCCAAAAGCCCCATCATAGCTATGGGCCTGATTGGGGGACATTCTTGGGGTGACCCTTCTTCCCACCCCTAATCATTTCTCCCCTGTTCTAATCAAGCTGATTCAGTTTTGCCTGGTACCTTCTTTGGAACACCTCTCTCACTTTCTGACTGGGATATAAGGTCTTGGGTCTGATTCCCCACGCCTCCACATGCAGCTGCTGATGTGACCTTGGGTCAGTTACAAGTTGTTTCAGAGCTGTTCTCTCAAGGGCAGATCTCAAGAGAACTCGCTCAGCCCCACCTACCTCACAGGGTGTCTGTTGTGGGGAGGGGAAGGGAAAGGAGTTTGTAAGCCGCCCTGAGAGTCCTTCGGTTAATGAAGGACGGAGTATAAATCCAATTTCCTCCTCCTCCTCTTCTACTACTACAACTACTATCACTGCTGCTGCTACTACTACTACTACTACTACTACTACTACTACTTATATGTCACAAAAGGAGCTTTAACTCTTGAAAGCTCATACCCTGGAAATCTTTTTTTTTGGGGGGGGGGGTCATGGTGATCTCTGACAACTCCTACAGGGGCACAGAGGACATTCATAGAAGTGGCTTGATAGCCTGCCTCTGGCCTCCCAGCCCTAGTATTCTCTGGAGGTCTCCCATCCAAATACTTGCCAGGGTTGGCCCTGTTTAGCTTCCGAGAACTGATGAGTCAGGGCCAGGGCACGTATACCCTGGAAACCTTGTCAGTCTTTAAGATGCTCCTGGACTCAAATCTTGCTCTTCTACTGTGCACCAATATGGCTACCCACCTTAAATCCTCCTTTTTTGTGGTCCTGGTTTATTTAGAATTGTGACTTGTGATGGGTAAAACCGGTTATGGTAAGATGGATGCAAGATTTGAGACAGACTGTTAATATAGAGCAGTGGTCGCCATATAAAGAAAACATTTATAAGATGTTCCATAGATGGTATTGGACACCGGCCAGGATTGCTAAATGTTATAGCAATGTTTCAAACTCCTGTCGGAAATGTAAAAACAATGTTGGAAAGGTTTTTTTTCATATATGGTGGAGATGTAGTAAAATTCAAAGCTTCTGGTTGAAAATACGTAGAATTATTCAGGAAATAATACAGAAGGATATTCCATTACTACCAGAAGTTTTTTTTTACTTAACATCTTACCAGAAGATTATCGTAAAGTGGACAGATATTTTATAATATATGCTTTAACATCGGCTAGAATGTTAATTGCGAAGAGCTGGAAGACAGAGAGCTTACCCTCAAGAGAAGAGGTAAAACAGAAACTGCTAGATGTGGCAGAGATGGATAAATTAAATGTGATACTACAGGGAAAAGATCAAAAAATATTTGACAGAAGATGGGAAAGATTCTATATTTGGTTAGATCAAGAAAAGGAATTATAGACTCAAATATACACAGTGTTAGAGGTAGCGGCTTGTATGGGCCCTGCCTCGGATACACTTATTAAAAGAGTTAGGAATCAAATTAGAAATTAAGACGCGAAAAAATACAATATATGTATGTACAAAGTATGTACGTATGTATATGTAAAAAGACATGGTATGGAATATATGTAATGTTACTGTTTTAACTGAATAAGGATGTATGCTAAGCTGATAAATGTAATATATGGAAAATGAACGGGTCATTTTGTAGAAAAAGAGGTCCAGGAGGTCATTAGCATAACTCATTAGCATAACTTATTTGCATATGCCACACCCCCTGACATCACTGGAAGTATGTCAGAAGGCAGAAAGAAAGGAGAGAAAGAGAGAGAGAGAGAGAAAGAGGGAGGGAGGGAGGGAGGGAGGGAGGAAGGAAGGAAGGAAGGAAGGAAGGACTGGCAGAGAGGGGACAGTTACTAATCCAAGCCTCAGAAATACCACTATTCTGAGAGGATAGCTTCAGGGGTGGCTGAAGCCTTCAGAAGGCTGGTCAGAGGAACAAGGACCTTTTTCATTGCTGCAGCCATGACTCTAGCAGGCATTCCCCTGTGGGGGGGGGGGCTGGCACCAACTCCTGGAGCTGTGCTCCCCCAAGCTCCTGCTCGAAATGACCCCTGAAAATGAAAATAAATTTGCAAAAGAAAAAGAAAAAAAGAATTGTGACTTGTGGAGTGCCTATCTGGGTTCCAGTCCTTAGCCACAATCCTGTGTGACAGGAAATGGAGTGGAGTGTTGCAAGCTGGCTTTCATACATCTGGGCCCCCTTTTCCGTGCTTCCCTCCCCAGTACCGACTGGATGTCACAGAAGGCGAGACGGAAGGTGACGTCCTGCTCCTCAGCGTGGATGATAAAGACACTCGCGACACACCTGCTTGGAGAGCAAAATATGAGGTCGTGAGAGGGAATGAAACGGGGAACTTCATCATTAAGACAGATCCAAACACCAACAATGGGGTCTTAAGCATCATAAAGGTAAAGTAAGTTTGACAAAAAACCAAAGACATCTAATGAGGCAACCATTCTGGGGTGTCCCTATGCAGCAATTTCTAATGTTTTTTGTCACTGTTGTTGTTTCCAGCCTTTGGTTTATGACGGCACCCCTGGGAGGAGCCTCATCATATCTGTGGAGAATGAAGAGCCCTTTTCTTCATGTGACAGAGGCCAAATGCGGAGCCTTCATGTCCCCCCCAGAAACACAGTCGTGAATATTACAGTCCTAGACACGAATGATGCCCCTCAGTTTCATCCGCCTGTCCTTGCTCTTCGACGAGAGGAAGGGATGAAGCCTGGGACACAGCTTGGGCAATACACAGCTCAGGACCCAGACAGAGTCCCGAATGCAATAAAGTGAGCGTCTCTCAACTTCTGCATAAAGTACCTTGGCTACTAAGCTCTGCTGAAGAGGCTTCCTTTCTTAAGGTTCTGTACCTATAAGCGGTTTGGTGTACAGGTGTCCAAAAGATGACCCTTTCGGTGGTGGCCCCCTAAGCAGGGAATCCAGGGAAGCTCACCAGACTGCATCTTTATTTTTAATTGAGGAGAATATCTCCATCTTCCTCCAGGATACTGGACAATTGAAACAACCCAGCTGTCTTGCCCTAATAATCACTTCACTGGTATAACAGTTGGATTCAATTTCAGCAGCACCTTAGAGATCAACAAACAGGCCCACAGCCAGGATTTTGTGGCTTGTGGGGCAATTTTTTTTCTGGTGGGGCTGAAATTCTCAGTGCAGAAAGAAAAGCCATTTAGCCAATAGAAAGCTGTTACCAGGATAGAGCTCTAAATTGCAGGCTGCCAGCCACTTTAGATGACAGTTCTCAGCTGCTGCAAGTTAATCACTTCTACCAGCCTAAGCAACAATTCTGATAACAAGCTGGCAGGTGCGGGGTGATGACTTCTACAGTCAAGAAAGCTAACACTTAGGCAGAAAAACTCTCTTCAAGGAGACCAGTTACTTGACACAGAGTTAGAAGGGATCCTAGAGGTCACCTACTCCAACTCCCTTTGCTCAGTGTGGGAATTAGTCAACTACAGCACCCCATTCTGCTTAAAGGAGTGCAAGCATTAAAAAAAATGTTTTAAAATGATTGGAGGGGGAAGCATTTACAGGAGAAAGGGGGCAGAGCTACCCTCTGAAACTTGGCCAACGTAGCTACAGGCCTGCCAACAAAATTTTCAGGGTATTAAGCTTTCAAGAGTCAAAACTCCCTTAGTCAGATGCTTTGATTCTCGAAAGCTTATACCCTGAAGATTGTGGTGTTCTCTAAGATGCTGTTGGGTTCAAATCTAGTGGTTCTACTGTATGTATGTTCCTGTATGTACCCCTGCGACCACTACGATCGGGCTCCCAGAACTGCCTGGTTCTTCCAGGGCCTAAAGCGGCCTGATTGGCGGTAATGAGGACCAGGGCTTTTTCAGTGGTGGCCCCGTCCTGGTGGAACGAGCTCCTGGATAACATCAGGGCCTTCAGGACCTTTTACAGTTCCGCAGGGCGTGCAAGACGGAGCTCTTCCGCCAGGCTTTCAAGTAGGGGCCGCCTCGATCTTGTAGCCCTGGCCCGACCACTGAAAACTGCCAATGGACCAGCAGCACTAGTTGGAATGCCCAGAAGAAGTTTGGTGACACTGCTTGGACAAGGATGTTAAAATTCGCCATCATGTACTGTATTTTAATGTCTGTATTGTATTTTTATATTATGCCTGTTTTATGGAATTTTATTGTAATTATCCTGTTAGCCGCCCTGAGCCGGCCAAGAGGCAGGGAGGGCGGGATAGAAAATTAAATAATAAAATAAATAAATAAAAATACTGCTGACCTACACAGCTACCCTCTGAAACTTGGCTAGTACGATACTGTGGACTAGATTTTTCTACTGGTGCACTTGTGATTTGAACATTTTACTCTCCACATTTTCTCAACTGGGAGGGGAAAGTGCAGCTCAAAACCACATTCAAATACCCTGGGCCAACACCGTACTGACTGCAAATTCACCCCTGAACGGCCGTGAATCTATGCAGAAGGTACCTTAAAATCCAAGATCGAAGGAAGCAAAAATGGTATGCAGTGTGGGGGCAACCGTATGATGAATGGTCAAAGGAAGTGAAAGCAGCATTCAATGCAGAGGGGGATTTCTGTTCCAACGTGGGTTTCATAAAACAACGGAGGGGAAAGCCAATGCGGGATCAGCCTCAGGTTTCTACATCTGTTTGTGTGTTTTTTGTTTTTTGTTTTAAACCCAGTCTTTTGTTTTAAGATATAAAGTCGCTTTTGACCCGGCGAGCTGGGTGGCTGTTGAAGAACGCTCTGGGATTCTGATGACGACGGAAATCCTGGACCGAGAATCTCCCTATGTGAACAGCAGCACATACACCATCCTCGTCCATGCCACCGATGATGGTAAGTTTCTTTTGAAAGAGCAGCACGAAACCATAGCCTACCCCCAGCTCAGCTGCCGATCATGATAGAGATTACAAGGCTTTCCGAAAGTCTCGTGCTTTTACATACTGTTCTCTGTTGCTCTTGGGAGCTGCTTTGTGTATTTCACACAAAACAAGGGACTGGTTCTTTTTTTTCCCCCTGGCTACAAAAGCCCACCAATCAGGGATCATGTCGCCAATATGATGACATCGTATTGCCACATAATTACTCGCATTAGGTTACCTAATGAGGCCAAAAAGTCATTTCAGAGCAACACGTCCTGTCCTCAACTAAGCACGGCAACAGATATCTAAATTCACACACTGGGGGCACTTGGGGGGCAAAGTGATTTTTCTGCACATTTAGGGGACTCCCCGGGTGTGCAGAAAAATCTGAAAAAGTTAAAAACTATACGGGGGGTACTTAAATCCCCCCCAAAGTAAAAAAAAGTGTTCCCTGCACATGCGCAGAGAACAGACTAGGAACTGTGCCTTGTCGCCAGTCCTTGGGGGGGGAGGATTGGCGGGCCTGGTGGCTGGGAGCCGCTCGAGCCTCACCACCGGTGCTGGGGAGGGGGAAGCTTACCTGCGGCCGCTTCCTCCTCAGCCGTGAGGTCCTCTTGCTTCTGCAGGCCGGGAGCCGTGGGGAATACATCCCCCGCGAGTATCGCGGGTCCCTCTTCTTGTCATATCTAAAGTCCATAAATTATTTTCAAAATCAAGCCAGTGGATATTTTCCAAGAAATGTTTATTTGTTCATTTTTGGGGGGGGGGGGGGGGGTAGACTGGCCCAACTATTTTAGCTCAGTCCAATTTTCTACTGTATTCTCGTAAAAGCTGATGTTTCCCAGTAAATAATAGAAATCTGAGCGAAACTGGAGTTAATTGATTTTGAAGAGATTTCTCTGGATAATAAATGATTTCAACACATAAAGCCAGGTATCTGTCGTGCTCTACCAGTCAGTTATGAAATGAAGATGCAGCTCGGTTACGTTACCAAGCATTGTTGAGTTGTACAACTTGTGACACCCAAGCTGAATGTACTTTTACCAGCCCTGTGTGTTATGTATATAAGTGCTGTCAAATCACAACCAACTTATGGTGATCCCAGCAAGGGGCTTTCAAGGCAAGTGAGAAGCAGAGGTGGTCTGCCATCGCCGCCTTCTACAGAGCCTTCTTTGGTGATCTCCCTTCTAAGTACCAACCCGACTTAGCTTCTGAGCTTTGACAAGATTGACCTGTACCGTACCATTCGACATCTGCATTGGTCAGGCTGCACCTGGAGTATTCTGTGCAGTTCTGGAGGCCTCACTTCAAAAAGGATGTGGACAGAATAGAGTGGGTGCAGAGGAGAGTGATGAGGATGATCGGGGGCCTGGAGACCAAGCCCTGTGAGGAAAGGCTGAGGGACTTGGGAATGTTCAGTCCGGAGAAGAGGAGGTGGAGGGCAGGACATGAAGTATCTGAAGGGCTGTCACTTAGAGGAGGGCAGGGAGCTGTTCCCGTTGGCAGCAAGATGATAGGACTGGCAAGAATGGGTTTAAATTAAGGGCTGGAAGGTACTGGCTGGATCTTAGCAAAAACCTTTTTGGCAGTCAGAGTTGTGGAAGAGTGGAATCAGCTGCCTAGGGAGGTGGCGAGCTCCCCCTCACTGGCAGTCTTCAAGCAGCAGCTGGACAAACCCTTGTCAGGGATGGTCTAGGCTGATCCTGCATTGAGCAGGGGATTGGACTGGATGGCCTGTTGGGTCCCTTCCAGCTCTATGATTCTATCTTCCATCAGCCACGTATGGTAGACCAACTGAGGACTGATAAACCTGTGTTTTTGCTGCCTGGCAAAAACAGGGCCATTGTCGAGCACCCATCAGTACAGCACATAACTGATGGTCTGCGTTCAGCATGGCGGGCAATGGATTGTGCTGGCCTGCTGTAGATCACGCCAAGTTCCCTGAGGGAGCAATATATTTCTGGCAGTACTTTACTATCAGTCGCAGTGGTAACTACGGAATAATTCACAACACGCTGACACTAGCAAAAACAACAACAACAAAAACCAAGGTATTTTCCAAAGACACCCCCAGATATACTGAGTTGTCTTTAAAATATCTCCTCAGTCATAACCCCCTTCTCAACTCCCACACAAATTCTCACTTGAGACCAGTCGGCCCCCTTGTGTGCCTTACGTGCCATCAAGTCGTTTCTGACTTATGGACACCTTGTGAATTAATGTCTTCCAAAACACCCTGTTGTTAACAGCCTTGTTCAGGCCTTGCAGGCTGAGGGCCGTGGCTGCCTTCCTTGAGTCGATCCATCTCACGATGGGCCTTCCTCTTTCCCTGCTGCCTTCGACTTTGCCTAGCGTTGTTGTCTTTGCCAATGACTCTTGTCTTCTCATAATAGGACCAAAGTGTGAGAGCCTCAGTTTAGCCATTTTAGCTTCCAGGGTCAGGCTTGGTTTGATCTAGAACCCACTGCTTTGCCTTTTTCATGGTCCACAGTTCCCATAAAACTCCCCTCCAACACCACATTTCAAATGAATCAGCTTTCTTCCTGTCAGCTTTCTTCACTGTCCCGCTTTCACACTTTCACAGAGCAGTGGGGAATACTATGTCATGAATTAACTTGATCTTGGTTGCCAGCCACACATTCTCCTTGGAGTTTGCCAGACCAATCAAGCTCGAATGCTATAAGACCTGAGGGACAAAACAATGTGGAAAGTCTTTGCTGAGGAGATCTCTTTGTGGGTCACATCCCTAAAACCAGCTGATGAGTGAACTCCATTTCTTGTCCCCTTCCAACTTGGGGCAGGGGGTTAGAGCATCTGAAATTGATCGTGATGTGTTTCCCTGTTAGGTGTGCCACCACAGACTGGCACGGGCACTATCCAGCTTTTCCTGTTTGACGTTAATGACAATGCACCCAAGCTCATCACACCATTTCTGGAAGTCTGTGAGGGAACAGAGAACGGCCTGTTCCGGATAGAAGCTGAAGACCAAGACGACTTTCCTCACGCAGGGCCTTTTACATTCCACCTGGTTGAGGGCTCAGAGAGCACAAAGGATGTTTGGAGATTGGGACAGAATTTTGGTAAGTTCTCCTGGGAGGTGGCAGGCTCGTTCATTGCTTTCCAGTTCTTTCCATGATCGGGCAGAAGACACAAAGAGAGGTCCCAGGTTTAACTCTTTAACGTTGTTTGTGTGTTTAGAAACTTTTTATGCTGCCTCTCCAGGGAACCTGCCTAAGGGGGCATACAAAATAAAACATAACAGAAAGACAAACCATTCAAAGTTAGTCAGCGAGATTCTAGTAGCACCTTAGAGATCAACAAGATTTTTCGGGTATAAACTCTGAAGGCTCAGTTCTCCCTTCATCAGATATCAGATGACAGGAGTATTGTCTCTCAAAAGCCCACCGTATGGCGAGGAGGGCAGGATACAAATTCCAAAAATAAAAAATAAAATAAATAATATTAAAGCTTCTACCCCCAAATCTCGTTGATCTCTAAGGTGCTACTGGACTTGAATCTGGTTGTTCTAACTGCAGACCAACACACCTAACCTCTGAGACATTAAAAGTTATTAAATCAAGTCCAGCATTAAAAACCATTTTAGGTTAGTGGACGGGGATGGGCACAAACCTTGTTTTTGCAGTTCGGTTTGTGGCTGAACCATGAACGGATACATTGGTTCGTGAACTGAACCAGTTCGTATTGGTCTGTGACCCCAGCTTTCTGCTCCCCACAGCCTTTTGCAGGGAACGGAAAGGAGGGGTTTAAATGGCTCCGAGTCATTTAAACCAAACAGCTGAGTGGCGGGGAGCAGAAAGCAGGGGTCACAAACTTTCTGCTCTTCACAAACCGCCACAAACTGCCTTAAAATTCATGGAAGTTTGTAGTAGCTCTTCCATGGCAAACATCACTTCACGAACCATGAACTGGCCAAAAGTCATGACAAGCTTTAGTTCGTGAGGTGGTTTGTGCCCATTCCTATTAGTGGTGTGAACAGTATTGTGTGGTAAGAGTGTTTTGCCTCCCCACCCCCCCAAAACTAACTCTCTCTCTTTCTCTTTCTTAGGTGATTCAGCTGAGCTGCTGATGTTGAAAAGCCTTCCTGTTGGCAACTACTCGGTGCCTTTCCGTATTTTGGACAATCAGGCCTTCTCCAGGGACCAGAGCCTCTATGTCAGAGTGTGTCCTTGTCTGGATGGGAGCACGTGTGATCCAGAGACTGCGTATGCCTCAGCGGTAGTTGGTGGTGGAGCGGTTGCTGTCATCTTGGTTGCGATCTTCTTACTCATGTGTGGGTGAAGCTGTTTTCGCTTAATGGCAGAAATTGTTACCTAGTTGGGGCTCCTATGCAAAAATGCATTCACAGTGGAATTCTGTCAGCTTCGGTGAGCTTACTGGAGTAATTCTGCTTGCGATTGCTCCATTAAGCCTTTGGCAACTGACTTTTAATAGGAACTGGACTTTGATATTGTTGGGCTATCACCTTTGAATCTACCCACTAACTCCAGTTGGAGTCCTGATGAGGTCTACGTACTTATTCATCTTGTCCTCCTTATTGACTGATTCCTTCTCTTATTATCCATCTTACTCTCCAGTTCTGTGGTCTTCTTTCGCCTGTGCACATGCATGTACACACAGAACTTAGTAAGGAGTTTGTCCACATGGTGGAAATAAGAAAACTGCTGCGGTGACTGGGGCCAACACAGTGGGTCTTTATTCCCCTTGATGGTCATCTCCCAGGTTGGGGAGTGTGGCTGGGCAGGAAACATCCCCTTCGTTAGCACTACATTCCCTCCTCAAATATGTGTGTGGGGAATTCAGTTAACATTTTAGCCGCCAGTAATGTAGGGTTGCCAACTCTGGGCTGGGAAATTCCTGGAGATTTGGGGGTGGTTCCTGGGGAGGGTGGGATTTGGGGAGGGACCTCAGAGAGGTCTAGTACCATAGAGTCCACCCACCAAAGCAGCCATTTTCTCCAAGGGTACTGCTCTCTGTAGTTCTAATTCCAGGTCCCACTTGGAGGTTAGCAACAGCAGTAATGCATCTCTGGGGAAACATCTAAACCTTGAAAGAAAGATCACTTTCCCCCTTTTCTGCAGTGGGCTTAGGCCTCCTCCTGTGGTGCTCCTGCCATTCTGACGCAGCCTCCAAGAATGGCTTGCCTTTCATTCCAAGTGAAATGGGAAACCAGTCTCTAATCCACTACAATGAAGAAAGCCAACGAGGGCTCTCTCAGGTGAGAAACAAGACCAGCATGCTTCCTATACCTTGGATCAGTGAGAAGTTCTAAGGTCACAACCAAATTTCCATTCTTTTGAGTCTTGCAGTGCTTTCGTAATATTGGTTTTATTGATGCATACAGATAGCAGAGCCCAGCAGGGTCTCAGAAGGCAGCAGATCCCCGGAAGCCACTGTTGGCAATGCCCTAAGGGCGCTGAGGTTCTTTGACTTGTGTGGCTAGCCGATAAACCACTCAGTGAAAATGATCATCCAGGCAGTAAAGGGTAACAAAAAGTATTTTATTCGAATAAGGAGCACATCACAGCTGGAGTTCAGCGTGGGTGTTCAGTGAGCAAATACAGAAAGCAGACTTGTATACTCTTCTGGCTCCACCCCATTTTACATCATTACTGACATCATTTAGACATGTGTACTTAATTTTCCTTTGTTTAACAGCCCATCAATCACATATTGGACACACAGGCTGTCCTGTGTGTATTTCAAGCTTTGTAGTGCAGGTGTAGTACTCATCCTGCTCATTATATTTGATTTACAATTTTGTTTACTTCTTTGGCTCTACTCCCAGACTTTTCTTCACCCTTGAATGAACTTTATTCAAACAGAGGGGCTGGGTTCATTTTCAGTGTCAAATCTATCAATATTGGTTTCTTTTACATTGATTCAGAATGTATAACAGCATAACAGCATTCATAATACAGATTATTTTTGTTAAAATACATATCTGATGCATTTGATTATGAACATAGCATTTCTAATATTTTTAACTTTTTATAAGCACCTTTCAATATTGCAAAGTGGTCTATATCATAAAGCTTTTATAGATATTCTGATACAGCTATTATTCTTGATTTTTGGTCCATCAGGGAATTTTACAGAATATTTTGATGTTTTTAAAAGCTCATTGAAGTGTTTAATTTGCAAAACATACTAGTTTACTTTAACCAGCAGTAGACACCATTTTACAAAACAAATTCTGTATTTTTAATTGAACCTTTAATTTGGTGTCAAGTGTCATGATTTAAGATCTACTTGCACCCTTTTTAATGAGCAGATGTGCACTATCCATTTCTTTGACATCATCTGGTCGTTAGTAGCTTGGTACTCCTTTAACAAAGTTCAAAGCACATAATTAGTTTCTTTAGCTTACCTGCAATTGACTTCTGTTTTGGCTGAATTCTTTATTCACCTGGTCAGTTCTGAGTGTCATAAAGCTTTCTCTTTTATGCAAACAATCCTTTTTCTTAAGCTCAATAACTCTCCAACATGAAGATTTAAAAACATTATATAGGATTTTACAAATACATAGTCAAATTAAGAGAAGGAATTTCTGTTACAATATATATAGCTGTCCTTTTCCACTCAGACTCTTCCTTTTGAAGTACAAGATGGAACAATAAATCTTAAAGTTGGCAATAATTTCTTTCCAATTACAACTGCTGACATTACACCTATTCAATTTGTTCTGTTATTCTCTTTAGAACTTACTTTTTGGCATAAGCAGTCTGCTTAAAGAAAGGGTTTTTTTCCAAGCAAGCCAATATTTAATAATAAAAGCCAAAATTAACATATAGGTGTTAAAAGCTTTTACTCAAAAATACTAATAGATCAATGTAGCTATGTTAAATCATGAAAGAAAAAACAACAATATGATTTTCTCATATATTATTAAAAATGGCAATTGGAGTTCTGAGCTCCTTTGAAGTAGAAAAGTTAAGAACATAAGAGAAGCCAATGTTGGATCAGGCCAGTGGCCCATCCAATCCAACACTCTGTCAACACAGTGGCCAAAAATACCAGGTGCCCTCAGAAGGTCCAGCAGTGGGGGCAGGAAGCCCTCCCACTGTTGCCCTCCCCCAAACACCAATAATACAGAGCATCACTTGCCCCAGACTGAGAGTTCCTATCTATACTTTGTGGCTAATAGCCACTGATGGACATCTGCTCCTTATGTTTATCTAATTCCCTCTTGAAGCCATCCATGCTTGTAGCCACCACCACCTCCTGGCAGTGAATTCCACGTGTTAATCACTCTTTGGGTGAAGAAGTACTTCCTTTTATCTGTTGTAACCCGACTGCTCAGCAATTTCATGGAGTGCCCACGAGTTCTTGTATTGTGAGAAAGGGAGAAAAGGACTTCTTTCTCTACCTGCTCTATCTCGTGCATAATCTTATAAACCTCGAAGTTCTATAAATCTTCCCTTTAACAGTACTACAGTAGCGGCTGCCAAGTACGAAAAACACCTATTGCTTCTAATTAGGAGAAACCTCTTGTCAATTAAAAAAGATTTAAACACTTGCTCTTTACAACTGTGTTTCATAAGGTTTAAAAAATAGGTTGTCAATTCTTTCAGGAGATTCCAAAAGATTTTCCCAAAATCTCCTAAAAATCTACAATAATCAATTTTAAAAAATCACTTGAACTCTTGAAATGTCTCCTACACCATCTTAGCAACCCTTTCAAGGTTGCACTCCCAGTTTTCAGCTATTTCCAGCTGTCACTCTCTTGATCGCTTTTTTTATTCCATCCTTCCTTCAAGAAGTATTACTGTAGGCAAAACCATAGTGATAGACTCATTGGCAATTATTAGACTATCACACTGATTCTATCCACATATAGCCAGGAATGCATACTTTGCTTCTTACATGAGGTCCAGCCTGTAGGTCTTCCTATTTTTAAATAAATAAGAAACATCATTTACATTTTGCCATCAGATCGCAACTGACTTATGGAGACCCCATAGGGTTTTCAAGACAAGAGACATTCAGATGCAGTTTGCCATTGCCTGCCTCTGCGTTGAGACCCTGATGTTCCTTGGTGGTCGCCCATCCAAATACTGACCAGGGCTGACCCTGCTTAGATTCTGAGATCTGATGAAATCGGGCTGTCCTGAGCTATCCAGATCAGGGCTAGTTGCTCAACAGCTAGTACATTTCAGCAATAGCTGAAGACTTGAGTGACTCAACAAATTTCACTAAACCCTTATTTACAAAAGACCTTTTCAACCTGTACATACACTGGCAGCACTGAGCCTCTGCTAACTTTACTTAGTATATTTATTCGCCATTTTGCTCCCTGAAGGGGCCCAAGGCAGCTTACAAAATTAATTAACACATTTGGGAAAAGATATGCAATTTAAATAGTAGGGCACGTCTTGAATCCAATGATCCAGATCATTCAAGAGCATGAGCTGTGCTCTCTGGCTCATGCCTTTGGCCATGCCCATAGGTTGGGAAATACCTGGAGGTTTTGGGGGGTGGAGCCTGGGGAGGGCGGGGTTTGGGGAGGGGTACAGTGCAGGGTACAATGCCACAGAGTTCGCCCTCCAAAGCAGCCATTTCCTCCAGGGGAACCAATCCCTATTGTCTGGAGTTTGGTTGTAATAGCAGAAAATATCCAGGCCCTCACCTGGAGGCTATACAAACATGAGATCACAGGATAGGTTGTAAGTAAACCAAAAAACAACTGTGGTATTATTATACAATCTATTTAATAATTCTATCAAGCATCGGTACCATAGAGTTTCTGGTTGAATACTAGAGTGTCCCCTTGGTGATGGGCCTAGTGTGATGATGTCACTTCTGGGTGACATCATCATGGCGTGCACGGCAGAAGATCCCAAAGAGGAGCCAAGATACCCCCACCAGCAGAAGGTAGGGACCTGGCAACCCTAGAGGCACTTTCAGTCTAAGTGAGTAGTCTTCAGCCTTTTCAGGCCTGGGAGCTGCTGAGCTGTAAGCACAGGGCAGGAAGTTCCATGACATCACAGTCATGTGACCCAATGAAGAGAAGCCAGGGTTTCTGAACCAGCCTGTGGTAAAAGGGAATCTGCTCCACCATCCTTCTGTTCCTCTTCCCTTGTTTGCAGAAAGAGAGGAGCGCTGCAGTCACATGAAACTGACTTATATGAATCAGACCCTTGGTTCATCAAAGTCAGTATTGCCTACTCAGACTGGCAGTGGCTCTCCAGGGTCTCAGGTGGAGGTTTTTTGCATCACCTCCTGCCTGATGCTTTCAACTGGGGATGCCGGGGATTGAACCTGGGACCTTCTGCATTCCAAGCAGAGGCTCTTCCACTAGGCCACAGCCTCAGTCTTTATTCTCTACAAACAAAAATGGCCGCTTAGGGGCTCCTGACCTAGCAGGTGGGGTTGAAAAGCGCTGATCTAAGTTATGATTTTACTAACCAATGCCGCTCTCATTAAAACTTTTCACCCTGTTTTTCCTGTCTAGGACACGCCTGATGTTAGGGATCGTGTTTCACCATCTGCTGTGTATGCAGAAATTCGCAAGGCTAAGCTCCCAACTCTTAAGGTAACCCCAGTAATCCGAAACAGAGCACTATTTTCCTCGCCAACATAACTGTTCTACATCATCCTGGTGTCCTGTGTTGAGAACTCCTCCTTCACAAGTCTCAGTGAAACTAATACAAGTCTGACACAGGTCAAGGCTGCTTGCATGAGGTCTGATGTTGTCAGTTATCGTCACTGTTACCCTCTTTTCCTGTACATTGCCCCATTCCTAGGGTTGCTCTCAGGGCTCATTTCATAGCAGGAGCTCCTTTGCATATTAGGCCACACACCCCTAATGTAGCCAATCCTCCAAGAGCTTACAGAGCTCTTCTTACAGGGGCTACTGTAAGCTCTTGGAGGATTGGCTACATCAGGGGTGTGTGGCCTAATATGCAAAGGAACTCCTGCTATGACATGAGCCCTGGTTGCTCTAAACATAAACCACCCTTATGCCAATTTCTTACGAGACCCCTTATGTAGCCCTAGTCCTGATATACATTAAAGCGCAGTTATATTAGATGTAAATAGTTTTACAAAACAAGGGCAGGACAGAACCATGCAATATAGAAGAAGAAGAAGAAGAAGAAGTAGAGAAGAGATTGGATTTATACCCCGCCCTTCACTCACTTGGAGTCTCAGAGTGGCTTACAATCTCCTTTTTCTTCCCCTCCCCAACAACAGACACCCTGTGAGGTAGGTGGGGCTGAGAGAGCGCTTTCCCAAGCTGTCCTTGAGAGAACAGCTGGTACAGAGCTATGGCTTGCCCAAGGTCATCCAGCCAGGTGCAAGTGGAGGAGTGGGGAATCAAACCTGGTTCTCCCAGATTAAGAGTCCACGCACTTAACCACTACACCAACCTGGCTCTCCATGCGTGCTCTTCAGGCACTATTATTTAAAGAGCATTTTACACCGTCAGTTACCAAGCAATCTCCTAACAAAAATGTACAAAATTTACAAAACAAACGTAACCTTGAGGATATGATAAGGCAAAGAAGAGTCCAACTTAGAATAATAATTAAACAATCTCTAATGATGTGTTTAGAAAAGCATCCACAAGGACAAGCTAAAGCCATACAATGTAGAGGTGTGCGTACTCGTTGGCACTGTTATTTAAAGAGACTGTTTTACACAATCAATTGCTGAACCATCTCTTAACAAAAATTTACAAAATAAACCTGGTTTTGAAAATATAACGAGGCTGGGAACAATCCAACTTAGAATAATAACTAAACCGTCTCCATTGTCGACTCTTTTTTTCGTTGCAGAGATTTTGCAGTTAAAGTAGAAAACGCCTTTTTCAAACCTTCATCAGAATTAAATTATTTCTTGATTTGCCTGGAACCCATGGTCCTACAACAGACTTTGGTGGGGAAATCACCCTTTGGAACTGGCAGCAGCTTGCCCTCCACCCTTCCACACTCTGGAAAATGTAAGGCGGAGAGAAGGCTCTTCCCAGCTCTTAAGGGTGATTTCCCCATCAGTTTGTTAACAGAACAATGGGTTCTGAAGAACTCAAGAAACAAGTTAATTCTGATGAAGTTTTGAAAAAGGAGTTTCACAAAATGGCCTTCATTCCAGAGAGGCCCGTCACATTCACGTCCTGATGGAGTTCAGTCTGAGGCATAGAGGTTGCTATCTGCTTTGACTGCAAGATTTCTGCAACGAAAAAAAGTAAGGAATTGGCATAACAGTGGTTTCTGTTTAGAGCTTTATCTACTTCGGTGTTTTCCATGTTATAGTACCCTCCAGCTGGAGATCTCCTGGGATTACAACTGATTTCCAGGAGACAGAGATCAGTTCATGTGGAGAAAATGGCCGCTTTGGAAAGTGGACTCTATGGAATGATACCCCATTGAAAGTCCCTCCCCTCGAGGGCTGCCAAGTCAGCCCGGGGGGCAGGGGATCCCCCGCTAAAGGGGTTCCCGATCCGCCGGCCAGCATTTGGCCGGCGGGGGAACCCCACCCCCGAAGTCATCCAGCGAGGACGACGTAATGACATCACCGGAAGTGACGTCAGCACATTGGGGGCGTAGCCAGGACGACACTCTGGCAATCGCCCCAAAACTCTATGATACCATAGAGTTTTGGGGCGATTGCCAGAGCGTTGCCCTGGCAACGCCCCCAGTGTGCTGATGTCACTTCCGGTGATGTCGCTGGGCACGTGCGCAAAGCGCACGCACCAGGAGAAACTCCTGGCTGGAGGAGGACTCCCCCCCGCCGGTGAGTCCCTAAGACTTGGCAACCCTGCTCCCCTCCCCTCCCCTAACCGCACCCTCCTCAGGCTCCACCCCTACCCCCACCAGGAATTTCCCACCTCAGAGCTGGCAGCCCTACCCATTCCAGTGATTTCCTGCCTAATGGGGGACTAGCTCAATGGCCAGGGTTTCCTAGTGGCTGAAGAACTTTACATGGATCTGGAAGACTTAAGTTCAAGAACACACTCTCCCTTGGCCTTGCCTGTTTTGGAGCAAGCTGTGCTCTCTTTACAGTGTAAAGCCAGAACAGCGGTCTCACTGGATTGCCATGCAGGCTCAAAAACTGAGCTGCTACTTTCTGTACTAATGGTCAGGTTTGTATTTATTGTTCCTTGCAGTGGCACGTGGGGGCCAGTGAGGTGCTGAGAAAATGTGTTGCCCACGGTCACCTGTGGAATGGAATATGTGTGTGTGTGTGTATAGGTATATGTATACACACACACACACACAGAAGTATGTTGACCACTAGTTTTGCACAAAACAGTTGCACACTCACTGGACAATATGCACGAATTGACCAGGGATCCTGCATGTTACGACAACATGTCCTGACGTGCATATCACAGGATGTCCTAATCTTGTTTGGTGTAGTGGTTAAGTGTGCAGACTCTAATCTGGGAGAACCGGGTTTGATTCCCCACTCCTCCACTTGCAGCTGCTGGATGACCTTGGGCAAGCCATAGTTCTTGGCACAGCTGTTCCCTCAAGGACTGTTCTCGAAAGAGCTCTCTCAGCCCCACCTACCTCACAGGGGGTCTGTTGTGGGGAGGGGAAGGGAGGGGAGTTTGTAAGCCACTTGAGACTCCAAGTGAAGGGCGGGATATAAATCCAATCTCTTCTCTTCTTCTTCTTCTTCTTCTTCTTCTTGTCAGATCCTGGACATTAAGCCGGGTTGGCCCTGGTTAGTATTTGAATGGGAGATCACCAAAGAAGTCCAGGGTCACAATGCAGAGGCAGGCAATGGCCAACCATCTCTGTTCGTCTCTTGCCTTGAAAACCCTACAGGGTCTCCATAAATCAGTTGCAAACTGACGGCATTTCCCACCACAACCACAACATGAACACCCGGCAACTTCTTGATAAGTGGCACGAATGGCCATTCTTTAGAATTCAGCTTGGCGTTCCTATTTGTTGGCCGATGAGCTCCGGGTACACAAAACATGAGAACACACAGTTTGCATCAGCAAACAAAGGGTCAGTCAAAGGAACTGCTCATTGCTTGAAGCAGGAAACCCTCACAGTTTCCCGACGCTGAATTCCTTTCAAGCATTCTTACTGTGTGTATTTAAGATTTTTACAGTGCAGTCCTAAGCAGACTTACGCCCTTCTAAGCTATTGACTTAATGGACTTAGAAGGGTGTAACTCAGTTTAGGATTGCACCATTAGGTGACTTTGCTTCCTGTGTGGCTGCCTGCCCTCATGTCAATGAACCCAAAAACTTTTTCTTAAGGAGGTGACTAGAATGACCACCTCGCATTCCCGGACATCCAGTCAAGTGCACTTTGAAGAAACTCTCTCTGTGAGTAAAGATCTGTGCGATCCTTTAAGCCTTTGTCTGTACGATATGAATTTTGTCCTGTTTGTTGTTGTTTTTTTAAAAGAAAAGAATCTGCTAGTGGCTGTCACTGCATCTTGTGTGTCTGTGCACAGTCAATTGCACAAGATTTGTTTGTTTTTTAAAACATTTCTGTACTGCCTTCCTACCCAAATAGTACTCCCAAGGTGATGAACGTCAAGACATTAGATGAGCAATTAAAATAAAAAGATAAAGGTTTCCCTTGCTCGAAAGCTAGTCGAATCCGACTCTAGGGGGCGGTGCTCATCTCCGTTTCCAAGCCAAAGAGCCAACGCTGTCCGAAGGCATTTCTGTGATCATGACTAGACACCGAGGCGCATGGAACGCTGTTACCTTCCCACCAAAGTGGTACCTATTTATTTACTTGCAATAGGTGTATGTAAAATGTTTAAACGATTAATTAAAGCACTCAAATACACATAACAACATAACAGCCAATACCGCTTAGTGGGGGAAACATCAAACAAAACAAACAAAGTCTTTACTCACTTTACTCACAGAGGGGGACAGACGAATCTCCCTGGGAAGGAAGTCCCAAAGTTTTGGCACCATGACTGAGAAGGGCCTTTCTCGGGTCGCTGCTTATGTTGGTTCATCTGTGAGTAGGTGGTCCTTTAGGTATGCTGGCCCAAGTTGTACAGGCCATTAAAGGTCAGTACCAGCACCTTGAATTTGATCCACAAGCAAATGGGGGCCAGTGTCGATGGATCAAGACCAGAGTGATATGGTACCTAGGAGCAGTGTTCCCTCTAAGCTGAGTTAGTGTGAGCTAGCTCACAGTCTTTTAGCCTCCGGCTCACACATTTTTTGTCTTAGCTCAGGATGGAGGGCTCCAGAGCAGACTGATTGATGCAGCAGCCAAATCGCTTGCTCACAACTTTCATGCCGGTAGCTCACAAAGTAGAATTTTTGCTCACAAGACCCCACTGCTTAGAGGGAGCATTGCCTAGGACCCACTCCAATCACCGCTCTGGCCACAGCATCCTGTACTGGCTGTAGCTTCTAGACAGTCTTCAAGGACAGCCCCACACAGAGCACATGGCAGTAATCTGGCCTAGAGGTTAACCTAATCTAGACCTTAAAATGAGAAGTCTCTGTAAAGGGTCTTGTAGGCCGTATTCATCTGATGAAGCGAGGTCCGATTCAGTGTGGGGGCCCCCCCACACACAGTGGGGTATGGGGGCGGGGAGGTATTTGTTAATTTCCTGCATTGTGCAGGGGGTTGGACTAGATGACCCTGGAGGTCCCTTCCAACTCTATGATTGTATGATTCATGAAAGCTTGTGCTACAAAGCACTTTGCTGGTCTTTAATGTGCCACAGGACTTCTGTTTTATTTTGCCACAGTGAACTGACAGTTGACCCTTTGCAATTAAAATAATCTTGTTTAAGAAGGAAGGACGGAGGAAAGGAAGCACAAAGACTGTTATAGTGAAGTTCTTTTGAAAAACCATTATAGTTTGTATTCCTCTTTTTCTCAAAGCATGCCCAAGGAGTGATCCAGGAAAGGCCACGGGGGAACATTGACTATTCCTACAGAAGGATGGTGCTACCAACAAGAGCTATGGCAGGAGGTCCCAGTCCTTTCTGGAATCAGGTTGAATTAAGTTTATCCTGTTATCTCTGATAAAAACGTGATTCTGCTCTGGATTTCTGTCCTTATTTAAAGCTAGCAAACTCTTTCTGTAGTTTCCCCATACTTAGAATCATAGTGATAAAAACTTTGAAATGGTTTTCAGACTGCGGAACCTGTGATCTTCTTCTTCTCTTCTTCAGCAGAGGAGCTTGTATTCTCAAAGTAACGGAATGACCTGGAACCAACCCCATGACTGCACTGTAGAGGAAGTGGGCAAAATGCTGAATCAGGTATGAATGACATCCTGAGAAGAAAAAGGGGAGGTTTTTATACCCTACTTTAGTCTCCTTGAGACTAAGGAGTCTCAAAGCAGCTTACAGTCGCCTTTCCCTTCCTCTCCCCCCAACAGGCACTTTGTGAGGTAGGTGGGGCTGAGAGAGTTCTGAGGGAACTGTGACTGGCCCTTGGTCACCCAGCAGGCTTCACATGGAGGAGGAGCGGGGAATCAAACCCGGTACTCCAGATTAAAATCTGCCACTTTTCTCTGCCCTATGGAGTCTCAGAGCGGCTTACAATCACCTTCCCTTCCCCTCCCCACAACAGGCACTTTGTGAGGCAGGTGGGACTGAGAGAGCTCTGAGAGAACTATGGCTGGCCTAAGGTCACCCAGAAGGCATCATGTGGAGCGGGGAAAGTCCCTGCTCTTAACCACTACACCCCGCTGGCCTAGAAACTGCCTTGAATAGGATTGGTTTCAGTGAGGTAGTTGTGTGGTTTGGCCCTGAGGTCCTCTGAGAATGCTGGGGGAACGTAATCGGGTGCTGTGTCCATGAAAAATATTTGAGGAAGCGACCTTTGACTCTGGAAAGCTCACACCCTAAAATTCTTGTTAGCCACGAAGGTGTTCCTGGACTCAAATCTAGTGCACGAAAAGGACATTTTCTGTTACGGAGCTCCTGCTGTGGGTCCTCTTGGGGATGCCGAAGAGCCACCGGGAGAGGGAGGAGGTGATCGTGTCTGGTTCTCTGGAATGTTCTTCCTCTCTCTCCTCAGAGACTCCACCACATTGCCAGCCTAGAGGATGATGTGATGGTCTCTTGCTCCCCTCTCGTTTTTGCCGAAGAAGGAAGCGAGGGGGGAAATGAATCCTTATGGTCCCTCCCTTTGACAGAGGACAGCAGCCTGCCTCCAGACTTCGTGGATACCCTGGGGCCGAGGTTTGCCACCCTGAGCAAAATCTGCAGCAAGTGATTTCAGCGGCCCTGGGCTGTTTTGCCCGTGAGCGGCCTGGGTCCTCTCACAGTCACTTGGACTTCCGCTGTGTATGCACACGCACCAGTGATGACCCTTCGTCGTGCGTCCAGATAGTGCCTTGGGCTCCTTCCTTTTGTGCGGAAACAGAACTACTGATCCGTGGGATTACAGATCCATCTTGGAGCCCCTTTTCAGCTGTGTTCTTTAGCTTGGCATTTTTTGAAAAAGTAAACGGTTAGGAATCCAATTTCCTGTGCTGTGTCCAGTTATGCCAGGATTTCTGACTATGTGGGATTAGAGAGAAGGGGGAGTGTTTTGTTTGGTCACCGTGACAGTCTTTGACAAGCAAAGGGGAAGTCTTGTGATCTCACAGCACAGGCCTCTGTTCCATAAAAGCAACAGAATCTGAACTCTGGGCTTTGGAAATGAGCTTCGCCTGGCATTTTGGATGGGATCCGGACTGTGGGGTTTGATTAGTTCATGCAGCCCACTCTCTTGTTCCGGGAATGAGGTTCCGCTGTGCTGGGAAGTGGGATTAGTTTCCTGGAAAGGGAAACATGGGCTTGTGACTTGTTGAATACCTGATGACTGAGGTAGGGTTGCCAGCCTCCAGGTGGTGGCTGGAGATCTCCTGGAATTACAGCTGATCTCCAGACTAAGGTCCCCTGGAGAAAATGGCAGCTTGGGGGTGGGGGTGGGGGAGAGAGTGTGGACTGTATGACATTACAGTATGGAGAGGTCCCTTCCTTCCGTAAACCCCACACACCCCAGGTTCTATCCCTCAAAATCTCCAGGTATTTCCCAACCAGGAGTTGGCAAACCTACAGAAGTTTCTCAGTATTTGTTCTATAAACAATTGGAATTTTTTTATATAAATGTGATTTTAAAAAATAAAAATAAATCTATTACCAACACACACACACACCCAAAAACCCCCACCCGTGTTGTGTTTACATTTAGGGAAGTGCTGAAATCTTTGACTCAGCAGGTTTTGAGAACAAACACCCCCCCCCCCCTTTTCTAGAAGCCTTCGGCTTTTGGCTATAAGTAGTCCAGGAACTAGGTTTAAAATTCCAGACTGCCACGAAGCTTAGAATATGAGCTTTGTGCCAGTCATTCTCTCAGTCTAACTTCCCACATAGGGCAAGTCAATGTACACTGGCCTGAATTCCCCACCTACCTCACAAGGTGTCTGTTGTAGGGAGGGGAAGGGAAAGGAGTCTGTAAACCGGGGTATACATCAATCTTCTCTTCTTCCTTTGGGGGATAGGTTGGATTAAAGATGGACAGATGTTCCATTCTGCTTCCTTCTCATAAGTGTGGATATGGTTTCAGTCTTAATGTGTGCACAGTTCTGGACCAAATTGGAAAGTCTTTGTCCAAATGAGTCAGGCTCATTTCTAAAGTTTTGTGTGCGTACCAATGCCATGATAGCGCAGGATGTTTAGCATTGTGAAGATGATGGGTCCCTCCTGATCTGTTGGTGTTAGCCTCATTAGCCCCAATCCCTGCCCAGTCACCATGCATGTTTTGACTAAGTTGGCATCTGCCCTCAAGAGGGACTGAAGATGAATTAATCTCAAGTAGGGTAAGTTTCTTCATAAGGTTGGTGGGGTTCCATTTCGTGTGGTGCCTTCCATGAAGATAGATCCAGGTGAGTAGCCGTGTTGGTCTGAAGCAGCAGAACAAAGGTTGAGTCAAGTGGCACCTTTGAGACCAACAAACTTTAATTTTGGGAATAAGCTTTCATGCACATGCATTAGTGTGCATGCACATGAGAGCTTAAACCCAGAATTAAACGTTGTTGGACTCAAACTTTGTTCTGCTGCTTCAGACCAACATGGCTACCCACCTGGATCTATCTCAAGTAGGATGTGAGACACACGTCTGTTCCTAGCCGGTAGCTTTTCCAGTAGCACTGAGCATCACTGGAGCCCCGACTGCCGGCCACTGTGGCTCTCGAGCAAACCCCACAATCACAACAAACTATTTAGAGGCTTTAAAGAGATGCAGTGATAGGCTATTTGCTTTTCAAAAGGTAGGAATAAGGCCATGACTACCCAGCATTGCGTAGTTTTGTGGTTAATGGACATTGATTGCATCCATCACACCAGACAAGAATGTGAATCTTCCGGTTTTCTGGGCACACACACTGTGTTTTCAGTTTTTGGACTTGAACTTGAATTTTAGTGCGCCATCCTCATGGCCAAAACAAGATAGCCATCCTGAGAGCTGTGGATTAATACTACAGTTTAACAAGAGAATCACACAATAAAAAGCCTGCCTCAAAACGTGTCCCTTTGCCCTCCACACACACATGTACCATGTAGTTTGAAACAGGACTGGCATCAGCATATCCAGAGGTGGGGCATCTCACGGGCCCCAGAGCTTCTGGCAGGGCCCATCGCCACCACTGCCTGCCTGCCTGCCTGCCTGCCCTTCACTCACCCAGTTGCTTGCAAATGCTCCACCTCCTGTGCTCCTGGCTTCCTGGGCTGCCCCAGCACTGCCAGAATGTGCAGATGGTGACGGCCTCAGCCGCAGCATTCCCCGCTACAAACACCTCCCTGTGCTGTTTATTGGCAGAGTAATTAACACAGCAATACTCCCCCCCCCCGCGCTAGTATTGTGGGTCCCACTTCTTGTCCCATCTAACTGTAATCGTACTGCCCCCTTGAGGGTCTTCTTCTCTTCTTCTTTGTACATCAGACATTGCCTGTGCCAACAGCACTAAGGAAAGGGCATGCAGGTGGCTGTGGGAGGGGCCATGAGCAGGCAGGGGAAGGATGCATCTTTGAGACCAAAGGGGAAGGATGTACAGGCAGGTGGGGGGGGGTGCATGGGTGGGGGCAGGAAGGGAGGTGTCAGCAGGGGGTTCCCGGTAGTGGGAATAGGAGGGGAAGGGGTTCCCGAGCACTCTTTGCCCAGGGCCCATCAAAACCTGGAACCGGCCCAGGTCTGAAATCCCACTTCTCAACGTTAACTGTTTATATTCCATTTACGTTACTTTTAATAAACATAATTCTTGTCCAGTTTTTTTTAAAAATCGTATCAGTCTACCTCATCCTGCAGTTACTGGCTAGGGTTGCTAACAAACTAGGAGGGGAAAGGCCTGTCCTTTAACAGAGGCTTCAGTGGTGGGGATAGGCGGACGAAGCTTTCCCTGGCGTGGAGGCGAGTAATGTCACCTGGTCAATAACCCCCACTGAGGCTCTACTGAAGGGTCTGGATGCTTTTTCCCTCCAAGCTCTTCTCAACCCTAAGTCCACTTCCCCACATGTGCCTGATCACACAGGGGTGAGAAAACGACTGCAAGGTACAAGGAAGCCCTCTTTGCGTTGGAGTCAACAACAGTCAACACCAACTGAACAAAAGGCAAAGGATGCAACCTCCGGAGGGGACTCATACAAAAAGTAGGGGCAGCTTAGAAGGAGAGATGACATGCAATTTGTTAGTTGTGAACTAGTCTTTAAGGAGCTACTGGATTTTTGTTTGATTCTTGTTACAACAGGTGAACCTGGCTGCCCCAGTGCAATTTGTGTAACACTTGAAGTCCGGTTTTTCGTCCCCTGTGCTGCCTGCCATATCTCCTGATCTTCCTTGCCTCCATCTCCACAAGAGAGTTCAAGCTTCAGAGCTGGTTGGAACTACTAGCTAGCACTTGGCCGGCATTCAAGCCAGGATTCTTTTTGCAAACAAGGGCTGCACAGAAGTTTGCTCAGTCGCCTGAAGTTTGGTGCAGCTTTCCAGTCTTTCCAGTGGGTGGCAGCCATGCACACGCTAACCTAGCGTGATGTGAGCCACAAACAGCATCCAGAATCATATAAATCCTTTAAAGTGCAGGTTCTAGGATGGGTTTTAGCTATTCAGGTGTTTCTCTCTGAATTGACCCGCCAGTTAATTTCCTCTTCCCAAGCCCTGCTCTTTGTACTCCTGCTAGACCAGACCAGTGGTCCATTTACTTAATGAAGAAGGGATTGGATTTATACCCCGCCCTTTACTAGGAGTCTCAGAGCAGTTTACAATCTCTTTTCCCTTCCCCTCCCCACAACAGATACCCCGTGAGGTAGGTGGGGCTGAGAGAGCTCTGAGAGAACTGCTCTTGAGACAACAGCTCTGAAAGAACTTGTAACTGACCCAAGGTCACTCCAGCAGCTGCATGTGGAGTGGGAAATCAACCCCAGATCAGAGTGCGCACTCTTAACCACTATGCCAAACTGGCTCTGAATCATTAAACTGTGGAAATAATTGCCAGTGGCCTTGGTGGGAGGGAACACAGCACCAGATGTGCAGCCACATGTGCATGGGGAGGTGCAGAAATCCAGCCAGCACCTCATTTTACCTAGCAGCTAACCCTGCAGGGCCAACGAATTCGGATATAGAGACCACGACTTTTCCAATGTTGCCTCCTAGCACTGGTATGCAGAGGTTCACTGCCTAATGGATGCTCCCTTTAGCCACAAATCTGCCTCTTCTACAGACCAACTCGGCTAACCCTCTGAAACGAACATATACGATGCCATCACAAGCAGCTACACCCTTCTGTGCCCACTGGCTGTGATAGACTCAGGTAGATGTAACTCTGCTTAGGATGGCACTATGCTATTTGTTTTGGTTGTTACAGATTAACACAGCTGTCAACATATCCCAACCAAATATAGTGGCATTTTCTGTTTTCAGCATCTGAAGTTAAGAAGAGATTGGATTTATACCCTGCCCTTCACTTGGAGTCTCAGAGGGTGCGTTCATATGGTTCTTTTGAGCCATGCCAGGCACGAGTGCCAGGTGGATTTAAAGTGCACGTCCAGATCACAACATCTGGGAATCGTGCCACTTCCGTGAGTAGCCCGTCGATCCCCGTCGGGGATCCGTACTTAAAAGATAGTGGTGAAAGTCCTGTCTAAAGCTGGCTGACGGGTCAATGCTGGACTTTCCACCGTCAGGTCATTCCACCAGTGTGCAATCAGCCCGTAGGGATGGTCTCCAGACTAACCCAAACAGCTGCCATTTTAAAAAAAAGTCTTAGTGATGTGCGCATAACCGCTTAAACATGCGACGTCTTTAGAGCTCTGCTCAAGTGATCCAATTTTATGTTTCTGACGGTCCCCTGAACTTTATCAACTTTATTAACTGAAATGGTGGTGCTTTTACCATTTTAGTATGTGTGGAAAAACAAGTATATGGTGAGGCGCATATGCGCATGCGCACACAGGACATTTTTTTAAAAAAAGCCAACCACATGGCTCCTTACAGTGGATGCCATCTAGACAATCCACCACGGGAGTCACGTGCGGGAAAACGCTTCACTGGCGAGCTGTCTGGTCGTGCAATACTGGATCAAAAAGATCTAGCTCAAATTACAGCCAGGCCAATGGCGGGATTAGCCGCCCGTCTGAACACACTCAGAGCGGTTCACAATCTCCTTCCGTTTCTCTCTCCACAACAGACGCCCTGAGGTGGCCGGGGGTGGGTGGGCTGAGAAACTCTGAGAACTGTGACTGACCTAAGGTCACACCAGTCATTCTGTCAGCCTCACAGGGTTGTTGGGAGATACTGAGGCAGAGGAGAGCTGAAGAAAGGCGGGAGAAATATACTTTTCAAAAATTATATCACCTCTTGGAATCTAACATCACACTAGCTACAACGTCCCTTTAGAGTTGTTTGAGAGGAGCAATTACAGATCGATATTGCAACCAACAAAAGTCAGCCTCACTTCAGCAGTGAAGTAGGTGCGGTGCCCCAAGGCAAACCACGCTCCCTCAGTCTCAGCCCTTTATATGTAATATGGAAAGTGTCCTACCTCACAGGGCTTGTCGTACAGATTCCTGAGGTATCTGAAATGCTTTGAATGTTTTTTTTAAAAAATGCCATATAAAATTGCACGTCTAGTTCCGCCAAGTCCCTTACGGTGACCCTATGAATGTCCTCCAAAACACCCTATGGTTAATAACCTTGCTCAGGTCTTGCAGACCGAGGGCTGTGGCTCCCTTCCTTGAGTCAATCCATCTCACGTCGGGTCTTCCTCTTTTTCTGCTGCCTTCGACTCTTCCCATCATGTATAAAATCACACAGTCACATAAGTATTAGATTTAGTTTCTTGCAGGCATGGAGAGAAAAGTCTGATAGGATGAGAGACGACGTAAAAAAAATAAAGGTCCAGCCTTCCGGCACGAAGTTAAGTTTATTTGATTTCTGAACAGAGGAACCTGAAATTTCATCGACTCTGACAAAGGCATGCTTAAACATACAGCAAATTTTGATGTTCACTGCAACACAGAGAGACTCTTTCTGAAACACCGGAACAGAGATATGTATTAAATATGAGATTCTTCTGTTAAGCCCAGAGGTGGACTTGGAATCAACCCCATCACATTTAAACAAACAAAAAATAATGTCCAGCCATTCCTGAGTATGTGACTTCTTACAATGGAGGTACGACAAAACAGCATGTTTTGTTACTACTTTTATGAACAATTTTAATGCTATCAAACCCCATGCTTTGAGATTTGTAGGGAATTTCGGTCAGGCAACGGAGAGAGATGAGCTGTAATTCAGCAGTTTACAGAGCAATCCTAAGGAGGTCTACTCTGTATCCCACTCAGGTCTACTCAATGGGTCTTACTCCCAGGAAAACGTTCTTTGGACTGCATGGTCAGAGAGCACAATGTCAACCAACAAAATGTTAATTTCAGTATGTACAGGGGGGAACTTGATCACTACCCCTTGGACTGGCTGTTGCCAGAAACTGAAGAGTTACATGAACATCATGTCACTGAAGACTGGAATTAGGGGAAGGGCCACGGCTCACTGAAACAGCCTCTGCTCAGCATGCAAAAGGTCCCTGGTTCAATCCCCGGCATCGCCAGTTAAAACAATCAGGCAGTAGGTGATGGGAAAGACCTCCACCTGAGACCCTGGAGAACAGCTGCCAGTCTGCGTAGACAATACTGAACCTGATGGACTGATTCAGTATAAGGGAACATCATCTCTGTATTCCATGTGGATTACTCTGCTTTGGAGTACAAATCTGTCCAGCACAGAACAAAGATTACTACAAAAGAGGTCTTCCCTCCTAAAGGAATCCTGTGGTCCCTTAATGTGTAAGTCACGAGCCCTCATGAACTGTTGCCTGCATCATCAGATGCACAATAAAACTATCTCCTTTGGTAGATACGCTGCAGTCTGGTCCACCAAAGTTTAAGCCAGGACAAATCTGTTCATTTTTTAAGGTGTGAGGTAACTCCTTTGCATTTTAGCTACAATAGACTGAATGGGGCTACCCTTCTGGAATTCTCCCCCCCCCCCCAACCAAACTCTCTTCTGATTTGGAACATAAAAAATGAGATTTGGCTCTCGAGCCTACAAAACAGACTTCAGGGTGTTTTGTGAGCCCGTGTCGAGAAACACATCCAATGCGGAAGAATGTTTCATCCAAACAACAAAGCAAATCACACGCAAATTGGATGTGGTTCTCCTCACTTCTGATCGGTTTTGTCCAATGCTTGGGTCCTAACTGCAGCTCTGACAGACAAAACTCCCCAAAGGTGATTCTTGTTAAGGCACCAGAGAACTGAGCAGTCCCTGAGCTACTAGCCAATAAGGGCCAGGCCAGAAATAGGGGTGTGCATTCGGCTTTCCGAAAAGCCGAAAAAACCTGAAAAAAACCATTTCAGTTTTTTTCGGGTTTTTGGGATACTGGAAAGGCTCTGATGAGACTCCCCGGTATCCCGAAAATAACGCCCCCGAAAAATCCGGCTTTTTGGTAAACTGAAAATGGCAGCCGCGGGGGGCGGGGGGGAGTTAACTGCAAAGGGAAGCCCATCACTTACTCTTTCGTTTTCCAGCATTGTGTACCCTCTTTCCCGCCTTTTGCTCATAGTTCCAGGAGGGGGCCGGGGGGGAGGGACTATGGATGGCCAATCACTGCAATGCATTTGCAAATGCATTGCATCAGGGCAGCTTGCCTTGCAAAGTTTCCAAGTACTGTGGAACTCCTAGGCACTAGGCAGCTTGCACTGGCAGCCAATAGGATTTTGGTATCCGCTCTCTGGCCAATCACAGAAGGTTGTTTTTGTTTGAAAACCTCTGTGTATGCCCAGAGAACATAAAAGCAGACCTGCACCCCTGACTCCCTGCTGTTCCTGAACGGTTGGTGCTGCTGCTGGACTGGTCAGAGTTGAGAGAGTTTGGCTTGGAGAGTGTGGCTGGCTGCTGCCCCTGCTCTCTCACCACTGTTAAATAGGCTTTAAAAAAAGGTTGTAGGTTTATTTTCCAATAATATCTTGAAATAAATCTCAGTATAGGGCTTTAGTTTTGGTTTGACCTGAGTGAGTCCTGCTGGGTCAGACTTTGGGCACTGACTGGCATGGTGGCCCTGTTTCTGGGGGGCAGATTGCACAGGTTCTGCTGCTGCTAGCCTGGCAAACATGCCCCTCTCACCACCTCACTTACTTTCTTGGAGAGATTTTTCAGGAGACACTGTCTGCTGCCTGCCTGCCTTTTTTCCCATAGGAAACAATGGAGAATGGGGCAACCTCTTTGGATGCCCCTAGAATTGGACCCCCTGGTCCAATCTTTTCAAAACGTTGGGGGTCCTTTGGGGAGAGGCTTGAGCAGATACAGTCCAAATTTGGAGCCTCTACCTCAAACCCCCTCCCCCCAGCCCCCTGGAAATTTTTCAGACTTTTTTGCCATTGATTACAATGGCCCCATAGGGTATGATAAACCTGAATTTTTCGGGAATCCCAAAAATGTTCAGATATCTACCCTATACCGGTATAGATATTCGGGTTTTTTCGGGAATCCCAAAAAATTCAGGTTTAATATACCCGAATCCGAAAAAAAACCCGTGTTTTTTTTTTTTGCACACCCCTAGCCAGAAATGCTGCAGGACCTTCGTAATAACTCTGCGCAGAATGTAACTTATTTAGGTGGAGGGTCTTCCCTGTGCTCATTCCCAAAGGCTCAGGAGCTTCGATATCCACCAGTAATTTAGAGACTGTACAGTTCCCTGGAGCTTTAAAAGTCATCCTTTGGGGAGGTTATGGACAAACTATAAATGAAATGTTGAGAGGCGGTTGAAAACAATACAATGCTGCGATGCTGCCGGTGCTAGAGGCTCTTTTACTGACAGTGGACATCCTGACAGCCACAGAAGAGCTCTGCTGGATCAGACCAGTGGTCCAGCTAGTTCAGCAGCCTGTCTCACCTTCTCCAGGACACAAGCAAGTAACGGCTCACTGGCACCTCCAGCAATCACTGCTGTGTGACCAAGAAGCTCTTGTGATGCTCCCAGGTAACAAGATTTTTTCCCCAGACACCTGCAAGCCAATTGCTTCTGGCAGCCCTGGTTCAGAAGAATGTGCCATCACGTCACAAATGCCTCATAGCAGCCCCACCCATGGGGCGTTCCAGACAAGAGATAAACAGAGGTTGTAGTTTTCCTTGCTGGTCTCCCATCCAAGTACTAACCATGGTCGACCTTGTTTAGCTTCCAAGCTCCGACAAACTCAGGCTCACCTAGGCTATTTGGCCTCCTGTCCCGGGTTGAACTGCTGTGCAAAACCAGCAACAGTTAAATTTCACTTCCAGTTTTAAACCTACTATCTCTGGGCTAGACAGAGAATCCAGAACCTCCTTTAGAAGCCACATTTTCTACATTCAACCCCTGTCCCCTTGAGTTTAAGGGAAAAAAACGAAGGCGCTTGATTTTGCATAGATAAAGCTTTTCAGCCTACTAAGACTTCACAATGAATATAAGTTGCCAACAAAACATGGCAGGAATTGTAAATGAGCTGTTAAGAGGCAAAAAAGATTCGATCAAATTGCGCTTATTTCCATGTTCCAGCAGCACACCCTTCAGAGTCAACTCAAATGAGGAAAAGGTATTTGCTTAAAACTTCCTATTCTGTTAAGAAAACGGACAACCCTTTGCTGAAGGCCAATGGAAGACTCTTTTTATAGAGAAAATAGTTTCTGCTGGTATAAAAAATCCCCCCCCCCCCTAAAAAAGAACCATGTACAATCATGGCTCCAGGGGCATGTGACATCAGCAATCCTGGAGTGGGCTTTTCTGCCCAGGGAAGACTGGCTTCCACCCTGTGGCAGAAAAGTAAGTCACTGTTCAGTCTCAATCTATAGTGTCTGTGTCCCCATGTGCTTTGGACATGAGGTGAGAGGATTCCTTGGGCTATCTCGCTAAACCTTGGAAATTTTACCACCAAATCTTTGGGGCACTTGGATTGATCTCAAGTATGTTCCAGAGCCAGTATCTGGTTCGAGACCCATCCTCCACTTGCGAACTATTATCTGCGTAAAGTGCTTATGAATAACTTCTCCGGATCACAGCTTGCCTTCTTTTAACGTTGCTTAGATTTCTCCCCACCCTGCACATCCTGTCGCTTCTCTCCTGATTCTTTCCATACCTGCCCATCGCCTCCACTGACCATACACCCATCCATCATCTAGGGTTGCCAGCCTCCAGGTGGTAGGTGGAGATCTCCCACTATTGCAACTGATCTAGACTACAGAGAGCAGTTCCCCTGGAGAAAATATCTGCTTTGGAAGGTGGACTCTATGGCACTATACCCACTGAAGTCCCCCCCCCCAAACCCTGCCCTCCTCAGGCTCCACCCACAAACTCTTTAGGCATTTTCCAACCTGGAGCTGGTAACCCTAGTGCCATCCCTCCTGATTATTAGGTTTCAACAGAGATACATTATGACAGTTTGACAGAGACGGAAGCTTGGTTGAGAGCTGTGTGGATGGTGGATGCATTTTAATGAACTGGTGGTGATCTGCATCAGACAGGAATCTAAACAAATAAAATGGTGGCGTGGCAACGTGAGCCTCCAAAGGCCCCACCATTCCCTACAGCTTGTAACAAAGCTATTGTGCCTACCAAACTGGCAGGGTTCCATCTTCATTCTCCTTACATTCCTGTCCTCAAAACCCAAGGGTTCTCATTTGGAGCATCTCATTAAAAAAAACACAACTATCAACATTTCCCAAGTGTAACAGAGAACAAGAGTGCACCATCACTGGACCTGGAAAGATAGAATCCCCCAGATTCACTGAAGGTAGTGAGGCCTTCCAAATGAACTCGTATATGCTGGAACTGAGATGCAGCTATAAGAAAGGATACCTACAGAAACTACCTTTGATGGAAGGTATGCTGATGGAAGACACGCTGGAAATTTGGTACCAGAACAATTTGGAGAGTGTGTGCAGTTGCCATGAGAGAATATCCATGGCTTACTGAGTAAACTTTTAACAATTGCACATCATTTGAAAAAGCAACACCTGGCTCTAAAGAAATTTTTTTTTTCATATATTTATTTCTGGACGTGTGTTGTTTTATAATAGCAATACTGACCACTGTGGAAGGCCTTAGGGGGGCCAGAATGCGTAGGATCTATTGGTCATAAGATATACCCATCAATTGTATATGTGAAACTAACAGCTCTGTACGTAAAAAGTTTTAGTCTGATATTTGAATTTCTTTTAACCTATTGCTGCGATCACATGCGCCAGAAGATCCGACATAGGAGTGAATGCCCAACAGATCAAAAGGGAGCGATCAGACAGCAACATCTGGGAAGTGTCTTGCAGCCATCGGCAACCCATGCTGCTCCGCTGCAGAAGCAAAGTTAAAAGACACTGGGGAAAATCCAGTAGTAAATGGGTTGCGACAGGCCTTTCCCGTCTGATCACGCAAGCCCACTTCTGAACCGTTGGGATGGTCTGATCAGGCCATCCCAGCTCGGTGCCTTCCCCTCCCCCTCTTCACGGTATGTGCATCATCGCATGTGGGCCCTCCGTGTGGAGGTGCGCTTCCTCATTTATGCACATGGGAAACAAATGGCAAAAAAATCCTGACTCACCCGCAGTCGTATCTGATCACATAGTGATGGGCTGGGCCTAGCCTTGCTTCCTCTCTGTTTCAATTGGCATGAGTGACCGCAACCTATGTCTCAATCTGGCCATATGGAAATGTGTTTATAAATAACCATGGAAGACTTATAACAATTTCTCAGTTTGCAGAGATATTTCCCTCTGAAAAGCTGGCCATAAAAACTCAGAAGGAAATCCAAAAAGAGGCCATGGCCTGGCTATTCATTATTCTCTATTCATTATGAGGTTGGGCATTTAAATTAAAAAGGAACAGAACCGTACGGTGTGGGTTCTGTGTGCATTTTAACATGCCTATGGAGGGGAACCAGGGAAGTCAGGAAGCCCCCACAGTAAAAACCAGAGAAAGTGATGGGTCATGGGTGTGGATGAGGGAGAGCTGACAGAACTTGCAGAAACCACAGCTGGCCCCTCTGAAGCGGCAGAGGAGGATAGCTGGCACTTGTCTGCATCAGCATTCTTCACACCTGGCTCAGATAAGGGGGAAGAATTGCAAACTGAAAGTCCTCCTGACTCACCCCCACGTGTGCCTCGTTTAAGGGAGTGACTGTGGCAAAACTTAGCAACCAGGTGACAAGAGGCCAGGCTACAGGGAAGATGCTCGGCCAGCCCAGAGTTCTGAAAGGAGCCTGGGCAATGGTGCAGCTGGCTAATTGGAAGCAGCCTTTAACTCCACACTCTGGGCAGTACTCTTCGTGGAAGCAATGAGTCAGCTTCGTGCCACCTCGCATCCACTTTGGCTCAGCTCTTGCACCTAGACCTTCGGACCCCCTGACTTTGGACTTGGATCTGTGTTCTTGGCTTCTGACCCCAGCTTGGCTTAGGACTATGTTTCTGTTTACTGATTTTGGACCTAGCTCTGTGTTTTGGGCTCCTGACCTCAGCCTGTTCTGGACTCCCTTTGACTGGCACCCCAGCCCGTGACATGATAGGTCATAAGCAGTGTAACACACTTCTAAATCCATTGTAGTCAACCAGCTTAGAAGGGTGTAACTCCACTTAGGATGACACTGTTAGATTTCTCAGTTGCACGGAATGGAAAGGGGTGACTCAGTGGCACTGATTGAAAATGGTTAAAAGGGCCCAATCACAGAACACTGTGTGAGGTTCAGCAGCCCAATCACAACACATGGTGGGAGGGACAACCAGGAGTACTCATCTCCCTACGATGGCCCACTTCATATTTATGAACTGCCGTTCTAGCTTTTGGCCCCCACAAGAAGGGTTTCCAAGCCCCACTGCAACAAAGCCCAACAAGCCCAACCCTGGCATTATTTAAATTTACATGGCATCGGCTTCACGCCATTGGCTTTGAGCTTCTTCTCCGCCTGAACTTTTTTGGAAGGGACATAACTGTTGGTGTTTCCGTTCTTCTTGGGATTTGGGCATGTGTAGGCCAGCAGGCCCTTGAGGGGGACCGCTGAACTGTGGAGCGAGGAGGATTGTTTGGGGGGCCTCATATTGCCAGCTCCTTGGATCATTGAACTGCTCTCTGAAGGAGGCTTATTGAAAAGCTGCACCTTGGCGCCAGGCCGCTTTTTTGCCTCACCACTTTTCCCCTCAGAGGACTGTCTTTGATGGGCGGAGGGCCCACAGGTTGCTTTCGAATGCCCTTGATACGAAACCACCTGGCCGGCTCCTTCACTGTGCAAATCCCTTCTGTGACTGGTCTGGTAGCTCGGGAGCCTCGAGAAGCTTTCAGGCGCAGTCAAAGTTTTGTTTGGCAAGAGAGTGTGCAATGATTTACTTTTCCCGGGGCTTTTCAAGGTCCGAAGGGCACTGGGCGCAGTCTGAGGCCGGGCCTTGGCTGCCTTCCCTTTCTCGGCTTGTATCGTTTGCATCTGCAGCCATTCCAGCTCCAGAAGCCGGTCGATGTACTTCTCGAGACTCCCCGTCGGCTGGGGCCGCACTTCTGACTTGCACTCAGTGTTCACAAAGGCCGCCAGCCCTTTCAAGTCCCAGGTGTCGAACGGGGGCGGGAGGAAGTCGGGGTAGCAGTAATCAGACTGCTTGCACTTGGCGTCGGAGAGGTGTTCAAAACAGAGGGGGTCGATTTCTTCGGCCCGGAGGTTGAGCTCTGGCGGTGTGCAAGGGGAAGGAGGAATGGGAATTCTCTCCGAATCCGAAAGGTCACTGGCGCTGTCCTCGTCGGCATCCTCTTTCATAATTCGAACAGAAGCAAAGTCGAGAAACATGGCATCGGCAGAAGCGCCTTGATATGCGGAGCTGCAGGGGTCCCCTTCATCCATACGCCTTCCAGAGTTCCTTTCTGATTTGGCAGGTTTTTTGCAACAAAGACTCTGAATCAGCACTTCTTCTGCCCTACCGGAGTCATTCCAAGAGGCGTCCTTCAAAGCAGAAGGGATCTTGTGGTATCCAGCTTCATAATGCTTTTTCACAACAGGTCCCTTCGGTGACCTCGGTGCTTTCTGTGAGGAAGTGCAAACATTTGTGGCTCTAGAAGGAAAAAGAATATTTACTGTCAGCCCTTTTTTTAAAAAAGGTCAGTCAATTCATTTGTTTCTGCTATGCATCATTAAAAATGTATAACTACAAACTGGGCCAAGGGGGCAGAAACAAAAAGAGGCCATCAATAAATGCATCAACTTTGACACAGCGTGAGTCAACTGGACCTGAACAGTTTTATAACATACAAGTGGAGACCTGCAAGAAACTTGCGGGATGGATATCCCATTCCTCACACCTTTGCTTCCTCTCTTCTCCCATCAGTAACACTGAGTTACTGCTCATCTCCAGACTACAGAGATAGCTTTCTATGGAGAAAATGGATGCTTTGGAGGGTAGAGTTTATGGCACTGTACCCCCTGAGGTCCCTGTCCTCCCCAGGCTCCACCCCCAAATCTCCAGGAGTTTCCCAGCCTGGATCTGGATCCGCTGCTGGTGGTCGGGGGGGGGGGGTACTTGGCAACCCTAGACTGCTGCCAGTCAAAACCCTGCCTTTTATAGTGACAGAAACAGTTAGAACCTCCCCCCCTCCCCCGAACATTCTAATCTCCTCACAGTTGACGCCTGGAGTTGAGGCCATTTCAAAAAGTATTTTGGGGGATTCTACGGTCACTGAAGGTTTTTTTTTAACGTTTAGGATTTTTCTGCACACAGGGGGAGTGCCCCCCATGTGTAGGAAAACCTCCCTCCCCCCCAAGTGCCCCCCCCCGCGCGAATTTAGATATCCGCACAGAGGGGGGCACTTTGGAATTAGATATATAGATGTTCACATCGCTGCTCTCAGCTATCATAATGGCATGTCCCAAATTTGCTCCTGATGTTTTCAGCTGCCAAAGCAACAAACACAACCCTCTAGGTAACACATTCATCCCGACCGGCAAATGCAGCAGCCGATTATCTGAAAGCCTGTGAACCATAACAGACGACCATGGCAAGAAGCAATTCCTCACAGCAAAAAATAAAAGGAAGCATAAAATATAGTGGGAATATTCTCTTAAGCACTGGCCTCTTACAGCAAAACAAATTTGTTGGCATTCCATTTCCTCTGTCTTATCTAGTAGATATTTATTATATTTCTAGACTATATTTCAACCATAGCAAGTCTCCAAGGCAGGACATTTTTTGCTGCACATCCTCCAAGTAGCTAGAGCTGTCAATTCTGGGTTGGGAAATTCATGGAGATTTCAGAGTGGATTCTGGGGAAAGTGGGTGTTTGGGGAGGGAAGGGATCTCAGTGGGGTATAATGCCATAGAGTCCACCCTCCAAAGCAACCATCTTCTCCAGGAGAATTGATCCTCGTTGTCAGAAAGGTCTTCTCTGCCCAACCCAGCCAAAGATGCTTTTGCCAAGAGGCTGGCTAGCTGCAAATGACAAAAAGTGTTGGAGGCACCTGTGCATTTTCAACATAGATAGGCTACCACCAGTCTTTCTATGTCCCTCCAGTCAGGAGCCAAAGGATCGACTCCTGACCTTTCCTGGGGGTACCTAGGTAGTCCTCCCTGCAAGGTTGACTTAAAGCAGGAAACCCACCGAAATTACTATTATGGTAGTGAACTACCAATTTAGGCACTAGATTTCTTACTGCAGCTGTAGAGACAAAGAATCAGAGCTTAGTATTTAAAATATAATTTGATTAAGGTGGAAAAGGTTAGTAAGACGCAAAGATTACTCAAAATACTGTGAGGAAGGAAAACAACCCCCCCCCCCCCAAGATTAAGAGACTAGCTAAACACTTTAAAACATTGGTTTCCAAAAGACAAGATTGATACTGATTCAAAGTTCTGGATCCAAAGCAACTCTTCTCCAGAGTCCCAAAAGCCAGTCCAGTTGGCTTCAGCAAGAGTCTCAAGATGTCCAAAAGTGAGCAAGACAGTGCTAACAGGTCAACGTAACATGCAGCCACCATCAAGCCCCCTAAATAGGCTTCTAGTTAGATAATTTATGGTCTGAATCCTAGATTGTTACTAGGCTTTTACACCAATCGGGGTTCAGACAATATCCTATAGTTACAGGCAGACCAAACAGTAACTGAATGACTTCATTGGTTTGCTGCCCATGTCAGAAGGGCAGTGGGGTGATCTGCAGCTCCCTCCACAACCATCTCTCACAGGGACTTCACAGAATGGAATATTAATTGGAGAAACGACAGCTGAGGGGTGACATGATCGAGGTTTACGAGATTATGCATGGGATCGAGCAGGTAGAGAAAGAAGTCCTTTCCTCCCTTTCTCACAATACAAGGACTCGTGGGCACTCCATGAAATTGCTGAGCAGTCGGGTTACAACAGATAAAAGGAAGTCCTTCTTCACCCAAAGAGTGATTAACACGTGGAATTCACTGCCACAGGAGGTGGTGGCGGCTACAAGCATGGATGGCTTCAAGAGGGGATTGGATAAACATATGGAGCAGAGGTCCATCAGTGGCTATTAGCCATAAGGTATAGATATGAGAACACTGCCTTATGCATCCTATAAAAGGTAAAGGTTTCCCTTGCCCGAAAGCCAGTCAAATCCGACTCTAGGGATGCGGTGCTCATCTCTGTTTCCAAGCTGAAGAGCCAGCGCAGTCCGAATACGTTTCCGTGGTCATGTGGCCGGCATGACTAGATGCCGAGGTGCACGGAATGCTGTTTATCTTCCCACTGAAGTGGTATCTATTTATCTAATTGCAATTTCTTGCTTCCAAAGTGCTAGGTTGGAAGGAGCTGGAGCCAGAGACGGGAGCTCACTCCATCATGCAGCACCCGGGTCTCGAACTGCTGTACTGCCAATCTTCTGCTACCTCTATTTGCATCTTAACAGCATATGTTGGCTGAGTCACTTCACGGCACTTTACACACACACACACTTACACACACACACACACAGAAATGCACACGCTAAAGAGCCAGTTTGGTGTAGTGTTTAAGTGCACGGACTCTAATCTGGGAGAACCGGGTTTGATTCCCCACTCCTCCACTTGCACCTGGCTGGATGACCCTGGGCAAGCCATGGCTCTGGACCAGCTGTTCCCTCAAGGACAATTCTGGAAAGAGCTCTCTCAGCCCCACCCACCTCACAGGGTGTCTATTGTGGGGAGGGGAAGGGAAAGGAGCTTGTAATCTGCTCTGAGACTCCGAAGTGAGTGCAGGGTGGGATATAAATCCAATCTCTTCTTCTTCTTCTTCTCTTCTAGATATTACCGTCTTAGCTGTACTGTTAAATAGGAGCTCTGCACTTTAAATTTCCACCTGACATGTGATGCCGTTATTATGTGTGTGCCAAAAGAAAAGCACATGACAACATTTAAGCAAAACCATGTGGCAGCAACCAGTCAAGGTGTGTCACGAGACTGTACATTAAAAAACAAAAATAGATGGCACAGGTTACATGGTTGTAACCTGCCTCTGCCACTGCACAAAGCCCCTTGGACTCATTTGGAAGAGCGGCCCCTGAAACAATCAACAAGAAAGGCTCTGTCTAGGAGTTATAGCTTGGCAACCCAGTTCTTGGAAGCTGAACACTAAGTCCTGCTGAGCTCAATGGAACTCATTGGCAACTTGCAGGGCTCATTTCGTAGCAGGAGCTCCTCTGCATATTAGGCCACCCACCCCTGATGTAGCCAATCTTCCAAGAGCTTACAGTAGCCCCTGTAAGAAGAGCCCTGTAAACTCTTGGAGGATTGGCTACATTAGGGGTGTGTGGCCTAATATGCAAAGGAGCTCCTGCTACGAAATGAGCCCTGCCAGCAAGGAAATGCATGCAGCTCAGGATATCATGTTAAGTACTACCAGGGTCACTGGCTTGATATGGGGAGGGCAGATGGGTTAGTCACACTGGGTCTTTCTGCCCTCTTTCATTTCTACAGAAGCCGAGATGGGGCAAAGGGCTCTTGAATGCCATTCTCCTCCATACGAAATGGGAAAAGGGCTCTTCACCTCCATCCTCTTCCTCCATGCGAACTGCAACAAAAGCTTTGGCAGAGCTCTCTCCTTGTAACGCAGCCTAGCTGCTCGCTCTGAGACATAAGATAATAAGAGGCTTTTACTGATGTGCCTAAAAGGGAAAAGAGCTGCTCTTTCTCTTTGCACTGGAGAGGTGGGGTGGGGGATAGAGCCCTTTGCCCACACTTTCTGACTGCATAGAACAAAAGTGGCAGAACTGCACAGTTATTGGGGGGGGGGGTTGAACTGGTGCTTATGCTAGAGGCCAGCAGGGAGTCCCCCCCCCCCGAGTTTCCAGTCGCTTATCCCTTACATATAAGATTACAGCCTAAAGGTGAGTTGGACAGGGTTACCAACAGACCTGGGGGGAAATGTCCTGCTACTTTAACTGAGGCTTAAAGTGAGCAAACAGGCAGCTGAAGCTTTATGTGGCGCGGTGGTCACCTGGTCTATAACATCTAGTTAAACTCTACTGAAAGCACAGGGCATTCCTTGGCAACCCTAGGGTTGGATCCTACCAGCTTTCCCACTGGGGCTGGAGGGGGGGGGGCGGGAATGATGATCTCACCCAATCCCTCATCTCACTTCAGCCCGTTCCCACATGGCATTTTGTCGAAGCGGGACCCAGGATCTGCAGCATTGCCTTTCGGGGTGCCAAAAGGGGCCCCTCTTGCGCCAGCAGAAAAGCGAACCCAGGGTCACCCTCAACGTTTACTCTCAGAAGCAAGTCCCAACAAGGGCGCTGGAACTCACTCACAAGTAGGCGAACATGGGACTGCAGCTGTGTGGCCCGATCCTACGTGAAAAGAAAACACTTAACCTCTTTTAAAGAGAAATCTGTTTCCTAGCTCTTTAGCACAATGTTTTGTGCCCAGCTGAGTTTAACCAGCTTCCTATATGTTAACAAGCCCTGTGATTGTTAAGTCGTTCCGTCAACAGTGTGTTGAATGAATTCCAACTCGGATCCAAAATTAAAGGCTGGCTTTTCTATTACAGAAAAAAAAAAACCCACACAGATGAGAGACGAAGAACAGACATACATTTCGCAGCTAGTCGTTCTGGACAACTGCCAGTCATGCCGAAATCAGTGCCATTCATTTCATTTCAACGGAGCTAAACGGTTTTGATTGAGCTTGCCTCTCTCTCTCTCTCTCTCTTTTTCCTGGCGAGACGATCCAAGAAGCTTCCTGTTTTAAAGATCTAGCGTACACAATGAATAAGACGGGGGGGGGGGGGGGGACGCAGCATTTTGGCAACCTCCCTTCCTATAACAAATTCTTTAGTGTTAACAAGGGGAAATAAAAGAGGGCATGATTGTTGCCTCTTTGAAAGATGGTTCTTGGCATGTAGGAAAGCAACGCGGCAAGTGCTGAAATACTGCTCCCCACAGAGCAACTACCAACTTGCTGGAAGAGCTGGTGCTTGGTTAGGAGGCTGGGGTCCCCAGGCTGCTGCCGGCTTCCTCCCCGCTTCTGGAAGTTTTCAGCTCTCTCGGCTGCGTCAGTGGAATGAGACCTCCAACCCAATCCTGCTTCTCCTTTTCTGATGCGACCGCTCCCCCCGGTCATGCCCAGAATGACAACTGAAGCTTCAGAAGGTTGACTTCCAACGCCTGCTCACGTACAGCAAAAGGAAATACTTCTTTACACAGTGAGTGATTAAAATGTGGGATTCGCCGGACAAGATAGATCACTGTTCTGATCCAGCTGGGCTCTTCTTATGTTCTCCAGGTCTGGACGTGCCAATCCATTTTGGCGCTCTGGCTTCTAAATGTGTGAATCTCCCCTGGGTTAGGAAACACCTTGACGCGTCTGTGCAGGGGAAGGCAATCTGTAAATATTTTAATCGTGAGCATTCTTCGGTGCAAATAGAATTACTAAGCATTTTCCTGTAGGAGAGTAATGGCTGTTTTTAGCAGATGCTAGTGGCAGAGTGTACTTCTTCAGAGGGAACGCTCATCAGTAAATACATTAGGCTGGGAGAGCATAAGATCGCCATATGCTCAGTTCAGATGCCTCTGCATGCGAAGACTGATTTATTTCCCCCATTTACAGCCCTTTTGAATTTCAAAGAAGCTGATCTGGACGGCCTTCTAGAGGTGCGAAGGTACGCAGTGGAAACCAGGGGGCCTGAAAATCCCGTGTGCCCAGTGCCACATACAGTCCTTTGGGTCCTGGCCTAATATTCCACCTCAGCTATTCTGGGGTTGTGACAGGGTTAACATATGCCTATTGGCAATCCAGAGGCCAGTGGCAGAAACAATTATTTTTAATCACTTCTGGGGAAACCTCTCAAGGAATCACTTGAAACTCTCTGGTAAAACCACAATGGTTTCGGTGAGTCCTAGGGAGGACTGATGTCAATTCAGGGTTTTTCGAGGAGGAGGGGCAGGGATTCAATTTATACCTCGTCCTTCACTATCCAAAGGAGTCTCAGAGAGGTTTACAATCTCCTTTCCCTTCCCCTCCCCACAACAGACACCCTGTGAGGTAGGTGGGACTGAGAGAGCTCTGAAGGAACTTGTAGTTGACCCAAGGTCACACCAGCAGCTGCATGTGGATGAGAGGAGAATCAAACCTGGTTCTCCCAAATTAGAATCCACGCTCCTAACCACTACACCAACCTGGCTCTCTGTAGAGCCATTTCTCTATGCATTTTAGCAAAAATAGTGAACACATGAAACTGCCTTATACTGAATCAGATCATTGGCCTATCAAGGTAAGTATTGTCTACTCTGGCTGGCAGCAGTCCTCCAAGGTATCAGGCAGGGGTCTTGGGAGATGCCAAGGATTGAACTTGGGATCTTCTGCATGCAAAGCAGAGGCTCCTCCACTGAACCATGCCCCCCCCCCCCCATGCAACTGGGACAAAAAAATTCACCATGTGTTTGTCTTCAGGGCCATGATGTCCTGTCTATTTTTGCTTCAACAGGCCAACACTGCTACCCCTCTCGTCTTGCCTCTGTTCTTTTGTACCTTTACAGGTCCTCAACATTGCTTCTAATACCATGTACTTCCACAACATTTACCATATCAAGACCAACTTTACCTGTTTTGCTGGTGACTCTCCCAGAGTTGGTTCCGTTCTTTGTGGCGGACAGTTCCCTGACTGTCGCATGCAGAATGACCAGGAGTCTAAGAGATATTTATTAAAACGTGTAACTATAATTGCAGTCAGGAAAAAAAACAGCTGATGTCTGGCAAAACAGACTTGCTCAAAAAGAACATACCTGTTCAGTGGCAGTGGAAACGTTTTTGTTTAACTTGCTAGGAGATGGTCTCACGTGGGGTGGAAGTTTTTTCAGCTCTTTGGTGTTTGAATGGCTCTTTCCACCACGGGAGCTAGTAATGATTAAACAGAAGATACCGGTAAAAAAAGGAACACTACAAGACGTTCACAGAATCAGTTTTAGATCTCAGTCCAGCCATATTACATAGTCACCGTCTGACAGGAATCTAAACATGCTAGACATCTCTGCAATGCCTTCATGGTTATTATTCTTGTAAAGCTGCTCTTAGGAGGAAAGTAGCCAGCTCTGGGTAGGGAAATACCTGGAGATTTTTGGGGTGGAGCCTAAGGAAGGCTGTGTTTGGTGAGGGACTTCAATGGGGTATAATGCCATAGGGACCACCTTCCAAAGCAGCCATGTTCTCCAGAATTGATCTCTACTTCCTGGAGATCAGTTGTAATAGCAGGAGATCCCCAGGTGCCACCTGGAGGTTGGCAACCTGGGAAGGCAAGAAATATTTCACATCTGCGCCAGCTAAAAACCATTTTTGAACGTCTCTTTTATAAGGTACACATTGGGCTTAAATGAAAGCTGCTTGTAGTTGCCAAGTTTTGAGACTGAGTGGGTTAGAGCCCGGGTTTTCTATAGCATTTACCTCACGGCCACCTTAAAAAAATGAGGTGGTGACATATGGTGACTGCCTTGACTCAAATGGTTGTAAAATACTTACTCAGAGATTGTGCCTCTGTGTACAAATGCACTGCCTGAGGATCTGGCCACCTCACTCGTCCTGGCTATTGCATTACCCATTTTTTAACCCCAGGGGTCCCTATCCCAACTTTTTTGCCCTGTGGAAATATCTGGAATTCTGACATGGCATGGTAGGCCACAGCAACAAAATGGCTGCCGCAGGAGGCAGAGCTGGCCATACAATGATGGCCACAGCTTAACTTGGTTAACACTAGCCATTTTCTGATCCTTCCTTTTCTCTGTTGGCTACTGCTGGAGAAACTTTGCTTTTCCTCACTACTGCTAGGCAAGGAAAATAATCAGTGAAGCGTGGGAGCAGAACTAGGCCTCAGTGGCTATATCTGAAATACCTGAAGTACCTCAGGATCTGACTACCCTGCAGATCGATTGGCCACGGAGACCTGTACTTGCTTTTTAATTCCTGACCTAGACATTCCAGTTAGCGCTTGTGTATTCTGTTCTTGCGGATTCTGCTATTGTTTCCTGGTGCTGCCTTATCACCAGCAATTCCGGGAAATTTTTAGTCAAGAAGCCATGGCGAAGAGCAGGCACTCATCCATGTTTCTGACAACCAGATGGGCCTTTGTAATCCACTCTCAGCTGAGGCCTCTGACTCATGCCCATGTGATACCACATCATGAAGTCAAGTCTAATGACAATAAATGATCAAAATCTGAGTTCAAACCCCCCATCCTGTCACAAACCTGACTGGATGATTTTAGACTGGTAATTTCCTCTCTTAGCCCAACCTACCTTAGAGAGTTTCAGACAGAGTAGCCATGTTGGTTTGCAGTAGAACAGCTAGATTTGAGTCCAGTTAGCAAATTAGTAACCAGCATTATTTTGGGGGTACATTAGGTGTTGGTCTGAAGCAACAGAACAAAGTTTGACTCCAGTGGCACCTTTAAGACCAGCAAAGTTTAATACTGGGCATAAGCTTTTGTGAGCATGCACACTTCTTGAGACCGGGAGGGTTAGAACCCGGGTTTGAAAAAGTGTGCATGCGCACAAGAGCTTATACCCAGAATTAAACTTTGTTGGTCTTCAAGGTACCACTGCGCTCAAACTGTGTTCTAAGATTTAGGGGAAAAACTTTCGAGAGTTAAAGCATCTTTCACCAGATTTGACAAAGGTAACCTTGACTCTCAAAACCTTATTGCCCCCCCCCCACACCAATTCTAGTTGGTCTCTAAGGTGTGACTGGGCTCCAATTGAGAGGGTCTACCTCAGAGAGTTATTGTGAGGATAAAATGAGGCAGAAACAGGTACACCACCCCGGACTCACTGGAGAAAGACTGGGATAAAAATGTACTAGATTGATGAAATCATGGACATCTGTGCAAAAATTATAAATACAGCCTTCCCCCAGTGCTTATTAAAATTATTATTTTATGTAACAATGATGGTAATAATAAAACATATAATAATGATTTATAGTAAATAATGATGATTATGACGACGATACTTTGCCACCCAATGATACTTTACCACCCACTTCTGCAATAGTCAGTGATCACAGCCACCAATTTGGGTGATTTTTAAAAAGAGATTAGGAAAATTCAGTTACTGTCCATAAACCTCCAGGCTCAGAGGCAGTATACCTAGGAATGCCTGGCAACAAGGGGAAGAGAAGGAGGAGATGGCTGCTGCCTTCATGCCCGGCTTGGGAATGCCGTAAAGAGCCTGGCTATACACCGTTAAGCAACAGGATGCTGGGGTACACGGATCCTGGTGCCAGCCTGACTTCTGTCCTGACATGCTTTAAAATACAGCAGCCATTTTAACACTGAGAAGCTTACAACCACATATTGCTATTCAAAATAACACAGGCCACATTTTGCTCATCTCACAGTATTGCTCACGGCCCCTTTTGAATTTATGGCAGCTCACATGCAAAACGCCAGCCGAATTTAAGCCGGTAGAGAGGTTCTGTTCAAAACGGAACAGGCTATGAAACATCATCATATGACATAAGTTCACAGCCTTGATTTCAAAACAACCAGTAGCCGTATGCACCTGAGCATTTACGAACACACAAGGTACCCTTCTTGGTAAGGTCATTTTACATTATAAAGCCCCTCTCTTTATGCCCCACCCCAAAGAGGCGGAGGCTTTCTGGTCTGAAGAAGCACAGCATCTAAAGAACTAGAGGCATGGTTTAAAATATCATCAATATCAAAGGTGACGTTAGGGTAATATCACAGATGTGTGATTGTGAACTCCAAATTCCTTACTGGATTGCAGAAAAACATCAAAGCAGCCTGATAGCCCAGTCTAGTCTGATCTCATCAGATCCTGGAAACTAGGCAGGGTCAACCACCATCACTGCTTGGATGGAGACCACCAAGGGAGGCCTGGGTTGCTATGCAGAAGCAGGCAATGGCAAACCGCCTCTGCTCATCATATTCCAGGGGGCCTGGGGTCACCATGATGGTTGTGACCTGATCGCTCACACGCACACACAAAATCTAACAAGATCATCTTCAGGTATGGATGCCAGCCTCCATGTGGGACCTGGGGATCCCCTCGGAATTACAGCTCATCTGCAGAGATTGCTTCCGCTGGAGAACACAGCTGCTTTGGAGGGTGGACTCTATGGCATTGCACCCCACTGAGGTCCCTGTCCTTCCAAGCTCCATCCCAAAATCTCCAGGAGTTTCCCAACCTGAAGCTAACAACCCCACTCCAACCCCACTGGTAGCCAGGAGGGACCTGGCAAACCTAGCTCCAGGCCCGTAGCTAACAAGGGGCCCACAGGGCCTGGCCCCCTAGTGTTTCTTCCGGGCCCCCTCCCTCCCAGGCTGGCCCCAAATTGAATTAATGTAATTAACCTTTATTTAATTAGCTGCAGCCCCCACCAAGGCCCCCTCACCCAAAAATCCCTAGCTATAGGGCTGTCTCCCTCCCCTACCCAGACAGACAAGATCCTCAAATCTCCAGGTATTGCACACACTGGAGTTGGCAACACTAGCTTCAAGCAGGCGTCTGTGTGTGTGTGGTTTACTGACTGAAGCCATTTACAACAGTCCAAATGTATACACTTTATGTAACACACACATACATAGACACTTACACACCATTTGGGTCTCACAGCCCCGCGTTATGATCCCAGGAAACCAAAAATCACATGACAAGAGATGACTGCCGGCACAGATGTGGAACAAGAAACCCAGGCGGTCCAGAATGCATGACAGCCCAGGTCTGTCACTCGAGCCCGCTTCATCAACCTGCAGCTCACCTACGCGATGCCTCTCCTGCCCTGTCCCCCCTTCCAGAAAGATAACGAGCTGCTTACGTTACCATTCCTTGTCCTTGGCGGACTTCATGGGCAGGGGCTTCCCGACGCGAGCTTCTCCCGTGCAGCAAGAGAGGACAATCCCGGATGCCCGGTCCCATCCTAGGCTTGTGGCAATGTCCTTTGTGTGCGTGCGTGCGTGCGTGTGCGGGTTCACATCGCCGCCTCCTGCACCAGGGCGAGTGGGCCGAGAGCAGCTCTCCAGCCCCGCGGGCACCCCAGGCAGAACAGGGAAGCCTTCCCCGCGCTCGCCACAGCCTCCCCGCGCCGCAGTAAACAAACACCATGCATTGCTCGCCACGTGACGACTACCCTTCACACGAGCAGCACGGCCGGCCGCTCTCGGGCGGGAGTTGGCACCAGAGGGAGCCGCATCCTCCGCTCTACGCCCCCGTCGCCGGGCTGGGGACCAGGAGAGGCTGCCCAGGTCGGCGAGCTAGGAAAGGTTCGCCGGTCGGGTCGCAAAGCATTGTGGGCCACGGAGAGAGACACGCTCGCTCCGGCTTCGCCTGTTTGCAAAACCCCCGGAACCGCGGCGTCTTTAGATGGTGGGCGGGGGAGGTGGGCGAGCCTCAGCCCGGAGCATCCTACGCCAAGGTGGCAGGTTTAGGGGGCTTAGTGCAAGCAGGCCAATGAATCGCGCCCTGAGAGCGCAAAGCCAGGCTGCTGCGCATCTTGCGCCCTTCCCCACCATGCTCCGAGTTTCGTTTCGCAGGTCAAACTAGAGCCCTCCTCCTTCTCCCAGCCCTGGATTAACCGTTAAGGAAAATAAGCACGCGCTTCGCGCATCAGGGGGAGGGGGGGCGCCAGAGAGGGGGGGGTTTTTTGGACGTATATTGCTTACTGCTATTCAGAGTTAAATAAATAAAAGTTTTAAAAGTTTATATTTAATATAGTTGTGGGGGAGGGGGGTCCTGACTTGGAGGAGAACAGAAGGGCATCAGTGTTCTCAGAGTTAATGGTGGCCTGGGCAGGGACCCCGACCAGAGAGGCGGCTGGGGCATTTGCTTCACTGGAAGACAACAATCTCATCAGTCCCAGTATAACTGTGCTTGGGGCAGGAAAGAGCAGGAACCGTCCTCTAGAGAGTGTAGTGGGCCGGGCATAAGACGGAGTGGGTTCTGTCAGGTTACACTCGAGTTGATGGATGGTAACATTGAGGCAAGTAGATGTGCATCCCTTGAAAAACAGGCAGAGATCAGCAGGTCTGACTTTGGCGACTTTGACGGCAAACATGTTTTTGGCGAGTAGCTGGACTTGGTTGCGCCATTCTGGGTTAGCGTCAAGGGCTGGACCATGATGGTCCGTCAAGCTGGGTGGATTAGTCTCTAGTTCTTTCAGGCTTATCGGGACAGGCAGGATGGATCCAGGCCGTGGGCATTCATCCCACTGTGGAGGCAAAATTCACTGAGGTTCTGGCATTGCGCGAGGCGGAGATTCTGGGAGTGGCCCCACTGGGAGTCCTGGGCAATGGCGAGCAGGGTGCAGGAGAGCAGGAATCCGAAGTCCTGCTGCGGTCTCGTTCTCTATTACAGCGCAGTCTGAACGGGCAGGTGGAGCCACTCTCCCCCCCCCCCTCGGAAAAGCATAACAGACTAAAAGCAAGATATGCGGTTCACTGGCGGCGAAACAGATAGCGGAGACCATCCAGGGCCTCGACACTCCAGGGCATGCAGTTCTACAGACTGGGCAGACCAGGACAGAGGGAGAGCGTGGGCTTCCAGTCCAGAGTGTTCAGTGTAGCCTGCATATCCTGTGTGGTGGATTCCATCTTGCAGGAAGGAGATGCCGTCCACAAACAGTTCTGTGTCTGGGTTGCATAGAGGCTCGTATTGGAGGTCTATGCAGCTGGTGGTCAGTGTGTTCAATGTTCCAGGGTTTCATCTGGGATGGGGAGTAGCATGGCAGGAGTGAGCCGGGTACATGCTTCAGGGGTGATGTCTTCAGGTCCCAGGAGTAGGGCCTCATACTTGGTGAGGCGAGACTGAGTGGGCCTCTTTGCTCCTTGTTGTTGGAGTGAAGAGGCGACAGGGTGGGGGCAATAAACTTGCATGCCCTGCTTGAGGGTCAGGTTTCAGGTTTCTTTAGTGGCTAGAGTGGTATCAGCAGCTACGCACGTGCAGGCAGGCCAACCTTTTCACAGTGGTGTCAGTCTGTTTGGACAGGCATGCAACAGGGCGGAGCGTGTATCTGAGAATACTGAGTCAGCGCTCCACTCATGTTTCCTTCCCGCTCCTGTACCGAGAGCTGAAAGGGTTTCTGCAGGTCCAGAAATCACATTCTTTTCCCCTTGACCTACAATACCGAGGCTATCACACTTTGGCCCCATTATGAAAAGACAAAGACTCACTGGCAAAGACAATCATGGAAGGAAAAGTCAAGGGCAGCAGGGAGAGAGGAAGACCCAATTTGAGATGGATGGACTCAGTCAAGGAAGCCACGGCCCTCTGTCTGCAAGACCCAAGCGAGACTGTTAACAATAAGACATATTGGAGGACATTAATTCATGGGTTTGCCTAGCGTTGCCAGCCTCCAGGTGATGGCTGGAGATCTCCCGCTTTTACAGTTGAGCTCCAGGCAATAGACATCAGTTCACCTGAAGAAAATGGTCACTTTGGAAGGTGGACTCTAGTCTCTCCCCTCCCCAAACCCCCCCTCCTCAGGCTCCACTCCCAAAATCTCCAGGTATTTCCAAACTTGGAGCTGGCAACTTTAGGTTTACTGTTTGTCTTAAAGGTGCCACTGGACTCAAACTTTGCAGCTGTCATAGGACAGCATTATGAGTCTGTTGCATCGAAAATAAATAGATGGTCAAAGACGAACACATTTTTATTGTGTCAGATATAGGGTTGCCAGCTCCAGAGCCTGGTTGAGCCTGAGAAGGAGAGGGACATCAATGGGTACAATGCCATAGAGTCCATCTTCCAAAGTGGCCATTTTCTCTGGGTGAGTTCATCTCTGTGTCGCCTGGAGACCAGTTGTGATCAGTGCGCCCTCTAAGCTGAGTTAGTGAGAGCTAGCTCACAGTTTTTTAGCCTCCAGCTCACACATTTTTGTCTTAGCTTAGGAAGGATGGCTCCAGAACAAACTAATTTATGCAGCAGCCAAATCGCTCGCTCACAACTTTAATGCCGGTAGCTAGCAAAGCAGAATTTTTGCTCACAAGACTCCACAGCGCAGAGGGGTCATTGTAATCCCGGGAGATCTCCAGCTACCACCTGGAAGTTGGCAATCCCATACAGAAACGGAGATGGCCTCGAGCCCACGGGGAGGGGGCAGCCCGACATCAGCAACACTAGCTAAATGGAGTGGATGAAATAATCGGGCTGAATACCCCCCCCCCCCCCCCCCAAAAAATCCAAGTTCCTTAGCCCCTTTCCGTTTTTCAGATCCCCTCCCCTCGCGTTCCTGCGACAGTACGGGCACCGGCGGCTTCACTCCCTGCTTGCGCGCAGGCGTGGTTCGTGCCGGCGCGCACGGAGGCAGAGCCGGCTCCCAATGGTTCGCGGCCGCCAGGAAGGAGGGAGGGAGGAGGTCTTGGCTGCTGGCCGGGACGTCACAGAGGGCGTGTGCAGTGCAGCCACGGTGTCCAGTTTGCAAACGCGTCTTGGTTGGTAACGATTGGGGAAAGGGTTCGGACTAGGCGGCGAGCGGAAGGGCCTGCACCTGCGGGGGGTGGGGGGGAGCCCGCAACTTGCGGAGAGCCTTGCGCCTGCAGCGCGGGGGGGCGCGAGAGAAGCACACAAACTTGCCGCCGGGCCAGTCCGCGCGAGGGTCCCCGTGCGGCTGGATGTGGGGCCCGGAGTCACCGCGCGCCGACTCCCCCTCCAGCCCCTGCCCGGGCAGCCCGTCTCCCAGCGACCCCCTTGCAGCGGACAGCCTCCAGCAGCGAGACAGCCTCCTCCGGCCCCCCTCGGCCAGCGTGTCCCGCGACAGCCTGGAGTCGCCGCCCGGCAGCCCCAGAGCGACCCCCAGCCTGGGCAGCCTGCCGGACCCCGCCAGCCTCCAAAGCGACAGCCTCGAGCGGCCGGACAGCTTGGCGTCCTTCAGCCTCCACCCGGCGGACAGCCTCGACCCTGCTGCGCCGCCCCCCTGCCGGGCCGCCCTCCGGCCCCTGTTCAGCCTCAACGACACCCTGGAGACCTCCAGCATCCAGCGGGACAGCCTCCAGTCCGCGTCCAGCACCCAGGCCTCCAGCCTGCCCAGCGACAGCCTCGACTCCCCCTGCAGCCTCTTCGATAGCCTGGAGACCTCCCTGGCACTGGGTCAGTCCTCTGGATCCCGCAGCGTGTGACCCAAAGCCTGTCGCCTCTACTGGCAAGCCACACACTTCCTTGCCTGCCTTGAGGATAGATGTGGGGCCTGCCATATATATTTTTCTGTGCCTGTGCAAAAGCCTAAGGGTTTTGGCAGCTGCCATCCGATTACTGCTTGCCCCTCAGTGCCTCTCTTCCCTCCAAGCCTCCATGTCCCGACAGAAGGTGTCCTTGGGAACGGCAATGAGCACTCAAGCTGCTAGTCCTCAAGAGCCAATGGTGCTGCGGCCTCCCCGGAGGAGCCCCAGCTACCTCTCGGACCTCTGTCAGCACATGCTGCGAGATGAAGAGGTGCGAGGGACGGGGCAGAGGTGGTGCCAGCCGCTACGGAGCAGCAACAGCACTGGTCTTCTGAATGCTTCAGTCACTGAGGCGGCGCGGCGGCACCTTCCCCAGAGCAACACCGTTACAAGCTGCGACCCGCATCTAAGGCCCATCATGCGTCGCCGAGCCAGGTCTTTGCCCAGTTCCCCAGAGAGGAGGAGGAACACGACGGCCAAGTGCCGCATCCCGGGGTGCAGCGCCCGCAGGAACCGGGTCAGGTTTGCGGATGCGCTAGGCTTGGAGCTGGCCGAAGTGAAAGTCTTCCACGCTGGGGAAGATCCCTCCATTCCTCTGCACGTTCTCTCCCGCCTGTCCATCAATTCTGATCTGTGCTGCAGCAGATGGGAGCTGGAATTTACCATGCAGTGCCTGGTGCCTGACTTCCAGCAGCCCGCCGACTTGGAAGACTTCCCCAGCCGTCTCAGGCAGCAACGGGTGTGCCTGGAGCGAGTCAGTAGCTCAGATTTGGGGCTGAATGGAACTGTTAGGGTGGTGAATGTTGCCTTTGAGAAGCAGGTAGCCGTGCGCTACACCTTCAACCACTGGAGAGGCCAGCATGAAGTGAGTGCCCGGTGGCACAGCAGCACCCCGGGGAAGGATGGGCAGGACCAAACGGACGTCTTCACCTTCTTCCTTCCGGTACCCCCTTTCCTCCTCCAGGTTAGCTCGGTGGTTGAGTTTGCGGTCCGATACCGAGTCAATGGGCAGGAGTACTGGGATAGCAACCAAGGCGGGAACTATGGCCTCACGTGTCGGAGTCACCCTCTGAAGATGCCCAGAGAATGTGAGGAGAGCTGGATCCACTTCATCTAATGCTGTCGGGCCCTTGCTAAGCCCTATCCGCCTTTGGCATTTCTTCCCTTCCTGAAGCACCAAAGAAACCTTTTAAAATAAATCTGCACAAAAGTTATTTGGATTTCTCCCCCTTTTTTAAAACATAAAGGCCATTGCCTGCATTGATTTGCACTCAAATGCAGCTTTTTCTAAAGCACAGGATCACTGCCAACAGGACACTGTCAGGAGAACCTCCTGACTTTTGGTTGCTGTTTCTATGGACTCTTACAGCAGTCTAGATTAGGCTCGAAAGAGAGCATTTTTTAAAAAGCCTCTTATTTTTGTGCTCTTGTCTGTAGTTTTGCACTTCAATCAATGCACTTCATGTCTCTGTGCTTGCACTTTAACCCAGTGTATTTTACTTCATTTTTTAGCTCATCTTTCTCCCCAAGGGGGGCTCGAAGTGGCTTACATTGTTTTCCCTTCCTCCCTTTTATCCTCACAACAACCCTGTGGGGTAGGTTAGGCTGAAACTCTGTGACTGGCTGACAGTCACCCAGCAAATGGGCACGGACAAATATATGTTGCACAGATCTTATGCACTGGTCAAATATAGGAGAGCCTGGGGTGCAGACTGATGCAAAGGGATTGTTCAAGGAATATGATCATTACTGACTTTAAAAAGTATATCTGCACTGCGGTTCTCTGAAAAATAAAGGAGCCTGCTTGAAACTGCTGGACAGTGACCCTACAGACGAGACTTTCCGGCCCTTGGGTGTTGGTAAAAGGAATGGGAACTGGTGGGTGGTTGTTGGAAATGAAGCTTGTTTTCCTTGCTTTTGGTGGGAAGTTCATATTTCATCCAAGGTAAAATCAAAGCAGATTTGGGGAGAGTTAGCCTGTATAGGGTGGCTTCTTTCCCTGCAGATGTAATTACTTAAGAGCAGGGATGATTTTGCACTTCTGTAACCTGTCCCATTTGAGAAGGCCAGAATGCTGTAGCTCAGCCAGATTGCTGAACAATAATGTCAGTAAATGGGAGCTGTTGATGCAGCGATAACGCCAATCAGAATTGGTAAACAAAATGAGGATTGAGGTTTTAAGAAGCAAAGCGCCTTCTCTCCAGAGATGCTTAGTCAAGATGAGGAAGATGACCCCACCAGGGCAAATGAATAACTGCACATGAAGGATATTTGAGATGTGTTTAGCCGGCAAAGGACTCGGGGTTCAAATTCCAGACAAGCACTGTTGAATACAGACACAGGGGTTATATTGATGTGTGTTTGGAGTGTATGAAGTTCAGTCTCAGGGCTTTGTTGGGTCAGGAGGGTGGGAAATCTAACTTATCTTTATAATTCCAGTGTGAATATGTAGGCTTAGAATTAATCCTGCACATTTATATACATTTCTGTGCATGGTCAGAAGTTTATCTGATACACCTTTATACAGCTCTTCTGCTCCACCTGTTGGAGGGGTGGGATGAAAAGTCTACCCAATGCTGAAAAATGCCATAAATCAAAAATACTGCATCTAATGCCATCACAGGAGATTTCAGTCTAATTGCCCAGTATTCATGTCATGAAATCCAGGAGAATGTAAATGAGTCAGTGCCAACATCTACTTTTTTTCACCTTTGCATTGTGCAGTATTTTGTTCTAGCTCTATGTGACGTGACACCCTGTTATCCCATTCCTGCATGATGTGGGGAAAAGGATAGGCACTTCATTTTAAGTTCCCTGTGTCTGGGGACTGCACTGGGCTTAGAGAAATGTGAGAGCATAGGGCATTCTGGCACAGGCTGTGCCTTGTGGAGGCTGGATAGGATCCCAGAGACCCAGAGTAGAAACTCATGTCAGCTGGACATTTGCTAAAGAGAGAGGATGCTTTCCCCCGGGACCATTCTTCAGATATCCAAGATCCTTTCAAGTTCCTGCCCGGCATAAAAGAAGGGTAAGGTAATGGAAAATTGGCTTTCTCTTATTAGTGGTGGATCTAACCAACTTACTCATATCTTTGCCTTATAAACTAAGTGGTAAGCAGGAAGAGGCTTGAAGTATAGATTATGGCACTCCCTTGAGTATTTCAACAAAGATGCTTTGAAGTACTGTTTGATTTTAAGTGGCCCTTATGCTAGTGGCTGATCCTTATGACGGCAGGCACAACAAGCTTTCTGTTTTCAGATCAAGAAAGGCACTGTTGTGATAGCAGGGATGTTACATTGTGTGAGATCTAAATATGCCCCCTTTTCTGAAGCTGTCTGCATACAGAGAGCTCCTGCTGAGTTTCCTGTTCAAGTTCGGCAGAGGGGAATGCTCTGCTCCATCCCTTTGTGTGTTGAAATGGAGTTTGGAGGGGGGTTGGTGGGAAGAGAATATGATCTTCAGAACCAGGGCTATTTTGAGGCAGGAACGCACAGGAACGGAGTTCCGGCTGGCTCCTGAGTTGGCCACACCCAGCAGGAACTCATTAGCATAATAGGCCACACCCAATAGCAGGAACTCATTAGGATTGGCTACATTAGGGGTATGTGGCCTAACATGCAAATTAATTCCTGCTACAAAAAAGCCCTGGGTTTTGACAACAAACAAGGTAAACGGAATAAGAAGCAAAGGTGGGTGTGGCTGGATGACCACTCTTCTGGTAATGTGGGGGTGTGGCCTAATATGTTAATAAGCTGTGCTGTCAGTGATGTGGCCTAACATGCTAATGAGTTTCTGCTGTTGGGTGTGGCCTATTATGCTAATGAGTTCCTGCTGGGCTTTTTCTACAAAAAAAGCCCTGTTCAGAACACTTTCCCAGATTTGGGGTGCTGGAAAAATCAAAATATCCTGGCTCACAGCAGTTTCCTGTTTCTGAAGAGGAATTTTTCTGTGTAAGAATTGAAATTCATTGCGTGCTATAAACCTAGGAGCAGAAGCTGATGAAGTAGATTGAAGTCCTGCTCAATTGACTTGAGAGCCAGTTTGGTGTAGTGGTTAAGTGCGCGGACTCTAATCTGGGAGGACCAGGTTTGATTCCCCACTCCTCCACTTGCACCTGGCTGGATGACCTTGGGCAAGCCATAGCTCTGTACCAGCTGTTCTCTCAAGGACAGCTTGGGAAAGAGTTCTCTCAGCCTCACCTACCTCACAGGGTGTCTGTTGTGGGGAGGGGAAGGGAAAGGAGTTTGTAAGCCGCCCTCAGACTCCAAGTGAGTGAAGGGCGGGGTATAAATCCAATCTCTTCTTCTTCTTCTCTCCTGCAAATCAGCAAGACTGTTTCAGCTCCTATGGGAATGCTCTGCTTGTGTGTGTGCGTGAGAGAGAGAGAAGAGAGAGACATACACACACAGTGAATCTTCCCACAACTACGTCTCTATTTGTTGGAATATTTATAGACTACAGAGCTTTTATTGTGTATATGCAGCCAAAGGATTCCAGGAAAACAGTTTATGGATTGTTGCCCATATTTAGTTCAGGCAAGGCCCAGTCCTGTTACCACCTTTTCAGATTTAGGCAGATTGGGAGAGGGACGGCAGGAAGGGATGAGCCAGTGCTCTGCTCTCGTGAACTTTTCTTGCAGGGTACAGGGTAATGCTGATCGCCACTTTGGAGTCAGGAAGGAATTTTCCTCCAGGCCAGATTGGCCCAGGGATCCTTGAGGTTTTTTGCCTTCCTCTGGGCAAAGAGCAGGGGTCACTGAGAGAGTGGGAGCAGGGAGGTAGCTGTGAATTTCCTGCATCATGCAGAGGGTTGGATTAGATGGCCCTTGGCATCACTTCCAACTCTGTTTCTAAATCCAAAATATGTGGAAGGTTAGACATAAAGCCAAAAAAAAAATTATCAGAGCAGACTTCCTCTGAAGAAGTGAGCAGTGACTCATGAAAGCTCACACTCTGCCACAAATTTTGTTTGTCCTTAAGGTGCTACTGGACTCTTATTCTTTTTTGCTGCTATAGACAGACTAACACAGCTACCCATCTTGACCTGTCTCTGAAAAATACTTGGCTTAAATTTGGAACCTGCAATTGATGCACATTCTCCTCCCCCCGGGTACTATTTATGCATATTCTGATGACATTTGTGACTCCCGTGTTGAATGCAACAAGAGCATTAAGGTCCCCCCTAAGTCAGTCTTGCACAAATAATTTTGCTATATAAATGCTAAAAGCACTATCACATTTCTGCTTCCAGGATCAATTCAAATAACTATTTCTATAGAGAAAGAGTTGCAATAGCTCTGTGAAGTTAGGGAAATCCAGAATGATCCATAAAGATAATGTAACAAGACCACTGTAGGCTTTCAGATTTTAGTCTGTCTATTTTGGTACTTCGTTCTTCCAGTACCAAGTGATTTGGTGCTCTTGAAGCAGGTCTGATTAAAGGTATTTTATCACCCTGTGTAAGGGCCATCTAATGAAACCATCAGTGATTGGCCAGCCTGGTTATATATATTTAAAGGATGAAGAAGAATGGCCAATTCTTGCATTAACATTAATTCATTATCACTTTAATTCTTTGCACCATGAAGCCAGCATGATGTGAACTTTTCCCACTCTGTTTCTGTCCTGCTAGAAGTTTGAACAAATATGCGCTTGGTGTGGTCAGAGATAATATTCACCATATCTTACTTAGCGGCATAATCCATGTGGAGTCATACCCATAGGCCATATAGTCCAGTGTCTTCTTACAACAGTAGCCACTCACGTACCATAGGGGAGCCCATAAGAAATATTTGCAGACAGGAATTGTCACCTGCTGACCACTCCCCAGTGCCAGACCTTTGTCCCTAAAGACACCATTCAGCTTTCATAGCTAGACCCATCTATCATAAATTTGCCCATCCTCATTTTAAATACATCTAAGCCAGTGGCCATCACCACATCTTGTAGCAGTGAGTTCCACAAGTCTGTGATATGAAATAGGATTTCCTTTGGCTTCAGTTGTCTGCCAGCCAGTTTCATGGGTAATGGAGAGTTCTAGCATTATGAGAGGGGGATAAATTTCTGTCCACTTCCTCTATACTTTGCATAATTTTGTAGACCTCTTAAGTCACCCCCTTGGTCACATTTATTTTCTAAAGTAAAGTGCCTTAGATGCTTTAGCCTCAATAGAGCAGATGCTCCATCCCTGTGATCGTTGTGTTTGCCCTTTTCTGTACTTTCCCCCAGCTCTTCAATTCCTGTTTTGAAATGCGGCAATGGGAACCATACACAGTATTCCAGGTGTGGCTGCAGCAGGGACTTATCTCGGAGCCCAGTTTATTTTCAGAGTTCTCTAGCAAGTGTGAAACACCTCGGAAGGAGCATTCCAAAGAAATGTGTGCTTTATGGAGACTCTGGAGAGACTGTATGTATTGCTGTCTAAACAACTAAATATTTACTAAGCAAAATACCAGTGTGAGAATTAGATGATGCTGTTAGCTGAGCTACCAGTACTTATTTCTCTGTCTTAGTGACAACTGTGCAATTATTAGGGAATCACGACTTCTGCCTGCTTGGGCAGAAAAATTAATAAGCAGCTGCACTGTTACGTGCTCCTACTACCTTTATGTGCTCTCTTACAAGGGAATATGAAAGTATTTTTCCTCATCATGAAGTTTAAGAAGAGGGGAAAGCAAAGAATGGGAACATTTTAATTACTTAGAAATGTATGCACAAATATTAATCAGTTAAATAATGTCCAAGAACCCTGACCTGGCTAATCCTGGCTAGTCAGATCTCGGAAGTTAAGCAGGGGCGGCCCTGGTCAGTAATTAGATGTGAGACCACCACGAAAGTCCAGGGATGCTACACAGAGGCAGGCAATGTTTCTGAATATCTCTTAACTTGAAAACCCTATGGGATTGCCATGTCTGCTGCGACTTGGCCGCCCCCCTAAAAAAAACGGTGTGCAAGAAAATCAAATACGGAAGAACAAACTGATGTTGTTGATCTTGTTCAAAATGGTAGAGATGAATGTAGTTAGCAGTCCAGCCTGAAAAATGAGGATTTGTGCAAAAATGTGCAAGAAAATTCAATATGGTAGTGTGGAAGAAAATTCAATATGGGAGAACAAACTAATGTTGTTAATCTTGTTTAAAATGGTATGAGTGTAAGTTAGCAGTCCAGCCTGAAAAACGAGGATTTGTGTGAAAACATGCAAGAAAATTAAATATGGTACTGTGGAAGAAGATATGGGAGAACAAACTAATGTTAATCTTGTTTAAAATAGTAAACTTGTTTAAAATGGTCTGAATGTAGTTAGCAGTCCAGCCTGAAAAATGAGGATTTGTGTGAGAATGTGCAAGAAAATTAAATATGGTAGGTGTGGAAGATTAAATATAGGAGGACAAACTAATGTTGTTAATTTTGTTTAAAATGGTAAACATGAATGTAGTTAGCAGTTCAGCCTGAAACTTACGGAGGATTTGAGCAAAAAGTCTTTTGTTGGGCAGGCCACTGATGATTTTTATTTCTTGATGGATTTTGAACTTTGAGTCTCCTTTTTCCCAGGGAAAAAGACCTTGAAAGAAGTATTCTCTGAGGGACTGGCACCTAAATAAAGCCCTATTCTAGCAGATGCCCTGCTAATGGCTTCTATTAGACACTGACATACAGCAACACTTGGCAGGTGCACCAACCTTGGCGCTAGTTCAGGCTTCAGACTGTTCACTCTGCCAGGATGTGCTGGGCCAAGACTCTGTTTAAAGGTTATGTCACATATGTCGCAATGGCTGCTGCAGAGAGTGACTTGTGAAGTTTGGCTGCATGAGCAGATTCCTTTCAGTTCCAGAGTTAAGACCTCTAATACGCAAGACATGTTACCGGTGCCCAACACTTGTGCGGTTACAGTGACACGGACCATAAATTACGTGCGTTAAAGCATATGTCTAACGTTACAGGCCCCCTGTGAACAGACCTGGCTCCATAAAGCTGGCAGGCCATGAACACATGAAGCTGCCCGATACTAAATCAGACCCTTGGTCCATCAGCGTTCAGTATTGTCTGCTCTGACTGGCAGTGGCTCTCCAGGGTCTCAGGCATTCACATCACCGACTACCTGTTCCTTTTAGCTGGAGAAGCCAGGGACATAACCTGGGACCTTCTGCATGCCAAGCAGATGCTCTGCCACTTAACCACGGCCCTGTGGTAAACTTTGCTCTTTGTTTGGTACACAAAATGGCCTTTGTGGTTGTGCTGTGGTGGTATTGTGATGTTCACGTACTAGTGGTGGCTTCCGACTGCCAGGGTTTGTGAAGAATGCTGGAGTCTTACTGTTGAGTCTTTCCCCCTCTACTAAAATGTATCCAAGAGCCTCCCTGAGTCAGCCCAATTCCCCTGAACAGAGCTCAAGTCCAAACTGTGTGCATTTGCTTTGCGGCATTGACTTCCCTAAGCGTGATGGCGTTTTTCTCATCCTTGTAGTGCTCTGCTCAGGAGAATCCATATCTGTGGACTTGTAATATCGTTCCCTACCCATCCTACGATTTACATGTTGATGGTGGTTTATCACGTTTAAAGGCACTTTAAAGAGATCCCTGCATTTAAAATATTTATGCAGCCGCTGAATGTGTATTGGTACACATATGCTATCTTTGCAGTTTAGTTTATATGGAAGAGGGAGAAAAGGTGCTACTGAAGGAAATGTGAGACTGTTAAGATCACTTACATTGTAAACGAAGAAAAACACAAGTTTACATTTAAATGCACTAACATCTTTTTTAAAACTTTCTTATAATTAAATATTGTTTCAAGTTTAGAGTACATGTGTGATGCTTTGCCTGTTTTACAAAACAAGCTTGTAACTTTTCCTACCATTAAATGTATTCTTTTTCCAGTGTTTCTTGTTTACTGTTTTGCTTGGTGTACAGTCTCATTATTTTCAGACAGGAAATGTGTCTATGGAACCTATGAGCACAAACAACTCCCTTCTGCTGAGTCAGACTATTGGTTGAGCAGGCTCAGTATTGTCTATTCTGACCGGCAGCAACTCTTAGATCAAGGTCTTTAACATTACTTACTGTCTGAGGGCCAATCTAGATGCGAGGGCATCCTCGTGTCCACCACTATTTCAAAGTCTAACTCATCCACAATAATCTTGGCTCATGAAGAGGCATTGGGGGGGAGGGGGAACAGCACCTTGTCCCACTATATTGCATTGGGCCCTCACAGCATTTACAAATTGCCCATTTTAGGATTTAAAGTGGTAGCATTGTTCCTATGGCAGACATGAGGATGCCATCTCATCTAGTTTATTATATATTTATTTGATTTCTATCCCATCCTCCCCGTGAACAGGCTCAGGGTGGATCACAACATGAACATTACTACAGCGATCATACCAAAATTCTAAAAATATCCATCAAAATTACAAAAAAACAACAAAGATGGCATTCTCAAAATCGTATTATCCCGATTCTGTTTCAGATATTATTGATACTCAAGATATGGCCCGATCCAAGGATTCCTGAGTTAACTAGCTCCCTGCCAGCAACAGCTGGACAAAACAGTTTTGCAGGGAGTTTGAGCAGGAGAGGCCAATAGTATTGGACGTCCACTGCCTCAACTAAAAGCCTGGTGGAATAGCTTCATTTTAAAGGCCCCGTGGAATTGTAAAAGTTGGCCCCCACCTTTTAAACTGGAGATGGGGCCTTCTGTGTGTAAAACAGATAGTTTACCACTGAACTTTAGCCCATGGATAGATTTTACATGTGGACGGATTTTGTTTGTGTGCATATACAAAATGGTTATTGGGTGCTTAAGTTCTGGAGTGAATTTGTACACTTCATTTACTTGATTCATTCAGGTTGCTGCTGTTTGAAACTTGGAAGCACTGCAGCCTAAATACAAATGGGGAGGAAAAACACGCTTATACAACACAAGAAAGTATTCAGAGCACTTCACTGTAGATTGTCTGAGGCCTGGCTTTATGCATGCCGGAGAATGAGGCCAGAAAAGTCTTGAGGCGATGGAAAAGACTTGTGCTGACCTGAGAGATCTGTGGAGATTGTTGTACTCAACAAAAATATCTCTGACTTTCAGCTCTTTTTTGGACGAGGGACATTAACAGTGCATACATAGAAGTGAGGGAATATGTGAGGAAGCCTTTTAGACTAGCTTGTGAGTAACACATACTTCATTTTTTCTATTTGTAGAGTGCCTCACAATTTTAAGTGCTGGACTAAATAATAATAAAAAAGGTGGATAGTTCCTTTCTATTTTTGCCTAGTTTTTCAAGATCAATTTGGTACCTAGTTGATAGACATGTCCATTTGCTATTTATACAAGCAGTGCAACTAATACAGTGGCCTTGCATCTTGGTAATCCATTCCACTCAGCAAAGCACAAAGCCTTCCAACTCAAGTGGCTTCTCCTCCAGCGGAAGTCCTTTCTGTTAAAAGAAGAATTCAGGCTTTGCTGAGCGCACTGCTAGGATTCATGCCACTTAACTGCTTCTTTTCCTGTAATGTATATATTCCCACAGTGATAATTATTTCTCAGCTAAGAATTAACAATTATTCTTTTCCAAATGACCTCATAGTTTGGGGCTGCTGTGGATTTTATGATACTTGAGCACTAAATGTCTCCTCCATTGTGGCTTTCCCCTTCTGCACACATGCTGGAGTGGTGCAACTTTCTTGGACACGTTTTAGTTCCATTCATTTGCCCTGTTGCTGGCTCTCCGGAGGAACTGGTTGGCCACTGTGTGAGGCAGGATTCTGTACTAGATTGTACTATTGTACTATTGGTCTGATCCAGCAGGGCTCTCTCCGTATGTTCTTATGATATTAGTCGAAAAGGAGTAAGACAGATTTGGAAGGGCCACCTTGCCACTTGGGAGGAGTTCTCATGCTCTGGTTCCGGCTCTGCCAGGCACTTCTCCCACTGGGAAAGCAAAGAGTGACCTTCCACCTCCTAAAACAGTACCAGCATCAGATGCTGATACATGGCATTACTGAACATGGATATTTTGTATCCATTTCACCAGCTATGCAGAGGCAAGCCCAAATTTACCATCAAGTCTCCCAGAGTCTCTTTTATCCAGCTCACACTGTTCCTTCTTGGCCGCTTTGGCTGTAAGAGAGTCTTTTGGTTCTCAACCCACAGTTTCAGAACTACTGCTCTAAATGGTTTGGGCCCAAAATATCTTAAGAGCAACTCTCTACAAATACGCACCTGCCCTTCATTCAAGATCTAGGTCCACATGTATCCTCTGGTAACTGGGTGGATACTGTAAGGATTTTCTTTTCTGCACTGAAACCACATTTGTGAAACTCCTTCCTTCGATAAATGGGTGTGGTGTCTTCGTTATCATATTTTAGGAGCCAGATTAAGTTTGTTCTGCCTACTTTTAACAATGTATGTGGTAAAAAGGTTAGAGTACTGAACTAGGAGCTGGAAGAGCAAGGTTCAAATCCCCTCTCTTATCTGCCATAAAGCTCACTGAGAGACCTTGGAACAGCTACTCTTTTTCAGCCTAATCTACCTCAGAGGGTTGTTGTAAGATTAAATGGCAGGAAAAACCATGTGAGCTACCCTGAGCTTTATGGAAGAATGATGGGACAAAAATGTATTGAGAGAGACAAAGAGAAGGAATTGGTGGATGTTGATTTTTTAACTTGTGTTTTATTATTGGGTTGCTTTGCTATTTTAACACTCTTGTTTTACATTATTTTATAACTGTTTTCAGATTTGTACTGTGCCTTGGGTACCTGTAGTCAGCAGAAAGGTGGCACAGAAGTATTGAAATAAACTGAGGTTAACACTTCAAGCTTTTGATCCATGAAATGTCTTATGCCACAACAAATATGCCAGTCCTTAAGAGGCCTCAAGACTTTCCATTATTTTTAAAACTGTTCATGTTCTCTATTTCCCAGTGCTCTTTTTATAAATAGATTATCTGCAAGTCTGTGCTTCAGGTATGCTTTGGTGCCTGCCTCTCTGAGGTAATTACTTTTTAATCTGCATTAATTACTAACTGTAAATTCAGGTCTCTCTATCTGAAAGTCTCTTTACTTTGTGAACAGAGACTTATTTCAAACAAGTCAGGTGTGTGTGTAAATATAGTTAAATATTTGAGCTATCAACAAGGGGACTTCCCTTCATGCCAGAAAGCACAGGCTCTAATTAATTGTGATGATCACCATGTTTTGAATCAGCATAAATAAGAACCAGGATTGCATTATTGTACTGGGAAAGCAGAGGAGGACCCCTATAAAAGGGAGGCTAGATAAATAACAATATTGGCTCTTGATTACTCAGGGCTGCCTGGTTTTTATTTATTCTTGATTGTGCAAGCCACAGGAATAAACAGTCTTAAGGGGGGATTGGATAGATTCATGGAGGATAGGTCTATCAGTGACCAACTAGCCATTGGTGACTAACGCTCAGAGGCAGTAAATACCCGTGAGTACCAGGATGCAACATCAGGGAAAGGTCTCAGCCTTTATGTCATTGTTGGACCTGCAGAGGAACTGGTTGACTAGATGGACCCCTGGTCTGATCCAGGTGGGTTCATTTTTTGTCCTTTTGTTCTCTGCATGAGAACAAGAAGAACAGTCATGCGGATGTTAGTGGATGAGGGTGAGCAGTAGAAAGTAAAAGTCCTTTGGGGTGATATTAATCTGAAGGTTACTACAAAAGAATGAGTTGGATGTTTACAAACTGATGGCACAGAATTCTGTCATTAACATGGATATAAACCTCATTCTGCACGTTAAGAAATGTTGAAAAAGATGTGTAGAAAATAGACAGGTGGTGTGAATAAAAAGGAACATGAATCTGCTTCATCCTGAATTGTCCGGGCCAGTAAAGCTTATCATGACAAGTAGCAGTCAATTCAAATGTGTCATTGCTGGGAAGAACCACTACTCTGCCTAGGTGAATAAAAACCCTTGGGTCAAAACATCTGGGGCTTTCTGGCCCTGGTTGCTGGAAGGTAAACTTCAGAAGCGGAAGGATCATTATCTTCTGGCCCTGGGTGAACCACTGAAGAGCAATTGTGGGAAAAATACTGGGGAGATGACATACTATATTATTGCCATTCTCTCCCTCCCCAACCAGTACTTTCTTGGCAGTCTCATTTTATTATATTTATTATATCTTTTTTCTTTTTTTTTCCTTTTTTTAATCAATAATTTTATTATATCTTTTTTTTGATTGTTAGCAACCTTGGAGACCTGTAGTCAAACATAAAGACACCATACAATATACTTCAGGCAACCAGATAACAACAGATTAAACACGGTGGACTGAAAACACATTCTTTGGACATTTCCTAAGTATTATAGCATAAGTGCCACCTCTCTCTCTTCCTTAAAATTCTTCTCAACCCTGCTCCTTGCCTTGAAAAAAATGGCTTAACTACTGAATTCTTTCTGCCAAATGAAAGAATTCCTCAGCAGGCATTTGTCTTTACATGGATTTACCTCTCATTACATTTATCTCCAGTGGAGAAGGAAATGGCAACCCACTCCAGTATCTTTGCCAAGAAAACCCCATGGACAGTAACAAAAGGCTAAAAGATATGATGCTGGAAGATGAGCCCTTTAGATTGGAAGGTGTCCAATATGCTACTGGGGAAGGAAAGAGGGCAAGTACAAGTAACCCCAGAAAGAATGAAGCGGCTGGGCCAAAGCCGAAAGGATGCTCAGCTGTGGATATGTCTGATGGTAAAAGGAAGTCTGATGCTACAAAGAACAATACTTTATAGGAACCTGGAATGTAAGATCTATGAATCAAGGTAGGCTGGACGTGGTCAAAAATGAGATGGCAAGAACATCAGCATCTTGGGAATCAGTGAACTAAAGTGGACAGGAATGGGTGAATTTAACTCAGAGGACCATTATATCTACTACTGTGGTCACAAATCCTGTGGTCACAGAGAGCAGGAAAGGCAGTAATGGGATACAGTCTCAAAAACGACCAAATGATCTTGGTCTGAATCCAAGGCAAACCATTCAGCATCACAGTAATCCAAGTCTATGCCCCAATCAGTAATGTAGAAGAGGCTGAAGTGGACCAGTTCTATGAAGACCTACAACATCTCCTAGAACTGACACCAAAAAAAGATGTCCTTATGTTATTTTATGAAGTGCTAAATACATTGGAGTCATTATCTATGTACTACTAATAATCATGGGGGGGGGGGGGGTCCTTTGGGTCTGGAGCGAGGCGGAGTGCTGCTCCGCCAGCTCAGTAATGGGCAGTAGGGCAGCCATGGGCCGAATCAGATTCTCTGATCTGATTCAGCCCGCTGCCGAATTGCCACCGAAATTCGGCAGCGGCTTTAAAAGCGGCTGTGGGGGAGGGGATTTGAGGGAGCTTCTGGAACCTCTCCCCCAAATACCCACCAAGTTTCAAGAAGATTGGACCACGGGGTCCAATTCTACGGGCCTCCAAACAGGTTGCCCCCATTCCCTCCATTGTTCTCTATGGTGGGGAAAAAGTAACGTTTTTTCCCACCATAGAGAACAATGGAGGGGATGGGGCAACCTGTTTGAGGACCCATAGAATTGGACCCCATGGTCCAATCTTCTTGAAACTTGGTGGGTATTTTGGGGAGAGGTCCCAGAAGGTACCCTGCAAGTTTGGAGCCTCTCCCTCAAACCCCCTCTCATTCAGCCCCTCATATACCCTATGAGTTTTTGCCATTGACTTCAATGGCCTATAGGGTATAATAGGGCTGAAACTGACATTCGGCGGGTTATGCTAATGAGTTATGCTAATAGGTATGCTAATGAGCTCCTGCACCTCTTTTTCTACGAAATGATCCCTGCTAATAATAGATCAGAGTCAACATTCTACCCCTTGACTGAATGTTTCTGGAAGTGTAGAAAATATCTACTTTTTAGTCATCAGTCTACTTTGACTGCCCTGTTTATATATAAATATGGGTGGCTTTAGGCAGTGGTTTTCATCCTGTGATCTGTGGAGGCCTAGAGTTATTTGATGAGAAAACCAGTAATAGTGGAGAACAGTTCTGCATTTTAGCTCATCTAGCTTTATCAATCTTCCCTTGAATTATGCAGCCATGGGAGAGCCTTGGGCATGTTTCGGTATGCATCCTCCATAGGGCTGCCAAACTTCAGGTGGGACTGGAGATCTCCTGGAATCACAACTGATCTCCAGGCTACAGAGATTAGTTCCCTTAGAGAAAAATTACTGCTTTGGGCAGTGGACTGTTATGGCATTATACCCCCCTCAGGTCTCTCCCCCCTCCCAAATCCTGTTCTCCCCAGGCTCCACCTCCAAATCTCTAAGAATTTCTTAACTTGGAATTGGAAACCCTAATTTTCAGTGTGGTTTTAGGACAATAGGGGAGCTGTTGGGGGAGAGAGCAGGAGAGAGGAAGAGCTAGGGAAAGTTCTGTGATCTGCTCTGTTGCTTTGTCACCTACTCAAGGGCTATCTTAGTTTTGGCAGGGGTTTCAAATAGCATTTGTGCTGCCCTGGGTCTTACAGCTTTAGCTGGCTAAGAATAGAAGAAAATAGCAGGTGCAAAAGGAATGGGTGGGAAAAGGATGAGATATGGTCCCTCTTCTGTAACTTCTGTCATAGCAGCTCCCCTCTAGTGCTGCTCTCGCTACCCATTCTTAGGGACCCTACTTCTGAGTTGCAATGAGCAAGCAATCAGTTACTCATTGTCACTGAAGGGACTGTATGTAAAAGCATCCAAGATGGAAAAGCACTCCTGTCTTTTGTATGACCAAATCACGGGCCAAAAAAAAATCTCACAATGGCTTTACTTTGGGGTTTAAAAATGCTGAAAGGACATTCTATGTTTGGTGTATGCAATCAGGGCTGAAGACTGCCTGCCTTTCCAAGCCCTGCAAAGACACACGAGTGCGAGGCTAAAAGTCCAGCCAATATATGTTTCTAATGTTAGAACTCATGTTTATGAACTCAACCCCTTAACCGTTCCTGTGCCCGTAATGAGATATGACACCTGATAGTGAGTAGAGGGGTTGGAATGGTTGTGATCATTCCAGTGCTTATTTGTTTCCATACATACTGTCGTACAATCATGATATACCAGGCTTGGAAATTCACAGTCTTCAGAACTCTCCTTCTGTTGGATTTACATTGAAACGAATAGGAACCTGCAAAAGCAGAGCATTTTGAAGACTTTGGAATGATATTTAAGAAGGAAGCAGATACAGACTCTATCTGGACAAACGAAACATAAGTACAAAAGCACTGGGGATTGTAGCAAAAAATTTTTAGTTGTATTGTAAAAAAAGTAAAGGTAAAGGTTTCCCTTGCTTGAAAGCCAGTCAAATCTGACTCTAGGGGGCAGTGCTCATCTCCATTTCCAAGCCAAAGAGCCAGCGCTGTCCAAAGACTTTTTCCATGGTTATGTGGCCGGCATGACTAAACGCTGAGGTGCACAGAATGCTGTTACCTTCCCACCAAAGCAGTACCTATTTACTTGCAATTTTTTGCTTTTGAATTGCTAGGTTGGCAGGAGCTGGGACTAGAGATGGGACCTCACTCCGCGGTTTACTCTGCAGCTCAGCATCTTAACCTCTGAGAATGCACAGATACAAATGTATCTTAGAGCATATAAACATGACAATAGAACATACTGGACACTGCTGCTATCCTTTACCCATTCCAGGCTGGCCTTTGCCCTGGCCATGGGACAGAGACCATGCTGGTTGCCCTCATAGCTGACCTCCGGAGACATCTGGATTGAGGCGGGTCCATGCTGCTGTTGCTTCTTGATTTAACAGTGGTGTCTGACATGGTTTGATTATGATCTTCTTTGCCACCGCCTCACCAACATTGGGATATGGGGGACTGCCTTGCAATGGCTCTCCTCCTTCCTTTATGGCCAGGGAGGGGGTGGCACATGGGGAGGAGTTGTCCTGGAGGCATCCACTTGAATGTGGTGTGCTGCAGGGGGCAATCCTCTCCCTGATGCTGTTTAACATGTATATGCACCACCACTCCCAGTTGTTCTGGGAGTATGGGCTGGGTTGTCATCAGTATGCTGATGATACCGAGCTCTATCTGTTGATGGATGGCCAGCCGGACTCCACCCCAGATGTTTTAGCCAGGACACTACAGGCTGTGGCAGGATGGCTTAAACAGAGCTGACTGAAATTAAATCCAACAAAGACGGAAGTCCTGTACCTGAGTCATGGGGATTTGGGATTGGGAATCTGGCTTCCAACCCTCAACGGGACACCTTTGGTGCTGTCGCCGAGGATGAAGAGTCTAGGGGTTATCTTGGATTCCTCTCTTTCTATGAAGGCCCACATTGCCATCATTGCTAGATCAGGTTTCTATCATCTTCGACTGGTCAAGCAACTGGTTCCCTATCTCACTTCCCAGGACCTAGCTACAGCGATCCATGCAGTGGTCATTTCCAAGTGGTGGAAGGGGCAAGCGTGCCCAGTAGTGCTTTGCTCAGTCATGGGGCTGGTGCACTTGGAATGGTCATGTATTACAAGCAGCCGCAATGTGTGCTAGACGGACTCCTAGGAAAAAGCCATCACTATCTGTCCACAGCTGTAATGCAAAGAAATGCAATTGCTTTTAAATTAATGTTTGGTCCTCCCTGGACCGAAAGATGCCAGACTGGCCTCTACCAGGGCTAGGGCCTTCTCAGTGGCGCCTCCATACTGGTGGAATGAGCTCCTGGAATACATTACGGCCCTGTGGGACCTTTTACAGTTCCGCAGGGCCTGTAAAATGGAGCTCTTCCACCAGGCTTTTGATTAGGAGCCGCTACTAACAACATTAACAGTACTACTGGATCGTTAAGGTCCTTAATGTTAACACCAGTACAGCCGGCTATGTAGGATACTGACAAGGGCCATACTGTGGACCATCCTATTATGGCCACCAGTATGCTACCGCCACCAGCACTTTACTCTTTTTTGCACTATATGCACTGGTATGTTTGTATTTTATGATGCTGTACTGTATGAGCTTTGGCCAAATACTTTGGCCACCAAATGAGAAGGGAGCATGCACTGGAGAAGACCCTGATGCTGGGAAAGATTGAAGGTCAAAGAAGAAGGGGACGGCAAAGGATGAGATGGTCAGACAGTGTCATCGATGCAGCAAACATGAGGTTGAGCAAACTCCAGAGTATGACGGAAGATGATGGTGTGATGTGGTCCATGGGGTCACAAAGAGTCAGACTCGACTGTGTGACTGAACAACAACAACTGTATAAGCACTTGTGTTTTAATATATTTTTAACCTTTTAATGTAAGCTGCCTTGAGCCTGCCTCGGCAGGGAGGGTAGGATAAAAATCAATCAATCAAACAAACAAACAAACAAATAAATATACCCAGATTTTTCTCCCCAATGGGACCTTACTGGGGTTGCCAACTTCCAAGTGGCATCTGGAGCTCCCCCAGAATTACAACTGATCTGCAGACAACAGAGATCATTTCCCCCGGAGAAAACAGCTGCTTTTAAGGGTGGAGTCCATGGCATTATACACTGCTGAGGTCTTACCCCTCCCCAAACCCCACCCTCCCACTGTCCACCCACAAATTTTCACATATGTCTCAACCCAGAGTTGGCAACCTGACAGTTACAACATTGCTCTCCCTTTCTTCATTTTGTCCTCACAACAACAAACTTGTGTGGTAGGTTAGGGTGAGACAGAGAATGACTGGTCCAAGGTCACCCAGCAAGCTTCCATGGCAGAATGGGGATGATTCGAATGTGTGTTTATCAGATCTTAATCTGATATGGTAACCAGTGCACCATGCTGGATACAGATAAATTCTAATCCAAAGGAAGAAATGAATGCCTTTCCTTTCTATGTTGTTCCCTGCAGTCTAGGAACAAGTTCAGGCGGTCAGAGAAAGAGAGCCAGAAGAGAGAGCGAGAGCCATGAGAGAATAAAACTATGCTAATTTACTGCTCACCCTTTACTGATATGTATGGAATGGCAATTTCCATTTCATTGTATCTGAAGAAGTGTGTGTACACAGGAAAGCACATTCCCTTCGTTGGTTTTAAAGGTGCCACAGGACTCAATCTTTGTTTTGCTGCTTCAGACCAACACAGCTGCCCACCAGAATCTATCTTGTCGTTTTATGTTATAGTGACATCTGGTGGTGCTTTGAAATATTTCCCACTCTCACAATGCTGAACGTTCCTTTCAAAATGCTAGTACAAATTGAAGCCTGTAAAAAACAAGTTTTTTTTACATCTGTAAGAAACTCTAACACCTTTGAGAAATGGCACATGCAGGTTTGACACGAAACCCTGTGTAAAGTTATTCCTCCAGATTAGGTCATCATTACTTCCTCCTTCCTTACTTTGAGCATTTCAGGGATTTGCTGGAAATGAGAGCACTCAGGGGCGTCAAGTTTTTAAATTCCCGGGGGGGGGGGGGAGCTCTTGCGTGCGTTTGCTTTTGCTTAGCTGGCCCCTTTAGCTGGGCATTTGCTTAGCTGGCCCCTGGACCGACAGAGGGAGGGACGGAGTGGCCAGGCGGAGGTGGGGAGAGATACAGCGGCGGCCCTCGGAAGGGCCCGGGGAGGCGCGGCGGAGGGTGCTCCGTTTTCCCGGGGGGGGGGGGCAGTGGTTGACGCCTATGAGAGCACTTAGGTACAATTTAAACACAATGCTGGCAACGCAAAGAGCTTGCAGTGACCCATGCAAAGTAGCTAAAAGTGCTTAGTATCGATGTTCAGTACAAGGGCTACACATCTCTAGCATACAAACTAAGCACATCTAGCTGTTTTGCACAGGCTTCCAGCAGCATAGTTTAAATCAGCCCCTAAGGTCTTCCCAAGTTGCACATGAAAAGTTCTTTGCCTTGCTAACCTCAAAGGGAAATTGGGCTTTAGAAATACATTATGAGCCAGTGTAATGTTGGGGTTGGATATGGGAGTCCCAGGTTCAAATTCCTACTCTTACATGGAAGTCTGCTAGATGAACCTTGGCCATTGATACACAGTAAGCCTAACCTACCTCACAGGGTTGTTGTGAGGATAAAATTGGAAATGAGGGAAATGATGTCATTTGCTTTGTGGACCTCTGTGGAGTAAAATGGGGATAGAGTTGCAGTAGTCATTTTCCACTTAAGAACAGTTGGAATTTTATTGGACCTGTCCACCAGTCAATTCCCTAATTTCTTGCATTCTGCTGAAGAGCTGAACCAACCCCATGCAGGGACATATCAGGACTGCTGCAAAAAGCATTTTAAAAAAAAGCAATCCCAAACATTTCTCGCCATCCTGAGCCTAATCCCCAGTACAGAAAACTTGATTAACTTCCAAGTAGACCTACTCAGGATTGCTTCCTATGGTTCTGTTCCAAGGTCAGGGCCAGCAGTACTCCTCTCTGTTCCGTGTACCTGTAAGCAAACATATCCACAGGTCAACCTATGGACATTCTCAGCAGATTGGCTGGGGGAATCATATCCCATACATATTTCGGCAGCCCCCACCTGAAGGATGGCAGCCCTGGTTTGCAGTAGGATGGAAAGTAGGGCTGCCAGCTCTGGGTTGGGAGATTCTGGAAGTGGAGCCTGAGGAGGGCGGGGGTTGGGGACAGGCAGGACTCTAATGGGGTATAATGCCCTACAGCCCACCTCCATTTTTTCCCAGGTGATATCAATTGGCTGGAGACCACCTGGAGGCACCACCTGGAGGTTTGCACTCGTAATGGAAAGGGGAGAACAGCCTGCATGGTGACGTATTCAAGTGTCCCCTTCCACCCATATTAAAATAGCCTCAGCAGAACTTCTGGTATATAAATGTCCTTACTCAGCATGACAAAGACACGTATATCGGCAAGAGACTCTCAAATTCCCGCCCCTCTCCCAAGAGAAATAGGAGAACGGGCCACGGAGGACCTGTCAGGAAATTACCGTGGTGAGTTAAAAGGTAGCCGTACAGGGAAAGCGGGCGTGGACGGGGCAACGCTTAAAAAGTAGGCCACTGTCTAAAAAGAAAATACTCTTGAGGGGAATGCGTGCTTTTGACGTGAACGCGCTCTGTATATGTATATTCGTGAAGGAGAGAGTAAGGAGGCGCGCAACACCTCAGGAAACCTGGACCGGAGACAGCCGTTCGAGTCACCAGCGGCGGTTGACAATAGCCGTTATCCCTCATCTAGGCACTGATTGGCTAGAAGGAAGCGGCGCGCGCGAACCAAAAGCAGCGCGAGGCCAAACAGCGGCGAGATCCTTTTTCCCTCTCGGGCGCCTCCCGCCCTGCCTTTTCTCTCTCCGGCCGCCGCTTGTCGTTGATTGGCTACCGAGGCGGCCGAGGCCAGCGATTGGTTCGGCGAGCCTGTAGCGGAGATGATTGGCAGACGGGGCGGTCCTTCGCTCGCTTAGCCCGCGGTCGTGGGGGTTTTGTGAGGAGAGGAAGCGGGTCGGAGTTGTGCGCGCCTCTTTCCTCCCGCCCTTCTTTAAGGGTTCCCTTTTAGGCTTAGCCTCTCCAGGTAATCGAGTGTGGCGGCTCCTCGTCAAGGGACAGGGCCGCGGAGGAGAAAGAGGCTACCTCAGATTTCAAGCCTGCTTTCCTGGCAACAAAATATAGAGAGGGATCTTGTAGAGCCTTAAAGACTAGCACGCCTTCCCGTCAGTAGAGAACCTTTGTAGCTTAGAGCTCGCCTAGTGAGAAATATGAAGTGGGACTTCGGCTAGACCAGGGGTGGGCAAACTTGCCCAGCATAAGAGCCACCTAGAACAGGGGTGGCCAAACTTGCTTAACGTAAGAGCCACATAGAATAAACATCAGATGTTTGAGAGCCACAAGATATGGACAAATATTACCTGCTTTTATTGGAAAATAAGCACATTTGCTTTTTATTAACATTAAATGAGACTGCCAAAAATAATAACAAAGGGAGTAAAAGCAGATATTGATAATGATATTAATTTGTCCAATGATATTTGTTTGCTAATGATAGTTAGCTTCCCCAGCGCCCTGCCGGGAGCCACATCATATATGTGAAAGAGCCGCATGTGGCTCCCGAGCCACAGTTTGCCCACCCCTGGGCTAGACAGACACTTAGTTATGAGGTTATTTTTTTTAAAGAATTTAACATGGCAGAACTATGGAATGATACGTAATTAGGTGAAATTCAAGCGAATGGGCTGCATTCATAGTTAGCAGTAACTGGGAAGAATGCATTATAACAAAGTTTGAGTCCAGTGGCACCTTTAAGACCAACACCCCGAAGCTTATAGCCATTAAATTAAACTTTGCGGGTCTTGAAAGTGCCACTGGACTCAAACTTCGTTGCTTCTGACCAACACGACTACCCACCAGAATCTATGGGGAGAATGCAGTAAACTTAGTTTTGCCAAGCTAGGTGGTAAGAATCCCTCACCCACTACAGGAGCTAATCTCTCCAGAAATGGTATCAAGTTCCTTGATGAATTCTAGTAAAACCTCCACTGAGCATTTTTTTCCTTTGAAGTCTGCTGGAGAATGGAGGCTTCTAGATGGGCAACAAGTTCCTTTCTAGATGAGCAAAATGTCTGGGCCACAAGTTCCCCAGACAGTTTTACAAAAATCACTCTTTGTGTAGAGGAAAGTGACCTGAGCTTGCTTGCATGCAAAAGGGACTGCAGGGGTGGGGGTGGAATTCACCTTTAATCCAATAGGAACTATTTTTGCCATAATCGTTTTAGTGAAACTTTGCAGCGTCTCAGTTCTCCCAAATGTTGGTAGTCATCATTGCTAGTCCATCTGACAATTTCAAGTCTGCTTTTACTGCTTCTCTGGTTACAAATTTACATTTCTTGTTTACGGGGCTTCCCTTAAAATATGGAGAACCTGAACAGGTTGTGTTTCTGTATTCCTCTCAGATGCAGTAAGTATTCACTGCACTTGGCCAGCAGTGTGTTTCAAGGCAGAAGCCAGAATGCTTGGGATACACTGTCTCCTTCCAGAAAGTTATTTAAGAAATCCCCAGCATAAAAACAATCCTTGGCTGAGTTGTATAATCCTTTATTGATGTACTACTAGATGGATGGTATTCTTTTTCACAGAAATTTATGTTTCTGTAACCTTCTGTCTTTGATCTCTGCAAAATCAACTATCTCACTGGATCAGTGTTGTATTATAAGCAATATTATTTTAATTTTGTTTCAAACTGACTACACTCCTAGTGCTTCAACAGTAGAATGATACACAAAATTTCAGCAGGTGGTATTTCCCTGTTGTTTTACCTCAGTGTCAGTTAAAGCTTTATCTGTTAGAATTCTGTGTGTCCCTTTGCTCTTAAAGGTATCAGTAACAGGAAACCTTTGGTTCCAATTCAGGTTTCTATGGGTGCAACCTGGTCTCCTGTTGCTGACCTAGAGGCAAAAGAGATGAGAAAATTGCATGTGTTTGGTGAAGCCAGTTTGGTGTGAAGTATGCGGACTCTAATCTGGGAGAACCAGGTTTGATTCCCCACTCCTCCACTTGCAGCTGCTGGATGACCTTGGCAAGCCATAGTTCTGGCACAGCTGTTCTTGAAAAAGAGCAGTTTCTGTCAGAGCTCTCTAAGCCCCGCCTACCTCACAGGGTGTCTGTCGTGGGGAGGGGAAGGGAAAAGAAGAAGAAGAAGAGATTGGATTTATACCCCGCCCTTCACTACCCAAGATAGTCTCAGAGTGGCTTACAAACTCCTTTCCCTTCCCCTCCCCACAACAGACACCCTGTGAGGTAGGTGTCAGCTAATGCTGCCATCTCCTGCCCGGGAGGTGGGATGAGCGAACCCTTGACGTTGGGTCTGTGGAATGTTATGTTATATTTCTCATGGCATGCTTATCGCTCTCCAAGCTACTCTGACCTTGAGAGACTGCTGGTGCCTGTCCATTTATCTCTTCTCCTTTCTGACTCTAATTCTACCTGCTTTTTCCCTGGGAACCGTGAACCAGTCTTTTGAGTGCCTATTATTTGGTTTGGTGATTGGTTGCAATTCCTTACCAGACCCCTTTTTGAATTCTGTATAATTGTCCTGCTTGAGGCTGTGTCAGCCATTACTAACACAAGAAGTGCAGATGACCACAACAGACCTTTCTCAATAAAGACTGGCTTCTTTAGGACACTTGTTGTTGACTGACTGTAGGACTCTCACAGTAGGTGGGGCTGAGAGAGCGCTTTCCAGAACTGCTCTTTTTCAAGAACAGCTGTGCCAGAGCTACAGCTTGCCCAAACAGGTGCAAGTGGAGGAGTGGGGAATCAAACCCAGTTCTCCCACATTAGAGTCTGTGCACTTAACCACTACACCAAACTGGCTCTGGAAAGGAGTTTTGTAAGCCACTCTGAGACTCCTTTGGGTAGTGGAGGGCGGGGTATAAATCCAATCTCCTCCTCCTCCTCTTCTTCTTTTGCAAACAGCTTTGCTGACACGACTCTTTGGTGGGTGGTGGGGACCCACAATCCCTCTCACTGAGCTCTCCAAAACACTTATTGCTGGTTTTGCATATTTAGTTACAAGAAAGCTGCTGAGGTGAAGATGATGGAAATAATCACAAGTTCCTCAATATGGTAGCAAAAGGTTGTTTCCTTAAAATATTTCACAAAAACAGTAATCCAAAGATTTTTAAAAAATCTAATCAAGCCCTAAATACATTTTTAATGTAAATGCATTTGACATTTCTAAACATCTCTAACTGAAATCCTATGATATTTACTTGGGAGTAAGCTCAGTACGGTGTACTGCGCAAGGAGTCACAACTGCATATCTTGTTGAAATAAGTGGGGATTCTGGATTAAGTATTTAGGATTAAGGTGTGGGGGGAGGGGGTTTGGGTAGTGGGATACATAGTGCTACAAGCATCTTGCGTAAAAAGAGATGCTTCTAGTATTTTAAAACATTGTAGTCAATTTTGTACTTTCATAGAGACAACAGCTGCATCTGTTCATGGTGTTAGCTAAAGCGGCTTCCCTCCCACCCAAATATAATAACACCCAAGCTTCGATTTAATTTGTGCACTGCAGGTGGTGAAGTCAAGATATAAAAGTTACGATCAAAGACATCATGCATCTGGTATTATCAGTTTATAAGTATTTCCTTTTAAAAGGAAGAGACTGATCTCTTTAGATAAGCAGTTCTAGAATGCTGGAGCCATGCCTGAGACTGACCAGCAATGTGTACACTGAGACCCTCAGCTTATTTTAAGGGATGTGGGGGATCAAATGGGGAAGGACTGTTCCTGAAGTGTCCTGAGCCTAGTCTGTATGGGTTTTGTAAATAAGACTAAACAGTGTCCTGGAACACTGAATTTGCCTGGAAACCAAGAGGGAAACAATTGTAGTTTTCTGTATGTGATTTTTTCTGTCTGTCACCATCTGGAGGCTTGCTGTGGTCTCATCTGCTTGTAGCTTAAACTGTTATCAAGGGCACACGCAGTTTAAAGGCTACTACATAGTTCCTTTTTGTACTGAATAGTGGTGTAGTTTTGATGCAAATTATGATTTTGGTGCGGGTTTGATTTTCTTACAATGGATAATTTTAAAGAACAAGGCATTAAAAAAACTTGTACCTATTCATGTGTTTTAAATCTTAAAAGTTTCTGTGTATATATCAAACCATAAACTGTATTGTATTTTATGCTAATTAAAAGGTCAAAAAATTTTTGTTTCTCTTACAGTTTAAATACATGAAGCTGCCAAAATGCCAGTTAGACGTGAAGGACAGGTATTCAGTGGGCTTTCGGGATTATGTCATGGCTTGATGGAAAAGCTTTTCTTGTTCCTTATTACTGTGTGTGGTTCTGAGCTTAACATCTCTTCCGCCAGCATCAATTAGTCCTCCTATCTAAGACAGGCCTTAAATGTTTTGGCACCATAGATTGCATATTTAAGTGACACTCTGTTCCTGAAGTGATAGGGGAGAAATGGTCATTTAGGCCACAGCTTCGTCATCCACGGTGCATCCTAACTATACTAGAATAGAAATCAAATTTCTGGTTACCTAAGGGATTTATATTCCTGTTTTCCATTTGTAGAAAGGTTTTCATACTATTTAAGACTTAGAGAAAAGACTGCAGTATAATTTGCATAACTTTCTGCTATGCAAGTAACTGTATTTACTCCAAGGATCTTTGGTTAAATAAGTAATTGGTTAAATAAGTTCATAAGTAAACCCTGAACATGTTTGTCCTGGTTCAGAACCATGTGACCATAGATCTGTATTAATTGGCAAGCCATTTTCTGTAGGTATGATTTGGTTTTATGTGAAAATGCTTTTTGATAGCTTATCTTCATTGGGCAAGTTGGCCTCACTGAGCAGTCTTTTCCAAAAGTTCCAACAATGAAAATGGTATTGAATCCCGTGTTATTTGAGTCCAGGGAAGCTGGCGGGTATGTTATAATGACTGTCAAATATATTGTAAATCAGTAGACATAACCATCATATTTTACACACTATTTCCATCTTTTAGAGGATGTGAAGAAATTTCCCATTCAAAAGCACTGAAGGATTCAAGTGGAAGGGGGGCACAAAAGTGAACATTTGCTTATGGACAGTCTCTTTGACTGAATGCAGTGCTTTAGCTTCTAGCCAGTCTTCTTCCCCACATCTGCCACAACGCTGTGCTGATGGTGTGCTGTTGGTACTGTAGTCAGGATTAACATATGCTGATTAGAGATTGTACGGATTATTCAGGCTACAGTCCTAGCATATGTACTTCATAATTCTGTCAGTGAATGCTTGGCTGTAATCCTGGCCTCAGTGCTTAGCCATTCTCATCTAAATCCCCTTGTTGTTAATATCTGTCATCGAAAGCCCTGTGCTGACATCCAGCAAACATGTGCACAGAGGCTTGTGCTAATGCATCTCAGGGTCACTCAGTGTGGGATTTCATACTTGCCCATCATATGTATGACCAAACTATCCAATTGCACACCTCAGTTTTCTGGTATGCAAAGGTGAGATCTAATATAATGTCAGGAAAGGTTGGAAACAGGGACAGTGCACCTGGGAGTGTGGAGTGGGCTGGTAAGGTCCTGCAGTACAGTCTGCTTGGTTACCGTTTGCATGATCTGAGTTTCCCCCAGAAAATGCAATCTCCCCAGTAGCAAGCACGTCACACGCCTCTGAAATTGTTTGGTATATTACAACTGAATTATATGGGATTAATCAAAAAATTTAACACTGTGTACTTTTTGAAATATTGAGAAATTAGAATGCAGTCCTAAATAGAGTTTACACCTTTCTAAATCCTTTGTAAGTCATTGGGCATAGAAAGGTGTAACACTGCTTATGATCGCGCTATAAATGGGGTAACTGACAAATAGCACTATTTAATCAGCTCTTCAAGGAATAAAATTGATTATGTGAAAGGAAAAAATGAGTTTTAGGCCCAGACTTGTATACTTGAAAATAATGGTTATATTTTTCATATATTTTTAACTTCAATCATTATCAAATTGAAGTTAATCATTCGTTATCAAACTTTTTGGTAAGTAGAGCTGATAATTGTTAAAACCTCTGTTGACACAGCTTCCTAATCTTTAAATCACCTCAGTTTAAAGCATTCTGCCATATCGTGGCATAGGTGAGAGCCAGCTTGGTGTAGTGGTTAAGAGTGGCTGTCTCGGAACTGGAGAACCGGCTTTGATTCCCCTCTCCTCCACATGAAGCCAGCTGGGTGACCTTGGGTCAGTCACAGTTCTCTCAGAACTCTCTCAGCCCCGCCTACCTCACAGGATGTCTGTTGTGGGGAGAAGGAAAGGAGATTGTAAGCCACTCTGAGACTCCTTCGGGTAGTGAAGAGCAGGGTATAAAAACCAACTCTTCTTCCATCCAAAAGTTGCACAGAGTTTAGTGGAAAATTTTATGTAGAGCAGTCATGTGTCATTTTCCTCACCCATAGTTAAAGAGAAGTATGAAATAGCAATGTTTTTTTCTTCTTCTTCTGGCAGTTGGAAAAGTGTATAGATGATGCTACAAAAAAGGGTGACTTTCACTCATTGGAACAGTTTTTGGAAACAAACACGTTTGATAGTGTTTCTCATAAATGCAGCAAACAGTTTATCAACAAATTAGACCGACTTATATGTCAGGTGATATATATCATGTTTTGTTGTCCTTGGTTGTATGATTTTAAATATAATGTTTTCAGGGTGACTTAAATTACATTTGGTACTAATATGGGCTTGGCAGGATTCTGAAGCTGTGACTCTTGAAGATAAAAAAGCTCTCTTGTGTACAGTTCTGCAGGGCCTGTTCCGCCAGGCTTTTGGTTGACATGGTGGGCATCCAGTCATTCCATCTATTGGCCACCCCCTGCTGAATCTTACATCTGCGATTGACCCAAGTGAAGACCAACAGTTTGGTCCATGGCTAGCGGCTCCAGCTTTGAGACCACTACACTGAATGCCACGCCATCTGTTTAGCTTGTAGTTCTGTTTTAATCTGTTTTAACTATTGTTGAATCATTCTTATGTTTTAATTCCTGCTGTGGAATGTTTTAACATTTACTGATGTTATCCGCTCTGAGCTCACTAGTGGGGAGGGCAGAATATTAGTCGAAAGTAATAAATAAAATACTTTTCACCTTTCCGTTAACATGAGCTCAAATGTCTCTTGGATATATTATATCTGAATAGTTCACTTCAAAAAAACCCTACTGTTCTTTGCAGCCCTCATATAGCGGCTGAATAAAGGAATAATCCTTCACAAGGGCTGAGAATGCAATTTAGTCTGCAAACAGCAGGGCAAAACTCTGTAACTTATTACTTGGCAAATTGACTAGCCCACCAACGAATTTATAAATGTTTTAGCTACCTGCCTGTTTTTGCTGGAATCACAAAAATGGGGCAGTAATAGTTGTCAGATTGCTATAAATGTCTGCATTTGGCTTGCTTATTCACATCATGCAGACCTAAGCTAGGAATGCCTAAGGATGGTTTTCTAAGTTTACCTTCTTTTCACCAGTTTGTCGTGTTTTATGGGGGTTTGATAATCCTAATTCCATATAGTTATTTATAGTTTGACACCAGCGCTAAAAAAAAGTTTCCTAGTGACTTTAGTATATAGAAAAATGAATTTATGTACACAATAAGGCATACATATTTAAGTAGCTGTTTGGTCTTATACAAAAACAGTAGATTTTTGTCTGATGCAAGGTAAATATTCAATCCATGGGCCTTCAGTGGTACTGAGAATACAATTGGTTCTTATCCCATTAGGTGCATATCTTTGTATATATTCTGTGGTATATCTTTGCTTTTCAATTTCAGAGACTTGAGACTGAAGAGGTCAAGAAAGTTTCAATTTTGTTGAATATTCTTCAGAAACATGGTAAAAATATCAACATATTAGGGGAAGTTGGATTTCCAGCCATGATAAAATATGATCTTATCCAAAAGATAAGTATATGATATTGGAAAATAATTCTTCAAAATAATTAGGGCAAAATAAATATTTTAACTACAGTTAATTTATACCAAAACACATGATTTATTAAGATTTATATCCCACTCTGCTGCTCCAGGGCTCTTTATTGTTAGTGTAAAATTTAACTGAATACCAATGTGATTCATTGATTCAGTCCTATTCTCAGACTTTAGCAGTTGCTGTGCAGGGCATTTTCAGTCATAAAGAGAAAAATCCACAAATCCATTATAGTTCCACTGCAATTCTCAGTGCTAAAATCTCAAGATCTGTCCAGGGACATTTAACTCAGAATGTGATGCAAATCTCCCATCCCTTTCTGTGGTGTTCTAGAACAGTGCAAGGCAGAGGTATCAAACTCATTTATTACAGGGGCTGGATCTGACACAAATGTCACTTTGTCGGGCTAGGCCACATGTGCCATAAAATGTAATGCCAGGTACCAGAGATATAAACTTTATAAAGGACATGGGCAAATCCAATTAACTATTATTTTTTTACTCAAAAATACAAACAAAAGCTATTGATTCCTTACAGTGCAAGCAACTGATATACTGGGGAACCCACAAAAGGCTCAATAAATATTTAATCATATGTAAGACTAGGTTTTCCCCAAAGGATACCATAAAAGGTGGAGTGCCTTACTTTTCCATACATACCAGCTGCTTGCAGGCCAGGCAAGAGCCTGGGAGGCCGGTTCTGGCTCCCGGGCCTTATGTTTGACACTCCTGGATAAGGCTTGCTCCACTGGTTGTTGCTGCCTTTGTACAAAGGAGTTCCTTTTGCTCAGACTCTGCACAAAGACTGAAGGTCAACTGCTTGTTATGCAAGAGGTATGCCATCAGATTTTTGAAAGATCTAACAGCAGCCATAGCATGAGCTGTTTCTCCCATTGTAATTGATTCCTTGAAAGCTGATATTAGCTGGGGAGGAGTGAGTATCTGTTTATTGTGTGGCTTATAATGTTATACTGGAATTGCAGACCAGTTTGTTAACAAATGTTTGGCGTACTGGTTGCTTAAGCTAGGAGCCCAGCCTAGAGATCCAGGATTCCCTACACATTCCTTAGCACATGTTTGTTGTTTCAACAGTTCTGCTTCCTATGTTGCTGGGTAGGTTGCACATGCATCCAGGAGTTCTGTCTATCTCTTCAGCAGTATGTCTGTGGTACAGGAGCACTGTTTTCTCCTTCCCACCCTGCTCTGGATGTGGCGTTTTCCCTGTGGAAAACTTTTACAGCATCCAGGTCAGCATATGGTTTGGTAATGCTGGATTGTGGGCTAAATTGATATTAGTAGGTAAAGGTATAACCTTTTTTCAAAAATATATTGTGTTGCTTGTTACTTTCATTGCCATTGTGAATACAGAAGCATGAGTGACAGTGATTGCACTTTCACATGTGGGAGTTTCAGTGCACTTTCCTTTGTCTTGGTATTTTGTTTTTCACTTTCTACATATTCTCTGCATTGGCTGTCAGAGTTGTGGTCATCATGGCTGCTGTGGCTACTCACCCCCCCCCCTTTTGTTCTTCACACTTATGCTATAGCATTATAGTGTCTCTGTTTCAGGGCACCGCAGCCTTTTTGAGGCTGCTGTCACTTTTGGAATTTTGCAATGGGGTGGTGAGCGCCACCCCAAAGTGGCTGCCACAGGAGTTGGAGCCAAACCCAAAATGGCTGCCTTCAGAGGTAGAGCCAAATGGAATACCTCCCTCCTTACATCTCCTGGGAACAAGGAAATCCTGAATGAATGAGGGAAGCCAGTAACAAGTCCTGCCTTCCAGTGGTTCTGTCCATTTTCTGAAAAGCTTGGTGGGTGACAAGGAAAGTACTCACAGGCGCCATGGTGGCCACAGGCTTCACATTGGGAAAACTTGCTCTATTTAAATCTGAAAAAAGATGAGTGGCAATAAATTGTTATAATGCTATAGCAATTACTGTTTTTTTTAAAAGCCCACTGGTGGAATGACAGATGTAAAGTAGTGGGAAAATGGTGCTTGCAAGAGGCTGGTAGGGGGTAATGGTATGACATGGGCAGGATCTCTGCAGGGCAGGGGAATGTGCCCCGTTTCTTGCCAGTTGTGTGCTAGTGCACTTGGACTGCATTCTTTAAAAAAAATCAGAGTAAAGTAGTCTTGGGGAAATTGTTTATTAAGGACAGGGAAAACACAGAAATGGGGTGATTATAACAATATTATGTGGAAGCTAAATAAAAAAAAAGATCAGGCCTCTGTGCAAAGGGACCATGGTCTGTCTCTTACTGGAAAGGTGACTTGTAAGTGTGGTATATTTTTTAACAGGAACGTCTGTAAATCTTTGTTTTTCTTTACATGGTTCATTGGTTTGAAAAGGTCAAAGAAATTCTTGAAAGTAGAATAAGTGAGAAGAATGACTTTATCTCTGTTATTGAAGACTTCTTTGATGTCCTTATGGTAAATATAAGATTCATGAATTGTTTTATAAATTACTTAAAATGTACTTATTTACTAGTATGTATTCTTTAGACATTTTGCTTCTAATAACAGGAGTTAAAATCTGGGGAAATTAAAAATGATCAATAGCATTTATTTAGTGAAAAAGAGCTGTATATTTTTTTCTAAATTTTCACTTCTCCGTTCCTTATGCACCTGAGCAGTAAAACATCTTAATACACAAAATCTTAGTGTATGGCAGGGGTGGGCAAATGGCGGCCCGGGGGCCACATGCGGCCTGCCGCAGAGTTTTTTGCGGCCCGCCAAGAAGATTTCAGGACTTCAAGAAAACTGAGCCTAAATTCAATTTGCTCTCTTATCCCATCACTGCTGATATTGATACAGCACCTGAGGAGCTGCAGCTTGAACTTATTGACATGCCGTCAGATCACACTGTGAAAGAAATGTCTAATGCTGTGACATTAGTCGACTTTTACAAATCTTTGTCTGCTGAAAAAATATCCATGTATGAAAAAATTTGCTGGGAAAATGTTCTCTATATTTGGGTCTACATATATTTGTGAGCAAAGTTTTTTCTTGCATGAAGATCAACAAGAGTAAATATGGATGCTCTTTGACAGACAGTAACTTGCAGGCTGTGATGAGAATCTCAACAAGCTATCTCACTCCTGATTTCAAAAAAATTGTAGAAAAGTGTGATAGGGTACATTTGTCTCATTAAACGGATTCTAAAATTAAATGTGCTTGCAGCTATAGATGATACGAAATTAGCACAATAAATAAATTGAATAAAACTACCACTATTTTATTTAATTTATATTTATTGATTTTTATGATACAATTTATACCTTTTCTGAAATGCAAAGTTAACTAATGAATGCAATCATTTTAAAAGGTGCAGCCCTCCGCTAACCTCCGCTCCCACGAAATGGCCTCCGAGCCAAAATAATTGCCCACTCCTGGTGTATGGCATTTCTGAATGTACATAAGTGAATGGTTCAGTCTTGCGGCCAAATTGTGGTTTGACACTGTGTGAACTAGTCCTACATGCTCTCTCTGTCCCTTGTGTGATCATAGTTATATCTGTATCTACCCCAAGTTTTAGTCTTTCCTTCCAAGGAGCTAAGCATGGCAAACACAATCGTCCCTTTCTCCATTTTATCCTCTGAACAACCCTGAGAGGTAGGATGTGCTGAGAAAGTGACTGTCCCAAAGTCACCCACAGAGCCATCCCAAGTTGCATCCAGTGGCCTTAGAAGGGTGTAACTCTGCTTAGGATGGTACTGTCAGTGACCTAGTCTGGCTCTTTAACCCAGATACCTCATAAGCTACTGGCTGCTGCAAAGTAGTTTGTGCATCCCCTCGAAGACCCCAGAGAAGACTGCAAAAAGACCTGCTCTAGTCTTTTTTTTTAAAAAGCTTTTATTTAATGGGTTGTGCCTCTGTGCTGATTAGCTGACAGCTTCATTTCTCATACTTTTGTAGTCCGTGTTCTAGGAGAGAAAAGCCGGGTGGGGGAGTAGCTCAGGATCTTCTCATTACTCAGAAGTAACTCTCATCAAAGAAAAGGTTGGCGGCCCCTGCGCTGTAGTGATTTGCACTGTAGTTGAAATGGAAAACAGTGGTTTGTGGCTTTCCTTCAGACCAGGATTTCATGCTGTGCTTTGACCCATCTTTGCAATTCTGCTTTAAAGTGAGCATAGGAAACATACTTTAATGGCTTGAAGCATAATGGAAAGGGATGGTTTGCATTAATCTGGAAGTCACTGGTGGACTACAAGTGTGAGAAGAGCTGAGGAGGGCAGAAAAGCCTATGAGCACAAGGGTCCACTCACGTAGTACGAAAATATGGTTTGATGTTATTTCTGAACCACACTAAAGATTTGTCCCTGTGTTATATATATTCCCATCTTAGCCTATGCTCTTCTCTCCTTGCCTCTGGTTTTAATTAAAAACATAGTGGATATAATAATTCACACTGTGAAACTACTTGTGTAATCAGCTATATATGTGTATGTTTGTGAGGTCTGCCCAAATACAAATAATTGTAAGCATTTTTGATTAATGGTAAAACTGCTTTAATGGAATTGTATAGGTAAAGGTAAAGGTTTCCCTTGCTTGAAAGCCAGTCGAATCTGACTCTAAGGGGCGGTGCTTATCTCTGTTTCCAAGCTGAAAAGCCAGCGCTGTCCAAAGATATTTCCATGGTCATGTGGCCGGCACGACTAGGCGCCGAGGCACACGGAATGCTGTTACCTTCCCACCAAAGTGGTACTTATTTATCTACTTGCCATTTCTTGCTTTCCTGCTATGTTGGCTACTTGCCATTTCTTGCTTTCCTGCTATGTCGGCAGGAGCTGGGACCAGAGATGGGTGCTCACTCTGTCATGCAGCACTCGGGTTTCAAACTGCCAAACTTCTGGTCTGCAGTTCAGCTTCTGAACCACTGCAGACCCTTTTAATGGAATGATATACACGCTCCCAAATGAATTCATTGTCCCCTTAATGCAAACTGATTTTAATAGACTTTTCTTGTTTAACTTTCAGGTAGTACATGACTCTAGCAGTGAAGGTATGTTTGAAATGACTTTTATTATAATTTTAGGTATATATATATTGTCAACAGTGCCATTACTATGCTTTCAAATGGCTTAAGTCATGCAAATTTCTAATAATAAATTCTAATAGACAAGTCATCCAAATCGGAGGTACTTAAATCCAGTGACTAGAGCTGTGAATGGACAGGCAGGATCTTTCCACAAACCTGAAATAATGCTTCAGGTTTCCAGAAAAATCTGAAACCTAAAAAACAAAAAAAACTGGAAGGGGTCAAAAAAGTCTCCATCGCCTGTAGCTTTAAAAAACAGAAGCCCTCAGTGTAGGCTTGATTTCTGCTTGTTTAGCCTTTGAGGAGGACTCAGTGGGCCAGGCTGGGCTACCATCACTGGGTGACTTGATACTACCCAGCTGCATGACTCACCTAGGCTGGGTTGCCTGCTACTGTGCAACAGCAGTCACCCTATTAAAGCTAGTGTGGCACATCAGTTAGAGATTCAGAGTCGGGTCTGGGAGTCCTGGGTTTAAATCACCAGTCTGCCATGGAAAATCAATAGGTGGTGTTGTGCAAGTCACATACTTTTAGCCCAGCCTACTTCATAGGGCTGTTGTGAGGATACAGAGAGGAGAATTATGTAAACTGCTTTTGTCCCTACTATGGAGAAAGGCAGGGTATAAATGAAGTTAATAAATTATAAGTATAGCTGAAGGTGGAAGGCAGATAAAAGGCAGGTTAGTGAAAGTTTGAGGAGAGAATGAGGCATGGAAAGGGGAGAAAATATGGGAGTTGCCAGGAGAAGGAAAAGGGGAAATAATGAGGAAAGGGGGTACAGGGGAAAGTGATCTGCCCCCCACAAGTTCTTGAGGGTTCCCTACCATGCAAGTGGGCTTGGCCCAAGGGCTGGCATTACACAATTGTGCCATAGTTTTCCTAGGTAGAGGCTGCTGGGGTGGTGGAGCTGAAGACAGGGACAGATAAAATTAGGTTGGCTGCTGGGTAAGAAGGAAGCATGAAAAGGGGAGGCTATGGGGACTTTCAGAGAAGGAAAAGAGGAAATTGTGCGGGAGGGGGAAAACGAGATGTCCCCTACAAATCCTTGGGAGTCCTGGCTTGTAATCTATAGGATTGGAAAGCATGGAATAACAGCCAGAGGCTTAGCTGGTATATTTCCCAGTTCTTCATTCCTTTTAGGGTGATGACAATGCTGCTTAGAATGCTTATAAATTAAGCTGATCTGTTCTGTGACTGGATGGAATAGTTACAGAACTTGACTGCTTTTTTAATGAAAATATTTTCTGTTGATCATTTATTTAAATGTACAGTTATGAATTTCTTTGAAGCTGAATCATACTTGGCAAGTCATTTATATAGTTTGTATTTTGATCCTTTTTATCTAGGTAAAATGCAAATACTGGAAAACTTTATATTACGAACATGTTCTCTCACTGCTGATAACAGAATAAATATTTATATTCGGCAAGAGGTAAGAACTGTCTTTCTAGCTAATATTAGCAGGATTTAACAGTTATTCCCTGCCTTTCTAACAATGTGGATTGATTTAAATCACCAAGGGGAAAAAGGCTGATTGATATTGACATAAATCAGTATTTTCCAATAATTGTTGTAAATAAAAGTCCATATCAGTTGGCTGTTGTGATTATAAGAGCAGTGATTTAAAACCGTTGCCTTGATACAGCCTCAGGGAGTATATGAAACATTTTTCTTAATACTGTGATTATTTTAGAAAGTGGTATATGATAAATTGTTTGCCTTTAGAATACTTAATGCGTTAGGTCGTGACTGTTTTGCAGGTGCGTGACAAGGCCAGGAAGGGAGGAACAAATTGCGGTGCGAAAGAAGGCTGTGGGAAAATTAGGTGTCCCTCTGCACGGTGTGAAATGATCACGAAATATGGCCTGTTATTTAGCAGTGCAATATATTTATAAACGCTAAACATGAGAAATAAGATATTAGATTGTTCAGTGTCAACTGATGTGAGATTCCTGTAGTTAATGGTAGGAGGGGGACAGTGGTGTGCAACTATTTGCAAATGGGTCCCCCAAAGTGCAGTAAGTTTAGATGTGGGTCTCACTCCGCTTCAAAAAGTTTGAGAACTATGGATAATGCTCCTCATTCCAAATAGTCTTTTCCTGCAGCCATGACAGACTTTGGTCTGTAAAGAGGGGCAGGATGGAATCAATGCTGGAAGGTGCTTTGTCTTTCTAGTGTTCCTTTCTGTTTTAGTCTGCCACTTCTCCTTTTCCACATTACTGCCCTGCCTTGCCTCCATCACACAAAAGTTCAAAAGTCTCAACCAGAAGCAACAGCTGATAATAGCTATGGGAAGTTCAGTGTTTTCTGTGAGATGGAAGGTAAACATCCATGTTGTTAGAAGGAGGGAGAGGGAACATGATGAGCTAATTCCACAATTAGGTGGTTAGTAGATGAACACAGGAGTGAAAGGTCACCCAGATCTCTCTGTGGATGAGTTTGGGGTAATTTGTCAATCCTTGTTTCCCTCGCAGTTCTTTCTTAACAGAAAAAAGCAGTCTTTCATAAATTCTCGATAGGTCCTTAACTTAATTTTAAGAGATATATTGCTTTAAGCACCGTTGCAATTTTAAACCAGGCTATTTTTAAAGAAGGAAGGTTATAACTTTCTGTCTTAACAAATTTGAAAATCTATCCTTCTTCCTAAGTAGTTTTTAAAGGTACGGACATGATTTGTGCATATTCATTTATGTTGATCTGTATGCATCTGTTGTTACCATGGAATCTTTATAGAAGCTGAAACAGAACAGAGCTGTCTGCTAGCGTTTCTGTGGCGAAATGGCACCACAACCCAAATTTTTGTATATTTTCCCCCCTGTTTGCTTGGTAAATGTTGGGTTTGCACTCTATGGAGGTTTAGGAGTTGCGGTGCACGGCTCTTATGGGCAGTCTGATCAAACGAAAGAGGCACCCCCTCCTGTTCCTTTTGAATTCCAAAATGCAAAGGGTCTCACGGGAGGCTGTCAAACTGCTATGCTTCTAGTCAGGGGTCCATTGGAGCGGGAGCGCACAGGAGCGCAGCTCCGGGAGTGAGGAGCCCAGGGGGCAGGCTCATGACCAAGCCCCGCCCCCTCCTCAGCTTTTCCGAGCAGTGCAGAGGCGCAGCACCCTGGGGAAAGCCCTGCTAGGGATTGTTTTTAATGTTTTGTTTTAATATTGATAATTTTATCATTGTTCCTTTTATGACTGTGTGCTGCTTTTCCAGAGACTTGCTCAAGGTGGCATATAAATTTTCTAAGTATACCATTTTTTATCTGGGCACATGGCACATAAGTACTGGAGAAATTTCAGCAACCCTTCAGCAGCTTCCACCCCATCAGTTTGGTGTAGTGGTCAGGAGTTGGATTCTAATCTGGGAGAACCGGGTTTGATTCCCCACTCCTCCACATGCAGCTGCTGGTGTGACCTTGGGCCAGTCACAAGTTCTCTCAGAGCTGTTCTCTCATGAGCAGTTCTCAAAAGACCTCTCTCAGCCCCACCTACCTCACAGGGTGTCTTGTGGTGGGGAGGGGAAGAGGAAGGGATGGGTGGTGCACATGTCCTGGGTATCTCAAGTCTACTTGAAACCTGGTGGTTTCAAGGGAGCAGGAAGAGAATGAGGGTGTGTTCTTTACGCTTATTTTTATTGCACAAAGTATTGGATGGGGAAGGGAATAGAGAAAGAGCAGGTCAGTTTCATTCACCTGTGGAGTGGAGCCTGAGGGGTGGGTGTTGCCTTCTGACATACTTTCGGTATGTTAGGGGGTGTGGCATATGCAAATGAGTTATGATAATGAGCTCCTGCACCTCTTTTTCTACGAAATGACCCCTGCTTCTAGTGACCTCTTAGAGGCAGCACAGAGTAATTCTTATTGTGAAAGAATGAGCAAGATAAAATTAGTCAGGTGATTGAGGTCTAGCAGCTTGAGACCTAGGTTAGCTGAGTAAATCTCTTATTCCCTGTGGAGAAAACAAGGGCCTCTGGGGTTATTCTGCCACCAGCCCAGCATTAAAAGATAAAATCCATTCTTCCATTTATTCAAGAAAGCTATATTTTGTTAATTGTCTGTTTCACTTTCTTTGTAATCTGTGAGACTGAGAATTCAGCTTTGTTTCTGGTTTTACTCCCTGCTGCTGACTGGCCGCTTGGCTTCTTTTTGTACTGCACTTTGGGTAGTACCACATTGCATTCAGCCAGTCCCATACTGGCCCAACAGAGGCCTGATTCCATGAATAATTGCTGAATGTGTATATGGTTATGGTTAGATGGTGACCAGAAGTACATATATTGCTCAATTAACTTCTGAGAACTGTCATAATTAAAATTAAATCTCTTTAATTACATTGTTTGTGTGGATATTCAAATACACTTTTTCATTTAACCCTTTGCAACTGTTTCTGCCTTTAATGTGCCTAGTATTCAGTTAGCTATTTCTTTATCCTTAGGCAGTAAGGAAATTGAATTCAATGCTTGATGCCATGCCTCGAGATACCAGAAAGAAAATTATTTCCACAAAGGAAATGTTACATGTCATGTAATTATTTCATTTTTAATGTAATTTTTGATGTGGCTATATCAGTTATATAACCCCAACTGCCTGTTTTTAGAACATTAGAAACGTGATAGAATGCATTTTTCAAGTGTTCCTGTTTTGCTAATGTTACTTACCTGGGCAAAGTAAAGCACTGTAAGAAATCTGCTATTCGAAAGCTGTATGAAAGAAGGTAGTAACTTATACAATATTCATTAAAATAATTTAACAGTAGCAGTTCAACTTCAGCATGTGTCATTTAAATTGGTTTAAGACATCCCTTGATATAATTCACATTTTAAAAGTTAGCACAAAATAGTCTGAGAATCAGCCCAATAAGAAATACAAGTTTTCTCAACTAGAAAAGTCTTAACTTGCCCTTGAACTCTGGTACAGTAGTCTTTTGCCATTCATAGGGGATCCATTTCCAGGATCACCGTGAATGGCAAAATCCACAAATACTGGGTTCTCCTGCCTTTCAATAGTAAAACAACTAAATATCCCACCAGATTTAATGATGTAATAATTACGATGATATTGCAGTATGGGAGTAAAAGTGAGCTGAAGAGCAGGTCATAGGATTCATTTGCTGACTGTGAATAAATGAAAATGGGATACATGAATCCACAAGTGGGATGGGTCTATTTATAATATCAGGTGTCTGTGGAGATCATTACTGAGGGTGGTATTTACAAAATATAAAAAAGCTTTATTTTTTCCTGTTATAATGTTTCACAGGAATGAGATGGGAAAGAGAGTTTTGGATGCTGGGGGTAAGTGCAAAGGATACTTCTGAGATGTTTATTAGTTTTGATAAGGCACCCAGATAGTTCCAGTATTTTAAATGAGTAATATCTGGACATGTAAATTAATTTGGTAGAGTTGAAACCAAAGAACGTGAGCGGAACAAAGCAGCCTTAATCTAATTCTGTTTGGTATTTTATGTGGGTGGAACATGCTAGAAATCCAAATAGGTAAATTAATTTAGATGGTTAGGAAATTGGTTATTCTGTGTGAGCTGATCTCTTGTTTACTAGTAACGATTTCAAGTTGATGTGGCAAAAAGCAAAATGAAAAGCACATTCCTGGTTTATTACCTGCCTTATTTCTAGTCATCATTTATTAACACAGGTGGTAATTTGCATTGACTAATTTTGTAAACCATAGAAATATTGTACCATTTAAATTACAGTTTCTTAAAATTACAGTGTAAATGCTATCCCATGTCCTAATGTGGTATCAGTATGAAATCAGTTAACATTGCCCTTAATTTCTGTTTTATAATTCAATAGATTGTACCCAGTTCTTAAAATTAAAAAACTGTAGAAGGCAAGCTTAGCTTCCATCACTGTAGGAAGGCTTTTTGTAGTGTTAAATTTCTTTAAAATACTGTTCCTGTTGCACACATTGCAGACTATGATCTCCAGGTTGCCGTTACTGAAGCTTTATGCAGAATGACATCAGAAAAACAAAGAGGAGCGCTAGCAAGCCAGTGGTTTTCTATGGAGTTCGTTACTAATGCATTTAAAGGAATTAAAGACTTGGAGTTTGAAACGGTAAGCAGTGTTCAAACATGGTTGATTTCATAATGGGAAATAATTGTAATTCTTACACTACTTTTCTTCTTGATAGGATTGCAGGAAGTTCCTTAATCAGGTGAATGGCATGCTTGGAGATAAAAGAAGGTATGCAGGTACTAATACTAGAGAAAATCCATTTTTAGGAGGGGGGGGGGGTTGGATCCAGTGCAGCTTTTCTGTTTGCGCTTAGAGTTCTTGTGCAAACTGAAATGCAGGGAATGGCCATGGTAGCTGCTTGCACTAAGTCAAATTTATTGTATCCTGACATGTATTTCTTCTTGCTCAAGATCCTGTGCAGCCACTTTCTGGGCACTATAATAGCTGCCTAGAGCTGGCTCGTGCTGGCTAGGCGGGATATAAGTCCAAATAAATAAATATCAAGGGAGGAAAAGGCTAAGTGTTGCACATGATCTTGCACACGTGAAACTGCACTAAGTCCATTTATGTTTCCACTTATACATCACTAGATCCAAGCCAACACATTAGGCTGAACACTGAAAATGACATGGTTGGACCTGTTGCAAGGCACAGTAGATAATAGTGGAAACATTAAGGTCTTTTTGCACGATTGCTGGGATGAACATTCAAATTACAGTAGTAAGACTGCACATGAAGCATACAGTTATATTTTGTGAGTCTCCTTGGGGATATGGTCAGATGAAAAGACAGTACACTGACTAATAAAAAATAAATATATAGTAAATATTTCCCACCTATCTTACAAGTAGATTTCTTTGTGCAGTCTGTGTTCTCAACTGTGTGTACTTTATTTCCTTTAAAGTTACTGTGGCACCAATTAAGCATTTATTTTTTAAAAATGAATATGCTTTTCTCCCAAACACATGCAGCACAATCCAAATATCCATGGCAGATTCAATACACATATATAAATGAAGTCTTCTTAGTCATTCAGCCCAACGGCACTTTCATAGCTTATGCTAACACTGAACTAAAAATGAAGTCCTTGTATACATATTCTCCATCAGTAGTCTTACAGATCTACTGATCACAGCTATAGGTATGGAAGTACATAGGTGGTAAAGATGAATCCAGAGAATATGAAAGTGATGCTGGTCAGAAAATCTGATAGTTCTGAGCAAATAGTGCCACCAATTTTGGACGAGAGAGCTTTTCTTTGGCCAACTGTATAAAGAATCTTGAGGTTAGTTTCATGGTCTTGGACATACCTATCTGAAGGAATGTCTTTTCCTGTATGAACCTGTGGACGACTTCTATTCTTCCTACCCATTTTTTTTCTCTACCCTCCCATAAAGAGGTTTAGTTATTAATGATGTATAACCAGTGAATTTGGGGGGGCTGCCATAGTTCATTATAACAGGCTGCCAATGGAAATTAAGACAGCGCCTTCTTTACTTAACATTTAGGAGAGTTAATACAACCATACTATTATGGAGGTTTTATGTTGAGTTTCTACATTCTTCTGCAAAGTATTTTGAATTTTCTAGGTAAGAGTTCATTTACTCGTGCTTGGCCATTCTCCTGTGAAAGCTCATCTTGCAGGGCTTATCTTGTGGCATCATGGATATAGGCAGGGGTCCGTTGGGGCCGGAGCGAGGCGGAGTGAGGCAGAGCAAAGCTTCGCCAGCTCAGGACTGGCCAGTAGGGCAGCCACGGGCTGAATCAGATTCTCTAATCTGATTCAGCTCGCCGCTGAATTGCCGCCGAAATTCGGTGGCAACTTTAAAAGCTACTGGAGGGGAGGGGGTTTGAGGGAGAGGCTCCAGACTTGCGGGGTAGCCACTGGTGCCTCTCCTCGAAATACCCACCAAGTTTCAAGAAGATTGGACCAGGGGGTCCAATTCTACAGGCCCCCAAACAGGTTGCCCCCATTCCCTCCATTGTTCTCTATGCTGGTAGGAAAAAAGTTAACATTTTTTCCCACCATAGAGAACAATGGAGGAAATGGGACAATCTGTTTGGGGGCCCATAGAATTGGACCCCATGGTCCAATCTTCTTGAAACTTAGTGGGTATTTCGAGGAGAGGCCCCAGCGGCTACCCAGCAAGTTTGGAGCCTCTCCCTCAAACCCCCTTTCCTCCAGCCCCTCATATACCCTATGAGTTTTTGCCATTGATTTCAATGGCCCATAGGATATAATGGGGCTGAAACTGACATTCCCTTTCTGACACACTTCTGGTGATGTCAGGGGATGTGGCATATGCTAATGAGTTATGCTAATGAGCTCCTGCACCTCTTTTTCTACGAAAGGACCCCTGGATATAGGAGGCAGATTTTTGAAAGAGAAGCCACAGCAACAAGGATAGAGCTATAGCAGCAAGGCGGCACAGCATTCCCTCCTGTTCCCATAGCTAAGAGTATTCCATTAAAAACTTAGGTAGAAAGACAAGAAGAAGAAGAGGAGGAGGAGGAGAAGATTGGATTTATACCCCGCTCTTCACTACCTGAAGGAGTCTCAGAGGGGTTTACAATCTCCTTTCCCTTCCCCTCAATCTCCTTTCCCTTCCCCTCCCCACAACAGACATCCTGTGAGGTAGATGGGGCTGAGGGCTCTTTTGAGAACTGCTTGTGAGAGAACAGTTCTGAACAAATTTGTAACTGACCCAAGGTCACTCCAGCAGCTGCATGTGGAGGAGTAGGGAATCCAACCCGGTTCTCCCAGATTAGAGTCTGTGCTGTTTACCATTACCCCAAACTGGCTCTCACTAACACATTAAGGTAAAATAGTTGCCAGCTAGTAGATGGTTTGACTTCTCAGACACAGTTCTGTGGATGGAGTACCCCCTCCCCCGGCACAGCTGTGTGTATTTCTTAATTTCTGCAAGTGCAAAAAGAACCTACGATGTTGTAATGATTGCAGAATTCAGAGAATCTCAGTTTTCATTTAAAAAAAAATAACATTATCCACCTTCATGCATGGGGAAGGGATTGGCAGAATCTAATGTGCCCTCTTTCCTCCCCCTCAGGCCTTAGCTGGCCCCTTATTCATAGTGAGGCCTATGCATGTCTCCCTCATACTTCGTACTGATTTTAAGGGCTGTTAAGTGGAGATAGACATCTCCAGAGGCTTGCCCCTTCTTTCTCTTCCCCACACACTCATTTACTGGTGCAGTGTCTTTAAACTGCTTTAACCCTGCTGACCATCATCCAGGTTGGAACAACTTGATTTTTGTTGTTTAATAGCAAAGAGGCGCCTGGCTCTCCTCCTTTCCTTCCCCCTGCAGCAGCAGGGCTTAGAGGGGGTGAAGTATACTGAAAAACAGAAACGTAGAGCCCATCTGCACATTACCAGGTCCTCATATTAGTTGGGGAGCAATATGAGGGCTTTGTACCACACATGCAATGGTATTTTTGGGCCTCCTAGAGATACACTGGCTCTTTTCTGTTTGTGTCTATAGCATGCAGGGAGAATCATAGGTAGCCTCTGCTCCCATGCTGCTTCGTGTCCTCAGACAGCCGCATGGAGCTACTGATGGGTCCACTGCGAAATTTGTAGTTATGTAAGTAACATAATGTATACAGTGGAGCCAGTAGTAACTCCATGTGGTGGTTTGAAGATGTGAAAACAGCAGTAGAGGGATGCTACAGCTGCTTTTCCCTGCATACTGTGATTGCAAATAGAAAAGATCTGGTGTGATAAAAGTCCTTGCACATGTGATACAAAGTCCTTGTGTTGTTCCCAACAAACACAAGAACTTTGTGATGCATATATGGAACCTTAGTCTGTGACTAAGTATGTGGCAAACCAATTGAGACAGAGTTTGGAGGGGGAATAACTTGCTTCGTTGGGTAGGGGAAAGTTTCAAAAGGATTCAAGTTTGTAAATAGTATGATGAGTGAAAGGGGTGACACTGAAAGGAAGAATGATGCTCAGTAAAGCAAAAAAAAAGTTCCAAACTTAACACATCTACATATAGTATTATATTGTATTAGACATGGATCTCAAAAGATCTTGGTGGTTCATCTCCCCGTGTCCTGGAAAGGGGTACGTCACGCAGGCAGCACTCTGCTTCTTTGATGAGTTCCAAAAATACATGCAGGAGTTTCCTGGTTTCTGGGGTTCAAAGGCTATGGTATAGTCTCCACCTGTCACCTGGGATTGGGGGTGCTGCTTTGATGGTTTGCCATTGCCTTCCTCTGCATAATCTTCCTTGGTGGCCTCCCATCCAAGTACTGACCCGCTTAGCTTTGAGATTTGACAAGATTGGTCTATACCATACCGCATTCCCTGCACTGAATGTTTTAGCTCATGTATAACACAGCTTCCAGGGAATGGGAGAGAAACAGATTCGTAATATGAAAACATTTTTACTAACCTACTAACCTAGCTAATACATGAAAACACTTTTACTGACCTTCTAATCCAACTAATTCATGAGGAAATCAAAACCAGTAAAATTGTGTCACTTGGTACAAGCCTAATATTTAAGCAGTAGCAATTTAATATGAAATATGTAATTGAAATTAAATTGTGTTTCTCCCAGAGGCAAAGCCAAGGCGGGGGGTGGGGGTGGTTTGAAAGCATAATGGGAACAGAGGAAGAATAGAAGCCAGCTGTCAGCAAGAAGTGAAGACAGTCACAAGCAGGAGAGAAAGAGCTAAAAGATGGTGGTGAAAGCTCCTGTAGGAAGGAGTGGAATCATAGTTTACTTGTTCCAAAAGAAAGGGGATCCAGTGCATCACGTTGATGTGGAAGTTGGATGGAGTGCCACCTATAAAAATGAGAGACTTATGCATACCTTCTTATGGCTGCCAGTGGGAAAAATGGTTATTGTAGTCTGGCTCTGATCGGTGAACTCTCGGCTGGATGCTGATTGGATGACTGTATTTGGGACCCTGGTGGTATAAGCTTCGGGGTAACAGTCATGAACCCACTCGTGAGTGAAAGTGCATCTGAATACATATGATGGTGGTGTAGGAAGGGTGATTGATTTACATGGTAACATTTTTGACACAGTAATGGAATACTGTATTAGCCTGAGATTGTTTATGCAAAGACAGTTCCCTATGCAAAGATAGTTCCCAGCATCTTTGTTTATTCCTCTAGCCATACCTGAATCATATAGCCAAAGAGTTCTTCATCAAGTGGTTTGTGGCTGTACTGCTTGAATTGTTCTTAGCTGAAGAGGCTTTGCTCAGTGGACCAGTTTTACGGCTGGAGCAGAGGCATCTTTCTGGCCCCAGGTGGAATCAGTGGCCAGGAGGCCCTGAGAGCATCTCTAAAGCCTGACCTTGTAGTCTTGGTGTCCTGAAGCCAGAGGATATGTAAAGGATGCCCATCCATTTGCTCATCTCTAGGGCTTCTGTTCCTTTCTTTCCAAAGACCCCTCCCCAGGGTCTCAGAGGATGAGTAAATTCACAAGGGCCTTGGAAGGAAAAGGATGAATTGATGATGTGGGAGACACGTATGGGTCTCCATTTGTGCGTAATGGCTACCATGCTGGTATGAGGGGCCTATTGGGTAGGGGAATGAAGGTAAGGCTCCATTAAGCCCTGTGTTCCTCCCGTGCAAGTAGCTCTGCCCATGGGTGATGAATCATGGCCCAATTTTCTGTTCCCTATATTGTGAAAATAGGCCCTAAAGCACATTGAAATGACTGGTGATGTTTTAGATACTAAAGGGATGATTGATTAAGATTTCCTGTTCCTATTGTATACTTTTTTTTTAGGTCTTCCATCTCACGTGCAATTTTCTGCTCTGTTTTATCTAATCCTTCACAAATTTCATTCTTAAAATACCCAGTTCCTTTTTCAACATTAAGTTAAAATATTCCGGAGTCATCTTCTGTACTTTCTGGTACTCTGTTTCCTGATACTCCTTGCTTCCATTCTTGCATTCTTTTATCCTTCACTCATAATCATTATCTATACTCAGACAGTAGTTATCTAAATTAAATAGTATTTTACATGTTTGAAATTATATCAGAGCTCAAGACATACATTTTCTTTGAGTTTCTTTCTTTTAATATAGAATACGTTGTCCACAATTACGGCTTGGATTCTGTGAAAAAGTCCTACATGTCTTAGACAGTCTGTGCCGCAGAGCTCATTTCTCTTCTGTTAAAATGTCTGCTTACTGTTAGCCCAATTTCCTTGATTTCCTATTAATATTGGGGAGTTATTGATTGTTAGAGACTTGGCAATAGGCAAAACGGGTCACCACCTGTGTATACAGAGATCTTGCCTCTTCCAGACAAACCAAGAACTAGACAAGGAGACTGGATACTAAGGTGGTGTCTTTTACTGAAGAAATCTTAAGCAAACAATACAGATTCATACACACACTTATACAGGTCCTAAGAAATAAAGAGAGACTAAGACATTCACATGAGCAGGGGATCGTTGGTATCCGTCGAGGGCAATAATTACCTGTCCGGAGAGCTGGTGTGGTCCTGCTGGAAAAAAAGGGGAAGGCTAGGAGGGAGAGTTGGCACATGTCCTGGACCCGCAGCAACACATGTAGATTCTGGCTGCGCAACCAAGAGCTGTGGAGGGAGGATGGGATAGGAGGTAGTAAGGCTAGAGAGAGAGCTGGTGTCTGGGAGCCCTCTTTTATTCAGGGTCTCTTGGGGGCCTGCTTGGTCGGACACCTCCCCTGGGAACACCCCTTGGCTGGTCCGCCCCATAAGTCTTCAGCAGAAGAGGACGTGTGCTCTGGCTCTGTGGCGGAGACTAGTGGGCCTGCAAAGAACTGGTTTGTAGGATCCAAGCATATATTTGGATTATTTGTCACAATTTGAAATCTTGAATGTGTTGGTTAATAACAGCCTTAATTTCTGCTTTTTTAATTTTTTGAATATTTTTCTTCTGTTATGCAAACTGTATCAGTGTGTCTCATTAATACTACTCAAACTCAATATATTCTGAAAAATCCCTTCATTCCAAAATAAAGAATTCCAAGATGCTCCTCTACATGTCTGATAGAGTGAGGGTAAATAGTGTAAAATAAGCAAAATTCTGCCGTTTTTCTTAATTTAGGTGTTACAATATTGCTGTTTTGCTGTTCTGTTAGCTGCCCTGAGTCTTCAGAAATTAGGCAGGATATAAATATTTTAAATAAATAACTAAACGTACCTTGAGTTACCTTGACAGATTTATTTTTGACAAGTGCAGAACACACAAAGTCCTGCAGAGAGATGACATTAGTGACTACTAGATCCCATACTTCCTTAAAGATACTGTGTTGGATCTTTTCACTATATTCAGTTAAAGGCAACATGTTCTGTTGGTGCAAGGTGTATCCCATTGGTGTGAGATGCATTCTGTTGGTGCAAGAGGCTCTTCCACTAGCAGAATACAACCTGTGTTGTTGGAATGCTTTACCGTTAGCTGATAGAACAAGTAGGATACAGTCCGTTATTTTTAAGAACTAATTATTTGGATCATCATTTTATGTAAGTGCAGTTAAAAGAGAGGAAAATGATAATACTTTTATTAATATTAAAATGCTTTCTTACAGGGTTTTTACCTATCCTTGTTTATCAGCCTTCCTGGGGGAATATGAGGTCAGTTCTTTTATTCTGAATTGTATGTATTTCCTTGTATTTGGACTATTGTGGCACTTTATGTTAATTAAAAATGACTATGTGTGATGCCAAACTTTTGGGTAAAAGAGACAGTCCTCCCTTGGTTTTAGTCTTTTCTTGTTAGTAGGAAACAAAGAGTTGCCATAGGAGAAGCAGAGTTGGCTAGTTGGCACGTTGAGGTGTGAGGTGTCATAAGAGTCTTTAACCTCTATGTGAGACCATTTGTCAGGATCATCAGGTACATTGAAGTGGCTTGATCCCAATATGCTGATAACAGCCAGCTTTACACCTCATTATCCAGGCCTCCAGGTGCAGCTGTGAAGGTCTTGAGCAGGTATCTTCAGGCCATGATCAAATGGCTGAGAGTAAATAAACAGAAGCTTAAACCAGATAAAACAGAGATTATGCTCGCTGAGGAGATAGAATGTTTGGCTAATGTTAATCTACCAGACTTAGATGGGGTTATGCTTTTCTTAGTAGAACATATTAAGAGCCCGGGGACCTGGACCCTCCTGGACCTGGTCTTGTTAATGGCTAAACAGGTAGATAATGGTGATAGGAGCACCTTCTTTTAGTTACATCCAGCTCATAAACTGGCCATTTGCATAGACACTGCTGACCCAGATACTCACATCCATGCTACTGTAAGCTCCAGTTCGGATTACTGGAACATGTTATTTGTAAGGGCCACCTTTGAAGACATCTCAGAAGCTTCAGTTGGTACTGAATGTGATAGTAAGGCTAGTTAGCTGCAGAAAAAAAATAACTAACTTGATAGCTTATATTTTTGTTTTGTCTTGATTGTTTTTAGCTACAGATGCCAGAAGATGACAATCTTGAAGCATTTTGGATTGATTTTAATACTGGTAGCAGAAGTATATCTTTTTATGTTGCTGCAGGTGATGAGGTATGTTAAGATAATTTTATTGTATTAAAATATTAGGGGTCATCTAGTATTTGATGATAAGCTGTTGTGTTCTGATCTGAGGGAGCCTCAGGGCTGCCTTTCACTTTGCAGAGACTAGTTAGTGTGCTTTTACAGATGTGTACAGTGGCAGGAAACCCCAACCAGTTGCCGGCTTTCTGTAGATGTGTATTTTCCAAGACATATATTTGTGTCCATCACTTTTTCTGCAGTTAAAGTAGCATTCTATGTAAGGCAATGGTACAGAGCAATGCTCTTCCTCACTCTAATGCTCTAACAATCTGTTTATTAATTGTTTTATTCTGTCTTTTGATCAATATGATCCTTAAAGTGGCTTATATAATCTTTTAAAAGAGTGATATAAACAGCAATCACATCTGGCAAAAGCAGTCAGCATTTATCAGCAATAACTATGACAGCAGACAAAATAAAGCAAGAATAGAAATGTCTCCTTTAATAATGTCCTTTGACTTTCTTACCCCGATGGGGAAATTAGTTGCAGATTGGCCACCAAAGCTCTTAAGGAAAAATTTATCATTGGAAGCCCTGGTGTGTACATTCAAGTCACCAGCCAACACAAATATAGCCCCCAGACATAAAAAAAAATATACTGAAAGTATTAATTGAATTTACTTCAGTAAATGGTTTGAAGATTGTCAACAGTTCCCCTCAAGTTGATAACTATAGGGATTATACATGTATAAAGCACTGTGGTGCATTTAACAATGTTTTCAGCTCTGCTTTCTACAGTGTTCTTGCAGTGTAGCTTTGCAGCTACATTATGGTGGAGGGACCTGTTCGATAATCTTAGGAAGAGACTAGAGGTGATCCCACCTTTGCTTAATAACTTGTAGCTCAAGGCTGCATCTTAAAATCTTGCAGTGTTGCATGGTATATTCTAGAATTCAGCCATGAAGACTACTGTTCATTGATGTTTTAATGCTCTAAGAGCCTTCATAGCAGCTTATAATGTATATAGGCAAAAAAAGTATGAAAACAAAAAGAGTATAAAATGGTATCAAGTGACCAAGAACGACAAGAAACAAAATTGTGCCTTAACTGTATATAGAAATCTAGCCCTTTGGGAGGCATCATTTGATTCTCCAATAAAAAATTTTGGTGTGCTTGAAGATCTGGGCCACTCTTCTGAAAACAGCCCTCCAGGATACCTTACATGCTGATCAGAAATTCTGTTGACAAATTTAAGTTTACAGTAAATTTAAGTTTCTTCAATAAAAAGTTTCATTCCCTTTTCAAAAATTATTATTTTTAGGCTCATCATTGGGAAACTGTAAGCATACCTGAAGAAGAAGTTGAAACATATATTATAGAAGGTAGTGACACATGTAAATTTATTTCTGGCTCTCCAATTGTTATTTATTTTAAAGGTGATAATGATTGTGAGCCAACTGTAAGTTCCTTACAGATTCCTTCTATTTAAAACTACAGTACAAATCCCTGATAAAGAAAATATACACTTTTCTGGTATACAATCCATTATCTTTCAGTGTTGTTACTGCCATTCATAACACAGCAATTATAAGTTGGGGAATGCCCTCTAAACAAACATAGTTGACTTTCAAGGATTCTTGTTGAATGCTTTTCATTTGTTACATGGCAAATTTATATGCTGTATTAACTTTGATTGCTTGATTAAAACATTTCTATGACACCTTTGAACCCAAATAGGGTCCCCAAAGCAACAATCATTGAAAACATTAAAACAGCATTTAAAGTATATATATTAAAAATTTAAATCACAGAAAACACATAAACATACATAACACAATTATGGAGGAGGGCCAAAGTTATGTACTTTTTCAGTACATTTTTATCCCACCCTTCCTCCAAGGGGTTCAAGAGTGGTGTGCAGTGTTCTCACACACTTAACTACAACACTACACTGGCTTCATAATGTGCTGGACTATGTGAACTGTCAGCAGGTGGTACTAATGGTCACAGGTCTTTCTTAGATTCTCTTCCCACCAGCAGTCCCATCAAAACCTGAGAAGGTTGATTCCCAGGATCATGCAACCTGTGTGGGCTAGTAGCTATGTGGTTGAGGCTGCAGTGAGGAAGAAGTCAGTAGGGGCAAAATCCCCTCTCTTTCCTTTTCTGTCAGCACAGCGCAGATTGCAGAAGATGGAGAAGGGGCGACCTGTACCCTCCTCAAATGGTACCCTCCTCCTGACGCCTGGATTCTGTGACCTCAGAATCAACTTTCCTGGGGTCAGTTGAGGGAGAGGATCATGGGAAGATCTCTGATCCTTGTGCTCATGGTGCTTGGAATCCATCAGGATAGCTACTTGATACTAATGAATTCATTTCCTCTTTGTACAGAACAGAAAGACAAAAAAAGGTTAACAATAAATATAAAAAATCCAATATTTGTGGGTGATGAAGAAGGGGAGAAAATAATATTATATTTTGATTCTGCACTGGAAATATTGGACGCAGTAAGAAGAATTTATGGCGCAAATAAATGTAAGGTAGGAGATGAGGTTTCCTTTTCCTATTTATTTTTCTTTGAATCCAGCTGAAATAATGATGTCTAACCACTACTTGTATTTTATACTTGCTTTTATAGATTATGCTACAAGTCTTTCTGTATCACCAGTTATTCCAAAAGCAAAAAGTACATATGAGCAATGGCAATTATCTCAAATAAAGCAAGAGGATTATTAACAGTTACTTTTTATATATTGGCATTCTACCCCCTACCCACCAAAAAGAGAAAAAAAGAAAACGGAGAAAAGCAGCAGTTTATTTCACTAGGCATTATGCAGTTAAGCAAAATGCAAAGGATAGAAAATGGAGCACCAGTAGACTGGACTGGTACACAATATCTAGAATTTTACACAGGAAACAAGAGCAGGGGTCCTTTTGTAGAAAAAGAGGTGCAGGAGCTCATTAGCATAACTCATTAGCATATGCCACGTCCCCTGACATCACGGGAAGTGTGTCAGAAAGGGAATGTCAGTTTCAGCCCCATTATACCCTATGGGCCATTGAAATCAATGGCAAAAACTCATAGGATATATGAGGGGCTGGAGGAAAGGGGGTTTGTGGGAGAGGCTTCAAACTTGCAGGGTAGCTGCTGGGGCCTCTCCTCGAAGCACCCACCAAGTTTCAAGAAGATTGGACCAGGGGGTCCAATTCTACAGGCCCTCAAACAGGTTGCCCCCATTCCCTCCATTGTTCTCTATGGGAGGAAAAAAGTAACACTTTTTCCCACCATAGAGAACAATGGAGGGAATAGGACAACCTGTTTGACGGCCCGTAGAATTGGACCCCCTGGTCCAATCTTCTTGAAACTTGGTGGGTGCTTCGAGGAGAGGCCCCAGCAGCTACCCTGCAAGTTTGGAGCCTCTCCCTTAAACCACCTCCCTTCCAGTCGCTTTTAAAGTTGCCGCCGAATTTCGGCGGCAATTCAGCAGCAGGCCGAATCAGATCAGAGAATCTGATTCGGCCCAGGGCTGCCCTAGTGGCCACTCCTGAGCTAGCGGAGCTTCGCTCCGTCTCACTCCGCCGCTCCAGCCCCAAAGGACCCCTGAACAAGAGTAATATTGGCTCTGGACTAGCAAGAAAATCATAATACAGAAAATATCACCAGCTATAAGTATCCTGAATCTGCATTGTTCATTTTTAGTGAAGAGGCACTGTTGACAAAAACAGCAGGACTGATTTCCCACAAGGCGCTGCCCCGGCATCGTTCTTCCCTTTGCCTCAATTGCCTGCTTGAATTTTCCACTATTTGCCGCGTGGCACATTTTTGACCCATGGCTCCACCTGGTTTCCTCTGATTTCCTCCACGGCTTCAGTAATCCTCAAAAAACAGGATCACTGAAGCCGCAGGAGAAATTGCGCAAAGCCGCGGGTCAAAATGCGCCCTGCGGCAAATAGTGTGAAATTGAAGCAGGCAGTTGGGAAAACAGGAAGAACGATGCTGGGGCAGCACCTTGTGGGAAATCAGTCTTAAAAAGGTTTAATATACCTCTAGCAAGTCTGATTGCTGTTCTCCAACTATGTTGTGAATTAGAGTTCACTCAATTCACACATTTATTTAAAACATTTTATTTATTTATTTATTTACATAATTTGCATCCTGCCTTTCTCCCCTTATAAGAGCCACCAAGATGACCAGCAAGTTAAAACATACATGATAAATACATTATAAACTATTAAAATAAGCTCCCCTCTCTCATATCTTATTAAAACAGCTTTTAGAAGAGTTTAAGATAGAGTTAAAATACATATAAAGCAGATAAAATACATACAAAATATGAAACATTGATTAGGAAGGCAGGATCATTGAGGGAATGCCAAATGAAACAAAAAAAGTCTTCACCTGCTAGTAGAAGATAGCAACAGAAGGGAACAGACAAATCTCCCTGGAGAGAGTTCCAGAGATTCGGTGCCATGACTGAGAAGGCCCCCTTCCTGGTTTGCTGCCTGCCTAATCTCAGTAGGTGGGGGCACCCAAAGTAGGACCTCCAGTGATAAATGTAACAGTTGGGCAGGTTCATAAGGGATTAGGCAATCCTTCAGGTATGTGGGTCCTAAACCATATAGGACTTTGAAGGTCAGTCCCAGCACGTAGTCCCCGGGAACAAACTGGAAGCCAGTCTGACAGAGAGTGGGAACAGACAGTGACTGACAGTACAGGAGGGAACAACTGTAACAATTTACAAAGAAAGAAGGCTGAAATAAAAAAAACACATAAGAAAAATACATTAGGGATACGTGGTTTACGAAGTCTAATGTGAGCCAAACAGACTTTCAGTGCATTCATTTTCAGAAGAGATAGAATGCCAGTGCTATAGTAAAGGTAAAGGTTTCCCTTGCTCGAAAGGCAGTCGAATACGACTCTAGGGATGCAGTGCTGATCTCCATTTCCAAGCCAAAGAGCCACCACTGTCCAAAGACTTTTCTGTGGTCATGTGGCCAGCATGACTAGACACCGAGGTGCACAGAACGCTGTTACCTTCCCACCGAAGTGGTGCCTATTTATCTAAGAGACTAATAAGAAACTTCACTAATACTAAACTATATAATCTCTCTTTGCTGTAAATAGAAGTGGAAAATACATGTTACCTCTTTTTAAAAAAAATGGTACTTTGCTATGTTTATTACTTGTATTTTTTAGGGATTTACTAAGAAGAGTACTATGTCAGTTGCCAGAACAACAGTGCATGTGATTTTTGATGAAAGTGGATCACAGGTATGTGTTTTAGATATGACAGATTAGTATTTTCTTTGTGTAGGAGCAAGCCTCTGTTTAACAAATGTAACAGAGAAGCATGGTAAGTAGAGATGGGACACATTTTATAGTTTCTCATGAGAATCTCCACATTTTTTAAAAAGGTGTTCACAAACTACTAACTATCCACAAGTAAAATCAGGTAAATAGGTATCAGCCCTGACTTGGATAGCCCAGGCAAGCCCGATCTCGTCAGATCTCAGAAGCTAAGCAGGGCCGACCCTGGCGAGTACTTGGATGGGAGACCTCCAAGGAATACCAGGGCTGGGACACAGAGGCAGACAAGAGCAAGCCACCTCTCTGAAACGTCCAAGCCCCACTAGGTGTTGCCAGAAGTTAACCATGTCACACACAAATATATATCTTTGTTCTTGACTGAGGCTACAGTTTCACTCACATGCCCCAACCTAGTGGATGTGATATATATAAGGACTTCAGTATATTAGGGAGGTATACACAGAAGTTCCCATTCAGGAAAGGCCTTTGTCACATGGAGATGCCTATTCAAGGTTCTCAAAGCTTTGGATTTATCACAGAATAAATGTCTACAATTGCAATCAACCAGAAAATCTGCCTATTGTACCTATTGTATAGTCTCTGGGTGAGAGAGAAGCTTAGTCCACATAAAGCAAGTAGGATGAAAAGTAGGATGCAGAACATAGAGCTGGGACTTTCCTCCTTCTCTCACTGCTTGCAGAGATCATGGTTTGGCATCTGAATCAAGCCAATGTCATCCTGCACCAAGACACCAAGAATTGTGGGTTCATTCATTCATTCATAGACCTTTATTAGCATATCATCAGTCGTAAGGTGTATAAAATATTGTACCATAAAATTAAAATCTTAAGATTCCATATAACTTAAGTACAATCAAAGTAGTAGTATCTAAAATTTTGTTCCTTAAGAACTTCTGTAAGAAATCTGGCAACATCATTAGTGATCTCAGGGATTGAATCATTCAAGAGAAGTTGACATTTCGACTTATTACTCAAATAACTTTTAGGATGAAGCCAAGTTAGAGGGAATTTTCCGTGAGGTAGCTCATACAGGGGGCATTCGACAATTATGTGCTCAATTGTGTCCTGGGAGTTAAGACCACAGAGGCACAGCCGTTCTTGTCTCGGGATTTGGTGGCATCTGCCATAGGTTGTTCTAGAGGGAAATGCGTTAACCCTGGCCAGAAGAAAAACTCTACGATGAAGAGGGATACTTGAGACTATAAAAATATTGGGGCATCTTTCCTGAATGGTTAGAGAGGCCGAGCGTGGCAGGTGAATGATATGAGGTTGAGTAGGGTGTAGCTTTTGCAGATCAGTGTCTAAGAGTCGTTGTTTAATTAGTTTAAAAATATGAGGTTCATTGGTTAGGCTAGGTCTTCAAGAAGAACACCAAGTTGACTCAATTTGGATTTGATTATGGAGATCCAGGAGGAATTATGCAGTTCTTTCTGCAAAAAAGATTAAAGGGAGCCCGGCTCAGCCCTTAAAGTAGAGCCTGAGCCAGTAGCGTGTCGTTGAGACCCAGGCCTTGGTCTCAATCAAATTTTGGCCAACTTCAGAGCAGATTGTAAAGCAAGGCACACATTCAGATTTGAATTGTGGGTTTTGTATCAGACTGAACACTTTTCGGCTTTTGACTGCCCATGCAGTCTTTCACCTTTGTTCATCTAGTTCTATGACATAAGCCCCAGTAACCTTATTACTGATTACTAATCGTTGGTATTTCTTTAAAATCACTTTTTCAAAATCCATAGTTAAGTAAATTAAAGGGGTACACGCGGTGATTAATAAGAGCAAACACTTTTTGAACTATGGTCCTGAGGTGCAGCAGGGGTTGTTGGTTTGGGGTTTTTTTTGGTTCCATTTGCATATTCTGAATAGCAGCACCCTCCTACATTGCAAGCTACTGTTCATGCTTCCTAAAGCTTTCTAAGGCATTCTGCTACGATTTCATTCTTGTTGGACAGAGCCTCGAGGTGTATTTGAAATGTCTCTAATAATGTGTGCCTTAAATGTTTTAACTTGAACGTCATTGTGTCCCCCACCCCACCCCCCTCCAAAAACCCTGAATAGGTTCTTGTACCAGAAAGTCAGATATCACCTTTAAAAGAAAGATCTTGTAAGCCAGTGGAAGACAAATGTGGTTATCCTGTAAAACATCATAATCTCCCTCAAAATCTGAATAAAGAAGATGTCGACTTCCACGCTCCTCAGTCCAAAGTAAGCTTGTTTATAAGAATGGAAACGTGACGAGAGAGGGCGTGTGCTCCAATGCATGTGTACATTAATATAATCGTAAGTAATTCTTTTTACTTTTTAATTTCAAGATCACCCCTGGTAAAAGGAAAGTATCTGAGGCATCAATGACTGTACCGTGCACTACCAGATTACCAGGGCAAAGTCCATTTCATTTTGCTAATACTTGTAAGTTAAATGGGATACTATATATAATTCATTATTTTGTATGTATTTGATGTTTGCTTGAAAATACGTAAATATACTCGGAGAGACTGAATGTAGCTGAGCATACTTCACTAACTGAAAGTTGGAAATGAGTATTCAAAAATGAGAAGTCACAAGTTTTTCTAAGACGGGTAACACTGGGAATCAGTGGGAAATCCCACAGGACCTTTCTTTGTTGAAGCAAGAGTTACTTGAGCATGCCAGTTGAGAATTCCAAATTATCCTGATTGTCGAAACATTCCTAAAAATCAGCAGTAGATATATTTTTTTAATTTACTATAATCTTGGCAGAAGCAACAAAGGGTTCTACAAACTTTAAACTTGTGTGTTCATTTCCAGCATCTCCCCGTAAAGGCCGGATTAAAATGCCTCTTCAAATGATGAGCTCAGCGGAACAAACTGACACTTCTTCAGTTCCTGAGGGAAGAGCAATGCAGTTTAGTCCTGTAGAAGACAGCATACCAGTATCTTCTGTAACAAAATCTCTTCAGAAAAATAGCATTGCCACACAAAAGGTAACCATTGTATGACAGTAGTGCTTAGAGCAGATTAAGACAAGTGAGAGTGACATGGAAAGCTTATAAGGCACCCAGGGTCCTGGATGAAACCAGTGAAGAGATGTCCATTGTCACAAGTTCTGCCAAGGAACTGATTTATACTGTCAGAACTTGGCCATGGCCTAACCTGACTCCACTGAAAGAGTAAGGGCAGCAGACAAGCTTTCTCTTGGCACAAGAGTGAGGAGGGAATCATTTCCCCCAGTTCTGCCTCCTCCTTTCAGCCCTTCTGTGCCTCTTGAGTTTTTTTGGGGGGGTTGTCTACGGAGAACCCACAACTCCTGGCATTGCCTTTTGGGGAGTTGTAGAAGGGTGCTGCCAGAAAAGCAAGAATGGGGAAGGTCCAATACCATGATGTCTTCTGCTAATGCAACCATAGAATCCAACCTTCTGTATTTATTGATCTTTTCAACTCATGGAAATAATTTTTAAATAGAGAATGGTACTCTATAAGTGGAATTTAATTCCAGGAGTTTTCAGAGAGCACTTAAATCAGGGGTGTCAAACGTGTGGCCCGGGGACCAAATCAGGCCCCTGGAGGGCTTCTTTCAGGCCCTCGGTGGAACTGGCTGGCTTCTGCTTCTTCTTCCAGTTCTGCTGCTGCTGCTGCGTCATCGTAGGTTTGCAGCTTACAGAGACACACCTGAACAGCATACTTACGGTTGCAACAGCACAGACATTTTGATGTAATAATTCAGAGCAAAGAGGTGTCAGTTATCAGATACTGCTAAATAAACAAAATATTGCAAGAGTGCCAATGTTTTAAGCATGTTTTTATTTTAAGTTAAAAAAAAAACCCATTTGTGTCCTTTATAAAGTTTATATCTTCGCTAACTGGCATTACATTTTATGACACTCATGGCCCTGCCCAACTAGGTCTCATTTATGTCATATCCAGCCCTCATAACAAATGAGTTTGACACCCCTGACTTAAATCAACTGTTACTTCTTTGAAGGTTCAAAATGCTCTGTGCTCCCTGTCAACATCACTTGGGCTGGTCCAGTCAAACTGACCGATCCCTTAACTTTGGTTCCTTTCCCACTTCGGTCTTTTAAGTTGCGGAACAGTGGAAAGTTTTTGATATGAACTTGGAGGCCTCTGTGCTGTCCTGCCATTTTGTACCTGGGTAGAGTGTATATATTATTTCTATATCTATTTATAGCCCGCCCTATCCCACATTCAAACAGTGTATAATTTTTAACAGGTTATATTAGGATATGAGATATTAATTTTTGAAACTTTGAGATTTTTTATATTAGGATTCTGGGCAGATTTTTTAAATATTTGGGGGAAAAGGACACAAATGAAAGAACATGTCTACTAATTTAATAACTTCCTGTTATATTCATATGTAGCTTATTCCAGTCAAGAAAGTGATTCAGGTGTTTCGCAATGAGGAAGATTTAGACACCTGTGAAAAACAAGAATCGGGCAAGTATCTCAACACATTCATCATCTGTGTTTATAATTCTGTCTTGCATGTATGTACAGAATTTTTTTATTAAGATTTAACATCTAACTTGATGTGTGCCTGTGATTCATTTAGATGGATTAAATGATATTGTTCCTGATTCTCAACCCGTGGGCAGGAGTGAAAAACCTTCGTAAGTACTGAGAACAAATTATATATCATCAGTATGAATGGTGACTGTTTTTAAAAGCAAAAGACATCAGTATGAGCCACTGTGTATTTTCCATGGGCACAATTTAGGAAGACGTATCACTAATTAAGTTGTATCTTGCTCTCAAATTCACAGATTGGTTCTAGGTAGGAATTAGGGCCACCAATCAAAGTTAATTAGTGAAACTCCTTAGAAGCCCAGCCAGACTCTTTCAGAAGGGGGGAGAAAGAGATCTGGCGGTGGGAGTGAGAAGAGGCAGAAGGACACTCTCCCCAGCCCACTCACTCGGGCTAGCCCAGCAAGCCCACCTGCCCACCCACCACACCATCAAGCAAGCCAGGCTCCTCCTGCTGCTGGAACTGCCGCCGTTCTGGATGTTGCTGGCTGGGAATGGAGCGAGGCTGGTGGGCCAAGGCGCTCAGTTGTCTGGCAGCCAGTTCTGAGGCAGCACAGCCCAGGCAGCAAGTTGAGGTACTTTGGTGCTAGCCTGGGAGAGAGGGACCCAGAAGAAATGCTAGGGGGCCAGGCCCTGTGGGCCCCATGTTAGCTACGGGCCTGACTGGAGTTGCCAATCTCCCTGTGGGGCCTGGTGATCTCCTAGAAATCACCATGTTCCCCAGCCACAGCACATCATTTCCCCTACAGAAAATTTCCCAGCTATTACAACTGATCTCCAGATGACCAAGATCAGTTCTCCTGGAGACAATGGCTGCTTTGGGCAGTAGACTTTATGGCACTATACCCTGCTGAAGTCCCTCTGCACCTCAAACCCGGCCCTCCCCAGGCTCCACCCCTCAAATCTACAGGTATTTCCCAACCCAGAGTTGGCAACCCTGTACCTGGCTATGGAACCGCTTTCCAGACCCTTGGAACCTAGAAGACATGGCATAGGAGGAGATGCTTTTCTACCTTAGCTACTACTGCATAACCCCAAATCAACATAAGTTAGGGGTGGAGGGAACCATACCTGTTACCATGAGGCTGTCCTCCCATACTACCCACTTGGGGCAGCAAAAGACAGCCCTGCCTTATAGCTTAGCAGAAGGAAACAAACATGGCTTGCCTCCCTCTATTTTCCCCTTCCCTCTGCCACCTCACCAGCCACAGCCGGGCATCTTGGGGTAATTCTGGATCTGTCTCTAATTCTGGAGAAACAGATTAGTATGGAGACTAGGGACAGGACTGGCTACAGTTATGAGGGTCTTAGTAACATTCAGGCTGGCTTGCTATAACATGTTCTACTGGGACTGCCTCTGAAGAGTGTCCAGAAATTATAACAGTTTCAAAATGCAGTAATGAGAGTTCCAGTGGAGACCTTATTGGGTCAGCTTTATCGGTTGCCAGTTCATTCCTGGGCACAATCCAAAGTGCTAGTGATAATCTTTAAAACCGTGAATATTCTAGGAGCGTGAAGGTATTTGATGTACCACATCTACCCATACTTACCTACCCATGGATGTTACACTTTCTGGGGTCCTGCTCTGTATGCCCACAATAATGGAAATAATTAGAATGATTATGCTGAACAAGGTCTTCTCAGTGATAGTGCCTGGAATATGGCATGCCCTTCCATGATGTTATTTTTTAAAATCATTTTAACATGTGTGTGAAGCTGCCTTGGTCACTGTTTGTTAAAAAGTATGGTACAGGTATTAGAAATAAATACATATTTGGTGATAATCAGTAAAAATGTTTGTAATATATTAATAAAATGGGGTTGCTTTTTTTTAGATTACCTGGTCGTCTGGAAAATTCCACTGCTGAAATTAAATCCCAGAAAAAGCAAATGTGTTGGGTACCTGAGAAGATAATATCGCACTGTAACAGGCAGAATATGAGTGCATCAGGAAGTATGTTCCATCAAGGTTACCCTGTTCATAATAACCTTGTTTAATATTGATAAATACCTTTTTATCCCATTTATAACTTTAAAATGTTTTTCTTATTTTGTATTAGCTTTTAATCTAAGTGATCGAGGGGCCAAAGAAAGAGCTTTCTCTTCAATATTCGAAATTACTTCTGCCACATTAAGAAATAATCAGTGTTGCAATGGAGAAATTATGGAGCAGAAGCAAAATGAAACCAATAAGCTACCAGTGAACGATGGCAAGACAAACAGTCCAGAGTCATGGAACAGTTTTAAGCATTTGGAAGAAGAAATGTCAGAAAATAATAGCTCAAAGATTGTTACCAGTAAACCTCAAATATCACTTAATGCGTGCAAAAAAACCAGAAGTTCAGTAGTAGATTCAGAATTAGTCACTGAAGCTAATGATGACGTTGGCTTTGATCCTTGTTCCTTTGGGAAGGGAACTGCCAGTAAGAAAGCTAAACAGGTAAAAAGGCAACGCAGCCTAAAAGCCATTCTTACCTAAAAAAAATTAAAGCAGGAACAGTTATTACATCATTCAGTAATATCTCCATTTTAATTTCACATCTACACTACTTCCTAATTAAGTGGCTTACAGTACAGTCCTGTGGAGAGCTACTGCAGTCTTAAGCCCATTGAAATAATTGATTTCTTTGGGCTTAGATTCAGATCAACTGCATATGATTGCACCGTTCTGCTCATACAAAACAATGTAAAGCTTGTTAGTTTAAAGTATAGTTTTAACTTTTATGTAAATTAATGAGCATTACTTTTCAAAGTTGGGGTTTTTGAAAGGTTACTTGTGTACACTTCTTGCCCTTAGTTCTGATGATGTTTGCATGCATCTTGACACCTGCCTTGTGTCTAAAAATATCCCACCTGAAGGGCAATGTCTAAAGCATGGGCCAGACTGGATGCAGTATGGGAGACAGACTGAGCTGATGTGACAGCACAGAATGTTCCTGATCCTTTCAGTTGCTCAGGGCAAGAGCTGTCTGAATGCATGCAGCTGAAATTCTATGTGGGAAGAACAAATCTGTTTGGCTGGAATTAAAACCTAACACAAATTTGAGAAACCTGGATCATCTTGTGGGGCAGATTGGAGAGTAGGCAGAGAACCAAGGACATAGGATAAGCAAAGGAGCAGGAAGCCCAGACAGAAGACTGCTAAGGAAGAGAGAAATTAGGCCATGGGCTAAGAAATAGGCATCTGAAGGAAGGGGAAGTAAATGAGCAGCCAGAGGAAAATGGCAAAAGAGGACAGATGTCTGAGAAAAAGGGACTAATGAGTAAAGTTGCTCTCCTAAAAGCCTCACAGTACTTAAGGTCAGAAAAGAGGAATGCTAAAGACAAGATGGTGCATGCGGGAAGGGAGACAAAACCCTAGTCAGATGGTTGCATTGAGGGGTAGCTCCAACCTCTCCATGTTGATTGTTACACTGAGAACATCTTAAGGGGGGAGGAGTGGAGTTAGGACAGAGATTGGCCTGCCCACCCTGGATGGTGTGCCACTTGCGCCAACCCAGAAGGTGAGGAGCTGGGGGTGATCCTGGATGCCTCACTTTCTATGGAGGCCCAGGTCACCGCAGTTGCCAGGTCTGCCTTTTTCTGTCTCTGGCAGATCAGGCAATTTGCCCGTTACCTCTCCCCCCGGACTTGGCTACAGTGACCTGTGCAATGGTCACTTCCAGTCTTGATTACTGTAACTCACTTTACGCAGGCTTGCCCCTGAGACTGATCCAGAAACTCCGAGTAGTCCAGAATGCGGCACTACGCCTGCTCACTGCATTGCCTATGCGGGCATGCATTCAGCTGGTAATGTGCTTGCACTGGCTACTAACTAAGTACTGGGTCTGTTTCAAGATGTTGGTACTAACCTTCAAAAGCTTATGTGGCCTAGGACTGACATATCTGAAGGACCGTCTCTTCCCATATGTGTCCCGAAGAGCCTTGCGCTCACAGGACCAACATTTACTGGTTACCCCCAACCCAAAGGATGTCTGTTTAGCCTCGACGAGAACATAAGAACATAAGAGAAGCCAATGTTGGATCAGGCCAGTGGCCCATCCAGTCCAACACTCTGTCACACAGTGGCCAAAAACACCAGGTGCCCTCCGGAGGTCCACCAGTGGGGCCAGGACTCTAGAAGCCCTCCCACTGTTGCCCCCCCCCCCCAAGCACCAAGAGTACAGAGCATCACTTGCCCCAGACTGAGAGTTCCTATCTGTACCTTGTGGTTAATAGCCACAGATGGACCTCTGTTCCATATGTTTGTCTAATTCCCTCTTGAAGCCGTCCATGCTTGTAGCCGCCATCACCTCCTGTGGCAGTGAATTCCATGTACTAATCACTCTTTGGGTGAAGAAGTACTTCCTTTTATCTGTTCTGAATGAAGCCCTGGCCCCGCCCTGGTGGAATCAGTTCCCACTGGAGATCAGGGCCCTGTGGGACCTTTTGTAGTTCTGCAGGGCCTGCAAAATGGAGCTGTTCTGCCAGGCCTTTGGTTGAGGCAGCGGGCATCCACTTCAGTTGGCCTCCCTACTTTCGTTCCCAAACCGCTGAAAGGGCCCATCTGATTCCACCTTGTGGCCCCAACAGATTTATATTGCTGCTACCAATTTTATTGTTTATTGTTTTTATGATTTTAGTGTGATTTGATTGTAATGAGTCTTTGACTCGATTTGTTGTGATCCGCCCTGAGCCTTTGGGGGGGGGGGGGGTGGATTAAAAATACCAAAAACAAACACTGTAGGCCCTGCATGTACATTAGAGTACCCAGTCATGTGGAGACAGGTTATGCTGTCTGTAAGCAATCAGTGTCTGCAGGCTGGACGAAAGGACAGCAGTCTGATCCTGATTCCCCCTCCACATTATTGTATGCATAGTCAACTCATCTGAATAGGGCTAGCATGGTCTGAAAGGCAGATACCTAGGTAGACAATGGGTTCTGGTTTCACGTAGAGTTGAAGAAAAGCGGAGCCCAGGAGAAAGTAGAACTTGGGTCCTCATGGACCACAGCCTCGTGGCTGTGAACTAGTGATCAGAAGGAAGTCGTCATCAAGGAGGTTGGAGGGCAGGGCCCTGTGAGCCAGGAGGCAGCGGAGCATAGAGTTGCTAACTCTTGAGTCTAGACTCTGATATAGGGGTGTGGTGTCTTTAGGAGTGTCACAGAAGAGAGATTTTACTGGTTTGGGACATGTACTTAAAGTGTGTTGTGTAACACTGTCCTCTCTCCCTTATGAGAGAGAAAAGAACAAGAAGCAGCATGGGTAGATTGCTGATTCTCCCGTATACTAATTTGAACTAACCAGCCAGTTCTTTGGCTGCAAACCTGCAGTATCCCTTGCTGTGCCAACCAATATATGCAGACTATGAGCATGTGCTGGTTTAAATGAAGGAAGGCAGACAGGCTGCAGTCCTAAACAGTGAACTGCTTGCATGATAATGGAGCTGTTTATAATGCTTCTATGTAGAACAGACTTGTGTATCAGTCAGATAATGAGCTGCAGGAAATATTTTCGAAACAATATTGATGTGACTGGTGGCACAATGACAGTCAGATTGTGGCCAGAGTCCAAATATCCTGCTCCATTAAAGACAGCCAGTAGCCTCAGTTATGCAAAGATTTTCTTCATGTTGTATGAATTTTTTTTGTTTCCCATTTCTAGGATCCCTCAGTTATAGATTCAGGGAGAAATAGGCAGAAGACTTTGATTCTCTGACACACACACACACACACACACATACATTCATATACACATATCAGAAGTTACGTTATTTTGCTAATCATGTTTTTCAGTAGATGTGACAAATATTTCCAAAATTTTACAGAGAGCAAAATCAAAAGCAATGGTTGAAGCAACAGACATATTAATAAGTAAAATCAGTGACAGATACAAACTAAGCAATGGTGCAAAAAGTACACGAAAAATGTGCCAGTCATTTTCCCACAGCAGGTATTTTATGCCTATTTTCTTTTTATAGTGACTTAAGTGGGGTTCCCATGTGAAATGCCTTAATTTTAGCATGCCAAGGAAATATGTGCAATAGAAAATGCGGATATGAAATAAATGTTCAATGCCTGAAGGAATCAACCCAGTTTCTACCTGTGCATCATGCACTTATGCCATGGAATGAATCTGAACATCATGCTCAGAATGCATCATGAATTGACTTTTCACTTAGTGCTGAAAAATTAGCTTTTTGAGTAATGGAAAAACAAATTGAGAAGAAGACCGTGACATCAGCCGTCACTCTGGCGCTTGCCACTTGCATGTCAGGGGCTCACCAGATGCTGCTTCAGAAATGGTCAGAGGCTGGGTCCAGAGTGAGGGAGTGATCACAGCTGGGGGTAGACAATGCAAATATTATCATTTTTTCCCCATATTGGAAAGTCAGGAAGGGGCATTATTATTATTTTTTTAAATACTGGAAGTATTGTTATCATTCAATAAAGTTGCATTGGGGAAAAGTTCTATTTTAATAGCTATCAGAAGAATACTCCCAATTTATTGAACACTGTAACTGTTCCCTTTCAGCAGGAATTAAAAATAATCTGCGTCCCCTCCTTGAGGCAGTGCCTGATGCTTCCCTGACACAATTCCTGATTCTGATCTGATTGGGAGTAGAAAGATTGGACCTGGGAATTGTGGGGCTTTTGCAAGATGGGATATTGCCACTCCAAAATGATACAGGAAATATTGGCCATTTGATTGGGCAATATTCAATTGTATACTCCTAATCACAGCGTCTCCTATCTTTTAGTGGCAGTCCTATTGATAAAACAACCTTACAGATTCAAAGAGCAAGAGTAGAAAGGAGCCAAGAGTCCAGTAGCACTAACAAAATTTGTGTCAGGATGTGCGGTTTCGTGAGTCACTGCTCACTTCTTCAGATGCTTAAGTGGTATTAATAGAACAGAATTAGCTGATATGCTTCCACATTCAATGTGTTGCAACAGCATTTACTCGTAAGCGGATTTCACAGAATACAGTATGATTGATTGATTGATGCAATTTATATTTGAATTGTGGTGACACGTGTGGTTTGATTACTGAGTGCAATATTTCTTTGCAAATGCATAGTATTAATTTCATTTGTATCTATTATTACATTTGATCCTCTTCTCTTGTAGAGCATCTTTAAATAAATCAGGTTTCAGTCTTAGTAAGGTATGCTTATCTTTTCCTATATTAACAAATGTAGAAAAGTATTTCAGAATTGCATATATGTATTAAAAGTGCATTAGGGATGGGACCTTGGAATGGAAATCTGAACAGAATCCATTCTTTAACATTCTGTCTCCTATTTTTAACAATAGCATCAAACGACAGTCTGTGGAAGTGGCCCTCAAAACTTTGCTGTCTGCTCTTCATACTCATGGGAGGCAGGGGTGAGAGGGGAGGAGAGACAGTCAGTCAGGTGATAATGTCAATTATATATGCTTTATTCAGACAGACTAATTAGCAGCCTCTGATGCACGCCGCCGTGGCAGCTGTTTTGCCAGAGTGCCGTGCTGCCCCAATCATTACACCATCTTAGGCTGACTTGAGGAGGACTTTTTGTCTCCTCCTGGATTTGTCCTGGTAGCCAGTCAGAGTTTCCCTGCCCATATGAGATCTTTCTTTCATTGAAATGCACTGCATCTTCCATTAAACAGAGTAGCAGATCCATGATTAGAAGCATATCTCTGGGAGCCCCTGTAAGAGGAGTAGGAGAGGAGTGAGTTTAACCCTGCCCCCTTTGTACATTGCTTCTTCATGGTCTTCATGCATCACACTGGTAGGTTTTGTGCCTGTGCAGAGCCATGATTTAGAACCTTTCCAGATCTAGCTTTTAGGTTTGAAGGCAACGCCTCCCCTCAGAGACACTTTGGACTGTGCATGTCCAAAGGAGAGGAGTCGTGCCTGCCTGCTTTCCTGCTTAGCTCTCTTCTGTCTGCCACAGTGGGGGCATTAATTGGAAGACATTTTTTTTCCCTGTTTCAAAGTAAGTTTTGTTTGCAATTTTTTAAAAAAGTTTTTCTTCATATATGCAGTTAATTATAGTTGTAAATCTCTGTATACTGTGGCACCTAAGTGCCTATAGCGCCATCTTTAAATGTTGACAGCAGTGTAGGAGGATGCTTCCTCCTTTGGGCACAAAGTTGACACTTGCAGCTATTGCCAAAGATTTAAGAAACTGGCACATTGGGCCTCTTAGCTTGTGGGTTTCTGAATTGCGGCTCTGTAGAGGACCAGAAGCCCATCAATGTGGATGATGGGCTTCAGGAACAGCAAAGATAAATGAAATGGGGCTTGAAGTAGGAGGAAGAAATCAGTGGAAATTGCCATTCCCTGAAGTAAACTTGTGTCCTTGAGTCTTTGGAATATGTGGTTGGGTACAAGTTGGTACTGTGTGTATTTTTCTTAATTTGCAAAGCAGCCCATCTTGCATTATTTAAAAATGCTATTATTATTCCACAAGAAGGGGGACCCACGATACTCGCGGGGGGGGGGGGAGGAGAAGCTCCACGTGGGAGAGAAGGAAGCAGTGGCAGGTGAGCCTTCTCCCCTCCACCCGGCACCAACGGCGAGACCCGTGCAGCTCTCAGCTGCCAGACCCACCAAGCCTTCTCCCCCCTCCCCTAGCAGTGGTGGCGGCGAGGCCTGGCTGGCCCGCCAAGCCTTCTCCCTCCCTCCCAGTGGTGGCGGTGGCGAGAGCTGAGTGGCTCACAGCCACCAGCCCACCAAGCCTTCTCCTGCCCCCCCTGGCATGTGCAGGGAACGCTCGTTTACTTTTGGGGGGATTTAAGTATCCCCCTATAGTTTTTTATAGTTTTCAGATTTTTCTGCACATCTGGTGATTGCCCCAAATGTGCAGGAAAATCTCTTTGCCCCCTAGGTGCGGATTTAGATATCTGCATGCAGGGGGTGCCTTGGCTATTAGATATATAGATTTGGATTTTTCAAGTAGAATACATACTTAGCTATGTGAAATAAGCATCACAGCCTTGGTTCTTTTTTGTCATCATTTTAAGCAAGAACTCAAAAGAATTGTTTTGCTCTCCTGGTGCAAGTCCTGCTTGACTAAAAGAGACTTGCCTGTTTGGAGCAGAGTGAGGGTGACAGCTCTGAAGTCCTAACTGTTGTTTTACGCCTAGAAAAAAAGTCAGAGCAGAGATTCTAAAAACCTGAAATCTGAAACTGTGCTTAACATCACTACTGGACACCTGATGTAAGTAAAGAGCAATATCGTACAAGTGTGAACTTGTTTCTGTGTGAAAATTATTGATTGGTCCCCTTAATACAATTTTCTGGCTTGTTCTAGGGATGATGTCTACAATTTTAATCTCAGTGGATTTGATGAACCTACAATAAAGCTTGGAGTAAGATTACCATTTTTGTAAATCAAAGGATAATCGTGAAATTAATCAAAGGGTTAATCATGAAATAAGATCACATTTAGGGGCAACCCTTCTGATTGGTAGGATGAGATGGTGCAGATCAGGCATCCTGTTTTAGAGCACTGTTCAAAGGCAGTATCAGTTATTTAGTTCATTATATTTTTCCCAGGGGGAGGAGGAATTTTTATTTTCTCCCTCAGGCCCCCCAAATATCTTCTGGTCCTGATCACATTTCTGTTTGAAAAACTTGAACTTTCTACAATTTTATGTAATGGCTAAGAGAATATTGTCACTGAGAGCAGTTTAGAGAATAGTGGTTGTTGATGTAAATATTACAATGACATCTTTCACATCTTGCCCATTTTAAATATATTTTATTAATGATAGGAGACCATGATTCAGTTATGGTCACAAAAACTGACCATTCATTACAACTACTGTCCCCAGGTGCATATCTTCAATTGCATCAAATTTACTTTCACCTAGTTCAGAACGACCTGGATGCAGGGCTCATTTCGTAGCAGGAGCTCCTCTGCATATTAGGCCACACACCCCTCATGTAGCCAATCTTCCAAGAGCTTACAGTAGCCCCTGTAAGAAGAGCTCTGTAAGCTCTTGGAGGATTGGCTTCCATAAACTATGGGGGGGGCTCGAGGGCTCGGGCCACCCCTGAAATTTCCCAGGGGGGACTGAGCCCCCCCCCAGCAAAATGGAGCGCCTGTCACTGCCTCTTCCCCCCTGCCTCCCTGGGCCCTTCCTAGGCCTGCCGGCCAACTGGCCACTGCTGCTGTGAGAGCCTCTTTCTCCCCCCCCCCCGCCCGGCTCCCCTGTACCCACTCCTCCCTCCCTCCCTCCTTCCCTCTCCCTCCCGGGGCTCCAGGCAAATGCCCAACGTGATCGCGTCACCCAGAAGTGATGCCACCACGCTGGGCATATTGCCAGAGCGACGCTCTAGCAATTGCCGTGAAACTCTATGGCACCGAGAGGGAGAGGGAAGAGTGGCCAGGTGGGGGGGAGAGGCGGTGGCGGTGGCATCATTTCGGAGCACATGCTTTGCATGCGCATGAGCCCCCCCCCGGGGATTTCAAAACCTGATGCTCCTGTTGGCTACATTGGGGGGGGTGTGGCCTAATATGCAGAGGACCTCCTGCTACGAAATGAGCCCTGCCTGGATGTGAATGCAGATGTATATTCACCTTGACCTAATCAGAATCCATGGAAAGCTGTTCACCTATGGGAAAGTTTGCTCACATATCTCTTGCTACATTATTTTTATTTATTTATTTCGTGAGATTTATATCCCACCCTCCTCGCCAGCTGCTCATTGGGTTACAAACTTATATCTCGTGTATCAGACCTCTCTGAAAGAGGCTTATCTTTAAAACATTAAAAATAATGATATAGAATATTTGAAAACAAAATTTAAATCAGATTTCCTCCTATCCCTAGCGGGTACTGGACTCTCACACTCTTCTTTGAGAGTATACCTTTCTGCAATCTCGGCATTCCACAACAGAATTGACAACTTTCCTGTGTTCGCCCACCCCCCTTTCGAAACGTTTTCTGAAGGGCCTCCTACATCTTTATCCGCCCACCAGAGTCCCACCCCAACCTTGGGATCTTCCGTTGGTCCTCCGCACGCTCACTCGGAAGCCATTTGAACCGTTGGCATCCTGTGATCTCCGGCTGCTGCCTTGGAAGATGGCCTTCTTACTTGCCATCACGTCTGCCCGTCGAGTTGATGAACTCCTAGCCCTCAGACACGATCCTCCGTTCCTCTGTTTCTTACCAAACACAGTTCACATGGTTCCGGACATTTCCTTCCTGCCTAAAGTCATTTCCAACTTCCACCTACATTCTGAGATCGTCTTGCCTGACTTCTACCCCTCTTACGTTTCCGAGCAAGAATGTCTCTTACACACCCTTGACGTTAAACGAGCACTTCTATTCTACCTTGCTCATACAAAGGCAACTAGGACAACACCTAGACTCTTTGTCTCTTATGCGTCACACAGAATGGGCAAACCCATCACTGCCCAGAGACTCTCCAAATGGATTGTGGAACTTATTAAACTTGCCTATGATCTCGCCAAGACTCCACTTCCGGGGCCTATCCGGGTGCACTCTACCAGGTCTATAGCAACCTCCACAGCATTCCTCAAGAGTACTTCCTTGACAGACATTTGTATGGCCACGACTTGGGCTACTCCAAATACATTCATTAGGCATTACGCACTGGACATCTGAGTAGCTGCACGCTCTGCAATGGGTCACCTCATTTTATCCTCTGTTTCTCAGTGACAGCCTGCCTGCACCCTCCTCCATGTAGGACACTGCTCGCTACTCCCATCAGTGTGAAGCACAGAGACCACGTCGAAGATAAACAGGTTGCCTACCTGTAACTGATGATCTTCGAGTAGTCATCTGTGCATTCACATTACCTGCTCATCCTTCCCCTCTGCTGCCAGGCTTTCTCCTCATTAACACACTTGGTTGCAGCGGTCAGAAGGAACTGGCGGGATGTCTGCACCCACTCTGAGCGTGCACGGTGGGGCTCTGCGCATGCCCGGAGGTGCTGGGCGCGAAAATCCGTTAGAGCTTTCTACAATACCGAAGGATTCCTGCGCAGGCGCAGAAACCCATCAGTGTGAATGCACAAATGACCACTCGAAGATCATCAGTTTGTCTCTTAGGTAGGCATCCTGTTTTTCTTAATTATTAGAGGCATTTGGCTTAAAAGTTATATATAGCGTTTCTTGTGTTGGGTCAGACATTTTGGGTATATCTCTATAACGTTTTATCAAACTGCACTCTGACCATTTGTTAATTTTAGTGAGGGAAAAACTGAAGTCCATGATACAATCTTTACATCTAGGGGGACAGAAAATCAGTTGTAAGGAGGATCATAATGTATGATTTTTTTTTTTGTATTTGCATTTTAGATCCAAGAATTTCATGTTACTAAATTGAAAGCTACCACAAGTCTTTCAAAGAATATGTAAGCAATTTAGTTTCTAATGTGCCGGGGGTGTATGTGACCATTAAATCAAGATACATTATAATATAATTTTGTTGCTAGGAGCACTACTGATGTAGCTATTTGTCTTAGCAGAATAGCAACTTCCAATTTTTGTTCATTCACTAAGAACTGTTATAGTCATGGCTGTGAAAACGTGATCCACATTTCAGTTCTGCTCAGTTTTACACCAGGAAAGCCTGAGTATAAAAAAGAAACCCACACACCCCTTGCTTGCGAGCTAAAGGATTAGGTTTTCCACCTAGCTAAGGGGACAAAGACAGTCTGGGCAATGACCCATGCCAACAGCATCACTAAAAAGCGACAAGGTGCCTGAACAAATTAGGGGAAACACTGAGAGTCTCGGATAGAATAAAATCAAAGATAAATTTATTGAGAAGAATATTTAGCAAAACTCAACCACTCACAATAATATCAAGCGCGCAACATCAGAACTTGAGCATTAGAATGCTAATGTTCCTGACTAAGCAGCATGTATCACATAAGAAAGGGGAGAGGAGACCAAAGAGGTAGATCAAGAGCAACAGCTACCTATCCATGCAGGTTCCAGTAAAAGCTCCTGTTCCCAAGACAGGAGTCCCAAACAGCCAGTAGTATTCAAAAGGTAAAATCCAAAGGCAGAGGGCAATATGCATCATGGCAGATGGAGGTTTAAACTCTTACAGAAACATGGTTGTTTGTTTGTTTGTTTATTATAAGAATGTGCTGTTAGGAGCAGGGTTAGGTTGGCTAACAGGTATGCCACGGGAGAGGCTGAAGGAGTGGGCCTGAGTAAATTCCCAAGTAAGGAAAGAAAGTAGAGGTCTCTGGGTGGGTAGGTGGTAGGTGAAGATCCTCCTTTCCCAACACAGCACCTTCAAGGGGAGTTACCCTGATCCTATGTGTGACATCAGGTCCTATAGGGCTCCTATGTCCTGACTCAGGTCACACATATGTATTTTGGCCCTTTCCTCGTTGATTCAAAGTTTAACCCGGCAGTTCTAACAGTCCAAGTCAGATCATTCTGGACTGATAATCTCTTAGTGGGGAATATTCCTTTTTAAGTGCTAGGGTGACCAGATCTTAAGTGTAGGGTGAGGTTTGGTTGCTGTCGGGAGCTACTTACGCCCAGTCCTGCCATCTCTCTGCTACTCTCAGCCTTTGTCTTGGAGCTGTCATGCAAATTGTTTTCTGTGCCTCGTGTGTCTGGCAGAGAGAAGCTGGTATTAGCACTGTGGTGAAGAAAAGGGGAGAGATATGCCAAATTGTAGGCTTGTTGACAACATCACACAATTGTTACTTCTTAGTCACAAAAATAGGACAAAGTAAATTAATCCAAGTGAAATTTTGCTTACTCTGGTTGTAATTATTAGGATAAATACTTTATTTCAGAAATCAGGAAGACGAAGGGAAAAGTAGAACCCAAAAGAAACAAGACAAAAAGGTATTTTAAGAAAAAATTGATAATTTTCCAATATTTATCCATTTTTAATTACTTGTATAAAGATATACAAACAATGCAAAACCCTAGATTATTATTATATCAAATACTATCGTAGCAAGACAATGAACAGGTTCTGTAAATTCTCAGCTTTCCTTAAAATCAAAATGCAAGGCTCTAGTCCCTTCCCTTGTGGAAATATAAGGGGAAAGGCATATCATTGAATCAGAGGGGCTAGACACTTCCTTTAAACTGAAATCTGGGAATTCACAGAACCTGTCACCCCCTCTAATTATAATGGTATTTCATTGTAATGATATTCTAGTGCCAAAAATGCAAAAGCCCCAGTGGCCTGGAGGACTGGAGGGTCACTGCGGGGGGACTGGGGCAGGCAGAGTGCAGGGAAACTTGCCATGGGGAAACCCCATTGCCACTGCTTGTTAATCTGCAGCTGCACCAGCAACAGGGAAACCACAGAAGCCTCTTCCCTGTGTGAAAGCCACCTTTATTAGGTATACATTTGAAACTCTGCATTGAACTGTAACAGACTTACTACTGCCCTCTATATTTCCTGGCTTTGGGGCACTAGTTTTTGATTTTTGTTTTGTTTGTTTGTTTTTAGCTTTTAATTCTGTATCTATGTGTATTTGCCAGCTAAGGGTGATGTTTCATATGTCTGATAACGTGGGCTCTAGTTCAGAAAAATGGATGCCACAATTGCTACTCTGAGCTGTGCTGCAAGACACTTTGTTGTCAGAGACCATGTTTCCAGTACTTAAATTAACATCTCTAAACTTCCTCCTCCACCTCTGCCTTCATTTTTGGCCCACAGGACTGGTTGCCATTAATCTGGTGTTTGTTTGAAATTCCAGTTACTAAATTGGAGTCCACTATAGATCTCCCAAAGAAGATGAGTTCGAGTGACTGTCATTTCTGTATGTGTTTAAGTGGAAACTGTGGTCCTGATCCAGTTAAAGTTAGTTGTGACAAATGCTGAAGTCTTATACACACTGACCTAAGAGTATTTAATATTTTTGAATAAGCACACATAGGTGTGTATTACAAGGCTGTGGCCACATAGCCCTTTAATGCAGGAGGAACTACTGTTTCCTCCCGCATTTAAAGGGGCTGATCAGACCGGCCGCAGCTTCTCCCGAGGCGAAGCAGGCTCCAGTGCGGGTTCAAAGCGCTTTTTCTGAGCCTGGGAAAATCAACTATTTTCCCGGAAGTCGCGCTTTGAACCCGCACTGGGCCGATCTGGACATCCCTCTCGCAATGTTTGCGAGAGAGGAATGTCCAGATCGGCCCTCCTGGGGTTCCCCCCCTTTTTGCACTTGGGCACTCAAGCGCCCAAGTGCAAAAATGGGGGGGAACCCGGTCCAATCCGCGCCCCAGCAGCCACCGCTGCCTTCCCCCCTTCTCCCCAAACTTACCAGGTAGCCAGCGGGGCTCGGGAAGGGTGCCTCCCCCGGCCGCCACTGCTGCCAGCCGCCTCCGCCGCCACATGCCGCCGCTGCATGCTGCTGCCTCCCACCACTGCCAGGGCTTGGGAAAGCCTCCCCCAGCTGCCACCGCACACCGCCTCCTTCACCGCTGGGGGTTGGGATGTGTAATCATCCCAACTTGGGGGGGGGAAAAGCAGCTCCTTTAAATCCGGGAGGGGTCATGTGATCACAGCCTAAATCCCATCAACAGCAGTGAAACTTGTTAACCATGTGTAATGTTTTATTGATTTCAGTTGGATCTAGTGAGTCTGCTTTTGCTGTATTTTTGAATACCCAGACCCTGTAACAGCAAATGAATGGTTTACGGTGTTTTCTTGTTTTGTAGAATGGAACAAATAAAAACAAGAAACATCTTTTTAGTGATACAGACACAGAATACAGAGGTGATGACACTAAGACAGATATTAGCTGGCTACGAGAATCAAGTAGAAAACTTAAACCACAGTTGGTAGATTACAGTAGAACCAAAAATCAGACAAAATCTAAAATCCTCGGAACAAGTAAGATATTTATGAAAAAGTCTATAAGTATAATATTTATCTACATTGTACATGCCATACAAATTATTTCAAAGAAAAACACATGCCTTGTGATGTTAAATATTATCCTGCTACAGTATCTTAAAAATGATTGGTTTTCAGATTCTATAGCTTTGTGGTTTCTGTGCATATTAAATAGACACCAAACTTGTACAGAATGTTGTTCAGAATTTTCCAGAACTAAGCTCAGGGACATTTTTGATAACTTGTTCTGCCCACCCTAAGGAGAGGGGCTCCAGCATGCATGCCAGGAGTGGACAAAGCAGTCCCTTCCCACTTGGTTCATCTTCAGCTACTGTAGTAGCAGCATTGTTAGGAACATTCTTTAAGGGGATTTTCTGCGAGCTAGGCCTTTCTTTTTTCAAAATCTTCCCTTTTGTTTTCCTCTATTTTCTTGCCAATCTTTCACACTCTGCAGTCTTCCACATGCCTATAAGCACTGCTGACAAAAGTAAGTGTTGACAGATGTGACATTTGCCTCATTTGGGGGAGGAACACGGAACAACATCTTGCCCACACTGTTTAAAATGTGTGCAGCAAGCCCAATGAAATCACTCTTTGCATTAGAGAGTAAGTCTCTGGGAATAGGCACTCTTACCAGATCTTGCGGCCTTCCTTGACACATCCTCAGCTACTTGGAGCTCATCTTCATCAGTCCCTTCCCAGTCATTGAAACGGATGCAGTTGATTCCACTGGATTCACCCCCATGATTCGAGTCACCTGGGGTAAATAACATGGTGTGCACTCATCAGTCTAGACATTAATGTAAGCAAGAGCAATGCACCTCATGGACATGCATGGAGGATATCAAGTGAAGTTTTGGATTCAAGTACTTCCCATTGACAGGGATGACTTTTTTAGTACCAAAATGGAACAAAGTTTGAGTCCAGTGGCACCTTTGTTCTGCTGCTTCAGACCAACATAACTACCCACCTGAATCGAGTACTAAAATGAGTGATACTTTGGAATGTTCAAAAACTATGGTCCTCAGCTTGCTTCATGGGCCTTATCCGAGGGGCTACGTGGCTTCAAACACAAAAGCAATGGTTCTGACCTCACAGAAACTGCAGCATGGGTTTATAAAGTGACCATACTTCCAATTGTGGTTTATTCTGTCTCCAAAATACTCTGTGTGTGTGTGTGTGTGTGTGTGTGTGTGTGTGTGTGTGTGTCAATGCCCTAAATTTCCTTAGATTTCCAAATACATCCTTTCACTCCTCCTGAACTCTACCACTTTCTGTGAGACAGGAACACATCATATGTGAACAGTAATGAGAATCCAGTTGTCATGGATGATGCATTCTTATGATAAGAAGTGACCTCTCATGATGGGGAGCCTACTGCAAGAACCGTTCCATCCCTCAGTCCTGGTCCAGGACATAGTCTGCCATGCCTAGTTATGTCTTAGAACAACTGATGATTCACAGTGCACTTCAAACATTTCTCCCTGTCCTGAAACACAGAACAATCCAGATAGCAACACATGAACACATATGAAGCTGCCGTATACTGAATCAGACACTTGGTCCATCAAAGTCAGTATTTGTCTACAAAGACTGGCAGTAGATCTCCAGGGTCTCCAGCAGAGGTCTTCCACATTACCTACTGCCTGGTCTTTAACTGGAGATGCTGGGGATTGAACCTGGGGCAATGATTTGGATCCAACCAGGTTTTCCACTTACTCCCAGCCAATTTAGTACAGCCCCCATCCCACATGGCTTTTGTGTCCATGATCCACAGCATAGCCTTTGTGGTGGTCAAAGAGGAGCCCCTCCCCTTTTTTAACAGTGGAAAAGCTGGTTGGATCCAACCCAATATGACCATGTATTCCATCCACAAGCAAGGGAGACATTGGATTAAAACATCTTCTTTGTGGTCTCTGTGCATCACACCTCTGGGATTAAGTGCGCCTGCGCCGATCCCGATCGGTAATCTTCAAAGACTAACGGATTTTCGCGCCAGCTCCCCAGTCACGTGCACGTCCCACTGCGCATGACCCGGGGAGGGGCACGAGGATCCCGCCAGTTCTCTTCTGACCGCCGCGTCGTGAGGATCCCCTCTCCGCTTCGGTCGGTAGCTAACTTTCGTTTTTCCATTGGAAAGGCCTTTCGGACTGATTTCTTCCTTTTTCTTGACTACGGACTGTTTCTGGACTCGTTTTTCGGATTTTCCTCCTACTCCCTGCTCGGCCTATGGCCCAGCGATGGGGTTTCTTTAAACGTTGCCTTAACTGCGGGAGTAAAATCGCTCCCCCAGACAAGCATTCCCTCTGCTTGTTGTGCCTCGGCGAGTCGCATCGTGCCAATTCCTGCTCGAGTTGCGCCGCTTTCTCCAAACAAACTCGTAAGAACCGCGCAGCCCGACTGAGAGTGGCACTTCTGGAAGCAGTGTTGTCCCCGAAGATGTCCGCAGCCGACACCTCGGGAGCATCCCCATCGGCACCGACGGGTCCGATGTCGTCACCGGTACGAAGTCCCTCCGGTACCGAGAAAGCGGCACCGAAAAGACCCCTCTCACTGCCACAAACTCCTGCTAAGAAACGCAGAGAGGGCAAAGAGGGTAAGGGCAAGCTGAAGCACAAGAAAACCTCCGGTGCTTCGTCGACGCATCCCGCATCTGACATGACCCAGCATGGGTCTCCACAGTTTGACCCACCGGGACGTGAGTGATCCTGGGGCAGCTCTGCCTCCCCGATGCCACGACCCATTCAGCTCACGGACTCAGAACCCGACATCAAGCTGACTCAGATCCCTCACAGCAGTCCCGAGACCGGGCCCGACCCGCTACCGACACCGAGAGGTGAGCGAGACTGGCGTCTCCCCCCATCCTCGGTGCCGTGGGACATTTGTCAATGGCGATACCTGTATGGTTCCACCTACCCTCCACCTCCGCAGTGGTACCCGACGGAGTGGGATCGCCAATCAACGTCGTCAAGAGTCTCCCGATGCCGAGATCCCCCGGCACCAAGACCGACGCCGCCTCCGGTACCGACACCGAAACAAACTCCGCCCGACGTCGACCTTCCTCCTTACCAACCGGACCCGTCGACCCTTATATCTCCCTCCGAACATTCCGACCAGTCGATACCTGGATCTTCCGCATCTTCCAATGATGAATCTCCCATCCAACCATCGCCATCCCCCGATGTTGCAGATAATTTGCCAATCTCTCCCTTGGAGGATGTGAAATCCTATGGAGAGCTCATCAAGAGAATGGCTCATTCCCTGGCACTTGCCACGGTTCAACCAACCCCCATCGCTACCGATGCCATCTTCGAAATCGTACAGATGGATACTTCCACTGCGGTGGCTTTACCACTCATATCGGTGCTCTTGAACACCGCCAAAGAATCCTGGGGGCATCCCTCCTCAACTCCAATCTCTAGCAAGAGAATGGATCACATGTACCGGCTCCAAGAGCCAGGGGCAGAATTTTTATTCATTCACCCTAAACCTAACTCCGTTGTAGTGACCCCCTCGGCCAGGGGCCATAGTGGACATTCCTCCCCCCTGGACAAAGAGGGATGGAAACTGGACTCTTTTGGGAGACGTTTTTATTCAGCTGGCGCATTGGGCATAAAAACTGCAAACTATACAGCCTGCATGAGCAGATATCAATACTCCCTATGGGAGCAGATGACACCGCTTCTGGCCCATCTTCCTGAGGATAAACAGCGTCTAGCCAGGAAGATCCAGAAGGAGGGTATGGTCCTGGCAAAACACCAGCTTAACGCATCTAAGCATGCTGCGGATGTCACTTCCAAAACGCTCACTTCGGCAGTTGTCCTTCGCCGCCACGCCTGGCTGAGGTCGACTTAGCTTCCACACGATACGAAATCCTTGGTGGAAGACCTTCCATTTGAGGGTGAAGGACTGTTCAGTTCCACCACGGACACAGTTCTTCATGATCTAGACAAGAGCATAAAGACGTCTCGTAACCTGGGCGTCTCTCAACCGAGGCAGCAGAAGCAGAAGACGTGGCAGAGATCCTGGTCCAAAAAGCAGCCACAACGATCTCCCACTGAACCCCAATGGCAGAGGCCATCCTCTACTGTTTATCAGCAGAAACCTTACGGCCACAAACCACGTTTTCCATCCACTTCCGCCTCCAAGGCCAAGCCTCCTAAGTCGAACAAGCAGAGTCTTTGACTCTCCCACCCGCTCCGATCTCCCAACCCGTCTGTCACCCTTCCTACCCGCATGGCAACGCATAACGTCAGACAAATGGGCCCTCTCTGTCGTAGCAGAGGGATACAGGGTAGAATTCTTTCAGATACCACAAGAATCGTACTTCGTAACCACCCCTCCCTCCGACACACTATCATCAGAAGTCGAAGCCCTGCTGTCAAAGGATGCCATAGAGCCGGTACCACTAAACTACCTACAGCGGGGATTCTACTCCCGCTACTTCACGGTTCCAAAAAAGGATGGCGGACTTCGTCCCATACTAGATCTTCGGAACCTCAATGCGTTCATCACCTACAAGAAGTTCCGAATGACCACCCTCCAGACCATCCTACCGCTACTAGAAGCCAATGCTTGGATGGTGACGCTGGACTTAAAGGACGCATACTTCCATGTGACGATCCACCCGTCGCACAGACCGTACCTACGCTTCGCGGTCGGTCCGCGTCACTTCCAGAACAAAGCTCTACCTTTTGGCCTTTCTACAGCTCCTCGTGTCTTCACGAAGCTTATGGCAGTAGTAGCGGCCCATCTACGGCTTCAAGGTGTCCACCTTTATCCTTACCTGGATGACTGGCTTCTGGTCGCTCCCTCCACGACAGAATTACAGAACCACATTTCTATCACCCTTCGAACCCTAGATTCACTAGGGCTGACGATAAACCTCAAGAAGTCCATGCTCACCCCTTCCAGATGGGTGCAATTTATCGAAGCCATTCTGGACTCTCTACAATGCAGAGCGTTCCTACCCCCCAACAGGGCGTCGGATATAGTCTCCCTCCCCCTTTCCATCCAGGAGAACAAGGAGGCTACAGCCAAACAAATCCTTCGCCTGCTAGGCCTGATGGCTGCAACGACAGCAGTGATCCCCTTCGCCAAATTGCGGATGAGACCACTGCAGCTTTGGTTTTTGAGGTGATTCCGCCCCACCATTCATTCCCTCTCCAAACGTTTTCGGATGTCAAACCAGGTCCTAGAGACTCTGACTTGGTGGCTTGTGCCCCAGAACTTACAATCGGGTGCACCTTTCCGACTCCCACCCCCTTCGGCGACCGTCACCACAGACGCCTCCCTATGGGGCTGGGGAGCTCACCTGGATGGTGTAGGTGTGGGCGACAGGTGGCATCCCTCTGTGGCCCACAACCATATCAACTTCCTGGAGCTGTTGGCGTTCCATACGCAGTGAGATCCTTCCGCCAATCCCTGTCGGAAAAGACGGTGGCTGTCTTAACAGACAACACTACCACCATGTTTTATATCAACCGTCAGGGTGGGACGGTCTCCCGTGGACTTTGTCGCCTAGCTATAGAACTTTGGGATGAGTGCCAGTCTCTAGACATTCACCTGGTGGCAACGCACCTCCCAGGGCTACTCAACGTTCAAGCAGACTTCCTGAGCAGGGGAGGAGCATCCGTACACGAGTGGGAGCTAAACCCCCTCTACCTGACTCCGATCTTCGATTGTTGGGGGCATCCATCAGTGGATGTATTCGCCTCTCGGGAGAACAAGAAGTGTCACCTATTCTGTTCCAGAGCAGGTGCGGATCCGACCTCCCTCGGGGACGGCCTCCTTCTCCCGTGGATGGGGAGACGACTGTATCTGTTCCCCCCGATTCCCCTGATACCAAGGGTACTCTACAAACTGATGTCGGAACGACCGTGGGCGATTCTCGTCACCCCATGGTGGCCGAGGCAACCCTGGTTCCCCACGCTCCCCAGCCTCTCACGAGGGGCATATCTCCACCTCCCGACGGACCCAGAACTCCTCGGGATGTATGGGGGCCGAGTGCTGCACCACGATGTGCCCAGGCTGAAACTAACAGCTTGGCTGATCCAGCCTTAGGATTAGATTCACAAATTGCTCAAGTACTACTGAACTCACGTAAACTTTCCACACGTCGTTCGTATGAGTCGAAATGGACTAAATTTTTAACCTTCCTGGCGTCTGTCCGACGGCCCTCCATTCCCGCTACGCTTAAGGATGTGTTTGGTTTCCTCTTGTCATGTAAGGACAGAGGATTGTGTCACTCTTCTATCCGGGTCTATTTGTCAGCCATCTCAGTCAATCATCCTAAGATTGATGGCTACTCAGTGTTTTCCCATCCAACAACGAAGCAATTCCTCAAGGGAATGAATCGTCTCTACCCACCTGTGCAGACACCAGTTCCGGCATGGGACTTGCCCCTGGTCCTCACTAAGCTAATGGGAAAACCCTTTGAACCCATGGCTTCATGCAGCCTCCAACTTCTGTCGTGGAAGGTTGCGTTCCTGGTAGCCATCACGTCTACTCGACGTGTGAGCGAGCTCTCAGTGCTTCGTTGCGACCCACCGTACCTTACTTTCCACCAAAATGCCGTTACTCTGGCTCCCGATGTTGCCTTCCTGCCTAAGATAGTCTCGGACTTTCACGTGAGGGCGGACATCACGTTGCCGGTGTTTTTTCCTGATCCCCAGGACCCAATGCAACGCAGTTTACACACTTTAGATGTCAAGAGAGCTCTGTCCTTCTACTTGCAACGGACAAAACCCTTTCACAAGTCTCCGGCTCTCTTCGTTTCTTATGCCTTGCTCAAACAGGGACAGAAACTGTCGTCTCAGAGACTCTCGAAGTGGATAGTAGAGACGATAAAACTCGCCTACCTCCTGGCCAAGAGGCCATTGCCGGCGTCCCTCCGGGCACACTCCACTCGAGCCGTGGCTACTTCCACAGCATTCCTCAAGGGCATTCCCCTGGGAGACATCTGCAATGCTGCAACATGGGCATCTCCTCACACGTTTGTGAGACACTACGCCCTAGATGTCCGCGTCCATCAACGTACTGTGGTGGGCCGTGCAGTTCTGCAAGCAGCTCAGATGTGAGACCTCCAGCACCCACCTCCAGGTATGTGGTGTGTTTATTGCTCGCTATTCTCCCAGAGGTGTGATGCACAGAGACCACGAAGAAGATATACAGGTTGCTTACCTGTAATTGGAGATCTTCGAGTGGTCATCTGTGCATTCACACCACCCGCCCTCCTTCCCCTCTGCTTTCGGTCTCCCTCATTTTTTTCTTGGGGGCTGTTAGCAGCGGTCAGAAGGAACTGGCGGGATCCTCGTGCCCCTCCCCGGGTCATGCGCAGTGGGACGTGCACGTGACCGGGGAGCTGGCGCGAAAATCCGTTAGGCTTTGAAGATTACCGATCGGGATCGGCGCAGGCGCACTTAATCCCAGAGGTGTGAATGCACAGATGACCACTCGAAGATCTCCAATTACAGGTAAGCAACCTGTATATCTCTGTGCTTGCCAGTTATGGGAGGGTACAAAATCAATATCATAGCAGTCCATGGATCTGTGGCACCAGAATACACCGGCAGGCTTCTTAGACAGGGTCATACAGTGCATGAGTGGTCTTTCAAGGAGCACCTTTCATATGAAAAGAGACTGGAGGGTCTGAGGCTTTTCAGTTTAAAAAAGGACCTCCAAGGGGGTATATGATAGAGGTTTCTAAAATTATCCATAGGGTGGAGAATGAAAGGGAGCTTTTTCTTCTCTGTCTCATAAGATGAGAAGTCAGAGGCACCCAATGAAAGTGTTGGAAATAGGTTCAGGGCAGGAAAAATGAAATACATCTTTACTCTCTGAGTAATTAAATTGGAATTCACTGCCACTGGAGGTAGTGATGTCCGTGAGCACAGAAGGCTTTGGAAGGGGTTAGACAGCTTAATGGGGGAAACGTCCATCAATGGCTACTGGCCATGGCAACTAAAGGAAGCCTTCATATCCAGAGACAGCAAACCTTTGAATACTAGTGCTGAGAGGCAGCATCGAGGGAAGGCCTCAGCCTCTATGCCCTGTTTGTTTGGCCCTCCGGAGCCTGCCTTGGTGGGGAGGGCGGGATATAAATTACACAAATAAAATAAATAATAACTGAGTGGCCAGTGTGTGAAACAGTATGCTGGAACAGATGGGCTATTCTTACATTCAAGTGGAGATGCAAAATTTCTGGGGGGTTTTTAAAATTATTTTTGCATTTGTGCGTGTGCGCCCATGCCTGGAAGTCACGGCAACCTCTAGCGACTCCTATTGGGACATGGAGGACATTCAGAGAAGTGGCTTGATAGCCGGCCTCCCGACCCTGATATTCTTTGGAGGTCTCCCATCCAAATACTTGCCAGGGTCAGCCCTGCTTAGCTTCCGAGATCTGATGAGATCGGGTTTGCCTGGGCTATCCAGGTCAGGGCTAAAATTTCGGGAAATTTTGAAGCCGGGGGTGGGGGGTGTTGCTTTTTTCCAGGGGGGGGGGGGAACCAGTTTGTGGGAGGAGATTTTTCTGGATTACCCTGGTCAGGCCTGATTGAGATACAGATGTGCATTTAAGAAGCCTTGGGTATCTAGTTAACTTTTCTGTTACAGATTGGGCAAGAAGTAAACCTCAGCAACATCTTAGGTTTCTTCTGGGTATAGTACACTAGTGATACTGCTTCCATTTTGTTCTTTATTACAGCATAATTATTTTGCATTTTTAACACTGACAAACTCAACAGAAAATCGTTCCATCCAGTAACCTGCTATGTAGATAATAAACGAAAGCAGTTACATAAGTCCACTGTTGAACACCTCTTACTACTAACAAGTTTTTCCTGATATCCAGCCAGTACCTTCCCGCCCTTAATTTAAACCCATTCTTGTGAGTCCTCTCCTCTGCTGCCAACAGGAACAGCTCGTTGCCCTCCTCTAAGTGACGGCCTTTCAGATACTGAAAGACAACAATCATATCTCCCCTCAGCTTCCTCTTCTCCAGACTGGACATTCCCAAATCCTTCAGCCTTTCCTCATAGGGTTTGGTCTCCAGGCCCCCGATCATCCTCGTCGCTCTCCTCTGCCCCTGTTCCATTCTGCCCACAGCCTTTTTGAAGTGAAGCCTCCAGGACTGCACACCGGACTCCAGGTGCATCCTGACCAGTGCAATGTACAGTGGGACTCTGACATCTTGTGATTTGAACGTTACACCTCTGTCGATATACCTCAAGGCCACATTAGCCTTTTTTTGCCACTGCATCACACTGCTCATAGTTAGCTTATAGTTCACCCGGACCCCAGGATCTTGTTGCCAGAATTATTCACCCTTAACAGTAAAATATATCCATAAAAATATGTTGTATGTGTAAATTTCTGATCTTTAGTAATGTGATGATCTGTTTACTGATGGCTGAAAAGATTACTTTGTGCTTAAGTATTTCTTCTGACTCCTGAAGCCATGTATAATTGGCCTAAAATGGCTTGCTATGTTGACTTTTATTTTAGGTAAATCCCCTGTTTCAGCAAGCATAAAAAGAGTGTCTCAGCAAAAGAAAAGCAAAAGTAACAAGGTATGGCAACCTTTCAAATGTTATCTTTTTAGAAGTAACAAGACTGAATCTGGTCAGTGTGTGTGTCTCAAGTGCTGTCAAGTCATCTTTGACCCATGGTGAATTAATTAGCTAATGACCTCCAAAGCATCTTATCATTAATTCTGGCCAAGTAAATGTTTAAATAGTTATGCTAATGCCGTTTTAATAATCTGATCACTTAAGTAACATTTCTTCATCCGTAAAGAGGTGGTTCAGGCTGTGTTTCATATAAAATGACACACAGCTTCAAAAGCTTACATAGGCTTGCATACAATTGTTTTTGAAGCTCCGTTCAGTTTCCAGTTGTGTCAGATGGGGGGAGACTGCTGTTTTAGAAGCATGCATCTCTTTTGGGATATACATAACTATGCAGACCATACTTTTAATTATTGTTTCCTGCTTTCTAAGATGTTGTATAAAGTACTGTTCAGTTGTACTGTTGCATTCAGCACATAGGTGTGCCAGGGCCACTATAGCTCCAGCCACCCACTGCCAGCCTCCCTTTGCAGCTTTCTGGGTCTATTTTCATCAAAATCAGATATTTTCCCAGCGAGTGTTGATGGTGAGGGTCCAGTGTTCCAAGACAGTTTAAAAGCAAGTAGTGCATTTCTGCGTGCCACCAGATTCTCAAGTGTTTAATTCTTTGTAACCTTATATTCACCTATAAGCTGCTTTGAGAGACTTGATGTAGCGTGCATTTAATAAATATTCAACACAGTGTTCAAGATACACTTTTTAAAACATTCCTGTTTCAAAACATCAGAGTGAAAATGATGGAGCAAAAAATCCACCACCAACTAGATTACGGCAACCTAGAAGAGCAGCAAAAGCCAAAAAATGTTATAAAGAACTCTCAGATTCAGAGACGGAAAGTGAAGATGCATCTTCAATTCACTTAATTAAAAAAGACTTGGTTAAAGGACGTGTAAGCATTGTTTTTCTTTAGAGTATTATGTTTTGTTTTGTTTTTAGACTCTATTCAGGTTTGCTTTTTAAAAGTTGACCCGTGAATCTGCGCTTTGAACTTTATTTTCAGGAATGTTGTGTAACCTTCCAGGATATACTAGTGTTAGAACAGGTATAATCATCTAATTGTTCATTTGCTGTCGTTCATATCCAGTGAAATATGTTTGATAAATTCTTGTACATCTAGCCAGAGAACAGAAGTATGGACAACAAAGATGTGAATCAGCTGAAGGTTAAACAGTGTGTCATTTCTAGAGGGGCAACAAAAGGACAATCTATTAAGCAGACCAAAAAAAGTTCAATTAACTCAAATGATGCCTCACCCAAAAATAAAACAGAATTATCACCAATGCCTTCATCTGACAGCCCAGGTTCTGTTGAGCTAATGAGATGTAAGTATTTCATAATTTTGGTTGTACATTTTAATAGCTCTGACTTCATGCTGAATAAAACAAATAATTATTTAAATTTATATACAAGTGACTCTATTTTAGGAATGTGTGAACCTGTCAGTTTTTGATTCTTTTGCAAAGGAGGCCAAATCCATCCTTTTAAAAATCCCTTATCTAAAAATGCAGGTTTGCCTGTACTACTTAGTTTTGGTTGATTGTTTTATTTCCGTCACTTCTAGCAAATTTTTAGTATTTAGTGCTTTTTCAAATGATTTTAATATTTCCTGATGTGTAAATTATGCAAACTATTGTCTGTCCTGAACATCAGGGCTAACCTACCTGTCCCAAGTGCACTTTTCATGCAATAGCTCAAGAAGTAGTGGCTCTGTCACTTTGGTCCTTTTAGGACATTGCCATTGGCAATCTGTTGCATGATGTCCTGAACAAAGATTAGGTTATTTCCTTTAAAACAGAAAAAAAAATCGAATTTTCCATTGCAATAACTTTGCACCCTGAATAAATTTGAAGCCTGGGTCCTGGTTGTTTATTATTTGTTTACTGTATTTATATCAACACATTCCTCCCCAATGGGGACATGAAATGGCTTATGTTGTTCTCCTCTCCTATGCTTTATACTCATAATGTCCCTGTGAGGTAGGTTAGGCTGAGTGTGTATGATTGACCCAAGGTCACTCAACAAGTTTCCATGACGGAGCAGAATTCAAACCTGGGTCTCCCAGATGCTTATCCAACGCTAACCATTACACCACACTGGTTCACTGATATTATTTACTGTCATACAGAGTTACCCTGGCTGTTTCATGAGAAACTTACTTGAAGTTTTTTGTTCTGTTCGCAACTGAACTGTTACTTCATCTTCATGGCTTCTGTGAACTCCACATTGGGATGACATTGGCCAGCTGCAGAATTGTTTTCAAGAGTTACAATATGAGGAATGCCCCTGATAAGAGTTTTCCCACCTGATCTGTTGTATGTTTGCAGGAGTGAGAGAGCATGCCTTATTCCTGGTCCCTCATCTTTAAAAGGCCTCAGCTGAAGCTAGGGCTGCCAAGTCCAACTTGGGAAATATCTGAGGACTTTGGGGGTGGAGCCAGGAGACTTTGGGGGTGGAGCCAGGAGAAAGGAAGTGACATCATTTTGTGATGTCACATCCTATGATGTTGCTTCCACATGCTGACACATGAACTCATGAAGTTTCCTAATACTGAGCTTCTGCTGCTGCCTTGAGCTTTATAGGCTTGCAAGCAGCATTACCCAGACTGTGACTTTTATGCCACTGTTTTTTGTCGCTGAACAAGAGTCAGTGTTATGTAGCAGTCAGTTTGTTTGGCTGGGATCTGGGAGAGCCTGGCTCAAAACCCTGCAGTGCCATGGAATCATTTTATTTAATACTGAATCAGGCCATTGGTCCATCAAGGTCAGTACTGACTACTCAGACTGGTAGTGGCTCTCCAGGGTCTCAGGCTGAGATCTTTAATGTCACCTATGACCTGATCCTTTTTTAGCTGAAGAGGCTGATACCTCCTGCATGTCAAGCAGATGCTCTATCACTGAGCAACGGCCCTACTGAATCCTTCCTCATCTCAGCAGAATATGAAGCACTAAGTGCTACACAAGTGCTAAATATGATTTTCATATCATAAGAACAGGAGAGAAGCCACAGTGGATCGGGCCAACAGCCCATCCAGTACAACACTCTGTGTCTCACAGTGGCCAAAAATACCAGGTGCCCTCAGGAGGTCCAGCAGCGGGGCCAGAACTCCAGAAGCCCTCCCACTGTTGCCCCCCAAGCACCAAGAATGCAGAGCAACACTGCCCCAGACAAAGGGCTCCATTTAGACCTTGTGGCTAATAATAGCCACTGATAGACCTCTGCTGGATGGGGACAGAGAGAGAGAGACAGACAGACAGAAAAAAGAAAGAAAGGGGGAGGGGGGGAGAGAGAGAAGGAAAAGAGCTGGCAGACCCCAGCAGCTTACCCCAAGCAGCTTACTCCAGCAGCAGGCCACATGCAAAAGCAGGCCCTTCAGCAGAAAGAGCCTCTCTGGGCGGGACTCTCTTGCTCTTTCTTAAAGGGGAAATGTCTGTTGAGGCTTTTTACTGCAGGGCAGGCTCTCTGCAGACATTTCCCTTTTAAGAGGCCAGGGCAGGCTCCGACGTTTCCCTGCTGGCAGCCATTGCCTCCCCCGGTGGCCAATTCTGAAAAAGCGGGGAAAAGCTTTAAAAATCGGTGCTTCCCCCGCCCTACCCGGGGACTTGGCAGCCCTAGCTGAAGCATCGACCTTTAAGTCTAACCAGCAGCCTCATGAACTCTGTTCTACATTTATAAAATGCACCGTTTGAGAATATTGGAATAACTAGAATAAAATGTTATTAATGCAGCCCAGAAAGCTCCAGGGTCTTTTGCTGCTGTACAGACACATCACCTTTCTGCTGATGCCAGCAAGCTGCCAAAGCCAGATCTAACTCCTCAGTCATTGTTTTAGTGAATAAGTACCTTATTGAGTTCCTATCAGGTCTATTCAAGTGGGAAAAGTTGGTTGATGTTCCTTTTAGGGAACCACGCCCTCCTATTAAACAAAAGTGCTGACAAAACTCATTTCTGTAGATCGTGTGGCATTAAAATATGAAAAAAAAATTATCTAAGGACAATTGAGACCTGCTGAAGCCCAAACACTGGAGGCAGTTATGTGTGCTGCAGGAGGTTCCCAGGAAAAGCTGCCTGATCTCTACTTGAGCCAGTTCAAACACGATTTTTTTAGTGCTTGCCCCAAGATTTTTTGGCTGTTACCCCATAAAGTGCCAGTAAACAAACAAAAACTGAGGCAAACATTCTAATTTTTCCTTAAGGAAGTTTCAGGGAAATTCTTGGTTTTTATGGTATTTTGTCTTATATTAGCCTTCTCTGTGTGTTGTTGGATTATTTATCACGGTTAGCCCTGGACACAAACGTTGCAACTTACATTAGTAATTTTGGTAAGGGTGAACTCCGGGGTTCCCTGGGCTTAACAACTGGATTTTCTGTAGTTGTGAAAACGTAATGCTAAACAGAGCAAAAGAAATGAGAAGAAAAAGAAAAAATATATACCACAGAATAAAAATCCCTGCAGCAGAAGTGAAATGTGCACTAACTAGTGAAGGGACAGCTTGTTGGCAGAGCTCATGCTTTGCATGCAGAAGATCTCAGAGTTCGGGCACCTCCAGTTCAAGAGTCTCTGGTTGCAGAAGTACCTTCTGCCTGAGATCCTGGAGAACTGCTGCCTATCACAGAAGACAATACTCTGCTAGAGACAGCGGTGGTCCAACAAGACACAACTGCTTACTTTCATCAATCCTTTCAGTTTCTTTTCAGAGCTGTTCTCTCAAGGACAGTTCTCAGGAGAGCTCTCTCAACCCTACCTCTACACCACAGGGTTTCTGTTGTGGGGAGGGGAAGGGAAAGGAGATTGTAAGCTACTGTCCTTTGAATAGTGATGGACAGGGTACAAATCCAATCTCCTCCTCCTCCTCCTTTCAGGTATATTTACTAGATAAAATGTTAATTTCATATGCAAATGACAAAGCTTGCCTCTGCCTTTCCTACCAGCCAGCCAGTTGTTGGATATAAGGTTATCTCTCTACTATAGAACATGCTGACTAATGTCTTTATGTTCCTTTAGGTTCTGAGAAGGCTGCAGAGGAAGAATTTACTCAAGAGCACGTTTCAATGAGAAGGTCATCTTCATCATCCTTCCTTCAAGAGCTCACACCTGAAAAGGAGGGAACTTTATGCAATATTAAAGAAATCACCGCTTTACTTAATACAAATAAAGGAAGTGCACAGTTGAAGCAGCCCCTTGAAAAGGGCAAAAAATCAGTGTTTGAAAATGAAAACCTGTCACCTGCTTTAAGCCCACTATCTTTGGTAAATACAAACGTGTGATTTAAAAGAATAATTTCACCTACATCTTAAGTGGAATTTAGTTAATTCTTTTTTAGGTATACAGCCCTGTGACAACCTCCAAGGCCCATAAGCCTCACCCGGCCATCACTCAAGTCCCCTGGGGAAAAAAATTAAGTCTTAATTAGGGGGGAAAAACCCCCAAAATATTTGTTAGCAAAAATCTGCAAACTAAATGTATATATGCACTCTATAAACTTTCTAAGATAATGCGTTAGTAGTCATTATCCCTACTCTTCCAACCCAGCCAAGACTTCACTGCTTACTGATGATTGGAAAGTGTTGTTCAGAGTGGCCTTGCAGCTTTTCTTATGATGCTTGTAGATGGTTGACTTCGGGTGATTCTGCATTGGGTTTTCCCTCCATTGTTTTAGCAAACCTACGTTGGAACAGAAATTCCTCTCTGCATTGCATGCTGCCTTCACTTCTTTTGATCATTGGATTTTATGGCCCCTTCTGCATAGATTTATGGCCATTCAGGGGTGACTTTGCAGTCAGTATGGCATTGGCTTGGAGTATTTGAATGTGGTTTTGAGCTGCACCTCTTCTTCAGTGTTGAGAAAATGTGGAGCGAATGCCAGATGCAGAACCAGCCTTCAGCTGCCATGCAGTCTTCTTTTTGCTTGTGCTTTTCTCCTCTCTCTGCTTCTGCACTCTACCTGTCCCCTTAGACAAACACAGATCTTCTAGCCCCTTCTGAGTCAGTCTATGCTGCTTCTCCTATCTTTTTCTTGATGAGGAATTTCCTTTGATTCTAGTCTGTCTTTTATCTCGTTCTCAGAAGGCCTTGGCCTTGTTTCTGTAGCTCTTCTGTATCCCCAACCACCTCTCTACTGCCTCACCCTGAAACTTCCACATCAGTTGCAGGCATTTTTCAGGCCTTGTTCTGATTGGTCCCTGCATTCCATAGTTCACAGTCTCCTCATGTTGTTCATTCTAAATGAAACCGTATCCTGACCTTGAAAGCCTTATTCATTCATTCATTCAATTTATACTTCACCCACCCCGCTGAAACAGGCTTTCCTTAGCAGCAGTGTGTGGGTTGTATCCTGCTTTGCACAATTGCAAGGTTTGTGGCTCTTTCTTTCCCCTTGGTCCCCTGATGTAAAAGTTTATTGTTTGGGGTAGAGGGACTTGTATGCGTTCTATTAGCCACACAGGTCAGGCTGCTGCACTAGGGAGGAGGAACAGGGCCAAATGACTCCTCTCTCTTCCATCCATAGAGCTCTGTTCATGTAAGAGCCAGTTTGTTCCCTTTCCCTTCCCCACTACAGCCATACAACCAACCCAGCTGTTAGTATGCACAAGTGGACCCCAGCAATAAATTTTTCCTGGGGTTTAGGGTTCCAGGAGGATGGGGAAGAAGAGATTGGATTTATACCCCGCCCTTCACTACCCAAGGGAGTCTCAGAGCGGCTTACAATCTCCTGTCCCTTCCCCTCCCCACAACAGACACCCTGTGAGGTAGGTGGGGCTGAGAGAGCTCTGACAGAAACTGCTCTTTTTCAAGAACACCTCTGCCAGAACTATGGCTTGCCCAAGGTCATCCAGCAGGTGCAAGTGGAGGAGTGGGGAATCAAACCCAGTTCTCCCCGATTAGAGTCCGCATACTTAACCACTACACCAAACTGGCTCTGAACTGTCAGCTGTTGCCACTTGAGTTTTTCCCCAGGGGACTTGAGTTTGCAGGATCCAAGCCACCAACCAACTACAAGTACACTGTATAACTTCACAACCAACAGGTCCCCTCTAAGGCTTCTATACAAAAACAAAAATTATAATAAGATCACATTTTGAAATATCCTTCACAGACAAAATGTTTCTTCACAAGCTCAGCATGATGGTCTGAGGTAGCTTCTGTTTATTTCCATGAGACCTACTCAAATGGAAGTGTTCATTGCAGTCTTATTTAAATGATATAAAGATTACTGATTAAATAAGATAAAATGTAACATAGAAGAACTTGATCCTCTTCTGTTTACAGTATATAGGATCCTTATGACTTGCCTGTTTTCCTATTTTTATAAGATTAATTTAGTTGTACAGATATAGGCTGACATCCCTACTGTTGGTTAAATTGGAGAAATTAGCAATGTGTACTTCACAGTAATGATTAATAATGACTTATTCTTTAATATTTTATAGCCGAAACTTACTCCTTTAATTGCAAGCAAAAAACTCCCCACTGGCCAAGATGCAGAGGCTGTTGAGTCTGAAGATAAAATTTCTAGTGCTGATGAAGCAATAAGCATAAACAATGATCCATTAGATAGATCATCTGGTACAGAATTGAAAGAGTTTTCCGAAAGCTTCACCAACAATAGAAGGAAGGTACAATATAGCCTTTTGGAATAAGTAACTCTGATTTGATGTTTCTAGGCTTTGGAAACATTTGAAAGGCCTATTTCTTGTAGATCTTCTTCGTGGTCTCTGTGCATCACACCTCTGGGATATAGTGCGCCTGCGCCGATCCCGATCGGTAAACTTCAAAGCCCAACGGATTTTCGCGCCAACTCCCCGGTCGCGCGCCAACTCCACTGCGCATGACCGGGGAGGGGCACGAGGATCCCGCCAGTTCTCTTCTGACCGCCGCGTCATGAGAATCACCTCTCCCTTTGCTCCGGTCGGTAGTTAACTTTTTTTTCTCTCTGTAGAAAGCCTTTCGGACTGTTTTTCTCCCTTAACTGACTACGGACTGTTTCTTGGACTAGCCTTCGGAAATTCTCTTCATTTCCTCGCTCCTTCTCGCGGGACCCCCCACTTGGCCTATGGCCCAGCGGTGGGGCTTCTTTAAACGCTGCCTGAACTGTGGAAGCAAAATCGCTCCTCCAGATAAACACTCGCTTTGTCTGCTGTGCCTGGGAGAATCCCACCGCGTAGACTCCTGTTCAAGCTGCGCAGCTTTCTCTAAGCAGACCCGCAAGAACCGTGCGGCGAGGCTCTGAGTAGCTCTACTGGAATCGGCTTTATCACCGAAAATGTCGACAACCGATGCTCCGGGACCGTCTACATCGGCACCGACGGGACCGACGGCGTCTCCAGTAACGAGTACCACCGGTACCGAAAAGTCGGCACCGAAAAGATCCCTCCTGCTGCCACACACTCCTGCAAAGAAATGCAGAGAGGGCAAGGAGGTTAAGGGCAAGCTGAAGCACAAAAAGACTCTGAGTGCTTCGTCGAAGCGTCCCGCGCTCGACATGACCCAGTCTGGGTCCCCACAGCTTGACCCTTCAGGACGCGCCCGCTCCCGGGGTAGTTCCACCTCCCCGATGGCGCGACCCATCCAACTTACCGATTCGGAACCGGACATCGAAATGACCCAGGTTCCTCGGAGTAGCCCTGACATCGAGCCCGAACCATCTCCGACACCGAGAGATGAAAGAGACTGGCGCATGCCACTGGACTCGATACCTTCGGATGTCCGTCAGTGGCGATACCTGTACGGCTCCGCGTACCCTCCACCACCACAATGGTACCCACCTGAGTGGGACCGCCAATCCGTCTCATCCAGGGTCTCCCGACCCCGAGAACCTTCGATACCGAGGCACACACCGATAGCGAAACAGATATCGATGCCGACAGCTCTACCCGACATTAATCTTTCCCCGGCTCATCAGGATCCATCGGCTCCTATGTCTCTGGAACTCTCCGATCAACCGGTACCGGGCTCTTCCGTTTCTTCGGCCTCCGATGACGAATCACCTACACATCCGTCACCATCACCCGACGTTGCAGACAATCTTCCGATCTCTACGTCAGAAGACGTAAAATCCTACGGAGAGCTCATCAAAAGGATGGCACACTCCTTAGCGTTAGCCACGGTCCAACCGACCCCTGTCGCTACCGATGCCATCTTCGACATCGTACAGATGGACACTTCCACGGCGGTGGCCCTCCCACTCATATCAGTGCTCATGAGCACTGCTAAGGAATCCTGGAACCATCCCTCTTCTACCCCTATATCCAGTAAAAGACTGGACCATATGTACAGGCTCCAGGAGCCGGGGGCAGAATTTCTTTTCATACATCCCAAACCTAATTCGGTTGTGGTAACCCTATCAGCTAGAGGTCGCAGTGGCCACTCCTCCCCCCTTGACAAAGAAGGTCGGAAACTGGACTCTTTTGGGAGACGTTTTTATTCAGCTGGTGCTCTGGGCGTAAAAACAGCAAATTACACAGCCTGCATGAGCAGGTATCAATACTCCCTATGGGAACAGATGACACCACTTCTGGCTCATCTACCAGAAGATAAACAATGAATGGCTAGGAAAATCCAAAAAGAAGGCATAGTCCTGGCCAAGCATCAACTTAATGCATCCAAACATGTGGCGGATGTCACTTCAAAGACGCTCACATCCGCTGTCGCCCTCAGACATCATGCTTGGCTCCGATCTACATCTTTGCCACAGGACACGAAATCTCTGGTGGAAGATCTTCCTTTTGAAGGTGACGGGTTGTTCAGCTCCACTACGGACACGGTCCTACACAAGCTGGACAAAAGCATAAAAACATCTCATAACTTGGGTGTATCCCAACCAAGACAGCAGAAGCAGAAGACTTGGCAGAGGTCTTGGTTCAAAAAGCAGCCACTAAGGTCCCCCTCTGAACCCCAGTGGCAGAAACCTTCACCCTCTGCTTACCAGCAGAAACCGTATACTCACAAGTCACGGTTCCCGCCTACTTCTGCTTCTAAGTCCAAACCCCCCAGGCCAACTAAACAGGGCCTTTGACTTAAGTGCCAGACTTGGCCCCCCCACGCGTCTATCACCCTTCCTACACGCATGGCAGAGCATAACGTCAGACAGATGGGCCCTTTCGGTAGTAGCAGATGGATACAGGATAGAATTCTTCCAGATACCAAAGAACTCCTACTTTGTAACCCCCCCCCCCCCTCAGACACTCTGTCATCAGAGGTCGAAGCCCTCCTGTCCAAAGACGCCATGGTACCCATCAACCACCATCAACAGGGGTTCTACTCCCGCTATTTCATGGTACCGAAAAAGGATGGAGGACTATGCCCTATTCTCGATCTTCGGAACCTCAATGCATTCATTACGTACAAGAAGTTCTGTATGACCACCTTACAAACCATCCTACCTCTCTTAGAAGCCGACATCTGGATGGTGACACTGGATTTGAAGGACACATATTTCCATGTGACGATACATCCGTCCCACAGACCATTCCTCCGTTTTGCGGTCGGCTCACGTCCCTTCCAGTACAAGGCTCTACCCTTTGGCCTCTCCACGACCCCACGCGTCTTCACAAAGCTTATGGCGGTAGTAGCAGCCCATCTCAGACTTCAAGGTTTACAACTTTACCCGTATCTTGACGACTGGCTCCTAGTGGCTCCATCCGAGGCAACCTTGCAAGATCACATTACCAAAACCCTTCATACTCTAGAATCTCTAGGGTTAACGATAAATCTAAAAAAGTCAATGCTCACCCCTTCCAGACGAGTGCAATTTATTGGGGCTGTCCTGGACTCCCTGCAATGCAGGGCCTTTCTGCCCACCAACAGGGCAGCGGACATAGTCTCTCTTCTCCTGTCTATCTGGGAAGCGCGGAAGGCCACAGCCAGACAACTACTCCACCTGTTAGGACTGATGGCTGCAACTACAGCAGTGATTCCCTTTGCCAAGCTGAGGATGAGACCACTGCAACTGTGGTTTCTGCGACGTTTCCGTCCCAGTCTCCACTCCCTCTCCAAGTGCTTCCAACTCTCCGATCAGGTCATAGACACACTAGCATGGTGGCTTGTGCCCCAGAACTTGCATTCAGGTGCACCTTTCCGGATTCCCCCCCCCTCGGCTACCATCACCACAGATGCCTCTTTATGGGGATGGGGAGCCCATCTGGATGGTGTAGGTGTGGGCTGCAAATGGAACTTGACAGTGGCCCACAACCACATCAATTTTCTGGAATTATTGGCGGTCCTCTATGCGGTGCGATCTTTCCGCCTATCCCTGTCGGGGAAGACCGTGGCAGTTTTAACAGACAACACGACCACAATGTACTACATAAATTGACAGGGCGGGACGGTCTCCCGTGGACTTTGCCGCCTAGCAATCCAGCTATGGGACGAGTGTCAGTCCCTCAACATACACCTCGTGGCAACTCACCTACCCGGACTCCTAAACTCCCAAGCAGACTTTCTGAGCAGGGGAGGAGCATCCTTTCACGAGTGGGAACTAAACCCCCTCTACCTAGACCCGATCTTCAATCATTGGGGACACCCTCAAATCGATGTATTCGCCTCTCGCGAGAACAGGAAATGCCGTCTTTTTTGTTCCAGGGCCAACTCGGATCTGACCTCCCTGGGAGACGGCCTTCTTTTCCAATGGTCGGGGAAGAACCTATACATGTTCCCCCCGATCCCCTTGATACCACGAGTGGTTCACAAGCTGATGACAGAACGGCCATGGGCGATTCTCATCACACCATGGTGGCCGCGGCAACCCTGGTTCGCCACACTTCTCCACCTCTCCCTGGGAGTTCACCTCCATCTTCCGGCGGAACCGGACCTACTTTGGATGTGCAAGGGCCAAGTGCTACACCACAACGTGCCCGAGCTGAAACTGACAGCTTGGCTACTTCAACCACAGGAGTGAACTCACGTATTGCTCACGTCCTTTTGAACTCCCGCAAGATTTCCACACGTCGTTCTTATGCGACAAAATGGAACAAATTTCTAGCTTTCCTAGCCTCGGTGGGACGACCGTCCATTCCCGCGGCCCTTTATGACATTTTTGATTTTCTCCTATCTTGTTCAGATAGAGGATTATGCCATTCATCTATTCGAGTTTATTTGTCAGCAATCTCAGTTAACCACCCTCAGATAGAGGGCTACACTGTGTTTTCCCACCCGACTACGAAACAATTCCTTAAGGGAATGCGTCGACTCTACCCACCCACGCGGAACCCGGTCCCGGCATGGGACTTGCCCTTGGTGCTTGCCAAGTTAATGGGTAGACCCTTTGAACCTATGGCTTCCTGTAGCCTACAACTCCTGTCATGGAAGGTTGCATTTTTAGTGGCCATCACATCTACACGGCGTGTGAGTGAACTATCAGCGCTTCGCTGTGATGCACCGTACCTCGTTTTTCACCATGAGGCCGTCACTCTGGCTCCTGATGTAGCTTTCCTGCCCAAAATAGTTTCAGACTTTCACATAGGGGCAGACATCACACTGCCTGTGTTCTTCCCCGACCCTCAGGACCCGACGCAGCGCAGTTTACATACGCTGGACGTTAAAAGAGCTCTTTCTTTTTATTTACACCGGACGAAATCGTTTCGTAAGTCTCCGGCTCTTTTTATCTCCTATGCCTTGCCCAGGCAGGGACAGAAACTCTCGTCTCAAAGACTTTCAAAATGGATAATTGAGACGATAAAACTGGCCTATCTCCTAGCCAAAAAGCCATTACCGGCGTCCCTCCGGGCACACTCCACTCGGGCCGTGGCTGCTTCCATGGCATTCCTCAAAGGCATCCCCCTGGGAGACATCTGCAGTGCTGCAACATGGGCGTCCCCTCACACGTTTGTGAAACATTATGCCCTAGATGTCCGGGTCCATCAACGTACTGCGGTGGGCCATGCGGTTCTGCAAGCAGCTCAGATGTGAGACCTCCAGCACCCACCTCCAGGTATGTGGTGTGTTTATTGCTCGCTATTCTCCCAGAGGTGTGATGCACAGAGACCACGAAGAAGATATACAGGTTGCTTACCTGTAATTGGAGATCTTCGAGTGGTCATCTGTGCATTCACACCACCCGCCCTCCTTCCCCTCTGCTTTCGGTCTCCCTTCTACCTATTTGGGTGGCTGATCACAGCGGTCAGAAGGAACTGGCGGGATCCTCGTGCCCCTCCCCGGTCATGCGCAGTGGAGTTGGCGCGCGACCGGGGAGTTGGCGCGAAAATCTGTTGGGCTTTGAAGTTTACCGATCGGGATCGGCGCAGGCGCACTATATCCCAGAGGTGTGAATGCACAGATGACCACTCGAAGATCTCCAATTACAGGTAAGCAACCTGTATTTCCTTGTATGCAGACTTCATTTTTATTGCAAAAATAGTTAATTTTGAAATGAAACAGTTGTCCAAAAGCAAAAATAGCCCAATCTCTAATCTACCGTTTCTGGGCAAAGTGATTGAGAGAGCAGTTGCAGGCCAATTTCAGGGATACCTCATCTGCTTTTCACCCTTTTCACTCTGGCTTCAGGCCAGGCTATGAGACAGACAGCTCTGCTAGCTTTAGCTGTTTACCTCTGTTTGAGTCCAGACAAAGGCCATGCCTCTTTGTTACCCCACTGGATTCTTCTGCATGATTTATAGCCCGCTTGCGGGGAGGGCAGGGTATAAAAATGAATGAATGAATAAATAATTAAATAGTAGATCATGCCATCTTGTTGAGATGTTGAAGGCAGAAGTATGTATCAAGGGAGCGCTTTAGAGGAAGGGTGGGATAAAAAGGATTAAATGAATAAGTGCTCACTTGTTAGGATAACATAGGACAGGTTTGCATATTGGGTTAGCATTTGTCTAATATTCTGTGAATATTTTTAGAGCTGTGCATCTCCATCTCAGTTATCCACACCTAGGAGCAGCAGAGAAAAAGGGTGGCACAAGGAATCTCTTGCTCAGTTACATCAATCTGGTATGTTAACTTTATTTCCTGCAAAATGAGTAATAACCAGTTAATGTGTAGTTAATTTATTGCGCTATCCTGAGTAAGTCTAGTCATAATACTACTTAGATCGGCTCAATAGGCCTTACTTCAGGGAGGTGCAGGACTGCACTGTTAGATGATGAAGAATCTCTTCTGACGTTCTACTGTCCATCTTATATAGTGTGAGAAAATGGGCTTCTGTGTCTCGCATTGACTGAAAGTTCTTTACAAATCATTTCATTAATCAGCCCTGAAGAGTTTTCCCTTCTTGTCAAACAATCCCTCTGTTATTTTTCCCTGCTTTCTTCTCTTGCTGTGCAAAGAAAATCATATAGTCGTACATTCATTTATCAGTATAAACTACAAATCTTTACTGACCATATGAATGGCATAAGAACATAAAGGAGCCCTGTTGGATCAGAGCAATGGTCCATCTAGTCCGGTATCCTGTCTCACACAGTGGCCAACCAGTTCCTCTGGCAGCCAACAACAGGGCACAGAGGCCGAGGCCTTCCCCTGATGTTGCCTCCTGGCTCTGGGATTCAGATATTTAGTGCTTCTGAATGTGGAGGTTCCCCTAAGTCATCATGGCTAATAGCCATTGATAGACTCATCCTCCATGAATCCATCTAATCTCCTTTTAAAGCTGTTTATTCCTGTGGCCATCACTACATCCTCTGGCAGCAAATTCCACATTTGAATCACTCTGTGTAAAGTAGTATTTTCTTTTGTCTGTCCTGAACCTATTAACCATAAGCGTCATTGAATGCCCCCGAGTTCTAGTATTTGGGGGGGGGGGGGAATTCTCTTTGTCAACTCTCTCCACCCCATGCATAGTTTTATAAACCTCTGTCATGTCCTCTCTGAGTCATCTCTTTTCTAAACTGAAAAGTCCCAGACTCTTCAACTTTTCCTCAGAGGGAAGCTGCTCCAGCCCCCCTAATCATCTTGGTTGCCTTCCTCTGTGCTTTAAAAATAATTAATTAATTAGCAATGTCCTTTTTGAGATACAGTGCTCAGAACTGTACCCAGTATTCCAAATGAGGCTGCACGATGGACCTATACAAGGGCAATTCAATGTCAGTTATTTTATTCTCAGTCCCTTTCCGAATAATCCCTTACATAGAGTTTGCCTTTTTCACTGCTGCAGCACACTGGGTTGACACCTTCATTGAGCTATCCACTACAACCCCAAGGTCTTTTTCTTTTTCAGTCTCAGCAAGTTCAGACCTCATTAGTTCATTCTTGAAGTTGGGATTGTTTGTCTCAGTGTGCGTCACCTTACGTGCCACTTCTGTGGCTACAATTTGCACACATGGTTATTTATATGTTTGGGAACTGATGTGTATCTAACCATGTAAGGGCATATCCTATTGCTGTGGTTCATAACAAATCTTTTAAATGTTCTCTGTCTTAAAGGACCTACGATATGTCCTAATTTCAAGCGAATGTACCAGGATGATACTGAAAGTGATTCTGACGAAGTGGAAATCAGGAGGGAAGAAGAAAGGAGAACCAGGCTGCTCCCTAGGAAGCTGTTTAAAGTAGATGACAGCACTTGCAAAGGTCAGCTGTAGCTGAAGTTTCTCTCAAAAATGCTGAAGAGCTAAATATGGGAAATGATAGAAGATGCCTCTCCCTTAATTTACCTCTTTGCCCAATTGTTTTTCTCTACATTAATAAAGATACTTAATTTAGCTAATAAATGCTGGGTGAGCATATGTGTCGGAAAGGTAGCATATCACTTCCCTTGTACATCATTTAGGCCCATAAAAGCAGGAGATAATAAGCTAATGGTATGGCAGCTCCCTCTTCATTCGTTGAATGGGTGGAGCAGGATAGGATTTTAATGCCATATTTCAGTATCTTTGAGGTAAATGTTTGTTGTTCCAGCCATCCTTCTCTCAGTTTGTCCATGCTTGATTCACATTCTCTGGGGCTGCAACATTCAATTGACTAATTAAAAATAGTTTAATATAAAAGATTTTCCCAGTTTCCCAGTTAGGCTGCAATATAAGAAGACTTGTTAATTGTTTTTTATGTAGTTTAATAGGTTCCAGTTCCATTCAGAAAGGAGGCATTCTTCTTCCTCTCTCATGAAAGAGAGAAGGCCTCTTCCCTGCAATTGGCTGCCTATTTGGTATCCTAAACTATGCCTCAGTTCCATAAGTGTGTCAGAAAGCAGGTGGGGCAAATCTGTTTGTCACCTCCATTGAATTCAGTGAAATTGTTGTTATGCCAGTAATGAGATGTGGCTTGAAGGGGCTTAGGATGCTGACCTGTACCTTATTCCAGTAAATCTTTCTAACATATAACCCTTGACACAATTCTTTAATTTCATAATATATTTCCTTGAAGAACTCCAATTCCTGATGAACCTCTGAAATTCCTGTACTTTTGTCTAAACCGCTCCATATTCTGTCAGTTCATTCTATTGCTTATTATATCACAAAGACACTTCTCCCTACTGCACAATACCAAGAATGCATTAGCTACTTTAGTCCCTAACTCTGTTTAGACTGAACTTGGGCAACTGTTTGTTACAGAGGTCAGTCGAGTTCTGTGCAACCCACTAGCCCAAGAACCATGAACCAATCAGATTTTTTTTTGCCTGGTTTGCTCCTCCTCATGTGCTTTGAGGCCTTTTGTTTAAGAGAGGGGTCAATAGAGGCTTTTCAAGGCATACTGGATGCTGTTGTAAGAAAGGGAACCTGTGTGGAATCTGCTTGTGCAAACTCCTGCATGGCTGAATCATCTTTCTCAGAGGAGGAATTGATAGTTGCTGTTTTCAGATGGCTTTATTATTAATGTTTGAGCTACATCTTTTTCTGTTTTTTGACTTTGGAAGCTGCTGCTTTGTTTTAATAGAGTGTGGCCTATATGTTTAATAAATAAATATATACTAAATATTAATAGCAAATGTTAATAAATACATGCCAATGAAAATATGGTACCAGAGTCATGATAACATACAATATTTTAACTTTTTAGTTTCTGAAAGCATATCTACCCTATCCATTAATGACACAAGTGTGTTTGATGGAGAAGGATGGGATGCTGACAGTTCGAATGCAGGGTTGATTTGTCAGAAGCTTCATAAGGAATTTGCCAGGAAAATTCAGGCAAGTCTTTTATTTATATGAAATAAAACTATGAATCTTCACTGGCAGCATTGTTTACATGTAGTGATGGGACTTTTAAAAGGATTATGGGTCTCGTGCATGAAATAGGTTCTGCTTATGCTTAATTAACCATATTTTACAATTCCCAGACAGTGCCAGAGAATATGTATTTATATTTTACCCCACATATCAGTCAAAAATTGGCTCCTAAAGCAGAGCATAGCAGTTTAGCCAATGCTGGTAAGTAACATAGAATAAAGATGCTTTGAAAAGGTGTTCCTTTTCAAAGATGCTTTGAAAAGGTGCTGTGGATCCAAGCTTGAAGATGCTTTGAAAAGGTGTTCCAGTGTGCTGTGGATCCAAGCTTGAAGTAAGGGTGACTGTCTCCATCCTCTTCTCCGAGTCTTGCTTATGGCAGTAGGTACACGCATGGACACACATGAAGCTGCCTTATACTGAATCAGACCAGTGGTCCATCAAGGTCGATATTGTCATAGCCCTGACCTGGATAGCCCGGGCAAGCCCGGTCTTGTCAGATCTCAGAAGCTAAGCAGGGTCGACTGTGGTTAGTACTTGGATGGGAGACTTCCTTTGAAGACAGTTGGGAGGACAGAGGCAGGCTTCATTCAGCCACCTCCCTTAATATCCTCCAGGCCCCCAGTAGGAGTCAGACACCAAAGGTCTCCATGACTTCCAGATGCACACACACACGCATACACACGTACATATAAAAAAATGCCAAATAACAACAAAAAAAGGGTCAGTGTTGGCCACTCCGATTGGCAGTGGCTCTCCAGGGTTCCAGGCAGAGGACTTTCACGGCACCTACTGCCTGGTGCTTTCTAACTGGAGATGCCAGGGATTGAACCTGGGACCTTCTGCATGCCAAACACATGCTGTACCGCTGAGCCATAAACTGGGCATAGAGGGCTTTGAGCTGGCCCCTTCCATAATAGAAGGGGTCTGCTTGCTACCTTTCCTCCTCCTGGCCTCGCTGATAGTAACTAACTGGGGTGCTGGTTGTAGGCGTTATCAGCTGGAGCTAAGCACTCGCCATTCCAGGATGCCTCTACTGCAGGAAGCAGGTCCCAAGTCAACTGTTTTGAAAGATGGTATGTCCCAGCTCTTAGACAAACCCAAGAACAGTTATGTACGGTTGGCAACAGTTACGTTACATCAGCTACCTCACTATCCTAATTCTGCCCTCCCGCAATATCTAGCTAATAGGTAGAGAGAGTTTCAGTGAGGGAGGGAGTGCATCTGTCCTTGAGGCATTTGAGTCGATTGATGGCAAAAGGGTAGGCTTTTCTCCACGCCCCACAGCTTGTGCAGGTCCACTAGCTACTTGGGCTTCCAGATCCAGGCAGCCTGTAGAGCACCGTCAGAGGCCCCATCATCAGTAGGGGAAGAATGACAACCAGACGCTTTGATCTTCTTGCCTTATAGCCCCAGGGAGGACTTTCATCAACATGGCAACACATATTGCATTGGAAAGGGCCGGGACGTGTGCCAAAAAGCAGGTGGATGTTGCTCAGAGATGTTAGCTACCATTTGGCAGTGGAAAGAATGCGACCTGCCACTGTGAGGTCCCTATCAAGGACTGAATGTATGTCCTAATATCCATGTACACACCCATTAGGCACTACAAGAGAAACATTTTGACACCACAGAAAACAGCAAGATGCTCTCACAGTGAAGAAGAGATGACTGAAGCGCTCCCAGTCTTGACATGTCATGATTTTGGTGCTTGCCAGAGAACACGATAGCAGCTTGTCATTGTTTGAGAAAAAGGAGTTCCTTATGTAAGCTTTTATTGTATAAACAGATATTGTATAAATAGATACAATAACATGTATACATTGTATCTATACAACAAGATCTATATGCACCCCCTTGACCAGTTTGCCCGGAGGCATGGGCTAGGGTGTCACCAATATACGGATGACACCCAGCTTTATCTGCTGTTGGGCGGCCAATCTGACTCTACCCCAGAAGACCTGGTTTGGGTGCTACAGGACGTGGCTGGATGGCTTAGGCTGAGTCAATTGAAATTGAATCCGATGAAGACAGAGGTCCTGTGCCTGAATCAAAGTGGTGCGGGGGTAGGGATCTCATTACCGACCTTCGATGGGGCGCCATTGGTGCCAACGACGAGGGTCAGGAGTTTGGGAGTGCTCCTGGATGCTTCCTTAACAATGGAGGCCCAGGCAGCCTTTTATCATCTGCGGCTGATTAGGAAGTTGGTTCCCTTCCTTAAATGCAAGGATCTGGCGGCAGTGATCCATGCAATGGTCACCTTGCGGTTAGTCTACTGCAACGCTCTCTACATGGGGCTGCCCTTGGTGCAACTCCGGAAGCTGCAGCTGATGCAAAATGTGGTTGCCAGACTGCTGGTGGGCCTCCCTATGAGGGAGCACATCCAGCCTGTGCTAAAGGCATTGCACTGGCTACCAATAGTGTTCGGAATCTGCTTCAAGGTGCTGTTTTTGACCTTTAAAGCCCTTTATGGTCAGGGACCTGTCTACCTGAGGGACCGCCTTTACCCATATGTGCCCCAGAGAGCACTACAATCAGGATTACAAAATTGCCTAGCCCTCCCCGGTCCAAAGGATGTTAGGTTGACATCGACTAGGACCAGGGCGTTCTCCGCAGTGGCTCCAGCCTACTGGAATGAGTTCCCTGGTGAGATCAGGGCCCTGCAGGACCTCTCACAGTTCCGCAGGGCCGTGAAAACAGAGCTTTTCCGGCAGGCTTTTCAGGAGGAGCTGCATCTAACTAGCCATGCCCTTCTAGGGCCAACCTGGAGCCGGGAGTCATCTAGAGCGGCAGTTTAACTGACTGTCAAAATGCACTTAGCACACTGCCATTGATATAAGCTGTTTACTATGTAGCTTGTTCTGAAATGTATTTTATATCGAGATATATACTGTTTTTATTCCTTTACTGTTTTTATGTAAGCCGCCCTGAACCTGCTTCGGTGGGGAGGGCGGGGTAGAAGTTTAAGTCATAAATAAATAAAAATTAAAAATTGTACCACAAGATTCCTCATTAGGGTTGCTGCAACAAACCAAGAGCCAAACTAGATATCGCCAGGGTCATTTCCTCATGGACTAATTGCTGCAGCTTGGCTTCTGAACTACATTGTTTTTTCCTCAGCCGCACACACAGAATCATTTGCTGGTTATGGCTCTGCTAGTTTTCCGCCAGCTTTTCCCTTTGCACCAATGTTTCTGGAAGGGACGCACGTGAAGCCTTTTTTGGTGAAGTCTGTCCAGTATGTTGCATTTACAAAGGTCCAGCCCCATCTGATCACTTCCACACCTCCTAGCCATCACCTTTTCTTCCTGAGCTGCTGCTGCCATTTTCCATGATTTTTTTTAAAAAAAAAATAACCCTTGTGCCATATTGCTATATGACTGCAGCACAGGAGGTCTATGGGGAGGGTGCCTTGTCTTCCAGTAGAGTGGTATGCTTAGCTATTAAACTTGTTTTTTCTCTTAGCTGACTGCTAACAGAGTGCTCCCAGGTGATGAGACAAAGGGGGTGAGCAGGATGGGGGAGGAAGATTTGATTCCATACTTGTTCACTTGCAGACACACACTGTCCCCAATTCTCTAAGGAACCATGGACCCCCAAAGGGACTGGAAATACAGGGGTGAATTTCAGCCAAGGGTTTCCCCATAACTGACGATTAGGGGCTTGGAAGGTGAGACGGGAAGGAGAGTTTGTGTGTATGAGCGAGAGAGAGAGAGAACCTCCTGCTTTAATAGTCCCAGTAAGCCTGCATAGGTTGGCTTGGGGTTTGGGAGGGCTGGGGTGCTTAGAAATGCAGCCTCAGGTCTGGAATAAATGTTATCCTAGGAATCTCAACCTAGTGTTATCCCACTATCTTGATATAATGCATGGGCAAAAGAGAAATTACAGGGTGGCGCATCATCACCCCTGAGATGATGAAAGTGCTGATGGTAGCAGAAATGCAGTCCTTCACTGGATCCAGTGTACAATGGAAAGCCTGGCTCAAAAACTTAAAAACAAGGGGGGGGGGGGGAATGCAGCGGAAAGCTACCAGTCTGGAAGCAGCTTTTGAAAGTGCTTCAGGTGCAAGCATAGCAGCAACAAAGGAAAGAGCAAACATTTGGTGCATTAATGACCCAGGAGAACCTTCAAAGGGATGTTCTGTTTCTTTTTAAATGATCATGGGGTGGGGACCGATTAGGACCATGTGACTGGAATCAATTGGAAAGGGGGGGGGGGGGTTCGTGCCATTTATCTTGAGCTTTATGCTCAAAGGGTGCCTCAAATTTATGACATTTGTTAACTTGTGAAAATTATGAAATACTAAAAAATTATCTGACCAAATTGTATTCCCTGTCTCATTGTATAGCTGCAAATTTAAGCCTATAAGAGATGTGATTTGATAAAGGAATTGAGGTCAGCTATAGGACAAGAGCATGGGCTCCCCACATATAATATCAACTGTGACATTCCATGAAAACAAGATTTTTTAAATCCGTTCAGTTGCAGAAAAAGGCTAGAAAAACTGTTTTAAATAAAAATATTCCCATTTTTGTCCCATTCTTTGGATAACTTTTGTTTTCACATGTCAGCATTTGTCATTTCAATCATAGCTTGACCTTGAAAGCGAGACTGTCTGGAGATCTCAGAGTGGTGGCGTGCTGCTGAGAGCAAGGCCTTTCTCTTCTGCTGTTTTCCCAATTTCAGTTACTCTCTGGGAACTGCCCATTGAGTAAAAAGCATACAGCCCCTCCCCCCATGTGGAAGTTGTTACATTTCCCATCACATGACAATTGCAGCTTGGAGGGATGGCATTTGTTGGGTTAACTGGTATAGTTAGTCCAGTTTTCACTAATTAGTTTAGCAGAGTGCTTTAATCTATACTCGCAGCAGTGTCTTGTTCTAGATATCCAAGCCAAGTTACAAAGTTACACAGAGCCACTGTTCAGTTTGAAGAGTAATAATAAGTCTCTTTATTTTGCAACTACATTCTATATAAGAAAGCTTAGAGATAGGGATAGTGTACTAGTCTAGCTTACTCTGGATGGATGCAGATAGTGAGAGGGCCTTCTGCACCATGGTGCCAAGATGGAGACAGCGTGTCCTCCCTCTTGGTGTGTGCATGGAGAGGGGTATTGTGGGAGAGGATGAATGGAAGGAAGGAAGTTGCTCCCTGGGAATCCTATTCTACATATCAAAGGAACAGTAGCAGAAGAGTAAACACAGGAAGAAAGCTTAGACTGCCTATCTAGCTGCCTGTCTCTTGCCACGCAGTGTGGAGGCTGAGGCATGGGACAGCACCCAGTCCTTCACTTCCAACGGCATTTGCATTGGTAACAGCACACAGGAGGAGGGCTAACCCATACACAGCAGCTCCCATCTGAATTGACTCACCCCATTCTCCAGCTACCTGTTCAAAAACTGATGAAGCTCCTAATTGCAGTTCTTCTGGGTCATGACTGGCTTGGCATGAACACAGCTGCCAACAGATTGGCATTGTTTACAGATGGCTTCTAGGTTGTCCTTCCTTCTGGATTCAGCCGAACTGGCTCTGATTGATCCTTGTTTCTGTATCATCCAGGATGGACTAGAGTACTATGCTCTATAGGCTTCCCTTGAAGATAACTCCATCTTCATTTGGTGCAGAATGCAGCCCCCTGCCTTTTGGCTAAAACGAAGTAGTGTGCACACATGTAGCCTGTCCTTAGTTGTTTTGTTGCCAGTTTGCTTCAGAGTTCAGTTCAAGGTGCTGATTCTTACTATCATGAACTGGGACACACATTGTGAGAGTCCTACAGAGTCAGTCAGCAACCATGTCCTTGAACAGGAAAGCTTTATTGCGAAAGGTCTGCTATGGTCATCTGCACGTCTTGTGTTAGTAATGGCTGACACAGTCTCAAGCAGGTTAATTATACAGAATTTAAAATGGGGCTTGTTAGCATATCATAACCAATCAGTTGAGCAAAGACAAGGTGCCTAAAATACTGACTACAGGTTCTCATGGAAAAAAGACGCAAAAGGAAGACAAAAGAAAGTTACATCTCCAGGCACTGCTGGCCTCAAGGTCGAGCATATTCCAAAGTAGCGATAAGCCAGCTAGAAGGAGTAAAACAACATTCCATAGAGCTGATGTCGAGGGTACGACCATCCCACCTCCCGGGCAGGAGATGGCAGCATTAGTTGACACATATAGAAGGACTTTATTTTTCCCCTTATGCGCCCTTAGGTCAAAAGATCCAGCCAGCAGGCCCAGTTAGGTGTGTCATCTCCCCCCACCCGAGGTTCCTGCGGCAGCACTGAGGATACACGTGTTCTCAGTGGCAGCTCTTGTCATGTAGAATGGGTTGCCCAAGCAGGTGCAAAAGGCTTGTTCACAGCTCATTCCAGAGAGCTTTGGTATAGCATTTGTATGATGGTGCTAAGCCCAGGTATAATGAATGTCCTTTACGATTTGTGGTGCTGTTGTGGGTTCTCTAAATTTGTTTCTGTGGTACTGTTTTAATGGATTGGAAGCTGCCTTGAATTATGGGGAGGCAGGTTGTAATTCTTTTTAACAAAAATAAACACATTCCTCATTACACGGGTTGGCATGAGTTCATAGCTGACAGAAATTTTCCTAGTCTCACTACAAATTCAGAGTGCTATAAAATTAAGAGGAAGTAACCATATATCATTACTGTTTTTCTAGAGCCGTTCAAACAGAATGGACAGTTTCACAAAGCAGTCACTGAAGTCAGCTCATCAACACATGAGCACAGTGAATAGTGAATTACACCAATACAGGTCTGTACGGGATAGTTGTTCAAAGATTAATGTGACTAACTGAAATACTATATACTTTGAGAGTTCTTTAGGTTTTTAAAATTTATTCATTTATTTGCAGGACCAAGCAGCTGGAACAATTTCATTCCCGCCTCATTGACGAGCTTGAAAGTTTTGAAAAAGACACACAGGCTTTGAAAGATATGGAAAAAGAATTTTTGGTATTTATAATTATGGAGGCATAGAATTAGGATCAGCTCTCTTGTATTTATTGGGTTGGCTTTGTTTTTAGAGATAGCAGTGCTTTCCTCCAGTGTGGTTCCTGGTGGGAGGCCCTTGCCACCAGTGGAATGGTGCCATTGGATATATCAACTAGAATGATAAAAGGGTTGGAACACTTTCCCTATGAAGAAAGATTGAAGCGCTTGGGGCTCTTTAGCTTGGAGAAACGACGGTCGAGGGGTGACATGATTGAGGTTTACAAGAGTATGCATGGGATAGAGCAGGTAGAGAAAGAAGTACTTTTCTCCCTTTCTCACAAGAACTCGTGGGCACTCCATGAAATTGCTGAGCAGTCAGGTTAGAACAGATAAAAGGAAGTCTTCACCCAAAGAGTGATTAACACATGGAATTCACTGCCACAGGAGGTGGTGGCAGCTACAAGCATGGACGGCTTCAAGAGGGGATTAGATAAACACATGGAGCAGAGGTCCATCAGTGGCTATTAGCCACAAGGTATAGATAGGAACTCTCAGTCTGAGGCAGGTGATGCGCTGTATTCTTGGTGCTTGGGGGAGACGGGACAGTGGGAGGTTTTCCAGTATCCTGGCCCCACTGCTGGACCTCCTGAGGGCACCTGGTATTTTTGGCCACAATGTGACAGAGTGTTGGACTGGATGGGCTGTTGGCCTGATCCAACATTGGCTTCTCTTATGTGCTTATAGCCCATTAATAATTATAAAACCAGTACACAGTACAATAAAGCAGCAGGTATTAATAATGAAATCAGAAAATCAAAACTTGTAGTACACATGGTAACTAGGATTTCATGTGGGTGTTTCTCTTCTGCAGAGTTTTTCAAAGAAGCACACCCAGACGTTCAGCACTTACAACAGAAATGAACAACAGAGGTGAGTGCGCTCTCTTATTCCTAAAATGCAACAAAGGGATACATATGTAGTTCTCTTTCTACCGAATCTGTACATCTTTGGATCAAGTAGCTTAATTCTTCAATTCAAATTGAAATTAAAACAGTTGTACGAAAAGATTGACATTGACTGCAATGCTGAGTAAATGTAGCCAAATATAATCCAGTCAATTATAATCATTAGTGGTGTGTAAAGATCCATTTTCTTGCTTCCCAATCTTTTGGGTTTTGTCTCTGTCATAACAAAGGTATTTAAAATGGTGTTTTGATCTATATTCTTTTAGACTTCGGGGTCTTAAAACTTCTTTTGAAAAAAATGTTTGCTGGGCTGCTGACTGTGAAGAAAATATTTTTAGTTCCAAGGTATGTTTTTGTCTCCTCCTCTTGTCTGCGTTCTTGCATTAGATTCCCTGAAGAGAATTTTGATTTCTTCACGGAACATTTTCCCCTTGCTTGGCAGGAAGGAAGAACATACAATATGTACAGCCTTTCAGTACACAAGACATGCTGGTGCACACAGCCAGCGCAAAAGTGTTCCCACAGTAGGGTTCTCCTTCTAGTAATAATCACTTCAATCAAAGTTGTGTTTTTAGAAAGCGGCTCCCAGTGAGCCAGTTTCAGAAATCAATAATAAATGTTGCCGAAGTTGATTAGAAGAGGAAGAAGAGATTGGATTTATATCCCGCCCTTCACTCACTCGGAGTCTCAGAGCGGTTTACGAACTCCTGTCCCTTCCCCTCCCCACAACAGACACCCTGTGAGGTAGGTGGGGCTGAGAGAGCTCTGAGACAACTGTCCTTGAGAGAACAGCTGGTACAGAGCTATGGCTTGCCCAAGGTCATCCAGCAGGTGAATGTGGAGGAGTGGGGAATCAAATCCAGTTCTCCCAGATTAGAGTCTGCGCACTTAACCACTACACCGAACTGGATTACACAGGAGCTATGTATCCAGGCCAGTAGATCATCTTCTGTATGACGCTGCAGCAATTCTAAATGCTAGTGTCAACCCTTCCAGCTTCCCGACATACGTACTTATTTTATGCATTTGCTGCACAGAGACATTTCATCTGTTGTTTGTGCACCTTAGCAAGCTAATGTATGATGCACCCCTGTAATGCTTACCCTATTATTTTGGCATTAAGCCTTCTGCAAGCATCTTCTACTCTCTCACACTCAGCTCTGAAATGGGAGCAGTTCAACCTGAAAACTGACATCCCATGGTATTCAGGGGGTGTTTTTGTGGAATAGCCCTATGGTTTGTTAATTATTTAATAAATAAAGGCTTCTGTAACCCCAGAGTATCCATTCTCAGAGGAAGCTGTCTGGTGTGACAGTGAATGATTCCCTGTTCCAGCCTTGCCTCCTTCCATCATCATAAGGACATCAGAAGGGCCCTGCTGGGTCAGACCAGTGGTCCATCTAGTCCAGCTTCCTGTCTCACACAGTGGCCAACCATTTCCTCCGGAGGACCAACAGCAGGGCATAGAGACTGAGGCCTTCCCCTGATGTTGCCTCCTGGCTCTGGGATTCAGAGGATTAGCACTCTGAATGTGGAGGTTCCCCTCCGTCACCATGGCTAGGAGCCACTGATAGACTTCTCCTCCATGAATCTATCTAATCCCCCTTTAAAGCTGTATGTTCCTGTGGCCATCACTACATTCCCTGGCAGAATATTCCACATTTTAAGCACACTCTACTGGGGAGCAAGTAATTGTGCTCCATCTCTGCACAAGGCATGACTGAAGCATTCAGTCACTTGGAATGCAGAAGCCCTTTTCAGATCTTACAATCAACCACACTCTTGATAAATACATGTGTATTTTCCAACTTTATTATACACAGACAAGTATCCTCAAAAGCTGGGTTTTCTGATCACATGAGCATTGCCCTTTTCACACAGCACGGCAGCCACATGTTGTGAGAAGACTGGGACACATGCAGTGTTCTCTCTAAGCTGAGTTAGTGTGAGCTGGCTTACAGTTTTTTAGCCTCCAGCTCACACATTTTTGTCTCAGCTCAGGAAGGATGGATCCAGAGCAGACTAAGTTATGCAGTAGCCAAATCTCTCGCTCACAACTTAAACGGGCGTTACAGGAAGTGGCGGGCTGGCTCAGACTGAGTCGACTGAAATTGAATCCTCTGAAGACGGAGGTCCTGTGCTTGAGTCGGACCGGGATGGGGTTAGGGCATCCACTTCCGTCCTTCGGTGGGGCGCCACTGGTGCCAGCTCCGAGGGTCAGGAGTTTGGGTGTGCTCCTGGACCCCTCCTTGACGATGGAGGCCCAGGTAGCAGCCACTGCCAAAGCAGCCTTTTTCCACCTACGGCTGACGAGGCAGTTGGCTCCCTTCCTTGAACGCGAAGACCTAGCCACAGTGATCCATGCTATGGTCACCTCACGTCTTGACCACTGTAACGCTCTCTACTTGGGGCTGCCCTTGTCCCAGATCCGGAGGCTGCAGCTGGTGCAGAATGCTGCAGCCAGGTTGTTGATGGGTCTTTCTATGCGGGACCACATCCGACCTGTGCTGCAGCGGCTGCACTGGCTGCCTATAGCATACATGGATCAGGTTCAAGGTGCTGGTATTAACCTTTAAAGCCCTTTATGGTCAGGGGCCCACCTACTTGAGGGACCGCCTTTCCCCATATAGGCCCCAGAGGCTACTGAGGTCAGGCACTCAAAATCGCCTGACCTGCCCCGGTCCAAAAGAGGCCCGGTTGTCTTGCACCAGGGCCAGGGCTTTTTCGGTGGCGGCTCCTTACTGGTGGAACGAGCTCCCGGATGACATCAGGGCCCTGCGGGATCTATTACAGTTCCGCAGGGCCTGCAAGACGGAGCTCTTCCGCCAGGCTTTCAAATAGGAGCCGCCATCGGAGAGAAAGTGGATGACATCATCTCCCTGGCCCTGGTGGTTGCACCCTGCTGCCTTGCCCAACTGAGTGATCTGAAGTCGCCATCTTGTGTATTTGTAATGTAGTGCTGGTTTTAAAATGTTTTATATTTTAAATGTGTTTTATCTGTTTATGTTGTTAGCCGCCTTGAGCCGGTGAAAAACTGGCAAGGCGGGATATAAATGAAATAAATAAATAAATAAATAAATAAATAAATGCTGGTAGCTCACAAAGTAGAATTTTTGCTCACAGCTTAGAGGGAGCATTGGACACATGTGATCTCCCTTTGCATGTGGTTGATTGCAGTGACTGAAAAGGGCTGGAGAGGCACACAGTCTGCAAAGCATCGTTGTTTTGGGCTTGCTCCTCTCTGTCACCAGGCAAACTTAGAGTCAAAATGCAAGGTGTGAACCAGTTTGGTGTAGTGGTTAAGAGCATGGACTCTAATCTGGGAGAACTGGGTTTGATTTCCCACTCCTCCACATGCAGCTGCTGGTGTGACCTTGGGTCAGTTACAAGCTCCTTCAGGGCTGTTCTCTCAAGGGCAGTTCTCAAGAGAGCTCTCTCAGCCCCACCTACCTCACAGGATGTCTGTGGTGGGGAGGGGAAGGGAAAGGAGACTGCAAGCCACTCTGAGAGTCCTTTGGGTAGTGAAGGGCAGGGTATAAATCCAATCTCTTTTTCTTCTTAGTGTGGGTAAAACTTATGTACTTAAGATAACCCTTTTCATGCTATTGAGTGAAATTAGTCTTCCAATTTAATTTTTTTACCAAAATGGAAACTTGGTTTAAATGATGAATGTGACAAGCCATGGAAATTTCAGAAGGCAGCTGTCTTGAGTATGTTGCAGCAAAAACAAGCAGGGGTCTTGTGCCACTTGAAAGACCAATACATTGTTATTCTAGCAGACACTTTTGGGGACTAGAGCCCATTTTATCAGAGAGGTTGGAAAGGCAGGGGAGATTGTGAGTGAGTCCTGGAGCTGCAAGATGACTGTTTGGGGACTCAATGCTCTGCAAGTAGACAAGCTGCCAGCTTGCAGCTCTCCAGTTGTCAGCAGCTGAGCATCTTTCAGAAACACTTGAAGTGATTTGCTTTGAACCAGTCTTCACTGGCTGGGATTAAGAGTGAGCCAGTGAGAATAAACTAGGATTTTGGTTACTTTACAGATGCACCTAATGAAAGAAGACATGAAGGCACTCCAAGAAAAGCTTCTTAAAGAAATGGTAAATAAAATTATCTTCTCATTTCACTTGTGACATGTTTATTAGCAAAACATATTTGGATTTTTAAAATAAAAATTTGCATAGCTGGGACTTTAAATAGTCGTAGATTATCATATCCCCCCTATACCACCAGGGGCTTCTTCAGAAGTTGGTAATTGACATACTCAGAGCTTTTTTTGTAGAAAAAGCCCAGCAGGAACTAATTAGCATAATAAGCCACACCCAACAGCAGAAACTCATTAGCATATTGGGCCACACCCCTGAAAGCATAGCTCCCTCCCAGGATCAGCTTCCCCAGGCACCCCGCAGCTGCGGGGTGCCTGGGGAACCCAAGGACCTTCCCTCCCTGGATTGGATTGGCTTCCCCAGGTGCCCCACAGCTTGCAAGGTGCCTGGGGAACCCGAGGGGGAGGGGAGGCTGTAGGCGTGGCCAACTCAGAAGCCAGCCGGAACTCCGTTCCTGTGTGTTCCTGCCCAAAAATAGCCCTGGACATACTGATGTACCGTTATATTTGAGATGTCAGTTACCATTAAAAAAAAAAAAAAAGCCCTCCCAGAAGTCCCCTAGTGGGGGATGGCTGCCTTGGGAACCGGGGCTGGGAAAAATTATACCAATGTGGGTGACAGTGATATCAGGAAACATTGCATCAAAGCAGGTATGGGAAAGGTCAGGAACAAGAAAGGGCAAACCCAGGAGATGTACAGGAGCACCACAATGCTTTTGGGAAACAAGGGAAGCCCCACTTTGCAGGAGCAGTCCACACTGGGGCAAGCAACCCATGTCTAAGTGACCCCAGTGTTGTCTTACTGATTTGAATCCCTTGTCAAGAAAGAATATATTTCAAAGGTTAAATGTTAATACTAACACAGTGGTTCTCAACCTTTCTAATGCCGCGACCCTTTAATATAGTTCCTCATGTTGTGGTGACCCCCAACCATAAAATTCTGCCAATACACACAACAATGAAGCTACTTTTTCAGATGTTTTCTCTTGCACGGCAGTTAGCACCAAACAACTTTAATACAGACTTTAGACACACATATATTTGCAAGCTATTCCCAACAAGACACAACAAACATTCAGGCTTCAGAATTACTTTTCTTCAACAGAAGATGCCATGAGAAAATGAAGGGGGGGGGAGAGGCTGTTGCAGGTAGGGGGGAGAGAGAGAGAGAGAAAGGGGGGAGAGAGAGAGAGAAAGGGGGAAGAGAGAGACAGAGAGAAAGGGGGGAGAGAGAGAGAGAAAGGGGGAAGAGAGAGAGACAGAGAGAAAGGGGGGAGAGAGGGGGAAGGAAGGTGGGGGGGGAGGCTTTTGCTGCCTTTCGAGGGCTCTCCTGCTACCCCCAGTGGCTGTCATTCCACTCTGGGGCCTGTCATTCCATTCCCAGAATACTCCTGCTACCCCCAGTGGCTGTCATTCCACTCTCGTGGTCTCTCATTCTAGTCACAGAACTCTCCTGCTACCCCCAGTGGCTGTCATTCCACTCTGGGGCCTGTCATTCCATTCCCAGAATACTCCTGCTGCCCCCAGTGGCTGTCATTCCACTCTCGTGGTCTCTCATTCTAGTCACAGAACTCTCCTGCTACCCCCAGTGGCTGTCATTCCACTCTGGGGCCTGTCATTCCATTCCCAGAATACTCCTGCTGCCCCCAGTGGCTGTCATTCCACTCTCGTGGTCTCTCATTCTAGTCACAGAACTCTCCTGCTACCCCCAGTGGCTGTCATTCCACTCTGGGGCCTGTCATTCCATTCCCAGAATACTCCTGCTGCCCCCAGTGGCTGTCATTCCACTCTCGTGGTCTCTCATTCTAGTCACAGAACTCTCCTGCTACCCCCAGTGGCTGTCATTCCACTCTGGGGCCTGTCATTCCATTCCCAGAATACTCCTGCTGCCCCCAGTGGCTGTCATTCCACTCTCGTGGTCTCTCATTCTAGTCACAGAACTCTCTTGCTACCCCCAGTGGCTGTCATTCCACTTTGGGGCCTGTCATTCCATTCCCAGAATACTCCTGCTGCCCCCAGTGGCTGTCATTCCACTCTCGTGGTCTCTCATTCCAGTCCCAGAACTCTCCTGCTACCCCCAGGCCCTGTCATTCCACTCTGGGGCCTGTCATTCCAGTCCCAGAAGGCTTCTGCTACCCCCTGGGGCTATTATTCCAAGCTGGGGCCTATCATTCCAGTCCCAGAGTAGTCTATATGGGCCCAGAGACCCTAATGGAAAATCCATTCCACATTTTCTTTGCAACTCTACTTGTACTGTAATGTATTTCAGTGGAGCCCATGCAAATCAATTGGCATTCCTGGCTCCCATTATTTCCAATGGGCCTTCAAGTGTTTCCCATTGTTTCCAATGGGCAATCCTGTCCTTCCTTTTAGTACATCTCTTTCTGGCATGAGCAGTCAGCAACAGAAAAAAAATTGATTTCTTTCTTTTTAAAAATAAAAGCTAAGAAGTAACAAAGAATGGAAAAGCTGGAGAAATTCAAAAAGGACTAAGGGTGGGGGAGAGGAGAGGAGAGCTGGGTTGGAATCAAACTTTGCTGTTGGAGCAGGAGGGGGAAATGGAAGCCACATTTTTGCTTCAACTTTTTGGGCACTGAAAATAGTAAGAAGCCTGATTAAAGATATATATTGTTTTTAATCCACAGTTTTTTCTACTCCTCTCTCTTTCTCTCTCTGTCCATACACACACACACACACACACACACACACACTTCACCTTTCTTTCTACTTTGGTGTTCAAAATAAAAGAGGGGGGGGGGGGGCGGCCACCGGAGGAGGGATCTCACCCTGTTCCCCAAGGATTTGTACATTTACAACACAAAAGCTTACCAGAAGACGCAGAAGTTGTGCAACCTGGAGGAGCAAAACTTTTAGATAGAGGACTCTGAAACCCCGCCCCCCCACACACACTCTATAGGAAAGCTACGGCGTGCTCTGCTCGGACGTCTGGGTGAGCGGAGCAGGGCTTTTGGTGAGGGAGGGGTGGGAAGGGGAGGGGCTCGGATGCCAGCCGGCGACCCCAGTGAAATGGTTGTTCGACCCCAAACGGGGTCCCGACCCCAAGGTTGAGAACCGCTGTACTAACAGATGAGGAAAGTACAGTTGTTGGGATGCATTTTCTGATTCTAACAAATTGCTTGGGTTCTTTAGTTTGCTTAAAATAAAACCTGTGTTTGCTTTTTATCACAGCAAGATGAAGAACTGCTGAACATTCGCAAAGGGCTGCAGTCGCTTTTTATGGTAGAAGAGAGAAAGTTCTAAGTTAATGTTACACTCTCAAAGAAAGAAGAGAATGCAGGTGTTCCTACTGCATTTCTGAAATGTGTGACCCTTAATCTCTGTAATGTGACATATCTCAGTTGATTTTTAATAGACAGCAAGAATTTTCAAGAAAACTATCTTCATTACAGCTGTAATGTGTGTAGATAAAGTACCTTTTACCTTAAAAGACACTTTCATTTTGCTAGGATGTAATATGTAAATGTTTCACTTTTAAAAGAGATGCCGTTGTAGAAGAACTCCAGTAAATTAGAGCTATTTCTAGAACATTAGCCCTGATCCAGCTAAAATTAATTGTGACTAACTTGATCTATTGGTTTGAATAGGCTTTGCACTGATTAATTTTAGTTGACTTGGGACTAATTCTTTGGTGTGTGTGAATTGAACTTGTTTATTAAAATAACACCTCTTGCTGGTCAAATTTGTGAAGCAAACATTTTAAGTCTCTGGGTATGTTCATAGTCCATCTGCTGGAAATTACAAAAGTCACATAGGAGGTATTCTGATGCTAATTATAACTAGAAATTTGTTCACTATTAAGAACCAATTAAATGACATTTCTGCAAGTAGCTGTCCTCTGAGCTTTCAGTTGTAATTTCTAATAATCCAAAAACATTTCTAAATGTGTTCATTTGTCTCTATTGGGAATGTATATTAAAATAACAGAAATGTATGGTTAAAATGATTAAAATATTTGTATAAAAAGTAGTAAAGGCCAAAGTGTTATTTCCCCCCCCATGTTGAGCCCACAATCAAAGGGAAACTATATTAGAGGGAAACATTTAAATGAATGCAATTGTATGATGACAATATTCCTTCCATATTAAATGCTTACAACGTCTGAAACTTTTACCGTGTCACAGATTATAATTGTCTGTTCCTCCATGTTGCCCGACAGTACCTGAAATCTCTTCCCTCATCACTGACAGCATTTGTATCACTTCTGATACAGAGCCAGAGTAAAACATGATCTTATATTATATAAGCAACGATATAACATACACCATTGATGTTAATATCCACCTTGGAGATTGAGATCTCCGAAAGAAAACTGATGTTTACAGACATAATTCCATGGTTTGAGTTAGAAAAACAGTTCAACACTTGAAGTAATTTCAAATGGGTCAGGAAAGACGGATACTATAACGTGATACCTTCTGTAAGCACTGAGATATGCAGTGAGACTTGATGTATATTTTGATGACATGATTCGCTGCTTGGAATACGAACACTGGATTGACCCTCAAATCCCTTTTAAAGGGTGGAATTCTATCACCGAGGTTTTCCGGTGAGGTCAGCACAATATTGAAACTATATTTATGGCCAGCCCAATTTTCTACCTGCAGACAGGCTGTATGTCTTAGCTCACTGATTTAAGAATAGTTTTTCTCAGCGCTCTGCTGTTACAAAATCGTGTAATTTTACAGTGTCCTGGACTACTCTGTCCCATGAGTCAGATGTCAGAGCAGAAAAGGATTACATATTTTAGCATATCTTCCATCCCCCAGGTTGTGGCTGTGTGATCACATTCTGACCCTGTGAATGTTGTATTTTTCTAGTAAGAACGTAGCGTAATTTGTAAGTATCCTCCCAAGCATGGGAATAGTTGAAAATTCCCTGGATGCCTTTTGTCACCCTTCTGTGTACGTGGGTATTCTGATATCTGTGGTCTAGCCGAAAGGAAAGTGCCTTCAAATGTGTCGATACAAAGGAATTGTTTAGCAAGAAACAGGACCCAAGAAGCTGCTGTAAGGGTGTGCAGGGTGGGGTTGACCTCTCTTCACTGTCCCAGTCCCAGGAGGGTTCCCCACAGGAGCCCACTGAGAAGGCGGAAGGGGGGGGGTCCCCTTCACTTTCCTCCAGTCTCGGGCTCCCTCCATCGACGTCTGGGGAGAGACGCTGGGAGGCCTCCACATCGGCCCACCTCCCTGGCCCCTTTGAAGGCGACATGGCCAGCCACCATTGGACAACTTAATCCCTGTAACTTTTGGAGGTATGAATTTTTTCATACATTTCCTATGTCAGCTGGGCCCACCTTCCCTACATTCATGGCCTTGATCTAAAAATCCATAAATATAATTTGTGTCTAATGGGGCTGAAAGCTTTAATCAGCAGATTAATTAACTACAGCTTCAGTGTTAATCAGGAGGGCCTGGTTTTAATCAGTGTTAAAATTGGCAATGTTAAGGGCGCACTGGCTTATTTCTGAAGGCACTTTGGATTTGATGCACTGCCATTATGGGGGATTTTAAAAGACTGTATGAAAGATAGCCTCTCCCCCAAACAATGTATGGAAGGTTTTACTTATTGAATTGTAATTTTCTTACCCTTCAGTAACTCAAAAAGTTCTGTATATTAAGTCTGATAATATGCTCATTTGTTTTAACTATTGCTCTCTCAAAAGAAGGTAACTAAGAATTCTTTACTCCGTTAACAACCATAGTATTTAAACCTGGGAGATGGACTTTATGTGATCGGAACCCTTTCTGCCAGAAACAAATCTGCGTTGGAAAAGTGTCCTCTTGTGTGCAGTTACTTTCCATCCCCACTAGGTGGTCCTCATGAGGTGAATTAAGGTTCAAATCAACAGTGGCATAATTGACTTATTTGAGAGTAGAAGCTGATGAGATTTGAAAGCAAGTTCCTAAAGGTTTGAAAACATAACACAGTTTTCTCATGTTTGAATGATAATATATGTTAACACATACACGTTTCTTTACTTTGATGCATGGAAATAGGCTTGTGGGTACAAAGGTGCTGTGCAGGGCTCATTTTGTAGCAGGAGCTCCTTTGCGTATTGGGCCACACACCCCTAATGTAGCCAATCCACGAAGAGCTTACAGAGCTCTTACAGGGGTGACTGTAAGCTCTTGGAGGATTGGCTACATCAGGGGTGTGTGGCCTAATATGTAAAGGAGCTCCTGCTAGGAAATGAGCCCTGCTGTGTATTGGGCACCTGGGCCTTAATGGTCCTTGTTGCATACAGTTTGTGTCAGAGAGGGCAGGGAAACCAGTCCAGCTCCCTTCCACCCTCCAAACTTAAATCGGCCTGGTCAAAGTGGAAAGCCGTCATCCCTTCATCCCAGTAGATGTTCGAAGGTCCTCACGTGTAGTAGAGTGCATGCGAGTAAACTTCCATGGCTTGCTTAGTGAAGCTGAAATTGCACAAAGTCTCCAGGCACATTTATCCTGATCCTGCAAGGGCAATAACTCGGAGGAACATCTGCTGCTGGACTGGAAAGCGCATTGTCTGCACAGACCCCACTCCCCCAAATCCATCTCCCAAACAGCCAGCATCACCACAGATGGTCTCAATGGAAATCCCCACTGGAGTGGTCTGCGATCAGGCTTCTGGCTTCCACTGCTTCTAGAGGCTTTGCGTGGGCCCTTCCCCTCTCTTGCCTGGGCAGTCTTAGAGTCTAGCACCTTCATCACTGGATAGCTGAGGGGTTTAACAGCTCTTCCCCCCCCCCCCCCGTCTCTCTGTGTAAACATGGTCAGTTGGGGCAAATTATGGGTTACAGAGCTCAAGGTAAAGCTTTCAAAATAAAAGGATATTTATGAAGAGTTGGTTTGTATACCCCAGTGTTCTCTGCCGTAAGGAGTCTCACGGCGGGTTACAATTGCCTTCTCTTCCCTCTCACCACAAGAGGCACCTTGCGAGGTAGGTGGGGCTGAGGGAGCTCTGAGAGAACTGTGACTGGCCCAAGGCCACCCAGCTGGCTTGATGTGGAGGGGGAGTGGGGAACCGAACCCGGTTCTCCAGTTCAGAGTCTGCTGCTCTTAACCACTATGACACGCTGGCTCTCAGTGGACTAAGTGAAAAGCACCGCTGCTTTCTCTTACCACAGCAAGCTGAGCTAAGGTCCCAAGAAAAGGGATCAAACTGCATATTGTTAGCCAAATTGTGCCGTTTGCTTTAATAAAAGGTTGGGGAATTATGATATTAATGTGCAATTGGCATAACTACAGGATTATGGCCTTTGTATACCAGAGTCCCACTTTATCCAGGTCACAGAAATAGTCGCAGAGACTAGATAACTAAAGCAGTGATCTCTTTACTGAAGAATTCTTAAGTCCTTATAAACAATAATCAAACAGACACACAATACAGAACTAAGGAAGTAGAGTTGATTGAAAGGGAATAGAGGGGGTGAGTTATGGGGTGATACTACCTGTCCAGATGTGCAGAGGTCCATGAGGAAAGGATTATGGCCTAAACCCAGAGGGTAAAGGGGTGGCCTGCCAGTTGGCATCAGGGCAGAAAACACACACACTCTGAGGCCATGGACCTAGATAGTTAAAGGAACTGGAAAACAATGCAGACCAATGGAAGGCCTTGGGGGCTGGTCTCAGGAGGGAAGAAAAGACTACCTGGGCCAATCAGGTGTCCCAGGAGGTGTGTGACACCAGGATGGGCAAGGCCTAGATGTGGCCAATGAGCTTTCAGAGGGGGCAGAGTCTGGATTAACAACTGGAGCCAGGTGTGCTGGGGCTAGCTGAATGGATTTTAAGACCACTGGTGGTTCTGCCAAGGCAGTTGAATAGGTTCCCAGATACAGACAAAAGAGGGAAATGGGCCCCTGATTAGCATCAGGAAGGATCGTTAATAATTTGAATGTTTGGTTTTATCTTGGTATCCCGAGGGATGAAGAGCAAGGAAGGACAAGTACCACACATAGACATGAGATGACACAAGAAAAGGGCTGGGGGAGGCTCTGGAGACAGAAGGACTATTTGCCAGATGGCCTCTGGGTAGCCTTCAGAAATGTAGATACTTCACCTGGTGGAACCCAGTGTTATCCCGTAAGCATAATCTCTTCTGGGTGGAGGGGGAAGACTGGAGGTTTGTTTTAAGGCTGCCTTTTGAAACTTGAATGTGAAATCCCTGTTTCCAGAGCTATGGCTTGCTCTGTGTTCCAGGACCAAGAGTGTCTTCCTTGGCCTGAGTTTTGTGGGTCTCTGGTTCAAGTTAGAAGTGGGGTGCCCCTTGCAATTGGGGCTACCCAAGAGTAAAGACAGCACCTCTGGCAACAATATCTTCTCCTAAACTCTGTACATACCCAAAAGGATGTTAACTAATTAGATGTGATGGTGACCATGGATCCAAAAATGCCAAGGGTCCGATCCTGATTGGACCTCCAGGGTAGCACTGTGTCCCACCATGGTGCAGACCTGATCCAGACTGAGAGAAGAAGGGATTGGATTTATACCCCGCCCTTCACTCCCCAAGGGAGTCTCAGAGTGGTTTACAAACTCCTTTCCCTTCCCCTCCCCACAACAGACACCCTGTGAGGTAGGTGGGGCTGAGAGAGCTCTTTCCAGAGCTGTCCTTGAGAGAACAGCTGTGCCAGAACTATGGCTTGCCCAAGATCACCCAGCCAGGTGCAAGTGGAGGAGTGGGGAATCAAACCCGGTTCTCCCAGATTAGCGTCCGCGCACTTAACCACTACACCAAACTGGCTCTAGCAGCATTTTTTAATCACCAGAATTAGGCTTTAAAATGGAGGCATCCCTGGGTTGCACCTACTAATGCTCCCAAATCTAGTTTAGCCCGTGTGTGTGTGTGTGTGTGTGTGTGTGTGTGTGTGTGTGTGTGTAATGTGCTGTCAAGTCGCAGATGACATGGCAATCCCAGCAAGAAACTTCCCAGGCAAGCGAGAAGCAGAGGTGGTTTACTATGGCCTTCCTTTGCAGAACCTTTCTGGGTGGTTTCCCATCCAATCTACTGCCCCTGCTTCGCTTCCAAGATCAGGTTCTACCAGGCTGCCTTCCCTTCCAGTTTGGCTCTTAAACTAGGCTATTCTTGGAGTTACAAGTAGTCAGAAGTAGTTCTCTACCTCGGTTTCTTTGTGCGATATGATGTTAAATTTTTAAAAATTGGGCAAGTGGGTTATTCAACATCACACTTCTTGTTTTGTGTTCCCTGAGTGATTCCTCCTTGCTGACCAGTGTTTTCATGGCTGTTTTTACATTTGTGTGAGCATTTTAATGATGATTTGGGGGTGGGTGGATTGCTTTGAATGGTTTGATTTTATTACATGTTTGTTAGCTGCCTGGGTGGCCCTTGGGAGGGCAGAAAGGTGGGGTAAAAATGTAGAATAAAATAATAGCTATAACTGGCATACACAGAATTTATGCCCTTCTAAGCCAGCAGGTCTCAATGAACTTAGGAGGGTGAATCTCTGTTTAGCATGGCACAGGAAGCAGGGGTCATTTCCTAGAAAAAGAGGTGCAGGAGCTCATTAGCATAACTCATTAGCATAACTTATTTGCATATGCTACAACACCTGACATCACTGGAAGTATGTCAGAAGGCAAGAAAGAAAGGAGAGAGAGAGAGAGAGCGCTGGCAGAGAGGGGACAGCTACTAACCCAATCCTCAGAAATACCACTATTCCGGGAGGATAGCTTCAGGGGTGGCTGAAGCCTTCAGAAGGCTGGTCGGAGGAACAAGGACCTTCCCAGGGGATGGGGTCATTTTGCTGCAGCCATGACACAAGCAGGCATTCTCCTGCAGGGGGGGGGGACTGGCACCAACTCCTGGAGCTGAGCTCCCCCAAGCTCCTGCTCAAAATGACCCCTGACAGGAAGTATCATATATATTGGTTACTATTCTTATACCATTGGGTGTATTTAGTGTTTTAAGCTTGGTTTTCATATGCATTGCTGGACTTAGTATATCATGGATCTGATGGCAAGCAGTTGAATGTGTGAAGCAACGGAGAAGCGCTGTGTTTGAGACTGTGTGAAAGTTCTGTTGTTGATCCATTCACAAATTCAAGTCATTAGGATGTTTCGGTCGTCACGGGAAGGACAGCTCCTTGTTTTAGTGTAGTGCCAAAAGATGAAACCCACTGAAGATTACAGTAGAAAAGAGCAAGAGTCCGGTAGCACCTTAAAGACTAACAAAATATGTGGCAGGGGAGGAGCTTTTGTGAGTCAGCAGTGACTCACGAAAGCTCCTCCCCTGCCACATATTTTGTTAGTTTTTAAGGTGCTACCGGTTTCTTGCTCTTTTCTACTGCTACAGACTAACATAGCTACCCATCTTGATCTATCTTCACTGAATATTACAGTCCACCTATAACGAGCGGGAATTAACAGTTTTGGAGGTGACTTGCACCTGCTTACGGGAGCTGACCTGTTACCTTACATCTTCCAAAATTATTCTACCACTACTAGTTGAGCACAGTTGTGAATATCTAAAGGCACAGGAGAGCCAAAACAGCAGGGGAGGAACTGATTCTTAAGCACGTACACGAACATGCAAAGCTTCCTTACATACTGAGTCAGGCCACTGGCTTATCAAGGTCCGTTTTGCCTACTCTGACAGGCAGCCGCTCTCCAGGAACTCAGGCAAAAGTCTTCCCCATGACCTCCTATCTGGACCTTTTAAGTGGAGATGCAGGGAACTGAACTTGGGAGGATCTGCTACATGCATAGAGGATGCTCTACCCCTGAGCCATGGGACCTGCCCCCACATACCAGCTGCACTGGTATCTCACTGCAAACCACCATTTCATGCTTTATCTGCAGGTAAGATAAGCAGCTGCACTGCTAAAACATTCCAAATTGGTGTTCTGGCCATAATTTAGGCATGTGCGATGCCACTAAAGTTCAATTTTGTGTGGAATTTTCAAGATCTCTGCTCCGCTGGCTTTCGTATTACAACACTTGTTGATGTTGTCTGAAACTCTGTTCCAGACAGTGAGTTATCCTCACGGCTACCACAAGTACCCGAGTCTACTTTCCGTTCAGTGGACTCCTGTGTGATGGAAGGAACCCGATTTCACGGCCTCTTCTTAAGAAGCTGTGTTTCTATTCCCCCTCCTCCGAAACATCACCAAACGTGGGAGGCTGTGGATTAGTTTTCTGCAGTAAGTCATCATTTAATTAAAGAGGGGGGGGGGAATAAACAGGAGTCCCAAAAAAAAATGCCGCAGCTGTGTTTTTGTTAGACATTATATATAAAAAAGGAACAAAATCATAATATAGTAAATCATTTTGTAGAACATGAAACAAGTGGTTTTTTATACAAATTAATTGTGATAAGTTCCAAATGTCTTGTCACCATGATAATACTGAATGACGGTGTGCCATGTCCGTTATGTCAGAGGCCCTGGAATGGTAAAGCCTGTACATGCACATCATCTCCGATCCCAAGATATGTCGCAATACAGTTTAAAACATGTAGTCAAGGAGAGCAGAGGTTTCCTATTGGTCAGCTCGACGCGGGTCATTTTTTCCAACAAATCCTCCCGACCCACAGGTGTTTCAGCTCCCTGGCGAAGGCCGTCCTCTGGTAGCTCTTCCTCGTTCGGTGTGTGTCCTGCAGAGATCTCGTCTGCAGAGTCCTCTTTGCGCATTAAACATCAGCTTGTCATAGATTGAACCTCAAGGAAAGACCTTCGTACTTTCCCCGATGCACGTTCAGTAGTGGTATCAAAAAGAGTAGACAAATTCTTCTCAGAAGAAAATCTCTATGGCCTGTGGAATCTGTGGGTCGGAAGGGGGAGGAACGGAGGGTTAGCGAGTGTGGCAGTTCTTCCAAATGAAAAGCGGTGGCAGGTGAAAACATCAGCATGATGCACAAAACCTGCCTTAAACACTGCTCTTATTTCTAGCTCAGGGGTGAGACAGGCCTGTAGTCAGGGGTTTGTGGTTTGTGGGGCAATTTTTTTTTTCTGGTGGGGCTGAAGTTCTCAGGGCAGAACGAAAAGCCATTTAGCCAAAAGAAAGCTGTTACCAGGATAGATCTCTAACCTGCAAGCTGTCAGCCACTTGAGATGACAGTTCTCAGCTGTCGCAAGTTAATCACTTCTGTCAGCCGAAGCAACAGTTCTGATAACAAGCCAACAGGTGGGGTTGATGACTTCTATAGTCAAGAAAGCTAACACTTGGACAGGAAAATCTCTCTTAAAGGAGACCAGTTTCTTGACACAGAGTTAGAAAGGATGCTAGAGGTCACCTACTCCAACCCCTTTGCTCAGGATGTGGGAATTAGTCAACTACAGAAGCCCACTTTGCTTGAAGGAGTGCACAACTTTAAAAATAATTGAAAATGACTGAAAAAAGCATTTACAGGAGAAATTATTGTGGGGATGTGCCTCTAAGAATTCAGCCCCCTTAGGTCCCACCGTAGCTACAGGCCTGTGAGGGGAATAGTGATTTCACCCCAAAACTCTCACTTCACCTGCAGCCCTCCATGCTGCATGATGTTATGTCCATGAGGGTTACTCAGCACCAGCTTAAGGGGGATGGCCTCCCTCAGGAGACTACTGTGGAAAGGAGAAAGTGTAGAAGATTGCCTCCACAAGCAGGGCATAAGATCCAACCCACACACCTGGTCCACCTCACTCTGTTAAAACCCCCACTTCCAAGCTAATCCCTTGCTTGAGTTTTTATAGCCAGCAAGATTGTTTCTGAAGTTGCTTGATGAGTATATGATTGCTGAAAGAGGAACTGGGGCCCTTTTATATATCTTTGGCCACAGTCTTTTTAAAACAGTTAGATTTGAGTCCAGAAGCACTTTCAGGGTATAAGCTTTTGAAAGTCAAATCTCCCTTCCTCGGAGCTTTGACTCTTGAAAACTTACACCCGGAAACTCTTGTTGATCTCTAAGGTATAGCGGTTAAGTGCGTGGACTCTAATCTGGGAGAACCGGGTTTGATCTCCCACTCCTCCACTTGTAGCTGCTAGATGACCTTGGGCAAGCCGTAGTTCTGGCACAGCTGTTCTTGAAAAAGCAGTTTCTGTCAGGGCTCTCTCAGTCCCATCTACCCCACAGGGTGTCTGTTGTGGGGAGGGGAAGGGAAAGGGGTTTGTAAGCCGCTCTGAGACTCCCTTGGGTAGCGAAGGGCGGGGTATAAATCCAGTCTCTTCTTCTTCGTCGTCGTCTTCTTCTGAACTCGAATCTTCTTCTGGACTCCAACATGGCTACCCTCTGAAACTGGCTTTTGAAAGAGGGTGCTGGTCTTGCATTGTGATTGTTAATAAAGTATTGCTTTATTCTTTGTAAGCTGCTTCATGCTTTCGGAGAAGAGGGTATATAGTAATTTTTAAAAAAAGTGATTAAGAACTTTTTCATCCTGCAGACCTCAGAATTCTTTCTTTTTGGTTGTTTGTGGCTGGATTTTACTGTGAATCTGTTCGGACTGTATGAATTGTATGGTGTTTTGGATATTGTGGAAGAAGACAAAGAGCAAGTTTTCATAGCCTGCTTTTCTCTACCCTACGAAGTCTCAAAGCGGCTGACAAGCACTGTTCCCCTTCTCCCTACAACAGGCACCTTGGGAGGTAGGTGGGGCTGAGAGAGTTCTGAGAGAACTGTGACTGGCCCAAGGTCACCCAGCAGACTTTGTGTGGAGGAGGAATGGAAAATCGAACCCAGAGTAGAGGCTGCTGCTCTTAATCACTACACCACCACTGTTTTAGATATTAGTTTCTGGCATGTGATGTCTTACTGTTCCATATTTGGTCTGCTTTTGTAGGCCTCCTTGAGCCCCTGAGTGAGGGAGAAAGTACAAAATGCAAGTGCCTCAGTAAATAGAGTGGGAAGAAAACTACGCACACAGTCACACAGTTGGATGTTTATATTTTGGTGTCGGTTATGTGCATGCCTTAAATCACACATCCCATTTTTTCTACAGTATATGCTGAATTTATATGCCTGTCCTAACCGTGTTTTGAATTCCAGCTGTAAACGTTTTTGGAGGTCTGTGTTGCACTAGCTAAGGACTTCCTAACAGATTATAATCTAGCCAGGGGGCGCTGTTCTCAGATAAGGCAGGTGTAATTCTATGTTTTCCTCCCGGACACATGACTTCTGTACACTAACAAGGGATTCTGCAGACTCAGGTCCCAAATGTATTTTTTTTCTTGTAGATGCTGGGGAGAAAAATCTGGGAAACTGACCTTGTTAAATGCTTGCTTGATGCATGCACCTCCATTTCATTACTTTTATACTCGTTTAGCTCTTTGCGAATCGCTGCCTAGGAAAGACACATGATAACCAGGTTAATCGATCTTTTCAAATTGGCACAAAAGCACTTTTAAAAGACAAAATAGACAGAGCATAGTTCTCCTCTTTATTGTAACATAACAGTCAGAAGAACCGCCAGGCTCATAGCCAAGATTTTGTGGTTTATGGGGCAACATTTTTTTCTGGTGGGGCTGCCATTATTTGGTACAATGATGGAGGGGGTGCACACCCCTCCCCCTCCCCTCCTGCAACATTTAAAGGGCCTTTCAGCTGATTGGCGGGAAGCACGTGGCCCGCCGATCAGCTGGAAGTGCTTCCCCCTCCAGGTGCTGTTCTGAGCCCTTGGGGGTGGGGGGGAGAGCCATTCCCTGCAGCTGCTGCATGGCTGCGAGCAACACAGGTTGGATCCAGGAAACCCAGACCCAACGCTTTAAAAACAGCAAGGTGTCATTGGGCTTTCAAACTGAAACGAGCGCATGGCCGGTTTCCAAGTCTCTCAGCCGGAATTTATTAAGGCACCCTCTTGCAAATACTTCCAGCAGCTGGCTTGCAAAAGCACTGTCGACTGGGCACACACCTTTAAATCAAGACACGGGAGCCAGTGCAACAAGTACCCCCTCCACTTTCTCCCGAGCCTACTCAATCCTCTCAATTCATGGGTCACTATTTCAAGAGGTCTCCACAGGCTCACAACCTGGAGTGTGATTCCAGATTCCTCCAGGAAGGTACAACGGACCTTTCCCAAGCAGCCTAAAAGGATCGTATCTTTGCTCCCAGGGTGGAGAAATGTAAATGAGCCCCAAAAATGTATTTCCCAGAGGTGGCCTGCAGGATTCCGGTTCAGTGCCCCAGCTTTCCATTCTGAATGCACCCCAAACACCTGACCTCATTTATAATTTTCCGGATCAGGACAATGATTCTTGCTGTTCTGATTTAAGCAGATGCAATAAAAGCCAGAGTTCCCTTGGCTACCTATTAAGGTGGTCTTATCAAAAATGGAGAACAGAAATAAGAATTCATGCCATCTGCATGTGGGGAGAGCAGTTTCGCAGGGCAGGAAGCGGCGTTAATTGTGGCAGTTTGCAAAATGAAAAGAAAGGCACATGAACGTTCCACCTCCTTCCACTTGAGCTGTGTGCGTGCAAAGGTCCTCTAGAGTAATTCCTTCTCCTGTACAGACGTAATCTGGTTTGCTACAGAAAACCTTTTGTTTCACTGTGGGCATGATTTTTCTGAAACTGAATGCCTTTCCCATCCCCTTACGAAACCATTAAAACGTAATATAAAATACACAAGAACTGCCATCAATTAAAGCTGCAAAACAAAACAATAAACCACAGAAGCAATTTAATCAAACACCCTCATTCCAGAAAAAGATTACAGGATTGTAAAAACCTCGCCTATCTCCCTCAAAGGCTGCAGAGATGAGCATCTGGTGGCACCATGATGGAGTATATTCTGGTGCTCATTTCCCACCCACCCCGCCCCATTTTCTCAGTTCGAAAGAAAAGCAGTGAGTAAACTAGACCAAAGTTTTGCCCTTGGATTGTTGCTACACGGGTGGTGTGGAATGCTGCCCAGGCGCTTTGGATTGCCTGCTCTGGAACAATAGCCGTTGTGCCCAATTCTGAACATGAGAACATTGTGGCCCATAGTCATGAACTACTGAATGACCACATTCATCGCATCATTTCCACCTGTAATATGTTAAGTCTAATAAGAACATAAGAGAAGCCGATGTTGGATCAGGCCAGTGGCCCATCCAGTCCAACACTCTCTCACACAGTGGCCAAAAACACCAGGTGCTCTCAGGAGGTCCAGCAGTGGGGGCAGGACACTAGAAGCCCTCCCACTGTTGCCTCCCCCCCAAGCACCAAGAATACAGAGCATCACTTGCCCCAGGCTGAGAGTTCCTATCTATACCTTGTGGCTAATAGCCACTGAGGGACCTCTGCTCCGTGTGTTTATCTAATTCCCCCTTGAAGCCGTCCATGCTTGTAGCCGCCACCACCATCTCCTATGGCAGTGAATTCCATGTGTTTATCACCCTTTGGGTGAAAAAGTACTTCCTGAAGACTTATATACTGGTAAACTAGTTTTGCAAAACGTGTCCCCTGTACCTTTGTGAGAGTGAAAACTTCCTGGCAGATGGTAATGCCCCAATTCAGTCAGGGCCCATAAGAGAGTGGAAGCAGGCCACTGGGTGCCTCCTCCTGCCTGCACAGGAAACCGCAGGTGCCAATGGGATGCTGTGTGTGTGTGTGTGTGTGCATGATTCGCCCATGAGCGGGGGAAAGCCAGGCTGCACCTGTCTAGCCCTGTCTTTGAAGAGCACTGAACAGATGTTAAGGAAGATGAACTGGGGGGAACGGCATTCAGTCCGCTTCCTTCTCCCAAACGGGGGATCAGTGTGATCGCTGCTTGTTTGGGGTTATGCATGTACCCCTCCAGCTGCAGTGCACACACATGATCGGACTGGGGCTTCAGGGTTGGTTTGGTTTGGTTTTTCCTGGGAAAGCTTCTTTGTCTCACAACTATCCTGCAGTACTGTCTCGTGGCGAGGCGGCACTCTCCCTTCCCAAATCATCCTGGACTCAACAGATGAAATCCCGGCCCCACCGTAATTTAATAAGAACCTTTGCCAGAATATAAAGGATAAAAACGCCAATCCTGTGAGGTGGCATTTCAGATCATTTTGTCTACTGTTCATGGATACCTGAATTCTCATTTGTGCCAGGGCTGATGCATACAGTGCAGCCTTCAATGGGACTCAGAGAAACCATTCCATTGTGACCTACCTGCCCTGGAATGCTGTCTATGACACTTCAGGGTGTTCCAGAGGACTCTGGACTATGTTCTAAGGTGTTCTTTGGTTCATTGGCCAATCCCATTGGGCCACTTCAGTGTCCCTCATGAACCCAGAGACTGCGGTGTAACACTTTCAATACTCTTTTTTGTGCCTGGACTTTACTGGCAAGCAGTGTTCCCTCTAAGCTGAATTAAAGTGAGCTAGCTCACAGTTTTTTAGCCTCTGGCTCACACATTTTTGTCTTGGCTCAGGAAGGATGGCTCCAGAGCAAGCTAATTTATGCCGTAGCCAAATGGCTTGCTCACGACTTGAATGCCAGGAGCTCGCAAAAGTAGGATTTCTGCTCACCAGACTCCAGAGCTTAGAAGGGAGTATTGCTGGCAAGGCGCCATAAATGAGGACAAGCTCTTCCCCCATTAACTGATCTTCTCATTTAAGATCCTCTGATGAATCCTGGAACACCAGAGTTCCTCACAAAATAACTTAAAAGCCAATGTGTCAGAGTGTAAGATATTAATATTTATTTTTTTTTGCATGTAGTGTGCAGATCCTATTTTGTGAGGCACTAGGTAACCATGTGACATGATAGAGGTTTACAGAATTATGGATGGGATAGAGAAGGTAGGGAAAGAAGTACTTTTCTCCCTTTCTCACAATACAAGAACTCGTGGGCACTCCAGGAAATTAATGAGCAGTGAGCTTAGAACAGATAAAAAGCACTTCTAATCTTCACCGAAATAATAACTAGCACGTGGAATTCAGTGCCACAGGAAGCGGCAGCAGCTACAAGCTTCAAGAGGGGATTGGATAAACATATGGAGCTGAGGTCCATCAGTGGCTATTAGTCACAAGGTATAAATGGAACAGTACGTCTGGGGCAGTGATACTCTGCGTTCTTGGTGTTTGGGGGGCAACAGTGGGAGGGCTTCTGGAGTCCTGGCCCCACTGCTGGACCTCCTCCTGAGGGCACCTGGTATTTTTGGCCACTGTGTGACTCAGAGCGTTGGACTGGTTGGGCCACTGGCCTGATCCAACATTGGCTTCCCTTACGTTCTTATGACAATAAAATAGAAGTATACCTTGTCTGCTGCTGAAAGCCGTGTCCATGGCTTGTCTGCTCTTCTGTCGTAATCCTGTGCTTTTGCCACTTCCACATAATCGCTGAATCGTATTAGGATTTTTCTGTCTCTCAGTTCATCAACTGTGGGTCTTTGATTAAGCTTGAAGGAAAAATAAAAGTCCACATAAATGTGGCAGCGACAACAAAGGGTCATGGCCATCGTGAGAACACTTGCATTTTGTCTTTGGCCGTTATGCCTATTTTCAGATAGTTCAAACTACATGCTGTTTTAACTATTTGAATTCAATGAACCCCTATTAAGCATTCAGGGCAGAAGCCGGAGCTCAAACATCACTTGCATCACTGTCTACGCTGGGGTTGTGTTAAGATGCCATGTGCTTCTCGCATTCCCTGTCCACATGTCGAGACAGACCAAGATGGGGGAGCCGTGTTAGTCTGTCTGCAGCAGTAGAAAAGAGCTAAGAGTTCAGCAGCACCCTAAATATTAACAAAATTGGTGGGAGGGTATGAGGTTTTGTGAGTCACTGCTCGCTTCTTCACACGCAGCCAGAATGTGAGCCCATATGTCCTTACGTCTATTGTCATTCTGCATCTGAAATCACTCCACTTCCCAAGATATAAGGACTGATGGGCTTTCATTCTACTGGTATCTGAAGAAGTGAGCAGTGACCCACAGAAGCTCCTCCCCTGCCGCCATTTTTTTTTGTTAATCTTTAAGGTGCCACTCTTGGACTTTTCCACATGTGAAGCTGAGACTGAAGAAGACTTCCTGATGTATCATAACAAACTGTGGTGAGACAACAACCATACCAATTGAACATCATGACAAATGATGATTAGATGGACAATTTCCTTTAGGAAGTCTTCCCTCTGGCCATGGTTTGTTACGATGTCCGTATTTGGCTACCTCCACCACAACCTGCTGTGGCTAGATTGAAAACTAAAACGGTTAGGTTTTTGAACTGGTCTCTACATGCAGGAGAAAAAAGAGGGGAGGGTACAAGCTATAGAATAAACCAAAGTCATTCTCATCATGGACAAAATCAGATTTCTTCTAGACATCTGAACACCGCCTGGATTGGTATAGTTTCCTCTTCAAGAAACACCTCTGCCTTCAGAGCTGTGCTGAACTTGCTATGTATTCCTATACGGCAGACATATTTGAAAACACGCTTTGGAACATGCATTAGAGGTTTGATCCACAGTACAACTTCGCCCGTAACCATGCAACACATGAACCAGCTATCAACATAAATGTTTAGGGCCATTTTACCATCACAGATCTGTATTGTTAGAAAAGGCTTAGAGGAGGATCCAGTTCTAACACCTCAGTGTCACAAAATCCTGGCTAGAGCAATCGGCGCCCCAAGGAGCTTGGGACAACGTGTTTGTTGCAGCAAAAGAGATCATCGCACAAATGCCACTTTCTCTATGGAGAACACTTGTTGCATTACATACTGGCCCTAAACTAGGCGTGCACAATACACTTCTGAAGCTGTGTATCCACTCTCTATTCAATGGTGTTCAAGAGATTTTAATGAATATCTCCCCCCCCCCCTCCAATACTCCCTCTAAGCTGTGGAGTCTTGTGAACAGAAATTCTACTTTGTGAGCTACTGGCATTAAAGTGGTGCGTGAGCGATTTGGCTACTGCGTGAATTAGTTGGCTCTGGAGCCATCCTTCCTGAGCGAAGACAAAAATGTGTGAGCCGGAGGCTAAAAAACTGTGAGCTAGCTCACACTAACTCAGCTTAGAGGGAACATTGCTCCCAGCCCAAGACAACTAGATACTACTTTTTATACCAGAATAGTGGTGGCTTGGGCAATAGTAGGCATGGTTTTACATGCAGTACGTTTGTCTTGCACGTTGACAACACATGCAACTGTATTCTGAGCCCTTGTTCACCGACTTCCACATGGATGCGCTAGAAAGCCTCTGGGTGCCTGTACAAACGAGGAGTTCCCAGAACTGTCATCCCCTTCTCTCCGTGCCGCTGGAGTGCCCCTGCTCACTTGGGTTCTTTCCGTCAGGACCTGGATTCTTCCTAAACTCAGAGCAGCAGAGAGGAATGAGGAGAGCTCTGTAGTAGCTGTTGGGATCCCAGCTGCTACAGGCACCCTGGGGCTTCTCATCACAGGAAGCTTTCGTCACAGGTTCTAACATGAACAAGGGTCATCATCCATTTCTGGTCTACATCTCCATGGTGAATGAAGCTCTCAGATACATTCAGAATTAAGCTCATCTGGTTCAAGGCTAGGATCTTCTTATAAGCTGTAAATACAGTCCATCTTTACAGCTGAGCTGTATAGAGTATACCTATAAAGGACTTACAGTTTCCCTTAGGTCAAGATGGGCAGCTGCGTTAGTCTGTCTGTAGCAGTAGAGAAGACCAAGAGTCCAGTTAGTCTTTAAGGTGCTATTGGGCTCTTGCTCTTTTCTGCAGTCTCCCTTAGGGAGTGCATGAAACTCTTTCTGAGAATTGTTCTTAGCAACAATTCTAAGTTACTGGGACGGAAGGGCTTGTTAAGGATCAGATTACTGGAACCGCCCTCCAGCACAGAACTGGACTGGATGTTTGTAATCTACGAGCTCTGCAGGTTCCTTCTGAACTCTGCAACAGTTTGCCAGCTCCAGGGATGTTTGCGAAAGGATGCAAAGCTTAACAAATTAGCGCCAAAGCCACAGTCCTCTGGGATACGCAGAGAGACAGACTCTCAGCGGGGGAGCCCAGCAAACACGAGCAGCAGTACAGCTTCAGGTCTAACACCTGATGGGAAATTATTGGCACTGGGGAATGTCATATAGGAATACAGCTGCCGGTGAACAGATGGACGGCTCGCTTCAGACTTCTTGCAAGTAGAGAACGAAGGACCGCTTTCTATAGCTGTGCTTTCGCAAAAATAGTTGTACGAAGGCAAAACAATTGCCAACAAGCTGAGTGCAGATTTTCATCTGTTGCATCTCACGAATGCCACAGGCTTTCCATGCATACAGACGAGGACTACTCGGGAACAGTGTTCAACAGATCGTAGCTGTGCAATCTCGGGCTGGCGAAATGTTCTGCGCACATCCCCACTGTAGCCCAACTTAAGTTGGGGCCAGGTATGGTTTCTCGGGAGCTTGCTCAACAGGTGGCCGTCTGAAACTGGAATGCGTGTCAAGACGACCGACAAAATACCGGGGGCATAGTCCGAGAAAGAGAAACTTAGCTGTGGCTAAGTCTCACTGAACCCGGAGCATGGGAATCAACCATTACTGGCTTTTGCTGATAGAGCCAGGTGGGCAGCCGTGTTGGTCTGAAGCAGTAGAACAAATTTAGAGTCCAGTGGCACCTTTAGGACCCACAGAGGTGCACGAAAGCTCACACCTTGAATAAACCTTTGTTGGTCTTAAAGGCGCCACTGGCTTTTGCTGATCTCAGATACTCTCCTCGGAAGTTAATGCCGGTTGTTTGGAGTCACCCACAGGTGACCTATCACTGCTCTGCAGGTGTCAGTCTTTTGACTGGCACAGTGGGACAGGACGAATGTCCTCCACCTGTCGTAACTATGCTCAGCAGGGATTCTTTTCTATGGTCTCTGTAGGACCTTTCTTAGGAGGCGCATGTGAAACACTTTAGCAAAACCAGGGGGGGGAAACTTGGATTGCTTCTTACCTTTCGGGTCAGCCTCTGCTTTATCTCTCTCCTTTCCTCCTGTTCGGTTTGGTCATTTCTTTCTGCAGAAAAGATGAAGAGAGAGATGACTTTCCTCATGGAGACCAGCTCGGCCGGCGCTCCCTCTCTGCCTCCGCTCTACCAGCTCAGCTCTCTTGCCCACCTTGCCTGGTGTTCTGCCAGGAGCATCGCACACCGCTGGCACTCCAGAGCCAATGTCAAGCCTCCGCACCGATGCCCAATTAAAGCGGGCTTTGGCTAACACAAAGCAGCCAATCCCGTCCCTCTATTAAGAAAATGAGGGGCGTTCCTTTCCTTCCTTTCTGTGGGTCTTTTTTTTTTTGTCTTCCAGGGGGAAAATCGATAGACTTTTAGAAGTCTAAATGATCGCTTTGCGATGCCACATCTCTGTCTGAGTCATCCGTGCTGCCCTTACAAGCTGGAACATTGTATAGCAGCTGCTTCAGGGAACGCACGTTTCTCATACCCGTCCTCTGCCGGGCTCCCGTAATTTTGTTGATTAATTTATAACAATAGCCAGCATCTACGCCCACGCGTTCCTCAGCCTTCTACTATTCTCGCCGTGCCAGTCTTAATATAGATCCTTGAGCTCTTTGGGAGGGTTTCCTTTTCTCTCTCGCTCTCTGCCTTCTCCACAAAGCGATGCTGTCTCCTCACGGAAGCCCCTTTGCTTTCCCGTGCCGTAACTCTTAGTATTCAAGCTGCGATAACTCCTACGTGATGGAGCTAAAAATAGACGGGAGCCGCTGTAACGTTGTGTGAAATAGATCCTTAGCCTTGGGATACGAGTTAATGGGGTTTTTTTCTTTCTATTTCAAGGGCTGCCTGTTACTAAAATAAGACATGCACCCCTGACCCAGAAAGAGCTAGAACCCTATGTAGGGGGGGAATTGTTAACCATCTTTAAGATGGGGGGAATGATACCGGCCAACCCTGCTGTGCAAAAATGGTAATTCCAGCCAGCTAGGGGGCATTTCCAGCCATACATCAGATCTATGATTTTTGTGTGCATCGGCGAGTGGACAAGCATTAAAGATGTTGCTTGAATGGGGGGGGGGGGGAAGGGGGGGGAGTATTTTTAGAATCAGATTCTCTCGCGCTGCTATCTATGGAACGAGGCAGCCGCATGGATGGAGCTATTTATAGAAGGGTAGTAGCTGCGAGCGGCGCGTTGTAACTGGGGAGAGCCTGAATTCTCCGCAGCCTTGACAATCAGCGCGCCAGGCAGCATGGCGAATACACACCGTATCTCATTCCACTGTAATTCTGTTCGGACTGCGAAAACCCTCGGCAGAAATGGGCAGATTTCTGCCTGGAGGGGGGCATCTAGGATGAGCCAACGGATAGGACAAACACATGCCAAATAAGAAAAACCAGGATATAAAAATGCTAACTTCGGAGAATCGACAGCATTCTCATTCCAAGTAGAAATAATACCCTATTTGGCCTGATATTTTGTTGCCTAGGAAAGATCGGCAAACACAGATAATGTGACCTACTTTGTTCCTGACATGGGTGGGAATCTGCTTTTAAAAGAGAGAGAGAGAGAGAGAACAGATGGAGCTTCTGCTTTGCCATGAAATCAAACTCCACTAAACCTCTGAATCCCAGAGCCAGGAGGCAACATCAGGGGAAGGCGTCGCCCTCTATGCCCTGTTGTTGGCCCTCTGGAGGAACTGCTTGGCCACTGGGTGAAAGAGGATGGTGAGCTAGATGGACCACTGGTCTGATCCAGCAGGGCAGTTCTTATGTTCTTATGAAGGCTTCAGCCTCCATGCCCTGTCGTTGGCCCTTCCTAGTAACCTGGTTGGCCACTGTGTGAGACAGGATGCTGGACTAGATGGACCACTGGTCTGACCCAGCAGGGCTCTTCTTACATTCTTAACTCCTGCCTCTAAAAATCCCAGACGTGTGGGATTACTTAGCTGGAAGTGCGGGGATGCTCTCTACACATGCTGAAGACGAGGAGGAGGAGAGAAGGAGGAGGAGATTGGATTTATACCCCGCCCTCCACTCCCCAAGGGAGTCTCAGAGCGGCTTACAAACTCCTTTTCCCTTCCCCTCCCCACAACAGACACCCTGTGAGGTAGGTGGGGCTGAGAGAGCTCTGAGACAACTGTCCTTGAGAGAACAGCTGGTCCAGAGCTGTGGCTTGCCCAAGGTCATCCAGCAGGTGCAAGTGGAGGAGTGGGGAATCAAACCCGGTTCTCCCAGATTAGAGTCCGTGCACTTAACCACTACACCAAACTGGCTCTCAAAAAGGCATTCCGTCATTATGGCTCCCAGTGACAATGGGTTAAAAATAAGTCTAATCTCAGCTCAAACTCCATTATCAAAGGAGTGCAAAGATATATATCAGTTGAGCATCACTGCTTCTTCACGGTAGTGAGATCTCTTGCAGCCCCAGTAACATCTGAATAACCAGGCAGGTCACTGCCACTGGCCACTATGCTGTGCTGATGTGTGGATTTCCCACTTGATCAGCCCGTCTCCATGATTCAGCCATGACATCCCCAGTCATGGTGAAGTGGCCACCTCACTGCACTAGGGTTGCCAGCCTCCAGGCAGCACATGGAGACCTCCCACTATTACTATTGACCTCCAGATGGCCAAGACCCATTCCCCTGGAGAAAAGGGCTGCTTTGGAGGATGGACTCTGTGGCGTTATACCTTGCTGAGGTCCCTCGCTTCCCCAAACCCCATCATCTCCAGGGTCCACTCCCCAAATCTCCAGGTATTTCCCAACCTAGAGCTTACATCCCTTCACTCCACTGATATATGAATCCACCCTTCGTCTGCATGGACTAATCTGGAGTAACGGCTTGAGTTCTCACAACTGTTAAGGACTTGAAATATGATATGGATCTGCCATTTAGCCTTTGCTGATGAAGGAATGCCGACTGGCCCTTCATTACCGCCTCGATTTGTAATATCTCAGTGTCACACTCTTAATGGAGAAAACAAGAGCTCTGCGAGAGCAGGATCAGTTAACGATTCACAGGTCTGGCTTTGGACCCATCAGTCTTAATGAAACACCTCCGCCAACTCTACAGCGCTGGGCCCAGGAGAGTAGTTTAGACCGCCCCTCTCTTGGCGAGTTTTCTAAATTAGCTGTGACACTGAAACAACTGACAGATTAAGACGGAAGCAATTTGCATTCTGGTGGAAGCCAACTGCCTCGATAGGAACTTCACTCTGCTACTCTCCAAAAGCAGCTTAGGAACTCTCTGCCAACTTCCAAATCCATTCCCCCATTCCAAAGGTACCATTATTGTGGACACAGTTCTGACGGTTGCGGAAGCTTCTTCCCAGCCACGACAGCCAAAGGAACAGGACGCCAGGGAAGGCATGGATATTGCGGCACATGTGCTGGATTACTGCGCACTGGGACCTTCCTGCAGGCATTCTGTGCAAGCCTAAGACATGGTCCCTCTCTGATGCCCCTCCCCTTGGTTTTAATTTCTTCTGCTTGCTGCTGTTTAAACTGCTGAATTACCATTCTGCTGCTGGTCAAACTGGTCACTGTATTTTTGACTGAATTGTTCAGATTGTTCTGGATGAGAAGGAGGAGGAGGAGGTGGTTGGATTTATACCCCACTGTTCTCTACCCAAAGGAGTATCAGAGCGGCTTACAATCTCCTTCTCCTTCCCCTCCCCACAACTTACACCCTGTGAGGTAGGTGGGGCTGAGAGAGCTCTGAGAGAACTGCCCTTGAGAGAACAGCTCTGAGAGAACTTATGATTGACCCAAGATCACACCAGCAGCTGTGCGTGGAGGAGTGGGGAATCAAACCTGGCTCTCCCAGATTAGAGTCTGTGCTCCTAACCACTATACCAAACTGGCTCTCAACTAGCTCTTATGTTAAGAACATAAGAGAAGCCAATGTTGGATCAGGCCAATGGCCCATCCAGTCCAACGCTCTGTGTCACACAGTGGCCAAAACTCAGGTGCCATCAGGAAGTCCACCAGCACCTCGACTTGAACTGGAAAACTGAGATAACAACCAGTTTTCTGAAGTAATCAATAAAAGGTTTAAGAGTTTTTATGCCATAGTATTGGGGGGGGGGGGGTATTTCCCATGACATTTGAGTGCTAAAGGGTCTTAACTGGGGGGAAGAATCAAACTGTGCCCCTTCATTTCTTCATTCATTTACTTGTTTGTTCTTTATAGCTGGCCTTTCTTACTGGGACTCCTGGCAGATTATACAGAGCGAGACAAAGATCCCAGCAAAACCACCACTCGGCTTTCGAAGCTCAAAATGCACTTAAATCATCTTAGAGCACTGTTACGCAGCATGAACCTTTTGCGGGCTCTCATCAGGGCCCGTCGGTTTTTGTGTTTGCACCTGTGGAGGACACCAAATTCTTCCCCGGAGTTCCCATCCCCGCCTCCCAGGGGTGATCTGCACAAGCGCTGCAGGGCTTTTTCTAGCCAGCACACAAGACGAAGGTGTTGTCGGGAAGCCAGGGCTGTAATCAGAGGAGTGCTGCTCCGAAGCACATTCTGTCTACATACTGGTCTCCCTGGTTATTGCATGCCTGCAGCTGGTCCAAACAAAGGGGACCGGGCAGAGTTCAAAGCAGTGATGGAGAACAGAAAGAGAGGGAGAGAGAGAATGAAAGATCAGGGAATGTGGTAGTAGCCTAGGGCGATTCTGCATCTAGCATTCGCTCCACAGTTTCTCAACTGGGAGGGGAAAGTGCAGCTCGAAACCACATTCACATACTGTGGGGTAATGCTGTACTGCCTGCAAAGTCACCCCTGATCGGCCATAAATCTGTGCAAAAGGCACCATAAAATCCAATGCTCAAAGGAAGCCAAAGCGGCGTGGAGTGTGGAGGCTACCATAAAATCTGATGATCAGAGGAAGCAAAAGCAGCATGCAACGCAGAGGGGGAATTTCCATTCCAACGTGGGTTTCGTAAAAAGCCAATGCAGAATCAGCCCTCGTGACCGCTGCAGACCTGTGCTTATGGGGCCCTTTGCAAAAGGTGAGCCGAGAGGAGCTGATCCTGGAAACAACCTTGAGGGTGGCGCTTGTTTCCATTGGTTTGTATTCTTAGCACTGAAACTGCACCGTGAGCCAGTCCTGCAAGCTTGCAGGAGATCCATTTTTAGCTGCTTCATTTGCACCAGGAAGAGCTCCCAAGAGGCTGTCTCCGAAGCTCTCCCCCAGCCCTTGTCTGGGACCACGCCAACGGTGGGCGGCAGACCCAAGGAGCTGCCGCAGACCAGCTCCAACACATCAGACCCAGTCCGGTCTGGCCAAGGCTCTGGCAAAAGTCTTTCCTGACCCGGAGACTGTTCGAGGAATTCACTGTCTAAGAACTTGAATCAATCTTTATGAGCCGGCGAGACACATGAAAGGGTTCGCTGGTGCTCCCTGCCCCTTTGTTGCAAAGGGATGGACATTTGGGCTTCATGAAGAGGAAAGGAAATTTGGTTCAGCAGACAGATTTCCCTCCAGAGTAAACCCAGATGACTCCCATCTGCTCAGACGGGCAGCAGCTCTCCAGGATCTCTGGCTGAGGTCTTTCACAACACCTACTACCTCATTCTTTAAACTGGAGATGCTGGGGATTGAACCTGGGACCTTCCGCTTGCCAAGCAGATGTTCTACCACTGAGCCATGCCCCCCTCCCTCTTTTCATTCCGCTCATCTCCCTTCTGGTTAAAGCCACGCCTTCTACTGCCCTGCCCTGCCCCGTGCTTAGCTTGTTATATGAAGAGTAGGAGGAACAGCAAAGGCAATTCACATGCAGAATGCTTTGACATGCATGCTGTCTGCCAGATACAAGCTCTACTTGGGGTGGGACTGTGGCTCAGCCTTAGAGCATCTGCCTGGCATGCAGAAGGTCCCAGGTTCAATCCACAGCCTCTCCAAAGGACCAGGCATTAGGTGATGGAAAAGACCTCTGCCTGAGGCCCTGGAGAGCTGCTGCCAGTCTAAATAGAGAATCCTGACTTTGATGGCTCAGTAGTCTGATTGAGTATCCGGCAGTTTCATGTGTGGAGAGAAGACCTCCAAGAGTGCCACACACATAGTGATTGTCACTACTAAGCTGTGCACATCTTCTAATCAAGGTAGATCAAGATGGGTGGCCGTGTTAGTCTGTCTGTAGCAGGAGAAAAGAGCAAGAGTCCAGTAGCACCCTAAAGACTAACAGAATTTGTGGCAGGGGAGGAGCTTTCGTGAGTCACTGCTCACTTCTTCAGATATAGCTAGATTATGAATCCGTCTGTCCTTATATCTTGAAGGGTGGCGTATCTGAAGAAGTGAGCTGGGACTCACGAAAGCTCCTCCCCTGCCACAAATTCTGTTAGTCTTTAAGGTGATACTGGATTCTTATATGGAGAAGAGGTCCATCAGTGGCTCTTAGCCACAAGGTATAGATAGGAACTCTCAGTCTGGGGCAAATGGTGCTCTGTATTCTTGGTGCTTGACGGGGGGGGGGGGGGGGGCAACAGTGGGAGGGCTTCTAGTGTCTTGGCCCCACTGCTGGACCTCCTGAGGGCACCTGGTATCTTTGGCCACTGTGTGACAGAGTGTTGGACTGGATGGGCCATTGGCCTGATCCAACATGGGCTTCTCTTGTGTTCTGATGTTCTTATTCTTGCCCTTTTCAAATCAAGAGATGGCATGATTCACTCTGATGTTGCCTGACACCTATTTGCAGAGTGAATTCGGCCCCATCTCTTCTCTGTTCTTTGCCCCAAGGGATTCTCATTTCAGTGGCAGGAAGAAAGGACAGAGTAAACCAGGGCTCGTTCAAGAGATGTTGTCCCCCCAAGCAAAGTACGCCCCTCCCCTCCTGCACCATCTCCTCATCACCAATGCTCCCTCTAAGCTGTGGAGTCTTGTGAGCAAAAATTGTACTTTGTGAGCTACCGGCATTAACACTGTGAGTGAGCGGGCATTAAAGTTGTGGCTGCTGCATAAATCAGTTGGCTCTGGAGCCATCCTTCCTGAGCTAAGACAAAAATGTGTGGGCCAGAGGCTAAAAAAACTGTGAGCTAGCTCACACTAACTCAGCTTAGGGGGAACACTGCGAGTCATCCCTGATGGCTGGAGGCAGACCAAGTCCCTGCAGAGAATCAGCTCTTCCCTTGTTGTGCCTCCCAAGCAGTCCCTCGGGTGGCTGGTCCAGAGAACCAGCCCTGGATAAAACCTAGGTGCACACAACCAGCTGCCAAGCACAAGAATCTAAGCGACTGAGGGACACTCAGTACAACTGCTGCAGAGCTTCCACGCACAAAAACTCACATGGACACGTCCAGAAATGATGGTAATGCCTAGCAACTACATAGATGTTTACAAAGTGCTTTATATATGTTCTCTCTGCAATCCTTTCAATAACCCTGTGAGGTAGGACAGTCTTAGGGAGGGGCTGTGGCTCAGCGGAAGAGCCTCTGCGTGGCATGCAGAAGGTCCCAGGTTCAATCCCCGGCATCTCCAGTTAAAAAGACCAGGCAGTAGGTGATATGAAAGACCTTCACCTGAGACCCTGGAGATTGGCTGCCGGTCTTAGTAGACAACTTTGAACTTGATGGACCAGGAGTCTGATTCAGTATCAGGCAGTTTCATGTGTTCAGGTATATTATCCCCACATTGCAGTTGAGTCTGGGAGACAGTGGCTCATTTAAGGCCACCTCGCGAATTTGTGGCCAAGGCAAGATTTGAACCTGCATCCCACCAGCTTACATACTTAACCATCACACTACGCCACCTCTCGAACCCGGTTCAATAGAGGTCTAAATCATATCAACTGTGATGAAATTGGTGGCAGGGTCTGGAAAGCTCAGGTGCAGCTGGAAGCTATGCGAGTTGACTTAGACATAAGTCCTGATGGGTTCAGTGGGGAATTTATTTGCAAGCACAAATGTTTGCAGGCTAACCTGCTTTGACCTCCGCGTGTACCATATTTCCTCATATTGTTTCCTGCGAGCTGGGGGATGAAGTAATACCTGCCTTGACCTTTCGGGGGTAGCTTTGCTTGTGGATCTGAACACATAAACCAGTTTATCTGCTACGTACTTGCTGAAGAGACATTTCATAAGACATCAAGCAAGCGAGCAGCAGAACACAAATGGTAACTAGAATCACTGAGGGGCATGTCTTCTCAAAATTCTTTAACCTCTTTTTGCAATCCTGACTCCTCTTTTCGCTCGTGCCGGACCCTCCAGTTTTGGCACCAGCCGCTAGATTTGCAAGCACACCCCTCACAAGCCTCGAACAATGTAGCTTACTTTCTCGAGATGCTTGAAATCCCCTTCACAAATGCATTGTGCCTGAACACAACCCGCCAAATATGTCTGATCTCTTGCTCCAGGAGAAACTGGGTGGCGAAGCTAAGGGACATGCTGTTACGGTACACTAATGCGCCCCGTGTGGCTTTAATTCGCAGCTGGCCCTGACATTAGAAAGGTCAGGTTGTTGTGCAACCAATCTCCTTTGCCAGGAAAGTCACTCTTCTGCATGGCTGCTTGCCTGCCGCACTTTTCGAAGGGAACAATCGCAATTTTAGCGGTACACTTTCATCCTCTTTAGGGGCAGGGGGGGAATGACACAAGGTCATCGAAGCACCAAGACAAAGAAAGGGGGAATTTTTGTTGTTTTCCTAATAAATCCTCAACAGAGCCCTAGTAAGTTAGTTTTTGAATTGGAAGGCACACGATACCATCCTAAGCAGAGCTGCACCGCTTTGAAGGGCGTAACTCTGTTTAGAATGGCATGAGGTCAATGGGCTTAGAAGGATGTAATTCAGAAGTACCAAGTGACTGGCTCCTAGCCTCAGTTTCCCTTTTTGTAAAAAACCCAGGAATTTAGAACAAGTAAATAATTATGGTGTAATATGTTGATGAAAGCCAACCAGATGCAGATTTCAAAAACACTTTAAACATCACAGTCGGTGTATCTGCTTCTAGTAAGGACTGGGCTAATGAGAACTATATATTATTTAAGCCTAATCTAGGGGAAAGACAGCAACCTGAAGAATAAATATCAGACCTGTTAAGATGCCAGCAGTTGTGCAGAAATAAAAGAGGCAAGTTGAAGAGATCTAATTGCTCCTCTACCTTTTCTTAAATAGGGACATACATTAAACCCCCCCCCCCCCCCAATCTTGCTGAAAAGTACAGGAGAGAGTCGGAAAAGGAGGACTCGCGATTTAGAAGAAAAAGAGAACTTACGTTTCAAAATGTTTCTTCTTTCTAGCTCCTCAACAGCAGGTCTTTGGCTCAGTCTCCTGCGGAAGAAAACCAAGATGACGTTTTGTACCATCGTCCTTCTTTCTCACAAAAAGTCCACTTTGGGTCGAAAGCAGCCCGGAAAAGTTGGCTCGGCGGTCAGCGCATCGTCAGCAGCTCCAAAGCCTCAGCGGGACTCCCTGTGCCATCCCCGAGGCTGAGCGTCTGTGTTCCCCCAGTGGGGAAAGATCTGATCTAGTAGGTTCCCCTTTCTGGCCAGACTGCCCCACTGACACACATTCCTCGGGGGAAGCCACGCGGGCGAGTTCGACACGCTTCGAACCCGTTGCTGAACCCGCCTCTTTTTTATCCCCCTGGGTCGCAGTTCAAGAGCTTCTAGCCAAGGCTCCCTTCGCCTCGGTTCACCACGGCTTCGACCTGGCAGAAAGGAGGGAGCTGGTTTCAGCACCACGGACAGCTCCTCTCGCCCGCCCGCTCGCTGCCTGCCTGCCTGCCTGGACCGCCGCGTGTGTGAGTGGCGCTCCGCTCAGAGCAGCCCAGAGACTGGAGCCTCCGCGGCCGCCCCCTTTTTAACTCGCGCCGCTCGCCGGTGGACTCTCGCCGCGATCAGACGGAGGGAGGGAGGGAGGGAGGGCGGGGAGCCGCCCGCATCCGAAATGAGGCGCTCCTCCAGCCGCCTCCCCAGAGAGAGAGACGCTCCGGCTCGGAGGCGGGGAGCCAAACCTCGCCGGCGAATCGGGCGTCTCCGCGCTTCGGAGAGGCTGCGATGCTGCTCGCTTCCCAGCCGCAAAGCCCCGCGGTGGCGCTGATCAGAGAGAGCGAGACAGGGGAGGCGGCGGAGAGGCAGGCTTGTGGGCTTGGTCAGAGGGGGAGGGGGTCTCTCCTGGGCATCCTAGCAACAGGCGGCGGGAGGCTTTCTTTTCCCGATCAGAACAACTTGCAAGGGAAGCTCGCCTGGAGGCTATGAAGGCAGGGACGGGGCGGAAGGCAAGGGGCCTGTCGGAGCCAGGGTCTCGCCTAGGCGGAGTTCCTGGGGCCAATGCTCCCTCTAAGCAGTGGAGTCTGGTGAGCAAAAAACTACTTTGCGAGCTCCTGGCATTCAAGTTGTGAGCCAGCGATTTGGCTGCTGCATCAATTAGTTCGCTCTGGAGCCCGCCGTCCTGAGCTAAGACAAAAATGTCTGAGCCGGAGGCTAAAAAACGGTGAGCTAGCTCACACTAACTCAGCTTCGAGGGAACACTGCCTGGGGCATCAAGAGACAGGAAAGAGTAACTACTACTACTACCACTACTACTGCTGCTGCTGGTCCTGCTACTACTGCTACTGCTACTACTGTAGAAAAGAGCAAGAGTCCAGTGGCACCATAAAGACTAACAACGTTTGTGGCAGGGTGTGAGCTTCCGTGAGTCACTGCTCGCTTCTTCAGATACCTGAGAGACTACCATAATTGATGGCAGGGTGTGAGCTTTCGGGCATCACTGCTCACTTCTACCTGAAGACTTACGGAAGCTCACTCCCTGCCCCAAATACAGACAAACACAGCTACCCGTCATGTATTATGACTGTAGTAGTAGTAGTAGCAGCAGCAGAGCGCCCTGTCGACCCCAGGGGGTTCCCTAATGATGCCCAGAAAGCAGCTGAGGTCACTTCTGCAGACTCTCTTCCATTGGCAGTTCTTAATATCGGTGTCATTAATTTTAAAAAGTTCCAGGTGGTCAGCCGTGAGAGTCTGAAGCAGCAGAACAAATTTAAAGTCCAGTGGTGCCACTTAAAGATGTCACTGGACTCTAAATTAATTTTAAAAAAGGTATTCAAAACACTTCATACCTATTTTTTCCAGTAACCTTTACAACACTCTTGTACGGCTGGTCAGTATTATCCCCACATAACACTGGAGGAGGAGGTAAAGCTGAGAATTAGCAGCTTGCCACGGAGTCAGTTCATGCCAGCAGTGAGAGCAGAACCAGTAATATCATAAGCCTGTTATCCACTCCATACAGTATTCAGGGGCTCAGAACCAGCTGGCCCTCCTGGGCCCCAAAGATGCTAGACTGGCGGTAACCAGGGCCAGAGCCTTCTTGGTGGTGGCTCCATACTGGTGGAATGAGCTCCTGGAGGAGATCAGGGCCCTGTGGGACCTTTTATTGTTCCGCAGGGCCTGTAAGATGGAGCTCTTCCACCAGGGTTTCGACTGGAAGCCGCCTTAAACACCGAGGAGTGACCTTGTGCCCTGGTTCTACCACCCTCAGTCTATCTCGCCGCATAAATTACTTGATCAAATTGAGTCAATTGAGAATACCACCAGGACCAATACCTAAGTAGTGGTACAGTTGGATTTAGGATTCTCTGCTCTGCACATTAATTGTTTCTGGCACTTTCGAAAATGGATTCTGATTGTTCTTGGATGTTTTATGTATGTTTTTAATTGTGTTTATATATGCATTTTATGTAAGCCGCCCTGAGCTCACCTTGGCGGGAAGGGCGGGGTATAAACCAGACTAATAACTAAATAAATACGCATCCACTCCATACGCATCTGATGAAGTGAGCTGGAATGAATGTGTCCATCCTGAAGGCCTAAGCAGAGCTACTCTAATCTAAGCCCACTGATTTCAGTGGGTTTAGAGGGGGGTGGCTCTGCATAGGATTACACTGTCAGTTGTTGTCAAACCCCACCCTTCATCGCAGCAGATCCACAAATCATTGTGCAAGAAAAACTGAAATATTACAAATTACGCAATGGGGTTAAGCTAATAATGACAGGAAGAAGCAAGATTAACCTTTAAAAAGGGGAACCTAGAGAAAAAGAAAACAGCAGTACTAACTGATCACAAGACCTGCAACAGACTCACCCTCCAGAAAACACCATTATTTAATCTATTGCCCATCCAAAGCCTTCTGAAACAGAACTGTTTTAGCAAAAGGGACAGTGTCCTGGTGCCAGCACTGAAAAGGCCCTGTCCCACATATCCTTGCATACTTCCTCCCTCCCTCCGTAGCTGCTGCTGACAGAGGCATAACATCTGCACTATGCTGGGGGCAGTAATATTGGGCAGGATAAACTCTCAGCACTTGACTGCTATTTTCAGTGGGGCAGCCCCATATTCATTCTCATGTGTAGTTGTGGGAACTGGAATTCAATCCAGATAGTTTCCGCTACCCGGGATTTTTCAGGATTCAGCGCCCAGAGCCTTGTTATCCAGATGAACCAGCTTTCTGCAATCTCAAACGGTGAACAGTGACTTACACTCGGTGCTCATCTTCGAATCAAAAGGCCACATGACCTGTTGTCTGCAATCCTTGCACTCGGCCTGTTGGAAATTCTAGCTATTCTATGTAGGTTTTCTCTGGGAGCTTTACAACAGATTACGAAGGATATGTAAACTGGGCGGAAGGCCTTGGCAAGGAGGGGGATTAAATGCCTATCTAAGAATCGGAGAGAGAGATAAAAACAGGGCTCAGAGTGCTTATGAATATTAAGGCTTTGTGTGTTTACATACAGTCGGCAATAAGCCCCAGATTTCCTCTTTTTTTTTTAAACCCAGCTGTCCCCCATTTGTTCACGCATACAAAAGAATTGCAACTGTCCCATAAACCGAGGGGGCTCTTATTGACAAGCAACAAAATCGACGATGTGGGACTCTCCCCCATTCTTTTCATTATTTCAAAAACAATTAAAAAACAAAAACAGGCATCATTGGCCATGTTAAAATGGACATTTCAATCCCCCCCCCCTCCCTAGCCTAGTAAACAAATCCCGTCAGGCGCAGCAGGAATTCATATGTTGGTTTTACACTGACATACAAGTCTATGCAGGCTCCCTCTAAAGATACAGTTTGATTTGAGTCCAGGAGCACCTTAGAGGCCAACAATATTTTGCAGAGTATAACCTTCGAGGGTCAAAGCTCCCTTCATCAGAACACGACGACACAGTTCTTCAGACAGCCACGTTAGAACTGCACAGGCAAAAGGAGCATTCGTTGCGAGTTAGGTGTAGAGGTTAGGAGCATGGACTTTGCTCTGGGAAAACCGGGTTTGATTCCCCACTCTTCCGCATGCAGCTGCTGGCATGACCTTGGGTCAGTCACATGTTCTCTCAGAGCAGTTCTCTCAGCGCTCTCTCAGCCCCACCTACCTCACAGGGTGCCTGTTGTGGGGAGAGGAAGGGAAGGTGATCGTAAACTGCTTTGCAGCTCCTTAGGATAGAGTAAAGCAGCAGACTCTAATCTGGAGAACCGGGTTAGGTTCCTCACTCCTCCACATGAGGTGACCTTGGGCCAGTCACGGTTCTCTCAGAACTCTCTCAGCCCCACAAGGTGCCTGTTGTGGGGAGAGTAAGGGAAGGAGATTGTTAGCCACTTTGAGACTCCTTTGGGTAGAGAAAAGAGGGGTATAAAAACTAACTACAACTCCTCCTCCTCCTCCTCCTCCTTCTTCCCCCTGAGATGGACCCTTGCTCTGATCCAGCAGGGCTCTCCTCCTGTCCTCCGACCTCCAGCCTCCCCTTGCTCCCTTCCCCGTTACAGACCCTTGTATCAACAAGAGCCAATCTTATTCTTTTTTTTTTTTTATAAATTTTTATTGATTTTTCCTATATCTACAACTAATACGCTACAATCTAAGCTACATATACCTTATACAGAGAGTACTTTATCATTTGCTTAATACTACCATGTTACATAATATAATTATGAAGCATTTAGAACCTTGGATAAATTTCAATTATTTTGTTACTGCTACTATAAAAATTATCAAAACTATTTGGCAGGCACGCCCACCTAGAGAAATACGGTTAATTAAACAATTTATAATACATAGGTGCAATGCTTAATAAAACAGTTTAATCACTATTTTTTCTTTCGTCCTCTTCTTGTCTTAAGAGTCTCATCTACTTTTGGAGCTGCTGCTCCTTTTTCCGAGTCAGACACTTCTTCTTCACTCTTTGAGCTATCAAATCCATACATGCTTTCTTGCGAGGCCAGTGAACCATCTGAGTCTCTCCCAGTTTTCTTTTCTTTGCTTTTTTCCAGAAATTTTTTTGCTTGTTGAACAGAGTCAATCTTATACTTCTTATCTTTGATGCTGAAGCATAGTCCTTCTGGAGTATTCCAGCGATAGATGATAGACTCAGACTGGAGCCAAGATGTCAATTTTCCATAGGCTTTCCTTCTTTTCCTTATTTCAAATGGGATATCCTTCATCACTTTTACTTCTTCTCCCAGGATCTTCAGAGCTGCTTTGTTTGTGGTCCTAAGCACCACGACTCTTGTAGATTTTTTGGAGAACCTTATCATAATTTCACCAGGCAGGCTTTTCTTTTTAGTATAATCTGGATAGGTTCTGTAAACCATATCCAAATCGCTTTTTATATCCGCTGCTTTCATGCCTGTCACTGGTTCAAGTGCTTCACTTAGCAAATTTTTAAGGTCTTCTCCTGTGTTTTCTGGCACATTCTGAAGTCTTAGGAAAAAATTCGATCTTTCCATTTGTAATTTCAAAAGCTGATCATGGTGGAAGGCCTTTTCCTTCTCTGCCTTTTGTAGTCTTGAGTCTTGGTTTTTTACTGAAGTTTTTACTTCCAGAAGTTCTCGCTGCAGCTTCTCTGTGGTTTTATTCGACTCTTTTAGTTCTAACTGCATTTTGTCCATCTTCACGTTGAGAGCTGTCATTTGGTCCACTAGAGGTCGCAATAACGAGGAGAACACCGCACTCATCTCTGTGGTATCAACCTTTGCACTCGGAGCTGTACTTCCTAGTTTGGGGGAAGGTTTCGGTTTCCCCGCCATTGTTGAGGCTGCGCTCTTTGTTTATAGATAGATAAGATGAACGAAAGGAGCAAATTTTCGAACAGCACTTATGTCCTTTTAAAGTTTATATCTCCAAGTGAGCGATGCTGCCATCTAGCAAGGTGGATGGGCTTTTATTCATGCAGTAACGCCACGTGAAGAGTCTGGTAAGTACGCCAGTCCCTGAGAGGGGGGGGGGTTTCACTCCTCCCGCCGTCTTCCTGCTGTATTCTGCTTTTCTTACTTCAGACTCACGTTTTCTCCATGCGTAACTGTCAGTTCCAGCCTCATTGCTTCGCACTCTCTGCTGCTTCACGGATTTGCGCTTTCAGCCATACGGCTACCACGGCAGGGGAACCTATGGGGGTGATGAAAAGGGATCTCGATCCCTCGATCGCCACCGTAGGGAGAGATCCCCTTCGTGCCACCCCAGGCAGAGCCCCCTCACTGGGGTCTGGGGGCTCGGCACCAGTCCAGAGCCCCTTCTTCCCGCCGGGTACAGATCGTGCTCCCCGCAGTTGCGGAGGAGCACGTCCGCCATTATCGCAAGTCTTGCCGGAAGTCAAGAGCCAATCTTATTCTAACTCGCTGCTCCCCCGGCGCAAATGACTGCCTGCAGCTTCGTGAGGTGAGAATTATATATTTTTAATTTGCTCAGGCTTCTTTTTTGAAGCCATTCCGCCCCCTCCTTCAGAGAGGGTAAACAAAGGAGTGTCCATGAACCACTTAGCATTCAGTGCAGTACATGCCGTACTATTTCCTTTTCTTCCTACAGCATCAAAAATAGAGGTGGGGGGGGGAGAGAGAGAGACCCTCCCTCTCCAAGGAAGCCTTCCCATTGTCCCTGAGCAGAGTGAGCCTGCCCTTTGGTGAGCAGCCTGTTCCCCAAGAAGAGAGGACCACAATAGGGCAACAATAACAAAAAATCCTTCACGGTGTGCCAGGTACACATGCATCACTGTGGCACCGAAGAGGACTCTTCATTGTTTAAAAACAGCAAGGCCAAGGATACTTCTGGAAACTGGGGGACGGCACTCATTGTAGTAGGTGGCACTCACAAATGCCCGTACGAGAACAGATGGAACCGCCTTCTACTAAATCAGACCGCTGGTCCATCAGGGTCAGCACTGTCTACTCAGGCGGGCACTTTGGCTGCCCAGGGTCTCAGATGGAGGTCTTTCAGGTCGCCTCTATCCTGATACTTTTAAGGGGAGATGCTAGGGATTGAACCTGGGACCTTCTGCATGCCAAGCAGAGGCTCTACCCCTGAGCCACGGCCCCTCCCAATGTGGGAGTGAAGAATGGGCATTACCAGGGGTCATTTTGTAGAAAAAGAGGTGCAGGAGCTCATTAGCATAACTCATTTGCATAGGCCACACCCCCTAACATACCGGAAGTGTGTCAGAAGGCAACACCCACCCCTCAGGCTCCACTCCACAGGTGAGTGAAACTGACCTGCTCTTCCTCCATTCCCTTCCCCATCCAATACTTTGTGCAATAAAAATAAGCGTAAAGAACACACCCTCATTCTCTTCCTGCTCCCTTGAAACCACCAGGTTTCAAGGAGACTTGAGATACCCAGGACATGTGCACCACCCATCCCTTCCCCTTCCCCTCCCCACAACAAGATACCCTGTGAGGTAGGTGGGGCTGAGAGAGGTCTTTAGAGAACTGCTCATGAGAGAACAGCTCTGAGAGAACTTGTGACTGGCCCAAGGTCACACCAGCAGCTGCATAAGGAGGAGTGGGGAATCAAACCCGGTTCTTCCAGATTAGAGTCCAACTCTTGACCACTACACCAAACTGATGGGGTGGAAGTTGCTGAAGGGTTGGTGAAATTTCTTCAGTACTTATGTGCCATGTGCCCAGATAAAAAATGGTATACTTAGAAAATTTATATGCCACCTTGAGCAAGTCTCTGGAAAAGCAGCACACAGTCATAAAAGGAACAATGATAAAATTATCAATATTAAAACAAAACATTAAAAACAATAAAGACCCTAGCAGGGCTTTCCCCGGGGTGCTGTGCCTCTGCACTGCTTGGGGAAGCCGAGGAGGGGGCGGGGCTTGGTCATGTGCCTGCCCCCTGGGCTCCTCACTCCCGGAGCTGCGCTCCTGTGCGCTCCCGCTCCAACGGACCCCTGGGCATTACTGCTAAAACTAGGAACAGCGCATTCACCCGCCCCCATTCCTTCTCTCCATGTCAAGTTTCATAAAGGAAATGTTTTACATCCTGGAGATCCCCTGGAATTACAACTGATCTCCAGACAGCAGAGATCAGTTTTCCTGGAGAAAGTGGCTGCTTTGGAGGGTGGATGTGGGGGGTGCGGGCACCTGTGAACATGAGTGGAGAGAAGACTTATGAGGAGGAGGAGGAGGAGAAGGAAAAGGCAGAGGAAAGATTGGATTTATACCCCACCCTTCACTACCCGAAGGAGTCTCAGAGCGGCTGACAATCTCCTTTCCCTCCCCCTCCCCACAACAGACACCCTGTGAGGTAGGTGGGGCTGAGAGAGCTCTCTTGAGGACTGCTCTTGAGAGAACAGCTCTGAGGGAACTGTGACTGGCCCAAGGTCACACCAGCAGCTGCATGTGGAGAAGTGGGGAATCAAACCCGGTTCTCCCAGATTAGAGTCCGCCCTCTTAACCCTACACCAAACTATGTATTAGGGAAAGGATGCAATGGCAGGTGGGTTGCTGGGTGCAAAGGGAGGCATGTGGGGGAGGGGGGCCTGGGCACTATTTGCCCAGGCCCCTTCAAAATCTGGGACTCTCCTGTCTTGATTGTTCACCAGTTTGCTTCGAGGCACAATTCAAAGTATTGGTGCTTATTAATAAAGTCATCTATTGTCTATGGCAGGGGTCCCATGGACATCTTTTCGGGTCCCTGCCAAGTGTTTTAAAAAGTAGCAGTGGCCAGGTAGGGCTTTTGCCCAGCAAAGCTTCTGAATGGCTACTGGAGATTTGATTGGCTCTACAGATTTTTTTTTAAATGTTGCTTTGGCAGCAGCTGCTGCCACAGCACAAGGCTCTTCGCTGTGTGACTGAAGGCCAGCTGCACCAATCATTGTACGGCTATCTCTGCCTCCCGGGGCAGCCATTTTGTGGCCCTGCCCAACATGCCATGTCAGAATTCTAAAGGCACCCACAGGCTCAAAAAAGTCTGTGTCTGAGGTACCTGAAAGGACTGCCTCCCCTTATATCAAGGGTCCACAGCTTTTTTGAGCCTGCAGGCACCTTTGGACATAACGCAGTGGGTGCAGCCACAAAATGGTTGCTGCAGAAGGTAGAGCCAGTGACAAAATGGCTGCCCCAGCTTACTGTCAGTCACACAGTGAAGAGCTGTGGTGGCAGCTGCTGCCAAAGTCAATGCTTTTAAACATGTTCAAGGACAAGAAGACAAGAAGAAGAAGAAATTGGATTTATACCCCACCTTTTACTTGGAGACTCAGGGCGGCTTACGTTCTCCTTTCCCTTTCTCTCCCCACAACAGGCACCCTGTGAGCAGGCCTGTAGCTAACAAGGGGCCCATGGGGCCTGACCCTCTAGCGTTTCTTCCAGCCCCCCTCTCTCCCAGGCTGGCCCCAAATTGAACTAATGTAATTACCTTTTATTTAATTAGCTGCAGCCCCTCCAAGGCCCCCTCCCCCCAAAAGCCCTAGCTATGGGGCTACCTGTGAAGTAGGTGGAGCTGAGAGAGCTCTTTTAAGAGAACTGCTCCTGAGAACAGCTCTGAGAGAACTTGTGACTGACCCAAGGTCACTCCAGCAGCTGGAAGTGGAGGAGGGGGACTCAAACCTGGTTCTCCCAGATTAGAGTCTACGCTCCTAACCGCTACACCAAACTGGATCCAGTGGCCAACCAGAAGCCCTGCTAGGCAAAAGCCTCACCTGGCCCCATCCACTTTCTAAAAATCATTTGGTGTTGCCAGGAAAGATTTCAGCAGGCACCATGGAGCCCACGGGCACTGTGTTGGAGACCCGTGACCTTGATATTCCTAACTATGTGGAAATATATAGTATTGCTTGATCTCGTCAGATCTCAGAAGCTGAGCAATGTTGGTACTTCAGTGGGAGACCACCAAGGAAGACTGCAGAGGATGGCGCCAGCTAACCACCTTTGTTTAATCAACTTGCCTTGAAAACCCCACTAAGTTTCCATAAGTTCATAGGATCATAGAATCACAGAGTTGGAAGGGACCTCCAGGGTAGTCCAACCCCCTGCACAATGCAGGAAATTCACAAACACCTCCCCCCAACACACATACCCAGTGACTGCTGTTCCAGGCCCAGAAGATGACAAAAAAAAAACCCAGCGCTCCAGGATCCCTGGCCAAATTGGCCTGGAGAAAAATTGCTTCCTGACCCCAAAGTGGCGATCAGCATTTCCCTGGGCGTGTAAGAAAGGGCCACGAGAACTAAGCACTGAGGCAACCCTTCCTGCCCTCCCTCTCATGATCAGCCTAAGTTCACACAATCAGCATTCCTAGACAGATGGCCATCTAGCTTCTGTTTGAAGACCTCCAAAGAAGGAGAGCTCACCACCTCCCGAGGAAGCCCAGTCCCCTGAGGAACCGCTCTGTCAGGAAGTTCTTCCTAAGGTTTAACTGAAAACCCTTCTGATTTAATTTCAACCCGTTGGCTCCAGTCTGACCTTCTGGGGCAACCGAAAACAGTTGGCTGCAACTTGATGGCCCTTCACACACACACACATGCACACCTGACAGCCAGCGAGCCAGGTAAGACCATTTTTGTAAGTCTTGCTGTGGAGATCCCTGCCCCTAAAGGTCAGGGGGATGAGCACCAGAGAGAGGGCCTGTTCTGTCAAGACCCTGACGGTACAGAACTCTCTCCTCAGGGAACTTCACATTTGGTGTGAAATCTGTTGACTTTCGGGTGCTGGATCAGGTAGCTTTATTTCCCTCAGCATGCAGTAAATCTTTCCCAGCTACGGATATTTTATTCTGCCTGCTTTATGAATTTTAATTGGATGTTTCAACTGGCCCTGCCAATTCTGTCTGAATATTGTTCTTTTGAAAGCCCTTTCTCCTGTGGCCATTTTAGGCATTTAAAAAAAAATCTTTTGTTTCTCTTTTATCATTTTTGGTTGTACAGGTTGTCGGCGGCTGTTTACTTGTCGGCGGCTGTTTACTCGTCATATTTGCTCTTTTATAGGTTTCTAGATATTATTTTAAATGTGGCTTTTCTTGTATATTCTTACAGGGAATTGAAAACGAAACAGCCAGTATCACGATGCCCCTGTATAAATCGATGGTGCGACCTTATTTGGAATACTGTGTGCAATTCTGGTCACCACACCCCAGAAAGGATATTATAGCACTGGAAAAAGTGCAGAAAAGGTCCTGGCCCCACTGGTGGACCTCCTGAGGGCACCTGGTGTTTTTGGCCACTGTGTGACAGAGTGTTGGACTGGATGGGCCATTGACCTGATCCAACATTGGCTTCTCTTATGTTCTTAGAGTTCTTGTGGGCCATTCCGGGAATGTTTCTACATGGAAGGTTCAGCAGATAACCTTCTTAAGGCACCTCAGACCACATGCAAGGTTGTCATCCTCCAGGAGGTGGCTGGAGATCTTTTGGGATTGCCACTGATCTCCAGCTAGGGATGCCAACCTCCAGTTGGTCAAACAAACAACCGGAATACTGTGTTACCCTGTCCATCACTAAGAAAAGCAGCCTGATGAAGCCCTAAGAAACGGCAAAACAACCTAGGTGGGCCATCACTGCTCCTTCAGTTTGCGCTACAGCTGTTCTTGAGCCCATGCCGTCCACCGTGTGTACTTTCAAGGACTATCAGGTCATTATTCAACTGGTGCAGATGTCATTTATGCACAGTGGCAAAACCATTTGTTATGTGTATTAGCATAAGAACATAAGAACACAAGAGACGCCAATGTTGGATCAGGCCAGTGGCCCATCCAGTCCGACACTCTGTCACACAGTGGCCAAAAACACCAGGTGCCCTCAGGAGGTTCACCAGTGGGGCCATTGTTTATTGTATTGTTTATAATTGTAAGTAGGACTGTATAAGAAGACATAAGTCCCGAGAGTGAATTTGTACAGCATGGCAGATTATTCTGGTTATTTGTTTGCACAACTGTATTTCCTGTGTTTCCATTCTTGTGCGGTTGTTAACTTCCAGTTGGTGTCTGGAAATCCCCCGCTATTACAAGTGATCTCCAGGCAACAGAGATCAGTTCACCTGGAGAAAAGGGCCACTTTGTAAGGTGGGTTCTATGGCACTGAAGTCCCTCCCTGGGCCCTCGCCAAACCCTGCCCTCCCCAGACTCCACCACCAAACTCTCCAGGTATCTCCCAACCCAGAGCTGGTAATCCTTACTACCTGGGAAGAATGTCCCTCCAAACACCAGTATTTCTCCTCTGAAACCTCACATAAATCCTGGCATAGGAAAGGCAGATTCCTCTCTATTTCCCAGAGTTTCTCATATTCTCTAGCCGCCTAGAGCCCCTTCGTGCTGGCTAGGTGGGATAGAAGCAGGGGTCATTTCGCAGAAAAAAGGTGCAGGAGCTCATTTGCATAACTCATTTGCATAACTCATTTGCATATGCCACACCCCCTAACATACCGGAAGTGTGTCAGAAGGCCACACCCACCCCTCAGGCTCCACTCCACAGGTGAGTGAAACTGACCTGCTCTTCCTCCATTCCCTTCCCCATCCAATACTTTGTGCAATAAAAATAAGCGTAAAGAACACACCCTCATTCTCTTCCTGCTCCCTTGAAACCACCAGGTTTCAAGGAGACTTGAGATACCCAGGACATGTGCACCACCCATCCCTTTCCCTTCCCCTCCCCACAACAAGACACCCTGTGAGGTAGGTGGGGCTGAGAGAGGTCTTTTGAGAACTGCTCCTGAGAGAACAGCTCTGAGAGAACTTGCGACTGGCCAAAGGTCACACCAGCAGCTGCATGTGGGGGAGTGGGGAATCAAACCCGGTTCTCCCAGATTAGAGTCCAACTCCTGACCACTACACCAAACTGATGGGGTGGAAGCTGCTGAAGGGTTGGTGAAATTTCTTCAGTACTTATGTGCCATGTGCCCAGATAAAAAATGGTATACTTAGAAAATTTATATGCCACCTTGAGCAAGTCTCTGGAAAAGCAGCACACAGTCATAAAAGGAACAATGATAAAATTATCAATATTAAAGCAAAACATTAAAAACAATAAAGACCCTAGCAGGGCTTTCCCCGGGGCGCTGCGCTTCTGGACTGCTCGGGGGAACCGAGGAGGGGGTGGGGCTTTATCATGTGCCCGCCCCCTGGGCTCCTCCCTCTCGGAGCTGCGCTCCTGTGCGCTCCCGCTCCAACGGACCCCTGGATATAAGACCAAAGAAATAAATAATAAATGAATAAATAGATATTACTCCTGCCCATATGGGAAGGAGCAGCAACAGCAAGCAGGTGCTGCCTAAATTCGGAGATAATTTTGGAAGTTAGATGGTGGGCAACAAAGACAAAGTTATATAAATGGGACCACAATGGGACACACATTCTCTCTCTCTCTCTCTCTCTTTTCTTTTGCACGTAAGGGTTAATTTGGATCAGGGCTTCAGTGTTCAGCTTAAGAAGAGCCCTGCTGGATCAGACCAGTGGTCCATCTAGTCCAGCATCCTGTCTCACACAGTGGCCAGTCAGTTCTCCTGGAGGGCCAACAACAGGGCATAGAAGCTGAGGCCTTCATAACAACATCAGAAGAGCCCTGCTGGATCAGACCAGTGGTCCATCTAGCCCAGCATCCTATCTCACACAGTGACCAACCAGTTCCTCTGGAGGGCCAGCAACAGAGCACAGAGGCTGAAGTTTTCATAACAACATATGAACCTTGCTGGATCAGACCAGTAGTCCATTTAGTCCAGCATCCTGTCTCACACAGTGGCCAACCAGTTATTATGGAGGGCCAACGAACAGGGCATAGAGACTGAGGCCTTGCGCTAAACAGAATGAAATAGAATGAAATAAATAAGTAATGTTGCTTCCTGGCAGTGTTTTTCAGATGCTTACTGCCTCTGAATTTAGTCACCAAGGCTGCTAGCTAAGGTTGCCAGAACTGGCAAGGGGAATACATGGAGGTTTGGGGGGTGAAGCCTGGAAAGGGTTTGGGGAGGGGAGGGACCTCAGCAGGGTATAATATCATAGAGTCCACCCTCCAAAGCAGGGCTGCCAAATCTGGGTTTGAAAATTTCAGGAGATTTGGAGGGCGGAGCCTGGAGCGGGCTGGGTTTGGGGAGGGAAGGGACCTCAGTGGGTTATAGTGCCATAGAATTCACCTCCCCAAATTGCCATTTTCTCCATAGCAACTGATCTCTGTGGGATGGAGATCATCTGTAATTCCAGATCTCCAGGCCCCACCTGGAGGATGGCAACCCTTCTCCTGAATGTGGCAGTGGAGAAATGGCTCCCTTGAGGTTAATTTATTTTATGATCTAACCTGCTTCTAACGAGCTTTGAATCCCTGTAAGCATCTGATACATTGATGGGGGAAGCGGAACAGAGACTGAGGGTAACTTTTCTCCATCCAGTAGATCCCCATGTCAGGCATCAACTGATGTGATTTTATTGTTTTATTTTTTTTGGTAATAGTAGTTATCAAAAAGGAATGGGCACAGAAAAGAGGTACAGGGAACTCCCCTTCAGCTTTGCCCGGGGTGACCAAAAGCCTACAATTGCAACTGCTGAAAGTTGAGCACTAAAACAAAACAGAAAAGCAAAAAGAGATCCAAACTGACTTGCATCTCTGTCTTCCTTCTCTCCCAGGCAACCAACAACACTTTTGAAACATTCGGTTGATCTGGAGAGTAATTGGCGCTTTGCCGTCAAGTTGCTTTTAATGCGACCCAGAAGTGTATGAAAGCACCGTATTTGCCGTGCAAAAAAAGAAGAAAAGAATGATGGAAACCGTAATTTGTGAGTGGGCTTGCTCATCTCGGCACTCTGAGCAGCACAATGGCCGCCCCCTACAGAGCCATTTCAGGGAGCCATTGCCACAACGGCTGTGCTCCCATGGGACGTGTGCATTTAAGACCCTTGAAAAATTATGTAATCGGACTTGAGAACCCACAAACAAAGCAGATCTTACAGCTGAAATATCTAAAAATGCGGACAAGGATAAGAACTCTGTTGGAAAAGCAAACGCATCCATGGACTATCTTTTAAAAACCGAAAAGAAACAAAGAACAGCAGAAGGGGACAACGTTACCTACAAAGAAGGCGACTTGGGAAACATTGAAGAAATATCAAGAAGAAGAAGAAGAGATTGGATTTATATCCCGCCCTTCACTCACTTAAGAGTCTCAGAGCGGCTTACAAACTCCTTTCCCCTCCCCTCCCCACAACAGACACCCTGTGAGGTAGGTGGGGCTGAGAGAACTCTTTCCCAAGCTGTCCTTGAGGGAACAGCTGGTACAGAGCTATGGCTTGCCCAAGGTCATCCAGCCAGGTGCAAGTGGAGGAGTGGGGAATCAAACCTGGTTCTCCCAGATTAGAGTCCGCGCACTTAACCACTACACCAGACTGGCTCTCTGCAAAGAAGCTTTGCAGAAGAAGAATCTGGGGTAGTAGCTTTGAAAATTATAACACCCAGACAACTCTACGACCGGAGGGCCACCCACAAGAAAAAAATAAACGAACTGAACTCTGTCTCTTTGGACTACGCAGAAGAAATCTTGATATATCCTTTTTAGTCAAAAATATACGCATTCTTTTTTGGTTCGTAGTATCTTAATGTTAATACAAACCTTAATCTTTCCTTTTTAAAGCAATGATGTCAGTGAAATATCAATTTGAGCATGTATAAGCTAACAGACCTTTGTCACTTGGGATTTTAGTGGTTTTCTTTTCTTTCTCCTGTAGTTTGCCGTGCAAAAGAAGAAGAAAAGAATTATGGAAATCATAATTTGTGAGTGGGCTTGCTCATCTCGGCACTCGGAGCAGCACAATGGCCGCCCCTACAGAGCCATTTCAGGGAGCCATTGCCACCACGACTGTGCTCCCACGGGACGTGTACATTTAGCTCACATTGGAAAAAATTTTTCTACAACCAACACCGCTCCCCCCCCCCCCCCGGCCCCAGCGGTGCTAATGAGAGCTGTGGGCGTGCTCCAGCTGAGCTCTGCTGCTTGTCTGGTTGCTGCCCTGCGGCGAACAGAACTTCTCGGCGAGGTTCCATGCTGCTCCAGGTGCAGTAGCCCCCCCACCAGATAGATCCTCCAGGTTCATGTATCACTGGCCCAATTAATTACCACATGAATTCTCTTGCAAGGAGAAAAAGATCTGAGACGGGCAAAGGTAACAGACCTCGGCCACCGTTCCTTATGGAACGAAGCTTTGGGATTCCAGGGCTGAACGCAAGAAAGAAGGAGCTGGAGTGGTGTACAGCAGTGTGGAGAACAGAGGATAGGGGCAGGTAGGGGTGCTAACCTCTAGGTGGGGCGAGCGTGTAGCCACGGTGGGGCATTTGGGGGCCATGCACCCTCACCTGGTACCCATGCCCCACTGCAGTTTCGCTGCCAGCTACTCCAGCCTCGCAGGTCCCCACCCCTGCTGTCTTTCCCATCCTCCATGCTGTGAATGGCTGTCCACCGGGCCAGGCGCCCTGTCCAAAGGGCAGCCAACAGGCTGGAGCCGGGGAGGGAGGAGAGGTGCCAGCTGCAAACATCAGAGAGGCACCAAGGGAGGTCTTCTTCCTGCTTCTGCAGCCAACTTCAGCTGCAGAAGCAGGAAGAGAACCAGGGAGCCCACGCCTCTCTGACAGTTTGAGAGATGCAGGGGGAGGTCTTCTTCTCTCTCCCTCCCCCCCCCCCCCAGACTTCCTGAAGCCCCACCAGCCAGAATTATACCCCGCTGGAGTCTCTCGCCTTCACAAACCCTGCCACCCCCAGGCTCCAACCCAAGACTCCAGGAATTTCCCAACCCAGAGCTGGCAACCTTCACTGTAGGCATTAGGGGAACTGCATCTGCACAAAACCTTACATTCTGGAGCTTCTGAGATGTTCTGAGAGCCAGTTTGGTGTAGTGAAGAAGAGATTGGATTTATACCCCGCCCTTCACTCACTTGGAGTCTCAGAGCGGCTTACAAACTCCTTTCCCTTCCCCTCCCCACAACAGACACCCTGTGAGGTAGGTGGGGCTGAGAGAACTCTTTCCCAAGCTGTCCTTGAGGGAACAGCTGGTACAGAGCTATGGCTTGCCCAAGGTCATCCAGCCAGGTGCAAGTGGAGGAGTGGGGAATCAAACCCGGTTCTCCCAGATTAGAGTCCGCGCACTTAACCACTACACCAGACTGGCTCGCTCGTATTCGTTAGGAGTGGTGTGCTTTCATCTGGGAGGACCGGGTTTGATTCCCCACCTCTCCACATCCAGCCAGCTGAGTGACTGTGGGCCAGTCATGGTTCTCTCAGAGCTGTTCTCTCAAGAGCAGTTCTCTCAGAGCTCTCTCAGACCCACCTACCCCACAGGGTGTCTGCTGCAGGTAGAGGAAGGGAAGGAGATTGTAAGCCTCTCTGAGACTGTGAGTGAAGGGTGGGGTATAAATCTAACTCTCCTCCTTCTCTTCATCCTCCTTCTTGAGTATTAATGTTATAACGTTTGCAAGAAGCCATAAGGGCACTTTTTTTTTGCTTTACCAGTTTTATCCCTCCTAATGACTATAGAACCATTCTAGAACACCCCAGATAGTCTTTAGTCACAGCTTAAGCTTGCTACTAAGCCATCTTTGCCATTTGAGACCCAAAGTATTCCTGCATTCATGGTATAATAATTGTTCACACATTTTCAGAATTGGCATGACAACATAAAAGCTAGTAGGAACATGGTGTCCCCCCCTTTCAATAAAAGTTGGGATTCTCAGGAAGCCAAATTCTGTGATCGATAACCAGATCCCACATATATAGGTTTGCCAACCATCGGGCGGCACCTAGAAATCTCCCGCTATTACGATTCATCTCCAGATGACAGAGACCAGTTTCCCCTGAAGAAAATGGGTGCTTTGTACCCCCCTGAGGTCCCTCCCCAAACCCCATTCTCCCCAGCCTCCACCCCCAAAATCTCCAGGTATTTCCCAACCCAGAGCTGGCAACCTATAGGTAAAGGTAAAGGTTTCCCTTGCTCGAAAGCCAGCTGAATACGACTCTAGTGTTGCAGTGCTAATCTCCGTTTCCAAGCCAAAGAGCCCGTGTTTCCCTGGTCATGTGGCCGGCATGACTAGATGCAGAGGTGCACGGAATGCTGTTACCTTCCCACTGAAGTGGTACCTATTTATCTACTTGCAATTTCTTGCTTTCGAACTGCTAGGTTGGCAGGAGCTGGGTCCAGAGACAGGAGCTCACTCCATCACATGGCACTCGGGTCTCGAACTGCCGAGCTTCCAACCTTCCGGTCTGCAGTTCAATGTCTTAGGCCCAATTTACACCTCTCCTCTGAAGTAGTTTGACTGCTGTCTTTTCCTACACTCATTTCACGCTGGTTTCAAATTTCACTCCCTGGGTCTGAAGAGTACTAAGCAACAGGATTTGTTTAAAGCAGTATAATGCTAGCTTGACCACAGGAGGGCAATTAACGAATGTAAACAGTAATTTTTAAACTAGAACAAGTATGGTTTGAAACTAGAAACAGGTATAGACAGTTTTTTTTTTTTGAAACTAGAATGATTCCAGTGGGAAAGTCAGATGTAGATTTGACCTTAACCTCTGAGCCACCTATACATACAGCATGATCCATGCAGGTATGTGCTGATGTCCCTTCAATAGCTGTGATTTTGGAAAGGAATCCAAAGAGATTTGGGGCTTAGGGGCTCCTTATTTTGGATAAACTGAGAAGAACTAAGTTCTCCAGAAGATTTCCGAATCTGATGCTGAAAGTTTTGGAGGGATCTGACCCGAAAGTTACAGAGGAGAGGCTCGATCTGACCATAATAAAGAACTACCTGTGAAAAAAACAGTATTCTTTGAACAGCAGTGCGTTGCCCCGAAGGCCATTGAGCCGGCTTGCAAGTTGGATTAAGGGGAATGATTCTTGAAATGGCTTTATTCCTCTGCCCAGAGAAGACTCACCTCTGGGGTTAGAGGAACCAGAAACATACACAATCATTTTGGGATTACGGTGTGTGTGTGTGTGCATGTGTGTGTGTGCGTGTGAGGCCAAATCCCCCCCTGGAGCGCACACATATTATAAAGCTTAATAGCGCTGCATTTCCCATGAGCCGTGTCTCATTGCTGCTCACCGGGAGGAAAAGGCCCCCGCATCTGAGACTGAGAGATCTCTTCCTGGAATATCAGGCACAATTCAACGGGGAGGTTATTTTCATGCTAGCTATTAGTAGCAATGGAGAGGAATCATGCCAGGCGTTGAATCAGTGTGGCAGGTGCTGCCTTGCTTTATTTCCAGTGTGCAATTACGGGTAAATCCTGCCGATGGGGGAACTCGCTCGTATGCTAGCAGCACATTCCCAACATCTGTGGCCAAGCTTGAAGACATATTCAAAGGGCTGGCTGTGAGGGATTTCCTGGTATTCCTGGGTCCTGTGGATGTGGTTTTATTGGTAGAACCACAGGGTATGTTCCTTGGGGGGGGGGGGGTATTTTGCATTTGTGTGCATGTAGGTATGTGCCTGTGTGCCCATTCCTGGAAGCCATGGAGACCTCTGGTGACTCCTACTGGGGCCTGGAGGATGTTCAGAAAAGTGGCTTGATGCCTGCCTCTACCTCCTGACCCTTGGCAGTCTCCCATTCAAATACTTGCCAGGGTCGGCCCTGCTTAGCTTCCGAGAGCTCACAAGATCGGGCTTGTCTGGGCTATCCAGGTCAGGACCACAAGATACATTCTTAATCCATGGCTGCTGTGACTTTTGCTGTTGCGACGGAATTGGTACTTCATTGTGGTAATAAGGGTTGCCAACCCTAGCCTGATCTCATTAGATCTCAGAAGTTAAGCAGGGTCGGCCCTGGCTAGGATTTGGATGGGAGGCCACCAAGGAAGTCCAGGGTTGCTATGCAGAGGCAGGCAAGGGCAAACCACCCTGAAGTCTCTTGCCTTGAAAACCCTACGGGGGGGGGGGGTCACCATGATTTGATGGGGGGGAGGGAACTCTGGGGGGGGGAAATCCCTGGAGGTTTGAGGTAGACACTGGGGAGAGCAGGATTTCGGGAGGGGAAGGACTTTAGTGGGGTACAATGCCATGCAGTCCACCCTCCAAAGCAGCCATTTTCTCCAGGGAAACTGAGTTCTGTGTGGAGATCAGTTGAATTCTGGGAGATCCACAGGCCCAACCTGGAGGTTGGTAACATTAGTAGTTTAGTATTACTTTGACAACAGTGGACATAGAAGGGCGGAACTCTGCTTAGGACTGCAATGTCTAGGATGCAACATACATTGTGGATGCACAGATGTGGATGCACAGAAACCCAGGTTCAGTCCCTGAGATCACTAATTAAAGATTCTGGATTAGGAGAAAAGGAGGAGGAGGAGATTGGATTTATACCCTGCCCTTCACTACCCAAAGGAGTCTCAGAGTGGCTTACAATCTCCTTTCCCTTCCCCTGCCCACAACAGACACCCTGGGAGGTAGGTGGGGTTGAGAGAGCTCTGAGACAACTGCCCTTGAGAGAACAGCTCTGAGAGAACTTTGGAGGAACCTAGATTTTGGGCCAGGGGTGAAATTCCTAAGCATGATGGGTGCCTATTTGCCCTTGGCTTCTTTCAGGAAGTGGAAGGAAATCAAGTTATTTGTACCTGGACCTCTCAACACCACCCATAGAAGCTGACTACCAGTCCAAGTCAAATGTGTGAACCAGACATACCAACCAGATTAAAATTGTCCCTGAAAGATGCCTACCCTGAGACCTATCCCTCAACCAAACTACAAAACCAGAAGTTTGTCGTCGATACCGGGTAAATTGGTGGAAACTGTCATTAAGGAAAAAATTAGTTGGCACATTGATGAACAAAATCTATTAAGGAAGACTCAGCATGGGTTCTGTAAGGGAAGATCTTGTCTCACTAACCTGTGAGTGTTCTTTGAGAGAGTAAACAAACATGTGGACAAGGGGGACCCAATAGATGTTGTTTACCTTGACTTCCAGAAAGCTTTTGATAAAGTTCCTCATCAAAGGCTCCTAAGTAAGCTCAATAGTCATGGGATAAAAGGACAAGTCCTTTTGTGGATCAAAAACTGCCTAATTAAAAGGAAACAGAGAGTGAGTATAAATGGGCGATTATCTCAGTTGGAGGGAGGTAAGCAGTGGGGTACCGCAGGGATCAGTACTCAGTCCAATGCTTTTTAACCTGTTTATTAATGATTTGGAGTTGGAAGTAAGCAGTGAAGGGGCTAAATTTGCAGATGACACAAAGTTGTTCAGGGTGGTGAGAACCAGAGAGGATTGCGAGGCACTCCAAAGGGATCTGTCGAGGATGGACAAGTGGGCATCAACGTGGCAAATAGGGTTCAATGTGGCCAAGTGCAAAGTGATGCACATTGGAGCCAAAAATCCCAACTATAAATACACGTTGATGGGGTCCAAACTGGCAGAGACTGACCAAGAGAGAGATCTTGGAGTTGTAGTAGATAACTCAATGAAAATGTCGAGACAGTGTGCGACTGCAATGAAAAAGGCCAACGCTATGCTGGGGGTTATTAAGAAGGGAATTGAAAACCAATCAGCCAGTATCATAATGCCTCTGTATAAATTGATGGTGCGACCTCATTTTGAGTACTGTGTACAGTTCTGGTCACTACACCACAAAAAAGATATTATAGCATTGGAAAAAGTGCAGAAAAGGGCAACTAGAATGATAAAAGGGTTGGAACACTTTCCCTATGAAGAAAGGTTGAAGCGCTTGGGGCTCTTTAGCTTGGAGAAACGATGGATGAGGGGTGACATGATCAAGATTTATAAGATTATGCATGGGATAGAGCAGGTAGAGAAAGAAGTCCTTTTCTCCCTTTCTCACAATACAAGAACTCATGGGCACGCCATGAAATTGCTGAACACTCCATGAAATTGCTGAGAGTTAGAACAGATAAAAGGAAGTAGTTCTTCGCCCAAAGGGTGATTAACACATGGAATTCACTGCCACAGGAGGTGATGGTGGCTACAAGCATGGACAGCTTTAAGAGGGAATTAGATAAACATAGGGAGCAGAGGTCCACCAGTGGCTATTAGTCACAAGGTATAGATAGGAGCTCTCTGTGTGGGGCAAGTGAAGCTCTGTATTCTTGGCGCTTGGGAGGGGGCAACAGTGGGTGGGCTTCTAGTGTCCTACCCCCACTTCTGGTCCTCCTGAAGGCACCTGGTATTTCTGGCCACTGTGTGACAGAGTATTGGACTGGAAGGGCCATTAGCCTGATCCAACACTGGCTTCCCTTATGTTCTTATGTTCACGTTCCCAGCAGAGGGTGTTTGTGATATGAAATCTAATTGGGGGGGGGGGGGGTCATATCTATTAGCCTTTGTGAGCTGGCTACATCAGAAACCCCAATATGAATTGGGCTGATACTAGGGTTACCAACTCCAAGTTTGGAAATCCGTGGAGATTTGAGGGTGGAGCCTGGGACACTGGGGTTTAGGGAGGGGAGGGACCTCGGTAGGGCATAATGCCATGCAGCCCACTTTCCAAAGCTGCCATTTTCTCCCGGAGTAGTGGAATAAATGTACTAGATAAATAAATAAATAACCAGTAATTTCTGTAGTCTGGAGATCAGTTGCAATTCTGGAAGATCTCCAGTCCCCACCTGGAGGTTGGCAACATGAGCCGATAGGGCCAATGGACCACAGCCTAGCAGGTCTCCCTCACTGGCCACGAAGGCCCTGAGAAATCAGCCTGCCCAAGAATGGCCCTCTGCGTCAGGGACCCCTGAAAACTCATTTATCATTGGATTTCCTCCACAGAAACCATTCTTGGTCAGCACAATTACGGCAATCGCTGACTTGCATATCAAAAAACCAAAAACCCGATGCAGTATTTCGGGGCTTATGTGGAGAAGGGGTGTGTGAGAGGGCTTTCCAGAGAGGGAATGAATTATCCAGTTTGTCTTGGAAGGAGGTGGATCTTTCCCTCCCCTGTAAATATAGATACACATTTTCAGAACGGCCATAAATTCCTCTTTGAACGGGGAACTAGTAATGAGGGAAGTGCTTGGCGTGGACACCCTGAGGCTCATAATTCTGATACGTTTTTTGAAAAGATTGTGCTGATGCCCCCAAACCAGAGCTGTACATTTTACAGCCACTTAGAGGAAGGCTTCCCGGGGGGTGATGTTCTCTCCCGAAAGGCTCCCCGAAGGACTGTGGGCTTTTCAGAATTGGCTTTTCCATTTTAGAAACTGAACAGGAAATGGGTTCTTAAGGAGCACATCACCTATGTCTGGGGTGCAGGGCGGAGCCACTTGGGGTTGCCAACTCCCGGTTGGGAAATTCCTAGAGATGGAGGGGGGAGCCTGGGAGGGGACGGACATCAGCAGAGCACAGTGCCCTAGAGTCCGCCCTCCAAAGCAGCCATTTCCTCCAAGGGAGCTGAGCTCTGTCATCTGGAAATCAGTGGTAATTCTGAGAGATCGCCAGTCCCCACCTGGAGATTGACAGCCTCAGAGCACCAATGTTTCCAGGCTCCTGCTGATCACTAGGTGGCTTGCCGGGGTTAGGGGCAGACAAAGGGCTCTTTGGTACAGTCCCTTCTGCATAGGGTCTTTTGCCAGGTCTTTTTGTTCCTCTGGCGGGGGGGGGGGGGACGTTCCAGGGGTGGGGAAGGATGCTGAGTGAAGTCCCTGATGTGATGATGTCACCTAGAAGTGACATCATCATGTCGGGGATGTCGCGCGGGGACACTCTGGTATTTGGGCAAAACTCGATGGTTTTCCGCCCTCAAAACTGTAGAGTTTGCCCAAATACCAGAGCGTCCCCTCATGAGATCCCCTACGTGATGATATGACATTGTCACATCAGGGGCGTTGCACAGTGACATCCCTGTTTAGGGGAGGGTTCTCCCCCACCTGCCAGCTGGTCCACGGTGAAGGGAAGCCCCCAGAACTGGGTGATGCCCAGCCCAGACCTGGGGGCTGGAAACCCTACTTCTGCAGCTCAACATTCAAAGATGGCCAAAGGAGGGAAAGCCTCTGGCAGTGTGGCTGAGAAACCCCCAAAGCCCCACCCCAGGTACGAGAAGAAAACAAATCATGAGCCTTTGGGATAACCTGCTGCTCCCAAAGTCTGCCCCTGTCAGGGTCCCTGTCATGTATTGTATGCGTTCCTCCCACCGGGAGTAAGAGCGTTCCTTCCTCCCCTCCCTCCCCTTTCCCTTGCGCTTGTGGCTCATGTAATCTGACCCTCTGAAGCCTAGCCTTGAATTGCTATTGTAACGCAGAAGCTCCAGGTGGTTCACTGTGTGGGAATAGATTTGCCTGTCTCCTGGGAGGGGGTGCTTGCTTGCCAAGTGTAATCTCTGCTTCTCCGCGCGCTTTTGGTGGGAAGACAAACGGTTAGAGTTGTGCGCCTTCTGGGGGGACTTTTCTGATTGGTGTCTAGTACACACTTTGCTGTTTGAAATCTGTATACTTGAACCTTGCCCATTGTCCAAGCCATCACTAACACTGAACGTGTTTTATTGACAAGACCTTTAAGAATAAATGGACTTTTGATTTCATCACGAGGCCTGGCTGATTGGATCTATTCAGTACCTCACAGTCCCTTGCCCCCCCCCCCCCCATAACATTTTCTTGGTTGCCCTGGTTGATGGCACACGGAAAGGAAGCACTAGGGCTCTTCGGTGACAGACAGGAGGAGAGGGAAATAAGATAGACAAGGGTGGGGATAAACAAACATCAGCTCAGCAGGAACCAAGCATTGGGAATATTGTGAGGAATGAAACAGGAGGAACGAAAACAGTCCCACCATGTCCCACAGCCACAAGCAGAGGGACGGCGTGTTGTGTAGTGGTTAGAGCGTTGGACTAGGAACTGGGAGAGCCAGGTTCGAATCCCCACTCATTCATGGGAGCTCACGGGGCCATCTTGGGCCAGTCACACACTCTCACCTCAACTGACCTCACCGGTTTGTCATAAGGACAAAATGGAGGAGAAGAGAACGGCGTAAGCCTCTTTGGAAGCAGAAATCACATGCAGGGTTTGGATGGTTTCTCTCTCTCTCTCTCTCTGAATTATCATAGTTCATTTATTGATTCAGAAACATTTCATGGCGCCTCTCCAGGTTTCATGGTCTCTTGTGTTTTTTGCGCTGAGGCTCTGATAGGCCCACTGCCATCTAATAAGTGAAACAGTTGAGGGTGTTGGATATTCCTCCAAAGAGTTCAGGAAGGCCTGCAAAGTTTCCTTCTGTCCCTTCCCGGTTTTATCCTCACAACACCTCTTTTGGGTAAGTAAGGCCGAGAGAGAACAGCTCGGAACCTATCAGAGAGTTTCTGCAGTGGGAGGGATTTCGGTCCACAGAGTGCCACCTTCTCACTCCCCTCCCCTCTCCATCCCAAAATCCCCACCTGAAATTCTGCTCCTGGGTGATGGGGGGCTCCCAGGGATAGCATCTGGGCAGGTATGTTGGGCTGCCATGGGAGAGGTGAGGCGGGAAAGTCAGGGTCAGTGAATGGAAACACTCCAGTGGCTCCAACCCAGTGATTGGCCCAAAATTTCATGGCTAGGGTTGCCAGCTCCAGCTTGGGAAATACTGGGAGATTTGGGGGGTGGAGCCTTGGTGGGGTTTAGGGAAGGGCGGAACTTCAGTGGGGTATAATGCCATTGAGTACATCTTCCAAAGCCGCCATTTTCTCCAAGTGAACTGATCTCTGTCGCACGGAGAACAGTTGTAATCCCAGGAGATCTCCAGCCACCATCTGGAGGTTGGAAGTCCAATGAACATTGGTGGAGCCAAGATCTGGAGAAAACCTACAAGAGATCACAAGGCAGATGTCTCTGGTCTTCATAGGAGAAAACTCTACTCAACAATCCAAGCAGCACAGCATCCTTCCCTCAGAGAAAGAGAACTGGCAGCAAACTCACCTCTCTCGGCCACACAGAAACGTCTACAACAACCAGCGCTAAGTTCTTGCTTGATGTTTCTGACTCAGGAATGAAAACAACCCAAACACTTAGGTGAGGAATCCGACAGAACGATCCTTAATGCATTACCAAAGAGGAGGAGAGTGGGCAGGTTGGAAGTAAAACGTCTGTCACTGAAACACCGGCACAAATAATTGTGACGGGAACTATTAAGAAGAGACGGCTGGCGTAGGCATTAATAAATGAAACCACAAATACCCGGCGGCATAGCTTGACTCTACTCTGAAGCAGGAGAAAGTTCAGAGAGAGGAGATGCCATCTGTTCCTCTATTTCCTCCGATGTTTTAGAAGTCTGGGGTAATCTGTGAGTACCTCCAGCTGGCTTCTTCCGTCCAATCCACCCTCTCTCCAGGGATTATCAGCCTCCTGGACACCATTCCACTTTCTGATCATCAGGACATCAGTTCAGATCATTTCTTTTAATCCAAGAGAAAATGAGATCTAGTGACAGCAATAACACTGGTTACTGTTCTGCTCCCGAGCCCAATTCAAGGTGTTAGTTTTGTCCTGAAGGCATCTAAAGGACCCTCTTCTCCCATTTATTCTTGCCTGGAAATTAATAGCACAGCTCATGCCACTAGACTTATAGCGCTAGACTCATGCCACGGTTAAAAAAAAGAGTAAAACAACATGGGACACACTGATGAATGGTGGAAGGTACAGAGTGGGTGGGACAACCTGGATGGGGGGGGCGGGGGTGGCCTATAAAGGGCGGGGAAGGGGCGGGAGGGAGAGGGAAACTGTATGCTTTTGAATTACATTTGGCTTGGAAGTGAAGCAAGGGGGAAAACTGGCACAAAAGCACTCTCAGAAGATTCAGGGAAACAGTGACCAGAAAGCAAACTGAGCTCCGGAGGGAGGAAAAACAACGCAGAATGAAAAAGAAAACCCGATGGGCAGGCATGGCGAAAGCGAGGGAAAACACCTGTGTATTACAGGCCTCAGTAAAATAAAAAAAGTCGGCAGTCAGAGATCCCAAGCAGGGAGTTTCTTCAGCAAGTCCTTAAATGAGGAGGCATTTTCTTTGCTTTCTCGTACTTTGCTCCTTTGAACATGAGCAGCAGGACCCTTTCACATACGCATGCCCAGTACTTGCTTTTCCATGAAATCTGTCTTTGTATTCCGCCGCCAGCCATCAACGGCAAAGAACCAGTGCTGTGTGAAGTGACCGCATGTCCAGGTACAGGCACACCCTTGAAAGCGAATCTGTACCACTGTAAGGACTAGAATCACACTTTCCATAAAAGGTCTGGAAGCAGAAACTGGAACTTATCGCCACATTCTGAGGACTTTTTGTGCTTACTCCGAATCATGGCGTACTAGCCGTTTTGACCACAGAAACATGGTAGGATAAGGTCAGGTGGAGATTTGGGAGCTGCGTATTGGGCCCAACTGTGATATGGTTGCCCCGTCTTAGGGACACCAGAAGTGTTCGTTACAGGCACTGAGACAGTGTGTGTGGGGGGGACGACATGCAGATCTTGCACACTACCATTAAAACGTGTGCAAGGGCCTCTGGAAAGGTCTATTTTTCCCCTCCATTGAAGTGGAATGCCAAGAACAGACCCGTGCGGTGCGAGCGCTCACAAGCATCCTCAATGAACCGAGCTATTTATAAAGAAGCCTCTTGGCAGCTGATGACGGAGTTGGAGGGATAAAAAGCACATCTGCGATGCTGACCAGGTAGGCAGAAGTTCTTGTGCAGATGGTACGGCACGTCTTTCCGAAGGGGAGTGGCCGCCATGCGCCTGTGCCTGCCCAGGGCAGCCATTACCGTGGTCTCTGGGTGGCCCCATTCTCGGCAGGCTGCCTCGAACTGCAGTGTGGGGTTTCCTCCAGGTGTTTTTTTTCTTAATGACTGCAGCACATTTGCAACAAGTACGATTCTCTCCCCCCCCCCACCACCACCCCGGCCGTCCTTTCATAGCACAAGCCAGTAACCGGGGATGTGACTCTAATTATAAAAGCTTCGAGGAGCACACAGAACCCTGCACGGACCAAGCTGACGCCCACGTACTTGCTAAGATCGCAGGCGTCTTCTGGCAGCGTTTCCCTGGCAACACCGATAGCTCCCAGTAGTCCTCCTTACCGAAGCTGCCTTTTTTGGATCCGGGGATCTCCCTCCTTACACGTAGCTACCCAAGCGCCAAGCTGTTTTTGGATTCTCTCTGAAATACTATTGTTAGCCCAGTTGCTAGGGCCATGCAGAATATTCTATTCTGTTCTATTCTATATTCGAATAGCCACCTGTGGCCTCCATCTGTGGATAGCTAAAGCCGCAGATCGGAGCCACATGGAGGCTAAAGAGATTATTCTGCACCCTTGGCGTGGGGCTGAGAGAGCTCTTTTGAGGACTGCTCTTAACAGAACAGCTCTGAGAGAACTCTGACTGACCCAAGGTCACACCAGCAGCTGCATGTGTGGGGGAATTGAACCCGGCTCTCCCAGATTAGAGTCTGCGCTCCTAACCATGTCACCAAACTGGCTTTCTCAATCAGACCATTAGGACTTACTAAGCTGCCACTTTGTCCCCCCCTACACACACGCACATTGTTCTTGTTACAAAATTTGGCCACAGTCTTTGGGGGGGCGGGGGGCATTTTCCACATGGCGCGTTCAGAGTTGGTCTGGCGATTCCGCATAACTGCATAGCCCTTTGTGAGAAGCTGCAGTCAGAGCAGGACCATGCCAAGCCCCCTAAACCCCCACCCCAGAAAGAGCCTAGGAGGACGGCAGACCAGGGAAGGAGGAAACAGTGCTGACGAGGCCCAAGTGTGGCCACGCTGGCAGGGAAACCGCCCCGTGCGATGCGAGCGAGCGACTGCCTTTGGCTCTGGCAGCCTCGCCGAGAACAGACAGTCCAGTGCCAAGAGAGCCCAGTCCCTGATCCAAAGCTGGCCGGGCTTGCGCTCCAGTCAGCTGAAGCGCTGACAGGTCCTTTGGCGGAGGGGCACTTTGCAAATGGAACGGGAGACGTGTGCTCCCCACTCGTCCATGTCCTTGGCTTGGCTGCAGGGTGGCTTCTGCTTCCCACCTGCCCGGGAGATGCCCACAGTCCAGACGGAGATTTGGTGCCAGTCAGTTGAGAAGCAGTGCAAGTGGGGAGCGGGGCGGCAGTGAAAGTAAGGCCATTCCATTGGGGTGACTGGTCACAACAGGTGCTTGAAACTGCTGGAGTCAATTGTAGGAGCAATAACATGTTGGCACTTCAAGGATGTGGGTACCATTCAAGGCGCTGGTCGTCCAGCATCTAAAAAGGCCTTTTATGGCTCGCACTGCCCTGTTTCCATGGTGGTGGAAAGTGCCCTCAAGCCACAGCTGACTTATGGCGACCACATAATATTTTTCGAAGCCAGAGACATTCAGAGGAGGTTTGCCCTTGCCTGCCTCTGCGTAGTGACACTGGGCTTCCTTGGTGGTCCCCCCCCCCCCATCCAGGTACTAACCAGGGCCGACCCTGCTTAGCTTCTGAGATTGGGCTAGTCCAGGCCCTCCAGGTCAGGGCATTGCCCAGTTTTATTGCATCCCTTTCTAATTCTCAAGTTAAGTTTTATTCCATTGTCGATTACATGTATTATACTGCATCTTGGAAATTCTTGTGATCCACCTGAATTCTCAGTGCTGAATTCTCAGGGAGGAAGGTAGACTTGAAATGAAGTGAATAAAGAACCTCCAAGTCGGAATCCTAAAAGGCAGCCAAAGCCAGCGCCTGCCTCATTTTTGCCGTCCTAGGAAAAGAGGACATGCTGAAAGGAGCTACCGGCCTTTCCAGTCATTACAATTCTGGAGACCCACTTGTGAGCCTTTCAATACATGCCAGGGTTGCCAGGTCCCTAACTTTTGATGGCGGGAGTCTCCAGCCCGCTCCCCTGGATGTTCTGGCGCATCACCCGGAAGTGATGCCCTCATGCCAGGCGTGTTGTGCAGGGGACGCTCTAGCATTTGGCCAAAACCTCTATGGTCACCATAGAGTTTTTAGCCAAATGCTAGAGCACCCCCCCATGATATGCCGAGTGCGATGCCATCACCTCCGGGTGTCATCATCGCACCAGGCACATCAGGCATGGTGGGGGCAGGGCTGCCAAGTCAGCCCGGGGGGCGGGGGATCCCCCGCTACAGGGGTTCCCGATCCGCCGGCCAGCATTTGGCCGGCAGGGGAAACCCCACCCCCCAGGTCGTCCAACCTGGACGACCTCCCTCACGTAATGACGTCACCCGGAAGTGATGCCATCACGTTGGGGGCATTGCCAGGGCGACGCTCTGGCAATCGCCCCAAAACTCTATGATACCATAGAGTGGGGCGATTGCCAGAGCGTCACCCTGGCAACACCCCCAACGTGCTGACGTCACTTCCGGTGACGCCGCCCGGCGCGCGCGCAAAGCACGTGCGCTGGGGAAGCTCCTGGCCAGCAGAGCTTCCCCCCCGCCAGTAAGTTTCTTACACTTGGCAACCCTAGGTGGGGGTCTTCAGGGCTGTGGCTCTTTGGGGTGGATTGAGGGGCCTGAAATCTGGGGAAAAACCGCCCCCATTGGAGGGAAGGCAACTCTAATACATACAATCATCACTCTGTGTGAACAGGGCAATATGCAATTTACTCAGTTTTGGTATGTGTGATTGGGAACCCAGATTACTTAAGGGTACAGATTTGTGCAGCTTGAAACTGGAGAATACACTCATTGTGCAATTGATATGAAATGGCAACTGCACATTTCAGGGGGATAGTTGGTAGCACACACTCCTGTTATGCAAGGTTGCTGTTGTTGGAAAGTGCTGTCAAGTTGCAGCTGACTTATGGTGACTCCATAGGGCTTTCAAGGCAAGAGACCTTTAGAGCTGGCTTGCCCTTGCCTCCCTCTGCGCCGCAACTCTGGACTTCCTTGGTGGTCGCCCATCCAAATACTAATTGGGGTTGGTCCTGCTTAGCTTCCAAGAGCGGACAAGATCAGGCTAGCCTGGGCCATGCAGGTCAAGAGTATGCAAGGCTGGAGTACCAAAACTGCAATGACTGAAAAGTGCTTAAGAGATGAAGTGACAAATCTGGAAGCTTTTGTTTCTCTGCAGCCATGAAGCTGTGCAGGATACAAGAGGGAAATCTCACTTGCCTTGTCAAAACTCTTGACTTCCCTTGAAACCTCTGGGGGGTTTTGCCTGAACAATTTGCTTCAGATTTTGTATTCCCTGAAATGTGGTCGCTGTTGAACCAAAGTCCAGGCAAAACCAGATGTGTCATATAAAGAGATCTCTGAGTGGATCTTCCAAGTGTTTCCAAAGGTTAATAGCTACCATGTTTTTAAGTATTGAGCGGGAGGCGATGAATCAAACAAACAGGCTTTTATTCAAACCATTGCTTCAGCTCAAAGACAGCTCTATGAGAGCGGCACCTTAATTTATACTGTTTCCAACTCATAACTTCAAACAATGTAACTATGTACAAACAATCCTATTGGACCTAAGCGAGGCTCAGCAATTGGTTACCTAGAGTGGCTTAAGGACCAATGAGAGTCTTTATTTGTTAGTCAATCAGAAAGGGCCTTTTGCGTCCCAAAGTCTCTGCAAGCTGTGGCTATAAAATAATAAGAATACAATACATGTAGAGGCCCTAATGTGGGCAGGGGGTGGGGGAAGAGGGGATTTTTTTTTAAAAAAACAGCTCATTATTATTGTTCATGAATGGACGATGACTGAATCAGTGCATGTTTCTAACCATAAGAAACAGCACAGACTGTGCACCAATACATTGTGCAGAATCAGGGCACATTTCGTAGCAGGAGCTCCTCTGCATATTAGGCCACACACCCCTGATGTAGCCAATCCTCCAATAGCTTACAGTAGCCCCTGTAAGAAGAGCCCTGTAAGCTCTTGGAGGATTGGCTACATTAGGGGTGGGTAGCCTAATATGCATTAGGGGTGGGTAGCCTAATATACATTAGGGGTGGGTAGCCTAATATGCCCTGTAAGCTCTTGGAGGATTGGCTACATTAGGGGTGGGTAGCCTAATATGCAAAAGAGCTCCTGCTACAAAATGAGCCCTGTCAGAGGGCAGACTCTGCAGCATCCCTTCCCACCCCACCCACCCCCAAACTGCACTCTTTCCACACTCCACATCCAATTCTCCAAGAACTTCCCAAACCATAGCTGGCAACATTAGAAGGGACCCTCCCAACTACCAAGATTTTGCCTGTCAAAACGGTCACACACATACCCCCCCAGCTGTTATGAGCCCTGGAAAGGAATATACAAGGTCAAGGAAAGGATATCTTCCTTTCTCCCCTCTTCCATGCCTAATAGAAATGTGGGATAGTGAGCATAAGAATATAAGAGCAGCCCTGCTGGATCAGACCAGTGGTCCATCTAGTCCAGCATCCTGTCTCACACAGTGACCAACCGGTTCCCCTGGAGGGCCAACAGCAGGGCAGAGAGGCTGAGGCCTTCACAAGAACCTAAGAAGAGCCCTGCTGGTTCAGACCAGTGGTCCATCTAGTCCAGCATCCTGTCTCACACAGTGGCCAGCCAGTTCCTCTGGAGGGCCAACAACAGGGCAGAGAGGCCGAGGCCTTCACAAGAACCTAAGAAGAGCCCTGCTGGTTCAGACCAGTGGTCCATCTAGTCCAGCATCCTGTCTCACACAGTGGCCAACCAGTTCCACTGGAGGGCCAACAACAGGGCAGAGAGGCTTTCATAAGAACCTAAGAAGAGCCCTGCTAATTCAGACCAGTGGTCCATCTAGTCCAGCATCCTGTCTCACACAGTGGCCAACCAGTTCCACTGGAGGGCCAACAACAGGGCAGAGAGGCTAAGGCCTTCCCCAGATGTTGCCTCCGGGCTCTGGGATTCAGAGGCTTAGTGCCTCTGAATGTGGAGGTTCCCCTCAGTCACCACGGCTAGTAGCCATGGATAGACTTATCCTCCACGAATCTAATTACCCTTTAATGCTGTTTCTTCCTGTGGCCATCACTACACCCTCTGGCAGCAAATTCCACATTTTAATTACTCTCTGTGTAAAGTAGAGGGTTGGTTTTGTTTGGTGGTGGTGGGGATTAATCCCTCTTTCCCTATACCTCATGTTCCCAACATGAATTGGATAATTGAATTGGATAAACATGTGGAGCAGAGGTCCATCAGTGGCTATTAGCCACAAGGTATAGATAGGAACTCTCGGTCTGGGGCAAGTGATGCTCTGTATTCTTGGTGCTTGGGGGTGGGTAACAGTGGGAGGGCTTCTATTGTCCTGGCCTCACTGCTGGACCTCCTGCTGGCACCTGGTATTTTTGGCCACTGTGTGACAAAGTGTTGGACTGAATGGGTCATTGGCCTGATCCAACATTGGCTTCTCTTATGTTCTTATGTTCTTAAAACCAACAGCAATGGTGTCTCTATTAGCCTCTGTAGGAAGAAACTCAGGGTTGCTATGTGTTGCTATGTGGGAATCAGGACCAGGTGACATTTTAAGGTTGCCAACTCTGTGTTGGGAAATTCTTTGAGATTTAGGGTCAGCGTGCCTGGGAAAGGCCAAGTTTGGGGAGGGAGCTTGGCAGGGCTGTCGTTCCATAGAGTCCACCCTCCAAAGCTGCCATTTTGTCCAGGTGAACTGATCCCTGGAGAGCAGTTGTAATTCCCAGAGATCTCCAGGTCTGGAGGTTGACACCTCCACACCACTCACATAATTGAATTATACACTGCCTTGAATGCAGTAGCAGAAAATAAACCGAGTAAGTAAATGATGGGGAAATTGAATAACGGATTTCCACAGGTTCCACTGTTGTTCAGTTGCACAGTCGCGTCCGACTTTTTGCGACCCCATGGACCACATCACGCCAGCCCCTCCTGTCCTCCGGTGTCCTCCGGCGCTTGCTCAACTTCATGTTTGTTGCATTGATAACAGTGTCCAACCATCTCATCCTTTGCCGTCCCCTTCTTCTTTGACCTTCAGTCTTTCCCAGCATCAGGGTCTTCTCCAGGGAGTGCTCCCTTCTCATTTGGTGGCCAAAGTATTTGAGCTTCAGCTTCAGTATCTGGCCTTCCAGGGTTGATTTCTTTTAGGATTGACTGATTCAATCTCCTTGCAGTCCACCTAGTTTGGCCCGAAAAGAGAACTATGGACCTCTAGGGAGAAACATGTGCGTGTGATAATTTAGTTCCCAAAAGCACATGACTCTTATGACTGTCATTAGTAAATGACAGAAGGAGAAGCTCTATGCTCAGTTTGCACTGTTCACATGTGTGTTATGCAAAGCTGTGACCAATTTGCTAATGGGGGGAGGAATTCCACCCTCGGAGCTTTTTTTAGACTCTTTTGTCCCAGCTTACTTAACAGTCCTCTTCAGCAGAGATGATTCGCAGGTTAGTGTAAATGAGACTGGAACATCACATTCTGTGAAACCCAAGCGTAACACCTCAGTGTCTCATGGCGGAGCTATCGGGGGGGGGGGGGGGGAATCATGTTCTAAAGAACTGCGGTCTTCCATGACGAGTACGATATGTGCTTCAACAGGTCAAGATTTCTTGCTGGGAAGCCGGCAAACAGATATTTACCGGAGATTTGGCCCAACGCCCAGGAAGAAGGCCAACCCCAGCTTCTCTTGCTCTTTAGCTATATCATACTGCCAGCCAATGCTCCCTCTAGGCTGTGGTTTCTTGGGAGCAAAAATCCTAGGGGCATTTCACACAGCACCCCGTAGCGCTTCAGGACCGGTACAAGAACTGAAGAATGCTTGGGAGGAGGTTTCCAGGTAAACCGGCTCAGGAACGCTTCCCCAACGGGAGAGGCACGTTTCTGTGTGAAAGGGCCAAAACGTTCCGTTAGGGAACCGGTACGAATACGGTTCTGTGTGAAATGCCTGACAGAAACCGTTACTGAAGAGTTCCTGAAATGGAACATATTGGCTGTATGAAATTCCTTCTACTTTGTGGGCTACTGGCATTAAAGTTCTGAGCGAGCAGTTTGGCTGCTGCATCAACTAGTTTGCTCTGGAGCCATCCTTCCTGAGCTGAGACGAAAATGTGTGAGCCAGAGGCTAAAGAACTGTGAGCTAGCTCACATTAACTCAGCTTAGTGGGGAACACTGCTTTTAGAAAGGGTACTACCATCTTCAGCTGGCTTACAGTTAGGGTTGCCGGCTTTGCCAGGTCTGTTTGAAAATTCCTGGAGATTTTTTGGGGGGGAGGGGGAGTCTGGGTTTGGGGAAAAGAGGGACCTCTGATGGACATAACGCCATGGAGTCCACCTTTCAAAGCAACCATTTTCTCCAGGGGAACTGATCTCATAAGCCTGGAGACCAGTGGGGATTCCGAGAGATCTCCAGACCCCACCTGGAGGTTAGCAACCCCGCCTACAGTCTATACATATTAAACATGCACTTTATTCTTCCCTTATAATCCTTCCCCCCCCCCAAAAGCTGAGCTGTGGGATCCTAAACTGGAATAAATCAACAACGCTATTCAATCAAACTCTGTCTTCAGAATTCTAACACAGGGTGGTGGGCACACCCACAAAATGGCTGCCACACAATAGAAGCCCAAGTGCAGGGGAAAAGAGGGATAGTTTTAAAAATACACACAGAAAGGGGGGAGAGAGAGAGAGAGAGAGAGGATAAAACTAATACCGTGGTGACAGCTGACACTTGAAAAAAATTGATTTTGATCTGCATAGCCACTCAGATCTCAAATGGCCAATCAGAAGCCCTGCTAGGCAACAGCTCCACATAGCCCCTCCCATTTTCTAGAAGAAGAAGAGGAGGGGGAGGAAGAGGAGATTGGATTTATACCCCACCTTTCACTACCCGAAGGAGTCTCAGAGCGGCTTACAATCTCTTTTCCCTTCCCCTCCTCACAACAGACACCCTGTGGGGTAGGCGGGGCTGAGAGATCTCTTTTGAGGACTGCTCCTGAGAGAACAGCTCTGAGAGAACAGCTCTGAAAGAACTTGTGACTGACCCAAGGTCACACCGGCAGCTGTGTGTGGAGGAGTGGGGAATCAAACCCGGTTCTCCCATATTAGAGTCCGTGCTCCTAACCACTACACCAAACTGGCTCTCTTGGTGGGTTCTAGGAAAGATGTCTGTGGTACCATGTTGGGTATCCCCGCTGTAGAGTGATCCTTATCACGGATTATCTATGAAACAGTGATTTGGGGTGCTAGACTCAAGAAAGGATACAGTTTTCTTGCATCCCTCTTACATCTCTGTTGGTCACATAAACCCCTCCCCACCACCTAAGGTCTAGTCTGGTACTGAGATGTTATTTCGACTTGGCACTGCAGGTACAGACAATTCGGGCACTGAGACAATCAATTCCTGTATGAAGCAGCTCCAGAAACTGGTACGGAAAGACTGAGTCTCCCTGGATGCCATGTTATTCTATTAAAGTTCACATTCGAAGAAGTTGGTAGCGCGATAGTCTGCCAGTTCGAGCAATGGCTAATACACAACAGCAAACTGCTGAGCATGTAGACCGTTGTCTCTTTATAACAGGAAATAAACCAACATGGCCGTCATTGTGCCAAAAGGATTCTGAACATTTCCAGAAGAGCCGAACATGGCCTCCCTCCCATTTGGACAATTTTTCAAGACTCCATGCAAACTTGCTGGCTTATCTGTTCAAATATGTTTCACTCTGGGTTGTCCCTGGTAACATCAGGATGCAGAGTGATCTGATTGCCTCCATAAAGCTGTCATCCTGTTCACGATAGCCACGTACACATGAACACTGGCCCCGCCCGCCCGCCACATGGTCACCAGCTCACGGGTACGCCACCTATGCATGGAGAAAGCGTCCCCATGTATGCTCCCTCCCCAGAGCTGCCAACTCCAGGTCAAAGAATTCCTGGATATCTGTTGGTGAAGCTAGGGGAACGTGGGGTTTTAGAAGGAGAGCCACCTCAGCAGGGCGTAATGCCACAGAGTCCATGCTCCAAATCTGCCATTCCTTCCAGGGGAACTGATTTTTGGAGTGAAGTTGAGGTGTAATTCCAGGAGGTCTCCAAGCCTCACTTAGATGTTGGCGTTAGCCACCCTATCTCATAAGAACATAAGAGAAGCCAATGTTGGATCGGGCCAGTGGCCCATCCAGTCCAACATTCTGTCACACAGTGACCAAAAATACCAGGTGCCCTCAGGAGGTCCAGCAGATTGGGGCCAGGACACTAGAAGCCCTCCCACTGCTGCCCCACCCCCAAGCACCAAGAATACAGAGTGTCACTTGCCCCAGACTGAGAGTTCCTATCTATACCTTGTGGCTAATAGCCACTGATGGACCTCAGCTCCATATGTTTATCCAATTTACTCATGATCTCTCTCTGTGGTAACATTTGGAAATTATAAGCGAACACTTCCTTTACACATCTGGACTGTGAAGATGACCTGGGGATTGTGCCCACTGTCCCTCCCCATGCTTTTTGGTCCCCACATTTTTTGTGAAGTAATCTCCAGTCCACTGAAATTTTCTGTCTCTGATGTGCTAAAGCAGAAGTGGAGAATATCTGATGCCGTCTCGGACTGGAGATTCTCCCCTCACCCCCCCCCCACACTTCATGTCAACAAAGGCAGTTCTGACAGGATATTTACAAGACTGAGAGTTCCTTTTGACCTCTTTGGACATAATGAAAGTGTACAGACTTGATGCCCCTGAGAGAAAGTGCACCGAGAAGGGCACGGAAAGGTCAGTCAGTTTCATAATCATAAAATATGAACAATCAATAGAAGATGGTCTACTGCCAAGGTTGGATCCAAACCCTATCTAATTCAAGACACATCCAATATCTCACAGACTGTCCTTGCTGTGCTGGATAATTGAATAAGCTAAAGCAGAAAGACTGCGCCCAGGGAAGACATGTAACTCAGAGACCCAAATGCAAAAATATTTGGGAACCAGGCCTCAGTTACAGGCCAGAATATTCTACTCTCCACCCCTTGTTTTCTGATGTGGTTGTGAGAAAAAAGTAGTTGAGGTAGTATATCTGTTTCTGGATTGAATGTAGGATTGCCAGTAGGGCTGCCAGCCTCCAGGTGGGGCCTGGGGATCTCCCGCTTTTACAACTGATCTCCAGCTGACAGAGATCAGCTCCTCAGGAGAAAATGGCCGTTTTGGAGGGTGGACTCTATGGCATTGTACCCTGCTGAGGACCCTCCCCTCCCCAAACCCCGCCCTCTCCTGGCTCCACCCCCAAAGTCTCCAGGTATTTTCCAACCCAGACTTGGCAACCCTAGTTGCCAGCTCCAGGTGAGGCCTGGGGATCTCCCGCTTTTACAACTGATCTCCAGCTGACAGAGATCAGCTCCCCTGGAGAAAATGGCTGCTTTGAAGGGTGGACTCTATGGCTTTGTACCATGCTGAGGCCCCTCCCCTCCCCCTCCAGGTATTTTGCAGCCCAGACCTGGCAACCCTAATTGAATGACTTCTAGGGTTGCCAGGTCTGGGTTGGAAAATACCTGGAGACTTTGGGGGTGGATCTGGGAGAGGGAGGGGTTTGGAGAGAGGAGGGGCCTCAGCATGGTACAATGCCATAGAGTCCAGCACTCAAAGCAGCCATTTTCTCCAGGGGAGTTGATCTCTGTCAGCTGGAGATCAGTTGTAAAAGTGGGAGATCGCCAGGCCCCACCTGGAGGCTGGCGACCCTAATGACTACAGGTAGGTGTTAATCTCTTAGGTGGGCCTGGCATTCTCCTAGCATTACAATTAATTGCCAGACTACAGACATTCGTTTCCCTAGAGAAAATGGATACTTCAGAGATTGGAATCTATGTCATTATACCCTGCTAAGCTCTCCCCCCATCTTTGCTCTCCCTAGTCTCTACCCCTAAATCTCCAGAAATTTCCCATTCTGGAGTTGGCACTGTAACTTCAGGCTGCAAGTGGGGATTTATGGGATGTACTACTCCCTATGAAAACAGATAAAACTTCTACACATTGAAAACCAGTACGCCATTGAGAAGACCAGGTTAGTACACTGTTCCTTGACATCTAGATTTCTGTACAGGAAGAACTTTTCCTTTTGTATAGAGGAACAGTTAACCGTATGAGCCACCCCACACCTGCAGCCAAAAAGTGGTATAATTCAGAAACAGCTTTTACTTCCTCATCAGTGAGTAAACTCCAATGGGAGTCTGGGTGGGCAGGGACAAGGGAGGCATTGTCAGCCTTATGGCATTACATCACTTCCAGAGGAAACCCAGAAGTGATGTCATAGAGTTTCCAAAGTTTGAGTCCAGTGGCACCTTTAAAGACCAGAATTAAACTTTGTTGATCTTAAGGGTGCCCCTGAACTCAAACTTTGCTCTGTTGTTTCAGACCAACATGGCTACCCATGTGAATCTATCTTCATGGAGTGACTCCTAGAGTGGAGTAGAGAAGAGCAATTGTCTAGTAGCCCCTTAAAGACCATAAAGACTAACAAAATGTTTGGCAGGGTATGAGCTTTCACGAGACACTGCTCACTGCTTCAGATATACTAACATGGCCACCCATCTTGATCTATCTACTAGAGTGAAATTACATCACATCTGGGCTTTCCTCAGTAGTGAAGTAACAGTGGTGTGCATGTGCTGATTTTTAATTTTTTGCTCTCCCATCAGCTGTGTGGCATCCTCACTTATTGGGGAGACTGTTTCTCCTTTAAAACACACTCTGTGTACATGAACTTGGTAGATTTCTGCTGCCACCAGGAATTAAAAATTCCAACTCTCTCTATTTTGGTAGAATGACCCAGTGTCTGGGTGCTTCAGAGGACTATGTGGCCCTGAGGAAGGACTGATCAGATTGCTGGGATAAGTTTAAACAAATAAGGATTTATTTATAAAAGAACAAAACAGGTTTCTGGGTATTTTTGAACTGTTGTTGAGGAAAGAACATATAACTGACAAACTTGGTGTCACACACAGTCACTCTCTCAAACACCAAAACTCAACTCTGACAGGCTTATCTCTCTCTCTTTCATATAGCCACACAGGCTCAACTTTCTTGTTCATATATATAGCCACACAGGCTGAACTGTTTGTCTTATTCACACAGAATAGACTCAAACTGCTTCTTCTGCCATACAGACTCTCTCACAAACTCTCCACCCTCTTCTCTTCAAGAACACTGAATCTCCTTAGAGACATCTCTCCTCCCACTCTCTCAGTCATTGGCCAATCACATCACACTTATCTCTCTCTATCATACTTCTTACTTTACTGCAGTCAAACTAAACATTTAAAGACACATACATACCAAAACATGAAATTGTTACGAGCTGCTGGAACGATGTCGGGCCATCAGGAACCTGCCATCTCTTTCTGTAAAGCCTCCGACCCACCTTTGTCCTGCCATCTTAACCTCAGCGACATGAATGCTTGTCATCTTTCTGACAGTAATTTTGGTACAGCAACAACTGTGCTTTATGATTTGACCCACTTTTGCCGGATGAAATCACCAAAGCAGCAGCTTGTGTGTTTCAGGGGGTGGGGTGGGGGGGCGGAATTAGGATTCAGTTTCCCCAGAGAGAATGAGATGCAAGGCTAGCCTAGTGCTACGTGAATGGGGGGGGGAAGGGGGAGACGTCTGCGGCCCTAATGCGAAAGAGCACAGAAATCCTCTTCTAAGCTAAGGCCTGATTACAATGTCAGACGTACAGAAGGCTGACCCGGAGAGGAGACCTCCTAGTCCATTTAAAACTGCTCTAGAAGGTATTGAAAAGTTTAAACCCAGCATTTAATTTTTGATTGAAGAGGCACTCGGTCTCCAAATGCTCCAGCCCAGGCTAGCCCAATCTCATCAGATCGCAGAAGCTAAGCAAGGTCAGCTCTGGCTAATATTTGGATGGGAGACCACCAAGGAATACCAGGGCCCTGATGCAGAGGCAAGCAATGGCAAACCACCTCTGAACGTCTCTTGCCTTGAAAACCCTACTGGGGTCACCATAAGACAGCTGTGACTTGACAGCACTGTCCGCCACCAGACCCCCAAACCAGCCTTTTTTAATTAAAAAAATACCTGGCTTGGAATTAGGGTTACTAACTCCAGGTTGGGAAATTCGTAGAGATCTGAGGGTTGAGCCTAGGGAAGGGGGGGGGGGTTTGGGGGGGGGACAGACCCCACAGCGGTATAATGCCCTATATTCCACCCTCCAAAGGAGCCATTTTCTCCAGGGGAGCTGATTTGTGCTGGAAATCAGTTATAATTCTGGGAGATCTCCTCACCTGGAGGCTGGCATGTCTACCTGGAAGTCTTTCTTCTTTATCCTCAGTGGTAATGGGAAAACACTCTGGGCATGCTCAGAAGCACCCTCTTCTTTATTTTAATCTTATTCAAGCAATGAGTCCATATAATAACGGGCGCCCGATCAGTGCCTGCACACCCTGCTTGTATCGCTAGTAATCCCTGAAGCCAGCTCATGAAAAAACAACAATGAATAATCCAATTTTTCCTCATGAAGAAAAACAGCATTTGCTCCATATATTGTTTTGAGGACTATCTAAGTACAGATTCACCATTCCTTGGGCTAGTAATTTACTTTGAAAGATGTACTTGACTAAATATGCTAAAAAATATTTAAGGGGGGAGCCTGGGAAGGGTGGGGTTTGGGGAGGGGAGGGACTGCAGAGGGGTATAATACCATAGACACCAGCCTCCAAAGCAGCCATGTCCTCCAGGGGAACTAGGGTTGCCAACCTCCAGGCAGGGGCTGGAGATCACCTGGAATTACAACCGTACTCCAGATGACAAAGGTCAGTTCCCCTGGAGAAAATGGCTTCCAGGAAAGGGAAAGAGAGGGATGCCTCCCACATGTCTTTGTGGGTTCCTACTTGTACCATCTAAAGTTAGGAGAACACAAAGGAGAGAAAGGAGTTACTCCTCCCTGTGCCGCGGCTCTGATCAGAATCAGGGCCCTCTGTGGCTGCTATTCCACAAATAACAAACCAATCTGGAGACTGGGGCAGTGTCTCCCACAGTCTGCCCTTGGGGACGGAATGCTTCATTGCCTATGCTGAGAAGTGCCCCACAGAAAATGACAGCACACCTTTGTTTGTAAGTTATGTGTCACTAAGTCCCTTCTGACTTTTGTAGACCCTGTGGATTCATGACCTCCAAAATTTCTTTAACAGCCTTGCTCAGATATTGCAAATGGAAAATTGTCGCTTGATTGTGTCGATGCATCTCATGTTGGGTCTTTCTCTTCTCTTGCTGCCTTTGATTTTTCCTAACATTATTGTCTTTTCTAGTGGCTGTAGTGTTTTCATGTTGTGACCAAAATATGATAGCCTCAGTTTAGTCATTTTAGCTTCTAAGGAGAGTTAGGGCTTGATTTGGCCACTTATTTGTCTTTTGGGTGGTCTGTGGTATTTGTAAAACTGCCCTGCGACACCACATTTTGAATGAATCTATTTTCTTCCTATCACCTCTCTTCATTGTCCAACTTTCGCATCCGTACAGAGTAATGGGAAATACCGTGGCACACTTAGCTCATGCCAAGAAGCATGTGTACACATCGGAACCTTGCAGACCTTTGGGTCCGGTCTTCCATGTCATGTATATGCTCTGAAATTTTAGTTGCATGCAGGATACCACCCACCAGCCCTACCTCACGGGAGCAGAACAATGTAAAGTGCTTTGGATCCCCATTGGGGAGAAAGGGGGGATGATGAAGAAGGAGAAAAAGTATTTATACTCTGCTTTTCTCTACCCTCAGGAGTCTCAAAGCAGCTTACAATCACCTTTCCCTTCCTCTCCCCACCACAGGCACCTTGTGATGTAGGTGGGGCTGAGAAAGTTCTGAGGGGACTGTGACTGGCCTAAGGTCACCAAGCAAGCCTCATGTGTCTCAGAGGGGCTTACAATTGCCTTGCCTTCCCCTCCCCATAACTAGGGCTGCCAAGTCCCCTCGGGGGGTGGGGAATCCCCCGCTAAAGGGGTCCCCAATCCGCTGGCCCGGATTCGGCCGGTGGGGGGAACCCCACCCCCGAAGTAGCCCGATCAGGCCGACTGCCCCAGCATGATGATGTCACCCGGAAGTGACATTATCACCCAGCAGGCTTCATGTGGAGGAGTGGAAAACCAAACAGGTTCTCCAGATTAGAGTCAGTTGCACTTAACCACTATACCACACTGGCTCTCTAGAAGTGAATAAAGTAAATGAAGTTGAAATAATGATATAAAGTAAATGAAGTGGCCATCTTCCAGTAGAAGGTGATGATTTCTTTGTTTTGGAAAACAAGAGTCCAGGAGCACCTTACAGACTCACAAAATATGTGGCAGGGTATGAACTTTCGTGAGTCACTGCTCACTTCTTCAGCTACCTATCTGCTCACCCCCTGCCACAAATTTGGTTAGTCTTTAAGGTGCTCCTGGACTCTTGCTCTTTTCTCCTGCTACAGACAGCAGGAGAAAGCAACCCATCTTGATCTATTTCTTTTGTTTGGCATCCCCTACATAAACCTTCCTTCCTATCACTTCCACATTTTATATGTCCTTTAACTGTTCTGTATGCCATTTATTTATTTACTTACTTACTTACTTACTTACTTATGCCATTTATAATCCACCTTTCTTACTCAGACTCCAGGCAGATTACCCAGAGCTTACCTTTTTTAAAAAACAAAAAACAAAAACCCTCTTTAAAATTGTTTGACGATGTATGTTTAGGAGGCAGCGTTGATTTTCATGGTTCTATAATGTAATTTCATCATGTATACTTTAAAATTGTTGGCCACCTTGATGGCCCATCTAAAGGCAGAAAGGGGGGGGGGATACACATTTTGCTAATAATAAATAAATAAAATGAATAAAAATACAAGTTGCAGTAATTAGACACCCAACTGGGCAGGGCATTCTCCTGTGCGAGCCACGTTGGGCGATTTAGGAGCGGTCGGTCCAAATTTAGGCTTCCATTCCCAGTCAATTGTGCTCTAAGTGGGCAACGACAGCCCCCAATTCCCTCCTCTATCAATTAAGCTCACCCACAAATTAAATTAAAGGTGCCTGCTGTAATTATGGATGTTGCATTCAGGGCTAATTTAAGGGCCCAAAATACAATAGAGTGCAAACAACCCTTCTGTGCATTATAGAACATTAGTGGGTCTCTCTCTCTCTCTCTCTCTCTCTCTCTCTCTCTCCTCCGTACTTCTGAAATGACAGCCAGGCTGACAACAACAAAAAAAAGGGGGGGGGGGGTGGGGAGAAAAAACGAATGCACTGAAACAGGCCGGAGCAACGGAACAATATAATTCTCCTCGAGCAATTTTCCATACTTTTTCGGCAGGGCCGCCGAATGTTCCACGCACCCCTCCCACTCTTGTGACCGTAGTGAAAACTGCCATTACGCCTCAAATAAAATATGCCTTCTCTTAGAGAAAATATCCTCAATTTTTAGAAAATGAAAAAATAGTGGGCCGCTATAGAGATTGGGAGCGGGGAGAATAGATAAAAGAGGTTTTTCTCCCCCTCATTTGGCATCTTTCTATCGCAACTCTCAGGGCTGCATACCTGGAGGGGATGCTATTTTCTCTTCCTCATAACCTAGGGTGAGAGAACAGAACTCAATCTCAGGAACACCTTACAGACCAGCAAAAAATTGTCCAGGGTATAACGTTTCACAAGCCAAAGCTCAGATAGATAGATAGATAGATAGATAGATAGATAGATAGATAGATAGATAGATATAGATATAGATATAGATATAGATATAGATATAGATATAGATATAGATATAGATATAGATATAAGATAGGGTTGCCAGCTCAGGATGGGGAAATACCTGGAAATTTTGGGGGTGGAGCTTGGGAAGAATGGGGTTTGAGGAGGGGATACATCTCAGCAGGGAATAATGCCATAGAGTCCACCCTCCAGAGCAGCCATTTTCTCCAGGGGAACTGACCTCCATTGCCTGGACATCAACTGCATTCATGGGAGATCTCCAGGCCCTACCTGGAGGTTGGTGGCCCTATCAGGAGGTGTATCTGACCAAGGAAGCTTTGACTAATGAAAGCTTATACTCTGGGAAATTTTGTTGGTCTTCAAGGTGCTACTGGACTTGAATTTCATTCTGCTATTATAGATGAAGACAGCTACCCTACCTAGGGTTGCTAGTGCTGGGTTAGGAAATACTTGAAGATTTTTTGCGTTGAGCCTGGGAGAAGTGGGGTTTGGAGAGGGGAGGGACCCTCAGCAGGAAATAATGCCATAGAGTCCACCCTCCAGAGCAGCCATTTTCTCCAGAGGAACTGACCTTGGCTGTCTGGAGATCAACTGTAATAGGAGATTTCCAGGTGCCACCTGGAGGTTGACAAGCCTATAGTCACCTGAAACGTGGATGAAAGACAGGCTCAGCGTTTTTTGGTCCATGGCTTAGTAGATGTTTGAACCCAGGTCTGCTACCCGAGTTTCAACAACACACTGAGTCTTTTTCAGTTGCTTGTGTAAAAGCTCTTGGAATTCTGAGCAGCCAATGCACAGACTTTGTGAGCCACTGGCATTAAAGTTGTGAGCGAACTATTTGGTTTCGCATAAATTAGTCTGCTCTGGAGCCATCGTTCCTGAGCTAAGACAAAAATGTATGAGCCGGAAGTTAAAAAAACTGTGAGCCAGCTCTCACTAACTCTGCTTAGAGGGAACACTCGTTGCCCCCGGAAGAGGTTTTGAAATAAGGAGCTGCTGTGAGACTGTAAGAAAACAGTATCTCCTTCGGGCGAGAACAAGAATGGAGCACAGAGCCGCACTCACCTGTAACTGTTGTTCATCAACATCTTCTGTGCAGGCACAGACTGGAACTGTGCCTGTGCAGGTTGGCTGTGGACATTTTCTTTCTAGCTTAAAAACTCCAAAGAGGGGCCCCTGCCTTTTTCAGAGCCGACGCATGCACGGGATTTCTGCCCAATGCGTCATATGCTCCGACGGTGGTGGGTGCCCCCTTCCCTCAGCTCCCGCTAAGCCACTGCAAGCCCCCTTTTATGACACAATAGGCCCTCTGAGAACTTACAACTGGGCAGGAGGGAGGGAATGTGAGTAACACTTTTTCCCACCATAGAGAACAATGGAGGGGATGGGACAACCTGTTTGGGGGCCCATAGAATTGGACCCCGTGGTCCAATCTTCTTGAAACATGGTGGGTATTTGGGGGAGAGGCCCCAGCAGCTACCCTGCAAGTTTGGAGCCTCTCCCTCAAACCCTCTTTCCTCCAGCCCCTCATATACCCTATGAGTTTTTGCCATTGATTTCAGTGGCCCATAGGGTATAATGGGGCTGAAACTGACATTCCCTTTCTGACACACTTCCGGTGATATCAGGGGATGTGGCATATGCTAATGAGTTATGCTAATGAGCTCCTGCACCCCTTTTTCTACGAAAGGACCCCTGGTTGCAGGTAAGTGCAACTCTGTTTTCGTCTTCCATCTTCTCGTCCAGCCCCACATTTTGGGACCAGTGTTTCCTCTAAGCTGAGTTAGTGTGAGTTAGTGTGAGGTGAGTTAGTGTGAGCTAGCTCACAGTTTTTTAGCCTCCGGCTCACACATTTTTGTCTTAGTTCAGGAAGGATGGCTTCAGAGCAAACTAATTTATGCAGCTCACAACTTTAATGCCAGTAGCTCACAAAGTAGGATTTTTGCTCACAAGACCAGCAAGTGGAGGAGTGAGGAATCAAGTGGTATCACTGTAAAACTGTAAAAGTGGTATCTGATGTATCTGACGCAAATATGACGTTCTTTATTGTGGAATTGTTCGGTAGTACTGGATGTAGAAATGGAGGTATATTGTTAAAAATGAAATAAAAATATTTATTAAAAAAAACCAAAAACCTGGTCCTCTTAGATCAGCGTGCGTGCACTTAATCGCTACACCAAACTGGCTCAAATTACTAAGGTCCTTCTGAACTGTAGATATTATAAGATGCAGTTGATGAAATTTTTCGGAATAAACTTCCATTTCCAAGTTCTTTTTCTGAACTGGACCATACAAGGGTTGGACGACTTGAAGCAGAATACCTTAAAGATACATAGAGAATGTACAAAACCTCATCCAGCATAACAATGTCTCCTTAGTGAACAATCATAACCGGTCACAAAACGTTTTCAGTATCATGAAGGCTAAACCATCAGGCTATTAGAGCCAGGCTATTACAGAAAGGGAAAGGGAAAAAAAGAAGAGTGAGGAAAGAAAGGGGAGAGAAGAGAAGAAGAGAAGACAAGAGAAGAGAAGAGAAGAAGAAGAGATTGGATTTATATCCCGCCCTTCACTCACTTGGAGTCTCAGAGCGGCTTACAAACTCCTTTTCCCTTCCCCTCCCCACAACAGGCACCCTGTGAGGTAGGTGGGGCTGAGAGAGCTCTTTCCCAAGCTGTCCTTGAGGGAACAGCTGTTACAGAGCTATGGCTTGCCCAAGGTCATCCAGCCAGGTGCAAGTGAAGGAGTGGGGAATCAAACCCAGTTCTCCCAGATTAGAGTCCACTCACTTAACCACTACACCACACTGGCCCTCCTCCTTGAGAAGAGAAGGAGGAGGAGGAGGGGAGAGAAGTTTTTCCAAGCCAGCTTCATTTCATGACTTTTTTTGTATGCCTCTCATGTGCTTGCCAGCCAATGGCCTTGGAATACAATAAAACTTTAATAAAACATAACAAACAACTGATACATCATAAAATAAATATAGCAACATCAAATCCCAAGCCTCAGAAGCAGAAGGACTGCAAGGCCTTGGCACCAATGCCTCTATGACTGCCTTATACTGCGCCGGATGTCAGGAACACCCTTGCACACCCCCAGAGCCACAAATTACAGCCCCATGTGCACACGTGATAGGGGAAGATTTGCAGTGGCTGCTAATTAATAGGTGTGAAATGACAAGTGTGCATTTACTCTGGAGCAGGTAGAGCGTGTGGTCTTTGCTATAAATACTCCATGCCTGTTCTCAGGGGTGTTGGTGCAATCCCAAGCTGTCAATCAGGCGGCCATATTTTTAGCAAGTGGGAACAATGTTGCTGACTGATGACTCGTACCTTGTTTCTGCTGCCACTTGATTGAAAGCACAGGATTGCAGGAATGCCTATCCTTCCTCCCTTGGATATTTTTAGCTGGAGGAGTGGCAGTTCCCCCCCCTCCAAATATGACTCCTACCAGGTAAGGACACTGCTTGTCATGTCCAACACATTGATCAGCTGTGACAAGCAATCTCCCCCTTTTTCGCCTGCCATTCCCAGGAGCCGATTTGCATAGGGAACTTTCATCAGAAATAGTCTAAAAACAGGAACTCGCAGTCTTGAAGGCCAAAGAGAGCAGCCGACAGTTCTCTTGGGAGGAACTCTGAGGGCATGTCCAGTACAACATATGCTCTCAGCTGGGTGCTGTAATACACAATCAGAAGTGAAGCAAGCAGGTACATTTCCCACCCTAAAGCTTGCTGGTGCCTACAGTGAGGCTGTGGTCACACGGCAAACTTACCACGATTTGTTCCCACTGTATATTTAATCGGGAGTATTTTTTTGCAAGTTGGGATGATCACACATCCCTCCCCAAACTGCTTGCATCATGCAACGAGGCTCCAGGCACCATCCAGATAGTGTTGCGGTGCGGCACAAGTTTTTAAATTTTTCTTTGTGCATGCGCATATGCGCATGGACAAATCACCACTCCCACTTGGATGTGCTGTACTCCCTTTTTTTTGCAGGTTTTTTCCTGAACAGCGAACAAAATGAACCACCAACGTACAACAAAGCACTGGAGTCTATATATGTGCGCTTGAATGTTCATGCATTGAATATATTCAGTGCAGGATTGATCATGCACTCAACAGCGAAAGCTGGGGGGGGGGGATTTCAGCGTGAGAAGAACGTTCAAATGACCTAATCACATTCATAATGAGAGATGGCTGTCCAAATTGGCGAAACTGCGGATTCATAGCGCAAATATTCGGAAAGTACTCAATTTTTCTGGTGTCAGAAAAATCACTAGGAAACCAGGAGGATTGTGGGGGTGATGCTTCGATGTGGGAGATGGATGCAGCCATCTGATCAGCCCTTTAAAATATGGTAGGGAACAGTGGTGAAACCCGATCAAAATGACCGTGTGACCACAGCCCGAGATGCTAGTGCTATCCCCTGCTCCGTTTTAATGCATCACCAATTGCTAATCTTTTTGGAAGATTTTCTAACATGACATGTGGTCAAAGGATTTGTTCATATGGTCTCCAGGCACCTGAAACCCTAACACACCTTTTCTTCTCATGCAAATCTGGTGGCAATTTAAGAGCTTCTTTGAGACCTCCCCTTCTTGTGACCTTTCCCAACCTCTTGGAGGACTATAACTCAACTCAATCTTCTGTCTGGAAATGAAAAACACATCTGCCTTGCAGTTGCCAAATAAATCTCGGCTGCATTAAAAAGCCAAGCTTAATTCAGTTCTTAGTTAAACACGCAGCAACTGTTGCTTTAATTTTAACCTGATATTTTAAATTATGGATGCAATAGTCACCTCTTGGATTTTTCTTTCTTTCTCAGTGTATTTCAACCATGGTTATATTGTTTTGTCTAAAAGCCTATGTGCTAGGTAGAGTTCCTTGAATAAAGAAAAGCTAGTGCTATGAAAACAGGAGACTATGTACTAGTCCCTCAGGCACCCTGTCAATCATGCTACTGTGAGGACATGCTGTATAGACCAGTACATCAGGATCTATGGAAACTACATTTCCCATGATTCCTTGCCTTGAGAACACTGCCATAACAGCATTCAGGGACACCCTTAACGCCAACAAAGCTTTTTCTGGGTATAAGTTTTTGTGCACGTGCACACTTCTTCAGATGCACACAAATGCTTATACCCAGAATAAAACTTTCTTGGTCTTAAAGGTGCCTCTGGACTCAGACTTTGTTCTGCTGCTTCAGACCAACATGGCTACCCATCTGAATCCAGCATTCAGGAAGTAATGGAGGCCCTGTGGCAAAACCTCTCCATTGTTTCTACAGCCACAGCAGGGTTGACAGGATGGGACATTCCGGGGGATTTGGTGTGGAGAGCAGCCCTCCAGAGCAGCCATTTTGTCAAGGGGAACTGATCTGTGTCATCTGGAGATCAGCTGTACTTCTGGGAGCTCTCCGGGTGCCACCTGGAGGTTGGAAACCCTAATTAAACCAGGATCCCAACTGTCCCATTTTGAAATCTGGTGCCATCACTAATTTATTTCTATTTCATTAATTGATTAAAAATATTACTATTTCAAAAATGTCAGAAATTGCTAAAAAAAACCCCTCAAAGAAATCAAGATTGCAAAAGGATGGTATTAACGAATTTTACTTCACCATTAAGGATTTAGCAGAAATTTAAGATCTTTGCAATAACCTTGATGAGTGAGCCTGAAGACTGATCTGTTATCCTGTAGATTGATTTGCTGTATTTTAGAATGTTCCTGCCCTCATTGTCACCCTCACTCAAAATCTGTTCTTTGACCTTCTGGTCTCTAAGCAACCATATCTTAGTCAAGGGCTGGTGCCACTGTTGTCTTGCAGGGGGAAAAGTGTATAAGGTTTGTTTTCTTTATGTCCCTCTTAGGAACGTGGAATGTACTCTAAACAGAGGGTAGGGTGAATTATGTTTAAGAACAGAATGGCTGAACCTTCCCCCCCACCCTCCAATACCAGGCCTTGACCTTTTGCCTGTTTTATCCTATAAAGGAAGAACTTTGAACCTTGTTCAGTATGCCAGCATGGTAGGGAGACCTGAGCACTCTCTGGAGCTCGCATCAAGAATGATCATTCTTAATCCCATTGTATGCTCTGTCAGCAACAGCCCTAAGTGAGTTTTCTCTTCCCCAGATTGATCTCAAAAAAGGGGGGGATTGTGCTGGGTTTTAGCAAACTCCCAGAACAGATGGAAATATATGATTTGGAACAGCATAACATTTACAAATAGCAGAAAACAAACGGACCAGTTTTCTTGAGTTGCCAGCTCTGGGCTGAGAAATTCTTGGAGATCTGGCAGCAGATCCTGAGGAAGGCAGGTCTGGGGGAGGGGAGGGGAGGGACTGCAGCAGGGAACAATGTCCGCCTTCTGAAACTGCCATTTTCTCCAAGGGAAGCGATTTTTGTTGCCTGAAAATTGGTTATAATTCCGGGCCATCTCTAGGCTCCACCTGGAAGTTGGCAGCCCTACAAGTTTCACAGCTTCAGATAAAAAATATGAAAGACCATAAATACAAAGTCTGAGTCTGCAGAGGGCAGAAACAAAATACTCCCCTCCAGGGCTGCCAGACTCTCCAGTGGAGATGGGGTCCCCTGCCACCAGGCGCTACCACCCCACCACCAATCAGCTGGCCAGTGGGGGCGGTGGACTTATCTCGAAAAAGAGGGAGAACCAGGAGACATCCAGCAATGTGTATACATCACTCCCAACATGACCTGGAAGTGACGTCATTACATCAACGACGTCAGGGCGATGCTCTTGGTATTTGGGCAACAACTCTATGGTAGAAGCCAAGTTTATCACAGAGTTTTTGTCCAGATACCAGAGCATTGCCCCAACATCATCAATGTGATGACATCACCTCCAGGTCACGTTGGGAGGGACATATGTCACTGGACGTCCACTGGGCCTCCCTCCTGCTCTTGGTAAATCCCCCAATCCCTCGCCGGTTGACAGGAGGGACATGGCAACCTAGGGTTGCCAAGTCTGTATTACTCACTGGCAGGGGGGGAGTCCTCCGTCTGCTGGGAGCTTCCTCGGGGCGAGCGCGATGCGCGCCCCCGGTGACATCATTGGAAGTGACGTCATCATGTTGGGGACATTGCCAGGGCAACGCTCTGGCAATCGCCCCAAAACTCTATGGTATCATAGAGTTTTGGGGCGATTGCCAGAGCGTCGCCCTGGCAACGCCCCCAACATGATGACATCACTTCCGGGTGATGTCATTACATTGGAGAAGTCGTCCTGGCTGGACGACTTCGGGGGTGGGGTTCCCCCCGCTGGCCGAATGCTGGCCGGCAGATCAGGAACCCCTGTAGCGGGGGATCCCCCGCCCCCCAGGCTGACTTGGCAGCCCTATGGCAACCTGCCCCTCCAATCAACCACAAAAGCCACTGAAATGTTTCCCCCTGGCATCTACACGACAGTAAAGAGAACACTAGGCAGCTCCCACAGGGGAGGCTAATCTACAACTGAAGCGCCACAACAGAAAACGCCCATTTGCCTCAACACATCGCAGAACCTCACTGAACAGGCAGGGTGACCCAAAACACAGCGTGTCCTTCAGAAGAATTACCACAGAAAGCTGTCCCACCTGGAAAGTAGGAGATATTTTGGCGAAAATTCCATCTGATGACATTTTTGAACTACATTTTTTTGGATAGCAGAATTTGTCAAAAAAAAAAAAAGTAATAATGACATTTTGGTGGTATTTCATAAACTAAGATCCAAGCCGGCAGAAAAATAAATTCATAATATGTCTGCTTTGGGTGTTAAATTTCCCCAGATGCTTTTCCGTGGCTCATCTCCACCTCAGATTTAATCTTTTTCTTTCTCCCTGGGAATGCTCCCCACTTTCAATTCACACTTTCCTGTCAGAATATATGAAGCCGCCATAAGAAAACAAACAGAGCTGTCAGGATGGATGACGTTGACTGAGATTCCGTCTTCATTTACACACACCCCTCCCCCAAAGGTGGGATGAAACCTCTGCAGATGTTTGTGAACACATAACGATACACAGAAGAAACATTTTCAGGAATTTCAACAGCAATTTGAGGACACAGAAACAAAAATTAGTGGCGGGAGATTCTCCGTAGATGTGGTATTTCACCATGAGTCATCTGGTGGGGCAAAACTTGATTGATGTGGCATTACCCAACCACATCTGAGAAATATTTCAACATGTCAAAAATTGAAACATACCGTATGCTTCACACATGCGTGTATATCCCTGAAATTATCCTATGCTTGAATGTGCAGCTTAGAATGTGTGAAATGACTCCAATGGAAAAAAAAAACCCTCTGCAAAGGAAGTGACAGGAAATTTCTACCTGCGTCATTTCTGAGAGACCCGATTTGTACGTTATAGTCATTACAGGATATTACAGTCAGAGAACAGACATATGTGGTCCAGGCCCAAATAGTTCCTGGATGAAGAGTTGCCATTATGGCCAATGGGACTTGTTCTGATTGGCTGATGGACTTCCCTTACACACATTGGGTCTGGACTGGCCCAGCTGCAGAATGGCTGTGTGCAGGGGTCATTTCGTAGAAAAAGAGGTGCAGGAGTTCATTAGCATAACTCATTAGCATAACTCATTTGCATATGCCACACCCCCTAACATGCCGGAAGTGTGTCAGAAGGCAACACCCACCCCTCAGGCTCCATTCCACAGGTGAGTGAAACTGACCTGCTCTTCCTCCATTCCCTTCCCCATCCAATACTTTGGGCAATAAAAATAAGCGTAAAGAACACACCGTCATTCTCTTCCTGCTCCCTTGAAACCACCAGGTTTCAAGTAGACTTGAGATACCCAGGACATGTGCACCACCCATCCCTTCCCCTTCCCCTCCCCACAACAAGACACCCTGTGAGGTAGGTGGGGCTGAGAGAGGTCTTTTGAGAACTGCTCATGAGAGAACAGCTCTGAGAGAACTTGTGACTGGCCCAAGGTCACACCAGCAGCTGCATGTGGAGGAGTGGGGAATCAAACCTGGTTCTCCCAGATTAGAGTCCAACTCCTAACCACTACACCAAACTGGTGAAATTTCTCCAGTATTTATGTGCCATGTGCCCAGATAAAAAATGGTATACTTAGAAAATGTATATGCCACCTTGAGCAAGTCTCTGGAAAAGCAGCACACAGTCATAAAAGGAACAATGATACAATTATCAATATTAAAACAAAACATTAAAAACAATAAAGACCCCAGAAGGGCTTTCCCCGGGGTGCTGCGCCTCTGCACTGCTTGGGGAAGCCGAGGAGGGGGTGGGGCTTGGTCATGTGCCCGCCCCCTGGGCTCTTCACTCCCGGAGCTGTGCTCCTGTGTGCTCCCGCTCCAATGGACCCCTGGCTGTGTGTGGCTGTGTTGGGAAATACCTGAAGATTTTGGGTGGTGGAGCTAGAGACAGTAAGGTTTGGGGAGAGGAAGGACCTCAGCAGGAAATAATGCCATGGAGTCCACCCTCCAAAGCAGCCATTTTCTCCAGGGGAAATGACCTTGGTTGTCTGGAGATCCACTGTTATAGCAGGAGATCTCCAGGTGCCACCTGGAGGTTGGTAACCCTATGAATGGTCCTCCTACCCCCCCACACAGAGAATGGAGAGAGGCCCCCAGCCATCCTGAGCTCCACAAGGAGAAGGAGATTTTCTGGCTGGCTAGGCATGCCTGCTGCCTCTTCTTCCCTTCCTCCTTTGGTGTGGGTGGGCCCTTTCCCAGGGCCATCTTCACCTCCCAGTCTGCCCCTGCCAATTCTTCACTGGTGGTCAGAGTTGCCAGGTCCAGGTTGGGAAATATCTGGCAATTTAGGGCTGCCAGACCCCCCGGTTTGGCAGGGGTTACCAGCTTTTGGGGGGGGATCAACCCGCCAGCGGCCAGCCGGCCAGCAGGGGAAGCTCCGCCCCCAAGCCCCAGCACCTGCAGCCACCCCTCTCCCTTCTCTCTTGAGAGAGAGGGGGAAAACGGGCGGCTGTGGGCTGCGTGCCGCGGGGTCCTTTCACGCTGGCTGCCTACACTTAAAGGGGCTCCCTTTAAGTGTAGGCAGCCGGCGTGAAAGGGCCCCGCACACCTGATCTCTGAACAGAGATCGGGCGTGAGAGGCCCTCCGGGAAAACACAGGAACAGGAAAACACAGAAACGGAGTTCCGGCTGGTTTCTGAGTTGGCCATGACCGCAGCCCAAGCCTCTGTGCACGCGTGGCTACAGAGCACACTGCCCTCCCCACATTACACACAAGAGGGAAAGGAGGCATGTCAGCTGAGAGTGAAATTGACAAGGAAAAGCCTCTCTCTGCCCTCCCCTTCTCTAGCTGTCGTGTCACAGCTGGAAAAGGGCAGGCAGGGAACCCAGGCATGTTGAGAAGGCTTTTCTTTGGTTTGGTGTAGTGGTTAAGTGCGCGGACTCTAATCTGGGAGAACCGGGTTTGATTCCCCAGTCCTCCACTTGCATCTGGCTGGATGACCTTGGGCAAGCCATAGCTCTGTACCAGCTGTTCTCTCAAAGACAGCTTGGGAAAGAGCTCTCTCAGCCCCACCTACCTCATAGGGTGTCTGTTGTGGGGAGGGGAAGGGAAAAGGAGTTTGTAAGCCGCTCTGAGACTCCCTTGGGGAGTGGAGACGGGGTATAAATCCAATCTCTTCTTCTTCTTCTTCTTCTTCTTTCCCTCCCCAATGAGATCCCAGGCACTTCAGCACTGCATTTCCCCGGTTGTCTGGTTCGGGGGGGTGGGGTGGGGCTAGGAGACTAGCAAGGTGATGCTGAAGTGCCTGGGATCTTTTAGATCCCTGGCCATCTGGTTCGGGGGGGGGGGTAGACTAGAAAGGTGATGCTCAAGTGGGGCGGAGAAGCTCAGGGGGGGGGAGAGAGGCAAGCTTTCATGCCTGCCCTGTGCTTTACCAGCCCCTGCCTAATATGCTAATGAGCGGTGCTGTCAGGGGTGTGGCCTAATATGCTAATACGTTTCTGTTGTTGGTTGTGGCCTATTATGCTAATGAGTTCCTGCTGGGCTTTTTCTACAAAAAGAGCCCTGAAAAGAATAATCATTTCAACATGGGCTTTCGTGAACCACGGCTCACTTCTTCAGATACGTCAGAAGGGCCACAAGCGGCATGCCAGAGAACCAAATGTGGGTCCCGAACTACTGAATGAGTATCACACCATCTTGCTTCACGGAAAAACTCCTGGGACCACTAGAGGAATGAATCCATGGAGTCCAGCTGAGAATGCTAGGCTAGATGAACCTTGGCCTGATCCGGGATTTTTATGTTCCCAAATGCATTATTAATACTGTCATTAAAAAAGCATTACTATGCAGCGTTTGCGCAGCCAGAAAGCAAAATAATAAAAAAAGATGAGTTCGGGGAAGTGAAAAGCTCCCCGTTGGAAGCTCAGTTTTGTAGCGTCCCATCCAGAAAGTCTCCCTTTGAGTCACGGTTGATCTCAGATGGTTATTTATTCATTCCCAATTACTGAAGCCGTACAAATTAATTAGAGGGACATGCTACATATGTTTGGCGAGGAGCCAGTGGTTGATGCGAGCCCCAGGGCTCTGGTGAAAATCTCCTTGCCAGGGAGATTTGGTGGTCAGTCACAATGCCGGGCGTGTCCTTTTCAAGAGCATGAGACTACTGGGTCTGTTCCTGAGAGTAGAGAAATCCCTGCATGCAGGAGAACTCCAGAGAAAGAGATCTGGGTTTTTAATAGACCTAAAGTATGCAGAATTCCTGACCTGGATGGCCCAGACTAGCCTGATTGCATCAGAAGCTAAGCAGGGTTGATCCTGGTTAGCACTTGGATGGGAGACCAAGCTTGCTACACAGAGGCCGAGGACAGACTGGCATTTTGGCCCGATATAGGTCTGCTTTTCAAGTGGATGAAGAGAGCCCCGTTCAGACAGCCGCGGCTGCCTGGCGTTGCCGTGCCGCACTCACCTGATCCTGAAGTGCTTTCATCTTGCATTAAACAGGTACCTGGTGAAACCAGTGTCAAGCTGTCTGGGTGCACATTCATCCCACTTCCTGGCAGTGTGGACGCAAATAAGCCGCGCATCAAGTGGCACCGGTAATGTGAACCCACTGATCCGGCTGCTGTGCCCATGCGCTTATGCGCACCTCAACAAAACAGACCAAAGCCATGTGGTGCTGTGGCGCCGCCGCTAGGGGCCGCCCCGCAGTGTGAACACTCCATTCTGCCTCCACCCTGGTATGGTCCCGCATCAGTCTATGCAGTGCGAACGGACAGCCCCATGACAACTCAGCCCGGGTCTTTTTGCCCCGCTTCCTTTGCGCTTCAGTTTGCCAATCTGTCCTTGGCCAGAGGCAGGCAATGGCAAAATCACCTCTGAATGTGGTTCCGGCACCTCCCCCCAAAGCCCTGCTCCCATCCAAGTAGTAACCAGGGCTGACCCTACTTAGCTTCCGAGACCTGATGAGATTGGGCTAGCTGCACCACCCATGTCAGGGCAGAATGGTGGAGAGCTACTTTTAATGGCTTGAAGAGTGACCGCTCACTCTCGAGTGACCTGACCTGACCTACCTCGCAGAGTTAATGTGAGAACAAAATGACAAATAACCTGTGTTGCCAATTTCTTTGGAGGGAGGGTGAGATTTAAAAAATGGAGGTAAACAGATAAAGCTACCGAAACAGATAAAGCTACCGAGCACCTACATCTGAGCACGGTGTGGCCTTCCAGCAACCCGTCTTTACAACGGAGGCAATAAAGCCATTACAACCCAGCTGCGGTGTTATGTTTTTTAATACGCTGTGAATTGGACGAAGGGCTGGAACTGCGATCATCGCCTGTGGTGGCTCCAGTGTGTTCTTCCAGGAAACACATTACAGCTTTAGAACTCTCTGTTTCGGCGAAGCCAAATGAAATCTTCTAGGAATAACATTCACTGCCAGGGCTTTCTCTGCTGGGAAATCGGCTCTCCCCAACGCTCCAGCCAGGCCCATCACGGTGCTCAGAAGTTAGGTGAGAAACAGGAGATCTTTGGAAGGTCCCCGTTTGTAAGTGGTTTTCAAGTGGATCAAGCGGCCCCCCGAGGCTGGGGGGGGGGGGGGGCTGGCCAGGTACGAAAGGCAAACAATCAGTTCTAAACGGCAAACCCATTTCTCCCATCGGACACAAGTTTCTGCTGGGCGGAAACATGTCCTCAGCCAAATCTCCGGCTTTGTATTTCCCCAACAGATGTGGCCTCGTCTTCCTATCCGGCTCATTTGGCACCCAAAGGGTCCCTCTCTTTGCGATGAATTCAGGAAGCCAGTATGTGCTTGGGACTGTTTTATAGAATGCGGGAGGGCAAAGACGGCCCGCTTTGCAGGACTTTCTCATCTCTTCCCTTTTGATTCTCTGTGTATCCAAGGTTACCAGAAACAGGCTTTTATTAGCTTTACTGTCATATGACCTCAGATAAGACAGCTTGTATACAAAGGATTAGACAATATCTGGGAGAATGCCGTTAACTGTGTCAGCTGAATGGAACCTCCATATGCAGAGGCAGTATACTTCTGATTACCATAAGCTGTGGGCAAGGCAGCGGCAACATCACCATTGTGCCATCATGTGATCTGCTGACCTTCCAGAGGCGTTTTGGCCTCTACAGGCAGCAACCAAAGGCTGGACCTGATCCAGAGTGGCCGCTTTGAATAGGGACTTTTTAAAAAGACAGTACTGTTTATTTTAAGACATGTCGCCTTACTGTAGTAATGCCAGACATGTTTTCTAGTACGTGTCCCTTGAATTCAGTGAGACTTCTTTATGATTAAGCATGTTTTGTGTTGCATGCCCTGTCTGCAGTGCTATGCACAGCTACGTATGCATGTGCTGTCAAGTCACATCAGGCTTACAGTGACCCCAGCCAAGGGGCTTACAAGGCAAGTGAGAAGCAGAGGTAGTTTGCCATTGCCTTCCTCCACAGAGTCTTCCTTGGTAGCCTCCCATCCAAGTATCGGCTCTGCTTAGTTTCCAAGATCTGAAGAGATCGGGCTGTACCGTGCCCCCTCCCCTCCCCTATGGACACTCAGCGGGCATATTTCAATACCCCCTTTTTTTGCCATCAAATCACAGCTGACTTATGGCGACCCCATGGGGTTCTCAAGGCAAGAGACTTTCAGAGGTGGGCTGCCATTGGCTGCCTCTGCATCAAGACCCTGGACTTCCTTGGTGGTCTCCCATCCAAATACTAGCCAGAGCCGACCCTGCTTAGATTCTGAGATGTGACAAGATTGGGCTAGCCCAGGCTATCCAGGTCAGGACATTTTAATATGACCGCTTTAAATTTTATTTCACTTCCTGGGCTATTTGGACAGACGGACAGAGAGATGGATAAAGATAGATAGATAGATAGATAGATTGATAGATAGATGATGATAGATAGGCAGGCAGACAGACAGACAGATAGATGATAGATGATGATAATGATAAATAGATAGAGATAGATAGATGATGATAATGATAGATAGATGATAATGATAGATAGACAGAGAGACAGACGGACGATGGATGGTGGTGGAAATTGCTGTCAAATCACAGCTGACGTATGGCAACCTCATAGGGTTTTCAAGGCAAGAGATGTTCAGAAGTGATTTGCCATTGCCTGGCTCTATGGCACAACCCTGGTATTCCTTCGAGAGCTCCCATCCAATCCTCCATTTTCGGGATCGCCTCTCCCGGTATACCTCTCGGAGAGCATTACTCTTGACGGATAAGAACTTGCTTGTGGTCCCCAGCCCAAGAGAAATCCAGTTGTCCTCAACTAAGGCCAGAGCTTTTAGTGCTCTGGCCCCAACCTGGTGGATCTCACTGCTGAGTAACACCCGTGCCCTGTAGGACTTACTACCGTTCCGTAGGGCTTGCAAGGGAGAGACGTTCCACCAGGCATTTTGTTGAGGACAGCGACAGTGTCCATCTGGCCGGCTCTCTCACCCCTCCCCCTCCTGCAAAGTGGTAGCACAGCTGGAACTTTCACTGCCATCTGTTTTTTTAGACTGTATTGCTACTACGGAATTAAGGAATTCTTCTATGATGGAATTTTATTGCGAGTTTTATCTGTTTTAAACTGTATGATATGATTTTGGTTTGCTGTGCACCACCCTGAGCCCTATTGGGGAATGGGGGGTATAAAAGCTGTAAATATATAAACGATGAACAGCAGTAATCAATACGATTAGAAAACAAGCACTGCACTCAAACGCAAACAAAACAGGTATATGGATATAACTACTAGGATATATTTTAACAATTCAATAAATCATTATCACAACTCATGTCATTATCAGTATATATTTATATTACAAACATCAATGAAACTTATTAACAACAGTTGTTAAAGCCAAACTTATAAATAGCACTAGCTGAATCCAGCTAAACCCAGTGAAGACTCCGGACTGTATTCTTCGTTTCGATAAATCTTTGTCAGAAGACTTATATAAGATTCATAAAGTACTACATGTTAATTTCACCAGTTTCACTGAGATGAGGAAACTCCATATTTATATAATAAGCATAACTAATACATGTTCACTTCATATTTCACTGAGCAGAAATTGCTTCATCCACTAACACGGGAAAAAGTGAAGACGGGCTACCGATCCCGCAACGGGACTATTCTCATGTGGCCGGCATGCTTTAAGGAAAACCTAAAAGGTGTGGTTAATATAGCAGTAACTGAGCCTCAAAATTTTAATTTTTAAAGGGGGACAACCCACAAAAGGCAAAGGAATTAAATATAAGTTTATAAAAAGCAGCTTAAGTCTAACGACTGATTTAGCCCGTGTGAATGGAGAGTTTTTAAATGAAAAATCCAAAACGCCTCCCTTTGCAAGAGCCTTTCCTTAAGGCATGCTGGCCACATGAGAATAGTTCCGCTGGATAGATGATAGGTAGAGAGAGAGAGAGAGAGAGAGAGACAGAGAGAGAGAGAGAGAGAGACAGACAGACAGACAGACAGACAGACAGACAGATGGATGATAGGTAGAGAGATGGATGATAGGTAGAGAGATAGAGAGATAGAGAGATAGACAGACAGAGAGACAGACAGACAGACAGATAGCTAGCTAGACAGATGGATGATAGGTAGAGAGATAGAGAGATAGATAGACAGACAGACAGACAGACAGGTAGGTAGGTAGGTAGGTAGGTAGATGGATGATAGGTAGAGAGATAGATGGATGATAGGTAGAGAGAGAGAGAGAGAGAGAGAGAGACAGACAGACAGACAGACAGACAGATAGATAGATAGATAGATAGTTAGATAGATGGATAGATAGATAGATAGATAGATAGATAGATAGATAGATAGATAGATGGATGATAGGTAGAGAGATGGATGATAGGTAGAGAGATAGATAGATGGATGATAGGTAGAGAGAGAGATAGATAGATAGATAGATAGATAGATAGATAGATAGATAGATAGATAGATAGATAGATAGACAGATAGATAAGAGTGAAATTCTGAGTATGTGAGTGTCCTTACAGGGCTGAGTATCATTTAATGTGTTGTGTCTACATATGCAAACACTTAAATGAGCTCAGCAGCACATGAAGTGGAAAATGCAGGTATATAATTTGTTCTAGGAATCTGAGCTCCCCTCTCAATGTTTGTTGATAACGGGGCCCCGTCTGGGAGCGTCTGAACAAGCTGTCCCGCAGAAGCAACCGGGGGCTGGACGAGCCTTCCATTCTTAGCCATCGTGCTCCAAGTCTAATTAAATGGCCTTGTCTTCCCCCTTCTCCCCCACCTCTCCCCTCCCTTCCCAGCACCACTTTTCACAGAAAAGACACTTTACCCTTCCCGAGGGGTTTCGTTCATCAGCGAATTGGGGGGTAGGGAGGGGGGGGGGTTATGTCTGTCGAAGGATAAAGTGCTCCTGGAACATTAAGAAGCACTTATGGTAAATAATCATCATTACAAACGTCTCCCTTTTTTTCCCCTTCACCTCTTGTCACAAAAGGCTCAATTCATTTAGAGCTATTGAGAGTTCATTATCTGCACTCAGGGAGTATAATGAAGGGGTTATGCGGAACACCAGGAAGGGGGATTATTAGTACAACGCTTGTCTTGCAGACAATAGAGTATTACCAAAATGTGCAATGGCCTCAGGCGTTAGGGGCAGCCGAATTAAATGGGGGGGGGGAGGAAAGGTGAAGAAAGGGTGAGGTATGGGAGGGGGAACTCAGTTAAATTTCAGGGATCACCCACAGAGGGGCTCTTTCACCATGGTAACAGTTGCCTGATTTATTTTAATTTTTAAAAAAGAGTAGTTTGGGGGTGGAAAAAAGCAACACAATGCAATGGGACCACAGAAAGAAATACAAGGCCTACAGTGCCATCCTGTGCAGAGTTACACCAGTCTAAGCCTATTGAAATAAATGGATTTAGATTGCAGGAATTCTGCACAGGATTGCAGTACTAGTTCCATTTTATATTCTAATAGTTAAGTCGGCCGTATCTTTGGATAAATAAATAAATAAATAAATAAGTCGGCCGTATCTTTGGATAAATAAATAAATAAATAAATCGGCCGTATCTTTGGATAAATAAATGAATAAATAAATACTTGCAGGGCTATTTTTGGGCAGAAACGCACAGGAACGGAGTTCCGGCTGGCTCCTGAGTTGGCCACACCCAGCAGGAACTCATTAGCATAATTGGCCACACCCAATAGCAGGAACTCATTAGGATTGGCTACATTAGGGGTATGTGGCCTAACATGCAAATTAATTCCTGCTACAAAAAAGCCCTGGGTTTTGACAACAAACAAGGTAAACAGAATAAGAAGCAAAAGGTGGGTGTGGCTGGATGACCACTCTTCTGGTAACATGGGGGTGTGGCCTAATAAGCTAATAAGCTGTGCTGTCAGTGTTGTGGCCTAATATGCTAATGAGTTTCTGCTGTTGGGTGTGGCCTATTATGCTAATGAGTTCCTGCTGGGCTTTTTCTACAAAAAAAGCCCTGGATACCTGAATCTGGTGACTGGAGCTGTGGATGGGCAAGACAGATTGTTCTGCAAACCTGAAAAATGCCCCAGGTTGGCAGAAAAATGTGAAATCTTAAAAAAAAATGCTGGGTTTTTTTTTTAAAAAAACCCCAAAATTATAACAGGTGTGCCTGTAGCTTTAAAAAACCAGATTCCCTCAGTGATTGTTGCTAGGCAACCACCAAATTCCAGACCAGTTTCTGTGACTGAGAGTGGGGGGGGGCAGGGTCCTTTCCAGACTATTTTGGCTTTTGAGGGAGGACTCATTGGTGTAGGCCTCACTAGGGTTGCCAACTCCAGGTTGGGAAATTCCTGGATATTTTGCGGTGGAGTCTGAGGAGTGCAAAGTTTGGAGAGGGGAGCAGCTATTTTCTCCAGGGGGACAGATCTCTGTTGTCTGGAGTTCAGTTGTAATTCTGAGGGATCTCCAGTTCCCACCTGGTGACTGACATCTCTAGGCCTGGGAGCAACCTCTGGGTGACTTGATACCACCTGAGTTGCATGACTCATCTAGGCCTTTTGGCTTGCTACTGTTCAACAGCAGCTGCCCTATGAAAGCCAGTGTGGTACAGTGGTTGGAGCTTCAGAGTAAGGTCTAGGAGAGCCATGATCAAATCCTCATCTTGCTGTAGAAGCTCACTGGGTGATTTTGGACCACATACTTTAAACCTAACCTACCTCACAGGGTTGTTGAGTGGATAAAAAGGAGAAGAGAATAATGTAAGTTCCTTTGGTCCCTACTGCAGAGAAATACTGTGGTAATCCTAGGTAGAGGCTGCCAGGGGGGGTGGGGGGAGGACAGAACAGATAAAAGTAGGTTAGCTGTTGGGGGGAAAGAAGATAGCGTTGCCAACTCCAGGTTTGGAAATTCCTGGTGATCTGAGGGGTGGAGCCTGGGAAGGGTGGGGTTTGCAGAGGGAAGGGATTTCAGACGGTATAATGGCATAGACTTCCCCCTCCAAAGCAGCCATTTCCTCCGGGGGAGCTAGCATTGCCAACCTCCAGGTGAGGGCTGGAGATCACCCAGAATTATAACTGCTCTCCAGATGACAAAAGATCAGTTCCTCTAGAAAAGTGGCTGCTTTGGAAAGTGGAGCCTAAGGCATTAAATCCTGAAGAGGTCACTTTATTCTCCAGACCTCACATTCCCAAGGGTCCATCCCCAAATCTCCAGGCGTTTCCCAACCTGGAGCTGGCAACAGTAAAAGGAACTGATCTCTGTAGCTGGGAGATCCGTGGTGATTCCTGGAGAGCCACCACTGCCACTGCTGCGGGGGGGGGGGGGAGTAGCTGGGACACTACGAGAGTGATAGTGCAGAAATACAGAGAGATGGGATGGGGGCAGAAGGAGTGAGAGGTCAAGAAAAGGGGTGGCAAGAGGGAGAAAGAGTGTGAAAGAAGTAGTGGGAAAGGCGAGGAAGCAAAGGTGGGGGAATGGGAAAGCCTCTCCTGCAAGTTTCTCACAGGTCCTCACTTGTTTATACTAATAACTGGGATTCCTGATCCTATGCAAGCCCTTTTGGGATCTAAGGAGGTTATTATTTATTTATTTATTTGCTCGATTTATAGGCTGCTCTCCCTGCTATTGAAGGCCCAGAGGCGGCTAACGGGTCTTGGCAAGCCAAGATTCATAAATACATTAAAATTTAACACAGTTAAAACAATTACAAACCTTCCCAATTCAACAGTAAGAATTTGAGTAAAGTGCTCAGTGCCCAGTAAGGTCAGATGGCCTATCATATACCCCAACATTTTCAGGCTCCACTGTCAAATAACACTGGGCCAAATGGTAATCTCTGAGGCCGATCATTGATGGTCCTAAGGTAGGGGGAGAGAAAGAAAGGTGGTGGCCCCTATTCATATACCTGGCGAAAGAGCTCCGTCTTGCAGGCCCTGTGGAACTGAATCAGGTCCCGGAGGGCCCTGATCTCCTCCGGGAGCTCATCCCACCAGTAAGGGGCCACCACCAAGAAGGCTCTCCCCCAGTGGCAGTGAGCCTGGCTTCTCTGGGGCCTGGTATAACCAAGCGGTGTTGGGCCCCAGACCGAAGTGCTCTCTGGGGTACATATGGGGAAATGCAGTCCCTCAGGTAGGTTGGTTAGAGTTGCCAGTCTGCAGTTGGCAGCCCCTGGAGAGGATTTAGGGCAGGGGTGTCAAACAAGGCCTGGGGGCCAGAACTGGCCTGTCCAGGGCTCTTACCTGGTCCACAAGCAACTGGTATGTATGAAAATATAATGTACTCCCCCTTTTATGGTATCCTTTGGGAAAAACCTAGTCTTGCATATGATTAGATACAGTTATTGGGGCTTTTGTGGGCTCCCCAATAAATCAATTGTTTTCACTCCTAGGAGTCAATTGCTTTTTTTTGTATTTTGTGTAATATCTATCTATCTATCTATCTATCTATCTATCTATCTATCTATCTATCTAATTGCTAATTGGGTTTGCCTGTGTCCTTTATGTAGTTTATATCCCCGGGACTTGGCATTACATTTTATGGTACACATGGCTCGGCCCAACAAAGTGACATTTATATCAGATCCGGCCCTTGTAATAAATGAGTTCGACACCTCGGGGCAGTATGATGCCAGCACACTGAGGTTACTTCCAGTGAAACCTTAATGTGACATCATAAGATGTTCTGGGATTTCCCAAAACCATAGAGTTCTTTCAGATTGTCGAGTGTCCCATGAGGGCACTTCCAGGTTTCAACAGAAATGATGCCAGCACAATGCCGGTGTGTGCCTCCATTTCCTCCCGTTAGTGCTTCAAGCAATAATGGGCAACATATTGAGTTTCTGGGAGTCCCATAGCAGTCCTAAGCGAGACTCTAAATGAAATCCATTTCAGATACCTGGCTAGTCCAATTATGTCTAGAATAGGGTTGTCAACTTAAGCTTGGGAAATTCCTGGAGATTTGGGCCAACATCTGGTGTGGGCAGGAATTCAAAAGGGGAGGGGGCTCAGCAGGGATGCGAACGAATAGAGTCCACCCTCTGAAACCACCATTTCCTCCAGGGAAACTGATCTCTCTAGCCCAGAGACTAGTTGTAATTCTGGGAGAACTCCAGGCCTACCTGGAGGTTGGTAACCCTAGTCTACAATTGCATGTAAATTTACTGGATCAATAGAATCTAGTCCAAACTCCAGCAGAGAGCCAGTTTGGTGGAGGGGTTAGGAGCATGGACTCTAATTTGGGAGAACTGCGTTTGATTCCCCATTCCTCCACTTGCAGCTGCTGGATGACCTTGGGTAAGCCATAGTTCCGTCAGAGCTGTTCTCTCAAGGACAGTTCTGGAAAGAGCTCTCTCAGCCCCACCTACCTACCTCACAAGGTGTCTGTTGTGGGGAGGGAAGGGAAAAGAGTTTGTAAGCCACTCTGAGACCCCTTCGGGTAGTGAAGGGCGGGGTATAAATCTAAGATCTTCTTTTCTTCCTCTTCTTCTTCACTTGGCAACATCTCTAATGAGCATGAGATCTGTCTGGTGTCAAACATTCAAATGTGTGGCAATTTCCAGTTCCCCAACAGGCGCTTTCCCACATGTGAAACAATGCCGTTTCAATCCACTTCATTGACCATTTGCAAGTGGATTTGGCCATTTCACATCGTAAAATACGGTTGCATTTGAAGATGGATCGACAGTGCGCTATTTAGTGTGTGTGATGTGTGCAACGTGATGTGGTAAACACAGAGATGTGCCACGTGTGGGGGGAAACGACACTTGCTAGGAAATCTCCTGTGAAGGATAGTGCGCCGTTGGGAGGATGGCAGTCAAGCCCAAGCACTTCTTATGACTCAGCCGCAAAGCCAAACATGAAGACATCCTTTCCTCTCTCTCTGCTCAGCGGGGATATCGGTTTGCAAAGACTCGCTCTGGCACCTGCGCTGCAATCTGTCGGCGAAAGTGGTATTTATGGGTTGTTTGCAAAACCCAGACACCCAGACTCTACGCTTTTAGAGGAATGTATTGGCAACTGCCCACATTTATGAAATTGGGGGAAAGATGGATTTCTCTGTGCTGGCCTCCATTTCCTGTAAATATTGTCACCTTTCGGAGTGTGCATCGACTGAGGCTGGGTTGAACAACCTGATTCTATTTTGGATGGATGACTAAAGACCAGGGCTCTGTCTGCCCTGACACGTGGTCTCCTGATGGTGTGGGGGACCAGCTCCAATCTGCCTGGCGCTCGGGATGGATTCTGGTCCTCCAACGCCTTCTGCTTCAGAAGATGAACGTGGCCTGCCAGGTCTCTAGTAGGAGGAGGAAGTCCGTGAAATCAGCATGGCTTCCGAGCATGCTGTCTTGCAGAATGTGTTGTACCCAACTGGAGAGTCACCCACAGGAGGCACCCACAGGGAGTTCCTGCTCTGAGCACCCCCCCCCCTCCGGTTGCAAATTTAGCTTTTGCATGCTATTGTAATTCTACCAAGAAGTTCTGGGTTTTCCCCGGCTCCGCTCTGCCTCTCCCTAAACCTGCTTTGATACAATTTTTCTGGGAAAACCATATCCAAGGCCGGTGAAGGGAAAGGGTGGATTTCAACATTGCCTGCCCACATCCAGCACCACAGTGTTTCTTTATTTTATTTATTATTTCAATTGCTGTGCTGCCCCCACCCCCACAAAGTGGGGCTTGGAGAGCCTCAGAGCAATATAGAACCAACAATAAGTATAGTTATCAAAAAGAGCAAAAGTCCAGTAGTACCTTAAAGACTAACAAAATATGTGGCAGGGCAGGAGCTTTCACGAGTCACTCTTCTTGAGATACAGCTAGAATGGGAGTCCATCGGTCCTATTTATTGGAGAGTGGAGTGATTTCAGATGCTGAATGACATTAGCAGGTGAATGACAACAGCAGGTGAATGACAACAGCAGGAGTGATTGGATTTTGGTGAGATATGCAGAGGGGTAATTTGGCACAGGGAAATCAGCATTGGTAACGAGACAGGTAACCTAGGTCTGGATTCAGTCCAGGTGGATGCATTGTCTTGAGCTTAATTATCAACTGCAATTCAGCAGTCTCAATGTGCCAGATGGTATTTGTTTGGGGTGAGGCTTCCCCCTGCTGGCCGACCAGATGGCTGGCAGTGGGCAGGAGCCTACCAAATCGGGGGATCCTCCGCTCCCACCTGGGAGCTGGCAACCCTACTGGTGACAGACAGGACACAGTTCAAAGAGAAGGATGGTGTATGCTAAGTAGTGGATTCAAGAAGCTATCATGATTTTGGCATAGCTCTTTATTTCAGAAATGTACACACAACATACGTGGCATGCCGCAACTATATACACAAACCCAAGCCCCAAAACACACCAACAAAATACAAATACACCAATAGAAAAATAGGCCCTTGGAGCCCTTATTTGCATGGGCGTCATTTAAGCTGATGTTACCTAATTGGTCAGCTCAGCAAGGGCGGCCAATCCGAATGTAGCTGCAAGGAGCCTCTCGAACAGTGGGTGTTTGCTCGAAGCTCGCAATACACAACAGTATACCTCTCCAAATGTCTCCTTGAATTACCTGAATAGAATGTCCCATTTGAGCTGAATTCTGTTTTGGGCCAGCTCTAGGTTTCAAAGTCTCTGGGCATCTCCTCGTCATTCACACTTAAAAAAAATAATTATGGTGACCCAACGACGGGCCTCCCCCAGCCTCCTGGCCGCTGAGGACCCCCCCCCCCACGAGACCCGCAGGAGCCCCCGGGGACACCCCAGCAACTACCGGGAGGCCATGAGCAGCCGAAGAGGAGACACCGCGACTCAGCCCGATGTTGCAACGGCATGAGGCCACATGCTGCGGGATGGATCGGGCACCCACAGCAGCCCCACCACCTAGGGAATCAGTTGCACCGGGCCTGTGGCCCAGCACGAGAGCACACCCCCGCGCCAGAGCCCAGCAGTCGGGAGCTGCAGCAGGGTGCACCTGGGCCAGGAGGAGATGCCCAACGCTGACGCCTCTCCTGAGGTTCAGCACCTTGGGCTAATAGGGAGGCAGGGCCAGGGAAGGAGGAACCGAGGGGTGGGCAGGGGGAGTGGGGAGGGGATGAAAGCAGGGCAGCAGCAAGCAGCCGGGAAGGATTGCCCGGCACTGGCAGAGAGCACCCAGAGAGATGGAGAGATGGAGCCAGCCAGGAGGAGCGGGTGGTAGGGTGCGGTGACATAACCCCCTTCCCCCGCGCAAGTGTCTGAGGTCCCTGCTGCCCCGAGGGGAGAGGACCCAAGGTGGTGGAGCTTCTTTGTAGCTCTGGCTCCAGTGACAGCGAGGGGAGTCGACGGGCTCTTGTGACACATGGTACAGCCACCGTTGTACATAGAAAGGAGCCTTAAAATAAATCGTCAATCACTGGTGTGGCATAGAGGTGAGTGTGGGACCAAGATTTTGGAACAAATGGGTTTGACTCCCCCACTCAAGCACGAAAGCTCACCAGGAGACCTTGGGCCAGTCACCCAATCTCTCAGCCCAGCCGGACCCCCACAAGGTGGTCGTGGTGAGGATTCAGGGGAGGAGGGGCAAAGATGTGAAAGAGCCTCTTTGGGTCGCCGATCCGGGAGAAAAACAGGATATCAATAACCGTAAAAATGTATTTACGCACAGCCTGTCAAGAGGCATCGTCTTTTCCTCATTCCTTTCTCGAAACAGAACATATCTTTCCTTTTTTAAAAAAAGCGTTCGAACAAAAATCAGGAATTCAGTTTTCTTATTTATGCGCTAAATTGCGTTTGGAGATTGAACATAATTGAAGAAGATTATTGGAGGATTACTGGAACTTGTTTGGAGCTATAATAGCTTACCTAGCTCTCTTTTTTATTATTATCTACAAAATGTCTCACTTCTTCAGTGATTTTTGACACTCATAAATCTATCTGCGTTACTTCAATACTGTTTGCCATCTTTTTTCTCTCCCCCCCTTTCCCCTGACTGTCCTTGGCTTCATTTGCCTTCACTGGTCTCAGTGGCTAAGAGGACCTGTGGCATATTGGCTGAGGTGAACAACGCTGATGATGCTATGTAGAATGTGATCATAGAATCCTAGAGTTGGATGGGACCTCCAGGGTCATCTAGTCCAACCCCTGCACAATGCAGGAAATTCACAAATACTCCCCCCCCCCCCATGACCATACCCAGAAGATGTCAAAAAACCTCCAGGATCCCCGGCCAAACTGGCCTGGAGAAAAATTGCTTCCTGACCCCAAAGGGCCACAAGAACTACACACTGAGACGACCCTTCCTGCTTCCTCTCATGATCTGCCTAAGTTCACAGAATCAGCATTGCTGTCAGATGGCCATCTAGCCTCTGCTTGAAAACCTCCAAAGAAGGAGCGCCCACCACCTCCTGAGGAAGCCTGCCCCACTGAGGAACCGCTCTGACTCTCAGGAAGTCCTTCCTAATGTTTATCCGAAAATGCTTTTGATTGAATTTCAACCTGTTGGTTCTGTTCTGACCTTCTGGAGCAACAGAAAACAACTCTGCACCATCCTCTGTATGACAGCCCTTCAAGCACTTGAAGATGGTGATCACTTGAGTAATCCAGGAAATGGGGGACAAGGAAAACTCTGTTTGCAAAAAGGAAAGGCTCAGAGGCCTCGAGTTACACCATCATGACATCATCAGGCACATGCTGGAGCTTAGGTACTTCCTTACCTGCCATGTCCTCTCTGCTTCCTCTGTGACTCCCACAGAATCATGGGGGAAGGCAAATGGGCCCAGAAGATGCAGAAGGCTTGAAGGCCTCCAGATCTCAGGCTGTGTCTGAGAACGTTACAAGGCATGTCCCTAGGCCTAGAGGTATCTGTGAAGTCTTTGGCCCTTCTAGAGTCTTTAAAAGCAGTTCAGGGCACCCACTGATTTCAGTTGGACTGGCTGAAAAGATCCCACCATCTCTCATACCTCTCCTGGTATCCCTGTCCTGGAACTGACCATCAACTCAGATTACTTTACCATCAGCTAAAGGGTATCTATCTCCTGACCAGGATGTCCCAACACAGCCTGATCTCGACACGCCTTGGAAGCGAAGCAGGATTGGCCCTGGTCAATATGTGGATGGGTTTTTGCTGATCAGAAGCAGGCAAAGGCAAACCACCCCTGAATGTTTCTTGCCCTGAAAACACTACCAGGTCGCCACAAGTAAGCTGCAACTTGATGGCACCTGAAGGCACTTTTCACCACCAAACTGTATCTAAAATGTACAATAAACTGTGTCTTCTCATCAAAACGGAGGAAACACATACTTTCTGAGGTGTCCCTAAGCAGACTTGAGCTGTGTTTCCTTAGCAAGGCTCTGCATTTCTGATAAGTATTGGAGTCGGGAGTCCATGGAACAGTGAAACAGCTAGATCTTTATTGCTGGTCCGGGTGAAGCATACAACCCAGGGCTCAGAGCCCTCCTTTTATGCTGATCAGGGATAATCCCCTGACCTCACCCAACTGGCCTAATAGGCTATTATCAGTCTATTTACATCTCATAGGTTCCCTGGGAGAAACCTAGGTACATGATTGGTGGCCGGTTTGAATCCACCTGGCCTTTGTTCTACCTGGCTGAAGCTCAGGTAGTTTCTTGGCCATGTGCTCTGGCCACATGGCGGTCGCCATTACTGGAGCACATGGCGACCGCATGGTCAATACATAACAATTTCCATCGCTATTTTCTCGCTGAACTGGATCATGTTCATGAAGGAGACCCTCCAGTGAGGAACACTGAAGCCAGACCCTTGAGAAGAAGCCAAATGCCCACATCCTGAATTCCGTAAGACAGCAAAATTCTCCGCACTGTTTCCACCCTTCCCGTCATCTCACACCCGTGCCTACCATGTTGGCTTCCATTTGGGTCCACACATGATGTGAACAAAAGCAGCATGCCTTCTGGACCCCACGTAGAGCGGAACATATAATCGGCCATCTGCAGAAACTCCCCACCAGTTTTTACGACTGACCTTCCCGGCACTTCTGTCTCTTCTGAAACGTTCTGTGAGATGGCAGCTTTCCATTCCTCCTACGCTCAAAGTTTTCTTCCAATCGTTACCCACACACAATGCCTTTTTTCTCTTACGTTATTTCCTAACAGTTGTCTTAGAATACAAACAGGCAACTTTATTTATTTAATTCAGTTTATTCTTCATATCCTGCCCTCCCTGCAAGCGGTCTCAGGGCGGATCACAGTAGGATTCTAAAACGCATAAATAGAATCTACCGAATTATTCAAAACAAATTTAAGATAGCACAGATTTTAAAAGAAAAAAAACATCAAACAGGTCGCACAGTTTCATTGCATACATTATTTTTAAGCTGGCGCCATTGGACCTCTAAGATCTTATTGGTCTGGGCTACGTTGAGGTGGTAGACTTCAATTCAGCAGGGGAGGCCAAGTTTTCTATTGGATGCTCGCCACCTCAGCCAAAGGCCTGGCGGAACAGCTCCATTTTACAGGCCCGGCAGAATGATAATAATTCCCGCAGGGCCCGGATCTCAGATGAGAGCATGTTCCACCAGGCTGGGGTCAAGGCAGAAAAAGCCCTGGCAAAAAGTGAAAAAGAGGGGGGGACTCAACCCCCAAAATAGCTGCGAACCAAGAGGGTCAAGCTAATGTAGCAGGCAGGAACCAATAATACAGAAATGCCAGCTGCTTTCAGAAGACAAAGTGTTTATTTGAGACGCGCCTGACCAGCCTTTGTAATCTGAGGTCTGGAGACACAGTTACATTCAAATCAAAATTGGCTGGCCCCTATTTCTTTGTTCTCCCCCTTTTTATACAGTATGAATAACATAATTCTATATTACGTGAACAGTGTCAGAAATAGCTCTTTTCAAGGTGATTGGACAGCATCACATATAGCATAAGATATAAAGTTTAGAATTTCAGGTGATCTCCTTATCTGGTTGCCCTAGCAACTCCTAAGTCACAGAGAGTTCAACTTTACTGGGGCCCCCATCAGTGTCTCTCTGTACCAGGAGATCTTCCCCACCTCAGCGCTACCTGTCAAACCTTTGGCCAGAACAATTTATGATTTGGAATTCCTATGCAAAGTTTAAGGCACTTGTCGGGGGAGAGAGAGAGCTTCTTGATTATATCACATACACAAGAGAGAGAATTGATTATATGAACAGAAAAGAAATGATAGTCTATCAATATAAGGAAAATATTTTGTTTCATTCTACACTAACAAAAGAATTATTATAAAAATATAAACATTTATTAGGGTGTAAACATAAATAAAACATAATATAATTAAAAGATAGTGTCCAAATATCAGACAATTAAACAGTGGATCATGGTGGCAGTGCTAGGAGAGAGGCGGTTTTAGATAACAAACTGATCTAATAAAACTTCTTCTATCCACTTGTGAGGGCCCAACCAGGAGGGGAGGGAGAGGGCCCACACCACTCCCACTCCCACCCTCACCCCGCAGGCACCCCCCACAGGTACCTAAAACAGACACCTATCATAAGAATACAAGAGCCCTGCTGGATCAGACCAGTGAGGGTCCATCTAGTCCGGCATCCTGTCTCACACAGTGGCCATCCAGTTCCTCTGGACGGCCGACAACAGGGCATAGAGCTGAGGCCTTCATAACAACATCAGAGGAGTCCTGCTGGATTAGACCAGTGGTCCATCTAGCCCAGCATCCTGTCTCACACAGTGGTGGTCCAGTTCCACTGGAAGGCCAACAACAGGACATAGAGGCTGAGGCCTTCCTAAGAACATCAGAAGAGCCCTGCTGGATCAGACCAGTGGCCCATCTAGTCCAGCATCCTGTCTCACACAGCAGCCAATCAGTTCCTCTGAAGGGCCAACAACAGAAGGCTGAGGCCTTCATAGGAACATCAGAAGAGCCCTGCTGGATCAGACCAGTGGTCCATCTAGTCCAGCATCCTCTCTCACACAGTGGCCAATCAGTTCCTCTGGAGGGCCAACAACAAAGCATAGAGGCTGAGGCCTTCATAAAAACCTAAGAAGAGCTCTGTTGGATCAAGCCAGTGGTCCACCTAGTCCAGCATCCTCTCTCACACAGTGGCCAACCAGTTGCTCTGGAGAGCCAACAAAAGGGCATAGATGTCGAGGCCTTCATAAAAACATAAGAGCCCTGCTGGATCAGAGCAGTGGTCCATCTAGTCCAGCATCCTGTCTCACACAGTAGCCAGCCAGTTCCTCTGGAGGGCCAACAAGAGGGCACAGAGGCCGAGGCCTTTCCCTGATTCTGCCTCCGGGCTCTGGGATTCAGGAAGGCAATAATCTGCACTCCTGAAATGTCTCCGAATTTGAAATGAAACTTGCATCACTCCTACCTTCCCACGCTTATTATTTTTCCTCTTTTACTCTTTGTAACAGAAAAAAAAGTAGAATGGGGGAGGGGGACTTTGGTCAAGTACATTTTGTCTCTCAACAGCTTATCTTGAAAATGAATGGCAGATTACCCTGAAAATATTACTCAGGGAAAGTCTTGCAAATTCCCCGGAAAGACAAGGACCGAGAAAAGAAAAATAGGGGACAGATGGCTAAGCTGTTGCTTATCAAACCTATCCATGAGTTAGACTGCACCATTCCAAGTCGGGCCGGCTTATCCGTTCCATCGTGAAAGGACAACGGAATATCCCTTAATGATTGTATCAGCAAGCATATGTCAGACAAACACCTTGGAACTAAGAGTCATGCTGTAAACTCGTATCATTGCCCAGTATGCTGGGTGGCTCAGATGTGCTGCAGACGAAAATGCAGTCCCAGAGCTTGGAGGCAACTTGGAGGTCATCTATTCCAACCCCCTGCTCAGTGTAGGAGGAGGCAGTTTACATGAGATTTCTGAGAGGTCTCTCATCCAGAAATGTTTATGAATAAACGTGGACCATGGATGGTTTCAAGGAGGAATTGGTTAAACATATGGAGCAGGGGTCCATCAGTGGCTCTTAGCTACAAGGTATAGATAGGAACCCTTGGTCTGGGGCAAGTGGTGCTCTGTATTCTTGGTGCTTGGGGGGAGCAACAGTGGAAGGGCTTCTAGTGTCCTGGCCCCACTGCTGGACCTTCTGAGGGCACCTGGTGTTTTTGGCCACTGTGTGACAGTGTTGGACTGGATGGGCCATGGGCCTGATCCAACATTGGCTTATCTTATGTTCTTATGTTCATTGATGATGATGGACCTCAGTCAAGCAGCCCCTGAGGCTCAAGCAGAGTTGCTGTGGCTTGGCTTTACTTGTTTCTGGCCACAGATGGTCTCTATGGCAGTGGCCCACCAAGGAATTTCCCTGTAAGTTAAATGGCCAGTCCACCCGAGTGCATGGTCTGACAGAGTTGGGATTTGAGCCCACAGCTCTCAGATCCTATTGTGATGCATTAATCATTATATTAGGCTGGCTCTGTCTGAGTTTAGGATTATCATCAAAGCATTTTTCTATATTGAAAAAAGTTGACTCCATGCCTTTGTACATAGCCAAGGACATATGTACTGCTTACCGCTGGCCCATTGAGATTGCTTTAACTTAGAGCAAGAGAGGACATTGAGGAAAGATGCAACATCTTGGCTGAGTAGGGTTGCCAGACCCTCCCCCCCCCCCCAGTAGAGGAAAGGGTCCACCGCTGGCAGGCCCCACTTCCCTGCCGCTGATCAGCTGGCTGGTGGTGGGGAACTCCCCCCTCCCCAAGGGAGATTAATCTGACATGTAGCAATGTGTCTTCGTCACTGCCCACGTGACCTGGAAGTGATGTCATCCCAACCAGATACCAGGGTGACGCTCTCATATTTGGTAAAAAACTCTATGATAGAAGCTCAAATTACCATAGAGCTTTTCCCCAGATACCAGAGTGTCACCCCGGCATTCCAGATGTGATGATGTCACTTCCGGGTCACATGGACAGTGTCACAGACATTCCACTGTATATGGGATGGGCCTCCCTACTGCTCCCAGCAAGTCCCTCCCTCCCTAATCAGTTGCTTAAGGTTGTTGTTCATTCACCTGCTGCATGGATTTATAGAGAGAGAGAAGAGAGAGAAGAGAAGATTGGATTTATATCCCACCCTTCACTCACTTGGAGTCTCAGAGCGGTTTACAGACTCCTTTCCCTTCCCCTCCCCAGAACAGACACCCTGTGAGGTGGGTGGGGCTGAGAGTGCTCTTTCCAGAGCTGTCCTTGAGAGAACAGCTGGTACAGAGCTATGGCTTGCCCAAGGTCATCCAGCAGGTGCAAGCGGAGGAATGGGGAATCAAACTCGGTTCTCCCAGATTAGCGTCCGCGCACTTAACCGATACACCAAACTGGCTCTCATACTGGCTCTATAGCACAGGCATGGCCCATGGATCTTGGGCCGTGGCTCACAGCCCTAGGCCAGATGGACTAACCTGGTGGACCTCTTGTTTCTTGTTTGCTTTTTACACTGTGCTGTATCTCAACTTGCTTAAAGGTGTTTTTTTGTAAGCCACTTTTGGTCCCCATTGGGTAGAAAAGAAGGCTACAGACACACTAAATAAATAAATGCCCAGTGCTCCAGGTAATTTATTTATTTATTATTTATTTATTAACCTAGATTTATATCCCGCCTAGCCAGCATAGCCGGCACAAGGCAAGAGTTGCTAGTTCTCATGCTACCCTTTCCTTCAGGCTTTTGCAAACCTTTGGACTCTTTGATAGGTGATGAGGAAGCCTGCTGGATCTGCCAGCCGAGGTACTGTGCAGGGGCAGCTCCAGTAATGGTGCATGAGTCAAAGCCACCTCAAGTGGGCATCCACTAGCTGCAGGGTGCATTCCCTTATTTTGTGCAGTGCTGCAAGAAAGGTGGGTTCCATAGCTAGGAGAATGGGGTCCATTCGGATCTGGGAACCAACAGTTCCACTGCTGTAGGGGTGACCCCAGTGTCCATGGACATCACTCCATTATGACCTAGTGCCCTGCCCGCTGGTCTAAGAAAAAGTATTGCAGAAGTTGACTGGCTTTCAAGTGGGATGAAATGCTGCCTATGGTGAGAATTCTGGGGAACCATTTGGTACATTTCTTAGAATAAGTGGTACGGCCCTTGCACGGTCCAAGTTCTGATTGCCAGAGAGAAAAGTTCCATTTTTAATGCTCTCTCACATTAAAAAAATCTCTCTGCATGTCATAAAACAGGCACAAGGAAGAAAAGTTTAGCATAGCTGTCCAGTTTGGTGTAGTGGTTAGGAGCGCGAACTCTAATCTGGGAAACCAGGTTTTCGTCCCCACTCCTCCACATGCAGCTGCTGGTGTGACTTTGGGTCAGTCACAAGTTCTCTCAGAGCTATTCTCTCAAGAGCAGTCCTCAAAAGAGCTTTCTCAGCCTCACCTACCTAACAGTGTGTCTGTTGTGGGGAGGGGAAGGGAAAGGTGATCGTAAGCCACTCTGAGTGAAGGGCAGAGTATAAATGCAGTCTCTTCTTCTTCTTCTTCTTCTTCTCCCATTGACTTTGAGTAGGGAGATACTTATACACAGGGAAGCATTCGAACACATGGTTCTCCCCTACACCCCCTCTTATGCGTGAAGTAGCCCAATACAGAATCTGACCACCCCTTTCTGTGTAGCACATAGAACAACTGCATGTAGAGTGCATTCACACTTACAAGCCACCGTTCAAACCTGTGCATGTATGAACCAACCCTTAATTTCTCATACTACCATTCTGGGGAGGGAGCAAACTAGGGGACATTTTCCTTTGCTTCTTTTACAGTGTTCAGCCAGCCATTCGGGAAGCCGGAGACTAGAAAGGTCCTTTAATTTGGGAGCTCTAGTTCCAGATGGATGCTCATTTGCATTATTTTTTTTAAAAAGCCCAGATTTAACTTAGTGTCCTGTCAACTAACAAATGTTTCCTTTGGAGGAAATTCACACTTTTAATATTTAATAAACTGCATGTGCTGGGCAGGGAAGTGGATTTCTGCAGGGTTTAGGCCGTCGGATTGCAATTGCTGTAGCAGCCAAGCTGTGCGTGGGAGGCCTTAACACTGGAATATTTTTCTCCCCGCAATAAGCCGCTATCTAAAATATTCATGTTTGCAAATTTATCCAAATTTAGCTTTTGTCTTTTAATGGGCAATTGGAAGGATGATTCGTCGGTACAAATTTTCGTTCGACCAGTCGAGTGAGCGGTACAGCTGAGGCCCTGTTCGCTTGGCTCACGCTCGCCGAACACTTCGTAAGGGTTCTTGAATGGCAGAACTCAGACAGGAGAGATGGGGAAAGCAGCTGTGTTAAGGGAAGACTGTGCACCATGTGCATACAGAAAATTTCAACACGATGGAAGAGTCCAAAATGTGAACCTCTGTTTCCCCTCCCTGCATGCATACTATAGCAGTGCAGTCTGGGAAGCGAAATTTCCCTCGGTGAGTTTGATGAATGTGTTAATTTACTGTGGCATTAACTTCCATGGCATCCATCTACTTTATCTAGAGTTGTTAGACTCCATGTGGGGCCTGAAGATTCCAAGAATTACAACAGATATACAGACTACAGAGATGAGTTCTCCTGGAGAAAATGGCTGCTTTGGTGGGTAGACTCTATAGCAGGGGTCCCCACCATGGTAGCCTGAAGGATCCACAGTGCCCTCCAACACTCTGGTGCCCATGTTGTTTAGAAAGCGTGTGGAGCCAAGGAGGGCTTCTTAACCAGGAGCACTTGAAGGAATAGAATTTTTGAAAAGCCATATTATGAACCACTGTTTAGTTAGCAAGCTATGAAACCACAGGGCCAAAAAGCAAACGATTCTCTGATGTTACATGAGACGCACGCATAAGAGTGCAAAAGCACACAAGGGCCTATTGTTCCGCTCACAACTATCTTAAGATAGCTTAAGCCAGGAGACCGTGAGAATTCTGGCGGCTTGCTACATTACTTGTAGGGCTGCCAAGTCAGCCCGGGGGGCGGGGGATCCCCCGCTATAGGGGTTCCCGATCCGCCGGCCGGCATTCGGCCGTCGGGGGGAACCCCGCCCCAGAAGTCGTCTGGTGAGGACGACTTCCCCCGTGTAATGACGTCACCCGGAGGTGACGTCATCACATTGGGGGTGTTGCCCTGGCAATGCCCCCAACGTGATGACATCACCTCCGGGTGACTTCATTACATCGCCGTGGCATGCGCGCAAAGCGCACGCGCCAGAAGAGCTCCCAGGGGGAGAACAACTCCCCCCCACCGGTAAGTCGCCGGTACTTGGCAACCCTAATTACTTGAAATGAACATTCCAGCTAGTTTGACTCTGCTAGACATGCACAGGATTGTAATTTAATGCTTTGCTTATGAAAATTATGCAGAATGTACACAAATGACACTAACCACTTCTCTTCTGTAAACTCCCACCCCTTGGGTATTTAAGGTCGACCTCGCATAAAATTGGGGCTCGGCACTTGTTTTGGAAAATTTATTCAGGCCGAGTCTGACGTCATTTAAAAAAACAGCTTCTCCTGATCCTGGTGTCCTAGTACCTTCATCCTTGAGTTGGTTCTGTTTCTGGTTTAATTGTGCTTCACACTTCTGATTGGCCACTGGAGATCAAATGGGCTGCTCAGATACAAACAATGTTGTTTTGGTGGCAACTGCCACTACAGTGTTGGCTTTATTCTCTCTCATGCTCCTTTTCCTCATTATATTTTTTAAACTGCCTCCCTTCTCCCCTGCACTTGGACTTCCTCTGTGTGTGGCCATGGATCCAACTCCCATGGCAGCCATTTTGTGGTTAGCTCCGTCTCCTACAGCAGCCATTTTGTGGTTGCATCCACCACTGTCAGAATTCCAAAGGCACCCACAGATGCAAAAAAGTTGGGGACCCCTGCTCTATGGCCTTATACTTTACTGAGGTCCTTTCCTCCTCAAATCCCACCCTCCCCAGGCTCCACCCCCCAAATCTCCAGAAATTACCTAGTTTGGAGTTGGCCGCAATAACTTTATCAGATATATGAACTTCCACTAACAGAGACGGTGGTTGTTCATGCATATGGGTTAAGAGACAATGGAGTTCCTCATGTGAGTAATATAGACTCCTTCCTTCCAGCCAGCTTTTTTTTTTCCTCAGCAGAGCCAGTTTGGTGTAGGAGCGCGGACTCTAATGTGGGAGAACTGGATTTGATTCCCCACTCCTCCACATGCAGCTACGGGTGTGACCTTGGGCCAACAAGGACCTTTTATAAGAAAGACCTCCCTTTGGTCTAGCATGGAACAAGCCAGCCTCAATCATGTGGCTGTTCTACAAGAACATAAACAGGTCTCCTGGGAGATCACTCTTAATATTATTGCTAATGAGCCCATCCAGAGAGAACTAATGAAAAGAAATACATTTGGTGTGGAAGAATTCCAGTAATGTGTGCACAGAATGTTTTTCTTCTAATTGGTGTCCTCTAGTCAGCTGAAGTAAATTTGTTTTATTAATTTACGCGAGGAAAAACCTGTTTTTCTCAATTATATTTGAGCAGTTTCTGTTGTATTTTGCCCGTTGATGGAAGGGATGGCTCCAACCCCTTTCCCAGATTTGACCCCTTTGGGAAACTAAATTGTCTACAACTCTCTTTTTTAGTGGGAAAGACACATTTTTAAAAGCGAGGCTTACAACACACTCATCATATAAACCTCAAGTTGCTAACTCTGGGTTGGGAAATTTGGGGAGAGGAGCCTGGGGAAGGGAGGGACCTGACTGGTATATAATGCCCTAGAAAGAGCCAGTTTGGTGTAGTGGTTACGTGCACGGACTCTAATCTGGGAAAACTAGGTTTGATTCCCTGCTCCTCCACTTGCACCTGCTGGATGACCTTGGGTCAGTCATTCTTTCAAAGCTGTTCTCTCAAGGTCAGTTCTTAGAAGAGCTCTCTCAGCCCTGCCTACCTCACAGGGTGTCTGTTGTGGGGAGGGGAAGGGAAAGGAGACTGTAAGTCTCTCTGAGACTCCAAGTGACGGGCGGAGTATAAATCCAATCTCCTCCTCCTCCTCCTCTTTTTCATTCCACCCTCCAAAGCAGCCATTTTCGCCACGGGAGTTGATCTCTGTCATCTGGGGAACAGTTGTAATATCAGGAGATCTCAAGGCAGCAACTGGAGGTTGGCAAGCCTATGTGACCCTCAATGGTGGGGGGAGAGCTGGTGACAAAAAGGACTCCCAGTAGCAGGAGCTTCAGGCCTGGATGCTCCACTGCTGCCACTGGGACACACAGGAAAGCAGTTCCCAATGGCTCGATGGACTGAGTTGGGAGTACTGAGAACTACGGTTGGCCACCTCCTCGTGAGGCCTAGAGATCTCCTGGAATGATACCTGAACTTCAGTCTACAGCAATCAGTTCCCCTTGGGAAAATGGCGGCTTTGGAGGGTGGAGTCCATGGTATTATACCCTTTTTGAGGTCCCTCCCCAAACCCTGCCCTCCCCAGGCTCTACCCCAAATTGCAGAGAATTTCTCAACCAAGTTGATAGAAGAAGAAAAGAGAAGAAGAGATTGGATTTATACCCCGCCCTTTGCTTGGAGTCTCAGAGCGGCTTACAAACTCCTCTTCCTTCCCCTCCCCACAACAGGCACCCTGTGAGGTAGGTGGGGCGGAGAGAGCTCTCCCAAGGCCTGCTCCTGAAAGAACAGCTCTGAGAGAACTTGTGACCGACCCAAGGTCATACCAGCAGCTGCATGTGCACGCCCAGGGAAATGCTGATCACAACTTTGGGGTCAGGAAGCATTTTTTCCCCTCCTGGCCAGTTTGGTTGGAGATCTTGGAGGATTTTGTCATCTTCTGGGCATGGAACAGGGGTCACCGGGGGTGTGGAGGAGGGAGCTTTGTGCATTTCCTGCATTGTGCAGGGGGTTGGACTAGATGACCCTGGAGGTCCCTTCCAACTCTATGATTCTATGGCTCTATAAGTGGGGAATCAAACCCGGTTCTCCCAGATTAAAGTCCATGCTCTTAGCCACTACACCAAACAGGCTCTCATACCAAAGTGGCCTTAAGAACTTCATCTCCCATGCTATCCAGAGCCAATAAGGGCACAGCCAGGCCTTAACTCTGAGTCCTCCGCTACCAGAAGCAGGATTGCCAGATCGCAGTTGGGAAATACCTGGAGATGTGTAGGGTGGAGCCTGGGAAGGGCAGGATTTGGGGAGGGGAGGAACCTCAGTGGAGTATAATGCCATTGAGTCCATCTTCCAAAGCAGCCATTTTGTTCAGGGGAAGACTTCCAGGCTTCACCCACCCCCAACAAAATGAGCTTAGAAACGAAGAAGAAAAGTGGGATTTTGGTAGGGATCTCCTCACAGTTTAGGAGCTGAGTGCAGCTGTGTTTCAATGAGCTAATTTTGGCCCAGTCCAGACTGAGCCTCCCTTGTCTGAAGCAAGCACGTTCCAAACCGGGCCGAGGGCGTGTCTTGCCTGTCACTCATCCCATTTCACACATAGCTTCTGGTTCTTTCTCTGAGAAATCAATTTGTAAAATAAGCCCAGGCACATGGCAGAAATAAAAAAAAAAGGTGTAGTCGTGTGTGACAGAAGCGGGTTCGAATTAGATCAGCGCAACAGACGGCGTTACAGATGGTCATAGGAGACGAGCTCCAGAGTGATGCAACTCCTTGTTGAGACTGGGTTACCATTTCATGGAGCATCTCTTATCCCACTTGTTTGCACGGCGGAAACTATTCATAACCGAACCTCCTACCAGCTCGGTGATGGGGCTCGTCATCAGCTCTTCGGGACAAATGCAATAATGGTACATGACGCTGAAAAGTTCCTTGGACTATCTGAAGCCGGGTTAGCATTGTTACAGGAAATTCCTTTTTTCAAAAAGAAGAGGTTGATTCCTCTTCTTCTCTTTCCACAAAAAATTCTTTATTTATTTGCTTCCGTTTGTATCCCGCCCTCCCCACCAAGGCAGGCTCAGGGCGGCTCACATTAAAAATTAAAAGATATTAAAACACCAATATAAAAACGCAGTACAACATCATAAGATGTCATAAAACGTCACAATACGGATACAGTGCTGGTAAAGCGCTGGCGGCGGTAACAATAGCATCCCAGTAGGCCATAATGAGATGGTGTCGGTGTCCAATGTATTGGAAGCTGTTAAAGGGCCTTAGTTGTTGTTGGTAGCGGCTCCTAATTGAAGGGCTGGTGGAAGAGCTCTGTTTTACAAGCCCTGGGGAACTGTGAAAGGTCCCGCAGGGCCCTGATGTCTTCTGGGAGCTCATTCCACCTGTGCGGAGCCGCCACTGAAAAGGCCCTGGCCCTGGTAGAGGCCAATCTGGCATCTTTCAGTCCAGTGCTCTCAGGGCAACATGTGGGGGAAAAGAAAAGAATTTCTTTTTAATTTCTCTTTGATTTCTCTTTGTAGTTTTCCATGACCAGTTTGTAGCTTCAGCCCTTGCAGGGTGTCTTTTTGATATCATGTGCCACAGGAGTGCTCTAGCCTCTAACAGCAGGGAAGACAGTTTTGGGAAAACAGTCCCTGCCTCTGAGCATCTGCAGAATGAAATCCTGAAATTTGGTAGAACCACCCTTCCTGTCTGCCCGCCACCCTAGTTTTTTCTTTTGGTCAAAATGGAATTGAAACAGACTCCAAATCTGGCATGGCATCATGGATAGAGCAACAGACTAGGATCCTGGGAGACCTGGTTTGAATCCCCACTTCTGTCATAGACACTTGCTGGGTGACCATAGGCCCTTCACGATGGACTCAGCACCAAAGAGCCCTTCCTCCTTGCTCCCCTGAGTTTTATGACCTCTCTTTTCCACACCCACTAACCAGGTCAAGCTGGTTCAGAGAAGCTTTTCCTGGAGAATCTTTCTGGAATTCCTCCCCTGTAGTCTCTCTAGTATTTAATTCCTCCAAATCTCTGTTCCCTGCTTAAAGGCTGGGGGGAGCTTGACCATCCCATTGTCTAGACCTATTAGCATTTGATGAAGGTAGGCTGAGGTAAGCAATTGAACTGACTATTCCCCTTTCTGCCTGTTCTCTGCCCAGAGAGAGAGAAAAAAACCTTTTAAAACTCAGGGTGAAGGTTTTGTTCAATTCAAACCTCAAAGAAAAAATGCATTTCTTCATGGCATCGGTTATTGAATGTCTCAGTTTGTTGACTGTACTGGCTTACTATGTGTAATAGACCTTGAGTTCCTATGAGAAAGTCAAACTATATATAATGCACACACAAAAAATATGAATTCCTATGACAAAGGAAACAGACTGCTGGATTTTAGGGAGAATAAAAATGCTTGCCTGGAATGAAGGCATTCAAGCTAAGAGCCACCTGGGTTGCTGAGAGACTGATCTCTCACTGCTTTGATGCTATTTTTTAAAGTCATTCTGACAGGCGTGATCTTTTCCTATGTTAGGTACCTATGTCCAGGTGACAGCAGGGCTACCTTTGCCCGGTTCTTCAAAATCTCAAGCCATTCACCCTCTCCAGAAACTACTTGCAGAGGAAAAACTAACTTGGGTACACCTGTCATCATGAAGGGGACTGCTTTCTAGCTGCTACTGCATGGTAACAATTAACTGGAGAAGAGAAGACAGCATAGTCTAGCCCGATCTCGTCAGATCTCGAAAGCAGGGTCAGTACCCTTGCTTCTCACTTGCCTTGGAAGCCCCTTGCTGGGGTCGCCATAAGTCTTGGACAGGAGACCACCCAGGAAGGCTCTGCAGGGGAAGGCGATGGCAAACCACCTCTGCTTCTCACTTGCCTTGAAAGCCCCTTGCTGGTGTCGCCATAAGTCTTGGATGGGAGACCACCCAGGAAGGCTCTGCAGAGAAAGGCGATGGCAAACCACCCTTGCTTCTCACTTGCCTTGGAAGCCCCTTGCAGGGGTCGCCATAAGTCAGCTGTGACTTGAAGGCACTCTACGTGCACACAGCAATTAAGTGGAACAAGAAGATCTTGGGCACACTCACACAGCCATGCCACACATGCTAGCTCTTCACTCAAGTGAGAACTTGTATGTGGGGGAAAGCCAGCAGAGACACTTTGCCACCAGCAGTCCTAATATGGTGGACTGTGAACCAAGCAGAATAGGGGCAGGAGGACACACCCTCTTAAGATATCACAAGACGTCAATCGGGAGACGGAGCCAAAACTGATATCAAACACCCTAGCCATATTTATGAGCTCCGTTGAGCTCTGACTGTTCTTGAAGTGATACCTGACCAGCAGTTTGTGGCCCAAGGATCTACACTTCCTGGTTTCTGCGGGCCAGTGACATTGCTGGATGCAGTTTGTCTAATGCCCAGCTTTGAACTGCTTCAGTGAAGGTCTGGTCTGTGTTTGCTTCTACTTCAGGACATATGAATCACCCATCCACAATTTTGGATTTCCGCGGCAACTCAGTGGTTCCCAAGCTGTAAGCCAGGACCCAAAAGTGGGTTGTGATCAGTGCTCCCTCTAAGCTGTGGAGTCTGGTGAGCAAAAATTCTACTTTTTGAGCTACTGGCATTAAAGTTGTGAGTGAGTAATTTGGCTGCTGCATAAATTAGTTTGTTCTGGAGCCCTCCTTCCTGAGCTACGACAAAAATGTGTGAGCCAGAGACTAAAAAAAAAACTGAGCTAGCTCACACTAACTCAGCTTAGAGAGAACACTGCTCTGGAGCCATCCTTCCTGAGCGAAGACAAAAATGGGTGAGCCAGAGGCTAAAAAAACTGTGAGCTAGCTCACACTAATGCAGCTTAGAGGGAACACTGCTCTGGAGCCCTCCTTCCTGAGCGAAGATAAAAATGTGTGAGCCAGAGGCTAAAAAAACTGTGAGCTAGCTCACACTAATGCAGCTTAGAGGGAACACTGCTCTGGAGCCCTCCTTCCTGAGCGAAGATAAAAATGTGTGAGCCAGAGGCTAAAAAAACTGTGAGCTAGCTCACACTAATGCAGCTTAGAGGGAACACTGCTCTGGAGCCCTCCTTCCTGAGCGAAGATAAAAATGTGTGAGCCAGAGGCTAAAAAAACTGTGAGCTAGCTCACACTAATGCAGCTTAGAGGGAACACTGCTCTGGAGCCCTCCTTCCTGAGCGAAGATAAAAATGTGTGAGCCAGAGGCTAAAAAAACTGTGAGCTAGCTCACACTAATGCAGCTTAGAGGGAACACTGCTCTGGAGCCATCCTTCCTGAGAGAAGACAAAAATGTGTGAGCCAGAGGCTAAAAAAACTGTGAGCTAGCTCACGCTAACTCAGCTGAGAGGGAACACTGGTTGTGACTCCCTCTCAGGTAGGCTACAAGGCTAGTAGGGAGGAAGAGCAGAGCGAATTGAAAGAAGAGGCTCTGGGAGGTTTGGTGGCAGACCTGAAATTTTTTTAAAAGAGGGATATGCTTCTACACCTAATGTTATTTTCAAGACCCACTTGCAAAGTAACCGTACGCTACTTTCCCCCTCATCAGCACCAAATGCAGGAATCTCACATCATTTAACAATCAGTAATCTGATAATTTATTCTTTGTGTGTGTTTCGTTATTTATAAACATATTACAGTGTTACTGAGCACCAGGCTGTGGTCCTTGGTCATGTCACCCGGGTTGCAATGTAAAGCTTCAAGGCACCGTGCAGCCCTTGCGCTAACCTACAACGCCAAAACCATGGGAAGTCCTGTGCCCTCTGAACAAAAGAAGCTGTGCAATCCCTGAGCTGGCACACAAGGACCAAAAGTGAGCCAACGCTGTGGCATTTATGCAGCTTGCGTAAGCCACACCTCCAGCTCATGTGACTGATATGCTAATTTACGCTCAATATTACCCTTTCCAGTCCTTCAAATTCCTGAACAGATGTAGGAGAACAGTAACACTGGATTTAATTTGATGTTCAGAAACCACAGATCATACTCCTGTGCCTCACAGTTGCAGGCGCCACAACATTCGTAAGTACTCAATTTCCCTTGCAGTGATCACTTAGAAACCTCTGGATTCTAGGCTGGCGTCTGCAACCCAGACAAGGGTAACGATGGGTTCGAGACCAGATTCACCATTGCTAAGGCTGCAGTCACACACACTAAATAATCCACTTTCAATCCCCTTTCAGTGCACTTTCCAACTGGATTTTACTGCGTGAACTGGCAAAATCCAATTTAAAAGTGCACTGAAAGTGGATTGAAAGTGGATTATTTAGTGTGTGTGACTGCAACCTCAGACTCCGTGAGGCACAAGAGGAACTGGAGTAGGACACAAAGGCAAGGCACTCGGCGGAAAGTTGTGCACTCCAAACTGTACTTACTTGGAGAGTTTCATTTCAATTTGCTGGCGGATTTCCTGTCTCTCTTCGTCGGTTCTCCTTGGGAAAATGTTTCTGTCTTCCAGCTCCTGTTTGCTCGGCCTGTTCCGCAATTTCACTGCCAGCAACTCTTTCTTGCATTTTCTTGGCAAAGTACCTGGAAGGACACATCGGGAAATTATGAACGTGTAAGAGAGGCTGTTCCTAAAAGAAGCCCGGGGACACTGTTTTATTGGACCACGTGTTCTTGGGAAATGGGAGGCAGGTCGTGAATTCCACAGGGATGTTCTTCAGCGAGGACACGGGACCTTATGTTTAAAACAGGTGGATGATCGGGTGGGTGAAGGACCCACAAGTGGTTATCCCAATCCATGCGGCTACAGCTTCCAAATGTTATCCAGCCTGAGAATAGCCATAATATTATAGAGCTTTCACTGTTTCAGGAACTTCACCGATATTATCAAGAGCTTTGTAAGGTAAGAGATTATTGTCGTCACCCTCCCTACTGCAGGAGGGAGCTGAGAGAACACGGTTTGCCTGCAGAATTGGGCCAAAAGAGAGGCCAACTTCACTTCTTCAGGGAAATTGTCCCAAAGAGATGGAGCCAGGACTGTGCAGGTGAGCCCATGGGCTGCCAGGGGAATGGTTTGATGGAGGGAATCCAATAGGAGGAGACTCAGAGAAGCTGAGAGGTGCACAGGTTTACTTTGGGATCATGGGACGCTTTGAACAGTGAAGATGCTTAGTGTTGTTCATAGTTCAGGAGGAAATTCATAACTGTGCTACCTAATGGGGGCAGGGGACTAAATGATAGAGATAACACCTTGTTCTGAAATGGAAATAATTTGGCTTAAGAACATAAGAGAAGCCAATGTTGGATCAGGCCAATGGCTCATCCAGGGCAACACTCTGTCACACAGTGGCCAAAAATACCAGGTGCCCTCAGGAGGTCCACCAGTGGGGCCAGGACACTGGAAGCCCTCCCACTGTTGCCCCCCGTCAAGCACCAAGAATACAGAGCATCACTTGCCCCAGACTGAGAGTTCCTATCTATACTTTGTGGCTAATAGCCACTGATGGACCTCTGCTCCATATGTTTATCCAATTGCCTCTTGAAGCCGTCCATGCTTGTAGCCGCCACCCCCTCCTGTAGCAGTGAATTCCATGTATAACCAAAAGAAATGTCCATGCATCTCTGGTCTGATTTTTATGGACCTCACAGGCCCAAGAATGGAAATTATTTGAGCTGGTTAGATGATCTTCTCGTCCCCTGGTCAGCAACCAGTTTAGCATGCAAGGAGGTGGGTCAGGACCCTTCCACCTAGTGTTGCCAACTCTGGGTTGGGAAATCCCTGGAGATTTGGGTGTGCAGCCTGGGAAAGTGGAGTTTGGAGAGGGGAGGGGCCTCAGTTGAGTATAATGCCATAGAGTCCACCCTTCAAAGTAGCTAGGAAGATTAATCTCTAGTCTGGAGATCAGTTGCCATTCCAGGAAATCTCCAGGCCCCACCTAGAGGCTGGCAACCTGACTTCCACCCCATAAGTGACCAGCCAGCAAGTCTCAATGCCACATCCTTTCGGATGACAACTGGAGGGAAGGATGAGTCCCTACTGCAGGCTCACGACCCCGCCAGCTGCAACATTTGGCGGTATCTGTTTTTCATATCGGAAAAGCGGGCGTCTCCCTTTTTAGTCTCTTACGAATTCCTGCCAAACACAGCTCCTTCTCCATACGTCCAAAGGGCAGCCATTCTTTGTTCAAACAAAACAAAGATGAGGAACAAATGAAAGAACGAAAGAAAACAGCCAAAGACTGCTGCTTGGACTTCACAAAACTCCTGCATCTTTGCGAAACTTCCCTGAAAGACCAGAGTCTTCTCAGGCAGTGAGCAGAGCACCCCCCAGTGTCCACAATGAAATATGCGGCTCATGCAAAACAAACGAGGCTGGGGAAAGTCGTGACAGACCTGCTCCATCTAAGGCTCTGTGGAGCTATCTTGATCTTCTCCCCTGCGGTTCAATTAGGGAATCCCCAGGCCTCGCAGTTTGTAATAAGCATCATGAGATCTGCCAGTCCCTGAATGCTCACTGAGTATGGTAGATTATTCACATTTAATTAGAATCCTGCCTGCCTCCCCACAAACACACACAAACACACACACACACACACAAACACACTCCTGTTGGGCAGAGGCTCACGGAATAGCTATTAGCAGTTTACTAATACTCCAGTTCAAACTTGTTTGCTGAAGTATACATAACACTGATTTAAGCAGGGCAAACCAGGCGAGTGTATCCAAATCCAGATACAAAGAACATGTCTCTAGGGTTGTCAACCCCAGGATGGAAAATTCCTGGAGATTCTGGGTGAAGGGGACCTGCAAAGGGCAGGGTTTGGGGAGGGGGGAGACCTCATTAGGGTATAACACCATAGAGTCCACCCTTCAAAGCAGCCATTTTCTCCAGGGGAGCTGATCTCTGTGGACTGGAGATGAGTTGTAATTCCTGGATATCTCCAGGCACTACCTGGAGGTTGGCATACCTAGTTTGTAGAGTTGTTGACTTGAGGTAGAGAGCTGTAGCCGCGGGGGGGGGGGGGGGGGAGATAATCAGAAAAGGTCAGGCGTAGCCCATTTAGAGGTTTCACGCTGCCAGTGTCATGAACCACAGTCTTTTGGGAACCTCTCAGCACAAAGAGACTCATACGTCTCAGCTTTAAGCCATTAGCTTCTGAGTTTGAGGCCTAAAAATTCTGGAAAGTCAAAGCATTATTTACAATTTTTTTTCCTTTCAGAGTAATGATACATTATAGGGCCCTCCTAAGCAGGGTTATACCCTTCTGAGGGGATTGATTTTAATGGGCATAGAAGGGGGGAACTCCGCTTAGAATGGCAGTGTTATTCTGCCTCAGGGATTATTTCTATAACATCTATTTTGATGGTGTTTTTATAGAGTTGCCAACTCCCAGGGGGGTCTGGAGCTCTTCCATGACTACAACTGTTCCCCAGACTGAAGAGACCAGTTTCCCTAGACTCTAGAGTCCACTTTAGGGTTCACTCCCCAAAGGAGAGAAAATGGCTGTCAGGCTTCCCCGTCCGCCCCGGGGCGTTGCTGCCCGTCGCCGTGTTCTCCCAGGTCTGGAGGAAGGGCTTGTAGCGGTGAGCGGGAAATGGGGCGGGTTTGCTAGACCTCAGAATTGGCGAGGGGTGAGGGTTGGCAGCTCCCTAGGCCACCCTCCCGCCTCCGGGAGCAAGGCCACTTGGCCGGCGTCTCTCTCTCTCTCAGTCCCCACCGTCAAGCTTCCTTCCGTCTCTTTCTCTCTCGCTATGCACCTTGCTCCTCGGCTCCTCCTCCCCGGTCCAGCTCTTCCCTCTCCCTTTTTATTCCCTCTCACCGATCCAGCCTCTCCCTCCACCCAAAGCCCCGCCCCCCCTTAAGGCTCCCGACGCCCGGCAGCCCCGCCGGTCAACGCCCAGACGCTGGCCCACTTGGGGCAGCGGCGTGCGGGGCGGATCCTCCCCCACCGACGTCTTCCCAGGCCCTCACCTCGCTGATGCCTCTCCCGGAGGTCGGCCAGCTCTCCTCCGGCGCGCCAGCCGCTGCAGGGGACTCTGGTGCTGCCGGTGGGTTGGGGAAAGCCATGGGGCGCAGCTCTCGGTTGCGTGAGCGGGCACAGCCTGCCTGAGGCGAGGCGGGGGCCGGCTGGCGTATCCTCCCTGGTGATCGTGCGGCCTCAGGGCCCCTCTTCCGCCCGCTCCGCGGCCATCCATCCCACACCGCGGTGCTCTCAGCACCTTGGGGGGTCTCCGTGGGACGTTCCTGCTGGGGGGAGCCTCGTGAAGGGCTGCGGGGTGGGGGGGTCTAACGGCCCGGGACGGGACAATGGCTGTGTTAGAGAGCAGACTCTATAGCATTATACTCTGCTGAGGCCTCTCCCCTCCCCAGGCTCTCCCTCTCCCCAAATACTAGAACTCAAGGGCATCGAGTGAAGCTGTTGGGCAGTAGGTTTAGGGCGGACAAAAGGAAATACTACTTTACACACAGAGTGATTAAAATATGGAATTCACTGTCAGAGGATGTAGTGATGGCCACAGAAATAAACAGCTTGAAAAGGAGATTAGATTTGTGGAGGATGAGTCTATCAATGGCTACTAGCCATAGTGACAGAGGGGAACCTCTATATTCAGAGGCACTCATCCTCTGAATCCCAGAGCCAGGAGACAACACTGGGGAAGGCCTCAGCCTCTATGGCCTGTTGTTGGTCCTCCAGAGGAACTGGCTGGCCGCTGTGTGAGACAGGATGCTGGACTAGATGGACCACTGGTCTGACCAAGCAGAGCTTTTCTTATGTTCTTATATTCTTACCCCCAAATCTCCAGGAATTTCTCAACCTACAGTTGGCAACCCTACTTCAGTATGAAATGATCTTCTCATGTAGTTACTCCACGCTTACACTGGTGTTTCCTTCCGGTGTATTAGATCACAAATGGCTACTAAACTTACTACTGTTTAGCATATAGATCAGTGCCAGTTCCAGGTTTTGGGAGGCCTGGCCAGACAGTGCCAAAGAGCCCCCTTTTGGCCTACCACCAGACCCCCCCCCATGCCTCGCTTTGCAACCATCCACCTGTGTGTGTTCCCACCTGTGAACCCTTCCTCTTCTCACAAGCCCTCTCACCACCTGCCCTCCCATTCATGACCTTTCCCCAACAGCAGCAGCCACTGTGGCCATCAAGGATTGCTGTGCAATACCTGCATGCCTTCCCCTGTCAACACTGGAGAGCCGGGAGCATGGCTGGTGGAGTGTTTGTAAGCAAATGGGCAGGGAAAGGCACAAGGTGTTGGAGTGAGCAACTCAGCATGCCTGGACACTGGAGGGGTGGTGCTACATCACTCTAAGTATGTTATCTCTTTGCATGGGAGGCCTCTCTTTGTCTTAACCAGGGAGCTGCCCTCTGACCTCTCCCTCCCTCCCTCCCTCCCTCCCTTTTTGTCTTCTCACTCTCTCCTCATGGCCTTCCATGGAGACACATGTCTCTGCAGGTCTCTCCTGTAGAGACAATGCCCTCATACTCCCACACACATGATGCCCGATTAATTGGCCATTTGTGGTAGAGAAAGTACTCTTTAGATTAGGCTGTCCTTTCTCTCCTTTCGACTGCAACTTGAGCTGGATCTACTTGAATAAATGTCAGTTTACCTTTTTGCAATAGAATTCTTGGGAGATTTATTTACTACCCTTAGTACCAGGCTTCTATGACTGGGCAAACGCTGCTGTATTAACTGAATATCCCGGTACAAGGACTGATGGCACAGGAGGGTGAGCAGGCTGGGGGGGGGGGGGATCTGAGATAGTGCCCCCCCAGAAGCCCTGGGCCCTGGCAACTGCCCCATGTCAGGGTATGCCTACGCTGGCCCTGATACAGATTTAAATTTAACGCAGGTTCTGTATTGTGCTTGTCCTAATTACACTGACCATTTGAGGTAGTAGATCTCTATTATTTCTAGATCAGCAGCACTGAATGGAGCCCAAAACCTGTTCTCTATGTTACCACTGAGTCATTCCCACCATTGTCCAGTCTAGGGATGCCAGGTCCCTTTGAGATGCCGGTACAGGAATCGGGAGGATGCTCCAGGAGCTGGAAGTGTCACCCCCGACGTGCCAATGTCACCAGAAGTGATGATGCGTGCCATGCCTATCGCCTGGAAGTGATGTAGGCACCTCGGAGGTGACACTCTGGTTTTTTGGGCAAAACTCTATGGTAAAATTGCCTTTAAACCATGGAGTTTTCCCCAAAAACCAGAGCATCACCCCCCTGACATCACTGACATGCCTATGTCACTTCCGGGTGATGTAGGCACAGCGCTCCATGTTGCTGTTGGGGGATATTTCCTCCTGCTAGCCAGGTGGCCAACAGCGGGCAAGAGTCCGCAAAACTGGGGAATCCCCTGCCACCAATTGGGGACTGGCAACCCTAGCAGTCACACACCCCTCCAGTGACATCTTTAGAGGGGAACCATGTGGTTTGGCTGAATGACAATCTTCTTTCACAGCAATGTTGGCATGGGAGGGGGCCGTATCTCTCAGTTAATCCAAGTGGTTCCTCCCTAGAGACATCACTGAGGAAAGTGAGATTGGTGAATAGCAAACTGCTCTGTTCCTACAACACAGAATCATAGAGTTGGAAGGGGCCATAGAGGCCCTCTAGTCCAACCCCCTGTTCAATGCAGGATCAGCCTAGCATCCCGGGCAACTGTTTGTCCAGCCGCTGCTTGAAGACTACCAATGATGGGGAGCTCACCACCTCCCTCGGCAGCCGATTCCCCTGTGAACTATTCTTGCTGTAAAAACCCCCAAACACTAAGATCCAGCCGGTACCTTCCCACCCTTACTTTAAACCCATTCTTGCGAGTCCTGTTATCCTCTGCTGCCACCAGGAAGAGCTCCCTGCCCCCCTCTAAGTGACAGTCCTTCAGGGAATTCAAGAGAGCAATCATGTCCCTCCTCAACCTCCTCTTCTTCAGACTGAACATTTCCAAGACCCTCAGCCTTTCCCATACGCCCTGATCATCCTCGTCTTTCTCTTCTGTATTTGTGCCATTCTATCCACAACCTTTTGGAAGTGAGGCCTCCGGAACATATACATTGGGCCCATAGGCGTAGAGTACGGGGGGGCTCGAGGGCTTGAGCCACCCCCGAAATTTCCCAGGGGGGGGCCTTGGCCCCCCCCGGAAAACGGAGCACCTGCCGCCGCGCCTCCCCGGGTCCTTCTGAGGCCCAGCGGCTGCTGCTGGAGAGGGAGAGGGAAGGGGGGGGAGAGGCACCGGCAGCAGCGGCTGGCGGGCCTCAGAAGGGCCCGGGGAGGGGGGGCGGTTTCCCAGAGGGGGGGGAAGAACATTGTCCCAGTGAGCGAGCATGCTTCGCATGCACTAAGGAGCCCCCGCCCCCCCCCGGGATGATTGGGCCCCAGAGATAATACATCATCAATACAGTTTTCGTTACAGAAGTGGGACGGCCCCAGGATCCCCAGTTGCAAATGCCGTGCTAACCTGATTTTACACACAGCTCCCCTTCCCCACAACCCATTCCCCATGAGCAACTTTACCAAGAAATACATCGGAATGGAAGAACTGAGTCTACTAGAGCAACGTTTTTAACAGAGTCCTCATACGGCTTTTCTTACCAGAAATTATGGAGTCATTCAAAACCTCTTCGTCCTGATAGAAAACAGAATCATCCTTGATTTCAGAGTTCATGATCAGGTTCTCTTTGTTCTCGTCGGACTCCTTCACAGAATTCCGCTTGTTCTCCGGGTCGCTGCTGTAGCTCACCGAAATGTCCTTCTCTTTGCTGTGCTCTACGCTGGATGTTCTGGTCGGGCGGACATCCACTCGCTTTTTGGGAGATCCTTTGTTTTCCCTTCCATGAAAGCTGGGGATGGAAGGCAAAGGACATGGTCCTTCAGACCAGACCCAATAATGCAGCATCATTTGAAGGTAATCATGGCCATAAACATGTTCTCTGAAGCACAGGACTCCACAGAAGGTTCGGAAGGAAGTGTTATGAGATTACAGCGTTCAGGATGGGGAAGCCTAAGGAAGGCACTCACGGGCAGAGGCCTCAGGAAATATAAGCCTGATTCTCAGAGTCTTCCATGTCTGCATAGAGGGAAACTGCCTTGTACTGGGTCAGACCTTTTATCCATGTAACTCAGTATTGTCTGTTCTGACCACCAGCAGCTCTGGGACAGAGGACGGTCACCACCATGAACCTCAGGTCCTTCAACTGGGGATGTGAGGAACTGAACCTTAGACCTTTTGCATGCACTGCATCTGCCTTACCACTGAGTTATGATTAGGGATGGGAATGAACCGGCAGTTTGTGATGAATTTTTGCCAGTTCGTGGTTTGCGAAGTGAAGTTCGCAGCAGGTCAACTGGCATGAACTTAGCACGAACTTTCAACCTGTTCCTGCCAGTTCGTGAATGGATACATTTCTAGATGGGCTGTCTCTGTTCAATCTAAATGTTTGCCAAACTTCAAAGCAATGGTGTGTGTGTGTGTGTGAAACTTGGAGGGCTTGTAGAGAAGCATCCAGGAGAGGTTCCCTGCGAGTTTGGTTTCTCTAGCTTGCACAGGATCTGTTCTATACGCTTGTGAACCTGTCTAGGACTGGAGGTCATTTTGACAGCCACAGGAGTGTATAGAACAGATTCTGTGCAAGCTAGAGAAACCAGACTTGCCAAGGATCTCCAGTTGGCTGTTTGCTTTCCAAGTTTGGTGAGAACTGGATATATGGGTCCCAGTTATGCCCCCGCCCAAAGAAGGTGCCCTCAGGAAAGTACTTTCTGGAAAAATGACAGGTGGTCACCTAGTTTGGGGGACTGTAACTTGGACCTGCAAATCCAATCCTCAACAGACTTGGAGGGCAGGTAGAGGAATGTCAGCTGGAGATCCCCTACAAATTTGGTGTCTCTAGAATGCTGGGGAAGCATTCTACTGGGTCATGAACTTCATAAACCAAACTGGTTAATTTAGCTTCTAAAAGTTCTTGACGGCTCATGGTTCACAAACTGGGCATGCCAAGAATTGAACTGCATTGTCCTAGTTCATGCCCATCCCTAGTTACGATTCAGATCTCCATGTACACAGGTCTCCAAGTGACCCATGTGATACACTACATTAGGTGTATGGCTCCAGGTGTATGCCTGTTCCGCCATGATATTTGGACCACCACTCAGTAAGCATCTGAACCAGGCTTTTGTTATGGTATTGATGGGTGATTAGGGTTGCCAACCTCCAGGTAGGGCCTGGAGACCTCCCAGAATCACAACTGATCTCCAGATGGCAAATATCAATTCTCCTGGAGAGAAGAACTACCTTGGAGAGTGGACTGTATGGCATTATATCCCCCTGAGGTTCCTCCCCTTCCCAAACCCCATCCCCCCAGGCTCCACCTCCAACATCTTCAAGTATTTCCCAACCTGAAGTTGTCAACCCTAGAGGTGTTCCAGCCTCAGTCTTACAAGAAGTTCTCAGCAAGTGGGAAAGGTCTCTAGGAGGCAAGTGGTCCATCTTGGCTCAGGGCAGTTTCACAGTGTTCAGCCCATCTTGCAACTTGCGATGCCCTTACCTATCCTGCCGATGTTTGGTGGCAAGAGCTCTGTGAAGTTCCTCAATGACTCGGCTGGGAGGTAAAGGCAGGTGGACGGCAGATAAGTGAGGAGAGCCGGTTGGCGTCGTATGCTGTCCTCTGAGGTGGGAATCGGAGACTTTCTGGCCTGAGGGCTGGAAGGGAGCAGCTTGTCCTGAGAGTTGGGAGGAACCAACAATGACATAATTCTTCAAGATGGTGGATGGAGGGGATTTCAAGGCTGGCTCATCTACTTCACTTCCTGCTGTCAGAGAGAAAATCACAAAAGGTCATTAGTTACTATACACAAAGACGGACTTTCAATTTAGGGCTGCCAGGCAACTGGCAGGAAGGTTGTGGGAGGGGTCATGGGAGGCCACACAATTGTGTGTGGTACTACTTCACTTCTGGGAAAAAAGCTGGAGGTGGAAATGGTAGCTCTAGGAATCACTATAAATTCTCTGGTAAACCATAGAGTCTCTGGTGATTCTTAGAGCTACCCTTTGCCATTTCTAGTAAGAACTTCTGGTGCTGCATTTTCTATATTAAAAAACAAATCTCCTGCCCACACCAGGGGGTTTGGCATCCCTAGATCCCATTGGCAGCCCTAGATCCCACTGAAGTTCCTCCTGCTGGTTCTTCCCTTTAAAGCCCTATATGGTCAGGAACCTACTTACCTAAGGTTTTCCCAACTTGTTCCCCAGAGAGCCTTTCCCAACTTGTTCCCCAGAGAGCACTAAGATCAAGGTCCCAAAACCGTCTGACCCTTCCTGGCCCTAAAGAAGCCAGGCTAGCTGTGATGAGGGCCAGGGCTTTTTTGGTGGTGGCCCCGTACTGGTGGAATGAGCTCCCGGATGACATCAGGGCCCTGTGGGACCTCGTATAGTTCTGCACGGCCTGCAAAACGGAGCTCTTCCAGCAGGCTTTCGATTAGGGTGCCGCCACCTAATATTATGGCCCTAGCCCCAATATCAGTCCCAGATTAATAACCAATAGCCTGACAAGAACCCAGACTATGGTGGCAGTTGACCATCTGGATGCTGAGAGAATGCCGCCATAACTTCTTAGCACTTCTTAGCACCTATGTTTACTAGCACCTATGGTTTTATTATGTTGTGATTTTATCTAAACTTTGCCCACACACACACACACATATGTACACATTCTGTAAGCCACCCTGAGTCTGCCCTGGCTGGGAAGGCGGGATATAAATTAAACAAATAAAATACCAAAAGGAAAATACTGAGGGGCTCTCATGGAGAGAGCAGACATGCCTTTAAAATTACAGGTCTCCGTTTAGCATTACACTTCCCCAGGGGTCCTTTCGTAAAAAAAGAGGTGCAGGAGCTCATTAGCATAACTTATTTGCATATGCCACACCCCCTGATGTCACCGGAAGTGTCATAAAGCCACACATCCCTGATGTCAGGTGTGTCAGAAGGCAACAAGGGAGGGAGGGAGGGGGAGGAAGGAAAGGAACAGGAAGGAAGGTAGGTAGGTGGGGGAGAGAGAGAGAAGAAAGAAAAAGGAAGGAAGGAGGGAAGGAAGAAAGAAAGAAAGGAACAGTAAGGTAGGTAGGTAGGTGGGGGAAGAGAGAGAAGGAAGGAAGGAAGGAAGGAAGGGGGGAGAGAGGGAGGAAGGAAGGAAGGGAGAGGGGAAGGACGGGGAAAGGAAGGAACAGGAAGGTGGGTAGGTAGGTGGGGGAGAGAGAGAGAAGGAAGGAAGGAAAGAAGGAAGGAAGGGAGAGGGGAAGGAAGGGGGAAAGGAAGGAACAGGAAGGTAAGTAGGTAGGTGGGGGGGAGAGAGAGAAGGAAGGAAGGAAGGAAGGAAGGAAGGAAGGAAGGAAGGAAGGAAGGGGGGAGAGAGGAAGGAAGGAAGGGAGAGGGGAAGGACGGGGAAAGGAAGGAGCAGGGGGAGGGGGGAGGGAGCAGTGGGAGGGGGGAGGCTTCTCCTTCCCGGGGCCGGTGGAGCGCCGCCGGCCCCGGGACTATTGATGGGGGGAGGAAAGGGGCTTCCTGGGGCCACGGCGCTCTGCCCCGGCCCCAGGAGCTGTGGGAGGGGGGAGGGATGGGCTTCTCCTTCCCGGGGCCGGCAGAGTGCCACCAGCCCCGGGAAGCATTGACGGGGGGGGAGGCCAGGGGGGCGGGGCTTTGTTAAGCGCCCGCCCCCCGCCTCCTCTCTCCCAGAGCGGCGCTCCGGCGCACCCCGGCCCCAACGGAGCCCTGCACTTCCCTATGGAAGAGCTGCTTTCAGCAAGGCACAACTACCTACAGGAGCCACTTTGGGTTGGGTTGCCATTCCACATACACAAACCCGCAGAGTGCTCTGCTCGGGCTGTAGATGGCAGAGGAAGGTGAAAAGTGATGTTTCAGGGAAGCTTGCCTCTCATTACTGATCTGGTCATGGTTAAGGTCCTGCTGATGGGGTTGTCAGCCTTCAGGTGGCACCTGGGGAATCTCTTGTTGTTACGATTGGTCTCCAAACTAGATAGGTCAGTTTCCCTGGAGGAAAGGGCTCCTTTGGAGGGTGTCCTCTATGGCATTATTCCCCACTGAGGCTCCTCCTCTCCCCAAACCCTTCCCTCTCCAGGCTCCACCCCCCAAAATCTTCCGGTATTTCTCAACCCAGAGCTGGCAACCCTACCTGACAAGGTCCCTTGAAATGGGATGAAAACCCGTGGAACTAGGGCAATACTAGGAAACGTTGGTTTTAGAGGCCAGCTGGCTTAGAAAATGAGATTCAGGCCACAGGCCTTGGGATGGTAATTTGATAAGACACAACAAACTCCCATGTCTAAAACAGAACTTTCCAAAGAACATTTCTTATGGCATCCTTACACATAGGATCTCAGATTAGCTCGCACAACTCTCCCCTCCTCTGTTTTCACCCCCACAACAACCCTGTGAGGTAGTCCAGGGGGAGAGATGATGATTGGCCCAAGGTCACCCTGAGAAGTTCCAAGGCAAGTGGGGATCTGAAGCCAAGTCTCTCCGACCCTAATCCAACACTTCAGTCATTACATTCTACTGTCTCTTTTCCACTTGGGTGTAGTGGTTAGGAGCACAGACTCTGATATGAGAGAACTGGGTTTGATTCCCCATTTCTCCACATACAGCTGCTGGGTGTAACCTTGGGTCAGTCATAAGTTCTTTCAAAGTTGGGGCTGAGAGAACTCTTTCGAGGACTGCCCTTCAGAGAACAGCTCTGAGAGAACCTGTGACTAACCCAAGGTCACTATCTATGAGAACAACAGCTATGGAACAAGTTAAGAGCAGAGAATCATACAGCTGTGACAACACACTCTCCTATTAAAGCATATGCATCAGCAATTTCAAAAACATACAGAAATATTGCAAAATGTAATTAGTTTAATATAATAGGTGATTGGGGTCCAAAGTCATCAACAACATCAGGTGTGGACCAACAAGTGTAAAGCCTTTGAGTGACATGCATTAACTTAGGAGTATTCCAGACATGCTAAAAATTGCCATTGTTGAATCAGCCAGATATGGTAGAAGTACTTTTATTACATTTGAAGATATTCTATATTGTTGGTCCACACCTGATGAAGACTTTTGGAAACGAATGTATCTACCGGATGTTTCGTTGTTGATGACTTTGGACCCCAATCACCTATTATATTAAACTAATTACATTTTGCAATATTTCTGTATGTTTTTGAAATTGCTGATGCATATGCTTTAATAGGAAAGTGTGTTGTCACAGCTATATGATTCTCTGCTCTTAAGCCAAGGTCATGCCAGTAGCTGCATATGGAGGAGTGGGGAATCAATCCCGGTTCTCCCAGATTAGAGTCTGCACTCTTAACCACTACACCAAAGGACCAGCTAGTGGGACACTGTGGGACAGCATCTCCTGGTTCAGCCTTATGACTTCTGGTCTGTTTGTAATAAACATAAGACTCTGATACAACACAGAGAGCTTCTTCATATTGTCCTCAGACCACTGCCTTTTACTTCAGCAATCTGTGCAACCAGGGCTTTTTTTGCAGAAAAAGCCCAGCAGGAACTCATTAGCATAATAGGCCACACCCCTGACAGCACAACTTATTAGCATATTAGGCCACACCCCCGTATTACAGAAGTGTGGTCATCCAGCCACACCCACCTTTTGCTTCTTATTCTGTTTACCTAGTTTGTTGTCAAAACCGAGGGCTTTTTTCTAGCAGGAATTAATTTGCATGTTAGGCCACATACCCCTAATGTAGCCAATCCTAGTGAGTTTCTGCTGTTGGGTGTGGCCTATTATGCTAATGAGTTCTGCTGGGTGTGGCCAGCTCAGGAGCCAGCCGGAACTCCGTTTCTGTGCGTTCCTGCCCAAAAATAGCCCTGTGTGCAACCATCCTTTTAGGTAGGACATCATTCTTGTCCCCATCTTCAAATGGAAGGCTAGTTCTCAGAAAGAGAGAGAGTGACTTTGTGACCAGCATGAGATTTCAACCAGAGCACTCCTCAAGGTCTTAGCAGCAACACCAGCTCTCGGCCAAGTCGATGGCTCACAAACTTCCAGAAGTCAGCCAGATTTCCACTGCTGCTCTCTGAATTTCATATACAAAATTCTGAACTTGAAATTCAGCATTGCCTCTCGAATGTGAAATGTGGGTTATCACCTGACTGTTTTCAGATATAATAAGCATCCATCTGTCACATACTAAAATGCCTTTACATGTCTGGTACCTTTACATGTCCAGTACCAAATCATAAGGGAACCTGCTTGCCACAACCTAAGGGTCTCACAGAATTAAGCCTATTGTATGTGGGCTAAATATCCAACTGATCAGCAATGCAGCTTTCTCCCCCTCCCCATAAGTATTCCCATTATGAATTTTCACAGCTGTCAGCTTGTCAGAATACATGATCATTTGGGGGCAGAGACAGAGGTCAGGAGACACAGGGCTCCCGCCCAAAATCGTATCATGGTGTCAACTCCTCTCGCTTCTGTAATATGCACTACACTTCGTAACACGTTCTGATGCCACAGTTTTGTGCATTTCTCCATCCCTGCTCCACGTCGCTGGCTGCTACTGACCGGGATAGAGAAACACACAACATCACAAATTCAGATAAATTGTGTTTTATGTTAGAGGAATGGGAGAACCCGACACAGGGATACCATTTTCAGTGGCAGCCCCGTGTCTTCGCCAATAGAGTCCAGTAGAAGAAAGTTCAAGGCCTCTGGTGCCTTTAAGACCAACGAAGTTTAATTGTGGGTATACCCAGAAGTAAACTTTGTTGGTCTTAAAGCTGCCACTGGCCTCGAACTTTGTTCTGTTGTTGCTTCAGACCAACATGGCTACCCACCTAGACAGGGTCCAGTACGTAGCCATAAAGGAGTCATTTTGGATGACTGAGCCTCACCTGGTACAATCTTTGAGACTTTGGATGCAGTCTTAGGTGGTGGTATTGGAAGTGACGAAGGAGGGCTGGGGAGCTGTGCGGGGTTCCTGTTCATCTGGTTCTGGGGCGGTTCTGTGGATTCAGAAAGAAGTAAGGCTTGTGGATTCTCTTCGGAAGCTGGCAGGCTGGCATTTTCTCGCTCGTCTGTGGAAGCGGGCATCTTCTTGGCTGAGGAAACAGGAGCAGATGTGGCGGGGTTGGTGGGATGTGGAATTAAGATGGATGACCACACAAAGCGAGCCAGGCCACAGAGAGACGGAGGAGCAGAGGAGCCCTGGCACACACAAGCAAACAGCGCCCCCTTTCTACAATGTGTATGTATTTATTTTATTTTATTCAATTCCATTTATTAATCACCTGTTCCCACAATTTGTACACTGCTCTAGGCAGTGTACAAAATTCTAAAAGCATAAAAACATAAACATCATGTCCAACAACATACCGTAATTAAAATAAAGTGGTGAAATTTTGTAACTCCCACCCAACTCTGGTATGTGAGTGCTTTGCACGTTCAGGGGGGAGAAAGTTCCATAAGGAAAAAGGGTCCAGGTAGGGTGCCAGCCATGATGTTAACCATTGCCGTCCTCAGCCGAATGCCTGGTGGAACATCTCTGCCTTACAGGACCTACAGAATTGCATAAGATGCCGCAGAGCCCTGATATTATTTGGCAGAGAGTTCCACCAGGTTGGGGCCAGGGCCGAAAATGCCTTGGCCCTGGTCAAGGACAGCTGGATCACTCTAGGTCTGGAGATCACCAGCAAGTTGTTCTGTGAAGAGCGTAATGCTCTCCCGGGGGTGTAACGGGAGTGTACGATGGAAGTGCTAAATGGCCAGCAGACAAGGCTGTTGGTGGCAATGAAACTGGGCTAGGGTAATGAGAAAGGGAGACAGAAACAATGTGGTCTAGTGGCTGGAGTGCTGGCAACCCTACCCCCTGCCAGTGGCCTGGGATGACCTGGCAACCCTAACACACAGGGACAAATTACACATTATACTATTCCCTACTTAAAATGGCCCCAGGGAGCGGCTATTTCTTCCACTGGGAAACCTAGAGGTTAACCATTTATACACTTATGGCCCTACAGGACAAACAGTGGCTCTGCAGGGCCATTTCAGGTCAAGAAAATGGCAGGAGAGGGAAGGCCATCTCCCCACACGTCCCCAGGTCCCTTTGTTGCTCCAGTGGGGGGATTTGGGGTGTATTCCAGCAGTGGGTGGGGAAGTCACGTGATGTTCCCGACACAATGACATCACCCAGAAGTGATGTCATTGTGTCAGGGACATTGCATGGGGGACACTCGGGTATTTGGATGAAACTATGATTTGTCACCCTCAAAGCATAGAGTTTGCCCAAATACCAGAGTGCCCCCCATGCAACATCCCTGAAGTAATGATGTCACTTCTGGGTGATGTCGTTATGTTGGGGATGTCACGTGGCAATGTCCCTGTTTAGGGACAGGGTTTCCCTGCCAGCCACCTGGTCTGAAGAAGAAGAAGAAGAGATTGGATTTATACCCCGCCCTTCACTACCCAAGGGAGTCTCAGAGCGGCTTACAAACTCCTTTCCCTTCCCCTCCCTACAACAGACACCCTGTGAGGTAGGTGAGGCTGAGAGAGCTCTGAGACAACTGTCCTTGAGGGAACAGCTGGTACAGAGCTATGGCTTGCCCAAGGTCATCCAGCCAGGTGCAAGTGGAGGAGTGGGGAATCAAACCCGGTGCTCCCAGATTAGAGTCTGCGCACTTAACCACTACACCAAACTGGCTCTCTGAGGTGGGAAGAAGCCCCTGAAATTGGGGGATCCCCCACCCAGACCTGGGGGCTGGCAAGCCTAATCCCATTCCCAGTCTAAATCAGGCCCCCCCACACCTGAGGGTTTTTTTGACAAGTGGTGGGAGTGCCATGTCCAGGAGGTCTAGTTTCACGTGTTGCTGGGAAGACCCAGAGATGTGTAAATGTCCCTCACCTATTGGCTTCCCCCAAGTGACCTTGGGCCAATCACTCTCTCTCAGCCCAGTCTATCTACTGGGTTCTTAAACAACAAAATGGAGGAAATAGCAGCTCACTGGAGGAAGAGTTGGGTAAAAATTAGATTGCTAGATAGGAAGAAAGGTCTGGAATGCCCCTGCATCCAGTGGTGTACCCAGAAACTTTTGGGTGGTGGAGTGCTGGGGAATTGGGGGCAAGGAGTGGGGGAGAGAGAGATCGAGGGATCCTGTTGGCAGGCAGGTGAAGTACAGAAGGGTTTTTCCTTACCTGCCAACACAACTCCCAAAGCGGGAGTTGTGGGGCGTGGACCATGAGTGAAAGGGCACGGCCCCTAAATGCCCCACTGTGGCTACAGACCTGCCTGCATCCCTCCCTCCTCCTCCTCTCCAGTGTCCAAATGTTTCAAGGGGAAAGACCCTTGGATAGCAGCGACTACGGTCCCTATTCACATGTCACAGTGAATGCGTGTACAACCTGAGTGAGCGTGTGTATATCTCTAGGGCCAACATGCATTCACTTTATAAATGAAAAAGGGAACCAGTACCTAGATAAATGTGAGGTTCCAATCACACATTCAGCTGTCCGTGCATTGAATGTAATGTGCGAATCACTCAGTGCACATATACCGAGCAATCAAGTATGTGCTTGGTATGTATATCCGCTGTATGGGTTGTATGTACGTCTGCTGTAACTTGCAAATAGGGCCTATAGTACTTAGCGCTGGCGTACCAGTGTTCACATAACTTCATACGTATCTTCTCTCTTGTCTTTAAAGTTACCGTGTTACAGTTTGCCTCCTAATGAGTTCATGGTCGACTAAGGGTCATTTTACACCTCCCCTCTAAAGTAGTTTGACTGCTGTCTTTTCCTGTGCTGATTTCACAGTGGTGTGAAATTTCACTCCAGGGGGTCTAAGTGCACTAATCAACAGCAATTGTTTAAAGCAGAATCAAGCCGGTTGAATACTAACTTGACCACAGGAGGGCAATTAGTAGATGTGGACATTTCAGTAGCAGCACGGTTTCACACCGCACAGAGGTGTGGGCAGTTTTTTTTGGAACTAGAATGATTCCAGCGGGAAAGTCAGATGTAAAAACAGCCTTAACCAAGGCTCAGCCCCAAAGTCTCTTTGGGAATGGAGAGACCTGGCATTCCCATCACACCAAGCATGCCTGTGCTTCGAGGTGGGGCTTGACTGATGGATTAGATGGTCACCTGAATGTAGAAAGATCAATATTCTTCATCGAATGCAAGCCAGGGGAAAAAAAAATAAGCTTCTAACTTTGAGTGGGCAAGTCTGACTTCAATCTCTCAGATGACTGTATTGTCTCAGATTTCCCATCTGCAGTGAGAGCAAAGGGGGGAGAGTGGGTGGCTTATTTGTTTGAAGGCTCCTCTTGTTAAAAGTCAAACTCGACATCAAAAGCTGTCAAATGCAACCTGACACTTCAGCATCTTGAATCCCCCCCCCCTCCTACCAGGGTTAACAGCTGACGGGCATGGTAGCTAATGATTTCTGTCTGGGAAGAGAGTGGGGGGGAGGCAGGCTTAGAAAGGGGGACAGAAGACTTAAACATGCACGGGCCGAGGTTGTGGCCCCCGTCCGAGTTGCAAACGCTGCTCCTTGAAGCTGCTTTGAAAGCACATTAGATACTTTCGAAGAATAAGATCGGACTACAGAACTCCAGAGTTACGTCCCGCCAGCTGGGCTTTTGTTTCCAAGCAAACAGATTTAAGATCAGGAGGTCGGGAAATGATGCTGGGGGAACACAGGCAGGGTGATGCTGTGTCAGTCTTCCTACTTGTGGGATCCCTAGAGGTAGCTGGTCGGCCATGGTGTGAACAGAATGCTGGACTAGATGGGCCTTGGGTCTGATCCAGCCTGGCCCGTAGCTACAGCGGGGCTCTTGGGGGCTCCACCCCCTTTCTTAAAGGGCCAGCCCCACAAGATTTTTTTTTTTGAGATGAAGGGTTGTTTTTTTTTAGAAAAGCAGGGGATGGCGCACACCCTTCTCCCTCCCTCCTGCAAGATTAAAGGGCCCTCCAACTGATTGGCGGCCACGTGCTCCCCGCCGAATAGCTGAAGGGCCCTTTAAACCTTGAAGGATGGGAGAGAGAGGGATGTCTGCTGGTGGTCGGGCTTGGGGGGTGGGTTGAAGCTGACATAAAAATAATGGCAGCCCCACCAGGAATTTTTTTGCCCCACAAGCCCCAAAATCCTGGCTACGGGCTTGCTTATTTAATTTATATGCAGAGTACATCATGCGAAATGCCGGCCAGGATGAATCGCAAGCCGGAATTAAGATTGTTGGGGAAAACACCAATAACCTCAGATATGCAGACGATACCACTCTAATGGCAGAAAGTGAAGAGGACCTCAAGAGCCTCTTACTCAGAGTAAAAGAGGAGAGCTCAAAAGTTGGCTTGAAACTCAACATCAAAAAAAACTAAGATCATGGCATCTGGCCCCAGCACTCCTTGGCAAACAGAAGGGAAGCAGTGACAGACTTCACCTTCCTGGGATCCAAGATCACTGCAGATGGTGACTGCAGCCATGAAATTAGAAGATGCCTGCTCCTTGAAAGAAAAGTGGTGGCAAACCTAGACAGTATAACAAAAAGTAGAGACATCACCCTGCCAACAAAAGTCCATATGGTCAAAGCAATGGTATTCCCAGTAGTGATGTACGGCTGCAAGAGTTGGACTATAAGGAAGACCGAGTGCCGAAGAACAGATGCTTTTGAATTATTGTGCTGGAGAAGACTCTTGAGAGTCCCTTGGACTGCAAGGAGATCAAATCAGTCAGTCCTAAAAGACTGTCAATCCTGACTGTTCCCTGGAAGGCCAGATCCTGAAGCTGAAGCTCAAATACTTTGGCCACCAAATGAGAAGGGAGCACTCACTGGAGAAGGCCCTGATGCTGGGAAAGATTGAAGGTCAAAGAAGAAGGGGACGGAAAAGCATGAGATGGTTAGACAGTGTTATTGATGCAACAAACATGAAATTAAGTAAATTCCAGAGGACAACAGAGGACAGGAGGGCCTGGCGTGATGTGGTCCATGGGGTTGTGAAGAGTCGGACTTGACTGTGTGACTGAACAACAACAACAACAGATTATTGAAAGTTATAGATGAAGCCTATCAAGTTGCTAGGCCTGCTTAGAACTATGTACTTTATTCATTGATGCAAAGCTTATGCTGGAGTTATACATAATAACCCCAACTGGGTTTCAGGAATCAATGGGCTTGTCCGCACATGTTATTTCCTCCCTTGTGTGCCTGGATTGCATCAGGGGTTTTCCCCCTTTTCTGCAAGTGTTTTGCTCCCTCTAGTGGTCACTTTGATATTTCCTTACTGCATCTCTGGCTTATTTAGGAGTATAATTAAGGGCTTGGAGCAAAACACATGCAAAAAGGGGGGGGGGGGAATGCAGTATGGGCATATAAGCGATGAAAATAAGCCAGGCGGAAAAGCCCAATGGCTTATCCTCTTGAATGAATTTTATGTAAAAACACGGAGGAAACCTAAAGTAAAAACAAAACAAGACTGCACCTAGAAACAGAACCTTTGAAATGGATTTTCTTAGAAAGGTGCCTGCTGATAAAAAGACAAAACCCCTGCTCTTTCTTCAAAAACTTCTCTTCTAGAAACGAGTTGAAGACTCCATGGAGCTCCTAATTCATACTGCTTTGGTATCTGTGACCTTTTTTTATCCCCTTCTAAACGTTTGCACTGACTCTCAGCAAGGTATATTCGAAAATATTTCCCATCTCAAATACAGTACTGTTTTTGTACACATCAAAATCACAGTTTTTAAGGATTAACTGATTTTCATGGTTTGCAGGTGATGGTGGAAGGGAACGTTCATTCTTTAACATTAGTTTGTTTTTGTTTTGTTTTTTAAAAAACCCTTCCCATAACATTTGAGAAAGAAGAGAGTACATGAACCCTGCAGGTTTAACAACTGGACAAATCACAATCAGCAAACATGCAGAGAAAAGTAGGAGAAATAAAGACTCTGGGGGAAATTGCAAAAGGACACTGATCCCCCCCCCCCTCCCTTCATTAACAGCAGAGGTGCGCACACAAGTGTTTTTACTCGTTTTAATTTTGTTTTGTTATCTCAGAAAGGGTATGCGTATCGTTTTCTTGAAATTTCAGGAGCATTGGTATTGGTTTCTGAAATCTGTTTTTAGATAGCTGTTTCAGGTACAGAAATGTATCAGAAGACCTGGACTCCAGAGCAAGTGTACTTCCATAGTTTTCCAGGGGCAGTAGATCTGGCATCCGGACTCCAGAAGTTAGGTCTATTTCAGTTGTTTTCAATGGGTGATAGAGCTGGCACCTCAGTTCTGGAGGCCAGGTCTACTTGCACTGTTTTCTGACAGGCGGCAGCCCTGGCCTCTTCTACCACCCATCAAAAAGACAGAGTGGGCAGTAGACCTAGAACCTGGGCTTTAGAGGCCAGGTGTGCTGTCCACTGAAAACAGTTGAAATAACCCAAAATAATAATCCCACTGGGGGGAAGTATTCCAGATCAATGCTAGAGCATCTTTTTGACATGAAGAGGGTCCCAGGTTCCATCTCTGGCACCGGCAGTTAAAAAAGGATCCGGAAGCAGGTGATGTGAAGGACCTCCACCTGAGTCTCTGTACGGCTGTTGCCAGTCGGAACAGACAAGAGTGACGTGGAGAGACCGATGACCTGGCTCATCATAGGGCAGCGTCGTGTGTTCACTTGGGCACAGCCCTCCATGCCCATTCATTTCATGTTTTGCTCATCTCGCTCGTTGGGTTGTGTGTGTGTGTGTGTGCGTGCGAACCTATGCCTGGAAGACATGGCAACCTGTGGCAGCTCCTACTGAGACACAGAGGACGTTCAGAGAAGTTGGCTTGATTGCCTGCCTCTGGCCTCCCAGCCCTGGTATTCCTTGGAGGTCTCCCATCCAAATACTTGCCCTGCTCAGCTTCCAAGATCTGATGAGATCGGGCTTGCCTGGGCTATCCAGGGCAGGGTTCACTCACTTGTTGCTGAGTTCCTCCTTCGTGGCCCCAGTCGAATTCGACTGACTTACATAGACTTTGATGGGAGTCACTTTGCATAGGATTGTTTAGTAAATCTCCCTGGAAGCAGTGGAATGGGATGTCGTCATGAATCCACATGAATCCATGAAGCTGCCTTGTACTGAGTCAGACCAGGTGCCCATCAAGGTCAGTACTGTCTACTCAGGCTGGCAAATGCTCTCCAGGATCTAATGGTCTCTCACCTCACCTCCTGCCTGGTCCTTTTAACTGGAGGTGCCGGGGATTGAACCTGGGACCTTCTGCATGGAAAGCAGAGGCTTCTTCCACTGAGCCACGGCCCCTCCCCATGACGAACAAATCCTGTGGATCAGAATGAGGATGCAGTCACCGCTAATTTGCTCTGCATCTTTAGGAGAATCCGTAGAACGGAGCAGGGTAAAATGAAACGCCAAAGAGAGAATTAAAGTTCCAACAGCAGAGGGCAGCAAAAGGAAGGAACACACAAAACCAAGGGGATATTCCTAGCATGCAGGATAGTAAAAATGTTGCGTCCATGCCATACTCCTTGTTTCGCTGCCCCCTTCTTCGTCCAAATCCTTTCAAAGGGGATATTCTTCCAAATGTCTCTGAATGGTTGTCAACGCTAAGAACCTAAGAAAAGCCCCGCTGGATCAGACCAGTGGTCCATCTAGTCCAGCATCCAGTCTCACACAGTGGCCAACCAGTTCCTCTGGAGGGCCAACAACAGGGCACAGAGATCAAGGCCTTCCCCTGATGTTGCCTCCTGGCTCCAGGATTCAGAGGTTTAGTGCCTCTGAATGTGGAGGTTCCCCTCAGTCACCAGGGCTAGTAGCCATCGATAGACAACTTATCCTCCATGAATCTATCTAGTCCCCTTTTAAAGCTGTACATCACTCCATCCTCTGGCAGCTAATCCCACATTTTAATCACTCTCTGGGTAACACAGAGTTTCCTTCTGTCCATCCTGAACCTACTGCCAATCGACTTTATCAGATGCCCTCGAGTTCTGGTATTTGGGGAGATGGAGAAACATTTCTTTTTGTCACGTTATCCAGGAGAGCCGAAATTGTATTTTTATCACACCGCATTTCGGTGGTAACAACACAGAGCAGCCAAGGCTATTTCTCCCCTTCAGTGTTAATAAATATTTGATGTTTAATCATAATGCATTCACGTTGGGGGGGCAATGTGCTGCAAAATATAGGCATCTTTTATGAAGGGAATGTGCTACTGCTTTTGGATGAGAAAAACCAGAAGGCGCTCCCCATCAATATTTGATTGTGCCTGCTGGAGACACACACTTCACACAGCCAACGCATTGCCCTGGCGCCCGTGAAGCTGTTCGCTGGCTACACTGTTGTGGTGGTGATTGGTTTCCCGCACCCTCTTCAGGGCATCGCTCTCAAGACCCCTGCCACCAAACTGATTCACCGAATCAATAATTATTGCATGGCGGTGGGTGTAGTGTAGCCAGGAGATCCGAAGATTGCCTGGCAGCCTGCAACTCTTAACACTTTTTGTGGTAAACTTGGTTTATTTTTTGGGCAGAGAGAACTGGGTCTGGCTCAAGGTCAGCCAACTGGCTTCAAGTGGAGGAGTGGGAACCTGGTTCTCCAGACTGGAGTCCGCTGCTCTTCACCACTGCACCAAACTGGCTCTCTGCTTATTCCCCTGGGTTGGTTGGTTTTCATCTGGCTTTTGGAATGCATGAGGCTGTCTTACACGGAATCAAATCCTTGGTCCATTATCTGCTCAGACTGGTAATGGCTCTCCAGTGTAGGGCTGCCAACTCTGGGTTGTAAAATACCAGGAGATTTGGGAGGTGGAGTGGAGCTTGGGGAGGTTGTGGTTTGGGGAAGGGCGGTACTTCAGCAAGTTTATCCTCCAAAGCAGCCATTTCTCCAGGGGAACTGATCTCAGTCGTCTGGAGACAAAGGGGGGGGGGGAACTGAACCTAAAACTAGGATCCAGATCCTAACTGATCCTAACTGATTCTAACACACGAGGGCTAATAGATTTGACCTGACGCGTTTCGGCCTGCATAGGCCTTCTTCAGAAGTGGTGTTTCCAACCTCCAGATAGGGCCTGGAGATGTCCTGGAATTACAACTGCTCTCCAGACAACTGAGAAGGTTAGTCAAGTAGAATAGAGGGCCAACAATAAAAGCTGAATATGTAGTGTATAAAAAGAGACATGTATTTATTAACAAAGAGTTTAAAAATATATAGGGGCCCAATCACACCTCATCTAAAAATAACTGATTCTAACATACAAGAGCTAATAGACTTGACCTGACACGCTTTGGCCAGTATAAGCCTTCTTCAGAGGTCAAACGCAGTGAGGAGCGTATTGGCTTAAATAATATTACAGTACAATCATACAGTTATACAATACAGATACAAGAGGGACCATAAAAGAATTGTTGTAAAAATCGAAAAATGGGAAATTAAATACATATAATAAAATGAATAACTAAATTATAACTACGGTATATTCTACTAAAAACAATATGTTTTAATTTCATTATACATTATACAATATGTTATAATTATATTTTACATATAATTTTAATATATGTATTTAATTTCCCATTTTTCTATTTTTTACAGCAATTCTTCTGGTCCCTCTTGTATCTGTACTGTATAACTGTATGACTGTACTGTAGCATGATATAAGCCAATACGCTCCTCACTGCGTTTGACCTCTGAAGGAGGCCTATACAGGCCAAAGCGTGTCAGGTCAACTCTATTAGCCCTTGTGTGTTAGAATCAGTTATTTTTAGATGAGGTGTGATTGGGCCCCTATATATTTTTAAACTCTTTGTTAATAAATACATGTATCTTTTTATACACTACATATTCAGCTTTTATTGTTGGCCCTCTATTCTACTTGACTAACCTTCTCAGTTGTCTGGAGAGCAGTTGTAATTCCAGGACATCTCCAGGCCCTATCTGGAGGTTGGAAACACCACTTCAGGGTCTCTGGCAGAGGCCTTTCACACCATCTATTGTCAGATCATTTAGTTGGAGGTGCCAGGGATTGAACCTGGGATCTTCTCGTTCCATTTCTTGACAGTTTCGGTCTTCCAATTCAATGACCCGAGGGTTTTTTGCTTCCTTTAATGACTCTGCCTCTTCTCCCTTCCTTCCCCTTATGACTGGAAATTTCTCCCAGAACACCTAGATAGTCACCTCACTCTTTTGCTTCTGACCCTTCTACAAAAAAAGCACTGAGCCGAAAACAGTACATTGTCACAAAAATTATGACAAATGCCTCCCCCTCGTTTTGCCAGTTTTCCAGGGTTGGCCATGAACAGAGGTCAAAGGGTGAAGGCGATGCTTCCAGTCCTCACTTTAAATCGACTTCCTGATTCCTGATTGGCTACCCTGTGAACCAATTCCATGTGCGCTAGACAGTCTCCATGTGGAGCCACACTTCCTCCTGCTCTAGCATGGGCGTCTGTGCAAGACCAGTGGTTTTCGAGGAGCCCTTGTGCACATGGAAGTGTTTGAGCAAGAGGAGGGGTGCTCCACCACAGAGGCTATCTGGTGCATGGAACTTGTTCACAGGATCCAAGCTACTGTGATCACTGATTGTCCAGGAACACTTCGTCAAAAGGAACATGACAGAGTTAACTGGGCAGCAAAAGATGCTGGACGAACACAACAGAGATAAGGAAAAGGAGGGCTCTTTGGGGTCCCCGGTAGGGTGCCTATGGGCACCATGGCACCTGCTGACACCTTCTCTGGTGCCCATCAAGTCTTTTTAGGAAATAGGTGGGGCCCTGTAGGGCTTTTGCCCAGCAAGGCTTCTGATTGGCTATTGGAGATTTGACAGGTTGTACAGATTTTTTTAAAAAAATGTTGTTTTGGCAGCAGCTGCCACCACAGTCCACGGATCTGCAGTGTGTGACTGAAGTTAAGTGGTGGCAGCCATTTTGTGGCTGACCCCACCTCCTGCGGCAGCCATTTTGATGCTCTGCCCACCATGCCATGTCGGAATTCCAAATGCAGGCTCAAAAAGGTTGGGGACCTCTGGTTGAACCTACTAATTCTCATTCCCAACTAAACACACACAGAGAGACACACAGACACATGCATACTTGTACCTATTCTTCCCCGGCCTCCCTTGCCCATGTTGTCCTCTCTTCCACCTATTATCTACCCTGCTATTGAAACACAGACTGACTATTCCAGTCAAGCGGAATGGAAATGTAGTCACAATTGCATCATCAAAAGGGACCTGCCTTTTTAAAATCTGGTTTTGTAAAGTGCTCGGTACAGTGCTGGAAACACTGGGCTGACGCTGGGGCTTAGCGGATTGTCCCACCCTATTTTTCATTCCCCACATTAGAATCGTGCATTCCTCCAAGGAGTGCCGGGCTTCTTCTATGGGTCTCCCCACATTTTGTCTAAAGAACAACCTAGTGTCGTGGGTCAGTCTCTCAGCCAGACAGTGACAATCCTAAGGTCATCCAGTAGTATTCCCTCTAAGCTGAGTTAGTGTGAGCTAGCTGACAGTTTCTTAGCCTCTGGCTCACCCATTTGTGTCTTCGCGCAGGAAGGATGGCTCCAGAGCAAACTAATTCATGCAGTAGCCAAATCGCTCATTCACAACTTTAATGCTAGTAGCTCACAAAGTAGAATTTTTGCTCACAAGACTCCACAGTTTAGAAGGAGCATTGTCATTCAGCTGAGCAAGTTCAGGGCCAGCTCTACCCCTTCCAGACCCAACGTTTTATCCACCAACCCCACATTGTCTCCTGATGAGTTTCCTGAGAACTTAAACTGAAAATGAACATTTAGACTTCAGCTTTTCCAAATTTTCAGCAAGGGTTCTATGAAGACACAGTAAACATCAAATCCTATTAAACTCTTCTGTATGAAGAGTTAGGCTGTGAGTCCCCTCCCCACAGATGTGATTTCAACCCAACAATGCAACTTGGATGAATGGTTTAGCAATTCTCTATTATCTACTGACTTATTTGATTGTCCTTCTGGTTGCCTGCTTCAGTTTCAGGCTGCTCACTACACTGCCTGACCTGGATAGCCCAGGCTAGCCCAATCCTGTCAGATCTCAGAAGTTAAGCAGGGTCAACCCTGGCTAGTACTTGGATGGGAGGCCACCAAGGAAGTCCGGGGTCATGATGCAGAGGCAGGAGATAGCAACCCACCACTGAAATGTCTCTTGCTTTAAAAACAAGTCTAGCTTGCCACCTAGTGGTGCATAACACTAAAACAGCTAGAACTTCTAGCTGCCAGACAATCTTAGGATCTCCTGGCTACACTACACACACTGCTTAGACAACGTTACTTGGGTGCTGGAACTTTTATTCACCTGCCATGAGGCAAGGGTCCTTTCTGTTACTGTTTATTGTGCCATGAGAGAACTAAGTAACAACACCGCTGTGAAATCATCCATACAAGCCCTTTATTACCTCTTACGGTTTTAGAATTGCTTACTTGTATTAATTGATGTTTAATTTTAAACCATACTATTGTAAATTGTATGCTGTTTTTATGTAAGCCGCCCTGAGCTGGCCTCGGCTGGGAGGGCGGGGTAGAAATTTAAAAAATCAAATCAAATCTGTTGTTTTATTGGTTTTATCACTTTTATTGTTTTATGAATTTTGTGTTGTAAGCTGCCTTGAGCCTACGAGTGGGATAGGGCAGTGTATAAATTAGATGATGATGAAGAAATAGTAGAAGAAGAATTTATTATTACTACACTGCAGAAGTGAAAAGACCATTCCCCACCCTAGCTGGTACCCTCTTGCTACAAAGTACTTAGAACCAGTCCTACCTGTCCAGCCTTCTCCCACCGACTTCTCCAACCATCAGTTTGCCACCACCACGCAATGCCTACGTTAAACAGCCTCTGGGTAATGGCGGGCCTGTTGTGGGGCTCACAATCTGACCGGGATCGCACAGAGGGACCAATTTTCATCTCGAAATGAACGGTGGACCCATGGACACGGCAATGTTCATGATGCAGGCGTCCCTTTTTGAGCAACCTAATAAATACATCATGGCAGCTATGTCCTGGACTTCCTTGCCGAGGTGCCCACCCTTCCCTGTGTGATCCCACCTGAGTTATGAGCTCTCCAACAGCCCTGCATCCATCTGGAACCCATCATGCAAGATCCGCTGACTGCATGAACTGACCTTATGTGATGGTAATTGCCAAGCAGAAGTAGAATCACACATGGACACACACATGAAGCTGCCTTATACTGAATCAGACCACTGGTCCATGACGGTATTGTCTACTCAGACTGGCGGCAGCTCTCCAGAGTCTCAGGCGGAGGTCCTTCACATCACCGATCACTGCCAGATCCTTTCCACTGAAGATGCCGGGGACTGAACCTGGGACCTTCTGCATGCCGAGCAGATGCTCTACCACTGAACTACAATCCTCCCTCCTGTTGGTGGCCCTAACCCTAGGATTAGAGATTCATAGAGCTGAAAGGGGCACAATGGAACATCTGGACCAATTCGAGGCAAACATACCCTATAGTAAATTCCTCTTGTGAAATGTGTTGCCTTCACCCACTTCCCCACTGTGTGGCAGATATAGCGTGACATTCCCACGCAACCTCAGCAATATGGTTGGGGGCTTCTGGTCTAGCAGACACGTGGCTCACTTGCAACCAGCCAGGGGAGAATTGGGGGTGGGTGGGAGTAGCCCAACTGTCTACGGTGTCCCATGAACTCAACTGCACCTCCGGGGGGGGGGAATGAAAAGGCCCCAAACCATTCCATATCCGATACCTGGATCTTCTCCCAGCTCTTCCAAAGGCAGCTCCTCGCCAAGAGAGGTGGCATTGGCAGTGGCTGATCTACGCTCCCGCTGCGTCTCTTCTGAGGGAAGTGCCTGGCATGAGGGGGATGAAGGGTCACTCAGCATTGCTCTGGTGGCACCGTCAGCAGTGCATGCTCTGACTCCAGAATCTAGGACACCACGACATTCTAGCATTAGTTCAACCATCAACGAGCAACTGAAGCCCACCTCCCTTAGTTCAGTGCTGAGTCAAATACAGAAGAAGAAGAAGAGATTGGATTCATACCCCGCCCTTCACTACCTGAAGTTGTCTTAGAGTGGCTTACAGTCTCCTTTCCCTTCCCCACAACAGACACCCTGTGAGGTGGGTGGGGCTGAGAGAGCTCTCCCAAGGACTGCTCTTGAGGGGAAAGCTCTGAAAGAACTTGTGACTGACCCAAGATCACACCAGCAGCTGCATGTGGAGGAGTGGGGAATCCCTAGGTGGGGGCTCGGAGGTCTCTCAGAATTACAGCTGGTCTCCACACTACATCCCCAACTCATTTATTTATTTAAAACATGTATTCCATTTCTCCTGGAGCAAATGGCAGCTTTGGAAGACGGACTGAATGGTATCATACCCTACGGAGGACCCTCCCCTCCCTAAACCCCAGTCTCCTAGGCTCCACCCTCAAATCTCCAGGTATTTCTGAACCTGGAGCTGGTGTCCCTAGGAAAGCGGCCTGTATATAAATCTCCCTCAGATGGTTTCTGACATTGTCCCATACGACTGAGATCAAGTAACAACTCAGGATTGTGCTATGCAAATAAAGAAGCGGGGGCTGCACGGATCGAAGCAGGTCAAGATGGGTAGCCGTGTTTGTCTGTCTGCAGCAGTAGAAAAGAGCAAGGCCTTAAAGACCAGCAGCACCTTAAAGACTAACAAGACTAACAAAATTTGTGTCAGGGGAGGATCTTTTGTGAGTCACTGCTCATCTGAAGAAGTGAGCCGCGACTCAAGAGAGCCCATTCCCTGCCACATATTTTGTTCATCTTTAAGGTGCTGCTGGACTCTTGTTCTTTCGTAATGACAGAAGCAGAGTTCATTCTCAATGCTTGGGGTTATGGACAAGAGGGAGGCTGAGCCCCCATTCCAAATGGTGCTTCTAAATGGTATCACCCCCCCCACACACACACACACAGACACAGACACTCTTAAAAAGTAAATAGTCGTTATTCATTTCTAGGAGGAAAACCAAAACATTGCACTCAGGGAAGTCATTGTGATGAATATAGGAGGGAAACGGCATGGTATAGCCCGATCATCTTGGATCTTGGAAGAAGAAGAGATTGGATTTATACCCTGCCCTTCACTACCCAAGGGAGTCTCAGAGCGGCTTCCAAACTCCTTTCCCTTCCCCTCCCCACAACAGACACCCTGTGAGGTAGGTGGGGCTGAGAGAGCTCTTTCCCAAGCTGTCCTTGAGGGAACAGCTGGTACAGAGCTATGGCTTGCCCAAGGTCATCCAGCCAGGTGCAAGTGGAGGAGTGGGGAATCAAACCCGGTTCTCCCAGATTAGAGTCCGCGCACTTAACCACTACACCAAACTGGCTCTCAAGGAAGGTAAGCAGCGTCAGTATTTGGAAGACTCTGCAGAGGAAGGCAAACCAGTTTGGTGTAGTGGTTAGGAGCCCGGACTCTGATCTGGGAGAACCAGGTTCGATTACCCATTCCTCCATATGCAGCTGTTGGTGTGACCTTGGGTCGGTCACAAGTCCTCTCAGATATGCTCTCTCACAAGCAGTCCTCAAAAGAGCTTCTCTCAGCCCCGCCTACCCCACAGGGCGTCTGTTGTTGGGAGGGGGAAGGAGATTGTAAACCACTCTGAGACTCCTTTGGGTAATGAGGGGCGGGGCATAAATCCAATCTCTCTCTCTTTCTCTTTCTCTCTGTCACACACACACACACACTTCAGCTTCTCATTGCATTAAAAGCTCCTTGCTGGGGTTGCCATAAGTCGGCTGCGACTTTATGACACTTTACCCTGTGGTAAAGGCAAATCTGCCCCTGCCCCTGACACGAGGTGGCACAGCCCTCACTGATAGGGAATTGTCTGGAGGAGGGGTACCAACTTCCTTTGTGCATTGGACTCACAGGGGGTTGCAGTGTGTCTCCCAGGGATCCTTGTAACGTACAAGCCTCTAGATACACGCTCCCTGGTATCACGACATGTTGATGGGCATTGTGCTGGGTTTTTTTTTTAAATAATTGAGATAATCCCCTTATCTCAGACGTAAGAAGTGCCTGGCTGAATATCTTGCTTGCAAATTTTAATGAGGGGCCATGTCAAGGGGCTGATTGCCTCCCCCACTTTCTCACAGCAGGAAGAACGGAGAGAGACGCATTACGGGGAAGGAATCCCCCTCTTTCCATTCCAGGCTCCGACAGAGGATGATGGGGTATTTTTCATTATAGAAAATCTACATCATCCGGCCATGGAGGCGAACGAGATCTGCTTAGGGTCGGATGCTTTCCCTTTATAGCCTATGTCGAGCCTGCTACTGCTGTAATAAAACTGACCCACATAATTAGGCTAACCTCCAAGGGAAAGCTGTTGCTTTTTAATGAGCGAACGTTATTCACATAATTACAGCATGTTGAATGTTATTCGGCGTGTTAATGTTGTTCATACAATCGCCGGTATATTGATCTTTGTGAGTGACTAAGTGGTTTGCTAATAGCACGGCGTAATCAGCACCATGGACAGCTCCCCAATACTGCTAGTGCAGGTTCTGCTTACGATAGACCTTGGCGAGAGATGCTCCATAGACTAAACCATTTGTGTACGGTCTGCCTTCTATGTAGACAGTAGAACACCGTTATCACAGAACGGTTTTTCTTCCTCAGGATGCAGTAACAGGCAGCAGCGATTGACCATGCATTCTCACTTATAAAATCAATAGACATGATGGCACATCAACAGTTCATTAACACCTACATATCTTGTAAATACATTTAGAATACAAAGCCATAAAAAACCGGGAGGATATGTAATATGTCAGTGGCCACTGTTGTGGCATTCAAGCTGCTGGAACTTTTCTTGTTATCTCTCCCCCCCCCCCCCCCCCCAATTTGCAGTTACATAAAAATGTGTTTGGAAAGAGAATGCATCCCGAACTCATGATCAGGAGCCTGTAGGGATCTCATGTTCTACCTACAAATCTGTTCAATATTGAGCTCCTGTGTATGATATATGTATACAGATTTCTTACAAAAAGTGTCTTCACCATTGTGTTGGCCAGGAATTACAAATGAGGTTGTTGTGCTGGTCCTGGTGACTGGCCGGCAGCCCATAAAGTTGAAGAGACTGAAGAAGAGATTGGATTTATACCCCGCCCTTTACTACTCAAAGGACTCTCAGAGTGGCTTACAATCTCCTGTCCCTCCCCCTCCCCACAACAGACACCCTGTGAGGTAGGTGGGGCCGAGAGAGCTCTTTCAAGACTGCTCTTGAGAGAACAGCTCTGAGAACTTGTAACTGACCCAAGGTCACACCAGCAGCTGCATGTGGAGGAACAGGGAATCAAACCCAGTTCTCCCAGATTAGAGTCCGCGCTCCTAACCTCTACACCAAACCGGCTCTTTCTCAGAGAACCCAACCTATTGCACCATTGCAAACCACTTGGGGATGGCCAAGTCTCCACCATTATCCTGTCCAGTGTTCCCTCTAAGCTGAGTCAGTGTGAGGTAGCTCACAGTTTTCCAGCCTCCGGTTCACAGATTTTTGTCTTAGCTCAGGAAGGATGGCTCCGGAGCAAACTTATTTATGCCGCAGCCGAATCGCTCACTCACTCACAGCTTTAATGCCCGTAAACTCACAAAGTAGAATTTTTGCTCAGGAGACTCCACAGCTTAGAGGAAGCGTTGATTCCTGCCCCATGGATCATTACATTTTACACAGTGGGACAGGGGCCTGCCTCGCCTCCCTCTCTCTCTCTCAACGACGACAGCCAAGCGCTATCATCCAAGCCAAAAGCAATGATCAGGAATGTTGGCGAAACCCCTGGCAGGATCCCTGGCTCGAGGACTCACATTCCTCCTTCTCTGACAACCTTTCATCAGGAGCTCGTGACAAAACCACCTTCCCCTTGTCATCACGCTGGCTGCACGTTTCTGGAGGGGGATGATTTAAAGGGACTTGAGCATCTGGAGCTCACTTGCCAGCCTCCCCTCCTCTCCGTAAGGCCCTTCTGCAGAGATACGTTGCCTGACGCTTTGCAATTTTAAGGACATGGGGGAAACCGGGCCTGCCTGCCGCAGAGCTCCCGATGCAACGCTTTTATAGGCTGAGCCCACCCACTCTGCCTCGTAATCACGTTCGGGGGGGGGGGGGGAGGGAGAGTTGCAGTTCTTAAAATAGCCTTTGCAGCAGCGCCGTTGCTATGATACGGTGGAAGGAGAGCGCGCCGCCTACGTCTCCACTCATTGTTGAAGCCAGCCCGTACATAATCAGGGGCATATTAATAGCCGCCTGCATTGTTCAGCGGGCACATCTCTTTTTTTTCATGCTGCGCCGTAAAAAATCTGGTCACTTGGGCAAAGCCAGGGCTTTTGTATCAGGCTGGAAACAAAGGACAGCTCCACCGAGGTCGGCAAGGTGTTTCCAGGTAGCCCTGCTGGATAAGGGCTCCCCCCGGGCATTATAAAGGAAGAAAATGGTCAAGTCACATCGAATCGAGAGAGCGGTGTGAAGGGGTGGGAGAAGAGGGGTGCGGAGAAGAAAACAAGGCAGTGGGGGGAGGAGGTGCCTTCTGGCAAGGAGAGATGAGCGGAGGTACCTTGGTCAAGAAGACAAAACCAACATCGCAAAGCTCAGCCGAAGAAGAAGAGGACAGAGGGGCCGGTAGGGGCAGGGAACGCATCCCAGTGAGGAGGGGTGGAGTGAAAAGAGAAGCTGGGGGAGCTGTTTGGGTTCAAGGTGTTCACTGAGCCCAACAGAGAGGTGAGCGGTTCCCAGAACTGGGCTCCAGACCAGCTCCTAGAAGATCTCAGGATCTTGTCTGCACTCTGCCACTGTTCCTGCGCTGCAAGTCCTTGTCACGGTCATAACTATTGCCTATCGTTTCGCTGAAAGCGGAAGGGTCCCTAATTTCTAAGCACAGTACTGTAACAGACCTCATAGGACTGGGTTATGAATCCATCCCTCTCAGGGTGGTACTTTCATTGCCAGGAGCCCTCTGTTGATGCACGAGACTGGAGGAGGAGATTGGATTTATACCCCACCCTTCATTACCCAAAGGAGTCTCAGAGCGGCTCACAATCCCCTTTCCCTCCCCCTCCCCACAACAGACACCCTGCGAGCCAGGTGGGGCTGAGAGAGCTCTCTCGAGAACTGCTTGTGAGAGAACAGCTCTGAAATGACTTGTGACTGACCCAAGGTCATCCAGCTGGCAGCACGTGGTGGAGTGGGGAATCAAACCCGGTTCTCCCAGATTAGAGTCTGCGCACTTAACCACTATACCAAACTGGCTCTTACAAAACTGTGCTCCTGGTGGAAGGCCCCTCTTTGTGGAGGGCAGGGCCGGCATCAGGGTACCCTGAGGTGGGGCAGCTTCCAAGGCCCGGGGCTTCTGGTGGGACCCGCTGTTGCCAGCTCCTCCATCCATGCAGCTTTCCTGCCACCTGTCCATGTGCCCTTCTCTGCCCATTCACTGGCAAGTGCCCCACCACCCCATGCTTCCAGCTTCCCAGACTGATGGGGAAGTGCATCCACCTGTTTCAGAATGGCAGCACTTCTGTGCTGGCCAGTGCCATTGGGGAATGGGCATGCATGTGATGTGTGTGGCTGTGAGCCTAGCTGGTTGGAGGGCTTGTGAGCAGTGCAGTCAGGTGGGCGACCCACAGGTGGGTGGCTATTAAGGGAAGCAAGAGGGGTAACTCATGGGGGGGGGGCAGAAGGCAGCCCTTGGGCACTGGCTACCTGGGGTCTTCCAAAACCTGGAACTGGCACAGGCGGAATGGATCCACAAAATCCAACCCTCTTGCCCCTTCAGCCATTTGACGGCTGTGACAGTTGTACAAGCCCTAGTCCAGACCAATCAAACATACAGCCTGGGGGCTGGAAGCACCCCATCCAGGGCTCTTATCCGGTCTGCAAGCAACTGGGGGGAAACCAGTCCAAATGTGGACTGGAAGGGTCTGTACTAGAGTATTATACCCCCTACAGAGGTCCCTCCTTTCCCCAAATGCAGGCCCTCCCCAGGGTCCTCCCTAGGGATGCCAGCCTCCAGGTAGGACCTGGAGATTCCCCGGAATTACTGCTCATCTTCAGGCTACAGAGATAACTTCCCTTGGAGAAAATGGATGCTTTGGAGGGTGGACTCTGTGGCCTTGTACCTCACTGAGGTCCCTGTCCTTTCCAGGCTCCACCCCCAGATCTCCAGGAATTACCCAACCCGGAGATGGCAACCCTAAGGGGTGAGAAGGGCTGGTTTGGCCCCAAGCTCTGCTGAGGAGGGGTATGGGTCACGGTCAGCATTCCCTCTAAGCTGAGTTAGCGTGAGCTAAATCACAATTTTTTTTTGCCTGCGGCTCACACCTTTTTGTCTTAGCTCAGGAAGGATGGCTTGAGAGCAACCTGATTTCTGCTGTAGCCAAATTGCTCACTCACAATTTTCATGCCCGTAGCTCACAAAGTAGAATTGTTGCTCACAAGACTCCATAGCTTCGAGGGAGTATCAGCCATGGTCAGTTGTACAATATCTCCGGGACCTGGCACTACATTTTATGGCATACGTGGCCCGGCCCACCACAGTGATATTTGTGTCAGATCATCTGACCCTCGTAACAAATGAGTTCAGCGCCTCTCCCCTAGCCTAACCTTCCTCGCTCCTCTTCTGGTGCTCAAGAGCAGGGAAAGGTGGGCTGGAGTGACATGGATGGTGGCTTCTTGCGGATGGGGGGAGGCCTCTTGTCTAGATACTCCCAGGGGAGTAGGAGCCTCCTCTTGGGACAGCGGGTCTGTGTGGTCACTTCTGCTCTCTGTAGCCACAACGCTGAAGAAACTGCGCTGAGGAAACATTTTGGCTCAGTCGTTTCTGCCCAGGCGTCCCACTCACAAGCACAAAGAAGTTGTTTGCAGCCATGTTGGTCAAGAAGAAGAAGAAGAAGAAGAAGAAGAAGAAGAAGAAGAAGAAGAAGAAGAAGAGATTGGATGTATACCCCACCCTTCACTACCCAAAGGAGTCTCACAATGACTTACAATCTCCTTTCCCTTCCCCTCCCAACAACAGACAACCTGTGATGTGGGTGGGGCTGAGAGAGCTCTCTCGAGAACTGCCCTTGAGAGATCAGCTCTGAGAGAACTTATGACTGACCCAAGGTCACACTAGCAGCTGCATGTGGCGGAGTGGGGTATCAAACCCGGTTCTCCCAGATTAGAGTCTGCACTCTTAACCACTACACCAAACTGGCTCTCAGAACCCCATAATCCAGACCATAATCCACGTAACACCTTTTTTCTTTTTTCTTTGCCATCAAGTCACAGCTGATTTATGGTGACCCCCATAGGGGTTTCAAAGGAAGAGACATTCAGAGGTGGTTTGCCATTCCCTGCCTCTGCTGAGCAACCTTGGACTTCCTAAGTGGTCTCCCATTCCAATACTAACCAGGGCCGAACTTGCTTTGCTTCTGAGATCTGATGAGACTGGGCTAGCCTGGGCTATCAGCCAAAAGATACATAACAATCGTACAAGATCTTGAGTTCTCCAGAACTCTTTCTCAGGCTGGATATTCAAAAAAGGGGGAGTGGGGAGAGAAATACCTCAGGACATGATATTATGTCCCATTCAAGTCTGCATTGTGTGGAAGAAGAAGGAGGAGAAGGAGGAGATTGGATTTATACCCCACCGTTCACTACCCAAAGGTAGTGGTTTACAATCCCCTTTCCCTTCCCCTCCCCACAACAGACACCCTGTGAGGTTGGTGGGGGTGAGCGAGCTCTCTCGGGGACTACCCTTGAGAGAACAGCTCCGAAAGAACTTGTGACTGAACCCAATTCATGCCAGCAGCTGCATGTGGAGGAGTGGGGAATCAAACCTGGTTCTCCCAGGTTAGAGTCCGCGCTCCTAACCACTACTCCAAACTGGCTCTCCAGGGGAGATTCAGTGCAGAGGAGATTCAAACAGTGCTGGTCTCAAGATACAGCTAGTCTTTCTCTGAGGCAATAAACTGGTTACACTCCATAGGAAAAAAATACGAGTCCAACAAATGTCTCTAATATCTCTCTGAATCAGGCAAGAATCACAATCTCTTTTTGGAATACGGCATAGCAATAAAATCATAGTCAATAGCCTCATAGTCATTGTATTAACTCAGGAGATAAATTTCAGGAGTTGAGTGGGGTGAGTCACTTGAGGCCAAAATGAATAGTTTTATCTCATGGTGCCTTCTCATACACACACGTAGTGCCATCACAAGCAACCTACTCAGACTTCTACTCACGAATATTCAATAGGCCTTACTCATAGAATCACAGAGTTGGAAGGAACCTCCAGGGTCATCCAACCCCCTGCACAATGCAGAAAATTCACAGATACCTTCTCCCACACCTCCAGTGACCACTGTTTCATGCCCAGAAGATGACAAAAAACCCTCTGGGATCTGCAGCCAAATTGGTCTGGAGAAAAATTGCTTCCTGACCCCAAAGTGGCGATCAGCATTTCCCTGGCTGTGTAAGAAAGGGTCAGAAGAACTAGGCACTGAGGCAACCCTTCCTGCCCTCCCTCCCATGATCTGCCTAAGTTCACAGAAACAGCATTGCTGTCAGATGGCCATCTAGCCTCTGTCTGAAGACCTCCAAAGAAGGAGAGTCCGCCCCCTCCTGAGGAAGCCTGTTCCACTGAGGAACCGCTCTAACAGTCAGCAAATTCTTCCTAATGTTTAGCCGGAAACTCTTCTGATTTAATTTCAACCGGTCGGTTCTGGTCCGACCTTCTGGGACAACAGAAAACAACTCCCGGGTAAGTGTTCTTCGAATATGGTACTGAGACAGAATTAGCGGGTGAAATTTGAACAACGCCTGTTGGAGAGAGGTGCCCAATCAGAGACAGAGAGTCAGAGCTGTCCGATGCGTCTCTTTGGCTAACTGTGAAGTCCTGGAGGTGTGACTGGGGGGGGGGACGACCCTGGGGGATAGCCGAGATTTAAAGTGCTCTGCTTTGCATAATATTGCTGATCTGACAACCGCAAATTATTGTGTTAAAATATGATCTAATTGGAAAAGATTAGGATGTAACTGCTGCGTACCTCGCCTTAATCAGAACCGGCTTAGGAGCAGTCATTTAAAAAGACGTTGTTGGGGTGGGTTTTAAACAGAGGTTAATAAATGGCGTGTGTTACTAAACCGTAAAGTAAAACCCCTAGGACCCAACGGATCCATTGTTTTAGGAAGGAATAACATGGATCAGACCACATTGCTCTTGGCTACCCATTATTCACACTCCTCTGACAGTGGCATTGTAAATTTGCTTGATGCTTTCATTGGTATCATATAACCAGAAGTTAGACAAGAGAGAAACAAAGCCACAGTGCTTGCTTGCTATTTTCCTTCCTTCTGTGTCTCTCGGAGAGAAGAGGAGCAGGAGTCGTTCAACGTGGCCCATCGTTTGCACATTAGTGAATTTCTCCCCTTCCAAAAATAATCTGGATTTGGAACGGGCTCAGCAAAAACAAATTATTTCCCACAAAATAAACCCTGGAAAATAAAACCAGTTATTCTGGTTCCCATTCCAAAGTTTGGTCCTGATGATGTTCTTGTGAGTGCAGTGTGGCTCAAGCGCCACAGCAGTGAAAACCCCCCCCTTCCCAAAAGGTGCAGAAAAGGGCCCTAAAACAATTAAGGGGATGGAACATCTTCCCAGTGAAGAAAGGTTAAAGAGGTTAGGGCTCTTAAGCTTGGAGAAATGATGACTGAGAGGTGACATGATCGAGGTTTACAAAATCATGCATGGGATAGAGAAGGTAGAGAAAGAAGTCCTTTTCTCCCTTTCCCACAATACAAGAGCTCGTGGGCACTCCATGAAATTGCAGAGCAGTCGGGTTAGAACAGATAAAAGGAAGGACTTCTTCACCCAAACAGTAACTAACACGTGGAATTCACTGCCACAGGAAGTGGTGGTGGCTACAAGCATAGACAGCTTCGAGAGAGGATTGGATAAACGTGTGGAGCAAAGGTCCTTCAGTGGCTATTAGCCACAAGGTTGAGACAGAACACTATGTCTGAGGCAGTGATGCTCTGTATTCATAGTGCTTGGGGGGCTTCTGGAGTTCTGGCCCTGCTGGTGGTCCTCCTGAGGGCACCTGGCTTTGGGCCACTGTGTGACAGAGGGCTGGACTGGATGGGCCATTGGCCTGCTCCAGCATCTGTTATGTTCTTATGCTCATTGTTTGGTGGTACAGAAGGCCATGCACTGAGGTTGGTCACAGTTGTGTGTGCCATCACAGTTCATTTCCATCTCCCACACATTCAGGCTACTGCTCCATGTGTGTGTGTGCTGAAAATCAACTGCAAAAACACTGCCATTGGGGCAATAGTACCTAAGATAGCATCAAGATTCTTCTTAGTTCGTTGTTGCACCAACATGCCGGAATGCACATGAGCATCAGTCACCCAGATGCTCAAAAAGTATCTTGATAGAATCATAATAGGACCATTGTATCAGTGGAGAGGGCAGGACCATGTACATAAGTCTGAGTTTCTTGGATGAAGTGTAGGATACCAGGGATCCAGCTAGATGGACTTTGCACCTCTGGACACTCTAACCCTGGGCCAAAGGGATGGAGCAGGTTGGGCATTTCCTGGGCACCTGGTCCCCCAGATTACAGTCCATTGTTCTTAACTACACAGTGAAAAAAAGAGGGCCTGGTCCAAGATCACCCAGCGAGCTTCATGCCAGGGTTGGGTTTGGAACTTGGGTCTTCTGGGTTCTAGACCACCACCCTACAGTACCCTGGCTTGATAGATATAGCCAGGGCTTTTTTTTGTGTGGAAAAAGCCCAGCAGGAACTCATTAGCATAATAGGCCACACCCAACAGCAGGAACTCATTAGCATATTAGGCCACACCCCTGACAGCACAGCTCCCTCCCAGGATCAGTTTCCCCAGGTGCCCCGCAGCTTGCAGGGCGCAGGGGGTACCCGAGGGAAGGAAGGCAGTTTCTAGATCGGCTCCCCCAGGCGCCCCGCAGCTGAGTGGCACCTGGGGAACTCAAGGAGGGGAGGCAGTTTAAATTGCCTTCCCTCCCTGGATCAGCTTGGCTTCCCCAGGTGCCCTGTGGCTTGTGAGGCACCTGGGGAACCCTAAGGGGGGGGAGGCTGTAGACGTAGCCAACTCAGAAGCCAGCCGGAACTCCGCTCCTGTGCGTTCCTGCCCCAAAATAGCCCTGGATATAGCTAGTTTGCTTTTATGCAGTGTTTAACCAGTTGAGCACTGGAAATCTAGAGGAGGAGACAGAGAGCCGAAAGGCCTGCAGGAATCGAACCCTGTGCTTGTTTCCGTTCTGGAATTAACTATAGAAGTTTTCTTAGTTTTTGAGGCGGGGACAAGAAGTGGAATGACTCCTGCTCCTTAATTTTTATTTTTGAGAAGGGGGATGAGAAACTGGTTTTAAGCCTGATGCCTATCCTGGCCCCACTTTCCATGCTAAATCTGGGCAACTCCTGGCTGGAAAATTCTTGAAGAATTGGGGGGTGGGGTGGAGAGAGAGCCTGGGGTGGGCAGGGCTTGGAGAGAGACCTCAGCAGGACCTAAGGCCATAGAGTCCATCCTCCAGAGCAGCCACTCTCTCCAGCGGAGCTGCCCTCTGTCGCCTGGAGATCCGTTGTCATTCCAGGAGTTCGCCAGGCCCCACCTGGAGTTTGGTAACCCTAGGGGCCCCGCCTTTCCTCCACAGAAATCCTCATGATCAAACCAAGTTCAAGTCCTTTAATGAACTCTAACCGAACTGCATACCCAGCTAGGGCAAATATGGAACTACCCATGTAGCTGATCACCAGTTTTGTGTAATTTTTCTTGCAGAAGTGGCAAGAAGAAATTATGTCCAATATAAAGGTTACCGTGTAATTCCTTATAGCATTAACAACTGAGAAGAAGGGGGAAGCGGTTGAAATAGGCAGTGGATGGGAACCAGGGTTGCCAGCTCTGGGTTGGGAAATTGTAGGCAAATGGGGAGGGGAGTGTGGCCAGGGTGGGGTTTGGAGGTGGGAGGGACCTCAGCAGGGTACAGAGGAGAAGAAGAAGATGACAACCACCACCACCACCACTAAAGGAGTCTCAGACTGGCTTACAATCACCTCCCCTTCCTCTCACCACAACAGACACCTTGTGAGGTTGGTGAGGCTGGGAGAGCTCTGAGAGAACTGTGGCTGACCCAAGGTCACCCAGCTGGCTTCATGTGGAGGAGTGGGGAATCAATCCCTGTTCTCCAGATCAGAATCTGCCATTCTTAACCACTACACCACACTGGCCATAGACTCCTCTCTCCAAAGCAGCCATTTCCCCCACTCCTTGAGATCAGTTGTAATCCCAGGAGATCTCTGGGTGGCACCTGGAAGTCAGCAACCCTAATGGGAAGGGACCTTTGACCTTTAGAAGCAGGCTCAAACGACCATCTTCTCTTCCTTTGGCAGCCAATTCTTACATATAGTTGCCCCATAGTCATGAGGATTAGAAACCTGCGTTCAGAGGGACAAAAAATTCAAAGCCAGCAGACTGCCAAAGCCAAATTCTTTGCTAGCCTCCTGGCCCAGAAGAGCACAAATCGGTGTGCTGATATGTGAGCAACGAAATCTCAGTGTGATGCTCTGAAACAAAGATGATCCATCCTGTTTTTTTTGGTGGTGGTGGGGGCTTTCCTCAAAAGTCTATACAGATATGAGCTTACATTTCAAGCTCATATTTGGAATGGATTTCCCAAATGTCTCCCGGAGGGGCTCTTTTCTATGGTCCTTGTCAGTGGAGGTTGGTGCTCAGAATCTGGGCCCACTCCTTTTAAGGCCACCTCCCTAAGCACCACACTCAGGCTGTCTTGTCAAAGACACACAGTGTTGCATGCTGACATGGGCACAGGTTTGCGGTTCATACCTTCTAAGCTCTATATGCTAGACAGAAGAGAAGGAGAAGAAGAGATTGGATTTATACCCAGCCATTCACTACCCAAAGGAGTCCTAGAGTGGCTTTCAATCTCCTTCCCTTCTTCTCCCTACAACAGACACCCTGTAAGTTATGTGGAGCTGAGAGAGCTCTGACAGAAACTGCTCTTTTTCAAGAACAGCTCTGAGAGAACTATGGCTTGCCCGAGGTCATCCAGCAGCTGAAAGTGGAGGCGTGGGGAATCAAACCCGGTTCTCCCAGATTAGAGTCCGCGTTCCTAACCACTATACCAAACTGGATAGAGGACAGAGCGCTACACTGCTGCCTGTTCTTGACTTACTTGAAAAGCCTCAGAGCAGGTGGGATCTATGCCTTTTGGCAGTTGTGGTGAAAATTAAAATGCCAGCAACATGCAAAGTAGAGAAGCAGAATGGCTATGAAACACTCACTCTCTCTCACACACACATACACACACATGTTGGCATGAGTTAACAGGGCGGAAGGGCAATGCCTGAATCTATAGACAGGGCATGTAAGGCTGCCAACTCCAGGTTGAGAAATTCCTGGAGATTTTGGGAGTGGAGCCTAGGGAGAGTGGGGCTTGGGGAGCGCAGGGATCTCTGCAGGCTATAATACTATACAGTCTACCCTCCAAAGCAGCCGTTTTCTCCAGGGGAACTGATCTCTCTTGGCTGGAGATCAGTTGTAATACTACAAGACCTCCAGGCTCCACCTGGAGGCTAGCAACTCTAGCACAATGCCATGGAGTCCACCGCCCAAAGCAGCCATTTTCCCCAGGGGGACTGATCTCTGTACTCGGGGGATCAAACCGTAATATTGGGAGATTTCTGGGGGCCCCTTGGAGGGAGGCAACCCCTAGTGGAATGTATTGTGTGTACACAAAGAAAAGAGAATTGCAAATGAGTTGGACAAAAAAAGGCGGGGGGCATCCAGAATGTGGCTGAAACAGAGGGCTCCTTGTGTCCTTCTCCAGTCCTGTGATGGGTTCCACTGAAGCCTTATTGTAGTCCAGCCAGTAAAGGAAAAAGGAAAGACCGGACTGGGTCCTCAGCTACCTCCCTGCACTGGCTCGATGGTGTTTGCTCGTTTGGAATGGCTTCCGGGTTCTTCTGGAAAGGACCGGGGGAATAAAACACAAAGACAGTTATCCACTTGCCTTGTTCCATAATTTCCAGGAGGCCTTTCTTAATTAGCTCGTCCCGACCTTGCCTGGCTGCTGTCTTCTTCTCTAACACTGCAAAAACGGGGGGGTGGGGGTGAGCATGATCAACATGGAACATCAGAGCCGACAGTGCATGGAAATGAACACCACAAGAAGCCCAATGGCAAACGCAAATGGGTGCATGAGGGCCAACTTGGAATATGGTACAGCAGGTGAGGTATAAGAGATGAGGGGTTCCAGATGGCGAGATTTCTCCCTCCCTCCCTGTTGGTCAAGCTGTATCACTTATTTGTCAGGCTCAGGGCTGCATACTAGGGTTAACCCATTTTTAACTAGCTAGGTCAAGTTGACAGGTGGCACCTACCCAGCGAGCTTTGGGGAGCAGCAGGGATTTGAACTCAGGTCTCACCAGTGCCAATCCAGCACTTGATCCACTATACCACACTGCCTATAGGACCATGCCTCCGTTACAATCATCATGCTTCTGCCATCAGATGTAACCCTCATCACTCCACCCAGCCTTTGGCAAGGCCTGAACAATAACTCAAATGTTTGCCATTTTTGTGAGTTCCTTAGTCCCTTTCCCAACGCCCAAACACAAAAGACATGGATTGGCTTGGAGGCCAGCTGTGATCTATTCTTTATGACCAGGGAATGGAGAACATTCAGCACCAGGACATCTTAGGTGAGCCATGCGGCACAAGAATCGCCAGCTTGTATTGAAGAGAAGAAGAGGAGATTGGATTTACACCCCGCCCTTCACTACTTGAAGGAGTCTCAGAGCGACTTACAATCTCCTTTCCCTTCCCCTCCCCACAACAGACACCCTGTGAGGCAGGTGGGGCTGAGAGAGCTCTTTCGAGAACTGCTCATGAGAGAACAGCTCTGAAAGAACCAAAGTGATACCAGCAGCTGCACGTGGAGGCGTGGGGAATCAAACCCGGTTCTCTCCACACTTTTAACCACTACACCAAACTGGCTCTCAGTTTGGAAAAGGCATGCCTGTTTGTGGTAGTTTAGCCTTCCACGTGGGAAAATAGCTTGCTGCCAGTTCACCCCCACTGCTAGAGTTCTGGCCCAGACGGGAGAGGGGCATCTTCCTACCAGGAACAAGTGAAACCAAGCTGACACCTTTTGTGGATTCCTCAGAGTTTTGAGAAGCAACCTCCAACTTTTCTGCCTCTGATTTTCAAGACTTCTCAGCTACCAAAGGGCTGGAGATGGGAGCGGGGGCGGGTGGCGCAGGGTCCCTTGGAACTAATTAATGACCTTTATTCAGGATGGCTTCTTAAAAGAATCAGCTGATTTAACGGACAAAAGAATCCTTATCATCTCATATTCTAATAGCCACCTGAGGCCTCCATCTACGGATAACTAAATCTGCAGATCGGGGCCAGGTGGAGGTTAAACAGATTTTCAAGCAAAGTTGGGGCACTCCCTAGGCTTGCAGAAAAATCTGAAAATGTTTTTTAAAAAATGGGGGGTTTAATTCTACCCCAAACTGTGGGCAGTCGTGTTAGCCTGTCTATAGCAGTAGAAAAGAGCAAGAGTCCAGGAGTGTTGTATGCATGTGCACAGGTCTAATGCTCCTCCACCCAACAGGCCGCTGAGGTGGCAAAGCTGCAGCCCGGTAGGGAAGGAGTTAACCCTGCCATTTAGGCAGCACAGACCCAGGGCCAGAAGCCAGGTGAGTGGCTGAGGCAACAAAAGTGAGGGGCTGCCACCACCAAGGCTGACGGGGGCTCAAGCAATCCGCCACCACTGGACAAGCGAAGAGATGCCACCTCAGCTGTGAAGCATCAAAGGCCGGCCACTGAGGGGGCCAAGAGGCCAGGTGAGCGGCCGGCAGAGCCACCAAGGCAGCCAAGATGGTGGGGAGCGAGTGAGCCGCTGCCACCATGGCAGGGAGAGGCCAGGCGAGCCGCCCAGGCAGTGAGGAGCCGGCAGAGCTGCTGAGGGCATGAAGCTGGGGACAGGGGAGCTGCTGGCACCATGGCAGTGAAAAGGCCCAGCAGTCAGGCAAGCTACCCAGTTGGCAAAGCTGTTTGGTGGGGTGGGGGTGGGGCTGAGCACATTCCTCCTAATGCTGTCAAGGCAGTGAAGCCACGCACACCTCACACACACCACAGCTGCAAAGCGACTGGGCAGTCGGACAAGCCAGTAATGCAGAAAGGGGCAGAAGGTGGGAGAAAGAGAGTGATAAATAGCTTTAAAAAGGGAATTAGATAGATTCCTGGAGGAAAAGTCTGTCCATGGCTACTAGCCATGGGGACTAAAGGGAACCTCCACATTCAGAGGCACTAGGTTGAGGCCGCTGTGTGAGATAGGAGGCCGGACTAAATGGACCATTGGTCTGATCCAGCAGGGCTCTTCTTATGTTTGTGGAGTGGTTAAGTGTGCGGACTCTAATCTGGGAGAACCGGGTTTGATTCCCCACTCCTCCACTTGCACCTGCTGGAAGACCTTGGGTGAGCCATAGTTCTCTCAGAGCTGTTCTTGAAAAACGGCAGTTTGTGTCAGAGCTCTCTCAGCCCCACCTACCTCACTAGGTGTCTGTTGTGAGGAGGGGAAGGGAAAGGAGTTTGTAAGCTGCTCTTAGACTCCAACTGAGTGAAGGGTGGGATATAAATCCAATCTCTTCTTCTTCTTCTTCTTCTTCGATGGGGTGGGGGAGGCAAAAAGAGGAAGTGAGTGGGAATAGACATAGGGGAGAGAAATGAAGATGGGTAGCCGTCAATGCTCCCTCTAAGCCGTGGAGTCTTATGGGCAAAAACTCTGCTTTGTGAGCTACTGGCATTAAAGTTGTGAGTGAGTGATTTGTCTGCTGCAGAAATCAGTTTGCTCTAGAGCCATCCTTCCTGAGGGAAGACAAAAATGTGTGAGCCGGAGGCTAAAAATCTGTGAGCTAGCTCACACTAACTCAGCTTAGAGGGAACACTGGTAGCCGTGTTAGTCTCTAGCATTAGAAAAGGTCAAGAGTCCATTAGCACCTTAAAGACTGGCAAAATTTGTGGCAGGGTAGGAGCTTTCATGAGTCACTGCTCCCTTCTTCAGATGTTCTTATACATAAACATATGGAGCAGAGGTCCATCAGTGGAACAGTGGGAGGGCTTCTAGTGTCCTAGCCTCACTGCTGGACCTCCTGATGGCACTTGGTGTTTTTGGCCACTGTGTGACAGAGTGTTGGACTGGATGGGCCACTGGCCTGTTCCAACATTGGTTTCTCTTATCTATATATTTAATAGCGAAGGCGCCCCCTGCATGCAGATATCTAAATCAGCGCTGGGGTGGCACCTGGGGGACAGGGAGTTTTTTCTGCACATGTAGGAGACTCCCCACATGTGCAGAAAAATCCTAAAAGTTAAAAAAACTTTTGGGGGGGATATTTAAATCCCCCCCAAAGTTAAAGAGTGTTCCCTGCGCATGCGCAGGGAACGCTCTGGGAACTGCCACGGGCCCGGTGGCTCTGCACCACGTGGACCTTGCTGGGGCAACCGGGAATAGGGGGGAGAGATCAGCGAGGCCCAGTGGCTCTGTGCCGCACTAACCTCACTGGGGTAACCGGGGACAGGGGGAGAGATTGGTGAGGCCTGGCGGCTCTGCACCACGCGGGCCTTGCCGTGGCAGCCGTGGCAACCAGAGGCGGGGGGGGCAGGAGGGGAGAGGAAGCCCTACCTTGGACTGCCACTCCACCAGAGCTCCTTCTCTCCTCCCCCACTCCCCGCGGGTCCCGCCTCTTGTGTTCTTATGTTCTTAAAGCTCCTCCCCTGCCACATATTTTGTTAGGCTTTAAGATACTACTGGACTCTTGCTCTTTTCTACTGCTACAGGCAGACTGACATGGCTACCCATCTCGATCTATGTCCTGTTGTTGGCGGTCCAGAGGAAGAGAAGAAGAGATTGGATTTATATTCCACCCATCACTACCCAAAGGATTCTCAGAGTGGCTCACAATCTCCTTTCCCTTCCTCTCCCCACAACAGACACCCTGTGAGGTAGATGGGGCTGAGTGAGCTTTGAGAGAACTGCTCATGAGACAACAGCTTCGAAAGAACTTGTAACTGACCCAAGGTCACACCAGCAGCTGCACGTGGAGGAGTGGGGAAATCAAACCTGGTTCTCCCTGATCAGATTCTGCACTCCTAACCACTACACCAAACTGGCTCTGAACTGGTTAGCCACTGTATGAGACAAGATGCTGAACTAGATGGACCACTGGTCTGATCAAGCAGGGGTCTTCTTATGTTCTTCTGCTGTGTAGGGGGCTGAGAGCATCTTCCAGGATAGTCCATAACATTCTGTTCTGGGTTCCAACTTAGAACTGCAATGGAGCCTCCATGTTCAAGAGTAGTCTGGCATAATGCTGGCAGTTAAACAGGAGATGACTTAGACTTTAACGGCTGGCTTGTGAGTTTCTGAAATCATCTGGCTTAGTTGTTAGAAACAGCATACTGGACAGAGTTTCATTAAGCTTTGCATTCCCCCCCTTCCCGGAAGACAATTTTATTTTGCAGTGCTGGGTTTAGGGCCCCTGGACCCTTAGCAGAACAAATGCTTTTCCTTCCAGGAAGCATTGAAAGAAGAAAGGGGGGGGGGAACCAACACTATTTTTGTTCAATTAAAATGCACAGGCCAAAGTGGCTCCCTCTTGTCTTTCCCCCCAATGTCAGAATGACCTCCCTAATTCCAAAACAAAGCCAAAAAGAAATGGCATAAGACTTGAGGGAGCAACACGTCTTGCTTGGAGAAGGTCAAGAAGGAACAAGCTGGAGGTGGGAAATCTCAGCTCGGTTCATAGCTTTTCAAGAAGCTGCGTCATAAACGCCCAATTAATTCCATGCTCCGGGTATTGTTAGGGGTAGGGGGCAAGCGGTAACCGGGAAGAAAAACCCGATGTCTATTTTGAGAAAAGGGAAAACAGTCAAGGGAGGCATTCATGGAGCTCAGTGGGAGCCCAGAGCCCCCTCCTTGGTATTTTAGACAGCATGTGATTAGACCCTGGAAACATCTGTGTTTCGGGCCAACACACTGGCTCTACGCAGCAAGTCTCCATTGTTATAAAGAATTCACTGAGCCTATGGATTAGGTATGCATTCAAAGTACTCAAATCCTTTTACTTAAGGGTGGGGGCTGATTGTCCAGTGCAGGTAACATCAACCAAGGCCAGCTCCAGATTCTGGGGGGCCCTGGGCATTCCCCCCTTCCCAAGTAAGCTGCTCCCAGGGGTACACATGTGCACATACCTTCCTGGGAGCACGGAGTGGAGTCTGTCTTTCATTTTCGTGTTCCTTTATGCCCTGCTCAGGCATTTGGCCACCCCATGTACCCTCACCCTACCTGGTCTGAAATGGGGCTATACAGGCAGCTCTTGCAGCCTGTTTTGGACTCAGTGGCATGGGATTGGACAGCGATGCCCGTCACATCTTCCCATGGCCCCTTCTGCAAATCTGTTATGCTTTGAATCACTTGGGCAGCATAACAGTCCTTCCCGTCAGTGCTGGCGGGTGTAAAAATATATATGAAAGGTTCTGGCCCTGATGCTGGGCCACCTGATGGCACCTGGGTATTGGCCACTGTGTGACACAGAGTGTTGGACTTTATGGTCTTGGACCAACATGTCTACAGGAACGCCTCTCCTGGCATAACCCCCACAGAGTGTTATGCTCCTTAGGCAACCGATGTGGCCAAAGTGCATTCGCTTGGCCTCGACTTGAGCGAGGGCCTTCTTGGAGATAGCTCCTGTTCTACGGAATGCACTTCTGAGCAAGATCTGGACCCTGCGGGACTTAGCTCAGTTCTGCAGGGCCTGTAAAATGGAACTGTATCGTCTAGCGTATGGGTGAGACCAGGGAGTTTTATTTATATACTACCCTCTGTTTTCCCCTCCCCTCTCTCCCCAGGCACAATGTAACAGTTTTTACGCCATCTGGTTAATTGTCTGACTTTGTAGTTATAGTTTTAATTGATTTTAAACTGCTTATTTATGTTGTAATCTGCTCTGAGCCCCACAATCTTGGGGGAGAGTGGAATAAAAATCAGACAGACAGACAGACAGACAGGCCATTGGCCTGATCCAACATGGCTTCTCTATGTTCTTATCTGTCTATCATCTATCTATCATTTATCTGTCATCTGTCTATCTCTCAGGGCAGTGATGCTCTGTAGTCTTGGTGCTTGGGGGGGCAACAGTGGGAGGGCTTCTGGGGTTCTGGTCCTGCTGCTGGACCTCCTGATGGCACCTGGGTTTTTGGCCACTGTGTGACACAGAGTGTTGGACTGGATGGGTCACTGGCCTGATCCAACATGGCTTCTTTTTTATGCCTGGGGCTAGTGATGCTCTGTATTCTTGTGCTTGGGGGGGCAACAGTGGGAGGGCTTCTGGAGTTCTGGCCCTACTGGTGGACCTCCTGATGGCACCTGCGTTTTGGCCACTGTGTGCCACAGAGTGTTGGACCAGATGGGCCATCGACCTGATCCAATATTGGCTTCTCTTATGTTCTTAAGTTCTTATCGCTACCTCGTGACATCTCTCCCAGCATGAAGTGGGAAGTTGACCTAGAAACCCCCAGGCTTTGCAGGGGCCCCCGTGGTGATCTCTCTTTTCTGATGGAAGTCTGGTCAGTAGTCTGTGCCCAATACCAGACAAGGAGCCTTAACAAGTGCTCTGCCATGCTGATCCCCGACACCAGCTTTGGACTTTACAGGGTGCTTTAAAAAGTCACATTAAAAGCTCTTCATATACACATGGTGGTTTGTTGCTGTTGGCCATCTAACCGTTAAAGATATTCAGTGGGGGCTTTACGCTCTGCTGATCTGCTCTGCCTCCAGGAATGAAACCTCCCCTTCCCTGCACTAAAAGGGTGTTCCCGACAATTAATCCCTTTCTTATTAATCAGGTGTCTGCCATTCTACATTGCACAATCTACAGGGTTGTTGTTGTTTTTTAAAAAAATCCAGGATGTAAAGATTACCTTCATACGGGACAGTTTCAGTGCTTTTAAAATGGGCTCAACAAATCTAAATGGCAGCTACAAAGCGTTGCCGGCAAGGGATGGGGACAGAGGCAGCAACGTGGAGTGCAGGATGGACCAGCTCCTCTGCCTTTAGCAGTGGTCTGCTTGCAGAGATATAGGTAAAGGTAAGGGTTTCCCTTGCTCGAAACCCAGTCGAATCGGACTCTAGGGGGCGGTGCTCATCTCCGTTTCCAAGCCAAAAAGCCAGCGCTGTCCAAAGACTTTTCTGTGGTCATGTGGACGGCATGACTAAATGCTGAGGTGTATGAAACACTGTTACCTTCTCACCGAAATGGTACCTATTTGTCTACTTGCAATGTCTTGCTTTCGAATTGCTAGGTTGGCAGGAGCTGGGGCCAGAGACGGGAGCTCACTCTGTCCCGCGGCACTCGGGTCTCAAACTGCCAAACTACTGATCTTCTGGTCTGCAGTTCAGTGTCTTAACCATTGAGCCACTGCGGCCCCTCTGCAGAGATATAACAACTCACATTTCTCTTGGCATCGGGATGTAGGTGTGCAAAGGATTTTACCTGCTCAAAGCATAAGGAGAGCTAGAAAATATACATCTACCTCCCAGATACAGGTGGTTTTCGCCTGTCCTTGGCCACCTGCCCCTCAGGGGAGGGAAAGACATGTGTTTCACCATGATAGCCAAACGTTCTTCTGGACTGCATCTCTGCAGAACACAGGACAGGCCCTAACATATTCTTTATCAACATTTTGGAGAAGTCTCCCAAATACTGGGTGGCTGTGTTCGGTGCAAGCTGAATACCCGTGAAGGAAGGAACTGGTTGCAAGAATAGACTTGCTAGTAAATGGGCATCAAAATGACCAGCACCTGGCTTCCTAGATAGCTAAACAGCCTGGTCCCCTGGTGTACAATGTCTCATGCTTTCAACCAGACGTCACTTGCTTGTTCAAACCACACTGAGACCTAAGAGGAAAAATGGGATTATGGGAGAATGATGGGGAGAACCCACCACACGGTGATATTCCCCTGTTAAAAATTAGTTTGGAAAGTTACCCTGAGTTAGCATGACTAGGGCCTTAATTTTTTTTAAAAAAAATCTGCACAGAGAAAACCTGCCTTCTGCAACCTGCATATATTTGCATATTATCCTCGTTTTGCATAATTTATTCAATTATACACATGGAATTCACTGCCACAGAAGGTGGTGGCGGCTACAAGCATGGACGGCTTCAAGAGGGAATTAGATAAACATATGGAGCAGAGGTCCGTCAGTGGCTATTAGCCACAAAGTATAGATAGGAACTCTCGGTCTGGGGCAAGTGATGCTCTGTATTCTTGGTGCTTGGAGGGGGTGGGGGGAATAGTGGGAGGGCTTTTAGTGTTCTGGCCCCACTGCTGGACTTCCTGAGGGCACCTGGTGTTTTTGACCACTGTGTGACAGAGTGTTGGGCTGGATGGGCCACTGGCCTGATCCAACATCGGCTTCTCTTATGTTCTTAAGTCATGGGGAGGGGCAGGAAGCTACAGAAGGTGCTGAAGTGCTTCTCCTGAGCTAGAAATATTGTTTTGAAACACCACTGTATGCTGAGATTTCATCAAGCACCACCTATACATTTTTACTTCAATCAACAAGACTAGAAGTGTGTCTTTTTGAAGAATGAAATCTGAGCTTCTCAAGAAGATGGAGTTTTGCTATATACTACATTCTGTTTTTTTCCTTTCACTTACACAAAACTGAAGGACACATGCAGCCCTGCTTATCCCTCACAGTTTACTAAATACAATCAGCCGATGGGCCCTTTTCACATGCAAATTTTGCTCTATTCTTTCACAAAGGGATTTTTAAAATCAAAAGAGTCGACTCCCACTTACCTGCCGACGTCTGCTTTAGTTTCTCGTTTTTCTTTTTCCTCCATTTCCATGGTTTGAAAATCCTGCCCAATGTTGCGAGCTTGCTGTTCCTTCGGACGGGAGGGGTTCGGATCCCTGAGACCAGATATTCGGAACGCACTGCAGGGGACTGATCCATGTCCTCTAAAAAGGAGAAGCCAACAGGTCCGATGGTTAAAGGAAGAACAAAAAGTATCAAAGAGGCTGAAATAAAAGAAAGTTTGATCCTCAGGCTGCAGGAAACAATGTGAGAAGATAAAAGTTGCCACCAAATTTTGATCACATGAAATTTCAAGGTTTCTATTCAAGATGAACTTTGGAGGGATTTCTAGGAAGCAAAAAATATTGTCAATTAGAATAGTGGCATTTCTTAAGGGAGGGGATTCTGAATTGGGAGAGTCTTCCTGACAGTCACAGGAAACATTAATGCTTTCCTGTATCTGTCATCTGTCTCCACGTATCCTTCTGTATTCGGCATCTGGAATTCGCTGACAGAGGATGTAGCGATGGCCAAAGGCAAAGATAGCTTTAAAAGGGGATTTGACAGATTCATGGAGGATAGGTCTATCAGCGACTACTAACAATGGTGACTAAAGGGAGCTTCCATGTTCAAAGGTATTCAACCTCTGAATTGCAGTGCTAGGAGGAAACATTAGGGTAAGGCATTGGCTTCTATGCCCTGTGGTTGGCCCTTCAGAGGAACCGGTTGGCCACTGTGTGAGACGGGACGCTGGACTAGTAGGACCACTGGTCTAATCCAGCAGGGCTCTTCTTATGTTATTATGTTTTCTCACAAAGGAGGAGTTTTGGTGGGGATTGTGCATATTGATTGTACCATACTTCTTGTGTACTGTTTTACTGATGTGCATAGACACTCTGCACAAAAAGAATCTTCCTACAACTGTGCCTATAGTGACATCAAGAAGACGAAGAAGAAGAAGAAGAGATTGGATTTATACCCCACCCTTCACTCGGAGTCTCAGAGCAGCTTACAAACTCCTTTCCCTTCCCCTCCCCACAACAGACACCCTGTGAGGTAGGTGGGGCTGAGAGAGCTCTGACAGAAACTGCTCTTTTTCAAGGACAGCTGTGCCAGAACAATGGCTTGCCCAAGGTCCATCCAGCAGGTGCAAGTGGAGCAGTGGGGAATCAAACCTGGTTCTCCCAGATTAGAGTCCGCGCACTTAACCACGACACCAAACTGGCTCTCAAGTCACCAAGATGACTTATTTTCAATGTTTCGCTGATTTCACACATCCACAGTAATGTCTGGGGGAGGGACATACAGGAGAATTCGTTTCAAATCCTCATTCTGCCTTGGCGCCATCACCTTCTCTCCACCTAACCTACCTCATACGATTGTTGTTGTGAGGATAGAACGGAAGAGGGAAGAACAATGTTGTCACCAGATCTGGGTCTCCACTGGGGACGGGGAAAAAGGGGTGCAAGGAATAAATAAAAATGAATGTGAGCTGAAGGAATTAAAAGCAGCAGCCAATTGATGGAGAATTCCTGATGCATAAGACCGACTTCAGGAACAACACCAGAATTCTAAACTTCAGAACTCTGAAATTGCAAGGAGAATTTCAGAAATATTCCTGGATGGGGAATTTCTCTGGGAATATTTCTGTGGAGGAGGAAGAGGAGGAGGAGATTGGATTTATACCCCGCCCTTCACTACCCAACGGAGTCTCAGAGTGGCTTACAATCTCCTTTCCCTCCCTCTCCCCACAACAGACACCCTGCGAGGTAGGTGAGGGCCCTAGATTCTGTCTAGAACCAGTTCCCTTGTTACCCTGGATATCTCCTTGGGGGTCTGAGGCTGCTGAAGAAATTCTTCATGAAGTGCAAAAGCATTATAAGACCTGGACTGAATTTTGCCTGAAGTAAAATTTCCAAAACAAAGTTTGAATTTGTGCATAAGGACACACAGACACACGCCTAGAAAACACAGAGAGAAATGCTATAGAATAAACTGTGGACTATGAAGACTTGCAGCAAGCAGAGATCTCTCCCTCCACGCACACACTTCCTCCACTCTTGATCTGGGTGGGTTTCCCAAGGCTTTCAGTCGCTGCAAAATCTACAGATTCAACTCATTCTCGCTTTTCATCCCAGTGGGGACTCACAGTGGCTCACACCATCATTCGCCTCCATTTTATCCTCACAGCAATTCTGTCAAGTATGCTAAACGGAGTCCGTGTGACAGGCCCAAGGTCACCCAACAAGCTTTCATGTAAGGATGCCAGCCTCCAGGTAAGGCCTGGCGATCCCCTGGAATCACAGCTCCTCTCCAGACTACAGAGATCAGTTCCCTTGGTGACAAATGCTTTGGAGGGTGGACTCTATGCCATTGTACCCCACTAAGGTCCCTGTCCTCCCCAGGCTCCATTCCCAAATCTCCAGGAGTTTCCCAATCGGGAGCTGGCAACCCTATCTCCCCCATCCCCCACCAGTGGCCAGGGGTGACCTGGAAACTGTACTTCCACAGCAGAGTGGGGATTCGAACCTGGGTCTGCCAGATCCTAACCAATGCTCTTAACCACTAATCCACACAGGATGAGAGATTCCCCCACTGCACCACTGACAATGAGAGTGAGAATACATTTGACAGAATCACTTTGTGCCTCACTTCAAACTAGAAATGGAACCAAACCAGGATCAGAAACGGAGGCCAGGCTTAAAATAATGATGATGATGATGATGACGATGATTTATACCCCGCCCTTCACTACCCAGAGGAGTCTCAGAGCAGCTTACAATCTCCTTTCCCTCCCCCTCCCCACAACAGACACCCTGTGAGGTAGGTGGGGCTGAGAGAGCTCCGACACAAACGGCTCATGTGAGAACAGCTCTGAAATAAATTATGACTGACCCAAGGTCACACCAGCAGCTGCATGTGGGGGAGTGGGGAATCAAACTTGGTTCTCTTAGATTAGAGTCCGCGCTCTTAACCACTACACCAAACAGGCTCGCCGGATAACCTCACCAGCTCCCGATTAGTTGTGCCCACCTCTCCATCCTTCCTCGCATTTGCCTCCAGAAAGACCTCATTTAGACCGCAGAATAATAAGTCTTGGTGTGACCATCAATTTCATTAATAGCATGGAGGCATTGTTAGGGGAAGTAAGAGAGAGAGAGAGAGAGAGAGAGAGAGGGCCCGGTGACAGGGACCTTCCTGCCAGTCTCTTAAAAGTAAGAAGCGGAGAACCATCAATAAAAGGGGTAGGTTGCATTCTTGGGATATCAGTGTGGGTGCCAGTGGATTGCTTCCCGAGAGCAATGCAAGCATCCATCACCCACTCTGACGGGGTGTGTGTGAGACTTATAAGGCAATTTGCATCTTTATTTCGACAACCCATACAATTTAAATGAGTGATATTGCACCCACTCTCGAGCCATTTCTTTCTCCTATAATAATAACGTCGTAATAATTTGCTTTTCTTTGCGAGCGCCGTGTTTAAGACAAACAACCCGATGTCAGAGATTTCATTTCATCATAACAAGACAAGTAAATGAAATAATGATTTGCGGTCTTATCTGAGGAAGTCAAACTTCTAAGAAAGCTCGAATTGTCCCCCCCCCCCCCGGAAAGGTTAGTTAAATACTAGTGTTTTAAAAAGCTGTTGGGGCGGGGTGGGGGAAGCACGTCTACTTCTCGTTTTGGGGGGAAAATGGTAAGGCAAAAATGAATAGTGAAAAGCTGACAGTTTAAACACAGACACATTAGTAGAAGTGATGCAAAAACATTATTTTTCAATGTGCAAAATGGAACTAAGTGGTTTTTAGAGATCTAAAATGAGATGTGTCACTAAACATGGGCACCGGTCGACTGCTGAAGCTGGGAGTGGACCAGAAAAGATTCAGCTGTCTTGAATCGAGTTTTAAGGTTTAAATCCCTCCCCCTGAGTCGTGCTGCAGGAGCGGCACACTCCCTTCATTGAAGGTGGGTGAGCCAGGAAAGGCCCAGGAGGCTGTGGGGAGGCATTTAAATGAGCCCTCTTGTGGGGAGGGTGGGGTATAAATCTGAAATAATAAATAAAATAATAAATAAATGCCTCCCCCCACCTTTCCCTCGCCCAGCAAAGGGATTCCCCAAATGGATACTGAATATATGGCATCCATTCGGGGAATCCTTGTTCGACCAGCCGATTCAGATTAGAGAATCTGATTTGGCTTTCAGCGGGTTGAATAATGCCAAGTAGGCATTATTCAGTTTTTTTCCAGTTCGTCCGAACCGAATGCACATCCCTAGTCCATGCTCCTAACCACTACACCAAACTGGTAATGCAACGAGCACATTATCAGTTGCTCTCAGTCCCTCGTCAGCTGATAATTTATGGTGACAAAATTAACTGCCATTACAAAAACCCAAAGACAAAAATACCAAAATCCAGAGAGGTAGAGATCCTTCCATTTTATTGATTCCAGAGAAGGAGATATGAGCCTGATTCTAAGAGAGAAGTTATGATGACCTTGCCCCATTCCCTCACTCAGACACAGGATTTTCTTTCAGTTTTCCCCTTCCTTTCTGGCTGAGCAGCCCCTTTATTTATTTTCTCCTTTTCTGAAAATCTATGGCTCTCACACCCTGTCACTGAACTGTATTTTGTTGCTGGCTCAGCGCAAGAACTTGAGGGAAGAGACAAGATCACCCTCTTAATTTAAACTTCTGAAAATGGCACATGAGAGGCTGTAGAACATTCAAAAATAAACAAGATATTTTATTCAGTGTGGAGGGGAAAGGTTAGGTGACATCAGGGGTAATATGTCTGAAGTAAATCAATAAAGAATTCTGAGGTAACTTAGTCATTTCACATTCATATGCTTCCAGCAAGTGAGAGTTTAAAGCTTTTCAGAAAATCTTACAGGTGAAAGGCTTTGGCTTCAGTGTTTCCTAAACACTCCAGTTCAATTTCTTGAGTTTAACTGACTCTTCAGGTTTCAGAAGGCAGGGATACACTACCAAGTACCCAAATCCCTTCTCTGAACTCTCCAGGGATCACTCCAAACATGGAGCTATCTTTCTCATTAACTGGGCAGGGAATCACTCCTCTAACTAGATCTGTCCCTTTTTCAAGCCCGAATGAAGGTCTTCACTGATCTTTTGAGAAGGCCATACCAATTACACTGCCAGTGGTATAAATCTTTATAGTGTAGATTATTGGGGTGGGGGGTGAGATAGTGTATGCACCATTACATTACTTCTGGGGAAACCAGGCAGAAGCTCTAGGAATCACTGGAAACTAAACCATAGAGTTTTCAATGAATCCTAGATATACCCTCTGTCACTTCAGGATTTTGCATGGAATTTTGGTCTATAAATTTATTCATTGTTTATTGAGTATATATCTAGAATGCCTTTCAACAATATATTGCTGAATATTCTAATATATTATATCAGACAATAAAATCAGGTAAACTCAGAAAATAAGACACCATATTTCACACACACAAAAAGGAAAGCTTATCGCAGGATTCAGCCCCCAGTCCACAGCACTATCAGTCTAGCTCACAAGCTCTTCTAAAAAAAGCAGGCTTTCATAGATCTTTGAAGATGGAGCCGATGTCAACTCCTAAGGGAGTCCCACACAGCCAGAGGTGGTGACCAAGAAGTCCCCACTCCACATCCCACTCAGTCAAACTGTAATTACAGCTGGCTGCCAGGGAATCACCTCAAGCGTCAGGTTGGATGGTGCAAGTGGAGCATGTCCCTGTTCCAAAATTGCCCTGGAGGTGCTTTTGACTCTGTTGTGGAGTGGCCCTTATACTTAATGGGCTACGTCAGGGATTCCCACTGTGGTGCCCGACAAGTATTTTTAGGAAGTGGGTGGGGCTTTTGCCCAGCAAGGTTTCTGACTGGCCAATGGAGATTTGATAAGCTGCACAGACCTTTTAAAATGTTGCCTAAGCAGCAGCTGCTACCACAGCACTGTGTAAGTGAAGGTAAGTGATGGCAGCGCTTTTTGGGCACTCATCTTGTGGCTTCACCCACCGCGCCGTGCCAGACTTCCAAAGGCTCGAAAATGTTGGGGACCCCTGGGCTACATGCACAACCCCACTGGGGCAAAAAGTATCCCCCAAATGGAACACCCCCTATAATGTCACCCTTTTCAACCATTTTGCTCACTTTTACTCCTGCTTGCTTTCTGTCACTTCTCAACAGCTCCTCTGAGGACTTCTTTTTCTAAAAATAGAGGGCTGTTTTCACTGGCGACACAATCCAGTCATTGAAGAGCATGTATTTTATTTTATTTATTTATCTTTATTTTCATACCCCGCCCTCCCCGCAAGCGGGCTCAGGGTGGCTCAGAAGGGCACAAATGCCAGTCAGAACATCATAAAACATTTAAAATCAACAATAACAATAAAATTCCAATAAATTACAGATATATAACTACAATTCCCAATAAAGTGCTTCCAGTCTTACTAATCGGATGGCTTCCTATCGGGTTGGGGTCCAGCCAACCATGACCATCGGGCCTGGGCTGTATTCAGGGCCAGCTCACGTTATAGATGTTATTGCAGTGGATGTTACTACTGGTGGCGGCTCCTAGCTAAAGGCCTGGCGGAAGAGATGTAGCCTGTGAGATGTCATAGCATCAGGCAGACAACCAGATAAGCCTGCCCGATAGTACCACAAAGCCAAATCAGAGTGAGAGCATTGGTCTTTGCCCTCGCTCTGAATTGCAGAGCATTTTCCATCTCTTTTGCTCTCGGTACACCCCTACCTGGAAGGTCTTTGGGACCTGACAAGCTAAATGTATGAATCGACTCTGGCCTCAGGGTCTAGTCCTAAATCCAAGAAGCACAGAAGAAAGGAGAGGAAATAACATGCAACCAACCCTGAAGTAAAAAATGCCAAGAATTTGAGGAAGGCGAAAGGTATTTCACCCATTGCCATTTACAAAACCAATGCATACTAGAATAAATGAATATTCTTTAACAATTATAGAAGACTATCACAGAATAATCACATGTGAATCTTACCTACTGTCAAAGACTAGGAGACCAAAAACTAAATGTTTGTCGACAAACTGTCTTCCTCAGTGGTGTGACATACAAAATGCCACCTATTCCTAAGTCAAAAAACATATAAAAACCATTTAGAATATTGTAGTAATGGGGGAAACAGCTGGCGAAAATATATTTAGTCTTTGTTTTACCACTGATAATAGGAGATGCTGACATGTTATAATTATTTGTGATGTTTTGTATACTCGTTAAAAATATTCATTCAGTCTAGAATCTATTCATTTTATAAACACCAGATTTGTTTTCCCCCCACTTATATATCTTCCCCCTCCCTTAACTTTCTGGTTTTTCTAGCCTCAAGTCTATATTTGGAGCCAGCAACTGCCCCTCCCTCCAGGTCTCTGGATCCACCCCTTTTCCAGATGGGAAAGGCTCCTCGGGCTTTGGATAGGATTGCCAAATTCCAGGTGGGACCTGGAGAGCTTCAAGAATGATCTCCAGACAAGAGAGATCAGTTCCTTTGAAGAAAATGGCTGCTTCAGAGGTCGGATGACATTTCATCATATCCTGCTGAGCTCCCACCTTTCCACAAACCCCAGGCTCCACCCCCAAATTCCAAGAATTTCCCAAGCCAGAGCTGGAAATCCTCGCTTTGGGGTGAGTGGAACTTTCCCATGCAGGTTGCAGGGAACAGGGTGCAATGAGGTCATGGTCCAGGGTAGGGTTGCCAACCTTAAGGTGCTGGCTGGAGATCTCCTGGGATTACAACAGATCTTCAGGCCACAGACATCAGTTCCCCTGGAGAAAATGGCTGCTTTGGAAGGTGGAATCTATGGCACTGAATACCACTGAAGCCCCTCCCCTTCCCAAACTCCGCCCTCCTTAGGCTCCACTCCCAAAATCTCCTGGTATTTCCTGGCCTGGAGCTGGCAACCCTAATCCAGGGGAATGTGTCCTCTCAACTGAGCACAGAGTCCAAGGCCCAAGAAGTCAGCAGGGTTGCCAGCTCTGTGCAGGGAAATACCTGGAGATTTGCGGGGTGGATTCTGTGGAGGGCAGGGTCTGGGGAGGGGAATGACTCAGCAGGGTGTAATGCCATATCGTCCACCCTCCAAAACAGCCATTTTCTCCAGGGGGGACTGATCTCTGTCATCTGGAGATCAATTGTAACAGTGGGAGAGTTCCAGGTCCCATCTGGAGGTTGGCAACCCTAGAAGTCAGTGTTCACTGATTTAAGCTAAGCAGAACACACAAATGTGTGCCAGATATGGAGGAGTTGAAACTGGATGAGAAGGCTCTTCCCCCCCCCTATAATGGAAATACACAGAAAAGAAAGAGGTAGAGGACATTAAATAAAATGACTATTATTAAGCGTAACGTAGCAATGTAGGCATTAGAGCCATTATACTATAGGCCAGGGTTCATGCTTGGCGGAAGGATGGAATTAAAATGTGATACAGAGTAAGAAATTCAGCACTCTTGATGGGTCTACACACAGGCGCGCACACATAAGTGGACAAATATCTCCTGCCTGCCTGTTCCCCAGACCAGACCACTGCCAAGTGGATAGGGGCCAAGCAATATATTCTGAATGGTGAGAATTTAAAAACAAAAACCCTCCAATGCAACTCTTTTTTTTTTTGCCGTCAAATCACATCTGATTTATGACAACCCCTAGTGGGGTTTTCAAGGCACAAGAGGTTCAGGGGTGCTTTGCCGTTGCCTGCTTCCGTGTCCTGACCCTCATATTCCTTGTTGGTTTCCCTTCCAAATATTGACCAAAGCACCCGGCTTAGCTTCTGAGATCAGGCTAGCCTGGGCTATCCAGGTCAGGGCCCAACACAACACAGGGTACGAGGGCTGCCAGCCTCCAGATGGGGCCTGGGGATCTCCCGTTTTTACAGCTGATCCCTAGCTGACAGAAATCAGCTCCCCTGGAGAAAATGGCTGCTTTGGAGGGTGGGCTCTATGGTATTGTACTATGCTGAGGCCCCTCCCCTCCCCAAACCATGCCCTCTCCTGGCTCCACCCCCAAAGTCTCCTGGTATTTTCCAACTCAGACCTGGCAACCCTGAAGGTACACATATTCCTAACAAAGAAGCGCTGTCATAGAATCCCACTTTAGCAGAGGTTTCACATCCGAGATCTCACAATAAGCAAGAAATACGCACAGAAGCACACTGCCCAATTGTTTTAGAGCCCTGGGATAAATCTGCCCATGGTTCCCACTTGGATTACTGGTGACTGTTCACCTCTGTCATTTTGCTTTCTGTAAATCACCCCTACAAAGTCCTTTAGTCCCCTAAAAATCTTTGCCTGCCATTCCCTTCATATACTGGCGATTCTAGTACATAGAATGACAGACTGGTGATTTGGTGGTAGAGCACCTAATAGGCATGCAGACGGTCCCAGGTTCAATCTGCAACATCTTCAGAGAAAAGTATCAAGCAGGAAGTTATGTGGAAGACCTCCATCTGAGACCCTGAAGAGCTCACGTTGATGGGGTCCGAACTGGCAAAGACTGACCAAGAAAGAGATCTTGGAGTCGTAGTAGATAACTCAATGAAAATGTTGAGACAGTGTGCGGCTGCAATGAAAAAGGCCAATGCTATGCTGGGAGTTATTAGAAAGGGAACTGAAAACAAATCAGCCAGTATCATAATGCCCCTGTATAAATCGATGGTGCCACTTCGTTTGGAGTACTGTGTACAGTTCTGGTAGCCACACCTCCAAAAAGATATTATAGCATTGGGAAAAGTACAGAAAATGATTAAGGAGATGGAACACCTCCCCTATGAAGAAAGCTTAAAGAGATTAGGGCTCTTTAGCTTGGAGAAACAACAGCTGAGGGGTGACATGGTTTATAAGATTGTGAATGGAATAGAGCAGGTCGAGAAAGAAGTCCTTTCCTCCCTTTCTCACAATACAAGAACTTGTGGGCACTCCATGAAATTGCTGAGCAGTCGGGTTAGAACAGATAAAATGAAGTACTTCTTCACCCAAAGAGTGATTGACCCGTGGAATTCACTGCCACAGGAGGTGGTGGCGGCTACAAGGATGGACGGCTTCAAGAGGGAATTAGATAAACACATGGAGTAGAGGTCCAGCAGTGGCTATTAGCCACAAAGTATAGATAGGATCTCTCAGTCTGGGGCAAGTGATGCTCTGTATTCTTGGTGCTTGGGGGGGGGGGGGGGGCAACAGTGGGAGGGCTTCTAGTGTCCTGGCCCCACTGCTGGACCTCCTGAGGGCACCTGGTGTTTTTGGCCACTGTGTGAGAGAGTGTTGGACTGGATGGGCCATTGGCCTGATCCAACATTAGCTTCTCTTATGTTCCCTTATGTTCTTAAGAGCTGCTGTCTGTCTGAGCAGACCAGGGGTGCCCAGCCTTTTTGAGACAGCAGGCACCTTTGGAATTCTGCCCCAGGGTGGTTGGCACAACCACAAAATGGATGCTGCAGTGGGTGGAGCCAATCACAAAATGTCAGGGATCGAGGTTATATATAACTCTTCAATATTTCAGAAAGCAGCTCGACTTAACAGGATGCCTTGTAATCTCCACACGAACACACAAAAACTGCCTTCTACTGAGTCAGACCATCAGTCTATCAAAGCCAACATTGTCTCCTCTGACTGGCAGCAGCTCTGCATGGTCTCACATCACCTCCTACCTGATCCTTTTGCCTGGAGATACAAACCTGGGCCTTTCTGCATGCCAAGCAGATCCTCTGCCTTTGAGCTATGTAAGCCAGCAAGGTGCTTTTGTACTCTTATGAATGATAAATTCATAAATGGACTGCTAATTGTGTGAGAGAAATTAGGAGGAATAACCAAGGAGAAAAACCAGCTCCAAATGACTCCAGAAAATGCTTGAGACAGCGGTTCCCGAGGTTGCCAACTCCAGGAAGCTTCTCTTAACACACAAAGACACTGACACAGAAAATAGCCATCTTGTCTCTGGCTAAAGACATGTGCTCACGAACTCCATTACATGTTCTCTACACATCACAGGCTGCAACCCCCGCCCCCCCATTCCTTGACCAGTGAAACAATGGACTTGACCAGCTAAAAACCGGTTTGGCTGCCCAGAGAGGTTAATCCCATCTACAAGACAATGCTCCTAGCCGATGATGTCAGCTCCCGGCCCCAGGTATTCCTCTGACCATGCTAGGTAGAATCTAACATTGCCCAACACCCCTTCTCCTACTGGGCAAGAGCTAATGGGTGGACCAGCAAGGGGTGGTCTCAGGACAGGCATCTGGCCAAGCCTGCCCCCAGAGACCACCCCCCAATAAAAGAAAGCTCCCAGCAGCCAGCTCTCTCTCTTGCCTCGATGATCTCCTGCCCTCCCTTACCTTCAAGACTCTTGGTCTGCGCAGCCAAGGGCCTACACGTGCTGCTGCTGGTTCAGCACATGTGCTCCCCCCCCCCCATCTTTCTCCCAGCCTATTATTAATTTTTCCAGAAGGACTACACCAGCTACTGGAGAGGTAAATATTGCCTTCTACAGGAAACCAACAATCTCCCGCTCATGCAAATGTCTCTTAATCTCTCTAATTTCCTAGCATCTGTACGTGTGTGTATGATTCTGTATTGTTTGAATGAGATATAATTTTCTTAGTAAAGAAACACTGCTTTATCATTACATCAGTCTCCTTGTCTATTCTCTGGTTTGTCTGGAAGGGGCCCAACCTCTGTATATACAGGTGTGATCCGTTTTTGCCTATTGCCAGTTATTAATATTCATAATTCCCCAATATGGATTAAGAAACCAAGGCAATTTTGCTAACAAGCTACAGCCTCTCTCCCTAATCTACACAGCCAATCAGAAGCCCTGCTGGACAAATGCCCCACCTGGCCATGCTCACTTTCTAAAAGCACTTAGCAGGAGCCTGGAGATTTGTTTATAGGTGCCCCGGTGCTCAAAGGCACAGTGTTGGAGGCCCCTGGAGTAGGCAGTCCTCACCTTGATGGTCTAGTGGTCTGATTCAGTAGAAGGCACCTTCATTTATGTTATGTTATTTTTGGACTGTCCTCCCCTGCACGCAGGGCTCAGGGTAGTGAACAACATTTCAATAAATACAATTTCAAGTAGGATTAAAATGGTTAGAACAGTAGTTCTATAACTATTCAGCTAGTACGGAGTATTGGTTAAGAGTGGCGGACTCTAATCTGGAGAACCGAGTTTGATTGCTGACTCCTCCACATGCAGCTGCTGGGTGACCTTGGGCCAGTCAAAGTTATCTGGGAGTTGTTCTCTCAAGGGCAGTTCTCTCAGAGTTTACTGCAGCTCTGAGAGAACTGTGACTGACCCAAGATCACCCGGCTGGCTACATGTGGAGAAGTGGGGAATCAAACCTGGTTCTCCAGATTAGAGCCCACTTTAGGGATGTGCACACAAAAAAAATTCGGCCCATTCAGATTTGGCTGAATAGGGCTGAATGTAATTTGGCCTGCCGAATGACCCCCCCCCCCCCCCGAATGCCACTTTTGGCAATGCAAGCTGATTGGGGTGGCATTCAGCCAGCCGAATCACATTCAGCTTAATTATACCCTATGATGCGACTTGAGTTTTAAAGTTTAAATCCCTCTCCACCGGAGTTGCACTGCAGAGGCAACACACTCCCTTCATTGAAGGAAAGGAAATTTGCCTTCCCTTCAGTGAAGGGAGTCCACTGCCCCCCCCCCCAAGCTAGCCCTCCTCTGCCTTTCCTGGCACGCTAGAGAAGCCCAGGAGAGCCCCCCCCCCCGCCAAGGCCAGTGAGCCAGGAAAGACCCTGGAGGGTGCAGGAAGGCATTGAAATGCCTCCCCCTGCCTTCCCTTCACCCAGCAAAGGGATTCCCTGAATGGATGCTGAATATACGGCATCCATTCGGGGAATTCCTGATTGGCCAGCCAAATCAAATTAGAAAATCTGATTTGGCTTTCAGAGGGCTGAATAATGCCAAGTAGGCATTATTCAGGTTTTTTCCAGTTCGTCCGAACCGAAGGAACATCCCTAGTCCATGCTCTTAACCACTACACCAAACTGGTAATGCAACGAGCACATTATCAGTTGCTCTCAGTCCCTAGTCATCTGATAATTTATGGTGACAAAATTAACTGCCATAACAAAAACCCAAAGACAAAAATACCAAAATCCAGAGAAGTAGAGATCCTTCCATTTTATTGATTCCAGAGAAGGAGAGATGAGCCTGATTCTAAGAGAGAAGTTATGATGACCTTGCCCCATTCCCTCACTCAGACACAGGATTTTCTTTCAGTTTTTCCCTTCCTTTCTGGCTGAGCAGCCCCTTTATTTATTTTCTCCTTTTCTGAAAATCTATGGCTCTCACACCCTGTCACTGATCTGTATTTTGCTGCTGGCTCAGCGCAAGAACTTGAGGGAAGAGACAAGAGACAAGATCACCCTCTTAATTTAAACTTCTGAAAATGGCACATGAGAGGCTGTAGAACATTCAAAAATAAACAAGATATTTTATTCAATGTAGAGGGGAAAGGTTAAGTGACATCAGGGGTAATATGTCTGAGGTAAATCAAAGAATTCTGAGGTAACTCTGGCTGAGGACAGACTGGAGTTCCGGCCCACTTCAGGTCAGCTGTGCAAGCAGATGAGGCGGGCCCGTTCACACAGCCATAGCTGCCTGGCGGAGGCGTGCCGTACTCACCGAGTTCCGTGGCGCTTTCCTCCCACGGCAGTCGTGCACCAGGAGGAACTGGTGCCCAGCCATCTGGGTGCGTGTTCCTCTCGCTTCTGGCTGGTGTGAATGCGTGCGGAAGTGCACAGCTGCGCACCGTGCTGCCGCCACCACCAGGAGCCGCCCTCAGGGTGCATGCTGTGGGCTGCCTCCTCCTCGGAATGCTTGCGCTGCACTGCACGCAGTGCGAACAGCAAGCTCCGGGATGCTTTGGCCCGGTTGCTCTGCCCCGCTTCCATGATGCAGTGCTGCCCCAGTCTGTCCTCGACCTCTGTCATTTCACATTCATATGTTTCCAGCAAGCAAGAGTTTAAAGCTTTTCAGAAAATCTTACAGGTGAAAGGCTTTGGTTTCAGTGTTTCCTAAACTCAATTTCTTGAGTTTAACTGACTCTTCAGGTTTCAGAAGGCAGGGATACACTACCAGAAGGCAGGGATACACTACCCAAATCCCTTCTCTGAACACTCCAATCTTGGAGCTATCTTCCTCATTAACTGGGCAGGGAATCACTTCTCTGACTAGAAGATCTATCCCTTTTTATGGCCTAAATGAAGGTCTTCGCCGATCTTTTGAGAAGTCCGTACCAATTACACTGCCAGTGGTATAAATCTTTATAGTTTAGATTATTGGGGTGGGGGGTGCGATATTGTATGCACCATTACATTACTTCCGGGGAAAACCAGGAAGTGGCAGACAGTAGCTCTAAGAATCACTGGAAACTAAACCATAGAGTTTCCAATGAATCCTAGAGATACCCTCTGTCACTTCAGGATTTTGCATGTAATTTTGGTCTATAAATTTATTCATTGTTTATTGAGTATATATCTAGAATGCCTTTCAACACACATGCTCTCTAGGACAGCTTCTAATATATTATATCAGATAATAAAATCAGGTAAACTCGGAAAATAAGACATCATATTTCACACATGCAAATAGGCAATCTTATCACAGGATTCAGCCCCCAGTCCACAGCACTATCAGTCTAGCTCACAAGCTCTTCTAAAAAAAAGCAGGTTTTCATAGGTCTTTGAAGATGGAGCCGATGTTAACGCCTAAGGGAGTGTCACACAGCCAGAGGTGGTGACCAAGAAGTCCCCACTCCACATCCCACTCAGTCAAACTGCAATTACAGCTGGCTGCCAGGGAATCGCCTCAAGCGTCAGGTTGGATGGTGCAAGTGGAGCATGTCCTTGAGACCGTTCTCACACACGATGCTTCGACCTTATCTGCCATTCGAAAGGTAACCACCTCAGCCTTGCCAGGAGGAACACAAAATGGACAGCTTTCAATCATGCGTGAGCAGAATTCACCCATGCACACATACACAAAAATATGTAAGAAAGGCTGACCAGCATTTTAGCAGTATGTTGGAGCCACCCATGGTTGCTCAGGTCTGAGCTGTGCTGTGAAATAACAATGTCCCCTTTAAAGCTCTCTGTTCTAAAAAGGGGGGTGGGGAGGGATGGCATGCTGGGCCCGAGAGCCTGTTGTTCAATCTAGAAAGTTACTGATGGCAGCAGTTCCTGCAAGTCACAGTATGGGGCCAGCAGGGCTGCTAAAACACATCAGGATCCCAAGCTTCCATGCCAGACTTCTGACGGAGGGAGGAGTTAGAGTGGTAGCGAAAAGGTCCTGCAGAAAGCCTGGAGAGAATACTGCAAGTTGCAAAGGTACAGAAGGTTCTGGTCCACCTGTGCATGGACAGAACCTTGGTTGCTGCCCATTTAATGACCAGCTACTGACTGTGTAAACTGTCTCCACTCAGAAGTGTTCTATTTAATACTATCTGGACGATGAGATGAGGAAGTCCTCTGGGAGTTTTCACAGCTGGCTCTATAATGAGAGGAAGCAAGGCAGTGGCATTGGGTGGCAGATTATGGAAGGTTTCAATCTCTACTTCCTTATCTTTTGCCATTCTCTACTAGGGTTGCCAGGTCCCTACGAGATGCTGGCAGGGGAACGGGGGGATGCTCCAGGAGCGGGAAGCGTTGTCCCTGACATGCTGATGTTACAGGAAGTGACATCACATGCCATGCCTACGTCACTTCCAGGTGACGTCGGCAGATCAGGAGCAAAGCTCTGGTTTGGGAGCAAAACTCTATGGTAAAATTGACTTCAAACCATAGAGTTTTGCTCAAAAACCAGAGTATCCCCCCCGATGTCACCAGTGTGTCTACATCACTTCTGGGTAACATAGGCATGTCGCTCCACATTTGATATCTGGCAGCCAAAAATGTTCACTGACTCCACTGCAGGCACTATAGAAGTTTGCCTTGAGACAGCCCATTCAGTCCTCATAGAGTTATTGACATCAGCCAATCCATGTGAGTATCTAAAGACATAAAATCCTTTAAAAATGAATTAAAGAGTAGTGGCCCCTCTAAGCTGTGAAGTCTTGTGAGCAAAAATTCTACTTTGTGAACTTACTGGCATTAAAGTTGCGAGCGAGCAATTTGGCTCCTGCATAAATTAGTCTGCTCTGGAGCCATCCTTCCTGAGCTAAGACAAAAACATGTGAGCTGGAGGCTAAAAAACTGTGAGCTAGCTCACACTAACTCAGCTTAGGGGAACACTGTTAAAGAGTACTTTCTGGACAACACCCCCCCCCAAGGACCAGGCCACTGCTTTTGGTGGGGCTCCCAGGGGCCCAGCCACAGTTGCCATTGCTCCTAAGGTGGGGAAGGGGGGAGATTGAGTAGGGGGGCAGGAGTAGAGAGGGGGACATTGTCTGAGGAGGGATGGAGGTTAAGAGAACACGGAGATTGACATACAAGGGATGAGGGGAGAAAAGGGGGGGAGAAAGGACTGCCAGAGAAGGGGGGGGGAGAAAGGAGGGGGAAAGACTGACATAGAAGGGGCGAGGAGAGAGGGGGGATGAGGAAAGAATGCTAGATATGAGGTGGGGCAGAGAGGGGGGGACATTGGCCCATTCCACATCTAGCACTCACTCTGCTGTTTTATCAAACCCACGTTGGAACAGAAATCCCCCTCTACATTGCACGCCACTTTCACTTTCTTTGATTGTCGGATTTTATGGTAGCCTCCACACTGCATGCCGGTTTCACTTCTTTTGGTCTCTCGGTTTTATGGTAACCATCTGCATAGCTTTATGGCCGTTTTATGGCCAATCAGGGGTGACTCTGCAGTCAGTATGGGCCGTTGGCCCAGGGTATTTGAATGTGGTTTTGAGCCACATCTTTTTCTGTTCCTGTGTGGGTTTGGTAAAACAACGGAGCGAATGCGAGATGCAGAATTGGCCACTGACAGAGATGAGGGATACTCCCTCCCACAAGTTTCTTGTGGGTCCCCACTTGTTATCCATCTATAGCATCTTCAGCACATATGCCACTTAAAATAGAAATATTTTTTGCCCCGAGAAGTTTACAACATAAAAATAGATGAGGAGAAACGGTAGCGGGGTGGAAGAAAAGGAATGCTTGAGTAAATGAAGGATGTATTTAAGTAACGTCAGATACTTAATTTATCTCAGGGCAAAGGGTTATGTTTCACAGAACTGTACAGGAAATGTTGGCTGTAGCTACCCTTCAGGTATTTGGGGAGTGTGACCCTGTCTTCCCTTTTCTCTTCTCCAGATGAAAACATACCCAGTTCCTGCAACCTTTCCTCACAGCCAGTTTGGAGTAGCTGGTTAAGAGTGCAGACTCTAATCTGGGAGAGCCAGGTTTGATTCCCCACTCCTCCGCATGCAGCTGCTGGTGTGACCCTGGGTCAGTCACAAGTTCTCTCAGAGCTCTCGCGAGCAGTTCTCAAAAGAGCCCTCTCAGCCCCACCTAACTCTCAGGGTGTCTGTTGTGTGGAGGGGAAGGGAAAGGAGATTGTAAGACTCTCTGACACTCCTTCAGGCAGTGAAGGGAGGGGTATAAATCTAATCTCTTCTCTCTGTTCTTATGCATTTATTGCTCTTCAGAAAAGAAGACCTGGAAAATTCAGAGCTCCTATGTCTGGGGAGAACTGGCTGGGAAGACTTTCAGGAGCCTCCTGAGTTGAAACTGCCGATGAAGACAAGCCCCAGACCCCTGGAGGGACGCTGTCCATCTTGGAAATCTATTCGGTCGTATTGAGATAACCTACATTTTTCAGCCCAGACTTTGTTTCAAATTAGCAAGGGAACGGAACAGATTGCGCTCATTGAAGAAAAAAAGGGGGGGGGGGAGTGAGAAGTACCCCATCCAAATCCCAGAAGGCGCCCAAAGAAACGTACTGCTTCTACCCAAGACTTGTTTCCAGCCCGCCTCTACAAAGCTGACATATCACTTTAATGGCATTACCAAGATCCCGAGCCAAGGTGCGAACACATTAATCAGGAAGCGTTCACACCTTTAGAACAACTGTCAAGCCACAGTAACACAGTTGTAGGGTTTTCTCCTAATGTGCAACCTGTTGTCTTCGTTGGGTCGTTATCAAAATAAAAGCCAGCGTGCTGGTGGGAGAATCGAAGACGAGGCAGCCTCACCGTTGCCAGAGAATTAAGAAGAAAATGGGAAGCGCTGTGAGGTTGTTAAGAGTACGACAGTTATTACGAAGGCTAATGGTGGTTGTACATGTGGTGAGGCGTGAGAGTGAGCTTGCTACTCTCTCTCCCCTGCTGCACAAAGAACCTGACATGGGAATCATCCTGAGTCCCCTAGCGGCTACACTCAAATATGCTCCAGCTGTCCATACAGAGGAGGAGGAGACTGGATTTATGCCCTGCCCTCCACTACCCGAAGGTCCAATCTGCACTGGTATTTCTCACACTGTCTTGCAAATTTCTGTCTGCACAGAACAGCTTTACATAGCAAATGCAGATTGGGCCTAGAGGCTGACAATCCCTTTCCCCTCCCCTCCCCACAACTGACACCCTGTGAGCGATGCTCCCTCTAAGCTGTGGAGTCTTGTGAGCAAAAATTCTATTTTGTGAGCTGCTGGCATTAACGTTGGGAGGGAGCGGTTTGGCTACTGCATAAATTAGTTGGCTCTGGAGCCATCCTCCCTGAGATCAACACAAAAATGTGTGACCTGGAGGCTAAAAAACTGTGAGCTAGCTCACATTGACTCAGCTTAGAGGGAACACTGCCTGTGAGGTAGGTGGGGCTGAGAGAGCTCCCTCAAGAATTGCCCTTGAGAGAACAGCTCTGAAAGAACTTCTGACTGACCCAAGGTCACACCAGCAGCTGCATGTGGAGGAGTGGGGAATCAAACCCAGTTCTCCCAGATTCGAGTCCATGCTCTTAACCACTACACTAAACTATGGAGCAGTCGCATGCCTTGCTTATTGGGTTGGAGTCTGGTCAGACTAGGTCTAGGGAGTCCCAGGTTTAACTCCCCACTCTGCTAACCTCCCTCAATGACTTTGCACAGTTGATCTCGATCTCTCTCTCTCTCTCTCTCTCTCTGTCATACAGGGCAAGCTATTACACATACATTGAACTCCAGACAACAGATCTTCCCCCCTCCCTTGGAGAAAGTGACTGCCTGTTCAGCTGGCCCCAATGAGTTTTCTCCCAAAGGCCAACATAGGTGTGGAAAGGGGCTTTCAGAGAAGCAAGCTTGGTTGCCTAGCAATGGGCACTGAGGGGAAAGTTGTTGGCTCTGATGATGGAATAGGGTTCCCAACCTCCAGGTGGGGCCTGGGGATCTCCCACTTTTACAATGGATCTCCAGCTGACAGAGATCAGCTCCCCTGGAGAAAATGGCTGCTTTGGAGGGTGGACTCTATGGCATTGTACCATGCTGAGGCCCCTCCCCTCCCCAAACCCCACCCTCTCCTGGATCCACCCCCAAAGTCTCCAGGGATTTTCCAACCCAGACCTGGCAACCCTATGATGGAAATACCTAAAGATTTGGGGGACTGGATCCTGTGGAGGGCAGCATTTTGGGGGGGGGGGAAGGAAGGACTCAGAAAGCTATAATGACATAAGATCTACACTCCAAAGCAGCCATTTTCTCCAGGGGAACTGATCTCTGTCATCTGGAGATCAATTGTAACAGTGGAGCTAAGCAGGAGAGAGGGCCTGAGAAATTTCACACAGCCAATATGTCCCATTTCAGGAACTCTTCAGTAACAATTTCTGTCAGGCATTTTACACAGAACCGTATTAGTACCACTTCCCTAACGGAATGTATTGGCCCTTTCACACAGAAATGTGCCTCTCCCGTTGGGGAGGCGTTCCTGAGCCAGTTTACCTTGAAACCTCCTCCCAAGCGTTCTTCAGTTCTTCTACTGGTCCTGAAGCGCTATGGGGTGCTGTGTGAAATGCCCCGTTTCTGACAGTTTATTCTGGGCACGCTAGCAGTGAGTGGGGAAGGGGGTTATGCTGAAAGTCCATTGTATCTTCACTGACAGAAGAAGGCCACTGAGGGGACAGTTAGACCCATCTGGCAGTGGGCGGAGGAAAAAAGTGGACCCAGCACCCAGTCGGTCCTCCCCCTTCACTGGCTCCCTCCAGACTGAGGCCGAGATGCTGGCCGGTGGCTCTGTGGGTGGGACTGAGGCAAAGCAGGGAGAGAATGCAGCCAGTGGCCAGGAACCCCCTTTTGAGTGGCAGTCCATCCAGCCAACTGATTTTGAAACCCCATGGAATCTTGAAAATGGCTTTATATAATAGGAAAGATGCTGTTAGTCGCCCTGAGCCTGCCCAGCAGGGAGGGCAAGATACAAATTAAACAAACAAACAAATAAATAAATAAATATTTCTTGCATAGTGCAGGAGGTTGGACTAGATGACCCTGGAGCAGTATTTCCACTAAGCTGAGTTAGTGTGAGATAGCTCACAGTTTTTTGAGCCACCGGTTTATGCATTTTTGTCTTAGCTCAAGAAGGATGGCTCCAGATCAAACTAATTTATGCAGTAGCCAAATCGCTTGCTCCCAACTTTAATGCTGGTAGCTCACAAAGTAGAATTTTTGCTCTCAGGACTCCACAGCTTAGGGGGAGCATTGGTCTGGAGGTCCCTTCCAGCTCTATGATTCTATGATCTTGGGCCTCTTTGAAAACTAACAAGTTTTTCATCTAGTAGAAATTTTGTGGACTGGGTCTATAGTCTCTTTTTATCGGCAAATTATCTGTGCTTATACTATTGACTGCACATAGATCCAGTTGGTCAGGTGTGCTGGTCTGCAGCCATAGAATGAATTTAGAGTCCAGTGGCACCTTTAAACCTTTGTTGGTCTTAAAGATGCCACTGGGCTCTAAATTTGTTCTACTGACTGCACACTTCAGCTCAGAAAGCATCCTGTTAGTGTCTCTCACCCACTCTCTGGCAAAAAGCAACATGCGGTTTTATGGCTGTTGTTAGCCCAATTGCCTTAATTAGTTATTAATATTGGGGAATTATGAACTTAACTGGCAATAGGCAAATATGGATCATCACCTGTGTATACAGAGGCTGCGCTCTTTCCAGACAAACCAAAGAGTAGACACAGAGACTGAATTAAATGATAAAACAGTGTTTCTTTACTAAGAAATTATATCTCATTCAAACAATACAGATGCACACACACTTTTATACAAGAACTAGGAAATCAGAGAGAGCAGGGTCCTTTTGTAGAAAAAGAGCTGCAGGAGCTCATTAGCATAACTCATTAGCATAACTCATTAGCATATGCCACATTCCTTGACATCACTGGAAGTGTGTCAGAAAGGGAATGTCAGTTTCAGCCCCATTATACCCTATGGGCCATTGAAATCAATGGCAAAAACGCATAGGGTATATGAGGGGCTGGAGGAAACGGGATTTGAGGGAGAGGCTCCAAACTTGCAGGGTAGCTGCTGGAGCCTCTCCTTGAAATACCCACCAAGTTTCAAGAAGATTGGACCACGGGGTCCAATTCTATGGGCCCCCAAACAGGTTGTCCCATCCTCTTCATTGTTCTCTATGGTGGGAAAAATGTTACCTTTTTTTCTACCATAGAGAACAATGGAGGGAATGGGGTAACCTGTTTGGGGGCCCGTAAAATTGGACCCCCTGGTCCAATCTTCTTGAAACTTGGTGGGCATTTGGGGGAGAGGTCCCAGCAGCTACCCTGCAAGTTTGGAGCCTCTCCCTCAAACCCCCTCCCCTCCAGTCGCTTTTAAAGTTGCCACCGAATTTCGGCGGCAATTCGGCAGCAGGCTGAATCGGATGAGAGAATCTGATTCGGCCCATGGCTGCCCTAGTGGCTGCTCCTGAGCTGGCGGAGCTTTGCTCCGCCTCGCTCCAGCCCCAACAGACCCCTGAGAGAGAGTAAGAGACATTTGCATGAGCAGGAGATTGCTGGTTTCCTGTAGAAGGCAATATTTACCTCTCCAGAGATCTGGTGTGATTCCGCTGGAAAAATTAGTGATAGGCTGGGAGAAAGATGGGGGGGGAAGCACGTGCTGAACCAGCAGCAGCACGTATAGGCCCTTGGCAGCGCAGACCAAGTGTCTTGAAGATAAGGGAGGGCAGGAGATCATCAAAGCAAGAGAGAGCCGCCTTGTGCAGGCTAGGCGGGATATAAATCCAAACAAACAAATAAATAAATAATAAGAGAGAGCTGGCTGCTGGGAGCTTTCTTTTGTTGGGGGGTGGTCTCTGGGGACAGGCTTGGCCAGATGCCTGTCCTGAGACCACCCCTTGCTGGTCCACCCATTAGCACTTGCTCCCTAGAGGGGGGAAGGGGGGTTGGGCAATGTTAGAATCTGCCTAGCATGGTCAGAGGAATACCAGGGGCCGGAAGCTGACATCATCGGCTAGGAGCATTGTCTTGTAGATGGGATTAACCTCTCTGGGCAGCCAAACCGGTTTTTAGCTGGTCAAGTCCATTGTTTCACTGGTCAAGGAATGGGGGGGGGGGGGGTTTTGCAGCCTGCGATGTGTAGAGAACATGTACGGTAATGGAGTTCGTGAGCACATGTCTTTAGCCAGAGACAAGATGGCTATTTTCTGTGTGAGTCTCTTTGTAGAAGGAAACAATTTCTTGAGTTGGCAACCTCGGAAAATGCTGTCTTAAGCATCTGCTGGAGCTGTTTGCAGCTGTTTTCTCCTTGGTTATTCCTCCTAGTTCCTCTCACACAATTAGCAACAGTCTATTTATCACTTATGAATTTCTCATAAGAGTTCAAAAGCACCTTGCTGGCTTACACTGTTCCTAGTCTGATTGCAGTAATGGGTGGCTGGATGCACAGCGTCCATGGCCTGTCTTTCTAACAATCCCATCCCTGGCTGCAGGAGCTCGCTCAAGATAAGGCATCAATTAATTCTGGTTGTTTTTATGTAGAGCTATCAATCTGTTGTCTTGCCTACCCAACTCCCTCTCTCCCTCTCTGTTTTGTGCCTCCTTTCATGGGCAGATTTAGGAGAGGCCATTCAGGAACACGGTGGAAATGGCTTCTCTACAGCTCCGCTGGGAAATCCACAGCCCCTTATTAAGCAAGCGCGCTGTCCTTACCAGGTTCAACGATAAGGCAGTTTTATGGATGTGACGTTCAGTAGGATGACGGTGATAATGATGTTTCATTTACATATTGCTTCACTGGTGTATAGGGTGTCTTGCAGCAAGACAAACAGGAGCGGCTTCAACAGTGGGGGACATGGCACAGGGAGGAGAATGAAGGAAGGTGAAATTTTACGAGGGTTAAATGTGACCTGCCCTGCCCTGGATGGCTCAGGCTAGCCCTATCACATCAGATTGTAGAAACTTAGTGGGTCGGACCTGGCTAGTAATTGGATGGGAGACCACCAAGGAAGTTGAGGGTCGCTATGCAGAGGCAGGCAATGGCAAACCACCTCTGTCCATCTCTTGCCTTGAAAACCCTGCAGGGTTGCCACAAGTTGGCTGGGACTCAATGGTGCTTTCCACCACCTCATGTGAGCAAATTTGGGCTGGCTCTACAATGCACATGAAGTGGCCTTCGACTAAACCAGACCATCAGTCCACCAAAGTCAATATTGCCTACTCAGACTGGCAGCAGCTCTCCAGGGTCTCAGCTGGAGGTCTTTCACATCACCTACTATCTGATCCTTGAACTGGAGATGCCAGGGATTGAACCTGGGACCTTCTGCACACCAGGGAGATGCACTGACACTGAGCCCCAGGCCCTCCCCAACACAGCAAGGCAAGGTGGGTTTTAGGAGGAGTAGGCATCTGCCTTCTCCTCTACTCCCATCTTAGCCTTGCCTCACCTCAAACCTCTGTTCCCCCAACCAACACCACCTGCTGCTCCACATCAGCTAGGTGTGCCGACCTCCAAATGGGATCTGGAACTCTCTTAGAGTGACAATTGACCTCCAGACTATAGAGATCAGTTCCACTGGGGAAAATGGCCACTTTATAGGGTGGACACCATGGCATTATTCACTGCTGCGGTTCCTTCCCTCTACAAACCCTGCCCTCCCCAGGCTCCACCCCCAAATCTCCAGGATTTCCCAACGTGGAGCTGGCAATGCTAGCATCAGCACCACTCTGGAGCAGGGGATGCTTCATTTCCCCCCACCCACCCACCCATGTGACAGTTCAGGAGACACACACTACCATGTACACGTGGCCTGCCATGGAGTATATATAAAGAAGAGGGGGAACTAAGAAGAAAGTGAACATTAGCTACCACAGCATGGAGGCAGAAAGGGCAACAGTAACAGCCGCCTCAAGCTGAACCCTGGAGAGGCAGCACAGAAATAGTATTTTATTTAATAATAGATAAATAAATAGCAGAAGAGGCTAATGGCTGCAGGGCCTAGCCTGAGGTGGCCCCTGCCACTGAGCTACCACTAGAACAAACGCAATTATAGGTTCTTAGGATGGGAGGGGAGGACAAAGGGGGGTTAAGCCAAAGCCTGCATTGAAGGGGTGGTCTTTGAGCCAAGACTTGAAAATCTCTCTCTCTCCTTCATTTATACCCCCATATTTCTCCCCAGCAGGGACCCAAAGCACCTTAAATCACAATCCTCTCCTCCATTTTAACCTCACAACAACCACCATGTAAAGTAGGTTAATCTGAGAGAGCGCAACTGGCCCAAGGTCACCCAGCAAGTTTCCACCGCAGAGTCGGGATTCACACCTTGCTCTCCCAGATTCTAGTCCCGCTCTCTAACCACTGCACCGCACTGGCTGTCTCTACCCCACGCCGCAGAACAGAGAACACAGCAGCCCAACAAGGTCATCCGCACTGCGAGAGGTGTGAGAGGAGACGATACATATAGAGGCTGCAGAGTTGGGTACCCAAAGGCTAGGTGAGAGAGAGAAAAAAATATTTTGGGGAATAAATTAAATCAAAATATATGTATCTATTACAAAGTGCACTAAAACTATACTTTAAAAACATTGGCACAACCTGCCTTTGAAGTGGTGAATATCTGAACTAAGAAGTCCTGAATCTATGCAAGCTGATACGTTTCACTGTTTCTTGGTTAAAAACCTTGAGCCAATAAAAAGGGCCCAATAATTCAATAAACCTAGGTTGATAACCTTGAACCATGTTAAAACAGGACCAAATGAGTTTCAGCCTCCAAGGCCTTCCTCAATTGTCAAATTTTTGCATATACATGCACACTATAACATATAAACATGCGTTAGTGTCAAGGCAGGTTGATTATAAGGCATTCCAGATATCCTAGGTGGCAAAAGAATTGGATTGTGTGAGGGCCATCTTAAGAGGAGAGGAACAGAAATAGGAAGGAGGAGGAGAGATGGATTTATGCCCCACCTTTCACTCAGAGAGCAGTTTACAGTCTCCTTCCCTTCCTCTCCCCACAACAGACACCCTGTGAGGTAGGAGGGGCTGAGAGAGCTCTGAGAGAACTGCTCTCGAGAGAACAGCTCTGAGAGAACTGTGACTGACCCAGGATCACCCAGCTGGCTGCATGTAGAGGAGTGGGGAATCAAACGCAGTTCTCCAGATTACAGTCCATGCTGTTAACCAGTACACCAAACGGGCTCTTAAACTTTTAAGCACACACATCCAAGGAATGCAGGTTTAATCTTTCCGACGGTGGCTATCATAACTCTCGGACTGTTGCCTGTGTGTATCGACCTTAAACTGATGGTTAACTAGGGGGGCTGTTCAGCACGCAGCTCTGAGCGCGAGAGGGAGCCAGGAAGGGGCCTGTGGCCAAAATCGTTTTGGTGTCTGCTTTTCTTTCTCTTTTTCTTCCCAGAAAGGAAAACAAACGCATCTCCCCAAAAGCCATCTGCTCTGCGTTGTCCCTGTCATTTGTGCCAGCAGGAGCCCCTGTCTGCCAGACATATGGCCCAGACTTATTTTTATGTTCAATTAAAAAGAAGCAACATTCCAGCTCCCATGTCATTATGTGGCTATTCAGCTGCACTGAAGAATTCCAAATTTTCACCAGATGGCCCGAATTCCCAGCTCGAGCCTGGACATCACTCTACATTTGGGTATTTTCTCTTCTGCCACAGACACAGACATCTCGACATTCATTGCTGAGAATAACGATCTGCATCAAAAGAAGAAAGTTTGAGTCCAGTGGCACCTGTAAGACCAACAAAGTTTAATTTCTGGTATAAACTCTCATGTGCATGCACACTTCTTCAGATATCTGCATGCACATGGAAGCTTACACCTGAAATTAAACTTTGCTGGTCTTAAAGTTGCCACTGGGCTCAAACTTTGTTCTACTGCTTCAGACCAACACGGCTACCCCACCTGAATCAATCTGTATCAGAGGTGAAGATGGCACCCTGACCTGGAAAGCCCAGGCAAGCTCAATCTCGATAGCTCTTGGAAGATAAGCAGGGTCGACCCTGGCAAGTAACTGGGAGACCTCCAAGGAATACCAGGGCTCGGGAGGCAGGGGCAGGCTTTCAAGCCACTGCTCTAAAAAACATCCAAGCCCCCAGTAGGGGTTGCCAGAAGTTGCCGTGACATGCAAGCACACACAGATACAATACCAACAAAAATGGTAAAGATGGCCAGGCATTTCTTCAGCCCTGGCAACTCATTAACGGTGAAGAAATAGCATGGTTCAGAAGGGTTTTTTCCTTCTAATTCCCAGTATTTTAAAATATTTATTTTATATATACCTCGCCTTTCTCCCCATTGGGGACCCAAAGCAGCTCATGTCGTTCTCCTCTCCTCCAATTTATCTTCGCAACAATCCTGTGAGGTAGATCTGGCTGAGAGTGCGTGACTGGCCCAAGGTCACCCAGTGAGTTTCCATGGCAGAACGGGGACTCAAACCCAAGTCTCCCAGATCCTAGACCATCGCTCTAACCGCTGTACTACACTGGTTCTCGCAATAAATGAAAGAGCCAGTCTGCCCCATAATGGGACTAACTCCTGAGGAAGAATCTACCAGTGGCAGCCCTTGGTTCCCACCTATGCCCTTGAGGCTAGCAAAATGTATTTATTTCAGCACGAGCTTCTTGGGGTCAGAACTCACTTCATCAGATGATAAGACAGGGTGGCTGGGGAATTTCTGGAGATCTTGGGGTGGAGCTCGGGGAGGATGAGGTTTGAGGAGGGGGACCTCTGTGATGTATAATGCCTTACAGTCCACCCTACAAAGCATCCAGTTTCTCCAGGGGAACTGCTCTCTGTTGCCTGGAGGTCAGTCGTCATTCCAGGGGATCTCCACGTCCAACCTAGAGGCTGGCAACCCTCTGCACAGAGTGGACATCCACAGGGGATACGATGCTGGGACACATTTTGTTAGCCTTTAAGGTGTCCCGGGAAAGCTGTTTAATTTTGCTGTGCCACAATAACATGGGCACCCCTCTGAATTTATTAACATACATTAGCGTTGCCATCCTCAGGTGGTAGAAGAAGAAGAATAGAAGAAGAGATTGGATTTATATCCGCCCTTCACTACCCAAGGGAGTCTCAGAGTGGCTTACAAACACCTTTCCCTTCCTTTCCCCACAACAGACACCCTGTGAGGTAGGTGGGGCTCAGAGAGCTCTGACAGAAACTGCTCTTTTTCGAGAACAGCTGTGCCAGAACTATGGTTTGCCCAAGGTCATCCAGCAGGTGCATGTGGAGAAGTGGGGAATCAAACCTGGTTCTCCCAGATTAGAGTCTGCGCACTTAACCACTACACCAAACTGGTAGCTGGAGATCTGGGATCACACTGATCTCCAGATGACAGAGAACAGTTCCCCTGGAGTAAATGGCCACTTTGGAAGGTGGATTCAATGGCATCTTAGGGTTGCCTTTGGAAGGTGGATTTCAGTATCTAGGGTTGTCAGTCCCCAGGTGGGAGTGAGGGATACCCCGATTTCTTGGGCTCCTGCCCGCCGACAGCCAACTGGCCGGCAGGGGGAAGCCCCACCCCAACAGCCACACCCCAGTGCGACACCCTGATGTGATGACATCACGCAGGCTCTGGTATTTTGGGCAAAACTCTGTGGTAACCATAGAGCTTTGCCCAGAATACCACAGCATCACTGTGCAATGTCCCCAGTGTGATGACATCACTTCCGTGTGACATCATCACATCGAGGACATCACATATGATTACATTGCCTCACCCCCCCCCCCACTCCCGGAAAGCTCTATCCCACTACCTGCTGGTGACCCTAACCATTGCAGTCCCATCCCTCCCCAAACCCCACCATCTTTAAGCTCTACCTCCCAAATCTCCAGGTACTTTCTAACCCAGAGCTGGCAACCTCATCCTATACCCTAATTCACACATCCAAAACACTCATGCTGAGCAACTGTCCTGTTTCAGTAGTATGGGAGAAGGAACAGTGAGCAGGCTAATCTACTCTCTCCCTGCAGGAAGGCTCTGCTCACATGCAGAAAAATCATGCAAGTGGGGATTCAGTGTGCAGGTTCACAGGCAAGGTGTGTTCATTCATTTTAAACATTCTATTTATTTTAAACATTTCTATGCCACCTTTCTACCCAATTCAGGGTCCCCGAGGTGGCAAACATTAAAACAAAACATTAAAATATTTGAGACATTAAAAAGCAATTTCTAAACAAAGACATATGTAAAATATGTAAAGCATTTAAATAAAACATAACACAAACACATAAAAAATATAAACATACGCCCTGCTTTAGCTCCTGAAAGTCAAGGGGACTAACAATTCAGCAAAAAGCTGCTGGTACATGAACGTCATAAGCATCCAGCAACCAATCATATCCAATATCCAATTATAACACATGGTTAGAAGCAACACACAATTAAAACACATTTTTTAAAAAATAGTACACATAGTTAAAAGCCAATAATAGGGCTGCCAAAACCCAAGTAGGAGAAAAATGGAAGTGTTGGAAGCAGAGCGAAAGAGAAAAAAGCAGTCTCATGTATTTACCAGTTCTTACCAGAAGTGATAAAGGATAGCTCTAGGATGCACTAGAAATTCTATGGTTTTACCATAGAGTTTCCAGTAATTCCTAGAGCTACCCTTTATCACTTCTGGTAAGAATTTCCTAGAAGTATAGAGGGCTGCATTTTTTTTATTTTTTTTTAAATTCTCCTATGATATTGTGTCTGCCTGACCCTCCCACTAGCTGCATAATAATAAGAAAAAACCAATTAGAAGCCTTTTTACTGTAGGGTTCTTGCCCAAATACTAGATTGTCCCATATCACTGGCAATGTGATAACTTTGCTTGTAGTGCACACTGGAAGTGAGGTTGTTGAGTCACCTCACCGGTGAGTTTGCTGTAATGTCAGCCTAGGCATCCCCCCACTGCTGGTAAGTCCCCCTGCTAGCCAGCTGATCGACAGTTGGGGGTGGGGATCCCTGCCCCTGTGAGGAACCTGGCAGCCCTCAGAGGGTCCCACGAGAAGATGGGTGTCTGAGGAGCGTATCCAGCATAGTACCCTTTCCTCCCCTCACCAGGCATCAGCAATGCACTGAAGAATTTTGAATGTATGGACCAGAGCAAAGCCTCCCTGTCCCGGAATCTGCCGGTGATCAGCAAAGATTCCCCAGGCAAGTCCTTTTCATAATCCAAATGAATATTTTCTTACCCTCAAAAAGCAATTACAACTAAATCTTCAGAAGTGCTCTTCAGGCCATAATGAATAATCATAGCCAAAACCGAGGGGGGAGGACCAACAGCAAGGATGTCCCCAAGGATCCACCGCCAGAGCCAAGCTGTCAGCCCTCATGATGTAGTTATGGGTTTCTGTTCTCAAGCTTGGCACAATTATCGGGTTTAAATCAGCTTTCAAAATCACTTTGCTAATGGAACCGTCATATCCCTGAGCTCCAAAATCGGACTGCGTTCAGAACATTCCGCAGGGCCTGTAAAATGGAGCTGTTCCTCCAGGCCTTTCTTTTGAGGCAGTGGGCGTTCAATCCATTCTGACCCCCCCCGTCTTGTCCACAGTGCTAGTTATGACTTTTCCCCAGTGCCTTACTGTTCTGGATACCATCCAGACAATGGAGTTTCTTAGAGTAATTGTTTCATCATGAATGGGTTTGACTGATCTGCTATTGCTATTTCTGGTTTTATCGTTTTTATTGTTTGTTGATTTTATGTTGTGAGCTGCCCTGAGCCCATTTTGGGGGGTAGGGTGGGGTATAAACTTAATAAATGAATAAATAACTAACATTAGTCCACAGTTCAGTTTCCGAAAGCAGCTGCCAAACACCTCTGAACAGCAGAACGAGAAAGCAATCCAAATACATGTTCCAAAACAAATGAGAGTAAGGGTCTCATGCCGACATTCAGAGCTGGAATGCAGATCTGAAATCTGCACCAGCCGCATGACATTTTTCCAGCAAAAATGTGTGATCTGATTGCTTCCGATGCACTAGAACATCTTGACGGATTTCAAATGCCCACAGCCATTAAATATGAAACAGGAGAACGGCTGTGCCTTCAGATATTATATACCGTTGTATCTCATCTATCAAAAACTACATTTGCACACGCCAACAAATCCTCCCAACATATGAAACACTGAAGCTGAAAAAGAATAAAAGCCGAAGATCAAATAAAATCTCTTGAGATGTCAAAGACGGAAACCAAATGTTCTAAAAATATCCAAGTATTCGGTGAATATCCAGCAACAAAATTCACAAGGGGAAGATGGAGAGAATTTTTAGTAACAAACTAATTCCAATTTGACTAACAGTTTTCTTACGTTTTCTCAGCAACCAGCATTCCTATTGAGAGGAGCTAGGATTCATACCCTAAAACCTTGTCTTATATTTATCTAGGCTGTAGTCACACACACTAAATCTGCAATGTGCAAAGTGGCAAAATCCAGTTGGAAAGTGCATTGAAAGTGGATTGAAAGTGGATTATTTAGTGTGCATGACTGCAGCCTATGTTTATCTATTACATTTTCATCCTTCCCAACCACGAAGGAGTTCCCCCTCCTCTATTTTCATTTTATTCATTTAGTTGAAGATTTATATCCCACTTTTCCTCATGGCTCAAGGCAGCATACAAGTTACACATTAAAACATCGCAATAGAAAACTGACAAAATAAAACCATAGATAACCCTTCATACCTCATTAAAAGCCCAGGTAAACAAAATGGACTTGCAGAGACTACTGAAAATTTACAAAGTGTTATCCCCAACCAACCATCTGAGGTAAATTAGATAAGGAAGATCGAGAGATGTTGAGGCAGTATCACCCAGCAAGCTTCATGGCTGAGCAGGGATTCGAACCTGTCCCCCAGACCAGTGCTTTAGCCACTACACAGCGCTGCCTTTATAAACTGCACACCTGAACCTGCGATTAGGGTTGCCAGCCTTGAGGTGTGTCCTGGAGGTCTCCTAGAATTGCAACTGACCTCCAGATTACAGAAATCAGCTCCTTTGGAGAAAATGGCTGCTTTGGAGGGTGGACTCTGTGGCATTATACGTGTCAGCCTACTGCCATTATGGAGGGAGGGAGGCTGATGGCAGGAGGGGATGGACTTCACTGGGGTATTGTCAGAGTCTGGTGAAAGCCTGTAACTCCTGGTATTTTAACTTTTGATTCTCACTGTCTGTTTTATCTCTATGTCTAGCTCTGACCTTGGTGTCTGGTTGCTCTCATTCTCCTGGGAACCTTTAGTTGTTAGTTTGGGCAAGCTTGCTTGCTTTTTATGACTGGCTCTAATCCATCAGGGGTTTCTCTTTGAATTCAGTATAACTGCCCTGCTCCGCCAGGAGAGTCATTCCTGACACCAAATGTACGCACAGATGACCTGCCTTTACTGATCTCAATAAACAGGATCCTGATTAAGGAACGTTTTTGGGACTGATTGCTGTGGGACTCTGACAATACCCCAGTGAAGTCCATCCCCTCCTGCCCAGGCTGGAACCCCAAATCTCCTGGAATGTCTCAAACTGGAGTGGGCATCCCTGGCTAGGATTGCAGTGTGCAGCATGACAGTTCTAGCTATTTTTTATTTCTTTAAAAAATTGTTCAATGTATTTGTTCAATTTTATTTGTTCAATTTATACCCCATCCTCCCCACTGAAGCAGGCTCAGGGCGGCTTACATAAAATATAAAACACATAAATAACAATTATAAACAACCATAAAACTTTCTGTAAAAGTCCAGTGTCGTAAAGTGCTAGTAAACAGTAGATCTATACTAGATATGTAAAATTTCTGGGAATTACAAAGCCATGGGGAAAAAGTATTTTTCTTCCTGAACAATGGAAAGCTAGGGGAAAACTGAAATACAGGCAATGCTTGTTTTCTTATCAAGCCTAAATATATTATTATTGCTTCAACGACATAAAATATATCATATATAACTGAGTCTGGATATTAAGTTATGCCAGGGCTTTTTTTATAGAAAAAGCCCAGCAGGAACTCATTAGCAAAATAGGCCACACCCAACAGCAGAAACTCATTAGCATATTAGGCCACGCCCCTGACAGTGCAGGTCCTTCCCAGGATTGGCTTCCCCAGGCGCGCCGCGGCTTGTGGGGCGCATGGGGAACCTGAGGGAAGGAAGGCAGTTTCTGGATTGACTTCCCCAGGTGCCCCACAGCTGCGGGGCACCGGGGGAACCCAAGGAGGGGAGGCAGTTTAAACTGCCTTCCCCCCCTGGATTGGCTTGGCTATCAGGGGTGCCCTGTGGCTTGCAAGGTGCCTGGGGAACCCGAGTTGGGAGGGGGAGGCTGTAGGTGTGGCCAACTCAGAAGCCAGCCGGAACTCCATTCCTGTGCATTCCTGCCCCAAAATAGCCCTGAGTTATGTTATCTGGCAAATTCCTGATATTTAAAAGTATAAATGCCTTCATTTTCCAGATGCAAAATTGTGAATATTTATTTATTCATTCATTCATATCCCACTTTTCACAAGCTAAAGACAGCTCACAGAACAAAATTAAAACATTAAACTACAGTAAAAGTTCAAATCCCCCCAGCTAATAAAATGTAAGAACTTACAGCTGACACAAGAGACAGTGGTGTGTGTGTGTTTGTGTGTATGAGAGAGAGAGAGAGAGAGAGAGAGACAGAGAGAGAGACAGAGAGAGAGATTAATACTCAATTGCAACTGAAGTGACAAAAAATATGTAGCCTTTTGGGGTATAAATAAACAAATCTATCTGTCTGTCTGTCTGTCTGTCTGTCTATCTATCTATCTATCTATCTAATAGGCTAGAGTTTTTTGGGGGAGTTGATTTGATTTTTTGCTTTCTGGGAGCTCGGAAAACATGGAAATTAAAAATACAAAATCTGTAGCACACAAAATAAATTATATCATTTGGACAGACAATTGTAATAAAACTACAAATATATCCAGATGAGAAGCTAAACTTTATAATATTGAAAACACTGACCTCTTCAACAGTGTATACTCATACCACAATATTAGCTATGGACCAACGCTGAAAGTATACAGTATAGAGTACAAAAGCACCATCTACTGCTGTAGACTGTCGTCAGACTGTAGACCTCAAAATCCTAATAAAAGGTTAGTTTTATCCTAATAAATCCTAATAAAAATCCTAATAAAAGGATCCTAAAAAAAAGGATCCTAATAAAAAAAATCCTAATAAAAGGTTAGTTGAGTAAAAGGTTGTGTTTAAAGCATTCCGCCCATTCAAAAAAGAAGACAGAAGAAAGCTCATTGGAGTTTCTTTCAGTGTTCCTCCACACTTCCAGTTTTCCACTGGGAAAATGGGAGGGGGAGTCTTTGGGTTAAAAAAAGGACAGAAAGAAACCCTCCATGGCACAGAATGTTTCCATTAGTTCCTGGGCCCTCACTGGTATCATAGCCAGAGCAGGCAGCATAGATTGGGCTGGATCCAAACTTAACTGGCTATGTCCACTGATTTCCCCCTTCTTCCTGCTGACTTCCCCCGCCCCCAATGACATACCTGAGGGTCCCCTGTGCCCCCAGCAGCAGCATTTTATGAAGATCAGTGGGCTGCAGTTGGAGGGGGGAGGCAGAAAAGTTCCATTCTGCCATGGAGAAATTTAGCTTGAATCCAACTCATTGTCAAAAGGAAAACTGAACCGATCACCTTCCATCATAGAATCACATAGTATCACCTTCCATCATAGAATCACAGAGTTGGAAGGGGCCATACAGGCCATCTAGTCCAACCCCCTGGTCAAAGCAGGATCACCCTAGAGCATCCCTGACAAGTGTTTGTCCAGCCACTGCTTAAAGACGGCCAGTGAGGGGGAGCTCACCACCTGCCCAGGCAGCTGGTTCCACTGTGGCACAACTCTGACTGTCAAAAAGTTTCCCCTAAGATCCAGCTGGTACCTTCCCACCCTGAATCTAAACCCATTCTTGTGAGTCTTCTCCTCTGCCACCAACAGGAACAGCTCCCTGCCCTCCCAAGTGACAGTCCTTCAGATACTTCAGGAGAGCAATCATGTCCCTCCTCAGCCTCCTCCAGACTGAACGTTCCCTGCATGACAGATCCGGTTTTTTCCCAATCATCATGTTGACTTCTGTGCATGGGGAGGGCTGTGGCTCAGCAGTAGAACATCTGCATGGCATGCAGAAGGTCCCAGGTTCAATCCCCAGTTAAAAGGACCAGGCAGGAGGTAATGTGAAAGACCTTTCTCTGCCGGAGACCCTGGGGAGCCACTGCCAGACTGAGTAGAGAAGATTGTCCTTGATGGACCAAGGGTCTGATTCAGTATAAAGCAGCTTCATGGGTCAGCTCCCACTATGTCTTCTTTCTGTAGTAGTTGCTGAGCAGCTGCAAAGACCACAGGGATATTCTAAGGAAACATCTAATTAGCAGTGCTAAATCCGGGGCAAGATGTTGGCTCAAGAGCCAGAACAGTCGCTGCTCTATAATAAAGAATGGAAAAAAAAAAACCCAGCAGAACACATGCGGATACCTGAGCATATAAGCTGAGGAAACAGCACCGACTCAGCTGCTCACCACCCCCTGTGATTCTGGGGCCCTAGGATGCCCCACACCCCCTTCCCCCTCATCAACTAACTCTGATAGGAAGGAGCAATCTGAAATGATCTATAACAAAAGAACAAGCAGGTGCTTCTGACACCTCAGGTACCGGATCTGCGCTCAACCCGGCCTCCAAGTTGGAAAGGATGAGAGAGATTTTGTCTGCAAAGGACCTCACCGATCCTGCTAGTAAACTAGTCAGATGTTACACCACCAGGATCTCTAGTCTATCCCTGGTACCTAACACGAGATGCCCCCTCTAAGCTGTGGAGTCTTGTGGGCAAAAATTCTAATTTGTGAGCCACTGGCATTAAAGTTGTGAGCAGGTGATTTGGCTACTGCATAAATCAGTTTGCTCTGGAGCCATCCTTCCTGAGCGAAAGCCAAAATGGGTGAGCCGGAGGCTAAAAAAACCTGTGAGCTAGCTCACACTAACTCAGCTTAGAGGCAACACTGTGAAAGTTGGCCTCTGCCTGTACTGGGTACCTCATGATGGACAAACGCTCGCGGAAAAGGAACTCGCCCTTAACACATACCAGCCCACTCTTGAAAAATCCAAGAGAGAAAGATTGACGATATCTTGATGTTATCATCCTTATTCCAGTTGCTGTAAATGAAGCTGGAAATAATGGGCAGATGTTTTGATAATTGAATTAGTTCAAATCAATACTTCTACGCGTATCGCTAAATCACTAAGGCGCTCCGTATGTCTCTCTATTAGGCAGTGGGATTTGTCTTTATTATTCGGCTCCGTTAATTCCAACCCAGGCATCCCTTTCTAAATTCACTAGCGACAAAGCCAAGATCCTGAGAGATCAGCTTGCAGGAAGTCGCCTTGGATTAAGCAACACCTATGTCAACTTGCTCCCCAGGCGTTGCAAGAAAGCATAGGTCTGTTGTAACCGCTCAGTTTAGTCAAGCTTCAGGACCGCTGGAGCCCCTTCTGCTTTGATCGAGCAAGCTAGCTCTTGAACGATTTCACATTAGAGGTCGACCAGCTCGTAGGGCCAACTTCACACACCCCACGTTTTAAGTGTACATCGAAAAACGTCACGTGTGAAAGCAACGAGCAAGCTTAAACCTGTCTGCATCTTACCGGTTTACTCATCGTGAAACCATCATTAGCTGCAGCTAATTGTCTACCCAGTGGCAAATCCATGTTCACTCAGATCTGTAGGTGAAATTGTGGCACTTTGGTGTACCTGCTTAACGATACTTCACTTTTACCTGTGACTGAGTCCTGAACATCTGCAGCTTTCTGCAGCTCTCTGATAGAGTCCCAGCGGGGAACGGTTTAAATACGCTGAGAAATTACATAACAGCAAGCACATATTCCATTACCTGAAGTAAGCAGCAGTGTTTTTTTAGTTGTTGGTGGGGGCTTTTCTAGCAACGCCAGTGTCGCTCCTGTTCTGCCCAGTGGAATTTTCTAAAAAGTGAAAGGGTGGTGGTGAGGAAAGCAACCACACATAAACAACATCCGCTCCCCCCCCTTGTGTGTCATTTCAGTCCATTTTCGGAAATGTTCAAGCTGAAGATCAACAAATGCTAATTGTTTTATGGCACGATGGAGCCAAAACCTGGGAACTCTAAATATTAACAAGCTGCCCCAGAGCAGTTTCCCTGCTGCCGCTTCTCTGTCTCTAGTGCGCATTGTCTCCTTGGAACACACACAGGGTTGCCAACCACCAGGTGGTGGCTGGAGATCTCCCCTGGAGGAAATGGCTGCTTTGGAGGGTGGTCTCTATGGCATTATACCTGACTGAGGTTCCTCCCCTCCCCAGACCCCCACCCTTCCCAGTCCCCACTCCCCAAATCTCCAGGTATTTTCCAGTCCCAGAAGTGGCAACTCTAATAGAAGATAGGATTCCCAACTTGCAGACGAGGGCCGGAGACCTCCCCAAATTACTATTGATCTCCAGATTATATAAATTACCTATTGATTTAAAACATTTATTCTTCTTCCCTTTGAGAAAACGGCTGCTTCGGAGGGTGGACTGCCTGCCATTCTTTAGCCCACCAAGGTCCCACCCCGCCAGGCCTGTAGCCAGGATTTTTTGTTTTGTGGGGCATTTTTTTTCTTGTGGGGCAACCATTATGATGGAGTGAAGGGCTCTGTAAAAATAACATGTCATATCTGTGGATATATGTACCAGTACCAATGCTGCATGTGATCAATACACCGGAAGTAGCTAGGTTATACATAAATAATGTGCAAGTATGCTGAAGCATGCAAGGCTATGTATGCAAGAGCCAGTTTGGTGTAGTGTTTAAGTGTGCGAACTCTAATCTGGGAGAACTGGGTTTGATTCCCCACTTCTCCACTTGCAGCTGCTGGATGACCTTGGGCAAGCCCTAGTTCTGTCACAGCTGTTCTCTCAAGGATACTTCTGGAAAGAGCTCTCTCAGCCCCACCTACCTCACAGAGTGTCTGTTGTGGGGAGGGGAAGGGAAAGGAGTTTGTAAGCCGCTCTGAGACTCCGAGTGAAGGACAGGGTATAAATCTAATCTCCTCCTCCTCCTCCTCTTCTATATGTTGGCGCACCATTCAGAAGAAATCTAAATTCCTGTTTCACATCCCCCTCGTATCCACCCAACTCTGCACCCCTGTCCCCCACTCAACCCTTCCCAAGGTTGAATCACTAGTCTGTTGCTTAAGAATCTAAACCCTATGACTTCTCCCTACACTCCAAGCAACCAAGGCACCTGTTTCCCTCCCCATACTAACCCCCACCCATGACTCTTGTGGGGGCGTGGCTGTAAATTAAGAGGGCAGGGCCCCAAGATGCCCCACTGTAGCTATGGGCCCGCTCCCCTCCCTAAACCCCACCCTCCCAGGCTCCACCCTCAAATCACCAAGTATTTCTGAACCCTGGGTTGGCAATTGTAAGGGCGGGGGAGAGGAATCCAGGGATTTCCAATCATTCCAATCAGCTGGAAGAAATTCATACACACACTCCGGAAAGGAATACACCAAGTCGGATTCCACTCTTCATTACGCCCAGACAAGACAACAGAAATGACGAGGATAATCTACAGTGACAAGTACGCGGAGAGGGAGCAGGAGATAAGCAGGGCAATAAATCATAATCATCTTTCATCAGAAACACATAAAGAACTTCAGGGAATAAGCATGTCCTATCTAATACCCATGGCAAAATGGGGAAATGGTGCTGTGTTTTCTCTCTTGCGTTCGACATAACAAAGACAAATACTTCTGGGATAATTACGGCAGGCACACAAAGAGGGCCATTAAAACAATACTTGTTGGCCAGTCCTCTTCTGCCCAAGGAACATCTGCACACGCAAAACTGTTTTACGCTGAATCGGACCACTGTTCCATCAATATCAGTACCGTCTACTTAGACGGGTCGTGGTTCTCCAGGGTGTTTGGTAGGGGTCTTTCACATCACCTGCTATCTGATCTTTTCAATTTGAAGATGCCAGGGATTGAACTAGGGACCTTCTGCATGCCAAGCAGATGCTCTGCCACTGAGCCACAGCCCCTCCATAAGGAAAGCCGGGATCATAGGAAAAATTGTGCTCATCTATTGAAATTGGTTTGAAAATGAAACAGCGGAACCATCACGGGGTGTTCTGACAAACCCATGGAACTTATGGACACAGGATCATGTGAGGGGAAAAAGCACAAATGAGTTTCAAAAATGAGGTCAGCCATCTCTAGTCTTAACCTAGATGGGTGAAATTTGCTTGTGAAATGTATATGCTTCTGTAGCAGTCATATCAAATTAAAATATAATAGGTATATTAAAATAAAAACATAGGCCATCCTCCTTGGGTGGACTAGAGAACCAAAGAGAGTAGAGTTGGCAAGTCCTGGTTGGGGGATTCCTGGAGATTTAGGGGGTGGGGATTGAGGAGGACGGGGTTTGGGGAGGGGGAAGGACCTCAGCAGGGAATAATGCCATAGTGCCCGTCCTCCAAAGCAGCTGTGTCCTCCAGGGGAACTGAACTCCGTAGTCAGGAGATCAGTTGTAATTAGGGTTGCCAGTCCCCAAGTCCCAGTGGGGCTTCAGCCTGCCACAAGCCAGCTGGCCAGTGGGGGAAACCCCGCCCCTAAATAGCCACGTCTGGTGTGATGTCCCTGATGCAATGACATCACCTGGAAGTGACATCATCACGTCAGAGACATTGTGTGGGATGCTCTGGTTTGAGGGCAAAACTCTGTGGTAAATTTGGCCTAAAACCATAGAGTTTTGCCCTCAAATCAGAGCATCCCGTGTGACGTCGCCAATGCGATGACATCACTTCTGGGTGACATCACTGTGTGTTGAGGTATGTCCCAGAACACCCCGCAAATCCCCGCACTGGCACGGCAAGGGGACCTGGCAACCTTAGCTGTAATTCTGGGAGCTCTCCAGGCCCTACCTGGAAGCTGGCAACCCTAAAAGGGAATGAAGAAAAAGAGATGGAGGAAGGGGATCGATTTGATAGCACCTGGCCTTTATATCCTTTTATTTGTTTTTACTCTCCCTTTCTCACTGAGACTCAAAGCAGATCGCACAATTTAGAACAATGCGATGAGGACCACAGAGAACATACAATGCACGGTGAATAAGATGGACAGTACAGTCCTAAAGAGAGTTATATCCTTCTAAGCCCAGTGACTCGAATGGGTTTAGAAGGGTGGAACTCTGCTTCGGATTGCACTGTGAGGTATGAAACTGAACACACAGAGGAGCTGGGCTGCAAAAACTGGCGAAGAATGCAATAAGCAGCATGATATATACAAGAAACAAAGCAATGAAAACTGACTAAATTTCACAGAGGTCAAAGAACCTGGTTTCTTGTTATTAAAAGTGCCACCCTGAACGATTCCACTTTATGCTTCCTGTGGAATGATAAAAGTGGGGGAGCTCACGTGACCTGATCTCTGCCAGTCTCACCCACTTGCAAGTCGGCACCTGCTGAAGGCTCAACCCCAACACTACCTTACTCCCTACTATAAAATGCCCTTCTGAACAATTCCATTTTTATACACTCTGGGGATTGATAAAAGCAGGGGAGCTTTCTTGGCCTCATAAGAGAGACCATTCTACCAGGTAGGAACCAGGAAAATCCCACCTGCCCCTCTGCTGGTTCCCTTAGTGGGATACAACTACGCTTTGGCTACTGGCCGGGGGAAGACTGTCATTCCCTTGTCCATTGCCACAAGGGAACTGATAATTAATGGAACAACCTCTCCAGAGAGTTACACCTGCTCCCCTCATTCATGATCTTTAGGAGGCCCCTGAAGAGAATTTTATTCATAATGACATCTGATTAGTTCCTCTGCCTACGAGCAGTTTTAAATTCCTTATTTTAATTAATGTTTTTGGTGTATTTTACTGCCTTTCGTTATTATTAACATTGTAAGCTGCCTTGAATTCCTGCAAGGTAGAAACGCTGCTAACTAGAAAGGAGAGCCATCCTGGTGTGGTGGTTAAGAGTGGCGGGCTCTAATCTGGAGAACCGGGTTTGGTTCCCTACTCCTCCATATGAAGCCTCCTGGGTGTCCGTGGTAGGGTTGTCAGCCTCCAGGTGGGGCCTGGAGATCTCCCGCTTTTACAACTGATCCCCAGCTGACAAGAGATCAGCTCCCCTGGAGAAAATGGCTGCTTTGGAGGGTGGGCTCTGTGGCATTGTACCATGCTGAGGCCCCTCCCTTCCCCAAACCCCGCCCTCCCCTAGATCCACCCTCAAAGTCTCCAGGTATTTTCCAACCCAGACCTGGCAACCCTAGATCATGGGCCAATCACAGTTCTCTCAGAAATCCTTCACCTTCACCTGCCTCTCAAGGTGACTGTTGTGGGGAGAGGAAGGGAAGGGATTGTGAGCTGCTTTGAGACTCCTTAGGGTAGAAAAAAGCAGGGAATAAAAACTAACTCTTCTTCTTCAGGCTGTCCCTGACAATGGGGGGGGGCATGGGGGGGCAGGAACATGGGAGTGCATGCATTGTCTGTGCCATCATGTCACTTCCCAGAAAACCCAGAGGTGAAGTCGGTTAGCTCTAGAACTCACTAGAAACTCTATGGTGAAATCACTTCCAGGTTTTCTGTGGAAGTGATGTCACAGGTTTCCCCTGGAATTGACATCACAGCACAGACACGACAGTTTTTTTTAAGTTCTCCTGCCGGTGGTCAAAGTGGCAGCGGGCAACAAGGGCAGCAACAGGGAGGCCCCCTACCGTAGTTGGTGACTGGGCACTCCTATTGATGATCATGGGGATGGGGGTATCTGTATTAGGGCTGCCAAGTCAGCCCGGGGGGCGGGGGATCCCCCGCTAAAGGGGTTCCCGATCCGCCGGCCAGCATTTGGCCGGCGGGGGGAACCCCACTCCCGAAGTCGTCCACGAGGATGAAGTAATGATGTAACCGGAAGTGATGTCAGCACATTGGGGGCATTGCCAGGGCGACGCTCTGGCAATCGCCCCAAAACTCTATGATACCATATTTTGGGGCGATTGCCAGAGCGTCGCCCTGGCAACGCCCCCAACGTGCTGACGTCACTTCCGGTGACGTCGCTGGGTGCGTGCGCTTCACGCCAGGAGGAACTCCCGGCCGGAGGAGGACTCCCCCCCACCAGTGAGTTCAGAAGACTTGGCAACCCTAATCTGTATGCAGGGGATGGTCGGCCTACCCAAGCCTGTGTGAGAGAGGCGTCATGGTTCAGCACGGCCTGTAGAGGATATGGTGAGCTAGTCTGAGCTGTGGGCTACAGGTCACAGCCACTGCTATTCCCTCTTTCAGGGCAGTCTTGGAGTCAGCTCACCAACCTATTTTCTTCCTTTCTTTGGGCAGGCGTTGCAATCCTGAAACTGCCTGATGTAAATCTTTGAACCTTGCTCAAGCAAATGAGATGAGCCATCGACCACAAGTTGCGTGGAGAACTCAGGACAGTAGAAGCGTGTAGGTATTTGTTGCAATCAGTCGGTTTTGAATATAATGTGTCCTTGTGGGTCCATTATGTAACTGTGTGGTAGTGTCCAGAAAATGGGCCTGTTGTAAAGGCCATTCCCCCCCTTGCCTCGCATGGACAAACAGCCCGACAGGCTCAGATTGGTCATCGTGCCCACTGAGAACGTAGGGTTGCCATCCCCCCGATGGGGGCGGGTTTTCCCCCGATTTCAGGGGTCCCAATCCACTGCCAGCCAGCTGCCCAGCAGGAGGAGCCCCACCCCCGAAAAGCCCTGTCCTGCCTAACATGCCCAGTATGATGACATCACCCAGAGGTGATATCATCGTGCCTGGCACATCACAGGAGGGGCGCTCTAACATTTGGCCAAAAGCTCTATGGTGACCATAGAGTTTCCCTCTGAAATGCTAGAACGTCCCTCCCACGACATGTCCTGCATGATGACATCACCTCTGGGTGATGTCATCACGGCGTGCACACGAAGACTCCCAGGAGAAGACTGGACCCCCACACACCCACACACACACAAACACCAGCAGCCAGGTAAGGCCTGGCAACCCTATGAGAACACTATGACAATGGGAGTGTGGTGTTCTTTATGTGTGGCATAAAAGACCAATTCATCATTGTGCCTCAACAGCAAGTAATTATGAGAATTCTATCAAGTGAGAAGGAAAAATGGGTGCCCACGGTGCAGCGGACTGGGGACAAAGACAGAGAGGGATAATAGAGGGATGTAAATCTTCCTCATCAACGCTACCATGGAGAGACAGTGAAGGCAAACAAGGAAAGTAATCATCATCTGTTTTCCTCAGAGCTCCTGGGGACAAGGAGCTGCTAATGTTTTCCCACTCAGTGAAGCAAGGGCCAGTGTGGAGTCTGTGCACAGCTGGCAGCCTGCAGATTCTAAAGGAGGAACAACGGAGGGTCCAAGGTACGTGTGATGTTGGAGTTCCACAACCGGAACTCTTAAAAGTCCACTGGACCTAAGGAGCACCTAGAGGGAACTCACTATTGACTGGGCAGAGGAGATTTGATAGATTCATGGAGGAGAGGTCTATCAGTGGCTACGAGCCACGGTGACTGAGGGGAACATCCACATTCAGAGGCACTAAGCCTCTGAATCCCAGAACCAGGAAGCAACATCAGGGGAAGGCCTCGGCCTCCATGCCCTGCTGTTCTCCCTCCAGAGGAACTGGTTGGCCACTGTGTGGGACAGGATGCTGGACTCAATGGACCACTGGTCTGCTCCAGCAGGGCTCTTCTTAGGTTCTTATGTCAAAGAAGGGGGGGGGGGGAACAGAGCTTATGCATGCATGATGCCCTGACCTGGATGACCCAGGCTAGCCAGTAATGGAGAGAGCTAGAGTGCTGGCACAGTGCTGGCACATTACAGGCTAGCCAGTAATGGAGAGAGCTAGAGTGCTGGCACAGTGGGCTCAGATGCCGAGTGGGCACAGGGCTGCAAGGTGTAGTCTAGATTCTAACTCTTTTCAGTCTAACCCCTTTCAGGCACTAATCCTCTGAGTCCAAGTGCCAGGAGGCAGCATCAGGGGAAGGCCTTGGCCTCTGTGCCCTGTTGTTGGCCCTCCAGAGGAACTGGCTGGCCAGTGTGTCGGACAGGATGCTGGACTAGATGGACCACTGGCCTGATCCAGCAGGGCTCTTCTGATGTTCTTATTAGTCCTTACATTTTAACATGCTTATGGGGAGAATGAACTACATGTGATACTTCTAGGCTTGCCAGTCCTCAGGTGGGGGCAGGGAATCCCCCGCTTTTGCAGGCTCTGGCCCGCCACTGGCCAGTGGGGAAAACCCCAACCAGACATCCCCACACGATTTCCATGACACGCTGACATCACTTCCAGAAGTGACGTCATTGTGTCAGTGACATCGGGGAGGACGCTCTACTTTGGGAGCAAAACTCTATGGTTGGTAGCTGTTTTTACCATTTTTGCCCCAAAAGCAGAGCATCACCCCAACATGGCCGACGCAATGACGCCACTTCCGGAAGTGACATCAGCACATCACTGATGTTCCCACCCACCCCCGGAACACCCCCCAAATCCCCCCACTGGCAGGAGGAAGGAACCTGGCAACCCTAAGGTCCTTCCAATGTGCATGAGGACCATTTTGTCTCTAAGGGGCCATGTACACATTCTCAGCCTCAGTGCATGTGTAGGCATAGGTGGCTGAGGCTGCCCGCCGGCTCTCCCCATGCTCTCCTTGGGAGAAGACAGCGGCAGGATGACACTGCAGATGATGTGGTCTTTACTATAGAAATTGGAGGGGGGATTCCTCCAGCAGGGGATGATGGTGATGTCACTTCCAGGTGATCACCCAGAAGTTACATTGCTGCATCAGCGATGCTCCCTCTCCCCACAGTCTGCCCCCCCCCAAAAAAAAGCTCCTTGGCAGAGCTGGCAACTCTAAGCATGCATACCCGAACCCATGGGTTCTGGCACGTGTGCACCGTGGCTGAAAATACATGTGCTGCCCCATTCAGACAAAATGGTGATTGTGCATATTGGGAGGATTCCATGCGATGCTTTCTCTTCTTACTTGCGATAAAACATTGTGACTGAAGAGGGCTACAGTGTCTTTAGAACTGCTTAGAGCAGAGGTGTCAAGGATAAGGCTGGAGGGCCGGAACCGGCCCGTCCAGGGCTCTTATGCAACCCGTAAGCAACTGGTGTGGGGGAGGGAAAAGGAGACTGCGGGGGAGGAGTGGGCGGAGCCACTGTGATTGTGGCTTCAGCACAGCGGAACAACTTTATCTTCAGCAGTCAAGCAGTGTGGGAGCATCTGCCCACGATTGCACTGCAGGCTCTCCAGTCCGCCCATGTGGGTTTTCCTCTGCAACCCCAACCACCACCCCCCATGGGGCCTTGCAGTGAGGATACACCAGCGTGGAGCTTACCAGCTGATGTCCTTGATACAGTTTATATCTCTGGCAGGTGGCATTCATTTTATGGCACACATGGCCCAGCCCGACAAAGCGACATTTATGTCAGATCCGACCCTCATAACAAATGAGTTCAAGTTTCCAAAAAACTTTTTTGAACTGATAAAACAAGAGAAGCTGGAAGATATTTGGAGGAAGGCTAACCCACAAGGAAAAGACTTTACCTTTTACTCTAATAGACCTGATTCGCATTCAAGAATTGACATGATTTGGATGACTACTAATTTAACGTTTAAGACAAGAAAAGTGGAAATACTGCCCAGAATAATTTCAGATCATAATCCGTGTTTATGGACGGCTGGGCAGGTAAAAAAACAAAAGAGATGGAGAATAAATGAAGACTTACTAGACAACCAAGAATTAGTTTAAAAATTACAGGAAGAAACGGACCTATACTTCCAAGCAAACATACAGAAAGAAGTAAAAATTCAAATCATATGGGACGCATATAAAGCAGTGATGAGAGGACTATTGATATCACTAAATGCTAAAGACAATAAAAAGAAAAGAGAGCAATATGAAAATATTGTACAAGCCATTAAAACAAAGGAAGAAGAACTGAAGAGTAAACCAGGGGAAAAGAAACTGCAAAAGGAAATCTGGATGCTACAAGACCAAGCAAAAGCTATTTTGAATCAAGAGACGTACTGGAACTTAAAAAAACTCCAACAAAAAGCATTTGAAGGTGCAAACAAACCTGGAAAATATTTAGCATGGCAATTAAAGAAAAAACGTGAAAATAAATTTATCACTAAAGTGATAAGAGATAATATTGAGATAATAGACAACAAAGGAATAAAAAGAGAATTCTTTAAATACTATGCAAAACTCTTTAAAAAGGAAAACAAAGACAGAAGAAAGATTAAAGAATACCTGCAAACATTAAAGTTACCAAAACCAACAGAGAAAATGAAAGAACTATTTAACAATCCAGTACCATTGCAAGAGATTAAAAATGCAATAAATGACTCAAAATTAGGAAAAGCACCTGGACCAGATGGATTTACAGCGAAGTTTTATAAAACGTTACAGGAGTCGATTTCACCGGTGCTACTGCTATTAATGAACGATATAGGAGTCACTGGTGAGGTCCCAGAAACTTGGAAAGATGCAACCATCTCACTGATTCCCAAAGAAAATCAAGATTTGACTAATGTTAAGAACTACAGACCGATTTCCTTACTAAATAATGACTATAAGATTTTTGCCAAGATTATAGCGGACAGATTAAAAGAGCACCTTAAAGAAACTATACAAACAGAACAAGCAGGGTTCTTACCCAATCGCCAAATAAAGGACAATTTAAGAGTAGTAGTGGATGCTATAGAATACTATGACAAACATCCTGAAAAGGAAGTGGGTTTTTTCTTTTTAGATGCGGAAAAAGCGTTTGATAATTTAAATTGGGATTTTATGTTTGAGGTTTTAGAACACCTTGAAATTGGTGAATATATGCTTAACCTCATTAAGTCAATATATAAAGAACAGAAATCCTCTCTAATAATTAACACTGAAAAGACGGACGATTTTAAAGTTGAAAAAGGAACACGACAAGGATGCCCACTTTCGCCGCTGCTATTTATTTGGATTCTAGAAGTTCTACTGTTAAATGTGAAGGAAGACAAAGATATTAAAGGCCTAACAATTAAAGGTTTTTCTTTTAAATATAGGGCCTTTGCAGACGATGTGATGTTCATAGTGGAAGACCCTTTGTCTACGTTACCATATTTGTTACAGAGAGTAAAAGAGTTTGGTGACTTAGCAGGATTTTATGTAAATAAGAACAAATCGAAAGTGATGTGTAAAAATATGTCAAACAATAAACAAAATGAGTTACAAAATCTTATAGAATGTGAGGTGGTGAAAAAGACAAAATATCTAGGTGTAAACCTAACAATGAAAAATATTGATCTTTATAAAAATAATTATGAAAAATTATGGTTGCAAGTTATGCAGGATATTAAAAAGTGGAATGTATTAAATTTGTCATTGTTGGGTAGAATTGCGGTGGTTAAGATGAACGTGCTACCACGATTAATGTTTTTGTTTCAAACTATTCCAATTGTGAAAGATGTAAAAATATTCAAATGCTGGCAGAAGGAATTGTCTAAGTTTGTGTGGGGAGGGAAAAAACCAAGAATCAAGATGAAAATAATGTGTGATGCTAAAGAAAGAGGAGGGTTTCAATTACCAAACTTAAGGCTATACCATGATGCAATATGTTTGACCTGGGTAGGGACATGGACTATGTTACAAGATAGAAAGTTATTGTCCCTGGAAGGTCATGATTGTAGATTTGGGTGGCATGCGTATTTGTATTATGGTAAAACAAAAATGGACAATATGTTTAAACATCATTATTTGAGAAGAACGCTAATGGACACGTGGACAAGATATAAAAACTTTTTTCCAGAAGAGATACCTATGTGGATTGTACCCGCAGAAGTTTTAAATCCAGCATCACCTTACAAAGGACAAGATTGGCTGAAGTACAGAGACTTACTAACAAGACAGGGTAAAGACTTTATATTGAAGGAGCAGCATCAGATGGACTTTGATTATGGTTGGTTAAGATATAGACAATTATATGACTTGTATAGAAATGATAAAAAATCTGGCTTTAGAGAAAAAAATATGAAATAGAACAAATTTGGGAGGAAGGTGGGAAAAAAATGATCTCTAAAATGTATAAAGTTTTGTTAAAATGGTTTAACGCTGATGAAATGGTAAAAGAACAAATGGTTAAATGGGCGATAAACTTTAACAAAGACATTGAAATGGAATCTTGGGAATTTTTATGGAAAAATGCTATGACTATATCTACATCTTATAGCCTAAAAGAAAATTGTTTTAAAATGATGTACAGATGGTATATGACACCAAAAAAAATTGCAAATATTAATCAGAATATGTCTAACAAATGTTGGAAATGTAAAAAGAAAGAAGGTTCTTTTTATCATATGTGGTGGACTTGTGACAAAGCAAAGATTTATTGGTCAACAATACATGCAGAAATGGAAAAAATATTGAAATGTACATTTAAGAAGTTGCCTGAAATGTTATTGCTTGGACTTAAGCTAGAAGAGATAAATGTAAAGAAAAGGACAATAATATGGTATATGATAACAACAGCAAGAATGGTGTACGCACAAAATTGGAAAAATGAAAAAATACCAGAGGTGTGGGAATGGTTGAAAAAATTGTTATATATGGCTGAAATGGATAAATGGACTAGAAAATTGAATGATCTGTACTCAGAGACCTTTTTAGAAGATTGGAGAGACTTGAAAGAATATGTTGAAAAACACTGGGACATGAAAAACTACATTTATACATGGTTATAATAACATAAAGGAATAGATTTAGAGTATATGAATGTATTAAGGATATTTAGATAATAAAGTTGTTTTTCTTTATCTTAAAATGGTATAAGATAAGAATATAGAAAGTAAGAATTAGTATATAAGTACCGTAAAGATATATGACCGTTACCAGAAATTTAAACATAGATATAAGTATTACCACTTTGGACAAAGTGGAAAATGTGTTATGCTTCAGATGTGGTGGGAAACCGTCAATATAAGATAAAATAAGATTATACAAACAGAACAAAATGTTAAATAATATGGAAAAGAGGATTTGTATAAGAGAATGTATTAAGTTTAATGTTATGAAAAATAAAAAATTTTTACAAAAAAAACACAAAAAAACAAATGAGTTCAACATCTCTGGCTTAGAACAGAGGTGTTGAATTCATTTCTTACGAGGGCCGGATCTGACATAAATATCACTCTGTTGGGCCGGGCCAGGTGTGCCATAAAATGTAATGCCAGCTACCAGAGATATAAACTTTATAAAGGGCACTCAAAATACAAACATGCTTAAAACATTAAGTCTTACAGTATTTCCTTACAGTATCTCCCTGAAGCCTACCACTTCCACTGCCTGTTACGCATTAGCACTGAGACAGTATACAGGGACATAATGCACAGCCTCTGTCATCAGGCAATGAAGAAGGAAGAGGAGGAGGAGGAGGAGATTGGATTTATAGCCCACCCTTCACTACCCAAAGAAATCTCAGATCTCCTTTCCTTCACCTCCCCACAGAGCAGTTTACAATCTCCTTTCCCTTCCCCTCCCCACAACAGACACCCTGTGAGGTAGGTGGGGCTGAGAGAGCTCTTTCGAGAATGGATCATGAGAGAACAGCTCTGAAAGAACTTATGACTGACCCAAGGTCACCCAGCAGGCTTTGTTTGGAGGAGGAGTGGGGAATCAAACCCAGTTCTCCCAGATTGGAGTCCGTGCTCCTAACCACTACATCAAACTGGCTCTCACTAAAGGTAATGACCAGTTGTTCATGGGCCAGATAGGAGCCCTGAATGGGCCGGTTGTGTTTAACCCCTCTGGCTTAGAGGGGGGAGTCTATTAAGTGTGGCTTTGATGGTTTCAGTAGCATTATGAACCACCAACCCTAAGCAGGCAGTGAGAACCAAGGCATAGGAGGGGATGGCTGAATTTTCAGATACCGATTTGACGTATCCCATCCTTTCTTTGGCTGCAGGCCTTCCGCTTACACCATTATCCCAATCATAACTCCAGCTTTGTGTACCACCAGCCGGCCAGCGGGATCATCAGCTGTAGACAAAAGCCAGAAATTTCTGAAGCAAATGCAGGGATGATTCTAAGTAGCAGAAACGTAATTTATGCAAATTGGGCATGGAGCCAAAGGAACAGGCCGCTGAGGGGACAGGCCATTATTAATGTATTAGCCTGGTGCTAGAAAGCATTGCTTCCTAATTCAATTTTTAAAACCTCTTCATTCAACTGTGCACATACTCATGAAAATTGCATGGGACTTGATAGCTTTGCATTCCAGAATCTTTCCCAGTCCTGCACTGTTCTCTTCGACAGAAGCCTGGTTTCAGAGAAGTTGCTGGGAGCCGTTCAGAACTAGGCTGCCCATCAATGCCTACCCATCCATGCTGCGATACAGGAGTTTTTCATTTGCCTTCTTTTGTGGGCGGAGGAAAGCTGATTTGGATTATACGGGCAAGATTATGAGACCATTCGTACCAATTTAGACATAACTGAATTACAAGCTAGAGGTCTACAAGGAACCATAATGGTCCCTGCCAGTTAGGGCTGCCAGGGCCTTATTGGATGCAGGGGAAGGCCTAGGCCAGTGTCTTAGCGATGTCGGCAATGGTGATGTCACTTCCAGTGCACTGCAAAATTGACACCATCAGGTCACCAGTGTCATGGGGACTATTGTAAGTCAGTCTGTGCTATGTGACAGCACAGATTCTGCAGACGAAGAGCTACCTGCAGCCAGTCCTCAGCTGGTAATTGAACAACCGGCTGCAGCTTGCTCCGAGACAGGAGGAGAGGAGAGCAACAAGACATCGGGTTACCAGCTCAGCAGAAGTCACAGCCTACAGCTGAAACTGAGTCAATGCCTTGTAGCTCTGAAGCAGTAAACAAAGCTTCAGAAGCCACTCCCAGCCCACCTAGCTCACCCACACCCCTGCAGCCCCAACGCTGTCAGAGGCAAGCTGAGGTCCAGGAAAGATGGAGAAGTGCGAGACTCGTGGCTCATTGTCAGCTGTCAATCAACAAGAATGGATGAGTACTTTCAGGATCACTGCCAAGGAATTGGCTGGGAGGGTAGCATGTTAAAAGACTTGGCTATAAAATCAGCCAAGAGAAACAGCAGTTTTGTGGACGCAACACTGCTACGCTACCAGACCACTGGAATCTTGACCCTTGGACTGGACCTGACTATTGGCTTTTCTTGAACCCCTGACCCTGGACTGGACTGGGGCTTGCTGCCTGAGTACCTTGACCCTAGACTGGACTTGGCATACCTGCTCTCTGGAACCCCTGAATTTGGACTCTCTGCACCCTTGCCTGTGACCTGACTTGCTGAACCCCAGCCCCTGTTTCCTGGGATGGCTGCATCAGTACAGGGACACTCTGGTATTTGGGCAAAACTCTATGGTAAACGCTGCTTTTACCATAGAGTTCTTGCCCAAATACCAGAACATCCCACATCACTGGTGACATGATATACCTCCGGTATATGCCCAAAGTGGCATCGCTGCATCACAGATGATGTCACCAACACTCGAGCTTATGCCTTTCCCCACTGCCTGTAACTTCCCCCACCGGCCAGCTAATTGGTGGCCAAGGTTGGAGCCCAGGGGTGGAGGAGCTCCTGCCCCCAGCAAGGGCCTAGCAAGCCTTCTGCCAGCAGGGAAACAGAATCTGGTATCCTCCAGCCTAACTGTGGAGAGGGAATGTAAGTCAGGGTGGGCGGAGCTGTTTGGAAAGAATCCCGAAGTAGATGATGTGAAGGACCTTGAAGAACGGCTGGCAGGTGGAGCAGACGAGACTCGCCTTGAGAGATCAGTGGTCTGTCTCAGTATAAGGAAGTCCCATCGGTGCACGTGGGGTTTTGATGTTTTCATGGCTGGCACCAGCCACCCAAATTATTTTTAGAAACTGCAATGCCAAATGCAGTGACGCACAGGGGGGAATTACAAAGAGCAACATTTGTACGTTACTATATAGTACATTGTTTTGTCACCCTGACTGGGATAGCTCAGACCAGCCCAATCTCATCAGATCTGAGAAGCAAAGCAGGGTCGGTTAGCATTTGGATGGGAGACCTCCAAGGAAGTCTAGGGTTACTACACAGAAGCAGGCAACGGCAAGCCATGAGTGAACATCTCTCGCCTTGCGACCATATGGGGTAGGGTTGCCAGGTCCCCCCTGCCCACCGGTGAGGGATGAGGGATAGAGTTGCCAGATTCAGGCTGGGAAACTCCTGAAAATTTGAGGATGGAGCCTGGGGAGGACAGGGACCTCCGTGAGGTGCCGTGCCATGGAGTCCACCCTCCAAAGCAGCCATTTTCTCCAGGGAAACTGATTTCTGTAATCTGGAGATGAGCTGTAATTCCAGGGGATCCCCAGCTCCCACCTGGAGGCTGGCATCTCTAGTATGGGGTTGCCATAAGTTCACTGCGACTGGATGGCAAACTATAAAATAAAATTGCCATCAGCCAGATACTCCCAAGAGGCTCGCATAATAGGGAATGATGGCGGTGTCAGTCTCTCATTTCTGGTCCCCAGCTTCTGGTAGCCCTGCGTACAGTGCTTCTGAACATACAGGTTCCATTGTTGGAAGTACCAGATATGACATGTGACTTTGAAGTGTAGATCAACACTCTTTAGGGAAAGAGAACTTCCTTCCGTCTCTCTCTGTCTTTTACGCACACAAAATTGAGGTGCAGGATGCTCCTCTCAGCATCCGCTAGCTAGAAAGCATAAGAACGGTCTCTACTTCTCCACTCTGTCTGCACTTATCAAGTATGTATTTCTAGAATAAAGTAGTTATTAGTTTCATTTCAACTGAAACGTTGCTCTGCGCGACTTCGTAAACTTGCAAGCACATGATAGGTTCAGGACAAAGAGCTGATGTGTTAAAGCTGAGTGCACTATGCTAAGTAAGAAGGATCTGGACCACCAGAACCAGTAGCCTTCCAACAAGTTATAGGCCCAGCATGCTTCCGCTGCGTTATAACTAAGTGCACACTGCTAAGTAAGAAGGATCTGGACCACCAGAACCAGTACCCTTGCAACAGGTTATGGGCCCTGCTTGCTTCTGCTGCATTAAAGCTGAATGTACTCTGCTAAGTAAGAAGGATCTGGATCACCAGAACCAACACCGTCACAACAGGTTATGGGCCAGGCACGCTTCTGCTGAGTTAAAGCTGAGTGCACTCTGCTAAGTAAGAAGGACCTGGACCACCAGAACCAGTACCCTTCTAACATCCTTTGGATTATCCAAACCACCCCTTTCTTAACTCTGTACTGCCTGAAACATATTTTGTAACTGGTTCCTTGTAAGTAAGACACGGAAGGAAGAAAACACAAGCTGGACACAAAGTCTGTAGGTGCTAGGATTGCCAGCTCCAGCATGGGAAATGTCTGGAGATTTGGGGGGTGGAGTCTGGGGAGGGGAGGGAACTCAGTAGGGATGTAATGCAATAGAGTCCACCCTCCAAAGCTGCTATTTTCTCCAGGAGCACTGATCGCTATAATCTGGAGATCTGTTGGAATTCTGGGAGGTCTCCAGGCTCCACCTGGAGGTTGGCAATTCTAGTGGGCTCTATGGCTGATGTCAGAATATGTCCCATTGTTGCTTTGGCAATGAGGCTGAATGCTTAAGTGTGGCAGGGCTGACAGCAAATCATTCTTCCAAGTGTGTACTGCATCTGCCTGCACAGAAATAAAATTTCAAAAATGATGAGCTAAGAGAAATCTTGTCCTTTTGTGTTCTCAATAGCTGGTCATTACTAGCACTGAAGAAGAGCTCATTAAAATAAAGACTGCTGCAGAAGAAGGGGGGGGGAAGGCAAGCTGGAACGAGAGAGGTAGTAACCTTGGAAATTTGAAACAAAAAGCAGAAACATGCCAACAAAATCCTTGAGAAGTTGCCTATCAGACTCTGCTATCAAGAAATGTAGTACATACCGGGATAAATGCTGCTGTTTGAGTAAAGCTAGTTTATGATGGCACAAACCTCAACTGAGTCTGGTTCTGCCTACTGAATTTGGGCGGCTTTGCTATTTCTGGCCCCTTGCAGAGTCCACATCTCACAATAGTGTTGACAACATCTAAGTTACGATCGATCTCTGGACGACCAAGATTAGTTCCCCTGGAGAAAATGGCCGCTTTGTAACGTGGATTGAGTATCTTCAGTATCTGAAGAAGTGAGCAGAGACTCATGAATACTCATACCCCACCACAAATGTTGTTAGTCTTTAAGGTGCTACTAGACTCTTACTCTTCTCTACTGGGGCCTAGAGGCCTCCCAGTATTCCAGCTGGTCTCTAGACTAGAGATTGGTGTCCTTCTATCAAATGGCTGCCTTGGAGGTGGACTCTGTGGCATTATATCCTGGTGAGCTCCCCACTCCTCCCCAAATCCTGCCTTCTCCAGGCTCCACCCCTAAAATCTTCAGGAATCTCCCAACCCAGAGCTGGCAATCCCAGTGAGGCACCAAAATGTACAGACGGGGAGGGTCTAACTTGCAGAAAACTAGATTTCAAAATCTTGCTAGTATGTGCTGGTTTACATTTTAATTCTGAAAAGAGTCACATTTTGGGAGTAAGATGATATTATTTTATTTTATTTCACGTATACCCCACCTTTCTCCCCAATGAGGCCCCAAAGCCACTTACATCATTCTCCTCTCCTCTGTTTTTTATCCTCTCAATGCCCCTGAGAGTTTTCTAGAACTGCCAGGCAGGACAGCAGCGGGAGGGATATGGTGTGTATGCGCAATGCTGGCTGTGATGCCATGTCATTTCTAGTAAAGAATCAACGGTGACGTAGGTAGCTCTAGGAAGTGCTGGAAATCCTTTGGTAAGACCATACAGTTTCCAGCGATTCCTGGTACCACCCATTGTCACTTCCATTTTTTTAATCAGAAGAAGAAGAGATTGGATTTATACCCTGCCCTTCACTCCCCAAGGGAGTCTCAGAGTGGCTTACAAACTCCTCCCCCTCCCCACAACAGACACCCGGTGAGGTAGGCGGGGCTGAGAGAGCTCTGACAGAAACTGCCCTTTTTCAAGAACGGCTGTGCCAGAACTACGGCTTGCCCAAGGTCATCCAGCAGCTGCAAGTGGAGGAGTGGGGAATCAAACCCGGTTCTCCCAGATTAGAGCCCGCGCACTTAACCACGACACCAAACTGGCTCAGAAGTGACATGATGCCGCAGCCCACTTTAGTTTTATGAATCCCCTTCCATGCCACCGGGCCACAGGAGCAGAGGGTGAGGGGTCCCCTGCCCCTATTAGGGAACTGGTAGTCTTGGAGGTTTTACTGGCTTAAGCTCACCCAATGAGACTCCATGGCAGCCTGGGGATTTGAGCCATATGGACATTCAGAACCATGGATATGTGTTTTTTTAATTGTGATTTTAATATTTCCCAGGCGTAATTAAAATATATTGTAGATCTTTATATTAGCACTCCATGTTTAGCCGTATTTGATTATTGTCTTTTTTTTTTCCTCAGCCTTTTTGGTTACCTTTCCTGTATAGGGTTAGTTTTCTTCCCCCTTTTATGGTCTTGCAGAGTGGGGATTTGAACCCGGGTCTCCTAAATCTTAGTCCCACACTCTAACTGCTACACCACACTGGCTGTCTACGCTAATAAAAGGGCACACACTGACATCTCCTAATATTTTTCCTTTCTAGATTTTAAGGAACTTCACATTTACGAATGTGTCCTCTCAACACCGTTCTGAGTGCAGCATTGATCCCAGGTGCACCTACTCGAGCACAGACATAAGTGTGATCACACAACAGACTTGCTCCAAACCATACTAGGAACCTGCTCGAAAGTAGTATCTTCTGCCACATACCCGGGGGGGGGGGGACGACTCTGCTAAAATGTCTTTGGCTGCCGTACTGACATGGTGCCATGTGATGGATGAGAAAGAGATTGTCCCAGCCTTGCCTCCCAAAGCAAGGTGGCCCCAGTTCTGTCACTAGCTTTCCTCTGACGGTCTGTTATGCAAGCATCCCTTCGTCGTCAACATTCTGCCTAGCCCATCGACCTTTGAGAAGTGAGCACATCTAGCAGAGAAGCAGTGAGAAGGAATAAATGACCTTTCCCTCTGCTTCTGGAGGCAGGTCCTTCGAGGACACCAAGGCCTCCAGTGAACACTCCATGTCATTAGTTGAGCTTGCAAGATTCACCAAGGTGGCTGCGGCACTCGATTCCTCTGCCGCTAGCAGTTCTGCTTGCCCAATAGCTCCTTGAAAAACACTGATCGTCAGCACATGGAAGTGCTAGCATCAAAGGAAAAAGCACCAGAGCAGAGAATATAAGAAGAGACGGGCTGGATCAGACCAGTGGTCCATCTAGTCCGGCATCCTGTCTCACACAGTGGCCAGCCAGTTCCTCTGGATGGCCAAGAACAGGGCAGAGAGACTGAGGCCTTCCCCTGATGTTGCCTCCTGGCTCTGGGATTCAGAGGATTAGTGCCTCTGAATGTGGAGGTTCCCCTGAGTCACCACGGTTAGTAGCCATTGACAGACTCCTCCATGAATCTATCAAATCCCCATTTAAAGCTGTTTATTCCTGTGGCCACCACTACATCCTCTGGCAGCGAATTCCACATTTTAATCTCTCTTTGCATAAAGAAGTGGTTCCTTTTGTCCATCCTGGATCTATTGTCTCAGCACCAGCTGGAGACACTGGCTGGAGAGAAGAACAAGTCGACGGGCATCATAGCAGCCAAGTCTTTCCTCCCTTAAGGTAACTACTGCTCACTCTTGATTGGCAGCTTCTTTCACGTCACCTCCTGCCTGGTCCTTTTAACTGGAGATGCTGGGGATTGAACCTGGGGCCATCTGCATGCAAAGCAGAGGCTTTTCCACTGATCCATGGCTCCTCCCCAAGTTTTTTTTGGGGGGGGAGGATTGCAAGTGACCTGAGCTTGAAAACTGAGGTTAGTTTATTGACCTGACCACAACAATAGAGGATCCATGCAATTGCCAGGGGAAAAGGAGGAGGAGGGATTGGATTTATACTCCTCCCTTCACTCAGAGCCTCAGAGCAATTTACCAACCCCTTTCCCTTCCCCTCCCCACAACAGACACCCTGTGAGACAGGTGGGGCTGAGACAGCTCTTCTGAGGACTGCTCTTTCCAGAACAACTCTGAGAGAACTTGTGACTGACCCAAGGTCACACCAGCAACTGCATGTGGAGAAGTGGGGAATCAAACCCGGTTCTCCCAGATTAGAGTCCATGCTCTTAACTACACTGCAGCCAAGGCAGCAACAAGCTGCATAAGACAAGTTACTTAGGCAATTTCAACTATGTTCAGTGCAATGGGGAAGTGGCTTCTTCCCCCCCCCCCCACTCCCCCACAGCATTGTGGTGTATTTGTACACCTCCCAGGGTTTTCCTGAATGCAAATTTCCAGAGAACAGCAAGGAGAGATGAGGAGGCTTTCCTGAATGAACAATGCAAAGTAATAGAGGAAAACAAGAGAACAGGAAGGACTAGAGATCTCTTCAAGAAAGCTGGAGAAATCAAGGGAACATTCCATGCAAAGCTGGCCATGGTAAAGGACAAAAACAGTAGGGACCTAATAGAAGCAGAAGAGATTAGGAAAATATTGCAAGAATACACAGTCAGAAGAACTATACAAGAAGGACCTCAATGTCCTTGACAACCACGATGGTGTAATCACTGACCTCGAGCCAGACATCTTGGAATGCAAAGTCAAATGGGCCTTAGAAAGCATTACAAACAACAAAGCTAGCAGAGGTGATGGTATCCCAGCTGCGCTATTCAAAGTCTTAAAAGATGATGCTGTTAAAGTGCTGTACTCAATTTGCCAGCAAATCTGGAAAACACAACAGTGGCCACAGGATTGGAAAAGGTCAGTTTACGTTCCAATCCCAAAGAAGGGCAATGCCAAGGAATGTTGACACTATCGCACAGTTGCACTCATTTCACACACTAGCAAGGTCATGCTCAAGATCCTACAAGCTAGGCTTCAGCAGTACATGAGAGCCAGTTCGGTGTGAGAGCCAGTTTGGTGTAGTGGTTAAGTGCACAGACTCTAATCTTGGAGAACTGGGTTTGATTCCCCACTCCTCCACTTGCACCTGGCTGGATGACCTTGGGCAAGCTATAGCTCTGTACCAGCTGTTCTCTCAAGGACAATTGTCTCAGAGCTCTCTCAGCCCCACTTACCTCACAGGGTGTCTGTTGTGGGGAGGGGAAGGGAAAGGAGTTTGTAAGCCGCTCTGAGACTCCAAGTGAGTGAAGGGCAGGATATAAATCCAATCTCTTCTCTTCTTTTCTTCTACGTGGATAGAGAACTGCCAGAAGTACAAGCTGGGTTTCGAAGAGGTAGAGGAACTAGAGATCAAATTGCCAACATTCACTGGATTATGGAGAAAGCAAGAGAGTATCAGAAAAACATCCACTTCTGCAGAAGTCCATCAGTGGCTATTAGCCACAAAGTATAGATAGGAGCTCTCAGTCTGGGGCAAGTGATGCTCTGTATTCTTGGTGTTTGGGGGGGGGGCGGACAGTGGGAGGGCTTCCTGCCCCCACTGCTGGACCTTCTGAGGGCACCTGGTGTTTTAGGCCACTGTGTGACAGAGTGTTGGACTGGATGGGCCACTGGCCTGATCCAACATTGGCTTCTCTTATGTTCTTATGTTCTGCTTCATTGCCTACGCTAAAGCCTTTGATTGTGTGATCACAACAAGCTATGGCAAGTCCTGAAAGAGATGGGCGTACCAGACCACCTCACATGTCTCTTGAGAAACCTGTATAAGGGTCAAGAAGTGACAGTTAGAACCGGATATGGAACAACTGATTGGTTGAGCATAGGAAAAGGAGTACGACAAGGATGCATATTGTCACCTTGCTTATTTAATTTATATGCAGAGTACATCATGCGAAATGCCGGCCTGGATGAATCACAAGCCGGAATTAAGATTGCTGAGGGAAACATCAAAAACCTCAGATATGCAGACGATACCACTCTAATGGCAGAAAGTGAAGAGGACCTCAAGAGCCTCTTGCTAAGGGTAAAAGAGGAGAGCGCAAAAGTTGGCTTGAAACTCAACATCAAAAAAACTAAGATCATGGCTTCCGGCCCCATCACTCCTTGGCAAATAGAAGGGGAAGTCATGGAAGCAGTGACAGACTTCATCTTCCTGGGATCCAGGATCACTGCAGACAGTGACTGTAGCCATGAAATTAAAAGACACCTGCTCCTTGGAAGAAAACCGGTGGCAAACCTAGACAGTATAACAAAAAGTAGAGACCACCCTGCCAATAAAAGTCCATATGGTCAAAGCCATGGTATTCCCAGTAGTAATGTATGGCTGCGAGAGTTGGACTATAAGGAAGGCCGAGCACTGAAGAATGGATGCTTTTGAATTATGGTGCTGGAGAAGACTCTTGAGAGTCCCTTGGACTGCAAGGAGATCAAATCGGTCAATCCTAAAAGAAATCAACTCTGACTGATCCCTGGAAAGCCAGATACTGACGCTGAAGCTCAAATACTTTGGCCACCCAATGAGAAGGGAGCACTCACTGGAGAAGACCCTGACGCTGGGAATGACTGAAGGTCAAAGAAGAAAGGGACGGCAAAGGACGAGATGGTTAGACAGTGTTATCAATGCAATGAACATGAAGTTGAGCAAAATCCAGAGGATGATGGAAGACAGGAGGGCCTGGCGTGATGTGGTCCATGGGGTCATGAAGAGTCGGATTTGACTGTGCGACTGAACAACAACAACAACAAGGGTTTTCCTGGCTTTTCTTCAGTCTTTTACAAATCTGCTTCTCTGTAGAGTGATGGGAAAGACTGCAGGAGAGCCTGTTTGGCTGCTGGGTAGGGTTGCCAGATGCCTGCTAGGAGAAGCGGATCCCTCTGGGGCTCCCATTCTCCTAATGATGGAGAGGCGGGGGGAACAAATGGAGTTGTACAACACTGCAATGTCACATCCTGGTCCATAGTCTGAAATGGCATTGCCATGTCACACAATGGTCTAGGGATTTCCCCTCTCTGTGGTTTTTACCATAGAATTTTAGGGAAATCCTAGACTGTTGTCAGATGTGATGATGTCACTTTCGGCGACACAGCCAGAAGTGATGTCATGGGATAGCGCAATGCCATTCCACAATGTCTCTGCCCCCTTAAGTCTCCCATCAGTTGCTGTGTTTACTGCTGTGTTCGTGGGAAAGGTCAGGCGGAATCTAAAATTATGGTATTTTTATGAATTTTGATGGTGGTTGTTTTATTTATGTCGTAAGCCGCTTTGCATTCCTTAAGGCAGAAAGGCAGCTAATAAATGTTTTCAATAAATAAATAGACAGACAGACAGACAGATAGATAGGGCTCATTTCATAGCAGGAGCTCCTTTGCATATTAGGCCACACCTCCCTAACATAGCCAATCCTCCAAGAGCTTACAGAGCTCTTCTTACAGGGGTTACCGTAAGCTCTTGGAGGATTGGCTACATCAGGGGTGTGTGGCCTAATATGCAGAGGAGCTCCTGCTACGAAATGAGCCCTGTTAGATAAAGGCCATTGTTGCTGTCCGTACAGAATCACTGTTCAGGCTCTAGCCTACTCAGCCTAGGGTTGCCAGCTCTGGGTTAGGAAATACCTGGAGATTTGGGGGGGGGGGGTAGAGCCTGAGGAGGGACCTTGGCAGGTGTAATGCCATAGAGCCCCCCCCCTCCCCCCAAAAAACCAGCCATTTTCTCCAGAGGAACTGATTTTTGTTATCAGGAGATCAGTTACGATACCGGGAGATCTCCAGTCCCCAACTGGGGCTCGTAACCCTCACCCCCCTTTTTAGATTACAGGCATTTGAAACCTCAGTTCTCATTTCAACCTCCTTCCCTCAGCTCCTCTTCATACTGCAGTATTCCAGGGAAGCTCATGCCCTTTGTCCTCTGTTCCTTGGCTTTGCTCAGCAGAAGCCAATTCCCTGGTGTTTTGCCATTAGTCTAGACAAGAGCAATTGATGAGTGCCGGTCAAAGGTTTTGGCATGGCAACGATAGGAGGAGGATCAAGGTCACGTTGGTTGAGTTTGCAAGATGTGCCAAGTTCACACACAGGGCAAATGGCTTTATGTGTATACCTCAAATAGGGTAATAAAAGCAAACAGACAGTGAAGTGCAATGAAGAGGGGGAAATAGATCAAAATTCAATCACGGCTGTCCAGGAATGCCTGGTCATGTGCTGTGCTAACCCCCTAGCCCAGGGGTGGGCAAACTTGCTCAGCATAAGAGCCGCATAGAATAAACATCAGATGTTTGAGAGCCACAAGACATGAACAAATATTACCTGCTTTCATTGGAAAATAAGGAAATTTGCTTTTTATTAACATTAAATGAGACTGCCAAAAATAATAACAAAAGGGGTAAAAGCAGATATTGAAAATGATATTAATTTGACCAATTATATTTGTTTGCTAATGATATTTAGCTTCCCCAGCCGCCCTGCCAGGAGCCACATAATTTATGTGAAAGAGCCGCATGCGGCTTCTGAGCCACAGTTTGCCCACCCCTGCCCTAGTATAAGCAAATGCTCTTGTGTCCCCAAACTGACCTCTCTTTGTGTGTTTTTCATTGTTTGCCCAAATATGCAACCACATCTATGAATTAGTGAGTGGACTTGAAATATGAGTTGCTGCTGTTCTTTTCAGTGGCAAAAGGTTTGTTCACACGTTACATTTTTAGTGGAGCGATCAAGATGCTGCAGCCCTGTAGCTAGGGGATTTTGGGGGAGGGGGCCTCGGGGGGGAACCAGCTAATTAAATCAAAGCACCCTGCAGGTGGCAAGTTGGGGTACTTTGGGGCAGCCTGGGAGGGAGGGGGCCAGAAGAAACACTAGGGGGCCAGGCCCCGTGGGCCCCACATCAGCTACGGGCCAGAGCTGCTTTCAACTGACATGTAGTAATTCATGTCATGCACCTACATTCTGTGGGGAAGCCTGAGCATGCTCGGGGCATGCTCAGGCTACGTTTGCACATCATGCGTGGCTGTAATTAAAGTGCGCGTGAAGCTGGCTGGTTGCCAGGCTTGCCCGTTTTGTTTTATTGATTGATTTAAATATTTCTATTCTGCTTTTCCTCGTGGCTCAAGGAAACATCCCGTTTTAAAACATGCACTTCTCTTTTCAGCCCTCCACCCTAACATTCACTCCAATAAAGCACAGTGTACAAAGGCTAGTATTCTGGTTAACCATCATTAGTTGCCCCCACCCCATAAACCATGTGTGCATAGAAATGCTGTCAAGTAGCAGACAATTTAGGAGCTCTTTGCTTCGATCAGCTCTTAAGTTCAGCCCTATGATCTAGAAAACTCAGCCAATCAGCACACCCCTGGTACTAGACTTAGGGTTGCCGGCTCTGGGTTGGGACATTTTGGGGGTGGAGCCTGTGGAGGGTGGTGTTTGCAGAGGGGAGGGACTTCAGTGGGTTGTAATGCCATACAGCCCACCTTCCAAAGCAGCCATTTTTTCCAGGTGAACTGATCTTTGTATCCTGGAGATCTGTTGTAGAAGTAGGAAATCTCCAGTCACCACCTGGACTCCACTAACTAGACTCCATTTCAAAAGTTGAGAACCTTCACTATAAATCTTCTAGTTAACATCCATCACAAAATCAGGAAGAAGAAGGAGGAGAAGGAGGAGGAGGAGGAGATTGGATTTATACCCTGCCCTTCACTCGGAGCCTCAGAGCAATTTCCAATCTCCTTTCCCTCCCCACAACAGACACCCTGTGAGGGAGGTGGGGCTGAGAGAGCACTTTTGAGAACTGCTTGTGAGAAAACAGCTCTGAGAGAACTTATGACTGACCCAAGGTCACACCAGAAGCTGCATGTGAAGGAGTGGGAACCAAACCCAGTTCTCCCATATTAGATTCTGCGCTCCTAACCACTACACCACATTGGCTCTTGGTGCAGGATTGCCACCTTAGAATTCAGAAAGTCCTGGAGATCTGGCAGTGAAGGTTGAGAAGGGCAGAATTTAGGGAGTGGAGACACCTTCGTGGGGTTCAATGCTATACCCTCCAAAGCAGCCATTTTCTCCAGGGGAACTGCCCTCTGTAGTCTGGAGATCAGTTGTAATTCTGGGAGATCTCCAGGATGCACTTAGAGGTTGTCAACCTGAGGCTGATTTTGGAGTACCAGGATACACTGGGGGAGGAGGAGGAGATTGGATTTATACCCCGCCCTTCACTCAGAGTCTCAGAGCAGCTTACAATCTCCTTTCCCTCCCCCCTCCCCACAACAGACACCCTGTGAGGTAGGTGGGGCTGAGAGAGCTCTGACAGAACTGCTCTTGAGAGAACAGCTCTGAGAGAACTTGTGACTGATCCAAGATCACTCAGCAGCTGCAAGTGGAGGCATGGGGAATCAAACCCGGTTCTCCCAGATTGGAGTTTGCACACTTAACCACTACACCAAACTGGCTCAGAGGACCCCAGCCTTTTTGAGCCTGAGGATATGTTTGGAATTCTGACACAGGCTGCTCAAGGAGGTGGAGCCAATCACACAATTGCTTCTGCACAGCCAATCAGATCTCCAATAGCCAGTCAGAAGCCCTGCGGGACAAAAGCCCCATCTGGGGCTTACTTTCTAAACCACGCCAAGGAAAGGTTTGGGGCAGGTGCCGTGGCACCCACGGGGTCCACGCTGGGGACCCCGGCACTGGCTGAAAGATAAAACGGAAGGCAGAGAAATCAACAGGCCTGGGGGGGGGGGGGGACTCTGCTTCAGAAAGATACTGAACCATTTCCAAGAGCCGGAGGAGCAGCTGTTCTGTGTTTGCAAAGAAGCAAATGCATTCAGACAAGCGACTCCATTTTTAGCTGGGAAATGTCTGTCTTCGGCCGACTGTGATGTGCGAAATTCCCTAAAGCCCTCTCCCAGGGCCGTTTCCAGCATCGCATCACATGTTACTGACACACGTCTGAAAAACTGACTCTTAAAATGGTTTCTTCTTCATGGCACTGAATCTGATGCCATGCCTTCAGTTCCTGAAGGGCTTTTTCTTCCTCCCCCAAGACAGATGCATCTCAGCAGTGAAATGTGCATGTGGACACATGCAAGATCAAGTTCAAAACACCTGGAGGGGAAAGGAAAACAGAATTACAAGCCCCCTCAAAGCTCACTCTGAGTCCTGAATACTAAGTCTTAACTGCTGAGTGTCATTGGGAAAATATGGTCTGAGTGACTTTGGGAACTGGCTCCTACCACCTTGCGGGCATATGATGCATACTGAAATTCTGAACCCTTTGGAAAAAGATATGGCAACCAAAATGTGAAAATATGTAACATTAGCATTGAATCTGTGTTATGGAGGAGGAGGAGGAGGAGATGGGATTTATACCCCACCCTTCACTACCCGAAGGAGTCTCAGAGCAGTTTGCAATCCCTTTCCCTTCCCCACCCACTACAGACACCCTGTGAGGTAGGTGAGGCTGAGAGAGCTCTTTCGAAAACTGCCCTTGAGAGAACAGCTCTGAGAGAACTTTTGACTGACCGAAGGTCACTCCAGCAGCTGCATGTGAAGGAGTGGGGCATCAAACCCAGTTCTCCCAGATTAGAGTCCACATTCCTAATCACTACACCAAACATAATATTTTAGCAGATACTGCCTTAGACACCACCTAAATTTGCCAAAAGTGCAAAGTGGGGGGGATGATTTCTACCCATTCCCAACCCTTGTTCAGTTCCAACATCCCAGATTATAGGGTTGTGAACACCAGGTTTGAAAATCCCTAGAGATTTGGGTGTGGAGCCTGGGGAAGACGGGGTTTGGGGAGAACAGGGACCTCAGTGGGGAATCATGCCATCCAATCCACCTTCCAAAGCGGCCATTTTCTCCAGAGGAACTGGAGGTCAGTTATTACACAGAGTGTGGCAGAATTCAGGTTAAGTGGCCTTTCTGTTTTGCTATGCGATGTAGGCTTTGCTATAATTGACTGTGGTTTCTTCATTCTGAAGTCCCATAAGTCTTTGCTCTTTTGCTGGCAACCTAGGCATAACAAAACTAAAGCCTTGCCCTATTGTTGTAACTTTGCCTGAATTCATATTTCATGGCCTTCAACGACTAAGCATATCTGTCTAGGTCTTTTTGAGACTGCAGTTAGTAAAATGTATCTAGGCAAAAATTCATACTAGCAAAAGTTCATCTTATCAGCTTGGGATGGGCTGGTATTTAGCAAGTCTGGGATATTTTAATGAACTGCTCCCTTGATTCCTATTGGCTGAAAGGAGTTTAAAAAGGATGCTTTGGGGCTTTGTTCAGAGCTGCTTGGCCAACACCCCACCTAGGCTTGAGTGAGGTCTTGGTCCACAGTCCAGGAATTCCTTGTTCCTTCTGAAGTGCACACTATATCAGATATTGGGATTTTCCTAGATGCTGTTGGGTATTGATACTGAATATGTGTGATTGAGTTTTATTTGAGTGTGGTTTTAGAGTTCATAAATACCTTCAGTTTAAGGCAATCGTTCTCGCTGTGTTTCTCTCCCTCTGGAGGCCTGAGTTCCCTTACCCAGACCCCACCCACCCATAGAAAAGAACCCTAATGGGGTTGGGGATCCCTGGAAGAGGCCTGGACCCCTAAAATTCCCCTACCCAGTGAGATCTCCAGGCACCACCTGGAGGCTGGCAACCCTAATGTCTTAATGAAATGTATGGCCAACGGTGGCCTCGGCGTATTTATTTCCCTTCCAAGAAAGACCACGGGGTCTGCAGATGCTCCGGAGCCGGCACGCAAATCCATCCGTTGGCCATCAGTACACAGGCCTAACAATCCATGACGGTTGTTAGAAGAAGCCCAGGCTTTCTCTGTGCAGCGCTAATCCGGGATAATCCGGGCAATAACAATGCTTTAATCAAGGCAAACCCAGGAAGAACTCTCTTCTCTAAAGAAAGCGCTGGGAGCTTACCGAGTGCCCACAATTGGTTTACCACACTAGTTATAACGAAGAGGGATTAACCGTGCCATATGCTTCCGCGGCATTGTGATGGGAATTACGATGAATGTGGCACAAGTCAGTTGTTTACATCTTTAAGGACATAAGCGCATAAGAGCGCCCTCAGGCCGAAAGTCCCCAAAAGTGGCCAGCCGGCTGCCTCCAGGAAGGGAAACATCCACTGGTCTCTCTCACACATATTTATCCCCTATTTTGACATATTTACTACCTTGCTGTCCTTTCCCCCTCTTAATTAAATCAAAACAACTGTTGACCTTATAACCTTAGCTTGTTATTTAGTTTCACGTTTAATATCTTAAAGCGTCTGCATCATGTTACGTGTTAATTTGCTGTTCAGCCTATATCTATACGTTTGAAATCTAGCTTCCTTTCCAATGTATTTAACAAAGTGTGCATGCACATGAAAGCTCATACCTTGAATAAACCTTGTTGGTCTTAAAGGTGCCATCAGACTCTAAATCTGTTCTATAGCTCCTCACAGTTATTAATAGACCTATCCTCTAGCTTTGCATGTAAGTCAATGGCAAATAAGACTCTTTGCCAGTTGAAAAGTAGTGTTAACAGTTTTATGTAAGGGGACTGTAGGATGTTCCTGGAACGATGTAGCTGAAACTCCATAGCATGGGTTTCTCTTTCTTCTCTGAAGACGTTGTGGATTAATTTGAGGGAAGCTTAGGTACAAATTCTAGGATTCCGTTCAACCTTTGGTTTTCGTATATAGTAAGATCCACATGTTGTTGGAGTTCTTAATGCTTTGGTTTTTAAGAGATGATTAATTTAAGTGGTGGCTGAAACCTTCAGAAGGCTGGTTGGAGGAACAAGGACCTTTCCAGGGGACGGGGTCATTTTGCTGTAGCCATGACACAAGCAGGCATTCCCCCCCCCCCGGGGGGGCTGGCACCAACTCCTGGAGCTGAGCTCCCCCGAGCTCCAGCTCGAAATTTATTTATTTATTCATTATTCATTCATTTATTTATTAATAAATGACCCCTGCTACCACCTCACATTTTATTTATTATGTTTTACTTTGTAAGCTGCCTTGAACAGGTTTTCTGAAGAGATGGCACAGAAGTTTTCTAAGGGAAGAAAGAAATTGTGCTGTTGCAATTATTCATGTTAAACCGAGGCTAGATGGCCATCTGACAGCAATGCTAATTCTGTGAATTCTGGCAGATCATGAGAGGGAGGGCAGGAAGGGTTGCCTCAGTGCTTAGTTCTTGTGGCCCTTTCTTACACGCCCAGGGAAATGCTGATTGTCACTTTGGGGTCAGGAAGCAATTGTTCTGCAGGCCAGTTTGGCTGGAGATCCTGGAGGTTTTTTGTCATCTTCTGGGCATGGAACAGGGGTCACTGGGGGTGGAGGTGGGAGAGGTATGTGTGAATTTCCTGCACTGAGCAGTGGATTAGACTAGATGACCCTGGAGGTCCCTTCCAACTCTATGGTTCTATGTTCATTCATTCATAGGGAGGGGCCTTGGCTCAGGTGAGGGGCCATGGCTTGGTGGTAGAGGATCTCCTTGGCATACAGGAGGCTTCTGATTCAGTCCCCGGCCTCTCCAGCTGAAAGGACCAGGCAGGAGGTGACATGAAAGACCTCTGCAAGAGACCCTGGAGAGCTGCTGCCAGGCTGAGTAGACAGTACTGACTTCAATGGACCCAGGGTCTGATTACATATAAAGCAGCTTCACGTGCCCATGTTCTTGTAAACACAGGGTCAGGATCATCAAATATAGACTGCAAAAAAGTGCTCCTTTTTATTCCCACATGTAAGGGGCAGAGCAACTAACAACAAATAGGGCTGCCAATTGGCCAGGAATAACAAGGCCCTGTCCCTTTATCAGAGGTTTAGTGTACCAGAAACGGGCAGCTGAAGCTTTCCAGGGCATGGAGCTAACCAGCCTCATCTGATAAGTGCTGCAGGCAGAGGTTCTAGCTCATCTTCAGACTACAGAGATCAGTTCCCCTGGAGACAATGGAGGCTTTGGAGGGTGAGTTCTATGGCGTCGTACCCTACTGAGGTCCCTGTCCTTTCTAGGCTTCATCTCCAGATCTCCAGGAATTTCTAACTTGAATCTGGCAACCCTAACCCCATCCCCTGCCAGTGGCCAGGGGGACCTGGCAAATCTAGGCCGGTCAAACTCATACTAAAGAGACAACAGAGGTGATCCAGCTGCATAGGCGTCAACTACGGGGGGGGGGCTCGAGCCTCCCCCGAAATTTCCCGGGGGGGGGCTCAGCCACCCCCGGCAAAATGGAGCACCTGCCGGTGGCCAGTCAGCCGGCCAGCTGGCTGCCGGCGCCGCCTCTTCTTCCCCTCCACCCCTGGCCTGCCCTCCTGCCTCCCTGGGGCAGGGGGGGGGGAGAGAGGCAGCAGGGACATGGTCCCGCGCTTTGCACGTACGGCAATCAGCCGGCCAGCTGGCTGCCGCCGCCGAGACTGCACTCATCTGCCCCCCCCCCCCCCCCCGCACACCCCGAGGCAAAGAAACCGGGTCTGCCTCCCTGGGGCCGGGGGGGGGGAGAAGCGGCGGGGACATGGTCCTGTGCGCGCGCGCATGCGAAAGAGCCTCCGCCCCCCCCCAGGGATTTACAAAGTCTATGCTCCTGTCCAGCTGTAGGCCAGCATCCAGCAGTATATCCAAACTTCAAGGGAAAGGCAACCCACTCCAAGACCAGCTGACTGCTCAGTCTTCTTCCAGCCTAAAGAATCCCCCCCCCCCCCCAATTAAAGTGGCTTTTTCAGCAGCAGCAGTGGAGGAGGAGGAGGGGGGGGAGGAGACTGGATTTATAACCCGCCCTTAACTTGGAGTCTCAGAGCAGCTTAAAATCTCCTTTCCTTTCCCCTCCCCTCAACAAGACACCCTGTGAGGTAGGTGGGGCTGAGAGAGCTCTTTTGAGGACTGCTCTCAAGAGAACAGCTCTGAGAGAACTTGTGACTGATCCAAGGTCACACTAACAGCTGCGTGTGGAGGCATGGGGAATCAAACCGCATACGTTGGTGGGAATCTCCTTCAGTTGGAGGAAGGGCTCATATGTCGCTGGGTCTGATGCATGCCACTGTCTTGAATTTTGGCTTACCCTCTCGAGGGTGTCGATACTGCCTTCCCTTGTCACTTTCCACCACCAAATCCCATCTGGGTGTTTCCTCCCTCACAGTCGTATTGTAACGAGCACATCATTCCAGGACAATTCCTCTTACTTCCGTGACATAACTGAAACGCTGGATTATTTCCAGAGTGAGAAAAACCCTCTTGGCAACGAAGAGATTCTGAAAGGTCTGCTTTGCGAGGACTGACAATGGGAGATGAGGAAGAGAAGATCAGGACAATGATTCAAGGGCATTTCCTTTGAGAGGCATAGTCGTTTTAGGTTGGATGCCCTTTGAAAAAATCTAGTGTTATTTCTACCACCGGGAAATCTGTGTCACAGGCTGGGTGCTGGCAGGGCGAGAGAGAGCAAAAGTCTAAGTCCAGTCTGAGGTCAGAATCAAGGGGTAGCAAGCAGGAGCCAAAAGAACAGAGCCCGAACTACAAACCGAGAGCGTAGTTGTTGGAAGCCAGAGTCAAGGAGCCGAGAGTTCAAAGCACGAATCAGGAATCAAGAGCGTGGGAGGTGCGGAGTGTCGTCAAACTGACTAGTTGCTGGCACGAGGAACCAGCATCGAGAGGGGAAGGTAAATACCACTCAGGTGCCGGGGTTAATTAGTGCTCAGCGTGTGCATCCCGGCTTCTGTTAGAACTCAGGGCTGAGGGGTCGCCTGCTGCACAGGCGCACCTCCCTCCGCCGGGACACTAAGTCTTGCCTGGGCTGTTTCCGCAAACGCACCGTCAGAGAAGGCGAATCAGGGAGGCTGCCTGTCTGGCATTGTTCCTCTGCTGCTGTTGCTGGGACAGGTGGTAGGGATACACTGGTGAGCTCTGAGTTTTCATCAGGGTCAGGTGTGGGTTCTGCTGAAGCCGGGAGCGCCGGCTCAGCTGGAGCCGGGGCCACATCCTCAGCAGGACTCACGACAGTCTGCAGATATATGCACTATGGTGCTATATGCCAGTTGCAGAATCCACCTAGATTCAGTTCTGCAAAACCTCAAGTTTAAGGCCAACTTTACTCACACCTGCAGCCATAGCATCCCTGTTCCCTTTAGTATGGTCCCACGTGGCTGTGGAATGTACGTGAACACATCAACCACTCACACGCTTCTTTCCTACCTATGGTGCAGTCCTAGCCAGATGGTACCATATCTCAGAGAACCCAGATTCCACAGGGTATGGCAGGGCTACCAGCACGGAGCAGTTGGGGGCAGAGACTGGGGGAAATGGTGTCACAACACTCTAGGAATCCCTCCAATCTCTGTAGTAAAAACCATAGAGATTAAAGGAATTCCTAGAGTGTTTCATGACTCTGTGATGTCACTTCTGGGTACTCACCCTGAAGTTATGTCATAATGGTACATGCTGTGATTCCCCCCCCCCCACCTATGCTGGAGATTATTAGGAAGGGAATTGAAAACAAATCAGCCAGTATCATAATGCCCCTGTATAAATCAATGGTGCAACCTCATTCGGAATACTGTGTACAGTTTTGGTCATCACACCTCAAAAAAGATATTATAGCATTGCAAAAAGTGCAGAAAATGATTAAGGAGATGGAACACCTTCCCTATGAAGAAAGGTTAAAGAGATTAGGGCTCTTTAGCTTGGAGAAACAATGACTGAGGGGTGACATGATAGAGGTTTATAAAATTAAGCATGGGATAGAGAAGATCGAGAAAGAAGTACTTTCCCCCCTTTCTCACAATACAAGAACTCATGGGCACTCGATGAATTGATGAGCAGTGGGTTTAGAACAGATAACAGGAAGTACTTCTTAACCCAAAGAGTAATTAACATGTGGAATTCACTGCTGCAGGAAGTGGTGGCAGCTACAAGCATAGACAGCTTCAAGAGGGGATTAGCTAACCATATGGAGCAGTGATCCATCAGTGGCTATTAGCCAGAAGGTATAAATGGAACACTCTGTCTGGGGCAGTGATGCTTTGTATTCTTGGTGCTTGGGGGGGCAACAGTGGGAGGGCTTCTGGAGTTCTGAACCCATTAGTGGACCTCCTGAAGGCACCTGGTATTTTTGGCCACTGTGTGACACAGAGTGTTGGAGTGGATGGGCCATTGGCCTGATCCAACATGGCTTCTCTTATGTTCTTGATTTTGGCTTCTGGTGCTCTATTGAGTGAAGTAAGCCTAGAGTATGGGTGAGGGGAACCAGGGATGCTGTCAGATATTTATTGGGGGGGGGACCTCAATACTGAATTTGGCAAACTGATACATAAACTTTATTAAGTTTTCTCATCTAGTTCCCATTCGTTTCAATTGGGCATCTGCAAGAGACTGTCCCTGAATACTAGATCCTCCCTAGATCCATTCTGTCAGTTCAGCTATCTTGTTGTTTACCACTGTCTTATATCAATAGATACAGTACTTGAAAATACCCCAGGGACAGCGTATTTGTATCTGTAAAACTTTCAAGGAGAATCTTTTTCATTATGTCAAGGTCTGCCCATTGTACTGGAAACCACACAGTTTCCTATAGGGTAACACTCTTCGCCTTAGCAGCTAGCAAAATCAGGGCCAAGAACATAGAAATTGAACTGTAAAACGGCAATGTTTGAGGCTGAGTATGTGTTTCTGGAGATGGGTATCTATATTTAAGATTTTAATTAATTTAAATACTGAATGTGCAGATTTTTAGAGGCTGTTATCATTTAAATCTAAGTCAAATTCCAGGGCTGTAAGCTGTCTAATTTGTACATTGTTTTTAAATTGTAATGGCTGCACAATAAAGTTTTATCTATCTATATCCATATATATCGGTCCCTTAAAAGGCCCATTCTATCCCAAGCTGAGAAAAGGACAAAGCCTCAGATGATAGGAATAATTTCAAAGTTCTCACCTCTGCTAATTCATCTGGAAAATTCCCATTTTTATATCCCTTCTGCCAACAGAATATAGGATTCTTTATTGTCACATCATTGTTCAGCACTATGTATCAACAAAAGGTGGGAACCATGGCTCAGTGATGGAACATGGGCTTCGCATGCAGAAGAGTCCAGGACAGACCCCATCACCTCACCTAAATAGTTCTCAGGTAAGCAGGTTTTGAGATGGGGTAGACCATACACTACATGAGAGGCTGTGTTCACACATACTAAATAATCCACTTTCAATCCACTTTCAGTGCACTTTCCAACTGGATTTTACTGTGTGAACTGGCAAAATCCAGTTGGAAAGTGCATTGTAAGTGGATTGAAAGTGGATTATTTAGTGTGTGTGAACACAGCCTCTGAAGAGCCACTGTCCATCAGAGGAGACAGGGCTGACCTAGGAGGACCAATGCTCTGACTCAGGATAAGGAACCTTCTTAGATGTTCCCACCAGCATTTTATGATAACAGAATAGAAATTACATAGAATAACAGCAAAACAGGCAGATATAATACAAACAACGAAAAACAGAGAAGCAAAACTACTAGGGCTTCCAAGCCCCCACTTGGGGAGGGGGATCCTCCGCCCTGACCTCCCATTGCTGGTGGGGGGGGAAATAAAGAAAAACTCACTGGTGTCATGACGAGCATAATGACATCACCTCCAGGAAAAACCCAGAAGCAATGGTGGTTGCTCTAGTAATCGCTGGTGGCTATATGGCTTTACCAGAGAGTTTCTGGAACTTCCTAGAGGTACTCCTGTCATATCTGGATTTTAACCTGGGAGTGATGTCATGCTCACCACACACTCCAAATGTCTCCACTCCCAACCTTCCTACTGGTTGACAGACTCGGCTTGGCAGTCCTAGAAACTACTGACACAACTACGTTTTTTCATGCTTCTGTCTATTTTGGTTCGTTTTGCAAAATTCACCTGTGCGTGTCTGCATGGCAATAGATACATACACTGAACCAAGATGCAGAAATTTCCTGGGATCGTATACCACGTTCTGCTATGCACCCCATCTGTCATGGCCAGCCAAACAGAAGCCTTTCCCCCTCCAAGGCAGACTCCATCGCATCAGCAAAGATGGATTGCATAACCACTTAATACGTGACCCCGAGAGGACCAAACACATAGTCACAGTCTGAGAGCCAGTTGTCAAAATACCGTCTGTAACTAGATGTTCAGCCTTATTTATTGCAGACCCCGAAGGACTTCAGGGATAGCCAGTGGCTATGTCTGACTAAGCAGGGACTCATAAGACATGCCAAGGAGATTTCACATTTGCTCGTGCTCCCTAGAATCAAGAAGGCACACGTCCACATGAGGTACCAGGGAAATCACATCGGAACATGCCCCAGGCACAATAAATCAGAAAAAACAAAGAACCCAATAATTAATGTTGATTGTCTCACGTTTTACACTTCCATAGAATGTGATAAATGCTTGGAAAACCACACTCACATGGGACTATCACTCTGGAAGGGGGGGGGGAACACTTTTGCAAACTTCAGGAACTAGTTGGTTTAGCCCAGAAGGCTTGGTGTTATTGAACGGTGTTAGCTAGGGTTACCAACCTCCAGGTAGTGGCTGGGAATCTCCTGGGAATAACTGATCTCCAGGAGACTGGTTTACCTGGAGAAAAATGGCTGCTTTGGAAGGTAGACTCTGTGGCAGTGTACCCCATTGAAGTCCCTCCCCTCCCCAAACCCTGCCCTCCTCAGGCTCCACCCTCCCAAATCTACAGGTATTTCCCAAGCCAGAGCTGGCAACCATAAGGTTAGCTTAGCAGTCGAAACTTGGAATGCCTGGGAGCACTGGTGTTGGGGGGGGGGGGGGCAGGCAAGCCGGCATAGTTCTTGAGCACAGTGTCACTCCCGGTAAAAAGCAGACATGACACCATGACATCAGGGGAGACACTCTAGTAGGATTGTCAGGTCAGTTGGAGATGCCAGGGGGCCAGGGGGATGTTCCAGGAGCCAGAAGTATTACCCCCAACGTGCCTATTTCCCCAGAAGTGATGTTGCATGCCATGCCTACGTCACCTGGAAGTGACATAGCCACACTGGGGGCAACATTCTGTTTTGGGGGCAAAACTCTATGGTAAAATCACCCCAAAACCATAGAGTTTTGCCCAAAAACCAGAGTGTCACCCCCCAGTAGGCCCACATCACTTCTGAGTGACATAGGAATGTTGTGCAACATTGCTGTGGGGAGTTCCTCCTGCCAGCCAGCTGGCTGGCAGCGGGCAGGAACCTGCAAAATCCGGCAATCCCCCACCTCCAACTGGGGAATGGCAACCCAATGCTCTAGAAGTTGCAAATATATATATAATTTATAATTTTGTCAACCAGTTCCTCTGGAGGACCAACAACAGGGCACAGAGGCCGAGGGCTTCCCCTGTTATTACGTCCTGGGACTGGGATTCAGAGGATGACTGCCTCTGAATATGGTGGTTCCCTTTAGTCGCCATGGCTAGTAGCCACTGATGGACCTCTCCTCCATGAATCTGTCTAATCCCCTAATCTATTGGTTGAGTCCCATCTACCGCCTTGAAACTCTCCCACTTTTGTCCTACAGCTTCTTGATGATTGTCCTGTCTTGATAGTTGCATCTATCTATCTATTTATTTTGCTCAATTTATATCCTGCCCTCCCTCGCAAGCAGCCTCAGGGCGGGCTACAGGTCACCTAAGGCGTGACATTAAAGCAATAAATTATCATAAATAGTACAAGTTGAAGGTTCAAAGAACACTATGATCAGCATAAGACATCGCCTTGGTAGTAATGCTATGATGTACTTCTTCTGACGCTATGATGTACTTCTTCTGGTGCCGGTGACGTTGGCCACTGGACACGGGCCGGGGTTACTGGTAGGGGTGGCTGAGAGATGAGGAAATTTGGGTGTCTGACCGCCTCAACTAAAAGCCCAGCAGAACAGCTCTGTCTCACAGGTCCAGCAGAATTGCAATAAATCCCACAGGACCCTGATCTCGATTGGTAGCTTGTTCCACCAAGCTGGGGCCAGGACTGAAAAGGCCCTGTCCCTAGTTGAGGCTAGTCAGATGTCCTTCGGGCCAGGGACAACCAGAAGGTGTTGGTCCATTGAGCACAAGGCTCTATGGGGCACATATGGGTATGCGGGTCCCAGATCTACCAAGGCATATCATTTTCAAGTCTTAGAGACACATGGGGGGGGGCTTTTTTCTCTTCCCCATCCATGGTGTTTCTCCCCCCCCCCCCCAAAAAAAAAATTCAGATTCCTCAGCTGAAAACTGGCTCCCATGAATTCAGGTTCAGACATTCCTGTTTATATTCTCTTGTTCTCTTGATCTACAGCCTTAAACAGTCACAGAATATCATCAAAAAGGGGGGGAAAGATGAGACAGGAGGAGCTATAAATAGAACTACAAGGCAATTTCAGTACATGAAAAGATGGGGGAAATGACATCTATTTCTGTCCCTCCCTTGAACATCATCTACTGTTCCATTGTCAAGGGGATGCTGAGATGCCTTTCAGAAATGTAAGTTAATGCTAGAGTGTAAAGGAGAATCTCTCTCTCTCTCTCTCTCTCTCTCTCTCATCATGCCTCAAGTTGTAAAGCTGCAAGTTCTGTACACAGCAACAGTCTCTGGAATTCCATCCAAGAAATGATGCCTTCAAAATATCAGAAAGTGTGTTCATGGATTATTTTTTTTAACTGCAATATCTGCTTTGGGATTTCGGATGATATAGAATCGTCCAGTCTCATCAGATCTTGGAACCTATGTGCAGTCCGTACTTGGATAAGACCATGTGCAGTCTGTACTTGGTCAGAAAGAAGAAGAAGAAGAAGAAGCGGAGGAGGAGGAGGAGGAGGAGGAGATTGGATTTATACCCCAACTTTCACTTGGAGCCTCAGAGTGGCTCACAATCTCCTTTCCCTTCCCCTCCTCACAACAGACACCCAGCAAGGTAGGTGGGGCTGAGAGAGCTCTTTCAAGAACTAACGTGAGAGAACAGATCTGAAAGAACTTTGGCTAGCCCAAGGTCATCCAGCAGCTGCTATTGGAGGAGTGAGAAACCAAACCTGGTTTTTCCAGATTAGAGTCCACGTACTTAACCACTACACCAACCAGAGGTCTGCAGGCATTGGACACAAAAATAGTGTTGCCAGCCTCCAGATGGGGCCTGGAGACTTCCTGGACTTAGAGCTGATCTCCAGCGGTCAGAGATCAGCTCCCTTGGAGAAAGGGGCTGCTTTGGAAGGTGGGCGCTCTGGCATTGTCCCCTGCTGAGGTCCCTCCCCTCCCCAAACCCCGCCTTCCCCAGGCTCTACCCCCCAAATCTCCAGGTATTTCCCAACCCAGAGCTGGCAGTCCTGTGCCTAAAGGCCGGGGAATTCAACTTTTGCTTCAGCCACTTAAGGAAGGCAGCCAGCAGCTCTTCTTCAGATCATCAAGACAATGCCTCCGCTATTCCATAAAAGCACATGTTACCAAGGCAACGGCTGGGCGGCTGCCTGGTCTGCAGAACTGCACTGTAGCTTGTCATTCCCACAACGCTTGGGGAGGCTTCTGTGACTGTGTGTGCGGCCCCCCCCCCCCCGCGACTGACCCTTTGGGGGAATGAACAGTAATATCTGGGAAGAGTCACAAGAGTACATGTTCTTCCCCTTCACCCTTTGGTGGCAGGATGTCCTTTACTGTGTTCAATTATTGGCACAGGAAAAAGGAGAAACTGTGGGAATAGGGTTGCCAGTCTCCAGGTGAGGCCTGGAGATCTCCCAGAATTGCGACTGATCTCCAGGATACAGGGATCAGTTCCCGTGGAGAAAATGGCTGCGAAGAAGAAGAGATTGGATTTATACCCCACCCTTCAGTACCCGAGGGAGTCTCAGAGCGGCTTACAAACTCCTTTCCCTTCCCCTCCCCACAACAGACACCCTGTGAGGTAGGTGGGGCTGAGAGAGCTCTGAGACAACTGTCCTTGAGAGAACAGTTCTGACAGAACTAGGGCTTGCCCAAGGTCATCCAGCAGCTGCAAGTGGAGGGCTTTAAAGGTCAAAACCAGCACCTTGAAGTGAATCCAGTATGCTATTGGCAGCCAGTGCAGCATCTTCAGCACAGGCTGGATGTGCTCCCGCATGGGGAGACCCATCAACACCCTGGCCACTGAATCACAGGGGGACATATTCTCCTCTTAGCTCTTCAGAATGGCTTGCTAACAGCATCCTCCCAGGAATCTGTTTCAGAGGCAGGGATGCAAACCGAGGTGCATAAACGAAGGGCCTCAGAGAGAGATTTTGGGCCGAACTGGGGGAACCTGTGCCCATAACACTTGGCTAATCACTTGCAGTGGCACTATCGATTATGAGAGAGTTCTGCAGTGGCATTTAGCACCTCCATGGTTTGTGTACCTTTTTGTTTGACTTGGCAGGAATGGGTTTTAAGAGGCACTGGAGGTGGTGTGTGTGTGTGTGTGTGAAAGAGAGAGATGTGTTAGGTTGACAACCTCCAAGTGAAGCCTGGCGTTTTCCCAGAATGACAGCTGAACACCAGGCTTCAGAGATGGGTCCCCCAGTTTGGTGTAATGGTTAGGAGCAGTTTGGGGTAGTGGCTAGAATCTCCAGGAATTTTCCAAGCTAAAGTTGGCAACCCTAGAGAACTGTCAGGGCTACCCTCAACAGAGTTACGCCATGGTAAAGCCATTGAACTCAATAGGCCTGGACAGGAGTAAATGCCATAGCATCCACCTTTCAAAGCAGCCTCTTTCTCCAAGGGAGCTGGTCTCTGGATTCAGGAGTTCAGCTTTCACTCCAGGAAGTCTCCAGGCCCCATCTGGAGGAGGAGAAGAAGAAGTTGGATTTATACCCCGCCCTTCACTTGGAGTCTCAGAGCGGCTTACAAACTCCTTTCCCTCCTGCTCCCCAGAACAGACACCCTGTGAGGTAGGTGGGGCTGAGAGAGCTCTGAGACAACTGTCCTTGAGAGAACAGCTGGTACAGAGCTATGGCTTGCCCAAGGTCATCCAGCAGCTGCAAGTAGAGAAGTGGGAAATCAAACTCGGTTCTCCCAGATTAGAGTCCGTGCACTTAACCACTACACCAAACTGGCTCTCCAGGCTGGCAACCCTATTTTTGTGCCCAGTGCCTGCAGACCTCTGTTTAGTATAGTGGTTAAGAGCGTGGACTCTAATCTGGGAGAACCGGGTTTGATTCCCCACTCCTCCACATGCAGCTGCTGGTGTGACCTTGGGTCAGTCACAAGTTCTTTCAGAGCCGTTCTCACTCCTTCGGGTAATGAAGGGCGGGGCATAGATCAATTTCCTCCTCTTCTTCTTCTCTTCTTCTTGAAGAAATGGAAGCTGCAGAGTGGGGACTGTGTGCCATCTCACCTCCACTGAGCTCCTTCTGTAAATGCTGCCTTCCCCACGCACTGCCCCCAAATCTCCAGGAATTTCCCGAGCCAGAGTTGGCAACCCTAGAGGACTGTCAGTGCCACCCTCAACAGTTACTCCATGCTAAAGCCATTGAACTCAACAGGCTTAGACCGGAGCAGTGGCCCAAGGAATGGCAGTGCTGATTTCTTAAGAGGCTTACAAAACTCCCATTTGAATTGCTACCTGGTATAATTCCTGAGAAAGGTGTCAAATGCTGGCTTAGACGATCTGCATCTCTGTGAAATTATTATTATTAGCATCATTATTAGCTTCAAAAGCTAGGTGCTTATACAGTGATTGAGTTAGAAGAGGCAAAGCCTGCCTCCAGGCTAACAGTCTAAAGGGAACCCATCCTAATTGGGTCCCACTGGAGAGAAAAAGAGGATATAAATATTCTCCATAAATATATTCTAAGAGAGCCAGCATGCTGCGGTGGTTACAGTGTCAAGACTAGGATCCAGGAAACCCCAGAGACCTTCTCCAGATGTTGCTTCCTGGCTCTGGGATTCAGAGGCTTAATGCCCCTGAAGGTGGAGGTTCCCCTCAGTCACCGTGGCTAGGAGCCACTGACAGACTTCTCCTCCATGAATCTGTCTAATCCCTTCTTCAAGCTGTTTCTTCCTGTGGCCATCACTACATCCTCTGGCAGCGAATTCCACGTTTTAATCACTCTCTGTGTAAAGTAGTATTCCCAGTTTGGTGTAGTGGTTAGGAGCGCGAACACTAGTCTGGGAGAACCAGGTCTGATTTGCCTACTCCCCCACATGCAGCTGCTGGTGTGACCTTGGGTCAGTTACAAGTTCTTTCAGAGCTGTTCTCTCAGGAGCATTGTAATCATGATTTCTTTTATGCCCGACTTGTGGCTATCCAAATTACGGCTCCTGCTGGGAACAAAATACTAAAGAGGAAAGTGGTTCTCGAATATGTCACATGATGGCTGTACATATCTCAGCAGAGTTTGCATCCATCTCAAGAATGGCTTTGCAGGCCAAGCAATTGCTATTAATGGACTGGATGGCCCATTGGCCCAACCTGGCTTCTCTTATGTTCTTAATACCTTCCCTGGCCATAGTTTCAGCCATGTTAGTCTGTTGAGTGGTAGTGGAAAGTGCCATCAGGTCACAGCGAACTTGTGGCAATGCCTCCCTTGTGGGATTTTCAAGGCAAGAGACATTCAGAGGTGGTTTGCCATTGCCTGCCTCTGCTTAGTGACCCTGGCCTTCCTTGATGGTCTCCCATCCAAGTACTAACCAGGATGGACCCTGCTTAGCTTCTGAGTTCTGATGAGATTTGGGCTAGCCTGGGCCATCCAGTACTGAGTCCTGCGGTACACCGCTGCTTACCACCCTCCACTGTGAAAATTGCCTATTTATACTCTCTATTTCCTATTAATTTGCCAGTTTTTGATGCACAAGAGGACTTGTCCTTTTATCCCATGACTATTGAGATTACTTAGGAGCCCTTGATGAGGAACTTTATGAAAAACTTTTAGAAGTCAAGGTAAACATCATCTATTGGGTCCCCCTGGTCCACATGTTTGCTTACTCCCTCAAAGAACTCTAACAGGTTAGTGAGACAAGATCTTCCCTTACAGAACCCACACTGTGTCTGCCTCGATAGTTTTTGTTCATCAATGTGCTTACTATTTCTCTCCTTAAAAACAGTTTCCACCAACTTACCCGGTATCAACCTCAGACTGACTGGCCTGTAATTTCCCAGATCTCCTCTGGAACCCTTTTTAAAGATGGGAGTGATATTCGCTACCTTCCAGTCCTCAGGAACGAAGGCAGATTTTAAGGAAAGATTACATATTTTTGTCAGGAGATCCACAAGTTCTCATTTGAGTTCTTTCAGAACTCTTGGATGTATGCCATCTGGGCCCGGTGATTTATTAGTTTTTAAGTTGTCTATCAGTCATAGGACCTCCTCTCTCGTCACCTCAATCTGACTCAGGTCTTTCAACACCCTTCCCGAAATTAGCGGTTCTGGAGTGGACAAGCATTTTTAATCTTCCACAGTGAAGACAGAGGCAAAAATTGCATTCAGTCTCTCAGCCATTTCCCAATCATCCTTCAGTAATCCCATGAACTCTGACTGCTGCTAAACTGGTATTTGACCCCTGGACTGGACTCTTGTCTGTGATCTAGCTCTGTTGTCTTACTCTGCCTGTATTCCAGGACAAAGGCCACCATGCAGAGGCAGGCAACGGCCTTGAAAACCCTGTGGGGTCACTATAATTTACCTGTGACTTGATGGCACTTTAGGCACACAAGGCTTGTTTGGGGGTAGGGTTGCCAGCCTCCAGGTGGGGCCTGGGGATCTCCTGCTTTGACAACTGATCTCCAGCTGACAGAGATCAGCTCCCCTGGAGAAAATGGCTGCTTTGAAGGGTGGACTCTATGGCATTGTACCATGCTGAGGCCCCTCCCCTCCCCAAACCCCGCCCTCTCCTGGCTCCACCCCCAAAGTCTCCAGGTATTTTCCAACCCAGACTTGGCAACCCTAGTTACCAGCCTCCAGGTGAGGCCTGGGGATCTCCCGCTTTTACAACTGATCTCAAGCTGACAGAGATCAGCTCCCCTGGAGAAAATGGCTGCTTTGAAGGGTGGACTCTATGGCACTGTACCATGCTGAGGCCCCTCCCCTCCCCAATTCCCGCCCTCTCCTGGATCCACCCCCAAAATCTCCAGGTATTTTCTAACCTAGACCTGGCAACCCTAGTTTGGGGGTGGTCTCACAGTTGCTTCATCCAAACTCCCTCCCCAGTCTGAAAGAGGCATTCACCGCCTCCTGGAGACAGTCAGTCATCCCCTTGGCTCAATGCGGAAAGCCCAAATGGACAAGGATTCCACATACCGGCAGGAGGCCGGGTTGCTCCAAGCAGAATGTCAGCATTTGCCTAACGGGAATTCGCCTGCACAAAAATGGCTAGATGAGGCTCAGAGAATGTCCTGTATGTATTCAGGATCAAACCATGAAGGTAGTTTAAAATGATTTGTGGAGAACAAGCTCTTCCCAATTATTACCAGGTCTGTATTTGTAGGAATTGATAGGCATTGCTCGAAGCCGGATAGGAGCAATTTCCGGTCCCCGGCTGCCCGGCATTTTGCGTCCAAGAATAGCCCACAACAGGTTATTCAGAATAAAAGTGCAAGCCCGCCAGAGGCAGTTGCATAATAGGAGATTATATGGATGGGGAGGGACACGCGCGAGCGCTGTCGTCCCTGCGATAAAGGCTGCAATTGAGACCACTTACAACACAATGGCATCCGTAATGCCAGGTCTTTACAAGGCTCAACACTGGCAGCTCTGTTGAATTTTGTGCGATAGGCGCCTGCTCTTGAATTGTAGATCCTGTGTATTAAGTTGACGGGCCTATGTGTGTAAATACAAACAACGGCACATTTTTACATGGAAGCGCGGGGAACCGGCAGCATGCGTGGGGGAGGATTATTTTTCCCATTGTATAGTCAGTATCGCTGGTGATGAGGTCAACTTGCTGCCGACGTGTGGCGACCCTGTAGGGTTTTCAAGGCAAGAGATGAGCGAAGGTGGTTTGCCATTGCCTGCCTCTGCATAGCAACCCTGGACTTCCTGGGTGGTCTCCCATCCTAGTCCTAACCAGGGATAAACCTGCATAGCTTCCTGGTCAGGGCTCAGTACGGATAATCACCACCAACTTCTGTTTTGAAAAATGAGTCAAAGGCAAATGTTGTATACGTTGCTCAGTTAATATGTCTAGTATCTAGGTCAATTTTATACACTGCCCAGGCAATCTACAATGTCCCCATGAGTACAGAGGGCATGCATGCACCAGCCAGTGTACACATTACCTAATTATAGAATCACAGAATCACATAGAGTTGGAAGGGGCCACACAGGCCATCTAGTCCAACCCCCTGCACAGTGCAGGATCAGCCAAGAGCATCCCTGACAAATGTTTCTTCGGCTGCTGCTTAAAGGCTGCCAGTGAGGAGGAGAGAGGGGAGAGAGCCAGTTTGGTGTAGTGGTTAAGTGCGCGGACTCTAATCTGGGAGAACCGGGTTTGATTCCCCACTCCTCCACTTGCACCTGGCTGGATGACCTTGGGCGAGCCATAGCTCTGTACCAGCTGTTCCCTCAAGGACAGCTTGGGGAAAAGCTCTCTCAGCCCCACCTACCTCACAGGGTGTCTGTTGTGGGGAGGGGAAGGGAAAAGGAGTTTGTAAACTGCTCTGAGACTCCCTTGGGGAGTGGAGGGCGGGGTATAAATCCAATCTCTTCTTTTTCTTCTTCTTCTCCCTAGGCAGCTGATTCCACTGTTGCACAACTCTGACTGTCAAAAAGTGGTCCCTAATATTAAGATATTTAGACTCTATTTAGATATTTAGATCTATATCTGCATTTAATTTTTAGCTGTACTTCATTGACTGCACTCCATTCTGTTGTCAGCAGTGTTCCCTCTAAGCTGAGTTAGTGTGAGCTAGCTTGCAGTTTTTTAGCCTCTGGCTCACACATTTTTTGTCTTAGCTCAGGAAGGATGGCTCCAGAGCAAACTAATTTATGCAGTAGCCAAATCGCTCGCTCAGAACTTTACTGACAGTAGCTCACAAAGTAGAATTTTTGCTCACAAGACTCCACAGCTTAGAGGGAGCATTGGTTGTCAGTTTGTAATATTGTTATATTGTTCAATAAAATTCAATTTAAAAAAAAGGTTTCCCCTAATAGCCAGCCAGTACCTTCCCGCCTTTAACTTAAACCCATGATTGCGAGTCCTATTATCCTCTGCTGCCAACAGGAACATCTCCCTGCCCTCCTCTAAGGGACAGCCCTTCCGATACTTCAAGAGTCATCATGTTCCCCCCCCCAAAAAAACCTCCTCTTCTCCAGAGTGAACATTCCCCAGTCTCTCGGCCTTTCCTCACAGGGCTTCTTGGTCCCCAGGCCCCCGATCATTATCACTGTCCACTTGAACACGTTCTCCAGTATCACTTGGAAACTTTCCGTGTTGGCCCAGCAACGTGGAAAATCCTTGTGTCCCTTTCGGTACCTTCTCCTGTCCCTTACGGGAACACAAAGAGTATCAGCCAGTATGGAATAGTGGTTGGCATGCCAGATTAGGGCCTGAGAGAGCTGGGTTCAAATCCCCACTAGGCCATGAGGCTCCTTGGGGAACCCTGGGCCAGTCACTCTCAAGCCTAATCTACCTTGCAGGGTCGTTATGAAGATCAGATGAAGAGGAGAGCCACGTACACTGCCCTGAGTTCTTTGGAGGAAGGGTGGGATACCAGTGTCCTGGCAGAGTTATCAGACCTCATAGTCAAACTCACACATAACAGACAAAGCCAATGAAGAGTAAACACATTTGTGAACTTTGATCAAACTTGTTTTCTTGAGCATAACGACATTTAACTGTGGCTTGTATAATAAGGGAGATGGGTAGGCCACACCCAACACACTGGCTTCCAATCACCTCTCCTATCACAAGCCATGCAGGGGCAAAGCTTAGCCTTCACTCTACTTCCACAAGCTGCCTTTGGTGGTTTCTCTTCCATCCCCATTGGCCATCTCTCTCGTGACATCAGCAGCCATCTCGTTTGATCCACCCTCCCTATGATTCTGCTGTCTATCGCTTTTCAAGACTGAAGATGCCATCGCTCATGGCAGTGTTCCCCATCACACTCCACAGACTGCATGTCCCATTTTACAAAGGCAAGGACAGGGCCCCCCTCTTCACACCCTTAAGAATACTCCAAGGTGTGACACCGGCTGATTGGATGCACCATTAATGTTTAACTTTAATGGGTAGAAAGGATAGGGACTTCTCAATCATAGTGCTCAGCTTCTTCAGAGAGATGGACAGTTACATTTAGAGTCCTGTTCCAGGAATATATATATATATATATATATATATATATATATATATATATATCTGGGTTGTTCATTATTTAAGTGCTGCATGGCTGCCGTGTGAGCGGGCCCACTCGGATTCTGTCTTTTTGCCGGCTTTCATCCCAGTCTGCAGGAGAATCTCAGAAGTAACCCGATATATTATTGATACGCCGAATGGAGAGTTTGTGCCTGCATCAAATAGACTTTATAAAGCAGAACCTCTATTATTCAGAGCCTGGTGAACTAGAAATGCCTCCTCGATGGTATTTGCTGGCAGCTCTATCAGTGTGGCGTATTGCAAGGCAAGTATGAAAGCGCAAAGAATCCATAAATCCAGTAACCAGATTGCCGGTGCTAACTGCCCTTCTTATTGGGCACATGTGTTTGACTGACACTCGGTACAAAAGTATTCTCCCGCCCTAAGGTTGCCAGCCTCCAAGTGGGGCCTGGAGATCTCCTACTGTTACAACTGCTTAGTGGCTATTAGCCACAACGTATAGATAGGAACTCTCAGTCTGGGGCAAGGGATGCTCTGTATTCTTGGTGCTTGAAGGGGGGGGGGCAACAGTGGGAGGGCTTCTAGTGTCCTGCCCCCACTGCTGGACCTTCTGAGGGCACCTGGTGTTTTTGGCCACTGTGTGGCAGAGTGTTGGACTGGATGGGCCACTGGCCTGATCTATCATTGGCTTCTCTTATGTTCTTATGATCGCCAGACTACAGAGGTCAATACAGAGGGGGTGGGGGGGTGGAAGGCAGTTTTAGAGGATGGACTCTATGGTATTATACCCTGCTGAGGTCCCTCCCCAAGCTCCACCTGACAAATCTCTGGGATTTCCCAACCCAGAGATGGCGATCCTAGTCTCCCACATCCTGTTCTACTGACTGCACCACAGTGGCTCTGTTTGAGCCATATCAGGAGGTGCTGGCTTTGCCAGAGATGGGAGCTTCCTAAAGGAAGGGCATGGCACATGCGCAGTAAATTGAACTCTAGACCATATCCCGACCTGGGAAAAAGGAATAACAAAATGATCCTTGATACATCCTCTGTCCTGTTCACACTTCCTTTCTGCTCACTGCTTCAGCGGGATACATTATTTATTTACAAGGGCATGTGGCAATACAGCTGCCAAGAACTTTATAGACTTTTATCAAATAGGCGCTGCTGAGCTAAGGCTGACATCGGTCTAGAAATTAGGCAGCATTTTCTAATTAACTACAGAGCAAAACAGAATGAAGGTCTTTGCCCCCCAAACTGCTATTTTCAAGGCCGTGTGTGTGAATCTTCTCAATAAAATGCCACATCGGAAGTTGTGTCCATCCTTTCGGAGCTTTCCTGCTCCTGAGGTCAACATTAGAAAGGTTTATTCAGATCAGAAGAGGCAAAACCACATGTAGAGATGTGATATTCACAGGGTGGTTGGAAAACCTGGCAGAAAGGGAGGAGGCAGATGAGGAGAACAGGGCTGTCATCCTCTTGATTGGATAGGACAAAAACTGGGGGTCACAGTGCTAGGAAGATACGGAAAAATAGATGACCCTGTGTGTAATAGATGTAGGCTTAAGGTAGATCTATTTTGTGCTTCTTAATTTTTTCCCCTTAATTTTTCTATACTGTTATATAAATATTGGTGTCAAGTATTAGCAAACATAGGTTCGCCAGAATAATATATCAAAAGGCAGGTTTGCACTGTGTTCAAACATTCAAACAGTACCTTGTCAGTGTCACTATCATTTTGGCGAATCTATGTTTGGTATACTTAAGAGCCAGTTTGGTTTAGTGGTTAGGAGCGCGGACTCTAATCTGGGAGAACTGGGTTTGATTCCCCACTCCTCCACATGCAGCTGCTGGCATGACCTTGGGTCAGTCATAAGTTCTTTCACAGCTGTTCTCTCAAGGGCAGTTTGAGAGAGAGCTCTCTCAGCCCCACCTACCTCACAAAGTGTCTGTTGTGGGGAGGGGAAGGGAAAGGGATTGTAAGCCGCTGTGAGACTCCTCTGGGGAGTGAAGGGCGGGGTATAAATCCAACCTCTTCTTCTTCATCATCCTCTCGATGGGGCCTGGAGATCTTCCAGAATGACAACTGGTCTCCAGACTACAGAGAGCAGTTTCTCTGGAGAAAATGACTGCTTTGGAGGGTGGAATCTATGGCGCTATGCCCTGCTGAGGTCTCTCCCCTCTCCAAATCTCACCAACCTCCACCCCCAGATTGCCAGGAATTTCCCAACCCAGTGCTGGCAATCCAATATGCCTACAGGCACACACATTGAACTCCAGACGCATCAGTGACTCACTCAAAGTTTGATGCTGTGGAGCAGCAGTCTGCACCCTATAGTTCTAGAACCAAGTGTAGCTCACTACTACTATTGTGCACTTCCTACTGGGGTCTGGAGGACTCATGGAATTCCAGCTGATCTCCAGAGAGCAGAAATCAGTTCCCCTGGAGAAAACAGCAGCTTCTGAGAGTGGACTGTATGGGTGGGATCACATCCCTGTAGAGCTCCCACCTCTCCCCAAATTCTGTCCTCTCTGAGGCTCAGATCCTCACAAATTCCCCAATCTATGGGGAAACCATAGAGTTTCTGGTGATTCCTAGAGCTACCCATTGTCACTTCCGGGTTGTACTCAGAACTGATTTACTGGCACAGAGGCTGGCCGTGTTTGTATTTTTTTTCCTCCCACAGCTGCTCTGACTGGTGACAGGCCACAGTGATGATCAGCTTGAGGTCTCCTACTATAATGAAAGGCCTGACAACTACAGCACAGACACTGGCATCTCGTATGAAGCAACTATACCTCCCATTTTTTTCATAAGCACAATAAGCAGAAAAAAAATCTTTCGGGTTTACCAGTATTTTCTAGAGTCACCCTATTTCCATTGAACAAAGTACTTATAATCACATAAGAACATAAGAGAAGCCAATGTTGGATCAGGCCAATGGCCCATCCAGTCCAACACTCTGTCACACAGTGGCCAAAAATACCAGGTGCCCTCAGAAGGTCCAGCAGTGGGGCCAGGACACTAGAAGTCCTCCCACTGTTGCCCCCCCGTCAAGCACCAAGAATACACAGCATCCCTTGCCCCAGAACGAGAGTTCCTATCTATACCTTGTGGCCAACAGCCACTGATGGACCTCTGCTCCATATGTTTGTCTAATTCCCTCTTGAAGCCGTCCATGCTTGTAGCCGCCGCCACCTCCTGTGGCAGTGAATTCCAGGTGTTAAATCACTCTTTGGGTGAAGAAGGACTTCCTTTTATCTGTTCTAACCCGACTGCTCAGCAATTTCATGGAGTGCCCCCGAGTTCTTGTATTGTGAGAAAGGGAGAAAAGGACTTCTTTCTCTACCTGCTCTATACTACCTGCCGCTCCCTGCAGCTGTTGACACACACACACACACTCCAGCATCCACATTTCTGGACTAAAGCCTCAAAACATGAGGTTGTGTGTTAAAACTCTAGAGTTCTCATCCTTAAGAACCACCTATTGTAGTCAACGAAATTTACTTCTCGAATAATCTGAATCAAATAACTAACAACCATAAATGGACAAGGATTGATGCTGACCGCAAGGTGAAAGGCGAAGACACTGAGAATATAAGAACTTCCCCTGCAAAACTCCTTCAGCTATGTTCTGATCTGAGATGGAACTTGAAGCCAACTCTCTCTACAGCATCCTCCGAAAGAGTTAACCTTCCTTCTCGAAGATCCATTAAAGATTTCTTTGCAAGAATGCAAAGATGTCTCTATGGGTCACTGGAGACCATTAGGAAACAATTCATAACGCATTTATGAAGGGAGACAAAGGGCAACCACATAAAAGAACGATCAAGCCACTCATCATTCTTGTCTTGGGTACCCCAGAGTCTTCCCCGCCGTTCCTTTCTGCGTCAACCTTTTGTTTCCTAATGAGCATCGGCGGGAATAAGCTACTTATAATTGTGTTGGAGATCCAAGCCGGTCTGCACATCCTGTTGGACAGCTCCAATGCCTTCCTCTGGAATACTGAGAGCTGTGGTTGGAAACCACATCGATGCCATATGCTTTCTTGGTAAAAGGAACGCGCTTGATATTTGTTGTGTTTATTTTGTCGATTTGTCAAGGTACCATATTGCCCGCAGGCAAGCAAAGACAGACAGACTGTCACCAATGACCACCATCTGTCCTTCCTTCCCACATCTATGGACCAATGCCACCATAATATTTTGCAGACAATGACTGGTTCCCATGCATGGAGAACACATGCCACGCATTATGATATGAATGGAAAGACATGCAGATCAGCATATCCTCATCTCGTGGTCTACAAGGCTGCCAGGAATCTGCAGGGTCTACTGATCGGATCCCACACATTCCTGCCCTTTCCAGACTAGAGCAATCAAAGCCCGGAAGGCTAAGATTCAGATGAAATCTCAGTTTGGCTCACAAACTTTGAAAGACGGCGCCATTGAAGAAGAGAAGAAGAGATTGGATTTATATCCCGCCCTTCACTACCCAAAGAAGTCTCAGAGTGGTTTACAAACTCCTTTCCCTTCCCCTCCCCACAACAGACACCCTGTGAGGTGGGTGGGGCTGAGAGAGCTCTGAGACAACTGTCCTTGAGAGAACAGTCGGTACAGAGCTACGGCTTGCCCAAGGTCATCCAGCCAGGTGCAAGTGGAGGAGTGGGGAATCAAACCCGGTTCTCCCAGATTAGAGTCTGCGCATTTAACCACGACACTAAGCTGGCTCTCTCATTGCCAGAGTTCTTTGTATTATCACATAGGAAGTGGGACAGCGTAGGTGGCTGGCCTATTGATCAGGATGCTGAGCAACCTACCACACAGGATGCCAGGCAGAGCAGAAACCAATTCAGAGTAATGAGATGTGCATTCTGTGCACGCTTTGCAAGTTCTCAGGGCCTACTGCCCATTGAAGGTATCCCCATGTAGAATTACAGGGTGACCCTAGGCAGAGAGATATCTTCCTAAACCCATTGACTTCAATCGATACGGAAAGGAGCAACTCTGCTTTGGATGCCACTGCCAGTGGGTCAACAAAGAGGTGGAAGTGGCGCGACAATGGTTTCCGTGTGGTTTCTTCTCCTGCTGCTCTGGTGACGGAGAAATGCTGTTGGCGAAATCAAAATGGAGTCCTCTTCCTTGTGACTCTGAGGAATGGTGATAACCATCTAAGAGAAAAATTAATGCAATCGGTCCTGCTCAGAGGGTTCTGCTGACCCTATGTCACTATGGGAAGAAAGCATCGTGAAACGGTGCCTCTGCTCTTATAGTAACATGGAACTTGGGCCTCAGTATTTATTTAGTTACTTATTTGCTTGCTTGCTCCATTTAGATCCCTTTTTTCTCGACCGTAGGGATCCGAAGTGGCTTACAGCATTCTCTGCTTCGCCATTTTATCTTTAGGTAGTTTGGTGTAGTGGTTAGGAGCGCGGACGCTAATCTGAGAGAACCGGGTCTGATTCCCAACTCCTCCACATATAATCATAGAATCACAGAGTTGGAAGGGACCTTGCTGGTCATCTAGTCCAACCCCCTGCACTCTGCAGGAGCATAGCTGAAACATAGCCCTACGACATACCCGAAAGATGGTCGTCCAGCCTCCGCTTGAAAACGTCCAGCGAAGGAGCATCCACCACCTCCCGAGGCAGTCTGTTCTACTGCTTAACCACTCTTACAGTTAGGAAGTTCCTCCTACAACATGTTGTAACTATGGCTAGGATTTTATATGCAAAGTATTGGAAAAAAGAAGAAGTTCCATCAAAAGACAAAATAATCTACAAAGTATTAGAAACAGCGGAAATGGACAAACTAACTTTACAGTTGCAAGATAAAAAAAGAAGAAACCTTTGGAACAAACTGGTCAGGATTATATAAGTGGTTGGAGGACTACCTTAAGAAATAAAAACTGAAATATAAGCTCATTCTGTTGGAAATTTAAAATGATATAAGTGTGTATAAGTTAAAGTCTACTCAGACAAACTCAAATAGTCATTTGTAGTACTGTCTCTGCATTACCTATATGTTGTACGTTAATTTTCTTTTGTGTGTTTATGTATCTGTTCTTTATCTTTTTTACTCTGAAAATAATAAAAAATTATTAACAGGAACTTCCTCCTGATATTTAGCCAGTATCGACTCTCTTGTAATTTCCACCCATTAGATCTAGTCTTGCAATCCAGAGCAAGAGAGAATAGATCTGCTCCATCTTCTACATGACAGCCCTTCAAATGTCTGCCATCATGTCCCCTCTAAGCCTTCTCTTTCCCAGGCTAAACATACCCGACTCTTTCAGCCTTTCCTCATAAGGCTGCTGCTCGTGCAGCTGCTGGTGTGACCTTGGGTCAGTCACAAGTTCTTTCAGAGCTGTTCTCTCGAGAGCAGCCCTCGAAAGAGCTCTCTCAGCCTCACCTACCTCACAGGATCTCTGTTGGGGGAAAGGGAAGGGAAAGGAGATTGTAAGCTGCTCTGAGACTCCGAGTAAAGGGTGGTATGTAAATCCAATCTCTTCTCCTCCTCCTCCTCCTCAACAGCCTTGTGAGGCAGGTTAGGCTGAGAGAATATGAGGTTCCAGAGTGGCAAAATGCGGATTCAAGCATCGGCCTCCCGGCTCCTAGTCTAACCACTACACCACGCTGGATGTCTTCCGCAAGCTACTCCCTTTCAGCATCTTATATCGAGAATGTACTATATGAGGACATAGTCATGTACTACAGGTTTACCTTGCCTTCCATAGGTCTCATGACCATCTCAAGGTGAACCCTCATCAAAGCACAGACTAGATGGGCTTCGTTCTAACGGGGTTGTGGAGGCATGCCCCTTTCAACAGCAACAGGGGACCCAAGGTAGGTCTGCCCTGACCTGGATAGCTCAGGTTACCCGGATCTTGTTGGAGGCTAAGCAGGATTGGACCTGGCTGGTATTGAGATGGGAGACTTCCAAGGAATACCAGGGTTGTGACGTGGTGGCAGGCATTGGCAAACCACCTCTGAATGTCTCTCACCTTGAAAACTCTATGGGGTCGCCATAAGTCAGCTGTGACTTGATGGCAAAAAAAAAGAAATAGGGTCTGTCCATAGGTCTTTCTATGAATGTTCAGATGCCTCCTGGATCAGACCAGAGGCCCCACAATCCCGGAGGCTTTCACAGCCAGTTTGTAAATTCCCGAGAAGTGTCTGGCTGGCTACTGGACTTGGTGGACCTATGGTCCAATCCAGCAGAGCTTTATGTATGGGAAGCACTCGGCAGGGAAACCACAACATAAAAGATAGTTGTTCCTGCATCTAAAATTATGGTAGCTAAAGAAACAATTGGGGGCCGCGGTGGCTCAGAGGTTAAGACACTGAGCTGCAGACCGGAAGATTGGCAGCTCGGCAGTTTGAGACCCGAGTGCCGCATGATGGAGTGAGTTCCCGTCTCTGGCCCCAGCTCCTGCCAACCTAGCAGTTTGAAAGCAAGACATTGCAAGTCTATGAATAGGTACCGCTTCGGTGGGAAGGTAAAAGCGTTCCGTGCACTTCAGCATCTAGTCAGGCCGGCCACATGACCATGGAGAAGTCTTTGGACAGCGCTGGCTCTTCAGCTTGGAAACAGAGATGAGCACTGCCCCCTAGAGTCAGGTTCAGCTAGCTTTTGAGCAAGGGAAACCTTTACCTTTAAAGAAATAACCTGGATTAGGCTTTCTGTTTTCCCAGTCCCGTAACCTGTACGATAACGCATAGACTTTCGGCCTCCATGAAGTTATCATCTCAAGTCCCATTCTGATCCTCGGAATGCAAATAATTTTTAGAAACTCAGTTGAAAGGAAACGTAATCTGCAAATTAAGCAGCAGGCGGAATCTGTGTGCAGCAGCAGGGACCTCCAGCAGCGCGGCACAGTTTGCCTCTCCAGCACCCCACCCCCCATTCATTAACAGAGGCATTTCGGACAAACCAGTGATTGGCTCTCCTTCATCCAATCACCTTAGGTTCCCCTTCACTGCCTTGACCCTGGACATCTATCTGAAAATGTGTCTTGAAACAGCATTGTAAAGAAATCCACAAGCGTTGCAAAATTAATGAGTCTAGCAACTGCTTTAAAAAGAGATTTATTTTTTGTTTTGTGTGGAAGCAAGCTCCTTTGTCAACTATTTGAAGCAGTATCCTACATTGACAGGTGTAGATACAAACATGGAGTCAAAGATTTTGGTTTTCTGCAACCAGCTGGGCCAAAAGTGGTTGGTGTTTGGGATGCCAGCCTCCAGGTGGGACCTGGGGATCCCCCAGAATTATAGCTTCTCTCCAGTTCCCCTGGAGAAAATGGATCTTTGGAGGGTGGACTCTTTGGCACTGTACCCCACTGATGTTTCTCTCCTCTTTAGGCTCCTTCCCCAAGTCTCCAGGAATTTCCCAACCAGGAACCAGGATCTGGCAACTTTACCCCCCATCCTTCACTGGTGAATGGAGGGGACCTGGCTACCCTCGTAACTATAGATCTCTCGGTTTCTATCCAGAGGCCAAATATAGCCAAGATACAGACAGATTAAACTTCTTTGTGGTGAGAGTCCTGTCAGATGCTGCCAAGGTCTTAAGAACATAACAGAAGCCATGCTGGACCAGGCCAATGGCCCATCCAGTCTAAAACTCAGTGCCACACAGTGGCCAAAACCCGGGTGCCAACAGCAGGGCCAGAACTCCAAAAGCCCTCCCACTGTGGCCCCCCCAAGGACCAAGAATACAGAGCATCATTGCTGCAGACATAAGAACATAAGAGAAGCCATGATGGATCAGGCCAATGGCCCATGCAGTCCAACACTCTGTGTCACACAGTGGCCAAAACCCAGGGGCTATTAGAAGGTCCACCAGCGGGGACAGAACCCCATAAGCCCTCCCACTGTTCCCTCCCAAGCACCAAAAATACATAGCATCACTGCCTCAGACATAAGAACATAAGAGAAGCCAATGTTGGATCAGGCCAATGGCCCATCCAGTCCAACACTCTGTGTCACACAGTGGCCAAAATCCAGGTGCCATCAGGAGGTCCACCAACAGGGCCAGAACTCCAGAAGCCTTCCCACTATGGGCCCCACAAGCACCAAGAATACAGAGCATCACTGCTCCAGACAGAGTGTTCCATCTATACCTTCTGGCGAATAGCCACTGATAGACCTCTGCTCCATAGGTTCATCCAATCCCCTCTTGAAGCTGTCTACGCTTGTGGCCACCACCATTTCTTGCGGCAGGGAATTCCACGTTTTAATTACTGTTTGGGTGAAGAAGTACCTCCTTTAATGTGCTCAAGGTCAAGAGGTCCAGTTCTGATTTAGGAAAACCCTTGGCTTTTCCTTTGACACAGACAGGCTCTGCTTATGGAGTTGCCAACTCCGGGTTGAGAAATTCCCGGAAATGTGGAGGTGGAGCCTGGGGGGGAAAGCAAGCTCAGGGAAGGGAGCTCAGCAGGGATGTGACATCATACAGTCCACCCTGCAAAGCTGTCATTTCTTCCAGGGGAATGGATCTGTGTCACCTGGAGGTCAGTTGTGATTCTGGGGGAACTCCAGGTCCCACCTGCAGGCTGGCAGTCCTAAAGTATCTCTCTGAGGCAAAGGAAGGGGGAAATCCTGGTGGCCTATTAGTAGGTACACAAACATTCACCGATTTGGCATGCAGTCAATAAACCCACAAGGGCCAATCATGAACTATTTAGATTTCTTTTCTTAAAAAATACAGCTGACGTTAAACTCTCCCTGTGTGCAATTATGATTATGCATAACAAGAAAATCACATTAAGAATGCACTCAAGAAGCTATAGCGGAAATTTAAGGGAAACTTCAACAAAACCCCTGTGCCGGCGTCGCTAGTCTGAAAATCAGAAACAGCTTGGAGAGACTTGGAGACCAAGTGCTTTTGACCCTGAACCACTTGGCAGGACCCCACCCACCGGCTACCAAACAAACCCTGCACAGATTGCCACAAATATAGACTGCTCCTCCAAAGCAAGAACTCCAGGGAGCCCCAGCTAGCCCACAACAGGGGAAGATCGCCTAACAACATCTGCCAAGCAAGACGGCATTGTGCACACAACACAGCATAAGTGGAGCATTCGTGTAATCTTTGAGATCATACCAACAATGTGTATAAAGCACATGCAACATTGTTAGAAGTACCAACATAGATAAGGGGTGAAAAGGGGGAATTAAGGAATTCTGATGCTTAGGTCATGGCCCAGCCACCTCTCAGAGCTCTCACACGAACTTTCCAGAAGAGGGTTGCACATAAGCGCCACCACTGCTAATGGCCAGAGAGTGGTACTGCAGCTAATAGCTCAGCAGGTGGAATAAGTGCTAAATGGGAGTTCGCCTGGTACTAAAAAAAACCTCTGTTTCTGGAACAGTTCCTTATCCTGAGTGAGCCTTTTTCTGTCAAAGCTGACATCAAACTGGCTTTGTCTGCTGAACTACCTCTACGCACTTTACTCAATGGTTTACCGGCTGGATATTTGCAAGCACACCCGTCCATCAAGCTGACGACCCTAGGGTAAGACTTAAGGGAATCATGTCACAGAATCATGGAAGGGACCTCCAGGTCCATCTAGTCCAATCCCCCTGCACAATGCAGGAAATTCACAACTACCTCCCCCACACACACTCCCAGTGACCCCTGCTCCATGCCCAGAAGATGGCAAAAAAAACCCAACAACAACCCTCCAGGATCCCTGGCCAAACTGGCCTGGAGAAAACTGCTTTCTGACCCCAATACGAATCTGCCTATTCTGAGATCCAGCTGCCCGTGCAAACAGAGATCAGGTTGGACAGCATGCTGGAGAGGGCTTCACCAGCCACTGTGCCCAGACTAGGGAATGCGTTGCTTCCAGAAGAGGCTGTCTGGCTTCTTCACTCCTTGCCTCCAAGCATTCTTAGAACATTTTTATTCTGGAAGGCATCTGGAGATGGAGAGGTCTAATCCTTTGATCCAGTTCTAAGTCTGCTTGTGAGTCACCTGAAGTGCTATATAAAGTCAGAAGGCAGAATTCATGTATTGCAAACGAACACATACATACATCTTTGCCTTGTTTCACATCCTCCAGACCAACAACCCTGGGGCATGCCATAGGCATGCATATTCCCCCACTATGCCAACAGGGTGCCTGTTCTAGTCAGAGTGGGAACCACATCAGCAGATTGTGAATTCAACGGACAAAGTGCCCTGCTAGATGAGAAGAGGACTGCATTGAATACAGCATCCTGTCTTGCACAGTGGCCAACCAGTTGCCCTCAAGGGCCAGCAAACAGGGCACAGAGACCAAGACATTGGGGCTGGGATTCAGAGATTTACAGCCAGTGAATGTAGAGGTTCCTTTTAGTCACCGTGGTCATAGCTACTGATGGTACCATTTCTCTGTGAATTTGTCTCACCCTTTTTTAAAGCCATCTGTGCCAGCGGCCATCTCAATTGTTCCTCCTAGTAGAACATCGATCTTCTAGCTCCTCAGTCCTAAAAACCTATTAACAGGTGTGTCTGCCCAGGGATCCCTAGATACTGTAGTTTTATGAAGAATCAATGCATCTGTAGCTAATGATCATCTGTACCTTGGCAAAGCCACCATTTTAAGAAGTACATATGGAAAATCATGGCCTCCTGCTCTCAGAGGGCTGAATCAGACCACAGAATCATAGAGTCACAGAGTTGGAAGGGGGCCACACAGGCCCTCTAGTCCAACCCCCTGCTCGGTGCAGGATCAGCCTAGAGCATCCCTGACAAGGGTTTGTCCAGCCGCTGCTTGAAGACTGCCAGTGGGGGGGGGGGGAGCTCACCACCTCCCTAGGCAGCTGATTCCACTGGTGCACAACCCTGACTGTCAAAAAGTTTTCCCTAAGATCCAGCCGGTACCTTCCCGCCCTCGATTTAAACCCATTCTTGCGAGTCCTATTATCCTCTGCTGCCAACAGGAACAGCTCCCTGCCCTCCTCTAAGTGATGGCCTTTCAAACACTTCAAGAGAGCCATCACGTCCCCCCCCCCCCAACCTCCGCTTCTCCAGACTGAACATTCCCAGGCCCCTCAGCCTTTCCTCACAGGGCTTGGTCTCCAGGCTCCCAATTGTCCTTGCCGCTCTCCTCCACACCCTGGGAGCTTTGTGTAAGGTGCTCTAAGCATGTTTCTACTATTTGGCCAAATGGGGCCATTTCAGGTCAGGGCAAAAGGCCGGTGGGGAGGAGCTCAACTCCCCCTGTTCTGTCTTAGCAGCTGGGTCCTAGAGTTGGCTAAGGTCTCCTTTCAAGCAGGGACCCACACCGGAGCTGGAGACTAGAGTCTGCCTTTCAGGGCAGCACTAAGGTCTAGACTGCATTGTGGGGCTTATGGCATCCAAGTCTGACAGGGCCGCACTATCCCCTGTGAACTAGTTGAACCAGCAGGGTCCTCTTTGCCTAAAGTAGGGTTGCCAGCTCCAGGTTGTGAAATTCCTGGAGATTTGGGGGTGGAGCCAGCAGAGGAAAATGGGAGGGGCATTAATGCCAAAGAGCCCACCCTCAAAAGCAGCCATTTTCTCCAGAGGTACTGATTTCTCTTGTCTGGAGATCAGATCCAGGAGACCTCCAGCTACTGCCAGGAGGGTGGCATCCTCACCTAGAGCTTGGTGGGGGTGCAAAGGTCTGTCAAGTTGCAGCCAATTCACGGGCAAGGGTTTCCAAGGCAAGAGATGAACAGAGGTGGTTTGCCCTTGCCTGTAGAGCAGCCCCAGTCTTCCTGGGCAGTCTGAATCTTAAAGACCTGCTGAGGCCTTCGCCAACCCTGCTTAGCTTCCAAGAATGGATGAGAGCTGATCCTGCAAGGACCGAGATACAACAGAGCAGAGACCAGGCTTAGTCTCAGGAGCATGCGTGGCAGACCTGGCTCTTCTTCGAGCCCGTTTGGTGTAGTGGTTAGGAGCGCGGACTCTAATCTGGGAGAACCGGGTTTGATTCCCCACTCCTTCTCCACATGCAGCTGCTGGCGTGACCTTGGGTCAGTCACAGGTTCTCTCAAGGGCAGTCCTTAAAAGAGCTCTCTCAGCCCCACCTGCCTCACAGGGTGTCTGTTGTGGGGAGGAGAAAGTGGGGAGTTTGTAAGCCACTCTGAGACTCCTTTGGGTAGTGAAGGGTGGGGTATAAATCCAATCTCCTCCTCTTCCTCCATCATCATCAATCATCGTCATTGTGCTACCTGTTCATGGGTTTTCTCCACCACTCCTGCTGGCTGAGGAGAAAACCTGGTGGACCGGGGTCTAGCCCTAGAGAGAAGAGGGGCAGATCACATCTCAGGGTTTGATGAGCTGGCAGCTTCCAGTTGAGTTGAGACTGCAGGAACCAGCCACTCAGCCTCGGCCAGGGAGTCCAAGGTTCTGGGTCTGGGTTGCCAACTCAGGGGAGGTGATGCTGAGGAACCTCAGTGGGGTAGAATGCCATAGAGTCCACCCTCCAAAGAAGCTATCTCCTTCAGGGGGACTGATCTCTGTAGACTGGAGATCAGTTATAATTCCAGATATTCCTGGCCTCACCTGAATGTTGGCCTCCCTAGCCTGGGTCCAGGATGCAAGGGTCACCTGAGTCCCCTGCTCTTCCCCCAGGGCGGTCTTCAGCTCCTCTGAGGAATCTGTTCCTGAGTCTGTATCCAGCCCTGGGAGGGTCACACCCACGCCCCATTCTCAAGCAGCACCAGACCCTTTCCGTGGGCCCAAATATCAAAATGTTAAAACTGCTTTCCTCCAGGTAAACTAATCTCTGTCTCCCAGAGGTCAGCTGCAATCCCAACCACCATCCCTAATGATATCCCGCCAAGGTTCCCTCCCCAGGCTGCACCCCCACAAATCTCCAGGAATTGCCCAACCCAAAGTTGGCAACCCTACTGTGAGCTCCTCGTGCTTCCCTTTGGCACCACCTCCGACTTCAGAGGGAGGGTTCATGAAATGGTGCAAAGCTTTATCCAGGGAGGCATCAGATGCCACCATGCCTCTAGGCCCTGCCAAGACCCCCCGTTGTGGGTATTTCTTAAAAATGCCTGGTTTTTAAAATTTATTTGGGGAATTCATACTCCACTGTTCCCCATATAGAAGGGAACCAAACATATTCGTATTTTGCCAGGTTTTTTGGGGGGGGGGATATGATGGTTATTAACCCCTCCTCTTGTTCTCGGCTGCCGAGGGATTTTATGATTGCTGTTCTATATTGTTGAAGGATGTGTCATGCTGCTTCGTGTTTTTATCTTCAGAGCCCATGGCTCAGAGGGGGGGAATGGGACATATGCTTAAAAATAAGGACCTAACAGTCCTTCCAAGGGACGGGGTGGTATAGCACAGGGAGCTATACCTGTCTCCTCGGTATCCTAGTCACCTCTAGTCAGTGGGGCTTGCTCCCAGGAAGGGTTGTTCAAATTGCGCTGCCAGTGAGGAAGAGGAAGAAGAAGAGGAGGAGGAGGAGGAGGAGGAGGAGGAGGAGGAAGAGGAGGGGGAGATTGGATTTATACCCCTCCCTTCACTACCCGAAGGAGTCTCAGAGTGGTTTACAAGCTCCCTTCCCTTCCTCTCCCCACAACAGACACCCCGTGAGGTGGGTGGGGCTGAGAGAGCTCTGAGAGAACTGCCCGAGACAACAGCTCTGAAAGAACTTGTGACTGACCCAAGGTCACCTGGCATCTGCATGTCGAGGATGGGGCATAAAACCCGGTTCTCCCAGATTAGCATCTGGGCTCCAAACACTACACCAAACTGACCCAAGTGGGGTCATATCCAGTTAGGGGTGTGAGAATGAAATGGAGCTGGGGAGAACCATCGTCCTGAAGGCCTGAGATGGAAGATGGGATTTTGAAATGTGATAAACAGACCTAACAGTATTCCAAATTTCACTGTGGTTAAACAGCCGTATTCCGAGAGGCATCGGTGGCCAACCACGAGTTCACCTGGAGCAAGGCAAAAGTCTACCATAGGAGATGCAAAAGAACACTTTTGAGGCATGCCAAAGGGGCTCCAAATAAGATGAAGGACATTTCTCAGTAGGGTTTTCTAAGCTGCAGTCACCAGGAGGTGCCTCCCCAAAGGAAGACACTTGAGCAATTCCCGATCAAAATCTAGGCCTCTTTTAGAAATGACTGTCCAAAGCCAGTGCTGAGCCTCCTTACCAAAAAACAGCATCATTAAAAAAAAAAAATCATTGGCACATCCGTGCAACATGCACATCTCTCAGCATTGTAAGCAAGTTCCACGGCAGTCCCTTCACCTTCCCAAAATAGAAGCCGCCTCCTCCTCCTCCTCGCCTGTTTCCCCCCAAATCCCCTGGCCCTGCTGCAGTGCCTCCACTTGCAAGCAGAACAAACACTGACAGACTTTGCTCACTGATCGCCCGGCTACTTACCCGGAGTGCCGATTCTTGTCCGGAGCATGCCGAAGGCGAGAGGGACACAGACGGTTTGTTCCCCTTGCAGGTTTCCTCAGTGCAAACCCTTTTTCTTCTTCTCCTCTCCTTTCAAAACTCCCCACGCACAGACATCTCTCTGGAGAAGTCTAGACAGAGTCTATTTACATTGTGGACAATGGCTGGACACATGTTTTATTTTAGGCAGGGAGGAGGGGGAGGGGGAAAAAAACCCCCAAAGACGTGCACACACATCCTATCCTAGCAGCTGCCCGGCTGGTGTGCGTGGCGATGTACTCAGTGCAGTGATTTCATGCGGGCTTACGAATCCGGTCTGCATTCCCTGCCAGTCTCCACCTCACAACGCTCTGCCAAGTGAGATTTGCTCTTCCCCTCCTACCCCATGCCTTCGCTGCAAGTTCCTCCCATCGAAAAAAGCTTTCTGTATTTTTGGACTGGAGAGGTGGGTGGAACTGGAGGAGGAGGAGGAGAAACAGAAAAGGTAGCAAAGAGGCTTGGAGCATCAGCTCGGCTCCAAAACCCCAGCCTGCTCTGGAAAGGCCAGACCCTTCTGGCATCTCGCCCAGCTTTCCCGGCCCCTGTTATCACTTGCACAGGGAACCAGGGGGAGTCCCTTCTCCAAGGCAATGGTTATTTTTTGATAACACTGTCAGCAAACCGGAGCAGCCACTGTGTCATTAAAAAAGAGTCTATCCCAGTCGCAGGAACAAACACTCCAGCCGCATCTCTAATGCCTTTTTCTTGCATTCATGTGAGGGGGTGCTCAGCATCCCTCAGAGCGCTCGTTTCCTTCCCCCAAACAGACGTGACATTTATTTCCCTGAAAGCTGTCCCTGTAGCCATCTTGGCATGCCAGGCCACCTTCATAAATAAGGTTGCCAACTCCAGGTTGGGGAATTCCTGGCGATTTGGGGGGCAGAGCCTGGGGGAAGACTGGGTTTGTGAAAGGGGGGGACCTCTGCAGGGTAGAATGGCATAGAGTCCGCCCTCCAAAGCAGCTGCTTTCTCCAGGGAAGCTGATCTCCGTAGTCTGGAGACCAGTTGTAATTCCTGGGGATCTCCAGGCCCCGACTGGAGATTGGCAGCTCTAAAGGGAAGGAAATTCTGCACAGCAGCCTGCAAAACTTGACAGAAAATTCAGGAAAGTAAAGAAACATGAAGTATGACACAAGCCAATATAATGTATACAATTTTATACATTTATAAAGGCAATACCCTTTCATTTATTTTATTTTATCTTTATGCCAAAACCCTTTTCACACAGAATATTTCTCTGCGTTATTGGAAGAGTATTTATAACTTCTCATGCATACATTTATTATATTTTTATCTGAAATTTTTAACGATTTTGGGCGATGGCTACGATATGTTTTATTCTGTGTTTTATGCTGGTTTACTGCCGTAATAAAGGGATCTGAGGAAGGAACCCGTGCCAAGTTTTTAAAACCCCTATAATTATGGTCAGCAATTATGGTTTCAACAGGAGCTAAATTCTGAGTCAAACAAGGGCTGATTGGCCAGCAAGACCGGCTCTGGCTACGAGCTCCCACCAAGGCAATCTGAAGCCCTTTCCTCACCATGCCCGCCTGTATTCACTCTCATTTATCTCTGCCATGTGCACGGGACAAAGCAGTTGAGATACATCAGAGAAGAATTCATTCGGCACCTCTGTTGCTGCTCACACTAAGGAGGCAACAGTTTAAAGGGCTCTTTGGCCACTTACCAGCTCACGTGGGGAAAGTACACATCAAGCCACCTTGTACTGAATCTGACCCTTGGTCCATCAAGGTCAGTATTGTCTACTCAGACTGGCAGTGGCTCTTCAGGCTCTCAGGCAGAGGTCTTTCCCATCACCAACAACCTGGCCCTGTTAACTGGAGATCCCAGGGACTGAACCTGGAAACTTCTGCACACCAAGCAGATGCTCTACTACGAAGTCAAGGCTCCTGAGAAAGGAGTCCTTGGGATTGGAAGCCCTGGCTTGAACCCATCTCTAAACTTCTTGTTGCCAGTTCCTGCATTTCTTGTTTCCCCCACCCCAATAGATTTCTCTATGCACTACCCATAATTCTCCTGCCGCACGGCCAGGTGAGAAATCCCCTTGGGCTTTACCATTTGACTGATAAGAATCTAGAAGTCCAACCCAGATAGACCTCCATATGGATATGTTCCTAGCATTTTCAGCAGCTGACTCAAAATTCATGTTTGAGGAAAGGCAGATATTGCAAAAACTAGGGAAGAAATGAGAAAATGCCTGGGACCTTTCTGTTTAGGGGGAAAAAAGACTACAGAGGGAAACAGGGGCTGCAGTCACACACACTAAATAATCCACTTCCAATGCGCTTTCCAACTGGGTTTTGCCAGTTCACACAGTAAAATCCAGTTGGAAAGTGCCCTGGAAGTGGATTGAAAGTGGATTATTTAGTGTGTGTGACTGCAGCTAGGATAGAGTTTTATAAAATTATACATGAGGCAGAGAGTGTGGATACAAAACACTAGAGCTTGAGGACACTCCACGAAGTTCAAGGGCAACAGATTCAGGATGGACAAAAGGAAGTACTTCTTTACCTACCAGGTGGAATTCATTGTCATTGGATGTAGTGATGGTCCCAAGCATAGAAGGCTTAAAAAGGGGATTAGAAAAACTAACGGAGGAGAAGTCCATCAGTGGCTAATAGCCATAGTGAGTAAAGGGAACCTTCATATTCAGACAGTATGTTTGAATAACAGTGCCAGGAGGGGAGAGCCCATGAGGAGGGGCCGTGGCTCACTGGTACAGCGCCTGCTGGGCACGCAGAAGGTCCCAGGTTCAATCCCTGGCATCCCCAGTTGAAAAGGACCAAGCAGTAGGTGATGTGAAAGACCGCTGCCTGAGACCCTGGAAAGCCGCTGCCAATCTGAGTGGACAGTAATGACCCTGATGGACCAAGGGTCTGACTCAGCATAAGGCAGCTTCGTGTGTGAACATTAGTGGAAGTCCACAGCTTCTATGCTGTGCTGTAGACCCTCCAGAGCAACAGATGGTCACTGTGTGAAACAGGATGTGGGACTAGATGAACCACTGCTGTGACCCAGAAAGGGGTCTTCTTATATTCTTATGAATACTAAAGCATCTGTGTGCATCGTTTTGACATTGGGAACACATCGTCATTATTGACTTTGCCAGCCTCAGGGCCCGGAAATCACAGCCAGGTCCCCGCTCCATTCCTTCCATCTCTCCGCTGCAGAAGAGAAGGGCTCAGGGGAGGGTGTGCCGTGTTGTTGCAGCCCTGGTGAACCCAGATGCCCTTCCAAGGTGCCACCAGGAACCTGGCTGGAAAGAACAGCAACCGTCGTTCTCCGTGGGCTGCATCGACACTCCTGGTGCTCAGCAGAGAGGCAATTTCGCCAGCTCTTCCAGCTCCCTGCAGGTCGCTCACAATAAACCTTGTCCCCGCTAATGAGCACCTTTCTCCTTCTGCTTTATTCTTTCCCCCCTTTTTGCATTTTAAGGCCCATAACCAAGCAGGGAGGCTGGGGAGTGCATGACTTATTAGCAGAGAATGGATTGCCGTTACCCTTGGAACACATTTTTAAGAAATGCTTAGTGCTGACAGTGCCGAAAACATGCCTCTTGAGCTTCTGATTCTCACATGGAAGACAGAAATGCCCCTGAAGCTTCTCTTGACATGAAAAGATTTTGGGGACCTGGGCAGGGCACGCTGCTGGACCCTCCCACTGGACTCTCCCTCCCCCATTTATTAAAGCAAATGTATATGTCAAGTGCAGTCAAATCACAACCGACTTATGGTGATCCCAGCAAGGGGCTTTCAAGGCGGGTGAGAAGCAGAGGTGGTCGGCCATTGCCTTCCTCTGCAGAGTCTTCCTTGGTGGTCTCCCTTCCAAGTACAGACCCTGCTTAGCTTCTGAGATCTGACGTGATCGGGCAGTACCATGCCACCTTCCTTCCCCTAAAAAGCAAATTGTTCCTTTCAAAATGAGTTGGGTGGAGCTACAGGAGGGCTGTCCGGACTGTAATCTGGGAGAATCGGGTTTGGTTCCCCACTCTTCCACATGCAGCCACTGGCGGGACCTTGGGCCAGTCGCAGTTCTCTCAGAGCTGTTCTCTCAAGGGCAGTTCTCAAGAGAACTCTCTCAGCCCCACCTACCTGAGAGGGTGACTGTTGGAGGGAGGGGAAGAAAAAGGAGATTGTAAGCCACTCTGAGACTCCTTCAGGTACTGAAGGGTGGGTATGAATCCAACCTTCTCCTCCACCACCACCTCTTCCTCCTCTTCTTCTCTGATCTGACTGGACGTGGTGACATATATGGGTACAGGGTAATATACTTGGCTGAAATGCTTAGCTGATGTTTTATTACATTTTGATGCAGCTGGGGTTGTGTAAAGTTTGGTCTGTTTTTTTAAGTAAACAGGAAATAAATTTCTTTGGGTAGGTCAGACAGATGGATGGATGGATGGATGGATGGATGGACAGAGGAAGGGACAGGGGGTAAATAGATAGATGAATAGAAGGAGGGAGGGAGGGAAGGAGACAGACCTATAGCTAGAGAATGGGTGGGTGGGTGGAATAGATAGATAGATAGATAGATAGATAGATAGATAGATAGATAGATAGATAGATAGATAGATAGATAGATAGATAGATAGATAGATAGATAGATAGATCGATAGATAGATCGATAGATGGGTGGGTGGATGGGTGGATGGATGGATGGATGGATGGATGGATGGATGGACAGACTGAAGCAGTTGCCAGCCCAGTGATGGAAGCAGACAGAAGTAAGATCTGAAGATGCAGAAACCAGAAGTTCCTCTTAGGAATGCAAATCTATTCCAGACATAAGAACATATAACAAAATAAGAGAAGCCAATGCTGGATCAGGCCACTGGCCCATCCAGTCCAATACTCTGTCACACAGTGGCCAAAAACACCAGGTGCCCTCAGGAGGTCCAGCAGTGGGGCCAGGACACTAGAAGCCCTCCCACTGTTGCCTCCCCAGGCACCAAGAATACAGAGCATCACTTGCCCCAGATCGAGAGTTCCTATCTATACCTTGTGGCTAATAGCCACTGGTGGACTTCTGCTCCATACGTTTATCTAATTCCCTCTTGAAGCCATCCATGCTTGTAGCCGCCACCACCTCCTGTGGCAGTGAATTCCACATGTTAATCACTCTTTGGGTGAAGAAGTACTTCCTTTTATCTGTTCTAACCCGACTGCTCAGCAATTTCATGGAGTGCCCACAAGTTCTTGTATTGTGAGAAAGGGAGAAAAGGACTTCTTTCTCTACCTGCTCTGTCCCATGCATAATCTTATAAACCTCGATCGTGTCACCTTTCAGCCATCATTTCTCCAAGCTAAAGAGCCTCAAGCACTTCAATCTTTCTTCATAGGGAAAGTGTTCCAACCCTTTGATCATTCTATTTGCCCTTTTCTGCACTTTTCCCAATGCTATAATATCCTTTCTGAGGTGTGGAGACCAGGATTGCACACAGTATTCCAAATGAGGACACACCATCAATTTATACAGGGGAATTAGGATACTGGCTGATTTGTTTCCAATTCCCTTCCTAATAACCCCCAGCATAGCGTTGGCCTTTTTCATTGCAGTCGCACACTGTCTCGACATTTTCATTGAGTTATCTACTAGGACTCCAAGATCTCTCTCTTGGTCAGTCTCTGCCAGTTCGGACCCCATCAACGTGTATTTATAGTTAGGATTTTTGGCTCCAATGTGCATCACTTTGCACTTGGCCACATTGAACCCCATTTGCCACATTGATGCCCACTCGCCCATCCTCAACAGATCCCTTTGGAGTGCCTCACAATCATCCCTGGTTCTCATCACCCTGAACAACTTCGTGTCATCCGCAAATTTAGCCACTTCACTGCTTACTCCCTACTCCAAATCATTAATAAACAAGTTAAAAAGCATTGGACCAAGTACTGATCCCTGCAGTACCCCACTGCTTACCTCCCTTCACTGAAAAAATTGCCCATGTCCATAAGTGGGAACCCAGGAAGTTAGGGGTTACAGAAGGACAGTGAAGCCAAAGCACAAATTTTGCAACAACTGACAATGTTTCCAAATTTGTTTAGCTTTTCCTGAGACCAGTTTGATGGGGAATGATAGCCTAGCCTAGGGGAGGCTGAAGACCTCGGTGGAAACAAAAAAATAATATAATGGCAAGTGAAGAATAGGGACTCTCGCTCAGTCGATTTCAGAGAGTCTGATTGCTATTGAGCCTTATTCTTATCTCATTGTTTCCTGCCTTGTTAGTGCGAGGGGATAACCCTGTTGCTAGAGTTTTTTGTTGGCTTTTTTCTTTTCTCCATGCCATCGATCTCATCAGCCGCTTTGTAAATGATACCCATTCAAATAGGTCGGGGAAGACGTTGCCCAGTTCAATCAATCCGTTCAGGTCTGAGATGAAGCTTGGTGAGGGGGGAGAGAGGTTTACCCTGCTTACGAAACAGTGGCTGGCTAGCTAAGTGCTGGTTCCATAGGCTCTTTCGAAGTCTTGGCCTCTGAAGTACTACCTTCTGTCCAATGCTCCCTCTAAGCTGTGGAGTCTTGTGAGCAAAAATTCTACTTTGGGAGCTACCAGCATTAAAGTTGTGAGCGAGCAATTTGGCTACTGCATAGATTAGTTTGCTCCGGAGCCATCCTTCCTGAGCTAAGACAAAAATGTGTGAGCCGGAGGCTGAAAAGCTGTGAGCTAGCTCCCACTAACTCAGCTTAGAGGGAACACTGCTTATGTCCATCCATTTTTATTCTGCCCTTCATCCAAAGAGCTCAGGCTAGCTTACATGGTTGCCCCCCTCTGCCATTCGATCCTTATGTATTTACTAGAGGAGGAGGAGGAGGAAAAGGAGGAGGAGGAGGAGATTGGATTTATACCCTACTCTTCATTACCTGAAGGAGTCTCAGAGCAGCTTACAATCTCCTTTCCCTTCCCCTCCCCACAACAGACGCCCTGTGAGGTAGGTGGGGCTGAGAGAGCGCTCTCAAGAATTGCCCTTGAGAGAACAGCTCTGAGAGAACTTGTGACTGACCCAAAGTCACTCCAGCAGCTGCATGTGGGGGAGTGGGGACTCAAACCCAGTTCTCCCAGATTAGAGTCTGCGCTCTTAACCACTGCACCAAACTGTGTCCACTCACTCCACTCACCACAGTTAACAGTAGTTTGGATCCTGAATGCAATAACAGACAAGGCAACAGCAAAAGGGGCCATCTTTTGTTGGGGAGCTGTAGCCACAATTCAGTTTATAACAAATGTCATCCCTGCCTTTCTCCCCAGTGGGGATCCAAAGCGGCTTGCATCCTTCCCCTCTCCCCCATTTTATGCTCACAACAACCCTGAGAGGTAGGTTAGGCTGAGAGGGAGCAGCTGGCCCAAGGTCACCCAGCAAGCTTCCATTTGCAGAGATGGAATTGGGACCTGGGTCTCCTAGATCCTTCTCAGACTTTCTAAGCACTTAACCACCCTGGCACTGATCGCTCAGGACAGTTCATAACCCCTCTTTGTTTTGTAAAGATGGGGGTGCATTCCATCCTCACTGTCTGTGCCGCTTTTCTCTGCAATGGGGACCCAATGCCGTTCACGTTGCTCTCCTTCCTTCCATTTTATCCTCACAACAACCCTGCAAGGTAGATTAGGCTGAGAGAGTGTGACTGGCCCAAGGTCACCCAACAAGCTCCCATGGCAGAGTGGAGACTGGAACTTGGGATTCCCAGATCTTAATCCAACATTGTAACCATTACGCCACACTGCCTCTGATCGCACAGGGAAGATCCTTTTATTTTAAAGGAGGGGATATTTCCACCCTTCCTGTCTGTGTTGTGTTTATCCCCAGTGCACATCCAAAATATCTTACATCCTTCTCCTTTCCTCCATTTTATTCTCCCAAAGGCAACCCAGTGAGTTAGATTAGGCGGAAAGTGATTAACACGAGGAATTCACTGCCACAGGAGGAGGTGGTGGCGGCTACAAGCATGGACAGCTTCAAGAGGGAATTAGATAAACATACGGAGCAGAGGTCCATCAGTGGCTATAAGCCACAAAGTATAGATAGGAACTCTTAGTCTGGGGCAAGTGATGCTCTGGATTCTTGGTGCTTGATGGGGGGGGGGGGGCAAGAGTGGGAGGGCTTCTAGTGTCCTGCCCCCACTGCTGGACCTCCTGATGGCACCTGGTGTTTTTTGGCCACTGTGTGACACAGAGTGTTGGACTGGATGGGCCACTGGCCTGATCCATCATTGGCTTCTCTTATGTTTTTATGTTCTTAAAGGCTGTGCGTGGCCCAGAGGTCACCAAGCAATCTTCCATGGGGATTCGAACCTGAGCCTCTTAGATCCTTGTCAGTTCTTGTCAGACATTCTAACCCCTGTACCACACAGGCTCTGATAGGTCAGGGACATTGTTAAACCCCCTTTGGTTTGTAGCACGTCTTTCCCACCCTTTCTGACTGTGCTGCCTGTAGTTTCCTGGCTTCTCAAGAGTAAATCTTTCCTTCTATTGCAAATAGTGGAGGGCTGTTCTGGAGTTAATCTGTGCCAGGATGTTCCATTCCCCTTCGCCTTTAGCACTACGCATTCCTCCTTCGCCAAGTCCAAGAACTGTAGCGTTATCTTCTGATGAATTACGTCTGCCCCAAACAGTCAACGCCAGGTTCCATTGCAAAGCAGAAGCATTAGGTGGGACTCTGTACCTAATGTGGGTCAGGAGGCGCCGATGCTCTTCGTTTTCAGCACCACAGCTCCCATCATCCTGAAACTGGTGGCCAGTTTTGAGACTTGTCCCTTTATTTTCTGTTGAGTTATGCCTGCCACATGCAGACAACCTCAGCTTCCACTGCAAAGAGCATGGCGGCGGGGGGGGGGGGTCTTTCTCAACCTAACGTGGGCCAGGATGGCCTGCTTCCCTTCATTTTTGGAACCAGAGACCCTCACCCTCCATGCCCCACATACAGGCCTTCTGGGCTTGTGTTCTTCAGTTCTTGACTGCTTTTGCCACTGTGCTGATGACATCTTGTTCCTTGCAATTATCAGAGGCTAATGAGTCGATCGCATGCAAAGAACAGACTGGACGACGATCGCTGCTGTGTTCCACAAAATATGTGAAGCCCCCTCGGCTAGCCTGTCCTGAAAACAACCCGGCTCTACCAAGAACTGGAACACGTTGCCCACGAAAAGCCATTTAGCCACCACCCCTCCCCATCCGCCTTCCTTCCCTTTCGCTTCCACTCCTGCCTTTACAACTTCATTGCCGTTTCTCAGTCATCACTACGGATTATCAATACCCTGGTCAGGAAGTTTATGAATGAGGAGCCTCCTCCAGGCCCGATGGCTGCTCCTGCTAAAGGAAACTGCAACGAATGGATGCGGGAAATGAAAGCTGCTGATGGCCCCGATCCAACAGTTATATATTCACAGAGCCCTGTTAAACGCTTTTGAGTCCCCCAAACATTTGGTGGCTGAAAGGTCTTTCTCTCTCCAGGGGAGAAATGCATGCGAGTCAGAGAGGAGAGGAGAGGAGAGGAGAGGAGAGGAGAGGGGAGGGGAGGGGAGGGGAGGGGAGGGGAGGGGAGGAGGAGCTTGGATTTATACCCTACCCAAAGGAGTTTCAGAGCGGTTTACAATCTCTTCCCCTCCCCCTCTGCTGTGAGGTAGGCGGGGCTGAGAGAGCTCTCCCGAGAACTGCCCTGAACAGCTCTCAAAGAACTTATGACTGACCCAAGGTCACACCAGCAGCTACATGTGGAGGAGTGGAGGATCAAACCCGGTTCTCCCGGATTAGAGTCTGCACTCCTAACCACTAAACCAAACTGGCTCAGCAGCGGGTATTTAGTAGTCAAAGTGAGAGGCATGGTCCTGAATTCTAATGTTGACTTGGTCCTGAGTTCTAAAGTTGGCTCGGTTAGGGACTTACTGGGAGCCCTTGAGCAGGTCACTTCTATGCAAATTTAGATTCCCCGTTTGTAGAATAAATAAGGGAATGATGGCTGTGTATGTCATAGAAGTGTGCAATACAAATTCTTAATGATACTATTTGGGAGCACCATCCATAGTTTTGTTTACATGGGAAATCCAGGCTCTTTCTCCTGTTTTGCCTAGCAGCCCTTTTATACTAACACGGTGCAAAGTATGGGGAAAGTTCATCTACTCCCATTGGCCACAACACGCTGGAAGATATGCAGCCACCTCAGTCCAACATTAGGCCCTTGCGGCAGCCAACATCTGCATGCACCTTTCTCTGGGAGAGAAACCACATCCAGATGTTGGCGCTCTGTACGTATGCTCCTAGCCTGAAGGCTGACAATAGCTCTGATCTTCTATTCTGAAGGGAGGAACGAAGAACCAACGACTGGGTTAGTTCACTTGAGGCTTCCTTTCTCTCCAAACAGATGATAGGTACCATTCGTGATTATATTATGGGGTGGGGGGGTAGGAGTTCCACAGCTGTAAAATGTGAAATTCACTGCCAGAGGAAAAGAGCAAGAGTCCAGCAGCACCTTAAAGACTAACAAAATCTGTGACGGGGCATGAGCTTTCCTGAGTCACTGCTCACTTCTGAAGTGGGGCATGAGCTTTCCTGAGTCACTGCTCACTTCTGAAGTGAGCAGTGACTTCAGAAGTGAGCAGTGACTCATGAAAGCTCATGCCCCATCACAAATTTTGTTAGTCTTTAAGGTGCTACTAGAATCTTATTCTGGAGAGTCAGTTTGGTGTAGTGGTTAAGTGTGTGGACTCCAATCTGGGAGAACCGGGTTTGATTCCCCACTCCTCCACTTGCACCTGGCTGGATGACCTTGGGCAAGCCATAGCTCTGTGCCAGCTGTTCTGGAAAGTTCTCTCTCAGCCCCACCTACCTCACAGGGTGTCTGTTGTGGGGAGGGGAAGGGAAAGGAGTTTGTAAGCCACTCTGAGACTCCCTTGGGGAGTGAAGGGTGGGATATAAATCCAATCTCTTCTCCTTCTTCTCCTTCTGCTGCTACAGACAGACTACCATGACTACCCTTCTTTATCTATTGCTAGGGGGTGTAGTGATGGCCACAGGCACAGATGGCTTTAAAAGGGGATTATTCTCACATCCATGGAGAATAATTCTGTCAGAAGCTACTAGTCATGGTGATGGGGGGGAACCTCCACATTCAGAGGCCATCAGCTTCTGAATCCCAGAGCCAGGAGGCAACATCAGGGAAGGGCTTCAGCCTCTATGCCCGGTTGTTAGACCTCCAGAAGAACCAGCTGGCCATGGTGTGAGACAGAATGCTGGACCACAAGGACCACTGGTCAGACCTGGCAGGGCTTTTCTTACGTTCTTATGAGGTCTCTCCAGGTTTGGGAATGTACTCTTAGCACAGCTGAAAACCAAACTTCCCACAGGTCTTCCTCAGTTTCTTGCAGCTCCGAGTGTCTGATTGGACAATTGGGAAAGGGCGGCTCTTTCTCCCAATCTGCCATTGGCCCTCGGGGGAAATGTTTTGGTTTCCGGCACCATCCTTTTTGTCAAGAGCCAATTGCAGCAACAGAGAGGCTTTTTAAATAACAGAGGAGGCACGGGAGGGGTGAACACCCTCTGCCCTGCAACACCTCTCCAATATCCCAAACAGTTTGCCTTGGACTGCAAATTTGCATTGAAAATGCAGAGGTTTCTATTTGATAGTGAGTCTGGATTGGCCACAGTGGTTCAGCTAGGGAGCATGCATGCATGTGCCTGTGGATCAGGGTACTCATCTTAAATATGCAACAATGATCTCCGGTCACAGATTATGTAGCAATTGGTTTTAAAAGAGGACTACAAACTATCGGCCAGGCAGGCACTCGCGCTAAGTGAAACACACCAAACGGTTGACACTTATTACGGCACTCGATCTGAATTACTGTTGCTACAGCAGCACAGGGGCATTCAAGCTCTTCCTTTGGTGCATTTCTTAAGGGTGCTCTTTCATTACCAATTTCTCTGGAGTATCTGGTCATAAATATTAAAAATGCTGGACGCCTCCCGTCTGGGTTTAAAAATTAAATTTAAATTTTAGAACAGTGCCCTTCCCATAAGATGTGCAGGCTGTCACGTGACTCATTTGCATGTCCTTTGCAATGGGGGGGCTTATTTCTGTAAATCCCAATGCACACGGGAGCATTATCAATTTTGTAAGAGACTGTACTTAAAAAAAAAAACCTTTATGCAGCTGAATCAGCAAAAACACAATCCAGTTTTAAATCCAATTGCTTGGCCGTATGAGTAGGAGCCCCAAAGAGTTATTGTGATGATAAAAATCAATAGAAACCTCGTTCAAAATAAAAAAAAAACGTATTGGATAGCTATCTTCCCCTGTTTGCCATCTGTTCCTCTCTAAGTTATTATCCCTAATTTGATGTTACTTAGAGCTGATCTACATAGACAGAATGAGGTAGTAGCCTGAAGTATGACAATCCTGGCCTGGGTGACTTCAGAGTACAGGAGGGAGAGAGAGTGGAATGCCCCCATGCAAAAAGCCCTTTGCAGGAAGCGAGCTACCATATTTACTCTAAAGGAAGAGAACCCTGAAGGTAAGATGATCTTCCTCTAAAAAGATGATGCACAAAATGGTTTGTTACTACGGTACATAACCGCATCTTGTAAGTAAATTTATGATGTCCTCATCTTTTTCATAGCCACACATGTTGGCGGGGGGGGGGGGGGGGGACTTGTCTTCATTCAGGTAAGTATAGCATTCTATGGAGAAAACAATTGCTGTGATGTGGTACTTTATGGTCAGGGTTATTTTTAATTCAGGGGTGCTTCCCACAATATACACACACAAATACAGATTACCCAGTGGTAATCAAGTCTAGAGTGAGCTAATCACTTGCATAGATCAGATATTCTCTCTCTCTCTCTCTCTCTCTCTCTCTCTCTCTCTCTCTCTCTCTCTCTCTGCAATCATCACTGAACAAGTCCTGGACACTTCAGATAATAAAGCTGAAGTGTTAGCCAGCATAATTTACAGCTCCATCCAACATTTATGTCAGGCTTTCAATTATGGTTTGATAGGATTTTGACGCTGATTTATGCTTACCCTTTAATCAATGTTCAGCACCAAGATCAGCTCCGGAGCCCTTTGTGTATTTCCAGACAGTCTCCACTAGTTGGCCACAAGAATATTCCGTTTCTGAGGATCCTTGGAGGTATGGAGCTGGGACTGGAACCAGGCAATGTTATCCCACAAGAATCTTCTGATAGAAATCGAGATTTACAAACGACCATTTCCATTGCCCTTATCAACTTATTTAATCCTCAGCCTGGTTTAGAGGCCACGGTTTGCCCAGGTCTCGAAGCCGTATTCATCTCAGATGTCCAGGGAGGTGGTAACACTGACTCAGTGGTAATCAAACAGCACTCTGTACATGATCATAGTACAAGCCCCTCTAAATGTCTTACATATCCAAAGGATACCTGACTGTCTTCAACCAGAGTCGGGGCTTTTTCAGCCCTGGTGCCAGCCTAGTTGAATTCTCTGCATAATGACATCCATAACCTGAGGGACCTAAAACCGTTCCACTGGGCCTATAAGACAGAGATGTTCCACCAGGCCTATGACTGAGGACAGCAATGGTCTACCATCAAGCCTGGCCTCTCCGTCTCCAGTTTGGTGTAGTGGTTAAGTGTGCGGAGTCTAATCTGGGAGAACTGGGTTTGATTCCCCACTCCTCCACATGCACCTGTTGGATGACCTTGGGCAAGCCATATTTCTGTCAGAGCTGTTCTCTCAAGAGCAGTTCTGGAAAGAGCTCTCTCAGCCCAAACTACCTTACAGGGTGTCTGTTGTGGGGAGGGGAAGGGAAAGGAGATTGTAAGCCGCTCTGAGACTCCAAGTGAAGGGTGGGATAGAAATCCAATCTCTTCTCTTCTCGTCCTCCTCCTCTAGGGAAGGACGTATAATGTCTAACGCCAGCTGATTAGTTGTGTTTATTGCTGGTTTAATGTTTTTTAAAATTTTAATCTGTGTGTCTGTGCTGAATTGTATTCATAAACTGTTGTGAACTGCCCTGAGCCCCATTGTGGGGAGGGCGGTGTAGAAATCAAATGAATGAATGAATGAATGAATGAATGAATGAATGAATGAATGAATGAATGAATATTTTGAGAAACTAGCCTCTGACAAAAAAATTGCCTCTGGAGAATTTCAGCAGATCACTGGCTCAAGTTAAAAACTCGGTGATGCTCCATAAACCATTCTAGCTATAAGAGATCTAACCACAGAAATCTAGCTGGAGAACGTAATTGTTTTTGTCTTCTAGTCCAGATAAACTCGGTCTCACCTGCCTGTGTCTCTCTATAGAAAGGGAATGGCTGTTGCTAATGGGAGACGCGATGGGCTTAGAAGGCCGTAACTTTGCTTAGGATGGCCCTGAAGCCACTCGGACTACTGACAAGGAAACAGCTTGAGATTCTGAAGAGACTACTTTTATGGGAAGCGTTTTTTTTTTTTTTAAGATGACTGCCGTGGGGGCGAGTCAGGATCCCTGGTAGGTGTTTGCCCCACTCATCCTCCCAAGAGGCGTCCTACCACTCCCAAACATCTACCGGATGAATGAGAATGGGTCACCGATGCCAGTGTTATATTAGACTTCAGATAACCATCAGCATTGCCTCCCTGCCATAGTAAGGCATCATCCTCATTAGGCCAGAGTTTGCCTCCAGGATGGAAGGGATGGAAATGTAAGCGGACAGCTCTCCTTCGCCACAGGCTCGCCACTTGCTCAGCAGCATCTTCTGGCCAGCACCGGTAGCTGGGAAAATACCCTCTTCTCTCCTGCTCTCTCAGTCACCCACATATGCAGTACATGGGAATGAGGCTGTAAGGGTGGGCTGGGACTGCAGTGGTGGAAGGTTGCTCCCTTGCCCACTCCCCCTAGCTTCATCTCATCTCCCTGCCCCCTCCACCCTCTGTTTCTTCCCTCTCTTCAACGGAGCTTTACCAAGCTCCAGGTGGAACAGCAACAAACGCATGGGAAACTCGGCAAGGTTGAACAAACATAGAAAACACTGAATTAGAACAAAACACGCAATACTAATATGCCGCTGTGTCTTCTGATATTGATTTACACCATATATTTAACGACAATAGAGACCCTAGTGTATCATATTCGTTATAGTACAATCCAAAAAACGATATATATCTAGTAGAAAAGTCCACAGCTACAGAGACAGATTTCACTGCTGTAAAGTATCTTGCTTCCTGATGAGAGACAGGTGAGAGATGCAGCAGTCATCACTGCCAAAGTTGTAGACGGTTATTCTTTCCGAAAAGAGATACAGCAAGCATCAAAGCAACACGCCTCCCAGGCAAAAATTGTGTGTTTCGAGAGATTCTTCGTCAGGCAAAATTATTTCTCCTGGAACCAAAGCTCACAATGCTACAAGGCACAAGTCAACAATTCTATAGAAGGCTTCTCCAGTTCTCCACCATGGTGTTTTCTACGTTTGCTCAAGCTCCAGGTGGAGCCTGAAGACCTCCTGGCATGACAACTAATCTCCAGGCGACAGACAGAGAGAAAACGGCAGCTTTGCCATTCCTAGACTCAGGCCTACAGCCAGGATTTTGGGGCTCATGGGGCAAAAAAAATTTTATGGTGGGGCTCCCATTATTTGCCATAATGAAGGGGGGTGGCTCATGCCCCTCTCCCTCCCCTCCTGCAAGATTTAAAGGACACTTCAGCTGATTGGCTAAAGAGCACATGGCCCGTTGATCAGCTGGAGGGCCCTTTAAATCTTGCAGGAGGGAGGGAGAGGGGTGTGTGCCACTCCCTGCTTCTTCTCAAAAGCATTTAAAGGATCCCTTTGAGAAGAAGGGGTGGGCTTTAAAGAAGGGGCTGGCTCTTTCAGGAAGGGACGGAGCCCCCAATAGCCCCACTGTAGCTACTGGCCAGCCTAGACTCCACCCCTAAAATCCCCAGGAATTTCCCAACCCAGACTAAGCAACCCAGCTTCACCTCTCGAGGGTCTTGTTCCTGCTCTCTGCTTCATCTCCCCCATTTCTTCATCTTCTCCCCTTCTTCAGTCCTACTCAGGGTCCAGCAGTGTGTATGGCTGGCACAGTGGGACTGGAACTCTAAATTGCTGCTGCTGCCCTGACCAGGATAGCCCAGGCAAGTCTGATCTTGTCAGATCTCAGAAGCTAAGCAGGGCCAACCCTGGCAAGTATTTGGATGGGAGACCTCCAAAGAATACCAGGGCTGGGAATGTTCTCTGAAGGGTTTTTGTCATCTTCTCTGCATGGAACAGCGGTGACTGGGTGTTTGGAGGGGGAGTTATTTGTGAATCTCCTGCACTGTGCGGAGGGTTGGACTAGATGACCCTGGAGGTCCCTTCCAACTCTCTGATTCTATGATTCTATTCTATGATTCTACAACTAAAAACAATGCAGTCAAAACAGAACTGTACAAGTCAGAACTCAGCAAGAGAGACAGAAAAGACCAATCCGGATGGACCGGTGGTCTAGCTCTATTGGGCATCTTCCGGTGCTCAAAGGAAGTGGTGAGAATACAGAGCTCAGGACAGCAAAGTCTCACCTTCAGGACACGAGATGCCTGGCTTGGAATCTCTGCAGCTCCCAGTTGCGGCAACAGGCAGACTTGTTCCCGTGTCTTTGTTCCCCCTCCATTGCATTGGTAATTATAGCATTTCTAAAGATGGAGGCAGAGATGCCTGTCAGCCTGCGTTTAAATATAGAATCTGAGATAATATAACAAAGCGAGTACCTCTATTATTTCTCCCTTTCCCTCTCCTAGCAAGGTAAGCATTTAGGCTCGATGCGAAAGACCGCGAGGAAAGGGATGGGGGATCAGAAAGGACTCCTGCGGTTTGCGATGCCCGTCGATGGAAATTTCAGTTCACGCCAGGAGCGGCAGCTGCCGCCACTGATATCGTTCATGAGAACTGACAGATAAAGAGTCAGAGGCCCAGAGTGCTGTGTTCTCTACAGCGTGATCCGAGGTGGAGTTACCCCCTTCTAAGCCCACTCAAGTCAATGGGATCAGAAGAACGTGACTCTGTCTAGGAGGGAGATCAAGATGGGTCGCCGTGTTCGTCTGTCTGGAGCAGTAGAAAAGAGCAAGAGTCCAGCAGCAGCTTCAAGACTAACAAAGTTTGTGGCAGGGGATGAGCTTTCGTTGAGTCACTGCTCACTTCTTTAGATACCTGCCACAAATTTTGTTAGTCTTTAAGGTGCTACCGGACTCTTGCTCTTTGGGACTGTGCAGAAGGGTGCAGTGTATGTCCGCCTGCTCTGCACACAATGGTAAATTCAGCGGAGCTTCTGGAGGCTCCGTTTCCTCTGTAACAACCTATTTAAATAAAGGCACATTGAGAAGACATTATGGGGGGGGGGGTGCATGGCGGGGACAGACACGGCGAGCACCCGACAAATCCCAGAAGTCTCTAAATCTAATCAGTTCCCCCCACGTGCCAGCCAAAACCACTGACCCAAAGCTCAAAAGAGAGAGAGCTGAGCTTTTGGGGCTGGCCCAGGGCTTTTGGGTGCCTTAGACTCAGGTGCCCAAGCTGCCACCCCATCCTCCTTGCCTCCCAGCCCACCAAGAGGGGGCAGGAAGATGATGCCTGCCTCTGCCAAGCATGGCACCAGTGCACAGAGGTGGCAAGGCAGTGCCTGCTTTCCTTGGTACCCCTTGACCACAGCAAGGTGAACAGGCAAGGGAGGGTGGAAAAGAGCCAGGACTGCTCTTGACCCCACCAGAGAGGGAAGGAGGGAAGGGACAGGCTTCCCACCAGCCAACAAGTGGAGCCGGGGTGCCTTCTGGGGCTGCCACTCACCACAGTGGGCCCCAACACTGTGGGTGGGACAGTGGGCAGATGGCAGGCCTGGTGGCTGCCCATTCACCTCTGGCAAACCTTGGCAATTGCCTAGGGGTGCCTAGGGGACATGTTGGCTCTGGCTGAGCCAAAGAACCCTGATGCATTCTCCAGGTGGGGGGACGGCATGTCCCTCTGCCATCCCTAATGGTCCCCTTTTCAACAGTGTTCTCCACAGAGATAAGCCAAGAGAATAAGAACATAAGAACGGAAGTGTTCTGTGTACAGTTCTGGTCGCCACACTTCAGAAAAGCTATTATAGCATTGGAAAAAGTGCAGAACAGGGCAACTAGAATGATAAAAGTGTTGGAACACTTTCCCTACGAAGAAAGGTTGAAGCGCTTGGGGCTTTTTAGCTTGGAGAAACGCCGGCTGAGGGGTGACATGATCGAGGTTTACAAGATTATGCATGGGATAGAGCAGGTAGAGAAAGAAGTCCTTTTCTCCCTTTCTCACAATACAAGAACTCAAGGGCACTCCATGATATTGCTGAGCAGTCGGGTTAGAACAGATAAAAGGAAGTACTTCTTCACCCAAAGAGTGATTAACACATGGGATTCACTGCCACAGGAGGTGGTGGTGGCGGCTACAAGCATGGATGGCTTCAAGAGGGAGTTAGATAAACATATGGAGCAGAGGTCCATCAGTAGCTATTAGGCACAAGGTATAGATAGGAGCTCTCAGTCTGGGGCAAGTGATGGTCTGTATTCTTGGTGCTTGGGAGGGGGCAACAGTGGGAGGGCTTCCTGCCCCCACTGGTGGACCTCCTGATGGCCCCTGGTACTTTTGGCCACTGTGTGACAGAGTGATGGACTGGATAGGCCATTGGCCTAATTCAGCTTTGGCTTCTCTTATGTTCTTATGTAAGAGAAGCCATGTTGGATCAAACCAATGGCCCATCCAGTCCAACACTCTGTGTCACACAGTGGTCAAAACCCAGTGGCCATCAGGAGGTCCACCAGTGGAATTTCCCTTGCTTCTTTCTCACAAACAGTTCTACAGATTGCCATGGGCTCTGCCTCACAAAGCTGGATCCTCTTTTTGTTTTTACACATGCAGCTCTTGAGCCATTGTGATTCATGGGAATGAGTGTGTGTGTGTGTGTGTGTGTGTGTGTGTGTGTGTGTGTGTGTTTCTGAGCAGTGGAGCGAATTTCTGGGAGCTGAGATGCACCCAGTGCCAACCGACCACAGAGATGAAACAACAGCTGCCTCCATTCAGCCTGGTACTTTCTGCCCTCAACCTTCCGCCTGTGAATACAGGCTCTGTGTCATTCGTCGATCCATTCAAGGGCACCAGTGCCAGCATTGGCACGCTTTCAGAGTGCCGCGTTTTCTGTTTTGCTTTTATCTCGCTTGTTCCTTCCTTACCCCCCTCCCCCGATTACTGTAAAAGAGGGAAAGCTACAATGAGCGGATTGCTGCAGTCCCTGAAGAGCAGCTGCCACGTGAGCAATGTTGACAGTCCACCGACAAAAAAAGCAAAGGGCACGATCCGACCAGGGTTAAGCATTTTCAGGTTAAGTGATATCAGTGGGGTGGAACAAAGAAGTGGCATTCCAGATTCCTTGTTGATTTGTTTGGCTATATTCCCTTTCAGTTAAAAGGAGCGGGGGAAAGGTATAACTGATTCTCATGAATCATTCATTCAAAACAAATCATTGGACTTCAACAGCTGGCTCTGGGATGACAAATGGATCACGCCTTGCTAGAAGAGGCATCATGCCACTGGTGTCCCTTTCAACGTCTGTGTCATTGTTTAGGGAGAAAGACAGAAGAAGAGAGCAGGGGAAAGGAAGCATAGCGAAAAGAGATGAAAGGCTGCCACGCTCCACCTTTACCTTGAATAGCACGTATAGAAAAGGGAATTGCAGCTGCTGCAGCTTTTCTCACCTTTACAAAATAAGCAAAACTTGCTCACATTCTTTCTGCTATATAATCAATGAAGATGTGGGAGATCTGTCCCCCTTTGCATCTGGGGGAGAAGGGGGGGAAATGCAGGAAAAATTGCACCCATATGGCAGCCTGTGATTAAATATGGGTTGCAGGTCTGCAGAAGTGGGAAAATGCCATGTAAAGTGACTACAGCATTCTTAACAGCATGGGTATTCAGTTCAGTTATGGTACTCTGTATATACCTTCATCCGTGTTTTCTGCTCCCAATGACAGAAATTGTTCAGGAAGCACTTTTTATAATGGGAACAGAGTCAAGATCTATGAAATCTGCAGTCGTTTCCCTCCGCTTTGTTCATTTGTCTGTATTACATTGTCCCAATCTTTATCCAATTTTGTACTCCAGTTTTGTTGCCTGGTTCTTGGATGTATTATACGGCTCTTATTGCATTGTGTTTATTTGCATAAACTGCCTCCAGTCTAAGTGAAAATGGAAGACTACCAAAGCAGTGAGGAACAAATGAATGGAAATATGCATTTTGCATGAATGTCTTAGGTTTATATCCACACCAGGTCAGACCGAGCAGAAAACTTATAAAAACGAAACGACTACTTCCAGGGATCACAAAAACACTAAAACACTCGAAGAACAAGCTTTGAAATGTGACTGCTGAATTACACATCTGCTAATCCTGTTGCCCTGACCTGGATAGCCCAAGCTACCCCAATCTCATCAGACCCCAGAAGTTAAACAGGGTTGGCCCTGGCTAGTATTTGGACAGGAGACTCCAAAAAATCCCAGGGTCACAATGCAGAGGCAGGCAATGGCAAACCACCTCTGGACATCTCTTGCCTTGAAAAACCCTAAAGGGTCATCGTAACAGCTGCAACTTGATGGGACTTTCCACCACCAGTCCCATATTGTTTAATGTGCTTAGGCTGGGAGTTTGGTATACTTAAAGAAGGAAATGAATAGGAAGCAACTCCCAAGAATGCCTCTCTATGTGCCCTTCTGATGAGAATTGGAGAGGACAGTGTCAGTTTATTGTCAGAGGTTATGGTGTAACATAGGGGGAGAAGCTGTTTCCAAGATACACATATCCCAAGATACTGGGTGTCTTGTTGATTAAACCCAATAACTTAGACTTTGTACAGAAGACATCAGAGAGTCAGTGGAGATGCCGAAGCACTGAGACAAAATGCTCCTATTTACTGGTGGCACAGCTAGAAAGGGGCTTAGCAATCCACTCAGTTGCTTGGAGAGACTTGTTCAGTACTATGGACAGCTCCCTGACCTTGACTTGTTGCTCCTCTCTACCACCTTCTCTAACCACTGGCCACCTATCTTTCTCAAATATATGTCTTTTGCATCTACCCCACCTTTCCACTTAGGAGTCTGTGGTGGCATAGATGGTCCTCTCATTTATCCTCACAACAACCCTCTGAGGTAGGTTAGATGGAGAGAATGACTGACACAAGTTCACCCAGTGTCCTTTGTAGTTGATCCCTGATCTCATGGGTCTTAGTCCAACCTCCTAACCACACTGGCACTCATATTACATATTAGCTGTTGAATCATGGTATGGAACCTAGGTTATTATTGGCAGATGCCATGACGCTGACATCTTTGAGGATCTTTTCCCACCCTGACTCTCTTCTCTAGCTGAATCTGGGGTCTCCTACATACTTGTCTCAGAGAGGAAAAAGTGAGCAAACCAAATCTCTGACATTCTGAATGCTGTACTGTAAATTTCTATCGATCGATAGGAAGATAATGTCTCCCCAGTAGTGCCAGAATAAAGGTATGGTTGCAAGGGTATTATTTACACCCAAACACTGAAATTGACACAGAAAAAACAACTGTCTTTGTACAACTTAAACACTTTCTGTATATAATTTGAACAGTAAACAAAAATCCAACCATAAGCAGAACAATCATTCAGAATTTACAGTCCACTATATTTTTTAAAACATGTATCTTTAAACATGTATACATGAAATCTTGTCACATTCAGAAATCCTCGTTATATTCAGAGACGAAGGCTCTAGGTTCTGCTCTTCGTTTCGTATCCTTCTTCAGACAACAACTACAAAAAGAGTTTTAAATAAGTACAAACAATAAAATAATCATCTGCAGCTTACACAAAGACCATGAAAAGAAGAAAAAAGACTAATTGGTACCAAGTACTGAAAGATTCCTCATGTGAAGAAGAAGACAACGAAGAAGAAGAGATTGGATTTATACCCCGCCCTTCACTTGTAGTCTCAGAGCAGCTCACAAATTCTCTCCCTTCCCCTCCCCACAACAGGCACCCTGTGAGGTAGGTGGGGCTGAGAGAGCTTTTTCCCAAGCTGTCCTTGAGAGAACAGCTCTGACAGAGCTATGGCTCACCCAAGGTCATCCAGCTGGTGCAAATGGAGGAATGGTGAATCAAACCCAGTTCTCCCAGATCAGAGTCCGCGCACTTAACCACTACACCAAACTGGCCTCAGTTTACAAATCCTCCCCAATGTCTGGGGCATTCCCTTGTAAGTACAATTCCTACAAGAGAACGTAAAAGAAGACTGCCACTATGTGCATTTATATAGCCTGTATAGAATATTTTTTTTTATAATAAAGTAAAGCACTCACATAGGAGGTCTTGAATCCCAACCTGACAGGCAACCGGTCACTAATATCTGGAACTAATCTCAATAGCCAGCATGCCTTAAGGTATAAAGACAGTTGTTTTTTCTGTGTCAATTTCAGTGTTTGGATGTAACTTATTGTCTTACTTAGTATATCGCTTTTGTTCTCTGCAAAGGTATTATGACTTACTTGGGGCTACAGAGCTTGGCAGTAATTTTTTTCTTAATGGGTCACATAGAAGATCCAAGCCAGTTGGTGATCATGTGGTATGTAAATGTCACAATGATACACCATCAATCAATTCAACTACCCCTCAACACCACTGAGGACAAGCAAAGCCAGAAGAAGAAGAAGAAGAAGAAGAGAAGAAGACATTGGATTTATATCCTGCCCTTCACCCACTTGGAGTCTCAGAGCGGCTTACAAATCCTTTCCCCTCCCCACAACAGCCACCCTGTGAGGTAGGTGGGGCTGAGAGAGCTCTTTCCCAAGCTGTCCTTGAGGGAACAGCTGGTACAGAGCTACAGCTTGCCCGAGGTCATCCAGCAGATGCAAGTGGAGGAGTGGGGAATCAAACCCAGTTCTCCCAGATTAGAGTCCGCACACTTAACCACTACACCAAACTGGCTCTTTTCTTTCTTGAACAGACCCATAAGTGTTGTGACAGGTTGATGAGATGATGCTATGCAGTCAATCAAACTACCTACCTAGTGATATCTCTAAGGGGAAAGGAAGCCAGCTACTTGCAGACAATGCTTTCATAAACAGAAGTTTACTTGTGAGATATTTTAGCAGTCTTGCTAAAATGGGGATATTTTTCAATGCTGTCTGAGATGCTAAAGAAAAGGGTTCTTTCCCAATTCTGGTTATCATGAGCCCTCCTCAGCTCCAAGGATGTAACCATGTCTGCCATCAGCCCAGGTCTCATTGCATGGAACGGGAAACAAAGGAAACATCTTTGAACAGTGCAGATCAGGGTTCCCTCTAAGCTGAGTTAGTGTGAGCTAGCTCAGTTTTTTAGCCTCTGGCTCACACATGTTTGTCTTAGCTCAGGAAGGATGGCTCCAGAGCAAACTGATTTTTGCAGCAGCCAAATTGCTCGCTCACAGCTTTAATGCTAGTGGCTCAAACGTTGAATTTTTGCTCACAAGACTCCAAAGTTTAGAGGGAGCATTGGTGCAGATTCTCTGGCTGCACTCTTCTCACAACATGTGATACTACAACAACGAAGAACCCGGAGCACTGTGCATACTAGTGATGCAAAAAGAAAGCGCCCATCACCTAAAACCGTTTTCAATGCCCAACTCAGTTTCATGATAAATCCTAAAACCGAGAGAGCTCTTCCAGAGAAACATCCTGAAAACTCAGTGACATTTCATAATTTCTACTTCTGGTCTCAAAACTAGATCATGACTGTTATTCTGTCTGTCATGATTATGGACGTGCGCAGTGTGCCCGAGTTGTACAGTTTTGGCCAGTGATTCTGCATTTTCTTGCTGCGAGATGATGACTCAGTTTCCATGCATGGCTTGCATTGGTGTGGAGCCTATGACTCCTTTCTACTAAACCAGGAGCCCTGCCCCATCAGAAGGGGACTTGCTTTGTTGGAGAAAAGCCTCTCACTTAGAAGAAGAAGTGTAGGTTTTTATACCCTGGTTTTTTTCTACCTTAAAGGTAAAGGTTTCCCTTGCTTGAAAGCCAGTCGAATACGACTCTAGGGATAAGGTGCTCATCTCCGTTTCCAAGCTGAAGAGCCTGTGCTGTCCGAAGACTTTTTCTGTGGTCATGTGGCCGGCATGACTAAATGCCAAGGCACACGGAATGCTGTTACCTTCCCACCGAAGCAGTACCTATTTATCTACTTGTGATTTCTTGCTTTTGAACTGCGCGGTTGGCAGGAGCTGGGACCAGAGATGGGAGCTCACTCCATCATGCAGCACTCAGGTCTTGAACTGCTGAACTACCAACCTGCAGTTCAGCATCTTAACCACTTGAGCAACTGCAGCCCCACTTCTCTAACTTAGGGAGTCTCAAAGTGGCTTACAGTCACCTTCCCTTCCCTTCCCCACAACAGGTACCTTGTGAGGTAGGTGGGGCTGAGAAAGTTCTGAGAGAACTGGGACTGGCCCAAGGTCACCCAGCTAGCTTCATGTGGAGAAGTGGGGAAGCAAACCCGGTTCTCCAGGTCAGAGTCTGCCACTCTTAACCACTACACTACACTGGCTCTCTTAGCAATTATAGGATTCAACCCAATGAGATCATTTTGGGGAGCTGTTTTTGGCGTTCCAGGAGCCCAGGTGATACTACCAGTCTAGACACTTTGCTGATCCTGATGGCACGAAACTGAACTTCTGTGATGCGTTCTTCTCTCCTTTTGTGACCACTCTGCCAACTCCTTCCAAGTAGCCATGAAAGAGCAAACGGACTCCTCCTTCTCCCATTCATATCTTGTGATCTCTTTTCCTAATACAACAGTGGTTGTCCAGAAGTGTCAGAGCTCTGGATTGATGTGACATTTCCACATTGCACCTGGCCCAGCTATTTTTAGGGCTGTGTTCTCACACACCACTGATTTTATGTGCATGCATGTGTCATCCTCCTCCATGACTCACAATCATCTGGGCACATTACACAAGAGCAAACCAAATGAAAGTCTTCAGGAAACCCTTTATGGTATGTCTCATCCAGAGCCACCGCCTTCAAAGGGCACAGAAAACGATACCCAGCATTTGTCAACATGGCCAGCATAGCCATGCACATTTCGAAGGTGAACATTCTGAATTTCAATGTGAATTTTCAGCTCTGAATTCAAAACCTGAAGGCTTCAGGTGCACTGACATCTCCTGGTTGTCTTCACTTGGGCAGTTGTCACCTACAAAATCTAATCAACCATCACAGTCTCTCAAAGACAGAAACGGCCTATCACTGGATGTCAGACACAGACACCTAATATTCAGCACTGACATTTGCAGGACAAGAATTTCAGAGAGCAAATCAGTTCCAGAGATGCTCGAACACCTGCCAGTTCGGCTCGTGTTCTGCTCACTGGTCGCAAACAGGGAGCCTATTTTTTTTCTTAAGCGGTTTGGCTGTTTGTGAACAGCTTGAGCCTTTCAGAGGGTGACTTCCCACATTTTTGAACAGTACAGCACAGTGCGATTGGCAGCATTCGTGCACACATGTTCTCACACAGTTCCATGAGTGTCCAAGCTATCCCCCACCTCCAGACCTGTCGTTGTTGCATGCTACTTGGAAACCTGTCATTTAAATAAAGAGAAAGCAAACCAGTGCACTCTCAGAAGCTAAGTTTTTATTTTTATTTGTTGAGATTTGTTGGTTGGTACAGGTCAGTATCTGGATGGGAGGCCACCAAGGAAGGCTAGGGTTGTGACACAGAGGCAGGCAATGGCAAACCACCCCTGAAACGTCTCTTGCCTTGAAGACTCCAAGGGGTCACAAGTCAGCTCAGCTGTGACTTGATGACATACACACACAAAAACCTCCGTGAGACAGACAGTGACTATAAACACTATGTGGAGATTTTCTTTAATTAGCATTTGGTGTTCATCTAAGCCTCTGTTATTAAGATTCCCTAGCGCATGTGCATTTTCCCACAGCCCCATGGGAGTCACTGTTTCATCCCTGCATCATTTGTTCCCTCTAATCAGTGTTCCCTCTAAGCTGAGAGTGTGAGCTAGCTCACAATGTTTTAGCCTCCAGCTCACACATTTTTGTCTTAACTCAGGAAAGGATGGCTCCAGAGCAAACTAATTTATGCAGCAGCCAAACTGCTCGCTCACAACTTTAATGCCAGTAGCCCACAAAGCAGAATTTTTGCTCACAAGACTCCACAGCTAAGAGGGAGCTTTGCTTACAATCTCCTTTCTCTTCCCCTCCCTACAACAGACACCCTGTGAGGTAGGTGGGGCTGAGAGAGCTCTGAAAGAACTGCTCTTGAGAGAACAGCTCAGAGAGAACTTGTGACTGACCCAAGATCACACCAGCAGGTGCATGTGGAGGAGTGGGGAATCAAACCCAGTTGTCCCAGATCAGAGTCCACGCTCTTAACCACTACACCAAACTGGCTCTCAGTAGGGAATCCACGAAGTAGGGAATCCACAAAGCAGTTAAGCCAGAGCAGATTGTAAGCCCTTGTCATCCACAACCCTCATTTCACTTCCTGTGCAGATGCAAAAGAAAGAAAAAGGGGAACACCCCTCCCTCCCAAGAAATATGAATTAAGAACCCAAAGGGTTAAATACATAACAAATTGGAGGGCCTAATCTTAGAATCAATAGACACAGAACATTGACATGATAGGCTAGATTTGCTAATGTTCTATATCTATTGATTTTAAGATTGAGCCCTCCAGTTTGTATGTATTTAACCTTAGGGGTTCTTCGTTCAGATGCAAAAGCAGCCACGTGGCAAAAGGAAATGAAACTCCACCACCACTGCCACCACGCGTCCCACAAAGCTGTTTTCAGTTATGGTGGTAAAATGAGGAGATCCAAGGCTCAGCTCAACCAGTGACTGCAGCTTTCGAAACAGCATGGGGTGGGACCATAGCTCAATGACAGAGCATCTGCTCGGCATGCAGAAGGTCCCAGGTTGCATCCCCAGCATCTCCAGTGAAAAGGACAGACAGGAGGTGACGTGAAAGACCTCCACCTGAGACACCAGACAGCCACTGCCAGTCTGAGTAGGCTACATTGACTTTTTTTTTTGATGGACTGATGGTCTGATTCAGTAGACGGCAGCTTCAAGCGCTGAAGCTTTCATGAATCCCAGGTTGTTTATAAGACGTCCAATGTGGAGGTATGAGGACTTATTAGGTAATGAAAGTAACTTAAAAACTCAGGAGACTCTCCAAAAACAAGATACTGAATTGAGCTGGTGGTTACGGAACTGGATAAAATATGGTTGCATACTGATGAGCAACTTATTTTAAAAGACGTATGTAACATTATTAGCAATGAAAACACAAGATGAGGGGGTTGAATGCGCAATGATTAGATGGGCACGAAATTTAGGACATAATATTGAATCAGCGCAATGGTCCAAAATATGGGAAACAAATATAAAACACACCAAAGCAATTCCATATAAAGAAAATATATTTAAAATGTTTTATAGATGGTATATGACACCAGATAAATTAGTGAAATTTTATCCTTAATATGTCAAACGATTGATGGAAATTTAAGGAGAATGCTGGATCTTTTTTCATATATGGTGGACATGCGATAAAAGTAAAAAAATATTAAATCTGGATACATGAGATGTTACAAAAAATATTAGAAACAGATACACCTTTTGTACCAGAATTGTTTTTATTGAATATAATACCAGAAAGCTATTTTAAAAAATCAGATGTTTAGATGATTATACATGTTGTAACCAGGGGTCATTTCGAGCAGGAGCTCGGGGGAGCTCAGCTCTGGGAGTTGGTGCCAACCTCCCCCCCCCCCGGTGGGGGAATGCCTGCTTGTGTCCTGGCTGCAGCAAAATGACCCCGTCCCCTGGGAAGGTCTGAAGGCTTCAGCCACCACTGAAGCTATCCTCCCAGAATAGTGGTATCTCTGAGGCTTGGATTAGTAGCTGTCCCCTCTCTGCCAGCTCGCTCTTTCTTTCTTTCTTTCTTTCTTTCTTTCTTTCTTTCTTTCTTTCTTTCTTTCTTTCTTTCTTTCTTTCTTTCTTTCTCTCTCTCTCTCTCTCTCTCTTTCTCTCTCTCTCTCTCTCTCTCTCTCTCCTTTCTTTCTTGCCTTCTGACATACTTCCAGTGATGTCAGGTGGTGTAGCATATGCAAATAAGTTATGCTAATGAGTTATGCTAATGAGCTCCTGCACCTCTTTTTCTACGAAATGACCCCTGGTTGTAACTACTGCCAGAATTCTGTGTGCTAAATACTGGAGAAAAGAAGAAGCCCCTTCAAAAGAAGAAATTACCTATAAGCTTTTAGAAATGGCTGAGATGGATAAGCTGACTTTGCTCTTACAAGGCAGGAGTGAAGATATCTTTGAAAAAGCATGGTCAAGACTTTACAAATGGATTGAGTGGTACCTTAAGTGATGGTTGTTATAACCACCAAAAAGTATCTATAAAAATAGTAATAGAAATAGAAACCTTAACGACTGTATATGCATCTTTGAAGTAGCAGTGTAAGTGCAAAAACTACTGATGTATAAAAAGAAAATCTCTAGCACTAACGGAATATGCTCCTGATCACTATTTGTGTGTTTCGTATGTTTGTCTGTGTTGATGTGCTGGAAAATAAAAATTATCTTAATTATAAAAAAAAGAAGGCAGCTTCAAGTGTTCATTGTCTGTGTTTGCCTACCGAAGATGTTCACTGCAAAGTTCTTGACGCATTGACTCAAAAATCCAGCTGTGCACCTTTAATGGACAAACTAGGAGTGAGGTGGGAGACAGAACCAGTCCACTGAAATGGCAATATCAAGCACAGTCCAAGGAGCATGGTCTACTTTGAATCGTCAGCTGGCTAGAGTCATTCAAATGTGCTCAACTGGGAAGAAGAATCCTTACTAAGAACACAGGAGGAGTCGTAAGTAAGTCAGATTTCTCAGACAAAGAGCTACCTGCTAGCCCTGAGCCAGTAACTGAACAGCCTGCTGCAGTTGGCTCTGAGCCAGCAGGAGAACAAGAGATCAGGTTACTAGCTGGTCAGGAGTCACAGCCTACACCTGAAACCAAGCCAACACCTTATAGCTCTGAAGCAGTACACAAATCTTCAGAAGCCACTCCCTACCCACCTAGCTCACCCACACCCTTGCAGTGCCAACACTGTCAGAGATGCTTAGAGTTGCAGAGAAGTGTGAGACTCATGGCCCATTGTCAGCTGTCAATTGAAAAGATGAATGAGTACTTTCAGGATGACTGTCAAGGAATTGGCTGGGAGTTTAGCTCATTGGCTATAAATTCAGCTGGGAGAAGCAGCTGTTTGGGGATGCAACAAGTACACTTTGCGACTGAATCACCAGCCTTGCTGCTAGTGAACCTCTGCAACCTTTACTCTTGGACCCTGGCTTTTCTGGAGCCCCCTGACCTCCAACTGGACTTGAATTTGCTCCTTAACCCTAGACTAGACTTTGTTAAACCGGTTCTCTGGAACCCCTGACTTTTGGACCGGACTTCAGTTAGTGTCTGCAGCCTTGCCTGTGACCTGCCCTGCTGGACCCCAGCTCATGCCTCCTGGGGAAGCTACATCAGTACACATGCTGGTTTAGACCAAAGACCAATCAAGTCCAGCCTTCTCTCCACACTGTGGCCATCTAGCTGCCTCTAGGAAGCCCACAAGTAGGATGACTGCAACAGTGTCCTCCCACCCATTCAACCAATAACAAGGAGGCATACTAACTCTGATACTGAAGGGAATAGATAGCCATTGTGAATAGCAGCCATTGATAGCCCATCCTCCATGAGTGTGTCCACATCCCTTTCAAAGGCTTCTTACTGGAACCCCATTTAATGGAGAGACAATGAAAGATCTCGGAGAAGTTTAGCCAATTGTATGCACTGGCTCAAGGGAAACTAATTAATAATGAGTGAGTAGAAAAAATGTACTAGACTGATAGTTTGGATATTACCAGGAAATTGGCATCCTCATGCTATTGTTAGCCTCTTTCACTCCTGCATGCCTCTGCTCCCCACAGAGGCTGGCTGCGAAGAGACTGCAGAGAGACAGTAGATCAATACAAAACTAGAGCATCGATATAGACTGTGAATAGCATTGCCATTCTTCTTCTGGCCAGAACAGTCATTCTTTCTGGACTTCGGGGACCTGAACACAGGCAAAGCTGCAATCTAATAGGCTCTTTATTCCCACTGAAGGGCAAATCTATTATCCGGTGTTAATACTCCAGACTAGCTATATCTAGCAATAGGCAGGCCTGACCTCCACCCCTCGGTTTGATTTGCAGTTCACCAAGGGAGACCACATCGATTCTCTGATTGCATCACAGGAGGGCTGAATGAAACTAAGGCAAGGATTGCCAACCTCCAGGCAGTGGCTGGAGATCTCCCGGGACTACAACTGATTTTCAGGGGACAGAAAACAGTCCACCTGAAGAGAATGGCCAATATGGAAGAGGGACTTTATGGCATTTTGGCCCATTGAAGTCCCTCCCCTCCCCAAACCCCACCCTCCTCAGGCTCCCCCCCCCAAATCTCCAACCTGAAGCTGTCAACCCTACCTAAGGCACACTTGCTACATCTCTTCCTGTTTGAATGGGTTCTTCCCATAGCTCCCACTTGGCACAATGGGCTAGGGCAGCAGGGAGGTTCCATCCATGCCAACAGGAGTCAAGGATGCTGATGTGCTTTCATGGTTTGTCTTCGAGCAGCTAGACATCGTGGGAGATGATGCCCAACTGCTTCAGATGCGCTGCACAGTTCCGAGAGGACTCTGAGTATGGCCTTTATTCTGGCTCTACAGCTAGTATCGAGTTGCTGCATTTATGACCCACCAGTCCTCCAATGAGCTTCAGATGCCATGCGTGGATTCTCCACCCCTTTTTATAACCACAACATTCCCGTGAAGTAGATTAGGCTGAGGAAGAGTACCAAGGTGGATCAGTCTTCGTGACTGAGCAGAGATTTGCACCCAAGACTCCTCAAATCCAACTCTGACATTTTGCCTGGGGCTGGGGGCCCACCAAATCTACCAGGGCTGAAGGGAATTCCTGGGTAGGCAACACAGGCTCCACCAGTGACCCAGGCAACCCTGGCATCTTCAGAGCCCAGGCCCTGCCCAGAAGCAGGAGAGGAAAAAGCTGGATGAGCTGTGGCCCGGGAAAGCATGCCTGGGATTTTCCTAAGCTGGCCATACCCACCACAGGATGCTCTGTATTCTTGGTGCTTGGGATGTCACAGTGAGAGTACTTCTGGAGTTCTGGCCCCACTGGTGGACCTCCTGATGTCAACTGGGTTTTGGCCACTGTGTGACACAGAGTGTTGGACTGAATGGGCCATTGGCCTGATCCAGCATGGCTTCTATCCTGTTCTTATGTCTGGGGCAGTGATGCTCTGCATAGGCGTAGACTACAAGGGGGCTTGAGGGCTCGAGCCCCCCCTGAAATTTCCTGGGGGGGACTGAGCCCCCCCGGGAAAATGTAGTGCCTGCCGCCACGCCGCTGTGCCTCCCTGGGCCCTTCCGAGGCCCGGCAGATGCTGCTGCCGGTGCCTCTCTCTCCCCACCCCCCAGCCTGGCCACTCCTCCGTCCTTCCCTCTCCCTCCCTCTTTTCTGGGCGAAATGCCCAGCGTGGTGGTGTCACCCGGAAGTGACGCCACCACGCTGGGCATTTTGCCCGGAAAAGAGGGAGGGAGAGGGAAGGAGTGGCCAGGACCGGGGGGGGGGAGAGAGAGAGGCACCGGCAGCAGTGGCTGGTGGGCCTCAGAAGGGCCCGGGAAGGCACAGCAGTTTCCCGGGGGGGACATCACCCCAGCGAGTGCGTGTGCTTCGCACGCACGCGCTAAAGAGCCCCCCCCCAGAATTTACAAAACTCTACGTCCCTGATGCTCTGTATTCTTGGTGCTTGGGGGGGCCACAGTGGGAGGGCTTCTTGAGTTCTGGCCCTGCTGGGGTGAGGTTGCTCCAAAAGATGCAGTCAGCAACAGGTGTCCTTAAACAGAAAGTCCTTTATTGCTAGACCAGTCTTGTTGGTCACTTACACTTCTTGTGTTAGTAATGCCTGGCAAGCATACAACCAGGAGTGCTATACAGTATTCAAAAGTTAGTTCAGATGCGCCCCACCAATCATAACGAGATAAAAACGGCGCCTAAAAATACTGGTCTTTTCTTCCCAGACTAAAAGTGGGAAAAATTACAGTTTGGACCTGAAAGGGAGAAGCGGCTGAGAGTTTAGACGCTCAAGGTCAGGGAGGCGATAAGCTAGCCTGAGAACAGTGAACGCATTCCAGGGGGGGCCTAGCTCAGAGGAAACCAACTCCTGTGTGGGAGATGGCAGCGTTAGCTGACATTCTGCCCTCCCCCCCCCCCAAAAAAAACCCACATCATCCCCAGGTTCCACAATTTGTGGAAGGCATGAAGCTTTGCAGGAGTGTTTACATGTTTGGACTCTACCCATTCATTTTCTTCAGGACCGAAATCACACCATTTTACAAGACAGAACAAGTGGCCACGTCTACACTTAAGACTCCAAGATTTGGTCCACCACCTCACAGTGAGGTTCACCATTCGTCATCAGAGGAGGAGGAGATGAAGATTGGGGTCTTCGTTAGCTGTCAGCTGGTGGGCCTCCTGATGGCACCTGGGGTTTGACATAGAGTGTGGCACAGAGTGTTGGACTGGACGGGCCATTGGCCTGATCCAAGATGGCTTCTCTTAGGTGCTTATGACACAGCAGGGAAACAGGGCTTCATGGATGAGCCACATCTTCTGGCAACCCCTTGGCTGAGGCCAGCAGTATCCCTGCACTTCTTGGGCTCACACGGGCTGAGGAGGAGGTGGCCATTTCAGGCAGTGGGGAAGTGTTGGGCAAGGGGTGGGGGTGAGGCCCACACTGGGAAACCAGGCCTCCCTTTGGCCATGCCCCACAGAACCCCTGCCCATGTCACAGGGCTTTGAATGAGCTTGGGGCGACTTTAAAAGGCAGGAGGAAAGGCCAGACCTCTACCTTGCCATCAAGGAAGAGGTGCTGCCAAGGGAGAGAGAGGGCTGGGTATGCCGAACTCCCCCCTTCCCTGAGCAACTGAGGCACCTCCTGTGGCCTGCCTTGAAGGTTCACCGGAAGGCTCAGCAGCCCCCAATTCCGACCCTAAGGAGTCGAAGCGGGACACACTTGATCCAGCATACCATACTTTGACTAAATTTCCAGTTGTCCCTGTGGAATATGATTGTGGGGATGGTCTCCAGCAGGTCCTTTCCAACTGCAAGGGCTGCTCTCAGGGTCATGGCAGAGCCCCCCGGGGAAGGAAAATGTGCCAGGCTGCACCTGCTGCTCTATGGTTCTAAGGTGTGGGAAGACTGTGAGTGTTCTTTGGTCACTTATTCCTCAGTGCTGGGCTGCAATAATTCTACCCTTTCACTGGCAAAATGCAAATAACATGGAAGAGCATTATGGAAAAGAATGGGATAGACAACACATGAGGCTGCCACCATAAGAGAAGCTATGTTGGATCAGGCCAATGGCTCATCCAGTCCAACACTCTGTCACACAGTGCCCAAAACCTAGGGGCCATTAGGAGGTCCACCAGAGGAGCCAGAACTCCAGGAGCCCTCCCACTGTTGCCCCCCAAGCACCAAGAATACAGAGCATCACTGCCCCAGACAGAGTGTTCCCTCTGTACCTTGTGGCTAACAGCCACTCATGGACCTCTGTCTATCCAATCCCCTCTTGAAGCTATGCTTGTATCCACCACCACTTCCTGTGGCAGTGAACTCCACGTGAATTCTGGGTGGAGAAGTCTTTCTTTCTATCTTTTCTACACCTACTGCTCATTCATTTCATTGCATGCCCACGAGCTCTTGTATTGTGAGAAAGGTCTTGAGTCAGACCACTGGTCCATAAAGGTCAGTTTTGCCTTCTGTGGCTGGCAGCATCTTTCCAGCCGAGGTCTTCCACATCACCTACTATTGGATCGTTGTAACTGGAGATCCCAATGACTGTTTCACTGTACTCCTTCCCAACCATGTAATACAGTGTACTGAGATTTTCACACGCGTGTGTTCTCACACAGGCTGATCGAGGTCTACTGACTCCACCATGCCGTGACCTGAATAGCCCAGACTAGTCCAGTCTCATCACATCTCAGAAACAAAGCAGGGTTGGCCCTGGCTGATATTTGGGTGGGAGACCACCAAGGAGGTCCAGGGTCTCGACTCAGAGGCAGGCGATGGCAAACCACCTCTGAACGTCTCTTGCCTTGAAAACCCAACCAGGTTGCCGGAAGTCTGTTGTGACTTGATGGCAAAAAATAAATAAAACATCCTTGCCGTGTAACTGCCCTTCTCAGCAGGCAATTGTTTAAATAGATCACTCGCAAACCTTATAAATCAGGCATCAGCAAATGCTGTGTTTGCCTGTGAAGTCCTTAGTGATGCTAATGGCGGCCAATCAGTTTGAATCAGCAGCGTCTTTGCCTGTGTGCAATTTGGGGGAAACCCGATTAAACCACACTGGCAGATATTCACCGCTGCTGGGCATGAGCTGAACAGACCGAGTGATTGGCTCACATCTGATGGCTGTCTTGGAACATGGCCAGTTTCACCGCTGAAGGTGTCTGCCACAACAACAAATCACCAGTTTGGTGTAGTGGCTAAGAGCGCAGACTCTAATCTGGGAGAATCAGGTTTGATTCCCCACGCCTCCACATGAAGCTGCTGGAGTGACCTTGGGTCAGTCATGAGTTCTTTCAGAGCTGTTCTCTCAGGAGCAGACCTCGAAAGAGCTCTCTCAGCCCCACCTACCTCTCAGGTGGTCTGTTTTGGGGCGGGGAAGGGAAAGGAGATTGTAAGCCACTCTGAGACTCCGAGTGAAGAGTGGGGTATAAATCCAACCTCCTTCTTCTCTCTAGACCTGACTAGGATTGCTGTCTTAGAATAGGGAGTGCAGCTAATCTGAGGAATGTGAACTTTTAAAAAAAAAAGACCTTCTGTAATATTTTAAAGACTCTTTTACCCTTCCTTCCCCCTCCCAGCATATACAACTGCATTTATTTGCACTGAAAAATTGTCACCCTGCCAGTGTGGTGTAGTGGTTAAAGTATCAGACTAGGATCTGGGAAATCCAGGTTCGAATCCCCTCTCCTGCCATGGAAGCTTGCTGGGTGGCCTTGTGCCAGTCACAGACTCTTCGCCTAACCTACCCCATGGGGTCGTTGTGAGGATAATACGGAGGAGAGGAGAGTGATGTAAGCTGCTCTGGGTTCCCATTGGGGTGAAAGGTGGGTTATGAATAAATAGAGCAAATAAATTCCTATCATCCCTCCCTCCATTTCTCATTCTCCCACCTTCACGGCCTGAATTTATGTTGTACTTCAACTGCCTGTTGCCTCTGCTTCTTTGCGAACAATGAGAGATGCTCTCAGCCCCGACAGAATAATAAATCCCTTGTTCTGGAGCAGAGCAAAATGCAATGAGTGTCCCGTGGTACCATCGCTGCAGGAGCCTGGAGTTGTTCGTCAGCACAAAAATGGGATTTGGCGTTCAGGAGGCTCATTGGGCCTCACTTGGTATTCCGAAGAAATGCTGTCTTATATCGCCACAGAATGCATCACAAGACACTGCAAAGTTATCAAGACTAATCCTTTATCAAGCCTTTCTAGACAGCCTCGGGCTCAACCCGCCCAGCCCATGTCTGCATCAGCTCATTCGCAGAATGAGGATATTGTAATCTGTTACGGCAATAGAAGTCCCCCAAACTGTGTGTGTGTTCCTACCGACCCAAATGGATTAGAATTTCCTTCTCTCTGCCTTACATTCAGCTTTCCATGTCAACTTATCCCTCCTAGTTGGAAGGACTGAAGGTGGAGACATGGGGTCAACCGTCATGTTGAAACCAGAAGTGACATCATGCCGCTCAACAGAAACTCTATGGGATTTCTGCTGAATTCTAGAGCCATGTGATGTCATTTCTGGGGTGACCCAGACATCAAACCATTTTTGGTTGGTTGGTTGGTTGGTTGGTTGGTTGGCTGGCTGGTTGATTGGTTGGTTGGTTGGTTGGTTGATTGGTTGGTTCAATTTCTACCCTGCCCTTCCCACAAACAGGCTCAGGGTGGGTTACAAACATTAATTATACAACAACAAAATCAGAGATTGAAACCATAAAACTATAAACCATAAATGACGGCAATCAGACGACCTCACAACTATTACTACGATGCCCCAGTGTTAGTCAATTTAAAGCAGAGAGGGCTAAAGGGATTCCAGATGGTAAATACCCAACCTCGGTTAAGCCAGGCAGGTTATCATTCTGAGCCTCAAAAACAGAAGACCATGATCGATGGTAGCAGATGGTAACAGCGTGGTAGCAGAAGTGGCCAGATGATATTTGACATCCGCTGCCTCAACCAAAAGTCTGGTGGAAGAGCTCTGTCTTACAGGTCCTGTGGTGGTGAGGGTTGGTCAGGTGCCAGTGGGAGGTCTCCTGCTACACCAGAAAACTTTTTACAGTTCCGCAGGGCCTGCAAGACAGAGCTCTTCCACCAGGCCTTCAAGTAGGGAGCCACCCTAATAAACCGAGACCCTGGCCCTGAACCAATGTCCTCATCTACATGTCAATGCCAGATTCAAATTACTCTCACTATTAACATGTCAAGGTCAGACGCCGCTAATGTCCGCCATCGCCCACAAACAGCACTAGCACTTTATGCTGTGTTTTAAAAGTGTATTATTGTGGTTTTATCTAACTTTGTGTTTTACTGTTTAATATATTTTGTGCAAGCCGCCCTGAGCTTGCCTCTGCAGGGAGGGTGGGATACAAATCAAATAAATAAACCCAGCAACCCTACTTCTCCACTATGCTGAAGCCAGCCCATCAAATTATCGGGATCAGGCCTGAAAATAAAACAATCATTATCATGAAGCCGTTGTATAAATGTATGGGGGCAGACCTACTGGGATGCAGTGTACTCCACTCATTATCCCACTCCCAAGCTCATGGATAGCCAACAGAGCTTCCATGTTCGGAGCAGGGTTGCCAGCCTCCAGGTGGGTCCTGGAGTTCTCCCCCAAATTACATCTGGTCTCCAAATGATGCAGAACACTTACCCTGGAAGAAACGACAGCTTCAGGGGTCCACTCTATGGAACTGTGTCCCTGCTGAGTTCCCCCTCCTCCTCATACTCCACCATCCCACCCCAGACTTCCAGGAATTTGCCATGACGGAGTTGGCAACCCTAGTTCAGTGGTGGGCTACACTGAGAGACAGTAGCTTACTTAAGGTCATGGCTGAATCTGACCTTGAACCAAAGTCTTCCGGGGCTTAGTCTAAGCACTCTAATCCCCACACCACACCAGTTCTCAGGTGCTCCCTCTTCTACCTCCTGCAGATATACAGTACATTGCTCCATCAATATTGCCCACTCAGTATTTGGGCACTATAGATCCAGCTCACCTGCTATCCAGGCAAGCAGAAAAATGTCACCTCTACTCGGCCTTTCTAGGAGACAAAGACATTCCCGCAAATAGGCTTTCCCCCCAGCTCTGCCAGCATAGCAATTACCTCCCAAAGAGACGCTGTCTCTCTTTGTCATGGTTATTGCCACAATTAGTTCTGGTGTGAGGTTCCTGGGGGGGGGGGGACCAGGCCCCCCACCCCCTCCTCACTTTCTGCTCTGCTTCTGATTTGAGCCACACACTGCAACCAACAGCTTTAAAGGGGTATTAGATAGATTCATGGAGGAGAAGTCTATCAGTGGCTCCTAGCCATGGTGACTGAGGGGAACCTCCACATTCACAGGCACTAAGCCTCTGAATCCCAGAGCCAGGAGGCAACATCAGGGGAAGGCCTCAGCCTCTATGCCCGCCAGAGGAACTGGCTGGTCACTGTGTGAGACAGGATGCTGGACTAGATGGACCATTGGTCTGATCCAGCAGGGCTCCTCTTCTATTCTTAAGATATCCTCTACCCTTCAAAGCAGCTGTTTCCTCCAGAGGACCTGATTTCTGTTGCCTGAAGGTCCATTGTAATCCTGGGAGATCTTCAGACCTCACCTGGAGGTCGGCAATGCTGTCATCCCCTAAGCTAGAGTCCCTCTCAGTCTGAGGCCTGGCATGGGGTGGAAGAAGGGGATTCAGTGGCTACAAATCGACAAAACTCAGTGGGAGAAAATTGGTGCATGTTTATCCCATCATTTACCCATGGAGCTTAGGACTCGTGGGCACTCCATGAAATTGCTGAACATTCAGGTTAGAATGTATAAAAGAAAGTACTTCTTCACCCAAAGAGTGAATAACATGTGGAATTCACTGCCACAGGAGGTGATGGCGGCTACAAGCATGGACAGCTTCAAGAGGGAATTAGATAAGCATATGGAACAGAAGTTAATCAGTGGCTATTAGCCACAAAGTATAGATAGGAACTCTCAGCCTGGGGCAAGTGATGCTCTGTATTCTTGGTGCTTGGGGGGGGGGGGGCAACAGTGGGAGGGCTTCTAGTCTCCTGGCCCCACTGCTGGACCTCCTGAGGGCACCTGGTGTTTTTGGCCACTGTGTGACAGAGTGTTGGACTGGATGGGCTACTGGCCTGATCCAACATTGGCTTCTCTTATATTCTTATGTTTTTATGACAGTACACATGGATTCTTTCTTTCTCATTTTTCCCCCTCACAACAATCCTGTGAAGTAGCTTATCGAGTAATGGTGCCTGGCCCAAGTTCATCCAGTGAACTTCAAGGCACTGTGAGGATCTGAACCTGGGATTTCCAGGTCCTAACCAGACTCTGGGAGAAGGAGAAGGGGGGGAGGGGGAAGGAGGAGGAGGAGATTGGATTTATACTCCGCCCTTCACTACCTGAAGGAGTCTCAGAGTGTCTTATAATCTCCTTCCCCTTCCCCCCGCCACACACAACAGACACCCTGTGAGGTAGGTGGGGCTGAGAGAGCACTGAGAGAACTGCCCTTGAGAGATCAGCTCTGAAAGAACTTGTGACTGACCCACGGTCACACCAGCAGCTGCTGCACGTGGAGAGGCGGGGAATCAAACCCGGTTCTCCCAGATCAAACTCCATGCTCCTAACCACTACACCAAACTGGCTCCCAACCATTACGGTACATTGTATCTCATTCCAGCCCAGCATCCTCTGTATGTCGGCTTGTCTTTGAACTCTCTCCATGGCGGCTGGCACTTCCTGTTTGAGCCTCCCAGTAGCTGGTCATTGGGAAGGATGCAGAGGGGCACGTGAGAGCTGCACCACCGAAGAATGCCTGCACTGTTATCCTTCCTGACAGCTGCGGCTCACGTTCCCTGAACTGCCTTTGGAAAAAGGGGAGGGGGACACACGGAGCGCCTCACACAGGCATCTGTTCCATTCCCAGTCCGTTCGGAGGGTGAGGCAAACGAGCCTCAAGGCTATGCGGGTCGGATTGGTTACAGAGCTCTCTGCATTACCGTGAGTGATTAAGATAGTTTCAGAGGGGAGTCGCATCACTCTGCTGTAGAAAGGCTGGATTAGAGTCCAGCAGCACCTTAGAGACGAAGGAGACTTTCATTCACAAGTTCAAGACAATGGAAACCACCACCACCCCAAGCTGAAAATGGACACTGGATTCTTATAGAATCATAAAATCACACAGAGTTGGAAGGGGCCCTACAGGCCATGTATTCCCACCCCCTGCTCAGTGCAGGATCAGCCTAGGCCTAGAGCATCCCTGGCAAGTGTTCGTCCAGCCACTGCTTAAAGACCACCAGTGGGGGGGAAGCTCACCACCTCCCTAGGCAGCTGATTCCACTGCTCCGTGACTGGTACTGTCAAAAATGTTTTTCTAATAGCCAGCTGGTACTTTCCCACCAGGCCTATAACTACAGAAGGTCATTTGGGGGCCTGCCCCCCCAACTTCCTGCCAAGCCCCCCCCCCGAAAGTCCACCCAGCTTCCAGGCCCCCGGCTCTCTGGGCCGCCCGGAGGACTCCCCACCACCGCCCCTTCCCCAAGCGTGGCTTGCTTCCCCAAGTAGGCAGGCAGAGTGTAATTGCTGCAAAAGTGAGCCCCCCCCCCTCGAATTACAAAATCCTGGCTACAGGCCTGCTTCCCGCCCTTAATTCAAACCCATGATTGCAAGTCCTATCCTCTGCTGCCAACAGGAACAGCTCCCTGCCCTCCTCTAAGTGACAGCCCTTCAGAAACTTACAAAGAGTGATCATGTCCCCCTCCCCCAACCTCCTCTTCTCCAGGCTAAAGGTAATCTCACTACAGATGCTAATTTTCTCCCCCCCCCTTCCCAGCATTTCCCCTCTGCTCTAACCAGGGGGGTTCCTAAGCCCATTGTCCCTCTGCATCCTTCTTGGCAACACCCCTCCCACCTTTGCACTGGGATAGAAGGACTCAAACGTTGCTGCTCCAACTGGTCCCTGACCAAGGGGGCTTTGACTCTCGGAGGCTTTCCCCCCACCCCAATCTTGCTCAACTCTAAGGTGCGACTGGACTCGAATCTAGTTGAGCAATTAAGAAATTTCTGGTGCTATTAGAAGAAGAAAGCAGCACAATCTTATTCCCCCCCCACAATGGATAGCATATCCAGCCAGCACCTGTGCTTAGAAGTGGCAATCAGTTACAGCTTTCACGCAGTGGGTAAACATCATGTGGTCACCTACAAGCATTTTTGTACGCTTATTTATTTCCTTCATACCTTGCCGTTCTCCCTCTGGGCAGCTTTCGCCTCTCCTCCATTTTAGCCTCACAACAGCCCTGTGAGGTAGGGGAGGCTGGGAGTGAGTAGGTAACTGGCTTGCTTTCAGCCCAGGAAGCTTCCAGGGCAGAGGGGGGATTCGAATCTGAGTCTCCCGAATCCTAATTGGACTCTCTAACCACTACACCACACTTTCCCCAATTATTGTCATGATGACCTCAATGATCTGAGGCCCCCAGGGTGGATCCTGTTGGCCCCATCTCAGCCACCAACACTTTTCCTGGTACTCACCAAGGGTTTTTAAGAATGTGGGTGGGGCCGGGGGGGGGCTTTTGTCCAGCAAGGCTTCCGGAGGCAGCCCGTTTGTGGCTGTGCCCGCCAGGCTGCGTCAGAATTCCAAAGGTGCCCATGGGCTGGAAACTGTAGGGGACCCCTGCTTTATGTCACAGGGGGGAAAGTAGGGTCTCTGACACCAAGGAGCCTACAGCTTAATATTTGCCAGCTGGGAGAAAGGAAGGAGAAGGGACGGACACAAAAGATGGCAAGAGACGACAAGGAATGGCTTTCCAGGTAAGACAGGTGCCATGCTTGACAAAGCCCTCTGAGTGAAGGGAGTTTATAAATGCTGCAATCCCATACAGTTACTCCAGTCTAAGCCCATTGATTTCAGTAACATTAAACTGGAGTAACTCTTCATCGGATTGCACAGTAAAGTCGCGATCAGATGGCTCCTTAGATCCACGAGTGCCTGGTGGATTTAAAGGGAACATCCAGACAGCGACATCTGGGAAAGGTGCCGCTTCCGTGATCAGCCCATTGAGCCCAACCAGGGAGCCGTACTTTAAAGATACCGATGAAAGTCCGGTTTAAAACTTGCCGACAAGCCAATGGTGGACTTTCCCCCGTCTGATTGTTCCAGCGCACAATCAGCCCATCAGGATGGTCTGATACCAGGGATGACATTTTAAAAAAATTCTTAGCAGTATGCACATAAACACATAAATGTGCGACAGCTGCAGAGCTCCACTCTGACATGATGGAGGTTTATAAGATTATGCATGGGATAGAGCAGGTAGAGAAAGAAGTCCTTTTCTCCCTTTCTCACAGTACAAGAACTCGTGGGCACTCCATGAAATTGCTGAGCAGTCGGGTTAGAACAGATAAAAGGAAGTCCTTCTTCACCCAAAGAGTGATTAACACCTGGAATTCACTGCCACAGGAGGTGGTGGCAGCTACAAGCATGGACGGCTTCAAGAGGGAATTAGATAAACATATGGAGCAGAGGTCCACCAGTGGCTATTAGCCACGAGGTATAGATAGGAACTCTCAGTCTGAGGCAAGTGATGCTCTGCATTCTTGGTGCTGGGGGGGGGCAACAGTGGGAGGACTTCTAGTATCCTGGCCCCACTGGTGGACCTCCTGAGGGCACCTGGTGTTTTGGCCACTGTGTGACAGAGTGTTGGACTGGATGGGCCACTGGCCTGATCCAACATTGGCTTCTCTTATGTTCTTATGTTCACTCAAACGTTTCGGACAATTTCATATTTTTGAATGTCCCGTGAAATTTATGAGCTTTGTTAATTGAAATGGTATCTAGAGGTACCACTGGTGGTGCTTTTACCATTCAAGTCTGCGCGTGTGCAGAAAAACAAGTACACAGTGAGGCGCATATGTGCATGCACAAACAGATCTTTTTAAAAAAATAAAAAAAAACTCAACCGCACTGCTCCTTCAGGTGCACACTGTCTAGACAATCCACTGCAGAGTCCACACACGGTAAGGCAATGCACAGGGGAACTGTCTGGTTGTGCAACACTGGATAAAAAAAGATCAGGATCAAATTAGAGCCGGGCCAATGGTGGGACTAGCTGCCCGTCTGAATGCACCCTAAGACAAGGAATAGGATGATGAACTCTGTGCTGTGGGAAACTTCTCTAAAATCATGTCTCACCTAGGGTTGCCAGGTCCCCCTTGGCCACCAGTAGGGGTTGGGGGGTAGGGTTGCCAGATCCAGGTTGGGAAACCCCTGGAGTTTGGGGGTGGAGCCATGGGGAGGACAGGGACCTCAGTGGGGTTCAAATGCAATAGAGTCCACCCTCCAAAGCATCCATTTTCTCCGGGTGATCTGATCTCTCTAGTCTGGAGATGAGCTGTAATTCCAGGGGATCCCCAGGTCCCACCGGAGGTTGGCACCCCACCAGAAGTCTGGCCTAGCCAAAGCCCAGTTCAATTGCGTGTTTAGCATCTGTATTAATCTGGGCAGGATAACCATCTGAATACCGCCTTGTAAGGCCACCTGTCCAATAAGAAAAACAGCCATACTCCGAAGGCAAGATAGGATGCCTCTTGATTAAGCCCATCTCCCTGAAATATTTATGTAGATTTAAACATTTAAATTATTGACTTCTTTCATGTGGTTAAACGACTGTGCTCCCAAGGGCACATATAAATTGGGTATGCATAATGTGCAATAAATCACCTTGAATTCCAGGCAAGCAAAGAAACAAAAATAATCAACCAGCAGTGGACTTAATGGGCACGAAGGATTGCTTGCACCATTACTGAAGCATGAGCGCATCCGGAGGCAATCTGAGGCTCCCGTTCTTAGCCTTCCTGAATCACCTGGTGTTTACAAAGCAGGCATTCTTGGAGGGGCCAGGATTATTAATTCCAGTTATTAATTTGCACTCTGCAAAACCCGCCAATTTGGTCCGAAATGACAGAGCGGATGTTGAGCGGAAATAAATTGGGGGACCCATTAGCTGCTGAGACACTAGCGGGCCTTTGTGAGTCTTGGCTTTCAGAGTGGAAAGGTTGGGGGGGGGGGTTAATATGATCCCAGCTTAACTAATTAGTCATGTAAACAGTTTTACGGCTCCTCGAAGAAAAGAATAAGGGAAGCGCTTAGCGGTCATTCAGCCAGTTGGATTGTCAAATGCTGGATGAATATTAATTGACTGCCTGTACCAGGGTTTCACTGGTGCCTTGGGCTCAATTTATAAATAGATTTCTGTGTTGTATACCCAACTGGCGTATGAAATCAAAGTATTTTGCTGGCCAATTAGTATATACATTCCATCCTGAGCACAATCGAAGTCTCAGATATCTTAATTACCTTTCCCCCTAAACTTCCTGATGCATGGTTTAGAGTATAATGTTCCAGCGACCAGATCTTAGCACCAAAGTTTTCTACAACACAGAGCTTTGTGTGCACATCTTCTAAAAATAAACTGGTTTTTCAATCACTGGACCCAGCAACATCAGCCATACCATCTCAGGTTCATCCTCCTGCTCATCCTCAAATGTGATTTATGCCATCACAGGTCGGCAATGCCCTTCCACCCTCTACAGTCCCTACGGCAGTGCCAGTCCCTACGAGAAAGAATAAATGGACATTAAAAACCACAACATTCAAAAACCAGTGGGGGAACATTTTAACGTTCCAGGACATTCAGTTGCTGACCTAAGAGTAGCAAAGGAATTTCAAAGGGAAATTAGAAAGAGAGACTGCTGAATTGCAACTGATAATGAAGCTGAAGGCAATGCATCCTCCTGGACTGAATAGAGACCTAGGTCTCCTGCCTCATTACCAATGCTGATTTCTCCATACCGCCTTCCCCTAGGCATATCACACCTAATCCAATCATGCCTGCTATTGTCATTCACCTGCTATTGTCACTTGCCTGATATTGTCATTCAGCATCTGAAATCACTCCACTCTCCAAGATATAAGGACAGATGGACTCACATTCTAACTGTATCTGAAGAAGTGAGCAGGGACTCATGAAAGCTCACACCCTGCCACAAATTTTGTTAGTCTTTAAGGTGCTACTGGACTCTTGCTCTTTTCTGCCACTACAGACAGGCTAACACGGCTACCCATCTTGATCTGTTCCCATTAAATCATGCTTGTGCCTGGACATTTACACAATGCATCCAGTCAGTTTCCAAATAGTAGTGGAAAGTGCTATCAAACTGCAGCCGGCTTAGGGTGACCCCATAGATTTTTCAAGGCCAGAGACAAACAGAGTTGGTTTGCCATTGCCTGCCTCTGTGTAGAGACCCTGGACTTCCTTGGTGGTCTCCCATCCAACAACTGATAAGGGCTGACCCCCACGTAGCTTCTGAGATAGGAGACTGGGCTAGCTTGGGCCATCCAGGTCAGGGCAAACAGTTCCTAATAGACTGGTCAAAACTATTCAAGAATAAGGATGTGGTTCTTCAGTGTGTGGATCTCTCCAGCAGCAAATTCTGCTTGAGGGTTAGGGTCTCAGGTTTCCCCTGGCCACCAGTGGGGGTTGGGGGGCTAGGGTTGTCAGATCCAGGTTGGGAAACTCCTGGAGATTGAGAGGTGGAGCCTGGGGAGGAGAGGGACCTCAGTGGGGTAACAGTGCCATTGAGTCCACCCTCCAACCTATCCCTGTTCTCCAGGAGAACTGATCTCTGTACTCTGGGGATGAGTTGTAATCCTAGAGGATCCCCAAGTCCTACTTAGAGGCCAGCATCCCTAGGTGGAACTTACAGGAGATGCTGTACAGCAGGCAAGGTGTTCCCCCCCCCCCCAAGACTTCCCCTCCCTTTGCTCCAGTAGATCTTACTGGTCCAAGTTTTGAATTAGGCCTGGAGGGGTCCAGGTTCAAATCCCCACTTGTCATGCAAACCAACCGTCACTGCATGGAGGTCTTGCGAACACAGGGCGAGTTCAGTTTCCAAGCACACCCCATTTGCAAGGACTGCGACCTCACTACATAGCAGCCGCCATCTTCTTGAAAGCCGCTGTCAATTTACCATAATGCCTCCCTTGGATTTCTGCAGATTTCTGCACTTTTCCCAAGCTGAAGCTATTAGTTTCTCATTCATTTTTACACCGCATCGTTCTCCGGGGGCTGCTTTGCTGCCAGGGGCTTTTTGTTCGTATCTCATCAAATCTTAGAAACATCCTTCCTTACTCCGTTTGGCTGGTTATCAGGCAGGTAACTCCTCGGGAACGAAAGTGCCACAAGACACCCGTTAAGGTATTAAGTGTGCATTTCGACACACATTTGCAGTTGGTTTCCCCTTTCCTTTTTAAAAAAAAAAATCCCCTCCCCCAAAGGAGCGGTTTTCTGCATCCTGACTGTCCCTTCTGCAAAGGTGTGCTGAACAGATCTTCCTTCTCTAGGCTGAAGCCAGTTCTCAACACGCCGTCACACAACGGTTGCCCGCTCTGGGTTGGGAAGTACCTGGAGGTTTTGTGTGTGGAGCCTGGGGAAGGCAGGGCTTGGGGAAGGGAGGGACCTCACTGGTATATAATCCCAGGCTGTCAACCCTCCAAAGCAGCCGTTCTTTCCAGGGGAACTGATCTTTGTCATCTGGGGATCAGCAGTAATATTGGGAGATCTTTGGACAGCACAAGAGGCTGGCAGCTCTGTGCTATGTTCTAAAGCAACCAAGAAACAAATCATGGCAGGCAGGAGGAGGCCGGACTGTCAATGGCTATGGTCATTAGGAGTATTTAGTTGCATTCGGGAAGGAAGGAGGAGGAGGAGGAAGTGGAGGAGAAAGAGATTGGATTTATATTCTGCCCTTCACTTGGAGTCTCAGAGCAGTTTACAATCTCCTTTCTCTTCCCCTCCTCACAACAGACACCCTGTGAGATAGGTGGGGCTGAGAGAGCTTTGAGAGAACTGCTCGTGAGAGAACAGCTCTGAAAGAACTATGGCTTGCCCAAGGTCATCCAGCAGCTGCAAGTGGGGAATCAAACCTGGTTCTCTCAGATTAGAATTCATGCACCTAACCACTACACCAAACAGGAGGAGGAGAAGGAGAAGAAGAAGAAGAAGGATTATGCAAATATTTACTTTTTTCCAATCCTAGAGCTCAGCTGCACATAGGGTTGTCTGGGTAACAGAGCTGCAAAATGGGCAAAATAACTCCTCCCCATTCTGTTTTGGTTCAGGAAATTGGTGCAGGGGAGGCAGGGGCCTTTCCACCCCCACCACCCCCAGTTCCCAGCTGAATCGGGCTCTCCTTCAGTTTTGAAGAGACATCTCCACAGCTGCTGTGTAGCTGCTGGGAAAGTGAGTCAGATCTAGGGTCTCTTTAAAGAACGTCATATCTAGTTTGGCCCTAATTTATGAATTACTTCCCAGTCAGATATTTTTTTCAGTAAACAGAATTATGTCACAATGCCACACAGCCAATCAGATTTGATTCTGCAATGAAGCTCATTAAGGGCAAGTGAGGGCAAGTGAGAGCGAGGGTCGATGAACACATCAGCGTTTTTACAAGGTGTTCGGGGGGGGGGGGGAGATGGCCCCCCAAATAGTTTTCTTTTAGCATAGCTGAAAATGTTCTCCAAATACTCAGCCGAAGCCTTCCCATGGGGTAATGGTCCATCCAAAGAAAGCAAACCAGGACAGTGGTATTTAATACGAACCACCTTCGGGAACCACATTTAGCAGGCTGAATAGCTCAGACTAGCCGAAACTCATCAGATCTCAGAATCTAAGCAGGGTCGACCCTGGTTAGTTCTTGGGTGGGAGACCACCAAGGAAGACCACAGAAACAAGCAATGGTAAACATCTGCTTGTCTCTTGCCTGGAAGCCCCCATTAAGAGTCCCCATAGGGTCAACTGTGACTTGACGACACTTAATAATAATTATTAGGAACCTCCACATTCTGGTTGTCCTGGACACAAAGCACCTTTCATTTACTATTACTCCCTGCTGGTGCGACACCCATTTTCTGTCTCAGATTCGACTTGAGATTCTGCGTGCATGGCAGCGGGGGTGGGAGAAGCTGCCAAAATGTTTGCACGCTGCATCCAGACATCATCTGCTCCTCTTTGTCATCCCCGCTTGGCATGGGAAAGGACACAGTGCGTCGCTGTCAGCGAGGGCACTCCCAAGCCCGCTGCCTTGGGTATCTGTGGCATAATACTGAGGCTGCAGCTGAGATGCGGAAGAGGGAAAGAAAGAGGGGTTGTGTCAAACTCGCCCTGGTTACAGCAGACTTAGCCGGGGCATTGAGAAGGGGAGGGGGGGGAGAGGAGGATAGCAAGGGAAGAAAGGCTGAGGGACTTGGAAACGTTCAGTCTGGAGAAGAGGAGGCCGAGGGGAGACATGATGGCTCTCTTGAAATATATAAAAAGGGCTGTCATTTGAGAAGAGAAGAGAAGAGAAGAGAAGAGAAGAGAAGAGAAGAGAAGAGAAGAGAAGAGAAGAGAAGAGAAGAGAAGAGAGAAGAAGAAATTGGATTTGTACCCTTACCTTCACTTGGAGTCAGAACAGCTTACAATCTCCTTCCCCTTCCCCTTCCCCTCCCCGCAAGAGACACCCTGTGAGGTAGGCGGGGCTGAGAGAGCTCTGAAAGAACTGCTCTTTTGAGAACAGCCCTGAGAGAACTTGTGACTGGCCCAAGGTCACACCAGCAGCTCCATGTGGAGGAATGGGGAATCAAACCCAATTCTCCCAGATTAGAGTCCACGCTCTTAACCACTACACCGAACTGGCTCTCAGAGGAGGGCAGGGAGCTGTTCCTGTTGGGAGCAGAGGAGAAGACTCGCAAGAATGGGTTTAAATTAAGGGCGGGAAAGTACCGGCTGGGTATTAGGAAAAACTTTTTGACAGTCAGAGTTGTGCCACAGTGGAATCAGCTGCCTAAGGAAGTGGTGAGCTCCCCCTCACTGGCGGTCTTTAAGCAGCGGCTGGACAAACACTTGTCAGGGATGCTCTAGGCTGATCCTGCATTGAGCAGGGGGTTGGACTAGATGGCCTGTGTGGCCCCTTCCAACTCTGTGTGATTCTAGGATTCTAAGGCCTGTGGCTTGGTGCTAGAGTTTTGGCTTGGATTGCAGAAGGTCCCAGATTCAAGCCCCAGCAGCTCCAGTTGAAAGAATAGTAGTGGATAATGGGAAAGACCTACCCCTGAAACCCTGGAAAGCAGCTGCCAGTCAGAGTAGACAATACTGGCCTTGATGGACCAATGCTCTGATTCGGTATGAGGCAGTTTCATGTGTATATTCCTGTGTGCCAGCGGTTAACCCACAAAGAACACAGCAAGGATTTATACCAGGGATGTAAGCAATGCCATAGAATTCGATGCGTGTCTGTTCAGAAAGTAACCTCCATGGTATTCAGTGTGGCTTCAGCCCTTTGATTGTTCTCTGTGTAAACAGGCAACATTCTTCTTAGAATATTAACACTGGCAAGGTAAACTCAATTACATCTTTGGAATGGGGCCGCCAGCAAGGTGGGCATGTCCCAAATCATAAAATCGGAAGGGACCTCTTGGGTCATCTAGTCCAACGCCCTGAACAATGCTGGAAATTCACAAATACCCCCCCCCTCCATCCCCAGTGACCCCTGTTCCATGCTCAGAAGATGACAAAAAACCTCCAGGATCTCCAGCCAATCTGGCCTGGAGAAAAATTGTTTCCTGACCCCAAAGTGGTGATCAGCATTTCCAGGGGTCATTTCGTAGAAAAAGAGGTGCAGGAGCTCATTAGCATAACTCATTAGCATAACTTATTTGCATATGCTACACCACCTGACATCACCGGAAGTATGTCAGAAGGCAAGAAAGAAAGGAGAGAGAGAGAGAGAGAGAGCTGGCAGAGAGGGGACAGCTACTAATCCAACCCTCAGAAATACCCCTACCCCGGAAAACACGACATACGCATCACTACTTCAGTTTTGAACTTAGCTTTTGAATACTAACTCACTAATTTTTTCTTATATAGAATAAATAACAAAGGGTCACAGTATTTAAAAATAATAATAATAATTTTTTTCCAGTGATTTATCTTATAGCGTTGCACAGTTATGGTTGCCTTTAATCATAAATTACATCTTTGCTGGTTAACTTAATTAAATGTACGTACTATCAGTCAATTTGCTTGCAAAAAAAAATAATTCTGTATTCTATATTAAGATGTTATGTTCTTGAAAAAGTTCAATAAAAATATATTAAAAAGAAAAAAAAAAAAAAAAGAAATACCCCTATTCTGGGAGGATAGGTTCAGTGGCGGCTGAAGCCTTCAGAAGGCTGGTTGGAGGAACAAGGACCTTTCCAGGGGATGGGGTCATTTTGCTGCAGGCATTCCCCCGCGGGGGGGGGGGGGGCGGGCTGGCACCAACTCCCGGAGCTGCGCTCCCCCAAGCTCCTGCTCGAAAGGACCCCTGAGCATTTCCCTGGGCGTGTAAGAAAGGGCTACAAGAACGAAGCAATAATGCAACCCTTCCTGCCCGCCTTCTCATCTGCCCGAGTTCACAGACTCAAGAGCAATCAACCAAAAAGCTGAGGGTATGCGCTTAAACAGCTTTTATATATATAAACATACTGTGAGATACCGCATCAACAATGTAGCAAACAAAATAACAAGGTGCAAAGAAGACCAAAAGAAAGTTGCAGTTGATAAAATTCTCCGGATTGTCAAAGTCATTTTGAGAAACTTCATCCGAATGGGACCAATGAAAGCATAATAGTGTCTTCCCTCTTTGTTCAAAGTTGAAAGAACGACGACTTCATAAAGCGAACAGAGTATTATTGTTACATTTGCAACGCATGGGGAAAGAAGGCAACGCCCAAGGAACAAGTCACTATGATTCTCCAACAAGTCCACAGAATCAGCACTGCTGTCAGATGGCCGCCTAGCCTCTGCTTAAAAACCTCCAAAGGAGGAGAGCCCGCCGCCGCCAGAGGAAACCTGCTCCACTGAGGAACCGCTCTGTCAGGAAGTTCTTCCGAACGTTTAGCTGAAAACTCTTTTGATTTAGTTTCAGTTCGTACAAGAATGTCTCCATTGGAAATCAGTGTTGCAGTGCTGGCCTGCATGTGGTTCATTTGCAGCAGAAGTCCCCAAGCACATAACATCATGGAGACCAAGCAGTCTTTCTCTGCTATGCCGTTTGGCTAGTGTTGAGCCTTTAGTACCAGCCGTCACTGTCATTAGCCTCAAAACACAAGGAATTCTGGAACTGTCAGCAACCAGTTAAATATCTTGTCAGCATCTTCTAAAGGGGTCCTCATAATAAAAGTGAGACCTCAAATGCCTCCAGGCATGAACGACTTTTTACTCCGCAGCAGGATAAGAGTTTCCAGTGGATGTCTCTCTCCCCACTCTAAGCCAGCTTTAAATCAAAGCAGCTACTGGAATCTCTTTTATGTGGAAGGATCAACATGTATGCCTGCATGCATCTGGAGTCCAGATGTTGAGTTTTGGACTTGTCGCAATTAGATACATTTTGGAGATCAGAGCTCCAGACAGAGGATGGCCGAGCACTGTTTGCCACAGATTCTTTTTTTCATTGCACATGCTGGAAAAAATCGTCAGGATCAATGGTTCTGAGGCCGCGTTTGTTCATGACGGGTTAGCCGCCCAAATCAGATGGGGACAACTGTTTGAAACGCCCATCATCAGTGGTCCACTGCAGACCTTTCTCATGCCTCAAATACAATAGTTTCCTAGGGACCCAGCACATCTGTTCAGCCACTAGTCATTTAGAAGAAGAGAAGAAGAGATTGGATTTATACCCCGCCCTTCACTCACTTGGAGTCTCAGAGCGACTTACAAACTCCTTTCCCTTCCTCTCCCCACAACAGACACCCGGTGAGGTAGGTGGGGCTGAGAGAACTGTCCTTGAGAGGTCACACCAGCAGCTGCATGTGGAGAAGCAAACCTGGTTCTCCAAATTAGAGTCTGCACTCCTACCCACTGCACCAAACTGGCTCTCGGATCATTTCTGCAGTGGTGGATCTGTCAGCAGGCATTCCACCCATCCCCCCCTATCCACAATGGAAGGCTGGGTTTGGAGAGGGAAGGGGCCTCAGTGGGGAACAATGCCATGGAGTCCACTTTCCAAAGTGGCCATTTCCTCCAGGGGAACTGATCTCTGTCATCTGGAGACCAGTTGTAACTCCAGGAGAACACCTGGAGGTTGGCAATCCAAAACTGATCTCTGGCACTGGGAGATCAGTTGTGATTCCAGGAGATCTCCAGGCTCCACCCGTAAGTTGGCAAATAGATAAGCAGCCTCAGGTTGGGGAAATAGCTTGAGATTTTGAGGGCAGAGCCTGAGTGGGGCAGGGTTTGAGTAGGGGGAAGGACTTCAGTGGGGTATAATGCTAGAGAGGCTACTTTCAAAAGTAGCCATTTCCCCCCGGGGGAATTGATCTCGGCTGTCCAGAGATCAGTTGCAATCTCAGGGGGTCTCCAGCCACCACCTGGATGTTGGCAACCCTACTGGCAACCCCAGCAGGGGTTACCACTCCCCCACCCAGCAGCACTGCCTTGCTCCAAGTTGTCCACTGCCGGCCGCTTTTCCCCCCCGGGAGTTTCATTTGGAGCAAACGAGTGTCTGAACCAGCCAAAGCAGAAAACTGCTGGCTGGGGAGGAAGGGGGAGATTTGGGGGAGCGAAATGGAAGGCAGGGAGAAAGGTTAAGTGCTGTTTCCCTCTCTGTTTCTCCACTCTCAGCCATCACCCTTTCCTAAAACCGATTTACAGTTTGGGAAAATGGCGGTTGGCTTGGAGTAATACACATCTGGGTGTCATTTGGCTTGCCCTCGCTTGAACTGATCATTAAAGGGCACCATTTGGAAGCTCAAGGTCCGCGAGGGAGACGTGGGGCCTTTGCTGCACTGTATTCAAGGCACTGGGGACTGCTGGCATTCCACTGCCAGCCTTGACAGCCAGAGGCTCGGCTGTAAGGGCACTAACTCTGGGCTGGGAAATTCCTGGACGCTGGAGAGTGGGGGCTGGGGAGGGCAGGGGAGGGGCCTCAGCAGGGCACGATGCCCTAGACTCCACCCTCCCTCCAAAGCAGCCATTTTCTCCAGGGGAACTGATGTCTGTTGTCGGGAGACCAGTTGTAATTCTGGGAGAGCTCCAGGCCCCACTTGCAGTTTGACAACTCGAGTAGGCTGCTGTCTACCTCCTGGGCCCGTTCTGTGGGGCAGTCCAAGAGGTGGGGCCTGCAGGTAGCCCAGACCCACTTTGATACCACAGCTGTCCACACAATAGCTGTAATATTCATAAAAGCTTTCTTGGTTAGAGCAGGGGGGGGGCACTGAAGCAGGGAAGCAATCCAGGGAAGACTCAGGCTACTACCCAAGGGTGGGCCTGGCCTACCTAGTTCATGGCCTTTATCCTGCCCCTCCCCTGGCCCAAGTCTGAAGCCGTCTTCCAGCTCCAACAGCCTTTCTCCCAACTCAGAGGCTCTGCTGCCGGTGACAGAGCTAGTCGTATCGAAGGACAGCCCCGGAGACTGGACAAAGGCCTCAAACTTTGCTGAGAGGAGTGATAGGATACAAGCTATTATTATTGTGAGGTCAGTTAGGCTTGCCTATGTCTTCCATCTTCTGGGTAATGTTCTGGGAATCCATTCAATCTTTATGGTCTTTTCCATGGAGTTTGGAAAGATTACTGACTGTCACCTTTAACATTATTCCCCCCCATTTTTTTTACTGTTCCCCAAATCCTTAAAGGGGGGAGACTGCGAGTGGGGGTGTCGTGGGTCAGCCAGGGCTCAGCAAAAGTGAGGACTCCTCAGGAGAACTGGAGCCCTGTGTAGCCAGCCTTGAATTAACAGAAGTTGTCCAGCAAGAGAATAAGATGCCGGATTCACAGCCAACAGCAGAGCCACCAACACCCTCCACCCCTGATTCAACAGGTGAACTTCAGTTAGCTGTTCCCAGCCCACCAGTATCTCCTACAGCCTTAGAGCACCGCAGACAGAGGCTGAGAACAGAACTACAGGCAAGAAGGCAGAGTGCATGCCTCCTGGCCTAACTCCAGCTGCTTGCTGATGACAAAGATGAGTAGTTGCAGGATTACTTCTGAGCAGCTAGCTACTAGCATGACCCTTCGGCATGAGGCTATAAAAACGAGCCAAGAGAGGCTGTTAGGCATGGACACAATGTGTACATTGGATGTTGACCTGCTGCCACTACCTTGCCTGACTCCTAGAACTCTGATCCTCGGACCTTGGACTGAACAACCTTGCCTTGATTTCTCTCTGCTCTTCTGACCTTGGAACCCTGCCCCTGGACTGAATGACACTGGACTCCAGAACCTGCCAGCCAGTACAGGGGGTAAGAGATTGTCCACTGCCACTGGGAGTATCTCAGATAGTGGAAGACAGCAGTGGTTACCCAGGAGCCTTTAAATGGAGATCCTGGGAACTGAAAATGTGACCTTCTTCATGCAAAGTGCATGCCCTGCTACTGAGCCACAGTGGCTCCCTGTAAAGCCAGCAGGAAACAGTGATGGCTTGCGTGGTGAGGAGATCAGTGCACTATCCAGTCTATGCTATTATGCACCAGCCTAGGGCATCCAGGGAGGTAAGCTGCCCCCTGCCACTACCAGAAGGCACTGGTCCATTGTGAAGATGCAGCAGGTGGACCAGATCTACACGGTGCAGACCTTGTGTCCACAGCACAGGCAGCAAACCCCATCAGGGAAACAGGCCAATGACCGCTTGGCGATTAAGAATGTAAGAGAAGCCAATGTTGGATCAGGCCAGTGGCCCATCCAGTCCAACACTGTGTGTCACGCAGGGGCCAAAAACCCAGGTGCCATCAGGAGGTCCAGCAGCAGGACCAGAACCTCAGAAGCCCTCCCACTGTTGCCCCCCCAAGCACCAAGACTACACAGCATCACTGCCCCAGACAGAGTGTTCCCTCTATACCTTCTGGCGAATAGCCGCTGATGGACCTCTGCTCCAGATGTTTACCCAGTCCCCTCTTGAAGCTGTCTATGCTTGTAGCTCCCACCCCTTCTTGCATCAGTAAATTATGCATGAATTTTGGGCGAAGAATTCTTTCCTTTTATCTATTCCAAGCAGCTTCCTGTAGCACTTGATGCAACGAGCCACAATGCAAGCATGCGACTGCGGCCCCTTCCCATCCCCCACCTCTCTCAAACACACATGGACTGACATGAGCTGGCAAACCCACCTCCTGGGATACGCTGGCACAGGGCTGGCAGTTGCCAGCAAACCTTTTGCTGACTCCCAGCTGCGGTCATTTCCACTGCACAAGATATTAAGAGCAGCCATCCAGGAAGATTTGATTCTGGAGGCTGCTCCTGAGCTGCTCTTTCCCTGACACTTTACCCGTAAGGGGATTCTTCTTGGCTTTTCTCTCTTTCATGTCCCAGGGGGATCTGAAGGTTCTCAGACCACACATTTCCCAAGCACCAGGCACACCCCATGATAAAGAAATCAGGACAGCCATAATGAATTCCGTGGGATCCAAGTGTCTTGATTGTGGAAGCGAGCAAACTTAGCAAACCAAAACACCGAGTGTCCAGTGGCACCTTAAAGACTAGCAACATTTATTTCAGCATGAGTTTTTGTGAGTCAGAGGTCCGTCATCAGATGCTATGAGGAGGCACTGTGGCTCAGTGGAAGAGCACCTGCTTGGAATGCAGACGTTCCCAGGTTCAGTCCCCAGTGTTTCCAGCGGAAAGGATCAGACGATGCCAAAGACTTCTTCCTGAGACCCTAGGAAGCTGCTGTCAGCCGGAACAGACATACTGACCTTGAGGATCCACTGGTCTGGTTCAGTGGAAGGCAGCTTCATGCATGTCTTCGTATTACACATTTTATGGGGGAAATTATAGGAGAAGTGGCAGAGAGGAGCTAGGGACACTGGGTTGCCAACTGCCCAGTGGGGGCGGGCAATCCCCCATTTTTGTGGGTTCCTGCCCGTTACCAGCCAGCTGGCTGGCGGGATGGAATTCCCCCATTCCTCCCCCCCCCCCCCCAAAAAAAACCCCAGCAGCATCACACACAATGTGCCCGCATCACCTAGAAGTGACATCGGCATGTTGGTAACACCAGGGGGCAACGCTCTGGTTTGGGGGCAAAACTCTACAATTTGGAGCTAGTTTTTAGAGTTTTGCCCGAGAACCAGACGGTCATCACCAATGTCATCAATGTGCTGATGTTTCTTCTGGGTCACATAGGCATGTTGTGTGCAACGTCGCTGTTTGGGGGAAATGGGATGGTGGTGATGTCACTTCCTGCTCCCAGAACATCCCCTCATTCTCCCACCCGTGGGTGATCCGGACCTGGTTTCAACCCTAGAAGGGCAGAAGGAGGCTCAGAAGCTTAGGAGGCCGGTCTCTATCCCGAAGATAGCCCAGGTGAGCCTGATCTCATAAAATCTCAGAAGCGAAGCAAGGTGGGCCTTGGTTAGTACTGGAATGGGAGACCACCAAGGAAGTCTAGGATTGCTGCGCAGAGGCAGGCAGTGGCAAACCACCTCTGTCCATCTTTTGCCTTGGAAACCCTAGAGGGTTGCCATAACTGGGCTGTGACATGAGACGACTCTTTCCGTCACCATCCACCCCCACGCCCCGTGAGAAGGAAAGTCGACAGAATATAAATTCAGGCAGAGAACAGGCATCTACTGACCAAACCAACCTCCCGATCCAAGAACAAAATGAGCCTGCCAAGTGCTGAGAAATAAAATGCTGGTGCCAAATGAATAGGAGGGGAGGGGGGAGAACTGATCAAAAACAACTTATCCATCGAGGCAGCCTCTTGGTTTTGCCAGAGCCTGTGAATTCCCCGGTCATCCACCTCAGAGAAACTCCTCCATTAAGCTGGCAACCGGTCGACACAGATAATGTCACCTTCTTAGCAGGAAAGTTCAGGCCACCCAAGGGTTCTTGAAAGGAGGAGGGGATTGGATTTATACCCCGCCCTTCACTACCCAAAGGAGTCTCAGAGCGGCCTACAATCTCCTTTCCCTTCCCCTCCCCCCAGCAGACACCCTGTGAGGTAGGTGGAGCTGAGAGAGCTCTCTCGAGAACTGCTGTGAAATAACTTGTGACTGACCCAAGTTCACACCAGCAGCTGCATATGGAGGAATGTGGAATCAGCGCCAATGCCAAATGAGAAGAAGAGCTGGTTTCATACCCTGTTTTTCTCTACCCTAAGGAGTCTCAAAGTAGCTTACCTTGCCTTCCCTCTCCCCACAACAGGCACCTTGTTGTGAGGCAAGTGGGCTGAGAGAGTTCTGAGAGAACTGGGACTGGCCCAGGGTCACCCAACAGGCTTCATGTGGAGGAGGAGTGGGGAATCAAACCCGATTCTCCAGATTAGAGTCCACCGCTCTCCACCACTACACCAAACTGGCTCTCAAGAAGGATCATGGCTTCCATGAAACCAAGGGCATAGACTTTCCGATTTCTGGGGGGGGGGGGGGGGGGGCGGGGCTGGGGCTGGGCCAGAGACATTACAGGCCATTGTCTCTGGGGGAGGCTCAGCATGTCCTGGAAAAGTTCGGGGGGGCTCCAGCTCCCCAGCCCCCCTGACGTTGACGCCTATGCATGAAACCTATCTTCACCTTCTTAAAGGGCTTCAGAGGAACTGCTGATCTCTTTGAAGAGCACCAGCCCTGTCGGCAAAGCTGCACAGACAAATGACCCCAAATATACAGTACCGCACACAGGATGCTTGTATATTTTGCACATTTTCATGGTACAGAACCCTCCTTGCAGATGTCCATAAAGTCTGCCATGGAGAGTTGTGTTACTAAATTAAAATCACAGCAATGTGCATGAATTATGGACCTGAATAATTTATACATCAGCGCCTGGCTCTCAACACAGTGCATGAGATAAAAACAATCCATAAACGCATCACGGTCTACCTGAAGATCCCCAGTTACAACCTAAGTAGGCCGACAAACGCTGAATGACGACCGCTGAATCTCAGAGCCAGGAGGCAACATCAGGGGAAGGCCTCGGCCTCTATGCCCTGTTGTTGTCCCTCCAGAGGAACTGGTTGGCCACTGTGTGTGACAGGATGCTGGACTAGATGGACCATTGGTTTGATCCAGCAGGGCTCTTCTTACGTTCTTATGACCCAAGCGGCTTACTGAGATTATTCCTTTGAAAATGTCACTTGGAAATATGAGTATGGCAGAGGATCATGTTTAACACACGAACACATGAGATGCCAGCCTCCAGGAATCACAGCTCATCTCCAGACTACAGAGGTCAGTTCCCCTGGAGAAAATGGAGGCTTTGGAGGATGGACTCTATGGCATTATACTCTGCCAAGGTCCCTGTCCTCCCCAGGCTCCATCCCCAGATCTCCAGGAGTTTCCCAACATGGATCTGGCAAGTCTACCCTCCACCCCACCCCCCCACAAGTGCCCAGGAGGGACCTGGCACCCCAAGACACACAATATCACCCACCAAGACCATGTTTTAGGTCATTTGCATTGCTGAAGCTTACTAAGTCCCCTCAAATGGCCTTGTACAATGTATGTGCAGTGAGAAAATGAGTGTTCTTTGTGAGCAGAAGTCAGCCGGATGACTGAGTGAAGCTCGGGAGCAGGACAGGAAAGCAACGGCATCCCCTCCATTGTTTGATCCCATGATTCAGAGATAGATTGCCTTTGAACATGGAGGTTCCATTCACCTAGCACAGCTAATAGTCATCAATAGACCTCTCCTCTATTAAGAAGAAGAAGAAGAAGAAGAGATTGGATTTATACCCCGCCCTTCACTCGTAGTCTCAGAGCGGCTTACAAACTCCTTTGCCTTCCCCTCCCCACAACGGACACCCTGTGAGGCATGGGCGTCAACTATGGGGGGGGCTCGAGGGCTCGAGCCTCCCCTGAAATTTCCCGGGGGGGGCTCAGCCACCCCCGGCAAAAGGGAGCGCCTGCCGGTGGCCAGTCAGCTGGCCAGCTGGCCGTCGCCGCCTCTCCTTCCCCCCCACCCCCGGCCTGCCCTCCTGCCTCCCTGGGGCGGGGGGGGAGAGAAAGGCGGCGGGGACATCCCTTTGCGCAAGCCAAGAGCGGGTCCCCTTTGCGCAGAAGCGCGGCCGGCGCTCAGCTCACAGCACCCGCCCCGCCGAGGCCGCCGTCCAGGAGCCTCGGCAAGGCGAACCAGGGCAGGAAACACAGCTCGTCGCCGAGTGGGGACCTGGCCTTTTCCTCCCGGGCCGCCTCCTCCCCCTCCTCCTCCCCCCCGAAGCGCCACTGACCCGAGGCCCCGAAGACCTTGGCGAAGGCGCGCTGGAAGGGGCGGCAGGGGACCAGCGCCAGGAGTTCCACGTCGTGGCACTCCAGGCCGCCGGGGGCCTCCTCCGGGTCTGCCTCCCTGGGGCAGGGGGGGAGGAGCGGCGGGTCTGCCTCCCTGGGGCCGGGGGGGAGGAGTGGTGGGGACATGGTCCCGTGCACGCGCGCGCGCTTCGCGCGCATGCACAAGAGAGCCCCCGCCCCCCCCCGGGGATTTTCAAAGTCTACGCCCCTGCTGTGAGGTAGGCGGAGCTGAGAGAGCTCTTTCCCAAGCTGTCCTTGAGAGAACAGCTGGTACAGAGCTATGGCTTGCCCAAGGTCATCCAGCCAGGTGCAAGTGGAGGAGTGGGGAATCAAACCCAATTCTCCCAGATTAGAGTCTGCTCACTTCACCACTACACCAAACTGGCTCTCCTTAACATACCTCATCCCATTCGAAAGCCATCACCAGAGCCAGGGCCTTCTCAATGGCGGTTCCACACTGGTGGAATAAGCTCCCGGAAGACACCAGGGACCTGTGGGACCTTTTACAGTCCCGCGGGGCCTGTAAAATGGAGCTCTTCCACCAGGCTTCCAATTAGGAGCCACCACTGATGATTGCATCTGAATCATCATGGCCCGCATAAGAACAGTCTTGGATGCTGGCTCCATGGGACCATTATACAGCACTCACCACCTCCATGCATCTGCACTTTGTATTTATACTGTGATTATGTAATTATTGGATTTTAACTGTTGTATGCCGCCTTTAGCCTGCTTGTGGGCAAGGCGGGATCAAAATAGAAATAGGTAGAGGATGGATTGATGGATTGATGGAAGGATGGATAGATAGATGGATGGATGGATGGATGGATGGATGGATGGATGGATGGATGGATGGATAGATAGATAGATAGATGGATGGATGCTAGCTGTCATCCATTCTTCTCAGGGCACTAAATTCCATATATGAAGTTTATCTTGTATAAAGGACTCCTTTTTCATCTGTCCTGAATTTACTGAGCTATACTATTATGGAAGAAAAGTTCTCTCTTGGCACTTCCTCCATCCCAAGCATAATTTTATAACCCTCCTCTCCTTGGCTATTTTTTTTTTGCCAAGCTTTTTTCTTTTTTGTTTGAAAACCCCAACTATTCAACCATTTTTCATAGCGCTCCCGCCCGTTGATCGTTTGGGCTCTTGTTTCCTGTATTTTGGTTCCAGCTCTGTGCTCTTCTCTTTCAGATGCTTTCAGATGCTCCAGTAGTTTCAAGTCCACTTTGCGTATCAGGATAGCTTATTTGCAGATGGGAGACTGATGCGTGCAATGGGCCAAACAAATAGTGGCGATACTGTACACTCAAGAGAATCCCATGTACAATGTGCACATGGTACGAACAATCTGAAAAGCGCTGCCTTCACACTCAGGCACCATGGAAATGAATGCAGCCTTTGCGGTGCCAGGGTTTGCCTGGTTGCATTCATTCACTTGGGCTAGGATTTCACTGCTTTTAGGTTAGAACCAAGAGACAATGGGACACAAACCTCTCCGTGGGGTTCAATAAGACCTTGGTCGAGAGCGGGTTCCATTGAATGGTGTAGGATTTACTCCCAAGCATGAGCTTAAAGGACTGGAACCCTGATTCCCCACTGTACACTGCCTTTGTTCGTGTGCCATATGTCATGGGACTTTGCTGTTTAGATGCTCACAGGGCTGGATCACCATCCAGGTGGGTGGCCAATCAGCAAGGGTTGTCACAAGGGGAGGAGAGGACAGGTGAAGCTTTGACCTAGCATTACCTTCCAGTTTACTTAGTTGTAATGACAGCCCTGCGGACCAGGGGCTGCCCAAGCAGAGAGGGAGCATCAGGCCCGTCACCAGGATTGTGGGGCAGTTTTTTTTTCCTGGTGGGGATGAAGTTCTCAGTGCAGAAAGAAAAGCTGTTTAGCCAATAGAAAGCTGCTACCAGGATAGATCTCTAAATTGTGAGCTGTCAGCCACTTTGGATGGCAGTTCTCAGCTGCTGCAAGTTAATCACTTCTGCCAGCCTCAGCAACAATTCTCAGAACAAGCCGGCAGGTGGGGGTGAAGACTTCTATAGTCAAGAAAGCTAACATTTAGGTGGGAAAACTCTCTTAAAGGAGACCAGTTTCTTGACACAGAGTTAGAAGGGATCCTAGAGGTCACCTACTCCAACCCCCTTGCTCAGTGCAGTAATTAGTCAACCACAGCATCCCACTCTGCTTAAAGGAGTGCACGCCTTTTAAGAAATGTTTCAAAATGATTGAAAAAAGCATTTACAGGAGAAATTGTTGTGTGGCTGTGCCTTTAAAAAAGGGGCAGAACCCTCCTCCCCAATGCCCCACCAGATCTATGGGCCTAGGTAGCATGCACACCCTCCCCATGAGTGCCGGTGGTGTCTGGAGCTGGTGGGAGTGTACAGGCGTAGGCATGCCCCCCTCCACTCATGCCACTGGTTGGGAACAGCTCTTCCCATATCTCACTCTTGCCATTTGGGGTGTCAAAAGGAGTAGAGCTAGCTCCAGATACCTGGACTTAGCCCCCAAATGTTCCTTCATATTCCTGTGCAAAACAATTTTCCTTTTCAGGAAAATTAAAATGTACTTTCTCTGCATTAGCAAACAGGTCTACCAGACATAGCTTCTGTTCTTGGCAAACTTACTGTCTGCCCGCAATGGTTTTTGGTCAAGGCCTGGGAATATTTATAAAATTTATTAAAACATTTGCATCCCACTTCCCTCCCTCCAAAGGAGAAGAAACATTTGGAAACAAGCCACTGCTGCCTTCAGAAAGGGGACGGTGCAAACGAACCCGATTCTCTCATTCCACTGCTATCGTCTCTCCGGGTGAAAGTCCAACAGTTCACACTCGGCATCGTTTGTTTCCCTAACTTCGGACGCCAACTTCGGACTCAGCAGCACTGATTCATCAGCGGGTTTCGTTATTCCCATTAAAAAAAAAAAAAGTTAAAATCTGTTTCCAGAGCAACAAAGGTTCTGAACATTGTTCGACGATGAAGCTTAAAAGCAGTCCCCGTCATTAACGTCTTTGCATATTAACTCATTCTGGCAAGCCATGCTGTCAAAGAACAGACAGATGACGGGCAGAATGGGAGGGCTGAACAGACTCGGCCGAAAGCCCATAGAATCCACCGGGAAGGAGTATTGCACTGGTTGAGGTTCCTCTATAAACAGGATTGGAGCTCATAATTCAGTACAGCAGGACAGTTCTGACAGGAGAACGTGAGCACAGCAGGAACGAAGAGAAGACGGCACATGGGGGTGGGTGAGCAGAGAGAAGAGGGTTCCACTGCATGCACCTCCAGAAATTTAGGTACAATATGAAGGGGGGGGGGGGGGCAAAGACGCAATCAGAAGATCCGTTGCTGCATTCTCTCTCTGAATTGCTTGCTCAGTTCAAACAAAATAATAACCCTTTCGTAAACCTAAAGATTCAGAAGTGTAAAGTTTTCAACAACGAATCAAAATGCCGACCAATTAAACGGATGGGCTCAGGGAACCCGTAACCGAACAGGGGTATGAAGCTGAGAAAAGAAGCCAAGAACCTGTTTTGTTTCTGTCGCGGATGGGGAAAGGACAGAGAGAAATCAACTTAGGGGTCAGTGGGCCACCCCGTTCCCCTTAGTTACAGACTTGCACAGCAAGGTGGCTGCCTGGGTCGGTGGTGTTTAACCAAGACTTGTGTCAACAGCTCGGCCACAAAGAAAACCTGTGATTCTTCTGTGGCCTACTGTGGGCTACACAAACCTATATACTATGGGATGGCGGGGGGGGGGGGGGCTGGCCCTTTTGTTTCCAGCTGACTGTCATTCCAGGATGTCTCCCTCCGCACAGCCCTGGCTGGACAACCCTTAATTTATTTATTTCACATAAACCTCAGGGAAGTGAGCTTTCCTGGGTGCCAATGGTTCCTGTGATTGTCCGCAGTGACACACACACAAACACAAAGCATGGCCTCAGCTCCTTCTAGAAGAACGGAGTCACTGCCGACAAGGTAGTGCCGTGTTTCAATGGCAAGAGTCTTAGGCCTCAGAAAGGGCGTCTCAGTGGGGAAAGGGAGATCGGTCGGCGGCCTAGCGGTTCTCTCCCCATTATAAATAGCCAGCGGTGATGCCAAGCCCACGCAAGGCCGTGTCCTCCCCGCCCACCCTCCGGTAACGCTTGCCACGCTTTTCATAAGAAGATTATACTCCTTGGTATGAAAGGGAAATTGCCTGCTCGTCAGGGTGGGCAAAGAGGGCGGGAGCGGGGACTTAATGATTCCCCTGCTTCCTCCGTCGCCATGGCGACCTGGTGCCAACATCCCACCCCCTTTCTGCTCTATTAGACCCCTCTGAGGTAGATCAGGCAGGCATCAGCTTCGACGGCGGGTATTAATCACACACCCAGGTGAGTGATGGGAGATGGGATCAGAAAGGGTTGCCAACTCAGGGGTGGGGGATCTCTGGAGATTTGGTGCTGGAGCCTGGGAAGGGAAGGGAGCTCAGCACGGGACAATGCCAGGCGGCCCACCCTTTAGAGCAACCATTTTCTCCAGGGATTATGATCTCTGAAAACCGGCTGCAATTCCGGGAGATCTCCAGGCCCCACTTGGAGGCTGGCAACCCGGCCTTGTTCTGATCACCTGCCCAGCCAGCTCAGATCTCTTGTTGTGGTACAGAAGGGCGCCGGTTTATTCTTCAGTGTGTTCAAAAGTCCATGGCTTCGAGTGGAAGGAGAGGAAGGCGGGGTGAAGACCAGGGCTACCAGAAGGGTCTAGACCTCACTCTGGGACCAGGCTGGTCATCCCACCCCGAACTAGCAGCTCTCTGACACGACGGCCGCGGGAAGAGGAGGCTTGTCCCGAGGCGACTGCAGACCAGAGCAGATCACTGACTCATGCAGGCGAGCGAGACAGCAAGCTGGGAATCCAAGAGCACCTGTTCGCAGGTGCAGAGCCGGCCGGTAGCCCAGAGCAAAGGTCTGCGAGAGAACACAGGCCAGCCTCCAGCGTCAACGGCACTCCTCGGGACCAGAACTCTGCCACAGACTCCCCTGAGCAGCCTCGGTCGAGTCCCTTTCCCTCCGGTTCCATTCCCTCTCTGCCGGGCAGGAGCGCAGCAACGCCTGCCCGCAGGGTCACCGCGAGGACAAATCAGACAAGCCCTTTCCCCCGGAAAAGAGACACCGACACGGCAAAGAAGGACCCCGGCGCAAAGGAAGAGGTCCAAACCTCTGGGCTCGCCTGCCCCCCCCCCCCCAACCCTTTCGCCCTGCGGTCTTCCAGACGCCCCCTTCGGTGCACCGAGGCACCGGGCTGGAAGGCTCTCCGGTAATCCTATTTACGGCTAAGCCACTGCATCACTCCAGGACTTACTGCGGAGAAAATATGTTCCTAATTTCCTTCTGCCTTCTCTCTGCTGACAAGCCGGGGCCAGATTGACAGAGGCGAGCGAGGCAGGCACACAACACACAACACACACACACACCCATTCCCCAATCTCGCTCTCTCTCGCCTGCTTTCTGTCCCTGACGGTTCCCCATCGCCCCCCCCCCCCCCCCCGGGCCATCTCCGCCGCTGGAAAGGTTACCTTGGTGCTCTCCGGGGCCGGGGCCGGCGCTGTCACTGAGGATGCTGGGGTCACTCTGCGACCTGCCTCGGGGGAGAAAACAGCCAGGGCTTTCTTCTGCTGCAGCCATGAGAGGGGGGGGGGGTGGAGGAAGGGGCGGGGTGGGGGCGGCACGGCGGACTTCAGAGGCCCGGGGGAGCCGAGGGACTCATGGAATCGGAGGCGCCCCAAGGTCACCGCGGGGGAGGCGAGGAGATGCGGCGCGGAGGGGAGGGGGGGGGACGGGAGGGGGGGGACGGGCGCTTCTCAGCCGGGCCGCCCCAGCCGCGGGGACATCTCGGCCAGCCGCCTCCCGCGAGCTCCCTGCCCAGCCCGGCCCGGCGCTGGCACCATCCAGCAGGAGGGCAGGGGGCATCCAAAAAGCCCGGGCGCCTACTGCCTGCCCAGGCGGGGAAGTTTCTTCCGAGGCAGCCTCTCCATCAGGGCCGGTGCCATGCCTCCCCGGGCGGAGGGAGGCGCCTTTGGGGGAGTGGGGGAGCCCGGGTGCGGCTGGGTGACTCTCGGTCCCCCTTGGCTCCCCCCCACCCCCGGCACGAGAGAGTAAAAGAAACGGCGGGCAAAGGAAGAGGGGAGGGGGGGGAGAGAGAAGCAACCCTCTCCTGGAATGGCTCTAATCTGCTGCTCTTCTCAGAGCATCTGTTGGGAAACAGTGGGATTCTCCCATCATACCCTGCGAGAGGGAGTGTGACATCACCACGGGGGGGGGGGAAATGAGGAGGAGGGGGAGTGGTTGGGGAGAGGGAGGGAGACCTTACTTGCCTGGCACAAAGGCCAGGAGGAGAGCAGCAGGTGAGGGGGGGAGGGTCCTTTCTCCCTAACCCCCCCCCCCCCGCTCCCGCTCCTCGGGGTGGAGTGATGCTCTGGTCTGCGGGGTGGAGCTGCCTGGTTCTCAGACACCCCCCCCATACACACACACTCCTCAAGCTGGCGACCACCTTCCCCATATCCTCTTTCCTCTAGTAAGGAGTTGCTGGAGGAGGGTTGCATTGTGCGGCTGTGTGTGTGTGGCAGAGAGAGACTGAGGGGGGGAGAGAGAATGTGGAAGGGGGAATAATGCTCAAAAGCTGCAGCAACCCTATATTTCCCCTCTTCCTCTGACCCCAGAAGGGACTGGGGATGGAGGGCCAGGATATGGTCTAATACCTGTCCCATTCTGAACACAGCCTTTGTGCCTTTTCACGCCTCGCCCAGCACCCCCTCCCAGGGCCGTAGCCAGGATTTCTTAAAGTCAGGGGGCATTTAAATTCCTTAGGGGGCACTGGCGAGTCGAATCAAAAAGTAATTTCATTCAGTCTCGGGGGTGAATGGAGAGGTGCTGTCTGGCTCCACGTGGCCACCGTAGCTGGCCCTTTGCGCCAGACAGCTGTGCAGGAATTCCCAGCTCCTTCCCTGCACCTGCCACTGCTCAGTGGCCCTGGGCTGGATGGGAACCCCGGGGGGGGGCTTGCCAGTAAGTCGGGGGGCCTAGCCCCGAGATGCCCCGCTGTCATTACAGGCCTGCCCCCTCCACTGCTGAGGAGCTGCAGTTGGGTCATACTAAGACAATCAGGCAAGGAAAAGTCGAAGGCAGCAGGAAAAGAGGAAGACCGGACCGGAGATGGATGGACTCGGTCACGGAAGCCACAGACCTCGATCTACATGACCTGAGCAAGACTGTTCATTATAGGACTTGACGGCACATCACCCACACGAAGCGACACGTTCTGGATACTCAAAAGTGCTCCATAAATGCTTCTCTGTCTCCCTTTGGATTCCTCTTCATCGTCGACTGCAACTTCTCCTGCTTCCACCACCACCCCCCCCCCCCCCCATTTTGGAAAGAAATCAATAACTAGGCAATACCCACCATGTTTTCTCTCCCTCCCCGCTCTCAGTGTACCTGCAACCCCATCAACCGCACTCTAGATTGTTAGATCTGGTGTAGCCTGAAAGCCTACTATCCTTTCTGCAAATCATAAGCATTGTGGGGATGAGAACAGGAGGAGGAGGAGGAGGAGGAGGAGATTGGATTTGTACCCCACCCTTCACTCTGAGTCTCAGAGTGGCTTACAATCTCCTTTCCTTTCCCCTCCCCACAACAGATACCCTGTGAGATAGGTGGGGCTGAGAAAGCTCTGACTGAAACTTGAGAGAGCAGCTCTGAGATAATTTGTGACTGACCCAAGGTCACCCAGCTGGCTGCACGTGGAAGACTGGGGAATCAAACCCAGTTCTCCCAGATTAGAATCCACCACTCTTAACCATTCCACCAAACTGGATTATAATGGAAGCACTGTCAGCCCCCAGATGGACCCAAAGCAGCTTACATCTTCTCCTCCATTTTATCCTCACAACAAGCCAGTGAGGATGAAAATGTGCGATGGGGAGGGGCCATGGCTCCGTGGAAGAGCATCTGCTTGGCATGCAGAAGGTCCCAGATTCAATCCCCGACATCTCCAGTTGAAAGGACCAGGCAGGAGGTGAGGTGAAAGACCTCAGCCTGATGGACCGATGGCCTGATACAAAACAAGGCAGCTTCAAAAGTGCATCCCCCTATACTTTCTCTCTATTATATGAGAGGGGCTGTGGCTGAGTGGTAGAGCCCCTGCTTGGCATGCAAAAGGTCCCAGGTTCAATCCCTGGAATCTCCATTTAAAGGATCTGGCAGGAGGTGACATGAAAGACCCAGAGATCCTGAAGAGCTGCTGCCAGTCTGAGTCGACAATCCTGATCTAGATGGACTGAAGGAAGGGCAGGGTTTGGGAGGGGGGGACTTCAATGGGGTAGAATGCCATACACGTGGAATTCACGGCCACAGGAGGTGGTGGCGGCTACAAGCATGGACAGCTTCAAGAGGGAATTGGATAAACATATGGAGCAAAGGTCCATCAGTGGCTATTAGTCTGTATCTTTAAGGCTGTGATTCTCTGTTTGTATTTTGGTCAGGAAGCAATTTTTCTCCAGGCCCGTTTGCCCGGGGATTCTGGAGGGTTTTTTGGTCATCTTCTGGGCTTACCCAGAGACAGAGAACAGTTCACCTGGAAAGAATGGCCACTTTGGAAGGTGGACTGTATAAGAACATAAGGGAACATAAGAGAGGCCAATGTTGGATCAGGCCAATGGCCCATCCAGTCCGACACTCTGTCACACAGTGGCCAAAAACACCAGGTGCCCTCAGAAGATCCACCAGTGGGGCCAGGACACTAGAAACCCTCCCACTGTTGCCCCCCCAAGCACCAAGAATACAGAGCATCACTTGCCCCAGACTGAGAGATCCTATCTATACCGAATGGATAGACTTCTCCCCTATCGGTTCATGTTCCCCATGGCATGTCCCTGCAGGGTGGAATCTTCAGCATGCAGGTCCATTGATTAATCTAATGTCAAACAATTCTCCCATGAAGGCTTGCAGCTGAAAGCAGGTACATAACGTAGCACTGCACTTCTCATCTGTGCCTTTCTGAAGGTCCGTAACACACATTCACACATGCAAAGTGATCTTGCTGCTGCAGCGTTCAAGAGACAGCCACCTATGCATGAATCTGACCTGGAAGCCAATTGCAAGGCTTGGGTTCAGCCCTAAAATGTGTGGATAATGAGGGGGGGGGTACTGTGCCGATGTTTTGGAGCCGGACTCAAATGCACCAGAATCAGGCCTGTAGCTGCAGTGGGGCATCTCAGGGCGTGGCCCCCCTAATTACTGGCAAGACCCCATGGCTTCCCATCCAGCCCAGGACCCCCAAGTGGTGGCGGATGCGAGGAAGGAGCCGGGTCTTTCTTTACTTTGATTAGCCAGTGTCCTTTTAGAAATTTAAATGCCCCCCAACTAAAAAAAACTCCTGGCTGCGGGCCTGACCAGAATTGAAACAAAATTCTGCACAGATGCCAAAATTCAGATGTCAGTGGCTTAATATTGACATATGTTTTAAATTTCCCTTTTCAAATGCGAGTCTAGGCACCCACGTTACAAAAATAAATCTGGAGTCCTGCTGAGGAACTGTAAGACGACAGTGTTTAAATCAGCCTTCCATCATAATAATTGTATAGATACGCCTAACTTGTGTGACGAAAATATGATTAAAGTTTGTATACTCTGCATATTGCCTTACCTGTTGTAAGTTGTATTCAATTTTATTTAATAAAATGTTATTTAAAAAAAAATCAACTTACGATATGCAATATTTGTTTCTTCCCCCCCCCTAAACCCCCTAATCTAAAAGTATGTCAGAAAGAATACTAGAAATCATTGCCCTGACACACTAGCTTTCTACAGCAGAAAAGAGCAAGAGTCTATGAGCTTTCAGGAGTCACTGCTCACTTCTCCAGGTATCTGAAGAAGTAAGCAGTTACTCACGAAAGCACACACCCTGCCACCAGTTTTGTTAGTCTTTAAGGTGCTATTGGACTCTTGCTCTTTTCTACTGCTACAGACAAACATGGCTACCCACGCAATGTTCCCTCTAAGTGGTAGAGTCTTGTGAGCAAAAATTCTACTTTGTGAGCAACGGGCAGTAAAGTTGTAAGCGAGCCATTTGGCTACTGCATAAATTAGTTTGGTCTGGAGCCATCCTTCCTGAGCAAAGACAAAAAATGTGTGAGCCAGAGGCTAAAAGACTGTGAGCTAGCTCGCACCAACTCAGCTTAGAGGGAACACTGCTACCCAGCTTGATCTAGCTTTCTACATGCAGGGTTTTTATCCATCCACCAAAGCACTACCTGTTTATCTACTTGCAATTTCTTGCTTTCAAATGGCTAGATTGGCAGGAGCTGGGACCAAAGACCCACTCTGTTTAAACCACTCAGAAATGGGGTTTTTTTACAACACATTTTATTGAGTTTTCCATTTTTAACATAAACAGTTTAACAATTAAAAATACTATAAACGTACAATATATATCATAGTAAAGGAGTATATCATCAGTATGTTTGCTAAAGGGTAACAATAATATCACTTTTGAAGAAGAATGCACAGCTGCAAATTAAGGAAAGTTTAGTAACCTTACGGCCTTAGAGGTTAAAAGTAAACAAATAGATAGTAATAGTGATTGGTTTTCACTATGGTTCTGTTGATGATATAATGTTGTTATTTGTTATGCTAGAGAGAAACACGATTGTGCATATTGGGGGTTTCAGATTCAGCACAGAACAAAACACCCACTTCTTGACAACGGAGGCTGTGGAATCATGATTCGAACTGCTGCCGCGATCAGCGGGGCCGTAGCTTAGTGCTCAAGCATAGGCATTGGTGTGCAGAAAGCCCCTGTTCAGTCTCTGGTATTTCCAAACACAGTTCAAAGATTCTCGAGGACCAGGGGAGAGTTTAAGGCCCATTCTGCGTCTAGCCTTCGCTCCGCTGTTTCACCAAACCCACGTTGGAACAGAAATCCCCCTCTACATTGCATGCCACTTGCACTTTCTTTGATTGTCGGATTTTACTGAAGCCTCCACACTGCATGCCTATCACGTCCTTTGATCTCTTGGTTTTATGGTAACCATCTGCATAGATTCATGGCCGTTTTAGGGCCATTCAGGGGTGACCCTGCAGTCAGTATGGGCGTTGGCCCAGGGTATCTGAATGTGGTTTAGAGCCGCATCTTTTTCTGTTCCTAAGAGCTCCTGTCCCTCAAAGCAGAGGATGCAGAGCTAGATAACACAGACTCCACTTCAGCAGTTTTCCAAAAACCACATTGATCACATGAGCTTAGATGAAACTCATTTCGGGCTCAGAAGGCCCATTTGTGTCTATCTTTTTATGCAAAAGCAAAAATTGAAAGGGGGTAGGGATGCCAGCCTCCAGAGGGGACCTGACAACCCCCCAGAATACAGCTCCTCTCCAGACTACCGAGATCTACCCCTGGAGAAAACAGATGCTTCGGAGGGTGGACTCTAGGGCATTGTGCCCCCCTGAGGTGCTGCCCTCCCCAGGCTCCACCCCCAAGTTTCCAGAAGTTTTTCAATTCGGAATTAGCAGCCCCACCACCACCGCCAGTGACCAGGGTGGACCTGGAATTCCAAAATGGGGGGGGGGACTTCTGTTTTTAGGCTTCACAAACATTCATAGGATCATCGAGTTGGAAAGGACCTCCAGGGTCAATATTGATGAGGGGGCCGTGGTGGCTCAGAGGTTAAGACACTGAGCTGCAGACCAGAAGGTCGGTAGCTCAGCAGTTCGAGATCCGAGTGCCGCCTGACGGAGTGAGCTCCCGTCTCTGGCCCCAGCTCCTGCCAACCTAGCAGTTCGAAAGCAAGAAACTGCAAGTAGATAAATAGGTACCGCTTCAGTGGGAAGGTAACACTGTTCCATGCACCTCGGCGTTTAGTCATGCCAGCCACATGACCACAGAGAAGTCTTCAGACAGCGCTGGCTCTTCGACTTGGAAATGGAGATGAGCACTGCCCCCTAGAGTCAGATTCAACTGGCTTTCGAGCAAGAGAAACCCTTACCTTTATCTTAACATTGATGAAAACACAAATGAACATTCAAACACACTATTTGCAAAGTATGTGCCATTTCCTTTAAATAGAGCAGTGTGTGTGGTGGTGGGGGAGACAGGCATTCTTACTTTCCATTTGAAGAGCAAATATCATGTTTGCAGTGGGAAAGCGTTTCCTTTAAAACAAAAGGATGTATCATGCCAGATCTGCTAAGTTCTGAGTCAGCAGATCTGCTTGTTTTCTGTGAGTCAGCAGAATTTTAAACAGACCCATTTGTATTACTCAGCAAGCCCTGTGTGACCCCTGACCAGTGCTCTAAACCTCGGTGCTGTTTTCTTTTGCAAAGAGAAAAAACGACTGCAGGTCAAGGTACGACAGCAACCATTTTGTTTTGATGACGCTGGGAGAACTTCTCCCAGAAGAATACTTTGAGGTTTGCTGAAAAACTTGCTGAGTGCACAGCACTTCAATGATACTCTGTGTGGCTAGAGCGTCAGAGGAGGATCGGGGGGGGGGGGGGGGAAGGTTCAAATCTGCACGGTGCCATGGAAGTTTCCTGGGTAACTTTGGGCCAGACACACAGCTCTCAACCTAACCTACCTCTCAGCCTAACCAGCTCTCAACCTAACCTACCTGCAAGGATCAAATGGAGGAGAATGCTCTAGGCAACCTTGGGGCCCCAAGAGGTAGAAAGTGAGGTTGCCAAGTGCCAAATCAGTCGTAATTCTCGGGGAACCCCAAGACACACTTGGAGATTAGTAGCCAGAGTAGAAAGGTAGGGTATAAATGAAGTAAATAAATACATATATAAATACAGCCTAAGAAGAAGAAGAGAAGAAGAGATTGGATTTATACCCCACTCTTCACTCACTTGGAGTCTCAGAGCGGCTTACAAACTCCTTTCCCTTCCCCTCCCCACAACAGACACCCTGTGAGCTAGGTGGGGCTGAGAGAGGTCTTTCCCAAGCTGACCTTGAGAGAACAGCTGATCCAGAGCTATGGCTTGCCCAAGGTCATCCAGCCAGGTGCAAGTGGAGGAGTGGGGAATCAAACCTGGTTTTCCCAGATTAGAGTCTGTGCACTTAACCACTACACCAAACTGGCTCCCACCAAACTGGCTCCCTATGTACTTTCTTGTAATGGCCAAACCATGACGGGGCTGAGGTGCCTTCTGCTTATGTATTCCTCCCCTTTGTGATCTGAGGTAGACTATTCGTTGCTTTTGCCCTGACCTGGATACATTGGGCTGGCCCAATCTTGTCAGGTCTTGGAAGCTAAGCAGGGTTAGCCCTGGTCAGTATTTGGATGGGAGACCACCATTTGGATGGGAACACCTGGCATTTTTGCCCACTGTATGACAAAGTGTTGGACTGGATGGGCCGCTGGCCGGATCCAGCATTGGCTTCTCTCATGTTCTTATGTTCACAAAAGAAGGCCAGGGTCTCTACACAGAGGCAGGTAATGGAAAACCACCTATGAACATCTCTTGCTTTGGAAATCCTACAGGGACTCCGTAAGTCAGCTGTGAATCGACAGCCCTTCCCACCACCATTCTTTGCTCTTACATGCGAACCAGCAAGCTACAGTTCATGCTTCTCCTACAAACCAGAACGGAAACAACACTCAGCCCATCTGTAACAGTGACACCGCTACACATTTATAAGCTCAGAACTCAGAATTTGTCTGCTCCTCCTCTTTGCCTCTAATTTAGGGTTGCCACTATGTTTGCAAAATCATTTACTGTGGTAATTCTGTAGAAAATTCTCACCTCGGGTCCTGTTATTAGAGAGTCAACATGGAATGTTTCCTTCAAGAGCTGATAAGTAGAAATGGATAAAAATTGTGATTGCTACATGCTCAGATAAAGCAATTATTGTGAGACAAATTGTTTACATTGTGTGGCATTCGTTGCGTGTGAGCGATTATAGAAGAGGATTTTCCACAGAATTACTACAGTAAATGATTTTGCAAACATCTCTTTATTGACACGATGTTATTTCATCACGGATTCTGTGTTTGGATTTCCACTTCCTCCCGTGATCTCTCATTTTTGGCTTCTACCCTCCAGGTGGTGGCTGGAGCTCTCCTGGGATTACAACTGATCTCCATAAGACAGAGATCCCTTCCCCTGGAGAAAATGGCTGCTTTGGAAGGTGGACTCTATGGCATTGTACCCTGCTGAGGTCCCTCCCCTCCCAACAGGCAGGGGTTGCCGCTCCCCAACATGATGACGTTACTTCTGTGTGATGTCATCACAGTGGGGACTCCCCACCCCCTCCAGTAACGCCCCCCAAAGTCCCTCTCTGGGGACTTTGAGGGCACCTAGCAACCCTATAGGGCCTGAAGATCTCCAGAAATTACAGCAGATTTCCAGATGACAGAGATCAATTCCCCTGGAGAAAATGGCTGCTTTGGAGGCCGGACTCAATGACATCATACCCTGCTGAGGGCCCTCCCCTCCCCAAACCCCACCCTCCCCAGGTTCCACTTCCTAAATCTCCAGGAATTTCCCAACCTGGAGCTGGCAGCTCTAGCTGCAGCTTGATAACCATTCCAGAATCTTGGAGGACTTTGCTAGAAAGGGGGCTCGGTACAAAAACCAGCTGCAAATGAGACCTGGGCCAGATTTGAATTTGCAGATCACAAACTTTAGCACCGTCCCTAAAAAATAAAAAGACAAAACAACAAATAAACCAAAAAACACCTGCGTTTGCTCCCCAAATGTATCCAATGATGAATCCCTGTAGACATCAAGTTTCAGTTCTAGAACAAACAGTGACATTCTAATCTCTGTGAATCTAGATATGGATTTGGGGTGACCCCTCCCTCCCCTTGGAGTGACAGTCTGAGATACTAGCGAAAGCATAATTGAAGATGCTTGAAACCAGAAAGGGCTGCTCAGCCACAAGAGGTCTCCCTGTGACAGGAAATGATACCATTCCATAGTTCCTCTGTAACAGAGCTAGCCTTACCATCTTTCTGACACTTACTACTAACCCCGGGGCCTTAGGATGGGGCGTTTTGAACCTTGTGGGAGAGCGCAAGTATAATTAGGCTCAAAGATCTTGTAATTAATAACTTATTTCTCAAGTATAAGGCCTAATATCCTGACCTGGCCCTGCTGAGGGACCTCCTGATGGCACCTGGGTTTTGGCCACTGTGTCCACAGAGTGTTGGATTGGATGGGACACTGGCCTGATCCAACATGGCTTCTCTTATGTTCTTCTGACCTGGATGGCCCAGACTAGTCCGACCAGGGAAGCTAGCCTCCAGGTGGGACCGGAGGATCCTCCAGAATTACAGCTTATCTCCAGACCACAGAGATCAGTTCTGCTGTGGAAAACTGATACTTTCACCGGAGGATTCTATGGCATTATACCCCACTGAGGTCTCTGACCTCTCCAGGCTCCACCTCCAAATCTCCATGAATTTCCCGACCTGGATCTAGCAACCCTACCCCTCCCCATTCCCCACCAGCGCCCAGGGACCTGGCGACCATAGTGCAATCTCATCAGATCTTGGCCGCTAAGCAGTGTTGGCCTTGGTTAATACTTGGATGGGGGGCCACGAAGGAAGCCTGGGATCACTATGCAGACCCAGGCAATGGCAAATCACCTCTGTTTGTCTCTTGCCTTCAAAACCCTACGGGGTCACCTTAAACTGGCTGTGACTTGATGGCAACAGGGGTCACTTCAAGCAGGAATGTGCAGGAACGCCGTTCGGGAGTAACAAGCCCAGGAGCAGGCACATATGGTGATGCGCTGTGGGAAAAAGCAAAAGCACACTAACTCAATCTGTATTTTCATGCTTGCTGTAGGGAGCTTCCCTGCAAGAGCAAAGGAAACCTAAAGTGTCTTTTGTCAAAGTGTAAAGCTGGCTCGCCAGCTCTCAGTTGGGAAATATCTGGAGATTTTTGGGGTGGAGCCTGAGCAATGGGTGTTGCCTTCTGACACACATCCTGGAATGTATTGGAGTTGGGAGTCCGTGGAACAGTGAAACAGCTAGATCTTTATTGCTGGTCCGGATGAAGCATTCAACCCAAGGCTCGAAGCCCTCCTTTTATGCTGGTCAGGGATAATCCCCTGACCTTGTCCAACTGCCCTGATAGGCTATTATCAGTCTATTTACATCTCATAGGTTCCCTGGGAGAAACCTAGGTACATGATTGGCGGCCGGTTTGAATCCACCTGGCCTTTGTTCTACCTGGCTGAAGCTCAGGTAGTTTCTTGGCCATGTGCTCTGGCCACATGGCGGTCGCCATTACTGGAGCACATGGCGACCGCATGGTCAATACATAATACTTCCGGTGATTTCAGGTGGTGTGGCATATGCAAATATGTTATGCTAATGAGTCATGCTAATGAGCTCCTGCACCTCTTTTTTTACGAAATGACCCCTGCAGTGAGGCCTAAAAGAGGGTGGATCAGGGAGCTGATTAATTCACTCCCTTTCTCCCTTTCTTTGAGAGCCAGTTTGGTGTAGTGGTTAAGTGCGCGGACTCTAATCTGGGAGAACCGGGTTTGATTCCCCACTCCTCCACTTGCACCTGGCTGGATGACCTTGGGCAAGCCATAGCTCTGAACCAGCTGTTCCCTCAAGGACAGCTTGGGAAAGAGCTCTCTCAGCCCCACCTACCTCACAGGGTGTCTGTTGTGGGGAGGGGAAGGGAAAGGAGTTTGTAAGCCGCTCTGAGACTCCCTTGGGGAGTGGAGGGCGGGATATAAATCCAATCTCTTCTTCTTCTTCTCTTCTTCTCACCTTGGACTTCATCTGTTCCTTTATTCTTTTGTACCCTGCCTTTCTCCCCAGTGGGGATCCAAAGTAGCTTACCTGGTTCTCTATTTTATCTTTAGAACAGCCCTGTGAGGTAGGCTAGGCTGAGAGCAAGCAGCTGAGCCAAAGTCACCCAGCAAGCTTTCATGACAGAGCAGGGGTTCGAACCTGGATCTCTCCCACATCCTAGTTTGACATTATAGCCACTGGACCACACAGACACAAGAATGTCAAAATATTAAAGGGCCTGATTTGAAAACAGGTTTTTGAGCCCTGACAGTGGGGAGCATCTCAACAATCACAATTGTTCTCTGGATCCAGCCCCGTCATCAGAGAATTCCTCCTTCCTGCCTCCAGCTTTTTACTGCAAACCAGAGGACCATCTGCTTGAAAGGAGAAACAGGGACTTTTCCCACTCTTAGTCACAGCCCCCCGTTTTGGCTCCAAAATCCGCATTTCAGTTTGGGTGCTGTCATGTTTGCATCAGACCGGTGAGTCTTTGGCTGCTTTCACACATGCTGGATAATGCACTTCCAATGCACTTTAACAATCATTTGCACTCCATGTCTTTCTGCGGTCTCATTTTACTTGCTGGTATGTTCCTGTTTCATTGGGGGGGGGGGGCTCTGTTCCACACATGTTTTAGTCCCTCTAGTGGTTGATTCAATACCACGCAGCTTTATTTCTCACATTAAAAAATGGCCATTTAAATCTGCAGGGAGATGACGCTGCAAATATAAGAACATAAGGACATAAGAGAGCCAATGTTGGATCAGGCCCATGGCCCATCCAGTCCAACACTCTGTCACACAGTGGCCAAAAACACCAGGTGCCCTCAGGAGGTCCACCAGTGGGGCCAGGACACTAGAAGCCCTCCCACTGTTGCCCCCCCCCCCAAGCACCAAGAATACAGAGCATCACTTGCCCCAGACTGAGAGTTCCTATCTATGCCTTGTGGCTAATAGCCACTGATGGACCTCTGCTCCGTGTGTTTATCTAATTCCCTCTTGAAGCTGTCCATGCTTGTAGCTGTCACCACCTCCTGTGGCCGTGAATTCCACATGTGAATCACTCTTTGGATGAAGAAGTACTTCCTTTTATCTGTTCTAACCCGACTGCTCAGCAATTTCATGGAGTGCCCACGAGTTCTTGCATTGTGAAATATATCTGTGTGACATACCAGTAAGTAAAATGAGAATGCAGAAAAGCCCGCAGTTGCAAACAATTCTAAGAGTGTGTTATCAGATATGTGTGAAAGCAGCTCTGATCCATTTCCTGCTCCCTCCTGTCACCATCCCCTCTATCATGCCTAGATGCAGCTCAGATGAGAATCTCATTTTGGATGGAGCATTTTGTAGTCAGTTGTATTTCTATTGAATTGCAGGGATTTCTTGTTGATTAAGGAGAAGGAACACCTTCCCTATGAAGAAAGGTTAAAGAGGTTAAAGCTTTTTAGCCTGGAGAAACAACAATTGAGGGGTGACGTGATAGTGGTTTACAAAATCATCTATGAGATAGGGAGGATGGAGAAAGAAGTATTTTTCTCCCTTTCTCACAATACAAGAATTCATGGGCACTCAATGAAATTAATGAGCAGCAGGCTTTGATCTGTTCTGTGAGAAAGGAAGGACTTCTTCACCCAAAGTGTAATTAACACATGGGATTCACTGCCGCAGAAAGTGGTGGCAGCTACAAACATAGATAGCTTCAAGAGGGGATCATCTTAACATATGGAGCAGAGGTCCATCAGTGGCTATTCGTCAAAAGGTATAGATGGAACATTGTGTCTGGGGCTAGTGATGCTCTGTATTCTGGGTGCTTGGGGGGCAACAGTGGGAGGGCTTCCGGAGTTCTGGCCCCACTGGTGGACCTCTTAATGGCACCTGGGTTTTGGCCACTGTGTGACACAGAGTGTTGGACTGGATGGGCCAGTGGCCTGATCCAACATGGCTTCAATTATGTTCTTATGTCTGAGGCAGTGATGCTCTGCATTCTTGGTGCTTTAGGGGGGACAACAGTGGGAGGGCTTCTGGAGTCCTGGTCCTGCTGGTGGACCTGGGTTTTGGCCACTGTGTGACACAGAGTGTTGGACAGGATGGGCCATTGGCCTGATCCAACATGGCTTCTCTTACGTTCTTTCGTTCTTATAATGTGGATTGCTGTGAATTACTGGACAGAACCCAATCTTGGCTGAAAAGCAGGCCAAAAAAAATGGATAAAATAAAATAACCAATGAACAAACAACTCTGCTGATTATTTAAAAGCCAACAGCTTAGATGCCCATCCAAGTACCAACAGCAGGGACCAAAATGAAGCTGAGTGCAGTGGTTCCCGGGGGGGGGGGGGGGAGGCTGTCCTTGTGACTACCCAATCAGTGCTAGCATTAGAACTCTCCTTTTTCTTCACTGTAGTGATGATCTAGTGTTCCCCTATAGCTGCTTTGGATTTGCCGAAGTGGCAGAAAAGGTTACCATCATGTACTTCTGCCAACAGCTCGTTGTTTCAAAGAGCTTGCTGACATTCCCCAATGGAGAGGCAACGAAGATGAAGGATTCGGGAAACATACTGGACTGCCTGAGTACGTCCATGTGATAGAATTCATCTCTCCGCTGCTCTTGCAAAAAGCTGTTCTTCTAATATGTGTCTCCATCCGTCAGGATGATTAATAGACGCTGACATATTCAGTCCCCTGAGTTACAGAGAATTACATGAGGCGTGTGACATATCGGCTGCAGAGAGCAGGTTAAGGCCGTCCAGTTTGAAGAGGCTAAGGGGGAAGGGAAGGGTCGAATAATACCCGACTTATTCTGACGCACCATTTATTCTGTGATGCATTTGGTTATAGAGCTGGGATTTTACACCAGGGAGACTTTTGCAACTGGGAAAAGTAGGCCCTGCAAAGTTCATATTTTAATCCTTAATACTGTAGGGGTGGGTTTAAATCCCAAAGTATGGTTTTTTATTTGCCCACTCAAACACAGGACTGTTAACAGTTTCAGCTGTGAATAATGTTAACTGAGAGCTAGTTTGGTGCAGTGGTTAAGAGTGCAGACTCTAATCTGGGAGAACCGGGTTTGATTCCCCCACTCCTCCACATACAGCTGCTGGTGTGACCCTGGGTCAGTCACAAGTTCACTCAGAGCTGTTCTCTCAAGAGCAGTTCTCAAAAGAGCTCTCTCAGCCCCACCTACCTCACAGAGTGTCTGTTGTAGGGAGGGGAAGGGAAAGGGACTGTAAGCCACTCTGAGACCTCGAGTTAAGTGCAGGGTATAAATCCAATCTCTTCTTCTTCTTCTTTTTCTGTAGCCTGTTACTGCTGACCCTAGAGTGCTGGTGGGAAGTGCCATCAAGTTGCAGTTGACTTATGGCAGCCCAGCAGGGTTTTCTAGGCAAGAGGCAAACACAGGTGGGTTGCCATCACCTGCGTCTGCATAGCAACCCTGGATTTCCTTGGTGATGTCCCACTCAAGTGCTAACTGAGGCTGACCCTTCTTAGCTTCCAAGAGCGGGTGAAATCGGCTGAACCCGGATCATCCAGATCAGGTAAACTGCCTTCCCAAAGAACTGTGCTCCTCATCCGAGCCAGTTGTATCTCTAGCCCATTCCATGTTACAATGAACGCATGTACAATTTCCGTAAAGTCTACCACTGGCCTTTTCTAATGGGTGTGTTGAGTAATTCTTATTTTACATTTAATACATGTACAGCTGAATGTGTGATAGAAACCCTGAATTTATCCAGCTACTGGTCCTTGGTTTTAATTGCTCTTTCTTTAGGCTGGTCCTGCATTGGGCAGGGGGGTTGGACTAGATGGTCTGTATGGCCCCTTCCAGTTCTATGATTCTATGAGACTTACAAACATACATATGTGCATTCACTGTAACATGTGAACACATGAACTCACAAAGCTGCCTTATACTGAATTAAACCATTAGTCCATCAAGGTCGGTATTATCTACGCAGACTGGTGTGAGATTGGGCCAATAGATATAGTCCACAACAGGTCTCCTTAAGTAGAAAGTCCTTTTTTTGTAGAAAAGATCATGTTGGTCAGACACTTTTTCTGTTAGTAATGCCCAAGCTTAGAAATGCAGTTACAATTATACTTGATATGAAATATGGCTCGTCTACCATCTACCAATCAATAGTGAGAATTATTGGCGCCCAAATATACTGGCCCACTTTTCCCAAGAAAAGCGCGGCAAAATAGGTTCTCAGGAAAAAACACAGTTGAAGGTTTTTGAAGAAGATGTTCCCATAGGAAACTAGGCAAAGAAACATATAACACCTGTGGTTCTTGTAACACATAACAGGAGGCTTTTCTGTTCAAGGTTGTTAGCCAAGGAATAGCCAGCTAAAGATAAGAGGGGAGGAAAAGCAAATAAGTAATGAGCATGTGCAAAGCAAAGCAGGCAAGCAAAACGCACATTCCAAAGGTGGGAGTCGGGTCACCGATGCTACCTCCCGAGCGGGACCTTAAGGGGTCGAAAGAAACCTTGGAACACAAAGCAATGTTAATGGATCATAAAACCGGATAGGGAAACCACAAGCATTAATACAGGTAATACATTCAGCAACCTTATTGATCATGGCAAGACAGTCACCCATAACTATGGCAGTGCTAACTGACAACTGGCAGCAACTCTCCAAAGTGTTAGGTAAAGGTCTTTCACATTGCCAACTACCTGATCTTTTAACTGGAGATGCCGGGGATTGAACCCGAGATCTTCTGAGCCATGGCCAATTCTCTTAACAGGATTAATATCTAGGGAGGTAGGGTGTCTTCTTGCCTAGGCCAGAAGGAAGGCAGATCGTGGCTCATCAGTGCAGGAGATAAGAGTCATTTGTGGATGTAAAAGTTCAAACCTAGGAACTCTTAGTAAAATGTGTCTTGTAACTGACCCTCAAGCTTTATGGTACCTGAAATATGTAGGAGTCTGGATGCATACAGTCTATTCCAACAACTTATTTCTTCCCCGTCTCCATGAAACAGACACTTAACAAGGATCAGTCTTGCAAACTGTCTCTTCATTTTTGCCAGGACTGGGGGCGGGGCGGGTGGGAAGGTGGCAGTAATCCTATTTTCTATGCAGCAGTATTTTAAGAAATTGAACGAAAACTGACATACGCCTGGACAATATTTGCTCACTGAGCAATACTGTATTTTGACCCATAACACAGTAGTCAATAACAAGGCAGTATTACATACAAATAACAAAGTTCCAATTGCCAATACACAAAATAGTATACATTTAGACACAGCAATCATGATAAAGAGGGATAATAACAGAATAATGTGGAGATATACATTCATAGTTGATGACATAGGTGTCAACTATGGGGGGGCTCGAGGGCTCGAGCCACCCTCGAAATTTCCCGGGGGGGACTCAGCCACCCCCGGCAAAACAGAGCGCCCACCGGGCCCTTTCTAGGCCCGCCTGCCTGCCAGCTGTCTGCCACCGCCACCTCTCCCCAGCCCCAGCCTGGCCACTCCTGCCTCCATCCCTCCATCCAGGGGCCAGCTGGGCAAATGCCCAGCGTGCTGGCATCACCCGGAAGTGACGCCATCACGCTGGACACGTTGCCGGGGTGATGCTCTAGCAATCGCCCCGAAACTCTATGGCACCATATAGTTGATGATGACAGTGAACCAAGCGAGACAAGGTCCCAATATCACTCCCTTGTTTCTGAAACGTTCTTCCTCAGTCGCTGTAAAACACCAAATTAAAAGTAATAACAAAATGAAATACAGTGGGCAACCTGTTCGTGCTTACAGGAGAACGGGCCCAGGGGTTCTGGAGCGTGCTGACTCCCCTAATTCTTTATCGTTTGTAATGAAGGAGAAGCTTTTCCAACCTCCCTCAGGAGTAACCCTTAATGAGAACCTCCTGGTCTCCCGTCTGGGATGTAGCACTGTGATATATTAAAGGAAAGTAGATAAGGAGCACAGTGCAGCGCTCCCCTATGTTGGAGAATATTATGTATATCTCAATTAAAGTAGGCTGTGAGTTCCATCAATTACACTAACCTCCAAGTACATTCCATGAGTGAAAGTGGTCAGAAAGGCCCTTAGTTGTAGCCGTTAGTAAGCAATTAAAAATCCCCTGTCCCAAATACAAATAGCATATGGGCTATGTTAGATATGATATGATGTGTTTTACAGTGACTGAGGAAGAACATTTCAGAAACAAGGGAGTGACCCCAGGACCTTGTCTCGCTGTTCCGCTGTTATCATCAACTATGAATGTATAACTCCACATTATTTTGTTATTATCCTTCTTTATCATGATTGTTAGGTCTAAATGTACTATTTTGTGTGTTGGCAATTGGAACTTTGTTATTTGTATGTAATACTACATTGGTATTGGCTACTGTGTTGTGGGTCAAAATACAGTTTCTGTTGTTCCTACTTATTTGCATTTGTAGATGAACTGGGAGTTTTGGCAGACCGTTTCCATAACCATATCAGTGGTTAGTTTTCCTACTCCGTTGTCCTTTGTTGGTGTACACTGAGCAATATTGGCTAGTCATTCCTTCCTCAGAGGGAGGGGGAAAGTTAGACAGAGCAGGATGTTCTATAAGCTTGGCTGTAAGGGACATGCATATGGTCTTTTTCTTTCTTGCCATCCTACAGAGTACATAATGTGCTTGTCAAAGAAAAGAACCAGCCTGGAGAGACATTAAATCACTCCTGGCTTATGGTGACCATATAGGGTTTCCAAAGCGAGAGACATTTAGAGGTGGTTTGCCACTGCCTTCCTCTGGTTGCGATCACATGCACAATTAGCCCTGACATAGGTGTGAATGCCGGGCAGATTAAAGGTGCGCGATCAGACAGCAACATCTGAAAAGCATTCCACAGCCGTCGGCAACCTGTTTTGCTCCACTGCACAAACGGAGTTAAAAGACACCTCGGAAAGTCCAGTAGCAAACGGGTTGCTACGGGCTACAGATGGACTTTCCCGCATCTGATCACTCCAGCACGCACTCATGGCGTCAGGATGGTCTGATCAGGCCATCCCAACTCCATGCCATTGTTTTTTCCCCTTCTCAGTACACGTATCATCGCACGCTCAATAGGGAGCTCTCAGGGGTGAGGTACATATCATGGATCCCTCGTTTAAGTGCATCGGAAAGAAAGGGCAAAAAAAAAAAAACCAACTCACCCATTCAACATCTTTAATTTCAAACTTCATAACTATGTCTATTTTGCAACTACATCATTGGTTTCTTCATTATTACAATGAATTGCACACTTGCTGTTAATTTTTGCAGATATATATCTCATAATAAGGAAATTAGACAAAGATGCTCTTCCCCAAAAAGTCTGCCTCCTTGCACAATTTTATGTTCAAGATATTACACTTAAAACAGATTCTTATTCTGCTTCTATCTCATTAACCTACATTTGTACATAATCTTTTAAACTGCTTCTCATTCTAAATTTGTCTCCTTGCAGAGTACACATAATACATACTCCATCTCTCCTCAAATTTCATAATAGACCTTTTTCTCAAATAGGATGTTAATTTTGCCATTACTGCATATTCAGCAAGTTTATTTTTCCAGTCTTCTAAGTGTGGATAAATGTCTGGTTCCATCTTGCTGTGTAGATAATTCTAGCCACTGTCATAATGTATTTTAATACCTCTTCCAAACTTTTTGGCAAATTATTAGGCAGTATATATGGTAGCATATTTTTGGCTTCCATGGGGAATTCAAATGCAGGAGCAGAAACAAATCTTTTATTATTTTCTGAAGATCAGTGACCTCCAGTGAATACTGGCCGAAGATGTACCCACACCAATTAATACATCTCTTCTGACAACCAATGATACAGTGTTCCAGCCCCCAGGAAACCAATCAAAACCTGCCTATTATTTCATCCATTTAAAAAAGGACTCTTTGAATTTGTGAAATTGACTGTGAGCTGTCAGGTAACCTGAAGTGTCATGTTATATTCAGATCAAGAACAATTGAGACTGGGTGATACAAAAAAGGCAATTCTGGTAATTCAGAAAGCTTGCATTAAGTTTTCGTTCCAGCCAAGCCCCCTTCGTGTCTATTTTTGTTCAAACCGTGTTGCTGTGGATATTACTTTTAAAAAATCTCATCTATTGATGTGTAGGGAATGGAACAAGACAAAAGGGATGTCTTTCTTCATCACTGTAGAAGCAGCTTACATCTCATTCAATAGATGCAGAATTCAACTGCATGTGTTTAAGCAAAGCCCCCTGCTGGATTCTTTGAAGCCAAGAGTCACTTTCAGTGGATGAGGAATTCAGATCCAGATTGCAAAAATAGTCGGCACTGTATAGTACAGTTAGTATAGGCAATAGCTAGCTCTGCTGGTTCCACCTAATAAGATGATTGTGATTTAGGATGTTCCTTGATTCTTCTCTTGAAAATACCTCACTGGATTTGGGAGTTTTGAGTTGGTGGTGGCAGGTTTTTGGGTCAAGTTTGTTTCCCCCTCCCTGTGTCTCAGGTCCAGCAGCACGCTATAAGAATATAAGAAGAGCCCTGCTGGGTCAGACCATTGGTCCACCTAGTCCAGCATCTTGTCTCACACACTGGCCAGTCAGTTCCTCTGGAGCAACAGGGCATAGAGGCTGAGGCCTTCATAAGAACATAAGAAGAGCCCTGCTGGATCTGACCAGTGGTCCATCTAGTCCAGCATCCTGTCTCACACAGTGGCCAACCAGTTCCTCTGGAGGGCCAACAACAGGGCAGAGAGGCCAAGGCCTTCCCCTGATGTTGCCTCCTGGCTCTGGGATTCAGAGGCTGAGTGCCTCTGAATGTGGAGGTTCCCTTCAGCCACCATGGGTAGTAGCCACTGATAGACTTATCCTCCATGAATCTATCTAATCCCCTTTTAAAACTGTGTGTTCCTATGGGCATCACTCCATTCTCTGGCAGTGAATTCCACATTTCAATCACTCTCTCTGTAAAGAAGTATTTCATTTTTTGTCCATCCTGAACCTATCCTGCCCATCAGGTTCATTGGATGCCCTTGAGGTCTAGTATTGTCAGCTACGCTGTCATATCCCACCAGGGAGTTGAGACTCGACCAGTGACCCCGCCCGTTGGAATGTGCTCATGTGCTGTTTAGCTGTCTGGCTTCCTTATCACGCCCCACTTTAGTTCACTACGCTCCCAGCTTGCTTGCTTCGCTCCCAGCTTGTTCAAGGCCTGGGACATTTCGCATCGGCATGTCCAGCCTCCACCCCTAGGGGAGCGGGGTTGTCTCCCTCCCCACCTGCACAACCGAAAATGAAGAGCACCCCAGCCCCGGCTCCGTGGGCGCTACAAATTGTGGAAGCGTGCTTTCCTGAGAAGCCCCAGGAGGCAGAACCCGCTAAGCCACAGGGAAACAACCAGGACCTGCTCTGAAAGGTGCAATGCAGCAGGTCCCTCCTCCCATGGCGCCCAAAATAGTGAGCTCTCCCAGGCCTCTACTTTATATTCTAATGACTGTTATGCACCCCCATCTAGGCACACAGATGAGAGTCAGGGCTCTCATTGATTCGGGATGTGCCAGAGACTTGATTAGCCCCATGGTGGTAGATGGCATGGGGTTGGGGGTGAATACATTGGAAGAGCCCCTCTGGTTTACCCAGATGGATGGCTCCATCCATTTTGGGACAATCTCACAGTATTTTGGGAGAAGGTGAAAGACTTCTCTTTGTCAATGTTCTCCATCCCATGCATAATTTTATAAATCTCTATCATCATGTCCTCCCTGAGTCATTAGACTCAGAAGAAGAAGAGAAGAGACTGGATTTATACCCTGCCCTTCACTTGGAGTCTCAGAGCGGTTTACAAACTCCTTTCCCTTCCCCTCCCCACAACAGGCACCCTGTGAGGTAGGTGGGGCTGAGAGAGCTCTTTGCAGAACTGTCCTTGAGAGAACAGCTCTGACAGAACTATGGCTATGTAACCTAAGAGGATAATTGGAGGAAACACCCCCTGCAAGCATGTGATTTTTCTTTGCAGTCTTGTTTCTGTAATCACTATTTGCCTGGCAAATAAATATTTAAGCTTGTTACCCGGTTGTCTGTCTATTTGGAACTTCAGCTAGACGACAAATCTGGTGAATTCCACCACAGTGTCTACTCAAAGATAAGTCCCATTCAACAACTTTTCTATTTCACACTTTAATTTTCCTTTTATTCTTTTGTTTTCATTCTAATTCCTCTTTCCTCAGGGCCCGATGATATTCTCACAGCACTCTCAAGTCAATAGTTAATTGGCAGGCCATGTTCCATTGGACAGAAAGAGGGTTTTCAATATTGCTTTTCACTTTGTAGATGGCCAAAGCCACATGGCAGGCTCATGAAATATTTGTGATTGCAACAGCATCATTTGTCAAGTAATCAGAAATGCGATTAAAAACGAGCAGTGACTCCAGCTCACTACGAAGTGAAAAAGAGTATTTGCATCACTCCACTCCCCAAAAGAGGGGATGATTTAGAGTTGATTCGTGGATTCTCTGCCTGTCACCAGACAACAGGCAGGTGTTCATTAAACTGGAAAAAAGCAAGGGATGAAAGAATTTAAAGAGACAACCCAAAGAAATAATCTGATTGTACACACAGGACAGCCTTATATTGCAATGTATTATGTGTATTTAAACAAAACTCAAATCAGATACCGGGGGGGGGGGGGGGGGGGAGGGGATATGAAGAGTAACACCAAAAGTCAGGGATTCAAAATGTTGCAAATGATGTTCTTTGCATTTCATTAAAATGAGTAAATGAAACATAGCAATTCAAGATGAAATGGCTCATGCTGAAACACTCTTCGGAATGGTTTCCTGAAGGCAGCAAGTTTGTAAACGAGTGGGGCTGCCAGCCAATCGCCTGGAGGAAAAGATGTCCTGTTCCTTTAACCACGGCAGAACCGGATGTTATTTGTCAGAAGATGTTATTTACCTCTGTGTCATGAGAAATATTCAGCTGCCCATTTGAAGAAGAAGAAGAAAAAGAAGAGGAGGAGGAGGAGATTGGATTTATACCCTGCCCTTGACTTGGAGGCTCAGAGTAGCTTGTGAACTCCTTTCCCTTCCTCTCCCCACAACAGACACCCTGTGAGGTAGGTGGGGCCAAGAGAGCTCTTTTGGGAACTACTCCTGAAAGAACAGCTGGTACAGAGCTATGGCTTGTCCAAGGTCATCCAGCAGCTGCAAGTGGAGGAGTGGGGAATCAAACTCGGTTCTCCCAGATTAGCGTCCGCGCACTTAACCACTACCCCAAATTGGCTCTTCTACACATTACGCTTCTGTTAAAGCAGGGGTCCCCAATCTTTTGGAGCCTGCAGGCTCCTTTGGAATTCTGATGCCGTGTGGTAGGCTCAGCCACAAAACGGCTGCCACAGGAGGCAGAATCAGCCACAAAATGCCTCCTGCAGCTTATCTTCAGTCACACAGTAAAAAGCCTTCTTCTACAGTGGCAGCAGTTGCCAAAGTTGCCAACTCTCCATGTGGTGACTGGAGATCTCCAAGAAGGCTATAGAGATCAATCCGCAGGAAGAAAATGGGTGCTTTGGAAGATGGACTCTATGGCATTATACCCTGCAGAGATCCCTCTGCTGCCCAAACTCCATTCTCCCCAGGTTCCACCCCAAAATCTCCAGGAATTTTCCAACTGGGAGATGGCAAGCCTGGCTGCTGCCGAAGCAACATTTAAAAAAAAAAATTGCACAGCCAATCAAATCTCCAATGACCAGTTAGAAGCCTGACTGGTCAAAAGCCCCACCTGGCCCCTCCCACTTTCTAAAAACAATTGGCAGGTGCCAGGAAAAGTATCTGTGAGCATCCCTGGTGTGAGCCAGCTCAGTTTTTTAGCTTCTGACTCACACACTTTTGTCTTAGCCCAGGAAGGAGGGCTCCAGGGCAAACTAATTTATGCAGGAGCCAAAATGCTCGCCCACAACTTTAAGGCCAGTACTCACAAGACTCCACAGCTCAGAGGGAGTATTGCTTGGGACCCCTGTGTTAAAGGGACAGGACATATTTCTCCAGGCCTGTTGGCAACCCTAGAATCTACTAAGGAACTGGTGAAAGACAAAACACCATCCCGCCCACCCACGCACCCCGATGAAAATGCCCAAGAAAGTAGAGACAACCAACAGGAAGGGGAAATCAATGTTTAAAGACACTTCTATTAACCTTCCTAATCAAAAGCATAACTGGCCAGCAGGAGGGTGCTCTAACCAGCGATGTAGAATCCTAGAATCACAGAGTTGGAAGGGGCCATGCAGGCCATCTAGTCCAACCCCCTGCTCAGTGCAGGATCAGCCTAGAGCAGGGGAGGCCAAACTTGCTTAACATAAGAGCCTCATAGAATAAATGCAAGATGTTTGAGAGCCACAAGACATGAATAGATATTACACATACATTTTTATTGGGAAATATGCAGATTTGCTTTTTATTAACTTTAACTTGACAACTTTAGATGAGGAGGGAGGGGAGAGAGAGAGAAGGAAGGAAGGAAGGAAGGAAGGAAGGAAGGAAGGAAGGAAGGAAGGAAGGAAGGAAGGAAGGAAGGAAGGCAAGCAAATAGATGGGGGAGGGGGAGGTGAAAAGAAAGCAACTTTAACTTTAAATGCATCCTCCAAGCCTCCCCCCTGCCCCCATGCTGGCTAGCTTGGCTTGAAGAAGGGATTTAAAGAGACAAATCCCTTATCCAAACCAGCTGGCGGGAGGAGGGATTTGAGAACACATTTAAAGTTGAAGTTGCCTTCTTTCTCTGCTCCCCCCCCCCACACACACACACCTCAAGCCTACGCAGGGAGGGGAACACTGGCTAGGGAAGGGAAGATTGATTGGGGAGGCATGCCTACCCTTCGCTTCCCCAGCCGCCCTGTTGGGAGCCGCTCAATATGTGTGAAAAGGCCACATGTGGCTCCCGAGCCGCATTTCGGCCACCCCTGGCTTAGAGCAGTGGTGGCAAACCTATGGCACGTGTGCCAGAGGTGGCACTCAGAGCCCTCTCTGTGGGCACGCACGGCATCGCCCCAGCACAGAGTTCGCAAGATTGGACAGCAAAAATCACATTAATTGTTCAGAAGCATGCCAAATGCAAACTTTTACCTTTCAATAAAAAGTTGTTTGTATCATTGAAAGCTCTGTTATTGTGTTTTTCTTTTAAGACAAAAGATGTTAATGTATGAGTTGTTTTTTTCTAAAACGAAAACCTCAGTATTCAGGTTAAATTGCCGTGTTGGCACTTTGCGATAAAGAAGTGGGTTTTGGGTGGCAGTTTGGGCACTCGGTCTCTAAAAGGTTCACCATCGCTGGCCTAGAGCATCCCTGACAAGTGTGGGTGTGTAAAGTTTCTGTTTCTCCAAAGGAGAGGTTGTGGAGGAGATTGCAGGCACATAAATACAACAGTGCGCCAGAAGAGGTCACTCTCAGCTCGCATCTTTTCTAGAGAAGGGGTATGTCAGCTTGAAAGGCTGGAAGAAGAACAAAAAATGTTGGGAAAGTTTTGCCAACGGCGTATAGTTAATCAGGAAAGCATTTACCTCTAAACATCTTTCATTCTCAACACCAAAGGTGTTACTTCTGGAGGCAGCTCAATACCCCAGCAATCAAAGTGTCATCTAAAGAAAAGTGCTTTCCAGCTTAATACCAAAGGATGTCTTTGAATTTTTTTTTTTAAAAAATGCAAACTTTTCATGTTGTTGAGGTTGTCACGAAGCCAAGACTACTTGTGTAAGAGCTGTCACATGAATTTCACTCTGGAAATAATTCCAGGATCATGGGTTTAAGGCTGGAAATACCACATTTGGTTGTAATTGAAGCCCTGTTTATCCACATCTAGCATTGCCAACAAGCCGGGAGAAAAATTGCCCCGTAACGTTAATAGAAGCTTAACTGGATGTTATTTACCTCCATGCTGTGAAAAACGTCCCCTGCCCATTTTCACACTCTGTTAAAGAGACAGGATGCTTTTCTCCAGTTCTGGTGGCAACCCACTTCTTGCATGGAAGCTCCTTCTCTGTGCCATGATCTCACACTGTATGACATGCGCGTGAATATCAGAACTTAAAGGCAGGACTGTCAAATCATTTCCTGCAAAATCATACCACAATAAACTTGACCAGATAGCTCTTCATTAAGCAGTTAAGTACTTCCAGTTTGGTGTAGTGCTTAAGAGCCAGTTTGGTGTAGTGGTTAAGAGTGGCAGTCTCTAATCTGGGAGAACCGAGTTCAATTCCCCACTCCTCCACATGCAGCCAGCTGGGTGACTCTGGTCAGTCACAGTTCTCTCAGAGCTGTTCTCTCAAGGACAGTTCTCTCAGAGCTCTCTCAGCCCCACCTACCTCACAGGGTGTCTGCTGTGGGGAGAGGAAGGGAAGGAGGCTGTAAGCTGCTCTGAGTCTCTGAGTGAAGGGCGGGGTATAAATCCAACTCTTCTTCTTCTTCTTCCTCCTCCTCAGGCAAGATACCTTTCATATCCCCCAGCCAGGCAGAAGACCTGAATGTCCCTCGCATTTTTCAGCTGTTTAGGCTGCAATTGTACATTACGTTTAGTTCTGTGATCAACAAAAAATTATTTTCCAAGACCACTGACATGGGTGGCTTTTTCAAGAGGGAAGAACAGTGTCTGTGAAATAGTGTTACCAGCTCTGGGTTGGGAAATACTGAGAGATTTTGGGGGTGGGGCCTGATGAGGGCAGGGTTTGGGGAGGGGAGGGGCCTCAGCATGGTATAATGCCACAGAGTCCACCCTTCAAAGCAGCCATTTTCTCTAGGGGAACTGATCTCTGTCACCTGGAGATCAGATGTAATCCCAGGAGATCTCCAGCCACCACCTGAAGGCTGGCAACCCTGACTTTAACCATTTCCCTCCCTGCCTTTTCCCTTCTAACTACTAGCTAAAAGGAACTTCCCTATTCAGAGGCAGTAAACCTCTGAATACCAGTGCTAGAAGGCAACATCAGGCAAAGGTCTCAGTCTTTTTTTAAAAAATAAATTTTATTAGTTTATATAAAGAGAGGGGGAAAGGGGAAAAGGGGAAAAGAAAGGAGGAAAGAAAATGAAATATACAAAATTCCAATTTAGCAATTTGCACGCATATCTTCTCATTGCAGTTTCACAACTATTTCATCTATCATTCCTCTTGTTCTTCTCTTTATCTTATTCTCTCAGTACTTGAGTTTTAACCAGTCATAAAACACCTTCCAAGGTCTCATAAATTCTTCTCCCGTTTTTCCTTTTAATATGTTTGTCAACTTGTCCCTTTCGGCACATTCCATAATCTTCAATATCAAGTCATGTAGCGCTGGAATCCTCCATGCCGTCGCAAATGAGATTCTGGCAGCAGTTATAACATGTAAAATGAAATATCTGCGATTCTTATCTAACTCATCTGGTAAACAGTTTGACAAAAATATCTCTGGCTTGAAAGGTATTGTGACACTCCAGACTGACTGTAAGAAAGTATGCACTGTAGTCCAAAATTTATGAACCTTTTTACAAGTCCACCACATATGGTGGTATGACCCAATATGGTTGTTACATTTCCAACCCATATTACTCAAACCTCTATACATTTTAGCTAATCTATCTGGGGTTAGATGCCGTCTATAAAAGATTTTATATAAGTTTTTCTTTGAATGCAACAGATTTAGTCAACTTAACATTCAATTTCCATATTTTACTCCACTGTGACAGAGCAATGTTGTGACCCACATTTTGCATAGATTCTTTAACTACTTCATCCTGCATTTTCAATTGCATCAATATACCATGCACTTCCTTAATAAACTTCTCTCTTGAAGTACATAATAATTTTTCAAATGCACATTGTTCTGAGTAAAAAAAGGCCTCAGCCTTGATGCCCTGGATGCTGATCATCCCGGGCAACTGGTGGCTGGCCGCTGTGTAAAAAAGAATGCTGGATTACCTGGACTAGTTAGGGTTGCCAGCTTCCAGATAAGAACTGGAGTTCTCACGAAATTGCAAGTGATCGCCATGGTACAAAGATGAGTTTCCCTAGAGAAAATGGAAGTTTTGGAGAATAGACTCTATGGCATACCATAGATTCTTAGTAAAATACCTCCCCAAATTCCCCCCTCCAAATCTCCAGGAATTTCCCAGACTGGAGTTGGCAACTTTTACTAATCTGGTTCTTATGCTGGGAACCACCCCCACCCCCAGCTGCTTACATCCCTGCTGGGGGGGATAATAGTAGGGTTACCACCAGCACTGTTTTGGGAAACACCTGGATGTTTGAGGGGTGGAGCCTGGGGAGGGCGGGGTTTGGGGAGAGGAGGGGCCTCACCAGGGTATAATGCCATAAAGTCTGTCCACCAAATCAGCCATTTTCTTTAGGGAAATTGATCTCTGTTGCCTGGAGACCAGTCGTAATTTCAGGAGATCTTCAGCTACCATCTGGAGGTTGGAGGTAATACAAAAGATTCAAAGGATCAAACTGTACACAAATAACAAAAAATATATTCAACAATCAAGGAGTATAATAATCTAAACCTATACAAACAGAGTGGTATTGCTAATCAGGAAAGCATCCTCAAATAGTCCAAATAAAGCTGTACATTAAGAACATTTAGAATGAAAAGATGCAGTGTGTTACACAGTTCTGAAGCTGGATGGTTTTGGTGTTCTATGGCAACTTGAAGCTGGCAGGGCCAAAAAGTGGATACACAAGCGGTGAGACCAGAATTTTGTGAAAAGGAATGATGAACATCTTTATTTGGACTTTCTGAGGACTTGGACTATTTCTGAAGGTGAATTAAGAGGACTGTTTTTGTATTTGGACTGTGAACTTTTGAGTTTCTGACTACTATCTTGTACTTTTGAAAAACCACTCTATTTATATAGGTTTAGATTATTATAGTCATTGATTGTTGAATTTTTTTTTCATATGAATGTGCAGTCGACCACCTGGAGGTTGGCAACCCAAGATACAAGCTTTACCTCCTGGGGAGCAAACATGGCAGGCTTTTCCCAGCAGGAAATCACTAAAAAAGAAAAGGTTAAAGAGTTCCTCTTCTCCCCCCACCATTCTTTCCCCCCCTCCAGAAACAGCCCTGGCATTTATATCTGTAAAAGAAGGAAATGCCTTTTGAAATGACCGTGGATCTGAACTAAGCTGTCTTCACTGAAGTTATCCAAAATGTTGGACAGCAGCAGGGGTGGGGGGTCTCTTAGGCACCTCGCCAGGTTTAGAACTCGGAGGGGGGGTTGTGTCTCAATCATCCTTGGGATCTTAGGCAGCTGCTGGAAACAGATGTTGAACAGCCTCTCCTACTGAACTGCAAACTGCCTTAAAGCTTCTTACCGAGAACTGCTCTCCTGGGTGGATTAGGGGAGCCCGATCAATCACGCAATGTAAACTTCCGCCGCCTCGTACTGTTTCACAGCTCTGTCCCATCTGAATCCCAATCCTTCTCTCCTTTGCGCTCTCTGCTTGGTTTTCTGTTTAACTTTGACTCTTTCCCCGCTTTCAATGGTAGGGAAGGTTTCATTTTAGCTCTTTGTTTTCCATCACGCTTTTTAGATTTGATCCGTTGCGGTGATGATTTCTTCTTTGGAAACTCCCCTGGCAGGGACATGGTATTTAAAATATATAAAACAATTGTCTTGGGAAATGAGGGATGAATATGGTTCATGCAGGAAATGTGGTTTAGTGCAAAAACGTTCCGATGCTCTCTCATGGATCACTAACCAGAATTGAAAACGATGAACTATGTCAAAATGCATACATTGATGTGGTTATATATTTCCTCTTCCCCTTGCTGTGCTGAAAACCATTAGGAAGTAGAGAAAGAAGTCCTTTCCTCCCTTTCTCACAACACAAGAACTCGTGGGCACTCCATGAAATTGCTGAGCAGTCGGGTTAGAACAGATAAAAGGAAGTCCTTCTTCACCCAAAGAGTGATTCACGCGTGGAGTTCACTGCCACAGGAGGTGGTGGCAGCTACAAGCATGGACAGCTTCAAGAGGGAATTAGATAAACATATGGAGCAGAGGTCCATCAGTGGCTATTAGCCACAAAGTATAGATAGGATCTCTCAGTCTGGGGCAAGTGCTGCTCTGTATTCTTGGTGCTTGGGGGGGCAACAGTGGGAGGGCTTCTAGTGTCCTGGCCCCACTGCTGGACCTTCTGAGGGCACCTGGTGTTTTTGGCCACTGTGTGACAGAGTGTTGGACTGGATGGGCCACTGGCCTGGTTCAACATTGGCTTCTCTTATGTTCTTATGTTCCTTGTGTGAGTAGAGTTTATAGAGGGCAGACTCTAATCTGGGAGAACCGGGTTTGAGTCCCCACTCCTCCACATGCAGCTGCTGGTGTGACCTGGGTCAGTCATAAGTTCTCTCAGAGCTGTTCTCTCAAGGGAAGTCCTCAAAAAGAGCTCTCTCAGCCTTGCCTACCTCACAGGTTGACTGTTGTGGGGAGGGGAAGGGAAAGGAGACTCTTTCAGGTAGTGAAGGGCAGGGTATAAATTCAATCTCCTCTTCTCTTCTTCTTAAATCATGGATTGCCTAATAAATGCCCAGGGCAACTTACTCAAGTTGAGCAGACAGAAAGCTATTCAAATAGAGCTACAACAATGGACGAAAACAGATGCAGTTTGCTAAACTCTATGACCTCCCATCAGAGCATTTTGAAAAATTGAGTACACGGTGCAGAATGCAGTATCCAACCAGATTAATGCACCTTGGACTCTGGGGAAGTGCATACGTTTCTTGTAATGTGTGCGCAAATCAGTCAAAGGACGTCTATAAAGCCAGTGCGAGCATGTGCAAAAGTGGATGGCAAAATTCCCATTCATTTAAATAACATCTGAAAATCAAGGGCTCCCAAGCTTTGACAAAGCCAGACAAAGTGAGAGAGAACTTTGGGCCAGCGGAATTAACGACATGATCCTATCAGCAGCTGCCCAAGGAAGAGATGCTGACAGCAATGGAGTTGGTGGATGGGCTAAAAGCTAAGGGATGAAGGAAAATGATTCCCTCTGGATTCTCTGAAGGGACACGGTTGAAATGTCTACTTTGTCAAAAGATAGTGTACATGCAGGTCTTTACAACTATGCTGCTGAAGTGTCTTGGGGGTAGAAAGTGTCAAGTCACAGCCAACTTTTGGGGACCCTCTAGGGCTTTTGAGGCAAGAGGCGTTTAGAGGTGGGTTTGTCACTGTCTGCCTCTGCATAGCAGCCCTGGACTTCCTTGGTGGTCTCCCATCCAAGTATTAACCAGGCCTGGCCCTGCTTAAGCTTCTGAGATCTGGAGAGACCAGTGTAACCTTGGGCATCCAAGTCAGGACATTGAGTGTATTACCTAAGTGTCTGACCTAATGTCCATTTTCATTAATTTTATAGAGTCATAGAATTGAAGGGGCCTAGTGCAACAATCTGCTCAGCACAGGAAACCCAAAGCTAGAGCATTCCCAACAGATAGCTCTCGAGCCCCTGCCTGGAAACCTCCAGTGGGGGAAAGCTCACCTCTCCTTCAGTGACTGGGGTCATCTTTGAACTACTCTTAGTGTTATAAAGTTTCTCTTCATGTTCTACCCAAACCAGCCCTTCTACATCTACAGCCCACTAGACCCCATCTGGTCCTCTGATGGAAACTAAGAACAAGTCTTTCCCCTCTTCCATGATGCAACAGTCCTTTGAGTATTTGGTATGACTGCAGCCATTTTGTGGCTGGCTCCACCTCCTGCTGCGGCCATTTTGTGTCAGGATTCCAAAAGAGCCCACAGGCTCAAAAAGGCTTTAACCTTTCCTTTAGACCCCCTGGCAAACATATTCAGTTAATAAATAGCCTTTCTGCCTACTTATGGTCTGATTCTGGTTTGAGGTTTGTTTTATGGATAGTTTGCAGAGCTCTCTCAGAGCTCTCTCAGCCCCACCTACCTCATGGGGTGTCTGTTGTGGGGAGGGGAAGGGAGAGGAGTTTGTAAGCCGCTCTGAGACTCCAACTGAAGGGAAGGGTATAAATCCAATCTCTTCTTCTTCTTCTTCTTCTTCTTCTTCTTCTAGTTTTATGGGGCTTTTGTGTCCCTGGACTTGAGTTTATATTTTATATTGATAAGTTATTGTTTTAATTTAATACTGTTGTAACCCTTTCTAACGTTGGGGTTTTCCAAATCAATTAATGACAGCACCCTTATGGCTTGACAAATGTGAAATTGCTTCAGAAGTACAAACATTTATCGTAAATAGGTTGCCAGGTCTTACCTGGCTGCCGGCAGAGGGCTGCAGCCCACATTCCTGGATCTTCAGGCACCTGCACAAAGCCTGCAAACCATGATGAGATCACTCAGAAGGGACATCATCCTGCCGGGCACATCAAGCCGGGGAAGCTCTAGCATTTGGCCAAAACCTCTATGGTGACCATAGAGTTTTCAGCCAATTGCTAGCGCGTCCCCCACGTGACATGCCCGGCGTGAGGACATCACCTCCAGGTGCTGGACATGATGGGGCTCTTTGGGGGCGGGGCTCCCCCACCGGCCAGTGGCAGATTGGGGCGCCTGAAAGCGGAGGAACCCCCACCCCCAATGGGGGAATGGCAACCCTAATCATAACCCTAACAACTTTACAATTAAAGATGAAACTGAATGATCATCTCTATAAACATAGCAACATTTGAAGCGACAGGATCTTCAGTGCCCTTCAGGAAGAGCACTCAGAACAAAGGTAGCTTTTAGCAGACAAAGTCCATCAACACAAGGGAAAAAGAGAAAGTCCCAAATGTTAATTTAAAAGAAGAAGAAGAGATCGGATTTATTCCCCACCCTTCACTCCCCAAGGGAGTCTCAGAGCGGCTTACAAACTCCTTTTCCCTTCCCCTCCCCACAACAGACACCCCGTGAAGTAGGTGGGGCTGAGAGAGCTCTGACAGAAACAGCTCTTTTTCAAGAACAGCACTGACAGAACTACGGCTTGCCCAAGGTCATCCAGCAGGTGCAAGTGGAGGAGTGGGGAATCAAACCCGGTTCTCCCAGATTAGAGTCTGCGCACTTAACCACTACACCAAACTGGCTCTCCATGGAACTGGAAATGAAGGGCTGCTTCTTCCCCGTATGCTCTTCAAGGCTGCTTGCTGCTTTTGCTGCTGATCTGGAATCCTTTCTCTGGCTTGAGCCTGCAAAGAAATTAGCTGTTTCCCTCAGTCAAGCTCCGGGCGTTCTCTCTCATGCTGCAGGCCAGACAAACTGAGGGGATTGGGCTCTCGCAGCTAGTGATATGTGAGCAACTTTACCAACCACCCATGCTCTGTGACCTTTTGCTCCCAAGGCCCTCATTCTAAATTGTTTAACAGAAATAAAATGTTATAGTGAAAATGACATGGGTTACACTGTCTCAAGCAGGGCTCAAGGGAAGTAGCATAAAAATCTGTTAAATTTGTCTTCATAATTAGGGTTGCCTACCTGGCAACTGGCAGGGGATGTGGGAGACTTACCTGGAGAAAGGCCCAGGACTTGTTGCCGGCATTACACAGGAAGTGACATCGTCACACCAGTGACATCCAGGTGACGCTCTGGTATTTGTGCAAAAACTCTTTGGTAAAACTGGCTTCTACCAGAGTGTTTGCCCAAATATCAGAACACCACCTAGACATCACTGGTGTGATTACATCACTTCCTGTGCGAGGCTGTGTTTTTGTTGTTGTTCGTGCACCAAATACTTCCTGTTCCTGGTAAAATGAAGGGTAACGTACTGAATTTTGGTGTATTTGTCTGAGGTATTTTAGTCCCTTAAAAGCTGTGAAATTCTTAATATATATCCCAGCCATCTCTCATACATTACTTTGGGTTAAACTGTCCCATCCTCAGATGAACATATGCAGGACTTTTTTTGTAGAAAAAGCCAGCAGGAACTCATTAGCATAATAGGCCACACCCAACAGCAGAAACTCATTAGCATATTAGGCCACACCACTGTCAGCACAGTTTATTAGCATATTAGGCCTCACCCCATGTTACCAGAAGAGTGGTCATCCAGCCACACCCACTTTTTGCTTCTTATTCGGTTTACCTTGTTTGTTGTCAAAACCCAGGGCTTTTTTTGTAGCAGGAATTAATTTGCATGTTAGGTCACATACCCCTAATGTAGCCAATCCTAATGAGTTCCTGCTGTTGGGTGTGGCCTATTATGCTAATGAGTTCCTGCTGGGTGGGGCCAACTCAGGAGACAGCCGGAACTCCATTCCTGCGCGTTCCTGCCCAAAAATAGCCCTGAACATATGAATCCGCCTTATACTGAATCAGACCATAGGCCCATCGAGGTCAGTATTGTCTACTCAGACTGTCAGTGGCTCTCCAGGTTCACAGGTCAAGGTTTTTCACATCCCCTTCGATCTACTCCTTTCACATGGCGATGCTAGGGTTTGAACCTGGGACCTTCTACATGCAAAGCAGAGGCTCTGCCACTGAGCCACAGTTACTCCCTGGCTGACCTCCTCTTCCTGTCCAAAACTGTGACTACATGACCAGTCTGTCTGGGTCAGTAGTATCTGCTCTGACTGGTATCAGCTCTCCAGAGTCTCAGAGTCTTCCTTAGGCTTTTGAATGGGGATGCTGAGTATTGAACCTGTGACCTTCTCCCACCAGGAGGAAGGGGCAGTCAATGGCAGCTCAAACCTGCAGAAGGAGATAATTTGAAGAACAGATCGTACCACAAATGGCAGGCCTGGGGAAGAATGAATAAGACTTCTTTAACCACTTCCAGATTTTCTTCCATCCATCTGTAGACCTTCATATACTATGACTGAAGGCTGGGAAGGGAGGCAAAAGGTTTGTGGAAATTATCTTGAGGAAGACCAGTTACCCAGTGTGGTCCCTGCCAACCCAATTGATGGTGTATTCATTGTATGTTACTAGGGCTGCCAACTCTGGGCTGGGAAACTCCTGGAGATTTGGGGGTAGAACCTGGGGAGGGCAGGGTCTGGAGAGGGGAGGGACCTCCAGGGGGGTGTAATTCCTGACAGCCCACTCTCCAAAGCTGGCATTTTCTCCAGGGGAACTGACATCTGCAGTCTGGAGATCAGGAGATCTTCAGGCCCCACCTGGAGACTGGCAGCCCTCTATCCATGTGATCAAGAACTGGAAACTGGAATTGTTTTCGAAACGTTGCTGCCATGTACATAACATCTGCGTGCTTCTGTGCAACTTGGAAGTGTTATGCTACGGTTACAAATTACCTTTTCTCAAAATGCGCTGATGCTAATCTGGAGGACATCGTTGGCTGCGCAGCCAGGAACGTGCCACCAGGTCTGTTGCATCACTGAAGCCTCAAGGTGGGGGGAGTCAGCAGCAGTCAACCCCCCCTGGGGTGATGGGGTTGGGCAGGGAAATTGATTGCATCAACCTGAGAGAAAGCAATCACCGACATGTTACGGATGAGAACCGCCATCAGTTTCACAGCCAAGTTTGCCTTGGTTTGGCAAGTTGCTTGCCTGGAAGATGTGTATTCTCTGCGGGGAAAGTTGTTTTCACACTTTGTGGAATGCAGAACCTCCCTCTAATGGGGAGAGAGGTGCAAAAAGTGCTTACTAATGAAGGTAATGAGCAGCCCCGGCTCCCTCCTGCAAAATCTCCGTGGGATCGTGCTCCAGTCGGAATCCCACAGCCGGATTTTTCTGCAATTGTACTGCAGAAATTAGTGCGGGGGGGAGAGTAACCGGGCATGAGTGTGTTTGCGTGTGTATCTATCTATATAGCCGATAAGAAAATTCACGCTAGAGTCATAAAGTGTCTCCAGAATTTCACAATTTGTTTATTTACTATATTAGACATTTCTACCGCCCTCCCCGCAATGGGGAATCATCCGTTGTTCTTGTCGTGGAAAGAGCTGTCAAGTGGAAAGTGTTCCGCCCCTTCGTGGCTTACGAGAGGAGAGGGGACTGGAAGCCAGGATGATGGGCGTGGCTTGTCCTATCATTCTACAAAGCCATTCTTGTTATACAAGCACCACGGCTGTGTATACATGTTATACAAGCTTGTTATACAAGCACCACCATTCTTGCTCTACATGCACCACGGCAATGGGTTTGATTCCCCACTCCTCCACTTGCACCTGGCTGGATGACCTTGGGCAAGCCATAGTTCTGGCCCAGCTGTTCTTGAAAAAGAGCAGCTTCTGTCAGAGCTCTCTCAGCCCCACTTACCTCACAGGCAGTGTTCCCTCTAAGCTGAGTTAGTCTGCGCTAGCTCACAGTTTTTCAGCCTCTGGCTCGCACATTTTTGTCTCAGCTCAGGAAGGGCAGCTCCAGAGCAAACTAATTGATGCAGCAGCCAAATCACCTGCTCACAACTTTGATGCCAGCAGCTCACAAAGTGGAATTTCTGCTCATAAGACTCCACAGCTTAGAGGGAGCATTGCTCCCAGGGTGTCTGTTGTGGGGAGGGGAAGGGAAAGGAGTTTGTAAGCCGCTCTGAGACACCTTTGGGTAGTGAAGGGCAGGGTATAAATCCAATCTCCTCTTCCTCTTCTTCTTCTCCCAGAGCTATTCTCTCAAGGTCAGTTCTCAAGAGAGCTCTCTCAGCCCCACCTACCTCACAGGGTGTCTGTTGTGGGGAGGGGAAGGGAAAGGGATTCTAAGCTGCTCTGAGACTCCTTCAGGTAGTGAAGGGCAAGGTATAAATCCAGTCTCCTCCTCCTCCTCCTCCTCTTCTTCTTCTTCCACTGAGATACATCTGATCCTGTTGATACAAGTGATCACCATTTTATGTACTTCTTTTCTGCTTTCAGTATGGTGCTGGAAAGTGCTGTCAAGTCACAGGTGGCTTATGGCGACCCCGTAGGGTTTCCAAGGCAAGAAATGAACACAGGTTGTTTGCCATTGCCTGCCTCTGCGTTGCCACCCTGGACTCTCAGGGTGGTCTCCCACCCACGTACTAATGAGGGCCAACCTTACTTAGCTTCTGAGATCTGATGTCATCGGGCTAGCCTGGATCATCCAGGTGAGGTTGGTCATTTTTCTACAAGATGAGTATTTGTTTGCGGAAAAGGACTACAGAGCACTGCATGATCTTTGCATCTTTCCACATCAGACCTGCTGCGTCTAAAGATGTTTAACCTCCTCAGTCATCCTGACACCCAGCTGGAGGTTAAAGAAAAGATTCCGTTCTCAGGATTTCCACTTTAAAGCATCTCAGATTGCAGAACTAAGGAGATTTTTTAAATTGATTTATTTGCCATTGAGTTGCAATCGAGTAACGGTGACTCAATGGGGTTTCCAAGGCAAGAGATGTTCAGAGGTGGTCTACCATTGCTTGCCTGTATGTCGCAGCCCTGGACTTCCTTGGGGGTCTCCCATCTTAGTACTAACCCGGGCCAGCCCTGCTTAGCTTCTGAAATATGACAAGATCAGGCTAGCCTGGGCTATCCAGGTCAGGACAAGCTAGGGGTGGGCCAAAAAGGGAATGCCATGTGACTCCCTGAGACACCGTTGAGCAGAAGCATGACAAATTGTTTCTATAAACTAGCAATTAATGTTCTTTGGCTGTAGAGTGCTGATGTTACAGAAAGCTAAAGAGAACTGCAGACGTGCAGTATAATGGTGGGAGTGCTTGATTATGATGTGGGAGACTAGGGTTGCCAGGTCTGCCGGGCATTCTGGGAGCAGGAAGTGATGTCACGTGACATGCTTATGTCTCCTGCAAGTAACACAGGCACATTGGTGATGTCAGGGGCAACACTCTGGTTTTCAGGCAGAGCTCTATGGTTAAAATCAGCCTTAAACCATAGAGTTTTGCCCAAAAACAGAGTGTCACCCTCTGACATCACCGACATGCCTATATCACTTCCACGGGACGTAAGCACATCACATTTATTTCTGGCGACGTCACTGTTTGGGGGGGATTTCCTGTTACCAGCCCGCTGCCTGGCAGGGGGCAGGGACCTGCAAACCCTGGGGATCCACACCCCCCCCCCCCAACTGGGGAATGGCCACCCCCCAGGAGAGCTAGAATCAGACTCAAGTCCTCACTGTGCCATGACAGCTCACTGGGTGACTTTGGGCCAATTGTTCTCTCAGTCTGGTGTAAGTGCGCAGACTCCAGTCTGGGAGAACTGAGTTTGATTCCCCACTCCTCCACATGGAGCCCGCTGGGTGACCTTGGGCAAGCCGTAGTTCTGTCAGAGCTGTTCTTGAAAAAGAGCAGTTTCTGTCAAAGCTCTCTCAGCCCCACCTAACTCACAGGGTGTCTGTTGTGGGGAAGGAAAGGGAAACGAGTTTGTAAGCCATAAGTGAAGGGCAGGGTATAAATCCAATCTCTTCCTCCTCTTCTTCTTCTCAGTTTTGCCTACCTCACAGGATTGTTGTTGTGAGGATAAAATGGATGTGAGAGATAGAGAGAAAATGAGGCCACAAGCTGTTTTGGGCCACCACTGGGGAGAAAAGCAGGGCCTAAATATCCAACTAAACCTAAAAGGCATCAGCTGCAACCAGCTGCTGCAACCCCTGCTGAAACTGCTGTATGGATTTCCTGGAACGCAGATTTCATGCTACCCCTGATTCTGTGCACATTCATCCTGATTGTTAGCATGGAGGAAATGCCTTCTTTAAAAGAACTGTCAAGGAGATCAAGCAATCCTGTTGGCAGACTACAAATATGGAGTGCGTCGCATGCTATAGCATGTTATGGCAGACTGCGCCCTAGTTTCTCTTTCCTTCCTGCCGTCCATCCCCCCTTTAGGCCAGAATATTAATTGGAGCTTTTAAGCAGTGTTTGTTTACCAGGCAGCTCATTTGGGTCGCTGCAGCTGCCTCCAGATCCATTTGAATGACTCTCCCATCTCTTTGCCATCTTCTTCCTTGCCGTTTCATGTGGTCGGGTAATTAAGAGTGATTCATCACCCAAGCAGGATTGATTTGGGCTGATCCTCAGCCCTGTTAACATTCTTTCCGAAAGTCTTGTTGCCAAAACAGTGGCTTTTCTAAGGAACTTTGTCTTTCCCATCTTCAAGAGCAGGATACCTGGAGAATGGAACCCTTACAGAATTCAAAGGTAAAGAATCTATTTAGATAGTAACCTATAGCATTGCCAAACTCCAGGTGATGGCTAGAGATCTCCTGAGATTACAACTGAGATCATTTCCTCTGGAGAAAATGGCTGCTTTGGAAGGTGGACTCGATGGCATTATATCCTGCTGTAGGCCCCTCCCTGCCCCAAACCCCATCCTCCACAGGCTGCACCCCACCAAATCTCCAGATATTTCCCAACCCAAAGTTGGCTACCCTCATAACATACCATGAAATTACTATAAATTGCTTTGGCAACTTCCAGGTGGGGCCTGGAGATCTCCCATAATTATAAGGTTCTGATGTCTGGATACTCTACCAATCTGTTCAAAGGCCAGAGAGGGTTAAACACAATTTCAACAGGAAAGAAGAGAGTTTAAAAATAAATAGGGCATGGTTTCCAGTCCTGGAAAACACAAAATGCTCAACATTTTACAATGGCACTATGGATAAGATTAGAATTTCAACAGCCAATCCATATGCAGAAGAACCTCCTCAGGAAAGCTCCTCCATTAGCATGCCACACCCAGGGAAACTCCTACAAGATAATGACTCAGCCCTACCCCACCTTCCTGAGTAGATACAAATGACCTGCCTACCATTTTTCTTCTCACATTGACACAGATAGTACTCCATCTTTCTGTGTTATACCTCTGAGGATGCCAGTCACAGCTGCCGGTGAAACGTCAGGTTTCACAATGCCAAGACCACAGCCATACAGCCCGGAAAATCTACAACAACTAATTTCTATCTTTTGTTCTGAGCATTTCAGCCTTTGGAATGTTAGGTCCCAGACAAAAGGAGGAGGGGATTTTGAATAGTCAGGTTTTGTTTAGAGTAGAACTATTGAGGTAGAAGGGAGGAGAAGGCAGCCCGGTCTAGCCCGATCTTGTCAGACCTTAGAAGCTAAGCAGGGTCAGTACTTGGAGGGGAGACCACCGAGGGAGACCCAGCAGACAAGAGCAATGGCAAGCCCCCTCTGAAGTCTCTTGCCTTGAAAGCCCCAGGCTGGGGTCACCATAAGTCAGCTGAGACTTGACGGCACTTTACACACACACATTACGGTGGAATCCATCTCCTTATGGATGGCCCAGGATAGCCTGATCTCATCCAATTTCAGAAGCTAAGCAGGGTCGGTCCTGCTTAGTCCTTGGATGGGAGACCACCAAGGAAGTCCCAGGTCGCTGTGCAGAGGCAGGCAATGGCAGACCACCTGCGTTGCTTTGAAAACCCTACAGGGATGCCATAAGTTGGCTGCAACTTGGTGGCCCTTTGAATAACCCACCAGGTGCATTCTCTGCAGTAAGAGGAACATAAGAGAAGCCAATGTTGGATCGAGCCAGTGGCCCATCCAGTCCAACACTCTGTCACACAGTGGCCAAAAATACCATGTACCATCAGGAGGTCCAGCAGTGGGGCCAGGACATGAGAAGCCCTCCCACTGTTGCCCCTCCCCCCAAGCCCCAAGAATACAGAGCAGCACTTGCCCCAGACTGAGAGCTCCTATATATACCTTGTGGCTAACAGCCACTGATGGACCTCTGCTCCAGATGTTTATCCAATTCCCTCTTGAAGCCGTTCATGCTTGTAGCCACTGCCACCTCCTGTGGCAGTGAATTCCATGTGTTAATCACTTTTTGGGTGAAGAAGTACTTCCTTTTATCCATTCTGACCCATCTGCTCAGCTATTTCATTGAGTGCCCACGAGTTCTTATACTGTGAGAAAGGGAGAAAAGTACTTCTTTCTCTACCCACTCTATCCCATGCATAATCTCATAAACCTTATAAAGGCCACTCACACCTTCTGATTGTATTCATTCAAAATATTTATAATTTGGTCCACAGCCACACGGCCCTTTAATGCGGGAGGAAGTGCTGTTTCCTCCCGCATTTAAAGGCCCCGATCACACCGGCCGTGGCTAGTCCCGCACCGAAGCGGGCTCAATTGCACGTTCCTCCTGTGTTTTCCAACCCTGGGAAAATCAACTATTTTCCTGGTGGTCGCATGAGAAACCCGCAGTTGAGCCTATCTGGACAGCTTTCTCTCACAATCAGTGCGAGAGAGGGCTGTCTGGATTGTCCCTCCATTTTTCCCCCCCTTTTGCACTTTGGCGCTTGGGAACTCAAGCACCCAAGTGCAAAGGGGGGGGAACCCAAACTTACCAGGTGGCTGGTGGGGCTCGGGGAAGGGTGCCTCCCCCGGCCGCTGCCACCGCCAGTCTCCTCCTCCTCCACTGCCTGCCGCCTCCTCCTCCACTGCACACCTCTTCCGCCACCGCACGCCTCTTCTGCCACCGCCACCTCCTCTGTCGCTGCTGCCTGCCTCCTCCTCCATTGCCCGCCCTCGCTGCCGCCGCACGCCTCCTCCACTGCTGCCCGCCACCGCCTCCTCCTCCATCGCCACCGCCAAAATTAAAAACCCCGGCTCCCAGATTTAAAGGGCAGTGTGACCGCAGCCTTGGACTCACTGTTTTAAAGGAATGCCAGAAGAAGCTGGCAGCAGTGGTTGAAACATACAGCCCGACTACAAAACCAACCTCAACACAGCCATAAGGAGGGGGGGGGGGACTACAGTGCTAAGCACAACAGATGGGGGGGAAGGTGGTATAGTATAGCCCAGTCTCATCAGATCTCAGATGCTAAGCATGGTTGGTACTTGGATGGGAGACCACACCGAGACCATTTCCTCAGCAGGGAAATTCCCTGCATTGAGGTTTTTAAAACTGCACATTATGTGAAATTTTCCACAGTAGATTTTTTTTCCCTCACCAGGCGCCAACCCAAAGTTTTCTCCTCCTTAGCCCGCATTTTCAGAACTCGCTAAAACTGGGGGTTCTGAAATGCGGGGCAAGAAGGAGAAGACTTCGGGTTTGCACCTAGTGAGGAAAAATCGACTGCATAAAATGTCACTTAACGCGTAATTTCTAAAGAAGGAGAAGGGATTGGATTTATACCCCGCCCTTCACTCGGAGTCTCAGAGTGGCTTACAAACTCCTTTCCCTTCTCCCAACAACAGACACCCTGTGGGGTGGGTGGGGCTGAGAGAGCTCTTTTCAGAACTGTCCTTGAGAGAACAGCTCTGACAGAACTATGGCTTGCCCTAAATCATCCAGAAGAGAGAAGAAGAAGAGATTGGATTTATACCCTGCTCTTCACTTGTAGTCTCAGAGTGGCTTACAAACTTCTTTTCCCTTCGCCTCCCCACAACAGACACCCTGTGAAGTAGGTGGGGCTGAGAGAGCTCTGAGACAACTGTCCTTGAGAGAACAGCTGGTACAGAGCTATGGCTTGCCCAAGGTCATCCAGCAGGTGCAAGTGGAGGAGTGGGGAATCAAACCTGGTTCTCCCAGATTAGAGTCCATGCACTTAACCACTACACCAAACTTAATCACCATGCACTTAACCACTACACTGATGTGGGGAATTTCACTGCTGTGGAAATGGTCCAAAGAAGGCTCTACAGGGAAGGCAGTGATCAACCACCTCTGCTTCTCACTTGTGTAGAGAGCCCCTTGCTGGGGTCGCCGTAAGTCAGCTGCAACTTGACGGCACATACATATATATGCAAACATAACACACAAGCACCAGTTCCTATTAAAATAGCAGCAGGGAAAAGAAACAGCCTTTCTAATCCACAAAGGAGCACTCAAACCCATAAAACATGACGTTTCAGGCCAGGCGGTCAGGAAGGGGAGGGTGGGGGAACTGTGTAAGACTTCATAAACATTCTCAAATTTATGACGATGAATTAATGCCATCCATCACGGATGTCAAAAGTGCTTCTTTCGCTGATGGATCTTTATATTACTTGTACGAATGCCAAGTGCAGCAACCTGGAGGTGAAACTGATCTCCAGATATGCGTCTGAGCTGCACAGCAGCACACCGCGCCATGGCCATCCTTTGGGGGGGGGGGGGAATAATAGCATTTTGACATGCAGCACTGGTGTTGCTTCAGCAATATGAAACGGATTCCACAGTGAAGTGGAAATAACGACAGCAATAAACTGTGTAATAAAAATCACCATACAGCCATTAAACAAATATATACCATCTATTAAGATACAGTAGTGATCAAAATTGTAGAAACTATATCAAATTACATAAACAAACAAACAGAACCACTCTTCATAGGTTATAGTAAACCATGTTGTAAACTCTTAATGACGTTCCAACTTAGATATGTCCAAAAGGCAATGTTAACAACTGATAGGATTCTCCCTCAGACCAAAGGTACTCAATACACGATGCATTTCAGTGACTTCATTGGAACAGAAGAAGCAGTAGCTGCAAATAGAGCTGCAAATAGAGCAACATTGATTAGAGTTGTTATCTGTTGGGGTTGAATCACCCTGATTTAATCACCCTAGAGCAGTGGTTCTCAACCTTGGGGTCGGGACCCCTTTTGGGGTCGAACAAGCATTTCACTGGGATCGCCGGCTGGCATCCGAGCCCCTCCCCTTCCCACCCCTCCCTCACCAAAAGCCCTGCTCCGCTCACCCAGAAGTCCAAGCAGAGCACGCCGTAGCTTTCCTACAGAGTGGGGGGGGCGGGGTTTCAGAGTCCCTTGTCTGAAAGTTTTGCTTCTCCAGGTTGCACAACTTCTGCGTCTTCTGGTAAGCTTTTGTGTTGTAAATGTAGAAATCCTTGGGGAACAGGGTGAGATCTCTCCTCCGGTGGCCGCCCCCCCTCTCTTTTATTTTTAACACCAAAGTAGAAAGAAAGGAGGAGTGTGTGTGTGTGTGTATGGACAGAGAGAGAAAGAGAGAGGAGTAGAAAAAACTGTGGATTAAAAACAATATATATCTTTAATCAGGCTTCTTACTATTTTCAGTGCCCAAAAAGTTGAAGCAAAAATGTGGCTTCCGTTTCCCCCTCCTGCTCCAAGAGCAAAGTTTGATTCCAACCCAGCTCTCCTCTCCCCCACCCCCAGTCCTTTTTGAATTTCTCCAGCTTTTCCGTTCTTTGTTACTTCTTAGCTTTTATTTTTAAAAAGAAAGAAATCATTTTTTTTCTGTTTCTGACTGCTCATGCCAGAAAGAGATGTACTAAAAGGAAGGACAGGATTGCCCTTTGGAAACAATGGGAAACACTTGAAGGCCCATTGGAAATAATGGGAGCCAGGAATGCCAATTGATTTGCATGGGCTCCACTGAACATTACAGTACAAGTAGAGTTGCAAAGAAAATGTGGAATGGGTTTTCCATTAGGGTCTCTGGGCCCATATAGACTACTCTGGGACTGGAATGACAGGACCCAGCTTGGAATGATATACCCAGGGGGTAGCAGAAGCCTTCTGGGACTGGAATGACAGACCCCAGAGTGGAATGGCAGGGCCTGGGGGTAGCAGGAGAGTTCTGGGACTGGAATGAGAGACCATGGAGTGGAACGACAGTCACTGGGGGTTGCAGGAGTATTCTGGGAATGGAATGACAGCCCCAGAGTGGAATGACAGCCACTGGGGGTAGTAGGACTGTTCTGTGACTAGAACAAGAGACCACGAGAGTGGAATGACAGCCCCTGGGGGCAGCAGGAGTATTCTGGGAATGGAATGACAGGCCCCAGAGTGGAATGACAGCCACTGGGGGTAGCAGGAGAGTTCTGTGACTAGAATGAGAGACCACGAGAGTGGAATGACAGCCACTGGGGGTAGCAGGAGAGCCCAGGAAAGGCGGCAAAAGCCTCCCACCACCATCTTTCCTGGGCTCCGCGCCAAGGTGCAGAGCCCAGGAAAAGTGGCAAAAGCCGCCCCCCACCCATCCACCTACCTTCCTCCCCCCCTTTCTCTCTCTCTGTCTCTCTCTCTTCTCCCTTTCTCTCTCTTCCCCCTTTTTCTCTCTCTCTCCCCCCTACCTGCAACAGCCTCTCCCCCCCACCTACCTTCATTTTCTCATGGCATCTTCTGTTGAAGAAAAGTAAGTCTGAAGCCTGAGTGTTTGTTGTGTCTTGTTGGGAATAGCTTGTAAATATATGTGTGTCTAAAGTCTGTATTAAAGTTGTTTGGTGCTAACTGCCATGCAAGAGAAAACATCTGAAAAAGTAGCTTCATTGTTGTGTGTGTTGGCAGAATTTTATGGTTGGGGGTCACCACAACATGAGGAACTGTATTAAAGGGTCGCGGCATTAGAAAGGTTGAGAACCGCTGGCCTAGAGACTGGCTGAGCTTGGAGCACAAGAAGAATAGCCAACCAGGACTCTGAAGTACACCAATCAAATAGTTATATTTTGTAAATAGCCTATCACAGGGAGTGGGTGTGGGGGGGGGGGGGTGGAGAGTTCTGCATGTATATAAACAGGGCTTCAGCCTTGCTAGCGTTGTCTTTTAGCTGAGCTGTAATTACAATAAACTATGAGCTGATCACACAACGCGTCCAAACCCAGTATATTTCAAGAGTCTTTTGGAATTTAGGCAAGTAAGTGTTTTTGTATTTTTTGTTAAGTATGTTTTGTTAAGTACAGTTTTATGACTGTAATTTTTTTGAATTAGTGATTATTGACTTTTGAAAAAGCAATTGTGGAACACAGCGACCTGGAAGCTGGCGAACGTGTGAAGTCAAAGACCACATGTTTCAAGTCATCTTCAGTCTTCTCAGTTCTTTGAATTACAATCAAACCGGGGTTCTTGTTTGTGATGTTAAAATAAGTGGCATGAACTTTTAACGCCATTCAGGAATGCATTGAGTTTCCCCTGGAGAAAATGGATGCTTTGGAGGGTGGATTCTGTGGCCTTTACCCCACTGAGGTCCCTGTCCTTAGCAGATTCCATCTCCAAATCTCCAAGAGTTTCCCAATCCGGATTGGGCAACCCTACCTTCCACCCAGTAAATGCAGGGGTCATTTCGAGGGGGAACGAGCAGGAATGGCATTCTGGGAACAACAAGCCCAGGAGTCGGGAACGCAGGCATCCTTGCGTGCCTGCCCTTTGCTTCCCCAGCTAGCCCACCACAGCAGGTTGGCTGGGGAAGGGAAGGGCAAGCGGCCAGATGTGCCCCCTTTTCCCCCTGAGCCTCTCCGCTATTGCAGAGAAACTTGGGGAAGTGTGTGGGGGATTTAAATGCCTTTCTTTCCTTTCTTCATCTGGGGAATGGAAAGGAAGGCTTTTTAAACATGCCTGGGTTTCCTGCTTGATCTTCTCCAGGCACCTGGAGAAGATCAGGCAGGGAACCCAAGAATGCTTGCATGCCTGCCCTTTGTCAGGGGGTGTGGCATATGCAAATAAGTTATGCTAATGAGTTATGCAAATGAGCTCCTGCACCTCTTTTTCTACGAAATGACCCCTGGGTAAATGACTCAAGTTTGCCACACAATATCCTGAGCTCCCAGAGTCTCCCTTGCAACGCAACCTTCTCCAGTCATCCAATCACATGCCAGGGGCAGGACCTTTCAGTTTCCTCTGCTGCTAAGATCGCAGGAACCATGCCCTGGTGGTCGGTTGTTTTTAGGACCAGTTTCACTTGCCCCCAGCCTACCTCCACCAGACTGTTTTCTTCAGGACAGGTGACAGATGACTTTCTTTCTCCTTCTGGACATAGAGCAAGGGTCACTGGGGGAGGAGGTGTGAATTTCTTGCATTGTACAGGGGGGTTGGACTAGATGACCTTTGGGATCCTTTACTATGTTGCTATGTTTCCCCTTTCCCCCTCCAGCTTCCCCCACAGGCACCTCCGAGCGAGGGAAGTAGCATTACTTCTTCTTTTGAAGACATGGGGACAAAGATCTTTCTTAGAACATACTCCTGATAAAGTCAATTCATGATTTTTTTTTAATTCACTTATGCACCTCATTTCCCATCTGTGCCATATTTCTCCCTGTTTCCCTTCCCTTCAGAAGTCATAAACAAGTGGGGAGGTGATCAAATGCCTTAAAGCTGGAGTTTGTATGCCTCCACATTATTTACAACCTTTTTTCCATTAGGAGATTTTAAAATAATGAGAATCCGGCTTGAAAGACTCTTTTTCTGGCAAGAAACAAAGTACAGGTGGAAAACATACAGAAGTCATAACGTGAGTACATTGCCCATCCAAAAAACACAGCGCAGAAGGATTCTCGTCTCTGGGCGATCACTTTGCCCCGACAGACCACACGTGCTGTGGATTTTATCAGGGGTCATTTCGTAGAAAAAGAGGTGCAGGAGCTTATTAGCATAACTCATGAGCATAACTTATTTGCATATGCTACCCCACCTAACATCACTGGAAGTATGTCAGAAGGCAAGAAGAGAGAGAGAGAGAGAGAGAGAGAGAGAGAGAAAGAAAGAAAGAAAGAAAGAAAGAAAGAAAGAAAGAAAGAAAGAAAGAGAGAGAGAGAGAGAGAGAGAGAGAGAGAGAGAGAGAGGAGAGAGCTGGCAGAGAAGGGACAGCTACTAATCCAAGCCTCAGAAATACCACTATTCTGGGAGGATAGCTTCAGTGGTGGCTGAAGCCTTCAGAAGGCTGGTGGGAGGAACAAGGACCTTTCAAGGGCTGGCACCAACTCCCGGAGCTGAGCTCCCCCGAGCTCCTGCTCGAAATGACCCCTGGATTTTATATATATAGTCTCCTGCGACGACATAGTTGGGACACAAAACATGGAATCTATTTTCCAGGGCAATATCCTATGTACTCTTTGGTGTAGTGGTTAAGTGCGCGGACTCTAATCTGGGAGAACCGGGTTTGATTCCCCACTCCTCCACTTGCACCTGGCTGGATGACCTTGGGCAAGCCATAGCTCTGTACCAGCTGTTCCCTCAAGGACAGCTTGGGAAAGAGCTCTCACAGCCCCACCTACCTCACAGGGTGTCTGTTGTGGGGAGGGGAAGGGAAAAGGAGTTTGTAAGCCGCTCTGAGACTCCCTTGGGGAGTGGAGGGCGGGGTATAAATCCAATCTCTTCTTCTTCTTCTTCTTCTTCTTCTTCTTTTAATAGCAGAGAATTCCGGTTTTTGTTTTTAGAAGGATTGTGTTTCCAGGAGCAATACCAGCCTCCAGGTGGGACCTGGGGACCCCCCAGAATGTCACCTCATCTCCAGATTACAGAGATCAGTTCCCTTAGAGAAAATGGATGCTCTGAAGGGTTGACCCGATGGCACTGTACCCCACTGAGGTCCCTGTCCTCCCCAGGCTCCACCCCCAAATCTCCAGGAGTTTCCCAACCTGGGTCTGGCAACCGTACCCCTCCATCCCTTACCAGTGGCCAGGGGGGACCTGGCATCCCTAGTTTCCAGTCTTCGGGAGCTTTTAAAACTAGACCAGATCTGGGGGGACCCTCAGATGACCAGGGACTTGTACATAGATCGCTAATGTGATGTAGCATCTAGGATGCTGAATGAAACTTGAGTTCAAATGCACACTCTACTATGAAGCTCTGCAGAAGAAGGCAATGGCAAACTACCCCTGCTGAATGAGTTGCCTTGAAAGTCCCTGGCTGGGATCGGCATCAGTTGGCTGCATCTAGACAGCAGTTTCTTTCGTAGGCTTGTTGTAAGGATAAAATGGAGCAGGAGGGACTCTGGGCTCCTTGCAGAAAAGGAGAAATAAAAATGTGATTGACTTTGTCCCTTACTTGCTCATTCCCCCTTAGACAGATCATCTAAATTACGCCGTCTCTACCCATTCCTCCTTGTGTCCTGTTTCTCTGTAAACTCCAGTGGGGCACTTTTTGCATCATCAGGCAAAGCATTCGAACAACCACGCAATCCAGACAGATTCTTTTGCACTAAAGGCTACTGTGACAGACTGCCTGATTGCCAGTGTGGTAAAGTGGTTTGAGTATCAGACTGTTGGAAGTTCCAGATGCGATGTCCCCTGTCTCAGACCTCCGGACTGAGTGGCAAGAAGAGGCTAGATAGCTAGACAGGCACACTGTCCTTTCTACCTTTCTCTACTCTTCTGCCACTGTCCCCTTTGAAATGCAGATGGTGTTCTCAGGGACCATTTCCCCTTTCTCCTTCTCTCTCACCCTGAACGAAGACATGCTCTCTACCAGCACGCACCAAGAGAGAGAGACATGCGGTCTTCTCTTGGCACCATGAAGGCAGATAGGCCTCTCGCCATCCACCTCCATCCTTTAGCCAGCAACTTAGCACTCTATCCTATCTCTGCTCTTTCCTACCCAAAGTGTACTTCTCAAACAAAGAGAGGAGTATTTTTCTTCTAAACTTGTAACGTGGCTCTGTGTAGCTTTGTAAGCTGAGTAACCCGGTAAGGTGACACTGCTGCGTTTGTAGCTTTATTTAAGCACTCAGCTAACTATTGGTCGCTGGACTGACCACACCGTTAACCTCAATATGGACTCGGCCCAGGGAGACCAGCGTTCAAACCATAAAGCTTGTTGGTTGGCCTTGATCCCATCACTCTCTCCACCCAGCCTAACTCACAGGGTGGCCATGAGGACAAAACGGGCAGCAGGAGAGAGCCAAGTACACCTTTCTGAACTCCTTCCTGGAAGGGAGGGATTAAGACGTGTAGGCAGAACACCAGGTTGCAGAGAGCAGCTCAGGTCAGGTACCTTTTAAAAATATTTCAAATGAATAAAATAAGAAGGCTTCAGTGGCCTTCATCCAAGACCGCAGAGAAGGCGCCTGGCAAACTTTTCAGCTCAGTTGTGGAAAGTGCTGCCAAATCACAGCTGAGACCCCATAAGGTTTTTGAGGCAAGAGACATTTGGAGGTGGTTTGTCGTTGCCTGCCTCTGCATCATGACCCTGGTATTCCTTAGAGGTCTCCCATCCAAATACTGACCTGGGCCAACCCTACATAGCTTCTGAGATCTGAGGAGATGGGGCTAGCCTGACGTGTCCAGGTGCTCCTGAATTCTCCAACCTAGCCCAGGTGGCTCTCTGGACATGTTTCAAGGGCAGGGTTGCCAGCTCTGGGTTGGGAAATACCTGGAGATTTTGGGGGTGGAGCCTGAGGAAGGGAGGGTTGGGAAGGAACCTCACTGAGGTATAATGCCATAGAGACCACCTTCCGAGGTGACCATTTTCTCCAGGTGGACTGAACTCTGGCACCTGGAAATCAGTTGAAATCCCAGCAGATCCCCAGCCACCACCTGGAGGTTGGCAACCCTGTTCAAGGGACTCAGACTTTTTGACGGTATTGGTAGTTTGAAGCACGACCTTGCAGTGCCTCTTAGATCTGCAACTCTCAGATTGCAGCGTTTCTTTTCTAGTCCCCGTGTCCCCCTTAAGGAAAATAGGAAGGGATTTGTTTTAAGGCTGGGAAAGCTTTGGGCTATTAATCTCCCTCTCCCGTATTTTGCTTGGTTGGCAGTGGCCATTAGAGCCTCCATCGGGATCAGAGATTTATGCATCAAAGTTTCCTTCTTGGTCAAACAAATATGCGTGGGGTGCCTCGGGGCGGTCAGGGGCTTTACAATATCCTGGCAGCACCTGGGTGGGCTACAGGCCTGTGAGAAAGCGATGGACTCAGCGGGACGTACAGTGCTGGCCTCTGCCAAATAGCGAAAAAACAAGACTGTAGGAAAGCCGAGACCTTATTTTGGAAAAAAAAAAACTTATATCCTCCTTTCGGGCAACTTTGGGCAGGAGCCGTGTCGCCCACGGGGTGGCAAGGCTTTCCCCCACCTGCCTCTACCCCCATCCCATGCGAACTGTTGTAAGGATAAAATGGAGACCACTCAAAGGTAGAGTTGCCAACTCCAGGCTGGGAATTTCCCGGCAATCTGGGGATTTCTGCCTTCCAGAGTTGAAAGGTGAGGCTGGCATTAAAGCAGAGAGAGCTAGTGATACCGTGAGTGAGGTCCTTTCCGCATTTGTCTACCACTCCGGATTTTCTTTGTGTTTGAGCTGAGGCAAGGTAAATCCCCAGCAAAACCGCATTCAAATAACTCGGGGTAACCACAGGCTGAAACCGGGCTGACCACTGAAGGGAGGTCATGTCATGCAGAAGGGAGGGGGACACACAGAATAAAAAGACGGCTGAACTCGATTTTAGTGCAGGATGGGAGGAAAACCTGGATTAAAAGGAGAGTGCCGAAAGGGCCTCTACATCTTGCCATCTCGACTTTGATCTTGTGGCTCTTGGTTTTTCACTGACCCCAGCCATTAGTACTGTTGGGGGATGGGGGGAATGCTTACCCCATATCCAAATAATTTATTTTTATTTTATTTTTATTTATTATTTGATTTATATGCTGCTCTCCCTGCATTTTGCGCGCCCAGAGCGGCTTACCCGACTTGGTAAACCAAGATTCATACATACATTAAAACAGTTAAAACATATTAAAATTACAATTAAAACAATTACAACTAACAGATAAAGTGCTCAGATGGCACCCTGTGTAGACCCCCTAGCATTTCACGGCTCCAGTTGTCAGCTCTCTGACTCCGGAAGATGTCATCTGCGGCCGATCATTGCTGGTCGTAGGGTCATAAGGTGGGGGGAGCATGATGTGATGGAAGGGTGGTGGCCCCTATTTGAAGAGCTCCATCTTACAGCCCCTGCAGAACTGCCCCAAGTCCCGCAGGGCCCTGGTCTCCTCTGGGAGCTCGTTCCACCAGTAAGGGGCCACCACCAAAAAAGCTCTCCCCCTGAAAAAGCAGCGAGCCTGGCTTCTCTGGGGCCTGGTATAACCAATCGATGTTGGGCCCCAGACCGTAGTGCTCTCTGGGGTATATACAGGGCAAGGTGGTCCCTCAGGTAAGTCGGACCCAGGCCATTTAGGACTTTAAAGGTGAGCACCAGCACTTTGAAGCGAATCCGGTATGCTATAGGCAGCCAGTGCAGTGCCTCCAGCGTTGGCTGGACGTGCTCTCATCTAGGGAGGCCCGTCAACAACCTCGCTGATTAAAGCAGCGCATGGACTTTATCATGCGTCAACTTTTTATTGCTATAATTTCGTTCCCACAGCTGTTCTCCCCTGACTCAGTGATGAAAAGGTGGGGAGACTCCCCCGCGGCTCAGTTCAGAGATGGGCCCGTTCCGTCCTAGCTTTTCCAGAGGATTTTCTCCCCATAAGTCTTCCGAAACCTTGCAATATTTCGATCATTCGGCATGCCTTTCTCTGAACATTTGGTTTGGATCTCAGCAGCCTACTTGCTTCCTTGCTTCCTTTAGCATGACTCAAGATGGGTGGGATTGGGTGAAGTGGGTCACATTTGGTTAGGGCTGCCAGCTCTGGGTTGGGAAACACCTGGAGATTTTGGAAGTAGAGCCTGGGTAGGGCGGGGTTTGGGGGAGGGGAGGTGTTTTACCAGTGGCATCCCTGTTTGAAGGTGAGGGTGGGAAGGTTTGTTTTATTAGTACTGTTTTATGCTTCTGCATTTGTTTAATGCTGTTTTTATGCACTGCAGCCTTTTAAAAGTCTCTCGTTTGCTTTAATGACTAGTTTTAATGCCTTGTTTTTAATTAGCCTTGTTTTATTGTTTTAGTTATAAACCACCGTATATACATTTGCTAAGTAAGTAAAATTTGGAGAGCCCAGTGGGATGTTTTAACGAAGGGGGGCCATTACCTTTCAGGGTTGACAGGCCCCTCTTTGGCCCCAACTCCTGTTTCCTGTGGCTGCTCGAATTGTTTGAAAAAATGTCCATTGGGCTGATGGCCTCATGTCACTTCTGGGAAAAACCTGGAAGTGACACCAGTTCTCTCCAGGAATAATCGGAAACAGTATGGTTTTACCACAGAATTTCCGGTGATTCCTAGAGAAGTGTGACATCACTTCTGGGGTTTCCTGTAAGTGACATCACACCATCATTGACAGTCACTCCTGTGTGGCCCCAGCCCCTAAGTCTCCTGCTGGCTTTTTCTACTGCTTTTCCGCCAGACTATGCCAGAGGCTTGAAGGGAGAGGGAACTGAGAACACCTGAGCCAGCTGAATAAGATTAGGGTTCAGTCCCCAGCATCTCCAGCTGAAAAGATCAAGTGATAGGTTATATGAAAGACCTCTACCTCAAGTAGGGCTGCTAGCCCTCCCATTATGGCAGAAGGCCTCCCACTGGTAGCCTGTTTTTCCCAGCACCACTCTAAGAGGAGGTGGAGGGGGGAATTTAAGAGATAATGGCTGCATCAATATGTCGTTTCCAGGGAAAATATTGAAGCTATTTAAGGTAGCTCTAGGAATCACTGAGGATTCTATGGTTTTATCATAGAGTTTTTGATGATTCCTAGAGCTACCATGTATCAATTTGGGGTTTTTCCCAAAAGTGACATAGCAATGTAGTCAATGTCATGTTTTCTATTTCTCTGCCCCCAACCGTCCCACCAGTTGCCAAGCTTGGCCTGGCAATCTTATCAAGACCCTGGAGATCTGGTGCCAGTTTGAGTAGACAGTACTGATGCACAAATGTGTGCCTGTGTGACCCCTTGGTCGAATTGGAATCTGAGTCCAATGAGTTAGATGAATATCTGTTTAATGAATTCAAAACAGGGAATACAGGGCTGAAGAGTGCCTTAGCTTGTCAGCAATTCCAGAGCTGCATTCTGCCATAACCAGGAAGGGCAGAAGGTCTTATACCCCAAATGACATCACATATAGTTTGCACAATGAAGGGTCTCTAATTGGTACCAAGCAGTTAACATCATACAAGCATAATTTGACTCGGTGCATCTCTCAGTGGTGTCAGTAATTTCACTTGTTTATCTTGTCTTCAGAACACTGGGAACTTTAGCGAACACTGGGTGACTTCCTGGGCTCGCATGTGGAGAGCTAGCTGATAAGGAGTGGCCTTGCAACTTCTAAATAGCATTCTATTTCTACTGCATCCTAACTCCATCTACAGAGGCTTTTAATAATACCTTTGCTTAATATGGCTTCTTATACAAAAAATGCTTCTTATACAAAAAATATATACGTTCTGCTATAAGTTTCTCTAATCTGAAGCTTCTCGGTTACATACCAGGATCTGGACCTGTTATGATTAAACTTTTGAAGGCACAGTGATAGCTGTCAATATATATATATCTCAAGGAGAAAGTGTCAGAAACCACATTCAGGAATCACATTCTTTTCCCTTGTCCTACAGTACTGATCTTGATGGACCACTGGCCTGATTCAGTATAAGGTAGCTTCATGTGTGTTCATATGACCTGGGCTGAACATCTGTCGTCCCCTTTTTGCAGGTATTTGGATCTTGGGCTTGGCAGAAGCTTAAGACTGTTGGGTTCTGGGTGAAGTATGTTGGCAGAACCAGCACCAGCCTGAAAAGACCTTATAACTCCTTACCTGCTAAGGGCCTGATTTGTATATCTGTATTGAGATTGTATTTTTTGTGGCATGGGCATTTTGTTCCCTGAGCTGCTTTGAGGCCCCACTGCGGCACAAATCAGGGTACTACTATTTAAATAAACACAAAAACTCTCCTCCTTGTTCAAGATGACTCCTATGTTTGCTGTTTTCCCGAAATTATTGAAATGAATGGGAAGTCCAAGCACCTGGAAAGCCACATAACAAGGCTGAAGGACTGGGTTCTGCAGAGCAGGTTTCAAACTGCACAAGCCTGTTCGTGAGTGAGGTTGTTGTTATTATTATTATTATTATTATGTTTCAGAGTATAGTGAACAAAGACTCTGCCATAAATAGATAAAATTTATTTTAAAAATTGTTTCAAAAGAAGGGGGCACCTGGACTTGAACCAGGGACCTCTTGATCTGCAGTCAAATGCTCTACCACTGAGCTATACCCCCATTTCATGACTACCTGTTCCTGGCAAGCCTAGTTATTACAGCCACTGGCTCAGCTGCATGTTTTTCTTTTATATATGTCTGTATCAGGCTTACTAATTGTTATGTCTGTCCTGTTTCCTGCCATCTAAGGAAACTCCTGATTGTGGTGCCTTAGTGTTCTTTTTAATTGCTACTTTATAATCATCTTATTTCTCTATACACGCTTGCGGGGAGGGCACTAAACGTTTTAAGTTTATTTTTGCCTCAAGGTTGCTTACAGTTCTGTTCCCTCTCTCTCCGAGAGCAAATTCAAACATCCATTTGAAACACCAAAAAGCTCAGCATGTGAAACCAGTCGTCTTTAATCAAATATCGTGGAGGAAACTTTCACACCCCCACAAAGTGCTTGGCAGCACAGGTGGCTTAAACCTTCCCCTGTGGACCATTAAGTGACATGACATCAGTGTAATTGCAGCCCTTTTCAGAGGTTCACGTTGAGCCACATTTAATGGCAATGCATGTGCGAAGCCTAATTTTTCTGATATGCATTGGGTTGCCAGACTCACCCACGGTTCAGCAGGGGTTCCCCAATTTGGAGGGGCTCCTTCCTGCCCACCAGCTGGTGGGTGGAGAAAGCCCCACCCCCAAGACTAACCACCCAGCCTCCTCCCCACCTCTCCCCAGCAGCGTTTAAAGCCACTTGGTGTTTGGGTGAGCAAACCCCGCTGCCCAGAAGCATCCCTTTAAATGTGTCTGGGCAGTGGCGGGGGCCTCACATGCCTGAGTTCCAAACGGCATCACCACTTGGAGTTCAGCACACAGCCAGCTGCTGTCCCCCAGCTGATCGCCAGGCCCTTTAAATCTCACCGGAGGGGAGGGAGAGGGAGTAGCTGCGGGTTGTGGTTGTTGGGGGTGGGGCTTGGGGTGGTGACATCCACAATGTGATGTCATCACATTTGGGATGTCCGCGCCCCCTACAGGAATGCCCCCCAAAGTCCCCCATTGGGGAGGCTGCAGGACCTGGAAACCCTAGATGTGTATAGTTGCAATTTTGTGTGAATGTGGTGCCCACATGCTCAAAAAAGTTGGGGACCCCGACATACAATGCAGTTGGGTTCTTTTTGCATGGCCATTGAGTAATTCTTACCTTACATCCAACACATATACAGCTGAATGTTAAATTTAAGCATCTGTATCCAGGTATGGATCCCTGGCTTAATTTTTAAAGTTAACAGACATTGGCTCTTTCTTACAAAAATGTTTGTAAGGGTTACCAGGACTATGCTTGGTTATCCTGGTAGTTGGGGGGGGGGGGGCAGTGCCTGGAGGGAGGAACAGCGCGCACGCTATGACATCACTTCTAGGTGATCATGTGGAAGTGATAACACACACACCCATGATGCAGTAGGGATTTCCCCAATCTCTATGGTAAAGATTGGGGGGATTCCTAGAGTGTCACAGGTGCTGTGATGTCATTCCACCTCGATTTTTTTCCCTCCCCAGTTGCTTCACTGCAGCACAGGAAATGGAGGGCTGAGATGGACCTTGCTCACTGTGGGTGGGCAAATGGTTCTGGCAGAGTTTAAACATGCAGAGGAACAGAGCACCAACTATTTAATGAAAAATAACTCAGTTCATTAAAAAAGAAATAAACTCCAATAGAACAGAGGTGAGGGAGGGAGAGGGGCTTAACTAACTGACTAACTGCTGTGAGAGACAGGAACAAAAGGGGGATGGCTCAGTTGGAGCAGGAAGTCTCCAAAGAGCCAATCAGGAGACAGGAAAGACAAAATCTAAAATTGTGGGAAGCCCCTAATCTAGCTATGCTAACTAGGGCTGCAGTCACATGTACCAGTTGAAGCAGAAAGAAAAAGAGACTATTTCCTCTGGAGGAATTTGACACACAGTTGCGACATCACACAGCCCTTTGAAGCTGTGGGCTTAGCCCGTCATTGTGTGATCAGATGATGCAGCTGCAGGTGAGTTGTTTTGGGGTTTTTTTGCCATTTGTTTCCCTAGTGCATAATTTATTTATTTATTTATCAGTCTTATATGCCGCTCTCCCCACACACAGGCTCAGAGTGGCTTACAAAGCTTGGCTAGGAGCCAAGGTACACATATACATTAAAATCAATTAAAACACCATTAAAACAAACAATCATTATAATAAAAATAAAGTGCTCAGTGATCTAACCATGGCATAGTATGTATACCCAGTGATCTCTGGTTCTAAATGTCAGGCTTGATGATAACCGCGGCCAGCACCATAGCCATGATGGTCCTAGGATGGGGGGGAGGTGGTGGCTCCTATTTATATGCCTGGCAGAAGAGCTCTGTCTTGAACTGCATAAGGTCCCGCAGGGCCCTGATCTCCTCCGGGAGTTTGTTCCACCAGTAAGGAGCCACCACTGAGAAAGCCCTCGCCCTGGTAGCAGCAAGCCTGGCATCTTTGGGGCCTGGGATAGCCAGCTGGTGTTGTACTCCAGACCGTAGTGCCCTCTGGGGTATATGCGGGGAAAGATGGTCCCTCAGGTATGTCGGACCCTGACCAATTAGGGCTTTAAAGGCAAGCACCAGCACCTTGAAACGAATCCGGTATGCTATAGGAAGCCAGTACAGTGCCTTTAGCATGGGCCGGATGTGCTCCCATCTAGGGAGGCACATCAATAGCCTTGCCGGGCATTCTGCACCAGTGAGTGAGAAATTCCACCTCTGCACTGAGGGCTCCCTATGGAGTATGCAATGATGTGCATATTGTGAGGGGAGAAACACAGCAAGGAGTTGGGATGGCCTGATCAGACCATCCCAATGGCATGAGAGCATGCTTGAGCAATCAGACAGGGGAAAGTCTGCCCATGGCCTGCCTTATCCAGATAACACTGGACCTTCCCTGGTATCTTTTAACTCGACTTCTGTGGTGGAGCAGCACGGGTTGCCGACAACTGTGGGATGCTTCCCAGATGTTGTTGTCTGATCACTGCCTTTAGATCCATCAGGCATTCACACCTATGTTGGATCTAAAGGAGCGTGTGATCACAGCCTAGCAGTGCCCTTCAGCTGTCATCTATAGGCTGTTCTTCTGATCTTCTTCAAGTTGGGGCACTATAGACCTTGTAGAGTCCAACAAATGGTAAGTCTATAATATTTAGGATGCATGCACTTTCACTATAATGTGTACAGAGGGCTAGTGGATCATATTTCCAAGTAAATATGCATGATACTGGGATGCGGCCAACTAGATATCAGTGGCACCAGTTGTTCTGGATTCCCCCCCCCCCCCCCCCGGCATAAAATCTGAGAAAAAGTCATACAAAAGCAATTTGAGTGATTGATTGCTCACATTTGGACATATTTAAATCTTACCCACTCTCCACCTTTGTGATTGATGAGAACTGAAAACTTGAAAAAAAGCAAAATAAAAAGGCAAAGTAAACACAAAACGCGTGTATAATTGGCAGCGCAAATCATCTTTAAAGCTCTTCCTGGCACTTATTAAATGCTTTGAATTCCATTTGCTCCTGCTTGCTCTTTCTTACTCTACCACTAGTATGTTTTGCTTGTCTTCTGAACCTCTCATAAGCTTTCCATTATCGGCTATGAATGGCTTCTTTAAAATTCTCATCTTCTCCAAGTCCTTTTCCCAACATATCTGCTCACATCTCTTCCAGTTGATGGCTCTTTGGTTTTAAAGATGAATTGTGTTGATCAAAGAGCAGTGCCAGATCACAGGACACATGGGGGGAGCCTGGCTCACACACCAAGAAATTCCTTCACTTTCAAAGTTATGCATTGCAGTTTTGCTACAAGAAATCCTCTTAAACCAGAGGAATAAAAATAAATCCCAAAACTAATAACAAAGACCCCTCAAATGCCCAACAATGAAGAAGAAGAAGAAGAGATTGGATTTATACCCCGCCTTCCACTCCCCAAGGGAGTCTCAGAGTGGCTTACAAACTCCTTTCCCCTCCCCTCCCCACAACAGACACCCTGTGAGGTAGGTGGGGCTGAGAGAGCTCTTTCCCAAGCTGTCCTTGAGGGAACAGCTGGTACAGAGCTATGGCTTGCCCAAGGTCATCCAGCCAGGTGCAAGTGGAGGAGTGGGGAATCAAACCCGGTTCTCCCAGATTAGAGTCCGTGCACTTAACCACTACACCAAACTGGCTCTCTCAATGAGATTCAGAGTTCAGCTGACAAAGAGAAAAGCAGCTGATGAACTTCAATGTTTCAGCTTCTAAAACCAGCCGAAATGATGCCCTGTGGCAGCTAGGGTTGCCAGCCTTCAGGTGGGAAATACAAAAATAGAGGGTCACGGTGTTAGGAAGGAACAAGCCGGTGGACCCACGATACTCACGGGGGGGGAGTGAGTCTCTTCCTCCTCCTCTCCCCCGGCGCGCCGAGCCTCTACCCCCTCCCCCTTTGGCAGCTTCCCCCCTCCCTCCCTTCAAAACGGCAGCGGCGGCAGCAGGGAGACCGCTGTTCGCCGAGGCTCCCCCCCTCCTTCCTTCAAAATGGCGGCAGCAGGGAGACCGCCATCCGCCGAAGCTCTCCCCCCTCCCCTCCTTCCTTCATAACGGCGGCGGCAGGGAGATCGCCATCCGCCGAGGCTTCCCCCCCTCCCCTCCTTCCTTCAAAATGGTGGTGGCAGAGAGACCGCTGTCCGCCGAGGCTCTCCCCCCTCCCGAAAACGGCAGCGGCGAGGCCTCGCCACGCTGCTTCCCACCCCCTCCCCTACAGTGGCCAGAGCTTTCTCCGCAGTGCACGGAGAACGCTTTAACTTTTCGGGGGATTTAAATATCCCCCGAGAAGTTTTTCAAACTTTTTGGATTTTTCTGAAGGTGGGGGGGTCACCCCCCACCTGCAGAACCCCCCCCTCTGCCCTCCAAGTGCCCCCCCCGCATGGAATTAGGTATCCGCATGCAGGGGGGGGGGCACTTGGCTATTAGATATATAGATACCAAAAAATATATCACTGTGTATAAAAAATATATGTGTACAGTAAAACAATTTTATGCATGTTAGTATTAAATATTATCAAAAATATATTTCACCCAAACAATACCTAGAAAAATATATATTTCACCCAAACAATATAACCAGTGCAGGTTTACATTCAGACAGCACCTTATCAAAAATACTTATCACAAGTCCCACAGGATTCTAGTAATATACCCGTTTCAAATGAATCTTTTTCAAGGACCGTGATTCTTATACAAATAGCACAAGGTACAATAATTTTTCCTTTTTTCTTTGTGAGCATAAAAGCTCTTAAGATACCAGCATTGTCTAGGGTCCCATCAGAACTGAAATAAACAAAAATATGAGTACATTAATACAATTTCATTTCACCTTATTTATAATCATTAATATTGTGAACACTTACCCCTTGCGGCAAATGTAATAACCTATCTAAGACATCATGTCTTTCAAAATCTGTCAGGTAGCCACAAATTTGGGGGTTTGCTCTGTCTATTTCTTTAATTCCAAGCCTCCTAATCCGGGGCAGCTGTGTCAAGAACACCTTTCCTTAAAGTGCCCATCTATTTTATCCTTCTTATTCCAAAACATCACTTCATAAACTAAACATCCTCTTGGGGCTCCATTCATATTAAAATCCTGCAGTTCAGAGCAGCCATAACCCTTTCCCAAAATATTTTAAAGTGCCCATGCTTATTTATCAACACTACAGACAGTCATAAGACTGGTGTGGTTTAGTTGATATAGAGTTGCCAAACAAAACCTTCCTTTGGGGCTTCTGCCTCATTAAAATCCTACCATTAGGAACAATCATAACCGTTCTAACCAAGTTTTAAAGTATCCATACTTATTTTACAACAGTATTCCAGTAGGGTTGCTGTGGATTTAAATTGCCCCCACTCAAAGGCTGAGACAATCTGAAGTGGTGGGCAAATGCGGAAAGGACCAAATGTCCATGGCAAAACAGCATCCGAATAACCCGGGGCAACAGCAGGCTGAAACTGGGATGACCACTGAACGGAGGTCATGTAATGCAGAATGGGGGGGGACCAGAATAAAAAGAAGGTTGTACTCGATTTTAGTGCAGAATGGTGGGGGGGACCTAGATTAAAAAGAAGGTTGAATTTGATTTTAGTGCTTGGAGGCCACCGCAGTGAACATGGATTAAAAGTAGGGCTGCCAAGTCAGGCCGGGGGGGGGGGGATCCCCCGCTAAAGGGGTTCCCGATCCGCTGGCCAGCATTTGGCTGCCGGGGGGAACCCCACCCCCGAAGTCGTCTAGTGAGGACGACGTAATGACATCACCGGAAGTGACGTCAGCACGTTGGGGGCGTTGCCAGGGCGACGCTCTGGCAATCACCCCAAAACTCTATGATACCATAGAGTTTTGGGGCAATTGCCAAAGCGTCGCCCTGGCAACGCCCCCAACGTGATGACGTCACTTCTGGTGACATCGCTGGGCACGCGCGCAGGAGAGACTCCCGGCCGGAGGAGGACTCCCCCCCCGCTGGTGAGTCCCCACGACTTGGCAACCCTAATTAAAAGGAGAGTGCAGAAATGGCCAAAGTCATGGTCAATTTGACCCTCTGTCATTTGCAGGCTTTTCCAGGAAGTGACACAGCCAGGTCACTGGCATAGCTGTTATTTTGTTTTCAATTTCTCTCTCACCACCACTTGAAATGGCAGTGGGCAAAGAGGGACACCAGGCCCAGCAGCCCTAGGTTAAGCACACCCTCCCCTCATACCACTGTTCTCACAAAATGGGGGAACTCTTTGTAACCAAAAACCTCTCAGGGGACATTCCATGAGTCTGCCACACCCAATTTGGCCTATGACTCGAGAAGCAGTGGGAAAATGTGTGGTATTCTGTCACCAGCTGTATTAGAGGAAAGATGCTGAGCGTGTTCCAGCTGGTATGGCGTGTTAAAAATCTATAAATATGCTGGAAAGAGGATGTCTGACTGGAAGCCTCCAGACAATTTCAGATGAAAGATTGGCATCAAGGCTGCCTTTCTATTCTCCGGGATTTTTTTTTTTTTTTTTACTTGCAACATGCACGTGCTTGATTTCCAGCTCCTTATATCACCTACTGTCATTCTCGTGACAACCGAGGTGCTAAAAATTGAAATGAATGACATAAATCCACTCCAGCAAGTTTGCAGACATCTTAATATTTCTCTTATATCAGAAGCATCAGCACAAACACAGTGTCTGGCTCGTGTACAAGACTATGACCGTATTTTTATATGATCTCTGCCTTTTTTTAAAAAAAAAGATTTTTTTATTGCTTTTCACTACATGCTACATACAAAAACACTACACACTATACTAAAACAATGGCTAAACAAGGATCATATATCATTATTTCATAGATAGCTTAAACTGAAGTTTCTTCTACATTAAAGATTAGAGGAATAAAGAATTCTCCTTAATATTTCATTGTCAGACTAGTATATATGGGTTTAGCTCAAGTGAATACACTTTAAAACAAATCAAACTTTCAGCAATATATAATTATGCCATTTAAATCACTTTTCCCCTCTAACTTTATTTTTTATCATAGGCCCACCTGACTTTTGGGGCAACAGCCCCTTTTTCTGATTCAGAACTTTATCCTGAGGTGCTGCTCAATGGCCGAGGACAGACTGGCAATCTAAAGCGGAGGCAAAGCGGAGGGAACTGGTGCGGGGGAAAAACCCCACGAAGCTGGCCGTTCACACTGGCCAGAGCAATGCGGATCAGCGGCGATACGGAGCATTCAGACTGCCACGGAGCCAGCGCGCGCGGCTCGCGTGCGCCACTGCGTTTTTGTTTTATTTTCCTTTGTGCATATGCGCATAACTTTGTGCGGCGCGTTCACACTGCCGCCTCCGGATGCCTCCCGCTTCCTCCAGTTCACACTGTTTGGAAGCGGGAGGCATGCGGAGGACCGCCCCTGAACACCGGTTTTACCCGGTGTCCTGCTAAAGCGGAAGGAAAGTGACTGGGAGACGGGTAAGTACGAAACGGAGCCGGCGGACAGATGCGCATGTCTGAACGTGCTCCTTTCTTCTGTCTCCGCAGCGTGCCTGCCCCGCTTTAGATTGCCAGTCTGTCCTCGGCCAATGAATTATCTTGACTTCCTGATCCATGTGTGCTGTCTTCTTCTCCTTCATCACCTCTGTTCCCTTTTAATCTTTCGCCATACCTTGCTGCTGCTCCAAAAAATGCTTTGCTTTTATAACAGAGTCAATTTTTTCTTGGACTGGAGTTTTTCTGCAAAAATGTAGTCAGCTTTTTATATTGTTTCCTCTTCTTCCTTATCTCAAACAGGGTATCTTTTAAGACTCTAATTTCTTCATCTTTGATTTTTAAGGTTGTCCCATTAATCACTTTCTGTACTACATCTCTTTTGGATCTCTTAGAGAACTTCACAACTATTTCACCAGGCAGGTTTTTTTCTTAGTAAATTCTGAATATATCCGATAGACCATATTCATATTGTTTTGTAGTAATTCCACTTTCCGATATCCGATAGACCATATTCATATTGTTTTGTAGTAATTCCACTTTAACACCCATCACTGGAGCCAACTTTTCACTCAAGATATCTTTCAACTTCTCTCCTTTTTGCTCAGGGACACCTTGAAATCTCAGAACATATTATGCTTTTTCCATTTGGAGTTGTAAAAGATGGTCTTTATCAGAGGTTCTCTTTTTCCACAACTTCCAACCTTTGTTTTATTGTTTTAGTCTTAGCTTCAACTTTTCCCACCAATTTTGAAACTTCCTCTGTTTTTATATTAGTCTTTTTCAGTTGTTTTTGAAGAGTTTCAAAGTTGTTATTGAGATTAGTCATCTGATCCAACAGAGAGCACAATGCTGTTGCCAACATATTGGGGAAGTCAGTATGTGCTTCCAGTTTAGTAGCTGGAAGTGCTGAGCTGACAGTTCCTGGAAAGGTTTCATCCTTGTTGCTATCTTTTCTGCCCGATGTGTCATTGTTTACATTACAGGGAAAGAATTTTTAAGTCTCTGAAAGTTTATTACATCAAGCGCTTTTAATCGTTCTGCATTCTACTCAACTAAATCATCAATCTTCATGGAAAAACTATCAAATGAGGCATCTGGGAGGGGTACCAGATGATTCTGGACCCCCACTGAGCTCTTGGAGGGGGCTCGCAGCCTGGGGCTCAAGAGGTGCCTCTCCCAAGGTTGTGACCAAGGAATTGAGGCTCCTCTTTGCCCCGATAGGTCCCCCTGCCACAGCACCAGTAATGGCACAAGAGGCACACACCGGATTGAGCGAGCAAGTGATCTGGCGATTTGAAGTCTTCCTCACCTTATGAACAGTCATGGAATGATGCATGAGTGCATATCTTCTCAAACTAGTTAAGTGTTCAGCGGCCATCCAAATGCCCTATAAGCAGCGGAGGGGGAGGGATTCCACTCACCCCCTGAAAACTTTTTAAATCCCAGCTTTTTTGATGGGGCTTTCGCAGGAAGAATTCCCGTATTCCCCATCACTGCCCTCCAGGAAAGATTGTGACCAGTTTCTTTTTTCCGTCAGGAACCAAGAGGTCGAGCTACTAGAAAATAGAATAAAATGCAAATATTTATTACCCAGTGCAAAGAATCTTAGGATTAAAAATGACATACATAGGATACCATTAAAATTCAGATCATAATATACAGCAACAAGGTAAAGTTGTACGCCCCATAACAAAGAATCACAATAATGGTTACACCTGTATATTAACCAAAGGACCCAAGATGAGGAACTTTATCAAACTTTCTGGAAGTCAAGGTAAACAACATCTATTGGGTCCCCCTTGTCCACATGTTTGTTTACTCCCTCAAAGAACCCTAACAGACTAGTGAGACAAGATCTTCCCTTACAGATCCCATGCTGAGTCTTCCTCAATAGATTTTGTTCATCAATGTGCCTACTAATTTTTTCCTTAATAACAGTTTCCACCAACTTACCCGGTATCAACATCAGACTGACTGGCCTGTAATTTCCCGAATCTCCTCTGGAACCCTTTTTAAACATGGGAGTGACATTCGCTTCCTTCCTGTCTTCAGGAATGGAGGCAGATTTTAATGAAAGATTACACATTTTTGTCAGGAGACCCACAAGTTCACATTTGAGTTCTTTCAGAACTCTCAGATGTATTCCATCCAGGCCCGGTGATTTGTTTTTAAGTTGTCTATCAGTTGTAGGACCTCCTCTCTTGTAACCTCAATCTGACTCAGGTCTTTCAACACCTCTCCTGAAATCAGTGGTTCTGGAGTGGGCAAGCACTTCCCATCTTCCACAGTGAAGACAGAGGCAAAAAATGCATTCAGCTTCTCAGCCATTTCCCTATCATCCCTCAGTACATCTTTTACCCCTTGGTCATCCAGGGGCCCCACTGCTTCCCTGGCTGGTTTCCTACTTCTAATGTATTTGAAGAAAGTTTTATTGTTGGTCTTTATGTTGTTTGCGATGTGCTCCTCATATTCCATTTTTGCCTGCCTGATCACAGACTTGCATTTTATTTGCCACAGCCTGTGTTCCCTTTTATCAGCCTCACTGAGACTAGCTTTCCACTGCTTAAAGGAATCCTTCTTAGCTTTTACAGCTTCCATTACTTTGTTTGTTAACCATGCAGGCTTTTTTCTATACTTATTTGTGCCTTTTCCTAACCCGCAGTATATATTTTCTCTGAGCCTCTAGGATTGTAATTTTAAATAGTCTCCAAGCTTCCCCAGTGGTTTTGACCCTTCCTACTTTTCCTTTCAGTTTTCTCCTCACATGTCCCCTCATATCAGAGAAGTTACCCCTCTTAAAGTTAAAAGTGGTCATGTCAGTCTTTTTGGGCATCTCCCTATTTATACAAATGTTGAACTCAATAACATTATGGTCACTGTTCCCAAGCGGTGCAATCACTTTAACATCTCTCACCAGGTCTTGGGCATTACTTAGGAACATCTCTCACCAGGTCTTGGGCGTTACTTAGGGCGTTACTTATATCCCACCCTACCCCACCACAGAAGGCTCAGGACGGCTTACACAGCATAAAATACATATTAGAATGATCAAATCATCATAAACATTAAAACCATTCATTAAGACATTACAGTATTAAACATGAAAGTGCTAGTGAGGTGGTTCCGATGTCATAACAGTGGTGTTGCTACGTTACATGGTGATAAGGCCTGAGCATAATGTCTAGCAAGCAAGGAAAACTTACCTGTATGGTATTATTGCCTGTTCCTTGGATGTCTGAAATGTATACATGTGTAGAATTAGCTTTTAATGCTAAGACTGTGTCTGTAACATCTGCTGGTTCTACACTGTATGTGTAACTATGACCAGGTCTTTCAGGTCATGGAACCTCCCGCCCAGTGTGGCATGTTGACTCAATAACTGATCTTTGGCTCATATTCCAGTCCCCACACAGCCATAAAACTCTAAGGGATAACTCAGAAGTTACAACCTAACCTACTTCTTGAGGCTGTTGTCAGAATAAAACAGGAGAAAGTCCCAGTTTCAAATCCCAGCATCTCCAGTTAATAGGATCAGGTAGGACCTCAGCCTGAGACCCTGGAGAGCTGCTGCTGCTCCGTGTAGACAATACTGACCTTGATAGACCAATTATCTGACTCCACATAAGGGTGCTTAACATTTAAGTTCACAGGCAGAGCCAAGTGCAGATAGCTGTAGGGGATGCCTTTGAAGACCTTCTCCTTGTCCCTAGTTTGCAGTACATGGAGGTACATTGAGCAGGGTGTTGGACTAGATGGCCTGTATGGCCCCTTCCAACTCTGTGATTCTATGATTCTAGGTTCCACCGAGTAGTCATGGTTGAGAGCCACCAGAGAATAATCAAAAGCTGTCTAATGTTTTCTGAAAGCACTCTGATAGATGCCACCACCCTTACCGATTCAATTTAAATGATATACATTAATTTTAAGCAGAGTTATGCCCTTCTTTGCTCCTTGACTTCAAAAGACTTATGAGGATGTAACTCTGACATGACCAGTGTTCCCTCTAAGCTGAGTTAGTGTAAGTTAGCTCACAGTTTTTAGCCTCCGGCTCACACGTTTTTGTCTTTGCTCAGGAAGGATGGCTCCAGAGCAAACTAATTCATGCAGTAGCCAAATCGCTCACTCACAACTTTAATGCCAGTAGCTCACAAAGTAAAATTTTTGCTCAGAAGAAGAGGAGGAGGGGATTGGATTTGTACCCTGCCCTTCACTACCCAAAGGAGTCTCAGAGCGGCTTACAAACTCCTTTCCCTTCCCCTCCCCACAACAGACACCCTGTGAGGTAGGTGGTGCTGAGAGAGCTCTGACAGAAACTGCTCTTTTTCAAGAACAGCTGTGCCAGAACTATGGCTTGCCCAAGGTCATCCAGCAGGTGCAAGTGGAGGTGTGGCGAATCAAACCCAGTTCTCCCAGATTAGAGTCCACGCACTTAACCACTACACCAAACTGACTCAACACCTTAGAGGGAGCATTGGACCTGACCTGACCTGGATGACCAAGGCCAACCCGACCTGGTCAGACTTTAAAAGCTAAGCAAGGTCTGCTCTGGTTAGAACTTGGATGGGAGACAACTGTGGACTTCCAGGGTCACTGTGCATAGGCAGGCAATGGTAAACCACCTTTGAGCATCACTTCCTTTGAAAATCCCATCAGGGTTCACCCGAAGGCCCAATTTACACCTCCCCTCTGAAGTAGTTTGACTGCTGTCTTTTCCTACGCTCATTTCACACTGGTTTCAAATTTCACTCCCTGGGTCTGAAGAGTACAAAGCAGCAGGATGTGTTTAAAGCAGTATAATGCTAGCTTGACCACATAAGGGCAATTAACGAATGTAAACAGTAATTTTTAAACTAGAACAAGTATGGTTTGAAAGTAGAAACAGGTATAGACAGTTTTTTTTGAAATTAGAATGATTCCAGTGGGAAAGTCAGATGTAGATTTGACCTAAGTCAGCTGCAGTTTGACAGCACTTTACAGATGCGCGTGCACACACAACTGTTTAGGATCATACTGATAGTCCTTACGTTTTGTTTGGCATAACTACAAATGTTGCAGTGATATGGAACTCTGGTGGAAGGGGTGTGGTCTGCATCTACCCAGGGTATCTCTCCAGTCTTTTGAAGATGTGCTAGGTATTTTTCCAAACACCCAAGCCGCCTGTCTCCCAAACCCAGTGAGACACTGAAGAGTCCCATATCTGTATAAACAAGCCGTCTCCAGAGCAAATACAAAGCAGAGAGAATGAACTGAGTTCATTTCCCTCCAGTCGTCATTAAAACCCTACTTCTCCTTGTAGTCATGTAATATCCTTCCCTAGGGTCCTGCCATTCCATTCCATTGCGCTTTGTCATTTTCCTCGCTAATTTCAGATCTTCTTGTCTCTTGTCTGTTAAGATGTTATTACACATTCTGAATCAATCTGAGGGAAAGAAGAAGGGGGAAGCATTTGTAATTTCCTGTCTGAACAGCCTCTGGTTTTAATCGATCGCAAAAATGACAACTTTTAAGGGCCTGCATCTTGCACATGGCTTGCTCCCCTTGCGATTCAACTGGCTTTCACCCATCGGCCATACAGTTTATAGACATGCTCCTCAGGCACCAGTTCAAGCTGCACTTTGCTGAATGTCAGAGTTGACACTGGACCGGTGTAAGTTGTGCATTTAACAGGGCTGAGGATAATCCTGCCAATGGGAAACACACTGGGTTAGACCCCAGAGAAACTTTCCACCAATGGAAGGGGGTGATCTTTGCTGATTCCCCCTCCGACAGCAGACCTCTGGCTTCCCCCCCCCCCAATGAAATTTCTGGAAGTCACCCCAAGGAGCAGCATTTGAAGAAGAGGCGATTGGATTTATACCCCGCTCAGAGGCTCCAGGTAGTGAAGGGTGGGTTATGAATCCAATATCCTCCTCCTCCTCCTCTTCTTCTCCTCTACTCGAAGGAGCCCCAGAGAGGCTTACAATCTCCTTTCCCTTCCCCTCCCCGCAACAGACACCCTGTGAAATACTTGTCATTAGCAAAAAAAAAAATGACTACAGAATAGTAGTAGCCATAGAATGAAATGCACTTGGTTGCAATGTTAGTCACCTTTCCCTGTGACTGGCTGATTTGTCATGGCCCAAAAAGTTTCGGGAAGGAAATCTCCCTGCAATCACATATATCTGACATGAGCATATAAAAGGAAGCATACGAATCCCTCCATGGAAAACCCCTTTGGGGAAAGGGGCAATTTGGAGCAGGTATATCCTGCCCTCTTCTGATGTCACTTCTCTGATCTCAGTCATCTTCTCTTAATTACTTTCCAAAGGTCGTCAGTATATAGTTCCACGTGAAACTGCCTTTGACCGATCCTTTCAAGCCACACCCTTTTAACTTCCTTTTTCTCTCCTTATATTAGCAACATACACATGTGAATTGATAAAACAATGGGAGGGGGAGCAATTGCATCGTCTCGCAAAGACGCTCATCGACTTCTCACCAGTAATCTGTGTGTGAGGCTATTAAAAATAAATGTAAGGAGCTAAAATCTGCAGCAAATGGCACATCCCTCTGTTTCTGGAATTAATTGGAGAAATTCTCCTAGTTAAAACAAAATTAAGGCAGCATGGAACACAGAGCAGAAAGAACATGTGGACTATTAAGAATGGAATGGGAGAAATCTAGTCATCCCTAACTGCAGCAGGAAATGATCCTTTCCATGTGGTTTCTGTACTGCAGCCCTATCTGATGCTGATTGAATTGGAAATACGTCTCCACTGAGTTTAGTGGTACATGTTCCTGCCTACATCCACAAAGAAATGCAGCCTGGTTCATACAGGAGCCACTCAAAACAAATGAAACCTTCTACTCACCATTTTCACCCAGAGTCACTGAGCTGCAAAATATACCTAGGGTGATCTCCTGATAGGTTGATTGACTGGATGATCTGAAACACTGATAAACCCACCTTTTCTCCCAAAAAAAGGGCTTTTCTGCATTCTCATTTCCCTCGCTTGTAATTTTCTCTTTCTGGGGAGGAGAGTGTTCTGTTCCACATGTGTTTTGCTCCCTCTGGTGGTCGATCCTATGTTACACCAGTTTGTGTTTGGCATATCTCCCTGCAGGTTTTTATGCCATGCTTAAAAACAGTTTGATGGTGAATTGACCAGTAGAAGGAGCAAAGGGGGGGGGGACATTCAAAATCTCAGTCTTATTGACTCTCAGAAACATTCTTATGATGCACAGAAGCCCAAGATCTTGCAGGGCTAAACTGGAAAGATTTATTGGAATTGGAATTAATGGCCATTATCCATTTCCTCAGCCCTGATCTCAATAGTCTAGACTAGCCTGATCTCGTCAGATCTCAGAAGCTAAGCAGGGTCGGCCCTGGTCAGTGTTTGGATGGGAGACCACCAAGGAAGTCCAGGGTTGTGATGCAGAGGCAGGTAATTGCAAACCACCTCTGAATGCCTCCTGCCTTGAAAACCCTACAGAGTGTCCATGAGACATGAGATATATATAGGAATTTTTAAAATATATATGTATTAGAACATATATATGTTGGAAAAATGAGTATGTAACACAAGGCCTAAGAAATTTAGTCATTATAGGGTTAACCTATGCAACTTGTTTGTTTACCTTTGTTAGCCTGGAAGTGATACCTGGCAGCCGGCCAATTAACACTAAGCCCGGGAAAGTTGAAGGTGTACTGTTTTGCTAATTGGTCAATGATATCAGGTGTTTCCTTTCAGGGGTCAAGAAGAAGGAGAGATCCTCCATTGTAATCTCTCTCACTCTGTAGCAGGATGTCTTAGTGTGCAGACACAGCACAATGCTGCTTAGGAAGCATGTTTTGTTTATTTTGTAGCTAATCCCGTTTCCCTTTTTCCTTTAGTAATAAAGTTTCTTTTAAACTAAAAGAAGCAATCTCTTCTTTCCAGAAAAGCAAGATCCATTACCCTGAATTTTCTTGATTATTGGACAAAAGTCCTAACAATATATACGTGTGTGTGTGTGTGTTCCAATACATATATATTTTTAAAATTCATATATATATATATATATATATATATATATATATATATATATATATATATATATATATATATATATATATATATAAAGAAAGAAATTCTCCGTGTCCCAATCCACAGCAGATGCAAAAACATGCTTTAAAATCAATATCCGATGGCTGCCGAAGCAGTATAAGAACCTGCTCTTCCGAGACACAAACCGCCAGAGTAATTGATGGATGTGTTCATTGGTTTCGTATGCATTCATTGGTTTCGTATGCCCATTATACCATGTCTGGGCATAGCAGCAGAGCAGCCTTCAGTGAACGCCTACTGAGCAACCAGTGCCTAAAAGAAATCCTAAGAAGATTTACTCAGAATTGTTCTCAAGTGTATTCAATGGGCCTTACTCCCAGAAAAGAGTTTTTATGATGCCCCTGACAAACTGGTTAACTTCATGATCTAGAGGGTGATGGTTTTCTGCCATTGGTGGCAGTGGAGAAGAACAGGCTTTATATGTAAGGATTTAGTAGCAGCAGAAGAAGGAGCCAGTAGTAGTAGTAGTAGTAGCAGTAGTAGTAGCATAGGCGTAGACTACGGGGGGGGGGCTCGAGGGCTTGAGCCTCCCCTGAAATTTCCCAGGGGGACTGAGCCCCCCCCCCCCGGAAAACCTAGCACCTGCCGCTGTGCCTCCCGGGGCCCTTTCGAGGCTGGCAGCTGCTGTTGCCGGTGCCTCTCCCCCCTCCCTCTGCCTGGCCACTCTTCCATCCTACCCTCTCCCTCCCTCTTTTCCTGGGGAAGGGAGAGGGAAGGAGTGGGGGGGGGGGAGTGAGGCCCCGGCAGCAGCGGCTGGTGGGCCTTGGAAGGGCCCGGGGAGGCGCGGAGGTTTCCTGGGGGGGGGAAATTGCCCCAGCAAGCAAGCGCACAAAGCCCGCGCGCTAAAGAGGCCCCCCCCGGGAATTTACTAAACTTTACGCCCCTGAGTAGTAGTAGTTTGCAGATCTACCTAATGGAAGAATGTTTCGCATATCTGAAGTGAGCTCTGACTCACAAAGGATTGTGATGTTTTTAAGGTGCCACCGGACTCCTGTTTTATTGTGTATCCTGGACAATGAAGCGTCTAGGAGTACTCCCAAATAGTGACCTGGATATTTCAGGAGAAGTAACAGGTTTACAATGGTTCCCAAATCAGCTCTACTTCGGTTTCACACAATCTGTTTTCTCCAGGTAGAACGGTCTACCTGTAGGTAGGGCCTGGAGGAACCACGGAGTGTAAGATAACTGGATCTTTACTTTTACAGTTCACTGTGTTTAGTAGTTTAGTTTAGTAGTAGTTTAGTTTGTTTAACAGTTTAAGAGGCTGCAAATATCACTGGTCATGTGAGATGAAGGCACATGAAGCTGCCTCATATGGAATCAGACCATCGCTCCATCAGGTTCAGTGCTGTCTACTTAGACTAGCAGCAATTCTCCAGGGTCTCAGGACCTTCACGTCACCTGCTGCCTGAATACTTAACTGGAGCTGCCAGGGATTGAGCCTGGGACCTTCTGCATCCCAAGCAGATGCTCTACCATGGAGCCACGGCGCCTCCTCATTGTTTGTGCCAGACTAGGGCTGGGATGATTGGTGGTTCAAATCCGACTCCTTCTGTGAAGGTCACTAGGCAAAAGTCATGCTTCTGTCTCGTACATCTCAGCAGCATATTGTAGCATTGAAGGGGAAAGAATGATACTGATGTAATAGATAATTTCAACGGCAAATCACCTCTTTTCAACTCTTGCTTTGAAAACCCCATGATGAATTGCCATAAGTCAGCTGCAACTTGAGTACCCCTAAAAATTATTAAGAGCTTTCTTGCTTTCATAAATTCCCAGACGTTGTTCATTCATGATAGAATACATGTTGTTTTTTTGGAAAAATCCCATTCCAAAAACACAATAAGTTTTCCAAGTGAGAGCAAAATGCCAAAATGTTTTCAGACCATCCTGGCTCGTCATGGTTTCTCCAGTGAGTGGAGAATATGATTGGAGGTCATTTAGGATGCAGTAAGAGGCATGGGAAATCACCATCACCATCTCTAAAGTTATCTTGCTGTATTATAAAGCCAATTTGGGGTGGCCACGTATGATACGCTCCCTCGGCCATAGGCTGAATGAGCTACTACTCAGCCCGGGGAGCCTGGCCACTGGCCGACAAGGCGCCGGCCCGAACATGCTCTGCCATTTGTCCATGCCAAGTCCCACCCACCCGCCCACAGAACCGCCGCCCAGCCTCAGTAGGCTGCGAACCCATGGATGGGGCGCATACTCCGCCAGCAGTTGAAAGGAGCGGCCACCAATGCCTCGATGGCGTAGGATGACGGAGCCAGCCGGATGCCAAACCTCAGCCTGCTCCTGCCACCGCCGTGACCGCCGCCTGCAGGGACCCGCTGGCAAGTGCAGGTGGCTGCACATGGGGCCTCAGGCCGCTCCTGATGGCACCACGACCGATGCCCACAGGTACCCAGGTGGACGGCTGCAGGGGGAACACCAGCATGCACAGGCGGGGGGCTGCACGAGCCCCGACAGCTGCTAGAGCCCATTGTATTGCTCTACAATGGGCTTTGCTCCTAGTTTTTTATCATTAATACAACAATTAAACATCTATTGCTAATAACATGGATATTGCACCTCTGTTTTAGATTTCCAGTTTTACTGTAACCAGTAACCCAAATAAAAGTACATTTCGCACATTGTTTCACAGTCCTCACAGGGTTCTCTCAACCCCACCTACCTCACAGGTTGTCTGTTGTGGGGAGAGGAAGGGCAGGTGTTTGTAAGCCGCTCCATTCCATCATATCCAAGGAATTATCCATAGCACATCGGTACAGCATATGCTTGGATGTTTAAGGCTTGATAGCCCTTCCACTCAAGGGCCACCTTGGTATAGCAGTTAAAATCCTGGATTACAATGTGGGAGAACCAGGTTCAAATGACCACTGTCCCACTAAGCTCACTGGGTGACCTTGGGCCGCTCACTCTCTTTCGTCATGACATACGGCTTGTTGTAAGGGTAAAACGGAGGAGAGGAGATCGCTGTATCCTGCCCTGAGCCCCTGAGCCGGTGCAGTGTAGTGGTTAAAAGTGGTGGATTCTGATCTAGAGAACTGAGTTTGATTCCCCAATCCTCCACATAAAAGCCAGTGGGTGTCCTTGGGTCAGTCACAGCTCTCTCAGAGCTCTCCCAGTCCCACCTACCTCACAGGGTGTATATTCTGGGGAGAGGAAGGGAAGATGCTTGTAAGCCACTCCAAGGCTACTTCAGGTAGTGAAGGGCGGGGTATAAAACCAACTCTTCTTCTTCCTTGGAGGAAGGGCAGGATAAAAATGTAATAAATAAATGTAGTTTAAAGTTTAAAAATATGAGCTATGAGCCAAGGATCCCAACACCTGTGAAATATGAAAATAACAATTACGGCCTGCATTACTGGATTGTTGTAAGAACTGATGAAGCATAGTGTATGAAGGTGGGGTGCAATGCTCCCTCTTGGCTGTGGAGTCTTGTGAGCAGACATCCTACTTTGCAAGCTACTGGTATTAAAGTTGTGAGCAAGCGATTTGGCTACTGCATTAATCAGTTTGCTCTGGAGCCATCCTTCCTGAGCTAAGACAAAAATGTATGAGCCAGAAGCTAAAAAACTGTGGGCTAGCTCACACTGACTCAGGTTAGGGGTGGTGGGGGGTTTTTAACATATTTTAAAGGCAGCATTGAAATGCTAATTATAATTAAAAGATCATGGATGGGAAGGCTGACAGAGATCTCCTAGCTAGCCTCTGGGGAGCAGCTATCAATCAAAGTAGACAATTCTGAGCTAGATGGGCCATAGGTCTGACACCACATGAATCTATTCCTTACATCTCTTGCTAATCTGAAAAGACAATTTTCCTTGCACATCTGCAAAAGCTTTACAACTGTTATTCATGTTGCCGCATTCACCCCACTGGCAGCCTATGGATTTCATCAAGGGGTCAAGAAAGAAAGAAAAACCCAGCTTGAACTTTCCCAAATGTAACTGTAAGGCACTTCCAGATTTCAGGAACTCCAATTTGTGATCTGGCATTTCTGTTTCCTCCAGACCAAATGCAATCCATGATTCTTCGGCCTCCACTGGTTCCTTTCTGCATCTCAAAGCAACTGGGGGACTAACACAGGCTGCGTTCAGATCGTTGGAAGAAAAGGCCAAGATGCTGTCTCAAGGCTCAGCCTCCCGGGGAGCGGGGAGAGTTGCAAACAAGTTAGTGAGATAGACAGGCAGATTCTGGGGTTTTCTTCCTGTTTACTCTCCTGCCTCTGTCCCTTTGAGGTAGACTGAGGTTGCAGTCACACACGCCAAATACAGTGGGGGGGGGGGGAAGCGAGGCTATTTCCTCTGGAGGAATTTGACCCGCAGTTGTGAGATCACACCACCCTTTGAAGCTGCGGGTGCAGCCCGTCAGTGTGTGATCAGACATAACTGCAGGTAAGTCATTGGGGGGGGGGATTTGTTTCCTATGCGCTTAAATGAGGAATCATTGAATCTCTCCTCCACACTGAGTTTGCGATGATGCACATACTGAGAAGGGGGGCGGAATAATGGCAAGGATGCCTAGTCAGACCATCCCAACGGCATGAGAGCACTGGAGTAGTCAGACAGGGGAAAGTCCATCCGTGGCCCATCACAACCTGTTTACTACCATATTTTCCCCTGTGTCTTTTAACTCCCTTCTGTGGCAGAGCAGAATAGGTTGCTGACGGCTGCGGGACGCTTCCCAGATGTTGCTGTCAGATCACTCCCTTTAAATCCACCCAGGGGTCTAATTGTGTGTATGATTGCAGCCTGATTACAGGGAAATTGCCTTCCTTCCTTCTGTTCTCCCTCTCACATGCACTCTTGTCTCTCACACACATCCACAATGGAGGCTGGACCCATCCAAGGTAGTTTAGATTAGTTCTATCTCTGTCTCTTATGCTTTGCTATCCAGAATGTAGCTCCTAAATAAAAGGCCTACTATTAGTCTTGAAACGGAAAAAGTGGCTCTGTGTAACTCTGTAACTCTGCCAGTGCACTGAGAACGAAGGGCTTCTACTGCATGTAGCCTAATGCACTCTGCTAAGTTTGAGATGGGATACTGGACTAACTAACCAGTCACTCCCAACACAGATATCAGTTAACTCTCGGTGTTCCTCCCACCTCCTTCTGTCATACAGAGAGACCCTGAAAAGTTGCTGTTAGTCTGCAGTCATACTGGAGGCTTGGCATGATCTGGTGGTGCCTCTGTTTGCAGCAGTTTAAATAATCACAGGAAGGGGTGACCAGCACACCCTGAAGCAGCCTCACTGCACACTCACCCTGTGGTTAACCATTCAGATTATTGCTGCAAGGCAACCATGGAGTGGGTGGTCGGATGGCTTCTTTTTTAATTTGTCTTTTGCATATGCGCATAACCGCTTATTCGAAGCACTGCTCCATTTTGACAGCAGGGGAAGGGTGCTTTCCCTTTGAAAAACTCATCTTTTCAATTAACCCCTTCCCCACTCTGTGTGCTACAAAGCCGTAGGCAGAGGAACCAGCACGAAGAAAGACAAAGGAGGCTTCTCAGCCTGCCCTCCCCCCCCCACTAAGCCTGTAAGCCTGCTGGTGATGCAGTTATGCACACATTGCCAACTGACTAAAAAAAAAGGAACAAAAACAGAACAGAGTTATCAGACTTCTCAACCAGGTTGAGCTCACACTAGGGGAGTTCAGACATCCAGAACTGTGGGGTGAAAGCGCTGATATCCATAAGCACTGGACTTTCCCCGGTGCCTGATTCCAAAGCAGGGCAAAACAGGATGGCAGCAACTGGGGCATGGAAGGCAGATGTTGCTGTCTAACCGTGCTCTTTAAATCCAGAAAGGTACCACAACAATATCAGCACAAACTGCTTGTGTAACCACAGCCACAGAGTAGACAGTACTGACCTTGATAGACCAACCATTTCATAGCTTCAGATCAAAGGAAAAAACCCATTGTCTACGAGAGGAGGCAGGCAAGTTTCCAAAGGCAAGAAAGAAGTCTAATATAGGGCTAATATTAAAAACCTAGTTAAAACTTATACAAAATTACATGTATTTATTAGAAAGGTAGTTAAAAACAAATAAGGGCCCAATGAAAGCTTCATAGAAAAGTTCAAATGGCCTGAACACAAGGGCCAATGCAAATGACCTGACGCGTTTCAGCCCTATTAGGGGGCCTTCTTCAGAGGTCAAACAGTTTGAGGTACACATGTTACAATATGACATATTACAATTAGATAACCAATAAATTAATACGGGACCAAGAAAAGGAAAGTTAAGCAGCAAGCGCAATAGACAGAAGGCATAGATGGGTGTGAGGCTTCTAAAGATGAAAGTCATGCGCCTGGTGCCAAATGCACAGCTGCTGAATTAGAACATCTAAAAAATAAAATAAATTTCAAAAAACTTCCAATTTTGGTCCAAAAAGCACCTGTGTGGCTATCGCCGTCAAAGCTCGCGCGTCCTCAAGCAAATAGCACTTTCCAAAGGCTACTGAATCAATGGCGAGAAGTGGATTCAGCTACAATTGCTTTAACTTTAGAGTGGAGGTCAAAATTCCTCTCCTCCCAAATCCCCACTTTTCACCATCACATCTATTGAGTCAGTCAGCTTTTATTTATTTACTTATTTTATTTACATACATCGATGGGGAAGGGGTTATAAGCTTCTGAGAGTCAAAGGTCCCTTCCTCAGATCTGACGAAGAGAGCTTCGACCCTTGGATCTTCTAGTTTCATAGGAGAGAAGATACAACTCCATGTCCTGCTGAAGCAGCAGCTGTGGGCAGTCTGTTCTATCCCTCCCCAGCATGCTTTGCTAGGCTCCCCGGGGAGAAAGGCAGGCAGAACAGATGAGGGAGACCACTCTTTCCTGACATGAGAGAATCGTTAGGATCTCTCCGCTGCTCCTTTCCCGGGTCTTTGTAGTACTTTCAAGAAACCAGACACAAAGTGACTGGTATTTTAAAAAGGCTCGAATTTATATGTTCTTTTAGAGAACAATGTGCAATTAGGTTGACCAGATTGGAGTTATAGCAATATTTTCGGAAGAAGCTTGAGGGATTGTGCTTGTTCCCAACCAATGCTGTGATGGGGGGTGACAAACGGGTCCATCTCTTACAGGATGGAATTGGAAGGTGATCCTTTTTTTAAATGCCTCTTTCCTTCACCCGCAATTCTGATTCAAATTGGGACCTCATGTTGTAAATAAGAACTTAAGAAGAGCCCTGCTGTATCAGCGTAGTGGTCCATCTAGTCCAGCATCCTTCTCACACAGTGACCAACCAGTTCCTCTAGATGGCCAACAACAAGGCAGAGAGGCTGAGGCCTTCCCCTCATAAGAACATAAGAAGAGCCAGGGCTCCGTTGGGGCCAGGGCGTGCCGGGGCGACGCTCCAGGATAGAGGAGGCTGGGGGGCGGGCACATAACAATGCCCCTCCCCCCAGCTCACTTTCCCGGCCTGCACTTTGGCGCAGAGCCGGAAGAAAGCCTCCCCCCCCCTCAACCTTCCCGGGCTACGGCAAGCGCCGCCGGCCCAGGGAGAAGCCCCTTCCCTCCCCCCCGCTCAACCTTCCTGGGCCGCGGCAAGCACCGCCGGCCCGGGGAAAAACCCCTTCCCTCCCCCCCCGCTCAACCTTCCCGGGCAGCGGCAGGTTGCTGGCCCCAGGAAGAAGCCCCTTCCCTCCCCCCCCCCTGCTCAACCTTCCCGGCTGCAGCAAGCGCCGCCAGCCCGGGGAGAAGCCCCTTTCCTCCCCCCCCGCTCAACCTTTCTGGGCCGCGGCAAGCACCGCCGGCCCGGGGAAAAACCCCTTCCTTCCCCCCCGCTTAACCTTCCCGGGCAGCGGCAGGTTGCTGGCCCCAGGAAGAAGCCCCTTCCCTCCCCCCCCGCTCAACCTTCCCGGGCTGCAGCAAGTGCCGCCAGCCCGGGGAGAAGCCCCTTTCCTCCCCCCCCCCCGCTCAACCTTTCTGGGCCGCGGCAAGCGCCGCCGGCCCGGGGAGAAGCCCTTTCCCTCCCTCCTGCTCAACCTTCCCGGGCTGCACCAAGCGCCGCCAGCCCAGGGAGAAGCCCCTTCCCTCCCCCTCCCCCTCACTGTTCCTGGGGCCACGGCAGGCCGCCGGCCCCAGGAAGAAGCCCCCTCCCTGCCCCACTCACTGTTCCCAGGCCGGGGGAGGGGAGCGCAAGAGAGGGAGAAGCCGGCCCAAGTGGCATTAAGCCACTCGGGCCCAAGCAGGGGGGGGGGAGGGAAACCTACCTACCTTCCTGTTCCTTCCTTTCCCCCTTCCTTCTCCCCTTCCTTCCTTCCTCCCTCCCCCCTTCCTTCCTTCCTTCCTTTCTTCTCTCTCTCCCCCCACCTACCTACCTACCTTCCTGTTCCTTCCTTCCCCCTTCCTCCCTCTCTCCCCCCTTCCTTCCTTCCTTCCCTCTGTCTCTCTCTCCCCCACCTACCTACCTACCTTACTGTTCCTTCCTTTCTTCCCACCTTCCTCCCTCCTTCCTTTCTTTCTTCCCTCCCCCTCCCTCCCTCTTCTTTCTTTCTTTTTTCTTTTTTTCTTTCTTTGTTCTCTCTCTCCCCCACCTACCTACCTACCTTCCTTCCTGTTCCTTTCCTTCCTTCCTTTGACACTTCCGGTGACATCAGGGGGTGTGGCATATGTAAATAAGTTATGCTAATGAGCTCCTGCACCTCTTTTTTTACGAAAGGACCCCTGAGAAGAGCCCTGGTGGATTAGAGCAATGGTCCATCTAGTCCAGCATCCTGTCTCACACAGTGGCCATCCAGTTCATCTGGATGGCCAACAACAGGGCATAGAGGCTGAAGCCTTCATAAGAACATAAGAAGAGCCCTGGTGGATCAGACCAGTGGTTCATCTAGTCCAGCATCCTGTCTCACACAGTGGCCAACCAGTTCCTCTGGACAGCCAACAACAGGTAGGGTTGCCAATCACTTACTTGGCACAGCGGGGGAGAGTTTGTCCCGGCCCAGAACATTCGTGTGCGCGCCTTGCACACGGCACGATGACATCACACAGAAGTGATGTCATCACACTGGGCATGTCACCAGCCGATGCTCTAGCAATCAGCCTGAAAACTCTATGGTAACAGAGTTTTCAGACTGATTGCTAGAGCGTCAGCCAGTGATGTGCCCAGCATGATGATGTCACCTCCGGGTGACATCATCACACCAGGCACATTGGCCCGAACTGGGCACTTTGGGGGTGGGGTTCCCCCACCGGCCTGATCTGGACCAGCAGATTGGAGGCCGTTTCGGTGGGAACCCCCCCCCCCCGGGGACCTGGCAGCCCAAACAACAGGGCATAGAGCCCAAGGCCTTCCCCTGATGTTGCCTCATGGCTCTGGGATTCAGAGGATTCATGCCTCTGAATGTGGAGGTTCCCCTCAGTCACCATGGCTAGTAGCCACTGACAGACCTATCCTCCATGAATCTAATCCCCCTTTAAAGCTATAACAATGGTGTGGCGTAACAGGCCTGCTCCAGCCTGTAGGCCCTATTCCACCCTGCCTTCCAAAGTTCTCTCAACACATGGAGAGGCTTTTCCCTCTCTCTGGTAACCTGCTGCCACCAACTGACCTTGACAGGAATTGCCCACTGGGAGGGTCAGGGCTCCCAGCTTCCCTGCCAAGTTCTGAGACTTTGCCTCTGTGTCTCTCGCTGCCCAGCACCTGGTCACCATAAGGACGTGCCCTTGGAGGAATAGCCACTTGCCAACTGCCTGCCTTCCCCCTGACAATCCTTAAGTATTTATTGATTTATATACCACCCTCCCTGTAAATTGGCTCAGGGGGGGTTACATCAATTAATAGAATACAATTAAAACAACATTAAAATGACAGTTTACACAGGGTAAAATAATAAAATACCATGTAAAAACAAAGAGATCAGATGTCAAATCAAATCCAGGTGTCAAATCAGATCCAGGCCACTAGTGAGTAATTGGCCAAAAGCTGGGGAAGGGAGGGGGACATCCACTGCCTCAACCAAATGCCCAGTGGAAGAGCTCCATTTTGCAGGCCCTGCAGAGCTGCAATAAATCCCACAGGGCCCTGATCTCGTGCAGGAGCTCATTCCAGCAGGTGGGGGCTAGGGCTGAAAAAGCCCTAGCCCTGGTCCAGCTTAATTGGATGTCCCCGGGGGTCGGGGACCACCAAGAGATGTTGATTTGTGGACCTCAGTACCCTACGGGGCTCATATGGGGAGAGGCAGTCTCAAAGCTATGCTGGCCCCTGGCCATATAGGGCTTTAAAGGTAAGCACCAGCATCTTTAAAATAACGTGTCTAAGACTCTGGAGGTCTATGTGGTACAGAGAACCACTACCAGCATCAAAAGTTATAAAGGATTTATTTAAAAGAAAATATTCACAAGCATACTTTTAGCACAGCACCAGACTGAGCAAGAGATTCCAAAAGAAATGGGTAAAATGTAAACCCCCTGTCCCTTTCTCTATACATGCCCTATAAAATAAGACAGGCTCCTAAAGCTTAGGAAGTTACAGTTTGGTGTAGTGCTTAAGTGCGTGGACTCTAATCTGGGAGAACAAGGTTTGATTCCCCACTTCTCCACTTGCACCTGCTGGATGACCTTGGGTAAGCCATAGCTCTGGCACAGCTGTTCTCGAAAAAGAGCAGTTTCTGTCAGAGCTCTCTGAGCCCCACTTATCTCACAGGGTGTCTGTTGTGGGGAGGGGCAGGAAAAGGAGTTTGTAAGCCGCTCTGAGACTCCTTTGGGTAGTGAAAGGCGGGGTATAAATCCAATCTCTTCTTCTTTTCTTCTACAGAGTTGCTGTTACCTTGCAGTTTCCTCCAGCTCTTCAGAACAGAACATGGTCAAAATGGTTGCCTCCTTAGTTAAGAGTTCGGTCTGCTCTCATGGTCCCGCCACCAAAGAAAAAGCCCCCCCTCCTTGCTGTAAGGAGTTCTTATCAACTCTCTTTTCCCCACCCCCTGAACTGGTCAGGCCAGGTTTTTCCTGACGATTCTAGACATTTCCTTTCTGCAGCCATTCTAGTATTTTAATTCCTCCAGCTCTTTGTTCCCTGCTTGAAGGAAGGGATCTTGACCATCCCATTGTCTTAACCTATTAGTGTTTGTATGAAGGTGAGCTGAGGTAAGTCTGGAAAGTGACTGAACGGACTTCCCCCCTTTCAGCCTGTTCTCTGCCTGGGGGGGGGGGGGGGACTCTAAAAACTCATGGTGGAGGTTTTGCTCATTTCAAACCTCGAAAGAAAAAATGCATCTCTTTACAAATGGTATAATCCAGTGATACTTCTCCTAGCCACCTCATTTATTTAGGCCATTTGGCTTCAACATGACAAGGCTATTTCCCTCTTCTTATGTTTGAGGAACAAGAGGGAATTGTGCCAGTGGAGACTCCTAATAAATCAAGGATGTGTTTCAGGTCCAGGAAAAGCCCAGGACTCATGACATGTGATAATCTAACCTCTCCTCTGGACCAGAAATATGCTAGCTCTGGAATCAGGGTATCAAGGGAAATAAATCAATTACCCTAATGAGTTTACAGTACATCAGATTCAGCAGATTATTGGCTTTGATAAGGGAAAGCTATTTAGGTGGACGGATGAGCGAGAGTTCAGCCTGCCAGAATAACTAGAGAAGGGATAAGACAGAGCAAATGTCAACATCATTGAATAAACCAGATTATTTCCCACACAGATGCCAGAGCCCCTGGGAATGACTGAAATGGGAAAGGGGTGGTTTGTATATTGCAGTATAAATCTTCACATAGAACAGCCTTCAGCTGCTTTTTCTCCTTTTATGTATTTTGAAAAACTTCAGCCAACTTGCAAAGAAGCGTAGGAAATCAAATAATGATAGAGATATGTAAAACAATAATGAAGTCCTTGCCAGGGCGGTACGAAACTTGTCTGTTGATTTCCACAAATATTATTGTTCTTCCACATGTCAGCATCTCATGTTTCTAGTGGGAAACTGGAACCTTCTCTTCCAGTCGATCTGAAGCCCCCAGTCTGTTTTATCCGTGTGTGGAGTTACTTGCAGGGACCCGTTTTCTCCAGCAAAACTGATCTCTGTAGTTTGGAGATCACTTGTAATTCCAGGATGCCTCCTGGCCCCACCTGGAAGTTGGAAACTTTAAGAACACCAGATTTTCCAGGACACATATTCCTAGGAGGCAAGGAGTGGGTGCACAAATAAACTCTTAGGCCACAGTCAGATGTGCCTTTAGATCCGACTCAGCTGTGAATGCCTGACAGATCTAAAGGGATCAGACAGCAACATCTGGGAAAGGTCCCACAGCCGTCGGCATCCTGTGCTGCCCCGCCTCAGAAACGGAGTTAAAGACACCATAGAAAGTCCAGTCCTAACACTTGCCGACGGGCCACGGACGGACTTCCCCCTGTCTGATTGCTCAAACACACTCTCATGCCATCAGGATGGTCTGCTCAGTCCATCCCAACTCAGTGCTGTTTTCCCCCCCTTGCTTAGCAGTATGCACATAACTGCATACTCCATGGGGAACCCTCAGTGCAGGGGGTTATGCGCATGAGAAACAAAAAGCAAAAAAAACCCCCACTTTCCTGAATATGCTGTTTGATCAGGCAGTGACGGGCTGAGCCCGCAGCTACAAAGGATGTGTGATCATGCAACAGCTTCAAGAGGGAATTAGATAAACATATGGAGCAGAGGTCCATCAGTGGCTCTTAGCCACAAAGTACAGATAGGAGCTCTCAGTCTGGGGCAAGGGATGCTCTGTATTCTTGGTGCTTGGAGGGGAAGGCAACAGTGGGAGGGCTTCTAGTGTCCTTCCCCCACTGCTGGACCTTTTGAGGGCACCTGGTGTTTTTGGCCACTGTGTGACAGTGTTGGACTGGATGGGCCACTGGCCTGATCCAACACTGGCTTCTCTTATGTTCTCATGTTCCTCTGCGGAGCCTTCCTTGGTGGTCTCTTGTCCAAGTATTGACCCTGCTTAGCTTCCAAGATCTGATGAGATCAGGGCTATACATACTGCCTTCCCTCGAACACAAAACTTCAGAGCAGGAATTTGAACCCAAAGTTACTCTATCCAAGCCTAATTCCCTTGTTAATTGTCTACCGCAATGCTCAACTTGGGGCAAGTGAAATGGGAAGTTGCAAAATATATCATCCCCCCCCTCCTTTTTCCCCCAGGCCTTGTGTTCCTCATAACCTTATGTGATGAAAGTCGTGGAAGACCATTTTTATTGGTAAAGAACTCAGCTGCGGCAGTTGCTTCAGATTCTCGTTCGGAACAGACTGGAATGTTTTAATTGGATTCTCCCGGTTCTCAGGAGCAGGGGCGCAGCACTGTTATCGTTCTCAAGCTGTATTTTCAAGGCTCTCTTGCCTCTGTGTGTTTTACTTAAAACCTAATCCTTGTCAGTAGAAATTAGGCCATAGGAACAAAGAGGCATTAGAGTGTACACCCGGGAGGCTGCCGAATTTGAAAGGTTAGCAAAACATACCACTGGCAAAGGAAACATGAGGAGGAAAGAGGCTCTAGGTTTCGAGAAAGCAACACTTTGGGTGGGTCTCACCTCACCCCTTGTTTTCAATGGCCCCAGGAATGTTTCTTCCTCTTTTTGTAAATTAACGAGATTAGCGTCCCTTGTACAGCAGCAATGATTTAACTGCAGGAGATCTTTATTTTTTCCCCCGTGAATTTCATTCACATAGCTGACCAGATTTTGGGAGGAAGGCTGATTTACGAGAAGACCTTCTCACTGGAAGTCCTCACACTGGAAATCCTGTGGGAAAACGGGCTCTGCAGGCAGGTATCCTGTTCTGTCAGGAAAACAGGGAGCTCACATGAAGTTGCCTTACACTGAATCAGACCCTGGGTCCATCAAGGTCAGTACCGTCTACTCGAAATGGCCGCTGCTCTCCAGGGTCCCAGGAAGAACAAGGTCTTTCACATTGCCTCCTGCCTGGGACCTTCTGCACGCATGCAAAATGGAGGCTCTTCCACTGAGCTGGGTAAGGTATCAAGGTGCCAATGTACCAGGCCTCAGTGAGGAACACCAATATTCCCAGTTCTGTTTTGCTGAACAACAACACTTCTATTTATTCAACTGCCACCACCAGAAAAAAAAGAATGGATATAATACCAGTTGGGTGGTTAGGGTTGCCAAGTCTTACCGGTTTTTTTAGCCGGGGGGGGGGGGGGGGGAGAGAAGTCCTTGCTGGTCCAGGAGTGTTCTGGTGCGTGCGCTTTGTGCGTGTGCCGTGATGATGTCACCCAGAAGTGACATCATTGCATCGGGCACTTTGGGGCGGGACCTCAGTAATCCGAGGGAAAACCATAGCGTTTTCCCTCAGATTATAGAGCATCCCCCCCCCCCCCGAAACGTGCCTGATGCAGTGACGTCATCGTGCTGGGTGCATCTCCGCAGCCCGGCAACTTGGAGGTGGGTGCCCCCCGGCGGCCCAATCTGGGCCGGCAGGGAGCAGACCGACTGAGTGGGGGGTTCCCCGCCTTCCCAGGGGGACTTGGGAACCTTATGGGTGGTAAAAAGTGCGGTCAAGTCTAAGATGACTTATGACTACCCTGTCGGGTTTTCAAGATGAGAGACCTTCAGAGGTGGTTTGCCATTGCCTGCCTCTGTATAGCAACCCATTGTTTCCCCTGGTACTAACCAGGGCGGACCTTACCAGGCTTCCAAGATTTGATGAAATCAGGCTACCCCTGGGCATATCCCAATTTCGGCTGTCTGAAAAGCATGGGCTTTCTCTGGCCCTTACTACAGTTAAGCTGAACAAAGAAGCAGGAGTCAAACTGCATAATCCAAAACAAAAGCCACCTAACATATTTTTATTTGTTGTTGTTGTTGTTCAAGTCCGACTCTTCGTGATCCCATGGACCACATCACGCCAGGCCATCCTGTCCTCAACCGCCCTCCGGAGCCTGCTCAAACCCACGCTCGTTGCATCAATAACACTGTCTAGGCATCTCATCCTTTGCCGTCCCCTTCTTCTGTTACCTTCAGTCTTTCCCAGCATCAGGGTCTTTCCCAGCATCAGACTTTCAATTTCTCCAGATCTGTTCATGAGGCTGCATGGAGGCTGTATAAGAGCTCTAAATAAGTCTGAAGAATTCTAGAGAATTTGAAATTTTCCACACTGCTTTGTGATAGTTTTGAGAGCCAGTGTGGGGTAACAGTTAGAGTACTGGTCTAGGACTAGGGAGATTCCAGTTCAAATCCACTTCTGCCATGAAAATCACTGAATGACTAAATCACTAAATGAAGAAGTGTGCTTGCACACAAAACCTTATACCTTGAATAAAACTTTGTTGGTCTTCAAAGTGCCACTGGACTCAAACTTTGACCTTGGACCTGTCATTCTCTCTCAGTTTAACCTACCACACAGGATAATTTGGTTTTACACAGAAAGAAAATGATAATCCTGTGACATCAATTTCCTAAAAAGAATTTTTTTCTTGTAATTAAAGCCACTGATTATAAATACAGAGGGAAAAAAAGATGAGTGAGAAAATGTCTATTAACAACAAAGGACCAAGGAAAAATAAACGCACAGAATAAAAAAAATTACCAGATTCTGGTCCCCCCTTCATTTTGTTCCTCCATTTTTCTTCCAGCAGCTCTCAGAGAGTTTCTTGCGCCCAGCTGATGAAAACAAAAAAATGCCAGTTGTCCAAACAATGGGGAGTCCCCTATCTTTTATTTACCTCAGACCTCATTTCTTTTCTCCAGTGAAAAATTCCATTTTTGCCTGGTTTAAGAAGGCTCCAAGGTAGGGTTGCCAGCCTTCAGGTGGGGCCTGGGGATCTCCCGCTTTTACTACTGATCTCCAGCTGACAGAGATCAGCTCCCCTGGAGAAAATGGCTGCTTTGAAGGGTGGACTCTATAGCATTGTACCATGCTGAGGCCCCTCCTCTCCCCAAACCCGACCTTCTCCGGGCTCCACCCCCAAAGTCCCCAGGTATTTTCCAACCTGGACTTGGCAACCCTACTCCAAGGTTGGCCTGTACTTCAGGAAGCATCTGTTGTCTCTCGGGCTTGTCAGCTAGTTGCGCTTCAGTGGATTCTGCCCATAGCTGGCTTTTCCAGAGATGCTCGTGTCAGTCCAAACTGGTTTTACAGCCAGTTGTCTTATCTGATGAGGTAATCAATCACTGAGCACCACCATGTTGCAAATTAAACATGGCTTCTCCCTCAAAACTTGTATGTAAGTTATATACAAAGGATCCATTTTCGTCCCAAGGCCTACACTCTATTGAACAAACAGGCAAGAGGCAGTACACAACAGTACTGACTAGGGTCGCTAGCCGGGGATGTTCGAATTGATGCCATAGTAAGGCCACTGGAAAGTACTGGAGTCGGGAGGCGAGTTGTAGGATGATCATAGCATCAGCATGTTCAGGAGATGGTCAGATCAAGCATGCTGCCAGGGCTCCAGGGCCCTGTTTATATGCTGGCCAGAGCCACACCTCTGGCCGCACCCAAAATACCTGATAGGGGCTTAACATATGCTCATAGTTCTGATAGGGCCTTAAGTCTTAAGTTGTAGTTCATAGGTCCCCTGCGGAAAACCTAGGCTGGCTATTGGTGGTCGTTTTGGATCTGACTGTCTATTGTTCTACCTGGCTGAAGCTCAGGTAGAATTGGGCCATGTGCTCTGACCGCATGGCGGTCGCCATTTTGTGACTAGTACACAACAGCCACCATGTCATGTCCAGCATGAACCCAAAAGTGATGTCTGTGGGTCAGTGCAATGCTGTAGGATTCCCCCAGAACTCTACAGTTTTGCTACCACCTCAATTCCCCCACCATTTTTCCCCACTGCTACAAAGCAGGAATAGGGGTGCCAGGACCAGCCTGGGAACCAGTGGGAGAACGGGGTGCATGGGGGGTGCATGGAAGGGGTCAGCTGCTGGCAACAGTGTGAAGTCACTTCCAAGATAAACCCAGAAGTGATATCACACAATTCTTGGTGCTGGGGAGGGGGGGCAACAATGGGAGGGCTTTTAGTCTCCTGGCCTCACTGCTGGACCTCCTGAGGGCACCTGCTATTTTTGGCTACTGTGTGACAGAGTGTTGGACTGGATGGGCCACTGGCCTGATCCAACATTGGCTTCTCTTATGTTCTTATGTTCTAATGTTAATTGTCCCAACACAGTTTTTAATATTCGTCTTCCATTGCCACTCAGAGTAACAGCAGAAAAGAAGAGGTGGGGACAGGGGATCTTATTTATTTGTTTGTTTGTTTGTTTGTTCATTAGACTTTTACCCCCCCCCCCTTCCAGCATAACCGGCTCAGGGCGGCTTCCACCCATGCCTGGGGACTAGCAACCTGAAGCAGGAGGCTGGGCCTGGAGAAGGCTGAAGTTGGTTCCCAGTTCCTTATCCATTCCTGATTTGTGGCTTATTCATGAATTCATACAAAGAACATTGAGGACAGTTTAAAAGCTCTGAACCCCAAAATAACATTTGGACCACCATAAATCATACACCCCCACATTCAGGGGACTCTCCCCTTCGAGGAGACGTATGGTGTTTCCATGTCCAAAGGGCAGTTCTCATGCCAGCTGCTCCAAAATGGAGTGTCTCCAGGACAATCACACAGGCGGACACCAGGGCCAGGCGGCACCCCAAAACAATCTTTGGACCACCCCAAATGACACATCCCCACACTCCAAGCTGCCAGTCTGCCCGCAGTCCAAGATGGGCCATAAACCTAGGCCCATGTTCCTATGGGTCTATAAAATGGGTCGATAAAATTCCCAAGATTAACAATGGGTAGTAGGCGATCACCCCAAGTCTGTATCTTGGGTGTTTTTCTGCCCGCTGTTATTCTGCCTATTAGGTGTTGAACTTTACCATGACTGATATTGCTTCTCATATGAATAAAATTAATAAGTATTAAGCATACAAAGCAAACAAATTATAATTAAAAGCATTTAATCCTACTAATGTTACCATTTTAAACTTGAAATTCAGGACAACAAGACTAACCAAGTGTCATCAGAACTTTAGCACAGATTTGCAAAAGTACTGGAAAATATTTTTATTGCGGCGTCCATGACTCTTCAGTCATTATCCAAAGGGATATTTAAAATGTGACAGTCTGCAGACCAAACAGGAGAGGTAACCAGGACTGGAGCTAGCACAGAGCCTTCTGGCTTCGTGTAAAGCTTGCAACAACAATGCCTCCCCCAAGAAACTAGCAACAGATTCTGATATCCGGCTTCCATATGGGTGCTGTCTCTTCTCCCATGGAATCCCTGAAAATCTACTGTGAAGTTCCACCTGAGTGTATTAAAGCGTGCCAGCGAGAACAGCCTGTGGTAAGTTTCTTTTTTGTGATCAATTTTTTTTTATTTTGACAAAGGTAAAGGTAAAAGTTTCCCTTGCTCAAAAGCCAGTTGAATATGACTCTAGGGATGTGGTGCTCAACTCCGTTTCCAAGCCGAAGAGCCAGTGCTGTCCAAAGACGTTTTTGTGGACACGTGGCAGGCATGACTAGATGCTGAGGCACATGGAACGCTGCTACCTTCCCACCGAAGTAGCACCTATTTATCTACTTGCAATTTCTTGCTTTCAAACTGCTAGGTTGGCAGGAGCTGGGACCAGAGACGGGAGCTCACTCCATCATGCAGCACTCGGGTCTCGAACTGCTGAACTACCAACCTGCCGTTCAGCGTCTTAACCAACAAAACAACAAACGAAACATAAAATGAGGTATCTAAATATTCTTGCATTTCTAGTTAGCAAAACTCAGACCTAATTTAATCATAGTTTTATCCATTACATCTTGTATCCTTTTATAAGTCTCTTGCAAATATGTAAAAGTCATAGTTTGTATATCCTTGTAACGCTTTGTGAGTCTATGAGGGTTTTTTTTGTTGTTGTATCCTTCGAACCATTTATACAGGGGTCCTTTCGTAGAAAAAGAGGTGCAGGAGCTCATTAGCATAACGCATTAGCATAACTCATTAGCATATGCCCTGTCCCCTGACATCACCAGAAGTGTGTCAGAAAGGGAATGTCAGTTTCAGCCCCATTATACCCTATGGGCCATTGAAATCAATGGCAAAAACTCATAGGGTATATGAGGGGCTGGAGGAAAGGGGGTTTGAGGGAGAGGCTCCAAACTTGCAGGGTAGCTGCTGGGGCCTCTCCTCGAAATACCCACCAAGTTTCAAGAAGATTGGACCACGGGGTCCAATTCTATGGGCCCCCAAACAGGTTGTCCCATCCCCTCCATTGTTCTCTATGGTGGGAAAAAATGTTACTGAGAATCTGATTCGGCCCCTGGCTGCCCTAGTGGCCACTCCTGAGCTGGCGGAGCTTTGCTCAGCCTCGCTCCGGCCCCAACGGACCCCTGCATTTATAAAATCTTGCCCAGGTATTTTCAAAAATTGTCTCTGGTTGTCCCTTCAAAATGAATGTTAACTTGTCTATTTCAGCAGTTTCCAACAATTTGCTTATGATTTCTTCTCTGGAAGGTGTTTCTTTACTCCTCCAGTGCTTAGCATATAAGATTCTCGCAGATGTTGTGACATGTAAAGTAAAATACGGATTAAGTTTTTTACAATTGTCTGGTAAAACATTCAATAGGAATAGTTCTGGTAAAAGAGGGACACTGGGTTTTTTTAACATTTTTTGTAATATTTCATGAGTCCAACCCCAGTACTTTTTTGCTCCCTCGCACTTACCCCTTCCTGCGGTAAATTGGAACATCACGGTCAACTCATTTTACTCCAATTTCATGGCAGCTGCACTGGCTACCAATTCGCTTCCAGATCTAATTCAAGACATCAGTGTTCACTTTTAAAACCCTCTCTGGCTTGGGACTCTCATTCCTACCACCTCTTCTGTTATATCCCCACAGGCCCCCTTCAGTCACCCCCTTGGGGCCTCTTACAGGGGCCCAGCCCCAGGATGGTTCCATTAGCCATTACCAGGGCTTTTTTTGTAGAAAAATCCCAGCAGGAACTCGTTAGCATAATAGGCCACACCCAACAGCAGGAACTCATTAGCATATTAGGCCACACCCCTGACAGCACAGCTTATTAGCATATTAGGCCACACGCCTGACTGCACAGCTTATTAGCATATTAGGCCACACACCCCATGTTATTACCAGAAGAGTGGTCATCCAGCCACACCCACCTTTTGCTTCGTATTCTGTTTACCTTGTTTGTTGTTTGTTGTGCGGACTCTAATCTGGGAGAACCGGGTTTGATTCCCCACTCCTCCACTTGCACCTGGCTGGATGACCTTGGGCAAGCCATAGCTCTGTACTAGCTGTTCCCTCAAGGACAGCTTGGGAAAGAGCTCTCTCAGCCCCATCTACCTCACAGGGTGTCTGTTGTAGGGAGGTGAAGGGAAAGGAGTTTGGAAGCCGCTCTGAGACTCCCTTGGGGAGTGGAGGGCGGGGTATAAATCCAATCTCTTCTTCTTCTTCTTCAAAACCCAGGGCTTTTTTGTAGCAGGAATTAATTTGCATGTTAGGCCACATACCCCTTATGTAGCCAATCCTAATGAGTTCCTGCTGTTGGGTGTGGCCTGTTATGCTAATGAGTTCCTGCTGGGTGTGGCCAACTCAGGAGCCAGCCGGAATTCCGTTCCTGTGCGTTCCTGCCCAAAATAGCCTTGGCCGTTACCAGGAGAAGGGCCTTTTCCATGATGGCCCCAATTTGCTTAGTTTCTGCAGGGCTTGTAAGAATGAATAGTTCAAGTTGGCCTTTAGAGGTTAACCAGATGCGCTGGGCTGGTTTGATACAGTATGCTGCTGAGACATATATTTTAATGTTATATGATTTTTTAAAAAAAAATTGGTTTGTTTTGAGCTAATTTATTATGAAGTTGTTTTAAGTGCTGTAAATCGCTGTGAGACCCCCTGGGTGAGTGGCGACCAGAAATATCAAATAAATAAGTTGGAACTATAAGACGGAATGGTTATTCACTAAAAGAGAATGTTGGCAAACAGCCCCAAAACACAGGGGAAACAAACCCTCTTGGCTTTATCTCATAACAGCTGCCTGTCAAATTCTTTGAGTTTTCCAAAGAAGAGGAGGAGGAGGAGGAGGAGACTGGATTTATACCCTGCTCTTCACTACCCAAAGGAGTCTCAGAGTGGCTTGCAATTTCCTTTCCCTTCCCCTCCCCTCCCCACAACAGACACCCTGGGTGGGGCAGAGAGAGTTCTTTTGAGAACTGCTCTTGAGAGAACAGCTCTGAAACAACTTTTGACTGACCCAAGGTCACACCAGGAGCTGCATGTGGAGGAGTGGAAAATCAAACCTGGTTCTCCCAAATTAGAGTCCGTGCTCCTAACCACTATACCAAACTGGCTCTTGACCACGTGACCGACTAAAGGCAGAGGGTAAAACTCAAGAATGGGATCCACCTGTTCATGCTTTTTGTAAATCCCTGGTCATTTTTTGCAGGCGTTGAAAGAAATCATACTCAGTAAAGCTCAATAATCATTTTGAGGCATGTATATATATATATTTATAAGTCCGCACTGCCAAGGGGCTTGTTCAGGCACCATCGGTTACAGTTACCCTCGCCTGTTTCTCAGAACGATGTAAATTTGTTGGCATTTCCCAAAACACATTGCTTTCAAACCTTGCCAGCAAAGTTCTCTTATCTCTTCCCTTAGGTAGAATGTAATATATTAAATAGACTTCAGTTATTGCCTTGCACATCTGTGAAGCTGACATTTGTGATCTATGTTGGCCTGTTGCAGAGCTTCAGCTTGCAAACATACGGCCTGGTCTTGCAAGAGAAAATCTGGCCTTACTCAAGATTGGAAGGTATTAGCAAGAGAGTGCAGGCTTCTCGGGAACTCTGAATGGTCCAGCCAGTCAGGACTGGAGTCTTTCTGTGGACTTGATCATGAGTCTTCTTGTTCAAAGCATGGGGGCAGGAGAAGGTCTATCTTTAACACACTGCGCAACAGATGGGTGAGGGAGCTAAACCCTGCCCCTCCCCTCCCTTCCCTTCCCTTCCGGCACTTTCTTGCTTCAAGCATTCATCTTACAGTGCAGATCATTTTGGCAAGCCCGACTCTGAGAATTCTTGGAAAACAGGTGTGGTGCCAGAAGATTGGAGGTGGGCAGGGCTCCGTTGGGGCTGGAGCGCGCCAGAGCGCCGCTCCGGGAGAGAGGAGGGCGGGGGGCGGGCACATGACAAAGCCCCGCCCCCCAGCTCGCTTTCCCGGTCTGCGCTTCCGCGAGGCCGGAACAAAAGCCTCCTCCCCCGCTCATCCTTCCCGGCCCGCGGTGCTTGCCGCCGGCCGGGAGAAGCCCCTTGCCTCCCCCCCAGCTCACCCTTCCCTCCCCCCCAGCAGATCCTTTCCGGGTGCGCGGCAAGCGCTGCGGGCCCGGGAAAAGCCCCTGGCCTCCCCCCCCCGCAGAAGCCCCTGGCCTCCCCCCCCCCCGCAGAGCCATCCCGGGCTCGGCGGCAAGCGCCGCCGGCCCGGGAGACGTCCTTCGCCCCCACCCCAGCAGAGCCATCCCGGGCTCGGTGGAAAGCGCCTGGCCTCCCCCCCCTGGCCTCCCCCCCCCGCAGAAGCCCCTGGCCTCCCCCCCCCGCAGAAGCCCCTGGCCTCCCCTCCCCCGCAGATCTATCCCGGGCTCAGCGGCAAGCGCCACCAGCCCGAGACAAGCCCCTGGCCTCCCCCCCCGCAGAAGCCCCTGGCCTCTCCCCCCCACAGAAGCCCCTGGCCTCCCCCCCCCCCAGAAGCCCCTGGCCTTCCCCCCCCCCCGCAGATCCATCCTGGGCTCGGCGGCAAGCGCCGCCGGCCCGAGAGAAGTCCCTCGCCCCCCCCCAGCAGAGCCATCCCGGGCAAGCGCTGTCGGCCGGGAGACGTCCCTCGCCCCCCCCCCCAGCAGAGCCATCCCGGGCCAGGCGGCAAGCGCCGCCCGCCCGGGAGAAGCCTCCTCCCTCCCCCACTCACTGCTCTTGTTGCTGCGGCAGGCTGCCAGCCGGGAAGAACCCCCTCCCTCCCCCACTCACCTGTTCCCGGGGCGCAAGGGAGGGAGAAGCTGGGCCTGAGTGGCTTAATGCCACTCAGGCCCAAGCAAGGGGGGGGGAGGGAGGGAAATGCCAGCCCCAGTGAGGGGAGAAGCGCCCCCCCTTCCTTCCTTCCTTCCTTCCTTCTCTCTCTCCCCCCACCTACCTACCTACCTTCCTGTTCCTTCCTTTCCCCCTCCCTTCCTCTTCTCCCCTTCCTTTCTTCTCTCTCTCCCCCCACCTACCTACCTACCTTCCTCTTCCTTCTTTCCCCCCTTCCTCCCTCTCTCCCCCTTCCTTCCTTTCTTCTCTCTCTCTCCCCCCAACTACCTACCTACCTTACTGTTCCTTTCTTTCTTTCTTCCTTCCCCCCTTTCTTCCTCCCTCCCTCCTTCCTTTCTCTTTCTTTCTTTCTTTCTTTCTTTCTTTCTTTTCTCTCTCTCCCCCACCTACCTACCTACCTTCCTTCCTGTTCCTTTCCTTCCTTCCTTCCTTCCCCCTCCCTCACTCCCTCCCTTCTTGCCTTATGACACACTGCCCATGACGTCAGGGATGTGTGGCCTTTTGACACTTCCGGTGACGTCAGGGGGTGGGGCATATGCAAATAAGTTATGCTAATGAGCTCCTGCACCTCTTTTTTTACGAAAGGACCCCTGGAGGTGGGTAAATGTTGTCCTTCAAGAACGGGAAAAAGGAAGGATCCAGGTAATTACCGACCCATCAGCTTGACATCTATGCCTAGAAAAGTTTTAGAACAAATAATCAATCAGTCCTTGAGCATTTAGAAAGGACAGCTGTGATTACTAAGTTATATCAGACTAACCTTGTCTCTCTTTTTTTTTAAAAAAAGTTACTACCTTGCTGGTTCAGGGGAATGCTGTAGGCATAGTTTATCTTGATTTCAGTAAGACTTTTGATAAGGTTCCACATCATATTCTTGTTGACAAGTTGGTAAAATGTGTTTTGGATCCTATTACTGTTAGGTAGATCTGTAACTGGTTGACAGATCGCACCCAAAGAGTGCTTATTAATGGCTCCTCATCCTCTTGGAGAGGAGTGACAAGTGGAGTGCCTCAAGGATCTGGCCTGGGACCTGTTTTGTTCAACATCTTTAGCAATGATTTAGATGAAGGGAATGTTTATTACATTTGCAGAGGATACTAAACTGGGAGGGGTAGCAAATACAGTAGAAGACAGTCAGGATACAGGATGACCTTCACAGGCTGGAAAACTGGGCTAGAACAAATAAAATGAATTTCAATGGCGATAAATGTAAACTTCTGCATTTAGGTAGGAAAAATCAAATGCATAATTACAGGATGGCAGAGACTTGTCTTGTTAGTAGTATGTGCGAAAAGGATCTAGGGGTCTTAGTTGACCATACACTGAACATGAGTCAGCAGTGTGATGCAGTAGCTAAAAAGACAAATGAAATTTTGGGCTGTATCAACTGAGGTATAGTGTTCAGATCATGCAAAGTGATGGTATAGAGCGGTTCCTCAGTGGAACAGGCTTCCTCAGGAGGTGGTGGGCTCTCCTCCTTTGGAGGTTTTCAAACAGAGGCTAGATGGCCATCTGACAGCAATGCTGATTCTCTGAACTCAGGCAGATCCTGAGAGGGAGGGCAGGAAAGGATGCCTCAGTGCTCAGTTCTTGTGGCCCTTTCTTACACGCCCAGGGAAACGCCGATCACCACTTTGGGGTCAGGCAGCAATTGTTCTCCAGGCTAGTTTGGCCAGGGATCCTGGAGGGTTTTTGCTGTCTTCTGGGCATGGAACAGGGGCCGAAGACAGACTGGCAATCTGAAGCGGAGGCAAAGCGGAGGGAACTGGAGCGGGGGAAAAAACTCACGGAGCTGGCCGTTCACACTGGCCAGAGCAATGCGGATCAGCGGCGATACGGAGCATTCAGACTGCCACGGAGAGTTCAGACTGCCGCATAGCCAGCGCGCGGGGCTCGCGCGTGCCGCTGCACTTTTTTTGTCTTCCTTTGATGTTTTTCGCATATGCGCATATGCGCATATTTGCATATGCGCATATGCGCATATGCGCAAAACTTTTTGCCGTGCGTTCACACTTCCTCCGGATGCCTCCCGCTTCTTCCAGTTCACACTGTTTGGAAGCGGGAGGCATGCGGAGGAAGGCCCCTGAACACCGGTTTTACCCGGTGTCCGGGTAAAGCGGAAGGAAAGCGGCTGGGAGACGGGTAAGTACGCAAGGGAGCCGATGGGCAGATGCGCATGTCTGAACGGGCTCCTTTCCTCCGTTTGCGAAGCGTGCCTGCCCCGCTTCAGATTGCCAGTCTGTCCTCGGCCAGGGATCACTGGGGATGTGTGCAGGGGGAGGTATTTGTGAATTTCCTGCATTGTGCAGGGGGTTGGACTAGATGTCCCTGGAGGTCCCTTCCAACTCTGTGGTTCTACAACTTGCAAGAAAATGATGCATGTACTACAGTGTAGCAAGGGAAGCTGGAGGAAGGGGCAAGAATTCATTATGACAGTCCAGACATTGACAGTGCTCTGGAGATGGGTGGGAGTGGGTGGGACAACGAAAATGGGCAAAAATGTTATGCACAAGGAAAAAGATGACTCAAAATCAGCTTCTGGGAAAAGATTGGGGTAAGAGTGATCTCAAAAGAACTGGTGGGGAAAGGAAAAAGACCCTCCAAAAGTTTTTTAAAAAACCCAAACCAAGGGCTCAAAATGGGTAGCAAATCTCTTGCAGGCACGGGGAGACTCGGTGGCAGATTATAAGGCGGATGCAACTTGATGATACTTTACACACATACACACACACATTCAGTCATGCTATTTACTTATATTTGTATAGTTATATAATCCTTCATATAATCATATCCTGTATATTTGCGTTCATGTGCATACATCTTTGCCCTGACCTGGATGGACCAGGCTAGCCCAGTCTCATCAGATTTCAGAAGCTAAGCGGGGTCGCTTTGGGTAGTGTTTGGCCAAACGGTGCCATCATTAGAATCATGGACCTTGTCACATGATTTCCATGCTCACACATGAAAAAGTATGGTTGTACATATCTAATTTTAGCAACTATATTCCCTCATGGTATATGTGTGTGGACCAGCCAGCAATCTGACAACTAGCGAGTCCAACAATGACATCCTTTTGCTTGACTGCTGGTTTAATTATATGGTGTTTTTTCTGTTGTACATTGCTTTGGGTTCCTTCAGGGAGAAAGTAGGAGATAAATATATAGATGAATAAATACCAAAAACTAAATATAAAGCTGTGTATTGTTAACCGATGTTAGATTTTTGTACTCTATAACAAAAAGAGGGGAAATTAGCATAGGTGTATTCAAATACATGATTCCATTATTGTTCCTAGTGTTTTTTTATTGGGGGGGGGGGAGGAAGGCAGGCAGGCAGGCAGGCAGGCAGGCAGGAAGGAAGGAAGGAAGGGCCACAAGGTCTAGATAGGAACTCTCAGTCCGGGACGAGTGATGCTCTGTATTCTTGGTGCTTGGGGGGGGGGGGCAACAGTGGGAGGGCTTCTAGTGTCCTGGCCCCACTGGTGGACCTCCTGAGGGCACCTGGTATTTTTGGCCACTGTGTGACAGAGTATTGGACTGGATGGGCCATTGGCCTGATCAAACATTGGCTTCTCTTATGTTCTTATGTAAAGAAAGAAAGATAGATAGATCAAATCCCACTATCTAGGATTATTGGTTGCATATAGGCAGATGCAACAATATACTCTAGGCCAAGTGGAGTTATAAATAGAATGATCAGACATATAAAAATCCTGGTGAACAGAGAAAGGCAGACACATTGTGCTCCTTTTGAAAACCTTAGCTCTAATGCACTTAACAGTAATTTTTTTTAACCATTTTGTGGAGCTACCAGGCTGGAACTTTTCCAAGCGAAAAGAGAAATCGAGAGTATGCAGTCCCCCAAAAAGCCTAAACTGGAACACACCCAGCTGAAACTGGAACTGGTTGCACAGTGTTTCCTGAGAATTAGTATGTTGGGGATTGATCCAGAAATCTGGGAGCAGAGCAGAGTACACTGAAGAAATCGTTATCACTTTCTTCTTCCAGCAGTCCATGTGACCACCTGAAAAGCTGCTCTTGAGAGTCAGAGGACCTCTGGAAATGATGTAGGGTTGCCAACCTCCAGGTAATGGCTAGAGATCTCCTGGGATTACAATTGTTTTCCAGGTGACAGAGATCATTCCCCCTGGAGAAAATGGCTGCTTTGGAAGGTGCACTGTATGGTACTATACCCTGCTGAGGTCTCTCCCTCTCCATACCCTGCCCCCCCCAATCCTATCCCCCAAATGTCCAAGAATTTCCCAACCCAAAGCTGGCAACCCTAAATGTGGGGTCCACGGGAGAGGGGGGCTGCACCAGGAAGCGGGAATTGGAAGAAATCACACAGATACTGTTATAAAAAGGTAAAAGTTTCCCTTGCTCGAAATCAAGTCATATCCGACTCTAGGGGGCAGTGCTAATCTCCCTTTCCAAGCAGAAGAGCCAGCGCTGTCCGAAGACTTTTTCCATGGTCATGTGGCCAGCATGACTAGACGCTGAGGAGTACAGAATGCTGTTACCTTCCCACCAAAGTGGTACCTATTTATCTACTTGCAGTTTCTTGCTTTTGAACTGCTAGGTTGGCAGGAGCTGGGGCCAGAGACGGGAGCTCACTCCGTCATGCGGCACTCGGGTCTCGAACTGCTGAACTACTGACCTGCTGTTCAGCGTCTTAACCAACAAACCAACAAACAAAACATAAAATGAGGGTATCTAAATATTCTTGCATTTCTAGTTAACAAAACTAGGACCTGGGGCCAGAGATGGGAGCCCACTCCATCATGTGGCACTCGGGTCTTGAACTGCTGAGCTACCAACCTTCTAGTCTGCAGCTCAGCATCTTAACCTCTGAGCTACCGCAGCCCAGTATACCAGATACTGGTATAAACAGAGACAATTTCCACTGATTTCCCCCTTCCCCTGGCCACCCTATGCACAGCACCCAATGCCCCTCCTGAGATTCCCCCCAATGGAGATGTCACAACAAAGGAGACGATAGCGAAGATCCTTTTTATGAGTTCTGCTTTGTTTGCACTTGCCTCGATTGAACCCACGAAACACAGCAAGTGGCTGCAAAACTGGAATTGAAGTTAACACCTTGGGGGCAAAATATTTCAATGAAGAGATTTCTCCTCCTAGACGACTGTTAACTCAGAACTTCCATCTCGACCTGCCTAAATGCTGTCTGGAGAGTCTTAGGTTTGCTGAGATTTCCATACATGCATTGTGCAATCCAGGGCTTTTTTCTGGGGGAACCTCTTCGACCAAGTTCTTTAAAAAAATGTTTAAAAGTTCATGAGTTTTTTGTATACAGACCAAAAAATTCATTTCCCAGGTGAGAGTTCCAGCACCTCTTTTCCCAAAAATAAAAAAAGACTTGGTGCAATCTAGAGAGCCAGTTTGGTGTAGTGGTTAAGTGTGCGGACTCTAATCTGGGAGAACCGGGTTTGATTCCCCACTCCTCCACTTGCACCTGGCTGGATGACCTTGGGCAAGCCATAGCTCTGTACCAGCTGTTCTCTCAAGGACAGCTTGGGAAAGAGCTCTTTCAGCCCCACCTACCTCACAGGGTGTCTGTTGTGGGGAGGGGAAGGGAAAGGAGTTTGTAAGCCGCTCTGAGACTCCCTTGGGGAGTGAAGGGTGGGGTATAAATCCAATCTCTTCTCTTCTCTTCTTCTATGTTGGAAGAATTGTGGAGTTAGAGGATCGTTTATGCATTGCTGGTGGGAAGGTACTTTTGTTAAAGATTTCTGGGAAATAATCTTTGTTCTCATTGAAAACATAACTGGGTATGCTATAGATAAATCTAAGGAATTAGTTTTATTAGACTATTGGAAAAATAATAATGTTCCTAAAATTCACGAAGAACTTATATCCGTATTATTGTGTGCTGCCAAGACTATAATAACAACAACCTGGAAGGACTCTGCTCCTATCTGTACCTCCAGATGGTTTACTAAGTTATGGGACTTTCTGGTAATGGATAAGTTGTGGGGCTCTATTGCAGGAGGCTGAAGGAACTAGATTTAAATCCAATTTAATGGCCAAATGGTTTCTTTTTTTGGAACATATCCACAGTGAACATTCCAGTCAAAGTAGTCAATTACCAACAAGATATAAGGAAGTACTTACCTGTACTGTGTAATTGTAGATCTTACCTGTATTTTTGCCGTGGTAATCTTTGATTTCTATTCTGTTCAGTGACATTATTGAAGTCAAGTCGTTGAAACTGCTATACTGCTATAAGTCGCTGGAACTGCTATATGTTTTTGGTTAACCAGATGTTGTTTCTATGTTAATGTAGTTTTACGTTGTTTGTATTTTAAAACTTTCTGGAAAAGAACCAATAAAAATTTTATTAAAAAAAAAAGGTACAGGTAAAGGTTTCCCTTGCTTGAAAACCAGTTAAATCTGACTCTAGGGGGGTGCGGCTAATCTCCGTTTCCAAGCTGAAGAGCCAGTGCTGTCCGAAGACTTTTCTTGTGGCCAGCATGACTAAACACCGAGGCACGCAGAACACTGTCACCTTCCCACCAAAGTGGTACCTATTTATCTACTTGCAGTTTCTTGCTTTCGAACTGCTAGGTTGGCAGGAGCTGGGACCAGAGACGGGAGCTCATTCTGTCATGCGGCACTCGGGTCTCGAACTGCCAAGCTACCAATCTTCCGCTCTGCAGTTCAGCATCTTAACCTCTGAGCCACCACGGCCCCTAACTGCCATACGATAATTATAATTACTTAGCCATCTTTGTATCCAGTTAGGGCACACAAGACAGCAAATAGTATAAAATAGTTTAAAAGGTAATACAAATCAGTTTTTTTAAATCATCCATATGTATAAACCAGCAATTCAATATTTGAATTCTGATATTTGTTGGAAGAGTAAATTTGCTGAATCAAAGATTAACCCTTGGTTTCCAAACTGAGTGATGCATTCCTCACTGTTTAAAATAAGGGTTCCCTCTTTTCTTAGCTATGCGATGGCTCATTTGAGCCTTTGATCCAGTGTTGAATGGTAACATTGATTTTTCCCTTTGTTCTACCAGATGGTACCAAATGAAAACCTTGAATTCTGCTTCTATAGGATTCCCTGTCCCCACCCCCATTTGGCCTGTCTCCAGTCTCTTTCCACCTGGTCCATCTGGTGGAATGGGAAGCCTCCCTCCCCCCACCCCCCACCCCCCACCCCCCACCCCGCTGCCTGAGTGATCTACTTGGGTTTCCGCCACCTCCCTCTCCTGGCCTTCCTTACATTGGTGAGTCTGGGCCCCAGCTGTCCTCAGATAGAGCAGCCAAGGTGGGGTGCCTCAGCTGATTTCCCTCAGGCCATCAGTGGTTGCCTCAGGTGCTGATGGCCTGGGCTTACCTTCTCTTGCCTTTAGTGTATTTGCAAGGAAACGGTCTACTGAGCTGGTAATCTTATGCAGGTGTTGTCCACTTGTTTCCAGAACTGATCTACGTATTGACACTAGGGATGCCAGCCTCCAGGTGGGACCAGATAGGGATGCCAGCTCCAGGCTGAGAAATACCTGGAGATTTTGGGGGTGGAGCCTAAGGAGGATGGGGTTTGGGGAGGGGAGGGACTTCAGTGGGGTACAATGCCACAGAGTCCACCTTCCAAAATGTATTGAATTGCATTTTATGGAGGTTGAGATTCATTTAGGAGTCCTGTGTGGACCATACTGAATATATATGAATGCATTAGATAGTAGCTATATATCACAAACTTTGAATAAGATCATTTTTAGGACTTTATGTGTTGAATTGAATTTTTCCCACACAGTGCTACAGCCTCAGTGCTGTGATTTTGTGCATCGCCTCCTGGAGGTTGGCAACCCTATCTCCAGGCTCCACCCCCCTCCCCAAAATATCCAGGAGTTTCCGAAGCTGGAGCTGGCAACCCTATCCCCCCGTCTCCCATGGTGGCCAGGGAGGACATTGACGCTGACCCTAGACGCCATTTTGTGCAAGTTGAACGTAAAAGCTTCCAGCGGCTTAGCTTTCCTATTTGCGGCAGTTCTGAACACAAGTTGCCTAACACCACAATTATGTATCCTCCTGGGAGACAAATGTTTGTCTCTTCCCAAGGTAATATATAAAAGCGAATTTGACTGTTTGACAGTTCAGGAAAAAAAAAACGCCAGGCTCTTAAGTGTAAGTTAAACTCAGCACCGCCGTGCTGCGTTCTGAGAAAAAGCCTTCCTGCCCTGTTCTGAAAAAAAGCCTTCGGCCAGAACATCAATCAGAAGCCCGAAGATGATGGTTAATGATAGAGCGTCAGGTGATGCTTACATTGTACCTGCCGGGGCTCAGCCAGCCTGCTTTTACTTAACGCAATTAATAACTCCCTTTTGTAAACAAAGGAATTCCTAGAAGTTCCTGTTCAGTGTGAATTCTCCCAAGAGCTGTCAGCACCTTAAAGAAGATGCCAGCTGAGGCAGAGGAAAGGCCAGGGAAGGCAAATGCCTCCTTATGGAATCAAGAAGCTAGAATAGACACAAAATGGAAGCCGGCTATAAAACATGCTTGCAAGAAAGACAGTCCCTGGCTGCGGTCCCAGACACACTAAATTATCCACTTTCAATCCACTTTCAGTGCACTTTCAACTGGATTCTTGTTCTGTGAACTGGCAAAATCCAGTTGGAAAGTGCACTGGAAGTGGCTTGAAAATGGATTATTTAGTGTGTGTGACCACAGCCAAAGTTTCTTAAATCTTCGGGTAATGGAGGTCTGTGTAGTCAGCAAGAGCTGGCCTTCTCGACAGATCTGCAAAATATCAGGCTGACCTTTGGAATGATTCAACACGTGCTCAGCTCATAACTCATACCTTACATTTAAAGTCCAGTAGCAGATCCGAGACCAACAAGATGTGATCCGCTCTGAGCCTGTTCATGGGGAGAGCAGAATATAAATCTAAATAAATAAATAAATAAAATGAGAGTTTCAGGGTGTAAGATTTCGAGAGTCAAAGGCAACGCTCCATTTGTCAGAAACAAGTAGAAACAGAGATCTCGGAGTCCTTTTATTCTAGTCAGAAGGCAGGAGGGATGTTGTAAACTGTCTTACCAAACTATATACTGAACATGTTAGCATTCAGAATGACAGCAATCATTTATCTGCGCGGAGGAAGAGGAGAAGGAGGAGACTGGATTTATACCCCGCCCTTCATTCGGTATCTCAGAGCAGCTCCTTTCCCTTCCGAGAGAACTGTGACTGACCCAAGGTCACACCAGCAGCTGCATGCGGAGGAGTGGGGAATCAAACCCGGTTCTTCCAGATTAGAGTTCACACACTACACCAAACTGGCTCTCAAACAAGCTTTATTTGAATCAAGCATTATTTGATACAAATTAAATATTTTAGCATACCACCAAAGCATTTTGAGATGCAGAAGGTAAAACTATCTACAGTTTAATAAATAATAAATAAATAAAATAATAATAAATAATGAATCACCATCTTAAATATTCTCATTCCCTGTCACAGAGCCCAAGTACCCTAATTAAAGCAAAAATGACGAGTTCTTAATCACATCAATTAAAATTAGCTCTCACTGGTTATAACTGGCCACCAACAGCTAACGTTGGCTGGTCGACCTATTAAATAATTACAACTTGCAGCTCTGGGGAAATAATCAGTTGCCATGATGATTACATAAGGAAAGCAAAGGAAAAAAATCATAATCTATCAAAACTGCAGACATTTTTGAGATCCACAAAAAAAAGTTATGCTCTTATTACAGACTCAGGACTTAAGTTCCAAAAAGGATTAAACAGTTCCCATTTTGTGTGATTGGGCCAATGCATGTATTTTCCACCTTTGGTACACACACTGGGAAACTCAGGTTTGTTGCAAGTATGCATTCGTGCATAATGCAACCTGAAACCCAGTATAGCTGCAGGTACGCATTCGTTGGTGTGTACCAAAGTCTGAAACTGTTCACATTGCCCTATTCACACAACACAGCAATCATCCATAGTGATCCGTAACTACTTGAGGACTGATGATTTGCACCATCCAGTTAAGGAACTAACAAATCAATTCCAGTTAATGTGGCTCCCATACGAAGGGAGCCTCTACCGAGTCCAGTTCTACCTATTCTAACTGGCAGTGGTTCTCCAGGGTCTTGGGCAACCAAGGGTTGTTCCTAATACTTGGTGCCTCACTTAACTGGAAATGCTGAGGACTGAGCTTAGGACTTGAAAACATGTGGTATACAGCACAGAACCACAACGGCTTCCTAGAGCTGGTAACTCCAGGTTGGGAAACTTCAGGAAATTTAGGGACAGGGGACGGGGATGGCAGAGTTTGGGAAGGGGAGGGACCTCAGTGGGGTATGTTGCCATAGACTCCACCCTCAAGAGCAGCCAATATGCACAAGTCCTTGGCATCCTTTACAAGGATTCTTTACAACTCCCTTCCCACCTGCTGACTGGAACAAAAGGACTCAGATATCTCCATTCTGACGTAGGGAGCTTTGATTCTCGAAAGGTTCTACCCTGAAACTCTTACTGGTCTCTACGGTGCTACTGGACTCAGTTCTAGGTGTTTTTACTGCAGACCAGCATGGCTACCCTCTGAAACTAGAGTCTGAAGCATAGAATCATAGAGTTAGAAGGGACCTCCAGGGTAATCGAGTCTGGCCCCCTGCACAACGCAGGGAGTTCACAAATACCTCCCCCCCCCCATGCCCCCAGTGACCCCTGCTCCATGCCCAGAAGATGGTAAAAAATACCCCCTTTTGGATGCCTGGTCAAACTGAAAATGTCCTTTCCTCACTGGTACTGGGGAGGAGGAGGAGGGTCTGTTTTTATACCCTGCTTTTCACTACCCAAAGGAGTCTCAAAGCCAGTTTGGTGTAGTGATTAAGTGTGTGGACTCTAATCTGGGAGAACCAGGTTTGATTTCCCACTTCTCCACATGCAGCTGCTGGTATGACCTTGGGCAAGCCATAGTTCTGTCAGAGCTGTTCTTGAAAGATCAGTTTCTCTCAGAACTCTCTAAGCCCCACCTACCTCACAGGTTGTCTGTTGTGGGGAGGAGAAGGGAAAGATGTTTGTAAGCCACTCTGAGACTCCAAGTGAAGGGCGGGGTCCAAATCCAATCTCTCCTTCGTCTTCGTCTTCTTCTAGTTTCCTTCCCTTCCCGTAAGGTAGAATCATAGAGTTGGAAGGGACCTCCAAGGTCATCTAATCCAACCCCCTGCACAATGCAGGAAATTCACAAATACCTCCTTCTCCACACCCCCAGTGACCGCTGTTCTATGCCCAGAAGGTGACAAAAAAACCTCCAGGACCTCCAGCCAAACTGTCCTGGAGAAAAATTGCTTCCTGACCCCAAAGTGGTGATCAGCATTTCCCTGGGTGCGTAAGAAAGGGCCATGAGAACTAAGCACTGAGGCAACCCTTCCTGCCCTCCCTCTCATGATCTGCCTAAGTTCACAGAATCAGTGCTGCTGTCAGATGGCCATCTAGAAGATTGGAATTGATTGAAGATCAGTTGGAATTTGGGGAGATCTCCAGGCCCCAGCTGGAGGCTGACAACCCTATTTTACCCATGCGCTCTCCAAAATGGGGATGCTAACACTGACCTCCTGGCAGAGCAGCTATGAGGGCAAATGCTCAGTGGGTCAGCTGCTCTGAGTCATTTCATCCCTTCGAATACAGCCCTGAGAATCATTCGTAGCAGTTGGGTGGGCCAGGAGGCCTTCTGAAAATTTTCGCCCAGAAAACAACGCAGCTGTGAATATATACATAAACGCTACTAAATGCCTTTCTAGTATAGCCTTCCAGACATTTTTAAAGATCAGTTTTCAGAAAACACCAAGAGATAAACAATTGGATTCACCAAGAACTGGAAGATCTTGTTGTCACGTATACCCAAATCTGAATCTGGGATCACGCTTCTGGGGAAAACGGTTGCATGAACTCTGTTTTTGCTGAAATAACATAGCTCTTTTCCACACGTTTGTATGACTTGTATAACCCTCCTATATTTATAGGAAAGCCTCATATAAATAATATGCACCGTAACCTTGGAAAGTCCAATCTCACCATCATATTCAGCAATGGCGGGTGTTCCAGCTGCCGCTTTTTGCCAGGAATCAAATCTGTTTTCCAGCATCCATCCTTTGTAAGTCATTGGCCCTTTCTGCATTCTCCTTTTAATCCATGATCACCGTGGTGTCCTTCAGTTTGGTGCCAGTTTGGTGTAGTGGTTAAGTGCGCAGACTCTAATCTGGGAGAACTGGTTTTGATTCCCCACTCCTCCACTTGCACCTGCTGGATGACCTTGAGTTCTGGCACAGCTGTTCTTGAAAAAGAGCAGTTTCTGTCAGAGCTCTCTCAGCCCCACCTCTCACAGGGTGTCTGTTGTGGGAAGGGGAAGGAAAAGGAGTTTATAAGCCGCTCTGAGACTCCTTTGGGTAGTGAAGGGCGGGGTATAAATCCAGTCTCCTCTTCTTCTTCTTCTTCTTCTTCTTCTTCTTCTTCTTCAAGCAATTCTGCACTAAAATTGAACTCAACCTTTTTTTTAATCCAGGTTGCTGTGTTTTTTTTTCCATTCTGCACTACAATCAAATTCAACCTTTTTAATCCAGGGTCTTTCGCCCCCCCCCCCCCCCAAAAAATTCTGCACTAAAATTGAGTTCAGCTTTCTTTTTATTCTGGGTTTTTTCCCCCCATTCTGCATTACAGTACCTCCCTTCAGTGCTCAGCCCAGTTTCAGCCTGCTGTTGCCCCGGGTTATTTGGATGCTGTTTTGCCCTGGACTTAAATTGCATCTGCTCAGACACTGAGAAAATCCGGAGTGGCAGGCAAATGTGGAAAAGACCAAAGTCCACATTTATGCTTTTTGGTGATGCACTGTTGACATTGCCAGAACTACATCTCCAGATTAAGAAGGCTGAATCTTACCACTAGTGTGCATGCATGCAATGCCCATGAATGAGTATTGGGGCATGATATAGTACACAGCTTGCCATTGACAACGCTCTCAGTTTCAGTAATAAAAAATCCTTGCATTCTCATTTATGCAGAGTTTTTTGCTGTCAAGGCACAGCTGATTTATGGCAACCCTGTAAGGTTTTCAAGGAAAGAGAAATTCAGAAGTGGGTTACCATTGCCTGCCTCTGCATAGCAAACCTGGACTTCCTTGGTGGTCTACCATCCATAGGCGTAGAGTATGGGGGGGCTCGAGGGCTTGAGCCACCCCCGAAATTTCCCGGGGAGGGCTCAGCCACCACCGGGAAAATGGAGCGCCTGCCGCTGCGCCTCCCCGGGTCCTTCCGAGGCCCAGCAGCCGCTGCTGGAGAGGGAGAGGGAAGGGGTGGGGGGGAGAGAGAGGCACCAGCAGCAGTGGCTGGTGGGCCTCGGAAGGGCCCTGGGAGGCGGGGCGGTTTCCCGTAGGGGGGGGAGAACATCGTCCCAGCGAGCGCACGCACTAAGGAGCACCCACCCCCCTGGGATTTCCAAAACTCTACGCCCCTGCTCCCATCCAAGTACTAACCAGGGTTGACCCTGACTTAGCTTCTGAGATCTGACTAGATCAGGCTAGCATGAGCTATCCAAATCAGGGCAGTCCAGTCTAAGCCCATTGAAATAGGTGGGTCTGAACTGGAGTACTTCTGTATAGGGTTACTTGGTAAAGCAGATTTTTAAAGGAGCCAGGGTGGTGTAGTCGTTAAGAGCAGCAGACAGGGCCCGTGCCAGGCTTTTTTGCACCCTAGGCAAAGCTAACTACTTGCGCCCCCCACACACACACACACACACTGCTAACCAATTATCAAAAACAGATGAATTCTAGGGAAAATTAAAAGCACAAAACTTGACCCTGCTAATTTTTTTAAAAAATGTGTGGGCTTGGGCAGGCAGGGTGTGAGGCAAAGCTGAAGGGAGCTGCTGCTGCTGTAGTTGCCATGACTTTCTGGAGGAGGAAAAGCATGGGAGAGCCAGGGCTGGTGAGTGAGTGAGTGTGAGAGCCTGTGGCCGATTGGAGGGGTGCTGATTGTCCGTTTCTGCACTCCTCTGAGGTCTGCGCCCTAGGCGGTCGCCTAACTTGGCCTAATGGTAGCACCAGCCCTGGCAGCAGACTAATCTGGAGAACCGGGTTTGATTCCTCACTCCCCCACATGAAGCCTGCTGGGTGGCCTTGGGTCAGTCATAGTTCTCTCAGAGCTCTCTCAGCCCCACCTGCCTCACAGAGTGTTTGTTATGGGGAGAGGAAGGGAAGGCAATGGTAAGCCGCTTTGAGACTCCTTTGGGAAGAGAAAAGCAGGGTATGAAAACCAACTCTCCTCCTCCCCAATAACAGTGAGGAGAGGACGTTTTCAAAACTAAGTGGGGCTTGAAGTGTTAACCCCACTGTTCCCTGCCCAAGGACACTGAATGACATTGCGGCTGCACATGCAATTTGCTATTTGCCGACAGAGGTCTTGATCTCCATCACATCTGTTTGGGACCCTGACTGTAATTCTAATCCCTAAAGACCAGGAATTTATATTGCTTTGTTTCAGTGTTCTGGTTAGTATTCAAGATACTAACCAGAACAAGGATGTGTAGTGAAACCAGAGAAGCACAACCTGCTATGAATCTTCTTTCATACAAAACCCAAATGAAACGCAGCAGAGGCTAACCTGAAAAAGGCTGGATCGCTGCGTGGGCAGAAGAGGGATGGAGGAGGCCTCCCCCCCCCCCCATCAGGCTAACGGCCAGCAGAGGCAGGAGCCTGGGGCAACCACATTGGCTGGCTCCACGTAAGCTGGGGTGGGGACAGCTGTTTCGTCCCCTTGAATTTTGGTGGGCTCTACGCAGTGGTGACAGAGAGCCCACCCGGGACAGTTTAAGCAGCACTTCCTTGCATTATAATATATAGATGAATATAACTGTGGAAGATATTTTTACTAAGACAGTCAAGGAAGGAAAATGTGCAGAACTAAAAGGACATGATTTCTGGACCACTAGATGGCATTGCAAATATAGTTATCATGGGGAAAGAGGGAAGTGTTATTGGTTGATTTATATTAAATGTAGAGACTGGAGTACCAATAAGGAAGAAAATATTTGTTATTGTACTGACATCCCATCTTTCTTCTTTGAAACTCAACACAGCACATATCGTGTTGGCAGAAGGTCTCCTAGGCAGGCACTAATGGGGGACCCAGTCCACGTCAGCTTCAACAATGTGGTTCTATCAGGTACAAGACTATACCTAGGTCAAGGACACCCAACGAGCTGTGAACCCAACAATCTTTTTTGATAATTTTACATACCATCTCAGTTCAGACTAGTGTTGTCAACACCCAGGTGGGGCCGGGAGTTCTCCTGGAATTATAACAGTTCTCTAGACAACCAGGGCTCATTTCGTAGCAGGAGCTCCTCTGCATATTAGACCACACACCCCTGATGTAGCCAATCCTCCAAGAGCTTACAGTAGCCCCTGTAAGAAGAGCTCTGTAAGCTCTTGGAGGATTGGCTACATCAGGGGTGTGTGGCCTAATATGCAAAGGAACTCCTGCTACGAAATGAGCCCTGTAGACAACAGTTCCCCTGGAGAAAATGGCAACTTTGACATCCCATCCTTGCGGAGCATTCTCTTCTCCTCAAACCATAGGCGTCGACTACGGGGGGGCTCGAGGGCTTGAGCCACCCCCGAAATTTCCCAGGGGGGACTGAGCCCCCCCCCCAGAAAATGGAGCACCCTTCGCCACGCCTCCCCGGGCCCTACCTAGGGCTGCCGCCGTCGTCAATCTCTCTCTCCCCCCCCCCCCGCCTGGCCACTCCGTCCTCCCGCCATCCAGGGGCCACCCTGGCAGACGGAGGGAGGGACAGAAGCGGGGGGGGAGGTGGCGGCGGCGGGGACATGGTTCCCAGCGGGCGCACGTGCAAAGCGCGCACGCATGGAAGAGTCCCCCCCCCCCCCAGGATTTTCCAAACTCGACACCCCTGACTCAAACCCTGCCGTCTCCAGGCAATGTACCCAAATCTCCAGGAATTTCCAAAGCTGCAGTTGGCAACTCTAATACAGACATAACCCCAAACCATGTGGGTAGTGTGAAATTAAATTACAGTTCGTTCTATTGTCTGAATTTGGGCCAGTGAATTAAATGTGGGTAGGTAGGGTCCATCGAGATAGAATCTAAATTCACAGTTTGAAGGTGCATTAATCATTATCCTTCTTAACTATGCTTTATGTACATATTCATTCTGGTTTAATCTTCATATGTTCCTCAGCCGCAGAAAGGCCAGCTAGAGCAAAGGCAATGAAACCGGTGTTTGATGTGGTAAACCAGGATTGGTTTGCTTTCACAAACAAACCATGGTTTAATGTCATGTCTGAACTAAGGCATGGTGTTTTGTTCTTTAGCCACGGTTGTAATTGTTCACATTTCATGGCCTCCTCTACTTATGTGATTCTGGCTTTCAGCCATCCTTCCTCACACAGAGATCAGGGCACAGAAGCTCTGGGTATTCATTTTTTAAAATAGCATTTTATTGTAAAAAAAAAGGTTTATATTAAACATACAACAGGTGAGGTAAAAGTCATATAATCATAATGCACATATCTTACTTACATAATTCAAATCCAAAGTAAACAAGTGTATAAACAGTACAAATTGCCAAAGATGTAGACTGCCAATGGTAGATGGTACTTCACTCTGTTCAACTAAATATTGCAAAATAGGATATCAGATTATATACAAAAGGTGAAGTAATTACGGAAGTATGATTTACATTAATTTTGTCAGTAATTTTAGCCATAATATACATGTTCCAGAGTTTTGTATGCCAGTGTTGCCTTGTTGGGCTATTAGTGTTTTTCCACAGTTGTGCAATAGTGTTTTTAGCTGCTGCTAACAGTATTGCCACTCTTTTATTTGTTCCATTAGAGCTGTTTGTTGAAACCCATCTGTTTAACAAAATATGTTCAAGTATATGTAGTAATTTGTATCCAGTTATATCTTCTGTTTGGGCTATAATGTCTTTCCAGAACCTTTCTAATTTGGAACATTCTCACCAACAATGAACATAAGTACCTATAAGTCCACAGTGTTTCCAACATAATGGTTTTGCAGAGGCCATCATGTGGGATAGTTTCTGTGGTGTAAGATACCAGAAAGTACGTATTTTAAACATTTGTAACTTTATTTCAAGAATATTGGTATTAAAGGGAAAGGTTGTCCATATATTTTTCCAATCAGTGTCATTTAACATAGTATTAGTAAATTTATGCCACCTGCGTTGGTATGGAAATAAAGCCTCCCCCTGTAGCGTTAAAAGTAATAAATATAGTTCAGCAGTAATATGCTTTCTAGACATTTTCATTTGTTCATACAGTTGTTCAAAACCAAATAATGGACGTTTAATAATAGTAGGTAATTGTATTTGAGTGCTTAGATGTTGCAGTTGCATGTATAAATATTTTTATTGTTATTTTTGAGCCCAGTTTTTCTTCCAGCAGTGGTTTACTTATTAATGCATTATTGTGTGAGATATCCTCTAAAGTTGTGAGGTTAGCTTTCTTCCATGCCTCTTGGTTAATTAAAAAGTTTGGTGGTAACAGGGTTTTTTTGGTTGAAAAGTGTTTGGAATTTTGAAATTTCTGGGATTGAACATTTTTCCCCCCAGGTATATAAAAAAGTCTGAAGAAGTAAGCTATTCTGTATATCTTTAGGACATTCTGAGACTGATTGCCAAAGTATTTCTGGAATATTATAAGGGTAAGTATAGTATTTTTGAATTATAATCGAGTCTTCATGGTGATAATCATGTAACATTTGTAATATATTAGATAGGCGTGCAGCTTGATAATATTTGTATAGTTCTGGAAAATCTAGGCCACCCTGTGTTTTATGTCTACAAAGAGTCATTTTGTTAATTCTGTGTCTCTTATATGCCCCCCAAAAAAGCAATTGGAATTTTTGCCACTTATCTATTTGTGTTTTAGAGATTGTCAAAGGAAGTGCTCTAAATAAAAATAAATAAATGTTGGTAAAATATAAGTCTTAATAATATTAAACCTACCATGCCACGACAGTCTCATTTTGTGCCATTGATATAGGGTTTTTAAAAAATTTCTTCCACTGAAGTATCATAATTGACTTTTTGTAGTGTCTTTATATCTAATGGAATATTAATTCCTAAATACCTCATGGAAGTTATTTATATGGGGTTGTTCAAATACCTCATGGATTTATATGGGGTTGTTCATTTAAGATAATCAGTAGTTTGGGGTGTTATATCAATAGGGAAAATATAAGATTTGGCAACATTTATTCTTAATCCTGATATAGTGCTAAATTCCTTTAATATATGTTGTAAATTTGGGAGCAAATAACAAGCGGATTGCACAGTAATTACAATAAATATACAAAAAGAGCTATGCAACAAGACGCCAAAACATGAACAAAGCCGGAAAATGCTGACACACTCAGTGTTTTAATTAAGCAACAATGTGGCAATAGCGTAACATAAAAGAATCACACAGTTACAATCATATAACTACAAAAGAACTTTATAAAAAACATTGTTTAAGTTCCTTGCTGCCACACAAGCAGTTTTCAGAAGTTTCCAAGTTTCCTCTCTCATCACCTCAATCTGACTCAGGTCTTTCAACACCCCTCCCGAAATCAGTGATTCTGGAGCGGGCAAGCACTTCTCATCTTCCACAGTGAAGACACAGGCAAAAGATGCATTCAGCTTCTCAGCCATTTCCCTATATTCTTCAGCACACCCTTTACCCCTTGGTCATTCAAGGGCCCCACTGCTTCCCTGGCTGGTTTCCTACTTCTAATGTATTTGAAGAAAGTTTTATTGTTGGTCTTTATGTTGTTTGCGATATGCTCCTCATATTCCCTTTTTGCCTGCCTGATCACAGACTTGCATTTTATTTGCCACAGCCTGTGTTCCCTCTTATCATCCTCACTGAGACTAGCTTTCCACTGCTTAAAGGAATCCCTCTTACCTTTCACAGCTTCCATTACTTTGTTTGTTAACCATGCAGGCTTTTTTCTATATCTATTTGTACCTTTTCTAACCCGCAGTATATATTTTCTCTGAGCGTCTAGGATTGTAATTTTAAATAGTCTCCAAGCTTCCCCAGTGGTTTTGACCCTTCCTACTTTTCCTTTCAGTTTTCTCCTTACATGTCCCCTCATATCAGAGAAGTTACCCCTTTTAAAGTTAAAAGTGGTCATGTCAGTCTTTTTGGGCAACTCCCTATTTATACAAATGTTGAACTCAGTAACATTATGGTCACTGTTCCCAAGCAGTGCAATCACTTTAACATTTCTCACCAGGTCTTGGGTGTTACTTAGGACCAAATCCAGGATCATCTCTCCCCTGGTAGGTTCCGTGTCCATTTGTTCCATAGCATAGAGAGTGTCTAGAAACTCAATCTCTTTTTCCCAACTTAAACACATATTGACCCAGTCACCTATTACAACACAGTTATTTCGTCTAGCCGCTATCTTTAATTCATTCATCATTTTATAGTCCACCTCCATCTTTTGATCTGCTGGGCGATAACAAACTCCCAATGTTAAGTTTCCTTTTGGACCCACTAACTCAACCCACAGCATTTCCAGAAGCGAATCCAATTCTCCTACCCTCTCAGTCTTACTGGACTGTATACCCTCTCTGACATACAGAGCCACCCCACCTCCAACTCCCACCCCCATTCTTCCAATATAATTTATAACCAGGAATCACTTTATCCCACTGATTTTCCTCATCCCACCAAGTTTCTGAAATACCCACAATGTCTATGTTTTCCCCCAACATCAAGCATTCCAACTCCCCAATGTTAGCTTCGGACACTTTACCTCAGTCAATCCATCTTGTGCTGGGTCTTCTTTTCCTGCTGCCTTCAACTTTTCCTAGCATTATTGTCTTTTCCAGCAAGTCTTGTCCTCACTTCCCTTCCCTTTGCACAAGCCATGCTGATTTTCCCTCAGCAGGCTTAGTTATTGTTTTGGACTTCAGGGGTAATTTTCCACTGACATGAATGCTGAATTTAATAGCATTGCGGTCACTGTTCCCAGCTGGTCCAACTGCATCTACATCTTCCCCCTGGTCTCAAGCTCTGCTCAGAACCAAGTCCAAGATGACTACACCTGTTTTTATTTTGGTTCAATAGACTAAGTTCCAAAGTAGCTGTATCACTGTCCTCATGGCAGCCACAGGGACACAACCATTTCAAAGTTATTTAAAAATGCCCTCAGGGCCCAATCCTGATCAGATCTGGTATACAGACCTGGAGCCAGTTTGGTGTAGTGGTTAAGTGTGTGGACTCTAATCTGGGAGAACCGGGTTTGATTCCCCACTCCTCCACTTGCACCTGCTGGATGACCTTGGGCAAGCCATAGCTCTGTACCAGCTGTTCTCTCAAGGACAGTTGTCTCAGAGCTCTCTCAGCCCCACCTACCTCACAGGGTGTCTGTTGTGGGGAGGGGAAGGGAAAGGAGTTTGTAAGCTGCTCTGAGACTCCCTTGGGTAGTGAAGGGTGGCAGGGGCATAGACTTTCCATTCTCCCGGGGGGGGGCTCTCGTGCACGCGCGTGAACCATGTGCGCCACTGCTGGGATGATGTCCCTGCCGCCCCTGCCACCTATCCCCCCCACCTGGCTTCCACACACCCCTCAGAGGGAGGGAGTGGGTGTGGGGGAGCCGGGCTGGGGGGCTCTTACAGCAGCGCCTGGGGAGGCTTGCGGCAGGTGGGGAGGCACAATGGCGGTGTCCTCCCCATCCCTGCCAGAGCCACCACTGCCGCTGCTGGGATAATGTCCCCGCCACGACCGGGGCAATGTCCCCGCCCCCAGAGCTGCCGCACCATTGCTGTCCGTGAGGGAGGGAGGGAGGAGTGGGTGGGGAGAGCGGCTCTGGCGGTGGCACAGCTCTGGTGGCGACGTGGCAGTGGGAAGGTACGGTGGCAGGCGATCCATTTTGCTGGGGGGGGCCAGTCTCCCCTGGGAAATTTCGGGGATGGCTAGAGCCCTCAAGCCCCCCCCCCTAGTTTAGGCCTATGAAGGGCAGGGTATAAATCCAATCTCTTCTTTCTCTCTCTCTCTCTCTCTTCTTCGTTGTCTTCTTCAGTAGGCTGAGGTGCTCTTAGAATCATAGAATCATACAGTTGGAAGAGACCTCCAGAGTGTGGTGGTTTGGTGTAGTGGTTAGTGGTTAGTTTGGTGTAGTGCTTAGGAGCATGGACTCTAATCTGGGAGAACCGGGTTTGATTCCCACTCCTCCATATGTAGCTGCTGGTGTGACCTTGGGTCAGTCACAAGTTCTTTCAGAGCTGTTCTCTCATGAGCAGTCCTCGAAAGATGCCTCTCAGCCCCACCTACCTCACAGGCAGTGTTCCCTCTAACTCAGGGAGCTAGCTCACAGTTTTTTAGCCTCCGGCTCACACATTTTTGTCTTAGCTCAGGAAGGATGGCTCTACAACAAACTAATTTATGCAGTAGCCGAATTGCTCACTCACAACTTTAATGCCAGTAGCTCATAAAGTAGAATTTCTGCTCACAAGACTTCACAGCTTAGTGGGAACATTGCTCACAGGGTGTCTGTTGCGGGGAGGGGAAGGGAAAGGAGATTGTAAGCTGCTCTGAGACTCCTTTGGGTAGTGAAGGGTGGGATATAAATCCAATTTCTTCTTCTTCATCATCATCATCTAGTCCAACCCCCTGCACAATGCAGGAAATTCACAACTACCTTCACCCCATCCCCAGTGACCCCTGTTCCATGCTCAGAAGATGACCAAAAAAACCCCTCCAGGATCCCTGGTCAAACTGGCCTGGAGAAAAACTGCTTCATGGCCCCAAAGTGTGACCAGCATTTCCCTGGGCAGGCGTGTAAGAAAGGACCATGAGAACTAAGCACAAGCATCTCTTCCTGTCCTCCCTCTTGTTCCTCTTCCCTGCCTTATCAATTTCCAAAATGGCTGCACATACACATACCCCTGTGGCTGTTTCAGCCCTTGTCTTGAAAAGACGCGCATGGGGAGGAAGAGAGGACGACTGACCATGCTGCACGACTGACCAGGATCAGGCCCTCGTGGCGTTTTTAAATGACTTCAAAATAGTGGCCTCCGCAAGGACAGTGTCACGTCTAGTTTGGCCTTAACAGTGCAATCCTAGGCAAAGTTGCATCCTTCTGAATCCATCGAAACCAATGTGCTTAAAAGAGTTAACTCTGTTTGGGATTGCACTATAACAGTACCGCCCCGCTGAAATTCTTTTCCATAGTCAAAGGGGACTATTTTTTAAAAAAAAAGTATTTGGTTTTATTTCTAAAATAATTCTTGTTTGTGACTCGTGTTTAGCAAATATCTCTGGATCTACAACTGCTGGGCAGCCAGACGGCCCTGGTTTTAAGAGGCTTCCCCCTGTGTTAAAAGGCTGTTCCTTATTCCCAGGACCCCCAGATCTTGAGGATGTGGTAGATATCCTTGGTTTCAGACGCCACATGGGGATGCTTTTTATGAGTGGGAGTGGGGGTTTTGGAAAGCCAGATGTGCTGGAGTGACTTAGGGTCATGATGCTGACATTGTTTTCAAGCATCAAAAAGCTTCATTCATTCTTAGCACAAGCACATGCAGGAGTACTGTGTGTAAAGTAGTCGCAGCCAGCTTTGTTGGTTGGTTTTCCAGGAAACTAACTTACCATTCAAGAGTCAAAGCTCCCTCTGTCAGTTAAGTTAGTTTCCCGGAAAACAAACCAACAAAGAAACTAACAACAACAACACATGTCTATCCCATACCCTCAACAACACATGTCTATCCCATACCCTCAGCTTTGGCTCGCGAGGCGATTCCGACAATTAGATAAAACCAATTAAAATTATTAATAAAGATCATAAAACCAGAGATCAGTGTAAAAACAACTCGATACACCAGACAGTTACAATCCTAAACAGAGTCGGTTGAACCCAATTAACTCAGAAGGAGGCAGCTCTGTTTAGGATCGTACTGTTAGTGTAACAGAACTCACACAAAAAGAAACAAGTAAGAGAGGAAACGATGCTCAAAGTAAGTTGAAAGTAGCCAACAGATCCCAGTAAAACTCAGATTCCACCAGTGGTCTTTTCTTCTGGTTTCTAATTTCAGTGATAAATCCTTGTCTGACAGGATGTCGTTTGATTCACCACTTGGATCAAAATGAAATACTGACTCATAGTGCTCCACGTTATCCCTGCGTCATAAGCGAGCACGTCGTGACAAAAGTGTCCATCATACTCTAAGGAACTCTGGGCCTAGGGGGGGTTGTAAATGTCTATATGCAAAAAGGCTCTGGAAGAAAGACTCTTATTTCATCTTCTGGCACATGATCAGTCTTGGCTGTCAACCTCCCAGCGCCATAGAAAACCATGTCTCAGAGACCTGTAAAAAGTCACTGGTGCGCTGGAGACCCCACAAGACCTTGCAGACAAAGCCGCAAGATACTACACAGAGGTCTTGCAGCTGCATCACTTCCAGCAGCATTGACCAAATTCCTTAATGGTCTCGTTTGGCACCGTTCCTGTGGGCAAGCCGCCATGGGTGTTAGACACAACCGGTGTCCCTAGCTGTGTTCTCCCAGCCCAGTTTGAAAAAAACACACAGCAGTCCTGTAGAGAGGAAAACACTAAAAATATTTATTAATTAATAAAGGAAGAGTACAGCTTTCAAGGTTTTGGACCCCTGAATACCCAACAGACTCTTCGAGTGTTACAATGGGTGACATAGGATTTTATACTCAAGATGACACACACAAACAAAACCAGATTATTGGTTCCATCAAACGTCAGCACTCTGACCTAACAGATCTCTGATTGGCAGAAAACCTTTCGGGCCTGGCTTCCCCAAGTAAAGTTTCTTCCTTTAGCTAAACAATAAGAGCTTCTTTCTCTTAGACTGTGAAATTCTAAAAGTATCTATATAGCTGATATGGTTTACGGGGCACCATTGTTCTTTGTTAAGCCAGAGACATGCGCAGTTATAGCTGGCCCGCCAAGGCCATAAGCCTTAGCCGAATAGTAGCCTGTCAGCATTTAGCTATTTCCCAGAATGCATTTAAGCAATGAACCAAAGTGAATATCCTGAATACTGTATTCATGATTGATTTCTGTTTCTGTGATTAGAAGAAGAAGAAAAAGAGATTGGATTTATACCCCGCCCTTCACTACCCAAGAGAGTCTCAGAGCAGCTTACAAACTCCTTCACCTTCCCCTCCCCACAACAGACACCCTGTGAGGTAGGTGGGGCTCAGAGAGCTCTGACAGAAACTGCTCTTTTTCCCTAGGATCCCTTTTTCAAGAACAGCTGTGCCAGAACAATGGCTTGCCCAAGGTCATCCAGCAGGTGCAAGTGGAGGAGTGGGGAATCAAACCCGGTTCTCCCAGATTAGAGTCCGCATACTTAACCACTACACCAAACTGGCTCTCAGGATCATCAAGCATATCTGTATGTCTATCTATGTCAGAAAGATGCCAAGTGTGCTCACCAAAGCCAACCTGCTAAGTCAGTGACAAAATACAGAGTGTATAACAGTGTTTCATAAACTGCACATACAACATGGGGGTGATAGGCAACGGACTTTGCATGCAGCCACTGCCTGGAAAGGTTTGGCAGTTTTCTCCACACCAGCATGAACAACCTTTTAATGTAATGTGCAATAATAGTGTCCCCTCATGCATAGGGTCTAATGATGCTCTTCTGCTTCTCATTGCCTTGAAAGCCCCTTGCTGGGGTTGCCATTAGTCAGTTGTGAGTTGATGGCACATATATATGTATTTGGAGAAATTAGACTTGTAAGCCCCTATTTCTCCCCACCCTAGTTCTCCTGTCCAGCAGACATCTCTCTCTCTCCTCCCAGAGCTGCTCTGGTCCTTTCTTGGTACTGCCACCACTAGCTAGAAGTGTATTTAGGCACACTGCTCCTTAGGACTAGCCCCCAGGAAACCCCTGCCACTGGCCTCTATAGGAGCACAGGTTCATAGCCACGGTGGGGCCCCCTATCGTAAAGGCACAGCCCCAAAAGGATTTTTCCTGTAAATGCTTTTTCCCAATCATTTAAAAACATTTTTAAAGGCATGCACTCCTTGAAGCAGAGTGGGGTGCTGTAGTTGACTAATTCCCGCACTGAGCAAGGGGGTTGGAGTGGGTGACCTCTAGGATCCCTTCTAACTCTGTGTCAAGAAACTGGTCTCCTTTAACAGAGTTTTTCCACCTAAGTGTTAGCTTCCCTCACTATAGAAGTCATCACCCCCACCCCCACCTGCTGGCTTGTTCTCAGAATTGTTGCCTAGCCTGAAAGAAACGATTCACTTGCAACAACTGAGAACTGTCATCTAAAGTGGCTGACAGCTTGCAGTTTAGAGTTCTATCCTGGTAACAGCTTTCTGTTGGCTAAAAGGCTTTTCTTTCTGCACTGAGAACTTCAGCCCCACCAGAAAAAGATCTGCCCCACCAGCCACAAAATCCTGGCTATGGGCCTGCAGGAGCAGCTCAGCCCTTCCCATCTCCCTCATTCTTTGAAATCATGGATGAGGCTACTAGCACTCTTACTTGTGTTCTGTAGGGGATCAAGTCTCTCCCTTCTTTTCCCCTAGACTGTGTGACTGAGCAGCGGCTTTAGTGTGGATTACCAAGATCAGACAAAACTGCATTCAAATTTAATAAGAAAATTGAAAGCACACATATCACAGGTAAACATGACAGAATGAGCAAGTACTAAGAAACAGGCAATAAAACTACAGTCCTCTGCCCTATCTCCTACATATCCTAAATGATGGAGAATTAGGATAAGCTATTGATTTTTGGAGTCACAAGCAATTAGCATTACGGCTCTTTAGCTTGGAGAAACAACAGCTGAGGGGTGACATGATCGAGGTTTATAAGATTATGCATGGGATAGAGCAGGTAGAGAAAGAAGTCCTTTTCTCCCTTTCTCACAGTACAAGAACTTGTGGGCACACCATGAAATTGCTGAGCAGTCGGGTTAGAACAGATAAAAGGAAGTCCTTCTTCACCCAAAGAGTGATTAACACGTGGAATTCACTGCCACAGGAGGCTACAAGCATGGATGGCTTCAAGAGGGAATTGGATAAACATATGGAGCAGAGGTCCATCAGTGGCTATTAGCCACAAGATATAGATAGGAACTCTCAGTCTGGGGCAAGTGGTGCTCTGTATTCTTCGTGTTTGATGGGGGGCAAGAGTGGGAGGGCTTCCAGTGTCCTGACCCCACTGCTGGACCTCCTGAGGGCACCTGGTGTTTTTGGCCACTGTGTGACAAGAGTGTTGGACTGGATGGGCCACTGGCCTGATCCAGCATTGGCTTCTCTTACATTTTTATGTTCTTATGTTCTTAAATCATCCTTAAACTTGTTCCAGTGTTTTGGGACATCCCCATTTTGTGAGCTCTGCAACATGAGTTTGAGATGGAGTCCAGAGGTGTAGACAAGAGGATGGCTTAATCCCTCATGGAAAACTCTGGATTGTTTCTACTGACTTACTTCTTGGTTACTGTTTTCACAACCAGAGTCATAAGTAGCAAACCCTCAACTCATAAAAGAAGAGCCTAAAAATTACTACAAAAATTATCATGTAGCTTAATGACAGCTGCCTAAATTTCACCATACACTACGTGGTTTATTTGTCTGTATCTCTGAGTAGCCAAGACGGTTTAGCTTCTGGAGAGATAAAGTCCTGATCAGGGCTTTCCCTTTCTCTTTTTCTCCTTGAAAAAGGGGTGCCAGAACTTCTCAAGAGGGAAATGAAGTTTTCAATCTGTATACTGAAAACTCATGAACTTTTAAGTATTTTTTAAAGAGTTTTGTCAAAGGGGTTCCGGAATGCTGTTCCGGCACGTTCCCCCAGGGAAAAAAGCCCTGCTGCTGATTCAGATGATTCAGGTGCACAAGTATAAATGCCCAGGGCTTTTCTGTAGAAAAAGCCCAGCAGGAACTTATTAGCATAATAGGCCACACCCAACAGCAGAAACTCATTAGCATATCAGGCCACACCCCTGACAGCACAGCTCCCTCCCAGGATCGGCTTTCCCAGGTGCCCCGCAGCTTGCAAGGCTCATTGGGAACCCGAGAGAAGGAAGGCAGTTTCTGGATCGGCTTCCCCAGGCTGCGGGGCACCTGGGGAACCCGAGGGGGGGGGGGGAAAGCTGTAGGCGTGGCTAACTCAGAAACCAGCTGGAACTCCGTTCCTATGTGTTCCTGCCCAAAAATAGCCCTGTGAATGCCGTTCTATACTTTGGAAGATTTAGCTCCGACAGATAGTGTGGCATTTTCATTGGAGGGAAGATGCCTGCTGAGAAAAAAATGAGTATACTCTGCGGGCCCTAATCAATGTACTCTCATAATCAAAGTCCCTCAGATGTCTTCTAATGAGCTTAGTCAGTTCTTGCCTTCTCGTTGTCTCTGTCCCATCATGGGCAATCTATCCCAGATTTTGTCTAGTGTTTACACATACTGAAATTAATAGGATCAGTCATCTTTGTAGAGGTAAGAGTTCAGAGAGGTGGTTTCTTGTATCCAGGGGTTTTATATTTTTCCCTTCCTTTGTAGACCCCTTTCCCCTTTCCTGCCCCCAAAGGAAGGTTCTTTATTTCCTGTCGGTCTCCCATGCACTGTAGCTAGGATTGTCAACTCCAGCGCACAACATTCATTGAGTTTTGGGGGTGGAGCCTGGGGAGGGTGGCGTTTGGGGAGGGGAGGGACCGCAGTGGGGTATAATACCATAGAACCCACCCTCCAAACAGCCATTTTCTCCAGGGGACCTGATCTCTGTATTCTGGAGACAGCTGTGGTTCGTGATAGAATCGGAGGGTCCCCAGGCTCCCGCTGGAGGTTGAAAACTCTAGCAGCTCGACATCCACACATTATTGGACATTTTTCTCTCATTGCAACGCAGCAATCATTTGCACCTGGATTTTGCTGGGTAGACACGGCAACCCAGCCGTGAATCATTGCTAGAGTGCAACGGATAGTGCAACATCCAATGATGTGCGAGGGCATATCAGGACTCATAATTAGCAATGCCTTGTTTAAGCTGTTTCCTCTAGGATACACCTGAAACACCTTGCGCTAGAAGCCTTTCCATTTTCTTGTCTTGCAGGAAGGAAAATATGTTTTGATACAACCCTAATTAAGAGACCTGCCTCTCCAGGGCTGTTCTGGTGGGCATGGATTACCAGTGGAGTCTAAGAAGCCTCAAGGAAGCCTAACCATGGGGCCCATGCCTAAGGCAACCAATATGTAACCGCAGAGCTCTTTTTTAAAGAAAACTATCCCCCTACTTGTCCTACAGCCCGTTGGGTCCCAGGGTGTTCTGCCTTCAAATGTTCAGCTATGCATAGCCTTGGGGAGGGAAAACCCACAGTTGCAAATGAACAGTGAAGAATTTCCCACTATCACCTTTGGAATCTCATTTATGAGATGAAAGGTGAGACATCCCAAGCCGGAACAAAGATATAACAAACCACGATAGCCTTTGAACTGGTTGCCAAGAGATTAAAGGATTGGTGAAGGTTTTAGAAGGAATACTATTAATTTTTTCGGGAAGCAGCAGCTTTTAATGAAGCTTAGACATGGTAAAAACAGTGTGTGGAGGGGAGAGAGTTAGAAGGGTATATTACATTGCTTTCTCATAAAGTACACTTATGGTGGTGAGACGGTACGTGTTCATTTAAGCAATTTTGATCAGACCAAGGTCGGTAGAGAACACACAGAGACTCTGCAAGGCCTTCTCTGTTACGGCAAAGGAGAGGGCTGCTTGTACGTTCAAGAAGAGCCCTGTTGGATCAGATCTATGGTCTTTGATAAGTTTAGGTTCATTCATATGAGGGACACATATTTTCCCACAGGGCTCATTTCATAGCAGGAGCTCCTTTGCATATTAGGCCACACACCCCTGATGTAGCCAATCCTCCAAGAGTTTACAGAGCTCTTCTTACAGGGCTACTGTAAGCTCTTGGAGGATTGGCTACATCAGGGGTGTGTGGCCTAATATGCAGAGGAGCTCCTGCTACAAAATAAGCCCTGTTTTCCCATTTATCTCCAGGAGGAAAGGAGCTAGAGAATTACTTTTTAAAAAAATGAAAATTGGGAATTCAGAGAACCTCCTAAGCCTATTGTTACAATATTTTAGTGCCATTAAAAAAGGGGAAATAATCACTCCTCTTCAAAAGGGGGAATAGTTTGACCATGATGGACCAATAATTGAACAGTGGGCCAGAGGTGGGAAGGATTGGGAGGGACAAAGAAAAGTGACAGGAAACATTATGCACGAGGGAAAAGCCAACTCAAAAGTGGAATCAGAAGAACCAGAAATATTCCGGGGGGGAGGGGGGCAACAAGGGGAACAAAAAAAAAGTGAGAACTAATGGCACAAAAATGTTGTACATGTAGAAGGTCATTTACACTTGTGCATTTGAATGCTTCGCCATCAGCGGTGTTGTTAGGAAGGTTTAACGGTATTCCATATTCTAGCAGATTGTGTTGATGTGGTATTAACCAAATTGACTCTATAGATCATATTCTTTTGGATTGCCCTTTATTTTCAGATTTGAAAACTGAATTGATTTTTCTTTTGTTTAAGCAAGTAGTAAACCTTAGGTTTCTCTTTTAGGGTGTGATGGCTCGCTGTTTGTGACTCTTGTCATGAAAACAGTAATTAAGAAGAAAGCACAAAAATGTGTGCGGAAATCAGGGGATAAACTGAAGCAGTATGGGGCCAGAACTGATGAGAAAACTCCATATGGAAAAAACCACAAGAAAAAAGGGGATGGAAGGAAGGAGGGCTCTGTTTATACCTCTCTTGTACAAAACCTCTGCTTCTAATGGTACCTCAAAAGAGCCACTGCGGTGTAGTGGTTAAGAGCAGTGGACTCTAATCTAGAGAACCGGGTTTGAGTCCCCACTCCTCCACAGGAAGCCTTCTGGGTGACTGTGGGCCAGTCACGGTTCTCCCAGAACTCTCTCAGCCCCACCTACCTCACAAGAGGTAATCCAAAAACCCCTTTTTAAGGTGTATCTTGGTACTTCCCAAAGGGACACCAGCAACCCTATTAAGGGTGGAACTTGGCCTCCCCTCAATTAGGGCTGACGCTCGTCTAGCTGTACTAAAATCATGGAAGAAATACCAATCGATGCAAACTGAATCTCTTGGAAAACTTAGCTATTGTTTGTAATTAAGTAAAGATAAAATTCACTCTGACTTTGTTCATAACATTATTTCCTGTTATACAACTCCAGACAATTTACTGCGATCTTTGGGGAACAACCGCAATTTGAGGCAATGGGTGTTTAATAGACATGCCATAATAGATTATTCTTTCATCATTCAGTCAAAATTTGCCCCTGGAACAAATACATAAAGAAAGATAATTTAAGAGCTGCATACCTGGTTAAATATTACCACACACAAGCTTAGATCAGCATTTACAGTATTGCGTTTCCAGACTATGCCAACAGAATTACTCCTAGGACGATACTTAAAAATACCCCAGAGACAGCATATTTGTATCTGTAGAACTTCCAAGGAGGATCTTTTTCATTATGTCATGGTCTGCCCATTGTACTGGGAACCGAGATGTAAATTTCTGACTGCAATAATAGATCAATTGCAGAATTTTTCTGACATTGATAAATTACTATTTCTGCTATCAGACACAGACCCTACAGTTTCCTATAGGGTAGCATTCTTCGCTTTAGCAGCTAGTAAAATCAGGGCCAAGAACATAGAAAAATGAAATTTGAACTGTAAAACGGCAGTGTTTGAGGCTGTGTATGTGTTTCTGGAGATGGTTATCTATATTTAAGATTTTAATGAATTTAAATACTGAATGTGTACAGTTTCAGAGGCTGTTATAATTTAAAACTAATTCAAATTCAAGCGCTGTAAGTTGTTTAATTTGTACATTGTTTTAAATTGTAATGGCTAATGGCTACACAATAAATTTTGCTTACTAACTTACATTACCTACTTTACAGGGTGCCTGTTGTGGGGAGAGGAAGGGAAGGCGATTATAAGCTGCTTTGAGACTCCTTTGGGTAGAGAAAAGTAGACTATGAAAACCAGTTCTTCTTCTTCTATACAGGTTGAAAGCCAATTTTAATATTCACTTGGGACACTTAGTAAAGTCTGAACCATCTGCAACGTATCTTGAAATGAAAGTAGCCATCTCTGCTAAAATATCACAGACTAGTTGGAGGCAGAAGACATTTCCTTTTCATGCCAACATTATGCATAAAATATTTTTTTTAAATTTAGATGCGGGGAGGTGGCATAGTTTCACAACAACCCAGGATATCATTTGATCTCTGTAAATGTTTAAATTGGCTCTTTGTGTCTAAAACTGGCAAAATATGGAAGGAAAATAAAACATTCCTCCGAAGCTCAGTTGTAATCTGGCCACACATATGGTTGTTTGGCTGTTTTTTCTTAAACTCTCTCTGAAATAGCCAAATAGTTTGACCAATGCTTTTCTGACAAGCTTTAAGGAAATGCAAGAAAAATCTGTCGCTATGATAATAAGGGCTGATCAACCCAGAGGGAAGAAAAATTCATCAAATGCCACATCAAATCTCCGTTTGGCCAGCTTGAAAGGATTATTATGCTTATATACTGTACGAACATCTGAGTGGCTAAAAATGATAAAAGGGATTATTTGACTGTATCCCTCTTTTTCCCCACATTCAGCAAACAACCACATGGGAGAGATGCTAGGGAAATGTCTGTGTCATTCTTTCTTCAAGGAGCTGGCCTGGACATAAGGTATTTATGGTTATTGCTCATATCTTGATCGTAGGTGCAAACCATGGCAGGCTTCACAATTTTAATGGTAGTTTCTCTCTCTTACCCTACTTTTCCCCACATGGAAGAAAGGAAGTAGCTTTAAGCAGTGGCTAGACAAACTAGGGTTGGCAGGTCCCTTACCTTTCGTGGGGGGGGGGGAGGAGTTGGTCCCGGTCCAGTCTGGAACCCTGCCCCCAAAGTGCCCAGATCAGGCTGATGCGCCCAGCACCATGATGTCATACCATAGAGTTTTCAGGCTGAATGCTAGAGCGCCCCCCCGCCCCGGCGACATGCCCAGTGTGATGATGTCACCTCCAGGCACTTCAGCCCGATCCGGGCATTTGGAGGGCAGGGTTCCCCCTGCTGGCAGGATCTGGGATGGTGGGTCAGGGGCCCTTTGAGTGGGCAATCTCTTGCCCACCCAGGGGACCTGGCAGCCCTAGGACAAACACTTGTCAGGGATGCTCTAGGCGAATCCTGAACTGAGCAGGGGGTTGGACTAGATTGCCTGTATGGCCCCTTCCAGCCCTGTGATTCTGTGATTCTATGAAGGACTCCTTCCTTCATGCCCTTCTCGCTGGCTTCCCAGAAGTATGTGGCGGACCACAGTTTGAAGACACAGGTTGCTGGACAAGGTGGACCTTTGATCTGATCCAGCAAAGCTTACTCCGCTCTAGACTTGATGGACCTTTGGCTTTGTCCGGCAGAGTTATTTTGGTGTTCTAGACTGGATGGATTCCTTGGTCTTGTCCTGCAAGATTCTTCTGATAGTCTAGACTACATGGGCCTTTGGTCTTCTCCAGCAAAGCTGTCTTGTGTTTCAGTCTAATTTCGCAGGGCTTTTCTAGACTAGAGGAAACTTCAATCTGATAGGGCAAGGCCAGGGGTCATTTCAAGCAGGAGCTCGGGGGAGCTCAGCTCCGGGAGTTGGTGCCAGCCCCCTCCCCCCGAGGGGGGAATGCCTGCTTGTGTCATGGCTGCAGCAAAATGACCCCGTCCCCTGGAAAGGTCCTTGTTCCTCCGACCAGCCTTCTGAAGGCTTCAGCCAGCACTGAAGCTATCCTCCCAGAATAGTGGTAATTCTGAGCCATTAGTAGCTGTCCCCTGTCTTCCTTCCTTCCTTCCTTCCTTCCTTCCTTCCTTCCTTCCTTCCTTCCTTCCATCCATCCATCCATCCATCCATCCATCCTTTCTCCCTCCCTCCCTCCCTCTCTCTCTCTCTCTCTTGCCTTCTGACATACTTCTAGTGTTGTTAGGTGGTTTAGCATATGCAAATAAGTTATGCTAATAAGTTATACTGATGAGCTCCTGCACCTCTTTTTCTACCCCTAGGCAAGGCTTATTCTTGTTTCTAAGACTTTCTTGACCTTTGGACTTGTCCAGCAGGGTAGATTATTTATCTACTTACTTACTTCATTTATACCACACCTTTCTCCACAACAGGCATCTAAGGTGGCTTTCATCATTCTCCTCTCCTCCATTTTATCTTCACAACCACCCTTTGAGAGAGGTTAGGCTAAAAGTATGTATGTGACTGACCCAAAATCATCCAGCAACCCATGGCAGAGTGGGGATTCAAATCTGGTTTCCCAGATCCTACTTCGATACACTACTTGGCTCTCATTCTTATCTTTTTCATATGGCAACAATGGACTGTGGTATATGCACCAGTAATTGTGTCTGTGTCAGTCTAGGAATGATAAAAGGGTTGGAACACTTTCCCTATGAAAAAAAGTTAAAGCGCTTGGGGCTCTTTAGCTTGGAGAAACGACGACTGAGGGGTGAAATGATCGAGGTTTACAAGATTATGCATGGGACAGAGCAGGTAGAGAAAGAAGTACTTTTCTCCTTTTCTCACAATACAAGAACTTGGGGGCATGCAATGAAACTGCTGAGCAATCGGGTTAGAATGGATAAAAGGAATTCCTTCTTCGCCCAAAGAGTGATTAACACATAGAATTCACTGCCAGAGGAGGTGGTGGTGGGTACAAGCATGGACGGCTTCAAGAGGGAATTGGATAAACCCAGAGGGCAGAGGTCCATCAGTGGCTATTAGCCACAAGGTATAGACAGGAACTCTCGGTCTGGGGCAAGTGATGCTCTGTATTCTTGGTGCTTGATGGGGGAGCAACAGTGGGAGGGCTTCTTGTGTCCTGGCCCCACTGCTGGACCTCCTGATGGCACCTGGTGTTTTTGGCCACTATGTGACAGAGTGTTGGATTGGATGGGCCATTGGCCTGATCCAGCATTGGCTTCTCTTACGTTTTTAGGATGCTCTGGAGTTATGCAATTCCATATAAGCTCATTTGTTTTGCACAGCAGAATCAGTCTGAAATGGTTAAATTGCCCTTTATTTATCTCTTCCATTTGCTAGCCCTCCTCTCCACAGCCCTCAAACAGGCATTTGAAAACAAGCATTCTTTTCTGACTGAGAATATATATATATTGGATCCACATCTGACCATAAGTATGTGCCACAATCCCAAAAGGTGATTTTTCATCTCTGTTTATTTTCCTTCCTTCCTTCAAGAACTCGGCATAAATGACATGATCGGCAGGAGAATGAAGGAAGGTGCAGCAGATTCCCCGGGAATGGACTTATATAGCTTGATGGCTGTTGATGGAGGCCAAAAATAGCAACAATTTGATGAGAAAATGCTGCAAAAGATCAGGCAGGCATATGCAGCCATAGTTAAATAAACTTCAGGGGAAATACTCAGGCTGAAGTCAGCCAGCTAGAGAGCTTTGAGGTGCTGCTGATTGGCCTGAGAATACAGCATCCAGTGCCAGCAAGAAATTCAACCCTTGACTAAATTTCCAAATTTTTAAGACCAGAGAAGGTTGTTTAAGGTTGGGGTTCCTGTCTCCTTATTAACACCCCGATTTCTCTTCCGCAAGAGACAGCAGTGGATGGTTATGTGTTAGACCAGAGATGGTGAACCTTTTAGAGACCGAGTGCCCAAACTGCAACCCAAAACCCACTTATTTATCGCAAAGTGCCGACACGGCAATTTAACCTGAATACTGAGGTTTACGTTTTAGAAAAAACAACTCATACATTAACATCTTCTGTCTTAAAAGAAAAACACAATAACAGAGCTTTCAATGATACAAACAACTTTTTATTGAAAGGTAAAAGTTTGCATTTGGCATGCTTTTGAACAATTAGTGTGATTTTTGCTGTCCAATCTTGCGAACTCTGTGCTGGGGCGATGCCGTGCGTGCCCCCAGAGAGGGCTCTGAGTGCCACCTCTGGCACGCATGCCATAGGTTTGCCACCACTGTGTTAGACCTTTAAAAAGGCCTTGGGCCTTTTCTCACTTGCTTTCCCCCGCGGTTTACACCGAAGCTAGCACCGGAGCTTCTGGTCAGTTTCCCACCATTTGCTCCCTGCTCACAATTTCCTCCAGAGTATCACTGCACTGCTCCGGAGCTTCCCTGGAGCAAGAAAATCCTGCTGGAACAGGATTTTCCTCCAGAGTATCACTGCACTGCTCCAGAGCTTCCCTGGAGCAAGAAAATCCTGCTGGAACAGGATTTTCTTGCTCCAGGGAAGCTCTGGAGCAGTGCAGTGATACTCTGGAGGAAATTGTGAGCAGGGAGCAAATGGTGGGAAACTGACCAGAAGCTCCGGTGCTAGCTTCGGTGTAAACCGCGGGGGAAAGCTAGTGAGAAAACGCCCCTTTGTTTCACATGGAAAGCAGAAGGAATTAACAATATCCCTTTATTAGTTGGTTACCTAGTTAGTCGGTTTATATATAGCCACCTTTCAACTAGAAGTCTGCAGCATCTCACCACACAGTGAAATACAATGAAATCAGTGTTTGTTTTTAATGAGACTCTACACATGAACACACATGGAGCTTCCTTATACAGAATCAGACCCTGGGTCCATGAAAACCAGTATTGTCTACTCAGACCAGCAACATCTCTCCAGGATCTCAGGCAGAGGACTTTCACATCACCTACCTGATCCTTTTAACTGGAGATGTCAGGGACCAAACGTAGCACCTTCTGCATGCCAAGCTAGGATCTGGGAGGTTCCAACCCCAACTCTGCTACTGAACCTTTCTGGGCGATCTTGGGGCTAGTCATGCACTCTCAGCCTAACCTACCTCAGTGGGTTGTTGTGAGGGGAAAATAGAGGAGAGGAGGAGGAGGATGTAAACTGCTTTGGGTCTCCATGGGGAAGAAACTAATGATGTCAATAAATAATTAAACCAGTGGGGGAACATTTTAATTTTTCATTTTAATCTTACAGGACATTCATTTGCTGGCCCAAGCGTAGCAGTTCTGATAATGAAGCTGAAGACAATGCATCCTCCTGGAGTGAACAGGTTTCCTGTCTTGTTACCAATGCTGATTTCTCTATGCCTTCTACCCCTCGGCATATCACATCTAATCCAATCATGCCTGCTATTGTCATTTGCCTGCTATTGTCATTTGGCATCTGAAATCACTCCACTCGCCAAGATATAAGGACCGATGGACTCACATCTGTATCTGAAGAAGTGACCAGTGACTCACGAAAGCTCATAGCCTGCCACAAATTTTGTCTTTAAGGTGCTACTGGACTTCTCCTCTTGTCTATTGCTACAGACAGACTAACACAGCTCCCCATCTTGAATAAATAAGTTGTCACGGAGCCGTATGGGCAGCTGATTCCATGTGATTCTAGCCCCACAAGCAGCTCAGCCTGCAGGACAAGGGCCAAGGCTGGATCTCAAAAAGGAGAAAGGCCCCTGTGACAGCTGTTTTGAAACTGCTTTCATCCCACCCTGGTTTCTGGCTCGAAGCCTCCCTTTAGTCTAAGGTGGAGGGAACTGGGCTTCTGTCCTGTAATTCCCGGCTGGGCCGCTACCAGTCAAAAAGGAAGTGGGGGCTTTTATTGTTTCCACACAGGAGGGAGCCAAGCCACAGAGTTGCTGCGGAGGTCCATGGCTGTTGTCGGAACAATATGTGACCAGCTAGGAGCTGTGTTTTCTCTCGAGGACCTGACCTCACAAAGGAAGCCTGAGCCATTTAGAGGCCCCACTTTGTTTAGCTGAGGCTGGCCAGATACCATCACAGCTGGCCTTGAACGATTGTGACGGGAGAAGCCTGAGCTATGAGCACCTTCCAGTGGCTGTGGCACTCGGACGGAATCTGGCTGCTGTGTTCAAAATAAGGCGTGTGCTTTGGCATTCCTGATGCATCCACTGAGTGTTGCATGCCTCCGCTGATCCTTCCCACCAGAGGTGGTTGCCAGAACCGTCTCTCTGGCCAAGCCTCCCCGGGAAGTCCCAGGAGGAGAACACCAGTGTATGGCAAGGACTCCACTCGCTCCCAAGGCACTACTGAACCTTTCCGTTCTGACAAATCAGCTTCTTGCAAAACTTAACTTCACCGCTCTCTTTTTGAAGAAGAAGAAGAAGAGATTGGATTTATACCCTGCCCTTCACTTGGAGTCTCAGAGCAGCTTACAAACTCCTTTCCCTTCCCCTCCCCACAACAGACACCCTGTGAGGTAGGTGGGGCTGAGAGAGATCTCTCGAGGACTGCTCCTGAGAGAACAGGACTATGGCTTGCCCAAGGTCATGCAGCAGCTGCAAGTGGAGGAGTGGGGAATCAAACCCGGTTCTCCCAGATTAAAGTCTGCGCACTTAACCACTACACCAAACTGGCTGTCAAATCACAGCTGACTTATGGTGACCCCATAGAGTTTTCTTTTTCTCCTTTTTTGGGGTATTTGTGTGTGTGTGTGTGTGCGCATGCGCGCACACCTGGAAGTCATGGTGACATCTGGTGACCCGTACTGGGGCTAAGATGTTTCAGAGAAGTGGCTTGGTTGCCTGCCTCTGTGTCCTGGCCCTGGTATTCCTTGGAGGTCTCCCTTCCAAGTACTTGCCAGGGTCAGCCCTGCTTAACTTCTGAGATCTAAAGGAATTGGGCTTGCCTGGGCTATCCAGGTCAGGGCACAACCCCATAGGGTTTTCAAGGCAAGAGATGGAGAGAGGTGGCTTGCCATTGCCCTCCTCTGCCTAGCAACCCTGGACTTCCTGGGTGGTCTACCAGCCAAGTACTAACCAGGGCTGACCCCACTTAGCTTCAGAGATCTGAGGAGATCAGGCTAGTTTAGGCTATCCAAATCAGAACTTCACTTACCTTCACTTGCAGAGACCAAAATTCATGCTTGCTGAACCATAAGCAAAACTATTTAGGCATTCTCATACCATTGGACTTGTGCTACTCAAATTGTATAATTTTTTTTAAAAAAGAAAGAAAGAAAGAAACCTATTTTAAACTGAATCAAGGTCTCACAGAGCCCAATACCATGCAAGTTTCTCAATCTATTCTGTTACTAGATTTCTAGAGGCTGCAGAAAAATATCGAAGGGAGATGTTTTTTAGATCGGGGTTTTCTTTAAGATGTTGGGATTGTGTTGTTTTTTTTTACTAAGTTTTAATTGTTCAAGACTTGGTCTAAGAACATCACTTTAAGCTATCAGCGCTTCTTTCTGGGAGCCTGTTGCCAAGTTCTATTCCATCCCAGTTTTAAGGGCGAGAAATGTTTACATCATCATCTTGTTGCCTAGCAAGGCACAGCATGTGCTCTTATGGACCTTTTAATGTTCATAAGTTTGAACCTTGGTTGTTATGCTTCAAAGGACTACTTGCACTCTTTATTGCTGTAAGAGGCTCCAGTCCACTCCAGGAGACAGGCACCGGCCATGGTTCACACAAAGAACAAAGACAAGGACCCCATTGCCCAAGGGTTCTTTGACACCTCACACTAGGCAACTCCATCCCCCCCATGTACCTGTGATACTTCACACCCTTCAAAGAGATGCTGATTTTTGGACTATGAATGTGGTTGCTTGAAAACTAATCTTCCGCCCACCAAATGGCCAAGCCAAGGACGTCAAAGGACGCTTGCCCAGGTGTCAGTTCCTGTATAGCCCCTAGTGTTACAATATTAACCACTCCTCTACCTTCCCTCCTCCTTTCCCTTTAATTAATGGCAGGGTTTGTAGGGACGGACTACCTGGAAGGTGTGTTAAGGGGGAAGTGGCCAGCACTGCCTGCCCCAATACCACCTAATAAAAGAGGTTGCACTCCGTGCAGCCGGTCTCTTGAGCTTCCATGACCCCTATCTGCTTTTACCCCTCTTGTGTCCAGCTTACTATCCCAATACCCTTCCTCCATCTTTGATCTCTAGATTTGCGACCAGAGTCAAGCGAGCTTCTGCCAGTTCAGAACACGTCCCCCACTTTCTTTTCAATCCCTCAATTCTTCTTTTGGAACAGACATCCATCTCCAGGATAGGTAAAGTATCTCCCAACCAATGAAACTCCTGCTCATGCAAAAGTGCTATTTCTCTATCTAAGTTTCTTAGGAGCTGTGTGTTAGTGTGTGTGATTCTGTTTTTGTATGCTTGAAGAACATTTTACAGTAAACATCATTTAAACTGATCTCTGCCTCAGTGCCTATTTACTGGGAACTCCTGGAAGGGGCGGGACCTTGGTATAGCTGGCTGTAACCCGGTTATTTGCCAGTTGCTAATCTTAAAACCAGAGCAATTCGGCTAACAATCTGTAAGGGATGAGCACCCAGAAGCCAGTTCAAATGCTGCTCTGTGACCTTTTTGGCATTGGCCTTCTGGTTCAATGAACATCAAAAAGGTTGAAGAGGAACAGGTTCATAAAAGGGGGGAAATGGGGCAGGGTGACCACTGTTGTTTATAGGGGACGAACAAGGTGGTAAAAAGGACAAAGGACATTTGCTGGTCATTCCGAACATTTCAGAAAAGGTCTGCTGTACAGCCAGCCCACCCTGAGATGGATAGCCCAGGCTAGCCTGATTGGTGAGAGCCAGTTTGGTGTAGTGGTTCGGAGCACAGACTCTAATCTGGGAGATAGCTCCAGGTGGTCAGATGTGTTGGTCTGAAGCAGTAGAACAAATTTAGAGTCCAGCAGCACCTTTAAGACCAGCAAAATCAAAACACACTTATTCCCTATTTTGACATCCTTATTGCTTTTGTATCCTTTCCCTCCCGCCCTTCATTAAATCAAAACAATTGTTTAAATGTAATTGTTTTGATTTCATTAAGGGTGGCCTTAATTGACCTTATAACCTTAGCTTGTTATTTAGTTTTGTTTTTGCATGACTTAAAATATCTTCATCATGTTACATGTAAATTTGCTGTTCAACCTGTCTAAAAGTTTGAACTCTAACTTCCATTCCAATGTCTTTGAAAAAGTGTGCCTTGCACACGAAAGCTCATATCTGGAATAAACTTTTGTTACCTTGAATAAACTTTTGTTAGTCTTTTTCTTTTTAATTATTTTATTTATAACTTTTTATAATTTTATAACAACATCAGCTTAATTCAGCATGCTTGACGAGGAACATCCATTAATACAAAATCGGAGAGTAAAACAGTATCTAATATCATAGTTATCAATAGAAGTTTCAAGATAATAGGAAGGGAAAAAGAAGGGAAACAAGTGACAATCAACAAAGAAGGGAGGAAAGCAAACCAAAACATAACAAAACTTTACTGATGTACATTGTTTACCCATTATTTACTTATTTTTTTCCATCCAGTTATAAAATTTGTTCCAGGTTAATTCAAACTCTGACTCTTCTTTCCCTTTCAGTGTAGAGATCAATTTGTCCATTTCGGCTACCTCTAGTATTTTCTTTAAAAAATCATCTCTATTTGGGGTTTTGTCTAATTTCCAATATTTGGCATAAACCAGTCTTGCTGCTGTCACACAATGCAAAATTAACAAACTTTCAGCTTTGGAAAACACTTCTGGAATCATGTTTAACAGAAATATAGGTGCTTTAAAGGGTATCTTACAATTAACAATCTCCTGTATAATCTTGTGCACCATCTGCCAGAACTTGTTAGCTTTTTGACACATCCACCATAGATGAAAAAAGGAACCAATATTTTTTTTGCACTTCCAACAGTTTTTGGATATAGAAGGAGAAAATTTTGAAAGTTTTTCCAGAGATAAGTGCCATTGATAAAACATCTTGTAAAGGTTTTCGTTATAAGAAGATGCTCTTGTAATTTTTATGTTGTTTTTCCAGACCTTTAACCAGCTCTCAAGTTCTATATTATGACCTAAACTTTTTGCCCAAGAAACCATAGTGGGTTTAACCAGTTCTCCTTTTGTTAGTCTTAAAGGTGCCACTGGATTCTAAATTTGTTGTAATCTGGGAGAACCGGGTTTGATTCCCCACTCTTTCATGTGCAGCTGCTGGTGTGACCTTGGGTCAGTCACAAGTTCTCTCAGAGTTGTTCTCTCACAAGCAGTCCTCGAAAGAGCTCTCTCAGCACCACCTACCCCACAGGGTGTTTGTTGTGGGTAGGGGAAGGGAAAGGAGTTTGTAAGCCACTCTGAGACTCCTTCGGGTAGTGAAGGGCAGGGTATAAATCCAAACTCTTCCCTTGTCTTCTCTTCATCTCAAAAGCTAAGCAGAGTTGGCCTCAGGTTCATAATTGGAAGGGAGACCACCAAGGAATTCCAGGATTGTGACACAGAGGCAGGGAACAGCAAATCACCCCTGGATGTCTCTTGTCTTGGAAAACCTCACAGGGTCACCATCAGTCAACTGTGACTTGAGGGCACACACATACACCCCAAAAAAACCAGCCAGCATAGAAATGGACCACTCCAGAATACAGAGGGCAAACTGCCAGAGCCAACCTAAGCAGAGTTTGTGGTGGAAAGTGCTGTCAATTCACAGCCGACTTTTGATGGCCCTATAGGCAAGAGGCAAACAGAAGTGGCTTGCTATTGCTGGCCTCTGCGTAACAACTAGAAGAACCACAGCTGCCAAATTCAAGGGGCAACAAAGAATCAAAGAGCTGTGTAATACGCTAAGACACCACGACAACAACAATTACATATTTAACAAAGATATATAGAATACATTTTACAAAATACAAATTACATAGACAGTCCAAAAGAAGTTTAAAGCTAACAAAGTTTCTGGTAGTATGTTCATTTCCCAGGTCTTCATCAGAGAAGGACCAATAGTAACTGCAAAAATTGTTTCTAAATCCTATCAGATCAGTCAAGCAAGAACAAGAAGTTCAATTTTCATGAAGCATTTAAGGCATATCTGGCACTCAAGCATTCAAGGCATTGATGTTGCATAATGGTTTGCCGTCCATGGTCTCCCATCCAAATACTGACAAGGTCCAAGAGCTGACAAGATCGGGCTAGCCTGACGGATCCAGGCCCGAGCCTTTTCTACTCTGTAGTGCAAAGTGCCGTTAAGTCACAGCCGACTCATGGTGACCCCGTAGGGTTTTCAAGGCAAGAGATGGACGGAGGCTGTGGGATGACCCTGCTTAGCTTTTGAGATCTTGCAAGGTCAGGACAGCCTGGCCCATCCAGCTCAGGGCAAGCAGAGTTATCCTCTTCTGAGTCCACTGAAATCAGTGGGCACAGAAAGGTGGAGTTCTGTTTGGTTGTCCTGCTTCATTCATAGCCTGCCTTTCTCCCTGGCCCTCAAGGAGGGCCACACAATATCAGCAATGTAATCGGACACCTCATGATTGCACTGCACACATCCGGCCATTCATCACACCAAAAATCCCCCCCCCCTCTCCAAGATGTCAATGTGTAATGCAATCCTAACATGTCAGGAAGCAGCTTGAATAGCCCCGGTTAGCCAAATCTCACCAGAGCCTGGAAGCCAAGTAGGGTTGACCTTGGTTAGTCCTTGGGTTGGAGACCACCATGGAGGGCTGAGGTCGCTATGCAGTGGAAGGCAATGACAAACCACCTCCGCTCATCTGTTGTCCTAGAAAACCGCATGGTCTTGGGGTCTCCATGAGCTGGTTGCAACTTGACGGCAAAGAATTTTTATTAACATTTCAAGGAGAACATTAGTAGTGTTCATGTTTCAGGAAAGGTCATGCGTTCAGCCGAAGTAGCCTATGTTATTCTGTCCTTTGGTGCAACTTCCAGCCGATCTGTGGGACAGAAATGTGTGTTGGAACAGCCTCCCTGCTTTCATGGGCGAACTTAAAACAGACCCAGATGTTTGAAAGGTACTCGAGGACAAAAAGAAGCATCTCTAGCCCCTCACTTGCAGCAACAGGAAACAGAAAACCTCATCTTCAGTTGTCTTATTTATATGATTTCTTCATCTTTTCAAATTCTCTCTTTTTTTCTTCTTATCTAAAGTCTCCCGCTGTTGCTACCCGGCCCATGAGGGAAGCACTAATTTGAAAAAGACCACCAATGTTCCTTTCTTTTCTCTTGATTTCAATTTTGTCATTAATAAGATTGATTTATAATCCAGTGCAAACCACTTCAAGATACTATGGAGGTTGGCAGTATCTTTGAAAATCTTGGGTTTTGGTTTTTAAACTGGGAGAGCGGGGGGGGGGGGGGGAATGCAAGGAAGGCTAAAGCTGCAGCGTAAGCATTCTGGTGGGAGGAGGGGTAGAAAGCCGTTTACTACCGTTATGTATTTTGTTTTTGGAACTGTGAGCCACCCTCAGCCACAAGGGAAAGATATGTTGCGATTGTTTAAATAAACAAACAACTCTCGTCTTCATATTTAAGAATATAAAAGGCACCTTAAAGACTACCAAAGTTTATTAAAACAGTTTCTTTTAAGGTACCACTTGACATAAGAATATCAGAAGAGCCCTGCTGGATCAGATCAGTGGTCTATCCATTCCAACAGCCTATCTCACCAGTTACTCTGGAGGGCCAACGAACAGGGCCCAAGGGCCCAAGAACTCCTGGGATGTTGCCTCCTAGCATGATATTCAGCGGGTTATTGCCTCTGAATGGGAAGGTTCCCTTTCGTCATTGCTCCTTTCCACGCTTCGATCTCGTCCCTGGTTTTTATCAGAGTTCAACTTGCAACACAACACCTTGCATTTATCCCTGGTTATAACAGCATCCATTTATCCCAGGACAAATGTAGGGCAAAACCAGGGTGACCTCAGTGTAATGTGGAAACAAAAAATACCCTGAGATAATTACAGGGGTGAACTCGCGTGTAGTGTAGAATGTAAGTTCAGGGACAGGGTTGAACCAGGATTTAAGGTCTTGTGTGGAAAGGGCCATTATGGCTAATAGCTGCTGATGGACCTGTCTTACAAGAGCCTGTCTAATCCCTTTTTAAAGCCATGTGTGCTCTTGGGCCATCACTATTTCCACTGGCAGTGAATTCCACAATTGAATTACTCATTGAGTAAAGAAGTACTTCCTTTGTCTGCCCCAAATGTTTTGCTTATAAACCTCAACGACTGACCCAGGAAGAAAAGGTTCTCTTTATCCACACTCTCCAACCCATGCATAGTTTTATAAACTTTATTTTTATTTTATTTGTTTCAATTTATACCCCGCCTAGCCAGCAAGCCGGCTCTAGGCGGCTCACAACATAAAATCATTCAGTTACAGATTTAAAACATAGCATAAAAACAATTTAAAATTACAACAACATTCAGCATAATAGCAGCGTCATAACAGCATTACAATTAACCGCCGCTAGCATCACACCCACCAGGAGGCTACCACCAGAGATGTTTTAGAAATGGCCGCTAATAATACAGAGATGTTTTGAAGATGGTCATTGTGCCATCTACTAAGGCCCATTCCCCCCGGTGGCGGCCCCAAAAGCCTGGCGGAAGAGCTCCGTTTTGCAGGCCCTGCGGAACTGCAAAAGATCCCGCAGGGCCCTGATGTTCTCTGGGAGCTCGTTCCACCAGTGAGGGGCCACCACCGAGAAGGCCCTATTTCTGGTGGCTGCTAGCCTTGCCTCCTTCAGGCTAGCCTTGCCTCCTTCAGGCCTGACCGCAGTGCTCTTTGGGGTATGTATGGGGAAAGGCGGTCCCTTAGGTAGGCAGGCCCCAGGCCATATAGGGCTTTAAAGGTTAAAACCAGCACCTTGAACCGGACCCGGTACGCTATGGGCAGCCAGTGCAGCGCCCTCAGCACAGGCCGGACGTGGTCCCTCGCTGTGAGACCCATCAGCAGCCTGGCCGCGGCATTCTGCACTAGCTGCAGCCTCCGGAGCTGGGTCAAGGGCAGCCCCATGTAGAGAGCATTGCAGTAGTCTAACCGTGAGGTGACCATAGCATGAATCACAGTCGCCAGGTCATTGCGTTCAAGGAAGGGAACCAACTGCCTAATCAGCCGTAGATGGTAAAAGGCTGCTTTGGCAGTGGCTGCTACCTGGGCCTCCATAGTTAAGGAGGCATCCAGGAGCACTCCCAGACTCCGGATCCGCGGCGCTGGTACCAATGCCCCCCCCCCCCCGCAGGCCGGTAGTGGGATACCCACCCCCGTCCACTCCGACTCAGGCAAAGGACCTCCGTCTTCGTTGGATTCACAGGTATCTTATCCCCCATCCAGTTGTCTTTTCATCTTAGCTGAGAACCCCTCCATTTCTTCAGACTCCTATATGGCCTGGGACCTACTTACCTGAAGGACCGCCTCTCTCCATATGTTCCCCAGCGAGCACTATGGTCTGGATCTCAAAACCGACTGGTCCTGCCAGGGCCGAAGGAGGCATGGCTGGCAATTACAAGGGCCAGGGCTTTCTCAGTGGCGGCCCCATGCTGGTGGAATGAGCTCCCGGAGAACATCAGGGCCCTGCGGGATTTGTTACAGTTCCACAGGGCCTGCAAGACGGAGCTCTTCCACCAGGCCTTTAAGTAGGGGCCACCTAATGTATACGCCTTGGCCCTGGCTCAATTCCATCTGCCGGCAATTCGATCTGCCAGCCTGTGTGAATGCACACAGGATTTCATTTGAGCACTGTTCTGATACACCTGTGAAGATAATTTGTAAGCTGCTGATTTTGTGGTATTAGTCTAATTGTTTTAACTGACATTGTATGGATTAATTTGTGTTGTTAGCCGCCCTGAGCCCGCTGTTGGCGGGGAGGGTGGGATATAAGTCTCATGAAATAAATAAATAATAAATAAATAACAGGAAAGGTGATCCAGCCCCTGAATCCTTGTGGCTCCACTCTTCTGTACCTTGGCCAGCTCTCCAATACTCTTTTTCAAGAAGAAGGCTGGGGGAGGAGGAAGAGGGGGGGAGGAGGGGAGGGGGAGGAGAAGAGGAGGAGGAGGAGTTGCTTTATGCCCCACCCATCACTACTTGAGGAGTCTTGGAGCAGCTTACAATCACCTTTCCCTTCCCTTCCTCTCCCCACAGCAGACACCCTATAAGGTAGGGCGGGGCTGAGAAAGTTCTGAGAGAACTGTGACTGACCCAAGGTCAGCCAGCTGGCTTTTTGTGGAGGAGTGGGGAATCAAACCAGTGATGTCATTTATTACTTGTTGCTTTAATAAACAGGATAGAATTCAGCAGCAAGCTGGGAGCCTGCCTTTATTTATTTATTTATTGTTTTTATTTATACCCTGCCTTGCCGGACAAGCTGGCTTAAGGTGGCTTACAGAAGTTAAAATATCATAAAACAATAAAAGCAAGTTAACAAAACCAGTTTCAGATAAAACAGACAGGTGATGGCGGCCTTCAGAATCAAAACTAGTAGTAAGGCAGCATCCGACAGAGACCAATTTCGCACAGGCCACTTGCCTCTCCTGAGTTTCCCCTCCAAGTTTCCTCTGGAGCATTTTTGTCAATTTTACACTTGGAGACGCAGTTCCTAATCTGCCCCGCATGTTCCATTTCTCATTACCGGCTGTTCTGGGGTTGCCATGAGGCTTCCTGCTGCTGCCCCCTCCCACTCCCCTCCTAGCCCCTCCCTCTTCCCCTCCCCGTTTTTGCATTATTTCATCATAATGCAGTAACAGAAATCACGTGTCAAGCTGGGGCATCCTGATTGGACCCTCTTCCTATGCACCGGGTAGTTCGAAACTGTTTGCAAACACACACACACACGGAATCTCCATTTTCCCAATCGCAGTCTTTCGGCAATGATCTTTGGAGGAGAGCGCTTGCTACTTTGAGTTCACTTATGGAGTTGGTGCTGCTGGTTCTAAATTCCACCAGCAATCTCCTGAAACAGTATTTTAACAGATCCAGAAGGAGAGGAGGGCATCTCCGTGCTCTTTTCCCTCCTCATCTTCAGTGGCAAGTTTTCAGAAGCCATACACCATTATTCCTTTGCGTAAATGAGAAGGTTTACACTGTTTGTACTTCAATTAAAAAGTTTTCCTGTGTATTGATTAACTCGGCTTATCCTTCTTTCCATAAAACCCGGCAGCCAAGAACAGGCACTAAAGCCAATGGGTGTGTGTGTGTGTGTTTAAGGTCATGCGGGTCGTAGAGGGAACACTATTCGTTAATGAAATTTAAACTAGTTTGCTGTTGCGAGCCGATATGCACCTAATGGTGTCTGGATTGAGATGTCCGCAGTAGCCTCCCGTCTCCCTCCCGCACGCTCTGGCCACTGTCCTCCATCCACCATGCCACCGGCAGCAGCAGCAGCAGCAGCAGCACTCTGGGCGCTGGATGTGAGTGCGACCCAGTGGGGTGGGGAGGGGGGAATCACGGTTCCACACTGACTTCTCTTATGTTCTTACACATCTGGAGCAGGGGTCCATCAGTGGCTATCAGCTGCAAGGTAGAGATAGGGACTCTCGGTCTGGGGCAAGGGATGCTCTGTATTCTTGGTGCTGGGCAGGGCAACAGTGGAAGGGCTTCTAATGTCCTGGCCCCACTGCTGGACCTTCTGATGGCCCCTGGTGTTTTTGGCCACTGTGTGTGACAGAGTGTTGGACTGGATGGCCCACTCGCCTGATTGCACATTGGCTTCTCTCATATCCTCCCCCTCCCCTGGTCCACCCATCCATCCCCTGGCGTCCGCTCCTCCCCGGATGATGTCAGCCTGGCCGGGCTGGTGGCTCCTCCAGCCTTCTTCTCCGCCGCCCTCCCTGGGGAGGTGGTGGAGGGTGGCATGGCCCAGCTCGGCCCAGCCGGAGGAGGCCTGCTCCCCCTGCGCCTGGGGGCACCTGCTGCCCCGCCCCACTGGCTGGCCCTCCTGGTGGTCCTGCCAGACAGCAACCAAGATGAATATGGTGGTGAGGAAGAAGAAGATCGGCAGCAGCAGTGGAGTGGGCGGCAGAGGTGGTGGCGGCGCAGCGGGAGATGTGGAGAGGGCGCCTGCTGTCTGGCCTCACCCCCACCATGGCTGTTGACCCTCGCCACCTCCTCCTCCTCTTGCTGCTCCTGCCCACCGCCCCCTGGCCCCCCCAGGTGAGTGCCCCCCACCCCTGCCGTGATCACTATGCCAACCTCTCCCATTTGGCGATCTGCGGGCGCCCACCTCTCCTGCACAGGCACTCAGTTCACCTCGCCTGGCCCCAACCTCACCAGCCCCACTTGCCGCTGCCACCGCTCCTCCTCTGCCTCCCTCCCCCTCCCCACAGCTCACCAAGCAGCCACCCCAGCCCACCACCTCCCAGCTGTTTGTTGTCACCCCCGACACCTCCCAGCTGCCTGCCAGCAGTTCCTTCCGGGCTTCTTCTCCAGTGGCGGCACTTGGCAGCAGCAGCCGAGGAGGAGCGGCAGCAACCGCAGCCCAGTCACCTCGCTCCACACCTGGCTGCAGCACGCTGAATCGGAACCCAGAAGAAAAAGTTTCCCCCACCACAAAAATACATAACAAATAAATGTGACCATGTGTATTATACAAAGAAAACAATGGTGTGGTCTTCCTTCGCACTCGGGCCAATGATGCCCGGCTCTTGCTCCTGAAAAGCCCAGCAAATCCTCCTCGCCGACTCACTTCACTGCCTCACCATTTCGATCTAACGTAACAAGGGGTTCTTTTTTAAAAAAAAAAATGGAAGGAACTCCCATCACGGGGCGGGCCAGATGGAAGGCGGGCGAGTGGGCATGTTTTCATTTCAGCTTCTTCCCAGAGCAAACAGGAAAATCCTCTAAAAACAGGATTTGTTTGCTCCAGAGAAACTCCGGCGCAGCACAACGATACTCCTGAGCAAAATGTGGTCCGGAGCAACTGGTGTGAAATCGACCAGAAGCTCCGGTGCAAGCAAGAGGGCAAACCTGGGGCAAACGCTAGTGCGAAATCGGTCAGAGTCTCAGGCCAGGAGACGTTTCAAGGGCTTGCTCATCAATGGTGTGTTCATCAGTGGTGGCTCCTAATCAAAGGCCTGGTGGAAGAGTCATCAGCGTACTGGTGACAGCCCAGCCTATGCCTCTGGGCAATCTGGGCGAGGGGGCGCATATAGATGTTGAATAACATCAGGGATAACACTGCCCCTTGAGGAACCCCACATACCAGCAGGTGTCTCTGGGACATCTGCTCCCCAAACGCTACCCACTGTCCTCAACCATGGAGAAAGGAGACAAGCCATTGCAAGGCAAGCCCCTGGATTCCAGAGTCGGCAAGAGGGTGGATCAGTAACTGATGGCTGACCGTGTCGAACACTGCCAACAGGTCTAACAACACCAGTACCGCAAGCTCCCTTTAAGTGCATGGAGCTGGAGGGCCTCAGATGCCCAATCTCTGTGCGGAGATCAGGCATGCGGGGCCCTTTCCCACTGGCGGGGAGGGGAGGAGCGGGTTCGGACGCCGGTCGGAATGCTGTTCCAGTGCGTTCTGCCCCCAAAATAGCCCTGCTTGTATTAGCTTTTAAACAAAGAAAGTTTACTAATAAGGGGAGATAAACTGGGAGCTGAAAGTAAGAAGATAAGAACATAAGAGAAGCCAATGCTGTATCAGGCCAGTGGCCTATCCAGTCCAACACTCTGTCACACAGTGGCCAAAAATACCAGGTGCCCTCAGAAGGTCCACCAGCAGGGCAAAGACACTAAAAGCCTGCCCGATACGCACGGCGGAATCATAAGTGACCAATTTCGATGGAGATTCTCTGGTTGGAAGTTAAAGCATAAGAAGCGGCTCTTAAAGAAGTGGCTTTCTATCGACAACCGAGAATCAGTCTACATACTGAGTGGCTGGAGTTTAAATGGGAGCAAGCTAACTAACAGAGATTTGGAAAAGCGTAGCTGTTAACTAACTTTTGGGAACTGTTTTGAAACTGTAGACAAAAAACAATGACTGGATGGGGAGAAAAGATGGTGGGGAAACCAAGACCTTCTCCTAAAGCTCCATTAACACTTCCGGCAGCTAAGTCCGAGTTCAGTACAGACCTGACTGCAGTCCTGGCAACAGCATTGCACCCTCTGATGGATCAACTGAATACTGTTAATTCTAAGCTGGATAATTTAAGATTCCAGGGTGTTCCTGAACAAAGAGGTGAGAATCTCAAACAGATTCTGAGTGAAGCTTTGGCTCCAATGACAGGTATGCAAGCAGATTTACTACAAAGCGATATGGATAAGGTTTACAGAACCTATCCTGAATTTGTAAAGAAAAAAAACCTGCCAGGAGAAATTATGGTGAGATTCTCAAAAAAAATCAACTAGAGACGTGGTACTCAAGGCCACAAATAGAAATACCCTGAAGATCCAAGAAGAAGATATCAAAGTTTTCAAGGACATTCCATTTGAGATCAGGAAGAAAAGGAAGCCTTACAAAAATTTAACTACGTTCCTGCAAACAGGGGGCATCATGTACAGGTGGCTCATTCCTGAAGGCTTGGTGTTTAACTACAAAGACAAGAAGCAAAAGATTGACTCTGTTACAAAAGCGAAGAAATTTCTGGATTATTGTAAAGAAGGGAAAGAGAAAGCATCCACAGAGGACTCATTAGAATATCAAGAGAGCATGGCAACTACGTGCAGGGGTCCCAATGGATTTCTAACTTTAAACTAGCTGAGTCATCAGCATGCGTAAACAAACAGTAATGACTACAGAGAAAGAACTTGCAAATCCCAACAGAACCATGTGACATGTATTTGGAACCAGCTGTTGGTATCAAGATGTGCATCAAGGACATCCTCACATGGAAGACTTCTTATGCAAGAACCTGAGAAAAGAGCTTGGGACACAGGCATGAAAGTCAGTCAAGAAACCAGCTCAAACCAAACAAAGACCTTCAAAAACTATCGAGTAGCTGAACGTAGGCTTCAGAAAGACTTACAGCTGACTATTTTTCAATACAGCCAAGAGGCTTGGTCTCTTCCAGTTTCCACTTGTAACATAATTTTTCAGTGGTGAATGCCAGCTACGCAGTTAGGAATGATTTGTGTCGGGCTGTCGAAATGCATGGGGAAGCGAATACTTCTCTTCAGCCATCGAACCCCTTGATCTTAGCAAGCTGCAGCTACTCACAGGAGGGGAAATACAAGAGAAGAGAAACAAATCCCTTCCATCCCCCCCCCCCCCCCGCCTCTTCCCCACCCCCAGTGTCAGCAAGGACTACGGCCTGCAAGCAGCTGTTGGGGGGCCAAAGAAAAGCCTTGTATATAGTTTATATTTCAAGGATTAGAAGCTCCAGGAATGCAGTCCCCACCACCACCCCGACTGCTCCTTTTCTCCTACCTCCCAGCTCCCAGTCTCTCCATCCATCAGAAAAAAGTTGTAAATAGTTTTGTCATGCCCTCCGACATTTTACAGACGAGAAGAGTGACACCCTTGCATACGCATAACACTCCTGTTTGTGCACCAGGAATCGTGGCTAGAACCCTCCCACTATGACCCATAGGGGGAAGGCTTTTCTCTGGATGTTATACATTGCATTTGTTTACTCTTGAGTAGCCTAGCCTGCACTGATTTTGAAGCAAAGGGGGGGGGACTGCTGATTAGGGTAGTAGTACTAGAAACACACAACCATCCTGCCCTATGCTCTCTAAAGTTCCCAGTCCAAACATTGGCTGTGACCACACTGGCAGCTTGGTGCAATATGGTGCCATTTCTAACTGAACCGGGTGAAAGTATTGCGGGGCATATCAGCCACACAGCACACCCTGCTGCAGGCTACCTACGGAGACATCCCATGATAAAGCATCCACATTACTGTAGCGTATCAGCCACGGAGCGCATTGCAAAAAAAATCCCAAAATTCATGGGCGCTTGTGCGCATGCACATGCTGTCATGCGCATGCGTGCGCACATAGGCAAAATTTTTTGGAAAAGTGCATCTCCAGTGGCAGAACTGATCTGCAGGTTCAGACTGCCAAATCAGTTCTGCGCGCACACCCTCGTGTTCACACATCCAGCCATGCGCAATGAATGCATGGGGAAACAATAACACCCCTTCGGAGGTGGTGGCTTTTAAAGCCAGCTCCAAGTCGTCCTCTGATGGGGTGAGTATGCCCAGGGAATGCCTGACAGCTGTGGCTGTATGAACGGGCCCATTTAATCCATTTATGAAAGGTGCCTACAGCAGGCCAAACAGCCAGTCTGAACACAGCAGGACCATTCAGCTTCATCAGTATCTGAATGCTGGCATGTAGGTGACAATTGTGTTATAGATTTATTCTTAGATATTTTGAAATCTTGTAAAGAAATCTGTGTGTAGATCTGCTACCACTTTTGTTCTATTTTTGTTTCTACTCTGCGTCTGTGTCTGTGTGTGTGTGTGTGTGTGTGCGTGCGTGCGCGCACACAGGGCTTTTCCTCCATGACTTGACCTAATCCCCTTTCAAAGCCATTTAAATCAGTAGCCATCACCACATTTGGATTTGGCACCAAATTCCACGAGTCAGTCCCTCTCTGAGTGAAGAAGTACCTCCTTTGCCTCTCCTGAGTCTACTGCCCATCACGTTCATTTGGATTTTGCAAGTTCTATGGCAGAAAAAGTTCTAACAGTCATGAACCAGTCCAACCCTGCATCATGGAAGCCACAACTGGTACATGTGGCAGTTTTGCAGTGGCACACCCAAACTCCGGCATGGAATTAGATCTACATTTTCTCCCATTTTGCGTAGGGTTGCCAAGTCCCCCCAGTCATCGGTCAGGGATTGGGGGGGGGGGTAAGGTTGCCAGATCCAGACTGGGAAACTCCTGGAGATTTGGGGATGGAGCCTGGGGAGGACAGGGACTTCAGTGGGGCGCAATGCCATAGAGTCCACCCTCCAAAGCATCCATTTTCCCCAGGGGACCTGATCTCTGTAGTCAGAAGGTGAGCTGTAATCCTGGAGGATCCCCAGGTCCCACCTGGAGGATGGCATCCCTATGTCAGAGCGGAGCTACCACCTGCTCCCTTGTTCAGAACACTAGAAGGGGAGTCGTTCTAAGGCACAGATGGCTGCAAATATACTGTAATATGCCCCAGAGTGATCTTATGGTGCACTCTTAATTTGAGTAATCACTCATGTGCAAGCAAGGTTGGATTTAAAGATTTTAGGTGTATGGTCGATCCCAATCCTTTCAGTACTATAAATCGCATGCCCAGAATGAAAGGTATGTTTCGTCAAGGTCCATGGTAACACTGAAGTCATCTGACGTCAAATTTGGCTTATTGCCCAAATGTCCGTCGTGTAAGGACTGAGATCATTTGTGGATCAAGAGGATTCCATTTCTGTAATGTAGTATGTTCTGTGTAGCAACTAGTCTGCCATGTGCTCCCAGGTAATGGCACCCGCCGCATGGCCAGAGCACATGGTCAGGCAGAGAGGGGAGCTTGAACAATAGACGTCCGGATTCTAAGCCTCCACCAATGTGGGACCTAGGTTCTCCCTGGGAAGCCAATGCGGCCAAAGGCTCCTCCAGGGAACCTATGACAAACATGCACATATGTTAAGCCCCTATCAGGTCTTTTGGGTGCGGCCGGAGGTGTGGCTCCGGCCAGCATATAATGAGGGCCCTGGAGCCCTGGAAGCATGCTTGATCTGACCATCTACTGGACATGCTGAATCACTCAATAAAGGCTTCATGATTTCACCGTCCCTGGTCTCCCGAGTCCAGTACGCTTCAATTTTGCAAACAGAACAGGATCTAGTTTTGCAGCAGAAATGCAATGAAGATCTTATCTTTGGCTTCTTCTCAGAAATGTTTCTCAGCGTGTCAGCACCTCCATATTTTAAAAAGAAGTACGTAAACTGTGAAGCAAGATCTCTTTGGGAGCAATAACATTTGCTGTTTACGATATCTTGCTGTTTTCTAGCTTCCAACCCAAAAAAAAACTGCTAAAATCAGAGCTCTTAGAAGGCAGAAGAAGTGGAACAGGTTCATCAGGAGGAGGAGACAGAAGAAGAAGAAGAAAGAAAGAAGAAGAAAACCTGCAAATATTACTTGAACTACTGAGCAATTTTGATCAGAGATGAACAATGCTGTTAAGTCGTATTTGTTTTTTGTTATTTATTGTTATTTTTATGCCACTTCTCCAGGGAAATCTGTCCAAGGTGCCTTACAAAACAAAACATAAATTAGGGCTGCGAACTCTGGGTGGGGAAATTCCTGGAGATTTGGGGGTGGAACGTGGGGATGGCAGAGTTTGGAGGGACCTCAGCAGGGTATAATGCCATAATGTCCCCCCTCCACAGGAGCCATTTTCTCTACAGTCTGGAGATCAGTGGTAATTTGGGAGGCTCTCCAGGCCCCACCTTGAGTTTAGCAACCATAATCATAATAAAAACATTTTAAAACTGCTATTTAAAACTCAGCATTAAAAACCTGCCCAGAGTCTGCAAACAAACTGCTGAACGGCTTCACACATTCCAGAAGGGTGGCTGTGCTAGTTAGTCCATTGTCACCAAAACAACCAAGAGTCTTAAGAGCATTTTAAAGACCAATGAATATTATTATTATTATCATCATCATCATCATTATGCAGTTTGGTGAAGTGGTTAAGTGCATGGACTCTGATCTCGGAGAACCGGGTTTGATTCCCCCCTCCTCCACATGCAGCAGCTGCTGGTGTGACCTTGGGTCAGTCACAAGTTCTCTCAGAGCTGTTCTCTCAAGAGCAGTCCTCGAGAGAGCTCTCTCAGCCCCACCGACCTCACAGGGTGTCAGTTGTGGGGATGGGAAAGGAAAGGAGACTGTAAGCCACTCTGAGTGAAGGGTGGGGTATACATCTAATCTCTTCCCTTCTTCTTCTCTTCTAATCTGGGACAATCAAGTTTGATTCCCCACTCCTCCACTTGCAGCTGCTCGTGTGACCTTGTGTCAGTTACAAGTTCTCTCAGAGCTGTTCTCTCAAGGGCAGTTCTCATTCAGAGCTCTCTCAGCCCCCACCTACCTCACAGGGTGTCTGTTGTGGGGAGGGGAAAATTTTGTTGGCTATAAATTTTGTACAGTTGGCTATAAGTATTGTACAGCATTGTTGTTGTTTTTGTTGTTGTGGGGGATATGTACTTGCATGCCTGGAAATCATGGTGATTTCTGGCAACCCCTACTGGGGCTTGGATGTTTCAGAGAGGTGGCTTGATAGCCTGCCTCTGCCTCCTGAGCCCTGGTATTCCAAGGAGGTCTCCCTTCCAAGTCCCTGCCAGGGCTGGCCCTGAGATCTGACGAGATCAGGGCACAACCAATGAAATTCTTTTAGCAGACGTTTCCCTGAACCGGAGCCTCCTCCTTCAGAGGCATGAGATGTTACATTCCTTTGGTGTAGTGGTTAAGTGCGTGGACTCTAATCTGGGCGAACCAGGTTTGATTCCCCACTCCTCCACTTGCACCTGGCTGGATGACCTTGGGCAAGCCATAGCCCTGTACCAGCTGTTCCCTCAAGGACAGCTTGGGAAAGAGTTCTCTCAGCCCCACCTACCTCACAGGGTGTCTGTTGTGGGGAGGGGAAGGGAAAGGAGTTTGTAAGCCGCTCTGAGACTCCCTTGGGGAGTGGAGGGTGGGGTATAAATCCAATCTCTTCTTCTCTTCTTCTTCTTTGGCAGATATCAGGCATGGACTGGCCATTCAACTTACAGGGCAAGGCCCTGGTGGGCCCCGGAGAGGAAGCAGAGCCAAGCCCCAGGAACTTGGCCTGCACTTGGCCTTGCCAGCAGCACCAGTGATAGACGTCAGCTCCCCTGCGGCCTCCTCCAGCATTGCTCTCGACTGGCTGCCAGCCATTGGGGGTGCAGAAAGAGGCAACAGGTAAGCCAACGGTTTGATGCCATTGGCAAAGGCTGGTGTAGGTGGAGCCCAGCAGTGTTGGCTTTGTTGCACCACAAGGGCTGCTCCATCAAGCTTTCTCCCAGGGTTACCCACACCGGGTTGGGAAATACACACAGCAGCAGCAGCAGCTTCTTTGTTCTGCATGTGCTGGTAAAGTTACAAAGTTACACAGAGCCATTTGTCAGTTTCAAAACTAAGAAAGAGTTCTTTCTTTAGTGAACTCCATTCTAGATAGGCTAGACAAGAGACAAGGATAGGCTCTATTCTAGCTGCCTGGATGGAGGCAGAGGTGCGTGTCCTGCATCCATGGTGCCAGAGTTGGAGAGCAACTTGCTCTTTCTTTGTGAGCATAGGCGTAAACTACAGGGGGGCTCGAGGGCTCGAGCCACCCCCGAAATTTCCCAGGGGGGGCTCAGCCACCTCCGGGAAAATGGAGCGCCCAGGCCGGCTGGCTGGCCGGCTGCCGCCGCCACCACCTCTCCCCCTGCTCCGTTCCTCCCTCCCTCCGTCCAGGAACCAGCTGGGCAAATGTCCAGGGTGCTGGACGGAGGAACAGAGGCAGGAGCATGGGGGGGGGGGAAGACTGAGCCCCCCCCCCAGGAAAACGTCGCGCTCCCGGGCCCTTCCGAGGCTCACCAGATGGTGCCTGTCCCCACCACCGGCCTGGCCATTCCTCCCTCCTTAGCTCTCCCTCTTCCTCTTTTAGGGGTGAGGGAGGGAGTGGCCAGGGGAGAGGGGGAGGGAAAGGCACCAGCAGCACCGGCTGGTGAGCCTCGGAAGGGCCAGGGAGGCGCAGCAGCTGGCGGTAGGTTTTCGGGGGGGGGGGGAGCCGGAAACATCGCCCCAGCAGCACTAAAGAGCCCCCACCCCACCCCGGACTTCAGAAAAGTCTACGCCCCTGTTTGTGAGTGTGTGTGAGAGAGAGAGGTGTGAATGGAAGGAAGGAAGGAAGCAATTCCCCCGAGAGTATGTATCAGTCTACACATCAAAGGGACAGAGACAGAAGAGTAAACAGGAAGGATGCTCACAGTTTTTGCCTGTCTGTCTTTCTGACTCTCTTGTAACCAATGCTCCCTCTAAGCTGTGGAGTCTTGTGAACAAAAATTCTACTTTGGGAGCTCCTGGCATTAAAGTTGTGAGCGAACAATTTGGCTACTGCATAAATTAGTTGGCTCTGGAGCCATCCTTCCTGAGCTAAGACAAAAATGTGTGAGCCGGAGGCTAAAAAACTGTGAGCTAGCTCATGCTAACTCAGCTTAGAGGGAACACTGTTTGTAACACCCTCTGGAGGCCGAGGCTAAGAGACAGCATCTAGTACAGCTCTTCCGACAGATAGATCTATACCACATGCATACTGAAGGGTATGAACAGATTGGAGGGGGTGTAAGTTGTTGTTTTCAGTCTGGTGTAGTGGTTAAGTGTGCGGACTCCAATCCGGGAAAACTGGGTTTGATTCCCCACTCCTCCACTTGCAGCTGCTGGGTGACCTTGGGCAAGCCGTAGTTCTATCACATCTGTTCTCTCAAGAACAGCTTGGGAAAGAGCTCTCTCAGCCCCACCTACCTCAGAGGGTGTCTTTTGTGGGGAGGGGAAGGGACTGTAAGCCACTCTGAGACTCTGAGTGAAGGGTGGGATATAAATCCAATCTCCTCCTTCTCCTCCTCCTCCTCTTCTTCTTCTTTTCATCCATCTTTCTCACCAAGACTCGAGTCCAATTACAGGCCCAATAAGAACTTCAGTCAACCAGTAAGCAGATTACAAAAGTCTAACATCAAGCAATCAGCAAATGGGTTGAATCTGAAAAACGCTCATCTCTTCCAAATAGGGATGCCAGCCTCCAGGTGGGACCTGGGGATCCCCTGGAATTACAGCTCATCTCCAGACTACAGAGATCAGTTTCCCTGGATAAAATGGATGTTTTAGAGAGGGTGGGCTCTGTGGCATTACGCCCCACTGAGGTCCCTGTCCTCCCTAGACTCCATCCCCAAATCTCCAGGAGTTTCCCAGCCTGGATCTGGCAACCCTACTTCCCCAGTCCCCACTAGCAGCCCTACTTCCAAATGCTCTTGGGTCCCTTCTACTCTTACAATGCTCAGGCAACCCATCCCTTCCAAAATCTTTCTCCCGAATCTCAATCTACCAAGGTACTGCTGAACTGGGGAGCAGGGGGGATGTTATCTGTTTGTTTCTTTTTGAAATACATACGCTGCCTCTCCAGGGGGACCTACATTGGGTCCCATCAGTCCGATCTTCTGCATGACACACGAGCACACTCCGCCAAGTTCAGTAGCCTTATTTCCTTGTTGTTGTAGTTGTTCAGTCGCGCCGTCTTCCCGACCTCGTGGACCCCATCACGCCAGGCCCTCCTGTCTTCTGTCCTAACCTGCAAATAAATAAATAAAAATAAAATAGTGGCTAGAACTCCAGCCTCAATGAAGAGGCCTCCTTTTGAGAAACCGCCCCACTGCGTGGGGGTCGCATCTCTGTGCCCGAGAGCCCGTGTAGCCATTGAAGCTGAGTTATGTCAGCAAATGTGTCAGCTAAGGCAAACAACTGGGGCCAGTTGGGCTGTTAACCTCTGAGGCGGGAGGTCAGAATCACATCGGACTGGCTACTCGGCCATAAATCCATCCCTGAGAATGGCTTTGTACTGACCTGTGTCAGAGGTGGACACTTAACCCAGCCTCTGCCCACCTCAGCTGCCCTCCTGGGTGCATCCTGAAAGGAATGGCCTGTTGGGGGAGGGCGTGGAGCCCAAGCTCTCTTGATTGGGGCGGGTGGGGGTGTCGTACAGCTGCCGCCAATGTTCTCTCCATAGCCAAAGGGCTTCTGGAGGCCAGATGGCTTCCTTCACGAGCACTTTGATGCGAGCAGATGAGAGATTCATGTTTTACTTGATCACAGCTTGCATTCTCTGGCAAAGGTTCCCCCCACCCACACCCACCCCGAGCCTGAGAGAGGCGCATCGTTTCGTTTAATTTATCCATGTATTTTGTTCCTTTGGCCCTCGTGCGTTAAAACAAGCTGCGCGCTCGGCACGCTGCGGAGCCAAATTCCAGCTCCGTATTTCTCCATGTAAGGATGACTTGAAGAAAGTTCACCGGGGGGGGGGGGGACACTTGCCTGTTCTTGCTGGTTATGCAACAAGGAGAGTGCAGTGCTTGGTTATCTTATCGAGACACCAGCAGTCAGGGGTCATTTCGTAGAAAAAGAGGTGCAGGAGCTCATTAGCATAACTCATTTGCATATGCCACTCCCCCTAACATACCGGAAGTGTGTCAGAAGGCAACACCCACCCCTCAGGCTCCACTCCACAGGTGAGTGAAACTGACCTGCTCTTCCTCCATTCCCTTCCTCATCCAATACTTTGTGCAATAAAAATAAGTGTAAAGAACACACCCTCATTCTCTTCCTGCTCCCTTGAAACCACCAGGTTTCAAGTAGACTTGAGATACCCAGGACATGTGCACCACCCATCCCTCCCCCTTCCCCTCCTCACAACAAGACACCCTGTGAGGTAGGTGGGCTGAGAGAGGTCTTTTGAGAACTGCTCATGAGAGAACAGCTCTGAGAGAACTTGTGACTGGCCCAAGGTCACACCAGCAGCTGCATGTGGACGAGTGGAGGATCAAACCCGGTTCTCCCAGATTAGAGTCCAACTCCTGAACACTACACCAAACTGATAAGGTGGAAGCTGCTGAAGGGCTGGTGAAATTTCTCCAGTACTTATGTGCCATGTGCCCAGATAAAAAATGGTATACTTAGAAACTTTATATGCCACCTTGAGCAAGTCTCTGGAAAAGCAGCACACAGTCATAAAAGGAACAATGATAAGCCCGCCGTACGGCGAGGAGGGCAGGATATAAATCCCAATAAATAAATGAATAAATAATAAATAAATAAAATTATCAATATTAAAACAAAACATTAAAAACAATAAAGACCCTAGCAGGGCTTCCCCAAGGGCGCCGAGGAGGGGGTGGGGCTTGGTCATGTGCCCGCCCCCTGGGCTCCTCACTCCCGGAGCTGCACTCCTGTGCGCTCCCGCTCCAACGGACCCCTGCCAGCAGTGCAGATCTCCAAGACCCTTTGACCCCCCAAGGGCAGTGGTGATTCCCTGGGCTTACTCCTGTCAACTTCCGGAGGTCTTCTGTTCACTCCTCTTGTAACACCTTCCTGGTAGAAAAGAGAAGGGCTGTGTGCTGTCCCCTGCCTCAGACTTCAGGACGTCACCATAGATTTAGACAGGACACAAAGAGCATCCTTTCCTTCCTTTTATCCGATCCTATCACCTTTGAAGTAAAAAGAGGGGGAGAGATTGGATTTATACCCCACCCTTCATTCAGAGTCTCAGAGTGGCTTACAATCTCCTTCCCTTCCCCTCCCCACCACAGCAGACACCCTGTTAGGTTAGTGGGGCTGAGAGAGCTCTGAGAGAACTGCTCTTGAGAGAACAGGTCTCAGAGAACTTTGACTGACCCAAGGTCACCCAGCTGGCTGCATGTGGAGGAGTGGAGAATCAAACCTGGCCCACACACTTAACCACGACACCAAACTGGCTCTCAGGGAACAGTTTCCCTCCTTCTGGCTTGACACCACTCTCTCCCACACACTCTCCCACTCACAAAGAAGGAGCATTGCTCTCCATCGTTGGAACAATGGATGCAGGGCACGTTTCCCCTGCATCCACGGTCATCCGGGTTAGATAGGTTAGATTCTATGTCTCTCATCTATACTGTCTAGAATGGAGTTATTAATTTTTGAAACTGAATGCTGGCTCTGTTGTGCCATGGTGGCTCAGAGGTTAAGACGCTGAGCTACGGACCGGAAGGTTGGTAGTTCAGCAGTTTAAGACCCGAGTGCTGCATGATAGAGTGAGCTCCCGTCTCTGGCCCCAGCTCCAGCCAACCTAGCAGTTCGAAAGCAAGAAATTGCAAGTAGATAAATAGGTACCGCTTCAGTGGGAAGGTAGCAGCATTCTGTGTGCCTCAGCATTTAGTCATGCATGCTGGCCACATGACTATGGAGAATTCTTCGGACAGCACTGGCTCTTTGGCTTGGAAATGGAGATGAGCACCGCCCCCTAGAGTTGGATTCAACTGGCTTTCGAGCAAGGGAAACCTTTACCTTTACCGGCTCTGTATAATGTTGTAAACATGCTAGCACACTCAGGACCATGGCTTTGTTGCGTGGGAATGCCTAGTACACTCTGCTACAATGATAGCGATTCCTGGCTCTACTAAAACTAGGGAATCCAACATTTCCCACTCCCACCTTTTGCTTGTAACTTTTAGTTGCAATGGATGTCCACTCTCATGCAGCTTGATGGTGTCCTCTGGCTTACAGGACCTCATTCTGTAGTAAATTTTGTTAGTCTTCAAGGTGCCACTGGATTTCTGGTGGATCCTGATGTAACACAGCCACCCTTCTGGGATTCTACTGCCCTGTCTCTGTCTTTTCCCTAGGTCCCCTGGGAAGTATGCCCTTCTTTTTCTCATGCTTAGAACATCCGCCAACACCACTGCTGGGCTCCCAGGGTCTCACACCAGGTAGTCTAGCCCCAAGGCTCATGTGCTATACATTTTGGGCTGCCAGGGGAAAGAGCTGCTGGGACAGCCTCAGTTGCATTTCAGCACAACTTCCGAAGATGACCAGGGCAGCCCTAAGCCTGCACAGCTTTAAGTGAGCCTTCCGGAGCTCACTTTCTGTCCTCCCTCAAAACTTAGGGATGCCGCAAACTTCAGGCAGAACGTGTCCGAAGGTCAAACTTACCACATTCAAATGCAATGATCGGGGGTGAGCTAATCACTCGCTTTGTTTGATTTGCACCAAACAAATTGAAGGCCTGCCAAACAGAACTTCACTGTGTCTCTTTCCTCCAAAGCCGTATGTGTGCAACGCAACGCTGATCCGAATTGACTGGCAGTTATTAACTAAGGGCTGCCCTGACCTGGATGGCCCAGGCCAGCTGTTGGAGTTTGCAAGTTCTCTCCCTGAAGTCATAGAAGAATTTACATGTTGTTTATGCATGCTGATATCCTAGCTATTTCGTTAAGGACCCAATGACAGACCATGCACGTAGTTGCCACCAGAGCAGGGTGTTAAAATGCATAATTTGTTAGGTTTGGGATTCTCCAATTGGGTAATCTATAGATCAGAAGATGTCGCAGGGGTGGAGTTTATTGCATTTTGTTCTGACTCTCGCCTGGGGCTAGCACGTGTGGTTTAGACTTTAGAGAGTCAAGATGTAGGTTAGTGAAGTTAGAGAGAACATTAATCCTTTCTTTTGTTGCTGGTATTTCTCAATTTACCCTCCCTAATTAGCAGGGGTCTGTTGGAGCGGGAGCGCACAGGAGCGCAGCTCCGGGAGTGAGGAGCCCAGGGGGCGGGCACATGACCAAGCCCCACCCCCTCCTCAGCTTCCCCGAGCAGTGCAGAGGAAGTGCGCCCCAGGAAAAGCCCTGCTAGGGTCTTTATTGTTTTTAATGTTTTGTTTTAATATTGACAATTTTATCATTGTTCCTCTTATGACTGTGTGCTGTTTTTCCAGAGACTTGCTCAAGGTGGCATATAAAGTTTCTAAGTATACCATTTTTTATCTGGGCACATGGCACATAAGTACTGGAGAAATTTCACCAACCCTTCAGCAGCTTCCACCTTATCAGTTTGGTGTAGTGGTCAGGAGTTGGACTCTAATCTGGGAGAACCGGGTTTGATTCCCCACTCCCCCACATGCAGCTGCTGGTGTGACCTTGGGCCAGTCACAAGTTCTCTCAGAGCTGTTCTCTCATGAGCAGTTCTCAAAAGACCTCTCTCAGCCCCACCTACCTCACAGGGTGTCTTGTGGTGGGGAGGGGAAGGGAAAGGGATGGGTGGTGCACATGTCCTGGGTATCTCAAGTCTACTTGAAACCTGGTGGTTTCAAGGGAGCAGGAAGAGAATGAGGGTGTGTTCTTTACGCTTATTTTTATTGCACAAAGTATTGGATGGGGAAGGGAATGGAGGAAGAGCAGGTCAGTTTCACTCACCTGTGGAGTGGAGCCTGAGGGGTGGGTGTTGCCTTCTGACACACTTCCGGTATGTTAGGGGGGGGGCGGCATATGCAAATGAGTTATGCTAATGAGCTCCTGAACCTCTTTTTCCACGAAATGACCCCTGCTAATTAGTAAAGTTTCTTGATTAAAAGTTAATACAAGTGTTCTGCTACGTTTATTAACTCTGCTTTTACATGAAATCCCTAACACTAGCCTAATCTCATGAGATCTCAGAAGCTAAGCTGGGCTGGTCCTAGTTAGTATTTGGAGGGAGACCACCAAGAAAGCCCAGGGTTGCTATGGAAAGGCAGGCAATGGCAAACCACCTCTGAAGTCTCTTTCCTAGAAAAGCCCATGATGGGTCACCATCAGTCAGCTGCGACTGATTTAACTATCTGTGGCTGCATCCACACATGAAGCCACCTTTTCCCGTGATTTTTTCTCTTGCAGCATCACCGGAAAGCTTTTTGAGGGTTTTTAAAATGGCTAATTGGTATCGTGTTATTGCAAACAAATATTCTAACAGTCTATTCCACAATTTCTGAAGGCAGCATGGTGGGGAAAATGGCAGTCACAACTGCATGAAAGCCAACGGCATTGCACTGGACTTTGAGGAAGGAATACCGTAAAGCAATTTGCCAGAAAGCCGTGAATGGTCTCTGAACAGACAAATAGTCCACCCAAAAACTGGCTTCTTGTTCGCCACTAGTGAACAGGATATGACTTGAACCTGTGGATGTTCCAACAACCCTACTCAAAGCCCATGTGAGAAAGGCCTCTCTCTTATGTTGTGTTGTGCTGTGTTGAGGCTGTGAGGCTCAGTGTGTGTTGGAGTTCTCCTTTAGTAAGCATCCTCTCCAAGTTGGAATCTCCTGGGTGTTGGCTACAGAACAGGACTGAGAGATGCACTGAGAGCAGAATAGGGAAGCCCACCACACCTCAGAAGATACTACAAGTGGGTGGTGGGTGGTATTGCAACTCCACAGGGGTCAGATGACACAAAGGGCCTATTGTGTTCTACCTGGCCTTAAAACACTGTGGACTTTGGCTTCGATTTTCACTATTTAGTTTGAAACATTTCTTCACTACCCAAATAGGATCACAAGGGGGTGAACATAAAAAAAATTCAACCCTGAGACAACATTTGGGGCCAGGAAAGAATTCTTCTCCAGGCCAGATTGGCCCAGATATCCTGGAGGATTTTGCCTTCATCTGGGCATACAGCAGGGGCAATTGAAGGAGGAGGAGATTGGATTTATACCTTGCCCTTCACTACCCAAAGGAGTCTTGAAGCGACTTACAAACTCCTTTTCCCTTCCCCTCCCCACAGCAGACACCCTGTGAGGTAGGTGGGGCTGAGAGAGCTTGGAGACAACTGTCCTTGGGAGAACAGCTGGTACAGAGCTATGGCTTGCCCAAGGTCATCCAGCAGCTGCAAGTGGAGGAGTGGGGAATCAAACCCGGTTCTCCCAGATTAGAGCCTGCGCTCCTAACCACTACACCAGACACTGGGGGAGTGGAGGGGGGAAGACAGTAGTGAAGTTTCTGGATTTTGCCGGAGATTGGACTAGATGCCCTTTGATGCCCCTTCCAGCTCTATGTTTCTATATAAACTAATTCAATTAAAACATAAACAACAGTTATTGGGGGTATGTGAAACAGAAGAAAAAGTTTTCACACACTGGTAGAAGACTCTCCCCCCCCCCCCCCCGGGTAGGAAGTTCCAAAGTTTTGGTGCCATGATCAAGGAGGCCCTGTCTCAGGCTGCTACCTGTCTAGCCTCAGATGGTGGGTGTGACCGAAGCAGGTCCACCGAAGGTGCATGGAATGAAGAGGTAGGTTCATATGAGAGAAGGAGGCTCTTAAGCTCCGAGTAAGTCACCCAGTGGCTTCCTAGCTGCCTCCCATCTCACCTCTGGATTGCTGGCACTGGCAGCATCTGGAACAGATGGTACGGAAGGACATTAATGCGAGGGGAGATGTTATCTGTCACGCCAGCAAATGTTTCTTCCCCTAACTGCTATTAACGAGGAAGTGGAGACTTGACCATAATCACAGGATATGAAAGCAACCCGATCGGCAACCCCACGAACCAGTCCCAGCCCCCCCCCCCCTTCCCCGTGGCCAGGCTTTTTACAGTCTGCTTCTAGCCTGTTTTACAAGACTCAGTTGAAGCTCCTAAATGTTTATGCCGTCTTTAATGGCTAGGTTTGTATATAGAAATGATTTGTCAAATTGTTTTTACGAGAATCATTTTAGGCTGCTCAGTGTTTGATGTGCTTATTCGTGGCAAGTTTTTTCCTTAAAACCGTTTGTTCGTTGTCCTTTGGGCTGAGGCCTCGAGCCCCTCACCATGCCCACCACATAAGAGCTGCAAACAAAGCCCAACTCAGAGGTTAGAACAGCAGGTTCTAAACGGAAGAGCGTTTAGCGGTACTCCTTAAAACAATGGAAATTAAACTATTAGACAATATGGCAGCACTTATAAAACCTCTATCAGTTCAATTTGCAGAGCTCAAAATAAACATGGAAAAAACACAACAGACAGCAGAAACTGCCATAGAACTAGGAATGATGTCGAAAGAGGACTGTAAGGCACTTTATAAAGAAAACACAAGCCTCCAAGAAAGAGTAACATCTTTAGAAATGTCAGTCCGCCACCAAAATCTTAAATTTCATGGGATAGCAGAAAACCATCACACAGACCGAGACCTACCCTCTTTCCTGATGAACTGGCTGTCCAGGGAACTGGAGCTTGAGGATGGCATAGCCCCGCTAATTACAAAAGCAAGCAGATTAGGGTCTCTATCCAACCCCCACCGAAACAATCCTAGGGATGTTCTGGCAACCATCCCCGACATACGCACTAGAAAGAAACTACTTGAAACAGCTAGAATACGGGGTTGTCTGTCTCTAAACGGAGGAAGGATTTTAGTATTTCCTGATCTTCCGCCTGCAGTACTACAAAAAAGAAAAGAACTGAAACCTATTACACTCTCACTACAACAAGCAAATATAGAATATAGATGGGTGAATCTGACAAAGCTAAGAGTCCAAAAAGATGGAAAAATCTTCACAGCTGATGACTTAGACTCCGGAAAGACGCTGCTATACAATCTACAACTGCTGCAACCAATGGACACCAGCAAGGGATCACAGAAGAGGAAACCAGAGCAATCACCTTCTCCATCCAAAAATAGCAAAATACCTATAAGAGCAGTTGAATAAAGAACATTGACTCTTCTAATCGATAAATGAAACACATTACAAATATAAGTGGGTAGTACTTTAACATCAACCTCACAAAAGATACGCTAACAAGGGGGGGGGGACTTGCTTCTTCTTTTAGCCACCTATCCCAACAGTGAACTGTTTTTGAAGTTAGTTAGTTGTTGTAACTTTAATTTTCAATACAAACCAGGTTAGTACACAACTCGCCTGGGATTGTAATAGTTTATACTTAATAGCTACATAGTATTTATAGCAGCAGAAAATATTTTCCTTCTCTTTGTTTAGTTTAAATTGAAAAGAAAATTGCAGAAAACTTGCCGGCTGGCAGTTACACTAATACAGAAAACATACAGGAAACTTGAAGATAAAAGGAGAAAATAATAACAAAAAAAAAGGACCTCCTTGACATTACAATCTATCAACTATTTGACTGAAATACATAGGAAAAATAGCTGCTAGTTGTTCTACTGTTGATACCTGTTTATAGAACTATATTAGAAAATAGTGATAACCATTCAGTTTTCATAATTTTATTTGACTTTGTTCTGTATTGATTGTATCTTAACTAAGCTGAATTAATTATAACCACAAATTGAAACATACAGCATATATTATTAATCATAATTTATATATTTATTCCTATTAAGCCATAGATATTAAGAATTGTTGTTCATATAAACTGCTATTGTATCTAATATTGACTAACATTGCATTACAATATACAAGTATTTTAAGCAAAAAATAGAGATTGTACATTTGTTTTACTCCTACTATACTTATTTTTGCTATATACTGCTGGCAATTTTAGTTAAGCTTAATTAATTAGAACTATAAATTTCAATAATTTTAATTATATAGCACAAATCAATTAATATAACTTATACATTTATTTATTTAGACATTTATTTATACTATATATATATATATATATATAGATATATAGATATATATAGATATATATATATTTAATCAAGCAGAAGGTTGATACTAAAACCAAAGGAGAAATACCAGTTATAAAGCTTAACAAATAGATAATTGACATTAAGCATTATTACTTATACAAATCAATTGTGCTGCTAAGTAAGCTGAATTAATTGTTATTGCAAACCTTAATTTAAAAGTTAAAAACAATTGGCATATTCTATAAATTACAGCAATTTAAAACACAAGACCAAACACAAAATTGATTAGCCTTTCAAAGGCACCTTCCTTTGAAGTTTAAAAGTGTGCAAGTGTATAAATATAAAAGGAGTAATCAATCACATTCAAGTAAAATTGGGACAACAACATGATTACAAAGCTAAAAGTCATAACTCTGAATGCAAAAGGTCTAAACAATGTTGTTAAAAAACAACGCATACTCGCAAACGTATCAAAACTAAAGGCAGACATAGTCTTCCTGCAAGAAACACATCTGCGTGACACCACTAAATCCATCTTAAAATCCAGCTGGATACAAACACAATTCCAGGCACCGGGCTCCTCGAAGGCCAGAGGCGTTGCTATTCTACTCTCAAGAGCAATACCCTTTAAACACAAAGCCACAAAAATAGACCCAAATGGAAGATTTATCTTTGTCAAGGGCACACTGGAAGATAGACTAATCACACTAGGATCTCTATATGCTCCCAACTCTAACCAAATAGAATTTATAGAAGAAACATTAACAACACTGAACCTCTTCCAAGAGGGGGAAGTTATATTGGGAGGAGACCTGAATCTAATAATGAACCACGAACTAGATCATTATAACCCCTCTACAGCTCCAACTCAAAGAGGAAAACAAGATACAAAATTAGTAAATCTGATAAAAAAATTCTACCTAATCGATGTCTGGCGCACTAAGCATGGAACAGAGAGGAATTACACTTACTATTCCCCACGCCACAACACACACACTAGAATCGACTATATACTAACATCAGACTCTATGTTAAGCAAAGTGTCAACATCAGAAATAGGAAATGCATGTTGGTCAGACCATGCATGGGTTTCAGCCTCATTCATACTCAACCCAACAGTCCACAAATCAACACAATGGACAATGAACAAAAGCCTACTATACTCAGAAACACACTCTCTAGAAATAGACTCCCTCATCCAACAATATCTGAAAGAAAACACTACCGACAACACCTCGCCAGCGATGAGATGGGATGCCCTCAAAGCAGTCCTGAGAGGACAACTAATCTCTATGTCCACCCATTTAAAAAAACAAAAATCAGCAGCGCAACAAGGCATCCTAAAACGCATCACCTACTTAGAAGACCAACATAAAACAACAGGAAGCCCAAAAGTATACAAAGCACTACTTGCAGAAAGAAAACTATTGGAAGCCTTGGAATGCACCCAAATACAGAAAAATCTTCTATACTTGAAACAACGACATTGGAGCAAATCACCTAAAGCTCTACGAATACTCTCTTGGAGAATAAAGGAAAGAAAATCAGCTACAACAGTTCCTTCTATTACAGACAAAAAGGGCACACAACTACGAAAATCCAAGGAAATAGCTCAGTGCTTTGCAGATTTCTACAAAAACCTATATTCCTCCAAAATGCAATCAAAATCATCGATCTCAGAATATCTTGAATCTAATACAATTATAAAAAAAACAAAGAAGAACATAAAGAAGCTCTAAACAAACACATTGAGCTACAAGAAATATTAGAAGCCATCAAAGGATTAAAAAATAATAAAGCACCAGGTCCAGATGGCTTCCCACCAGAATTTTATAAAAAAATATGCAGCACTCCTGGCTCCAATACTCCTGACAACTTGCAACACCTTACTAGAACTAGGAGATATACCTCCTTCATGGCAACTGGCCACCATAAGTGTAATCCCAAAAAAGGGCACAGACCTGACATCTCCAGCATCATACCGTCCAATCTCCCTATTAAACTACGATTACAAAATCTTAACATCTATACTGACCAAAAGACTTAACAAATTCATAACAAATTATATACATATGGATCAGGCAGGATTCATTCCAGGCAGAGATATTACGCATAACACTATCAAAACATTGAATATAGTTGATTACTGCACCAAATCTAAAGAACCCTCTTTACTGTTCTCACTAGATATACAAAAAGCATTCGATTCCTTAGAACATAACTACCTCCACTTCTTACTCAACAAGATGGACTTTGGGGAAAACTTCCAACGACTAATACGCAGCATCTACCATCGCTCTTTCACAAGAGTACAGGTCAACGGAACACTATCTGAACGCTTCTCATTAGCTCGTGGTACAAGACAAGGATGTCCACTGTCGCCAATTCTATTTGCAATAGCACTAGAACCAATAGCCCAACAGATCAGACAAAATTCACACATCCAAGGACCCTGCATAAGAGGGAAGACCTACAAGATCAGCATGTTTGCAGACGACATGCTACTTTATGTAACAAATCCAGAAAAATCGCTCATGCATCTTCAGGAAATTCTAGACGAGTTTGGCAAGATATCTGGTTTAAAAGTAAACACATAAAAATCCTCTATCTTACCCCTCAACATAACACAAAAAATAAAAACAGAAATTACTAAGAAATATGCCTATCACTGGTCAAAAAAATATCTTTCATACCTAGGAATTAATATAACAACAAACATGAAAGAACTCATACAATATAACCACCAACAAAAATTTCGAGAAATTCAAGCGGACCTCTCAAAATGGAAAACGCTACAACTAACATGGAATGACAGATACCATCTAATCAAAACATTCGCTCTTCCTAAACTCCTATTCCTATTTCGTACTATTCCTCTAAGAATTCCGCATAAAAATCTTAACCACTGGCAAACCACTTTCAATAACTTCCTATGGCAAGGAAAACATCATAGAATAGGATTCTCCACTTTACGCAAAAATAACACTCAAGGAGGACTCAGCTACCCCGCTGTCAAAAAATATCACAACTCATCCATACTGGCCACTGTGGTTAAACTTCTAAGAGACAAAGGAAAAACAGACTGGAACAACACATTATTACCACCAGAGAATACAAATAATATGTCAGAACTGATATGGAACAAAGCTGAACACCGCCCAAAAACAGTCCACAAACAAACACTACTATCAAATATTCTTAAAACTTGAGACGACCATCGAAAAGTGCTAACACCACCTATATCGAGGTACTCAACCTTCATCCACCAATCTTGGTTCCCCCCAGGAACAGAATGGGGCACCAAGTCAGTCTGGCACCAAAACAATGTGACAAGATTAATAGATATATCCACTAAAACAGATATAATGCAAAAAGCAGATATTGAACAAAAACTAAATAAAATCATCCCGTGGTTTCAATACCTACAACTGAAACATATGGCCTTACAAATCAAACTTTGGAAAATACTATCAACCCCACGGACAATATTTGAATATCTCCTGGAAGGAACTCCTTCGGATAATAAAGGGCTAATCAGCAGAATCTATAATATCCTAATCTGTCTTGGAAAACCAAAAACATTACCATATCAAGATTCCTGGCATCAAGATTGTCAACAGACATTCTCAGAAGAACAATGGTCGATGATATGGACAAAATCATTAATCAAAACACCATCAATAACAACCAAATTACAAAATTCCAAAATTCTAACGAAATGGTACCTAACACCTACCAAAATCAAACAAATATCAAACACACAATCCTCCAAATGCTGGCGCGAATGTGGAGAAGAAGGCTCCTATATACACTGCTGGTGGGCATGTAAGATTGTACACACTTTTTGGGAAGATGTAATAACTCAAATAGCCAAAATAACTAATTATACAGTCCCTTTAAACCCAGAAACTATATTACTAAATATGTGGCACGAAGACATTATCTCTAAATCAACGAGAGACCTGATCAGTAGTTTATTAAAAGCAGCAAAAACAACAATAGTGCAAACCTGGAAATCCACACAAAAGATTGAAAGAAACCTCTGGATGAAAAAAGTATGGGATCAGTTTCTAATGGAAAAAATAACATACCGACTACATCAAACAGAAATCTACCCGAAAACTACAAACTTCATAGAAAAATGGTATCTTTTCTATGACTATGCTGTTAAACACGAAACACTGCCACAAAACAAATTTTGTAAAGATCTAATACTAATGTAATACACTAAATCTTTACTCCTTACAAGAAACACTTGCACACTATATAACACTCAATCGTGAACAACCCAATTCAATGTTAAAAATATTAGAAATACAACTACTAGATATATTGGAATAACCAAAGGTTAGTATAAGAAAATAGAAATAGGAATAGGAAACTGTCTATTGGTAAATTGTTAAATGCTTTATTTTAGATGTCAACTATTTTTGAACAATGTAACAGCTATGTAAACAACCACCTATGCTGTATGCTATATAAATATCAATAAAGTATATTTATTTAAAAAAAAGAAGAAGAAGAACAGCAGGTGGAAGGAGCAGGGTCTTCTCAGTAGTGGTTCCGAGGTTCTGGATCCCAACCAATGCTCCCTCTAAGCTGTGGAGTCTTGTGAGCAAAAATTTCTACTTTGGGAGCTACTGGCATTAAAGTTGTGAGCAAGCGATTCGGTTACCGCATAAATTAGTTTGCTCTGGAGTAGTGTTCCCTCTAAGCTGAGTTAGTGTGAGCTAGCTCACAGTTTTTTAGCCTCTAGCTCACACATTTTTGTCTTGGCTCAGGAATGATGGCTCCAGAGCAAACTAATAAATGCAGTAGCCAAATCACAACTTTAATGCCAGTTGCTCACAAAGTAGAATTGTTGCTCACAAGACTCCACAGTTTAGAGGAACATTGCTCTGGAGCCATCCTTCCTGAGCTAAGACAAAAACGCGTAAGCCAGAGGCTAAAGAACTCTGCGCTAGCTCACACTAACTCAGCTTAGAAGGAACACTGATCCCAACCCCGGGAGAAGGGTTACCATACCTGTCTTTTTTTTAAACGTAAGGCTGGTTTGATTCTTTAACACTGAAATCCTAAGCAGAGTTACACCCTTCTCAGGTCATTTATTTCAATGGACTTAGAAGAATATAACTCTATTTAGGATTGCAATGTCAGTCGTTTAGGAATTGGATTTATGGACCAAGGTTAAAGGAGTCAGGCTACGTTGCCAGGGGGACCAATGTGGTTTAAATTAGTCATGGATGTCTCATCCCATTAACCTCAGTTGGTCTGTGCTGTAACTAACTAAAGCTGGGTCCGGGCTAGCTGACACTAGCCCTGTTCGCGTTACAATGAATGCACACACATCTGGCCTGTATGTGTGAACATCTGTTTGTAAGGAAGAGCCAATGCACTTTATGAATGAAAACAGGAACTAGTACCTGGATAAATGTGAGGTTTGTATCACATGTTTGTGAGGTTTGTATCACATGTTCAACTGTACATGGGTCAAACACAACATGAGAATTACCTAATGCGCGTACAAGGAACAATGAAGCATACACTCTACATGGATTGTGCATGTGCTGACTATGACTGATTTCGCACAAGGCGCTGCCCCGGCGTCATTCTTCCGTTTCCCCGATTGCATGCTTCCATTTCTCACTATTTGCCATGGGGCGCATTTTGACCTGTGGCTTCTCTCAATTTCCTCCGCGGCTTCAGTGATCCTGTTTTTTGAGGATCACTGAAGCCACAGGGAAAATCGGGCAGAGCTGCGGGTCAAAATGCGCTCCGCAGCAAATAGTGAGAAATTGAAGTACACAATCGGGGAAAACAGAAGAACGACGCCGCTGCAGCGCCTTGTGCAAAATCGGTCTGAAACTTGTGAACAGGACTCCTCTCTGGTCCATAAGGTCTGTTTTGGTTATCTGCATGCAACTTCGGTCTCTCCTTGGCTGTGTAGTATTTATTGCTAGCCCGGTGCTTAAAGTGTCTGGCTGGAATCAAGGAACATGGTACAGTGTTTAAGAGCAACAGACCCTAATCTGAAGAACCGGGTTCGAGCCCCTGTTCCTCCTACACACGAAGCCTGCTGGGACACCTTGGGCCAGTCACAGATCTCTCAGAGCTCTCTCTCAGCCCCACCTACTTCACAAAGTGCCTCGTGTGGGGAGAGGAAGGGAAAGATGACTGTAAGCCACTTTGAGACTTTGGCCTGTAGCCAGGATTTTGTAACTCGGGGGGGGGGGCTTTAAATAAGTCGGGGGCAATGACGTCAGTTGGGGAAGCAAGCCATAATTGGGGAAGGGGTAGCAGCACCAGGGGGATAGATGGAAGTTGGGGGGCCTTGGCAAGAAGTTGGGGGGGCAGGCCCCGAAATGCTTCACTGTAGCTATGGGCCTTTTGAGACTCCTTAAGTTAGAGAAAAGTAGCAGACTCTAATCTGGAGAACTGGGTTCGATTCCCCACTCCTTCTTCACATAAAGGCAGCTGGGTGACCTTGGGCCAGTCACAGTTCTCTCAGAACTCTCTCAGCCCCACCTCCCTCACCAGATGTCTGTTGTGGGAAGGGAAGGCAAAAAGACAGTATAAAAACCTTCTCTTCTCTTCCTCCTCCTTTTCTTCATCTGTTAATTCAGACCCCCATTCTGCTGTGAAGCTGGATGGCCTTGGATCATTCATGCTCTCTCGGCCTTACAGGGTTATTGTTGTAAGAATAAGCAATGTTCAGTTCAGACTATGCACCAATAATTCTTCAGTAAGTAAGAATAAAATGGAGCCACACATTGCAGAAATGGGAAAAGTACAGAGGAAGGCAACCAAGGTGATTATGGGGGTGGAGCACCTGCACCACGAGGAAAGGCTGAAGAGTCTGGGACTTTTCAGTGAAGAAAAGAGACAACTCGGGGGAACATGATAAAGCCATACATGGGGCAGAGAGAGTTGACAAAGAGAAATTTCTTTCCCTCTCCCAAAATACTAGCACTCGAGAGCATCCAATGAAGCTGATGGGCAGTAGGTTCAGCACGGACAAAAGGAAATACTACTTTACATAGTGAGTGATTAAAATGTGGAATTCACAGCCAGATAATGTAGTGATGGGGAAACTTCACATTCAGAGGCACTAAACCTCTGAATCCCAGAGCCAGGAGGCATCATCAGGGGAAGGCCTCCGCCTCTTTGCCCTGTTTTTGGTGCTCCAGAGGAACTGGCTGGCCACTGTGTGAGACAGGATATTGGATAAGATGGACCACTGGTCTGATCCAGCAGGGCTCTTGTTATGTTCTTACTAAACACATACATTTGAATCTTACTCCATGGGCCAGGAATGTCAATATTATATCTGAAGTTCATAAATCTAATAAAAGGTCGACAGATAAAAGATTCCAATAACTTTTCTGTCTCAACTGGAGACTGTCTGTGAGCTGGGCCATTCTTTCGCAGTTGGAGGGCCTGGGTGGAGCCATTCCTTGGCAACCAAAATTCGGGCAGCTCTCAAAAAAGAAGTTCCAAAGCATTTTCCAAAAACGTAGCTGCATCTTTCTGTCTACAATCCTAAACTGAAAAGTGAGTTGTGGTTGAAAGAGGGTAAGAGCTCTCATCTATTATATAATTTATGAAATCTTTTCCCCAGTATCTTATAATCACAAGACTTTGAAACATGAATGATCAGGGGCATAAATTAGAGGGGGCTAGCAGGGCTCAAGCCCCACCTGGGATTTTCCGGAGGGGGCGGTGCCTCCCTTGGTTTCCAGAGAGCTTCATGAAGCTGTTTAGACTTAAACTGCACAATCTCATCCTCTCCGCTCATAAAGAGCCTGCCAACTCAGCTTTCTTTCTCTGGGACTTTGAGACATTTACCTGCCACACGGGAGCACCCCTCCGCTGCCTCACCTTATTTTTTATCTTGAGGTCTTTGGAAGCCAGTGGTTAAGAGCAGCGGGCTCTAATCTGGAGAACCAGATATGATTCCCCACTTCTCCACATGCAGCCAGCTGGGTGACCTTGGGCAAGCCATAGTTCTGTCAGAGCTGTTCTCGAGAGAGCAGTTCTCTCAGAGCTCTCTTAGCCCCACCTACCTCACAGGGTGTCTGTTGTGGGGAGGGGAAGGGAAAGGAGATTGTAAGCCCCTCTGAGACTCTGAGTGAAGGGGGGGGATAAATCCAGTCTCCGCCTCCTCTATCTTCAACGCTTTGAACAGAGATCAGGATGACACCCAGTTCTGTCCATCTAGGACCCCATTTCTTATTTCTCCTGGACTGACAAGCAGTGATATTGTGGCTTCTCTTGAACAAGTAAGGGGTCAAATCCTGTACCTACGTAACTGTTTCCTCCAAGAGGCAAAGAAATGAATAAATGCAAACTTGTTTCCCATTTAGGCATTAGGGCTCTGACCCCTTTGGGAGCCAAAATCCACATCACTCCAGAATACCTTACGATCAGAATATAAAGGCTGCAGAAATGGCAAGATTCAGTGTGGGCTGCTAACTGGTTTCATCTTTCAAACCCTAACCAGGTTGACCTGCCGTTAACCTGCAACGGTGATAAATGACACCAGCAGGTGTTGAGTTCTGGCTCCATTCCTGCTAAGTTAGCACATTTCTGCTGGGTTTTGACACCATGAAACAAAAGAGGACTGCAAAAGGCACGTAAAGGGCTTTTATCTCATGGGTGAGCTTTTGTATCTGGCCTGGCTAGGCTCACATATATGCCCTTGGTGGAAGCGCCACAGAAAATCTGTAGGTCGGTTCAGTGATGTTTGTTGCCCCATCCGAACCCCAACTGTGAGTCTCTCTGAACGATTATCTGAACAGGTGGGCAGTGACTCACGAAAGCTCATCCCCTGCCACAAATTTTGTTAAGTCTTTAAGGTGCTACTGGACTCCTGCTCTTTTCTACTGCTACAGACCGACTAACACGGCTTCCCCTCCTGATCTAGCTCCATGGAAGGCACCACATTTAGCTGTACAGAATGGAAATCCATCAGCCTTGTGAAGAAACTCACAGAGGTACAAACAGACATCATCTTCCTCACCAAACGCAGATGACAACGTTATACCAACAGGACTGAGAATAATGGTTTCTGAAGAAAGATCCAGGTGGGTTGCCATGTTTGTCCAAAGCAGTAGAACAAAGCTTGAGTCCCGGGGCACCTTTAAGACCAACCAAGTTTCAGTCAAGGCATGAGCTTTCATGGGCATGCACACTTCTTCAGACGCAATTAAATGGAAATAGAAATAACAGTAAATAAATAGGTACTTTTGGTGTAGTGGTGTAGAGCCAGTTTGGTGTAGTGGTTAAGTGTGCGGACTCTAATCTGGGAGAACCGGGTTTGATTCCCCACTCCTCCACTTGCACCTGGCTGGATGACCTTGGGCAAGCCATAGCTCTGGACCAGCTGTTCTCTCAAGGGCAGTTCTCTCAGAGCTCTCTCAGCCCCACCTACCTCACAGGGTGTCTGTTGTGGGGAGGGGAAGGGAAAGGAGTTTGTAAGCCACTCTGAGACTCCAAGTGAGTGAAGGGTGGGATATAAATCCAATCTCCTTTTCTTCTGCTACTTCTATGGGCAGTAAATTAGCATCCAGAATAATGAAAGTGTTCTTAACAAATCAAAAGAAGAATAAGCTTAGTATATATGGCGATCATCTGTTTGGGTTCAACTGGAGGGAGGACAAACATAGCATCAGTAATAAATCTATCTGAAGGTATCTGAAGAAGTGAGCAGTGGCTCACGAAAGCTCATCCCCTGCAACAAATTTTAAGTCTTTAAGATGCTACTGGACCCTTGTTCTTTTCTTCTGAAATATTGCTCATCTACCCCATTTGGTAGGGCTTCCAGACTACAGGTGGGACCTGGGGATCCCCTGGAATGACAGCTCATCTCCAGGCTCCAGAGATCAGTTCCCCTGGAGCAAATGGATGCTTGGGAGGTGTGGACTCCATAGCATTGTACCCTCCTGAGGTCCCTGTCCTCCCGAAGCTCCATCCCCAAATCTCCATGATTTTCCCAACCTGGATCTGGACATGCATCCAGCCAGCATCCAGCAGCATCCAGCTAGCTAGAACAGGTAATCTATGTCTATCTCTCACCTGCACTATCTAGAACGTAGTTCCTCTTAATAAACGTTTCTTATTACATTGAAATTGACCAAAAGGCTCTGTGTCACTTTGTGAGTTTGCTAGCACATCGCTTCACTGCATGGTTAGCTTTAAGCACTCTGCTACTCAAGGTAAAGATTCCTGGAGGTATCAAACCGGAGGATCCAACACAGCCCTGCAGGGGTCTAATTTTGTTGGGACCACCGCAACATAGGAGAGGAGGGACTCCATTTCCCTGGTGCTGTTTTCCAGACTTGAAAACAGGCTGGGAGGCATTATTTGCTGACTCACCCCACTGGTGAGAACAACTGTGAGATGCCAGATCAAAACAGAGCACCGGCAGCACTGATAAAATCATAAGTTTGATCCCCCATTCCAAACTGAGGTATTAGTTCTGCATGGAGAACAACAAAGGAGCCTGGATCTGTTTCTTATAAAACTAGTGTCTATAAAGATTTTTGCTCCTCTATTGCCAAACTTAGTTCCAATATGGAACTGATGTTTGAATTAGGTTTAATTGAATAAGATGGTTGGGCTGGGGGGGGGGGGGGAGGGTTTGAAAGGCTATAAGAAGAGGAGGAGGAGGAGGAGGAGGAGGAGATTGGATTTATATCCCGCCCTTCACTCACTTGGAGTCTCAGAGTGGCTTACAATCTCCTTTCCCTTCCCCTCCCCACAACAGACACCCTGTGGGGTAGGTGAGGCTGAGAGAGCTCTGAGACAACTGTCCTTGAGAGAACAGCTGGTACAGAGCTATGGCTTGTCCAAGGTCCATCCAGCAGGTGCAAGTGGAGGAGTGGGGAATCAAACCTGGTTCTCCTAGATTAGAGTCTGCACACTTAACCACTACACCAAACTGGCTCTCTATTAGCCTACATAGAATTGTGGGATCTGAGTCAAGAAAAAGACATGGGACGGGTCTGCAGAGAGGACAGGGCTAGGCATGCTTGCCTTCTCTGTGTCAGCAAAGGGCACATGGAATCCAACCTGCTACTTTTCAGTGAGGTTTGCTCACAATCCAGTTGGCAGTCAGCAATTGATGAAGACTCAAACTCGAGTCATGCATGTGTTAGGGAATGGCCTGGATTGGGGAACATGCAGTGAATCAGTGACAGAGCATCTGCAGAAAGTCCCAGGTTCAATCCCCAACATCTCTAGTTAAAAGAGCCAATTTGCAGGTGAAACATCTCCACCTGAGACCCTGGAGAGCTGCTGCCGGTCTGAGTAGACAATACTGACCTTGATAGACCAGTGGTCTGACTCAGTACAAGGGAGTATCATCTCATGCTGTAGGGCAGACAGAAAAATAACAAGGCACTAAAAGTACAGTTGAGAGTTGGAACAGGCTGGTTGACACATTTGGAGCCACTTATCTTTAATGGCATTGCACTGTTCTAACCAAGCACAACGTTTTTCATCTGTCAGAGAGTCGCTGTTAGACAATGGGCCGCAGTTAAATGGGGGGGAAACTACAACACCCACTTTGGATCTCTTGCGTGTCCTGCTTCCTTGCCCTTCCGTCAAGTGAGCTCCCTGCTGGTCACCATCCACATGTTTTTGATGTCCCATAGTTTTCGAAGTCTCACATCGTTTTGGAGGTCTCCTGTTGCACTGAAACTGTTATTCTTCTGATTAAAACAAGTTCTTTACTTTGAATATCTCTGCTCCCTCCTTCTACCGAATAGGTTCTGGGGCCAGTTTACAGAAGATAAATACAGAACAACCGCAAAAGTATTCATACAAATAACCAGGGCTGTTTTTGTAGAAAAAGCCCAGCAGGAACTCATTAGCATAACAGGCCACACCCAACAGCAGAAACTCATTAGCATATTAGGCCACACCACTGACAGCACAGTTTATTAGCATATTAGGCCACACCCCCATGTTACCAGAAGAGTGGTCATCCAGCCACACCCACCTTTTGCTTCTTATTCTGTTTACCTTGTTTGTTGTCAAAAGCCAGGGCTTTTTTTGTAGCAGGAATTAATTTGCATGTTAGGCCACATACCCCTAATGTAGCCAATCTTATTGAGTTTCTGCTGTTGGGGGTGTGGCCTATTATGCTAATGAGTTCCTGCTGGGTGTGGCCAACTCAGGAGCCAGCCGGAACTCTGTTCCTGTGCGTTCCTGCCCAAAAATAGCCCTGCAAATAACAGCCAAAATCGAAGATGCTGGAAAGAGAAAAACCTTTAGCTGCTTAAAAGGAGTGTTGAAGAACAGCACTATTATCAGTGCTGCAAACATATTTAAAATAGCATATAACAAAGGATGTCAACATTGATGTATTTGTTTGTTTGGCTTTTATGCCACCTTCCCCACAAAGTGGGCTCAGAGTGGTGTACAACAGTTTTAAAACAAATGTAAAGGCAAAAGTTTCCCTTGCTCGAAAGCCAATCGAATCCAACTCTAGGGGGCAGTGCTCATCTCCATTTCCAAGCTGAAGAGCCAGCACTGTCCGAAGACTTTTTCCGTGGTCATGTGGCCGGCATGCATGACTAAATGCTGAGGCACACAGAATGCTGCTACCTTCCCACTAAAGCGGTACTTATTTATCTACTTGCAATTTCTTGCTTTCGAACTGCTAGGTTGGCAGGAGCTGGGGCCAGAGACGGGAGCTCACTCCGTCACGCGGCATTCGGGTCTTGAACTGCTGAGCTACTGACCTTCTGGTCTGCAGCTAAGCATTTTAACCTCTAAACCTTCCTACTGATATAAAGACCATGTAATGTCATAGTGGGGGGGGGGGGGGTGAGAGGCAAACAATGGCCCTTTTTGCATTCTCCTTTTAATCCATGTTCACCGGTGTCCTCTAAGCAACTCTGCACTAAAATCAAATTCAACTTTCATTTTAATCTGTTTTCCCCGCATCCTGCACACGAATCATGTTCTATCAGTAATAAAACGTACAAATCTATCAAGGTATACTCCCATTAAAACACATGGTTCCAATATAAATAGTGTTTTGATATATAGGAATCACCATTTGTAGTAGCTCCACAAAAACTGCAACACAAAAGAAGCCTCCTATAATTTAGAACTGTACTTCTGTTTGATTACTTGGGTGCAAAATCTAGCTGTCACTCTGGTGATTGATGGTATTTCATCCACCAATGGTCATCTTGTGAGTTCGCGCCTTGGCCTGCTTCAAAATAGCGAGGATTGTCTTATCCCTAGTATCTTTATATAGGGGGCAACGGATAAAAATATGTTCCAGTGATTCCACCTCATCAATAGGGCATGTAGAGATTCTTTTGCTATATGAAATCCGTCGCTATCTCCCTCCTGTTACCTTAGATGGCATAACATCACACCCAGCAAGAGTAAAAACCCTTCTATATGGAGGGTATTCTATCTTTTTAAGATATTGGGCCATATTCATACTATACCTATCTTTTTCAGGCACCCTAAAGTTTGGATTTATTATCAGGTCTTGCTGGCGTTCAATGTCAACAGACCCTTTCCTTGATTAAAGATCTTGCAGCATTAATATTTTGGGTCAACAGATCATCAAGAGAAAAACCTATACACTTTAAGTTACCCTCCGTCAAACCTATCCATTTTGGTTGGTACTGATCCTGAGCTATTGGAGGGAATAAACCTTTTACATTTTTATGTAACCTCAGCCAGGAGAATGCTGAGGTGGTGCGCGGACTCTAATCTGGGAGGACCGGGTTCGATTCCCCACTCCTCCACTTGCACCTGCTGGATGACCTTGGGCAAGCCATAGTTCTGGCACAGCTGTTCTTGAAAAAGAGCCGTTTCTGTCAGAGCTCTCTGAGCCCCACCTACCTCACATGGTGTCTGTTGTGGGGAGGTGAAGGGAAAGGAGATTGCAAGCCACTCTGAGACTCCTTCGGGTAGTGAAGGGCAGGGTATAAATCCAATCTCTTCTCTTTTCCTCCTCCTTCTCTTCTTCTTCTATTTGTCCAGTTTCTAATCAAAGTAAAGAATTGGTGACATTGGGTGGAACTTGTAAGATAGATCGAAGGGATTTAGATTGTACTTTCTCCAACAAATGTAAACTAATCACCAGGATCCCTATATAAGTGCCATAAAGAAGTTGGCTAATGACTTCGGCATGGAAAAAATTTATGCCTCGGGTTATTCGGATGCTGTTTTGCCGTGGACTTAAATTACTTCAACTCGAAGACGGAGACAATCCGTAGTGGCAGGCAAATGTGGAAAGGGCCAGTGCCACCAATTGCTGTTGAAAACCATTGCTGTCCTCAGCTGTATGATTAGCGGACCATCTCTGCCTTGCAGTCCCTGCAGAACTGTGACAAGTCCTGCAGGGCCCTGATGTCATTTGGCAGAGAGTTCCACCAGGGTAGAGCCAGGGCCTAAAGAGTCCTGGCCCTGGCTGAGAATAGCCGGATGCTCTTTGGGCCAGGGATTTCCAGCAAATTTTGTTCACCTGAGCGCAGTGCACTCTAGAGGACATGCCAGGAGAAGCGGTCCAGGAGGTACGTCGGTCCATGACTGTTTAGGGCCTGGCACATTTGGTGCATTTCAGTCTGCCCTTACCCTGACAGCTCAGGGCAGTTAGGGGGTTCTCCCGTCTTTATTTTACCCTCTCCAGGACCCTGTGAAGGAGGGTGGTGGAGGAGGAGGAGGGTGCCATGGAGTCTCAGCTAACTTGTAACGATCCTGTAGAGTCAGTTTGGTGTAGTCATTACGAGCGCGGACTCTAATCTGGGAGGACCGGGTTTGGTTCCCCATGCCTCCACATGCAGCTGCTGGTGTGACCTTGGGTCAGTCGCAAGTTCTCTCAGAGATGTTCTCTCAGGAGCAGTTCTCGAAAGAGCTCTCTCAGCCCCACCTACCTCACGGGGCATCTGATGTGGGGAGGGGAAGGGGAAAGGAGTTTGTAAGCCGCTCTGAGACTCCTTTGAGTAGTGAAGGGCGGGGTATAAATCCAATCTCTTCTTCTTTTCAAGGCAAGAGACGTTCAGAGGTGGTTTGCCATTGCCCACCTCTGCATCATGACCCTGGTATTCCTTGCTGGTCTCCCATCCAAATACTAGCCAGGGCCAGCTCTGCTTAGCTTCTATGATATGAGGACCTCAGGCCAACCTGGGCTATCGCGGTCTGGCTGTTAAATATACCTGGTTGAAAAGTGACTAGGCCAGGGTCCCTCAGGAAATGGGGGGGCGGTTTTTTTGACTCCAGGAGTTCCCACAGCCTAGGCTGGCACTCTAACCACCATACAAAGTCACCCTGGCTGTAAAAGTGCTCAGATTACTGAGGAAGAAGATATTTTGAAAAAGGCTGAGGGAAGCCTGACTTTCAACTGCACTAACGATGATCAAGGAGTAATGATCTAAAAAGCGCGGTTCTTTTCTCCATCCCTTTGCTCAAAGGTCCTGCTTCTTGAATAGGCCAGTCAGAGGATTCTGACTTTCTCTGTATGACTGTTCCAGGGGTGAACCTTCCTTTTTCTCCATCACAGCCTGCTTCTGTCTCAGCACATTGACTACAGATGTCCTTTGTGTGTGGTGGGGGGGGGGGGAGACTCCATGTGCCCAGCGTTGCAATAACCCTGCCTTAAAATCCTTGACCGTTGGCATTCTTCACACATTTTCCATGCGGGTGTTTCAACATCCAGGCGATTGTAGTTTCCCCGAGCCCTGGGGGCTGTTGACTTTGTAACAAACCTCGGCTTTTAACAGCCTGCCCGTTCCGCAGAAGCTCCCTTGGGTCCCACTTCAGCTGGGTCCCCCAAGTTCATCAGCCAGATGTGGGTCTGTGGTTGATGTTGCGCGGTAGGCCAGACCCCCACCTTATAGTCTGGTTGCATTAAAATCCGTGGGACTTCATTACTGGTTTTCTTAGGTGTAGAATTGCACTCTGGTGTATTGTTTTCTCTTACCACGGTTTCCATCCAAATTTAGTAATATAAAACTTGGGGGAAATTGCCTAAGTTGCCACACCACTTTAAGGGTCTTGCAGGTATCGCAATTTTCCTGATCGTATAAACTTGTAGAACAGTAAATACACTGCTGTTGCATCAAGCGTAAACGGCTTCCCTAAAGGAAGTGTATCTCTTGGGGTCTATCTTATCTCGCCAACACTCAAACTGCAATATATTGTTGCTAGGGAAGTATGGACCTTTTACAGTTGCCAACCTCTAGGTGGGGCCTGGAGATCTGCCAGAATTACAACTAACTCCAGGCTACAGAGATCAGTTCCTCTAGAGTGCCGCAAGACTGGAGGAGGGCAGATGTTATCCCAATTTTCAAAAAAGGGAGGAGGGATGACCCAGGAAACTACAGGCCAGTTAGTCTGACCTCTGTCCCAGGGAAGGTACTGGAGCAGATTTTCAAGGGACTCATCTGTGAGCATCTAAAGGACAAACTGGTGACTCCGGGGAAGTCAGCATGGATTTATCCCCAACCCGTCCTGCCAGCCCAACCTCATTTCCTTCTTTGATCGAGTGACAAGTTTACTGGATCGAGGGAAGGCTGTTGTTGATTCATAAGGCACTTTATGAATGATGGGAGTATTGAGTTACTGTGATTAATCATGCCTGTTAGTATTCCAGTGAGTAGGATAAAACTGTGCACATATTGATTCCTCTGTGAGGCACTTAAAATAAGGACTAAATAAGAGAACACATATCGACACGGCATCATATGTAGCTTGTGAAGAAGTTTCTTAAAACGAAACGAAGAAAACTAAACCAGGGTCTTCGTTGGCAATTTCTTCGGCCTTGGCTCTCCGTGGTTTGACCAGCGGGGCTTTTTGCTCCTGGAATCAATAAGATTAGACAGTTATTAAGTGTGTAATTAGGAATAGTTATTAAGTACATTATAAAGAACTTGCCTATATAGAACTGAATTGTATTACTGTATGGTGTATGATGTATTGTTAGGTTATAAAACAGTTAACTTTAGCATCTTAGGCTGATTTTACATCTGACTTTCCTGCTGGAATCATTCTAGTTCCAAAAAAACCTGCCCACACCTCTGTGCGGTGTGAAACCGTGCTGCTACTGAAATGTCCACATCTACTAATTGCCCTCCTGTGGTCAAGCTAGTATTCAACTGCTTTATTCTGCTTTAAACAATTGTGGTTTCTTAGAGCACTTAGACCCCCTGGAGTGAAATTTCACACCACTGTGAAATCAGCACAGGAAAAGACAGCAGTCAAACTACTTTAGAGGGGAGGTGTAAAATCAGCCTTATTCTCAGCTATTGTTTCCTACTTTGATTCCACCCCCAAATCGCCATCAATTTCCCCAGCCCAGAGGAAGGAAATTCCCCTGTAATCTGTCTGTATCAAAGGGACAGAAGGAGAATCAACAGGGAGAAAACCCACCGTTTGCCTGTCTATCTCACTAATTTGTTTGCAACCTCCCCCCCCCCACCCATGGAGGCTATAGCTTGAGGCAGCATCTAGGCCTTCTCTTCCAACACACACAATAAGGGACTCTTATTAGTTTAACAAGGATAAAGAGGTTCCACACAACTTTGTTCCTGCAGCACGCACACTCCAGATGGGCTATGCTGCACTGTAAGCCTTGAGCACTCTGCTAATTACTGGAATGCATTCCAACATCGCCCTAGGAGGTGAGCAAGAAATGTATACCTGTTGCTAAGCTGCCTTGTACGGAGTTAGACAGTTGGTCCAGCTAATGTCTATGCTGATGGACAGAGGCTCTCCAGGTCCACAGGCAGAGGTCCACACCTGCTGCATGAGATCTTTGAATTGATGATGCCAAGGGTTGTACCTGAGACCTTCTGCATGCAACGCAGGTGCTCCGCCACAGAGCCATGGCCCCTGTCCAAAGGGCTGGACACACATGAGCCTGGGAAGCTGCCTTATACTGAACCAGGCCATCCGGGTCAGTATTGTCTGCTCAGGCTGGCAACAGCTCTCCAGGATCTCTAAGCAAAAGCCTTTTCATCACCTCCTACCTGAACCTTTTAGCTGGAGATGCCGGCGATTGAACTTGAGACGTTCTGCAGATGTTTTACCTCTGAGCCACTGAATGTCCCCCAATGCAGGCCATTCCCTAACATATGCATGGCTTTAGTTTGATACTTCACCAGCCCCCAACTGACAACTGCATTGTGAAATTGGGAGTTGCCGTGTCCCAAATGAAGGGAACTGGAACACCCTGGCCCTGGAGAACCACTGCCAGTCAGAAAACAATGCTGAGGGCCAAACTAGACAAGACAACATCCCCTGGGGATGTGCCCCACTTTGTAAACATAGCTCCCACCAGGGAACTTCTTATAGCAGTGCTACAAGGGTCCAGTTCTGGTTAGGAACTGGTTTGGAGGCTCGTACCTCCCCCACAGGGACCATTTTTCTGTCCCAAAATGGTACCAGTGAGGCGTGTCAGCAACTAATGCCTCCTGGCACTAGATCAAGTATGGAAACGGAGCACAAGAAAGGCAGGAGCACCCCCTTCCGCCATGCCACGGTGGTCCCAACTAGACTTGGGCCCTTGCAGTGATGTTAATGGAAACTCACAGTACAAAATGGTGGTGTATTCCCCAGGGTGAACTTGGGGATGCTGTCTCATCTAGTTTGGCCATGACCTAGATCAGGGGTGGCCAACCTTGCTTAACGTAAGAGCCACATAGAATAAACGTCAGATGTCTGAGAGCCGCAAGACAGGAACAAATATCACACACACGTTTTTATTTTTTAAAATATGCAAATTTGCTTTTTATTAATGTTAAATGGGACTGCCAAAAATAAAAACAAACGAGGAAAACCGGTTATTGATAATGATATTACTTGTTTGCTAATGATATTGAGAGAGAGAGAGAGAAAGAGAGAGATGGAAAGAAAGAATTAAAGAAGTGGAAAGAAAGAGAGAGAGAGAAACTAGGAAAGCAAATAGATGGGAGGGAGGAAGGAAGGAAGGAAGGGAGAAAGAGAAAAAAAGCATGCCTCCCCTTTGCTTCCCCAGCCGCCCTGCCAGGAGCCGCACAATATGTGTGAAAGAGCCGCATGTGGCTCCCGAGCCACAGGTTGGCCACCCCTGACCTAGATGGACGAATGGACTGACTCGGTGTCTGTCAACTTCATATGTTCAGGTAGTGTGGCAAATCCTTTCCCCCTTTTAGCACCTCAGGAGAATTTCTACCTTTCCGCTACCTCCTGTTATAACACCTGTGGCAGAAGCTGTTTCTCTTTTCCGGAGTTCCCCTCCTCAGATGAGCACCAACTGCCAGTGTATAGCCTTTAACTACTATTTTGAAGTACTGAAAAGAGTTGTAGCTGTTATAAAGTTTTTAAGTGAAAGAGGTTTATCATTTAGATGTCATGAGGAGAAGTGGGGCTCACCAAATAATGGAAGCTTCATGGGGGCCACTGAACTTACTGCAGAGTTTGACCCATTTTTACATGAACATCTTGAGAATATCTTGAGAAATATAAAAATGAAGAAGTAAATGTTACTTACCTATCCAAAACCATGTGTGGAGAACTAATAGAAATCATGGGGAAACGTGTGCAAGATGAAATTGTGACTCAAATCAACATCTAGACACCAAATACTACTCTATTATTGTTGACGCTTCACCTGACTTGACATTTTGACCAGCTGGTAACTGTGGTTCGATACTGCGATAATGGAAAACCCTGTGAGAGCTTTTTAACATTTATACCAGTAGAAAACCATTCATCCATGACCTTGTTCAACAAAATGTAAGAAGTTCTGGGCAAACATAAGCTGTCAGTTGAAAATATCCATGGTCAGTCCTACGATAATGAATCTAACACAAAGGACTCAGAGAAAGGGCTGCAAGCACTCTTTAAAAACATTAACAGGTATGCAGACTATGTACCATGCGCAACCCATTCACTCAACCTTGTTGGAGTAAAGGCAGTGTCTACTGAGCCTGAAGTTGTTGACTATTTTGGCATTTTGCAGGAGCTGTATGTTTTCTTTTCTGGATCTCCATGAAGATGGGGAATTTTAAACACACATGGCAATCTAGATTTTCCCCTAAAGAGCTTAAGTGTAACTAGATGGTCTGCACAAAGTGAAGCAGTCTGGGCAGTCAAAAATGGATATACAGATATTTTACAAACTCTCAAACGTATTTCTGAAGACTCAAAAGAGAAGCCTGAATGTAAACAAGATGCAAAGAATTTATACCACGAGCTGGTAAAACTGGAATATGCTATTTTAACAGTTGTTTGGGAAGAAGTTCTTGAGTGTTTCAACAAAACAAGCAAGAAACGCCAAACTCCTGGTTTTGATATATTTGAAGGTTATCTTCTGCTGTTATCTTTGCTTTCAATTGTTAAAGAACTCAGAGAAAATTCAGCTGACTAGATTGTACACTATGAATCAGAAGCAAAAGGTTTGTGTGACGATATTATCTCAAATTATTCTGATGCTTCCAAAAGCATGGTTACAAAGAAATTTTCAGATGGAATAAGTGGAAGGGCTTCTGTGAAAGGAGCTGAAAAATTTAGGATAGAAGTTCTAAATCAACTCTATGACTGCTTGGTAATCCAGTTAGGCAAGAGGAGTGACCAATATGAGCAGACAACGAAAAGGTTCAAGTTCCTTTCAGAATTGGTGAACAATTCTGAAATCGATGAGGACAATATTAAACTTGTATTGCATTACAAAGATGATATTGACCATAAATTAGTAAATGAGTGTTACCAGGTATTACCAGGTCAAATAATATTTACACCTGAGGAAATCCCAGAACACAGAAGAAAACACACCATCTAAAATACAATGCACAGAAGTTCTTCAGCTTATTTATGAGCAATGGCTGATTGAAGTGTTCCCTAATATTACTACGGGAGCTATTTTTGGGCAGGAACTCACAGGAACGGAGTTCCAGCTGGCTTCAGAGTTGGCCATACCTATAGCCTCCCCCCGCCTTGGGTTCCCCAGAGGCTTCATTAGCTGTGGGGTGCCTGGGGAAGCCAAGCTGATCCAGGGAGGGAAGGCAGTTTAAACTGCCTCCCCTCCTTGGGTTCCCCTCCTCGGGTGCCCCACAGTTGTAGTGTGCCTGGGGAAGCCGATCCAGAAACTGCCTTCCTTCCCTTGGGCTCCCCATGTGCCCCGCAAGACATGGGGTGCCTGGGGAAGCCGATCCTGGGAGGGAGCTATGCTGTCAGGGGTGTGGCCCAATATGCCAATGAGTTTCTGCTGTTGGGTGTGCCCTATTATGCTAATGAGTTCCCGCTGGGCTTTTTTTACAAAAAAAAGGCCTGATTACTACTATGCTTAAACTGTACTTGACAGTGCCTATCACAAACTGTGAAGCAGAAAGGAATTTCTCAAAGCTTTCCTTTATAAAGAACAAATTTCGATCTACCATGACTGAAGAGCGCTTAAATTCTTTATGCATATTGTCTGTAGAAAACGACATTACAAGGAAGCTTGTGAATATGTTGCTTGAAAACAGAAAAAAATAGTATTTTATAAAATGTGCTTCATGTAGTATGTATTCTCAGAGGTGTCTAAAATAAAATATCTTAACTGTGGTCTTTGCTATGTTTTATTTCATCATTCTATGATGTATGCATGTATATGTTTCCCTAATTTTCATCCCCCATAACCTGAAAGCTATAAGGCATAGCCTAGGAAATTTTTATTCACAGAAGTGATTTTGACATGTAAGATAAACCAGGACAGCAATTTTAATCAAAATCTGAGATGTAGTGGGTAATTTTTTTTAAAAAAAAATGTGGTGATCTGCTGTGGAACACCCACATTGAGGAGGAGAATAGTGGTTACCCAGACCTCCTTGCTGGTGGGAAGGGGCTCAGTGTATGGTCCGTTCTCAAGGGCTCCACCCCCCAACACCTTGTTTTCCACCATCTGAGCCTTGAGATCCTTGCAAGGGCAGCAAGGCCCTTTGGACCTTGTTGGATGTTGCCCTGTTGTTGCTGGTTGCAAAGGGGCCCCCATAACAGTTCATGTTTCAGGGCCCCAAAAATGTAGATCCGCCCCTGGCTGGATGACCTTGGGCAAGCCATTGTTCTGTCACAGCTGTTCTCTCAAGGACACTTCTGGAAAGAGCTCTCTCAGCCCCACCTACCTCACAGGGTGTCTGTTGTGGGGAGGGGCAGGGAAAGGGGTTTGTAAGCCACTCTGAGACTCTAAGTGAAGGGTGGGGTATAAATCCAATCTCTTCTTCTTCTTCTCACAATGGGACCAAAGTATAATAGCATATTATACTTTGGTCCCATTGGGCAACCTATAGGAATGGGCAACCCAATTTAAGCTGCTTTGAAAACATCTCCCCTCCTTGTCTTTTCAGAGCACAGACAAGGAGGGGATTTTATGAGAAGGAAGGATGTTTTAAAAGAAAGCTCAGCGGGATCCCAAGACAACATAAACAGAGAGGTTCAATATTCTTTGTTTAGCTTGTCTGATGTATTGTAAGCCACTTAATCCCAGAAGATTTCCCTGGACTGTCAGCCTTTCCATCAGCCCTTGGAAAAAAAAATAAGGAGCAGCAGAAAACTGATCCTATTGCCCGATTCCTGTGTTAAAATTTCTGCTTGACAGCTGCCGTAGCAGATTCCAATGTCTGGATTCGAAAAGTCTGAAGTTCACATGGGTCACATATCTGTCCACAGACCCTTTTGCGGTCACTTATACATCACATCCAGATACTGGGGCACAGATCTCTGTCCCTCTGTAAAAGGCAAATTCCAGGTTTCTGCAGCCCCAGTTTACAGCAAGGTCACAAAAAGACACGGAGGGTTGTTGTCGTTTTTTTACAATACTGGCTGTTTTATTTGCACCACCCTTTCCTCATAATACTCAGCATGGGGTTTAAATTTCCGGCTGCTGCCATACTCTACGTCAAGAGGGGAGGGCGGGGTATAAAAATGAAGCATAAATAATAAATAAACAAGAACCAGTTTGGTGTAGTGGTTAAGTGTGCGGACTCTGATTTGGGAGAAGTGGGTTTGATTCCCCACTCCTCCACTTGCACCTGCTGGATGACCTTGGGCAAGCCACAGTTCTGGCACAGCTGTTCTTCTCAAGGACAGCTTGGGAAAGAGTTCTCTCAGCCCCACCTACCTCACAGGGTGTCTGTTGTGGGGAGGGGAAGGGAAAAGGAGTTTGTAAGCCGCTCTGAGACTCCCTTGGGGAGTTAAGGGCGGGGTTTAAATCCAATCTCTTCTTCTTCTTCTTCTTCTTCTTCAACAGATAGGGCTCTCCTCAAAATAACACAACACAATGCGCAATCTTCCAAGTTCCCTAGAATCCTTCACTGGGGTAGATGTTTAAAAAGTGGGGGAGAGGGGAACATTTCTCAACTTAAATTCTGTTCCCTAGATCCTGCATAGAATGCGAGGTGACGGTGAATGTATAAAATGGTGCCCGGTGAAAATGCTATCAAGTTGCACTTTTGGCTTTCTGGAAAGGAGAAGAAGCAATTGCAGCCTCTGCGTGGACATAGAAAAAACCTCGCTTTTCCTCCAATCTCACCCCAAGTTTCCACACACACACATATTTTCTTAAAGCCAGCTAAGGAAGAACAGCCTTTGGCTCAGATATGTCTGCTCTGCCAACAAACTCCACAACATGTAACTGCTGCATGAGAATCAAATGTTAGTTTAATTCTGCATTTAGTTTGATATTCCATTTGGCTTAATACTGCATTTAACAAAGTAATAATGAATAATTAATTATCACATGGTAGGGTGTGTAGTACAGCCAGGAGAGCCCCAGATTGTCTGTCAGCCTGAAGTTCCGGCTCTTTTAGCATTATGCACCACTAGGTGGTGGTGGGCTAGACTTGTTTCTAAGGCAAGAGGTGTCTCAGAGGTGGTTTGCCATTGCCTGCCTCTGCGTCACGACCCTGGTACTCCTTGGAGGTCACCCTTCCAACTACCAGCCAGGGCCAACCCTGCTTAGCCTCCGCGATCTGACGGGATCGGGCTAGCCTGGACCACCCAGGGCAGGGCTTAACAAAGTCGCTGGATGAGAACAAGAAGGCTTTAGCAATCCATTTCCCTTTAAAAGGATTTCAGACGTCTGCAACTCACCCAGACGCAAGGCAAAAACAAAATCTGTCTGTTCGTGCAGTGCTATAACATGGTAAGAATTCACTGCGCGAGGCTGAGAACCGGTGTAGTGTAGCGGTTAGAGTGTCAGACCGGAAACTGGGAGACCCAAGTTTAGATTCCCCACTTGGCCACGGAAGCTGGCTGAGTGATCTTAGGCCAGTCACACACTCTCAGCCTGGCCTACCTCACAGGGTCGCTGGGAGGATAAAATGGAGTAGAGGAGAATGATGCAAGCTGCGTTGGGTTCCCCCTGGGGAGAAGGTGGGTATAGAAGAATAACTAAATCAACGGTAGCCAAGGATCAGCATCACTTAATAAAATTCCGCAGATGCTCCCAGATTCCCTTTCTTCCCCCCCCCCCCCCCCCCCCCCCCCGCACAGAGCAGGTATTCATTCTAGCTCCCCTTGTGCATTCAACCCAGACCCTTCCATAAGGTCAGCTTCACACTGACCCAGTTTAACAGGAGAGTGAGTCAAAGGAACGGTATTCCTTTTGGCTGAATTGGGGCTAAGGTACGTGTGTGTTTTCTGTTCCAAAGTTTGACCTTCTGACTGAAGAAAGGCATTTTAACTATTTTTCCCCCCAGAGAGACGAAGGCAATGTGATAGCCCTGTCATTGCCTTGTATACTTTTTTCCTCTCCTGAGGCAAGTTCTGGGGCAAACCCCACTGCCACAGCTCAGTCTGAACTCAAAGACTGGTCACTGTGGTAAGCATGTCTTGGCTAGCACCCAGGGGTGTAGAGTTTTGTAAATTCCAGGGGGGGCAGGGGCTCTTTAGCGCATGTGCTTTGCACGCGTGCTCGCTGAGGCGATGTCCGTCCCCCCGCCGGGAAACCGCCACGCCTCCCTGGGCCCTTCCGAGGCCCGCCAGCCACTGCTGCTGGTGCCTCTCTCCCCCCCCCCACTCCTTCCCTCTCCCTTCGCCCGGAAAAGAGGGAGGGAGAGGGAAGGACGAAGGAGTGGCCAGGCCAGGGGGGGGGGGGTGGAGACGCACCGGCAGCAGCAGCTGCCGGGCCTCAGAAGGGCTCGGGGAGGCATGACGCGGCAGCAGGCACTACGTTTTCCCAGGGGGGGCTCAGTCCCTCCCCCGAAAATTTCGGGGGTGGCTCGAGCCCCCCCGTAGTCTACGCCTATGCTAGCACCTGTACCATCACCACAGAGCAATTAATAAGCTTCAGCAATAAAACAAAACAGGCCTTCCTTTCTCCACATAACATAATGTTTGGTCAGTTAAAGTAAACAGCAGAAGCCAAGACCCAGATATTTCCCAATTGCACACCGGTATCACAGCTTTTTTTAAAAAAAACAACAGTATGTGAATGCTTCAAAGACTTGTCAGGAGCCTATTTCTCACTCCCTTAACTAAAATACATGCAATAAACAACTCCCCCCCCAAAAAAACAGAGACCATAAATGTCTGTGAAGCCATCAGATCATGCGAGCTAAACAGGAACCTCACATATATGTGGTAACAGAGAGGCTTACCTACTTTTTTAAGTAGAATAATTTATTTATGTAATATATTCATATAATATATAATATATATATATATACTTTGACAAAGATCTCTTCCTTTCTTGTTCCAAACAATGTCCATTACCTCTTTGAGAACTTTATATCTGAGGGGAAGGGTTGCAAAAGTTCATGCGTATTCTGTATAAAGTCTTTTACTGCGGCCTCCAAATCTGTTCTAGTAAAATATAATTATTTTTATAGAAAAGTATCTCACAGGCGTTGTTGTTTTTTTGAAATGAAGTGTCCTTTGAGAGGTGTCCAATACTTTTCTTCACAAATGCTGGTAAAACTACCCTTTAATTGTGAACTCCTTTCTCTTTGATCAGCAAACACGAGACGAATTTTTATCCCGGAGTCTTCTTAAGCCGAGCGTGCCTCCAATTTATACAAAAAATTGATCCACCCGGTCCGCTTTGTTTGCACCAAAACAGACCATATCCCTCTGCACTGCCTAGTCTTCAACAGTGAACTTAAAAAACAAACAAACAGCAACTGATATCTCCCTCTGTTCTCTTTTTTCATCCAGCCCATCTAACAATTTGAATTATGGGCTAACAACAGCTTTGAATATTCTTAGCAAATACAGAGACCAATTTCCCACAAGGCGCTGCCCCGGCGTCCTTCTTCCGGTTTTCCCGATTGCCTGCTTCAATTTCACACTATTTGCCGCGGGGCGCATTTTGACCTGCAGCTTCACGCGATTTCCCCCGCAGCTTCAGTGGTCCTGTTTTTTGAGGATCACTGAAGCCGCGGAGGAAATCAGAGAAAATTGGGCAGAGCCACGGGTCAAAATGTGCCCCGTGGCAACTAGTGGGAAATTCAAGCAGGCAATCGGGGCAAAGGGAAGAATGACACTGGGGCAGAACCTTGTGGGAAATCGGTCAGAGTGTGGCCATGATGGTCTGCAGAAGACCCAGATTCAAGTCAAGTAGGACTTCAGAGACCAAGAAGATCTTCAGAGTATAAGCTTTTAAAAGTCAAAGCTCCCTGACTCTTGAAAGCTTGTGTGTGTGTGTGTGTTTGTGTGTGTTATGTGCTGTCAAGCTGCTTCTGGCTTATGGTGATCCTATGAATTAATGTCCTCCAAAACATCCTATTGTTAACAGCCTTAGAACATAAGAAGAGCCCTGTTGGATCAGACCAGTGGTCCATCTAGTCCAGCATCCTGCCTCACACAGTGGCCAACCAGTTCCTCTGGAGGGCCAACAACAGGGCAGAGAGGCTGAGGCCTTCCCCTGATGTTGCCTTCTGGTTCTGGGATTCAGAGGATGAGTGCCTCTGAATGTGGAGGTTCCCCTCAGTCACCATGGCTAGAAGCCACTGATACAGCTATCCCTCCACGAATCTATCTAATCCCATTTTAAAGCTGTTTACTCTTGTGGCCATGACTAAATCCTCTGGCAGCGAATCCCACATTTTAATCATTTTGTGTGTAAAGAAGTATTTCCTTCTGCCCGTCCTGAATCTACAGCCTTGCAAAGGTCTTGTGAACTAAAGGTTGAGGCTGCCTTGATTGAATCAATCCATCACATGTTGGGTTTTCCTCTTTTCAGGCTGCCTTCAACTTTTTCTAACATTACTGTCTCTTCCTAGCAATATTGCCTTGTCAATATCGTCTTGAAAGCTTATACCCACAAAATCCTGTTGGTGTCTAAGGTCCTACTGAACTCAAATCCAGCTTAACTAGTGTGTTGTTAGCACCTTGGACTTTCAAAATACAGAAATTGGACAGGTAAACTGGTATTCAAACCCCCAAAACAATAGCTCTTTTCACTCCTATCCAATATGCTCAACAGAGCCCATAGGTTTATTTTAAAACTCCAGTGCATGGATAATTGATGCCTAACTCCAACAGCCTATGAAATGCTCACAGCATACTGTTAGCTTGCTATATTTGTATAGTGATATTAATAGTAGCCATTCATATTTAGATCGGCATAGATATTTTGACATTTAAATCCTTTGGTCACTGAATATACAATACAAAAGAAAAGCTTGCGTAAGATTAGAAAAATAAAAAAGAGAATTTTTTTGTATCTGTATATAAAAGTGACATCAAAATACAACTGTTTTTTTTTTCCTAACGCACCAATCTCGCCATGATAACTGCCTGCAGAAAGTTAGACCTTCACAATAAATGTAGAAGACAAGCAAGTGAAACAGTATTTTTCCCCCTCTCTCTTGTGTAGTAAAGAAAGTCTTGGATTAGTTGTTTGGACCTTAAAACAGCAAAACAAGAGAGTTCTTTTTCCAAACAGACCGAAATGGCCGCTGTGTTCTGCATGATGGCGGGAGACTTTCACCAGAACAGTACAGGACGTCGTCGTCGTCCAAGAAGGAGAATTTCCCACCTTCCAGATGGCATCAGTTCATGGAAAAGGTAGCACCTACTTCTGGGTAATCCATTTGAGAATCTGGCCATAAGTGTCCACCTGGGAGGAGTTTTATGTCATCGCTTCACACTTTTTGGCAGCGCACACAATGAAGTCTCAGTCAACCGAACACTGATAATAGTGGTATTGTCCAGCTGCTCACACATCAAGGGAGTCTACTTTGGTGGCTTGGAAAGAGGACGATTTCCAAGGTGTGGAGTTTCCACATGTGCCAAACAGCATGAAGAGCCAGCCACCCTGTAAAGAAAGGCAGGGTTTTTTGTTTGTTTTTTTAAACACATTCTAAATAAGTAAACAGAAAACGAGCATCACTCATGAGTGGATTCTGTTGCAGAAGAAGCAAATCTAACAATCCTCGGAGCCTACAGATCTATTCCACTAGAAATGGTGCTTTCCTTTTACTTGGAGAGCTTCACTGAAGATGGATCTTGCGAGCTTCCTGTGCTGGGGGAAGGCTCCTCACGCCAGACAAAAGGGCCCCACTTGCTTTTCAATGGGCACTATGCTGAATTTGGTTGGCCCTTTCTGAGATAAGGAAAAGATCGCATAACACATGCCTGGCTTTTGAACAGAGCCACGTCTGCAAGGTTGACAATTTGCGCGGCATGCAGAAGGACCCAGGTTTGCTCTCCAGTTTAAAAAGAGATGGGACAGGTCTTTGAAGTTATGGCAGATGTCTACTTAAGACCTTGGAGAACCACTGCCAGAGAAGACAATACTGACCTTCAGACCAATGGTCTGACTCAGCATGAGGCAGCATCATGTATCGGAGGCAAACAAATTCTGGTTTAGACCTGACTTAGATAGCCCAGCCTAGCCCGATCTGATCAGGTCTTGGAAGCTACGCAGAATTGGCCCTGGATAGCATTTGGATGGGAGGCCTCCAAGGAATACCAGGGTCATGATGCAGAGGCAGGCAGTGGCAAACCACCTCTGAAACCTCTCTTGTCTTGAAAACTCTATGGGGCCGCCATGAGTCAGCTGTGACTTGATGGCTCTTTCCACCAATTCTGGTTTGGGAAGGGGGGGGATGAGAATGAAATACAGCCTTCAAAAGAGCACATGTCCAGGTTTCCCACACCCACTTCTTGAGTCCTGGTACGTCTTTTAATCCTGAAAAAAACTGACTTGGCAAGTCCTCCAAATGCATCTGCCCGCCACCCACAATTAAAACATAGACTGTACCTCTCCACTTAGAAGCAGCTGAATTCTCCGGGGCTACTGAGTAGGGGTGCGGTCTTTTTCTCGATGGAGCTCTGTATCTGCCGTGCTGTTCAGTAGCTCCTTATTACTGTGGGAAAGAATAAGGAAGGGTTTCCCCCCTTATATTAAAACAAAATGTGTGCATTCCCACATCATTTCCCCAACCAAAGTATTCTGCTGCCAGCTACCATTTTTCAAAGGACAAAGTATGCACATTGTTTTCCCCTCAACAACTCTACACCAACAATAACTTGAAAAGCGACTATGAAGCCCTTGCCGTTACTTCCACGAGGCTGCATTGCAAAGAATGATTAATGTTCACGCCATTCTTGTTTCTCCCATAGACTAAACTCATCTGTGTCTAGCTGCTGTGTTTTGCACCATTACAAGCCTAACAGCAGTCTCCCAGCACCACCCAGAAGTGATGTCACTGACTAGGGGCAACACTCTAGTATTAATCCAATACTCTGTGGTTAAACATAGAGTTCTAGGCAAAGTGTTAGAGCAGCGCCTCTATGTGATGGTGTCAGTTCCGGGTCATGCCCAAAGTCATGTCGCCACATCGCACGTCCTCCAGCACTAGTAAGTTTTCCACTAGTTGCCAGCCTAGCGAATACTAGTACCACACAGGCATAGCTAATCAAAAGTCTTTCCCCACCCCATCAGCACTCAGCCTCTCTCCAAGCACAACAGGAATCAAACAGGAATGGCCATTCATTCATTTATTCATACATTTATTCATAAATTGGATCTACTAGGCCTCCCTTCCCAAAAGTAGGGTTCAGAGCACCTCACAACGAGGTAGTATACATTCTTGATATAAAACTAAATTTTAAAAGTCCAATCAGTCGGTCAAAACAGTGTATATACAATATATAAAATGGAGGAGAAATCTTACCTCCCCAGTCTCCCCTGGGGGGAGGGTTTATAAGGGATGGGGAATTATATGAGAGTGCCAAAAGGAGTCCAATAGTTGCATGCTTTCTGCGCCCAGTAATCCCAGTATTCGCATGCTTTCTGCGCCCAGTAATCCCAGCATTCGCATGCTTTCTGCAGCCAGTAATCCCAGCATTTGCATGCTTTCTGCGCCCAGTAATCCCAGCATTTGCATGCTTTCTGCAGCCAGAGGGTGTTGCATCATGGGAAAGCCAGTTCCCACAAAGCTATGGACAGGCATTTGCTTGGGGAGCCTATGCATCTTGTGTTAGCAAGTTTTATAAATTAGATTATACACTGCATAAAGAAGGACTGATAAAACAGGAACAAATGCTTAAAATTTGCACCACTTATAATAACAGTAAGTTATATAGGTTTGTACAGAAGGGTTGAAGGAATGCAAATTCTTACCATTGGCCACCCTGGGCCCTTCTGCAAAAACACATGCACTGTTTGTCGAATCTGTCTGCACACGAGCAGCGTGACGGAGGCCATTTCGATGGACATGCGGACGTGCGATGGTGCCCCACGGACCTTTTGCCTCGGAAACTGCCCCTGTAGTTAGTCAGCCCGTATGGAACAGTCCTCCTGTGATGACAAGACAGACAAATACATTCTCATTTTCCAAGACCCCGCCAATGTTCTTTCAAAAGAGCCACTTCCTTTTTTCCCTCCTATTCAGTGAAACCCAAGTGTTGCTAATAATGCTAACTGCAACAGCAAATTACTTAGCTGCTGTTGTGAAACAATGAAATGAACCTGTTCAGAAAATTGAATGAATTATTACTTCTCATAATGAGGTTAGGTAGAGTTTCTACAAATTGTGAGAGAGTCACTGAACAATTCTTCTATTTGGCTTTTATCCTAGAGAACTAGTGAAACCAAACTTTTCTTTTTACTAAAAATGCTGAATTAAAACAGTAACAAAACAAACAGTTTGCTTTTTAAAAATAACGATGCCCTTAAAGGCAAATGTGCCAAGTGGGCAGCAAGCCAATTTCTTCGTTATTTGTTTGTTCACTACATTTATACCTTGCTTTTCTCCTCAATGAGAATCCAAAGTGGCTTGCAACAGCATCCTCCCGGTAGCCATTTTATCCTCACAACCACCCTGTAAGGTAAGTCCGGCTGAGAGCGTGTGTGACTGGCCCAAGGTCACCCAGCAAGCTTCCATGGCAGAGATTCAAACCGGGGTCTCCTGGATCCCTGTCTGACACTCTAACCACAACAACCTGCTAGCTGACGCCTAAAGTTGCAGAAGCCTGGCTGTGTTTCTAGCTTTACCCCCAAATGTTTCAGCCGGGCCAAGATCCAAGCAGCCCCCCCATTCGCCCTTCCTAACAACCGACACATTTATTTATTTATTTGATGTGATTTGTATCCCACTCTCCCCCACTATCATGGGGCTCCGAGTGGGTCACAACATGCCATAACCAAATCGTAACATAATAAAAACATAACAGTTTACAAATTCCAAACATTACAGTTTATAAGATGGCACATAATAACAGCATATAAGTGGAATTCTCCTGACCTCACCCATGTGCTTGGCGGCGCATTTCCGTTTTACAACCCTTGCGGAACTGTACCAAGTCCCACAGGGCCCAAATTTCACTTAGAAGTGCATTCCATCAAGCTGGAGCCACAACCGAGAAGGCTTTGAATCTAGGTATAGAGGGAACAGTGATGCTCTGTATTCTGGGGGGGGGGGGGCAACAGTGGGAGGGGAGCTAGAGTTCTGGCCTTGCTAGTGAACCTCCTGATAGCACCTGGGCCTTGGCCACTGTGTGACACAAGAGTGTTGGACAGGATGGGCCACTGGCCTGATCCAACATGGCTTCTCTTACGTTCTTCACTTCCGAAGGCATCTTCCGTCAATAGATGCACTGAGCATTGGCCACAGAGAAAAGAAGCTCCAGTCTTAATTAAATTAAAGGCACCAATCCAAGCCCTGGACTCCAAGGAGTGCGATCCAGACTTTACTCTGAGGCAACGCAATTAGGTGCTCCTGCCGTCCAGAGAAAAAACTGAAGGAGCAGATGATCTGTAGACTCAGAGACGCCATTAAATTGTTTTAAACTGAAACTGTATTTATTTCAATGACGTTACCTGCCCTGAGCCCACCTGCGGGGTGGGCGGGATATAAATGCAAATAAATAAATAAATAAATGTTTATCCAAAAGCCTACCCCCAACAAAACCTGAGGAATTATCTTGACACCGAAAGCCTTAATAGCTGCAGACGCATACTGTCCTCCTTTTGAGTAAAAAAAAATTAAAAGCATTTATATTATAAAAATTAAAAGCATTATAATCAGTCATCTGCTCCTTCAGAGAGCCAGTTTGGTGTAGTGGTTAAGTGCGCGGACTCTAATCTGGGAGAACCGGGTTTGATTCCCCACTCCTCCACTTGCACCTGGCTGGATGACCTTGGGCAAGCCATAGCTCTGTAACAGCTGTTCCCTCAAGGACAGCTTGGGAAAGAGCTCTCTCAGCCCCACCTACCTCACAGGGTGTCTGTTGTGGGGAGGGGAAGGGAAAGGAGTTTGTAAGCCGCTCTGAGACTCTTAAGTGAGTGAAGGGCGGGGTATAAATCCAATCTCTTCTTCTTCTTCTTCTTCTTAGCCCAAGCAATTTCTGTACCTGAGCCAACCTGAGCTTTCCAAGTAAGATTATGGCTAAACGTAACACCAAGGTATTTGAAATGGGACACCTGCTTGATTCCCACCCCCACCCCCCATGGTCCCAGCCCTCTACATTTGGTCCAAGTCCTCTGTACCATTCCTGGGTACTGCCACCTGCTGGCACCCAAGCGCCCAACTGCCCAGTGTCATTAAGGAAGGGCATGTGGGTGGTGCACTCCTGGTGGCAACGGCAGCAGCACTCCCAGTTGCATACACTGGCCAGGGGTGTCAGGGAAAGGCTGTGCAGGTGGTGCAGGCAACTGAATAGGGGCACCGGGAGGGTCTGCAAGCAGGAGAAGGATGCTGAGTGAGATCTTGCAGAATCCAGGGGTGTGCAAAGGCTTCTCAGAAAAACAGGTTGCTTACCTGTAACTGATGATCTTCGAGTGGTCATCTGTGCATTCACACCATTGGGTTTCCGCACCTGCGCCGAAACGCATCGGTATTTAAAAGCTAACGGATTTTCGCGCCCAGCACAACCAGGCATGCGCAGGCCACCTCCGCGCATGCCCAGAAGCGCCGGGCGCGGACATCCCGCCAGTTCCTTCTGACCACTGTAACCAGAATGGAGAAGAGTACGCCTGGCCACAGAGGGGAAGGAGGGCGGGAGGTGTGAATGCACAGATGACCACTGGAAGATCATCAGTTACAGGTAAGCAACCTGTTTATCTTCGACGTGGTCTCTGTGCTTCACACCATTGGGAGACTAGCGAGCAAGACCTACCTGGAGGTGGGTGTAGGCAGGCGGTCAACGAGAGGCAGTAGCCAGGATGAGCCTCCCCATGGCTGTACGGTCGGAAGCCCTGGTGTCTAGGGCATAATGACGTATAAAGGTGTTCGGTGAGGCCCAGGTGGCGGCCTTGCATATGTCCGATAGCGCCGCCCCTTTGAGGAAGGCCGTCGAAGTGGATACCGCTCTGGTTGAGTGAGCCTTGAGCGGGCCTGGGAGCGGTGTTTGAGCTAATTCATAGCACAGTGTGATCAGTTCAACTATCCACCTGGAGAGTCTGCGTGAGGTGATTTGCGTGCCCAACCTGTTGTGGGCGTAGGACACAAAGAGGCATGGGGACCTTCTGGTCGGCTTGGTCCGCTGTAGGTAGTAAAGAATGGCTCGCTTGACATCAAGGGAGTGAAGCAGGCGTTCTTCCTCCGAGGCGTAATTGGGGAAGAAGTCAGGGAGGAAGACTTCAGAATGGAGATGAAATTCTGAGAGGATTTTAGGTAAAAAGGAGATGTCTGGAAGAATTCGAACTCCGTTGGGTAAAAAGGACAGGTAGGGTGCGTCGTACCTGAATGCCAAGATCTCACCGACTCTGCGGGCAGAGGTAATCGCTACTAGGAAGGCCGTCTTCCATGACAGGAGTCTGAGATCACACAAGGATAGTGGCTCAAATGGTCTCCTTGTTAATTGGCGGAGTACCAAGGGCAAGTCCCATAAGGGCACCGGAGGTTTGACTGGAGGGTAGAGGTGCAACAGGCCTCGCAGGAAACGTTTAGATAGTGGGTGAGCAAACACTGTAAAGTTGTCTACAGCGTTATGGAATGCCGATATGACTGCCAAATACACTCGAATCGAGGAGTGGGATAAGCCGGAGTCCGCTAAGGATAAGAGAAAATCGAAGATGTGTTCCAGCCCTACCAAGGTAGGTGAGCCCTCAAGAGGTGCTAAGAATGCTGTAAATTTGGACCACTTGTATGTGTATGAAGTGCGAGTAGATAGTTTCCTGGAGTTTAAGAGGACGTTAGCTACTCGGGAAGAGAATCTGGGGGGGAAAGTCTCCACGCCGTCAGCTTCAAGTGGGGCACGTCGTGGTGTAGAAGCGGGGAGTTGGAGATGTTGAGAAGGTGCGGGTCTGGAGGGAGATGGATGAAGCGTCCCTGCGTCAGAGATAACAGCAGGGAGAACCAGGCTTGACGAGGCCACCAGGGGGCGATCAGAATGCAGTTTGCTTCTTCCGCCTGAATCTTCCACAGGACTCGGGTGAGCAGTGGAAGGGGGGGAAAGAGGTACAGGTATCTGCTCCCCCACGGGAGGAGGAGGCCGTCTCCTAGGGAGTCTGGGTCTGTGCCTCCCTGGGAGCAAAAGTGGGTGCACTTTGAGTTGTTCTTGGTCGCAAATACATCTATCTCCGGGGTGCCCCAGCGGTGGAATATGGGGAGGAGATGTTTGTCTGAAAGTTCCCATTCGTGAGGGGAAATGTGGCCTCGGCTCAATTGGTCTGCCGGGGTGTTTTGGGTGCCTGGTATATGCGTAGCTCGAGAGTAAACGTGATGCTCGAGGCACCAGGTCCACAGTCTGAGAGCAAGAGCACATAGTGACCTGGATACCGTGCCACCCTGCCTGTTGATATAGGCAACCGCAGTCGTATTGTCCGACAGGATTGCAACGCAATGACCCTGAACCATAGTTTGGAAGGTCCGTAGGGCAAAGAATACCGCTAAGAGCTCCAGAAAATGTAGGTGTTTTGTCCGAAGGGAGGCTTCCCAGGGACCTCCTGCAGTGTGGCCCGGAAGGTGCGCTCCCCACCCCCATAGGGAGGCGTCTGTGGTGAGCGTTAAGGTAGGCGAGGGGACGTGGAAGGGTGCTCCCTGAAGCAGGTTTTCGTCCAGTGTCCACCAGCTGATCGAAGAGCGAACCTCGGGAGGAGGGTCGAGTCTGGTTGACTGGGGATCTAAGTGGGGTCGGAAGACTTTGAGAAACCAGACCTGGAGCGGACACATCCTCAATTTCACTATGGGAATGACTGCGGTAGTGGCAGCCATGAGCCCTAGAAGGCGTTGTATCAGTAAGGCTGATGAAGCAGGCTGAGTGGCCACTTGTTGCGCTAGTGATGCAATTGGTGCTGCCCTGTCTCTTGGGAGGAATGCTGTCAGGCGCGTGGAATCGAGGACTGCTCCGATGAACTGGATGCACTGGGATGGCTGAAGGTGCAACTTTTCCTCGTTGATTCTGAGTCCCAGGTCTGTCAGCAGGGTGCGGGTGTATGCAATATGAGATAGAAGGATATCCGGAGAATCTGCTACCAGCAACCAATTGTCTATGTACGGGAAGATGGTGATTCCCCGCAGACGAAGGTAAGCAACCACTGCCACCATAGTTTTGGTGACTACCCGGGGCGCGGCCGAGAGGCCGAAGGGGAGAACCTTGTACTGGAATTGTCTCCCTCCGATGGCGAAGCGTAGGAGCTTTCGATGGTGATGAGCTATGGTGATGTGGAAATAGGCATCCTGGAGGTCTAACGTTGCCATCCAGGAGTGCCTTCAAAGCAGGGGCAGGAACGAGCGGAAGGTTACCATTCGGAACCATTTGTATGACACGAACTCGTTGAGTTTTCTTAGGTCCAGAATGGGTCTCGTCCCGCCATCCCGTTTTGGGATTTGGAAGTACCGGGAGAAAAACCCCTGCCCCTGGTGTTGTAGTGGTACCGGTTCTATGTCTTCCTTTTGAAGTAAGGTGGTGACTTCGGCTAGGAGTGCGGGTGTTGGAGGAGTGGTTACGAACCTTCGTGGTGGTTGCTGGATCAGTTCGATGTGGTAGCCTGTGGTGACAATGGCGAGCACCCATTTGTCCGAGGTGATTTCGCGCCATTTGTCTGTGAAGGGTGCTAGGCGCGTGGGTTCGGACGGAAGAGGAAAAGAGTCAAAGCCCGGGGCCCGGGGGAATTTGTGGCGTCCTGCTTGTTGGCCTGTAGGGGGATGCTGCTTAGTAGCATATGGTTGGCGTTGCTGGGTTGGTGATGGGCGCGAGCGCCAGGTGCGGTCGGGAGAATTCCGGGCCGAGGGTCTTCTAGACCATGGCCGTGACCATGTGTGTGGCTTGTACGAGCGTGCTGTAGAGCCTGACATCCCTAGAGTTCGTGAAGCCTTGATGCTTTTGTCTAAGTCCTGCAGGACTGTGTCTGTCGTAGCGTGGAAAAGACCCTGCCCGTCAAAGGGGAGGTCCTCTATTAGTGACCTAGTGTCCTGTAGGAGGGATGTGGTTCTAAGCCAGGAATGTCGCCTCAATGCGATAGCAGACGACATAGTTTTAGAAGAAGCGTCTAGGGTGTGCTTGGCCGAATTCACTTGCTGTTTGGCCAACACCAGTCCTTCCTTTTGCAGTTTTCTGACTGCTAACTTCTTGTCTTCGGGGAGCCCATGGATCAGGTCTGAGAGCTGCTCCCAGAGCGCGTATTGATAGCGGCCCATACAGGCCAGATAGTTACTAGTCTTGATGCCCAGAGTCCCGGCTGAATAAAATCGTCTGCCGAAGGCATCCAGGCGGCGGCTCTCCCGGTCTGGGGGGGTAGAGTGGGATTTCTTTGAACGCATTGAGGAGTTGACCACCATAGAATTGGGTTTAGGGTGGGTTAGTAAAAATTCAACTTCTGTATCCTGAAGGCGGTACATGTGGTCTAATCTTCTAGAAGAGACCGGCGCCGATGATGGCTTGTCCCACTGCGACTTGGTGGCCTGTAGCAGGACTGAAGACATAGGCAGGGCGATAGATGGGGAAGTGTCCATCTGCACAATGTCAAAAACTGGGTCGGAAACGACCTGTGGCGGTAAAGCTATGGGGATGCCTAATGAATGTGCCATGCGCTTAATCAGGTCACCATATGATTACACATCCTCCGATGGTGAGATAGGTAGGTTTTCAGACGTATCAGGCTTAGGTGAGGGTTGATCCGGATAACTGTGGATAGAGGAACCTTCCTCTTCGGTATCGGTACCGGAGGAGCCCGACACAGAAGGTGGCGTGTGAGGGGCCGGTCTATCCGGTGGAGGCAGCGATGCCGACGTCATCTGCCTCGGTGTCGGCGGCGGTATCGACATCGGTGGTGGTGCTGATACGGTCGCGGAGGGCGGTCGTCTGTGTGGGATCAGTGTCGGTCTCCATGGAGGTGACGGGGAGCGATGTCGATGGGGAGCCTCTATGTCGGGACGCCCATGGGTCACGTCTGCATAGTAGTAACCTCTTGGTGATCTTGATCGATATTGGGGTGGATGGTCCCACATCGGGTGGGCTGGTGACAGCCACGGCAGTGTTGAAGACAGGGGATAAGCTCCATATGGGTAGTAATGACGTTGATCCCAATGTCAGTGATCGTGTGGAGGTGAAGACCGAGTTCGACCTCGACGATCTCGATGTTGTGGTCGGGGGGGCGAGGCGGAGACTGAGCGTCGGAGCCCTCCTGCGCGCTGTCTAAGTCGGGCGGGTGAGACTCTTCCGTGCCGACTGGTGATGCCGAGCGACTGGAATCTGAGTGCGAGGAGCCTGGCTGTGAATGCTGCACCTGTGAGGTGTAGTCTGCAGCGAAGAACTCCTGCGTCTCGAGAACCATCTCCGGAAGGTTAGGGCCCGGTAATCTCAACGGGGAGTCCAAGAGGTGGATGATCTCGGGCGGTGGCGGTGGTCGGGATGGCTCAGAGGGCGCAGTCTCCGATACCGCCTTCGATGCCGATTGTCTGGCGTCGTGCTCCGGGCGACCCACAGCCTCGCCCTTACTGCGGGACTTACTGGCTGGGTGGTGTTTCTTCTTCTCAGACTTCTCCTTCTTTTTCTTCTTCGTTGGTGTTGAAGAAGAGGAGTGCGCTGGCTTGGCGCATTTGGCCGGCCGTTGACCGAAGTCTGAGGCTGCTTTCGGCATCGGGGGCTTCGATGTCAACGTCGACACCGGGGGCGTAGTCGATGTCGATGGTATTGCGGAGTCCATGACGGTGGACGGTGCGGACGGTGGGCGAAGTGCCGACTCTAGAAGGGCCACCTTGAGACGCGCTGCTCTGTTTTTACGAGTCTGGTTCGAAAACTTAAGAGCAGTGAACGCAGGACTCGGGTCTATGGGACTCGCCTAGGCACAAGATACAGAGCGAGTGTCCGTCAGGGGCGGCGAGTTTGCTTCCGCACTTGGTGCAGCACTTGAAGCACCCCCAGCGCTGAGCCATACAGTGTCTTCGTGCGCCTGTGGGGGGGGGTGGAAACTCACCGAGCCCCCGAGGAGCTGGTGAGCTGTTAAGTCCGACGTCCGATAGGCAAGAGAATGGTCAGTACAATCCAAAGTTCGAAGAATCCAGGAATCCGTGAAGAGAGCTTTAACCAAAGTTTTCAACGACCGATGAGAAAAGGCTGTTAGCCGAACGGCGGTCAGAAGAGAACTGGCGGGATGTCCGCGCCCGGCGCTTCTGGGCATGCGCGGAGGTGGCCCGCGCATGCCTGGTTGCGCTGGGCGCAAAAATCCGTTAGCTTTTAGATACCGATGAGTTTCGGCGCAGGTGCGGAAACCCAATGGTGTGAAGCACAGAGACCACGTCGAAGATAGGGTGGGTTTCATGAATGAAGAGAGATATAAGAACATAAGAGAAGCCGGATTGGATCAGGCCAGTGGCCCATCCAGTCCAACACTCCGTGTTACACGGTGGCCAAAAACACCAGGTGCCCTCAGGAGGTCCACCAGCGGGGCCATTTTAGGAAGCAGCACAGAGCTGTCACTGGGACAAGCAGGAGAGAGAAAGAGAAGTGACGTCATCAAACGGCTGAAGCTCACAACGGACACCTAAAGTGTGCTGTACGCAGCACAGCTCGAAGCCACAAAAGGTATAACCAGGACACGCTGGGGGGAAGAGGCTGTCTTCTTTTTGTGTGGCCCGGTAAGTGTGTAACTGTGAAGGAGGAGGAGGAGGAGATTGGATTTATACCCTGCCCTTCACTCAGAGCGGCTTACACACTCCTTCCCCTCCCCACAACAGGCACCCTGTGAGGTAGGTGGGGCTGAGAGAGCTCTTTTCAGATCTGTCCTTGAGAGAACAGCTCTGACAGAACTACGGCTTGCCCAAGGTCATCCAGCCAGGTGCAAGTGGAGGAGTGGGGAATCAAACCCGGGTCTCCCAGATTAGAGTCCGAGCACTTAACCACTACGCCAAACTGGCTTGTGGCTAGCCTCAACACTTTAGCAGATGCAAGACTGTTTGTTCCCCAGAGACCAAGTTGCAGTAAATGGGTGAATGTTTCCAAAAAGTTTATCTTTCAGGCTTGCTTGTCTTGATAACTAATGTCAGCTACAGCCATTTAACACAAAACGGCGGGTACTTCAAGTGCTGCACGCCAAGCCGCTATCAACCAGCCGTCTAAACCAATACTGTCATATCTTAACTCACAACAGCTGGCGCTACAGGAATTTCTTTCGTGATAGACTAAACCTGGAATTTTTGTGAAGGAATGATGATTTATGTTGCATTGTTAAAAGGGGTTTCATCCTTATCTTTGCGCCATCTCATTTGCAAGGTGTCTCCTATGCAACTTTTAAAACAAGAATATAACGCCGTCGCTCACTGCATATAGTTTATTGTGCTATGCGTAAGTGAGGGCATGCAAGGTATTAAAGCCCCACACCCGGACTGGTACTCTGCTCAGACACCCCTCGCCCAAACATGACCCCTTTAGCTTCACTAGGGAGGCGCCTCCCAGCCTGGAACCCAACCCCTGTTCCCTGACGCTGCTCAAGAGGGCAGGGGGGAGATGGTAGAATTCAGGATCACGCTGACACATGTTGATACTTTCAGTGTGAAACTGGAAGTGATGACATCACGTCAGCATATGGTTGCCAGGTCCCTCGGACCTACTGGCAGGGGATGGGGGGGTAGACTTACTGCTGGAAGCCAGGAGGAATGCTGAAAATAAATGTGACATGCCTACACGAGTGACGTAGGGACGTTGGAGGGTGACACTCTGGTTTTGGGGCAAAACTCTAAGGTAAAATTAGCTACCATAGAGTTTCTACCATAGAGGTTTGCCCCAAAACCAGAGCGTCGCTCCCCGATGTCCTCAATCCAAGGAAATACTAGTAAGCAGTGTTCCCTCTAAGCTGAGTTAGTGTGAGCTTGCACAGTTTTTTAGCCTCCAGGCTCAGAGGTTTTTGTCTCAGCTCAGGAAGGATGGCTCCAGAGAGCAAACTGATTTATGCAGTAGCCAAATCGCTCGCTCACAGCTTTAACAGCAGTAGCTCACAAAGTGGAATTTTTGCTCACAGGACTCCATAGCTTAGAGGGAGCATTGCTGGTGAGGGATCCTGGCTAAGAATGAGCTGGGGAAGTACTCAACTCAGATCTCACCTAAATCTCTTCCCCACAAGCGAGGTGATAATAAAGGACTATCTTGCATTGTTGTTTTAAGGGTCATTGCAAAAAAGTATGCAGTGTATTTTTTAAAAAAACATATTTTTATTTATTTTATAACTTTTCACACAATTACAATAATAACTCGAAAATCACAAGCTAACAAATAGAAATACAAACTTCGAAGACAGTCTTATCACATAACCATAAGGTATTTTTCCTTTTTTCACTCCTAAGAAATAAATAACCAACCACTATGTATGAAGTTATAATATTGAGTTCGTTGAGTTATTCTTTCTAGAGAATATACTCAAGTTTCTCCATCGCTGTAAACCAGCGACTATAAAATATACATACTGATGTTGATGGGTCCGAGTTTGCTAATTTGTCTGACACTCTATTCATTACCACGGGGTCCCATACTTTTGTATACGAGATGTTAATTGATAGTGGGGCATTACTTTTCCAATTCGCTGCAATTGTAGTTTTTGCAGCGGACAGTAAAAGGGTCCTAAGTTCTTTCTGGCTTCTAGATAAAGGGATGTCGATCCAGTGGTTAAGAAGTAGTACAGCAGGGGTTGCAAGAATAGCATAACCCGTAATACACAGTGTATTTTGAACATTCCAAAAGTGCTATGCAAATACTGAAACATCACCAGAGAACAGACTAGCCTGATTCCATCATATCTCAGAAGCTAAGAAGGGTCACCCCTGGTTGTGAAACAATGTTCACAAACTGACAAACCATCACGAACTTTCACAAATTTTGGTGCAGTTCGTGGCTTTTCATGAAACAGAGCTGAGTGGCGGGGAGCTCTCTGACACTCAGCTGTCTGGTTTAAATGGCCGGGAGCTATTCAAACCACTGCTTTCTGCTCCCTGCAAAAAGCAGGCAGCAGAAAGAACTTTATACCCCATCTTTCAGCCCTCTTATATGTCATCTTTCAGCCCTCTTAAGGGCCATCAAGGTGGTTAATAACCCGAAACATACATAATAAAATCACATCACAATAACCATAAAGAACAATTTTTAAAAAAACCAATATTAAAACAGTAAAATCAGAGCTACAATACATATACAAAAACATAAAAACAAAAGTTAAAACACTGGGCAGGAAGGAACACCAAGCAAAACAAAACAAAACAAAACAAAACTCGTCAACCACTTGCAGAATATCGGAACGGAAGGAGACAGACCAGTCTTCCTTGAAACAGCATTCCAGAGTTCTGGTGCCACCACCAAGAAGCCCCTCTCCTGGGTTGTCACCCATCTAATCTCTGTTGGAGGGGCACCCAAAGCAGGGCCTCTGAAGGTGACCATAGCAGTCAGATAGATTCATTAGGGAATCCACAGCAGTCCTTCAGATATGTTGATCCCAAACCATATAGGGCATTAAAGGTCAACACTGCTACCTTGAATTGTGCCCAGAAACAGACTGAGAGCTCATGCAGATGGGCCAAGATTGGAGTAATAATTCACTCTCTATTTTCTACAATTCAGGGGCCCTTGACCATGCCATTTCAGGGGCCCTTTCTACATTTCAGGGGCCCTTGCCCTCCACACACAAAAAACCTGCGACATAAAACAACAAAAGAGGGAGTACCCTCTCATTATCATCTGAAGAAGTGGGCTCTAGTCCATGGAGCCAAACGGCAGCATAAAAATTTGCTATCTTTAAGATACCACAAGACCAGTGTTCCCTCTAAGCTGGGTTAGTGTGAGCTAGCTCACAGTTTTTTAGCCTCCGGCTCACACATTTTTGGCTTCGCTCAGGAAGGATGTCTCCAGAGCAAACCAATTTATGCAGGAGCCAAATCCCTCACTTACAACTGTAATGCCAGTAGCTCCCAAAGTAGAATTTTTGCTCACAACACTCCACAGCTTAGAGGGAGCATTTGCACAAGACTCCTGGTTATTTTTTCTGCAACAGTCTAACCCCGGTAAAATGGCAACTCAGGAAAACTGTCTGCGATCTGAACACTTGCAAACATTTTAAACAAATGATCTGTCCATCAAAAGCACTGCATCTATACCATTTCTCCCATTTACTGTTTGGGAGAGTTTTCACTCGCATTAGTGCAGAGCTCAGATTACAAAGACCATCCTAAATTGCCCAGTAGCAGTGTGTGCCCTGGAGTTCAAGAAAGATGCATTCTTTCCAGAAGGTTACAAGCATCATACCTCCCTTTTAAGTTCCCTGTTCAAATTACATCAAGCCTCTCAGATTCTACACACACTGAGCACAATATGAGCCCCAGGCAATGCTAAAGGCTCTTTTTCAGACAGAGAATGGTCTTTTTCTCACCTTGTTGAAAAGACACAAGCCCATAGGTCCCACAGTAGCAACTCCCAAACCACATCAGATAAGAAAGGAATTAAAGAATTAAAGCCTCCTAGGAACCTAAACAGAGGAAGAAGAAAACTGCCCGTTGTGCCTCTGTTTAAGTTCTTGCTGCGGCCTTGCCTCTTTTCCGTTTGGAGACATACCTCGAACACTGATTCATGCAGAGACACACAAGGTACACTCCACGGAAGCTGAGGGTCCCTTTTACTCTTAGATTACTGCCACAAGGTTTGTGTGCGGGCAGCTGTAGATACAGCATGAACGCTCAGGCTTCCATATGCAATCTCTTGCAAGGCTGATATGTGGATTACAGTAAACGATTACAGGAAGTGTTTTGAACACTTTAAAATAAAATTACATTTTTAAAAAGTTAATCAGGACTATCGTCTTAAATCCTACACGGCAAATAAGCACAGCAATCCTCCTCCTTCCCCCAGCAGTTCCCACCCCAGCCTGAGACTGCTAAAATTGTTCGTACTGGAAACTGCAGGACTCACATGAACCATGTGGTCCAGGGGGCTGCATTCGGGAGACTGGAACCAAGCCAGCCCTAACAAAGAGGAATTGTGCCTCCTCACTGCAGCCCTCCCAGGATACACAGCTTTTTTTGTATACATGAGCCCTGCCACTCCAGCATCAGATCTCAGGGGGCTTCTGGGGGAAGCTGATAAGAATCGGATCTGCATGAATCTTTATGCATGGACGCCATAAGATCCAAGCCAGACCAGGGGGGTGGGGTTGGCCTCTTTCAAAATCAGCATCATGCCAACCAGGCCTGTAGCCACGGTGGGGCAATTTGGGGGCAACACCCCCATCAAATTAGCCCTGCCCCCATCACTTCCCCTTCCTCCTAGTCCCCCCCCACCTGTCATTTAGTACATTTAGATGTACTACAGTTACAGTCATATGCGCGAGATAAAGGGGAGGAGAGGCTATTTCCTCCGGCAGAAGTTGACCTGCAGTTGCGCGATCACACAGTCTTTTGAAGCTGCAGGCACAGCCTGCCACTGCATGATCAGACACAGCCGCAGGTGAGTCGGTTTTTTTTTTTTTTGCTGTGTGTGTGTGTCTCCAATGCGCTTAAATGAGGGATCGATGATTCGCACCTCAGCCCTGAGGGCTCCCTATGGAGTGTGTGATGATGTGTATACTGAGAAAGGGGGAAAAACAACAGCACAGAGTCAGGATGGCCTGATCAGACTATCCCGATGCCATGAGAGAGTGCTGGAGTGATCAGGCGTGGGAAAGTCTGTGACCCATAGCAACCCGTTTGCTACTGGACTTTCCGGGGTGTCTTTTAACTCCGCTTCTGCGGCGGAGCAAAACAGGTTGCTGAAAGCTGTGGGTCGCTTCCCAGAGGTTGTTGTCTGATCGCGCTCACTATCTGGCCCTTAATGTTTCTTGTTTTTCTGAAGCCAATGGTGGGCACCTGTGAGCAACCTGGAATATCACTAACCAAGCACCTGTATTGCTTGATAATGGAGGATAATTAAAAGAGTTCCTTTTAATGCGTAGTAACTGAGCAAATGGTCTATTATGCCTGAGGTGTGCAGGGTGGAAGGATCCAAAGTGCAAAAATGTGTTCTTATCTGTTGGTTTGTTATAAGTCCATGAGCATAAGGTTCCACTCCCATTTTCTGAAGACACGGGCATCTAAAAATTCTATTTGTGTACCATATTTCCAAGAAAATTTTATATTGCTATCTACTTGATTAAACCAGGAGAAAAAAAATCTTCAATAGGCTTGTCTGTTTTGTACATAAGGAACAAATCATCACTATAATGCAAATACCCCCTGGAGGCTGGCAACTTAAGCAACCAAGACTCCATTCCAGATTTCATTTCCTCATAGCTGCTTTTCATTTTTTAAAAAGGGTGTGAGGAATTACGCATAGAATCACAGAGTTGGAAGGGACCTCCAGGTCATCTCGTCCAACCCCCTGCCCAATGCAGGAAATTCACAAATACCTCCCCCTCACACACACACACCCAGCTGACCCTCGTTCCATGCCCAGAAAATGACCACAAAAAAAAAAATCCTCCAGGATCTCCAGCCAAACTGGCCTGGAGAAAAATTGCTTCCCGACCCCAAAGTAGCGATCAGCATTTTCCTGGGTGTGTAAGAAAAGGGCCACCACAAGAACACATAGTAAGTAGAACCCATCACATGGTAAATAGCACATATCAACTTAGGAGTCCTGTGTCCTTTCTCCACTTGGGAGGCCAACAAGAGATCAGACTCCCAAATCTACAAAACTCACCTGAGTCTGCCAAACTGTTCTGTTCCTGAATCCACGCAACATCACAAAGCTACACATTCACTATGTACAATAACACAGAGACCGGTAGCTGGGAAAGGCTGTTTCTTTTCAGCCAGTTTCGTTACTGGAGTTCCAGATTCTTTATTCTTTAAATGCTCCTCTCATATTATGTACTGGGCATAGTGAAGACTTGAACTGACTACTGCTGGAGGTTAAAGCAGAAATTGACAAAGCAGAGTTATAGCTGAACATCAAGAAGACAAAAGTTACGACTACTGGGGAATTACACATCTTCAAGGTTGACAATGAAGGGTCCCTTCCACACGCACCTATTTGCCACGCTAGAGGGACGCTTCATCGATGGATCAAACTGGCGCAATCTCACCAGCACATCTGGGAAGCGTCCCGCAACCGTCGTCAAGCCGTTGCAAACCATTTTGATCCGGTGGGGAATAGTAGTAAAAAACTACTAGTGAAACTCCAGTATCAAATGGTTTGCTGCGGCTCACAGCCGGAGTTTCTCTGTGTGATCGCGCCAGCGCGGAAGTGTGGCGTCGCAGATAGCATGATCACATGATATCCCAACGTGACGCTGTTTTTTCCCCCCTTCTCCATGTGCGCATCATCGAAAGCCCTTGGGGGGGAGAAGCAAAGCATCGATTCCCCCTTCCCTCCTTGCAGCGATTCATTGATCCCCCGTTTAAGTGCCTCGGAAACCCACCACGAAAAAAAAAAAAAAAAACCACTCACCCATGGTTGCATCTGATCACGCAGCGGCAGTTTGCCCTGGCAGGTCCATGGAGCTGTGTGATCACGCAACTACGGGGCAAATTGCTCCGGAGCAAAAAAGCCTTGATTCCCCTCTGGATTATCTCACTCGTGTGGAAGGGACCAAGAAATGGCAATTGTTCAAGATATGCTATTCCTTGGCTCCATCATCAACCTAAAGGGAGACTGCAACCAAGAAATCAGCAGGAGACTGACCCTGGAGAAGGGCAGCCATGAACATTAGAGAAGCCAATGTTGGATCAGGCCAATAACCCATCCAGTTCAACACTCTGTCACACAGTGGCCAAAAGCACCAGGTGCCATCAGGAGGTCCAGGGAGCCGCAGCTGGCTGCTGTTCCCAAAGGAGTTCAGCCTCAGGGATGAACTGGAGCTTGTATTTGGCAGTCTGCAAAGTGGCACCAGTCAAAAGAACCCAATTCCGACAGTCAGTGATCACAACTGAACAAAACCGCCCCTGTTGCAAAACCCGATTTCTAATCCCTTGGTTTTCCCAGCAACTGAACACCAGAAAGATTACCAAGAATAGAAACCTAGATTAAGCCATCATGTATCAACAAAGCTACCGTAATAACTGGATGGGTGGAGGGGGAATTCCAGGCGGGTGACACCATTCCAAGAAAAATCAATCAGCGGGGCCACGCACCGACGCATGCAATTTGCCAGCCTCGAAGCATCACACGGCAGCTTGTCTGGCGGCCACTTTGTGCTGTCTTTAGCAGTGCAGCAAATCGACTAGTTCAAATTAAATTACTTTACGAAGAAGGAGGGGTCAGAGTTCTCCCTGAACTAGGCGAGGGAATCGAGCATTCAAGGTTGTATCTCGGGCGCCCGCAGTGAAATATGGAGCCCTGTAAGCGTTTTATTGCCAAAACAAGATCCAGATGGAATGAAAACTGCACCAGAAATCCCAGCTCCTAGGGAAGAAAATGACAAAACATCTCTCACACTGAGTCATTTACGTCTCCCCCTGTTCTTTACAAACAAAAAACCAAAAAAAAAAAAACCCCTAAAAATCAACAGAAGACCAAGGGAGCCCCATTTTCTTCTCACACAACCCTTCCAACCCTCTTCTCCGGCAATCGTTCGTGACTGAAAAGCCCAGGTCAAAAGAGAGCCATGAGAAATTAATTTTCATCTTGCTGGGCCTCATGATCATTAAGCTCCAATATAGTCCACAGAGCTTTTCACAATACAGAGGGAGGGGGAGAAAGGGAAGGCAATTCATTAGATGTGGAATATGGGGGATGTGAAATAATGCAGACCCTTTTTGTTTCAACAGTGAAAAGCAGCCTGAGCAGCTGATGTTGGAAACTAAGCTTTCGAATCCACAGCAGAGCGGTTTGTTGTCCACCTGGAGAACTGTGTGCAGTTCTGGAGGCCTCGCCTCAAAAAGGATGTGGAGAAAATCGAGAGGGTGCAGAGGAGAGCGACGAGGATGATCAGGGGTCTGGAGACTGAGCTCTACAAGGAAAGGCTGAGGGCCTGGGGAATGTTTAGCTTGGAGGAGATTGGGGGGGGCATGATTTCTCTCTTTAAACATCTAAAAGGCAGCCATTTGGAGGAGGGCAAGGAGCTGTTCCAGTTGGCAGCAGAGGAGAGGACCCGAAGCAACGGGTTTAAATTACACACAGAAAGGTATCAGCTGGGTATTCTGTTTCACGGTCAGAGTGGTTCAAAGGTGGAAGCAGCTGCCCAGGGAGGTGGTGCGCTCCCCTTCACTGGCAGCTTTCAAGAAGAGGCTGGACGAATATTTGTCAGAGATGCTTTCGGCTGGTCCTTCATTGGGCAGGGGGTTGGACTTGATGGTCTGTATGGCCCCTTCCAACTCTATGATTCTATGATTGTAAGTTTCAGAGACCTCAGTAAATGGCTGCACACTGCTGGAGGAAGAAGAAGAAGAAGAAGAAGAGTAGGTCTTTATACCTTGTGTTTCTCTATCAGTTTGGTCTAGTGGTTAGGAGCGGCGGACTACAGTCTGGGAGAACTGGGTTTGATTCTCCACTCCTCCACGTGCAGCTGCTGGTGTGACCGTGGGCCAGTCACAGTTCTCCCATGAGCAGTCCTCGAAAGAGCTCTCTCAGCCCCACCTACCTCACAGGGTGTCGGTTGTGGGGAGGGGAAGGGAAGGGAAAGGAGATTGTAAGCTGTTCTGAGACTCCTTTGGGTAGTGAAGGGCAGGGTGTAAATCCAATCATCTTCTTCTTCTTCTCAAAGAGTCTCAAAGCGGCCTACAATCTCCTCCCCTTGCTCTCCCCACAACAGGCACCTTGATATGTAGGTGGGGCTGAGAGAGAGTTTTGAGAGACTGTGACAGGCCCAAGGTCACCCACTGGGCTTCATGCAGAGGAGTGGGGAATCAAACCCAGTTCTCCAGATTAGAGTCCACCACTCCTAACTACTACATTACACCACACTGACACCCTGCACGAGGTTTCTGAGGGCAGGGACAAGCAAATGTGTATTGCTGTGACACATGATGTCACTTCTGGTGTGAGACCACAAAACAACGAGTTTTGGAGGAGTCCTAGAGTGTTACCTCTGACACAATGATGTCCCTTCTGGTTCCGTGTCAGAAGTGATTGTGTCAAAGCAATGTACAGTGTCCCACCACCATTTTCTCATCACCACTCTAGCAGCGGGGGGGGGGGGGGGGGGGGGATTGAGGCAACCAGCAGAAGCCCTCTGGGGCTGCTGACTGCTGAGAGGGGGGAACGGTTCAGCGTGACGGGAACGGTTGCATGGGGAAGCTCTCCCGAGTGTCGACTGGATCGCCAGCTTCTTTAAAGGGGTTCGGGGGCTCCCGAACTCCAGTGAGTTCTGCGTAGAGGAGCTGATTGTAAGGGGCTTGATTTGGACCCCCGCAAGCGGCAGCAAGCAGGCGGAAGATCCAAATGTGCCCCGACGCAGGAGCCGGCTGAGAGCACCCATGTTAGACATGGTGAGCGTAGTCGTGACAGCCCGGGCGAAGGGGGGAGAAGCTGGGACCTCATCCGTACCACCAATGAAGTATAAAACCGTGAGTACATTTTGAAGCAACAATATCAGAAAGTCTACTATCCATCGTCAAAGCCCCTTTAAAGTTTAAAAAAGCAACGGATCCTAACTATTATTACATACACAATGTATTTGCGTTATGGCTCAGATCAAACATCCCTTTCATTCAGCCCAGAGGTCACTGTCCAACATTGACCAGACATATGTCCAGCTGGGAAGCTCACTGGCCGAGCACGAGACACATGTATTGAGATTTTATTAGGATTTAATAAAAGCCTATTAAGTGGTAAGACCTCTCCTTTGTAGGTTTAGAGTGTCTTTTTAACTGATGCTAGCAGACGAGAAGTAACATCCTTTTCTCCTTTCAAGTTGTTTGGATGAAATAGCTATCTAGCGGTCAGATTTTTGGGGCAGGCCTTCAGTGTAGTATTGCTGGTACAACAGAAGAGAGGTTTTTCAATAGATGTATTTGCTTGAAGTATAGAGTTTACAGTTTTAGTTGTTAGGGGTAAAACTGCAGTGTTTGGGTCAAAAGGGCTTTAGTTTCATATCAGAAAACAACACCTTTTCTTTGGGCATGAAGAATCCTTGGGTATTATTAATAAGGTTAGGTTAAATAAACATTTAAGATCTCATGTAGGCACACCTTTTCCTGTAATTGTCCAATAACTGAATTACTACTCAAATGATGCTCTGTCACTTGTGACCAATTCTGATTTCTGGATGTTATTTTCTTGCCTATGTCACTTTGGGTATAAAACTTCATGTGCTTCCTTATATGGGTCAGAAAGCAGCCCATTTTTTATAGGCTGGCTTGGCCTAACTGTTTTCAGTTATTTGACTGCAATTAAATAACCAAAGAACTTTCCTCCTCATTGTGACTTCCTTTTATTGGCTTGGGAATCTATTTGTACAACACACACACTTATCCCTGCGGGTTCATCCACTACAGAAAAGTATACCCCCATGGATTTGGGGACAAGACCTTACATAAAACCCATAATTTTATTCCAACAGTGGTACAAGCCGATCAATGCTGCCGATTCTCAGTCGGGGGGGGGGGGGATTAATAGCCTCTCATACTCTATACTGGAGGAGAAAGAAGAAGAAGAAGAAGAGGAGGAGGAGGAGGAAGAGGAAGAGGAAATTGGATTTATACCCTGCCCTTCACTCCCCAAGGGAGTCTCAGAGCGGTTTACAATCTCCTTCCCCTTCCCCTCCCCACAACAGACACCCGGTGAGGTAGGTGGGGCTGAGAGAGATCTGACAGAAACTGCTCTTTTTCAAGAACAGCTGTGCCAGAACTATGGTTTTCCCAAGGTGCAAGTGGAGGAGTGGGGAGTCAAACCCGGTTCTCCCAGATTAGAGGCTGCACACTTAACCACTACACCAAACTGGCTACACCAAATAAATACGAAGGGAATCAAACGGACACCTGACGTGAAAAGTCTCTTCCACCAATGGCATCATATGGCTAACTAAACTCTGAAACTTCCAGTATCGCTTAGAACAGCTGCACTAACAAAGCCCAGTTCAATTACTGCCTTAAAATTTCTTTATTATTTATTTTATTAAACTTATGAATTGCCCACCCTGCAGGGCAGGCTCTGCAACACTATAAACAGTTAAAAATACAGTCAATATAGAATTAGAATCACAAATAATAAACATTAAATTAGAACCAATCAGGGTGGCAATAAGTAGTCCTCCATTGCCGGCCACACCGCTGTCCCGCATGGCAGGGCAGGGTACGTGGGGGCCATAGAAGAGAAAGAGAGGGTGCTAGTCTTAACCTCCCATTGCTGCCCTCAACTAAAAGCCGGACGGAACATCTCTGCCTTACAGACCCTGCAGAATTGCATCAGATCCCTCAGGGCCCTGATATTATTCAGCCGAGAGCTCTACCAGGTTGGGGCCAGGACCAAAAAGGCCACGGCCCTAGTCAAGGACAGCCGGACCTCCCTAGGGCCGGGGATCACCAGCAAGTTGTTATCAGCTGATCTCAGCATTCTTCTGGGGACAATTCACAAATCATCACAAAATACCCAAATATATTCAAGACGTTCTGTGGAGAGTAACCAAACACAACCACACTCAGAATTAATGAACTATAACTGACACGTTTACAGATCAGAATTTTGACAAGAGTCTCTCCCTCTCTACCCAACTCTTCTAAACGCACTGACTTCAGTGAGTGGGCACTTCTGTGGAGGACTGCACTGTTAAGTCTTTTGGGGGAAAGGCAAAATACATCCCGTTGATTGTCAGCTATGGAATCCCACGGTTGCTGGAAGCAATTATTTTGGATTTGTTGAAAGGTTATGTTAATAAGGAACATTTTGTTTTAGTACAGAACTTCCTTACAACAGCTAGAATAATAATGGCAAAAAAAGAAACCCACCACCTCTTATTCCAAGCCAATAGGATCGGCTCGACGTTGCATATTTGAATAATGAATGAATACATCGTGTACATGTGTACCAAAAGAGCCCAGAGAGATGTTCATTGACAGATATCTGGCATGCTCTTAGCATCTTATGGAACAATTAATGCCATTTTACAGCACAGAGACAATCTAACTTTGTAACAGGACTTAAAATATGTTGTCTTTCCTCTTGGTTAATCCAATAAACATCACTATTCATCTGAACAAGACAATTTTAAAAAATTATGTCTGTCTCCAAACAGTCAGATGGAACTAGTAGCTTCCAGAAAGGATTACCCACTGTCTGTTTTGCCTGCAGTTTTCCTCCCCAGTGGTTAGATTCATAATCTCTTCATTATTTACTTTTAATAGCTTGAGACATTTATTCACTCCTAATCCTCCGGCCTGTCTCTCTCTCATGCAATGTTAGAAGAATATGTACGGAGTCAGCCCGAGCTTGTGGAATTCTCTCACGCAAACCTCCCCAAACGGCATGGGGGTTTAGTGAGGTTTTGAGAACACTTCCAGATTTAAACAGTCCAATCTGATTGGTTTCTCTTGGTGAGGTCAGGTACAAGGGCTTGCAGCGTAATACAAGCACAGCCAGCACAGCCGGGTCTTTGCAAGATCTTAGAACACCAGAGCTGGCCTAATCAAGTAACATTATCATACGGCCCTGTTGCCTGGGTTTTAGGTGAATTCTGCACACACCACGCAGTGCGTGTTCTGGGTAGTTAAGTGTTATGTCCTGGACGCAATTCCACAGACAACCAGGCTGCGATTCTCTATGTGTACACTTATATGATTCTTTGATGTGACCAAACATGTAATGGCGCCGGCCATGCGGTCTTAGGGTTGCCAAGTCTGGGTTGGAAAATACCTGGAGACTTTGGGGGTGGAGCCAGGAGAGGGTGGGGTTTGGGGAGGGGAGGGGCCTCAGCAGAGTACAATGCCATAGAGTCCACCCTTCAGAGCAGCCATTTTCTCCAGGGGAACGGATCTCTGTCGGCTGGAGATCAGTTGTAAAAGCGGGAGATCCCCAGGCCCCACCTGGGGGCTGGCAGCCCTATGCAGTCTGACCGCATGGCCTGGAAAAGGTACAAGCTTGAGGTAAAAGAGCAATAGCATCCAGGTTCCTAAAGATCCACCTATCAGGGGCTTAGCATATTCAAATGAACCAATGTAAACTCTGGTGGGAAAAGTAACCTATCCCACAGTGTGGGTGTGGATGGGGGCGAGGCTTTTCCGTGCATATAAGCTGACCCCCAGGCCACCTCAGGTATGCTTGTTCCGGACCTACAATAAACTTGATCATGCTGAAACTCACTCCACCAGCCTCCAGACTCCAGTACTTTTCATTAAGTTTGGTGGGGTTCCCAGCTTGCGTTTCTTTTAAAAGGGAAATCGCTAGTCCTCATGGATCCAGAGACAGAACCCAATACATGCAAGACCTATTTTGTAGACATGCAGGAAACGCTGGAGGGAAATTGGTCTGTTCCCGCCTTCTCTTGTTCTAGCCCATGAAGGAAGTCAATGCTATGATTGACAGGCTTCTTATCATTCCCCTGACACAGCTTTGCTCACGATCCTGACACAGGCAAGAGGTCAAGCAAAAAGGATTTCTCTACTAGGGATGTAAATTTCATTTTTAGTAGAACAACTGTTTAGACCACCAAAAAAAAATATTTGAACAGCCCTGACCTGGATAGCCCAGGCAAGCCCAATCTCATCAAATCTTGGAAGCTAAGCAGGGTTGACTGTGGTTAGTACTTGGATGGCAGATCTCCTTGAAATACCAGTAGCTAGGCAATGGGCACAGGTATTATTCAGCCACCTCTCTGAATATCCTCCACTTCCCCAGTAGGGGTCAGTCACCAGAGGTCACCATGACTTCCAGGTGAACACACACTCACACATATGAAAAATACAAAACAAACACCCCCACCCATTTAAAAAATAACAGGCTCACAAACGTATTTTTACATATTATTGGCTGCACTGCTGATTTCTGTTAAGAAAAATTTTCACGTTGATGTGCTCTGGCATCGGATGTGGGCACCGATTGCCAGGAACAGAATAAATAATGGCACTAGTGCTATCCTTCCAAAGCCAAAAAACCCCACAAACTATCATCATTAGATCAAACTCTGAGCAACTGTGTTAGAGTGTGGATCAAAAAATCTTCACAATGGGGCCATGTATAGATACCAGGTATGTTCCCACAGCCCTGGAGAAAGCCCCAGGTTTGCCGGAAAATATTAAATGTAAAAAAATTAATAACCCAGAGGATTAAAAGCTCTAAAATCATAGAACCAATGCTACAAGACCTCAGTTGCTATTTTGGGGGTCACTAGGTAAAGGTTTCCCTTGCTTGAAAGCCAGTTGAATACAACTCTAGGGTTGCGGTGCTCATTTCCATTTCCAAGCCAAAGAGCCAGCGCTGTCCGAAGACATCTCCATGGTCATGTGGCCAGCATGACTGGACGCCGAGGCGCACAGAACGCTGTTACCTTCCCACCAAAGTGGTACCTATTTATCTACTTGCAATTTCTTGCTTTCAAACTGCTAGGTTGGCTGGAGCTGGGGCCAGAGACAGAAGCTCACTCCGTCATGCGGCACTCGGGTTTCGAACTGCTGAACCTTCCAGTCTGTAGTTCAGCGTCTTAACCACTGAGCCACCGCAGTCACTAGGCACTCCCTAATCAGTACTGCTGAGGATTCCAAGCCTAGGTTAGAGTTAACACAGGGGAGGAAGGAGACAAACTTAAAACGGTAAAAGAAGAAGGAATGTGAGTTAAATCTGGGTAGTTGGGTGAAGAAGGGCAGAGGGTGACCAGGAAAGAATCAAGGGAGGGAGATAAGTGGGTGGGAGAGAAGAAAAGAAGTGGGGCTTCAGACTCCATTGGCGGGCAAACAGGAAAAGCAGGAGTGAGAGCGGGAACTGGGAAATGAGACCACCCTGCAGTCCTTGTAGGTCCCCTCACTCGTAACAGAACCAAAGGACCAGAACCAACAGGTTGAAATTAAATCAAAAGAGCTTTCAGCTAAACATTAGGAGGAACTTTCTGACAGTTAAAGCGGTTCTTCAGTGGAGCTGTTGCTGGAGGTGCTGTCTTTACTCTTGGGTAGCCCCAACTGCAAAGGGCACCCCGCTTCTAACTTGAACCAGAGACCCACAAAACTCAGGCCAAGGAAGACACTCTTGGTCCTGGAACACAGAGCAAGCCATAGCTCTGGAAATAGGGATTTCACATTCAGGTTTCGAAAGGCAGCCTCAAAACAAACCTCCAGTCTTCCCCCTCCACCCAGAAGAGATTATGCTTATGGGATAACACTGGGTTCCACCAGGTGAAGTATCTACATTTCTGAAGGATACCCAGAGGCCATCTGGCAAATAGTCCTTCTGTCTCCAGAACCTCCCCCAGCCCTTTTCTTGTGTCATCTCATGTCTATGTGTGGTACTTGTCCTTCCTTGCTCTTCATCCCTCGGGATACCAAGATAAACCAAGCAAACATTCAAATTATTAACGATCCTTCCTGATGCTAATCAGGGGCCCATTTCCCTCTTTTGTCTGTATCTGGGAGCCTATTCAACTGCCTTGGCAGAACCACCAGTGGTCTTAAAATCCATTCAGCTAGCCCCAGCACACCTGGTCTCATCCAACAATAATTTTATGATTCTATTTTACTACAGTTTGCAGTTCTGTTAGCTGAGGCATCATTACCGTTTTCTCATGAAACCCTTCTTTCTGTGATCCCACCCATGGGGTGTGGAGTGAGCGGTCACCAGAGAACAGGACTTTCCCATTGGTGGCCTTGGAACTCCTTCGCCCTAAAGGTTTGCCTGGCACCTAATTTGTGGACACTCAAGCACCAGGTCAAACCACGGTTGCCTCCCCTAGCCTTTGAAGGGAATTTCACCCCACCTTTCAGGTGGCTATTTCAATGTCTTTGATGGCTTTCTGGCCTGCGTTCCATCCTCCTGGACACTGATTTTAGCCTGCTTTGATTCTGGGGTTTTTTTCTGAATTGTTCCTGCAATTGGTTTTATCAGCTGCTGGGTTTTTGGTATTTATTTTGGTTTTGGTTTTAAACTTGGGTTTGAATTGTTTTGATTGTGTGCTGTAAGCCACCGATTTGAACAGACAAATGTAATCCAGCGGCTGATAAAAGCAGCAGTACAGTTGCACACGAAAGCTTGCTGAATAAAACTTTGCTGGTCTTAAAGGTGTCACTGGACTCAAACTTTGTTCTGTTGCTTCAGACCAACACGGCTACCCCACCTGAATCATTGTCAGCCTTAAAGCGGTGTGATTTCCTAGTAGTCAACTAATGCAGTACCAATCACCAAAATAAAAGCCAGAAATCTCGAAACCCTTCCCCGGTCGGGGCTGGCCTAACCACTAGGCAATCACCTAAGAGCACAAGAATTAGAGGGGAGGCTAAGAGCAAGATTCAACTACAGAAGCACCTTAAAGATCAGCAGGATTTTGAGGGTACAAGTTTTTGAGGATCAAAGCCCTATCTCACAAAGGAAGCTTTGACTTTCCAGTGCCAGTTTGGTGTAGTGGTTAGGAGCGCGGACTCTAATCTGGGAGAACCGGGTTTGATTCCCCACTCCTCCACTTGCACCTGGCTGGATGACCTTGGGCAAGCCATAGCTCTGTACCAGCTGTTCTCTCAAGGACAGTTGTCTCAGAGCTCTCTCAGCCCCACGTACCTCACAGGGTGTCTGTTGTGGGGAGGGGAAGGGAAAGGAGTTTCTAAGCCTCTCTGAGACTCCTTTCAGGTAATCACGAGCTGGGTATAAATCCAATCTCCTCTTCCTCTTCTTCTTCTACTCTAGAAACCTTTTTGGTCTTTAAGGTGCTACTGGACTCAAGGGTCCAGTACGGAGTGAAGGAAGCACTGCTTTACACTGAGTCAGATTACTGGCCTACCAGACCAGGGTTGCAATCAATATGGAGAAATAAATGTCCTGTCCCTTCAATACAGGTTCAAAGGGATGATTTCTCACTTTTCTCTCTAATGGATTGGGAAGCGGCAACAAAACCTAGTTCATCTAGGGCACCAAAAAAAACCCTGACCCGCCCAGCCCCGTCCCCAAAGATCTCTTGCTCCAGCAAGCTTCAGTATTAACTCAGCAGCGTATTAAAACACATTTAAACAGTATAAAGTATTTGTATTGCATGTGACGTGATCACAAGTACACGAACACCCATGAATCAGCCTCATTACAGTCAGTAGTGTTTGCTCAGACTGGAGGTAGCTCTCCAAAGTCTCAGGAGCAGAGGTCTTTTCCATCATCTGCTGCCTGCCCCTTTTAACTGGAGATGGCAGGGACTGAACCTGGGACCTTCTGCATGGCAAGCGGATGCTCTAACACTGAGCCACAGCCCTTCCCAAGGATCGTAGTCCTTAATGTTGTATGTGAGAGCTCTCAACCAACCACCCAATCGCCTGGAAAGGCAAGTACCGGCCCAGTCCGAGAACAGAGGAGGATATGCTTACAAACTTCGACGTGCCTTTTCCCCCCTACTCCTTGCCAAAACCACCTCAGCAACACTTTTGGGGCATTCCAGCTCCAAAAGCTCATTCTGCTTCACGCTGAGAGATGACAACACACTGTGAGAGCAAAAGGATCACGTTTTTTTAAAAAAGAAAAAGTCACTGGTGGTGCTGTGTGAAATCAGACTGGGAGCAAGGGGAAGAATTTTCAGTTTCTGCGGTTTTGGCAGCGGATGGCAACGGGATACATTAAAATCTGCAACATGAAACAGCTGTGCAGAAACAGCTGTATGAAGTTGCCGGTCTTTTATCCACTGCTGGAAGGCAGGAGTAATCGGGTTTTAATTTCTGTAGACAGGCAGTGCAGTAAGTAGGAAACCATTTTCTTCTTCACTCTCATGTAATACCACAGCTAGTTTTCTTCAGCAAGCTAGGACCAGTTTACACGTACTGAGGGATGGGGTGGTAGAGACCTCAGGTGGGTAGACTGCAGGCAGAAGGTCACAGACAATAACATTTTTGAATTCCCTATGCTAAAAGTTCTCTGAAAATAGAAAAATGTGTGTAACACAGCAACGTAAGAAGAGGCTTGTTGGACTGGACCAGTGGTCCATCTAGACCAGCATCCTATCTCACACAGTAGCCAACCAGTTCCTCTGGATAGCCAACAACAGGGCATAGAGGCCGAGGCCTTCACAAGAACCTAAGAAGAGCCCTGCTGGATCAGACCAGTGGTCCATCTAGACCAGCATCCTATCTCACACAGTAGCCAACCAGTTCCTCTGGATAGCCAACAACAGGGCATAGAGGTCGAGGCCTTCACAAGAACCTAGGAAGAGCCCTGCTGGATCAGACCAGAGGTCCATCTAGACCAGCATCCTATCTCACACAGTAGCCAACCAGCTCCTCTGGAGGGCCAACAACAAGGCATAGAGGCTGAGGCCTGCCCCTGATGTTGCCTCCTGGCTCTGGGATTCAGAGGTTTACTGCTTCTGAACATGGAAGTTTCCCTCAGTCACCACAGCTAGTAGCCACTGATAGACCTATTCACCATGAATCTGTCACCCCTTTTTAAAGCTGAATAAGAATCCAAACCTAACAGGCTATCAATAAAGGGTTGTTTCGAAAATCCTGATGTGACAGTAAGCAGATGGATTTTTGGAGGCTGCCTGTGTTCCGTTATTAATGCATTTTGTAGCCAATGTAAACAGTTTATGTCTATAGAAGGACCATCAACTCTTGATACAGAGGATTTCTGAAATGGCCCTTTATCGATAGGCCGTTGGGTTTGGATCATTATTCATCGTATGCTTCTTCACCCTAATACAGATGGGATGGAGTGAGCTTACTTACTGCAGAAGAATACAGTCTTGGAGAGTATTTCATGCCTTATGGAAAGGTTTTTTCTACTATAGGATTTCTTTGCATTTTCTATGTTGGAATGGACACTTTTGATGTTTGATTTCTTGGTATTTGTAAGAGAACCTTCGCTATATTTATATGGAACACGATAAAATAGAATTTTCATATATAAGTTTATTCATCATAATATAGTTCTGGTTACAGTATAGCTTTTGCTTTTGCTTTTTCTATCTGTAGATGTGCCAAAAAGTAAGCAGAAAGTAAAAAATTGCACCCCCAGTCTATAAAAAAATCAAACTGTTCCTCTGAAGGTCAAATAACATGCAACTGTGCCAATTCTGAGCATATTGCTTCTCAGCCTTTTTGGGAAAGCATTCTCTGCTAATTCAGTTCTGAGCATGCCCTACTGAAGCCCACCTTGGGAATTCAGGAGTGATGTGGAGTTGCTTAAGAACACTGTCAATTGAAAGTGTTTAATTAACTTGCAACCAACAGCCCATAACAAGAAAAGCCTGTGGGAAACCCCTGCAGAAAGGCTCCACAAAATGGCTGACTGGAGAAGTATTCTTGTCAGAATCCCCAATGTTCCCTTTAAGGTGTGGAGCACTGTGAGAAAAAAATCTGCTTCGTGAGCTACCAGCATTAAAGTTGTGAGCCTACATTTAACTATCATGTAAATTAGTTTATGAATTAAATAAATTAATTTCTGAATTCCTACTTCTGCAATAAAGCAATCACATTATCGTATCAATGACCATGAAATGCTACGGGATGACATACAGAAGAAGAAGAGATTGGATTTATACCCCGCCCTTCACTCGGCGTCTCAGAGCAGCTTACAATCATCTTTCCCTTCCCTTCCCCACAACAGACACCCTGTGAGGTAGGTGGGGTTGAGAGAGCTCTGACAAAAACTGCTCTTTCAAGGACAGCTCTGACAGAACTATGGCTTGCCCACGGTCATCCAGCAGCTGCAAGTGGAGGAGTGGGGAATCAAACCCGGTTCTCCCAGATTAGAATCCGTGCACTTAACCACGACACCAAACAGAAGACTGTATGAACAAGAAGAGCCACGTGGTTTTATTTTAAAATATTTCTATCCAAATTTCCACCCATAGGACCTGAAGCTCCTATGTTATTTACGCCACAATTAAAATTGTGTTGCGCCACAAATCAAAGTAAAATTATGCAGACCCAAGTTGTGGTCACACTGGCGGCTTGGTGCGACATGGTGCTGCCTCTAATTGAACCATTTTAAAGTGTTGTGGGACATATAAGCCACACAGCACACCCAGTACCCACAGAGCCATCCCATGGTAAAGCATCCACATTATTACAGCGCCTCAGCCATGGAGCACACCGCAAAAAATTCCAAAATTCATGTGCGCATATAAATGCACGTGTGAGCATATGCACACATGCGCACATAGACAACTTTTTTAAAAAAAAGCCTCCCTAGCAGCAATACGAAGCTGCAGGTTCAGACTGCCAAATCCATTCCATGCACGCTCCCCCGCATTCAGACATTCAGCCATGCACAATGACTGCGCAGGGAACTGAAAACACCACTTGTGATGTGGTGCCTTTTTAATCTGACTCCAAGTCGTCCTATGACAAGATAAGTATGGCTGGGGAATGCCTGACAGATATGGCTGCCTGACTGCGCCCATTTGATCTGGAGGGGAGGAGAGGCTGCCTCAGGCCAAGCTGCCCTTGCGATCACAGCCGAAGTCTATTACTTCTGAACAAATCCTGCTTCAAATGTCTTCTTTCATCTCAGTAAATTAGTTGTGAAACATACTCCCTAACAACTTTGTAATCTCTTTTTCTTAGAAAAGCACCTTGCTAAACCTTTCTTCAGTCACTAAAAAGCAATCAGATATTTTAATATACATGGCAATCTTGATGCATTGCTTTTATGGCTTATTCTTGCATTACATGCATTGTTTTTATGAAGAACAAAATTAAAAAAAAAAAACTTTCAAAAACTCCTTTTCAAAAAGTGGGACGGAATGATGCAGACTGCCCAAAAAGCCATGGGTCCCTATTTATTTAGGGGGGAGGCACCTCATTTGACCCATAATACATCTGCCAATGAGGAATGGGGACGTGGGAAGGGGTGAGACGTGGGGTTTCTGAAAGACACGGGGGAGTAAGAAAAGGAGTGTTTTTACACCATTCCTAACCCGCCTCGCCTGCAACTGGACTTGCAGAGTAGTTCAAGTCAAGTTGATTCCCTCATTGAGAAGGAAACCTCTAAGAAGGAAAAGTAGTGAGAGAAAAAGAGTAAGGGAGGGGAGCAAAATCTGTTAAGTATGTGAGTGGGAGAGTTGCTGGCAGGGAGCACAGAACTCCCTGAGGCATCAGCCAAAAAGCACATCTAAAGTGGATTCCCTCATTGAGGAGCAAAGAGCAAAGCCAAGATGGACTCTGCGGATTCGAATGGCGGGTGGACAGGTTGCCAAGGCAACTATAGAGAAAAGGAGGTTTATCCAGCTGAGTTCTGAGGAATCTTTATTATGTTATTTCATTTTTAACTTGACGAAGAGCTTGATGAGCAGCTCGTCACCCTCCTCTTCCACTCCATTAACTGGCATTGTGGATGCCATGCTCAGCTCAGCCTTCTTTCCTTGGTGGTGCATGTGTGTGTGGATGGAAAAGCCACCGCCCCACAATATAGTCGCTTTGCTGGCTGGCTACCACGTACATACTGTCCAGGATCGGGGCCATCCAGCTCCTCCTCTGACTCCCAGGAAACGGCCAGCCGGCTGCCTGAAGCCCCAAGCCTGACCTTTACCCACACCGAGACCCCTGACCCCGAATATACACTTGCCAACAGGGCAGGGGCAGACAGGAGCATGAGAGATCTGGTGACGGCTTGGCAGCAGGAGTGGAGCGAGGCCAGGCACGACGGCCACGTAGGCCGAAGAACAGGCCACACAGTCTGGCATGCTATTAACACGGCATCAGAAAGAGTGAGCTAGGGCAGGCATATCATGGGTTTCCGTTGCAGCCCCAGCTGTCACTGGGTGACCTGCCCCCACGGGGAAGACACAGAGGCAAAGGGAAGGGCAACTGAGCCAAAGGAAGGGAAGAGCCAGCTGCCGATTTCCTCACCCTGTGCTGAGTCAAAAATCTTTGTGCTGAAGGCTGGAAATTTGTGCACCATTGAACGCTAGCGCACTTTAGCAGGAACACTGATTGTAAGGTGACATTCTTGGAACTGACGTGGGACTCATCAAGAGTGGTGAACCTGGAGACACCTCATCAACAAATGTATTACGCAGGGCACATTTCATAGCCGGAGCTCCTCTGCATATTAGGCCACACACCCCTGATGTAGCCAATCCTCCAAGAGCTTACAGTGGCCCCTGTAAGAAGAGCTCTGTAAGCTCTTGGAGGATTGGCTACATTAGGGGGGGGTGGCCTAATATGCAAAGGAGCTCCTGCTACAAAATGAGCCCTGGTATTACGTATTTAAGCTCTTTATTTTCACGCCACAATCTTCTTTCCGCACACAAAACTCCCCTTGTTAGAACAGATGCTTTTATTAACATTATTTCAGTCCCATTCATGTAAAAAAAACTGTTTTCAATATTTATATATACAGGTTGCTTACCTGTAATTGGAGATCTTCGAGTGGTCATCTGTGCATTCACACCTCTGGGATAATGTGCGCCTGCACCGATCCCGATCGGTAACTTCAAAGCCAACGGATTTTCGCGCCAACTCCCCGATCGCGCGCCGGCTCCACTGCGCATGACCGGGGAGGGGCACGAGGATCCCGCCAGTTCCTTCTGACCGCTGCAAGCAGCCTCCAAGAAAGTACAAGGGAGACCGAAAGCAGAGGGGAAGGAGGGCGGGTGGTGTGAACGCACAGATGACCACTCGAAGATCTCCAATTACAGGTAAGCAACCTGTATATCTTCTTCGTGGTCTCTGTGCATCACACCTCTGGGAGAATAGCGAGCAATAATTACACCACATACCTGGAGGTGGGTGCTGAAGGTCTCACATCTGAGCTGTCTGCAGAACTGCACGGCCCACCGCCGATCGCTGATGGGTACGGACGTCCAAAGCGTAGTGCCTCACAAACGTGTGAGGAGACGTCCATGTAGCAGCATTGCAGATATCTCCCAGGGGGATGCCCTTGAGAAAAGCTGTCGAGGCAGCCACTGCTCGAGTAGAGTGAGCCCACAGGGACGCCGGTAATGGCCGCTTGGCCAGGAGGTAGGCGAGCTTTATCGTCTCAACAATCCATTTAGACAGTCTCTGAGACGACAGCTTCTGTCCCTGTCTAGGAAGGGCATGAGCGACAAAGAGAGCTGGAGACTTGCGAAAGGATTTAGTCCGATCCAAGTAAAATGACAGGGCCCTCTTAATGTCGAGGGAATGCAGGCAACGTTGTGTCTGGTCCTTGGGTTCAGGATAAAACACCGGTAGGGTGATATCCGCTTTAATGTGGAAGTCCGAAACTATCTTCGGCAAAAAAGTAATATCAGGAGTCAGGGTCACTGCGTCCTGATGAAAGGTAAGGTATGGTGGGTCACATCGAAGAGCCGACAGCTCACTCACCCGTCAAACCGAAGTGAGAGCCACAAGAAACGCTACTTTCCACTAAAGAAGCTGCAGGCTACAAGAAGCCATAGGCTCAAATGGCTTGCCCATTAGCTTATGCAGCACTAGAGGCAGGTCCCATGCTAGAACAGGGGTTTTAACTGTTGGGAAGAGACGGCACATTCCCTTTAGGAATTGCTTCGTACTGGGATGAGAGAAAACGGAATAGCCATCTATCGTTGGATGGTTAACCGAAACTGCTGAAAGGTAGACACGAAGGGATGCGTGGCACAATCCTCTGTCCTTACAAGACAAGAGGAACCCAAAGATGTCATTCAGTGTAGATGGAATGGAAGGTCGTCCTATTGAAGCAAGGAAAACAGGAACTTATTCCATTTTGCCTCGTAGGAACGACGGGTAGACAGTTTACGGGCATTGAGGAGGACATTCGCTATGCGAGGGTCCACTTCGGAGGACGAATTCGCCAAGCTGTCAGCTTCAGTCTGGGTATGTTGTGATGCAGCACCAGACCCTTGTACATCCATAGGAGGTCTGGGTTCATTGGAAGGTGAGTGTACACCCCGTCGGAGAGACGAAGGAAGGTGGGGAACCAAGGTTGCCTCGGCCACCAGGGTGTGATCAGGATTGCTAGTGGTTGTTCTGCAAGTAGCTTCTGTACTACCCTCAGTATCAGTGGAATTGGAGGGAACAGGTAAAGGTGTAATCCCGACCAGGAGAGGAGAAGGCCGTCCCCCAGGGACGTCGGGTCTGTACCTGCCCTGGAGCAGAAGAGGGGACACTTCTTGTTGTCTCTGGAAGCAAACACATCCACAGAAGGCTGACCCCAGAGGCTGAAGATTGGGGTCAAGTACCGCGGATTGAGCTCCCAATCGTTTAGGGATGCACCCCCTCTGCTCAAGAAGTCTGCTTGCGTATTGAGCTGACCGGGAAGATGATTCGCCACCAGATAGATATCCAGCGATTGGCATTCTGTCCAGAGTTCTATCGCTAACCGGCAAAGACTGCGGGAAACCGTACCACCCTGCCTGTTGATGTAGTACATCATGGTCGTGTTGTCCGTGAGGACAGCCACCGTCTTTCCCGACAGAAGGTGTTGGAAGGACCGGATTGCGTAACGGACCGCTAGTAGCTCCAGAAAGTTGATGTGATTGGGGGCTACTGATGGATCCCACTTGTCGCCTACGCACAGATCGCCGAGATGGGCTCCCCAGCCCCATAGGGATGCGTCCGTGGTAATAGTGACTGACGGGGGAGGGCGGCGAAAGGGGGCGCCCGTCTGGAGATTCTGTGGCACCTGCCACCACTCCAGGGCTTGAACCACCGAGTTCGAGAGGCGGAATCTCTTGGACAGAAGGTGTAGGCTTGGCCTGAACCGACGGAGGAACCACAGCTGCAAGGGTCTCATGTGTAGCCGTGCGAAGGGAATGACCATGGTGGTTGCCGCCATGAGTCCCAGGAGTCGCAGTATCTGACGAGCTGTCGCCTCCCGGTTCCTTCTCAGATTTTTGAGGAGAGAAACGATGTCCGAGGCTCTGCTGGGAGGTAGGAACGCCCTGCACTGTAGGGAGTCGAGAAGAGCTCCGATGAATTGCACCCCTCTGGAGGGGGTGAGCATGGACTTTTTTGTATTTATTGTCAACCCCAGAGTCTCCAGGGTGTGGAGCGTTAGGGAGACGTGGTCTTGCAGGTCTGATGCTGAGGGTGCGATCAGAAGCCAGTCGTCCAGGTAGGGGTATAGGTGGATGCCCTGCAGGCGGAGGTGGGCCGCTACTGTTGCCATTAGTTTTGTGAAGACATGGGGTGCCGTCGAGAGGCCGAATGGTAGTGCCTTGTACTGGAAGTGACGTGGACCGATCGCAAAGCGTAGAAAGGGTCTGTGAGAAGGATGAATGGTCACATGGAAGTATGCATCCTTCAGGTCCAGCGTCACCATCCAAGAACCCGCTTCCAGCAAAGTTAGAATGATAGACAGGTGGAGATGTCGGAGCGGGGGTGGGAGTCAAAAGCTCTGCTTGCTCGGTTTGGGGGGTTTTGCCTTAGACGTCGAAGCGGTTGGGAAACGGGGCTTGTTATTGTAAGGTTTATGTTGATAGGTAGATGGTGGCGACCTCTGCCATTGGGGTTCAGAGGGAGGCCTTTGTGGCTGTTTCTTGGACCATGATCTCTGCCATGTTCTCTGTTTCTGTTGCTTAGGCTGAGATACTCCCAGATTGCGGGAAGTCTTCATGCTCTTATCAAGCTCGTGAAGCACTGTGTCCGTTGTTGAGCTGAAGAGCCCGTCTCCTTCAAATGGAAGATCTTCCACCAAGGTCTTGGTGTCCTGAGGAAGAGAAGTGGATCTCAACCAGGCATGTCGTCTGATGGACACTGCTGAAGTGAGCGTCTTGGAGGTTACTTCTGCCGAATGCTTAGAGGCCGAGAGTTGAAGCTTGGCCAAAGACATGCCTTCTTTCTGGATCTTCCTGGCATTGCATAGCTTGTCCTCTGGGAGATGGGCAATGAGGGCAGTCATCTGCTCCCAGAGCGAGTACTGGTATCTGCTCATGCAGGCGGTGTAATTTGCAATCTTTAGGCCCAATGCGCCTGCTGAATAAATATGTCTGCCAAAGGAATCTATTTTGCGTCCTTCTTTGTCCAATGGGGAGGGGTGACCACTACGACCCTTGGTGGAGGGTGTCACGACCACCGAATTGGGTTTGCGGTGGACAAACAAAAATTCTGCCCCAGGCTCCTGGATCCTATACATGTGGTCTAGGCGTTTGCTGGAGATGGGGGTAGATGAGGGATGAGGCCAGGATTCTTTGGCCGTAGTCATCAGGACCGATATGAGAGGGAGGGCCACCGGTGTGGACGTATCCATCTGTACTATGTCGAAGATGGAGTCTGTGGCCGTCGGAGTCGGTTGGGCCATGGCCAAAGCCAGTGAATGTGCCATCCTCTTAATCAGTTCTCCGTAGGGTTTCACATCCTTGGAGGGGGAGATTGGGAGGTTTTCGGTGACCTGCGTGTCCGGAGACGGGTGCGGAAGTGATTCGTCTCCCGACACGGACGATGCCGGGGACCCCGGTGCCGAGTGCTCGGATGGTGAAAGAGGGGTCGGGCTTGACAGGTCTTGTGTTGTCGGCAACGGACGAGGATCGATGTCGGGCGTCTGTTTTGGAGCTACCGATGTAGGTGTCGGTGTCGGTACTGATGTAGGTTCTCGGTACCGAGACACTCTGGAAGAGGTGGATTGTCAATCCCATTCGATGGGGTACCACTGGGGCGGAGGTGGGTAGGAGCCGTAGAGGTATCTCCACTGTTGGATGTCCCACGGCACCAGTGGAGCCGGAGAGCGGTAATCCTTATCCCCTCTCGGTGCCGACGGTGGTTTCGCCTCGGCGTCGGGGGTATCCCGAGGGACCTGTGTAAGGTCTATGTCGAGGTCGGAGTCCGTCAAGGTGATCGGTCGCGGCATCGGGGAGATCGATCTACCCCTGGGTCGCTCGCGATCTTTCGGGTCAAGCTGGTCGAGCCCGGACTGGGCTGAGTCGAGCGCGCCGCGCGTCGACGAAGCACTCGAGGGTTTCTTGTGCTTCAGCTTGCCCTTCTCCTCCTTGCCCTCTCTGCGCTTTTTAGCAGGAGTATCGGGCAAGGGGAGTGATCTCTTCGGTGCCGGTCTGTCAGTACCGATGCTCCGGGATGGAGACGGCGTCGGTCCCGTCGGTGAAGACGCCGGAATTTCGGAAGAAGACATCTTCGGGGACAATGCCGACTCGAGGAGGGCAACCCGGAGCCTCGCAGCTCGATTTTTACGAGTTTGCTTCGAGAAAGCCGCACAACTCGCGCAGGAGTCGACTCGGTGGGACTCGCCCAGACAAAGAAGGCACAAGGAGTGCTTGTCCGGTGGGGCTATTTTACTGCCGCACTGCAGGCACCTCTTAAAGAACCCCCACCGCTGGGCCATAGGCCGAGCGGTGAAGTAAGGGGGGGGGGGATTTCCAAAATCAAGTCTAGTTAACAGTCCAGAGTTCAAATAGGGGAGAAAAATCAGTCCGAAGGCTTTTTTCAGATAGGAAAGTAAACTACCGACCGGAGCAGGAGAGAAAGGATCCTCACGACGCGGCGGTCAGAAGAGAACTGGCGGGATCCTCGTGCCCCTCCCCGGTCATGCGCAGTGGAGCCGGCGCGCGATCGGGGAGTTGGCGCGAAAATCCGTTGGCTTTGAAGTTACCGATCGGGATCGGCGCAGGCGCACATTATCCCAGAGGTGTGATGCACAGAGACCACGAAGAAGATCCAAGCTCCCCACTTGAAAGGGCTCAGAATAGCATACAATCATACATATGTCAACATGCACAAATGGATAAAATGAGTAGAAATTAAACATCGTAATCACAACAGCTTGCCAAACACCAATACCACAGAAGAACAACCGCACAGCCCATCATCCAATTCAGCAAATAGGCCTCTAAGAACATAACTCTCTTGCTGTGCCTTCTAAAAATCTCACTTCATCTCACTCCCACTGGAAAAACATTCCATAGAGTTGTGGCCATAACTGGAAAAGTCTGTACTTATATAACACTCAGTCCTACGGGATAAAATGATAAGCAAACGATAATCACATACTCATGAAGATCCCTCACGGTGAATCAGACCATTGGTTGATGAAAGTCAGTATTATCTGTTTTGACTGGAAGTGGCTCTCCAGGGTCTCAAGCAGAGGACTTTTACCTCACCTAGTACCTGATCCTTTTAAAAAATAGCAGACACTGAACACACATGAACACAGAGTTGCCTTGTACTGAATCAGACCATTGGTCCATCAAGGTCAGTATTGTCTACTCAGACTGGCAGCAGCTCTCCAAGTTCTCAGGTTTAAGTCTTTCACATCACCTACTGCCTGGTCCTTTTAACTGGAGGTGCCAGGGATTGAACCAGGGACTTTCTGCACGCAAAGCAGATGCTCCAATGGGGAACAAAGCTGGGTCATGCTACATAAGAAGAAAGATCACCCTCCATGATATCAAGGAAGCAAAGGAAATAGCCAATGACAGTAATAAAAATGCAGCAAACCCAAACCAACAACAGTATCAGCATATAAAAATTGGTCATCTGCTCACTGGTAGAGACAGGAGGTGGTGGCAGCTACAAGAATGGAGAGTTGGACTGGAGGGGCCATTGGCCTGATCCAACATTGGCTTATCTTATGCTCTTAAGCTCTACCAGCACTGGGAGCAGCAGCAACCAATGCAAGGGTTGCCATGCCTCCCACAATGGTAGATGAGTTACCAGTGATTCCTAGAGCTGCCCTATTTCACTTCTACGTTTTTCCCCCAATGTCACATGCCCACCTCCCATGTCTCCACCCGCAACCCTCCCACCACTTGCTAGGCTCAGCCCTGCACCCCATTCAGTGCTGACCTCCAGTAGATTAAAGAGCTCAGAAGCCAAAAGAACAATCTAAGCCACAGAGCCTTAAACTGGGGATTATACATATCTACGCCTCTGGCCAAGATGGGTAGCTGTGTTAGTTTGTCTGTAGAAGTAGGTAGAAAAAAGCAAGAGTGAAGAAATGAGCAGTGACTCACAAAAGCTCATACCTTACCACATATTTTGTTAGTCTTTAAGGTGCTCCTGGACCCTTGCTCTCTTCTACTACTACTCCTCAAGACCTGTCGGAACCTGGCAGTTGCTGTAACTTGCCCCTGAAGCTGATCCAAATCACTAGAGAAGCACCGAATTGCATGACAAAGGCTCTAGGTTTTTTAGGGATCTTCTAGAGTTGCCAGCCAAGGGCAGGTCAACCTTGGGAGCTTCTGGGAGGCAGGACTAGGTATCACATGGTTTAACATGACACCTTGACATCACTTCCAATCACATAACAGGAAGTGGGATCACACGTTGCCGGGTGCTCTAGCAATCCCCAAAACTCAATGGCGAACCCCAACTTTCTGCTGCTGCTGCACCCCCTAGTGGCTTCACCAGTCCTTGGAGGTGACACCTCCTCTCTCACTAGTGGAAAGGCTCGCAGTCTCCAGGCCTTGCGAAGCCTTTGGTTTTTGCTTTTTTTCTTCCTTTTCCCCAGCTCAGCATTCGATTTTACACACCATGGTGCTGAGGTCCTCTTTATCTACCAACTCAGTGGCCTGGATCTCACAGTAAACCTCCAGTGATGGAAGATATTCCTTTCAGAAGACAGAAATGCTTCCTCACTTCTACTGCTCAAAATGCTGCTCTTGGGAGACAGGATCACCAGGAACAGGGTGGAGTGCGATGTGGGTGTCAGAGGTGGGTGCGATGTGGGTGTATGTGGGTGCGATGTGGGTGTATCCGCAACAGGATACCCCTCACCAGTGCTTTGTTTTTTTAAAAAAAGAGGTGCCAGAACTCTCAAGATGGAAATGAAATTTTCAATCGGTACACCGAAAATTCATGAACTTCTAAACATTTTTAAAAGAATTTTGTTAAAAGAGGTTCTGGAACTCTGTTCCGGCGTGTTCCCCCAGGAAAAAAGCCTTGCCCCCTACACAAATACACCACTTTCCGTTAACAGAAATTTGCTATAGGATACAACTCAATTATTCAGTCAGCTGTATTGGCTTTTTGTTGCTGAAAGCGGTTAAATTGATTTGCTTTTTATATTTATCATTTACATTATATAAGTGCTGCTCTGGGGTTTTTTAAGTTCTTTTAATTAAATGATTCCAATGGCTTATTTCATTAAATGATTCCAATGGCTTATTTTGTCGCACAGTTCATCCGGTTGTACGCTGCTCCTTCCGCTCTCATGGTTAAGGGTCAGGACGAAAATCTTTCCAACAAATAAATACTCCTCTGTACCACAGAGACAAAAGGTTCATCCAGGGGTTAAACTGAAAACCACTTTACCACCCAGTGCTCATAACCAAACCTGCTTCTCTGAATACCCAGTGAGAATAGTTTGCCATTTGGATTTTGTGAAGTAGAACCTGAGTGACCACCACAGGACCTCACACCCTGAGGCAACAGCGACCTTATACCTGAGCTGGGCGTAAAGCTGCCAAGTTCGGGTTGGGAAATTCCAGGAGATCTGGGGGTGCAGCCTTGGGACGGTGCAGTTTGGGGAGGAGAAGGGCCTCAGTGGGGTGTAATACCATAGAATCCAACCTCGAAAGCAGTAGTTGCCTCTAGGGGACCTGATCTCTTCAGTCCGGAGATCAGTCGTAATGCCACAGAACTCCAGGCCCCATTTAGAGCAGCTGCCTGATCGAACTTGAGAGAGATGTCCTCCAAGATATTATGTTTGCCACAAGAGTTCCAATGGGACCCGATGAAAATGCTGCTATTTTAAGAGTTTTATACTCACAAAGAGAATGTATTGTGCCTTATGTCTTTTATGTATATCACTATCCTTGAAAAAGATTGTATTCGATGCAGTGGGGGGGGGGGACACTAGTGATTGTGAAATTGCCAAGGTGCTGTTTGAATTTTTGAACATAGTGTAAACCTGCACTTTGATGTATTGTCTTGATGAACTTTTGTTTGATAATATTTGACACTAATATTTATATAATAGTATAAAAAAAGGTTTTTTTAAAAAAAAGCACAAAATAGATCTACCTTAAGGATACATCTATTATACGAAGTGTCATATATTTTTCCATACCCATTTAGAGTTTGGCAACCTGAGTTACAGGGGTATTTTCAGAGGTAGAACAGACCAGTCTGTGACCAGGAAGGAACTGAGCTCCCTCATGCTTACCTAGTTGAATCCTATCTTTCCGGCAAGGAGTCAAGGACCACGTATAATGGTTTGCCCATTTGATCCTCCCAATGATACTTTTAGGAAGATGAGTCAGTCGTTGAACTTCATGAGTTATCAAGGAGTTAGCCACAGGCCTCCCCAGCCCCCAGACCAAGCGCAATACCCCATTTACTGCACTGGCACACTGTCATATCACCAAAACAAAGCCGTGAGGAAACTGTAAAGGAGACAAGTGGGATAGAGTTCTGCAGGTCTGGATCTCCACCTGCAGGGATGCTTGCCTCTGTGGGAGCAGAGTTGGGCCACCTGACTTTGAAGCAGAAAAGGCAATCCAATCCAGGACTGCGGTTTCGGTTTTTACCCTGTTTTGTATAGTACACTTGCAGTCCCTGCCAGTATCAAATGCAAACCATACGACTGATTCGCAGGAGACCAACTTGTCCGAATTAAGGACCTGTCTCAGCAAGCCTGCCTGGAGACACATGCCGGGATCAATGGCATTCGTTCACACATAAATCAGTCGGGATCCATAACTCAAGAACTACCGGAATGTCTGCATGGATAAAGCAAGCCAGGCCAGGCTGCTTATTACTTTCAAATTGCAGGTGTCAGTTTTGGGCTGCCTCAGGCAAGATTTCCTAAACCGATATTAGTTCCACGCAGGGCGAATACGGGTGCACCGAGGACAGGTGACAAAAAACATTCCTTTTACCGCACAGGAGTTTGCAAGGAGTTATAGCAAAACGTACACATGAAGCTTTCCTACACGAGAAGCAACAAGCACATTACATTACACAGACTTCAAATCCAGTTTGAATTCACTGGAAGTCAGCCAAGAAAACAGTGAATAGAAAGCAGAGGCAATAAGGGTTAGAACATGGAACAGAGTGAGAGCCTCCCAACCACTGGACTAAAAAGCCTTCATTTTTCCAAGCGGGGTTGTTGCATACTGGGTTCGATGCATGAAGAACTCAGACTACAGCATGGATCAGCTCACATTTATTGGTACACAACACAAATACCGGCCGATACGGCCAACTATATACAGCCATCTAAGACACCCCCATAGTCCTATTGGAGGGTTTGAATCTCCCACTAAAGTCCCTATTAGTGAACTCTAGGAAGTCCAGGATCCTTGGCCCCTATCGTTTCCAGGAGTCAAGCTCAGACTGCATGTCGCTGGCGCCTAGTAGCAGTCAGTGGACATAATAGCCATTAACTGCTTTCCCAAAGCTCTCCGTTAGTCTGGGTTTTTTTCCCTTCACATCTCAACTAAGACACCTTAAAGTGATAACACTACTAACAGGATCCAGGAACATGGCCAGAACTGAGTTCATAATATTTACATTAAGATTTTGTATCGTACTAGCACCATTCTCTATGGTCTCTGACCACAGACCTATATACATTAACTCATACTTAAGAAATGTATATTATACAATGAATATTACTTACGATAGATACTTGCAATATAAAAAAACATAACTAAATGTGTTAAAATTTACAGAATAGTGTTTTTTTCTTCGGTGAGTTATATTTTTTCCCACGATTCCGAGCATGGCAGGGAACGGGATTTTGCCCCCCAACACCTGCTCAGTTTCATCTGCCTGCTCTGTTATGAGAGTTCTAAGGGGAGAAACTACTGGTTTTAATAGGGGTGCCAACTCTGGGCTCAAAAATACAGGGATATTTTGAGAGTGTAGACTGGGGGAGTGGAGATGGGAGGGACTTTGGCATGGGTATAACGCCATGCAGTCCATCTTCCAAAGCAGTCAATTTCTCCAGGAGAAGTGGAATAAGTGTTTTATACAAATAATAAATAAGCGATTTACGTAGCCTGGGGATCAGTTGTAATTTAGGGGGATCTCCGGCACCCACATGGAAGTTGGCAACCCTGGTTTCAGAGAGACACATCTTTTCCCTTTTACAATCACAGATAACACCTTTGCAGGGGTCATTTCGAGCAGGAACGCGCAGAAACGCCGTTCCGGCAGTAACAAGCCCAGGAGCGGACACATATGGTGATGCGCTGTGGAAAAAAGCAAAAGCAAACTAACTTGATCTGTGTTTTCATGCTTGTTGTAGGGTAGCTTCCCTGCAAGAGCAAAGGAAACCTAAAGTGTCTTTCGTCAAAGTGTAAAGCTGGCTCGCCAGCTCTGAATTGGGAAATATCTGGAGATTTTTGGGGTGGAGCCTGAGCGGTGGGTGTTGCCTTCTGACACACAGCCCCGGTGATGTCAGGGGCTGTGGCATATGCAAATAAATTATGCTAATGAGTTATGCTAATGAGCTCCTGCACCTCTTTTTCTACAAAATGACCCCTGATGCAAAACTAAGCAAGGATTGCAAGTAAAAATCCTCCTTTTTTTTCCTTCCTCCTCAGCCCCATAAGAACATAGGAAGAGCCCTGTGGCCCATCTAGTCTAGCATCCTGTTTCGTGCAGTGGCCAACCAGTTATCCCAGGACACAGAGTCCTTCCAGAGTCAATGCTGTGTCCTAGCACTGGTATTCAGGCCCCAGTCTAGATCACTGCTGTGTTCATTTGTCTCTTAAAGAGTGGTGGAGATCCCTGGCCTTCATATGCTTGCTTTGGCACAACAGGCCACTTATTCAGGGTTGCTAACTCTAGGTTGGGAGATTCCTACAGATCTGGGGGTGAAGCCTGGGAAGGGAAGGGTTTGGGGAAGGGAGGAACCTCAGCAAAGCATAATGGTATAGAGTTCACCCTCCACAGCAGCCATATTTCTCCAGGAGAACTGTTTTCTGTAGTCTGGAGATCAAGTGTAATTCTGGGAGCTCTCCAGACCCCATCTGGAGGCTGGCAAGGCTACCCTTGTTAGAAATATTTATAAGAAGAAGAGAAGAGATTGGATTTATACCTCACCCTTCACTACCTGAAGGACTCTCAGAGCAGCTTACAATCTCCTTTCCCTCCCCCTCCCCACAACAGACACTCTGTGAGTCTGTGGGGGCTGAGAGAGCGCTGAGAGAACTGCCCTTTCGAGAACAGCTCTGAGAGAACTGTGGCTTGCCTAAGGTCACCCAGCAGCTACATGTGGAGGAGTGGGGAATCAAACCCGGTTCTCCCAGATTAGAGTCCACACTCCTAACCATTACACCAAACTGGCACCAATGTGTTATATGGGAACAGATTCCCAATGGGAGAAACAAACTACATTCTTAGAAAGGACGTTATGGAAGACCCCCACGGGGGGAGGTATTTCTTTCAAACACACACACACATTTATATATTTATATATATATCTACACACAGAGAAAGAGACTGATAGATTGACAGATGATATAGATATATATAAAAAACAGGAAACGGCAATTAAAACATAGGACAGGAGAGAGGGATCACTGAGGGGGCGTCAACCAAACTAACAAATAGTCTTCACCTACTGGTGGAAAACAGTGACAAACTACTCTTTCTGGAGAGAGAGTTCCATTTGGTACCATGACTGAGGAGGCCCTCTCTCAGGTTGCCACTCGCCTCATCTCAGAAAGTGGGGGGTCATGAAGAGGAGCCCCAAAAGATGACTGTATCGGTCGGGTAAGTACGTTTGAGAGTAGACAGCCCTTAGAGATGCTGGTCCGAAGCTGTACATCATTAGAAACAATCCTGACATTGTTTTTGAATGAGCGAAGCAGCATCATTCCAATTTACAAATTATTTTCCTTTAGTAAAGCAGAAAATGTTCAGGGCTTAACTAGAGAAGCCAGAAGAAGATGTGTGATCCTGTGGAGCTTCCCCCCCCCCCCCAAAGCTGTTTCACCAGCTTAAATGCAGCCAGAGATGGGCAAGGATGGTTCAGATCAGGGGATGCAGCTCTGGTAGAGGCAGGAGGGGTAAACCCCCTCCTCCTGCTGCCATTAGCCAGACACAAATCACTCCAAGTTCCTCTTTGTCCTGTGGAGAAAAATCTGCCATAGCGGCTTCAGGATTATTCGCATCTGGAAAACAGCACACGAAAAGGGGGGGGGGGGGGGTTTCATCTCAGCCCTACTCCCTACAACGGGAAACCCAATCATTCATGGCTCTCTCTGTCTCATAGAGATTGATCCTAAAATGTAATGCAAAGGTCAGAAGTACCCTGTTAAATAAAACGGAAATTGAGACAGCACAAAGGAAGTTCTGTCATGTATAAAACATCGTTTTCAAAGGCAAATGCAGAGTTTGGAACAGAAATTTCAATTCCCGTACCGACAGCTGCTTCACACATTACAATTTAGCTCTGCTCTTTAAAAAAAAAAAAAAGGATCTTGCAAACAAGTCCTATGTTTAATAAAGGGGTGGGCCTTCGAGTCACATCTGAGGTTTAGCCTGCTCCAGAGGTGGATGTCGGCTCTTTCTGTTCCCAGATCTGGCAGTTTGCCAGCACTGAATATGGGAAGAGACAACATCCTACCCAGAGCCCTCAGAAGCAGGCCGAGACCCAGATGTCACTCGCTCTTTCCCCTGTACTTCAGTCAGTCTGGTGTACTGCTTAAGTGCAACAGACTCTAACCTGGAGAACCAGGGTGATTTCCCACTCCTCCTCCACATGAGGCCTGCTGGGTGACTTTGGGCTAGTCACAGTTCTCACAGAAGTCTCACAGCCCCACCTACCTCACAAAGTGATTGTTGTGGGGAGATAAACCCAGGTGGGCAGTGGAGTTGGTCTGGAGCAGTAGAACAAAGTTTGAGTCCAGTGGCACACCTTTATGACCAACAAAGTTTTTATTCAAGGTATGAGCTTTCATGTGCTTAGAGACTTCCTCAGATACACTGGAAGTCAGCAGTTCATATGGGTAGAGGTCAAACAGCAAATTAGCATACAACATAATAAAGATGTTCAACCTCTACCTTTATGGACCTTTCCTGAGTTCTTGCATGCCCTGGCAAGCAACTTAGGGGAAACATAGCTTCCTCAAGCCTAAAGGCAAAAAGAATCCCCCTCCCCCAAAAAAGGTGGGAAGGTAAGACAAACCCAAACAGCACTCTGCCTCTCACCAAGTCCAAATTTAGCCCATCCCACTGCTAGACCACCATGTCGCATACAGGGGACCAAGGAAGTTCTTGGTAGGCTGCCACCACTCTGGTACGGGCCTCCTCGGGAAGGCCCAGAGCACCCACCTGACCACTTAAGTCCACCCTTTCCCGGTTGGTTGTACTTTATATGTGACCGAATGAGGTGTGAGGATCCAGGCAGAATAATAAACTACTTTATTAAAGAGATCTAGTAATTACTGGTTTTCAAATAATTTGTAGAATAACATGAACAGTAAAGGTAGCTAGGCAAACAAATAAAAGAAGAACTCTAACGCGTCTATCTAGACTGTTCCTAACTGTCTCTAGGTGATTGGCTTCAAGATAATTCACCCCTTCCTGGATGAGGGACCCCTCCATCTGCAGCAGCTTCTCCTCAGCTCTGCTCCCTAGGAGTGAACACCCTCCCACTTTGGGCAAGGTCTCTTATCTCTTCTTCCCAAGCACCACCACTTACTCCTCTACTGGTGCGCGTTTTTCCTCCTAATTTCCTGGTAACCGATCACAGGGTCCAAAGGTGGCCTGGGAAATGTAGGCCCAGTATTCACTCCAATACAGGCTTTCATGGGACCACTAGGCCTCACTACAGGCCCAAGCTCATAACAGCCCCCCCACACACACCAAATCATAAGCTCTGGCTATCTGAATCCCCAGCAATGAGGTCTATAATGAGGTCATGGGCTGTGCCCTTTTAATTATCTAAAACTTAATGTGCAAGCTCTGTAAACCATTCACGTAGAATTGAGGGTAACTGCTGCAATTACCAAGTGGAAAACACAAATAAACACTACAGAGGGAAACATCAGAAAGTAACTATATACAGTAAGGTTATTTATCACAGGCTCTGTGGGATAGAGCATCAGCTACTTTGTTCACAGATCCTGCGACGTGCTCAATCTCAAAATCGAAGTCTTAAATAGCTAGGTTCCACCACAGGAGTTTAGGACTGGTAAACTTGGCTGTCTGGAGCCACCACAGGGGGAGAATGATCAGTTTGGAGCAGGAAACGTCGACCCCCACAGGCTTCCCCAGGGGCACTAGGCCTCACTATGCATGCCCAGGCTCATAACAGCCACACTAGTTGTTTCTGGAGTCTAGCAGGCCGGGGTTCTCAAATTGTTAAAGAGCTTGACAGCTGGATGAGAAGCTCCTGTGGGCCAAATGAGGTGGGGCACGCACAGCCCAGCCTATAATTTGCCAAATTCTATTTCAGAAACACATGCGTCACAAAGGTCCACCCACACTGCCCATCTGAAACAGTCAACCCAATCTAAATCGATGGGCTGGGGCTGAAGTAACTGTAGACAGCATTACACTGTTAGAGAACTTGCCTTGTGTGGAATGGGCTCAGTTCTCCACTTGCTTGACTTTACTATTTTAGCATGGAATTTGATGGCAACATATTCTAGATACACATTAACATTGAGCTAATTCTTTCACTTGCCCTGACCTGGATGGTCCAGGCTAGCGCAATTTCATCAGCTCTTGGAAGCTTAGCAAGGTCATCCTTAGTTAGTACTCAGATGCATAGGCGTCAACTACGGGGGGGGCTCGAGGGCTTGAGCCACCCCCGAAATTTCCCGGGGGGGACTGAGCCCCCCCCCGGGCAAAACAAAGTGCCTCGCTGCCGCACCTCACCGCCACGCCTCCCTGGGCCCTTCCTAGGCCCGCCCGCCGCTGCCATTGCCTCTCCCCTCCCCACCAGGCCACTCCTGCCTCCTTCCCTCCATCCGGGGGCCAGCTGGGTAAATGCCCAGCATCGTGGTGTCACCCGGAAGTGATGCCACCACACTGGGCATGTTGCTGGGGCAACGCTCTAGCAACTGCCCCGAAACTCTATGGCACCATAGAGTTTCAGGGCAATCGCCAGAGTGTCACCCTGGCAACGTGCCCAGCGTGATGGTGTCACTTCCAGGTGATGCCATCACGCTGGGCATTTGCCCAGCTGGACGGAGAGAGGGATGGAGGCAGGAGTGGCCAGGTGGCGGTGGGGAGAGGTGGTGGCAGCGGGGACATGGTCCCGGCGTGCGCGCACCCAAGAGCCCGCCCCCGGATTTTAAAACTCGATGCCCCTGCTCGGATGGGAGACCCCAAGGGAGTCCAGAGTTGGTGTTCAGAGCCAGGCAAAGGCTAACCACCTCTGTTTGACTCTTACCTTGAAAAAATCTATGGGGTTGCTGTAAACTGGCTGCAACATGACAAAAGAGAAGAAAATTATCTCACTTACTAAAGCAAGTAGAATTCAGACTGCAGTTAGAGACTACCAGGGATGTTTTTGGAGAAAAAGCCCAGCAGGAACTCATTAGCATAATAGGCCACACCCAAAAGCAGGAAATCATTAGCATATTAGGTCACACCCCTGACAGCACAGCTCATTAGCATATTAGGTAGGGGGCTGGGAAAGCACAGGGCAGGCATAGAAGCTTGCCTCTCCCCCCCCAGCTTCTCCGCCCCACTTCAGCATTGCCTTTCTAGTCTACCCCCCTCCCAACCAGATGGCGGGGGAAAGGTGCTGCTGATGTGCCTGGGATCTGAAAGATCCCAGGAACTTCAGCATCATCTTTCTAGTCTCCTACCCCGCCCCCTCTGAAAGGTCAGGAAGGGAAGCAGGCATGTTTGCCTGGCTACCCTCGGTCTCCCCAGCCAGCCTGCCAAGGTGCACAGGCTGGGGAGACCAAGGGCAGCCAGGCAAACAAGCTCCGTCCCTTCCCTGAGCCTCTCTGCTTTTGCGGAAAGACTTGGGGAAGTGCAGGGGAGGCATGGTTAAATGCCTTTCTCTCCCTCCCCCAGATCGGGGAGGGAAAGAAAGGCATTTTCCACGTGCCTGGGTTCCCTGCCTGCCCTTTTCCAGCTGCGACATGTCAGCTAGAGACGGGAAGGCTGAGAGAGGCTTTTCCTTGTCAATTTTACTCTCAGCTGTCTGGTGGGGAGTGAAATTGACAAGGAAATTTGGAGGGGCTCCCCAGAGGGAAAGATGGCATTTTAACATGCCACCTTTCCCTCTTGTGTGTAATGGGGGGAGAGCAGCGTGCTCTGTAGCCACGCATGCCCAAAGGTTTTGGCTGTAGGCGTGGCCACCTCAGAAGCCAGCCGGAACTCCATTCCTGTGCATTCCTACCCAAAAATAGCCCTGGACTACTATGGAAGTGTTCCTGGGCAGCTGTTTTGGCATTTCACAGATGGTATGGATCCAACCACCCACCACCACCACCACTCCTTTTGATGGACAGGCATTTCAATTTGTGGAAGAGAGACCAACCATTTCCATGAATCCCTCCCTCACACTGTAGACCCCCAAGTTTGCTCCTGTGTTGATCCTGTGGGTCCACAGACCTCCAAGAATAAAATTTTAGAGGGTTCTGTGAGCTGCAGCAAGTGGGGGAAGCAGCAAACTCCCACTCTGAGAAGCCCATAGATGCACACCACCAAGGGAAGCCAGAAAGCTCAATCCATCATTAAAGTGCGACAGAGAGAAAACACATGGCACATATCAAATCCATATGATTTCCAAGACTTAAAAAAAAAAATCTGTATCTGCCTAGTGAAATTATTTGCCATTACACAGGAGTTCTTAATTGAAAAATGCACATATAAATATTTGTCTATGCTACATGGGGTATTGATTGCAACCTCTGGCATCCAGCTGTGACAACTGACTACTATAATGGGAGACTCAGATTTGACTAGCAGAATTTCCCGTGACATCTGGATTTGGATATTCACAATTCAAGTCGTACAAATATTTTTTAATCCAAACAAAGCAGGTCAATGGGGTTTAGATCAGAAAGAAAGCAATGTCTTCTCCATTTGCATCTGTACAAAGATCAAAGAAATGAGTATTCTGATATTATTCCAGAGGAGCCAAAGAACCTTGTCACGCACATCCATTCCCTCTTTAAACTTTAATAAGCAAAAACTGACCCAGCACTGAATCCAGGCAATGTAAAACAGTTTAACATGGGTAGATGGTTTGGTGTAGTGGTTTGGTGTGCAAACTCTAATCTGGGAGAACCGGGTTTGATTCACCACTCCTCCACTTGCACCTGCTGGATGACCTTGGGCAAGCTGTAGTTCTGGCACAGCTGTTCTTGAAAAAGAGCAGTTTCTGTCAGAGCTCTCTCAGCCCCACCTACCTCACAGGGTGTCTGTTGTGGGGAGGGGAAAGGAAAGGAGTTTGTAAGCCACTCTAAGACTCCTTTGGGTAATGAAGGGTGGGGTATAAATCCAATCTCTTCTTCAGCATTAATATAAGAACACAATGCGTAGGTGTTGGATTGCAGCATGGAAGTGTTAACTGCAGTGTAAGTCAATCAGTGCACATTTACTGTGAATTTGTATCCTAAGTAGGGCTGCCAGATCTGCACCCACAAATCCCAGAGCTTTTGGGACTCTCAAGGAATTCCCCCAGTCTCTATGGTAAAGACCACAGAGGAATTTCTAGATCACTGCAGAGGAAGGGTGTGATGTCACCTTTCCAATGCACAAGCAGTTCACCCACCTGGCAGGCATCAGATAAGGCTAAGCTTATGGGTGTATTTCACTACAAAACCATAAAGTAGTCAGACTACAATTTCCTCTTCCCAGAGATCCCTGCAACCTGTAGTTCTGAGAAAGGGCTAGGAATCTCTAAGAGAATTCTCAGTATCTCAAACTACAAATCCCAGGATGCCTTCTCTGAGCCCATGGATGAAGAAAAACTGGGATGCAAAGTACCAGCCAAACAAAAAGGGGAAAATGCCAGGTGATGGATGACTGATTTATTGCACAAAGTCCCTACGTGTACCACCGTGCAGGCTTCATCAGGGGGAATCTATAAAAACATAATTTTATATTTAATACATGTAATAAAAAGGCCCCTTAATCAAAGTTATTCCAAAGTTATTAAAATAGTATTAAAAAAACAGGATCAAAAATAATTACAAAAATATATACATATTGGTCAATATACAATATAAGATTTAAAAACTATATATTGGACATGAAGCAAGGCAATGAAAATATATATGTTCTAAAACAGAGGTGTTGATCTCATTTGTTATGAGGGCTGGATCCAACATAAATGTCACTTGGCCGGGCCATGTGTGCCATAAAATGTAACACAAGCTACTGGAGATATAAACTTTATAAAGATGATTTCAGATGCTGAATGGCAATAGCAGATGCGATTGGATTAGGTGTGATATGCAGACAGGTGGAGATATCAGCATTGGTGTGATATACAGAGCCATGGAGATACCAGAATTGGTAATGAGACAGGAAACCTCAGTCTCTATTTGGTACAGGAGGATTCAGTCCGGGAGGATGCAAAGAATAAAGGGAAATAGGTCTGAAGAAGTGAGCAGTGACTCACAAAAGCACGTACCCTACCACAATTTTCTTAGTCTTTAAAGGTTCTACTGGACTCTTACTCTTTCTACTACTATTAGAAACCACAACATTCAAAAACCAGTGGGGGGACATTTTAACCTTCCAGGAACCCATGGCATTCAGTTGCTGACCTAACAGTAGCAGTGTTTTTACAAAGGAATTTCAAAGGGGATTAGAAAGAGAGACTGCAGAATTGCAATTGATCATGAAGCTCAAGACAATGCAAACTCCTGGACTGAACTGAGACCTAGGTTTCTTCTCTCATTACCAATGCCTGCTATTGTCATTTAGTGTCTGAAATCACTTCACTCTCGAAGATGTAAGGACAGATAGAATCACATTCCAACTGTATCTGAAAAAGTGAGCAATGATTTATGAAAGCTCATGCCCTGCCACAAATTTTGTTAGTCATTAAGGTGCTACTGTACTCTTGCTCCCTTTAACTAATAAGGAATGCAAGCTGTGCTGTTAGGATCCCCCTCATCTGTTAATAATGGAAAGGGGGATCTCTCCAAGTGCTATGGGACTCCCTCCCCCCCCGCCAGCATGCTCTCTCTGGGTCTTTCCCTCCCCTTCCCTCCCTCTCTGAAGAAGAAGTGTGCTCGCCCACAAAAGCTTATACATGGAATAAAATGATTTTGGTCTTAAACACAAGACTCTCTCTCTCACTATTTCCCCATCTCTCTGGAGGAGACCTCAGCCAATCCAGGGAAGGCTTTCTTTCTCTCCTCTGAAGCAAGAAATAAGAGAGACTAGCCAAAAGCAGCACAGTGGTGTTTAGAAACAGGAAGCAGCACAGAGTCAGTTGCTCTCAAGAGAGATTGGAGGCTTGCAGAGGCCAGATCCAGCCCACAGGCCTTATGTTTGATACTCCTGATTTTGTAAAAGATTGTCTCACAATCTAAAGACCACCTACTAGGACAAATTTACAAATTATGATTCTGAAGATGAATAGGTTACGCCATGCATGACTAAATGGATGCAAAAATTTGGTGTGGAAATATAGTTTCAATGCTGGGAAAACCTATGGATGAAGACTATTAGATTCACAGCCAGCCAAGCACTAAAAGAAAACTGGTATAAGATGTTTTACTGGTGGTACGTCACTCCAAAAGATACTGAAAAGATGGATAAGAATTACAAAGGGTCCTGTTGGAAATGCAAAGAAGCAGAAGGCACCTATTATCACATGTGGTGGAACTTGCATCAAGGCAGAGATATACTGGAAAAATATACATGAGGAAAATTCAAAATATTTTAAAAACTAAACTCTGGATGAAACTAGAGAGTATGTTATTGGGAATTCTGCCAGACAATAAAGAAAGAACTTCTTAATACCTACTCAGATACGTTGACAACTGACACAGTAACTTTTGCAATAACATGAAAGACAGAAGAATGCCCCACAATAGAGATGGGGGGGGAATTAGATGAGTATGTGACAATGGCAGAACTAACTATTTAAATAAAAGACAGCTGAAAAAAAACTCAGCGGAAATGGCAAGCCTATTACTCATATTATGGGAATTGTTAAATTTCTTGAAAATTTTTGAATTTATCTGAATATTACATAAAAGGTGACAAAGATACTGATTACAGTTTAAATCTCTTTTATTTAATACGCCATTAAGTATTTGATATTTAGTAAAAATAAGATAAAGTGATAAATGATTAAGATAATATCCAGGTTTTAAGGATGGTTTAAACTTAGTGTGGAAATGTGTTTAATTGTTAAAGATATAACCTTGTTTATTTTTATTAGACTACCACTGAATATTCAGACATATTTTTGTTTCTTATTTCAAAGAGAACTTACTCTTGAATACTGTAATAATATTTTATCTGCTGTTTCTACATTTGAACAATGTATTTTTAATAATAAAGTTGATTCTACTTGTATGCAACTATTCATAATATTTGATAACTTTTGATAAATTCACACTTTTTTAAAAAAATTAAAAATTTAACCGAGAAAATGTATATAATCTATGAAGTAAATGCTGACCAGAACATTCATCTAGCGCTGGAACTGCCCACAGCAATCAAATTCTTTTACAGTGGAGAATGACTTTGGTTTCTCTCAGCCCATGACAATGAAAATGTTGTAATGGCAATGTTAAATTCAAAACTTAGACGTACCTTAAGTACTCGCAGGGCGTTTCTTGTAGAAAAAGCCCAGCAGGAACTCATTAGCGTAATAGGCCACACCCAACAGCAGAAACTCATTAGCATGTTAGACCACACCCCTTACAGCACAGCTCATCAGCATATCAGGCGGGGGGGCTGGGAAAGAACAGGGCAGGCATGGAAGCTTCCCCCCCCCCAGAGCTTCTCTGCCCCACTTCAGAATCACCTTCCTAGTCTACCCCCCCCCCCCCAAAAAAAACCAGATGGCTGGAGAAAGGCACTGCTGAAGTGCCTGGGATCTGATCGCCTTTCTAGTCTCTTACCCACCCACCCCCACTCCAAAAGATGGGGAATGGAAGCAGGCATGACTCAAAAAAAGCATATTTCAGACACATATTCAGCTCAGGAATTTTGAAACGCACATCCCTGCTGAATATCAGTGCTAAAAAGCAGCACTGAGGAAAGCCTCATCTTCTATGCCCTGTTTGTTGGCTTTCCAAGGCAGCCAGTTAGCCACTGTACATGGACCACTGGTTCTTCCTATGTTCATGGCTCATGGTAGGGAGGGCCAACCTGGCCCTGTGGTGAGAAGGACACTTGCAGGATCATATCTCCTCCCATTTGCACAGCAGGATTGGAGACTACACCTCTTGCTCTTCAGCTTGCTGTTTCACACTGCCTTTCCTTTTATTTATTAGATTCACTGACCAAAGGTCTTGAGCCAGGCGTACAAACAGCTGCTACAAAGCACATTACATATAGTTACAAAATTATTTAGGCCAAACATTTCAGGAACAGAAAGCTAGCAATCATACTCATAAATAAAGTTAATAGGCATCCATTTATAAAATTCCGTGAATTCTATAAAAAAACAACCCATGAGATTATAAAATTTGGTTTTGGAATTTTAAAATGTGCACACATAAAATTACATATAACATCACAAAGTCATTTTAAAAATAACACTGTTGATAGATATTTTGCCACCGAACGAGTTGTTTCGGGGACCTCATCGGCTAACAGTGAGGTTATCGCCCAAGATTCCAAGGGAAGGTGATACCTATGTAAAATACACTGCGAAAACGGCACAGGCAGAGGCTTCGTGTCATCCACTACAGACTAAACAGTAAACCAAGCCAAAATTTGCATGCCCACCGCAGGATGGAACTTCCACCCAGACTGGCTACAGGCCCTGTTCGACTCCTGTCTTCCAGTGCTGTTGCTCAGTTCCCTTGGGCAACCTTGCAGATGGTTTTACTGATTCACTGAGCTAATCTGTTCCTCACCTGGAGGATCCCCTGGCCTGGTTCACCTGACCTGATCCTGCTTGGGGCACATTGTATCTGGGTGATGCAACTGGGGCTCTGTCTGAACAGGTTCAAAGCTCCCCCGCCCCCCCCCCCCCAACACCACAACTCCAAATGAACTTCAAGGCATGATGCTGACAAACTCTGCAAAAAAGTACGCGCACACAACACACACCGTACAAAGACCACATGCAAAATTATTATCACATAGCATACTTCGATCCGGTCTTCCACCCATGCAGGCCCACAAAACAGTTGACTATGAATTTAAAATCCATTAAACAAATGGATTTTTAAAAAGTGTTTCCTGTGCATGTTATTAAATGGCAGAAGAAGAGGAGGAGGAGATTGGATTTATACCCTGCCCTTCATCCTGCTGAGTCTCAGAGTGGCTTACAAACTCCTTTCCCTTCCCCCCCCCCCCCACAACAGACACCCTGGTAGATAGGTGGGGCTGAGAGAGCTCTTTCTAGAACTGTCCTTGAGGGAACAGCTGGTACCAAGCTATGGCTTGCCCAAAGTCATCCAGCAGCTGCAAGTGGAGGAGTGGGGAATCAAACCCGGTTCTCCCAGATTATAGTCCGCACACTTAACCGCTAAGCAATAAAAGCCAGCCAAGCATAAAGAACAAGAAACCTCAGAATTCAAAATTACTTCAGATCCTATCTAATGATTTTGACTCATCAACCTCAAAAGCACCAACAAAATGCAATCTCTTATCCCATTATGAATCTCTTAACATTCCTCCAGAGTAGTGCCCACAAACGGCTTATGGACTCCAATTCAGATCAGAATTCCCGCTCCAACTGTAACGTGCACTAAAACATTGTCAGTGAACAGAGGAAGGAGGTGGACGGAATTCACTCTCAGAACAATTTCACACACCAGACAGAGGTACACCAAACAAAGTACACCTTCCAGCACCCAGTTTGGGTTTGCTGTCCCTCTTGAACAGCTGCTTACAGTGCTTATTTATTCATCCATCCATTAACGTTATTTATAGTCCACCTTTCTCCCTGAGGCTCACAGCAGATTACACAGTGTTGAGTCACTGCAATCAATAGGATAATAAGCAATGTAATAGGACTGGGATTGCAGAAATACCCACTCAAGGCGCAGGGGTCACAATCCAGCAAGAAAACATGTCCTGAGATCAGTTAAAATGAAAAGACAAAAAGAAGAGATTGGATTTATACCCCGCCCTTTGCTACCCAAAGGAGTCTCAGAGCAGTTTACAATCTCCTTTCTCTCCCCCTCCCTACAACAGACACCCCGTGAGGTGGGGGGGCTGAGAGAGCTCTTTCATGAACTGCTGTTGAGATAACAGCTCTGAAATAAGTTGTAACAGACCCAAGGTCACACCAGCAGCTGCATGTGGAGGAGTGGGGAATCAAACCCAATTCTCCCACATTAGAATCCGGCTCCTAACCACTATACCAAATTGGCTCTCAAGAAGATACAGAAGGTGGCACCCAACCACCTTTTCCACAGGTAGGATGGGGTTCCCTTTGACCACCAAAAAGGGAGTGGTAGGGAATCATGGGGACAAAGGCGGCATAGTACAGCCCAACCATGTCAGCTCTTGGAAGCTAAGCAGGATCAGTTTGGTGTAGTGGTTAAGTGCACGGACTCTAACCTGGGAGAACCGGGTTTGATTCCCCACTCCTCCTCTTGCACCTGGCTGGATGACCTTGGGCAAGCCATAGCTCTGTACCAGTTGTTCTCTCAAGGACAGCTCGGGAAAGAGCTCTCTCAGCCCCACCTACTTCACAGGGTATCTGTTGTGGGGAGAGGAAGGGAAAGGAGTTTGTAAGCTGCTCTGAGACTCCAAGTGAGTGGAGGGCGGGGTATAAATCCAATTTCTTCTTCTTCAGTCTTTGGATGGGAGACCACCAAGGAGGGCTCAGCAGAGGAAGGCAATGGCAAACTACCTCTGCTTCTCACTTGCCATGAAAGCCCTTTGCTGGGATTGTGATAAATAGGTTGCAATTGATGGCACACATGCATGTAGGGCAGGGGTGGGCAATTGTTTTGGCTCGGGGGCCACTTTGTGGGAGTGGAGGTTAGCGGAGGGCCGCACCTTTTAAAATGATTGCATTCATTAGTCAACTTTGCATTTCAGAAAAGGTATAAATTGTATCATAAAAATCAATAAATATAAATTAAATAAAATAGTGGTAGTTTTATTCAATTTATTTATTGTGCCAATTTCATATCGTCTATAGCTGCAAGCACATTTAATTTTAGAATCTGTTTAATGAGACAAATGTATCCTATCACACTTTTCTACAATTTTTTTGAAATCAGGAGTGAGATTGCTTGTTGAGATTCTCATCACAGCCTGCAAGTTAATGTCTGTCAAAGAGCACCTATATTTACTCTTGTTGATCTTCATGCAAGAAAAAACTTTGCTCACAAATATATGTAGACCCAAATATAGAGAACATTTTCCCAGCAAATTTCTTCAAACGTGGACATTTTTTCCAGCAGACAAAGATTTGTAAAAGTCAACTAATGTCACAGCATTAGACATTTCTTTCACAGTGTGATTTGACGGCACGTCAGTAAGTTCAAGCTGCAGCTCCTCAGTGATGGGATAAGAGAGCAAATTGAATTTAGGCTTAGTTTTCTTGAAGTCCTGAAATCTTTTTGGCGGGCCGCAAAAAACTCTGCGGCGGGCCGCATGTGGCCCCCGGGCCGCCATTTGCCCACCCCTGATGTAGGGAATCATGGGGTCTAAATGGATGAAGGTCATTTGGGATTGGGGCAATAGCAAGGGGGGCACCGGGTGATACTAAATGAAAATGTTGGCTGGATCCAACCCAGGATCTATCCCTTTCCCATTCAAGGAAACAGGCCTTTGTTTTCTTGTTGAAGCTGTTCTCCTCACTTGCCACAGGGACATGTGGCTGCGTGCACCCAAGAGCTGATGTCAGGCACCAGAAGTCACGCCACCAGCCCCAGAAGTACTTCCAGCACTTGAGAGGCTTGCGTCAGCTGCTTGATAGAAGCACCCCAGTGTGCTGAGCAAAAAGGGCTGCCATGCCATATATGATGAACTGAGAATTTGGGAGGAATCAGGGATTTGTGCCGGTGCGAAGAGGAACTTCTTCCAAATTGACCAAGGCAAGGGCTGGAAGAGAACTGAGCATTCACAATGGAACAAAGGGCCTTCTTGATCGTGACACCAAAACTTTGGGACTCTCTCCCTCTACCATCATCTCCCCCAGCAAGTGAAGACTTGTTTTGTTTTGCTTGGCATATCCCCAATAACTTGTCATTGGCCCTCCTCCCTGGCTTTGGCACTAACAGTGTTTTTATTTAATTATTGCATATGTACTTCATCTTAAATGTTGTTTTGATGTTCGCAGCCTTGGGGTACTTATTTGGGTGGAAAGGCAACATAGAAATGCTTTAGATAAATAAAACTTAACAAGGTCTAAAAACCACATGGCTACGGCAAGCACCTGAGTTAACCCACTCGCTGGCTACAGAAACAGAAATTCTTTGCCAGCTGAGGGCCAGACTAGTAAAAGTAGGACTACTGACAAATTCCTATGAAGCGGGAGCCACGTAATGTGTAGCTTGAGTCGGTAAACTGGAGGAAAGGAACTGAAATTGTTAACCACGCCCCCCCAACTGCTGATGTCATGGTTGCTTATCTATATATCTAATAGCCAAGTGCCCCCCCGCGTGCGGATACCTAATTCTGCACGGGGGGGGCACTTGGAGGGCAGAGGGGGGGTTCTGCAGGTGGGGAGTGACCCCCCCGCCTGCAGAAAAATCCAAAAAGTTTGAAAAACTTCTCGGGGGATATTTAAATTCCCCGAAAAGTTAAAGTGTTTTCCGTGCACGCGTGGAGAAAGCTCTGGCCACTGTAGGGGAGGGGGTGGGAAGCGGCGGGGAGGGGGGAGAGCCTCAGCGGACGGCAGTCTCCCTGCCGCCGCCGTTTTGAAGGAAGGCGGGGAGGGGGGGAGCCTCAGCGGACGGCGGTCTCCCTGCTGTCGCCGCTGCCGTTTTGAAGGAAGGGAGGGGGGAAGCTGCCAAAGGGGGAGGGGGTAGAGGCTCGGCGCACCGGGGGAGAGGAGGAGGAAGAGACTCACTCCCCCCCCCCCCCCGCGAGTATTGCGGGTCCACCGGCTTGTTTCCAACTAACTTCAACACTGGAGGTAATCACCACTGTGGGGAAAACAGCTGAAAAATGAATTGGGGGGAGACACACCACAATCAGGAGGAATGTTCAGCTCCCTCTATCCATAACACAGTTTAAATCTCCACACGCACACACACACAATTTATACCAATTTGGTACCATCTATCACAAATATTTATATTATATATATATATATATATATATATATATATATATATATATATATATATATATATAATATTATATATGTGTGTGTGTGTGTGTGTGTGTGTATATATATATATATATATATATATATATATATATATATATATATATATATATATATATAGACACACACACACAAAGGTGGGGAAAAGAGGGTGTTCGGCCATGGGATAACCCACTGTGTTTGCTCCTAATCCATCAGCAACCTTAAAACAAACACCACAGGCTATTTTTGGTAGAAACTCTCTCAAACCAAAGCCACCCACAGTTACACTGCTGTAGCTATACTCGATACTAGCCCAAGGTCATCTCTCAGTAAGGACAGATTTTTTTCCCCCCAGCTCCACAGAACCAGGCGTATTTGGAAAGAAGCACTCGCAGTTACCAGAGACAAGACATGGCTGTAGGTTGCATAACTAACCAGTGGTATTTTGGCATCCAGAAATTACTACGTGTGCAACTCAGCAGTGATTTATTGCTGTTTTGCCCCAGGTGCTGTAAAAAGACAGTCCAAGCGGTCCTGAAATAGTTGTGATGCCTGCCCTGTTCAAAGGCACCATCCTTCATGTTGCTTTACTCTATGGGTCAAGGTGACCCTCTCATCACGAAGCGATACTGCCCAGCTGGTCTTCCATTAACTCGACACTTGGTGCATCTCCCAAAATGACTATCCACCTTTTTAACAAAAGAAGGACTACCACGGTTTTTGCTCAGTCATACAAGGGTCATCTATATTCCATCACAGCTGGGGAGACATCCAATTAGTTGCTTCTATATTCTCGAAAGGCATGTTTTGAGTTTTTTGTTTCAATATGCATTCAGAAGCCTGTTACACTCCCTACGCTGTGAGATCCAACCGAGTTCGAAATGCCGCTTGTACTTCTGCAAACTGCAGAGTCGGAGCTCTTCAATCACACCCCGAATCATCAGTTCCCACGTCCCTTTTCCCCTCCCTTTCTTTTGTACCAAATAGCCACCCTGACGAACTGTTCAGCAGAACTCAAAAGTTCACCCATTGTTTTGTGATACTCTGTGGGTCCTAACAAAAAGAAGTCATGCTACAGTTCTTTCTGGAATGTTTCTGTAAACCAGCACAGTGACTGTAGACTGAATTCAGAAAGTGCACTGCTGGATTAGTCCACCAGCTGGACTGCATAGGAAATTTTCACTAAAAAAAGAAGGGGTGATTTCTGCCAATTCCTCCCTCCCACCACCTCCAACTCCTCCCTCCTGCTGTTATTAGGAGGAACATTTCAGAGAACATTTTGAGGTGCAATAGGACGGGGAAATCACAGAAATCCCATTCTGGGCACAAAACTCTTCCATCAGCAGAGATTTACGGCCGGGTTCAAGCCCAAGGGACCCCGTTGTGCCCAAGCACAGCAAGCCCCGCATTTCCCAGAATCCCACAAATAGGGCATGAAAGCAATTGGCCTCCCCATTGGCCGTCCCCCACCCCCAGCATCTGGAGCTCTGGAGGAGAGATTTCTCTGACGAGTCACGTTCATGGAGCCATCTTGGCTAATATGGAACAGCCGTAGTTTCACCCGCACAGGCCAACCATTTGGCAGCAAAGCACACAGGCGCCAAAACTAATCTGGGCTTCCACTGTCATTTAATTTTTTTGTTTGTTTGTTTTTTAAGAGGGAGGAGACGTGACTAGAAGCTGGTCCTGACCTCTCTGCCTTCCTCCTCTCCTCCTCCTCCAGAACCGGGGCCCAGTTTTCCCACCCCAGTTTGGAGGCGTTCCTTCCCCACTCACTCTGGCGTGTTGATCCAGATGATGTCCAGGTGGCAGTAATAAACACACTCCTTATCCTTGTAGGTGTAGCACGTACAGCGCTTGGCTCGGTGGTGCCCTCCTCCCAGGCCGGCCACTTTTGCCGTGCCGGTGGTGTTGCCGCTCCTGGAAGACAACAGCTCCCCTGTTGGTGTCTCGTTTTCTTCACTCTCTCTTTCCCGAAGCCCCAGAGGCCTCAGTCCACGACTGATGCCACCACCCGGGGGCAGCAGGGGGTGAGAGATGGGCAGCGGGAACCCTAGTGGCCATGGAGAAAAGAAAAAGAGCTAAATTAGAGGGGTGGATTTTTAACCATTCACACCCATTTTTTGGAGAGGCAGCTGTAGGTCTGGATAAAGGAGCAACAGTGGGAGGGCTTCTAGTGTCCTGGCCCCACTGGTGGACCTCCTGAGGGCACCTGGTGTTTTTGGCCACTGTGTGACAGAGTGTTGGACTGGATGGGCCATGGGCCTGATCCAACATTGGCTTCTCTTACGTTCTTATAGGCTGTTACTAAAAGTCTCCAGCAAACGATAGCGTATAGAAATAAAAGCTGTAAACAAAAACAGCACAATTTTATGCTATCGCAACATTTATTTTTATTTATATACTAAATTTATTAATTGCCCAATTCCCTGCAAGTCAGGGCTCAGGGGGATGTCGATCATTTATTAAAAAAACATCAAGATAAAATAATTAAACCTAGGGCTCTTTTTCTAGCAGGAACTCCTTTGCCTATTAGGCAACACACCTCTAATGTAGCCAGTCCTCCAAGAGCTTACAGTAGCCCTTGTTAAGAAGAGCTCTGTAAGCTCTTTGAGGATTTGCTACATTAGGGGTGTGTTGCTGCTAGAAAAAGAGCCCTGATAACCATTAATAACATATTTCAAGCAAGGAGATGGCGCTTACTAATTGGTTCCAGTTCAGACTGCTGACCGCTTTGTGGGCAGGGGAGAGGTGGGCAAAGCAGATATGAGAGGCAACTGGTACAGAAAGGGTGCCAGCGACGATGGAAACTGTTGCTGTCCTCAGCCAAAAGCCTGGCAGAACATCTCTGCCTTACAAGCCCTGCGGAATTGCATCAGGTCCTGTAGGGCCCTGATGGTATTTGGCAGAGAGTACCACCAGGTTGGGGCCACGACCGAAAAGGCGTAACATAAAATAACAGAGATTCCACACATTATTCAAAGCTGACAGCTCAGAGGGAGAGCCGTGTTGGTCAGCAGTAGAACAGCCAGATTCAAACCCAGTAGCACCGTAGAGACGCACAAGGTTTTCAGGCTTTGAGCTTTCAAGAGTCAAAGTTCCCTTCATCAGATACAAGTAAGGGTGGTATTTGTATCTGACAAATGGAGCTTTTACTCTCGGTAGCTCATACCCCCAAGATTGGGGTCTCTACGGTGCTACTGAGATCGAATCTAATTATTTGAAGTTGAAAATAATTACAGGTGAAAGGAGAAAAAAACAGAGGAGGAAGAGGCACAAGAGAATAGCAACGATTCTATAATAAAATTATCCAGAAAGCAGTGTTCCCTCTAAGCTGAGTTACTGTGAGCTAGCTCACAGTTTTTTAATCTCCGGCTCACCGATTTTTGACTTCGCTCAGGAAGGATGGCTCCAGAGCAAAACTAATTTATGCGGCAGCCAAATTGCTCACTCACAACTTTAATGCCAGTAGCTCACAAAGTAGAATTTTTGCTCACAAGGCTCCAGATCTTAGAGGGAGCACTGCCAGAAAGGTATGCCAAATTGCATCCAGTTTCCACGCTTAATAAATGCTTTACTTTAAAAAAAAAAAAAAAACCAGACTGCTGCTCGGCATAGCTCCGAAGCTCAACAGCATATGTTTAGATTTTCAGTTATGCAACATTAAATCTTGGGATTCACTTACACTCAAGCGGTGGTTAAACATAACCACCACACAAGGGTGAAGGAATCCTGAGGGTTATGTACTTTCAAGAACCCAAACATCCGGAAATATTCCAAAGTTTCCTTGCATTAAACAAACAGACCGAAGAAGCATGCTAACATAGGGATTAAACTACTCATCAGCGAGGTCTTACCTAAGAACAGTCCATAGCACGTGCGTTAGAAAAGCACTGGAAGAACAACAGCCTCTTGCGGAGTCCGCTGGCACACAGATTTCAGAGAAGATCAAGAGTACTTCTGTCCGCAGAAGGAGCAAGAGTGTTTTTAGGGGTGTCGATGAAGGAGGTCACAATCTTAGAGGTAAACGCAAACATCATTTTCCGTACCGCACTGCAAAAGATCCCGGGGAGGTGGGACTGTGGTCGACTGTGCCACTTAAGGATACCAACATGTCCCCAGAGCATTGGTGAACATAACTAAAAAGTTAACTACTTTATGTATCTAGATCAAGATGGGTAGCTGTGTTAGCCTGTCTGTAGCAGCAGAAAAGAGCAAGAGTCCAGTAGCACCTTAAAGACTAACAAAATTTGTGGCAGGGGATGAGCTTTCATTGAGTCACTGCTCACCTTCAGATATTTTATAAATAGTTTCAGGTGAGTAGCCATGTTGATCTGCTGTAGAAGAGCTGGACACAAGGCCGGAAGTACCCTTGAAATCAACAAGATTTTCAGGTGGTAAGCCTTTTAGAGCTAACGTTCCCTTCATCAGATCTAAGGAAGCTTTGACTATTGAAAACCTTGTCATCTTATACTTATGGGCAGTCTACAAGTTTGCCTGACAACAATCCTGTGAGTCTTCACAGCACTTCTAATAGTAATATTCACGACGGTCTTGAAAAGTAGGCCCTGTATGATTATCACCACGGCTGATCCACTCACCTAAGGCCACCCAAGCCAGTTCCTAGCTGTGATCAAACTTGAATCAGGGACTTCCCAGCTGACAAACTCGCACTCCTACTCATTAAAACAAAGTTTGAGTCCAGTGGTACCTTTAAGACCAACAAAGGTTTATTCAAGGTATGAGCTTTCGTGTACCTTGAATAAACCTTTGCTGGTCTTAAAAGTGCCACTGGACTCAAAATTTGTTCTGCTGCTTCAGACCCACACGGCTGCCACCTAGTTCTCCTACTGTAACCACATCCGGAGAGAGTGGGGCATGGTCCCACAGTCCACGGAAGACAAGGGGCTCAGAAAGGAGCAACTCAGCTTTAAAATGCAATAAAAGTCATTTGTCTGGTCAATGTACACCAATTCTACCTAAACGTATATTCCAAGTCTTCAATACAATTTGGAAATATTCCTCCATTTTTATTTTTTGAATATTTTGTCACATTTCTTTCATCAGCGAGGAACTTTGGATTTCCCCTTTCGGAAATCGTTAACAATCCTGCAAATGTATCATTTAGTAATAACTGTTGCCAAATGGCATTTTTAAAATGGGGGGAACATTCAAAGATTTATTTTAAAACTACATGCATTAAAAAAATTAATTCCAGAAAAAGATGGGGGGGGGGGGTCGCTGTTCATATTAATTGTTTCATTATATAACCCCTTGTTTTTTTCCAGAAATAAAAGGACGTTTAGCGCCATTTTAAAGAATAACAAAGTTGTTGTTCCAGCATAAACTTTTGTGGATTAGAGCTTGAGTCAACAAGTGCTTATGAAGTCATCTTAATAAAAATATACTATAATATACTGTATGTACAATATTGGAATAATTCCCCTTAGCGATAATTATATTGTTATTACTAGACATACAGATGCCTAGATTGTCCTTAACATCACACCGAAATGAAAGACAATTGTGTTTGATCTAGAACGTTAGTAACACTGTTAGGCAGCAATTACAGAGGGTGCGGTCACACGGCACTGGATTCCCGCTGGGATTTTATCCGGGTTTTTTTCTTTCGGGTTGGGATGTTCATACATCCCAACCCCAGCGGCAGCAGTGGCAGGGGGGAAGGCACCCTTCCTGCTCACAGGAGAGCGCTCTACACCCCCCTTTGCCGCCAGCTGCCGCCGCCAGCCACCAGCAGACCCATCCTGGCTGCCTGGCTCGCCCCGCGCTCCGCTCTGGGCCCCGCCAGTCGCCGCCTGGTAATTTTTGGGGTTAGAGTATGTGGGGGGGGGGGCTAGGCAGCGGCGGCAGCGGCTGGCAGGGTTTGGGGCCGGGAGCGGAGCACGGGGTGGTTTGGGGCCGGGAGCGGAGCACAGGGGAAAAAAACAGGGAGGGATGAACTGAACAGCCCTCTCTCGCAATGATTGCGAGAGAGGGCTGTCCAGATTGGCTAAATTGTGCATTCCTTGTGCTAACACCCGGAAAATACTTGTTTTTCCAGGGGTCTTTAAACGCGGGAGAAAAGCCGAAGGGTTGCGTGAGTGAGCGAGCTTCAGAGCAGGATCCGTATGAACAGGAGATTAAAAAGCGAGAGGAAACAGCAATAATTCCCCCGGTAAAGTCCCGTGTGACCGCGGCCACACACACACACTAAATAATCCACTTTCAATGCACTTTCCAACTGGATTTTACTGTGTGAACTGTGTGAACGCAGCCTTAGCCTTCCAGACTGCAAATCAACATAGCTAAACTGAGGAAACCCTGTAGATCTCCATGAGATTTCTACAGCTTTATGCTGTGCGCTTATGCACAGGTTCTAAGGAGCAAATCCCCCGCAAATTCCTGAGTATATATACTAAGCTGACTAAGTATATATACTAAGTATATATACTAAGCTGCAAAATCAAGCTCCTTTCATTTAATACTACTGAAGACATTGCTCCAGCACAATACCTAAACAGGGCCTACCTTTCAAGGCTGTGGTGAGGCTCATGGAGACCATTATTAGAAGTGCTTTGAAGGCTCACAGTACGCTTATTACCTACCTGGCAAAGGTCTAGGCTGCCATTACATATAAAGGAGTTTACCTGGAAGTTATTTTCATCCCGCCTCGCAAAGCGTTCTGCTATCCTTAAACGGCACCGTCCAACAGCCCCTCCCCACTCTTCCCGGGACCTTTTGCTGGGCGATAAAGGAGATTTTGTTCGCCCACACCGCTGAGCCTTCAGGCTGCTTCACCGACGACACCCGTAAAAATCCCGCTCCTCCTCCTGTGACCAGTCGTGCTTGGATCCCCTCTGGAATCCGGGCGGCCGGGGCGGCGATCCGTAACGCCCCCTCCCTCCCCACCCACCCCCCGCCCCACAGCTCTGTTACCTGTGCTGGATGTGATTGTCAGTCCCAAAAGTATCAGGAATCGCAGCTCCATGAAACCCAAGTGGCAAACTTCTTCACTTGCAGGCAAACGTGGAGGGCAAAAGGGGAGGGGGGGCACAGTGTTTCCCCCCAAGCAAAATCACTCCCGGCAGCAGCAGGAGGAGGAGAATTCCTGGCTCTTCTTTCTCCTGCGAGCCCGTCTTCTTCCTTTCACGCGCCGAGGGGCTCTCGGGGGCTGCAGGGTAAAAACGACGCCACCACCCCCTCCGCGCAGAACTAGTCCTGAGAAAGGGGGAAGCGCCGGGGAGAACCCCCAAGGCGCTCCATGTCTCGCCTATTCTTTGGGGTTTTCTCCAACGATCCGATTTGAAACTGAAGGGGAGGGGGGTTCCAAAAGACACACCACCCCCACCACCACGCCGGCGGGGAGCCGCTTCCCTTTAGGCTTGTCTGCCTCCGCACCGTATTTCAGCCGCAGCCAAGCGAAGCGCGCTCCGACTGGAAACCGAGACGCCGCTTGCAAAAACGCGCTCCGCGCTCGCAGCGGCCCATCACTGGTCCCCAGCGCGGTCGGCTAAGGGCGTGGTCTGAGGCAAAGGGGCGTGGCTTGTGGCTATGGGGCGTGGCCTAGGCTAAGGCTCTACTTCTGATTGGTTCCTCTCCATCCTGAGATTTCCTTCGAAGAGGTTGTGGGCTGGCTGAGCGGTTTGCATTGGGGCGCGGAGAAGCCACGAGGTGGAAGGTGGATGCAAGTATAAAGAAATGTCTGGATGACACCTGCCGTCTAAGGTGCAAGGTGCATTTGATTAACTGCTGCTGTTCTCAAGGAATAAGGATCTTTTCGTCTCTCTCCCCGTCTACCACCATCTTGAAAACTTCTTTTACACTTTTTTTTTTTTTTTTTGCATCAAGTTGCAGCACACTATGGCAACTCAATCGGACAGGGTCCTCAACATGGTGCCCGTGGGCGTTATGATAGACGAGAAGGGATTGGATTTATACCCTGCCCTTCAGTCAGAGTCTCAGAGAAGCTTACAAGCTCCTTTCCCTTCCCCTCCCCTCCCCTCCCCTCCCCACAACAGGCACCCTGTGAGGTAGGTAGGAGAAGCTGAGAGAGCTCTTTCAAGAACTGCTCTGACAGAACTATGGCTTGCCCAAGGTCATCCAGCAGTTGTGTGTGGAGGAGTGGGGAATCAAACCCAGTTCTCCCAGATTAGAGCCCGTGCACTTAACCACCACACCAAACATGCTTTTAGAAAGTAGGAGGGGCCAGGTGAGGCTTATGAGCAGCAAGGCTTCTGAGTGGCTACTGGAGACTGATTTCATTGGCTGTGCAGATTTTTGAAAATGTTGCTTTGGCAGCAGCTGCCATCACAGCACAAGTACCTTTTAAAAAGAAAACCCTATTGTATCCAGGGATAAGGGAAGAAGGGAACAAAAGTAATAAGTCTGCATATAATTCTTCTCTACATATCATTTCACACTACAAGAAAAATAGACTGTGAAATTTTAAAAGTTCATAATGGCTTCTTCATATCATATTATCAAAAAGTTCATATCTTTGTTTCTTTTTTGCCCAATCGTAAATTTACCCGTAGTCCAACAAAACCTTCTTCCATTTTCTCTTTTAAGATCAAAGTCAACCTGTCCATTTCCGCACTTTCCATGGTCTTCATTATTAGGTCTTGTTCAGAGGGTATTGTTGGAAGTTTCCAAGAAGTTGCAAATAATATTCTAGCTGCTGTTACTACCTGCAGGGCTATTTTTGGGCAGGAACGGAGTTCCGGCTGGCTTCTGAGTTGGCCACGCCTACAGCCTACCTCCCCCTTGGGAGGTAGGCACCTTGGGGAAGCCAAGCTGATCCAAGGAGGGAAGGCGGTTTAAACTGCCTCCCCTCCTTGGGTTCCCCAAGCACCCCGCAGCTTCAGGGAACCTGGGGAAGCCGATCCAGAAACTGCCTTCCTTCCCTCGGGTTCCCCATGTGCCCTGCAAGCCGCGGGGCGCCTGGGGAAACCGATCCTGGGAAAGAGCTGTGCTGTCAGGGGTATGGCCTAATATGCTAATGAGTTTCCACTGTTGGGTGTGGCCTGTTATGTTAATGAGTTCCTGCTGGGCTTTTTCTACAACAAGAGCCCTGACTACCTGAATTATAGCACAAGGATCTTTATTGTGTGACTGGAGTTAAGCTGCAGCAGTCTTTTTATGGCTGGCTGCGCTTCCTGCGGCAACAAATTCATGGCTGCATTCATGTGTCAGAATCCCAAAAGTGTCCACAGGTTCAAAAAGGTCGGGGAGCCCTACAATAGAGTTTTGGAGGCAAGAGAGGTTTAGAGGTAGGTTTCCGTTGCATGCCTCTGCCTAGCCTTCCCTTGTAATCTCCCATTCAAGTACTAACCAGGATTGGCCTGGCTTTAGCTTTCCACATCTGGCAACATCCTACTAGCTTGGGCTATCCCCGTTCCGGTGCAACCGTTCTAAACAAGTCCAGTTTGTTCAGCAACACATCCTTTCTGAAGACTGAAATTGCAGACTCTTAGATTTGCCATTATGCCTTAAAGCGGCTTATTTTCTTTTCCTTTCTTCCCTGTTTTTGTTCTGAATCTCTAACCTGACGACGTGTCCCTGCAAACTCAAAAAGATCACATGCTGGTGTGTGATGCTCTTGGTTTTGAGGTATTTATCACATGACTTGAGGGTTTGTGGAAACAATGCAGTTACCTGCCTCCTGAACATTAGGTTATGTCTGCCCTCCTAATAGGGTTGCCAAGTCCAGGTTGGAAAATACCTGGGGACTTTGGGGGTGGAGCCAGGAGAAGGTGGGGTTTGGGGAGGGGAGGGGCCTCAGCATGGTACAATGCCATAGAGTCTACCCTTCAAAGCAGCCATTTTCTCCAGGGGAGCTGATCTCTGTCAGCTGGGGATCAGCTGTAAAAGCGGGAGATCCCCAGGTCCACCTGGAGGATGGCAACCCTACCTCCTAACAACCTTGGGAGAACAAGCCACAATTAGTGGCTTGAGAGGAAGTGAATTGTGTTGGACTGCTATTGTAACGACCTGTGTTCAAATCCCCACCACGTAGGGCTGCCAAGTCAGCCCGGGGGGCGGGGGATCCCCCGCTACAGGGGTTCCCGATCCACCGGCCAGCATTCGGCCGGCAGGGGGAACCTCGCCCCCGAAAGTCGTCCAGCCAGGACGACTTCTCAAGCGTAATGATGTCACCCGGAATGATACCATAGAGTTTTGGGGCGATTGCCAGAGCATCGCCCTGGCAACGCCCCCAACGTGCTGACGTCACTTCCGGTGACGTCGCCGCCGAGGAAGCTTCCGGCGGACGGGGGACTCCCCCCTGCCGGTGAGTATTAAACACTTGGCAACCCTACCACCACGCGTAAAGATCAGTGAGTGATTTGGGGCCAATTACTCAGCCTAACAACCTACGAACCAGCAATTAGCATGACGTTCTATGAACCAGTGCCCTAACATTGCATTCTACGATCCAGCACCTCCTGCTACTCGTCCCTGGCCCTAGGGGTCTTCGACTTGCCTCAGCTAGAGCCAGGGCCCCTGCCTGGTGGGCTGAGCTGCCTGATGACATCAGGGCCCTGCGGGACCTATTAAAGTTCTGCAGGGCCTGTAAGACGGAGTTTCTGCTGGGCTTTTAGTTGAGGCAGCGGGCATCCACTTTGATCTGGACTCCCCTCCAGCAGCCACAGGTCCTAAAACCGAGACAAAAGTGTGTGTGTGGGGGGGGGGGCTGTGATATAAAAGGGAGATATAAAATATGGCTGTGATATAAAATATGGCTGTGATATAAAAGGGTCAAGCTAACGGAATAAGCTAGTAGAAAAATACAAATATTTATTATGGTGTACACATTAATGAAAGATAAAATAAGTTAAAAGAAATGGTCCAAATATCAGACTCTTAAAACTTCTGACACGTATTGCTGATAGTTTTACATATACAATTGATGGGTATATCTTAGGACCAGTAGACCATACGCCGTTTCGGCCCCTTAGGGCCTTCCTCAGTGGTCAATGTTACTATTGTAAGGCAACACACACCCAGAAATAAATATATGAAAAAAGATTTTCTTTAGAAACAGGTGTTGCTTTCTGGAATTATCAAAAGGGAGAGAAAAGAAGCCAAATTATTACATACCAAATGCACATAATAAATCCACATAATAATACAGTTAAAAATAACAGGACATTTTTACCGTTGTTATCTCACGTAATGTGCAGTTGCTAAAAGTTTACACAGTGGGCCATGGATAATCTCTCATGGTAACTGCACATGCTCTCCAAATTGTTCTACCCAAAATAGAAATTATATAATTGTTAGAATTTATAAATAGTATAATTATACAGATAACTTTTAGCCATAGTCTCTAAATTAGGCAACCAACCTGGTAACAAATATCCAAGACAGATCCTAAAATCCAGACTGGAACCACAATATTATCTGTTGAGGTGCACTGTTGTTTAGTCTGTTGGTGGTTTTATTGATTTTAATGGATTGCTATAATATATTTTAGGGGTCATTGTGGTTCAGTGGTTAAGACGCTGAACTGCAGACCGGAAGATCGGTAGTTCAGCAGTTCGAGACCTGAGTGCCGCCTGACGGAGTGAGCTCCTGTCTCTGGCCCCAGCTCCTGCCAACTTTGCAGTTCAAAAGCAAGAAACTGCATGTAGATAAATAAATACCGCTTCAGTGGGAAGATAACAGTGTTCCGTGCACCTCAGCATCTAGTAATGCCGGCCACATGACCATGGAAACGTCTTCAGTGTTGGCTCTTCGGCTTGGAAACAGAGATGAGCACCGCCCCCTAGAGTCGGATTTGACTGGCTTTCGATTAAGGGAAACTTTTACTATAATGTATTTGGAACTGTGAATCTGCATTAACTGCAGACCTTTATGATGGTACCTGCCCTGACCCTACAATGTGGGGTGGGCAGGATATAAGTCTAATAAAATAAAATAAATAAAATAAACTACCTCACAGGGTTGTTTGTGACAGGAAAAAATGGGAGTCAGGAGAACCATGTACTCTGAGCTTCTTGGAGGAAGAACAGGATAAAAATTGGGCAGCTAGGACTTGAACCCAGACCCAAGCATACTATTCACATATCCACTCGGTTTACCAAGAAACCATAGCATCCTTACATATTTCAGAGGATTCTGGAATACTCACAAGGACTTTGTGGGGTAAGTTTCCCTCTGTCCTGTCCTTGAAAGCCCTCATAGCTTCTCTGTCTTTCCTGTCTCCTCTCCTTCCCATCAGCCAGCCTGCTTTTATCTTCTCCCCATCTTCTGTTTTCCACGGCAGCAGGTTGGAGCCCATGAAATCAGGGGATCCACTCTCCCACCTGGGTCTGGCAACCCTAACTCCTAGTAAACTTAACCAGATGTTGTCCTAAATAAGTGTCTTCAGCTGAGGAGGAGGAGGAGATTGGATTTATACCCCACCCTTCACTCAGAGTGGCTTACAAACTCCTTTCCCTTCCCCGCAACAGACACTCTGTGTGGAAGGTAGGGCTGAGAGAGCTCTGAGAGAACTGCTCGTGAGAGAACAGCTCTGAGAGAACTGTGACTGGTCCAAGGTCCCCCAGCTGGCTGTATGTGGGGGAGTTTGGTGCAGTGGTTAGGAGCGCAAAATCTAATCTAGGATCTTTCAGTCACTTCCACCCACCCACCCACCTACCTACCTACCTAACTTTTATCTGAGCCTATGTCTTCAGCTATATGTATTATTCAATTACTTTATTTATAGCCCGCCTTTCTCCACAATGGGGACTCAGAGTAGTTTACTTCCTTTTCCTCTCCTTTGTTTTATCCTCAGGGCAACTCTGTCGGGGGGGGGGGGGGCCCTGGGACTGGAAAACCATGGGAGAGGGCTGCTTCCCCAGCCTGCCTGCCTAACTGTTTGGCCTGGTGCTGCTTTCCTCACCTCAGGTGGGCCAGGCCCTGTCTCGCAGAGGCTGGGCACTACCTCCCTCATCTAAGCTGGGTGCCTCCCTCACCTCACACAAGGCTTGGCTGGGTCAAGCCCTGCCTCACCTCACGTGGGGCCACCCTCTGCCTTGCCTCACAGGGGGCTCAGCTAGGCCAAGTGCTGCCGTCTATGGTGCCTCACCTCGCACAGGGATCAGGCAGGCCAAATGCCACCCTCTGCCTCACTTCATCTCGTGCAAGACTCGGCTGGGTCAGCTGCTGCTTCCCTCAGCCTTGCTCCCCACCAGACTTAGCCCAGACTGGGCGCCACTGTCTGCCTCGCCTCACGTTCTGTGGGGCTCGGCTGGGCCAGGTGCCGCCATCTGCCTCATCTCACACAGGGCTTGGCTGGGCCAGACACTGCTGTCTGCCTCCCCTTGCCTCGTGAGGGGCTTGGCCTGAGTACCGCCGTCTGCTTCGCCTTGTGTGGAACTTGGGCAGTCCAGGAACCGCCATCTGCCTTGCCTCGCCTTATGTGGGGCTCAGCTGGGCCAGGCACCACAATCTGCCACAGTTTGCCTAGATCTGGGCCCTCCAGGTCAGGACTTACTGCTGTGAGAATGAAAGAGTGGCATCTTAGTTCCTAGCAAGTAATCCTCTCTGGTTTCTGTGGACTGGTGTCCAAGAAGGGTTGTCACGTCCTTGCCTGGAGACAGCGCCTCCATCTTGCTTCAGTGCTCCAAGGGACTGAGTGAGCCAGCGGATGCCAACATCTCAGGGTCAATAATGAAGATGTAGGAGGGCCTTCACAGGGGCAGTGCTGCAGCTGGGTGAGGACCTGGCAGCTCCACACCCCCCCCCCCCCAATAAAGCAGGAACATGCATTTTGCAAGGGTCTTGCAGAACCTGTTCTTATTTATGAACAGGCCCGTAGCTGCAGTGGGGCATCTCAAGGCTAGGCCCCCCGACTTACTGGCAGGGGCCCACAACTCCCCATCCAGCCCAGGGCCCCTAAGAAATTTAAATGCCCCCTGGCTAAAAAATTCCTGGCTATGGGACTGCTTATGAAAACGTATTTTCGAAGGATTTTAGAGGGCATAGGAATATTGTCCTGTTGTGGGGGCAGGCCAAACTCTCCGGCTGTATCTTATGGCTGAAAATATTCAGAGCCTTTCATTCATAACATGAGTAGTCAGTTCACTTCTTCATAGCAGAGCACGCAAGATGTTGCGCTGATAAGTTGTGGAATGGAACGATGGCCGTTGCCTTGTCCACTTACTCACCTGAGATTAAAAAAAAATACAGAGAAGCACCAGGACCCTTTACATGGATGGCCCAGGCTAGCCCAATGTTGTCAAATCTCAGAAGCTAAGCAGGGTCAGCCTTGGTTAGTACTTGGATGGGAGACCACCAAGGAAGTTCAGGGTCACTAGGCAAAGCCAGTCTGTGGCAAACTGCCTGCATTTGTCTCTTGCCTTAAAAACCCTATGGGGTTGCCATAAGTCAGCGGTGACTTGACGGCACTTTCCACCACCAAGCAGAAGCTGCCCTACTCTGGATGCTCGAGGCTAGCCCAATCCTGACAGGTCTCTGAAGCTAAGCAGGGTCAGCCCTGGTTAATATTTTGTTGGGAGACCACCAAATAACTCCAGAGACAGAAGCAAGCAATAACAAACCACCTCTGAACATCTCTTGCCTTGAAAACCCAACCATAAGTTGGCTCCAGCTTGACAACTCTTTCCACCACCACTACCACCACAACCCTTTAAGGAAATAAATACTAAGTGAGATGATTCACACTGGCACTCAGCCCTGCACAGGCACCTCAGCAGAGTGTGGGGCCTGCCCTGACTTCCGGGAGAGAAGTGACCTTGCAATGAGTAATGTACTCCTCATTTCCCCTATGGACCTCTCCTTTGTAAATCTCCCTCCAGACTGTTGTACTTCACAGGTCTGGCTTTGAGCTAATGTCATCCACCATTAAGACATAAATGCCTCATTCCCCAAATGGAACCCCAGCAGGATTCAAAATGTGGTATGATAAACAGCCCTTTGTGCGTTGGTAAATAATTTCTGCTCCATGGGTTTTTTTGTGAGTCTTTCAGCAAGGAGTGAAGTGAGTCTTTGCTGAGGAACAATTTGTTTCTGGACCTCAAAGAACGTTGACAATTGTCAGGCACCAAGCCAAGACCCATTGCTCCAGCTTGTCTGGAAATATTCACAGCGCTTTCCAGCGCAGAGAAAATTCACTGATTTTTATACCGGGATGTTGTAATGCCTACGCTGATTCACAGCTGATTTATGATTGTCATTACTTCCCCACTTATTCATAGAAGATTCTTTAAAGTCACAGTGAAAGACGCCATCGTTTCTGATATAACTCACCAATGCCGCCTCTGAAATATTTATGAGGGATGCGATTGTAAGGTCTTATCATTTCCCTTCTTCGTGTATTGCAAAATCCCTGCTCTTTCCCAAACCGTGGAACATTTAAGGTGCTGAGAAAAGAGAAACGAACAGGAAACCAACATTGTTTTCTTTCACATGTGGACTTTTTTTTTTTTTTAACCTGGAGTGTTTACTAGGAAAATAATAGAGTTCTTATGTCCAGGGCTTTTTTTAATGAAAAAGTCCAGCAGGAACTCATTAACATAATAGGCCACACCCAACAACAGAAACTCATTAGGATATTAGGCCACACCCTTGACAGTGCAGCTCTTTCCCAGGATTGGCATTCCCAGGTGCCCCGTGGCTTGCGGAGTGCCTGGGGAACCCAAGGAGGGGAGGCAGTTTAAACGGCCTTCCCTCCCTGGATCACCTTGGCTTCCCCAGGCACCCTGTGGCTTGCGAGGCGCCTGGGGAACCCGAGAGGGGGGAGGCTGTAGGCGTGGCCAGCTCGGAAGCCAGCCAGAACTCTGTTCCTGTGCATTCCTGCCCAAAAATAGCCCTGCTTATGTCACCTCAACAACTAAAAATTTATGGTAAGATTTTTGGATAGAAGCTCAGTTCGCCCTGTGCTGAGCAACTGAGACACAGTTGAGATGATTGGAGGTGACAAGACATGAAGTTCGAGGACTACTGGGCCAGCTGAAAACTGATAAGTCTCCAACTCTAGATGGCATATACCCGAGGGTTCTTAAGGAATTTAAATAGTGAAAACGTTGATCTACTAACCAGAACGTGTAACTTGTCGCTAAAATCAGTCTCTGTTCCAGAGGACTGCAAAGTGACAAATATTGGGATAGAAATACCATTGTTCTGGAACAGACAATCAAGATTTCAACATATCTTAGTGGCAACAGTGGGGGAATTGCAGCCTGTGTATTGCATAGCACCTTAGTGTTCATGTGCGTGCATTTATTTTTGTGCTCATGAGAGAAAAAATGCATTGCCAAGACACAGAGATTCCACTTCTAGGGCTGAACTCTGGAAAAACCCTCGCAACTCAAACACAATTTCAACCAGATATTCTTCAAAACAGAGACAGTGATTTACCAGGGGGCTCAACACATTTCTGCCCCCTTATTTAGGACCTCTTGGCTCACGCAGTGGCTCTGCAGTTGGCTCCACTTCTGAACTGGCTCTCTTTGAGGACCTCCCCCAGTTCTCCATCCCAAACGCATTGCCTTGAGCACATATCCAGAGTGAGGGGAGGGGATACAAATAAATGCAGTTCATCCAGGAGTCGCACCTCTTCTCTGTCTCCCAGCATGAGAGGTCCTCCCCCCACAGCTGTGAGTTACCGGAGACGGTGAAGCCAAGCGGCTTTGGAACAGTCTAGCTGTAGTTAGGAAATTATTAATGGGCATTAATAGGTGGCACACAACTTGTGAGTCACATCAACTTGCTAGGGTGGGAGTTAAATTCATTTTCCCCAGGGCTTTTTTTGTAGAGAAAGCCCAGCAGGAACTCATTAGCATAATAGGCCACACCCAACAGCAGGAACTCATTAGCATATTAGGCCCCACCCCTGACAGCGCAGCTCCCTCCCAGGATTGGCTTCCCCAGGTGCCCTGTGGCTTGCGGGGCGCCTGGGGAACCCAAGGCGGGGGAGGCTGTTTAAACTGCCTTCACTCCCTGGATCGGCTTGGCTTCCCCAGGTGCCCCGCGGCTTGCGAGGTGCCTGGGGAACCCAAGGGGGAGAAGGCTGCAGGCGTGGCCATCTCAGAAGCCAGCCGGAACTCCGTTGCTGTGCATTCCTGCCCAAAAAGAGCCCTGCATTTTCCCCTGGGTAGAAGATACAGAAGGAGGCCTGAATAGCAGGAGACTGGATGTCTGTAGGAGGGAATTGGATTGGTGGTGGGGAAATGGGACTGGACATTTTGGGGCTAGTGATGCTGCTCCTGGGCCTCATTTTGGAAGGGCTGTCCAGTGGGCTTAGTTCACAAGAGACTTTTCTTTTTCGGGGGGGGGGGTGAGTGAGTTATTTTCTCTGTCGGTGTGTGTGCGTCTGCACCTGGCAGTCATGCTGCCCTCTGGTGACTGACCCCCACTGGTGACTGACCCCCACTGTAGACCTGGAGGATAGTCAGAGAGGTGGCTGAATAAAGCCTGCCCCTGTCCTCCCAACTTGGTATTCCAAGGAAGTCTCCCATCCAAGTACTAACCACAGTCCACCCTTGCTTAGCTGCCGAGAGCTGGCAAGATTTTTATTAATAATTTATTTTGAATGTCTGTATTTTAAGGTGGAGTTTCTAAGCAGTGTGCTAAGAAGGCACCTGTTCCTGGGGTTAGCCCAGCCCAGGGGCATCGCTAGGGGGGTTCCCAGCCCCTCCTAAATTTCTGGGGAGCCTGTCCCTGAATCCCACATAGCTCCAACTCCATAGATAGTAACCATGGCCTGTGAGGTCACTAGCTCCTCCCTATGATGTCATTGGGTCCCAGTTCTTTTAATGACTTAGCAATGCCTCTGGCCCAGCCCCAGCCCCAGCCGCAGCCCCCCACCCCCACCCCAGGAAATTGGAAAGTCTATGCCTGTGGTGGGAGGTAGCTGTGAATTTCCTGCATCGTGCAGGGGGTTGGACTAGATGACCCTTGGGTCCCTTCCAGTGCTATATGTCTATGTTTAGTAGATCATGGTGCACCAATATAGTCTTATATTAATACTTTATAAGCTTTGGGATGTTCTACGAATATCAGAAACATTTCATTTGTTATAAATTCAATTGCATTGCTCTGTAGAAGCACTGGGCTTCAGTCACACACACTAAGGTCAAATCTACATCTGACTTTCCCGCTGGAATCATTCTAGTTTCAAAAAAACCCGTCTATACCTGTTTCTAGTTTCAAACCATACTTGTTCTAGTTTAAAAATTACTGTTTACATTTGTTAATTGCCCTTCTGTGGTCAAGCTAGCATTATACTGCTTTAAACAGATCCTGTTGCTTAGTACTCTTCAGACCCAGGGAGTGAAATTTGAAACCAGCGAGAAATGAGCTCAGGAAAAGACAGCAGTCAAAATACTTCAGAGGGGAGGTGTAAATTGGGTCTAAATAACCCACTTTCAATCCACTTTCAATGCACTTTCCAACTGGATTTTTACTGTGTGAACAGGCAAAATCCAATTCAAAAGTGCATTGAAAGTGGATTATTTAGTATGTGTGATCACAGCCTTGTACTGTATTTTTTCACTGCAGTGCTTTAGTGTTATATGGTGTCATTCTGTAAGGTTAAAATTAAAATCTACATTTAAAAAAAAAAAGGATACAGCCAGCCATTGTCCATAGGCTTGTACTTCATCTGCTGTTGTCTCCATTCACAGGGTTTTGCAGCGCTTCAAAAACTTCTTTGACCAAACGCAACCGAAATTAATTTGGACACCAAGGATAGAGATGCTAGCCGTTATCAAGTCCTCTGCAGACATTACATTGATGCTCCATTCACATGAAGGGAGAGCCTGCCAGCCACGTGTATCAGAACAGCACACAGGTCCCTACAGTGTACTTGATATATGGGATTATGTGACAAGAATTCAATAACACGTGGATTTTCCATGTGGGTACAGCTGTCGTTGACATGAACCTGAATGAAAGCTGTGCCTATAGGAAAAAAACGATGCATCGCCCAATTCACACAATAAACAGTTGCATGAATCGTGCTGTCAAAGTGCGCAGCTGGTAGGTTCCCCCACCGAGTGAATGGAAGACCAACGTAATATCTGCAGAGGGGTCCAGTCATACCATTTTAGGTTTCCTTAAAACCCATTGGTTTTGGTGGAGTGGTTACACGGCTTGGTGGAGTGGTTAAGAGCACACTCTAACCTGGGAGAACCGAGTTTGATTCCCCACTCCTCCACTTGCAGCTGCTGGTGTGAACTTGGGTCACTCACAAGTTCTCTCAGAGCTGTTCTCTCAAGAGCAGTTCTCCTCAGCCCCACCTACCTCCAGCGTGTCTGTTGTGGGGAAGGGAAAGGAGATTGTAAACCACTCTGGGACTTGGAGTGAAGGGCAGGATATAAATCCAATCTCTTCCTCCGCCTCTTCTTCTTCCTAAAAACACTTACTATGTAATCCTTAAGAAATTATGTGATTAAAAAGGAAGAAAGAGTAAATTTGCTTTCTGTTAGCCTGAATAGTCCAACGTGGCCATTTGGTCCTTCCCATCACCTGCCCTCCTGGACACCATCAGTTACCATCACCTTCCCTCCTGGACACCATCAGTTACCATCACCTGCCCTCCTGGACACCATCAGTTACCGACACCTTCTCTCCTGGACACTATCAGTTACCATCACCTGCCCTCCTGGACACCATCAGTTACTGTCACCTTCTCTTCTGGACACCATCAAGTTACCATCACCTGCCCTCCTGGACACCATCAGTTACTGTCACCTTCTCTTCTGGACACCATCAAGTTACCATCACCTGCCCTCCTGGACACCATCAGTTACCATCACCTTCTCTCCTGGACACCAGCTACCCTGCAAAAGAAGACAAAGGGATTGATTCGCAGCTAGAACAGTAATACTTGGCTGATGCTGCGTGGCTTCTTTGTTAGCCATTTTGGGAATAAACAGCTAAAAAGGAAGGTATGTAAGTTAAAATTAATTGACAGTAGTAATTACTGTTTTTGTAAGCAGAATTTGGAAACATCCCTATCAAGTCGTTTTAAAGGAAATGCTTTTAATCCTATTCCACCTGAAAATGGCTGCTTCCTCTATTTCTGGGTTTCTTTTTAAACAGAGGCTTAGGGCAGGCATTTCTCTTCACATGCATTTGATTCCAAGAGATCTATGAAAGTAGCTAGCTATTAACTTCAGATGTATTTTAACAAGGGTGAAAATTGTTGGATATATATCGTTAACATGGCGCACAAAGGCACACAAGCGCAGTGAAGCCATTTGGTGCAGGGTGTGCATGAGCAAGAAACAAACTTACACGGAGCCTCTTTATATTTGCAGAACCCATATAAGTCGTTTTATTTAAGGAATGCCATTCTAGATAGGATAGAGTAGAGACAGGTTCACTAATCTAGTCTAACTAGCTAAATGAATGGTGATGCAGGAAAGACATCCCGCTCTCGTATTGCCAAGATGGAGAAACATGGCATTGTGTGGAGAGGGAGGAAAAAAGCAGGAAGGAAGGAAGCTTTCTCTCACTCTCTTGTAGTTTTCCTCTGTAGTGTGCAGCAAAGAGACAGTGCAAAGCCCTTCACTTCCAACAAAAATGCCCTTCTAGCACTGAGATGGTAAGAATTACTATAATTACATGCAGGGGTTATTTGGGGCCAGCACAAGGTGGAGCAGCGCTCCACCAGCCCAGGAGTGGGCATGTGGGCAGCCACAGGCCGAATCAGATTCTCTGATCTGATTTGGCCTGCCACCAAATTGCCACCAAAATTTGGTGGTGATTTAAAAAGCAGCTGAAGGGGAGGGGGTTTGAGGGGAAAGCTCCAAACTTACAGGGTAGCTGCTGAAGCCTCTCCCCCAAATATCCACCAAGTTTCAAAAAGATTGGACCAGGGAGTCCAATTCTACAGGCACCCAAACAGCTTGCCCCCAGTCCCTCCATTGTTCTCTATGGTGGGGAAAAAGTAACTGGGAGAATGGGGTTTGATTCCCCGCTCCCCCACATGCAGCGGCTGGGTGACCTTAGGCAAGCCATGGTTTTCTCAGAGCTGTTCTCGAAAGGGCAGTTCTCTCAGAGCTCTCTCAGCCCCACCTACCTCACAGAGTGTCTGTTGTGGGGAGGGGAAAGGAAAGGAGATTGTAAGCCACTCTGAGACTCCTTTGGGTAGTGAAGGGTGGGGTATAAATCCAATCTCCTCTCCTCTCCACTCTCTCTTAATTGTACAAAGTATTAAAAATGTCTAAGTGTGAGGGAGTTTCTTGTAAGCCGCTCTGAGACTCCGAGTGAAGGGCGGGGTATAAATCCAATCCCCTCTTCTTCGTGTGAATGGATAAATATTCAAAGGTTCAACGTTATAACATCTGAACCTGGGCCGAAAAAAGCCCAGCAGAAATCATAGGGGCTACCAGTGTTCTCAGAAGCCCCAACCTGGTCATAGAGACAAGGACTGTCAGAGTTTCCATAATCAGAGGGCTGTGAGACCATTCTGACCTTCGTGCTCGGAAGGCCCTTTCCCAGCTATAGATAGAGATGACATACCTGTTCTCCTGTTTTCTTTCCATCAGCTGGACAACACAAAAGGAGGGAGAAGAAGGGAGAAGTATCCTTTTAAAGCAGAGACAAGGGCAAGACGCATGAAAGGGCTTCTGGAATGTGGAACAGCTGAGAAGGGCGACACCAGAGATCCCAAACCGAGCTTGCGGGAGGAATCCCCCAGAAAAGTGACCTCAACGCATTCCAGATTCTATTCTTGGAATATGATATTTGCACACCCCGTTTTCCTTTAACAGATAAACATTTGCAACATCAGGCCATCTTCAGGCTCATTTTCAAAATCAAGAATGAGAGGTTATCTCAGAGTTTATATATTTATTTAAAATGTTAATAGCCCAGCTCTCTGAGATGCTTAAGGGGTGGTTTGTTATCTTGCAATACCCTTGCCCTACAAAAACGAAAGTTTACTAAGACCGATTTCCCACAAGCGCTGCCTCAGCGTCGGGTCCTCCGTTTCCCCCGATTGCCTGCTTGAATTTCCCACTATTTGCCGTGGGGTGCATTTTGAAATGGGGCTTCGCACGATTTCCTTCACAGCTTCGGTGATCCTCAAAAAAACAGGATCACCAAAGCTGCGGAGGAAATCGGAGGAAATAGTGTGAAGCCCCGGGTCAAAATGCGCCCCGCAGAAAAAAAGCGGGAAATTCGAGCAGGCAATCGGGGCAAACAGAGGACCTGACGCTGGGGCGGCGCTTGTGGGAAATCGGTCTAACTGTTTTGAGTCATTCACAGTCACTCTGTGAATTTTATACAACACAGAGGGTAGACTTCTGTTTACTGGGAAATCATCCCTTTTTAAAGATTCCAAATGCACATATATCTGTTTTAATATTCCTAACCCTGGTTAGAAGACTGAGAACATTCTGCAAGTTCACATGCTGTTACTGCTTTCCCACGAGACTCCCCCTCTCCCTTCCATGGTTGGCTTGAAGCATGATGCACTGTTTATTGTTGAGCAGGTCTGGTGTAGTGGTTAAGTGCACAGACTCCAATCTGGGAGAGCCAGGTTTGATTTCCCGCTCCTCCACCTGCAGCCAGCTGGGTGACCTTAGGTCAGTCACAAGTTCTTTCAGAGCTGTTCTCGAAAGAGCAGTTCTCGAAAGGGCTCTCTCAGCCCCACCTACCTCAGAGGGTGTCTGTTGTGGGGAGGGGAGAGAAAGGAGATCGTAAACCGCTCTGAGACTCCTTCGGGTAGTGAAGGGTGGGGTATAAATCCAATCTCCTCTTCTTCCTCCTTTTATCTTTGCGTTTAACTGATCTCAGGGCATGTTTTCTTGCTGGACTGTGAACACTGCACCTTGAGTAGGTGTTTCTGCAATCCCAGTCCTATTACATTGCTTATTATGCCTCTCTTCCTATTGATTGCAATGACTTAACGCTGTGTAATCTGCCGTGAGCCTCAGGGAAAAAGGTGGACTATAGATAAGGTTAACAGATGGATGAATATATAAGCACTGCAAGCAGCAGATCAAGAGAGGCAGCAAACACAAACCGGGGTGCTGGGAGGTGTAATTTGTCTGGTGTACCTCTGTCTGGTGTGTGTCTTGTTGTGGTGAGGGGAAGGGAAGGAGATTGTAAACCGCTCTTAGACTCCAAGTGAAGGGGAGGGTATAAATCAAATCTCTTCTTCTTCTTCTCTCACTCTTCATAGAGTGTGTGTGTGCTTCAAAGAAACTCAAAGAGCAGAAGACAGACACATCTGGTTCATGTTTAATGATCCTGGGAAAGAGGGGACTGAGTCCCACATTGCAAGTCTGGACGGATTCGTCTGAGCACTGAGCAGGATCCGAAGCAGAGTTCTAAATCTTCTCAATCCAGGGAGGTTAGTGGGCTTAGAAGGGCGTAACTCTGCTTAGAATTGCACTGTGAGAAACGTAATTCACCAGTATGATCCTAAGCAGAGGTAGACCCTTCTAAAACCATTGGAGTCAGCGGGCTTCGAAGGGTACAACTCTGTATTTGTAGCAGATTTGGGGGACCTGCTGGGATTGGCACTTTGAGCTAAGCTCTGTAGCACAGCGGACTGTTGTGGGAGGCATGCCTTACAGTGGAAAAATTCTGGGGACTCGCAGTGGTTTGAACACCATGGGAGGGAGGGGACATCGGAGGGTCCTGGCAAGAAGCAAAAGGGAGGGTTCGTTTGTTGGCTGGGTGGCTTGTTTCTCTGTCCCTGTCCTTCCTTGGAAAACAGAAGGGTTTCTTGTTGTTGTTTTTAAAGTTCCTGTGCTGTAAATGAGGGCACTGCCCGCTGAGGTATTGTTGGTTGTCACCTCCTGCTAGGAAGCTGAGGACACTGCAGACGGCTTCCATTCGTTTGTGGCCTCCATGGGTCAGAGAGAGCCCAGTGACAAACACCGTACATAACAAAGTTTGAGTCCCTTGGCACCGTTAAGACCAACACAGTTTTATTCTGAGTATAAGCTTTCGTGTGCAGGCACACCATCTCAGGCTCATTCGCTTGCTCATCTTCTAATACTGTGTACGCCGTTAAATGCCAACAATGCCCTTCAGTTCTCTACGTAGGGCAAACAGTCAAACACTACGCCAAAGGATAAACCGACACAAATCTGACATCAAGAACCACAACACTGAGAAACCTGTAAGAGAACACTTCAGCCTTCCAGGGCATTCAGTGGGGGACCTTCAAAGTAGCTGTTTTATTGTGAAGGAATTTCAGAAGCAGAGTAGAACCAGGAGCCTGCTAAGTTATGTTATTACAACACTCAGGACAAGGGAACCCCCAGGACTTAACAGAGATATTGGTTTCTTATCTCATTACACATGTGAAGGTTGTTCAGGGTTTTTTTTTATTCACAGGTCTTACCAATTGCCTTCATCCAATCTTAGCTATCTTTATTGCTCGGTTAGGTATGCATCTTGACTCTAACTGGCCCTTCCTGGCAACACTCTCCCCACCCTCTACCTATATATAATGGTTGACGACTTCTGTTTCAGTGTATCTGAAGAAGTGTTCATGCACATGAAAGCTTATACCTGGAATCCTAGAATAAAATTTTGTTGGTCTTAAAGGTGGCACTGGACTCAAACTTTGTTCTTATTCTAAAGCAGTTTGCACAGCTACCCTTTCTTCCTCTGGAGTTTCCAGATGGAATCCTTAAAAAGAAAAGAAGCAATGCATTACAGCAATGTGAACGGATGGGTAGATCAGATGGAAAGAAAGAAATGTTGAAGTCCATTCAGGCAGCATGAAGGTAGGGGAAGACTAGATTTGGGCTAGAAGAAAGCATCAGAACCTCAGAGAAGGAAGTCTGGTCGTGGTATGTTCTGATTCATCTTTTTATATACTTTCTCATTGATCAGAGGCGGCCCCTACTTAGGAGATGTGACAACATTTTCCTGCTCATCTAATTATTCAAATTTATTATCCAATAATTTTCTTTTGGGGTTCGACTTGAAGGGACCTCTAGGGTCATCTAGTCCAACCCCCTGCACAATGCAGGAAATTCAAATACCTTCCCCACACACACACCCTGTAATCCCTGTTCCACACCCAGAAGATGACCTCCAGTATTTCCAGCCCAGCTGGCCTGGAGGAAAAATGCTTCCTGACCCCAAAGTGGCAATCAGCATTTCCCTGGGCGTATCAGAAAGGGTCACAAGAACAAAGCACTGATTTATCCCTTCCTGCTCTCCCTTCTCGTAATCTGCCTATGTTCACAGAATCAGCACTGCTGTCAGTTGACCATCTAGCCTTTGTTTGAAAACCTCCAAAGAAGGAGAGCCCACCACCTCCTGAACTTGACCAATATTTTCCCCCAAAAAATTCCATTCTCATTAAAGGAGAACCTTTTAAGTGTCTGTCCCATCCTTGTCACCACACACAGGTTCTGGTTCTGACTGAATGGGCACAGCTGACACACCCCTGCTGAAGATGGGCAAACACACTCAAGCCATAGCAGCTACCTGGTTTTCTAAGGTGACTACTGCGTCAAGCAGCACTCCCAAGCCGTGAACCTGGCTTTTCAAGGGGAGGACAACCCCGGCCAAGACAGGAGAGATCCTCAGACTGCCTTCCTACTAACCCAGAGAACCTCTCGTCAGGATCAAGTTTCAGCTTGTTCACCCTCTTCCAGCCTTTTTATGACACCAAACGCTGGTTCAGAACATCAATAACATCCACAGAATCAGGTGGGAAAGAAAGGCGGAGCTGGATATTATTTGCATATTGGTGACATTGTGGCCCATACCACCTGATGACCTCTCCCAGGGGCTTCATATAGATATTAAATAGCATGGGCTGGATAAAATGGAGCCCCGTGGCACCCCACAGGTGCCCACCGATAGGACTCGAACCCTGTAATACCATGCCCCTTGGTCCCAGTGCTGAGAGGTGGCTCAGCAGGATGTTATTAATTAATTAATTATCGCATGGCATGGTGTGTAGAACAGCCAGGAGATCCTAAGATGGTCTGGCAGCCAGAAGTTCTAGCTCTTTTTGCATTGCGCACCACTAGGTGGCGAGCTAGACTTGTTGATAAGGCAAGCGTGGTTTCAGAGGTGGTTTGCCGTTGCCTGCCTCTGCGTCACAGCCCTGGTATTCCTTGGAGGTTTCCCATCCATGCATTTTCAAAGTACTTGAGCAATTGTTTGCAAGCGGATTTTCCTGTTTCGCACAAAGAAAATCCAGCTGCAAAGGATTCATAAAGCACATTGAAAATGAACTATCCAATACGTGTGAAATTAATCAACAACAGAGCAAGAAACACAGCTGTGTGTAATGCGCAGTTTAGCCCTCTGCGAAAGAATCTTCGGTATGTGGGACAAACTGACAGTCAGAACATTGCTTTTGTACCATTTGGGGAGCCTCACAGGATTAGGCACCCGGCCACGCAAATTACCAGTTTGTAATCCTTCCTGAATTTACCATCCTAAATTTTAGGATGAGCGCCAAGCATTTATAACTTTATTTTCCTTTTTGAATTTCGGGACATTAAGCATCTGGTTATGGGTATTTCCTGGAATCAGTTGAGTGAAGCTGTTTTTAATGTTTTTTTTCCTGTGCTTCTCATATGTTCCTTCCTCTGCCAGTTCTGAATGTATACTTCTAAGACAAGACAGTGGCTATTATGTTTCCTGTTAAGACATCAGTAAAATATATAAATCTTCACTCTTAACGAGCTATGTTTGTTAGGAAAAGGTCCCACAGGCCGGTGGTAGAGAACACACTTCGCTTGTATAACTCTCGTGAACTAGAAAAGAACAAGAGTCCAGTAGCACCTTACAGACTAACAAAATTTGTGGCGGGGGATGAGCTGCTGCTCAGTTCTTCACGAAAGCTCATCCCTGGCCACAAATGTTGTTAGTCTTTGGGTGCGTTCAGACGGGCAGCTAATTCCGCCATTGGCCCGGCTGTAATTTGATCTAGATCTTTTTGATCCAGCATTGCACGACCAGACAGCTCCCCCATGAATCGCTTTATTGCACGTAACTCAGTGGTGGATTGTCTAGACAGCATCCACTGTAAAGAGCCATGCGGTTGGCTTTTTAAAAAAAAATCCTGTTTGCGTATGCGCATATGTGCCTCACCATCTACTTGTTTTTCGCATGCGCGGACTAAAATGGTAAAAGCACCGCCAGCGGTACCTTCCTCTAGGTACCATTTCAGTTAACAAAGTGCATAAATCTCACAGGACCTTCAGAAACAATAATTGTTTGGATCGTTTGAGCGGAGCTCTGCGGACGTCGCATGTTTAAGCAGTTATGTGTGCATCGCTAAGACTTTTTTAAAATGGTGGCCATTTGGGATGAAGAAGAAGAAGAAGAAGAAGAGATTGGATTTATACCCCGCCCTCCACTCACTTGGAGTCTCAGAGTGGCTTACAAACTCCTTTCCCTTCCCCTCCCCACAACAGACACCCTGTGAGGTAGGTGGGGCTGAGAGAGCTCTTTCCCAAGCTGTCCTTGAGAGAACAGCTGGTACAGAGCTATGGCTTGCCCAAGGTCATCCAGCCAGGTGCAAGTGGAGGAGTGGGGAATCAAACCCGGTTCTCCCAGATTAGAGTCCGCACACTTAACCACTACACCAAACTGGCTCTCTGCAGACCATCCCTATGGGCTGATTGTGTGCTGGTGGAACAACTAGACAGGAGAAGTCCTCCATTGGCCTGTTGGCCAGCTTAGGACCGGACTTTCACTACTATCTTTTAAGTACGGATCCCCAATGGGGATCAACAGGCTAATCATGGAAGCAGCACGATTCCCAGATGTTGGGGTCTGGATGTGCACTTTAAATCCACCAGGCACTCATGCCTGGTGCAGTTCAAAAGAGCCGTATGAACTATGTCCAGTATGCTACTGGACTCTTGCTCTTTTCTACTGCTACAAACACAGCTACTCATCTTTGATCTTTCCCATGAACAAATTGGTTTAGCCCAGTAGGGGTGGAATCTGTGAATGAAGGCTAACAGGCGTGTTCCCTCTAAGCTGAGTTAGTGAGAACTAGCTCGCAGTTTTTTAGCCTCCAGCTCACACATTTTTGTCTTAGCTCAGAGCAAACTAATTTATGCAGTAGCCAAAACGTTCGCTCCCAACTTTAATGCCAGTAGCTCACAAAGTAGAATTTTTGCTCACAAGACTCCACCGCTTAGAGGGAGCATGAGGGAAAGTCTGTTTGCAGGAGAGCTGCATACAGTTCTGGGCTCTTATCACCTTGTGTGAGGTAACTGAAATTTACATCTGTGGGATGTTACTTGGAAAGGGGGAGGAAATGTGACTAGTGTTATTATTGAAATCGTATTGGTGATGTAGGGCTGTATTTTTCAAGATGAGGCCTGTGGTGTCCAAGTTTATTCCTCTGAGTAAGAGGACAGCATTGGAAGACTCGGGCACCTGGCAGACCAGAGAATCCGGACTTTGCTCACCACCACATTGTCTCAAGCAATAAACCAGTTGCTTAACTGAATTTGAAGATATTTTCCTCCACAAGTTTCTTTTCCCTGTTACATTTATATGTTTAGTTATACAGAGCTTGTTACGTTGTTCTACAGGAGGATTTTGACGTAAATAAATTTTGCTGCCCCAAATGCTTCCTTAAATTTATTAACTTTCCTTGTCTTAAGAGCCCTGTTCCTAGTTTAGTCCCATGGAATTCACAGAGGCAGAGGTTAGATGTGTATATCCAGAGCTTCAGTCTTAGATACCCAGGGAAATGCTGATCACCACAATGAGGTTAGGGAGCAGTTTTTCTCTGGGCCAGTTTGGCCAGGGATCCTGGAGGGTTTTTGTCCTCTTCTGGGCATGGAACAGGGGTCACTAAGGGTGGGGGGGAGGTATTTGTGAATTTCCTGCATTGTGCAGGGGGTTGGACTAGATGACCCTGGATGTCCCTTCCAACTCTATGATTCTATAAATCTCAAGTAGCAGGTGTTGGAGAAGACTCAACTCACACATTATGGAGTACGAGGGCTGCTCTGCCCTAGTGGGAGTGGTGGATCAAACAGCCCCAGGTCCTGTCGCCCACTTGGACTGGTGGCAGGATATTTATTTATTTTTAATGCAGCCTCATGTACGGAATGGAAGTTCTTACCAGAAGTGACAAAGGCTAGCTCTAGGAAACCATCAAGGTTTCTCATTGGCTTCTGAAGATATGATTGGCTGTGCAGATTTTTTGGTGTTGGGTTTTGTGTGTGTGTTTGCATTTGCATGTGCATGTGTGTGCCCAGAAGTCATGGCAACCTCTGGCAACTCCTACAGGGGTATGGAGGATGTTCAGAGAAGTGCTTGATAGCCTGCCTCTGGCTTCCCAGCCCCCGTATTCTCTGGAGGTCTCCCATCCAAATACTTGCCAGGGTCGGCCCTGCTTAGCTTCCGAGATCTGATGAAACTGGGCTTGTCTGGGCTATCCAGGTCAGGGCGGCTGTGCAGATTTTTTTTTTTAATTGCTTTGGTAGCAGCTGCCCCCACAGCGCAAGGAGCTTCACTGTGTGACTGAAGGTACTGTGCGTACGCAAGGAAATTTTTAAAAACAATATGTTAATTTCAAAAGAACTTCTGCGTGAAATACTACAGAACTGCTGCTCTCTGACATTTTGCGGTTGTGCCCCCCACCCTGCAACAGAATTTCAAAGGTGCCCCTTGGTTCTCATAAATTGGGGACCCCTAATCTATGGGATGGAACCAAGGAAGTGGAGAGAGCGGGGCATGTTACAAGTATAAATCAGACCCAGGGAAATAATGGGTGGCCTTTGGCCAGTTTGAAACTCCAGTCACAAGAGCAACGTGACCATGAGGTCAGCAGCCCAAAAGAAATGTCAGCTTTTGAGGCAAAAGCTTCTCGGAATATCCTGAGTCTCACTCCATAATCCCAGCAGGCAATGTGATTGTGGGTGGTCAGTAAGTGAGACGCCGTGGCACTCGATGAAACAGCGCAGTCTTGACACGCGTGCCTCAGTCCATATACAGATTTCTTTTTTAAAGGGCATTTTAATGTTCAGTGTTCATAAACTGCATGTGAAAACTGCCGGATGCATGATCTATTTAAAGATGAGCTGCTTCTTTGTTCAATTTTGCATTTATGCACTGGGAACTAAAAGACATTATTGATTACTGAGGGGCAGTTCCTATTTCAAAAATCTGAACAGTGTGTCAGAAACTGGGTCTGACAGGTTGGACTCCTGTACTTTGGCACCCTACAGCATCCTTGTGGCTCACCCTGTATCCTTTCTGTCCCACACTGGGCCTCTCCACAGCCTTGCAGAGAGGGCCCTGGCATATCCTCCTTGGCCTTTAGCAAACTCTCCCTACTAAAGAGTTACTGGAGCCCCACCCATCCAGGAAGTCCCAGGGAAATCCTCTAGGAGTGAGTATGCCAGCAAGATTTGAGATGGAGGTGTGGCTTGATCCCTCACAGAAATGAATCAAAGAGGCTCACCAGATGACCCTCTTTGATTGGTGGGTGGGGGACAGTCAGGAGGGCCTCTCCCTGTAGCCGTAATACCTGGGCCAGGACATCTGGCAGAAGACAGTCCTTCAGAAATCCCGGTCTCCAGCAACCTAGGGCTTTAAAGGTCAAATCCAACCAAACTCCACAGAATATTTAACATGTGGAATTCACTGCCGTAGGAAGTGGTGGTGGGTACAAGCATAGCTTCAAGAAGGGATTGGATAAGCATATGGAGCAGAGGTCCATCAGTGGTTATTAGCCACAAGGTATACATCAGGGGTGGCCAAACTGTGGCTCGGGAACCACATGCGGCTCTTTCACACATATTGTGTGGCTCCTGGCAGGGTGACTGGGGAAGCGAAGGAGATAGGGCTGCCAAGTCCAACTTGGGAAATATCTGGGGACTTTGGGGGTGGAGCCAGGAGACTTTGGGGGTGGAGCCAGGAGAAAGGAAGTGACATCATTTTGTGATGTCACATCCTGTGATGTTGCTTCCACATGCTGACACATGAACTCATGAAGTTTCCTAATACTGAATCAGGCCATTGGTCCATCAAGGTCAGTATTGACTACTCAGACTGGTAGTGGCTCTCCAGGGTCTCAGGCTGAGATCTTTAATGTCACCTATTACCTGATCCTTTTTTAGCTGAAGAAGCTGATACCTCCTGCATGTCAAGCAGATGCTCTATCACTGAGCAACAGCCCTACTGAATCCTTCCTCATCTCGGCAGAATATGAAGCACTAAGTGCTACACAAGTGCTTAATATGATTTTCATATCATAAGAACAGGAGAGAAGCCACAGTGGATCGGCCCATCCAGTACAGCCCATCCAGTACAACACTCTGTGTCACAACAGTGGCCAAAAATACCAGGTGCCCTCAGGAGGTCCAGCAGTGGGGCCAGAACTCCAGAAGCCCTCCCACTGTTGCCCCCCAAGCATCAAGAATTCAGAGCATCACTGCCCCAGACAAAGGGTTCCATTTAGACCTTGTGGCTAATAATAGCCACTGATAGACCTCTGCTGGATGGGGACAGAGAGACAGAGAGACAGACAGACAGACGGACAGAAAAAAGAAAGAACGAGGGAGAGAGAGAGAAGGAAAAGAGCTGGAAGAGAAACTTACCTTGCAAGCCACATGCAAAAGCAGCCCCTTCAGTCCCTCCTTAATCTCTGGGCGGACCTCTCTTGCTGTGGTAGCTTTCTTGCTGACTTCTTTTTTTTTCAGTAATAAATTTTTATTATTTTCTAACACTCTTACATATTTTTCTTATACAAACCCTTTTTCAATATTATATCCATTTTTTGTTCTATTGTATAATCTTGTTATCATCTTGTAATGGTGGTTTCCCACCACATCTGAAGCATTTAACATTTTCAACTTTAACCATTCTTTATATGCATATATATATTTTTACTCTCCTGGTAACGACGTATACAACCTTATAAAACTATCCATCATATAAATTCTTATTTTCTTATACAATTCTAAAAATATCCTTGTTTTCAAACTACCATTTATACATTCAACTATCTCTTTTTAATATTATGTCCAAGTATAAATGTAATTTTTCATATCCCAATATTGTTCAACATATTCTTTCAAATCTTTCCAATCTTCTAAAAAAGTCTCTGAGTACAGATTATTCAATTTTCTCGTCCATTTGTCCATTTCAGCCATATACAACAATTTTTTCAACCACTCCCACACCTCCGGTATTTTTTCACCTTTCCAGTTCTGCGTGTAGACCATTCTTGCCGTTGTAATCATATACCATATTAGTGTCCTTTTTTTAACATTTATCTCTTCTAATTTAAGTCCAAGCAGTAACAATTCCGGCAATTTCTTAAATGTACATTTCAAAAAATTTTCCATTTCTGTATGTATCATAGACCAGTAGGTCTTTGCTTTATCACAAGTCCACCACATATGGTAAAAAGAACCTTCTCTTTTTTTACATTTCCAACATTTGTTTGACATATTTTGATTAATATTTGCAATTTTTTTTGGCATCATATACCATCTATACAACATTTTAAAACAGTTTTCTTTTAGATTATAGCACGTAGAAATACTCATGGCATTTTTCCATAGAAATTCCCAAGATGACATTTCAATATCTTTGTTAAAATTTATCGCCCATTTTACCATTTGTTCTTTAACCATTTCATCTGCATTAAACCATTTTAGCAAAATTTTATACATTTTGGAAATTATTTTTTCCCTCCTTCTTCCCAAATTTGCTCAATTTTGTTATTTTTTTCTCTAAAACCAGTTTTTTTATCATTCTTATAGAGATCATACAGTTGTCTGTACCCCAACCAACCATAATCAAAGTCTATCAAATGTTGTTCTTTCAGTACAAATTCTTTGCCTTGTCTTATTAATAAGTCTTTATATTTCAGCCAGTCCTGTCCTTTAAAATACGATGATGGGTTTAACACTTCTGCTGGTACTATCCACATAGGTATTTCTTCTAGGAAAAAGTTCTTATATCTTGTCCATGTATCCATTAATGTTCGTCTCAGATAGTGGTGTTTAAACATATTGTCAATTTTTGCTTTGCCATAATATAGATAAGCATGCCAACCAAACCTGCAATCATGACCCTCTAGGGCTAATAGCTTTCTGTCTTGTAGCATAGCCCATGTCCCTATCCAGGTCAAACATACCGCATCATGAGATAACCTTAAGTTTGGCAACTGAAAGCCCCCTTTCCTTGACATCACACATTATTTTCATCTTAATCCTTGGCTTTTTCCCTCCCCATACAAACTTGGAAAGTTCTTTCTGCCAATACTTAAATGCTTTTACATCTTTCACAATCGGAATAGTCTGAAATAAAAACATTAATCGTGGTAATACATTCATTTTAACCGTAGCAATCCTCCCCAACAATGACAAATTTAATACATTCCATTTTTTAATATCTTGCATAATTTGCAGCCATAGCTTTTCATAGTTATTTTTATAAAGATCAATATTTTTCATTGTTAATTCAACACCTAAGTATTTTGTCTTTTTTACCATCTCACATTTTATAAGTTCCTGTAGTTCAACCTGTTTTTTATTTGACATATTTTTACACATCACTTTAGATTTGTTCTTATTTATATAAAAACCAGCCAAGTCACCAAACTCTTTCACTCTTTGCAACAAATATGGTAGTGTAGTCATAGGTTCCTCTACTATAAACATCATGTCATCAGCAAAGGCTCTATATTTAAAGGAAAAACCTTTTGATGTTAGGCCTTTAATTTCTTTGTCTTCTTTTAAGTTCAACAGTAAAACTTCTAGTATCCAAATGAATAACAATGGTGAGAGCGGGCATCCTTGTCTTGTTCCTTTTTCTATCTTAAAACAATCTGTTTTTTCAGTATTGATTATAAGAGAAGATTTCTGTTCTGTATAAATTGACTTAATCAGGTTTAACATATAATCTCCAATCTGGAGTTGTTCAAGTACCTCAAACATAAAATCTCAATTTAAATTATCAAACGCCTTCTCCGCATCTAAGGGAAAAAAAGCCCACTTCCCTCTCTGGGTGTTTGTCATAGTATTCTATCGCATCAACCACTGCTCTTAGGTTGTCCCTTATTTGACGGTTAGGTAAAAACCCTGCTTGTTCTATTTGTATAGTCTCCCTAAGGTGTTCTTTTAACCTTTCTGCTATAATCTTAGCAAAAATTTTGTAGTCATTATTTAGCAGAGAGATTGGTCTATAGTTCTTTACATTTGTTAAGTCCTGACCTTCTTTTGGGATAAGTGAAATAGTTGCTTCTTTCCAGGTTTCTGGGACCTCACCTGTAACTCCAATATCGTTCATTAATAATAACAGTACTGGTGAGATCGATTCTTGCAATGATTTATAAAACTTCACCGTAAATCCATCCGGACCCAGAGCTTTACCTAATTTTGATTCTTCTATTGCCTTTTTAATTTCTTGTAGTGATATAGGGTTATTGAACAGTTCTTTAATTTTTTCTGTTGGTTTTGGAAGCTTTAATGTTTGTAAATATTCTTTAATCCCTCTTCGGTCTTTTTTCTCCTTCTGAAAAAGTTTTGCATAGTATTTAAAAAATTCTCTCATTATTCCTTTGTTATCTATTATCTCTGTATTATCTCGTATCACTTTTGTAATAAATTTATTTTCACGTCTTTTCTTTAACTGCCATGCCGAATATTTTCCAGGTTTATTTGTGCCTTCAAATGACTTTTGTTGAAGTTTTTTTAAATTCCAATAAATCTCTTGGTTCAAAATAACTTTTAATTGGTCTTGTAACATCCAGATTTCCCTTTGAAGTTTCTTTTTCCCTGGTCTTTTCTTCAATTCATTTTCCTTTATTTTAATGGCTTGCATAATATTATCATATTGTTCTCTTTTCTTTTTATTTTCCTTGTTATTTAACGATATCAATAGTCCTCTCATCACTGCTTTGTATGCATCCCATACAATTTGAAGTTTAGTCCCCTTTTGCATATTTGCTTGAAAATATAAATTGGTCTCTTCTTGCAGCTTTTTTATTATCTCTTGATTGTCCAGCAAGTCCTCATTTAGTCTCCATCTCCCCTGTCTTCTTGAATGTCCAGAGGTCCATATGCTGGGATTATGATCCGAAATTATTTTAGGAAGAATTTCTATTCTTTTTGTCATCAACGCTAGGTTAGTTGTCATCCAAATCATGTCAATTCTTGAATGTGAATCATGCCTATTAGAATAAAAAGTAAAGTCTTTTCCTTGTGGATTTACTTTCCTCCAAACATCTTCTAACCGTTCTTGTTTTATCAACTTGAAAAAGATCTTAGGTAGTTTCCTCAATGCTTCATCCTTACTCTTGGATTGTCTATCCATCTTATTATTAACAGTTCCATTAAAGTCCCCTGCCATGATAGTTTGTTCGTAGTTTACATTGTCAAGTTCAGCTTGTAAGTCTTTAAAAAAAATTTCTTTCACTCCATTAGGTGCATAAATGTTTACAATTAAGGTTTTTCTTCCTTGTACAGAAATTTCAATAGCCAAATATCTTCCTTCTTTATCTTTAAATATTTCTTTAGGCTCCAGTTCTTTTTTCACATATGTTACAACACCATTTTTTTATTACCTGCCAATGAAAAAAATTCTTCCCCCAGTTTTTTCCTAATTGTATATTTGTGGTCTTGCTTCTTAAGATGTACCTCTTGTATACAAATCATGTTACATTTTTGTTTTTCCAGCCAATGTCCTACCATTCTACGTTTCTGGGGTGAATTAAGTCCATTTACATTCCATGAAAGTAATTTGTAATCCATCATGATATAACATTAAATATCTCCAAATTCTTCCTTATGTTCTGCAATAAATGCATACATCTCTCCTGAACTCTTGATCACCACTCTGGTACAATCATAGTTAAAACTTAGTCCTTGTGGTATTTCCCAACGGAATCTCATGTTTTTCTCCTTCAGTTTGTCAATCAAGCACTTAAATTTTTTTCTGTCTTGAAGTATGGCTCTCAGAAGCTCTTTCATCACAATAATTTTTTTCCCACCCATTTCAAAAGTATCTGTAAAACATTTCTTGTAGATTTGTTCTTTAATTCTCTTCACTGTAAATTGGACTACTACGTCTCTTGGTAGATTTTTGTCCCTTGCGTATGCTGAATTAACTCTGTAAACAAGGTCCATATGGTCTTTAATGGTCTCCTCTTCTTCTTGTAGAAATTCCGCTAGTGCCTCCTGCATTCTTGTAAAAATATCCTCACTTAGACTTTCATCAATCCCTCTGAATCTCAGATAATTTTGCATATCTTTGTAATACATCATTTTTTCCACTCTATCGTTGTCCTTTCTCACTTTCTGAATATTTTCTTCCAGCTCTTTTACTTTGTTCTCCATTTCTTGTGTTCTTGTTAAACTTTGCAGTTCTGTTTTTATATCTGCAAAATTCTTGTCCACTTGTGCAGCCATGCCATTTATTTTATTGTTCACTTCTCCAATTGCACCTAACATTTTGGTATTCACCTCTCCAATTGCATCTAACATTTTCTTTTCCATAGTCTCCATAACAGCCATTAATTCTTTTTCTTTTTTTGCAGCCATTGTAGGAGAGGACCATGTAGCCGCTCTTGATCTCAGTCCGCGGTCCGTCTTGCCGCTTTAAAAAAGATTGATTTTTCCTTGTTCTTCAAATTAAATAACAATTATTGCATTCACAAGTGCTGGTCATGCCAAGTCAAACAACATTAGTTTCGCCGTTCTACGTTATGTAGTTTTTAAAATATTAATGTTTAAAGTTTTTATTAATCCAAAATGGCGGGCGCAACTTCTCTATGGTTTAGGTCAAAGGTTACTGTCTTTTCGACTTTGCTTCTGGCTTGCCGTAGTCCTCCTCTGTCCCGTCTTCTTTTTTCCACTTGTCTGCTCTCCAAAACGTCACTTCCTGTTGTAGTTCGTCAAGCCTAGTCTCCCTGCTATGATTCTCAGCCTCCTCTGTCCCTTCTTCTTTTTTCCACTTGTCTGCTCTCAAAGTCGTCACTTCCTGATATAATCCACACAGCCTGGTCTCGCGATGATTAGACTCCCTCCTCCCAACTTTTCTTAACCGCAGGAATGTTAAACAACGTTGTTTTTAAGTGATTTAAGTCAAAATCCGGCTTTTTAGCGCTCCAAAACTGCACTCAGCCAACTCTCCAGTGCTTTACAGCTTCACCCGTTCGACTTCCCAGTTTTAAAAACGCAGCGATGGTAAGCCAAAAGTTTTTTTCGTTACCTTTTGTTGATACTTCACTTCAGATGTGGTCTCACAGTTTAAACTTTGTCTTCTTTGCTAAGAAATTGGGGGGATGGCGATTTTAAGCTGAATAAATCAGCCCGGCTCGGCTCCTTAGAGATGCTTGCAGAAATCTTCTTCGGGAGAGGGGCTCAAGGTGTTGTAAAAGTCTCCTCCAAGACTCCTCCTTCACCGATCTCACTCTCACCTGGATTATAATGCTTGCCGGTCCTCACACTGCCTGTGTGAGGTTGCGTCGGGTGTTTTTATCACCCGAGCTGTCGATAAGAGCCGCCGTTCACCTTGCCAGATCGCAAAGCATGTCAGACCGCCATTCCTCCAACCGGAAACCTCCTCTCTTGCTGACTTCTTAAAGGGGAAATGTCTGGTGAGGCTTTTTACTGCAGGGCAGGCTCTCTGCAGACATTTCCCTTTTAAGGCAGGGCAGGGCAGACTCCGACATTCCCCTGCGTTCCTGCTGGCAGCCATTTTGTCCCCCGGGGGCCAATTTTGAAAAAGCGGGGGTAAGCAGTAAAAACCAGTGTTTCCCCCGCCCTACCGGGGGACTTGGCAGCCCTAGAAGGAGAGGCAGTCTTCCCTTCCCCAGCCAGTGTTCCCCTCCCTGGGTAGGCTTGGGGGAGGAGAGAAGAAAAAAAGCAATTTTAAGTGCGTTCTCAGAGCCCCTCCCCCAAGCCTACAAGATATTTATCATTGGATAAATATCACTATCAATATCTGTTTTTGTTTTTGGCAGTCTCATTTAATGTTAATAAAAAGCAAATTCACATGTTTTTCAATAAAAACATTCATGTAATATTTGTTCATGTCTTTGGCTCTCAGACATTTATTCCATGTGGCTCTTAAGCAAATTTTGCCACCCCTGGTATAGATGGAATGCTTTGTCTGGAGCAGTGATGCTCTGTATTCTTGGCGCTTGGGGGGGGGGGGCAACAGTGGGAGGGCTGCTGGAGTTCTGGCCCCACCAGTGGACCTCCTGATGGCACCTGGGTTTTGGCCACTGTGTGACACACAGAGTGTTGGACTGGATGGGCTGTTGGCCTGATCCAACATGGCTTCTCTTATGTTCTTATAGCCAATAGGCATAGGGCAGAGCAGGACATCTTGTTCAGCTGGCAAAAGGCCCAGCTGCTTGGTGTGGTTCCTTAAAGGAGCCATGTGGCTTTGCTGACCCTGTTGGACTCCTGAGCCCTGCTGCCATTCCAGTATTTGCCAGCTTCTCCTTGGTGTGCAGTTGGGGAACCATGCCACTGGACCCACTGCCGGCCTTGGTAAGTGGAGGGGTGGTGTTAGGGCTCTCCAGCCCGAGGCAAAGTGATGCCAGGATGGGAGTAGGGATACTGTACCAGCATCCCTGGACTAACAGTCTTATTGTTTCAGGCACCAAATGATCGGGAGGTTTTATGTGAGATGAGCAACAGCTGAAATGAAACAAGAACGAGAACTGCAGGCAAGCCCGTTCTATAGATCGCCATCAAACTAAGCAAATAATCTCAGCAACTTTGCCCCAGTAAGCGTGTGCACGCCTTTCCAAAAGCAATAGAAGTAATTCCGTCAAAGCGCGTAGAAACAAAACAAGCCCTAAAGCCGGTTAAATTCATCTGAGAGAGGTCTGGCCAGAAGCATCAAACCTCTTCAGGATACAGCCCAGACTGTCTCACACCAGTCCCTTGGGAACGAATCGGATAGCAACGTTTACTTCTGGGAGAGGGACATTAAATCTCACACCTAATTGTCCAGCAAAAAAAAAAAGGAGGACAGATTCCTGGTATAAGGCCCAGTTCAACAGAACGTCTGGGGACATTATTGTAGTGTAGAAAAATGTGACACCCAAACATACCCCGAAGCCTTTTAGTTTTTCCCAGAGTTGTCTTTAAGTACTTTAAGTATTAAAATTTGCTCCCGAATAATTGTTTATATAAATAAATGCCTGTATATTTATATGGATGCCTGACCTGGTTGTCCCAGGCTAGCCCGATCTCCTCAGATCTCAGAAGCAAAGCAGGGTCAGCCCTGGTTAGTAACTGGATAGGGGACCACCAAGGAATTCCAGGATTGCTATTAGGGATGTACATTTGGTTCGTTCGAACCGAATGCACCCCCCAAAATGGCACATTCAGCCCCCTTTTGGGCAGCCACAGGCCAAATCAGCCACAGCCACAGGCCAAATCAGATTCTCTGATCTAATTCGGCCCGCCGCCAAATTGCCACCAAAATTTGGTGGCAATTCGGCAGTGGCTTAAAAAGCGGCTGGAGGGGAGGTGGTTTGAGGAAGAGGCTCCAAACTCGCAGGGTAGCTGCTGGAGCCTCTCCCCCAAATACCCACCAAGTTTCAAAAAGACTGGACCACGGGGTCCAATTCTACAGGTCCCCAAACAGGTTGCCCCCATTTCCTCCATTGTTCTCTATGGTGGGGGAAAAGTACGGTAACTTTTTTCCCTTTCCCCTCCAGTCCCTCATATACCCTATGAGATTTTGCCATTGACTTCAATGGCCCATAGGGTACAATGGGGCCGAAACTGACATTCGGCTGGCCAATGACTCCCAAATCAGCTTGTATTGCCAAAACTGACATGTGGGGGGTCTTTTGGTGGCTGGAACAGATGTGACCTGATTCAGCCCGATCCGAATTGGGCCGAATTTTTGTGTGTGTGTGCTGGTGGGGTCCCTGACTACCAAGCTGCCCTGGAAGGGGGGGATGGTATCCGTAAGCCCAGTTTACCTCAGTTGGAAGCCCTAAATAGTACCAGTGTGTGTGGCTTGGGTGGAGAATGACTTGAAAGCAACTACTGTGTTAGAAGCACAGGCTCCTACCATGGAATCACAGGAAACCTCTGTATATTGGGGGGGGGGGGGTGGACCTGGAAGTGAAATTACATGTGATTCCATCTGTCCTTATATCTTGGAGACTGGAGTGATATCAGATGATGAATGACAATAGCAGGCATCGGTAATGAGACAGGAAACCTAGGTCTCAGTCCAGTCCAGGAGGATGCATTGTCTTGAACTTCATTATCAGTTGCAATTTAGCAGTCTCTCTATCTAATCTCCCTTTGAAATTTCTTTGAAGGAAAACTGCTACTCTTAGGTCAGCAGCTGAATGTCCTGGATGTCATGATGTCTGTTATGTGCTATACCACACTATGCCAACGTTAAGAGACCCAAGTCCTCCAGACCCCTCTGCACATTAAACTGCACCACACCAGCAGTAGTGTATTTACAGTTTATTTACAGTGCAATTATTAATCAAAGAGACAAAGTGCTTCGCCAGGACTTCATACAACAAGAAGAGACTAAATACTACTGTACATGATTACATTTATACAAACAGTAACCAATCAGGTTAGTGCTGAGTCATGTAGATAACATTCATCACTGTCACACAGACAGAACAAGTCTGAACCAGTCTGTACAAGTTCTACTGCCTCTGTCTCAGTCACATGACTCCTGCTGGCTGTCATCTAGATCCTGCAGATCTGCCAGCTCTGTGCATGAAGACTAAGAGTCTCAAATACCAACACTGGAAGGTTCAAACGTTCCCCCACTGGTTTTTTGATGTTCTGGTTTCTAATGTCAGACTTATGTCCATTTATTCTTTGCATCCTCCTGGACCAAATTGAGACCTGGGTCTCATTACCAATGCTCATATCTCCATGCCTACTACTCCTCTGCATATCACATCTAATCTAATCAAGCCTGCTATTCTCATTCACCTGCTATTGCCATTCAGCATCTGAAATCACCTTTACAAAATTTATATTGCCTTGCTGGCTAGGCGGGGTATAAATCCAAATAAATAAATATATCTCAAATACCTGGTGTTACATTTTATGGCACACATGGCCTGGCCCAACACAGTGACATTTATGTCAGATCCGGCCCTCGTAACAAATTAGTTTGACACGTCAGGTCTAGCCTTTCTCTCTCCCTTTCCTTGCACCTGCCTCTGCCAGATCTTGCAAAGCAGTAGTAAGGGTGCTGCAGCAAGATGAAACAACCCTTCCCTCTCTTAATTTCTCTACTTTTTTTTCTACACGTTTCTCATTCATTTCTGTTTTTCTTCACCTAATTTTTCTGTGTCACCCCACCTCATCAAATCTCAAAAGTTAAGCAGGGCTGACCTGGAGTCAGGCAACGGCAAACCACTTCTGAACAACTCTTGCCTTGAAAACCCTACGGGTCACCATAACTCATCTGTGACTGGATGGCAAAAAAGACAGAGGAGGGGGAGTGTTAAAAAATTTATCTGCCCCAGGTGCCAAATCGGCTAGGTATGCCATGGACTATTAGAACATGTTTTGAGGGAGTAAAAGGTATTTTAAAACACTGTGTTTTATAACTGTTGCTTCAAAAGCATTTCACTTCATTGTTCCAAAAGACAATCCCTCATTAGAGGTATTTTCAGTTTCCCCCTCAGAAAAACTGAAGCAATAGGAAGAAAAAATGATGTGTGGGGGAGGTGTGGCAGCACACGCACCTGTGTTGGTGTCCCCGGTTTGGGTTCTCCTTTTTTCCTCCCCAGGCCATCAAATTACTGTCCCTGGCTTACAGAGTAATGTTTCCTTTTTAAAAAATTATAATTTTTTATTCAGTTTAACATATTGGAGAGCCCGTTTGGTGTAGTGGTTAAGTGCGTGGACTCTAATCTGGGAGAGTCGGATTTGATTCCCCACTCCTCCACTTCCAACAGCTGGATGACTTTGGGCAAGCCATAGTTCTGTCAGAGCTGTTCTCTCAAGTACAGTTCTGGAAAGAGCTCTCTTAGCCCCACCTACCTACCTCCCAAGGTGTCTGTTGTGGGGAGGGGAAGGGAAAGGAGTTTGTAAGCCGCTCTGAGACTCCGAGTGAAGAGTGGGGTATAAATCCAATCTCTTCTTCCTCTTCTATTATAGGACAGGAAAATATAGGGGATGGGAAGGGTACATGGTATGGGATAAGACATAAAGGAAAATTTCATCAAATTTGTATAACAGCTGTTACAAATTTTCAGTCTTAATTCTTTGTTTCCAGTTCTATTTCTTTGTAAAATTACTAAGGTAAATATCACTAGAATCATCTGATATGTTCCCTGACAGGAGTCTCTCCAAATTGATATTATATACATTCATTGTTCTTGGTCTTCAGAGTTCCTTTCCATCCAGTCATAAAATAGTGTCCAATTATTTCTTACATTTTGTTTACTTCTGTCTTCCAGTAGGAAAGACAATATGTCCATTTCTGCGGTTTCAATTTTTTTTGTCAAAAGTTCATTTTTCGTTGGTATCTCTGCTTTCTTCCAGTGTTTTTGCATAAAGAATTTTTGCTGCCATAACTATGTGTATAATTAGATATTTAATTTTCTTATCTTTTACATCAGGCATAATATTAAGCAGAAACAATTCAGGTTTAAATGGTAGCGGTAACAAACATATTTTCTGTAATATTTCATGAACACTTCTCCAATATAGCATCACCTCTTTACACTTCCACCAAACATGGAAATAGCTTCCCACCCTTATCTTACATTTCCAGCATTTATCAGACATTGCAGAATACAAGAATAATGTTTCCAATGAAAACCAATGTGTTTGAAACAACCAGAAAAGAAAATTGTAGAATCATAGAGTTGGAAGGGATCTCCAAGGTCCTCTAGCCCAACCCCCCCCCCCCCCCACAATGCAGGAAATTCACAAATACCTCTCCCTCCACACCCACAGTGACACAGTGACACACAGTGCGTTTGATCTGTGATGCTTTCTTCATCCATGCAAGTCCCCATGCAATGCCACAGCTAACAGGAAATGAAAATACATGCGTTAAGCAGCCCTTGTGACCTGTGTGGTAACATCCAACGACGGAGGTAGCCACATTAGAACACAGAAAAATCCAAAACTACATTTAGGGGGGGACTTCTGGTGGCATGGAACAACATGGCTGCCTAATTCTGCTGCTCTCACCGACCCTCCCACACCCTTGCTAAAGACAGCAATCTCAACCACTGTCCACTCTTCAAATTTATGGGGAACAACAACAAAACAGACTCCCTATCGAACAAGCACAAAACCAAAAAGATACAAGCGACCCTGACAGCAAAATCTTCAAAGACAAGTACAGGACTTCAGCAAAAAAAAAAACATGGCGTCCGGAGCTGAGGAGAATGAGAACTCAAGGCCAGTAACATCTACTGATTTATCTAAAGCCTTGAACAACATGGAAAAATCAATACTGGACAACATATCATCACTTTTCAAACTGATGTACGAACAAATAGAGTCTTTACAAAAAGCGATTACTGAAAACAGAGGAATTGCTAACAGCATGTCTAACAAATCAACAAGAGATAAAACAATTACAGCAAATGGATGACGTGCTAGCTGAGAAAGCTTTGCGATCTGAACTATCACTGAGACAAAACAATCTGAAGATCAGAGGCTGGGCAGAAAAAAATGAAAAGAATGGCGATTCAACTGCCTTATTAACGGCTTGGCTGAAAAAAGAAATCCCACCAGAAGGGGATATCTCTCCTATAATTACTAAGGCATTTCAAGCTGGCCTTCTGTGTCTTCTGAAACACAGAACATCTCGAGATATTATAGCCAACTTTATGGACCTCCGCTATAAAAAAGTGATTCTACATGCTGCAAAACAAAACAGACATCTCAAATACAAAGAGTCCAAGATAGAGATCTAGCCTGATCTTTGTCCAAGAGACATGAACTAAAATCGATAACCTTGTGCCTCGCAGAAGTGGATATACAATATGTCTGGGCAACTTCTTTGATTCTACAATTCACCTACCATAGAAAAACACACAGAATCTCCTCAAAAGATGAAGGCATTGAAGTGCTGCACGGAATGGATCTGGTATCTCCAATGGAACTCTCAAAAATACCTCACAAAAGGAAGTTTTGTTCCTTGTCTCCTATTTCACGTGAAAATTCTGATGTGCAAGATGAATCCCTATAAACTTTAGCTGTAGTATTTGATGTATCATTTACTCTGTTTTAAATGTTTTAAAATGATAATACCCTTTGTGTGGTTTAAAACATACTTCTCACCTTTTAGCCATATGGGATTCAACTGATGTGGTTCCTTCAGTCTTTTCTAGTTGCTAAAAATTTCTTGTTAAGCTTATAATGTTTAGTATTGCTCTAAATTCTTGTAATATTTGTTAAGTATCTTTTATTCTGTTTTAAATGTTTTAAAATAGTAGCACTCCTTGTGTGGTTTAAAAGGTACTTCCTGCCTTTTAGCCACACGGGATTTATCGGACATGGTTCCTTCAGTCTTTTCTAGTTGTTATCTCCCTCAAAACGTTGACAAAACTGAAACTCTGCATTTTAACCTATACTGCTAAAAACTTCTTGTTAAGTTTATAGGGGTCAGTATTGCATTTGTTGCATGGCTGTAATATTTGTTAAGTTTCCTTTACGAAGTCTAAGATGTTTTAACTACTCTGCAGCTTGGAAGGAACTTCCCACTTTTTCGCTGTGTGGGCTTTAACTATCGCAACTTTTTTCCTTGCTAAGATGTTGGTAATCATTCATCTTGACCCAAACTGATAAATTACTTATTATGCTCATAGTGAAGACTGTTGCATTATTTAAAGGTAGTTTTAACTTAAAGTTAAATTGATATGGGGGTGGGGGGAAATCGGTCACACAGGGTATTTTTTTAGTCCTTGCAGTTGCTTTTGAACTCTGGCTGCCGTGCTGGGAAAGAATTCTTCTCAGCTCAGCCCAGCCTCCTGTGGCCAACAGGGTCATCCGGCATTTAGAGAGTTCTTACAAATAATTCTCAAGGTCTTTAATTACAACTGATCATTACATAAACCTAATCATTTTAAATCAATTAATTAACTACACTCTAGATTATCCCTTTTTCTTTTATTTCATTTTTTTGGTGCTCTTTTTAATTATTCAGAGACAACACATGACTTTAGTGCATAGATTAAATTACTCACAGTTGTATTTCTACCAAGAATTTTAAACATTTCATAAATCAACTTACCCACTGTAGTAGGTGTTAAGTTTTAAAACATTCTTCTCCTTTCTTATCTTAATTAATTGGAAGCTTAGACACTTCTCATAGTGTGTAGAAGGGAGGTATATAAGTGGGCAAAGTGATTGCCTGATAATTATATAGCAAATGAACAATAGTGTTTTATAATCCATAATAATACACCTGTTTTATCTGCCTAGTGGACAAACTTTGTTGTAACCATCTGTAATCTTGCTTAACAAAACACAGTAGTGTGGTATAAATTCTGTTTTTGCCTACAAAACTACTCCACAGTATTTTATGAAGTGGTAGCAATCTCTGCTGGTGATAACTCTAACTTCCACCTGACACTCTCTTTTCCCTCTTCTGCCATTTCTAATTCAGGATACGGTGCAGCGAAACCATGCAGCCAATAGTATAGAATAGAAAAATCTATTCGTATAATGTGAGAGGATTGAACAACATCATTAAACATAAGAGAGTCCAGAGTCATCAAAATCTATTTGTATAATGTAAGAGGATTGAACAACATCATTAAACATAAGAGAATCCAGAGTCAAATTGTAAAACTGAATCTGGACATTGTTTTTCTCCAGGAGACACGTATCAAAGACGATGTAACCCCTCTGTTCAAAACTAAAAAAAAAACACAACAATTCTTTGCCAAAGGTACATCCAAATCCAGAGGTACTGCCATCTTTCTCTCAAAAGATCTAAATTTTACAACCCAAGCCACTATGGCTGATCCCCAAGGTAGATTCATCTTTGTAAAGGGCGTTCTAAACAACATGCAAGTAACTTTAGCTTCGCTCTATGCTCCAAACTCAGAACAAATCTCTTTTATTGAAAATGCATTACAACAGCTAGATACCTTTCACTCAGGCGAGATTATTATAGGAGGGGACCTCAATTTTATTGTGGATCACTCTAAAGATAAGTCCAACTTCCCCAAAAAACAGAACAAAAAAACCAAAACATTCACTAAATTAGCTGAATTACTTGCCTCATTCAACCTAACTGACATCTGGAGACATATGCACCCGACAGACAGAGATTATACTTTTTACTCTCAGAGACACTGTACTTATACACATATAGACTACATATTGGTATCCACTTATTTGATCAATCTGACTCAGAGCTCTAGTATCGGTTCCCAACTGTGGTCAGATCACTGCTAGGTGAACTGTAATTTAGATCTAAATTGTGAACAAAAGAGGACTCCAATGTGGACATTAAACAGTTCTTTATTATTAAACAGACAAGTGGTATCTACAATAGAACAAAATATCAGTAACTATATCTCAGATAATCCAGCTGGTTCAGTGTCACCGGGTCTACTCTGGGATGCTTTAAAACCTGTATCAGGGGACAGTTGATCTCTAAGGCTTCCTACATTAAAAAACAAAAACAAGAGATGAGACTAGAATTACAAAACATATAGCAACTTTGGAATGTCAGCACAAACATACAGGCAGCCCTAAAATTTACAAGCAGCTGCTGACACAACACACACAAAAAATGGAATTAATGGAAATGACACAGATACAGAAAAATATACTCTACTCAAAACAGCGAGGTTGGGCCTTTACTCCACAATCATTGAAATTCTTGTCCAAAAGAGTTAAAAAACAGCAACAATCCAGACTCATTTCAGCACTAAAAAACACTCATGGAGTGACCCATTATGATACAGACAATATTTCACAGATTTTTTTTAGATTTTTATATATAAAAAAACCTCTACAGCTCATCTAATGTTGCTCAAACTAAACCAGAAGATTTTTTTCAGTCCCACCCATTAGTGGAACATCTCTCGGAGGAGCACAAAAATTGCATGGAGGAACCAATCTCTTCCCAGGAGGTTTCCAATGCACTTGAGAGACTGAAATCATCCAAAGCAAACAGGCCCGGACAGATTTACTCCTGAATTTTACAAGCAGTTCAATTCACTCCTGACCCAACCATTATCTGAGGCTTGCAATCACGTCTTAATACAGGACGTCTCCCACCTTCGTGGAACAGTGCTATGATTATACTTATTTCCAAACAAGGGAAGGATCCATCTTCCCCTGCTTCCTATAGGCCCATATTGCTGCTAAACACAGTTTTTAAATTTTCACATAAATTTTGGCTAATCATCTTATTTTTTTGTCACAAAGTATGTTGAACAAGATCAGGTGGGTTTTATGCCCAAACGTGACATAATGGAAAATATACATAAAGCCCTCTCAATCTTGAACTATTGCAAATCCATTAACCTCTCTGCAGCCTTCCTCTCCCTGAATCAGGAGAAGGCTTTTGATTCTGTAGAAATCGCCTATTTAAAACTAGTTATGCAACAGATGGGCTTTGGGGGTAAATTCTTATCCACCATAAATGCTATCTATGCTACTCCTTCGGCCCAGCTTAAAATCAATCACCTTATTACAGAACCCTTCCATATGGAACATGGCACCAGACAAGGTTGTCTACTATCCCATCTCCTATTTGCCTTATGTATGGAACCCCTTGCTAACGTAATCTGACAAGACTCAGAAGTTAAGGGAATTGTGTTAGATAAAAAGAACTTAAAACTTCTTTATTTGCAGATGACATGATGCTTTTTGTATCTCATCCTATCTCCTCATTGGAATATATCCAAAAACACTTGTCAAACTTTAGCTCTATTTCAGGGCTCAAAGTTAATGTGTCAAAATCTTGTCTACTACCAATCAATTTAGACAAACAAATGTCTTTAACTATCAAAACATCCTATGAGTATTCTTGGGTCACAGAACACCTAACATATCTGGGGATCAGAATACCCAAACATTTTGCTGACATCTACAAATACAATCACACTCACTTAGAAAGAGAATTACAAATTGATTTTGAAAGATGGCACAAGATGAATATATCTTGGTTTGACAGACTCAACATTATTAAATCCTTTGTCTTACCTAAGTTCATTTTTTTTATTTCGTACCATTCCGCTTCATCTCAAAACAGAACAGCTGAACAAATGGCATCGTATAAAAATCACAGAATTAAATGTAACACTTTATACAGATGTTCAGACCAGGGTGGTATAAACTCTCCTAATTTGTTATACTACTATAGAGCTATACATTTCTCACAAGTGCTCCAGCTGCTACTTACAGACTCTAACTCTGATCAATTCTCTGTCTACACAAGCCCCTTTGAGGTTCAGGAAGTCATTTGGAAATCCCCAGCCAAGAGACCCAAATATCTAAACTCCAGTCCACTTCTCTCTGGAGTGCTGAGTACATGGGATCAAATGCGCCAAAACTAATACCTCCAATCTCATTATTCCAATCCTTCATAAATCAAGACTGGTTCCCACCAGAGTATAAAAACCCGATATATAAAAACTGGAAATCTGCCAACATAAATGTACTACAAGATCTCACAGCCAAAAAACTGCTCTTGTCCAAAGCTGCACTCGAAGCCAAACTACAGAGTGTCATTCAGTGGATGCAATATCTTCAAATCTCTCATATGTGTACCCACATCCAGCTTGAATCTATACTGCAACAACCACTTACATCATTTGAAGAAGTTATTGCCATAGCCAGCATCTCATGTAAAGATTTAATCTCTAAGGTACACAGGATAGTAGCTTCTCAGAACAATATGAAAATCTTATCTTACCAAAGTATGTGGCACAAATCCTGCAACACGATCTTATCAGAAGGCTCCTGGGATCTCATTTGGTCAACGCCCCCATTCCATTCTAAAATTATATCTATGAAACTTCAGGCTTTTAACATTCTATCACATTGGTATTTAACACCACAAAAACTGGCTCATATGGCTCACACATATAGTTCTCAGTGTTGGAAGAAGTGTGGAAACAGAGGTGACTACCTGCACTGCTGGATTTTTTGCCCCCAAATTCTCCTCTTTTGGAACAATGTTTTAGAACAAATCAAATCCCTTGTCACTATAGGTATTGATCTGACACCAGAACACTTGTTTTTGAACAGTTGGGCTGCAGACTGTGATAGTGTCTCCATCAAAGAAAGAGTCGCAATATTACTTTTCGCGGCTAAAACGGTCATTGCCAAAAACTGGAAAACAACAATGGCACCCACTCTTTCTCAATGGCATAAAAAGCTGAGGGATTTATACATTATGGCAAAACTCTCGGACAATCTTACGTGATTTGAAGAAGAAGAAGAGGAGATTGGATTTATACGCCGCCCTTCACTTCCCAAGGGAGTCTCAGAGCGGCTTACAAACTCCTTTCCCTTCCCCTCCCCACAACAGACAGATTTGATAAATGTCCTACTCTCACTAATTTTACCTCTACATAGTTTCCCATCCTAGAATATTTAACCAAACAACAGGATATCCCCTCCATAATGGATGACTTTTGGCTGTGGTAGAGATGCTTACTTACTTCTAATCTGTGCATCCACTCCAAGTTTGTTAACTGGTGCTGTTGTTTTATAGATTATTGTCTCTGCACTTGATTGTCTCATTTGTTATATTCTTACATTTGTACTCCTATTTCAAAACGCATTGTACACTATTACTTGACCTATGCAATTTTACAACTGTTTAGAATTTAGTTGTTCGCTCTCAACAATTGTTTTTCTTTTTCTAAAAATTCAATAAAATATATTGTACAAAACTACATTTAGGAAGGCATGTGAGGCAGTCTTATTACAGAGACCATTCAGTGGAAGTTAAATTGTTCCAGCAGATCTGGCTGTGTTCATTCTTCTTCTGTGTTTCTTGATTGTGTCTGTGTTTAAGTAAAGCTCTCGAATTTGTACCTGTTGTAATGTATACAAACAGCCTGTAGGCCCGGGGCAAGTTTCTGCTTTGTACATCCTTTAGTTTCAGCCCTGTGGGGCTCCAGTGTGGAAGCAAGTGGCTCATTGAGAAACCAACTGAAAGAGGGCCCAGTCAGAGAATGGATCAGAGAACTAAATTAAAAACCCTTTTTTGTTGAAACAAAGCTGACGTATCCTGTTGTTCATGGTACTACAGTAACTCGTGCATCAGTTTTGTTATCTGGGGCTATTGATTGCCAAATGGCTCTTCAACTTGAGCCCAAGGAGATAGGGAGAGAGAGAGCATTTAAATAAATGCAGTAAAACCAAAACCCACATCCTATCTTTTCTTCAGACCAACTAAGGCTGCGGTCACACGGTTATTTTGATCGGATTTCACAGTTGTTCCCTCTTGCATTTAAAATTGTTGATCATACGGCCTCATCCACCTCCTGCACTAAAGTGGGCTTACTTGCACAATCCTCCCGGTTCCCTAGCGAGTTTTCCAACACCAGGAAACTCAAATACTTTCTGGGTATTTGTGTGTTGATTTCACTGATCTGGACAGCCATCTCTTGCAATAATTGCAATTAGGTCGTCTGACCTTCCTTCATGCAATGAGGTTCCCCCCTCCCCAGCTTCCACCTTTGTGTGCATGAGCAATCCTGCACTGAATAAATTCAATGTTTAAATGTTCAAGTGCACATATGGACTCCAGCACTTGGTAGTACATTGCTGATTCATTTTGTTCACAGTTTAGGTGGGGGAACCTGTAAAAACAAGGAAGTACAGCGAGTCCAGATGGGGGTGGTGATTTGGCTGTGTGCATATGCGCATGTGCAAAGCAACTTTTTTAAAAAAACTCACACTACACCACCCAGTCGGCAGCACAGCTATTTAGATGGTGCCCAGAGCCTCGTTGCACAATGCTTGCGGTTCGGGGGGGTGGGGATGTGTGGTCAATCCCAGCCTGAAAAAAATATTCTCAATCAAACTACAGTGGGAACAAATTGGGATAAACTTGCCGTGTGACCACAGCCTTAGATAACTTAACACAGTGTGCAAGGTTTCAAGTCTTCCAGAGTTCTTCACTAACCTGGATGTTTCTGGGGTTGCCAGTCTCCAGGTGGTGAGGATAACCAAAGAGAGATCATGGGATAAATGAGAAGAAAATAGTCAGTAACAACCATGATATATTTACAAAGGGAACAGAAAATAGGCAATAACAACCATGATATTCCTTTCGTAAATATATCACGGTTGTTATTGGCTATTTTCTAGCCTCCAGGCAGTAGTTGTAGATCTCCTGGAATTAGAACTGGTCTCCAGGTAAAAGAGATCAGTTCCCCTGGAGAAAATGGTTACTCTGGCATTATTGTTGGGGTTAGCTGGTATAGTTAGTCCAGTAACCACTGACAAGTTAGCAGAGCACATAAAGCTTCAAGCGCAGGAGTGCGTCCAACCAGGGTAACAGAGCTTTGAGTGTCACAAAGGTACACAGAGCCACATTTTCAGTTTAACAGACTAATACTAGTCTCTTTATTTTGGAACTACAATCCTGACAGGAAAGATGAGAGATAGGATAGTATTCTAGTCTAACTAACTAAGGATGGACTCAGATGGTGAGAGGCCATCTGAGTCATGGTGCCAAGATAAGGACAGCATGCAACAGGAAGGGAAGAGAAGTTCTGGGAAGAGAATGAACAGAAGGAAGGAAGCTGTTCCCTGAGATCTCCATTCTACATATCAAAGGGATAGTGAAAGGAGAGTAAATACAGGAAGGAAAGGTCAGTGTGACTCTCTAGCAATCTGTCTCTCTTGCCACGAAGTCTGGAGGCTAAGGCAGGGGACAGCACCTTTACTTCCAACAACTATACCACCCTGAGGTCTCCCCTCTCCCCAAACCCTGCCCTTTCCAGCCTCCATCCCGAAGATCTCCAGGAATTTCACAACCCAGAGCTGGCAACTCTAGAAGTTTCCCCCTTCTTCCCAGAATGCTATGGGGATACTAGCCACACCCTACATCCATTGAAAACAGCAGAGCATCCTTCCCAAGATGCAAAGAGGGCATTAAATCATAGCCTGGAAGACCCTTCAGACTTTTGTTTGTTTTCTAACATCCAACCTGATTAAGAATTCCAGTGACCTCAAGGGCTTTTCACCCCAAGGTGGGTTATTGTGGTCGATGTTAACAAAAAGGATTGCACAGCTTTTGTTTTTGAAAACAGCAAATCACAGCGGCCCTGTCCAAAAGGAGAGAGAGAGAGAGCAATGCTATGAAGGCAATTCCAAACTGGGTGCATCTCTGCTAAACTCTTTTGACGGGGAGGCTGTTACTCATTAGAGAATCTGAAGATAAACATGGGTTTCATGTTTGGGAGGGCATCAGGTTTTGCAGACAACACTCATTTTCATTTCCCTTTCATCTCCCTGCCATGCTAACATAACTGTTTTTGGGTTCCCATCCCAATGGTTTTCATTAATATCCCCCAGCCATTTGCATTCACTGTTCTGCGCCACTGGCATTTTCATAAGCATAACCGTGTGCTTGAGCAGCTTCAGAGACTCACACCGAACAGCTTCTCAGCCAATAAGGGCTGTTTTCAACACCAGGATAACCAGTGTTTTTGACCAGCATAAAATGGGGAAAACATGTTTTTATGTGTTCAAAGACGACGTTTATGTACCCATGTTGTGAAGTACTGTGCTGTATCCTGTTCAGATCAGCCACACACAGAGTTACCAGCTCTGAGCTGGGAAATTTCTGGAGATTCTGGGGGCAGAGCCTGGGGAGGGTGAGGTTTGGGAAGGGGGGGACCTCTGCAAGGTATAATGCCATAGAGTCCACCTTTCAAAGCAGCCATTTCCTCCATGGGAACTGAGCTCTGTAGTCTGGGGATCAGTTGTAATTCTGGGAGATCTCCAGAGGTTGGTAAACCTAGCTACACATGCTTCGTTTGCATGCCAGAGATCCATAACCCTGATAGATATTCAGATGGGTAGCCATGTTGGTCTGAAGCACCAGAACAAAGTTTGAGTGCAGTGGCACCTTTAAGACCAACAAAGTTTAATTCTGGGTATAAGCTTTCATGTGCAATGTATCTGAAGAAGTGTGCATGCACATGAAAGCTTATACCCAGAATTAAACTTTGTTGGTCTTAAAGGTGCCCCTGGACATAAACTTTGCTCCTTATAGACAGGTAAAGATAAAGGTTTCCCTTGCTTGACAGCCAGTCGAATATGACTCTAGGGATCCGGTTCTCATCTCCATTTCCAAGGTGAAGAGCCAGTGCTGTTCGAAGATGTTTCCGTGGTCATGTGGCCAGCATGACTAAATACCGAGGCACATGGAACACTGTTACCTTCCCACCGAAGTGGTACCTATTTATCTACTTGCAGTTTCTTGCTTTCAAACTGCTAGGCTGGCAGGAGCTGGGACCAGAGACGGGAGCTCACTCCGTCGTGCAGCACTCGGGTCTCAAACTGCTGAACTACCTGTCTGCAGTTCAGCGTCTTAACCACTTGAGCCACTGGTATTCTAATTAAACTCACATAGCTATTTTGCTATGAAAAATCAGCTGTAGGGCTACGGTCCTCTCTTGCCTAGAAAACCCTGTGTGGTCACCATAAGTCAGCTGCGACTTGATGGCAAAAAATCAACCCTAAACAAATATGACATATTGCTAAAGGCTCTTCTCTGCCTGTTATATTCATATCATCTCACCATGGCCTGTATCATACCCCAAAAAAGAAGCTTATTTGTCTTTCAGTTAAAGATGCATCGGGAAAGCATAATTGTCCTACCAGAGTTTTATCAACAGCTCCAAATATAAATCAAGATGGGTAGCCGTGTTTATCTGTAGTAGTAGAAGAGAGCAAGAATCCAGAAGCACCTTAGAAGACTAAAAAAAATTGTGGCAGGGTAAATATAATTCAAATACAATGCAGCAGCTGAAGTGTGTAAAATGTCAGGCTGGACATTGCATGGGGACCTAGTGTGCATGTGTGCGCTTTTAACATGTGCACACACAGAACTCAAGGAGAACCTGCCATAGATGTATTCCCTGAGACTTTGGGAAGGAACCCAAGCATTCTAACAAAGAAGAAGAAGAAAAAGAAGAGGAGGAGGAGGAGATTGGATTTATACCCAGCCCTTCACTACCCAAAGGAGTCTCAGAGCGCGATCATACGCACCCATTTGTGACACAAGAAGGACAATTCCCCGCCGGTTCAAAGTGGCAAGATCACGGAAGCACATCTGGGAAGCGTCCTGCAGCTGGTGTCAAACTGTCGCAAACCGCTTTGAGCCGGTGGGGAATCAACTTATTTAGCTACCAGTGAAAAGGCAGTCTCAAATGGTTTGTGGCGGCCCAGAACCGGCCTTTCCCTGTGTGATCACGCCAGCGCAAACAAGAGGCGTCGGGGAGCGGGCTTTTTGGTTTCCCCGCCCCCTCATCCCAGTATGCGCATCATCGGACGACCCCGAGGGTGGAGAGACAAGTCATTGATCCCTTGTAGAAGTGAATAAGTGCACTGAAAACAACCAGGAAAAAAAAAAACTCGCCCACGGCTGCGTGTGATCACGCAGCAGCGGTTCGCCCTCACAGGTCCATGGACCTGTGTGATCCTGCAAAAGCGGTGCAAATTGCGCCAGTGCAAATTTGTGTCGATTCCCGTCTGGCTTATCTCACTCGTGTGGACGGGGCCTCAGAGTGGCTTACAAACTCCTTTCCCTTCCCCTCCCCACAACAGACACCCTGTGAGGTAGATGGGGCTGAGAGAGCTCTGACAGAAACTGCTCTTTTTCAAGAACAGCTGTGCCAGAACTATGGCTTGCCCAAGGTCATCCAGCAGGTGCAAGTGGAGGAGTGGTGAATCAAACCCAGTTCTCCCAGATTAGAGTGCGCGCACTTAACCACTACACCAAACGGCCTTACAACATGTAAGGCATCCTAAAGATACCCCAAAATAAGGAAACTGAAGAAGTGTGCATGCACACAAAAGCTTATACCCAGAATTAAACTTTGTAGGTCTTAAAGGTGCTACTGGACTCAAACTTTGTTCTGTGGTTTCCCAGGGACAGGCATCAGACAACCAGAACTGTCACTGGAAATGAAGATCAGTTGGAGTACATAACATCACCGATGCTGGAAACCACCTTTTGTTTTCTACAGTGCGGCTTGGTGGGAGAGCATCTCTTTGCAGGCTTGTGGTCCCAGATCCAAACACACATATACACCTCACCTCTCCCGTTACAAAAGCATCAGGTAGTAGCCAGTTTGGTTACAAAAGCATCAGGTAGAGAGCCAGTTTGATGTAGTGGTTAAGTGCGCGGACTCTAATCTGGGAGAACCGGGTTTGATTCCCCACTCCTCCACTTGCACCTGGCTGGATGACCTTGGGCAAGCCATAGCTCTGAACCAGCTGTTCTCTCAAGGACAGTTCTCTCAGAGCTCTCTCAGCCCCACGTACCTCACAGGGTGTCTGTTGTGGGGAGGGGAAGGGAAAGGAGTTTATAAGCCGCTCTGAGACTCCCTTGGGGAGTGAAGGGCGGGATATAAATCCAATCCCTTCTTCTTCTTCTTCTAGATGATGCAGAAGACCTCAGCCTGGATCCCTGGAAAATTGCTGCCTGTCAGATGAGACAACACTGACCTTGACAGACTGCTGGGTCTGATTCATATGTTCAGAAATTAGCTCTCCGGTGCTTTCTGATGAAGTTAATTTCACGCAGACCCCAGAAGGAGCATCTTGCTCTGATTTGCTAATGGTGACTCATTCACCAAGATGACTCACTGCTTGCCTTGGAAACACGGCCCATCAGTGTCAGGGAAACACAACTGCCTCAAAAAGGGGCTCTAAACCACACACGGGAGGCAAATGACTTGCTTTCCTACATGTTGCCCTGAAAATTGCCCTGACCTGGATGGCCCAGGCTAGCCCCATCTTGTCAGATCTGGGAAGCTAAGCAGGGTCAGCCCAGGTTAGTACTTGGATGGGAGACCACCAAGGAAGTTCCGGGGTGCTACGCAGAGATAGGCAATGGCAAACCACCTCTGTTTAACTCTTGCCTTGAAAACCCCACAGAGTCGCCAAAAGTCGGCTGTGACTTCATGGCAAAAGAAAAAAAAAATCCCTGTCATCTCTTGGTGCTTTGATTTATCAGGGAGTAGCCCTAATAGCCCAGATCTGCTGAGCTCATCGGAAGTCGAAAACTAAGTAGGGTCAGTCCTGGTTTATTTATAAAATTTATATCTCACTCCCTCTCCCCCAAACAGGACTCGGGGTGGCGAACGGAATATAAAATACACCCAATAAAAACAACAGAAAGATTCTGTAATTCACTCAGCGTTGCCAGCTCTGCGTGGGGAAATGCCTGGAGATTTGGGGGGGGGGGGGGGGAGTCTGGAGAGTGCAGGGTATGGGGAGGGGAGGGACCTCAGCAGGGGAAGAAGAGGAGGAGGAGGATTATTTATACCCTGCCCTTCACTCGGAAACTCAGAGCAGCTAACCATCACCTTCCTTCCCCTCCCCACAACAGACACCCTGTGAGGTAGGTGGGGCTGAGAGAGCTCCGAGAGAACTGTGACTGACCCAAGATCCCCCAGCTGGCTGCATACTGAGGAGGAGTAGGGAATCAAACCCAGCTCCCCAGGCTAGAGTCTGCTGCTCTTAACCACTTCACCAAACTGGCTCTCAGTGCCATAGAATCTACCCTCCAAAGCAACCAGTTCCTCCAGTTCCTCTTGGTCGCCCGGAGATCAAGTGTAAAAGCAGGAGATCTCCAGGTGCCCCTTGAAGGCCGGCAACCCTAAATCCACCTAAGTGCAGTTGGGGAGGTGGTGGAAACTACCATGAAGTCACAGACAAATTATGTTTATCCCACAAGGTTTTCACAGTAAGTGATGAACAGAGGTGGTTTGCCATTGACTTCCTCTCCCTAGCAACCCTGGACTTCCGTGGTGGTTTCCCATCCAAGTACTAACCAGGGCCACCCCTGCTTAGCTTCAGAGATCAGATGAGACCAGGCTAGCCTGGGCCATCCAGGTCAGGTTGGGGGAGGGGGGTTAAAATAAAATCCCCATGAGACACTGCAAAAACCTGCATGCACCCATGGAGACTGACACCGTCTACCTACCTTTGCCGTTAACTAACAATGAGTCACATGACGCAAAGGACAAAGGGAGGGGCCTCACATCGGTAAGTCACCGGCAGTGAAACGTGAATGTCTTATGTAGAATGCAGCAAAAAGCCGATGGGAAGTGGCGATGGCGGCAGCAGATGGGGAAGCTGTGGGAAAGCCAGAGATCATGCATGTGCTGTTCTGCAAAACTGAACATGAGCAAACAGTATGAATAGAAACAAACAACTCATCAAATACTCAGTTTTTTCTGCTTGCCATTTGCAGATGAGCTGCAAAAACAAAGCAGTGAATGACCAGTGAATGATCAAACACCCCTATCTACCATGTGGAGAGGCATAATGTCTGTCTGGAAGCGCAAGCACATACACCTCTCACTCCAGCAGCTTTCCAAAAGGGAGGGAGGGATGGGTGGGGCTATAAGTAATCAAATGGTGCACGCAGGCTTGTATGGTCCCAAAGTCCTCCTGGCCATTGTCCATGACCCACCAGCTGAGGATTTTTTTGATCTGAATGGATGAACGTCTCGTGCTTCAAGCAAGAATTTAGATTGCTGGTTGCCTAGACGAAAACTGCCCCTTCCCCTTGGATAATTATTACCAGCCACTAAATGGGGCAGGTCTAAAGAGTAATTTGATCTTCAGCTCAGAAGCTCTAGTAATTTCAGAAAGACATTTGGAACAAAACCTGCGAGAGATTAAAATCAGCAAAAGGGGAAAGAGAATTGTTTCAACAAATTGAAATCCACGCCAACCCCAATCCCAGAGTAAACTGTCCAAACACTGAGGGAATGAATGCCCACCTTTGGAAGCCTCTCTCCTGGAATGGGGGAAGTTAAAAGGAACTCGGAGGACTAAGCAACACATGGGACTTGAACGACCCAGCACAGGAAAGCAGTAGAAGGATGAAAATCAGAAAACTCACTCTGAAACCCATACACTTCCTTCAATCCCACTCCAGTTTGGGAAATGCCTAGAGATTTTGTAGGTGGAGCCTGAGGGGGGCGGGGTTTGGGGAAGGGAGGGACCTCAGTAGAGTATAATGCCATAGAGTCCACTTTCCTAAGCAGCCATTTTCTCCAGCTGAACCAACCTCTGTCACTTGGAGATCAGAGAGATCACCTAGAGCAGGGGTGGGCAAACTGTGGCTCGGGAGCCGTATGCGGCTCTTTCACATATATTATGTGGCTCCCGGCAGGGCGGCTGGGGAAGCTAAATATCATTAGCAAACAAATATCATTGGACAAATTAATGTCATTATCAATATCTGCTTTTACCCCTTTTGTTATTATTTTTGGCAGTCTCATTTAATGTTCATAAAAAGCAAATTTGCTTATTTTCCAATAAAAGCAGGTAATATTTGTTCATGTCTTGTGGCTCTCAAACATCTGATGTTTATTCTATGCGGCTCTTACGTTAAGCAAGTTTGGCCACCCCTGTTCTAGGTGGCTCTTACGCTGAGCAAGTTTGCCCACCCCTGCTCTAGAGAGAGCCAGTTTGGTGTAGTGGTTAGGAGCACGGACTCTAATCTGTGAGAACCAGATCTGTTTGATTCCCCACTTCTCCACATGCAGCTGCTGGTGTGACCTTGGGTCAGTATTGGCTCTCTCAGAGCTTTTCTCTCATGAGCAGTCCTTGAGAGCACTCTCTCAGCCCCACCTACCTCACAAGGTGTCTGTTGTAGGGATAGGAAGTGTTAAATACTGGGTTCCATGGATAAGCAGACCCCAAGTCTAGTGATCAGCTCAGCTTTATTTGTGATTCAGCAAGAACAAAGCAAAACCCCAGGGCAAAAGCCCTGTTTAAATAGCATGCAAACATCACACCAAACCACACCCAACTCCGAACAACAGGCTATTTACATAACATTGATTCCTCATTAGTCACCTCTAGAATCCTGGTGAGCTATTGTTCTAGAGTTCCAAGCTTGGCCAGTCTCTGGTAGACAGTCCTGGAATGTTCCAGCCCTAATACATAACAGAAAGGGAAAGGAGGTTGTTTACAACTCTGAGACTCCTTCAGGTATAAATCCAATCTCTTCTCTTCTTTTTCTATTCTTACAATCCCAGGAGATCTCCAGCCTCCACCTGGAGGTTGGCAAACCTATCCCACAGTGACAGCACAATCCTGTCAGCCATCAAAATCAAGGCAGACAGCCGTGGGCACAACGGCAGCAGTGTAAGTCTGTTTTCTAAAGGGTTCCAGCAGAACCAGGAGGTGAGCAAACATTCTTGAAAAGGGACCAGACAGGCTGCAACTGCACCAGCATCCCCAGCAACTGCACCCCCTCCCCAAAATGTCAAAGGTTAGCAATGGGCAAGGTTGTGATGGACAGAGGGGAAACAACCAATCACAGAGTGGTAGCCTCAAATATAAGGAGGGGGATAACATGAACACAGGAAGCTGCCTTATACTGAATCAGACCTTTGGTCTATCGAAGTCAGTTTTGTCTACTCAGTTCAGCGCTAGCTCTCCATTGTCTCAGGTGGAGTTCTTTCCCATCACCTCCTGCCTGGTCCTTTCAACTGGAGATGCTGGGGATTGAACCTGGAACCTTCTGCGTGCCGAGCAGATGCTCTACCCAGGGCTTTTTTTGTAGAAAAATCCCAGCAGGAACTCGTTAGATAGATAATAGACCACACCCAACAGCAGGAACTCATTAGCATATTAGGCCACACCCCTGACAGCACAGCTTATTAGCATATTAGGCCACACCCCCATGTTGCCAGAAGAGTGGTCATCCAGCCACACCCATCTTTTGCTTCTTATTCTGTTTATCTTGTTTGTTGTCAAAACCCAGGGCTTTTTTTGTAGCAGGAATTAATTTGCATGTTAGGCCACATGCCCCTAATGTAGCCAATCCGAATGAGTTTCTGCTGTTGGGTGTGGCTTATTATGCTAATGAGTTCCTGCTGGGTGTGGCCAACTCAGGAGTCAGCCGGAACTCCGTTCCTGTGCGTTCCTGCCCAAAAATAGCCCTGGCTCTACCACTGAGCCACAGCGCCTCCCGAAATCAGTCCTATAGACCCACTTGTTCCTGTTCTGGCTGTCAGTGATGGACTCTCCAGCCCATTATTGGCTTAGTGTTTGGACATCTACAGAAAGATATAAAATGATAAATAAACTGCTGTTGCATACTCGTTTAAAAGTGTAATAAATGACATCATGAACTGCCTTATACCAAATTAAGACCCTGGCTCCATCAAGATCAGTATTGTCTACTGGCAGCAGCTCTCCAGGGTCTCAGGCAGATCTCACATCACCTACTATGTCCGTTTGGTGTAGTGGTTAAGAGTGCGTACTCCAATCTGGGAGAACCGGGTTTGATTCCCCACTCCGCCACATGCAGCTGCTGGTGTGACCTTGGGTCACTCACAAGTTCTCTCAGAGCTGTTCTCTCAAGAGCAGTTCTCAAAAGAGCTCTCTCGGCCTCACCTACCTCACAGGGTGTCTGTTGTGGGGAGGGGGAGGGAAAGGGATTGTAAGCCGCTCAGAGACTCCTTTGGGTAGTGAAGGGTGGGGTATAAATCCAACCTCCTCCTCCTCCTCCTTCTTCCTGGTCCTTTCAACTGGAGGCACTGGGGACTGAACCTGGGACGTTCTGCATGTCAAGCAGATGCTCTGCTGCCGAGTAGCAGCCCCTCCACTCACCCTTAATTTCAAAAGGGGGCATTTTACCCCTTCCTGCTTCAGACCCTCAGTCCACCCGTCATACTGTTCCTGAGGATCACCTGTCCCCCAGCAGCACCTCCTGGGGTGCATTTTTGGTTGCAGCAGGATGGGGGGGAGGCAGGAAAGTCCTGATCCACCACAGACTCCAAACCACTGTGCACACAGACATCTGGGGACTTTGCTATCGGCACCCTTCCCCGGCCCTCACAGCATGTTGCTAGATCGAGAAAAACAAAAAGGGGCTTCTCATCTTCCTTCGTCCCGGTCTGAAGGCCTCTCTCAAGCCACTGCATTCCTCTGTGAAACTCACCATTTTGGAGATTGGACTGCAGGCAACCTGGGGCTATTTCTCGCACCGGCAGCTGGCATAAGTATCTTGGTAGCGCAATTCACAATACTAGAAACACGACACATGTAAGAGATTTGCTATGTTTGGGGCTGCAGGATGCGTATTATGTTTCCTCAGCCCAGGGAAACGGAACAGCAACAAACCAGTAAGCGAAACCACGACAGATGAAATAAAGGGAACGGGGCGAACTCACAAAAGAGAACTCAACGAAAATAGGATATGTACACAAGCGCACAAATTTGCTTGATTACAAGCTGGTCCGTCTAGCTCAGTATTCTCCAATCTGACAGGCAGTTCTTCAACATCTCAGCGAGGGAAGGTTTTCTCCCGACATCTGCTACCTGAGGCCCAAGCCAGACATGACATTTTCCGATGCGTATCAGGGTCACCAACTGGCCTCTCAATGAATGCCCAAAACCACAACAGTATCAACAACATCTTTGACTTCAGCCTCATCTCTGAGGAGAACCACACACGACCACAACATTAGTACTTTCCAGACACCCTTAATGTTCCAGTTTCACTTCCCTTTGTTACTGTCTTTCCCCCTAGGGATGCCAGCCTCCAGGTGGGACCTGGGGAACCCCTGGAATTACAGCTCATCCTCAGACTATAGAGATCAGTTCCCTTGGAGAAAAGAGATGCTTTGGAGGGGGGACTCTAGGGCATTGTGTCCTGCTGAGGCCCCTGTCCTTCCCAGGCTCCACCCCCCAAATCTCCATGAGTTTCGCACCCTGGATCTGGCAACTCCACCCCCCCGCCAGTGGCTGTGGGGGGGGGGGGGACCTGACAACTTTAATTTCCACACAGCTTCATTTGCAATCCCTTGCTGTCCCAGTTTTTTAATGTTTCCCCCCCCCCCCTGCTCTTCCTGAAACCTGTGTGGAAATGGGGGGAGGGGGGAAGGTAACAAAGGGAAATGAAATTGGAATATTAAGGCTGTCTGGAAAACACTGTCTACGAGTCCAGGTAGTAGCTGTCACATGGAAAAGATCACTTCTAATTAGGGCCTGAGGCATTTTTGAAATGTCAGGACTTACTTCCAGGAACAATGCACATAATCCACTCAGTCACACACACACATAAACACACACACCCAATCTTTATCTTCTGGTTAGCAAAGACTCTCACACCACTACTACTGAACATTTATCAGCACCAACAGCTAGTCATTTGACCAAATTATACCCCACTTTTCACAACATCTATAGAATAAAATATGACTTAATAAAACATATACCTAATTATGATACAATTTCCATAGCCTAAATATCAACACACAGAATCTGGCTACTTGGCATGTAATCCTAGGGTTCTCATCACATAAAGATAACCAAGCTTAGCTTTTTCAGTAAAACCAAGAATCCGATCCAATAATGGAGTAATAATCTCCTCACGAGCCATCTTATAACATGGGCAGCTAAAAAACATATGCTCTATGGACTCGATCTCTTTTAATGAACATGTGCACAGCCTTTCAGAACAGAGGATTTTCTTATACCTATCTTCCAATACTGTGGAAGGAAGGGTAGAACTCCCTGCCATTGTGTATGCCCTTCTGAAACTATTTACTCCCAGTGAAGTCAGGTAGGCTGCAGGTTTCTCAATGTTTTTAACATTCAAAATCATATCAAGACTTTGTAAACGGGAAACGTCTGATTGTTGGAAGGGCGGGGTCTGGGGAGGGGCAGGACCTCAGCAGGATGTGATGCCACAGAGTCCACCCTCCAAAGCAGCCATTTCCTCCATAGGAACTGATCTCTCTCATCTGGAGATCGACTGCAGTTCCAGATCTCCAAGCCCCACCTGCAGGTTGGCAATCCCAGATGATCACATGTCTGCCCAGGCCTGTAGTTACAGTGGGGCATCTCAGAGCCGGGGGGGGGGGGGGCAGCTTACTGCCCAGGCCTCCCGACTTCCCATCCAGCCAGTTTATTTTATTTTTCTCACGTGCCACAGCCATGCCGAGCCGTCGCCCTGCCCTGCCTGCCAGCACCCTCGCCTCTCACCTCAACCTCCCTCCCTCTCTCATCACTTTTTAAAAACATTTACTCTCTCGTCACTGCTGACACAGCCTGCGTGTGTGTACAGGGATGCCCCCTGGCTTATTTAAATGACACCAGAAGTCAAAATTCCTGGCTACAGCCCTGTGTCTGCCAGTATTACGCAGCTTTGTATAAGGACCGCAAAGCATGCAGCATACTAAAAAGCCTACAGTCGAGAGAATGTGGAGCATCCGTCAGCCCAGTCTCTTTTCTAGCAAGTATCACAGCACACAAAGCTGTACCTTGAATTCAGCGATGGATTGGTGTTAAATACTGGGTTCCATGGATGAGCAGACCCCAAGTCTACAGGGATCAGCTCAGCTTTATTAGTGATTCAGCAGATACAAAACAAAACCACACTCAACTCCCAATGATAGGCTATTTACATAACATAATTCCTCACTGGTCACCTCCAGAGTCCTAGTGGGCTATTGTTCTAGAGCTCCAAGCTCAGCCAGTCTCTGGTAGACAGTCCTGGGATGTTCCAACCCCAATACATAACAATCGGCTTGTAAATCCACCCAGCCTGCCCAGCTTCCTCTTCCTTGTGCAAGTCATGCTCCTTTGCTTTGCATCAACCTTGCAAACATCTCTGCAGCTAATTCAAATGTCAACCTGAATCTCTGGGCTCCCGTGGAGATGCAAAGCAGCCCAGCCGTGTGGAGAGACGCAGACCAGACCTTGTGCTCCTAATTATGAGCAAATCCCACTTCACGGTTTTCCTGTTGTGTGCAGCCACCAAATGGGTTGGGCAGAGTTTCAGACATGCAGACCTCCGGGGCCTCGTTCGACCTTTACGCACAGTGAAGCGGTTAGAGATGGAGGTGATAGACCTTCCTACACCGGGAAGCGACAGGCTGGCCCCATTTCCCAACAGGGCTCTCGCAACCATGCTGTACACACCAGCCAGCTCTGCCGGCAACTGGAAGGTGGCACTGTTCCTCTGGGCAGAGAAAAGACTCACCTGTTGCTTTTAGTGGATAAGCTGATGGCAGAGACTCTTTCAAGATGCCAAGCCACATAACGCCTTTTAATAGGACCACCCAAATGGCACATCACAGCATGCAAGCTTTCCAGTTCAACAGAACTCTTCATCAGGATGGACGGTATAATTTTTTAAAAAGTTTAGAAAGGGGGTGGGGGGGGACAATGGTGGCAAACTGAGGCCTAGGCCTCTGTTGTCAGGTGTGAGGTGATGTCACTTCCAGCATGCTCCAGAAGTTATATCATCATATCACTGGTGACATAGGGGTCACTCTGGTATTTGGGCAAAAACTCTATGGTAGAAGCCATTTTTACCATGGCGTTTTTGCCTAAATACATCACTTCTGGTGTGTGCCAGAAGTGATGTTGCCGCACCACTGACAACAGAGGCTTAGGCCTCAGTTTGCTGCTGGTAAGCCCTCCATTGGCTAGCTGATCAGCACCAGGGGGAGGGGCTGCAGAACAGGGGATTCCCCTGCCCCCAAAGGGGTTACAGGAACCCTATTAGAAAGAGAAAGGAAAATTACTCAGGACATGATGGTGAGTCCTGCTCATGTTGCTGTATATTAGGGTTGCCAACAGGCCCCCAGTGGTGACAGTGGGAGAAAAATAAAAGAAACAAAAAAATCAGCAGCATTGCTTGTAGCGCTGTATTGTGTGCGCGCGTGTGTGAAGTGCCATCAAGTTGCTTCCAACTTATGGCAACCCTATCAATTTATGACCTGTATTATTAACAGCCTTTCTCAGGTCTTGCAAACAGAGGACTGTGACTTCCTTTGTTAGAGTTAATCCATCTCATGTTGGGTCTCTCTCTTTTTCCTGCTGCCTTCAACTCTTCCTAACATTATTATCTTTAAACTGGAAGTGGCATAAGGTAGCTGTAGGAATCGCCAGAAACTCTATGGCTGTGTCCCCACCCTCAAAGCTCCCCTCAGTTGCTAAACACTGCCTGCCAACCCTACTTCAAGTGGTGCTGGCTTCAAATTACACGTCGCTCTTTTGAGTAAGAGTGGCATTGCTGTCTAAAGTTGCCATGCCATGCCTAAGCAGAAGCTCTAGAAGTGGGGAAACGGGAGGGGGGCAATCATCTGTGCCATGACATCACTTCCAGGAAAATCCCGAAGGGACATTGGTTAGCTCTAGGAACCGCTGGGAACTCTATGGTAAAACCATAGCGTTTTCGGCAATTCCTAGACTTAATTGATGTCACTTCCAGGTTTCCCTCAAAAGTGATGTTGTAGTACAGATAACATCAATGTTTCCTAAAAATTAGTTTCCTTGCACCTGGCAGCCCTATTGCCTACTCTGGTTTGGGAAATTTCTGGAGATTGAGGAGTGGTTCCTGGGGGGGGAGGGTAGAGTTTAAGGAGGCGAGGGATCTGAAGGGGAATGTGACTCCACAGTGTCCACCCTCCAAAGCAGACATTTCCTCCAGGGAAACTGACCACTATGGTCTGAAGATCAGCTGTAATTCCACCATCTGTGCCTGTTGCCATCACTTTATCCTCTGGGAGCAAAGTCCACATTTTCATCACTCATCACGTAAAGAAATATTTCCTTTTGTCCATCCTGAATCTACTGCCCATCAGCTTCATTGGATGCCCCCGGTTCCTAGTCTTCTGTGGGGGGGGGGGGGAAGTTTTCCATTCACCCTCTCCTCTCCTTGCATACTTTTATAAACATCTATCATGCCCCCCTCCCCACCCCACCCCACCCCGTCATCTCTTTTCTGAACTGAAAGTCTCCGGACTCTTCAGTTCTTCAGGCAAAGTATCAAGTTTCTACATTATTTGCCTCTGTCTATCCTTCGGCATGGTCACCTGAGTTCTTCCATGGAACATGGTTAAAAGCCTGAAATGCAAAACAAATATGGTGCAGTCATTAATGCAATTAGACTGGGATTGATGACCTGGATTCAGATTCCCAGAAAGACACTAAGCTCTCTGGGAGACCTTGAGCCAGTTCTGCACTCTCTCTTTCAGCCTGACCTTCCTCGCAGGGCTGTTGTTGGGATGAGACGGGGGAGAGCTATGTATGCTGCCCTGAGCACTGACAGGAAAAGCAGGCTAAACGTGGACGTGTACCTAAATGGTGTAAAACAACTGGCACAGCGGCAAGCCACCAGGACTTAATTTGGTTAATATGAAAAGCTCCAGCAGGTGGCACTTGAGAACAGGCATTGGAGGCGTTGGAGCGCTAGAGCTAGGAGATGCCTGCGGCCGGCAGGACAGAGCTCGCTGTGCTGCTGTGGTCTGCTGGAGAGTCGCTCATCGGGATCCCACCTTCGTCGCCACTGATAAGTATTGGAGTCGGGAGTCCATGGAATAGTGAAACAGCTAGGTGTTTATTGCTGGTCCGGATGAAGCATACAACCCAGGGCTCGAAGCCCTCCTTTTATGCTGGTCAGGGACAATCCCCTGACCTCACCCAACTGGCCTGATAGGCTATTAGAAGTCTATTTACATTTCATAGGTTCCCTGGGAGAAACCTAGGTACAGGATTGGTGGCCGGTTTGAATCCACCTGGCCTTTGTTCTACCTGGCTGAAGCTCAGGTAGTTTCTTGGCCATGTGCTCTGGCCATGCTCTGGCCATGTGCTCTGGCCATGCGGTCGCAATTAAGAGAGCACATGGCGACCGCATGGTCAATACATAACACCCCTCCCCCCATAGTCCAGAACCCCTCTGCACACATAGTCTTTGAGATAGTCCGGGCGTCTGCGCTCACGTCCAGAGCGCCGGGGGGTTGTAAGGCGGGGCGTGTTGCTAGTGTTGGCAGGTTGCGGTGTGGGTAGTTGTTCTGCTGGCGGGGCCTGTCTGCTCGGGGGTTGTTCAGGTGTGGATGGTGCGACTGCTTCGTCCGCGGGCAGGAGCGGCATCTCCGCAGTCTCCGGATCAGGGTCTGGCGCTGCTTCTGGAGTTGTGTCGATGTCACGGTCTGTTGGTGCAGGGAGTTCGGGGGCCTGGGTATCATCGTGGTTCTGGGTACGGCGTCGAATCTGGTCAATGTGCCGTTTCCAGACTACGCCATCTTCCGTAAGAACCTCGTAGGAATAAGGCCCTGTGACTCGGACGATCCTCGCGGGGAGCCATGTCGGACCCCGCGCGAAGTTCTTTGCGTATACGGGGTCTTCGGGAGCGAATCCTCGGGCAGCTGGCCGGTCCTCCATTGTCGGGTTCCCCTCGATTGCTCGGTCAGGATGTAGGCGGTCCAAGACGGTTCCCAGTCGTCTTCCCATCAGAAGTTCGGCTGGCCGGCGCCCGGTCCCTGAGTGGGGTGTGTTCCGTTGGCAGAACAGGAACTTGTATAGCTGCTCTTCCCAGTTGCCATGCTCCATCTTCTTTAACGCGTTCTTCGTTGTCCTCACCATGCGCTCGGCCTGGCCGTTGGTTGCGGGGTGGAACGGAGCGGAGCGGATGTGGCGCAGACCGCAGGCTTCCACAAACCGTTGAAACTTGCCGGAGGTGAAGGCGGTCCCGTTGTCGGTCACGAGAGTTTCTGGCATTCCGTGTGTCGCGAAGATCGGCCAGAGACTTCTTAAGGCAGCGTTGGTGGAGGTCGAAGCTACCGGCACTACCTCAAGCCACTTGCTGTAGCTGTCAACAACGATAAGAAACAACCGGCCCTGGACCGGTCCCGCGAAGTCTAGGTGCAGGCGGGACCAGGGCTTGTTAGTAGATTCCCAGGATCGGACAGGAGCGTGTGGCGGATCTGGCCGTGACTCCTGGCATTTGGGACACTTCTGGACCCGCCCCTCAATGTCTTTGTCCAGGCCTGGCCACATACGTAACTCCGGGCCAGAGCTTTCATGCGCACAATTCCCGGGTGAGCCTCGTGGAGGGCCTCTAGCACTCAGGGCCGCAGGGGCCCGGGGATCACCACTCGAGATCCCCATAGCAGGCATCCCTTGTGGGCCGATAGTTCGTGCCTGCGTGCCGTGAAAGCGGCAAAATCTGGTCCCGGTTTTTCCGGCCACCCCCTTCCCACCCAGTCCGAGACACGGGAAAGGATGCGGTCCCGCCGCGTGCGACGGGCCACATCTGATACCTGTACAGGGCGCTCCGGTAGATCCTCTAGGAGCGCGACGTGGAAAGCGGGAGCCGAATCAGGGTCGCAGGACGGGAGGGGAAGACGGCTGAGGGCGTCTGCATGACCCATCGCCTTCCCTGGGCGATGTACCAATTCGTAGGAGTAGCCTGACAAAAAAATTGACCACCGCAGGACCCGCAGGGACAGCATGTGAGGGGTCTGCCTGTGGGGGGCAAGGAGACCCAGCAGCAGCTTGTGATCTGTGGCCACGGTGAACGACCATCCATAGAGATAGTCGTGAAATTTCCTGACGCCAGCTACGATTGCTAGGGCCTCCTTGTCGATCTGGGCGTAGTTCCATTCTGCCGACGACAGGGTCCTGGAGTAGTAGGCAACCGGTACCTCCTTTCCGTTGGGTAGCCGGTGTCCCAAGACCGCCCCAATGCCGTAGGGGGATGCGTCGCAGGCCAGGATGACAGGGAGCCTCTCATCGAAATGCGCTAAGACCGCATTTGAAATTAATAAGTCTTTGATGGCCCGGAAGGCTGCATCATGCCTGGGACCCCAGGCCCAAGCCGCTCCCTTGTCCAGGAGACGATGCAGGGGTTCAGCGACTGCCGCCTTGTGCGGAAGGAAGGCATGGTAGAAGTTCACAAGTCCCAAGAACGCCTGGAGTTCCGCCTTTGAGGACGGGCGGGGTGCACCTGTAATTGCCGCTACCTTCTCCTTTGTAGGGTGAATGCCATCTGCGGTGACTTGGAACCCCAAGAAGGTCACCGAGGAGACTCCCAGGGTGCACTTGTCTTTTCGAACCTTGAGACCCGCGTCCTGGAACCTTTGCAGCACCATCCGGAGGCGAGCTGCGAACGTGTCGGCGTCCGGGGCGGCGATGAGGACGTCGTCGAAGAACGGCTTCACTCCTGGAACATCTTTTAGGAGAGAATCCATTAGATTTTGAAAGATTCCGGGTGCTACGCTGACCCCAAATTGGAGGCGTTTTACCTTGAATGCTCCCTTGTGAGTCACAATCGTTTGTGTCTCGGCCGTTGCTTCATCTACGGGAAGCTGCTGATAGGCTTGGGCCAAGTCTAATTTTCCAAATATTTTGGCACCCGCGAGGGAGGTCAGAACATGGCCTACCACCGGTACCGGGTACGCGTGGTCCTGTAATGCCTTATTAATTGTACATTTGTAATCCACGCAGATGCGGACTTCCCCGTTAGCTTTGAGGGGGGTCACAATGGGAGTCTCCCACTTGGCGTGGGAGACCGGCTCGAGCACCCCTTGTGCCACGAGCGTTTCCAACTCTGCCTCCACTTTGGGCTGGAAGGCGAGTGGTGGCCGGAGGACGGCCACGCAGATGGGCCGGACTGCCGGGTCCAGGTCGAAGGAAACCGGAGGTCCTTTGTAGCAGCCCAATGAGCCATCGAAAACGGCGGGAAATTCCTCGCAGATGGATGAGAAGTCAGTAGAGCCCATGCGGTGTATTCCGGTCCACTGCACTCCGAGCGGCTTGAACCAGGCGCGACCTAGGAGACTGGTTAGATTGCACTCCACCACGAGAAGGTCCAGCAGGCCATTAAAGGCATGGTACTGGACCTGGACCCTGGCTAGCCCCTTAATAGCCACTGGGTTTTTCTGGAAGTCCCGGAGGACCAACCCAGCTGGCAGCCGCAGCCAGCGTGCCCCCTTCGGGCAGAGGCGGCGGAACGTAGCTGCGGACACAATTGAATATGCTGACCCTGAGTCCAGTTCAATGGAGCAAGGAACTCCCTCTATTCGGAGAGACACGGAAATTGCGCCCGGGATGGGCTGAGGCAAGTTCATTACCGTGGCCGTGGGAACGACACTACCCACTTCTTCGAAGTTCGCTGCTGGGGCACGGTGGCTGTTCCTCAGGCGGCAGGCCCGGGCGAGATGTCCTGCTTTCCCGCAGGCGCGGCAGATGGCATCACGGAAGCGGCATGTCCGTCTGTCGTGGGGGTCCCCACAGCTGGCGCACGTTGGGGCCTGCCTGTTGAGGGAAGCAGAAGAGGGAACAGAGACAGATGCTGGGCGCCGGCCCTTGGGCCTGGGGACGCCAGGCTCACCCTTCTTCGAGCGTGGTTGCATCCGGTGGACGTCCTCTTCTTCGCTTGAGTCGGGTTCGGGAGGAGCCGCCTGGTGGACTTTGGTGGCTGCCTTGTCCTTTTGCGTTGTCTCGAAGGCTGCCGCAGTTTCGAGCATCTTCTCCAAGGTTGGCTCCGGCATTGCAATGAGGCGCCGGCGGAGCTTGGCTTCCCGGACCCCTCCCATGAAGGCGGTCTCCACGTGGTCATCCATGTGGCAGAATTCGCAGCCCACGGCTAGTCGACGGAGTTCAGCCAGGAAAGTGGCGGCCGACTCCCCCGGCTGCTGCTGGCGCTGTATGAACTCCCAGCGCCTGGCCAGTTTTGATGGCTTCGGGGCGAAGTAATCGCCGAGGGTCTTGGTGAGCACGTCGTAAGACACCTCGGTGGGGTCTTGCGGGGCTAGTAGGTTCTGGGCCACCCGCATGACCTCCACCCCTCCGGAACTCAAGAGCCAGGCACTCTTCAGGTCCGCATCTGTGATTCCGTGGACCTTAAAGGCACAACCCAGCGTCTTGAGCCAGGACTCCCACGTCTCGGGGCGAGACGTATCGAAAGGGGTAATTGGTCCCGAAGCGTTTGCCATATTTACCAGAGCAGGAGCGGCGGCGGCTGTTTGAGTGATGTCCTCGTGTCTTGCGGCGGTGCCGGGGAGCGCTGAGGCTTGGCGCTGGCTAGTGCCGGAGGATTGGGCTCAGAGCGGCTTGCGGCGAGGCGTTGGAGCGCTAGAGCTAGGAGATGCCTGCGGCCGGCAGGACAGAGCTCGCTGTGCTGCTGTGGTCTGCTGGAGAGTCGCTCATCGGGATCCCACCTTCGTCGCCACTGATAAGTATTGGAGTCGGGAGTCCATGGAATAGTGAAACAGCTAGGTGTTTATTGCTGGTCCGGATGAAGCATACAACCCAGGGCTCGAAGCCCTCCTTTTATGCTGGTCAGGGACAATCCCCTGACCTCACCCAACTGGCCTGATAGGCTATTAGAAGTCTATTTACATTTCATAGGTTCCCTGGGAGAAACCTAGGTACAGGATTGGTGGCCGGTTTGAATCCACCTGGCCTTTGTTCTACCTGGCTGAAGCTCAGGTAGTTTCTTGGCCATGTGCTCTGGCCATGCTCTGGCCATGTGCTCTGGCCATGCGGTCGCAATTAAGAGAGCACATGGCGACCGCATGGTCAATACATAACACAGGTGGATTCGGCAAGGCCAGTTTTTCAGCTGCTTTGCTCAGGATTCAACATCTGCAGCTAAACTTGAGCACCTAATTAAAATGTCACAAAAGCGAGGATAGGGGGGGCAGTGCCAAAAAAACCAGAAAACATCCTGGGGATATTGCACTTTGGAGTGTATTGTTCTATTCCTTCACACAGCACACCTCAGCGAGAAAGGCCTGGAAGTTTTCACCCCAAATGGGATAGTCCCCCTGGGGCGTGATACCATGACATTTGATCCAGATGCAAAGGCTTAGCTGTGATTCCCTAAAGGAAGGCAAACCCGCCTGCCGGCATTCATTTATCTAGATGTCATGAGTCTGCTGCCCGATGAGGGTCGCTGGGTCGAGAGTTATAGCACGTTTGGCAGATGGCACACAAACAAGAAACATCCATTTTGCACTTGGAAGGGGCAGAAGGAGACAGAGCTTGGAGTCAGCCGAAGGAGGGACGCTGTGGGATGCCGGAGTTTTCTCAGGGGACTCTGCTGCCTGGTTTCCTACTCGGTATATCTGTAAAGAAAGCAACTGTTTCAAAGACGCCCCTCAGCCATCGGTGTTTTCTCATCTAGGGGAACCCTGCATCTAAGAAAGTGGGCAAAAGTTTGCAAAGGTTGATGCTACAATGAAGTCTTCTTTTTGTTGTTTTTTAATTTTTCATGTGTGTGTGGGTGTGCGCACGTGGGAGTGTGGGTGTGCACCCGGAAGTCATGGCAACCTACGGTGACTGACCCCTACTGGGGGCCTGGACGATATTCAGAGAGGTGGCTGAATAAAACCTGCCCCTGCCTCCCACCTCTGGTATGTCAAGGAGATCTCCTATCCAAGTACTTGCCAGAGTCAACCCTGTTTAGCTTCCAAGGTCTGAAAAGATCGGGCTTGCCTGGGCTATCCAGGTCAGGGTGCAACAATGAAATCTTCTTAGACTTTAAGATGCCACAAGAATCCTGTTTATTTTGCTGTGACAGACGAAGACGAAGGAAGAGGAGGAGATTGGATTTATATCCCGCCTTTCACTCGGAGTCTCAGAGCGGCTTACAAACTCCTTTCCCTTCCCCTCCTCACAACAGACACCCTGTGAGGTAGGTGGGGCTGAGAGAGCTCTTTCAAGAACTGTACTTGAGAGAACGGCTCTGACAGAGCTATGGCTTGCCCAAGGTCACCCAGCAGGTGCAAGTGGAGGAGTAGGGAATCAAACCCGGTTCTCCCAGATTAGAGTCCGCGCACTTAACCACCACACCAAACTGGCTCCTGATCAGGTAAGGGGCCGTGGCTCAGTGATACAGCATCTGCCTGACATGCAGAAGGTTCCAACATATCAGGACCAGGCAGCAAGTGATGTGAAAGACCTCTGTCTGAGACCCTACAGAGCAGCTGCCAATCTGAGTAGACAATACTGACCTTGATGGACCAAGGGTCTGATTCAATACAGGGAAGCTTCACGTGTCCATGTATGTTCAACTAGAATACAAGTTCTGGGGTAAGGGATCATTTGAGTCTGTTGCCTACACAGTTTCCAGTTTGCTGCAATCATCCTCCCAAGGGAAATGAAAAAAAGGGAGACAGATACTGCACTTAACCAACAAGTAATTTCATTACTCTGTCAACAATACCAAATAGAGTGCCCTCACCTGGAGAGCCCAGGCAAGCCCGATCACATCAGATCTCGGAAGCTGAGCAGGGCCAGCCTTGGCAAGTACTTAGAAGGGAGCCCTCCAAGGAATACCAGGGCCGGGAGGCAGAGGCAGGCAATATTGCAGTTCCAATTGCCATTACACAAAATAGGATCTAAACCCCAGTAATCAGTGTTTCTTTTCACCCCATAATATTGTATAGGGTCAAACACAGTAGAAGTCATCTGGTGGGAGGGGTCTTTTTGTTGTAAAAATCCATCTGGACAAGCTTTAAACATATGGATAAACATGGAGCAGTGGTCCACGAGTGGCTGTTAGGCACAAAGTATAGATAGGAAATCTCAGTCTGGGGCAAGTGATGCTCTGTATTCTTGGTGTTTGGGGGGGGGGGGGACAGTGTGGGAGGGCTTCTAGTGTCCTGGCCACACTGGTGGACCTCCTGAGGGCCCCTGGTATTTTTGGCCACTGTGTGACACAGAGTGTTTTGACTGGATGGGCCACTGGCCTCTTATGTCCTTAATATCAAGCCACATCTCTGAAATGTCCTAGCCCCACTAGGGGTCGCCAGAAGTCACCATGACTTCCAGGCTCACAAGCACACACACACACACACACACAAAATACACAAAAAAAATACAGAATAGAAAGAAGCTAAGCAAAACAATAGTAGTCAAGGCAGCAAGAGTGGACTATTCAGCCAGCAACGATGGTGGTGGGAAGTGCCAACAAACTCTGGCTGACTTATGGTGGTGACCCCTCATGGAGTTTTCAAGGCAAGAGGCAAACAGAGGTGGTTTGCCATTGCCTGCCTCTGTGTAGCAACCCTGGACTTGCTTGGTGGTCTCCCACCCAAGGCCAACCCTGCCGCCTACCTTCTCAGATCAGGGCAGGGCAGCAGCAACAATAAGGAGTCATTTATCTGTGGCAGTCCCACTCCGATTTCCACAATCCTGGGATTTGGTTGTATTCCTTGAAATTAATGCCTATTTAGAACCCAGATTGTGTTGCTCCCTCATGGCTGGTCCACGGAAAGCAACCTGAGAAGAAAAGATAGGAGAAGAGTTGCCCAAAAGGGTCCAAAATGTGCAGGGGGGTGAACAGGGAAGGAAGACAAGAGTCCCTTGCCAGGTGAAGATGCCATGGGGAAAAGACTGGTTGACCAGTAAGGCTGGCAATTCAGGGCTGGGGAAGGGAGAAATTAAGAGATGAGGGGCCAGATAAAAAGACGCAGAAAGTAGATGCAGGAAGCACAGAATGGGAGAGAGAAAAGGCATACTCTGCTTGCCTTGATGAGGGGGGGTCCAGTGATTTCGGTGTCAGTAATGATGTACAAAGGCTCTGGTCCAAGACAACCAAGTACAAGAATGGAGGGCTCTGCATGCCCTCATACACCTGAGTTTACCTGGACGCAAATAGGGGAAGCACTGCTATTGGCCAAAAATCAGTGCAGAACTAGGATCTGCGATGTCACTGGCTGTTGCTCCATTATTATCCAAGTATTGATTTATTCCCTGCAAATCATACCCTGGTTGTGGCACAGTGGCAGTACTTGCAACCCAGAGTACTCTTTTGTTGTCGTCGTTGTTTTTGCTGGCAAGTCACTTCTGGTGACCCCGTAGGGTTTTCAAGGCAAGAGACATAGAGGTGGCTTGCCACTGCCTGCCTCCACGTCACAACCCTGGTATTCCTTGGTGGTCTCCCATCCAAATACTAGCCAGGGTTGACCCTGCTTAGCTTCCCAGATCTGACGAGACTGGGCTTCCCTGGGCTATCCAGGTCAGAGCACTTATGTACATTTACTAGGGAGTAAATCCAGCTGACTGCACTGAGACCTGAACACATGAACGCATGAAGCTGCCTTTTACTGAATCAGACCATCGGTCCATCAAGGTCAGTATTGTCTACTCAGACTGGCAGTGGCTCTCCACGGTCTCAGTCTGAGGTCTTTCACATCACCTCCTACCTGATCTTTTCACTGAGGATGCCAGGGATTGAACCTGGGGCCTTCTGCACGCCATGCAGATGCTCTTACCACTGAGCCAGAGTAAATATGAACAGAACTGAGCTGTAAGAGGATGGGGTGGGAGACTACAACAGAGGCCACTGAGAAGCATTTGAAATGGAAAAAAGGAATATAAGGGGGGAGTCCATAATCCTAGTCCTGTTGAAAGCCAGTTTGGTGTAGTGGTTAAGTGCGCGGACTCTAATCTGGGAGAACCGGGTTTGATTCCCCACTCCTCCACTTGCACCTGGCTGGATGACCTTGGGCAAGCCATAGCTCTGTACCAGCTGTTCCCTCAAGGACAGCTTGGGAAAGAGCTCTCTCAGCCCCACCTACCTCACAGGGTGTCTGTTGTGGGGAGGGGAAGGGAAAAGGAGTTTGTAAGCCGCTCTGAGACTCCCTTGGGGAGTGGAGGGCGGGGTATAAATCCAATCTCTTCTCTTCTTCTTCTTCTGTTGCATACTTCATTGGTTGCCTTATAACATCTGAGTGCACTACTTTGTACCCTGTAAAACTACCCTGAGTACCAGGAGTCATTTCGAGCAGGAGCTCAGGGGAGCTCAGCTCCAGGAGTTGGTGCTCGCCCCCCCCCAAGCGGGGGAATGCCTGCTTGTGTCATGGCTGCAGTAAAATGACCCCATTCCCTGGAAAGGTCCTTGTTTCTCCCACCAGCCTTCTGAAGGCTTCAGCCACCACTGAAGCTATCCTCCCAGAATAGTGGTATTTCCGAGGCTTGGATTAGTAGCTGTCCCGTCTCTGCCAGCTCTTTTCTCTCTCTCTCTCTCTCTCTCTCTCTCTCTTTTTTCTTTCTCTCTCTCTCTCTCCCCCCTTTCTTTCTTGCCTTCTGACATACTTCCAGTGATGTCAGGTGGTTTAGCATATGCAAATAATTTGTGCTAATGAGTTGTGCTAATGAGCTCTTGCACCTCTTTTTCTACGAAATATACCCCTGCTGAGTCCCAGTGAGGAAGGTGGACTACAAATAAAGTACTTAACTAAATACATTCAAGCTCCCTGCCTTATCCTCCATTGCAAAGAGTACTGCTCCCATACATGGAACTCTCCCCAATCCCCCCCACGCTTCTTCCTCACCTGCAAGGAAGCTGTGTAGTAATGTAAAGACAGGATGTATCAGCTTGTTTGCATCATTAAGAGATCATCTTATTTCAAGCAGCTGCAACCCTGTTGCAAATGTGCCACAACACTTTTAGCTTGATTTCTATTCATGTCTGGGCATGTCCGTCCATTTTCCCCCCATAATCCTCTTATGGTATTCACTGCATCGTGGATCTCGGCTTCTGTTTCCAAAAAGAGTTATTTCAGAACATTTCAGGGCAAGGAGCAAGCTAAGCGGGTCGGCTCAGAGGTAAGTCCGACATTATTCAGTTGGGCTTACTCCCAGGAAACTGTCCTTAAATGTGCAGCCAGAAATGGGTGTAGAGAGTGAATTCTTTAATAATTCACTTATCCTCTTAGGCATTACTCATTTCCTTTGCCACCGCTCCCCCTCCAATTCCCATCCAGTTTGTCAATATCATAAGACCAAGGCAGCATACCTACATCTGATAGGATTTGGGATTCACTTTGAAGAGCCATTTCCTTGGCCACGGCACTGACAATAACTCTCCAAAACGCACTCTCCTCCCCTATGCCAGCACTGTTCACATCAGTTATGTCCACATCTGGACTGAATAAAACACACGATCTTGTTTATGCACGTCAGATCAGACGAGCAAAGGTAGGGATTTGGCCCAGTTTTCCAATCAGGTTTCCAACCAGCGAACTCCGTTCTCCCGACCCTTTGAGCTCCGTTCTGTTTCATCAGCTTCTCCTCGCTTTGCTGATTTCTGTTTCCTTTTGCTGACACTTCCAGCCCGAATCTTTCACTCAAGCCAACGAGTTTATACAACTTCTCACTCACAATGCTTATGCAAACTCTTTCATAAGTATTACCGGGGCTACAGTCATAACAAACAGCCCTCAGTTTCCTGCCCTGATTCGACAAACCATTCTTGTATAAAGCTGATCATATAAATCATTCTTCTTGTATAAAGCTCAGAACAACCTGTTCCGACCAGAGACTTTCTTATTTATAGTCCATCTTTCTCACTTTCTCTCAAGGCGGATTACACAATGCAATCAGCAGATGGGACATTCGATAAAATAGTGCAATAGGGTTAGGGCTGGAGACTTGAAACCTAGAGTAAAGGGTAAATTGTGCCATCCCTCAATAGCACCGGTGTTATGTAGTGGTAAGAGGGCCACCCTCAGACCTAAAAGTCCCAGGTTCGAATCCCAACCCATTCATGGAAGCTTGCTGGTTGACCTTGGACCTCTCTCTCTCTCTCTCTCTCTCTCTCTCTCAGCCTAACCTTTCTCACAGGCTTGTTGTGGTGAGGATAAAATGAAGGTGGGGAGAATGATGCTGTGAGCTGCTTAGGCTCTCCACTGGGGTGAAAAGTGGGGTATAAATATCTAAACAAAATAAATATTTCCTACCAAAATGGCCACTAAAAGGTATTGATGTGTACACAGGAACTGTGCTAGAGGCTGTTCAGCTCTGTACACACATATGAAGACCAAACTTTAATCCAGCATAGTGCTCTCTTCTTAGACTCTTGTAAAGTACCAGAGATTTCCAACACAGAATCCTGGAGAACCCGTGGGACCTTACGTCTAAGAAGAGAGAGCTATTTTTATTCCTGCCTCAAAAATTAAGAAATGGCAAAACAACCTGAATGCCTTTATATGGCATCACAGAAAGCCGAGGATTAAATCTGCAACCCTCCGCTCACATCCTTTAAAAGGAGGTCTGTCTATTCCTGACTTGAGCCTGTACTACAAAGCTATCATACTTTCATTAATAATTAGACAATATATTTATTTATTATTATTTATTTAATTCAATTTATATCCCGCCTAGCCGGCGAACCGGCTCTAGGCGGCTAACAGAAACCCATTACCATGAAGGTTTACAATATAAAACCATTAAAAACATTACAATAAGATTACAATAAAATTTCCAAGATGGCGACTTCAGAGTTATCCAATAAGCGAAGGCAGCAGGGGTACCTTCCCCAGGACCAGGGCAGTGTTAATAGCCAGTTCTCCACCCGATGGCGGCTCCTATTTGAAAGCCTGGCAGAAGAGCTTCGTCTTACAGGCCCTGCGGAATTGCAATAAGTCCCGCAGGGCCCTGATGTCATCCGGGAGCTCGTTCCACCAGTAAGGAGCCGCCACCGAGAAAGCCCTGGCCCTGGTACAGGTCAAACGGGCTTCTTTTGGACCAGGGCAAGTCAGGCGATTCTGAGTGCCTGACCTCAGTAACCTCTGGGGCTGATATGGAGAAAGGCGGTCCCTCAAGTAGGCAGGTAATATGCAGAACATAACAAAACAGATTGGATGAACATTGAAGAAAGGTATACAACATGCTCAGCATATGAAGAGCTACGATGGCACAACAGCACCCTCACTTCTAATAACCCCTCTTTAAACACATCATTGAAACTATGGTATTCCCTAAAAAACAATTTAGTGTCAAGACTATCCCCTCTCTGCTCTATTATGGGGCAGGTGTGAGACTGTCCCAATAGATATAGTCCACAACAGGTCTCCTTAAACAGATAGTCCTTTATTTGTAGAAAAGATCATGTTGGTCAGACACTTCTTCTGTTAGTAATGTTTAAGCTTTGAATTACAATCTTAATTATACTGGATATGAAATATGGCCCAGCTACCCTCTACCAATCAATACAGAGAATTCTCGGAGCCCAATTATACTGGCCCAATGTTCCCAAGGAAAGTGCGGCAAAATGAGTTCTCAGGAAGAAATACTGTTGAACATTTTGGGAGAACAGTTCCCAGAGAAATTAAGAAAACAGAACACCTGTGGCTCTGGTAACACATAACAGAAGGCACTTCCCTTCAAGGTCATAAGCTGAGGAGGCTAGAGATAAAAGCGAATGAGTGATGAGCATGCGCAAAGCAAAGCAAAGCAAGCGAGGTGGAGCAAGGTGTGCATTCCAGTGATGGGGGTCAGGTCCCCGATGCTATCTCCCAGCCGGGACCTAGAAGTATGGAGTAAAACATTCAAACCCAAAACAATGCAAGTTGAACAAACAGTCTCAGCCGGATGTAATAGTGTAAGATTGGTGCAGCCACCCCAGTCTATGGCAGTTCACTGACAGCAGGTCTGGTTTCCACCTGCAAAAGACATGCAGTCATACACCAAATGGAAACAAGCAGGAATTACAAGGCTCAAAGACATAGTCAAAAATGGAAAAAGCATCTCCAAACTAGACTTAGAAAAGAAATACAAAACTATACTACCCTGGTATGAATATATGCCGGTTCAGCACCTTTTAGACAGAATAAAAACTCAATGCACACTGGTATTTCATTTCACAGACTTGGAAAAAATTATGGTGCAACAGAACCAGGCAAAAAAAGGATTAATATCTAACATTTATCATATTCTAGTAGAGGAAGAGTCAGTGAAGGAGCAGCTGTACCAGAAAGCATGGCTTAAAGATTTAGGGATGGAACTGACAGAAGACCACTGGACTGAAATATGGAAACGTTGCAGCAAAGTTTCAAAATCACAAAATGTTCAAGCAATAGTATACAAGGTATTATTTAGGTGGCACTTAACACCTGAAAAAATAGCCCATATGAGATCGGCAACACCAGCCTTATGTTGGAAATCCTGCAGGATTAAAGGGACATTTATACACACCTGGTGGGAATGTCAATTTATACAGGACTTCTGGAAACTAATTGTATCAGAAATCAAAGCGATAACTGGTCACTTATTGGAAATGAATCCTCTAACAATTTTGCTAAATTATTGGCAAAACGAACCTATACCCAATTTAAGTAAGGAACTGATTATACTAATGCTTACTGTTGCAAAAGCTGTCATTGCTCAGCACTGGAACGACAAATCGCTGTTCCAGTTCGCTGGAAAGCGGGATAGAAATGCAATAAATAAATAAATAAATAATCCCCTCCGAATCTGTTGCAATAGTACAGCAACTTGTGGGACTACTTTATGTATGAAAAATATTCTTTATATAATGAAGGAAGAGAGTTTGAACGTGAATTCTTTAATCCAATAGATAAATCATTTCCTTTCTTAGATAAAATGGCTAAAAATAGAGATAAGTGTGAAAGCTGGTCACACTATAAGTATTGGTCTATTGTTTCTGGTTAATGCTTTAAAGCTGTATGATTAGTAAGACAGAGACAGGTTACAAGAGGTTTGAAATATTATTACTCTGATTACAACACTAGTATGGATGCCTTATACAGATGTTTTGTCCGAGCAACCAATGTACTTAAGCATGGTAAAACCTAGATTATAACACTGTATAAGATTTGTTTGTCTTTAACACTGAAAAACCTAATAAAATATGTTATTTTAAAAAAAAGGAGAGAGCTACACTGGATAAAAGGATGATCTTCATTTGTGCCCAGCATTCTACTCTTTATGCCACTCACAGCGGGCATGAGCAAGCTGAAACACCTGGACCTGATATACACCACAGCGCTGCCCTGCAAGTGGTCACTCAGTAACCACGGCTACGACTGACTCAACAAGAACATGTGACCTGGGGAGGCCATTGCAGAAGAGACAGGAATTGTCTCTGGTTTGATTCCTTAGTTCTAGTAACTTGTTTACAATGGAATGACCTTGCTGGTGTCAAACTAAGGTCTGGGTTCAAATTCCCACCCAGCCATGAGCTCAACGGGTGACTTCACTTCGACTATTCTATCTCAGCCCATGGGGCCGTTGTGAAAGAAAATGAGGGGAGGGAGACCCATGGGTGCTGCCCCAAACTCTATGGAGGATTTAAGAGATGGTCTGGAGTGGACTCCTGTCATTGTGGAGCGTTTTCAGTCACAGCAGCTCCCAGGGGCAGTTTACCTGTGTGGCGGTAGCGCCGCATCTCTTACTGTCTCGAAAGAAGAGCCAGCTTTAAGCCTTTTGAGCCAGTTTGGTATAGTGGTTAAGTGCACGGACTCTAATCTGGGAGAACCGGGTTTGATGCCCCACACCCCCACATGCAGCTGCTGGATGACCTTGGGCAAGCCATAGTTCTGTCAGAGTTGTTCTCTCATGAGCAGTTCTTGAAAGAGCTCTCTCAGCCCCACCTACCTCACAAGGTGTCTGTTGTGGGGAGGGGAAAGGAAAGGAGTTTGTAAGCTGCTCTGAGACTCTGAGTGAAGGGCCGGGTATAAATCCAATCTTCTCCTCCTCCTCCTCTTTTCTCAAGTTGTCCAGTTTTCAAAACATTTTGCAGTTGTAGAATGTGGGAATGTAGATTCCCCAGTACCCACTGCATCTACACAGCTTAACTTGTGGTGAACAGCTTTGTGTACCACCTAACACCTAGGGTTGCCATGAGGCCTGGAGAAAAATGTCCTGTCCTTTTAACAGAACCTTAAATGTGTGGAAATGGGCAGCTGAAACATAAAAGATAATACCACCTGGTCGATAACAGCTTATTAAGCCTCCATTAAAGGGAGGTGGCTTTTTTCCGTGTTCAGGCAGGTGGCAAACCTATCTACATCCCTAGAAATATGTTAGATCTCACCCTGAAGGTAAACACATCCTAAATAAGAAGGGTTGAGCCAACTTTAGGGGACAATTAACAGCCCATGGTTATGGAAAGGCAGGGTATAAATATTTTAGCTAATTAATAGTCTGGTCAACTGTAAACATCTGGGTACCAGACCAAGGAGAGAAATAAAGGAGACTTCAAAAGATCTAGGGACATCAATCTGTCAATGAGCAAAATCAACATCTGCCCGTACACCTGCCTTCTCTGTTGTGGGCCCCACCTTGTGGAAATGGCCTGCCTGGGAAGGTCCAGAGGGCTCCCAGTCACTATGCAAAAACTGATTCAAAAGGGCTTTTCTATGCAGGCAGGAGGGTAGCATTGTACCAAATGCTTCACAAAATCACTAGGATAAATTATTAGTGACTACAGTCTATATTACTGTGTATAGTTTTTGCTGTAGGCTGAATCCTGTTATGCAATTCTGCAAAATTTAATGTGTCATGCTCATACTTCAGCTGTGCTTCATTTCTGTTTTTTAGACTTCTGGCCAGTCCTACAACCCAAATCCTATTTCATTGTTTAATGACTGTCCCATCTTCTTCACTTTGTGTAATTTGCCCCAGTGAGAAAGGCAGACTATAATGTAAATAAAAATAAAACAATATGGACTGAGCACAATCTCTCAGCCTGATCTACCTCACAGAGTTCTTGTGACAATAAAACGGAGGAAAGAGCAGGAATCATGGGTGCTGTTTAAGAAAAATCAAGAAGTCATCCTTTTTCATTGTTTCTATCACTACTGGTAGGTTGTCAATTCCCCCCCCCCCCCCAAAAAAATCTTCCATAAGACATGGAAATGGTTATTAAAGTCGGTTATATCTGGGCTGTAGATATGCCACCAATTTTTCTTAGAGCCGGTCGTGGAACAAATAAGATTGCTTAGTTGGCAGACCAGCGTAAAACAAAAATGTCAATAATGCATGTTATGAATGAAGCTCCCAAACCATTTATCGCCTCTGATTAGCAGAGCTGTGAAAATTCTCAAAAATGTATTTGATGATTTTCCCCCCAAAGATCACACAGTTTCTGTTCTTGCAGATCTCAGTGCAAAGTCACACTCTTACCCGGGGGGGGGGGGGGGGGGGGGAATCTTGAGATTTATTTGTCTGGGCTTACATGGAACAGCAAAAGCCAGAAGTGGGTGGTGATCGCTGGTTGTTGTTTTCAAGTAGTCATTCAAAATATACCAAAGGGTATTGTGGACTCCAATCAGCATTCCTGAGCTTTTTGGGTTTATTAATCTTGCATGAAGAATTCAAACAAGCCATTCCTTTACAACAACACCTTTTCTCCCTCAACTTAATCCCTGAAAAGAAGAATGTGCACCAAACTAGACTGAGGGTACAATCAGATGCCGTTTTCTGAGATTTGAGTCCAGTAGTACCTTTGAGAGTGGCTGCAGTGGCTCAAGTAGTTAAGACGCTGAACAGCAGACCAGAAGGTCGGTAGTTCAGCAGTTCAAGAACCAAGTGCTGCACGATGGAGGGAGCTCCCATCTCTGGTCCCAGCTCCTGCCAACCTAGCAGTTCGAAAGCAAGAAATTGCAAGTAAATAAATAGGTACCGCTTCAGTGGGAAAGTAACAGTGTTCCATGCACCTCGCCGTCTAGTAATGCCGGCTACATGACCATGGAGACGTCTTTGGACAGCGCTGGCTCTTCGCCTTGGAAATGGAGATGAGCACCACATCCCTAGAGTCATATTCAACTGGATTTCGAGCAAGGGAAACCTTTAGCTTTACTAACACCTTGGAGACCAGTAAGATTTTAAGAGCATAAGCTTTTGACAGTCAACACTCCCTTCATCGGATACAAAGGATGGATTCTTGAAAGCTTATACCCCAAAAATCTTGCTGGTCTCTTCAGTGCTACTGGAGGTGAATCTAGCTGTTCTGGAAACCCTCTGATACTTTTCTCAGAAGTAATCCCCACTGAATTCCAACTGCCAAAGCCGGGGGGGGGGGGGGGGGGGGACGTTCAGCAGTGTTCCCTCTAAGCTGAGTCAGTGTGAGCTAGCTCACAGTTTTTAGCTTCCAGCTCACAGTTTTGTCTTAGTATAGGAAGGATGTCTCCAGAGCGAACTAACTGATGCAATAGTCAAATCGCTCGCTCACAACTTGAATGCCAGGAGCTCAGTGTAGAATTTTTGCTCACAAGACTCCACAGCTTAGAGGGAGCACGGGCTCAAAAGAATCTCTGAAACTCATTTTAGCACTACACAGGAGGCCAGAGAAGATGTTCGCCATCCGGCAAAATGCCACCCCTGTAAACGCCGCCTGCGAGCAATTTCAGTCCCGCATTGTAAACCAAGTCAAGCTTGCATGCTCTTTTCATTTCTCCCGAGTGAAGATGGATCAGGATGCACCATGCAATCCAGCACACTCTTCCCAGGTAGTAAACACCACTGTACACAAACCACTCACACTTGCTCCGATTTCTGTCACTTCATCAGCAACAGAAACGCAGCACGCTCACTACGCATGCGCTCCTTTCTCCCCGGGGTTGCCCGAAGCCCGGGGGTTATCTTGAAAGAAATCAACACGCCACTTCCGGCAAACAACTGAACATGCGGGGAAACCAATAAAAATTAATGGTAAAGGAGTACATAGAGATTTGGGGGCAGAAAGCCTCTTCTCCAGCCACATGGTCCTTTTCCAGTTAATGGAAATGTTCTATAGAAAACTAATGTGGATGGATGGATAGAGAACAAGGCTAACTACCCCACACCTTTACAATCTCTCTGGTCTGGTTTTCCACTCAGGCGACTGATCCTTTCCTCCCTTTAAATTGCCAAAGCCTAGAGCGGCCCGATTATAATATATATATTTTTAAAAGCAACTCCTTGACGCTCTACCCGCGATAAGAACCCCAGCTTCCGGCTCCTTCCCCTCCCAAACGAAGAGGACCACGCGGCTTCGTCTATCTCACGTGACCGCCATCCCTCCAGAAGAGTCTCGCGAGACTCGGCGCGCGTCGCCGCTCGCTCGCTCGGGCGGGCCGCCTCGGAGCAACAAAACATCGCGAGAGGAGGTGACTCCTTTGGGGGAAGGAGTGGAATCTCGCGAGAGGAGGGGCCTCGTTCTCTTTCTTTCTTTTCCGGCCAGGCAAGATGGTAGGTGGCGAGAGGAGCGCCGTGTTGAGGGCGGGTGATGAAGGGGCGGGTGATGAAGGGGCGGCTGAAGAGGGAGGGGGGGGGGGGGGCGCCGTGCTCCAATGGCGACGGGGCTCGTGTGGTTCCGCAGAGACCCCCGTGGGCCCCGAGAGTCCCTAGGGAAGGGAAAGAGACACTTTAGGGTGGCCTGCGGGCCCAGAGAAGCAGGAGGAGGGGGCGTCCTTCCTTCCCCCCCCCTCCCTTGGTGAGCCCAGCTCCACCCCCCCCAATGCCAAAGAACTGGGCCGGTTCCTGCTTCCACCGCGCGCTGCAACTGCCGGCCAGATTCCCCCGCGGCCATTTCCTTCCCCGGCTTTGAAAAACTAGCCCATTGGAACAGTTCCGCGGCCGAACCTGTTTATGGAACGCCATCTTTCCAGAGCCCCACGTGTCGAGGTTGGGGGGGAGGGGAATACAGCAGAGTTGTTAAAAAAAATAAGGAAGAGTGGACCATAAAAGCCGAGCCGCGTTAACAGGAGCCGTGGAATTGGACTCCGGCTTGGAGGAGGTCGTGGTGAACCGGCTTATAACCAAAGGGTGGAGCTTGGGAGTTGTGGGTGAAGGAGAGCGGCTTCTCTGCTCTGCGCTTGCATCTCTTTGTTGTGTGTATTCGTGTCTTTTTTGGGACCCGGGCTTAGAACGGCTGGGATGTTCTCCCGGAGGCTTAGTGTATGGGATGGCATTTTTAGCCTGCTGCTCCGCCCAAAAACTTTGTGTGCCATGTGTGCTCGCTTTCCTCATTATTATTAGTGTCCAAACAGCCTAGGGAGGAAGGTTAGGCTGCGAGAGTGATTGGCCCAGAGACAGCCAGCAAGCTTCATGGCTAGGATTGCATTGTTTGTGTTCCAGGTAAGCAGGTAGGTAGCCAGCCCACTTTGTTTTGCTAGAGTAGGAGATCTCTTACTGTACAACATTGTTTTCTCAGAGGCTGCCTTTTAGATTCTGAGCCATTCTGATCTCTTAGAAAATGAGTGTTTTGGAGCACCCTATCAGAAACATATCTGATGATTCTTCTAGGCGCACAGATCTGACAGGTTTTCCTTTGATCTGTTAATATGTTTCTGGATCAGATATTTTACAAGCTTGGGATATCTAAGAGCATGCTTTGAATCAATAAATCAGTCATGATGCGACAAAAGTTTAAAAAGCAACATGCAGTGCTAAACATTGATTGCCTGATTCAGTCCAGTGAAATAAATGAGGGTCTGCTGTGTTCAAAAAAGTGGCTTGACTCTAGGGATCCATTTTTTTTCTGAGGTCCTGTTACCCACCTGATTAAGTATATATATCTCATACTTACCATTACATTTTTGTTTCCCTTAAGCCTTCCAGACTGAGGAAGACCAGGAAACTGAGGGGTCATGTCAGCCATGGCCATGGTCGTATTGGTACGTATAAAGGGCTCATGGGATTATTTCATTGTTTGGTAAGTTGCTGTTGTCTAGAAATCATCTTTGAGGCAACATATAAACTCAAAGAAAGAGTGATCTGTTTAATTTTGTCTGTAAAAATCTGCCATAAAGACAGGGGCAAACACCTTTTGTCCCATCTTCAGCATAGTTCTGTGACAGCAGACAACTCAGTCCATATCTGTATGTTGTTTTGTCTGCTAGCAATGGTGGTTTTTCCATGAATGATACTTCTAAATTTTTATGGTCAACTTGGAGGGGGCCCCCTCACGATAAACACAAGCTTTAAGACTCTGTCTGCCCCAGGCAATGGCTTGTATTCACGTTTCCAATCAAGGCTTGAATCTCTTCTGTAAAACATGTAAGTAATGCAGGGACTGTAACAAAACATGGCTGCAAAACATGTAACTTCTCAGAACTCAAATGAACTAAACAGTTTAGCAAAACAGTATATAGGAACAGCAGACTAAATGATCACAGAATTCGTTTTGCATCTGTGACAGACTGCACTTTTCAAGAGGCTTAGAAGTGCTGTACAAACAACTAAAGGACTGTGAAGAGTTAATTCTTCACAGAGCCAGAGAGCCTTGAGGGACAGGCTGCTCTACGCAATCTGGTTAGCATTGACTGAATGCAGTCTGAATTTAGCTCTAGCTGAGAGCAGTTTGAACACAGAGAACCGGGGGCAGGGGAGGTTTGACAAGGTATTTTGGGTAGTAGAAAAGACGTCCATCCAGGCCAAAGGAAAGGAGACAGATCTAGGGAAAGAAGAAAATTTCCTGCCCAGTCAAACAAGGAGAATTATCTCTGAGGAGTACAGAATTCCCTGGTCTACTGCAATTATAAACCGCTTTTAGAGACCTTAAAAGTCAGTGAACAACTCAAGAAGATGCTAGTGTTCCAGGAGGAGGGGTTTGGGTACTAGGAAGTGTTCTGGACACCAAAAGAGTCAGTGATTACTGAAAGGAAAATAAAGTGTTTAGGGAAACAACAGAACAAAAGCCTCTCAATATAAAGATCTTTTACCTTAGTAATTTCAGCCCCTGATTTCACCTGAGCTTTTACTTTGATGTTAGATAAAACCTTTTGCTATGTTTGAATTTTTTAAAAACTGCCATTTTCAAGGGTTTAAGTTAAGAGCGATCCTATCCCTTCTCTCAAGTTCCTGGGCTGAACAGTTAAAATATATTACTGACAGGGTGGGACAGCCAAAGTTTCATCGGGGAGAAGAATCATGTTACCAGGGCTGCTCAGTCAGTGAGGGGACAGAAAAATGGAGGAAAAATCTAGCCTCTGAGGGAGCAAAGTGGAAAGGGTCCATCACAGTTTCACCGTATGGCTTAGGTTTGATTACCCACCAGGACCAAAAACTAACAAGTTACAGAAGTCCTTTGCTTCAAACCATTTTGAAATAATATAAAACGCCTTGTACCGCATGACGTTCAGAACAGTTTCAGCCTAACCATTTGTGTTTTATCCAAATATTGTAAAAAATGAACAAGACAAAAGATAGCTAGAGAGGGACATATGGTATGATTGATTTTGTACACCTGAATCGAAGAATGTTCCTCTGCCCAACACCTTATTGTTAATGCTGTAAATAAGGAAATCCGATAAGCATGAAATGTAATCTGACCAGAACTCACAAACTTGTTTCTTGGGGTGATGCATGCTTGTTGCATAGGGCAGGCAGAGAGATAGATATGAGGGGAGGGGCTGCGGCTCAGTGGCGGAACACCTGCTTGGCATGCCGAAGATCCCAGGTTCAATTCCTGGGATCTCCAGTTAAAAAGATGTGGCAGTAGGTGGTGTGAAAGACCTCTGCCTGAAACCCTGGAGAGCTGCTGCCAGACTGAGTAGTCGATACTGACTTTGATGGACCACAAGGCCTGATTCAGTATAAGGCAGTTTTATGTGTTCAGAACTGGCTTCTGTGGTGGCTGTTGAAATGGAGTCCAGGGGCTTCCAAAAAATCTAAACCAAAATGTCGGTCAGTCTAACGGCATTCTGAGTAATCTGTGCTTTATTGGCAGCCACACTTCACTTTAATCTTTTATTAATGTCTCTCTTCAGGCAAGCACAGGAAGCATCCTGGAGGACGTGGTAATGCTGGAGGCATGCATCACCACAGAATCAATTTTGACAAATAGTAAGCTACCCCTTCTTTATCTTTTCAAAATTAAACTCCCTGTTCCTTCTCTGCTGACCTGGGGTGGGGAAGATACGGTCAGGTTGCACCTGATTTATGGCGTCCCCCCTGCAGTTTTCAAGGCGAGAGACAAATAGAGGTGGGTTGCTGATGCCTGTCTCTACTTAGTGACCCTGGGCTTTCTTGGTGGTCTCCCATCTAAATACTAACCAGGGCCAACCCTGCTTAGCTTCCAAGATCTGGCCAGATTGAGCCATCCAGGGCCATCCAGGTCAAGGCTGGAACAATTTACTGAGTTGCTAAGGTCTTTATTTGCTGATGGTGACACCACGTACCCAGCCCTACCAAAACCTGTTGTCAGTTACTGAATTGTATTTGGGGTAAAGAAGCGTATGATCTGAAAATAGCAACGCCTTAGAGTCTATTTACAGAAGTTATAGAAACGTGCGTTAGTTATTTGCTTCTGATTGAGCTCTCCACCTTGCTTAACAGCAATGTCAGTGTTCTCGCAGAGCTCTCTCAGCCCCACCTACCTCACAGGGTGTCTGTTGTGGGGAAAGGAAGGGAAGGCGATTTTAAGCCACTCCGAGACTCCTTCAGCAGAGTATGAAACCCAGCTCTTCTTCTACTTTGGCTTTAGGCCACGGAATAATTCTGTACCTAATTTCTAGCAGGTAATCTGTTCACTTGATCGCAGCGCGGGCAGGAGAAACCCACCTCTTTACAAATGACCGAGACTAGAGTCACATCTAGATACTGTCAGTTATCATGGTGTGCTATAGTACTCGAAGAGTAACTACTGACTTTTATTCACTGGCTGTCCTCTTAATAGCACAGTCAGCCACCAGGTTAGTAACAGATGGCTGTTTCTCCAATGGGGAGGTGTGGTACGTTCAAGAGGATGGACACAGCAATCTGTATTTTTCCAACAGAGCTTCTCCTCTTAAGTGTTCATAGTGCTTTGCAGATGTCTTACTAACCTTTGAAGCCTACTGCTGACTGCAGCCAGGTGTTCAGTTTGGGGCTTCGGTATGTGCAGCGTGCTCAATCATTGAGCTTTGGCCTTTGGTAATTGGCCTTCTGTCAACTTACTGATTTATTTTACTTCATTTATACCCTGCCTTTCACCCCAATGGGGACCCAAAGCAGCTTACCTCGTTCTCCTCTCCTCCACTTTCTCTTCACCACAACTCTAGGAGGTAGGTAAGGCTGAGAGTGTGTGACTGGCCCAAGGTCACCCAGCAAGCTTTCATGGCAGGACAGGATTCGAACCTAGATTTCCCAGATCCTAATCTGACACTTTAACCACTACCCCATCTTGGCCTGCAGTGGCGTGGGGAGAGAAGGTGTATGGGAACCAGGGGCAATTAATAATTATTATCAAATGGCATTGTGTGTAGTATAGCCAGGAGATCCTGATTGTCTGGCAGTCTGAAGTGCTGGGTCTGCTTAGCATTATGTGCCACTAAGTGGCGATCTAGACTTACGGGGGGGGGGGGGTTGGGAGTGCTCTGAATGAGCTGTGATTGACACAAGGTCACCCAGCTGGCTTCACGTGGAGGAGTGCAGAATCAAACCTGGTTCTCCAGATTCCTAGGTGGAACAGGCTTCTTCGGGAGGTGGCGGGCTCTCCATCTTTGGAGGTTTTCAAACAGAGGCTAGATGGCCATCTGACAGCAATGCTGATTCTGTGAACTTAGGCAGATCACAAGAGGGAGGGCAGGAAGGGCTGCCTCAGTGCTTAGTTCTTCTGACCCTTTCTTACACAGGCAGGGAAATGCTGATCGCCACTTTGGGGGTCAGGAAGCAGTTTTTCTCCAGGCCAGTTTGGCCAGGGATCCTGGAGGTTTCTTGTCATCTTCCAGGAGTGGGTCATTGGGGGTGTGGAGGGGGAGGTATTTGTGAATTTCCTCCACTGTGCAGGGGGTTGGACTAGATGATCCTGGAGGTCCCTTCCAAGTCTATGATTAGAGTTCACTACTCTTAGCCATTCCCCCATGCTGGCTCTCAACCAAGGGCAATCTAGATGCCTGGAAAAGGAAGCTGTGTGGATCGACCCAGAGAAACTTCTGACTCGGGCATAGAAGACCTAAGTAAACTTCAGAAGTGGTGCTATAAATGGATGATTTTTTTTTCTTTCATCACCCATAAAATTAACTCCAGGCTCTGTTTTATTTATGCATTCTCTAGCTCTACGGTTGCGCTCATGTATTCCAGACTGAGTGATCATGTGCTGTGTGTTTTCTTCTCAGTCATCCTGGTTACTTCGGGAAAGTTGGTATGAGGCACTACCACTTGAAGAAGAACCAGCACTTCTGCCCTATCATCAATCTAGATAAACTCTGGACGCTCGTCAGTGAGCAGACGAGGCTCAATTATGCCAAGAATGAAGCCGGGTTGGCACCCGTCATTGATGTTGTACGCTCGGTGAGTGGTGTGCATCCTTCTCTCCCGGACCTGTATCATTGAGCATGACCCCAGCTGCAACATCTGTACCGTTCCCTGATGCTTTTTAAGTTTAGAATTTCCCTGCATGACTTGATTTATGCATACCCCAACACCAGCAGTGCTTGGCAGCCCACCCACCTCTTGATAAGGGTAACCTTAGAGTGAAGTTCAAGAAAACGCCACTGTGCATTTCTTTTGAGACCATCTCAGCTTTTCCCCTGTGGAATCTGTGTGCTTAATATAAGATGTCTGAAGGTTGACTTTGATACTTGAGGGCAGGGGTGGGGAATGGATGAGCAATGAGCCAGTTTTAACGAGATTGGCGCAGTATCATAACGTGTTTCGTTGTTATGGTGTGCTGTGTTTCTCGGAGAGAATTCCCTGATATGATTGGCTGTGAGCTCAAGTCTTGTATCACAGGCCACCGTAATCAGCAACATTCGTTAGTTTTCAGGATTGTGGGCTAGAGAGAGGGCTTCCCTTGACTAGAATTGTCTGTGCTCTCCAGCTTGTTGAAGAAAGGTGAAACTGACTCTGCCGTTATATCCATCAGGATATATAGCTGGTTTACTTCTTGTTGCGAACTGTTAACAATGCAGCTGGGATAGAACACTGTAAGTTTGGCAAGTAAATTCTTGACTGCCAGTCAGACAAAAAGGTGGAATCAATAAGTGCAATGAAATTGATTCAGGCAGAAATCCCAACCCCTAGGGAGCCTTCTCAGGAAGTTTGCAGCTATATTTGTGGAACCTACATGAACTGAATTCACCTGGATAAAACACATAAGTATGTGACATCTCCTGTTTTTGAAGACACACTGTTCTGCACAAAGTGTTTCTTTTTTTTTTAACCCTTAGTTAGGGAGGGGCCATGGCTCAGTGGTAGAGCATCTGCTTGGCATGCAGATGGTCGCAAGTTCAATCCCCAGCAGCTCCAGCTTAAAGGATAAGATACTTGGTGACGTGAAAGACCTCTGCCTGAGACCTTGGAGAGCTCCTGCCAGTCTGAGTAGAGAATATTGATTTTGATGGACTTATGGTCTCATACAGTAGAAGACAGTTTCATGTGTCCAAGTAAAAGTATCCGAGTTAGGAATAGTCTGCTCTTTTAATTGTATTTGGTGCGGGAGTTTTTTTTTCCCGCTACCAAAAAAACCCCATGCAGTTTCTTCCATCTGTTTGAATAGACATTTGAATAATCAAATGAATTACAGTGTTTGACAACCTATGGTGCTCGTTCTGTGAGAGGAAGTGTGGAAAATATTTGGCTTTGGTCTTATTCATTCAGTGTAATCGCCAAAAACATGGTCCGGCTGGTTTTTCTTCTGTAGAGAGATTGGGCTGTGTGCAAAAAATACTGGTGTTCACCAGCAGGAAGCTTATCTTGCTGTTCTTCAATAGTCATTAGACCTGTCGAGGTTCAGAGAATGTTCCTGGTAGTTCATTGAGACATGAGATTCAGCATGGTTAGTTGCATAATCAGTACTTGCTAAGAACTTACCTCTGGAGCCCAAAGTACTTGATGCCCCCCCGTGTCACCCAGTTACAAGGTAGGCTACAAAGCTCAAGAAATGCTTCATGGTCTGTTGTGGATATGTTGATATCCACATGTACTCAGGGCTCATTTTGTAGCAGAAGCTCCTCCGCATATTAGGCCACACACCCCTGATGTAGCCAATACTCCCAAGAGCTTACAGTAGCCCCTGAAAGAAGAGCTCTGTAAGCTCTTGGAGGATTGGCTACATTAGGGGGTGTGGCCTAGTATCAAAGGAGTTCCTGCTACAAAATGAGCCTTCATGTACTTCACATCGTTTGTACCCTGCTGATTGTTTTCAGTTTATTTCCCAGTTGTTTCCCTTGTAGATCATAGATTCGTGGCTATGGCTAGTGGTGCCAGTGAGGTGCCTCTACATGGCACAATTTATTATTCACAATACTTTGGAAATGTTCAGTAACCTTTTTTGAAATGCTCCAAACCAGTAGTTGCCTGCGAGGGAGCTGGTAAATATAACCGTAGCGCTGACGTCTAAATTGCTGCCTTTTTGTTGTTGTTGCTCTTTCTCCAGGGTTACTACAAAGTCCTGGGCAAGGGGAAGCTGCCTAAGCAGCCTGTAATTGTGAAAGCAAAGTTCTTCAGCCGGAAAGCGGAAGAGAAAATCAAAGCAGTTGGTGGCGCCTGCGTGCTAGTGGCATGAAGGACTTTCGTACGTGCTCAGGTTTAAATAAACCTTATTTCAGACTTCTGTGTGTGTTTGTCTTCATTTTAATAAGCTGGTGGTTGCCGCATTACCAGCTTTGTTTGCAGGAGTTACATTTCCTAAGGATCTGAACTCCTTATAAACTGTAGCCACATATTTGCATCGTGCAAATACAGAAACCGTCCTGTGTTCTGGAAGAGAGGCTGCCTCCGCTGCGGAGATGATGCCTGCCACCTGACCCCAACGGGTAGCCTTGCTGTCTCTGTGTTTTGGCCAGGGCTCTTCCTTGGTGACTTGCCAGGCTTACCGCCTCTGTGCAACGCTGCCCCAACCTAGGCACTGCTGTGTTCTGGCACCCCTTGGATTGCGGGTGGAGAATTCTGACTAAAGCAAAGCTCAAAGCGCTTCAGATTATGAAGAGGGGCTTCAGTCGTGTATGAGCAATGCCAGGTGAAATGTCAAACTCGGGAGGAGGAGTTAAGGAAGATTTCCAGCACTCTGAGGCAAGGGTATAGGGCTGGGTACTTTGCGGTGCCTCCCTGCCCCTCCCTCCCTTGCTGAGCAGCAGTTGCATGAACTTCGTAGTTTATAATACTCAGCTCCTGCTGCACAGTGTCGGGGGCAGATGTTTAAGCAGGATCTATCCACGCCTGTCGAAAGGCAAGGCAGAATCCTAGAAGATCATCAGATGCTTGCACAAAGGCGACTTGAGGCTTCCAAGTTGTGAGCAAGGTTCACGGATTTTATCCAGTGCCTGCTTAGTCCCACCTACAAGGGGAAATTACTCCAGTGACTATCTATATATCTAATAGCCAAGGATCTCAGTCTGCACATTGGGGGCACCTAGGGGGCAAAGAGATTTTCCTGCACACTTGGGGGACTCTCCAGGTGTGCAGAAAAATCCGAAAAGTTAAAAAAATTATACGGGGGATACTTAAATCTCCCCAAATGAGCGTTCCCTGTGCATGCACAGAGAATGCTCTGGGAACTGTCCATTTCCACCGCCGCTGGGTGGGGGAGGCTTGGCGGGCCGGCCCCGCCGCCGCTGGGGGGAGGGAAAAGGCCTGGTGGGCTGGCCTTGCTGCCGCTGGGGGAGGGGGTAAGGGCTCACTCCTCTGGAGTTCCTCTGGCTTCAGCAGGCCTTGAGCTGTGGGGAATACTCCGCCCCCCCCCTTGCGAGTATCATGGGTCCCACTTCTTAGACTATTCAGGAAAAGCTCCTGGGCTCTTAATTCCGCACAAGAAGTCCCACCTGCATCACGGGGCAAGTAGACCAGTAACAATGGCCACTACAAAAAAAAGAGTGGTTTTCTTTTCACACCTTAATTGGAGGATGTTACACTGACTTAAAGGACAGACACAGACTTGGGGGGGGGGGTGTTGGGTTGTGCGTATGGAAGGATATCAACACATGCTCACACTCAGGAGAGAAGAACGTGCCGATCTTTAGTCATGAGCCACAGCCTCCAAGAGTTGCTGAAACATGTTGGGATTTTTTAATAAGTGCACAATATCTTATGAAGATAAAAAGGCTGTTTGCGGGATATAAGCAAAACCCATCCAAACATCTACTAAAGCCCTTTGGAATGAATGGGAGATGCAAAAGCCGAAAGTGCTTGGAGTTTGTGCTGGTTTAGTGGCGTGTGGGTTGGATCCCACCATTTTGTGCTGCTTGCGCCAGCATGTCCCTCAGGTGTAAGAGCCCCTTGTCCAAAGAGCCTTCTCGTGACATTGGATGAAGGGGCTGGCACCAGCAGGATAGAATGGCAAGACCCATTTCCCATGTTTCTGCCACAGAAGCGGTGGCCAGAAATCGAGGTGCTGTTGGCCATTTTCCCAGTGTGATGTTTAGAAACTTATGAACCGTTTAATCAGATTACTGTCTTTGTAAACATGCCAGCGTAAAACCCTTTGGGGGAAAATCAAACATTTGATAGCTTTCAGTAATCATATGTTCAGTAGAGCAGGTGCTATGCTGCTTAGCTGCTGGGGTGTTATTCTGGTACCCTTCTTTAAAATGTGCTGCACATTCGACCTGTTTTAGGACTAGCCCGGCTACAAAACGTTTTCACAATCAGCCTGGTCGTCCAAGCTGCTATGACTGTCGCATGGAAGCTTCTCTGTTATCCCGTAACAGCTTCAAAAATACTCACAAACTCCTGTGAAAGCAAATAGAAAACTTGGCTACAATGCAACAGTGCAACTGTGCTAGATCAAGGGAGAGTGTCCTTAGTACCCTGTAAGTGGCTTTTTAAAAATTTACACCCAGAGCTTGTGGGTAGGGGCAAGATAAATTAAATTTGTTTGGGTGAACTCTTGAGTGCGTACCCTGGTTGGCCTGGAAAATCAGAATCCAGAGGAACCCTGTGTTTCAAAAATTTCCAAAATGCTGACAAGCGATAGCGAACACCTGTTTCCTTGGTGGGAAGGGGAATATCAAGTAATCAAATAGATCTTGGCAGAAGAAGGCACAAAACACAGAGCAGGGCGTGCTTGTGTTGTTCTTTGTCACTGGGGAAGCACGGACCATTGGTGCAACATGGCGAAAGCAGTGGGGTGCCCCACAGGCATAGCTCTTCTCATGCAAAATCCTTCAGAGATGTGGGGGAGGAAAATGCTGTTGAAAAGAGAGGCTTGGAGCAGCTGAAAGAACGGTTCCGGAGATGGTGGCGTTCTGGCTCTTGGAAAGTCAGCCTTCAGCTTCTCAGAGAAGGAAAGCGAACGCTGCTGTGCTATCAGACGCACTGTAGATCTGCCACTGCAGTATATGAGGAAAGATGAAGACGCTGTTCTATCAATGCTGAACTCGTCAGGAAGTTCGATGAAGTCCAAAGCTTAAGGTACTGTAGGCTTACGGATGGATCTTTCCAGCGTGTGATAATGGATTCCCCGTGTTTGGTGTCACCTCATGTAAAAGAAAGCCCAAGTCCTTGGCAAAGATTTATCATCTGGACAGAGCAGAAATGGCTTTGCTGATCAGAAGGTACCTTGGTCTGATGGTTGTGTGGCCACTTATGGGGCGCTGTCTCCCAATCACACCCTTGTATGCTGATCTTTGATCGCGAATGGGCTACCGACTATATTTCTATAACGAGCCGGTCTTCGTCTTCACTGCTTGTGTCCTCTTCCACGTGCGTTTGTTTGTTCATCATTTCCAAGGTCTGCTTTTTGTACGATTTGGATGGTGTTCCGGAGCAATCTAAGGGAGCCGAGGGGTTTCGGAAAGCGGGAAATTCAGCCGCGCAAAGTTTTCCTTGCCGGTTATCCAGTTGCATAGAGCTGCTGTTCTTATCTGCACCTCCATGGCGGAGAGGAGACCCAATAGTCTCCTGGGCATGCCTGGAACCAGTCAAATGAATGTTCAAAACCGACGTCTCAGTAAGCAGCTTCGATCTGCGCAAACAATAGCTCGGGGTCTGAATTACGGGGGGAAGTTTTTCGTGTAAAGGTGAATATGAATGGCCCTTCTTGGTTTGTTCTGTTCTTCCTGGGATGTGGGGCGGTGGCTCTAAGATGGAAACGTTTTGACTTCTAGGTTCCATACAAAGCACATTTTTGCAGTCCTCTTTTGGCCCATCGGAAACCGGCCTCGTAGCCCCTGAACACAAGCGGTCGCAAGAATGGCTCTCGCCTGGATCTCTGAATTCAAAGTGACAAGTCCCAGTGGATGTGCAAGGGTACTCAGGATGCGTCTCGGACTGTAGATCTCTGTGTAACTTCCCCACGGAACAAGCATTTGGGACCCCATCTTTCGTGGCCAGCACACGAGTGGGCAACGGGCAGGAATGTGTCGCTGGAACTGTCGTCGTTCTCTGAAGGGACAGGACACGACCAGGTCTAGAAGCAACCTATCAGAAATAGAGGAGAAATGATCAGTTCATTCAACACCCTAACACGTTCCTGTCCCGAAGCAATTGATGGCGTGATGGAAATCAGTGTGCTGGCTTGGAGATGTGAAGCTGGCCTTATCCTGCATCAGATCTTGGTCTTTCAGGTTCAGTATTGCCAGCTCTGACTGGCAGCAGCTCTCCAGAACGCTGGGCTGAGGCCTTTTACATCACCTCCTGCCTGAACCTCTCCTGTCCAATAAAGGTAGCTTTTATTTTTATTTATATCCGGCCCTCCCACACACGCGGGCTCAGGGCAGCTCTGAACATTCAGTAAAAACACAATATTACATCAAACATCAGTCACAACCCTCAATAATCCCTGATGGCAGCACAACAATACCAACTACAGTGACTGCTGCAACAATGTCAGGAAGGGCACAGAACAGCTGGTACTGGAGCCAAGTTGATCTAGGCTTTGGCCTACAGCGATGGTGCATAATAAGACTGATAAAAGTTGAGCAGGGAAGGGCGATGTTGTTTCGGAGGTCCGCCACTTCAGCCTAAAGCCTGGCAGAACAGCTCCATTTCACAGGCCCTGTGGAATTGTAACATCCTGCAGGACCCTGATCTCAACTGGGAGTGTGTCCCACCAGGCAGAGGTCAGGGCTGAAAAGGCCCTGGCCCTGGTTGAGGCCAAAGGGACGTCCTTCAAGCTGGGGACTACCACATGGTGCTGCTCAGCAGAGCACAAGGCTCTTTGGGGCACGTATGGAGAAAGACGGTCCCGTAGATAGGCTAGGCCCAGGCATCTCCAGTCAAAAAGGACCAGGCAGTGTCAGGCAGTGTCATGTGAAATCACGTGAAACTTACTGAGCCTTTTAACTAGAGATGCCAGGGACTGAGGGTGAGGCCTTCTGCGTGCCAAACAGATGCTCTGCCACCGAGCCACAGCCCCTCCTCAGTCAGCTTACCAGGATATACAAAGCCGGTGGATTACTTCTTACAGAACTCTGTCAGGGGGCCTATTCCCAAGGCCATATTCTCACTGCGAAGTGGCTTTCCACATGATCCTTTCAGTAGTGGGACTTGATTTCGTGGATGGCATCTTTGGAACACACGCGCGCACGCACTTTCCCTCTCCCTGTTCCACTGAGCCTGCCAAAATTTATCTTGCAGCAACAAAATGCGTCTTGGCCCACAGGCCCCATGGATCTTGTCACGACAAATGTCATCTTCACTGTTCCCCACTCAGATTTTCTAGCACAAATGTACATATTTCAGGAGGCTGCCAAATATCCAATAAGTCGTCTCCCAAACCTGCCTGGTATAGCTCTGGTATGAAATTATTTCGATAGAAAATTTGGACACTGCATCTTCAGAGACCTGCTTGGAGTGACAGTCATGCCACTCTTCGGGGGCGGGGTTTCCCCCACTGCCCAGCGGTAGGCAGAAGCCCCGTAAACCAGGGAAACACCTGCCGGGACTGGGGACTGACCGCCGTAATGGGAGACCACCCAGGAAGGCCAGGGTTGCTATGCAGAGGAAGGCAACGGGGAACCACCTCTGCTCATCTCTTCCCACGGAAACCCCATGAGGGGTTGCCATAAGTCAGCTGCAGCTTGTACTCTAACAGGTAGTGTCTCTCCAGGGTCGCAGGCAGAACGTTTTTGACACCGCCTTTGAACTGGAGATGCCAGGGATTGCACCTGGGACCTTCTGCATGCCAAGTAGGTGGGCAGCCATGTTGGTCTGAAGCGACGGAACAAAGTCGGAGTCCAGTGGCACCTTCGAGACCAACAAAGTTTTATTCTGGGTGTGAGCATTTGTGTGCAGGCACACTTCACCAGGCATAGAAGAAGAAGAAGAAGAAGAGATTGGATTTATACCCCGCCCTCCACTCCCCAAGGGAGTCTCAGAGCGGCTTACAAACTCCTTTTCCCTTCCCCTCCCCACAACAGACACCCTGTGAGGTAGGTGGGGCTGAGAGAGCTCTTTCCCAAGCTGTCCTTGAGGGAACAGCTGTGCCAGAGCTATGGCTTGCCCAAGGTCATCCAGCCAGGTGCAAGTGGAGGAGTGGGGAATCAAACCCGGTTCTCCAAGGTTAGAGTCCGCGCACTTAACCACTACACCAAACTGGCTCTCACATTGTGCCACTGGACTCTAAGCAGATGTTTTATCACTGAGAATACAGCTCTACCCCCAATTATTTCACTGTCTTCCGGAAGTCCTCCACCAGCCAGGTTCTTCTTGCTCTTCCACATACTTGTTCTCCAACAATAATAGGGCTGTCCTCTTGTTCTTATATAGGGTTAGAGCCAGCCAGCTTTCCTGCTGTTGAAGAAGGAAAAGGGGGGTCCCTTTTGATCACCAAAGTGGCCATGCTGGGGATCATGGGTCCTGCTTGGGCAAAGGCCATGTGGGACAGGGTCTGTACTAAGGAGGGGAATTGTGTGAGAGTCAACGAAAAAGCCTGCTGGATCCAACCCACACGTTGGAAATGTTCCTAAGCAAAATCTGCAACAACGAATGACTGTTCCATCACCTACCTGTCCATCTTCTGAATCTTCCTGCCTGCCGTGACTTAAGCTGCCGGGAGATGAAAACATCATTCCTGAGTCACTCCTTCCTTCTTTCACCGGGTGCTTTTTCACAAAGGAGGCTGCTTCACCCATAGCAGAAGAAGGGGGGTGTTGCTGAAGGTTTTGATCATCTCCTGGTCAGAAAGAGAATATTGATATGCATTTGTTTAGTAGCACGAGGCATGTAGTGACTGGCTTTAACTGTTCTATGAACTTTTGCATCATCTCAGGATGGCTGCTGTGAGAACCAAGTATGCTGTCCAGATACCACAGTGCTGACAAACCGGGTGGAAATCAGAGGATGAGGAAAAGAGAACAGAAGAATGTAAGAGAAACCGTGTTGGATCAGGCCAATGGCCCATCCAGTCCAACACTCTGTGTCACACAGTGGCCAAAACCCAGGTGCCATCAGGAGGTCCACCAGCAGGGCCAGAAATCCAGGAGCCCTCCCAATGTTGTCCCCCACCCCCCATGCACCAAGAATACAGAGCATCAGTTGCCCCAGACGTAGTGTTCCATCTATACGTTTTGGCTATTAACCATTCATGGACCTTTGACCAAAGGGAAATCTGGAGACAAAGATGGTGGTGGAAAGTGCCATCAAGTCACAGCCAACTTATGGTGACCCCGTAAGCTTTTCAAGGCAAGAGACGATCAGAGTTGGTTTGCCATTGCCTTCCTCTGCATAGCGACCCTGGACTTCCTGGGTGGTCTCCCGTCCAAGCAGTACCCAAGTCCAACCCTGCTCAGCTTCTGAGAACTGACAAAATTGGGCTATCTAGCCCAGGCTGGGGCATAGAAGCAACCAAGGAAAATAGAGTTGTGTAGGTAGCCTGTTCCATGTTACCTGGGTGGATCCAGGTGGGCAGCTGTGTTGGTCTGAAATAGAACAAATTTTGAGTCCAGTAGCACCTTTAAGACCAACAAAGGTTTATTCAAGGTATGAGCTTTCGTGTGCATACACACTTCTTCAGATACATTGAAACGGAAACTAACAGTTCAGATATATAGGCAGATGCCGCTACATAGGTGGACAGTAAATTAACATACAACTTAAGATCATAAGAGAAGCCAATTTTGGATCAGGCCAATGGCCCATCCAGTCCAACACTCTGTCACACAGTGGCCAAATACACCAGGTGCCCTCAGGAGGTCCAGCAGTGGGGCCAGGACACTAGAAGCCCTCCCACTGTGCCCCCCCCCCCCCAAGCACCAAGAATACGGAGCATCACTTGCCCCAGACTGAGAGTTCCTATCTATACCTTGTGGCTAATAGCCACTGATGGACCTCTGCTTCGTATGTTTATCCAATTCCCTCTTGAAGCCATCCATGCTTGTAGCCGCCACCACCTCCTGTGGCAGTGAATTCCACATGTCAATCACCCTTTGGGTGAAGAAGGACTTCCTTTTATCTGTTCTAACCCGACTGCTCAGCAATTTCATGGCGTGCCCACGAGTTCTTATATTGTGAGAAAGGGAGAAAAGTACCTTAATGAAAATGTTTTGATATGTACAAAGACTAAACAGCAAGAAGAAGCCTTAGCCTTAGCTTGTCATTGCTGTTTAGTCTTTGTAATGTATCTGAAGAAGTGTGCATGTACACGAAAACTCACACCTTAAATAAACCTTTGTTGGCCTTAAAGGTGCTACATGTTACCTGGGGTGAGGAAAGTCCCTCCATCCAGGATGCAAACCAGACAGTGCTGCTGGGCCCGTAGTGCTGAGAAGCACGGACGGCAGACCCTTGGGGCAGCTGCAGGCCCACTGCTGCTGCCCCCCCCCCCCCCGCTGCCTTGCAAGCACTCTGTCTGTGCTCCCAGGATACACATTGCCCAGTGTTGTCAGAGAAAGGGCAGGCAGGGTGGTCAGGCATCTGTGGGTGCAGATGGGGAGAGGGTTCATGAGGGTGTGAGAGGAGGACACGGAGGCCTGTGGGTCAGTGGGCGAGGAAAGGAGACATGAGCAGGGCAGTGGGCAGAGGAGGAGGGGCCTGTCCTGTTAGGGGAAGGTAGCTGGAGTATCTGAGGAGTAACCTCAGCTGTTGGAACACCACACCATCCCCACATGCCTCTGTTTGCCCTTGCAGAGAAGAACCAACCTTGGAGCCAGTTTGGTGTCGTGGTTAAGTGCGTGGACTCTAATCTGGAACAACTGGGTTTGATTCCCCACTCCTCCACTTGCACCTGCTGGATGACCTTGGTCAAGCCGTAGTTCTGTCAGAGCTGTCCTTGAATGAGCAGCTCTAGAAAGAGCTCTCTCAGCCCCACCTACCTCACAGGGTGTCTGTTGCTGGTAGGGGAAGGGAAAGGGATTGTAAGCCACTCTGAGGCTCCCTTGGATGGTGAAGGGTGGGGTATAAATCCACTCTCGTCTCTTCTTCTTGCCTTTCCGCTTGCACAAGGTCTCTAGCACAAGCAGGAATCTTGTGATGGCCCCAGCCCCATGTCTGCAGGTGTGCAATGTCTGAAACAGCCTTAGCAGTAAGCACATTAAAACAAACAGCCAAAGACTACCTTGATCCCCCAACCCAATGACCTCCAAGGAGACAAGAAAGCCCATCAAGAAACAAGGGATATTTGCCCTGGCTCTCAGAATTGTCCATCCTTTCCCATCCAACTAGAAGTGTCCATCCAACCAGTGTAGTGATGAGCTATCAATTTATGTGCTAAAACATCAGCCTTACCTTGGGAGGCTGCTAGAAGACACAGGCATTTCCCACAATGCTCAGGGCCATCAGGGATGTGAGGACGGTGATGCTTTTTTGGAGTCTCCAGAGCCCTGTTCGCTGGCCAATGTTGTTTGCTCAGCCTGCTGGTTTTCAGCAGTAGGTGTCTATGTCCATAACTTCCTTTATATCTACAGGATAAAATATACAGGTTCGTTTTACTTATTTTAAATGTTCTATGGTCACTTTCATGACACACATGTCATGATGACCCTCTCTACAGAATGACACACATGACCAAAAATTAAGGATCCAGAAAGAAACGATTCCATAATGACTCTTGTAAAGATCATCCAATGGGAAAGACGGGGGGGGGGGGGGCTTTCACAAAATGGTCCTACTTTCATGCATCCAGGGCTTTTTTTGTAGAAATAGCCCAGCAGGAAGTCGTTAGCATAATAGGCCACACCCAACAGCAGAAACTCATTAGTGTATTAGGCCACACCACTGACAGCACAGCTTATTAGCATATTAGGCCACACCCCCGTGTTACCAGAAGAGTGGTCATCCAGCCACACCCACCTTTTGCTTCTTATTCTGTTTACCTTGTTTGTTGTCAAAACCCAGGGCTTTTTTTTGTAGCAGGAATTAATTTGCATGTTAGGCCACATACGCCTAATGTAGCCAATCCTAATGAGTTTCTGCTGTTGGGTGTGGCCTGTTATGCTAATGAGTTCCTGCTGGGTGTGGCCAACTCAGGAGGCAGCCGGAACTCCGTTCCTGCCCAAAAAAACAGCCCTGCATGCATCTATGGTGATTTCACCCTCCCTCACAGGAGTCCCCTTTATCTTATTCTTTGCTGAGCAGCCCCTTTTTCTTTTTTTCTTCTTTGTTTTTCTCTGGCTGTAGCCTATGAGATTCAGAGCTCCTTAAAAGCAGCAAAACAAGGCTGAAACGAGACATGAATGGCTGTCACAGCAGTGTTATATTCATAACACCTAGTTACCATCTAAAGTGCTGAGTCACATTTTTAAATGCTCTGCAACGGAAAACAAAAACCACCTTGTGTATAGAAAACTGGCAAGTCAGTTACTTTTAAAGGCTAAATGGAACCCCTTTCTTCAGGCAAAAGCACGCATTCTATTTTTGGACTCTCTTGAAGAGTGACAAGGCATAAAGGGCTGTACATGGTCCTTAACAGAGATGTCCTTCAGGAGCGGGAGTATCGGCCCGCTGTTCCCCACCAGTGTGAGGAAAATGGAGGGGGGCTCACTGGTGTTGTGTCAACCTGCAACATCATTTCCAGCACAAAACCAAAAGTGACATCATTGCATTGTGGCAGCTCTCTAGGATTTGCCCCAAACCGCTAAGGATTAACCTTAGAGTTCTGGGTAGGGTTGCCACCCCCTACTGGAGGTGGGGATATAGCTGGTCTGCGAGGGGGGGGGGGACTTACCAGGGGCAGGAGGGAGGCCCAGGCTACATGGCTGGTGACATGACAAAGTCACTTCCGGCTTGTAGTGGAAGTGACGTCATCACGTTGGTGACATCCTAGTGATGCTCTGGTTTTTGAACAAAATCTCTATGGCAGAGCCCATTTTTACCATAGAGTTTTTGTCCAAAAACCAGAGCATTGCTGCAATGTTATCACTTGCAGCACATGCTGAAAGTGATGTCAGCCCATCACCAGTGATGTAGCCCAGGCCTCCCTCCCACTCCTATTACTTATTTATCTATTTATTTATTTTGATCTATACCCCACCCTCCCCGCAAGCAGGCTGAGGGCAGATTACATTGGTTAATAACCATTAAAATCCACATAAAAACATAAAAAACATTTGAACAGTTCAGTTACAAACAAGATCAAATGATCATAAAATCATACAGTGCTGCAGTATATCCTTACTTAATTACTCAAGATGGGGTGCTGAAGAGTGCGTACAGTTTTTACAGTTTTTCAGTTCAATAAACTTCCAAATTCCATGGCGGGACAGGTCAGGTGTCAAAAAATGTTAAGCCAGGATCCGAACTCGAATTGTTGGTGGTCATAGTGAGGGCAGCTCCTAATTGAAAGCCTGGTAAGTCTCCACCCACCCTTGAGAGCCAGTTTGGTGTAGTGGTTAAGTGCGCGGACTCCAATCTGGGAGAACCGGGTTTGATTCCCCACTCCTCCACTTGCACCTGGCTGGATGACCTTGGGCAAGCCATAGCTCTGGACCAGCTGTTCCCTCAAGGACAGCTTGGGAAAGAGCTCTCTCAGCCCCACCTACCTCACAGGGTGTCTGTTGTGGGGAGGGGAAGGGAAAGGAGTTTATAAGCCGCTCTGAGACTCCAAGTGAGTGGAGAGCGGGGTATAAATCCAATCTCTTCTTCTTCTTCTTCTTCTTCTTCTTGCCGGTTGGCACCCCCGCCGGTTGCCAGGATGGTCATTGCTCAAGATCATCTGATCATAGGAGCGCTGAAAAGGAAAGTAGGTAAGGATCCGCTTTTTATTTATCGTGGAACTCCACCTTTAAATGACAGTGTATCTTCACTGCAGCAACGGATTATGCACGATTTGAATGGAGTCATATTGTTTACTTGCTGAAGGTTATATGTATTCGGAGAGGGACGATATTCTTTCTGTTAGATTAAGTCAAGAGCCCATGTTTCTTACCGTTTGGGGTTGATTTTCACTTTTTTCCGTTTCCGGCTTCTCTTGGCTTTACTTATGGTTGTCAGTCCTCGTATTTTGCAAAGAGTTTCGTTTCTCTTTTCTTGCTCCGAAACGCTTTTCAAGAGTTCATCACCTCCAGCTGTTGCTGAAAAGTACGGCTGTGAACATCCCCCCCCCCCGCCAAAAAAAAAATGACCAGATAAGGAAATTAGGAAACATACTGGAAGTTATTCAGCAAAGAGATATAAAATAATGATCTAGTCAGGCGATCCAATCTAAAATGCAGTACAGTGTACTGAAGGTGACTAACGGGGGACAGCGAGTCCACCCCACCACTGAGGGCCTCGCCATCGACTTGATTTTCTATTTCAAGCTGAGGTGTGGGGTTTTTTTACCAAATTATTTTTTTTATTTTATTTAAAACATTTTTAAATTCGCCTTTCCTCCCAGCTCAGGGTCCCTGAGGTGGTGAACAATATTAAAACAAGTTAAAAACACATATATACATAACAGTTAAAAACAAATCAAACACAGACACATAAAGGGAAGGGAGGACGAGTGAGAGTCAGTGAGGTAACACCTGAGAAGAAAAGTCTCCACCTGCTGGCAGAAGACAGTGGTAGAGGAAGGAAGACTAATCTCCCTGGGGAAGAAACTTCAGAGTTTTGGTGCCACAACCAAGAAGACCCTTTCTCAGGTCACCTTCCTTCTAGCCTCAGATGGTGGGAGTACCCAAAGCAAGATCTCAGTCACCAACTGGAGGGTCAAACAATAGGGACCCCAAGCATATGAAGTATGCAAAAATATAAACCGCAAGGGTAGACCATCAAAAGATTCACAGCTTTCACAAGTAAACAGTAGACATCAGCAAGCCCAGCAGGAACTCATTAGCATAATAGGCCACACCCAACTGCAGAAATGCATTAGCATATTAGGCCACACCCCTGACAGCGTAGCTCCCTCCCAGGATCGGCTTCCCCAGGTGCCCTGTGGCTTGCGGGGCTCATGGGGAACCCGAGGAGGGGAGGCAGTTAAAACTGACTTCCCTCCCTGGATTGGATTGGCCTCCCCAGGTGCCCCACAGCTTGTGAAGCACCTGGGAAACCCGAGGGGAGGGGAGACTGTAGGTGTGGCCAACTCAGAAGCCAGCCGGAACGCCGTTCCTGTGCGTTCCTGCCCAAAAAGAGCCCTGGACATCAGTCTATTGAAAAACAATAACAAAAAAATAAAAATACAATAGAATTGGTGGCCACAATTCAAAAACACTACTTGCAAATTCAAAATACATTTTGATTATAGTGAAAAATATCCAACAGGAGACTCCTCTATATCCTTTGTATATAACAGTGTCCAAAAGACCTAAAAGTCCACCAAAAGGGCAGAAGATGTCCCAAAGCACAAACTTATAACAGCTGAAAACGTCCTTCCCAAGTATGCCAGACGTTTCAAAGCAATCTTCCTCACTTGTACGGCTGAAAAAGGAACCTAATTTCCACAGTAATATAGGCACAGCTCATATCTCAAATGGAATCTATGGTTCTCCTGTTTACTTGTGAAAGTTGTGACTCTTTTGATGGTCTACCCTTGTGGTTTATATTTTTGCCTACCAACTGGAGGGTGGCAACCCTATCTCTTCACCACTTCATCACTAGGGTTGCCAGTCTCCAGGGGGTGGCTAGCGATCTCTCGGGAATTCAAATGACCTTCCAGCAACAAACATCAGAACCCTTGGAAAAAATGGCCACTTGCCCTGACCTGGATAGACCAGGCAAGCCCGATCTCATCAGATTTCGGAAGCTAAGCAGGGCCAACTCTGGCAAGTAATTGGAAGGCCGACCTCCAAGGAATACCAGGGCCAGGAGGCAGAGGCAAGCTAATCAAGCCACCTCTCTGAAAAATGTCCAAGCCCCCAGGAGGGGTCACCAGAAGTCAACCATGACTTCCAGGCAAGCACACAAAACACATACAGAAAGAGAGAGAGAGAATGGTCGCTTTGAAAAGTAAACTCTATGGCATTCTACCATGCTGAGGCTCCTCCCTTCTCCATACCCCACCCTCCTCAGGCTCCACCCCCAAAATCTCCAGGTATTTCTCAGCCCAGAGCTGGTAAACCTCTCTGACACCCACGCTGTAGCTTGGCTAAGTACCTATAAAGATATCAATCTCTGCACATGGGATGTTTCTTAGGGAAATAAATTCTGAAATGCTTTTCTTCATTTCCTTGTGCCGTCCTAGTCTCAGTGAGGCTCTGAGCTTTGATCTATCCCAAGTATTACTGGTAAAAGGGCCGGCCCCAGGGTTTTTTGCACACTAGGCGAGGATACATTCTAGTGCACCCCCCACACACCCACCAATTTTTAAAAATAAATGCATTTTAGGAAGAATGAAAAATTGAATTTCTTTTTTTTTTTTTAAGTTTGAGAACAAGTAATACAATCTTTGATTTTCTCAAACAGAAAAACACAAATCACGCCCAGGTGGCGCCCAAGGTCCAGAGCAGCAAAGCCCGCCCCCCCCCCCCCCAAAAACCAGGATGCCTGGTCATTCTCCAGAGACACACATGGGGGATGAAGTAGGAGATGCAGCTCCTCCCCCCCCCCCCCCCCGTGGCAGGGCCAGGGAAAGCTCCCACTGGGCCGCAGAGATGCCTCGGAGCTCAAGCTCCCCCCCCCCCCGCACCCTCAGCTTCTGCTTGGAGGCAGTGTGGCCGCTTCACCCCTTCCCAGAACATCCCAGCCAGGGAATGCTGGCGGGCCCTTCCTTATCTGGAGGTGCCCTCCCTGGAGTTCTGGCCCAGAAAGGGCAATGCACACAGCGGCGGCGCCACCCATCCAGCTTCTCGGAGGGGGGAAGAAAGCCCTTCCCGCACACAGCCTCCGGCAGGGCAGTCCCGGCTCCGGAGGGCTGGTTTAAGAAAGGCAAACACCCGAGAGCCCCTCACGCCCCCCAGGAGGCCGGCAGGGAATGTCCCGGACCAGATAGCCCCCACTCTGAACAGGTTCAGAGGCACTCTCTCCCTGAGTTCCCCCCCCCCCCAGCAGCAGCAGGTTGCCTGGTCTAGCCGAGGGCCTGGAGAGGGGGGCACAGCAGGTGTCTCTGCTCTTCCCACAGCTGTTGGAGGTCAGCCAGCCAGCCAGCGAGCGCCCAGGAGAGCGGCTGGGCCAGCAGGGGCATCTCTGGCTCAGCTGAGGGGCTCAGGCAGCCCCTTAAATAGGCACTGCAGAGGGAGTGGGGCCAGCAGTGGCGAGCCATGGAGCTCACTCACTCACTCACTCACTCATTGGCCTGCCGGCCACCCCGATGTGCCACTGCCACCACAACCACCGATGGCAGGGGCATGCTGGGGCCGGCTGCAGGGCGCTGAGGATGGAGGATGATGAGATGATGGGGATGTTGAGAGTGCTTTGATGCTTTCACCCTTCTCCGTGGGCTGGTCACCTCACTCAAAGGGGCGGGGGACGGGACACGATGATAGTTTGGCACTCACCACCAGGGGGCGCCCCAGGCAGAAGTCTAATCTGCCTAGTGGGTGAGCTGGCCCTGACTGGTAAAGGGCATGCCAAGCCCCCCCCCCCCCCCCCCCGGCTAGAAGCCAGATGCGTAAAAGACTGTCAAGGCCATCCGCTTCATCCTGAAACAGAGTGCCATGCTGAAATAGAGTACCATGCTCCCAGACAGACACTGTTCTGGGAGAGGCCTGCTTTTGGTGTGTCCCCCCCTTTCCACATGTGTTTTGCTCCCTCTGGGACTACTAGGGAGAGCAAAACACATTTGAGGGGGGGAAACCCTGAAGCGACAGGGACAAACGAATGACAAAAAGGACAATGTGGAAGTGGCCTTAAGCACTTGCCAGCCTCCCAAATGCAAGGCCTGTAAACAGATAAATCTTTCCTTGGCTGAAAACAATAATCAGAAGCAGGGCTTTTTTTTTGTAGAAAAAGCCCAGCAGGAACTTATTAGCATAATAGGCCACACCCAACAGCAGAAACTCATTAGCATATTGGGCCACACCCCTGACAGCACAGCTCCCTCCCAGGATTGGCTTCCCCAGGTGCCCTGCGGCTTGTGGGGGCATGGGGAACCCGAGGAGGGGAGGCTGTTTAAACTGCCTTCCCTCCCTGGATTGGATTGGCTTGCCCAGGTGCCCCGCGGCTTGTGAGGCACCTGGGGAACTGGGGGGGGGGGGGCAGGCTGTAGGCATGGCCAACTCAGAAGCCAGCCAGAACTCCGTTCCTGTGCATTCCTGCCCAAAAAGAGCCCTGGTTATGATGAAGATAAAAACAAAGGAGAGGAGAGCAATGTAAGCCTCAGAGTCACTCCTGAATGGCCATAAAACGGCCATAAATATATGCAGATGGTACCATAAAACTGAGAGATCAAAGGAAGGGAAACGGGCATGCCATGTGGAAGCTACCATAAAATCCAACAATCAAAGAAAGTGAAAGCAACATTTATTTATTTATTTATTTTAATGCAACGTAGAGGGGAATTTCTGTTCCAACCTGGGTTTGGTAAAACAGCGGAGCAAACGCTAGATGCAGAACAGGCCTTGGTCTCCAGCAGCAGAACAAAGTTTGAGTCCGGTGGCACCTTTAAGGCTTTAAAACTTTGTTGGTCTTAAAGGTGCCACTGGACTTAAACTTTGTTATGTCCATATATTAGTAATAAGATCATATAACAACATACTATTCAACCTTGATTCTCTCATCATGATATCTGATTCTGAACAATAACCTCAGCATACGGATCAAAACATCTGCACAACAGGGCCATGTACAAATAGGGGGCACTTTTCTACAGGCCTGGGGGATGGCCCAGGTTTGCAGAAAAAGATATGTTAAAAAAGTACATTGGAAGGGGAGGTTAAAAACCCTTAAATAAAAGAAGCAATGACTGCTGCATTAAGAAAAGAATGCCACCAAAATCTCACATGATTACACTGTGCAAATAGCAAAAGATAAGTAGGTAGATGGATGGAAGACAAGGAAAGGGGAGAACCTGCAGGCATTGGAGGGGGAAGACAAAGAGGAAAAACAAGACAGAGAGAGGGGATGGGGAAGTTAGATCTCCCCACCATGACCTCCCAGGTCCCCCGCTCGTTTTATTCTAATTCACGCTCCTGCATTTGGATAGGAAGAGGAGAATAACATTACCTTCTCTATCTGCTGGCTCTGAGTGCAAAAAGCCATCGGTGTGTTTGCAGTTTCACTTGTTGAGCCCTCACTAGCAGCCTGCCTGGCGTGTTTCATTTTGCAGAATGTCAGGCTACATTTCGAGCTGACTTTTTCATTCTTAGAAGTATGCAAGGAAGAATACGCCGAATCTTTCTTCTCTTTCTGCTCGACGGGAAGAGGGAGGTTTCGGGATAAGCAACACCAAGTCAGTCGAGGTTCAGCATTTAGAGTTGGGAAGGATATGCTCAAGTTTGGGATCTTTGAATTCCCGACATGTGAAATCACGCTTAGCTGGGACAGTGTGCGAACGTCCTTCTGCGGGGTGCAGACTACATGGCAATAAAGCATGTCCGAAGATTGGCAAAGGCTTCTGGAATTATCCACCGAAGAAGTGGGCAACTCTGGGCAAAAGTTGATCCCTGGTTCCCATTCCTTGATTTTGTTGTCATGATTTCCACACAAAGCTGCCCTTTCAACCAGTGAGGAGACCGATATTACCGAACTGTTCCCTGAGTGAATTAACTTTAGGGCCGGATTCCTCCCTGTCATGTCTGAAGAAATGAAAAAACCTCCTGTGTACACAGACGTGAAGCAGATTTTCTTTCCTGCCACATAGGATGAGCAGACCATTGTGTCCCCATCGCCTTCCTGCGCTTCACCAATATTGTCCCTGTCCTCTACTCTATTCAAGACTTCCTTCACCTTCTCCTTCTGCCAGTCACTCTGGTGCTGATGACGCCTCCCATCTACCCTGGTTGTGATGCTGGTTGTTTCTAGGATTGCTGGTGAACAAGCTACAAGGGACTTACGTGTTGGGTGAGCATCCCATTTTAGCTCTTTTGTTCTGGTCGAATGACTCAGTTCCAGTTGCAAAGGGCACAGGCAGACATCTGCGGAATTGGCAACCAGTGATTTGTAATTATGGGGAAGGTTAATAGTACTGGTGGAAGTCATTGGCAGTGAAATACAGGCCTTTTGATCCAACTCTCCTGGAGGAAGCAGGGACAAATCTCTGTTTCCTTCTTGTGGATATTTGAGAATGTACTTGGGGAGAAACTCGTTTTTCTTTGGATGTGGTGTTACCAGGGGCTGAATGGATGGAGATGCTGTTACTGTATCTCCTTTCAGAGATGACGTTCTCGTCCCTATAATCATCGAACTGGGATTTTCTCTCAGTTTATGAAAAGAGTGGGAACTACAGATATATTCCTTCGTTACTTCAGCTCTGAGTTGTTCAGGAAATGAAAACGCAGATACGCTTGCTGTATTATCAACACTATCATCCCTATTTTTCGAACTCATTGTGGGATACTGGACTATTTCTTTGCATTCCACACTGCTACCTAATGAGTTCATGTCTGCTGTGAATTTCGGCGTTTTTACTTTAGCCGAATGGTTTATCGAAACAGGGGCAACTACGTTAATAATTTTGAATTGGTCTAGCAATTTCACAATTCTGTCCTTTGGACTGCTAGGGCCACAGCTGATATTTAACATGTTTTCTTTGGTCTTCTGTTCATCCACTTTTAGCTTTTTCCTCTCCGAAGGCAACTTTTGTGATTCCTGCGCAGGTTCACCACTGTTGCCATGATGAAGAGGTAAGGCCCCCTGTGCAAGCGGGAAACTTTCTTTCCCACCAAGGTCTTCTCCTTTGACAGGCAGAATGTCTTCATGTCCTGGCACATGTTTAATATATTCTCCTTGTCCACACATCTCCTCTGATTCCTTGCCACACTTCTGCAAGCTAGCAGACAGGATATTAGTCTTGTGGTCTGGGGCCTGATGAAGCTGGAGTTTCAATTCACCGCTGGTATTTAAAGACAATATCTGACTGTTATCATTCAGGTCTTTTTTGAATGCACACAGTTCTCTGCATCTACATGTTTTAGGCATCCCTCTCGGTTCGCCATCTCTGACTGAAAAAGATGTCTCCATTAGTTCTGAAAAGCTACCTAAACTCTCCTGAGAAGAAGTACTCTGTGATATCTGACCGCCAATGGAGCTTCCTTCTGACTCTTCAGCGCTTAGTTTCGCAGGTACAGCCACTGGGGATGAAACTAGATTCTTAGGTGACGGACATCTGCCACTTCGAGGTCCAGTGATTCCCTCATGGCTAGCAGCTTCCTTGGTATCCGACTGGAAACCTGAAATGTCAATGACCTTATTTCCCTTTTGTTTACTTTTCATTTTTTGGTAGATTTTCTTAAACGTCTCATCCCCATATACCTGCCATTTTTCCTGAGAGAACATCTTGACTTTCCTCTGACTGGATTTCTTACACTTCATGTTCACTCCTTCCACTCTGGCTCCGGTCTTTTTAGTGCCTTTCGTCTCTTCTGAAGAAGGCGACGGTTCCATCATGTTACCGAGTGGCAAGTCATCTACTGCCGCCTGTCTGACAAGTGCGCGGGGATGGCTGGTAGGAAAATCCTCCCTACTCGAGATAAACCTCTTGCTGTGTGACAGACCAGAAAAACTCGTGTTTGGGGGCACCCTTGTGAAAGAAGAGAATGGTGAACTCTCCCCTCGGTCCTGAATTCTCCTTGTGCTCTCAACAAATGGCAAAGAGTTACTTCTGGTGACGGGCACACAGTCTATGGTGGTGGAGAACTGAGTGGGGACTGAATGAAAAAACAATGGTTTGACTTTTTCTACGGGCGTGAAGGTAGACTTGGCCGAGCAAAGCGAGAGGTTCTTTCTCCTGTTGATGTCGAGAGACCGTATATCAAAATGGAACGAGTCTTTGTACGTGTAAGGCATTGGCAAGTCGATGCTCCCTTGCTTGGACAGGACAGTTTTCCTGGGCCTCACGTTGTCCAGTTGGGTGTCGTCCACCACCGCTTTATTCTGAGAGATTAGTTTAGCGATGTGCTCCTCCAGCTTCTTCTTCTCTAGCGCCAGGCTTCCAGTTGCTTTCTCAGCCGGTTCTGCTTTCTCAGCCGGTTCTGCTTTCGAATGGTCTGCTGCATTGCACCGGAGGTCACTCAAGGCGGTATCGCCATCTGACTCGGTGCTGTGCTCGCAAAGACTGTGTAGGGGGCTGGGGGACATCATCTGCTGTTCCACACTATCAGAGCGTGACAGGTACCCTGAGTCGGTGCTCTCGCATTTCTTTAGCTTGTAGTCCGGAGATTTGCTATCCCATAGCCTCTCTGGGTACGTGGCCTGCTGCCTCTGCAACTGAGAATGTTGACTGACCATTGGAGACCTTTGGTCCTGTATCTTCCTTCTCTGCAGGAGATTGGCTAGATCTTTCATGGTCTCTTTCTCAAGGATGTTCTGATTCACCCCTCCGTGGCAGGAGTTGTCAGTTGTCACACACTGGCCTTCAGATACAAGGGTTAAAGCATTCAGTGCTGGCAATGAAGTAGTGAGTGGATGCTTCTCACTGGCTATTGCGGCCGTAGACTCTGACATGGCTTGTTTAATAACTGCCCTTGGGTAGCCACCAATGTTATCACTGGTTTTTGTTGTCTGAGGGGATCTGACGTTCTCGGCCTCCTTCTCACCTTCCTCTAATAGGCTGCTGCTGTCAGACTCTGAGGGTGGCCTTGCATTGTTGACATGTGTTTGGGTTCTCCTGTGTTTATACAGATTGCTCTGAGTTTTAAACGCAACGCCGCATGTGGTACACGGGAAAGGCCTCTCCCCTGTGTGCGAGCGCATATGTTTCTCCAGAACGCTCGGTTTTAGGCAATCACGCCCGCAGTGTTTACAGATGTACCTCCCGGCACTTTTGGGGGATTTCCCTGGACTTCCAAGTGGTGCACAGGGAGAAGAGTTTTGTGGCAAAACTGGCAAACCACTAACTATGTTTATTGTCTGAGGGGGCTTCTGTGGGGCTGCATGAAGCTGGTCGGTTCCCTCCGAATGTACAAGTGGGCTTAGGATTAAAGGCATGTTACTGTTCTTCAGGTTGAAACTGGCTTGGCCTGAGGGCAGTTGGCTGTTTGGCTGAAGGCATTCTGACTGGATAGGTTGATAAAGTGGAATAGTAAGCGCTTTCAGGTATATTGTCTGAGAAAGGGCCTGTTCTGGCTGGAGAATCACTGGACTCAGTGAGAAACTGGATGCCGCTGGTATGGCTTGAAGGCAAGAGAGTTGAATTGGCTGATCTTCTAGTGAGACTGAGGGGGCGGGAAGTTTCTGGGACTCCGTTTCTTTGACGTTATGCATCATTGAACGTTCAGTTACCTGTAGGAGAAATAGATGTAAGCCGTTATGTTGCAAACTGACGCTTTGTCTCTTTCCCACATTCAAAACTATTGCCGGCCATATATCAGCCAAGAATCACTACACAAGTGCACACCTAAATAAGAGTTAAAAATTAGTTAATACCAGGACAATACCAGTACCTAAACATTTATTTTGAAGGATATTTTTAAATAACATAACCTGTATGAGAAGGAGCAAGTGGGAGGGAAATTATGAACTGTCATGAGCAACAAATTTCAGCAAATCATTTTGAAATACGATTTAACTGTGTGGAGTAAGTTTAACTGTGTGGAAACAGCTTTTTAGTCACTGAAGAGAAGCTTGGTTGCTTGATTTTGTAATAATATAATAGTGTTGGACTAGGCCTGGTAGGAGACCCAGTTTCTGTTGGGAAAATGTAACAGAGTCCAAAATAATGTGCAGCAGAAGAATAAAGCAGCCAGAATCCATGTGTTTAGCTTATAGAAAACTTCACTAGAAAGATAAAGGGTAGGGTAACATTTGGAAGAAAAATAACAAAGACACTCTGTCTCTATCTAAGCTTCATCTTGTTTCTAAGTTAGTTCATACTGTTGTGGTGAGTAAGAAAGTGAGAATAAAGGAAAGGAAGTTCCCTCAAAGCCCCTACCTTCTCCCACCTCCTTGTGTACGGGACAACAAATATGTGCCTTATCCTGAATTACTGAGAGGGTTGAGAACATAAGAGAACATAAGAAAAGCCAATGTTGGATCAGGCCAATGCCCCATCCAGTCCAACACTCTGTTACACAGTGGCCAAAAATACCAGGTGCCATCAGGAGGTCCACCAGTGGGGACACTAGAAGCCCCCACCTATGCACCAAGAATACAGAGCATCACTTGCCCCAGACTGAGAGTTCCTATCTATACCTTGTGGCTAATGGCCACTGCTCCATGTGTTAATCACTCTTTGGGTGAAGAAGTACTTCCTTTTATCTGTTCTAACCTGACTGCTCAGCAATTTCACTGAGCGTCCATGAGTTGCCAGTCCCCAGGTAGAAGCAGGGGATCCCCCAATTTTGCAGACGCCTGCCTGCCATTTGCCAGCAGGAATGCCCAACAGCTATGACCCCGTGTGATGTCCCCAATCTGATGACATCATGTGGAAGTGATGTCATCATGCCAGGGACATCACATGGTGACACTCTAGTTATGGGGCAAAACTCTATGGTTTGAGCCCAATTTTACCATAGAGTTTGCTCAAGAACCAGAGCATCACCATGCGATGTCTCTGGCATGATTACATCACTTCCACATGATGTCATCACATCGGGGATGTCATGTGCAGTGACACTGCCCCACTCCTGGAAAGCTCCCTCCCACGTCCCGCCAGCACATGGTAAGGACCTGGCAACCCTAATTACTGATCAGCCAGTAGCATTGACAAACTAGCATCATTATGAATGACACTGCCTCTTCCTTAGCGGGAAGAACATGCAGGGAAGAAGAAGAAGAGGAGGAGGAGGAGGAGATTGGATTTATACCCCTCCCTTCACCTGGCATCTCAGAGCAGCTTACAAACTCCTTTCCCTTCCCCTCTCCACAACAGACACTCTGTTCGAACCCGTTATTATGAAACTAACTGGATGGCCTGAGGCCACTTGCACGCTCTCTCTCTCTCTCTGCTTCACCTACCTCATGAGAATGATGTGAGGACAAAATGGAGGACTGGAGAACCACGAAGGGCCGGCCTGACCAACCTAGGCGATCCCAAAGGGTTGCCAATGCCAGGTTGAAAAATTTATGAAGATTTGGGGGTGGAGCCTGTGGAAGATGGACTATGGGGGACTAGGACCTCAGTGGGGTAAAATGCCACAGAGTCCACCCTTCAGAGCTGCCATTTTGTCCTGAGGAACTAGTATCTGTAGTCCAGAGATTCACTGTAATTCCGGGAGATCTCTAGGCCCAATCTGGTAGTTGGCGACCCTGCCAGTGTCAAGATTGTAAGGGATGTCAGAAAAGGCTTCTAGAGCTCCCTCTACTGGCTTGAAGGGAAGCTTGTCATGAACTGGCTTCTAGAATTTCCGTATCTATTGATTCTGGGTGACTACAGCTGCCATGATGAGACGTGGAGAGCTTTTGAAGAGTTTACGTATTTTTTATTTTTGCACTATTCGTTTTGAAGGCCCACTAAGTAAAATGTTCATTCCAGGCTTCTTTCTTTTTCTCACTATTGAATGGAGAGGGCACCAAAGTCATAGTTCACCCAGGGCGCCAAAACACTTCGGTCCAGCCCTGGAACCAGGTACACCACCCATATCTGCTTGGAGGAAGGGTGGGTTAAAAAGGTACTAAGTAAACCTTCCACTTACCAGGCTTTATATCAGAGCCACATTAGTCTAAAATTGAGGCTTTATTTATTAAAACAGTTATATCCCGCTTTTCCTCTTGGTTTCAGGGGTGATGTTGCAATATTAATTTATCTGTTAATTTAGTCACAAGAGGAAATAATAGAATACAGTTTGAGTCCAGTGGCACCTTTAAGACTAACTAAGTTTTATTCAAAGTGGAAGCTTTCGTGTGCAAAGCACACTTCTTCAGACAAATGGAACAAAATCTCAAGGGCTACTTACAGGAAAAAATAGGGTGGGGACAGCCATTAGGAGGGGCCACTCAGAGCCAAGATGCATATGCAGAGCTGAAATTGGATCAGGTGGCCAGGTAAGATAAATGGATGGCAGCAAATTAGCACATAAATGCAAGAGTTAACAAAGAGATGTGAGAATGAAGCTAGAGTCTAGTAGTAATATGCCATGGAGGAGAAGTAATATTAAACACTGTCCTGGATGCCAAGGAATACAAGATAGTGTATGGCAAGCAGCTGGGAATGTGTTGTGTTTTAATGGCGACCACACATGGGGTTGTGGGTTGCACACGTGGTCAGGCAAACTACCAGAGCTTCCCATCGGTAGACAATAGCCCATGAGGATCATAATTTGGACCAATCAGCCACTCAGGATCCCACTGGAGACCTATGGTCAAAGGTGTTATGTAAATAACCCTATCAGGGGGATCGGGCGTGACCGGGGGTGTGGTTTGTACCTGAATATAAGCAGACCCCCGAGTCCTGCTCCACAGTTTGTGTTTGCATGCTTTAAATAAACTATGAGCTGAATTCACTACAACGTGTCTGGACCCAGTACTTTATACTGGCAATGAGGGTGGGATCCCACTGAGCAACTCTCCAGCTGCCGACTCTCCAGCCAGCACCGCACCGTGCTCCAGCACCACGCTACCGTGCCCCGCATTGCTTTGCTTCAGCACCTCCGCAGCTCTTCACTCCTGTGCTCCGAGTCACCATGGCTGCCGCTCCAGGACAAATCACTGTCTTCGACCCAGCACACCCCAAGCTGTGGGAAGCCTGGGTCTTCCAGGTCCAAGACACCACAGACGCCAACAAAAAGAAAGCCTGGCTGCTCAGCACATGTGGGGTAGCCACGATCTGTCTGGTACAGAGCCTCATCACATCAGAAACACTCGCTGCCACCACCTTCAACGAACAGGTAACCACACTTACCAATTATTTCACACCACGGCCATCCAAGATGGCAATGCGCATGGACTTTTTTGCACGCTCACAAAAGTCCGGAGGATCAGCCGCAGATTTCATGGCCGACCTTCGGGAAATTCACAGTTGACCGCCAGCTGGCAAAGGTCGGCCATTTCCCCTGGAGAAAATGGCTGCTCTGGAGAGTGGACTGTATGTACGGTTGTCAGCTTCGGCTTGGGAAATACCTGGAGATTTTGGGGGTGGAGCCTGAGGAGGGCGGGGTTTGGGAAGAGGAGGAACTTCAGTGGGGCATAATGCCATAGAGTTCACCTTCCAAAGCAACCATTTTCTTCAGGTGAACTCATCGCTGTCTCCTGGAGATAAATTGTAATCCCAGGAGCTCTCTAGCTATCACCTGGAGACTGGCAATCCAAATGTATGACATTATACCCTACTGAGGTCCTTCCCTTTCCTCAACCTTTCCCTCCCTAGTCTCCACCCTCAAATCTCCAGGAATTTTCCAACCCAGAGTTGGCAATTCTACATATTAAGGATTGTTATTACCTTTTAAAATACCCATTGTGGTTTTTCCTCCAGCATGCACTCCTGAAAATGAGATCCTCTCGGCTGTTCAGTGACTAGGCCAACTTTATTGTTAAAAGAAGCCTCCCTTTTAATGACCGTCTGCTCAACTTTCACACTAATTGTGGCCTGTCTGACTCTCTCAGGAGTGGAAAGTAGCAGGTGCTGATTTAAACTGTGATTCACCCCTCCATTTGGTTTGCTTGCTATGGGGTGGACATTTGGCATCCTTCCAAGAGGTGTTTAAAATGATGCTTCTCAAACCCCCAAAGCCAAGGGTCAAATTAGACAAGAAGCTGACACTCAGCTGCCCTTGAAATCTGCAGTTGTGTCTCTGGTTCCCCTACATCTAGCATCACTCACCAGTGTCCAAATTATTGTTCTGCATTTCCCCACCCTTGATCCACATCGGGGGGTGGGGGTTCATGAAAATACGGAACCTCATTAGGACTCACATGCATGGGGTAGAGCAGGTAGAGAAAGAAGTCCTTTTCTCCCTTTCTCACAATACAAGAACTCGTGGGCACTCCATGAAATTGCTGAGCAGTCGGGTTAGAACAGATAAAAGGAAGTACTTCTTCACCCAACGAGTGATTAACACGTGGAATTCACTGCCACAGGAGGTGGCGGCGGCTGCAAACATGGACGGCTTCAAGAAGGAGTTAGATAAACATATGGAGCAGAGGTCCATCAGTGGCTCTTAGCCACAAAGTATAGATAGGAACTCTCAGTCTGGGGCAAGTGATGCTCTGTATTCTTGGTGCTTGGGCGGGGGGGCAACAGTGGGAGGGCTTCTAGTCTCCTGGCCCCACTGGTGGACCTCCTGGGGGCACCTGGTGTTTTTGGCCACTGTGTGACACAGAGTGTTGGACTGGATGGGCCACTGGCCTGATTCAACACTGGTTTCTCTTGTGTTCTCTTCAGTGGCATTAAATGTCATGGAGGAGGTGTGGGGACTCAGTGAACAGCAGCCCCTATGTTTAGCGCAGGGGTCAGAGACACATTACATCGAAATTCAGGGCAAGAGATCAACAAAGAGCCAGTAAAATAAAGCCCACTTGTATAGCTTAATATTAGTGATGGTTAGGGTTGCCCGGTTCCTCCTAGCCATTGGTGGGGAATAAGGTTGACAGATCCAGGCTGGGAAACTCCTGGAGATTTGGGGTTGGACCCTGTGGAGGTCAGGAACCTCAGTGGGGCCCAATGCCATGCAGTCCACCCTCCAAAGCATCCGTTTTCTCCATGGCAACTGATCTCTGTAGTCTGGGGATTCCAAGGGCATCCCCCAGGTCTCACCTGAAGGCTGGTATCCCTACTGATGATTGACATGTTGATCAATAATCTGTAACATTTCTGCAGCCCAAACACTAGCTGTTGTGGGTCCCTTATTAGGAAATGGTACACACCAAATCAGATCTCACAACAAATAAGAAACATATGCCCTGTGCAGTGATTTGGGCGTTCTGACACAGATCGGTGCGTGGCTGGCTCTTGGATTACTGGCAACTGTTCAGCTCTATAATTTCCCTTTCTGTCAAGCAGCTCAAAGAAACCTTTTCATTTCATAAATACCTTTGCCTGCCATTCCAATCATATACTGGTTATTCTAGCATCCCACTGACCCCTCCAGGATACCTTAACATAAAGATTAAAAGATTTGGTTGCTTTTTTCCTTTCTTGAAAAAGAGCAGTTTCTGTCAGAGCTTTCTCAGCCCCACCTACCTCACAGGGTGTCTGTGGTGGGGAGGGGAAGGGAAAGGAGTTTGTTAGCCGCTCTGAGACTCCCTTGGGTAGTGAAGAGCGGGGTATAAATCCAATCTCTTCTTCTTCTTAACCTCCAAAGGACAACCTAAACAATTCAGACTTACAGGCCCTGTGTAAACAAAGCAAGTCCCACAGGGCATGGGTATCATCAGAAGGTGTATTCCACAGGTCAGGGGCCATCACCAAGAAGGCCCTTCCCCTGGTAATCGCTCACCACACCATTCTGGGGCCAGGCACCTGCAAAAGGCCTCAAGAGGATGACAAAATGGGATGCGGGGCATTGTAATGACAGAGGTGGCCCCATAGAGGGCGGGAGCCAGTTTGGTGAAGTGGTTAAGTGCGTGGACTCTAATCTGGGAGAACCGGGTTTGATTCCCCACTCCTCCACTTGCACCTGCTGGATGACCTTGGGCAAGCCATAGCTCTGTACCAGCTGTTCTCTCAAGGACAGCTTGGGAAAGAGCTCTCTCAGCCCCACCCACCTTACAGGGTATCTGTTGTGGGGAGGGGAAGGGAAAGGAGTTTGTAAGCCGCTCTGAGACTCCCTTGAGTAGCGAAGGGCGGGGTATAAATCCGGTCTCTTCCTCCTCCTCTTCTTCTAAAAATTAACAGCAATACCTTGAATTGGATCCAGAAACTAACTGGTAGGTAGAGCAACTGCCCCAAAATCGGGGTAATATGAGCTGACCGTGATGTTCCGGTCAGCAGCCTGGCAGCCGCATTCTAGATCACTTTGCAGATTCCAAAATGTTTTCAGGGGTGGCCCTACATAAAGCAAATTGCGGTAGTCCAATCTGGAGGTGACTGTTGCATGGATCAATGTGGCAAGGTCCGACCCAGACAAATAAGGAGCCAGCTGGGAAGCCTGGCTTAGGTGAAAAAAACACTGCCCATGCTACCGAGGATGCTGATTTATCCAGCAATGGCACAGAGTCCAGCCACACCCCAAGGCTTTTGACAGAGTCTACAGCCGTCAGCCGGACACTATCAAGTCATAGAAGTGACACTCCAGCTGCCGTCTCCGTCTTTCTCAGACACCTGACCTCCATCGTGGATGGATTCACCTTTAGCCAGCTTCCCCTGAAGCACTCAGCAACCACATTTAGGCACCAGGATAGTGCCGAGAGCCCTGCCGCTGGCTGCTTATCCAGCAGGAGGAAGAGCTGAGTGTCATCAGCATATTGATGGCACCCAACTCCAGACCTCCTGATGATCTCAGCGAGAGGGTGCACATCCATATGTTAAATACCATCAGAGAGAGGATCGAACACTGTGGAATCCACAATGCAGTCTTCATCAGGAAGATCTCTCCTCCCTGATAGCAATCCTCTGAGAGCACCCCTGGAGGAATGAGGAAGAGAAGAGATTGGATTTATACCCTGCCCTTCACTACCCAACAGCCCTGGATTAACCATTAAGCAAAATAAGCACATGCTTAGGGCACCAAGGGATGGGGGTGGGCACCACAGAGGAGTTTTTGCTTATACTGCTTGCTGCTATTTAGTGTTAAATAAATTTCTTTTAAGAGTTTATATTTGACAGAGTTGTGGCGTCTGGCCTGGAAAAAACTGAATTTTTAATCTCATTTCACCTTTAGCACTTATTGAGTCTTAATGTCTTGTCAGTTAAGTAATGAAAGGGCTGAGGGGCACCATTTTGGGGCCGTGCTTGGGACAACAGTTGGCCTTAATCCGACCCTGCTACCCAAGGGAGTCTCCTTTCCCTTCCCCTCCCCACAACAGACACCCTGTGAGGTAGGTGGGGCTGAGAGAGCTCTGACAGAAACTGCTCTTTTTCAAGAACAGCTGGGACAGAACTATGGCTTGCCCGAGGTCATCCAGCAGCTGCAAGTGGAGGAGTGGGGAATCAAACCCGGTTCTCCCAGATTAGAGTCCACGCACTTAACCACTACACCAAACTGGCTCAGTTTGTCAGGAGAATCATGTAAGGGTGCTGCCCCTTACACCCAGGGAGAAAAGGTGGTTGATCAGGACCAAATGGTCAACTGTATCAAAGGCAGCTGATGGAGCCAAAAGGACCAACACTGCCAGCACACCTTTATCTAGATGCAAATGAACATTGTCAACCAAGGAGACCACAACCATCTAGCCAGGCCTGAAGCCTGATTGAAAAGGGTCAAGGGCAGATGTATTCTCCAGGAAGGTGTAAATTTGCTCAGCCAAGGCTTGCCTTCCCTCGGAAAGGTGGATTAGACTCAAGACGGTAATTAGTCAGCTCCTTTTTATCTAAGGAGGTTTCCTTTAACAAAGGTCTAACAACAGCCTCCTTAAGGGAGCTAGGAAAACAGAGCTGTGAAAGAGACAAATTACCCATTTGTCTCCGAGGGCCTCTTACCACTCAGCGGTGGCGTGATTTCACAAGCCACGAGAGGCAGGGAGGGACCCACAGAGCCGGTAGTCAGGTTCATAGCTGTCAGGATCCTGTTGGCATCTACAAGGGTGAGGTGGCTGAAGGTGTCCAGAAAAGTGCCTTCCTGTGCCAACGTAGCCCTCCCTGAAATTTGGCGACCAACTCCAGGTGGAGCTTAAAAACTTCATCAGCAAGAAAGGTCCCAGATGAATCACAGCCCAAAGCCAAATCAATGTCAGATTTGGCACTCAGCAAAAGTGTGATCAGCTGTCGAACCAATCTAAATAACTGAGCTGGTTGTGAACTAGTGGACGCGAGGGAAGCGGTGAAATAACCTCCATGGTGTGTTCTCACAGCTTCATCCTGGGTTTGTCACCAATTTTGCTCCTCGCTAGGGCATAATGCCTTCCCGTCCACCTTTCCTCCAGGAGACGTGGGATGAATAAATATTTATATAAATAAAGAAGCAACAATGTTGTTTGGAGATCAGTTGTCCTTCCAGCCGATTTGCAGCCCCCACCTGGAGGTTAAACTATCAAACTACCTACAACCCCGTGATATGATTGTTACATTTAGTGTATACAGTCTTATAAATATTTTGTAAGTCATGTTAAACATCCTTTTTTATAACGGCATAGAAAAGGTCCCTGTACCAAGCATCTTGAAACACTTCCCAAGGAAGGTAAAAAGGTAAAGGTAATGGTTTCCCTTGCTCTAAAGCCAGTCGAATACAACTCTAGGGATGCGCTGCTCATCTCCGTTTCCAAGCTGAAGAGTCAGCGCTGTCCAAAGACTTCTCCGTGGTCACGTGGCCGGCATGACTAACGCTGTTACCTTCCCACCGAAGCAGTACCTGTTTATCTACTTGCAGTTTCTTGCTTTCGAACTGCTAGGTTGGCAGGAGCTGGGACCAGAGATGGGAGCTCACTCCGTCATGCGGCACTCGGGTCTCGAACTGCCAAACTACTGACCTTCCAGTCTGCAGTTCAGTGTCTTAACCACTTGAACCACTGTAGCCCCCCCCAAGGAAGTTACCCCCAGTGAAATATGGACATGAACTGATTATGGAACAGGACTTTAAAATTTAGAACCTTCGGAAGTCTTTCAAGACACTTGGCACAAGCACTGGACCTTTTCTATGCCATTGTAAAGAGGATGTTAACACGATTTACAAAATATGTATAAGACTGTTTACACTAAATGTAACAATCATATCACAGTTCTATGCAGGGGTCATTTCATAGAAAAAAAGATGCAGGAGCTCATTAGCATAACTCATTAGCATAACTTATTTGCATATGCTACACCACCTGACATCGCAGGAAGGAAGGAAGGAAGGAAGGAAGGAAGAAAGAAAGAAAGATGACAGCTACTAATCCAGAAATACCCCTATTCTGGGAGGGTAGCTTCAGTGGTGGCTGAAGCCTTCAGAAGGCTGGTCGGAGGAACAAGGACCTTTCCAGGGGACGGGGTCATTTTGCTGCAGCCATGACACAAGCAGGCATTCCCCTATAGGGGGGGGGCTGGCACCAACTCCCGGAGCTGAGCTCCCCTGAGCTCCTGCTCGAAATGACCCCTGGTTCTATGTAGTTTGATTGTCCCACCTGGAGGCTGGCAACCCTATTTTGTTCTCCCCGCAGGGCCAGCATCACCACAGGGACCATTCAGTTCCGACCTGGGCTACGGCCACAACTGCAACAACTGTAGGTCGCTTGTTGACATGACTGTCATTGTGCCCAGGCTGGGGGGAGCCTGCAGCATTGCTGGCACTGCAGGGACACTTGACAGCCAGCGACCCTCCCAGGGCAACGATCCACCCGGTTAGTTAAAGAGCCATCCCACCCCTGCAGGGAAAGTGGCATCGATCCCTTTGCCTTTGCGCCCCATTAAGCACATCGAAGTGCTCTGATCGCTTCTCATTCTCATTTCCTGTTTTTATCGACCAGAAGAGTTCTCGAGGGGTAGAGCGCTCTTGCCTTCTTTGGCAGGCTGCAGCGTGCCTAACAATGGTTTGAATTATTGCAGACAATGAAAAATAAAGCCATTGAAATAAGAAATGTGCATGCCATCCTGCCAGCAGTGACTCACAACAACGGACGCGTCTGGTTCACAGATTGCTTCTGCTTATGTACAGGAATAAACGGTTACAACTCCCTTGGGGGGGGGGCAGAAACCCTCCAGATCTGATGAATACGGAGCCACTTTCTAAAGGCTGTTAGGTTCACAAGTGACAAATGTGGGGAAAGGGGGTAGAGCAACCTCGGTTTTAATTGCACAGACTTGTTCCTGCCGGTGGCTTCCCTACTTAAGGAAAGAGGATAAATGCAGCCTGGCAACCCCTAAAGCAGTTGCTTCTGTTCTCAATCTCCTTGCAGTTCAGGGCAGTGTAGATACTGTCCCCCCCTCCCAACAATATAATAAAATTCTTAGCCAAAGCAATATGAAAAGCTTTCCTTATGCAAAAATTACAAATCTGTTTATAATCGTTTCGGCCGTGCTTCTTCTCATAGCGCAAGGTTTCCAGTTCCAGGTTCAGAAATTCCTGGAGATTTGGAGGGGGGGGGAGTTTGGGGAGGAGAGGGACCCTCCATAAGGTAGAATGCCATAGAGTCCACCTTCCAGAGCAGCCATTGTCTCCAGGGGAGTTGATCTTTGTCACCTGGAAATCAGCTGTAATCTCAGGAGATCCCCATGTCAGAATCTGTCAATTCAGACAATGTATTAGTCAGGCCTAGGCTTAGCTTCTTGCATGCATGCCTTTCACTATCCTATGTAGCTATCATGTATTGGGGTCTATGTAACCATGATGTATTATGCCTGTCCAGGCCGGGAGGGTGACAACAATGATTTGCGAGAACAAGGAGGCCTCACATCCCTGCCTCCGCATTCCAGCTGCTCCGGCAGTAACTTCAAGGGAGGATGCCTCTCATCTCTTATCACATGCAAAGAACCTTGGAGCCATTGATTGTTATGTGAACTCGAAACATCTGAGGGGTCTGGTTTGGGAGAGGAAATTTACTGCTTAACACCTCACTTTTTTCCTGTGAGAACCAAACGGTCAGGACACCTTTTAGCCCGCCAATTTTCCCTTAAGGGGATTGGCTATCTATGGGTAATTCAAACTCTTTGGAATGGTATAATAGACCCGCTTGTATAATCTGTCTCATCTCTGACAATAACCCGAGATGCTGTACTAATGTAGAAATAGGGAATAAAGAACTGTGGTTAACCAACCAAGATCTGATCCTTGACTACTTTGAGCAGAACTCTCACAGATTGTCAGAGATCTCTGACTGGGACTCAGCCGTTCCTGACCATGTCAGACGACGACACGGTCCCCATCAACCCTACCCCCGAAGATGTTCCCGTTACCCCGAAGGACCAGGGGAACGGTGGTGGTGGCGGCGGAGGAGGCACCGAAGTGCCGGTGACTACGAGCCAGGGGGCTCACTACATCCCGCGCCTACCTCCTCATCAGAGCGTGACCCCCAAGTACGCCTGGAGCCATTTCGGTCGTCGGACCGTGGATTCGTGGGTGCACGATCGGAAAGGGGCACGGGTTTCGTTCGCTGGAGACCCGCTCGATCGAGGGAGACCGAGCTACCTGGGAGACGACTGCGAGCCGATCTACCGTGGAGAGCCGCGTCGCCCGCCGTTCGAAGGAGAGGGGACAGGTCCGTATGGGCCCGATCCCTACCGAGAGGAGCAGATGCCCCACTTGGATCAGATGATGGGAGAGTTGCGACTCCAACTCACCGCAGAACTACGCGAATTGGCCCTTGATCTCCAGCACCAGTTTCGAGACGCTATGAGGGTAGTGCAAGGAGCTCTCCCCGGTCAGGGGATAGGAGTCCAGCAACAGCCAGTGGCGCCCGGAGGGGTCCCGATTCAGCCTCAGGTGCCCGCTCTGCCGGCACAGCCAGTCCAGCCGGTCGTCCCGGTCCCGGTCCCGGTCCCGGGGCCCGCCCCAGCACCCGCCCCGGCCCCGGTCGCCCCAGCCGTCCGCCCAGCCCCCTCCGACCCTCTGACGACTACTTTCGATGGGGACCCGGAGAAGCTGCGTTTTTTCATGTTGGAGATCGAGAGGTTCCTGGACAGCTGGGGCCACCTCTATCCCACCGAGAGAGAACGGATTGGTTACATCGGTTCCAAGCTGAAAGACACCGCCAGCGATTGGTACGTGAGCCTGCACGACTCCCCAGGACCTGAGCTGCGTTCACTGAACAACTTCATGTGGGCCCTCCGTCATCAGTTTGAAGACCCCCTGGGTGAGGAAAAGGCCCGTAATCAACTGAGGAAGCTGTTCCAGGGGAGATCGACGGTGAGGGATTACACCGATAAGTTTCGGCGCATCGCAGCCAAGATCCACGGCTGGCCGGAGGAGCTATTCATGGAGAAGTACTGGGAGGGCCTTAACCCGGAGATCTACGAGACCGTGCTGCTGGGGGGCCGCCCGGGCACGCTGGCCACCTGGATGAGAGCCGCTACCGACATGGAAGAAAGGTTCACCTTGATCAAAATGGGGTCCTCGGCTACGGCGGCCAGCAAAGCAGCCCTGAGAGCGAAGCCACGGCCCAGCGTGCAAGACGTCCGAGATGCCCGGTTCCGGCAAGGGCTGTGCATGAAATGTGGGGAGAATGGCCACTTCGCCTCAGCCTGCCCGAGAGGGGGAGGGAGAGGCCCGAAGACCTCGACGCCGGTGGCGGGGAGCACCCCTAGCCGCGGGAAAACACCGATTAAACCCCGGGCGTTGCAGCTGGAGGGAGCTACTAGTGATCAGGGGGAGCTGGAGCTGATGGAGACGCAGATGTCGGGAAACTCCAACGACCTGCAGTGAGCGGCGCAGAACTGCAGGTCCCCCGCCAAGAAGCGCCATCTCCGGTGAGCATCCCTGGCCCCCTATTATATATGGTAGTGACTGTGGTGACCCCTGGATCAGGTACCCACATGAGGGTCCGCGCCTTAATTGACTCTGGGTGTGCGCGGGACTTGATTAGCCCCTTAGTAGTGGAGGGGTTAGGACCAAAGGTTACCCCACTGGTGGAACCTCTAAAGTTTACTCAAATGGATGGGTCCGAGATGAAGGAGGAGTGCATAGCAGAGACTGAGAGCCTGATTGTGGGGACGGGGGAACATTGGGAGAAGCGAGCTTTTGTCATCACCCCAAATGCCCAGTTCCCTATGGTGTTGGGAAGTCCCTGGCTCAGTGCACACGACCCCTATATTAAATGGAGCGAAGGGAAGATCTCTTGGGTAGACGAACGCTGCCTCAAGCACAGATGGGACCTGGAGTGGGGACCCGGACCGCCGATCACTCCTCCCCCGGCCCCCGCGCTCGCCCTCACCCCCACCCTGGTGCCCAAAGAGTATAGAGACTTGTTGGAAGTATTCAGCGAGACCGAGGCGGATGAGCTGCCCCCCCACCGACTGTCGGACTGTGCTATCGAGCTACTCCCGGGGGAGAAACTCCCGAAGGGGAAACTGTACTCCATGAGCCCTCTAGAACGAGAAGAGCTGCGAAAGTTCCTGGACAAAAATCTAGCGCGCGGCTTCATCCGCCCAGCCAAGTCCCCCTTTGCCGCGCCGGTGCTGTTCAGGAAGAAAAAGGACGGGGGTTTGCGATTATGCACCTACTATAGGGGACTGAATGCGGTCTCCACTACCAACGCTTACCCCCTCCCTTTAATAAAGGACCTGTTGGCGGAAGCCGCTAAGGGGAAGGTTTTTACCAAGCTGGATTTACGAGATGCCTATTTCAGGGTGCGCATCCGGGAGGGGGATGAATCCAAGACTGCCTTTAATACCCCCCTGGGACAATTCGAGTACCTAGTGATGCCGTTCGGCTTAAGTGGCGCGCCCGGGGTCTTTATGAGTTTAATTAATGAAGTGTTGCACAAGCACCTATTTAAAGGAGTGTTATGTTACATAGATGATATCTTGATCTATTCTACTGATAAGAAAGAGCATGTGAAATTAGTCAGGGAAGTCCTTGCCACCTTGCTGCGAAACCAGCTCTATGTTAAGTTATCCAAGTGCGAATTCCATCGTGAATCAGTGGACTTCCTGGGCTATCGCATTTCTCAGAAGGGTCTGGAGATGGACCCAGCTAAGGTGGAGGCGGTGGTGCAATGGGAGGCTCCGCGAACGAGAAAACAATTGCAGAGCCTATTAGGATTTTGCAACTTCTACCGAACCTTCATAAAAGACTTTGCTAGGGTTACGCTCCCCTTAACGGACTTACTAAAAACTAAGGGGAGGGGGCCCGAGGCAGGGAAACCAGGGGAAAAGATTGCATGGAACAGGGAGTGTCAGGGGGCGTTTGAAACCTTAAAGACTCTTTTTACTTCTGAGCCCATCCTAGCACACCCTGATGAAACCAAAGAATTCATAATCCATGTAGACGCGTCTGATGTAGCCATGGGGGGGGCTATATTGCAAAGCGGGCCGGAAGGAAAATTACACCCACTGGCTTACATTTCGAAAAAATTTAACGACACGGAGAGGAATTGGTCGGTTTGGGACAAAGAGGCAGCGGCCATTAGGTTGGCGCTCACTACGTGGCGGCATTGGTTGGAGGGCGCGCAAACCCTGTTCGAAATATGGACTGATCATAAAAATCTGGAGGCGCTGCGCACTCAGAGATCCCTCAACGCCAAACAACTGCGGTGGGCTGATTTTTTCTCCAAGTTTAACTTTGTGCTTAAGCATTTTCCTGGGAAGGCTAACTCCTTGGCAGACGCACTGTCCAGATTGCCCCAACATGAGAGTGTCAAGGAGGAGGTGTTTGATTCCATGTTCTCCCCCCAGCAATTAGGGGGGGCAGTAGTCACTCGGAGCCAAGCTAAGAAGGCGCAACTGGACATTGGGAAATGTGATTGGGGGGGGGGATTATGCTCCGGAAGAGGTGGAAGAATTAGAGGCTTTGGAGGAATGCTCCAAGAGAGAAGATCAGTGTTGGCTTCATGGAGACAAACTAGTGGTGCCAAAGGTCAAACGTAAGGAGATATTGTTGACCTGCCACTCGTCTAAACTCGCAGGGCATTTTGGATTCCTAAAAACGCTTAATTTAATCCAGCGTCAATTCTGGTGGCCGCGCATGCGCCGAGACGTCTCCGACTTCGTCTCGGCTTGCCAAACTTGTTTAATGTGCAAGAAGCGGGGGGGGGAAGGTTCCGGGATTGTTGCACCCGCTACCCACCCCCTCTCGCCCCTGGGAGGCCATAGCCATGGACTTTATCACCAATTTACCCCCCTCCAAGGGGAAAACGGTTATTTGGGTGGTGGTAGACACGTTTTCAAAGCAAGCACATTTCACCCCCTTCAAGCAATTGCCCACCGCCAAAGGGATGGCCAAAGCTTTCTTTAATCACGTGATAAAATTACACGCTTTTCCGAAGAGAGTGGTATCCGACAGGGGCAGTCAATTCGTTGCCAGCTTCTGGCGGGAGCTCCTGAAAATGATGGACATAGAACCAGCCCTAAGTTCGGGTTACCACCCAGAAACCGATGGCCAATCCGAACGAACTAATCAAATATTGGAGCAGTTTTTAAGATGTTACACCAATTATCGCCAAGACAATTGGGTGGAGTTATTGCCATTTGCAGAATATAGCTACAACAACGCAGTGCACTCTTCCACGGGAGTCTCTCCCTTCATGGCGGTAGGAGGTTTTGAAGGGAAACCATTGCCTACCATTGAGAATGTTCCCAGTGCTTCCCCATCGGATTTTAAAAGTTGGTGGTCTAGCCTCCAAGACTCCTGGCCATTAATAGGCAAAGCACTGGACCAGGCAAAAGAGGATTATAAAAAATATGCTGACCGAGGACGAGCAGCAGGCTGGGATCTCCAACCCGGGGATTCTGTCTACCTCTCCACCAAGAATATCCATGGGTTGCAGCCCAGCAGGAAACTGGGATGGAAATATGTTGGACCCTATAAAGTGTTACGTAAAATATCGGATGTGTCTTTTGAACTGGAACTGCCTAAATCACTGAGTTCTGTACACCCTGTGTTTCATTTCAGCCTACTGAAGAAAGATCCTGGGCCGAATGCCTGGCATCCAGCTCCTCCAGTTCCTCCTCCACTGATGAAGGAGGGGGCCCCTCACTTCGAGATAACTGAAATCCTTGATTCCAAGATGCGGAGAGGCCGATTATATTACTTAGTTAGATGGCTGGATTTCGGCCCGGAACACAACGAATGGATTCGCTCAGAACATGTTCATGCTCCCAAACTGATAAAATTGTTTCATAAAATGTTTCCTGATAAAGCTAGGTGAAGTGAATTATGAGGAGGGCAGGGTGTCAGAATCTGTCAATTCAGACAATGTATTAGTCAGGCCTAGGCTTAGCTTCTTGCATGCATGCCTTTCACTATCCTATGTAGCTATCATGTATTGGGGTCTATGTAACCATGATGTATTATGCCTGTCCAGGCCGGGAGGGTGACAACAATGATTTGCGAGAACAAGGAGGCCTCACATCCCTGCCTCCGCATTCCAGCTGCTCCGGCAGTAACTTCAAGGGAGGATGCCTCTCATCTCTTATCACATGCAAAGAACCTTGGAGCCATTGATTGTTATGTGAACTCGAAACATCTGAGGGGTCTGGTTTGGGAGAGGAAATTTACTGCTTAACACCTCACTTTTTTCCTGTGAGAACCAAACGGTCAGGACACCTTTTAGCCCGCCAATTTTCCCTTAAGGGGATTGGCTATCTATGGGTAATTCAAACTCTTTGGAATGGTATAATAGACCCGCTTGTATAATCTGTCTCATCTCTGACAATAACCCGAGATGCTGTACTAATGTAGAAATAGGGAATAAAGAACTGTGGTTAACCAACCAAGATCTGATCCTTGACTACTTTGAGCAGAACTCTCACACCCCAGCCACCATCTGGAGGCTGGCAACACTAACCACATAGGACTTGCTGACAGGCAGTGTGCTTAAAAGACTAGTGGCCTTGGAGTTGCGTTCAAGTGTTACCACTGTCATACACTCACTGTGTATCCTTGGGTGTGTTTCTCCCGTTCTCAGAATCCCAACTCTAAAGGCAAAGCTATACATGACAGGGGAGGGGTGCCAGATTGTCAGATCAGATACTCCTGTTCATCCACAGTGCAGTAGAAGAAGAGGAGGAGGAGAAGAGATTGGGTTTATACTCCGCCCTTCACTACCCGAAGGAGTCTCAGAGCGGTTTACAATCTCCTTTCCTTTCCCCTCCCCACAACAGACACCTTGTGAGGTAGGTGAGGCTGAGAGAGCTCTCTTGAGCCAAAACACTGGAAGGTCTTTTGCCGACTCACCCGCAGCATTGGAAGGGTTATTGAAATTCTCAGGGCCTTTCTGGATCATTTGTTGCTCTGAAATCCACTGGAACGCCACCCCATGAGGCTAAACCAACTCACACAAATATTCGGGGGGGGGGGGAGCAGAATGTTCCACTGTAATAAATATACCTTGTAGTATTCCAAGACATGGTGATTATTACCACAGAAAAGTCTGAAAGGGTGATATCTGCAAATTGGTGTCTAGAAACAGAGGGCAAGAAGTTTAACCCCCCCCCCCCCCAAAAAAAAGGTTATGGTATTTCTAGGATATTCAGAAAGGTAAAATTTGGTACTCTTGGGCTGCAGTCACACACTAAATAATCCACTTCCAATCCACTTTCAGTGCACTTTCCAACTGGATTTTACTCTGTGAACTGGCAAAATTCAATATGAAAGTGCACTGAAAGTGGATTATTTAGTGGGTGTGACCGCAGCCTTGTGGCCCAAGACACACTGATTATTAGAACAAGACGCTTCGTGCTTTTGGATTTGAGAGGCAGTAGCGGTCAAAAACTTGTTTCCATCCTTGTGAAGTGTAAGCCTAATTTACTAGTTTCTGGTATGAATTCATGAATGCAAAACTCTTTGAAGCAGAAAAGTCCCTTTCAAAAGACACATCTGTCTCTCCAAATTTCATGGTTGTCACTTTAATTGGGTCCAAGCAGAATAGTTCAAAACTGTGGTTCTTTCTTAAAACATGAGACCAATCCCCAAATACCTATGAAAATATTTTTAAAGGAGCCACAAGATTGCCCAGAGAAACACAGTTAATTAATCTGAACTTTTAAACATGATTTACCATCTGCCAGGTGTGAATCCAGACTGCACATATATATATTAAGCACCATCAGAGAGAGGATTGAACCCTGTGGGATCCACAATGCAGTCTTCATCGGGAAGATCTCTCCTCCCTGATAGCAATCCCCTGAGAGCACCCCTGGAGGAATGCAGAAGAGAAGAAGAGAAGAGATTGGATTTATACCCCGCCCTTCACTACCCAAGGGAGTCAGAGTGGCTTACAAACTCCTTTCCTTTACCCTCTCCACAACAGACACCCTATGAGGTAGGTGGGGCTGAGAGAGCTCTGAGACAACTGTCCTTGAGAGAACAGCTGTGCCAGAGCTATGGCTTGCCCAAGGTCATCCAGCAGGTGCAAGTGGAGGAGTGGGGAATCAAACCCGGTTCTCCCAGATTAGAGTCCATGCACTTAACCACTACACCAAACTGGCTATTGTAAGAGAACTGCTACTCTTAGGTCAGCAACTGAATGTCCTGGAAGGTTAAAATGTCCCCCCCCCCACTGGTTTTTTAATGCTGTGGTTTGTAATAGCAGTAGAAAAAGTAAGAGTCCAGTAGCACCTTTAAAGACTAACAAAATTATGGTTAGGTATGTGCTTTTATGAGTCACTGCTCACTTCTTCAGACTTCTTCCATTTATTCTTTGCATCCTCCTGGACTGAATCTTCTTGCACCAAACTGAGACCTAGGTTCATTACCACTGCTGATAGCTCTACTCCTACTACCCCTCTGCATATCAATCCGATCAAGCTGGCTATTGCCATTCAGCATCTGAAATCATCTTTATAAAGTTTATATCTCGGGTACCTTGTGTTACATTTTATGGCACACATGGCCTGACCCAGCAAATGAGTTTGACACCTCTGGGTGCTAGAGAGTCATCCCACTCTGCAAAGTTAGAAGCTCTGGGGAGCCCCTCCCTAAATCCCACATGGATCCACCTTCATAGATAGTGACAATGGCCTCTGATGTCTCTGGCCCAGCCCCAGCCCCAACCCCCCCCCCCCCATAAACTGGAAAGTCTACGCCCTTGACGAGAACCATGTTCCCTTCAAGTACACATTTATAAAGAGTAATAATAGCAAGTTCTTCTGCACTGTGAGACTAGGGCCCTTTCTGCACTCTCCTTTTAATCCATATTCACTGCGGTGTCCTCCAAGCAATTCTGAACTAAAATCCAATTCAACCTTTGTTTTAATCCAGGGTTTCCCCCCCTCATTCTGCACTAAAATCGAGTTCAACCTTCTTTTTATTCCGGGTTTTCCCCCCATTCTGCCACCCCACCACCTACCTACCTACCTTCCCCCCCTCTTTCCCCCCCCTTTCTCTCCCTTCCCCCATTTCTCTCTCTCCCTCTCCCCCTTTCTCTCTTCCCCCTTTCTCTCTCTCTTCCCCCTCTCTTCCCCCTTTCTCTCTCTCTCTCCCCCTACCTTTCTCTCTCTCCCCCCCCTACCTGCAACAGCCTCTCCCCCCCACCTACCTTCGTTTTCTCATGGCATCTTCTGTTGAAGAAAAGTAAGTCTGAAGCCTGAGTGTTTGTTGTGTCTTGTTGGGAACAGGATGCAAATATATGTGTGTCTAAAGTCTGTATTAAAGTTGTTTGGTGCTAACTGCCATGCAAGAGAAAACATCTGAAAAAGTAGCTTCATTGTTGTGTGTGTTGGCAGAATTTTATGGTTGGGGGTCACAACAACATGAGGAACTGTATTAAAGGGTCGCAGCATTAGAAAGGTTGAGAACCACTGCTCTAGAGGCACCACCCCCAAATCTCCAGGAATCTCCCAGGCAAGAATTGGGAACCCTCTCATAAGCATTAGATAATCAGAGCCTTCCGCCTTCTGCTGTTCCCTGGTTCAAAGCACCGCAACTCTTAATATTATCTGCTACACTTTTATTATATCCTTCCTCCAAGGAGCTTACGTGCTTCTCTTCTCCTTCACTTCGTTTTTGCAACAACTACCCTGTGAGGTAGTAAGTCTTAGGCTGAAAGAGAGCGAACGGCCCAAGGACACCCAAGCTCCATTTAAACAGCAGACTTGAATCACAGTTAAATTAAAACAGGCGACAAGCTGGGCTCAGGCACAATTTCTCCCACCTCGCATGGACCTTCATTTGAATGCAGCCTGGGTGAGCTCCCTGGCTCCCTGGGGATTTGAATCTGGGTCTCCCCAAGCCAACTCAGACATTCTTGACCAAGGCCATCTGGCTGCACAGAGGCAGTTTCACACACCTTGGGGAGTATTCAGAAGTTCTGGTGGCCCATGCAGAGCACTGGGGATTTTAAGCAGACCCTCCTCCCCATTTGCAGTGGCTTCTGACAGCCAGCAGAATAACTGAGTTATCTATATAGCTGGCGCTACCTGTGATAGGTTTGCCAACTCCAGCTTGGGAAATTCCTGGACACGGGGGTCCAGGGGAGCTCCTTGGCAAGGGAGGGAGCCCAGCAGAGATGTGAGACCTTAAGAGTCCTCCCTTTGAAGCTGTCATTTCCTCCAGGGGAACGGAACTCTGTAGTCTGAAAGTCGGGTGCAATATCAGGAGAACTCCAGGGCACCATAGAGGTTCGGAACGATTGCCAGAGCATCGCCCCGGCAACATGCCCGGCATGATGATGTCACTTCCAGGTGACATCATCACGCTGGGCAGTCCCCGGATGGCCCCGGGAGGAGGGAGAGAGTGAGTGGCCTCAGGGGAGCCGGCCAGCCAGGCGAGCGGGTGAGCGGGCAGGTGGGGGGGAGGCAGAGGCAGCGGCGGCAGCAGGGACATGGTCCAAGCGCACGTGGTTTGCACGCGCACACGAACCCACCCACCCCCCGGGAAGTTAAGAACTCTACGCCCCTGAGTTGGATGGTGGCCTCCAGGCAGCACACCATCATTTGATCTGGAAGAATTTAAGCTGTTTTATCTATTTTAACTATTTATCAAGTCTTAGTGAAGGTAAAGGTTTCCCTTGCTCGAAAGCCAGTCGAATCTAACTTTTAGGGGCGGTGCTCATCTCCATTTCCAAGCCAAAGAGCCAGCGCTGTCCGAAGACATTTCCGTGGTCATGTGGCTGGCATGACTAGATCCCGAGGCACACGGAACGCTGTTCCCTTCCCACCGAAGCGGTACTTATTTATCTACTTACAATTTCTTGCTTTCGAACTGCTAGGTTGGCAGGAGCTGAGACCAGAGACAGGAGCTCACTCCGTCACACGGCACTTGGGTCTCCAACAGCCAAACTACAGACCTTCCAGTCTGCAGCTCAGGGTCTTAACCTCTGAGCCACTGTGGCCCCCTTATCAAGTCTTAATTGTTTCTGTTTAATTGTGTTGTACACTACCCTGAGACCTCCAAAGGAGGGCAGTTTATAAATTTTATTATTGTTGTTGCTTCAGCTGCTAACAATAACAACAACAATAATAATAGAATGTATGCCTGAGATCTGTGCTTCATACACGTCATAGATATCCCTGCTGAAATGAAATTGCCTTGTCTGGAGAGCTGTTTCTAGGACCTTTTGCAACAAAGTATTGGTGAACATTCAGTGAGAATGGTGCATACTTGGGTGGATGAACAGGGCTGCCAAGCGCCTGGTCAGAGTGGGGGATTCCCCCCACAATGCCAGCTGCAGTGTCATGTCACTTCCAGTAAAATACCAGAAGTGACATAGGGTAGCTCTAGGAATCACCGGAAAATCTATGGTTTTACCACAGTTTCCTGCAATTCCTAGAACTACCTATGTCACTTCCTTTTTTTACCAGAAGTGATGCGATGCCACAGCCAGTACTGTATCCTCCCATATCCCCACCAGTTGTGAGGTGTTGCCTGGCAACCCTAGGGGTAGTAGCAGATTAAAGATCAAGACCAACTGCTGAAACCCTACACCTTTCGGGCTCTTCTGCCTTGCCTTTTTGCTTCTTGGCACTTTGTTGTCTTATCCAAGTCTCATCTCCGTTAGGAAAGGTTTGGAAAATGTTCGCATTTGATGCACTATTAATTACAGCCTTGGGGAGGGAATGCAGCAGAAAGAAGAAGCTCCCCGCTGAGAACTGAGCATCCCTCGCTAATCCCTGTTTCCTTGTGGTTTCTCTAGTCCCTCCATCCGCCAGTGATTATTTTCCTGCTTTATTTCCCTGGCAAACGGCATTGCTAAACAACAAAATGAAAGCTTTCTCATCTGATTGTGAAGCCATGGTGCGGTTTGTTCTGCAATCCCAAATGTAATCGGCAACATCTACAGTTTTGTTCAGCACCAAGACCTACATCTCTGTGTTTTTCTAGTAAAGATCAGAACAAACAAACAAAAATTCTTACATCTGTGCTTCGGATATGCCACAATAAGGCAGATTATTATTATTTCAGGGAGAGAAGATTCATGGTTGAGGTACAGGATGAATCATAGGTTTTGGAAAGACCATAGCCAATTATTTGGACTTCCCACCGCTGGGAAAAATAGAAGTGACCCTCTTGCTGAAGCACACCATTTTAGTATAGCTGTACTTTAAAAAGGTGAATGCTTCTTTTTTAAAAAATATGGACTTTATTTTAAAAAGGCATCAACATATACAGAAAGCAAGAGGGGAAAGGAAAAACGTCTTATACAAGATATTAATCCCTTCCCCATCCTTCCTCGCCATGGCTTACATCCCGAAGGACATTTCTGACTGATGGGAACTCTTTCTGTCTGCAGGGTGAAACTTCTCCACCCTCCTTCATCCTGCAGCAGTTCAGAATGCCCCTCTGAATGCTGTTCCTACAGGAGAGTCAAACCTGGGGATCAGCATGAGTGGGGAGTTTGCAATGGCTTGCCATTTGCCCGCCTACAGCGGATAAACCCCTGCGCTCAACCCTGGTCCCTCACCCTCAAGAATTTATTTATTTGATTTATTTGATTTTTTTACCTCACCCTCCCCACCGAAGCAGGCTCAGGGCAGCTTGCGTAAAAGGTTAAGAACAAATTTAGAAACACAGAACAGTTCTAAAACAATTGTGAAGTGCTAATTATACATATACGATGGCGAAGTACAATTTCGTTATTTGCCAAATTGAAGAAAGGGGGGGGAATGTCTGGAAAAGGACCTTCATAGAGATGCTCTCGGAATTTCTCAGTTTCTCTGTGGTCTCTGCCATAGAGATTAGGTGTAATTCCTAAAAAGCATCACCCAAGACCGGAAGTGACATCACATCCTCCTCATGCTCCACCTTCCCCAGGCTCCACTCCCAAATCTCTGAGAATTTCCCAACCCAGTGTTCTCCAAATCCAGAGATGATTCTTGGCTGTGTGTCCAGCACCTGTAGGCCCTTGTTTCAGTCTTGGCTGCTGCAGTGGACCCTTATTAGGGCATCCCAAACTCATATAAAATGTTCCCCAAAAACTTTTTTGGGGTGGGAGGGGGAACAGCTCTACACAGGCAGTTCCAAGTCAGCTGAGAGATTCCTCATCTTTTGGCAGCGGCTCATATACAGAAGGCATGTTCAGAGCTTCCCTCACAAAGCACACACGCACAGAGCCGCTTTCAAGCTCCCTCGCCTCACTATCACTAGTCTTTCAAATGCTTACAAAAAAGGCTTAATCTGTGAAATGGCATATGGTGAAATCTCACTCGGTAGGATAGCTGAGAGGCGGGGAGCAGCCTACGTCTTTGGACTCCTGGAGGTTCATATAAATAAGAGGGCTGTTTACAATACTTTTTATGGTGTTAGGGGCTTCAGGGACTGTTGAGAACCTCATTCCTGGGTCACTGGGACTTAGGTGATCAAGTCTCATAGTCCTTGTCCCGGACCTTGGCAGGGTTAGGAAATCTCTGGAATGGCCAAGCGTGATGCAACTAACAGGGTTTGTAGTATTGCCTGCGCTGCCCTGGATGGGCCAGGCTAGTCCGATCTCGTCAGATCTCAAAAGCTAAGCAGGGTCGGCCCTGGTTAGTACTTAGATGGGAGACCATCAAGGAGGGAGGCAATGGCAACCCACCTTGGTTTGTCTCTCACCTTAAAAACCCTACAGGGTCGCAGCCAGCCTCCAGATGGGGCCAGTGGGAACCCACCGGAATTACAGCTCATCTCCAGACTACAGAGATCAGTTCCCCTGGAGAAAACGGATGCTTTGGAGGGTGGACTCTAGGGCATTGAACTCCACTGAGGTCCCTGTCCTCCCCAGGCTCCACCCCCAAATCTCCAGGAGTTTCCCAATCTGGAGCCAGCAATCCTACACCCCCCCCCCCCCACACTGGTGGCCAGGGGGGATCTTGGCAACCCTAGTTGATGCTTTATGTCCAGCCAGAGTTGTACCTCAGGCCAGCTTGAAGGTTCCTTCAAAGACTGTCTGCATGAACAGTGAACCATAGCTGGAGTCCACAAAGTCACCATAGGAAGGCAGCTTTGACTTTAGGACTCTTGAATCCTCACTAATGTAGACTGTTGGTCTGGGTTTTTAGGAATAGGATTGGCTGTGCACCCAAAGACTGCACGAGCGGGCCCTTGAACCTGTGCTATACCCAAGAACGAAGGAAAGAAGTATCAAGTGTGTACGTTTTAAGCGTTTGTTTACCTCCCTTGCACTGCAAGAGGCTTTAGTTAAAACTTCAAGATAATGATATGACTTTCAGGCACGCTAAATTCCTGCTTTGACTAAGTGGATTGCTTGCAAATTATTATTTGCTCCTGCAATTAGAGGATGCCAGTTTTCTCCCCCCCCACACACATTTGTTGTTGTTCAGTTGCACAGTCGAGTCTGACTCTTCGTGACCCCATGGACCACATCACACTCATGCCACTCATTAAATGTATAAGTGAAAATCCATATAGAGACCTTCTACTGTTAGCAATAACCACCCCCCATATCTGATCCCAGCCAACGAATTACTGAGTGTTTTGTAGGCTAACAGCAAGGGGGTCCTTAGACTTGTTTTTTTTTTAACTAGTTAGCACTAATCTGAAGTCACCCCTAGGGTTACGAGCTTCTAGGTGGGGCCTAGAGATCTCCTGGAATCACAGCTAATCTCCAGATGGCAGAGATCTGTTTCCCTGGAGAAAATGGCTGCTTTGGAGGGTGGACTGTATTGCATTATCTCCCACTGAGGGCCCGCCCCTCCCCAAACCCTGCCCTCTCCAGGCTTCCCTCTCAAAATCTCCAGGTGCTTCCCAACACAGAACTGGCCATCCTAGTCACTGCTGACCCCTCTCAGACAACTGGGGGGGGGGGAACAGTGTCTGTCATTCCACACTGGACTTTAGAGAAGGTAGAAATAGTGGATTATCTCCTGCACTAATCTTGCACTAAGAGAGAACCCCTCTTCCACTCTCCAAAGGTGGGTTTCTCGTGTTGCACTGAGAACATAACCCCGCCAGAGGGATTTGCTCCTGGTGAGCAGAAGCGGAGGAGTAACTGATTCAGGACAGACAAAAGGAAGTACTTCTTTGCTCAACGAGTACTTAAATAATATAATTCACTGCCGAAACACACAATGATGGCCACAGGCAGAGATGGCTTTAAAAGGGGATCAAACATATTCACAGAGGAGAGGTCCATCAATGGATAGTAACAGAGCTGCCAGTTGCCAGACCCCGCCCCCCCCCCACACCCCACCTTCCTTTATCTACTCTTGTTCGCTCTCAAGTAATTGGGTAGTGGAAGAAAACGGGGATGATGTGGTGACGTGGTGATGTTGTCACTTCTGGTCAGCCACATTCTCAGCACTCTAGGATTTCTCCCAATCTCTGTGGTCTTTACCATAGAGATTGGGGAAATTCCTCCCCTTCCCCATGCTCCACCCCCCCCAACAAAAAAAGTTCCCAGGGGGTATCAGCACAGAGCTGGCAACACCAGTTAGTAGCCGTAACTAAAGAGAACCTCCACATTCAGAGACAGTAAAGCTCTGCATACCAATGCTAGGAAGCAACATCAGACGAAGGCCTTGGTCTCTACGGCCCCCATTTGTGCACCCCTCCAGGGCAACTGGTTGGCCTCCGTGTAGGATGCTGGACTAGATGGACCACTGGTGAAGAGTACTGGACTCGGGAGACCAGGAACGGTGAAATCATGAAGCCTTTATTGAGTGATTCAGCATGTCCAGTAGATGGTCAGATCAAGCATGTTTACAGGGCTCCAGGGCCCTCATTATATGCTGGCCGGAGCCACACCTCCGGCCGCACCCAAAAGACCTGATAGGGGCTTAACATATGTGCATGTTTGTCATAGGTTCCCTGGAGGAGCCTTTGATTGCATTGTCTCCCCAGGAAGAACCTAGGTCCCACATTGGTGGAGGCTTAGAATCCGGACGTCTATTGTTATTCCAGATTCAAGCTCCCCTCTCTGCCTGACCATGTGCTCTGGCCATGCAGCGGGCGCCATTACCTGGGAGCACATGGCAGGCTGGTTGTTACACAGAACATACTACATTACACCTGGTCTGATCCAGCAGGGCTTTTCTTGTATTCTTATGACTTGTGGAAACCAGCTTACATGGAAATGTCTTGCTTGCCCTCTAAGAGGGAAGATCACTATATTTAACAATTGCCTTCCTTTGGGGGACATACTAATACTAAGGACAGCGATTGCCCTTAGTTTTAGTACATCCCTTCCTTTGGTCCATAACTAAAAAAATGGAGCATGCATCAACATATCCATTTTTAAAGTTGTGTGATCTTTCCACACACTGGTTTCCCAGAATCTCATATGCTCACATATCGCAGGCATCCATTAATTGGATAACTAATTTGGAAGGACTCGAGCCCATCTACAGATCCTCACCATGAGTAAAGCTTGATCCAGTCTAGGCACAGACATCACCACAAATCATTGTAAGGGGCAAACTTCCACCTTTTCATTCAGCAGTCTTTCTCACACTAAACTTTTCATTCAAAAGAGTGAACAAAAACCCTGAAAAATCCATGGGATCAGTTTGCGCATCCCTCTAAGCTGAGTTAATGTGGGCTAGCTCACAGTTTTTTAGCCTCCGGCTCACACATTTTTGTCTTAGCTCAGGAAGGATGGCTCCAGGGCAAACTAATTTATGCAATACCCAGATCACTCGCTCACTAATTTAATGCCAGTAGCTCACAAAGTTGAATTTTTGCTCACAAGACTCCACACCTTTGAGGGAGCATTGGTGCACACCAAAGCTGTGTGTGCTTAGGTAAACACATGTGTAGCTTCAGTTCGCACAACCTGCCTACCACACATATTGGGAGGCACACACTCCCATTATGTACGGTTGGTGGACTCCCAGAAAGTGTGGTTGTAACATCTGAAGAACTAGTTTGGTCACCGTAGCTGTAATGACTGAAAATGGCTAGTGAGACTGGCCCAGGGGCACTCAGTAAGTTTCAAGTCACTGTGGGGATTTGAACCTGGGTTTCCCAGATCCCAGTGGGGCCACGGTGGCTCAGTGGTTAAGATGCTGAACTGCAGACTGGATGGTTGGTAGTTCAGCAGTTCGAGACCCGAGTGCCGCATGACAGAGTGAGCTCCCGTCTCTGGCCCCAGCTCCTGCCAACCTAGCAGTTCGAAAGCAAGAAATTGCAAGTAGATAAATAGGTACCTTCGGTGGGAAGGTAACAGCATTCCGTGCACCTTGGTGTCTAGTCATGCCAGCCACATGATCACAGAGACATCTTTGGACAGTGCTGGCTCTTTGGCTTGGAAATGGAGATGAGTACCGCAACCCTAGAGTCAGATTCGACTGGCTTTCGAGCAAGGGAAGCCTTTACCTTTACCTTCCCAGATCCCAGGTCAATACTCTAACCATTATACCACACTGTTGCTTGCAAGGAAGCAGGCTTTCTGAACTGCAATGCCAACATTCTGGAACAGAGTGCTGGAGGGAGTATGCCAGTTCGCTGTTGTTGGCTTTCTGCAGAGCCCGCTAAACCTGGTTGCTCCAGAGGGTCTCTTAGGGATTTGAGGGCCACACTGAAGTGCGGTTTGGGACAAGCAACCCTTGTTTTCCGAATCAGATTTCTGAATCTCTTGATCATGGCGTGGGTATGAATCTGTTATATAATCGGGCTGTTTTTAGTAAGTGAGCATGTGTTTATTTTTATATTATGGCCCCACTTTTTAAGCTTTGTGGTTAGCCACACTGGGCCTTGGAGAAAGGAGGGATAGAAATGTTTTGAATAAATAGGTTTCGCTGCACTGGCAAGGAACAAAAGCCCCAGCAGCCTTTCCCTGGGCTGTCAAGAACCATTTGTTGGAGTGAATGACTCGGCATGCCTGGACATTGGGGGTGGGGGGGGGCACTAGTAGAGGTTTCCGTTGCTCAAAAGCCAGTCGTATCCGACTCTAGGGATGCAGCGCTCATCTGTTTCCAAGGTGAAGAGCCAGAGCTGTCCAAAGACATCTCCATGGTCCTGTGGCCAGCATGACTAGACACCGAGGGGCATGGAATGCTATTACCTTCCCACTGAAGCAGTACCCATTTATCTACTTGCAATTTCTTGCTTTCAAACTGCTGGGTTGGCAGGAGCTGGGACCAGAGACAGGAGCTCATTCCGTCACGCAGCACTCGGGTCTCGAACTGCCAAACTACCGACCTTCTGTAGCTCAGTGTCTTAACCACTGAGCCACCGTGGCCCCAGTGGGGGGGGGGGGCACTACATCACTGTAAATGTGTATAGGTGTTGTCTCCTTGAATGAAATGCCTCTCTGTCTTAACCTGAGAGCTGCCCTCTGATCCCTCCTCTCTCTTACTCACTTTGTCCTCTCACTCACTCCCTCTGCCCGACCTTCCATGGAGACACATGTCCCTGCAGGTCTCTGCCTCATACTCCCATATATGTGATGCCGGATTAACTGGCCATTTGAGATAGGGAAATTACTCTTTAGATTAAGGTTCTCTCTCTCCTTTCAACTGCAATCTGAACGTGAACTGGATCTATTTGAATAAATGTAAGTTTACCTTTGTTTGTGTGTTTTTTTGCAATATACTTCTTGGGAGATTTATTTACTGCACTCAGTATCACGCTTTTATGACTGGGCAAATTCTGCTATAGTCACCAAATATCCCAGTACTGTCATGTATAGGATTGCCAACCTGGAGATCCCCTGGAATTTGCCTAATCTCTAGGCAAAAGATATTAGTCCCCCAGGAGAAAATGGCTGCCTTGAAGGGTGGACACTATGGCTCTATACCCTAGTGGGGTCCCTCCCCTCCCCAAATCCTGCCATTCCCAAGCTCCAGCTCCAAAATCTCCAGGAGTTGCCCAACCTGGACTTGGCAACCCGATGGACCCCCTGACAAATGTTTCCTCAAACACGTAGGTCTTGAATTAGGGTTGCCAGGTCCCTAGCTTTACCTGGTGGGGGGCTCCAGGCTCTTCTCCAGGCTCTTCTCCGCTATGACATCACCCGAAAGTGACATCATCACGCTGGGCATGTCATGGGGGGACACTCTAGCATTCGGCCAAAAACTCTATGGTCACCATAGAGTTTTTGGGCGAACGCTAAAGCGTCCCCCCTGCAACGTGCCCAGCACAGTGATGTCATCTCCGGGCAATGTCATTGTACTGGGCACGTCTGGCGCTGTGGATAGGGTTGCCAGGTCTGGGTTTGAGAATACCTGGAGACTTTGGAGGTTGATCTGGGAGAGGGAGGGGTTTGGGGAGGGGAGGGGAGGGGCCTCAGCATGGTACAATGACCATAGAGTCCACCCTCCAAAGCAGCCATTTTCTCCAGGGAAGCTCATCTCTGTCAGTTGGAGATCAGTAAAAGTGGGAGATCCTGGAGAGCCTAGAGGCTGGCAACCCTAGCTGTGGACTTCTTTGGGGGTAGGGGGTGGGATGCCCCCCCCAGCAGGTAGCCAGCAGGCAAATGAGGGGGCCCGAAATTGGGGGGAAACCCACCACCATCAGGAGGGTGGGAACCCTATCTTGAATAAACGAAGTTCCTTCCTCCTGAGCAGACCATTGGTCTATTACGGTCAGTATTTTCTACTCTGTCTGGGCAGTGGCTCTCCAGAGTCTCAGGTAAAGGCATTTCACATCACCTGCTACCTAATCCTCAAGATCGGTCTTACCTATGCCTAGGGTCGCCAGGTCTCTTGCTATGGCAGGAGACCCCACAACAGCAATCTCCAACCCCTGCTGCTGGTCAGTTGGCCTAAGGGGGTGGGTGAATTAAAAATCACCAATGTTGTGGTTTTTAGGCCCCCATAGTGATCGAGGACACTGAAAAGTCCCCCCCCCCCGGTCCCTCAGGGTTGCCAGGTCTCCCGCTATGGGAGGAAACTGTTCCCAGGCCTATGGGGTAGCATTACTTCCAGGGAAGACCTGGAAGTGACACCACACCAACAGCTTCCCATGTCCCCATCCCCGCCCTCAAACTCCTGCTGGTTGCTAGGCAACCCCCAGACACTAAACCCTCCCAATGGCCCCCTGGAAAGGAAAGGCTTAACAGAGGGAAGGGAAGGTTTTGATCCTTCTTATAAACCACTTTTTTGCTTACATTCTATTAAGCTGCTTTCCTATTAAGATGGGCAAGATATTTTTTTATAAGAAATGCCTTTCTTATTATTAGTGCAGATCATGTGCAATATAATTTTTTTTAAAAAAATGCCGGTATGTAACCCCCATGAACTAATTGGTTTAGCCTAGTAGGAGTGGAGTCTGTGAACAGAGGTTAGAAGCACAGGAAGAATCTGTCTGCTGAGGAGTTGTATGCAATTCTAGGATCATCTTATATAAGTAGGGTTCCCAGACCTCCGCTGGGGGCAGGGGATCTCCCACGCTGCCCCCCTCCCCCACCATTGATTAGCCGGCCAGCAGGGGGACTTACAGGCAGCAAACTGAGGACTAGCTCTCTCACCAGCAATGCAGTGGTGTCACTTCCTGTTCACACCGGAAGTGATGTCATCATACCACTAGCAATGTGGGGACACTCTGGTATTCTATAAAAAAAAAACCTCACTGGTTGCCAGTGGGTACCTAGCAACCCTAAGTTTAAAAGTAAATGAAATTTATATATATGAAACGTTAATTGGAAAGGGTGTAAGGTTGCCAGCTGCAGGTTGGGAAATTCCTGGAGATTTGGAGGTGGTCCCTAGGGAGGTTGGGGTTTGGGGAAGGGAGGGACCTCAGCAAGGTACAGTGCCATAGAGTTAGGGTTGCCATCACCAACTCGGGAAATTCCCAGAGATTTGGGGGGGGTGCCAGGGAGGGGGGGGTTCGGGGGACGGAGCTCAGCAGGGATGTGATGCCCTCTAACAGCTGCCATTCTATTCAGGGGAACTGATCTCTGTGGGCTGGAGATCAACTGTAATTCCAGGGAGATTCCAGGATCTGCCTGGAAGCTGGCAAACAGTGTTCCCTCTAAGCTGAATTAGTATGAGCTACCTCACAGTTTTTTAGCCTCCAGCTCATACATTTTTGTCTTAGCTCAGGGAGGATGGCTCCAGAGCAAACTAATTGATGCAGTAGCCAAGTTGCTTGCTCACAACTTTAATGCCAGTAGCTCACAAAGTAGAATTTTTGCTCACAAGACTCCACAGCTTAGAGGGAGCATTGCTGGAAACCCTGCATAGTATTTCCCTTTCGGAGCAACCATTTGCTCTAGGGAAACTGATACCTGTACGCTGAAGATCAGTTATAATTCCATGAGATCTCCAGTCCCCACCTGAAGGTTGGCAGCCCTAAACTGGTATTATTACTAAAACCATATTGTTACAGTAGGACTGTATTTTTCAAGCTGAAGCCTGAAGTCTGTGGTGTCGTTTGTTCCTTTAAGCAAGTGGACTGCATTGGAAGACTTGGGCAGTTGGCATATCAGAAAAGCTGTATCAAGCAATAATCAGTTGCTTAACTGAAATTCAATCAGATTGCCAACCTCCAGGTGTGGCCTGGAGATCTCACAGAATTATAGCTGATCTCCAGACAACAAAGATAAGAGAACATAAGAACGTAAGAGAAGCCAATGTTGGATCAGGCCAATGGCCCATCCAGTCCAACAGTCTGTCACACAGTGGCCAAAAACACCAGGTGCCAAAAACACCTGGAGAAAGATCAGTTCCCCTAAAGAAAATAGCTGCTTTGGAGGGTGGACTCTATGGCAAAGGGGTCAAACATGCAGCCCGTGGGCCGGATCCGGCATTCAGTCTGGCTGAGAGCAACTGACTCGGTGTTGCTTTCTGCTTCCTGTTCCTTACATCGCAACTCCTTTTGGCCAGTCTCTCCTATTTCTTCTTCAGAGGAGAGAGAGAAAGCCTTCCCTCAATTGGCTGAGGGCTCTCCCCCCCACCCATGAGGCAGGGGAGGGGAAAGAGCCAGAGAAAGGGGGGAAATGGCCTTTTGTGAGACTTTTAAGAAGACCGGCAACATTTTATTCCAGGTATAAGCTTTTGTGGGCAAGCTCACTTCTTCAGAGAGAGGAGGAAGGAGGGGGGGGGACCCAGAGAGAGCACATCGGGGGGGGGGGGGAGGAAGTCCTATGGCACTTGGAGAGATCTCCCTTTCCATTTCTAACAGATGGGAAGGAGAAACTTAACAGCACTGTTTGCATTCCTTATTAGTGAAAGAGAGCAAGAGTCCAGCAGCACCTTAATGACTAACAAAATTTGTGGCACGGCTCACGTCTTCAGATACTGCTGGAATGTGAGTCTATTTGTCCTTATATCTTGGAAAGTGAAGTGATTTCAAATCAGGGGCATCAAGTTTGGAAAATTCCGGGGGGGGGCTCTTGTCCCCACTGCCGCCACCTCCCCCCCCCCCCGACCACTCCTGCTTCCGTCCCTCCCTCTGTCCGCCAGGGTGGCCCCTGGACGGACAGAGGGAGGTCGGAGTGGCCAGACCGGGGGGGGGAGAGAGAGACACAGTGGCGGCAGCCCTAGGTAGGGCCCGGGGAGGTGCGGCAGAGGGCACTCCGTTTCCCCAGGGGGGCTCAGTCCTCCCGGGAAATTTCGGGGGTGGCTCAAGCCCTCAAGCCCCCCCGTAGCTGATGCCTATGTTTCAAATGCCAAATGACAATAGCAGGCATTGGTAATGAGAGAAGAAACCTAGGTCTCAATTCAGTCCAGGAGGAGGCATTGTCTTGAGTTTCATTATCAGTTGCAATTCAGCAGCCTCTCTTTCTAATCTCCCTTTGAAATTCCTTTGTAAGAGAACTGCTACTCTTAGGTCAGCAACTGAATGCCCTGGAAGGTTAAAATGTTTCCTCACTGGATTTTGAACGCTGTGGATTCTAATTGTAGTAGAAAGAGTCCAGTAGAACCTTTAAAGACTAACAAAATAATGGTAGGGTATACGCTTTTGTGAGTCACTGCTCACATCTTCAGACTTCTTTCCATTTATTCATTGCATCCTCCTGGACTGAATCCTCCTGTACCAAACTGAGACCGAGGTTTCCTCATTACCAATGCTGATATCTCCACACCTCTGTGTATCACACCAATGCTGATATCTCCACCCATCTGCATTTCACACCTAATCCAATCACGCCTGCTATTGCCATTCGGCATCTGAAAGCATCTTGGTAAAGTTTATATCTCCGGTACCTTGTGTTATATTTTATGGCACACATGGCCTGGCCTGACAAATATCAGATCTGGCCCTCATAACAAATGAGTTCGATACCTCTGGTCTATGGCAGCTGGGGTCACTCCCCTCCCGTACTCTGCCCTCTGCAGACACCCCTCCCCCCCAAACCTCCAGGTATTTCTCAATCCGGTGCTGGCAACCCTAGAATGTAAAGACATTCTCTTCTGCAAGTTTCTGTTCTCTGTTATATAAATCTTTTAATATTTTTGTGTTTTTATAATTCTTTATATGTGTGTGAGTGTGTGTACACCTGGAAGTCATGGCGACCTCTGGGAGCCTGGAGAATTTTCAGAGAGGTGGCTGAATAAAGCCTGCCCCCGCCTCCCGACTGCTGGCATTCCAAGGAGGTCTCCCATTCAAGTGCTTGCCTGAGTTGACTCTGCTTCGCTTCCAAGATCTGCAAGATCAGGCTTGCCTGGACTACCCAGGTCAGGGCCAGTTATACAAATCTTGTTGTTTTGTTCTATATATTGGAGGGTTTAAGACATAAAGAAACTAATTCACCTGCATTGTCTTGCCAGTTCTGTCCCTATTTTAGCCCTATAGAACTCACATAAGCAGAGGTTACTAGTTCAGAGATCCTCAGTGCCTTGGGTTCAGTCACAACTGCAAATGTTATTTGATTTAAAACAAAAAAACTAACACCCAGCAATGTAGGGTCTGTTTCCGGCACTTTAGGATACCAGAAACCCTTTGTTCTGTGTGACAACATGTTGTGTTTCCTGTTCAACAGGAAGTCTTGCAAGGTTTCTTTCAGGTGCCTCAAAACAAACTCAGATTGGCTAAATATGGAGTCAAACCCAAGTCAGTTTTGGGTCATTATAAATCATGTGCAGCTTCATTGCATTTGGAGCAGCTGGTCAAAGTCCCTTCTGGGGAGAAAGCCCTTTCTGCGGGATATAAATGAAATAAATTAGTAGATAAAACAAAGAATCTCTCTCTCTCTCTCTCTCAGCTGGAGATCAGTTGTTTTAAGTTAGGGGTGCCAGCCTCCAGGTGGGGCCTGGAGATTTCCTGCTTTTACAACAGTATAAAATAACACAAGTTGATAATGTGTGCTGATTTGGCACCCCGAGTAGTCGCTTGGGAAGTGAACTGGCCCTGTTTACCCTGAATAGATATTATGAGTTTCAGGTGCATAGCCGTGTTGGTCTGAGGCAGCAGAACAAACTTTGAGTCCAGTGGCACCTTTAAGACCCACAAAGTTTTATTCAAGGTGTGAGCTTTCATGTGCAAGCACACACACTCTGTATCTGAAGAAGTGTGCTTGCACACAAAAGCATATACCTTGAATAAAATTTTGTGGGTCTTAAAGGTGCCACTGGACTCAAAGTTTGTTCAGAAATTATCTGCTTACCTGAAAAGATCTTCTCTATTCTTTGGATGATTTTATTCATTTACTTTATTTATATCTTGCCTTCTTCCCCAGCGGCTGCCTGATAGAACTTGAGATACATGTTCTCCTAGGTAAGTTATTATGTTTGCCGCAAGGGTTCAGCTGGGACCCTAGAAATTATGCTGCTATTTTAAGAGTTTTATACTCACAAAGAGAATTTATTGTGCATTATGTCCTTGAAAAAGATTGTATTCGATATGGGTAAATTACTAGAGTCCCGGGGGGGGGGGGGGGGGGGGGGACTAGTGATTGTGAAAGTGACATGTTTGAATGTTTGAACATAGTGTAAACCTGCACTCTGATGCATAGTTTTGGTGAAACCTATGTTTGATAATACTTGACACCAATATTTATATAATAGCATAGAAAAATTAAGAAAAGTAAAAAGCACAAAATAGATCTACCTTAAGCATAAATCTATTATATACAGCAGAGCTCATTTTGTAGCAGGAGCTCCTCTGCATATTAGGCCACACACACCCCAATGTAGCCAACCCTCCAAGAGCTTACAGAGCTCTTCTTACAGGGACGACTGTAAGCGCTTGGAGGATTGGCTACATCAGGGGTGTGTGGCCTAATATGCAGAGGAGCTCCTGCTACAAAATGAGCCCTGATATACAGTGTCACATATTTTTCCATATCTTCCTATCACTGTGACCCCCCCAGTTTTTGTACAACCTCCAGGTGGTGGCTGGAGATCTCCTGGGATTACTGCTGGTCTCCAGACAACAGAGATCATTTCACCCGGAGGAAATGGCCGCTTTGGAAGGTGGGCTCTGTGGCATTATGCCCCATCAAAGTCCCTCTCCTCTCCAAACCCTGCATTCCTCAGGCTTCACCCCCCCCCCCAAAAAAAAATATCCAGGTATTTCCCAACAGAGAGATGGCAACCCTACCTGTGAGGTAAATTATGCTGAGACAGAGTGACTGGCTGATGGTCACCCAGCAAGCTTCCGTGGGAGACCGGGGGGTTGAATTTGGGCCTTCCAGATCCTGGTCGAAAACCAACCACTACACCATGCTGGCATCCTACAGCTGTTTTTTCATCAGTAAACACAACTGAATACCTAAATGAGTGTCCATGAAGGTCAGTATTGCCTACATGGACTGGCAGTAATTCTTTGGCTTCTCAGGTAGAGGCCCTTTGCATCACTTGCTACCTGCACCAGTTAAATAGATATCCTGGGGATTGAAGAAGAGGAAGAAGAGATTGGATTTATCCAGTCTCTAACCACTACACCAAACTGGCTCTCATCAGATGCATGAAGTGAGTGCTCAGTCGTGAAGTACAGGTACGTGTATGGATATAGAGGGGGGAAATTGTGAACAGTAGGGTTAGCAAGAGTCCAGTAGTACCATAAAGACTAAACAAATATGTGGCAGGGTAGGAGCTTTCGTGAGTCACTGCTGTCTTCTTCAGATACAGCTAGAATGGGAGTCCATCTGTCCTATTTATTGGAAAGTGGAGTGATTTCAGATGTTATTGTTTATCGTGCCATCTGCTGTTTCATTGGTTTTATTGTTTTATGGGTTTTATGCTGTAAACTGCCCTGAGCTCACTCGTGGGGTAGGGTGGAGTATAAATTAAATAAATAATAAAGTAATAATAATGCCAAATGACATTAGCAGGCAAAGGACAACAGCAGGTGAATGTCAATAGCAGCCGTGATTGGATTTAGGTAAGATACTCAAGAGGGGCAATAGGAGTGGAGAAATCAGCATTGGCAATGAGACAGGAAACCTAGGTCTTGATTCAATCCAGATGGATGCATTCTCTTGAGCTTCATTATCAGTTGCAATTCAGCAGTCTCTATTTCTAATTTCCCTTTGAGGTTATCAGTCCAAGAAATATTTAAAAACTGCAGTTTGAGACATTCTGTACAAAACTAAAACATACAAGATAAGCATCGTGACCATTCCTGTCAGTCACAACAATATCTGTTTAAGCCTTAGTTAATGCAGTTATATCTGTTGTGAAATTCTTATTCAGCAATTATTCTACAATTATCTCTGCGACAATAAACCTGTTCGTCCTTAAGGAGCCACAGAACTCTTTATAAAAATGAAAGCAACTGTTAACGCTCATTAAAATGCGTTCTGCCAGGGAGCTGTGATACCTTGCATTACATGTTTAATATTAAAGGAATTTAAAATAAAACTAAATTCCACGCAAGCTGTGCAGGTTACCTCCCATAAGTTCATAGTGTTGTTCAGAAGCTATTGGCTGAAGCAGCACAATTCTACCTTGTTTGGAGTGACTTAATACCTTTGGGTTGGATCCAGCCAGACTTTCCACTCAGTTGTACCCAATTCCCTTCCTTTCTTCTAAAGCCCCTGTCACATGTAGATTTTCCCTTTGCAGGGCCTAGGATCCCCAGGATCCCAGCACAGTCTCCTTAGCAGTCTAAGAGGACTCCTTATTTCTTTTTCGCTAGCAGCAAAACTGGTTAGATCTAACCCCTTGAACCAGCCCTATGGGCAGAAAATAATTAGATTTCTTATTTTCCTCAGATCACTGTCACATACATACTTTGATCAAGATAGGTATTATATACTTCTTCTTTTTTGCCCACTGCTTTTTCAGAGCATAAGATTCTAATTCTTGGGGAGGGACTGTCGCTCATCAGTAGAGTGTCTGCTTTTTATGCAGAAGGTCCCAGGTTCAAGCCAGTTTGGTGTAGTGGTTGAGAGTGTGGCCTCTGATCAGGGAGAACCAGGTTTGATCTCCCCACTTCTCCACATGTAGCTGCTGGTGAGACCTTGGGTCAGTTACAAGTTCTTTCAGAGCTGTTCTCTAATGAGCAGTTCACAAAAGACCTCTCTCAACCCCACCTACCTCACAGGATGTCTGTTGTGGGGAGGGAAGGGAAAAGAGATTGTAAGCTGACCTGAGACTCCTTCGAATAGTGAAGGGCGGGGTATAAATCCAATCTCTTCTCTCTCTCTCTCTAGCCATGAATGCTGATGCTACAGCGAATCTGTTAGTCTTTCCAGTGGCATAAGATTTCTTCTTCTTCTTCTTCTTCTGTTTTCCTATGACAGACTAAGCCTTGACCATCAGGAAAGTCTACGGTTGCTATGCAGAGGCAGACAATAGCATGCCACCTCTGAATGTCTCCTGCCTTGAAAACCCCATGGGGGTCACCATTCGTCAGCTGTGACTTGACAGCAATATATTATTATTATCATAACAGACTAACATGGCTACCCCTCTGGAATTAATAACTCAATTTGTCCTAAGACTTCACCAGGGCTTTGTCAAGTAGGTGGCTTTCAATACTACAGCTGAGGCCTGGAAAGAAAGAAAAAAACCCTCTAAGCATGCACAGAGTACCTTTCTCTCATCACTGAATCACTGCAGTCTGTATAAAAGGAACAAGACTACTGTCTGTTGCACTGTTCATTGTATGTAAGGGTTGCTCGGGGTTGGGAAATACCTGGAGATTTTGAGGGTGGAGCCTGGGGAGAGCGGGGTTTGGGGAGGGGAGGAAATTCAGTGGAGTGTAATGCCTTTAGAGTCCACCCTCCAAAGCAGCCATATTCTCCGGGGGAACTGACCTCTGTATTCTGGAGATCAACTGAAATTCTGGGAGATCTCCAGGTGCCACCTGGGAGCTGGCAATCCTGTAGTGTGTATTTTGGTTTAGCTGCTTTTTGATGTACCTTTGGAATCTTAGTCATATTTCATAGAATGCCCTATGCTGTCTGATTGCATTGTTTTATATTTCATAATTCGCCTCAAGTCTCGCCGAGAAAGGTGGGCTATAGATGAATCAATAAATACATCTGTGCAGAGTCTGAGTCCCGTGGCACCTTTAAGACCAATAGAGTTTAATTCCGGGTATAAGCTTTTGTGTGCACACAAAAGAAGAAGTTCTGAAGAAATGTGCATGCACATGAATGCTTAAACCCAGAATTAAACTTTTTTGGGTTTAAGGGTGCCACTGGACCCCAACTTTGCTCTATCGCTTCAGACCAACATAGCTACCCCTCCAGAATCTGTGCCACAGATTCACGTCCAATGCTCCTTCCCCGAAGAAGCTCTTACTGTGCTAGTGTTATCTGCCCGGAAACTTGAGCAAATAAAACCCGGAACCCCGAGAGAGAGAAACACAGAGACAGCAGCATTTAAAACAAAAAAATCCTAGCTAGATGACCCACTGACTCATTGCTTGCACAAGACATCCACGGACTACATTTCATACATTGTATAAAATGGTTTCTCTGCATCTTTGGCAATAAGCTACCAGGATATACAGAGAGGAAAGCAGAAGAGAGGTTTACAGTTTCTAGTCCGGACCAGATTGATTGATTTCATTGATTGATTTCATTTACACCCCACCCTTTCTCCCCAATGAGTACCCAAAGCGGCTTACATCCTCTTCCTCTCCTCCATTTTATCCTCACAACAACCCTGTGAAGTAGGTTAGGCTGAGAGAGTGTGACTGGCCCAAGGTAACCCAGTGGGTTTCCATGTCACGAGCGTGGATTTGAACCTGGGTCTTCCAGGACACTAATCCGACACTTTTAACCACCACACAAGCTCACACTGATTTCTCTCTAGCCGTCTATTTCCAACGCAACCAATTTATTCTGCTCTCACATTTATCATTTCTCCTTCATTTGTGGAGCCTGAAATCACTGTCCAGTATCTTAGATCTGAGCTCTCCGCTAGTCAATACTTTCCAACCCTTTTGGAAACAGACCCTCCTGACCCTGCAGCTGCATAGACATCTAGCAGTCACTCGGGCCGTGCTGGCAGCCTAGCAACACATCTGGAAGTTAACCAAAAAACAAGGAAGCCAAAGTTCTTAAGGCATTTGGGATCCAGCTTGAACAGTTCTGTCTCTCTGGAATTAGTATTTGTTTATACCCCACCTTTCTCCTCAGCTGGAACCCAAAGCAGCCTACAGTGTTCTTCTCTCCATTTTATCCTCAGAAGTACCCTGTGAGGTAGGCGAGGCTGTGAGTGTGTGACCGGCTGAAGATCTTGCAGTGAGTGCACATTTTGAAGAATTAGCCCCATCCAGAATCTCCATGGAAACAATTCTGGCTTTTGCAATGTCTGTACATGCTGGAAATGACATTTTCACCTGCTAGGGCTGGGATGTGTCAGAAAGTTTATAGAAGATGCTTGAATCAAGGAAGTGGTAAGACTTTCTTCAGGTCTGAAAATGAAACTGCCTTTTTTTTTCTAGTCTCACAACACAGTTCCGCCAGTTCTCCTTGCAATTAACAAGCATTTCCAGTCCTTAGCCGCTGCATCCCGGAATAATGAACATCTGAGGACACGCAAACAAATAAGACAATCACTCCCACAGACTGTGGAATAAGTACAAAAGGAGACCGCTAACAGCGCAGTCCTTAGCAGAGTTACATCTTTACAAACCGGTTGATCTTAATGGACTTAGAAAGGCGTGACTGGGTTTAGGACTGGACAGTTGGAGTTCAAAGCAAATAAGCACCCTGAATTCACTTTTCTCAGTACTTAGCTAATTTAAAAGGAGGGGGGGAATCCTGTTTTGTTCCAGAAGAAGAAGAGATTGGATTTATACCCTGCCTTTCACTCGGAGTCTCAGAGCAACTTACAAACTCCTTTCCTTTCCCCTCCCCACAACAGACACCCTGTGAGGTAGGTCGGGTTGAGAGAGCCCTTTGGAGAACTGCTCTTTCAAGAACAGCTGGTCCAGAGCTATGGCTTGCCCAAGGTCATCCAGCCAGGTGCAAATGGAGGAGTGGGGAATCAAACCCAGTTCTCCCAGATTAGAGTCCGTGCACTTAACCACTACACCAAGCAGTCTCCACCAGTTCTACCACCACCCCTTGATCATTTGCAATCCCAAAACACTTACAAACATATTCCTCATTGGAGACCACTGATGCACTACAAACCTAAATAGGAAATAAAGTTCAGGGTTCCTGCTGCCTAAAGGACTGTCCTCCTTATTAACACAATCCTTTTTCTTCTTTCTGTCCCAGCAAGCATTCTATCATCTAAGGTGAATCATAAAATGTAAGCGCTATCTGAATTGTTGTCCTGGCAATTTGAGTTTGGATCCTCCCTTTCAGCAAGACTGAATGTGTAGACTCTACAGTTTCCCTATGAGCTACACAAACTAAATGCTTCTTTTAATCTGGGGGGTGGCAGGAGTTTGGAATTTTCTGGCCCAGTTCTTTGCACCGTCCTTTGCAAACACCACAAACGAGAGAACAGTCCTTAGCGCCTCAGCAAACAAATCAAGAGACTCGCCTCTCTATGAACACAACAATCGCCTTGGTCCGTACTTTAAAGTTTGGGAGGCTGGACCAAAGGATGCTAAGGACACAGATGCTGCAGGGTTTGGAAAGATGCTGTACGATTCAGAGAAAAGCAGCCCCCTAGTTTCTCGCCCCAACAGTCACTGCACTAAAACGCTCACAACTGAAAGCAACCTGCTTTGCTCTATTGCTGGCTGGCGTCACAGCTCCAGGCACAGAAATCCACACGACAACACAACCTTTCGAAGGCCAAGTGTCCACAGGCGCACTTCAGGAGTCTCAGGGAAACGCACAGGAACACAAAAGGGATTTTCAAGTCTTCTGTTCAGTTTCTCTGGCTTTCCTTTCTCCTCTCCCCCGCCCCCCCCCCAGCCAACCTTCCAAAGATTGATGCACAGAAGAAGGCTTTTCGGGTGGGTGGTGGGCTTTGGGGCTGGGGAAGGGAGGAAGAGGGCGATTTCAGCCCACACTCCTCGGCGTGGGAAGAGTTTTAATGGCTCTAGCTGGTAATATGGTTTCCTGCTACAGTGTCTGCACTACTGCAGCTCTGTGTGGGCGTAAAGAAATGACACGACTGGGTTTCAAACCATTAGAGCAACATTTGCAAACAGATAAAAAAGAAAAAAGAAAACACAAAACCATCAGGTACGGATGAAAAAATTCTCTTTCCCCTCCCTTTAACTCTAAAGAGGCGGAAGAGGTAATGCCCTTCTGTTCCATTGACAATCTTTCTTCCAGTGCCCAAAAAAACATGAACGAGCGTCTGAAATACACAGGAAGAGCATGGATAACTTACTGGCAACGAAATGGTTTTCTGGACTGTTTGTGTGGCCCCTTTGTAAGAAGGCTTTGAAATGGCATTTCGATCATTGTTTTCCCTTTTAGATCCTCTGTAACAATATGAACACTCTAACCTGGATAGCCCAGGCTAGCCCAATCTCATCAGATTCTTGGAAGCTAAGCAGGGCCGGCCCAGGTTACAATTTGGATGGGAGACCTCCAAGGACATCCAGGGTCGTGACATGAACACACATGAATCTGCCTTATACTGAATCGGAACCTTGGTCCATCAAGCTCAGTATTGTCTACTCAGACTGTCAGCTGTTCTCCAGGGTCTCATGTAGAGGTCTTTCACATCACCTACTGCCAGATTTTTTAACAGGAGATGCCGGGGATTGAACCTGGGGCCTTCTGCACACAGAGAGAAAGGCTCTACCACTGAGCCACAGCCCCTCCTTTCCCCCCCCCCCCATTCCAGTTTTTATGCTTTTCTTAATCATGGGATGTGGAGCAAGGTGGTATGCAAAACACTGATGCTCCACCCTAACATGGGCGGCTGTCTTACTTGGTTATCTCTGATATCTGAGACCTTTCCACCTTGCCCAGGCAAATCGTGGCCATAAGGACTAGAAACTTGCTTTTAGAACAAGAAAGAAAGAAAAAGAAAGTTCTTGGGAACTTAAAATCTGCCCCCATGGGCCACATTCTGCAGTTTTCTTTGCCTCTGGTGCAACTGTGGTAACCAAAACATAATAAATATTCCAAGATCATCAGTAAAGCAAGCGTCTGTTTTTCATACAACTGGCATGACTTAACTTCTCCTTTCCTCCACTTTGCCCCCACCAATTGCCGAGCTGCTCTCAGCTTTTGATTCAGTGGTCTCAAAAGAAAAAACCACAAGGGTTGGGGTACAGACCACGGCACTAAGAAAAGAGTACAAAATTGGCTGTTATTTAAAACAGGAAAAACTCTCTGAATTTGTTCGGATTCTCTTCAGACCAAACTGCCTATAGCATGAATCAAAGACAATTTCTGTTCCTTGTCTGACCTTTCTTGAATCCTCTTCTGACACAAAGCTCCTCCTGAGGGCACCTGGTGTTTTTGGCCACTGTGTGACAGAGTGCTGGACTGGATGGGCCACTGGCCTGATCCAACATTGGCTTCTCTTATGTTCTTAATCCACTTCAGCAACCGTTTTGCAAGTGGATTTTGCCAGTTCACACAGTAAAATCCTGTTGCAAAGTGCACTGAAAGTGGATTGAGAGTATGTTATTTAGTGTGTGTGAAAGCGCCCTAAATGTCAGAGCAGATTCTACACTATGTTAAATGTCACAAATATTTATTGCATAGTGTGACCCCTTCAAAATTGTGGTTGGACTGAAGGAGTCAAGCCCTGAACACCTCTCTCTGATTGTAGATGTCACGCTCAGGTGTGGAAGGCAAAGAAACATGGATGACAGCATTACCTATGAACGCAGACCAAAACTGGGGCTGACAGTTCCCCCTTGGCCACCAGCAGCGAATGGGGGGGGTAGGATTGCCAGCTCCAGGTTGGGAAATTCCTGGAGATTTGGGGGATGGAGCCTGGGAAGGATGGGGACCTCAGTGGGGCACAATGCTATAGAGTCCATCATCCAAAGCATCCATTTTCTCCAGGGCAACTGATCTTTGTAGCCTGGAGATGAGCTGGAATTCTAGGGGATCCCCAGGACCCACCTGGAGGCTGGCATCCCTATATCCAGTTCTGCTTTAGGTCTGCATCACCTATATAGCCTATACACGTCGGCACACACAACACAATGCTGTACTGAAACAGACAAAATTTTTGAAAGGAAAGTTAACCCAGTTCTAACGTCTTTTGTTTTATAGTGTCTGCGGTATAATTTGGTGCCTGCAGCCATTCCACATCAACCACACTAATCACGATTGCACTATAAGAAGCTGACTCAGCTCCCTTATCTACCCCCAGTCACGGTTTACTCTCTGGTCATTGCATGAAACAAAAAAAGTAGCAACTTCAGATTTCTTTTTATGGGCCATCCTGACCTGGATGGGCCAGGCTAGCCCGATCTCATCAGATCTCAGAAGCTAAGCAGGGCTGGCCCTGGCTAGTATTTGGATGGGTGATCTCCAAGAAATACCAGGGGCGTGTCACAGAGGCAGGCAATGGCAAGCCTCCTCTGAAAAATGTTTCTTGCCTAGTGGTGCATAACTCTAAAAGAGCTAGAAATTCTGGCTGCCAGACAATCTTAGGATCTCCTGGCTATTCTACACACACTGTGGCAAAGGCTGTGAATAGCAGATGCTAGAGATGACAATATGCCTATACTAGCCCGATACCCGTGCTTCGCTACGGTATCTAAGTTCCATAAACCCAGTTATAATACTGATGATGTGAAGTTTGAAATGTCACATTTGTTGTAGGAATTCTAATGGAGAAGATTGTAGTGTAAAAAATGATGTGAAACATAGGTACTGTTTTTCCTCTCTCTACTGAAGGACCTCTCTGTCGACCACATTGGTGGTTCTGCCCTCAGGTGCTACTAGGATCACCGGGCTGTTTGGTGAGCTCACTCTGGAGCAGGCAACATAGAACTGTCCATTTAAGAAGCAGTCGTCTGTTAATTCAACTCTTGGTGTTCCTGGATTGTTTTGCTCATATGGAGACTGTGTTCTTCTGAGCACCTCAGGGTGATCTTGCTGGTACTTGGCCTGCACAGCTCAGTGCCCCACAGGAGTGCTATGTGCAAATGTCTTTGCTGCATTCCTAAGTTGCCTCCTCCTTGTAGCGTTAAAGTACTCTGGCCCTGCTCTGACACCTGCTCCGACACCTGCTCTGACACCTGCTCAGACACCTGCCTGTCTGGTGGGGGGGGGGATTGTTTTGAAAGGCGTCTGGGAGGCTGGGCCAGCAGCAGGGCTAAGGCAGTCCTGCTGAGCAAACCTTCCTGGCGGCTGTAAGCATCCCACCTCCTCTCCAGCTGCCTGTCCAGTGTAGGAGGGGGAGGGGGAGGAGTATTAGAAGCCACTGTGGAGGTGGGGCCAGCAGGATTACTACGGCATTACTGCTGGGGCAGGCTCCCTCGTGGCTTTAAGCACCCTGCAACCACTGCTGCACCTGACACCTGTTAGGTGTAGGAGGTGAGGGGGAGTGAGTTGGAAGCCATTGGAGAGGCTGGGCCAGCAGCATCACTGCACCTCACAGGTGGTTGTTGGCCATTCCTGATTTCCTCAACTGCTGTTAGGTCTCTACAGTCTCCTGTAACTTTTTTTTTAACCTCAGAATGCTGAGCTCTGCAGCTGACTGATCAGAGAGTGGAGGGGGGGGTGCAAGGAGGCAGCCACGTAGGAATCAATGGGGGGAACATATTCTTCCCCTTTCGACCCACTTAGGGGTCGAATTTCTAAAAATTCCTTCTTAGTGAGTACCTATGCCATGGTAGGAGCACCTTCCCCAAATTTGGTGTTTCTAGGTCCAGCAGTTTGGCCTGGGTATTGATTTCACGGTGAAGGGGCTTTCTTTTATAGATATAGATATAGATATACTAAATTAGAAGTACTTATATTGGATATATAAAGAATATACATTACAATAATGCTCAGCACAAAATTTACAAATTAAACAATAAAGTTTAAATTTGCAATAAGGTTCAACGAAGATTCTGGATTTTAGCTTTGTTTCAGTTTTCTTCTTCAAAGATGTATATATGCTATCAATGTTTTCTTTCATTTATATCTGCAGACAATTTTATATCTTCAATCAATTTTCAAAGTTCAATAGAATTCCAAAATGTTTCCGAGAATTACAATCATTACTACCAGCTTAGTAATGTTATAGAGTGGCTTTTCTGAAAACTGTGACTGGTTGCCCATTAGGAAATCATTGTAATTCTCTGAAATAGAGACTGTCTTACTGGCCCTGGTAAAGATCTAGGGCAACATCTGAAAAATCTAGGGCAAAATTTAGCACAGGCAAAATGCTCGCCCATATGTGCAAACTTTCCTGGTAAACAGGGATTGTCCAGCTGAACAGCACATACGGGCAAGCATTTTGCTACTTCTTTCCAAATAGTAAATATTGCTCTAGATCTTCCAGATGAGGGTGTGTGTAATAAACAGCTCTTCGCGCAGAAGTGTCTGTCAGTGCTGTTCTCACAACATAGTTTGTGGATGTGCAAATGGGGAGAGTCATCTGATCAGACTGGGTGAGGGAAGACAAAACAAGAGACCGGAAAATGAAACTCCATTTCCCTTTGCCCCACACTCGCATTTGCTCTGTACACAGGCTTGCTGTCTTCCCACCTGGAGTGGAGGATTCCCCACTCCCAGCTCCCACTGCCAACTGCCACTCAGCCGGGTGGCGGGAGGAAGGGCCCACCAAAATGCCAGGCACAATCAGCATCCCCGGTGCAATAATGTCCTTTCCCAAGTGTTAAATAGTGGGTTCCACGGAGCAGCAGACTCACTACTAGTGATCAGCTCTACTTTATTAGTGATTTCAGCAACCACAAGACCGAACTCCAGGTCCCCTGCCCTGTTTAAATAGCATGCAGTTGCCACACCCAAACACACCCCACTCCCACGGACTGGCTATTTGCATAACATTACTTCTTGACTGGTTACTTCCAGAGTCCTGGCAGGTTATTGTCCTCGGGCTCCAAGCTCAGCCAGAACAGCCCTGGAATGTTTCAGTCCCAATACATAACACCACGCAGCCCTGAAGTGATGTCATCACACCAGGTGCCCCCCTACCATTGGCTCAAAACTCTATGCGCATGGTGTTGTGGGTAAGAGCAGCAGATTCTATTTGGAGAACCACTCTGTAGCTTAACGTGTTATGGTTATGTTGGCTCGATGCCGTAATAAATGTATTGTACTATCTGGGGAACCAGGTTTGATTCCTCAGTCCTCCTCCACATGAAGCCTGCTGGGTGACTTTGGGCCAGTCACAGTTCTCTCAAAACTCTCTCAGCCCCACCTACCTCACAAGGTGCCCATTGTGAGAAGAGGAAGGGAAGGTGATTGTAAGCTGTTTTGGCGCTCCTTAAGGCAGAGAAAAGCAAGGTATAAAACCTCTTCTTCTCTGTGGCTACCATAGGGATTTGGGTGAATTCTACAGAATCACCCAGCGTAATGACCTCACTTCCAGGAAGTGGCTTCCTCATGCTGGAGCGCTGCCCTGCCTGGCAGCCCTATCTGTGCACGAAAAAAAATAGGATAAAAAAGGCAGGTCTCTGTAGCTATGATTTTATTGGCTCTCCAGATAATGAGCTTGAGCGCTTTGGAAATCATCTTACCCTTTCGACAGGCAAGATAATCTTTCTGCACCTCAAATTGTGCCTCTGAGATAGGAATGAATAACCTCTCACTTGGTAGAGCGTCTCAAAATCTTGATGAAAAGACACTGCACGAAAGCAGGGAGAGACTACAACCCATAACCATTACACAGTGCAGTGACAAGCTTACACATTGTATAAATACAATCTCTTCTCTGGAGTAGTGGTTAAGTGCACGGACTCTAATCTGGGAGATCCGGGTTTGATTCCCCACTCCTCCACTTGCACCTGCTGGATGACCTTGGGCAAACTGTAGTTCTGGCACAGCTGTTCTTGAAAAAGAGCAGTTTCTGTCAGAGCTCTCTCAGCCCCATCTACCTCGCAGGGTGTCTGTTGTGGGGAGGGGAGGGGAAAGGAGTTTGTAAGCTGCTCTGAGACTCCCTTGGGTAGTGAAGGGCAGGGTATAAATCCAATCTCTTCTCTTCTAGTTTGAAAACTATTTCACTAATAATATCAGTTAATTTTTAAAAATCACTAAAAATATTCAAGCAAATTGCAGACTAGCTATGCAGGACTAATGCTTAGAGATTTGGGGTTCTCAGGCCCAAGAAAGAAAATCAATTAGGGGAAATATGTTAGAAAGTGAAAAGGCTTAGTGCCCATCCTGGGGGAGAGCATTCTCCAGCTCCGGGGTCATGATGGACAAAGCCTAGCATGAGTGCTAGAGTGTCACTATAGCGCGATGCCAGTGTGACCTGGAAGTGACATCATTGCATGGTGGCAATTATCACTGCCCCTCCCCGGTTGGCCAGCCTGCTCCCATCTGCCAACCAGCTGTGCATCAGTGAGCAGCAGCTACAATTGCAAGGAATGTACCTGCCTTTAGAAGGCACCTGGCGAGTCTAGTATGTCTTAATGTAAAGCACCTTAATGAGTCACTCCTGAAGGATTGTGTACTGATGTGGCTTCCCCAGGAGGCAAGGGCTGGGGTCCAACTCAGCAGGTCACAAACAAGGTTGCAGAGAGTAACCAGTCCAAAAGTCAGGGGTTCCAGAGAGCAGGTTTACCAAAGTCCAGTCTAGGGTCAAGGAGTTCCAGGCAGCAAGTCCAAGTCCAGTCTGAGGTCAGGGGGTTCCAGAAAAGCTGGCTGTCAAGTCCAGGCTGAGGTTCAAGGTTGCAGAGGTCAGGTAGCAGTAAGGTTGGTGACTTGGTAGCAAAGTATACTTGCTGCGTCCACAAACTGCTGCTTCTCCCAACTGAATTTACATACAAGTCTTAACGAGCTAAATTCCCAGCCCATTCCTTGGCAGTCAACCTGAAACTACTCATTTGTCTCTTCAATTGACAGCTGACAATGGGCCATAAGCCTCGCATTTCTTCTTCTTTCTTACAATTCTAAGCGTCTCTGACGATGTTGATGCTACAAGGATGTGGGTGACCCAGGTGGGCTGGGAGTGGTTTCTGAAGACTTGTTTACTGCTTCAGAGCTACAAGGTGTTGACTCGGTTTCAGCTATAGGCTGTGGCTCCTGATCAGCCAGTAACTTGATCTCTTGTTGTTCTCCTTCTGGTTCAGAGCCAGCTGCTGTCAGCTGTTCTGTTACTGGCTGAGAGCTAGCAGGTAGCTCTTCATTTGAGAAATCTGAACCATCACTCACCACAGACTGACTGACAACAGATTGCTTCTAGAAAATAAAAACTGCCTAGTCACCAGGGTTTTTTTTCTGGGGGAACTCGCTGGAATAGAGTTCCAGAAGCTCTTCAGCAAAATTATTTTAAAAATATTTAAAAGTTCATGAGTTTTCAGTATACCGATTGAAAACTTCATTTCCCTCTTGAGAGTTTCGGCACCTCTTTTTCAAAAAAAATAATAAAAGCCCTGCTAGTCACACTTGGAAGAATTATTGAGGTTCTACAACCAGCTGCTGTTACCATCTAGAGACGCTACGTAGAGGCAGGCAATGGCAAACCACCTCTGAACATCCCTTGCCTTGAAAGCCCTGTGGGGTTGTCAGAAGTCAGCTGCAACTTGACAGCAAAAAGAAAAGAAAGAAACCCACAGAGATTCAAGGAAGGATAAACATCCGTTTCCCTTTCTCTCCTTTCACCAGACCCATTCTAATTTCCCAATCGCTACAATTTAATTGTAGTGAGACAATTCCAGCCTCGCATCAACTAAAAATGTAAATCGGCTTGATAAGCAAGCCACTTGAATTCCATTACTCAGGCATCTTGAGTATTTCCCATCTTCCCCACTGACACACTAATAACGTCCCACTCCTGCAGCTCCTCCACTTCAAGGTCTCACCGTACTCCGCAAACAAAGATTAATTTTTTTACCACTTGGGTTCTGCAAAAGCATCTACAAAGAATGCATACTTGAAACACTAGAGTCCTTACCATTCTCTGCTGATCAGAATGTTAATATTCAAGAGAAGGGGCAACGATGAATCTACTGCAATAGTACAGGCACTAAAAACGTTAACAGCAGACATTCGTGCTGTCAGATGTTCCCTTGATTATAGCCAGAGTATTGCAGGAAATCAAACATGGCTTTTGACGGTGGCATTCAAGGACAGCTCAGGTCCAAATGGCACCCACCTCCAGTTGTGGAATACACACAGGAAGCTGGCTTGTACTCAGGGGTCATTTCGTAGAAAAAGAGGTGCAGGAGCTCATTAGCATAACTCATTCGCATAACTTATTTGCATACGCTAAACCGCCTGACATCACCGGAAGTATGTCAGAAGGCGAGAGAGAGAGAGAAAGAAAGAAAGAAGCTGGTAGAGAGGGAACAGTTACTAACCCAAGTCTCAGAAATACCACTATTCTGGGAGGATAGCTTCAGTGGTGGCTGAAGCCTTCAGAAAGCTGGTCGGAGGAACAAGGACCTTTCCAGGGGACGGGGTCTTTTTGCTGCAGCCATGACACAAGCAGGCATTCTCCTGCCAGGGTGGGCTGGCACCAACTCCCGGAGCTCAGCTCCCCTGAGCTCCTGCTCGAAATGATCCCTGCTTGTACTGAATCAGACCATTGGTCCACCAAAGTCAGTATTGTTTGCTCTGGTTGGCAGCCACTCTCCAGGGTCTCAGGCAGAGGTCTTTCACTTCACCTATTCCCTGGTCCTTTTAACTGGAAAAGCCAGGGATTGAACCAGGGACCCTCCGCACGCCAAGCAGAGGCTTTTGCACTGAGCCACAGCCCCTTCCCTAGAGTCACCTGGGAGGTTACTGCACTTATAGCCCAGTCTGTTACTGTGACACACAATTAACAAGCACAATTTATCCCTGATGACAAATACATTCTGGGGGAGTCAAACCATATATGAGCACAATTTTTTTAAAAATTGATACATGCGAAATTTATGGCATGCAGCACTGATGATGTCACAGTCATTCGCACATATGCATGCTGTCCGATGAACAGGCACCAATGTCAATTTTTGTACCATTAAAAAGAATTACACAACACCACGGGTCCTTTCATAGAAAAAGAGGTGCAGGAGCTCATTAGCATAACTCGTTAGCATATGCCACGCCCCCTGGCATCACTGGCCGAATGTCAGTTTCAGCCCCATTATACCCTATGGGCAATTGAAGTCAATGGCAAAAACTCATAGAGTATATGAGGGGATGGAGAGGGGGTTTGAGGGAGAGACTCCAAACTTGCAGGGTAGCCACTGGAGCCTCTCCCCGAAATACCCACCAAGTTTCAAGAACATTGGACCACGGGATCCAATTCTACGGGCCCCCAAACAGATTGCCCCATCCCCTCCATTGTTCTCTATGGTGGGAAAAAACGTTACTTTTTTCCCACCATAGAGAACAATGGAGGGAATGGGGGCAACCTGTCAGTGCATAACCGCCCCACTAGTTGTTGAGGTGACTTGGCAACCCTAATTGTGGGCAGTGAACCTCTAAATTCCACTGCCAGGGGGCATCACAAGGGGAATAGACAGTTTAAAAGGGGATTAGATTCATGGAGAAGTCAATGAATAGCTACTAGCCATGGTGACTGAGGGGAACCTCCACATTCAGAGGCACTAATCCTCTGAATCCCAGAGCCAGGAGGCAACATCAGGGGAAGGCCTCGGCCTCTCTGCCCTGTTGTTGGCCCTCCAGAGGAACTGGTTGGCCACTGTGTGAGACTGGATGCTGGAGCAGACGGACCACTGGCCTGATCTAGCAGGGCTCTTCTTATGTTCATATGTTAAGGCCTCAGCTTCTGTGTCCTGTTGCTGGACCTCCAGATGACCATGGTGTGAGACTGGATGCTGGAGTAGATGGGCCGCTTGACTGATCCAGCAGGGCTCTTCTTATGTTCAATACCCCGGTTGTTAAAAGTAAAGGTAAAGGTTTCCCTTGCTCGAAAGCCAGTCGAATCTAACTCTAAGGGGCGGTGCTCATCTCCGTTTCCAAGCCGGGGAGCCAGCGCTGTCCAAAACCTTTTTCCGTGGTCATGTGGCTGGCATGACTAAATGCCAATCATGCCAAGGCGAACGGAACTAGCTCTTAATCCGAGCCTGTAAAAAACCCCACTCCCAGGCCTGGCAACACTTTAATAAAACATCCTTGCTCAAGTTTGACATAATGACGTTACTTTTACTGTCTTGGGTATAAAAGTGAGGCTATAGTCAAGTGTTCAGACAGCGCTGGCTCTTCAGCTTGGAAACGGAGGTGAGCACCGCCCCCTGTAGTCGGATTCCACTGGCTTTCGAGCAAGGGAAACCTTTACCTAAAGAATCAGGCTGACAGCTAGAGTTGTGAACTTTAGGTTGGGAAATTCCTGGAGATTTGAAGCTCATGAGGGTGGGGTTCAGGGAGGGGCCTCAGTGGAGTATAATATAATACAGTCCACCCTTCAAGGCTGCCATTTCCTCCAAGAAAACTGATTTCTGTAGTCTGGGCGTCAGTGGTAATTCTGGGAGACCTGATCTCATCTGGAGGATGCCAAACCCTATAATGAAAAAAATCCTCTCGTTAGAGCCAGCGCCGTGTAGTGGTTAAGAGTCAGTGTGGTGTAGCAGTTAAGAGTGGTGGACTCTAATCTGGAGAACCGGGTTTTGTTCCCCGCTTTGCCTTCACACGAAGCCTGCTGGGTGACCTTGGGCCAGTCACAGTTCTCTCAGAACTCTCCCCACTCCACCTACCTCACAAGGTGCCTGTTGTGGGGAGAGGAAGGGAAAACAATTGTAAGCCACTTTGAGTCTCCTTAGGGTAAAGAAAGTGGCGGACTCTAATCCAAAGAACCGGGTTCAATCCCCCACTCCTCCTCCAGACGAAGCCTGCTGGGTGACCTTGGGCCAGTCACTGTTCTCTCAGAACTCTCTCAGCCTTGCATGCCTCGCGAGGTGCCTGTTGTGGGGAGGGGAAGGGAAGATGATTGTCAGCCACTTTGAGACACATGAGGTTTGCTGGGTGACCTTGGGCCAGTCACAGTTCTTTCCAAACTCTCTCAGCCCCACCCATCTCACAAAGTGCCTGTTGTGGGGAGGGGAAGGGAAGGAGATTGTAAACTGCTTTGAGATTCCTTAAGGAAAAGAAATGTGGGTTATAAAAGAAGAAGACGACGAAGAGGTTGGATTTATATCCCGCCCTTCACTCACTTGGAGTCTCAGAGCGGCTTACAAACTCCTTTCTCTTCTCCTCTTCTTCCTCTTCTTCTTCTTCCTCTTCTTCCTCTTCTTCCTCTTCTTCTTCCTCTTCTTCCTCTTCTTCGAGAGGTACTCACTCCACAGCTCGTGGGGGGCCACTTTCACAACATACATCAGCCAAAAGAGCCATGTTTATTTCTATCCTTGGCATGAGGTATTTTTTCCATCCCTCACATGATGGTATTTTTTCACCTAAGGGATGCTTGCAGATGACCTGGTCCTCCACAGGTGGCTGTTTGAAGGTGGGGATCAACTGCCAACCACAGCCCCCAGCAGACAAAGGCCTTGCCCACTCTTGTGAAAGATGCCACACGCTGCTCGGAGGGGCCACAGGTAGCTTACCAACCTGGCCCATGTGGCTCTGAGCTATCAATTGAGTCGCACTGACCTCGACTATATTAACCAGAAGATGTACAGAAAATAATCCCCAGATGTTTTCCTGCCAGCGAAGACAAATAAAGAACCCCAGGCAGAATTGCCAGTAATATGTATGATAAAAGACACAGCTAGCAATGACTATATAATTGCTCAGAACAGCATACCGTTTCGGCTGGCAGACATCCAAAGTGCCATGGAAACGAGAGCAACCACAGGCACCCAATATGCCTATCCGTTTTTAAATGTCGCCGTTAAAAACCAAATATGCTGTATCTGGAGAACCACCACTGTTAACCACACACAGAGCAAGTGGCCTGTTTTTAACACTACATCAAACTGAGAGCCAGCTTGGTGTAGTAGTTAAATGCACGGACCCTAATCTGGGAGAACCAGATTTGATTCCCCACTCCTCCACTTGCACCTGCTGGATGACCTTGGGCAAGCCATAGCTCTGTACCAGCTGTTCTCGAAAAAGAGCAGTTTCTGTCAGCGCTCTCTCAGCCCCACCTACCTCACAGGGTGTCTGTTGTGGGGAGGGGAAGGGAAAGGAGTTTGTAAGCTGCTCTGAGACTCCAAGGGAAGGGTGGGATATAAATCCAATCTCTTCTCTTCTTCTTCTGTGCCATCCCTCTTGTTAAATACTGGGTTCCATGGTTGAACAGACCCCAAGTCTAGTGATCAGCTCTACTTTATTAGTGATTTCAGCAAGGAGAAGAAAGACAAAAATCCCAGACAGAAGCCTGGTTTTTAAGCGTGCCCAAACCACATCCCGAACACACCCCACTCCCAATGATAGGCTATTTACATAACATTGTTTCTCTATTGGTCCGTTCTAGGATCTTAGCCAACTATTGTTTGTGGACGCAAGCTCAACCTGACCCCAGGGCTAGTTTAGGGTTGACTCCTCCTTTAGTACACAGCACCTCTCCTGAAGAACCTGCAGTCCTAGAAATGGTTCACACACAAAAAATGGACTCCAGATGGTTCCCTCTGTCCACACATATCCCAATACAGGGATCATGGGCAAATTTTCTCCAAGAAGAACAAAAGGAAAAGTTTTTGCATGAAATGCAGTATTAACTTGTGGAACTCCCTGCCCCAGGATGTCGTAATAGCTGGCAACTTAAGATAACTTTAAAAGGGGCCGAGATAAATGTATGGGGGAATAGGGCTATCACTGACTATTAGTAGGGCTGCCAACTCTGGGTTGGGAAATTCCTGGAGATTTGGGGGTGGAGTCTAGGGAGGACAACTTTGGGAAGGAACTCAGTATTTTTATAACAGTGCATGGAAGGGAAAAAGGCCTTGGCCTTGCGTGGAAGTCTTCGAGAGCATCTGTTTGGCCATTATGGGAAACCTGGCGCCAAAGTAGATAGGCCACTGGTCTTATCCAGGATGGCTGTTCTTAAGAGGGCCTTCCAGTGCTACACTCCCACAGTGTAATTTCCTGGATCGCTGCAGGACGATTGATCAGATCCAGCGATCCATCACTTCCACTGGCCCCATCTGAGCTTGCTACTGCTCCTTAGCCAGTATCTTGCAAACCTGTTCAGACGGTATCTTCTCAGGGGTACAAATGGCCTCTTGTCGCACGCAAGTCTGCACATTTATTTTCTTTCTTTTTGCACCTCGCTTATAATCAGACAGTTTCAGATTTTAGAGCCGCTCAAGTTACACTTTGGAAAACTAACCCTAGCTCTCCAGAATCACAGTGGGCACTCCTGAATGTAAGTAAACAAACAATTGTGCAAATGGCACTGGCAATCAGTGCATGGCATCGCTGTGATGGTGTAATGTAGTATGCTCTGTGTAGCAACCAGCCTGCCGTGTGCTCCCAGGTAATGGCGCCCGCCGCATGGCCAGAGCACATGGTCAGGCAGAGAGGGGAGCTTGAATCTGGAGGAACAATAGACATCCGGATTCAAAGCCTCCACCAATGTGGGACCTAGGTTCTCCCTGGGGAGTCAATGCACTCAAAGGCTCCTCCAGGGAACCTATGACAAACATGTGCATATGTTAAGCCCCTATCAGGTCTTTTGGGTGCGGCCGGAGGTGTGGCTCCGGCCAGCATATAATGAGGGCCCTGGAGCCCTGGAAGCATGCTTGATCTGACCATCTACTGGGCATGCTGAATCACTCAATAAAGGCTTCATGATTTCACCGTTCCTGGTCTCCCGAGTCCAGTACTCTTCAGACGGCAAATATTTCTGTTGCCCCCAGAATACCTGGCTCAGTTTTGTTATAAAACTGAAAGGATTTATTTCGACACAAAGAGGAAGCATTTATTCCCTGATCTGCGTGATGGTTACGTAGAGCTCCCATGCTTCCCCCCCCCCCCCCAATACACATGCAAGAGTTCTGATCACTTCAAGAACTTTAAGAGTTTTAAATCTCCCCCCCCCAATCAGGAAAGCACCCAGCTTCCCCCACCCCCCACGCACACACTTAAAAAGCACTCAAGGGAGAAGACAGCTATGACTACTACAGCATCAAACGACAACTTGAATATGCAAAAAGGCGTCAGAGATCAATCCAATAGTCAGAGCTGGCACATCGTGTCAAGCACTGCCGTTTTCTGGGGAGGTAGCTTGTACATTCCTGCTGAGTCACAACCCAAGACACACCCGCATGTTTGATCAGCCTCCGCATCCAGCAGTGGCAGGTCATCAGGTGATAACGGAGGGCTGTTTCCCATATTACGCAGCGACCGGCCCAAGCTCGCAACAGCTCTCCCTGGCTTCCTGATGAGATTGCCCACACGGCACATGTATTTGTAAACACACACTTGCCGTGAATAGGCATGCTTGCCTGTCCATGGACCACAGGGTTTATCGAGAGCTTTTAGTCCAGTTAAATGGAACTTCCAGGTTCAGGGGTAGTCTACCTCTGAATACCAGATGCTGGGGGAGAGAAAACAACAGGGGAGGCCTATTACCTTCAGGCCCCCTGGCATGGCCTTCATAGAGTTCATTCACCTTCATAGGACTGACTAATGTTAGAAGCAGGATGCTGGATGGACTTTGGGTCTGATCTTTCCAGCCTCTTTTTGTTCACAATTTGTGAACTGCCTGAGCTTGCTGGGAAGATGTTTCAGATCTGAGCAAAAATTACACTTTTCTGTTTATATGTTAAAAAGTATCATTGGTGGCCTTAAAGGGCCACTGTGCAAAACTTACCCTTAAAAACGTCCACGGGGGTATTCCACAAATAGCCAGAGTTAGCCAACGAGAACATTCTTCTTTGAAAGTCACTTCTCCCTCCCTACCATACAGAATTGCTGCTCCTTCTCCTCAGGGGCTATTGAGAATGATCTCCTCTCGCGTAACACGAGAAGCCATCCTCTGCCTCTTGCAAAGGCCTTTGGAAGATGAGCCGTGTTTTGCAGATATGCAGACTGTCAAGGGCCAGCCCGGGTCTGCTCGATCACTCAGCCGGCAACTTAGGAATTCCCTGGAAGTAAGACGGGCCGTTGATTCTTTTTCTCCCTTCCTCCTTTCCCACCTGGCATGAGAAGTTTCTTGTTTACACAAGAGCTCCGGCATGCACAGAAAGCTTCCCGGTTCAGCGTGACATTGGGAACAACTCTGCCTGTAGACGGGAAAGCTGGGGCCGGCCAGAAGCTCCACGAGCGCACCCCTGCACAAGCAAAGCTCCGCTGATCTCAGGACTTCTAAACTGATGGTCCTAATTAAGGTCTCGAAATGTTACCCTTCGTAGTGTGGTGGGAACAGCCTGCTGCCCATTAACACCGCAGGTGGACATGTTCGCTCATTTCGGATTAGGGCAGATTAGCAGTGGATTGTGCCCGCAGCAAGCAGGCTGCATTTCCAAAAGAATCCCATGCGTACAGGCGCCTGCTCGCGATAGCATCACCTGCCCCAGAGCCCACAGTGACTAACTCCTTCCGGATGACTTCTCTTCCTACATCTGTAACTCTTTACTAGGCTGTCAAGAGAAATTCCTTCTGCCGGTGACCTCCTGCTTTAGGTTCGCGCTGAACTGCCCCAGGCCGGCTGCTGTAAACTACTGTAACATGAGGACCGCCAGATTAATTGTGAAGTGTAACGTTTCCTTGGGGGGTGGGTTTTTTCTTTTTGAATCCACAAAAGTTCAATGAACAGAAAAGTGATCTCGGACACCGTTTTGAATTACCAAGCGGTTTAAGGGTCCCGTTGAAAAGCTTGCATCCACAGGTCTGCCGCGACAACTAACTGCATGTGCAGCGCATGCCGACGGAATACGTAAGTGGCAAAACTCTTGTTCACAGAGCTTACAACCAAAGGCCTTGATCCTGCATCCAGTGATGCCTTGCCTTCATTCCATCTAGGTCAACAGGATTTCAGTACAAGGCAGGTAGTGCAGAATGGTATAGTATTCCAATGGGATGGCCCCAAGGTGAGAAACATAAGAAGAGCCCTGCTGGATCAGACCAGTGGTCCATCTAGTCCAGCATCTGTTCTCACAAAGTGGCCGACCAGTTCCTCTGGAGGGCCAACAACAGGGCATAGAGGCCTCGGCCTTCCCATGATGTTGCCTCCTGGCTCTGGGAATCGGAGGTTTAGTACCTCTGAATATGGAGGTTCCCCTCACTAATAGCCACCGATAGATCTAATCTCCATTAAATTATCTAATCCCATTTTAAAGCTGTTTATTCCTGTGCCATCACTGCATTCCAGGCCCAAAGCTATGGTGGGGCATTTCAGAGCTCTGCCCCCTCAAATGTGAGGCACGCCCCACTAACAGCTGCTGCCCCTCTCTCCCTCCCCCTCCCGCGATATTAAAAGGGCTCTCCAGCTGATCAGCAGGAGCACATGGCCCGCCAATCAGCTGGAGGGCCCTTTAGATCTTGCAGCCGCCCTTCTCCCTCCCCTCCTCCAAGGTTTAAAGGGCCCTCCAGCTGATCAGTGGGCCCTTTGACACTTGCAGGAGGTGAGGGAGAGGGGTGGCTGCCAGCTGCATGCCTTCTCTGAACTCCAAGTGGCAATTTTGCCTCTTGGAGTTCAGGCGTGGGCAGCACCCACTTGAAAAACACCACTTAAAGGGAACCCTTTGAGTTCAGGGAAGGCATGCAGCCGCCATGCAGCCTCCCCTCTCCCTCCCTTGCTGCCCCACAAACCCAAAATTTCTGGCTACAGGACTGCTATATTCTCTCGCAGTGCCCCCAATCCAAGTCACTACACTGTACTGGCTTGGAGTACTGAATAATATTATTTTGGCCTCCATGGTCCCACCTCTTCCTCCAGTTTTGGGCACTTAGGTAGAGAATGCTTTTCTCAGTGTCTGGGTATACCTAGTCCTCTTCTTGTCTCAGCTATTGTTTAAAGTTCTACAGCAAATTAACTTTCCTGTACACATCCTGGGTCTTTCTGTGGAGGTTTGGCCCCTTCCTTATAATGTGGAGTTTGCTGCCACAGGATGTAATGATGGCCACAGGAATAAACAGATTTAAAAGGGGATTATATAGAGTTATGGAGGATAAATTCGTCAATGGCTACTAGCCATGGTGACTGAGGGGAACCTCCACATATAGAGGCACCAAACCTCTGAATCCCAGAGCGAGGAGGTAACACCAGGGGAAGGCCTCAGCCTCCATGCCCTGTTGTTGGCTGTCCAGAGGAACTGGCTGGCCACTGTGCATTACAGGATGCTGGACTAGATGGACCACTGGTCTGATCCAGCAGGGCCCTTCTTATGTTCTTATGTAGGGTTGCCAGCCTCCAGGTGGGGCCTGGGGATCCCCCCCTTTTACAACTGATCTCCAGCTGATAGAGATCAGCTCCCCTGGAGAAAATGGCTGCTTTGAAGGGTGGTCTCTATGGCATTGTACCATGCTGAGGCCCCTCCCCTCCCCAAACCCCGCCCTCTCCTGGTTCCACCCCCAAAGTCTCCAGGTATTTTCCAATCTAGACCTGGCAACCCTATTCTTATGACACCCTGGCTCAAATCACTCAGGCTGCTGAGTGACCCTGGTCCAGACTCTGCTGTGGGGCCCCACTGGTCAGCGGAAGCTGGGTGTAAATATCTAAATAAACAAAACAGAACAATCAGCATAGTTTTACACCAAGAAAAAGTTTGGTAAAAACGAAAAACGTACCTGAAACGCGCCGCATTAAGGGTCAGATTTGGCCAGTCACTGGTGTCCTGCAGTGTGCACAGGAAGAACCTGCTTTCTCCTGGCCGCCATCCAGACGGCAAAGAGTTTGGAGCCACAGTTCTCGGCAGGGTCCCTTGTCCCTTGCAAGCTCACTGAAGGAGGATAAGCCGCCATCCTAGCCCACGCTATCTTACGAGTGCAGCATCCTTCCACCTCGGGTTTTTATGCCCTTGTGTTTTTATCAGTTGTCAGGGAAACACTCGATTTCTACTGTTGCAGTTTGGTGTCTAGATCGGTATTGCTCCAGACAAGTCTGTTCAGAAATTTAAAGGTAACTCGTCCCATTTATGGGATAGGCTGGGATCTGAGGCTGGCGCGCATCCTTGCCAGGCATAACGGCAGTTCCGAGAAAGACCTTTTAACAATGATCTTATTCCATTATTAAAGTTTGGAAGGGGGGGTTAAGCTCACAGAAGAATTAAATTAGTGTTCTACTGTGTACCAAGCTGTTAAAAGTAGAGTGCCGAGTCTGTGGTGACTCACGAGATCCTTAAAGAACGAGAGCGTCCTATATGCACGGTTAAAGATGCAACTGTGAAACCACTTCCTCCAAATCAATCATAACAATACCTCTCAGAAAGCAGTTTCGTTTTATCTGCTTGAAGGAAGTTACAGGCTTCCTCGGGCTGCGTTCTAATTAATACGCCTCCAGTCTTACCAAGGCAACCTGGCCTCCATTTTCTGTATCTTACCGTCATGTCTTTTTTATATATATATATATATGTATATATATATATGTATGTATGTATGTATGTATGTATGTATATATAACCTTGAGGCCAACTGTTGTGAACTCAGCAATTACTGTCCAGTCCTACGCAGCATTGCCCCCTTCTAAAGATACGATCCTAAGAACACTTTCCTGCCAATAAGCCTAGAATACTTCTGAATATACCAGCTTTTAGGCTTACTCCTTTATTCTAATTGCTTTTTAAACAATTTGAACATTTAAAAACCCTTCTTTATCCATTATTTATATCTATCCTGACCATTTTAAAATCCCCAAGTGTATCAAAGTGCATAGTGCAATCACAAAAGGGGTTTATTGCCCAATTGATAGAGAGGGGTATATCCATACTATTATATTTCCCCAACAGAGAGCACACTGGTATCTTGTACACATAGTCCAAACCAGCAAGGGAGGGGGATATTGTACATGTTTACCCCCCCACCTTCCTTAGAAATTCAAGACCAACAGTGCCATCTTAAGCAGAGTGACGCCCTTCTGAATCCAGTGAACTCTTGCTTAGGGCGGCAATGAAAGTCTGCCCTAATACGAGCAGTCAGGGCTCCAGCACAGAGGGCCCAGCAATGACAGTTGCAGTTCCACCTTCTTGCACTGAAAGCAGTTTCTGGACGTAGTCAAATTAGCAGGTGCGTTTCCACTTCCTGAACTCTCACTTCAGATGGGGGAATCACATTTAGATCATGATGATGTGTGTGTGTGCGTGCGTGCACGCACACACACACACAAACAGAGAGTGCCATCAAGTCTCAGCTGACTTCTGATGACCCTGTAGAGTTTGCAGGACGAGAGAGAGACTAGGGCTGATTCCGCACCCCTCTGTTTCCTCACAGTTTTTCCACATCCAGGTCGGGAGGTTAACCTCCGTCTACACTGCATGCGGCTTTCACTTTTTTTGTTCATCAGGTTTTATGGCACCTTCTGCATAGATTTATGGCCGTTCAGGGGTGACTTCTCAGAGAGTACAGCATTGCCCTGGGGTATCTATAATATACTGAGTCCAGAGACATGTTATAGTGAAATCAAAGCTCATGGTTTATTTACAGCAGGCAACCACGAACTGACTGGCAGGACCAGGGGTCTGCTTATATGTAAGTACAAACCCCGCCCCTGGTCACACCCGATTTCCCTGATAGGATTATTTACAGTGCAACTAAGCCCATAGGTCCCCTTGAGGATCCTGTGGAGCCGACTGGCCTGATTTACGATCTGCATGGGCTGTTGTTTGCCCATGCAAAGCTCCCGTTGTTTCCCTGACCGCACGTGTGGTCACCCTTCATACATAACACCCCTCCCCCCATAGTTCGGACCTTCCCTAATACAAAAAGTCCCTTAGGTAGGTGGGCCTTCGCTGTTCCCTGGCCGAGTGTCGTAGTACCGGTTCTGTGGCGGGCTGTTTGGGGACTGCTGCGACTGGTTTGGGGGAAAGTTCCGGTCCGTCGGCCAGGGCCAGTGCTGGAAGAATGTTGATGTGTGTGTCAGCTGATGCACTCAGCCGGGGGAGCTCTGGTGCGGATGTCTCGTATTCGCCTTCTCCATCTTGTTCTGGAGTGGGGGCTTCATCCTCGCTCTCCTCGGGTGCACCGGTGTCTGCGGCGCAGTTGGTCAATGTGCCGTTTCCACAGTTGGCCATCCTCTCCCGAAACCTCATAGGATAGGGGCCCTGTCACCTGAACGATCAGGCCCAGCAGCCAGGCAGGACCCCTTGCAAAGTTCTTTACATAGACTGGGTCCCCCGTGAAGAACCCACGAGGGGCCTTCTGCTAATCCGGGCCCGTGCTGTGTTCTGGGGCGCGGTCTGGGTGCAGGCAGTCCAACCTGGTTTTGAGCCACCTACCCATTAGTAGTTCTGCAGGACTGTGCCCGGTTGTGGTGTGCGGGGTTGTCCGTTGGCCAAACAGGAACGCTGCCAGTTTGTAGTTCCAGTCGCCTTTGTCTATGCGGCGCAGGGCTTCTTTAGCCTGGCCGTTTGTGGCTGGGTAGAACGAGGCAGAGCAGATTTGCCGGATTCCATAGTTGTCCACGAACTCCTGAAACTCCCCAGACATGAAGGCTGAGCCGTTGCCTGTCACGAGTATGTTGGGGATGCCATGGGAGCTGAAGATTCCCCACATAGCATGCATGGCAGATTGCAAAGACGTGGCAGACACCAGAACCACTTTGAGCTATTTGGTGTAAGCGTCCCCCAGGATGAAAAATATTTGGCCCTGGAAGGAACCCGCAAAGTCTAAATGCAGCTGAGCCCACAGCTTGTGAGATGACTCCCAGGGATGCAGTGGTGCCTGTGGGGGGTCTGGGTGTGATTCCTGGCACATCTGGCATCACCTTACTTGCGCCTCAATTTCTCGGTCTAGCCCTGGCCACCATACGTAGCTTTGGGCCAGGTCTTTCATCCTTACGATGCCGGGATGTGTCTCATGCAGAGTGGTCATACTTGCTTGTGTAGTGGCTCGGGCACCACCACTCAGCTGCCCCAGAGCACACACCCCTTGTGTGCCAATAGTTCATCTCGTTGGGATGAAAAAACTGCAAATTCCAGCCCCAGACTGCTGGGCCATCCCCTTCCCACCCAGTCCAAGACCTGGGACAAGGTGCGATCTCGGGTGGTGTGATGGGAGCCGTCCTTCACCTGGATGGACTGGTTTGGCAGGTCCTCCAGCAAGGCAACGTGGCGAGCCGGAGCCAGGTCCGGGTCACAGGACGAGAGTGGAAGGCGGTTGAGGGCATCAGCGTGGCCCATGGCCGTACTGGGACGATGCACTAGCTCATACTGGTATCCGGCCATAAATATGGACCAGTGGAGCACCCAGGGGGACAGCATCTGAGGGGTTTGGCAGTCTGGGGCAAGGATACCCAGGAGAGGTTTGTGGTCTGTCACAATGGTGAAGGGGCGGCTGTAGAGGTAATCGTGGAATTTTTTAAACTCCATCCACAATTGCCAGGCCCTGTCGATCTGCACGTAGTTGTGCTCAGCCACCGAGAGGGTACGGGAATAATACGCTACAGTCACCTCTTGGCCATCCACTAACCGGTGCCCCAGGACCACCCCTACCCTGTATGGAGAAGCATTGCAGGCCAGGACCATGTCGGGGGGCCCAGACCCACATAGTGTGTTTATCCAGGAGGCGATGGAGAGGTTCAGCCACTGCAGCCTTATGAAGCAAGAATGAGTGGTAAAAGTTCAGTAGGCCTAAGAAGGCCTGGAGTTCCGCCTTGAATGAGGGGGTTGGCGCGTGAGCGATGGCGTGGACCTTTTCGGGTGTCGACAGCAAACCCCAGGAACTCCACTGAAGACACCCCCAGGAGGCACTTTTCCCGCTTAACCTTCAGCCGTGCATTGCTGAAGCGCTGAAGAATGGACCACAGGCGTGTGGCAAAGGTCTCCACATTGGGGGCCACAATTAAAACGTCATCAAAAAATGGATGAACACCAGGGATTCCCTTTAACAGACTGTCCATCAAATTCTGGAAAATCCCCAGAGCCACGCTGACCCCAAACTGCAAGTGCTGCACCTTGAACGCCCCCCCGGTGACGTTCAAGGGCTTCTGCTGTGGCATCGTCCACCGGCAGCTGTTGGTAGGCCTGTGCCAGTTCCAACTTCCCAAATACCTTGGCTCCTGCTAGAGAAGCAAGGACATGGCTAATGACGGGGACGGGATACACATGATCTTATAGGGCCTTATTTATTGTGCATTTGTAGTCCGCACATATCCGGACATCCATTAGGCTTCACCGGGGTGACTATAAGGGTTTCCCATTTGGCATGTGGTACTGGCTCAAGAACCCCTTGTTCTACCAGGCGGTCCAATTCGAGGTCAATTTTGAGTCGCAACACAAACGGGAGTCATCACCGGAGTGAGGCGGGGGCCCTGAAAGCCGGTGCCGGTGCTCGGAGCGGCGAAGAAGCTCAGGAGCGGTGCATGATGAGAGTGGCCCTGGAAGCCGGTGCCAGTGTGGTGATCATGGCGGCAGTGCTCATTTCAGCATGAGTATGGCATGGAGTCGCTCATCAGAATCCCATCCTCGTTGCCAGTATAATATACTGAGTCCAAAGACATTTTGTAGTGAAGCTCATGGTTTATTTACAGCAGGCAAACACGAACTGACTAGCAGGACCAGGGGTCTGTTTATATGCAAGTACAAACCCCACCCCTGGTCACACCCAATTTCCCTGATAGGATTATTTACAGTGCAACTAAGCCCACAGGTCCCCTTGAGCATCCTGTGGAGCTGATTGGCCTGATCTACGATCCACATGGGCTATTGTTTGCCCATGCGAAGCTCCCATTTTTTCCCTGACCACGTTTGCGGTGCCCTTGGTACATAACAGTATCTGAATGTGGTTTTGAGCTGCACCTTTTCCTTCCTCCACTTCTGATTCGAAGGGAGCAATAAGCAGTCAACTTGACATGGCTTCACTGATCTCCATCAGTTCCACTGCCCCTATTTCCCCCTGTGTATTTACCACCTCGCTATGAATTACTTGGCTATGAATTACTTGGTGTGATCCACCATCCAAAGCATCTCCTACTGTGGCTAATGACCACTGAGGCAATTACTGACTCAGGAAAATCTGCATACCAATGCAAGAGCAAGCGTTGCAAACAAACAGATGGCAAGCTGACACAGGACTTAATGGGCAGCCAATGCAGAAACCAGGATCCGAGGCAATGCAATAAAAACAGATAATCCAAGGCAAGTGGGAACCAGGTCAAATGCTGAGAAAATGTGGAGTGAATGCCAGATGCAGGTGGTTTGCCATTGCCTGCCTTTGCGTAGGAACCCTGGACTTCTTTGGTGGTCTCCCATTCAAATACTAAACACAGCTGACCCTGCTTAGTTTCCAAGATCTGGTTAGCCTGGATCATCCAGGTCAGGTCTACTTAGATGATACTCCAGGGGGGGGGGGGGTTTTAAAAAAAAGAAAGAAAAAAAACACCTCCCTGAACACAGAAGGCTAGAACAGTTAATTAATTAAGCTTTTTTTTTTTTTGCTAGCATGCCAGCTCTCTTAATGCAGGGAAACATTTATACGCTGAGCATTCAAACACACCACCTTCAGTTTGAAGTGTAACAGTGCGAGAAGGGCTATATGGTATGCTGTTCCTCTGTAGTTGGATTGGCTCTCAGAGGTGAGCATAGGAGGGGGTGTTGCAGTAACAGCCAGGAATATGTCCGTGCACAAAGAATACAAGTTGTCTTGCTATAAAACTCCCAAGTAACCAGACAAATTATGTAACATCTCCCCCTTTGTAAGGATTGTGCACACCTGTCTGTGCTGTGCTGCATAGTCTTGCAGGATTCAATGAAGCGTATTGTTTCACCGGGCTTGCTTTTGATCCAATTGTCAACTACCTGTCTGTCTCTTCTTCAGCTTCCTTTCCACGTGCCGTCATGGAAACACTAAGCTTCTCCCTTTTGCTGGCCAGTGTCGAGAACTGGGTTGCCATAGTTACAGAGAAACCTCAGTATTTTAACTGAAACCGATTTAGAACGGCATTCTTCTAATGCCTTACTACCAGCAAGAGCTGAATTTTCCACACACACAAATTGGCCATTCTCTGGCCCTTCAGGAACAGCTGCTATCACCACAGAGGGAACAGGCTCAGCACAGTAAGACCACGGGAGAGGTGGGTGGGAAGTCTGCTGCAAGCCCCATTGTCTATAAAATCTTTCACGAATGGCATGGACATCTTGACAAGGAAGGGCCAGAGTTGGATTGCCAACAACCCCGGGGGGAAATGTCACCCCTTTAACAGAGAACAAAAATGGAGAGGTGAAGAGTTTCATGGCACGGACGTAAATAGCATCACCTCTATTAAAAAGGCAGGATGCTCCTTCTTCAGGCTGCTGGCAATCCTGGGCCAAAGTAATCATCCAAGCCTCCTGAAAACCATAGTTCAGGGGCCACACCGACAGCTCAAGTGAACATGGCAAGCCCAACTGTATTACCCCTATCAGATTTCCCCTCTCATCACTGTTCTGTCCTCTTTATTCAGAGGATTAAGTCCCTTGTGTGAGAATCTTATCTTCTCTGGGTTTTACAGGCTGCCAACAGCGCTCCGTACACCAGGCTGATGGCACATGTTAACTATAATTGTCTGCTGTCAAATGGCAACTGACTCCTGGGGACCCCAGGACCATGGGATTTTCAAGGCAAGAGACGAACAGAGCTGGTTTGCCATTGCCTGCCTCTGTGTAGCAACTAGGGGTGTGCAAAAAAATAATAATAAGCACTATTTTTCAGGTTCAGGTATATTGTACCCAAAAAATATTGGTATTTCCCAATAGCCCTGAATCAGTTATTATACCCTATGGGGACCATTATAGTCAATGGTCCCCATAGGCTATAATGGAGAATCGATCTCGGAGAACCTGGGGAGAACCTGTTTTTTGAGGAAGAGGCACCAGATTTGTAGCATAGCTGCTGGTGCCTCTCCCCCCTCAAAAAAAAACCACATTGCAAAAAGATTGGATTGGGGGTCCAATTCTATGGGCCCCAGAAGAAGGTGCCCCCATTCTCCATTGTTTCCAATGGAGGGAGGAAAAGGCATTTATGATAGCAGTCCCTTTAAATGCCTTCTCTAAGCCATGCAACTCCACGGTGAGTGAACTCTGAAGGCATTTAAAGGGCTCGCAGTCCCTTTAAACACTTTCTCCAAGCTGAGAATTCACTCCAAACACATTTAAAGGGACTGAAAGCCCTTTAAATGCCCTTTAACTACAGATATCCAGCCATCCCAAAAGATCCCAAATATTTTTGGGGTTCTGGGGGAGTGGCCATTTTTAGATAGCCAAATCAGTAGCCCCACTCAGTAACTGGCTGAAAAAAAATATTGGTATTTTCCCCATCTCTGCCCTGCACATGCCTTAGAAGCTGGTGCTGTTTTCTGAAAACTTAATTCTGCCACTTTGACATCTTAACAGAGGAATCAGAAGTGCTTTTCTCTGTCTATCTGAAATTTGGCAAACTGGATCCCAGGGGCGGGGGCCACACTTACCTCAGCCCACCTTCGGACAAATGCTAATAGGTCTAGACAATGGGATGGTCAAGCTCCTCCCATCCTTCAAGCAGGGGCAGAGATTTGCAGGAATTAAATACCAGAGAGATTTCAGGAAGGAAAAAACTGGAGATCTCCAGGAAAAGCCTCTTTGACTCAGACTGACCCAGTCAGTAGGTAGGGAAAGAGAAGTGATAAAACTCAGGAGAGCAAGGAGGAAGGCCTCTTTGGTGAAGAGTCCATCAGAGCAGACAGAACTCTTAACTGAGGTCCGGAGGAGGCGACTATTAGCCATGTGTTGGCCTGGTCAGCAGAAAGAAGCTTCAAGGTAATGAAAGCTCTGTAGAGATCTGTAACTTCCTAAGCTAAGAAGCCTGTCCTATATTTTAACATCTGATAGGGCATGCATAGAGAGCAGGACAGAGGAATTGTGTTTTACCCATTTCTTTTGACTCCCTTGCTCAATCTGGTGCTATGCTAAAAGTATGCTTGTGAACATTTCCTTTTTAATAAATACATTATAACTTTTGATGCTGGTAGTGGTTCTCTGTAACACATAGACTCAGACAGGCTATTTTAAAAGGAGCACCAGGGGGAAGGCAGGCAGTTATCAAGTGGCTATTCCTCCAAGGGTGCACAAGGCAGTAAATGTTCCCCATGGTGACCAGGCACTGGGCAGCAGGAGACATAGAGGAAAGGCCTCAGAACTTGGAGGGGAAGCTGGGAGTCCTGACCCTCCCAGTGGGCAGTTCCTACAAAGGTCAGGTGGTGGCGGTGGGTTACCAGAGAGAGTGAAAAGCCTCTCCAGGTGCTGGGAAAACCTTGGAGGGCAGGGTGGAACAGGGCCTGCACGTCACAGCAGACCTGTTCTGCCACAGCTTCAACTGCTCATTTCTACCCATTAAGCCTCTATTAAAGGGGCAGAATGTTTTTTCTCCAAGCCCTAGCAAGGAGCCTCCTGTTGATGTATGAATCTCTTCCATCAGAGCAACAGGTGTGGGAAGCACTTCCGCAGATGGCACAGTCCTTGCATCAGAGGGCAAAGGCAGGGGCCAGCTGAAAGCACTGATAGGATCCAACCTGCTGAAAACAACCCATCTAAAAACTGAACATGTGAAATAAAGAAAATGAATCAAGTGTTTAAAGGGGAACACGAATGGAAAACAAATACATTTCCTGTGCCTGTCTTGACTATTCATGGGGTAAAGCAACTGCTGATAGGACCTGGCAAATTCAAAACCTTGCATTTTGTCCCTCAGCTAGAACACAGAAAAAGTAAGACCTGATGTCCTTCACTATGACAGCACCAACTATTATGTATCTGTGCACACTAGCCGGCAGAATAACACCAGGAAAGGATGCTTGCGTGGTACTTCTCCATGTGCTGCCCAGCTGTGCCTTGTTAAAGCACCACTAAACTCTTTCACACTTTGCAAGCCAAATACATTTAAAGGAGAAGTGTGCCCAGGGGAAAAATGCCAGTTTCCCTGTGGATAATGGCTCCAGAAGTGGAGCTTGGAAGAACATGACAGAGGTTTATAAAATTAGATGTGGTATGCCAAGAATGAGTTACTTGGGAACAAAAAAAGAGGGGGTTCTTCAAGCGACATGTATAATTAACTCATTATACCCATTGCTACAATGTAGAGTGGTGACCAGTAGCTTAGGTGTCTTTTAAATAGAAGACTGGACACATTTATGCAGAATAAATCCATAAAGTGCTATGAATAGCTAAACACTCAAGAGGCGATCATTTGTTAGAGACCAGAACAGGTTGTTAGAGACCAGAACTGTGGTTTGATGAGAAAAGCACAAAGAGAGAAGACTGTCAGGTTCCCTGATGAAGCTAATTTAAAACATGCAGGGATTGAAAAACAATTAAAATAAATATCCTCTCCTTTGAGCTACGGGCTTTTTGCACATATTTTCGTGGCATTTATAATGGACAGCAGAGGGCCAGTCCTCATCACCACACCGTAACTCTGCCGTAGAGCATCTGTTGTGTGTGTAAAATGCCCAAGGTTTATCCCTAGCATCACCAGGTTAAAGAATCTCAGGCCCCCGTGTGCTGGGGAAGACTTTTCAGTGCCTGAGAGCCTGGAGAGCTGCTGTCAGTCAGAGACAACAATAGTCAGATCCAATCGCCTTGTATAGAAGACCCTCCCCCTCCCAGAGCCAGTTTGGTGTAGTGGTTAAACGCGCGGACTCTAATCTGGGAGAGCCGGGTTCGATTCCCCACTCCTCCACTTGCAGCTGCTGGATGACCGTGGGCAAGCTGTAGTTCTTTCAGAGCTGTTCTCTCAAGGACAGTTGTCTCAGAGCTCTCTCAGCCCCACCTACCTCACAGGGTGTCTCTTGTGGGGAAGGGAAAGGAGATTGTAAGCCGCTCTGAGACTCCATCGGGTAGTGAAGGCAGGGCAGGGTATCAATCCAATCTCTTCTTCTTCGTCTTCCTCTGTGTACAAGGTGCCATGCCCAAGGGCAAGCAATCCCACAGAGGCAGGGCCAGCATGCTTGTCACTGTCCTCTCCTTCTCAGTGCACAGGGGAGAGGGGTGCCTGGACAGGGTTACTATCATGCAATGCTGTTAAGTCACATGACCTGTTGCCAGGTCTCCGAGCATCATCCACCAGGCCACTGTTGGAGGCAGAGCACCCGATTAGTCCCCGCGTCTTTATATCCCTACGTTTCTTTTGACTCCCTTGCTCAATCTGGTGCTATGCTAAAAGTATGCTTGTGAACATTTCCTTTTTAATAAGCTGAAGCTGCCGGATACTGAATCAGACCCTTGGTTTATCGCAGTTAATATTGTCTATTCAGACTGGCAGCAGCTCTCCAAAGTATCCTGCAGCTGTCTTTTCACATCACCTCTTAACTGATCTTTTTAACTGGAGATACTGAGGGTTGAACCAGGGAGCTTCTGCCTGCCGAGCAGATGCTCTACCACTGAGCCACAGTCCCTCCCTCCTTGTCGTACAGTCAACACCGCATGAAAAGCTTCGGCCAGACACCCTCAACGGATTGGCTTTCGTTGCTGTTCAACGACACAGCAACTTTCTGGTGTGAACAGCAACCGACTGATCTTAATTATCTATCTTTTGCACACTTCGGCCTGAAACTGTAATGTAGAAAAAAAAAAGGATTTTATTTTCTGTATTAGTTAGTTGCGTCTAAGACTAAAGCAAACCTTTAAAATCTGTCGGTTCCATCAAAAGCATCAGGCATGTCTGAAGTCAACGCCTACTGTGAAGTGCTGTAATAAAAAATAAAAATAATGGAGGGATCGACAGACTGTGTCTCAGTATCAAATTATTAATTTGTCATCTTATTTTGCGCAACTGTTTGTTTACAACCCCGCACGAAGCACTCGTGGACTCCTGCACTGTGCGGAAATCTCTTTGGGGTTTAAAACCGCTCAAAAGGAAGTAGGAGCCCTTTCTTTTGAATCAGTCACCTATTGAGGAAGTCAAGAGCTTTTTGCGTAATATGCCAGAAACAAGCCAGACGGCTTTTGTTGTCAAATAACTGTGTCACATAATTAAATTCTTCTCTTCCCTATTTCCCTTGGGTGTCAGTTTAACACCAAATAAACCTTTGTCTTAGTCAATCTGGCCATCTTAACCCATTTTCTTTAAAATGCAAATATGGAGGTTAAGGGAGTGACCCAGTCCTCCAGTTAATGACTGCTGAGTAGAGCTAGGATCCCTGTACTGAAACAGCGCGTTGCTAAGCCAGCAGAAAAGAATTGTGGTGGTGATACCACGCAGTGGTGTGACCTTGTCACCAGCAGAGGCAGGGAGATCACTGCCAGCACAAGTGTCACGCTGGGTCAAGTAGGGGCGTGCCAGGGGAGAAGTGGTGCGTAGGCCACCTGCATATTCACAAAGCACCTTCCTGTCCCTCATGATGGCACAATGTTTTGCTTGTAAGAAAAAGTAAATTAAAACATTTCTATTTAGTTAATTGATTTATCTGCCACTTGCCCAGGGATAGCAAATGATCAGCGTTTAAAAAACAACAACACTAAGATAATAAAATCTAATAAACATAAGAACATAAGAGAAGCCAATGTTGGATCAGGCCAGTGGCCCACCCAGTCCAACAGTCTGTCACACACTGGCCAAAAACACCAGGTGCCCTCAGGAGGTCCAGCAGTGGGGCCAGGAGACTTGTGCTGCCCCAGCCAGCTAATAGAAGTTAGATAAGACGCTGTAGCTTTAAATGCAAGTGCCTCTGAGTATTGTAGTCCTTACCAGAGGCATCCCTCTGATTGGCTAAATTATGAGAAGCGGGAGATTAGTTTAGTTTCCTTCCTGCTCCTTTGTTTTTCTGCCTAATCCGCGAGAGGAGATTGGCTAATGAAGATTGGAATCACTAGATGTAACTCTGCTACCCAGCCTTCACCTAAGATCGTGAGTACATGATCTATGATGAACATGTTTTGGAGTTGAATAAAGGACTTCAGTTTAAAGTGGCCGTGCGTTGCTCACTCTCCAGAAAGGTTCTCAGCCCCAGCATCTCAAGAGCTGATGCCAGGACAGAACAAGACTAGAAGCCCTCCCACTGTGCCCCCCCCCCCCAAACACCAAGAATGCAGAGCATCACTTGCCCCAGACTGAGAGTTCCTATCTATACTTTGTGGCTAATAGCTACTGATGGACCTTTGCTCCATATGTTTATCTAATTCCCTCTTGAAGTCATCTATGCTTGTAGCCACCGCCACCTCCTGTGGCAGTGAATTCCACGTGTTAATCACTCTTTGGGTGAAGAAGGACTTCCTTTTAAAACAATTAAAACCAGTAACCCAGTCAACATTAAGAACCAGCAAAGCATAAATCCCTGCAATAAGTTCTCAGTTTTCCACAAAGGGCTACCGCAATAGATTTCAGTTGTCTCTGGAAGTCCTGCAATGAAGCAGTTAAGCAGGGAAGAGAGTTGCAAAGTCAGGGGCAGCAGCCAAGAAGGCCTTCATCTAGGTCCCCTCTGGATGAGGAAGGAGCTGTGGCTCCGTGGAAGAGTATTTGCTTTGCATGCAGAAGGTCCCAGGTTCAGTTCCTGGCATCTCGTTAAAAGACCAGGCAGTACAGATGCCAAATACCCACCAGGAGCTACTAAACTGGGAGTGACCCCTGCAGAGCCAGAGCCACCCAGCCGGTCTTGCACCAGAGCAATTTTCACTTCCACCCCTGATAACAAGCAACACAAAGGTGCAAGAAAACACACACACTAACAGTGACAAGAACACAGCGCAGATTTCAGAGGGTTTCTTTCCTAAGCCAGACCTGCCCAAACAGTTTACCCTGCACCAAATGCCCTGTGAAATAAAGCCATCCTACACGCTGGATGCAGCAAGAGGACTGGATCCACCAGTGAAAAACCCTGTGGCCTGAGAGAGGACAGGCACTGCAAGGAGAAGGCGGTCTAAAGAGAGAAACATGGCTGGCGTCTCAGAGTATTATGGGGACGTGCAGTTCGATGAATCCACTGAAATCAAAAGGGCAGTTTCATTTACGCATTTAGGAGCAGGCTGAAAATTGCCCAGTTGAAATAGTTAATTTCAGGACAGGTGTTGTAAAGTCTGTTGTCGTAACCATGTTAAAGGTTATGCCACTGATAACATGAAGCACGACTCTTATAGCAACAGAGTGCTTTAGTGCAAGGATACATCCAATCTCATTAAGAAACCTGAGAAGGTGTTTGAGTTAGCTCAGAGATGTTTTGGGATGGGAGGGTTTTCAGAATGGAAATGGCATGTAGAACCAGTGAGACTATTGAAAGAAGAAGAGGAGGAGGAGGAGGTGGAGGAGAGTGGATTTATACCCCACCCTTTACTACCCAAGGGAGTCTCAGAGTGGCCTATAAACTCCTCTCCCTTCCCCTCCCCACAACAGACACCCTGTGAGGTAGGTGGGGCTGAGAGAACTCTGATAGAAACTGCTGTTTTTCAAGATCAGCTGTGCCAGAACTATGGCTTGCCCAAGGTCATCCAGCAGCTGCATATGGAGGAGTGGGGAATCAAATCCGGTTCTCCCAGATTAGAGTCTGCGCACTTAACCAGTACACCAAATGTGCATTGTATTTGCCAGTCATCACATAAATTACTTTCCTTCTGCATTTCTAGAGCACTTTCCAAAATCTATCTCAAATGGAACTTTTTAAGAATATTCATCCAGGCTGCCTTTACTACCAAACTCTCCAAGACTCACATCTGAATAAACTTTTCCCTCACATCCGATGCTCCTTCTAAGCTGTGGAGTCTTGTGAGCAAAAATTCTACTTTGTGAGTCAGGAGACAACAAGGACATAATCTGAAATTGTGGGTAGTCCCTAATCTAGCTATGCTAACTAGCAGTCCTTCAGCTGTCCCCCTGTAGGGAGAGCTTCAGATCTTCATCATAAGGCTGCAGTATAGACCTTGCATATCCCAACAATATCCACTGACGACATTATAACTACACCAGTGTAAAACCGTTGCTGTCATCTTAAATTCTTTTATCAACAGCCCTCTGAGTCATTTAAGATGTTAGCAAAAAGTCATTAACCTTGATCGTAATGTTAACACTTCTCCTGCAAGTAATTCTGAATTCAAGGAACAATTATAATAATTAGAGTCTGGGGGAAAAACCCCTCAGGAACATACACTTTTCTAGAGTTTAGGGCAAGAGCAGTATTAACATAAATGAAAATTTATTAGATTACTCATCACTTAAAGAGGAACACCAAGAACTGCACAAAAGGTGATACCGATCGCCAGCGAAATCTGTTCTGCACTGCCACTTAGCAGCCTCCACTGCGTGGTTTTTCCGTTTCAAAAGTAAGAAATCAGTTATCCTATCCATTTGTGACAGCCCTTTTGGAAAGAGAAACAAACAAGTAGGCTGTGATACACAGGAAAGCGAGTGCTATACTCTGTGATATGATTATTAATACTTGATGTCATTGTCAGAACCATATGAAGTCCTAGTACACTGATTCATACCACATTACCAGCATTTGTACTTTGCTACATCCCTCTTGTATTTTTTTCAACTATGCGCAGGTCAGGCAAGGAGAACGAATGGCTGGATGACAAGAGTGTTGTGTCCACTGACCGCCACTAGGCACCAGTGCAAAGAGCCCAAAGCTTGGGTCCTAGAACAATAGGAGCCAAGGATCCTGGAGTCCCACTAATCCTCCAATAAGACCTAGGTGGGAAATTTAAACCCCCCAATAGGATTAAAGGAAGTACTTCTTCACCCAAAGAGTGATTAACACGTGGAATTCACTGCCACAGGAGGTGGTGGCGGCTACAAGCATGGACGGCTTCAAGAGGGAATTAGATAAACATATGGAGCAGAAGTCCATCAGTGGCTATGAGTGACAAAGTATAGATAGGAGCTCTCAGTCTGGGGCAAGTGATGCTCTGTATTCTTGGTGCTTGGCGGGGAGGACAACAGTGGGAGGGCTTCTAGTGTCCTGGCCCCACTGCTGGACCTCCGGAGGGCACCTGGTGTTTTTGGCCCTGTGTGACAGTGTTGGACTGGATGGGCCACTGGCCTGATCCAGCACTGGCTTCTCTTATGTTCTCTCTAAATAAACTTCAGCTAATCGCTACACCAACTTTGTCCTCGTCAATGCCACCAAGAACTCAGTACTTTTCAAAGACTCTAGAGAGGGAAAGAGTAAAGGTTTAGTTCTCTCAGAACTAGTGAACAAAATTAAAAGCCCATGTTACCCTGTAATACATGAATCATTTGAAGTAGGCAAATGTCTGTCAAACAAGCCATCCCAAGATGTTTACTGGACAGCGATTCGTAAGAGGCAACAACTGACTCATCTTATCGTGCAAAGCACTCATCTCTGTAGTTTCAAAATCATGGGGTACAAGATCCTTCAGTGCAGCATGTCAACAAGTCGAGCTCTCTTTTGTTTGAAATCGTTACCATGCCTGCCTATTTTTTCCCTGCTTAAAAGTAACAAAGAACTTTTACTGGATCAAGGTCACCTTACCTCTCTATCCATGTTAACAGAGCAAAGTCACACTGTGCAGAAAGCTTTTGTTGTTCAGTCACAGTCGAGTCCAGCTCTTCGCGATACCATGGACCACATCACGCCAGGCCCTCCTGTCTTCCGCCACCCTCAAGAGTTTACTCAGTTTCATGTTCTAGGCATCGATAACACTGTCCAACCATCTCATCCTTTGTCGTCCCCTTCTTCTTTTACCTTCAATCTTTCCCATCATCAGGGTCTTCTCCAGTGAGTGCTCCCTTCTCATTTGGTGGCCAACGTATTTGAGCTTCAGCTTCAGGATCCGTCCTTCCAGGGAGCAGTCAGGGTTGATTTCTTTTAGGATAGACTGATATGATCTCCTTGCAGTTCAAGAGATTCTCAAGAACTGCAAACCACCAACTTGCAGTTTAATTAATCTATCTATAATTATTCAAAAACACAGCTTATGTACATCTGTAATCATTTACACTAGTGATTTTTTAAAAATTAAGTGTAATTTAAAAATATTTTTTACAGTGGATTGGATATGGGTTTTTTTTAGATATTGTAGGTTTACACACTGAAACTAGAAACTTAGCCACCTTGGAATTTAATAATAGTTCTGCTTTTGTATGATTTTTATTTGAATACATTTCTATGATGCCTTTCCACCCAAACAGGGTCCCCGAGATAACAAACATCAAAACATACAAAACTTTAAAACATTTGAAGTTGGTGGTTTAAGGTGAATGTTGGTAAAGGGAAAGTGATACACCCTGGGACACAAAATCCCAACATTTAAGTATAGGCTAATTTATTTATTTAGACTTTTAGCCTGCCCTCCCCTGCACTGCAAGGCTCAGAGCAAGTAACAAGTTAAACTGATAATACAGTTAATTATTAAAAAATAGATTAATACAATAATAAAGATAAAATCAGATGGCGACTAGGCACTAATAGCAATTTTTATCTGATTGGGGTTCTGCCATCTCTGTGTTTGTACAGATGAGTGGCGGGGAGGGGAACGCTGGGGGAGGCCAAATTAGATGGAAACTTTGCTGCCTTATCCATATGCCTGGTGGAACATTTGTTTTACAGGCCCTGCGGAACTGAATCAAATTCTGTAGGGCCTGGATCTCATCTGAAAGGGTGTTCTACCAGGCTGGGGCCAGAGCCGAGAAGGCTCTGGCCCAGTTTGAAGCAAGAGAAATACTTTGGGGGCCAGGGATTGTCAAGAGGTTGTTATTCATAGAACGCAGTGCTCTCTGGGGGACATACCAGGAATCACAGAATCATAGAGCTGGAGGGGACCTCCAAGTCTCTCGGGAGAGACAGTCCTGAAGATATGTTGGTCCCAGACCATGTAGGTTAAAACCAAGACCTCCAATCTGCTCCAGTATTCAACTTGGAGCCAGTGCAGCTGGCAGAGCACTGATTGTATGTGGGCTCTAGATGGAGTGCTTGTGAGCACACGTGCCGCCGCATTCTGGACCAGTTGAAGTTTCTGGGATAGCCCTGCGTAGAGAGAGTCACAGTTTATTGGAACATTGTATTTACGATTGATGTAGTTACTTATATTGCTATGCCATTAAAAGGTACCGTATTTTTCGCTCCATAAGACTGTTCATGGGGGAGTGGGTGGAGCCACCCGTTGTGGCTTCAGCTTGGCAGAACCTCATCTGTCGCCGTCAAACAGTGTGGGAGTGTCTGCCCAGTGCTGTAGCACTGGCTCTCCAGTCCACCCATGTTGGTTTTCCTTTGCACCCGACCCCCAGCCTACAGGGTCTTGCAGTGAGGATACACCAACTCAGAGCTTTTAGCATACATGGCCTTGGCCTGGCCCGACAAAATAACATTTGTCAGATCCGGCCCTCGTAACAAATGAGTTCAACACCTCTGCTCTAACCACTATGCAACACTGGCTCTGTCTGAATGTAGCCAAAGGCCTTTCTACTTTGTTGCTCCTACTGGATCTAGCAACAGCCTTTGTAACAGTAGGTAATGTTGAGGCACTTTGAGGCAGAACTAGGTATCGGGGGATGTGCCATGGACTGGTTTAAATAGTTCCTCACTGGTCAGACTCAAAGGGTGACCACTGGAGACCAGTCATCTTCAATATGGGCGTTGTCTTGTGCATTTCCACAGTGTGCATTTCTATGCTGATAACACTTGGCTCTATATCTCTCTATCCAAATCTCCTGGTGATGCAGTAGAAGTCTTGAGCCACTCACTGCCTGACTGCTGTGGTCAAATGGCTGAAAGGGAACAAACTAAACCCAGAAAAGACAGACGTGAGGCCGGTTGGGAAGATGGAGATCTTGAAGGACACTGTGCTTCCTGCTTCAGTTGACCCTTGCTTACTTGGTTAAGAGCAGGGGTGGCCAAACCTGCTCAGTGTAAGAGCCACATAGAAGAAACGTCAGATGTCTGAGAGCCGCAAGACAGGAACAAATATTGCACAATGTTTTTATTGTAAAAAATATGCAAATTTGTTTTTTATTAGCATTAAATGAGACTGCCAAAAATAAAAGGGGTAAAAACAGATACTGATAACGATATTTATTTGTTTGCTAATGATATAGATTTGTCTAAGAGAGAGATGGAAAGAAAGAAAGAGGTGGAAAGAGAAACAAAGAAAGCAAATAGATGGGAGGGAGGGACGGAGGGACGGGGAAGGAAGGGAGGGAGGGAAGGAGAAAAAGTATGCCTCCCCTTTGCTTCCCCTGCTGCCCTGCCAGGAGCCACACAATATGTGTGAAAGAGCCACATGTGGTTCCCGTGCCACAGTTTGGCCACCCCTGGTTAAGAGTAAGGGTTTATACTTGCTGGAGAAGCAAGTGAATGCAGTTGCAAAAAAATACTTTCTTTCAACTCAGTCTAGCTTGCAACATGGCCCCATACCTCAACATGGCCAATCTGGCCACCTGAATGTACGCCATGTAACACTGAGACGAGAATCCGTAATGTGCCCAGCAAAGGAGTCATCATGCATTGGTTGCAACTCATTGGCACACTTACTTTGTACGTTTATTGATGTCCTATCCTGTTGACTGTGTTGACTTACACTATGCAATCAGCTTTGAGTCTCAGTGGAAAATGTAGACTAAAAATAACAAATAACATATAGAGCAAAGGTACCTCTTGACTCTCTTTGCATACATACTGAGGACAGCAAGACATAAGAACAGAAGAGAAGCCATGCTGGATCAAGCCAATGGCACATCTAGTCCAACACTGTGTCACACTGTGGCCAAAAACCAGGTGCCATCAGGAGGTCCACCACCAGGGCCAGAACTCCAGAAGCCCTCTCACTGTTGCCCCCCCCCCCCCGGAGTGTCAAGATGATCCAGCAATCAACAGGATTCCTTCATTGTTTGAACCCTTGGTTTATTCCTCATGTGGGCATGTCTCCTGGTGCCCAGGTTGTATTCCCTGTCCCTCTTGCTCCAGTTACAACCCACACTGCCATCCTTGACACCTACTTCACAGGGTGTCTGTTGCGGGGAGGGGAAGGGAAAGGAGTTTGTATGCCGCTCTGAGACTCCAAGTGAAGAGCGGGGTATAAATCCAATCTCTCTCTTCCATGAGGTTATAACTCTGTCCCCAGCACCTGTCAAGTGATTCTTGAGGTCACCTGCTTGTAAATCAAGCTGGGACTGGAAAGGCAATCCCTTTTATATTATTAAGTGCATCCTGAATGATCAACCTTTTCTCCAAAAAACTCAAGGAGGCATATATGATGAGATGATATTGGATTCATACCCTGCCTTTCACTCGGAGTCTCAGAGCGGCTTACAATCTCGTTCACTCCCTCTATCCAGGACAGACACCCTGTAAGGTAGGTGGGGCTGAGGGAGCTCTCTCGAGAACTGCCCCTGAGAGAACAGCTCTGAATGAACTTGTGACTGGCCCAAGGTCACCCAGCTGGCTGCATGTGGAGGATTGGGGAATCAAACCCAGTTCTTCCAGATCAGAGTCCGCGCTCCTAACCATTACGCCAAACTGGCTCTCCCCTTCTCCAATTTATCATCACAGCAACCCTGTTGGATAAGGCAGAGTGAGGGTCCCTGCCCCTCGGTCACCCACCCTATCACTGCTCTGGTGGCTGGTGTCAGTTAGCACTGCCATAGGCGTGGGTATGATCAATGTCTTGTCATAGTCAGTAAGGTTGCTGAGTTACATGTATCAATACTGTATCAATACTGGCTGTTTTACATGTATCAGTACTGGCTGTTTTACCCTCAGGTTTGATGATCTAGTAACACTGCTTTGTGTTCCAAAGTTTCTTCCAACCCCTTTAGGTCCCGCCCGGGAGATAGCATCGGTAACCCAACTCCCACCTTTGGAATGCGAGTCCTGCTTGCCCACTTCGCTTTGCGCATGCTCATTACTCATTTGCTTTCCTTCCTTTCTTATCTCTAGCTGGCTATTCCTTGGTTAATGACCTTGAACAAGAGAGCCTCTTGTTATGTGTTACATGAATCACAGGTGTTACGTATTTCGTTTGCTTCGTTTCCTCTGGGAACATTTTCTCCAAAAACCCTCAACAGTATTTTTCCCTGAGAACCTATTTTGCCGCGCTTTCCTTGGGAACATTGGGGCAGTCAGTGTATTTGGGCGCCAATAATTCTCACTATTGATTGGTAGATGGTAGGCAGGCCATATTTCATATCAAGTATAACTGTAATGGCATTTCTAGGCTTAGACATTACTAACCGGAAGAGTGTTTGACCAACATGATCTTTTTCTACAAATAAAGGACTTTCTACTTAAGGGCACCTGTTGTGGACTATATCCCTTGGTCCATTCTCACAGCTGGTCCACAAAAGTTTAAGTCACAAGCTCATACCCATAGGGCAAGCATCCCTGGGACCCTGGCCTCTGCCACAGACTGGCCCGCTGACGCCAAGGCCTCTCCCGGGGGTGGGCAACACAACATCACTGCGAAGCCATCGCCGCCGCTCCCCCCCCCCCCCCCGCACCAAGCCAGGCAAGTACCATTCCCACCTGCCAGAGGTGGTGGCACGGAACTATCACCTTCCCTGATGGAGAGCAACCGAACGGAGAACCAGGGAAGAGCGAGCGTCGCCTCTTCCCTGTGCTAATACTTTCTTGCGGGAGGAAGACTCACTTTACCGTTTATTTTCCCAATCCTTCCCCCCCCCCCAAGTTGACATGGTACGGTCCCCCTCACGGCCCTCTGTGAGGCAAGCAGAGGCATCGCGCGCGCCCCGGGAGGCTCCGTCCGTCGAGTCCCGCGTACATGGCCAAGATGGCGGCAGCAGTCGGGTAAGCGGCCCGGCGACCCAACGGCGCCTGCGCGGGGCCCATCGCCCCCGCGCTTGCCGCCCCGGCCGCTTCCCACCCCACCCCCACCCCTTATTCCTTCGCCGGCACCGCTCTGCGCCAATCCAAAATGGTTTTGGGGCTCCAGTGTCGGAGGACCGTGATGATCCTACACTCCCTCTGCTGCCTGTGGGCCATCTTCGCCCTCGTCCAGAACATTGGGCTGCCCCAATCCGCGCGCAGGGAAAGAGATGACACCTATGGGGGCCACTGGAAACATCTGACCTTCCTTAACCAGGTGGTGCCCGCTAAGCCTAACGGCCGGGGAAGGGAGGGGAGGGAGAGCGCGCCTGCGCAAAAGGGATCCTCAGCCAGGCCTCGCGGTTTCGGGAGCGGGGAGCCTTCAGAACGGGAGCCAATGAGAGGGGGCGGGGGGCGGGGCGAAGGCAGGTGGGTCTCCTGAGGTAAACGGCATCGAGGTTCCCTCTCCAGTTGAAGGCCTCTTAGGGTTGCCAGCCTCCAGGTGGGGCCTGGAGAGCTCCTGCTTTCGCAACTGATCCCCAGCCATGCGTCCTCTAAGCTGTGGAGCCTTGTGAGCAGAAATTCTCTTCGTGAGCTACTGGCATGAAAGTTGTGAGCAAGCAGTTTGGCTACTGCATAAATTAGTTTACCCTGGGGCCATCCTTCCTGAGCTGAGACAAAAAGTGTGAGCTGGAGGCTTAAAAAACTGTGAGCTGGCTCACACTAACTCAGCTTAGAGGGAACACTGATCCCCAGCTGACAGAGATCAGCTCCCCTGGAGAAAATGGCTGCTTTGTAAGGTGGACTCTGTGGCATTGGAACCTGCTGAGGCCTCTCCCCTCCCCAAACCACACCCTCTCCTGGATCCACCCCCAAAGTCTCCAGGTATTTTCCAAACCAGACCTGGCAACCCCAGGTGTCTCCCTCGCTATTGAGGACTTTGCTCTCCTTCTCTGGACCTAGTTCTTTATCAGTTATATTTTTGTCCACCTTCTTCTGTTGCTACAAACAAAGCTACCTATCTAAAGATGCCAACAAGTCTGAAGAAAAAGGTGCCTTTAACACAACCTAAATGGTGTTGTATTTACCTCCATGCCATGAAAACCTTTACCTATCCATTTTCTCATATTGGGGTTGCCAGTTCCAGGTTGGGAAATACCTGGATATTTTGGGGGGTGGAGCCTGAGGAGGGTGGGGTTTGGGAAGGGGTGGGACTTCAGTGGGGTATAATGCTGTAGAGTTGACTTTCCAAAGTGGTCATTATTTCCAGGTGAACAGATCTCTGCTGCCTGGACATAAATTGTAAAGGCGGGAGATCTCCAGCTACCACCTGGAGGCTGGCAACCCTATCTCATATTGGCATGCCCAGTTAAAGGGGCAAGACATTTTCCCTTTCCATGTTGTTGGCGACTTCCAGTCAGCAAGCAAGCATATGTGGCAGAGCTGGGATTCAAATCTGGATCTCCCAAGTCCTATGCCTACCCTAACCGTGCCATGTTGGCTCTTCTGCCAAAATGAGTTTACTGTAGAGAACTTTAATGGCTTGTTTTTAAAGGCTATTTAAAAACTGTGGTGTTTAATTGTAAACTGACAGCATATTTCTATTCTGAAGAGGCAGTGTGTGTGTGTATGTGTGTGTGTGTGTGTATATATATATACAGGGCTCCGTTGGGGCCGGAGCGAGCCGGAGCGCCGCTCCGGGAGAGAAGGGGCCGGGGGGCGGGGCCGGGTGGGCCCCGTCCCGGCCCCAGTCGCCTTCTCTGGGCCGCCGAGAAGCCCCCTCCCGCCCCCGTCAACTTCTGCGGGGCCGCGGCTGGCCGCCGCCGGCCCCGCCGAGAAGCCCCGTCCCGCCCCCGTCGCCTCCGGCGGGGCCGCGGCTCGCCGCCGCCGGCCCCGCAGAGAAGCCCCGTCCCGCCCCCGTCGACTTCTGCGGGGCCGCGGCTGGCCGCCGCCGGCCCCGCCGAGAAGCCCCGTCCCGCCCCCGTCGCCTCCGGCGGGGCCGCGGCTCGCCGCCGCCGGCCCCGCACAGAAGCCCCGTCCCGTCCCCGTCGCCTTCGGCGGGGCCGCGGCTCGCCGCCGCCGGCCCCGCAGAGAAGCCCCGTCCCGCCCCCGTCGCCTTCGGCGGGGCCGCGGCTCGCCGCCGCCGGCCCCGCACAGAAGCCCCGTCCCGCCCCCGTCGCCTTCGGCGGGGCCGCGGCTCGCCGCCGCCGGCCCCGCAGAGAAGCCCCGTCCCGCCCCCGTCGACTTCTGCGGGGCCGCGGCTCGCCGCCGCCGGCCCCGCAGAGAAGCCCCGTCCCGCCCGAGTCGCCTTCGGCGGGGCCGCGGCTCGCCGCCGCCGGCCCCGCCGAGAAAGGCCCGTCCCGCCTCCCGGGAGGGGGAAGCCGGGCCTGAGTGGCTTAACGCCACTCAGGCCCAAGCAAGGGGGGGGAAATGCCAGCCCCAGTGGGGGGGAGAAGCGCCCCTCCCTTCCTTCCCTCTCTCCCCCCACCTACCTACCTGTTCCTTCCTTCCCCTCTCCCTTCCTCCCCCCTTCCTCCCTCCCTCCCTTCCTCCCTTCCTTCCCTCTCTCCCCCCACCTACCTACCTGTTCCTTCCTTCCCCTCTCCCTTCCTCCCCCCTTCCTCCCTCCCTCCCTTCCTTCCTTCCTTCTCTCTCTCCCCCCAATTACCTACCTACCTTCCTGTTCCTTCCTTCCCCCCCTTCCTCCCTCTCTCCCCCCTTCCTTCCTTCCTTCCTTCCTTCTCTCTCTCCCCCCCAACTACCTACCTACCTTCCTGTTCCTTCCTTCCCCCCTTCCTCCTTCTCTCCCCCCTTCCTTCCTTCCTTCCCCCTCCCGTCTTGCCTTCTGACACACTGCCCATGACGTCAGGGATGTGTGGCCTTTTGACACTTCCGGTGACGTCAGGGGGTGTGGTATATGCAAATGAGTTATGCTAATGAGCTCCTGCACCTCTTTTTTTACGAAAGGACCCCTGTATATATATATATAAATATATACACACACACACACACTCGGGTCATTTTGTAGAAAAAGAGGTGCAGGAGCTCATTAGCATAAGTCATTAGCATAACATTTGCATATGCCACACCCCCTAACATACCGGAAGTGTGTCAGAAGGCAACACCCACCCCTCAGGCTCCACTCCACAGGTGAGTGAAACTGACCTGCTGTTCCTCCATTCCCTTCCCCATCCAATACTTTGTGCAATAAAAATAAGCGTAAAGAACACACCCTCATTCTCTTCCTGCTCCCTTGAAACCACCAGGTTTCAAGTAGACTTGAGATACCCAGGACATGTGTACCACCCATCCCTTTCCCTTTCCCTTCCCCTCCCCACAACAAGACACCCTGTGAGGTAGGTGGGGCTGAGAGAGGTCTTTTGAGAACTGCTCATGAGAGAACAGCTCTGAGAGAACTTGTGACTGGCCCAAGGTCACACCAGCAGCTGCATGTGGAGGAGTGGGGAATCAAACCCGGTTCTCCCAGATTAGAGTCCAACTCCTGACCACTACACCAAACTGATAAGGTGGAAGCTGCGGAAGGGTTGGTGAAATTTCTCCAGTACTTATGTGCCATGTGCCCAGATAAAAAATGGTATACTTAGAAAATGTATATGCCACCTTGAGCAAGTCTCTGGAAAAGCAGCACACAATCATAAAAGGAACAATGATAAAATTATCAATATTAAAACAAAACATTAAAAACAATAAAGACCCTAGCAGGGCTTTCCTCAGAGCGCTGCGCCTCTGCACTGCTCGGGGAAGCCGAGGAGGGGGTGGGGCTTGGTCATGTGCCCGCCCCCTGGGCTCCTTACTCCTGGAGCTGCGCTCCTGTGCGCTCCCGCTCCAACACACCCCTGTATATATATATAAACTAAATCAAAATGCAAGCTAGTAGTATGGCAAATAAAAGACATGAAAATGTAAGATTATATGCTGCTGCCCCTGCCCCCCAAATTCTTTGACAGTGTGTTGCATACCACAGACAAGAGTGTTTTCATTTCGGGTTGCTCACCTGTACTGTGAAACAGACAGTAATATGTTGTTTTCAGGGCTATTTTTGGTCCAGAATGCACAGGAATGGAGTTCCAGCTGGCTCCTGAGTTGGCCACGCCTACAACCAAAACCTCTGGCATGTGTGGCTACAGAGCAGGTTGCCCTCCCCATGTTACACACTGTGTGACAGAGTGTTGGACTGGATGAGCCACTGGCCTGATCCAACATTGGCTTCTCTTATGGCTTCTCTTAAGAGGGAAAGGTGGCATGTTAAAATGCCATCTTTCCCTCTGGGGAACCCCTAGGGATTTCCTTGTCTTTTTCACTCCCCACCAGTCAGCTGAGAGTGAAATTGACAAGGAAAAGCCTCTATCTGCCTTCCCTTCTCTAGCTGACATGTCCCAGCTGGAAAAGGGCATGCAGGGAACCCAGGTCCCTTGAAAATGCCTTTCTTTCCCTCCCAATCTGGAGGAGGGAGAGAAAGGCATTTACCCATCCCCCCCCCCGCACTTCCTCGAGTCTCTCCACAAAAGCAGAGAGGCTCAGGAAAGGAACAGGGCATGTTTACCTGGCTGCCTTCGGTCTCCCCAGCCTGCGTGTCTTGGTGGGCTGGCTGGGGAGACCGAGGGCATCCAGGCAAACATGCCTGCTTCCTTTCCCAGTCTTTCAGAGGGGGTGTGGGAGACTAGAAAGGCGATGCTGAAGTGCCTGGCCTTTCCCCAGCCATCTGGTTTGGAGGGGGGTAGACTAGAAAGGTGATGCTGAAGTGGGGAGGAGAAGCTCAGGGCAGGGGGAAGAGGCAAGCTTCCATGCCTGCCCTGTGCTTTCCCAGCCCCCCATCTAATATGCTAATGAACTGTGCTGTTGGGGGGTGGCCTGATATGCTAATGAGTTTCTGTTGTTGGGTGTGGCCTGTTATGCTAATGAGTTCCTGCTGGTCTTGATTGATTTCATGCAAAGTCAATAGCCTATGGCCAGAACAGAGTTACAGCAATGGAAATAAATATGTAATGTAGGGTCTGCCCCTTCATAATTAGTCTGGGTGGCATCAGAAATTGCACCATAGCATGGAAATAAATCATAATGCTAAAAATGGATTGCTTTCATTCTAATAATACTTTGCATCTGTATAGCACTTTGGGACAGTCAAAGACCATCACATAAAACCAGGGCTCTTTTTCAGCCGGAACGCACCAGAACGGCGTTCCGGCTGGCGTCCGAGCCCACCCCGCCCCACCGGTAGGAGAGGACCAAGCCCCGCCCCCTGCTCCCAGGAGACCTCAGTAGAGCCGGAGGCTAAAAAACAGTGAGCTAGCTCACACTAACTCAGCTTAGAGGAAACACTGGCTGAGACTCTGCATGGTAACCACTCCACTGGTACGTAATTGCTTGTAAAAAATATTATAGTGTAATAATTCAGGTGGGTAGCCGTGTTGGTCTGAAGCAGCAGAACAAAGTTGGAGTCCAAAGTTTCATCCAAGGTATAAGCTTCTGTGTGCATGCACACTTCTTCCATCTGAAGAAGTGTGGGTGGCACTTGAAATTTTATACCTTCAATAAAATTTTGTACCTTGAATAAAATAGTCCACAAACTACTCCTGTCCAGTGCATCCACAAACCTAGAAAAAAAGATTGGATTTATACCCTGCCCTTCACTACCCAAGGGAGTCTCAGAGCGCCTTTCAAACTCCTTTCCCTTCCCCTCCCCACAACAGACACCCGGTGAGGTAGGTGGGGTTGAGAGAGCTCTTGAGACAACTGTCCTTGAGAGAACAGCTGGTACAGAGCTATGGCTTGCCCAAGGTCATCCAGCCAGGTGCAGGGGGGGGAGTGGGGAATCAAACCTGGTTCTCCCAGATTAGAGTCTGCACACTTAACCACTACACCAAACTGGCTCCTAGGGTTGTTCTGCCAGTGAACTAGGGTTGCCAACTCCAGGTTGAGGAAATCCCTGGAGATTTGGGAGTGGAGCCTGAGGAGGGTGGGGTTTGGGGGAAGGAGGGACCTGAGCAAGGCATAATGCCATGGACTCCACTTTCCAAAGCAGCCATTGACCTGATCTCTGTAGTTTGGTGCTCAGTTGTAATTCCAGGAGATCTCCAGACCCCACCTGTAGGTTGGCAACCCTAAAAAAATCATGTTCAGTGTACTAGTTTTGCAGGAAGGCAAGCTGATTTCCATGGGAACCTAACCTTTAGGAATTGATTCCAATCCAGTGTGGGAATAATTGTTGGACATAAGATATTGATTGGTTCACGCAAGATTTTGTATAGATGGGACAGAAAATAATGTTTTTATTGGTTTTGTCAAAACCGTTTTGACGACAAGGTAAACAGAATAAGAAGCAAAAGGTGGATGTGGTTGGATGACCACACGTCTGGTAACATCGGGTGTGGCCTAATATGTTAATGCGCTGCACTGTCCGGGGTGTGGCCTAATATGCTAATGAGTTCCTGCTGGGCTTTTTCTACAAAAAGAGCCCTGCATACAACAATCTGAACACAGGAAACTCATGAAACTACAATATACTGAATCCGACCCTTGGTCCATCCAAGTCAGTTTTGTCTACTCAGACTGGCAGGGTCTCTCCAGGGTCTCAGGCAGAGGTCTTCCACATCACCTGCTGCCAGATCTTTTAACTGGAAATACCACGGATCTGTTCAATATGCTGTTCAATACTCCTGTTTGTATTTTTTTCAGCATTATTATTTTCATGTTGTAGAGAGGGCTCAGGAGGGCTGAAAGTCTAATGGTGCATGGATGATTGGGTTGGGATTTTGAATCAGGGGCTTCCTGGCTCAGAGCTCCACAGCCACTACACCATAATAGCCCCTAACAACCTTCACTTACATTTGAATTAAAGTTTATATTAAAATGCAGTGTTTTCAGTAGTATTCCGTTTCAAATCCTTATCTTTGTAAAGAAATGAATTGGTGATGATGGCACCGTTGTACCCAAAAGTCTATAATTTTGTCTTCTTTTGTCAATTTTACAGATTTTGCAGACAATACTGTTTGTGTTGTGCGTCATCATTGATTTTGTAGGCCTCTGCACCCCTTCCCATGAGAAGAAAATATCATCTCTATTGGTGCCTATCAGAGATTTCATCTTCTCAGCATTCGTCTTCCCTGTTGGCTTAGTAAGTAGTTACTATGTTCATTTTTCTAATAATTATGTAGGGTAAAGAGTCTAGTATGTCCAAATGAAACAATGGTATATACAAAATTTTAGATGCAGAGGTGCAAAATACTGGTTTTGTATTGGGGCTGGGCCAAATTAGTACAATTAGGCATGTAAAAAGGGAAAAGATTCCTGTCCCAATGAGTGAATATAGGCTGAATGATTTTCATCCATGGGGCTTTCTAAATTATTTGTTTTTTAGATTGTTACAGCGTAGTTATGACACCCAGCTCTGTCTGTTGTTGGACGGCCACCGGGATTGCGCCCCTGAGAGTTTGGATAGGGCTCTGGAGGCTGTGGCTGGGTGGTGACAACAGAGTCAGTTGAAGTTGATTTATTTATTTATTCCTCAGATTTCTACCCCGTCCTCCCAACCAAGGCCAGAGGTCCTTGTTCCCGAGCCAAGGAGGGGTAGTGGATTTGGGAATTAGGTTCCCTACCCTGGACAGGGCACCATTAGTGCTGGCCCAGAAGGCAAGAAGCCTAGGGGTGACCTTGGATGCCTCTTTTTTTAATAAAATTTTAATTGAGTTTTTATTTTAAAAAAAAGAAAAAGGAAAAAACAAGAAAAACATACAAAGATTAATAAAACATACTAATAGATATGGAGTCCGTACTATATATATCTATATTAACATTTCTACTAGAAATTAGCTTATCCCAGTTTTATAGGAACATACAGTTAGAGTTAGTTCATTTTTTACAATGTTCTTCCAACCATTTATAAAACCTTAACCAGTTATTTTCAAAGATTTCCTCTCTTTTATCTGCTAATTTCAGTGTTAAGTTGTCCATTTCTGCAGTCTTCAATAGTTTATAGATTATTTCCTCCTTAGAAGGAACTTCTTCTCCTTTCTAGTGCTTTGCATAAAGAATTCTAGTAGCAGTTATTACATGGATAATCAGATATTTATCTAATTTGTCAAAAGTTTCTGGAATCATATTCAACAAAAAAATATCTGACACAAATGGCATCGTCAAATGCAACATATTTTGCAATATTTCATGAATCCAGATCCAAATTTTTTTACACATTTACACGTCCACCACATATGAAAAAAGGAACCAGCAGTTTGTTTACACTTCCAACATTCATTCGACATATTTGGATACCCCTTTGCTAAGTTCTCGGATGTCATATACCACCTATAAAATATCTTATAAATATTCTCTTTGAACGCTGTACATTTTGTAAATTTTATATTTGTTTTCCATACTCTCAACCATTGCTCTAGTTGAATCTCACGTCCTGTATTTTGTGCCCATTTAATCATAGCAGTTTTTACTATGTCATCCTGCATTCTCATTTCTAATAATAGTGTACAAAATGCTTTTATATATTTAACATCATTTCCCAGCAATGTTTTATCTAGCCCATTTGATTTCTCAGCAAAACCCACTGGTTTATCTTTCGCAGGATGCCTCACTTTCTGTGGAGGCCCAGGTTGCCACAGTTGCCAGGTCTCCCTTTGGTCATCTACAGCGGATCAGGCAGCTGGCTCCCTACATCTCTCCCCAGGACTTGGCTACAGTAACCCATGCAATGGTCACTTCCAGGCTTGATTACTGTAACTCGCTGTACGTGGGCTTACCTTTGAGGCTGATCCGGAAACTCCAGCTGGTGCAAAATGTGGCGGCGCGCCTGCTGACTGCAACACCTGTGTGGGCGCGCATCCAGCTGGTGCTCCGCCAATTGCACTGGCTACCAATCAGGTACCAGATCCATTTCAAGGTGCTGGTGTTGACCTTTAAAGCCTTATGCAGCCTGGGACTGACATATCTATGGGACCGCCTCTCCCCATATGTGTCTTGGAGAGCCTGGCACTCTGCGAATAGCCATCTTCTGGTGTCCCCACCCCAAAGGATGCCCGCCTAGCCTCAACCAGGGCCAGGGCTTTAGTCTGGATAAGAACCTCCAGTGTTCCCTCTAAGCTGAGTTAATGTAAGCTAGCTCACAGTTTTTTAGCCTCTGGCTCACACATTTTTGTCTTAGCTCAGGAAGGATGGTTCCAGAGCAAACTAATTTATGCAGTAGCCTAACTGCTTGCTCATATCTCTAAGGCCAGTAGCTCCCAAAGTAGAATTTTTGCTCACAAGACTCCACAGCTTAGAGGGAGCATTGCTTGTGACTCTTATTTAATTGCTAATTGCTGGATTTGGATGCTATTTTATTATAGATTGAGCTTGGCTCATTTTAGATGCAGCTTTGTTTTGTTTTTATGTGAAATTAATAGTGTCATTTAGCTACCTATGAGTTTTTAGTCATTGTTGTCCATTTCAATAATTATTAAGCTGCCCTAAGCATCTTAATAGAGACGTCGGGTAAAGAATATTTTAAATCCATACAATAAATAAGTAAATATTGTAAGTGGACTGTTTTGTAAGAATGAAGGAAAATACTTAAGAGAAATATTTTGGTCATTTAAGAAATGTTCGATACCTGTAGCCAGGGGTCATTTAGTAGAAAAAGAGGTGCAGGAGCTCATTAGCATCGCTCATTAGCATAACTTATTTGCATATGCTAAACCACCTGACATCACTGGAAGTATGTCAGAGGGAAAGAAAGAAAGAAAGAGAGAGAGAGAGAGAGAGAGAGAAAGAAAGAAAGAAAGAAAGAAAGAAAGAAAGAAAGAAAGAAAGAAAGAAAGAAAGAAAGAAAGAAAGAGCAAGCTGGCAGAGAGGGGACAGCTACCAATCCAAGCCTCAGAAATACCACTATTCTAGGAGGATAGCTTCAGTGGTGGCTGAAGCCTGCAGAAGGCTGGTCTGAGGAACAGGGACCTTTCCAGGGGACGGAGTCATTTTGCTGCAGCCATGACACAAGCAGGCATTCCCCCACGGGCGGCGGGTGTGTGTGTGCTGGCATCAACTCCCGGAGCTGAGCTCCCCCAAGCTCCTGCTCGAAATGACTCCTGCCCATAGCTGTTTGTTCAGTGTACCTTTTCTCATTGTTAATGTTTGTATGTTTTTACCTTAGTTTGTAGCTGTTGTTTTCTGGGGTCTCTATGCATATGACCGAGAACTAGTGTACCCTAGAGAACTGGATGATGTTAATCCAACGTGGCTTAATCATTCTATGGTGAGTATATCTTGTCTCATTCTCAGAGTCTTGCTTTTGATATCTGTAGTCATAATACGTACAGTAAAATAGATTTTGTAGGCTTAGTTTATAGATACCTTATCTTCCAGTGATCTATGATAGGGTTCTTCTTTCCCTTTGCCTGTCACATTTCCGGGACATTCTAGGAATCCTGGGAAGCTATATAAGCGTCAGAAGTACAAGCAGTGGAGGAAAGATACTTTATCTAGTAGCAAAATGCCTATTATTTTGATTGGCAAATTATGGGTGGAGAAGAGGTCCAAGAAGAACGTTGGGGAGAATAATGAGCATCCTGGGTACAGAGATGCACTGCACTCCCCCGACCCCAGGATCCCTTTTAGGGGATGCTGAGACAACCAGTCCTGGGGATAGTGGACACACCTCACTGCGTTGTCCTGACTATTGTGTTTTACTTTACTTTAGACTGAGAGATAATGAGTGGCCCAAGGAGAGTCAATAAGCTTTATGGCAAGCAGGGATTTGAATCCAGGTCTCCCCAGTCCCACACTTTTATACACCTAGATCTACACCTCACCGATTTAGCTGGGGGTTTTGTGGTTTTTTGGAGGGGGAGGGTTGCTCGTGTGGGTTTTCAGGAAGAATCGCTATAAACTACTACCAAATGGCCAGTTTTGCTGAGAAGCCAGCCAGTCAGATTGCACTGATCTCTGTCTCAAGCAGATGACCATATCCTAATATCTGCTGTATGAAGAAGCAAGGAAGACACATACCAGTTGCTGCCCCGCCCACTGTCAAGACGCTGCATGGATACTATAATGATTTGCACTAGCATTACAGGACAGAACTGCTATTCTAGCAGTGCAGTCCTAAGCAGAGCTAGACCTTTCTGTTGAGGTCAGTGGGCTTAAAAAGGTGTAACGCATACAGTTTAGGAGTGTGCTGTAAATATTTATGACTGGGATAAAAATGTAGGATTTTATGTTTTCCCCCCATAGTGTTTTCACAATGTGAAGTTTTGTATGTTTCTTCCTATGATGTTATCCATGTGGGTACCTTTGTAAATAACGATCACTTCATGAAGACAGAAGCTTAAGCAATAGGGAAGGAAGCTAATTCAAATTAATGAGGATTTTTGGTGAAAGGCATGGAACAAATGTAGAAAAATATGTATACAACCCACTGAAGCCAATATAATGAGCAGTCGATGTAATTTTGTTGTCATGTCCCATTCCAATTCTTACGTTTGTGTGTGTTTTTAATTTTAGCATACGACCATCCTGCCGCTGCTTTTCATAGAGCTTGTAATATGCCCACATAAATATGTTCGTAAGACAAAGGGAATTTTGGGACTTACTGTCTTCACATTAACATACCTCTGCTGGTAGGTAGGCAGTCTTTTGCCAAATATACTTGGAATAGAAAACATTTGTTTATTAATTCTGCTCGAATGTATTGTTCCATTTACATTTGCTGGACAATTTTAAAAGCTGCTAAATAATGCTGTATGTTATGTGCAAACTACCACATGGAAGCACTTTAGTAGTAATTTCTTTTCTCTGACCTAATTTACTATAATTTACTGTGAATTTAGCCTTAAACTGTATTTGTGAGTGAACAATATACAAGTAATACATTCTGTTCAGGTAACATTTTAATTACAGTAAACATAGCCTCACCTATCCTAAACTACATAAGAACATAAGAGAAGCCAACGTTGGATCAAGCCAGTGGCCCATCCTGTCCAGCACTGTGTCACACAGTGGCCAAAACACCAGGTGCCCTCAGGAAGTCCAGCAGTGGGGCCAGGACTCTAGAAGCCCTCCCACTGTTGCCCTCCCCCCCCAAGCACCAAGAATACAGAGCAACACTTGCCCCAGACTGAGAGTTCCTATCTATACTTTGTGGCTAATAGCCACTGATGGACCTCTGCTCCATATGTTTATCTAATACCCTCTTGAAGCCGTCCATGCTTGTAGCCGCCGCCACCTCCTGTGGCAGTGAATTGCATGTGTTAATCACTCTTTGGGTGAAGAAGTACTTCCTTTGATCTGTTCTAACCCAACTCCTCAGCAATTTCATGATGTGCCCACGAGTTCTTGTATTGTGAGAAAGGGATAAAAGGACTTCTTTCTCTACCTGCTCTATCCCATGCATAATCTTATAAACCTCGATCATGTCACCCTTCAGCCGTCATTTCTCCAAGCTAAAGAGCCCCAAGTGCTTCAACCTTTCCTCATATGGAAAGTGTTCCAACCCTTTTATCATTCTAGTTGCCCTTTTCTGCACTTTTTCCAATGCTATAATATCTTTTTTGAGGTGTGGCAACCAGAACTGTACACAGTTCTTCAGATGAGGTCGCACCATCGATTTATACAGGGGCATTATGATACTGGCTGATTTGTTTTCATTTCCCTTCCTAATAACCTCCAGCATAGCATTGGCCTTTTTCATTGCAGTCGCACACTGTCTCGACATTTTCATTGAGTTATCTATTACGACTCCAAGATCTCTCTCTTGGTCAGTCTCCACCAGTTCAGACCCCATCAACGTGTATTTATAGTTAGGATTTTTGGCTCCAATGTGCATCACTTTGCACTTGGCCACATTAAACCCCATTTGCCACACTGATGCCCACTAGCCCATCCTCGACCGATCCCTTTGGAGTGCCTCACAATCCTCCCTGGTTCTCACCACCCTGAACAACTTTGTGTCATCTGCAAATTTAGCCACTTCACTGCTTACTCCCAACTCCAAATCATTAATGAACAAGTTAAAAAGCATCGGACCGAGTACTGATCCCTGCGGAACCCCACTGCTTACCTCCCTCCACTGAGAAAATTGCTCATTTATACTCCCTCTCTGTCTCTTTAATTAGCCAGTTTTTGATCCACAAAAGGCCTTGTCCTTTTATCCCATGACTATTGAGCTTACTTAGGAGCCTTTGATGAGGAACTTTATCAAAAGTTATTAAGCTAGGTTCTATGCTTATCAGGCCTTAAATACCATAACTGTTGAACGCACAGAAAGAAATGCAATCATCTTATGTGTGCATTCCCTTCTTGCTTTTAATCTCCCTCATGTTTTTTAAATAAATCTTTTCTGATAAATTATTATTTCTTGAGGCAAAAGAGCCTGCGGAGGGCATATTTTGCCCCATTTCAGTGCGTGTACAGTCCTGGAACAAGACAGATAGCACTCCCAAAAGCCTTTTTTGTTCTGGGGAAATGGTACAGGAAAGGCTGGAGCTCTTCTTCCCCTGGTGGAAGGGGGTCCCAGGTTCAATCCTTGGTATCTCCAGTTAAAAGATCTGGCAGTAGGTGATGTGAAAGACCTCTGCCTGAGACCTTGGAGAGCCGCTGCCAGTCTAAGTAGACAATACTGACTTTGATGGACCAAGAGTCTGATTCAGTATACGGCAGTTTCATATGTTTCTGGTGCTGTGATCGATCCAAACCAGGCTTTGCAGTATTTGGGGAAGCAAGTTCCCCAAGGGGAAAGTGAGTTGGGTTGGAACATCACATAGTTTGGCCCATTGATTATGATGAATTTAGAAACATTGCATAGGTTTTTACTGTCAGTCTATCATGCATGGTAAAAAGAATGACGTGCTTGGTAATACATCTAACTCTCATGGTAGTCAGATCTGTGAATACTTAAATCTGGAGGGTGGAGCCATGAACAGGCATGACACATTTCTCTAAAAACCTGAGAAAAGCCCCGGGTTTTCAGGAAAATCTGAAATCTAAAAAGAAAAATACATTGGCAGGATTTAACCCTCCCCCACCAATAATATAAGTAGTGACTGTAGCTTTAAGAAATGAATGCCTCTCTGTGGCCATTGCTAGGCAACCATGACTGCATTGCCAGTTCAGACCTTGATTTCTGTCAGTAAATGGAAGAGGGAGGAGGCAGGGCACTTTCCAGGGCTGCTTTGGTCTTTAACAAAGAACTCATCAGGATCAGGGCCAGCAGCAATGACCAGGCAACTTAATACTATGTGACTTCCATGACTCACTCAGAAGATGAGGGCCAGACAAAATGTAGGTTGGCTGATGAGTGGGAAGGAGATAAGGAAGCAAAGAAAGGTGAGGATATGGGGGCTGCCAGGAGGAGGGAAAGAGAAAACAGTATGGGGAAACTGAAGTGCTTCTTGCAAGTCTTCATGGGTGTCCCACCATGCAACTAGGCCTGGCCCAGCAGCTAGCACTATGCAACCTGGCCAGACTTTTCCCAGGGAGAGGATGCCAGGGGTAGGAAACTGAAGATGGGGTGTGAGAGAGTTACAGGTAGGTTAGCTAACGGGTGGAAAGGAGATGTTTGTTGCAAACCTCTATCCTTTGAAATAGGGGATAACATATTTTAAATGAATAATATAAACCTGAAATAGTTTTCAAATAAAGCTGAGAATTTCAGGATACAAAATTCTGTACACAAAAGTACACAGCTGTGCTCATTCTTCAAAATGCCTTCTTCCTTTGAGCTCCCATAATGTTCTTTTCTCATTTGATAGCAGAAGAACTTGGGAACAAATTTGGTGATGGGTACCCAAGACAAATTCACTTAATTCTTGACTTCATGGTTGACACTTATCTTTCTGTCCAGGCTGGCATTTTACCATGAGACCAGATTCTGCTCTGTATGTGGCACAGTTGTTACCTGAAAACTCCCCAACTCATTTGTAATCTACAACAATGTTTTTTTGGATTGTTCTTATGAAATTGTTTGACTGATCACGTAGTTAATGGCTTTAAGCCCTTCAAGAATAGGTAGAGCATAAATGTTTTAAAGTTAATCACTTTCCACTAGAAAAAGCCTTGAGATGTTCAGTAAGCCTTCCCAAGCTTTTCTGATAATTCTGCAGGAGAATGTTTACATCAAAAAAAGAACTAAGTAAAAATCAGAAACTTAGAAAATTACAACTCAAATGATTATTTAGCACTTTTATGCATTTAACTTTTATTTAAATGGGAGAATCAGGCACACGTTTTAATTCTCCCTCACAAAAGCACTTCATGCGCTAAATTGCAGGTGGATTGCACCCTGGAGTTGAAATTGAGCTAACATTAGCAGTTCTACATTTTTATCTGTTGGTTAGTTTCATTAGAACAGTTAATGTCTTACTTTTTGGATCGCCAAAGCAGTTTACTAAATGCAGTTAAAATATACAAAGAGATCCAAAGACAAGAACCAAGCAGTCGTTAGAAGCATTAAAACCTGCAAAATAAAACTCAATAAAACATAGCCCAAAAAAATTGTCCATAGCGTTAGAACTTGGAGGTAGAGGATCAGATTTAAGTAACCAAATATAAAGGCCCTCCTAAACAGAGCAGTTTTCTTCTTGTCACAAAAAAATGAACAAGGGTAATGCCCACTGTGCTTTAAAATGCCATCAAGTCACAGCCAGCTTATGGCAACCTTGTAGAATTTGAAGTCATGACATTCAAAAGTAGTGCTGCGTGTATGCAACAACCCTGGACTTCCTGGGGGGTCTCCTGTCCAAGTATTAACCAGGACAACCCTGCTTCGCTTCCAAGATCTGATGAGATTGGGCTAGCCTGAGCTATTCAGGTCAGGGCTGAGTGTGCCTCACAAAGAGTGAATTATCTCACCATTGATTTGGTATTTGCATGTGGTTTCAGGAATAAACACTGACTGCTGGATCCAAAGTGCTTTCAGCGATGCTCTCCTAATGGAATGGACCTTTCTTATTTCCTACTGCAGCCCACTAAGTTTCCTGAAATGCTGGTCCTTCAGGATAGGGGACCTTCAGGAACAGCATGGAGGGGCAAGTGGTGGTCTGCAGTGGGAAAGCAAATCTGCAAAAATCCCCGCTAGGGCTAAAGTTAACAGAAGTAGCTTCTGTTACTAGAAGATGACCTTTGGTTTCAACACGATAGCTGTGAATCTTCACAGTTTATGGTTCATTATGCCCTATAGTAATGTTTATATGTCTTTGTTTTTAGGATAACGTGGGTATATCATGCATCTGGTATTTGGGCATATCCAGTATTAGGAGTTCTCAATATACCTGGGAAAATAGTATTTTTTTCCATTGCCTACTGTATAGTGCTAACGTTCTACTTCCTCGGGAGAGTGCTAACAAAACAGTTATGGGGTAAGTAATGCAGATACTTTTTTTCGATTTTCAGTGCCCTAGTTGGCATAAGAGCTGATTTTTACCAATTTTCAGTGTATTTGCAAGTACAAAAAATGTCATGAAAGAACTTCTCATTGAGGCCAGGGCCCCCCAACATTTTGGAACCCATGGGCACCTTTGGAATTTTTAATGGGGGCCATGAGGGCTGCTGTAAAATGGCTACCATAGGAGATGGAGCCAAACACAATACCCCCCCCCCCTCCTTGTTTTGCAAAAGAAGGGAGTTAAAGAAAGGAAGGAAAGCTTGAGGGAAGGAAGGAAGGAAGGAAGGAAGAGAAGGGGGAACAAAAAAGAAGGCGAGCCTGAACGGGGGACAGAACCACAAGGCAAGATGCTTACTAGTCCTCGTGACCCTCCAGTGGCTGAGGCAGGTATTACAGCCAGGGAAAATGGCAGCAAACAGAGAGCCCCGCCTTACAAAGGCCCCGTCCACTTTTTGAGCAGCTTGGCAGGCGCCAGGGGAGGTACAGGCAGGCACCCATGATGCTGATACCTACTGATGTTACACTGGCCCTGACACGGTGATTTTACTTGTACTCTTAGGACTTAAACTGGAAGGCATATATTGGCAATTTTACTATCTGCGATATATGTAATTGCTTCCGACACAAGGCCAGATACATTTGCGGCCCCACAAACAGAATTTTCTTGTGTCATTCAATTCCAGATTGGAACATTCCATTTTCGGTCCTGTACCAATTGTTTGCTGCCTTACAAATATAATAGGGGCTTTGTTGTCTGTTGCATTCTGTACTATTTGACCTCTGAAGAAGATGTGTCAGGTCATATATGATTCTTTTTGTGCATTTGTCACTTTGATTGTTTTATGAGGCTTTACTTGGGCTCCTACAAGGTTTTTATATGTTTTTGAAATGTTTGTCTATACCTATTGATGTTTTTAACTTTTGGCCCTTGACTGGTTTTCTAAACTTCATTTGGAGGTTTTTGCTTGGTTGGTTTAGTTTTTCTTGCCCTCTCTTCGTGGGACCACATTAAGGAACCCTGGTCTATTCAGATAAGTTTCTGTGTTGTTTATAGACGTAATGGTAATGGATGCAAATCATTCCCTTTCTGCATGCCATTTGGTTCGCTGAAGGCATTCAGCTCTCTTCCATCAGGTGCACTGCCACCGTGCCAGTCACTCAGTAACAGGCTCACCATTTTAAATAACAGGAAGCCCTCCCATACCGCACACAGTTGCCTGACAGCATGGCCATCTCCCCCTGCCACATAGGCTGTTCCCAGAGGCAGCATGTGTGCGCTGTGTACAGGAAACAGGAGAGGAGCTGGCCTCTATTTATCCAAAGGGTGGGATGGCCTCATGGTGTGGTGCCTTGCAGCACAGATACCCCACTGGTGAAGGAAGAAGCTCAGGGAATGTTTGTGGCAGGGGTCATTTCGTAGAAAAAGAGGTGCAGGAGCTCATTAGCATAACTCATTAGCATAACTCATTAGCATAACTCATTTGCATATGCCACACCCCCTAACATACCGGAAGTGTGTCAGAAGGCAACACCCACCCCTCAGGCTCCACTCCACAGGTGAGTGAAACTGACTTGCTCTTCCTCCATTCCCTTCCCCATCCAATACTTTGTGCAATAAAAATAGGCGTAAAGAACACACCCTCATTCTCTTCCTGCTCCCTTGAAACCACCAGGTTTCAAGTAGACTTGAGATACCCAGGACATGTGCACCACCCATCCCTTCCCCTTCCCCTCCCCACAACAAGACACCCTGTGAGGTAGGTGGGGCTGAGAGAGGTCTTTTCAGAACTGCTCATGAGAGAACAGCTCTGAGAGAACTTGTGACTGGCCCAAGGTCACACCAGCAGCTGCATGTGGAGGAGTGGGGAATCAAACCCGGTTCTCCCAGATTAGAGTCCAACTCCTGACCACTACACCAAACTGATAAGGTGGAAGCTGCTGAAGGGTTGGTGAAATTTCTCCAGTACTTATGTGCCATGTGCCCAGATAAAAAATGGTACACTTAGAAAATTTATATGCCACCTTGAGCAAGTCTCTGGAAAAGCAGCACACAGTCATAAAAGGAACAATGATAAAATTATCAATATTAAAACAAAACATTAAAAACAATAAAGACCCTAGCAGGGCTTTCCCCAGGGCGCTGTGCCTCTGCACTGCTCGGGGAAGCCGAGGAGGGGGCGGGGCTTGATCATGTGCCCGCCCCCTGGGCTCCTCACTCCCGGAGCTGCGCTCCTGTGTGCTCCCGCTCCAACAGACGCCTGGTTTGTGGGGATTCTCTTCAGTGTGCACAAAGGTGCTCAGCATACAAGAGCAGAAGGATTACCTGTCTTGTACCAAATATGAAAATATTGTAAAGCTTATTGTGTTCCTCTTTTTCTCCCCCAGCAAGATGCAGAAGACAGTCATAAGAGGGGACGCCGCACAAGTTGTAAGATCATTAAAAGTGCAAGCTTGCTTTTGGAACCCAGTGCAACTTTAATCAAGATGAAAGCATTCATCGCAACTGGTTCTTAATCTTTTGTTGAAAATAGCCTTTTCCCCCAGGTACAGAGTTTAAAAAGCCATCAACGTCGAAGGAGAAAAAGTAGACGAATAGTGTTTCTAACAAATGTACTATTTCTGTATGCAAGAAAACTGGGTATATAGAAATGAAACATGCATACATATGCATGTATGTATAAATGCACATCTGCAAGAATGCACGTTACACTTAGCACCTTTGTAAAGAAAAACAGTGACAAGCATAAGAATTGTGTTGCTGGATCAGATGAAGATCCGTTGAGTGTAACATCCTGTTCAAACAGTCCTCGTGCTTCAGCAGGTACCGGAAACAAGAGCCTGCCTGGACCAGTTTAAAGATGGGTCAGCCACTTAAGTGGTTCCTCAGAACGGCCAGTTGTCAGAATGAGAATATTTCATAAGTTGTGTGTATGGGAAGCATTTCAATAGGTTTTCAGTCTTCTGCTGTCTTTTTTCGAAAAGACTAATACATGATAAAATGAAATCACTGGCATATATCCAGCCATGTAGTTCTGAAGACTTAATGCAAAAGGGGGCAGCAATTTCTGCTGATACCTTGGTTCTGCTGCAAGCCCCCACTTTGCCCCTGATGTTGTTTCTGAAGGTCTACTCACCCTCAGGAACAACAGTAGGTGGGACCCTGTGGACTGCAGCTGGAGAGGGAAGCAAAGTCCACAAAGTCCATGGATGATTTGGTATACTTTATTGTCCTGCATTTTTATGCAGTGTTTGTCCTCTTGGGCGGAGTGGACCACAAGAAGCACATTACTTCTCCAGAGTCTACACTGGCTTTTTACAGCAATAGGCAAATAAAAGTTTGAGCTTTTAGACTACACTTCATTATTTTGCTCCTGAGCGGCTTCCAAAGAATCAGGCATTAAAAAATAGTCAAAATAAAAAAGTCTTTTTTAAAAATAGTAAAATTAAATCAGAGACCAGCACAAACCCAATTGTTAAAAGCACTTTAAATATTTTGGGGCGTTTTTTTAAATTGCTGCTATTGTTCTGAGGGTGCTAAAACGTTACTCTTATTGCTACTATTTTAGTGCAAACAACGTTTGCTTCGTTGCTGCTGTACGTCGTCATTTGGTGTTGTCATTTTTTAAAATGTTTAGATTGTTATAATTGTCCTATATTAGCACTTTTGTTGGAAAGAGCAGAATACAAATAATTTAAATAAATAAGCTTCTTAGAAGAAAGCCAACAGAATCCCTGTTTCGACTCACGATACTTATACTGAAAAACAAAAAGGAAAAATTAATATAATCACTGGGGGGAGAGTGTTTTTCCAGCCCAGGGATGTGAACCTGCTCTTTCAGGAGGAGTGCAGCCCCATCCAGGACAACCATAAGTGTCAACTTCAGGGGGGCTGGGGAGCTGGAGCCCCCCCCCCCAAACTTTTCCAGGAGGTGCTGAGCCTCCACCGGAGACAATGGACTATGATGTCTCTGGCCCAGCCCCAGCCCCCCCCCCCCCCCCCCCCGGAAATTGGAAAGTCTACGACCTTGACCCTGGTAGGCCATAGAGCCAATAGCATCTTTTGTCTTACCTAGACAGGGCTTCCAGTTACTGTCATGTTGACAGCCCTGCTTCTCACATAAATAACTTTTAAATACCATTCATTTTAGATAGAGATTTAAACCTGAGCTTACAATTCTGCTCTTGAAATTCATGGGCTCAGTTTTGGGACACATTGTGCCTTTCCATAATGTTAAGCTGAGAAAACCAAATTAGATGCATGTTTTTTAAATAACGTTCCTCATAGTAATATGTATCATGGGATTCTTGTCATAAACACATTAGGGTCTCATCTTTAACTTTCTTGTCACCAACATGTTCATCAAATCAAAGCCAATATACTTAACACCCTCATCCCAAACACGCACATTGTGGCAGTCTGCTTTTTGTAAAGAGCACTTCAGTGTCAACATCACCTTAACTTTTGGATGCTATGCTAGTCACCCTCTGTATTTGTCAGGAGTGATCATTATACGCCAAAACAAAGTGAAGTACTTATCTCAGCCAGCAAGTTCCAAAAGGCTGCCATTTTTCTTTTCCAGTTGATGGAGAAATTTGGGTTCAATTGAAGGGGTCCAAATAAGTAAAACTGTGTTCAGAAGAACAAAGTTTGAGTCCAGTGGCTCCTTTAAGACCAATAAAGTTTAATTCTGGGTATAAGCTTTTGTGTGCATGCACACTTCATCAGATGCACACGAAAGCTTATACCCAGAATTAAACTTTCTTGGTCTTAAAGGTGCCACTGGACTCAAACTTCGTTCTGTTGCTTCAGACCAACACAGCTACCCACCTGAATCTATGTTCAGTAGAAGCAAAGTCTTTATTTGGTAGACCATGGTCAAGGAATGTATCCCTACAAAAGTTCAAGCCACGGACAACTTTACAGACAAAAGCATAAGCATATATAGGCAAATTGACATCAGGATCTTGCAGAACTGTTACACCAATTACACAATTACAACTCAACACTATACCAAATCTAAAGCAATCTAAACTTCCTTCTTAACATGCTTTTATGTAAAACTGTTACCTTATCTATGGTACTGTACAAGCCCAATACGAACTGCGGACTAGTAATGTTTAAGGAAACAGGTTCTGTGTTAAAGGTTAGTTTGCCCTATGCAGTGAGGAATGCAGACTTTTGGAGACTTCAGCTGAAAACACAGAGGAGCGCTGGCTCAGCGCAGAGTCAAACGTTTCCCTCGGTACCTTACAATTCTTTACTTGACCTTCACTGACATGGCTGCACTGTGGCTCATTCACATTTTACCTATTTCTCCTTCACAGTCTGTACAGTGTAGTATTTAAAAACAATAACAACAACAACTAGGCCACAGCAGCCAGGATCATTTTATTTATGTTTTTTAAAAAAACATTTATTAGATGCCTTTTCTTCCTTTCAGTATCAATAAAATACATAAAATATAATACATAAAATACATACAAAAATTTACTTCACAATTTAGGACTGCTAGTAAATGACTCAAATGCGGCTCTAAATAAAACCCAAATGCGGCTCTAAATAAAACCTGAAGGTCAACAGTGAGGGGGCCAGGCGCACCTCCCTGGGGAGATTTTCCATAATCATGGGGCCGCCACTCGAACAGCCCTCTCTGGTGTACCCACCAAATGAGATTATTTGATTGACGGGACAGTCGGGAGGGGCCACTCCCTGTGATCTGAATTCCTGGGCAGGCATCTAGGGAAGACGACGGGCACCTCGGGCAGCCCAGTCCCAAGCCATATAAGGCTTCTGATATTTTGCTTCAGGTACAAAAATACCTCTAGCCGGCACTTGCTGCCTCTGAAGCACATCCTTGCCTTTTCCTTGAAGCTGCAAGATCGTTCTGTCAGAAAGGCCGTTATGCGGGGAACAAAAGCGACCATTGTTCTAATCCAGAAATGTTTTCACAAACTGCATGAGTTTGGGGAAGATATATGGTGACTCATTCCCGAGAGAATGAATCATTAAGAGAGAAGTTCCACAGTGAATAGGTTACAATAACTATTTTTTAAAATGGTCATTATATCCCTCTTCTTTGTATCAGACCATAGTAGTTCCCTACCACCACCACCACTCCAGGAGTCACCTTTCCCAAGACTGGATGGGGCTGCTGAGGAGAGAAAGATCTGGGGCCATTAGCACTGGTTCTAGCCCCCCTGGTCTGCAAGTAATCTTGGGCATTCTTGAATCAGCCATAATTCCCAGTAAGTATGCGTAGATGAAACCTTAATAAGTGATACAGAATGCATTCGATTTAAGCGGCAGAGGCTTATGAGAAAGGCCAATGTAATGATTCCTAGAATTTTTCCACAGCATTGTTGAAACAGGACTTGAGAATCCAGCAAGACTCTCCAACAGGAGCTTGGGATAGAAATGGAAGGGTTTAAAGAAACAAGAGCAGTGGAACATGAGCTTAAAGTGAATTTTGAAGTCCTTGGCCCCTACACCTATTCAGAACAGCCACATCTCTCTGTTATATCATTTTGGTTTCCCTAACAAACCAAGCATTACAAACACTGCCCTCTTACCGTTTGGAAATTGTTAACAGGATACATACCCCTTTGATTAAAGCTGGAAGAATTCAACTGGTCCCTCTGAAAGAGAAAGCACAGGGAAAGGGTGGCTTTGAAGAGGCTGTAACAACAGGACATGAGTGCCATCGTTCAAATGCATGAGTTATTTTAACCACTTTCAAATGCATTGCTATTCTTATTTGGCGAATACTATATTTAACAAGTGTCCATTTTGCTCGAGTTCTAGAATATTTATAAACCTCAAAAACATTGTAAAAAGAATCAAGCCATAACCTTGGAGTCTCGCTGCTCTTAATGATTAAGCACCTATTTTCCCTTTGATCCTGCTCATTCAGGGCACGTCTCAAAAAGAACGGCCTCCTTCATTGATCAGTGTCAACTCTGTTTAATTTTCCTTTGGGGCTTGAAAGTTAATGTCTTCAGTCAATTTTTTGGGTTGTTGTTTACAAATTTTAGTCTCCCCGTTTATTTTTTTCACCACTCATAGAACATATCCCTTTCTCTCACACAGAGTCTGTTGGCCTATAGATGCAGCATTTTTATATACCCTTTACAAAGAAGCGATTATTTGTCAGTTTCCATTTTGTCCCAGAGCCAGGGATCTGTTCTTGGCTGGTATCAATTATACCACCTTTGAAATTGTTTTAAATGACGTAGTAAGGCAAACTCATCTGGTTTTAGGATAGCCTGGAAAACAAAGCATAAAACCACAGTTTCATTTCATCCACTTCAGGGCAGAAATCAGGCCGTCCTGTTTTGCAATTTTGCATGGGTGACACCCAAGGCCAATACCTCCTTCTGCCATGAATAAAACGGCTTTGCTTTTACTGTGCTAAAAGCATCGTCTTTATTTTGTCCTGTTGTGCAGTAGATCTGAAAAACTGAGGACTCGTGGGGGAGGGGGAAGCCATTGCTGCTATGTTGGCCCAAAAGAGAAAGAAAAACTTGGGCTACACCAAGGAATGTGCCAGCAAACCAAAAAGGGGAAAAATATGCCAGGTGACAGTTTTCTTTTCATACAAAGCCCCTACGCATTTCGTGTCAACGATAATAGAAGAGAGTTTTCTACAGAATTACTACAGTAAATGATTTTGCATACATCTCTTTATTGACTTCGTTATTTTTGTCACGGATGTTGTGTTAGGATTTCTAGCCTCCCGGTAATGGCAGGAGATCTCAGTTCACCTGGAGAAAATGGCTGCTTTGGAAGGTGAACTGTATGGTCTCATACCACATTGAAGTCCCTCCCCTCCCCTCCTCTCCCCAAACCCTGCCCTTCCCAGGCTCCACCCCCAAAATCTCCAGTTATTTCTCAACCCAGAGTTGGCAACCCTAAGGTGACTTGAAGGGACAACACAAGACACACACAAGTTGACTTGAAGGCACAACACAAACACAGCACACACACATATATACTTATGGGGTCACCATAATTTGGCTGTGATTTGGCAGCACTTTCCACCACTACCACCATTTTTTCCCTGAAATCTGAAGATCACCCTAAAGTCACAGAAATATATATCCTGCCCTGTGCCCCCCCCCTAACCCTACAGGGGGGGTAGACATGGGAATTAGACATATCATTCTGAATAATTCATCAGATTGTAAAGGTGCACTCGGTTAAGGTATACAGCCAATTGTATCACTGGCAACGCCAACCCTTTCACTGAATATGAAAGTATACACCATGTAATGTGGATTAAACCCCATCTCAGATAAGGATTTTCTGCTACAGTAAAAATCAGCTTCACATCCCTTTCCGATTTCAAGTGATGTAATTAGGTGAGTCATCCGAAGCGCATATGTATTAATGCCTGGAGCTCAGAGTATCACATTCTTTGATGACCAAAAAACACTCGCCCACAGATATTTAATTTAATGAACACATTTATTCCCAAAGTGACAGATCTCACTACCAAATGCATAAAGCCTGAATGGCCTCGCAACCACTGGAATAATCTGAAAGAAGAACAAGCATTAACAAGCCTAAGACAAGTTGCCCTGACCCACTTTTTCGGGGGGGGGGGGGGGGAATTTTTCTATCATGGGAATATTTCCAATTAATGCTTGTTTCTGAGTACAGTCTTCTGGCACATTCTCTTGTACAGCCCCTACTGAAATGCGACACAACAGTGTCAGCGAAGAAAGAACATACGGAGAAAGGGTTCCAAAACCTACTCCTGTCCTGCTGTGATACACTTTTAGTCCCTCTCAACCAACACACACACACAATTCATTGATGTTAGAATAAGACTCAGGGCCACGCTAGACTTGGCAGCTGCAGACCTGCGCATCAGCAATGGATTGCTGCCAAATTGTTATACAGGTTGCCAACCTCCAGGAGATGGCTGGAGGTCTCCTGCTATTACAATTGCTCTCTGTCATGAGTGCCTCTGGGGATCTGCCTCCTGCGGATCTAAGTGAGGTGGAGGATCAGCTCCCAGCTGCAGAGGAGCCTCCACCTGAGCCAGATGAGGCTCAAGCAAGCACCTCCCAGGCTTTTGCCCCAGCAGCAGCTGAGCCACAGTTAAGTTCAAGCCCACCTGATTCACCTCCTCCGGTGGAACATCTAAGATCCCGATGCAGGCAAGACTTAGCTGTGAGAAGGAAAGAGGCACGCCTGTGTGGTCGCAGGTCACTAAGCCCTGAGTTTTAGTAGGAGCCGGGACCTCACTGCCAGTTGCTAACTAGCACAGGAAGTGGCTGGGTATTTAGGCACAGCACAGAGACTACCAACTTGTGCTAGCAACAAGTCTTCTTGGCTAAGCTCTGCACCCATTCGGCTTGTGACTGGACCTGTTTCTGGAACCTCTGGCTTTTGACTCTGGACCTGCTTGACTTTGGCTCTGTTGACTCCTTGGACTGGTTTACTTGTGAGTTTTCCCGCTTTGACCCTGGCTTGGACTGACTCTGCTTCTGGCTCAGTGTTTTGGACTTGGCAATTGGTTCCTGCTTTGGTTTGACCTCGGACTATCCTGGACTTGTGCTTGACTCCTGGCCTGTTGGCACCCAGCCCGTGACACTCTCCAGGCAACAGAGATCAGTTCACCAAGAGAAAATGGCCACATTGGACAGCAGACTATGGCAGCCCCGTTGCTAGGGAATTTTGGGGGGCTCGGGGGGGACACCAGCTCATCAAAGCCCAGTGCTGGCAGCAAGTTGGGGCACTTTGGGGGCAGCCCGAGAGGGAGGGAACCCAGAAGAAACACTGGGGGGCTGGGCCCTGTCAGCCCCATGTTAGCTACGGGCCAGGACTATGGCATTACACCCCACTGAAGTCCCTCCCCTCCCCTATCCCTGCCCTTCTCAGGCTCCACCCCCAGAATCTCCGGGTATTTCCCAACCCAGAGCTGGCAGCCCTACCTATATAGCAATTTGGCAGCAATCCATTGCTGATGCGCAGGTCTGCAGCTGCCAAGTCTAGCGTGGCCCTGAGTCTTATTCTAACATCAATGAATCGGGCTTCCTGTTTTTCCATCTTGACTAGTTTGGCCCTCCATTTACATTCAAAGAAGAAGAAGAAGAAGAGATTGGATTTATACCCCGCCCTCCACTCCCCAAGGGAGTCTCAGAGCGGCTTACAAACTCCTTTTCCCTTCCCCTCCCCACAACAAACACTCTGTGAGGTAGGTAGGGCTGAGAGAGCTCTTTCCCAAGCTGTCCTTGAGGGAACAGCTGGTACAGAGCTATGGCTTGCCCAAGGTCATCCAGCCACGTGCAAGTGGAGGAGTGGGGAATCAAACCTGGTTCTCCCAGATTAGAGTCCGCGCACTTAACCACTACACCAAAGGCTCTGGCAAAGCTGGCTTATGGGGGGGGGGGGGGGGTTTCCAGCTGAAGTTTACAGCCTGGAAGAAAAAAAATAACTGCTTGCTTACCTCTCGTAAATTCTTTAGCATAGATGTTTGGGGTCAAAAGCACCATCTACTGGGAAGCTGTTTTGTGCCCACTTCACTAAAATGAGTGAAGCCTCTCAGGCTGGTCACCTACCTTGTCACGCCTAATTTCATGACAAGACTCTTAGCAATTAATATTATTATAGAGCAGAAGGAACATGCCTGGTGCTTTACAGAGGAACAAAAGCAAAAATGACAGGTCTCCTTCCTCAGGAGGTGGTGGGCTCTCCTTCTTTGGAAGTTTTCAAACAGAGGCGAGATGGCCATCCAGCAGCAATGCTGATTCTGTGAACTTAGGCAGATCACGAGAGGGAGGGCAGGAAGGGTTGCCTCAGTGCTCAGTTCTTGTGGCCCTTTCTTACGCGCTCAGGGAAATGCTGATCACCACTTTGGGGTCAGGAAGAAATTGTTCTCCAGTTTGGCTGGAGATCCTGGAGAGATCCTGGAGGGTTTGTAGGAGGGTTTTGCCCTCTTCTGGGCATAGAGCAGGGATCACTGGGTTGGGTATTTGTGAATTTCCTGCATTGTACAGGGGGTTGGACTAGATGACCCTGGAGGTCCCTTCCTACTCTATGATTCTATGATTCTTGGGAGAGAGATATACGCAAGTTACATTGCATGAGTCTATGGTTGTTTTCTTGAACATAGGTACCACCACTGTAATTTGACATGACCAAGTAATTATGCATCAGTTTGCCACTTTAGTTTCACTAGAAGAAGAAAAAGAGATTGGATTTATACCCTGCCCTTCACTTGGAGTCTCAGAGCAGCTTACAAACTCCTTCCCCTCCCCCTCCCCACAACAGACACCCTGTGAGCTAGGTGGGGCTGAGAGAGCTCTCTCGAGAACTGCCCTTGAGAGAACAGCTGTGACAGAACTACAGCTTGCCCAAGGTCATCCAGCAGGTGCAAGTGAAGGAGTGGGGAATCGGTTCTCCCAGATGAGAGTCCACGCACTTAACCACTATACCAAACTAATTTTTAGCTGTAGTCTTAAATAATGCATTTGCTGCTGGAAAGATACGTTGTATTTAAGTCCAAGCATAAGTGGAACATTTAATCAAGGCTTTTTTCCCTGAGTCCCTACCCTCTTCAGTTCTCTGCGCAGGGAGGTCTACTTGGCAACATTTCTACACGGCTTCCACTAATAGGCAAGAGCATTTTTATTCCAAAAGGCCTTCCCTGGGTGCTTAATAGATTGTTACTTAACGATTCCCAATTATGCCGCTTATAGTTTGGTCTTTTAAAATTGCATTTTACATAGTTTTCATTTACAAATCACTGAGTGTATCTTTACTAAACAAATATATCTGCTAATAAATGTACACTACTGATAATATAACCTGACCTGGATAGCCCAGGCTAGCCCAGTCTTATCAGATCTCGAAAGCTAAGCAGTGTCAGCCTTGGTTAGTATTTGGAAGGGTGACCTCCAAGGAATACCAGGGTCATAGCACAGAGGCAGGCAATGGCAAACCACCTCTGAACATCTCTTGCTTTCACCAACTCTATGGGATCACTATAAGTCAGGTGTGACTTGATGGCACTTTCCAACACCTTCACCACCAATTATAATAATATAGATTTTAAAGAATGTAACTTGGGGGGAATGGACATTGTTAAATAAAGTTTTCAAACAAATTATAGCATTGTGAATATACAGACAGATCTATGTAAGTAGACCTATGTTGCAGCCTCATTAGGAATTCTATGTACTGTCCTGATTGCTATATCTGTAAAAAGATATTGCAAGGTTGGAAAAAGAACAGAGGGGGCAACCAAGATGATTAAGAGGTTGGAACACCTTTCCTATGAGGAAAGGCTAAAGAATCATGGACTTTTCAATTGGGGGGGGGGGGGAAGCAACTAAGGGAAGACATTATGTAGGTTTATAATATTACGCCCAGGGGGAAAGAAGCAGACAGAAATAACTTTATCCCTCTGTCCTGTAACACTAAACCTCAGTTTATATCTCCGGTACCTGGCTGTCAAGCTCCGCCTCCTGCCCCTGGTCCGTGCCCCCTGTAGCCGTGGTCCTCACTCGCCGAGGGGGTCCCCGGGAAAGGTTGTGCTGGAAATGCAGAGGGATTAGGCCTCAGATATGGCACTGGGGTTGAGTTAAACGTTACCCAAGCTCCCCTACTGCCTCCAGGGGCCAAGTCTCTTATCAGCCGCTCTCACTCTCTCTGGCATCCGCTAGACTTCCGACTCCCTGGCTCCTCCTCCCTGGCCCATCCATTCTCCTGCTTTTATTCCTGCAGCCCCTTCCCAGAGCTCCCCTCGCCCGTGCCCACCCCCGATCTCACCCTTGGCCCCGCCCCCGTTTATAACAGGAGACGCCGGGCAGCCTCGCTGGAAGCCCCGTGCCCCTCCCATCTGCGACTCCGCCGCTCCCGGGGCTGTAGCTGCTGGCTCTTCCTCTCCGGGGGTGTCCCACCGTTGCGTCCCGGGTCTGGGCGTTCCTCCTCCCGCCCTGCCGAGCTCTGTTCTGCCCGTGCCATGACCGGGCCACTCCCCAATGCTGCGGAGGTGCCGCGGGCCGCGAGGCGCCGCTCTGGCCCGAGCGGCAACGAGGCTCTTTGCTGTCGGGGCTTCCGCGCCGCGGGACGGCGCGAGGGCTTCGGGCGCGCTTTGGACCGCAGTGGGGCCAGCTGGGCTCGGGACGGTCTCATCTGACTTCGGTGGCCGTGCAGGCGGGGTAAGTGCTTGTGCTGGTTTTGGGGGCGGCGGCAAGTCCCAGGCCCGCGGGACGGGACACCCCCCCCCGCTGAGCCCTCGGTTCCGGTCGTCATTCTCGAAGATGCGCGAAAGATGCTTCTCGATGCTCGGCTCCCGCTCTATGACGTACTGTGAACGAAAAGGGAAGAAGGGAGAGATACCATCGGCGAATTCGAGGGTTAGAATCTTTCATACGGGACATCCAAAGGAGTGGGGCGTGATCGAAAACTAACTGAAAGGGGTTGTTTGTTAAATAATATTGAAGTGCTCCTACGGCCCATTTCACGGCGAGGGCCTCCTTCTCCACCGTCGAATAGCGGACTTCCGCCGGTTGTAGCTTGCAACTAAGGAACAGGACTGGTCGTAGAGCTCCCTGTGTCTGTTGAACTAGCATTGCCCCCAAACCGGTCCCCGAGGCGTCCGTGTGGAGCTCAAAAGGGATGGAGAAGTCCGGGTTGTGTAGGACCGGCGATCCCGATAGGCTTTGGCGTAGGCTTTGGAATGCTTGATCTTCCTGGGGCCCCCAGAGGATTTGGTTAGGGCAGGCCTTGCGCAAGCAGTCCGTAAGAGGGCTGGCGGTGGTAGCGAAATCCGGGATAAAGTGGCTGTAGTAGCCTACAAACCCAAGGAAGCGTCGCAGCTGCCACTTGGTCCGGGGCCGGGGTTGATTCTCCAGGGTGACGATCTTCTCTGGCAACGGTCGGAGCTGTCCCTTTCCAACCAAGTATCCGAGGTACTTCAGTTCTTGAAAGCCTAACCTACTCTTTTTGGGGTTTGCCTTTAAGCCGGCTGCCGCGAGAGCTTGCAGAACCTGTTGCAGGTGGGCTATGTGGGAGGACCAGTCGGGGCTGCATATAATAATGTCATCTAAGTAGGCCCATGCAAAGCCGCTACACTGAGCCAATGCACGGTCCACCAATCGTTGAAAAGTGGCCGCTGCTCCATGGAGGCCAAAGGGCATCCGTTTAAACTGAAATAACCCCTGCGGGGTTGCGAATGCTGTCTTTTCCCGGTCCTCTAGGGCGACTGGCACTTGCCAGTAGCCTTTCGTGAGATCTAGAGCGGACAGAAACCGGGCCTCCCCCAGCTGGTCTATGAGTAAATCGGCCCGTGGCATCGGGTATGCATCGAACCGGGCTATCCAATTGACCTCCCGGTAATCGACGCAGAAGCGCACCGACTGGTCCGGCTTGGGCACGAGGACCACTGGGCTCCTCCACACGCTATGGGATGGTTCGATAACATCTAGGCATAGCATGTCATCTATCTCTTTAGCTATCACCCCCTGCAGTTTTGGCGGAACGGGCCGCCAATGACTTTGGGCTATTTGACCCTCGGGGGTCAGGATACGATGGACGGCCAACGGGGTACAACTGGGCCATGTGGAGAAGACCTGCGGCCCCTTGGTCAATAGCTTGTCCAGGTCCTTCCGCTGGTCTTCAGAGAGCGTCTCGTCCAAAACCGGCCTTTCCAGGGAACCCGGGACTGCCCACCAGGGCAAGGAACCATCCGGCAAGTCTCCGGGGTTTTCGACTAGCAGTCCCTCCTGCTGAGAGGGGTCTCGGGCACACCATAATTTTAAGTCGTTAACGTGCACGCGCTTGCTGCCGCGGGCGCCCTGATTGCACCTAACTTCGTAGGACAGCGGCCCTAATACTCGGATGATGGGGAAGGGCCCTTGCCAAGGATCGCCCGCCGGCTTGGCCATTACAGCGTGGGAGACGAGGACTCGGTCCCCTACTTGGAACTCTCGGAGCCAGGTTCCTTTATCGTACCTTTGCCTTTGGTATGCTTGTGCCGCTTCCAAGTTAGCCCGGGCTTCCCTGCGGATCCATTCGAGGCGTTCCTGCAGCCTCTGGACGTACTCGCAAGGGGGCAATCCCGTAGATATCATGGGATCTACCCGTTCGCCTTCTACCAGACCGAGTATCCTTCGCGGTTGTCTGCCAAACAAGAGCTCAAATGGAGAGAAACCCGTTGAGGCCTGGGGGGTTTCCCTCAGGGCTAGCAAAAGGGGGTCTACATACAAGTCCCATGAGGTAGGCCGATCATGAGCCATTTTACGGATCATTGTTTTTAGCGTCTGGTTCATTCGTTCGACCAGGCCATCGGTTTGCGGATGATGTACGGACGTGTACAACTGGCGTATTTGTAGAGCTTGACAAACCTGCTGCATGAGTCGGGCTGTAAAGGGTGAGCCGCGGTCCGTCAGAATTTCTTGGGGAAGGCCCACCAACGCAAAGAACCTCATTAGGGCTCGGGCCACCCCGGCACTTTTGAGACTGGGCAGCGGGACCGCCTCCGGAAAATGAGTGGCATAATCCATTATCACGAGGAGATAACGGGCCCCTCTTGGCGTCCGCGGCAGGGGCCCCACGAAATCCATGGCTATGCGTTCGAATGGAGTGTGAATCACCGGTAGCGGGGAGAGGGGGGCTCGTGGTTCCGCTCACCCCACCAAGCGTTGGCACAGCTCACAGGACCTGCAATATGCTCGCACATCCTTGGCCACCGTGGGCCAAAAGAATCGAGCCAAAATACAAGTCATCGTATTTTTGACCCCTTGATGCCCCGCGCACGGGTGATCATGGGCGGCTTTCCTAATGGGGAGGGTTTGACCATGGGGTACTAACAGCTGTTTGTAGGGGCCTAGCCTCCCCTTCACCTCCCGGAACCAGGTCCCCCCTTCCCGGACGATACGGGGTAGTCGGCCGCTGTGGCGGTGATCCAGTATTTGCCCCTCACTTACCGCTACATGTCGGCGCAGTCCGGCCAGAGCCTTGTCCCGTTCCTGTGCTTCCTGGAACGCCGGGTCATGGTCCCACCCAGGACCGAGCCCTGGGGGGTCTGTCCGTTCCTCCTCGTGGGCTGGTGGCGCTGGTTGGGAAGGATCTGCCTCGTCCGCTGGCCCAGAAATATCCGTCGGGAGGCGCTTTGGTGGGCTGGTGTGGCGGAGAGGACCTGGATCGGGTAGGGCTGCCTATAACGCTTCCGCAAACCGAGGGGCATCGTGCCCCAGCAACACTGGATAGGGAAGTCGTGCAACTCGTGCCACGGGCACCGTCCAGCTGCGGCCCAGGTAGGTAATGGTGGCCAGCACGACGGGGCAGCGCTCCTCATGGCCGTGAAAGCACACGATGGTGGACCTCAGGTAAGTCTGGTGCCAGCAAATGAGAGCGGATCATGGATATGGAACTTCCACTATCCAGGAGGGCCAGAAGGTCCTGCTGTTCTAGCCGTACCGGCAGGACCCAAGCGGGCGGACGTCCTTCTGTGACGGACGCTTGCAATGATAACTCCCCGCCGAAGTCACATTCCATCAGGGGGCAGTCCCTCTTCAGGTGGCCCCACTGGCCGCACGTGTAACAGGGACCTACCTCGGCCCCCCGTCGGCCGCCACCCAACCCTGGCGGTGGACCCGGAAGCGCGGACCCTCCTCTGCTGGGACCATCTCCCCCCTGTGCCAGCGCCGGCGGAGGGAACCGAGGGAGGAGGTCAAGCCCGCTGGGGGGGCCCTGCGAGGGTTGGGCCCGTGCTTGTCCTGAACGGCCCATGTCGTCTTGCAGCCCCGGCGGCCCACTCCCTGCCGAATATTTACTTGTCGTCGCGGCTCCACACCCCAGGCGGCCCTGTTCTGACCTGGGGGGATTCTCCCGCACCTCGGCGGCCTGAAAATTCTCCCAGAGCTCCTGGGCCTCCCGGAGCTTTGTGGGCTTCCAGCAGGCAAGCCAGTGTCGTACCCGTGTAGGCAATATTGCCAATAACTGCTCAATTACAATCAACTTCACCACCCGCCGGGCGTCATTCGTAGTGGGGGCCAACCACCGGGTGGCGGACTCTCATAGGGCGGCAATCACTGCTCACGGCCGGGCCGCACTCGGTACTTGTAGGGCCCGAAACCGTTGGCGATACGTCTCGGGGGTGATTTCCAAGCGATCCAATATAGCCGCCTTCACCTTTTCGTAGTCCCCTGCATCAGCTCGCTCCAAGGCTTTAAGAGCGGCCTGGGCCTCCCCCGTCAAGTAAGGTCCTAGTATGGGGGCCCACTGGGCCCGTGGCCACTGTGCTGCTTCGGCTGCGCATTCAAAAGCCTCTAGGAAGGCCTCCACATCGTCCTCTGGGTTTAGCTTCGCGAGGGCCGGCCACGGGGCCCGGGCGGGGGCCGCACCCCCCCCCCTGCGGGGACACCTCCCCCTACCGGCAGAGCTGTCAACACCTGCCGTAAATCCCGCAGTAGTGTGGCCTGTGCGGCCTGCTGTTGCTGAGCCATGTCGCGGATCAGCTGAGCCTGATGCTCAGCCATCCACTGGCCGAACTGGGTTAGGTCCATCTTGTCACCTGGATCCTCCTTCTGGGGCGGCGGTCCAGCCGTAGTCACCGCTCCCAGGGGCGGCCAGAAGGTGGGGGCCCATAAAGGGTTGCGGGCGGCGGACCAACCTGCCGGGGTAGGGAGGCGAGGTAGCGGGCGCCCTACAAGTAGGCGGCTGCCCGCATTCTCCACCACGTTGTCAAGCTCCGCCTCCTGCCCCTGGTCCGTGCCCCCTGTAGCCGTGGTCCTCACTCGCCGAGGGGGTCCCCGGGAAAGGTTGTGCTGGAAATGCAGAGGGATTAGGCCTCAGATATGGCACTGGGGTTGAGTTAAACATTACCCAAGCTCCCCTACTGCCTCCAGGGGCCAAGTCTCTTATCAGCGGCTCTCACTCTCTCTGGCATCCGCTAGACTTCCAACTCCCTGGCTCCTCCTCCCTGGCCCATCCATTCTCCTGCTTTTATTCCTGCAGCCCCTTCCCAGAGCTCCCCTCGCCCGTGCCCACCCCCGATCTCACCCTTGGCCCCGCCCCCGTTTATAACAGGAGACGCCGGGCAGCCTCGCCAGAAGCTCCGTGCCCCTCCCATCTGCGACTCCGCCGCTCCCGGGGCTGTAGCTGCCGGCTCTTCCTCTCCGGGGGTGTCCCACCGTTGCGTCCTGGGTCTGGGTGTTCCTCCTCCCGCCCCGCCGAGCTCTGTTCTGCCCGTGCCACGACCGGGCCACTCCCCAATGCTGTGGAGGTGCCGCGGGCCGCGAGGCGCCGCTCTGGCCCGAACGGCAACGGGGCTCTTTGCTGTCGGGGCTTCCGCGCCGCGGGACAGCGCGAGGGCTTCGGGCGCCCTTTGGACCGCAGCGGGGCCAGCTGGGCTCGGGACGGTCTCGTCTGACTTCGGTGGCCGTGCAGGCGGGGTAAGTGCTTGTGCTGGTTTTGGGGGCGGCGGCAAGTCCCAGGCCCGCAGGACGGGACACTGGCATTACATTTTATGGCATGGCCCGGCCTGACAAAGTGACATTTATGTCAGATCCAGCCATCATAACAAATGAGTTTGGCACCCCTGGACTAGATGGACCACTGATCCAATCCAGCAGGGCTCTGCTTATGTTCAAATACCCTTGGTCAACCGTTAGTTAGGCATAAAAGGACATGATTGACAAGTGAGAAACGGTGGGCCAGTACATGTTTCCATTCTTAAGCTCCAAGCAAATTCTGTTGTTGCACAACAACACTTTTCCAAATCTCTTTTGGGTCTAGATTGGCAGCTGTAAGCAGGAACAGATGTTAGCGTCAGGAAGTTAGAGGTCTCTGGGTATTGACCCCCAACATAAGTTGAGCACAATTTCTGTAAGTGAATGGATATTTGGGGATTAATTTTGCTAGTTATTTGCATACACATTTGGCCAGATCCCCCATTCCTAATTGTAATGGCATGCACTTTTGGGGGGGGGAAAGGAGAGAATATTTTCAGTGGTGCGAGAAGTCATTGGATTAATTTACAGCATGTGTATGTATATTGTATAATGGGGATTTCAGAACTAATTTCCATTACTGTGGAAAATGTCTTTGAAAGGGCTGCAGCCAGCGGCGTGAATCATGCAATATGTATATTTCATTTCAAACACAGTGAGTCACTTTTTACTGAAATAATGCATCATTTGCGAACACACACACACCAAAAAAAAGCCTTCGATGTTTAAGAAAGTTGTGTACCACCCACATGCAACATTCTAGTCTTCTTTTAAAAATGCAAAAAAATATAAAAGCATGTGGAACAACCTGTTGTCATGGAGTAATAGTTATGCCTTCAGGCAGATAAAGATGCTACAGACTGAATGAAAAACAAGTGGGATATTTTTTTTTATTTTTTATTTTTTAAAAGTCATCTGGGTTACACTTAACAAATGTCAGACTGAAGATAGATGTTAAAAGTTTAAATCTAACATAGGTAGAAGCCAAGGTGTGTGTGTGGGGGGGGGGACTGAAGTCAGTTTATAGCTAGGACGACCTTAAGCACCCTTCTTAACATATCAAAAATCATAGTGCAAGACACTGCGTGGCCCAAAGTGACACAAAATGGATGCCAGACAGAAACAAGCCTGGACATGTACTTTAGAAGGGTAAGAGTGGCTGACTGTCTACTGCTCCCTCCACACACCAGAGAAATGCATAATTTAGGGCAATGAGTATCCCAAAAACCTACTGACTCACCCTTGGACTAATCCCATCAACACCCAGCCTCACTTCCCTAATTAAGCAATTAAATTAAATTAATTCTATTCACCTAAACTGTTAGCCATAGGTGTCAACTTCAGGGGGGCTGGGGAGCTGGAGCCCCCCCCCCTTTGAACTTTTCCAGGAAGTGCTGAGCCTCCCGCGGAGACAATGGCCTGTGATGTCTCTGGCCTAGTCCCAGCACCCCCCCTCCCGGAAATTGGAAAGTCTACACCTTTGCCATTAGCCCTTCCTGTCAGGTACCTGCAGGGTCATTAGACCTCTCCCACCTCAGAAAAACCCATTACGTTATTGTTTTTCTGGCAAACGCGTCATACCCACCAGAAGGCATGTTTTGCCCTATATCAGTAGCACTCTGCTTCCCGGCAGAGTGTGTGTGTGTGCATTGGATCCTCCACATACACCCCCACTTTGGTGGGCTCTCTTCTCTCTCAAAATGCTGGTCATTTTGCTGCTTCTGCGGACCTTTTCCAAGAACACTTAATTATCGCCCTTTCCTGAAATCCCTTTCCCCCTCTCCTCCTTGTGTTTCTCATAGTTAGCTCTTGTGTGTGTGTGTATTTATTGTGTGTATTTTCTTTTATTCTTTCTCTTTTCCTTAATAAAAAACTTTCTGGTTGAACATCTGCCTGGTTTATTTTGAGAGTTCTTATGACCCTACTCCTCTTTACAAGCTGTAGTTTGAACTTTCCCTCTGAGGGAACAGATCAGCCCGGCGGTCTATTAATACTACTCAGGTCCCTCTCTCTTTTTTTTTTTTGAAAACAAATTTTATTATTTTTCTACTTATTCAAAGTTTTACATAGTTACTTTTAAAATATTATCATCATTAACCAATTTTCTAAACAACTATGTATTCCAGTTACAATTCAAAACCTTTAGGGCTTCCTGCCTCACCTATACCATTTCTCTCTTAACTAGTCTCTTCAGGGATTAGTTTTTAAAGTATGAGTCAGGCACCAAGGTTTTCTCAAGATAAAATAAAACTGTAATTTATTGGCAGAACGCAATAGGGGAATATCGGTTGTTTGTACAGAGGACTCTTGGTTGCTGAAAGGGCTGGCACTGGCCCTCAGACTACGTTCAGGCCGTATGCTTATGGGTTTTTTTGTTGTTGTTGCATACAGATGGTTACACGTTCACTCAACTCTTCTATTATACTCTTTCCTGTCCTGCTTTGTGGTTCCTCTATAGCTGTGTCTTACTGGCCACTTTGCGTCACAGCTGGCCTCTACACAGCTGTCTAGACCAGTGGTTCTCAACCTGGGGGTTGGGACCCCTTTTGGGGTTGAACAAGCATTTCACTGGGGTCACCAGCTGGCATCCGAGCCACTCCCCTTCCCACCCCTCCCTCACCAAAATCCCTGCTCCGCTCACCCAGAAGTCCAAGCAGAGCACGGCGTAGCTTTCCTACAGAGTGGGGTTTTTTTTTTCCAGAGTCCTCTGTCTAAAGTTTTGCTTCTCCAGGTTGCACAACTTCTGCGTCTTCTGGTAAGCTTTTGTGTTGTAAATGTAGAAATCCTTGGGGAACAGGGTGAGATCCCCCCTCCAGTGGCCGCCCCCCCTCCTTTTTATTTTGAACACCAAAGTAGAAAGAAAGGAGGAGTGTGTGTGTGTGTGTGTGTGTGTGTGTGTGTGTGTATGGACAGAGAGAGAAAGAGAGAGGAGTAGAAAAAACTGTGGGTTAAAAACAATATATATCTTTAATCAGGCTTCTTACTATTTTCAGTGCCCAAAAAGTTGAAGCAAAAAATGTGGCTTCCGTTTCGCCCTCCTGCTCCAAGAGCCAAGTTTGATTCCAACCCAGCTCTCCTCTCCCCCACCCCCAGTCCTTTTTGAATTTCTCCAGCTTTTCCGTTCTTTGTTACTTTTTAGCTTTTATTTTTAATAAGAAAGAAATCATTTTTTTTCTGTTTCTGACTGCTCATGCCAGAAAGAGATGTACTAAAAGGACAGGATTGCCCATTGGAAACAATGGGAAACACTTAAAGGCCCATTGGAAATAATGGGAGCTAGGAATGCCAATTGATTTGCATGGGATCCACTGAAATACATTACAGTATAAGTAGAGTTGCAAAGAAAATGTGGAATGGATTTTCCATTAGGGTCTCTGGGCCCATAAAGACTACTCTGGGACTGGAATGACAGGCCCCAGCTTGGAATTAAAGCCTCAGGGGGTAGCAGAAGCCTTCTGGGACTGGAATGACAGGCCCCAGAGTGGAATGACAGGGCCTGGGGGTAGCAGGAGAGTTCTGGGACTGGAATGACAGACCACGAGAGTGGAATGACAGCCACTGTGGGTAGCAGGAGTATTCTGGGAATGGAATGACAGGCCCCAAAGTGGAATGACAGCCACTGGGGGTAGCAGGAGAGTTCTGTGACTAGAATGAGAGACCACGAGAGTGGAATGACAGCCACTGGGGGTAGCAGGAGAGTTCTGGGACTGGAACGAGAGACCACGGAGTGGAATGACAGCCCCTGGGGGCAGCAGGAGTATTCTGGGAATGGAATGACAGGCCCCGGAGTGGAATGGCAGCCCCTGGGGGCAGCAGGAGTATTCTGGGAATGGAATGACAGGCCCCAGAGTAGAATGACAGCCACTGGGGGTAGCAAGAGAGTTCTGTGACTAGAATGAGAGACCACGAGAGTGGAATGACAGCCACTGGGGGTAGCAGGACTGTTCTGTGACTAGAACAAGAGACCACGAGAGTGGAATGACAGCCACTGGGGGTAGCAGGAGTGTTCTGTGACTAGAATGAGAGATCACGAGAGTGGAATGACAGCCACTGGGGGTAGCAGGAGAGCCCAGGAAAAGTGGCAAAAGCCGCCCCCGCCCCACCTACCTTCCTTCCCCCCCTATTCCCCCTTTCTCCCTCTCTGTCTCTCTCTCTTCCCCCTACCTGCAACAGCCTCTCCCCCCCACCTACCTTCATTTTCTCATGGCATCTTCTGTTGAAGAAAAGTAAGTCTGAAGCCTGAGTGTTTGTTGTGTCTTGTTGGGAATAGCTTGCAAATATATGTGTGTCTAAAGTCTGTATTAAAGTTGTTTGGTGCTAACTGCCATGCAAGAGAAAACATCTGAAAAAGTAGCTTCATTGTTGTGTCTGTTGGCAGAATTTTATGGTTGGGGGTCACCACAACATGAGGAACTGTATTAAAGGGTCGCGGCATTAGAAAGGTTGAGAACCACTGGTCTAGACCCTGCCAGAGTTCAGCCCTCCCACAACCACATCTCACAGGCTCACCAGGATTGATGTATGTTAGTGTTTGTGTTTGCTTAGTTCACTACGATTGAGTCTGTTCCTTCCTAGAAACAGAATTCTCCACAGAGTCTCTTCAGAAGGCGAAAGTTGCTTCACTCTCTCAGCGCTTCCCTTCTGAGTCTGTTAATGGACAATAACCGAGAGCTCTGAGCCCAAACTGCCCCCTTCTCACTCTGTCATGTGACTCAGCAGGGTTCTAGGAACACACTCTGCTGGTCATAAGTTTTTTTTCTTCTTTAATCCCGTCACAGTTTTCTTAAGCGAAAAATCCCCATATACATAGGTGGAGAATCCCAGTTACCCCCTCTCGAACTGTCTCCTTTAAGCTAATTCCCCCAACTAATTAGGCAACCGCCTTTTTGGGTAACAATATACTCAGTCCTAGTGGTTCAGTTCAAATCAGCAAATAGAGCACTGTGCGAGCATACACATACCCACCTCTTCTAACTCCCACACTAGTTGAAAACTCTGTCTACAGTACAAATTAATTTTGGCATTATATCACTTAAACTGTCATAGCTTCCCTAGAAGAATCATGGGAATTAATATCCTCTAAGGTTTATTAGAGACTTCTAGACCTCCCAGATAGAACTACGGTTCTTAAGGTTCCTTGGGGGAAAGGAACCCATTTATGGTATGAAAAAGATACTCTTTTTCAGCTTTTCAGAGAGTAGCCATGGTGATCTGCAGTAGATTTGACTCCAGTAGCACCTCAGAGACTGGCAAGGTTTTGGGGCATGAGCTTTCAAGAATCAAAGCTCATACCCCCAAAAATCTTATTGGTCCCTAAGGTGCTACTGAACTTGAATCCTCTTCAGCTGAAATACTCTTTCTCCCTGAGTTGGGTTCACTACCACAGTTGCTGGAGAAAGCTGCTTTCTGCATCAGAACTTTTTGTTTCTAGAGCTCATTATCGCACCCATTATACCTAATGTAGCCATCTGGTGCAAGATTGTAATGCATAACCAATCGGCCAATGTGCAAGCTTTGTTTGCATCATTATTTAGATTTTGTTTTGTGAGCCAACCCCCTCCCCCCCTTTTATGATTAGCACTGTATAAATGGGAAGAATGATTCTCTTGTTTGGAACAACACACCATAAAAATGCAAGATGACATTATCCCTAATTGTGTGAACAAAGTTCCTTTTTCTCAGAGGCACTCATCGTTTGCTTGTTATTCTGACATGAAAGAAAATGCCCTTCCATCAGCTTACTCTGTCTTCTGTCATTAAAAAAAAATATCCAAAAGCAAAACTGTGCCTTTTGATACTAGGTAAATCTCAGTTTTACTAACAATGATTTAAAGGAGGAGATGAAAACAGGAAATGTGGGCTGTCAAGCACCTGGACATAAAGAGATCTTTAAAGGTGTTTATAATGGTAACTTCAGATCATACAAACAGCTATTGCTTAACCTCAAGTTGAAGTTAGCTACTTGTCCAGAGTAAGGTCAGTGAGGCCATCCAGGATGCAGACCATCTAAAACAACTGTCAAACATATGGCCCATGGGCCAAATCTGGCCCCTGCAAGGCTCCTATCTGGCCCATTAGCAACTGGCTTTCTGCTGCTCCCTATTCATTCTTCCTGTTCCCTGCATCACAACTACTTTTGCCCAGTCTCTCCTATTTCCTGCTTTGCAGAGGAGATAAAGAAAGCCAAGCCTCCCTTCCCTCGATTGGCTGAGGGCTCTCCCTCTCTCCTCCGGGGGGGGGGGGGGGAGGGAAGCAGCCAGAGAGAGAGAAAACAGAGTCTCATGGCTCTTTTAAGAAGACCAACAACATTTTATTCCAGGTGTAAGCTTGTGTGCAAGCACACTTCTTCAGAGAGATAGGGAAGGGAAGGGAAGGAGGGAGGGAGGGAAAGAGCCAGAGAGAGCACGCCAGAGAGAGAGAGAAATGGGGTCCCATCTCCCTTTCCATTTCTAACACATGGGAGGGGAACCTAACAGTACAGCTTGCATTCTTTATAACTGGAAGGGAGCAAGAGTCCAGTAGCACCATAAGAACTAACAAAATTAACAGCAGGTTAGGAGCTTTATTTATTTATTTATTCACATTTATAGTCCGCCCTTCCCAGAAGTGGGCTCAGGTGGGCTCATGAGTCACTGCTCACTTCTTCAGATACAGCTAGAACATGAGTCCATCTGTCCTTATATCTTGGAGAGTGGAGAGATTTCAAACACCAAATGACAATAGCAGGGATTGGTAATGAAAGAAGAAACCTAGGTCTCAATTCAGTCTTGAGCTTCATAATCAGTTGCAGTTCAGCAGTCTCTCACAGAATACTTAATGACTAGTCGTAAACACACTAACCACTAATGTTAATTTGCACCTGTGATTTACTGCTACAGTCTACTGCAACCAACACTTTCACGGTATAACAAGATCTAACATATGTAATATATCTTACCTACATAGGTTTGTTTGTTTGGACTGGTTTCTTGAAAGTAATGTTCCTTTTGTAATACCTGTTTTTGGCATATACAGCTACATAACTGTTAGTAATTGTATTAACTAAAATACTAATAAAACTCATTTTTTAAAAAAAATGTTCCCCCACTGGTTTTTGAATGTTGTGGTTTCTAACAGCAGTAGAAAAACCAGCACCTTAAAGACTAGCAAAATTTGTTGCAGGGTATGTGCTTTCGTGAGTCACTGTTTCAGACTTATTTCTATTTACCCTTTGCATCTTCCTGGATGGAATCCTCCTGTACCAAATTGAGACCTACGTTTCCGGACCCATTACCAGTGCTTATATCTCCACGCCTACGACCTCTCTGCATACCACACCTAATCCAATCATGCCTGCTATTGCTATTCGGCACCTGAAATCATCTTTATAAAGTTTATATTTCCAGTACCTTGTGTTACATTTTATGGCACACGTGGCCTGGCCCGACAAAGTGACATTTATGTCGGATTCAGCCGTCTTAACAAATGGGTTCGACACCTCTGATCTAAAGATGCCTGCAATATACAGAAGCATCTTTTCTCACTTGCAGATGTTGAAGAGTCTCCTACTCACGTAGTGAGAGGTGGGACTCTGATATCGTGTTTAAAGGTACACAGAAGTGTACATTATCTGAACTGTTTTGTTGCTATGGAAGTACACCCACACCACTATGAGCAGATAAACAATTTCCAGGACTACGTTTAGGGAAAACCAGTCCTGCCACTTTGCAGCAGAAGTCTTCAGTGTATAGTGTTGATTGGTTGGTGTCGGTACATCACAAACCTACCCAGAGCACCAAGCCATACCACCATCTCCACGTTTTGGCAACTCTTGGACCTGGCCTTTAGAAAAAAAACCCCCACAAAAACAAAATAAATAAATGTTTAAAATTAATCTCTTTTTTAAGGGGATAGTTTTAGAGGGTAGCCATGTTAGTCTGCTGTAGGAGAGCTAAGATTCAAGTCTCATTAGCACCTGAAAGACCAACAAAAATTTCAGGGTATAAACTTTCAAGAACCAAAGCTCCTTTAGACTCTACGAAGGGAGCTTTGACTCCGGAAGGCTTATGCCCTGAAGATCTTGCTGGCCTCTGAGGTGTTACTGAAACTGAATCTAGCTCTTTAAAAATAACAAAAACCCATAGAGCACTTTTAGAAATAAGAAGGTGGACAATCTGGCGGATGGGCGGCCTGAATCATAGGGAGAAACTTCCCCCAGGGAAGGGCGAGAAAGATGACTGAATCAGTGTTTGAATAGCTGGGAAGCATCCATTAAGAGCTTGGTGATGGCAGGAGTATGTTCCTCTCATTCTGCAGGAGAAATAAAATGTTGTGAGTCACATTTGAAGAGACATTTGTGCCTGTGCACAAGGATGCGGAGGAGAGCAGCAAGGGATTTTCTAGCTTTGGGTGCAAGGCAGCACATCCCCCTCCCCTGTGGCCTTTTGGCACCCTCTCTTTGGCCTCTTCAGCACTGTCATCTTTATCACTTGTTTGTCCCTATTGCTTTGTCCCAGTTTGGTGTAGTGGTTGAGTGCGCGGACTCTGGGAGAACCGGGTTTGATTTCCCCACTCCTCCACATGCAGCTGCTGGATGACCTTGGGCAAGCCATAGTTCTGTCACAGCTGTTCTCTCAAGGGCAGTTCTCAAAAGAGCTCTCTCAGCCCCACCTACTTCACAGGGTGCCTGTTGTGCGGAGGGGAAGGGAAAGGAGTTTGAAAGCTGCTCTGAGACCCAAGTGAAGGGTGGGGAATAAATAGGGGTAAAAATCCATCCTCCTCCTCCTCCTCCTCTTCTTCTTCTTTGTCTTCTTCTTGGTTTTTTCCCCTCAATGTCTTTTGCTCTCTCTAGTAGTCCCAGAGGGCCCAAAACACATCTGGAAAAGGGAGGGAGGAACTCAAAGCAATAGGGACAAATGAGTGACAAGAATGACAGTGTGGAAGTGGCCAAAATTTTAACCCCCTCTATATGCAGTGACCGTATATTGCAGTGACATGACCCACTGGAAAAGACAATCATGCTAGGAAAAGCTGAAGGCAGCAGGAAAAGAGGAAGAGTCAAGATGAGATGGATGGACTCAGCCAAGCAAGCCACAAAGGCCCTCCGTTTGCAAGACCCGAGCAGGGCTGTTAATGACAGGATATTCTGAAGGTCATTAATTCATAGGGCTGTCCTAAATTGGAAACAATCTGACAGCACATAACATACGCTATGCACAGCATTTCTCAAACAGAAGCACCTTCACAGGAGCAAAAGAATGTAACTTTCTGGTTATAATTCTTTGGAAGTGTATTTGATACTTGCTGCTAGGATCTGTTGCATGACTAAGATGCTGCTCTGAGATCCCTGGAGGACAAGTGTAAATGTAATAAATGCAATAAGTGAGAAATATCAGCAGGGATGCTGACAGCATAAGCACAGTCCGGGACTAAATGGTTCTCGCTCAGGATTCAAGGCTACAACTGAAAGGTGAAGTATGGTCTGAGCATATGGTTAGCAAAAACCAAGAGGGGGTCACAGGTATCCGTAAGAAAATACAACAAACAAACCACTGTGACATAAATATTTATATTATTTTTTATCAATATTTATATTTTTATCAATATTATTTTTTATCAAACTTACAAGATTACAGGAATATACTCTCAATAAAAGTTTACTACAAGGAAAGTCCATACTCAGTGAGCACCCAGATATAAGCTCATTTCATCCACATCTTCCTCAGGAGTAGTCCTATTGTGTGGAAAGGTATCAGCCTCTTGATGCAGTTCAATGTTTGTTATAAAAAGCAAACCAATGCTTAAACTTCTTCTTTACTTTCTGCATTTTAACCTGGAAAAAATCCATGGTATTTCAAATGAAAGGCAACATGAATCTTTTAAAAAATAAGAACATTCCATTCAGCTTCATGTTGCCTTTCATTTGAAATACCATGGATTTTATTTTAAATACCATCACGCAGGATTCAGTAAAGAGCGCACAATCACTAGGTTGGGGATCCTCAGTATGATGCTTGTGGGTGCCATGGCACCTGCTGACACCTTTTCTGGTGCCCACCAGGTGTTTTTAGAAAGTGAGCAGGGCCAGGCCACAGGAGATTTGATTGGCTGTGCAGAATGTTGCTTTGGCAGCTACCGCCACCACAACACAGAGATCTTCATTCTGTGACTGAAGGTAAGCAGCAGCAGCAGCAGCCATTTTGAGGCTGGCTGCACCTCCCACAGCAGCCATCTTGTGGCAGCACCCACCACACTGTGTCAGAATTCCAGAAGTGCCTGCAGGCTCAAAAAGGTTAGAGAGCCCCACAGTAGCTCATACTTGTGGCAATCTTGGCCACAAAATTACTTCAGAGACTCACAGGTCTAGTTCCCACCCCACCCATGGAAGTTTGGAGGACTGTTGCCCATTAAAACCACCTGTCCTTTAACTTCCACAAACAAGACAGGAGTTGGGGTTCTTCTTCAACAAGAGCAACAAATCAGGGCGTCCTTCCATCTATAACTAAACCTCTAGTCTTTAAACAGACAGATGTGCCTCCATCTGGGGATCATCTGCCCGCAGAATTTGGACACTCGGAATGCTTTTGCTACAGATGTTTCTCCTGCCATCTGGGCCTTACATCTACTGAAGAAAATGCAACATCTTGAAAGGATTGCCGGGGCCAAACAAGTGTGATTTATCGCTTTCATCTGAATGGCTTGCAGCAGAGGAACACTCTGGCCAGTCTGGAGGCTAGAAAGCCCACAACTTTTAATTGGCATCTTAATTTTTTCTTTCCTTTTAAACGCACATCACTGAAGCAAATGGGGGAAATGACAACATATTAGACACGCAGCTGTATTTTTTTCCAAAGCAAGTGTTTCCAAAGCCAATTCCATCTGATATTTTTGTAAAAACTTCTGAATCATGTTCCTCTTCGCATTACTGGGTCGTTCGTAATGATTTTAATCAATCCAACTTCCCCATCCCCCATCAGCCTTCAGAACCAAAACAAAAGCCTAAATGGCTCAGAACCGGCTGATGACATCCTGTAGAAAGATGTGGAGGGTTTTTTTGTTTATCTTGTACTAGCTTAGCAATGAATTGGCACAAGGAACACATTTGTTAAAATAATGCAATGAGTTTGGAATGATCAACAACTGCCCACACACCTGCTTTCTCTGTTGTGGCTCCCGCCTTGTGGAATGGCCTCCCCAAGGAAGTCAAAAAGCTCCCACTCTCTCCTGGCCTTTTACAAACGACGCAAAACTGAACTATTCAAGAGGGCTTTTCTGCACAGGCAATTGGGTTGCACTGGGCAAAATGGGTTTACAAACTTGCCTGGATCAATTATTAGGGACTATGGCCTAAGGCTGCTGCATATAGCTTCTTGCAAGTAGGATCCTATATATGTAATTTCTGTATTCATTAATGTGTCATGTGAGTACTTATGCTATGCTTCGGTTCTTTTGGTGGTTCCAAACTTTTAAAATCCTAATGCATTGGTTTTTGAATGTCTAGGTCTACCAAGGTAGGGTTGCCAGCCTCCAGGTGGGGCCTGGAGATATCCCGCTTTTACAACAGACCTCCAGCTGACCGAGATTAGCTCCCCTGGAGAAGTTGGCTGCTTTGGAGGGTGGGCTCTATGGCACTGTACCATGCTGAGGCCTCTCCCCTCCCCAAACCCTGCCCTCTCCTGGATCCACCCCCAAAGTCTCCAGGTATTTTCCAACCCAGACCTGGCAACCCTATACCAGGGCCCTCATGGCAACTGGTGGGGGGTTGGGGGGGCTTACCGGGAGCAGCAGGGAGGCCCAGCTGATGTACAGTGACACGCCTATGTCACTGCCCATGTGACCCAGAAGTGATGTCATCATGTCTGGACATCAGGACGATGCTCTGGCACTTGGCTTCTACCATAGACTCTTTGCCCAAATACCAGAGCATTACCCTGATATCCCAGACATGATGATGTCGCTTCCAGGTCCCATGGGCAGTGAAGTAGACACGTCGCTTCACATTGGATGGTTGTCCATCTTTTGGGGGGGGGGGTAAGTTCACCCTGCTGGCCAGTGGTGAGGAGGTGGGGCCTAGCAGCAGGGGACCCCTGCCTCCACTGGGGAGTCTGGCAACCCTAGGAATGTCCCACTTTGTTGATTGTGCTGATGTGTAATCCACCTCTGAGACAGACAGACTATAAACAACAGAGAGAGAGAGAGATTACAGGCGTGCCTTGGGGAAACCATAATCCATGATAAATGGCATGGTAATGCTGCCTACTGACTGGAGAGACCCCTCTTAAAGGGATCTCAATAGCTCTGCCAAGCAGCCCACCAGGGCCCGGGGGTGTGTGTGTGTGTGATATATTAGCCCATGAAGCTACTTGCCTCTGAGTCAGACTATTGATCTGTCAAAGTCAGTCCTCAGACAGGCAGTGGCTCTCCCCACCTACCTGGCCCTTTTAATGAGATGCCAGGGACTGGACCTGGGACTTTGTATTGGGGATATGTATTAATTAAAACGGCAAAGTTGCACCATCGTAGCAATGTGGGTTCCACATGCAGAATATAAACTCCAAAGAATTCCAAAGAGAGCCAGTTTGGGGTAGTGGTCAAGTGCGCGGACTCTAATCTGGGAGAATCGGGTTTGATTCCCCACTTCTCCACTTCCACCTGCTGGATGACCTTGGGTCAGTCACAAGTTCTGGCAGAGGTGTTCTTGAAAAAGAGCTGTTTCTGCCAGAGCTCTCTCAGCCCCACCTACCTCACAGGGTGTCTGTTGTGGGGAGGGGAAGGGAAAAGAGTTTGTAAGCCGCTCTGAGACTCCCTTGGGTAGTGAAGGGCAGGGTATAAATCCAGTCATCATCATCATCTCCTCCTCCTCCTCCTCTTCTTCTTAGAAGTCTATTGAAAAGTATAAAATTTACATTTATTGTGGTAGATTCAGTTCACACCCATGTTGCAGTCACAAGGAAAGAAAGACGCCTAATCTAAAGAAGAGCCAGTGCAGTGTAATGTTGGACCAGGAAGAGTGTTCTCTGGAGGCCAGGTCTACCAATAAAGTGGAAAGGGAAGGGTGGACTTGTTCTCTGGAGGTCTGGTCTACCCCCACAGAGGACAACATTTTGAGTAATGAAATTTGACTTGATTCTGTTTTCTCTTACGATGTTTCCATTATTCTTAAAGTGCAGTTCAAATGTAGCTTAAAAGAATTCATTCTGAGAATTGTACAAGGTCATGGAAATAATCTGAAAAACTAATTTACGCGACAGTCAAATGTAGACTCGCTCACAACTTTAACGCTACTAGCTTTTTTTTTTGCTCACGAGGTGGAATTTTTGCTCACAACACTGTGGCGCTTCGAGGGAGCATCGGTTGTCAAGTCTGGTTTGAGAAATCGCTGGAGATTTGAGGGCAGTTCCTCTGAGGGGGTGGAGTCTGGGGAGGGAGCTCAGCAGGGCTGCGATGCCAAAAAGAGTTCGCAATCTAAAGCAGCCATTTCCTTCAGGCCCTCTGATCTCTGTAATCAGGAGATCAGTTGTAATTCTAGTGGAACTCCAGTCTCCAGCCTTAGGAAATCAGTGCAGCCTTATACGTGAGCCCTGGCGCTTTTTCTTTTTTAAGAAAAGCACTAAATATATGCACATCATTTTTTTTTTACTAGTCTCAGTGATTTATATAATTGTGAGGTACTGGGGCAAGAGTTACCATGACCCGAGATACCAGGAGTGGGGGTCACCTTCTTCAGGATGTTAATTCTATATTTCAACTTTAGCTGCCATGGACTGCTTTTACACGTGGTAATCAGGGGGCCCTCCCTCCCATCATCAAAATGACATGGCACTCATTCCAAGCACAACTCATGGAGCCTTCCCCCGCCCAGCTTTTCTTCACACACACACCACACACAATTCAGTCTTTCTACAGCTCTAAAGAGAAAATTATGGTTGCCAGGTCTCCCAAGGCCACCCGCAGGGGATGGGGGAGGTAGGGTTGCCAGATCCAGTCTGGGAAACTCCTGGGGATTTGGGGATGGAGCCTGGGGAGAACAAGGACAACACCATACAATCCACCCTCCAAAGCATCCTTTTTCTCCAGGTGATCTAATTTCTCTAGTCCAGAGATGCGCTGTAATTACAGGGGATCCCCAGGTCCCACCTGGAAGCTGGCATTCCTAGCTCCACAGGGAGTGTGGACATCCCCGCCAATACTCCCTCTAAGCCGTGGAGCTTTGTGAGCAAAAATTCTGCTTTGTGAGCTATTGACATTAAAGTTGCAAGCGAGCGATTTGGCTCCTGCATGAATTAGTTTGCTGTGGAGCCATCCTTCCTGAGCTAAGACAAAAATGAGAGAGCCGGAGGCTTAAAAACTGTGAGCTGGCTCACACTAACTCAGCTTAGAGGGAACACTGATCCCTGCCACCATGGGAAGGGGAAGGAGATGTACTTCCCTTCTCAAAGTGGCACCAGAGCAGCTTGGAGCCCCACACAGATCCCCCTCCCCTTTCCGCCCTTTTCCTGCCAAGTTGCTCTGGAGCATTACAGCGCAGTGTGGTAAGAAAAACGGAAAGGGGGGGTTTCTGGCCCGCGAGGAGCATGGCATGATCTCTGTCATGCTGTCCTTTTGCCCAGATGTGATGGGGTCACATTAGGGCTGCCAAGTCAGCCCGGGGGGCGGGGGATCCCCCGCTACAGGGGTTCCCAATCCACCGGCCAGCATTCAGCCGGCGGGGGGAACCCCACCCCTGAAGTCATCCTGCCAGGACGACTTTCCCCAACGTAATGACGTCACCCGGAAGTGACATCATCATGTTGGGGGCGTCACTTCTGGGTGATGTTACCGGGCGCATGCGCTTTGCGCACGCGCTGAGGGAACTCCCAGGCCAAGGAGGACTCTCCCCCGCCATTAGGTAAGTAGGACTTGGCAACCCTAGGTCACATTGGCATGCCAGCCTCCAGGCGAAATGTGGAGATCTCCTGAAATTACAGCTGATCTCCAGGTTACACAGTTCAGTTCCTCAGGAGAAAGTGGCTGCTTGGGGGGGGGGGGGGTGGACTCTGGTGCACGATACCCCACTGACATCCCTCCCCCTCCCTAGGCATCACCCCAAATGTCCAGGAGTTGCCCAATCCAGAATTGGCAACCATAGAGAAAGGGGGCACAAGTCAGCAGCACAGAAATGTGTGTGTGTGTCTGTGTGTGTAGACACCATTGTCACTTGCTCCCACGCTGCTTGCTTCTGTGCCATGACATGTTATTGTGCCCGTGTGTGGAAATAGCCATGGATAGTCATTGTGTGCTAGAACAACCAAAAGGAAGAGATGCTTCCAGATCAAGATGATGGAGTGTGGTCTCACGCCTGAATTAGGGTGCCGTCACACTGACCCGTTTGCAGCGGTTTCTCTCCCGGGTTTGTTTTATCCGTGACGTTTTGTTCCGGGAGTAAAGTTTACACGGCCTCTCTGAAATCACTGCGATCGCACTCCCCACCATTCAGAAAGCCTAGCCGCTCTTTGCGGCGGCTCCCTTTTTAAAAAAAATTCTTTTGCGCGTGCGCTTTTGCACATGGGCAAATCACCATTCCTCACTGCTTTACCTTTCTTCCTGAGGTTGTAGGGACTATTTAAATAAAAAGAATGTGTAGGATTCAGGGTGAGGTGTCTGGAATTAAAGCACAGCACCAGAAAACGGTGTACTGCGTTTTTTTATTTGAAAAAACCCTTTGTTCACAGGCATATGGCCGTATATTTCTTTAAATGCTTTTGTGCGCATGTGCATAAGTCAGATGGGGATTTTTTTTTTAAAGCACGATTGTGCCTATCGGACGTTCACATAGGGGAAATTGCGGGATTGAGGTGGGAATACCCGGAAAATATTTGTTTTTCCAGGGGTCGTTAAACGCGTAGAAAAGTGTAAGGGTTGCGCGAGTGAGCAAGCTTCGGAGCAGGATCCATCTGAACAGCAGAGTAAAAAGCGAGAGGAAACACCACTAATTCCCGCGGTAAAGTCCCATGTGACCGCAGCCTTAGAATAGTTCTCCATTAAGTTGCTTAAAAAAAACTCCAACCCAATTACCACTGTAAACATTTTTTAGCCAGTCTAAAGGCAAGGTTCTCTTCTTGTTGCTGACAAATGTATTGCGGCAAAAACTTTTGCGATCTCAACTGGAGTATACTTTATGTGCCTGGCAAAATTTGCTGGCCTTTGCGATGTCAAGGACTCTCCATGGTTTTGGCCGCAGCAGACTGCAAGGCGGCGGCCTGGAATTTGACACCAAAATGCCCTGCTTTGTTTGGCAGTTGAATCTTGAACACAGTAAGGAGCAGGCCTTTGAGACGGGAAGCCAATCTTGAGTAGGCCCTGAAACCTGACAGATTAAGTTGTCTCTGGGGGCCAAGCTATAAGATCTCCAGACATGCATGTGGGAGGCAGTAAGGAAACTAGGGCAGATCTGGATCTGGGCTGCTGTCTGGACTTTCTGTGTATGTGTGTGTGTGTGTGTGTGTGTGTTAAGTGCCATCAAGTCACTTCCAACTTATGGCAATTCCATGAATTAATGATCTCCCAAACACCCTATCGCAGGGGTGGCCAAACTGTGGCTCAGGAGCCACATGCGGCTCTTTCACATGTATTGTGCGGCTCCCGGCAGGGCAGCTGGGGAAGCAAAGGGGAGGCATGCCTCCCCAATCGGTCTTCCCTTCCCCAGTAAGTGTTCCCCTGCCTGGGTAGGCTTGAGGTGTGTGTGGGGGGGGGGGCAGAGAAAGAAAGAAATCTTTAACTTTAATTGCATTCTCAAAGCCCCCCCTTCCCCAGCCAGCTTGGAGGAGGCATTTGACTCTTTAAATCCCTTCTTCAAGCCAAGCCAGCCAGCATGGTGGCATGGGGGGCTTGAAGAATGCATTTAAAGTTGTTTTCTTTCTACCTCTCCCTCCCCCATCTATTTGCTTTCTTTCCACTTACATTCTTTCCACTTTTCTTTCTGTCTTTCTCCCCTCCCTCCCCATCTAAAGTTAAATGTGTTCTCCAAGCCCTGCTACACCAGCAGACTGGCTTGGCTCAGAAGAAGGCATTTGTCTTTTTAATTTAATATGCAAATGTGCATATTTTCCAATAAAAACATGTGTTCATGTCTTGTGGCTCTCAAACACATCTGACGTTTATTCTATGTGGCTCTTACGTTAAGCAAGTTTGGCCACCCCTGCCCTATCGTTAACAGCTTTGCTCAGGTCTTACGAACTGAGGGTCATGGCTTCCTTGATCGAATCAATCTATCGCATCTTGGGTCTTCCTCTTTTCCTGGAATTCTTGTCTATTCCAGTGACTCGTCTTCCCGGAATATAACCAACTCCCTTTTCTGTCTTCATCTGATTGCATTTGGTACCACGCACTCTGAGCAAGACACCTGGCTATTAGAAAACAAAGCTAGAGGAAAGAAGGCAATTAAGGTTAGAAACCATTCTCCATGTCATAAATAGAGTCACCAACTTTGGGTGGGGAAACTCCTAGAGTTCTGGGGTGTCTGGGGACGACAGGGTTTGGGGAGGGAGGGACCTCAGCTAGGTATCATGCCACAAAATCTGGCCTTCAAAGCAGCCCTTTTCTCCAGGGCCATTGATCTCTGCAGTCTCGAGATCAGTTGTCATTCCAGGAGATCTCCAGGCCCCACCTGGAGGGTGGCAACCTATTAAAAAGACCAGAAGCAGGGATCTAAATTTCAAGTTCAACCATCCCGGTTGTGTCAAAATCACAGGTGTTTGAGGTGAACTTATAACAGCTTCCGTTACTTCATTTTTTTTCTGTCTTTTCTGAACACATGAAGCTGCCTTAGGCTGAATCAAACCCTTGGTCCATCAAGGTCCATATTGTCTACTCAGACTGGCAGCAGCTCTCCAGGATCTCAGTCAGAAGTCTTTCCCATCACCTAATGCCTGGTCCTTTTAACTGGAGATGCCAGGGGCTGAACCTGGAACCTTCTGCACGACAAGCAGAGGCTCTTCCACTGAGCCACCGACCCTTTTTTAAAAAAGCAATTTCATTTCTTTGAGTAATTTCGTTATTTCCCTATGCATTTTGTGCCCATGGAGCAGACTTCTAAAAGGCTCCACATCCTCCATTTGCAGGAAGCTTCTACTTGTGTATTTTGCTGCACTCTGTTCCTTTGATTTTTCAGTATGAGTGAGGTGGTCTTTGGGGCTAGAACAGAAAAGCCCGCTCCAATCCAGAACAGAGTCCTCTGTTTTCTGTAGCTGGAGGATGTTGCCATAGAAAGGAATAGGAGCTTTCCACAGTTTCATAACTAATCATTTAAGAACAGCCTAGAAGGTTATGAAACAAGCTGGCTAAAATCCAAGAATCATCCCCAGCGGAGTAGGGGGAGAGTCATTAATGAACTGCTACTATGATTAATGCGGAACCCTAAGTTGTTCCCCCCCCCCCCCCCATCACCTCGCTACAGCTGGCTATTCTGTGCGACACAGAGGCCTTTTTACAGCATCACTGTGCCCTCTAGTGGCTTCTGAGAAGGCAGCCCTAAATTAATTGAGGCAGGCCCAATTTCAGAGTGAAGCCGGTGAGAAAGACCAACTTCATAATAATGCCATGCTGTCGTGGCAGCCAATTTACAGAGACCCCTTGTAATGATTTCGAGTTATGTGTGTGTGTTTCTTTAAATGGTTGGTAAGTGTCAGAAGAATGAGGGGGTGAAAGAGGGAGATGAGCGAGTAGGGTTGCCAAGTCTGAGTTGGAAAATATCTGGGGACTTTGGGGGTGGATCCAGGAGAGGGCAGGGTTTGGGGAGGGGAGGAGCCTCAGCATGGTACGATGCCATAGAGTCCACCCTTCAAAGCAGCCATTTTCTCCAGGGGAGCTGATCTCTGTCAGCTGGAGATCAGTTGTAAAAGCAGGAGAGCCCCAGGCACCACCTGGAGGCTGGCAACCCTATGAGCGAGTGAGGTGATTGGTTGGTGACTGAGAGTGTGTGGGCGGAGCTAGGAAGTGAGTGCATGGAGAGAGAGAAGGCAGCGTGTTCTGTCAGTCTGAAGTTTGAAGTCAGCAGTCAGTAGCTGTCAGTTGTGGTCAATTTACAAAGTCAGAGAAGCAGTCTTCCAATCAGAATCATACAGAAGTGCTGTGAAAGGCATTAAGATTCTAAAGGGGAAGAAAAGTACTTCAGGGGGCAATTTAGGCAAAATTTAATATTGTAATTTAAGAATGTGAGAGAAAAAAGCTGACAGAGACCTGAGTAAAAGGGAAAGATTCTACTAAGCAACTTAACGAAACATCCTGTAACCAATACTCTTCCTTTACCAATAAAGTTTTATCTTGTTTATTGTCAACCCAGAGTCTTATCCTCAGAACCACATAGTCCAGCGAAGGAGCCCTAGAGCTTGGGCACAATACTGTGGGAAAGGTTAATTAAAGATTGAAATTAAATTCCTGGTGGCAGTGATAGATACATAAGAACATAAGAGAAACCAATGTTGGATCAGGCCAATGGCCCATCCAGTCCAACACTCTTTGAGCGAGAGAAAGAAACAACAAGAAATTTAAAACTACATCACACCCAACCACACAAATACAAGAGAGAGGTACCGTTACATCCCTCAAGGGGTTTTCAAGCTCAGAGATGGTTGGCCATTGCCTTTCTTTGCAGCACAGCGCATTCCTGGTCTTCCTTGAAGATAGATCCAGGTGAGTAGCTGTGTTGGTCTGAAGCAATAGAAGAAAAATGTCAATTTGGTGTTCCACCCGTCTATAAGCTTGAAAAAATGTGCCTTGCACATGAAAGCTCATACCTTCAATAAACCTTTGTTTGTCTTTAAAGCTGCCACTGGACTCTAAATTTGTTCTGCAATAGAACAAAGTTTGAGTCCAGTGGCACCTTTGAGACTAGCAAAGTTGAATTCTGGGTATAAGCTTTGTTGGTCTTAAATGTGCCACTGGTCTGAGACTTTGTTCTGGTCTTCCTTGGCAGTCTCCCATCCAAGTACTAACCACGGGCAACTGTGCTTAGCTTTGAAGCTCCAACGATCTCTCAGGCTAGTCTGCGCTGCAAGAGCAAACCTACCTCTGTGGCAGTTCTAGAGCCCTAATTCTGTTTGTTTATTGTAGCCTCCATTCCTTCTCTGACATGAACGGAGAGGTGCAATTTCCAGCTCATTGCAAGCATTAATAAACTCAATGAAATTAATAAATTTCATGAAGATGTGCACACAAAAGCTTATGCCCAGAGAGCCAGTTTGGTGTAGTGGGGTTTTTTTTGTCTTTAAATAATTTTTTTATTCATTTTTTCATTGTTATTACATAGGTGTACATAAAGGTATGTTTACATTTTAGTATAATAAAATACATTAATCACTGTCTCTTAGTGGTTAAAGTGCGTGGACTCTAATCTGGGAGAACTGGGTTTGATTCCCCACTCATCCACTTGCAACTGCTGGATGACCTTGGGGCAACCCACAGTTCCATCAGAGCTGTTCTCTCACCAGTTCTTGAAAGAGCTCTCTCAGCCCCACCTACCTCACAGGGTGTCTGTTGTGGGGAAGGGAAAGGAGTTTGTAAGCCGCTCTGAGACTCCTTCAGGTAGTGAAGGGCAGGGCATAAATCCAAACTCTTCTTCTACTACTCTGGGAGAACTGGGCTTGATTCCCACTCCTCCACTTGCAGCTGCAAGCCACAGTTCCATCACAGCTATTCTTGAAAGAGCTCTCTCAGCCCCACCTCCCTCACAGGGTGTCTGTGGTGGGGAGGGGGAGGGGGAGGGGGAGGGGTGGGGAGGGGAAAGGAGTTTGTAAGCGGCTTTGAGACTCCTTTGGGTAGTGAAGGGTGGGGTATAAATCCTATCTCCTCCTCCTTCTGTTCTTCTTCTCCTCCTCCTTCTTTGTTGGTCTTAAAGGTGCTACTGGACTCAGACTTTGTCCTGTTGCTTCAGACCAACGTAGCTACCCACTGGAGTATTCCCTAGTTTAGCATTTTTCAGTATTTATCAAAAACCTGTTTGGACACAGGAATCTGCCTTCCTTGTAGTCAGAACCCTTCTGGGCTGCCTTGCTCGGAGTTACCTATTCTAGGGCTGCCAGCCCCCAGGTGGGGGATACCCCACTTTTACAACTGATCTCCAGCTGACAGAGATCAGCTCCCCTGGAGAAAATGGCCGCTTTGAAAGGTAGACTCTATGGCATTGTACCCTGCTGAGGCCCCTCCCCAAACCCCGCCCTCTCCTGTCTCCACCCCTCCCCAAACCCCGCCCTCTCCTGTCTCCACCCCCAAAGTCTCCAGGTATTTTCCAACCCAGACTTGGCAACCCTAACCTATTCTGACTGGGGTTCTTTAGAAGAAGGAATTTGGTGACTGTGGTGTTTCTGCACCACTCTTGACAAGCCCAACCTGCCCCAATTTCCTCTTCTATATCATCTTAAAGGCACAGGAGCCTCATCTTCTTTTTGCCCAACTCCCCCCAACTGTGTGGCTTTAAGAATTGTCACATGACCCCCCCCTAGACCTGCTCAGGAGAGCTCTGCTTTGGCCTCTGTATTCATTTGCAGCCTTGAGAAGGTGGGAGGCCTGAGCCAGCAGCTGTTTTGCAACTTGAAGGTCTAAATTTACGCTTTTACTGGTGCCCGGCTTTGTTCTGAAGGTCTAGTGAGCAGTGTTCCCTCTAAACTGAGATAGTGTGAGCTAGCTCACAGTTTTTTAGCCTCTGGCTCACACATTTTTGTCTTAGGAAGAATGGCTCCTGAGCAAACTAGTTTATGCAGTAGCCAAATCGCTTGCTCACACGGTAACCTGGCTAGGCGGGATATAAATCTAAATAAATAAATAAATAATAAACAACTTTAATGCCAGTAGCTCACAGAGCAAAATTTTTGCTCTCAAGACTCCACAGCTTAGAGGGAGCACTGCTACTGAGGTCTGTGCATTGGGTTGGTCTATTTGCTAAGATGCTGTGCAGCTTTTCAAGAGCTTTCCTGATTAAATGTATATAAATGTTGCTGAGATAGATGGATGCTGTGTCGAGGAAATTAGCATTGTCGGTGCCTTAATCCCTGCTAAAACCCCTTTTAATCTTCTAAAAGTGCTACTTTCCTATAAAGGGACTTTGAAACCACTCCCACCCTCCATCTGGTCCAGCTTTTGTGGGATGGGGTGATGATTTTATTGGGAGTTCGAAAGAAATAATTTAAAAACACACCGGGGGGGGGGAGGGGGCTGACATTGCTGCACCCGGTGTCCCTCCCACAGTCTTACTTTTTCTTATCTGGAAAAAGTTTGCATGCGCATGAAAGTTTATACCAAGAATTAGACTTCACTGGTCATAAAGGTGCCCCTGGACTCAAACTTTGTTCTTTTTCCCAAAACTGTTAATTAACGCATCACACAAGTTTTCTACTGAAATCCATTGCCATTGGAAATGCATTTCAATATGCTTTAAAAAAAAAATTGCCCTGAGCCTGTGTGTGGGAAGGGCGGGGTATAAATTAAAAAAAAAAAAAATTTAAAGGTAAGTGTAATCTCTATTCCTCTGTGCTGTAGTTGACATGTTTGCTAGCAATTAGAACCCACTGAGTTCAGCGGGGGTTTGCTTTGGAGTGTGTCTGTTTAGGGACTGCATTGTTAGTAGTTTCTCTGTAGTCTCCTTTGTAAGCAGAGCCGCTCCTTCCTTCTGTGTGGCCAGCTGTGTTGGTAGTAGGGTTGCCAGCCTCCAGGTGGGGCCTGGGGATCCCCCGCTTTTACAACTGATCTCCAGCTGACAGAGATCAGCTTCCCTGGAGAAAATGGCTGCTTTGGAGGGTGGACTCTATGGCACTGTACCATGCCGAGGCCCCTCCCCTCCCCAAACCCTGCCCTCTCCCGGCTCCACCCCCAAAGTCCCCAGGTATTTTCCAACTTGGACTTGGCAACCCTAGTTGGTAGTCAGAGGTTCCCTTTGAGAAAGAGCTTCAGCAGGATGGATATAAGTTCCTGCTCTGGAATGGCAACCAAGTGTTTTCTGTCATTCACTTTGGATCTATATGCTAGTAAACCCAAAGTCCATTGGCACCTTTAAAGACTAACAACATTTATTTCAATCGGAGCTACTCTGGGTCACAGTGATCAGGCCAAACAGTATGGCTTTTTGTGTACTGCCGGTTGGTTGTTTTTGTTTTAAACCTCTGGGATGGTTTTCAGTACTTTTCGTGGAACATAGTCAGATTTTGGGGGTGCAACCTGAGGTGGGGAGGGTTTAGGGAGGGGAGGGACCTCAATGAGTATAATGCCTCCGAGTCCATCTTCTAAAGTGACCATTTTCTCCAGGTGAACTGATCTCTATTGCCTGGAAATCAGCTGTCATCCTGGGAGATCTTCAGCCACCACCTGGAGGTTGGCAACCCTCGTATAACATCATAGAGTCCACCCTCCAAAGCAGCCATTTCCTCCAAGGGGACTGATCACTGTCATTTGGGGATCAGTTCAAATTCCAGGAGATCTCCAGGCCCCACCTAGAGGCTGGCATCCCCTCACACACTGTCACCATCCTCTCTCATACTGGAACCCAGCACAGGCGCAGTCATAAAAACACATGGTGAGGTTCTTCCATTAGGCCCACTCCCCCAGAGTCCACTGTCTGCTGACCCATCCTGGGCTTTGCCCTCCGGCCCTCTTGAGGAGCCAGAAGTTTTGGAGGCCCCAGTTCACGGGAGTCCAGATGCCACCACATGTTTTGTGATCGTTTCCCTTCCCTCTTCAGTGTATGTTCCTTGAAGACTGATGGAGAGACCAGAAATTTCAGATGCCTTCCACAGCAAAGTCAGCAGAAAGGTAAGTACCTGTGCCATTTCTGGTCACAGATGCCACCCCAGTGATTATCGGCTAGTTTTACACATTGACATTGAAGTGTCTTTCAGCTTCCTGCTGCTTGAATCGTGTGTGAATGTTGTTCATGGAGGTTAGGAAGTGGAAGAATGCTGCATATTTTGGGTTGCCAACTTCATCCAGGGAGATTCCTGGAGATTTGGGGGTGGTGCCTGTGAAAGGGGGAATCTGGGGAGAGATTTTGCCCAGAGTCTTGTATAATATAGAGATTGCCTTCTGAAGCTGCCATTTTCTCCAGGGGAACTGATCTCTGAAGACTGGAGATCAGTTATAATTCTGGGAGAACTCCAGACCCCACCTGGAGGTTAGCAACTCTATGTACATTTTGGCCAACATGGGTTTTACAGTCTCTCAGTAAAATCATTTTTTTAAAAAATCTTTTAAACTCTTACTTGGGGACAGGCAGGTCTCTTGCCATATCAGAGGGGGTGGAATTGTGGGTATATTTTCCAGAGGACCATAAACCCTGAACTCTGGTGAAACTGCCTTATGCCGTATCAGACCCTTGGTCCAGTAAGATCAATATTGTCTACTCAGACTGACAGCGGCTCTCCAGGGTGTCAGATAGATAATCACATCACCTACTGCCTGGTCCTTTCAACTGGAGATGCCAGGGATTGAACCAAGGACCTTCTCCATGCCAAGCAGAGGCCCTTCCACTGAGCAACAGCCCTTCCTCCTTGTGCCATTCCTGACCAGATGGGATCTTGAGGAACTTGCAGGTCTTCTGAAATTCTATGCAAGCCACCCTTGGGGCTAAGCCATGTGAAACTGGAAGTCCGGATGGGACATGGGGAAAGCCTCTTTTCCAGCACCACTCCCTCAGTCCAAGTTTCTTTCTCTCCCTGCCCACCTCCCAGTAAGCTGCTTTTAAAGGGGTTCCAGTTATGTAACTCAAGCATCTCACATCGTTGGCCCTCCCTCTCTGTTGACTGACTACAGGGAATTGTGTGCCATGCAGCGGCATTTTCTAACCTCTTGGCTCCTCACTCTAGCCCTCTGTTACGAAGCCGAAGGTGTATGGCTCCACGGTACAGCTGCAGCTAAAGAAACAGCTCAGCAGTGCCTCTGTTTCAGGCTGCGCGTCTCAAGGGAGATGGTCTCCAAAGCACAAGAAGTTCCCAAACAAAGACAAAGGAGGAGGACTGGAGTCTAAGGGTAGGTTCCCCGTCGGTTGGTTTGTTGAAACTGCAGCTGTCTCTGCGTGAAGGTGGTTTTGTGGTACTGCTGGCAACAATCAGTTGCAAGCAGAACTAAAATAGTGGTTACAGTGGGCCAGTGGACTAGGGTTGCCAGCAGTGGCTGCCAATCTCCAGGTGGGGGCTGGAGTTCTCCTGGGATTAGACCTGATATCCAGGCTATAGAGATTAGTTCCCCTGAAGAAAATGGCTGCTTTGGAGGATGGACTCTGTGGTATTATAATGAGGTCCCTCCCTCCCCCCCAAAAAACCTCATCCTCCCCAGAATCCAGCCTCAAAATCTCCAGGAATTTCCAAGACTGGAGCTGGCAACCCTATTGCCAACTTCAGGATGGTGAATTCCTGGAGATTTGGGGGTAGAGGCTGGAGAGGCTGGGTTTGAGAAGGGGAGGGACCTCATGAGGGTATACCACAGAGTCCACACTCCAGAATAGCCATTTTCTTCAGGGGAATTTATCTCTGTAGTCTGGTGATTGTAATTCTAGGGGTTGTAATTCTAGGAGATCTCTGGGCCCCACCTGGAGGTTGGCACCTTCTGGCACAGCATAGGAGGCAAAAGTGGGGGACTGCAGTTGAGGGGGATCAGCAGAAATCGAGGCCTGCTGTTCAGCAAATGAAAACACTGGAGGGAATGTAACCTCTGTGTGGAATTTTCAAAGGGCATTTTTGCAGATTATATAACAGAAACTGTAACAATGTTTCCAACTCATGCATTTGTTTTGTAGGGGAGGGAAGTGGATCTGACGCAGGCACTGAATGTGACTCCGGTTCTCCACTTCCAAGGTAACTGTTTAAAGGGACTGATGGAAAAATCCGTCACTAGAGAAATCAGGGTAGGGTTGTAAACTCCAAATTCAGGAGCTCTTGGAGATTTGGGGGTAGAGCCTTTGGAAAGTGACGTATCATGGAGAGGGCTGCCAACTCCACATACCCTGGATACATTCCTGAAAGGACACATGTGGTCAACAAAACAAGGATAGCTTTTAAAGGGTGACTTAGGCTGATTTTACACCTCCCCTCTAAAGTAGTTTGACTGCGTCTTTTCCTGTGCTGATTTCACAGTGGTGTGAAATTTCACTCCAGGGGGTCTAAGTGCACTAAGAAACTGCAATTGTTTAAAGCAGAATAAAGCGGTATAAAACTAGCTTGACCACAGGAGAGCAATTAGTTTCACACCGCAAAGAGGTATGGATGGGTTTTTTTGGAACTAGAACGATTCCAGCAGTGTTATGGGGTCAGCACAGCTCTGGTTGCTGTGGGACAGTGCTGAATAAGGAAACACAAATTAAATCCATCTCATGGTTTTCAAAAAGGTGGCATGAACTCAATGCAAAGAAGAGCAAATGTTGTAGAGGGCATACACGTATTGGTGTCAAATGCCAGCGCTGCACATCTTGACAGCCAAGTTGGAGTTAGCCAAATATTACCAGGCTGGGAAAGAAAACTGTGCATCAGCTGAGCTTTAACCTCCTCCTTTGATTGACAGGAGAATGTGGGGCATTTCGGACTTTGAAATTGGCAAGCCGCTTGGCAAAGGGAGGTTCGGCGCCGTGTACTTGGCCCGGAACAAAAAGACTCACTTCATCTTGGCTTTGAAAGTCATATTCAAGTCTGCCATGGAGAAAGCGCAGCTGGAACATCAACTCCGAAGAGAAATAGAAATCCTGTGTCACCTCAGGTAAAGCAAAGGAGTGGCATGGATTTCTTGGTTGTTTTAACGCAATGCAGAATGGGCAACAGGATCCCTCTGTTTAAGTGTGGGGCCAATGTATACCATCAGTAGTATGTGTGGTGGTGGAAAGTGCCATTAAGTCACAGCCGACTTATGGCAATCCTGCAGAATTTTCAAGGCAAGAGGCAGACAAATGCGGTTTTGCCTGCCTCCGCAAAGCAACCCTGGACTTCCTTGGTGGTCTCCCATCCAAGCACTAACCAAGCTGAACCTCTTTAGCATCCCAGATCTGATGAAACCAGGCTAGCCTAGGTTAGTAATAAAGCTTTTTCTGGGAAGTACTGCCACAGGTGAAGGGCATAATATTTGGTGTACTCCAGCTGTGGTCACACAGTCATTTTGATCAGATTTCACTGCTGTTCCCTCTTGCATTTAAAACTGCTGATCAGATAGCTGCATCCGCTTCCCACACCAAAGTGGGCTCACTCACACAATCCTCCCAGTTCCCTAGCGAGTTTTCCAACACTGGGAAAATCAAGTACTTTCCGGGTATTTGTGCATTTGATTCGGGATTTCACTGATCTGGACAGCCATCTCTTACAATGATTGCGCTTAGGTTGTCTGACTGTCCTTCATGCGATGAGGTTCCCCCCCCCCAGCTTCCGCCTTTGCATGCATGAGCAATCCTGCACTGAATAAATTCAATGTTTAAATGTTCAAGCACACATAGAGACTCCAGCACTTGGTAGTACGTCGCTGGTTCGTTTTGTTCGCTGTTCGGGGGGGGGGGGGCTGTAAAACAAGGGAGTATGGTGAGTCCAGGTAAGGGAGGTGGTTCAGCCATGTGCATATGCGCATGCGCAAAGCAATTTAAAGAAAAAAGTGGTGGCACGGCTATCTAGACGGTGCCCAGAGCCTCGTCGCACGATGCTTGCAGTTCGAGGAGGGATCTGTGGTCATCCCAACCCAAGAAAAAACATCCCTGATCAAACTATAGTGGGAACAAATCAGGATAAACTTGCCGTGTGACCACAGCCTCCACGTGGGGAGGTAGGGTGGGCTTCATTCCTGTAGAAAATTATCTGTGTGTTGAGCCTGGACTTCTTTCAGACTTGCTGATTTTCTGTGTGTAACGAGTTTTATCAAGGGAGATGCTTTGAACATACAACGGGCCCTCTCTTTTGAAGCATGAAGTGATAATTAGCCTAGGATAAGCTTCACAGTGATTCCACTAATTTGTACAAACCGGCCCCAGGCTGTGGTGTACAAGAATGCAGGAGGGCACAGCGCAGGACAGCCCAGCCTTGTCAGAACTCAAAAGCGAAGCAGGATTGGCTCTGGTCGGTACTTGGATGAGGGACCACAAAGAAGTCCACGGTTACTACTTAGAGTTGGGCAATGGCAAACCACTTCTGTCCGTTTCTTGCCTTGAAAACCCTACAGGATCACACCGCAAGTCGGCTGTGACTTGATGGCACTTTGTGCATGCACACACAGGTTCACAAGAATTACAAATTTCTCTTGATACAATGGGATAGGACCCTGACCCCCTTCATGGGACCTGGTGATGGGTTTCTGGTACCCGCTTAATTCTTGAATTTTAGGGATAAAATCCAGTGGGTCTTGAATGGAACGGGGGCAGGGGGGATGGAGAGCTTCAGGTCACTCCCAGCTAGCTGACTGACAACCCAAGTGTTGTGCTGATCCTGGGCAGATGTGTCAGAGCCATGCACCCTTGGCTTGGCCACAGGCGCAGCCTGGCTTATGTTTCTGGGCTTGGCAGCCTCTTCCTGTGCAGGTAGCAAACCCTCCCCTTCCTTTGGGAACAGAAAACAAACTGCATCCCTTCGCCAAAGTAACAACCAGACCCCGGCTTTCCTTCCCCCACTTCTGTGCAAGAGACAGTGCCTTTGCATCAGCAAGGGAGCACCTCCCAGGAAGCCGCTGCCTCCATCTTCAAACACTCAGCTTGGAACTTTCTGCCGTTTTGTGGAACCACCCGTTTTGGTGGCTGATCCTGCTGGCTGTTTTCAAGAGTGCCTGCAAGCCGAAAGAGGCTCCGTGAAACGATGGCTCTGTTGGAGTACGCATCAGAGCCAGGAGGGGAGAATGCTTACAGCGGAAGGTAGAGAATATATGGGGGAGTGTACATGTAAACAGTTGTTTGGAACAGGCAGAGAGAGAGAGAGAGACTGACCGACCAACCTGAGTAGCCCAGACTAGCCAAGGCTTGTCAGATCTCAGAAGCTAAGTATGGTCGGCCCTGGTTGGTACTTGAGTGGGAGTTCACCAGGGAACTGTTGGGGTGCTACACAGGGGTAGGCGATGGCAAATTATCTCTGATCGTCTCTTGCCTTGAAAACCCCATGAGAGCTTGTCATAAGACAGCTGATGACACTTAGTTGTTATTAGAGAGAAGAAACAGAGCCATTCGTGGAGCAGAAGACCTTAGCCAGAGGGGATGGGGTTATATTCTCTTCCTCTGGGGGTTTCAATGATCTGTCACCCTGTAGGAATGCCTCTTTGCTTCCACCTGTGCTCTGCTTGTACAGCCAGTGCTACAAAAATGACACCAATCTCCAGTGCTCTTTTCTCAAAGGGGAATTAACCCAGTGAGTGCTGGCCGTAGAACCTCTTGCTGCTGCTGCTGAAGTGAAAAACATGGAACATGGTAAAAGATGACCCCCACCCCCAACTGTAGCCTTCCCGTTACCTCTTAAGGAAGTGGGACTGGATTTTTCTGCTACCTTTGCCCTACCTGCCATTGCTAGTGACCACATCTTAGCCACAACACAATGGTAGTTCCCTCCTAGAATTCTGGAAGTCTTCCTAGTACACCTGTGTGGGGAAACAAACATTAAGCTGGCCACCGCAGTGGCTCAAGCAAACCCACCATTATCCATCCACGCTTTCTCTTCACCTTCTCCAGGCATCCAAATATCTTACGGATGTATAATTACTTTCATGATCGGACACGGATCTTCCTGATGCTGGAATATGCTCCCAGAGGGGAGCTGTACAAAGAATTACAGAAAAAGGAATACTTTGATGACACCAGAACTGCAACTGTGAGTAGAAAGCCAAAGGGTGCCATTTTGTTAGGAGGAACTGATTCATGTACAAGTTAACGAACAAAACCTTTTCTATTTGCCTGTCTCATCTGTTCCAGCACTTGCTGTTGTCTTGACTTACCAACAATTTTTTTCCCGTCCCAGCACAGCCTTCATACTAACTAGGGAGACAGTTTTCAGGTTGGCCAAAATAATAATAATAAAAAGAACCAAGCCATTGGCTGCAGTAATGGAGAAGGCTTGGGGAGTTGAGGACTAGCTGCCCAGAGGAGGTTATGGATGTATATGAACATATATAATATATGATATATGACATTGGCCCATCAGGGTCATTATTGTCTACCCAGACCGACCGTGGCTCTCTAGGGTCTCAGGAAGAGATCTTTCATATCATTTGCCTGGTCGTTTTAAATCAAGATGCCAGGGATTGAACTTGTGTCCTTCTGCATACCAAGCAGAGGCTCTTCCACTGAGTCATATCCCCTCCCCAAGTTTAAACATTTGGATCCCATGAAAATGTTCAGTTTGCAGTAGATAGCCTCAGCTGGAGACTGTGCATTCCCTTCCAAGAGCACTTCTGCTTTTGCATTGAAAACCATTGATCTTGCAGAAATGGAAGGCCTCTCCATAGGGCAGGGTGTATCTGTGAATGGAATTCATTTGCAGGATCCAAGCCTGTGTGTCTTGCTAATGCCATGCCGCCTGAGAGCCACAGGTGATTGCCTTCTTCACATCTTGGCTACCTATGGTGTCTCTAAAGATAACACAACAAACCACATTGCCCTCTGTAGGGCTTCCTGAATTCTCATGGGAGTCCAGCCACCACTATGGTTGCCCTGGCAACAGGCAATTAGAAATGGCAGCTAAACTCTCACTAGAGACAGCATCTCACAGGAACTGAGGAACCAGGTGTGAAGCTTTCAGAGAGATCTGAGCAAAGGGATGATGGTCATCTCTTCGGGGGGTGGGGGGGACAGGAGCTTTCCGCTCCTCAAAATCTGCCACCTGAAGTGACTCTCAGGTCACCTTGTTACAGAGTAGACTGTATACAGGGCCAGCTCTGTCAATGCTGTCCCATAGACTTGGACCTAACCACACAGTACACTGTTCTGGAGTCTACCGTGGGTCCTGTCAAACCAGATGGGTGCTGGGAATGCTGTGTTTAGTGCTCCCAGCAAATTTGTGAGTGTGTGTGTGTATGCACGCGCATGAATCTGGAACTAATGCTGACCTCTGGTGACTGACCCCTACTGGGGGCCTGGAGGATATTCAGAGAGGTAAACAAAATCTGCCCCTGTCCTCCCAACTTGGTATTCCAAGGAAGTCTGCCATCCAAGTACTAACCAGAGTTGACCCTGCTTAGTTTCTGAGATCTGACTAGATTGGGCTTGCCTGGGCTATTGAGGTCACGGTCTCCCAACAATTTTTGTACCTCATTTCTCAGGGGCATGGGCAATAGCACCAAGGCATGAACATAAGCAAATGGATTTCGTATGTACCAGGGCTCCATTGTGGCTGGGGGAAGCAGTCTAATGGGGTTAATCTGATCTCTGTCACAGAGTCTAATCTGAAACTTTCCATTTTTACTTGTGGATCTCCAGCTGATTTCCAAATGATGTTGTAAGCTAAGGCAGATAAGGTTTCTGCACAACTTTTAGAGGTGGCTGATTGTCTCTGCATGAAATATTTTGCAGTATATGGAAGAAATATCTGAAGCTCTGATCTACTGTCATGCTAAGAAAGTAATCCACAGAGACATTAAGCCAGAAAATCTTCTGTTGGGCTTAAGAGGGGAGCTGAAGTTGGCGGACTTTGGCTGGTCAGTGCACGCTCCATCACTAAGGTATGCCTCTGTTTAGAGCTCCATTTTTTAAAATAATCTTATATCCTTATTTGAATGTACCTTTACCATTCTGATAGATTTGGCCAGAGAGCGTAGTGTTTTCCAGTCCACTGGATACAGGCGCTGGGGCAGTATGTTTTCTACCACCTTTGCCCTACTGTGTGTTTTCTGCTGTCAAGTCACAGCTGATTTATGGCAACTCTGTAGGGTTTTCAAGGCAAGAGAGGTGGTTTGCCATTTCCTACTTCTGCGTCACGACCCTGGACTTCCTTGGCGGTCTCCCATCCAAGTACTAGCCAGGACCAACCCTGCTTGGCTTCTGACATCTGATGAGATCGGGCTACCCTGGGCTATCCAAGTCAGGGACTATTTCAAAAATAGCCACCATCTTCCAATGCTCCCTCTAAGCTGTGGAGTCTTGTAAGCGAAAATTCTACTTTGTGAGCTACTGGCATTAAAATTGTGAGTGAGCTTTTTGACTGCTGCATAAATTAGTGTGCTCTGGAGCCATCCTTCTTGAGCTAAGACAAAAATGGGTGAGCCAGAAGCTAAAAACTGTGAGCTAGCTCTCACTAACTCAGGAGGAGGACAGACTGGCAATCTGGAGTGGGATGAATCCGGAGGCAAAAGCTGCGGGGGGGAAAATCCCCCAGGGCTGGCTGTCCACATTGGCCAGGGTATTGCGCAAGGATGTCGTTACGGAGTGTTCAGACTGCTGCAAAGTGGCCCCAGGTGGGCCGGCCTCCGCAGCTTGTGATAGGGCTGTTTCGGCAATTTGCACATGTGTGCATGCACTCATGTGCGCATGAGCGCTCATGCACAAACTGGCAAAACGCCGCGTTCGCACTGCCGCCTCCGCTTGCCTCCCACCTTCTTCCGGTTCACACTGCCTGGAAGCGGGAGGCAAGTGCAAGACAGCCTCCAGACACCGGTTTCTCCTGGTGTCCTTCTAAAGCGCAAGAAAACCGGCTTCAAAGCGGGTAAGTGCGGAAGGGAGCCGAGGGACAGCTACGCATGTCTGAACAGGCTCCCTTCCCCGCTTCCCATGTGGACCTATCCCGGGGCAGATTGCCAGTCTGTCCTCAGCCTCAGCTTAGAGGGAACACTGCCACCTTCTCACGCGCTGACCCAAACATCTGAGGCAGCAATCCTAAGCAAGTCTGCTCAGAATTCCACTTTGGTCTGTTCAGTGGGGCTTACAGTATATTGGCTTCACTCCCACTGAGGATGAGAGCTATGCCAGGAAAAAAAATTGCCTGCTTAGACTTTTTGTACTGGAGTCAGTAAAACAAGGTGTGTGCCATAAAGTCACTTCTGACTTATGGTGACCCTATGAATGAAGGACCTCCAAAACATCCTATTGTTAACAGCCTTGCTCGTGTCTTACAAACTGAGGGTTGTGGCTTCCTTCATTGAATCCATCCATCTCATCTTGGCTCATCCTCTTTTCCTGCTGCCTTCAACTTTTCCTAGCATGATTGTCTTTTCCAGTGAGTCTCATCTTCTCATAATGTGACCAAAGTATGATAGCCTCAGTTTAGTCATTATAGCTTCCAGGGAAAATTCAGGCTTGATTTGATCCAGAACCCACTTGTCTTTTTGGTGGTCGGTGTGGTCCGTGTTATCTGTAAGAGGTTAATTTTGTTATCTTGAGTGCTGTTCCTTTTAGTTTGGCATTTAACTCTCTTTCTTAAAAACTACAGAAGGACCACCTTGTGTGGCACCACAGATTACCTTGCTCCAGAAATGATAGAAGGGAGTCCCCACAATGAAAATGTTGATGTGTGGTGTGTTGGCGTGCTTTGTTACGAGTGTCTGACGGGATATGCTCCGTTTGAAGCAGCCACTCGGTTAGAGACATTCAGGAAAATAAGAGAGGTATGTTCTGTATTCCTAAAACAATGCATTCATGCAGAAACTTTGTCATACAGCTGAGAACCCGTTCTTAAAGGGGAGAAAATTATGCTTTTGTTAGCACAGGACAAAACGTTTCCTCCTTATAACTGATGTGAGTCCATATTGTATTTTAGGGGCATGCATTTGACCAGCTTGGGGATTTTTTTCCCTCAATCAAATGATAATTGGATCTGAAAGAAACAATAACTTCTGCTCCAAGCAGTTTCCCAGCCAAGCAAATATGCTGTTTCACAAGGGCCAGCTGACTGGGCTTTTGATTACACTGTTTTGTGAGTTCAAAGTCATTGGAAGCCCCTTTGAGTTCTACAGCAATACAAACCAAGGCTGCTTTCACATGGAGGTTTTGCTCTGGCTAGTACCCAAACTGGACAGGCCTGTTTTGGATCATCCACACTGTGCCATCCCCTAATAAGCTAACTTTTCAGGTTTTCTTCTGCTTTGCTGTAATTTTTCCCAAAACCTGATTTGAGACAGTCTGTTGGGAAAGATTGCAGAGTGCCTTTGCACACCATGTGGATGGGAAAGTATACATTTCTGAAGGTCCCATTTCCCTTGCCTTAGCCCCCATGGACAACATTACCATCCCCTGACCCCTGAAGAGCTCTGTAATGATTTCATGTCTTGGTGTGTGTGTTTCTTTAAATGTTTTGTGTGACTGCAATAATGTAAGAACGTGATAGAGGGAGACAAGTGTGATATGATTGGCTGATGTGGGAGGAGAGATGTCTACAAGGCGATTCTGTGTGTGAAATTTGAAGAGTGAGCATAGTCTGTGTGACTATGAGAGTTTAAGTCTCTTCTGTGTGAATAAAACACAGAGTTTAGCCTGTGTGGCTATATTTATGAGAGAGAGAGATTAGACTGTCTACGTCAGAGTGGAGTTTTGGAGTCTGAGAGACTGTGTGTGATGCCAAGCCTTGTCAGTTATATTTACAAGTTCCTTTCTTCAACAACAGTTCAAAATACCCAGAAACCTATTTTGTTCTTTAATAAATAAATCATTATTGGTTTAAACTTATCCCAGATTTCAGAACCACATAGTCCTGTGGGCCACATAGTCCTCTGAAGCGCCCAGACACTGGGTCATTCTACCAAATTAGAGAGAGTTGGAATTTTTAATTCCTGGTAGCAGCAGAAGTCTACCAAGTACATGTACACAGAGTGTGTTTTTTAAAGGAGAAACAGTCTCCCCAGTAGCAAGCACGTCGCAAGCTCTTTCAGGCTTTTTAAAAATCAGTTCCTAGATCATTATAGTGCAGTAAATCATCTATTGCCATGATCTACTAGTTCTCCTGAGTTTATGGCTTTCTATATGTTAAAAAAAAAGTCTCTAGTCCATTTTTCTGTGGAGGTAAAAGAGGAAAGGTACAACCCCTATATATCCACAATGAAAAGACTTTGTCTTAAAAATGAACATTAAGAATGAAGAGAACTTTACCAAGCTCTTTGTATTCTCAGAGTTCGAGTATGGCAATCGACTGTTAGAATCTTATCTAGCAGTTACTTTTCTTAAAAGACCTCTGCTAGCAGAGGAGGAAACAGAAGGCGGGGGGGGGGGGGGGCTGAAGCAAGGAAAGTGTAGGGGAAACTGCTGTGCGGATGCTGTTTCCACTGCAAATGTCTCTGCATTACAATAGAAACAAAATATATGCAGAGAATTGCCATGTGGAAGCATCCTGAGATCAGTCTCTTCTCACTCTTTCCCCCTTGTTCTGGTACGGCAGAACAAGAGCTTCAAATCAGTCATGGACTGATCCACAAGTCAAGATTATAACTCCGAGCCTTCACCAAGATGGGTCAAGAACAACTCTCCCAGAGCACAATTTCATTCTTGCATGATTGAGTAGATATTTAAGAGCAAAAATTAAAAGAAACGGGAAGCAACAGAGTTAAAGGATCCAAAACATACTTCATGGAGTAAATCAGCCCTGAAGAAATAAATGCTGCCCTTTGACTGCAGATGCTGATAATCAACACAGCATCAACCTCAGGTTAAATTAGATGGATGGTCCATGTGAATTGTGTGGGCACAGCAGCTGATAGGATCGCGTTTAAGACCAAGCCCTACGAGAAAAGGCTGAGGGACTTAGGAATGTTCAGTCTGGAGAAGAGGTGGTTGAGGGGGAGCATGATTGCTCTCTTGAAGTATTTGAAGGGCTGTCCCTTAGAGGAGGGCAGGGAGCTGTTCCCGTGGGCAGCAGAGGATAATAGGACTCGCAATCATGGGTTTAAATTAAGGGCAAGAAGGTTCTGGCTGGATATTAGGAAAAACTTTTTGTCAGTGAGAGCTGTGTAACAGTGGAATGGGCTGCCTAGGAAGATGGTGAGCTCCCCCTCGCTGGCAATCTTCAAGCAGCAGCTGGACAAACACTTGTCAGGGATGCTCTAGGCCAGGGGTGTGGAACTCATTTGTTATGAGGGCCAGATCTGACATAAATGAGACCTTGTTGGGCCGGGCCATGTGTGTCATAAAATGTAACGCAAGGTAGCAGAGATATAAACTTTATAAATGACACAAACACAAAGATTTTTTTTTTACTCGAAATAAAAACATGCTTAAAACATTAACACTCTTGCAATATTTTGTTTATTTAATAGTATCTGATAACTGACACCTACTGAATTATTGCATCAAAATGTCTGTGCTGTTGCAATCTTGAGTATGCTGTTCAGGTGTGCATCTGTAAGCTGCAAATCTACTTTTGATTTATTGACATTCACCACAGAAATCTCATGCTGAGCGTTCTGAGTCTGGGACCCAGGGGAAAACATGAAATGGCTGAGCGATTGAGAGAGTCTGGCGAAGCAAGCTATGAAGCAGCAGCAGCAACAGAACTGGAAGCAGGAGATGGCCAGTTCCAGTGCGGGCCTGATAGAAGCCCTCTGGGGGCCTGATCCAGCCCCTGGGCCACATGTTTGACACCCCTGCTCTAGGCTGATCCTTCATTGAGCAAGGGGTTGAACTAGATGGCCTGTTTGGCCCATCCAACTCTGCGATTCTATGTGTCAAAGAAGAGCAAATAGCTTCAGAGAAGGAACAGCTGCTACTACTGGTTAATGTCAGCAGTGGGTTAGAGTATTGTACAGAACACACCATTTGCACTGCCCTTGCCCTACAACAAATGGACATGACGGATAGATAAGAAAGCAGGGCATGTGAGTAGTGTAGCTGGAGGAGATGGTGGTAGAAAGTGCCATCAAGTCACAGCCAACTTCTGGCGACCCTGTAGGGTTTTCAATGCAAGAGCCATTCAGAGATTGTTTGCCATCACCTGTCTCTGCATAGCAACCCTGGACTTCCTTGGTAGTCTCCCATCCAAGTACTAACCAGGGCTGCCCCTGCTTAGCTCCTGAGATCTGACAAGATCAGGCTATTTGGGTAAGGGCGGAGAAGGGGGATGGCAAAAAAAAGAAAGAAAAAGTAATCTAGGGTCGTTCACAGAAAGTACAAATACTTATGGTGTTACTATTTTATCTTCAAGGTTAATCTTACATTTCCTTCTCGGGTGTCTGATGGCGCCAGGGACCTCATTACCAAAATACTTCACCGCACACCTTCTCTGCGACTACCTCTGAAAGCAATCGTAGAACATCCCTGGGTTAAGACCAACTCAAGGCGAATTCTGCCACCTGTGTACAGTAAGGGAGAAGACTGAGCCCCTGCAACATTCGGAAGATTGCAGAATGCTCTGCCCTGTGCCCTCTCGCTCTTTTTAAAGACAGCTGGTTGCAGTGGTAGATGGCAGAGCAGCTTCTGCCCGTCCTCCCGCTTTCCCCTAAACAGTCTGCACAGACTTCGCAAATGGTGGGGACTTTCCATGAGGAGTGACGCTAATTTCAAGGGAGGCAAAAAAGCAAAGCTTTGTAAATTTCTTAACCTTTTTTTTTTAAATAAACAAGTGATATGAAATCCAAATCGGCTGTTTTCCAGCATTTTTGAGTATGGAGGGAGAAGGGGACAAACACCGGGTATTCTTGGAATGCCATGCTGGAAACGAGTAGCAAGTTCTTATCTATGATGACAAATGTAGGAAGCAAAGAGATCAGGGGCAAGAATCTCTGATCACCTCAGACTTTGGGTGTCTTCTAGCAGGGCCGGTTCTAGGTTCAAGAGAGCCCTGGACAGACAGAGAAGGGGGAGGGGAGGAGGTGGTGGTGGTTGGAGTTATACCCCACCCTTCACTATCCAAGGGAGTCTCAGAGCCGCTTACTAACTCCTTTCTCTTCCCTTCCCCACAACAGACACCCTGTGAGGTAGGTGGGGCTGAGAGAGCTCTGACAGAAACTGCTCTTTTTCAAGAACAGCTGTGCCAGAACTATGGCTTGCCCAAGGTCATCCAGCAAGTGGAGGAGTGGAGAATCAAACCCAGTTCTCCCAGATTAGAGTCCACGCACTTAACCACTACACCAAACTGGCTCCCATGGAGCCTTCTGATGCCCTCTTTCCAGCTGCCCACACATACTTCTCCTGCTTTGCAAGCCCTTCCGCTGCCCATGTTCAGGTCCCTGCACTGCCCGTGCACCCTTTCAGCAACTTTACTGGCCAATGAATGCAGTTGGGAGTGGTGCTGTCATTGTCACGAAGAGTGTCACCACTGTGAACCATCCCCATGCCCTTCCTCAATAACACTGGATAGTTGGGAGCCTGGGTACAGGCAGGTGGTGGAGGTCAGCAGCAGTGGGCCCCAGCAGAAGTCCCAGCCCTACCAGCTGCCCCAACCCAGGGTATGCCGACCCAGGGTATGCTGTCTATTGTGTGGTGGAATCAGGCTTGGTAGAGCAGTGGACTCTAAGACCTGGAGTAGTGCTTGGTGGAAAGCCTGGTGGCATTAACTGGAGGCAGAGGATGGTACTGGCAGCCTTAAGAGTGGAGCCTGATGAACATAAGAGAAAAGCAAACAGTGAAGAGCCAGAAAGTTCAAGTGAAACCCCGCAATATGGCAACGGTGACAGTATTACTGTGCTCTAGTTCTACAAATCCAGGCAGTTTATTTAGTATATTATGCAAATAAGGTATATTCATGACTGCATTGTCTGCTAGTTGCACTGTGTTCTGATCTTGGCCATTGCAACAAAGAGCTGGGAAGACTGGAGGAAGCAAGATTCTCTTACCCATGGCCTCATCCCAGATTTGTTTAATGTTTCCTCTCAGGCAACAGGGAAGCTTGCTGGAGAAAGACGGAGCAAGCATGCTAATCATAGCTGTGACTCGGCTCATTGACCATGGGTTGTGGATAACAGCTCCAAAGGAAGCAGCATTAAGCCCAGATGCAGCAATGTACAGGGAATCATGATCACAGGTCTCCAAGGTGTTGGTTTTTTGTTTGGTTTTATTAAACCTAGAGCTACTGAGGAAGAATCCTCACTACACTCTGCTGTCTATGGTCCTGGCCTTGGCGCTGGTGAGGAAATAACCCTGGCTGTCCTTGTCATATGACACTACTATCATATACCCCTCCCATCATGTGCTTGCAGCTCAGTGGATGGGGAGTTTCAAAAGGCCCTTCTTTGGGACTGGAATGTAAACTGACCTTTTCCAATCCTTTTCCAAATTTGCTGGCAAATTGAGTGCAGCACTTTTAACAGCATCAGAAGACTTTGAACAGCTCAGCTGGGATACCATCACCTCTGCTGGCTTTGTTGTTTGTAATGCTTTCTAAGGCCCATTTGACTTTGCATTCCAGGATGTCTGGCTCAAGGTCAGTGATTACACCACGTGGCTGTCAAGGACATTGAGGTCCTTCTTGTATAGTTCTTCTGTGTATTACTGCCATCTTTTCCTAATCTCTTCTGCTTCTGTTAGGTCCCTACCGTTTTTGTCCTTTATCATGGCTAGCTTTGCATGGAATGTTCCCTTGATTTCTCCAATTTTCTTGAAGAGATCTCTAGTCCTTCCCATGCTATTGTATTCCTCTATTACTTTGCATTCTTCATTCAGGAAAGCCTCCTTCTCTCTCCTTGCTGTTCTCTGGAAATCTGCATTCAGTTGGGTAAATTTTTCCTTTTCACCTTTGCCTTTCGCTTTCCTTCTTTCCTCTGCTATTTGTAAAGCCTCATCAATATTTACTCAGATGCAAGACTAGGTTTTCCCACAGGTATGCCACCGAAAGGGAGGGTGTCTTACATTAGCATACAAATTAGTTATATCCAATAATAAAAATATAACATTTTAAGGGGAGGTCGTCTTATGTTCTAGTAAATGTAGCAGTCACTATTTTTATAATCCACTTTGCATCTCAAGTGAGAAAGGTGGACTATAACTGAAGTTAATAATGTTTTAAAGAGTAGCCGTGTTGGTCTGAAGTAGAACAGATTACAGTCCAACAGCACTTCAGAGGCCAAGATTTTTGGGTTGTAAGCTTTTGAGAGTCAAAGCTCACCAAAGCTTATACCCTGAAACTGTTTTTGGTCTCAAAGATGTGACTGGACCCAAATCGAATAATAATATGGGCTTAGGAATCCTCTGACGGTAGTACATGAGGTTGATTTATCATCACACTTCAGCTTTCCCGCTAGGGTTGCCAGGTCTGGGTTGGAAACTACCTGGAGACTTTGGGGGCGGAGCCAGGAGAGGGCGGGGTTTGGGGAGGGGCCTCAGAATATTCCAATGCAGCCATTTTCTCCAGGGGAGCTGATCTCTGTCAGCTGGGGATCAGTTGTAAAAGCAGGAGATCTCCAGGCCCCACCTGGGGGCTGGCAACCCTATTTCCTGCCCTTGCCACGATGCCCGTTTGAACTGGGCCTGTCCCTCTTCTGCACAGTGCCCCAAGGCTCTTTCTTCCTCCCCCTTTTAAGGAACTACTCTGCGCTCGGACTTTTTAGCCGGACCATGAACCATTCTGCTCGGGACCTTAACGGGGCCACGCAGCCCACCGCCGCTCCCGAGCAGAGCTCGCCTCCAGCAACCGGCATCACCAACCGGCGCTCGCTTCCCCCTGCCGCAGTCCTGTATAAGACTCGCGCATGCGCCGGCCCAGACGACTCCGTACGGAAAAAACCAAAACCGTTAGAGTGCCGCATGCGCACATCCTGCGGTCCGAGCGCGCGCCGCTCCCTGAGGGGGAGGGGGATCGAGAGAGGTTGCCGCTCCCTTTCGGTTCTGACGTCACCCGGACGGTGAATAGGGCGCGGCCCAATCAGCGGTTCCTCCGGGCGCTTAAGCCCGCCCACTGCCTCTTTTCCGGCCGGCACCCTCGTGCGCGGCGCAGGCGCGCTGATAGAAAACCGTCTCGAGGCCGACGGCTTGCTCCTTCCCTTCCCCCTTGAGTTCCTTCTCCGCGCTAAGCTCCTCGGAAGAGGGTGCCGTGAGGGGGGAGCACGAGGAGCCGGGCCACGATCCAAGATGAAGATCTGGACCTCCGAGCACACCTTCGAGTAAGGGGGGGGCAGGGAAGGGGGCGGGGGAAGCCCCCGGGAGCATCTCTCCTTCCGCCTTAGCGGTCGCGAAGAGCCGGTTTCCCTCCCGGTGGGGCCTCTTTGGCATCCCTTGGCCGCCCCGCGGACAGGCCTTGGTGGACATCAGCCAGGGTCGCCAGCTCCAGGCTGGGAAATGCCTGGAGGTTTTGGGGGTGGGGCAGGGGTTTTGGGGTGTACTGCCATAGAGTCCAGCTTCCAAAGTGGCCATTCTCTCCGGGTGAACTCTGTTGCCCGGAAACCAGTGGTAACAGCAAGAGATTTCCAGCCACCCCCTGAACGTTGGCAACCCTCGCATCAGCCTTCGCCTCACCCATGCACGGACTGGTGGGATAATGCTGGTGCCTCTTTGGTTAGAGGAAGGCGTTGGACTAAGGGGTCCCGAGTTCAGATGCTTATTGGCTTGTGTACTGGGAAATATTATTACTGTTGTGCGGTCTGGAGGTGCCCCCCCCCAAGATAGCACAGAAAGGATCTTTTAAAAATTGCTTTTTTTAAAAAAATCCTGTGATCCCCCTGTCAGACTAGGACCTGGGCCTGATTTCCCATTCTGTAAGGGGTGACCTTGGGTCCCTGCCTCAGCCCGACCTGCTTCTCAAGGCTGCTGTGAGGATAAAATGGAGGAGGGAGGGAATGATGGCCGAGGACAGACTGCCAATCTAAAGCGGAGGCAAAGCGGAGGGAACTGGAGCGGGGGGGAAAAACCCACGGAGCTGGCCGTTCACACTGGCCAGAGCAATGCGGATCAGCGGCAATACAGAGCGTTCAGACTGCCGCGTAGCCAGCGCGCACGGCTTGCACGTGCCGCCGCGCTTTTTTTGTTTTCCTTTTATGTGTTTCGCACATGCGCATAACTTTTTGCTGGTGCATTCACACTTCCTCCGGCTGCCTCCCGCTTCTTCCAGTTCACACTGTTTGGAAGTGGGAGGCATGCGGAGGAAGGCCCCTGAACACCGGGTAAAACCGGTGTCCTGTTAAAGCAGAAGGAAAGCGACTGGGAGACGGGTAAGTACGAAACGGAGCCGACGGACAGATGTGCATGTCTGAACGTGCTCCTTTCTTCCGTTTGCGAAGCGTGCCTGCCCCGCTTTAGATTGCCAGTCTGTCCTCGGCCGATGTTTGCCACCCTTAGTTCCTTGGAGGAAGGGAGACGATAGAGATGGATAACATTGTAATAAGTTAAATAGATGTGGTTTTTAAAAAGGAATAAAATGCGATCTGTGAGGCCCTTTGGAAGATTTATGTTTTGGCTAGATGGCTGTAATGAGGGGGCAAAGCAGATCTCCTGTGTGGGGGGGGGGGGGGAATTCCATAGCTTGGGGTTAGCAGTTGAGAGGGTCTTTGCTCAAGTCCCCATTGAATGTACTTGTAACAGTGTGGGTTTCTGTCACAAAACTTCATTTGACCATTTTAGAGTATGTGTAAGAATATACTTGGGTGGAGGTGGTAGTTTTGAGCCATGGTATAGGGTGACCTTGGGCCAGTTAACCTAACCTGTTTTACAATATTTTTGTGAGGACAAAATGAAAGCACAGAGGCCATGTCTGTTCTTTGAAGTGCTTGGAAGAAAGATGGGATAAAAATCTATTAAATAAGCTTTTTGTCACACTTAACAAAAAGACTGGTGCCTGAGACTGGATCTAATGACCTTGATGAGGTTACATAGTACATACATGAATGCTACCCATCTAGTTATTTCTCAGTACTTGGCATCCTGAATGAAAATGAGTGACTCACAAAGTCTCATATTAAAATAAATGTCGTTACCCATTAAGATTCCGCTGGACTTCTGTTTTGTCTTCCCAAGTGACCCCTGTTAACTGACCCAGGCTGTTCTCTCTGGATTTCTAAATTTCTGTTACCAACTGAGAGACCTATAAATTGGGTGGAACTATACATTGAGGCCAGTAGCACCTTAAAGACCAACTAAATTTTCTAGGGCATAAGCTTTTGTGGGTTAGAGCTCACTTTGACAGAATTGGGTGTGTAAGGAGTTGGCTGGAGTCACTTCTGTATCATCAAAGCTGATGGAAAACATTCCTTCCCACCTGTTCAAAGAAAGAATATTTAGGAAGATATACATGTGAAAAATGTTGCATACGAGCAAAATATGCATGGCACTTGTAAGAGGGGACTAAAAACAAAAGACACACCTTGCTGTTTCTAGTTACATTCTTTCTTATATGATTGATCTCTGCCCTGCCCCCCCAGTGTTTTTACAAGGACAACCTGAGGCTTATTTCTTAGGAGTGCAAATATTAAATCAGAGCTGTCCCTTACTAAACATCATCTTTCTCTTGTGTGAAGCAGAGCAAGCGTCTTGGGAAATAATTGTTTCTCCTAATAGCTCTGGCATTACTATGTTGATGTAGTCAGCTGTACCCTTGGGGACTGTAATGTCTCAGCTTGCTTTGTGTTTTTCATAGAGTTGCTATTCTTTGATGTTTCAAGGAAAGTGGACTAGTTTACACCTTGTGTCATAGAAAAAAGGCCTAAGATTCTTCCTTCACAAGCAATAAAGAATCTGGCTTTTCCTTTTGCTCTGTGCCACACATGTTTATCTATGCAATGTTCTAGCAGTTGATATTCAAATAATTTGTTTTTTACATTCTGCAGTTGTAAGCCTTGGTCACATTGCAATTTTGTTGGATTTTTCTTCATTACAAAACTGCAGCTTTTGTAGACATCCAGTACCCACATGTCTTGACTCAGCAGCGTTTGATTTTCCCGAAATAGGCTTTTTTTGAAGGCTGAAGAGCCACAGCTAAGCTGGCTAGCCAAAGAATTTTCTCTGTATATGGGCCTGTCCTTACCTGATCAGTTGGTCACGTCCCTCAACTGTCCACACAAAATGCATTCAGCTGTGTGTTTGTTTCCGGTACATATTTCACTTCTTCAGCATTTGTCTATTTTTGAGCCACATTTGGTGAGGGCCAATTAGGCCCTATGTTTTCCTGTTGTGAATGTGGCATGGGTCACAATGTTGTTGTTGTTTTTCAGTTTAAGTTAAATTAAATGCATTTTTGCTTTATATATTTTTCATAATTTTGTCGTTCCGGAAGCTCAGTGCAGAGTACATGCTTCTTTTTCGCCTCCTCCTCCATCCTCTTAAAAAGACAGCCCTTGAGTGACAGGTTAGGCTGAAAGACAGCAGCTGACCCAGGGTCACCCAGTTAGCATCATAGCCAAGTCAGAATCTGAACATGGGTCTTTTGGTCCTAAACTAACCTCTTAAACATTGAATCAATGTGATCAGGTTCTTTGTTGAATCAAAAATTATGTACAAACATGGTTTCTGCTCCCTATAATAAATTGCCAAGTAGTAATTTAGTGTTCATTTGCTTCTTCTTGACAGTCATCCCTGGGAAACAGTCACCACTGCTGCTATGCAGAAATATCCAAACCCCATGAACCCCAGTGTGGTTGGAGTTGATGTCCTAGACAGGCACGTAGATCCCAACGGAAAGTTGCATAGCCATAGATTGCTCAGTACAGAATGGGGAATGCCATCAATTGTAAGATCGGTAAGTGTTCTATTAAGACTCAAAGCAGAAATCTAAACAACTTTCTTTGAAATTAGATTAATGTGGCCTTGGTTTTACTAAATGCAATATAATGAAGTATATCTCACCTTGTCTGAAATGAGTGATGAGTACCAGTTATCCTGACTCTATTTGGCTTTCTCTGGATTTTCTACCATCCTCAAGAAGGTTAAAGCAGAACAATAATTTTTTAGTGAGATATACTTCTTTGGATCATAGGGAAATAGGGCAAACCAGAGACTGTATGCTATCCAGAGACAGGCATCATCTGTACCTAACAACCAGTCAATAACAGGGAAGAGGATTATGCAGAGGTAATTGATAGCTATTCAAACAGTTCAATGATTTAGCCTTGTCAGCTTTTTCAGTTCAAGAAAGAATCCTGTGGGGGGGGGGGGGGGCAGATGCCTGTCATCATCCATCTGATCAGTCACGGTCAGTCTCATGAGGTGTGACGGAATCCAGCAGTTGCACTTATTGAAATTTCTGATCGTAGAATGTATAGCACCATTCACATGGCATGGTCTGGCAATAATAGAAATCTGTTCAGAATAAGCCCATTATATTTACAGTTGTTCTGCAGTGTATAATACTGGATGTTCCTTTTCTAGCTTATTGGTGCCTGTAGAACAAAAACGTATGTAGAAGAACATTCCGTAGTTGATCCAATGAAGAAAGTAATGGAGCTCAAGTCTACTAATGTAAGTATTGAAAAAGCTGATTAAATTTGTTTACCATTCAAACCCCTAGCGAATGGTTTACAGTTCAAAAACCTACTGAAATTAACCCTTTGAGAATTTTGTAGTTTTTAATTTCAGCATGTGAAAAAATAGTAGGTGGCTTTTGGAGCCGTGATGCCATCTCAAATTCAGTAGCTGTCTGAATTGGAGACTTCTGTTCCGTGGCAGAAACAGTGTGCTGCTTACTTTGGAAGCTTTTTGTGCTGATTAGCTTGCTCTGTGCAGTGTCAGCATGCAGTCTTTTGTGAATCTGGCACACTGAGCTCCCCTAGTGAGGGAGATGAGGCAAACTAGATCTGAAAGAATGTGCCAGAATCTTAAGAAAGTGCAGTGTGTCTGCAGAGGAAACGAATCTTAGTTAAACGCTTCACTGTAGCCCCACTTTAGTGGTTTCAGCTCATGAAGTGCCCTAAGGTTTTTCTCTTCTTAAATTTCACTTTTTGATTGGAAAATAATACATTTTTTAAAAATAAAAATCTTACAGATTTCATTTACAAATCTGGTGTCAGTGGACGAGAGGCTAATTTACAAACCACATCCTCAAGAACCAGAAAAGTAAGTATTTGTATTTGTTTCATGTTCTCTGGAATTTATTTAACTTCATATTCTACTGTTTGGAACATTGCTCTCTTGTTCCATCAAAAGATGGGGTAAAACATAAGACTTCTTTCTACCCTGCTTCCAGTCAGTTTTAGCCTGGGCTGCCAAGAGCATAAGAACATAAGAGAAGCCAATGTTGGATCAGGCCAGTGGCCCATCCAGTCCAACACTCTTGTCACAAAGTGGCCAAAAACACCAGGTGCCCTCAGGTGGTCCAGCAGTGAGGGCAGGACACTAGAAGCCCTCCCACTGTTGCCCCCCCCCCCCAAAGCACCAAGAATGCAGAGCATCACTTGCCCCAGACTGAGAGTTCCTATCTATACATTGTGGCTAATAGCCACTGATGGACCTGACAATGTGTGACTGGCCTAAGGTCACCCAACAAGTGGATACCCAGCAGTCACAGAAGTATCTTTATTGACAGTACTACAAAAATGAGTGGACAGAAACTTTGCACCTGTCTAGTGTACGGTCATGGCTCTTGCATAGAATCAAGCCATAGTCCTGCCTGCCTGTTCCATATTGCACTGCTGCATGCTCCCCTGCTCTGTAAACTAGAGGTAATATTCTCACCTGGACCTTGAAGCATGGCTGTGTACTGTAGTATGCACAAGAGAGATTCTTTCTTGCTTGGGTAGAACTCGGGACCTGGTGTCTGAAAAGGCTGGCCGCTGCTGACAAGGAATAGCATATCAATAATGTTGGGGGTGAGGGAGCAAACAGATACTTTAGTGGCAAGAGGGTTGAGACATGGATTCACGGTCCCTTTCATCTGTGAAGCTTGCTGAATGATCTTGGACCCTCACTCCCCTAACCTAATGTGTTTTTTCTGGAAATAGAGATTTGTTTATTTACTTATTTATTTACTATTGGATTTATATCCTGCCCTCACTGCAAGCAGGCTCAGGGCGGGTCCCAGAAGCTAAAATGCAGCATAATAATATATACAGTTCATACAGAGTTAAAACTTTTAAAACCAACAGACAGCAAAACTCAGTTTTCAGCGTCCACAAACAATGGGATCAAGGTTTGTTGCCTTGAACTCCTTGGAGGGAAGGGTATATTGAAAATAAACATGATTGCACAGGGGAGGAGTTGTTTGTGGCCTTGCAGATTTGCTTGCCTGTTGCCTTATTTCCTGTATTTCCTTCCTTGAACAAATGTGGGTACCCATACCCGAGAAGTCTCCTTTCCACCCATCTTTCAGCTTTCTCTTGGTTGATTGTGTCATTTCACAGCTGCTTTGTATGTAGTGAAAATGTGCTAACAGAGTAAAGTAGCTTCCTATAATCTTTTGTGAAAACAGCTGGCAAAACCAAGTAAATTACTGTCCTTTTCTTTCTCTCTCAGAACCGTTTTGACTCAAGAGGCAACAATCTGCGTGAAAGGGGTCAGTGTTAGCAGTTATCTAGAAGGACTAATGGAAAACACTATATCTTCTAATGCTAAAAAAGTACGTATAGCGGTGTGACGGTATGCTTTTTGATTTGCCTCGGTGAGAAGGTGAGCCCTTGGACCTACCTCTGAATACTCAGTTGGTGTAGTTGCATGGCTAACTGGGAATCTGAAGGGCCCCCGTTCACATTTTGCTTCTGTCAGTCTTACTGAGCGCGTCCTGTTTGCCAGAATCTATATTGTATACGATACGCCTCACCACTTTAATCCACTTTCAGCTATAATTGCCCCGTTACTTACGCATTTTGACTAGGGAGGGGCACAAACTGGGGAAATGGAGATTTGTTTCGGGTCGTGGCTCACGGGGCCATGTGGACCTTCCTATTTACCAAATGTTCTTTTCATGAGGCTCGTGATGTGGGCTAGAGATGCCAGACTCGCAGCTAGCTGACTCCTCTACCTTCCCTCCAAGTTTAATGAGGATTAGATTTAGGGGGGCTAGGTTACAGCCCCCCAAAGCAGGTGCCCCCAGGAAAGTGCTCTCAGAGGAAGTCACAGGCAGTTCCCTTCCCTCTCTGCCTCTCACATGCAGCACGCCTGCTGCCAACGGAAAACAACGGCTGCATGTGAGCTTGGGGGCATATATCATTCTGTGCCGATAGATCAGGATGGGGGCTCTTTTACTGGTTAGAGAGCTCTTTTAGAGCCATCTAGATTTGATGCTGTGCAGGCATCTTGTAGCACAGTCCTAAAAACTGTTCTATAAGGATTGGATTTAGGGGGGCTGGGTTACAGCCCCCCAAAGCAGGTGCCCCCAGGAAAAAGTATTTCCTATTGAATACCGTGGGGCTTATTTCTGAGGAGATCTACTTAGAATTACTCTCTAAACTCCCTTAAAGCAATCTGACTGACTCCTCAGCATGCGGTTCAGGAGTCCTTCTCTGCTCAGCTGAGGCTAACCAGTCAGGTTGCCTGGAACAGTCTGCCGCTCAAGGCTCTCTGCTTTCTGTGAAGAATTAACCCTCACAGTCCTTCAGCTGTTTGAACAGCACTTACGAGCTTCTTAGAAATGCGGTCTGTCACACCAGCACCAAACATCCTCAACCCCACTGTTCACAGGAGAAATGATTTCCAGTTCCCTTCCCTCTCTGCCTCTGATGCATGTGGCACACCTGCTGCTGATGGACGACAATAGCTGCGTGTGAACTTGGAAGTATATATCATTCTGCTCCCAAAGATTATAATGGGAGCTCTCTTATTGACAGCCAGCGCTGACTGTAGAGCTTTGGAGGGCTGCAGGAGTCCATTCCCCCCCCTCCCCCTGCTTTGACAATAGTAACATGTTGGCACCAGCATGTCCACTGCAGACGCTGCCAACACACCCCACCACAAGATGCATGCCAGTCCAAAAACCATGGAGGTTCATTGAGGTTCATGACCTGGACAGTTTCAGCCACAAATTTAGGGTTGTGGGCAGGTTCGTGCCCATCCCTAATCTTGACTCCCTTCCTAGCAATTAACACTCCCCACATCTATATGTAATGGTTGAGGAAGTCTTGTTTCACTGTATTTGAAGACGTGTGCCTGCACAAGAAAGCTTATACCTTGAATTAAACTTCGTTGGTCTTAAAGGTGCCACTGGATTCTAACTTTGTTCAGTTTTGAAAAACAGTCATGTGATGTAGGTGGCTGCTTCTCAAGAATCAGAAGTCGAAAGCCCCCTTGAGGGAGGGTCCTGATCTTCTGCTCAGTGCTCATCAGCTTTACTGTAATTGGCCAGCTTTCTCAATGGCTCAAGGTGAATCAGACAGTGTAGGTTAGTACAGTCAATAGAGGAGACATCTGATTAGCAATGTAATAGGACTTGGCTTACAGCAGTCTGAAACAGCATAGACTGTGTTAGACATGATGTGTTAAGCAGTGCAGAAAATGGTATTACAGAAGTATAAAAACAAATCACTGTAGGATAACATAGAAAACAGGTAACACATAATACACACATGTATAATTCACAGCCCTTCCCTTCAGTAAAAGCACCTTCCTGAATCATTTTGTTATTATACAGCCCTATTGCCTATTTCTGTCTTTGCTAACTTGTCACTATCCGTCATCACTGTTCACCCCACACCTTATTTGTTTGTCCAGTATACTGTAAGATTTTTAAGCAAAGACCATACCTTTTCTGTGTCCGGTAGAACACCTGACAGGCTGACACAGAAGTGTTGAATTTGTGGCGGTGAAGTGCCAGCAGGCCAGTATGGTAATCTTTTTTAACCTTGTGGCTATGGATCAGATGAAAATTTTGCTTGCATTCTTATCTCTACACAATAGTTGTTGAAAAATGCAACATGAGTGTTTCAGTTTTCTCATCTTCCGCAAGTACTTCATGCTCTTGATTTGTCAGAAAATGTTTCTTGACTTCCCTAATGTTTCCACTTGTTTTCCACTTGTGCTGTTTTCAGGGCCGTGAAGCCTTGGAATGGGTGATCAACAAGCTGAACGCTGAAATAGAGGAATTCACTGCTTCAGCAAGAGGAAACATGCGGTCACCCATGGCAGCGGCAGCCTTTGTGGAGAAATAATGTAGAGCTACATATGTGTGCCTCAGTGGTTAGGCCTGAATATCTGAGACAAACAGTTGCGCACTTCTTCCAGGCTGGAAATATTTATTCTTCTACCTATTTTTAAAAAGAAAATCTGTATATTAGATTTTTAAATTAAACTTGGAGAGAAGTTGCATACCTCTGTAAAATGAAGGTACTACGCATGACTATGGAGTTCGGTGGGACACAATATTCAAGGGAAAGATAGTCCAAAGGGTCAAGATCAAAGGAGTCTTGTAATGCTGGAACTAAGCTTCCAACCTACAATAGTCTTCCAATAGAGCAAGCTGTAGGCCACTAATGATAATTCCTACTTCGATAGAATTCAGATTTACCTGGACTCTGTTACTTTCAGTGCCATTCCAAAAATGAAGAATTATTATTCTGGACCCAGAATAATCTACTTGGCTTGAGGCAGCTAGTGAAAGGTCTTGGTTTGGATGAACAACGTTTATTACTTGAAATACAATTCCTTATACAACATTTTTTTTGTATGCTGCTTTTGTTGTTACTGTTTTTAACATGAAAAGACGGTACTTAAATACCTGTCATGCATATCTTTGAATAAGAAATGTTGATGCTTTGTAATTTTGAAAGATTATCAACTAAAGTTGTGTGCTAGCTGAAATTCTGGAAGAAGCTGCATGTTATACAGCTAACAGAAAAACTCTGCTCAAGTCTTTGGTCCACAATTTCAGTTTTTGTATAAAAATTGAAATTCAGGAGACAAAAATATTCTGTTAACAATGTAATATTGTTAAATGAGTTTCATAATCATGAGTCATATGTTTGCTTAGCAAGATACCACAGGCAACTTGAATGTCTTAGAGTAGTTTGCATTTTGGTTTTTGTTCGCTTTCCTTAGGGAGGATGGGTTAATCTAGTCATTTGTAGTGCAGTTCTAAGCAAAGTCACACCCTTCTAAGCATCTTGACTTGTGCTTAGCATTGTGTTAGTATCCTTGAGTTCTGTAGGTAAATGGATAGATTCCAACGCCACCTGTCACTGAACAATTTTTGTGGAAGAATTTGAGAATAGACTGCAAAATCTGACTGGTATTTACTTTAGCATGGAATAAAAATAGCAGTGGAATAGGTCCTTATTCGTTTAATGATAAGTATAGTAGCATAAGATCTCACTGAAATGAGGGTCTGTATGTGATACGTCTCCCTGAAGATACTACAACAAACAGTAGTTAGTGGGGAAACTAAGGAGACGTGCGTCTGTTTTGAAATCTCTGTTCTGATTGATCAAATTAATCTATTAATGTTTGGAAGTGGGAATTCTTTGCTGCATGCAGTGTTCTGTGCCACTTTAGCTCCAGTTCTGTACTGACATGGGTTGGGGAAATCTGTGGATTATGCCTAAAATCGCAAATGTTTACTAATGCATATTTAAATTTTAAATATTTTTCTACGTAGGTTTTAGTTGGTCTTTACAATTGCATTTGTAAAACCAATGCCTAATAATATGTTTTTTTTACATATGAAGATTAACTTAATTAAAACGTTGGTAATGGTGTTCGATACTCAAGCGTGTTTAAATCTTTTAGCCTTCTGCCATTTCTTCTGGTGAAAACACAGTGATCAAATACTGAGGGAGGAAGTTGTTTTAAAACAGGCCTATTTACTCTTCGTCTGGTGTATTCAAAGGGGCAGTTCCCTGAGATTTTTCGTCCTTTAAAGACGACTGAGGGAAGAAGATCGGGTACCAGCTCTGCAGTAGTACAAAACTCACAAATCCTGTGCTGCCCTCAGTAAAGTAACTAGTGATTTCCCCCACCCTGCACTTCAGGATGGTGGAGCGACTGCTAGATTTCAAGGTGAATTCTCCAGATTATGCTAATGGCGTACTGGTTCCTGGGAAGGGAGGGCAAAACAGTATCTTCTAGTGCTTCCCGTCAGCTGAGGGGAGCAAGATGCATGATGACCTTACCATCACTGGCACAACCTTCCGATTTCCCCGCCGTTAATCCTTCCAAGACTGAGCCACCCTGATTGTGGCTGAAACATTACATGGCGATAGCTTATTACTGCTGAGTTAGTGGTGCCGCAGGAGAAATGTTCCAAACAACCCCCCTGGGGCCAGTCGGTGGCTTCTGCAGCCAAAGAGCTTCTCTCAAACAGCCAGTCTCCAGTCCGTGCTTTAGAGTGTACTCTAAGTTTAATATAATTCTAAACTTCTAGAGAAGTTGGTACTGAGGTACATGTACCTGATGGCACAGGTGCACCTTCCCACGTGTCTCTGTGTGCTGGGTGCACTTTGGACAAGGTGTTCACATTGAGATGAGGAAGGTGGAGGGAGGGAATGGACTGGGGAAAGCAGGAAGGTGAGTGGAAGATTGTGTTGTGGAATGAGAACTCCCGTGACAAATTTCACACCTGGCCGCAATACTTGCCACATTAGCAATGTATTTTGTTCAATCATTTCCCCACTTTTGGGTCATGAAGTCCTCAAAGCAGTTCATTAGCATTTTGAAAATACACAATTATCCTCTTCCCTTCCTCCCAGTTCCCAATATATTAGCCCTGTTTGTGCCTTTAGAATAGCAGTTATGGGCTTCTACCTGACAGGGTTAGAGACCTGTAGTGTCCTGAAAGTCAAGCTGGTGGGGGTGGGACAGGACTCTGGCACGGCCCTGCCTTGGAGCTTGTCTTGTTGGGGGCTTGAGAATGGCAGTTCACTTGCATGGCACGTGTGGAGAAAATCTGGGAGGATTTCAAAACTGAAAGCATCTGTTAACTGGATGGGTGAGACCAAGTTTTGCACATACCACGTGCTTAGAAAATTCTCCCCTTCTCCATTTGGTCTTCGCAACAATCCATTGAGGTCGATTAGGCTGAGAGTGCTGTGGCCTAAAGTCATAAAATAGAATCATAGAGTTGGAAGGGATCTCCAGGGTCGTCTAGTCCAACCCCCTGCACAATACGGGAAATTCACAGATACCCCCCCACACACCCCCAGTGACCCCTGTTCCATGCCCAGAAGATGACAAAAAACCTCCAGGGTCTCCAGCCAAACTAGCCTGGAGAAAAATTGCTTCTTGACCCCAAGCACGCTTCTGTGGCAGAATAGGGATTTGATCCTAGATCTCTTGGACCCTAGTTTGACACGCTAACCACCGCACTACGTGCTTAGGAGACTCTAGGACTGCAGACAAATATCCCTTTGTAAATTGAAATCCTCTCAAATGGCCTGATAGAAAACTAAAAATGCTCCAAAAAGGACAGAATGGTGAGAGCAGCTGGGGAAAGGGAGGAGGAGAACCACAGGCTGTTCCAGCCTTTGTTGCCCTGCAAGGCGCGTATAGCGCTCTTATGGACTTATAGTTCATAAGTGATAAAGACTGGACAGTGCAATTGGTGTGCCAAGGGAAATGGAATATACAGGGACCACGTGCTGTCGCCGTCAACCTGGACTGCAGGCACACCCACCCAACAGATGAGAGCTTTCTCCTGTGATGATGTGCCAGACCAAAGGTGGATCCATGAGTTACCTGCCCTACCTCACCTGCAGCGCAGCAGAAAGAGAGCCAAGCACCCTAGCCACAGGAAGCACACAGAAGCCAGCAACCAGTTGCTATACAGGAACGCCATATTCTGGAAAAGGCTTAAAGTCCTGAAGAGACACCACGAGCAAACCTTCTCAACACACAGGCAGCCCACCCCCCTTCACCAGAGACTGCACATTGGCTCTTAAGACGTCACAAAAGGATTGCCGACTAGGAATAGCTAGCTGCCACAGCCCAGCCAAGCCCATGACCTCATCCGGCCAGAGCCATTAAAAGACAATAGCCCTGGACTCAATCATAGTTCTCCGAAGGTGTCACTGTTGAAAATAAATAGAGTCTAAATATTGCCCAACCATTAAGCCCCCTTCCTCCTGAGACTGGTTTTCTCAGTTTAGCAACTTCCTGGGACCGACCAAGGGGAAGTCACAAGGGAGGTGGCCAGTGAAGCCCACCCCCAAGGAAGGACGGGCAAGGGGATGTAGCGAGCAAAGCCCGCCTCCAAAGCCAGTTTTTAAAAGAGCTGGCCTAGCCATTTGTGCGCGTGCACTCACTCGCTCTCTGCATCCCAGCCTAACCTACCCTGCCCTACCTCACATTGTAGACTCTGGAGTAGCTAACCCTATCTTGTAGACTCTGGAGTAGCTGACCAAGACTTTCCACGTGTTCTGATGGCCCAGAATACGATCCCTATTCCCCATAGTCTCCTCATTTTCTTCTGTGGATCACTCCATCTCAACAGGCAAGCATCACCCAATCAACGTTTTTACCTGCTTATATGAATGTTGCAATCCATTCCTCTCTGATTTTCCTAGGTCTGAATAAGTGTACGTGTGCTTGTGTTTTTATCGTATGTTTGAAATATTCTTCAGTAAAGAACCCATTTCTCCAAAGGATTGGTTTCTGCGTTTATTCTTGGTTTCACTGGAAAAGGTGGGACTCCTGTATACATAGGCTTGCTTGTGTCCCCTTAGCTGCCAATTGCTCATTAATATCATAGTTCCCCATATTAATAAGGTATCAAAGCAATTTGGCTAACGCCTTGACAAAATTTTGGTGGGGCAGATTTGGGAGGATTTCCAAAGCGTATTCTCTCTTAACCACACAGGTAATATAAACAATAGCCCAAGGCATTCGTTTGTATCTGTGCCAATGGAAATAATTGTCTTGTGGCAATTTCTCCGGGCACATTTGAAAGACAATGCTGAGGCTTCCTGGTGGCAGAAGGAAAGGCCCTAGCTCAGCTGCTGCATTCTGAAATTCCAGATCCCATCCTAGGGAACTGGGGCGGCCGGGGGGGGGGGGGATCCTGAGACCTTCAAGCGCCCTTAAGAATATAAGAGAAGCCAACGTTGGATCAGGCCAGTGGCCCATCCAGTCCAATACTCTGGGTCACACAGTGGCCAAAAACACCAGGTGCCCTCAGGAGGCCTAGCAGTGGGGCCAGGACACTAGAAGCCCTCCCACTGTTGCCCCCCCCCCCAAGAATACAGAGCATCACTTGCCCCAGACTGAGTTCCCATCTATACTTTGTGGCTAAGAGCCACTGATGGACTTCTGCTCCATATGTTTATCTAATTCCCTCTTGAAGCTGTCCATGCTTGTAGCCGGTGCCACCTCCTGTGGCAGTGAATTCCACATGTTAATCACTTTGGGTGAAGAAGTGCTTCCTGTTGGTTAAAGAAGACAAAGCTGCTGACCTCCTAAAAGCGGGCCTCCGAACAGCCAGACACCTGATTGCCTGGAGCAAGTAATACATATGGCAACTCAAGCTAGGTAAACTGAGGGTGTTTATAATAATTTGATGGCATCTGCTCTCAAATAGGCAAGGAAGAGAGATAACAAGTCATTTGCTTCATTCTTTATTTCCTTTGTAACTCAAACCACAGCATCTGATTAATACTTCTGTGTAACTCAACATCATAGAAGTTGCTCCAGTATTTCCCTTTTCCTAGGGCAAATTCAACAATTTCACTTCCCAATTTATGTTGGAGTTTCTTCACTGGCCAAATAAATCTCTAGGAATGCTTAGCGCTGACTCTCCCCCTCTTGCCAGCCAACACAGTACATTACAAATATATTTTAATAATTCCAGTGTAGCAAGTCGATTTGTGTGCGTGTGTAGGCAACTCTGAAAAACAGGTCTCATTTCGTAGCAGGAGCTCCTTTGTATATTAGGCCACACACCACTGATGTAGCCAATCCTCCAAGAGCTTACAGTAGCCCCTGTAAGAAGAGCCCTGTAAGCTCTTGGAGGATTGGCTACATTAAGGGGGGTGGCCTAATATGCAAAGGAGCTCCTGCTACGAAATGAGCCCTGCTGAAAAATAGAGACCACCTTGGTTGTTCAAGATGCATTATCTTTTACTTTATGTCTGCTGTGCTTAAACCAAACTTGTCACAGTGCAACAGAGCTGCCACTGCCATAGAATACGTTGACACATTTGACTGTGTTGCTCAGGGATATTGTTGATCCTTTCACTGGGAACAGCACTTACCACCAGTGTTTCGTCTAAGCTGAGTTAGTGTGAGCTAGCTCACAGTTTTTAAGCCTCCGGCTCACACCTTTTTGTCTTAGCTCAGGAAGGGATGGCTCCAGAGCAAAGTAACTGATGCAGAAGCCAAGTCGCTCGCTCACACCTCTAATGCCAGTAGCTCACAAAGTAGAATTTTTGCTCATGGGGCTCCATAGCTTATAGGGAGCATTGCTTACTTCCCACTTATATATTTCTGTTTGCTGCAACAGCAACTTTTAAAATAGTAATGCGTCTGTGTTAGTATCACCTTTCTGTCTGAGGTGTTTTATAATAAATGAAGATGCAAAAGAGTTAACTTCATGAAAAACAACAGGAAAACCAGCTCCCATTTTAAAAACGGAATTAAAAGGTTTTGACAGCACACCATCTGATGTCATTTTGATATTCCATGCTTAGCATTCCAGCTCCTGGGATGTATTTTCTTTCTTATTCTCAAGAGCAGACTACCCTGAACTAGGGTTGCCAGGTCTGGGTTGGAAAATACCTGGAGACTTTGGGAGTGGAGCCAGGAGAGGGTGGGGTTTAGGGAGGGGAGGGGCCTCAGCATGGTACAGTGCCATACAGTCCACTCTTCAGAGCAGCCATTTTCTTCAGGGGAGCTGACCTCTGTCAGCTGGAGATCAGTTGTAAAAGCCGGTGATCCCCAGGCCCCAGCTGGGGGCTGGCAACCCTACCCTGAACTTTTGCAAAAGGAGTAAGCACCATAATTTCTAGTATCAGCCTCCAATTTGCTTGGTTTTAGCTGATTTACAATATTGTCTTATCTCAATTCGGAATAGAGTTTCCAGCCTCCCGGAGGGGTGTGGAGAACCCGCTGGAATTGCAGCTGATCTCCCTGAGGTCAGTTCCCCTGGAGAAAATGGCTACTTTGGAGGTTGGACTTATAGCATGGTAAAGTCATTCCCTGAGCTCCCCCCCCCCCCCAAATCTCCAGGAATTTCCCAGCCAGGAACTGGCAACCCTAATTTGGAACCTCAATAGAGAAGGTGTACCCTAACCTAAACAATTAACCACTGGAAATTGGGCTGGATTCTCAAAATTATTTTTACTTTGTACAAGCTAGGCCTAAAGTTGAATCCAAATGTCCATAATTTTTAATGGATTTTTTCTCCTGGCATGTTCCGTTTGGAACATCAGTACAGAAATTACACCCTAACTTGCTGGAAAACTGACAACCAGGAAATCGGGCTGGAATCTCAGGCCGAGGACAGACTGGTAATGTAAAGCGGGGCAGCCCCGCGTCGGAAGTGGAAGAAAAGAGCCCGTTCAGACATGCGCATCTGTCCCTCGGCTCCATTTCGCACTTACCCGTCTCCCAGTCGCTTTCCATCCGCTTTAACAGGACACCGGGTAAAACCGGTGTTCAGGGGCCGTCCTCCGCATGCCTCCTGCTTCCAAACAGTGTGAACCGGAAGAAGCGGGAGGCATCCGGAGGCGGCAGTGTGAACGCGCCGGCACAAAGTTATGCGCATGTGCGAAACACATCAAAGGGGGGGGGGAAGCGCAACAGCGCGCGCGAGCCGTGCAAGCCGTGCACGTCGGCTCCGCGGCAGTCTGAACGCTCCGTATCGGCACCACTGCACGTTGCTCTGGCCAGTATGAACGGCCAGCTCCGTGGAGCTTTTCCCCCGCACCAGTTCCCTCCACTTTGCCCCCGCTTTACATTGCCAGTCTGTCCTCGGCCTCAGAATCATTTCTACTCACAAGGCTAACTGGAAGTTGCATCCTGCCATACTTTATGGCATGACGAATGCTAAGAAACAGATTTCCCTCCATGTGTCCATAATTGTAGATTTTTCCCCCCATCTGTTCACCTTCAAAATCTTATTCTGTGTAGCAGCAAATGACCATGAACACCAATGTTTAAGTGCCAGTTTGCAACTGATTTCCAAGGAGACTCGACGCTGCTCTTCCGTGCCAAACACCGCAGTGAAGCTGCAAGAGATTTACTGGAAGATGACCTGTATTTAAATCAGCTTGGCACAGTTTCCACTTGAGGAGCCGCTGGAGGATTACGGGCATTACTGGGAAGGAGAGGAGAGCCTTGGCAGCCTGGCTCAATATGGCTTGCATCAGAAGGGAAAGATAGCAAATCTGTGGCTATCTGAGGTATGAGCTATTCTTAAACTTTTACAGACACTTCAGATGTATGGCCCCATATTTCTTGATGGCATATCATTGTTTGGGAGAAGGTTCAGTAGCTGTGCTTCCGTTTGAGAAGGCAGAATGAAGAAACAATGGAGTGTTTACCCTGTTAGTGCTCTCCACACATCCATGTTTTGTGGTTAGACTTCACAGTAATGATCCGCTTGTTAGAGTTGTATGCATATGATGCTTTGCTTGGTGTTTCCTTGTCTATTCTCTCTCCCTCCCTGGGGAATGTGGCCTTTAAAAACAAAAGCAGATGATGATGATGAATTGTCATAGTCGGATACTTGACTGGTAGACGGTGTTCTGCAATCCGAGATCTTGCCACGTTCTTGGGAATTGCAGAGGTATCTTTACAGGATTCTTGCTGTTCCAAGCAACACTGTCTTCTGGAGCTGAGCTGGTGTCATTTGCTAAGTGACCAGACTGTCCAGATGTTTCTTGAGACTTCTAGGCACTCCCCCAAGGGCTCCAATGACAACTGGCACGATGGTAACTTTCTTTTCCCAGAGGCGTTCTAAGTCTATTTGTAGGTCTTGGTGTTTTGTGATCTTCTCCTGTTCTTTCGTTTTCTATTCTGCTGTCTCCTGGGATTGCAATATAAATAATCCAAGCCTCCTGCCTCTCCCCCACTCCTCCTCATTATTATTATTATTATTATTATTATTATTATTATTATTATTATTATTATTATTATTATTATTATTATTTCAATCATACAAACCCAACCAAAATAAAGAAAGTATGGAAATTCCACGCAGTTCATTAGATTATTATATTCACTCAAAAGACATATAAAACTGAGGTCCATCATGAAATCCGTTATTCCAGAAAATTATAAACATAGATCATCTCTCAATAAATCAGCTCAATTCATTTCTAATTTTCCATTCTCATACAGTAAGTTAACTTTGACATTTTTTTCTATCACCTTTCAAAAGTTATCAGTCCAGCATCAATAGTCTATAAGGATCAGGAAGGAAAGTGCCACGCCAAAGTGATTTACCATTTTTGCCCTTTCAGGCTGTGGCCCTAAGGACCCTATCCTGGGAATAGCAGGGGACTTACTTCTGAGTAGCCCTGCTTAGGAATGCTTGTTAAGTTTAGGAACAGGATCCAGGCATAAAACTCTTCTGTTTAATTTAATGGTATTTAAATCTGTAACTTTTGTTGGCTTGTGCCCTACAAAAGCGTTAAAAATTGCAGTGCAGTTCTAAGCCGAGTTACATCCTTCTGCGTCCTCTGAAGTCAATGGGCTTAGAAGTAAGTAACTCTTTTCAGGACTGAACAGGATGTACTGGTATTCATCGCTTAACTGCAAATATGTCAAAGTGTATTAAGTTATTATAGTACATATATATATGTGTGTGGCTGACATCTGTGTGTCAGCCTGAGCTTGGCTTTCTTCTATTTTATTCTTTTAAAAGCTCAGTGGGAGAGCACATATTTGACATGCAGAGAGATCCCAGGTACGACAATCTCTAGTTTAAAAATAAGCAGTAGAGAGCAGTGTTCCCTCTAAGCTGAGTTTGTGTGAGCCAGCTCAGAGGTTTTTAGCCTCCAGCTCACACATTTTTGTCTTTGCTCAGGAAGGATGGCTCCAGAGCAAACTAATTGATGCAGCAGCCAAATCGCTCACTCACAGCTTTAATGCCAGCAGCTCACAAAGTAGAATTTTTGCTCACAAGACTCCACAGCTTAGAGGGAGCATTGGTAGAGAGACAAGGAAAGACCTTTGCCAGAGAAGCACCTGACACGCTTTGGAGAACTTTTACCAATCTGAGTTGACAATTTCCACCCACTCCCATTTCCCCCCCAAAAAGAGAAAGTTAAGCAGACAATAACGTCTTCAAAGCTCATTGGCATAGGCTATTATTAGGCTTCCAGTGTTGCACTTGTACAGGTTTTGTGATACAAATTAAGCACAAAACGTCAGCTAAATCCCGCTGTGTCTCACTCCATCAAAGGGAGACAACTCCCGCCAGCTACAGATAACGGATAAGAGACGCCTGTCGAGACTAAAGAGTGACCTCAGTAAGAGCTCAGCCGATGGTGATTATGTTAAATCAATTATAAATACATCTGGACATGAGCTGTGCCAGAATAGCACAGTGGGGATTTCTCAGCGCAAAAAATATATTATGTACATCTAGGGCTGAAGACTGGTCGTGCTGAGACTCCTTTTTATGTGCTGAAACACTGCTAAATAAATCTACCTTTAAAGTCATTTAAAATTACACACTTTCTCCTACATCTCGCTATAACAACGGGGGTGTTAATGAATGTAACACTTTGAGCAGTCTAGAAGAATGGCTTTCAAACTGTGTTCCATTCCAGGCAACCTGGGCTTCCTCCCCTCCGTGGCTTCTCAGTTCTTCAGAGAGAAAAACAAAATGGTGGACAATTACTTCCCTAAGCTTGTCCCTCACTAAAGTTATCTCCCTCTGCACCGCACAGCTACACAGAAGCGTTGGGTGTGTTTAGGGTGCACTGGGGGTGCCACTTAGCTGCTTCCTCTGGGAGGGCTCCTGCTAATCCTTCCTGGTGCCCACAGCTGCTCAAATGAGTAGAGAAGGAAGGAAATGGAGAGAAGAGAATGACACTGGACAATGCCGCAATATCATTTCTGGCTAAAAACTGGAAGTAATGCTTTAGGATTCCCCCAGAGCTCTATAGTCAAGCCATAGAAATTGGCTGGATTCCTAGGGTGTCACTGCAATTGACAGGGGCTATAAGTTTGAACCTTGGCTACCATTCCAATGTATTTGAAAAAGTGCACACGCACACAAAAGCTCATACCTTTAATAAAACTTTGTGGGTCTTAAAGGTGCCACTGGAGTCTAAATTTGTTCCATGAATACAATTCGCACACCCCAAAGTGTCCTCTGTGTCCATATAGACCAAACTTTATGCATGGTTAGAGGCAAAACTGGATTTAATTGGCACTTATTTGTATTGTGTTGGTATCACACCACTTAGCACTGGAATGCACTGCCATCAGCAGAGCCCACTGATAGGAGACAATCCCATTGTGTTTCCATGGCAACCTACTTCCCAAGGAGGGGCTGTGGCTCAGTGGTTGAGCATCTGCTTGGCATGCAGAAGGCACCAGGTTCAATCCCCACCACCTATGGAAGACTTCCAGCTGATGCCCTGAAGAGCTGCTGCCAGGGTGAGGAGACAGACAACACTGACTTTGATGGACCAAGGGTCTGATTCAGTATAATCAAGTCAGCTTGATGTGTGTGATGTGCTCATGTTTACTTTTGTTTTTTGTGTCTTTTTAATACCCTTGAAAGAGAACTAACTTTTCCCATGTCAGAGATAATAATTGGTTTAAAATAACTCTTCTCATTTTGTGTTTTCCTAGTTTAGAAATCAAAATATCTTAAATGATGCTAAACCTGCACAAGATGTTGCCAAACCACTAAATCAGGCTGTGGACCCATCTTTTGTAAGTTGGACCTCCTGCCTCCCTGGATCTCTCTGCTGTCGCCTGTTCTGCTTCCCTGGACCGTTCAGGCCTTGAATCTTTGGCCTCCTTGGAAATTGCATCCAAATTTGTCTTTTCAGATCCACTCGACCTCTTCAGCTCCAGTTCATCAGAATCTTGGGACTGGTCCAGCAATACCAATTCATCCTCTTTGGGCCTCTCTGGTTGTTCCTCCTTGTCATCTCCAGAGCTTTCAAGTCCGTCCTTGTCAGACTTCTCCAGTACCTCTACTTCGGTTTCTTTGGACCTCTCCAGTCCCGCATCTTTTGCATCCTGGGAACGTTCCAGCCTCAGCTCTTCAACCTCATTGGACATTTCTAGTCTTGCTTCCTCAGCCTCTCTCCCGCACCTTTCCAGTTTCAGCTCTTCAGTCTCCTTGTCCAGTCTTGTTTCTTCAGCCTCTCTGGATTTTTCTGATCCTACCACACCATCTTCCCTGGAGTTGTCCAGCTACATTGCTTCAGACATACAGGCCTTCTCATCCATAGACTCTTCACACTCTCTGGACGATTCCGATCTCATCTCCTCCTCCTCGTCCTCAGGTTCACTAGACCTCACCAATATTAATGCTTTTACATCTCAGGATTCTTCTGGGTCATCTTCGTCAAGCTCCCTGGATGTTTCTGATTTTGTCTTTCATGCCGTGCTGGACAATTCCAATCACTCTATTCAAGATGCCCAGTTGGGCGCACCATCAGTGTCACTGGACTTTTCAAATCTCTTGTCTTTAGCTGATCGGGAACTTGCCAATTTTACTTTTCAAGATTTCTCCAGTGATGCCTCCGTATCAACTTTCACTTCCTGCAATAATCTAACCTTACCCTCGTCTCCAGTTTTTCCTCTCTAGCCTCTGTAGAGCTCTTCAAAAACAACAGTTTAACGCTCTAAATTTTTGCATCAGTACGTTCTAAACAACATGGAGGAAATTTCTGTGCATTACATATATAAGGGAAAGTGTGTTTTTTAATGCATGTTTTAGAAAACTTACACAAATTAGAATGAAATAAATGAAATAGTTGCCGGCTTTTCTTTCAACAAGGCTCCTATGTCTTTGACCCTCATATGGCAGGCGGAAATGCAGCACTGGAGTTTTAACATTTGACTGCGGGTTAAAGGCACAGCAGCTTCTTCCTAAGTTATCAGAAAAAGTTGATAACCCTAAACAAGTTTGCACAGATCTATAATGGTGCCTTTGTATAGGTACCTTAGGAGGGTACAAAAACTGTTAGTTATGTTCAGGGGGAGGGTTGTGGGCTATTGTTAATTTTAATTATCTAAAATGTATCCCTTCTGTTTAATTTTTTAAAATACAGATCTACCTTCTGTTTCTCAAGATGACCAAAGAAGCTAAAACTTCAAATAAGTGAATGCTTTGAGTATCAAATGATGCTCATTTACTGCCATGAAATCACAGTGTAAGAGTCTAGGCAGTTGTGGGAAAATACAGGGCAAAGTGCAGGAAGAACAGACCCAGACAGTTCAGAAAAATGGATAAAAGACTGGGGGTGGATAGAAATGAAAGAGTCTGGGGATGTGGGATATGCTCAGCAATATACTTTATTCAATTGTTTTGGTGGCTGAACTCAATCATATCTTACCTGAGCACAACTGACATGTTGATATATGTCATGAATTTCAATAAATACTATTTTAAAATAACCTTTGCCTGTTTTCCTGTAGCACAAAAATGACTGGGAATGGAAGCAGTGGCATTAGCTGAATGAGACTAGGAATGATGGTCAGGTGTTTAACTGCATTGGAATATGACCTCCGTTTTCTCTTACAAATCTTGCTGCAAAAAACAAGCTTTTCTGAAATGTTTAAGAGACACTTAGTGCTTGATAGTTCTACATCTCTGTTGTGATGCGGTCCAGCTTCTCAGGATCTCCCTCTGAAGTCTTGTGTGTCCCTGAAAAAAGTGTTGCATTTGTACAATGCATTTTCACATGTTTGGCAATACGTACTGTGCATACCTCACTTTAAAAAGTGAAAACAGTCTGCAGAAACTTTGGCCTTTCATTGATGCTCGTTGATAAAGATTTCACAGTACCCCTATTGTCCATTTACCTCCTTTCTTAATGTTTGTCCATATATTAAGGAGATGGTAAGGAGAAAGCAGTCAGGGTATTCCCCTGACATGACCAACAGGGAACGTCTCCTTGCTTTAGAGGAAAATGCTACTCCTCATAAAAGGGAACCATGGGATCCAACTCACTACCAGAAAAAAGGCACAGGATTGAAAGGTTTCAGTTCAAAGGTTTCATTTTACTTTGTGTTACAAGATATCGATATAGACTAGCGTTGTCAAGTTCCCCCTGGCCACCGGTGAGGGATGGGGTGGGTAGGGTTGCCAGATCCAGGTTGGAAAACTCCTGGAGATTTGGGGGTGGATCCTGGGGAGGACAAGAACCTTAGAGGGGTACAATGCCTTAGAGTCCATCCTCCAAAGCAGCCCTTTTCTCCAGGGGAACTGATCTCTGTAGCCTGGAGACGAGCTGTAATTCCAGGAGATCCCCAGGTCCCACCTGGACGCTGGCATCCTTTAGTATTGATTGACCAAGGCTTGCCTCACAAGAATTGTTCTTTGTAAAACACAACACATAGTTATGATGCTATCAGTGTAAATAATATACATAAAAATTGTTTCCTGTACTTCCACTTGATGAATTAAACGTGAAATGTGAAAAAGCAGAGCACAGGTTTACATTGAGGGCACCATCAGTTAAGGCTCTCAACACATGTTAGGAAACATGAATGTCCTTCCTTATTCTTTCAGTCCTGTTTACCACAGTAAACATCCTCTAGGGTTGCCAGATCCGGCTTGTGAAATTCCTGGAGGGTGAAGCCTGGGGAAGGCAAAGATTGGGGAGGGACTTCAGTAGGGTATAATATCGTACACTCCCACCCTCCAAAGCAGCCATTTTCTGCAAAGGGACTGATGTTCGTGGTATGGAGATCGGTTGTAATTTTGGAAGATCTCCAGGCCTCACCTAGGGGTTGGCAGCCTTATAATTGCTACCATTTCCCTTCTTGGTAGGATTTTTATCCCTTTGGCTGCCACACAAGAGCAGCCCTGCTATGTCAATAAGACCAGACTAGTGGTCCATAGGATTGCCAGCCTCCAGGTGGTGACTGGAGATCTCCTGGGATCTGATCAGACAGAGATCAGTCCACCTGGAGAAAATGGCCACTTTGAAGGTGGGCTCTTTAATATTATACCCCATTGAAGTCCCTCCCCTCCCCAAACCCCGCCCCCCTCAGGCTCCGCCCCTAAATTCTCCAGGTATTTCCCAACCCGGACCTGGCAACCCTACTGGTCCATTATGTCCAGCATCCAACCATATTCCTCAAACCTCCCCCTGCTAGTGTTACTCCTAAGAAGAAAGATGGCAGGAAGAAATTCAACAGGTGTAGCCAGGGTTGCCAAGTCTGGGTTGGAAAATACCTGGAGACTTTGGGGGTGGATCCAGGAGAGGGCGGGGTTTGGGGAGGGGAGGGGCCTCTGTATGATAGAATGCCATAGAGTCCACCCTCCAAAGCAGCCATTTTCTCCAGGGGAGCTGATCTCTCTCAGCTGGAGATCAGTTGTTAAAGCGGGGGATCCCCAGGCCCCACCTGGAGGCTGGCAACCCTAGGTGCAGCTGTCCCTATCAGTAGAGAGGAAGCGATGGAATATTTGACTACCCACAGGAAGAACCCTGCGGGGCAAAACTGTAACCCCAGCTTGGGCCGGCGTATTGGATTCTAATTGACAATATAAAGGAAGAGACGCCAACTACGCCCCTTGTAAGCAAAGCAGGACCCATTAGCGCCTTTCCACTTCTTCAACGGAAGTTTAGGCTGCCTGCCATCTTTTCCCAACCTCTACGACCAGAGCGGACCAGCAGTCTCCCTGCTCTGATTGGCTGTTTCACTGCTCTCACGGCTCACTGCTGCAGGGGCGGAGGGAAGGAGAGGATTCGAGTAGTTATTGGTCCCTTTTCGACGGAACCTGAGGGAAGGCGCGCAGTGATTGGCTAGCGGAGCCGCGTGTGTTTTGATTGGCCCCTTTGACTTCCGCTTCCGACGTCAAGAGAAAGGGAGCCGGCCTGGCGCGGTGTCCTTGCGGCCTGTGGCGAAAGGGACGCGGGAGAGACTGCCGCGCTTTCCTCGGCAGCCATGGTGGCCTATTGGAGGCAGGCGGGGCTCAGGTAGGGATGGCTGGAGCGGCTCTTTCCCCCTCCGGCCTGGTGGCCCCGGGGCTTCCGTAGCTGGGGAGACCGGCAAGGAGGCCGTGGCAGCCCCTGGGGAAGGCGGGTGGGACTGGGATTCTGCTGGTTGTCCTCCGTTTTATTCCCCAGGGGGGGAAATGCAGGGTCGCTGGCAAAAAGTACGGCAACATTGTAGTATATTTATTTGGCCACCTCTTTCATTCCTTGGTTACTTCATGCAAGCAAAACAACAATACATTATTTTTTTAAAAAAAATCAAACAGTTGCGTCCAAAACGTTATGCGTATTAAAATATATTCAGATGAGGGAGCTGGATGAAATAGCGTTGCCAAACTCTAGGTGGTGGCTGGAGATCTCCTGGGATTACAACGGATCTCCAGGTTAATTATATGGCATTGCACCCTGCTGAGGTCCCTCCCCTCCTCAAACCCCACCCTCAAATCTCCAGATATTTCCCAGCCCATGGCTGGAAACCCCAGGATGAGAAGTGTGAGGTAGGGTTGCCAGGCTCCAGGTGGGGGCTGGGGATCTCCTGCTTTTACAACTGATCTCCAGCTGACAGAGATCAGCTCCCCTGGAGAAAATGGCTGCTTTGAAGGGTGGACTTTATGGCATTATACCATGCTGAGACCCCTCCCCTCCCCAAACCCCTCCCTCTCCTGGCTCCACCCCCAAAGTCTCCAGGTATTTTCCAATCCAGACTTGGCAACCCTACTGTGAGGGTTTTTTTTTAACTTGCTTCTTCAAAAAAAAAAAGCAGGTTATTGTAACCATACCATGTAACAGACCAGAGTTGAACTAGGATGAGTTACCGTAGAGTTCGTTGCTAGTAGCTGTAGTGATAACTGTGAATGCAAATAGCTTTAAAGGGGGCTTAATAAAATTCATAGGAGTACAGGTCTGGCTGTGACTACTAGCCAAGATGACTAATGGGAGCTTCCAGGTCTGAAGGCAGTATTAAGAGAATGCCTGGAGAAGAGTTGGGGAAAGTACAGAACAGAGTGACCAAGATAATTAAAAGACTGGGGCATCTTTCCCAGGAGGGGGGACTAAAGAGACTAGAACTTTTCAGTTGAGAATAAATGATGAATGAGGAGGGGCATTATTAACAGAGTAGAAAGAGTGGATAGGGATAACTCCCCCCCCCCCCCAAAAAAATTGAGAGCATCCAATGATGGTGATAGGCAGTAGATTCAGGATGGGCAAAATAAATGTTTCTTTAATCAACGTGATTAAAATGTGGAATGCACTGCCAGAGAATGTAGCAATGGCCACATGTACAGATGGATTTAAAAGGAGATTGAGAATAGGTCCATCAGGGGCCGTTAGCTATGCTGATGAAAGGGAACCTCCCCATTCAGAGGCAGTAAACCTCTGAATACCAGTGCCAAGATGCACCTTTAGGTGAAGGTCTTGACCTCTTTGCCCTGTGTTGCCACTGGCTGCTCTTCCTATAAAAGGTTACTTTTTCTTCTAGAGAGGCACTAACTTGTGAAAAACTTCGTACTTGAGCTAGTTTTTGGTGGTGACATTAATAAAATTCCCGTGTGTTTTACTCTGTGTGATTTTCAATTCTGTATTGTGGCTTCAACTTTAGTAACAGGTCTGGATAAACCAGCTCATATTTTCTGCACTGTAGTTTTTCGCATGTATTGGTTTAGGTGACAGAAGAGTTTGGGCAGGGATGTTGTTGTCGTTCAGTCGCACAGTCGAGTCCAGCTCTTCGCGACCCCATGGACCATATCATGCCAGACCCTGTCTTCCATCATGCTCCGGAGTTTTGTTTAATTTCATGTTTGTTGCATCGATAACTCAGGGGTAGGATTTCATTATTTCCTCCCTTCTGCTGTGGTCCCTGCTGTGTACATTATATTCTTCATAAGTGTCTGCTGACCCAAGGACAAAATTTCAGGGGTCTGAATGAGCTGCATGCACACCAAGCTGCCTTATACTGAATCAGACCTTGGGTCCATCAAGGTCAGTAGGGTTTACTCAAACTGGCAGCAGCTCTCCAGGGTCTGAGGCAGAGGTCTGTCACACGCCCTCCAGAGACGGCATTGGAGGGTAGCAGTTGAGGATGAGTGTTCTGCCAAGCACTCTCTCGGGTGTGGGGTTCCACAAGATGCGATTCTCTCCCTAATGTTATTTACACACACACTCATGCATGCATGCGCCCTCTATTGGAGCTTGCTAGGAGGTCTGGAGTTGTATGCCATCAATATGCAGATGACACCCAGCTCTTCCTCCTGCTGGATAAGCAGCCGGACTCTGCACGGGCAGATCAGACCTTGAGGCCATGGTTCATTGGTTGAAGCAGAGCTGGTTGAAGTTAAATCCACCTAAGATGATCATCAGGCTGGGAAGGTCAGAACCTCCAGGGGCCTTCAGTGCCTGGCTGTTGATGAGGTATAACTTTCATGAGTGGACTCTGTTTAGCGCTTGGGGGTCTGTCTTGACTCTTCCTTGTCTCTGGACAAGTGGATGTCAGCAGTGGCGGGGACAGCATTTTTCTATTTGTGCCAAGGCCCCTTACTGTCTCCATATCTGTCCCATTCTAACTTAGCCGTGGTGATTCATGCCACGGTCACCTCCTGCCTAGACCACGGCAATGCGCTCGTTGTACGGCTACCCTTGAAGGCACTCCAGAAATTACAGGTAGTCCAGAATGCAAGTGCAAGATTGCTGATGGGTTGTCCTTGGTGGGATACTATCTACCCTGTCTTGAAACAGCTGCACTGGCTGCTGATTGAGTTCTGGATCAAAGTGCTGGTGATTACCGTTAACGCCCTAAACAGTCTGGGATTTTCATACCTGGTGGACCGCCTTTTCTGATATGTCCCCCCCCCCGAAATTTGCATTCTTCAACCCTCAACCTGCTTGTTGTACCCAGCCCCTCAGATATTCACCCGGCATCCACCAGGCGAGGGCCTTCTTTGTGGTGGCCCCATCCTAGTGGAACCAGCTGTCAGATGATACGTAGGGCCTGTGGGACTTACCTATATTCCTCAGGGCCTGTAAAACAGAGCTCTTCCACTTGGCGTTTAGTTAGTTGGATGTATGCGGGTTGCTTTTTAGTTCTGTTTGTATGAAGTTTTAAACTGAGGTTTATTAATGTTTTAACTGTTGTTAATGTTTGTTAACGTTTTACCTGTTAGGCGCCTCAAGACTGCCTGGTGGTGAGAGGTGGCATATACATTTAATAAATGAATAAAAATGTCCTTTCTTTTTGCTTCATTGCTGCTGAAAGTCCCTTGAGCTGCTTTTCCCACAGCAAGGATTGTGCAGAAGTTAATCTGGGTCACTGTGAGCCAGATACACAGACACTTGTGGCTGCTTTGGGAAGGATACGGTGGGTCTCCCCCAGTTACTACCCAAAGCAAGACATCTCCCCCCCCCCCCGACACACACAATATCTCTCCTTTTGTTTTGCATTGACATTTTTGTCCTGTATCTGTAATGCTTCTGAATTCCCCCCTGAGTTGCATTTGTGTATATGCATAGTTATAAAGGAAAAAACTGGGAATGTAGGCCACATTTCCATAAATCACAATATTCTGGACATGAGCTATGCTTCGTTTGTGTTTCACTGTGCTTAATGATTGTGTGAGCTGGGGCACATCTGGAAGCTGAAAGTTGGATTGGCGGATCCCCCCCCCCACCCCACCCCCAGAGTTCATCTCCATAGGATTCGTAGCTCTGTGGTCAGAATGTCACTGCTTCTCTTTTTTTTGCTCAGCTACATCCGGTATTCCCAGATCTGTGCCAAGGCGGTGAGAGCTGCGCTGAAGCCACCATATAAAGCAGAGGCAGAGAAGGTAGCAGGAGCCAGCATAAAAATAGTGAAGCCCAAAAAAGAATGACATGCTGGTAAGTTCCAGGGATTTTGTTTCCTCACAGCAGAGCTCACTTGTTTAGCTTCTCGGCAGATCGTGAAAGTCCTGGGAGAGCACCTCCAGGTGTGATGATGGAGCCCTGTGCAAAGTCTCTGGAGACCTGGATTTTTTGAGTTTGGGACACTGTTTAGTGACTACGCTAATGCTATTTCACATATTCAAGCAGGAGTTGTGGTAGTGATAAAACTAGGTACTAAGGGCCAAGCACATGCCTAGAAAAGGATTGTGCGGGCACCTGGATTTTTCCTGATAGCTGTGCTGCTGAAGAGGCAAAGCACTGTGTGGTTTAAAAGTAGCTTCCCTCTTCTGCAGGGATGTATTCAAACATGGTCAGAAAACAGTCGCTCGGTGGTATTCAGAATGTGTGGCACGGGCCCTGACTGGAACATCACAGACAGCGCATATCCAGCCTGTGCTGCGTCAGCTGCACTGGCTTCCGGTGGAGTACTGAGTCAGGTTCAAGATTTTGGTACTGACCTTTAAGGCCTTGAGTGGTCAGGGACCCACGTATCTTCGGGACTATCTCCTCTGGTATGTCCCCTGAAGAGCACTGCGCTCTGCAGAGAACAATCTATTGGTGATCCCCAGCCCAACAGACGTCTGGCTGTCCTCGACCAGAGCCAGGGCCTTTTCTGCCCTGGTTCCCGCCTGGTGGAACTCTGCCGAATAACATCCGTGCCCTGCTGGACTTAATGCAGTTCCACAGCTTGCAGTGCAGAGCTGTTCCTCCAGGCTTTTGGTTGAGGACAGTGACGGGTACCATCCTACTGGCAGTCCCCCCTCCCATTTTCCTCCTGCATCTCTACCTCCCCACGAGGCAGTGACGCAATTTGAAACCTTAGGTGTTAGCACCATATGAGTATTATTTTATCTGCGTATGATTGATGTATTATTTAAATTGTTCTACTGTACGTGTTTTTATTATTCTGTCTTTCCACTGCCCTGAACCCTTGAGTATTCAAGAGAGGGCGGTTTATAAATTCAAATTATAAATAAATTATCAATGTAAATATCCACTCTGTGGCTTGGAGAAAGCCGCCTTTGCAATTACCATCATCCAAAAGAGCCCCACGTACTTCTGTTCTTGGCACGAGGCTTCCTGCTTTAACCGTTCTTCTAGCAGCAGTTATTCCAAGGGGGGAACCAGTCGCCGACCACAACCCCCGCTGGGCAGCGGCCTCAGCCACTTCCCTGCAACACGGGGCTCTGGGGCTGGGGCCACTCTGGGGGGAACAGTGCTCAGAAGAGCCACAGGTGGTACGCCAAGGAGCCAGCCCACTAAGGGAGCCTCATTGCTGTGGCTCTTTCCTTGGGTCCCATCAAGTATAAACCCCCTGCATCTGTTTTAAGTATCGAGATAGGGAGGGCCGCAGTGACAGACATGCCAGATTCAAACCTGACAGAGGGAGCTTTGACTCTCAAAAGCTCATGCCCTGAAAACCTGGTTGGCCTCTAAGGTGCTGTTGAACTTGACTCTGCCTTTTCTACTGCAGACCAACACACTAGGGTGGCCTGGTCCTTACCCCGTGCCGGCAGGGGAAGGGGGAGAGGGAGCTTTCCGGGAGTGGGGGGGGGGGGAGCAGTGTTGCTGCATGTGACATCCCCGGCGTAATGATATCACTTCAGCATGGTGCCATCACATCAGGGACATCGCACAGGGCTGTGGCTATTGGGGGTGGGGCTTCCCTTGCTGGCTGGCAGCGGGCAGGAGCCCGTGAAATTGGGGGAATCCCTCGCTCCCACCCGGGGACTGGCAGCCCTACAATACAGTCAACCTTGGGAACTAAGCTGTCCTAATTTAGGTTCTTGCAGCTGATGTGCTGAAGACAGCCAAGCCAGTTCGGTGTAGTGGTTAGGAACGCAGACTCTAATCTGGGAGAACAGGGTTGGATCCCCCACTCCTCCACATGCAGATGCTGGTGTGACCTGAGGTCAGTCACAAGTCGTTTCAGAGCTGTTCTCTCAAGGGCAGCTCTCGAAAGAGCTCTCTCAGCCCCGCCTGCCTCACAGGGTGTCCGTTGTGGGGAGGGGAAGGGAAAGGAGATGGTAAGCCACCCTGAGACTCCTTTGGGTAGTGAAGGGTGGGGTATAAATCCACTTTCCATCCTCTTCTCTTTCTTCTAACCCTTTGAATAGCAGTGCCTCAGGTCTCTATGCCCTACTTGTAGGCCTTCTGGGGGTGCCACGTTGGCTGCTCTGGGGGATCTGGAGGATGGGTTAGCTAGACTGTTGATCTGATCCAGCAGCTAGGGCCAGTCACCTTGTGCTAAACAAACATGACTAAGAGTAAACTCCATCGGGATTTAAGGTCACAGCCCAAGGCATGTGATCTAGAAGACTCCCGGTGCCAGATCTGGGCTCAGCAGCCAGAGTTCTTCAGATCAAGTCGCTCAATCCTATGCAGAGTTCCTCCAGTCTAAGTCCACTGATTTCAGTCCACTGATAGGATGACACTGTCAGTCTGTGTTTATGTTTGCTCAGCAGTTCACATGGCACTGGCTGCTTAACCTCTTTCCTGGTCTCTCCTGTTCTCAAAGATTGTTGCTGTCGAATATAGCAAGTTTTCAACCTTGTAATCACAGCTGAAAACTAAGAGCCTCCCGCCGTTGGGACTTTGCGCCTGCTTCCAGTGTTTTCCTTTCTTTGTGGTGAAAGACCAATTTTTGGAGTCTCCTATTCAATAGGGTTGCAATGATGCTCGGTCGAAGTCCACAAGATAACTATGAAACCTGGGCAGAAATCATTGCAGTGTTCTTTAGAAAGGTTTTACACTTGCTGGATGAACCTCAAAAGTGTTGAGAATAATACACCGGAACTTGCAACTATACTTATTGTGTGTATTTTAATTCTCTTACAGGGCACGAATTATAACAGGCAAAACAAAGGCTGCGCAACGCATCCTGTATGTGAAAAGTTCTCTGCAGTTGTGTAAATCATCATGCTAGTAAACGGAGTTTCTTGAAAATGCTTGTGGTGTGTGATGCTTTTCTTGAACAGGAACAAACCGGCATTTTTGGCGCAGCATTTGCATTCAGACCTGGTCTTTTGTGACTGGTCTTAGGAGAAATCTCTCCCTTGCCATGAATTTTGGCTTCACCAGCTACAGTGGCTTAATGATGAGGTCACAAATCATGCAAGGAAAACCTGGGTTGTTGATTTGTTCCAGTCCCTGGTTGCAACGATATTAACAATCACAGCTTAAATACAAAGCAGCTTCAGGGTAACCACAGCTGTGTCCAAGTTTCACTCATCATCCAGATTAAGATGACTTGAATTAGAATTTGCTCACAGTGTGGCGTTCACTGCAGTCTTAGCCCATTGATTTTAAGCAGACTTAGGCTGGGACTAACTCAGCATAGGATTGCTCTGTCCTTCACCTGGTTGTCCTTTGTGTGTGCATTAACTGCTGTCAAGCTGCAGATGACTTATGACAGCCCCAGCAAGGGGCTTCCAAGGCAAGGGAGAAGCAGAGGTGGTTTTCCCACCACCTTCCTCTGCAGACTCTTCCTTGTTTGGTCTCCCTTCCGAGTACTGGCCCTGCTCAGCTTCTGAGATCTGACGAGATCGGGCTATACCATGCCACCTTCCCTCCCAGTTGTCTTTTACATATATATTAATAAAGAAAGCTTGGCAGATTTTAGTTCTGCGAAGAGTTCTAGTGCTTTGAAAAGAAAGCCCATGGGTATGCAATCAATAGGTGTCTCTTGGTCTCAGTATTGCTGAACATTTAAAATGGGGTGGACCATATACCTTCCAAATGTTGCTCTGTTCATGCTGAAGAACCCGAGTACGATCCAGTCGAAGCAAGGTGCTTCTTAAGTTGCTTGGATTTCCCGCGCAAGTACCAACCCCGATTAGCATCTGAGTTCCGATGAAATCTGACTTGTCTGGGCTACAGGGCTACTGTTATTTAGGAATGGTTAAAAATAGACCAAGTATTCCATTTTTTATTAAGTGTTATATAATCGTTACATTTAAAAGACATCTTAAATCCCTACTAAGAGAGAGATGCTATAAGAAAAGTAAATGGCAAGTGAGAGCAATTTATCTTCCTGAAAGATACCGACAGATGATGCTGTTACTTGGTGGTGTGGGGGGGGTACTGCTTTTCATAAGGAAGACATTCTGTATTTCATTCAAGCGTTTGTTAAAAAAAAAAAAAACCACCACACAAAAATGTCAACGCACCACTGGCAAATACACTAAAACTAATTTTTAAAAATTCAAACAGTGGGAGTAAAGGGGATATGTACAATGGAGACTGAAAGCTGCATTAATGGCTTTGGTTAATCTTTTTGGGAGTCTCGAATGCAAACACACAAAGCTGCCCTATACAGAATCAGACCATTGGTCTATCCAGATCCGTCTTGTCTACTCTGAACGGCAGCAGCTCTCCAGGGTCTCAGGGCAGAGGTTTTTCACACACCTGCAGCCTGATCCTTTTAAATGAAGGCACCTGGGATCAAACCTGGGACCTTTCGCATGCCGGGCAGATGGGAAGGAGAGGGAAATGGAAACGACTGTGGCAAAGCTTTGTCTAGTACCGCTATCTTACCATTAAGCACTGTGAAGTAACAGAAATTCTAGCAGAATAATAGAAGAGTGCAATAATAGAAGAGTGATCGTCTGCCAAAGCGAAAATAAGATGATCACGGTAACCTCGAGGCTAACGAATGTATTAGATGAACTTTTGCCCTGCTGCAGAACAGCATCCTTACATTTTGTGGTCTGTGATCCCATCCCCCATTTTAAACCTTCGTCATGTTTCCATCGAGATGTATACATCTGCCAAGTTATACTAGCGTTTCATACATCCTTTGCTGCAGGCTGTATAGCCCATGATAATTGTGTTCATCTTTATGGAGCCATAATAATTTTCATTGCTAGGATTGCCAGCTCTGGCTTAGGAAATACCTGGAGATTTTGGGGACGAAGCCTGAGGAGGGTGGGGTTTGGGGAGGGGCTTCAATAGGGTAGAATGCCAAACAGCCCACCTTCCAAAGCGGCCATTTTCTCCAAGTGAACTGGTCTCTATCACCTGGAGATCAGTTGTAATAGCAAAAGATCTCCAGCCCCCACCTGAAGGTTGGCAGCCCTATTAATAGCTAATCAGGCATAAATACAAAACTGCTTAAAGCCCATTAAAACAATGTTAATAAATAAGTACATGCTGACTTAATTGCCCTTCTCAGATCATACAATAGTGCTAGTTCCAGCAGGCTCAGCAATTTGGCTTGAAGGCCGCAGCCTGCGTTTGCGCTAATATCCTGTTTTCATTTAAGTAATTGAGAGTTTATATACCTTGCCATCAATGGCTTAAGGAAGCCTTGTAAATCTGACGTTAATGTTAGTTGCTAAAGGTATTTGGTGGTGAGTGTAGAACAGTCACAAGGAACGTAGTTCTCCATACAATACATTTAAGCTTTTGGCGTTCCAGGCCCCAAAGATGGGATGGCAGCCAGTTATGTTTATAGCTTTAAAAAGAAAGAAGCAAAGGAATGACAAATAGGTCAGGCAATGATTATTATTCAGGACGGCTACATGGATTCCACTGTGTTCAGACTCCCCTTGTGTAGTGTTGAGTCCTACATCATCAGAACATCACACAGGAAGGCTGTTTACCAGAGGCATCTGTCTGGCTGGCCACGGTTACTACGGGACTAGGAGGAGGACCTCTTGCTTTGATCCAGCAATTAAAAAAATTGTTGTTGACCTCAGTGCCAGCAGCTGAAGATCTGACCCACAGTTTGCTTTGTCCTGTCTGGAAATCCACTTGAAGTACTAAAGGAAGAATTAAACAATTGCCAGATTGGTCCCTCAGAGTCAAAGAACATCTGCGAATCTGCCAGTATAGGGGCCAGATAAGATCCTAGGCACAATGACTGCCTATCACGAAACTCTAGCTGGCAGTAACCTTGTAGAAATGAAAGTAAACTAAAAGTTCAGTTGGTGTAGAGAATCAAACACCGCTTGACCAAAAAGAATGAAACAGAATGGGATCAGCCATATGGATCCGAATGCCTTGTTTTGCACTTCGCAAATGCTCATCATCACCAATATGTTTTCGAGGGCAGCTGGACAGGAAGAGCAGTCAATACTTTCCCTTAGGTATGACCACCTTTATCCAGCAAAGAGCTCCATGAAGAACTTCTGCATCTACATCAAAGCCCCAGTGAACCAGCTGGGTGTTGGCTCGATACAGGTAGTGATGTACACCTCTAGCTAGGGCCATAGAACTAAACAGGTTTTTTACCTTGCTGTTGCCTGTGGCATTGTAATGGCTCTGGTGTTGTGATCTATCAGCTTAAGCGTTTGGTCCTGAAGCATGTAGCTGTGTCCTTTTAATCCGGCATGTTTATAATTTTTTCCCTATTCAAGGCCTGATTATCAATTTGGAGTGGGCACTCAGTCAGAAATGATACTAACTGCTTTGACCAGCTGGAAGCAGTTAATTAAGCAAAGTAACATAATTGGTTGCAATTTTTTGAGCCAACAGTCTGGTTGGATGGTTTAATACATATAACAGGGCTGCTCCGGGCTTTAATGTAACAATATTAGCAGTTCCTTGAAAAAACATTGTCGAGTTCAGCTTCATCACTAATCGCAGACATCATGGCCTTTAAAGTAGTGTTCTAACATCACAGTTATTTTTTAAAGGGGTTCTTTTTCTTCTTGGCTAACTTCCGCTTCCACCTCTACCTCCTCATATTCTTCTACATCTGCCGTCGCGTCTTGGTATTGCTGGTACTCGGACACCAAGTCATTGGTGTTGCCTTCCGCTTCTGAGAACTCCATCTCATCCATCCCTTCGCCGGTATACCAATGGAGAAACGCTTTCCTCCGGAACATTGCAGAAAACTGCTCAGAGACTCTGCTGAAGAGCTGCTGTATGGCTGTGTTGTTTCCAATGAAAGTGGCCGCCATCTTGAGGCTGCGTGGTGGAATGTCACACACCGCCACTTTGACGTTGTTGGGGATCCACTCCACAAAATGGCTGCTGTTCTTGGTCTGTATGGACAACAGCTGTTCATCCACTTCCTTGGTGGACATCCGGCCTCGGAAGATACACGCCACAGTTAAATACCTTCCATGACGTGGGTCACAGGCCGCCATCATGTTCCGGGCGTCAAACATCTGCTGGGTAAGCTCTGGGACTGAAAGAGCTCTATACTGTTGACTGCCTCGAGCTGTGAGCGGAGCAAAGCCCGGCATGAAGAAGTGGAGGCGGGGGAACGGCACCATGTTGACGGCAAGCTTCCTCAAATCCGCATTCAGCTGGCCGGGAAAGCGGAGTGAGGTGGTGACTCCACTCATAGTGAGGGACACCAAATGGTTGAGATCCCCGTAGGTGGGGTTGGGGAGTTTGAGAGTCCTAAAGCAGATGTCATACAAAGCTTCATTATCAATGCAGAAGGTTTCGTCTGTGTTCTCTATCAGCTGGTGGATGGACAAAATGGCGTTGTACGGCTCGACGACAGTGTCCGATACTTTCGGCGAGGGTACAACACTGAAGGTGTTCATGATTCTGTCGGGATATTCTTCTTTGATCTTGTTTATCAGGAGAGTGCCCATTCCAGACCCTGTTCCACCACCAAGGGAATGGACAAGCTGGAAGCCTTGTAGGCAGTCGCAGCCTTCGCACTCGTTCCTCACAACATCCATGACATTCTCAATCAACTCGGCCCCTTCAGTATAATGACCTTTCGCCCAGTTGTTACCCGCGCCTGAATTTCCTGCAAGTATAGATATAAAGGGGGGGGGGGGGGGTTAAATATCAAAGATCAGTTTGCTAACGTTCCAAGTGAATATAAAAGATACTACACAAACTTTAACATGCGCTAGATGACTGGAAACAATTTCTTAGCATCTTGTAGAAAAGCATACTGTTAAACAAATTTTGTCTCAAACAACAGATTACATAGAAGTCCATACAGCATATTTTAGAAACTTTTTCCTGATCCTTTTAAATGAAGCCAATTAGAAAAACCTGAACGGGCCTTCCATGGAGGCCTGGTTTGACAAACTTTGGGATCATGTCTATATCATGGGGGAAACAGTAAAGAAATCTTTCTTTGTTGGTTCCCAGTTGTCTTTTTCACCCTGGGATTATGATGAAATCTGGAAGCCAGTTATTGGGTTTCTGAGACAGAATGAAATTCTTCCATGTAGAAATGATTATGGAATCTGGTTAAAACTGTAAGGTTATTGTAAACACATGCATCAATACGAGTTATTACATGAGTGTACGGAAATTTGTATGGAAATTTAGCTTGAGCCTAGGTTTTCTGGGAGTATCTACCGGTCGACAATGTTACAATAGTTCTTTTAGATGGTTCTGTTTTTGTGAATTTAATAAATATTTTAAAAAATAGAAACCTTTTCCTCTGAGTGTGTGAGAATTTCCCAGGAAGATTTTATGTATTTATTTATTTACTTACACCCTGCCTTTCTCCCCAGTGAGTTCCCAAAGCAGCTTCCATTGCTCTCCTCTCCTCTGTACTGGCCTCACAACAACCCTGTGAGGTAGATTAGGCTGAGAGGGTGTGACTGGGCGGACGATATCCAGAAAGCTTTCATGGGAGAGTAGGAATGTGAACCTGGATTTCCCAGATCCTCCTAGTCCAATACTTAAGCCAGCACACCACACTGACTCTCCAGTTCTAGGTTTGTCATAAAGGCAAAGGTTTCCCTTGCTTGAAAGCCAGTTGAATCTGACTCTAGGGGGTGGTGCTCATCTCCATTTTCAAGCTGAAGAGCCAGCGCTGTCTGAAGACATCTCTGTGGTCATGTGGCCGGCATGACTTGACGCCGGGGTGCATGGAATGCTGTTACCTACCCACCAAAGCGGTACCTATTTAACTATTTGCAGTTTCTTGCTTTCGAACTGTTAGGTTGGCAGGAGCTGGGGCCAGAGATGGGAGCTTTTAAGTATTGAGCGGGAGGCGATGAATCAAACAAACAGGCTTTTATTCAAACCATTGCTTCAGCTCAAAGACAGCTCTATGAGAGCGGCACCTTAATTTATACTGTTTCCAACTCATAACTTCAAACAATGTAACTATGTACAAACAATCCTATTGGACCTAAGCGAGGCTCAGCAATTGGTTACCTAGAGTGGCTTAAGGACCAATGAGAGTCTTTATTTGTTAGCCAATCAGAAAGGGCCTTTTGCAACCCAAAGTCTCTGCAAGCTGTGGCTGTAAAATAATAAGAATACAACAGGAGCTCACTCCATCACGCAGCACTCGGGTCTCGAACTGCTGAGCTACCGACCTTCTGTTCTTCAGTTCAACATCTTAACCTCTGAGCCACCACACCTTGCTGCTAAAGTCTGGAATTCTATGCTAAAATGTCCATATTTTGCAACCAGAGAAAAACAGATTCTTTGATTATGATGTCACGTGGCATGTCCTCCATGCATGGCAGGAGGGCAGCGGCAGAAGCAGAGGAAGAGAGAGATGGGGGCCTGGGACTTGTTGGAAGTGAAGTCATTCCAACTCCTGTGTCTCCAAAGCTTTAGCAAAAACTGCCCCCATCTCTTCAGGTTTTCTGTGTCACCATGAGGACTCTGTGCTGTAAAGCAGTAAAGCTGTAAAGCCGTAACTGGATGGGTGAGCACATTACAGCAGGGGTCCCCAGCCTTTCTAAGCCAGTGGGCTCCTTTAGAAATCTGACACACTGTGGAGCCTGGAAGTGGAGCCAGCTGTGGTGTAGTGGTTAAGAGCAGTGGACTCTAATCTAGAGAACCCGGTTTGATTCCCCACTCCTCCTACCCATGAAGCCAGCTGGGTGACCTTGGGCCAGTCACAGCTCTCTTAGAGCTCTCTCAGCCTCACCTACCTCACAGGGTGTCTGTTGTGGGGAGAGGAAGGGATGTAGATTGCAAGCCGCTTCAAGACTCCTTCAGGTAGTGAATGGCAGGGTAAAAAACCAACTCTTCTTCTTTTATAAAATTCTCAGAGAGTTATGCATAACCCTCACTGCAGCTCTTCAGGATTTCAGGCAGAAACTCCATTTATCAGGATGCTTTTTAAAACAAACGTACTGTTCACAAATATTGCCTTCTATACCCACAATATGCCTATTGAACTAGCTAGGAAGCACTCATTGAGCAGTATCTGTGATACTGCCAATGGCCAATCAGATGCTCTGCTGGCACCCCCTGGCCCTACCCCCTTTCGAAAACCACTTGGTGGGCACCAGGAACGGTGTCAGTGGCGCCACTTCGGGGACCCCTGTATTAGAGGTTTATTTCTGAGGACCGCAGCCATGCTGATTACCCAGAACCTGTGGCTATTACATTCTGTTCATGTTATTAACACATTGCACGTACCATGAATAAAGTTATCAGGTCGGAAGAGTGGACCAATTTTGCTGGATCGCACACTGTCCATGGTGCCCGGCTCCAGATCCACCAGGATAGCACGGGGGACGTATTTGTGAGCTGTGGCGAAAGGAAGGCTGTTTAGAGTTAGGAAATTCTCAAAGCTAGGATCACAGTGCAGTCCTAAGCAGAGTGGCACCTTCGTACACTCATTGGCTTCAGAATTGCTATAGAAGGATATGACTCTGTTTAGGATGGCCCTGTCAGATACGTTGGCCTTTCTTGACAATACACTTCCTTGGTCTGTGCGTTTTGATGAAGACACTGAAGCAGAAGCAGTGAACGTCTGGAGGACACTAGACAGAACGTGACTCGCTAGGTTCTCTGAGCCAGAACATCAGGCCTGCTCTAGAAGAGGCCCACGTGGCTCAGGTGGGCAGTCTGGTGTGGCCCAGGGCTTGGACCGACTTGCACAGAGACACAGACCCCCCCTCCCCCGGGTATTCCATCTGGGGAAACCCCTGTGCTGGACCTGGATAAGAACAAGGAGATCACCCTCAAAACAGATATTTCTTTGCACTCTGGAAGCCAGCATGGATGCCAGAACCATTGACATTTTGCCACAAGATCAAACTGATTTAAGCCTGGGGGAATTATTACCTGCTTTATTTCCCTCCTGGGTTATACTAGATGCAGACCACAGTTCCATAATCTCTCAAATCCAGTGACTTATATCCAGGGCTCCGTTGGGGCCGGAGCGCGCCGGAGTGCCGCTCCGGGAGAGAAGGGGCCGGGGGGCGGGCCTCCCCCATTCACCCCCTCCCTCCCCCAGTCACCGTCCCCGGGGCCGCGGCTGGTTGCCGGCCCGGGCGAAGAGCCCCCTCCCACTGCCAGTCACCATCCCCGGGGCCGTGGCTGGCCGCCGGCCCCGACTGAGAGCCCCCTCCCTCGCCCAGTCGCCTTCCCCGGGGCCGCGGCTGGCCGCCGGCCCCGACTGAGCCCCCTCCCTCGCCCAGTCGCCTTCCCCGGGGCCGTGGCTGGCCGCCGGCTCTGCCGAAGAGCCCCCTCCCTCGCCCAGTCGCCTTCCCTGGGGCCGTGGCTGGCTGCCGGCCCTGGGAAGAACCCCCCTCACTCCCCCACTCAACAGTTTACCGGGCCCAAGGGAGGGAGAAGCCGGGCCTGAGTGGCTTAACGCCACTCAGGCCCAAGCAAGGGGGGGGAGGGAAACGCCAGCCCTAGTGGGGGGAGAAGCGCCCCTCCCTCCCTCCCTTCCCTCTCTCCCTTCCCTCTCTCCCCCCACCTACCTACCTACCTACCTGTTCCTTCCTTTCCCCCTTCCTTCCCCTCTCCCTTCCTCCCTCCCTCTCCCCTTTCTTCCTTCCTTTCTTCTCTCTTTCTCCCCCAACTACCTACCTACCTTACTGTTCCTTTCTTTCTTTCCCCCTTTCTTCCTCCCTCCTCCCTTCCTTTCTTTCTTCCCCCCTCCCTCCCTCCCTTACTTTCTTTCTTTCTTTCTTTCTTCTCTCTCCCCCCACCTACCTACCTACCTTCCTGTTCCTTCCTTTTCCCCTTCCTTCCCCTCTCCCTTCCTCCCTCCTTCCTTCCTTCCTTCCTTCTCTCTCTCTGCCCCCACCTACCTACCTACCTTCCTGTTCCTTCCTTCCCCCCTTCCTCCCCCCTTCCTTCCTTCCTTTCTTCTCTCTCTCTCCCCCAACTACCTACCTACCTTACTGTTCCTTCCTTCCTTCCTTCCTTCCTTCCTTCCTTCCCCCCTTTCTTCCTCCCTCCTTCCTTCCCCCCTCCCTTTCTTTCTTTCTTTCTTTCTTTCTTTCTTTCTTTCTTTCTTTCTTTCTTTCTTTCTTTCTTTCTTTCTTCTCTCTCTCTCCCCCACCTACCTACCTTCCTTCCCCCTCCCTCCCTCCCTCCCTTCTTGCCTTCTGACACACTGCCGATGACGTCAGGGATGTGTGGCCTTTTGACACTTCCGGTGACGTCAGGGGGTGTGGCATATGCAAATGAGTTATGCTAATGAGCTCCTGCACCTCTTTTTTTACGAAAGGACCCCTGCTTATATCTAACTACTGCCCACAGGCAGGCTTGTATGAAGCTAATAGCAACTTGGCTGTTGCAGTCTGTGGGTCAGATGGGAAGTGCAGGCACATAATTTGAATGTGATCGTGAGGGAGGGAGGGAGGGAGAGAGGAAGGAAGGAAGGAAGGCTGCCTGAGAACCATACAGAGAAGGAATGGCAGAGCTAATCCGTATTTGTGAGAGCAGCAAGAGACACATTGATTGCACCATTTCCAACTGATGCAGAGAACATGTACCTTTGGGATCGGGCATGAGAGAGAGAGAGAGAGAGAGAGAGAATGAATGAATGAATGAATGAATGAATGAATGGCTCTCCACACTGGTACTATTATGGATGTATAAATGTACAAAGTAAGAAGAGGGTTTTCCCCCAGTCTTAACTTTTGTGTAGCTGAGGGATTTATTCATCGTCAAAAATTTTTAATTTTTTGTTTTAATACTGATTCATCACAAGTTACATTTAGCAACAGGGCTGAAATTTCACAAACAGAGGGGGGCAAACAAATGTGCATTTATGTCAGACAGGAAAAAAACAAGGCAAGAAAGTAATTAGAACAAGGAGACTTGCTTAAATGAGTGCTGATAGATTTCAGTGGCTGGTGGCTATTTGCTACAGGGTTGGATCCAAATGAAACTGTCCACCAACGTTCCTCAGCAGAACAGAGCTCCCCCCCCCCAGCACTTCCTGTTGCAGCGTGTTGATCTCCCCAAAAGCTGCTCCTGGGGAACAGACAGGGTTGTCAACCTCCAGGTAAGCCCTGGAGATCTCCCAGGAATACAACTGAACTCCAGACTGCAGAGATCAATTTCCCCTGGATGGGAGACCGCCCAGGAAGAGGAAGGCCATGACAAACCTTCTCTGCATCTCGCTTGCCTGGAAAGCCCCTCACTGGGGTCGCGGAAGTCAGCTGCAACTTGTTGGCACAGGAATCTCCAGGGGGAGGAAACGTTCAGTTCGACTTGACAGCTTGCAGCCTGACTGTATGTGCATAAAATGCCATCAAGTCGCAACTGATTTATGGTGATGCCAGCACAGGGCTTTCAAAGCTAGCGAGAAGCAGAGGTGGTCGGCCATCACCTTCCTCGGCAGAGTCTTCCTTGGTGGTCTCCCTTCCGAGTACCAACGTTGTTTAGCATCTGAGATCTGATGAGATTGGGCTATACCATGCCACCTACCCTCCAGCCTGAATAGCCTGGTCCTTACCCACCTCCGTGGCCGGCAGAGCAATCCCGCCAACCGATCCGCATCTCATGAACCGTTACGCAAATGTAGACTCCACCGAAGTGGGACATGAATGACAAAGGGGGTTCTGTTTTCATTCCCTGATGTTGCCATTCATCACCTGACTCTCCCCACCCAGTGGCCCAGTCCGTCCCCCCCCCAACCTACTTACAATAGGCTTCATTGAAATACACGTTCACCCTCTCCAGCTGCAGCGGTGAGTCCCCACAATAGTTCCCAACGCTGTCGATGCCCTGTTCATCGCTTATGACTTCCCAGAACTGAAACAGGAAATAAAGAACTCAAAACAAATTGTTAAAAATGACAATTTGGAGACTGATTTATTCATTTACATTTCAAGCAACGATTAGCTGCCTTTCCCCCTTGCCGAAGGCAAGGTGGCTGACAAAATAAATTTTGCTTTTGATTCTGCTTCAGTGGTGTCTTGATCTCCGGGCCTAGGCAGGTATTCATTGGGAACAGTCAGGCAAAGCAGTGCAACAGTTGTAAACAGGGCTGCTGGAGGCCTGGAGCTCTCCTGCTATTACAACGGATCTTCAGACTACAGAGATCAGTTTCCCTGGAGAAAATGGCTGCTTTGGAAGGTGGGCTCTATCATAAGAACATAGGAACATCAGAGAAGCCAATGTTGGATCAGGCCAGTGGCCCATCCAGTCCAACACTCTGTGTCACACAGTGGCCAAAAACACCAGGTGCCCTCAGGAGGTCCAGCAGTGGGGCCAGGACACTAGAAGCCCTCCCACTGTTGCCCCCCCCCCAAGCACCAAGAATACAGAGCATCACCTGCCCCAGACTGAGAGTTCCTATCTACACCTTGTGGCTAACAGCCACTGATGGACCTCTGCTCCGTATGTTTATCCAATTCCCTCTTGAAGCCGTCCATGCTTGTAGCCGCCACCACCTCCTGTGGCAGTGAATTCCACATGTTAATCACTTTTTGGGTGAGGAAGTACTTCCTTTGATCTGTTCTAACCCGACTGCTCAGCAATTTCACTGTATCATTGTACCCTACCGAGGTCACTCCCCTCCCCAAACCCCGCCCCCCCAGTCTCCACCCCCCAAATCTCCAGGTATTTCCCAACCCAGAGCTGGCAATTCTAGTTATAAAGAATCAAAAATACTTTGCAAAGAGAGTTTGTTCTCACTAAAGCTTTGTGAGGTAGGTTATTCTTTTAGAATTGTGCAACTGAAGCAAAGAGCTCGTGACCTGATCAAAGCTACATTTAATTTCATGCCTGAGCAGGGGCTTGAACCCAGATCTGCTGGTTTTAAAGGGGAGAGAACCATAAAATAAATTAGCAAAGTTCAAAATACAAATGGAAAGACAAACCCTGTCTCTTGATGCGCATTTCCAAAGCCCTCTTATTTATATTAATTTATTTATTTACTTACTTCACTTATACCCTATCTTTCTCCCCAAGGGGGACCCAACATAGTTTATATTGTTCTCTCATAGAATCACAGAGTTGGACGTTCTCCTCCATTTTTTCCTCGTAACAACCTGATTAGGCAGGTTAGCCTGAGAGCGTGTGACTGGCTTCCATGGCTGAGTGGGAATTCAAACTGGATTCAATCTGACATTGTAACCACTATGCCACACTGATTCAGATTAGTAACTTTCCCGCCCCCCAAATGTCATTATTGCTGTGTAATGTAGTATGCTCTATGTAGCAATCAGCCTGCCATGTGCTCCCAGGTAATCGCGCCCGCCGCATGGCCAGAGCACATGGTCAGGCAGAGAGGGGAGCTTGAATCTGGAGGAACAATAGACGTCTGGAATCTAAGCCTCCACCAATGTGGGACCTAGGTTCTCCCTGGGGAGCCAATGTGGTCAAAGGCTCCTCCAGGGAACCTATGACAAACATGCTCATATGTTAAGCCCCTATCAGGTCTTTTGGGTGCGGCCGGAGGTGTGGCTCCGGCCAGCATATAATGAGGGCCCTGGAGCCCTGGAAGCATGCTTGATCTGACCATCTACTGGGCATGCTGAATCCCTCAATAAAGGCTTCATGATTTCACCGTTCCTGGTCTCCCAAGTCCAGTACTCTTCATGCTGCTTTTATTATATCTGGTCACTAGCTGCCTTGGGCATTAAAGAATTGAAATCGTACATTGCAATGACTGGCTAGACCTGAGATCACACGCTTGCAGAAGTTTGTCCACCGGTGCAGGTATACAAATCGTTTGGGCACAGCGCTGAGAACTCCAAGCTGGGAAATTTGATTTGTTTTCTGTTGCCCCAGAAGGTCGGACCAGAACCAATGGGCTGAAATTACATCAAAAGAGTTTTCAGCTAAACATGAGGAAGAACCTCCTGACAGAGTGGTTCCTCAGTGGACCAGGCTTCCTCAGGAGGTGGTGGGCTCTCCTTCTTTGGAGGTTTTCAAACAGAGGCTAGATGGCCATCTGACAGCAGTGCTGAATCTGTGAATTTAGGCAGATCATGAGAGGGAGGGCAGGAAGGGTTGCCTCAGTGCTCAGTTCTTGTGGCCCTTTCTTACAAGCCCAGGGAAATGCCGATCACCACTTTGGGGTCAGGAAGCAGTTTTCTCCAGGGAAGTTTGGTCAGGGATTCCGGAGGGGTGTTTTGCCGTCTTCTGGGCATGGAACAGGGGTCACTGGGGGGGGGGGATTTGTGAATTCCCTGCATTGTGCAGGGTATTGGACTAGATGACCCTGGAGGTTCCTTCCAGCTCTATGATTCGAAATACCTGGAGATTTCAGGGGTGGAACCTGGGGAGGATGGGGTTTGGGGGAGAAGGAACCTCAGTGGGGTATAATGGGGTCCACCCTCCGAAGCAGCCATTTCCACCAGGAGAACTGATCCCTGCAGTCTGGGAATGACTTGTAATTCCAGGCGATCCCCAGACTCCACCTGGAGGCTGGCAAGCCTGTTTGGGTATCCTTTCACAGAGGGTGAAAAACCTGGGAATACCAGGAACAAGCCAACAATGCAAGAGCCTCCCCTCCCGGTAGCTTTCAAATTGGACTAGAGTAAACTGCTCACCTTAGAAGAGAGATTGGATTTATACCCTGCCCTTCACTACCCAAGGGAGTCTCAGAGTGGCTTACAAACTCCTTTCCCTTCTCCTCCCCACAACAGACACCCTGTGAGCTAGGTGGGGCTGAGAGAGCTCTGACAGAAACTGCTCTTTTTCAAGAACAGCTGTGCCAGAACTATGGCTTGCCCAAGGTCATCCAGCAGGTGGAGGAGTGGGGAATCAAACCCGGTTCTCCCAGATTAGAGTCCGCGCACTTAACCACTACACCAAACTGATGCGCCGAGCAGGGCCCTGTTTAGCTTCTAAAGATCAGTGCTAGAGACCTATGGGCAAAGCAGGGCTATGAGCCACGCCTGCCTTTTCAGACGGGAATGGGTAGAACTTGAATAGAAGAGAACTTCTTCAGAGGGTGCCTCAGAAATCCAGCCACAATAACAGCAAGCAAACAATTTGAGAAGAGGGCTGTGGTTCAGTGGTGGAGCATCTGCTTTGTATGCAGAAGGTCCCAGGTTCAATCCCCAGCATCCCCAGTTGGAACAGGGAGTGGAGATCTTCTGGCTGTCTGAGTCAACTATACTGATCTCAAAGAACCAAAGGTCTGATTCAGGATAAGGCAGCTTCACAGGTTCATGTGTTTTGTCAAGTGTGCACTCTTTAGGAAGCCACAATCTGGTCCCTGGCAAGTGTTAACCAGCTAACAGATCTCTGTAAGTTTCTCCCAGCAAGGCAAATAGCAAATTCAGGAAAGGTGGCAATTTACATCAGGGCAGGGGTGTAGACTTTGTAGATCCGGGGGGGGGCGGGGGCTCTCTTGTACGCGCGCGCAAAGCGCGCGCGCACGGGACCATGTCCCCTTTGCTCCTCCCCCCTGCCCCAGGGAGGCAGACCTGTGCTCACCTTTGCTCGGGGCGCAGTCGCGGCGGCAGCCAGCTGGCCGGCTGACTGCCGCGCCCGGGAGCATGTCCCCGCCGCCTCTCTCTCCCCCCCCCCCAGCCCCAGGGAGGCAGACCCACGCTCACCTTTGCTCGGGGCGCAGTCGCGGCGGCGGCAGCCAGCTGGCCGGCTGACTGCCGCACGCACGAAGCACGGGAGCATGTCCCCGCCGCCTCTCTCCCCCTCCCCGCCCCAGGGAGGCAGGAGGGCAGGCCGGGGGTGGGGGGAAGGAGAGGCGGCGATGGCCAGCTGGCCGGCTGACTGGCCACCGGCGGGCACTCCCTTTTGTCGGGGGGGGGGGGGCTGAGCCCCCCCTGGGAAATTTTGGGGGAGGCTCGAGCCCTCGAGCCCCCCCGTAGTTGACGCCCATGCATCAGGGAAATGGTCCTGTGGAAAGATTTTCTTCCCCAAGTGAAAGAAAAAGAAGAGACTAGATTTATGCCCCACCCTTCACTACCCGAAGGAGTCTCAGAGCAGTTTACAATCTCCTTTCTTTTCCCCTCCCCACAACAGACACCCTGTGAGGTAGGTGGGGCTGAGAGAGCTCTTTTAAGAGAACTGTTCCTGAGAGAACAGCTCTGAGAGAACTTGTGACTGACCCAAGTTCACTCCAGCAGCTGCATGTGAATGAGTGGGGAATCAACCTTGGTTCTTTCAGATTAGAGTCCGCGCTCCTAACCACTGCACCAAACTGGCTCTCAACCTGTCCTGCAGCACTGTTGCTCCTATTGGAACTGGAGTTTCCTCTTGGTCATCACAGCAACTGGTCAAAGATGTCATTAGGGGTGACAACTCTGACTTGGGAAGTACCTGGAGATGGGGGGGGGGAGCCCTGGGAAGGAAGGGGTAAGGGGAGGGATAGGATCTCTAAACCTCTTTAGAGTCTACCCTCTAGAGCAGCCACTTTTTCCAGGGGAACTGATCTCTACTGCCTGGAGATCAGTTCTTTCGGGGAGATCTCCAGGCCCTTCCTGGGGGTTGACAGCCATAGTGTACATGTTTCCTTCCTACATCAGTGTACACAAAACTTGACATGTCATTTTGCCATGGAGAATTTTTGCTGAAAACCAAGAGCGGCGGAAAGCGGAAGGCAAAATGCAGAACCGGATTCCAAGTCCCCAAAGAGCGTGAGGCTTATCTCGTCTTCCCACTCTGACTTCCAGCCCTGCAGCCTCTTTATCTGGGGAACCCAGGGCAGCCGGGTTAAAACAATTTCACACCCTTTCTGTGGCCGTCAGCATCTTAGTGTTAAAGTGTTCTTGTCCTTTGCGGAATGTTCATTTGTCCATGGAATATTTGCATTTTCTCCAGTCCTAAAGTACAAGAAAGACCAGCTGTCCTCTAACCCAGCGTTCTGTCGCCAAGAACAGCTGGCTCATGCCTTTGAAAGCAGGGTGATGACCTTCTCTCTTTGTCCCAGCGTCTGGCACTTCAAGGGATATTTCCTCTGGATATGGAGGTTCACAATTATTGCTACTAGCTGCTGGTGGGCGGGCCATCCTCCACTTAAACCTGTTGTCTCCCCTGTTAGGCGTACCTAAAGACTGAAGCCTTGATATGAAGTTCTGCACAGTTGTCACTGAACACTAGCAGTGTTCAAAACAAATGTTCTAACAATGCAGATGGCACAGGACCCTTTGGGCTGCCTATCTTGCTAACCCAACAGGTCCTTTCCCAGGAAAGTTAGTCGTAAGTGTTTGTGGGTGAGAAATCCAGTCTGCGGGTCATTCCTCTACAATGTCCTACACGAAATCGCACGTTTCTTATTTGAACTTAGTCATGCTGCCTCTGTGTATTCCACCCTGAGTTCCAGTGAGAAAGGCAGGCCATAAACAAACAAACAAACAAAATCCTTATCTAGATGAGCAAGCTTGAAGAACATTTGAGGAAACCCAGAATTCCTCACCTACGGCATGGAGAAGTGCCATCAACATCAATAAGGATGTAACGTAAGAGATCGGAACATCACCCAGGAGATAGCAGGCTCATTTCATTAATTGAGGCTGGTTTATCGTGATGCCTGCACCTGAGCCGGTCTTCTAAGGAAAGTGCTACATGCCCTAGTTTGCTGAGAACCTTCAAGTTGCGGCAACACAGGACGTTTTTGTGCAACACCACTACTATTAATTCCAGATGTGTAGCCATGTCAGTCTACAGCAGCAAAACAAAAGAGGAGTCCAGACACATCTTAAAGACTAATAACATTTATTCCAGCATACGCTTTCACGACTTGGAGGCCACTTCAGCTAGGTTTGCCAGCCCCCCCCCCTCCCCGGCCACCAGCAGGGGATTGGGGGGCAGGGTTGCCAAATCCAGATTGGGAATCTCCTGGAGATTTGGGGATGGAACCTGGGGAGGACAAGAACCTCAGTGAAGTACAATGCCATAGAATCCACCCTCCAAAGCATCCATTTTCTCCAGGGGAACTGAGCTCTATAGTCTGGAGATGAGCTGTCATTCCAGGGGAATCTCCAGGTCCCATCTGGAGGCTGGCATCCCTAACTTCACCCAGTGAGTCTGGAATGCATTCTGTTAGCCTTTAGGGTGCTTTCGGACTCCTGTTTTATTTTGTTGGCTACGATACTGAAGTAGCAGCTAGCATTCACTCCTTTTAACATTCTCAGTGCATCAAAACATCTCTCTCTACCCTTGCAATTTTCCCAACTTGCTCTGCTGTTGAGTATTCTAAGCTGACTATTTTCACCGATATTACAACAGCCACATAGGACAACTCTGGGTGGCGTTTTGGCTCAATGCCGCCTAGAAATCCCCATCCAAGTCCATTGCTTGGAAGATCACTCCGTTATCTTTCAGAAGTGGTATTGAAAGCGATCCCTACCTTTGCTCCAATTTGGTTCCCACATTGGCCGATCTGTACGTGAACAATTTCACGCATCTTTTCACAGAATTCAGCAGCAGAGGTGGACCCTGGTATGTCCAGACGTGCTTTCTGGAATGAGTTGTCCTTGCTGTGTCAGCGATAGCCACGCCTGTCATTTGCAAAATGTGTCTGCTGGTGGCAGCGTCCCACACACACACACACACACACACACACACACACACACACACACACACACACACACACACAACCTCTGGGGAGTTGCTGGTGCCTCCCCTTTTGCTGAGTAACAAGAGCTCTGATACTGTATTCACAAGAAACTCCCCAAACTCTTCCTGTAGAGATTCCAGCCTGGCTTCTTGCAGGCAGATGGAGGCTTTCGCCTATCACAGGCTTTCAGACTGCCACCAAGATTCCCTCATGTAAATTGTCTGTAAATTGCCACAGACAGCCACAATTGTATATAGATCAAGATGGATAGCCTTGTTAGTCTCTATAGCAGTAGAAAAGAACAAGAGACCAGTAGCACCTTAAAGACTGACACAATTTGTGGTAGGATATGGGCATTCATGAGTCACTGCTGACTTCTTCAGATACAGCTAGAATGGGAGTCCATCTGTCCTATATATTGGAAAGTGGAGTGAGTTCAGACACCAAATGACATGAGCAGGCAAATGACAATAGCAGGTGTGATTGAATTAGGTGTGATATGCAGAGAGGTAGTAGGTGTGGAGAAATCAGTATTGGTAATGAGACAGGAAACCTCAGTCTCAATTCGGTCCAGGTGGATGCATGGTCTTGAGCTTTGTTATCAGTTGCAATTCAGCAGTCTCTCTTTCTTATCTCCCTTTGAAATTCCTTTGTAAAATGACTGCTACTTTTAGGTCAGCATCTGCATGTCCTGAAAGGTTAAAATGTCCCCCCATTGGTTTTTGAATGTTGTGGTTTCTGATGTCAGACTTATTTCCATTAACTCTTTGTCAAAGGGACTGGCCTGTTTGTCCAATGTAGAGGGTGGGAAGGGCATTGTTGACACACGATGCCATAAATCACATTAGAAGATGAGCAAGAGTATGACCCTGAGGTGGCATGGCTGATGTTGCTGGGTCCACTGATGGTGTTGCCAGGATCTGTATGAGAGCAAAGTCGGCATCTTGGCTTGTGGCAGGCCTTGGTACCAGAGTCCATGTTACTATCAAGTAGTTTGTCATTGTGGGTGAGAAGTTGTTTTAGGTTAGCAGGCTGTTATACCTCTCGGCATATCACACCTAATGGACATTCGCCTACAATGATATTATGTTCAGCTAAGCTTAGGGCACTGCCCTACATTCTGTGTCTTTGAGACGCTGTCCATGGAAGCCAGGGATCGGGACCGTTGGATCCATTCAGCGAGTGATAGTCCTTACCTCTAGTGCTAGGAACCTTCCATTGATTCTTCCTCCGTGCACCAGAGGAAGAAAGTGGTGCCATTTGTGGAAGGGATCCACCAACTCCAACCCGCTTGTTACTTCCTCACCCTTTGACTAAAGCTTTGACTCACTTTATGGGTCGTCTTTAAGGCGGCAGCTGGGTGGGAAGGAGGAAATGTACTCCTGAACAGAATTGGTGCAAAGACACCTTTTTAAAAAATGTTCCTGCATACATACTGTCTAATGCTCTTTGCCCTGTCTCACGCGAAGGCTGTTTTGAACCCAAAGCATTATGGTCCCTGACGCCTCATCCATAAGCCACAGTGAAATGCATCTCCTGCAGAGAGGGAGGTTTTGTTATCTCTGAGCACCACATGTTCCTGCCATAGGAGACTAAGGTTACCCTTCAAGATATTTTTCTTTACCGTCAATAGCAAGCAGAGTTCCCCACTGTGGGACAGGACAACCCTATGCTTTTCAGATGTTATTTTCTAGTCCACAGAGAACCCTGGGAGAACTCTGACTCTTGATACAATGGAGTCGGAGCCTCTAATGCAGAATTTTCAGCACCAATAGTGGTGGAAATCGCCATCAAGTTTCAGGCAACTTATGGTGATCCTATAGGGTTTGCGAGGCAAGAGACATTCAGAGGTTTTTAAGAACATAAGAGAAGTCAATGTTGGATCAGGCCAGTGGCCCATCCAGTCCAACACTCTGTCATACAGTGGCCAAAAACACCAGGTGCCACCATGAGGTCCAGCAGTGGGGCCAGGATACTAGAAGCCCTCCCACTGTTGACCACCCAAGCACCAAGAATACAGAGCATCACTTGCCCCAGACTGTGAGTTCCTGATAAGTATTGGAGTCGGGAGTCCATGGAGTAGTGAAACAGCTAGATCTTTATTGCTGGTCCGGATGAAGCATACAACCCAGGGCTCGAAGCCCTCCTTTTATGCTGGTCAGGGACAATCCCCTGACCTCACCCAACTGGCCTGATAGGCTATTAGAAGTCTATTTACATCTCATAGGTTCCCTGAGAGGAACCTAGGTACATGATTGGTGGCCGGTTTGAATCCACCTGGCCTTTGTTCTACCTGGCTGAAGCTCAGGTAGTTTCTTGGCCATGTGCTCTGGCCACATGACGGTCGCCATTACGGGAGCACATGGCGACCGCATGGTCAATACATAACAGTTCCTATCTATACTTTGTGGCTAATGCCACAGGTGGACCTCTGCACTGATGGACTTTTGCCAGTGCCTGCCCTTGTGTGGCAACCCTGGGCTTCCTTGGTGGTCTCCCATCCAAGTAGTAACAAGGGCCAACACTGCTTAGCATCTGAGAGCTGACAGGACTGGGCTAGACTGAGCTATCTGGATCCCGGTCAACACCAATACCAAATTACAAAATCCAGGATTCTTGCAGAAACTCATGACAGGGATAAAGAACATTGGCAACCATGAAGGTCAACAGCGAAATCCATAAACAAAAGCAGAACCCAAAATAACATAAAACAGGGTGCAAGCTTCCAAGTTCTTCAGAAGAATAAGCCCTGAAAAACTGGATCTTAGCCCTGACAGACTTCTAACGCTGAGTTTCCCACAGGGACTGGCTGCTCAGCTCACACTGCCTTAGCATGTAAAAACTGTTCAGGAGGAGGTTTCGTTACTGGGGAGAAGCGAATTGCCTGAGATGTTCTGTGTCATCCACACTGTGGCCACTGAAACTCGGCCGAGTTCTGAGCCGGTCAATCAAGGACTTGAAGAGTAAACTGGCAAACGATGGCAGTTCTGCCCAAGAGCAGAAGATCTGAAAGGACAGGACATGATGCCAACCTCCAGAATGAACCTGGAGATCTCCCAGAATTAAAACTGATCTCCAGATGACAGAGATCAGTTCACCTGGAGAAAATGGCTGCTTTGGAAGGTGGACTCTATGGCATTGTTACCCCACTGAGGTTCCCGTCCTCCCCAGGCTCCATCCCCCAAATCGCCAGACTGTAAAGTAGAAACTGTAAAGTAGAAAGACTCTTTAAATGCATAACCTCTGTAGAACAAGAGTTTTAGACAACTTGAAAAATAACTGTGCTGCGTTATGTCAGTGGGTCTTAATATAAAACACGGTACGGCTTTTCTTTCATGACAGTGACGCTGCCGTTACAAACCAGGCCTTTTGGTGTAGTGGTTAAGCCAATTTGGTGTAGTGGTTGTGCGCAGACTTTAATCTGGGAGAACCGGGTTTGATTCCCCACTCCTCCAATTGCACCTGGCTGGATGTCTTTGGGCAAGCCATAGCTCTGTACCAGCTGTTCTCTCAAGGACAGTTGTCTCAGAGCTCTCTCAGCCCCACCCACCTCACAGGGTGTCTGTTGTGGGGAGGGGAAGGGAAAGGAGTTTGTAAGCTGCTCTGAGACTACAAGTGAAGGGTGGGGTATAAATCCAATCTCTTCTTCTTCTTCTTGTCTGTAGACGCCTCTCTTGGACAGACCTTTGTTTTCACCCTACACCTAAAATGTGCCTCCTGGTCTTGTCACCTTTCTGTCACAAGCTTGGGTTCTGATTCGTACATTTACCTTCCCCAACTTCAGGAGGTATTCCCTCATGTTTCCACAATCATAGCCTGTTCTTGAGACAAACCGGCCCTTCTGGGCCCTCAGGAAAACAGGCCAGGCTCCTCCCCAATGGAAAGTCACATCTAACAGCATCGTGTATGAGATAACTCCTCTGAGAAGGCCGCGGATATTATTTTCCTGCCTTTATTTACGTATAAAGCCCACTCTTTTTTTTAAAAAAAAGTCCCCAAGCAACTCTTAGCCACAATGTCCTTATAATGAAAGTTAATTTCCCTTCCTCCGCTGGTGTGCTGTTAGCTGATAAGGAACATCGGTTCCCTCACAGAGTCTGCAGCCTTCGGGTGTGCATGAGGATAGGGTCTGAGGGAGAGAGCTTTACCATAAATATATTTCTCTTCAAAATACTATGACATCCACCCAGGAACAAACTGTCTTAAGAAAAAAGACAACTAAGGAGGAATGTAGTAGAGCCAGTTAAAACTATGGCCAATCTAGAGATTAAACATCAATTCTTCTCCTCTCCCCTGCTCAAAACTCAGGGTCGCTCACACATCCCATCTTAAGCAGTTAACAGCCTTCTAATCCTACTGACTTCAAGACACTTTAGGGGTAAGCTCTTTTTAGGATAGGACTCCCAATCGCATTAACTGGCAGTAAATTGATCTACCTTGCGCTCAGTGGCGGCCCCGTACTGGTGGAATGAGCTCCCAGATGACATCAGGGCCCTGCGGGACCTTTCACAGTTCTGCAGGGCCTGCAAGACGGAGCTCTTCCACCAGGCTTTCGATTAGGGTGCCACCCTTCTAATAACGAAGTCCTGGGCCCAGTACCAGCATCAACTTAACAACATGATCAGTAGCCTGACAAAACTCAGACTTCTGTGGTAGTTGATCACATGGATATTGAGAATGCCATCGGCTATGAATTGCACTAGCACTTTGTTGTATTCTTATTATTTTACAGCCACAGCTTGCAGAGATTTTGGGATGCAAAAGGCCCTTTCTGATTGGCTACAAATAAAGACTCTCATTGGTCCTTAAGCCACTCTAGGTAACCAATTGCTGAACCTCGCTTAGGTCCAATAGGATTGTTTGTACATAGTTACATTGTTTGAAGTTATGAGTTGGAAACAGTATAAATTACGGTGCTGCTCTCATAGAGCTGTCTTTTGAGCTGAAGCAATGTGTTTGAATAAAAGCCTGTTTGTTTGATTCATCACCTCCCGCTCAATACTTAAAACACTTTATGATATGTTTTATTCTGTATTGTTGTGGCTTTATTCAAATACTGTGTTTTAATTAACATATTGTCTGTAAGCCGCCCTGAGCCTGCCTTGGCGGGGAGGGCAGGATACAAATTAAACAAACAAATTTTATCCTATTCCTCCTCCAAGAAGAGGTTCTCCCCTCCTCTGTTATGTCCTCACCACAAACCTGTGAAGGTGAAGTTGAGGAAGAGCCACTGGCCTATAGTCCTCCTGCAGAGCTCCATAAGAGAATGGGGATTATTTGAACCCAGGTCTTCCAGAGCGTGGGGTAGCTTTGAAACGTCTCCCTCTTTGAAATGTGAGGGAGACTGAGGAAACCGGCACCAGGACTCTCACTTGAGGACTTATTTGAAGGATATTTGGATATATTTCAGAATCTACTTCAGCCCCTAGTCTATGCCAACACTGCCAGCAAAGAGCCGACGTAAATCAGGCAAAGCTTCCACAGACTAATCTGCCACTCTCTGGTTACTCTCTGTTAATCCATGGAGTGTTCATGCCAAAGCCTTACATTGGGGCTGCCTTGGAAAATAAGCGCCAGCTTGTGGTCTGTGGCTCAACATGTAGGGCTCCTGGAAGGTCTGACTCGTGGGGACAGAACTGGCAAAGCACACTGGTTCTTATTGCTTGGTAATAGTGCTTGTGAGACTGGCTCACAAGGATGTACAGAATTTGGAAAAAATCAGACACACATTTCTGTGAGTGGATATGACAGACAGGAGGCATAACTACGGCCTGCACTAGGCCTGCCAACCTCCAGGTGGCACTAGGGTTGCCAGGTTCCCCCCAGCTGCTGGTAGGGGAGGGGGGGGAGGGTTACCAGATCTAGGTTGGGAAACTCCTGGAGATTTGAGGATGGAACTTGGGGAGGACAGGGACCTCAGTGGGGTACAATGCCATAGAGTCCACCCTATCTAAAACATCCATTTTCTCCAGGGGAACTGATAACTGTAGTGTGGAGATGACCTGTAATTCCGGGGGATCCCCAGGTCCCACCTGGAGACTGGCATTCCCTAGATGGCACCTAGAGATTTCCTGCTGTTACAACTGATCTCCAGATGGCTAAGTTCCCCTGGAGAAAATGGCTGCGTTAGAAGGTGGGCTCTATGGCATTATGCCCTGCTGAAGCCCCTCCCCTCCCCAAACCCCACCTACCCCAGGCTCCACCCCCCAAATCTCCAAGTATTTCCCAATCCAGAGCTGGCAACCCTACACAAACAGCTCATCCTTATTCACCTTTTCCTCCAGTTGGGTTTCTGCATCTCTCTGCCATTTGGCTCTTAAACTGCTTCGAATTGCTCTTCCAGATCTGGGCTAGGAGTCCCCAGTGATGAGTCTCTTTCCAGAAACTCAGCAAATATTGTATGAAACAATGGGTTGGATCCAAAGGTGCCCTTCTGCTCCTGGGAAGCCTCACCCTCTCTTTGGGTCAACCCAGAGATCTGGATCTTATTTACAGTGAGAAAAACAAAAACACTGTCCATACATTTCCAGAAGAGAAACAAAAACCAGGGTATCCTCAGCGGCAAGACAGAGTTTATGTTTTTTACCACCTGCTTTTTCAGCCTTCCTTTCTTTTGCAAGAAACTCAGGTTGTTCAGTTTGTATTCAGGCCCATAGCCAGGATTTCGTAATTCAGGGGGCCTTTAAATAAGTCAGGGGGCACTGACGTCACAAGATAAAAAATAAAATTAAAACAAAATTTTAAAAAACTCACTTTTGTAGCATTCGCACTCTGCCTACGTAGGGAAGCAAGCCGCGCCTGGGGAAGGAGCGGCTGTGGGAAGTCCTCCGGGCAGCCCAGAGAGTGAGGGGGCCTGGGGGCTGAATGGAAGTCCGGGGGCATGTATTTTTGTATGTTGTAAATTGTAAATCTGTTGTAAATTACCCAGAGCCCTGTGTACTCAGGGATAGGGTGATTCAGAAATTCCAATTCTACTACTACTACCACCACCACCACCTCTAATAATAATAATAATAATAATAATAATAATAATAATAATAATAATTTGATTTGTTTATATACCGCCCTCCCTGGACAGGCTCAAGGTGGTGTACAACAACTAAAATAATAATTAAAATAACGTTAAAATAACAATTTGCACAGAATAATATAATAAAATACCATGTAAAAGCAGAGAGATCAGATGTTAGAACAAATCCAGTGCCTAATCAGATGTCTAATCAGATCCAGGCTACTGGTGGCCAGAAGCTGGGGTGGAGGGGGGGGGAGTCCACTGCCTCAACCAAATGCCCGGTGGAAGAGCTCCGTCTTGCAGGCCCTGCGGAACTGCAATAAGTCCAGCTGGGCCCTGATCTCATAGGAGAGCTCATTCCACCAGGTGGTAATAATAATAATAATAATAGCCCCCATTCTAAAATGAAAAAGGAGTTTTTCAGAGCAGCAAAAGTTGTCCCAGATGTAAACACACACACACACATTCCAAATGTGCATTTTGCCAGATGTATGAAATACTTCAGTGTTTAACACCTCATCGGGGAGAAAAGCTGAAACCTCCAGTGTCAAACACCCCAATAGGGGAAGTAAAGGGCTGGCTAAGGGGGGGAAGAAGTTGAGGACCCGGGCTTCTGCTCCTCCTCTGTTACAGGTATGCAGGCTGAGTGGGGCCAAAGGCTCTTCCAGCAGGGGAAGGAGGCCGGGAAGATTTTTGCAAGCTGAATGAGACACGGGCTAGACTTCTGTTCCTCCCGTTACAGGTATTTAGCCTAGGCAGGGCTAAAGGTTTGGCACAGGCCAAAAGGGGTCTTGGCCCACGGCTTATCACCCATCGCCCCCCTAAGTCAAACTAGCAAAGTTGGCACCAGTCCTGGATGTTGAAGCATCGAAGTACCATAGATGTCTTTTTGTTTAAATTAGAATGTTGCATTTATTTTATAATCTGCTTTGAGTTCACAGATGTGGGAAACAAGTGGTATAAAAGCTTCAATAAACATTCCGAGGCAAGGCAAAAGCATAACACACATGCTCAGAGGCATGCACGATTTATTTTTGCAATTATTTTGTCTGGAATCTTTCCCACTAGGAGCTCAGGAGCTTATGTAGGAGGCTCCCCCATTTCTCTTCACGGCAGCCCTGAACGATACCCTGAGGTGCCTACTGATCCAGTGAGCTACATGGACAAACAGGAATCTGAACTCGGACCTCCAGGAATACATGGACCTCCAGTGAGCTACATGGACAAACAGGAATCTGAACTTGGAATACTCTATTTACTGGAGCTCCACCAGCTCTTATTCCAGGTTCTAGAGATGAAATGTGGCTCAAAGGTAACCCCTGCCCTAAAATTCTAGGCTGAAGCCATGGCAGACTGCAATGCTCATTCCCAAAGCAAGTCCGGAGCCCCATAACCTGCTCTCCATGGCCAGAAGTGCTCTACTCCAGCTCAGACGCCTCTCGCTCTACCTGTCTCCCAGTTCACCTGCAGAAGTGCGACAACAGCTTCTTGGCTGAAGATGTCTATGTGTTACGTGCCATCAAGTACCTTCCGACTCATGGTGACTGAATTAATGACCTCCCAAACATCCGATCATTCACAGCCTTGCTCAGGTCTTGCAGACTGAGGGCTGTGGCTTCCCTGACTGAGTCCATCCATCTCACGCTGGGCCTTCATCTTTTCCTGCTGCCTTCGACGTTTCCCAGCATGATTGTCTTTGCCAGGGAGTCTTGTCTTCTCCTCATGGGCCATGAGGCCACAGTATGACAGCCTCGCTGTGCTGCTGAAGATACCCCTTCCACTATGTCACAGACAGGGGTGGCCTGGAATGCCCCAACGCTCACCCTGAAACCTGTTTCAACAACCTAAGCCAAGAAAACGCATGGCAGAAAATTCAGGTTCCTTTGCTACATGCTCTGTTCAAGTGCTCTGCAGCCACCTCTTCCCCCCTCCCCCCAATTTAGGACCCAAGAAGGTGTTGTTCTTTAACTGGGACACACACACACACACACACACAATTTTCCTACAGTAGGTTAGCAACAGTTCAAAACATAACAATACACTGCACAGTTTGCGTGCATACTTTGAGGTGCTGGTCAGAGTAGAGACTAATGGTAGACAAAGAGTTGATATATGAACGACCTGATTTTGCGTGTTCCCACATTCGTATGCACCTGCACAGTATGTCCATGCGTATACACTGATATGGATGTAAAATGCAGGTGGGGAGCCATGTTGGTCAGAAACAGCAGAACAAAGTTCGGGTCCAGTGGCACCTTTGAGACCAACAACGTTTTAGTCAAAGTGTCAGCTTTTGTGTGCAAAGCACATGCTTGACTTTATTGATACGGACATGCAACAGAAAATGATGCAAAACGCACACACTTGACTACAAGAGACCAAAGAAAAGAGGTTGGGAAAATGACGATTCTGGCAATTCAAATGAAGAACACAATCAACGTTCACATTTTTTATTAGGACCAGTCCACCAACCCAAGCAACCCATTTCCCTTTTAACTCTTCACCTTCATGTTACAAAGTAAAATAAAAACAGGGAACATGGATTTTTCAGGTCCTCATGATCTTAAGACCTCCCTTCTCATGTATTTATTTATTTGGAATATTTCTCTGTCGCCTCTTCAGAGTCCCGCCCAAGGCAGCTTGCAATCAAAAACCACAACATTAAAAACACTAGCCATAAGCAGCGTGAAAACTATACGTAAAACTGAAGTAAGACATTAAAAAGCCGGTAAGATAAAACCCCTAATAAAAAGACTGGATAAAAAAGATGTTTTAGCATGGCACCTAAAAGAAAGTAGGCACCAAGTGAGCCTCAAAGGGGAAGACATTTAAAAGGCAAGGTGCCACCACAGATAATGCCCTGTCTCTAGTTGCTGTTTGCCCCACCTCTGAAGACAGAGGTGAAGACAGAAGGGCTTGAGAGGCAAACCAAATCCTTAACTGGCAGGCTGGATAGTGTAGGAGGAGACGGTCTTTCATGCCAGACTATGACGGAATTTTTGGCAGGCAAAGAAGATTCACGTTTCTTGGACTACTGTGTTCGGTTTTGGGCACCACAGTTTAAGAAGGATGTTGATAAGCTGGATTGTGTCCAGAGCTGAGTATGTTTAGCCTGGAGAGGTGATATAACAGCCATCTCCCAAATATTTCAAGGGCTGTCATATAAAGGTTGAAGAGGAGTTTTCTGCTGCCCCAGAAGGTCGGGCCTGCTAGGAAGAAATTCTGGACAGAGCAGTTCAATTGAACAGGCTTCCTCAGGGGGTGGAAGGTTCTCCCTCTTTGGAGGTTTTTAAGCAGAGGCAAGATGGCCATCTGACAGCAATGCTGATTCTATGACTCACAATGAATTTAGGTAGATTGTGAAAGGAAAGGCAGGAAGTGATGAGCCAGTGCTCAGTTCTTGCCACTTTGGGGTCAGGAAGGAATTCTCATCCATGGCCAGCCTGACCCAGGGATCCCAGAAAACTTGAACTAGATGACCCTTGGGGTTCCTTCCAGCTCTATGTTTCCTCGTTTCAGGTTGCTGTTAGCCCCGGGGCCAGAAAAACAAGAATTAAAAAAAACACCACAGCAACCATTTCGCCCCAAATGTTCCCAGTCGCAAATTAAATCTGAATCCAAGACTATCCCCCCTCCCCCCAAGTCTTGCTGGTCTCTAAAGGGCTCTGGGACTCCAATCGAACCGACTCCCGCAGACCCACCAGGGCTCCCCCCTGCAACGAATCCGGACGGCAGTTCATCATCTTGAAGGGCGCTCAGCGGGAGGCTTCCCGGGCCTGCTCCTGTTTGAACCGGGGATTCCCTCCAAACACGGCCCAAAGGAGGACCACGCTCGGGAGCACAAGGGGATGGCGTTCCCCTCCCGAGGCAGCGCAGAGCGCGGTCCGGGCCTGCGTTCCCACCAGGGGACCCTCCCTCGCCTCACCACTCCCCCGCTTGTGATTTCCAGGCCTGCCCGGTGGTCGCCCAGCCAGCAGCCCCGGCGCGCCCTCTCCGCCTCCGAGGCTGCGGGCGGCAGGGGGCAGGGCTTTCCAGCGGCTCCGCTGCGTAACCTTCTCCGTCCGCGCTTCTCCTTTCTCGGCACTGTGGGGGTAGAGCGGAAAGCAGCGGCAGCGGCGACTCTTCCCGCGAAGGCCCCCCGGCCACCATGCGCTCCTGTCTCCTCCGCGCGGCCCTCCGGCTGCTTCTGCTGCTGCTGGCCGGCGCCTGTGCCTCGGCCGCCGGCCTCTACTTCCAGGAAGGGCAGAGCTGCCACCGCCCGCTGGCGCGCCCGCCCGCTGGGGTCAGGTAAGAAGGGAGCCCCCTGCAGGGACCCGTGGGAGACCACGAACCGCCTGCCCTAAAGGCGCAGGAGCGGCTTGCCCTCGACGCGCAGCCGCGCGCGGGGCCGGGTTGTTTTTTCAAACGCGCGTGTTGGGAGACCCGCGAGGATACCCCCTTTCCCCCTAGAGGTAGTGTGAACGAGGCCCACACAGCGAAGGGTGGATGCCTCGGGTGCACGCGGTAGGCTTGCAGGACCAAGGTGTCTGGCATGGAGCCGACGCAGGGGCACCAAAACCTCTCCCTCTCTCACTCAAATTCTGAACAAACCAAATTGTAATACCTCCACCACCCCTCCTATGTGTGGGAGAGCCCAGTCCAGTGTCTCGCAGCATTAAAACCCACTGGGTTGGTGGAAGGAAGGTGCCATCCAGTCCTAGCCGACTAATGGGGACCCTTGTAGGGATGCCAGCCTCCAGGTGGGACCTGGGGATCCCCAGGAATTGTAGCTCATTTCCAGACTACAGAGATCAGTCCCCCTAGAGAAAATAGATGCTTTGGAGGGTGGACTCTGACATTGTAGGTCCCTGTCACCTCCAGGCTCCACCCCCAAATCTCCAGGAGTTTCCCAACCTGGATCTGGCAACCGTACCCCTCATCCCCCACCAGAGGCCCAGGGAGACATGGCAACCCTGTAGGGTTTTCAAGGCAAGAGATAAACAGAGGTGGTTTGCCATTGCCTTCCTCTGCTTCCTGACTCTGGACTTCCTTCTTCTGGGCATAGACTCGCAAAAGCTCATCCCCTGCCACAAATTAGTCTTTAAGGTGCTACTGGACTCTTGCTCTTTCCTGCTGCCACAGACAGACAAACACAGCTTCCCGTCTTGATCTGGACTTCCTTGGTGGCTTCCCATCCAAATGCTAGCCAGGGGTGGACCCTTCTTAGCTTCCAATATCTGGCCAGATCAACCTAGCCCAGGCCATCCAGATGACCTCTAGGAGTGATGCTTGGGAGGGGTGGCGGCAAGTGCTATCAAGTCGCACCTGATTTATGGCGACCACGCTGGGTTTTCAAGGCAAGAGATGAGCAGAGGTGGTTTGCCACTGCCTTCCTTGGCGTTGTGACCCTGGTACTGCTTGGCAGTCGCCCATCCGAATACCAGCCACAGCTGACCTTGCTTAGCTTCCCAGATCTGGCCAGATGGAGCTAGCCCAGGTTTACTACTTGCTCTGGTTAACCACTTGGAATGAGTTGGTTCCCTTGAATGACTAAAGGAAGGAACACCTTGATTTTTGCCCAGGGCCCTTGGACTGAAAGCAAAGCGGGTTAGTTGCTTAGGGGCTGTCTCTGAATGGCATCTCTTCATTAAAAAAGAAGAAGACACAGACGTACAGCATTCCAAATGATCACTGTTGCCCGGTTGAAATGTTGCAACAGACAAGCCCACACACACACACACACACACACACACACACGGCCCTTCCGCTGTGTCATCCTTTTCAGCATCTCCCCCAGCATCCTCTTGTGCAACTGTTGTCACTCCTGATTTCGGTGGTTGCAAAAGTCTTTGACTTGGAGCAGAAGGGTTGCTAGATCCATCGGAAGGGGAGGAGGGGAGGCAGGCACCATTCCTACTATTCTTTGTGTGTGTGGAGGGGGTGGCTGTTAAGAAATAATGCACTTCGAATCACAGAGTTCAAAGGGGCTATACAGACTATCTAGTCCAACACCCTGCTCAATGCAGAATCAGCCTAGGGCATCCCTTGTATGTGGGTACTGCATATCTCTTGGTGGGGACCTGCCTGCCTGCCTGCCACCCAGCCAGCCAGCCAGCCAGCCAGCCAGCCAGCAGAAATTACTCATTAAAATGGAACAAGTTATTCATCTATGCTGGGACTCGTGAGCTTATGGGAAAGGCTGATTGGCTGAGTATGGGCAAGGTATCGAACGAATCCCCTGTGAGGTCTTTATTGATGGCGGCCAGGCCAGCCAATGGGGTGGATCCACCCAAGTTTATTTCTCATTCTCACCCAAGTCCTCCCCTTATTACAACCCCTGTCCTACATAGCTTTGGCCCATGTAGGTCCCCTGATTGCCAGCATAACCTTTTTGGGTAGTCAAAGGGGACTCTCCCTCTCTATTTCATCAGCAGTAGAGCCTGGAACTCTCCCTAGAAGCTAAAATGACTTCACTAAGGCTGTCGTAGTTTGGTCACATTGTGAGAAGACGAGTCACTCACTGGAAAAGACAGTAATGCTAGGAAAAGTTGGAGGCAGCAGGAAAAGAGGAAGACCCAACATGAGATGGATGGACTCAAGTCAAGGAAGCCAGGGCCCGCAGTCTGCAAGGCCTGAGCGAGGCTGTTAATGAGAGGATGTTGTGGAGGACATTAATTTATTGGGTGGCCATTACTTGGAAGTGACTTGACGGCATATAAGACACACAGAGAGAGGGAGAAGGGGGGGGAGTAAAGCTGGTGAGGCCATGCCAATGCCAGGGACTAATTTGTCCCTCAGCTGCAGTGGGGGGCAAGTGGTAGTCTGTGCTGGGCCCGTGTTGTGCTCTACTTTTCCTTGTAAGAATGAATAATGGCCTTCCTGGGGAAGAATAGGGAGCAGGCTAGATGAGTGGCTCTCTTCCAGTATCTGACGGGCTGTCACTCAAGAGGAGGGCAGGGAGCTGTTCCTGTTGGCAGCAGAGGAGAGGACTGGCAGTAGTGGGTTTAAATTAAGGTGGGAAGGTACCGGCTGGATCTTAGGGAAAACTTTTTGACCGTCAGAGTTGTGCCACAGTGGAATCAGCTGCCTAGGGAGGTGGTGAGCTCCCCCTCACCTGCAGTCTTCAAGCAGCAGCTGTACAAACCCTTGTCAGGGATGCTCTAGGCTAGGGGTGGCCAAACTGTGGCTCGGGAGCCACATGCAGTTCTTTTGCACATATTGTGCGCCTCTCGGGAGGGCGGCTGGGGAAGCAAAGAGAAGGTATGTTTTTTCTCTCTTTTCCCCTTCCTTCCTTCCCCCCTCCCTCTCATCTATTTGCTTTCTTTGTTTCTCTCTTTCTCTTTCTCTCTTTCTTTCCACCTCTTTCATTATTTCTTTCCTCCTCTCTCTCTCTCTCTCTCTCTCTCTCTCTCTCTCTCTCTCTCTCAGACAGATAAATATCGTTAGCAAACAAATATAATTGGACAAATAAATATCATTATCTGTTTTTACCCCTTTTGTTTTTGGCATTCTCATTGAATGTTAATAAAAGATAAATTTGCATATTTTCCTATAAAAAGATGTGTGCAATATCTGTTCATGTCTTGTGGCTCTCAAACATCTGACAGTTATTCTGTGTGGCTCTTATGCTGAGCAAGTTTGGCCACCCCTGCTCTAGGCTGATCCTGCACTACGCAGGGGGTTGGACTAGATGGCCTGTGTGGCCCCTTCCAACTCTGTGATTCTAGGATTCTACCCTTAGTGATCCCAGCATCTAGGATTGGGAGGCAGGTTTCCTCACCACCTCCAGCCTTCTCAGCCAGAACCAATTTACTTTCTACATACCCACCACAGGAGCCTCCGTGAATCAAATGTGCCATTGTCTGCATAGGAGCCTACGAAACGGCTTCATACTGAGTCTGTCAGGGTTAGTATTGCCTACTCTGACTGGCAGCTGCTCTCCAGGTTGAACTCTTTCACATCACCGACTACCTGATTCTTTTTTACTGAAGATGCCGGGGATTGAACCTGGAACCTTCCGGCATGTCAAGCAGATGCTCCACCATTGAGCCACAGCACCGCCCTTATTTGTGTGTGTGCCTGTGTGTGAAAGAGAGAGGGAGACAGAGACAGAGTTTAGAAATATGCAAAATGAGGAGGCAACTGCAAAGGAAATGCTGTGGAATTCTTTTACCCTTTCCTAATCAGGGAGAGCCTCTAAGTATCGGAACCCCTGAGACACAGGCAGGGCCGGCTCTATCACTAGGCCAACTAGGCGGTCGCCTAAGGGCGCAGCTGGCAAACGGGGCGGCGGAGAGACAGAGAGATTCAAACCAGTAGATAGTGTGCTTTATGCAAACCATGACTTACCATTATGTCTGAATGCAGCTTTCCATTCAGGCTAAGAACCAAACTTAGCCTTGGGCCAATGCAGATAGACTTGTAGGTGCTGCGGCCAGCGGGTGCAGGTGGCTGCTGGCGGGGCTGGAGAGCTCGTGAGCCCAGGCAGGTGGGGGGGGGGGGCACTGAGGGTGTTCCTTGTGAGCGGGTCTCCGGCGGTGGAGAGAGTGGCTCTGCGGTAGGGGGGCACTACAAGGTAGCCTCGCCTAGTGCGCAAAAACCCCTGGGGCCGGCCCTGGACACAGGACAGAGCTGCTTGTGAATCAAGTTTGCCCTTATCTGTGGAGCCACTCCCAGAGATTGCTTTCACCAGATTGCAACACCAAAAGAGGAACATTGATCACAAGACTGCAGTCTAAATCTCTGCTGGGGAATGCCTGAGGTCGCTTAACCCGAACTGACTGATCTGACCCTTCTGTCACTGTGTCACATGCCAGGTGGGGAAACAGAGAGCTTTTCTTCCCTTGGAACGCACACTTGGGGATTCTGATGCCCTTTAATGATGGTGAGCATCAAATCTGCACTCCTTCCAGTGTGATACGTGTGCTATCAGGGGCCAGCGGTGTCCTCCTGTCACGTTCCCCGGGCGAAACAGACCCTTACCTGTACAAGGAAATAAATGAATGTAACTCCAGTGCCGAAACGAATGTTCTCTGGAACTAGTGGAAGAACAATGCAGCCCTTTTTAAAATCAGGACAGATTTAAAAGGTGCTAGCCAGGCTTCAGCAACAACAGCCGCAACAACAACACATTAAGGGAGTCTCCATTTCTGTAGGAAGCTGCAGAGTCGGAATTCGTATGCAGATCTGATGCTATCAGGCTGGGTGCAATGGCAACTGTGAGACCTAAGCTCTCAACAGAAAATAATTATCTTTCCTTAGAGCAGGGCTGCTTCTTCTTTTTTTGAAAAACTCTCAAGAGGGAAATGAAGTTTTCAGTCTGTATACTGAAGACTCACGAACTTTTAAACGTTTTTAAAAGAATTTTGTTGAAGATGTTCCGGCACTCCGTTCCGAGGCGTTCCCCCGGGGGGGGTGGGGGGAGCCCTGATTTGTGTTGATCTTGCTCCCATTGCAGGGCCACAGCAGAGCCACAGCCAGACTGTGTAGTGGTTAGGAGCATGGACTCTAATCTGGGAGAGCCGGGTTTGATTCCCCACTCCTCCACATGCAGCTGCTAGTGTGACCTTGGGCCAGTCACAAGTTCTCTCAGAGCTGTTCTCTCACAAGCAGTTCTCGAGAGAGCTCTCTCAGCCCCACCTACCTCACAGAGTGTCTGTTGTGGGGAGGGGAAGGGAAAAGGAGTTTGTAAGCAGCTCTCCATTGGGTAGGGAAGGGTGGGATATGAATCCAGTCTCCTCCTCCTCCTCCTCCTTCTGTCTTAAAGGTGCCGCTGGACTCAGACTTTGTTTTGCTGCTTCTGACCAACATGGCTACCCGCCCTAATCTATCACGACAACCCAGTTAGGTCGATTGAATGACTGGCCCCCGGTTACTCATGGCAAAATGGTTATTTGAAACTGGGTTTCCTACATCTTAGCTCAATCCTGCACCATGCTTAGAGCAGCTACATGAGCCGTTGCCTTGACTTCACGTGAACAGTTGTTCCGTGCACGTTTGCTCAGAAGGAATAGAACAAAGTTTGAGCCCCGTGGCACCTTGAGTTTAATTCTGGGTGTAGGCTTTTGTGTGCATGCAGATGAAAGCTTATACCCAGAATTAAGCTTGTTGGTCCTAAAGGTGCCACTGGACTCTCAAACTTTGTCCGGTTGCTTCAGACTAGCGTGGCCCCCCCACCTGAATCTGTGCTCAAAAGGAAGTTCATTGCTAGGAGTTATGATGTGACCCCAAACCAAGCAGAAAGATGGCAGGAATCACTATGAGTCAGTGGGAGACTTTTTCCCTCCTCCCTTCCCTCCAGACTCAGGAAAAATTAGAATCATAGAATCATAGAGTTGGAAGGGACCTCCAGGGTCATCTAGTCCAACCCCCTGCACAATGCAGGAAATTCACAAATACCTCCCCCTTCACACCCGCAGTGACTGCTGTTCTACCCCCAGAAAATGACAGAAACCTCCAGGATCTCCAGCCGAACTGGCCTGGAGAAAAATTGCCCCAAAGTGGTGATCAGCATTTCCCTGGGTGTGTAAGAAAGGGCCACAAGAACTAAGCACTGAGGCAACCCTTCCTGCCCTCCCTCTCATGATCTGCCTAAATTCACACAATTAGTGTTGCTGACAGATGGCCATCTCGCCTCTGAAGACCTCCCAAGAAGGAGATCCCACCACCTCCCAAGGAAGCCTGTTCCACTGAGGAACCGCTCTAACTGTCAGGAAGTTCTTCCTAAGGTTTAGCCGAAAACTCTTCTGATTTAATTTCAACCCGTTGGTTCTGGTCCGACCTTCTGGAGCAACAGAAAACAACTCTGCACCATCCTCTATATGACAGCCCTTCAAGTACTTGACGATGGTTATCCTATCGTGGTTGACTTGCTCACCCTCTTCCCCGCAACAGAACTTACCCTCGTCCTCACGAATACCTGGACGTCTCTAAGCTGCCCCAGACCTGGGATTGGCGCAACGTCGATGGAGTCAATTACATGAGTGCCACCCGCAACCAGCACATTCCTCAGTACTGCGGATCCTGTTGGGCACACGGCAGCACCAGCGCCCTTGCAGGTATGAAGGCGCCCTTTCATAGCCTGTCTCTCCTGGCATTCCCAAACACTTTGGCAGAAACTTTCTCAGAACTGCTGACCGTTGTACGTCCCCTTTAAGGCCTTACACCAAATGATTCTAATACTTGGTGTTGAAAGTGCTTCCCATCACCCAGCAGACCTTAAAAACAGGCTTGGAAAGGAGGCTGGTGATTGTATCCCCCATTTGAGGTGCGGGATTGGGGCACAGAGAGACTGGTGCCTAAGACGGCCTTCTGAGTTTGTGGCTAAATAATGTTTTAACTGGCAGATCCCCCCATTGCAGCTTGTTCTATTGTAGTGGTTAAGAGTGGCGGATTCTAATCTGGAAGAACCAGATTTAATTCCCCCACTTCTCCACATGCAGCCAGCTGGGTGACCTTGGGTCAGTCACTGTTCTCTCAAGGGCAGTTCTCTCAAGGGCAGTTCTCTTAGAGCTCTCTCAGTCCCACCTACTTCACACTGTGAGGTGAGCTAGTGTGAGCTAGCATACAAGTTTGTAGCCCCCAGCTCACACATTTTTGTCTTCGCTCAGGAAGGAGGGCTCCAGAGCAAACTAATTTATGCAGTAGCCAAATCGCTCGCTCACAACTTTAGTGCCAGTAGCTCACAAAGTAGAATTTTTGCTCACAAGACTCCACATCTTAGAGGGAGCATTGCTCACAGGGTGTTTGTTGTAGGGAGAGGAAGGGAAGGAGTTTGTAAGCTGCTCTGAGACTCTGAGTGAAGGGCGGGGTATAAATCCAGTCTCCATCTCCTCCTCCTCCTCCTCCTCTTCTTCTTCTCCTTCTTCTCTTTCTTCTTCTTCTTCCCTCAGACCGCATCAACATAAAGAGGAAAGCGGCCTGGCCCTCTGCCTACCTCTCTGTCCAGCATGTGATTGACTGTGCCGACTCGGGGACCTGCCACGGAGGGGACCACTCAGGGGTTTGGGAGTATGCACATACCCACGGCATCCCGGACGAGACCTGCAACAATTACCAAGCCAAAGACCAAAGTACGTGAGATCTCCTTCCAGCAACTGACTCTTCCTCCTCCCGCAAAGGATCCCAGTCATGCCATTCGTTTACTTATAGATTTATGATTTATTTTATTTATTGACTTTATTTATACTCCCTGCCTTTGGGGACCCAAAGCAGTGTACGTGGAGAGCCAGTGTAGTATAATGGATTCAGTGGTGGACTAGGACCCTGGATGACCCAGGTTCGAATGCTGACTTCCTCCACCCTGGAAGCTCGCTGGGTGACCTTTGGCCCATCACAAACTCTCAGCCTGACTGACCTCACAGGGTTGTTGTGAGAAAATGGAGGAAGGGAAAACAATGTTCCAAAGTTGGCTTGAGTCCCAACAATGGGGAGAAAAGTGGGATATGAATAAATCGGTGCATTGTCCTAAATGCATTGCCCTCTCCTCTACTGCATCCTCACAACAGCCCTGTGAGGTAGGTTAGGCTGAGAGTGTGTGACTGGCCCAAGAACATCCAGCAAGTTTCTTGTGGCAGAGTGCATAGGCGTAGAGTACGGGGGGGCTCGAGGGCTTGAGCCACCCCCGGGAAAACGGAGTGCCTGCCGCCGCGCCTCCCTGGGTCCTTCCGAGGCCCGGCCGCCGCTGAGGAAGAGGGAGAGGGAAGGGGTGGTGGGCGGAGGGGGGGAGAGAGAGGCACCGGCAGCAGCGGCTGGCGGGCCTTGGAAGGGCCCGGGGAGGCGGGGCGGTTTCTGGGGGGGAGAACATCGCTCCAGTGAGCGCGTGCGCTAAGAAGCTCCCACCCCCCCAGGATTTCCAAAAGTCTACACCCCTGGCAGAGTGGGGATTTGAACCTGGGTCTCTCAGATCCTAGACACTCTAACCACTACACTTGAATGGTTCTCACATGCAAAGTACATTTTTCAGGTCCCAGCAGTTGTTTGCCCTGACTTGTACGGCCCAGGTTGGCCTGATTCTTGTCGGATCTCAGAAGCTGAGCAGGGTCGGCCCTGGTTAGCATTTGGGGGGGAGACCAACAAGGAGCAGCAGGGACACTACATGGAGGCCAGCAATGGAAAACCACCTCTGAACGTCTTTTGCCTTGAAAACTTAACGAAGTTGCCCTAAGCTGGCTTAGGCTACAACTTGACAGCAAAAAAAATATGGCTTTTTGGGCAGCTCCTCATATACAGAAGCTTAATATGGAGGGTGGGAACAAAACTAAGTTTCTGAATGGACCACAGAAGTCAGTGTGAGGGAAAGAGGTGTTAAGAGTATAAAACTGACCAACCGTGCTAACGGGTGAATGGCAACGGCCAGTGCCAGAGGCTGGGCTCAGACGGGTAAGAGGGCCCACTTGCCAAGAGGCAGTGCCACCATCTTGATTCTCACATCAGAGGCCGCACTTTCTCTGGCCCATGTCTATGTAAGGGGCATCCCAGAATCCTCTGTGGCTGGTGCAAAGGCCTCTGGGCATTATCTGCACGCACAGATCTCATTCCCCTCGGCCTCCTCCACCAGTAGTCATGGCTTTGCCCCTCAGACCACAGATTTTTGTGGCATAAACTTTTGTGAGACAGACATGATACATTTGTTAGCTTACATAAGGTTGCCAGCCTCCAGGTGGGGCCTGGCGATCTCCCAGAATTACTATTGATCTCCAGATGATAGAAATCAGTTCTCTTGGATAAAATGACTTCTTTTGGAGGTTGAATTCTATACCCCCCTGAGGTCCCAGATTCTGCCTTCCCCCAGACTCCACCCTCAAAATCTTCAGGAATATCCCAGCTCAGAGTTGGCAACCCTAGCTCAGGTATCACAAGAGTCCTTATTTTGGCTTCAGCAGACTTTAACATGGCCTCATCCCTAGAATAAACAGATGTGATCCATAGCAAATCAAAGGAATAGGAAGTTGACGCATTATCCAAAAGACATAATAAAGATAGTTCTGATTTCTGCCTAGGCAGAGAGACAATCAGGCTGGCTCCACTGTTGGCCATCTTGTTTCTGTCATGCTTTTGGAAGAAGCAGCTGTGCTGCTAAAGGCAGCAGTAGTGCAGAAGCAGAGAGAAGAGGACAGGCAATCTGGTGTCTGTTAATGGCCAGTCACCTAGAACAATGAACAAGTGTACCAATGGCAAGCTGCTCTCAGATGCTGCCATAAGCAGTAGGAGATCTGACACTGATGGAGTATTTAGGGACAAAAATCAGAGCCCAAAATCAAAACCCCTACATGGCTTGTGACCAGGGTGTCTGAAGGACCGTCTTTATACTTTTCTGCCCAGAATGCAAAATCACAGAGAGAGGCCCTCGTGACTGTCCCATTGAACAAAAAAGTTTGTCTGGTGGGTACATGAGACAGGGCCTTTTCAGTGCTAGCCCCATTGTTCTGGAACGACCTCCCCGGAGAGTTATGCCTGGCTCCCTCGCCCTTGGCCTTTAGGAGGCAGCTGAAGACAGTTCTGTTCATAATGGAATTTTATTAGTTTTTCTGCCTATCAGCAGTTCTAAATGATTGATTTTAACCAGAAATGTTTACATTTTATTGTATTTTATTATTATTTACATTGTAAACCACCTTGGTGAACATAGGCAACTGCCATATACTGAATCAGACTCTTGGTCCACTGCAGTCAGTATTGTCTACTCAGACTGGCAGTGGCTCTCCAAGGTCTCAGGAAGAGGTCTTTCACATCACCTACTGCCAGATCTTTTCAACTGGAAATGCCGGGGACTGAACCTGAGACTTTCTGCATGCCAAGCAGATGTTCTACCACCAAGCACCGCCCACCCACCCCGGTTCTCTAAAGTTCCTATACGGTAGAAAGATGGCTAATAAATTTTTAAATAAACAAATATTTGGATTTTCCTGTTTTTTAATGTCAGATTTTATATATAATGTAAGTGTTTGTGATGAAACAGGACAGAGATCAATTTAAGTGGAAAATAAGATTTCAGAACCATAATTTTATCCTTTCTAGACCCAGGGTTAAAGAAAAATAATTCATGTGATACCTTTTATTAGGACCAACCAAATGACCCATAACAGTGTGTGAGCTTTTTGGTTCTTGAGAACTCTTTTTCAGGCAGGATGTTACCTGCCCTACCCTCAAAACGCACCTTTCTATGTAACTCAGAGCACCTCTGTTGATGTTGCAGAATGCAAGAAGTTTAACCAGTGTGGGACATGTGTTACTTTCGACAAATGTCATGTGATTCGGAACTACACTCTCTGGAAAGTCGCCGATTATGGAACAATCAGCGGGAGGGACAAAATGAAGGCGGAAATCTATGCCAACGGTCCCATCAGGTAAAAGAACATCAAATGTTGTCTGGCAAGCAATGTAAGCAATAACAAGTGGAAGCCCGTAAACATCCACAGATTGGTCTCAGTTTATTGTTGGGTTACTAAAGGACAGGGGAGGCCAAGTGGCTCTGCTTGTGCTATGTCTTTTGAGAAATAACCGGAAACCGTTGGCCACAATCTGCTCTGTAATCCTTTGACCAGTGTATTTATTTTATTTAGTACATTCCTCTCTCCCCCCCGCCCTTCCTTTAAGATGCTCAGAGCAGTGTATGTTATTGAATAACAGTTATTCAATCCTCCATTTTATCCTCACAACAACCCTGTGAGGTAGGCGGAGAGAGAGGAAGGCCCAGTGAGCTTCCATGGCAGAGACAGGATTCAAACCCAGGTCTCCCAGATCCTTGTCTGACAATCCTACGCCACCCTAGCCTTTCTCTGAGATGGAGATCTGGAGTCCTTACAGTCCCTGCAGGGGGGGGGGGCTGAGCTTTCTCACAACTCCCTGATCGAGCTAGGGTTGCCAAGTGACTCACCAAAATAAGCAGGGGGCAGTCGGTCCCGTTCCCGTACTATAGAGTTTCAGGGTGATTGCTAGAGCGTCACCTGGCAACACGCCCAGCATGATGACGCCACATCCGGGCGACATCATCACGTCGGCCCGATCTGGCCACTTCGGGGATGGGGCTCTCCCCGCCAGCTGGATCCGGACCAGCAGATGGGGGGCCCTTTGAGCGGGGGTGTCCCCGCCCCCCTGGGGGGACTTGGGAGCCCTAAGATCGAGCTGATAGAGTTTATGAATGGTGTTTCCAGAGGGGGTGCTTCAGTGGCGGGATTTTGAGGGCGTAATTTGCAGACTTCGGGTTGGATGCATACTATACGTTTTCTGTCACTGGAATGAAACTTTCCTGCCTCCCCCTTTCCACTGTAGCCCACTGATCTCCACAAGAGGCTTCTCTGAGGCAGCAGGAGACTCTGGGAAAGGACATGGGGGTTGGGTTGCCAGCCTCCAGGTGGGACCCAGAGATTTCCCGGAATTAGAACTGATGTCCAGGTGACAGAGATCAGTTCCCCTGGAGAAAATGGCTGCTTTTGAGGGTGGGCTCAATGGCATTATATTAAGAACCAATAAGTAATTGTGTGATAATGTTATTACATACTATTGGTTCCAGACTGCATGTAAAAAAAAAAAATTGGAACAGGAGAGGAAGGTATAGAACTGAATTACCATTCAAGACATGTGTACCTGACCAGGGCAGCAGGTTATTTAAAATGAGGCCTCTGAATTATATCTCTGCCATAGGTCACAGATACTTGGTACAAGTTTAAGAAATAACTATTATTATTGTAATGTCTGGAGTCATTGTGTAACGACATTGTTTGACCACTGATTAAAAGGCCAATCAGCTGAAACGTGTTTGGTCAGGGTAGAAAATGGTCTACGTCTGAGATAGTTGCATGATTTTATTCTGGTCTGAGGCTACTATTTGGGCCTGTATTTGTTCTATCTAATTTGTAATAAATACATTTATTTTTTCTACATTTGGTAATATTTATTTTTTAAATTTAGAACTACTGGGCCCTCACATTCAGTTTCTGACTTCTTTAATCTTTTGGTTCTTAATTCTTTTTGGGTTAAGTTCCCCCCCCCTCCCCTTGCATCTCTCGATGGCATTATACCCTGCTGAGCTCCCTCCCCAAACCCCACCCTCCTATAAGAACATCACAAGAGCCCTGCTAGATCAGACCAGTGATCCATCCAGTCCAGCCTCCTGCCTCACACAGTGGCCAGTCAGTTCCTCTGGACAGCCAGAAACAGGGCATAGAGGCCAAGCCCTTCGTAAGAACATCAGAAGGGCCCTGCTAGATCAGACCAGTGGTCCATCTAGTCCAGCACCCTGTCTCACACAGTGGCCAACCAGTTCCTATGGATGGCCAACAGCAGGGCAAAGAGGCCAAGGCCTTCCCCTGATGTTGCCTCCTGGCTCTGGGATTCAGAGGATGAGTACCTCAGTCACCATGGCTAGTGGCCATTGATAGACTTATCCTCCATTAATCTATCTAATCCCTTTTTAAAGATATTTATTCCTGTGGCCATCACTACATCCTCTGGCAGAGAATTATAAATTTTAATCACTCACCATGTAAAGTAGTATCCATCCTGAACTTACTGCCTATCAGCTTCATTGGATGCCCTCGAGTTCTAGTATTTTGGGAGAGGGACAAATATTTCTCTTTGTCAACTCTCTCCACTCCATGCATAACTTTATAAACCTCTGACATGTCCCCTTCCCAAGGCTCCTTCACCAAAATCTCCAAGTATTTCCCAACCCAGAGCTGGGAACCCTTTATGGGGGATTCTGCAGTGGGAACCTGCCAAGTGTGGACCAACCCTTTGAATGACCTTTTAATTTAATTGACCTTTTATGTTGAGGTCACTCTGTCTGGGTGGGGCTCAAAACAGGAGGAGCTCAGATCAGATACTTTTTGTGATTGTATCAAGAGTGTATATTAAAAAATGTTAGTTTTCAGTAGCATCCTAAATCCAGTTTTTTAAAAAAACTTACGCAGCTGTGGGATCATGGCTACTTCCAAACTGGACAAATACACTGGAGGACTTTATGAAGAATACAGACTCTTGCCCATAATCAACCACATCATCTCTGTCGCTGGCTGGGGCGTTGAAAATGGAACAGAGTATTGGATTGTCCGTAACTCTTGGGGAGAACCCTGGGTAAGGCGGAGAGAAGGTAACCCCCAAAACTGGATCTTGGAAAGGATTTAGTCAGGCAAGCAGACTGCATCCTGGGTTGGAAGAGTCAACGTGCATCCATTTTGCAGCTGAAACTGGGGACCACTATCTGAATACATGAGGGCCATCAAGTAACATCTGATTTATGGCAGCCCCTTGGTGTTTTCAAGGCAAAAAAGGGGCAGAGGTGGCTTGCCGTTGCCTGCTTGGATAATGGTGGGGTTTCAGTCACATGTTCAGCTGCACATGCGTTGAATGTAACATGAAAACTACTCATGTGTAAAGATGTGCGTGTAGTTCTGGCCAAGGGAACAACAACAACAGTAATCGTATGGCATTGTGTATAGTATAGCCAGGAGATCCTAAGATTGTCTGGCAGCCAGAAGTTTTAGCTCTTTAGTGTTGTACACCACTAGGTGGCGAGCTAGGCTTGTTATTTGGGCAAGAGAGGTTTCAGAGGTGGTTTGCCATTGCCTGCTTATATGCCATGGCCCTGGTATTCCTTGGAGGTCGCCCTTCTGTATATTTGCCAATGCTGACCCTGCTTAGCTTCTGAGATCTGATGAGATCGGGCTAGCCTGGGCTATCCAAGTCAGGGAAATGGAATGGCCCTCCTGGAAGTTGCAAGTCAGTGTGTGTTTCCATATCACACACAAACTCAACTGACCCACAGCATCCCAGGGTTCAGTCCAAGACAACTGCCCTAGGCGGAGCAGGATGATAAGATTTATCCCTTCCAGAAGTGGGTTATAAAAAGCACAGGTATGTAAGGATTTTCAGATCATCACTGTCCTATGAAAAAAAGTTAATTAGGTTCATAAATGTTTTGCAGGGCGAGCGTGGGTGGCTTCGAATTGTGACCAGTGCCTACAAAGGAGGAAGTGGGGGACACTACAACCTGGCTGTGGAGCGGAACTGCGCTTACGGAGACCCGATACTTTCTTAAACCTGCTGTTGGGGCGCTGTTTGTACTTCTGACTAGAAACGAAAAGGAAGTTCCAGCAAGATCATAGATGATTCTTCATTGGAAAGGAAAGTCCAGCGGCTTATGAAAGACAGGTGACGCCAAAGAGATGGCAGGCTTAGCAACTTCAAATTCAGACCTGTAACCTGTCAAATACCGAATGAGGGACGTATATTGTTAACCTGGGGAGAGAGATGGAATATGCCCCTTTCCGCTTTGCTTTTCAGTTTGAAAACCTTCAGCTGCTATGATACGATATGTCAAAATGGCTTTATTTGGAAGTGTGGGAGTCGAGCTGGCCGTCACAAAGGCAGAGCTTGTTTTAAACATGAGGTGGAGCATGGGTTTATAAAAGGTTGTGCCCTGTACCGCTGATATCTTGTTTAAACTGGGTTACTTTGGCAGGCAAGGCCAGAGAATTCAGGGAGAGGAGTTCAGGCGCTTGAGCGTAATGCTTGGGTGAGATGGACATAGAATGTGTCAAAGGTTTACCTTCAGCTCAAGGATCCTTGCCCTCCTTCCTGTGTCTTTTCAAAACAGATCAGGTCTTCCTTGGGTCTGCCAGGCAGTAGAGATGCCAGCCTCCAGGCTGGACCTGAAGATCCCCTGGAATTACAGCTCATCTCCAGACTACAGAGATCAGTTCCCCTGGAGAAAATGGATGCTTCGGAGGGTGGACTTCATGGCATTGTACCCCACTTAGTTTCTGCCCTCCCCAAGCTCCATCCCCAAATCTCCAGGAGTTTCCCAACCTGGATCTGGCAATCCTATCACCGCCCCATCCACCACAGTGGCCAGGGGGGGACCTGTCAATCCTACCAGTCAGTCATTCTTCCCCAGAAAGAGAAAGATATAGAGCCTGGAACTACTGGAGAAAGGGAATGGCAGTCACACGAACATTGTAAAATACTGTTGCATGCAGAAGTTCCAAGGTTCAATCCCTGGTACCTCTAATTTCAATAGGGTTGCCAGGCTCCTGGTCTGGGGAGGGGTTCCCCTGATTTTGTGGGCTCCTACCCTACTCACAAATGCCCCAAAATGTGGCATGATGACATCACCCACAAGTGACGTCATTGTGCCACCAATGTCAGGGGAGAGGTGATGCTCTAGTTATGGGGCAAAACTCTATGGTAAAATCAGTACAAACCATAGAGTTCACCCCAGAAAACTATAGAGTGTAATCCCCCCCAACACTGGCAATATGATGACATCACTTTCAAAGCATGTGCAGCAGGAACTCAGGAAGAGACCTTTGGTTCCGCCACTGGCAGAAAGGCAGGACCTGACAACCCTAAACTTCAAAGAAGATGCGGAGACCCCGCAGAACCACTGCCGTTCAGAGTAGGCAACCCTGACCTTGATTGACCTGGGGTCCGATTCAGTATGAAGCTGTTCACGTCCTCAGGAAGACTGATTTACAACCGCTTCATTTTAAAGCCTTTTTTCTCCACAGGGAAAAAGTGAAGAACACAGAAGCAGTTCTAAATGGGCTCCTGCCGGGTTTCCAAACCGAGTCATGGCCTTGTGGGATGGTTGAGGGGAAGGCGAAGGAGTTTCCAAGCCGCAGACTCCCTTGGGTAGTGAAGGGCGGGGTATAAATCCAATCTCTTTTCTTCTTCTTCTTCTTGATTTATGACCTCATCTCAGCCTGCAAGTCAGCGGGCTTAGAAGGGTGTTAACTTTGCTTGCCGATGGCAGTGTTTGTTCGCCATTCCAGCCAGATCCCAGCAATTAAGGGGCCCAGCTGTCTTCCCAGATGCTGGTCTCACGATCCTGCCATAACAATCTGTTGATGCTCTCATGTGCCACTGCGCAAAATGTGTCGGTGCTGAAAGAGGGAGACAAAATGTCGTGCGATCCATTAGTCAGGGACCTGTGCTACTGATGTGAACAGGCCAGAGGGGTGTCACGCTGCCTTCCTCTTTGGATGTGTTTAGCAGGTGTTCTGAATTCAAATCTACCCATTAGGATTGCTAAAAACAACAACTCAATAAACTCATTTTGCATCATGCAAACAGAGTGTGTTTTTTCCTCCTTTAAAGACCACCCCTATGTTTCAGTGAGAACAACCCGTCATGAGACCAATACAGCCAGCAGTTACCTGCAGAGTTGTACATAGAGGCCAAAGAACAGGAACTGCAGAATTCAGCTTCCTTTATTTAAAAACGGAGGCCGTCTCTGGTCCTGATGGTGACTCCAGTGGATAGAACGGATGTGATGCAGTGCTCAGAGTGTAGCCTGAGGACTTGAGGAACCCGGGTTCGAATGTTCACTGTGCAGTGAAGCTCACTGGCTGACCCGAAGCCCTTCACTTTTCCCCCCGGCCTAATCTGCAAAGTTGTTGTAGGATAAAATGGAGAGAGAAGAACAATCTGTTGGATATTCCTGTCAGGGAATATGTTCCCAGCAGAGTAAAATAGTAAAGCATCAGCTTTGTAGAGATTAAGAGTCTGAGTCCATGTGTATTTAAAAGGTAAAAGTTTACTATACGCCTATTATGGGAAAAAGGTAAACAGGATACAAAATAACAACAGAGCTGGATTCTACGTCCTTACAGCTAGAGATCCAAACAGCAAGAGAGATGGCGTCTTCCCTCGAAGACAGAACAAAGGCAGAGGAAAGAAACCATAAAATGCAAATCCTTAGTACATGGTTTCCAATCAGGGAGTTAGGGTCCTAACAAAGTTTCCAGGGCAAACTGTTGTGTACACAGATTGGTTACAAACAAACATGTGACTTACTATGACCAATACAGAACAACAGCAGCCCAGTAGATACACTGAAGTGTTTTAACTTGCTATACCCAACACAATGGCTGCTGTCCAGAGATACTGGGGTGGGGGTAGAATGCAATAGCTGGATAGCCCACGCCCTGACCTGGATAGCCTAGGGGAGCCCCGTCTCATCAGATCTCGGAGGCTAAGCAGGGTTGGCCCTGGTTAGTATTTGGATGGGAGACCACCAAGGAAGTCTGGGGACGATACACAGAGACAACGTGAAAACCACCTTTGAATATCTATTGCCTTGAAAAACTTACAGGGTCAGCATAAGTCAGCTGTGACTTGATGGCAAAAGGCGGGGGGGGGGGGGAGAACCTGTCCTCTTTGCTAATTTGAAAGCCAAGAAGGTAGATCCAGGTGGGTAGCCGTGTTGGTCTGAAGCAGCAGAACAAAGTTTGAGTCCAGTTGTTAGCCGAATTGCTTTAATTTAAAGTTAGCAATTGGCAAAATACTGGGTTCTTGCCAGCTATACCAGGGTCCCACCCCTCCCAGGAGTTCTCCAGGAAAAAGGCACGTGAGGCAGATGGCAAATTAAATGTTGTTTACTAAATGATGTTGTTCAAACATACACAAAACAGAATCACACACAGGTCTAAGGAAATTTAGATAGAAAATAACCCTGTTGCAATTTGCAGGAAACGGTTGGGTTATACTGTACCTATCCTGGAGATGGATCCTGGTTCCAAAATGGAGGAGTTAGAAAGGAAGAAAATGGGGAGCGTGTTCTGAAGCTGACCAGGCCTAGAGATCAAAGATGGAGGGAGGGTACTGGGATAGAAGGCTGGACTAGAGAGGATAGGAAAGCAGACAGGGGTCGATGGGATGCTCAAGAGACCGATTGCATGCTGTGCAAGGTCTTTTATTAGGTGGTCTTTTGGGCAGGGCAGCGCTAACCACATCCCCTTGACACACCTCTCAGGTAGTCCGTCCCTGCAAACCCTATCATTGGAGAAGGTAAAAAGGGGGCTGGTGGCAGAGGGGTGGCCAATGTTGCAAAACTATGACCTCAACAGGAGCAGACATCTGGGCAAAGTCCGATGACTCACCGGGGCCACTTCTATTGTCTATTAATGGCCCTGGCCGACCAGTTGATGGGTGGAAGATTAGTTGCCAGGTAACCTTGTTTAGCATAATCCTTGCAGGTATGTGGGAGGGGGCAGGGGTTGACCAGCATAGGGTGACAGAAAGAAACCTCATGGCCGAAGGAGTCTTTGTCTCTGTCTTGGTGAACTATCTAGGGTGCCAGCCTCCTGGCATGGACTGGAGCTTCCCCCAGCAATGGAGAATGCACGTGGTCCTTCCAATGCTAGCAACCCAAGTTCAAGCTTATGAATCTTAAAATCCATAAGAGCACTTAAAATGCCTTGCTGGCCAACACAGTGGCACCTTTGAGACCAACAAAGTTTTATTCAAGGTACCTGAAGAAGTGTGCGTGCACACGAAAGCTCATACCTTGAATAAAACTTCGTTGGCCTTAAAGGTGTCACTGGACTCAGACCTTGAAAGCCAAGAAGTTATTAATTTAGGGTCGAGGTCGGAAGGGTCTAACAGCAAGGCACATTCACTGCACGCAAAAGGGTATCAGACCCTGGCAATCCCACCAGAGGAGGACCCCTCTCCAATCCCAACTAGCAAACACCAGCAACAGATGGACCAGTGGTGTAGTCTGGGGTGCCAACAAGCCTGGAGAAAATGGTATCCTGGGTCCTTCCTGCATTTGTCTGCCACTCCGGATTTTCTCAGAGTCTGAGTCGAGGCAATTTGTGAGAGCCAGTTTGGTGTAGTGGTTAAGAGTGCAGACTCTCCTCTGGGAGTACCAGGTTTGATTCCCCACTCCTCCCCTTGCACCTGCTGGATGACCTTGGGCAAGCCATAGTTCTGGCACAGCTGTTCTTGAAAGAGCAGTTGCTGTCAGAGCTCTCTCAGCCCCACCTACCTCACAGGGTAGGGAGAGTTTGTAAGACACTCTGAGACTCCGAGTGAAGGGCAGGGTATACATCCAATCGCTGCTTCTTCTGAAGTCCATGCAAAACAGCATCCAAATAACCCCAGGGCAACAGTAGGCTGAAACCAGGCTGACCACTGAAGGGAGGTGATGTCATGCAGAATGGGGGGGGAAACATGGAATAACAAGAACGTTAGACTCGATTTTAGTGCAGAATTGCTTGCAGGACACTGCAGTGAACATGGATTAAAAGGAGAGTGTAGAAAGGGCCCTGGCCTGGTGCTCTAACCTCTACACCACAAAGGGAGACTTAGGCCGAGGACAGACTGGCAAAATGAAGCGCAAGGGAAGCGGGGCAAAAAGGCCCCGGCCGAGTTTGCACTGCGTAGACTGATGCAGGACCATACCGGGGAGGAGGTGGAACGGAGCGTTCGCACTGTGGGGCGGCCCCTGGCGGCACCACCATGGCAGCGCATGGCTTTGGTCTGTTTTGCTGACCTTTGCATGGGCGCAGCAGCCGGATCAGCAGGTTCACATTACCAGCTCTGCTTGATGTGCGGCTTATTTGCGTCCACACTGCCAGGAAGTGGGATGAACGCACACCCAGCCAGCTTGACACTGGTTTCACCAGGTGCCTTTTTGAAGCGGGATGAAAGCGCTTCAGGACCGGGTGAGTGCGGCACGGCAACGCCAGGCAGCTGCGGCTGTCTGAATGGGCTCTCTTAATCCACTTGAAAAGCGGACCTATATCGGGCCAAACTGCCAGTCTGTCCTTGGCCTTATTGCTGTTTACCCTTCTGCCGAGACTGCACCCTTCCAAGGTTTCCAGACGCCTCTTCCTTTTGGCTCCTGGATGCAACACAATATAAGCACAAAGCATGACAGTTTCTTGGGTTCCTGTACACCATTTACCTCTCAACATAGTAAGCTGGATGTTAGGATGCAAAGACACCCAACAAAGCCTTGCAGCTGGCTTGTAGTAACGTAACAGACAGGCCTCGGGCCTCTCCTGAGTCTGGCTCGCCCACATCAACTCTTGCCTCCTGGCATGGATGACTGAGCGCCACAGGAGCAGTGCAGCTTTGGCAGAATTTGCTTATTTCAGCACTGGGCCCAGAGAGACGTTCCAAATTTAGGCTGGTTACAAACGCTCTCCAGGGTTCTGGGCAGCAAGCATAGCTCTGCCTTCTTCCTACTGGCATTAGGAGAATGCCCAGCACAAATACGAGGATCTGGAAGATGTGAGTTTGAATCTCCTGTCTGCCATGGATGCCCCACAGGGTGACCCTGGGTCAATCACTCTCTCTCTCAGACTACACCCACCTCACAGTGTTCCCTCTAAGCTGAGTTAGTGTGAGCTAACTCACCATTTTTTAGCCTCTGGCTCACACATATTTGTCTTAGCTCAGGAAGGACGGCTCCAGAGCAAACTGATTTATGCAGTAGCCAAATTGCTCACTCATAACTTTAATGCCAGTAGCCCACAAAGTAGAATTTTTACTCACAATACTCCACAGCTTAGAGGGAGCATTGCTCGCAGGGTAGTTCTTGTGAGGATAAAATGGAGGAGGACAGAACAATGATGTAAGCCAATTTTGAATCCCCCCTAAGGAGAAAAGTGGGGCTTGGATGGATGGATGGATTAAATGGATGAATGGATGATGGACGGAGGGATGGATGGATGATAGATACAGATAGATGATAGGTAGATGATAGGTAGGTAGATAGATGGATGGATGGATGGATGGATGGATGGATGACAGATAGGTACTTGTCAAGGAAAGAAACAAAATGAGTACAAAATGAGTACTGATTTACAGAAATGTGTTTCCCTTTGCTCGATTCGAGGGCTTTGCCATTCCTTGTGATATTTGGGTCCATGGTTACCCACTTTCCCATCCCTCTGCATTTTTATAATATTAGCTCATCAGGTCTGACAATTCTCTCAGTTTTCATAGGTGTTAAATTGCTTAACACAGTCCATGGTTTTGGGGTCTCTGTTATTCACTGTTGCAACCATCAAGAAAGATCACTGTGCTTATATAGTGGTTAGAGCATTAGACCAGGGGCTGGATTCAAATCCCCACTGTGCCATGAAGTTCACTGAGGCCAGTCATTTTCTCTCAGCCTGACCTACCTCATGGGGGTTGGGGGGGAGCAAAATTGGGAGGGGAAAAGCCATGCATAGCACCTTGCGCTTGGAGGAAGGGTGGGACGAAACATACAGATAATTTGTATACTTTTGATTTGTACAGAAATGTTGCAAACTGGGCTTTTTTGCCCATTGGTTACAATTTTTGTCTTTCAGTGTGAGAATTGCTGAGAATTCACTTCAGCATCTGTTCGTTCAAATCCACAAACCGCTTAAGCTACAATAAAGTATTGCAGTTAGATTTGCATCCAGTAGGATCAAAGCAGTAGAATCATAAAATCACAGCGTTGGAAGGGACCTCCAGGGTCATCTAGTCCAACCCCTTGCACAAAAATCACAAATACCCCACCTCACCCTCAGTGACTGCTGTTCCACATCCAGATAGGGCTGCCAAGTCCCCCGGTAGGGCGGGGAAAACACCGATTTTTAAAGCTTACCCCCGCTTTTTCAAAATTGGTCACCGGGGGAGGCAATGGCTGCCAGCAGGGGAACGTCGGAGCCTGCCCTGGCCTCTTAAAAGGGAAATGTCTGCAGAGAGCCTGCCCTGCAGTAAAAAGCCTCAACAGACATTTCCCCTTTAAGAGCTGAGCGAGCAAGAGAGCCCCGCCCAGAGATTAAGGAGGGACTAGGCTCTTGCTACTGAAGGGCCTGCTTTTGCATGTGGCGTGCAAAGTTGCTGCTGGGGTACGCTGCTGGGGTCTGCCAGCTCTTTTCCTTCTCTCTCTCTCTCCCCCTCCCCCCTTCTTTCTTTCTTTCTTTCTTTCTTTCTTTCTTTCTTTCTTTCTTTCTTTCTTTCTTTCTTTCTTTCTTTCTTTCTTTCTTTCTTTTTTCTGTCTGTCTGTCTCTCTCTCTCTCTCTCTCTGTCCCCATCCAGCAGAGGTCTATCAGTGGCTATTATTAGCCACAAGGTCTAAATGGAACCCTTTGTCTGGGGCAGTGATGCTCTGCATTCTTGGTGCTTGGGGGGCAACAGTGGGAGGGCTTCTGGAGTTCTGGCCCCGCTGCTGGACCTCCTGAGGGCACCTGGTATTTTTGGCCACTGTGTGACACAGAGTGTTGTACTGGATGGGCTGTTGGCCCAATCCACTGTGGCTTCTCTCCTGTTCTTATGATATGAAAATCATATTTAGCACTTGTGTAGCACTTAGTGCTTCATATTCTGCCAAGATGAGAAAGGATTCAGTAGGGCCGTTGCTCAGTGATAGAGCATCTGCTTGACATGCAGGAGGTATCAGCCTCTTCAGCTAAAAAAGGATCAGGTAATAGGTGACATTAAAGATCTCAGCCTGAGACCCTGGAGAGCCACTACCAGTCTGAGTAGTCAGTACTGAACTTGATGGACCAATGGCCTGATTCAGTATTAGGAAACTTCATGAGTTCATGTGTCAGCATGTGGAAGCAACATCACAGGATGTGACATCACAAAATGATGTCACTTCCTTTCTCCTGGCTCCACCCCCAAAGTCTCCTGGCTCCACCCCCAAAGTCCTCAGATATTTCCCAAGTTGGACTTGGCAGCCCTACATCCAGAAGATGACAAAAAAACCTCCGGGATCCCTGGCCAAACTGGCCTGGAGAAAAACTGCTTCTTCACCCCAAAGTGTCAAATCAGCATTTCCCTGGCTGAGTAAGAAATGGCATGTAAGAAAGGGCATGTAAGAAAGGGCCACAAGAACTAAGCACTGATGCAACCCTTCCTGCCCTCCCTTCTCGTGATCTGCCTAAATTCACAGAATCAGCACTGCTGTCAGATGGCCATCGAGCCAAAGAACGAGAGCCCACCACCTCCCGAGGAAGCCTGCTCCACCGAGGAACTGCTCTAACACTAGGTAAAGCTCCCACTTTCTGACTGGGATATAAGGACTCGGGGGTCTCCGTTCCTGCTCCTATCTGACAAAGGCAGCTTTGACTCTTGAAAGCTCATACCCCCAAAATCTTGTTTGTCTCTAAAGTGCTGCTGGACTCGAATCTAACTGTTCTACTGCAGACCAACACGGCTACTCTCTAAAAAAAAAGTACTGGTATTTAATGTACTGCAAAACTCTTTGTTCCTGTTTTCAGACTTGCTTCCCTTCCTCTTTTTTTTTCATTCCTCCCCTCCACCACTTTGGTAGTTGCCCAGGTGCCCAGACTATGAATGTACAAGAGTTCCCTTGGTTGCGGGACCTGGATTTTTGCTGGAAGTTCCAGATGCGATGTCCCCTGTGTCAGACCTCCAGACTGAGTGGCAAGAGAGGCTAGATAGCTAGACAGGCACACTGACCTTTTTACCTTTCTCTACTCTTCTGCCACTGTCCCCTTTAAAATGCAGATGGTGTTCTCAGGGACCATTTCCCCTTTCTCCTTCTCTCTCACCCTGAACGAAGACATGCTCTCTACCAGCACGCACCAAGAGAGAGAGACATGCGGTCTTCTCTTGGCACCTTGAAGGCAGATAGGCCTCTCGCCATCCACCTCCATCCTTTAGCCAGCAACTTAGCACTCTATCCTATCTCTGCTCTTTCCTACCCAAAGTGTACTTCTCAAGCAAAGAGAGGAGTATTTTTCTTCTAAACTCGCAGCGTGGCTCTGTGTAGCTTTGTAAGCTGAGTAACCTGGTAAGGTGACACTGCTGCATTTGTAGCTTTATATAAGCACTCTGCTAACTAATGGTGGCTGGACTAACCACACCCATTAACCTCAGCAATTTGGGGGGCCCTCTCCTGGTCTTCAGCTTTTTGACTGGCTTGAAAAGTCTTGAAACTGCTGCGAGGATCTCAGTGCAGAACCACTCAGACAATAATCCAGAGGAGTCAACAAAGGAATCGAAAGCAGAACTTGGCATTTGATGCCCAATCTGCCACCCAGTTTCAAAGCAAAACGTCAACACACATTAGAATTACTCAGAATGCAAGAGGAAGTAATTGGTTAAATATAAATCGGCAGAGTGCCAACACATCTTGCGGGCAGAGTCTTTCTTCCACTGCCAAATGAAACATGTACCTCTCTGGAGCACAAGCTGCAGTTTCCAGATGTGTGCATGACAGGGATGCTAGTTAAGTGGCTAGGATTGGGAGGATGTGGGTTCAGACATCACTCAGCCATGGCTCTCAGTGGTCAGGGACCTGAAACAGGTACAATGCCATAGACTCCACCCTCCCAACCAACCATCTCCTCCTGGGGAACCACTGTTACCAATCTCCAGGTGAGGAGTGGAGATCACTCAGAATTACAACTGATCTCCAGGAGGGAGGGGGGGGAGATGGAAAGCTAAAATCAGAGGGGCAGAAAATGGCAGGTTGATGCTTGGCTGGAAAGGAGATAGGATTGCCAACTCCAGGTTGGGAAATTTATGGGGATTTGAGGGGTGGAGCCTGGAAAGGGTGGGGTTTGAGGAGGAGTTGGACCTCAGACATGTACAATGCCATAGACTTTACCCTCCAAACTAGCCATTTCCTCCTTGGGAACCATTGTTGCCAATCTCCAGGTGAGGGCTGGAGATCACTCAAAATCACAACTGCTCTTCAGGTAGCGGAGATCAGTTCCTCTGGAGAAAATGGTGGACTCTGTGTCATTATACCCTGCTGAGGTCGCCACAGCAAATTGACGCTGAGTGCCCAAGGCCGGGGCACTCTCCCAGAGCCTTTTTCTAGAGCCCATTGTATTTATTTCCACAATGTGCCTTATTCCTAGTATGGACATAATTATGTGTCTTATATAGAGAAGAAATGTTTTTCTCTTATATAGACAAAATTTTCTCCCTCTCCCAAAACACTAGAACTTGAGGGCATCCAATGAAGCTGATGGGCAGGAGGTTCAGGACGCACAAAAGGAAATATGACTTTACACAGAGAGTGATTAAAATGTGGAATTCGCTGCCAGAGGATGTAGAGATGGTCACAGAAATGAACAGCTTTAAAAGGGGATTAGGTAGGTTCATGGAAGATAGGTCTATGAATGGCTACTAGCCATGGTGACTGAGGGAAACCTCCAAATTCAGAGGCACTAAGCTTCTGAATCCCAGAGCCAGGAGGCAACATCAGGGGAACTATTCAGTATGCCTCTATACCCTGCTGTTGGCCCTAACTGGTTGGCCACTGTGTGAGACAGGATGTTGGACTAGATGAACCACTAGTCTGATCCAGCAGGGCTCTTCTTATGTTCTTATGAGCCTCCCATAACTTTATTAAACCAACTAATTTGTTTCCTCTAATGACATGATGTTAGACATGTCCTGAGCATCCCAAAGAATAATTGTGTGCACCCTGTTCCACTTGTTCTAGCACTTTTCTGGGCACAAAGCCATTGATTCATAAATCATTCTCTTCTAGGCTGAAAACTGCAAATCAGCCAGAAGAGGGAGAAATGCATTTTTGCGGGTTTGTGGAACCCGAAAGCAAACTCGCAGGCCTGCTGTGTTGAAACATCCTAAACCAAGATTTAAATTTAAAATTTGTAAGCATAGCGCCTTTCTTCTGTGGCCTGCGTTTTTCCCCAGCTGATTTCTAAAAGGATAGGCACAGTACTGTGTATTGGGCCCCTGCGCTCACTCTGAATCCCATGGTCATGGGGCTGGCTGGAAGTGATCATTTATAATTCTCAGTACTTATATAGTGGTCAAGAGACACAGTTGCTAACCTCCAGGTGGCACCTGGAGATCTCCCTTTATTACAGTTGATCTCCAAATGAATAAGATCAGCTCCCCTGGAGAAAATGGCTTCTGTGGTGGGTGGACTCTATGGCATTGTACCCTGCTGAGGTCCCTCCTCTCCCCAAAACCCTGCCTTCCCCAGGCTCTACTCCCAAAATCCCTGGGTATTTCCCAACCCGAGCTGGCAACCCTATCAAGGTAACAACTCGAGCTGGGTTTATCTAGAATTCTACTCTGGTCTATTCAGTGTGGCTTACTCCAGGTGATTACTGCTAAGTAATACCCAAGATCTGGTGAGAGATGTAAATGTGATAGTACCATTTAGGAATAGTTACCCTAATGCTATTAAGTTTAACATTTATGTAAATAGGGAGTTGTCCAAAAAGATGACCACACAACCACATTTAATTTTAGAAGGGGTAACTTCTCTCAAATGAGGGGGCTTCTGAAGAAGAAACCAAAAGGAAAGGAAGGTTAAATTCCTTCAGGAAGACTGGAGCCTATTTAAAACTACAATCCTAGAAGCTCAGATAAAATGTGTACCACAGGTCAGGAAAGGTACAAATAGGTATTAAAAAAGGCCTGCATGGTCAACAAACAAAGTAATGGAAGCAGTAAAAGGTAAGAAGGATTCTTTTAAGCGGTAGAAGGCTTGTCCGAGTGAGATAAATAAAAGGGTCGGGGAGCACAGGTTTTGGCAAATAAAATGCAAGTCAGTGATCAGACAGGCAAAAAGGGACTATGAGGAACATATTGCAAAAAACATAAAGACTACTAATAAAAATTTCTTCAAATACAGTAGCAGGAAACCATCCAGGGAGGCAGTGGTGAGATCTTTGGATGACCAAGGGGTAAAAGGATTACTAAAAGATGATAGGGAAATGGCAGAGAAGCTGAATGCTTTTTTTGCCTCTGACTTCACTATTGAAGATGGGAGGTGTTTGTCCGCTTCAGAACTGCTGATTTCGGGAGGGGTATTGAAAGAACAGAGTCAGATTCAGGTGACGAGAGAGGAAGTCCTGCAACTGATGAACAAATTAAAAACTGTCAAAATCACCAGGCCCAGATGGCATAGATCCAAGAATTCTGAAAGAACTCAAATGTGAACTTGTGGATCTCCTGACAAAAATATGCAATCTATCACTAAAATCTGCCTCCATTCCCAAAGACTGGAAGGCAGCTAATGTAACCCGCCTTTAAAAAGGGTTCCAGAGGCCACTTAGTCTAATGTTGATACTGGTAAGTTGGTGGGATCCATTATTAAAGACAGAATTAGTAAGCACATTGATGAACAAAAGATACTGAGGAAGAATCAGCATGGATTCTATAAAGGAAGATCTTGTCTCACTAACCTCTAGACTTCTTTCAGGGGATGAATAAGCATGATGAGCTAACCCTAATTATGAGAATTCCCTGTGGCGATTTAAAAAAGGCATCAGCTCTAGTTTATACTATCATACCTTCCGGGGGGGGGGGGGATTCTAATCCAGCAATTTCTCACTGAATTCTCCCACTCCCAGTGGAGTTGCATTGTTGTTTTCTTTCCTTCTGTTGTACATCTATATGCTTCTGAGTTTCACTTCATGCATCTGACGGAAGTGGGCTGTAGCTCATGAAAGTGTAACGTGTCAGTAAATCTGTTTGTCTCCAGCCATGCCCTTTTTGGTTTTGCAGCAGCAGGTACAGACAGCAATGCTACAGAAATGTACCTGGGAGTAAGCCACATGAGTGGACACAGTGGGACTCAGTTCAGAGTAGACATGTGAGGGACTCTGCAGTCAATAACTACCCCGCTTGAATTTCGGAATGTAATCTCAGTAATCCTTTTAGCATCTCTTTAAAGATAGACCAGTAATCTAATCACCAGCAGGTTCCAGACCGGAAGCTAAGAGACAGTGCCAGCACCTTTCCTCCTGCCAGCCAATTGTTTTTAGAAAGTGGGTGGGGCCAGTGGGGGGCTTTTGCCCAGTAGAGCTTCTGATTGGCTAGTGGAGATCTGACAGACAAGGCTAGATGAGTGTTTCTTAGAGAAGTCAATGTTCACAAACATATTTTTAAACATCATGTTCATTTTGAAAAGCATCATGTTAAAGAGGAGCTCCTGCCTGAAATGCTGAAGAGTTAAAATCAAAGCGATGCACAACCTCGCCCCCTGACATTTTGTGGCTGCCGCCAGTTTGGTGTAGCGGTTAGGAGCATGGACTCTAATCTGGGAGAACCAGGTTTGATTCCCCGCCCTTCCACTTGCAGCTGTTGGTGTGAGCTTGGGCCAGTCACAGGTTCTCTCAAGGGCAGTCCTTGAAAGAGCTCTCTCAGCCCCACCTACCTCACGGGGTGCCTGCTGTGAGGAGGGGAAGGGAAAGGAGATTGCAAGCCATTCTGAGACTCCTTCAGGTAGTGAAGGGCAGGGTATAAATCCAATATCCTCCTCCTCCTCCTCTTCTTCTTCTGGAGGCATTTTGTGACTGGGCCCACCACCCTGCATCAGACTTCCAAAAGTGCCCACTGGCTCAAAAAAGTTTGGTGGACTCCTGGCCTAAGTTCCTCAAGTGGGTTCAAATCAGAACAAGATTTAAACCATTCTCTGTTAGCCTCTCAAAGGTGTGTTTGATGGAGGCATTCTGTATATTCTCAGACACAAGGGTCATTTCATAGAAAAAGAGGTGCAGGAGCTCATTAGCAAGACTCATTAGCATAACTTATTTGCATAGGCTACACCACCTGACATCACTGGAAGTGTCAGAAGGCAAGAAAGAAAGGAGAGAGAGAGAGAGAGAGAGAGAGAGAGAAGAAGAAGAAGAGGAGGAGGAGATTGGATTTATACCCCGCCCTCCACTCCCCAAGGGAGTCTCAGAGCGGCTTACAAACTCCTTTTCCCTTCCCCTCCCCACAACAGACACCCTGTGAGGTAGGTGGGGCTGAGAGAGCGCTTTCCCAAACTGTCCTTGAGGGAACAGCTGGTACAGAGCTATGGCTTGCCCAAGGTCATCCAGCCAGGTGCAAGTGGAGGAGTGGGGAATCAAACCCGGTTCTCCCAGATTAGAGTCTGCGCACTTAACCACTACACCAAACTGGAGAGAGAGCGCTGGCAGAGAGGGGACAGCTACTAATCCAAGCCTCAGAAATACCCCTATTCTGGGAGGATAGCTTCATTGGTGGCTGAAGCCTTCAGAAGGCTGGTCAGAGGAACAAGGACCTTCCCAGGGGACGGGGTCATTTTGCTGCAGCCATGACACAAGCAGGCATTCCCCCGCGGGGGCAGGGTGGCACCAACTCCCGGAGCTGAGCTCCCCTGAGCTCCTGCTCGAAAGGACCCCTGCTCAGACATATTCTTGATGATTTGGCCCGCGTTAAAGTCAAATCCAGGGAAATCTAAAATAATTTGCATTCATTTTATATACAGCCTACCTCCAAGAATCAGACCAGAGACCACACTTGCATCTATGGGCTGCACAGTACTTTGTGGTACTGCATCTGTGCAATTTCTGCCATTGGAAAAAAAAAAACCCAGGCAAGGATTTTCTAGGATCCTCATGATTCTTTTACTCACATCCACACTTTTCCCCACTGATTTAGCATCAACCGTAATCAATGTGCACAATGTACTTTCAAATTCACAGAGCCCTGAAGTGCTGGATCCAGATTTTTGTGAAGTCAGAAGAGCGTAAGAGGAGCCATGTTGGATCAGGTTAATGGCCCATCCAGTCCAGCACTCTGTGTCACACAGCAGCCGAAACCCAGGTGCCATCAGGAGGTCCACCAGTCAGTTTGGTGTAGTGGTTAGGAGCGCAGACTCTAATCTAGGAGAAATGGGTTTGATTCCCCACTCCTTCTCCACATGCAGCTGCTGGTGTGACCTTGGGTCAGTCATTTCTTTCAGAGCTGTTCTCTCAAGGGCAGTTCTCTGGAAAGAGCTCTCTCAACCCCAACTACCTCACAGGGTGCTTGTTGTGAGGAGGGGGAGGGACTGTAAACTGTTCTGAGACCCCTTTGAGTAGTGAAGGGCGGGGTATAAATCCAATCTCTTCTTCTTCATCATCTAGGTTTTCATATCAAAGGAATGCCAGAGTCTTGTATCTACATCTTTATTTTTAAAACAATGTTTTACATTGGGAGTTCTCCAGATCAGACCAGCAGAGAGACATTCTGTCACGGCCTCTGTCCACGTGTCTTCAGATGGACGCCATGACAGGGCTTTCTGTGGTTTCCAGCACAGTCCACACACATGGAGGCCAGCTGTCCTTGGATGATACATTGGGGGGTTCTCCATGAAAGAAGACCTGGACTGAGAGTCCAGGAATAGCTTAAAGACCAGCAAGATTTCCAGGGTGTAACCTTTTGAAAGGCAAAGCTCCCTGTGTCAGATCCACATAGGGATGGAGCTTCCTGTTCTCCATTCCTACTTGTCTCTGAAAAAGGGGGACTTTGACTCTTGAAAGCTTATCCCCAGAAAATCTTGGGCTTTATTGTTTATCTTTATTATAAAGACTTCATAGTGCCCCTAGACTCTTGTACTGCAGCCCAACACTGCTACCCACCTGAAATTATCTCCATATAATTGGATCCACAGAAGTCCACGTGTCCTTCCCCGTTTCTTCGGGACCAATATACGGTTGCCAACTCCAAGGTCAGAAATACCTGGAGATTTGAGAGTTCCACCTGGGGGAGCGGGATTCAGGCAGGAGAGGGACCGAGTGCGGGGCAGTCCACCTTCCAAAGCATCCATTTTCTCCAGAGGAGCTGGTCTCTATAGTCTGGAGCAGAGGTCCATCAGTGGCTATTAGCCACAAGACATAGATAGGAACTCTCCGTCTGGGGCAAGTGATGCACTGCATTCTTGGTGCTTGGGGGGGGGGGGGCGGCAACAGTGGGAGGGCTTCTAGTGTCCTGGCCCCACTGGTGAACCTTCTGATGGAACCTGATAATTTTGGCCAGTGTGTGACAGAGTGTTGGGCCACTGGCCTGATCCAACGGTTGGCTTTTTGTATGTGTGTTCTTGTATGATGTATGTGGTCTGAGGATCAGCTGTATTTTCAGATGTCCAGCACCCACCTGGAGGTTGGGAAGACTAATGCCACATGGCACTAAGCCAGCTTGGTTTTCAGCCCAGGTCAGGAGGCTCCTAGAAGAGGGGGTGGGGGCCGTCCCCGCATGCTGTAGCCCCCCTCCCTCCCCTGCCCGCAGGCAAACAACGCAGCCGCCCTCTGGCCAAAACCTCCCTCCCCCCGCGGCCGGGCTCTCCTCGTGGGCTGTCCCCGCGCCTCCCTCCTCCTCCTGGGCTGGGGCTCGGCCTTGGAGCCCGGCTGGGCCGCAGCAGGCGCATGAGAAGACCAGACGCCGCCCTCCTCGCCAGCCGCGCGCCGGCCCTCCTCTCGCTCTCTCGGCGCGCCGCTGGTCCGGCGCAGCAGCCGGCATTCGCCGCGCGATCATGGCCGGGCGTTGGCTCCACTTGCTGGCTCTGCTGCTGGTGCCGCTGCTGGGCTGCCTGGGCGGCCTCCACTTCAGGGAAGGGCAGAGCTGCTACAAGCCGCTGCCGCGCAAGAGCCCCGGCCTTAGGTGAGAAGCGCCCCCGGGGGGTGGGGGGTGGAGAGCCCCAGTTCCCCTGGCCGGCTCTGCGTGCGCTCTGTTCCCCACCAGCTGCTAGCTCCTTGGGCGCGGCGCGCACAGCCCGGCGGGGCGGCGAGGAAGGGGGGTCGGTCTCCTGCTGCTGGAAAGTCCCAGCGGAGCAGCAGCCAGAGAGCGGCCAGCCGCTGAGCTCTCCGCCTCGGGGCGCCACCCAGCGCCCTCGCTTTTGCGCACGGGTCCCGTTGGGGGAGCAGGGGGAGGGAGCGCCCCTTCTGGCTGGGCTTCCGCAGCCCGGTTCTGAAGCCGGCTGGCCTGCCAAGCGGGCTGGCCCGGCGAGTCAGGCACTCCCCTTCCTCCCCCCTGGCTGTCGGGAGGAGAAAACCCGGAGCCGGCTGGAGGAAGAGGGGCGGAGAAGCCGGTCCGTCGGGATCGGAGCTGGGGAAACACCCCTCCAGATCCCGTAGGGAGGGAGCTCGGCCGCGCATGGTTGTTTACCGGGTGCATTTTTACTGGATCCCCTTATAAACCCCCGCCTTTCTACCCAGGGGAGACCCAAAGCGGCCTACACCGTCCTCCTCTCCTCCGTTTTATCCTCACAACAACCCTGTGGGGTAGGTTAGGCAGAGAGAGTGTGACTGGCCCGAGGGCATCCAGCGAGCTTCGATGGCAGGAGTGGGGATTTGAACCTGGGTCTGCCGGACCCTAGTCCAGTTCCAGTGTCTGAGACCCAGGTTCAAATCCCCGCACTGCCTTTCAAACAAGCAAACAAACAAAGCACTACAGCACACTTAAAAAGCTTGCCTGGTGTTTGGTTTGGTTTCATGTGACAGGAGGGATCAGGTGGCCTTTGTTTCTGGTGTGTGGTTAAGGGCCAGGCTTTTTTGCCTTTCAGAACTCTGCATCAGGCTGGATATTTTAAAAAAGGGCTGGGTGAGATTCTAAGGCCCGGATCTTCACCCTTGACTTGCGAGCTTCCAGCATTTCTTTTTAAATCTTGCTGATTCCTTCTCTGCCTCTGCTTTCCCCGTTGGCACCAGTGGTCACATGCTAATGGCCAGCTCACCTGGTCCATTTCTACACTGGACTGCAGTTCAAGAGCGGCTCTGATCAGGCCGGAGTGCAGAAGCGCAAGCGTGGCCAGCGCCTGATGCTTCCTCAGGGGGTTTTAAGGTCATTCTGCAGGAAGCGATCATGTGATTGCAGCAAGGGGAAAGGGTAAGCCAAACATGATTAGATAGTACATCCAGGTGGGTTGCCCTGTTGGTCTGAAGCAACAGAACAAAGTTTGACTCCAGGGGCACCTTTAAGACCAGCGAAGTTTAATTCTGGGCATAAGCTTTCGTGAGTGGGCACACTGCTTCAGAGACATGCATGTATATGAAAGCTTATACCCAGAATTAAACTTTATTGGTCCTACAGGGGCCACTGGACTTAAACTGTTTTCTGTGATCAGATACTGGAAAGGTGATGTTGCTTTCTTCTGAGGCGCTGGGTGAAACGTCAGTCAACTTGTTCTCCTGTTCAATCCACACAGAACTTACCCTCGTCCTCACGAATACCTGGATGTCTCTAAGCTGCCCCAGAGCTGGGATTGGCGCAATTTAGATGGAGTCAATTACGCGAGCACCACACGCAACCAGCACATTCCTCAGTACTGCGGATCCTGCTGGGCTCATGGCAGCACCAGCGCCCTTGCAGGTATAAGGACGGAGCTGCTGCTTTACTCTGTGCTTCTTTTCCTCTCCAAACTCTGCAGGGAGACTTCTTTATCAGACAGAGTTGCTTTCTGACCCTGTTCGGGGATATAAACTGAGTTAGGCAGCTTATGAAATCATTGTGACTTGGATTGTTTGACTGGGAGAAGCCCCAGAATTCCCTCCTTTCTTTCACTGGAATTTTGCATTATTTAATGTATCATGTTGATACTTACGCTGTGCTTCAGTTCTGTTTTTAGACTCCTGGTTGGTTCTGCAGCTCTTATCCTATTGCGTTGCTTATTGAATGCCGTGGGACACAGTGTGAATGCTGCATCTGCTCCGCCCCGCAGTGAGTGGGGTTGGCTTGGAAGTGCAGGCAAAATCCCTTCATTGCCCAGGCTCGTGCTGGAGAAAGGTTTCTTTGAGTGCCTCTGGGAGGGGTTGAGTGGAGACTGGTTTGTCTCCCTGACTGGCTAAACCAGTCTGCTGCACTGCACTTTCGAGGGAGGCCTTCTTGCTTCTTACTAGCTGAGCCGATGGAAAGAGACTGCTCAGGGCCCAGAGGTGATCAGCGGGTGCATCAGAGTCACAAAACGGGGCTAGCGTAAACTTGGTCTGCACGTGTGCCGTGTCGCTTCTGCTCCCGGTCCTGATTTTGCCTGTCCCTTGGTTGATGGAGCACCCCGGAAGGAACTGAGAAGCTGGGCTCTGGTCGAAAGTCAGCCCTGCTTGTCTGGGGCTGTGTTGCTTTGCGGCTGTCAGCAGTATCGTCAGAAGCACAGAGGAGGGGCGAGGGAAGGGGATGTGGGATTTCCCAGTGCTGACTCCACTACTGTAACTTCGCATCAGCAATCACAGATCATGTGCTGGTCATATGATGGGGCAGCCGACTGTTTTCTGCTTGTACAAACACTGTCATCGCAAACTTCAGCCCACAAAAGCTTATACCCAGAATAAGACTTTGTTGATCTTAACGGGGCCATGGGACTTGAACTTTGTTCTGGTGCTTCAGACCGACACGGCTGTCCACCTGTGTCTGAAACAGTTTGCATTCAGCCTGGATTGTTGCATCACTGTTCAGGGGCATCATGCGGGGTGGGGGTGGGGGGGATGACTCTCTCTTCAGCAGCCTCACCAGGTATGTCAAGTTACAGCCTGAACTTGTGTGTATGCTTATTCAGAAGTAAGTCTCCATTTAGTGTAGTGGTTAAGTTACAGTTTGGTGTAGTGGTTAAGTGAATGGACTCTAGCCTGGGAGAACCGGGTTTGATTCCCCCCTCCTCCACATGCAGCTGCTAGTGTGATCTTGGGCAAGCCGTCGTTCTGTCAGAGCTGTTCTTGAAAAAGAGCAGTTTCTGTCAGAGTTCTCTCAGCCACACCTACCTCACAGGGTGTCTGTTGTGGGGAGGGGAAGGGAAAGGAGTTTGTAAACCGCTCTGAGGCTCCCTTGGGTAGTGAAGGGCGGGGTATAAATCCAATCTCTTATCATCTTCTTCTTTGTTCAAACTGGTTTACTCCCCAGTAAAATTGCAGGCTTTGTCACTTAGTTCTCTGGGTTGTATCCAAATTATAAAACTATTAAATGCGTGTGCAGGGAAAATGGCATCACAAGCTCTGTTCCTGTGGGTCCGGGAACGGAGAGATGTCCTGCTGCCATCCCAGGTTTCTGCCCATTGACTTGTCCCTTCCCCTTTCTCCTGAGTATACCAGCTTCTCTCTGGGTTGTAACCACAGGCACCAAGAAATCTGAAAGCGTACCTTTCGCCAGAAGGTAGATCTAGGTGAGCAGCCGTGTTGGTCTGAAGCAGCAGAATTAAGTTTGAGTCCAGCGGCACTTTTAAGGCCAATAAAGTGTCATTCAAGGTATAAGCTGTGATGGGCATGCACGCTTCAGCTTATACCCGCTGGACTCAAACTCTGTTCTTCTGCTGGAAGGATTTGTGCTTCTAGCTCTCTGTATCTGCAACTGCAGTTTGTTTATAATTTATTAAAATCTTTATATCTTGCCTTTTCGCTTGGTTCAAGGCGGCTGACAGTAATAGTTAAACATCCCCAGCTAAATTCAAAGGCAAAATAACAAGCCCCAAATTCCTCTCCCCTTAAAAGAGGCCTTGTCTCCATTGTTACTGGGCTGCCAACCTCCAGGTGGTCAACAAATTGTGTCCTTAAAATGCTCTCTATAGCTGCCTCATTTGTGATTGTGTTCAGAGACAAGGGAGTGATCGATAACCATAGTGAAAAAGGACTGTAAAAGAAAATACTGATTCATTTTAAGGACACAATTTGTTGTCTAATAATGTTTGTACAGTGTTATTTTTGGCTTTCCCAATCTCTGTTCTTTAGATGTGACAGTCTCGCTGATAAACCCTTTGTCTCGCTCTGGCCAAAGCCATTTGCATCTCTGAGCACTGTGTTGGGGGGGTTGGTTTCATCCCACCCATCCACACTGCTTTTTTTCCTCTTTGGCAGCTACAGGCTTGCAGCCGGGGTCATAAGAACACAAGAGAAGCCAACGTTGTATCAGGCCAGTCCAATACTCGGTCACACAGTGGCCAAAAACACCAGGTGCTCTCAGAAGGTCCAGCAGTGGGGGCAGTACATAGGCAGTTCCACTTATTGAAATATTCATGTGTTTCTTAGGGTGGAGAGCATTTCTTCACAGCACATATATCTGAGATCAGCTGGTGGTGCCCTGCTGTTATTGCTTGATATAAGACTGGTGGGCATGCATGACAGGCCTTCTCCGCAGTGGCCCCTGACTTTGGAAATTTGCTTCCTTAGAAGGTCTGGCTTTGGAGAGATGCATAAAGATTGTTTCATTCTAGAGGGCATTTGGTGGTAGGCGAGGTAGACCAGAGTCTCCTCCTCTCTTTCTCATGAATAGATAGCAGGGGGTTTGACTGAGAGCCAGTTTGGTGTAGTGGTTAGGAGTGCAGACTCTAATCTGGCAGAACCAGCTTTGATTCCCCACTCCTCCGCTTGCAGCTGCTGGATGACCTTGGGTCAGTCACAAGTTCTCAGAGCTAATCTCTCAAGAGCAGTTCTCGAGACAGCTCTCTCGGCCCCACCTACCTCACACAGGGTGTCTGCTGTGGGGAGGGGAATGGTGATTGTAAGCCGCTCTGCGCGTAGTGAAGGGTGGGGTATAAATCCGACCTCTCCTTCTCCTCTTCTAAAATCCAGTTGCCAAGTGCATTGACAGTGGATTGAGAGTGCATTTATTTAGTGTGTGTGTGGGAGTACCCCCCAAACTCATTGTTTTTATGACATCTGGGATGCTTCCCTGGAAGGAGGTTGTTTCCTGTGGTCCTAAGGTAATTCAGCAGTTATCTTGGCTGACCTTGTGTGAACTCTGAAAGTGCAAAGTGGGGCTAATTGGGGCAGGTACCAAGAACACTGACTCAGTACGGCTGGGAAAGGAAAGGGAGATGAATGCTCCTGAGAGCAGCCAGGAGTAGGGGGGGGAGGAAGTGACTCAGCAGCCGCTGATTTGATGCCCTGCGGCATTCTCAGCTGCAGGAGTGATTTCTGGGTCCTAAATACCTGCCCATTTTGTCCTACATGGTGGCTGCTGTGTTCCAGTTACGGGCAAAGACTCTTGGAGTGCCAGGGGCTACTTCCCTAAAGGACCCAGCTTGCTGTGCGCCAAACACATGTTTCTCATTGCTTCTCAGACCGCATCAACATCAAGAAGAAAGGCGCATGGCCCTCGGCTTACCTTTCCGTCCAGAACGTGATTGACTGCGCCAATGCTGGGAGTTGTGAAGGAGGGGACGACTTCGGCGTGTGGCAGTACGCCCATGACCACGGCATCCCAGACGAGACCTGCAACAACTACCAAGCGAAAGATCAAGGTACGTGAGTGAGAGCATGAGGGCTCCTGTGCCACTCTTCCTTGCGTGAGGGGAAGGAAGAAGACAAAATTCAGATAGCTTTTCATTCATTTCATGCCGCTGGCGAGTAGATCCAGAAATGAAGACATGAAGCTGCCTTATACTGAATCAGAACTTTGGTCCATCAAAGTCAGCGTTGCCTACTCGGACTCGCAACAGCTCTCCACAGTCTCAGGCTTAGGTCTTTCACGCCACCTGCTACCTGATCCTTCTAACTGGAAATGCTGGGGATTGAACCTGGGGCCTTCTGTGTGCCAAGCACTGAGCCACTACCAAGTCAACCCTGTAATTGTGTTTTTTAGTGTAAGGGAGGGGGAGCCAACTTCATATGTAAGCTTTTATCCTGTTCAGTGCTAAGTATTATCATTGGGTAGTGATCTTCAGGTATGTCGTGGAACCCCCACCTGCTGGCCACAGGCCCCTATGAAGTTCCCATTTCTCTGCTACTTTTTAGAAGGGCTTGCTCCTGGGGCACATGGGTAGAGAGGAAAGGCACCATGCCTCTGACTTCTTTGCACGCATGTTTAGGGCATCAACCACAAGGATGAGGCAAGGTGATTAGGTATCGGAGGGGGTTCTTTTTAGTATAGGCACCCCTCCCCCCTTCCCCACAAAAGCTGCCATTCCCTTCTCTCTCTTCTCCTGGTCTGGCTACCCTACCTCCCCCCCGCCAGTTAGTCTGCCAGGGCTCCATGTTATTTTGCAGCATGGAAATTCTCTTCCCCCCCCCCTTGCAGGTGAGGTAGTAGCTCTGGCTCCTCCTCTTCCGGTCATGTGATGTTTTTTCTTAGTACTTGTACTGACAGAAGCAGGTTCTGAGTCTTTAAAGGTTGAAGACCAGTCTTCTGCCTTGCTAGGAAGTCTGCAAAAGTTACTATTCCCTGAATAGGGCTGCCCATTTCCCACCTGTGTGGGGGTACCGGCAGCAACAACATGTTGTGACTTCCAGGGGAAACCTGCATGTGATGTCAGTCCATTCTAGGAATTGCCAGAACCTCTGTAGTTTTACCATAGTTCTCTATGATTCCTAGAGAGGCATGACATCACTTCCAGGAAGTCATATCATGTTGTTGCTGCTGGTAGTCCTTGACACCGTGACTGAGACGAGATTTGAACTGGGGGGCTGTGTTACACCTGCCCCGCCCTTCATTTCACTGTTTGCTTTTCACCTTGCTGGGGAAAACAGTCTTGTGATAATCAGGCCTCTTACTTCTTTGTAGAATGTCAGATATTCAATCAGTGTGGGACGTGTGTCACTTTTGGAGAATGTCACGTGATCAAGAACTACACCCTCTGGAAAGTGGCTGATTATGGGTCTGTCAGCGGGCGAGACAAAATGATGGCAGAAATCTACGCCAATGGTCCTATTAGGTAGGTTTAAAAGAAAAATCACACCGACCTGCTTAAGAAGTGAAATCATAATTCTCTTATTTAAATATTTCCCTTAAGACATTTTAAAAAAAATAACCACACACAGAAAGGGCAGAATACTGACTGCTACAGATGTCGTATAATAAGCCAATTTGACATTTCTGGTGACACGGTGGCTCAGTTCAGGCATCTCATGAAATAGGGTTTAAGTCTGGTCATCCAATATATGTTGCAGGAAGAACTGAGAACAAGTATAAGGGAAACAATCGTGAGCGTCTGACCCACAAATCAAGTAGTCAACAAGACTTGCAGAGAAATAGCCTTCTGGGTATTGCAGTCTAAAGTACTACAACATAACAAATAAGCATCTACAAGTCACAATAAAAGCTCAGTGCAAAAATACATAATCCAACATCGTCTCCAGATTATATAACAATGTTTCAAAACTGGATCTTCCTCAGGAAATATTAGAGTGTTACAAAGGTTCTCTTGCTCCTAAAGAGCTTTGCAACAAGTCGTGAAAGATAATACATTCAGATAGGACGCTAATCTCAGTATGTTCAGGCTCAAATATGCTGCTAAACTTCTAATGGATCCCAGGTGTTCCAGGGAGTAAGCCAGGATGTCCATATTCATGTGTCACATGAACCCATCGTTAAGATTCACTATGATGTTAACAAAGCATTTTCAAACTGTGGTTTCACCTCAGAGTTTGACAACCCCCCACTAAACCTAGTTAATGGAAATAGATTCAGGTGGGTAGCCATGTTGGTTTGAAGCAACAGAACAAAGCTTGAGTCCAGTGGCACCTTTAAGACCCACAGAGTTTTATTCCGGGCATAAACTTCCGTGTGCATGCACATGAAAGCTTATACCCAGAATTAAACTTTGTGGATCTTAAAGGTGCCACAGGACTCAAACTTTGTCCCAATTAATGGAGTGGCTCCTGGTCAGACAGCCACATTAACTATAGCTAGTTTAATAAAATCTTGACCTGGCTGCACTCTGGGTGACCTGCCCTGAGTCTGAGTGAGAAAGGCAGACTATAAATAACGTAAATAAAAACCACCATCTTGCTTGACTTCAGAACTTGGGCTGCTTTAGTACGATTCCTTCTTCTAGCAACCTCACAACAACATTCCAGAACAGTTCCTCAGTTACTGGTGTACTTTCTACTTTGGAAGAATATCGTTAAATTAGCGCAAAGTTGCTGCCAATCTGAAGAAGAAGAATAAAAGATTGAATTTATACCCCGCCCTTCACTACCCAAAGGAGTCTCAGAGTGGCTTACAAAGTCCTTTCCCTTCCCCTCCCCACAACAGACACCCTGTGAGGTAGGTGGGGCTGAGACAGCTCTGACAGAAACTGTTCTTTTTCAAGAACAGCTGTGGCAGAACTATGGCTTGCCTAAGGTCATCCGGCAGGTGCAAGTGGAGGAGTGGGGAATCAAACCTGGTTCCCCCAGATTAGAGTCTGCGCACTTAACCACTACACCAAATCTGAAGGAAACAATGTCGGTGAAATATTTCCCTTTGGAGCAGAAGACTTAGAGTTCCATCTTTGTAAAGCTTTGGCAAAACGTGGCTTGTTATCAACTAGCTTATGCGTAAAAAAGAATATCACCCACTAGTGAGCTTCAGTGAATCCTTGAATTCCTGTGGGACTATTAAAACTGGGAGATTGCATTCCGTATTATTGGAGTTTCTGGTATATGAGTTGATAAAGTTTAAATATATCTGTGTCCTATGATATGTTCTGTTTAATTTCATTAATAGTTCTTCATTTCAAAGCCACGCGCATCAGGGTTGCACAGGCCTCCCATCCAAGTACTGGCTGGACCCACATCTGCTTAGCTTTGGCAAGTGGCCGCATGTTCTGCTTTCCAGCCCCTGAAAATGACTTGTACATACTAAGCAACATTTGCAGGGCGACGTACTCAAACCGGTGTCCTTTCTTGAAACCTTTTGACTTCTACGAAGTGTTATCTGGAGTGGGTTTTTATAGATGTCAGTTTTCATTAATGCAACTTTAATTTCAAACAGCTGTGGGATCATGGCTACTCCAAAGCTGGATGCCTACACCGGAGGACTCTATATGGAATACAGCTCATTCGCGGAAATCAACCACATCGTCTCCGTCGCTGGCTGGGGCGTTGAAAATGGAACAGAGTACTGGATTGTCCGTAACTCTTGGGGAGAGCCCTGGGTGAGGAGGAAACTCAAACATGTTGTTGCGGGCAGTGGCTAGGGAGGTTCTCTAATGGCAGCCCCCACTCCTTGGGGGGGCCCAGGGTACCCACCTTAACCCTTTATACACTCCTTTTCCAGCAGGTTTCCCCTTATAAGTGACTGAATGAGGTGTGAGGACCCAGGCAGGGTAACAAACTATTAAAGAGATTTAACAGCAACTGTAGTTCAATAATGTTGTACGCACAGTTTATGAAAAAGTTATACATTCTTGTATTCTGCCACTGACTAGCAGATTAACCTTATTTATTTATTTATTTATTTATTTGCTTTCTAGGCCGCTCTCCCCACATTCGCGGGCTCAGAGCGGCTTACAGGACCTGGTATGCCAGGATTCACTAACATTATAAATATTTAAAACAATATAAAACATATAGTTAAAAACAACAACAATTTAAAATGCTCAACGGTCAAAAACTCAGATGGCGGCTCTCTAATAAAACCCGAGCCATTTTCCCAGCGGAAGATGATACAGTCGGCGGTCAGACATTGGTAGATGTACTATGGAGGCGGAAGGGGGGGGAGGCAACAGCCTTAACCTCGCTGCCTTGTTGTTGGCCCTCCAGAGGAACTGATTGGCCACTGTGTGAGACAGGATTCTGGACTCTTATGAAGTCAGCTAAGAGTTCTTATGAAGTCAACTAAGAGTCTTCTTATGAAGTCAGCTAAGAGTCAGCTCTTATGTTCTTATGAAGTCAGCTCTTCTTATGAAGTCAGCTAAGAGTCAGCTCTTATGTTCTTATGAAGGCCTCGGTCTCTGTGCCCTGTTGTTGGCCATCCAGAGGAACTGGTTGGCCAAGCAGCTCTTATGTTCTTATGAAGTCAGCTAGGAGTCTTCTTATGAAGTCAGCTAAGAGTCAGCTCTTATGTTCTTATGAAGGCCTCAGTCTCTGTGCCCTGTTGTTGGCTGTCCAGAGGAACTGGTTGGCCACTGTGTGAGACAGGATGCTGGACTAGCGGGACTACTGATCCGATCCAGCAGGGCTCTTCTTGTGTTCTTATGAAGGCCTTGGCCTCTGTGACCTGTTGTTGGCCCTCCAGAGGAACTGGTTGGCCACTCTGTGAGACAGGATGCTGGACTAGATGGACCACTGGTCTGATTCAGCTGGGCTCTTCTTAGGTCCTTATGAGAAGCTTTTAAAATTAAGTGTGGTCTGAATCTTTTGGTAGAAAAACTTGGGAACTGCAGGCACCGTGAAAGGGAGACTGCCAACATGTGGGAAAGATACTGTCACCTTGACAAGGTACACTCATGAACTCCGTGGTCCAGAGCACCAAGCCAAGATGGTCTTGCACCCAAGTGGTGGCAGTGTAGGCCCAAAATGGTGGTACCCATCACCTTCTGTGCCTGCTGTTAGCTAAGAGTCAGCGGAGTCCTTTGGCGCATTACCACTCTTGAGGTGGTTCTGTCCCAGGCAGTCCCTTTAAGTGGCTTGCCCAGAGGACCGACCCTGGTTTTCTTCCATCCTATATCTCCCCACTTTAATGATACTGCTCGTTTAGCCTACAGGCCTTGAGCAGTGTCCCACTAGATACCACAAAACAATAAGTAATTTTAATAACCAACCGGCTACCACACTTGAGGTCCTTTTATATGTAATTACATGAGCAAAGTATTTGCTTTCATCCAGAGTAACTCCTAAATCCACGTATGCCAAGAGTTTCTTAACCTTATCTGATGTTACCAGCCCCTGATGATCGCAGAAAAGAGGAATGATCCACAAATCCCTAATACTGCAAAAGGTACCGCATTCCAGTAGGCGGTGCTCCAGTTTCTCTCTGTCCACAAGCACAGTTAGAAAGCCTGTCAGAGGGCAAGGTCCTTTGCATTCGACCTTGCATCCCTTGAGTTTAATCTTACAAGAATAAATGCTCTCTTCTATCAAGGAACAGTGTCTCCCTCCACTAGGTTCTTTAGGTATAAAGTTCATGGACCATACAAATGAAGCTACATTATATTGAATCAGACTATTGTTCCCTCAGGGTCAGTATTGTCTACTTAGACTTACAGTGACACTTCAGGATCTCAGAGATCTTTCACATCACCTACTGCTTGGTCCTTTTAACTAGAGATGCCAGGGATTGAACTTGGGGCGTTCTGTATGCAAAGCAGAAGCTCTTCCACCAAGCGACAGTCCCTCTATCATCTTCTGTGGAAATCTGTCATCATCCACGGTGATCTTCTTCCAAGCTTATAGTGAAGCTTTCTTCCATGGTGTACATCTTTTATAGTTTGATGTATAACCAGGGCTTTCCAGGGAAATGCCGTAAGAGAGAGGTTGGTTGATCTTCATGTCCTTGTGTTTCATTCACTGACTAATGCTAATTGTTCTCTTGCAGGGTGAAAGGGGCTGGCTTAGAATTGTGACAAGCGCATGGAAAGGAGCTGAATACAACCTTGGTATAGAAGACGGGTGTACTTACGGCGACGCAGTACTTCCTTGAATTTGCTCTGGGTGTTACCTGTAACAAACTGGGGGCCTGCAAGAAGTCACTGGTGCATATAAATGACAGCAGTCTCCCTTCACAGGATACCGTAGCTTTTTGTCTCCCCCACTTTTAATTAACTGAACTTGCTCTCAACATTTTGAGGGAAATAAGCATACTCTATCCCTATCAGGCTTTTCCTTTTGGGGAGAAGGGAACATGGTTTTCTCCTTTACAAAATATATGAACCACATTTTTTCTGCCAATCTAAATAATTCCCCCATGGGTGTGTACAGAAAACCATGCCTTTGCTTATGAGAAGGGCAGTCCTTGCGAGAATTACTTGACTGTCAAGACCACTGCTGTTTATAACTTTGCGTCTGGGTTGTACAGAGTGTTCCAGGAAGTTGTTTCTTCTTTTTCAAAGGGACGAATAGCGTTTCTGAAGTATCTGTTAAACAGGGACTTGTGAAATGGTGGGCATTGACTGAGCCTCCAGTTTTACCTGGGCTGGCTTTTTTTTTAAAGCTGCATATATTTTTAAAAGTGTGAAACTACATGTACTGATTGCACTAGGAGAGAAAGAGTTAAGAACTTCTGAAATTGTGGTAAAATTGCCTCGTATCTTACTAGTGATCCAGAGTTGATTTTTTTTTTTAAAAAAAAACACCTTTTGTATCTTGTTTTAATCTTCATTAAAATTTATGAGAGATTGGGCAGCTTACTGACTGAACTTTTTCTGGTATAGTTTGCAGACTTCAGGTTCTGTGATCTGCTTAACTGGCAATAAAAGGATAGGATGCTACCCCATTCTCTGTTCTGGTAATGTCACATCCAAAGATACTATCCATTTAGTTTAGGATACTGCCTTTGTGAACCACTGCCGCCAGATCTGTCTAGTACATTTTTCTGCCACCCTTCTTCAAAGGAGGTCATATAGCATTCTCCTGTTTCACTGAGGCTGAATAGGTGTGATTGACCCAAGGTTGTCCAGCGCACTTACAGCAGGGGTGGTGGTGTTCCAAACACGGATGTCCCAGATTTCAGTTTGACACTGCAACTATTACACTACTGCAACAGTGTCTGAAGGGCAGGAAAAACAGTGCATCCACACAGCACCCTAAAGGCAATGTGGTCACCCCCTGGTTGTACCAAAAGACTGGTAAGCATCTTACATAGTAGGGCTACGACTACAAGTAGGTTCACTCTGCTTGTCAAAGTGAAGCACAACGTAACTCTTGGTATGCCATTTCCAGCCTCGGTGGTGGAGGAGAGGGCTGTCAAGTTGCAGCTGAATTATGGCGACCTTGTAGGGTTTTCAAGGCAAGAGATGTTCAGAGGTGGTTTGCCATGGCCTGCCTCTGCGTAGTGACCCTGGGCTTCCTTGGTGGCCTTCTATACAAATACTAACCAGGATCAACCCTGTGCAAGTTTTGAGATTGGGCTAGCCTGGGTCAGCTGTAGTAACCTACAAAACTGATAGTGCCAGCAAGCAAGAGGTTCCGTTACAGTCACACATACAGCAAGCAAGAGGTTCTGTTGTCTTCCATGATGACCACTGCACATGCAGTAATCTATTTTAAGACATGTTGGAGATGAGTCATAACCCTTTGCTGTTGATCCAGCAGCTCTATGTAAGGAGAGGACAGCATCTTCCGTCTGAACTTTGGCTGTACTTAACAAATGGCCTAATGTTGTGTTGGTGGTATTATTAAGCAAAGGACATATTTGACTCTGAGTGCCTCAGCATTTGAGGCAAAACTGGTGTGAATCAGTGTTCCCCTGAAGAGGTGGGGTAGGGATCTAGAGGACTCTGATAGATTGTGGACTGGACATTTGTGGTGGTAAACTGTAGGCATGTTCCCCAGGCATTTACTTGATCCTCCCTTTAATTCATCTGTTTTTAATCCCTACCTTAGCTCTTACAATCAAAACAGAGAAGAGAATGAAGTTAGCTACTTTGGGTCCCCATTGGGGAAGAAAGCAGGGTATAAATCAAGCAAACGAGCATCATAGGTATGTGCACACACTGTGTATTTGGGGTCCCCAACCTTTTTGAGTCTAGGGGCAACTTTGGAACTCTTGACGCAGGTGTGGAGGGCACAACCACAAAAATGGCTGCGGCAGGAGGCAGAGCCAGCCACTAAATATTAGGGAGCAAGGTTTTATATATCACTCTAATTGTAACTTCAACACTTCAGGCAGAAGATCTGGTTAACAGGATGCCAATCAGTCTACAGAGCCAATCAGAAACCCTGCTGGGCAAAAGCCCTGCCCATTTTCTAAAAGCATATTGACAAGCACCACACTGGGGACACCTGCTCGGTATAATATGTTGGAGGATAACTGCTTGTTCTTCGTTTCGGGAACAGTGCCTGATCATGTGCTGTCTGTGTCCGGATTCTCAGGACGCTGGCAGCTATGACCAAATCACTGGAAGGACACCAACTGAATGAACCATGAAAGGATCCAGGAAGGAAAACGGTACATTCAGTAGACATTTTCAGCTGGCTAAGCATTGACCTGGTCAAGCTTCTTGCAGACTTCACGTGGCCCAAGTTGATTTTGCAGTAAAGCATTAGTGATGGCTCTGGCTGCAGGCTGCTGCTTTGAACAAGAGCAGAATTTTCTGGTTTGTGAGAATTTGTTAAATGCAGCAACACCATTTGTCTTCCAGGGAACTTCTGCATCAAGATTCAGCTTTGCATTACTTCACCCAAGGGATAGCAGCCTTCAGGTACTCTTGGGCTGTATATAGATAGGCTGTTTTATGGTGCTGTCTCTCGAGACAGACAAAACCCTGAAATAGGAGTCTTCAAGACTAACAGAAATCGGTACAACAGAAGATCCCCTTACAAATCTTGCATGTGGCGTTGTGTCTTTAACCATGTTTTTTTGCATAGGAAAGCAGATCAGCATTGTTTGTTTTGATTTGCAGCAGGTAAAACGGCATTCTCCCTGAGGCCGCAGGAAATCTTGGCTGTTGACTTGTCCGCACCTGGCCTCAACTACTGCTATATTCAGTGCCCAGAACTGTCACGGTTGTCCTCACGTCAGCCAGAAGTGTATGCTCCATTTGTCAGGAGATTAAAGAAAAACTCAAGTGCATTACCTGTATCTTCAGAGCCTGCCTGGAAATTTTAACAATCTCTCCACTAGTGCAGGAGCTGGAATGCAAGTCTGCCATTTGCCCACCTCAAAGTGGAGGCAGTATGAAGCCGGCAGATGAGAAGATGCCACTAAGTTCTCCTCTCCTTCCCAGAACAGCCAAATCAGGCCCTTGCCCGCCAAGTGGTTTCAAAGGTGATGTGGATTCTAATCTGGGAGAACCAGCTTTGATTCCTCACTCCTCCACATGCAGCTGCTGGTGTGGCCTTGGGTCAGTCACAAGTTGTCTCAGAGCTGTTCTCTCAAGAGCAGTTCTTGAGAGCTCTCAGCCCCTCCTACCTCACAGGGTGTCCATTGTGGGGAGGGGAAGATCTGAGACACCTTTGGGGAGTGAAGGGTGGGGTGATCTGCGACTATGGGACCAGTTAGGTCAGTAGTCTAGGCACCCCAGCAATGGCATTCCATTTTGACGCTGCCTGGATGAGCTGTTAACATCTTGTGATGCTGGACTATACTGCCTCCATAACCTGAAAGGTAACTTTGAAACTGTGTCTGTTAGCCGAATTGCTTTAATTTAATTTAATTTAATTTACGCTTAGCAATTGGCAAAATACCGGGTTCTTGCCAGCTATACCAAGGTCCCACCCCTTCCGGGAGTTCGCAGTAAATAGGCAGTGAGGCTGTTGTTCAATTTAAATGTAGTTTACTAAAAAAATATGTTTTTCAAGCATACACAAAACAGAATCTCACACACAAACACACAGGCCTAAGGAAATACAGGTGGAAAATAGCACTGTTGCATTAGCAGGAGTTTTCGTTGAGGGGTGATACGTTACCTATCCTGGAGATGGATCCTGGTTCCAAAATGGAGGGGTTAGAAAGGAAGAAAAATGGGGAGTGTGTTCTGAACCGGCAGACACACACTTCTCTCTGGCTGCAGACTCAGAGATTTAAAGATGGAGGAAGGGTATTGGGATAGAGAGCTGGACTCAAGAGGGTATAGAAGCAGACAGGGGTCGATGGATGCTCAAGAGACCGATTGCATGCTGTGCAAGGTCTTTTATTAGGTGGTCTTTGGGGGTGGGCTGCGCAAACCACATCCCCTTGACCCACCTCTCAGGTAGTCCGTCCCTTCAAACCCTATCATTGGTCAAGGTGAAAAGAGGAGGAGATGTAGAGGGGTGGCCAATATTGCAAACTAGAGGCTAAACAGGAATTGACACCTGGGCAAAGTCCGATGACTCACTGGGGCCAGTCTATTGTTTCTTAATGGCCCTAGCTGGCTGGCTGATGGCCCGGCCATTAGTTGCCAGGTAACCATATTTGCATAATCCTTTTGCCAGGTATGTTGGAGGGGGCAGGGGTTGACCAGCACAGTGTGACAGAAAAAAACCTCATGGCAGAAGGAGTCTTTATCTCTGTCTTTGTGAACTATTGAGGGTGCCAGCCTCCTGGAGTGGACTGGAGCTTCTCCCAGCAATGGAGAATGCCTGTAGCCCTTCCAACACAGCAACCCAAGTTCAAACTTATGAATATTAGAATCCATAAGAGCACATAGCAGTGCCTTGCTGCCCAACATGTCTTCTGTACAGCAAGGCTGGAAAAGCTGTTTTATTATTTTGTAACCTCCACAAGTCTTGTCTTTTGCATATTTTTGCACTTAATAAGATATATAAGATATATTTTTACTCTGTCGTGGTATTGGTATTTAATTAATCTCAAAGGCTTAACCCAAGTGCCTAAGACTCTTGACCCCGACGACCAAAAAAGTAACTGTTTTGTCTTCGGGAACTCAAACTGTAGTTCCACACCGCAGGGCTGACCTTTTTTGTAATTCCCTGAGAAGTTGGCAGACTTTGGTCTTTTGCTCCTGGATTTTTGGGATAGACTAAAGACCTGGTGGCAGTACTACCTAGTCTTGAAAGCAGGGTTAGACTCAAGTATTTTGTAATTTTGTTGTGCTTTGACTCCTTGACCTAAAGTGTTGACCCAGGGCTGGGTTGGCACTTTTGACACACCTAGTTGCAGCTGCCGCAGTCTTAAGTCACCTCCTAGGGCCTGTCGTTAGTAACAAGGGCAGCATATCGGTGTGACTGTGCCCAGGCTCTAGTCCTGCTGTTCAGATCAGAAGCGACCCCTGCCTGGTTTCTGGCAGCCAGTGTTTCAAGGAAGGGTGAAATAGCAGCAACTTGCTTCTGCACAAACTCCCGGAATCCAGTCAACAGGTCAGAATTTGTGACTGGCCAAACCACTGCAGACTCAGTAAATCCCCCCCTTTCTGCTGCTTATCTCAGATTTATGTCAGGGAACAATTAGTGGCTGATCACCCGTGCTTACCTTGGTGGGTCATGAGTTGTGCAAGCCTGAGAAAAAAGATCCCCACAACCTGACCCCTAAGCAGCAGCTGGGTAATCTTAATTCTGGACTGGAGCTTCTTGCCACAGATGGAACGATCCCCCCCCCCCCCCCATCCCCGGCGCATGCTTGCTGGATCCTAAAGGCCAAGACGCCAGTGCCATGCTTTGAGAGGAGCCACTGCACTGTTCCATCAAGCAAAGACCCACCTTCATTATTCCTGTGGAGGAGGGGTCCCCAGCCTTTTTGATCCTGTGGGCACCTTTGGATTCTGACGCAGAGCGGTGGGCACAACCAAAAAATGGCTGGGTTGCTGCAGGAGATGGAGTGAGCCAAAAAAATGGCTGCCACAAGAGGCAGAGCCAAACAGATGAAGCCCAAGAGCGGGGGAAGAGGAGGAGGAAGAGGAAGGAGACTGGATTGATACCCTACCTTTCACTCAGTCTCAGAGCGGCTTACAATCTCCTTCCCTCCCTCTGCCCTGTGAGATCGGTGGGGCTGAGACAGCATTCTGAACAGGGACAACCTGTGACTGACCCAAGGTCACCCAGCCAGTTGCATGTGAAGGAGTGGGGAATCAAACCCGGTTCTCCCAGATTAGAGTCCACGCCCCTAATCACTACACCACACTGGGAGAAGCAGGGCAATTTAATGGGAAGGAATGAGAAAGAATGAAATGAACACAGTGGTGGCAGCTGCCACCAAAACGGTATTTTAATCTGCATGGTCAATTGGATGTTCTGTGGCCAGTCAGAGCCCCTACTCAGAAAGAGCCCCACCCACCTTCTAGAAATGCTTGGTGGGTGCCAAGAAATGTGTTGGTGGGCACCCTGGCACCCATAGGCACCACACTGGCGCCTCTGACGGGGAGGGAGGGTGACCATATTCACTGCAATTTATGATTCCTAGTGTCTCACATTTGTAAATCCACCGGCAAACTGGAAAAGACCACAAATATCAAGAAATCTTTTTTAAAAAGCCCCTTAAGACTGACTAGTGAAGTGACCTAGCAGATCCTTCTGGGAGGGTCTTCAATAATAAGGGCATAACAACCAATTAGGTCCTCCCTATGAATAATATACAGCCATATAATTATAATGAGGAAAAAATGTATATATCAGGGACAGGAATTGAAAAAAATATTTTCTTCATGCTTTGTGTATTGTTTCACATAGAAAGGAAATCAAAAGAGACAAGAGATGGATACTCGCTGGGGGGAGGGAGGAGGATTCCTAAAGGCTGCAGCCCCAGGTAAGTCCTCTCCCCCCACCAGCGATTCCCCCCCTGCTCCAAGGCTGACAGCCGCTTGGGCCAGCGATCCCCCCCCCCCCCGACTCTTCCTCTGAAGAACAGGTCTACCGCCCCAGTCAACTATATTGGTAGACCTGGCCAGGACTCGGGAAGGGGGGGGGAGGGAGAGAAGGAGCCCACCAATCTTCCCCCCCCCGGTTGCCCTGGCGAGCTCTTCCCGCCAGCTCTTTCCCCCCCGCCAGCGACAGTGAGGCCCTCCAGCTCTTCCCCCTGCCCCCCCCCCCAGTGACTGCGAGGCCTATGCTTGTGGCTTACCTGTGGCTGCTGGTGGCGGGGGTGGAGAAGCTTTGCTGGGCCTCACCGTCACTGGGGGGTGGGGCGGGGGGAAGAGCTCTTCCCCGTCCCCGCCTGCGCCCCAGCGACTGCGAGGCCCAGCAAGGCTTCTCCACCTGCCGCCGCCAGCAGCAGCCACAGATCTGGAAGGTTAAGTGCGTTCCCTTACTTTTGGGGGGGTTTAAATATCCCAAAAGTTTTCTTTAGTTTTCATATTTTTCTGCACACAGGGGGAGTACCCCACGTGTGCAGGAAAATCTCCCTGCCCCCCAAGTGCCCCCCCAAGTGGATTTAGATATCTGCCTGGGGGTGGCCACTTGGGAATTAGATATATACATACTTTAGCAGGGGGGTTGGACTGAGTCCATTTAAGGGTTTTAAAGACAGTAACCTGCCTTTTAATTTAGTTCCAAACATCATGCTTCAGGACAGAAGTAGAGAAGAGAAAGCGTGCAATAAGGGAAAAACAACTTAATGGCCCTAATGGGAAAAATAATCTATTTGTGTTTACCATACCAAATTACATAACCCCTTATCTAGCAAAAATCTTCTCCCCTTTAGACACTGGTGTTTCAATGCCACATTCACCTTGCAAACCGTTACAGTCAAACACTTGAAATAAGACAACGTTCTTTCAAAAAAACCAGAATTTATTAGAACTCAGACTCCTTGCTGCACTTGGCTACTGAAAAGGCAGTACTAACCTGTAAGGATAAGCATGAACCAGCTCACAAACTTAAGTTCGTGACGAATTTTGGCTGGTTTGTGGTTTACAAATCAAAAGTCACTATGACCTTCCATGAATTTTGAGGCAGTTTGAGGAGAGCAGAAAGCAGAGGTTTACATGGCTAAGAGCCATTTAAACCCCGGCAATTAATTATCATATGACACTGTGTGTAGAACTGCCAGGCGATCCTAAGATTTTCTGGCAGCCACTTTTAGCATTATGCAGCACTAGGTGATTCGCTGGACTTTTTTTTTTAAGGCAAGCGATGTTTCAGAGGTGGTTTGTCATTGCCTGCCTCTGTGTTCTGGCCCTGGTATTCCTTGTAGGTCGCCCTTCCAAATACTAGCCAAGGCCAACCCCGCTTAGCTTTCAAAATCTGACAAGATTGGGCTGCCTTGGGCTATCCAGGTCAGGGCTAAACCCCAGCTTTTTCTGTTTCCAGTGAAAAACAGTTGATCTGGGGGGGAGACTCATATTTTCAGCTCCCCACTGCTTTTTGTGGGACGAACCCCTGCTTTCTGCTCTCCACAAAAAGCCATTTAAACCCCTGCTTTCTGCAAAAAGCAGCAGGGAGCAGAAAGCTGGGGTCACAAACCACTACCAACCAGTTCGGCTCAAACCGCCCCCCCCCCCCCCCCAAGTTTGTACCAGTTCATGGTTTGGTCACAAACTGAAGAGCAAAAATGCGGTCCATGGCCATCCCTACTAACCTGCAGACTACTACATTGGTCCTGCGCATCCAGTATGGTCCCGAACCATACAGTAGCTGTTGTCACGTGGTACTGAAACCTGTAGTCATGATTAACTTAAAAAAATATAAATACCCAACATTACAGTGTTTCTTCAAGAGGACCTGCAGAGAACTAGTGGTTATATACAAATATCTGTGGCCGAAGTAGTTAACATTTTGAAAAGGGAAACTGCAATGCAGAGTCTACCAAAAGAGCGCCACAACTGCTCCGCAACTGAGCACTAACAGCCAATTTACTGATTTAACCGGATGACCCATGCTAGCTCTTCTGTTATTAGACTCATGTAAGACATTTCCGAATAGGAGAGTAGATCAGACAAATAAACCAACAGCTTTGTCATGAGATGCCACAGAATTGTTAGGAATCAAACGGCCTGACACAAGCTATTAACGCAACACTTTTCCAGCCACAAATCACCTGGGTATGCACTGCAGAGTGGGGGTAGCGCAGAGATTCTTCTGTGTCTGAAAGCAAAAGAATGGACCCACAGGAAACATCTTTAGGTGCAATTCCGTCAGCTGTTGCATTGCCCACTTTCTGTTTTGCTATGGAAACACAGGTCTCATACCTGCAGTCATAAGTGCGCAACACTTCACCGATCCCCCTGTTCTACAAAAGTTTTGGGGGCTGGTAGTTCAACTGGTTCTCTGAAGTCATGAAAAACAAACACCTGTTCCCTAAATGAAGCAAACTTTAATTTCACCGGTGAAAAGTCCTCAGTTAAGCTGAATTGCCAAACGATTCCCTGCTTCTTTTCTTGTTGGAGGCCTTTCGAATCATCCTGCGCTGCACAACGCAAAGGAGAAATCGTCTATGGAATCAGGACTGCAACCTTTTTTCCCTGGTTCAGTTGACCATGATGAAGTTTGATTTACAATGTGCTTTTAAAACAGAAACAAGAAGAAATGTTAATCTGGTATATTATTATCATCATTAATGAGAGCTTCACCCCACCTTTCTGCTCTCACAGGGCTACCAAGGCGGGTAATAAAGCATACAAATTAAAATCTCACCTTAAAAGCTATTAAAAGCAACACACGGATACATCATTAAAACATATTAAAACCAGAGCTTAAAGTCAGTACAAAAGATTAAAAAACAAGTTAAAACTCTGGGGAAGAAGGGATCGTTGAGGGAATGCCAACTGAAACAATAAGGTCTTCACCCACTGGTGGGAGAGAGCAACAGAAGAGAGCAAATCGGGGGACAGATTTCCAGAGTTTTGGTGCCACGACAGAGAAGGCCCTCTCCCAGGTAGCAACCTGCCCGATCTCAGAAGGTGGGGCACCCAAAGCGGGCAATCCAAAGATGACTGCAGTGCTCAGGTAGGTTCATAAGGGACTGGGCAGTCCTTCAGGTATGTTGGTCCCAAACCATACAGAGCTTTAAATGTCAGCATCAGCACCTTGAATTGTGCCCGGAAACCAATCGGGAGCCAGTGTAGATGAGCCAAGGCTGGAGTGATATGGTCCCTACAACCAACTACAGTCAACATTCTGGCCGCAGCTTCTGAACGCTCTTCAAGGGCTGCCCCGCGGAGATCGCATTGCGGTAACCTAATCTAGACATAATCAGAGTGCGCACCACAGTGGCCAGATCTTTTCTGCCCAGGAAAGGCTGCAGCTGCATAACCAGTTGATGCTGGTAAAAGAACACCTGGCCAGAACTGCCACCTGCTTATCCAGCATTAGGCCTGCATCCAAGAGCACCCCCTCCAACTATGGACTTGCTCCTTCAAGAGGAATGCCCCCCCATCCAGAATAGATGACATAGGATTAAGCTTCAGTTTATTAGTATACAATGCCTGTGTGACTAAGAAGAGAATAAGAAGATGAGATTGGATTTATACCCCGCCCTTCACTACCCAAGGGAGTCTCAGAGCGGCTTACAAACTCTTTCCCCTCCCCTCCCCACAAGACACCCTGTGAGGTAGGTGGTGCTGACAGAGCTCTGACAGAAACTGCTCTTTTTCAAGAACAGCTGTGCCAGAACTAGGGCTTGCCCAAGGTCATCCAGCAGGTGCAAGTGGAGGAGTGGGGAATCAAACCCAGATTAGAGTCCATGCACTTAACCACTACACCAAACTAGCTTCCTAAGGTCGCTTATGCCCAGAGCTCTTGGTCTCTGTCCCCTATTTTTTATTTTGGCTTCCACATGATGTTGTCATGCTTCTGCTGACCCTTCCGGTTTCCCCCGGGTTTTCAGGCTCACGAAGTGAAGTTTCTAGGCTCGTACAGATCACATAAACTGACTTGGCAATTCGATACACAAACGAGGATTATGCAAAACGTCGTACCTATGAATTCTGTGACGGGGTCATGCTCGCCTTCTGTCTTGATAGTGCCTGCAATGCTGTCATTCTCCAGTATTGGGAGAAAAAGCTGCACAAAGTCAGAGGTATACGGAGGGGCGATCACATCCAGCACCTGAAGATATACCAGGTATCAGGAGACTGCAGGTCTGACTCTTCAAAATGGAACAGTAAAGACACTGACCAGCACTTTTGTTTGCTGCTCTGAAATCAGTCTAACAGCTCAGAGAAAATCCTGCATATATGCACAGAATCACAGAGTTGGAAGGGACCTCCATGAAGTCAGCTTGTGTGTGCACACTGAACAAGATACAATGGGGGATAGCAGCTCGACGGTGTTTCACCCAAGGTAGAGATAAGCCCCCCAGCACAGTGGTAGAGCGCCTGATTTGCATACAGAATAAAACAGGTTTAGACTAAAGGGAGCTCAGATCGCGGAGCTAGAAAAGACCTCTTCCAGTGATGCTGGAGGACTGATGTCAATCAGAGCAGACAACACGGGTTAGATGGGCCAATAATCTGATTGGGTACAAGACAGCTGCCTGCACAGCAAGGCGCAGTTCCACTCATGGCAAGCATTGTGTCATGAACCAACACATACTAACATGATAAAAATGGAAAAGCCCAGAATTGGGGCAAAGCACGGATTTATTCAAAGATACCAAACATGACTGAGAGTCAATGCTTCCATCAAGGGAACGACATTCCTCTGAGAATCTGTGTATTTCCCTGATACAGAGTTGAGATTTTTAAAAAAACCTGTTGAGATCCTTGAGTATATTTTGTTTTGGACCATTTCCCTCCCTTTTTTGGTCATTCAACCACTACATGTCCTGCTAATCTTTAAAAGTATAAGAACTTTGACAATAGCTGGCCTATCGCCACACACAGCATGAGGTACTGTGAACCAATTAGCTGCTGCAAGTGAAACTTGTTCACATAAATTACTTAAAATGTTTCTAACTCCCTCTTTCCCTGGGACTCGAGACAGCTGGTAAAAATTAAGATTCTAAAGCCATGCTACAAACATAAAGATAGTGAGCCAAGCCCATTCACCGCCACAAACAGCCACACCGACAGCCACACCGATCCCACAACGCAGCCTATTCATCTATTCTCAAATACCCCACTGGAGGGCAGGTACCTTCCTCACCGCCTCCGGTAGACTATACTACAAACAATGCTCCCTCTAAGCTGTGGAGTCTTGTGAGCAAAAATTCTACACTGTGAGCTCCTGGCATGAAAGCCGTGAGCGAGAGATTTGGCTGCTGCACAAATCAGTTTGCTCGGGAGCCATCCTTCCTGAGCTGAGACAAAAATGTGTGAGCCAGAGGCTAAAGACCTGTGAGCCAGCTCACACTAACTCAGCTTAGAGGGAACACTGCTACAGGATGAGCAAAAGGTTTAAGCCGAGGCACTTTCTGCTGCCTCGTGAGTGAGCAAGAACAGGCCCGAGGTAACAAACGCAGCTCTTCTACCCCAGGGAGTCACCAACCTCAGTCACAAAGTATCTGATCAAAGAGATGTCTGTGTCCAGCTTCTCAAGACACTTGCGGATATAGCTGACCACAGGAAGGACGTAGCCTCGACTCAGTAAGTGAACCATCCTGTCCAGCAGGGTTTTCTTGAGCTCCAGCTGAAAGGACAAAGACAAGACGATGCATTCAATGCTCATCTAGCTAAGTGACATCGTTGTTCCGCCACAACTAACGCGTTACGATGAGAGGGATATGCGCCCAAGTTAGGCTGGTAACGAATTCCCAAACTGCCACAACAGAACTTAATTGCCTTCCTATAGCGAAGCAGCCCTGCCCCAATCCCTTCCAGTTCACCTCTGAAAGAGGCTACACCTGCAGAGAAACTTCCAGGTGCTTTTATTGATTATGTTTACACCCCACCTTTCTCCCCAATGGGTACCCGAAGTGCTTACAACATTCTCCTTCCATTTTATCCTCACAACAACAATCCTGTGAGATAGGTCAAGCTGAGAGTGTGTGACTGGCCCAAATTGACCCAGAAAACTTCCATGGCAGATGGGAGATTCGAACCTGGGTCTCCCGTATCCCAGTCCAGCATTCTAGCCACGATGCCCGTCTGGCTATCCTGTGGCAGTTGTCTGTTTTGACAGCAGCCTGAGTGGTCTGGGGCTGGAGGGGCTCTCTCTCATGTCTCTCTGTGCTTGTCTTCACTGAACGCTGCCATGACCATTCTTCGACCCCATTTTGTTGGCAATAGCCTCTACTACCAACTAAGAGCAATGCTGATCCTGTGAGCTTAGGCAGATCATGAGAGGGAGGGCAGGAAGGGATGCCTCAGTGCTGAGTTCTCGTGGCCCTTTCTTACACACCCAGGGAAATGCTGATCACCACTTTGGGGTTAGGAAGCAACTGTTCTCCAGGCCACTTTGGCCAGGGATCCTGGAGGGGTTTTTGTCATCTTCTGGGCATGGAACAGGGGTCACTGGGGGTGTGGGGGGGGGGAGGTATTTGTGAATTTCCTGCATTGTGCAGGGGGTTGGACTAGATGACCCTGGAGGCCCCTTCCACCTCTATGATTCTGCAATACCCCTTCAGTTTGTTATAGCTTCTCTCTGCTGTGAAACTCAAAGTCTAGCAATCTCTCATTGGAGAACTGTTCCTGAGGGTTTTTGCAGGATGTAGGAAAGCAAGCTAAGGAGGTAAATGGGCAGGAGGAGGTCACTCTGTATGACTGAATTTTAATCCTGATATACAACGGCCAGCTAGCTTGGCTATGGAATGGAGCAGATCTGGAACAAAGAAGTAGTCCTGGGAGAAATGACTCATTCAGGCACAGTTGGCTCCATGGCTATTATCCTAAGCATCGTGATCTGATGCAGGAGTTGTTAGGCACACTATACAGCAGCCTCGCCTCACAAAGAGGACCTCTGCGTATACTTTGAGGAAGTTACCTCCAAGAGATGCTCCTCTTCTCCCTGCTTTATTGTGAAATAATTGTGCCTTGAAAGCACTTCCTGGCCACACTTCCTTCTCACCTGCAGCTTTCACTCCCTTCAACACAAGCCAGAGGGTTGCTTTGTACTTCCACCTGGATGAGCCCCTGCCCTAGACGACTGAACTTCTGCTCCAACTGTTCTTTGTCCCCCGCCCCCTGTCTAGGGTTGCCAGCTCCAATTCTGAGAAATACCTAGATTTTGGGAGTGGGGCCTGAGGAGGGCGGCGTTTGGGGAGAGGAGGGTCTTCAATGGGGTCTAAGGCCATAAAGCCCACCTTCCAGAGTGACCATTTTCTCCAGGGGAACTGATCTCTGTTGCCTGGAGAACAGCTGTAATTCCAGGGGATCTCCCGCCCCCACCTGGAGGTTGGCAAACCTACCCCAACCCTTCCATTTTCATCACCTGCTCCATGACGTCGAGCTGAGAGTGCTCCGTCTCAAAGAGCTTGACAAGCAGCTGCAAGACCAGAGGGTGAAGCAGTTGATGGCATGTACTGATCTGCAAAACAGAAAGTCAATCCGTATGACGCCCGATATTGGCACAGAACATAGTCAATGGTCGCCCACTGAAACCCCTCCTCCTGGAAGTGCTTATTTAAACAAACAAACAAAAACAAAACTGCCAACCAAGAAAACTGCTGCCAAGAATGTTCAGACAGCTTACTTGGAATTCTTATAATACAAACTCATCTCAAGTCTTTTAGCAGCAAGTAAGGGCACAGAAGAAGAAGGGCTGCAGTGGCTCAAGTGGTTAAGACCCTGAGCTGCAGACCGGAAGGTCAGTAGTTCAGCAGTTTGAGATCCGAGTGCTGCATGACAGAGTGAGCTCCCATCTCTGGCCCAGTTCCTACCAACCTAGCAGTTCGAAAGCAAGAAATTGCAAGTAGATAAATAGGTAATGCTTCAGTGGGAAGGTAACAGCATTCCGTGCACCTGCCAGCCACATGACCACGGAAATGTCCTTGGACAGTACTGGCTCCTCAGCTTGGAAACAGAGATGAGCACCGCATCCCTAGAGTCGGATTCGACTGGCTTACAAGCACGGGAAAGCTTTACCTTTACCTAAGGGCACAGAAGGGTCCCTTTTTATTGACCATCAATTTGTCTCAGGCCTGTAACCAGGAATTCTAAGTCAGGGGGCATTTTAATTCTTTGGGGGGCACTGGCTAAAATCAATTAAAGGTAACTCACGCGCTTCAGCCGGCCCCAGAGAGAGGTGCAGTGCAGGGGGAAGGCAAGGAGAAGCAGTGGCACAGGGGGAGTTCGTGGGTGGCCACTGCATCATACCAGAGAGTCGGGGGGCCTGGGCTGAAAGGAAGTCAAGAGGCCTTGGCAGGAAGTCGGGGGGGGGCAGCTCTGAAATGCCCCACTGTAGCTACGGGCCTGATTCATCTCCAGGAGACAGGCAGAGAGTTTAAAAGTATACAAGCATCCTCAAGAATCAATGACCATTCTTAATAAGGTAATACAGTACTATAAAGATTACTAAATATTTGTTGATGAGGTGTTAATTTTAATCAGGATTGAGAAGAAAAACACCCTTGGATATTACAAATATGTCATACACATGAATTGTGTATTTTAAACGTTTTATGTTTATTCTGTTGTTGATTGTCCTTGTTATGTGTATGTTAAATCTTTTTATCAAATTCTTATTTCCCTGTTCCTTTCACTTTCTGTACTCCTATCTTAATTAAAAATTAAAAAATATATTTTAAAAAATCAATGAACATTCTAACACTAAACTGGTATGAGCAATTACTTCCTTCCCAAAAGACCGAATTACTGGACAGGCCCAAAGCATATGTTTAAGATAAATGCCCATTTCCAATAATCCAATGGATTGAGGGACCTTACAACTTTATCACCGTTTGAGTGTACAGCATGTAGATGACAACTATGGACCTATTTTAGATATCTGGAAATCTTTTACAGAGGCCTATCTGTAAACATGCAATTGCTGTTGTTATATTTTTCTTTCTGTTTGGGGTAATTAAAATAAAAACACACACACAAACTCATCTCCCTATAGCACCCAACTGATGTTTCCTTAGCTGTTTACTTCACACTTTTCACAGCTACAGGAAAGCTTCAAGGTAATGATGATGTCAAAAATGGAGCGGGGGAGGAAGGTGGTGTGGGAAAGAGCATGAACCGCTTTTCAGAGGCTCTCACTTTCCCACAAACAGGGGCTGTGTGGATTTCACAGTTCTGCATGAGCAAATGGGGAATTTGACACCAAGTTTGGCATTCAGCGACTTTAACATTAGCTTTCATTTAAAACCACCTCCCTCATCCCCAAATTTATTACCACTTAACAGGTACAAAGAGAACACCTGGAAGTGTGTGAATACAATACCTGGGGAACTCTCAGAAACTGAAGGAAGCCTCAGGCAGGCCTTCCAGTAGCCAGGGAGACGGCTTCAACACAGTGAATAGTTGTTTACCCCTTTCTAAAACTAGCACCCCCAGATAGATTCAGGTGGGGTAGCCGTGTTGATCTGAAGCAACAGAACAAAGTCTGAGTCCAATGGCACTTTTAAGAGCATCAAGGTTTAATTCTGGGTATACAGCTTTCGTGTGCCACTGGACTCAAGCTTTGCTCTAGTACAAACAGAATTATTGAAGGCACAGACCACTGCTTTTCTTGCACCCCATTTAATCTAGTGCAAGGGGAAGTCATGGAAACAGTGACAGACTTCACCTTCCTGGGATCCAAGATCACTGCAGACGGTGACTGCAGCCATGAAATTAAAAGACGCCTGCTCCTTGGGAGGAAAGCGATGCCAAACCGAGACAGCATGATAAAAAGTAGAGACATCAGCCTGCCAACAAAAGTCCGTATGGTCAAAGCCATGGTATTCCCAGTAGTAATGTATGGCTGCAACAGATGGACCATAAGGAAGGCGGAGCGCCAAAGAATAGATGCTTTTGAATTATGGTGCTGGAGAAGACTCTTGGGAGTCCCTTGGGCTGCAAGGAGATCAAATCAGTCAATCCTAAAGGAAATCAACCCTGACTGTTCCCTAGAAGGCCAGATACTGAAGCTGAAGCTCAAACACTTTGGCCACCAAATGAGAAGGGAGCACTCCCTGGAGAAGACCCTGATGCTGGGACCCTGAAGGTCGAAGAAGGGGATGGCAAAGGATGTGATGGTTAGACAGTGTCATCGATGCAACGAACATGAAATTGAGCAAACTCCAGAGGATGTCAGAAGACAGGAGGGCCTGGTGTGATGTGGTCCATGGGGTCACAAAGAGTGGGACTTGACTGTGTGACTGAACAACAACAGCAACAACACACACACAGACCAGGACTTACCTCATCCAAGAGTGCCAAATGTACTGGGGTATGATCCGTCTGGAGCTGGAAATAGCGGGGTTCTGACACTGTCCAGTCGACCCATTTTAGTACCCCCATTGCTACTACTGGAAACCTAAAGATACAGGGAAACCACATTAAATATGCCAACTTCCGACTTCTGCCCTATGAATTAAACAGAAGCAGAAGCTGCAAACAGTGGGACTTTCTTCCAAAGCACAGAGTCATGTGGCAGAGGGCTGTCTGTCCTGGAGCAAAGCACAGCTGGATCTCTATCCCTATGTTTCAACTCAAAGTTTTAGACCATGAAGGTGTACCAGGACTTCTCAGTTTCTCTTACACCAAATCTTCATTTATTGCTTCAGCCTACTGATGTTCCAGTGAATTATGCCAGCACTGGCAAACCTCCTTCCGTTCCCCAGCCTACCATCCCTATATAGTCATCATTTCCCCCCACACAAAATTTCTGAAAGAAGACCTGGCAGATGTAATTCTTCTAGTCTGATGTGGCTTCTTTACTGTTCTGGCCTGGCAGCCAAGACCCTAATTGATAGAACAATCTGACTCATCCAAGAAAATGGTGCAGTTCTTCAAAGACTGAAACTGTCACCTGTCCTAATAAGCAGAGAAAGGACTTCCCATAAAAAGGACCTTGGATGAGTCTTGCTATATAACAGACTACAGGAAACGCAGCCCCAGAATCATTCTGGGCCATCAGCATGCAGGGCTTTAACCAGTGTTCCCTCTAAGCTGAGTTAGTGTGAGCTAGCTCACAGTTTTTTAGCCTCCGGCTCACACATTTTTGTCTTAGCCCAGGTAGGATGACTCCAGAGCAAACTAATTTATGCAGTAGCCAAATTGCTCACCCACAACTTTAATGCCAGTAGCTAGCAAAGTAGAATTTTTGCTCACAAGACCCCACAGCTTAGAGGGAGCATTGGTTTTAACTCAACTATTCAGAAAGAAAGAAAGTAAAGAATGGAGTGGTACTGAGCAAATATGGCTATAGAAACACTGCTTAGTAATTCCATAGCAGAAGGCTGTAGTCTTCTACAGCGCGGAGAATCACAGGTTGAGGAACAAGGAAAAAAGACGGAATTAAACATAACAGATTCAGACATATGCTTTTGAGACAGAGAAGGAGTTTCCAAAATGTTGAGGACGCAGGCACTGCACAGAATCTTTGTGCATGTTTAAAAGAAACATCAGTTCAGCAAGAGGAAGATCACTGGCATCAAGATTGACCCTGCAAATTTCTCTGCTCCCTCCATACACGGCTCTGAAGCAGATCACTTGCAGAAGATGTTACAAAGGAGAACGCCGTGTTTCCTTAGAACATGGTTTAATGCATGCTCTGACCTTATACAAACTTTTATCCAAAGGAGGGATTTACCTGATACACTGGTAAAGGGTGCTCAGTTCTGCCACGAGTTCAGACGCTCCTTTATTCTCATTACAGCAGAGATTATGAACCGTTTCAACAGCTTTTGAAGTGGACTTCAGCTCATCTTTATTTATGCTCATTCTCTTGTTCTAGGAAAGTTATAAAATATGGTTTGGAAGGGCAAAAAACAAAACAAAACACCAACCCTCCACATTTAAATTGCTTTTAAATGCTGGAACACAGTACAATCTTCACTTTGTTTTTGAAAAGCAACCACTTTAAGGTCCCTACATGTATTTCACCTGAGTTATTTCATAGACTGGATTAACTCAATGAATAATGTACAAAGGTATTCCAGACTTAATTCCATGAAATTTTTTTTATAAGGCATAAGATTATCCTTTTACGTATCTAGTATAAAAATATTATTCTGGCATAAACACATATAATTCCGACTCACTTACATGGAACTAATGCCACGTTCTGGCTAGAAGAATCATATGCTTCCTAGCCCAACACCTCTGCCCAGAGACAGAGTTCTCTATATTAAAGTAAGTATGGCAAACACCCTTAAAGTAAGTCCATAAACCATCTACCATGAAAGGGTGCCATATTCGAAATAGAGGTGAAAGGAAGGCATGCCAAGATTGTAACCTTAGCAGAATCATAATCCAGATAGCTCCAACTATTAGCAAGCTACTGGTCTTTGCTGACTCTAACACTGACCCATTTTTCATGATAATTATATACAGGGTATTTTTCTGGGGGAATAAGCTGGAATGGACTTCCGGAACTTCTTCGACAAAATCCTTTTAAAAATGTTTAAAAGTTTATGAGTTTTTAGTATACAGACTGAAAATTTCATTTCTCTCTTGAGAGTTCCAGCACCTCTTTTTCCAAAAAAGCACCCTAGTTATATAGATTGAGCATACAGAAACCACTTTGACCACTACTTATTTATAAGGAGAGAACAGTTTGGCTTGCCTGACTACATCTGCAGAGTTAAAAATCAAGTCTTAAAGCTTTATTCTAAATCAGGGGTCCCTAAGAAATTGCAAGTAGGTGCCGCTTCAGTGGGAAGGTAAAAGCGTTCCATGCGCCTCGGCGTCTAGTCATGCCAGCCACATCGCCATGGAAAAAGTTTTAGGACAGCGCTGGCTCTGCAGTTTGGAAATGGAGATGAGCCCCGCTCCCCAGAGTCAGATTCGACTGGCTTTTGAACAAGGGAAACCTTTACCTTTACCTAAACATTTCTGAGCCTGCCAACCTTTGGGATTTTAACACAGGATAGTGAGCACAACCACAGAACAGCTGCCACAGGAAGCAGACCCAGCTTCAAAATGTCAAGGAGTGAGGTTATGCATAAGTCTACTAGTAATTCTTACATATTTCATGCGAATACATTTTTAAATGAACATACTGTTTTAAAACATTTTCTTAAAACACTGGGGGGGGGGGGGGTAAGGTGTCAGCAGGTGCCACGGCCCCCCATATTGAGGACTACTGTTCTAAGTGATGGTGAAGCATAAAATACTTACGAACCCTAAAATGACACATCCCTTTCCCAGTTTCAGTGCACAGATTTGCCCCAGAGCAGCAGCAGTGGTCTGCTCCGACTGAGTTTACCTTTTTCCATGTTTCTACAACGCTAGCTGCGTATGCCAAAATATGGATATATTTGTGCTTGTGGTCCTGATTGATCTTAGCACCAGGTTTAAACAGCGAGAGCATGAAGAGATCCAAGAAAGCAGGCACTCGGATCTGCGGAAGAAAGAGGCAAGAATTATGGTAATTTCAAAAGCAAAACAAGAAAGAAGTACAACGGCACTTTAAAGACTAACAACATATATTCTAGGTGGGCAGCAGCCGTGTTGGTCAGAAGCAACAGAACAAAGTTTGAGTCCAGTGGCACCTTTAGGACCAATAAAGTTTAATTCTGGGCGTAAGCTTTCCTGTGCACGCACACCTCTTCAAATGCACTGAAGCACTGAGGAAACCTGTTTCAATGTATCTGAAGAAGTGTGTATGCATGTGTCATGACCCTTGGGGGTTGCCACCTTCTGCTGCCACCACCCTGGACTTAGGGTCTCTGGAGAAGGCCCAGGATACCCTCCCAAGCCCAACCAAATGCCCTCTTTTAACCGAGAAACATGAGGCACGATGACCAGGCAGAGAACAATTAAACAACAGGGTTTATTTAAACAATACTGGGGCAGGGAAAACAAGACGAGGGGCAGTAAAATCAATAATAGTGCTTTAAAGGTAAACTAAAATGAATCTAACTGATACTGTTTTCCCTTAACTGGTACTACTTAAGGCCTACAGCCTCTTATACCAGGCCTCCTGCCTGTACTCACTCCATCCCACCCCACTGAGGGATTTCTCTCCCAGCCCAGACTTTCCCCTCAGCCTGACTCCCTGTCTCAGGAGAGGCCGCAGTAGAGAGAAAAAGAACCGTTTGTCATTTACATCTAAAGTTCTGTTGCCTCACACGTTCTCCTGAATTCCTATTGGCTACCACCGCCGCCAAGCATCAAGGGAATTGTAGGCTGACAGCCCTCTACCCCCAGCACAGGTCTCTCCTGGGCCTAGGCTGCACTAGGCCTGTCTCCCCACCCGGCACAGATCATGACGGCATGCAAAAACTTATACCTGGAATTAAACTTTGTTGGTCTTAAAGGTGCGACTGGACTCAAAACTTTGTTCTAACATTTATTCCAATACGAGTTTTTACAAGGCAAAGCTAACTTCAGGAAGAGCAAGACAAAAATAGTCTATCAACTTTTTGAAATCAATGAGAGCTAAGGTACTGATTAGGACAAGGAGCCAAGAGCAAGGAAGTCCCTGGTCCGAATTTTGCCTCAGCCAATTATTTACTAGGTGGCCATAAGCAAGCTACTGTCTCTTAGCTTCAGTCTCTCATCTATAAACACAGAATCATATAATTGGAAGGGCCATACAGGCCATCTGGTCCAACCCCCTGCTCAATGCAGGATCAGCCTAGAGCATCCCGGGCAAGTGTTTGTCCAGCTACTGCTTAAAGACTGCCAGTGAGGGGGAACTCACCACCTCCCTAGGCAGCTGATTCCACTGTGGCACAACTCTGACTGTAAAAAAAATGTTCCTAATAGCCAACGGGTACCTTCCCGCCCTTAATTTAAACCCATTCTGGTGAGTCCTACTATCCTCTGCTGCCATCAGGAACAGCTCCCCGCCCTCCTCTAAGTGACAGCCCTTCAGATACTTCAAGAGAGCCATTATGTCCCCCCTCAACCTCCTCTTCTCCAGACTGAACATTCCCAAGTCTTTCAGTCTTTCCTCACAGGGCTTGGTCTCCAGGCCCCTCATCATCCTCGTTGCTCTCCTCTGCTGTTAGCCTAACTGACTGAACAGCCTAACAACTACTGAGGTAACATATGGCACAAAGCAATTCAACTCATACAATACATGTGTACTTCAGGATTGTTATTTATTTCATTACTAGGAATAAGGCCCGTTGTGGGAATAAATACAACGGGCTCTAGAAAGAGGCTCTTGGAGATTGCCAAGGCCTTGGGCACTCAGCGTCAATTTGCTGTGGCAACCTCAGCAGGGTATAATGACACAGAGTCCACCGTTTCCTCCAGGGCAACTGATCTCTGCTACCTGAAGAGCAGTTGTAATTCTGAGTGATCTCCTGCCCTCACCTGGAGATTGGTAGCAGTGGTTCCCCAAGAGGGAATAGTTGGTTTGGAGGGCAGAGTCTATGGCATTGTACCTGTCTGAGGCCCCACCTCTCCTCCAACCTCACCCTCTCCAGTCTCCACCCCTCAAATCTCCAGGAATTCCCCACCTGGAGTTGGCAACCCCATCTCCTTCCCAGCCAAGCATCAACCTACCTTAATTTCTCCCTTTCAGCTTTCCATCCCCTTTTTAGAGGGACAGTGAGACCCCTGTGGCCAAATCTCCCTATTTGGAGATGGAATCCCCAGTCTTTGGGGGATCCCTGGAAAGTTGGCAACCCAAGGGTCTGGCCTTTCCTTGCTTCCCTGGCTACCCCCCTCCCTTTGGTATTGGCAGAGCAGGGGAGACTACGGGGTCAGAGCACAACACAGATTATTGGCCCAAATAGATTAACTTTTTTTTAGTATTTACGCAATTATGGAGCGCACACACACACTAAATGAATAAGGCACTACTGTAGGAGTAAGCACACCATGAACCAAAAGGGCAGGAATCAACAGCTTGCCCAGCAAGGTGGGATATAAATATGAATAATAAATAAATAAATCAGGGATTAAACACAATCTTCCCTGGATGGGCTGGAGTCTATATTGATGGTGCCCTGCCCCTTGGGAGGTCCCTCTTTTCCAGCACCTTTTGGCATTGGGGCAGCTGGGAACTGTAGGCCAGCAGATGAGGAAGCACCATTCAGTGAGTGATACTCCTGCAGGCCCCTCTCTAGAACTGCAGCTCAATTGAACCTTACGGGGGAACATTTTAAACAAACCACAGACAGCAGCCATCTTATAAACACAGGTAACTGCCATTTCGTTTCACCTACCAACAGCCACTGAGATAACAGTTAATCCCCCCACAAGAAGGAAGCAGGAGAAGTGTCTTCGTCAAGAGAGAAAGCCATCTGGCAGAAATTCTGACAGGGCACAGAGGATGAAGGAGTGGGCGGGAAGAGGAGCAGCACCCAGCCAAAGGCATGCGAGTATTCACAGCCAGTGGATAGGGACAGCTTCTGATAGACAGGCCAGGGGACCAAAGGCTGGGGTGGCATGTGGAATCTTCAGGAGCATGCCACCACCACCAGAGAATTATGTATAAGAGAGATTTACAACTTTATGCCAGTCTTCTTCCTAGCCAGAGGCAGGAGGAGATCATTCTTATATTTTCCTCCCACTTTCATGGTATCTGCACAGCCGATAAACTCTCTTCTAAAAGAGCATAAATCAGAGAAAGGAAAAGGAAGGCAGTGCAGGACTCAGAAGTCCCTTTATAAAACAGTCAAAAACATTCTAATTTACAGAAGGAGGCTACATTTCCAGATAGTTTTTATGTGCACTCAAAGACTGGAGAAAATAAAGTCTCTACTTATCTCCCAAATCCTTTATCTCCTGAGAAAACAAATTCATGATAAGAAGGCATTGGCCTGCAATGGAACAATGAAGAAAGCTTGGGCACCCATTAAAATGCAAGTTGCAAACTTTAAGGACTACCTGCTCCCATATCCAGCTCCAGTCATCTCTGGAGGCCCCACTTTGGGTACCCTCACCAACTGAGGCTAGATTGGTGGCAACCCGAGAAAAGATCTTCTAGGTCACAGTGGCAAAACTGTGGAACTCCCTCTCTCCAGGAGACTTATCTGCCCCCCTTGATCACTGTCCTCTACCAGTGGATGAAGACTTTGTTGTTCTGTTTGGCATCCCCTCACTAACAGTTACTGCCCCCTCCCCGGTTATATACTTATGTTTTACTGAGAAGAAGGAGGAGACTGAATTTATACCCTGACCTTCACCACCTGAAGGAGTCTCAGAACTGCTTACAAACTCCTTTCCTTTCCCCTCCCCACAACAGACGCTCTGTGAGGTAGGTGGGGCGGAGAGAGCTCTTTTGAGAACTGCTCCTGAGAGAACAGCTCTGAAATAATTTGTGACTGACCCAAGGTCACGCCAGCAGCTGCATGTGGAGGCGTGGGTAATCAAACCCGGTTCTCCCAGATCAGAGTCCATGCTCCTAACCACTACGCCAAACTGGCTCTCTTCATACTTCATACACATTCCATTTTAAGTGCTGTTTTAACACACTGATGTTTTGATGTTGAAATGTTTTAGGTCTACTGTCCTGGGGACCCTGTTTAGGTGGAATCGAGGCACAGAGATATTTTAAATGAAGAAATCAATCTTTAGCCAGTTTGAGAGCCAGTTTGGTGTAGTGGTTAAGTGCGTGGACTCTAATCTGGGAGAACCGGGTTTGATTCCCCACTCCTCCACTTGCACCTGGCTGGATGACCTTGGGCAAGCCATAGCTCTGTACCAGCTGTTCCCTCAAGGACATTTGTCTCAGAGCTCTCTCAGCCCCACCTACCTCACAGGGTGTCTATTGTGGGGAGGGGAAGGGAAAGGAGTTTGTAAGCCGCTCTGAGACTACAAGTGAAGGGCGAGATATAAATCCAATCTCTTCTCTTGTTCTTCTCTTAGCCAGTAGCAAGCTAATAAGCATTAAATATTTTAGGTTTCCTGTCCGACAAAACGCGGCGGGGCTGCAACCCTTTTTGATGCTCCTGAAACAGAGACATAAAAAGCTGATTCTTAAGAACATCAGAGAAGCCAATGTTGGATCAGGCCAATGACCCATCCAGTCCAACACTGTCACACAGTGGCCAAAAACACCAGGTGCCCTCAAGGCTAAAGGCAGACTGCTACTAACCAGTTCTACTGGAGGGGGATCCATGCTTGTGAACATCTTGAAGAGGACTGTGATGTCTGCTGGGTTCAGAGCTCCTTTCGACAACATGGCTCCGAGGGCTTGGCAGGCCCGGGGGTAGGAGGCGGCAGTTCCCAGAGCTAAAGTGATCTGACTGGCATCATGGCCTCTTGAGAAGATCAAAAAAACACACAAAGAACACGAACACTAATTGTAGACAGTCTGCAGAACGAGCAGTGTCAGGGGAAATAATACTGAGCCGTTTTCAAAGGGCAACAGGAAGGAGGAGGAGGAGGAAGAGGAGATTGGATTTATACCCCGCCCTTCACTTGGAGTCTCAGAGCGATTTACGAACTCCTTTTCCCTTCCCCTCCCCACAACAGACACCCTGTGAGGTAGGTGGGGCTGAGAGAGCTCTTTCCCAAGCTGTCCTTGAGAGAACAGCTGGCGCAGAGCTACGGCTTGCCCAAGGTCATCCAGCAGCTGCAAGTGGAGGAGTGGGGAAACAAACCCGGTCCTCCCAGATTAGAGTCCGCGCTCCTATCCACTACCCCAAACTGGCTTGCTTGCAAACAAGACCACAGAGAAGTGGGTCCACACAACTGAGCTCAGACCTGAAAATGGCCATCAGCCCTTAGGCTCATATCCACAGCATTAACTATATTTAGTGGCATGTCGGTCACTTCTATACAAGATCACTAGACATGCTTATTTTGCGTAGAAAATTTCTAGACTCCTTTTCCAGTTAAAATGCAAGCAGCAGCATACCTCTCCCCCCAAAATTTAAAATAAATGAAGTAGCAAGAAGAACAATCAAGACAGCAGAGTATCAAAGTTCCAGTAAAACTGCAAGTAATAAATCAGTCCATACAAATGAAAGGCAAATACCAAGACCTTTTCTTAGACAACAGATTAAGTGTCCCACAAAACTGTCTGAGAAGGGCATAATTCAGAACTCCGCCACTGAAAGGCCCTCCTCCTGGTTACAGCCTACTTTCTAAGGTGGCAGTGGCGGGAAGGGGTTCAACAGGAAGAATCACAGAGTTGGAAGGGACCTCCAGGGTCATCTAGTCTAGTCCAATTCCCTGCACAGTGCAGGAAATATATATCTCAAAGACCCGACAGGGACAGAAGGCACCAGTATCCCCAAGCCTCAGCACCCTGAATTGTGCCCAGCAACAGACTGGTAAATATCCTCCATGCTAATCTCCTGACCTGGAAGACCCAGGCTAGCCTGATTTCAGAAACGAAGCAGGCTCAGCACTGGTTAGTACATGGAGGGTAAATGCAGGCAATGGGAAACCACTTCTGTTTGTCTCTTGCTTTTTCTCACTTGCTACAAAAGTTGGCAACTTGATGGCACTTCCCACCACCAAATTAATTATACGCTCTCCAGTTAACAATGTGGTTGCCATATTCTGCAGAATGTTCAAGGACAGCCCAGCATATAAACCCTGGTAACCTAGTCCAGCTATTGCAAAAGGATGGAGGTCTGGAACAGATCTGCGTTATTTCCAATCCTAATGTTTTAGGTTTTGATGCTAATGCTTGAAAGTTAAATAGCACAGAAAAATATATTAAATTAAGGAAAAGCCTTAATTAACCTGTGCAAACCCAATTTAATTGCTAAACTAGAAATCTTACATAATGTCTGAAAAATGCTTTGGCCTTGAAAAGGGTGATCCCCCCACCCCCCAAAAAACCCTCTCAATTCTATAGTTGTGGAACAGCCACTGAACATACATCTCCCTTGTCTGTTCTCTTGTTGAAGGCTGATACAGAACACTCTGTTTATTTTAGGGCACTGCTACGGGATATGGCGATGGTCCTTCAGCTTAGAAGCTCCCTGGACCTACCCTGTGGCACACCAAGACCGGGAAGATTTATTTTGCCAGGTTTATACCGAGCAAGTTGGCTGGATACTGCTCTAATATTCCACCAGGTTCGGTTTAAAACAATCCCTCAAAATGAACTGTAAGTGTGGAATGGAGCAGGATACCTTTCGCAATCCAAACCTAGGATGGGGAGGGAGGGAACAGAAGAGAGAGAAGCAAAGTATCAATGAAGAATGTAGACTTTACTTTTCATGCGCAAACCGCTGAACCTCTTGAGCGATCCTGCGCACAGCAGAACCGCCTGGTTCTTCCTGGGCTAGTATGGACATCATTGCTTGGGCAAAGAGGTATGTATGTTCTCCGTGGCACACCATTTTCTGCAAATATAACCAAGAGACAGACGATCAGCCACTCTGGAATGGGTCAGTCATTCCAACACGTTGAGCTCGTGAAGAGGCAACAAAAGATGTCTTAGGAAAGCAAACACAAACCTAGTAACAATACAACTGCGTGCCATCAAGTTGCGACTGACTCACGGTGACTCCAGGACCATGGCGTTTTCAAAGGCCAGGGGATGAGCAGGATGAGTGGTTTGCCATGGCCTTCCTCGGCACAGCAGCCCCAGTCATCCTTGGTGATCTCCCGTCCGAGTACTGACCACGGCTGACCCCTGGATACCTTCCAAGCTCTGAAGAGACTGGGCTCGAGTGGACTATTAGGCTGCCCTTGCAAACATGGTGCTTGGCGGTTCGTTTTTACAAACACAGTCCTGGTGTTCCGTTACAATTTGCAAAGAACAAGACGAGGTCACCTTTTACATATAACAATACATTTTGGCTTGGCATCAGTCACCCAATTAGGTCTGGTGGCCACCAAAACCACCTTTGAGTGAGTCTCAGGGACAGAACCTGGGAAGGGAAGGGCATTTGCCTCTGCAAGGAAGGCATGCGCAGCAACTTCTGCAAAAGCTCACGGAAAGGGAGAGACAACCATCCTGATTTCCACCACTGAGCCTCTGCATGGTGGAAATTAGGGAGTTTCCACCACTGGGCTTTTGCAGAAGCAGTCGCTTGTGCCTTCCTTGCGAAGGCAAACACCCCTTCCCTTCCCAAATCCCGCCTCCCATTCCTCCCTGTTCATTCTCTATGGCGGAAATTAGGAGGGTTTTCTCTCATTGAAATTTTGTATCAGGGAGGGGGGCAACATCAGCAAGAAGCTATTCTGCACATCTTTTCTTTTTCTTGATTCCTCAGAAGCTCCTTAAGACACAGATCTGGAGCAGCGGAGCTGTTTAAACCCGTTGCTTAAGGGACACAAGGACTGAAATCAATTTTGCAACTGCCAGTAAAACTTCAGGACCCCAGTCACTCAATGACAAGGGTATTACTTCAGACACAGATAATATTTGCACATCAAACAAAACTCAGCTGACAAGAGGAAAAGTCTCTGCTTTCTCCATGGGGAGGGAATAAGGGCCGCTCTCTCTGCCTTCTCACTGGGATTTTTTCCGCAGGATTTTTAGGGATGCTGGAGGGGGAGACTGGCATCACTGCTGGAGAACAGGCAAATGGATTTGTGGAACTAAACTGAAAGGAAGCCAGCAGCACAATAATTTATTTAGCTGAACAGCAATGAAAGGAGTAAGTAGCTAAACACCTATTGCCCCAACATTTTTAATTTCTCAATAACTATGGTACGGTTTCAGGTGGGTAGGCGTATCGGTCTGAAGCAGCAGAACAATATTTGAGTCTGGTGACACCTTTAACACCAACAAAGTTTAATTCTGGGTATCTGAAGAAGTGTGCCTGCACATGAAAGCTTATACCCAAAATTAAACTTTGTTGGTCTTAAGGTGCCCCTGGACTCAGACTTCGTTCCACAGTACAGTTTGAAAGCTCATCAAACCGTGGTGTGCAGACAAGGGATGAGGAAGAGACAGATACGGGAGACTACCAGCAAGTTCTGAGATACAACTGGTTCCTGGGCTTTGGACAAGTAGATTCAGCATCCCAGGAACAGCCAGATCTAAGTCCAGTAGCATCTTAGAGACCAACAAGATTTTTGGGATATAAGCTTTTGAGAGTCAAGGCTCCCTTTGTCAGATACCCCAAAACTCTTATTGGTCTCTAAGGTGCTACTGGATTCGAGTCATGAGAACATAAGAGAAGCCAATGTTGGATCAGGCCAGTGGCCCATCCAATCCAACACCCTGTGTCACGCAGTGGCCAAAAACACCAGGTGCCATCAGGAGGTCCACCAGTGGGGCCAGGACACTAGAAGCTCTCCTACTGTTGCCCCCCCCCCCCCAAGCACCAAGATTACGGAGCATCACTTGCCCCAGACAGAGAGATCCTATCTATACCTTGTGGCTAATAGCCACTGAGGGACCTCTGCTCCATATGTTTATCCAATCCCCTCTTGAATCCGTCCATACTTGTAGCCGCCACCCCTTCCCGTGGCAGTGAATTCCATGTGTGAATCACTCTTTGGGTGAAGACTCTCTGAATCTAGCTGTTCTACTGCAGACCAACACAGCTACCCTCTAAGAACATCCCAGGAAATCAACCAAAGGTGGAGGAAGCATCTCAATGCCCCTGGGCTCATTTTTTATGCCTCATACGTTACTGACAACTTTTATGTTATTTTTACAATATATTTTCTTATTTTGTACATTGCCGGCAATAGGGAGACAGCATGTACATCTTCTAAATAAACAAGCACAGTTCATGCACACCCTTTTTCACACTTCTCATTTTGGATACCTTTGGGATACAAAATGGTTTGGGGATATAAAAGCCCAGCTACTCTTGGAGGGGGGGGAAAAGGAAAAAGAGAGAGCAGACGACGCTTACGGCAAATTCGGGCAGATTCTTCTCCAGGTTTTCTTCTCCGCCATCTAAGATTGTTGCCAGGGAGGTGCGAAGAACTCGAGAAAAGACTTCTAGCTGCTGGCATGCTGTGGACACACTGGTTATCTCTCCCTGGTACCCAGCGTCAGAGATAAGCTGCAACAAACAGCAGCAGCTAAGAAAACAGAAGCATCATACGCCACGAGAAAGCTCACGGTCCTTGGAAATTTCAGGCGCGCTTTCAGAAGTTAGTATGACATAACAGGAATGAAACTGAAACAAAACTATAACTAAGAAGTTTTTAAAAAAATTAACAAAACTAATAAAATTACTAACACTCCCAGGCTGATAAAACCTGCTGAAGATCAACAATCAATACTTTTTACTGAGGGTATTTACGCAGTGTATTAGATCTTAAGGCAGAGGGAAGTCAGCATGAGCAAGGTCATCTCCATTCTCTTGACTTCTCAGGGTCAACATGACACATCCAGACTAACAGGCCCATGTTCTGCTGAATTCACTATTACAAATATCCAGAAAGCCAGTGCTCACCACACCAGCCTGGTTTGCATCTTAAATGATGACAAGCACTTATTATTGTTAACATAAGAATGTGAGGATGTCACTACACTGCTAGCATACTAGCTGGGAGCATGTGAGGTGTGCTCCTGACTATTTAATCAGATTCTAAGTCCAAAACACATTAGATGAAGAGACTTCCCTTTCATATGGGCTCTTTAAACAAGCGGCAGCTGTGGCCAGGAATGCCTCTTGCCAGCTTTGACTGATCAGCCAGTTGGAGCCTTTCCTGGGCAGGAAAGATCCAGCCGCTGTTGCCCATGCCCTGGTTATATCTCAATCCCATTACTGCAATGCACTCTATATGGAGCTGCCTCTGAAAAGTGTTTGGAAACGTCAATTGGTGCAGAATGCTGCAGCCAGGATGTTGGGCAGGGGGTCGTAGGGACCATATCACTTCAGTCTGGGCCCAATCTGTTTCTAGGAAGAATTCAGGGACCTTTAAAGCCATCCATGGCTTGGGACCAGCATACCTGAAGGACCGCCTACCTCCTCACGAACCTACCCAACCTCTACACTTATCTTCCAAATCCTGCTTTAGGTGCCCCTGCCTTCTGAGATTTTGTGGGTGGCAAACTGGACAAGGGCATTCTCAGACAGGCCACGGAAACGCTGGAACTCTCTGCCCTGAGACACTCGCCCGTCCCCTCCTGCTGCCGTCTTCCACCAGTGGGAGAAGACTTGTTTCTTTGTTTCTTCTGGCATTCCCTTAGTGGTCCCTCCTTCCTGCCCTGTTTTTAATTACTGTTTTGAATGTGATGTGTATTTTACTGTACTGTATATGTATTTTAAGGGGCTGCAGTGGCTCAAATGGTTAAGATGCTGAACTGCAGGCCAGAAGGTCGGTAGCTCGGCAGTTCGAGACCCGAGTGCCACATGACAGAGTGCGCTCCCGTCTCTGGCCCCAGCTCCTGCCAACCTAGCAGTTCAAAAGCAAGAAATTGCAGGTAGATAAATAGGTATTGCTTCAGTGGGAAGGTAACAGCATTCCGTGTGCCACAGTGTCTAGTCATGCTGACTACATGACCATGGAAACAACTTTGGACAGCGCTGGCTCTTCAGCTTGGAAACGGAGATGAGCACTGCATCCCTAGAGTCGTATTCGACTGGCTTTCGAGCAAGGGAAACCTTTACGTTTCATGTATTTTAACTTGGTTTTAATTGTTTGAACCGTGTTTCCATTTTGGCTTTACGTGTTTTTTATTATGTATTTTTAAATTCTGTTAGCCACCTTGATGACCCTGAGGAGGACAGAAAGGTGGGGCATACCTTTTATAACTAACTGAAAATAATAAAACAAACCTGCTTGGCTTCTGAAGGCAAATGGATTTTTCTTTAAGGTTTCATCCATACACTTCCAAAGGTAAAGTGCAAGAAACAAAAGAAGGCAAACAAACAAAAAATGCTCTGTATCAAAACAAGTTTTGGAAAAACCATTTCCCATTACCTGTGCGAGAACAGCATTTTATCCTTAAGATGTTTGAAACCTTTACATACATCTGAGTGCCTTCAGAAGCCAAAGTGGGCTGAAGGGCCTGAATGAAAGGAATCTGACTCAAAGTAAATGCATTTAGGTTAAGAACATGACACACAAACCAATACTACCAATCTTACATAATTCACACAACTGACATCTGAAGTCTGAAGCTATATAAAATGTTGGTTTAGTACCACACATTCAATGACACACATACACATCAAGAGATAGCTGAGTAACTATTGAAAGTGGGAGGTACTTACAGAATAGGTGTGTGATCTTGTACCCAAGAAATGTTCACCAATCCATTAACACCTCACACATACGATTTGCTATTTCCACACAAAAAAGCATTGTATGGATCCCATATATTCTGGCTCACAGATTTTATTCAACAAATGGCCCCACTGCACTACTGAGTGGATGTAATAAGTTTCTTCCATTTATTGAAACTTAGTATTAATTACCTTGACGGTAAAATTTAGCATGAGGCAATCTGGATGAGCTTCAGCCAATTTGTAGAAGAGGTCCCTCCACGTCGTATGTGCTATCATTTGCTCAAGCCAGGCTGGAGTCTGCCGAAATGAACAGAACACAATCATACGGACTGAAGGGACGAGTAAATCAGTGTGAGTGTCTTTAGAAGAGCTTTCCAATTGGCCCAGAGGTAAAATAGCACAGTGAAAGGCCCAAAGCATTTTCTGCTGGAGGCATGAGCTCAAAACCTGGGATCGACTATCAGTCACTTCCCACACTGCGGTTTCCAAAGCCCCATCGATGCATGTTGGAAAACAGATGAACAAAACATGAACATCTTTTTAATATCCCGATCAGTAAGTCACGGGGCACACTGGCTTCCTGATCTGTGCATACATGACAGGTGATGGGATTGCACTTTTATTCAAATGTAAGGAAAAAAATTATTTATGTGTTGCAAAAACAAAAAAGCATCAGGCAGCTCTAGAGGATATAATGCACAGCAACTGTTTCAAACTCAGTTCCCCATCAGAGAAATGGAAGGTGCCCAACACAGCCACAGTTCTGATGCTAAGCACATCTGAACCCAGATGGGGGAAAACACTCATCTGAGAAACCAGTGTCATTATTTGCCAAAATACAGAATACGAAATCCAGAAGTCATGGCATGGGTCCTGACCCGAATAACACTTATGTGCAAACAGAGACTGAACATTTTAAAAGCTCTCTCTTTCTCTGCAACTAGGGGTGTGCGCATTAAAAAAAATGGGATTTTTTTGATTCAGATATATTGGATCCCAAAAAAATTCGAGACTCCTGAAAAAACTGAAATTCCTATATCAGTATTTTTTTGGCTCCATTATAGACTATGGGACCATTACAGTCAATGGTGAATCTATCTGGAGGGGATCCAGGGGTCTGGGGGCCCGGTTTTTTGGTTTTTTTAGGCAGAGGCACCAAAATTTCTGTGTAGCTTCTGGTGCGTCTTCTCAAAAGACTCCACAAGTTTCAAAAAGATTGGATCGGGGGTCCAGTTCTATGGGCGCCCAAAGAAGGTGCCCCCATCCTCCATCGTTTCCAATGGTGGGGGAGAAATGATAAAAAGGACTGATGCCAAACCAAGAGTCTCTGCAGTAGAAACTGAAGGGGGGGGGGATTTTTCCAAGCCCAGCAGAACCAGTGCCACTGTGGCAGTGCCAGTTCAACAGATCCAAGCAAAGGGGGGTGCAAGCACAGCACAGCCACTGCACATACAGAGTGCCCAGCAGAACCAGTACATGTAAGAGTGCCCTACAGAGCCACTGCCACTATGGCAATGCCAGCTCAACAAATCCAATAAAAAGGACTGATGCCAAACCAAGAGTCTCTGCAGTAGAAACTGAAGGGGGGGGGATTTTTCCAAGCCCAGCAGAACCAGTGCCACTATGGCAATGCCAGCTCAACAAATCCAAGCAAAGGGAGGGAGGGGTTGCAAGCCCAACAAAGCCAGACCCGGTGCATGTACAGAGTGCCTAAAGAAGGTGCCCTCATCCTCCATTGTTTTCAATGGAGAAAAAAAAAAGCATTTAAGGGAAGGCACCAAGTTTTGCTGGGTACCAGTACATTGCACTGGTACTGCTTGACATTCTGTACATGCACTGGTTTTGCAAAAATGCCCCCCCCCCTCAGTTTTTACTGCTTCTACTGCAAAGACTCTCTGGTTTGACATTAGTTGCTGCTTTTTTGCTGTTTTTTTCCCACCACTGAAAATAATGGGAGGATGAGGGTACATTCTTCGGGGGCCCACTCACTTGGATCCCCTGGTCCAATCTTTTTGAAATGGGGGGGTGTCTTTTGAGTAAAGGCACCAGAAGCTATGCTGAAATTTTGGTGTGTCTACCCAAAAAAACCAGCCCTCCCAGACCTCTGGATAGATTCCCCATTACAGCCTATGGGGAGCATTGGCACTGTTTAACTGTAGCTATCCTGTTTTCCCAGATAATCCTAAATTTTGGGGGGATTATCCAGGATTAGCTATGTTCAAAAGCCAAAAATACCCCCCCTCCATATCCGTCTGAAAGAATAGTCAATAAATACCTATAAGATATTTTCTGGCTATTTTTTCAGCTTGGATAGCGCCAAATGCACACCCCTACCTGCAACTGGACACTGGGGAGGGAGGGATTCAGGCTTCCCTCCTGTGGGATTTTCACCACCAGGAATGGCAAAGCGGGGCCCTCTCAGTGCTGTTTCTAGTTGCAAAAATGCTGCAGGAGGGAAGCCCGAAGCCCTCTCTCTCCCCTGCATCCCATTTGCAGCCAGAGAAATGGAGAGCTTTTTAAAAAGTGAGCCCCCACTGGCATGTATAACCATAAGTCCGGTTAGGAACCTGTGTGCTGACTCATGGATTTCTTATTGTATATATTGGCCCTAAATCTAATCGTTAACTGGCTGGCCCCTTGCATGGATACTGAAAGCCCAAAACAAGGCCAGCCACAGACAAAATAAGGCATGGGAGACTCCACAGGCGTGCAGCAAATATGAAGTTATAAACTGATCCAAGGAAAAAGAAAACATCTTTAGAAAATGGCCTGAGGACTAACTATACTCCAGAGGATATGGAATAGCGACAGAAGTTCAGGGTCAGTTAAAGGGAAAAAAACATGGGAGGGGAAGAAAATCAGCCTGCTCGTGTACTTGATAACTTAAAGAGAATCTTGGCGGGAAAGATTTTGTGGGGATCGGATTTTCAAACTACACTTCCCAGCTCTATTCTTCATGGATCTCTTCCTTGTTCACATGTGTAATGCACACAGGCACACCATTATGAGGCCCCAGTGAAGAGAGACAGTAAACAAGCTTAAATTATTTTTATTTTCTACCTGCCTCAGAGAAGCCTTTTAAGTGAACTGGATTTTAAGCCAGCTATTATTATTTTGCTTTGCCGGATTCAGCACATCTGTCTTACCTCGCCTTCCTCTGTGAAAATGGAGTCTGCTTTTCGGGGGTCAAAGTGTTTAATGAGCAAGCTTTTTAAATGGTTTTCCACAGTCTCCTGGACTTGAATTGGTTCAACACCTGTAACAAGAGGTCAGTGTGCAGGAATCTGTTTGTTAAGCAGCAGGAATCTGTTTGTTAAGCAGCAGCTTAATACTTCATGTGACGGCCCCTGGTAATAACGGCTCACATCACCCACCATATTTAATTACAATCTAAATGCAATCATCTTACAGTACGATCATTTCTGCATGATGGCTCTCATCTGATTTTGTGTTTACATCGTAAAGCGTTAGCCTTACCAAAAGTGGTCAAAACTTTAAAAACAAGATTGAAAAGGGGTGAAAATTCAAAAAGGAATTTCATTTAAAAATGCTTTTTAAAAAGGTGCTTGTTAACAAAAGCAGTCTTTGTGATTCTGGGGTCCTGAGAAAAAATCCAGGCTGGGCCCCCAGAATTAGTACCGCCCCATGCCAACCCCCCCCCCCCGCCACACCGACCACTCATTACTGGGGGCCCAAGGAAGCGGCAACCCCAGCCCCCTGTGAGATGGATAGGAATCATGGCCACCACTGGAAGCCAGCTATCCAACCCCACAGGTATTTTATTTATTTATTTATTTATCCCAAATTTGTGCCCCGCCCTCCCCGCGAGCGGGCTCAGGGCGGCTAACGAGGGCACATAGTGCCAATCCCATACAAAACAAACATTTAAAATACAATAACAGTAATAAAACAGTAAAAACAGTTCAAATACATTACAGTAAGTTACAATAAAATGCTTCCAATCATGATCGTCAGTATTTAGATGGCGTCCTATAAAAGTTGGGTCCGGCTCCTCAGGGCCGTCCTGTCTGGGCTGTATTCAGGGCCGGCCCTCATAGCTGATGTTATTTGCGATGGGAGGGTACTAAGGGTGGTGGCTCCTAGTCAAAGGCCTGGCAGAAGAGCTCTGTCTTGCAGGCCCTGCGGAACTGCATAAGATCCCACAGGGCCCTGATCTCTTTCGAGAGCTCATTCCACCAGACAGGAGCCGCCACCGAGAAGGCCCTGGCGAGCCTGGCCTCCCTGGGGCCCGGGATACAAAGTCGATGTTGCGACCCTGACCGAAGTGCCCGCTGGGGTATATACGGGGAAATTATGCTGTGATATAATTGTCCGTTTTCAAGCTGCCAGGATAGCTCAGGTACGTTGGATGGGTAAGGATGGGTAAGGGCAGATAGGATGGGTAAGGGCAACTGCTGCCACCTAGCCCAACTGCCCCCTCTGTTGGGGGCCATGGGTGATTGTGTGTGTCCCCCCCCCAAGTGTGAGGCCCAGGACAGCTGCCCCTGCTGCCCACTGGTTAAGACTGCCCCCAACTTGTTAATCTTTTAAGCTAGTAATCAGCCCTAACTTTGTGTAGGTTTTGCAGAAAAGCAGTAGCCACAGACACAATTTTTGGCAATACCTGTTTGAATGAGCCATTCAGCCAACAAGTTTACTGTTTGAGCCACTGCAGTATAGTTTTCTGATAGGAGCTGGATGACGTTCTCCGGAGAGCCACCTGCCTGGAAATACCTGTGAAAGGACACAGACATCCTTCTTTTGAGACAAACCTTCATGAATCAAAGGCCCAGGAATCCATGTAACACATCCGATCCTTCAATCCGCCCACCCATTTAAAACATACTGCATTCACCTTTTTAAAGTATTAAAAATGGAAGGCTCCATTATGTAATCCCGGGTGGAAAACTTGTGCAAACATTCCTGCTGGACCTCCGCATCGTCTTCTTCACCATATTCATCATCTTGCTGCTTAGAAGGGCAAAATTGCAAAAGGTTAAATTTTACCACCACACAGGATTTCTTTAGTAATACACTAACTAGGGTGAGGTTAGCGGATTCTCCCTTGGGGGCGGATTCAGGCACTGTAATAGAGTTCAAGCAAGAAACAAACCACATTGTCTCACTATAGATATGCACAAATGCTCCTATACAAATGGGACTAAGCAGCTTGTTTTTGTGGTGACAAAAGCCATCCCTCAAAAACAATTATTCTTCTGCCCTGCAGGCACACGCAACCCCACCCCCCCAGCAATGCTCACATCCTGGTGCTTCAAGAACTTTTAATAAAACAAGGTATTTATCAAAGGTAATCCGATGGTGTGACCTCATTTGGAGTACTGTGTACAGTTCTGGTCACCACACCTCAAAAAGGATATTATAGCATTGAAGAAAGTGCAGAAAAGGGCAACTAGAAGGATAAAAGGGTTGGAACACTTTCCCCATGAAGAAAGGTTGAAGAGCTTGGGGTTCTTTAGCTTGGAGAAACGATGGCTGAGGGGTGACATGATTGAGGTTTATAAGATTATGCATGGGATAGAGCTGGTAGAGAAAGAAGTCCTTTTCTCCCTTTCTCACAATACAAGAACTCGTGGGCACTCCATGAAATTGCTGAGCAGTCAGGTTAGGACAGATAAAAGGAAGTCCTTCTTCACCCAAAGAGTGATTAACACATGGAATTCACTGCCACAGGAGGTGGCAGCGGCTGCAAGCATGGATGGCTTCAAGATGGAATTAGATAAATGCATGAAATTATTCCGGGGGGGAGGGGGGATTACAACATTTTATTATCATCATTATTAAACACATTAAACACATTTATCATGCTTCACCCGTTATCTATTTATTCTTTCATTATCTACTTCTTTTGTGTTTATTATTTTATATATTTAAGTACAGGTGTATGCTACAGCCTTCAAAGCTGTTTACAATCCAAAACAAGTTAAAAGTAAAACAGCACCCGGAGGGGGGGGGGGGGGAGTTCAGGCATTAACTCTTCAGTAACTTATGCCTTGTTACTGCTCTGCCGTTTTAAAAGGGATATGCAAATTGCAGTAAATGCACATAGAATCCATGCATGGCATACAGATGAATTCTTCTTTTGTATATGCAGTGAATAATTTATTTTGTTGCATTCAATGTACATACAGCTGGACGTATGATACAAACCCCATGTTTATCCAGGAACTGTTTCCCAGTTTCAGATGCAAAGTGAATACATGTAGGCTTTTTCTGACAAAGAGGTACACACACACACACACACATATAAGATGTTTGCAGGTTCACTTTAATATGTGAACGGGGCTTATGAAAGCTAGTGTAGCCTCGTGGTGAATGTGTTCAAAGCCTTACTTTGCCATGAAGCTGATTGGGTAATGCATAGGCTGCTCTCTCTCAACCTCACCTACACAATGTTGTTGTGAGGATCATGTCAGGAAGAAAAAGCCATGGAACTTGCTAAAGGACCTCAAGTCAGCCACTCTCTCAGCCTAAGGGATCATGATGAACAAGGAGTCAAAAAATACAACAGCCATGTGAAACAATCCAGTAAATAATATAATAACAATAACACTCTTTATATTCAATATATATCTATATCTATATATATAGAATAAATCCAGTAAGTCAATAGCCACGGCATAATGAGTGTATAAACACACACACACACCAACTAGTGTTCATTCTCACAATTGTAATCACAAGCAAACTCTCTTTGATTTTTCTTCTGTTGACAGAATGAAGCAGTCGACACGCTCCTCCGCTTTGCAAATAAGCGGTTTCAGTTGAACTTCCTCAGGACTGCAGATAGACTGGAACCAAACTCTTCAAATATTACACAAATCAGAACAGAAGCCTCTGCTTGGGTTAAACAGCTGCCTCTTTTCTTTTCAGCTTGCCAAAATGGTTCTTGAGAGAATCCTGAGGAAGTTCAACCGAAACTGCTTATTTACAGTGCGTCGACTGCTTCATTCTGTCAACAGAAGAAAAAGAGACTTACTTTGTGAGAATTAACAACAGTTGGGGTGTGTGTGTGTGTATGTGTATATATATATGTATACGCACACACATATATACTCATTGTGCTGCGGCTATTATTTATTGGATTTACTAGGCTGCCCTTCCCTACAAGTACGGCTCAGGGCGGCTTACAACAAAATAGTATACAAAAATTCTTAAGTTAAAACCAACATTTAAACCACCTAAAAGCAGATCAGTGGATAAAGCAATACACACACACACACACACACACAGACAGTGGGGAAAAGTTCAGCTCCCCAACCTCGGGGGGAGGGGGGGATGGGTTGTAATGAAATGGGGAAGTTTTGAACTCTCTGAGCCTAGCCTACCTGACAAGGCTGTTGTAAGCAATGTTCCCTCTAAGCTGAGTTAGTGTGAGCTAGCTCAGTTTTTTAGCCTCCAGCTCACACATTTTTGTCTTAGCTCAGGAAGGATGGCTCCAGGGCAAATTAACTTATGCAGCAGCCAAATCCCTCACTCACAACTTTAATGCCAGGAGCTCACAAACTAGAAGTTTTTGCTCACAAGACTCCACAGCTTAGAGGGAGCATTGGTTGTGAGGATAAAATCAGGAAGGAAAATTTATCTATTTATTTATTTTATTTATACCCCGCCCTCCCCGCAAGCAGGCTCCCCGCAAGCCATGACACCTGGGTTTTGGCCACTGTGGGACACACAGTGTTGGACAAGGTATAAATAGGAACTCTCAGTCTGGGGCAAAGGATGCTCTGTATTCTTGGTGCTTGGAGGGGGGGGGAACGGGGGGGGGGCTTATAGTGTCCTGGCCACAGTGGTGGACCTCCTGATGGCACCTGGTATTTTTGGCCACTGTATGTTGGACTGGGTGGGCCATTGGCCTGATCCAACATTGGCTTCTCTTATGTTCTTAGGTCCTTTAACTGGAAATACTGGGGATTGAACCTGGGACCTTCTACATGCCAAGCAGATGTTGGATTTTTATACGGAGCAGAGGTCCATCAGTGGCTGTTAGCCACAAAGTATAGATAGGAACTCTCAGTTTAGGGGAAGTAATGCTCTGTATTCTGGGTGCTTGAGGGTTGGGGGACACCAGTGGGAGGGCTTCTACTGTCCTGGCCCCACTGCTGGACCTCCTGAGGGCACCTGGTGTTTTTGGCCACTGTGTGACACAGAGTGTTGGACTGGATGGGCCACTGGCCTGACCCAACACTGGCTTCTCTAACGTTCTTATGCTCCTAGGGGATCTCGGGCCAGCCCACCTCACAGGGTTGTTGTTGTGAGGGTCATACCGAAGGCGGGAAGAGGCCCTCCTAGGCTACCCCTGAGCTCCTTGGCCGGGGGGGGGGGGGGATGGACGTGGCACAGAGAAGGGGACCGAGGCAAAAGAGGGAAAGGGAGCCAGCGCCCCGACCCACGGCGACCCTCCATCCCCCCGCCTCTCTCACCGCCCCTCCGTCGGCGGCAGCCTCCTCCCCCCACTCGGCCGCGCTGCTTCCGAAATAGTCGGGCTCCTCCATGGGCTCCGCCGGCCCCGCCCCGCATCGCCCAAGCCGCCGCCCGCCCCCTCCCCTCAGGCCAGGCGCCGCGGCTGCGCAGACGCCCTCTCGCCGGGCATGCCGGGTAATGGCGGGAGGCCGGGCGGGGGTGGGAAGAGGAGGGGAAGCGCCGCGGCCGGCTGGTCGACAGACAGCTCCGGTAGCGAAGCGACCTCTGGTGCCGCCCTGATTAGGCGCAGAGGAAACGGACGGGGAACGTGTGGCGCCGCCAGGCGGACCGTTGATGGCGATTTTTTTTATGGATGAGCGGCAGCTGTAAAGGAGAGGAAAGTCCTCCGACCCCCCTTTAATTAGGGTTGCTAGCTCCGTGTTGAGAAATACCTGGAGATTTTTTTTGGGGGGGGGGGATGGAGCCTGGGGAGGGCAGGGTATGGGGAGAGGAGAGGGATATCAACGGGATATGGATGCCACAGAGTTCTTCTTCCAAAGCGGTCGTTTTCTCCAGGTGAACCGGTCCCTTTTGCCTGGAGATCAGTTGTAATCCCGGGAGATCTCCAGCCACCCCCTGGAGGTTGGCAACTCTGCCTGTAATGGGTACCGTCGGCTGGACTCAAACTGCGGGAGGGGCCTTCGCTCTGCAGATTCTCCAGCGCCAAACGCTGCAGAACGTGTGGACAGGCTAGTCCCGTGCAATGCCCCCTCTAAGCTGTGGAGTCTTGTGAGCAAAAATTCTACTTTGTGAGCTACTGGCATTAAAGTAGTGAGCAAGCGGTTTGGCTGCTTCATAAATCAGTTTGCTTTGGAGCTATCCCTTCCTGAGCGGAGACAAAAATGTAAGAGCCGGAGGCTAAAAAGCTGTGAGCTAGCTCACACTTAACTCAGCTCAGAGGAAACACTGCTCCCGTGCGTTTCTTCCTGATTAGCTTTGAGAATTTTACAGGATTGCACCTCACTCTCTGCATTCTGCTGCACTGGCTAGCCCCTCGACCCTGCTATGGTGGTCGTTTCCCCCCCCCCCCCCCAAATATTCTAAGTAAAACCACCACAAAGTAAGAATTCACTCATTGCATCTGAAGAAGCGGATTCTACTCCACAAAAGCTCATGCTGGAATAAAATCTTGTTCTGTTTACCAGCTATTGATCATGTTGGACTTGCTGACAGGAATCTTGTGATAACGGTCTAACAATTTTATTATGCTGTGATACAATTGTCCGTTTTCAAGCTGCCAGGATAGCTCTTCTTCTTTTGGCTGCAACAGCCTGTAACAGTTTCCACCCCCCACCCCCGTTACTAACCTGGCAGGAATGTATATTACATATTCTACTGGCACATTTTGCCCTTCTAGTTGCTTCCTGAATATATTACACATATATGAAATTAGGTATTAATGCTTGGGTTGCCAAATCCAGGGTGGGAAATTCCTGGAGATTTGGAAGGGGGCTTGGGGAGAAGAGGGACTTTGGCAGGGTAGAATACTATTGCGTCCACCCTCCAGAGCTGGGGGAACTGATCTCTGTAACCTGAATAAATCTTTGTTGGTCTTAAAGGTGCCACTGGACTCAAACTTTGTTCCATTGCTTCAGACCAACACAGCTACCCACCTGAATGTGGAGATGTTGTAATTCTGAGAGCTCTCCAGGCCCCACCTGGAGGTTAGCAATTTTATAAGGCATCAGTATACTGGAAAATAACAAGAGCCCTCCTAGGCATGGGCAGAATGCTTTAGCACTCTGTTTTTATACCTTTGTTTCACAGCCAGCTCCATTCATCACTGTGCCCCTAACACCATTCCCTTCCTAGGGTGGTGGAGGAAAATGCTGTCCAGTCATAGTTGACGTATGGTTACCCCATCGGGTTTTCAAGGCAAAAGACTCAGGGATGGATTGTGATTGTCTGCCTCCACATCACACCCCTAATATCCCTTAAAGGTTTCCCATCCAAATACTAGCCAGGCCCAGTTTGGCCAGGGATCCTGGAGGACCTTGTTTTGCTCTCTTCTGGGTAGGGCTGCCAAGTCAGCCCGGGGGGCGGGGGATCCCCCGCTAAAGGGGTTCCCAATCCGCCGGCCAGCATTTGGCCAGCAGGGGGAACCCCACCCCCGACGTCCAGCAAGGACGATGTAATGACGTCACCGGAAGTGACGCAGCACGTTGGGGGCGTTGCCAGGGCGACGCTCTGGCAACACCCCCAACGTGCTGCGTCACTTCCGGTGACGTCAATGGAAGAAACTCCTGGCGGGAGGAGGACTCCCCCCCACCGGTGAGTTTTCAAGACTTGGCAGCCCTACTTCTGTGTAGAGCAGGGGTCACGGGGGGTGGGGGTATTTGTGAATTTCCTGCATTGTGCAGGGAGTTGGACTAGATGACCCTGGAGGTCCCTTCCATCTCTATGATTCTATCATTCTAGGGCCAACCCTACTTAGCTTCCCCAAACATAAAACAAGTCAGTGTTCATACTATGGCTCTGCTTCAGACAGAGTGTTAGATATGCCATTATTGCGGCATTTTAGCAATCATTTGTAACTGGATCGAGCTCAGCCACTCAGCAAAACCCAGTTGCAAAATATACAGATATTTGCTGGCCTTGTGCTGTGGCGAATATAGCTGCATAGCCGTGTGTTATTTGAGGAGTGGGAATGCTAGAAATGTTGGTATTGGACTGCAAACTTGGTATTAAAGCCCCATGAAAGTGGTTATAAACGAGGATTCACTTGATAAATCGTCATCGTTTCTGGGTTTGAGAAGGAGCAGCATTCTTTTATTGACCGCTGGAGACCAAAGGTTGCTGGGGGAGAGATAGGAATACAAATGTACAAGGATAACAACAACATAAAATATGTTTATAAAGCCACATTGCACTTATCTACTGCTCAAGGTCACGGGTGTCTTTTTTGGCAGGCCAGGAGCCTGCGTTTAAAGGATTTCCAGACCAAATCAAGCTAGCAAAACTCAACAGTCCCAGTTCCTGAAGGATTTGATAGTAGTACTTTTGCCTACAAAATCTATAACCGTTGTGAAAATCAGACTGGCCCCCCTGTGGCCTTCATAAATTGACAAATATTTCACTGGAGACAATCAGCTGTAGATTTTACAAGCTCAGGATGTTGATCCCACTCATTAATGCTGAGAAAATTTACACCCGGATCCTGGAAGCATTTCACTTGTGTGATCCAGTGATTGTGCATCCAAGAGGGATTGCCAAGATTTGTTAGGGTTTACAACGCATTGTTTATTTGGGCAGAAGATACCACAACAGCTTCGCTTACCTGAGCAAGGTCTTTGGCCAGCACCGGTATGCAAACAAGCAAAATCCTGCCGGTACATAGGCCTTCTCTGTTGTGGCCCCTGATGTATGGAACAACCTCCCACTCTCCAGGCTTTCTGCAAACTATGCAAAACTATTTGAAGAAAGATCCAGTTGGTCAGCTGTGTTGCTCTGAAGCAGTGGAAATGTTGCCAGGCAGGCCCTTCAGTTCTCTACATAGGACAAACAGGACAAACCCTATGCCAGAGGATAAATGGACACAAATCTGATATCAGGAATCACAGGACTGAGAAACCTGTAGGAGAACACTTCAACCTTCCAGGACATTCAATGGGTGACCCCACAGTAGCTGTTTTATTACAAAGGAACTTCAGGAACAGAATGGAAAGGGAAACTACTGAACTATAAGTTATTACAACAGTTGGAACAAAAACCTCCCCAGGACTCAACAGGGATATTGGGTTTTTTTTAATCTCATTACTCGTTCAGTCCTCACATATGTATTCTCAACAAGAAGGACTCTAAATCCTCTGTATTTTAATGCATTTTAGTGTATTTCTTTTTCAGAATAGTATATTAGAATACTGAATGTATGCAAGGGATTTTAGGATGTCTGTTGACATAACAGCATTTTTTGGAGACGGAGGTAGTGTTAAAGTGCCCTCCACCCTGAGAGGAGAGAATGAAGATTCCCAGCCACTTCCCACACTTAGAAAAAAAACACCTTTAGACATTTATCTCCTAGTTTGACATATTTATTGCTAACTTGTTATTTAGTGTCACTTTGCATATCGTGATCATCATCATGTTGCATGTTAATCTGGTGTTCATTCTCTGGCTATAAGTTTGAACCTTGCCTGCTCTTCTAATGTATTTGATAAAGTGTGCGTGCACACGAAAGCTCATACCTTGAATAAACCATTGTTGGTCTTAAAGGTGCCACTGGACTCTGAATTTTTATTTGAAGAAGCATGCCTGCACATGAAAGCTTATGCCCAGAGTTAAACTTTGTAGGTCTTAAAGGTACCACTGGACTCAAACTTTGTTCTGTTGCTTCAGACAACATGGCTATCTTCCTGAATCTATGCAAAAGTGAATTATTCAAGACAGCTTTTCCACGCAGGCAATAGGGTAGCACTGTACTAAATGATTCTCAGAGTTACCTAGATGAGTTATTAGGGATTGCAGTCTACACTACTGTGTTTGGTTTACTGAACAGGATACCGACTATGTAATTTTTTTTATCATTTAATGCGTTGTGTTTAGCTTACTGAAACTAAGGTTCTTCTCTGTATTTTTTTAATCATTTAATTAACAGGTTAAGGCTTATGCTTTGCTTCAGTTCCGTTCTTCGATTTCTGATTGGTTCTGCAACTCTAATCCTATTGCATCGCTTGTTGGATGTCACATTCTGTTGATTGCATTTTATGTATCTATTTGATTTTAGACTGTCCACCCCTGCCAAGGCGGGGCTCAGGGCGGTATACGATGTAAAAATTAATACAATATAATTATAATACAATTAAAAACCATAAAACCAGTAACTGCAAAAAGCTGGCAATAAAAATCCAGGAAAGCTAACTGCTCACGGGGGATGGTGATGATAATTTAAATTTCCGAATTGCCCCACCCCTGAGTACTCAGGGCTCTGTGCAATTTACGACGAGTAAAAAACTTACAAATACAATTTAAAATTAACAAATCAATTAATTCTAATGGCACAATCTCCAGATGGCGTCTGTACTTTAGTCTAAAATCTGCTTTGGGCTGTTCTTCCATCTCACGGGCAGGTTAGGAGGAGGCCAAAGCAGGCAGGATGGAAAAGAAGAAGAGGAGGGGACCAGCTGTGATGGAAAACCATTGCTGTCCCCAGCCAAAAGCCTGGTGGAATAACTCTGCCTTACAGGCCCTGCAGAATTGCATTACGTCCCACAGGCTGAGAAAGACCTGGCTCTGGTTGAGGACAGCCAGATGTCTTCATACGTCCTAGACCATTAAGGGCCTTAAAGGTCAAAACCGGAACCTTGAACCGGATCTGGTACTCCACTGGAAGCCAGTGCAGCCCATATAGCACAGATTGAAGGTGTCTTGAGTCCCAGATCCTTGTAAGGACCCATACTGCTGTATTCTGCGCTAGGTGGAGTTTCTGGGTCAGCCTCAAGGGTAGGCCCATGTAGTAATCCAGCCTGGAGGTGACTGCTGCATGAATTACAGCGGCTAGGTCCGGGCGAGACCGAGAAGGGGCTAGTTGACTCACTCTGTGTAGTCCACCTTGAGTCCAAGTAAGATAGGTGGACTATAAATGATGTATATAAAAATTAATTATTTTTTAAATCTTACATTTGCCTTGAGTGTGTAACATCCAGACAATATTGCCTTCACAAACACCACATTACTGGTAGCAACTTAAAATCTGGGAGGAGAAAAACGTTTTTCTGAGCTCAGTTGATGTTTGAGAGATGGTATCCCGAAAGAAAGGATGCTAAAACGCACCCATTTCACCTCTTTTGCACAAGCGTCAGTGATTGTAGGAGAACCTCAGGCCCCTCCTGGAGGTTGGCAGCCCTAGATACTAGGGTTAATTACTCTGAGTTGGGAAATTCCTGGAGATTTGGGGGTTGAGCCTGGGGAGGTGGAGGGACCTCAGTGGGTATATAATGCCATAGACTCCAAGCAGACATTTTCTCCAGGGGAACTGATCCCTGTCATTTGGAGATCGGTTGTAATTCCAGGAGATCTCCTGGCCCCATCTGGAGGTTGGCAACCCTATAAAGAACAAAGCCATCTAACCGTCTAAAGCTATCTCATGTCTAAAGAGCGCCATCTGTTCTTCCAGCAATGCCACACAGGGATACTCATGACAGGACACAAAGGTAGACAAAAAACCCCGCAGTATCGTTGCCTTAAGGTCTCTATGCTTACGATGACTCCTGATATATGCTCCCTCTGGAAAGGCAGCACACACACACACTTTCCAACCAAATAAACAGTCATTTAGTCACAAACTGGGCAATCTGGGACAGTCTTTGGAATGAGCAGGAGAAGATGAGGAGGTAAGAAGCTGTCAAATATCTCGTCTCTTTCTCAGTAGCACTACCAATATTTGTCTCTGCATCTATTTGATTAGCATCCAGGGCTATTTTGGGGCAGGAACGCACAGGAACGGAGTTCCGGCTGGCCCCTGAGTTGGCCACACCCAGCAGGGATCATTAGCATAATAGACCACACCCAACAGCAGAAGCTCATTAGGATTGGCTACATTAGGAGTATGTGGCCTAACATGCAAATTAATTCCTGCTACAAAAAAAGCCCTGGGTTTTGACAACAAACAAGGCAAACAGAATAAGAAGCAAAAGGTGGGTGTGGCTGGATGACCACTCTTCTGGTAACATGGGGGGTGTGGCCTAATACACTAATAAGCTGTGCTGTCAGTGGTGTGGCCTAATATGCTAACGAGTTCCTACTGGGCTTTTTCTACAAAAAAAGCCCTGTTAGCATCTATTTCTTGAAGCTCTTCCGTCTTCATTCTGCCACCGGCCCTTGAATATTAAAACATTAAACACAAAACAGAGCCTGTATCAATCTCCCAAACCAGCCATGGTTTCAATCCTTAACCACTGACATGAGGAAGGGAAAGGCTTTCTCTGATCACTCTAGGGAGGAGGAGGAAGAGAAGAATGGATTTATACCCCACCCTTCAGTACTCAAAGGAGTCTCAGAGTGGCTTATAATCTCCTTTCCCTCCCCCTCCACACAACAGGTGTCTCCTGTGAGGTAGGTGGGGCTGAGAGCTCTTTTGAGAACTGCGCCTGAGAACAGCTCTGAAAGAACTTGTAACTGACCCACAGTCACATCAGCAGCTGCATGTGGAGCAGTGGGGAACCAAACCCGGTTCTCCCAGATTAGTGTCCACACTCCTAACCACTACACCAAACTGCCCCTTCTATGTTCCCTCTTCCAAACTACAGACCCACATTTCCTTGTTGTGTATTATTAGCACCACACAATTCTCCCCCTACCCACCTGCGCATTGAGATATACAACACTGAACCCAAGCACCCACACACAAATCCAAGGTGGTAGAACAGTTTACAACTCAGATGAGGCTGTGGGAGACTCTGGTGTGAATCCCCACTCAGCTACAGAAGCTCTCGGGCAGTTACTGTCTCTCAGCCTGACCTACCTCACAGGGATGTTGCTGTGAGGGTTAAAGGGAGGAGAAGAGAAAGGTGGTATAAGATGCTTTGGATACCCATTAAGGAGAGCAGTTGCATTTAAACGTATCTGCTGATTCTTCCTAAAATGGCCATGATAAGAAGCTAAACTGACGTAGTTCAAAATCCCTTATTCTCATTTTGGGCCCTCTGCAATAGATCTATTAGGGTATATCTAAAGGACATCCCAGTCCCTTATGAACCCACCAATCATGACGGTCATCTTCAGAGGTCTTGCTTTGTCTGCCCCCACCTTCTGAGATAGGCGGATGGCAATTCGAGAGAGGACCATCTCAGTTGCGGTTCCAAAATTCTGGAACTCTCTCCCCACGGAGACTCATTTGTTCTGTTGCCATCTTCTGCCAGTGGGTGAAGACTTTTTTTTTCTCTTCATTTGGCATTCCCTGTTATCCCTCCTCTCAGGCCACTGTTTTCATTGTTTTAATGTTTATTTATGTGTGTTTTAGCTCTGGTTTTAGTTATTTCAATTATATGGATTTGCTGGCAAAGTAATTAACATTGCAAAGGTACACAATCTAATTAAAGTGTAGATAAAGGTTTGTTAAGGAACTAACGTACTTGGTAGTAAAGGAAAGAGACAGAGAGAGCGTCCTAAGAAGAAGAAGAAGAGATTGGATTTATACCCCACCTTTCACAACCTAAAGGAGTCTCAGAGTGGCTTACAAACCTCTTTCCCTTCCCCTCCCCACACCAGACACCTGGTGAGGTAGGTGGGGCTGAGAGAGCTCTCTCTCCAGAACTGCCCTTGAGAGAACAGCTCTGAAAGGACTGACCCAAGGTCACACCAGCAGCTGCATGTGGAGGAGTGGGGGGTCAAACCTGGTTCTCCCAGATTAGAGTCTTAACTACATCACTAGCTGAGAGACAGAGAGACTAAGATCACACACATAATTAGCTATGTGATAGGCACCAATGCCATGTGGATTTTAAGGGCGCGATAACACACCAGAACATCTGGCAAGCATCCCACACCCATCGGCAACCCGTTTCTCTCCGCTGAAGAAGTGGAGTTAAAAGATACTAGGGAAAGTCCAGTATCAAACAGGTTTGCTACGGGCCACAGACGGCTATCCCCGACACCATGAGTGCACGCTGGAGTGATCACACGGGGAAAGTCCGTCTGTGGCCCGTAGCAAACCTGTATACTTTGTATACTAGACATTGCCTGTGCCAACAGGTTTTTTGTTGGTTTTCATGGTTTTTAAGATTGGTTTTATTATATGTACTTTAATGTTGGCTGCTTCAGTAGCCCTGATGAGGCCAGAGAGGGGTATAAATTTCGTAAAATAATGTATATATATACTTGAAGAAGCCTGCAAATAAGCATAAAGTCTTTCTGCTATTACAGCAATTATTGAATACAATAAAGAGCACAGGCTGTTTCCTAACCCCAAAAGTTTTATATTTATGGTCAGCCCGTAGGGTATCAAGGGCTTGGGTGGCATGGTTCTCCACCTCCAAAACTCTAATGGGTTTGTCTGCCATACAGATGCACCGTGTGAAATACCAACAGCTGGAATGAATGAGCCACACGAAGGCCAAATATCCAAAGTGCATAAAACCAAGTGGAAGTGTCAATAGATATTTGAGTCAAGGGTGTCTTGCACAGAATAGTGGGGAATTAATAGCTGTTTTGCTTCTTCGGCTACTGAAAAATCAACACTCAGCTGATGTGATGTTCCATTAGCACAGAGGTCTTTCCAAACACGCACCCTCTAGGGAGCTTTCCACATTGACCTGCCCGTCAAGGAACATCTGCACATTTCGAATGGTTCAAAGGCACGTTTGGCACACACCCTGCATTCCCCTGTATTTGCCTGTATTGGCAGCAACTGTCTTCTTGATAGGTAAGGCAAAGGCCCCTTCACTTGCCCAGCATTGTCTTACAGAGCTGGATTGCAACAGCTGCCTCAGGAGGTGGTGAGCTCCTCCTCACTAGCAGTCTTTAAGCAGCGGCTGGACAAATGCTTGTCAGGGATGTCCGACCTAGGCTTTAGCTCGCCTTAATGCCATTCACTCAGAAGTATTACAGGGCAAATTTTTTGTTGTATTTCATATTCAGATAATCTCTGCCCTTGTGGTGAGGGAAAAACTGACACTCTTAGAAAATACCAGAATGTTGGTTTTTTGCCGCTTTCAGGAACTGTTGGACCTCACCGCTTTTAACATGCTCTTTGTTTAATAAACTTTAAGGGGATAATATTCTCTTTCTGGTGCTAGACAGTACTCCTGAACGCAACCTACTTGGTCGCCAAATTTCTGTCTAACGTATTTTCCTTTGTAAATAATGTATTATTCATTTAGTCTTTTTTTTAGACCTTTTTTTTTGAGGGGGGGAAGAGGTGCCGGAACTCTCAAGAGAGAAATGAAGTTTGCAATCTGTATACTGAAAACTCGTGAACTTTTAAACATTTTAAAAAGAGTTTTGTCGAAGAAGTTCCAGAATGCTGTTTCGGCATGTTCCCTCAGAAAAAAAGCCCTGTATCTGATCACAGGGGCTCTGAAAAAGAAAGTAAGGAAAGACTGCTGCAATTTTTTTATCCATTCTGGTTAAGGAAGCGAGTTTGAGATCCTCACTGAGGAATACTTTAAGGAATCCCGGGACCTTGTTACATATTTTGGTTTCTTCGTGTACCCCATGGGTCTTGGAGATCAGATGCGCAGTATGAGTTCTGTGCCTGGAACACAATTTACAGGCACATGGAGGTTGATTCAGATTGGGACCATGGGGAAAAGGGCCAGTTTGGTGTAGTGGTTAGGAGCGTGGACTCTAATCTGGGAGAGCTGGGTTTGATTCCCCACTCCGCCACATGCAGCTGTTGGTGCGACCTTGGGTCAGTCATAAGTTTTTTCAAAGCTGTTCTCTCAAGGGCAGTTCTCGAGAGAGCTCTCTCAGCCCCACCTCCCTCACAAGGTGTCTGTTGTGGGGAGGGGAAGGGAAAGGGATTGTAAGCTGCTCTGAGACTCCTTCGGGTCCTCTTCTTCTTTTTGAAGTCTTTCCCTCATGCGATTTTTTTCAACTTGAAAGGGCCCTAGGAAAGGCCTGGGGGAACCAACATGTACGGATGGACTAGGCTTAAAGTTTCCCCATTGGGAAAAATAATACCTCTGGGACCAGATTGTCCAGTAGCATCTTAGAGACCAATAAGATTTTGAGAGTATAAGCTTTCTAGAGTCAAAGCTTCCTTTATCAGATACCCCCCAAATCTTGCTGGTCCTTAAGGTGCTACTAGACTCAAATCAGGTTTTCCTACTGAAGTGCAGACTAACATGGTCACCCTCTGAAACTGCTCCTTCAACCATTTTAGGCTGGGAAAACAGTGTTGGAGAGAAGTTTTAAGCTCCTTCTGAAAATCAGACCTCTTGTGCCAATGAACTGAGTTTGAAACACAGCGCTCACAATGTCTGACTGCCGGGACTCAGAGAAGATCTGAGGAAAATGTGACATTTTGTTTAATTTTTTTAATGCCACCTTTCCATTCCTTTCAGGAGAACTGACAAAACTTAAAAACAAGTTATATATATAGAAGAGGAGAGATTGGATTTATACCCTGCCCTTCACTATCCGAAGGAGTCTCAGAGCAGTTTACAATCTCCTTCCCTTCCTCTCCCCACAACAGACACCCTGTGAGGTAGGTGGGGCTGAGAGAGCTCTTTCGAGGACTGCTCTTGAGAGAACAGCTCTGAGAGAACTGTGACTGACCCAAGGTCACACCAGCAGCTGCATGTGGAGAAGGAGCGGGGAATCAAACCCGGTTCTCCCATATTAGAATCTGCGCTCCTAACCACTACACCAAACTGGCTCTCTAAACAGTTCACAAAGACAGAGACATATAAATGTACAAACATGAACAGGAAGGAACGGCAATAAGGGTCACTGAGGGAACACCAAACAAAAGAGAAAAGTCTTTACCCTCTGGTGAAAGACAGTGATAGAGAAGGACAAGCAAACCTCATAGGGAGGGAATTCCATAATTTAGTGCCACGACTGAGAAGGCCCTTTCTCAGGTTGCCACCTGTCTCACCTCAGATGGAGGAGGCACCCAAAACAGGGCCTCCCAAAATGACAGCGGTTGGGTAGGTTCATGAGGGACTTAGGCACCCTGAAAACCAGGTTGTGAGCTTAAAATGGCTCAGAAGGATGCCAAACTCAGCTCTGTAAAACAGAAGAGAGAAGAGATTGGATTTTTATACCCCACCCTTCACTACCCAAGGAAGCCAGTCTGGTGTAGTGGTTAAGTGCGCGGACTCTAATCTGGGAGAACCGGGTTTGATTCCCCACTCCTCCACTTGCACCTGGCTGGATGACCTTGGGCAAGCCATAGCTCTGTACCAGCTGTTCCCTCAAGGACAGCTTGGGAAAGAGTTCTCTCAGCCCCACCTACCTCACAGGGTGTCTGTTGTGGGGAGGGGAAGGGAAAGGAGTTTGTAAGCCGCTCTGAGACTCTTAAGTGAGTGAAGGGCGGGGTATAAATCTAATCTCTTCTCTTCTTCTCTTCTAAGTCTCAGAGTGGCTTACAAACTCCTTTCTCTTCCCCTCCCCACAACAGACACCCTGTGAGGTAGGTGGGGCTCAGAGAGCTCTTTCGAGGACTGCTCCTGACAGAACAGCTCTGAGAGAACTTGTGACTGACCCAAGGTCACACCAGCAGCTGCATGTGGAGGAGCAGGGAATCAAACCCGGTTCACCCAGATAATAAGAGTTTCCACACCTAACCGCTACACCAAACTGGCTCTCTACAGTACCAAACAGTACTGTAGGTCCCACTCAGTTCAGGCCCGGACAGCCGCATCAACCATCAGTGAAGCTCACCCATTGCCTCCTCCTGCACTGCCACCAACCAATGTTAGAGTAAGAAGAGGCAGCTGGGTGAGCTGCAGCGAAGACTTTTGTTGCCCCTGAAAGGTCCAGGCCAAGCAGCCCTTGCAGCACTGGTGCAGCCTCTGGACCCTGGCTCCGCTAGCTTGTGGCTGGCATGGGCCCTTCCAGGCAGTGGCCCAACAGGAGTTTTCCCTGTGAGTTAAGTGCCCAAGCTGCCCCTGCCTAAGGCACACTTTCTCCCTGATGGTATTGAGGACAGTCTGTTGGGCAATGAAGACATCTGGCTGTCCTCAACCAGGGCCAGGGCTTTCTCGGACCTGGCCCCCTACCTGGTGGAACTCTCTGCCAAACAACATTTATTTATTCATCACATTTATTAATTAATTGCCCAGTCCCTGCTAATGGTGGGCTCTGTGCGATGTACAACTGTCATAAGAAGAAGCATCACTAGCACCTTTCAAAAAGAGGTCAGATGGCAAATAATAATTAATCATAAGAACATAAGAGAAGCCAATGTTGGATCAGGCCAGTGGCCTATCCAGTCCAATACTCTGGGTCACACAGGGGCCAAAAACACCAGGTGCCCTCAGGAGGTCCAGCAGTGGGGGCAGGAAGCCCTCCCACTGTTGCCCCCCCCCAAGCACCAAGAATTCAGAGCATCACTTGCCCCAGACTGAGAGGTCCTATCTATACTTTGTGGCTTATAGCCACTGATGGACCTCTGCTCCGTTTTCAAGCTGCCGGCCACTTCACGGGCAGGAGTGGGGAGGAGGTGGGCAAGGCAGCTAAACAGCAGGAGTGGAAAAGGGTGCCAGCCAGGTGGAAACTGTTGCTGTCCTCAACCGAAAACCTCAGTGCCCTGCGGGACTTGTTGCTGTTTCACAGGGCATGTAAGGCAGAGGTGTTCCACCAGGTGTTTGGGTTGAGGACAGCAACAGTTTCCCATATGTCTAGCACTCCTCTTCCTCCGCCTCCCCCCTCTACAAGGCAATGGCACTTTCTGGAATCATCGCCATCAGACTGGCTTAGATCGCTGTTAAATGTATTTGATGTATTACTGAACTTCGGGATTTTTATAATGTTTATCACCGTTGTATGCCACCCTGAGCCCTGTTTTTCAGGGGAAGGTGGCTTACAAAGATTAATAAACAAAGATACAGTGACTGGGGTGTGATAGTGGAGGAGCAGATAGCCATGTTATGTAGATAAACAGACTGTATGTCCCTGTTCTTCAATGATGCAACCTTTGCATTGTTCCAGTCTTAGGCAGGTTCCATTCAAGCAGCTCAGGGCAGCCATAGAACGCATGGATGGCCAAAGAAACCCGCAGAATCCAAACAAGGGGAAGGTGGAACAGAAGGGTGAACCGACGATCACAAATGTGCACCACAGAATCATAGAGTTGGAAGGGTCCTCCAGGGTCACCTAGTCCAACCCCCTGCACAGTGCAGGGAATTCATAAATATCTCCCCCTCCACACCCCCAGTGACTGCTGTTCCACCCCCAGAAGATGACAAAAAACCTCCAGGATCTCCAAACTGGCCTGGAGAAAAATTGCTCCAAAGTGGCGATCAGCATTTCCCTGGGTGTGTAAGAAAGGGCCACAAGAACTAAGCACTGAGGCAGCCCTTCCTGCCCTCCCTCTCATGATCTGCCTAAGTTCACGGAATCAGCATTGCTGTCAGATGGCCATCTCGCTTCTGTCTGAAGACCTCCCAAGAAGGAGAGCCCACCACCTCCCAAGGAAGCCTGTTCCACTGAGGAACTGCTGTCAACTTCTTCCTAATGTTTAGCCGAAAACTCTTCTGATTTAATTTCAACCCACTGGTTCTGGTCTGACCTTCTGGAGCAACAGAAAACAACTCTGTTCCATCCTCTATATGGCATCCCTTCAAGTACTCGAAGATGGTTATCATACCACCTCTCCTCTCCAAGCTAAACATACCCAGCTCCTTTCCTCATAGGACTTGGTCTTCAGATCCCTCACTGTCTTCATTGCCCTCTTCTGGGTTTGCAAATACAAAATATATAGGGCCCATAACATTAAATGGTACATCCATACTTTAATTATGGCTGTCTTGATCAGAAGTAATACACCAGAGGAGAGATGACGAGAGAACTGAAAAGTTTGGTATGGGGAACCAAAAATGATCCAAAGTCATGGTATGAAAGGCTGAGAAGAGTTCTGACCATTCAGGGAAGAAGAATGGAAGCCATTGGATGGATGGAAAACCATTTGCAGGTAAAATTGTGGACCACTTCATAGATTATACTTTGTTGCTCATTAGATTTCAATAGCACGCAAAGAAATTAAGCATAGCTGGTAAACAATAGATATAAGGAAATGAGGGGGGGGGGACAACAGTATTTGAACTAGACTATAGGAAGATTCTAGTTGGGAAAATGCATTGTAACAAAAAAAATGTCAAATGTGTGCTTTCCTCCACAAGAAAACGCAAGGGAAAGAGCACTTGCAGAGAAAAATTAGTAGGCAGAAGGTGTTTAAACTCTTCACCACCTGCTAACTTCCCTTGCAATCAAATTCCACGCTTCGCTATTTTAAAATCTCCCGTTGAGTGAGAAATAGCAGGAGAAAGTCTTGGCAGGGGCCAATAGTCTACAGGGAGGGTTAAAACCCCTTCCGCCCCACCCAGCAGGGGCGTAGAGTTTGTAAATCCCGGGGGGGGGGCTCTCTCATGCGCGGGCGCGCACGGGACCATGTCCCCGCCGCTCCTCCCCCCCCCGGCCCCAGGGTTGCCCCCGATTTGGGTGTTCTTCCCCCAGGCAGAAGGCCGCGAGAGCGCCGTCCGCCAGAGACCAGAACAGTCCCCCTCCCTGCCTTCGCCCCTTCGGAACTCCAAACGACCCCTCTTTAGCGGACAGGAGGCTCTTGGTTCTGGCTGCCAGACTCGCTTCCAAGCAGCTGTACTGAAGACTGCAGCCAGAGTCGTAACGAGTCAAAGCACGTTTACTCCAAAGCCAGTCCCGCGGCGGCCAATGTTTGGGGTAAACGCCTTTCCTCGGGATGAACGCCTTTCCTGGCTGGCTGGCTGGCTGCCGCGCTCGCGTGGGACCATGTCCCCGCTGCCTCTCTCCCCCCCCCCTGCCCCAGGGAGGCAGGAGGACAGGCCGGGGGTGGGGGGGAAGGAGAGGCGGCGACGGCCAGCTGGCCGGTTGACTGGCCACCGGCGGGCGCTCCATTTTGCCGGGGGTGGCTGAGTCCCCCCCGGGAAATTTCGGGGGAGGCTCGAGCCCTCGAGCCCCCCCGTAGTTGACGCCCATGCCACCCAGTTACTTTTGGCAAATCCCTTTCTACTCCTGCATGTACATGTGAACTCGGCAAGTGCAACTTTGGTAATGGCTTAGTCAAAGGTTCAGCACCTTCACCTTCCTGATCGCTGGCCATCGATGAACTGCCCAGAATTAAGGAGCAAACAACAGGCAACATTTTGCAACCGAGACTATATTCTGTTGCAAACTTTCACAAGAGCCTGGATGGAAGAAACCAGCCAATTTCTGATCCAGTAGTGGTTGCTTTTTTTTTTTTTAATGTTCATTTTACAATTGTAGAAATGTCAAAAGGTGGCAACCTCTCATTCCTTCACCAGGATGAGGACCTTTCCTCCACACTAATAATAAGAGTAGAAGGGTTGAATTATACCCCACCCTTCACTCGGAATCTCAGAGCAGCTTACAACCCCCTTCCCTTCCCCACAACAGACACCCTGTGAGGTAGGTGGGGCTAAGCGCTCTTCCAAGGACTGCTCTTGAGAGAACTGCTCTGAGAAAACTGTGACTGGCCCAAGGTCACCCAGCTGGTTGCGTAGGGAGGAGTGGGGAATTGAATCCGGTTCCCCAGATTAGAGTCCGCTCCTCTTAACCACTGCACCAAACTGGCTGCATGCTGGCAAGTTGCAACCAGACCTAACCTAGCTATCCCACACTCATTAGATCATGGAAGCGAAGCAGGGTCAGCTCTGGTTGGTACTTGGATGGGAGATCACTCAAGAAATTCCAGGGTCACTATGCAGAGGCAGGCAGTGACAAACCACCTCTGAATGTCTCAAAAATAGTCACAACTGATTCATGGAGACCCCATGGCCATTGGGTTTTCAAGGCAAGAGATGAGCAAAACTGGTTTGCCATTGCCTGGCTCTGCATAACAACCCCATGCTTCTTCGGTGGTCTCCCATTCCAGTACTGACCATAAGAGTAAAGTCAATTTGAAAGGACTCCTCCTATAAGAGTCCCTCATCAGATATGCATAACTTGTGATGTCCAAAGCCAAATTCCACACAGCTGGGACCTCAGTCTCTTGTTACTCCCCCCCCACATCAATCACCTGCACAAGTAAACACCTCAACTAAAAATTCCTATAACTCAAGTTTTAAAAACCAGAAAGAGATCAAGATGGGTAGCCATGTTTGCCTGCAGCACGAGAAAAAAGCAAGAGTCCAGTTGCACCACTAGCAAAATTTGTGGCAGGGTATGAGCTTTTGTGAGTCGCCGCTCACTTCTTCAGAAAGAAATGAGCTTAACACCTGGTCATGATTCATGTTCTTTTGTTTGATACAAACCCAAAATGAAACTAGGAAAACATCGGGCTTTTACATATCTCCATATATTAAGGCCCCTTTCCATACAATTAATTCTGTGTCCGAAGGTGGAACACCACAGCCACCTCAGCTAAGGGTTCCATGTGTGGCGTATCTTTAAATTTCTTTTTATAACTCTATATTTATTAATTTTTCATAAATTTTAACAACATACAATAATCATTAACATAAAACGTAACCAACAACTAACAAAACCCAATATTCTGTTCATAACCAGCAACCATTCAGTCTATAACAGTTGCAGAAAGTTAATACAATATAAACTCTTTATACTTAGCTGGAAGTTTTGTAGTGTCATTTATATTCATTTCTATGTATTGAAAAAACGAGAACCATTTCCCCACAAAATTTAGATTTGTAGAGGAATCATCCGCAATCAGTAACTGAGTTGCAAATTTTATCTTGGTATTATTATGTCCCATACTTTTTGATACCATTGCCGTACAGTTGGAATCTTTAATGATTTTCAATATTGTGCTAACAAAGTCTTAGCTGCAATTAATAAAAGTGCTGCCACTTCTGCCTTCATTTTGGTTAAAGAGATGGATTCCCAATGGTTTAATAAAACTGAATCTGGTGTGGCCGGGATATCTTGGTCTATTATTTTCCCCACATTTAAAAGGATGGCATCCCAAAAGGACCTCACTTGTGGGCAAGACCACCAACAATGTAGGAAAGTTCCAGGTAATTTGCCACATTTCCTACATGAAGGGAGTTAATGGTTTGACTATGAAATAGTCTCTTAGGTGTTAGATACCATCTCAAATAAAGCTTGAAATAATGTATAAAGATTTTGTAGTATAAAGGGGAGAGGTTTATATCTTTTGCCACTGAGTGTCAGTAAGTTGAATTTGGCAATCTTTATGCCATGCACTCTGTTGTGTAGTTAAGCCTTCCCATTGCTTTTGAGTCAATTGACAATATATAATCTTTATGGCACCCTGCTTACTACATATATCATTTCTAATTGATTCCTCAAAACCAGTTAATGATCTATCCAATGTGGTTTTCAAGTCATTAGTAGTAGCCATATGATGAAGCATATATTTCAGCCATGGTATCGAAAACTGATATTTTTTTTCTAACTGTTCTTTGGACCATATTTTTCCTTTTATGCTAATTTGGTTTAATCTAAAGATTTTCTTTTCCCTCCAGATTTTAAAAGAGTCCCCTCTTTGTCCTGGTTCAAACCATTGCTGTCCCCATACTGGAGAAATACTAGCGGCCAGCACAGTTCTGTATCTGTCCCATAGCTTTAAGGTAAATTCTAAGAAAGGGTTACCTAAGACTTGTTGGCCTCTCTGTTTGGGGGTATTCCATATAATTTCATGCATATAATAGGGTTTAAAATATTCTGTTTCTATTTTCACCCAGACCTTTTGTGTTGTAGGTGAAGCATAGTATAATACATTTTTGAGTTGTGCAGCTAAAAAATACGTTCTTAAATCTGGCAAAACAAGACTGCCCAATTGTGTGGGGTGAGTTAATAAAGTATAGCTAAGTCAAGGAGGTTTTCTGTCCCACAGGAAAGATTTCCAAAGCAATTGCCACACATAAAACTCTTTAGTAGGTATCTGGATTGGCAGATTTTGAAAAAGAAACAAACATTTGGGGAATAGTATTGTTTTTATCAAATCAAACTTTTCTAACAGAGTTAAATTAAATGTAGACCATTTATTAAGTCTTTCACCAATTTGGTTAGAGGTAGATAATTACTTTCAAAAAGTGTATTTAAATTTGATGGAATAATAATTCCTAAATGTTCCCAACACTTAAAGAACCCATTTAAAGGGAAAGTGTTTGGTAATATAATCTTTTCCGCTTCTGAAATATAAGGATATAATTCTGTTTTGCTAAAATTAAATGTAAACCCAGACACTGAAGGAATAAAGCTATTTTTTCTAACAGTGGCTTTAAAGAGTCTCTTGGTTTTTTAAGATAAATAATGGTATCATCTGCAAAAAGACCCAATTTATAAATGTCCATTCCAATGGGTATATCCATTATTGCAGAGTCTTGTCTGAGTGCTCAAGCCAGGGGCTCTAAGGACAGCGCAAAAAGAATTAGAGAAAGCGGGCAACCCTGTCTCATCCCGCGTGATAAAAGCAAGTCTCCTGATCTATAGTTCTTTACCATTATTTGGGCCTTTGGGGCATTGTATATAGTATCAATTATTCTCAAAAAGTTAGGCCGAAAATTCATTAGTTTCAATACTTCTTTCTGATAGGGGATTTCAACCTTGTCAAAGGCCTTCTCTCTGTCAAGTGCTAAGATAGCTAAGGGGATTTTATATTTCCTGCAATGATTTATAATACTAAGAGACTTTCTAATATTATCAGAGATTGAACGCCCAGGGATAAATGCAGATTGGTCCAGATGTACATAATTTTTTATTTTGTCAAGTCTAGCCACGAAAATTGAAGAGAAATTTTTAAAATCATGATTTAAAATTAAAATTGGTTGGTAAGATTCCACCCTACATTTATCTTTACCTGGTTTCAATATTACTATTACTCTTGCCTCAGACTAGGACTGAGGCATTTTCCCATTTGTTAACATAAAATTACAGGTTTTCATTAGAGGTTCTATAAGAAGAGATTGAAATTGCTTATAAAATTTAATAGGCAGTCCATCTCTACTTGTATATTTATTTATTTTTTATTTTCCTATGGCTGTTTCAATTTCCATTTTCTCAGTTGGCTTTTCCAAAAATTCATGATGTTCCTTATTTAATTTAATATCAAATTTGGTGGATTTCAAATACTCCTTTATAGGTATAATTTGTGGGATCCCCGATGTATATAATTCGTTATAATAATTATAAAAAGCTGCATTAATGTCTTTTGATAACACTGCCTTTTGTCCATTGGACTTCTGTATAGCATGGATTTGTGACGAGGTTGATTTTTGGGTTATTCTATATTTCAACCATTTTATAGCCCTAGATGTTTTTGTGATGTATCTTTGCTTTAAATATAATAAGTTTTTTGTATTGCTGAGGTTTCTAACACTTCTAGCTTTTTCCTTTTTGCCTCCAATTTTCTAAGGGTTTTTTTACCCTCAAATTTCTTGTGCCTGGTTTCTAATAATGATATCTTGGCCTTCAGGTCATTAATAACTTGTCTGTTTTTTTTGGTAGGTTGAAGCCAAAGATAAAAGCTTTCCTCAGAGTACTGCCTTAAAAGCGTCCAAAATATTTTCTTGTGAAGCTTCACAATGGGAGTTAAATTTAAAATATTCCTGGATGTCTTTAGCTATAGAATCACTAAAGCTTTGTTGTTGTTGCAGCAATAATTTAATGACCACATAGGGCCCCTACCATCATTTTCTTTTTTTGGAGAAGTAGCATGAAACCCAGGCATGGTCTGAGATTATTCTGTTTCCAATTTCTGCATCATGGATTTGATCCATAAAGGTAGTGGAAGCTAATATGTAGTCAATCCTAGAGTAAATGTTGTGAACAGAAGAAAAATATGTAAAATCTTTTACGCCCTGATTTAATTCACACCAGACATCAGAGAGATTATACAAATCCAGCATTTTTCCAAGTTCTGTGGATTTCAGTAATTTGTTGTTCCTCTTTTTTGTATTTTATGAGTTCTATCTATATTTGGATCTATTATTAAATTAAAATCGCAGCCTATGAGTAGGTCTCCATTTCTGAATGCTTGTAATTTTTCTAATGTTTCATTTATAAATTGTTGTTGCATTTATTATTTGGTGCATAAACTGATGCAATAGTTAAGGGGGTGTCCCTAAGGTCTCCTTTAATAATAATAAATCTGCCTCTTTTATCTGTCTCAATGTGTTTTACTTTAAATGGGACATTTTTTGGGATAAGTATTGCCACATTCCGAGATTTAGACGACCCCTGGGCCTGATATGTTTGCTCAAACCACTTGGATTATACAAGGTTAGTTGCCGCTTTCTTCTGATGAGTCTCCTGTAAGCACAAAAAGTTGGGTCGTTCCTTAGACATGAAATTACTTTCCTGACCTTGACTGGGTTGTTCAAACCTCTGCAGTACCATGAGATAAACTTATAGCTTTGCTGCATGTTCTATGAAGTTACAGGGCTACTTTTAACCTAAAGAATTTTAAGATGTTTGTTTTATACCTATAAAACTTAATGAGTATTGAACAGTTGCCAATAAAAAAGAAGAAAAACAAGCCTTATTCAGGCTAACACTTCAGAGCCCTCCTATAGGGGAGGGTAGAGGGAGATATCCAAAAACCTCCCTATCCCAAAGTAAACCAAACCAAACTGTGGGGGAGTTCTGAGGTAGAGTTATAAAAACACATCCTTATTCCCTCCCATCCATCACTGTTATAATTAGATTCCTAAACGATGCTTTTCACTTAATAAAAATTTCTCAGTATAGACACTTAACTAATTATTTAATCTAAGATTTATTAATATTATCTAATATGCATTGTAAAATGGCTCATATTATTAAAGCTGTCTTAAAATAAGTTCAGCTATTTAATTAATAACATAGTGGCAAAACAATTTAAACAACCAAATAATTTTAATTCCCCATTTCCCATAAAAGGCTAGAATAAAGTGCTTAAATATGCTGTCTCCTAACTTATCTTATATACTAATAGGTAAACCTTAGACTATAATTATTGCTTTAATTATTTCCAACATTAAATCTCAATGAATTTTAACCTTAGAGCAAAAAGTATTTAAAAAAGGAAACTTAACCACAATCTGGAGCTTCTATCTTAAACTATTAAACACTCAGTCCCTTTGAGATCAAAAAAGACTATAGTACCATATTCATTTAAACCATCTATTGTCTTATACTATAAAATATTAATGTCAACCTGATAATTCCATATTAACTGTTTATGTTATCAACCATAAATCACTGTTAACTTCACAGTAGGGCATAAAGAATTAAACATAGAAAACCTTAATCTAAGCCTAATCTTTTATTATAAGGGTTTATCAAACTACTATTTTATGAGGTTCTAAATCTTAAAGCATTACTTAACCAGACTTACAATTTCTTACAGTTTTACTCTATTTTCCTCCTCCCTCTCCTCATCTAATTGCCATATAGAATAATTGTTTTAACATCTTAACCGTTTTATGAGCCACAAATATAATTGCAAAAAAGGATAGTTAGAAACATATTTTTTAAAAACCACATTCAAAGTTGCAGGTTAAGAAAAAACGTTCTATTTCCTTGTTTCACTTCAAGGTACCAATAGTGGGGCTTCAGGTAACAGAGTTTTTTAGTTTAGAGTTCAGAATATAACGGTCGTCCTCTTCATCAGATGTAAGACTTAAATTTAGTGCCAGTAGTGGTTTCTTCCCTGATTCAATATCCGAAGCTTGCAAAAGAGGTCCATCATGGAAAATCAAAATATCTGAAGACTGGCTCCAGCGGAACTTGATTTTGGCTTCATATATTTTCATTGCAAACACTTTCAGGAGCCTTCATTTGTCAAGCGCCTCTAGGGAAAGATCCAGCAGAAGCCTCACTTTCTCTCCATTGTGAGACAACGCTCCTTGTTTCCATGCCTCTTGTAGGATTTTGTTCCACGTTCGAGGGTAAACAAATTGGGCCATGATGTCCCAGGATCATCCTCATCTTGCCATCGCCGTGGGACCTAGTCGGTAGGCTTGTGCGATTGCAGGAGCCAGACCCTCTTCAAGGCGTAGCATTTTTGCTAACCACGTGGAGATAAAAATAGCTAGGTCTGTGTTCCGTTCCACATTTTCAGCCAGACCCCTAAATTTCAGGTTCTGTTGCCTCCATCTTTGTTCAAGGTTTATAATTTTAAGGTTTAGCATTTGTTCCCTATCTTGTAGAGCTTTGACGTCGTTTTGTAACTTTTCTCTGACCAACATGGCCATCTCTGCCGTCTTTGATGTTTCTTTCAGTTCTTTAGTTAGTTCTGTTAACATATTATTGATAGGGTTCAACATTTCCTCCATTGCCTCTCTAATCAACTTAGTAATATCAAATTTAAATTCAAACAAGTTCTCCCTGGTTAAACACCTGGTGTTTCCATCAGGCTCAGCCTCGGGCGCCATCTTGGAGCAGGAGGCCTCTTCGCTCTCCACCATCTTCTTTGGGTCCCCTCGTGGAAAATAAGACTTTATTGAGGTATTTTCTTTTTGTTGCAGTTTCACCTTTGGTGCATCCATTACCCAGCGATGCTCCGCCCCCCCCATTTTTAATATTTTTATTGATCAGGTTAGGCCAAGGGGTGAAGCACCCAAAAACCCCTCAGATGTGGCTTTTCACCATTACTGTTGGTAGACAGTTTGATACCATCATTTACAATTAGGAGCCAAATCAAGAAATAAAAGGGATATACAAGCCTACACTCCTTCTTTGGATCCCATTGTGAATATGCTGAAAATGTTGACATAAAAGTCCAATATATTTCTTAGCATGTACACTTACACAGTGCAGACTTAAGCAGAGGTACACCCTTCTAAACCTATGGATTCCCAGAACCCTTTTAGGATTGCAGGGTCAGGACTGTGGCCTAAGCGTGCAGTTCTGAGTCAGTGGGAGGATTTCCATTTTCAACATTAGCATCAACATGACGCTCCATGAGGATTTCTCTTACACTGCATAGCAGCAATAATGTTACCTGCATCAAGTAGATTGGAGGCGTACCAGCAGATTAGTCAAGATAAAATGCCAGCTATACGTACCTGGTTATATCCCAAGTATTAACGTATTGAAGAGAAAGAGCTAGAATACGAATTCCTTGAATCAAGGCTGGGCACAGTCAATTTTTGTTGTTGAGATACTTGAAGTCTACTCCAATCAATTGTCCCCATGTGTGTTTAGTAGACCCCAATCACACAACCAAAGCATTGTCAGTTTTCTTTCATATGCGAACTACGCAGATGTGCCTGCACAAGGCATGCAAAAAGACATTGCGCAGAATAAAGATCAGACAAAGAAACCGCCCAATATTAGCATTCATGCTTTTGCTTCTAGCACAGGTTACCCAAACCATGTGGTATATGAGCACCTGATTAATGATTTGACAGGGTTTGAGTCCTGTGGCACCTTTAAGACCAACAAATTTTTATTCACGCTATAGGCTTTTGTGTGCAAGCACTTTGTCAGATCAAGTGGCTCCTTTATGTTGCTTTGAGATCTTGTGTTAAATACTACAGGGTAAACCTTGAGATCACTGTTAGTATATGTTGCGTGCAGTGAGCTCAGAGTGATTGAGATATGACCCTGCACCTATGTTGGAAACACATGGACAAACCACCAAATGATCTAATGCATGCATGCAAGGGGTGACAAAGAAAACACAACAGATTACCTACACTTTAACTATCCATGGTACTTCTCTAAGCACCAGGCTGGATGTGGCCGTAGCCTGTGCAGTCCATCTCCAAATTTCAGTGTCCATTAGGCAGTGCTACTGCATGAGCATGACCAGTTTCTGAGGTCATAAGGAAAAGCTCGCCTCAAGATTTCCTCAGTCCAAATATGGTCTTAAGTCTACCCTATGCCATTCCAAAGCCATCTCACTTCTCTCAAGATTCACTTTTTTTAGAGCATACCCACAGCCCTTTGGGAAACCCTGTATTTGATCATACGTATGAATGAATCTGTGTCCAAAGGATGTGTCTATAGTATTATTATTATGGCACTTATTTAATCAACTTGTTTATATGCAGTTTTGCAACATGATTTTAAGGCAATCATTTGTGTAATTTATCAGTTGGCTTATTTTAAGTGATCGTTAAAAGAGAAAAGAGGCAAGGGTTTTTTAAATAGTGATTTCCCCGGTCCAGAGCCCCAGTTTATAATGTTTTAAATAAAAAATACTTAAAATTTTGGGTTTTACGTTTTTAATGCATTTTATATCATGTGTGCTTTATCTAAGTTGTAAGCTGCCTTGAGCTCCGTACTGGAAGAAAGGCAGCTAATAAAGGTTTTAAACAAATAAACATACAAACCACCTCTGCTTCTCACTTGCTGGGCGTCACCGTAAGTTGGCTGAGACTTCACACACACACACACACAGAGCCTGAAAGTGGAAATCATCACGTAAGGGTGTGTGTGACACTGCAGCAGCATTTCCCACAAGACGAGGCCAGATTCCTACACTACCTTCGGGGCATGGGGGCTGCTTCTGCATCACCCATTCTTCTGTGAACCAAGACAAAAAACTGTGGCCATCCCATGTGTGCGCCCTACCATGCAGTGACAGTGATAAAGGGTTTCTGGAACTGTGTCGCATCGGACCATGCAGAAAGGGTTACCATGATGCCAAGGAAATGTATTAATTGGGCATAGTGATTTCCCAAAACTACAAAGCACCGGATCATGTGTTAAAAAACAATAGAGTTACAGTCCTGAAAACTGATTAGCAGAGTGATCTCTGCAGAGTTAGTCAAGGCTAACTCCATTGATTTCAATGGGCTTTGGCTGCAGGGTAACTGCAGGGGGATTGCACTCCAACAAGGCAATCCTAAACTAGGGCTGTCATCTCCCACTTGGGGAATTCCTGGCGAGGATGAGGTTTGGGGAAGGGAAAGGACCTCAGCAGGGTACAATGCCCTAGATTCCACCCTCCACAACAGCAGCCTGGAGATCAGTTGTAATTCTGAGTGATCTCCAGCCCCCACCTGGAGATTGTCAGCCCCATCCTAAACAGTTACACCCTTCTAGGTCCATTGAGGTTAATGGACAGGATCCAACTCTGTTTAGAAGTGCACTGAAAAGAGTCTCCCTCTGAAATAATGCACAAATAAAGTGATTAAAATAGGCAGTGTTAGCATTCAGAGACTGACCTGTTCTAACTCCACTTTAAATTAATATGGTCAGCCCCAAGTGTTTTTTAGTTTGCAGAATATTCCCATTAAAAGAATAAAAAGGGCAGCTCCGAGACAGCTCAATATCACCTATTCTTGGATACACACTTTGCCCTAAGACTCATCAAAAAATTTTTTTGGGGGGGGATTTAAACATTACTTTCACTGCAGAAAGACTGGTTTTGGAAAAACCACATCTCTGGAGTACAAAGGAGTAAGAAGGTATGTGAAGAAATGAGCAATGACTCATGAAAACTCATCCCCTGCCACAAATTTTGTTAATCTTTTAAGGAGCTACTGGACTCTTGCTTGTACTGCTACAGAGTAACACGGCTACCCCATCTTGACATCTCTACAATTCTTTATTGTTTGTTCAAACTATCTAAAGTGATCCGGCTGTTACTAGGATGTCAAGAGTTATGCTTTAAATCCAAATGGTTTACAGTGACACACTTACCAAAAATTATCTTCAACCAGCAACTTAAAAAAAGAAAAAGAAAAAAAGAAAATCGGCAAGAGATGCAAAGCTTATCAAATCAACCTCTCTCTCAGCTCTTGGAAACCTTTCCGAAAGGAACAACTGAACATATTTTAAAATTTAGCTTGGGGGGGAAACGTAGACCTTGAAACGGGCGTTAAGACAGGTGATAGTGACATATCTTTAACAACAGTGATGATGCAAATATGCTCCCTAAAATACTGGATTCATTTTATTGGTAGTAGCAGTACTGTTTACATTTGTGGATACAGTACGTGTCAGTGTTTTCAATACTGAGCAGGTAAAAGGGGGTAGTGGCTGTTTTTGTCTTTGGCTGTTAAGATGAAAAGTTCCTGAGAATGGGCGAGAGGTGCAAGTTCAGAATTCTCAATCCGGACAATAATCTAAATGGGAAGTTCAAGTAAATAAAGAAATGGAAAGTCCCAAGAAAAGATGAGCATTTAGACTTGGAATGGTTCAAATTAACTATGAAATTATGGCAACTAAATTAGCGACGGAAGAAAGCACAGAACTTAATAGCAAGCACTGAACTTTTTTTCATTGGGTGTGTGTGTGTCAGTATTAAAATTTAAAAAAAACAAGAGAGGGACCATGCCACCAAATCGCGTGAACAAGAGACAGACAGACAAAGGCGATACTGAGACGAGACACGCATACACACACTCTTTATCCATGTGCAGTCCAAACTGGTTTCAATGTGTGGCCTCCCAATTAAAAAAAAAAGGCATTTCAAACATTTCCGTTCGTATAAAGCTTTATAGGATTTTTTTTAAAGAAAAAAAAAAACCTGGGTGCACGTGTGTTGCGTATACACACCCGCACTTCATACATACAACCACACACACTCACTTTTGTTACATACGCTTGGCTTATTTCTCTTCACCAAAGAAAGGTGTCCTTGTTATAGGAGGTGATACTTTTGCTTCTCAGATCACACGTTACATTCCTTGCAGACAAAACTGGATTTTACGATTCTTAATTTGGTTATTGCATCATCATCCTCTTCCAGATTTGGCACAGAAACTAAATGATCTTGGCTTTTTTCAACAAAAATTTAAGGCTCATATTTTATACCCTCATGTGTGTGTGGGTGTGTGCATTCTTTGCGCCTGGCCCTCCTGAAGTCCCAACAACAGGCACTAGGCTGAAGTCTTACATTGGCAACATTTTCTGGGTCAGGCTTCTCCACTAATTCAAAATGCTTCCCCCGCCCTTTTAAAGTTCTCAAAACTTATCTTAAAATAGATCTGTTCAGCAATCTGAATCAGTTAACCATAGGCACAGGTTGAAATCTAAGAGAGAATAAAAGGGAACTGCACATGCAGTCAGGGTTTGTTGAAGTTCCACACTGGAGACAGCGAGCTGGTCTTTTAATATTTCTAGTGGCGCAGAAACCAGGCCTCGACTGTATGTGCTGATCCCTTGCTATCAAACAGGTGACACTGCTGAGATTCTTGTGTTTTCCAAATGGCTATCCAATTGTTCCTCTTCTAGCAGAGAGAGGGAGAGAGATTCGCCACCACCACCCAATTCCATTTTTTGGCACGTCCTGGAAAGCAGGCAGGAAAATTAATTTTCTTAGTAGAGGTTTGACTGCAAAACTACCTGCCCCCTTTCCCTCTTTTAATGCTATTGAGTCCTTAGGGGTTTTAACATAAGAAAGGTCTTTGTCCCTAGAAGGGATCCTTGGCCACAACATAGCCTTGAAAACAGGACCTCTTCCTAAAAGAAACTAATTTGAATTCAACCCCAAACAATAACAATCCAACCTTAGATGTGTAAAAGGCAAAAAAAAAAAAAAAGGCAAGAAAAAAGGAAGTCCCACTGTATTAAGATCCAGATATTTGCTTTGTTTTTCAGGGTGGAGCAAAGAGGTGGCTTGAGTAATATAGGCTAACACTGTTCTAAATGTGTTATTACAGCTGTAATTTTAGGACTTTGTACAAATTTGTACATGTAGGTTTTGACACATGAAAAAGTTAACACGCTCACAGAGACACAACACCTAAGTATAAAATATAAAGCAGTGTAGTAGTTAGTAAATTACATGCTTTCTTATTGCTACAGTGATTTTTGCTGTTTTTTTTCCTTTTTTACTGTACCACATGTTGTTCTAAGCATATAATTTGCATAAATTATTCAAGTTTAAGAAAAAAAATCCACACGTCTTCACTTTTAAGCTACTTATATAGTTAATATAAAACAAAAGGAAAAAAAGGTCTAACGTATCTCTTTATTAAAAGAGAAATAAAATGTCGCTTGAAACTGAAATTCAGTGGCCAAATCCATGGATGATGCACACTTTGTCATTGGGGGGGGGGGGGGGGGTTCTTATGCCCTTATAGAAATAGCAGAGGGTGGGTGGGGAAGGTATCTGACCCAAAACAGATCTGGCTACCAGGCCTGTGCCAACACCTGTGTATTTATTTGCTTTTTGTTCTGCATTTAACCTTTTTTTTTTTTTTTTTGCAAAAAAACCAAAAACAGAACTATGAATGACAAAAGACTAGCATTTATAATTTGTAGCAAAATTTGGTTTATGTAGAAACAAGCCATGTTTTGCATTTGGATAGAGATTTAAATGAGTTAAAGCTAAAAATTAAAAAGCAGGATGCTGCAACATCTGGTCACTTGTTGTAGACCTCACTTTTTAAAGTGGTTTAAAGTTTGCACAATTTGTACTTTTTTTTTTTTTAAACTAAACAGTATTTTTTCCTCCTCCTTTTATAAACCAGAAATGAAACAAAAAAACGAAAACAAAAAACGAAAACAAAAAAACAAAAAAAAATTCCCCTAAACTACAGATAAATTTTCCCTACCTTGAGCGAATGCTGCCGATAGGGGTTGACAAAGCTGTACAGCGCAATCAAACATACTTACATCTTAGCTCATTGCACGGGTACAGCCATAATCAAGGCACAAAGATCTTCTACAAGTTATTCTTTTTTTCAATAAAGTTGTACAAAATAATACATTTTACAGTCTGTACAAGAATAATAATCCAGCAGTAAAATAAAAATCAGGAAAGAAAGAGGCAGGGGAGGGGGGGGGGTCAGGAGGGGAATGAAGAGAAGAAGGGGGGGGGGAAGGTCGTGAGGACTACAGTCCCGATAATGATTTTTCTTGTTTTGTTGTTGTTGTTTGCTTTCTTATAGCAGGACAGCATCCATCAGTGGACAAACTGAAAACTGTGTGTGTGTGTGTGATTCAACTCTTTCTGCGATCACAGGCCATTAAAACGCAGATCATTCCACAATGTCCATCTGAGGACCTTCCCACGCACGACAACTTTTGGCAGGCGGCAGTTGCTTTTGCACTGTTGAGGTTCTGCTGTAGAACTGTCAGCATTTTCTGCTCAAAAGTCACATTCAGAGGCAGAAAACCGAACTTGAGAGACTTGTCCTTTCATCTTGGTCTGGGACTTGGAACCTTCTTCTTTCTTTGTTTCCTGATGCAGTGAATGGACACAAAGTTGAAAATCATGGGATAATACGATTATGCCCACAACAGTGCTAATTTCCTAGAGTTCTTCCTCCCGTAGTATTCTCTCTCTCTCTTTTTTTTGTTTTGCTTTTTTAAAATCTTTAACTTTAAACCCCCAAATCCTTTTGAGACGTCCTCCAATCCATCCAGGGCATTATAATTTCATTTTATTTATTTATTTGTTAACGACAGTGTTAGAGAAACCCTCCCCTGCTCACACAGGAAGCGGCCCCTAGGCGTTGCAAGGGCTGTCTCAAACTGTTCCGAAGGGGCAAAAAAAGAAGCAAAGCTTTAGTAGGGCTGCTATTTGTCCAGCAAGGAGGAAAGGTTTGAGGGATGCAAATCAGAGGGAGATTGCAACAGTTCTCTTCCGCCCTTTGTGGGCAAGGGTATTTTTTTTCTTTTTAATAAGGAGTAAGGAGTCCAAAAAACAAGAGAAAAAGTGCTCTCCATCACAATAGCTCGTATTGGCGAAGGTGCATCCGCTGAATAATGTCCCGACAGTCATTGAAAACCCGCCGAATGTTTTCTGTATCCACTGCGCATGTGAAGTGAGGATAGCAATAGTGCCTTCCATCTCCACTTGCTGTGCTGATTCTCTGCAGGAACATCAAGTACGCAATAGTTAGAAGCAGGGCTTTTTTTGTAGAAAAAGCCCAGCAGGAACTCATTAGCATAATAGGCCACACCCAACAGCAAGAACTCATTAGCATATTAGGTCACACCCCTGGCAGTGCAGCTCCCTCCCAGGATCGGCTTCCCCAGGTGCCCCACGGCTTGTGGGGCACATGGGGAACCTGAGGGAGGGAAGGCAGTTTCTGGATCGGCTTCCCCAGGTGCCCAGCAGCTGCCTGGGGAACCCGAAGGGGGGAGGCAGTTTAAACTGCCTTCCCTCCCTGGATCAGCTTGGCTTCCTCAGGTGCCCCGTGGCTTGTGAGGTGCCTGGGGAACCCGGGGGGGGGGGGGAGGCTGTAGGCGTGGCCAACTTGGAAGCCAGCCGGAACTCCGTTCCTGCCCCAAAATAGCCCTGGTTAGGAGCAAGACAAGGAAAGAGAAAACTCTAGGGTGATCGGGTGTGAAACAGGGTAGGGAGATCTGTCCACCCTTATATCTCCCACTTTCCCTTTCTCCTGGCTTCTGACACCCCCCACCAGCATTAATAATTTGATTTTCAAGGCCAAATGCAGGCTATAAAATAAAGCTGCTTTGAAATAAGCCAGCAGGGGAAATTATGATAACGCTTACTATCTATAATTAACAAAAGTCAAATAATTGAAGCATTCATTGTAACACAGATAATGACTGCTATTAAATCAAGTTAGCAGAATACCACTGTCCAAGTAGATAAAACACACCCTTTCCATATCCACATATTCTTCTGTGTAAGTATTGCTTATTTGTATAAAACAGTGTCGTGTAAGATCTAATACACTTACAGCGCAACCCTAAAGCAGTGATATTGCAGTCCAAACCCAGATTAATGGGTTTAGACTGGGAGGAACTTTGCATATGATTGCTTGCAGGTGGGGTACCCACTAAATACAATGTAGTGCCGCTAACTGGGATGGGATTATACCAGTGGAACAGGACAGCCCAAGATGTTTCACAACATTAAGTGCTTAATTCACAAAGGCATGCAGCAATATACATTGCAATGCGGCAGAGGGTGTTGGGTCACAACTCCCAGATTGCCCATTTTTTGGTTGTTTCCGAGAGGCACTGAATAGGCATGGTGAGACCCTTCCTGCATGTGATCTGAGCCCATGGTCCATGCGAGGGAGGGGATTTTCAGACCATGCAGGGGAGAGGATTTTTGCGCCTATACTGTAGCTGTAGACGTTCTGCAATCGAGCTCTGCGCAGGTGCCAAGACCATCAGTGTGTCAAGTGTGATGCAGAGACCACAAAGAAGTAAAAACACTGTTGCCCCAAAGCAACTTCTTAGGCACTGTCAGGCTGGCCCTGGAAGCTACAGCATCTCGTTTCAATCAAACAGCTTTAAATTGCAGAATAAGGGACAAACTGGAGGTGATTCAGAATGGCCATGGTTTAGGACAGGGAGACCCAGCCTTCTTGAGCCTGTGAGCACTCCTGGGATTTTGAGAACAACTAGTGGAAACTAACCCGGGGGGGGGGGGGCATAGACAACCGCAAAATGGTCGCCACGGGAGCTGGGGCCAATCACAAAATGTTGGGAGGTTCCAAGCCAAGAACCGTCCTATGATGGAAGCAGCTGAGCTCTTCTGAAGCATCTCCTGTTCCAAAGTGGTGGTGGAACACCAGGACTGGCTCTTTGCTCTGGGGAAGAAATCAGTGGGCACCAGGGTACATAATGGCTAGCACCATACTAGTTACCTACAACACAATAGCTCTTGCATTTTTTTTACAAAGCAGCTATGGAAAAAAGGCAAGGGTTCGGTACAGGGCTGTGGCACTGGGGTTAAATATTTGTTTTTAATCTCAACCTCATCTTAATTTTACTAATGCAAATTAATCACACAGAGCAGCAAATGTGCCCAGTGGAGAAACAGCAGCTGGGTGTGAGTGGGGACTTGTATCAGGAAAACCGCCCTCCATGGTTACTTTTCATCTTTAAAAGGGAAAAAAAGAGAGATCCCTTAAGCAACCCACATCTGGGTTGGCCTCTGTTGATTATTAAGCAGACAAACACCACCTAAAGGGGAAGACACACTTAATGATACGGAACCGAACATAACATACTTACAAGAAATTCATCTCTAATAAAATACTTGGCCCTTGTAACTCTAGGATCCTCACCAGGTTCCGGTGTTGCTACTCAATTTAAAAACAAAAATAAAAGTATGTTAAAACAGGACTTCATATCAAAACCTAACAGCTATTAAATTTTTATGCAGTTTGGTAACAATTTTTATCATGCAACAGAGTCATCTAAAATATAAGATCTCAAGAATACTTGACAGAAAGAAACTGTGGCCCTATTCTAACTTGACAGAGTCTTCACCTTGTTAGAATTTCAGCTGCCTGACTGTAGACAGAAGGGAACTGTATCAAGGAAGGAGGAGAGAAATTCTGTGGACAAGTAAAACCGTCCCCCAGTATCAAAAAGTAAAATTGAATGTATTTAGTCATCTGAACTCAATGCTATCTACCTTAGCAACATTATTTATGGAATATTCCCCCCCCCCATCTCTCCATTCCCCCACAGACTCTTGGGTAACTGAATAATACAGTTGTGGTTTTTAATAACACAGTTGTGGGTTTTTAAAAAAATCCAAGTGTGTAAAATGTCAAACTTCCTACCATCATCTGGTGTGGTGTAACGAGCAAATTCTGGAAAGTAGTCTTCGATTTTAGATTTCCCTGCCAAAACTTTCTCTGCTAGCAAATCCTGTTTGTTCAGGAACAGAATTACTGAAATGGTCCGTAGCCACCTAAAGAAAACAGAAGCCAAAATATCGTTAGACACATGGCAAAGTAAAGCGAGATAAACATTATAGTCCGGAGACAACATTTGTGCACTGAATGCTAGGTATCCCAAACCAAATATCTTGCTTGCTTCAAGTAGTTCTCATTAGTATCATTTACATACGTAATAGCCAATTGTGGGAGATCTGCAGATACCTAAATCTAGGGATTGGGGCCGCACTGACTAGAAACTTTAAAAAATACACCAGGGCTTGGAGCAGCTCCAAGACACCACTGCTGCTGTTGCCGGGCTCAAAGGCAGGTGGGTGAAGCCTGGAGCTGCACTGGGTTTGGTGATGGAGGGGGAGATGGGATTCCCTCCCCCCTGCAAGTCTATTCTAACAGTCAAACTGGCAAAATTTGCAGATACTTAAATCCAGTGATAGAAACTATGAACGGGCAAGGCAAATCTTTTTACGAACCGGAAAAATGCCCCCCCATTTGCAGAAAAAAAAGTGTGAAATCTACAAAAAGAAGAAAACAAAACACTGAAGGGTTTAAAGCCCACGAACAAAAGCGATCACACGGTAAATACCATAAACAATACCAAAAGAACTGTGCAACGAGATGCTATAAGCATAATCTACTACAGCATAGTACACAGCATCCAGAACTGCACAAGCAGTATACACAATGAAAGGAAACTTATGGAAAATACTAAGTATAAACAATCCAGCAATAAATGAGCATAAACAGGTAAGTAACCAGTAAAATATTAATACCAATACATGAGTTTACTATAAGACCAATGGTCTAAGGAAGACACTAATGCTACAAAAATAATTGCAGGGGACCAACGGGTCTACAAAAGCAGTGTGTCTGAAAAACACGTAAATCCAATTGAATGGAACAAGTCAGTCCAGAAGAGATGAAGAGACGAATCAGGATATTAGCACTTTGTTTCAATCATTCTTCCTCAGTTGACAAGAACCTTCGGTCTAGACTCATCAATTTTTCAGTAAACATCAGCAACAGCTTTCCATAATATTTAAGAGGGCGACCAGTCAAAACCCCATAGGGGAAACCTCCACAGCCTTGAGATGCTGGAATGCCATTCAGTTGGATTTACCTGTTTTTCAGACACATGTACTGATATTGATATTTTACTGGTTACTTACTGTTTATGCACATTTATTGCTGGATTGTTTATACTTAGTATTTTTCATAAGTTTTCTTTATTTGTGAATATTGCTTATGTAGTTCTGGATCTTGTATACTATGCTGTAGTAAATTATGCTTATAGCATCTCGCTACACAGTTCCTTTGGTATTGTTTAGGGTTTAAACCCCCCCCCCCCAGTGCCTGTGATAGGTGGCAGGGTCCTTTCCAGAACTGTTTTGGCCTTTGAGGGAGGGGTAATCAGGGCAAGGCCTGCCTAGGGTTGCCAGGTCCAAGTTGGGAAATTCCTGGAGATTTTGGGGTGGAGACTGGGGAAGGCAGGGCTTGGGGAAGGCAAGGTCTTCACCTAGATATAATGCCACAGAGTCCAACCCTCCAAAGCAGCCATTTTCTCCAGGGAGACAGATCTCTGTTATCTGGAGACCAGTTGTAATTCCAGGAGATCTCCAGGTTAAACCTGGAAGTGGCAACCCCAGGGCAGGCAGCAAACACTTGGTGACTTGACACCACTTGATCTGCATGCCTCAATTAGGCCTAGCTCCTTGTCATTGTTCAACACAATACAAGATGACACGCGAAAAAGTAAGATTATACAGTAGAACAATCTGGAAACAACAAGGTACTGTATATCGCGAAAATAAAGACCAAACAATAGATCAATCAGTGTCTGCTATGTTATCCTTAACCATGCATAAAATGAGAGAATCTTGCAACGTGTAGGAAATCTTACAAACATATACAAAAGACAGGAACCTTGAGGAGCACTACACCCAGGGGTCATTTCGTAGAAAAAGAGGTGCAGGAGCTCATTAGCATAACTCATTAGCCTAACTTATTTGCATATGCTACACCACCTGACATCACTGGAAGTATGTCAGAAGGCAAGAAAGAAAGGGGAGAGGGAGAGAGAGAGAGAGAGAGAGAGAGAGAGAAAGAGCTGGCAGAGCAGAGACAGCTACTAATCCAAGCCTCAGAAATACCACTATTCTGAGAGGATAGCTTCAGTGGTGGCAGAAACCTTCAGAAGGCTGGTCGGAGGAACAAGGACCTTTCCAGGGGACGGGGTCATTTTGCTGCAGCCATGACACAAGCAGGCATTCCCCCGCGAGGGGGGGGGGCTGGAATCAACTCCCAGAGCTGAGCTCCCCCAAGCTCCTGCTCGAAAGGACCCCTGACTACACCAAAGGCAAATTGGGGTGCCGGAAACACTAATACAGTCTCTGACATTGCCCCAAGGCTGTGTGATACTCTCACTGGAGATCCAGTATCCCTGAAGGAGCCGGCCACAGTAGCATATCCTCTCACGGGCTTCCGTTTCACTAGGGCTTTATCAAAGAAGCAACTGATACTTCAATAAATTCCCAAGGTAAAAATTCTAGAGACTGTATTAGTGTTTCTAGCATCCCAGTTTGTATTTGGTGCAGTATTCCTTGAGGTTCCTGTCCTTCTGTATATGTTTGTAAGATTTCCGACGTGCTGCAAGATTCTCTCATTTTATGCACGATTAAGAATAACACAGCAGACACTGGTTTAATTTATTGTTTGGTCTTTTATTTTCACTATACCCAGTACCTTGTTGTTTCCAGATTGCTACCGTTCACCAGCAGCCACACTATGAAAGCCAGGGTATAGAAGTCTGAGCTTCAGAATAGGGTTTGGGAGACCCAGGTTCAAATTCCCATCTTGCTGTGGAAGCTCACTGGATGATTTGGGGCCAGTCACATATTTTCAGCCTACCCTACCCTACAGGGTTGTTCTGAGGAGAAAAAGGAGGAGAATAATGGATGCTGCTTTGGTCTCCACTGTGGAAAAAGGTGGGGTATAAATGAAGTAAATAAATAATAAATATAGCTGAAAATGGGAGGCAGATAAAAGGTAGGTTGGTGAATGGCTGAGAAGGTGAGAATGAGACTGGGAAAAGGAAGAGGGGAGGATAGGGGGATTGCCAGGAGGACAGAAGAAGGAGGAGGAGGAGATTGGATTTATACCCAGCTCTTCACTCAGAGCGGCTTACAATCTCCTTTCCCTCCCCCTCCCCACAACAGACACCCTGTGAGGTAGGTGGGGCTGAGAGAGCTCTTTCCAGAACAGCTCTGACAGAAGTATGGCTTGCCCAAGGTCATCCAGCAGCTGCAAGTGGAGGCGTGGGGAATCAAATCCGGTTCTCCCAGATTAGAGTCCATGCACTTAACCACTACACCAAACTAAAGAAAATAGTGTGGTGTGGATACAGGAGAAAGTGAGCCCCCCCCCTTCCTTGAGGGTTTCCCACCATGCAAATGGGGCCTGGCCCAGTGGCTGGCACCACACAACTGGGCCATAGTTTTCCTATGTAGAGGCTGCTGGGGGCAGAAGGAAAGCTGAAGACAGGGGTTGGCTGTTGGGTGAGAAGGAGAAAAGGAAGCAGGAAAGGGAGAGGTTCTGGGGGCTTTCCACAGAAAATAGTGAAAGAGGGGGAATGAGATCCCTCCCACACGTCCTTGCAGCTTCCCGCTTGTAAATCTCTTATTTCCCTAATGTTTAAGCTCCTTTATTTCACATTAGCACTGTATATTCTTGGTTAAGTCAACCTTATGCAACATTATTAATTAATGAACAAGCGATCGACTTTTAAAGGGATGGACCTGTTGTTCCAGATACTCTTGAAAAGGTTTAACGCTTCTTGAAGCCGGTTGGTCTGATTGTCTTCTCGTATAACCATGTTGTAGCTACTGCTGGCCACCACAAATATGATAGCAGTCACATCTGGAGAAAAACGGGGGGGGGGGGGAGGAACAACACACCAATGATGGTGGTATAAGGGCAGAAAAGCAGAATACAGACTTTTGTCAATAAACGCAAATAAAATAAACAAGTCTGCTGGTGAAGTCACAGCCTTGGCGACGACAAAGTCTAACGCGCAGATATGACTATGAAGACAAACCTCAGATAACTTGGCTGTGAACCACAGAAATAATTTTATCACATGCACCGATAGTATATACAAACTACACTAGAAAACAAAATAGTTATCTCGCAAGTTTAATGCATTTTTCTAGCTTACCGTTAAAACACTGGATCCATTTTCGGCGTTCGTCTCGCTGCCCACCAACATCGAACATACTAGAAAAGAAAGTCCAGTCAGAATTAGGAAAAGCCGCACAGGCCTCAGTTACTAGCATGAAGGCTTTGACAGGTCTAAGATACTAATATGAAGGCCTTGACAAGACAGGTTCCTCCATTTATTTATTTAATTCATATTCTGCCTTTTAAACAGTGTAAAAATAGCATGAAGTTCTAACGAGCAATGCCTCAGGACTAGGATTACAAAACTTAGAAACTACACAACATTTCATGAACTGTGAAAAGAAGTGTGGACTGTTATGAAAGCCAGAGATTTCACTTTCATCTGCTAATCAATTCCAACCTAATCAAACTAACAAAAACTAACAGTTATTGATATGACTGATGTATAAAGAAGGCAGCAGCAATTCTCCTGACTGGTTTTTTAAAATTAAAACAAAGTTACTTGAGTTGGAAAAACCACACAATTCCCCCCCCCCCACCCCAAACACAGCCTAAAACCATATGGAGCAAACTTGAAAGGTACTCCTAGTATACAAGTAACATAAAATCAGAAGTTAACAATGAGCCAATTCAAAGGAACAACTGAAACAGTAAAACGCTCACCACATACCAGCCTCTCTCTTCCGGCTCTATCCAAAACAGCTGATGAATAGCAACCCTATTTTACTTCCACGTGGTTAAGTGCAAAACGCCGCATGATTACGATGGTTATGCATTCTGACCCTCTGTTCACTTCAACCTCAGTCTGAACATTAAACACCACTTATTAGGGATACTCACTGAAAGTTTACTTTGTCGACCTGAAACTTGGTTTCAAATATTCCTGATGTCAGAACTCTGCATCTAAGAAGATCCTAAAAAAACAAAAAAAACAAACAAAAAGCACAGCAAGATCAGTTTAGAGGAGGCCTCTTTTTAAAAACAGTGCATGGCCTGAAGACATCACAGGAATGGCGGACTAAGGAGTGTGCTTGCTGTAAGGTTTCGATCATGAGGAGGAAGCAGCACTGTTGAAATGTCAATCAAGAAATAGGTTTTGTGTCCGAGGTACGTGTTCTGTGATAGTGTGTATGAAAGAATGAAGAGGGAAGGGGACGCACACAAAACGTACTTCACTTACATCCACCAGCCTCCACTGGGTAGGTTTGCATTTTTCATTAAGTTGCTATAAAAACTGTGGTTTTAAATTTTGTTTTTTTAATGGATTTTATGTATTTTATTTTATGTATTCTATCTGTATTGTAAGCTGCCTTGAGCGCCGTATGGAAGAAAAGTGGCTAATAAATATTTCAATTAAAAACAAAACAAAACCCGTTTAAAATAAGTAAACAACATAAACAACTGTATAAAGAAGACCACCACAGGAAAGTGAAGCCTATGAAGAGTTAAGTGCCATCTTGTTTTCTTAAAAGACATTTTTACTCACCTGGTCAGATGGTGTGTATTCATTTTGCTTGACTATGTCGATCTTGTCTAGAAAACTGAAAGAAAAAGAGATCTTTCATTGATCAACTCATACAACTGCAATCACTAAAAAAAATTATAACCTAAACATTACATTTTGGCAGAATTTCTTATTGAGACTTATCAAACAGTTCTTTTTATTGCTTTTGATATTTCATATTTGTTTTTTCCGTATGCTGAGGAAAGCTAACATTATTTAAGAAGTGTGCTGTGAAAGTTGGAAGAATGTGTATTTATTGTTGCCATCCAGCAGAGGGCTAAAACCATTGCTTCATCACAAACTCTACTGAAATAACCATAAGGTTGGCTTTATTTATTGTCAATCAATAATTCAACATTCAACAATATCACTTCCTCATAAAGATACTTTAACTTCATTGGCTCAAAATTATTAGGGTACTTCCTTATGACATCGCAGGACGAAATTAATACGTACACACATAGAGCTGCCTTATAACACGCCAGTCCTTTGGTCTATCAACGTAAGAGCGTAAGAACAGCCCTGCTGGAGCAGACCAATGATCCATCTAGTCCAGCATCATGTCTCACACAGTGAATACAGGTTGCTTACCTGTAACTGGGGATCTTCGCGTGGTCATCTGTGCATTCACACCTCTGGGATATAGTGAGCCTGCGCCGACCCCGATCGGTATCTTTTAAAGCGAAAGGAATTTTCACGCCCTCTCCCCGGTCACGTGCAGGGCTCCAGTACACATGACCAAGGGAGGGGCACGACAATCCCACCACTGTCTTCTGACCGCTGCCGTCAGTCTCTGAGCAAGATAGGAGAGACCAACAGCAGAGGGGAAGGAGGGAGGGTGGTGTGAATGCACAGATGACCACTTGAAGATCCCCTGTTACAGGTAACAAACATGTATATCTTCTTCGTGGTCTCTGTGCATCACACCTCTGGGAGATTAACAAGTGAGAAAAAAACCACACACATACCTGGGGGAGGAAATTTGAGGTCTTAAACTCGCACTGCCTGCAACACAGCTCGCCCCACCGCAGAACATTGGTGAAGATGGACATCAAGGGCGTAGTGCCTCACAAACGTGTGAGGGGAGGCCCAGGTAGCTGCATTACAGATGTCTCCCAAAGGTGTCCCTCTGAGGAAGGCCATGGAGGTAGCTACTGCCCTGGTGGAATGCGCACAAAGCGGACAAGGCAACGGCTTCTTTGCCAGTAAGTAGCACAGTTTGATCGTCTCCACAATCCATTTGGACAGACGCTGAGACGATAGCTTCTGACCTTGCCCGGGCAGGGTGTGGGAGACAAAGAGGGCTAGAGATCTTTGAAAAGACTGCATCCTATTCAAGTAGAAGAGCAGAGCTCTTTTCACATCCAGTGTGTGAAGACGATGCCCTGCCTCATTCTGAGGGGTCGGGAAGAACACTGGAAGGGTGGTATCTGCCTTCATGTGAAACTCCAAGACTATCTTTGGTAAGAAGGAGACATCCAGAGGCAGAGTAACACCATCATGATGGAAAATAAGGTAAAGTGGGTCACAACAGAGCGCAGAGAGTTCACTCACCTGCCTAGCAGACCTGATGGCCACCAAGAAGGTGGTTCTCCATGAGAGGAGTTGCAGACTACAGGTGGCCATCGGTTCAAAGGGCTTGCCTATCAGTCTCGCCAGAACCAGAGCTAAGTCCCAGGCTGGTGTTGGGCCTCGGGTCAAGGGAAACAGGTGATTGAGGCCCTTCATGAATTATTTTGTCCTTGGGTGGGAAAACACCGAATGACCTTCTATTTCAGGATGATTTGTGGAAATAGCGGCCAAATAGACCCATAGATAGGCACAACTGAGGCCCATGTCGATATGGGAGAGGAGAAAGCCAAAAACAGCATTCAGATCTGTAGGAGGTGGGGCAACCCTTCCGAACTAAGGTAAGCCACAAACTTCCTCCATTTCCCATTGTAGGACCGACGTGTAGAAGGCTTTTGGCAATTGAGGAGCTATTCTGTCACTTATTTTCAAAACAAAATCTGCCATGTTGTCATCCTGAGATGAGGTACATCGTGATGCAACACTTGTCCCCCTTGTGCCAGGAGGAGATCGGGCACCACCAGGAAGTGGACAAAAGAGCCCTTGGACAGGTGTAGGAGAGTGGGGAACCAGTGCTGTCTGGGCCACCACGGGGTTACCAGAACACAACAAGGACGGTCCCTCATCACCTTGTTGAGCAGAGGAATTGGTGGGAACAGATATTCGTGTCTGTGTGCCCATGGGTAAAGGAGTCTGTCTCCCAGGGAAGCAGGCATTTCACGTTGTGCTGGGATGCAAACACATCTATCTCCAGGTAACCCCAACAATCGAATACTGGTCCAGTTGAGTTCCCATTTGTGCAGCGACACTCCCCCACAGCTCAGGAAGTCTGCCTGCACATTCAGGGAGCCAGGAAGGTGTGCTGCGACCAGGAACACATCCCAGGAATGACACTCATCCCAAACCTCCAGGGCTAGATAACTCTGGACACTGTCCCACTTTGGCGGTTGAGGTAACACATAGTTGTCATGTTGTCTGTCAGGACTGCAACAGTGCTGTTGCGCACTAGGTGCTGGAAAAATGGGAGAGCGTAGCGCACCACGAGCATCTCCAGAAAGTTGATGTGATTGTGAATCACACGGGGTTCCCACTTGGCCCTAACACACAGTCCCATGAGTTGAGTACCCCATCCCCAGAGGGAGGCATCCATGGCCAGAGTCACGGATGGGATGGGTGGGTGGAAAGGGGCTCCCATCAGAAGATTCTGAGGATTCATCCACCAACTGAGGGAGTCCAATACTGGTGCCGTAAGGCGAAATGTCCTGGACTAGAAATGAAACGACAAAGAAACCAGAGGGCGAAAACGACAAAGAAACCAGAGCTGGAGTGGTCTCATGTGCAGTCTGGCAAAAACTATGATGGCTGTGGTTGTGACTATCAGCCCCAGAAGGCATTGGAGTTGCCCTACTATAGCCTCTTTCTGCTGACGTAAGAGGCATACCAAGGCGATGATGTCATCTGCCCTCTTGGGAGGGAGGAAGGCTTTGAATGCCAGGGAATCCAGGATGACCCCTATGAACTGGGCCTGCCTTGCAGGGGTGAGCACAGACTTTGCAAGGTTGATGCTGAGTCCTAAGGCTTCTAGAGTGTGCATGGTCAGTGCAATGTGGTCTTGCAGAGTGATCTCTGACTCCGCCATGAGCAACCAGACGTCAATGTATGGAAAAATCTGTACACCTTGTAGGCGAAGGTAGGTTGCAATGACAACCATGAGCTTCGTGAATATGCGGGGGGCAGTGGAAAGTCCAAACGGAAGGGCCATGTACTGATAATGACCTTTCCCCCACAGTGAAGCGGAGAAAATGCCTGTGATCTGGGTGTATTGTGACATGAAAGTAAGCATCTTTCAAGTCCAGGGTCATCATCCAAACCCTGTGCTCAAGTAGTGGAAGGATGTTCCGAAGGGTCGTCATCCGGAACTTTTTGTATACGATGAAGGTATTGAGGTTTCTGAGGTCCATAATAGGGTAGAGGCCTCCATCCTTCTTGGGAACCGTGAAATAACAGGAATAGAAGCCCTGATGGAACTGCAACTGAGGAACGGGTTCTACTGCATCCTTTTGAAGGAGATTCCGGATTTCATCTAGTAGTGTGACGGAGCTGGGTGTAGGGATGAAATATGACTCCGTAGGCACCTGAAGAAGCTCTATACAATAGCCCTCTGCGACGACAGAGAGAGCCCATCTGTCCGATGTTATCTTTCTCCAGGCAGACAAAAATGGGGATAGACGGGTGGGAGTTTTGGCCAGTTGGCCTAAGTCAAAGGCTCTGTTTGGGGGGCTTGGTAGCCTTGGTCCTCGACTGGGAAGTAGTACTGAACTTCTGTTTGTTTCCATAGGGCCACGACTGGAAACCAGAGGATCTCTGCCATTGAGGGGAGGACTTTTGGGACGATCTGTGGGACCAGGATGTTTCAGGACTTCGATTTGGATTGTTTGGGGGGCTGGGAGGCTCCCAGATTACATGAAGTCTTGATGCTCTTGTCTAGTTCTTGTAAGACTGCATCCGTAGTGGAACTGAACAACCCCTCACCTTCAAAGGGTAGATCCTCAACAAAGACTTTAGTGTCACTAGGTAGGGACGTGGAGCGCAGCCAGGCATGACGTCTGAGTGTGACTGCTGATGTGAGCATTTTGGCTGCCACATCCAGATTATGTTTAGCAGCATTAAGCTGATGTTTTGCCAGCATCATACCCTCTTTCTGCAGCCTCCTGGCTTGACGGTTTATGTCTTCAGGGAGGGAAGCAATAAACTCAGTCATTTGCTCCCAGAAGGCATACTGGTATCTACCCATGCAGGCCATATAATTGGAATTTAATTCATAATGCCCCTGCCAAATAGAATCTGTGCCCAAAGGAGTCAAGTTTCTTCCTTTCCTTGTCAGGAGGAGAGTAGTGGCTGCATCCGCCCTTAGATGAGGGCGTGATAACAATGGAGTTGGGTTTAGGGTGAATAAATAAAAATTCAGCTCCTGATTCCTGCACCCTGTACATGTGGTCAATCCTTTTGCTAGAAATAGGAGTAGAAGCCAGATGAGACCATGGTGCTTTGGCCGCTTGCAGTAAGACCGAAGTTAATGGTAACGCAATGGCTGTGGAAATGTCCATCTGTACTATGTCAAACACTGAGTCTGTCACAGTGGGTGGAGGCTGAACAGTGGAGAACATCAGCGTATTGGTGGGGAGGGTTCCTGGGTAGGGGCTTCATCACCAGAGGAGGACGATGAAGATGATCCCGAAGGTTCAGAATGCTTTGACAGAGCAAGAAAGCAATGGGTTGCATCAATGGGTTGCATCAACATAGATGGCATCGGTGTTGACTGCTCGGCATGGTGCCCCAGAGGCGGAACAGCGGGTTTGTGCTTCCTGCCTACTGGCACCAACCGTTGTGGCCGTACGAATTCCGGTGTCGGAGGGTGCTCGCGGTATTGAGACAGGCGGGAGGATGTTGACTGGCGATCCCAATCTGCTGGGGTGCACGGAGGGAACCAGGGTGCAGCAGGCATGGGATAAGCTCCGTAGAGGTACTGCCACTGACGGACATCCCATGGAGCTGGGGGGTAATGTCCCGATGATCGATCTCGATCCTCCGATCGAAGCGGAGAGATGGCTCAGGCACCAGTGTCCCTGTCTAGGTGTAGACTTTTGACGCTGGGTGGCTGGGGCACTTGGGTTAAATCCATATCCAGTTCAGAGTCTGTGAAGTGGATAGGACGCAGCGAAGGCGAGGTGAAATCACCTTGTAGCTGACCAAGGCCCACAGAGTCAAGCACCGCAACCCCCACCAAAGCTATGTCTGACGCGACGTGCATGAACAAAGCACTTTTGGAGAAGGAACCCTTCTTGTGCTTGCTCTGCCTGTTGTCCTTGTCCTCCTTGCGGTTTTTGGCAAGAGTATGGGCTTCGGACTGGGAGGTCGACATTGGTCATTTCAGCACCGATCTGTTGACATCGATGATGTTCGGCATCAGAGAGAGTGTAGTCGTCGATCCCGAAGCTGGGGTCGACAGTGAAGCATGTCCAGACATATCTTGTAAAAACCCCATTGGGGAAAGAGCCTGTTTCAATAAAGCGACATGGAATCTCGTGGCTCGATTCTTCCTCATCTACTTTGAGAACCTGGCACAGTGAGCACAGGAGTTCACCCGGTGCACTTCCTCAAAGTACAAAAGGCAAAGTGAGTGTCTACCGGGGGGGGGGATTTTGATGCCGCACTTTAGGCACAGTTTGAAGAAGCTCCACTGTTTGGCCATAGGCTGGAGGTGGGGTGGGGCAATTCCGCAGGGCCTGCAAGACGGAGCTCTTCCACCAGGCTTTTAAGAAGGGGCCGCCCAATATTTACATCTTTGGCCCTGGCCCGATTTTATCCGCCAGTCTGTGTGACTGCATACAATGGTTACATCTGGGCACTGCTCTGATATACCAAACTGAAGATATGCCATCTGCATGATGCTTATGTTGTTTTATATGTTTTAATGTTTTTAAGATATTGTATTTGTTACTGTTTGGCTTTGTTGTGAGCCGCCCTGAGCCCGCCATATGGCAGGGAGAGCGGGATATAAATCTCAATAAATAAATAAATTGCTGAGGCAGAGCACTCAAAGTCAGTTCTATCCAAAACTAGTAAAAAGTCCTTTCACTTTCAAGAAAATCCAGGAGAAAAAGGAAGAAAGAAGAAGAGAAAATACTGACTGAAGCGAGGAGGGTCCTACCAGCGTGGCGGTCAGAAGAGAACTGGTGGGATTGTCATGCCCCTCCCTTAGTCATGTGCACTGGAGCCCTGCACATGACCGGGGAGAGGGCACGAAAATCCCTTTCGCTTTAGAAGATACCGATAGGGGTCGGAGCAGGCGCACTATATCCCAGAGGTGTGATGCACAGAGACCATGAAGAAGATCCAACCAATTCCTCTGGACAGCCAGCAACAGGGCACAGAGGCCAAGGCCTTTCCCTGATGTTGCCTCCTGGCTCTGGGACTTAGAGGTTTACTCCCCTCCGTCACCATAGCTAGTAGCGATTGATTAGGCTTGCCAGCCCCCAGGTCCAGGTGGGGGATCCCCTGGTTTCAGAGGCTTCTTCCCACTGCAAAACAGCTGGCTGTTAAGGGAAACCCCACCCCTAAACATGGACGTCATGTGGCGATGCTCTGGTATTTGGGCAAACTCTGTGGTTTCAGGGCAAAAAACCCATAGAGTTTCACACAAATACCAGAGGTCCCAGATGTGATGATGTCTCTTCTGGGTGACTTCACTGCATTGGGGATGTCGCATAATGTCCCTGCTCACCCCTGGAATGTCCCCCAAATCCCCCCACCGGAGCGACGAGGGAACCTAACAACCCTACCATTGATAGACTTATCCTCCATGAATCTATCTAATCCCTTAATGCACACAGAATTGCCAGCTCTGGGTTGGAGATTTTTGGGACAGAGCCTAGGGAGGGTGGGGTTTGGGGAGGGACCTCAGTGGGGTATAATGCCATAGCGTCCACCCTCCAAAGCAGCCATTTTCTCCAGGGGAACTGAGCTCTGTTGCCTGGAGATCAGCTGTAGTCCCAGGAGATCTCCAGGCACCACTTGCAGGCCGGTAACCCTAAGAACACAGGAAGCAAAACCACACATGGAACGGAATGCTGGACTCGAGAGTTCTGCTGCTCTTTTACATGCCTGAATCAGCTTTGGAAGGATTTCCAGTAGTGGCCAGGATTGTACATGGACACAGAACGCAATCTTCATTTACTAACGTAGATATAAAGGGGGGCTGGCCTCAGTGACTCATTCACTATGGTATCAAAATTGGCTGGGAAAGCCTTTCTCCTCAAAATTTCAAGCCTTTCTCCTCAAAATGTGAAGCCTACCTCACAAATGAAGACAAACCTTGACACAGAACTTTCAGGTTATGGGACTTCGCCCCTCCATGTACGTCAACAATCCTGGCTTCAAGGAAGGGGAATTTCCAGTGACAGTCAGGAAAGTACAACACATAAAATCGAACCGAGGGCTATATATGGTTTCCACTTTATACACATTAACAAATCTGAGTGTTTTGATTTCCACTGTCAACCAGGAACTGATCTCACTATTAAGTGTTGTATTTATAATTGTAATATATCATGATTATCTAATGCCAATATTTGTCTGCAATACATTCTCACATTTACAATTTCCTGCCCGTGTTTTGACATCTCATCTGTAAAAGCTGGGCAAAGCAAAAAATAAATAAAAATAAAAATGAACAGTTAAAACGATGAAGGGGGGAAAGTTATTATGAGGTAACGGCTTAAGCAGTTAGGGATTTATAGTTTAAGGAAATTGATGTAGGCAGGGATTTATCTCTTTAAACATTTATATCAAGGTGGCTAAATGAAACATCAGGCTGCAAGGACACAAAACATAATATTCCAATTAACAAGATTAAAAATTACACATTAAAATGCACATAATTTTAAGAAGTTACAAATTTAAAGTTTACAGAATTGAAAAGAAGCCAACCAAATCTGCTGAAACGGTTCACCCTCCATCAACTCATATCTCAAATAAAACCGTTGTACATGCCTTCCTAATGCATCTAAAGAAAGCCCCCTCCATACACACTGTGGTAGGCCATCCCAAAGGACTGAGCCCACCATGGAAAATGCCTGTGACCTACCTATAACCATATGGACTATCCTAAGGGAAGGTAACATAAGGAGTATGCTGTGTGAAGAATGTAGCATGAGAGTATACTGGGAGACGAGAGTCCTAGGCCATGAAGGGCTTTAAAAGTAACAACTGGTACTTGAACTGGGCCCAGAAGTAAAAAGAGAACCAGAGTTGATGCAGCACCTGGAGTTACGTGTTCTAAGAGGCTGACCCCCAGAGAAACGTCTTGCTCCACATTTTGTACTAACCAAAGCTTCTGAGATGTCCTCAAAGGCAGCCCCACATATTGTACGGTACAGCAGCCCCTTCTGGAGGTTATAGTAGCATAAGGAGGTCAACTTGAGTCAAAATTAAGGGGCCATCTTACAAGCTAGTGGTACTGCTAGCAATAGTGTTGACTCGTGTGTCCATCAGCAAGGCAGGGTCCACCCCCAATATCTTAACTTGATCTATTAAAAAGAGCTTAACCCAACCTAAATCTGATAGATCAACACCAGCCACCAATCCTGGCTTCCCAACCAGCATCACTCCCATCTTGCCTGGATCAAGCTTCAGTTTGTTTATCCTCAGCGTCTTGACCACTGCCTCAAAACCTACAGAGCTGCCTCTGGAGTCTTAGATAATATCATATAAAATTTGGGTGTCATTGGTATACTGGCGACAGTCTACTTCAAAGCATTTATAAAATAAGTAACATGGAGGATATGAAAATATAGCCAAAGTTTTTGGTAGCAACTTTATCTTAAATAAGTAGTTATACTTCTTCACACATGGCACAATTAGCCTATGGAACCCATTGCCCCAGAAGGTCGGATCAGAACTAACAGGTTGAAATTAAATCAAGAGTGTTTTTGGCTAAATATTAGGGAGAACTTCCTGACAGTGGTTCCTCAGTGGAACAGGGTTCCTCGGGAAGTGGCGGGCTCTCCTTCTTTGGAGGTTTTCATCTTCTTCTTTCAGGTTTTCATCTGACAGCAATGCTGATTCTGTGAACTTAGGCAGATCATGAGAGGGAGGGCAGGAAGGGTTGCATCAGTGCTTAGTTCTTGTGGCCCTTTCTTAGACGCCCAGGGAAATACTGATTGCCACTTTGGGGTCAGGAAGCAATATTTCTCCAGGCCAGTTTGGCTGGGGATCCTGGAGGTTTTTTGTCATCTTCTGGGCATGGAACGGGGGTCACTGGGTGTGTGTGTGGGGGAGGTATTTTTGAATGTCCTGCATTGTGCAAGGGGTTGGACTAGATGACCCTGGAGGCACCTTCCAACTTTATGATTTTAGGTTATTTTTATGATAGCCAGTAGCATTAACTGCTTGTTTTAAAAGAGGATTAGGAATAAGCATTGTGAAAAAACTGTTATTATCCATGATGACCAGCAACACACTACCACCTGGGGTTCAATGTTCTCCAAGGGCTGAAGACCACTGCTTTATACAACAGAAAAATATATCTGGCTGAACTGGATAGCTGTAAATTTCTAGTGTCCTGCTCAGCTTTTCAGAGCCCCCCCCCCCCAATTTTCTTTTTTTTAGCACTTCTGCTTCCTTTTTACATGAAAGATGAACTTCTTGGAATTCTAACAAAATCCTCACTGGGTATTAGAACCAACAACAGCATGAATGGTACCAGCAGCCTCTCCCCCTTTCAAGTGAAGGGAGATGGTTTCATACAATTCTGGACATCACGTTTTACTTTTAATTCCCGTGACCGAACCATGTGCTGACAGAATGTATTTCAGAAAGAGGAGGAGGAGAAGATGGGCAATGGAAGAGTAACGATAATCTCTGTGTTGAACCAATGTGTGCCCCAAGTTTTTCAAACTATAATAAAGTTTCAATTTTACAGCAAATGCCCAGAAACGTCCCTGTGTTTCTTACATTATGGATATGCTAGAAGTTACAGAAGAACAAGCAGTTTCCAAAAGTTGACTGGGGGGGGGGGGGAGAATGATGGCAGAACCATCTTTGCTGTTGTTTATACAGACTATTTTTAGGCCTTTGATTTCCTTGGAAAACACCAGCTACACAGGAGAAGCAGCAGCACGAGAGAGGGCTCCACTGGAGATGGACTCCTAGGGCTGCACACACGCTAGGTAAAACAAGTCTGACTGCCATAAATATGCCTTTCTGCCCTGGAGAAAAAAAAAAGGTCCAACAATTAAGCACGGCCAGCATTCAAAAACAAAAACACGTGCAGAGTAAAGCTTGTCACTGTGCAGCAGTTAGCAGCCTGTATTCATCCTTAAAGGAACAGACATCGAGATAAATATTAAACTAGGTTTAAAAAAAAGAAAGAAATGCACATAGGAGTGTTTATATCAGAAACGTAAGTGAAAACTGCCCAGAAAGATGTAGAGCATTGGTAAAAGAAAAAAATGGGGGGTGTTTTTGGTGTTTGTGTCGGGGGAGTTGCATAAATTTTGGGGGCTCCAAAGCAGCGAGCATGCTATCTAGATTATAAATGCTGCTCCTTTCTACTGATTGACTGATATTTATTTACACTGCATTTCTCCTCAATGGGGACCCCAAAGCAGCTTACAACTTTGTTCCCCCCCATCTCCATTTTATCCCCACAACCACCACTCTGAGAGGTAGGCTGGGTTGGAACAGAGAGTAACCGGTCCAAGGTCACCATGCGAGCTTTTGATGGCACAGTGGGGATTCGAACCTGGATGAACCACATCCTAGTGTGACACTCTAAGCTCTACACAAATGCCTCTTTAGAAATCTTGGCACATGCAAGAATTCGTGCAAATACAGCATTTTTTTTTTGAGCATTGACATCAGCAACTGAAAAATACACCATGAAAATATTAAAGCTCAAGCCAGACATCGATTCGTTCATTTTTCCAGAGCAAGTTACAAAGAGAAGTTTGAACCCCCCTACTCTACTGTCATCTAGCACCATCCCCTTTCTGGGGGGGGGGGTTGGGGGTGTTGGGGAGGGGGAACGGAAGCCCCTCATTTAGCATTAATTCCCTCTTCCAGCAAAAAAGTACCAGAAACTTTGCCAGCCCTTTCAACAGTTAACTTGAATTTTTAGTCTTTGTGACATGACTTGAGAGGTTGACAGACATGTAAAAAATTGCCATCTCTGTGTAAAAGAGCCTTTTGTTGTTGGAGAATATACCAAACCTTTCTCTAAATTGGCACAACTAAAGAGATAATCAGGTTTATTTTTACTCATACTGGTTTGGATCAAACACAGCATCTCCAAGGTTGCAAGGACCTTTGTGACAATGGCCCAATATGCCCCTCCCTATGATGACCCCGCTATTTACTATGTACATAAATTATCTTTCCTTTTAGAATACTTCTGATACTTTTATAGGCAAGGTTTTTCATAGCAACAATCTGGTTTCATTTTCTAACAAAAGAACATCACAGCTCCTGCAAATTGCATACCGTTCATGCAGAGATGTACAAGTTTGAGAAATTTCACATGCTTCTACCGCAACACCCCTTGCTCTGCTCTAATTGAAATGAAATGCCTCATTTAGGGGGGAAATATATGAGCCTAACTGATCTACTGAAAAAATACTGGAAAAAGAAACAATAACAAAAAATTGTTTTTTTTTAAAGTGTCTTAATGTTACATGTTTTTAAAACCCATATTGAAAATTAAATTAATTTATTCTGAAATATTTCTAATACAGCACAAAGGTGCTGAGAAAGATTTTAAAAAATTAAGTTATGAACTCTTCAACACTGACAGAAACGGTTGCTTCAAGAAAGAAGAGAGGCAGTGACAAAAGGGGAGAGGATCAAAAATGTAAGTTATATATTTAGCATAAACCTTTACACGTAAGCAATACTGTCTTTTCTCTGAATAAACGTATCCCATTCAGATGATTAAAGCTGATGTGAATAGCTAAGAAACAAAGCATGTTGTTCTTCTCTGAAACCACCTACATCTTCAAAGTACTGCATGCACATTATCCCACTAAATCCATATAACAGTCCCGTGAGGTTGGCCAGCATCATCTCTGCACTGAAGAAGAAGAAGAGAAGAGATTGGATTTATACCCCGCCCTTCACTCACTTGTCGTCTCAGAGCGGCTTACAAACTCCTTTCCCTTCTCCTGAACACAGCTGGCTCAAGATACAGTGGCTTACCTAAGGCCACACACACACTCTCTCTCTCTCTCTCTCTCATTCACAGTTTACAAAGAGGGGGAAAACCCCATACAATCAAAATACCTGCCAAACTCTTAAAATCAAGAATAAAAAAGTTACGATAAGAGGCCGCTTACCTAAAATAAAGCCTTACATTTTAGAATTTTTAGATGAATCATGAACTCTTGTCAATCAATTAACTGAATGTGGAAAGAAGCTTAATACATCAATTTTTTTTAGACCCATTCCAGCACTACTAAAAGTATTCAGATTCTACGGTACTACTGTAAGTAGAAAAGCAGCTACTCATCTATGGAAATAAGAGCACCCTTTATAGCTGAAGTTATTATTATGTTTCATTTTGCTCCCGTAACTTGATTACAGGCAGCAATAGCAAGTAACTGAAGCATGCACGCTTCAAAAAAAAACAACGCCCCGACTGTACTGAAAAGTACTTTATTTAACGTTACCTACATAATATATATTTGGGGTTTGTGCGTGAGGCATAGCAAACATGCAAGCAATGTAAAAATAGCTTTTGGAAAGGAATTGGCTTTAATTGCAAAAATAACTGGACAGCATTCCATCCACTTGGAGGCAGAGGGGCACCACTGGTCTAAATTTCGAGCAAATAATGAGCAAGCAGCAAAGTTATGACTTTATATATTTGGAATTGTGTTGTTTAATCATTTTGGGGTTCCTTATATGGTGGCAGTATGCAAAGCAAATTAAAAACAAGATTAAAAATTACCTGAATGCGAAGTTCATGACTACTGCATTGTATTTTAAGACAACCCCCCCCCCCCCCCCAAAAAAAAATCCTCACAAAACCAAGCCTTCTTTAAGAGCAACATCCTGGTACACTTTAGTACTCTTTCCGGACTGCGTAATTACAAATGCGACATGCTAATGCAGGGGGCGGGAAGCAAGCCTTCTGTTTAGTCACTGTGCAAGTGACCGAGATATATGCCACCTTTCAGAAATTGCCGGGATCCCTGAAGAAAGAACTGTCAGAGAAATGCAAGACGAGAAAAAGGAAAGCCTATTTAGAGAAACCGTAGATGTCTTTTTTCCCCCCCTTTCCCTCTTTCTGCCCGTCTAAAGTTAGTCTGGCTTAGAGGATGCACTAACTTTCCCAATCAGTTTTACATTACAGCACAAGTCCAGAAATAGCTCCCAGCCGCCTTGGCCTCTAGCACGGTTGTCATGACAATGGAACCACAGTTCTATAAATAGATCATCAGCACCAAATCTTGTGAGACACATCTGGAATGGGGCCAGCCTAGCCCCAGCTTGACAAATAAAAATAGTCACAGGCAGTTGGAAAGACTGGAAAAGGTACAATACTTTTCTCAACTCATACACAGAAACAATCAGAACTGGGCAAGGAAATAATTCCGACTGATTTTTAATGCAGGATTGGCTTTATGGTAGGGTTATAAAAACATGAACGGCTACGTTACTTGTACAAAAAGCTACAGTTACGTGCTTTATGCAGATCTCCCCCGTCCCCTCCTGCAGTTTGTGGCAAACCATATCATTTTGAGGCTCTTAACAGTATAATTTCTTGCATGTAAGAAAGAGTACATGCTCTCTCTCTCTCACACACACACACGGATGTTGCTTTTTCTGTTTCTCTTAATGATTTGGTCTGGATCCAGTTCAGTTGTTCGGTTGCTTGCAAGACACCAACGGCATTGTTTTATAAGAAGGCAGGGAGAGAGCAAGGACAACTTTCCAATCTATGCTCCTGTTTTATGCTGCTGATTCGCTTCGGGGAGGGGAAAAATACGAAGCTGTTATTCCTGATCCAGTTCACACACAGAACACACTCAATGCCTTGTGCCAAATGGTAATCCATTGGATGCCTGCTCAGGAAAGACACAAACGACAAAAATGGGAAACTTGACTGAATTAAGTTGGCCTTTTCTTCCTATTCTTTTTTACTTATTTAATTCATTTATACCCCACCGCTCCCCCCAATAACTGTGCCAACTTTCCATTAAAGAACGCCCAAAGCATAAAAATCCAGTATCAGACGGAAAGAGGTTGTCAGTTAAAAAAAGCAATAAATTAAAACTCAAAAGAGTAATCAAATTCCCTTGCAAGTCTTCAGCAATGACGCCAGTTGTATTTCCTGGAGGAAAGGCGTTCTATTGGTTAGGGATAGCAGCCAAGACGGCCTTCCTGCAGCATCCCAACAACCGAACCTCTGAAAGCACATATTCTGCTGCCAGGGTTCTCCAAGGCCTGAACAGGTTCAACTGGGGAGTGGTGATCCTTCAGATACACTGGACAGGGACACAGCGCTTTCAAGATCGAGACCAGCGTTATCAATTGAACCCACGGACAAGTTAGTGTAACACTGGCTGGTGTTGCAGTTAGTACAACACAGGTTTTGTATGTTCACTGTGTTTGATCCCTGCTAGCATCTTGGCTGTCAAGTTTTGCACCAACCACAGTTTCTGAACTGTCTTTAGAGGCAGCCCCATGCAGAAGGTATTGCCTGTGTTACCTCTTTTGACGTAACGGTGACCCCATGAACGAATAACTTCCAAAACATCCTCTCGTTAACAGCTTTACTCAGGTCTTGCCAACCAAAGGCTGTGGCCTCCTTTACCGAGTCAATCTATCTCATGCTGCGTCTTTTTTCTGCTGCCTTCAACTTTTCCTAGCATTAGTGTCTTTTTCGGTGAGTCTTGTCTTCTCATAATGTATTACTAGCAGTTCAAGCTGGTTATTGCCAAGACATGGAAGACAGACAGTGACTGTGTCTGCTTTTTTTCTCATGGAATGGCCGGTAGAGCTGATCAAAAGCATTACCAGCCACTTCAACCAACTATATTGGCAACGGAAAATGGGGGCAAGGAGGAGCCCATCCCAAACTGGCTGCACCCCAATCCCCATCTCTGCTTTACACTCAAACTACAGCACGTCCATCATATCTGAATTACATTTGAGTTTTTCACGCTCATTCTGTCCTTCACTGCCTCTAGACACTGGTACGGCACCTTCCCCGGAATTAATGGAGAGGTCTAGTATGTGTATCAGCAGCACACTGGCAAGACTTTGTTTCCATCTCTCTGAAAGATCTTCTACAGCTGCTTCATGTACATGTTAAACAGCATGGAGGACAAGATGGAACTCTGAGGAACTGCTTAGGCACAGCAGATGTCTCCCAAGCACCACCTTCTGTGACCTACTCTGTGGGAATTGCTGGAGCCAGCACAGTTGCCTCCAAAGCCTGTGCCAGTTTGGCAACCCAGAAAGATACCATGGATGGAATCAAATGCTACACAGTGGTCCCAAAGAACCAACAGGGATGGGCTCTCTCTGTTTATTGACCTGCATAGATAGTTAACCAGGGTGTTTCTGCATTGTAGGGGCTGTGGTGGCGCAATGGTTAAGACACTCAACTGCAGATCAGAAGGTCAGTAGTATGGCAGTTCGAGACCTAAGTGCTGCGTGATGGAGTGAGCTCCCGTCTCTGGTCCCAGCTCCTGCCAACCTAGCAGTTCGAAAGCAAGAAATTGCAAGTAGATAAATAGGTACCACTTCAGTGGGAAGGTAACAGCATTCCATGTGCCTCAGCGTTGTCATGCCGGCCACATGACCACAAAAACATCTTGGGACAGTGCTGGCTCTTCGGCTTGGAAACGGAGATGACCACCGCAACCCTAGAGTCAGATTCGACTGGCTTTTGAGCAAGGGAAACCTTTACCATCTGCACTGTAGCCAGGACAGAAGCCAAACCCAAAAGGATCCAGTTTATCCAAAATATCTGGACTTCTCAAAATTTTGCCCAAAGCAGACAGATCATACACTAACAGTGAGCCTTCTGTCAGCAAAGTGTTACTCATGTGCATCATCCACTGGAGCAAACCTCTTCTGCCAGATTTCAGTAGCCAAGATGGATAAGGCTCTCGTGGGCAAGGAGCTGGCCTTGTATCTTCAACTACTGTGGCCACGTCCTCAAGCTGACATGAAATATGAATATAAGTGGACGCTTTAGGAGCATTCAAGAATTAATATGGCGCCCAACATGAACACAACAGATTTCATCTACAAAGTGCTTAGCAAAACGGTCACACCAAGCTGCTTAGATGTCTGTTACTTCCTTCCAGGGGCCAAGATATAAAAAAGCTTCTTGCCATTCAGAACAACAACTGCTGGATGGCACCATGGAGACACAACGGTGGCACAAAAACGCATTCTTCTTTGCTGCCAGTCGTCACTGAGCAGATACTGAAATGGAATCCAATCCTGTGCTGATCAGCTTTGGCACGAGTATTATTTTAACACGGCTGTTCTAAACATCAGTCTGCCCACTTAACTTCCTCGGGTTTTTCTGAGAATCAGGGGGCTAACAGCGCCTCCCTGAAAAAGATTTCTGAGGTGTCAGCTTTCAAGAGTCAAGTCTGTCTTTGTCGGATACATATTTGACTCTCAGAAGCTCATACTCTGAAAATCTTGCTCGTAGCTACGGTGCTACAGGACTTGAATCTACTTCACACCAACATGGCTACCTCCTGAAACTATCTTCCTAAACAAGACTCATACCCTTTTAAGCCACTAACTCTGGTGAACTCAAGAAGAGTGGAATATGGCTTTGGGTAGCACTATAAGTATGCTATTAAATACCAGCAAGGATGCATAGGCACAATCATGTCTACTGTCCATACAGCCTCCCCTTTTCCAGCAGCTCACTAAACCATCAACACAACTGCCAGCCATGTCAGTGAGAAAACCTTTCTGGACAGCTTTTGAACCTGTCCTTCTTTCAGTGGGAACCATTTAAATTGGTTCCTTCTATCCCTGCAAGAAGTCCCCCTTGAGTCGGAATCCCACTAGGTAGTGATCTATCCATGGCAACAGAGCTTCAGTGAACTTCTCCACCTGTCAATCATCATTCCTCCATCCTGAGCTATCAGGAGTAGGCCCAGCCACACACACAGGGCTTGGTGTTAATTGAGACAGTCCTAGAAGTGGGGCAGCCACGCAGTCCTGACTTGCAACAGATAACGTGGCCTTGGGGTGGAGGTCCCCCCAAATCACAAGCGCTGGGACCCTCCAACTTGCAGAAGCCAGCCTTACTGGCTCAAGAAGGAATACTTTTAGACAGTGGGGTGATGGGTACACCAGCAGACCACCTAACATATCCTGGCCCTGCCCGCATTAGCAAAGCAAACTGTCTAGATTTAAAAATCAATCCTCTCTGTGGGGATCATACAGTGCTGTGGCATCACAGTATGGGGTGAACAATACTAAACAGTACTTGACATGACTATGCTATATTTGGGGCAGCCCCATACAATGAAGAAACATCCTTCAGAAAGTAGTCACTTTTCTCCCACAGAGTTTATACCATCCTGCAACCTGTGTGCTTATTGATTAAGCGTTTGTTTGTTTTTTAAAAACCCTTCAAAGATAGGTAAGTTATCTCAGTTATCCTCCACTTTACCTAGTGCATGAACAGAACTCAAGTTAAAACGTCTTTGCACATATCAAGACAGGAGTTTATCAGTTTTGTTCTGAACAGCTCCTACAATTTCTCTCTCTTTTGCAGTTCCAGTCCAGCCCAAGTTGACTTATTGTTGAGGTGAAAGCAAAAACCCACAGACCTCTGCAAACTGCCCACAGAAAGCCCGTTTCCCTCTTTAAGCACGTTTAATTCAGTTCTGTTCATATCATATGCCAAGTAACCGTCTATTTTCAGAATGTGGTCTTGGTCAGTCTATTCAGTTATGATAACATCAGTTGACAGAATGGAGAATTTAGAAACAGCACTTGGACACATAAGCCCGTCTATGACCGCACAGCAATGGAACTAAAACAGTTTTAAGAACAAGTGTGAAAATTTAGAAGTTCTGCCTCAGTACAATTTGAGAGTTACGGTGACACAAGCAACTTGCACTCAAGGCCCGACAGCAATAAAATAAATTTAAACGTATTTTTTTAAGGCGCTCACAAACAGGCAGTGTTCCCTCTAAGCTGAATTAGCGTGAGCCAGCTCACAGATTTTTAGCCTCCAGCTCGCACATTTTAGTCTTAGCTCAGGAAGGATGGCTCCAGAGCAAACTAATTTATGCAGCAGCCAAATCGCTCACTCACAACTTTAATGCCAGTAGCTCACAAAGTAGAATTTTTGCTCACAAGACTTCACAGCTTAGAGGGAGCAATGCAAACAGGTGTCATTCGCTGTCTAAAGGGCCAGCAAAATTTGGCTTACTAGTGTCCCAACTGTTCCTGCAACTATCTCAGCTAAGTGGTGAGGCAGCCCACAGTATATTAAAGTTTAAGAAGATTCTCCTGAACGCACAATTGGGACTGAAGGTTGAATGAAACCCAGGGCACCTGCAATATGCATTTAAACAAGAATGAAAAGCTGCCCTTAACGCCACAAAGGAACTAATGCAGGCATTCAGCACAAACTGCACCATCAGCCCACAGGATTCCTTTAGGTCCCTACATGGATATTTTCATTTCCAAAAATTGTAGAGTAAGCGTCCTACAGACTCAAAATCTATATGCAAGTTTTCAAGGCCCTACCCACCCCCCCGGCCTGGCAACCACACACAATTTTGTCCGCTTGCAATCCAAACAATGTGCATTTCAGAAAGCAGCAGCTTTCACATAAATACCTTGGAAAATTTTACACTGTAACATACTGCTTACATGTGCATTCAGAATTTCCACTCGCTTGCGCTGAGGAGATCCTAACATTCCCGAGCGCCAAGGCTTTTAAGGATCTAACACCAATGCCAGGCTCTGTTAAATGAAAGAAATACAGGTTGCTTACCTGTAATTGGAGATCTTCGAGTGGTCATCTGTGCATTCACACCTCTGGGATAATGTGCGCCTGTGCCGATCCCGATCGGTAACTTCAAAGCCAAAACGGATTTTCGCGCCAACTCCCCGATCGCGCGCCGGCTCCACTGCGCATGACTGGGGAGGGGCACGAGGATCCCGCCAGTTCCTTCTGACCGCTGCAAGCAGCCCCCAGGAAATTTACACGGGAGACCGAAAGCAGAGGGGAAGGAGGGCGGGTGGTGTGAATGCACAGATGACCACTCGAAGATCTCCAATTACAGGTAAGCAACCTGTATATCTTCTTCGTGGTCTCTGTGCATCACACCTCTGGGAGAATAGTGAGCAATAAATACACCACATACCTGGAGGTGGGTGCTGAAGGTCTCACATCTGAGCTGTCTGCAGAACTGCACGGCCCACCGCCGATCGCTGATGGGTACGGACGTCCAAAGCATAGTGTCTCACAAACGTGTGAAGAGACGTCCATGTAGCAGCATTGCAGATGTCTCCCAGGGGAACGCCCTTGAGAAATGCTGTCGAGGCAGCCACTGCCCGAGTAGAGTGAGCCCGCAGGGACGCCGGTAATGGCCGCTTGGCCAAGAGGTAGGCGAGTTTTATCGTCCCAACAATCCATTTAGACAGTCTCTGAGACGATAGTTTCTGTCCCTGTCTGGGCAAGGCATACGTGATGAAGAGAGCTGGGGACTTGCGGAAGGGTTTAGTCCGATGCAAGTAAAAAGACAGGGCCCTCTTAACATCGAGAGAGTGTAGGCAGCGCTGTGCCTGGTCCTTGGGTTCAGGAAAGAACACCGGCAGGGTGATGTCTGCTTTAATGTGGAAGTCCGAAACTATCTTAGGTAAGAAGGTAATATCAGGAGTCAGGGTCACTGCTTCCTGATGAAAGGTAAGATAGGGTGGGTCGCATCGGAGAGCCGACAGCTCACTCACCCTACGCATTGAAGTAAGGGCCACCAGAAAAGCTACTTTCCATGAAAGAAGCTGTAGGTTACAGGAAGCCATAGGCTCAAACGGTTTGCCCATTAGCTTGTTCAGCACTAGGGGCAGGTCCCACGCTGGAACAGGGTTTTTGACTGTTGGAAAGAGACGGCACATTCCCTTTCGGAATTGCTTCGTAGTGGGATGAGAAAACACGGAGTAACCATCTATTGTTGGGTGGTTAACCGAGACAGCTGAGAGGAAGACACGAAGCGATGCATGACACAATCCTCTGTCCTTGCAAGACAAGAGAAAACCAAAGATGTCGTTGAGAGAAGATGGAATGGAAGGTCGTCCTACTGAGGCTAGGAAGGACAGGAACTTGTTCCATTTTGCCACGCAGGAACGGCGTGTAGACGGCTTACGAGCATTGAAGAGGACATCAGCTATACGAGCGTCTACTTCGGAGGACAAATTAGCCAAGCTGTTAGCTTCAGTCTGGGTACGTCGTGATGCAGCACCAGACCGTTGTACATCCAGAGAAGGTCTGAGTTCATCGGAAGGTGAGTGTAGGACCCCTTGGAGAGGCGAAGGAGGGTGGGAAACCACGGTTGCCTCGGCCACCAGGGTGTGATCAGGATTGCTAGTGGTTGTTCCGCCAGTAGCTTCTGTACTACCTTCAGTATCAATGGGATTGGTGGAAACATGTAGACGTGTAGCCCCGACCATGAGAGAAGAAGACCGTCTCCCAGGGACATCGGATCCGTGCCTGCCCTGGAACAGAAGAGGGAACACTTCTTGTTGTCTCTGGAGGCAAACACATCCACAGAAGGCTGACCCCAGAGGTTGAAGATCGGTGTCAGGTAGAGAGGATTGAGTTCCCATTCGTGTAGGGATGCACCCCCTCTGCTCAAGAAGTCTGCCTGCGTGTTGAGCTGACCGGGAAGATGGTTCGCTACCAGGTAAATATCTAGCGCTTGACATTCCGTCCAGAGTTCTATCGCTAAGCGGCAGAGACTGCGGGACACTGTACCGCCCTGTCGGTTGATATAGTACATCGTGGTCGTATTGTCCATGAGGATGGCCACTGTCTTTCCCGACAAGAGGTGTTGGAAGGACCGGATTGCGTAACGGACCGCTAGTAGTTCCAGGAAGTTGATGTGATTGGAGGCTACTGATGGGTCCCACTTGTCGCCCACGCACAGATCTCCCAAGTGGGCTCCCCAGCCCCATAGGGAAGCGTCCGTGGTAATAGTAGCTGACGGGGGAGGGCGGCGAAAGGGGGCGCCTGTTTGCAGGTTCTGTGGCACCTGCCACCATTCCAGGGCTCGAATCATCTGGTCCGATAGGTGGAATCTTTTGGATAAAGCGTGTAGGCTTGGCCGGAACCGGCGAAGAAACCACAGCTGCAAGGGCCGCATGTGTAGCCTTGCGAAAGGAATGACCATGGTGGTAGCCGCCATGAGTCCCAAGAGTATTTGACGAGCTGTTGCCTCCCGGTTTCTTCTCAGGACTCTGATGAAGGAAACAATGTCCAAGACCCTGTTGGGGGGTAGGAATGCCCTGCACTGTAGGGAATCTAGGAGAGCTCCGATGAACTGTACCCGTCTGGAAGGGGTAAGCATGGACTTCTTTGTATTTATTGTCAGTCCCAGAATCTCCAGGGTGTGGAGTGTCCGGGAGACGTGGTCTTGCAGGTCTGATGTGGAAGGAGCTATCAGGAGCCAGTCGTCCAGATAAGGGTATAGATGGATGCCCTGCAGGCGGAGGTGGGCTGCTACTGTTGCCATTAATTTCGTGAAGACACGAGGTGCCGTTGAAAGGCCAAATGGTAGTGCCTTGTACTGGAAATGACGTGGACTGATCGCAAAGCGTAGAAAAGGTCTGTGGGAAGGATGAATGGTCACATGGAAGTATGCATCCTTCAGGTCCAGCGTCACCATCCAAGAGCCCGCCTCCAGCAGAGGTAGGATGATTTGGAGGGTGGTCATTCGGAACTTCTTGTATGTTATGAACGCGTTTAGGTTCCGAAGATCTAGGATGGGTCGGAGGCCTCCGTCCCTCTTTGGCACCGTGAAGTAGCGGGAGTAAAACCCCTGTTGAAACTGCTGGACTACCACCGGTTCTATCGCATCCTTGCTCAGCAGGGTCTCGACCTCGGTTGTCAGAGTGTCGGATGGGGGAGTGACCACGAAGTAAGGTTCCGTAGGGATCTCGAAGAATTCTATTCTGTATCCCTCGGAGATGACTGAAAGTGCCCACTTGTCCGAGGTAATGCGTTGCCATGCTGTCAGAAAGGGTGATAGACGGGTGGGGTTGTCGGAGCAGGGGTGTTTGCTTGGTTTGGGAGGTTTCGCCTTAGACGCCGGAGTAGTTGGGAAGCGGGGCCTGTTGTTATAGGGCTTTTGTTGATAGGTAGATGGTGGTGACCTCTGCCATTGTGGTTCAGCGGGAGGTCTTTGTGACTGTTTCTTGGGCCATGATCTTTGCCATGTTTTCTGTTTCTGCTGTTTAGGTTGAGAAACTCCCAAGTTACGGGATGTCTTCATGCTTTTATCAAGCTCGTGAAGCACTGTGTCTGTCGTTGAACTGAAGAGACCATCTCCTTCAAACGGCAGATCTTCCACCAAGGTCTTGGTGTCTTGAGGAAGAGAGGTAGATCTCAACCAGGCATGGCGTCTGATGGACACTGCTGAAGTGAGCGTCTTGGAGGTTACTTCCGCCGAATGCTTGGAGGCCGAAAGTTGGAGCTTGGCCAGAGATATACCTTCCTTTTGAATCTTTCTGGCGTTGCGTAGCTTGTCCTCTGGGAGATGGGCAATGAGCGCAGTCATCTGTTCCCAGAGCGAGTATTGGTACCTGCTCATGCAGGCAGTGTAATTTGCTATCTTGAGGCCCAATGCACCCGCTGAATAAATGCGTCTTCCAAAGGAATCTATTCTGCGTCCTTCTTTGTCTAATGGGGAAGAGTGCCCACTACGACCCTTAGTGGAGGGTGTCACAACCACTGAGTTGGGTTTGGGGTGGACAAACAAGAATTCTGCCCCCAGCTCCTGGATCCTATACATGTGATCTAGGTGTTTGCTGGAGATGGGGGTGGATGAGGGATGAGGCCAGGATTCTTTGGCCGTAGTCATCAGGACCGATATGAGTGGGAGGGCCACCGGTGTGGATGTATCCATCTGCACGATATCGAAGATGGAGTCTGTGGCTGTCGGCGTTGGTTGGGCCGTGGCCAAGGCCAGAGAGTGTGCCATCCTTTTGATTAATTCTCCATAGGGTTTCACATCCTCGGAGGGAGATATTGGGAGGTTTTCGGTAACCTGCGTGTCGGGAGACGGGTTTTGTGGAAGTGACTCGTCTTCTGACACTGAAGATGCCGGGGACCCCGGTGCCGAATGGTTGGATGGTGAAAGAGGGGTCGGGCTGGACAGGTCCTGTGTTACCGGTAGCGGACAAGGATCGGTGTCGGGTGTCTGTTTCGGTGCTGGTGTCGGTGTCGGAACTGATGAGGGTTCTCGGTACCGAGACACTCTGGAAGAGGTGGATTGCCGATCCCATTCGGTGGGATACCATTGGGGCGGTGGTGGGTAGGAGCCGTAAAGGTATCGCCACTGCTGGATATCCCACGGTACCGATGGAGCCGGAGGGCGGTAGTCCTTATCCCCCCTCGGTACCGATGGTGGCTTCGCCTCGGCATCGGGGGTCTCTCGAGGGACCTGTGTAAGGTCTATGTCGAGGTCGGAGTCAGTCAAGGTGATCGGTCGCGGCATCGGGGAGGATGATCTACCCCTGGGTCGCTCGCGATCTGTCGGGTCAAGCTGGCCGAGCCCGGGCTGGGCTGAGTCGAGCGCACCGCGCGTCAACGAAGCACTCGAAGATTTCTTGTGCTTCAGCTTGCCCTTCTCCTCCTTGCCCTCCCTGCGCTTTTTAGCAGGAGTGTCGGGAAAGGGGAGCGATCTCTTTGGTGCCGGTCTGTCGGTACCGATGCTTCGGGATGGAGACGGCGTCGGTCCCGTCGGTGAAGAAGCCGGAACTTCGGAGGAAGACATTTTCGGCGACAAGGCAGACTCGAGAAGAGCAACCCGGAGCCTCGCCGCTCGGTTTTTACGCGTTTGCTTGGAGAAGGCTGCACAGCTAGTGCAAGAGTCGACTCGGTGAGACTCACCCAGGCAAAGAAGACACAGGGAGTGCTTGTCCGGTGGGGCTATCTTGCTGCCGCACTGCAGGCACCTCTTGAAGAACCCCCACCGCTGGGCCATAGGCCAGGCGGTGAGAATGAAGGGAAATCCAAAGGCAAGTCCAGTTAACAGTCCGAGTTCAATAGTTGGAAAAAAATCAGTCCGAAGGCTCTTTTTAGAGTTGAGAAGTAAACTACCGACCGGAGCAAGAGAGAAAGGATCCTCACAACGCGGCGGTCAGAAGAGAACTGGCGGGATCCTCGTGCCCCTCCCCGGTCATGCGCAGTGGAGCCAGCGCGCGATCGGGGAGTTGGCGCGAAAATCCGTTTTGGCTTTGAAGTTACCGATCGGGATCGGCGCAGGCACACATTATCCCAGAGGTGTGATGCACAGAGACCACGAAGAAGATCTATATACAGTCAAAAGCAAGCCTTTTCAGTTAATAAACTTGAGGAAAATCCCTGTCCTTCAAACAAAAGCAGTTCTCTGATTTTGTGTGCCACAAATACAGAAGTGGGAGAGACGGCTTCTCCCCCCCCCCCCCGGCTCGACTACATTACAAGATTGTCAGGTGCCTCATTTTGTTTCTGTCTTAAGATGGTCCAGGGCAGCTGCTGCAATGGCTACACAATATTTATTCGTGGTATAACACCCCCCCCCCCCCCCCGCTCTGAATGTCTTCTGCTCTCCTCTGCAGCTGGAAGAACACGAACACCTCTGTCATGCATTTCGGTCGTCTGACTTCCAAAGATCCCTTCTTCCTGTAAGTGGAGCAAATATCTTAACACAGCCACCCTCCCCCTAGCTGGGGTTGGAACAATATTTAATTCGCCGATGCAGACAGGGCAAAGAACTGAACAGTATTATTGTGATTACTGACAGTATTTGAACTCTGGAAAAAGTCTGAGACTCAAAAGGCCGGGGCTCTAAGGAGACACACTGGTTCTACGTGGCCGAGGGAAGGGAAGGGGGGCTGGGTTTGCATGTCTTGCAAAGCACCCGTGCGTGCCCCCTACCCCAATGTGGCACAGCTTATCACTTCCAAAATTAAAGGGAACTTTCAAAATCACTTGATGATCTATAGTCACCAGGTGGTGGAAGAGGAAAGTGCCATCAAGTTGCAAGCAATTTAAGGCGACCCAGTAGGATTTTCAAGCTAAGAGATGTTCAGAGATGGTTTGACATTGCCTGTCTCTCCACAGCAACCCTGGACTTCCTTGGTGGCCATCCAGGTCAGGGCCACAGCCACCTGGAGGGTCTGCTTTCCCGAGGAAACAAGCCAGCTACCCAACTGGGTGCACCAAAACAGAAAGCGATGAGGAATATCCAGCAGTTCCTGCTATTTTGGCAAAAACAGGTGACAAAACCATGAACAAAATTAATGAAGACACGCGCCTGGACAATGTTTTCTCGCCAGGCTTCTGGAAACCTGATAGGATGGATAAAAAGCACAGAAATGCCAGGGAAGAGGGCCGTACGGTATACTTCCGTATATTTCTCAGACAGCATGTGACTCTTCAACTGCAGAGTGAGTTCCACAGCATCAAACTGTTATGGATGCAGGCAGAACGTATCTTCAAATCAATATTCTTCCCAACGTATCAGCCAACATGAGCCATGGGGCTTTTCCAACATACAACATTCTTTCAGTTCCCTGACAGATCTTCTCTGTGGCACATCCTTCGATCCAGTTTGGCTGCTCAGCCAGCTGTGCCCCTTCCTCGACAGGTGGGGTTTACCCACAGTTATCTATCCCCTAACTGTATTTTGGTAAGATTACTGGCAGTAGTAGAAAAGGGCAAGAGTACAGTAGCACCTTAAAGACTAACAAAACTTGTGGCAGGGTATGAACTTCCATGAGTCACTGTGAGCAGTGACTCATGGAAGTTCATACCCTGCCACAAGTTTTTGTTAAGACTTTAAGGTGCTACTGGACTCTTGCCCTTTTCTACCACTACAGACAGACTAAAACAGCTACCCATCTATCTATCTGGTAAGATTGCAGTAAGATATTTGTGCGGGGCAGACTTGGAAGACAGTTCAGAAGCCACAACTGGTGCAAAATGGCACAGGCTATAGAAACCCCATTTTACCTGTTTTTGAAAAGCTATACTGGCTGACAACTCAGTTCCGGGCTCAACCCAAGGTGCTCATCTTGTGCTTTTAAAGCCCTGAACGGCGGAGGATCAGGACTCTTAAAGGGCTGATTGCTTCCATGTGAGCCAGCCTGCCAGTTTCAATCATCGTCAAAAGTAGTGCTCCATTAAGTGAAAGATTCCTGCCTGTGGTGTCCCCACAGATGCTGGCTTCATGTTAGATTACCTTGTTGCCCAGGACTTTTTCTTGATTCTGTTTACCTGGCAGTCTCCTTTTAAGTTTCATCTTCTCAATTTCATCCCACTGGTTTTATACTGATTTGTAATACAGTCCCCCAGGAGAATTTTATGCCATCTGCTTTTTATTATTATTTATGCATAGCTGGCTGCTATTTATTAATCTTAAGAGATATTATCTCCTGCTTGTTTTTAAAGGGTGCTGTAATAATGTATTTTATTATCTGCTGCTGCACAGTTTTTGCACCATGATGTAGTGTTAAGTGTTCTGATACCCGTATTTTCCTTTAAGAAAAACGAAAAGGTCCTCGTTCACTGCTCAAGAACATTGGATCAAAGGAACTTGAGAGAAAAGGAAAGGATACCCGCTGTTACATTTTTAGATAATACTCTGTTGTCGGTAGACTTGTGAATTGTTACAGTTGAGAGCGCAGGATGAAAATATTTCAAATGAATTTTTTTTAAAAGGGTGTAATATCCTTTTTCTGCATTATCCACCAGGGGGAGAAGGAAACAACTTAGCTGCAGGGAGCTCCTACCTAGAGTATTCAATAATGCCTCAAAGACAATGGAAGAGGGTGCTGTCAATGGAACAACAAGGTCTTGGGACATCACACAATCTTTCAGAGACCCTTTGAAAGCTGGGCTACTGCTATGACCTCCCCTAACCAGGCACCTTTTCAAAGCTGCAAAAACAAGAGAACTGTGGCAGGGCCACCCCTTCAATTGGCAGTGTTCACAAGTTCATCTCCACAGTTTAATACCAGGCCAGTTCAGACAGCAAACGGGGAGGAATCTGGTTTTGTTTAAAGGGAACTAATGTGCAAATAACCCCCCCCCCCCCCAAAAAACCCCACAACCTTGGGCAAACACTGGTGGTTCAGGTGCTGTTTTGGGTTGCCACAGCAACACAAAACACCGCATAAAAATGTAGCATTTGTGAGAAGGCAGAGATCAGGAGAGGGAGATGGAGGCAGTGGCATGTAGGAAACAGAGAAGGAGAGAATAAGCAAGAAGAAGAGAGAAGAGAAGGTAAGGCCACCATGAAGATGAAGAAAAGATTAAGGGGGTGTGTGGAATTTCCCTGTCCCATACGGTCCCCACCTTTTGTCTATTCGTCACGCACATATATGTCTCCAGGATCCTTAACCTATTAGATCAGTAGTACTCAACCGTGGCTCACGAAGGGCCGTGTTCACAATCACCACCAACTAAAAGTGTCATATGATTACTGTGCTTGCTGCTTACCCACCCTTCAGCTCCTGCAAAAGCAGCTGTTTCAACGGGCAATGGCCTTGCCACTTTCTTGAAACACTGGATGGTTGTCACACTGGGGAACAGTGCTCAGAAGAGCCACAGCTGACATGCCGGAGGGCCACATGTGGTTCCTGAGCCACTGAGAATAGGGCTGCAGTCCTGAATTAGTTGAGACGTATGCTGGAAGGAGGGATAAATGCTATTAAATTACTCAGCAGTATTTATTGATTTAGATATGTGTATTCCTGCTTTTCTCCCCAATGGGGATCCCAAAGCAGTTTACATTGTCCTCCCCACCTCCAGTTTTTCCCTCTCAACAACCACCCTGAGAGGTAGGTTTGGCTGAGTGTCTCTGGCCCAAGGTTACCCAGCAAGCCTCTCGGACAACTTGGGAATTAGAATGTGGGTCTCCCACTGGCAACTCTTGATTATGGACTGCTTTAACCAAAATTAATACTTTTTGCAAGACAAATAACACAAACTTTGGAAATCTGCTTTAATCTGATTGTTAAAAACCATGATAAAATTTAAAAAATGAACATAACGACTTCAAGACAGTCCACAATAATTTAAAATAATCCTACGAGCACTGACAAAAGGATTTGAGTCAGATTTTCAAGTTGTTTAATTTAAAATAAATTCTAAATGGACGTGGGGGGTTACTGTATACAGATAACTGTTTTTTTCTCTCTGGAAAAATATTTCATTTTTAACGAACCCACAAAGTCCTTTTGCAGGCTTTTGTTATGGGGGGAAAGGAAGTGAACAGATTTGTCCAGAAAAGGATCTAATGTTTCTGTACAGACAAATATTATACCTGTTGCAGAAAATATTTATTCAATTGGAAAATAAGTATATCGTCACAAGAGTTAAATTGCTCTGCTGTGTAGGCGATACAGACTTGGAAAAACAGTCTGACCATAAGGTAGGGATTCGTAAATTAAATTAAAAAATGCTATTTAAGGCTTCTATAGTCTACTTTTTTCTAAGCAGCGTACCTGAAAAGTAACATTATTTCTGTCCTCTGGAAACTCAAACACAGATGAGCTCTTCATGCCAGTATATCATGCAATTATTGCCTGAGGCAGCCAGGACTGGAAATTTTCTTTACAGGAACTACCTGTTAATACCTGTCCCATAGCAGAGACCTGGAACAGTTCAGTGCTACTGAACAAGTTTGTTTCTGCTGTCCTCCCAAAGCACCCTCTTGCTTCTATGTAAAAATTTCTGGAAATTTCAGCAATGGGCAAAACAACTTGAAATCAACAGATATATATATATCTGAAAGAACTACAGTATGGTATAAAATGGCATTACTGCCATTTCTTCTGACAGATGGTCATACGGTATAATGTCATGCAGACTCTAAATCGAATTGATTAATGTCTGGATGAAAATAGTAATAAAATCTGCTTATTTTAGAAACGGATAGGGCATAATTCATGTTCTGAAAAGACTTTTAAAAAATGTACAATCTGCATACACGTTAGAAGACAACAGCTTAATTGGCAACTGGGGCACCTGGCTACTGGAATCGTGGCCTCTGTGCTAAAAGCAAATTAACACTGAAAACTGTTTTTGGACCTAAGACAGGGGGAAAGAGGTGATTACCACAGAGACGACTGCTTGTACGGGCAACCATTTTAGAGGAATTGTCGCACCTCTTCTCTGTGTACAGAGGCCAATGCGCTCTTATATAAGGTCAAACACATGTCAGGAAGTGAATCACGCTGCAGATTTGTACTCACACTGAAAAAATGATTCACAAGTTTTCTGGTTCGCGTATTGGTTTCATACCTGTCACTAGTTGCTGTTTGAAGTACAGCCAAAAAGAAAAAAAAGAAAGAACAGAAAAATCCAGAACGAAACAATTCCAGGATTTCCATTTGTTTTGTACTACTATAATTAGAGCTTCCGGATTATGACTTGAATTCTAAAGAACAGCAGGGATTTGGGAGGGGCTGTGGCTCAGTGGAAGAGCCTCTGCTTTGCGGGCAGAAGCTCCCAGGTTCAATCCCCGGCATCTCCAGTTGAAAGGACCAGGTAGCAGGTAATGTGAAAGACCTTTGCCTGAGACCCTGGAGAGCCGTTGCCAGTCTGAGTAGGCATTACTGGCTCTGATGGACCAAGGGGTCTGAGTGATTAGAAGGCAGCTTGATGTAAATTGTGCATTCTGCTGAGAGCGAGAGCCAAATGGAATCAGAAAAGTATGGGATTCAGCATTGAAGGGATAAGTACACCGCCACACTGCTGTGTTTAACAGGCTAGAAAACCCTGTAGGCAAGGCACCACGCTCCCCCACAACACCGAAAATGACTGCTAATTGTTGTAACAGTGATACAGATGTTACCTCCTCAGCATGTCAACGAAATGGTGGAGTGCCGAGTATGAACTGAGGTCCTTACTATTAATTAAGGAGGACTTCAGAAATGAGTATTCCGAGCTTCAAAGGTGATCCTGAAGAGACGGGGAGTTAGCTAACAAGAGCACATAAGCGCTCGGCATCCCATTTTATAGGAACGTTGCCGGACGGCAGCAGCCTGGCAATCTGCATGCATGTCCTGAGTGAAATTAAACTGTCCAAGCATGCAAACTTCAAAAAGGTTAAAAAAGGGCAGGGGTGGCCAACCTGTGGCTCGGGAGCCACATGTGGCTCTTTCACATATATTGTGCGGCTCCTGGCAGGGCGGATGGGGAAGCAAAGGGGAGGCATGCTTTTTCTCTCTTTCTCTCTTCCTTCCTTCCCTCCTCCCTCCCATCTATTTGCTTTCCTAGTTTCTCTCTCTCTCTTTCTTTCCACTTCTTTAATTCTTTCTTTCCATCTCTCTCAATATCATTAGCAAACAAGTAATATCATTATCAATAACCGGTTTTCCTTGTTTGTTTTTATTTTTGGCAGTCCCATTTAACGTTAATAAAAAGCAAATTTGCATATTTTTAAAAATAAAAACGTGTGTGTGATATTTGTTCCTGTCTTGCGGCTCTCAGACATCTGACGTTTATTCTATGTGGCTCTTACGTTAAGCAAGGTTGGCCACCCCTGCCCTAGGGCTTGGATCCTGTTACCTGCTGTAGGCTCCTCCCCCCCCCCCAGTGCCATTCCTCAGGGGCCCCCATTTTAAGGAACAGCTTTTCATGGAAATCAATAGGCTGCTCTGGGGGTGGGGTGGAGGGAGGCAGGGACATTCCTTTCTGCTGAAGGAAAATTTAGTCTGAATCCCGACCCATGAGCCAGCATGATGGTGCTAATAAGACTGGGATCTGGGAGACACGGGTTCAGATCCCTGTTTTTCCACGGAAGCCTGCCAGGTAACCTTAGGCCGCTACACTCCCTCAGCCTAACCTACCTCACAAGGTGGTTGCTGTTAAGCATAAGGTGGAGGAGGGAAGAACAATGCAATGAGCTGCGTTGGATCCAATTAGTGAGAAAAGCAGGACTGCTATCTTAAACCTTGTGTGTATATTACATTTTCTTGTGACACGAAATTCAGGCTTGCAGCAATTTGCAGCCTGTTGAAAAGTTATCGCCACCCCCTTAATTCTGTGATCCTAGTCCCACTGTGTTGTTTTGCTGGCGGGCTCTGCTGTTTGACTGAATTGATCTTTGCATTTTGTTATCTGCCTTGAGTCTTGAATGAGAAAGGTGCACTACAAATGCAGTAAATTAACCAGTTGGTTACAGTGTACTAAGGGCTTGGTATTTATGGGTTCAAACAGATGTCAGCAGGGGTCATTTCGAGGGGGGACGAGCAGGAATAGCCCAGGGCTAGAGAGTCACAGGCTCACTTCAGAGCCCAGTTCCCTTTATGGTGCGTGCTGGCCCACGGCAGTAATTTCCCCTGCTGCCAGTGCACCTCCAGCACACCCAGGTCTCCAGCTCTGAGTCTGAGAAGTGAGTGCTGGGCTCGGGCAGCAGCCCCGCCCCCTCGTTAGTAGCCTCCCAACTATAGGGCACCCTGCTCCCAGCAGCCCTCACTTGTGGTGACACATGGGAGGGGTCTGCTGTTTGTTCTTGCTGTCATCTCCGTTGTCCCTCCATCCCTATTTTCTTTGTGCTTTTGAAGCAATTTTTCTCCAGGTAGGCTCGCCAGCTCTGAGTTGGGAAATACCTGGAGACTTTTGCGGTGGAGCCTGAGCGGTGGGTCTTGCCTTCTGACAGGCTTCCGGTGATATTGGGGGTGTGTCATATGCAAATACGTTATGCTAATGAGCTCCTGTACCTCTTTTTCTATGAAATGACCCCTGGATGTCAGAATTTATTATGTACATTATTCCACCTTTTTGTTAATAAAATAGGCACATCCCATCATGAATTCTTCATCACTCATATTAGATATACATCCTAGTGTCCTGTTCAATGGCAAAGCATGCTGTGGTAAAAACAGCCCATGTAATTTATATTTGATTGAGAAGTTTTTCATGATTTTGTCTCTCAACACTGAAGAGAGTTTTTAAAAAACCCTTCTTGTAAAGTCTTCACCAAACAGACATGACAGGTCTTAGGTCAGTTCAGTCTAAATTCTAAGTCACAACGAACGCTCCATGACACAAAGACTAACTCGGAAAGAAGCCCCATCTATTTAAATGGAGCTTATACAATTATTGCTGTTTTTGATGTAATTTCTACCACGCTTTTAATGACAGGGCCTCTAGTTCTGCACTGCAATTAAAGGCTGACTTTATAAAAACTTTCTGTGAATGAATGTTCTGAGAGCATGCTCTGCTCTACTGATGGCTAAACACAACAGAGGTCTCTTGTTGCTACAAAACCTTATGGTAGCACACTTCAGTGGAAAGTTTCATCTACACAGAGCTTAAATACATCATGTATTGTTATGCAGCATCTAAAACACAGGACTGCACCTAACCCCACCATTACAAATGGAAACAAAGCCTCAATATGTGTTACCTTCATTTGCTCACATACATCCCTTATTAACCCTGCCTCCGCCTCTTTCCTCTTCCCTTCCCACTTTCTCCTGCGTAGGTAATTAACACTCTATGCAGGAACTTTCTTTTGCTGACAGTTATTCTCCAAAATTCAACTGCACTGATATGCATCTAGATCAGGGGTGCGCAACCCACCGACCCCTGGTACTGAACTCAAAAAAATACTGTTATTTCCTGATATTCCCAAATCCCAATACTGGTATGGTATTCAGATTTGGCAAATAGTCAGGATTGCTGACCTTTTTTTGGCTCCATTATACCCTATGGGGATTATTATAGTCAATGGTCCCCATAGGGTATAAGGGAGAATCAATCTAGGGGTATATGAGGCTCTGGGGGGCTGTTTTGTGAGGTAGATGCACCAAATTTACAGCATAGCTGCTGGTGCCCCTCCTCAAAAATTCCCCCAAGTTTCAAAAAGATTGGACCAGGGGGTCAAATTCTATAGGCCCTAGAAGAAGGTGTCCCCATCCTCCATTCTTTCCAATGGAGGGGGGAAAGGCATTTAAAGGAAACGCAGTCCCTTTAAATGCCTTCTCCAAGCTGTGGCTTCACCCGAAAGGTGTTTAAATGCCCAAAAAATACCAGTAAGGTGGAACAATAGACTCTGGAAAGCACACTAACATGAAGTCAGTGTTCAATGCCTGTCTATGGAAGGAAACGTGCTCACCCCACCCCTATTCTGAGGGCAAGCAAGCCCTATCACAAAATTAGCATCACAGGTAGCCGTATATTGGAGGCAAGCTTGTGACCCAGATACAAGAATTCAAGTTGCCTAGTGTTTTATCTCTCCCCCTCCCCCAGTTCTCCTTTCGTGCTTCTAAGGAGGAAAAACACCCCTATGAGCCCTGTGGAAGACTTAAATTTAAAATAAGATGTTGTATTGAAGCTGTAATTAAATTACTACTAACTTTTGAATTTTATTTAAATATTTGAGGAAGAATGTGACAGGAACTTTAACTGGGGTTTATACAGCACACTTTTCAAATCAGAAGCAAGGAGATCATATTACTGCTACGATTGCTAAAATGCTTAGGAGTAAAACGCTCTATCAAAAGTTAAAAACAAAGCATTATTCTCCAATCTGTACGGTTGGGCTACTCTCTTGAGGGAAATTCAGCTTAGTTTTCAGCAGACATATCTGCGCAGAGTACATAAATTCAGCACAATTAGCAGTCTCTTGAATGAGGCATAATAGAAGAGCGTATGAAAGCCACCAAAATGGGAAAGTTAAAAAAACGCTAAATGGAAAGGCAGCTACAGTTGCTACAGTAACATACATACAGCAGCAAAGATGAAGGCCTATTTTTAGCTTCCGTCTTTTGAGAAGAAAACGGAAGCCTGCTGAAAAACACTTTGTGACAAATGTAATAGCTTTGTACATTAAAGTCGCTATATATAGTAACTGTCAAGTCATCTTTATAAATGGGAAATCTGGTTATTACAACAACTAAGCCACTGCATGCAAGGGTCTGTGATAGAGACCGTGTGGGGAAAGCATGCAAGAAATGCTTTCTTATCAGAACGGGCCTTGAGCCATTACTCTCTTCTAAAGGAAAATGGTTTAGCCTCTTACGCCCATCTTGACCAGCACCAACTTCGTTCCCCGTGATGCCCTATTTGGTGAAGGATGCTCACCTTTAGCTCAAGGATGCTCACCAAATAACTTCTGAATGCATACTAATCCCTTCGAAATGTAAGGAATTTTTAGCTCCATCTAAGGAATGCCTTAGGCCCATAAGTTACTAAAAAAAAAAAAATCACTGCACCAAAATGAATCTGACTCCAAGACAGGCAACTTAAAACTCAGATATGAAGTCATTATCTCTAGGTTTGCTTTTGAAGTAACTGATAGCATACGGTTTCTGAGCTAGGTTCTCAAAACGTCGAGCAAAGACTTCTGCACATGCAGTGCACACACAGCCTGTGTATTCTCTTCTGTCACTGTGTGTACAGTGGAACACATGATTCAAGGTAAGTAATTAATATTTACACACGCTTGATGATACCTCATGATGCTTCTACCCCCTTCTCGAGCACGCAGAATCACAGTGATTAGGCATATGATGTATCCACGGCTACCCTGGTGTGCATGTTGGGGAAATTCTGCTATTGTGAAATGCCTACAGAATTTCCATCCGGAAATATTGTGAAGCTGCTTTTTTAAAAAAATATTAAATCAGCTGTTCTTTGAAGTGAGTGACAGACAAGTGCAAGATTTTTATATACAGAACCCTGAAAAGCTAAGAATTTGAACTTTATAAAACCAATTAAAATGATGCTGTGAAAAACAGCTGCAATTAATTTTTAAATCCAGACTTTTGATTTTCACAGCTAAATATGACAAGGCAAAAGTGTCTAACGCTACTCTCAGAAAAGAATTGATGATCTCATGTCTAATATCATAGCTATGCTTCATATCTACCGAGATAAATGCAGATAAAATATGAACAGTTTGCAATTCATGCGAGGAAAGTTAATTATGTCCACACTGCTCTAAGCAAAGTAGGGCAAGGGACAAGCTAAAAGCAGTGCTGAAGTTGAGGTCTTGTGACCATAAATCTGTGTGGATCTTTTTAGTAGCGTGACAAGGCGTACTGTAATAAAAATTACCAATTAGAGCATCCCATTAGATAACTAGGTACAATAAAGGCCCCATTCACCACTGAATGGTTAAAAGGCAAACAGAAGGCCTTTCCACAGGACCAAGTGACCAACAGCTCCGTGTGATTCTCCTGGGCAACCAGCAGGTTACAGTCAGTTCTTAATAATCTGAACTACATAAAACCAATTAAAATAATTCTGAGGAAAAACTGCTGCAATCAATTTTGAAACGCAGACTTCTTTTTTTTTTTTCGGAGCAAGAATATGAAAACGCAAAAAATGTCCAACGCTGTTAGAGCCGCAGTGACAACCTCATTCAAGGTAACTTTTATCACACTGCTGTTTAACCAGGGGGGAGGGAAGGGAAAAGCCCTAAACAGAACTTATTTGCTGACCACCCAAAATCTGTTCTTCTCAACTAATTTGGACACCCAAAGGAAGTTTCCTTGCCTGGTGCCCCGGGTGCTAGCAAACTAACCAGAAACGACATTCCATACTGATCTCAGCAATTTTGCAAACGTGTTATGTCAGCATTCGTAATGGATGGGAGGGGAACGGCAAATTAACCCCACTTGTCAGGCATTCAAGCATATGCGGTTTCATACCACAATTTTAAAATATTTCTTCGCTCCTTCCCGGAGCTTTAACACACACATCTGAGTAACCTGCTACAGCACTCACAGCTCGGATACAGTGAAAAGGGAACTGTGCACAGAAAGGATCTCTTCCCGCCTTCCCTTCTGACACCCTCTCCCTGGGCTCAGCACTACGGCCCCTCCTGCTGTTTCCCTCTCTCCCCAACTGCCGCAGCCTGCTAAAAATAGCCTTACTATGGCTTTTGTTCTACCTCTCTTTACATAAGCACTTTTTTCTCTGTGTGTGTGTATATGGGGGAGGGGGGGAGAGCCTTTCCAAGTGAATACAAGGCCCTCGACAGCCAAGACAAATACGTTTAACTGCACGGACAAGAATCTTCAAAATACCGGTGGCAGGGGAAAAAAGCTGTACTCCCCTAAATCCTCACGGCTGGTTGCTAACTGCTACTGTGATTTCGGAATGGCTTCCAAAACAGAAAGGGCGAGACATTCTGTCCTTCTCCCCACCCCGTGTATGATGTCTTCCCTGTAACTGCTCAGCTTGTCCTATAAAACCTCTGTGAACTGGAATTCCTCAGTTCATATGACGGGAAGGACAGCCGAGGAAGTGGCTACTACCATGGGACCCCGGAGGAAGATCTCCTTGGGAGTCTTCACCTACATGCATCCCAAAACACAGTATGAAAACAAATCATATGACTTGTCTGTCTTCAAAGGCCCCGGATTTCCGGGCCTCGAGAATCCCCTCATTCTGCCCCCAATTCAAGCTGCGGGGGGGGGGGGGGGTGAGGCATATGCAAGCCAAACTAGTGGGTAACTGTGCATCCCTGAGAGAGGGCATCTATTCCAACACAGGCAACGAGGCTGTGTTGACACAGATGTAATGGAAATGTCTTATGATCTCACACATTGGGGGCCATTTACTGGGTGGGAAAAGTGAACACATACAGAGGCAGACGAGGACACTGCCTTGGGCAGTAGTATTTTATAACTCCCCCCCCCCCCCCACTTTCTTTACGCTGCAACAACCCATCCGAAAGCTGTTTACGCTGCGCCAGTTGTTGATAACTCAGTCATGTTTTTAAATTGCTTTTAAGACATCTGTAAAGAGGCTTGTCCTGAAAACAACAACTGTAAACCTGCATCTGCTTGAAGTAGTGGAGAGACCAAAATACAATAAACCATTTAATTTTTAATTCCTAGCTGAGCAGTTTGCACAGGATAATAGAGCAAGCCCTCCTCAAGAAGATGGGGGCTGCACAACACACAGCGCTTCCTAGAATGGCAATGAATGGAAGAGTAAAAACCAAGAGCTTCACAATTCAGTGTATTAAACTGCCACCTTTTAAGAGCCACCCTTATGGCTTTTGATAGGGTTGCCAGGTCACCCCTGGCCACTGGAGGGGGTGGGGGGAGGCAGGGTTGCCAGCTCCAGGTTGGGAAACTCCTGGAGATTTGCGGATGGAGCCTGGGGAGGGCAGGGACCTCAGTGGGCACAATGCCATAGAGGCCACCCTCCAGAGCATCCATCTTCTCTGTAGTCTGGAGAGGAGCTGGAATTCCATAGGATTCTCCAGGTCTGACCTGGAGCCTGGCATCCCTACTTTTGAAGGTAAGAGATGGAATACTAAAAGTTCAAACCAAGCAGATGTAAGCAAACTTTTAAAAATTAATTTCTGAATGAGCTATTATGCTTAAAACTATATTCGCATATAGTTTTTCACTGCGTATGATGTATTTAACTGCCATGGGCTGTATTAAAACCTTTTTCTCTTTCCCCAATTTTTAAAATTTAGTCCAACCGTATTTACATTGCTACAAATATTATGCGTATAATTACTTATACACTGAAATATGATATAACTACTGAAGAACCAGTTTCAATTCTCAACAGAACGTAATTCCAAATTCTTGAAAACCTGGCTGTACCTTGGGATTTCAGAGACAAAATTAATTTTAATAGCTTATACATTTCTTTTGCTTTATTTAACCAATCGGTTTTCTGCAGACTTTTCATAGAATCATAGAATAACAGCCTTGGAAGGAGCCATAAAGGCCATCTGTACACACTGTTCTCCCAGCAGTCAGTAGATGGAAAGCTATGGTCTGATACGGTTTTGTAAGAGATGCTGTGTAAATTAAGCAAAACAAGTTCTAGTGTTCAACGATATGAAAAGCCAAAAACAATGAATTCACAACCATCGCTCAAAACAACTCTGCTCTACCATAGTGACACCATGTATGTAAAAAGCATTTGGCTGTGCATAAAACCAACAGAAATCATTATTTCTGTTAATTTTGCAACCCTGATAGGAGAAAGGTGCCAACGATGCAGCATTTTACAGATATTCTCCCCAAATTAGGAAGGGATTGAAAAAGAGGAACCACAAACGTAGATAAGTCCAAAGTCTCAGATCAGTGTTTTAGCCTAAGGACTCCCTCCATTTTTAACATAGGGACAAAATTACTAGTATTTTCAATCATGGTACATACCCTGGTTACATCTAGATTAGGTTACTGCAACATACTCTATGTGGGGTTGCCTTTGGATGTGTTTTAACTGTTTATTTTATTTTATTATTACAGTCTTAAGACCAACATACAGAGTAAGCATAATATGTGAAGGGGGGGAGAACTAATGAGGAGGAGGGGGGGGAGAACAGTCATAATAACTGTTGTGCATGTATATGTATTTAATCTTATATTGTTTAAATGATGTGTGTTTGGGAGTAGGGGTTAATTTTAATTGTTTTACAACATGATTTTAAATTGTTAGCTACTTTGGTGGCCCTCCTAAGAGTCGAAAGGTGGGACACACGTTTTGCAAATGAAATAAATAAAACACTGTAGCTTGATTCTGTAATAAACAAGATTCAAATCCATTCATCTAAACTCATAATTCTCCCATTACATAATTTCTGATAAATTAAGCTTATTTTTAATGAATTTTGACTTAAGTCAGATGCTAATGGTTTTGAGTACTGGGGTGTGTTTGACTGATGAAGTTCCGTCAGCCTGTAATTGTTTCTGACTTTACAAATCCACGTAAGCCCGTCAAAATGCACATCTTCAGGGCTTGCTGGACTCACAGGAACAATTAAAGGTGATTCATGTTTAAGTGTCCTACTTCTGTACCGCTGCGTTGACACACATATTACATTCCCCACAAGGAGGATCAAGTTCAGCAAAGTCACGTATTCCTGGAATATTCCTCTAAGCTTACCAATAATTATTTCCAAGCTCTCACTGACTGGAATTTCTTCAGTCTATGACATGCACTGCCTTCTGCCCATATACTTCCAGTACTGTTAACTGCCACAGCAAACAATTTCATAGAGAACAACTGGCCCATTTTAGATGCCACTGCACCTCCTTGCTCCCCCTTTTGCCAAACCATGTAAATTCCTTTCTTCCTTTTCTGGTAAGCAATTAAGAACAGCTTTATTATGATATCTAAACCATAGTTATTACCAGCCAAGTTTGCATTTGAGTCAGAGATTGAGACCAGGTTTTGATCCTACTTTCAGTCTCTTGTTAGCAGTAATTATGGCTGTGTTGGCTTCAACTTCATGGTAAACCAGTTATTGCTAACCTGGAGAGAGGGAAGGAAACAGGACCCCCAAAGGGGTGGAAAATGGGGCATGAAAATCTATGCAGAATTTCCAAGTTCCAAACCATGATTTGGCAGATCTGAGGGTGAATATGTGATCCAACCTTTCATAAACCCTTTGAAGAAAATGGGACTCAGGTAGAAATGAGAAGGACTTTTTCTCGAGCGCTGGGAAAACTTCTACAAAATATGTTTTTTCCTTTGAAATGAGTGAAATGCTTTTTAAGACAAAGTTTTCACTCAAAATGTATAGCATGAAAAAGTATGAGGACTCCCCCTTCCCAAACTTTCCCTCATGAATGAATGAATGAATGAATGAATCTATCTATCCGAATGATCAAAATGTGCCTATGAACAGTACAGGATGCAAAGACAAAGATGTAGCAATTAGACTGCTGGACTAGGATCTGGGAGACCCAGATTTGAACCCTCACCAATGTTCCCTCTAATTCCCCCCCACACACACTGAACAGAACAGTTCACATCCTGAGCAGAATATAACTTGCTGTCATCTTCTAATGCACAGTGGGCAGTGCAAGACCCCACATGGCTCCAGACCACTGTCTGAGTGGGGCTTTCTGTGTTAATGAACAGCCGCTCATGTGCACAGCTTAGAGGGAATACTGCCCCCCCCGCCCCACTCTGACATAGAGGCTTACAGTTCTTGGGGGGGCCAGTCAAACGTACTCAACAAGGCTGTTGAAACAATAGAGAAGCCGAGGAGAACGAACAGTATGAGTGGCTTTAAGTCCCCACTGGGTAGAACGGCAAGGCATCTATGCAGTAAATAAATGCAGTGGGTTTGGAGGCCTTGGTGGGCTGAGGCTGAGACTGAATCCAACAAAGACGGAGGTTCTGTGGAGGGCAGGAAGCCTCAGGGTTGGGGCACAGGCTTCCCACTCTTGACGGGGCGCCATTAATACTGGCGCAATCTGTCAAAAGTTTGGGCATGGTATTGGGTGTCTCCTTAACTATAGAGGCCCAGGTCACATATATTGCTAGGCTGGCATTTCTCCACCAACGCTTAGCATTTCTCCTTTCCTGTTGCACCCTGACCTAGCCACAGTAATCCATGCAATGGTCACCTCCAGGCTAGGCTACTGTAACTTGATCTATGCTGGCCTGCCCTTGACACTGACCTGGAAATTCCAACTGATCCAGAATGCGGTGGCGCGAGTCCTTAGAGAAACGCCATGGGCAGCACATACACAACCCTGTGCTGTGCCAGCTACACTGGCTCCTAGTGGAGTACTGAGTTAGGTTCAAGGTTTTGATATTGACCTTTAAGGCCCTGAGTGGTCTGGGATCCACGTATCTTCGGGACTGCCTCCTGTGGTATGTCCCCAGGAGAGCATTACACTCCACTGAGAACAACTTACTGGTGATCCCTGACCCCAAAAGATATCCAGCTATTCTTGACCAGAGCTAGGGCTTTCTCAGTCCTGGCTCTATCCTGGTAGAACCCTCAGCAAAGTACCATCAGGGCCCTGCAGATTTAATTCAATTTTCTTCCATCTTCTTCCATTACTGCCTCCTCTTTACCCCGCCTGCGGGGCAGCAACACAGTCCAGTGTGGGTTTAAGAACAGATTAGTAACGCCATCTTGAGATTATTTTAAGAATGTAAGGAATGTTCTTTATTGATTTTAATCGTCTTCTGTCTGATGTTTTAACTTTTGCTGTACATCGCCCAGAGACCTGTGCATACAGGGACTGGGTAATTCATAAATTTCATGTATAAATAAATAACGCTCCTAGACACTGGAGGATATTAAAGCATTTCCCAATGCATCTGACCTTTGCAATCATGGCATCCAGTACTTTAGCCAGGTATTTTATGAAGTTTGGCTGTGATGCTTTCCATTTTAGCCAGTTGTTACCAAGCATTGCCCCTAGTTGTGTTACGTTTTCATCTGTACAAGGCTTCTTTCCCGCAAAGTAAGAAGCGATAAAATGTCTCTGTAATGCAAGCCTGCCAGACAAGGTGAGAATGGCTCCAAACTTCTAGTATTTTGCAAAACAGAAGTGTTTAGGACATCTGCATATAGAGAATACAGGGTGTACTAAAACGGAATTCTGCAGGACAACTTCTATAGTTTTAATTGCTTGTGAAATAGCTAGGTGCCCTTCTTTCCCTCCCTCTATATGCCCCATTAATTACTGAATGTCTGTAATTGTGAAATCCAGCTTACGTGGTACATTATACTATTTCAGTTTTATTGTTCTTTAATTTGTGTAGTCCAGTTTTATTGCACTGTTCATGGTATGCCCTATACCGTCTTCATGGCAATGCCTTCTATAATTCTGTAATCTGCTTTGTGTTTCAATGAGAAAGGAAGATGGCAAATGTAGTAATTAAATAAATAACTCTCATGTATCAGAAAATGAAAATCCTCATACCAGGGTAAGATTTCTTACAATATATTCACAAGTGATAGTGCTGAGAAAACGGTGGCCTTATACAATAACCTCATCACCTTTATTGCATATGTGCCACCTTTAACACAGACAAACATAAACACACTTCTGGGTTAGAATGCCATTTGTCGCACTGTGAAAACTTTGGCATCTTTGGAGTTTGGAATTCTCAGGGGGAACTTAAAGACTCCCCACTCTGGGAACTTCTCTGCAAGAAACTTTTTCATTGTTCTTTTAGAGACACTGCAACATTTAATGCCATTTTCCCTTTCTTTATATCCCCCCAGCCAATCAAGGTTGATATCATGACATATTACCAATCAGATTTTATAGGGTGATGTCCTTCAGGACAAAGCACTTGTTGCTATTCTCTCAGTGAAGAAGAGGTTAACTCTTGGACCAGTAAATGGCTGGTAACCAACAGGAGACTGGGGTGGGGGGGGGCACCATTATGTTGATCGGGGCTTTTTTTGTAGCAGAAACTCTTTAGCATAATAGGCCACACCCAACATCAGAAAGGCATTAGCATATTAGGCCACACCCCTGACAGCGCAGCTCCCTCCCAGGATCGGCTTCCCCAGGTGCCCTGTGGCTTGCGGGGCGCATGGGGAACCTGAAGGAAGGAAGACAATTTCTGGATCGGCTTCATCAGGTGCCCCGCAGTTTAAACTGCCTTCCCTCCCTGGATCGGCTTGGCTTCCCTAGGCACTCTGCAGCTTGCAAGGCACCTGGGGAACCTGGGGTGGGGGGAGGCTATAGGCATGGCCAACTCAGAAGCCAGCTGGAACTCCGTTCCTGTGCATTCCTGCCCAAAAATAGCCCTGATGTTGATACCATCGTATCGTTTCTGGGCCATAGTCGCAAGTGACATCATGCTGCTCTAAGAGTCAGTGAAAATCCCATTGTTTTACCATAGAGTTTCAGCTGAATGCTAGAACAGCACGATGTCATTTCTGGGTTTAACCCAGAAATTACATTACACTATTGATGTGATGCTACCTTTTTTTTTTTTTCTCCCACCAGTCTTCCAGTGGTGGCAGTTAGGGAAATCTTGCAGTGGGAGATCTCCCGCTATAGTGGGAGACCTGACAAGCCTACTTGGACCACTGCCAGGGCAACTGGGCAAGAGCTCCACATCTTTTGATGCTATGCTGGTGGTTTCTCAGCCACACTCTCTTTCTTTCCTCTGCTGTGATTTTCACTGTTTCCAAGGTTTTTAAAAAATTCTCAAAGCATTCTGAGGTTAGGGAGGCAACCATCCTTTTGCAAAAGCCATACTCATACTTCCGCAGCAAGCCTTTTTCTTCTGAATCTTTCAGCATTCTAGTTTTAATAATGCTTTCCACCAATAAAATCAGGGTAGCTAGCAGGACTGTAATTTCCCACCTCTACTTTGGTGTTGTACTTACCAATCCCCTGGTAAAGGAAGTTAATTTTAGTTAATTTGCATATTTTTGATACAGGATCAACAATTTCACATTTATGTGGTTTAAGAATTCTCAAAGGCTTGACATCTAGACACCTAACAGAAGTAGCTTTTCATACACATGAAAATAGGCTTTTGTTATTGATTGCTGATTCTCCAGACTTTATATTTTTAAGTGGATCTTGCTTCTGTAACTTAAAAGAACACAGGAAACAAATGTTAGCATATGGCTGGTTCCATACTGGTGGAATATAAATGCCCTAAGCCTTACTCTTCTTTTGCTTTCCTCTCTGGCTATATAACCATAGAACTCTTCTGTATCTTGGAAGTATGAGTTCATTCTAACAGTGCCTCACTCCCTTGTATTGGAGCTGACATTATTATTACTGGATAGGCACTGAAAAAACTATGCTTTTGTTGCCTTCCATATTTTCCCCATGTTAAAACCTCGAACTTGTTTCCCCTTCAGTTCTTCAAAGCATGGAGATACTTAGGAGGTAACAGAGGTGCATTCCAGATACGTGCAGTTGGATCTTTCCTCCGTGCCTGTCCCTTCCCTTGCCAAGACATCCTTCCCCTCTCAATGATATACTCTGTTAGAGATGGCCAAGGAGTCATTACGCTTAGTGGGTAATAATCTATTGGTGATCTCTGGCCCAAAAAATATCTGGCTGTCCTCAACCTTTTCGGCCCTAGCTCTGACCTGGTGGAACGCTCTACCAAACAAAATTTAAGCCCTGCACGATCTGATGCAGTTCTGCTGGGCCTGCAAGGTGGAGGTTCCACTTAACAGTTTCGCTAGGCTTACGGTTGAGGCCAGCGACAGTTTCCATTCTACTGGCCTCCTTTCCCCTTCTCCATCTCTTTCCTCTTCCCTCCCACCCATCCCTTTTTTGGTGCTTGAATAATTTTTTTTTTTACTGACTAACAGCCGATATTTATTCTCCCTCCCTGTAAGATGCACTAGATTGTGCCCACTTTTTATGCATCATCTTTTGTAAGGACTATTTTAATGTTTTAATACTATAACTATAGATACTGTTATGTTACCTGCTCTGAGCCCTGTTGCACAGGGGAGGGCAGGCTAAAATTTGGATAAATAAATAAATAATAAAAAGATTGTGTCGTTGGGTCCTAAGACAATACAGTCTATTTGGGCCATTCATCCTGCCAATGTAAACATTAGCAGGATGAGTTCCCAGACAGAATGACTGTCTTTAGACATCACTATACAACACAAATAAACTGGAAAATGAAGACTGGGGGGGAGGGAAGCCCCTGACTTTCCAGGCTTCTATTCTTAACCTGCAGCTTGGGTTTTCCGCTGGTTTACAAATAAGTACATTTAAAAGGAAGAAAGATGATGGACGGGTGTAAATGAGTCCAATGCTATTTGCTGGCGCTTACGTGCCATGATTATACTTGTAGGCAATTTTACATACAAAGTTTTTGCATTGTATTTCATTCCCTCCATCTGCCACTTCACAGCGTGTCACTCACACTCCAGATGTTTCTGAGCAATCCCTGGCATCCCCAGTTAGAGGGACCAGCTAGCAAGTGATGTGAAAAGACCTCTGCCTGAGACCCTGGAGAACAGCTGCTGGTCTGAGTAGACACTACTGCCCTTGATGTACCAGAAGTCTGATTCAGTACAATGCAGCTTCATGCATCCCTATGCAGAAATTCTGGTATCTGAAGTCGTCTACGTCAGCATAGTACACAGCTGTGTCTCTATGATTAACAAATCCCGTAAGATGTACAGTAACCAGGAATGCAAGTGGACAGAGAGAATTTCTCAAAAGCAGTTAAAATAACATCTCAAATATTTACACCCTACCTTAAGAGTATTTGTAATAGCACGGCAATCTTATGCTCACGTGCAGCTGGAAAATGAGACTAAGGCTTCGCTCGTTAAACTCTACAAGTTTATCACAAACAAATACAATGAATGCTGCTAAGGTTTACAGGGGGAAATTCCAAAAGCAATTATAAAGGCCTGCATGGTTTGTTTGCAGAACAGCATTTAAAACTCAGGTTCGAATTCCCACTCCTGCTATGAAGCTCCCTTGGCAACCCTGGCCTATACCTCCTCCACTACAAGAGGCAAAAGAGCCTCTTTCTTTGGAGAAAGTCTCCATTTGCTGGAGGAACGTGCCACCATTTGCAGAGTGAAGCAGTAGGCTCATTTCGTAGCAGGAGCTCCTTTGCATATTAGGCCACACCTCCCTAATGTAGCCAATCCTCCAAGAGCTTACAGAGCTCTTCTTACAGGGGCTACTGTAAGCTCTTGGAGGATTGGCTACATCAGGGGTGTGTGGCCTAATATGCAAAGAAACTCCTGCTACGAAATGAGCCCTGGCTGTAACCAATCCACTGTCTCACTCTACCTCGCAGGGTCCTGACTCTCTGCTGGTTAACATCAGGGCCCAGCGGGATTTGCTACAATTCCGCAGGGCCTGCAAGGCAGAGATGTTCTGCCACAAGTACGGTTGAGGACAGCAATGGGTTTTAACAGCAACGGTTTCTTAACAGTTTTTTTAAAAAAATAATAACGGTTTATTAATTACTTACAGTACAGATATACATTCCATTTCCAAGAGAGTAGACATAACAAGTTACATGTCAAATGTAGGAACAGTAAAAGTGAATTTACCATAGAGTAAGCACATATTAAGTCTAACCATCGCTAAAGTCTAATAACAAACTCCAAAACTATGAGGTGTCATATTTGTGCAATAACTGAAGTTTGATATGACGTAGAGTAACCACAACATAAGACCAAGAAAATGTTGTGTACTACGGCTTGCAGTATAATAAAATCCAGGTCATCACAGCCATTGGTTCAACTGAGACCATTCAAATGAGATAAAATGCTGCTGAGATAAGTAGTCTAAGACTAGGAACCACTTTGCATTAAATGAAGAACGTTTCATAGTTCTTTAGAACCATTGGATTCACAACTTGCTTCCACTCCTCTTCCCCCACTGCCAATGTAAACTAGGGGGCCAGAACTGCACAATGGCACCATATGGTTATTGGGTTTTAGAACTTTATTTTAAATTATTTAATAGATTTGTGTTTTATGTTACTTTGATGTGAACTACCCTGAGCCCACTCGCGGAGAGGGCAGTATACAAACCTAAATAAATATATAAGGGGAGGGAACCCTATTTATGTCATCCTAAGTTACCTGGAGGATGGGCAGGAAAAAAACGTGTTGAACTGATATTCCTTTTGGAGAAGAATGCTTTTAGTTAATATCTTGGGAAAGCTGATTAACTATTCCAATGTGTTAACATGCACATTTGGTAAAAACCCAGAATACGGCCCTGGAAACTCATATTAGCACGTTATTTATAGCTACAATGTCCAACAGCTTTCACGCAACAGAAACCAGCTCATAAAAGTATCTACCTGATCATTCTTACTCAAGTTCTACAGTATCTAAATTTAACAACTGATTAAATACCTGCAATGGCCATTCATTTGCCTCCAAACACAAGCAACTGCAAAAAAAATTATTTGGAGGATATTTCAGCTAGCATGCAAAAACCATAAATTAGCATTTGATCTGTTTTCCGGATCTATATTTATTTGTGCACTTATTTAAAACATTTTTTAGCTGCCTTTCTACTTTACGGAACTCAAGACGACTTAAAATCTAGATAAAATACATAAAATAGAACATATAAAAATACATGGATCACTGTGGCTAGATCCGATCTGACTGACCCAGGAAGGAACGCAGCTGATGCACCAGCCAAAGCTGGGCAAAAGCCCTTTGGACCACCACAGTCACCTGATTTTCTAAGGTGAATGCCGCGTCAAGTAGCCCTCCCAAACCACTAACCTGGCTTTTCCAAGGGGAGTACAACCCAATCCAAGACAAGAGAGATTCTGAAGTCCTTGGTCTCCCTTTCTACTAACCCAGAGAATTTCTGTCTTGTCAGGATTAAGTTTCAGCTTGTTCACCCTCTTCCAGCCTCTTTATGACTCCAAGAGCTGGTTCAGAACATCAACAATATCCACAGAATTAGGTGGGAAAGAAAGGCAGAGCTGGATATCATCTGCATATGGGTGAAACCAAACAGCCCAGTCCTCTGATAAACCCCTCCCAGTGGTTTCATACAGACATTTAATAGCATGGGGGATAAGACTGAACCCTGAAAAATCCCACAGGCCAACAGTTTGCTCAAATCCTTGCCAAGGTCACAGTAACAAATACTCACTGCAGTCAGGTGGGTAGCCCCTGTTGGTCTGAAGCAACAGAACAAAGCTTGAGTCCAGTGGCGCCTTTAAAACTAACGAAGGCAATTCTGGGTATAAGCTTTTGCGTGCATGCGTGTAACACGAAAGCTTATACCCAGAATTAAACTTGTTGGTCTTAAAGGTGCCACTGGATTCAAACTTTGTTCTGTTGCTACAGTCAGTTTGTATTGCTAGTATTCTCATTAAAAAGTTAACGACAGAGTAAAACTTTCTCCCCAGTTCAAAGGACTGAGCTCACCGATTTCAGCCTCTTTTGCACAATTCCGTTGACTTTCCCCACATACATTTTAGTCTTCCCATGCAACCCATCTTAAGGAGCCACCTTTTAAAAAACCAAACTGATGGTCCATACAGGCCAGTTCTGTCTCCCCCAGCTGGCAGTGATTCTTTGAGACCTTAATGAGACATTGATAATCTGATTAAGGTACAGGAGACTGTATAAAGCATGTGCTTTCTACTATAACAGAATATTCTGGTTGCTATCAGCACCGGCAAAGGTAAAAAACCCCAGACAAATGACTGGGGGGGCAGATGATCTCCCCGATGAAACAAGGCCCACATTGCTGGGATTTATTATGTGAGGGGGGGAACAGATCACTGGGGTGGAGGGAGGGTGACAAATTTAGAACAAAAGATGTGCAGAGTGTGACCAAAATGTAAAAACACGGCTGTCTACTGAAATGGGTAGAGAGTAGGTCTAACACGTATAAAGGTGTACCTTCCCAGCAGAGGTCGCTGCTGTGGTATGTCACAATAACCAATAGCATCACTGGCTTTTTAAATCAACCAGACTGATATCAATTACTGGTTATCTGCTTGATGAAAACTAAAAACTCAGCCCATTTTGAATGAATTGTATCACTAACTGTCAAATTGCAAGGTAAATAATATCGGGTTCACCTGCTCGGTATGATCATATTAGCTGGCCATTTAGATCAATTCTCACAGTTCTGACCTGCCACAGCTACTCTTATACTTTTCTAGTCTCTCATAAAATTGTGTTTTCAGTGTGAGTTTCATGAATCAGGTTTATTTATAATACATCAGGTTATATATGCTGGGTATACCTAGTGTAAGCAGAGGGGTGCTTGTGGAAGCAAGCCTTTCCCCTCCTGCTGCTGTAGCCAACTGTGAGTCCCCGAAACTGTACTTCTGGGAACAGATTTGGGGGGGACGGGGGGACGACAAAGTGGGGTCTGCAATGGGAAAGGCAAATTGGGAAAATGTTGCTTCCGCCAGAAAGGGAGGGAGGCATCTTTCACCAGCAGAAAACATGGGGGGGGGGGGGGAAATCCCATTGCCACTGAGTGATGTAACCATCAAGTAATGATGATTTTTGCCATTTTTAGCTTAATTCATGAGTAAGTTTTCATTTTTTGTCAACGACTCACAGAAATCTTTAGACTTAATGCACTTCTCTTGTCTCACTGAACTATTTTAAATTAGCCTTAATTTTAAGATAATACACAAGATTGGGGGGGGGGGATACCCAGGGCTTATAATAAATTCAGTTTGCAGAAGCTGACTTTGGTGAACTGCATTTTGCATACTGTTACCACTTAGTATTTTTCTGCTAGGTTTAACATCAAAGTACTTGCTCAAATATTCATAGCACCACATAACAGCTCTGATTTTAAAACTGTTGCTTAAAAGGAAGAATTTCAAGCCAGTGATCTTGGGGAGGGTCCTGCAAGGATGCTTTTTACTAGAAACAGGAGGATCCTGAGTGGACACACAAAGGCCTATTATGACACACGCACAGACGTACTTCAGTGCCAGAAGGAATTCGAAAGGGACGGGAGAAACTAACTTCCATCTTGGAACCGTCATGCCCGGCCTTGGGCCCCTGCACACACATCCGCCTGACAATCAATCACATCGACAATCTATTTTTCAGGCCAGCATGTTCTAACTGTTTCAAAACTCAACTTCGGAATGTTGGGGAAAGGGAACTTAAGAACTCTTAAAAGGGAGTATCAAACTGTGGAGTTGTGTGCTTGCCCTGGAAAAGATGGAAAGCCAAACCAGCAGAGAAACAGTTTTCAAAACTTCCTGTTTGGGGGCGTACAGTCAGCTTGTGTGTGTGTGAAGCACAATGCTGGCCGAGATGGACCCCACTGGCCTGACCCAGCACAACAGGTCTGACACCTTTGTCTTCAATAAAACTTTCCATGTTGATTTGTTTCCTAAACAATCCTTATGCTATGTGAAAGAACTGGGAGGAAGGCGGGGGGCCTCCAGGGCATGCATTTAGTTTGCCTAGAACCCTGCCCAGGCTGTTGCCCTCACTCTTGTCCTACATGAACAGAGTGTACCTGGTTAGGGCTCGTTTTCTGCACAAGTTGTTTAAGCAGCCACAAAGAGCTATGAGACAAAGGTGCAGCCTGGATCAAGTCCAGCTAACTCTCTGGTTGTTGCTTCTGCGGTAGCTGCCTGGCCAGCTGGAGGACTCCTGTATACCTGTCCTCCCTCTCAAGCTCCCCCTTTCTTATTTCAATAAAGTCATTAAAAGCTTCACAAAGAGGTTTTCAAGCAGTTTGAGTGTCCCCCTAATAAGAAGCCTTCAACATTAGGATGACCTATCCCTCTTCCTCTTACAACTGTTGACCAATCAGCTACTGAGGCACACAAAGAAACTGGCATAATAATTATTTTTTTGGAATTTATTCATCCCCCTTCCCCAAGAAGCTTCCAAGTTAAATGCAAATTAGATGCATGTATCATTGCTATAAAATAAGAGGCCCTGACCTGGATAGCCCAGGCTACTCCAGTCTTGTCATATCTCAGAAGCAACACAGGGCAGGCCCTGGTTACTACTGGGATGGGAGACCGCCAAGGAGGTCTAGGGATGCTACGCTACACAGAGGCAGGCGATGGCAAACCAACTCTGAAGGTCTTTTGCATGGGAAATCCCTGCAACCCAACTGCAAAATAAACAAGTAGAATAAGAATTGCTAGGTGACTGTTATAACAGTCATCTAGCATTTATTGTTGGCTACATCCACCTTTAGCCCCTCTCAAAATGAGGAACCAAATTAGGGACGGGATACGGATTACTTTAACAAAGCCACTATTAAATTCCACAAACAATTTATTCAAGATGTATTTACGCTGTAAGACATCTGTTAAATCTTTGGGGTGCCACAAAACTCCTTTTTGTTTATAAAAAAAGAAGAGCAATTGTAACATCAATTAAAGAGGCATTCTGCCATGGAGTTATATAACCCCCCTCAAGGAGGCCAGGCTGGTGACAACCAAGACCAGGGTTCTTTCGGTGTCTATTCCATTCTGGTGGAACAAGCTCCCAGAAGAGACCAGGGCCCTGCAGGACTTTTTGCAGTTCCACTGGGCCTGTAAAACGGAGCTCTTCCACCAGGCTTTTGGAGCCGCCGCCACGACAGCTTGAGATGGGAGAGCCCCCCCCCCCCCCGGATTTCTAACTACAGCCTGAGCTAGCCGCCCAAGACGATCTAAGAAGATCAAATAACCGAATGCGAAGAGAGAGAATATCAATTGCTGTGAAAATATTGAAATTACTGACACTATCACTTTATTGTATTTATGGTTTAAATGGTTTTAGAATTGGTTAATTGTTGCTGTTGATCTATTTTATGTATATTGTAAAATTTTAGGTCGTTTTATGTAAGCCGCCTTGAGCCAGCTTTGGCCGGGAGGGCGGTGTAGAAATTTAATAAATCAAATCAAATCCCTTTTGATGAATTAATAAATGTATTCAGTGTTAAAGGAGAAAAGCAAATTACACAGTGAACTGTAGGGTATGTCTTCCTGGTGGCATGGCATACATGAGTTGCAAGAGGAAAGTGCTTGGGGCGTTTAGCTGCCTGAGGTCCCACAGTTTAACAGTGGCACACTCACTGTGAGCCGCCCTGAGCCTGCTTGCAAGGGAGGGCAGGGTACAAACTGAACAAATAAAATAAATAAATAAAATATGCACAGAGATTAAAATTAAATAAGCAGGGAAACCACAGGGACACGCTGAGGTTATGTCTATTTCCCCCATATCCCCTTCCCTGCACTATTTCCTTTCTCTCCTCCCGGAAGACCCCATAACCCTTCCCCTTCCCATTTCCCTCTCTCCTTCCCACTCATCCACCAACCTTTCTTTTATCTGTCATCCCAGTCTTCAGCTTTACTTATTATTTCTTTACTTCATTTATACCCCCTCCCTACCCACTGGGAGCTCAAAACACCTTACATCATTCTACTCTCCTCCATTTTATCCTCACAACAACCCTGTGAGGTACGTTAGATTAAGAGAGGGCCACTGGCCCCAAGGTCACCCAGAAAGCTTCAATGGCAGAGTGGAGATCTGCACCTGGGTTTCCCAGATCTCAGTCTTGCGGTCCGTCTAACCACTACATCACACTGGCTTTCAGCCTTTCCTCCCTCTGGCAGCCTCTCCCTGGGAAAAACCTGGCCAAATGGAAGAAGTCATATAGTAGCAAGTTGCTCAGGTGAGTTGTGTAGTGGCCACTGCCAGGCCCAGTCAAGTTACACAAGTTGTGTTGAAGCTGCCATTGGGACCAGATGTGTTGTATGATATCACATCATAGCCATCACTCCACTTGGATGAGTTGTGCAACGTGCATGGTAGCAAGCTGACCAGAAGCTGCTACTGGGTCTAACCCAGATGATTCCTCCTTCCAGGGCAGGAAAAAGGGGAGCAGGGGTGGACCGGGAGGCCAAAATAGCCCCAGAACATAAGAAGAGCCCTGCAGGATGACCTGTAGTCCACCTAGTCCAGCATCCTGTCTCACACATTTGCCAACCAGTTCCTCTGTACAGACAACAACAGGACATAGAGCCCAAGGCCTTCTCCTGATGCTGCCTCCTGGCTCTGGGATTCAGAGCCTTAGGGACTCTGAATGTGGAGGTTCCCCTCAGTCACCATGGCTAGTAACCACTGACAGAGTTATCCTCTATTAATCTATCTGATCCCTTTTTAAAGCTGTTTATTCCTGTGGTCATCACTACATCCTCCAGCAGCAAATTACAGCAAAAGGACCTGCCCCAACAGAAACCAATGGCTGAAGGCTGGCAGTATTGTTGCAGTTGCCTAGCAACCCCCACTGTGGGTGTGTATTTCAGATTTTTCTGCAAAGTTGGAGCTTTTTAAAGGTTTGTAGAAAGATCTGTCTTGTCAATTCACCACTCTAGTCTCTCGATTCAAGTATCCAAAGGATAAGGCCCTATTAATAATTAGATATACCGAGGATGATACTCAAAATGACAGGCTGAAAGAACATATGCCATCGAGCCCTTTATCAACTACAGCTGGTGTGGAGAATAAGCTATACCCTGCATGCGTGCTCTTCTTCCAAAAGCCTTCTGCTGCAGCATAACAATACAGGTTGCTTACCTGTAATTGGAGATCTTCGAGTGGTCATCTGTGCATTCACACCTCTGGGATAATGTGCGCCTGCGCCGATCCCAATCGGTAACTTCAAAGCCAACGGATTTTCGCGCCAACTCCCCGATCGCACGCCGGCTCCACTGCGCATGACCGGGGAGGGGCACGAGGATCCCGCCAGTTCCTTCTGACCGCTGCAAGCAGCCTCCAAGGAAGTACAAGGGAGACCGAAAGCAGAGGGGAAGGAGGGTGGGTGGTGTGAATGCACAGATGACCACTCGAAGATCTCCAATTACAGGTAAGCAACCTGTATATCTTCTTCGTGGTCTCTGTGCATCACACCTCTGGGAGAATAGCGAGCAATAATTACACCACATACCTGGAGGTGGGTGCTGAAGGTCTCACATCTGAGCTGTCTGCAGAACTGCACGGCCCACCGCCGATCGCTGATGGGTACGGACGTCCAAAGCGTAGTGCCTCACAAACGTGTGAGGAGACGTCCATGTAGCAGCATTGCAGATATCTCCCAGGGGGATGCCCTTGAGAAAAGCTGTCGAGGCAGCCACTGCTCGAGTAGAGTGAGCCCGCAGGGACGCCGGTAATGGCCGCTTGGCCAGGAGGTAGGCGAGCTTTATCGTCTCAACAATCCATTTAGACAGTCTCTGAGACGACAGCTTCTGTCCCTGTCTGGGAAGGGCATGAGCGACAAAGAGAGCTGGAGACTTGCAAAAGGATTTAGTCCGATCCAAGTAAAATGACAGGGCCCTCTTAACGTCGAGGGAATGCAGGCAACGTTGTGTCTGGTCCTTGGGTTCAGGATAAAACACCGGTAGGGTGATGTCCGCTTTAATGTGGAAGTCCGAAACTATCTTCGGCAAAAAAGTAATATCAGGAGTCAGGGTCACTGCGTCCTGATGAAAGGTAAGGTATGGTGGGTCACATCGAAGAGCCGACAGCTCACTCACCCGTCGAACCGAAGTGAGAGCCACAAGAAACGCTACTTTCCACGAAAGAAGCTGCAGGCTACAAGAAGCCATAGGCTCAAATGGCTTGCCCATTAGCTTATGCAGCACTAGAGGCAGGTCCCATGCTGGAACAGGGGTTTTAACTGTTGGGAAGAGACGGCACATTCCCTTTAGGAATTGCTTCGTAGTGGGATGAGAGAAAACGGAATAGCCATCTATCGTTGGATGGTTAACCGAAACTGCTGAAAGGTAGACACGAAGGGATGCGTGGCACAATCCTCTGTCCTTACAAGACAAGAGGAACCCAAAGATGTCATTCAGTGTAGATGGAATGGAAGGTCGTCCTATTGAAGCAAGGAAAGACAGGAACTTATTCAATTTTGCCTCGAAGGAACGACGGGTAGACGGTTTACGGGCATTGAGGAGGACATTCGCTATGCGAGGGTCCACTTCGGAGGACGAATTCGCCAAGCTGTCAGCTTCAGTCTGGGTATGTCGTGATGCAGCACCAGACCCTTGTACATCCATAGGAGGTCTGGGTTCATCGGAAGGTGAGTGTACACCCCGTCGGAGAGACGAAGGAGGGTGGGGAACCAAGGTTGCCTCGGCCACCAGGGTGTGATCAGGATTGCTAGTGGTTGTTCTGCAAGTAGCTTCTGTACTACCCTCAGTATCAGTGGAATTGGAGGGAACAGGTAAAGGTGTAATCCCAACCAGGAGAGGAGAAGGCCATCCCCCAGGGACGTCGGGTCTGTACCTGCCCTGGAGCAGAAAAGGGGACACTTCTTGTTGTCTCTGGAAGCAAAGACATCCACAGAAGGCTGACCCCAGAGGCTGAAGATTGGGGTCAAGTACCGCGGATTGAGCTCCCAATCGTGTAGGGATGCACCCCCTCGGCTCAAGAAGTCTGCTTGCGTATTGAGCTGACCGGGAAGATGATTCGCCACCAGATAGATATCCAGCGATTGGCATTCTGTCCAGAGTTCTATCGCTAACCGGCAAAGACTGCGGGAAACCGTACCACCCTGCCTGTTGATGTAGTACATCGTGGTCGTGTTGTCCGTGAGGACAGCCACCGTCTTTCCCGACAGAAGGTGTTGGAAGGACCGGATTGCGTAACGGACCGCTAGTAGCTCCAGAAAGTTGATGTGATTGGGGGCTACTGATGGATCCCACTTGTCGCCTACGCACAGATTGCCGAGATGGGCTCCCCAGCCCCATAGGGATGCGTCCGTGGTAATAGTGACTGACGGGGGAGGGCGGCGAAAGGGGGCGCCCGTCTGGAGATTCTGTGGCACCTGCCACCACTCCAGGGCTTGAACCACCGAGTCCGAGAGGCGGAATCTCTTGGACAGAAGGTGTAGGCTTGGCCTGAACCGACGGAGGAACCACAGCTGCAAGGGTCTCATGTGTAGCCATGCGAAGGGAATGACCATGGTGGTTGCCGCCATGAGTCCCAGGAGTCGCAGTATCTGGCGAGCTGTCGCCTCCCGGTTCCTTCTCAGATTTTTGAGGAGAGAAACGATGTCCGAGGCTCTGCTGGGAGGTAGGAACGCCCTGCACTGTAGGGAGTCGAGAAGAGCTCCGATGAATTGCACCCGTTTGGAGGGGGTGAGCATGGACTTTTTTGTATTTATTGTCAACCCCAGAGTCTCCAGGGTGTGGAGCGTTAGGGAGACGTGGTCTTGCAGGTCTGATGCTGAGGGTGCGATCAGAAGCCAGTCGTCCAGGTAGGGGTATAGGTGGATGCCCTGCAGGCGGAGGTGGGCCGCTACTGTTGCCATTAGTTTTGTGAAGACACGGGGTGCCGTCGAGAGGCCGAATGGTAGTGCCTTGTACTGGAAGTGACGTGGACCGATCGCAAAGCGTAGAAAGGGTCTGTGAGAAGGATGAATGGTCACATGGAAGTATGCATCCTTCAGGTCCAGCATCACCATCCAAGAACCCGCTTCCAGCAAAGGTAGAATGATCTGAAGGGTGGTCATTCGGAACTTTTTGTACGTTATGAACGTGTTGAGGTTCCGAAGATCCAGGATGGGTCGAAGGCCCCCGTCTCTCTTTGGCACTGTAAAGTAGCGGGAATAGAATCCCTGTTGGAAATGCTGGGTCACTACTGGTTCTATTGCATCCTTGCTCAGCAGGGTCTCAACCTCGGATGTTAGAGTGTCGGATGGGGGAGTGACCACGAAGTAGTGTTCCATTGGTATCTCGAAGAATTCTATTCTGTAACCCTCGGAGATGACCGAGAGTGCCCATTTGTCTGAAGTGATGTGTTGCCATGCTGTCAGGTAGGGTGATAGACGGGTGGAGATGTCGGAGCGGGGGTGGGAGTCAAAAGCTCTGCTTGCTCGGTTTGGGGGGTTTTGCCTTAGACGTCGGAGCGGTTGGGAAACGGGGCTTGTTATTGTAAGGTTTATGTTGATAGGTAGATGGCGGCAACCTCTGCCATTGGGGTTCAGAGGGAGGCCTTTGTGGCTGTTTCTTGGACCATGATCTCTGCCATGTTCTCTGTTTCTGTTGCTTAGGCTGAGATACTCCCAGATTGCGGGAAGTCTTCATGCTCTTATCAAGCTCGTGAAGCACTGTGTCCGTTGTTGAGCTGAAGAGCCCGTCTCCTTCAAACGGAAGATCTTCCACCAAGATCTTGGTGTCCTGAGGAAGAGAAGTGGATCTCAACCAGGCATGTCGTCTGATGGACACTGCTGAAGTGAGCGTCTTGGAGGTTACTTCTGCCGAATGCTTAGAGGCCGAGAGTTGAAGCTTGGCCAAAGACATGCCTTCTTTCTGGATCTTCCTGGCATTGCGTAGCTTGTCCTCTGGGAGATGGGTGATGAGGGCAGTCATCTGCTCCCAGAGTGAGTACTGGTATCTGCTCATGCAGGTGGTGTAATTTGCAATCTTTAGGCCCAATGCGCCCGCTGAATAAATACGTCTGCCAAAGGAATCTATTTTGCGTCCTTCTTTGTCCAATGGGGAGGAGTGACCACTACGACCCTTGGTGGAGGGTGTCACGACCACCGAATTGGGTTTGGGGTGGACAAACAAAAATTCTGCCCCAGGCTCCTGGATCCTATACATGTGGTCTAGGCGTTTGCTGGAGATGGGGGTAGATGAGGGATGAGGCCAGGATTCTTTGGCCGTAGTCGTCAGGACCGATATGAGAGGGAGGGCCACCGGTGTGGACGTATCCATCTGTACTATGTCGAACATGGAGTCTGTGGCCGTCGGAGTCGGTTGGGCCGTAGCCAAAGCCAGTGAATGTGCCATCCTCTTAATCAGTTCTCCGTAGGGTTTCACATCCTCGGAGGGGGAGATTGGGAGGTTTTCGGTGACCTGCGTGTCCGGAGACGGGTGCGGAAGTGATTCGTCTCCCGACACGGACGATGCCGGGGACCCCGGTGCCGAGTGCTCGGATGGTGAAAGAGGGGTCGGACTTGACAGGTCTTGTGTTGTCGGCAACGGACGAGGATCGATGTCGGGCGTCCGTTTCGGAGGTACCGATGTAGGTGTCGGTGTCGGTACTGATGTAGGTTCTCGGTACCGAGACACTCTGGAAGAGGTGGATTGTCGATCCCATTCGGTGGGGTACCACTGGGGCGGAGGTGGGTAGGAGCCGTAGAGGTATCTCCACTGCTGGATGTCCCACGGCACCGGTGGAGCCGGAGAGCGGTAATCCTTATCCCCTCTCGGTGCAGACGGTGGTTTCGCCTCGGCGTCGGGGGTATCCCGAGGGACCTGTGTAAGGTCTATGTCGAGGTCGGAGTCCGTCAAGGTGATCGGTCGCGGCATCGGGGAGATCGATCTACCCCTGGGTCGCTCGCGATCTTTCGGGTCAAGCTGGCCGAGCCCGGACTGGGCTGAGTCGAGCGCGCTGCGTGTCGACGAAGCACTCGAGGGTTTCTTGTGCTTCAGCTTGCCCTTCTCCTCCTTGCCCTCTCTGCGCTTTTTAGCAGGAGTATCGGGCAAGGGGAGTGATCTCTTCGGTGCCGGTCTGTCGGTACCGATGCTCCGGGATGGAGATGGCGTCGGTCCCGTAGGTGAAGAAGCCGGAATTTCGGAAGAAGACATCTTCGGGGACAATGCCGACTCGAGGAGGGCAACCCGGAGCCTCGCAGCTCAATTTTTACAAGTTTGCTTCGAGAAAGCCGCACAACTCGCGCAGGAGTCGACTCGGTGGGACTCGCCCAGACAAAGAAGGCACAAGGAGTGCTTGTCCGGTGGGGCTATTTTACTGCTGCACTGCAGGCACCTCTTAAAGAACCCCCACCGCTGGGCCATAGGCCGAGTGGTGAAGTAAGGGGGGGGATTTCCAAAATCAAGTCCAGTTAACAGTCCGAGTTCAAATAGGGGAGAAAAATCAGTCCGAAGGCTTTTTTCAGATAGGAAAGTAAACTACCGACCGGAGCAGGGGAGAAAGGATCCTCACGACGCGGCGGTCAGAAGAGAACTGGCGGGATCCTCGTGCCCCTCCCCGGTCATGCGCAGTGGAGCCGGCGCGCGATCGGGGAGATGGCGCGAAAATCCGTTGGCTTTGAAGTTACCGATTGGGATCGGCGCAGGCGCACATTATCCCAGAGGTGTGATGCACAGAGACCACGAAGAAGATCAAAATGTTCTGCAAATTCATTAATCACAGAGGTCCTCTGCGGCTGCCCAGCCCCCTTTTCAAGCTATCACTGTCATTTGGTTAGTGACAAGCTACAAGCGGCACAGTCTGCTATATCTGTACTGCCAACCCTCTATGCCACCCCCTCCCCCGAATTCACAGACCGCAACGCAAGCACACATACTAAAGGCACTCTTGTGGGAAACAGCATGAGAATAAACTCTCTCGTGCTACTTTCGGCCCCTTCCTGAAGTCAGAGGGTGTGAAACAGATTGCAAATGGCTTCCCTCCCCCTACTTCCTTTGCCATCCTTGTTAAAATCCAGGAAGTGTCAGCTGGGGTGTATGCATGTATAGAATATGTGTGTAGCCTTTGCACTGAGAATGAAGGAATGAGCAAAATCGCCAGGGAAATGACAACACAGCTTTAAAACTTTGACACGGGGAAGTTTTGTGAGGCCACGAGTTCTTTTCTTAATAAAATGCCAGGCACCTAACCCACCAATGCAAAGGCCTCACTAAAAGACAGTGCTGTCTTGCGATCCCTTCTAAAAGGAAAGCAGAAGTTGGCACTTTTGGGACAGGAAGAGAATTACTACATAGCCTTGGGGGCACTGTTGTAAATGCCCCACTTCAAACCTTGGGGACAGATGTGAGTTGTGACATGGCCCTAGCATAAAGCTATCTCTGAGTCAAGTCCCATGTAGAGGACATTACTGCAGTCAAGCCTGGAGTTTACCAAAGTAGGAATCAGCGTGACCAGATCCCTCCTGCCCAGGAAAAAGGAGAGACTGCACAACATAATCGAAACACATTATGCTCAATTGCAACCAGAGCCATCGGCTTATCAAAAATCTGAGCCAGGTCAAAAGCATGCCCAGGATCCCTGTTCAGGCAGGGTGGTAGTAGCTCTACCAACAACAGGAAATGAAAACCACCTGAAGGCCCACGCATCATGCCCACTTAATGTGGTTTCAGCTTCGGCCTATTCTTCCTCATCTATCTGACCTCTACTGCCGAAGAATGGTTCAAACGATCACCCTCTGGATATCTGGAAACACATCTCAAATTGAAAACCACCAGCATGGTAGATGAAATTACATCCCAAAGCCAGAGATAATCTGTCCAGGCGCCTTCATACAGACGTTAAATAGCTGAGCCCTGTGGACTACCACAATCTAGGCCCCAGAATAACACGCAGTTGTCTAATGACTACTCTCTCTGTCTGTCCAGACAGAGAAGAGTGAATGGAGAATGTGACATCATATTTAATTACATCAATTTATTTATATATTTTTTAAAAAAAATCTGTTGTTCATAATCAAAGCAAAGTTAGATCAGGCCACACGTGCAACTTCTAAGACTCTCCTTCTTTATGCCACCTTAAAGTTCCCAAATCCCAGAGCACGCTCAGTCACAACCGCACTGAGGAATCTCCCTCTCCTGGCCAAGATCACACGCTTTCCAAAAACAGAAATGAAAATAACCAGTTTGGCCAGCAGAGTTAAGGAAAGGGAAATCCCCCCTTCCCTTTGAACTGAACACTTTTGCAGGAATTAACAGGAAGTACAGGAAAGCTGAAGGCCACATCAGCTAACCTTCCAGAACGAGCAACGTTTATTCCATGGTAACAGACACATTTCTACAGCATCCATTATGGCAAAGTGGGGCCATCATTGAAGAACAGGAGATGAATGTCGTTAAGTCCTGGACTTCTCGTTTTGCAAAACAAGCATTCACCAAACAGCTTGTAGCAGAAAGATGAGTTGGACATAGGGGGGACAGAAAAAGAAGAAAACGACAAATGGCACAGGAATATCTCCCCAGTGTTGAAGATGTTTGGGACAAAGCACTCACGAGATTACTCCGGCATTGGCAAAGTGTGACATGGCACAATGAATACATGCACCCAATGGTATGTTTGGGCCAGCACAATGGGTTATGTAGGCGTTCCAGCTCTTCGCTATAATGTGTGAAAAAGAGAAGGCTGAGAACGAAATAGGGTAATGAGATTAGGAAGAATATTGGGCCGAATGACTTCTTTGCTATCCAAACTGTTCCTCCCATGTTCATATAGGAACTTGTCAATGTGTCCATTAGCCAGTTCCATAGTAAGCTGCAATGTAAGAATTCCTGATTGAGCACCTATGTCGATCTCACACAAAAGCCACTAAGATGGTATATTCAGATTTTGGTGAGTTAACAGTGCCATTCTAAGCAGGTCTCCTCAGGTCTCTTCGGCTGGGCTTCCTCTCAGGAAAATGTTCTTAGGCTGTAAGACATCTAAGGTTCTCCACCAGAGAACAGAACATGCCAAGACAAGTCATTTTCACAATGGAATAGGCGACTACTACAAGGGAACATTCCCAGATTAATTCAAGGAGTGACTGCTGGTCTGGGGACATATTTCTCCTGAACACCATCTGTCAATTTACTATTAAGATGTTTTAAATTATAGTGCAAAGAGAAAGGCTATGTTAAATCTGGTCTTCAGGCAATGCTATCTGTCATAAGCTAGTCCCTGTATTTCTATAAAGAAAAGGACATGTTTTTATTACAGCAAGTATGCAGAGGAAGATAAAGCAGAATTGAATCCCAGTGCATTCTCAGATTTCTTATTTATGGTGAGGCTCAAGGTCTGAGTCCACTTTTTTTTAAAAGCCCCTGAGAGAACAGGGGTTATGACAGGTCACGGGTCAGGGCCCAGCTAAGTCATCTTGGCAGGCCAGGGGAGTGCAAATGAGAGCAAACAAAACTTAACTGCCAAGAGCAGGGAATGCAAAGATCAAGTTATCATTGCACAGCAACTGCTGCTCGGTATTCATTCATCCCACTATACAGGAGCTGGACTTTTGTAATGGTTCTGCTCTGAAAGGCAGCATATTAGCTGTTCTGATCCCGAAAAGGGGCCCATCTCCTGTCAGCTAGGGAGGGAAAGGGTGGATTATAAACTGACCTCAAATGTGTTCTCCTACACCAGGTATGCCTAACTCAAGGTTCCAGGGAACACACAGAGGAGGTGTCCGATGTAAACTCATTTGGCTGGTTGCTGCAAGGTAAGCAAGCTCAAAAAAAAAATCACATTGATCCCTCAGAGAAGCCCAACTGGTGCATAGCAACACACACAAAATGCTTTTGTTACACTGCAGAAGGTTCTGACAAAAGGTCAGTGAAGATATCCAGAATTATAACCATTTACACGATACTGAATTATGAGGCAGGGTACATGCTTTGGATTCTTGAGAGTCCCTTGGACTGCAAGATCAAATAAGTCAATTCTAAAAGAAATCAACCCTGACTGTTCCCTGGAAGGCTAGATACTGAAGCTCAAATACTTTGGCCACCAAATGAGAAGGGAGCACTCACTGGAGAAGACCCTGATGCTGGGAAAGACAGAAGGTCAAAGGAGAAGGGGACGGCAAAGGATGAGAGGGTTAGACAGTGTCATCGATGCAACGAACATGAAGTTAAGCAAACTCCGGAGCACAACGGAAGACAGGAGGGCCTGGCGTGATGGGGTCCATGGGGTCGCGAAGAGTTGGACTCGACTGTGCGACTGAACAACAACACAGGCTTTGCATGCGGAAGGTCCCAATCCTTCAGTCTTTGCCATTTCCAGTTAGTGGATCTGGCATCTGTTGAGAACGGACCAGTGGATACTTACCGTGAGGGGTCCTTCTCCTCTGAGATAAGGAGGACATCTTGCTGGGTGTTTCCATCCTACTTGCAGGGAGGCAGGAACTGAAATCTTTTTACTTCCTGTCCCCTTGATGGAACACGCCCCTTGAGCCCAGTTCGGGAACTCCCAGGAGCGGTGATAGCTAAAAAACGAATAAACTTAACACAACTGTAATATGTATAACTATTAAGCTCAAGTGAGCAACGTCAGAGAATTAACAGGAAGTAACAGTAAAGAGCTATTAGTAAAAGGTATATAGGAGACGATGGTCATTGGGAGGGCGAAGATGTCCTCCTTATCTCAGAGGAGAAGGACCCCTCACGGTAAGTATCCACTGGTCCGTTCTCCCTCTGAGAGGAGGACATCTTGCTGGGACCTCCCATAGCAGTGTCCCTAGAAGTGGGTGGGACATCGTCTGCGTCGTCAAGAACCTTTTGCAGGACCCTTCGTCCGAAGGCAGCGTCAGCTGAATGGAACAGATCAAGCTTGTAGTGTTTAACGAACGTGGAGATCGACGTCCAGGTTGCTGCACGACAGATCTCTTCAATTGAGGCTCTATTGGAGAATGCTGCGGAGGTAGCCGCACTTCTTATGGAGTGCGCCGTAATGCCTATGGGCACCTGTATGTTCTTCGCCCGGTAAGCTTCCATTATGCATTGCTTAAGGGAGGCGCTGATTGCTGCTTTTGACATCTTTAGTCCCTTGTTAGGAGGTGAGACCGATATGAACATTGACTCCGTTTTGCGAAAGGAGCTGGTACGGTGCAGGAAGGCCTTGAGGGATCTTCTAACATCTAGGCAATGAAACGACCTCTCCTTCTGGTGAGTCGGGTTGGGGCAGAAGGATGGTAAACAGACTTCCTGCGCTCTATGAAACCTGGAATTTACCTTAGGTAAAAAGGATGGGTCGGTGATGAGTACCACTTTGTCCTTGTGAAAGGTGCAGAACCTTGGGTTGACAGAGAATGCTCCAAGTTCCGAAACCCTTCTGGCCGATGTAATAGCGACCAGAAAGAGGACCTTCATGCGAAGATATTTGAGGGAAATCTCGGTGATAGGTTCAAAAGGTGGGGCCGACAGGGCGGAAAGCACTACATTTAGTCTCCATGTGGGGAAGCGGTGGACCACTGGTGGATCTTTTACAGCCGCTCCCTTCAGGAACCTTCGGACGTGTGGATGTCTGGACAGAACCCAGCCGTCTAGACGAGGTATTATAGTAGTTAGGGCAGCTATTTGCCGTCGAAGAGTAGAGGCCTTCAGACCCGCGTCATGTCCATCTTGAAGGAATGCCAGGATGTTGCTCATGTCAGGATCCCCTGGATCAATTTTCTTACGACTGGCCCACCTAACGAATGCCTTCCAGGTGGTATCGTATATCCTGTTGGTGGAGGGCCTCCTGGAGCACAACATGGTGTTCGTAACTGATTCTGAGTACCCTAGCGTCAGAAGGTTTTGCCGCTCAACCGCCATGCGGTTAAGCGAAGCCAGGCTGGATCTGGGTGCCAGATCGGTCCTTGGCGTAACAGGTCCGGAGAGAGAGGTAGTGGAAGTGGAGGAAGTATGGCTAGACGTTGTAGGTCTGAGAACCATGGTCTCCGTGGCCATAGAGGGGCCACTACTATGATTTCTGCCTGTAACTGTTTGACCCTTCTGAGAAGTTTCGGCAGCAAGGGTGTCGGTGGATATGCGTACAGGAGTTCCTCTGGCCACTGGCAGGTCAGGGCGTCCGTGTTCTCCGCCGAGTGATGGAAGAATCTCGTGACAAACCTTTGGGTTTGGTGGTTGACTGGAGACGCGAACAGGTCTATGTCTGGTTTTCCGAGCTTGTTTGATATTAGGAGAAAGACGTCCTTTTTGAGAGACCATTCCCCTTCGCTCAGGGTTTGGCGACTCAGCCAGTCTGCCCTTACATTCAGGACTCCTTTGATATGCTCTGCCCTGATTGATCGAAGATGGTGTTCTGCCCATGATAGAATCTTCGAGGCTTCCCTGTGGAGCATGGAGGACCTGGATCCCCCTTGGTGGTTCAGATATGTCTTTGCCGCTACGTTGTCCGTTCTGACGAGGACGTGTTGGCCTAGGATCTGAGGCTGGAAGTGAAGAAGAGCTAGACGTATGGCGCGCAGTTCCAGCAGGTTTATGGGTAGCGACTGTTCCCTTGTGGACCATAATCCCTGTACTGGAGAGTTGAGGAGGATCGCCCCCCATCCGTGAAGACTCGCATCTGTCACGACCTGTTTCCATTCCGTGACGTAGTATCCGTTCCCTTGGGTCAGGTTCGAAAGCTTCGACCACCATAGCAGGCTGAGCTTGGTCAAATGGGGAACTGTGACTGGGACATCGACTTTGGCTAAAATTTGAGGTTGCAGTGGTCTGAGAAGCTGTTGCAGAGGCCTGGCATGTAACCGGGCCCACGGGACAGAGTCTATGCAGGATATGAATAGCCCCAGCAGTCGGGTGAGGGACGTGAGCGCGGATTGTCTGGCCCTGATGGTCTTGATGGTAAGACTGCGAATCTTCTCCGCCTTTGGTCTGGGGAGGATCAGACAATTGCGAGTAGTGTTGATGACTACTCCGAGGTGCTCTAGAGATTGGGATGGTGTGAGGCAGCTTTTTTGAAGGTTGACCACGAATCCATGAGACTGTAGGCAGAGAATTGTCTCGGTGGTGTCTCGGATCGCCTTCTCCCTGGAGCTGGAATGGATCAGCAGGTCGTCCAGGTAGGGATGGACGTGAATTCCCTGTTGCCTGAGGATGGTGATGGGGTGGATCAGGACTTTGGAGAAGACTCGTGGGGCGGTCGCGAGCCCGAAGGGGAGGGCTCTGAACTGCCAATGACTGCCTTGAACCATGAAGCGCAGGAAACGTCTGTGAGCTGGAAACATGGGGACATGTAGATAAGCCTCCTTCAGATCTATGGAGGTTAGGAACTCTCCTGGATGTAGAGCTTCTGTGATGGATCTTAAGGTTTCCATTCTGAAGTGTCGTAGTTTGACGAAGCGATTTACATATTTTAAGTCCAGAATCGCTCGCCAGTCCCCGTTTCGTTTGGGTACCGTAAAAAAGATTGAGTATATGCCTTGTCCCTCCTGGTCTACAGGGACAGGTTCTATGGCCAGGATGGACCGTAGGTGGGATATGGCTTCCATAGTTCTTTGTAGCTTCAAGGGGTTCTTTAGGTTCGGAGATGTTAGAAATCGATCCCTGGGCTTTTCTCGGAATTCGATGACATACCCCTTGGAAGTGATCTCCAGGGACCACGCGTCTGCCTTGGAATCGAGCCAGCGCCGGTGGTAGAGTAGCAGACGGCCCCCCACCGGGGACTCTGAGGAGTCATGCCGAGGGCTTGTTGAAGTTGCCCCTGGAGGGCTTATCGTCCCTATTAGAATAGGGTCTGCCAGGTCGGCCGTGGAAGGGATTCCTCCGGAAGCTTTGCCTGGACGAGCTCCATGAGGGTCGGTAGGCGTCCCTGCCAAATCGAGGAAGCGCTCTCTGGGTACGAAAGGAGTGCCGGCTGGAGGAATAGTAGCTGAATTGCCTGTGGTCCGTCTTGCCCAGGGTCCTGGGCATCGCCTTCTTCTTATCCTTAGTCTCAATAAGGATCTTGTCCAGAGCTTCACCAAAGAGGCGATCCCCTTGGAAGGGGTAGGCGGTGACAATCGATTTGGCGTGCAGGTCGGCGGGCCATGCTCTGAGCCAAAGTGTCCGGCGCGCGGCAACGGCAGACGCAAGCGCCCTTGACGAGAAAACCATTGCGTCCAGAGTGGCGTCAGTGGAGAAATAGGCTGCCTTGAGTAGGCGGTTGGCACCCTCAGCAAGCCGTTTGTTAGACTGAGGGATTAGCTGGACCAATTTCCTGGACCAGGCTATGGCAGCCCTTCCTACAATTGTAGCTGTCGCTGAGGCCTTAATGGCCAGGACATTTGCTTCATGAGATTTCTTGAGAGCGAACTCGGCCTTCCTATCCAGGCTGTCTCTGACCGATCCCTCGCCGTCTGCAGAGAGCAGGCCAGAGCTTTGAAGTGCTGTCACAGGAGCATCCACTAGGGGAACCTGTAGGAGTTTATTGGTGAATGAAGGCAATGCATACAACTTTTTTAAGTTAGGGGGACACTGTTTGTTAGCCATAGGCTTCTGCCATTCCTTTGTCAACTGAGCCTCTAGGAACTCAGGGAAGGGGAAGACCCGTTCTGCGCTTGAGGCTCTAGGGAAATAATCCTTGTTTCCCCTAGGTCTGGATCCCTCTGGATTAGAGGGGCCTGCTTGCTCCTCCCCTTGCAGCTTGGGCTGAAGTTCTAAAGCTGATAGTGCTTTAGAGAGGAGGTATTGGTACTCCTCTGGTTTAAAAAAGCGGAGGGAAGGGTCAGATATGTCTAACTCCTCCTCCTCTTCTTCGTCTGAGAAGAATTCACCTTCCTCCCTATCGTCTACTTCGCTGCCCTCAGGAGTGGATGGGCCCCAGTTGTGGCAACATTGGTCCTTTCTAGGGGCACTGTAGGACCAGTGGCTTTCTACTCCCTCCTCCTCCTGGTCTTGCTGAGGGGAAGAATTTCCCTTGCGGTCTCTCTGAGGAACAGTAAACCGGGGAGGGGGGGGGGGGCCGGCTGGGAGCGTGCTTGAAATTCGTCCCTTACAGCCTGCTGGATGGCCCGGATGAGCGCGGGAGATATGGCCGTTTCCCGGTCCGCGGGGTTACTCACGGTTGCCAGTCCCTGTGGCACGGTCTCCGCTCTCCGCGCTGGAGCCTGGGGCATAGAGAGGTTCCGCCCGGCATCCGAAGGTATAATTGGGCTTATGGGAACGGCAATAGCCGACCCGCAGCCATCCGCCGCCATTCCCTGCGCCCTTGCCTTCGCGGGCGGGTTTAAAATGGCGCCCGTTTCGTCCGCGGCGTTATGCTGCCGCTTCTTCGCGCGCTTTTCTCCCTGCGCGGCTTTTTTCTTAGGGGCCTTAGCTGGTGCGGCTGCCGGTGGCGCGGCTTTTGCCGGTGCGGCTGGCGCTGGCGGGTTCTCCGCATTTTCCCCAGACTGGGAATGGGAATCCGTTATGTCGGGGTTCTCTCTCTCTCCTTCTGAGAGAAACCCGTCGCCCCCGTCCATTCGGGAAGCCGAGGGAGGGAGAAGCAGTAGAAGGAAAAAGAAGAGGACTAAAGCCGGAGCGGGGGAGGTTAGATTGTAGAAAAAGGTCGAAGGAAGAGTGAAACCAGCAGATGAGGAGAAAAAAGGCTTGAAAATCCTATGGATAGGTCTAGCAGAAATATTCACTAAAGGCACGAGAGGCCACGATGTGCTGCTCTCCCTACTGAGGCAGGAACAGAACTGGGCTCAAGGGGCGTGTTCCATCAAGGGGACAGGAAGTAAAAAGATTTCAGTTCCTGCCTCCCTGCAAGTAGGATGGAAACACCCAGCAAGATGTCCTCCTCTCAGAGGGAGAAGGACCAGATCCACCTTAGTTCCTGGATAATTGCTGCCAGACAGAACAAACAGAGTAGATGGACCCATGGTCCAGCTAGCTGTAAGGCGACGTCCTAGTTTCATGACTATTTTATTAAGGGCTGTGCAGTCTAGCTTCAGGCCTTACATGCTTCCTTCAACATGGATACCAAAAGCCAATGTCAGGTCATATTCTTCATACCCATGTTATCCCCTGGACAAACTGAGTAGGGGCTATAAGGGCCCTATGATAATGGTAATGCAACTGCTTAAAAGGACAGGAGTCCAAAAACACTGGCCTGGCTTCCTTTGACAAACATTTTAAGTCACAGTCAATCCCCTTCCCTTCCCCATGAGCGTCCAGAACTTGGGAAAGAGATGGGATCTCCTCTGATCTGCACAGGGCTACGGAGAGTTCCAGGGAAGGGAATCTGCTTGCAGCCGAGTATCCTGCACCCTCCTGGGACGGAGGCACATCTCTAGCAAGCCGGTGAACAGATCTGAGAATGCTCGTAAAAGGTATGCAGTTTCTGTTGGTGATTGGCCTAGCCAAGAGTATTATGAAACATCTCAAGTTTAAAAGACACTTTCCATTTATTAAGAAGAAAATAAGATCGACATCTAAGCATATTCTAGGGACTTTCCTCTGCTCCTTCCCAACCTGCTGAAGCACCATACCGTCAAAATGTGGTGGTACAGCTTCATCAGGAGGAAATTCCTGTTTTCTCACTAATTTTAAAAAGCCTAATTCCCTTACCCAAAGAAAAGAAATTAGCAATACACTGAGAACCACTCCAAACAGCAAAAACAGACAATGTAAAACTGAACAGGACCGGGGAGGAAGCAAAACATTTCATTCTATGTATCTCTACTATCATTTTCATTCTAGCACACAAAGTTTCTATTTAACACTGGATCATGCTCAGCTTTATTAGTTTTACTTTAGCCGAAGATTCCACACACACACAAACCCCGAGCCACAAAAACTCGCGTATCTGTTGCATCTCACACAAGGATAACTCCCCTTCCAAGGTAGCTAATACCATTAAAAGGAAACAACAAACTGATCAAAAGCTGGGAATTACTGTACAGAAATCGGTTCCCTGATTTTCCAACAGGGTTTGTGCTCTGCACAGAGAGGATAAGCTACTGGAAATGGGCTTAAAACTTGCATACATTTACAGATATTTTCTGCCACGGACCACTGACATGAAGGCGAATGGTTTAGTTTTAATTACACAATAAAATTCTCCCCAAATACAGTTTTCTCACTTGCAAAATTGCTGGTGGTCTCCAAGCATCACACTGCATACCAAAACCCAAGTAACTATAATCGGGTCAAAGGAACCGACCAAAAGTAACTCAGACTAAGACCAAGAAGTTCAGGGTAGGCCAGAGTTCCAAGCCACCTCCATCAATTCACAACAGTTATGCATGTCCTTCTAATTAATTATTGCTGGGGGGGGTGTTTAGAGTCAGAAGAAAAGTAGTTGGCAGACTGGATCTCTCCCCATCTTTCCCCTTCCCAAGCAGCCTGCCTTCCCATGTTCTGGAACTCCTCTCAGACGGTCAAGAGAACCTTGCAAGCAAAACGCATCACAGGATGGGGTACTGCAGTAATGATGGAGGAAAACAGGTAAAACTGCCTACTAACTCCTCCTCTGCTGATAGAAGCCAATAGTGGAAGAGGAGGAAGGAGACTGTACCCTAGCTATTGCTGCCCTGCCATCCTTAGCGCACTTTGCTTGTGAGGCTCTCCCTGATCCTCAAAGAGGAGTCTTGGGACAAACAGCAGGCCGCCTGGGAAAGGGAAAAGTGGGGAAGATCTACTCTGCAGACTTCTTGGGAGAGCTTTATGGCTGTAGCCAGCTTATCGCCTCCCTTCTTTTGCCATTCCCCAAGATACAGCAGTCCAAAAGTTTAACCAAGAGTATACTCACTACTGTGCACAGTCAATCAGCTGATACTCGTTGGATCTCTCGTAGCAGGCTTTCACACCCTCATCCTGCCAAAGTGTTTTTGTATGTTCATAAAAGTCCTGAAAGCAAATAAAGGAGGCAACAATTCAGTAGGGAACATTCACAAGTAATGAAAAACAACAACAATAACTGCACCCCCCCCCCCGACTTGCTTTTACTCGAAATGAGCAACTACTATCCAAATAAACACGGACGTGCAGCATTAGAACTATAAAGAGTTTTCTGCAAGAAGCACCACCTCTCGATTCCCAGTTATTTATACTTGGCAGATAGATCACAGTACGAAGCATAAGTAGCACGGTAATAGCCCCATAAATAAAGTCTCAGAAACTAAAGCATGCACACTGGTTCCACCGACAGAGGAATGTGCATTTTCAGCTACTTTATGTATCTGCTAATATTTCTACAACAGATACAAAAGCAGCTTTTCTGGAACTTAAGAATGGGCAGTAACCCTGCTGCCCATGTACGGAAGGCATACAGAGCTCCCCCGCGTTCCTCTCCTTTTCTGCAGTACCGCATATTGGTCAGCAATGGGTTTTCAAACAAACTGTTAAAAGACTTTCCTTTCATAAACATCCACCCTGGTGTTCAACAGAATCTGCACAAGGTTCTAGATTCAGCGTTATATTTCTCCTGCAGAGAACGACAGAAGAAAAGCACCTTCCCTAAGCCTGAATGGTACTTCTCCTTCTCCTTCAAAGAAACACTAATGTTCATTCAAACGAAGAAAAAAAATTGCTAGTTGTATCCCAGGACTGAAAGCCACTTTCAAGACATAACGGAAGGGGAAAAAAAGTTTCATTATTCTCAGTGGTTACGCATTTTCCAAATGCAGAATAATGTGTAGTGCCAATCACTTGTGAACCATATACAAATAAGAAAATCCTTTAAAAAAAGAGAGAAGGGGGAGATCAGAAAGAAGGGACTGTTAAATTTCTTAAATATTCAAAAGAATTTATTTTTAAAAAATATGATTCGCTTGGGTTGACTTCTTTCGGAATCCATTCCGAACTGGTGAATAAAGTAGTACTGGATTTTCAGGTTCCATGACGATCTCTGAACAGACTCCAAGAAAAATATCATTGAGTTGCATGAATCTTCTAACACCTTGCTGCCTGTATCCACGAAGCAAAGGATTTGAGGAACTCAACTTTCAGCAACACCACTATTCAAATTGGGCTGCGCTCTCTGTGCAGCCCAGAGCAAACACGACGATAAGACACAATCAGAAGATCAGTTCTGCACCTCTCTCCCTTTCCCTATTTGCAAATTCCCCCTTTCCTTTCTTTGTTGGCCTTAACCACAGCTCAGTGTAACGTCTATACCAACATTAACCACCATTAGCACTGGCCTGGTTCACCCTTAACCAGGATTTTTACATTTTCCACTCACATGAAACTGCTTTGTACCACATCAGACCGTTGGTCCATCAAAGTCAGTATTGTCTACTTAGACTGGCAGCAACTCTCCAGGGTCCCAGGCAGAGGTCTTTCACATCACCTATTGCCAGATCTTTTAACTGGAGATACCAGGGATGGAACCTGGGAGTCAGTACCTTTTGCATGCCAAGCAGATGCACTACCACTGAGCTACTCAAAGATGGCGACATGTACTATAGTCTACCACAGATAATGTAGCAGACAAGCTTGCCATTACACCAAAGTCCTTTCAACGGTGCAGTTCACATGAACAATTACTGCCAAGTAAACAGGGTAACCAGCTGTTGTGCCTCATTTGTGAATCAGTTCACAAACCTACCCCAAATCTGTAATAACGGGATCAAGAATAAAATCACCTATTTTTATTATTTTTACTGTTTTTTAAAGAAATGGTCATAAACACACGAAACGCTGAGGCACTATCGATGCTAATTAGTTCTCCCTTAGTACTCTTTTGTAGAAGACAATCAGCATAATGAACAAACAGTACGAAGGCCTGTTCTTTAAATGCTACAAAGAGCATTTGATGGAACCGGTAACTCCACCCTGTTGGTAGTAGGCACAAAAGTTGTGAGTGACAGCTTTTCTAATGGATTTGGAACAAATCGGTATGGCCATGACTTTTTTTTTTTGGCCATCAAGTCACAGCCGATTTATGATGACCCTGTGGGATTTTCAAGGCAAGAGACATTCAGAGGTGGCTTGCGCCATTGCCTGCCTTTGAGTCATGACCCCGGTATTCCTTGGAGGTTCCCTTCCAAATACTGACCAGGATCCACCCAGCTTTGCTTCTGAGATCTGATAAGATTGGGCTATCCAGGACAGAGTGACTATGACGACACGTGGCAGCCACAGTAAATGAACATGCTTTTTCTCACAGATGAAATCTAAACTCACTTGTTTTTAGGAGAAAGAGCACCCTATACTTCCATGACTTTCCCAAAGTCTACTGATATAAAAACCGGTTAGCTTGACTAAAAATCAGCAACAGAGATAATCCAAATCTCTGACAAAAACAAAGTTGGTACTGCATTCAAAAAGGGACAACGCCTTCATAGGTGGTCTCATATATGACAGCTTGCTGTGAAGATGAGTAAGAAATAACTCGTGCAAATTAGTGCTGTACACTGGAGATGCACATTTGTCCGTACCGAGTGAAAAAAAGAAACTGCCACAGAATTGGGGGGGGGGGGGAATGTTTTAGAACAATGAACCTCTGTTGGATCAACTCAAGATGAGAACTTTATGTTCCAACGCTTTTAATCTTTCTTCCCCTGACTCCTTTTCACAGTCTATCCTCTTGTGTTCTTTGCCACCAAGTAACTCTCTACTACATCAAGAGTACCGTGAAATGTCAAAATATCTGAAGTACCATGGAATTTCCCTGCCACCACAGGGCTAATTCTCACAATCAGCTGACAAAGCAGTAAATGCATGCCTAAACTGTATCAAGTTCAGATAGTTCTCATGATGGAATGCTACCCCATGGGGAGGGTAGACTCTCCTATACACAGGAAAAGCTAGTCTGTCTGGGGAAGACTGTCTGTGCTGATGTGCACGTGAGGCAGAGCAACAAAGAAGAAATGCATACAAAACTGGACTGTATGAAACAGGATATAAACAGGGACGATGAGGTTTTTTTTATAACTATGCACCATTTATTTTATTATTCCAATTTATAATCCACCCTTCCCACAAGTGGGCTCAGGGCAGCTCACAAAAACAGGTTGCTTACCTGTAACTGATGATCTTCGAGTGGTCATCTGTGCATTCACACCCATGGGTTTCTGCGCCTGCGTAGGAATTCATCGGTATCTGGAAAGCTTAACGGATTTTTGCGCCCAGAGCCTCCAGGCATGCGCGCAGCCCCTTCGCACATGCCCAGAGGAGCCGGGCGAGGACATCCCGCCAGTTCCTTCTGACCGCTGCCACCAGAATAAGGAAGGAAAAATGCCTGGAAGCAGAGGGGAAAGATGGGCGGGCAGTGTGAATGCACAGACGACTACTCAAAGATCATCAGTTACAGGTAAGCAACCTGTTTATCTTCGACGTGGTCTCTGTGCTTCACACCCATGGGAGATTAATGAGCAGTGGCCCACCTGGAGGAGGGTGCAGGCAGGTGATTACTGAGATACAGTCGACAGAATAATTCTTCCAATCGCAGTACGGCCGGATGCTTGGTATCGAGAGCATAATGTTTTATAAATGTATTCAGAGTGGCCCAAGTGGCTGCCTTGCAGACTTCCGTGAGTGAAGCACCCCTTAGAAATGCTGTGGAGATGAAGATGGACCTGGTGGAATGGGCTTGTAGAGGACCAGGTAGCGGGGTATGGGCCAGTTTATAGCACAAGGTGATCAGCTCTACAATCCAACGTGAGAGCCTCTGGGAAGTGATTTGCTGTCCCAGCCAGTTAGGCGTGTAAGAGACAAAGAGCCGGAGTGTTTGCCTCTTCGCCTTGGTGCGATGGAGATAGAATAGGAGGGCACGTTTAACGTCCAAGGAATGTAGTAAGCGTTCTTCTGCCGAGGCACAGCTGGGGAAAAAAATCGGGGAGAAGCACCTCAGAGTGCAGGTGGAATTCTGAAAGGATCTTAGGTAGAAAGGAGATGTCTGGAACGAGACGCACACCAAGGGGAAGGAATGAGAGATATGGTGCATCATGTCTGAAAGCTAAAATCTCACCGACCCTCCTCGCAGAGGTGATTGCCACCAAGAAGGCAGTCTTCCAGGTGAGAAGGCTGAGGTCACAGGTGGACGGTGGCTCAAACGGCCTTCTCGTGAGCTGACGTAGAACTAAGGGAAGGTCCCATAAAGGGGTCAGTTGTTTAAGGGGGGGTAAAGGTGGAACAACCCCAGAAGGAAGCGCTTAGAGAGAGGGTGGGCAAAGATGAAAAAACTGACCACCCTGTAGTGGAATGCTGAAATCGCAGCCAGGTACACTTGGGTGGAAGAGTGAGATAGGTTCCCAGTCATGTGGGTGAACCTGACCTCTGCTGAGAAGATCTGCAGTGGTGTTGAGTACACCTGGGATATGCGTCACGCGGAGAAAAATGTCTTCCTGAAGGCACCAATCCCAGAGACGAAGGGACAGGTTGCAGACAGAGCGGGAAACAGTCCCTCCTTGCCGGTTGATATAGGCTACCGCAGTCGTGTTGTCCGACAGCACTGCAACACAGTGGCTCGCTACGAGGGGTAGGAAAGTGCATAGGGTGAAGAGCACTGCCAACAACTCCAATAGTTTATGTGCTTGGAGTGAAGGGAGATGTCCCAAGGGCCCCCTGCGGTGTGGCCACACAGGTGTGCGCCCCAGCCTCAATGAGAGGCATCGGTGGTAAACATCATTGTGGGTGAAGGGAGATGAAACGGTGCTCCTTGGAAGAGATTCAGGTAGTGGGTCCACCACAAAAGAGAGTTTCGAACCTGTCGTGTGGGGGAGAGTAGGGTGGATTGGGCCTCGCACTGTGGTTGAAACGTACAGAGGAACCACATTTGCAAGAGCCTCATTCGTAACTTTGCGAAGGGTAAAACAGAAGTCGTGGCGGCCATGAGCCCTAGGAGACACTGAGCTATTAAAGCGGAGGATCAGGGTTGCGCCTGGATTTGCTATGCAAGGGTGATGATCGGAGATGCTCTGTCATCTGGTAGGTACGCCATGAGATGTGTGGAGTCCAGAATGGCTCCAATGGAACTGTACCCATTGTGAGGGATTGAGGTGAGACTTGCCTTCGTTGATTCTGAGGCCTAGCTCCGAGAGGAGGGAGCATGTGTGTTGGATGTGGGTTATGAGGAGATCTCTGGAGTTCGCCACTAATAGCCAGTCGTTTATATATGGGAATATGGTGATGCCCTGCAGATGAAGGTAGGAGATGACTACTATCATTGTCTTTGTAAAAACCTGTGGCGCGGTCGATAACCTGAACGGGAGGACCTTGTATTGGAACTGCCTGGGTCCGATGGCGAACTGGAGGAACTTGCGGTGGGCTGGCGCAATGGTCAGGTGGAAATAAGTGTCTTGAAGGTCCAGTGTGGCCATCCACGCATTTCTGCATGGGGAGGGGAGTCAAAGGCCCTGGTTGGGGGGGGGGAAGCGTGTTAATTTCTGGCGCCCAGATTGTTGTCCCGTGGAGGATTTTTGTTTGGTGGCATAAGCCGGATTTGGAGAGGGTCAGGGATGCCAGGTGCATTCAGGTGAGCTTCTCGAATATCTCCTCAAAGCTATGGCTGATGACATCATTTTTGACAAAGCGTCTAGGGCATGTTTTGAGGAGTTGACCTGCCGTTTGGCCAGGAGTAGGCCTTCTTTTTGGATCTTCCGAACAGCAAGGCGCTTATCCTCTTGTAGGCCATGGACTAAATCAAAGATTTGTTCCCATAAAGTGTACCGGTAACATCCCATACAACCAAATAACTGGTGGTTTTAACGCCAAGCGCTCTGGCCAAATAAAAGCGTCTGCTGAAGGAGTCTAACTTACGACTTTCTCTATCTGGGGGGTGGGGGGTGGAGTGTGTCTTCCTAGATCTTGAAGAGGATGTCACCACCATAGAGTTTGGTCTGGGATGGTTGAGGAGAAATTCAACTCCAGAGTCCTGTAGCTTGTACATGTGGTCAAGTCTGCATGATGATACAGGGGCAGATGATGGTTTATTCCACTGGGATTTTGTCGCTTGTAGTAAAACCGAGGACATGGGCAGGGCCATCGATTTTGACGTATCCATCTGCACGATGTCAAAGACAGGGTCCGTAACTATCGGTGTCGGTTGGGCTACCAGAATGCCTAAGGAGCGTGCCATACGTTTGACAAGTTCCCCGTAGGATGAGATGTCTTCCGATGGGGATATAGGGAGATTTTCGGAGACGTCGGGTTTTGGCGATGGCTGTTCAGGGGAGCTATGGGTAATCGATGCCTCACCATCGGAATCTTCCTTGGAGGAATCTGATGCCGAAAGTGGAACGGCATGGGTTATCTTGGTCAGGTGTTGAGCCGGAGGCGGAGTCAACACCGACTGTCTCGGTGGCGGGGGGTCATGTGGCTGTTGATGTCTGTCCTGGTGGGATCTCCACAAGGGAAGTGAGGGGGACTGAGGTCGGTGAGTGCTTCTAACTCGGGAGTCGATTCTCTCGGGAGGCTTCGAAAGAGAGGCTGAAGGGTATCGATACCTAGGCAATCGGGATTGATGTGATGATGGTCGGTCCCATGGAGTGGGGGATAACCACGGATTAGTCGTGGAAAGTGCATAGGCTCCATAATGATAATAATGATGCCGCAGGTCTCCATGGGGAGGCAGGATAATTGTAGTGAACATGAGGTGGTGATCTAGGTGGCTCTTGCAGTTCTAACCTCCTATCATAATCAGAAGGACAGATGTCAAGGTCACGGTCACGTCCCTAGGCTGGAAACTGTGGACGTCGGTGTGAGACTGATCTGTATTGATTGGAGAAGTCGAGTGGTGGGACACTGAAAGAGAGGATCCTGTTTGGGAAAGATCCTGATGCGGGGAGCCCACCATGTCTGTGTCGAGAAATTCCTGAGTCTCTAAGACATTCTCCGGAAAAGCAGGGCCCAGATGGTGAATGGGCGAGTCCAGGAGGTGTATGATCTATGGGGGAGGCATTGATCAAGTTGTGTCCAAGGCTGTGCGTTCGGTGAGGGCAGCCGACATCAGTGCTGATGCCTCCGGGGCCGTGCATCTGGACTCCGGGCCCAATGTGCGGGACTTATCGGTAGAGGACGTCTTAGGACGCTTCTCCCTTTTGTCCTTCTTTTTCTTCTTTGTTGGTGTCGAAGAGGAAGATTGGATTGGGGCTTGTCGTTTTGTAGCCCCTTGACCCAAGTCCGATGCCGCCTTCAATGTGGGTGGTTTCGTCGATATCAATGTCAAAGTGGTGGACGGTTCCGAAGTTGGTGGTAAAGCTGCGGACTCCATTTGGCTCAGGCTCGTAGGATGGAGAGCAGATTCCAAAAGCGCGTCTTTCAAGCAGGCCGCTCTATTTTTGCGAGTCTGGTTCGAAAACTTGGCGCAATGAACACGGGACTTGGGGCGATGGGATTCCCCCAGGCAGAGTATACACAGCAAATGTCCGTCTGGAGTGGCAAGTTTGCTACCACAAGAACTGCAGCGTTTAAAGCAACCCCAAAGCTAAGCCATGCAGAGAAGGGTGGAAAGGAAAGACTCGTGGAGGAAGGGGGGCGGGTTGGGCTCGAAGCCCGAGGAGAACCCGAACTTCCCACCGAGGAACTTTCCTACCACACACACAAGTCCAAAGTCCATAATCCGTGAGAAAAGTCAAATCCAGTCCAAGGTCATGTAGAAGGAAGGCTTTCCAAAACTGTTCCGAACTGACAAATAGCTGCTAGCTGCGCGATGGTCAGAAGAGAACTGGCGGGATCTCCGCGCCCGTCTCCTCTGGGCATGCGCGAAGGGGCTGCACGCATGCCTGGAGGCTCTGGGCGTGAAAATCCGTTAAGCTTTCCAGATACTGATGAATTCCTGCGCAGGCGCAGAAACCCATGGGTGTGAAGCACAGAGACCACATCAAAGATCAATAACTTCAATATGATCTTAAAACAATCCAGTCAGACAATAAACAACAATATTAGATCAGTACAATAAAACCAATTTAAAACATTTAAAGTCGGCAGTGAGGTATATTCTATTTTAGTTCCTACAGCTGGGAAATGCACGGACCAGCGCTGAGCCATAATGGTCCAATGCAGCAGCAGTGGGGAGGCCAGCTGGTAGACGCCTGCTGTCTCAACCAAAGGCTTGGCGGAACAGCCCCGTTTTGCAGGCCCTGTAAAACTGTAACAGTTCTTCCAGGGCCCTGATCTCAATCCGAAGCGTGTTCCACCAGACTAGGGCCAGGGCCAAGAAAACCCTGGTTGAGGCTAGGCGGGCATCTTTCAGGCTGGGGAAAAGCAGCAGATGGCTATCTGCAGAGTATAAGGTTTCTTTGGGGCACATATGGGGAGAGGCGGTCCCGTAGATATTTCTTGTCATTGTAATTCATAGCACAAGTTATTGCATCTTTTGATGAAGAGATGTCAAGAGTAAGTACTCCATTAATAGCCTTGCAGTTGACGGCTATTCCCCGTTTCTCTAAGTAGGCTGCATCTTACGAAAGCTTATGATATATTCTTAGTCAGACTGGAAAACTGCTCCTAAATCTCTATTTTAAACACAGCCTTCTGTCCTCTAAGACTACCAATTTCACAAAAAGTAGGATAGGGAGGGGCCAGGCCCACAGCTACCATTTATGTCATCCGCTAAGGAGGGATTTGTATCCGTGCAGATGTGTTCTTAAGCAATGTTTTCTATTGCAAAACGACCAGAATGTGAGGGCAAGGAGATAACCGAGGCGATTCCCAGTCAGCAGGGGAAGGTTTTTATCTTGACCGCTGCATTCTACTGGGTCATGATTCATTTCAGTGAATGAATGTAATCAGCATGAGGATCACAGCCAATGAGGCTACAACTTTCCTAAAGGTAGCCTTCTTCTGACTTGAACTATACCCTGCCAACAGTTATCCTGCTATCTCATTAAATTGGCCACTAACTTTTCACAGGTGATTGACAAATAATCCAAGTCCACATTCTTTGAACTCCTTGACTGGGATTTAAAAACTGGGGCTGACAATAGATATCGACGTTTCGATTACTGGATTAGAGACAACTGTCTAAGATTGCACCTTTCAATAGGCAGCCTTCTTCCTTAGGTTAAACTCCACTCCCACAACACAGTTTAAGCACACTGCGTGGGTGCCACCTACTCCTTCACCAATGACTTTCTACCACTGCTAAATTAAGTGGAGAGGTCGTGAGTATGTAGGTTTTCCACAACTTTAATTAGATTCTTATCCCATAAATAAAGTGCAGGTTACAATACTGACACAAGACACAGAAACCATTCTGCTTCCTTCCATAGACGCTGCAAGGGGTGGAGCATAAGGTGCCCAGAGAATTTCAGCATATCCTCCTCACACCAGTTTGGTGTAGTGGTTAAGTGTGTGGACTCTAGTCTGGGAGAACCGGGTTTGATTCTCCACTCCTCCACTTGCAGCTGCTGGATTACCTTGGGCAAGCCATAGTTCTGTCAGAGCTGTCCCTGAAAGAGCAGTTTCTGTCAGAGCTCTCCCAGCCCCACCCACCTCACAGGGTGTCCTTTGTGGTGAAGGGAAGGGAAAGGAGTTTGTAAGCCACTCTGAGACTACAAGTGAAGGGCGGGGTATAAATCCAATCTCTTCTTCTTCTTCTTCACTGGGCTGAGCATGCCGCAATGCAGCACACCAATCACACCAGGCTGAAACCTTTGCATGCCTTCCCTGAAAGCATCCTGCAGCCTTCCTCTCCCCAAGCCTGTGCACCACAGCACTCCAACTGCTGTTGCGAGCAGCCCGCAGGCACAGTGGAAAAGGGGCATGGCAAGAGAGTGACAGGGTGCTACAGCGGTTAAGAGTGACACACATGAAGCTGCTTTATACTGAATCAGACCATTGGTCCACCAGGGTCACAATTGTCTACTCAGACTGGCAGCGGCTCTCGAGTCTCAGGCTGAGGTCTTTCATACCTTGTCCTTTTAACTGGAGATGCTGGGGAACTGAATGGGGGACCCCCTCTGCATGCAAAGCAGAGGCTCTTCCACTGAGCTACAGTCCTTCCAGTGGTGGGCCAGGTGCTAGGAGACCCAGGTTCGATTCCCTGCTCTGATGTGGAAGCTTGCCAGGGGACCTTGACCAGTCACATAGACTCAGCCTAACCTAGCTCACAAGGTTGTTATGAGGATAAATGGGAGAGCAGAGGGCACTGGAGAGAAAGGCGTGGTATAAAGGAGGTAAGTAAAAAGAGAGGGGAAGGTTAAACAGTATTATAGTACTAGTCAACCAATATCAGGCCACTATTTTTTTTTAAAAAAAAGATAACAAAGAAAAATGCAATAACGCAAAGAAAAAGGGTGGGGGGAAGAGCATTTGAAATTGTGCAGTTATTTTTGATATTTACGACTCTGAAACGAAATCTGCAGAGAAACATAGGATGAACTTCAAATTACAAACCTCAACGGAATCAGATACAAATTACACTTCTTTTTAGTTAAACTGTTAGCTCATACTTGCGGTAAAATATAAATGGGGAGAATTTATCCAGTGCCATTGGCACTGGATAAACACCAAAACTGGCCTGTGCGTTGGTGCGGGAGTTTGCATTTGGATGTTCCTGGGCTGAAATTACTCCCTCGACTCCTCAGGGATATCCAAAATGACCCCTAACACTCCCGTTTCAGAAAACCTTCCCAAATTTTGTGAATGTCTTGGGTTTGGGAGATGCAGAGGGAGTGGCACTGGAGAAGGGAACGGGAGTGCGTGCTCCACTAGGCCATGGTACTGATGCTGCCACACCCCTGTAAGCTTTAAAGATCCACTGTGGCACCGCAGTGGATCTTTGGAGTTCAAAGGGTGTTTTTAAAGGGCCACAGCTCAGCTGCCCCTCTCTCCCTCACAGCTCATGCTGCCTGTGGGTGCAGTGGGTGCCCTAAAAATTATTTCACTTTAATTTCGCTTTTTTAAAAAGGGCATGGTTTTCTGGTGCTGATATCCCCAAGCCCCCCACTCCCCCAAACTCCTCAAAATGGATTTCCCTAACAGTATCAACACTCCCAAAATTTCAGATTATGGAAATCAGGCCCCTCCCGAAATCCTGAAATGGAACTTAAATCTAAAAAGTTTTGAAGTGCGCATCCCTACACTAGTATGCTTGCACCTGCTTTTGAGGCTTGGAGGTGGTGGAAAGCGCTACCAAGTCGCAGCCAACTTATGGCGACCCCATGCAGTTCTGAAGGCAAGAGATGGTTCAGAGGTGGCTTGCCACTGCCTGTCTCTGTGTAGCGACCCTGGACCTCTCTGGTGGCCTCCCATCTGAATACTGACCAGGCCCAACCCTGCTTAGCTGACTGGGCTAGCCTGGGCCACCCAGGTCAAGGCTTTGAAGCTTTACTCACCTGGAGTCTAGTGCTAAATCTAGGACACTGAGACTCACTGTCTTTAAATAGACAAGAAGCTCTAACATTCCACCGTGATTGCCCATTTTGCAAACAAATATAGGGTCCAAAAGGAAATCAGATGGAAAATGCTAAAGGTCTTCTTTGAGTAATTGATAAGAGCCCTGGGGTAAAGGGTCAGGGGGGGAAAGGGCTGCTTGGAGGTAGAGGAGAGGAAAAGAATAAGAAACATGAGGATTCTGGAAAAGGCAAACAGGCCACAAACGCAGCAAGTCGGTTCTCAGTTTGTATTCATCTGTGGGCCTGTTGACAGAGCAGTCTGCGAACCAGCCCTGCGTGTACCGGCTGTAGTGGCAGTCACTGCTTACAGTCAGCTGGAAACTCCCTCCAAGTCCTCTCTGCAGTGCCGGTACTGCTGCTACCATACTCTTCTGTTCCGTCTCGTTCACACTGCCAGGCCGCAGTGGAGATGAGGAACAAGGAAATGGCAGCAATTTTTTGTTCTCCTTGTCGGCTGCCCAAAGAATGCAGGCAGTGCTATGAAGAGCAAGCGGCTGAGGGATGGTAGCCACACCAGTGCTGCTGAAACAGGGCTCAGTGCTGGTCTGAGCAACTTACAGGGAAAACAGTGGCTACAGGCAGCATCAGTTTCAACGCCCAATCCTACCTGACAGGTTCCTATCTGAACTGGTTGACTTCAAGCTCTTTTCTCCTTGTAGAGATGACCTCACAGTGATACATAAACCTTATGTCACGTCAGTTTTATGCATTCTACAACCGTCTTATACCACACTCATTCATGCTCAACAAGTGGTGTGCAACAGCACAGATCTCAAAGTTAGGTGGTGTTGTTTTTTCAGGCTCAGAAAACTGACAATGTCTATTTCCTTCCCCAGTTTTGGAGGGGGCCAAAGTTGGCACACTGTACATAGCCTCCATGGGCTTTATATGCGCGCCCCCCCCCCCCCCCAAAATGTTTGTTTTCTGTGCCACCCTCTACTGGCCCACTCCTCTTTTTCACTTCACTTGAACTTCAAGGCTCCAAGACTGGGAAAGGAATTGGTATCAACAGCTTCCTGGGCCCTAGCAGACAGCATGGCTGCTATTAACAGGTCAGCTGCCCCCACACCAACCCACGTACAAGGAAGTACTTCAGAGTCTCTGTTCTCCCGTATGCACAGGGTTGAGCTTGGTTTGCCTTGGAGGTACTGCTACTCACATCTTTTTGTTAAACTCTTGAAATTACACGCTAATTTGCTGCTATCCACTGATCATACTGGCCACCTGATCCAATTTCAGCTCCTCATGTGCGTCTTGACTCTGAGTGGCCCCTCGTAATGGCTGCCCCCACCCTCTTGTTTCCTGTAAGTAACCCTTGAGACTTTGTTCCATTTGTCTGAAGAAGTGTGCTTTGCACACGGAAGCTTATACCTGGAATGAAACTTCGCTGGTCTTAAAGTTGCCACTGGACACAAACTTTGTTCTGCTGCTTCAGACTAACACAACTACCCACCTAAATTTTTTCCTTCAACGCCTACAGTTCAGCTTCCCAGTACATTTGCAGGCCATGCAAACAATGCGTCTCCCAAAGGGCTGGATGTCACTTTTATGGCTTGTGTCTCCACCACCAAAAAACCCACAGTGGCAGATGTATTGAGAAAGAGTAAGCAAGGGAGGTCTCCACAGCAGAAAACAAACAGGTATTTGATCCTCTGCCTCTGAAAATAAAACAAGGGGCAAGGAGGAGTCCGAGAGAGCTCTGAGTCACTACGAGCAACTTCACAGGGCCCTATCAGAAACTATACTCTTAACACCCCCCCCCCCAAAAGAATTGATTACAAAGCTCCCCAAGTCATTCCAATCACACTTTGTAGTACGCATGTTACCTGGAAAGGCAACAAACAACCAGACTAGCCCTTGCATGTTGGTTTCCTGTTGCCATAACATCAATTCATCTGTTGGCACATTCTAATAGAGCACATGATGTAACAGCAGCAATGCGGGTTATTCCTGCAACTATATATTGATGCCTCTTAATAGAAGGACTCTAAAAATACCCCTCTACTATTCACGAAAAGCTGACAACAGTTTGTCCAAGAAGGAGGCTCATAATTTTTATGACAGCATATAAAACCTTGGCCTCGAAGGTGCCCACTTCATCTCAACACTGCACTGCTTCCACGGTGTGTCCCTCTGTTAATGGATATCCAAGAATACCTTTGCAGACCTTCTTCGAAAGCATAACCGGAACAATACACTGTGGCACACAATAATCTCAAAGTTAATTAGTCTACCTATGGTCTGGTAACACCTAGACAATATGCACCTCAAAACCCTTTTTGCCCAATAAAGTGCTACTGGAATGACATCCTGACTCCAGATTACAACAACATGGCCTATCCAGACAGATCTCTATACTGAGAGTTAGAAATGAATTTTCATGAACAGGGTGAAGAGGCCAAAGACATCACTTCCTGGAATCCAGAGAAAAGAACAACTTTATCTCAGGCAGAAAGGACAGGTCCGCAAACCCTCTTTATCATGTAAAAAATGCAAATGCTCAGAATCAGACAATGGCATCTCAAGCAGCCCTGAAGCCCTCCTAGTCAGCTAAAAGACAGACAGCAGCAGTCTTCCTAATGACCCATATCAAACTCAGTTCCAGTTCAATGTGTAAAACTTATGAATTCCTATGGGTTTAAAAACCTGCTTGTGATGGATATCTTGTGAATTTATCTACATTTCAGGATTTAGTCTACATATCCACGTTCCCAGTTCATGAACCTCTGGATGTGGCCTCCACAGACAGGACCACTCTATCCTGGTATTCTTGTGCTCTGGTAGGAGCAGGCAAGTCTGTTTTCAGGCCACTGTTGCTATGGAGGGTTCTACTAAAGGTAGACTAATATCCCCTTTAATTGCAGGCTTCTTTGTAAACATCCTGGTTGGCAATGTCGGGCCCAATGCACTGTTCTTCACAGGAAAATGCCTGTGATCCCACATTAACCCTGGATTGCTTCTAAAGACACGGGATGCCGAGGTATGCCTCCAATAAGCTGGTCTGAACCCAGAAGTTCTAGCGGGAGCTGCCATGCACCACCCTGCTTGTCTATTAGGAGGTCCAAACAACTCCATTCTTTTGGTACCATTAGAACAGAGTGCCTTTGGTTCCATCACCTTTACAGTCTGACGTGTCCCAGGGTTCCATGATCTGAGCTCTGCTACAAGTTAATCACTAAGAATCGTACAGAATTTAGGCAATAAACTAATGCTAGGAGGCAACACCAGAGAAAGGCCTCAGCCTCTATGCCCTGTTGTTGGCCCTCCAGTAGAACTGTTTGGCTGCTGTGTGGGACAGTATGCTGGACTACATGGGCCACTGTTCTTAAGGTGTGACCTGGGAGACATGCCAGTGTTACATCTAACACTGTACTAAAAATTTAGCTGGAGACAAGATTATATATCTGAAAAGTAACGACACATTTAATTTTAATTCTTCAAATTTTGGAAACAAAGCAGAGCTGTTCATTTAAGATAGATCACGCATGTTCTTATAAAACTAGTATTAGAAAAACCAGAATTCATTTTTTCCCTTCTACACTGCAGTATCCAGACCTCTTAATAAATTACTTGTTCCTTTATTTTCTAAAACGGTACACAGAAGGCAAACTACTTCAGCTGCTTATTAGGAAATGTTATCCTTACACTTAAGAGAATTTCCCAATACAATCAATCAATGAATAAGCAAGAAATGGAGAACACTTGTGGTTATTTATGGGAGTTCAAGGCAGGGCACCTGTAGAACTTCTCCATCTCTGCAAATCATAACACACAAAGACAATACAATGTTCTGCACAGGAAGGAAGTTATTGATTTGTATGTAACTAGTGAAAGCAGTTACACACTCCATTCTCTGTAAGCGAGGCAGACGATATCATTAAGAATCCATTTATAGCAAAGGGATGTGGAAAGGTTGTAAAATTAGGTATGCGACTTGCACAGTAAATATAGAAACTTAAAGTGAAAGTACCCCCAAACTGTCTTCATATTTTATGTCTTTCTAGGGAAAAAGAGGCAAAAGACAATTGCAACGGGGAAAAACAACAAGATAAATAATTTGAGAAACCCTGACAGAGGAAAGACAATGATGAACAATAGTGTTGCTATGCTTGGGATGTAGCCATCTGAACACCACTTGTGCGATAGCCCCAGCTCATGAAACACAGAAGTGTGAACAGTCTTGCTGCTTCTTCAGCTGTGAAACCTCTGCAGGGATCCCAAACAATGCCTTTTTAAAAAGGCACAAAAAGGTACAGGGTGATACACCAACCGTAAAGGGCCATTTGTACATCTAAAAAGCCATTCACCTGATCACTTTCGTTGAGAATATCCTCCAGAGAAAAGACAAGGAAACCTCCGTAAACTGGAAGGTGACTGGGTTTTCCCTTCCCTTTCAGGCCATTGATGTTTTGTGGATACAGGTAATGCATGGCTTTTGCCATCGGTATGTGGAAGCAAGGCAGCTAGTAAAACTGTTTGGAAAAGTTGGAAAATTGTGGCCTCGTTTTTTTGAAAGACTGAGTGAAGTATTTGCCTGCAACATTTTTGACTGAATTGTTTTTATCATATCTTGTAATCCAGCTTGAGTCTCAGTGTGAAAGGCGGACTACAAATAATAAAACAATAAACATTTGTAGAACCAAAGCACTTAGCAAAGGATGCATATAGATGCATTTCCCCTCCACAAAAATGAAAATGACACATTTTAGTAGCAAAAGCATGACTTTGAGGGAATCTATCTGAACACAAAAACAATGGTGCAGTTATTGTCCGACCTGAAAACAAAAGGGGGGGACTTAACCCAAACTGAATTAAGAACCAACACAGTTAAGAAGATCTAAGTGTATAGGCCCAATAATTCTGTTAGTCAAATAAAAAAATATTAAATATTGACAGATATACAAAAATACACATTATTTATTACAAAGCAAATAAAAAAACAGATGTTGACCCCGGTGATAGCCTCAATTAAGAATCAAATTGTAAAGTAACAACCAAAAATGACCATTATTGACCCTGACCATACGCTTTTCAGTCTGTTGGCCTTCCTCAGTGGTCAAATACATTATATTACAGAAAGGCGCCTGACATTACAGTGCAACAATCATTTCTTATAAATTGACCAAGATGAAATTTTTAATGATTATTGTCTGTAACCAAAGGCAAAGATATTAATCAGATGCTTCATTCTTGATAGTTTGCTGTCATGGTCAGGTACACTGTCCTGTAGTAATGGTGCAGCTGTGTACCTTTCTCGCTTGGTCAGAAAAATTCAAGGCAGCCAGGAGCCAATAATAATATAACAGTAATTGCAGTTATTGTCCTACAAACCGAGTATCGAGAAAGGCTTTTAAAAAGGATATACAACGATTTGTAAAATAGTAACAAAGTATGTAGGCCTATCATTAATTTGTTGTTTACCTGCGGCTGGGGAAAAAAGAAAACACACACCCTATTAAAAGGTGTGTGCATAAGTTATACAACATTGCAGTTAAAACAAGCGATTCAATTTCGTTAGGACAAAGTTCAGTGCCCCATGAAACTACATGTTTCATAACAGGAGTTTTAAATAGGTCATTGCTTAGTAAACCTTATGATTAAAGGTCAAACAAAGTCAGGCTCCAAACTGGGAAAAAATATACATATGAATATGCATTTCTCTCACCTTTCATCTTTTTAGCTTTTAGAAACATAAATAACCCCTAAACTTGGGCAGCAGAGCCCCTTACAATCATGCCTTGTAAACTGTGGCCACATAAATGTTTACTTTTCTGCTGGAGAGCACCCCTGCAGCATTCCACTTACAGTCGGGGAGAACGTCACCTGCTATGTTCAGATAAATCCCACAGCAGGATCTGGGAAAGAGGGCTGTGTCCATCTTATGACAAGGTACTAGATGTGTGCAAAGTCTTTCTTTTGTCACCTCAGATTTGAAGCAAAGCATTGTTGTCAACCCCCAAATGCCTTTTGTCTTCTCTGTCAGTTCAGTGATGACTACAGTACTGCACCTATGCTTTGAGAATGCTGCCATGGAATTCTCTGCTCGTGACACTAGAAAGCAGAAATGGGGACTGTACTGTATTGCCATTCTGCAGTGACAACCCCCCCCCCCCCCCAGCAGCAGCCGTCCCCTCAGACTTTTCCAGAGTTCTTTTAGATTGGTGATTTTAGATTGGTGATTTAATATCGTTATAATGATACAGAGATCAGTGTGTCAACACCTCTGAATTCTCAAGCTTAGTCCATAGTCCCTTTCCCCTTATATCTCTGCAATGAAAGGGGCTAGATTTATTTTTTTTAAATAAACAAATAAATAAAAGCTGGGACTTCAGTGAACCGGATACATAGGCTGAGGACAGACTGGCAGACTGGCAATCTAGAGTGGGATGAATCCAGAGGCAAAAGCTGCGGGGGAAAAATCCCCCGGGGCTGGCTGTCCACATTGGCCAGGGTATTGCGCAAGGATGCTGCTACAGAGCGTTCAGACTGCTGCGGAGTGGCCCCAGGTGGGCCGGCCTCCGCAGCTCGTGATAGGGCTGTTTCAGCAATTTGTGCATGTGCGCATGAGCACTCATGCACAAACTGGCAAAATGCTGTGTTCACACTGCTGCCTCCGCTTGCCTCCCGCCTTCTTCCAGTTCACACTGTCTGGAAGCGGGAGGCAAGCGCAAGACGGCCTTCGGACACTTCTTTCTCCCGGTGTCCTTCTAAAGTGCAAGAAAACCGGCTTCAAAGTGGGTAAGTACGGAAGGGAGCCGAGGGACAGCTGCGCATGTCTGAACAGGCTCCCTTCCCCCGCTTCCCATGCTGACCTATCCCGGGGCAGATTGCCAGTCTGTCCTCAGCCATAGATTGTTATATTGTCATGGAGCTGTGATATTCAACTGCATATTTGTTTTAAAAAGGGGCCCAGCGACAGAAGGCAGAAATGGCTGCCAAAGGGATAGGGAAAATGGCAGCCAGGTAGGTATGACCAAGAAAAGCTGAGCTTCCTCAACCATTCAGCAGCCATCCATACTTTGCCACAATCTTTCCCCAAACTTAACAGCAAAGCAAGATTGGAAAAGACTGGAGAAAAGCCCAGGAAACCTCGAGAGGTCCACAAATGCACTGCACTGCTAGGGGAAGTGTGTTTGTGGGGGGGAGACAAAGCCTGCTTCTCAAGAGCATCAAACCTGGGGCAAATAACCTGTTTGGAAATGGCTTTAGAAGCACCCATTTTTACTGTAGTATTCGTGTGTGTGCATGTAAATTTAAAAAAAGAATTATGACAAATGCAAACACCCACATGCAGTCAAATCTCTCAGTGGACAAGCCTTATGATCTACTGAGGACTTCACAAACAGAGCAGTAACAATTTCAAAGACTGCTGCTGTGAGAAATGGAGTATCTGCATTACATTTTTGGCAGGGCACACTGAAGAACCACTGAAATTGCAATAATTTTTTCCCCCAAATATGCCATCATGTATAATTAAACGTTCAGGTATTGAGACCAAGACTGAAACTGACTCAGTCTCTCTGTGAAAAACAGGAACGTTTAATACTCATAACTTGGGCTCTATGTTTTGCTTCATCACTTGTTTCAGTTGGGATACACTGTCTGTATTCTTCTGTGGAGATTAAAAGCAGCATTTTAATTGTTGCTTGAAATATGCATGCCTTATGTTATCATAAAGGAAATGAACATACCTAGGAACGATTTAATGTTGTCAGTAATAACTGGCATATACCCATAACTACACATGGGGCATTCTGGAACAGGGTAAACGACTACATAACATTTTCCCCAGAACTACACCGGACGTGTTCCTGTATTGGCTTTTGGGTGTCAGCATCAAGTACAGTTTTATGTTTATAAAGAAAGAAGGAAGCAAAAATATTTGGGGACAACACTTTGCACTTTGCATCTTGTTCTGTTTCTGGTAGGCACAGGCTATTCTGAACTTGGCGGCACCATGAAGCAAGAGCACTGGGCGAGTTGTATTCCAGATGGCTCTGCGGCGTTTCAACTTTCAAGAGTTCAGAAAGCATTCAGGAGTATTGCCTTCAAAGTATCCTTCAGGTGCCTTTATATATTAAAAAAGCAAAAATACATTTTCTTTTCCTCTCAACAAAACATTACACATGTTCGGTGGATTTACCTGAAACAATTTTTTTTTTGCTGTTATATTTTTATATTCTGCTATGTACTGTCAGTTTTTAGAAGCCCTCAAGTTACCAGTGGAGGAACAAGAAATTCCTGGCTCAGTTCTGTGGCATGTCAGACAATCAGACCTCTATTAATGCAATCGTTGGATCTCTATATATAGTCTTCAACAAGCCATTGAAACTTCCATTCAATTCCACACCCCCGGAACATCTGATTATTAACACTTAGTGTCACAAGTTCCACCAGCTTCTGGAATTATGAATAGCAGGCTGGATCCTAACAGCCCGGAGCCTCCTCTGATCTTATTTATTGATACAGCAGGATACGAATGTTTTCAAAACAAAAACAGCATAGCTCCAACTGTGGACAAGATCTTTCCTAGCTCTGTTTTCCCATGGGGTTCCCCTGTAATTTCCAAAAAGATTCTCCAGAACACTGGCCTGCAGTTTTGGGGTGGGGGTCCACAGAAAGCTGCCCCCCCCATTCCCACTTGTGTGAGCAGAAGCACCTTCCACTCATCCAAAGTTCTCTCTGGGTGGCTCCTACAACTTAAGAGGCAAACCTGAGAAAGAAAGGCAGGTCAAAAAGTCCTCCCTTCCATAAGGTGGTGGTAGAAAGTTCTGTCAAGTCACAGCTGAGCTGACTTGTGACCCCTTGGAGTTGTCAAGACAAGAGGTGCTCAGAAGTGGTCTGCCATTGCCTGCCTCTGCGTCACGACTCTGGACGTCCTTGGTGGTCTCCCATCCAAATTCTAACCAGAGCTGACCCTGCTTAGCTTCCATGATCTGACGACATCGGGCTAGCTTGGGCTATTCAGGTCAGGGCTTCCATGAGGAAGAGACTACAAAGTTAAGAACAGCCCGAAGCAGAAGCAATAAAATTCACCCCATTAATTTGAACAGTAATGTTTCACAAAGGGGGGATAAAAAGTGTCACAGATCCCCCTGCGCCAAACAGACTGACATTTAAAATCATAAATAACCCAGAAAGGCAGGCTTGTGCTGTTATTCTCATACTCCAGGACAGAACTTCATATCATAAGAATCATGTCACTGATGTGTCTAGTTTCCTTTTCCTTTCAATGACATGAAATACAGCTAAATGTCCCTGATGCCATCATGTTGTGCCTTTCCCACATACCATATTACTACCTGGGCGATGCACACTGTGATGTCGCAGCACATGATGCACTGCATGTCACGCCAAGGGAGAACATGGTACAGAATGTGTTCAACCGACCACCACTGCAGTTCTTTTATTAGGACACACACGCAAAGCAAGCACGTAACACAGATACATACATGATTTTCCACTAGCAATACTGTATCAACTTGAAAACAATTTTTAAAAAATTTCTGGGCTTTAAGAAGTGTGTGTGTGGGGGGGGGGGGGGGGGAGTGTCATTTGCAACTTGCATATAAATGTACTAGTCCAAAGAACTGCCCCTATTTTATTACTGGTGAGCTCTGCTGGGAGGCTGACACAGCCACAGCCTGCAGACAGAAACAAGAGGCTCAAACTGCTGCGAGTTGTGGTCTCCCACTCCACGCTTTGTGGCTGAGCCACTGAAGGCATGGAGGAAGAGAGGCTAGCTTCTCTTATCTTCTGGAGAGGAGTCTAGAAGTAGCCCTTCTGACTAGGGGCGGGCAAAAAAAAAATATTGGGGTTTTTACTGATTTGGGTTTATTGGGCCCAAAAAAATATCGGTATTCCCGAGTACTCCCAAGTACCCAGTATCTGTGTTGTCAATATTCAGGAAACCTGAACTGACTCAGCTCCATTATACCCAATACTGAAAAATACTGAGATGGAATTTTCGGGTATTTATTCGGCTTGGTATATACCAAGCGCACATCCCTATTTGTGACCAAGTTGGCCCACAACCTAGGTGGGCTGGAAGAAAGGAAGGAGGGTGGGAAGGTGGCAGGGCCCAGGTGGAGCACATGCAAATGAGCAACTGAAAGGGGCAAGTGAAAGAGCAAAACAACTTGTGCCCATCCAGTGATCTCTAGGGTAGTGCCTCCAGTGTCAGCAGCTCCAACAAAGCACTGAGCTCCACAAAGGCCACTACAGTGACTGCTGTGTGGTCTACAGCTGAGGAAGTGCACGCTCAGCTCTTCATCCAGGACAGGAACTGCAACAGCTGACAAGTACTGCCCTTATCAGGGCTGCACTGTGAATTGCAAGGAGTGTGAGGAGGTTATGTTGGAAGGAGAAGGCAGAGGCTGATGGGAGAAGACTGTATGCTGGCTGGCTAACCTCTTTTTTTTTGAGAGGGGAATCACCTTAAACCCAGGGTCATCTGTATTTTGTATTGGCCTTTTTATTTTTAAGGGAAGTTGCCTGATATTCAGGGTCATGTTAATTTCAACAGCTAGATTCAAGTCCAGTAGCACTTTAGAGATCAGCAAAGTTTTGGGGGCATAAGCTTTCAAGAGTCAAAGTTCCCTTTGTCAGATACAAGTCAGAATGGAGATCTCTGGATCCTTATAGCCCAGTCAGATGGTGGGAGGGGTGCTGCAATGAAGAAACTCAGGATGCAGAGGTACAATGCACATTGTAATTAGCTAGATCGGAACAGAGGAGAAATGCTTAGGGGCAGAAAATTAGAATCTGTGGTGAGATAAGAATACTTAATTGGCACAAATGAAGTGTATATTCTGTACAGTGCTTCTTCAGCGGTCCCATTCTATTTGATTAAATGCTTTTGGGACATTAAATGGGGGGGGGGGAAGATTATTTTTCCAACTAGATTTTTTAAAACACCAACAGCTATATTAGGCTGATAATTTAATCATCCAAGAAATAAGATATCCAAGAATTGAAACTTGATCACAGATGTTAAAATTAAATGATTTGCAGCTCAAAAATAACAAGGACTTCGGCAAAAAAAAATAAAAAATCTTTCAGCCTTCCAGGCCTCCCTTTTCTAAGGGGGGCAGCTGATCAAAGATTTTCTCATCTGATTTTATGGTCATTCTGCCTTACTAATTTTACTGCTGTGATTTTTATACTGAAGACTGAATTTTATCATCTGCATGCTTTCCGACTAGGAGAAGAAATTTACACCCTTGCTTTTATTGTTATAAGCAACTTTGTTAGGTCAACTAACCAAACAAGTGTGTCTTATTTAAGCAAATGAATTTACTGGGCAATTTGTTAGGGTTTTCTTTAATACAAGATTTGTTCACTCCCAGCGTGAGAGACATCCAGTTATTATAAGCAGAAGTCCAGATGCAGGCTTACTAAATTGCTGAGGGTAAGCCACAGTTATCAGCCAGGAGACTGTACTTATATTTTATCAAAAGAATTCTAACATTCTGTTAAGTCAGAAAATACTAGCCTATCTTCTGCTATACTGTGGTGTGTTTCCAATCATCCAGAAGGGCTTTCTCAACTGCACTTCCAGCAGCAGCCCACCAAAATTGTCCCTGGGCATCATGCACAGAACAGGGAGGAAAGTGTGTGTGGGAAATACTGCCATTAAGTCTTTATAATGGAGTGTTTTGAAACATCACTATCTGCACATTCAAAGTGCACATCTTTTAGGAAAACCAATACAAGAGCTTAGATCCGCCACAGGTGCCTCTGCTGACAGAATGATATCATTTAATGGAATGCGACTTTCCTGCCATCCCTCCCTTTCTGCAGCAGGAGGGGGGATGCAAAACCATTCATGCTCCACCCATGGAAGTTATCGTTGGTATCCACACTCTTTTAATCTTGTCATTTACTATTTTAATTGATTGAACTGTGCTTCTTTCAATATATCTGCACATTCTGAATAGTTTACTTATCTTCTTAACGGTCTTTTCTAATTGAAGTTAATGAAAATTAGATTTGGGGGATTTAAGTCCATAACTGCTTATAACCTACCCCAAGATATATTATTTACTACTCTAAATCTGTACAACCCATCAGATGTCCAACAGCCAATCAGAAGCCTTGCTGACCAAAAGCTTCCCCCAGCCCTGCCTATTTTTTAAAACACCTGGTGGGGATCTGGAAAAGCATCAGTGCATGCAGTGGCACCCATGGGTACCACACTGTGCATCCCATCTTTAAGAATTTTTAAGTATTTATGGGTGGGGGACAGTGTTCCCTCTAAGATGAGTTAGTGTGAGCTAGCTCACAGTTTTTTAGTCTCCGGCTTACACATTTTTATCTTAGCTCAGGAAGGATGGCCCCAGAGCAAACTAATCTACGTAGTAGCCAAATTGCTCACTCACAACTTTAATGCCAGTAGCTCACAAAGTAGAATTTTTGCCCACAAGATTCCACAGCTTAGAGGGAACATTGGTGGGGGAACTCAACCATGTTTACTGAACTGGTTGGTTTCACATGCATTTTCAAAGCAACCTTAAATGTTGGGATGAGACAGCAAAAGGGGAAAATACATCTGCAGAAAAACCAACATAAGAGACATTAAGTTGAGAGCAAAAGTAGCATTTAGGTGCAAATACCATGACCATGAGAGCAGAAAGCTGGGAGAAAAGCAAAAGGTTCAAATTGTGTGTTTTTTTTTTTAATTAAATCCTGAGGACTTTTCTCCTAACCCGCCTACTCACATTTGTTTCTAGAGAGCTATTCTAAGCATGTATCGCTCAAAGAACAGTTTGTATAAAGAGGACAAAGTGCACATGCAATTTGGAAGGCAGGAATCGAAAGAGGGGAAAGAAACAAAACAAAGCAAGGAGATAGAGAAGGGCAGACTCCCCTTGCGCTGCCTGCAACCTGATGAATGCTTTAGCCTTGCTGGTTCAGCAAGCACAGAAAGACAGCAAGGATTTTAACCCATGCTCCTTCTAAGCTGTGGAGTCGTGAGCAAAAATCCTACTTTCTGAGCTACTGGCATTAAATTTGTGAGTGGGTGATTTGGCTACTGCATAAATTACATTGCTCTGGAGCCCTCCTTCTTGAGCTAAGTCAAAAATGTGCGAGCCAGAGGCTAAAAAACTGTGAGCTAGCTTACACTAACTCAGCTTAGAGGGAACACTGATTTTAACTGGTGACACTGATGACAAAGAACCACAAGACAACAAAATCCTTCAGTTTACTGTGGTTCTAAGTAAGAAGCCTGCCGCCATTTAAACAACTGCAGACTAGCAACAGTGCTTGGACAGTCTGGAGTATGCTAGCTGGTATGAAGCTGCTCGGTGTCCATCTAGGATGCAACATGCACGCAGCAATCCAATGCTTGCCATTTATGCAGCATCAATTGTTAACTTCTTTCATTGCCCCTGCAAAAAGCTGCGGCCTGCTGCATTCAGCAAAACGTGTATTGTTTTATCTGCTGTCTAACCATAAGGGCCTGCTCTTGCTGCAGCGGCGTTCACGAAGAGAGGCTGAAATGGAACCACAGACATGGCATACAGCTCCACGCTACTTCCCAATGAGACTGCTTAGATGCCAGTCACCGCTCTAAATGAGAGGCACGGAATTGTAATTATGCAAAGGATGGAGCTGTGCTTTGATGGCCCCAAGAATCGGATACTGTGGCCTGTCCCACTCCCAGGTCAACTTCCTCCTCCTATCCTTAACAAGATCACTGTATGGGACAGGGAAAATGTCCTGGTTCACTAGTACTATGAGCTGCTGCTGTATTACTGACATGCGTAGGGTCAGTTTCCAGCATCAGGACTAAGCAGAGAGCCTTTATACCCAACATCCTAATCCTACACAGTTTACCTGCAATGTGGCAGTTCTTAACATTTGACCTGTAATACAAAAACAAATGACTGCCACACTCAGCAACCACACTCAATGACACCACAGATGCTAGGAGACCGAAGATGAAGCTCTATACCAAGTGTGGCTTCTTTTTTAAGGAAATACAACACAAAGTGCAGCCATTGGGACTATAATTTAAAGAGGGAGAGAAGCGTGTTGTTTAACTAGTATGTCAGGCTAGGTTGTTACCCAAAGCAGCCTACTGAGAGTGTGCACGTGTGTGTGTCCCTCCCCCCCTCCGCAAAAGCTGCTCCTGATGACCAGAGACCCTCTGGATCAGGATTCAGATCAAAAAGCTGACACTGGAAAACAAACTCAGCAAACCCAATCAAAAGTAATTTCTACGTAAGACGGAGCCAGCTGGATCCCAGTCAGTGAGACTGCAACAGATGAACCACATACAATGGCGCATTTTAGACTTGAGAATCTGCTAGGCCGAAGCCTGTTAAAACCAAGTCTTCTTCTTCAAACACAGTGATACCAAATATTGGGCACTTATCTGCAGGTTATCAACAGGAAAAATCTTGTTACAGGCTGGAAAAGTGTGTTTGCCTCTCTTCTGCCTTGTTTTTCCTGTATTAAATAACATGACCTTACCACTAATCCTATCCATTTTAGCACTGTAGTACAAGAGCAGTGACAAGGCAGCTGGCTGATTTTAGACAAAACTAAATATTTTTCAGAAGCTGTGATGCACCTGGAGACCACCCACTGCTTTGCCACACAATTCAACTTGTAACTCTCTGATTTTCCTCATAATAGATTATGAGTGCCATGCTCCTATTGTGGACTGTTTATTCTACTAGCACAGCCAAGCCCACCACTTCCATAGTGGCGGAGGAGCCAGTGCCATGTGCTGTGAACTGCTCCGCCAGCTCAAAATTCAGCTCGTGAGCTAACAGGGTAGCAATCAAACCACTGCTCTTGGTCTACCTGTAACTCAGAGAAAGGAATACTTAAAGGGTATGTGCACTGTATTATAAAGGGCCAAAAATGCACAAGGAAAGCAACATTAAAGAGTGATAATGTAACGGTGTGTGTGTGAGTTTTCCCTGCCTTAAGAAACTGAGAATCAACATCTGGGGTGGGAAGGATTCTAACAAAAGGAAGGATCAAGGGAAAGGCATGGATCAAAATAAAGAGCAGGGAGAAACATGAAAGGCAAGGTACAAATGTGAACAGATGCAGATGAAGAACTTAGGCCAGGGTCCCCAACCTGTAGGCAGCTTTGGAATTCTGACACAGGGTGGTGGGCGCAACCACACAGAGGAAGCCGAAGTGCTGGGGAGAATAAGGGGAGCTTTAAAAGTTACACAGGCAAAGAAGAGTGAGAGAGAAAACAAAGTCACACTTACCTCTAACTACTGTTCATCGAATATCTTCTGTGCAGGCACACCTGGGGACTGCGTGTGAGCTGGCCTGCCACTGGATAGGCCTTTACAGCTAAAAGCCTCCAGGGGGTGCTGTGCACCAGTGTCAGGCGCTTGTTCATGCCCAGAGACAAGGTGCTTCTGCGCGGCAGTGCCCCCCCCCACCCTCAGTATCTCTAGCACTGCTGAAGCCAGAGCACGCAGCGGGGTAGGAGGGAGGGTATGTGTGCCTGCACAGAAGATACTCGATGAACAACAGTAACAGGTAAGTGCAACTTTGTTTCCATCATCGACCTTCTGTGCAGTCCCAGAGCTGGTGAGAAGCGTTGTTTTTGCCCGTACGGGACCCTTTGGGTGGTGGAGGAGCTACGAGGTCTCCATGTGCGTTCAGGTGAGCTTCTGTTGGAGGAACGCCTGGACCAAGAGCGGGACCATGATCGAGACTTGAAGGGGCGCTGAGTGGACGAGACCCCTAGTGTTCGTGACACTTTTTTGCTTTTATCCATGTCCTGTAGGACTGTATCAGTTGAGGAGTGAAAGAGACCCGAGCCACTGAAGGGCAAGTCTTCAATGTATGCCCTCGTATCTGCTTGCAGGGATGTGGAGCGGAGCCAGGAGTGTCGGCAGAGAGCAACAGCTAACATCATAGTTTTCGTGCAGGAATCCAGTGCATGCTTTGAGGTGTTGATTTGTTGCTTAGCCAGCACCAACCCCTCCTTCTGTATTTTTTGTGCTGCCAAGCGGTGGTCATCTGGGAGGTGGGCCAGATGAGGAGTAAGTTGCTCCCACAAGGCATATTGATATCTAGCCATACATGCTAGGTAGTTTGCTGTTTTGCTTCCCAATGCTCCCGTCGAATAAAAATGTCTGCCAAAACCATCTAGCTTCTTGCCTTCTTTGTCAGCTGGGGTGGAGTGGGTGCGTTTTGATTTGGAAGCTGAATTCACGACCATAAAATTAGGGCGTGGATGACTATGCATGAACTCGGCCCCAGGTTCCTGGATTCTATACATATGATCCAACCTTCTCGACGATACCGGTGTGGAGAAGGGTTTGTCCCATTGGCTTTTTGCTGCCTGAAGCAGGACCGTCGACATCGGTAAGACAATCGATGTGGAGATATCCAACTGGACGACGTCGAAGACGGCATCAGTAATGTCCGGTTTAGGTTGAGATACTGAGAGTCCTAGGGACAAGGCCATCTGTTGGATCAAATCCCCATATGAGGATAGATCCTCCAAGGGTGAAATGGGTAAATTTTCGGACACCTCAGGCTTAGGTGATGTCGCATCTGGCGGGCTGGGTGTATCTGATCTGTCATCTTCGGAGTCATCCTCCGAAGACTCAGAAGGTTGGGATGGTGGCTGAAGGACGTCAGATGGGGCTTCTCCCAGTGGAGTCGGTATCAAGGGACGTTGGAGTGGTGTTGGAGGGTATCTGATTGTCGACGGTGTCCGCCTCGAGGTCTTCGGCAAATGTTGAGTAGGCCTCGATGAGGGTGGGGAGATCCTTCGGTAGCTTTCCACGGCGACTGGCAGATGAGATAGCGTGGCAGTCGGCGGGTGACGATAGGGCCCCGGTGAGTGTGGACAATGATAAGAATAATAGTCCCAATCCGTCTGCACCAGGGAGGGCCACGGTATCAATGAGTGGGGTCCGTGATGGTATTGATGTTTCCAAAGCGCGGAGGAACGGATGGAGTAACCTCACTGGGAACGAAATGGTGATCGATGTGGGGATCGTCAGGGGGATCAATGTCAAGGTGATTGATCCCGATACCTTCCGGCAGAGTCCCTATCGACATAGGGTTGATATGCCGGAGGTGGCGCTACACCTTGACCCAAGGCTGGTTGTCGAGGGTGGTCAGAACCCAAGGGCAAGCGAGAGCCTTCCCCCGATCGTGAACGAGACCTAAGCCTCTCCGGCCTCGGAGCTGGGTAGAAATGGTGGGACGGCTCTGGGAAGTTCTGAGTTTCAAGAATGTCATCAGGTGGTAATGGCGTGACCTGCCTGATAGGAGAGTCCAGCAAGTGAATTATCGGGAGTTCCGATGTCGTTGAGTGCTGTGGCATGGTCCCCTCGGTATGGGTGGAGGTAGTACCCTTCTCCAGGGAGACGGGATCTCAACAAAGGCGTGGGTGGTTTAGGAGGTTTCTTGTGAACCTCTCCAGTGACCTTCCTCTTCTTGTCCATTTTGTCCTTTTTCCTCTTCTTTATCGGCGTAGATGCTGTCGATAACACTGTGGAAGGTCGCTTAGGGATCGAAATGACAATGTTGGACGCTGCTTTTGGTGCAGACATAGCCATCAACGTTGATGGGGTGCCTTCCATGGCGACGGGAGAGACATGAGTGCAAAGTCAAAGTCCCTGCTTGGCTGGGCGTGCAAATTTTTGACATCCAGGCTGCTGACTAATGGTAAACTTCTGCTTAGAAGTGTAAGCTGGCCTCTGGTGCGTGGGAGATGGTCATGGGCGCCATGTCCGATCCAGCAATGATCTCGAAGAAGGTCTCCTGGACCATGGTCTTGACCACTGGTGTTGCTTGTAAGGGCAAGGTGGCTGGGCAGAAACTCCGAGTGTGCGCGAAGCCTTGATGCTTTTATCGAGGTCTTGAAGTACTGCATCAGTGGTGGCATGAAATAATCCCTGGCCATCAAAGGGTAGGTCCTCTATGAGGGACCTCGTGTCCTGTTGCAAAGAGGTTGTGCGCAGCCAGGAGTGTCGTCTAAGCGCCACAGCCGAGAACATAGTCTTTGAGGCGGCGTCCAGCATGCGTTTGGCCGAATTAACCTGCTGTTTGGCCAAAAGTAGTTCCTCCTTTTGTATGTATCTAAATGCCAGTCATTTCTCCTCTGGAAGGTAGCTTACACAGTCTGAGATTTGTTCCCAGAGAGCATACTGGTATCGCCCCACACATGCTAAGTAGTTAGTTGTCTTCAGACCTAGAGCGCCTGTCAAGTAGAATCTCCTGTCAAAGGCGTCTAGTTTCCTACTCTCCCTGTCAGGGGGGGGGGGTAGAGTGTGTTTTCTTGGACCTAGATGATGAAGTGACCACCACAGAATTTGGTTTGGGGTGGTTGAGGAGAAACTCCACTCCTGATTCCTGCAAACGGTACATACGGTCCAGTCTGCGTGATGATACTGGTGCCGATGAAGGTTTATCCCATTGGGACTTAGTGGCCTGAAGCAATACCAAAAACATAGGTAGTGCCACCGATGTCAACGTGTCCCTTTGGATGATGTCGAAGACTGGGTCGGATACCACCAGTGTTGGCTGCACGATGGGAATTCCCAAGGAATGAGCCATATGCTTAACCAGCTCCCCGTAGGTAGCGACGTCCTCTGATGGCAAAATGGGTAGGTTTTCTGAAACGTCAGGTTTTGGCGATGGGATCTCAGGGGAACTGTGCGTCGAAGAGGCTTCTGCATCCGAATCTCCTTCAGTGGATTCGGAGTCCAAAGGTGGTGAGGTTGGGAGGTCTACATCCGGATGTTGAGATGGCAGAGGTGGCAGTATCGGTCTAGGCGGAGGTGGTGGTGGGGCTCCTTGTGTCTGGTACGAATGCCTTTTACGTGGCCTCCAAGGTGGCGATGAGGATCGCAGTTGACAAAAGTCCCAATATCGAGGATCCTCTTCTGGAGGCTTAGAGAGTGACTCTGCTGGTCGAGAGTAGCCCGGGGATCAAGATTGATGTGAAGGCAAACGATCCATCACCTGTGAAGCTGGAGGGAGCCAAGGGACAGTGGAGGACAGTGAGTGCGCTCCATACGCATACAATTGGCGTTGATCCCAATGCGCCGGCGAATAAGAGGCAGGGTGATACCTGGCATAGTAGTCCCTTGGTCTGTAATCAATAGGCGGTCGGACGTGGAGACCTTGCTTCCGGTGGCCGACGGCTGTCCACCTCCAGTTGCACCTGATCTCTGTCCGATGAGACGGAGTGGGATGGTGATGGAGAGGAATCTTGGTGAGAACGGTCCCGAGCAAGAGGGTCTACTGGATGAACTGTATCCGGGAACCTCTGAGTATCCAGGATTGCTTCTGGGAGGTCTGTATCGAGCTCATGGATGGGTAAGTCGAGTAGGTGGATAATGCCTGGCTGAGTCACGGATTGCTCTGTGGCTCCCCTCGGGATCGGTGCTGAGGTCTCCGTCGGTAAACGCACTAACTCCGAGCCCTTCGAGTGGGACTTACCAGCAGTAGCCTTTTCGTACGTTTGTCCGACTTTTCCTTCTTCTTTGTTGGCGTAGAAGAAGAAGAGAGAGGGGGGTGCTGAGTGCTTAGTGGAAGTGCCCAAGTGTGATGCAGCCTTCGGTACTGGAGGCCTCCGTGTCACCGTCGATGTGGACTTCAATGCTGATGCCGATGTGGACTTCGGTACCGAGACGGAGGGCAACTCAGAGGATTCCATCCGACCGACCTCCGGATTCCTGCCACGAGGATTAAGAGCTGCTTCGAGAAGTGCAACTTTAAGACGGGCTGCTCGATTCTTCTGAATTTGATTCGAAAGCTTTGAGCAGTGGATGCAAGACTCACGGAGATGAGACTCTCCCAGGCACAAAATGCAAAGAGAGTGCCCATCCTGGGAGCTGCGAGTTTGCTACCGCAAGAGCTACAGTGTTTAAAGCACCCCCAGCGCTGGGCCATGCAGGACAGGATAGTTCTTAAGAAAAATGGGGGGAGGGTAAAGGGTTCCGAGGGTACAGACACCCCATTACCTCCCTCAGCAGAAAGCTGAAAGTCCGATCGTCAAGTCAAGTCCACAATCCGAAGAGAAGTCAAGTCCAATCCGTAAAGTAGAGTCGAGATAAAGGCTTTCCGAAGTACTGCTCCAAACCGACGAAATAGCTGTTAGCTGGGCGGCGGTCAGAAGAGAACTGGTGGGATGTCCGTGCCCAGCTCCTCTGGGCATGTGCGCTGGGGCCACGTGCATGCCCAGAGGCTCTGGGTGGGAAAATCCGTTGAGCTTTCCAGATACCGATGGATTTCGGTGCAGGCGCAGAAACCCATGGGTGTGAATGCACAGAGACCACGTAGAAGATCAAGGTGTTTGTTTTTTTTGTTTTTTAAAAAATCTGTGCGGTAGATACTGGCTGAGCAAGGGTATCATCCTGAAATAGCTTTGCAGTGGGTGGCATTTGTCGCTCCTGCACTACCACCGCTGTGAAGCACACAAGGGCCAGTGCTGCGCTGCATCTGTCCCCAGCCTTCAGCTCCACTGGAAATTGCCATTACTAGCCAAACTGTTTGGATGATTCAACACAAAAGGTGAGGCTATACATCCAGTTCTGCAGGTGCTGTCATATTTATTTAGCAGCTAAATGAGAGGCTTTTTTTAGAAACAGGAAGTGTGTTCAGCCAGCCAGCCAGGCAGCCAACCCACCGCTGTATATAAAAAAACACACACACAGCCTCTCTAGATTTCTAACAGGCCTTCGTTTCATTTCACTGCAAAAAAAAAAAAAAAATTAAGACAGTGCTCCTCTCTCAAATCTGTCTGTATGGTTTACAAACAAAGTGGATCCCGGCAAATCTCTTTTCGGAAGCACGTGACTGATAGGATTTTGGTTCTTTGCATTCATATAACTTTTAACGTTGTGATGGGATCAAGATTATATGCTACCAACATCAGATTGTGAATTAAAGGGGGGTGGGGGTGGAAAGTGACGTCAAGTTACAGCCGATTCATGGCAACCCCTATAAGGTTTTCAAGGCAAGAGACGTTTAGAGGTGGTTTGCCATTGCTTGCCTCCGTGCCATGACCCTGGACTTCCTGGGTAGTCTCCCGTCTAAATACTAAACCCTACTCAGCTTCTGAGATCTGACGAGATCAAGCTAGCCTGGGACATCCAGGTCAGGACAAATTAAGGGATTAAAAATAAAGAATAAAAATAAAATTGAGCCATCACCCCTGAAAAAAAAATTACAAGCGTGATCTGACCAACACTAAGCACTCTAAAAATCCCCAATTGCAGTGGGAGACTTAAGGGCACACTTAGTTCTCCATGTTGCTCAACGGGACAGAAACAATTTCAAACCAGATTGTAGCCTACATATGCATCAAAATGCTAAGGACTCTAGTAAAATATGTAGACCAGCAATGCCAAAAGGGTTAACTACGGAATTCACCAAGCGATAGCTATACTGCAGGACACATTTTAACCCTGCGAAACATGCTTCCCATTCAGTGTTTGCCTCAATTATGCTGAGGCCATCCATACAATATCTAATAATCATAATTAATTATCACAATTAACACACATTTAAACATGGTACGGTGCTAATGTGTAGGAGTTCTTTGACTCTTATGCTACAATTGAGCTACAGTCCCTCTCTTTAATAGTGGGAGTTCTGAGACCAGGATTTCTTCAGTTTGTTCACTCCGTAACGAAGCAGCAACATTCACAGCAAGTGAGTCTGAGCACAGCTGAAACTGAAACTGGGGAAGCAAGGCAGGGTGTGCAGACAAACAGAAGAAACACATAAAATAGACAACTTTCCCATGATATTCTAGTTTTCTGTTAGCATTGAGTATTGTTTTCTTTTTTTGCACTCAGGAACATTCAAGCAAGATATGTCCCTCTTATTATCTGAAATGGTAGTTTGCTCTACTGCCTCATAATGCTGCCTGCATACACAGACCCTGCCTTAGGGCCAAACTAAATGTGGTTTTAGGGTGATCCGTGAGCAGGCTCCCTACATTTTTTTAAAAAAATAGTGTAATGGCCTCAACTCTGATTAGGGTGGGGATGATAACCTCAGTCAGTACCTCCACTCCCAGTTGCTATTTGTGACGTACTGTCAAGGGTTAATGCCTAATAGAGTCTGACAACCTTCAAGTGACAGGCTGTTCAAACAAAATCGTGTTGAGAGTGTCAGCTAAGGAATGACAGTAGGGAACTGACAGCAGAAGAAGGGACAGTTAAGCACTGACTGTGGAGGGAGAAGGAGGCTAAGAGAGTGAGTGGATCAAAGAGGATCCTCATTTGAGACAGAAAAAAAAGGAAATAGCTTCTAGTAAAGAAAAGTGATCCCCTGCCCAGTTAAGAAGGGAAATAGTTTCTAGAAAAAAGGATTTGGAGAACTTGGTTGTATGTTCCTGCCTTCTAAACTTTATGTGTTGGAGAAACTCAGAAACCTATGCTTGAATGTTTAAGCAGAAACTGAAAAGAAAGCCTCTCTCCTAAAAGTTTTAAAGACCTAGTTGGATAGCAGAAACACTTACTTGTTGGCAACAAATTATCTGGTGTTTTGTGAATACAAAGTTACCTCAGTTTTATTATCTGTTCACCTCATACATCCTACATCTCATTCCATCTGACCTTTTCTCCTCTAAGTCAAATACAACATTTTATTTTAATAAGTATTATCATAATTATAATTAATAACAATAGCAACAACAATAATAAAGTGACTGGGTGGAACAGCCATAGACAAACATATAAGAAGAAAATAAAGGGGCTGCTCAGCAAGAAAGAAGACAGAAGGGGAAATCCTGCGTGTGAGGGAGGGAAGGGGGCAAGATCATCATATTATTTGCCCTGAGGAATGGAAAAATAGGTGGCTTACTGTAACTAGCGTTTGCAGTCTCTCATGTCACTCACACACACAAAAGCAGGAGACCTGCAAGGGTTCCGGGGGGGGGGGTTATGTCACCCCCTCATTCTTCTCCCCATACTGTTTCCTCTTTCCCACCCCCTGGAAGTCCCCACAGTATCTCCCCTTTCCCTGCTTCATTCTCACTCTCCAACTAACCTGTCTTTATTTGTCCTCCTGCTGGCTGCCTTTCCCCCTTTCTTCCCTTCCAGCCACCTAACTGCCTTCCTTCTCTACTCCCTCCCTTCATCTTCTCTTTCTTCACTTCCCCTTTCCCTGATTCCTTCTAACTTTTGACTTCTTCAGTTACCACCCCCCCCCCCCCCCCCGACTGACAGAAACTAAAGCACGGAAGGCTAAGCGATACTGCTGTGGTTGTGCCACAAAACAGCCCCTGAGAAGTCAGAACATAGGCTTGCAAGATCTTAGTGACAATACACTTAAGCTACAAATGTTGCTCCTTTTGAGTTTTTTTTAACCCCAAAGCATTTTAGATTTTTTTAAAAAAAAATTCAGGTTCTTCTGCAAACCTGAGGCTTCCTGCAGGTTTGTAGAAAAATCCACCCTCTCTCTTTCTGTTCCTGGCCTGATAGTGTAGATCTTTTGATCCATGCTCTAGGGCCCAGTTCAAAATTAGATAAAATAATATGTATCTGCGCAGAAATAAATCTGTATATTCTCGACCTCGCATATGTGATTCTGGTCATCACACCTCAAAAAAGATATTATAGCGTTGGAAAAAGTACAGAAAAGGGCAACTAGAATGATAAAAGGATTGGAACACTTTCTTGATGAAGAAAGGTTAAAGCACTTGGGGCTCTTTAGCTTGGAGAAATGATAACTGAGGGGTGACATGTTTGAGGTTTACAAGATTATGCATGGGATAGAGCAGGTAGAGAAAGAAGTACTTTTCTCCCTTTCCCACAATACAAGAACTCATGGGCACTCCATGAAATTGCTGAGCAGTCGGGTTAGAATGGATAAAAGGAAGTACTTCTTCACCCAAATAGTGATTAACACATGGAATTCACTGCCACAGGAGGTGGCGGCGGCTCCAACCATGGACGGCTTCAAGACGGAATTGGATAAACATGGAGCAGAGGTCCATCAGTGGCTATTAGCCACAAGGTATAGATAGGAACTCTCAGTCTGGGGCAAGTGATGCTCTGTATTCTTGGTGCTTGGGAGGGGCAAGAGTGGGAGGGCTTCTAGTGTCCTGGTCCCACTGGTGGACCTCCTGATGGCACCTGGTGTTTTTGGCCACTGTGTTGTTGGACTGGATGGGCCATTGGCCTGATCCAGCACTGGCTTCTCTTATATTCTTATGTACCATATCCACTGCTCTACAGCCAGTTTTCAACAGCTGTAAGATGCAGCCCCACCTTGTTTATTTATACAGACACTCCCCAAACCATCTTGCCCCAACCATCTGGAGAAGTGACAGCAGCACTCTCTGAAATGCAATAAGTTCTCTAGAACAGCTGAGGAGACCACAAAGATGTACCATGTGATGTCTAGTTTGGACATTAAGCTCTCCCTTTTCCAAGAGACAAACCTGAGTGCTTGCATTGCAATACCCGCACATCCTAAGAATAAACATAGGGTAGAAGGAAATTACCATATATTTTTACAGGGTCCACTATCAGATGTCCCCTTAAAGAATATTTCCCCCCTTTTTCTTTTTCAAATGAGTTTTCATGTGGTTCTTAGTCACACGGCAGGGGGATCAACATGGCCTACATACATTTTAATGAAGGGAATGAGCTCTAAGACCTCCTACTTCCATCTATGTTGTGTCCTCTGCTCCTGTTCTGAGGCAGTGCAGAAGGTGGGTGGGGGAAAATCCACCCCCCACCGTATGTCGCTGGCTATTTCACATCCCACTTCGTACTGCCTGTGAAATGCTCGTTATAGAGCAATAGGAGGAAGGCTGGAGGAAGTGGTGAAAAAGTGTGACTAGTGACATACTGGTATGTATGGAAAAAATATCCAACATACACACTACATATACTATACAAACAGCATGTTGATTGAGAAGCCAAGAATTTACTCGTTAGCTTAGCACCACCAACGTGCATTACATTTAGTGGGTTTTTAAAAAAAATTAACCAATAAAGGAGTCAAACAATTTGCGATACAACTGCAGGTAACTGACTGTACCATATTTGTGAAACCAGTAGCATTTGCAAGAACCTCTGAGCCCACTGCAATGTGGGATATAGTTGGGGAAGGGGGGGGAAACCATTCCAAACACACTGATACAAGCTGTGCCTGCCATACTGCACCGCAGCACATGTTGTCACATGCCACAAGCAAAAAAAATCCAATAAATAAGCAAGCATCACAATTTCTAATACACTAAATAAACAGGATTTTAAAAAAAATACTAAGGACACCGGGTGCATTCAGACATTACAAACTAACCAGATTTGCATCGAGCCTTTAATTCAATTGCACAGCAGACGCCATCAAATGTTTTAGCAATCTTTTAGTAATACTTTGTAATTAATAATTTTATAGTTTTCAGTGTTGTGTTATAGTTCAATTATGTTGTGTCTTTTAATCATGTTGTAACCCACCCTGAGCCTGTGTGCAGGGGATGGGGGGGGGGGCTAAAAAGCAAATAATAAATAAAAAATGATAGATAGGCATGAACACAGCATGCTGCCATACTAATGAACTCTTTGCGCATCTCCCTTTTCAGTTGTGCAGAGTGCAACCAAAGGCTTCCAAGTTTAGGAACCCACGAGTTGTCCCGATTCACTGTGACATTTGATGCATGCACCTGGATGAACAAACCAAGGTTTCTAACTAGGGATTTAAACTACAGTTTAGAATCCTAGTTTGGAGTTTGCCCAGCTGCCTCCAGCTGGATGTCACTATGAAGTGGAACTTCATCCAAGCCTTTCCCAAACCTGGAAGCCTTCAATTACACTCAATGACTGCTGGGGCAGGGAGAGGAACAAGTGCATAAGAGTAACCATAAATTGTGTTCAGGCTTGTCATAGACAACCTTCTGCTTGTTGTGACATGCAAAAACAACACAGGGTGTCGTTATGGTGTACCATTTGCAAGGCCAAAGGGAAAAGAGGTGGCAGCCAAGCACTCCTCCATTGCACCCAGTCAGAGACCTCACAGAGGACACCCACCACAAACACCTTTTTATTAGACTGAATAGCTATTCTGTTTTGTTGGTTTTTTAAATTGTTGTAATTCACTTTGGAAGCCAGGTGCAGGGGGAAAAAATACAACAAATCAATATCACCCCCCCACACACAGATCTTAAACACTATGACCGATTCCCACAAGCCGCTGCTCCCCCTCTACTCTTCCTTTTGCCCTGACCGTAAGTGTCATATTTCCCACTATTTGCTCAAAAAACAGGATCGAGTAGATGCGGGAGAAATCGGATGAAGCTGCAGGGCAAAATGCAGCCGCACAGCAAATAGTGGGAAATTGACATTTATGATCGGGGCAAAGGGAAGAGTGGGGGTGGAGCAGTGGCTTGTGGGAAATCGGTCTATGACTCTGATCCAGCCACTTTGGTGTAGTGGCTAGGAGCACGGACTCTAATCTGGAAGAACCGGGTTTGATTCCCCACTCCTTCGATTGCAGCTGCTGGTATGACCTTGGGTCAGTTACAAGTTCTTTCAGAGCTGTTCTCTCAAGAGCAGTTCTGGAAAGAGCTCTCTCAGCCCCACCTGCCTCACAGGGTGTCTGCTGTGGGGAGGGGAAGGGAAAGGAGATTATAAACTGCTCTGAGACTCCAAGTGAAGGGCAGGTTATAAATCCAATCTCTTCTTCTTCTTCTCATATGTGCATGCATGTGAATGTTGCTACATAAATACAGAACTCCTCTATGCACATGGGAATACCTCATCACCTCAATGGCACATGCAATGGAATGAAGTCCATGACACTAAAGTGGGCAGAGAAGCCTTTAATACTCCAGGTGTGCTAGGAAGTTGCAGCTGGTATTTCCAGTGGAGCCACTTCCTGATATCCAGAACAGTTCATATATGCAGGAATGAGTCAGCCCTCCCAGCACTTGAGGAATTCAGCGCTACCCAGAAAAACTATAAGCGATACAGCTTGGGTATAAACAAAGACTTAAGGATGCAGTAAATACAAGCACTAATCTAGTACCAGTTTGCATAGCAATGCTGCACGTTTCCTTACAACACTTATCTTAAAGAGGTCTGAAGGGCAGCATGTGCAGACAGAGAACAGGGCCTGATTAGTTGAAAAGTAATGACGGTATCATCAACAAAACAGCCCTTAACCAGCTACAGAAATGCAATAAAAAATGGAGACTGTGATTCAAAATCTATTTCAAGAGACAGCGATAGAAAGAAAACTTGAGCTAATTAAAAAAATACCCAAATGGCTGAGAAAATCAACACACACACACCCGCACTAATTAGTTTTGCATTGCTCGTTTTAATTATTAGTTATACCGCAATTAAAATAAAAAAATAACCACCCAGAAGGCAACAGCCAGGATCCAATGGCTTTTGCTACTATTTCTGTACGTCCAAGGAGGAATCTCGGCTTGATTTGGTCTAAAAGTGTTCTCCCACTGCAAGTCACATACCAAACTACTTCTGAAATCAGGTCTTTCAAAAACAGCTTGTGATATTGCTTATGAATGGAATTGTGTGTGTGGGGGGGTTTCCTACTGATTTCTTAAAAATGAGTTCAAAACCACACTAGAGTTGTTACCTGGACTTCTACCAATTATTTTGATCAAGGTTTCTGGGGACTTAAAACAGCCATGCAAAAAGAAAATAATGACTGAGATGGTATACAGCCACTTCCTGACCCAAACGTCTATTCCCTTCTCTTTCATTATTACTGCTTTTCTTGAATGCTCAGGAACTGAGGGTAGCAGTAGTGGTCATGACCAAGTCATCCCACAGATGACATGCAAGCCGGGCCAATAGATGATTTATAAAGCATGATTTAAGCATGATTTAAGGCAAATGTTGACTAATTAAATTAAATGTTGACTAATTAAACTTTTTTTTGGGGGGGGGGGGGTAGGGAGAACCCTCAGTGTAGAGCAACTAATGTTAGCAAGTCTCTGAAGATAAGCTCACGGGATCTTTACAGAACCCAACCCTACCTTAATCCTTTGTCTATACATGTCATTTCATGGGTCAGTTAACACATGCTCATTACATATTTACTGACCCACATTAAGCCCCTCCTGTGAGCAATTATTAGAAATTGCTCATTCCTTATGGTATGATCAATTGTCGGGATGAAGGTTATGATTAACTTGGGGGGAAAAGTCAGTCAATAACAGTGCTTGCACGGGGCTTGGTATTAATTAGTTTCTATTAAATTAACACCCTGCCTTAAAGTGAACAACTTGTTTACTGGGTCGGGTAATACAGTACAGGTCTATAAAATTATGCACAGTGAGGCCAAAAAAAAGAGAGAAAATTTTCTTCCTCTCCACTAACTCTAGAATTTGATGGGCGCTGAAGCAGGAAAAGACAAAAGAAAGTACTTCTTCTTACACAATGCATAAGTAACTTATGAAATTCATGGCCACAAGGTACAAAGACAGCCACTACATTAGACAGCTTCAAAAGAAAATTAGACACATTAATTCATAGGAGAATAGGTCCATCAATGTCTAATAGTCACAAAAGCTGATGGAACCTCCATGTTTAAAAGAACGGTACTACTGATTTCCTAGAGGCAATAACAAGGGGCAGGCTTCGACCTCTGTGCCCTGCTGCCACCTGGAGTAAACACTGTCCTGGACTACAACAGACATCAGTCTGGTCCTGAACAGCCCTTACGGTTCCTCATAAAGAAAAGCCATGCAGTAATCAAGTAAGACACTGCACGCCAGAACAGAACCTTGGATACTCACTGTGAGGGTTCCTTCTGCTCTGAGGTTAGGAGAGCATCTTGGAATGGAATGGGGGATTCCCACCAATTGCTCAGGGAGGTGCAGAGGAGAGCAATAAGGATGGTCAGGGGTCTCAAGACTGAGAGACAGGCGTGGGAGATGCACTGTCGGATGGCATAGCTGATGGCTGATCTGGATAGCATCTTCCCTTATTTGGGGCTGTTGATGAAATTAAAGAAGAGTCCATCTTTCTGATAGATTCTGTACACTAGGGGTCGATTCTGAGGACCCTCCAGAGGCCTGAGAACTCTCTCCTTGGGTTGCCTAGGATGCGGGCAGAAAGAAGGGAGGTGAGTCTCCTGACTTCTGTGAAAAGTTGAGTTTACCTGAGTAATAAAGCTGGGATCTGGCCCGAGCCCCACCTTGTCCTTGTGGAAGACACATAGGCTTTTTCTGCTGATGGATCAGGGCTACTAGAGCTATAAGGACCTTGGATAAGACCTAAGGAACTGACGCTAAGCCAAAGAGAAAAACAGTGAACTGGAGGCAAACTGGAGAAACCTGTGATGTCCTAGAAGGATGGGAATGTGTAAGCATGCTTCCATGGGAGAGATGGAAGGTGAGATGGATCATAGGGTCTCCAAGTCAAGAATGGCTCTCCAGTCCCCATTTCTCTTGGACACCAAGAAAAATATGGAGTAAACTCTTGGGCAATGCTTGCAGGAAGGAACTGGCTCTATAGCCAGTATCTTTGGTAGGTGTCTATTTTTTTTTGAGAGAGAGAGAGAGATTTGGGAGACTGAAGGAGGCAATCCGGGAAAAGTGCAAAACTTTATGGCATAGCCAGACTGGACAGTTTGCAGAACCCAGTGGTCTAGCTGAGGTTGAAGCCACTGGGATGGAATTCCTGAAACCAGCCAGCCACCCTGTCTTTTCTCCCTTTCTCACAATACAAGAACTCGTGGGCACGCCATGAAATTGCTGAGCAGTCGGGTTAGAACAGATAAAAGGAATGTCTTTAGCACCATCGTTTCCTTGCTCAGCCAGCTGATCAGGCTTATTGCACCTTATTGTAGGACTGAAGCTGGGATGATCACTTGGCATGGGGGCCTCTTAAAAGGGGCTTCAGATGCTTGACCCCTGGGGCCTCCTTTGATCTGGTCTAATCTGAAATAAGGTGTGATCAGAACAAAAGGGATGAGAGGGAAAGGATTTCCTGTCCCTCTGTGGACTCTTGGGACTTTAAATGGGGACTTTGAATGGGGATCTGCTTGCCATGCAAAAAGCTACAGAATGCAGCTGGCCATGGAGCACCTACCGTGGAACAGGATGCAAAGGACACTGTGTGGAGAGAAGTGACCGCTACGAAGGTGCCCACCTTGAGAACGCAGTTGACACCCTCTATTGCCCTTGGTTGTTGCTGGGAGTGAGTTGGACCAGCTCCAGGGCCTACACAATGGCTGCTCTAGAGATTAAGGCAGAGTTAATGCCTGCTTTGATGGTCGCTCCAGTGGCCTCATGGGACTCCAGCAATGCATAGTCTGCTTCTCTGTCCGATCCATCCTTTATGGATCTGACACCATCCTCTGAGACCAGCCCAGTGGATTGCAGTATTGCTACTGAAGCTTCCACTAGGGAAACCTACAAGGACACCACAGATAGCGTGAGGAGCCACGGAATAAATCTTTTGGCAACATTTGGGAACTGCCTGTTAGATACAGGCTTAGCCCACTCTCCCTTCATCAGTCCTTCTGAAAAAAATGGGAAAGAGAAACTGACCTGTCTGAGGAAGGAACCCTGGAAATAACTCCTTGTCCACCCCCCCCCCCCCGCCAGGCCTGGATTTATTCCCTGAAGGTTTCTCACCAGGGTCAGGGATTTCTGTTAGGTATAGAGCCTAGAGGGAGAAGAGGGACAGGTAGTCTTCCGCATTGAACAGTCATGTGGGTTGGTCAGCAGCTATGGGCGCCTCCTCTGAGGAAAACTCACCCACCTCCTAACTGTGATGATGAGCTGCCCATTCCTGAGGGGCTACCCTGGACCCTGGCAGGGGTAGAAGTCAAGGAAGAGGCTTTAAGGCCACCTTGGTGGGCCTCTGAGAACAAGGGTCCCAATAAGACAAAGTGTGCCCCTCCCTATGCCTAAACCTTTGTTTTTTGGGCAGGCAAGGATGACTTTGGGTTGGAGTGCTTAGATCTCTGGGGATGGGGAGAGGGAGAGAAGCAGTCTTACATGCCATGCAGCGCCTCTCTTATGGCTCTCTTTAAAAGAGCCCATAATCTCAGCAGAGCAAGGATTCTACCTGCCCACAACCTCAGAAGGCGGGGAGGAGATAGTACCTTACCCCCTGAAGATCTGTTCTAGTGGTCAGAGAGTCCCTCTGGTTCAGCAAAAAGTAAAACATAGGAGCCTGGCATGCCATCATAGCCCTCTGGGGGCCAAACTGACAGCCAAGAAATCCAGGGGGTGGCATCCAACTGGGGAGCCTGGCATGCCATCGTAGCCCCCAGGGGCTGAACTGGCAGCCGAGAGAGGCATCTGTGCCCGGGGAGTCATTTTTATGCCTTTGTATGGTGTGTTTTTAAGTGCTTTGTTTTTGGCTCCAGCAGTCTTTCTAGGCCGCTCTGGGCCAGACTCAGTGGGGGAGCTCTCTCATTTTCAGAGGTAAATTTGCCTCTTTTACATCCCTCTACAGCCTTCTGGGCCATTCTCCTTCCACATTCTTCCCACAAACTGGGAAGACCAAAATTTGGGAAAACAAAAGAAACAAAAGAGACAGCTGACAGCTGACATGATCGAGGTTTATAAGATTATGCATGGGATAGAGCAGGTAGAAAAAGAAGTACTTTTTCTCCCTTTCTCACAATATAAGAACTCGTGGGCACTCCATGAAATTGCTGAGCAGTCGGGTTAGAACAGATAAAAGGAATTACTTCTTCACCCAAAGAGTGATTAACACGTGGAATTCACTGCCACAGGAGATGGTGGCGGCTACAAGCATGGACAGCTTCAAGAGGGAATTAGATAAACATATGGAGCAGAGGTCCATCAGTGGCTATTAGCCACAAAGTATAGATAGGAACTCTCAGTCTGGGGCAAGTGATGCTCTGTATTCTTGGTGCTTGACGGGGGGGCAACAGTGGGAGGACTTCTAGTGTCCTGCCCCCACTGCTGGAACTTCTGAGGGCACCTGGTGTTTTTGGCCACTATGTGACAGAGTGTTGGACTGGATGGGCCACTGGCCTGATCCAACATTGGCTTTTTTATGTTCTTATGTAAACAGCAGAGCCAAGAGGAGATGTGAAGAGAAAGAGGGACAGGCTGGAGAGTTAGGAAACTCTCCCTTAAGTATGAAATCGCTCTAGGAGAAAAGCAAGTGAAAAAGAGCAAAAAGCTCCGCTCCAAAGCTGCCCTCCCTAACAAGGCAGGAAGCAAACTGAGCCAGGGTGACTCCCACCTGAGAGATAGGAAGTTGAAGAGTTTAGTCCTGCCTCCCCGAGCAATTGTTGGGAATCACCCATTCCATTCCAAGATGCCCTCCTTCTCAGAGCAAGAATGGGAATTTAAATGAGTTTCAAGTGGACAGCTGTGTTGGCCTGCACTAGAAGAACTAGATTCAAGCTCAAAACCAACAAGATTTTTCAGGGTACAAGCTTTCAAAAGTCAAAGCGCCCTTTGTGGTATACCAGAATTTAAATGCACTTCACACCAAGCCAGTGATATATTCCAGAAGCCAGCTGTCTTTTCCCCCTACCCCACAATACAGTTTAGTATCTACAACTGCTATGTTGTTTAAGGTATGCACCTCATGTAAGTGTCTATGAATTGGCCTTGGGCCTCTATAATCGGGGTTGGGGCTTCCTCTGATGTATCTCTCTCTGGGAAAAAGCTGACCCCAGAGAGAGAAAACACACAACTAGGCTTACATGAATATTTTGCTTTGGTCCACTGGCCTATACTGTAGTGGCTTTCCAAGCTCTAAGGCAGCGAAGAGCTTGGTCACTAGGGCTGTAATCCCAAAGGGCACTTCCCTGGGAGTAAACCTCATTGAATTATCGGCAGACTTGCTTCCGACTAAGCATGGTTAGGACTGCTCCCTAGGGGTGGAGCAGTGACCAGGCGACTGCAGAACCAGCCCCAGTTGTCCATACTGTACCACTTCAGCATGTATTTGTAAAGCAAGCAGACCGCCAGCCGTCTCTTCCCACCCGGGAAGCAGGTAGTCTGTATTCACCCCATGCCTTGCTACTGAAACTAAATATAGCAATGCAGCCCCCAAGAACTCAGCAAAAGTTTTGTACTGTGAAGATGTTTTGGAGTACTGGAGGAGAGAAAGAGTTCTCTCGGAAGTATGTTTACATTTAAAGAAAGAAAAAAAGAGGTAGAACGCCTTTTCAAGAAAAGGAATCTTTCTTACCCTTCAAACGAAGTTTGCTGAAATGTTACGCGCACTGCAGTAAACATTTTGGCGCTGCCTTAACTTGCCAGGTTTTTGTTCCAAAACCCTTCCGACTAATCAGTGGTCACAACCCTATGAGGCAGTGCTGCTGCTTTGTAGAAGAACACATGCTTTGCAGGAGGCCTTGGGTTCAATCTCTGGCATCTCCAGATTTTTTTTAAAAATTCATCCAACCACAGAGTTAGGAAAGATCCTTCTGATGCTACACAGTGAAAAAGAAGTTAATCTGACCAGTGCCTCCACACACACTGCTGCAGCACTTTATCACTACTTTTGGTTTGTGGTGCACACTTGGATGGGAGGTTAAAACAGCCCCTACAGTGTTTAATTGAAATGATCCACATGGATTCTTTATCCAAGCTCGTACTGCTGCTTTTTTCAAAACAGTACTCCACTGTGTACATACGTGCACCGCTAACGTAAGATAAAGTGAGGAGGGAAAGTCCCTAATTAAAATATTATAGGCACACATCCCAATTCTCTTAATCACACAATGCACTAACATAAGTTCAGAGACACTGGAGAACAGTTTCTTGGTTAACTTCCCCCATATCATATCTTTCAAAATACGTAAATACCACTTAGGTATTGCAAAATCTGAAAAACAAGGAGAAAGAGAAGAGAGGCCAGATCTTTAGAAAACCCGGGGCCCGATCTGTCTTCTAAAGGTCTTTCTTTCCTTTCTACTTTTGTGCGTGTGTATGTCAAGTCGCAGTTGACTTAGGGCGATCCCATGGGGCTTTCAGGGCAAAAGAGGTTCAAGGGTGGTTTGCCATTGCCTGCCTCTGCAAAGCGAACCTGGACTTTCTCAGTGGTCTCCCATCCAAATATTAACAAGGGCCGACCCTGCGTAGCTTCCGAGTTCTGATGAGATCAGGCTAGCCTGGGCTACACTGCTACCGGGGGGAAAAATCCCTGTGCCCCATGTGAGGTCATCAGCCATACCGAGCCCTTTTTTGAGACTAACATGACACGATATGGACAACCAACCCTCCTTGTGGGAAATGTGAGGAAGCCCTGCAACTTGGTACACCTTTACCAGATGTAAGGTAGAAATGATCGACAACATGCCTGTAGTAACACAGATGACTAAGCAACTGTGTAATCCTACTACCTGATTAAATCAGTCACCTGTTTTGGCTGGTATATTTATTATTAAACGTGTGTCCTGACTTTCCATTAATACGCTCAAGGCAGATAGCAAAATATGAGGTCTGGCAGTTTTCTCAGGTGCAAGCAACCACTTCCGTCAAGTATCTGCAATAAGGATGACGACTATGCACAGGCACACACCCCCCCCCACCCTGCTGCGACAACTGGTGTCCTCTGTGCCAACAAACAGCAATAGCTCAGGGTGCCATTGGGGCTCTCCCTCTGCTTAGAGCTGAGAAAAGCTCCCTGTTCTCACCTTTGCTTCCTCCCAACACAATTTCAATAGCCAGGAAGGACAGACATCCAATCTGCAGAAATTGGACTCTCTCTCCAGGACCCTTTCTATGCTGATCAGAAAGAGCAATCTGAACCAATGCCTAGAAGTCTGGCCAGGCACAGTGCATCTGATATGGTACTTCTCCAACTGGGGTCAGGGGTCTCGTGAGTGTGGTCCATGAGTTCTTTGTAAGGACAGAAAATGAGCCCTTCTTGTGTCCATTTGGGCTAACAGGAAAATGGATCTTCTCTGTTTCCTAGGAATGGGGGAAGGGCACCCTGCCTCTGAGAAGGAGGACAGAATCCGCCTTTCCCTCTTTCAAAGGAAGTCAGAGTGCTGCCATCACCTCCTTCAAGATACCCGCAGACCGCGAGCTTACCAGTTGCAGGGTGATCAGCTCTAGTCAATTAGAGTTCCTGAGCGGTACTAAGGAAGTAACATCCTAATTCCTCATCGTTTCTTCAGCTGTAAAGTTTTAAATCATTTTGCTCTGTTATCCAATACAAAGGATTTAATCCCAGAAAGAGAAGCCATGGTGCATCCATAGATGATAAAAGCCAACGGTGGTCTTCAGCTAAGTTCTGGTTTTGTGAGATGCTGGTCTTTTTCTGTATCTATAAGCAGCTCTGAAAATTTTCCCAGGCCCCTTCCTGCCCTTCTTCAGCGGGCCTCTGGCTCAGGTCAGCTCCTTCTGAATTGCTGCTACCTTCTGAGAACTGACCCTGCAGGCCATGTACCAAAAATACAGAAATTTTATTTTAACTTACTTCTAAAGCAGAGCTGATTTGGTTCTCACAGTATTAATTTGTCACTGCTGGAGGATGAAAGTCTCCGCGAGGCATACGTGGCACACCACATGCACTTTAAAGGGAAGAGCTGGCCAGAGTGCGATGGGCTCCAACAAGGGAGAAAGGGCTGGGGGATCATTCCCTGCAGAAGTAGATGCCCCCATAAGCCTTGAGTCAAATTAAAATAATCTCTTTTGTGACATACAGTCCTACAAGGGTTTGTAGCCCAAATGCTTGGTCATGTAACAAAGAAAGAAATCTAAAGAGGCTTTGTCCAAAAGTAAGTAAGTATCCCCTTGGAAACTCTACTGGAATTAGCTGATGAAAGAAAAGTTTAAAGATTCCCTCTTTCTTCTTATCCTTTATAAAGCACCCAGAAGGAAATGACCACATCAGCAATACCAGTTCTGGGGCAGCACACAATTAAAAACATACCGCTAAAAGGACAACAGAAGCTAAGAATCACTACTAACATTTTTTTCACTAGGCACTATTCATGCAGTGCTAATCTGGATTGAAACTGGGCACGAATAAACCCAGATTACTTAAAAGTTTCTACCAGAGGTTTGGGCAGGTGCGTAAATTTGTGCAGATCAGACAATGGGTGAGGACATTTTCACAGTTTAGGAAGACATCGCCACAAAGGAAATCAAGACACATTTATGAGCTTTCCATTTCGATGAGATGATACGGCCTACATGCCCCACATGCAGTGTTTCAGGCTACTCATATTAACACTCATTGCTCTGATTAGAAGAACACTGACAGAGATTGTAATCTTGAAAGATGCAAGTGGATGGAAGAAGCAGAAATATGGATGAGCTAAAGCACCACTCTCAGCAACACCTCTCGCTTAACTGAATTCTTTTCAAAAGCCACAAACCGAAACATTTCTTCTCGATTCTTTTCAAACAGTGCATGAAACACACATTTATCCTAACGACTTAATATCCTAACCAAAAACCAACTCTTCCCCCATCCCCACAACAATAATGCAATAGCAACAGATGCTTACCTTCCTCCAGGACTCAAGGTAACTTGCTACACGATTAGCTTAATTAAATAATGAGTTAATTCCCAAACATTCAAACAGAAACGAATCCCAACCAACTGAGGTAGTTCATCTCTCACTGACTGGAATTATTTCTTTAAGTAAGTGCAGAACTGCAGTAGAATAAGATAGATTTGAGTCCAGCAGCGCCTTAAGAGACCAACAAGTGTTTCAGGCTATAAGCTTTTGAGAGACTCTTGAGAGCTTATAGCCCCAAAATCTTGTTGGTCTCTAAGGTGCGATTGGACTTGATTCTAGCTTTTAAAAAAATATTTGTTCAGCCAGACAATAAAACCATTACTTTCCCCGAGGAGTGGGTGGGAGAGAGGCCGTATATGTTCTGATCAGGCTTGCTGTGGCCTTGAAATCAGTAAGGATCCTCTTTGTATTTCAATCATAGGCTGCCTGAATTATATAAACCTCAGCTGGTCTAGCAGGTTCCATGCATGCCACAGCACTGTAGGGGAACTGGACTGGAAAGAGGCAAGCCTCCTGTAAAACTTCCTTACTTTGGTGATTCACGTTGCCTTAAAGTCACTGTAGGTAAAATGACATTAGTCCAAAGGGGGCAAAAAATCAATACAAACTGTCGAAGATACCTTTTAAATAAGACCAAAGAGTCACAAAAAGTGGTGTGCGAGTTTCTGAGTACTCCAGAGCTCTTAATCAAACTAGAGGTTCGGCATACAGCAAACAAAAGGGGGGGGGGGGCATGATGATGATGTTTCATGCCGTGATTGAAAACCATCTAGCTGGCCGGCTAGGAGGGTGTCTGGCCAGACACCTTTCTAGCTGGGAAAAGGGAATGTACCACAAACTTATACACTGTTTGACTTAAGTGACCTAGGTATAACTGGCTTCATGTTGTAGCCAAGCATTCTGGGATGAAGCAAAAAGCGGCAAATAGGAAAAAATAAAGCACTAAATGGTTTGATGGTTTTAAAGCCATCATTTGACTAATCACTGATATTTTGCATGGTCCCATTGAAAGGTACTGCATGGCTTTTGATTTTAGCCGAAGTCAGTCGTTTCTGATATGCATCAACTAATTAACCAGCTTAGCATAACTAAAGAACACTGTAACACAACAGCCTTCCTGCAGGAATTACCGCACTACAAAGTTATTTTATCAAGGAGCTCATTAATGTTTCATGTTTCTTGTTTCAGAATTAAATATTGAACACTGACAGCCTCACAGTGTTTCAAGGATACACGTATCTCCCAGAGCCGATTTATCTTTTACAGGTTTGCATTAAAATTTGTGACAATTTCTCCACCACCAATTATGAGTGTATTTTTTGGAACCGGTTTTTGTCCTCTACAACAAAAGGCATTTGGCAGATGCTGGTTTAAGTTTAAGATATGCCATCGTTTCCTCACTGACTGACATGGTCCAACTTTTTTTTAAAGCTAAAAGCGATTCTGAACGCTGCTAAAAAGCACATTGCTGCAGATATGCAAAATTCCTTTTAGCCTTGTGTATCTCTCAAGATTCTGTTTCAAACCGATTAGCTGTTCCATCTTTGTTTTGTACGATAGCTCAGCTTTATGATGCACCTGTGTAAACCATTTTGTTGCTTCACATGTGCCACTGAAGCATCTTCCAGAGGGTCACAGCTTCAACCTTGTCCAGCTTCACCGAATAAGAGAGAGTTTGGATTTTTTTTGCCTAATTCTTGCTGGAACCCTGAGAATATGTCCGGAAAACTAGTTTTGCCAGTAATGAAACAGAAAATCATGGTGGAAAGTGAGACATGATTCTCCACTTTGTTATACATGTTGGCATTGGAGTCAAAGATGTGTGTGTGTGTGTGTGTATGCCACAGCAATGAACTACCCAGCTGATCTACTTTTATATAACATATCTTTAAATGGGATGTACTCCCCTCCTCCAGTACATTTAACGGGGGAGGGGGCGGGGGGGTTGGGTTGCTAAGGCTCATTCCTCCACAGTATGTGTAGTTAAAGCATTAAGAGGAAAGCCAGTTGTATTACTTGAGGGGGGGAAGGATGGGAGCTTGCCCTTACATGACCTTAGCAGTCAGTAATCTGATCACCCTCTTCCTCCAACATCTCGTCCCACTTTAAAATGTGTTTGTATAATAAAAGATTTCCAACTGCTTGCTGACAAACTTTTAAAAGTACATTCATAACTCGCCTTGCTGGTTACCCTACTGATATACAAGGTACAGTTAAACAGGTAGCAATGATTTTAACCCCTCTCCACCATGTTACTGTCATCTCTTAAGCATCTGAATCCCTTATTGTCATTTTGGCAAGACACAGCTAATACAAAACCCAAGCCATTTGACTTCAGGAGATCTGGTAATCCATTACCAAATGTACTCAATCTTTAACCTCCTAGCGTCACCACTATCCTCTCAACACAAGGTCACACTGAATACAACACTGTTGCTGGGTACAAAATTTACAACATGCTGGCTTACTTCGCCACCACGATGGCAGCACATATATACCATGTTTGGCTTTTGTTTCTCTTTTAGACTTAATTAGGGTATGCTGAAAAAAAAACAAGAATACAAAGTTGCACAAAACCTCAGTTTCTGAAGAAGTTAGCCCTCAAGGTTGACACGATCTGAGTTTCTCAGTGTGACAGACTTCAGGCTGTACCATTTGACTCCCGCGGTACTGCCTTTTGAAGGCATTCAGACTAATCATCAAGAGGAGGGTAAAGGTGCTTTCAGAAATAAAGGTATAAAGGGCAAATCCTACAGTGAAAGCAAGTCCCCCAGCAAGTGCCTGCTGGGGGGGGGGGGGGGGGGGAGAAGACTTTCAAATAGCGGGTGACCTGCACACTCTAAATTTGGGGGGGGGGTAGCTTTGTCAGTCTGAAGCAGAACAAAGTCTGAGTCCAGTGGCAATTTTAAGAGCAACCAAGTTTTATTCTGGGTATACATGCGCATGAAAGCTTATACCCAGAATAAAACTTTGTTGCTCTTAAAGGTGCCACTGGACTTAGACTTTCCTCTGTACACTCTAAAGTATTTGTTGTCTGCATTGCTTTTGGTCAGGTAAATGCTGAATTTCAGTACCCTGGGGAAACACGATCAACAGTCCTGCCCAGCCTTTTTGCAGTGCATCAAGTCATAGCGGAACCCCAAGTTCTGCAACACACAGCTTCATTTGCATACATATTGTAATAAGGAGGAGAAATCTGCACAGCTTTAAGAGAGGTGTGTGGCCTCTAGTTTCGAGGGACTGCTAATTTCAGAATTAATGTGTACAGATCTCCTTGGGTATCAAGTTACTGTACTTATAACACAGAAGTACCAGTGGAACATCGCTGGCACGTGAATGAGCTAATCACGAATCTTGCATCCATATCCTCAAAAGAGATCCATGCGCCAGACAAACGGCACGATGCTGTGAACAAGACCCAGATAGAAGAAGCACAAGTGTCATAAACCACAGCAGTGATGCTTTAGGAACGGCATATCCTGATCCAAACCTGCTGGCCGCTTGCCCCCTCTTGTCTCTGACTGTAAGCAGCTAAAAGTAGCAACCAGTTCTATTTGGCCATCAGAAGGGAAGCCAGGTGGGAGAAGAGAATGCGGCAGCTTTATCCAGCACCAGACCTGAGTCAATGGGACAGTTAACAAAACTCTCCTGCAGTGCAAAGTGGTTTCTCTTGGACAGGCTTTACGGCCTTCTGCCAGCTGTAACAACCAATAGCCTTTCAGATTCAGAGCCAGCAGGGAAGGGAGGCAGAAGCCCATAATGCAGCAAGGTAGGAGAGACAGACGCTGTTCCTGTTGTTGGGCCTTTGTGGTTTAGAGCTATCAGCAGCAGGCCTGACAGTTGATATTTTTGGAATTTCGCCCGCTTGAGCGTGGAAAGCTACATTCATTCTAACCTGGAAATGGGCAGTGCCAACTACACCTATTCATTAACCTCTAAGTATTGCAAGATTATTAACCATGACTTCCTGTGAGGCTCTTCCCTAGCTGGAAAACCTCTGTTGCTCTTTCTCTAGCCCTCAGCTAGCGATGCATTGATGTCCATCAGAGATTTCTTGTCAACAAGCCAGATGGCAGCAACTTATAGGTCACCGAGGTGCAAAACACTGAACTTTTGTGCAGTCAAGAAGCATAAGAAAATTCGTCTCCAAATATTTAACCAGGCTGCTCCTGGAAGCAAAGCTGTATCTAGATTAACTGACACAGGGAAAAACAAAAGTCTTAAAATCTGCAAGGGGACTGATATAAAGAAAGCTATAAGGAAAGAGGTATCTCTAGGGGGAATCACAAGAACTGTCGTTACATTTCTCAGCTAAAACATGGGGGAATGTTCTTCACGATGAATATTTAAACCAGCTTAAAGTGTAAGAATGCGGCAAGCAGGAAGCTGTGCGCCACGAATCCTTTTCAGTACATCAAAACATCTGATTGCATTCAGGGCAACGTCTTCCCAGCTGCTACAGAACACGGCAGAGGTACTAACAGCACCAATAAGTCGAAAGAGAGGTTCAGACGCCCCTCACCCATCTCTTTTTGGAATTTTACTGAATCCATGCGTCTGAATTCCCAAACGAACCTTCCAAGCACATGTAAACTGTGTATTAACTTTGGAAAGAGTCCTTGAGATGCTGCCCTTTACAAATTACTGATAAAGCCTTTGATTAGGAGCTGTGTCAACAGTATGTGTGGTGATCTATGCATGTTGTGAGCATATCTTCTGAACTGTTCGCTGCAAGCAGAGGAGAGAGAGAGAGAAAATCTGCACGCCACTCTCAGTCCCGTCTGAATGATTTCTGTGATGGAGATCAAACTTACTACCCATTACTCAGATGACTTTTTTTTGCCACAAAAAGCAAAAAATAAAAATACAGCCATTCACAAGCAGTAAGAAGAGAATAAGAGATTGGGTTTACACCCCTTCCTTCACTTGGGAGTCTCAGAGCAGCTTACAATCTCCTTCCCTTCCCCTCCCCTCAACAGACACACCCTGTGAGGTAGGTGGGGCCGAGAGAGCTCTGCGAGAACTGCTCTTTCAAGGACAGCTCTGAGAGAACTTGTGACTGACCCAAGGTCACCCAGTGGGCTTTATGTGGAGGAGGGAGTAATCAAACCCGGTTCTCCCAGATTAGAGTTCGTGCTCCTAACCACAACACCAAAGGAGATGGCCTTTATTCCACAAACAGAGGCTTCTTGACTCTTTACTTGGTATTTCTATAGCACTCCAAAATGCTCCACACACATTATGTCGCAACCCTTAAAACAGCCCCGTAAGGAAGACCTTCATTGTTGCCATACTAGACGTGAAAGGCTGAGAGAGAGTGGCTTCCCCTTGAGAACACACCTAGTGACAGACATGGAGTCTGAACCAAGGACTTTCTGGATCACAGTTCTCTCTGTTAGCCACCAACAACAGCTCCCAGGTAAGGAAACAAGAAAAAGGCTGAATCCATTCGGTCTGAATCCAACTTCGTGGGCTCCTTTAACATTGGGAACAATGCCCTACCTCTCACTGCGTCATCCTAAGCAGAGCTACACTCTCCTAAGCCCACCAACTTCAAGGGGCTCAGGAGGGCGTAGCTCTGCTTAGATCTGCACCGTCAGCCTGCAACCTGAGACTTAATTACCCGCTTCTCTGTGCTGAGAGTGTAAATGAGACAGGAGTTGGCTGCAAAGGGCTCTGCAGACCAGCAGTGCTATAAAATTATGGATGGTAATAATAGTAGCAAATGGTCACATCCTTTATTATGGGCTGTGATGTTATTCTGTGACACTAGCGGTTGCTTCAAAGTTAAGGGTGAGAGGCAATGTCTAGTAAGAGCCAGCGTGGTGTAGTGATGAACAGCGGTGGACTCTAATCTGGAGAATCAAGTTTGATTCCCCACTCGTCCTCCACAGGAAGCCTGCTGGGTGATCTTGGGCTAGTCACGGTTCTCTCAGAAGTCTCTCAGCCCCACATGCCTCACAAGGTGCCTATTGTGGGGAGAGGAAGGGAAAGAGATTGTAAGCTGCTTTGAGACTCCTTAAGGTAGAGAAACATGGGGTATAAAAATCTCCTTCTTCTAGTATGTGTATGGGGGGGGGGGTTTCCCCATGTTAAAGCATCCTGGAGTTTGCAATGACTGTATTATATGATAATGACATTGCCCCATCCACTTTAAATGCACCCCTATACTTCAACTACTACACTGCTTTCACTTTTAACCTGTAGGACAGACTTAAACACACCTTCCTGGACAGCAGAGCTTCTGGAACATCTGGACAAATATCCAACAACTGTGGACTGAAGACGGCTTCTGCAGGGGAAGGTAACGTACCACCTAGCCATAGATCTATGCTTGACCACTAAAGAAGTCATGCATGTCAGAACAGTAACAGAACATTCTTTAACTGGGCCTGTCGCTTAGTTGTATCCTTTCAATGAAAAACAACAACCACCTAAATACTAATACAAAGTAAACCTATGGTCAATAACAATTTATACTTACTGGTGGGAAGTCAAAATCTATCTGGTTTGCTAAGTTTAATATATAGTCGATTCGAAACTGGTTCTCTGGATTGGCTAGCTCGACTGGTGGTGCCAGATTTCCCATTGCTGTCACTATTGTCTGCATAAAACGGATTAAAAAAGTTAACAGTTAGTGATGGGTTAAAAGACTGACTCAAAGCAACCAACAAAATAAACATACAACCCCCCCCAACCCTTGTAGACTTACCTCTATAGCTTCTTTAATATTGTTTTTAATATCCTGAATTTTCATTTTTTTCTCCCTGTAACCAAGAAAACATAACAAATTAAATTTCTGGATGGTGGACCGATAGTTCTTGAAGGGAAAAACAAAGGTCATAAAACTTTTATCAAGACACAGAATCCTCAATACATCTAGCTAGCCACTGAATACCATATGTACACCCAACCAGAATATCTGGGGTGGAGCAGGGGTGAAAGACAGACTGCCTCTTGTTATAATAAATCTGTGACAGTGGAACTAAGTTGCACATGCTTAGGAGAAAATCACCTACTACTTAAGTCAAACAAGCAAAAAGGGAAATGAAATCTAAACTGCTGCTGTTTTATCAGAATGGGGGAGACCCCACAGCTCAATGGCAGAGCTCATGCTTTGCCCATAAAAACCTCAGGTTCGATTCCCTGTACTTCTGGATAAAAGAGCCCTCGAGGGTAAAAACCCTCTTCTTAAATCCTGCAACGCTGCAAGTCAGACTGCACAGATCACACTGGGTTCGTCCCTGACCTAGTAAAAGGCAGTTTCATGAATTCATATGCTTTAAAAATAAGGGGGGGGGGGGAACTCATATAGGTACAGGGAGAACATGATGGGATGAAGACAGATATACCTTTGACTGCCCCACAACACTTGTCTAACGGAAACACACACTACCTGAAACATTTAGGCAGAATCTTATATCATGTTCAGTTTCTTTTTGAAAACTTCGTTAATTAACAAAAACACCACCTTTTACCCTGCCTGCCCATACCCTCCCAACCTTGCATTTTCCCTGGCTCTAGGACACACCAATTAATTGCAGCCCCTAGGTACAAACTAGGGGTGTGCACAATTTTTTTGGATTTGGATATATCGGAACCCCCCTCCCCTTGAAATTCCTTGAAAAACCTGAATTCCAATACCGGCATGAGATTTGTTTTTCTGGAAAACACAGATTTTTTTTCAGCTCCATTATCCCCTATGGGACCATTATAATCAATGGGGAATCTATCCAGGGGTCGGGGGGGGGGGGGGGGGGCTATTTTTTGAAGTAGAGACAACAAAATTTCAGTATAGCTTCTGGTGCCTTTCCTAGGCGCTTGGGGGGTGGACAGTTGGGAGGGCTTCTAGTGTCCTGCCCCCACTGCTGGACCTCCTGAGGGCACCTGGTATTTTTGGCCACTGTGTGACAGAGTGTTGGACGGGATGGGCCATTGGCCTGATACAACATTGGCTTCTCTTATGTTTTTATGGTTCTGCTGGGCACTCTGTACATGCACGGGCTGTGATAGGCTTGCAAACCCACCCACCCCGCTTGGATTTGTTGAGCTGGCATTGCCGCAGTGGCAATGGTTCTGCAAAAATACCCCCCCCTTCAGTTTCTACTGCAGAAACTCTCTGGTTTGACAACAGTCCCTGCTTTTTTGCTGTTTTTTCATACCATCGGAAATAATGGCGGATGGGGGCACCTTCTTTGGGGGCCCATATAACTGGATCCCCTGGTCCAATCTTTTTGAAACTGGGGGGGGGGGGGGATGTCTTTTGAATAGAGGCACCAGAAAATACATTGAAAATCTACCTCAAAAAGCATACCCCTGCATAGATTCCACATTACAGCCTATGGGGATCATTGGCTATAATGGTCCCCAATCACTATAATGGAGCTGAAGGCATTTAAAGGTGTCATGGTTCCTTTAAATGTGTTTGTGAAGCTGCAGCTTCAGCCAGAACAGCATTTCTAGGGAGTGCAGTGTCTTTAAACACTGTTTAACAGCAGCTATCCTGTTTTCCCGGATAATCCTGATTTTTTTTTCAGGATTATCTGGGATTGGCTGTGCTCAATAACCGAAAAGACACCCCCCTCTATATCCGGCTGAAAGAACAGCCGATAAATACCGATAAGGTATTTTCCAGCTATTTTTTTCAGCTCGTATAGATGCACAGCCATGTTATGACTACAACAGCAAAACAAATCCAGTAGAATTTACAGAGGGAAAAGCCTTCAAGGTACTACTGGACTTTTTATTTAGACAAAAAACAGAACAGAAGCCTGTTTTCAGTTGTCTTTTTGTGTTCCTTACAGCTTCATCAGCGTAAAGAACCCATTATTTTTATACTCTTGAAAAGCTATGTACGATTATCATCTGCACCAAAACACTTTCACCACCCATATATCTGAAGACCAATGACAATGTCTTAGTCACAAGTGCATACTACTGAAGGGAGCATGTGCAAAAGTGACAGAGAAATATTTCTTGACAACTATGTATTTTTTCAGCAATATAAAAAGGCAACAAGACACACTCCAACTGTCCCTGTTTCGTCTGTATCTGTCTTTTGAGAACTCCTTCTTTAAAAAATTAATATTTTCTCACAAACACACTTCTGCACTTCACTGTCCTTTGTAAGCTTTCAGCCCTTCCTCTGAATCTGTGGAAGTTAAAAGCACAGAAGCAGGGGGATGGACGCACCATGCAAAAATCTGTACATGCACACACATGGACACCAAGACCACATACAGCGGGCATTTCCCAACCTGTGGGTCTCAAAGCCTGTAAAACTGGGTTCCGGGCATTTACAGTTTTACTGACCGCACATACTTTTTCTTTTAAGCAGGTCACCATACCAAGTAGATTTGAACTTGTGGGTTACCATCTAAAAAGGGTGGGAGCCCACTGATCTAGAGCACAGTATCCCTGCAGCCAGCGAAGTTCACTTAGGAAAGGAAACATGAAGACATATTGCAAGACTCTTCGTTTTGTTTTCTAAACTGCACAACAACAAACTCTTTCTTGGTTATCTAAACTGAGGGCATCGGTGAAGTGCTTGTATTATATCCTTCCACAAGGGAATCTGAAGACAGAATAGCTGGTATCTGATAGTAAATACAACCAGAAACATTGCAGTAAGCATTCTTTAATCTTATGGTCAGTCCATATACTAGGCCACTAGACTATGGTAGTAGAGGAAAGTCCTGCCAAATTGCAGCCAACTTACAGCACAGAATTTTCAGGGCAAGCAACAAGCAGAGGTGGTTTGCCATTGCATGCCTCCTTGTAGCAACCCTGGGCTTCCCTGGTTGTCTCCCATACAAGTACTAACCAGGACCAACCCTACTTAGCTTCCAAGATCTGATCGGATCAGGCTAGCCAGGTCATGGCAGGACAGACTATACCAAAGCAAACTGAATGCAGTGTCCAGCAAGTTTCTGCCAACTGTAATAGTATGTAGTGTGGGGGAGACGGCCACTTGTATGAGAACAAGGGTACTCCCAGGAGAGAAGAATCTACTTCTGTCCGTACAGTACGGGAGGATGAAACCTGCTTCAGTGAACCAAGCATACAGAAAATGCAGGAAGAACAAGAAGTGCTAGGAATAAATTCCACAGACAAGCAAGTGCGTAAAATGAATGGCATGTGGCGCAGGCTGATTTCTGGTCTGGATAAAAGAAATCTCAACTGTCAGCTTCCAAATGCTCAATGATGCAAAAATATATTCAAAGACCAAAGAGCTTTAACAGTCAAACAATATTTTAAAAAAAATGTGGTGAAGCTCTGAATACTTAAGAACATAAGAGAAGCCAATGTTGGATCAGGCCAGTGGCCCATCCAGTCCAACACTCTGTCACACAGTGGCCAAAAACACCAGGTGCCATCAGGAGGTCCAGCAGCGGGGCCAGGACACTAGAAGCCCTCCCACTCTTGCCCCTCCCAAGCACCAAGAATACAGAGCATCACTTGCCCCAGACTGAGAGTTCCCATCTATACCTCGTGGCTAATAGCCACTGATGGACCTCTGCTCCATATGTTTATCTAATTCCCTCTTGAAGCCATCCATGCTTGTAGCTGCCTCCACCTCCTGTGGCAGTGAATTCCACGTGTTAATCACTCTTTGGGTGAAGCACTTCCTTTTATCTGTTCTAACCCAACTGCTCAGCAATTCCATGGAGTGCCCACGAGTTCTTATATTGTGAGAAAGGGAGAAAAGGACTTCTTTCTCTACCTGCTCTATCCCATGCATAATCTTGTAAACCTCGAACATGTCACCCCTCAGTTATCATTTCTCCAAGCTAAAGAGCCCCAAGTGCTTTAACCTTTCTTCATCAAGAAAGTGTTCCAACCCTTTTATCACTCTAGTTGCCCTTTTCTCAATGCTATAGTATCTTTTTACTCCAGCCCAGGTTTGGTTACAATCTGAATCTCTCTAGGACACAGCCAGGACAAAACCCTGGTTGCCTAATCATCCTCAACCTCTGTCTGCTGTGACAGATACCATGGCACAACTGCACAGATTCTAATTATGGAAAGGGAAGGGACAGTCACACAGTGATGACAATCAGCACACTGATAGTGAAGGAAGGAGGTGGCCTGCATGGCACTCAATGGGAATCAGTACAGGGAGAGTACAGAAACAGGATTCCACATATACATTAGCAATAACCAACATGATGTTTAGTAAGGCCTGCCATTTAAAACTATTAAAAATCTGGACAGAAATATTCAGGCAGGATACACTACAGGCAAAATAGGGAAGATTTTTTTAAAAAGAATTGTTTACACATGCATTTACTGCTTGCCCACCCACCTGGATGGGTGACCTGAATGGCCCAGACTAGCCGAATCTTGTCAGGTCTTGGCAGCTAAACAGGGCTGGCCCTGGACAGAGCTTGGGTGAGAGACCCCCAAAGAAGTCCAGAGTTGCTATGCGCAGCCAGGCAGTGGTAAAGCACCTCTGAACATCTGTAGCCTTGAAAACACTATGGGGTCGCCATAATTCGGCTGCAACTTGATGGCATTCTCCATCACCCACATCTATAAATGGGGGGGGAGGAGTGAAGTTCACAGAAATTAAAATTAATGCAAGTAGCCACATATTCAATGGAAATAACACCCCCTCAGTGATAGATCTCGACAACGGGGACTACCTCACCTCCTCCCCAGCACTGGGACCATGACAAGAAAGCCCTCCTCCTTTGCTACTACCACCTACTCTGGTGCAAAGACAGTATATGCTGAGCTGGGCTTTCTGACCAGACAAGAATTGGAAGGAAGGGTAATTAGTAAATTAGTGAATCGATATGGGGCTAGCCTTTTCTTGCTCAATTTTGTTGTATCCATTTATTGTATTTAGATGGTTGGGGATTTCAGCCCTAAACTGAGTGTAAAGGAAATCTTTAGGTATAAACTGCTTCCCTAAAGGGTACATCTGAGGGCATAAACGTTCTTTTATTTTACTTCTGCTCAACATAGAATAATGAATAACTTCAGATTGTTTTGTGTTTCTTTTTCCGTAGATTCCTCACAAATTCAGAGCATTTTCCCCTAGTGAGAGGAATGGTTCTTGATTCAAGACGCAATGGCAAATGCCTCGGCAGATCTAGACGAGCATGATTTACCTGAAGGTAACTTTTGGCTGCAGAGATATGGCAACGCTAACCATAAAGAGAGTAAAAAAAACTACACACAAATGGTAAGTAGACTAGGCAGAAGCATCTTATTACTTTTGTTTCTCAGACAGGAAGGCATAAAAAGGGCAAGTGGGCGTCAACACTGCAAATGAGGTTCAGTGTGGGTCTGTGCAAGGTAATGCATATCGGAGCCAAAAATCGTAACCATAAATATACACTTGCTGGCAGTAACTGACCAGGAGAGAGATCTAGGAGCTGCGGTAGACAACTCACTGAAGATGTCAAATCAGTGTGTGACTGCAATAAAAAAGACAAATGCTATGCCGGGGGTTATTAGGAAGGGGATTGAAAACAAAGCAGCTAGTATCATAATGCCCCTGAATAAATTGATGGTGCAAGCCTCATTTGGAATATTGTGTACAGTTCTGGTTACCGACCTCAAAAAAGATATTGGGAAAAGTGCAGAAAAAGGCAACTAAAATGATTAAAAGGATGGAACACCTTCCCTATGAAGAAAGGTTAAAGAGGTTAGGGCTCTTTAGCTCGGAGAAACAAGGATTGAGGGGTGAGACGATAGAGGTTACAAAATTACGCATGGGATAGAGAAGGTAGTGAAAGAAGTATTTTTCTCTCTTTGTCACAATACAAGAACTTGTGGGCACTAAATGAAATGAATGAGCAGTAAGCATAAAATGAAGTACTTCTTCACCCAAAGAGTAGTTAACACATGGAATTTAGTGCCACAGGAAATGGTGGCAGCTACAAGATTCAAGAGGGGACTGGATAAACATGGAGCAGAGGTCTGTGAATGGCTATTAGCCATAAGGTATAGATGGAACACTATGTCTGGGGCGGTGGTGCTCTGTCTACTTGGTGCTTTGGGGGGGGGGCAACAGTAGGAGGGCTTCTGGAGTTCTGGCCTTGCTGGTGGACCTCCTGATGGCACCTGGATTTCGGCCAGTGTGACACAGAGTGTTGGACTGAATGGCTTCTCTTTATGTTCTTATGGCTTATGACTTCTCCAGCATGGCTTCTCTCTCCAGCATGGATTCTCTCTTAGGTTCTTATGAGCCCCTGAACAGGTGTCTCCTATTCTCATACAAAGTTAGCACCTAAAGAGTGGAATGTGAAGGCCTTTGCTGTTAAAAAAAACAAAACAAAACCAGAAAAGATAAGTTTTTAGTCTTCACGATTTCAGGTAAAAGCCTAGAATTTTTTCCCCCTGAAAATAGATGTGGAAGGGATTGCAAGTTGTCACAGGCTTCTATTACAAGCAGAGGTCAACATTTTACAAGGCCTGTCTTTGCCAGCCCATATACTGCAATACATTACGGTGTCAGTCTACCAATACCTGCATACAATGAGCCTATATGATTGTGGCACAGGTATTTCATTTTACATAATCATGTTTATGCTGTAGACCAAAAAAAACCCTTGAAAACCCTCCTTTGCCCTTTTAGTATGGTTAAAAATAAAAAGCTTGCACACTAACCATGAAGATGTACTTGCTTTAAAATGCTTTTCCTCCCTTACTTCTTTACCTTACGTACAAGTTTGAAAAGTATGTTTTAAATGTGCCTCCCCCCAATTTCCCATTATTTGGTGTATTTTCTTCCTAAAATGTACAGCTGAACTATGTACTCATCATTAAAGTGAACCAATGCACTAAAATGATAGAATAATAAGGAAATCCAATATCATGAGATGCTAGAAATTGTGGGTTGGACAACCTTGAGAGAGATCACAATGCAGATATCACTAATGTAATCACACCACAGATCAACTGTGTGTCAGATAGGCAGCCTGCCCATCGCACAGTGTGAACAAACACCTTCAAAAAAACTGCTAGCAGACTGTGAACTCCCATTTGTAACAGCACTTTGGGGTATACAGTACTTTTAACCTCTGAGTAATTTCCCAAGGAGCCCAGCCTAAGCCCAATCTCATCAGATCTTGGAGGCTAAGCAGGGTCAGCTCTGGTTAGTACTTGGATGGGAGACCACCAAGGAAGCTCAGGGCTGCTATGCAGAGGCAGGCAATGGCAAACCATCTCTGCTTGTCTCTTGCCTTGCAAACCTTATGGGATCACCATTAGTCAGCTGTGACTTGATGGCACTTTAGACAGAGTTTTCCAACAAAGGTTTGGAGGATTTGGCCAGAAGTCTAAACCAGCCTGTGTTCAAGAGCTATGGCTTAACTGGCTCGTGGTCCAAAGCTTACATAAGGCTCAACTGCACAACAAGTCACTACACATCTTGCTAGAAAGAACAGACTGCAATAGACAACACCCGGGCATTGACAAGAGGGTGGCAGCCTTTAATGTACGAAAAAGCTCAAGTCAAGTAGGCACTGCTCAAAAAAACCATAACAAAATCAACCAACACCACACGCTGCAAGGAGCTAGCTTGCCTAGGTACCATCTAGCCCAGCTAGGTTTTTAATGTCCAGTGGCGTCATTTCTCACAGTATATTTAGATTCTGGTACATCATGACTTATTTTGCCACTGTTCAAAATATTTTCAACCACCCAAGCACAGGAATACAGCAGGACATTTTTTAAGAATCTATAGTGTATTCCAATTTCTCGACAATCTTCTTTTATTAAAAGCTTTTACCAGAGTTCAAAGCTACCGAGGGAAAGATTAAACGATAATGCATTTCAGAGTAGTGAAAAATTCCCGCAGCCATAACTGCTAGGCAATCATCATTGTCTTTACAACTGAAGTGCTCAAATCCCTATTTCTGCTTGCGTTACCGTGGTCCCATGGCATGCACCGTAAACAAAGTGTCTTAATACACAGCGATGAACATATCTCATTTTGTATTTGTAATGTTTACAAAGTGTACGTTTTTCCATGACAATGAAAGCCCAGAGTCCTAAAGGGTGAGCTACGTCAACCGTTTGGCTGATACCTTACCTTCAAGCGCAATTTAGCAACAGCTGTAGTTCAAGGACTTACAAAACACGGCTTTGTGGAAGCGCGAAGCAATAAAATTATTTTAGCATGCTGACTTTAATAATTTTAGAAAGAACACGCTCTTGGCTCCTCATTTCTAAAGAAGGTTGCCAGATCACTTACTCCTTCTGAGGTAAACAGGGTACCATTACAATAACTTCTAAATCTCTGTTTTTAAATAAGCCACCGTTGCATTCCAGCATCTTCCTGCTACATCTTTCTTTAAACGAGGTAATTTTATGGGCACGCATGGGCATAATTCGAGCCAAGAGGAAAGATGGGGTATAACTATTTTATGAAATAAACTTTTAACAGAGAGGCTGCTGATGAAGCACTCTGGACAGCCCTAAAATCTTATCCTCTGGTATCAAGAGCAGAGGAATCCCGGTGCCTAACTGCAGAAGGGGCTAGGAACACCAACGGCTGGGTAGCCCTCCTCCTTCTTTAGAGCAGTTCTGCAAGTTTAAAACACACAATCATTTTTTAAAAATTTATTTATTTTGGATTTCTATCCTGCCCTCCCCGCCTCACGGCAGGCTCAGGGCGGCTACCAACACATTCATTAAACAGTAAAATTCCATAAAACACTATCCTGCAAAACATACAATGCACAACTTAAAATCACACAACATACAATGCACCACGATGAAAGACAGCGCAACTTCATCGCCCACATCCGAGCGGCATCACTGATGCTATACACTTCTGGTTGGTGCAGAATGGTCCAAATTGGCGGTAAATAGGAAAGAACCCTACACAAGGCACCGGCCGGGGGTGGGGGGGGATAGTCCATCTGAACACAGGAAGCTGCCTTATAATGAATCAGGCTATCGATCCATCAAGGTCAGTTCTGACTACTCAGACCAGCAGCAGCTCTCCAAGACCTAAGTCAGAGGTCTTTCCCATCACCTAATGCCTGGTCCTTTAACTAGAGATGCCGAGGAGGGGATTGAACCTTGGACCTTCTGCACGCCAAGCAGACACTCTACACTGAAACACCCCCCCCCCAAGTGTGACAGAATTAAACATTTCCACTAAACATCAGGAAGAACTTCCTGACAGTTAGAGCGGTTCCTCAGTGGAACAGGCTTCCTTGGGAGGTGATGGGCTCTCCTTCTTTGGAGGTTTTCAACCAGAGGCTAGATGGCCATCTGACAGCAATGCTGATTCTCTGAACTTAGGCTGATCATGAGAGGGAGGGAGGGCGGGCAGGAAGGACTGCATCAGTGGTTACTACTAGTTCTCGTGGCCTTTTCTTACACGTCCAGGGAAATGCCGATCACTACTTTGGAGTCAGGAAGCAATTGTTCTCCAGGCCAGTTTGGCCATGGATCCTGGGGTTTTTTTTGTCACCATCTGGGCATGGAACAGGGGTCACTGGGTGTGTGTGTGTGGGGGGAGGTATTTGTGAATTTCCTGCAATGTGCAAGGGGTTGGACTAGATGACCTTGGAGGTCCCTTTCAACTCTATGATTCTAGGGTGCCTTGGAAAAGAAAAATAGTAAAAGCAGAGTTCTATGATTCTAGGCAAAGAGGTCCTAAGCATTTCATCCAGGGACTACGTATCTCATGTTGAGGAGCAAATGCCAGGAAGGGAATCCTCATTCCACAACTGAAAACCCACACCTGCGCATGATTGCATGGAGGGACACACAAGCGAAGCCCTGTGTTTTTAAATCTTCTGACAAAACAAAAAAGCTGAGAAATGTCATTCTCCCCTCCCCAGTTATTTCTATCCCTAACTTTGATTTTCCGTACAGTTACGGAACAAGTGAATGTTCTGTAACATGTTGTGTACCCAACACAAAGCACACACGCATTTTAAAACCTCCTTCAGGGGCAGGCAGCCTGCAGCAAACGTGCCAAACAGTTGCACACCAGACCATTTTGCCTGGTGTCTGGAGCCAGTGAGCATCTGAGGTGCTGGCAACGCATCCTAATAAGGGGATGTCAGGTGCAAGAATTAGAACCTGATCTAGCATGCCTGCCAGGCGATACCCGTGCTAGGAGGCTGCACCTATCTCCAGCAACAGAAGAGGACCCAGTACCAAGAAGGCTTCATTGGGGCTTTGCTGGAGACTTGGAGCTGCTGGAAACTGCTGCTGCTGCGTGACTAAAGAGACATGAGGATCCCTCTTTATGTACCCCTGGTTTTATGTTCTGCAATTAAGGTGTACTCATGTAACCACCGATGTTCCCTCTAATATTCTTCCCTACTGAGCGGAGCAGTTCACATCCTGAGCAGAATATAACTGCTGTAATCCTAAAATGGGCAATGGGCAGTGAAAGACCTTGTGTGGCTCCAGACTGCTGCTGAGTGGGCCTTCCTGTGTTAATGATCAGCTGCTCACGCACACAGCTTAGAGGGAACACTGGTTACTACAGCACCTTACCTAGCTAAGCTTCCTTCGGCCACCAAAATCCATTAGAAAAGACCCTTGCCACCCACAGGCAAGAAAATGGCCTCTGCCACAATACACCTTAAGACACCAACAAGATTTTGGAGGTGTTAACTTCTGAGCTTTAACTCTCAAAAGCTACCGGACTCAACTCTAGCCGTTCTACTACAGATCAGTGCAACTACCCTCTGAAACTATCTTCACGTCAAGAAGATTCTCAAAATATCCAGTATCTACAGGCTGGATCCAGTGCTCACCTTCTGCCAGTGGAAGGCTGGAGGCAATTATTATTTAATTTTCATATGGCACTGAATGCTATCCTGGAGTCCCCTCAACCCCAGGAGACAGTGGCTGGCGGTGGAGGAAGAGCGCTGCAACAGGAAGTGGGGAAATTCCACTAGTAGAGGGCAGCTCCCAGTATTTTGGACGCAACCCAGTGACGTTTATATGTATATATAATCTTAAACAGACTATATATTGTGGTTGTAAACATATAATCATTTGCCTGTAATAATATCCTTTTAGTCTCGCATGCCTAAAAAGAGCAGAAGCAGATGAGCCCTTAACATGGTGATTCCAGCAGATCACTGAAAGAGGCCAACTGCCGTTAGATCATTGAAGAAGCATCGTGCTTAAAAAGCCATGCCACTCCTCTCCCATTCATCCGAGGGCAGTTGCCTCAGACGTTACTGGGTGCATTGCCAAGAACACCTGATGAGAGGACCTTAATTCTAAAATAGGGATTTTTGGGTCAGGCACCAATTTAGGGCAGTCACTTGTCCTCACAGAGATAGCAATAGACACAAAACTTTTTCCTCTAGGTCTGTTTGCAATCCTAGTCGTACCCCAGCTATAAACCTTCAAGGCACAAGAGGGGTTTCAACAAGCAGCTTGGCAATGGAGCACTGGCTTGCCCTCTGCCATTCCCCTTATCCTAGAAACACTAGTTGCAGACTAGTCATGTATTGAAAGGAGCTGCATTCCAAACTGCAGCATTTTCCACCATTCTACCTGCTCAGGGGGAAGGTGCTAGCGCAAAGGCCATGAAGAGGTCCCTGTGTGCTATCATTGGACAGGCTGTGGAAAGGCCTGGAAAGCTGTTGTTGGAAACAGGCCTTCCATGTATGTCACCTTCTGTTGGCTGACGGAGAGCCCATGAACCAGCAACCTTTTTAACACTGGTGGGAAGGGTGGAAGAAGCCTGTATTTAACTACTTAGCTCTCTATGAATTTTTGATTGGATGGTTCTCATCATGACTTCTGCTCCAGCAATTCTCTACACCTATCCTTCCAGTGTCCTTAACAACAACAACGACACATACCACAGCTGGATCTGTCTCAGGTGTGATTTCCCACTTGCACACATAAGAGAATAGATATCTCAACACTCCTATTTTTATAAAACTTATGAGATGATATCTAGACCATGACATCCACACTATGATTCTTCTCCCCTCTTCGTGTAGGGCTGTACCACACAACTGGAAGCATCAGGTGCATTCTGAGAAAAAAAAGGTAGGTTCAGATTCTCATGGGACATTCAAACATGCACTGCAGACAGACACTGGAGGACCATTTTTCAAAATTAGCATCTCTAATGACTTTCCAAAAGTCAAAAACAGAATCCTCATTAGGACCATAATCAGGGTTGGTGTGTGCGATGCTTCAATTCCATCTGACTTGGCCTTGAATATTCCATGGAGAAAAAGAACCTGTTTAAACATTGCCTTAGTCACACACACCCCTTTTAGCAGTGTCAATGCTCTCTTCAAGTACAGGGTGTTATGACTTAGACATCTCTTTAATTTCTTTAGAGATTTCAATCATCCCTGCCTTAAACACTTGAATGTATAGCTACAACAACCCAGAGAATAAATTTGTGAAGAATTTCTGCCTGCCAAGTTGATATGACAAAATAAAGCTGCTCTAAAATTGGAGAGAACAATCTTAATTGCCTCATTGAAAATACACATCACCAGGATTTTTTAAAAGCAGTATTTAGTTGAAAGATCCCACCCTTAAAAAGAAGACCCAATGATCTAGCATTCACTGCCATACCAAATGTTAAGGGGGTGAAGATTCACTAAACTCTTTTTTTCTGTTTCTTTGTATTCAAATCCTTATGGGCTTGCATCAATACAAATATCTGAGATAAAGAGTTCTGCTTCCATGAATACTTGAGAAACTAAACGTAGAGCCTAGCAGCATGCACAAGTTTTCATGAAAGATGCAAACAAAATAAATGCAGCAGCATTAACGTAAATTACCATTTCTACAGTATTGTCTATACACGAAGTGCTTTACACATCAATTCATTTGTTCTTTGCAACATCCCAGTACAGGTGTAACATTCTTAATTGCACCTATGGTTTTCAGACTGCAAGGATGCTGTGGAATCATGCACCCTTCTCTGTCAGTCTCCTCTGTCTCTGGCATGACCCTCCTGCCTTCCAGTAGCCTTACTGTACAAGTTGACTGAGAACAATGATGTCTGAAATGTCAAGACATGACTGAATGTCCTGTCTGTAAAAAAGTGGAAGGCCAGAATGGGAGATATGCAGATACTTTTGTCAGATAGTATATAGAGATTCCTCTTAGTAAGTGAGCTGAGGTTTCTGGTGTTTGACAAAGGCCACCACGACATACAGAAGACAAAATGCAGATCTGAAGAGCTTTATATCCCCATGCACCACTTTTAGGAGACACTTTTAAAGTTGGTTTTATCTGCTAGGACTTCTAATCGGATTTGAGCTGTAGGCATTTTGGAGTGGGGTTTTTATTTTACTCTGGATCATAATTTAGAATTATAAACTGCCTTGAACCCACAAATAAAGGAGTCGTATTAATATTTTAATAAAGGCTACACATTAGGTGTGCAGAAGCATGCTGAATGAAAGATTGGCCTGTATGTATTCAAGATCCAGTTTGTCACAGGAAGGGGGCTGGGGGGGGGGGGCTTTGCCTAGTTTCTGATGTTGGCAGATACGCCAAGAAGCAGATGCCCAACAAGTGCTTCGCCTTGCTTTTCATGCTTCCACTGTAATGGCTTCAGGAGAAACTGCTCAGGGGAGATATGCAGACGTCTGAGACACACACACACACAATGTGCACACTTCTGTGCAAGCACTCCTTTGGATTTTACTGCAGAACTGCAAAACCAAGGAACTGCTAGGCTCCTGGACATCTGCTTGACAGCATTTCTGGTAACACCCAAAGCTTCACTGTGCAGCTTCAGAAGTTGCTGAACGTTCTCAAAGCATTTACTACAGTTGTACTGACATGCAAGTACACAAGTAATGATACAAAACAGACGCAACCCGATGACTGCTTCAGTCTTCTAAGTAGACCAACTTAGCTTCTAGAGATGGTAGTTCATTAAGAGGTACATGGTCAGTTTGGAAGTCTTGTTCCAAAGCATTTATGGGCCTGCAGCAAGCCAGCAGCAGCAGCAGCGGTCAGTGCACTTAACAATCCAAATGCATATTCTATAACAAGTGAATAGACAAGTACTCAGTTTATTATGTTTAGCAGACACATCCAGATTTTACCAGCAATGTGTCTAATAAAGCCATCTCATCTGCCTAATTCTGTATGATACCCACGTGGAACAGAGCTACTGAGGCCCAGTTTGGTAGTTACTATAGATTACATATTCATTCATTCTTCCATTCATTTTATATCTCACCGCCCCCACCCCCCAAAGCGGGCTCAGGGCGGCTTACATAAAAATACATACATAAATACAATTAAAAATATTCATTAAAATGCCATAAATTAAATATTACATGGCACCTACAGGAAATTATCCTGGAGACTGTTGAAAAGCAAAATACATTTGTCACAGATTGGTGACTAGGAGAGCTGTAGAACTTCACTCACCCATGAAAATAACGACAACTACTATTATTATTAATCCACTTGCAGGTTCAGGTGTTCTAAAACTCTTCTGTAGTATACTGACTGATGCAAAAAGTATGGACCTTTGTGTGAGATTGTTAATGTAAAGCCACAGATTAGTGTTATGGTTTACTTCATGAATGTGTTTATCAACATAATCCCAATACCAAGAACTAACAGATGCTATCCTGGCCCCATAAGAATCTATATATGGGAACACACTGTTTCCACTGCAGACGTTATATTGAATTAAAAAACACTCACTTGAGAGGTACTGTGGACACTTTGTGATATTGCTTAAATGTACCTAATCAGAAAAACTGTAAAAATCATCACAATTATGGGTTGGATCCAATGATTATCACCACTACCGGCCATCTCTAACCAGAGAGAATTTATTCACAGGACTGTGGGACCGATACGGAATAACAGCCATATGGGCTGGGGAGGCAGCAATGGGGGAGGAGAAGAAAGAGAAATTGTTCCCTCCCATCTCTTGCATCAGCAGAGCCCCGTTAACAGACGTAGAAGGACGTTGTCTGGGTCGTCTGAAGGAAAAAGGCCTTTTTTCACTCTGTTCCCTTTATGATGTCTTATATGTAAGAACGACTGCAGCAAAGCTAAGTAAGAAGTTGCATTCATTTACGTATTTATTACAAGTCTAATAAATATGCCGCTATCCATCCAAACTAAAAATGCTCAACTCCTGTCCAATGAATTTTAATATCACTTAAAATATGATCATATAAATCCCATATGATTTAAAAGACCTCTGACATCAATTTGCATTCCTCGAATTCAGGTCCCTCTGATTTTACGACTTCTTCCCAAAACAGACGCCTGAAATTAGATTCCACTTCAAATCATTTTCCTTGCTCCATAGTATTTACACTTGTGTATAAAGCCCTCCCCTCTTTGCAGTGAAACCTGAAATTAGTTCAATTACTGTAACTCTGTTCACACAACACAAACAGTTTCTGCAATGTACTGTAAGCAAAATTTACTAAGGAAGTTAACCTAGGATGGTGATCCTCGGTAGTCAGCACAACAAATTTAGATCCATAAAACCAACCCCAGTAAACTAATTTTTAGCCAGTAGCGTTGAAAATCTAAAATACAGGTTATCACGGCCTCTGATTTCTTTGAAAGCTGTAAGCAAGCAAGCAAGCAGCTGGCACTCACTAAGTTAACACATCTGGTGTTTATTTCCTTAAACTTCCAACTCTTTAAGGAACTGTTAGATGACCAATTAACACTGACCTCTAATTTAAATAAGAGTTTCCAGAGGGATCACAGAGGAGTAAATCCCATTCGAACAATACATCCATAACTGCAATCCATTACTGAAACAGACCAGGATTTATTAACAGCAACTATTTTGGATTATGACACTGTAAAAGAAAATTGTTCCTATTCCCAAAAATGTTGAAGTGAGCAGAACATAGATCATGCTCCATTTTCTAGCAATTAAGTTCCAATTTTAAAGCCTTTTCAAGCTAGAATAAGCACCTTTTCAACGTTGTCCAACTCACCTATAGCTATTTTTAATGGGTACTAGAGACTGTACAAGTACAAAAAACTCCGAAGTACAACATGCAGCACTTTAAAGACTATTTTAAAATACTATCTGTAAATACCTGACAAACTTGAGTTCAGATTGTATTTGCCGACCGGTTGCTGTTTTCACGTATGTAAGTGCCTCTCTGCTCTCACTAGCATTTTTAATGAATACCAAAAAACCCCTAGAGAGACAGACCCATAACCATTCACTGTGATTACTCTGCCAGAGAAACACAGTGCAGCACTGGATGTACTCTTGGCAGTGTGGCAATATGGTGGATGCACTTGTGGACTTATGCCCCTGTATAATGCCCCTGTATAAATCGATGGTGCGACCTCATTTGGAATACTGTGTACAGTTCTGGTCACCACACCTCAGTAAGAATATTATAGTATTGGGAAAGTGCAGAAAAGGGCAACTAGAATGATAAAAGGGTTGGAACACTTTCACTTTGAAGAAACGTTGAAGTACTTGGGCCTCTAGCTTGGAGAAATGATGACTGAGGGCTGCCATGATCGAGGTTTAAAAGATTATGCATGGGATAGAGCAGGTAGAGAAAGAGGTACTTTCCTCCCTTTCTCACAATACAAGAACTCGTGGGCACTCCATGAAATTGCGGAGCAGTCGGGTTAGAACGGATAAAAGGACGTACTTCTTCACCCAAAGAGTGATTCACACGTGGAATTCACTGCCACAGGAGGTGGTGGTGGCTACAAGCATGGACAGCTTCAAGAGGGAATTAGATAAACACAAGAGGTGGGGACCCGCAATACTCGCCGGGGGGGGGGGGGAGGATTCCTAAAGGCTGCAGCCCCAGGTAAGTCTTCTCCCCCCCCCCCGGCAATCCCCCCCGATTCTTCCTCCGGAGATCAGGTCTACCCACCCCAGTCCACTATATTGGTAGACCTGGCCTCCGGAGAACAGGTTTACCCAGCCTTTGCCACTATACTCTCCGAAGGCCAGGTCTACCAATATAGTGGCCAGGGCTGGGTAGACCTGTTCCCTGGAGGCTAGGTCTACCAATATAGTGGCAAGGGAGTGGGTGGGGGGAGAGAAGGGGCCCGCCGATCTCCCCCCTGCCCCCAGTTGCCCCAGCGAGCTCTTCCTGCCAGCTCCCCCCCCAGTGACAGCGAGGCCCGCACCTGTGGCTTACCTGTGGCTGCTGCTGGCGGCGGTGGGTGGAGAAGCCTTGCCGGGCCTCACCATCACTGGGGGGGTGGGTGGGCGGGGGGAAGAGCTGGCAGGGGGAGAGCTCTTCCCCTCGTACCCCCCCCATTGACAGTGAGGCCCGACAAGGCTTCTCCACCTGCCGCTGCCAACAGCAGCCACAGATCCAGAAGGTAAGTAGATTTCAGCTGCAGGGCTGCCTCAGAGTTCCCAGAGCGTTCCCTTTTGGGGGGAATTTAAATCCCCCCAAAAGTTTTTTAAAGTTTTCAGATTTTTCTGCACATCTGGGAAGCCTCCCAAGTGTGTAGAACAAAAACGGCCAGAAGGAAGAGAGAGCTATGAGCACAGAAACACAGCTCTAGGTGTTCTTTGGGTACACAGAGCAATTATAGCAATCATAACATGAGTAGTGGCAGTAGTAGCAGCCTTATCAGCGGCTCGCTTGGATTTAGTTGCTGCTCAACCCTGGCAGGAAGGTACACAGAAAAGCTGGAATAAGACTTTTTGTTTTTAAATAAAAAACATTACATTGTGGTCCCTACTGCAAGAATTTACTGAGGGGCATAACCATCCACAGAAGGGCCTTTTTACTATTGCTTTCTGAAACTTTCTGACATAATTATGTTTTACTTCTATCTACTGTACTTTAGCAGGGGCAATGAGGAAATGGCTTGTAGCCAAAGATCAGAGTTCAACAGAGACAGCTAACTGTCACACTGGTCCCGGAGAATTCTGTATGTTACCTATAACAAAGAAAAGAGAGCCCCGCATCTCTTGCTATAGCAACGAAAACTTTGTTTTGATTCCACATTCTGATCAGAAAATACTGGTCCTCTGGATGGGGTGAATCCAGGGCAGAACCTGAAAGGTCAAGGACAGAGCCAATGAGGAATCTAGAAGCCATTTCACAATGGGTTTCCAAATCAATAGTAATTAACAGCTCTATGTATGTGCTGCAATATGTATGTTACCTGTGAGGAATATCCCCTTAAAGTTAAGTGGTTAAGTGCGCAGACTCTAAACTGGGAGAACCGGATTTGATTCCCCACTCCTCCACTTGCACCTGCTGGATGACCTTGGGCAAGCCGTAGTTCTGGCACAGCTGTTCTTGAAAAAGGACAGTTTCTGTCAGAGCTCTCTCAGCCCCACCTACCCCACAGGGTGTCTGTTGTGGGGAGGGAAAGGAGTTTGTAAGCCGCTCTGAGACTCCTTCGGGTAGTGAAGGGCGGGGTATAAATCCAATCTCTTCTCTTTTTAAACAGTGGGACGGCAGTGAGAAATGTTATCCTGCCCATCAAACCTCCCAAGAGAGTTAAAAGAAGTCTCACCATTTGTCCACTCTCTCCACAAAGGGGATACACTCACTACAAATCCACTAATACTCTGATCAAGTTGAGATCCATAAAATACTCTCAGAATACAAACCACAGTTTGGGTGAAAACAAAACTCACAAGGGTATCATATCTCTCCTCAGGCTATCGGAAGATCAGTATTATGAAAACTTCTGAAATGCAGATCATTAACTAGTTAATCCTTCCAACCTCAGGGTGCTCACCGGCTGTGAGGCTTTATACCAATTTAATACACACATTACTGGTTGCTTTTCTCCCAGTCATTCGAGCCAACCAACTTTATCCTTTTGAGGACAGACTGGTTACTTCTTTTTTAAAAAGGCTTCTCATCTTAACAATATGAGATAACTTGGTTGACAGAGGGACCCAGCTGAAATGACTAACATAAGCTCTTCAACTTTGATTCCTGCAGCAGACCCCGAGGTCAGCATGAAACTGTTTCCACTTAATTTTCCAGTTAAGATATGATGGTTACTGTATGACGTAGGCACAAGTTGCTGGAGGCATTCTGCTGGCAAGGTTGTACCTCTTGGGAAATGTTCAAGGTAACTATTTGACTTAACTGCATATTTATTACTGCGTGCCCACTATCCAAACAGAGAGGGAAAGTCAGCAGGGTAAAACTTTTCACCTCAGGCCATCCATCTTAATAGCTGGTCATTAATATAAAAGAAAATAATTAATTGCTGAAACACACTGTATTGCCCCATGCCAAAGTGTCTTACAGCTTTTCTAAAGAGGCAAGAGCAGAGGTTTCTTATAACAGTGTAGTGTTTTTGGAACCAACAGAAACAATATATCTTACGTTTACACTCCTGACAAAGAAACATGTACTGAATCCCTATAATATGAATTTCAATTATAGAGATTCGATATATGTTTCTTACAACACATTGGGCATATTTCATAGCTACTTGTACACAGCACAGTTAATGTGTCCATTTGCTATTCATCACACATGATGTATCTGTCCCCAATCAGTTTTCAAATTTGCCATAGTGTATCCCAGGAACTCCCAAAAATGTTCTCCTAGGACCTGCCAACACCTTTCTGGTGCCCACCAAATGCTTTTAGAAAGTGGGCAGGGATCGGTAAGCAGAGCTTCTGATTGGCTGTTTAAATTAAAAAGCATCCCACTAAAAAGAGCTTCTACCTGAAATGTTAGAGTTTCTATTAAAGTTATAATCTTGCTCGTCCTTGCAGCCATTTTGTGGTTGTGCCCATGGCCTCAAAAAGGGTGGAAACTCCTGGTTTGTACACAGGCTGGAGGAGAAATGTTTAGCATAAAGCAGTTTCTTGAGTTCTATGCAATTCAGAAGCCAGCTTAATCCACAGACATTGCCCCATTAAAGATATGTTTCGTGTCCAACATGTCCTTCTTGGTCAAATATCTTATAGTTGCCTGGGAAAGAAACACTGAAACATTTTTTAATTATGTATTTTTAAATATTTGTACCCTGCCTTTCTGCACTGAGTATTCAAGGCTGTTAAAAATAAATGTATACAAAGGAGCTAAATTCAGATAACACAAAGAATGTATAAGACAGCACAGTGGTAATCTAAAAAGGCATGACATCTCTCCTACCCCAAATGTTTAAGTGCCACCTTTTTGACACAGCCAACAGGAGAGAGAGCATCCTAGAGGTTATTTCCTCGGACAGGGTTATAGAGGATAGGCACCCGCACTGAAAATGTATTCAACATAGTGGGTACATCAAAGAGCAGGATCTTCGATGAAGACCTTAAGAAGGAAGGTTCCCCAGAAATATGCCACCCAATCAAAACTACAGTTCATCTAGGTCAGCATCCCGTTACTCACATTAGGCAACCAGGTGACTCCAGTGAGTGGAATACTTCTACTGTGCAAGCTGTCCATTAACTCATATCTTCTTGCATTCTTTTTTTTTTTCTTTTTAAACCCAGTCACTAATCCGAGGGCTTGTCCTCTTATCCCATTCCGGGCATATTTACTCAAGACGTCATGAAAATTCTGGAGAAGAGAGGAATCTATCCGTGGGATTACCCTTATGAAGAGGCTTGTTAACACTCTTGAGGAACTCCACATGGGAACTTAAGATGGGAGCGGGCACTCAGTCCTACAGTCAGTGTTCCCTCTAAGCTGAGTTAAGTGTGAGCTAGCTCACAGTTTTTTAGCCTCTGGCTCACCCATTTTTGTCTTAGCTCAGGAAGGATGGCTCCAGAGCAACCTAATTTAGGTGGTGGCCAAATCACTCACTCACAACTTTAATGCCAGTAGCTCACAAAGTAGAATTTTTGCTCACAAGACTCCTCAGCTTAGAGAGAGCATTTCCTACAGTGTCACAGATTGTGAACTTTAGCTAAAGAAAACTTTTAATTGCTGCCATCCAAGTTTGGTCCTAGTGTTTCAAAAGCGCATTTTGAACCTTGGCCAAAAACCCTTTCCCCCCTTCCCCTTTGTTTGCCAGAAAAAATCTGTTTATAGATGTGAAATATGACATTATCCACGTGTCCAACGTCCTCAATGGTAACTGAGAAACCCTTCCTAATTTGACAGCACTCACTGAGCTCGTGTTGGGGTTTGCTGAAAGGTTCTTCCTTTCCTAGGCAATCACTTCTGCCCATCAAACTGTTGTTCCAGGCATTAAACGATGCTAAGGTTCGAACTTTCCTGTGCATTATTCCACACTATACACGCACCCTTTCACTGGCCACGAAGACACTGTTATGAACCAAAATAAATTCTAAGACTTCATCCAACCTGAAACATATAAATTTGGCTCTCTTGTTAGAGAGGGATGTTGGCTAGAGTTAGTTACAGTGATTATTCTTGCAACTCTCCAAGGTGACAGCCAGTATGGGTGACGGTCTGTTTCTCTTCCAAATTGGGAGAACCACATGGCTGAGGACACGTGGCCTGAGAACCCTTCCTCAATAGATTCGTATCTGGCACCACTAGAGTTGCCAGGTCTCTTACCTATATGCAGTGGGGGGGGGGGGGGCGGGGGCGGAGAAGCTTCTTGTTTGGTTTGGGTGCGCGCATAGTGCGCGCACTGCAATAACATCACCGGAGGTGCCATCATTGCGCTAGGCATGTCGCCAGTGGACACTCTAGCTTTCAGCTTGAATGCTAGAGCATCCCCCCGGCGACATGCCCAGTGTCAGAACGTCACCTCTGGGTGTTGTCATCACACCGGGCACATCAGCAGGATCCGGGTTGGTGGGTCGGGGGCCCTTTGAGCGGGCAACCTGTAAGCCCCAGGCACAACGCAGTATAAAGATAATTGTGTTTTTAATACTTTTAGTCCTTTTTATAACTTGCCTGTTTGATATGAACATATGTATCATAGAAATTTCTATTTTCCCTTTTATAATAAAATTTTACTTTAAAAAATATAAACCTGTGCCTTCACCCTCTGCCTATGTATGTCCAAATTTTGTTTATACCTTCCTAGCTGTTTCCATGTTAACATTTGGGTGCTGATTGTGTTTTTTAAAAGATGTTTGGGGCCCTCAGCTTAGTCGGCCCGTTCTCAGAAAGAAAGAAATTTGGGCTGAAAAGCCCTCTTCTGCATGCCACCGGAGGCTGGGTCTCCATAAAATTGGGGTAATCTAGTTCCAGGCCAGTTAGGGATTTATAGGTCAATACGACCTCACTGAATTGCATTTTGAAATAAGTGTAGATTTTTAAGCAGGGGAATAATGGTGAACAATGAAGCAGCTGCATTCCAGATTTAGTTATAATTTCCAAGTCCTTTTTCAAGGGCAGGTCCACAGAACAATGAACATTTGCAATAGTCTAATCGGGCAGTTAACAAGGCATAGCTGACTGCAGGGAAACCTTCCGTTCTCAGGAAAGGATGCCGTTGGCTCGCTAACAGAAGTTGAAGAAAGGTGACCCAGACTACAAGAGCATGGGCAAGTCCAGTAGCATCTCTAAGCTCTTCTGGGGGAAATGGAACCCCATCAAAAGCATACCAACTACCACCCCCAAGGCCGACTGCCCTCTCAAGACTTCCGGTCTGGACTGAGCTCCAAACTGTTAGCCCTTGCTAGTGTCCCCTTACAGATTCAGGAACTTGCCCACCCCCCTGTCTGGGTTAGCTGAAAAACAAGAAACCAGGCAGGATATCATCAGCATATTGTTGCCGCCTCACACCAAACAACTGCCTTGGAGATATTATACCGAATGGCATTGAAACAGATGTCAAAGCAATGGCACATTTAGAACACATACGTGAAACGTCCCATGTTCATTTTAAGTTCAACTGAAACACAAGGATTTGCTGGAATTAAAAAACACCACACAACCATGCTCTTACCCCTTGGGGAAAAGCTGCACCCTCAACGGCATGAAGCATTAAAGCAAAACAGACAGTGTCCTTTGATGAAAGGAAAAATAGGCCTTTAATTGAACTATCATATGATTGATTCTTTGATTCTGAAGACGAAAACACATCGCCCAAGCACCAGATATTAATACCAGTCACTCTTATGAACCATTCTGGGCACTGTTCTTTCAACACCAATGGTTTCATGCAGCTGTATTCCACTCTGAGCCCTATTAATAAGGTAGGCTACTAGTCTAAGCCCTGATCTGGAACATCTTCTAGCCTGAGTTCACGTTGGATGTTGCTTCCATCTTCGGGTGTAACTCTGAATACCACCTTCATTTGTCTGCTCTAATTTGCTCCCTGTTGCATTTCCATTCTGTACTGTAATCTTTTAACGGTTTTAGCTTTGTATTGTTCCGAATATTTCAACTTTGTTTAGCCGCCTTGAGCCAGCGTGTCTGGCAAGGCGGGACACAAACTGAAACAATAATGAATGAATGAATGAATGAATAAGCCCAGCTAGCCTGATCTTGTCAGACACAGGAGTCAGAAAGAAAACAACACCATCAAGGTACAGAGTTCTGGGTTGGCTGGGGAGGAGACTTTTTTCACTCTGAGCCCTTATGATGCCTTCTGTGCAAGATCGTAACCTGGATGACCCAAACTAGCCCAATCTCATCAGATCTTTGGAAGTTAAGTAGGGTCATGCCGGGTCAATATTTGGATGGGAGACCACCAAGGAATACCAGGGTTGTTACACAGAGGCGGGCAATGGCAAATCACTGCTGAATACCTCTTGCCTTGAAAACCCTGTCAGGTCACCATGTCAGCTAAGACTTGACGGTAAAAAAAACCCCAAAATCCAAACAAGCTCCCTTTCATCATATATAGTTTCAGGTGGGTAACTGTGTTAGTCTGTAGAACAAAATTTGAGTGCAGTGGCACCTTAAAGACCAATAACATTTCCCAGGGTACGGCTTCTGTAAGTCACAGCTCATTTCACCAGCTACTGACACAGTGTGCTTTGACTTTATATCCTCAGGTTCTTGTTTGTTTGCTTTGTTCTTTAAGGTGCTACTGGATTCGAATTCTGTTCTCATTATATATGTTTTCTGTAGCAACAGTCAGCAAAGGAGACAGAGTCTGAAACCGTTTGGAAACCAACTTCTACAAAAAGAAACTGGGCGAAAACAAACTTCTACAAAGGGACTGGGCGGAAATGTAGCAGCTCACAAGCCCAGCAATGGCTAATGACAATCTTCAATTCAATTGTCAGCATGCATTTTAGGTCTCAGTCCTACAATCTTTTATATATGGACGATTCTCCAGTCAGGGCTGAAATGAAACCAACTTAACAGTGGCAGCAGTAAGTATTAATTAAGCATCCAACAATCCTTGTACTGTATAACATTAAACCAAAATGCAAGTCCTGACTATTTACAGTCTAAAATCCATTACACACAAATGGAAAAGGGGAGGGAAAGAGGGAGGGAGGATCAGGTAGCAAAACCCCACATTGCTGTTTAACTGTTGTAACTGAGGGCCAGCCAGGATGGCAAGGGGTAAAGAGTTCCAGAGTTATGGTACTATGAGAGAAAAAGTACACCAGAAGGCAACGGAAGAGGTAATATAAAAGGTTAAAAAAAAAGCAGGATAGCAGAAACGTGTATCAAAATCAAATCCAGGAGAAGAGCTGAAAAGACACCACGAAACTTGAAAAGAATCCCATCACTGGTGAGGTACACAAGCTGTTTCTGAGAGTGGACACTGGACTGAAGGAATCTGAGGAGAAGATCAGTAGAAAGGATACCAGCGAGACGCCATGGCTCAGGAGCCACCTGTGGCTCTTCTGAGCACTGTTTCCCCAATGTGGCACCTGCCCCAAGTTTCAGGAAGGCAAGAGAGGCTCTTGGACAGAGGGGCTTGTGATTGGCAGGTGGTCCCCACCTTGATACAACAAACACCGGAAGAACAGGTAAGCTGCAAGCCTCCCTGAAGTGAAGGCCTCACGTCAGGGTGGAAGTCAACGTGGTTCTTTTGGTTGATGGCAACGGTGAAAGCGGCTCTCCGTAAGCCACAGACGGAGTACCGGTGATATGTGCTAATGAAAGTGGCAGACTCAAGAAAATGGAGGGAAGTAAAAGGAACAGGACATTGACCAGGCAGGGATGGAGGACCAAGAGGTTGAGGTTCCTACTGTTTTAAGGAGGAGATCTGAAACTGAAATGAAATACTTGGGGTGGGGGAGAGAACTGAAAACATGGAGCACAGAGAGAAGAACAACAAGAGCTTCTTTGAGGGTTAAGGAGGAAGAGAACTAAGAGAACAAGTAGACATGAGAGCAAAACCGTAACAATCCACCAAAGCAGGATAAATTGTACTGCATTTACTGGCGTTGCAGGATTTGCTTTCGCAGTGATCTCTGGTTGCTGCTCTTCAGTTTAGCTCAACCCACTAAAACTTATACTATGGGTATAACTGATCAGGCAGTCTACCGTCCTATCTAATCAGACACTGAGGTTTTTCCTCTCAATGTTACTAACTAGGATAAAGAAACCTACACTTGTAGGCTTGTATACTATCAGGTTTATTCAGAACGGAATTAAGGTAGACTGGGCAGAAAGCCTTTCAAGTTATTGGGGAACAGAAAAAGCCAACCAACCAGATGTGTTTCTTGCCTTTTAATTTCCATTTCCCTGGTCCACCTTCCTCGCGTTAGGTTTCTAGGGCTCCAGTGGGGCGCTTTGCCCTAGAAGCGTCACAAAACAGCTGAAAAGTGGGTTTACAAAACTGTTTTTGTTCTGTTCTGGGGAATTCCCATAGTTTTCTGGAAGGGCGAATGATTGCTGCTGTTAAAAAGAATATATGAAACACCTTGTTGTATATATTAATGAATTCCCCAGGATTGCCCAATTCAGGAAAAATGCAAAAAAACCCGAGATCAGATCAAATATGTTAATGGAAGGTATAGTGTAACTTCCTCAATTCCTTGAGTGAAAAACAAACAAACAAATGAAAGCTCCAAATGTTAAGTTGCTTCTATGGCGAACGGAAGAACTACATCCTCATTTCTGACTTGGAACTCAGGAGGTAGATAAAGAAGTATTTTATACAGTACCTTTTAAAAAATGTCTACCATTCCAGACCTTGACCTTAAACTCTATTACTTGGAATTAAATAACACAGAAATAAATATGATTTACTTCCAGTTAACTGATGATACAGTAAGCAGATGACATGGGGGGATTTCCCCTGTCCTCAAATACTGGCGGATTCATTAAAAGCACAAGTTTAGGCTTTCTTGGAATAGGCAGACTAAGTAGAAGTATTTTAATCTGGTTTTAGACCGTTTTGTTTTTTTTTAACTGGAAAATTGCTTTGGTTGCCTTTTCTCAGGACCAGATCATTCAAGTGAATCTACAGGGGTCAATTCTCCTCACCTTCCACAGTATCTTCCAAAATGCACCCCCCCCCCACATGCTCTAGTTGTTGTGGTCCTACCAGGCTGACTAGAATAAGAAGGTGGCTCTGGGACACACGCACACAACTCCCTGACATTTGTGCTATGGGGTTCCTTAGGTCCCATCCCATTCGCCATGCTATTAACCATTTACATGAAATCACAGGATGGGAGCAGGTTTAGAGGTATGACTGGATTCAGATCTGCAGTACTTACTGCCTTCACCTGGTTTTGGCTTGTTCACCAGTTGCACCCTTTCCTAGAAAAGCTGGGTTTGGCCACAGTTATCCACATGCTGATCACATCCAGAATTGATTACTACAAAGTAGTTTATGCAGTACCGTCTTGGAAGACTGCTCAGAAACTTTTTGTCAAACTAAAGTAGATATACTGCTTACTGATACCTCCACAGGAGTACCTCTGGCCAGTCCTGAACAACCAGCACTGGCTGCCAATTTGTTTCCAGTGCCAATTCATGGTGTTACTGGGACCCAGGTCCCTTCTCCTCTACAAACTGCCCTAATACTCAGACCAACATCAGAAGCTCTACTGAGTGTGCCCACACATACTCCACTTTTCTTCCCAACAAGGACCCAAAAGGGGGGGGGGGGAATGAACATACACATGCATGGCTGGTTACACTTTCTCATTTAAGTTATATTAAATTGTTACTACCACTAAATTTAATAATGTGCTTTTCCTTAATCCTGTTATTTTTAAAACTTCTCAGCTGTGCGGCAGAAAACTTTAAATGCTGATTTTTTTTTGTTTTAATGCTGTTTCCTGCTGCCAATTTTATTTATTGCACTTTTATTGATTTATTTTCATCTTTGTGCACTGCCTCAAAAGTCCCATGGCTATAATTATGGCTATAGAGTGGTCCAGAAATAACTTAAAATAAAAATAAGGACACAACTCCACACGCACAGAGGGTTATGTGAATGAGATGATCCCTCAGCTGAAATTAAAAGAACAACTCAAATACACAGGAGAAACATTTGCCCATCCAAGAGCATAAGGCTTCAGATTAAGACAGATATAGTTATGACTGCAGTGAATAATGTGCTTTGCTTTACAGTTATTGCTACCTATTTATGGACTAGGCACGTACTCTCTCTGGACCCCTGGAGAACCTGGTAGGTTGCTTCTATTCCAATTTTACAGACAAAGTTCTCCTATAGTTAAAGCATTTAAATCCAAAATTAAATCTCAGTAGCTCCAAAATTCTACCTCTGTATTTTTTTATTTTGCTTTTAACATTTAACTCCCTAAACATTTTGACCAAGCTGGTCTCCCCAATTGTTGTTGATCTCTAAAACAAATAACAGCCAAAACAATTTTACATACTTTCACAGAGTCAACATGTTTTTAAGGGCTCCAAGAGCTAATTTCCTTTACCTCTGCAGCAGCCTGAATGCCCATAATTTGCTCACCATTTTAGGCAAACTGCCTGAACAATTGAGGTTCACCAATTTTTGGCTCAGCTCACTCTGTGTGTGTGTGTGTGTGTGTGTGTGTGTGAATGTGTGTGTGTGTGTAAAGTGGCGTTAAGTCACAGCCGACTTATGGCAACCCTGAAGGGTTTTCAAGGCAAAAGACTACAGAGGACATTTGAGTCTTCCTCTGGACAGTGACCCTGGAACTCCTTGGTGGTCTCCCTTCCAAATACTAACAAGAGCCAACCAGTGTTCCCTTTAAGTTTAGTTAGTGTGAGCTAGCTCAGTTTTTTAGCCTCTGACTCACACATTTTTGTCTTCGCTCAGGAAGGATGGCTCCAGAGCAAACTGATTTATGCAGTAGCCAAATTGCTCAATCACAACTTTAATACCAGTAGCTCACAAAGTAGAATTTTTGCTCACAAGACTCCATAGCTAAGAGGGAGCATTGCTCTGCTTAGCTTCCAAGAGCTGAAGAGATTTGGGCTAGCCTGGGCCATCCAGGTCAACTCATTTGCCAGCCATAACCCAGATGTCCCCATTTGCCCCTCCTCCAAATCCTCTACATATGCCAAAGAATTCAGAAGAAGGTCTCAGCATGAGCTGCTTCTGAACACTCCAAAGCTCAACACAACATGAGATACACACAAACGCACCCCTCTGTCCTCCAGTTTGGCGGGGAGGGGGTCCTTGTTGCAACTGAACAACTTGCTGTTCTGAGCCTTGGGTTCTGCATCTACTTTTCTTCTTCTCAAGACTGAGCTAAGCAGCTGTACTACCTGCAGATTCAGTTTCCAAAAGGATTCTGGGGAGACTTCTCTCTTCTCCAAGTTTATCAGCCATCCTGGCCCACTAGACTGCATAGGTTTATTTCTTCAAATATGCCACTAGGAGCTCTTTTGGAGGAATAAAAAAGTGTAATAATTCAGTTCTTTATCATCAAGTTGCCTCTAATGGGCTGAAATTCAATACTGCACAGTTGCTCTTAATAAGTGACATTATACGACAATACAAAAAGCCACAAAACAGACTATTGTTTTAACTATTCTATAGTTATGGCACAACAAATCAGTTGTTGCTTTTTTATATACACACTATACCGGGGTGGGCAAATTGCGGCCCGCGGGCCACATGCGGCCCGCCAGTGTTTTTTGCGGCCCGCCAAGACAGTCGGCCATTTGTCTCATTAAACTGATTCTAAAATTAATGTGCTTGCAGCTATAGATGATATGAAATTAGCACAATAAATAAATTGAATAAAACTACCACTATTTTATTTAATTTATATGTATTGATTTTTATGATACAATTTATACCTTTTCTGAAATGCAAAGTTAACTAATGAATGCAATCATTTTAAAAGGTGCGGCCCTCTGCTAACCTCCGCTCCCACAAAGTGGCCCCCCGAGCCAAAACAATTGCCCACCCCTGCACTATACCATGTGTTTAAAATCCTGCTGGGAGGAAAAAAGATTTTCCTAATCACATCATCAACCTTATGAAGTAGTACTGCATAATAAAACAATCAGAATTACCTATCGCCAAGTGCTAGTACGCTGAATTCACTTTTCAAAACAATGCTTTCCAGCCGGTTTTTAAACTTTAATTCCAGACTCAATGTGCAACAGTATAGTCCTAAACAGAGTTAGACCATTCTAAATCCATTAAAGTCAATGAGTTTACAAGGGTGTAACTGCTTAGGAGCGAACTGCAAAAAAAAGCCTGTCTCACTAAGTGACTATCCCTGCCATTGACTGCGCAATTATTTCTGTACCTTGGGAGTCTTGAAGAATGCAGCAGGGACAGATAATTATTTTCTAGAGTCTTGAGTACAGATAGGAGTTAGCAGCATAACCTACTTAATAGTCCAGCAGAGAATAGTGCAAGTAAGGGTAGTTAATTTATCTATTTAAATATATCCTGTGCAGCTTTGGTCCAAGTACAATTACTAATTATTATTAAAAACATTTTTGGGCCGCCTTTCCACACCCAGTTAAGGCCGCCAAGGTGGTAGACATAAAAAAAATATGAAAACATTTATACAATTAAAAACACATTTAAAATTATGAAATAAATCAATAAAAACATATAAGAAACACCACCAGAAACAGGAAGGGCCAATAACCATCATTGAGGATACGCCAAGTGAAACAAAAGTCTTCACCTGCTGGTGAAAGATACCGACAGAGGGAGACAGACAAAACTCCCTGCGGAAGGAGTTCCAAGGTTTTGGTGCCATGACCAAGACAGCCCTTTCTTGGGGTGCCACCCATCTAGCTTCAAACAATGGGGGCAACTGAAGCAGGGCCTCCAAAGATGACTGGAGTGTATGAGTAGGTTCATAATACGGGAGAAGGCAGTCCTTAAGGTATCAGGCCTGACCACTGAAGACTGCCAATGGACCATCTGCACCAATTGGAAGTCCAGAAGAAGTCTGCTGATGCTGCTCGGGCAAGGACGTTGAAGTTTTCGCCATCTTGTGCTGTATTTTTTAAGTTTGTATTGTATGTTTTATACTATGGTTGTTTTTATGGAATTTTATAGGAACCATATTGTTAGCCGCCCTGAGCCTGCTGAGAGGCGGGATAGAAATCTAATAAATAAATCAAATGTTGCTCTCAGGCCACACAGGGCTTTAAAGGTGAATACCAGCACCTTGAATGGAGCCCGGAAGCAAACTGGAAGCCATAATATATGGAACAAGGCTGGAATGACATGATCTCTATGACTCACTACAGTCAACACACTGGCTGCAGCATTTTGTACTGACTGTAGCCTCTGGGCAGTTTTCAAGGACAGTGCTGTGTAGAGGGCATTGCAGTAGTCTAATCCAGATGGTACCAGGGCACGCACCACAGTGGCAAAATCTTTCCTGCTCAGAAACAGCAGTAGTGGATCACTAGCCGAAGCCAGTGAAAGGCACCTCCGGCCACTGCTGCCACCTGCTTATTCAACATGAGGCCCAGGTCCAGGAGCGCCCCCAATTTAATGACAACTAGAATACCTGAGTCACTCTAGCATAGCTGACATGTTAATGCTATTTATACAGAAAAGTCACAAGCCTACTGTTCACCCTTGCATTCATGGGAAAAGAGTGTGAGAGAGTGTGTGAGTGAAAGAGACAGCACCTGCCAACTTCATGCATCAAAGTGGGGTTCAGTCCATGAAACTTGGTCACAACAACACTGTCAGCCATGAAACACGGTACTTTTTTGCAACACCATCTGTACCACTTAAAACATAAGTTTTCCAGCAGCACTTGCTTTTTAAGGCCTTGCAGCCATCCCCCAGCTGGACTCAAATTAACCATATATTAAATGGCAATAAATTGTTAGAGCATAAACATCACGCCATCTAAATAACAGATGGAAAAATTAACCCTTTATGAGACTAGCCTATGAGCCCCAACTCTGAACTGCAGTATGAAGCAGAAAAAGAACAGAGATTTGTGAACCTGGCTTACAGACATCATTAAAAAGAGCAACTCAACAGACATCAACAAGCAAGCTTCACTGCTAAGGGGAGATCTGATGCTAGGTCTCCCCCCTCTAGTCACTACACTGGCTTCTATTACACCTTCTGTGTTAGTAATTAGGATTTCTATGATCTCTTCCCTTCATTCTGAACTTATGAATTTGTTTTCTTTAATCACAATTTGAATAAAATCTGGTAGGGCCATGAGGGATAGATAAAACTGCTCTGGGGCCCGCATTCAACCACCTCTGATACATAAAACTTGGCAGTAAAACCTTACATCTAAGAACTGAAACCAGCTGTCTTAATGGACAGAGTCAATTACAACAATTCTAAGATGTTAAAATCTCTGCCCTTAGTGGCAAGCATGGCAGTCTTAACTACAAGCCTGAACTGCAGCATAACGAATGAACAGGTGTTTTAATCATTTCCCGTGCTTTCTGAAGTCCTACATTTATAAAAAACCCTTTATTTTTACATATAAAAGTTTGCCCAGAACAATTAATCTCAGCAGGTTCCAGTACATAGCTGAGCTCAACATTCATTCTTAGCCCTGACATACAGTCCTGTGTTGGAAGCCAACATGAATATCCTTGTTGCATTCCACCTTCATCATTCTGAACATCTGAATGCAAAATTTGGAGGAGCCAAACTGTGAAGTTTATTAACTCAATCACAGTGGAATAAATTTAAGACATCAAGTCTGGCTGAACCTGCCAAGCATGTCACAGAGAAGTCTGATGACCGCAGACATGACAGCTCCCATCCAAAGGTTCTTCTCCACAAGTAGGAGGTACATTCAATATGGAGCTCCCAGCAATTACTACTTCCTGCTGCAGCCCCAACAATAACCCCGTTTATACCATTCCAGAGGGCTCCTCCCATAAGACTCAGGTGTATTTGTGGGGAGAGGTCACAGGGAACTGCAAGAGGAAATGGGAAAGCCCATTCTACAAATTAAACTCTATAAGCTTGATCCTGTCTACTACAAAAAGCTCTCAGAGTTCCCAAATACAACTCAAGGACCAATAGTTGAACTCATGAAGACAGACTTTTAGAAACTGACTAGATGGGCTGATTCTTTTAACACAAAAACAAGCAAGCCTCAGCAAAAATAAAGCTATGTTAACAGTCTGGCCTTATTTAAAAAATCATATTTTGGGGTGGGGATGCCTTACCAGTCAGAAAGCCTGACCGGAACAAAAGGAGGGCAGAAAAACGAGCCACTGAAAACGTTTTCCTGGAAGACAAGTGACCAAGCACTATAAGCAATTTCTCCTTCCCATGAAGCGGAGAGACAGAGGTGGGGTCTTTCAGAAAAGCACAGCAGTCATGTTGTTTACCCTGTGACTCTTCTAGGCAGGTTCTGCATTGTTTTGCACAGTGCAAATCCTCCAGATAAAAAAAAATTACCACCAGCATTTTAGTGACAACAACAGTCTGTCAACTATACATTCAGCCACAGAATAACAAAACACAGGTCTGCTTAGACAGAAATATTCTTCAATGTATTTTTAAAATCACTGTCGAACATTTGCAATCTCTCAAGCCCAACCTTCCTGGGCAGTATATCCATAAAGAAGGATAGTCTCAAGATTAGACTGGAATTAGAAATAAGAAAATAGAAAAAAATAGATATTTTATCCCTTGAAATGAAAAAGGGTGCACCTAAGGTCAGCACAGGTATTTTTTTTAAATTGAAGGCATTTTTATTAAACAAGCAAACAATCAATATAATTATTACAATAAAAAATACAAATTTTTTTAGTTACCATTGGAAGGAAGGAAGGAAGGAAGGAAGGAAGGAAGGAAGGAAGGAAGGAAGGAAGGAGCTACAGCCTACCAACAAATTGCAAAGATAACACAGGCATGTTCCCACTTGATTCGGGGGGGGGGGGGGGGAGAGATCCACAGAAAATGGTAGCCCAACCATCCTATAGTAGAGAATTCATTTTGACAAGCCATCAAATCAAAAGTAGTACGTCGCAGCTTGCAGTCACAAGGGACAAAGCAAATCATATTTGGGTATCCCAGGTCCTTAGATCTCTTCCTTGTCTGTTACATTCTACAACTGTTAACTCAAAAGGGCAAGCCAAAGATCTCTGGCATCTTGAATCCTTCGAGATGTTAACAGCCTGTGGCATCAAATGGCAGGTTAGCTGGGCCCCTTTTGTGAATTAGAAAGCAAGTGGCAAAATCATGGCGTGGTTGTGGAGAGATTCCAAAGAGAAACAAGGTCCAGGAAGAAGCACCCATGCATCCCGGGAACAGCTACGGATCTCAGACTGACGGTGGAATTCCATTGAACATGCAGGGCATAAGAGACAAAAAAGGGCTGAAGATCTTCGAAAAGACTGAGTCCTATTCAAGTAGAAGAGCAGAGCTCTTTTCACATCCAGGTCGTGAAGACGACGCTCTTCTCCATTCTGAGGGGTCGGGAAGAACACTGGAAGGGTAATATCTGCCCTCATGTGAAACTCTGAGACTATCTTGGGTAAGAAGGAGCTGTCCAGAGCCAGGGTAACACCATCATGATGGAGATGAGGTAAGGCGGGTCACAACAGAGCACAGAGAGTTCACTCACCCGTCTAGAAGACGTAATGGCCACCAAAAAGGCAGTTTTCCATGAGAGGAGTTGCAGAATACAGGTGGCCATCGGCTCAAAGGGCTTGCCTGTCAGTCTCGCCAGAATCAGAGGCAAGTCCCAAACTGGCGTTGGGCCTTGGGTTGGGGGAAACAGGCAATTGAGGCCCTTCATGAATTGTTTTGTCCTTGGGTGGGAGAACACCAAATGACCTTCTATTTCAGGATGATTTGCAGAAATAGCGGCCAAATAGACCCGTAGAGAGGCACAACGGAGGCCCATGTCGATAAGGGAGAGGAGAAAGCCGAAAACAGCATTCAGATCCGGGGGGAGGGGGCAACCCTTCCGAACTAAGGTAAGCCACAAACGTCCTCCATTTCCTGTTGTAGGACCGATGAGTGGAAGGCTTTCAGCAATTAAGAAGCACGTGTGCTATTCTGTCACTTATTTTCAAAACAGGATCAGCCATGCTGTCATCCTGAGATGAGGTACATCATGATGCAACACTTGTCCCCCTTGTGCCAGGAGGAGATCGGGCACCACCAGGAAGTGGACAATGGAACCCTTGGAGAGGTGTAGGAGAGTGGGGAACCAGTGCTGTCTGGGCCACCACGGGGTTACCAGAATGCAACAAGGACGATTTCTCATTACCTTGTTTTTTGTTTTGTTTTTTGAATATTTATTTCAGTTTCTTACATTTCTAAAAATCCAACACATATCAGAGTTTCATCACATTACAAAGGAAAATTAGCCGATTTCTTAACATAAATATCTATCTTGCCTTACGGTTTAACCGGACTTTTTAAATAAAAGGTCTCATGCCAATAATGAAATTTGTCCCATACTGTAGTTGATCTTTTCCTATGAGGAGAATTAAGTTTTTGGGTAAGATTGTCCATTTCTGCGATTTCAAAAAGTTTTCCCACATACTCCTCAATTCCCGGGGTTATTTCCATCTTCCAACATTTGGCATATAATATTCTAGCTGCTGTAATACCATGTAGAATAAATTTGCTCTCATCCTTCCCCCACTCGAAAGGGATTATATTCAATAAAAACAGTTCTGGTTTCCATGGAATAACAGTTTGTACTATTTCTTGAAGTATCTTGTGGATAAGTTGCCAATACTTAACTGCCTTTGTACATAACCACCACATGTGGTAATAAGAACCCACATTATGTTTGCATTTCCAACATTGTTTAGTGGCTTTCTTATCATACATAGCAATTCTAGCTGGAGAGTAGTGCCACATATAATACATCTTATAGAGGTTCTCTCTATATGCCGTTGCTCTGATGGTTTTTTGGTTATTTTTCCAAATTTCAAGCCAAGAATTTATATCTATGTTGTTTCCTATCTGTTGGGCCCATTTAATCATATTGGGTTTGATTACTTCATCTGCCATTCTAAGGTCTAATAAACATGTATAAACTTTCTTTATACTTTTGGATTCTGAAAGTAACCAAGCCTTGTCAAAATCAGTAGCATTTCTATAAAATCCATCCATTTTATCTTTGTTATACCTTGAACTTAGTTGATTTATTTCCCACCATGAAAAAAAGGCGTTCTGGCTTATTTCATTAATTTTAAGTATTGAGTTCCTGTCTAAAAGTTCTTCGTATTTCTTCCTTTTTTCTTTTGTCAATAGTGTGGGTTTTATAAACGCCTCAGTTGGGGAAACCCAGTTGGGGATCTTCAAATAGAATTTGTACCTAGTTTCCTCCCAGATCTTTAGCAGTGGTCCTCTGAGTGCGTGCTGTTTAAAAATTTTGTTTTTTTGGTTGTACCACATTACTGCGTGCCAACCTGTTTGTAGATTATGACCCTCAAGTTTTAATATCCGTTCATTTTCCAGATTTGCCCACTCCCTTACCCAAGTCATTCCTGCTGCTAAATAATATAAATACCAATCTGGTAGTCCAAAACCTCCACTGAGCTGTCTATCTTGTAAGTATTTGAGTTTGATTCTTGGTTTTTTCTTTTGCCAGATGAATCTTGTAATACTTTCCCCCAAATCTTTAAAAAAAATTTGGTTATTTAAGATTGGTAAATTCTGAAAAATAAAAACAAGGCGCGGCAAAATATTCATTTTTACCAGGGCAATACGTCCCATAAAGGATAAATGTAATTTTGTCCATGACTCTAAATCTTTATTTATTTCCATTAATACCTTTATATAGTTGTCCTTGTATAGTGAACTGCACCTGTTTGTTAACTGAATCCCTAAATATTTTATTTTTTTGACAATTTCAAAATTCGATTTTTCCTGGATTGATTTTTCGATCTCTTTCGTGCAGTTTTTAGTTATTATTTTAGTTTTTTTCCCATTAACTTTTAAGCCTGCAACATAATTAAACACTCTAAGGGTATCTAGAAGTTTTCCTATAGATTCTATCGGATCTTCCATAATAAATAACATGTCATCCGCGAACGCTAATAATTTGAAAGTTTCTCCTTTAATTCTTAATCCTTTTATTTTGCTTTCTTCTCTAATCCTGTCACATAAAGTCTCTAACGTAAATATAAATAATAAAGGGGAAAGAGGGCAACCCTGCCTACCTCCTTTTTGTATTTCTATATTTGATGTGGTTTCTCCATTGAATCTCACCACTGCTTTTTGATTTTGATAGACCTTTTGTATCATCTGGAAAAACTTTCCTCCCCAATCCCAGTGAATTAACTGTTCCAGCATGAAATCCCAGTTAAGTTTATCGAATGCTTTCTCAGCATCTAGAAAGCATAATGCCATTTGTTTCTCATTGTGTTCTTCATAATACTCCAAAATGTTTAATATGACCCGTATATTTTGCCTTATCTGCCTCTGCGGTAAAAATCCTGTTCGGTCTTTCTGAATTGTCTGGGCAAGGACCAGTTTGAATCTGCTTGCTAAAATTGTGGTGTAGATTTTATAGTCCACATCCAATAAGGATATAGGTCTATAGCTTTGGATTGTTGCTAACGAGATGTCTTGCTTGGGAATCAATGTGATTATGGCATGGTTCCAAGATTCAGGTATTTCTCCTCCATCCTGTATATTTTGTATTATCTTTTTTAAATATGGTGTGATTTGTTCCTGAAATTTTTTATAAAACTCCGCTGGGAGTCCATCTGGTCCTGGTGCTTTTGTGCTCTTCATTTTTTTTATAGCTTCTAGGATTTCAGTGATTTTAAGAGGATCATTTAATATCCGTTTCTGCTCTTCTGTAAATTTTTTGCTAACATGTTTTCTCAGATATTTTTGAACCTCATCCTTTTTTCCCAAGTCTTTTCTATATAATTCTGTATAGAAGTTTTCTATTATTTCTTTTAGCTCTTGTGTTGTTGTGCATATTTCCCCCCTTTCATTCCTTAATTCTTTTATAAACCTATCTGCCTTTCCTTTCTTAATCTTATAAGCTAACCATCTCGTGGGTTTATTTGCGTTCTCAAATAGATATTGTTTGTTGTATTGGATCTGTTTTGCCAGTTCTTCATTTAGCATACAATTTAACAGGTATTGCAGTTTTTTCAATTTAGCCTTGAATCTTAATTCTTTTGGGTCTTTTTTCAGATTATCCTCTTCTTCTTTAATTTGGGCCACTAGTTCGAGGTATTTATTCCTATTTTGCTTTCGCATCCAACTTTCTTGGCTGATCAATTTGCCCCTAATGAATGCTTTGAAGGCATCCCAAACTATATTTAGTTTTATCTCGGGTGAAATGTTTCGTAAGAAAAAATCCTCAATCTCTGTTCTACATTCTTGGACAAATATATCGTCATTTAGGCACCAAGTACGCATTGACCAATTTATCTTTTTCGGTGTATCTGTTAACGTTAACATCACAGGATTGTGGTCCGCGAAGGTTGCTGGGAGAATTTCTACTGTCTGTATATCTTTCAATAACGTTATTGATGACCAGCACATATCTATATGTGACCATGATTGGTGCCTATTTGAATAGAAAGTATAGTCTCTTCTAGAACCATTTTTCACCCGCCATGTGTCTACTATCGAAAATTCCATTGCAATGTCCAGTAGTGCCTTGGGTATTTCGTTCCCACTACATACCTTTCCCTTTGCTGATTTCCTATCTATCAATACATCTGAAACAGCATTAAAGTCCCCAACAATACATAATTCATCAAATGTTTGCTTTGCTATCTGATTTCGTAAATTTTCATAAAACTTTTCTTGTCCTTGATTGGGGGCATAGATGTTAGTTAACAATAATGATTTAGCTTGTCTATTCACTTTTATCATCAAAACCCACCCGTCTGAAGCCTCATAAACTAATTCAGCGTTTATGTGTTGTTTGACATAAATAACCACACCATTTTTTTTCTTTGTTCCTTCTGCTGCCACAAATTTTAATCCAAGTTTTTTACATTCCAATAACTGTTTGTCTTTTTGTTTTATATGCGTCTCTTGAAGGCAGATTATATCTGCCTTCAATTTTTGCAGTTGCAGCAATACCTTTCTCCTTTTTTGTGATATGTTCAACCCATTCACATTGATTGACAAGATCTTAATTTGTTTCTTGATCATGGTTGGTATTTGATCCACCCTCCTTTCTTGCCTGTAATCTCGTTAATACACTAGATGGTATTTGTTTCTTACTTTTTTTGTGCTTCACCAATTTACCTACTTCTTTCCCCTTAGTATTCCCTCCTTCCAAATGAGGTTCTAGATCACTATCCTCTTCATCATCCATTAACCCCAGATCTTTTCCCCCTTTCTTTAGAAAATCTTCCAGTTTTAAATCTGACGTTAGGTTATATTTTTGTCCCTTATGGTAGAAGGAAATTCCTTCCGGAAACAACCACCTGTACGCTATTTCATTTTCTTGTAGAGCTGATGCCAGTCTCTGGTACTCCTGCCTTTTTTTTCGTACCCTCCATGGAATGTCCCGTAGTATTTGTACCCCATTCCCTTTAATATTGAGCGGGTTTGTTTTTGCCTGTTCCAATATTTGCTCTCTTAGATTTCTTCTATAAAATTTCATATGGACCTCCCTAGGTGTTTTATTACGTTTCGCATAGGCAGAATTCCTTCTAAAAATTGTTTCTACCTCCTGCTCGCACGTTGATTCAAGCGATAACCATTCATTTAGGGACGTAATCATAATCTCTCTAAGGTTTTCTCCCTTCCTTTCTGGTACATTTTGGAATCTTAATACCAAAGCTGCTTTTTCCATTTCCATGGACATTACTGAATTTTCTAAAGCATCATATTTATCCTTGTAAGTGACAAACTGCTCATCTATGTCTTCCAGCTTTTCTTCCATCCATGTACTAACTTTCTGCAGCTTCTCTATATTCTGTTTGTTTTCTAGGATCTGAGTTTTGAATTCTGTTATCTGATTTGTTATCTGTTGCGTCATTGAGTCAAACCTTTCTTGAATAGGTTCCATTGCTTTTGTAACCAGATTGGGTAAGGTACTCTGGACTACTTGGCTCATTGCCTCTGTTATGCTTTCATGGATTTGGGCACTTATATCTTTAATATTTGTTTGGCTTGACCCAGGAATTCCTGATATTGACATTTTCCTGGCACCTGTTGCCATTTTTATATTGGGTTTGTTGTATTGGGTTTGTTGTGTAGTTCAAAGGCCCCTGATTTATCAATTTCTACTAATCTCAATCAATTAAAAAGATGGGGGGGGGGAAGCAAACAGAAAGGTTCTTGTGTTCTTGTGTCTTCAGGTTGGTCTGGTCTTATTTTTATTTTTCCCCCCTATCTATTTCTAAATCTATCTGCTTCTATCTATTTTTCTATATCTTAATAATATTAACTATATATAAATCTAGCACTATTTGTCTACTTTCCTATTACTATTACTATTACTTAAGTGTTTGAATTATCTTACTATCTAGCTACCTATTCTACCTATTTCTTAACTACACCCTTTCTATTTCTCTATCTAGTTCTATCTACTTCTTAGCTACACTCCTAAACTTCAAACATTTTTTAGTTCTTTTCGTTCTGTGCACAATTCCTAATTAACCATTAATCCTAATAAGCCGTTTTTAAACCCAAAACACCGTACCAGCGTACGTTCCAAAGGTCCCAAAGAGGAAGGGGACAAATCAGGCAATTTTAAACATGAACAGTCCAAAAGAAAAGAAAGAGAGAACAATCACAACTGAGCATCAAAGCAGAGTCCTACACGCAAGCTAACAAGCTTGCACACTCTCACTCCCCCGTTAAGCCGGTAGTAAAAGTTCCAGCCCAGTTAGTGCTTATCTTTCCAAGTCTTTCTTGCCACGCTGTTGGCCTCTCCTTCACCGTCTGCAAACACAGTCCGCCAGCAAACCAGATGGGCCGGGTAGAGAAAAGTCTAGATGGGCGTAGTCTTCAAACCCTCAGCCGCTCAAACATCCGTCGCCCAGCTCATCCAGTCCCCAAAAAACACCCCTCACCCCCGGCTTCCCTTCAATGAAACAAACAGTAAGCTCACCCCTTAGAGAAAACAAAAACAAAAAGCCTGCCTGGGCTGTTCCACAATCAGCTGCTCAATCGCTCGTCGCTCTGCTCCTCAGGTCTCCGCCGAAGCCTCTCTGCCCAGCTCCACTCACACCCCCGTCGCAGTTAGAGAGTGTTCCAGCCCAGTTCAAACGCTCACACTTCCGAGGTCTTTCACCAAGCCGTCAGCCACTCCTTCACCACACATGGATCTATCGCTCCCCGTCCACGAGGCCGGCTCCACAGCTGAGCGGATACAGCCCACTCATCATAAGCAGCAAAGCAAGTGCGTAGGTCCAGGTGGGAGGCAAAGTTTTGCGTGGACGTAGTCCCCCGACCTTTCCTGAGCCTCGGCATCCACCAGCCGCTCGACCACTCAGCACTCGGCTCGTCAGGTTCCTTGAAACTCCTCTCCACCCGACTCCCTTCGATAAAGAAAAAAAACAAAGCGCTCACCCCTTCAAAGTACCGGTAAGTTTTTCCTTTCTTTTCTTATGGCATAAATTTAGTTCGGCTTTTTCCTCAAGGTTCAAATGTCGAGGCTAGGATTCAAACGCTACTCGTGAATCTTCTTGTCTTCTCTCAGAGCACTGGTCTAAGGCTTCTTTGGCGGGGATGGACCGCCGCCCTCCCCCCGCCAGCCGCCACTGACCTTGCTAAAGAAACTCCCTCCGAGAGTTCCTTGGGAGTTTGGGGAATGCAAACCCCCCTATTTGAAAGAAGAATGCTGTTGGGTCAGAAGAGCAAGTCTCGAGCACCCTTCAGTCGCCGCGACCGGAACCGATGATTTCTCATTACCTTGTTGATCACCTTGGTAAGTAGAGGAATTGGTGGGAACAGATATATGTGTCTGCGTACCCACGGGTAAAGGAGTCCGTCTCCCAGGGAGGCAGGATCCCTCCCCGCCCTGGAGCGAAATAGGCAGCATTTCACCTTGTGCCGGGATGCAAACACATCTATCTCTGGGTAACCCCAACGATCGAATACTGATCAGAGATAGGTCCAGTTGAGTTCCCATTCGTGCAGCGACGCTCCCCCCCCCCCCCCAGGAAGTCTGCCTGCACATTCAGGGAGCCGGGGAGGCATGCTGCAACCAGGAACATGCCCCAGGAACGACACTCATCCCAAATCTCCAGGGATAGCCAACACAGGCCTCTGAACACTGTCCCACCTTGGCAGTTGAGGTAACACATGGCTGTTGTGTTGTCGGTCAGGACTGCAACAGTGCTGTTGTGCACCAGGTGCTGAAAAGATCAGAGAGCGTAGCGCACTGCAATCATCTCCAGAAAGTTGATGTGATTGTGAATCACGTGGGGTAACCACTTGGCCCCAACACACAGTCCCATGAGGTGAGCACCCCATCCCCAGAGGGAAGCGTCCATGGTCAGAGTCACGGATGGGGTTGGGACTGATGGTTGCAGCCGTAAAAACTCCGGTGACAGAGGGTGCTCTCAGTATCGAGACTGGTGATCCCAATCTGCCGGGGTGCGCAGAGGGAACCAGGGCACAGCAGGCATGGGATAAGCTCCGTAGAAGTACTGCCACTGATGGCTGTCCCAGGGAGCCGGAGGGTAACGCCCAGATGATCGATCCCGATCCGCCAATCGATGCGGAGAGACGGCTGAGGTGCCAGTGTCCCTGTCTAGATGTAGACTTTCAACCCTGGGCGGCCGGGGCACTTGGGTTAGATCCATATCCAGATCAGAGTCCGTGAAGTGGATAGGAAGCAGCAAAGGCGAGGTGGAATCACCTTGTAGTTGCCCAAGGCCTGCAGAGTCAAGCACTGCAGCCCCTCCCAGGGCTGTGTCCGACGCGACGTGTGTGGACAAAGCACTTTTAGAGAAGGTACCCTTCTAGTGCTTGCTCTGCCTGTCGTCCTTGCCTTCCTTGCACTTCTTGGCAGGAGTAGGGGCTTCGGACTGGACAGTCGACATTGGTCATTTCAGCATCAACCTTTTGACATCGATGACACTCGGCATCAGGGATAATGCAGTCGCTGATCCTGAAGCTGGGGTCGACAACGAAGCATGTCCGGAGGTCTCTTGCGAAGACACCGTCGGAGAAAGCGCCTGCTCCAATAAAGCAACGTGGAGTCTCGCGGCTCGGTTCTTCCTCATCTGCTTTGAGAACCTGGCACAGTGAGCACAGGAGTCATCCTGGTGCGCTTCCCCAAGGTTCAAAAGGCAAAGCGAGTGTCTATCCGGGGGGGGGGGGGGAGAGGATTCTGCTGCTGCACTTTACGCACCATTTAAAGAAGCCCCACTGTTTGGCCATAGGCCGCAGGTGGAGGGGAGTAAACTGCCAAAGCAGAGTGCTCTAAATCAGTTCTGACCCAATAAGAAAGTCTTTTTAGGCAATCTGTAGGAAGAGGAGATAAGAAGAAGAAGAAAATACCGACCGAAGCGGGGAGGGTCCTACCAGCGTGGCGGTCATAAAAGAATTGGCGGGATTGCCCCTCCCTTGGTCATGCGCACTGGAGCCCTGCATGTGACCAGGGAGAGGGTGCGAAAATCCTTTCTGCTCTAGAAGATACCGATCGGGGTCGGCGCAGGCGCACTATGTCCCAGAGGTGGTGATGCACAGAGACCACGAAGAAGATCTGAGCAAACCTGGTGATGGGGAATGATTCACCAGGTTAAGCTGCAAGTAAAGAACCGCTGTGGCTAGCAACATACACCACTTTGCAAACCAAGCCTGACACTCCCGTACTGAGGTGTGTGCTAACCTCCAGAAGTCTGACAAAATAAGAACTTACCCGGAATGGGTAGAAAGCAGACATAGTCTGTTTAATAAAAAAAAAATAGTAATTCCAGATTTCCATAAGTCAGTTGTCTATAGGCAGACAACGGACAGATTCCCGTCCAGCTTTTTTGCATACATACAGCATCCTTCCCTGGAGGTTACCAAATCCCCTGAGCAGACTGCTCTGCTGCTCAGCATAAGGCCAAGCAAATCAATGGAAAAGAGACCGAGAATGGACTGCTTTGAAAAGCCAAAGGAAGGGATGCCAGCAAAAAGGGGGCGGAGGGATTGTAAAAGAGAAATGGGAGGGAAATCCCTGCAAAAATGTGATGTCCTACTTGCTTTGCAGCACCGTCAAGCAATATACCTTGCTAGGTTATTCTACTTGGTACAGAACAGAAGGATCCTATTCCGCCTCTGTCCATTTGTATACATCCCCCATAAGCTAAGACACTCAGAAGTAAAAACAAGGTTTATGGAACCTGTATCCAGCATTTTGACCAGAGTCTGCAGAACAGCTCACAAAATTTGTAAAATGTAAACACTCAACAACAAAAAAAAGCTTTTCAACTTGAAATTAAAACCAATCAGAGACAGACATATACCCAAGAGACAAAACAGAAAAGACAAGACAGACTTCTTACAGTCGAGAGAATCCAGGGGAGGGGAGATGAGAAACAGGAAGTCAGAGCTGAACCAGGAACAAGCTTATGGTGCTCCCACCCACCCCAGTCTGTGTCATAGAGCAATTGGTCATACACAGCCATGGTGGTGGGACACAACAAACCCAGTTGAATCAAGACCAAAACTGACCTCACAAAGGCTACATAAAGTAAAATTATGACTTCCAGCATTCTGCATGCTTCAGATCTTACCATTAGCCTTTTGTACCTAATATCTCACTACGCTTACTTTGGTTGTAGAAAAGAGCAAGAGTCCAATAGCACCTCAACGACTAACAAAATATGTGACAGGGTATGAGCTTTCGTGAGTCACTGCTCACTTCTTCAGATACTGTATCTGCCATACCTGAAGAAGGTGAGACTGGATTCTTGCTCTTTTCAACTGCTACAGATGAACACGGCTACCCATCTTGATCTACTCTGCTTGGGATAACCACCTCAATCCATTATCTGCAATGTTAACAGCCCATCAGTAATTAACCCTTACATTTTATTCACTATCCTTAGGATGGCAACCCAACCAGTGACTTGCAGTGAGGATGGGTAAAAGCTAGACGACATTCCACTAGCAAGCTTTTACTGACTATAATTAGGATTCTCAAACAATGCGGATCTAGACCTTGATCCAACACAGCAAGGTGTTCTTAGCATGCATGTGAGTTATGCTGTCACTGTTAAATTCACTGAGTAAGAAGGTTTCCTTAACAGACACAGGTAGACGATAGCAATTTTACTCCCTCCCAAAAATCAAATCATGCAAGACTAATGTCAATTCCCTCCCTCAACTTCTAACTTGAAATGAAAGCCACACCTGCTAAATTACATTAACAACGAGCAGCTCGTTGCAGGCTTGCAGGAGTTAAATATGGTACTAAGGGCTAATTCAAATTTGGCTTAACAGAGTGCTGTATACATTCATCGCTGAATCAGGAAGGGGATGTGGCACGTCAGAAGCTCACTCTGATGTCTTGTCCCACACTTTTAAAAAAAGAAAGTTTCTAGTTCTCATTGTTGCTGGGAAGAACACATTGATTATGCCCAGCCATAGCTTAGGCCTTTCGATATTACCTTTGTCTGGCTTGTCCAGTTCATCGGTCCTTGTAAAACTGCCCTTGGCAATGGGGAAGGAATGGCCATGAGAGCTCTCTCAGCCCCACCTCCCTCCCAGGGTGCCTGTTGTGGGGAGGGGAAGGGAAAGGAGTTTGTAAGCCGCTCTGAGACTCCCTTGGGTAGTGAAGGGCAGGGTATAAATCCAGTCTCTTCTCTTCTTCTCTTCATGAATATTTAAGTTACCCAAAGAATCGCATCAGGAAGTGGCAAACAGCAGAGAAGGGGAAAGATGTGTGCCAGGCATTACAGCTCTAGCCCTGTCCACTCTTCTCTGGCCTGCTGGGAAGGATTCCAGTTTGGCTGTTGTGAGGGGAAAATGGTCACATGAATGGCTAACATGGGGCTCAGCCACTTTGAACATTTGTCTCCTGTTGACCTTCCGGTGCGTTGCTGTCAGGATCCATTTGTTCATATCAAATGTTACCAAGATGAAGTTTCTTTAAGATGCAAGTGCCTATGCAAGTAGGTCCGAGAGAAAGATCTGCCTAACCCACGCACCTTGGCTTCAGCGGCTAGCATTTATCCTTCCCCCTTTCCCCCTGGTTACCATTTCCTGTCCCTATTGTCTGTGTAACTTAAATATCCATGAACCTTCCCTCCCCATGGCTAAGGGCAGTTTTATAATGACTGATACACTGAGAAATTGTATGTCTGAAGACAGTAAAAGATGTACCAACAGATATATTTACTTCCAGGCTATTTATTTCAAATTTGCTTCCCTGGATAACAGCATCCTGCCTGTAAGTTTCTTACACCAACTGAAGTACCGTGGCCCAGAGGAAATTATTTTGTCATCTCACTGTAACTTCTAGTAAATCAGTTAATTCCACTTGGGTGCCACAACCCTTGCCCAAGGCAGAAGACACAGGTTACCCCCACCACTGCTTCCACCATACTGCCAGCTTCTTTGTAATTCTGTTCCCAGTGCAAAGCGCTGGGCAGAGAATGTACACGTCCCAATATTCTGGGAGGCAACGGTTCCCCTTTATCCCCCCTCCAGTTACACAAGCAGAAGGAGGCAACAGTGTCCTTGTATGCCACTCATAGTGTCTTCCAATGGTTGGTCCCAGCAGAGTTAAAAAAAAAAAAAAAAGCCTCGAAATTCCAGTGGTTGTGGAACCATGCAGGAGTTGGGGAGCCATGGTCATGCAGGTCTCCAGGTGGCAAAGAACAGTAAGACAACAAGAGAACTGGAAGGGGGAAAAGGGAGGTGTACGTACATTGTTTGAGAACCCAGTACGCAGTCGAAGTTTTAGGTATCCTAATCGTACTTGCATGATCAACTGTTGGACAGGACACTAAAAACTTAGCAACTGCCTCTTTGCACACCCTTACTAGCACAAGTTATAACACAGCATGAACTATCCACCTCCAAGAAGATTCAAGGATAATCCTGAAATCATTTGTTTGATCATCACTTTTAGAAACTTTTGTTTGGGGGGGGGGAAGAGTAGGTTTTAAGTATTATAGTTATACTAAATGCACAAGAGTCAGACCGAAGCGCAGAATAATTTATTCAGTTTTCTCAAGATCCAACAAAGGGCATTTCAGATGTCTAGACCCATCCCATCTATCAATGCGGCAGCCACAGACGTAGTTTTCACAGACGTAGTTGCCCGAAGTTTTGTTCCCTGACTAAGAAGAGAGCTCTAGGATGTACCCCTTCTCTATTAAAAATGCCTCTTATTTTGATAGTGCTTTGGGGGATAAACAGCAAAGAACGCTTCCATAAATAGCAAAAATCAGAGACAAGGGTCACATGAATTTTTCTGTACTGAAACAGAGCAGCACCATGTTAGCCTAGTAAAAGCACATGCAGAGACAGCAAAGGCACAAATTTCCCAGGTTTTTTGTGTGCTGTAAACCCTGCGACTCCTTCACAGTCTTGTGTAGGGCTATCAACAGAGCACGATCAACTCTTAAGGGTCACCCTGCAAGCCTAGAATGAAGCATGCTGCACTATGAGTGTGCGGGAGCTTCCGGGATTATTGCCACAATACAAACTGGTTATGAATAACGTTATTAATTTACGCATTCAAAATGCTGGGCATGGAACAAATACATCAGCAATTTATTTTTATTATTGTTGTATACATTAGACTCTAATGATCAGTGTCTCCATCACTGCTTGATTTGGAGCAACATGCAATCCAGATCCCGGGAAAGTTGCTTCAAGACATAGTGAAATCAAGCATTCTATCTGCGCAGCTCAAATGCTTTAGTAAACTGTGTAAGACTCAGAATCACTTATGCATTGGTTGTTTTCCCCGGCCTGGATGCTACTGGGGAGTCAAACGCACCCCCACTTCCCCACAACCATCGCAGATGCTTTGCTATGATGTTTGGGGGAAGACTGCAGGAAAGACCAGAAAGTCCAGATTTTCCCCAGGCCCACTGGCACCACTTTCCTAGTGACCCACGGAGGCCATCCACAACCCCACCACCACGGACGGCTTTTCTAAAAAAAAAATCAGCATCTGATATAATGTTACAACGATCCATTTCTCAGGTTCTCTGAATTCCCAGCTTTCATGGAAGAGGGATCTCTAGCCCTTCTGTTGTGGAAATCTCTTGATTTCTCTGCGATGACAGATGCGAAATAATAGTTTTAGAATGAAAACAGGGAATTAAAAGACCCTGACAGACAAGTCACTATAACTCTAAACTGGTATGTCACTGGAAGGGGACAACAGCTGCTACAGTGGGACTTGGGCAAGAAAAAGGTGGGGAAACCTGCTGCGAGGAAGCTGTGGGACCATGGTGCTGTTTCCGCAGCAACAATGGGGAATCCACATAAGCATCTCCCCAAGAGGAAAACAGCCTGTATTCTCCATGGTAGGAGCAACTAATCTGAGGCCTCAAAAACCTAACAGCCTTCCATCTCATATGCTTCTTTTATGACCCACCATGAAACAGGATATTATCAGTACACCAAGTTCAGTAGTTGCTGCTCAGCTTTCCTTGAGCTTTGCCCAAAGCTCAAAACTTCTCAAGGAACACTAGAAGACATCTTTAAAAAAAAAAAATTGGGCAAGACAGTGTTTTGTGTTAACTGTATCGTTTCATATAGCAACTTTTACATTCACTGATCCAGAGATGTAGATTGCCACTTGCCCTATAGACAGTAACACATAATCCCTTCCAGGGGAAAAACAGACTGAGCCATCATTCTTTATTTACTTGCTCAACCAATTGCTTGACATTCTACACAAAAACATCCTCTGCTTGGCTTTCGGTTCTGCCTGTCCCCACCTCCGAGCAGCCAAACATCACACGTCTTGAGAAGAGGAAAGCTTCAAGGCAAGAACGAAGGAGAAACAGGCCTGGGGAACGAGATCTTTATACTGCATGGAGAACATGTAAACGGCCTAATTGCGTTCCTCTTTCTTTTTTGGTTACGTTTTCTCCCCTCCCAATTGTGGTCACTTTGTCTACAAAGCAAAGTTTTTTAGTCTGTTAAGAATAATTTCCTGGAATCCTGCTTTTAACTGGAATATGGGCTTAATAGACAAGTGAAATTTATTACGTCTATGAACACACACACACACACCCCGACTGCCAAGATGGGAGGAATATGAGCTCTGAAAAAGGGTTTCTCTGGAAAAAATCATTCGTCACTGTTCGAGATTTGGAAGGGTAATTTTCCTTTTAAAAGGAAAGTCCAGAGCAGCGTTCCCTCTAAGCTAGGCTAGTGTGAGCTAGCTCACAGTTTTTTTAGCCTCCGGCTCACACATTTTTGGCTTAGCTCAGGAAGGATGCCTCCAGAGGAAACTAATTTCTGCAGGAGCCAAATCATCTGCTCACCACTTTAATGCCAGTAGCTCACAAAGTAGAATTTTTGCTCACAAGCCTCCATGGCTAAGAGGGAGCATTGGTCCACAGGTCAAGAAGCAAGGCATACGGCTTGCGATCACCACTCCCACCACCTCTTACCCTATCTCACAATACAGACACCCACACTGCACCCTCCCCCACACACACTTAGACAAGCACACTTGCTGGCACACATGATAGTAAATTTTTGCACTTCTTTCCAAGGCCCGTTCACAATCCATATTACTTATATAATTATCTATTCCCCGGCTCCCAATAAAGATTTAATCCCAGCCTGGGCCTCTACGGCAGGGTAGACTGTAACTCTTAATTTGTTTGTTTGTTTGTTGTTTTTTAAAAAAGCATTTGCACTCATCTCCCTTTTTATATCAGCTAACAAAGTGAGGTGTACTGACCTTGAAGGGCCGATCTTTTGTGATCATCTATAATTACCTACATTTAAAACACCCTGCTAAGGCATAAGGATTGGGAATAACTGCAGTTCTACAAACATGCATATTAACAGCAACATACTTACAGTGCACAGAACATTGTGGTGGAAAGCGCCAACCAGTCATGGCCGATGTACGGTGACCTTGTAGGGTTTCCAAGGCAAGAGACAAACAGAGGTGGTTTGCCATTGCCTCAGCCCTGGGCTTCCTTGGTAGTCTCCCATCCAAGTACTAACCAGGGCTGACCCCTGCTTATCTTCCAAGATCTCATGAGATCAACCTAGCCTGGGCCATTCAGGTCAGGGCATTCTAACCCAATACTGTAGCAAAAAAAAAAAATTATCGGAGAGAGTTGGGGAATATTAAGAAGGCAAGCCTGCTAAGCTCTTGCCAAGGTTCTCTCTACATCAGTGGGTTTCAAAATGCAGGTCTCACTTAGATTTCTTGCTTTACTACTTCAGTTAAACAACAACAACAACAACAAAGAATGTTCCCCCCACTGAAGGAGAAGCTTTATATTTTGCTTTAGGTCACACAACCTATATTTACATAACAGCCCAGGCCTTGACAAATTCTCTTTAGCTCGAATGAGCCAGCCCAAAAATCTAGCTACTAGACAAATTTTTCAGCCTTCAGGGATTCTGTATTCTAACAGCTGTATTTTCTGATCACTGCTACTATAGAACCTTGTCCTCAGCACCTTACAATTTCTTAGCATTTCACTCAAGCTCTGATGAGTGTTGATGTAGTGTCTATAGAGAGTCATCATCACAGCAAAAATCTGCTTGTCATCATCACAGCAAAAATCTAGCCTCTAACCCTACCCTGTCTCCCCCTAAGATCTCATCATTTTATTGTTGTTTTTAAAAACTCCGTTTAATTGAATACCAGGGCCAGTGTGGAAAGCAACTAGTTAAGAAATGAATTCATTTACCAACACCAAAGGGTGTAAAGGTTAACATACACATTTATTTATTTACTTACGAAAATGATACTCCACCTTCCTGCCTTTTCAGGGCCCCAAGGCGACTAACAGATCAAACACATAATAAAATCAATCTTAAAAACCATTTAAACCAAAACAAAAACTCATCTTTCAAAGAATTAAAGCCGAGACACACATGCAAGACACATACATAAAAATAACGATTAACAACAGGGCAGGAAGGAGGGGGTCGCTGAAGGAACGCTAGACAAAACAAAGAAGTCTTCACCCACTGGTGGAAGGGGACAGGTGAGTCTCTCTGGGGAGAGAGTTCCAGTACTGCAGCTAAGAAGGCCCTCTCTCAAGCTGCCCTCTGCCTAATCTCTAAAGGCAAGGACACCAGAACCAGTGCCTCTGAAGATAACCTCGCTGGTAGGGTAAGTGTGTAAGGGAGCACGTGGTCCTTCAGGTATGCTGCTATCAAAACATAGGATTTTAAAGATCAACACCAGAATTTTAACGACGTTTGAGTCCAGTGGCACATTTAAGACCTTTAAGGTGCCACCAGACTCACAATTTATTTTGTCACTTCAGACCAACACAGCTGCCCACCTGAATCGATCTTCATGGCAGGCACCAGAACCTTAAACTGGCCTCAAAAACAAGACTGGGAGCCAATGTAGATGGGCCAAGACTGCAGTGATATGGTCCCTGCAACCCACTCCAGTGGACATTTTGCCTGCTGCATTCTGCACCAACTGAAATTCCCAAGCAATCCTCAGGGGCAGCCCCATATCGAGTGCGCTAAGGTAATCTAATCTAGACGCAAACTACAGCACACACCACAGTGGTCAGATCTTTTCTGCCCAAGAAAAGCTACAGCTGGCTAACCAGTCAAAGCTGATAAATGACACTTCTGGCCACAGCTACCACTTGCTTTTAAGCAAGCAAAGATGAGAACCTCATATACATGCATTTTTCCTATCATACAAAATATATTGGTCTGTGAAATGACAAATAAGCTTTGTACTTCAACTGAGGATTTCCAAAAGACAGTAAAGTAAAATACACAATGCTGTGATGATACTTCTAGGCATCGTCGCAACCTGGGATACGTCACACCCTATGAATGGTCCATTTCCAAAGTGTTTCAACTTTTGCCGCAGTTCAGTTTAATTGATAAGGATGGACCTTGAAAGAAAAAGAGCCACTCGGCTGTGGGTAGGCTTGTTTCTCATCCGATGTGATCATCTGAGTCCTTCAGAGCTGGGAAGCAAGATTAGTTCCCCCTACAACATTATCCATTGGTACAGACATTATTTTTGCCCATACTTGGTTACTATTCATTCCCATGAGACAACATAAAACTCCTCTTGTGGATACTCTGTTAAGAGGGAAAGCAAAACGTTCCTTCCACTCCCGTGATGGAGGCTCCACACTGACTCTACAAGATATATGTGCCCAGAGCAGACACAAGCCCTGCATTTCTCAAGGGTACTTGCCATCTGCCCTGACCTGGATAGTGCAGGCTAGAAGCTAACCATGGTCGGCCCTGGCCAGTATTTGGATGGGAGACCTCCAAGGAATACCAGGGTCATGATGCAGAGGCAGGCAACGTCAAACCACCTCTGAATGTCTCTTGCCTTGAAAACCCTGTGGGGTCGAGGACAACCCAGTTCCACCTCAGCACATTTACAGTATAACAAGTCCAACAAGGCAACCAAGGCATGCATTTTCAGGTGGGTAGCTGTGTTAGTCCATATTGAATCATGACACCAACTGGGCCATCTGGGCAAAACCCCTCTTGTCTTGTCTCCAAAATATAAGGGTTGGTGGATCTTCATCCTTGTTTGTACCTGACAAAGTAAGCTTTGACCCACTAAACCTTATACAATGTATGTGTAGTATCCCAGAACTAAAGTCTTCAAATTCAGCATACACGTAATTTTATATGGGTCCTAAGCACACACAACTAAATGCTGGAGTGTGGCCGATGTGCATGATAGTGTTCTTTATATCTGACATTTATGTTTTCAGATCCCTGCACATATACAGGTCTGCAACATCATATTATACCCATATTGGAGACAGATGGCCAAGGAAAGATATGAGCTGGGGAATTCCTAGCTTACAACCTTCACCACTATGCTATACCAGCTGTATTTCTAATGATCTGCCACCGATAACACACTGAGGACCGCCTCTCCTGGAATACCCCCCCCCCCAGAGTACTTCGCTCTTCAAACAACAACACACTGACCATTCTGGGGCCAAGGAATATCTGTCTGGCCTCAACAAGAGCTAGAGCTTTTTCTGTGGTAGCTCCAGCTTGGTGGAACACACTCCTGAGTGAGATCAGGGTCCTGTGGGACTTAGTTCACTTCCACAGGGCCTGCAAAATGGAGATGTACCGCCAAGCATACGGGTGAGGCCAGGAGAATTCCTTCTTATATATTTCTGCCTGCCTTTTCCCCTTTTCTTTCCCCTGGGTCAGTGAAAGTACTATACGCCAACTGACAATTGTAAATATCTGAATTTGTTAAATAATCTTTTCACTGCATTTTAAACTTTTATTACCTGTTGTGATCCACCCTGAGCCCCATGATAATGGGGGAGAGCAGGACAGAAATCAAAGATAAAAAACAAAACAAAACATTAATTTTTTACAGGTTTTCTTCTTTACATCACCCTCTAAGAGGCTTTTAAAGACGTATCTAGAGAGATTTTAAAAGTGTGACTCTTTAAAGAAACTATTTCAATTGGCACCGGTAACCATTTAACCAAATTTATTTCACTGCTATTAACTATTAAACTTGTTGATTAGTTGGAAAACCCAATTCTCCACAGTTTGTTAGTATAATCAAAGAACTAAGGGCAAAATCTCATTACAGTGGGCAAAACACATTTTGCGTGAGCACAACAGGTTGTATTCTATTCCGCTGATACAAGAGGCTCTTCCAAAGTGTCTTGCACTGACAGCATGCACCAAGCATGGAGGTTCTGAAAGGTCCAAATGTATACATCCAACCTAACATGTATGCTACAACTTCAAGGCATCTTTGCTGAAACCTCAAGCACAACTGCTTCCAAAAGTGGACTCCTATGAGTCTTATTCAAAACTCATTTCAGGTAAAAGACAACGAATGGAAAAAAATTCTTTAGGGAAACAAGCATACTACCCCTCCCCCCAAAAAGGTACAAATCACATAGATCTGAAGTGGTCCCTCCTCATCAGTGGGTCACGTTACATTTTCCTTCTAAAACAGAAACAATATGAAGCATTTGCATTTACACATTTACTTATATCTTGTTTTTCTTGGGACTCATAGCCGCTTACAACATCATTCTTCCCCCTTCCCCTCCTTTCTTACAACAACAATCCTGTCAGGTAGGCCAGGCTGAGAGCTTGTGTCGGGCCCGGGGTCACCCAGCAAGTGTCGGGCCTGGGGTCACCCAGCAAGTTTCCATGGTAGAAGTGGGAATTTGAACCCAGGTGTCTCAGGATCCTAGTCCAACACTATCCACTATGCCATGCTGGCTCCCCAGCATGATTATGAAGTGAACGAACCAATGTTGGCTTACAAACAAATGCTGCAACACTCTATTGGTGTGCATATTGTGAGCCAGTGTGGTGTAGTGGTTAGTTTTGGACTGGGCCTGGGACAAAGTGGGTTCAAACTGCCAGTCGGTCATGAAATGATTGGCCTGTCTTTTGCCAATAATACTTCCTTTGTGCCAGCCTACCTTATGGGGTTTCTGCAAGTATAAAATGGAGGAGGAGGACAAGAACCGTACATGTCACCTTGCACTCCTCAGAGGTCATGCAGGAAAAAAAAAATAGTAGGACAGACAATCCTTCAGTACTCCTGACATCACCACCAAACTGGACCTGTTGTAACTTACACTGAAGAGAGATTGGATTTATATCCCACCCTTCACTACCTAAAGGAGTCTCAGAGCGGCTTACAAGTTCCTTTCCCTTCCCCTTTCCACAACAGACATGCTATGAGGCAGGTGGGACTGCTCTGGGACTGCTGGGGAGAGAACAGCTCTGGGAGAACTTGTGACTGACCCAAGGTCACACCAGCAGCTGCATGTGGAGGCGTGGAGAATCAAACCGGGTTCTCCCAGATTAGAGTGCACGCTTTTAACCACTACAACAAACTGCTTGCTGCTAGCCACCCAGTGTTATATGCACTAAGACACCTGCATGGTCTTAAAAAAGTGATAACTTCTTAGCCATGTTGTGATTTATTTAGGTGCCGGGGTGGGGGGGGGGAGAGAATCAGACTGCAAACCAGGAAAGTATCACTTAAGCACCCAAGAACTGATTCTCACCCAATTTTTAAAAAACTTTTGTTCGATGTACATGACACTCCCCCTGCCCCGATCTGGCCATATCACAAACTGCTTTTGCAGTTCCCCCCACTTTCAAAAGTCTTCTGCTATGTAGCAGTTTCTCTTCAAGAAACCCGAGACAAAAGTCCTCTTGAATGCAATGAACAAACTCAGCAGATCTTGAGGTACTACAAAAAAAGGGATTTGGGGTGTAATTGCGTAGGTTAAACAAGAAAGTAGCCTTCTGGGGGTGGGGGAAGTATTTTGCCTTGAGATTCCAAACACTAAAGACATCACTGAAGTTTAGGATGCATACTGTGCCTCTCTAAATTAAGAAACATCAACTATAATGCTACTTTTAAAAAAAAAACTGTTTTAATCTTACATTTGGTAGCATCCTACCACTCAGCTTGGCCAAGGGAGGTTAATTCCACTGGCAAAAATCACGTCTCACCAAGGCAAGATGCTTCTTCACTGCCAGAACACACCTTGTGCTGGCAGAACATGATGCTCTTAGTTGAGTGGAGTGACAGTATGCAAACCAATAAGTTTGGCTTAAAAACTGGGGGGGGGGGGGGGGAGAGAAACTCATTCATAGTCTGACTCCAATCACACTTTTGCCCAAATAACGCAAAACAGGAACTTCCAGTTAAAGATGTAGCCAAGTTGATACAAATTGTATTCATGTAACCTTGTAAACCAAACTAACAAGATAGGTCTTCCAATGTACTTTGCCCGTCTAAAGTGACGAAAAGGAGAACAGAATGAAACGAAAGCCTTGTTAAAAGTAATTTTCATCTACACTGCAGAAGCCGAACAGGAATCATAAACGCCCCTCAGTGGTACAAAATATCATACCCTTGATAAAGCGCATGCTGTTTGCATTTCACCCTTTCACGTGACAAAACGCGGAGAGCAGCACGAATCAAAACGTGCTAGAGCAGAAGTTAAGTGTCAGCCATATTGTAGGAGGAACTGCAGTGAGAACGTCCATCTTCATTTAGCACAACATCTGATGCTTCGATGCAACCAACTAAATAGCTGTCTCCCTTACACACCGGTGAAGTCTATTCCCATAAGCCAGGTAAAAGCAACAACGACAACAAAACTGTTATTCCCCCCTCAAAAGGCAATAAATCCTACCCAGGTAAGTATATCCAATTACTCTAGCACTCATATGATTAACACAATACATTAATAAAACCCACGCAAACAAAGCTTCGAATGATGCAGCATAAGAATATAAACGCACTTACTCTGCATTAAATCCATTCACATGCAAGATCCGCATCTGCTTGACAATTGTGCTTTTACCAGATTCCCCAGCACCTAGAAAACGAAAATAAATCAGTGTCAGAAGGAAGTAAGGGGAGATCCAGGGGCACATGAGTTGCTTCTATTCAAGAGGCAGAATCCAAGAACCTGAGTTGCTCACCACAAGACTGAAAACTGAAAAAAAAGTAGTAATTGCCACTGGAAACTGCAGCCATAGCTAAAAATAAATGTCCAGCTGAAGTCATGTGTCAGAGCTGAAGCCAGGAATATTTCACTATCCATTTATCCCCCCCCCCCCCAGTATCTATATCAAAACAAGCAGAACGGGACACAGAGAGGTGAAAGGAAGGTCTTAATTGTCCAGAACAATCACCATTTCAGAGGGCAAAGGCAAATCAAAGAGTCACTGCAGTTCACGTTCAGCAGAAGCACTTGCCAGTCGTGTCTGTAAGACCTTCGCATCTTTAATTGCACCACAGCCCGTTATGCACACTGAAGCAAGAGGACACATTGAAACCAGAACGCTCCCTCCACCACTCCACCAGAGTGCGGCACAAAAGCCTCCTTCTGCTCTCTACCTCCGTCGGCCTGGTGAAGGCAGCTTCCCATCACCTCCACATGTTTTACATCCCCCACACACGCATACCCTCCGTTGAAGCGTGACAAGTCTGCATTTGGAAAACGGCCTCTTGCTCACCCCACGAGAAAACAGCTTTTATTCTGCTTTCCACAAGCCACCCTCTTCCCTTTCTCCCACTCGCTGCTACAAGAAAAGTCCCTTTTCTCCCCATCCAGGCGGCATGCTGCACCCACTCAGACTGCACAGTGTAGGGGCTTGAGCCACAAAATCTGACTGAGACATTCGAGCACTCCAAGCAGTCAGTGATCTCCTCAATTTCTGGACAAAAGCGGACTTTTCCTTCTCCTTCTGCAGGAATACAAACTCTGCCTTGGTAATACAGATATTGCTCTAGCATCTTCTCACAGCTTATCTTCCTGAAGAACTAACACAGGAGGGGGAAGGGGCCAGGCGTTCCCCAGCACTCACAGACAGCACAAGCCTCCATTTTGAGTCTCACATACAAAACTAAATATTAGCAGCTATATGTCAAAAATACATTTTTTTTTTTTGCTGGGGTTGTCTCTCTTTTAGTCCTTTTCATCTGCAATTATCCAATCCCTGTTCACTCAATACGCTAGCACCATCAACCCCTTCTGGAAGCCAACCTTTCGACACTACCCAAATATAAAATTCTCACCCCCAGTCCCCCCCTCCGCCCCATAAGTACTGATGAAAAACAGGTTCAGCAGAATTGTTTGAGTGCAGATGAGTAACTGCATAAAGTATTCGCCATACAGCGGTAATATGTAACTTATAATTTAAAAATCTAGCCCATCAAGCAATGAGAAAGCTGACCAAAAGCAACGAAATGATTTTATGATATCCTATCACAGGACACAGCGAGCCTCAACAATCTACAGAGAAATAGTCAGCAAAGACTAATTTAATTTCAGATCTCACTCTTAAATTCCTAATGTCTCGGCCCGCATGAGACAAAATTCCTATTCTCTTCTCTTCTGTTTCCATCCTTTCATATAAATAAAAGACACAAAGTAGTTGTCAGTCAATGATTCTTTAAACCAGGACTCCAAAGCTGTATTTAGTCTTGTGAACAAGCCTATTAGATGAAAGGTGTTCTTTCTAGTCCACTATTCCTAATGTATTCGCAACATGCTGCAGTATTATTAATTCTCTGCACTTGTGCCTTTTATTACTGTAAAGTACTATAAAATTCAAAGAGAATGCCTATTTCTTGCCATTAAACTCTGTGTCATAGGGACTGCATGTAACTAGAGCTTTAAAACAACCACATCTGGACCAGTAGTATTCACAGTCACAAAAGGAAGCCGTATTTTAATTATGAAGAGACAGATTTTCTGAATTTTTTTCTAATCACCAATTTTTTACAAAAATAAATGCCTCGAAGCTTCTGTTTGACATATTTAAGTTGAAATACTAATTTAAGTCTCAGTCTTAAATACAGTTGCATGGAAGTGATTCCCAGCTAATTTAAATGGAACATTTCCAAGTATGAATACTTAAGATCGCAGCCTTTGTATACTTTCATAGTACTCCACTGTGTAAGTCATTTAAGCCAAACAATGCCCCCCCCAATTAGGCTTAAAAGGGTTTGCTATTTGGTTCTTCACAAACCCTTAAATGCGGGAAGTGTTGCTATATACTGGTTTCAGTGCTAGACCCATGCCCTTCTTCCCAATTATTAATTTAAACACTCATACCCCAGTATTCCCACAGCACATCCTAGAGGCTTGTAAAGCTCATTTTCACCATTCCAACCAGCACCAAAAATAATGTCTGCCACAGAAAGCCTAGCTTCTCTTTTCTCCAAAATTTAGTGCATTCATAGGCAATATTCTAGCAGCATTAGACCTCTCTCACATTTAATTTCAGAAAATAAAACATGCCTTTTTATTGCTGTTTATTTCATTTTGTTAGCTCGAGATCTTCAGGTACACTTTTAGCCATAGTTTGATATTAAAATCTATATGGAGCTAAATGCAGCCCAGTGCCCGGAAACACTCATTTCCCCAAGTCCTATTTTGCCAGCGGTAATGACCATAAAAATGACACAATAAAGAATGCAAAAATCTATCACAGTATTAAAAAATAGGGTTTTCTCTCCACTTTCTTCAGAAGCCTCCTTTGCTGTCTCCCCATTTCAAGTGCCCTTTCCCTCTAAGCCACCCCAGAAATGCCATCTCCTCATCAATACCTAAGAATATGCTCCACTAGCCCCCAAACTTAGTAGTGTATTGCAACCCTCCCCACCACATATGTACATTTCCTGCAATGACTGAGGTGTTTGGTGTGCTATTGCCGAAGAGGAGCAAAAAGAGGGGGGAGATACTTAGCGCCTTCACATCCCCCATCCATCACATTCACTTCAGCTCTCACCAACACCTGCAGGCAGCAAACCCCTTTTACCGAACGCCTCCCTGCCTACAACCCTCCCAACTCCCTATTAATACAAGCCCTGAAAATATACTCCTTAACCCTACAGCCACTTTCCCTCCGACTTATTTCCTCCCTTCTCAGACGACTGACAGCGCCCTCACCCCATGGCAGTGCAAGAATACCCTAAACTAGAGGTGTGGCTCCCACAAACTCCTTTTACTAGTTTCCCATGGAGCAGATTGATAGGGCAAAAAAAAAGAAGAGAAGCAACCTATGTTAACCAGAGGGGGGGGGGGGGGTGCGAAATTGAAGTGGCCAAGCAGTGAGAGTTTATCTGCAACTATATGTGTGTGCGTGTGTATTATATGTATATATACAAAACCTATATTGGGTAAGGGGGAGAGAAAAACTGCCAGCAACTTTAATGCCGACTATTGCGGGGAGGAGGGGCGTTGCACCAAGCAGAGTCCCTTTTCCACACGAAAAGACGCTGTCAATAATCTGGGGAGGGGGCAGCGTTTGAAACAGAAAGGGCACGGCCCTATAGGTTGGGCACGGCCCTTCACTTCGCCTCCCCTCCCCACATAACTCGGCCCCTACCAGTCATCGCCCCACAGGCGCCCAGACAGACACCAATGCGGGAGCGAGCGAGCGAGGGCCCGCGGCCTACCTTCTCCCACCCACCCCAAGGCCTTTCCGTCGCCTCACCGCCAACCCCTCAGGAGACCCGCTTCCTCCCCCCCTACGATACCGCCGGCCCAGACCCGGCCAAGCCCAAAGAGGCTCCGTGACCTTCTTCCCCGTTCTCTCTCCCCCCCCCCCCCAAAGCTTTCCCGTCCCACCCCGACGTCTGCCGCCGCCGCCGCCGCCTCCCACCCATTTTCGAGGAAGAAGCGAACGAAGACCGGGCGGGCGGGCGAGCAGGCTGGCTGGCAGGCAGGGCCCCACCTCTCCTCGGGCCCAGTCGCGGGCCGGGCCCCGTTATGCCTGCCTGCCTTTCTGCCACCCACACCCCACCCGCTCGCTCTCCTCCGTTACCCAGGCCTGAGAAAAAGGAAGAGGCAGCCGGGGGGGACACGGTCCATTTCACTGCCTGCCAACCCGCCAGCCTCCCCCGCGCGCCCCTTACCCAGCAAGAGGAGCCGGTGCGTGGCCCTATAGACCTGCTTGTCCTTTTGCAGCTGCTTCTCGATTTTCTTGTTGGCCTCTCGCTGCGCCTTCTCTTCATTGCGCTGATCCTCAGTCTTGCTGTTCCCTAAACAGCCCATCTTGGGGGGGACTGGGGGGGGGGGGGAGCTGGAAGCAACCGGGGGCTTGTTGCAAAAAAAAAGGGGGGGTCTCCCCCCGCACTCTCTCTCGGATTGCTCTCGCCTCCCCTTCCCCCTTTAAGACAAAATACAGCTATGTATTATTATTTTCACTCCCAGCTGCCGCTTCCTAAAGACATGGAGGGGAGCTGAGCCCGGAGCCTGCTACGGGTGGGGAGGGGGGGGGGGAGAGAAGAGCGATGACTTTGCTCCTGCTCAACCCCGGGCCTCCTCCTCCTCTCGCTCCCCCACACCTCGACCAGATCTCTCTTTTTTCTCACAATGCAGATCCTCTTTTTAAAAAAGATGAAGAAAGAGAAAGAGGGGTGTTTGGGGAGGGGGGGAATGGGGAGGGTTGGGGTGGGGAGAGTTGGCAGCCACCGAAAAAAGGGGAGGGGGGAAATCTCCGCAGGATCGCGGCTTTTTTTTTTTTTTAAAAAAAACCCTGTCTCCCTTCTTCCTCTCCCCCCCCCCCCCCAAACACGACAAAAAACCTAGCCAAAAAAAATGTATATTTTTATACCCACGCCACCTTCCAACGGTGGTGGTGGTGGGCACTAAACAGACGTCTCTCGCTTAGATATATTTTTCCTTCTCTATTTAAAAAAAGAAGAAGCCTGTCTTTTCCCGACCCAAAGCCGAGAAGCCTCCCCAAATCCTGGGCACGGAGGCTCTAGAAATGTCTCTTCCTTGCTTTCCTCTCCCCCCCACCCCCCGCCGCCCCTTGCGACGCGCACACCGCCTCTCCCAAAAAGGGTGAAGTGCCCAAAAGGGTCAAAGCCAACCCGGGGCCGGAAAAACGAGTCCCCTCTCTTCCCGGGCTGGGCAGGGCTGGCTTCTCCTTCGGCTCGGGGCTTCTGCGGCGGCGGCGGCTTGTTGTCTGCTGCTTCCTCCCCTAATGGTGGTTGTTCGAATCCAAGGCCCCCTTATTTTTCTCCCCTTCCTCCTCCTCGTCGCCTTCCTTCGCTGCTGCTCCTTTTCACATTCAGTTTCCAGGCGGGCTTGCAAATCTTCTTCGGGCTTCTCCGGCAAAAAACACGGGGAGCAAAGGAGGGGGAGAGGGAAGAGGAGGAGGGAGCGAGAGAGAACGGGAGAGAAGGAAGGGAGGGCAGATCGGCGCTCGCCTCTCCCTCCCAAAACAAAAACACCCCCCCTTGCAAGAAAATAAAGCTCCAGCGCCACCCCCCTCTCTCCTTAGGAGCGGCTTTCCTTCGCTCTCCCCCTCCCCTGGCTAATGCTTCCTCCTCGCGGTTGCATTTCTGTCTCGCTTTATTATTATTAATTTCCCCCCCTATTAATATTGAGAGATGGGGTGGGGCAAGCCGCTCACACTGAACCATGGGAACGGAACCATTCACATGATACCCAAACGTCAGGAGTTAACCGACTAAAGGCGCCCTCTTTAAAACACCCACAGGGAGAGGGAGAGAGAGACCGCTGAGCGGGCGCTGAACATGTTTGATCGCCTGCGCCTTCCTGCTTGCCGCGCCCAGGGCTTCGCTGGGCTGGATTTTTTGTGTGTGTATAACTGGCCCGCGTTGGCAACAGTATTATTTCCCCCTCCCCGGCGGAATTTGCATGTCCTTGCTGTCCACAGAAACCCTGCGCGCATGATTTTTGCAGAGAAACTTTGACGTGCGCAAAATCGTTCCATTATTCAGCATTATTTAGGCTAACACACAGTGATTTTTGAGAAGCGAAAGCAAAGCAAATGTCAAAATGCCTTCGTTTCTGGCTTCAAACGGGGGAAGGGAGCGGGAGGTGAGCTAACCTGGAGACTCATTAAGCGACGACGGGGGGCTTCGGGGGCAATTAACGCGAATGAACGCACAATAATTGAAAAGGAAGGGGAGGGAGGAAGGCCCCAGTGGAGTAGCCTTGGGGACCAAGTGGCAGGTAAGCCTGGATGGAGAAACCGGGCCCCGAGGGGGCGGGAGACCTGCTGTTAAGAGGGACGTCTGAGGAAGGAGAAGCTGAAAGAGCTTATTCCTATCTTGGGTATTTTGTTGTCGCCTTGTTCCCTAATTCTGTAATGCTAGTCCTACTGCAGTGTTCACAATATCCGATGGCACTGCTTTATACCCTGTAACTCACCGTGGGTCTGCGGAGAAAGGCGGACTATAAGATTAAAAAATTAATATGTGATAGATATTGGGGGGAGAAAATCCCCAGCAGGGAACACCTCTTGGCTGTAAATGTTTCTCTAAGATATTCATGTAGTGCAGGTGAACTGATCGTCCTAGAAAATTCCCTGCATGTAACAACTACTATAGGGTCCCCAACCTGGTGCCTGCCAAGTATTTTTTTAGAAACTGGGTGGGGCCAGGTGAGGGTTTTAACCAGCAAGGTTTCTGATTGGCCACTGAAGATTTGACTGGTTCTGCAAACTTTTCAAAACACTGCTTTAGTAGCTGCCGTCAGGGCAGCACAAGGAAAGCAAGCTGTGACAGCCATTTTGTGGCTGGCTCTGCCTCCTGCACACGGGAGGGAGATTTCTGCTCAGTCCCTTTCTCTGGAGTGGTGGCTCTCTACTGCTAGGAAGTTGTTTTTTGGGGGGGGGGGGAGCATTTTTATCCCCAAAGGTACCATTCATTTTCCAGCACCAATTAAATTGCTGCCTTTGGAGGCACTGTTACAATGAGAGCCAAACTTCCTTTCCATCTTTGACATTGGGTGGTACATAGTTATATCAGGCAGGGTGCTGCATCTGTGTCTCCCCTTAAACTACAGCACAGGCTACATGCTGTGTCCTTCAGAGTGTTCACGATATATGCACCCACCCTTTGCACACACACATGTATACATCATGACTGCCATGTTTACTAGCACAAAACTCTGGGTATTTTCTCTACCACACTATGAGATGTTTTTGCATGGGCTGGAAATCACAAGCCAGGCCTGTAAGTCACATTTGTACCAAGGAAGGATATGAACACGTTGGTTTCATTTAGATCGGTTTTAGACTGCCTACTCTCCATTTTCCAAATAATCATACTGCTCATGGATGAGATTCTTAGTGACAAGCGGTCCAGTTTTGCAAACATGCAGAGAATGGAGAATTGCCAGCTCACATTGCTTTGGAAGAGAGCAAAAACTTGCCTCCTACCTGGAGGTTATTTTTAATTTTCTTGACCTTTCCAGAGGATTTTTTTTTTGTACAAGTGTGCTAAAATTAGTTAAAGTAATAATTGCATTAGGAATGAAAAAATGTAGCCAGGATAAAAATATTACTTCATCTTAAAAAAAAAAATACAAGGGAGCTCAACCTGTGTCAGCCAATGTGTTGCTTGAAAAATTTACTGTAAGCAGCGGGGCAATTAAATGTTAAATGTTTTTAAACTAACTGGGATCAAAAGGTAAGCTGTGGGGCTTGATTTAATTCTGTTAAGGCACCTTACCTTAGCCATACCATATCAGGGCGCTTCAAGCCTTTAAAAAAAAATTTACCATAGATTTTGTAAAAAAAAAAAATTACAAATAAAACTGGATTAACATTGATGTCAAGTAGGCCAACAGAGTAAGGCCTAAGCCTCTAGATGAGGCAATCTTTTTGGTCCAAGAGTCCCTCCCCAAAAGACAAAGTCTACCTGTGATGATGTTGGTGCCCTAGTAAACAAAATGGTGGGTGTGAGGAATGAGGAAGGTTGCACTTGGCCACCCCAGAGACTAAGTGCCAGAGGTTGTGCTTGGCCCAGAAACTAAGCCCCAGAGGCACTGCGAACATTGGTTGTGGCTGTGCATGTCTGGGAGGCGATGAGGGCACAAGCTATGCCTGCTGTCTTCTCCTGCAGTGATGCCAGTGCTTCCGTTACTTGGGCAGACAGCTTGACGCTGGGTGGCAAGCAAAATAGCCTAGTGTGCCACTGTTAGCTGATATGCCAGGGGGTTGTTTACCCCATGGTAGAACCCTTCTCTGGTTATATGTGAGGGTCTTGTGTAATAAGTGGGGCCTGTTCTAATGGACTAGCCCTTTAAAATTTACCCACTGGAGCTTGGCAGTCCTAGAAAAAATAAAGAAAAAAAATAAGGCCTCATCTACTTTCAGGAAGTTCCTATCATAGAGTTCCTGGCATTTTCAAGAGCTACCTGGAAGTGAAAAGAGTAGCTCTAGGAATTGCCAGAAACTCTAGGATAAGAACTTCTGGTTTTACTATAGTTTCCAGCAATTCCTAGAGCTACCCTTTTCACTTCCAGGTAGCTCTAAAAATAATGGGGAAATCTATGGTAAGAATTTTCTGTAAGTAGACAAGGGCTTGCTTTTCTTTTTACATTTTTCTCCCAGGACATTGCCCCACTCTACAACCCTCCCTAGCAACCCTAGTAGACACTAGTGAAGTGGTTAGTGTATCTGCCCTGAGGGAGAATGCAGTATCCTTGCTCACACCTGGATCTGATGAAGTAGCTGTCACTACACCTGTCCCCTTCAGCCTTACTCCAACAAAGATTGCCACAGAAAAAAGGTACATTTAACACTTATATATTCTAGGCATTGTTTCCCCCCCGCCTTTAGTGTAAATGCTAGAATCAAACCTATCCTGTTACAGCATTTTAATTTTTACTTTATTTCCATATTTGTAACCCTCTTTTCTCCCATTAGGGACCCAAAGCAGCTTACTGCATTATTCGCCTCCCCTCCATTTTATCCTCACAACAACAACCCTGTGAGGTAGGTTAGGCTGAGAGAGAGTGGCTGGCCTAAGGTCACCGAGTGAGCTTCTAAGGCAAAGTGGAGATTTGAACCTGGGACTCCCAGTTCCTAGTGTAAAATCCTACTCATACTTGCTACATCTTGCATAATGATAAAATAAAACCATTGCAAAAACAGATTTAATTTTGCCAAATTCCCTAATAAATATAATCACAATAGCTTAATGAATGAGGTGACTAGTCTTTGAACCCTCAACTCTCAGGTGCAAGGGCTCTAGTTTAACTTTTTACGAAGTTCCTCCCTAGTAACTGGATAAACCACAAAGAATGTTCAGCTATATTCCAGATACTCAGGAGATAAAACAGAATGCACACAGGGTTCAAGGGACAATGATGCTCCTTTATCTCCAACCTCACAGTTTGATCATTTCACCTACTAAGGAGAAAGAGATGGCTAGTTTTATCCAGGTTGCTCTTTCTACCTTCTTACCCATGCATTCCTTCACAGCTATAGCAGACTCCGGGGACAAAGAATTTCTGTGGCACCAGCAAGAAGAAATGAAACAGTAGCTACATGTTTGGAAAGGTACATGACATTTTTATAGGATTCTTGGAGGCCTGGGCTGGAAATGGTAAATACAAGTGCAGGACATTAAAGGACTTGGGAACATAAGAAGAGCCCTGCTGGATCAGACCAGTGGTCCATCTAGTCCAGCATCCTGTCACACACAGTGGCCAACCAGTTCCTCTTTATGACCAACAACAGGGCATAGAGGCTGAGGCCTTCCCCTGATGTTGCCTCCTGGCTCTGGGATTCAGAAGCTGACTTTTGAACGTGGAGGCGCCCTTCAGTCACCATGGCTAGTACCCATTGATAGGCCTATCCTCCATGAATCTAATCCCTTTGAAGCTGTTTATTCCTGTGGCCATCACAACATCTCTGGCAACAAATTCCACATTTTAATCATTCTCTGGAAAACAGTATTTCTTTTTGTCCGTCCTGAACCTACTACCCATCAGGTTTATTGGATGCTCTCGAGTTCCAGTATTTTGGGAGAAGGAGAAAGAATTTTCTTTGTCAACTCTCTCCATCCCATGCATAATTTTATAAACTTCTCTCATGTCCCCCCTTAGTCATCTCCTTTCTAAACTGAAAAGTCCCAGTCTCTTCAGCCTTTCCTCATAGGGCAGGTGCTCCAATCCCCTAATCATCTTGGTTGCCCTCCTCAGTACTTTTTCCAGCTCTGCAATGTTCAGAACTATACACACTATTCCAAAAAGGTTGCACCATATTATTTCTATGATGCAGGGTTAATCTTACAATTTTAAGAAAGATTTCAGATTTTCCTGCAAACCTGGGGTGCTTTCCAGATATGTAGAAAGATCTGTCTTGTCTGTTCATGGCTGGAATCACTGGGTTTAAGTATCCATAGTTTTGGCCACGTTGAGCATTAGATACACTGACCATGCTAGGCACCCCCTCCTGCAAATCAGACTGATTTTCCAGAATACATATCCACTTCCCATTTCTTCTCAGAGGTATAAAAGACATTTTGAGTACATTCTGGGTTATTAGATATTGCCATTTGTTTGAAAATGTGAAAGGTTCTGTTAAATAAGAGGGTAATTTTGAGGCTCACATTTACCATGGGGTAATCTGATTTATAAGATCACCTCAAGTACAGCTTGAATATTGTTTTCTCCTCTGTAGGCAGACCTTGAATTTGTGAGGTGTGTTTTTCAGAGAAGGAAACTTGGCAAAACAGATGTCAGAATATATACTGACAACTGAGCCATTGTTCGAAAAGCGCTTGCCTTTGAACGGGATGGCATTTGAACACAGAGCTTAAGTGCCAGCTTTGAATTAATTTTGCGTTGAAATTCTCGTGACAGACTTTGCACCTGTCCCAGGTGCAGAATAAAAATTTTGAATGTTCCTGTAATCCTCTGCTCAAGTACCACAGGGCTGAATATGCACACAGGGCAGCGATAGGTCAGGAACACTTTCTTTTTCATAACCAGATTCTCCCCAGCCCGTAACGCAACTCTGAATTTGTACATTGTGCAAAAGATAAAATTAATTTTCTGTATGGTTTCTTATCTTAAAATTGTATCCCACCTTTTTCCAACTAGGAGATATTCTCTGGCCCTCTTTAAAATGGCAGGGTCACAGGAAACGTTTGCTTGGATGTCACCATGTTATGAATTGTCCCAAACACAACGAAATCCTATTAGTTTGAATAATACAAGTGAGGCTGCCCAGCACAACTAGAAACACATTTCAGGTTCAGGGTGGGTGGTTTGTGCAGTGATTTTTAGTCAGGAGAACTAAACTCTCCGAGTTCCAAATTGTTGTTCTTGGATACATGAAGAGATAATTTTTTTTAAAAGCAAGCAGCGTCTTTTACAATCATGGAATTGTTCAATATGTAGCAACACCAGTGTTACCCAGCACCTAAGTACATTTTATTGTTTATAATAGTAATCACTTAATATGCATATCCAGCAAGCTAGCCTGAGATAAGGGTGGTTCTCAGAAATCCAGAATACAGAAGGGATTCTCTCCCTTCCATCCCACACAGAGCTCCTGTTTATATAGAACTAGATAACAAAGATATGTATGTAACAATGATATGCCTGGCTGGGATCATGGGTGGCCCTACGCAAACCTACGGCTGAAAGATATATTTCCTCCATTTTAGGATTACTGAACTGGAGCTGAGAGCACGGGCTGTAGAAACTCAAGTTAGATCTGTGGTCTGTTGATCAGCTAAGGCAGAGGTGGACAAATTGCGGCCCGGGGGCCACATGCGGCCCGCCACAGAGTATTTTGGGGCCCGCCAAGACAGTCAGCCACAGGAAAATGTTCTCTATATTTGGGTCTACATATATTTGTGAGCAAAATTTTTCTTGCATGAAGATCAACAAAAGTAAATATAGATGCTCTTTGACAGACATTAACTTGCAGGCTGTGATGAGAATCTCAAGAAGCAATCTCACTCCTGATTTCAAAAAAATTGTAGAAAAGTGTGATAGGGTACATTTGTCTCATTAAACTGATTCTAAAATTAAATGTGTTTGCAGCTATAGATGATATGAAATCAGCACAATAAATAAATTGAATAAAACTACCACTATTTAATTTAATTTATATTTATTGATTTTTATGATACAATTTATACTTTTTCTGAAATGCAAAGTTAAGTAATGAATGCAATCATTTAAAAAGGTGCGGCCCTCCGCTAACCTCCGCTCCCACAAAGCGGCCCCCGAGCCAAAACAATTGCCCACCCCTGAGCTAAGGGACCTATGTCCCAGTATGCCAACTACAGTCATCAGGCAGGCCATTTCTTGGCTACCCCACCACTTAGGGCAGCCCATCAGGCATCGACTGGAGCCCAGGCCATTTCCATTGTGGCTCTGGCTCTGTGGAATGGGCTCCCTGAAGAGGTGAGGGAGACCTCCTTCCTTGAGAACTTCAGGAGGTGCTGCAAGGCCTGCCTTTTTGGGCTGAGTGCCCATACAATCCACAGCTAGGGTTGCCAGGTCCCCTCTGATCACTGGCAGGGAATGGAGGGGCACTGTTGCCAGATCCAAGTTGGGAAACTCCTGCAGATTTGGGGATGGAGCCCAGAGAGGACAGGGACCTCAGTGTGGTACAGTACCATAGAGTCCACCCTCCAAAGCATCCATTTTCTCCAGAGGAACTGATCTCTGCAGTCTGGAGATGAACTGTAATTCTGGGGGGTCCCCATGGCCCACGTGGAGGCTGCCATCCCTATCCACAGCTAAGTCCCAGCAGCCCCAGACCTGACGACAATATCAGCTGAATGAGAGCACAAAATCAATTTGTAGAGCATGTGTGTTGTGTTTTAATGGTGACTGCCATGCGGTCAGGCCATGCGGTCCGGGGCAAGCACATGGCCAGGTGCAGTCAGAGCTTCACTCCACAACACAATAGACTGGCCGGATTGTAATTCAGACCAATGGGTCAGCCAGGATACAAATAGGGGCCAATGACCTGGGGAGACTTAATTGTATTAATTGTAATCCTATCAAAGTGTGTGGGCGAGGCCAGGGGTGCGGTTTAGGTGCACATATAAGCAGACCCCCGAGCTCAGCTCAGACATGTGTTCCTGAACCTCCTAATAAACCATGAGCTGATTTCACTTGAATGCGTCTCTGGACTGAGTACTTTATAACGTGATTGATGATGATGATGAAGACAGGTTGGTTTTTATGCTCCGCTTTTCACTACCTGAAGGCATCTCAGAGCAGCTTACAATCGCCTTCCCTTCCTTTCCCCACAACAGATACCCTGAGGGGTTGGTGGGGCTGAGAGAGCTCTGCGAGAACTGTGACTGACCCAAGGACACCCAGCTAGCTGCATGCGGAGGAGGAGTGGGGAATCAAATCCAGTCTCTAGATTACAGTCCACCGCTCTTTACCTCTACGCCGAACTGGCTCTCTCAAACTGCTGCTTACTATCCAAATACCTTCCTGTGCAGGGACGTGGGAGTGTTACTCAAAAGTCCCTCACAGTGCGGATCTGCTTTGGGGGGGGGGGGGGGCGGCAGGAAAGCGCCCCTCTACATCAGTGCCAGGTTCCCTTTCTCTTGATGGCAACCAATTTTTTTAACGACTTTTAGCACATCGGCATGTAGAGAACTCTCTTGTATTCACACCGAAATACAAATGATCTAGCTGGTCTCGATTTATTTATCTAGCCAACTGGAATATTTCTATGCTGCCTCTTCCAAGTCCTGCTCAAAGCAGCCTACAAGTAAAAACCACAGAATAAGCCACAAACCGTTGAAAAAACAAAAGCAGCATAAAAATCCGTAAAACAGGAGCACGTCATTTTTTTTTAATTTTAAATTTTATTGAAAAGCTTGAACAAATACAAATAATAACACCAACAGTATCAACAACAAATTGAGCCTAGTTTGGCTTTCAGTTCTGTATTAATACCTACCTTCCACATCTCCATTTCGCCTTTTAAATCTTTCAATCATGTGATCAGATTAAATATAGCAGATTCTATCTTCTATGACAGACCTATACTGCCCCATAAACCTGAAATTAGATCAGAAGTGTATCCATGAAGGATAAGCAGAGTTGGTTGGGAGTATATCTTTGTCTGTCATGTATTGATGGATAGAACCAGATAGATTCAAAGCGAGATGATGCAGTAGGGCATAGGCATCAACTACAGGGGGGGGAGGGCTCGGGGGCTCAGGCCACCCCTGAAGTTTCCCGGGGGGGGACTGAGCCCCCCCCAGTGAAATGGGGCACCTGCCCCCCACCGTTGCCGCTGCGCCTCCCTTGCCGCCTGCCCACCCACTGCTGCTGCAGGAGCCTCCCGGCCGGCCAACCCACTCACTCTCTCCCTCCCTCCTCCCTCCCTCCCGGGGCATCCGAGGACCGCCCCAACGTGATGGCGTCACCAGGATGGCCCCGGGAGGGAGAAAGCAAGTGGGTTTAGGGAAGCCAGCTGGCCAGCAGGTGGGCGGGGGCTCTTGTGGCGGCGGTGGTGGCAGTGGGGACATGGTGCAAGAGCCCCAGCCCCCCCCCCAGGAATTTACTAACTCTACACCCCTGCAGTAGGGGGATCTTTGTTTGATAGTTGAATGACATTCATGATTTTCGCTAAAATAAATTGGTCCCATATTTTATTGTGCCAGATTTGGATAGTTGGGGGAGTGCCTAGTTTCCAGACTGAGGCTATTGCTGTTCTTGCCATGGCCAATAAAATTGAAATTAACTCTTTAAGAGCTACTGTTCCAACCGTCGGATCTATAAGGTTAAGGAGAGCCCTTTCAGGATGGGTAAGTTAAACAAAGTAATCTTATTGACTAGTCTGATGACTTCATGCCAGAAGGGATATATTTTGGGACACTCCCACCAACAGTGGAAGTATGAACCTATGTGGCCGCAGTTTTTCCAGCATAAAAGTGACGTAGAACACCATTTTCCGTCCTCCATTTTATCCTCACAACAGCCCTGCTAGGTAGGTTAGGCTAAAAGTGAGCGCCTGGCCCAAGGTCACCTAGTGAGCTAAAGATTCGCACTTGGGTCTCCCAGATCCTACTCCTGTGCTCTGCCCACTATGCCGTGTCCCCAGGAGGTCTTCCACCCAGGTATCTATCAACAATTCTGAAAGTCAAGTACATCCTCCAAGGATTTAGTTATCCACCTTTGGGAACCCAACACTGTATTATTCTCCTCTCCCCCATTTTATCCTCACAACAACCGAGTGAGGTAGGTTAGGCTGAGAGTATGAGACTGATCCATGGCCACCAAACCAGTTTCCATGGCAGAGTAGGGGATTCATATCTAGCTGTCCCAGATCCTAATGAAGACCTCTAACCGCTACACAACACTAGCTGTCTATTTCACTCTCCTATACAAATTCCTCTTCCTTTCCATAGCTACTTTACATTTGATACAGCATTACTTCTGCATTGACACCACCCAAGGTTAACGATAACCAAGATTATCCTCAGTGACCAGGGTTTGAACTGGCGTTGCAAACCTTAGCAGTCTGGTCAGCATCGATACAGACATGATACCACAATGTTCCTAAAGCTAAGCATGGACTTTGCACAGGAAAGAGGGAAGGAAACATACAAATTTCCAGCACACCAAGCTGTTGTGTTTTAATAGCTGTTTTGTGAGTTATTTCATAACTGAAGTTGTAGAAGTGTGTTCCATTAGGGAGACCGCAGCCTGTTGCTGGGCAGACCAGGCCTTTCTTTACTGAAAGAAAAAAAGCGGAGTGGAAGCAAGAGGAAGAAAGATGGAGGAGAAAGTAGGGCAGCTGCTGTAAGGGACAGAAGAATAAAATCCGATGTCAAGAATCCTGTTGTCTCCTTGCCTGCATTAAGCTACAAAACAAATTGGCACATTTGGCAAAATTGGCAAAACACATAGTGAACCACGGAGAGACAGTAATCAGTTCTTCAGGCCTGGCAGTGTTCCCTCTAAGCTGAGTTAGTGTGAGCTAGCTCACAGTTTTTAAGCCTCTGGCTCAGAGTTTTTTAGCCTCCGGCTCACACATTTTTGTCTTAGCTCAGGAAGGATGGCTCCAGAGCAGACTAATCTATGCAGCAGCCAAATTGCTCTCTCACAACTTTAATGTCAGCAGCTCACAAAGTAGAATTTTTGCTCACAAGTCTCCACAGCTTAGAAGGGAGCATTGATGCTTGATAAGGATCTTCTTCAGATTTGCTACTGTAAGGTTTGAAGAAACTTCTGGGGGTGGGGTGCGGGGGGGGGCCTTACTTGTCCCACTTACTGTTGCCAACCTCCAGGCAGGGGCAGGAGATCTCCCAGAATGACCACTGGTCTCCAAGCTACAAAGACAGTTTATTTATTCTTCATTAGTTTATTTAAAAAATGTATTCCACTGCTCCTGGAGAAAATGGCTGCTTAGGAAGGTGGACTGTATGGCAATATACCCTACTGAGGCCCCTCCCCTCCCTAAAGCCCGCCCCTCCCAGGTGCCACTTTCAGATCTCCAGGTATTTTTGAACCCAGACTAAGCAAGTGCTAGTCCCACTGCCTAACTGCTACTGCCTTCCAGGACAGAACAAGTGAATATATAGAGTGTTCATTATCCTATGCTGATGTTGACTGATGGCTCCCAATACAATTCTGACTGACTGAGCATTGCGTTTTGAAATACCACTCATACCTGGGCCCAAAAATTCCATTTACTTTTGTCCTACAACCAAGTGTTCAGCTCCTTGAAAAGTTCACAGTTTGCTCTCAGTGGTACCACAATGGCCCGGATGCCTTCCCCCACCTTTCTTCATACCTGGCCCTGGAGAACCTCCACTCCCATGGGAACAACTGAAGTCTTATTTCAGTAATTATTTGCCTGCTGTAGAAACCACTGACCTTAACCCAGAAAGGGAAAATCTTCAGGAATCTTCCTCCCATCTCTGAATTGCCACAAGACTCAACTCCATATGATCTATGGCACTAGATGATCACCACGTGGAACAGTGGTCACCGGGGGTGGGGGGGTATTTGTGAATTCCCTGCATTGTGCAGGAGGTCGGACTAGATGACCTTGGAGGTCCCTTCCAACTCTATGATTTAACCCATTATTAAATGTTGTGTCAGAACGTTTCAAGTTCTATTCATGCTCACAGTTAATGCATGAGCCCACTGATCAATGCACAGCAGCAACTTGTGAATTTGCTAATTTTACACATGAGATGATCGGGGGCCAGGTAGTCAGGAAGCCTAATGATTCTAAAACCCAAGGAAAAAAATGTCTCATGACAAAGGGCTTGACTTTGGCACAATCTACAGAAATTGCCTGAAGAGTAGAAAGTGCTCTCCGCTGTGCTAAATCATTGTCTCCCCAAACAGTAATCCCTGACTCAGTGGATGTTCAGGCTGTACAGAACAAAAATGTTAGCAACATGTCTTCAAAGGGGGAAAAAACCCGCTAATACAGCTCCTTTGCAACCACAGCATACCTATCATTGCTATCAGTGTGGTAATCCTAGCCATGAAGCAGATTTTACTGGATGTCCTGCAGGGATAGTAACATACAAGAAGTGCAATAAAAAGGGACATTTTGCTAGAGTTTGTAAGTCTGTAGTTAACAGTGTATCAGAAACTGAAGGGAATACAGATACTGATCCTTCTGACCAAATTCTCAGTGTGGCCCCAGCATTTCCTTCTCCACATTGCCTGGTGCGAGTTAATGACCACGACTGAGAGTTAATGACCATCTTCAATAACTTTTTAAAAAAATTGTTTACAAATATGCAGATACAGAATAGATACAAGATATCAAAACCCAAAATTGTCAATACCCTTTCCCTGTTTGGTGTAGTGGTTAAGTGCGTGGACTCTAATCTGGGAGAATCGGGTTTGATTCCCCACTCCTCCACTTGCAGCTGCTGGATGACCTTGGGCGAGCCATAGTTCTGTCAGAGCTGTTCTCTCAAGGAAAGATCTGAAAAGAGCTCGCTCAGCCCCACCTACCTCACAGGGTGTCTGTTGTGGGGAGGGGAAGGGAAAGGAGTTTGTAAGCCACTCTGAGTGAAGGGCGGGGTATAAATCCAATCTCTTCTTCTTCTTCTTCTGTATTGATTTCTAGCAGCTTGAGTAAAACAGGACATCAATACTCCACCCCTTAACATGATACAGCTACCCTCTCTTTAAATGGCCCACATACTGCTTTTGGGGATTTTTTTTTTAAAAAAGACCTTTCCCAGATATTTGCATGTAGGGAAATTACTTTCCCAGTCTTGACACTCATCACCAACAAAACAGTACCAAAAATAAAAAGAAGCTGCATCCTTTGGGCAGTACCATCTTCAAGAACTTGAAGGATGTCGTATAGAAGATGGTACGGAGTTGTTTTCTGTTGCCCCAGAAGGTTGGACCAGAACCAGTGGGTTGAAATTAAATCAGAAGAGTTTTCAGCTAAACATTAGGAAGAACTTCCTGACAGTTAGAGTGGTTCCTCATTGGAACAGGCTTCCGTGGCAGGTGGTGGGCTCTCCTTCCTTCATTGGAGGTTTTCAGACAGAGGCTCGATGGCCATCTGACAGCAATGCTGATTGTGTGAGAGGCAGATCACGAGAAGGGAGGGCAGGAAGGGTTGCCTCAGTGCTTCGTTCTTGTGGCCCTTTCTTACACACGCAGGGAAATGCTGATTGCCACTTTGGGGTCAGAAAGCAGTTTTCTCCAGGCCAGTTTGGCCAGGGATCCTGGAGGTTTTTTTGTCATCTTCTGGGCATGAAACAGTGGTCACTTCAGGTGCGGAGGGGGAGATAGTTGTGAATTTCCTGCATTGTCCAGGGGGTTGGACTAGATGACCCTGGAGCTCCCTTCCAACTCTATGATTCTAGATCAGAATGTTTGGAGATTCCGGTTCTCCGTGTACGATAATTCCTCATCATCTGTACACAGTGCTATTTGCTATGGACTGCCCATCGCTGCATTCTTCAGATGTATGCCCAGGAAGATATGGTGGGTCTCCCATTGCTATCAAAGGCTCCTTTATTGCTAAGCTTCAATACAAAGCTGGAGGAGCTCCGGAGGAGGAGTAAGCAGCAACAGGTGAGCCCTTATCCCTCCTCCCCAAGCAGCAACAGTGAGGCCAGCCCGCCAAGCCTTCTCCCCCCCCCCAGCAGCGGCGAGGCCGGCCCACCAAGCATTCTCCCCTTCCCACAGTGGCGGCCGCAGTGAGGCCTGAGTGGCTCACAGCCGCCGGCCCACCAAGCCTTCTCCCCCCCCCCCAGCAACAGCGGACAGTTCCCAGAGTGTTCTCTGTGCATGCGCAGGAAACACTCTTTTACTTTTGGGGGGATTTAAGTATTCCCCAAATAATTTTTTTAACTTTTCGATTTTTCTGCACACCTGGGGAGTCCCTCAAGTGTGCAGGAAAATCTCTTTGCCCCCTAGGTGCCCCCGATGTGCAGATTTAGATATCCACATGCAGGGGGCACCTTGGCTATTAAATATATAACAAGCAGAGGGACCCGTGATACTCATGGGGGGGGGACCTCACAGCTAAGGAGGAAGCGGCCCAGGTAAGCTCCCCCCCCGGGCTCCGATGGTGAGGCCTGGATGCCTCCCAGCCACTGGGCCCACCACCGATCTCCCCTTGGGCTCCGACAGCGAGGCCTGGATGCCTCCCAACCGTCAGACCCACCACAAGAGTTCCCAGAGCATTTTCTGCGAATGCACTTTTACTTTTGTGGGGATTTAAATATCCCTGTATAGTTTTTTAAAAAGTTTTCAGATTTTTCTGCACACCTGGGGAGTCCCCCAAATGTGCAGGAAAATCTCTCTGCCCCCCAAGTGCCCCCAATGTGCGGATTTAGATATCCGCATGCACAGGGGGCACTTGGCTATTAGTATATAGATATGTAACCCAGAGGGATGTTTCCATACAAGGCTGGAGTCATCAAAGGGGTCTCTAAATTATGCTGGATACTAACAGTATGGAACCTGTCTTGCAAACTACAGAAAGTTCATGTATGGACATTATTACTGTTTCCAGATGTCACTGATAATCTTGGGGTGGCGAGAAAGTTCAAGTACAAGATTAAGCTCAAAGAAAATGCTGTACCAATAAAACATAAAGTAAGAAATGTACCCACTGCAGTGAGACAACCACTCAAGGAAGAGATTCTCAAATTGTGCAAAGATGATATCATTGAAACTGTTGGTTTCTCAGAGTAGGTTCCTCCCATTATTTTAGCCAGGAAGACCAATGGGTCAGTTCATATGTATGTGGACCCAAGAGACCTCAGCTCAAATGTTGTGGACTTTTATCCTCTGCCCAATATCAATGAAATGCTGCTTACTCTCAAAGATGCCCAGGTCTCTACCACTCTGGATTTATCCTCTGCTTGCCACTAGATCCCTTTCTTAGAAGAATTGTGTAAGTACAAAGGCTTTATTATGCTGAAAGGCTTATTCCAATTTGAACAGATGCCTTTTGGGTTGGCTTCTGCAGCATCCATCTTCCAAAGAAAGATGTATGCAATTTTTGGAGACACCAGAAGCGTTACATACTTCCAAGATGACATTCTGGCATATAGCAGAGATCAATCTAAACATGATACCAATCTTAAGAGTTACAGAAAACCTACTGCAACATAGACTTACCATCACCAAAGATAAATGCCAATTTTGGACAGACTCTGTGACTTACCTGGGACATACTGTGTCACAGATGGGCACAGTGCCAAAATCAAACCTAGTAAAAGCCATTTAGGGATGCACCAGAACCAGACAACAAGGACAAACTTCAATCTTTCCTTGGATTGTGTATTCTCAAAGTTTGTACAACAATTTGCCGCAAAGGTAGCTCCATCTTGCACCATCTTCTAAAAAGCATGTGGAATGTTAATAGGATGCACAATGCCAAAGAGTTTTATTCTGTTTCCACCAGCAAGGTTCTGTGTCCTTTAGATTCTGAGAAGCAAAAATTGTAACTACAGATGCATGTGAGTATGGTCTTGGTGCTGTTTTGGCTCAGCTAAAAATGGCAAAGAAGTTACTATTTGCTTCTTGAGCCCTGACAGACTCTGATAAAATTATATTCTGTTACTGAAAAAGAGGCTTTGGCATGTTATTGGGCATTAAGACATTTTAGAACCTACTTGTGGGGTAGAAAATTTATTTTGAGGTCTGACCACAAACCTCTGTCAGCCCTAGGAAAAAACAAGAGTCCAGTAACACCATAAAAACTAACAAAATTTGTGGCAGGGTATGAGCTTTCATGAGTCACTGCTCACGTCTTCAAATAACTTCTTCAGAAAGTTTATACTCTGCCACAAATTTTGTTAGTCTTTATGGTGCTACTGGACTCTTGCTCTTTTCTACTGCTACAGACAAATTAACACTTGCTGTGTCAGCCATCTTGCTCTGCCAGCCCTGTTTATTACAAAAAGTTCCAGTAGTGCCATTCCAAGGATTGCTAAATGGGCTAGAAAGCTAATGGACTTTGACTTGGGAACTGTGTATCTTCCAGGAGTCAAGAACACGAATGAAGATTGTTTATCTCATTTGCCTATGCCTTATGTTGAGTACAGTGGAGAATTTAATAATGATGGAAACGTTATTATTGCTCAGATCATGCAGGATCTGTCCTTGGTAGATGAATGAATTCTGAGAAATGACTGCCTTCTTGTTCCTACAAGCCTGCAAGAATATTTGACTCACCATTCCCATGAGGGTCATCTGGGAATGACTCTGACCAACAGATGACTATGGCAAGATTTCTGGTGGCCAGAGATGGACAAACAAATTGAGGACATGGTAAGGAATTGTATAACCTATACCAGTAGGGGCAAGTCACTCCTTTAACACCACTGGACTATCCTTTCTATTCATAGGAGAAATTAGCCCTTGACATAATGGAGTCATCTGAAGATCAGCCACTGGTCCAGAGTTTTGCCACTGTGATAGTGGACTACCATTCAAAATGACCTGATGTGACATTTGTTGCTAAGGTTACCACAGAAACAGTGCTCAAATTCATGTATTTAGTTTTTCCAGGGAAAGATTCCCTAAAAGTACTCATGACAGACAATGGGGTACGACTAATCTCTGCTGAAATGCAAATTTACCATCACACCAATGATTTTAAGCACACAGCTATTTCCTGATATCACCCAAAAGCTAATGGCCTTGTTGAAAGACTGAACAGATTAGTAGAGGAGTATCAAGAGATTGCTAGGAACCAAGCCAGCAACACCAGGGCCAGCAGCTTTACAGGAAACGCTGGTTGCTTACAGGACTACCCCAAACTCTGTGACAGATGTATCTCCCTTTGAATTGCTGAGAGGATGGAAGGCTAGGGTCAAGAGATGGAGAACGTTACGTCTGCTTTAAGCCTAGTCAGTGGAAAGTAGTTCAGAATCCCTTGATGCGTGACTGGCTCATTACAGAATGGAAGCCCTTTTCAGTTGTTATGGTTTTGGCGATCCAACAGTGCGTAAGGGGAGAACACACTATCCTCTCAAAATTCATGGTCACCACTGTATGTGAACAGGGCAATGGGCAAATTTTGTCGAGCTTTGGTACGCACGATTGGAAATCCAGATTTCTGAGGGTACAAGTTTCAAGATACCAAAGCTGGAAGGCATACGCATGTCCTGTTCACACAAAATGGTGACTGTGCTTATTGTAAGGACTGTGGGTAGATCGCTGTCCTTTTACTCCAGGTGGGAGCCCCAATCTCATAACAACTGAACTGGGCTTCTGTGTTCAGGAAATGGTTGTGAACAAATCTTATTAGGCGATAAGAAAATATTTACCGTTTTTCTCTTTTGCCGCAATCTACTGCAGAGCTCTTCTGGAGAAGCCCAGTTGAGACCTGGGAGTGTTGTAATGTTCTTGCACAGCCCCCATTAATTCCCATGGGCCTGGTTCAGTGGATTGTGCCCTAAGCCTTTATTTTCCTCTTTGATCTGGAGCACAATTGTGCATTCAACGTTTTAGATTCCGTTACAAATCACTGCATTTATAAGCAGTAAAGAAGAACGAAATTCAGAAAATTCCCCCGAGGTGGTTCTAGTTTTATACAATGTTTGCTTTTAAGGAGCTCATCTTTCAAACACTATTTTATTTTTATCTTTATGTAATGAGGCTATTTCTGGCTTTAAAATATATCTATCTGTTTGGGCAGCTGAATAACATGACTGTATCTTTGTGGACATTTGAGGGCTGTGGCAATGAAGACTACACACTTTGACCCATGCTTAAGTGCTAAACAGGAGAGCCAGGATGGCTCATGACCATTCCTGTAGAACACAAAGCCTTCTGATAACACAAGACCCCACCCCAATACTCTTTACTGCTTTTTATTGTGTTTTGCTTTTGTTGGTTTTACTGATTTTTATTTATTTTTTTGTTAGTCGCCATAGCAAGCAATCTTAAGCAGGTATTCTCAGAAGCATCCCATTTTATTCAGTGGGACTTACTCCCAGTAAACTGGTTTTAGGATGCCAGTCTGAGGCTGCAATCCCATGCACATTCTTCTGGGAATACGTTCCATCACTGCTTGGCAAGAGAAATCAGCAAGATTTTTGACTGAGCACCAAAATGTTTTCTTTATTCATCTATACCCCACCTTTCTCCCCAGTGGGGACCCAAGCAGCTTATCTTATTCTCCTCTGCTCCATTTTATCCTCACAACAACCCTGTGATGTAGCTTAGGCTAAGAGTGTGTGAGAGGCTCAAGGTTACCTTGGAAAGCTTCCATGGCAGAGCAGGGATTCAAACCCGGGCCTTCCAGATCCTCATCTGATTCTCGGACCACCCTAACACACTCTGGGGTCACCTCTGATTTCTTCCTCTCACCGACTTCTACTCTAGTGTGGCTATGCATTGCCTGACAACCAGTATGTGTGTGTGTGTGGGGGGGGTCTTTCTGCTGGCGAGGGCCCTCGCTGGGGACATAAATGACGTTGCTAGCAATGTTCTTATGTCACTTCCAGGTGTACAGGAAGTGACATCAGCACATCACTGGGGGGAATGCTGGGGATGCTCTGGCGTTTGGACAAAACTCTATATCAGAATATCCCTGATGTCTCCTGGTGATCTGCTGATGTCACTTCTGGGCATAAGGGGAGTGACATCAGCGTGTCAGGATGCTGCCAACGTTCTCCTTCATTTCCCACTATTTATTCTCCTGCTGCCACTCACCTATTCTAATCACATGGTGGCCTTCTGTTAGAAGCCAGTCCCTCCTGTAGAGACTTGCTCTCAGCTTAGATTATCCCTCCACATTTTAATCCTGCTGGCTTCTAAAAGAGACAAATAATATGAAATTGCTGAGCAGTCAGGTTAGAACGGATAAAAGGAAGTACTTCGTCACTCAAAGAGTGATTAACACATGGAATTCACTGCCACAGGAGGTGGTGGCAGCTACAAGCATGGATGGCTTCAAGAGGGAATTGGATAAACATATGGAGCAGAGGTCCATCAGTGGCTATTAACCACAAGGTATAGATAGGAACTCTCGGTCTGGGGCAAGTGATGCTCTGTATTCTTGGTGCTTGGGTGGGGCAGTGTGGGAGGGCTTCTACTGTCCTGGCCCCACGGGTGGACCTCCTGAGGGCACCTGGTGTTTTTGGCCACTGTGTGACAGTGTTGGACTGGATGGGCCACTGGCCTGATCCGACATTGGCTTCTCTTATATTCTTTACTATCGCAGCAGAATACTTCAAGACACTTTTCTAACATAATTTCTGTTGCCTCCCTTTATAACAATAGCCACCCTAAATGACTGTTTCAACTCACTGGATGAAAGTCCGCAAATAAACTCAAATGAAAAATGTTAAATGCACATAATGTAAATTCAGTAGCACAATATGAAAAAGTGTGCTTGCACAAGAAAGCTTATACCTTTAATAAACCTTTTGTTGGTCTTAAAGATGCCACTGGACTCTAAATTTGTTCAATAGAACAAAGTCTGAGTCCAGTGGCACCTTTAAGACCAACAAAGTTTTGCAGATCAGTGATCACTGGCTTAGAGGAAAACGATGCAGCTGTTTTTACATCTGAAATGCCTTTTGTCAAAATAAAATAGGCAGGGGGAGTCGGACTGATATATCCCAGATGAGGATCTGGCATTAAGTCCAGTGCTGGAGTTAGCAAAATTGATGCTAAAGTGTTATTTTAGGAACAGCCCAGCCCCGTCTCTGTTAAGGAAATTTTAACTAGAATAACTGTCTTTGCCAGAATTAGACAGGATATTTCTCTCAGAAGTTCTTTCAGCATTATATGTATTATATTGGATTATGTCCACACATATATGAAGTTTGAGTCCTGTGGGACCTTTAAGACCAATAAAGTTTTATTCAAGGTATAATCTTTCGTGTGCATGCACACTTCGTCAGATATATTGAAATGGAAGTTACTAGTCCATACATATAGGTAGAAGGTGACTGGTAACTTCCGTTTCAATCTATCTGAAGAAGTGTGCATGCCTTGAATAAAACTTTGTTGGTCTTAAAGGTACCGCTGGACTCAAACTTTGTTCTGCTGCTTCAGACCAACACAGCTGCCCCCCTGTATATGTTAGGATAGGCAAATTTTATAGTAAGGCTGAATTTTGACAATCTGATGCCATTTTTGTGTACATCCATTAACGCAGAGATATACCAATGAAAGCCCACAGGCTTCTAAGTGAAGTTGACCAAATCCACCAGTGTACGTCCAACATGTCGGATAACTCTGTCAATAGTCTGGGATTGTCAACACTCACCAAATTATAGACATTTGCAATTTGTTTCAATACTGTAGGAGCAAACATCTGAAATGGATTTTATTGTTTTAATTTGTATGGGGAGGGAATTACTAGCCGTCAAAATGGAAATCTAAACCGAACCAACCAATGATTTAATGTCTATAGAAAATGTGTGTGTGTTGAGGGAGAAAACCCAAATAATTTTCATATCATTAGAACTATTTATTCCCACCCCACCCACCCCCGTATCCTTTGTCAGTGGTTTAGTCAAACATGTCCCACTAAACTGGGCGAACTGTTGAACAGATCTGTGGAGCACAGAGACACCAAGAAGGAAAGCTTAAACCATCCATTTCACATGAAACACACACAAACAAAACACGTGAAGCTGCCTTATAGTGAATCAACTCCTTGATCTATCATTATTGTCTGCTCAGACTGGCAGTGGCTCTTCAGGCCGAGGTCTTTCACATCACCCACTGCCAGATCCCTTTTTTACTGGAGATGCCAGGGATTGAACCTGGGTCCTCCCGCATACACAGCAGATGCTCTACCACTGAGCCACAGCCCCTCCTCTGCTCATATTGGTGCCTTCAACGGAAGAATAGCATGAGATACCAACAGGAAGTGAGAGACTGACATTGTAATCCCAAACAGAGTGACACCCTTTAAAAACCATTGACTTCAACTGATTTGGAAAGGTGTCACTCTGATTAGGATTGCACTATGAGCCCCAGAGAGCAAGGGGATCTTGCCAATGCACCGCCCTCTTTCCCACAGACCACTGAAGGTTTGCATCATGTCGGCAGCCATTTCTCCTCTGTTGTCCTTCCATTCAGAAGACGCAGACAGCATTTAGGGTGGCCAGTGCCATCAACTTGGAGAGGAAAAAGGGATCATCCCTTTAATAGAGACCTAGGCTGCGGCCACACGGCCCCTTTAATCTGGGAGGGATCCCGGATGTAAAGGGGCCGCGTTTTTCCTCCTGCGGGTTGGGATGTTTAAACATCCCCTGGTGGCAGCGTCGGCGGCCGTGGCAGCTGCCTGGTGGCAGCGTCGGCGGCCGTGGCAGCGTTGGTGGCTGTGGCAGTGGCGGCTGCCACGGGAACGGCGAAAACGGGCGGTGGCGGCTGGAAAGGCAGCCGGAACGTCGGCGGAGGTGGCTGCAGCGGCGGCAGAAGCGGCGGTGGCCTGGTAAGTTGGGGGTATTTCCCCCCCCCCTTTTACACTTGGGCGCATGAGTGGCCATACACCCAAGTGTAAAAAGGGGGGGGGGAATGGCGGGGAGGGCCGTCTGGACAGCCCTGCTCTCACAATGCTTGTGAGAGAGGGCTGTCCAGAAGGCTGGAATGCGGGTTCCTCCCGCGACTCCCAGGAAAACACTAGTTTTTCCTGGGGTTGGTAAATGCGGGAGCAACCCGCATTGGAGCCCGCTTCGCCGCAGGACTTGCTGCGGGCAGTTGTGGACGGCCCCTTTAAATGCGGGAGGAAGCAGCCCTTCCTCCCGCATTAAGGGGCCGTGTGCTCGCAGCCTTAATGTATTCAAATGGGCAGGTTAAGCTTTTCATGGCATGGAAGTAAATAGCATCCCCTGGTAAATTGTTCATTCATTTATTCATTCATTCATTAAATTTCTGGATTGCCCAATCCCCGAGTACACAAGGCTCTGGGAGAGTTACAACAGATTAAAACAGTATAAAATTACAGATTAAAATCAACGATCAACTGTTTTTATTTAATAATCTCCGGATGGTGTCCATAATTTAATCCAAAACCTACTCTGGGCTGTTCTTCTGTCTCGTGAGTAGGTTAAGGAGGAGGCTGAAGCAGGCAGAATGGAAGAAAAGAGGGTGCCAGCTATGGTGGGAGACCATTGCTATCCTCAACCAAAAGCCTGGCGGAACATCTCTGCCTTACAGGCCCTGAAGAATTACATAACAACAATATGCTCTCAAAAGGGACAAGGCACTTTCCCTTCAGGCTGTTAGCAGCCCTACGTATGGCTATGTTCAAGGATTTCTACATGCTCATTTTGAGGTGACTGGTGCTGCCCTTAGGAGGCCTTAGAGGAGGCCTGAAAGGAGGCCACACTGAGAAGGCACTTCCACCTCAAGTCGCATGGGAAACAGCAATGCAAAGGAGCCTACCACATAAGTACTCTGCCTATCCATGCCTTATCTCTGTCTGTCTGTCTGTCTGTCTGTCTGTCTGTCTGTCCGTCCGTCTGTCTACCCACCCACCTACCTACCTACCTACCAGTTTGGTGTAGTGGTTAAGAGGGTGGACTCTAATCTGGGAGAGCCTGGTTTGATTCCCCACTTCTCCTCCACATACAGCTGCTGATGTGACCTTGGGTCAGTCACAAGTTCTCTCAGAGCTGTTCTCTCAAGGGTAGTTCTTGAAAGAACTCTCTCAGCCCCACCTACCTCACAGGGTGTCTGCTGTGGGGAGGGGAAGGGAAAGGAGATTGTAAGCCACTCTGAGACTCCTTATCCATCCATCCATCCGTCCGTCTGTCTGTCTGTCTATCATCTTTAGCTTATAGCACTTCCTCCCCTGCACAGCAGGGCTCGGGGGGGGGGGGGGGGTAATAACAGGTACAAACAACAATATTAAAAGAAGTAAATTAGTCATGAAAATCCAATCTACAACAATTTAAATAGCAATTCAGATGGCAGTGCATAGTTTGACACAACTTGGTGCGTCTCTCTCAAACGAAATTATACTTCAGGTGTGTTTGTGGGTGTTAAAGTAAAGGTAAAGGTTTCCCTTGCTCGAAAGCCAGTTGAATCCGACTCTAGGGGGCGGTGCTCATCTCCGTGGTCATGTGGCTGACATGACTAGACGCCGAGGCGCACAGAACCTTCCCACCGAGGTGGTACCTATTTATCTACTTGTAAATTCCTTGCTTTCGAACTGCTAGGTTGACAGGAGCTGGGACCAGAGACGGGATCTCACTCCGTCACGCGGCACTCGGGCCTCGAACTGCCAAACTACCGACCTTCCAGTTCAGTGGATGTTACAGATGAACAGCCAAGAACAGCAGCAAAGCAGGGGGAGGCCGATACAGATGGAAGTGCCGCCTCAGCCATAAGCCTGGCGGAACATCCTTGCAAATCATCAGAAAGGAACAAGCGTGTGCATGAGACATAATCCACACGGGTGGGGATGAGAAAACTTGTGAGGCCGTGAGTGGAATGTACGCAGTTGCGCTACACGATGCGGCCATGAAAATCACCACAGGGAAGCTAGCCTAGCTCCAAATCCCATGTCTCAGTCGCAGCTCATTTAGGAGAAAGCCTCTTCCACCCATGGCAAGTGACCTCAGTCTAGAGAGCAACCCAACAGTTTTTAGAGTACTTAAAATACACTGAGAGAAGCACCATTTCCCATGATGTATATTTGTGTGTTACGTGCCATCAAGTCGCTTCCGACTTATGGCAAACCTACTGATTAATCACCTCAAAAACATCCTATCATTAACAGTCTTGCTTGGGTTTGAAGGTCTTAGAAACCCATGACGTATATACACACACACACGTTTCTTTTGTTCCACTTGTCCCAAAATTCTAGAACTTGAGGGCATCCAAAGAAACCGATGGGCAGTAGGTTCAGGACAGACAAAAGGGACTACTACTTTACAGAGCTTTTTTCTTGGGGGAACGTACCAGAACAGAGTTCTGGAACCTCTTTGACAAGATGATGGACTAGATGGACCATTGGTCTGATCCAGCAGAGCTCTTCTTATGTCCTTATTTCTAGCCCAACAGGTTTCACAGGTTTTCAGAACTTAACAAACTTGTTGAGTCCTATTTAATCAGTGCCAAAAGTAAAGCATGCACCCCACAAGGAATGATTCCCTCTGCCAAACTGCCTTCAGCTCTCTGGAAAGAAACTTTTTCCAGTCCTCCATCTTGAGGGGGTAATCTAAGGCTGAGGACAGACTGGCAATCTAAAGCGGAGGCAAAGCGGAGGGAACTGGAGCGGGGGAAAAACCCCACGGAGCTGGCCATTCACACTGGCCAGAGCAATGCGGATCAGCGGCAATATGGAGCGTTCAGACTGCCACGGAGCGTTCAGACTGCCGCGTAGCCAGCGCATGCGGCTTGCGTGCGCCGCTGCGCCTTTTTTTTTTTCCTTTGTTTTTTGTTTTTTGTTTTCCTTTGGTGTGTTTCTTTTTGCCGGTGCGTTCACACTTCCTCCGGATGCCTCCCGCTTCTTCCAGTTCACACTGTTTGGAAGCGGGAGGCATGCGGAGGAAGGCCCCTGAACACCGGGAAAAACCGGTGTCCTGTTAAAGCGAAAGGAAAGCGACTGGGAGACGGGTAAGTACGCAACAGAGCCGACGGACAGATGCGCATGTCTGAACGTGCTCCTTTCTTCCGTTTGCGAACCGTGCCTGCCCCGCTTTACATTGCCAGTCTGTCCTCGGCCTAACAACAAAGTGGTTTTTGGATCTATCATACTGACTATCGTGTTTTGCCATATGCTGAGAACGAAACCCACTTTTCCCCCCACAATGAAAAAAAAATTAAATCCACCCAAAGAACAAGAATGTGTGGCCGAACTCCCATGATTTCAACCAGTTTCAAAATCCCACAGTTCTTATTTATTTGCTTTTTTAAAAAAGGGCCAAAAATAGCCAGTGAAAATATATAAATTCCATAGACTTTCTATATTTAAAAAGAAGCACTACTGTTGGCAAATGGAGGGCACAGAACAGAGCATTTTAGCACAGGTGCACACACACGGTCCAGTTCACTAAAGAGCTGGATCTAACATCCGTTTTAATTAGCCTTTCAATATCAATATTATTTCTGTTTAATCTGTTGGCTATTCCAGTCTAAAGCTCATTGTGAACTTTCAAGCAACCCAATCTTGGTGCATTAGCATAAAAGTGCATTCGGCTGCTGCTGAGCGGCCTGGATAGGTCTGTACTTTTCGTAATCCTTTCATAACTTACCGCCCTTGACAATGCTTTCCTTGTGCTTTGGAAGGACCGTCTGTTTTCCTTCTTTACATTCACATGGATGTTTGTCTCCAAACACTTTACTTCCCTGCATGTCAGAACCGATTCCCAGGTTCAAAATAGGGGTTTTTGTGCAATCTGTAAAATTTGGCCCACGAAACATCACCCAAACAAGAAGCCTAAAAATTTGATTGTTAAACCTTATGTTAAAAAAAGGGTAAAGGTTTCCCTTGCTCAAAAGCTAGTTGAATCAGACTCTAGGGGGCAGTGCTCATCTCCGTTTGCAAGCCGAAGAGCCAGCGTTGTCCAAAGACCTTTTCTGTGGTCATGTAGCCGGCATGACTAGACGCTGAGGCGTACGGAACGCTGTTACGTTCCCACCAAAGCAGTACCTATTTATCTACTTACAATTTCTTGCTTTCATTTATTTTTATTTATTTTATTATTTCAATTTATATCCCGCCTTGCTGGACGAGCTGGCTCAAGGCGGCGCACAAGCATAAAAGTGATAAAACAATAAGTACAATAAAATTCACATGTACATCATACAGTACTAATAAAAACAATACAAATAATGGCGGCATTTAGTATGCAATGGGATAGAAGGCACTGTCCAACGGTGTATCATAGAAGCCGTAAGGTGTTCTGGTGGCTTCTGCCTTGGTGGCACGATTTGTCAGTGGCGGCTCCTAACTGAAAATCTGGTGGAAAAGCTCAGTTTTACAGGCCCTGCAGAACTGTAAGAGATCACGCAGGGCCACGATGTCCTCCGGGAGTTCATTCTACCAGTATGGAGCCACCACTGAAAAGGCCCTGGCTCTGGTGATAGCCAACCTGGAGTCCTTCAGGCCAGGGAGGGTCAGGCGATCTTGCGTCCCTGACCTCAGTGCTCTCTGGGGCACATATGGGGAAAGGTGGTCCCTCGAACTGCTAGGTTGGCAGAAGCTGGGGCCAGACATGGGAGCTCACTTTGTCATGCAGCACTCGGGTCGCAAACTGCCGATCTACTGACCTTCTGTTTTTTTTAACGTTGACTAATTATATTATACCGTTGTTTGTTATATGTTCAGTGTTACTGTTAATGACATAATCGACAATGTAAAACTTTATTTTTCTGGTTTTGTTCACTTCCTAGTTCATAAATAAAATCTTTTTTTTTTTTTTTTAAAGTTGTCATCACCAAAGGATGAAAACGCATGTGGAACCAGCTGCCTGGCTCGCCATATACAAAGCTGTTGTGTATCAATATCACGGTCGCCATTTTCAAAAGCCAAGAAAGAATCTGCCTCCCGGTGAGATTGGCTAACAACCGTTGAAAGGATGCCTTCCCTTGCAGCTAAATTGGTTCCATTTGTCTTTTACCCTGACGCTCCAAGGACCACTTTCCTGAAACCTTTATTGTTATCAGGGGATTTGAACTCAGGCTAACCAGAGGCTTTGCTCTCCTGGCCCCTCTGCAGCCGTGCCCTTATCTTTTACTTCCAGCTCTCTTCATTGTATTATCTCAGCACCAAGTTCAGACACAGAAGGTATTAAGCGTGCGCCCCTCATGAAATACCCTTCCACAGCAGACTTGCTGAAGTCCAAATTTGAAAATCATTGGGAAACATTGTTAACACCAGGGCTTTTTTTTTTAAGAGGTACCAGAACTCTCAAGAGGGAAATGAAGTTTTCAATCCGTATACTGAAAACTCATGAGCTTTTAAACATTTTAAGAAGGATTTTGTCAAAGAGGTTCCAGAACTCCATTCCGGTGCGTCCCCTGTCTGGACTGGACTTTGGAGATCAGGGTTAAGTTGGGGAAGGGTGCAGAATATCCAGTGGGTCTTATGATATTTTATTCTAACTCATTCTCTACTTTCAAACATGCCTCTTTCCTTTTCTTCCCTTTCCTAAGTCTTTCGGATAGATCAGGCTATAGATCTAGACCAGGGGTGTCAAACTCATTTGTTATGAGGGCCGGATCTGAGATAAATGAACCCTTGCTGGGCCGGGCCATGAGTGTCATAAAATGTAATGCCAGGTAGCGGAGATATAAACTTTATCAAGGACACAAACACAAAGACTTTTTTTTCTTAAAATAAAAACATGCTTAAAACATTAGTCCTCTTGCAATATTTTGTTTAACAGTCTCTGATAGCTGACACCTCTTGCTCTGAATTATTGCATCAAAATGTCTGTGCTGTTGCAATCTTGAGTATGCTGTTCAGGTGTGTATCTGTAAGATGCAAATCGACTTTTGATTTACTGACATTCATCACGAAATCTCATGCTCAGAGTTCTGAGTCTAGGACTCAGGGGAAAAACATGAAATGGTTGAGCAATTGAGAGAGTCTGGCGAAGCAAGCTACAATGCAGCAGCAGCAACAGAACTGGAAGCAGGAGATGGCCAATTCCAGTGTGGGCCTGATAGAAGCCCTCCAGGGGCCTGATCCGGCCCCCCGGGCCGTATGTTTAACACCCCTGGTCTAGACAGTTAACATTGCAATATTAAATAAAGTTACACCTTTCTGCATCCAGTGAACTCAGAAGAAGAAGAAGAAGAGATTGGATTTATACCCTGCCCTTCCCTACCCAAAGGAGTCGCAGAGCGGTTTACAATCCCTTTCCCTTCCCCTCCCCACAACAGACACCCTGTGAGGTAGGTGCGGCTAAGAGAGCTCTTTTGAGAACTGCCCTTGAGAGAACAGCTCTGAAAGAACTTATGACTGACTGATGGTCACACCAGCAGCTGCAAGTGGAGGAGTCGGGAATCAAACCCGGTTTTCCCTGATTAGAGGCTGCGCACCTAACCACTACACCAAACTGGCTCTTACTGGGCCAAGACGGGTGTAACTCTGTTTAGGATTAGAACAATTTTTGAGTCCAGTGACACCTTTAAGAACAACAAAAGTTTATTTAAGGTATGAGCTTTCATGTGCTAATACCTCGTGTAAGCTTTTGTTGGACTTAAAGGTGCCACTGGACTCAAAATTTGTTCTACCGCTTCAGACCAACACGGCTGCCCATCTGGATCTGTTTAGGACTGGCACTGTGCAGTGTTCATGGGATGCAAACTTGACAAGATCCTGGGAGTACAAAGACGTGGGAAAGTTATGGGTGGCGGATGGTCATAATCTGTGTTTTTCTAGCAATGATAACGTGTGTAGGATATTCAAAGAGAGAGCGATTAAGGAATGAATGCAAGTAACAAAAGTGTCCACATAACTGCAGACCACCCAATAAAACCCCGAGAACTGGCCAACACTGAATTAAGCAATTAGCATCCGTTAATTAGGGATTTATTGCTATAAAAGCACAAGCATAGTTTTGCTTTTGCCCATAGTCGAGTGGAATGGAAACGGCATTTACAATAACATCTCCTCATCGTTCAGAGAATCCAGAAAAGAAACGCAGGGCTGTTTTAAAGAGGACAGGCCGTAAATATACATGTAAGCAACTGAAGACCTGAGCTGGGCAAAATGATTTCAGGGGGCGACAGGGGAAAGAGCAAGATTCACCAGGAAGTTCAGAGGCCTGCTCTTAAGTTGCAGCCAAAATTACATTGCAAAAAAAGGAGAACAGTTTTTATGGTGGTTATTTTTAAAATATTTTACGGGGGAAATATAACAGTGGCAATGCTATCACAGCTCGGCCCCGTGTCACTGTTTTCCAGTCCAAGGGCTTTGTTCCTTTGGCATGCAGGCCCATTCGTTTTTAACTGGAGTCACTGAATATGCAGAGCCAGGGAATTCCTGAATCTACCTGCAATATGAGAGGGACAATAGCTCTGCCAATCATCCCTAAACCTGCCCCCCCTGCCCAGGTAAGCAAAACCCCTTTGTCTCTCATGCAGTCCTTTGCCTGAAACATAATTCTGTCAAATATTTGCATAGCCTTGCCTCTTTTTCTTTGTTATCACAAAGTTTTCCAGATAATAACTCTCAAGTAGTCCTCACGGTGTGCCCAGTAATCTGTTAGCCAGTATTTCGCCACACCTCGTCCATGAAAACATTCCCCGTAATCAATAGGCCCAGCGAAACATGACTGCGCCAAGGAAGACGAAAAACAACTTGGTAAATTGTTCTTTCTAGCCCAGCTGCCAGTTCTGCCTTTCTTTTAGGATGCTGAGGTTGTTCTAAGATTTCTCTTCCTGTTCCCTTCTCAGATTACTATTTCTTTTTGAGTTAATTATTCCCCCCCCCTTTGAAAGAATGTCCCTGAGTCTGCAGAGAACACAGAACAGGCTCCCTCCAGATGCTAAAAATAGACCGTTCCATTCGGAATGCAAACTATTCGGTCTTCAAACTATTTATACAGTGCGAATTAATTGCAGATGGCCAATTCGTATAGGCAAGGGTCCCTGCAACTGATACAAATGTACTGCCTTCTCCTGATTGAAAGCAGGTAAAGATCATTCTAGGCAAGGGGTATAATGGGGAGGGGGGATATCTGAGCTTGTTTTTGATCTTGGGGAGGGAGGGGGAATGCAGCTTGTAAGATCCATTTGCTTTGGCTAGCTCTCAAAAGATTTAAAACATAAGCGATTTCTTTTTTTAAAAAAACCACACTGACTTAACGGCTGTGTTTATAGAGAAAAGCAATTGATGGTTAGTAGTTTGGTGTATGTATAATCCCGGCAGTTTGGGTCATCTGGATAAATCTTTTTAAAACTCTGCTTTCAAACGAATCTTAGCCATATCTTTAGCCAGCCATTCAGGGAACTAATTAAAAAGCATTTCAAGAGCACACTTTCCTCTTTCTGTCTAAATATTGCTATTAAACAGCCCAGACCTGCTAATGCTATCTCTTTGCCTCTTTGATCTAAACTCTTCGTAGGCTTTCTTCCCCAGTTAGCGTTCTTCCCAAGCACTAGCAAGGAACCAAAAGAGAACAAAAAGTAGACAGAAGAGACAGCAAGCTTTGCTAGAACTGGGCTGAGCGGCAGTTCCTCGGCAAGGCTGAAGATTGACGGCAGACTTTGAAGTTTGCAAAAGTTATCAGCTCTCGGGTCAAACAAAGACAAGTGTTTGTAAAGATGTATCTGCAAGGATTTGTCAAAATGTCACTCGGAGGCTTCCTGTTTTCCTTTCAACATAATATTTACGATAACGCTATGACTTAATGCAGATGTTAAAATCTCTGAGGTGGGGTGCGATCCAGGTTACGCTTGCCTAGGTCCCTAGTGAGATCAAGGGGATTTCAGCTTGCAGGGCTGTAAGGCACTAAGCCAGGGACTGTGGCGACAGTTCAGATGCCCTGTGTGCCCTACAAGGGCAGCTTGCGGGGCAGTGTGTGGACTATTATCTGCTCGATCCCTCTGGACTTGCCTCTGCTCCAGGTGGGTGAAGGGTACCCTTTCAGGTGCGGTGCAATTAGGTGAGCTTCTATGGTTACTGCCCTGACTTGGATGGCCCAGGCTAGCTTACTCTCATCAGATCTCGGGAAGCTAAGCAGGGTTGGCCGTGGTTAGTACTTGGATGGGAGACCACCAAGGAAGCCCAGGGTTGCTACTCAGAGGCAGGCAAAAACAAACCACCTATGTTCATCTCTTGCCTTGAAAACCCCATGGGGTCGCCATTAGTCAGCTGCCATTTGGCGGCACCTACCACCATCCCCCATGGCTTTTATGTAACTGTAGTTGCTGGCTTGGCCCCTCAGCCTGAGCGAATATCATCCCTTGGTGCCAATGTGAGTTGCTACAGACCACTTGGAAAAGCCAGTTTGGAGTAGTGGTTCAAGCATCAGACTAGGATCTGGGAAATCTAGATCCTACCAAGGTGGTACCTTGCTGTGTTACCTGCGGTGACCCTCTCTCAGCCTAAGTTACCTTACAGGGTTGTTGCTGTGAATGCAGAATAGAGGCAAAGAATGCTGCAAGCTGCTTTGGGTCCTCATTGTTGAGAAAAGTAGGATATCAATATCTAACTAAATCCCTGGAAGCTGTGCCTGGCTTCAGAATGGTTAGCTCAGATGCTGAAATCAACAAACGCACCAAATCTTTTAACCTTAACATTCTTCTTTATCTTTAACCTCTGTGCAGATTAATCTTAAAGAATAGTATTGATGATGGTAAGGAAATCAAGTGGACAGAGTGGGGTAATAGTTGGAGTGTTGGACTAGCCCCACCCCCCGGTTTGCCACAAACCTCTCTGGGCAACTCTGGGCCTCTCTCTCAAACCCGCCTCATACGACTGTTGTAGAAAAAGAAGAAGAGACTGGATTTATACCCCCACCCTTCACTACCCGAAGGAGTCTCAGAGTGGCTTACAATCTCCTTTCCCTTCCCCTCCCCACAACAGGCACCCTGTGAGGTGGGGGGGGGCTGAGAGAGCTCTCTTGAGAACTGCCCTTGAGAGAACAGCTCTGAGACAACTTGTGACAGACCCAAGATCATGTCAGCAGCTGCATGTGGAGGAGTGGGGAATCAAACCCAGTTAGAGTCCGCACTCTTAACCACTATACCAGTTTGTGAGGATACTGTGGTGGAGGAAGAGATCCATGAACTCCTGAGAGGAGGGGGTGGTGGTAAAAATGGAAATAAATAAGAAATAAACAAGTGGAAGAAGCTAGATGCACCTTGTTGATTAATTGTCACATTTATGGATTATATGATGGAGTTCTATTGAAAAGGGCCCAACAAGATTCGGGAGGGTTAACAGGGTTACCGTATTTTGAAAAGCAAAAAAGAGGACATATTTCCTGACTGACTACTCCAAACAACTCATTAGTATGACAAACCTCATTTTAAATACCTTTGCTATTTAAGCTGAAGCTTGCCTCCCCTGGGGGACTGACTATAGGGCGAAACAGGCTCAACCTCCCAACCCCAAAAGAGGACACTTTCATCAGTTTTTTTTTTTAAAAGAGCCCAAATGAGGACGGACACCAAAAAAAGTGGACATGTTCTCTGAAAAGAGGACATCTGGTAACCCTAGGGTATAAACCCTTACAAGCCAAAGCTCCCTTTGTCAGATACCCTGATATCTTATAATATCTGACGTAGGGAACTTTGACTCTCGAAAGCTCATCCCCCCCCCGCCCCCATTTTGTTGATCTCTAAGGTGCTTCTGGACTCAAGTCTACTGCAGATCAACAAGCTACTAATGAAAAAGGAGAATCTCTGTTACACCACTCTCAGTTATCAGGATCGCTGAAGTCTGGTCGTATGATTCTCTGGGTTTTTTTTCTACATGTCCCCTGTGTGCCACTTGGATAAAGGCAGTAGTTCATTCGCAGCTGGGAATGTAATTCTCTAATCATCAATTACAAAAGTTAAGAATACTCACCATCGAGCCTCGCTGCCCATCCTTTGTTTGCTGTTTATTTCTCAAGATAGATTCTTGCTTTTCTTGCTATATTATTTCAAAATACTGCAAATAATACTGGGGCCTGAAAACTTTGGACAGCAAAATAAACACATTCTTGGGATAAACACAGGGCTGATCCAGTCCAAATGAGTTCTCTGTAGTTTTTAGCAGCACACGTCCCGGATTGTGCTGGAAAAGTTACTGTAGTGATTGTTTTGGGGGGATCCAAATAATGTAAAGAAAAAGGCTCTATAGAGTCAAATCCCACCCCCCACCCCGGCCTCAGCCCCCAGTCTCTCTCCTTTTTTTGTGACTGTACTATTTTTGCATTCCCCAAACTGTTCTTTTTGTAGCTTTTTAAAGGAATGCTGCGTTAAGTGTTCATGCGGAGGCTAAAGAAGGAAGGGGAGATTGTTTTTCGAGTGAGACTGTAAAGAAACCTCCCAAGAAAGTTTGGATAATCTTTGATAAGCACGCTGATACCGTTAGTCATAAATATTAGTCGGAGATCTGTCTCGGGGTCTTCCAAACATATCATGTGCTTGGAACGTTTTTCCACCGCCTCTGTTTGAAAGTGTTTTCAACACCATCGGCTTTGTGCATCGGAATGCCTTCCGTTATTCCAGTTTCTGAAGAGAGATTTTTCCCTGAACGGGTATGGCTCCCACTCCAGCAATACTTATTCTTTTAGCATTCTAGGTTTTCTCCCCCAGTCCAGATTAATGACACCCATGGATGTTCTCAAGATAAACTGATTCTTTTTTAGTATGATTATCTTTCTATTCTGTTCGTAATGCAGATGGAGCAGGATTATTGCCTCCCTACAAATGTTTGGGGCCAGATATAAAACTTTTTGTTCGTGCTTACATAGTATCACCCCTTTTTTCTTCTTCGTGCAAACAACAGTCTCATTTCCTTTAAAGCACCTGGGAAAAGTGTAATAATGAACAGCTGCTGGGTGCTTAAATATCTTCTTGTTTCTTATTCAGCTGCCTTTCACAGATAGATTATGCAATGTATGCAATGGAACAAGTTTGTGTCTCACCAAAACTTCAGGATAGGTGCCTTTCTGAGTTATTGAAGGGACCTGGGTAGATCATCTACAACTGAATAAACAAAAGACTACCACTGACCATTGGGAAGAAAACAAAAAAATCTCCAGTATGTCTTTTTTCATTCCCTATCACAATAGCACGCTCGCGCCAAAACAAACTAAAAAAATTAAACAAGTAAAGTATCTCACTCTCAGCATCAAGACTTAAAATTTGGCTTCACCAGTTAATACTGGCTCCCATGCTTAATCAACGCGAGAGTCGGTCGACTGATCTACCACGTTAAAACAATTTAAACTTACAGTTCTAGTAGCAGCAATTAAAATTTGTGGAGCATCGGAAGTGAATGGTGCTCTACAGGGTAATGTCAGCCTCAAAAGAGACAGACCTTTACCTTAAATTTTACCATGTGGCAAAGAACCAAAGAGGGAAGATTGGGGCAAAAGAGACGAACATGTGCAAATGGAATTTAGAGCAGCAATAACTACTAGGCTAAAGGCATTCATTCAGGGGCAGATGCCTCACTCCTGTGCAGCCCACATGTGTTGTGTGTGGACAAATCCCTCTTGAGGCAAACTGATTACCCCAAACACCCTTTGTTGGATTCACAATCAATCCATTTGTTCCACCCTTTCTGTGCATGCTTTTAGAGAGAGCATCGGTCAAGTTGCACGTTACATACACATCCAGGCTTTCTTTTTGCCCAGGTCTGGTTCTCCAGCCAAGCCACCCAAGTGACTACTGAGAGGGAGGGCACAGGGGGGATGGCTCTGATGCACCGGGGGTGGGGTGGGGGTTGGCTCATTCCCAACCATCAATAGTTCAGTGCTTAGTTCTTGTGGCCCTTTCTTATACACCCAGAGAAATGCCGATTGCCACTTTGGGGCCAGGAAGCAATTGTTCTCCAGGCAGGTTTGACCAGGGATCCTGGAGGTTTTTTGCCATCTTCTGGGCAAGGAACAGGGGTCACTAGGGGCGGCAGTGTTCCCTCTAAGCTGAGTTAGTTGAGCTGGCTCACAGGTTTTTTTAGCTTCCAGTTCACACATTTTTGTCTTAGTTCAGGAAGGACGGCTCCAGAACAAACTGATTTGTGCAGCAGCCAAATTGCTCGTTCACAGCTTTAATGCCAGTAGCTCACAAAGCAGAAGTTTTGCTCACAGGACTCCACAGCTTAGAGGGAACATTGTTGGGGGGTGTGTGGAGGGAAGTATTTGTGAATTTCCTGCATTGTGCAGGGGGCTGGACTAGATGATCCTGGAGGTCCCTTCCAACTCTATGATTCTATAATTCTAATAGCATGGGAAGTGACCAGCATCACTGCCTGAGCCGGCCAGACCCTGAGAGCCCCTTTCTCAGGGTGACAAAATACCTCCTGAAATATCACAAAGGGGCTGAAGGAACAGGTTGATTTTTAGCAACAGACAAAAAAAATGCAGCACTACAGATTATAGGATTGCGAGCTCCAAATTGAGAAATCCATGGAGATTTGTGGGCGGTGCCTGGGGGAAGAAGGAGTTTGCAGAGGGAGCTTAGCAGGGATATGATGTCCCAGAGTCCTCCCCTCTGAAGCTGTCATTTTCTCTGTCTGGAGATCAGCTGTAATTCCATGGAAACGCCAGGCCCCACCTGGAGGTTGTCACTACAGGAGCCACCACTGAAAAGGCCCTGTTCTTAACACCTGATGTTCCCCTTTTCCTTCTCCAGTGCCTGAACCTCATAAATCATTGACAGGGTCAGCTTATACAGGAAGTAAGGCAAGGCAGTCATCTTCAGAGACAGATCAGGGGGCAGCAATCTCCCTGCTGTCCTGTCTTGCTTCTGCCTCCCTGCCATGTCTGCCCATATCCAGTAGTTAAGGCTCTCTCCCCAAGCCTCTCTAAAACCAGAGTGGCATCCACATGTGCCTCAGAGACAGCCCCAAACTCTCGCAAGAATCCTAACCTCTCTCACAAGTTCTCTCATTGCCTGGCACTGTTGCTTGTGGAGGGGAAATGATCAGGCCGAGATTCTTTCGGATTTTAGAGAACAGAAGCTGCATCTTGGACTGGGCTCAACAACACACAAGAAACCAGTGACTATATTCACTGTATTAAATAGACAAAGATCAAAACACTGTTTTTAAAAAGCAAGGTTTAAAATCTTTCTGCAACAACCACCCTTCCGCCCCATTAAGAATAGGCATGCGTGGCAAACGGCTTCTGGACTGTCAGTTCTGGTCCAGATTAATTTTCTGAACCATTTTCAAGGGCAGTCCTCTTTTCTCCTCACTTTGAGGGCCCTGAGGGGGGAAAAAGCAGTATCAGACCAGATTAGGGCTTTCTTTCTTTCTTTCTTTCTTTCTTTCTTTCTTTCTTTCTTTCTTTCTTTCTTTCTTTCTTTCTTTCTTTCTCCTTCCTTCCTTCCTTCCTTCCTTCCTTCCCTGACCTTGTAACTTTAACAGAAGGCTGACATGCAGAAATATAGCAGATTTTTTTCTTTCATGCAGATAAATGGTGGGAAAAGTTTCTGCTATTTTCTGTTCGTGAGGCTACTTTTAAAAGATCAGGAGAAGGGCCAGGTTAGATTAAAAAAAAAAAAAAGATGCTAGTCCTGGTTCACAAACATCTTTTGTGTTTCCCCTGGTATCAGTGGTAACCTGATTATCAGTGAAGAGCAAAGGTTAATCCCAGGACAGGGTTCTACAGAAAGCAGAGGAAGGAACCAGATTCTCAGGACCTCAGGGAAATGGGACAATTTTCTGAGGAATTATTATCTAAGGGTGCATACAGATGTACATAATTGCAGCAGTGAGCCCACTGCGGAAATTCACTAGCTACATCTTTCAGATATCTGGATGGAGCCAAAGTTGTTATAAACCTGGAAGGGCCAGGTTAGCCTAATCTAATCTCAGAAGCTAAGCAGGGTTGGCCCTGGTTCGTACTTGAATGAGAGACCACCATGGAAGTCTGGAGTTGCTGCACAGGGGCAGGCAATGGGAAATCACCTCTGAACCTCTCTTGCCTTGAAAACCCTACAGGGTTGCCATAAGTCGGCTGCAACGTGATAGCACTTTCTACCCCCCCCCCCCCACTAAGTTCAAAGTACACATGTTTTTATCTGGTGAGAAGTAGCAGCAGCTGGATTTGTATTGTGTCAATTGTCTGGCATTTGCCTTGAATCACAGAAGGGACCTCCAGGGTCATCTAGTCCAACCCCCTGCACAATGCAGGAAATTCACAAATACCTCCCCCATGCCCAGAAGATGGCAAAAAACCCTCCAGGATCCCTGGCCAAACTGGCCTGGAGAAAACTGCTTCCTGACCCCAAAGTGGTGATCGGCATTTTCCTGGGCATGGAAGAAAGGGCCACAAGAACTAAGCACTGAGGCAACCCTTCCTGCCCTCCCTCTCATGATCTGCCTGAGTTCACAGAATCAGCACTGCTGTCAGATGGCCATCTAGCCTCTGTTTGAAAACCTCCAGAGAAGGAGAGCCCACCACCTCCCGAGAAAGCCTGCTAGACTGAGGAACCGCTCTTAACTGTCAGGTCTTTGGTCATAAAGCCCCTCCCTCTCTCTGAGCAGAGCTGTGCACAATGCTGACTGGTTGGCTCTTGTGTCAATCAAATTCTGTGGTTTTACCATACCGTTTGTGATGCCTCCCCATGTCCCCCCCCCCGGTTGCCAACCCTCATTTGCCCTGACATTTGGCTTTCACCTATAGAATAATGCACCTCTCGGAGCTACACATTCTATGACACACTATCCTATGACAAGCTACTTCTCATCAAAGGAAGGCTCTCCCATTCCTCTAACCTGTCATACCCTCATGTCCAGCATCGTCCTTCCTCTTCTATGTTTCTACTATTCCCCCCCGCAAGCGGAGGAGTTCAAATTGGAAAGTCTACGCCCTTGGCTGAGCGGTGACATGATCGAGGTTTATAAGATTATTCATGGGGTAGAGCAGGTAGAGAAAGAAGTGCTTTTCTCCCTTTCTCACAATACAAGAACTCGTGGGCACTCCATGAAATTGCTGAGCAGTTGGGTTAGAACGGATAAAAGGAAGTACTTCTTCACCCAAAGAGTGATTAACACGTGGAATTCACTGCCACAGGAGGTGGTGGCGGCTACAAGCATGGATGGCTTCAAGAGGGAATTAGATAAACATATGGAGCAGAGGTCCGCCAGTGGCTATTAGCCACAAAGTATAGCTAGGTCTGGGGCAAGTGATGCTCCCAGTCTGGGGCAAGTGATGCTCTGTATTCTTGGTGCTTGATGGGGGGGGGCAACAGTGGGAGGGCTTCTAGTGTCCTGGCCCCACTGCTGGACCTCCTGATGGCACCTGGTATTTTTGGCCACCGTGTGACAGAGTGTTGGACTGGATGGGCCACTGGCCTGATCCAACATTGGCTTCTCTTATGTTCTTAACTACAGCATTGCAAGAGAAGGTGGAGGCACTGAGCAAGAAGCAAAGGTAATGAAGCACCCAAAGGTTTTCAAGTTCCCCTGAACTCTGTGACTGTGGAGTTCACCTATCAGGGCTCATAAACATTATGGTGGTGATAAAACTAAGCTGGTCGCTTGCCAACAGGATCCAGGTTCAAGTCTAGAAGCTTGCAAGGGCTCTCGAACGCTGAGTCTGCAACACCACAGAATGAGAATGAATATGGCAATCATAACATGGGCTGCAAAAGTAACAGGGTTTTCTTAAAACTATCATGAAGCACCCACCCTCTGAAAATAAGGAAGGCTCTTGCTGACAGCAGTGGCTGCTTGTGCTTTTGGCACAGTCCCAAGGCTCAGGGTGAGAGGTGTTTGGCTTATTTTCCCCCCAAAAATAACGTGTGCATAAGAACATAAGAAGAGCCCTGCTGGATCAGACCAATGGTCCATCTAGTCCTGCCTGTCTCACACAGTGGCCAGCCAGTTCCTCTGGAGGGACAACAACAGGGCATAGAGGCCAAGACCTGCTCCTAGTGTTGCCTCCTGGCTCTGGGATTCAGAGAATTAGTGCCTCTGCATGTGGAGGTTCCCCTCAGTCACCATGATTAGCAGCCACTGACATACCTCCTCCATTAATCTATCTAATCCTCTTTTAAAGGAGTTATTCCTGTGGCCATCACTACATCCTTTGGCAGCAAATTCCACATTTTAGTCACTCTCTTATTAATAATAATAAGGAAGGCGGAGCACACTCTACTCGAAACTGCCATCTTGTATTGCCTAGAGCCATGGTCCTCGACCTTTTTGGCATGACGATCTGCAAGTCAACAATTTACTAGGTTGAGGGACCCACTTGGGGGAAAAAATCAGCATTCACAAATCATTAAAACGGTAAAACCCTGAACCACTTTTATAGGCTTCGCGTCCCACTTTTGGGTCAGGAGCCACAGGGTGGGAAACTCTGGTCTACCGCTGCATGCTAGGTAGGGTTTCCAACCTCCAGGTGGTGCCTGGGTATCTCCCAGAATTACAAGAGAGCTCCAGACAACAGAGATGTGAAGCTGCCTTCTACTGGGGCAGACCCTTGGTCCATCAAGGTCAGCATTGTCTGCTCAGACTGGCCGGGGCTCTCCAGGGTCAGTTCCTCTGGAGGAAACGGCAGCTTAGGAGGGAGGATTCTATGGCCTCTCACTGCGGCTGCGAACCTTCCCCTCCCCAACCCGCCCCCTCCCCAGTCTCTCCCCCCAAATCTCCAGAGATTTCCCAAGCTGGAGTTGGCAAGCCTAATGCTAAGGGTGGCATCCCTTGGAGGGTCTTCCCAGATGATCATTTTCAAGACCAGTAATCATATCGTTGTTACCCATTTGGATCATCCGGGCAGGGCTTTTACTGCACGGAAACGGCATTATTTTGTTGCTGGGGAAATGTGATTGTGCTTCACTTTCCACTGTTGTGGATATGACTGTTGCCTGGCTGCAGCAGCCCCCCCCCCCCCTTTGCTTTTGCTTCTCTTTTTGTTTCTTAATTCTGGGAAAGTGTTGTGGGGGGTTGAGCCTTGGTGTCCCAGATCCTAGCCCAACACTCTGACCACTACACCAGTGAACTTTATAGCTATTTAAGGATTTGAACCTGAGTTTTCTCCATCCTAAGGAGTCACAAAGTGGCCTTTCCCTTCATCTCTCCACAACAGAGCCCCTGTGAGGTAGGTGGACCTGAGAGAGTTCTGAGAGAACTGTGACTGGCCCCAAGGTCACCCAGCAGGCTTTGTGTGGAGGAGTGGGGAATCAAACCCGGTTCTCCAGATTAGAATCTGCCACTTTTCTCTACCCTAAGAAGTCTCAGAGCACCTTACAATCGCCTTCCCTTCCCCTCCCCACAACAGGCACCTTGTGAGGCAGGTGGGGCTGAGAGAGTTCTGAGAGAACTGTGACTGGCCCTAGGTCACCCAGCCGGCATCATGTGGAGGAGGAGTATGGGATCAAACCCAGTTCTCCAGATTAGAGTCTGCCACTTTTAACCACTACACCACATGACAGCAGCTATCAAATATTATGTGGTACGTGATGGTTGCAGTCACACGCACGAGATAAAATGGGGGGGGAGAGGCTATTTCCTCCAGCAGAAGTTGACTTGCAGTTGCACAATCACACAGTCCTTTGAAGCAGCAGACATAGCCCGCCACTGCGTGATCACACACAACCATGGGTAAGTCGGGTTGGGGTTTTTTTGCCATTTGTTTTCTAAAGAGTACTGGACTTGGGAGGCCGGTGGAGTGATTTTCAGCATAGCTCTTTTTATTAGTGGTCAGGAGCAAGCACAAGCATGGAGGTTCATTGCAGGTCAAGATGGAGCATGAGGGAGAAGGGATGGAGGAGCCTGCTTATATGTAAACCATTCCTTGACCTCGCCCCCTCCCCCCCGCCCGTGGGGGATTGGGTAACTAGGGATTAGTTTCCCACCAGAGGCTATCATAGGTCCATTTGAATATCCTCAGCCTCTGATAGGGGGACCCTCAGGTTTCCAAGGTCTATTGTTGTCTGTGGACTGAAGCTCTGCTGGTATCGCTTCCCATTACAGGCGAACATGCCCAGACATGTTCCCTGGTTACAAACAAAGACATAGGCACAGGACATAACATTTTCGATGTACTTAAACAAGGGATCGATGATTCGCACCTCAGCCCTGAGGGCTCCCTATGGAGTGTGTGATGATGCGCATACTGAGAAGGGGGGAAAACAACAGCACAGAGTCGGGATGGCCTGATCAGACCACCCCGACGCCATGAGAGCACGCTGGAGCGAGGGGAAAGTCCGTCCGTGGCCCATAGCAACTCGTTTGCAGTTCCGCAGGGCCTGCAAGACGGAGCTCTTCCACCAGGCCTTCAACTAGCAGGGGCCCCCCCACACACACTCACTACCATCTATGGCATTACTATCTTTGGCCACTATTACAATCTGTGACATCTTGTAGAACAGGAGACTGGGGCATTTGAGCTCGTAATATATGGCACGCCATCTGTTTTTATCGACTGCTGTGAGCACTTTAAATTGTAATTGTTGATTGTCGATTGTATTGTATTAAGTGAGTTTAATTGTATTGATTTTAACTTTTTCATGAATCTTGGCACTTCATGCCCAGCTATGTGAGCCGCTCTGAGCATGCGTGCAGGGAGAGCGGCCTATATATAAATAATAAAATAATAAATTTGCTACTGGACTTTCCTTGGTGCCTGTTTACTCCGCTTCTGCGGCAGAGCAACACGGGTTGCTGCCGGCTGCAGGATGCTTCCCAGATGTTCGTGTCTGATTTAAATCTGCCTGGCATTCGCATCTATGTCAGGGCTAATTGTGCGTATGATTGCAGCCGATATCATGCTATTGGTTCTAGGTTAACCCTAAACTAGGGCTGCCAAGTCAGCCCGGGGGGCGGGGGATCCCCCGCTAAAGGGGTTCCCGATCCACCGGCCAGCATTCGGCCAGCGGGGGGAACCCCACCCCCAAAGTCGTCCGGCGAGGACGACGTAATGACGTCACCAGAAGTGACGTCGGCACGTTGGGGGCGATCGCCCCAAAACTCTATGATACCATAGAGTTTTGGGGTGATTGCCAGAGCGTCACCCTGGCAACGCCCCCAGCGTGCCAATGTTACTTCCGGTGACGCCGCCGGGCGCACACGAAGAAGAAACTCCCGGCCACAGGAGGACTCCCCCCAGCCGCTGAGTCCATAAGACTTGGCAACCCTACCCTAAACATAGGTGAAATGTTTCCACGGACAGAAAGGTTTCATGTCCATGAAGGGCAGCATTCTAAGGGACATGCTGGAATGGGGGGAGGGGGGTGCTAGAAAGTTACGCTTCATGGAAACACTCCAGTGAATCTGTTTTTTTCATCCATAATACCCAGTTTTTCTATAGATCCTGAACTGCAAGCAGTATCCGCATGTAATAAAGACGTAGTCGTGAAGGAAAGGTCTAGCAACAGTTCTTTGCCTTGGGAGCTCGAAAGAATCATGACATTAGAGACCAACAAGGCATGGCAGTCAGCTTCATCCCCTGCTTGTCAGCAGAGATGTAAAATTCCTGGAAAATTTGAAACAACACAGAAGTCTAGCCAGAGCTTGCTCCCTCAGAGGCCACAAGTATCAGATGAAGCCATGGGCAGGGGGGGGGGGGGGGCGGGGGAGGGAGTTTTTTCCTAGTTATTTTGGAAAAATAATGGAATTTTCTTTGGGGGAGGTTGGATAGAAATATATCTAATAATTAATCTTCTTATCAAACCTAAACTTCTTTCACTGTTTTAATAACATAAAACAGATTACCTATAACTTAGCATCTAAAATAATAACAGTTTGAAATACGTACACATAGAAGGGCATTTAAAAATAGAAGTGTTTGTTTTCTATGAGCGAAATTGTAGATTTGGCCAATAAGACAGAGAGAGAGACAGGGACAGCACGGCAAACTGCTGCACCCTGTGATACTTTCGCACACATTTTTGCCAACTGAGAGGTAGGAAAATATGAGCTGGGAATAGAAAACACACATTTTGTAGTAAACAAAAGAAAGTATGTTGTAAAGACAGAAAGAATCGCATACAATCCCTAGAGCACTGGAAGCATATCAGAGATGTGGCAGTCCAAGAAGAAAAGGCAAAATATCGGGGGGGGGGGGGGGGGGAGAGACCTCTTTCCTCTTCTCCTTTCCCCCCCAGGATTTTTTTCCCCAATGGAAAAACTGGGAATATTTGAGAAGCGCTAAAAAATAACTCCCAAGTATTTTGTTTCTATTTTGTAATTAGTTAAATGTTTTTAGGACAAGATTTTAATCACGTATAATGTAAACCATTGAGATTTTTATGAGACAACTCATGACAAGTCAAGGGACCCACCAGGATTCCCAAGGGGCATCACATTTTCTCCTCCCTTATTATTTCTTCTTTCCCTTCCCTGAAAGCCCCCATAGCCTCTCCTGTCTTCCTGTTTCCTTCTCTCCTTTGCAGCCAGCAGCCATACTACTTTTATCTGCCCCCTGTCTAGCTTTCCCTCCTTCCCTCCCCCTGGCAGCCTCTACCCAGGAAAACTGTGGCCCAGTGGCATGGTGCTGGGTGCTGGGCTGGACCCAGCTGCACAGTGAAGAACATGGAAGGGCTTGTGGGTGGCACCTCATCGCCCCCTGTATCTTCTTACCCAAATAATTTCCTCTTTCCTTACTCAAGGGAACCCCCGTAGCCCCACCTTTACCTGCTTCCTTCTCTTTTTCCCACCCATCAATCTACCTTTTATCACCCCCCCCCATCTTCCCCTATATGTATTATTTCATCCATACACCTTTCTCCACAATGGAGACCCAAAGCAGCTTACATCATTCTTCTCTCCTCTATTTTATCATCACAACAACAATGTGAGGTAGGTTAGGATGGGAAAATGTGACTGGGCCAAGGTCACCAAGTGAATTTCCACAGCAGAGTGGGGATTTGAACTTAGGTCTCCCAGATCCTAGTCTGAAATTCTAACCACCACACAACACTGGCTTTTGTTCAGTGGCTGCTGTTGAACAGTAGCAAGCAACTAGGCCTGCGTGAGACATGTCAGTCAGGAGGTAGCAAGTCACCCCAGTGGTTGCTGCTGGGTATGGCCCTGATGAGTCCTCCTTCAAAGGCCAAAACAGCTCAGCCCTGTCCCTCACCATGCAGTTTACTGACAGAAACCAAGGCTTGAAGGCTGGAAAATACTATTGTGGTTGCCTAGCAACAACCACTGAGGACATTTGTTGCTTAAAGTTATTGGCACTGCTTCTGTTATTTGGGAGGGGGGCTTCAACTCCCCAATTTTATTTTATGATTTCAGATTTTTCTGCAAACTTGGGGCACGTCTCAGGTTTATAGAAAGATCAGCCTTGTCTGTCTATGGCGGAAATCTCTGGATTAAAGTATCCAGATATATTGATTGATAATTCCTGCATATACTGCAGATACATCATATTTTCAAGAATGTATTTATTGTTTAAGTGTGACTAATTGTGACTATAATTAATACACTGTAATGTATAGGCTGCCTCTGACCTGGATGGCCTAGGTAAGCTGGATATCATCAAATCTCAGAAGCTAAAAAAGGATGGTCCTGGTTAGTACCTGGATGGGAGACCACCAAGGAATTCCAGGGTTGCTATGCTGAGGCACACAATGGCACACCACCTCTGCTTGTATCTTGCCTTAAAACCCTACTGGATGGCCATAAGTTGGCTGCGACATGACAATACTTCTTTTTCTTAAATGCTATATTTTTTCTCAGAAATACTGATTGCAGAAAATAGAATAAAACTGTAGTGTTTCAAAAGCAAGAGAACAAGAATTATAAGTTCATTAGGGTTGCCAAGTCCGGCTTGGAAAATACCTGGGGACTTTGGGGTTGGAGCCAGGAGAAGGTGGGGTTTGGGGAGGGGAGGGGCCTCAGCATGGTACAATGCCATACAGCCCACCCTCCAAATAAGCCATGTTCTCCAGGGGAGCTGATCTCTTGTCAGCTGGGGATCAGTTGTAAAAGCGGGAGATCCCTAGGCCCCACCTGGAGGCTGGTAACTCTAATGTTCATAGTTAACAATGCTGAACTCATGGTTCAAAATGAGCAGGCAAACTCTGGGGATCATTTCAACCTCTGTTCACAACAGGTCATTTTATACCCAGTGTGAGCTGTGTAATCAGTCTTAACCGCGCACCCTTAAGACTCCCATATGAAAAGACTCTCCAGCAAGCATCAGAGGCAATTTGGCAAGACGGTAGTGGTAAAGGCTATACTACTGCTGGCCTCAGACTGATGGACGCTTTCACTTTTACTGCAGCTGTTATCATTATGGATGAAGAATGAGACAGGATTTCAGCCACCCCAGAAAAATACACACATGCTTGAGGGAAAAGCCGACGGTCGACACACAAACCTGATTTCAAGCTCGTCACAAAGGAAGCACCGCTCTGTTCAAATTACACCAAGACCAAGGTGGCGGAAAGCAAAGAAGACTGCTTAGGTATGCTGAGACTTTTATTCAAACAAACTGGAGCCCCTTGTGCTTCTCGAGCTGCAAAACTGACACATGTTTGGATCACAGAGTAAATACAGTGACAGCACCTCTGCCGTATATTAACCCTCCCCGTCACCACCGCTGCGGCTGCCAGCATCTCTGCAAGAAGGTAAGATTTTAAAAGTGACAATTTACGAGAAGGGAGACTGAATGATTTGTTTTCCAACAATAGTACCTTAATTTTTTTAAAAAGCTGCAAAAATGAGTTTCCCTTTTCATTTACTCATGTGAATTTGTACTCATAAGGCTAAACTTCAACATATGTGTTGTATTTTGCCCAAGTCCTGCACAGCACCAGAATGACATTTTTGACAAGTTTACAGTTTCGTGAGGGAAAACTCGTCTTATTAAAACCTCCACCGTCTCTTTCTTTCTCATTGTGCGCTGTATGTTGTGTTTCGCTATGGAAGAGCAGGCCTCCTTCTACCACCGAAGGGAAAAGTAAAATAAGCTTCTGTCCCTCAGGGCTGCAGATCGAAATTAGGAATAGAACGTGGACCCTACAAAGGCTTTGAAGACAGAAATCTCTTGCTTTTAAATTTTATTACCACATGGGTATTCTACTCAGGCCGGGGGGGGGGGGGGTGGATCACAGCCTGGGGCTCCACTAGGATTGGGAATTATCAGGAGATTTTAGGGAGGGAACCTGGGGAAGGTAGGATTTGGGGAGGGGAGGGACCTAGTTGGTATATAATGTTGTAACGCCCACCCTCCAAAGCAGCCATTTTTCCCAGGGGAACTAATCTCTGTTGTCTGCAGATCAGTTGTAATAGCAGGAAATCTCCAGGTAGTACCTCCAGGTTAGCAACTCTAAGCTCCAAACGCAAATGGGCAAATCCAGTCATTTAAAGTTTTCCTCTCTCTCTTTTGCCCCTTGGATTGGTACAACCATCAGTGTTCTCCTCCAGAAAGTGAAGATTTGTTTGCAGAGGTATACATTTTAAGGAAAGACAAGGTCAAATTTTCAAACCTCTTCCTTCCTCGGTGTTGTGTATTACTATCGCAATTGCCATGTGCTCAGGTAATGGCAACTGCCATGTGGTCATTCACACATGGCCTGAATCTACCTGAGCTTCGGCCAAGTAGAACAATAGCCGGCCGGATCCTAAATGGCCACCAATCATGTACCTAGGTTTCCCCTGGGGATCTATGCCATGTAACCATGATCTTAAGGTCCTATCAGGACATCTGGGCAAGGTCGGTTGTGTTCCTCCGGCCAGGATAAAAGAGGGCTCTGAGCCCGGGGTTTTCCATGTTCCATCTGACCTGCAATAAACTACCATGCTGATTTCACTGTTACTGGCCTCCCAACTCCAGTACTTTTCACTCTGAATCTTTATTTCCCTGTGTACCCAGGGAGTGGATCTGGAAAGTGCCACTGGACTCCTGTTTTATCTCCCCTTGTACTGAGGTTCAGCATTGCAGAAAACCACATGTTTGAGCAGTTTATGTAGTATGGGGTTTAATCAGGCCCAGCATAAGGCTTTTTTTTGGTGCCCTAGGGAAACTGCCATTTTGGCTCCTGTGGGCAGTTGGGAGCCTTCCTTACCAGGAAGCTAGTTTTAGAAGGCAGCCATGTTAGTCTGCAGTGGAACAGCAGGATTCGAGTCCAGTGCCACCTCAGAGACCAACAACATTTTGGGAGTATAAGCTTTCGAGAGTCAAAACTTATATTCCCCAAAATCTTGTAGGTCTTTAAGATGCTACTGAACTTGAACCTAGCTACCAGGAAGCTACTCTTTCTGAGGTGACCGCAAGGTACTGCCATTCCATGCAGCCACTGAAGGAGGTAAACAGGGGTGGGAGGAGGAGGAGGAGAGGGTGGTAGGCTTCAGATACTCAGCTCTGGGAGATGTGCTGCTGCTGCTTCTCCTCAAGCCACCTCCTCCTCTTTCTCATCCCCCTGAGGGATCTCAAATGAGGCAGGAGCTGACTGAGTGCTCCTGCCACCACCACCACAGCCCCCACTTGCCTCAGTTCTTCTTTGGTTTCATGGCTGCTTCCACCCTCCAGTTTGGTGTAGTGGTTAAGTGCACAGACACTAATCTGGGAGAACCAGGTTTGATTCCCCACTCCTCCACTTGCAGCCACTGGATGACCTTGGGCAAGCCCTAGTTCTCTCAGAGCTGTTCTCTAAAGAGCAGCTCTCTCAGAGCTCTCTCAGCCCCACCCACCTCACAGGGTGTCTGTTGTGGGGAGGAGAAGGGAAAGGAGTTTGTAAGCCACTCTGAGACTTTGAGTGAAGGGTGGGGTATAAATCCAATCTCCTCTCCTCCTCCTCCTCTTCTTCTTCTCCTTCTCCTCCCCCCCATTGGCTGCAGCAGCAGTGGCCAGAAGTGTCTCCAGCCCCATACCATGTTACTTTGTTAGCTGGGTAGTGGTGGCAGTGCAGCGGCAATGGAGACAGCGGGAACAGAGTGAGGAGGCAGAAGGGGGGAAGGATGCCGGTGGGTGAGGGCTTCCCTTTGGCCTCCTTGTGGAAGGCATATGGGAGAGAGAAGGTTCATCTTGCCTTTCTGGAGCCCCTCAAAATCTGGGCCCCTGGATGATTGACGTGTTTTGTCTCGTGGTCAGGCCAGCCCCGGACTTAATACTGTTCTGCCTTTCCCCCTCTCCTCCTTTAAACACATATTTGAAGTGCCCACTCTAAACTTCAGTGGCAGGCAGGGTGAAAGGCCTCTGTTCACCCCAGTCCCACCCAAAAGATGAAAGTTAGATTTTGTTCCCCAGATTCTGGGAAGATTTCCTCAGCTCTGGGACTTCCAGCCAATTAATAGACTAGAAGTTTCCTCAGAGGAGATGGTTTCCGTGAGTCTGACATCTCATGTGATTATTTTAAAAGCAAAACAAGAGGGGAGGGGGGAAGCAAAGGAAAGGGGAAAAAAAGAGTTCTGTTTGCTTTAGGGTCAAAAGCTGAAGAGATGGATTTTTAAAAAGTCTATTAATAGACAGTTGGCTACATCTGAAACTTTGAAACCATGAACTGCCAAAGCCCCATAAGTAGTCAGTATTTTGTAAAATATTGTTAGTGTTAAATATTCACCCCTGACATTTCCTGGTCTCTGGTAACTCTCCTTTACCGTTTAGTTTTAACTTTGGTGCTGGAATTTCCAGACACACAAACCTGCCTCCTGTACATGATTGTTAAACTAGAAGCCCCCAAATTATCTTTAGCTGGTGCCCCTCCAAGCAAGCTGTCTGTCCTGTGTTGCATTTGCCTCCACCACCACCCCGACTCTCTTCCATGTAACTCCTTTCTGCTCTGCGAACACACACTTAAAAAGAAGATAGTTGTAGGCAGAACGACCAGTGGACTTACCGTGAGGGGTCCTTCTCCTCTGAGGGTTGGAGGACATCTTGTGGGTGATTCCCACCTATCTTCAGGGAGGCAGGACTAAAACAAACTTCTTCCTGCTTCCTGTAGTGGGAGTCACCCCAGGATCAGTTCGGGTGCTCCTAAAGCTGGATGAACTACTCTACATCGATTATATGAAAGGAAAACAACTCAACAATGCTGTTAATACATGTAACAGGAAGTGAAGAAAAAACAGGAAGAAGATAATACTTTCTCCCCCAACTATATACAACTTTGGTTATGATGAAATAGGTATCAAACAACCCAACCTTGGTGAACTCTCTCTATTTCCCTCCTTACAGTACCACATTGTTCGCGTTGACTTGTGGTCACATCACAACTTCTTAGAGGTGAGGACTTGTCTGCAGGATATTGATGACGACCCGGGAGGGCCAAGATGTCCTCCAACCCTCAGAGGAGAAGGACCCCTCACGGTAAGTCCACTGGTCGTTCTCCCTCTGAGGTGGAGGCCATCTTGTGGGACCTCCCAGAGCAGTGGTCCTAAGCTTGGGGTGGGTGGTCGTCATCTGTTGAAAAAACTGCTTGTAACACACGACGTCCGAATGCGGCGTCCGCCGATTCATATGTGTTGATTTTATAGTGGCGTATGAACATGGTTGGCGAAGACCAAGTCGCGGCTCTACATACTTCCTCTATGGAGGCCCTGTTGTTGAATGCTGTACTCGTGGCTGCACTTCGGACGGAATGGGCGGTGATGCCCTTTGGAACTAAGAGGTTCATACTTTTGTATGCTTCAAGAATGCATGCCTTGATGGTATAGCCTATGGAAGCTGTGGACATTTTCTTCCCTGTATGAGGGGGGGAAACATTGATAAACATTGCCTCTGTTCTCCTGATGGACGACGTTCTAAGAATGTAACATTTCAGGGCTCTTCTGACGTCTAAGGTGTGCCACGTCCTTTCCAACGGATGGGAAGGGTTTGGAGAAAAGGAAGGCAGAAAGATTTCCTGCGTCCTATGGAATCTAGTGTTTATTTTTGGACAGAAGGATGGGTCCGTTCGAAGAATCACTTTGTCCTTGTGAAACACACAGAGGTCGCTTCTGATTGAAAGAGCGCCTAATTCTGAGATCCTTCTTGCTGAAGTAATTGCTACGAGAAATAATGTCTTCATCCTCAGGAATTTGAGTGGTACGTTTGACAGGGGCTCAAATGGCTTTTTGGTTAGAGCTGTAAGGACGGGGTTCAGTCTCCAAGTTGGAAATCTGTGACAGGTTGGTGGGTCACTGTGGGATGCACCTTTGAGGAAACGCCGAATATGTGGATGTTGTGATATCAGTAGGCCCTTATATTGGGGAAGGACTGTAGACAGCGCTGCCATCTGTCTTCGAAGGGTGGAAGCCTTAAGGCCGGTCTTCCGTCCGTCCTGAAGAAAGGCCAAAATGGTTGCAACCCGTGGATGGAGTGCATCCACCTTCTTCCTTCGAGCCCAACGGACGAATGCTTTCCATGTTACATTGTAAATTCTAGTAGTGGAAGGTTTCCTTGAAGCCAGGATAGTGTTGATGATGGAGTTATCGTATCCTAGCCTGAGGAATTTTTGCCTTTCAACCTCCACGCGGTCAGTTGAAGCCATCCCGGATCTGGGTGATGGATCGGGCCCTGATGAAGCATGTCTTCCGAAATGGGTAGTTTGAAGGGCGGGGCCACTGACAGCTCCTGAAGTGATGTGAACCATGGACGACGAGGTCAATAGGGTGCCACTACTATGATTTCCGCCCTCAATGTCCTTATTTTCCGGATCAGCCTCGGGAGGACCGGTAGGGGAGGGAATGCATAAAGAAGTTCCGCAGGCCATGGAGATAGAAGTGCGTCCGTTCCTTCCGCTGACAGATGAAAGAACCTGGTATAAAATCTGACCAGTTGAGCATTGGTTGGGGACGCAAAAAGATCTACTTGAAGGGTTCCCAGTTTTGATGCAATGAGATTGAAGATGCTCCTGTGAAGAGACCATTCTCCCTCTTGAATGGCTTGGCGACTCAGCCAATCCGTCTGGATGTTGGTAGACCCCTTCACGTGTTCCGCCTGTAGGGATGCCAGGTTGGTCTCCACCCATCTCAGAAGAAGGTCGGCTTCTCTGGATAGAGCCGTCGATCGGAGACCCCCTTGTTTGCTCAGATAGGCCTTGGCCGAGATGTTGTCCGTCCTGATGAGTACGTGCTTCTGCTGTATCTGAGAGGCGAAGTGGAGTAGGGCCAGGCGGACAGCTCACAGCTCCAGTAGATTGATTGGGAGCGCTGTTTCCGAGGCGGACCATTGACCTTGAACTGGTTGTTGAAGTAATGTGGCTCCCCAGCCATTCAGGCTGGCGTCCATGAAGATTTGTATCTGGTCCCGAATCCAGAACGATCTGCCGTGCGTTAGATTTGACTTTCTGGACCACCATCTTAGACTTGACTTGACCGACAATGGTACCTTTAGGGAAAGTTCCATCTTCAACGCGATGGAGTTTTGGTAGGGTCTGAGAAATTTCTGAAGAACCCTGGAGTGGAATTGTCCCCACTGGAGGGTGTCGAAGGACGAGACCATGAGGCCCATCATTCTGGTCAGCAGAGAAAGGGATGAGAACCGCGCCTTGATGATTTGCAGGGCTATCCCTTGGACCTTCTTTGCCTTGGACGCCGGAAGGAAGAGTTTCGCAGAGTGAGTGTCTAATATGACTCCCAGGTGTTCTAGCCGTTGGGTTGGGCTCAGGGAACTCTTCTGTTCGTTGATGAGGAAACCGAAGTGCCGTAAGCACTGGATGGTCTTGTAGATGTCTCTGTGGCATTGGTGCCTTGACGGAGAATGCAGCAGCAGGTCGTCCAAGTAGGGATGAATGTGGATGCCCTGTTTTCGCAGGAGGACCACGGGATGGACTAGGGTTTTTGTGAAGACCCTTGGGGCCGAGGACAGGCCGAATGGAAGGGCCCTGAACTGTAGGTGGGTCTCGCCTACGCAGAAACGCAAGAATCTCCTGTGCTGGGGAGATATCGGAATATGGAGATAGGCTTCCGTCAAGTCTATTGAAGCCAAGAACTCGCCTGGTTGTAGTGATTCTGCGATGGACCGCAGGGTTTCCATGCGGAAATGCCGTAGGTGCACGAATTGGTTCAGAAATTTTAGGTCCAGGATGGCTCTCCAATCCCCATTCTTTTTGGGGACGGTGAAGAAGATGGAGTACACCCCGGTCTGGTGTTCTTTCGGCGGCACTGGTTCTACAGCCTGAATTTGGATCAGATGTTTCATAGCTGCAAGAGTTCTGTTTTGTTTTTCTCTGTTGCATTGAAGTGGTGAAGCCAGGAAGCGTTGTGGTGGAAGAGACCGAAATTCGATTTTGTAGCCTTCGGAGATGAGTTCCGCGGTCCAAGCGTCTGGTTGGGAGGTTAACCAGGCCTGGCTGAAAATAGATAGTCGACCTCCCACCGGTGGTTCTAGATAGTCACGCTTTAAAGGACTTGGGGTCACCGCCCTTGTCCGGCCTGTTTCCAGGGTTTCTGCCGAAGCGGTTACTGTTGAAGCCTCCTCTGCGAAAGGACTGTCTGTTGGAGTTCCAAGAGGGGCGTCTGTAATCCTGACGTGGGCGGTAGGGCGAGTTGAAGGGTCGAAAGGGCGAAGAAGTTGATGGTGAACCCGCTGGTCTTCTATCAGAGGGGCGAATGGTTTGGGGTTAGGCTTTCTTCTTGTCACGTGTTTCCACGAGGATCTTGTCTAATGAGTCCCCAAACAGCTTTTTTCCCTGGTAAGGGTATGATGACACCGTGGCCTTGGACTGGTAGTCTGCTGGCCATGATCTTAGCCACACTGTACGTCGTGCCACGGCCGCCGTGGACATCGCCCTGGCTGAGAAGACCATGGAGTCGAGAGTTGCATCCGCTGTGAAGGATATCGCCTTAAGCAATCTGTTGGCCCCTTCTAGTAGCCCACGATTGTTCTCCGGTATCATCTGGATCAGTTTGCGCATCCAGACTATTGATGCTCTAGATACTGTGGACGCTGCTGAAGATGTCCTGATGGCTAAGGTGTTTGCCTCATGGGACCGGCGAAGGGCAAACTCCGCCCTTTTATCCAGACTATTGCGCAGTGTGCCGTGGCCATCTTCAGCGACTAGACCAGTTGACTGCAGAGCTGCCACCGGTGCGTCCACCACAGGGACCTGTAAAAGTTCTGTAGCAGAGGCATGCATTGGGTAAAGCCTTTTAGTAATATTGGGGAAGGCCCTTGTAGATAAGGGGTTTTCCCATTCAGCTTTCACTTTCCTAACATAGAAACCGGGGAAAGGGAAAGCTATTTCAGAAGGATCCACTGGGGGGAAAAACTCATCAGTGATTTCTGATCCCTCTTCATTGCTCTGAGGATCAGGAGCCGGGTTAGAGGCCTTATTGCCATATTTTATGTGCAAGGCTGATAGGGTCTTAGTAAGCAAGAACTGTAGGTCCTCAGTTCTAAAAAAGCGGAAGGACTGGTCTTTTGGAAGAGTAGGCTTAGGTGCCAAGTCTTCCCTGTCTTCATCCTCATCAGAGGAAAATTCACCCTCCTCCTTATCACTTGAATAGTGAGATGCATCATCCCCTTGGAGACTTTGTCTATCATGGGGGCAGGTTTTCTTGGCTGTGCTCTTCTGAGCAGCCTTAGTGGAAGGAGGGCGAGGTGGGGGAAATAGGACGTCCCTTTGCCCTGTGGAATAAGGCTATCTCCTCCCTCATCGCTTTCTTAAGGAAGGCTATGGCTGCCCTAGAAAAGAGAGGGGATCCCCCATCTACGTTACCCATCTGCTGGTCTTCTTCATCGTCCTCCTCGATCTCCTCGTTCCCTGCTTCCTCCTCCTCGTGGGCGAAACTTTCCTGGATCAGGCGGACCTGATCCTCCCCGGTGTAGCAATTAGCCTCGGGGTTCGCCAGTAGCGGGGGTATGGAAGATAAGCCCTCCCCGGCTTGATAAGATTCACGGCGAGATTGCGCCGAAATGGTCACCGCCGATGCTGCTTTCGTTTTTGTTTTTTGCGGCTGTGCGAGCGCTGGCCGTTTGTTTGGCGCGCTTTTTTGCGCTGCCGCCGCTGTGCCCTTCCCCGGGCTCTTCAGGCTCCGCTTGCCTCTTGTGTCGGTCGGCGCTGTTAGTTTCGCCAGCGCGCTCCCGCGCGTCCATGTGGCTCATTGCGGAGGTCTCTCTGGCGGTGGCAAGTTCTCCGGTCTCCGTGAGTGGAGACGCTACTAGTCGCTTCCCCCTCGGGGGGGGGGGTGGATAGGAGGGGAAGAGAGAGAGAGCGAAGAGGTTTCTTTTTCTTTTGTTGGGGGGATATAGAGAAGAATATATAGGAGAAATAGGGTAGGAAAAGGAGACAAAAGATCTAAGCTGTAGGTTTTAGGTGTTGAGCAGAGTCAACACCAAGCTGCTCTCCCTTCTGAGGCAGGAAGTGAACTGATCCTGGGGTGACTCCCACTACAGGAAGCAGGAAGAAGTTTGTTTTAGTCCTGCCTCCCTGAAGATAGGTGGGAATCACCCACAAGATGGCCTCCACCTCAGAGGGAGAATGAATCTTCCCCATGAAACATCTCTCAGTGGGGTGGACAGAGGTTTTTCCTGTGGAAAGGTGGAGTGGAAATGTGAAACTACTGAACACTTCTGACTCAGAAGCTGACTGTGCAGAGCCAATGATAGCAAACTGAAAGTCCACTGAAGCTAGATCAAGATGGGTGGCTGTTTGTCTGTAGCAGTAGAAAGGAACAAGAGTCCAGTAGCGCCTTAAAGACTAACAAAATGAGCCACATTTTTTGCTTCTTTCCACATTTATTTTTCCTACCTCTCAAATGGCAAAAATTAAGATACATGTGCTACAGTAGCACAGGGGCAGCAGTCTGCAACTCTTTCTCGGCCATTGGATATATTCAGGGGTCATTCTGAGCAGGAGCTCGGGGAAGCTCAGCTCCGGGAGTTGGTGCCAGCCCCCCCGCAGGGGAATGCCTGCTTGTGTCATGGCTGCAGCAAAATGACCCTGTCCCCTGGAAAGGTCCTTGTTCCTCCGACCAGCCTTCTGAAGGCTTCAGCCACCACTGAAGCTATCTTCCCAGAATAGTGGTATCTCTGAGGCTTGGATTGGTAGCGGTCCCCTCTCTGCCAGCTCTTTCTTTCTTTCTTTCTTTCTTTCTTTCTTTCTTTCTTTCTTTCTTTCTGTCTGTCTGTCTCTCTCTCTCTCTCTCTCTCTCTTCTCTCTTGCTCTCTCTTTCTCTTTCTTTCTTGCCTTCTGACATACTTCCAGTGATGTCCGGTGGTTTAGCATATGCAAATAAGTTATGCTAATGAGTTATGCTAATGAGCTCCTGCACGTCTTTTTCTACAAAATGACCCCTGCATATACTTGCAATTTTTCTTATAGGGGAAAAACACATTTATATGTTGGTTTCCATAAATATGCCAAATTGTACTTTTATATGCTAGTTGAGTTATAAATGATGCATTTTGTGTTGTTAAATCAGTAAATGACCATGTTTGATAGGAAAGTAAGTACTGTGTATATTTTACACACACACCTTTCCCTTTTTCCAGGAGGGGGGGGGATTTGTTTGTTTCCCCCGTAGCTTCAAAACTTCCTGAAATTTTAAATCTCTAATATGAAAGCAACCCAAGTCTATATTTTATGGAAACTTCAAAAGTCGTTGCAGAACAATATCTCAGGAATCCCTGCAGGAAACCAAGCCAGGATGTGAACTCTAGGTGACTCTGATGGTAAAGATTCAAGCACTCGGATGTGGGGGTGACAAGATAGTACAGTACAGGGGAGGGAAGGCAACATGGCATAGCCTGACCTCAGAAGTTAAGCAGGGTCGGTACTTGAATGGGAGACCATCAACGAAGGCTTTGCAGAGGAAGGCAGTGGCAAACCACCTCTACTTCTCACTTGCCTTGAAAACTCCTTGCTGGGGTCACCATAAGTTGGTTACGAATTGACAGCACTCATGTATGTAGATAGTACAGAAAAGCAGGAAGTTCAGGCAGGAATGGAACATGAGATGCAAAGCCAAAACCAATAGCCCCACCACCCTGTGAAGCCCTTAATCATCAGGTGAAACATTTGTCTGGATTTCCTAGGGGGGGCTGGTCAGACCAAAAGCAGACCACCTTTCCCCATATGTACCCCAGAGAGCGCTGCGATCAGGGACCCAGAATCGTCTGGTCCTCCTGAGTATTAAGGAGGCCAGGCTGGCGACAACTAGGGCCAGGGCTTTCTCGGTGGCGGCTCCACTCTGGTGGAATGAGCTCCCATAAGAGATCAGGGCCCTGCAGGACCTTTTATAGTTCCGCAGGCCCTGTAAAACGGAGCTCTTCCGCCAGGCTTTTGGGGCCGCCACCACTACCACCACGATCATCGCTACCATCGCCAACAACAATTGACACCTTATGGTGGAAGAGTCCTGATCCACTGGTCCCTTTAATCACTGCCCGAGCCATCCCCCGCAAATAACTGAAGCAGACTGATTGAACTGATGTTAAAAGTGAAGAATTTATGGTAGTACTTTATTATTGTGTTTTGGTTTTAACACTGTATTTCTATTGATTGCTGTTGTGTTTTTATATGTATTGTTGGATTTTTTATCTTGTTCTGTAAGTCGTCCTGAACCGGTCTTGGTCAGGAGGGTGGGATAAAAATTGAATAAATCAAATCAAACCAAATCAAATCAAATGAAACAGCTAAAAAAGGCAGAACCCCCCCCCCCCCCCCCAGTTAAAGCCTGGGACTGTTTTAGCCTAGTGGCTAAAGGAAAGTAAGGTAGGTGCCCGGTGAGTCTCAAAGGAGAGGCAATTCCAAAGGTGAGCTACTGAAAAAGCCTTGCCTCTGGTCACCACCTATCCCATCTCTGCAGGCAGGGTCCAGAGAGCAGGACTTCAGAACAGGATCTTAAACTAGTGGGCCAAAAAAGTACAGAATTAGGTCTGGAGAGAACAAGGCTCAAATCCCCACTCACACATTAAACTACTGAGTAGGGCTGCCAACTTCCAGGTAGCACCTGGAGATCTGCTTTTACAATTTATCTCTGTACTACAGAGATCAGTTCCCCTGGAAAAAATGGCTGCTTTGGAGGGTGGACTCTGTGGCATTAGAACCTGCTGAGGTCCCTCCCCTCCCCAAACCCCGCCCTCCTCAGGCTCCACCCCCCAAATCTCCAGGTATTTCCCAACCCAGAGCTGGCAACCAGATGACCTTGGGTCTGCATTCTTTCATAGCCTAACCTACTTCATAGGATTGTTGTGAGCAGGGGTCATTTCGTAGAAAAAGAGGTGCAGGAGCTCATTAGCATAACTCATTAGCATAATTCATTTGCATATGCCACACCCCCTAACATACCGGAAGTGTGTCAGAAGGCAACACCCACCCCTCAGGCTCCACTCCACAGGTGAGTGAAACTGACCTGCTCTTCCTCCATTCCCTTCCCCATCCAATACTTGGTGCAATAAAAATAAGCGTAAAGAACACACCTTCATTCTCTTCCTGCTCCCTTGAAACCACCAGGTTTCACATAGACTTGAGATACCCAGGACATGTGCACCACCCATCCCTTTCCCTTTCCCTTTCCCTTCCCCTCCCCACAACAAGACACCCTGTGAGGTAGGTGGGGCTGAGAGAGGTCTTTTGAGAACTGCTCATAACAGCTCTGAGAGAACTTGTGACTGGCCCAGGGTCACACCAGCAGCTGCATGTGGAGGAGTGGGGAATCAAACCCGGTTCTCCCAGATTAGAGTTCAACTCCTGACCACTACACCAAACTGATGGGGTGGAAGCTGCTGAAGGGTTGGTGAAATTTCTCCAGTACTTATGTGCCATGTGCCCAGATAAAAAATGGTATACTTAGAAAATTTATATGCCACCTTGAGCAAGTCTCTGGAAAAGCAGCACACAGTCATAAAAGGAACAATGATAAAATTATCAATATTAAAACAAAACATTAAAAATAATAAAGACCCTAGCAGGGCTTTCCCCGGGGCGCTGTGCCTCTGCACTGCTCGGGGAAGCCAAGGAGGGGGCGGGGCTTGGTAATGTGCCCGCCTCCTAGGCTCCTCACTCCCGGAGCTGCGCTCCTGTGCGCTCCCACTCCAACGGACCCCTGGTTGTGAGGATAAAATGGAGAGTGAAGGGCCATATATGCAACCTGTTGAAAGAAGGGTGGGATAAAAATCTGGCAGAAAATGGGGGGATGAACACAGGGTACACACAGGGCTTTTTTTTTTCTTTTTTGAAAGAAGACGTGCCAGAACTCTAAAGAGGGAAACAAAGTTTTCAATCTGTGTACTAAAAATTCATTAACTTTTAGACATTTTAAAAAGAATTTTGTCGAAGAGGTTCCAGAACTCTGTTCCGGTGCATTCCCCCACAGAAAAAGCCCTGGATACACAACTAACTTGAGCTTTCTGTTCACAGACCTTCTCTGCTTCATCCATAATTAATCTTATGGATTTCTTCCTGCGTAGAACTGTGTAAACATTTGCTGCTGAGATGGTTTGTGCAACACTGATTCCAGATGAGACAGAAATGCAAGGATTAAATAGTTACACGCTGCAATATGCCGTAATTCCCCCCCTGTCCTTAGTGGCTGAAATAGATCTACAACATATAAGAACTGTTTTGTTTTCTTTTGTTTTTCAGTCATCACAGAACGATTCTGACTGCAGATCTTCATAGAACCATAGAATCACGGAGTTGGAAGGGGGCACACAGGCCATCTAGTCCAACCCCCTGCTTAATGCAGGATCAGCCTAGAGCATCCCTGGCAAGTTTTTGTCCAGCCACTGTTCAAAGACTGCCAGTGAGGGGGGGCTCACCACCTCCCTGGGCAGCTGACTCCACTGTTGCACAACTCTTGCTGTAAAAAAGCTTTTCCTAATATCCATCCGGTACCTTCCCACTCTTAATTTAAACCCACTATTGCCAGTCCTCTCCTCTGCTGCCAGCAGGAAGAGCTCCCTGCCCTTAGTGACAGTCCTTCAAGTACTTAAAGAAAACAATCATGTCCCTCTCAAACTCCTGTTCTTCAGACTAAACATTTCCAAGTCCCTCAGCCTTTCTTCATCTTGGTTTTCCCACAATAATCACAGCAAGCAAGATAGATCAGCCATCCTTTTAAAAGTAAGTGTGCTGAAGGCCTGCCCTGGCCTTAAAGCATGGAGGGTATACGTAGCAAGCCCAGACCCTAGATAGCCCAGGCTAGCCCAATCTTGTCAGATTTCAGATGCTAAGCAGGGGTGGCCCTGGGTAGTATCTGGATGGGAGACCTCCAAGGAATACCAGGATCGTGATGCGGAGGCAGGCAATGGCAAACCACCTCTGAATGGCTCTTGTCCTGAAAACCCTGCGGGCCCACCAAACGTCAGCTGTGACTTGATGGCCAACCGCAACAACAAATATGTAGGAGCTTTAAATCCTGTGACTTATGACAAACCGTGAACAGATCTGCCCCCATCCATGCAGATTCCAATAGTAAGAAATGATGGTATATGTGGGCATTGGCTTTTTAAAAGTAAATACACTTGTTCCAAAAAAATAATAATCGATTTTAAAATGAAACAGGACATTATAAACGTTGGCAACAAAGTGAGTGGAACGCTGCATAAAAGATATGCAGGGAAACATTTGCATGGTGTTATCCCAAAATGTAGAGCCCAGACCCGCAAAGAGTGATGGTCACCGTTCCATTTGATACTGCCATTTTAACCACCTTGCTGTGCCAAAATGCGTGTTCTCCTAGTTACACATCACATGTTACTCATGGAATAACATTCCATGACAGAGAGAGAGAGAGAGAAGCTCAACATTTCTCCCTCCACTGGATCAGCAAACTAAAAAAGAAAAATCTTTTGAGTGTGCCGATAAATAGAGAATTTTTTTACCAGGCATAATCCAATATGAAGAATACAGACACTAGTCTACTAATCCTTTCAGTGGCAAAATAATTCCTTCCCTTCCAGGGCCTCTACAGGTGGTTCTCTTGGATTTATAACTGTAGTCTATACACTACAAAGATCAATTCCCCTGGAGGAAATGGCAGCTTTGGAAGATAGAATCTATTGCAGGAGTCCTCAACACGGTGCCCCTTTTTTTAAGAAAGTGGGCAAACAAAGTGGGGCTTTTGCCCAGCAGGACTTCTGACTGACCACTGGAGATCAATCAGACTGGCTGTGCAGTTTTTTTAAAAAAACTGCCACACCACAAGGACCTTCACTGCATAACTAAAGATCAGCTGTGTGAATGCAAGAAAATATTTTTAAACAATATGTTCATTTAAAAAGGCACCCTGAAGCACAGCTTCTGCCTGAAATGTTGAAGAGTTACTGCTAGAGGTACACAGAACCACAACTCCCTGACATTTTGTGTGTGGCTCTGCTAGGGCTGCCAAGTCCCCCGCTTGGGCGGGGGAAACACCGATTTTTAGAGCTTACCTCCCGCTTTTCCAAAGATGGCCACCGGGGGGACAAAATGGCTGCCTTAAAAGGGAAATGTCTGCAGAGAGCCTGCCCTGCAGTAAAAAGCCTCGCCAGACATTTCCCCTTTAAGAAATCAGCAAGAGAGCTTCTTCCACAGCAAGAGAGCCCCGCCCAGAGATTAAGGAGGGACTGAAGGAGCTGCTTTTGCATGTGGCTGGCAAGGTGAGTTTCTCTTCCAGCTCTTTTCATTCTCTCTCCCTTTCTTTTTTCTGTCTGTCTGTCTGTCTCTCTCTCTCTCTGTCCCCATGCAGCAGAGGTCTATCAGTGGCTATTGTAGCCACAAGGTCTAAATGGAAGTAAGTGCCTCTGCCAGTTTTTTCCCCTTCTCTCTCTCTCCCTCTTTCTTTCTTTTTTCTGTCTGTCTGTCTGTCTCTCTCTCTCTGTCCCCATGCAGCAGAGGTCTGTCAGTGGCTATTATTAGCCACAAGGTCTAAATGGAACCCTTTGTCTGGGGCAGTGAGGCTCTGCATTCTTGGTGCTTGGGGGGCAACAGTGGGAGGGCTTCTGGAGTTCTGGCCCCGCTGCTGGACCTCCTGAGGGCACCTGGTATTTTTGGCCACTGTTGTGACACAGAGTGTTGTACTGGATGGGCTGTACTGGATGGGCCGATCCACTGTGGCTTCTCTCCTGTTCTTATGATATGAAAATCATATTCAGCACTTGTGTAGCACTTAGTGCTTCATATTCTGCTGAGATGAGGAAGGATTCAGTAGGGCCGTTGCTCAGTGATAAGAGCATCTGCTTGACATGCAGGAGGTATCAGCCTCTTCAGCTAAAAAAGGATCAGGTAATAGGTGACATTAAAGATCTCAGCCTGAGACCCTGGAGAGCCACTACCAGTCTGAGTAGTCAATACTGACCTTGATGGACCAATGGCCTGATTCAGTATTAGGAAACTTCATGAGTTCATGTGTCAGTATGTGGAAGCAACATCACAGGATGTGACATCACAAAATGATGTCACTTCCTTTCTCCTGGCTCCACCCCCAAAGTCTCCTGGCTCCACCCCCAAAGACCCCAGATATTTCCCAAGTTGGACTTGGCAGCCTTAGGCTCTGCCTTCTGAGGCAGCCATCTTGTGGTTTTGTCCACCTCACAGTTTCAGAAACCCAAAAGTAACCTCAATCTCAAAAAGGTTGGGGACCTCTGCTCTGTGGCATCCCATCCCCAGGTTTGCCCCCCAAATCTCCAGGGATTTCCCAACCCAAAACTGGTAACTCTATTTCCTTTGCAGATTCATAAACTCTCACCAATTTCATGTTGTGAAAGTCTCACACTGGCCTGGTGTCTTGACCCAAACAACAGAAACCCAGCAGCTTCTTACTCCAATAGCAACAATTTACTCCCAGAAGTCTTAGCACCTGCTGCCTCTTCTCTGGTCCTGTTCAGGGCCATCCTAAACAGAGTTACACCCTTCGAAATCCATGGACTAGATGGAACTGTTTTTCTGTTGTTGCCCCCCCCCCCCCGCCCCAGGCCACTTGCCTGTGGTACTTAAAGTTGCCATCCTCCAGAGTCTGGTGTTATCCTGGAATTAGGGTTGCCAGCCTCCAGGTGATGGCTGAAGATCTCCTTTTATTACAACTGATCTCCAGGCAACAGAAATAAATTCACCTGAAGAAAATGGCTGCTTTGGCATTATTCCCCATTGAAGACCCTCCCCTTCTCAAACCCCACCCTCCTCAGGCTCCACCCCCAAAATCTCCAGGTATTTCCTAACCCAGAGCTGGTAACCCTACCTGCAATTATATCTGATCTACAGACTACTGAAATAATCCCCCTGGAGGAAATGGTAGCTTCAGAGGGCAGGCTCTAACACATCACATCCCCCTGAACTCCTTTCCTTCTCCAAACACTGCCCTCCCTAGGCACTACCCCCAAATCTCCAGGAATTTCCAAAAGCAGCATAATCACCTGTTGTAGCACTTGGACTAGGGTTTGTTAAAATATACTAGCAACCGGCGTGCTGAGCGGACAAGCCATTCTAAACCAGTTAGCCAGTACTCAGAATATGGGTTCTAAATAATGGTTAATCCCAACCAGGGTTTGGCACCATGTCTGAAATCAGTCCCACCTAAGCAGAAGTTTCAAGAAGACACAACAAAGCTTGGAACTGGGACCTGCCCACCTCACTCATGACCCTCCCTCTCACTGCAGATGTTTCAGAACCTCCTCAGGAAGTCCCAATCCCTAGTTTCAGACCCAGGGGAATTAAACCAGGGGTCCTCCTCAAACTTTTTGCACCTTCAAGCACCTTTGGAATTCTGGCCCAATCACAAAGCGACTGGCACAGGCAATCACAGAATGTCAGGGAGCAATGAGAAATGTAAAGGTAATGGCAACTCTTCAATATTTCAGGCAAAAGCTCTGTTTAACAGGATGCCTTTTAATCTGCACAGCCAGTCGGATGCCCTGCTGGGCAAATGCTGACCGAGCCCCCTGAATAGGACTGGGGGAAATCCCCTCCCTTCTGAGATTCCCAAACCTGTGCCAAATTTAATTTTGTAAAGTCTTCACCCAAAGAGTAGAAATCAGCAACATTTTAATTTTACATGGTACTGTTCCATAATTTGTTTTTGTTTCAGGAAAGCACCAAACTAAGATTTCCAAGACAAAGTAAAGGGCATTTGATACTCTTGCTTCTCTGTTAATTAAAAAGAAACAAGATAAGATTTACAAGAGATAAGTTGTAAGGTAAAAATAGTTCTGTATTTCTGTTTTGACTGAGCTGACATTTAAAAAAAATATCTACAGAGATTTGATTGTTTTATCTGCTGCAAAAACGGTAATCTATTTTTATCTGTTGAGAATGTTTTAAAGTCTTTGTATTTGTACCCTTCCATTAAAACATTATTTGCTACTAAAAACTTAATCTGCCGCTAGAAGTTTATATTTGTATTTTAGAACTTTCCCTACTTCTGCTCTTATTGTTTGTTTGACATTTTTATGTTAAGTTCATTAAGTTTCCCGGTACTCTTTTGTAATTTTATTAAGACTGTATGACACCTGTGTACTCTTAAAATATGTGTTTTATTTGTGGACTGCCTGGAATAACCCTGGCTTTGAGGCAGTGTAAAAAATAACGTAAAATCAGTCAGTCGGATGAGAATTAGCAGTTACCTGCCATCAGAAGAGAAGAAGACGACAAAGAAGAAGAGATTGGATTTATACCCCACCCTTCACTCCCCAAGGGAGTCTCAGAGCGCCTTACAAACTCCTTTCCCTTCCTCTCCCCACAACAGACACCCTGTGAGGTAGGTGGGGCTGAGAGAGCTCTGAGACAACTGTCCTTGAGAGAACAACTGGTACAGAGTTATGGCTTGCCCAAGGTCATCCAGCCAGGTGCAAGTGGAGGAGTGGGGAATCAAACCCGGTTCTCCCAGATTAGAGTCCGCACACTTAAGCACTACACAAACTGGCTCTCTCTGGGAACCAGGTCCACACACACAGTAAAAATGAAGTCAACAACAATAAAACTGTTCTGGACTGTACCACACCAGATTGAAAAGTGGATGTGTGGGAGAGAGACCACAAGTTTGTATATGGAGGACAATGCAAACAAACTTACTGCAATTTGTAGTTCTGCTCTGCCGCAGATGTGGAAGCTGGAAAAACATCATAAACTGAAGCACAGCATCTTGTGTCACACAGATATCGATTACATTTTTGATCCCACCCTTCCTTACTCCAAAGTAGGTCAGGTCTCCCATTTTTGCAGGAGACTACATGCCAGCAGCCTGATGCTCCCATGACAGCTTGCTAGGGCGGTGCAGGGGGAAAATGTGGCTGGAATCCCCCCCCCCATTGCAACATTTCTTCTGGTGCAGTGCCGAAGTGACATTGACACATCAGGGCAATGTTGTAGCATGAACCCGCAACTCTGGTTTCAGGTGCACGCTAGAGCGTCGCCCTGACTTGTTCGTGTCTCTTTCAGTTTGTGTCACAAGTGACATTGTGACAGAGGGGGACACCAGACAACTAGGTTCCTATCCCCCAAACTCTCCTACTCTAAGAAGTAACATAACAAATTTGCTTCAAGATGCTGGTACTTTCCTATAAAACCTTTTATGGTCAGGGGCCAGCATACCTGAGGGACCGCCTTTCCCTACATGTTCCCCAGAGAGCACTGCATTCAGGGACACAAAACCTCCTAGTGCTCCCTGGCCCTAAAGAGTCCAGGCTAGCCACCACCAGGACTAGAGCCTTTTCCGTGGCAGCACCAAGCTGGTGGAGCAAGCTCCCTGAGGACACCAGGGCCCTGCAGAACTTATTTCAGTTCTGCAGGGCCTGCAAGACGGAGCTCTTCCACCAGGCATTTGACCATATTTAACACCTTGATATAACATCAGAACCTTCCCTGGGATTGTCTTCATCATCTAAGTCTGTACTAACTGACTCCTGTTACGAAAACATTGAATGATGCTTGCTGTCGCATAGGAATGTATGTATGTATTGCACTTTAGATTTTATGCGCTTTTAAATTGTTTTAAAATTTTATGTAAGCCACCCTGAGCCTGCTTCAGCAGGGAGAGTGGGGTGTAAATCCAAGAAAGAAGGAAAGAAGGAAAGAGAGAGAGAGAGAGAGAGATCAAAGTGGTATACATTGTTCTCTTGTTCTCCATTTTTAAAATTTTACTTAGATGCTTATATCCCTGCTTTTCTCTACAATGGGGACCACAAAGCGGCTGACAACCTCCCCCCCCATTTTGTCCTAATGACCCAATCCTTACAGCCCTGTGGGACTGGCTAGGTTGACCAGTTGACTGGAGATTCGAAGGGTCTCCCAAATCCTAGGCCAACTCTCTTAAGCACTGCACACTGGCTCTTTCAGGAACCAAGTACATCTGAATATGGTTTTCACTTAATGCGGCTCCTGCCATAGGTCAACAGACTGAAACTGGAGGACACCCTGACCTTGCCCTACAAATCTGAACGTTTTGAGAAAGGCCGTGCGTGACATCTAGATTTCAGACAGACAAGAGCTGAAAAACAGTGAACCCTGGATTTAGTGTTGACAATCTGGCTCGTTTCCTCTCCTTTTGTGATTTGTTCCACTGTGGTTTCCAACTCATCTTTGAAACAAATATTTAAAACGAACACTGGCATTTTTCAGAAATCGAGAGATCCAGACTCAGTCGCACGGAGTACTGTTGCTAGGATTATCCCCAGGAGATGAAGAATTCATGTCTGGAACAATTTCGGTAATTTCTGTTCCTTAAACATTGTTTTCATTCATTTTCTTTTTTTTTTTAAAGGATTAATTTCAGATCCTTCGCATTTAGTACACCATATATCATTTCATTATTTAGAAATCCTCTTTAGAACATTAATCAGATTTTTTTCCCCCTTTAGGTCCTGACCTGGATGTCCCAGGCTAGCCCAATCTCATCAGATCCCAGAAGCTAAGCAGAGTTAGCACTTGGCTGGGAGACCACCATGGAAGTCCAGGGTTGCTACGCAGAGCCAGGCAATGTGAAACCACCTTCGTCTATTCATCTCTTGACTCGAAAACCCTACAGAGTTGCCATAATTCGGCTGAGACTTGACAGCACTTCCCATCACCAAAGTTCACACATGTGTCGTCTGTATTAACATCAAGGGAAGATATTGCTGTAGATCTCAGATTCAGTTTAAAAGGTTTCTCTTGCTCGAAGCCAGTCGAATCCTACTCTAGGGAGTGGTGCTCATCTCCGTTTCCAAGCCGAAGAGCCAGTGCTGTCCGAAGACTCCTCCGTGGTCATCTGGCAGGCATGACTAAACGCTGAGGCATACAGAATGCTGTCACCTTCCCACTGAAGCGGAACCTATTTATCTACTTGCAAATTCTTGGTTTCGAACTGCTTGGTTTGCAGGAGCTGGGGCCAGAGATGGGAGCTCACTCCATCATGCGGCCCTCGGGTCTCGAACTGCCGAGCTACCGACCTTCTGGTTCGCAACTCAGCGACTTAACTTCTGAGCCACCACAGCCCCAAAAGGACCTTAGATAGTAGGTATTAGAAAATTCGAGCTTTTTGGTGGAAGAGCTAGTATCAGACAGTATAATGAATACTAAACTAAATGAATTTTGGTCAGACCTATCTTGAAACCACGGTTTAGTTAAACTGAGGTTAGCCTGAGAAACCAGGATTCAGCTCATAGAGTAGAGCCTGTGTGGAGTAGTGGTTAGGGTGTCAAACGAAGATCTGAGGGACACAGGTTCAGATCTCCACTCTGCCATGGGATTTTGCTTGGTAACCTTGGCCCAGCAGTCACATACTCCTGGCCTAACCTACCTCATAGGGTTATTGTGAGGATAAAATGGGGAAGGGAAGAAAGATACCACTTTGGGTCCCCACTGCCCCCCCTAAAGTAAGTAAGTAAGTAAATACCTGGTGTGCTTCAACAAATGTTGGTCTCATCCACTTTCTCTCTGTAGCCTGGAGGAGCTAATTATAACTAAGCTAGATCCAGGTGGACTATGACTAACTATGACTAAGCTAGGATGTATTGTGTGCCGTTCTGGAGGGTTGGACTAAATGGCCTGTATGGCCCCTTCCAGCTCTATGATTCTATGGGAAACCATAGTGAAGACTAACAGTGCAATCCTAAACAGAGCCATGTCCTTCCCAGCCCACTGACTTCAATGGATTGGACCACACTTTAACTATGGTTAATAAATCTTCAGCTTGTGAGGCTGTTAATGATAAGATGTTTCGGGAGGTCATTAATTTGCAGGGTCACCAGAGGTCAGAAGCAACTTAATGGCACATCAGACACCCAATAAATCCAACTTCAGAGATTGTTTGATGGGCCATAATTAACCATAAGTATTATGGTATGGTTTGCATTCAGAAAAATGACACTAACCAATGCTCCCTCTAAGCTGTGGAGTCTTGTGAGCAAAAATTCTACTTTGTGAGCTACTGGCATTAAAGTTGTGAGTGAGTGATTTGGCAACTGCATAAATTAGTTTGCTCTGGAGCCATCCTTCCTGAGCAAAGACAAAAAAGTGTGTGCCAAAGGCTAAAAAACTGTGAGTTAGCTCACACTAACTCAGTTTAGAGTAGGGCTGCCAAGTCCAACTTGGGAAATATCTGAGGACTTTGGGGGTGGAGCCAGGAGACTTTGGGGGTGGAGCCAGGAGAAAGGAAGTGACATCATTTTGTGATGTCACATCCTGTGATGTTGCTTCCACATGCTGACATATGAACTCATGAAGTTTCCTAATACTGAGCTTCTGCTGCTGCCTTGAGCTTTATAGGCTTGCAAGCAGCATTACCCAGACTGTGACTTTTATGCCACTGTTTTTTGTCGCTGAACAAGAGTCAGTGTTATGTAGCAGTCAGTTTGTTTGGCTGGGATCTGGGAGAGCCTAGCTCAAAACCCTGCAGTACCATGGAATCATTTTATTTAATACTGAATCAGGCCATTGGTCCATCAAGGTCAGTATTGACTACTCAGACTGGTAGTGGCTCTCCAGGGTCTCAGGCTGAGATCTTTAATGTCACCTATGACCTGATCCTTTTTTAGCTGAAGAGGCTGATACCTCCTGCATGTCAAGCAGATGCTCTATCACTGAGCAATGTCCCTACTGAATCCTTCCTCATCTCGGCAGAATATGAAGCACTAAGTGCTACACAAGTGCTAAATATGATTTTCATATCATAAGAACAGGAGAGAAGCCACAGTGGATCGGGCCAATAGCCCATCCAGTACAACACTCTGTGTCACCCAGTGGCCAAAAATACCAGGTGCCCTCAGGAGGTCCAGCAGCGGGGCTCCAGAAGCCCTCCCACTGTTGCCCCACAAGCACCAAGAATGCAGAGCATCACTGCCCCAGACAAAGGGTTCCATTTAGACCTTGTGGCTAATAATAGCCACTGATAGACCTCTGCTGGATGGGGACAGAGAGAGAGACAGACAGACAGACAGACAGACAGAAAAAAGAAAGAAAGGGGGAGGGGGAGAGAGAGAGAAGGAAAAGAGCTGGCAGACCCCAGCAGCTTACTCCAGCAGCTTACTCCAGCAGCAGGCCACATGCAAAAGCAGGACCTTCAGCAGAAAGAGCCTCTCTAGGCGGGGCTCTCTTGCTCTCTCTTAAAGGGGAAATGTCTGTTGAGGCTTTTTACTGCAGGGCAGGCTCTCTGCAGACATTTCCCTTTTAAGAGGCCAGAGCAGGCTCCGACGTTTCCCTGCTGGCAGTCATTGCCTCCCCCGGTGGCCAATTTTGAAAAAGCGGGGGAAAGCTTTAAAAATCGGTGTTTCCCCCGCCCTACCGGGGGACTTGGCAGCCCTAGTTTAGAGAGAACATTGACACTAACCATAGTTAGTTTGATTATAGTTTTGCACAATGTCTGAACTGAGCCATGGTCTGGTGCCGTATAGAGATGCTTGAGATCCAGTGTGGTGTAGTGGTTAAGAACAGCGGACTGTAATCGGGAGAACCGGGTTTGATTCCCCACTCCTTCACATGCAGCCAGCTGAGTTACCTCGGGTCAATCACAAATTCTCTCAGAGTTCTCTCAGCCCCACCTACCTCACAGAGTGTCTGTTGTGGGGAGAGGAAGGGAAGGAGATTGTAAACCACTCTGAGACTCCTTCAGTTAGCGAAGGGCGGGGTATAAAACCAACTCTTCTTAATATGTATCATTTGAATAGTCAACAGAGATCGTAATACTACAGGTAGGGGTTTTGTAACATACTGGTTGCACGTCACAAAGTGCAGAGAAATTAAGTGTGCACACACCCACCCTTGTTTTATTATGTCAAATTCTTGCTTAAAATAGGTTCATCACATTTTATGCAAAACTGAACTATTCAAGAGGGCTCTTTTGTGCAGATTACAAGCTTGCACTGCCCAAAATGGTCTTCCGAACTTGCTCGGGTCAATAATTAAGAACTGTGGTCCACACTGCTGTGTTTAACTTGTTGTAAGTAGGATCCTATTTATGTAATTTCTGTACCGCTTAATGTCTCATGTGAATACTTATGCTTCAGTTCTTTCTGGCGGTTCCAGACTTCTAAAATCCTAATACACTGGTTATCGAATGTCCTGGTTTTTTATGATTGTACAGGCTCACTGTGTGTAATCTGCCTTGAATCCCTGTGAAAAAGGTGGACTATAAATAATGTAAATAAATAAAAAATAACAAATAAATGAGAGCTTTCATATTTCATATTGTAATATTCTGGGGGAAAAGGTGATCCACATATATTAAAAATAATGACTTAAACATTCCCAAGATACAATGTGAGCTCATTTCGATATTAATACTGGCTGCAAAGAACATTATAGCCACAGACTGGAAGATGCTAAACTCCCCTTCAACAGAAGCCTTATATTCTAAAATCTGGGATTATGCCATTATGGACAAAATAACAGAAGACATTAGGAGATCAGAAAACTCCTTGGCTACTTCAAACTACCTGGAGAAATGGTACCGTTTTTTGGAACAATGTTATTTTGATTGAGAAAACCTGCATTCTTGTTAAACATATTATTATTATTATTATTATTATTATTATTATTATTATTATTATTATTATTACTATTATTTTCTAATAAAGGTTACATCCATTACAAATCTGGACCTTACTACTATGCCAGAGCATTTGCTCTTGGTAGACTGGAAATCCTTGACATGCTCATATTCAATTAGAGAAAGGGTGTCTCTATTAATATACATGGCAATAAACACTATTGCCCTAGCCTGGAAAACATCACAACCACCTACAATCTCTCGGTGGCATCAAAAACTTTGGAAATTATACATCCTGGCGAAGCTCACAGATAATCTGGATAACATTCTTAAGCCCTAGACAATCTTATTTCTCCTCTGTATGGCTACCTATACTGGAATACTTGTTGTCTCAAGGGGAAATTCCCCAATTGGTAGTTGATCTTGGAATATAATGTTTTTATGTTTTACTGTGAGAGCCAGTTTGGTGTAGTGGTTAAGTGCACGGACTCTAATCTGGGAGAACCGGGTTTGATTCCCCACTCCTCCACTTGCAGCTGCTGGATGACCTTGGGCAAGCCATAGCTCTGTGCCAGCTGTTCTCTCAAGGACAGTTGTCTCAGAGCTCTCTCAGCCCCACCTACCTCACAGGGTGTCTGTTGTGGGGAGGGGAGGGGAAAGGAGTTTGTAAACCGCTCTGAGACTACAAGTGAAGGGCAGGGTATAAATCCAATTTCTTCTCTTCTTCTTCTCTAAGTGATTACACAGCTGTAATTCAATATAGATCAGTTAGACTGATTATTGTTTACTTACCCAGTGACCTGGTCTGTTGTTCTGTGTTTTGTTTTGTTTTATGCATTGTATGTGTTCTATTCTATTCGATCACACGGTATGTCTGGGTGTTGTTTGCTTGTTATTTCTCAATAAAATGTTAATTGTAAAAAAAAACCTTGAAATTTTTTGAAAATAACAGAAACAGTAAATTTATAGCCCTGTTGCAATAAAAGGGATAATGTTGCAGAGAACTATGACAAAACTCAGTGTTATGTAGTGAAAGCTGGTTGTTTATTTTTGTTCTACTATAACTATACTATTGTTTTACTTGTTGAAATGATTAACAAAAAACTTTTTTTAAAAAAGAAAAGAAAAAAATAATGGCTTGGATCCTGCTAATCATGTTCACAGTTGGAAGGGTTTTTATCTGGGGAGCACATCTCTGTCCCTCCCCCCACGGCCCAAAAGGCCTTCAGAAATGCTGCTCATGGACCCGCAGGAACAATGCGGGGGGGGGGGGAGCAGGAGTTAGAAGGTGGGCATGGCGGGAGGGAATCAGAGAAGATCGCCCCTTGCTTCCTCCGCTAGAAATCCTCCACAGGATTCCATCCACTGTAGTATGTGAGTCTGTCATTTAAAAGATTAAGCACAGGACCTATGAGAGGGGGATAATTCACTGGGCCATTTCTCTCTGAGTCAAACCACCCCCCTCCAGTTCTAAGTGGCATGGGCAGCCCAGCTTTCCCATTCACCTCTGTTTTTCCTTTTCTCCTCCTTTAATGGATGCTTGTTTGCTTTTGACTTTCCAGAACTTCTACTGCATGCTCAGACCTTATGGGACTGTATTTTGAGATTCCCCCTATTCTTCTCCTTTTTTCATTTACAGGTTTATATTTTGTAGCATACCTCTGCATACACAGAAACCCCTGTCTTGTTTGTGTGTGGCCCCCTTTTGCTGCCCTACAGATAGGCAGTTATTCATAAAATCAAAGTTGGAAGGGACTTCCAGGGTCATCTAGTCCAACCCCCTGCACAATGAAGGAAATCACAAATACCTCCCCACCCCAACTTCATGCCCAGAAGATGGCCAAAAAAACAAAAAAAACAAAACCCTCTAGGATCCCTGGCCAAAATGGTCTGGAGAAAAATTTCTGCTTGACCCCAAAGTGGCAATCAGCATTTCCCTGGGTGTGTAAAAAAAGGGACACAAGAACTAAGCACTGATGCAACCCTTCCCACCCTCCTTCTCATGATCCTCCACCAAGTTTGGGTTTTGGAGTGATGTTGGGGAGGGCAGAAATATTAATCTGTACATGTATGTTGCATGACATTAGATGGACAGACTGCAGCATGTAACTTGGCTGCTGGGTAAGTTATAAAAAACACAGAAGTTTCAAGAGTTCCTTACAGCATTTTTTTAAACAGACAGCAATTATGGAAAATGTTTCCCTCCCAAAATCTCTTAAGTCTGCATTGTTATAATTCTTATTCTCCCCCAAAAAACTTCTAAAGCTGTCCAAATTTATTATTTTACTTTTATTAAAACATTGATATCCTGCTTTTCTTCATGGTTCAGGGTGGCTTACAACAACAGTTAAAAACATTTTCTGTTAAAACCAAAAATAAAACAGCCGAACCTACATTGCTCCCCTCAGCCCCCTTTAAAAGATGTCTGACATTTAAACCCCATTCAAAAGCCTGGGAAGAATGTATAGCTGTATCCTACAGTTATGAACAAAGTTATTTTAAAATATGCATGTCAATTTTGTGATATGACAGAAAATGTTCACTTCCATATTTTGTGAAAAGTATAATTTGATATAATTTTATAGATATATTATTGATAATTTTGAGCAAAACATAATTTTTTAATCTTAATGTTCACTTCCAAACTTGTGAAAAGTATAATTTGCTAATATATTTATATCTATCTATACTGAGAGACAGCAATCCATAATTGTGGAAAGTATAATTAGTTATTGGAATCTATAGCAAATTATACTTTTCACAAGTATGGAACAGAATGTGAATAGGAAGTTAATAATTTATAGGTTATGCTCAAAATGATCCGTTTAGGGTGTACATAAAAGTTTGAGGTAGTTCTTAGTCATTTGTCCATTAATTGGTTAATTGGTGGAAAGGTTACAATTAAGTTTAACTTGCCTCTCATCAAGACTTCAAAAAGTGCTTTTTGACATTAATGGAAGTATAAAACATTTTACAATCTAATTCCAAGAAGCTATCACTATCAGAAGGGAATGACAACTTTAATATTTTATTTCTAATCTCTTACTAAAACACCAGAACAAAAATTGTCACAACATACCAACAAGCATAGCATTAATTTGCAACCCCAGCAATTAAAATTTTATCCCATTCTGATTTGACTTGCTGCCTTCACTGAATTCAGGTTCACTGGGTTACAGTCTTAGTTGATTAATTTACCAATGAAACCATTTAAAATATGTATGTTTCAATATATTGAGGCTGCATTTCCGCACAAGTATCTTTACTTATCTCAAATGCATTTATGTTAGAAGGGAAATATTGGATTTCTGTGAAATCAACATTTCTCAGTTTGTCAGATTGTTCAAGAAATCAGGAACAGGAGAGGGCTGGTTGCTCCAGAAAGTAGACAGAAGACTGAATACTCTCTTATTGAAAACGAGCTACCCATAACCAAGTGTGAAAATGAATGTTAACACGAAATAAATGAAATCCATTCATTCAATTAATAGGTGAATGATTAATATAAAACACATCGACTTAGTTCATGCTACTGTAGTTTTTTTTAAAAGTATTTTTATAGCAGCAAGCAAAGCAGCAAGCAAAAGATGAGCTAATTTCTGAAGCGATGTTTTCAAAACCAGGCAGGCTTCATACACACCTGGTAGATGTCATTTAAAAATATATAGCTATTTTGATCTCTTTTAACCATTTGTTACTTTCCTCTTCAGTATGTTTTGCAATTGTGCACTATTATACTTAGGTTACAAATGTGAGCGTCATAGGTAGGTCCCATTATATATCTTAAGATCTAGTACAGAATCTTGTTGAGCAGACAGGGGCAGTGGAGGGAGGTGGTAAATAGTGTCCAGCATCTCTGAAACCTTAGACTTTCCACTATGGGAGCTGGTCTCAGCAGTTCAATGTACAGTTCCTGGGAAGTGTGTCCCATTAAATGATGTAAGGCTTACTCCTGAGTAAACAGGCATGCAGAAGACAGCAATGGCAAACTATCTCTGCTTAATCACTTGCCCTGGCCCATAAGTCAGCTGCGATGTGGTGGCACCGCACGCACACACACAAACCTGCACAGAGCTGTGCTCCACAACAAATCTATTTCCAGACACTGAGTAACTTCTCTTTTTGTGTGTGTGAGCAATAAATGTATTTTAAAATAGATCTCTTTGTTTATTCAAACCAAGATTCAAGAATAATAACTGTAGACTGGGAGAATTTATGGATAAGAAGGGGGTTTTTTAGGTATGAAAAATGGTTCCTTGAACAGACTTGCAGCCATTAGCAAATAATAACACTAATAACAATAAATGTGCAAAGGTTTAGAGGTGTGCAAACTGTTGTTCTGGTGCCCTGCCCAGCAAACAGTCAATTATCCTTAATGTGAGTGAATTATTACAAGGGCAGGAAACCTCTTTCTGGCTCATGAGAGTTTATGGGCTTGCAGCTTATAAATAAGTTCACTCTCTTCTTTTCCTTCTCTGCCAAAGTGTGTGCGGGGGGCATCACAGAGTCTTATATCTTTTCATCATCACCATCATATACCCACCCACCCACCCCCGGCCTGGGAATGCTCAGCTTGGATTCATCAACAGGACTTTCTGTGCTGTATTAGCAAGGGCTGAATATGGCAGATCAAATTAAATGACTCCCTGAAATGTAATCAAAAAAAGGAAAAATACATAAACGAGTAACCTCTTTGAATACATGACAGCACCCCCCCACCCCCCGTTTATTCTGTAGGAGCTGAAATTGTTACCAGCCTTTATTTGAATGTTTTATATGATTTATTTTAAAAAAACAACCGTATGGAAACAGGCATTGGAATGTAGTTGTCTTAGAAATCAAAAGTAAAAAATCCTGCGACCAGTAACCAAAAACTTCAGCGATTTAAATATTACCACGTGCTAGGACAGTCTTGTAGAAAGGGGTTGAATTAAAATCATATTCAAGTAATACAATGCAATTTAAAAAGAAAACACACCAGAAATATGAATTCTGCACGTGTTTGTTTATTTGTCTTAAAATCATTACGGAATTAAGTCTCCCCCCACACATACACACACACAAGATTCCTAGAATACGCCCCCTGGAAAGTCTCCCCACTCTGCCGTGTTGATTATTATATCAGACTTGGGAAGAAGAGACTTATGGTACAAAAAAAAAAAAGACCTATCAGTCTTAGTACATTGGGAAGAAAAAGTTTTATGAATGCAGTTAGCTCTCCAGAGTTATCCTGATAGTTTCATTGTTTCATTCTTTTTAGCTGTAGGGTGGGTCAAACTAGGAGAAAGGGTGGTAAGCAACAGGGGGCCCTAAAGACTGCAAAAAAAAAAAACAACCCTGGCAGTTGTATTAATGCACCCACCCACCACACCCACTGAAAACCACCTGGGGGGGGGGGGGGCTTGCAGCCAATTGACTTTGCTTTTCTCAACATCCTACTGAGCTGGGGCAGAATTAATCTCAGGGGAGGTTCTGCCTGCTCCTTCTTTCTGTCTCCCTTATCTATTCCAGTCAAAATAAGCAGCATGTTTACCCCCCAAGCTGGAGGAAAGGTGGCGGGGGGGGGGGGAACAGATCAAGTATCTGCCAAGCTTTTCTGCACCCCCTCCAACTGAACTGCAGCCCCTTTCTCCCCCAAGCCTCTTGCTACCCACCCCAATTTGCCCAAGTTTGCTCTAGGAAGTGGCCTGCCTTTTGTTTCCACTGTTATCCCATTTTTTAAAAACTGGGTCCTCAAAAGAAGGGGGCTAGTCCCCCCCATTCCTCTCCAAAAAAAAAGAGGCAATCGAGCTCTCCATGCTAGTTTCTGGTGGCTTTTGGGAACAAGAACTTTCACACACACTCCAAACACACACACACACACACACACACACAGCAGACACACAATCCCTTCAAAGCAAGGGGAGGCAGGAATAAAATCCCCCCCCTTCTCCCAAGACACTGCAATTTTGCCAAAGATTTACCAGCATCGATCTCCAAGAAAAATGAAAAGGGGGCAAAAAAGATATTCCAAGCTGGTCCGAACGAAAACCAAGAGAAGACTGAAAAACAATCCAGACTAAGAATAAGATTTTTTTTAAAAATCCAAACTATCCAGAATTCAGTATACACAAGTCCACATCTTCCCCCTCAATTCTAGGCAAAGCCAATTAGCCCAGTAGGAAAATCTCTGTCAAAAATAAACCCAGTTTGGGGAGGGGGGGATCTAAATTTTCTTCTCTGAAGTTTCCAGTAAAGAAAACAGAGGCTGTCATTCGGTTCTTGCCTTTTTTAAATGGGGGGGGGGGGGGTCTCTCTCCACAGCAGGACCAGGGAAGAGGCCAAGGGCTGGATCAGAGGAGAAAAATATTCCCCACGGAGCTTCACAAATCACTACACATTTGTTTTCGACAGCTGCTATTTTTAAACCAGCTCCTGCTATTTTTAGAAGCACCCGTGTTTTTTCATCTGCTGAACTCTGACCTCCCCCTGGCAACCTGCGGCTCCTCCCCCCCACCACCCAGAAAAACTCTCCTTGTCATGCCCACCTCCCTCCCTCTCTCCCTCTTCTGGCCTCCTTCGCACACTCCCCTCAGCGACAAATGCACAGGCAGAAACCCACAGTCCCTTGCACTGAACTCCTGGGATGGGATGCACCCTCTTTCCTTCCGCCACTTTCCCCCTTCACAGTGCCTTGGGCAAAGAGGCCACAACCTAAACAACAGTCCTGTGGGACCTTAGAGACTAACCACATTTATTCCATCACAAGCTTTTGTGAGACTCGGTTCACATCACCAGGGGCATGGAGTGCCCACGGCAGCTATATCTGCATGAGTGACACAGCTGTGTACCCCTAAGGGACAACACGCTTCACTGGCTTATTTATTTATTTAGCTATTTCTACCCTGCTCCTGTCTTTGGCCCCGGCTCCTGCCAACCTAGCAGTTCGAAAGCAAGAAACTGCAAGTAGATGAATAGGTACCGCTTTGGTGGGAAGGTAAACAGCGTTCTGTGTGCCTCAGCGTTTAGTCAAGCCAGCGACATGACCATGGAAACGTCTTCGGACAGTGCTGGCTCTTCAGCTTGGAAACAGAGATGAGCACTGCCCTGCCCCCTAGAGTCGGATTTGACTAGGTTTCGAGTGAGGGTTACCTTTACCTTACCCTGTTTTTCAGTCTGGCTCAAAGAAACTTACAACACTGTTCTCCTTCCTTTGTTCTATCCTCACAACCCTGTGAGGTAGGTTAGGCCAATAGTGACTGGCCCACAGTCACTCAGTGAGCTTCTCTGGCAGGGTCTCCCAGGTCCTAGTCCTACACTCTAAGCACTAGCCTACCTTAAGGCCCTGACCTGGATAGCTCGGGTTAGCCTGATCTTGTCAGATCTCGGAAGCTAAGCGGGTTTGGCCTCGGCTAGTATTTAGAAGGGTGATCTCCAAGGAATACCAGGGTCTTGATGCAGAGGTAGGCAATGGCAAACCACCTCTGAAACCTCTCTTGCCTTATAAACGAGTCTAGCTTGCCACCTGCTGGTGTGTAACACTAAAAGAGCTACAACTTCTGGCTGCCAGACAACCTTAGGATCTCCTGACTATACTGCACACAATGCCATACAACAACAATAATAATGGCCTCTGAAATGTGCCAATGCGCCCTGCTCCTATGGTACGTCATGTCCACCCTATGCGTCCAAATAGTGTGCATGCTTATACCCAGTATTGAACTTTGCTGGTCCTAAAGGTGCCACTGGACTCAAACTTTGTTCTATTGCTTCAGACCAACCCGGCTACCCAACCTGAAACTATTTTCCCTCCCATGCTTATGGACAAAGTAGAGATTCTAATCCGATTTAGAGAGAGCTGGAAAAAGTTCCAGATACATGGTCACCCGAGCTGCCTACAAAAAATTAACGCTAAGGTGTTTTCACTTGCAAACCTTAAATCAATTTTTTCTTAAAAAAAAAAAAAAAATCTCTCAAGCTGTTTACGTTAACTGTTTGATTGCTAAATGGGAATTGTTAGTCTTCTGAGATGGCACAAAATGATTTATTTTTTTCTGGCAGCAGACTAATGCGGCAACCCCAACTGGGGTCCCCATGAGTCAGTTACAAATCAATAGCACGCTCTTCTTCTTCTTGACTGAATTATGGAAGAAAACATGAAGAGGCATTTGTAATGCAAATGAGCTTTCTGGCCACAAGGTTTTACATTTTATCTTACAAAGCTGCTGCTTCTTCTTTCTTCCTGCCACACCTCAAACCCAGCTTTCCTTTCCAATGTATTGGATGAGGCATGCCTCGTGTTTCTCTTGATGGTAAATTTTACAGTGTACAAGTTAATCCAACTAACATCTGGATGCATCCACCCCAGAGACAGAATTAAGGGATGACAGTTTGTCTAGATCTCTAATCAGCAACTCCATTTATGAGAGACCTATAAGGAGGGATAGGGGAGCCAGCAAGGGCGTAGACTTTCCAGTTTCCGGGGGGGGGGGGGGGCTGGAGCTGGGCCAGAGACATTACAGGCCATTGTCTCCGGGGGAGGCTCAGCATGTCCTGGATAAGTTCAGGGGGAGCTCCAGCTCCCCAGCCCCCCTGAAGTTGACGCCTATGGGTGCCAGGGACCCTACTTATCCCCCAGACTGGACTAACATACATTGCTGCCGTTCCTGATATTTATTCATTTATACCCCTGTTTTCTGCCCAAGGGGGACCCAAAGCGGCTTACCATATTCTCCCCGTCTCCATCTTATCTTCTCAACAACCCTGTGAGGAGGGTTAGGCTGACATGGCATGTCGCTCAGCAAATTCCATGACAGAGTGCAAATTTGAACCTGGATCTCCCAGGCACTCCCCAAGACTCTAATAACTACTCCATGCTGGCTCTTATACAGTTGTGCCAGGAGGTAGTCCTCAGCGGGTGGGGTGGTGGATTTGGCCCTCCAGTTCCTGACCTCTTGCTTAGATGAATTAACACAGAGTACGAAAGTCTTCTCTTGCGTATGGAAACATCCTTACAAGGCAGGTGGTCAGAGAAACCTTTCCCCTGGTCTCCAAACCACTGTCTCTTTCCCTCTCCCAAACACTCCCCCCCTTTCTCTTTCATGGCCTTCTTCCCTACCCATCCACTCTTTTTTCCTCCCTCCCTCCCACTCTCTCTCTCCCCCAAACCGGCCCCTTCTCATCTCATCCAGCTCCCCCTTTCCCTGGAGATATTTCTTTCCAGTTTCCACTGTGCATCAGATTTGGCAATGCTGCTTTCTTACAACAATATATATATTTTAAAAAGCATGCCACCCCCTTCCCCTCAACCTTTGTGGGGGGTGGTGATAAGGAAATTTGGGTAGAGTGCAAAGTCCAGGTTTGATCACCAGCAAATCGCCTTCCGCACCAGCATTCTTTCTTCCCCTCCAAGCACATTCCTGCCAAGGGGAGGGGAGCGGGTGGGAGGGAGGGGAAGAGAAATGAAGCAAACAAACGCCACTGTTGCTACGTTCTGCACTTTATACCCTTTTAATATTTACAATCCTCTCACGGGCTAAAAATAGCAACTCATGATCCATTTATAACTGGCCGGACATGCCCTGGAGCAGCTGGCTGGCGGGGCCCCAGGTGATGAGGGGAGCATTTTGCGTTCCTTTCACCTGAGCTCATTCTGTATTTAAAGGAACCACCACTTATCCGTGTCCCCCCCACACAGACCCTACCCCTTGTGTAAGGACCCAATTCCTTGCCCTTCAAACACCAGTTTCTCCTGAAGGGATGGATTTTAGGAGATTAAAGTGGCTTGCCACAGTTCAAAACATGGGGCTGTTCTCTGGAGTTCGTACCACCACATAAAGGCAGCAGAGGAACCCCCCAAATGCATAACAATTCAGGCCAATCATGAAGTCGGTGTTCAATCCGGCACATAAGTGAAAGTAACTTAAATGTCTTAGATTTGAGTCCAGTAGCACCTCAGAGACACAGAAGAGTTTCGGGGTATAAGTTTTTGAGAGTCAAAACTCCCATTGTGAGACAATTTCTTACAACACAGTCTAAACCAGGGGATTCAGTTCAGAAGATGGGAAATGTGGCTTCAGCCATTTTCTAACTAGCCTGTACTGGCTTACTTTTCCCCTTGATGGTAAACCAAAACATTTGAACATGGCTGAAGTTGAGAGAGGCCTGGGCTGCTTCCATTTTTTTTAGGCTCTCAGTATATTAAAAAAATGAAGAAATGCCAAATGCTGACAGAGCCGGATATTAATTCATCATGTGCACTGCAGGTGGTGTGGTCTGGTAATGGGTCACACAAGTTTCAAGTTGTAGGATGAACGTTGTCTTCTTTCAGTCCTGCCAGTTTATCTCCGAGACGGTATGTATAACCTCATTTAGAGATAACATCAAAAGTTTAAATGTGAGGCCCTCAGTGAATATGAGGCCCTCCTTAGCTCCCCACCCCCACCCTTGATATGCCCTGGTGACATATTTTCACACCTCAGTATGTAGAGCCAATCTATATAACATTTTGGGGGGGGGGGGAAATCATCTAGTCTGGTTCTCCTGTAACTGTACCCCTTTTATGGGGAATCAGGATTCTAGTACACACATTCCAAAGCTAGAATATACATGCCTTACTCCTTTTGGACAAAATGGCAATCACAAGTATTGGGAGGGTCGGTTGCAAGTAGCATGTTTTCTCTGTATACGCAGTCAGACATAACGCCTGAAAAGGGCTTCTATTATTCCAGAATCCGGACATGATCTGTCTGGTGGACCATATAATCAACTGCTTCTCCACATAAAAAGACCTGTTGTTTGTTTGCCTGTTATCAATCAGTTACCACCCAAATGGTTCTATCTATCCAAAGGCCTGTTCACATGTTACAGTGAATGTGCATTTACTAATTCTCATGTTTCATTTAAGGCATATACAGCTGAATGCGTGACTGAAACCGCACATTTGTAAAGTGAACAGACGTAGTGAATAGAACATAACGGATGTATGCCTCTACATGCAGGATGTACATTCACTATAACTTGTGAACACCGGAGACAGAATTACAGATCAAACCTCACAGAAAATTGAGTTCTCATTGGACCAGGAGAGGGGCCCCGGTCTCTTGCTTTGGAGCAAAAGGATTGTGGGATTGCTGTTAACTTAGGAAGGGATGGTCCCACACAGGTTATCCTTCTATCATGCAGGCTGGACCGTGGGGAGTGGAATCCCCTAACCCAACATCTTGGACACATTCTCAGAGCGAGTGTAGTGTGGTATTTAGAATATTGGACTAGAATCTGGGAGACCCAGGTTCGAATCCCTACTATACCATGGAAGCTTGCTGGGGGACCTTAGGTCAGTCACACATTCTCAGCCTAACCTACCTTACAGGGTGGCTGTGAGGATAAAACTGAAAAGAATGATGTAAGATGCTTTGGGTCCCCATTGGGGAGAAAGGTGCAATACAAATAAAGTAAGAAGAAGAAGAGAAGAGGTTGGATTTATACCCCACCCTTCACTCAGAGTCTCAAAGCGGCTTACAATCTCCTTCCCTTCCTCTCCCCACAACAGACACCCTGTGAGGTAGTTGGAGCTGACAGAGCTCTGAGAGAACAGCTCTGACAGAGCTGTAACTGACCCAAGGTCACCCAGCTGGCTGTATGTGGAGGAGTGGGGAATCAAACCCAGTTCTCCATCAGAGTCTGCCACTCTTAACCACTACACCAAACTGGCTCTTTGGGGAAGAGAGTTATTGTGGCTAACCAGACATAACAAACGTCGTCTAATGCGACTGGCTCCTGGGGCAGCCATTTTGTGGTGGTGCCCACTCCCTGTTCTCAGAATGCCAAAAGCGTGCAAAGTTTCAAGAAGATTGGGAACGCTTGCAGGAAGGAAGGCCAGAAGTGCCAATGTATCTGATATTGACCTGCTTTGTGCCATACGTGAGAAAGCACTCAGGGCATGATACTTGAGACAGAAATGCAGTGTTCCTTAAATACTGGCCTACGTTCCTGCTTTTTCATGCAAAATGATTTCTAGCAAATGCACCACAATCTACAGTGCACCATGCAGTGTGGCAAGAAGCACACTGTCAGTTGCTGCATGCATTAGTATCATAATGCCCCTGTACAAATCGATGGTGGAACCTCATTTGGAGTACTGTGTACAGTTCTGGTCGCCACACCTCAAAAAAGATATCATAGCATTGGAAAAAGTGTAGAAAAGGGCAACTAGAACAATAAAAAGGTTGGAACACTTTCCCTATGAAGAAAGGCTAAAGCGCTTGGGGCTCTTTAGCTTGGAGAAACGACAGCTGAGGGGTGACATGATCAAGGTTTATAAGATTATGCATGGGATGGAGCAGGTAGAGAAAGAAGGACTTTTCTCCCTTTCTCACAATATAAGAACTCGTGGGCACTCGATGAAATTGCTGAGCAGTCGGGTTAGAACAGATAAAAGTACTTGTTCACCCACAGAGTGATTAACACGTGGAATTCACTGCCACAGGTGGCGGCAGTGGCTACAAGCATGGGCGGCTTCAAGAGGGAGTTAGATAAACATATGGAGCAGAGGTCCATCAGTGGCTCTTAGCCACAAAGTATAGATAGGAACTCTCAGTCTGGCGCAAGTGATGCTCTGTATTCTTGGTGCTTGGGGGGGGAGGCAACAGTTGGAGGGCTTCTAGTGTCCTGGCCCCACTGGTGGACCTCCTGATGGCACCTGGTGTTTTTGGCCACTGTGTGACAGAGTGTTGGACTGGATGGGCCACTGGCCTGATCCAGCATTGGCTTCTCTTATGTTCTTATGTTCATGCAGCCAGGCTGCATCTAATGAAACAGGTCTATGTTTCTCTGTTGCAAGCTAACATGTACAAGCAGTTGGGCATGCTATATTTCCACATGGAAAATAAGTAGCCCTTGATACTGGCTTGGGTCACCACATGACAAAGCTCCACTTCGAGCAGAAACAAAAACAGGAACCACCACCCTTACCTGAAAGTAAAACAGCAACGACTGGGGCGGGGGACTGTGTTATAAGCCAGAATTAATTGGCACAAACAGAAAACAGCAATTAGTTGCGGATCACCTGGAGTGCTGGACTTTATTTTTAGCCCTGAAATGCAGGAGTCTGTCTAAACCGTTTCTGGATATTTTACAGTGGAATTCATTGTTCTGGGGTGGCAGAGCGTCAACACAATGGGGAATTTCACACTACTTCTTTAAAACCGGTACTGTACCATCTTGAAATAAACTGGTACAGGGACGGCCATTTCAGACAGCCTTTCCCCTACCGATAAGGAGCTGTCTCTGAAGCGGTTTGTCATTTCAGACTGCCGCTTTCTTTTCGCGCCCTTTTTTGCCTGTGCGGGCGATCGCTATCATTTTTTTTAAGAGCCGGTTTAGAGCGCTATGATGCTGTAACGGGACACCAAAACAGCGTCATAGCGACCCCATTGGGATGCCTGGGCTCCACTGAGACACATGAGGTTGCTACATCTGCCACATGGAAACAAGTACCTCATTGGATACAGGCTTCAGGTGGGAGATCAGGGCATCAGGGATTGGTGAGACAGATGCTGCTAACCCAGCCTGAAGTGACTGGGTTGTCTGGTCGGAGTAGTTTTGCTGGTTAACTAGAAGGAGGATGAGTGGGACAAAGGGGGTAGACTGGAAGGAGCAGGAGATTCTTGACCTCCTGGCATTGTGGGGGGGATGACAGAATCCGGGAAGACCTGCATTCATCCCAAAGAAATTAGGCTGCTTTCCAAAAGGTTTCTTTGGAGATGGCCAAACGTGGGCACCAAAGGTCACCAGAGGAATGCCGCCCTAAAACTAAAACAATGCGGCTGAAATATAGGCGGGTCATAGACTATAATTCAAAACCTGGGAATAGAAAAACCACATGTCCCTATGATAGGGAACTGCATCAGATTCTGAAGGGATGGTGCAATGAGGTCAGGGAGGGTGGCATATGCCATCACCTTTGAAGACGAGGAGCCAGCAGAATTACTTTCCCAGGACCTCTTCTGCCAGGAGACTCCTACAGTGAACTTGGAGGACATTAACCAGATTGTTCATGGTAAGTCATGCATATTGGGGGGGGGGGGGGGTGAGTTCACTGTCCAAAATGATACACAGATGACTCCAGTACAAATCTCCTTTGCTTGATTGCTGGGAGGACCTTTCAGTGAAGTGGAATGAAAGATATTGCTTTCCTAATTTTGTCTTGGTCTGTCTGTGATTTGCAAGAATTCTGAAATGGGGGCTTATGAAAATGGACCTTGTTTATGGCCGCTGTCTACCTCACAGGGATGTTGTTTTGCATCTCTCCAATGCCAAAAAAAAAAATATCTGTAATCTTCTGATTTACATATGCTAACAGGCGATGAGTTCATTTTGAGAAACCTAAAGGACATGTTATGTTCACACTTAACCTCTGCCTATTAAACTGTTATTGGTATATAGCTGGTGTGTTCAGAGATTAACCTGGTTGCCTAATCATTTGCATTGTGTGACTTGCACAGATGATCCCCAGGGACACTTGGAGGACGCAGAGGACCCAGATGAAGCAGTGGCAGAGGATTTCATTGGTGAGTCTTGATTTAATCCTACAGGTCAGCAAGGAATTTGCACTCTCAGTTGCCCTCCCTTACAGAAAAACATGCTCATTGCAGTTTTATTTCATTTGAATTATATGTATATTTTTATATGTATATTGCAAACTTTGCAGGTAGGGCAGGATAGAATTCTAACAGCATAAATCACTGTTACGTTGCTGCAGAACACTGCTTGCCAGGGACATCTACACATAGGGTTTTCAACCTTGCTGCTATATTTTATTTCCCATCAGCGCCTAATATCATTGACGAGGAGGAGCCAGGACCCTCTCATCACTGCAACCCACCTCAAATGGAGCATCACACAATTCAGGATGAACCTGGGCAGCTCACCAGAGCCAGAAGAAAACGACTTTATGGACTGTATGGAGTGGCTAATAAACTGCTGGAGCAGTCAGAGATGCAGCATACTGCTCAGTTGGCCCAAATGGACAGCCAGCATGCTGATTCTATGGAGGCTAAAAGAAATGAGATGGAACTGTACATGGAGGAGATTCTGGAGAGCAGGGAGGAAGCCATCACACAGCATAACGAGCTCCTGCATGACTGTTCTCAGACTCTTTCTAGGCTCACGGCCCTCTTAGAGAGGGAGCTTCAAAATCTGCAGCATGGAGCAGCATCAGAAGCTTCGAACCGTGGAGGTGGAAGGGGGAGATGGGAAAAAGCAGGGTGCCCTAGGGAGAGACTTTCACCCTAACTTGACTAACTTGTTTAGTTCAAACCGTTCAGTGTTCAGTTTACGCTAACACAGTTTATACTAATACAGTTCCTAATGGTGGGTGGGTGGGTATGGGATCTTAGCTTTTCCATTTATGTTCTGAAATAAAAGTTTGCCTTGTGTTTTGAAATATTTTGTTTGGAACCCTCAGATTCTCCTGTGTGGTCTTAATGATACCCTGGTCATTCCTGCCTAGAGTAAGGGAGGGAGGTTGGGGGGGGGGAAATTTGGTGGGGGAGTTGGGGGGGGGTTATCAGACTAAGGTCTTCCTAGGACTTCAATGTACAGACCTATCCTTGCACAGCAGAGGTAGACACATATCAAGGGATATATCACTTACTGACAACCATAACATATAATTTGTCAACAGTTTTAATAAAACAATCACCTATTAGAACAAGAAATATCAAAATGTCAAAATCAGAACTATATACAACAGGAAATATCAAAAGGTTGCCAGGTTATTCCTGGCTACAGTGATGCATACTGGGGGGGGGGGGGGTTATGAGACTGGGTTGGCTGTCTCTGAATAAAGGGTTTTACACTTACTATCTGAAATATTAGTTTCAGAATCAATTCCTGCCCTTAGAACTTGCAGAAAACTCAGTGGTTTTGCATGGAAATAGTAACTACTCCATGTTTATCAATACATGCAATTAGATTCAAAATTGGGGGGGGGGGGGGGGAGGGCTGCCAGCTCCTAGTTTGGAAACTCCTGGAAATATGGGGACAGAGTCTGGGGAGAACAATGGTTCCCAATGGAGTCCAGTGCCATTCACTTTATGCCTGGGAACTGAGATCTGTAGGCATGAGATAAGCTGTAAATTCGCAATGCTCCCTCTAAGCTGTGCAGTCTTGCGAGCAAAAATTCTATTTTGTGAGCTACTGGCATTAAAGTTGTGAGCGAGTGATTTGGCCGCTGCATAAATCAGTTCGCTCTGGAGCCATCCTTCCTGAGCTAAGATAAAAATGTGTGAGCTGGAGGCTAAAAAAATTGTGAGCTAGCTCACACTAACTCAGTTTAGAGAGAACACTGGTACAGACATAGAAATGGGGAACAGAGGAAGAAACAAAGGCCACTAGGCAGATGACACATTGCTTCACTGCAGTAGCGTAAATGCCAATACAGGACAGTGAGAGTACCGTAATTATCAATAGAAACAGCAAAGAGGTGCTTAGGGTTGATTAATCTGTGGAACCCAAATCAGTGTTGTTCTTCTGGAACTACAAGACCATAATCGGTACAGTTACTTCCTTTCCCCCACCCCTTAGGTTATTACTGAACCAACAAAAGACCCTTGGAAAGCATCTGTGTAAAATGAAACCCATTAAACTCCTCCTGAAAATACAGAATCCGTACTCACCGATTCCAACCTCATTGCCAAGGAAGACCTACTTTTTTTAATAGCTCCTCCAGAATAACCAGGCAACAATTACAAGCCATAACAGTTAAATATCAAAGAAGGAAGCAAACCCTAACCTCAAAGCCATTTGTGTATTTGAGACCAATCAGAAGAGAGAAATATTTTTTGAGATAAGTATTCCAATACCACCTCCTTCACAATACCAAATGCAGTTGACAGGCCCACACCAAACTGATGCCTGACTTTCCTGAATACTTCCTGATTGGCCAGCTACCACAGGGTGATTGCCAGTCTTTTCTCCACTGGAATGGACATCCTTATGTGTGTGTTCTGCCGCTCCAGCCAGTTCAAAAAAGGTTGCCCGAGACATCCTAAAATTCTTCAGCCAGTCTTCTTCAATCCATGTGCCCATCACATTGCTGTTCCATCAGTCCTCACTCCTCTCTTTTACCCACTAGCGTCGAGGGACTGTGTGAGCAGCAATGACAGGTGCCCATGCCCTGATAGATGCCCTCCGATTGTACCTGGAGGGTGCATGGCTCAAGACAGGCATGTCAGTTCTCCCCCCCCCCCTTGACAGACGAAGGAAGTGCATAAGCACCTCACTCTAAGCTGCTGTGCTGCTGATCATCATCTGCAACACCTCCAGGATCAGTTACAACAGAGTAGTTATGGAGACCATGACTAATAGATCAATAGCCTCTCACTGTCAGCTAATGCTGCCATCTCCTGCCCGGGAGGTGGGATGAGTGACCACTTGATGTCGGGTCTGTGAAATGTTATATTTCTCATGGCATGCTCATTGCTCTTTGAGCTGCTCTGACCTTGGGAGACTGATGATGCCTGCCCACGTATCTCTTCTCCTGTCTGACTCTAATTCTTTCCGCTTTTTCCCTGGGAACCGTAAACAAGTATTTTAAGCGCCTTTTCTTTGACTTGGTGATTGGCTGCACACCGAGTAGTTCTTCAGAGGACTCTGAATCTGAAAAACGGGCGGCTGCCCCAAAGCATCTGACAGTCAAAAGTGACTTTGATAAACTGAAACAAAGACAGAAGAAGGGGAAATAATACTGTGTCTAATTTGAGGAACTTAAACTAGCACTTCCTTGATTTTACTTATGCAATACCAGCTTAAATAAGAAAGCTTAATATCACGTTTCATTATACTATTTTCGCTTAATAATAAGGGAACTTTGTTTAAACTATGTAAAAAAGTAAATTCATGATCTTTGTTTACCTTTTTAAGCTTAGTTTTGTAGTATATAGAAAAGCAATAAATTTATACACACACACACACACACACACACACACACACACACACACATATAAAGCTCATACCTTAAAAAAACCCTTTTTGGTCTCTAGCTGATTCTAGCTCTTTTTTACTGCAGACCAGCACGGCTCCCCTCTAAAACCGTATTTTTTAAAGCAGCTATTCAACAATCCTGGCACTTGAGGGCGCTGTTGCAATAGTTTTAATTCCTGCAGACTGGTCCTAGTAAAACTTGATAGGAAATTAAGCGGGTTTTTTCCCTCTTGGGATTATCTACCAAATTTTTGCTTTTGCCAACAGTTCAGGCTCTTGTTTTTGCCACGGTGGCCCTGCTGCTGTTCTGAGCGAGGAACAGAGGTCCGTTCTAACACAAAAAATGTTCAAGGCCAACAGCTGGGTTATCATCTACAATATTTGCACAAGGAAATGATGTGGGGTGTGTATGCCTTTTAAGTACTAGCTGCACTGCCCAATGGGAGAGGAGCAATTACTTGGCCAAAGTCACATGCTGGAACACATAACTAGAGAGGGAATTTTTTTCCTAACACTCATAAGAAAAACACATTCAGTTATGTCATGTTTTATTCAGAGAAAAACAACCAGAATTTTTTTGGGGGGGGGGAAACTGAACTGTATGCAATAATTACTTTCTTATCAGAACTACACTTATTTGACTACGATAAGAATGTGAAATGCATCATTTATGACTCAGCATGTAAACTTGTACTACTTGACATATTTATGAAATTTAAATGCCTTACTTTTTGACAAGCAAAACTGAAAATAGCCAATCCTAGAGCAGAAACTGAACAGCAAAATGTTACATACTGTGTGACTTTAGCACATATGGCTTCGTTTCTGCCATCCAAAGGGGGGGGGGGGAGAGAGAAGCAGCATATTTGGATATCAAGTTGAATTTTACAACACTGAAATCTTATAACCATACGTATTACAGCATATCAATTGTGAACATTAGTCACATTTAATACAAAGCTGACAGCATATGACTGGTCCAAGGTCACCCAGCAAATTTCCATGGCAGAGTGGGGATTTGAACCTGAGTCTCCCAGCTCCTATCCCATTACGCTATGCTGGCTCCCTTTTGTGAAAGAGGGCTTGGGAAATCTAACACTCAATTCCTCATCAAACTATTGCTTCCCTAATTCTCTGGGGAGAAAGTAGGACCAGTTCTCTGTCCAAGCCACGCAAATGTAAGGACCATGATTCAATGGAAGAGTATCTACTTTGCATGTGGAAAGTCTCTGGTTGAACCTCCAGCATTTCTATTTTACAGGTCAGTTGAAAGACCCCCTATCCTAGAAACTGGAGAACCACTGCCCGTCCAAAGAGACAATAATGACCTTGATAGCAGCTTCAGCACCAGAAGGCCTCGTCATCTGTTCAAATGGTAGCTTGAGGCAACACAACTTGGAAGAAGGTGACATGCCATCGGGACTCAGCTTTGCACCGAGCTGCTGGCCCTTGATGGTTGTAGCCTATGCCAGCCACTGCCTCACAGACCTGCACTGCTGCCAGTTGAGCTGAGCCCTCTAGTACTGGCAGCACTGTGGGCTTTTCCACATGTTTTGTTCCTTTGTCGGTTCTGGCCCCGTACGGCTTCAGTTTATCCTGTAATTTCCACGCACACTTTTGTGCCTCTAGTTTTTACTCTAGGGGTTTTTGTGAGGTGGTAGTTGGGTCTCGTCCCCCATTTTTATGTATTTCTTTTGAGACCATTTTTACCTCAGTCTGTTCCCTGGAAGCTGATTTTGAGTCGCCTTTTCCTTTGTGTAATAATGTTCCTGTTGGTTTTCTTTATCCTGCCCACTTCTGTCCACCTTCAACCCACTTTTTGAGGACTGGATTGTCGTCACTGTCAAACAACGGTCTCTTCTCCTGCCCCGAAGAAAAGCGGTTTCATTTTCAATACCTGAAGTATACCTGAAGAACACTTGAAAAAGTGAGAGAGCTGGCTCACAAAAGCTCATACATACCCTGCCACAAACTTTGTTAGTTTTTAAGATACTACTGGATTCTTGCCCTTTTCTATCGTTAGAAAGATGGTTATCTGTTGTGTGGAAAGAGGTGAGGCCAACATTTCCTGTGACACAGTGAGGGCCTCGTGGGTAAGCAATGTATTTAGGGGGTACCACAGAACATCAAGAGACTCCACAGAAGCTGAGATAGTGCTGATAAAGGCGCCTAGAGGGATGCTAGCCACAAGGTTGGAGATCAGTTGACCGCTGATCCTAACTTTGCTGTCATGAAGGAATTTAGCCTCCAAGGTCTGCTGAAATACAAGCAAAGTCATACGCCACTTTAAAAAAAAAAAAGTTTAGCGCCGTTTATAATGCATAACACAACTTTCTGAAGTATAGCGGAGGCAATAAATAAACGACCAAAGAGCCCCCATTCAGTAGAACCTTAATGAAATTCATCGTGTTTTATAATCACTGAAAGAGAGATGAAAACAAGGGCATAAAAAATTAATTGCAGGAATTTATTCCTTCCTATGCAGAGAGCAGATCCAAAAAAAAATGTGCTGGGTAAATGGTTTGCAGGCTGTTCACTTGTTGGGGGGAGTTAGGGTTTTAACAAGACATTTCCCAGTTTGGGTATTCTAAGAGGGGGAAGAAGTCTCATTCACATGAACAGAACTCCTTAAGAAGGACTTTCACCAATAAGTCTCATGGGAACTCCCCCCCCCTTTTTTTTCTTTGCTATCAAGTCACAGCTGACTTATGGTGACCCTGTGGGGTTCCCAGGGATAGAGATGTTCAGAGGTGATTTGCCATTGCCTGGCTTTGCATAGCATAAGAACATAAGACCATGTGAGAAGCCAACGTTGGATCAGGCCAATGGCCCACCCAGTCCAACACTCTGTCACATGGTGGCCAAAAATACCAGGTGACCTCAGGAGGTCCACCAGTGGGGCCAGGACACTAGAAGCCCTCCCACTGTTGTCCTCCCCGCCAAGCACCAAGAATACAGAGCATCACTTGCCCCAGACTGAGAGCTCCTATCTATACCTTGAGGCTTAATAGCCACTGATGGACCTCTGCTCCATCCTTGGACTTCCTTGGTGGTCTCCCTTCCAAATACTGAGCAGGGCCCACCCTGCTTAACACATGAAGAGTGGTACGATGTCACAAACCTCTTCTTCAATCTGGATGTTTAGTGGAAGAAGAGAAAATATGTCTCAGCAGCCCAGGCTAGCCCAATCTCGTCAGATCACGAAAGCTAAGCAGGGTCAGCCCTGATTGGTACTTGAATGGGAGACCACCAAGGAAGTCCAGGGTTGCTCCTCACAGGCAGGCAATGGCAAATCACATCTGAGCATCTCTTGCCTTGAAAACCCTACGGGGCTGCCATAAGTTGGCTGCAGTCTGCAACAATTATCAGAGGGAACGGTGAACAGACTTAATGCAGGCTTAATTGAATTGTGGCCTCAGAGAGAAGAAGAAGAAGAGATTGGATTTATACCCCGCCCTCCACTCCCCAAGGGAGTCTCAGAGCGGCTTACAAACTCCTTTTCCCTTCCCCTCCCCACAACAGACACCCTGTGAGGTAGGTGGGGCTGAGAGAACTCTTTCCCAAGCTGTCCTTGAGGGAACAGCTGGTACAGAGCTATGGCTTGCCCAAGGTCATCCAGCCAGGTGCAAGTGGAGGAGTGGGGAATCAAACCCGGTTCTCCCAGATTAGAGTCCGTGCACTTAACCACTACACCAAACTGGCTCTCAAGCTCAGGTTGCATTAAAGGTTGCATTAAAGACTGCTGAGATAAAGGCACGAGAGCTGCTCTCCCTTTGCAAATACAAATGTCAGCAGTTATTTGGACTGCAAGCAGTAATTTTGCTCCTGCTCTGAACTCACTAAGGTGGTGCTGGCTAGCCCCCTCTTTCTCAATGTCTTCAATAAGGGGGTAAACTCTACTGACTCACTGTACAGGGCGGGGGTTAATATATGTGGAGTACTGCAGTAGCACTGCGCGTTATTAGCAAAAATTAAACTGAAGTCCAGTGAAAAACTAACATTTAATCTAGCATGACTTTCGGTGAGCCAGAGCATGCTTCATTAGATGTGGAGTGTGCATCCAAAGAAGATCCTACTGATATCAAACTTTACAAGCAAAAGAAACGTGAAAAAGAAGAGACTGTATACCCCGTCCTTCACTCGGAGTCTCAGAGCGGCTTACAATCTCCTTTCCCTTCCCCACAACAGACACCCTGTGAGGTAGATGAGGCTGAGAGAGCTCTTTTGAGGACTACTCTTGAGAGAACAGCTCTGAGAGAACTGTGACTGAATCAAGGTAACCCAGCAGCTGGATGTGCAAGAGAGGGGAATCAAACCTGGTTCTCCCAGATTAGAGTCCGCGCTCTTAACCACTTCACCAAACTGGGAGTAACTCTTGAGTATAAATATAACCCCTGTGGAGCCAGTGTGGTGTGGTGGATATGGATATGGTGGTGGACTAAGACCCTGGACGACCTGGGTTCAAATCCCTCCTACCATCGAAGCTTGCTCGGTGACCTTGGGCTTGTCACAAACTCTCAGCCTGGCCTACCTCACAGGGTCACTGTTGTGATAAAAACGGAGGAGGGGAGAATAATGTTCTAAGCTGCTTTTAGTCCCCACTGTGGGTAGAAAAGTGGGAATATAAATAAATAAATGCAAGAGAAATGCATAGATAGGTGCAGATGCCATGTGCACCCCCTGTATCTGATGAAGTGACCTCTGACTCATGAACTCTCAGGCTGAAATGAATTTTGTTAAGTCTTCAATGGTGATGCTGGATTTCCATTTAGTTTTGCAGCTACAGCCTGACTCCTCTGCAGGGATTATCATGTATAATAATTCTGGTGAGAGCCGGAACGGTGTGTCAGTTTGCAAACGGGTGGAGCTGCCCTTGAAGACTGTCTGGAAGCGAGCAATGACACACGAAAGCTTATACCCTGCCACAAATTTTGTAAAGTCTTCAGGGTGCTCCTGGACTCTTGCTCTTTTCTAACCTTAACTGTGAATGCATGTCGGGGGGGGGGGGTTATCAACCACCACTAACAGGAGTTGTGGGGTTGTACAATCCCACTGCTTAGATTGTAAACCAAGAAATGCCTGAACTCAAATCTGAACGTCAGCATGATCCCCACCCATTTGTACCCTTATCCCACTAGCATAGCGCCATCTGGGATAAGGTATTCTGCACATGTTCAGAGAAATCCATTAGCAAACCTAAAAACAATTTTAAGAAGTCTCCCCGGCACATTTTTATATCCCCACGATATAGAAAACAGTGCTATTTTAGAAAACTAACCAATAGGGACTAGAATAAAAGATTTATTTATTTATTAAATGACTTGCTAGACTGCCCTTCCCTACAAGCAGAGCTCAGGGCATTTTACAACAGAACAATTACGATTAAACAGCATTGAAACCATTAAAAACAGATCAATGGATAAAAACACAACATATGCCAGATGGCAGAAAATCAGCTCCCCTACCTTCCTCGGGGGGAGGGGTTGCGAAGGATGGGAGAGTAGATAAGAGTGCCAGATGTCCCCCCCCCTTTGCTGTCCTCAACCAAATGCCTGGTGGAACACCTCTGCCTTACATGCCCTGAGGAAAGGTAATAACTCCCACAGGGCACAGATGTCTTCCGGCAGAGAGTTCCACCAGGCTGAAAAAGCCCTAGCCCTGCTTGAGGACAGCTGGATTTCTCTCGGGCTGGGGACCACTAGGAAGTTTTTATTTCCTAAGCGCAGTGCTCTCCCGAGCACATACTGGGAGATGCATCCTAATTTGCTAATCTCCCACCTCACATGACCTGGAGCAGAAACTCGGCACCAAAAAGAGGTCCTAGTGCCAAGTCACAGACTCTGATTAAATCCTGTTCCTACTCTAGAGGGTGATCTCCAAGGTGCCAGCTTCTTTTTGCTAGTTCGCTTTTGAAAGGGCAGAGGAGCCAACAAGAGATAAATGGCAAAGTGTCCTGAAAATTTTCTGCATGGGACAGGCTTAATGTAGCCCCATCTAATACCGCTGTTGCTCCAGTGTGGATTGCCCCAGCTAGCCCAATCTCATCTGATCTTGGCTGCTAAGCAGGGTCAGCCCTGGTTAGTATTTAGATGGGAGACTGTGAAGGGCATGCGACTTGGAACAATAAAACCAACTGAAGATTTTGTTTACAAGGGTAGGCAGACAGGGAATATATATACACGGGCACAGTTGATGCTTGTGGATACGTAGTTGCAGATGGCATATTTCAGCTTTAGGTTAATTCCTTGATAATCAGTTACTTCAGAGTACACAGTACAAATCACTCTATGTCCAAACTCAACCCTTATGTTGTTTTAGACAGCCAGTTTTTGTGTGGAATTCTTAGGTACTCCCCACCTTCACAGAGAAATACCTCTGCTGTGCCCTAGTTTGAATTTGGACATCCACTAGTCCGGTAAATTCTCCTGGCACACACTAAATCCCCTAATCCAGGCTCTTTTTCCAGCAGGGTATAATTTCTAAGGGAAAGGAATGTGTATTTCTTATTTAACCACTAGGAGCTTATTTTCCTTGTTAAGACTCCTGAGTTTTCATGTTTGGCTTTTCTCGGTTTCCCGTAATATGGGAATCTCTATAGATATCTCATTTGTGCCAACAAGACTTGTCAGTCCCCTGGTACAGTACCAACCGACTAAAAGACCAACTCCCAGACTCAACTGCCAAACTCCAACTGTCAAGAGTTTGCTGGGGGGTTTTCACTCGAACCCCCTCCAGAGTTCTGCCTCAGGATTACATCACCACTGCTAGTCACGTGACTGCAGGTGTCTTTGCTTGCAGGCTGATTCCAAGCCCTGGAGTCTGTCACAGAGACAAACAAGGAAGTCCAGGGTCGCTATGCAGAGGCAGACAATGGCAAACCACCTCTGAGTATCTCTTGCCTTGAAAACCCTACAGGGTTGCCATAAGTTGGCTGCAGTCTGCAACAATTATCAGAGGGAACAGTGACCAGGCTTAATGCAGGCTTAACTGAATTGTGGCCCCAGAGAGCTCAAGTTGCATTAAAGGCTGCTAAGATAAAGGTACGAAAGCTCTGATCTGGGGTCTCCATAAGTTGGCTGTGACCTGATGAAAGTTTACACACACAATGCCACTGTTAGCATCCGCAAATGATACGTTCTGGCTGTTACTTCAAAGAGATCCAAGGAATGAAATGTTAATGCAGACTTAGGAGGCATACATGAGTTGAAGGGCTGTTTCCTAAACAACCTCTGTGCACCGCTGAAGCATCATTTCCCACAGTTTACTAGTGGAATTAAGATCAAGGTTCTCTGCAGCACTTAACACAGCTCCATATTCTCCTTAAAAACCTGGCAATGCTTGTTCCCAAGGGCAAGAAGTTACTTATGCGTTTGCCTGGAAGTAAGCCCCTCCCTGCAAATCTCTCTCTGTGTATATTCCAAGTTAGCCACTTTCAAAAGCTGCCTCTCTTTAGAGCTTGGCATGGAACTAGAGGAAATATAGACTGAATCACAAATTTATTTATTTATTTTACTTATTTATTTGTTAGATTTATACCCCGCCCTCCCCGCCAAGGCAGGCTCAGGGAAGCTTACATAAACTTTTTGAAACAGTTTAAAACCACATAAAATCTAAAGTGCTATACATAAATTTTCCCTATGCAACGGCAAACAATAATCCAATATTTTCCATAACAGGAATCAGTTAGTACAAACATAGCCGATGGAAAAAATCCCAGGGAAGGCTCTAATGTTATATCAAGATGTTAAATATGGTCAAATGCCTGGTGGAAGAGCTCCGTCTTGCAGGCCCTGCGGAACTGTAGTAAGTTCCACAGTGCCCTGGTATCCTCAGGGAGCTCATTCCACCAGTACGGAGCTGCCACAGAAAAGGCCCTAGCCTTGGTGATGGCCAGCCTGGCCTCTTTAGGGCCAGGGAGAACTAAGAGGTTTTGTGTCCCTGAACATAGAGCTCTCTGGGGAACATGTGAGGAGAAGCAGTCCCTCAGGTATGCTGGCCCCTGACCATAAAGGGCTTTATAGGTAAGAAACAGCATCTTGAAGCAAATTTGGTATGCTACAGGCAGCCAGTGCAGTGCTTTCAGTGCAGGCTGGATGTGTTCTCGCAGAGAAAGACCCAACAACAGCCTGGCCACCACATTCTGCACCAGCTGCAGCTTCCAAATTTGGGACAAGGGCAGCCCCATGTAGAGAGCATTGCAGTAGTCTAATCTCAAGGTGACCATTGTGTGGATTACTGTTGCCAAGTCGCCGCGTTCAAGGAACAGAACTAAATAAGTAACATGGTGTAAGTAGCTGTGAGGGAGGAAAGTCCCACCCAGGGGCACCACGGCACCCAACAGTTTTTCTGTTACCTGCTAAGTGTTTTTAGAAAGTGAGCAGAGCCAGCAAGGCATCTGATGGGCTCTTCAGTTATCTGTCTGTCTGTCTATCTGATTTATATCCCACCCTCCCCACCAGGCCAGGCTCAGGCTAACAAGGCCACAGGCATTACAAACAATAAAACAAATTAATAATTTAACAACTACAATCAACAAACCATTTAAAATACAACTCTCATAAGACAGCAGAGCTGTCTTAACAGCAGCAGCCACCACAGCATACGGATCTTCATAATTGTACAGCTGAAGGTAACCTGGGGCAACCATTCTGTAGCTGACTCCACCTTCTACAGTAGCCATTTTATGGTAGCCATTTTGTGGCTGCCTCCACCGTGCTTTCTCCAAATTCCAAAGGCTCCTGCAGGCTCAACAGGGTTGGGGACCCCTAGTTTAAACTCTTCCTACCCCCCCCCTTCACTCTCACCCTTTTCCTGATGGATCACATAGCATTGTGGGAGGGCAAGTGGGGGAAAGGTTTAAATCCTTCCCTCCAGTCCTAATCACTTTCCCGCATACAGAAATAGAAAGTGACAGGAGATCAGATTGCAGATCTCTGTCTCCCCTCATTGAATTATAATCACTGGAAAGGCTGTTAACTCTGAAGTATTTATTTCATTTTGTAGCCAGCCCAAGCCACTGCTCATCATTTTTTAATTTTTTTAATCATTTATGATAGCGATGGCATGATTACAAGATAGCAGTCATTAAAAACATCTTAGCGGTGGCCAGAGAGAAAAGTACTTAAATAGCACCTAAAGTAAAGTACTTTAAGCCCTCTCACCCAGATGATAATTTATGATTGACTAATAAATGCAATCCTGACCTGGGGGAGAATCAAGAAATAATTAATTAATCAGGAAGACGGAAAGCGGTAAAAAACTTAAAGGCACAATAGATGTAGAGAGCCACAGCCAGCACTTTTGATTGTCTGGTTGGAATGCTTTAATGCCGCAAATGCATTTAATTTTTTTTTAATTGCCTTGAGTCAAGTTTGTAAAAAGATGGTAAAACAACACAGAAGATGGTACTTACTGGAATCACTGTTCAGTCTAATCCTACTCCTCATGAAGGTGTAGTTATCTCCTCTCTCTCAACTCCAGTGTTGCATCTGAGAAACAGCTTCATTGTGGGCATGGAGCAGGGGTCACTGGGGGGTTGGGGGGAGGTATTTGTGAATTTCCTGCATTGTGCAGGGGGGTGGACTAGATGACCCTGGAGGTCCCTTCCAACTCTATGATTCCATGATGGGCAGAGGTGCCAGCTCCAGATTGGAAAATACCTGGAGATTTAGGGGGCGAGGCCTTGGGAGGGCGGAATTTGGAGTGTAGAGGGACCTCAGCAGGGTTGTCTTTTTAACTTTTATATTAACGACCTGGTGGTGTACATTAACAAGCTGGAGTGTCATCCTCCAAAACTTGGTAACAAACATGTTGGTGTTCTTCTATATGCTGATGACGTGGTTCTCCTGTCAAGAACACCTATAGGCCTTAGAAGAGGGCTTAAATTATTTTCTGAATATTGCCATCTAAATTCCTCCTCCAAAGAGCAAGTTGCTTGGAGATCAGTTGTAATTCCAGGAGATCTCCAGGCCCCACCTGGAGGTCGGCAACACTATTGATGGGACAACTAGGAGGTAACTTTTCCCCCCCCAAAAAACCCGATCTATTTGTTTTCTTTAATCCACACATTTAAAATTACTGACCTTTGGGGGGGAAGTGATATAAATACAAATATAAATAACTGAAACAACCCAAAGCAGGATTCTAGACCCAAGTGGAACATTTGCTCCTGGGCAGAGTTCCAACCACCTGGCTCCCAGTTGGCCAGTACTGTTGCTAGAGAGCTCTTTTGAGTCAGAATCCTTACCCTCCACGGTGGCTTGCTGTGAAGTTCTTTTGATACAGGTGCCCCCCCCCCCTTCTTTAAAATATCAGTCGCCTACTTTGTCTTCTCAGACTCGAGATGGCTAACCAGGTGGAAACGATGCATCGTTGAAAAACAGATTTTTTTGTTAAAAAAAGTCCTTTCCCAGCAATCTAAGTGGCCACAGGCAATGGGACCTGGGGGTGGGGAATCCTCTGCCCCCACTGGGGGCGTCACAGCCCTAAAGCATGACAATATTGTTGTGGTTGCCTAGCAACCCCAGACAGCCACTGCAAGTTCGGTGGGCATTTTTGCCTTAAAACAACAGGCACTGTTTCTGTGCAGAGTTTAATCCCCCAATGTATTTTTTAAAAGATTTCACATTTTACGGCAACCTGTCCCTGGGACTTTCTTCACGTTTGTAGAGAAATCCTCCTGACCTGTCCCTAGATCCATTTGGCAGCTGTATCAATTATATCCTATGTGGTGTGGTTCAAAATAAATATACAGATTATTGCTACTTGTCATATAACCCTTGGTAACAACAGGGAGGTTATATGGGCAATTAAAAAGTCGGCAGGGACAGGAGTCTAAATATGCCACCAAGGCAACATTAGAGTTAAATTTATGGTCCCTGTTTCTGCAACTGCCCTAAGCCACCTGCACACACACACACACACACACACACACACAGAGATACACATACACAGTAATAAAAATATCACTCACTTTCTACCACTGACCATGTGGAAAACAAGCTCAATTATGCAAAAGAGGAGAAATGGCTTTACAAAGCAACAGAGCACAAAGAATGTCCTTTTCAGCCGACAGGCATGGATAAGGATTCTCAGCTGAAAAGGGCACGCACTCTCAGAACCCATCGCCCAGCCAACAGAAACTGAAGTCCAGCCAACAGAAACTGAAGTCAAGATCCTCAGCTGTCATCCTAAAGACAATCTAGTGCACCTTCAGCATTGAAAGGTGAGATGATGTGGCTTCGAGGGATAAGACAGGACACAGATCCCGGGTCAGAGGGGTTGGTTCGGGCAGGATCCAGAAAGCTAAGGTCCAAACCAGCAGGATGCTGAAAACAGGGGCAGGAGGAGGTGTGGGGGAGGTGCAGGATCAATGCAGAACAAGGCCAAGGGAACAGAGGACTCAAGCGAGCAAGTTCAAGGACCTTCTTCAAAGGCCACTGTTGTCTTACCCGCCAGCAGCTAGGAGGCGCAGCTGTTCCCAGGCTCGGTGAGTGGGGCAGAGCAGAGGACGCATTTCGGGCAAGTCTGCTTGAGAATGCCCGTCTGGAACCTTGCTGGGAGGCTGCAGGAGGCAGAACAGAATTTATTTGGAAGCAGGGACAGTATTTATTTACTTATTTGAAACTTTTGTATGCCACTCCTCCAAGGAAGCTGCCAGAGACGGCTTACAAAATAAAACATAACAAAGACACAAATCATCGTTAACGGTCATTAAAGCAGCAAGAGTTTAAAATGGATCTCCGGCTAAGAACAGAATAACAACGATGTTTCTAAAAGGCCTCAGAGGCCCCTGCGTTAGCTTCACCAACTTGCACGGCCTTCTGTCTTTCCCCATTTACTGGAAGATTCGTCACTATCCGAAGAAATCAAACGCATGCAGTTTTGTTCGCATTTTTTATACAGGCCCCGGAATGGCACAAAAAGTGCATGTCACACACACACACAGACTAAGGCTGCCAGGTCTTCTTGAACGATAAACAGCAAAACAGTAAAATACAACGATATAATAGCTAAATTTTTCTATTATCAAATCTTATTATGATTCCTTCACCTTTTCATAAAGTCCCTAATGAACAAAAGTTACTTTTGCAGACATTCCACCAAACTCCTGAGGAGGCGGACATGCCAAGAAGCACATCAATTCAAACAAGTCCTATTTTGTGGCCCGTTTTTCTTTTCTCCTTCCTCTTTTCCATGTTTCAATTTTACATAGCATCTCCTGCAGTTTCCGCAATGGGACAGCTTGGACCTCATTTCAGTGCTTCATCAAGGCAGATCCCGCATACAATGATTTCCCCAAATTTTAATATTCTGTTGTTATCCATTATGTAGCCTCCCAGCTTGCTGCTGAATTCGGTCTTGTTTGTTAAACCATCAGGTTCTATCTGATTTGCTAGACCATCAGGGTCTCCTAGAATGTTAGAAAATATTCCTCTGGCAGCTCTCTTCCCCTGCTACCAGTCAGTCAGTTAGCTGGGGGGAGGGGAGAATTACTAGCGATGGCATGTAGTGATGTCACTTCCAGCACAACCCAGAAGTGACATCATCATAGAAGAGCAATGCTCTAGCATTCACCCCAAACCAGTTAAACCATAGATGTTTGGGTAAATGCTAGTGCATGGTGATGTCACTTCCAGGTTGTGCCCCCCCCCCCAATATCACTAGGTCTCCCCACTAGCTGCCAGGCATAGGCTGGCAAACCTAACAAGCGCACACATACATGCAAGTTAAATCCAATCAGCTTTTCCACAGGGCTGTCACTTAGAGGAGGGCGGGGAGCTGTTCCTGTTGGCAGCAGAGGATAATAGGACTCACAATCATAGGTTTAAATTAAGGGTGGGAAGGTACCAGCTGGATCTTAGGGAAAACTTTTTGACAGTCAAGAGTTGTGCCACAGTGGAATCAGCTGCCTAGGGAGGTGGTGAGCTCCCCCTCACCTGCAGTCTTCAAGCAACGGCTAGAAAAACACTTGTTGGGGATGCTCTAGGCTGATCCTGCACTGAGCAGGGGGCTGGACAAGATGGCCTGTGTGGCCTCTTCCAACTCTGTGTGATTCTATGATTCTAGGGTCATGGGACTTGCATGGGCAAAAGCCATGTGGGACGAGGCAGGAATTGGCCAAGACCAAGTGAAAAAGCTGGCTGTTTCTAACCTACTATATAATGAAGCAGATAAATGAGCTTTATTCACAGAATACCCCAAAAGGCACAGGTGTATGTTGTAAGGTCATTGAAGAACAGCTCAGGGTTGTTCCTCCATAAACGAAAAGTGTATAAAATTGTCAGGCTGCCAACTTCAGGCTGGGAATTCCTTGAGATTTGGGGATGCCGCCTGGGGAAGTTTAAATGTAAATGATGTAAATCTGCATTCAGCAGATTATTATGGTTTGGAACCTGCCCTGAGCCTGCTTTGCAGGGAGGGTGGGATATAAACTGAAGGAAATGAATAAATAAATAGGGGGAAGGACCTCAGTATGGTACAATACCATAGAATTCACCATCCAACGCATCCATTTTCTCCAGGTGAACTGATCTCTGTCAATGGGAAATCAGTTGTAATTCCTGGGGGGATCTCTGGGGGCTGACTTTATACATAAGGACTGAAAGACAGGCACTTATATTGGACAGGAACAGAGTGGGATGCTTAAACTAAGATATTACACCGCTGTGAGGTCTGCACAGAGCATGGTTAACTGATGCACACATGCGATCGCTAAGAATTTGAGTGAAACCCAAAGCGTTTATTCTTTATGAACTACAGTTTGCCCCCTGGTGGAGCCTGGGAGTTCTGTCATCTTAAATTGCCTCTCTCTCTCTCTCTCTCTCTCTGCATGCATTAAATGCAATCTATGGGAAAGCAGCAGGGCATTTGCTGCACACAGCCAGGTGTATCCTGAATTATTAGTCTCCTAATCACAGAGCAATGTGACCAAATTGTAGTTGTTCCGGGAAACATCACAATGAATTTATCGGACTCCCGGCCATGTCAAATTATAAAGCTGCAGCATGATTACAAACTTAGTAAGCCCCCCCACCCCCACCCCGGTCATTAGGAAAAAGACTGCTGCTTGTAGCTGATGCAGTTGGGCTAATTTAGGTCCACTGAGATGTGCAAGGGAGAACTAAGAGGGAAGTACGAATAGCTCTGTGCCAAAGAAACCCACCAGAAGAGGGCAGCGAGCAGGTCAGTGGCAGGCATGGCTCACGGCTGCAGCTGCCGCCCAGACCCATGCTTTGCCCCCTGGCTCTGGAGTTTGTCTTGGACCCAGCTGGGTAGCAACAGAGGAGGGCACATGGGGCATCAAAATGCATAAAAGTAAGCGACCCATCCCCCAATGCTTTACCGTGAAGATGTACCATCACCTGATCTTAAAGCACATTAATTTGTAACACACCTCTGGCTGGAGATGATCAGTCCTCAGGAAGTCAGTATGCTAGCTGTTATACGCCACATGGAAATTGTTCTACCACGTTCTGCTGCACGGGTAGATCTGGCTCAAGTGTACTGCAATTGCAATGTGGAGATATCAAGGGTTGCACATGCCTGTCTGAATCACGACACAGTTGACAAGCAAAGCAGTGCCCAGTCAAAGCTAAATGGCTAACCCTTTGGGAGTCCTCCCTCCAAAGCTGCCATTTTCTCCAAGGGGAACTGATCCAGATGCCTCTCCAGTTGCAATTTCACAAGAACTCCAGGCCCCACCTGGAGGATGGCAACACTCCTGTAGACCAGTTCTAAGTCAAACGTGTTCTCTTTAGAGGGATATATTCAATATATTGGTGCACAAGGAGTGTGTGGTGGTGGTGGGGAAACAAGTTCTGTAACAGGGTAATTTTCACTTTTACGTTAGCTTGTATAGAGCTTTAATACACGTAATCTCTTTTATTGATTCATAAAACTTTATATGGTTTAGAGGATGTTCATTATGCAACGTGTGTGTCTCTGGCGGAAATGATAACTAAAGATTAACCCTACCCTTTCAAAGTGTCTTCTGTCCCACAAGAGTAAAGGGACAGCTGAAATCCAGAAACCCATGGCTGATCCCAAGCTCTGCCGTGCCTGTATGGTGGCTTGCACACAAACAGTTGTAACTCTATGGGCTGTGGACTTTTCAGTGGTTGAAATGAAGCAAGATGGCTGGTGACTAGGGGTGTGCAGAAAAAAAACCTGGTATTTTTCAGGTTCTGGTATATTGAGCCCAAAAAATATTGGTATTTCCTGATCTTCCCGAATCCCAGTACTGGTATGGGATTCGGTAAAAATTTGGGGATCCTGAATTTTTCAACTCAATTATACCCTGTGGGGCTTCATTATACCCTATGGGGTAAATATTCAGGAATCCCGAATTTTTTCATCTCCATTATACCCTATAGCAGGGGAGTCGAACATGCAGCCCAGGGGCCACATCAGGCCCCTGGAGGGTTTCTATCAGGCCTGCCCTGGAACTGGCCATCTCCTGCTTCCAGTTCTGTTGCTGCTGCTGCATCATAGCTTGCTTTGCCAAACTCTCTCAATCACTCAGCCATTTCATGTTTTCCCCTGGGTCCTAGGCTCAGAACTCTGAGCATGAGATTTCTGTGGTGAATGTCAATAAATCAAAAGTAGGTTTGCAGCTTACAGATACACACCTGAACAGCATACTCAAGATTGCAGCAGCACAGACATTTTGATGCAAGAATTCAGAGCAAGAGGTGTCAGTTATCAGATACTGTTAGATAAACAAAATATTGCAAGAGTGCTAATGTTTTAAGCATGTTTTTATTTTAAGTGAAAAAAATCTTTGTGTTTGCATCCTTTATAAAGTTTATGTCTCCGCTACGTGGCATTACATTTTATGGCACACATGGTCCGGCCCAACAAGGTCTCATTTATGTCAGATCCGGGCCCTCATAACAAATGAGTTCAACACCCCTGCCCTATAGGGACCATCTGTTTTAAATTGTTTTAATGATTCTGAGGTGTTGATTGTAATGGTTTTAAAATGGTCTGCAAGCCATGCAGGTCATGAGTGAACTCTAAAGGTTTTTAAAGGGCTCACTGTCCCATTAAACACCTTCTCCATGCGGCAAGTTCACCCAGAAGGCATTTAAAGGAACTGCAGTCCCTTTAAATGCCCTTTAATTTTGACTATCCGGTGGTCCCAAAAAAAATCTCAAATATTTTTGGGATTTTTCAGGCTTGGCCATTTTGGATAGCTGAAATTCAGCCCCGATTAATATCCAGCTTTAAAAATACCAGAAAAATACTGATAAAGTATTTTTCAGAATTTTGGGGGGCTCAGATTCAGCTAAATGCACCCCCCTACTGCCAACCCTCAGCTCAGAAGGACCCATGCAGAAGGCCCTGCCTATGCATTTCCAGTATTCTCATACTGGGGGGCTGGATCCTATACTCTACTAGGGCTGGTGCAAGGTCACTTCTACTGGGGCAGGAGGGGGATATTTTTGGCAGATTTCTCCCTTCTTCTGCAGCCTGCCAAATGGCTGTCCAGTGCTGTTCCTGGGAGCCTCCTGAACATTGGGGGAGGCAGCATTGGGGGAGTAGAGAAAGGACTGAGACTGCAACAGAAGGTAAGAAAGTTTGTTTATTAAAGTTAGGTTATCCAGATATGTATCTAACCTAGGGTTCCCAATCTCCAGATGTTGGCCGAACATCTCCTGTGATTACAGCTGATCTCCAGGTGACCAAGATTAGTTACCCTGGAGAAAATGGCCACTTTGGATGGTGGACTCTATGACATTATACCCCACTGAAGTCCCTCCCCTCTCCAAACGCCACCATCCTAAGGCTCCACCCCCAAAATCTCCAGGTATTTCCCAACCTAAAGCTGGCAATCCTCACTCACTTTCCTCACACATGGTAAACCCGTATGAATCTACCTGACCACTGCAGCCATCTTCAGAAGACATATTCTGGTTGCCCCTGCCTTCTAAGATTAGGTGAGTGGCAACCCCAGACACGGCCTTCTCAGTAGTGGCACCAAAGCTCTGGAACTCTCTCCCCAGGAAGATTCATCTGTCCCCTTCTGTTGCCATCCTCCACCAGCAGGTGAAGACTTTTTTTTTTTGCTTCCCATTCCTTCAGCGATCCCTCCTTCCTACCCAGTGCTTTAATCACAGTTTTTAAAGTTTGTATTTATTTTAATCTGTTTTAAATTGTTTTGATAATTGGGGGGGGCGTTGATTTTAATCGTTTTAAAACGTGATTTTATTGCTTATGTTTTAAATTGTGAGCCACCTTGGTGGCCCTATGGAGGCAGGAAGGCGGGGTAAACATCTTGCTAAGAGTAAGTAAGTTCTGTTCTGCAAGAGGAGCGCACTGTTAGCAGGATCTGGGTCAAGGACCACAGCTCCAGACGACAGTGCCATGGAGAAGGAGTTCTCACCTGGCTTCATCCAGTACTGGAAAGGGGGTAACGATCATTGAGGGGGAGCCAGGATATTCCAAAGCAGCCTCCCAAGGCTTTCAGTTTCCTTTGGTTTGCTATCTGCTGGCCTTGATACGAGGAGAAACACTTACCAGGCAGCCTTGGCCAAGTGTGTGGGAAGGACAGAAGGTGAATTCTCAAGAAATAGAGTCCATTGTTCAGCAGCATTTACCACCCAAACGTCTAATTTTTCCCCCAGCAGTGTTTAGATTCCCCAAGAGGCACCAGCAGGAAAGTGAATCCGTTTCTCCATTTGGAGAAACATCCTACGAAGAGAGCTGTGTTCCTCGAAGGCTTATGCAACAATAAAGTTTGTTAGTCTTAAAGGTGCTACTGGGCTTTTTACTGTTTTGCAGCAACAGACTAACACAGCTAACACCTCTGGAAAAAGAAGAAGAAGAAGAGATTGGATTTATACCCCGCCCTTCACTCCCCAAGGGAGTCTCAGAGCGGCTTACAAACTCCTTTCCCTTCCCCTCCCCACAACTGACACCCTGTGAGGTGGGTGGGTCTGAGAGAGCTCTTTCCAAAGCTGTCCTTGAGAGAACAGCTGGTGCAGAGCTAGGGCTTGCCCAAGGCCATCCAGCCAGGTGCAAGTGGAGGAGTGGGGAATCAAACCCACTTCTCCCAAATTAAGAGTCCGCGCACTTAACCACTACACCAAACTGGCTCTCCAAACTGGAGAGAAGCTGTAATTCCAGTAGAGCCCCAGGCCTCACCTGGAAGTTGGGAAACCTTTTTATAGCCCACCTTTCTTCCCAATGGGGACCCAAAGCAGTTTACATCGTTCTTTTCTCCTCCTCCATTGTATTTTACATAAATATATTTATGTTATTTGTCCTCTGCTTTTCTCACTGGGACTCAAAGGGGATTACACGGAGCGAGTCAATACAATCAACAAGACGGGGCAGTCAATAAACAATGAAATGGGATTTGGGTTGTAGAACCAACCAGCCAGAAGTCTAAAGAACAGGACCGAAGCAAAGCTTAAGTGTTAACATGGCACATTAAACGATGCAAAAATTACACAACAGGACTCAATCCACAGCGAACTATACACAGTATCCCCTTAACAGCCCTGTAAGGTAGGCACAGACTGACAAGTAAGCTTCACAGCAGAGCGGGAATTCAAACCCAGGACTCCCAGATCCTAGCCTGACACTGTAACGACTGCACTCCACTGCTAGTCTGTCATTAGCTTTTAAGCAATTCTGTGAGAATCAAACCACATTGCAACAGTTATCAGCTTGTTTTTTTTCTTGCTCGAGCACACATTTCAGTTCAGAAAACTGGGGGGGGGGGGGAGTTAATTACAAAGGACCAGCACTCCTGATTCTATCACACTCGCCCACACCCCACCACAGTCCTTTCTTTGTTTGGACATCAGGCCAGGCGCCAAGGTCAGGTTCTTGCTGAGGGTCTTCTTTGAGAATCTCCTTGCAGAGCTGCTACACTCGGACCCAGACAAAGACACTAAGTCACCATTCAAGACGTGGGCCTGGTACGACTTCCAGGATTCGGCAGCGTTAAATCAGACTTCAGAGGGAGAACGCTGGAGAAGGGACTTTTGTGCTGTTTCGCTCGGTGTAGGAAGCCAGTCTTCAGACAAGGGCATTTACATTTCACATAATATTTTTAACTGCTGGTGGTCAACTAACATAACTGATCTGGCTGCCCTGCCTTTCCTCTGCTAAAGTAATACCTCCCCCCCCCCCCCCCATGAACTGACTTGAACATAGAACTACTGACTGTACTTTTTTCAATTCCCAATCTAGATGCAGTAGAATCACTGCTTAGGAAGTTTTGTTCCGAGATTTATCGCTGAGATCCCCCAGTTCTTTGGGTGGAAGGATTTCTGCTCATGGAACACGACTCTCTCTCTTCCTCCTGTGGCAGCTTGACATGCTTCTCCCTCTTATTCCAGTGGGGAGGCCATGAAAACAGGATTCTGGGGGGCATTTTCAGACTGCTGCAGGAAGGGTAGGGTTGCCACCTCCAGGTTGGGAAATACCTGGAGATTTGGGGGGGGGGGGGGTGGAGCCTGAGAAGGATGGGTTTGGGGGATTGAGAGACTTCAATGGGGTACAATGCCACAGAGTCCATCTTCCAAAGCGGCCATTTTCCCCAGGCAAACTGATCTCTCAAGTCTGGAGGTCAGTTGTAATCCCAGGATATCTCTAGCCACCACCTGGAGGTTAAACCACTACTGCAATGGACAACAGCCACACAAAACTGATAGAGAAAGTCTCATAGGAAACTGTATACAGTGCGCTTAATAACTCTTATTATACAGCAATGAAAACTAAATATCAGAACGTACAATAGAGTAAGCGAAAAATCCGGTTGTTATACGGTAGAATAATAAGTTGAATAATTAGTTGTTAACAATGTTCTACGGTGTGATGTATCATTTTGATGGAACTTTAATCTTTAATATTAATCTTTAATTTGGTTTGCCCGTTCGGAACGTTAAGACCAGCAATGTAGCTACAGTTTTGTAAATTCCATGTGTCAGCTAATGCTGCCATCTCCTGCCCGGAAGGTGGGATGACTGGACCCTTGATGTCAGTACTGTGGAATGTTATGTTATCGTTCTCATGGCATGTTTATCACCCTCCCGACTGCTCTGACTTTGAGAGACTGTTAGTGCCGGCCTATGTATCTTTTCTTCTGTCTGGCTATAAGTCTTCCCACTTTTTTCCCTGGGAACTGTAAACCAGTACTTTGAGCACCTTTTTCCTGACCTAACAATTGGTACAATGCAGTACCAGACCTCTCTTTGAATTCTGTATAATTGTCCTGATTTCAGTATTGCCCGCCATTACTAACACAAGAAGTGCAGATGACCATAGCAGACCTTTCTCAATAAAGCATTCCTGTTTAAGGACACTTGTTGAGGACTGACTCTGTAGGACTCTCACACCATGAGATGTCCCTTTAATATTAATCAGATGTTGTAAGGAGCAATGAGACAACTTTTTTGATGCAAGATTCACGTTCGGAAGAAGTTCCATCGAAACAATACGTCATTCCGTTTTTCCTTTTTTTGGCTCTTGCTTTTCTGTCTTGTCTGTCGTTTTTTCAACCATGTCTTGCATAGCTTTTTCTTCTGAGGATGACTCTTCACTTCTTTGCCATCCTGGATCTTTGCCGTGTTTCTCCAGAAAATTTTCCATTTTAAATGTGGAGTTCAAATTGTGCCTCCTCCCTAGGAAGTTAAATACCACACCTTCCGGTAAAAGCCATCTGAATGCAATCTCATTTGATTTTAATAAACTGACCAAAACAGAGTAATTATGCCTTTTATCTCTAACTCTCCAAGGTGTTTCTTTAGTATTTTGATCTCTGTCTGATCCACCATAATTTTTTTCTCATTTGCTGTTCTCAGTATTCTATCTCTTGTTTCTTTTCTATTAAATTTGATATGAACTTCTCTCAGTGTTTTATTTTTCTTTGCATAGTATGAATTTTTCCTAAATATGAAATCTGTGTCTTTTTCTATTTCTTCCTTTTCTCCTATTTCCAATTGTTCTGCTAGCAGTTGTGCTACTTCTTCTTTTAGATTTTTCCCTAAGGGAAAAAGGAAGAAAGAAAGAGTCCCATCACAAATTCTTATCAGGTTTAGATACAGAGCTAAAGAAAAAGATGACAAAGAAAAACAAATGGGGAGTAACAAAATTAAAATTATTTCAATCAATGTATATGGATTAAGTAGCCCACAAAAAAGAAGAACATACCATCAGCTTAAAAAACTTAAAGCAGATATTATCTGCTTACAGGAAACTCGCATTAAAAAAGATGATGAAAAATACCTAATAGCTAGAAAATTAGGAAGCCTCTTTGTGGACTCCGACTTAACAAAGAAAAAGAAAGGTGTAGCAATCTATGCTAAGGACTATCTACAACCAGAACTACAGTTCAAGTCAGAAGATGGAAGAATTATTGCCATCACAATCTGGAAACAAAATAAAAAGATGTTAATAATCAATATATATACACCTAACCAATGTCAAGAAAAATTATTTGCTCAAATACATGACTTTATAGTAGCAAACACTTCTGATGAAATTTGTGTAATAGGGGATTTTAACACTGTGTTGGACCCAAAAATAGAAGCAATAACAACAATAAAAGCAAAAGAAAGGGAAACAAACTACCAAACTCATTCTTATTAATGGCGGAGGAATTTAGCTTAATAGATGCCTGGAGAACAAAAAATATAAACAAAAAAGATTATACTTATTACTCCACAGGACACAACACATGGTCCAGAATAGACATGGTATGGACCACAACATCAAAAATTCAAGATATAATGGAAGTGGAGATTTTACCTAACACATTTGCTGATCATAGCCCCTTGATGCTTTCATTTCAGACAAAAAGGAAAAAGACTAGATGGACTTTGAATATGAGCCTGTTAAGAGACCAGGAATTTTCAGAGAAAACTAAAATGGAAATAAATGGTTTTTTTAAAAGAAATATTCTTCCAGATACACCAATAGAAATAGTGTGGGATGCCTTTAAAGCCTATATAAGAGGTTGGTTCATAAGCCAAGGAGCATGGAAAAAGAAACAAGAAAAAGCAAAATATGAAAACCTGAAGAAGAGAATTAAAGAAGAAGAAAATGAAATGAAGAAATCAATTAACCCAGAAAAAATAAGAACCAAAATAATAGGATTACATCAATTGAATACTTTGATGACTCAAGAACTGGCAAAGAAACCGGAATATACTAAACATTATTACTTTGAAAATGCAAATAAACAAACCAGATGGCTCGCATATAAAATAAGAAAAGAGAAAAACGTTTAATTAACTCCCTACAAAAAAATGAGAAAGGAGAAGAAAAATTCGAATTTCAAGAACAAGTCCATAGTGGAAAGCTTTTATAAAAACCTATACCAACAAACTACCCTAAGAAGAAAGAAGCATACAGGAGTACATCACAAAATGGAACAAAAAGAAATTTACAGAAGATCAAATGGCTTTACTTAATGAACCAATATCAACCTGTGAAATAGTACAAGCATTTAAAAATGGGTAGAAGAAAAAAACTCCAGGTCCTGATGGCTTACCAACAGAATTTTATCAACTATTTGAAGACCAAATTGGCTATCCATTTAAAATGGTTATGGAAAGGTTAGAAAAATCAGCAAAGCTACCCGAAACGTGGAATGAAGCATTAATCACACTAATGCATAAACCTAATACAGATGCAGGTGAAATTAAAAATTACTGCCCAATTTCACTGTTAAATGTGGACTACAAAATATTCTCCAACATCTTAGCAGCAAGGCTGAAGAAAGTCTTAATACAAGTAATACATCAGGATCAAGCTGGATTCTTACCTAAAAGACAAATTAAAAGTAACGTAAGAACTATCATCAATGTGTTGGAATATTATGAAATGCATTCAGAGAAACAAATGGTTTTGGTATTCCTGGATGCAGAAAAAGCCTTTGATAGCGTAAATTGGACATTTATGCTACAAAAACTGGCAAACTGGGAGTGCGGTTCAAGTTTTCTGTTTATGATTGGGGCAATTTACAAGACACAAAATGCTAAAATTATGATAAATTGGGACATTACCCAAAGTATTAAAATCCAGAAGGGGACTAGACAAGGTTGTCCACTATCCCCAGTTCTGTTTATCTTTATTTTAGAATCACTGACAGATAGAGTGAGAGACAATAATCTAACTACTGGACTGAAGATTAAGGGAGAAATATTTAAAGTACAAGCTTTTGCAGACAACATCATATTTATAGTAGAAAATCTGATAAAGACACTACCAAACCTTCTAACAGAAATCTAGAATTATGGTAGAGTAGCAGACTAAAAATTAATATTCAAAAGACCAAAATAATGACCAAAAATAGTTTGCAAAACTTTCCCAAGAAATCCAAGAAAATTCAAAAATGGAAGTTGTTAAAAAATATTTAGGGATAACCATAACTAATAAAACATCGTCTTTATATGAAAACAATTACAAAGTATTGCCAAAAGAAATTAAAGAAGACCTTTCAAAATGGAAAAAATTACAACTATCTCTAATGAGAAGGATAGCGATAATAAAAATGAACATATTACCTCAATTCTTATTTTTGGCCCAAAAATTTTTAGATAAAGAAGTGAGACAATTTATTTGGCAATATAAAAAAGCAAGAATAAAATGGGAACTACTTCAAGACAAAAAAGATAATGGAGGATTTGCGGTCCCAAATTGGAAGCTCTATTATGCAGTGGCAGCATTAGGTTGGATCTGTGATTGGATGCTTCTGGAAAATATAAGAAATTTGAAGTTGGAGGGGTTTGATTTAAGGATGGGGTGGCATGCATACATTTGGTACAATAAGGAAAAATTCATGGCAACTTCCATACGCACATTATAAGAAATGCTCTTATGAAAATTTGGACCAATCTAAAGAGTAGATTCCATCATAAAATAGTGAAATGGGTATCACCATTACAGGCATTTATTAGACCTGCTCTCTTAATGGAAAAAAACCCACAAAGGATGCTATGAAATTCTGCTAGATAAAAACAACGAATTAAAAACAGAAAATGAACTAATAAAACAGAAAACTGAGTTACCTTGGCTGGAAAAAATGCAACTAAAGTCTAGATTTTTAGAGGACAAAAATTAGGTTTCTACAATAGCCCCAATGAACTAGATAAGATATGGTTAACAACAAATATTAAACTAATACAAAAATTGTATACCTGGTTATTAACTGATTATATGAAAGATTAAGTAAGAAAAACATCTATGATTATTAGGATGAAAGACTTGGGACATACCATAGATGCAGATAACTGGTCTAAAATTTGGAAATCTGTGAAATACATGAGATCAACGTCTTATAAGGAAAATGTATATATAATGTTTCGTAAGTGGCATTTGTCACCAGATAAAATCGTGAAATGTTTTCCTGGATTGCCAAATAGATGCTGGAGATGCAAGGCCAACGCAGGCACATTTTTCCACATGTGGTGGAGTTGTGATAGAGTTCAAAAATTTTGGCAAAAGGTTTGTAATATAATAAGGGAAATATTTAAGATTAATATACCTATGTTACCAGAAACCTTTTTATTAAATATGTTACCAGATAACCTCATTACTGATACCTATGTAATAACATATATTTTGACGTCGGCTAGAATTCTTCTAGCAAAAAATTGGAAATCGGAGAAAATGCCAACGAGAGAGGATTTAAAGATTAAGATGTTGGAAATGGAAGGAATGGACAAATTAAACATAACATGGCAAAATAAAAGGGTAGAGATATTCCAAGAAAGATGGAATAAAGTGGATGGAAATTAAGATACTTTTATACAGGGCTTTTTTTGTAGGAAAAGCCCAGCAGGAACTCATTAGCATAATAAGCCACACCCAACAGCAGAAACTCATTTGCCTATTAGGCCACACCCCTGGCAGCGCAGCTCGTAGCATATTAGGTGGGGGGCTGGGAAAGCACAGGGCAGACATGGAAGCTTGCCTCTTCCCACCCCCACCCCCCGAGCTTCTTCGCCCCACTTCAGCATCGCCTTTCTAGTCTCCTACTCCCCGCCCCCGACCAGACAGCCGGGGAAAGGGAAAGAAAGGCATTTTCAACTTGCCTGGGTTCCCTGCCTGCCCTTTTCCAGCTGCGACATGTCAGCTAGAGAGGGGAAGGCAGAGAGAGGCTTTTCCTTGTCAATTTCACTCTCAGCTGACTGGCAGGGAATGAAATTGACACAGGAGGGGCTCCCCAGAGGGAAAGATAGCATTTTAACATGCTGCCTTTCCCTCTTGTATGTAACGTGGGGTTTTGGTTGTAGGCATAGCCAACTCAGCAGCCAGCTGGAACTCCGTTCCTGTGCGTTCCTGCCCCAAAATAGCCCTGCTTTTATAGATTCTAAAATATATAAATATGATGAATCTAAAAATGTAACATGAATGAGATCCAATCAGAACTGAAACAGAAATAATGCTAATTATGTTTGTATTGATGTAAACCAATAAAAATTATCTATACTAAAAAAAAGAAAGAAACGATACGTCATTCCAGAGAACATTGTTAACAACTAATTATTCAACTTATTATTCTGCAGTATAACAACCAGATTTTTTGCTTACTCTATTGTACTTTCTGATATTTAGTTTTCATTGTTGTATAGTAAGTTATTAAGCGCATTGTATACAGTTTCCGATAAGTCTCTCTCTATCACCACCTGGAGGTTGGCAACGCTAGGGAAGGGGGAGGTGAGACCGCTGCCTTCTGCAACCAGAAATCCTTCCGCCTGTGGAAAATGTCTGGGGGGGATCTAAGCCTGTGTTTTGAAAATATGAAAGAACCAAGTTGCAGAGGTGTGGGGAAGATGGATTTGGTTGTGGAAAGTGTTGTTAAATTGCAGTCAACTTGGCCGAGGACAGACTGGCAATCTGAAGCGGGGCAGGCACGCTTCGCAAACGGAGGAAAGGAGCCCGTTCAGACATGCGCATCTGCCCGTCGGCTCCGTTGCGTACTTACCCGTCTCCCAGCCGCTTTCCTTCCGCTTTACCCGGACACCGGTTTTTCCCGGTGTTCAGGGGCCTTCCTCCGCATGCCTCCCGCTTCCAAACAGTGTGAACTGGAAGAAGCGGGAGGCATCCGGAGGAAGTGTGAACGCACCGGCAAAAAGTTTTGCGCACATGCGCATATGCGCATGTGTGCATATGCGCATATGCGAAAAACATCAAAGGAAAACAAAAAAAGTGCAGCGGCACGCGCAAGCCGCGCGCGCTGGCTATGCGGCAGTCTGAACTCTCCGTGGCAGTCTGAATGCTCCGTATCGCCGCTGATCCGCATTGCTCTGGCCAGTGTGAACGGCCAGCTCCGTGGGTTTTTCCCCCCGCTCCAGTTCCCTCCGCTTTGCCTCCGCTTCAGATTGCCAGTCTGTCTTCGGCCCTTGTGGAAACCCTGTAGAGTTTTCAAGACAAGAGATGTTCAGAGGTGGTTTGCCACGGCATGCCCCTGTGTAGCAACCCTGGACTTCCTTGGTCGTCTCCCATCCAAATACGAACATGGGCTGACCCTACTTGGCTTCTGAGATCTGATAAGACTGGGCTAACATTGTTCATCCAGGATTGTTTGTTTGTTTGCTGTCAAGGCAAAGCTAATTTATGGCAATCCCATGGGGGTTTTGCAGCAAGAAGCCTCCACGTCACAAGCCTGGTATTCCTCGGTGGACTCCTATTCAAATACTAAGCAGGATCTGACCAGACTGGGCTCACCTGAGCAGATTTTTAAAAGACAATCTATAGAATGTTTCTTCAGTTTAAGGACCCTAACTCACCAGGTGAAGGCTTTCTTGTTTTGTTTGGCAGTCCCTCTGTGATCCAGTCCTTCCCAACCAAGGTTTTTAACTTTTGTATGCATGTTTGTATGTATGTTAACTGTTTAGTAGAGACCTGCGGTGACTCAGAGGTTAAGATGCTGAGCTACCGACCAGAAGGTCGGCAGCTCGGCAGTTCAAGACCCAAGTGCCACATGATGGAGTGAGCTCCCGTCTCTAACCCCAGTTCCTGCCAACCGAGCAGTTCGAAAGCAAGAAATTGCAAGTAGATAAATAGATACCGCTTTGGTGGGAAGAAAACAGCGTTCTGTGTGCCTCGGTGTTTAGTCATGCCGGCCACATGACCACGGAGAAGTCTTCAGACAACGCTGGCTTTTCAGCTTGGAAACTGAGATGAGTACCACCCCCTAGAGTCGGATTTAACTACCTTTCGAGCAAGGGAAACACTTACCTAACTGTTTAGTGCGCATTTATATTTTGTATGTATGTTTGTATGTACATTAACTGTTTAGTACAAATTTAAACTGTTGTTAAACTCTTTTTAAAAACTGTTTCGAAGATGTATATTTGGTAAGGTGCTTGATTTTAATGGTTTTCATTTATAGTGTAAATCTATCATGAATCTTTTAAATTGTTAGCCACTTTTGAGCCCCGTGTAAGGGCAGAAAAGTGGGATATAAATCTTGTAAAGAAATAAGTGGCTCTTCTGATGGTGAAAGAGCCACTTAAGTTGGAAGACGGCTCTTTATGCTGGAGGAAGGGTTCAAATTCCACTTAGATGAGTGGCAGGTTGTACACTAATGTATACACAGGCAGTTGCCCGGCAACAGTGACAACACACAGTTTAACGCTAATTTTGAGGCATCCGTGGCATGCACAAATACATACCTGTGACTGACAGTCCCTACAGAACACCCTCTGATGACAGGCTCAATAGTTACTAGCACTTTAATTCCCTTCACCCAATCACTGTTGACTGTGTGAACATGCAAGTTGAGACGATAGTTAGTTACTGAGAGCCGATCAACAAACCCTCAGACAGAGGCTGCAAAGAACCATAGAGTCCTGTTCCCCCTTTCCTTGGCTGCAGAAAATAAGGCATCTCTTGAGGGGAGAAAAACATGGAAAATTTATCAACCCAGTTCCCCTGTGCATTCCAAATAAAGTAAATGATTTCATTTGGACAGCCGACACGATTACACCAGCAGTGTGGGTATTCACATGTTTCTAATGGGGAAAAAACAGGAATCAATGGTCTCGAGCCACTCTGGTCTTAACTCAGCTTTGGAGATCCCTGGTATTCTCAAAAACCTGTTCAATTTTGCTTTTGTTAATCAAATGCCAGCAAAAGGAAACAGAAAACAGAACAATACTTCCTTTGCGTGCACACACACGCACACACGCACCTCGCCTTGGCTGGTATGAAAGGATTTACAGCCCGCCGTCCTCCTCAGTCATAGAATTGTGGACTGAACATACTAATGATTATGCGGCCCATGTAAGAATGATCCTCCAAGAGGTATGCAGACAGACAGAACTTTCCCTTCCCTGGCAAGAAGGAAAAAAGAACTAGTCTCCAATAAAACTGCACAGCTAGACTGAAAGGAAAGGGCAGTCCAAACCAAGTAAAACCCAACTTATATTTATTTTATTCACAAGTGGCTTATGGGGTTCTCCTTTCCTCCAGTTTGGTGCAGTGGTTAAGTGCACAGACTCTAATCCGGGAGAACCGGGTATGCATGCAGCTGCTGATGTGAACTTGGGTCAGTCCCAGTTCTCCCAGATTAGACTCCGCGTTCCCAACCACCACACCAAACAAGACCTTTGCTTGCTGAACTCACATCGAAGAGGTCGCAGGAAGTTTTCCGGCAGCTTGGAGCAACTGGACGTGAGGATCCTGACACTCGAAGGAAATAAGTGGGAGGTTGCTTGTTCTGGCTTGTGGTGGGGGTGGGGGTGGGAGGGGGAGGAATTGCTGGCTGATTTGGAGGGTGTACTGTATTGCCTTATACCCTGCTGAGGTCCCTCCTCTCCCCAAATCCTTCCCTCCCCAGGCTCTACCAGTTTGTGAACTGTGAGAGCCAGTTTGGTGTAGTGGTTAAGTGCACGGACTCTAATCTGGGAGAACCGGGTTTGATTCCCCACTCCTCCACTTGCACCTGGCTCGATGACCTTGGGCAAGCCATAGCTCTGTACCAGCTGTTCCCTCAAGGGCAGCTTGGGAAAGAGCTCTCTCAGCCCCACCTACCTCACAGGGTGCCTGTTGTGGGGAGGGGAAGGGAAAAGGAGTTTGTAAGCCGCTCTGAGACTCCCTTGGGGAGTGGAGGGCGGGGTATAAATCCAATCTCTTCTTCTTCTTCTTCTACCCCCAAATCACCAGGAATTTCCCAACCCAGAGCTGGGTTACTGTAGCTGTAGCAGAGAGAGACTTAGAATTGTTTGTCCAGCCGCTGCTTAAAGACTGCCAGTGAGGGGGAGCTCGCCACCTCCCTAGGCAGCTGATTCCACTGTTCCACAACTCTTCCTGCCCTTAATTTAAACCCATTCTTGCGAGTCCTATTATCCTCTGCTGCCAACAGAAGCAGCTCCCTGCCCTCCTCTGAGGGACAGCCCTTCAGATACTTCAAGAGAGCCATCACGTCCCCCCTCAACCTCCTCTTCTCCAGATTGAGCATTCCCAGGTCTCTTGGTCTTTCTTCACAGGGCTTGGTCTCCACCCCCCACCCCATCATTCTCATAGCTCTCCTCTGCACCCGCTCCATTCTGTCCACATCCTTTTTGAAGTGAGGCCTCCAGAATCTGCACACAATATTTCAGATGCGGCCTGAACAATGCAGTGTACAGCGGGACTATCACATCTTGCGGGGCTATGACATTTGACTTGCGTTCCCTGTAGGTTAACCTGCGCTTTCCACTGGGACATCTGCGACTGGTTTCTGAATGCTTGGGGGGGGGGGGCATTTAGATCAGGCCAGCAAGACCAGCCCCTTCTACCCATATGCTGGTTTCCTGGTCTACACTGACCTTCAAGGATACTATTTGTTCCTTGTGCAGAGGGGGAAAAAACAGGTATAAGTGCCAGCATTTCTCTTCTGAAAGGGGCTGCAGTAGCTCAGACGTTAAGACGCTGAGCTGCAGACTGGAAGGTCTGTAGTTTGGCAGTTCAATATCCGAGTGCCATATGACAGAGTGAGCTCCCGTCTCTGGCCCCAGCTCCTGCCAGCCTAGCAGTTCGAAAGCAAGAAATTGCAAGTAGATAAATAGGTACCGCTTTGGTGGGAAGGTAACATCGTTCCATGTGGCTTGATATCTATTCATGCCAGCCACATTATCATGGAAACATCTTCGGACAGCGCTGGATCTTTGGCTTGAAAACAGAGATGAGCACCGTCCCCTAGAGTCATATTTGACTGGCTTTCAAGCAAGGAAAACCTTTACCTTTACTATTTCTCTTCTCCCCTCCCCTTATAAGAGCAAACAGAAGAATTAGATTGGGGGTGGCAGTACAGGGGAAAGGTCAAACACCCTTCCTGCTTCCCTGAACAAATAACACAGTCCTTGGAGCTGCATCTACTAAAACAAAATAAAAATCACTGGGAAATCATTTACAGATTTCTTGGTATAACATTTAGACCGGCCCTGAGTAGGCCTGGGCAAGCTATTCTCTCTCCGCCCAGCCTACCTCGCAGGGCTGTGCTGAGGATGAATCAGCAGTACCCTTTTCACACTGCAAAGCTGGGGGAAGGATGTTTTTATTTCAAGTATGCAACTTAGCAAAGATAACATGGCAAAGATCTAGTTCTGATACAGCATCTGATACTATATTGGGATGAATCCAAACTTCCCATTTCCCCTTTCAACTCCAATGCTCCATGGCAATATCTCTTCCAATTTTAGAGAGTCTCCTACGCCCCAAGACCAGGTTTTTGCAGGGCTGCAGGAAAGGAGATATCTGACCCACAAACAGAGTAGATCTTGTGGTTCTGAGGATCCCACCAAGTATCTCTGGATAACGAGATCGTGTTAGGATTGCTAACCTCCAGATTTCCCAGAATTACAACTCATCTCCAGACAACAGAGATCAGTTCCTCTGGAGAAAGCAGCCGCTTTGGAAAGTGGACTCCACGGCATCGTACCCCACTGAGGTCCCTCCCCATCCCAAATCCTGCCCTCCCACAGGCTCCACCCCAAAATCTCCAGGTATTTAACAAGCAGGAGTAGGCAACCCTGGGCAGAATGCCTTGAAACTCAGGGACCCACAAACCCTTCAACCGTGATTTACTTTCCAAGCTTAAAAAAACTGCATCTGTTTCAACTTTTCTGTAGAAAGTTCCATTTGTTTTCTTTTGGGGACTTTTTTTTTTTTGAGGCAGGGCAATTGCAAGCACACATGATCTTCTAAATTAAGAAATGCTGACTCACTGTAGGCTTATATAATGACCTCACCTCTGCTCATCGTTGATCCATTTCCTCAAAACTCTAACCCAGACTGCGCAACCTGTGGGCACTTCCCCTTGCCGCTATTTTCATGAGGGCTCTCCTGGGGCTTTCCTCACTTGTTAGCTTTGACGGAAAGCAAGACAGACAGAGAGAAAGAGAGACAGACAGACGGACAGAGAGACAGAGACCCGAAGTTGCTCCACCCTGGACCAGTCTGGATCCCACTCATCCCCTGGTTCTTCCACCCCAATGAAATAGGAGGGAGGGCAAAGCTGAGCACCACAGAATTACATCTGTATACAGGCCTGTATTTACCAGGACACCTGATTTACCTTCCATCAGTGTTTACCCTGCTTTGCCTAAGGGGTCTGCCAGCTAACTATTGAGTCTGGGCTGCTTCCCAATAACACCAGCTCTGTGGGGGCGAAAGGGCACCCTTTCGCCTTCTAGGTGAAACACATCAGGGAAGCCAGCTGGGCTATGGATTCTCTAGGAAACTGAACTCTGATCCCAGTGGCAGCATTCGGCTCCAGAACTCCCTCTGTGGCTTTTCACAAGGCTCTTTGACCTCCTTCTGGTTGTTATTTTGCTGTTTTTAATGACTTGAGACTGTGGTTTTAACTGTTTTAACACTGCTTTTAAGATTTATTTACTGTACTGAGATCCCCACTCTGGCAGGAGATCTTCTGCTGTCAACCCTCTCTTCCCACGACTGCTCCTTGAGACAGTGGGAGAAAAACAAAATCACTGCCGTTGTGTGGGGCATGGTGTCATTTCTGGGGGAAACCCAGAAGTGACATCAGGTCACTCTAGGAATTACCAGGAACTCTGTGGGGCATAAATGTAGTAAGTACCCTGTTCTTACTCTTTCTCATAAGGAAAGCAAGAAGAGGATCTCTGAGGAACTGCAGGGGAGGAGACTGTTCTCCTCATCCCGCAGTTCTGGCTTCTCCCTTTCCACCCCTTGCTGCTTTCTGTTGTCACCAGCCTTTCCCCCACACTGCTTGTATGTGGTTTTTTTGGATGGCTACAGCCACCCCAAATGGCACCCAAATGTAGTTGGGTTTTATTTTGTTTGTTGCTTCATATGGCCTTTGATTCACCCTCCATTTCCCCCCCCCTTCCCCCAGAAGTCAGATTTGGTTCTTCTTTGGGTTTGCAGAACCTTTAATGGACGTGGTAGCTGTCCCTATCATGTGGATTTGGATAGCCATGTGGAGCGGGGGGGTATGGCGATGATAATCCAGGTAATTTAAAAAAATAGGGCAGGGAAAATAACAAGAAGGAAAGCCAAAAGCGAAGGAAATCAAGCATGTTCAAATCAGTTCTTATGAAGTTTGGTGTAGTGGTTAGGAACGCAGACTCTAACCTGGGAGAACTGTGTTTGATTCCCCACTCCTCCACATGCAGCTGCTGGTGTGACCTTGGGTCAGTCACAAGTTCTCTCAGAGCTGTTCTCTCAAGAGCAGTCCTAGAAAGAGCTCTCTGAGCCCCACCTACTTCACAGGGTGTCTGTTGGGGGGAGCAGTGTTCCCTCTAAGCTGAGTTAGTGTGAGCTAGCTCACAGTTTTTTAGCCTCCAGCTCTCACATTTTTGTCTTAGCTCAGGAAGGATGGCTTTAGAACAAACTAATTTATGCAGTAGCCAAATCTCTCACTCACAACTTTAATGCCAGTACCTCACAAAGTAGAATTTTTGCTCCCAAGACTCCACAGTTTAGAGGGAGCGTTGGTTGGGAGGGGAAGGGAAAGGAGTTTGTAAGCCGCTCTGAGACTCCAAGTGAAGGGTGGGGTATAAATCCAATCTCTTCTTCTTTGTCTTCTAATGCTGTAATGAATTGCAGGGCAACAGGGAGGCTCATATTTCTACAGAACAGGTGAACCCATCTGAGCTATCTGCAAAATGAAGTCTGGAGCTCTCCCTGACGGACTGGCATGCGTGCCATACAGGCATACACACGTTGCTGGTCAATCAGTTCTGCAAGTTGCATTTTTGTGAGCTGCGTGGAAGATGATTCCCAGGATGCTTGAGTTGCGATGGCTGATCTAAAGCTCACATAAATGGGGGGAACGCAAGCGGTTTGGAAGGCCTTCTCCAGGAGAGCTAGGAGCAGATTTGTTGGCTGATCTCAGCTCCAAGCCAATTGCTTCTTTTGGCTGATGTCTCGGTCTCTTTCTTTGACCCTCTCAGCCTGTGGGTACCTTCACTTTCTCTCCTTTTGGAAGTGTAAAGATCCAAGGTACTCTTGACGCCACAGAACAAGAAAAGGAGGCCGTTTTGCCCAGACAGGTTTGGAAAAGTTAGCATACAAATTTGCCCCAACTTAACGGTAACAGAAATCAGGAACACCCAAGTGACATCAGGGAACGGCTGTTTTAAGAAGGCATCTGCATCATGTGGTTGGTGTAAAGGTAAAGGTTTCCCTTGCTCAAAAGCCAGTCGGATCCGACTCTAGGGGGCAGTGCTCATCTCCGTTTCCAAGCCAAAGAGCCAGCGCTGTCTGGAGACTTTTCCGTGGTCATGTGGCCAGCATGACTAGATGCCAAGGCACACGGAATACTGTTACCTTCCCACCGAAGTGGTACCTATTTATCTACTTGCAATTTCTTGCTTTCGAACTGCTAGGTTGGCAGGAGCTGGGACCAGAGATGGGAGCTCACTCTGTCCCGCGGCACTAGGGTCTCGAACTGCCGAACTACCAATCTTCTGGTCTGCAGTTCAGCATCCTTCTAATTAAACTTTTTTAAAAAACAGTCAGGGACTTCTTTAAATCCGTGGAAGTTACCTTTCGATGATCCACCTAGCCCAGGGGTCCCAACCTTTTTGAGCCTGCAGGCACATTTGGAATTCTGACTCAGAATGGTGGGCGCCACAACAAAATGGCTGCCACAAACTGGCTCCAGTAGCCAGTCAGAAGCCTTGCTGGACAAAAGCCCCACCTGGCCCCACCCACTTCCAAAAAACAATTTGCGATCGCCAGACAAGGTGTTGGCAGCCGTCCATGAACACCACATTGGGGGCCCCTGGTCTAACCCATTAATCAGCAAGCAGTGCCATCCGAAGCAGAATTATACCTTTTCTTAGCCTATTCAGTTCAGTGGGGTTGGAAAGATGTTTAGGTTTGCCCTGTAAACACTGAGACAGCGCTTGCAATTGAGGTGTTTGGGATACAAAGAGGACCAGAACATGCAAGAATTGCTCCGGACATTTCAGTTAAGTTCTGCCAACCAAATTCACTAGCAGCTTTAGCGAGTGGCTCTTCTGGGTAACATTCGAGGAAGAACTATCACTGAGAAATGTGTAGACAGCTGTTTCAGGTATGTCTTGTACAACTTCCTCCTTCAGAGCCAGGACAGTGGTTTGGGGCTGATGGTGCTTCAGAAATAGAGAGCCAGTTTGGTGTAGTGGTTCGGAGCACAGACTCTAATCCGGGAGAACCGGGGTGTCTGTTGTGGGGAGAGGAAGGGAAGGGAGTTTGTAAGCTGCTCTGAGACTCCTTCGGGTAGTGAAGGGCAGGGTATAAATCCAATCTCTTCTTCTTCTTCTTCTAATATCTGAAGCAGCTCAGTGCTGCAAGCAGATCCCACTGAAACAAATGGCACCTACTTTCATGTAAATGTCTTTAGGAATGGAGCTCGTCATGTGTTTTTCAGTCCAGTTCATTTATGGCTGTTTCGGTGCCTCCCTGGGACATTTCCTTGCTACTTTAACAAGCCGCGTTTGTGAACCAAATTCAATAATCAACTTAGATGCAATTAACTTAGAAGTCAGAAGGGCTAGAGGGTCCAAGCTGTGGAAAGGGAACGTGGTTTATGTCTTAGACCATTGGGAATGTTCCATTCCTTGACTTATTTAACCCTCCCTGACTGCTCTTTGTTCCCCGCAGTCTGCTGATTAAGACTCTTGGGGTGCCAGGGAGAGGGGGGGGGAGGGAAACAGTGTTCCCTCTAAGCTGAGTTAGTGTGAGCTAGCTCGCAGTTTTTTAGCCTCTAGCTCACACATTTTTGTCTTAGCTCTGGCTCCAGAGCAAACTAATTTATGCAGTAGCCAAATTGCTCGCTCACAACTTTAATGCCAGTACCTCACAAAGTAGAATTTTTGCTCACAAGGCTCCACAGCTTAGAGGGAGCATTGGAGGGATAGAGCATCACTCCCTCGCTTGTGAAATCTGCATGGTTGATATTTTAAGAATTATCTCCTGGCTGTTAAAAATGCTTTAAGGTAGTTTGTTGGGTGCTCTGGAGACCATACTGAAAGAAAACAGCATTCTGGGTTATAGGGATGCCAGCCTCCAGGTGGGACCTGAGGATCCCCTGGAATTACAGGCCATCTCCAGACTACAGAGATCAGTTTCCCCCAAGAGAAAATGGATGCTTTGGAGGGTGGACTCTATGGCATTGTACCCCACCGAGGTCCTTGTCCTCCCCAGGTTCCATCCCCAAATCTCCAGGAGTTTCCCAGCCTGGATCTGGCAACCCTACCGCCCAACCCTCACCGATGGCCAGGGGAGGACCTGGCAAACCTACTGGGTCACCAGTTTGTGCTAGTTTAGCTCAGATTATAATGAATCTGTGGCCTCCATGCCCACAGTTCATTCCGGTTCTGAAACAGAACCCATTAATTCAGGGGAAGGCAGGGACATATCCTCAGTGTAGACATGAGCAGAACAGGAAACAAGCCACAGTTTAACTCCTCCTCGTCTTTGACCCTGAAGTTTCCATAACTGAGACTGGCTCTGACCCCTGATACTTTCCCACCGAGGTCCGTGTAACATTTTTGTGACGTGCTGAAGAGCCGAGCAGTGTTCCCTCTAATCTGAGTTAGTGTCAGCTAGCTCAGTTTTCTAGCCTCCAGCTCACACATTTTTGTCTTAGCTCAGGAAGGAAGGCAGCAATTTATGCAGTAGCCGAATTGCTCGCTCACAACTTTAATGCCCGTAGCTCACAAAGCAGAATTTTTGCACACAAGACTCCACAGCTTAGAGGAAGCACTGGAGTAGACCCATTTATAAGTTTACATTTTGGAAACCAGTTAAAGCAGGGGTGTCAAACATAAGCCCCGGGGGCCATAACCGCCCCATCCAGGGTTCCTAACCAGCCCGCAAGCAACTGATACGTATGGAATGTAAGGTACTCCTCCTTTTATTGTGTCCCTTGGAAAAAAACTAGTTGTGCATATGATTAAATACATTTATTGGGGCTTTTGTATGTTCCCTGGTAAATCAATTGCTTTCACTGATAGAAATCAATTCTTTTTGTTTGTATTTTTAGTAAAAATAATATTGTTAATTGGGTTTGCCTGTGTCCTTTATAAAATTTATCTCTCTGGTACCTGGCGTTACATTTTATGCCACACATGGCCCAGCCCCACAAAGTGACAATTATGTCAGATTCGGCCCTCGTAACAAATGAGTTTGACACCTTTGGGTTAAAGATTTGCTTGTCTTTTCAGCAGTGTGAGAAACTACAGTGGAAAACCAAAACAAATCTAATGCAACATTGGATCTCCCCCACTCCTTGTTACGCACATGGCTCCACTTTGCAGGGAAGAAATGCTCTGCTGGAAATGAGATTGCCGGCTCTGGGTTGGGAAATTCCTGGGGGATTTGGGGGCAGAGCCTGGGGTGGGTGGTGTCTGTGGAGGGGAGGGCACTCAGCAGGCATGTGATGCCATACAGTCCACCCTCCAAAGCCGCCACTTTCTCCAGGGGGACTGTTACACGGAGATCAGGAGAACTCCAGGCCTGACCTGGAGGCTGGCAACTGTAGTTGGAAAGTCTAATGGCTCTTACTATACCAAAGTCTTGATGGTCCAGGCTAGCCTGATCTTGTCAGACCTCAGAAGCTAAGCAGGGTGGGCCCTGGTTAGCAGTTGGATGAGAGACCAGCAGGGGATTCCAGGGTTGCTATGGAAGGCCATAGCAAACCGCCTCTGTTAGTCTCTTGCCTTGGAAAACCACAGAGGGTTGCCATAAGTTCGCTGCAACTCGATGGCACTTTACACGTACACACATACCAAAGCCAAAGAACCACTTAAAGCATGGCTTTGGGTGGTGCCGCTTATCAATGTGTTTTGTTTTGAAGTGTTTTGACTCGTTTCTCCGGAGCCCTTGAGGAGGAGCAGGCCGAAGCTCCAAAGGGATAAATCAACGCAACTGCTGAACAGTTCCAGAGGGTTATATTCCCCCTCTTCTGTCATGAGCTGTGTTTTATCATTGCTCATCCGCAATGAACCCTGCCGTGTTTACTTGTGCAGCGGTTCAGAAGGAAAGCGCCTGGGCTTGCAACCACGCATTTGGGTGGTGCTCTTTTCTCTTTGGGGAAGGGGAGGCACAGGTCAGGGGCTAAGCCAGCATACCCAGTGTGGGTCAGCAGCCCATCTAAGTGGCAAGGCTGGAGACGAAATGGTTGAGGCTAGGAGGTGGGGCCAAGGCTCGGTGGCTGAGCAGCTGCTTGGTGTGCAGGCGGTCACAGGTTCAGTCCCCAACATCTCCGATTAAAAGGACCAGGAGCAAGTGATGTGGAAGACTGAGACACAAGCCACTGCCACTCAGAGTACACAATGCTGACTTCAATAGACCAATGGCCTGGCTCAGTTTAAGGCAGCTCTTTGCTGAGGGAATGAGGACTCTTGAGGCCCTCTAAAAAGAAGGAGGAGGAGGAGGAGATTGGATTTATTCCCCGCCCTTCACTACCCTAAGGAGTCTCAGAGTGGCTTATGGTCCCTTTTCCTTCCCCTCCCCTCCACACAACAGACACCCTGTGAGGTAGGTGGGGCTGAGAGAGCTCTCTCGAGGACTGCCCTTGAGGGAACAGCTCTGAAAGAACTTATGACTGGCCCAAGGTCACACCAGCGGCTGCATGTGGAGACGTGGGGAATCAAACCCCGTTCTCCCAGATTAGAGTCCATGCTCTTAACCACTCCACCAAACTGGCTAGGTCACTTCAGGGGCAACGCTTCCAGCTCCCAGAAGGTCCCCCCATCTCCCCCCCACCCCCCACCAGCATCTCCAATGGACCTGGCAACCCTACCAACGAAGTTTTATTCTGGATTTAAGCTTTCGTGGGCATGCACACTTCTTCAGATACATGCACGTGCATGAAAGCTTATACCCAGGATTAAACTTTGTTGGTCTTAAAGGTGCCACTGGACTCAAACTCTGTTCTGTCCTCCAGGTGTCATTCTTTAACCACTGGTTTGTCCCAGTTGGGAACAGCACTGCAAATTTGCAACTGAAGCGCACAGACCTGCCAAAACAGGCGGCTAATACTGTGATAACGACTCAGCCCTGTAGACCAGTGATGCTCATTCAGCAGCTTGGTAGCCACATGTGGCTCTTTGACAAGCCACTTGTGGATCTTCTGTGAACCATTCCCCAATACGGTATGTGCCTGGGGTTGCCAGCTCTGGGCAGGGAAAATCCTGGAGACTTGGGGGGGGGGGGGGGAGCTTGTGGACAGTAGAGGTTGGGAAGGCAAGGGGCCTCAGCACGGTACAATGCCATAGGGTCCACCCTCCAAAGCAGCCATTTTCTTCAGGGGAACCGATCTCTGTAGTCTGGAGATAAGTTGTAATTCCCAGATATCTCCATCCTGCATCCTACATGCCTCACGTTTCAGGGAAGCAGGTAAGGCTCTTGCCCGATGGGTTGGCAGGTGGTCTCCACCTTGAAACAGCCAGTGCTGGAGGAAAAAGCAAGCTGCAAGTCTCCCTGTGGTGCAGGCCTCATACCAGGAATGGACACATGGAATTCACTGCCATAGGAAGTGGTGGTGGCTACAAGCATAGACAGCTTCAAGAGGGGACTGGATAAACATAAGGAGCAAACGTCCATCACTGGCTATTATCGGTATAGAGGGAACACTATATCTGGGGCAGTGATGCTCTGTATTCTTGGTGTTTGGGGGGCAACAGCTGGGAGGGCTTCTGGAGTTCTGGCCCCGCTGGTGGACCTCCTGATTGCACCTGGGTTTCGGCCACTATGTGACACAGAGCGTTGGACTGGATGGGCCACTGGCCTGATCCAACATGGCTTCTCTTATGTTCTCATGAGGTAAATGTGGCTCTCCACCAACTGAGTACCACTGCTTTAGACAACTTGCACAGAAGAATACGTAAGCCTACTCCCTTTCCACTCCCAACAGTGGAATCTTACTGAGATACAGAGGGAATAAACAAACAGATTGTGGTTCTGTGATTTTGATCAGACTCCTTAAGCTTTTGCCAAATTACCCTTAAGCTCACAAGAGAATAACTAAAAAATACGTTATCTCAATCAGCTGGTGGTCATCCTAGCTGCACTTCAAAACAGCTACTGTTAAATGCATTAGACCCCCCCTGCCCGCAGGCTGTAATGCAAATACCAACTCTAACACTGCAACTGTCCCCCATTCAACAGGGACGATCCCCATGTTCTCTGGCCTGCCCCATAGTTATTTTGTGCCTGCCCTGACCTAGATGGCCCAGGAGAGCCTGATCTCATTTGATCTCAGCTGTTAAGCAGGGTCAGCCCTGGTTAGGACTTGGATGGGAGACCACCAAGGAATACCAGGGTCACGACACAGAGGCAGGCAACGGCAAACCACCTTTGTGCATCTCTTGCCTTGAAAACCACAAGGGGTTGCCATAAGTCAGCTGTGGCTTTATTTATTTAAACTACATTATTTATAGAGCCAGTTTGGTGTAGTGGTTAAGAGCGCGGACGCTGATCTGGGAGAACCGGGTTTGATTCCCCACTCCTCCACATGCAGCTGCTGGTGTGACCTTGGGCCAGTTACAAGTTCTTTCAGAGCTGTTCTCTCATGAGCAGTCCTTGAGAGAACTCTCTCAGCCCCACCTACCTCACAGAATCTCTGTTGTGGGGAGAAGATGGGAAGGAGATAGTAAGCCACTCTGAGACTTCTTCGGGTAGTGAAGGGTGGGGTATAAATCCAATCATCAGCATCTCCTCCTCCTCCTCTTCTTCTTTGATGTAGTGTAGTGGTTAAGTGCGCAGACTCTAATCTAGGAGAACCAGGTTTGATTCCCCACTCCTCCACTTGCAGCTGCTGGATGACTGTGGGCAAGCCATAGTTTTGACAGAGCTATCCATGAATGAGCAGTTTCTCTTAGAGCTCTCTCAGCCCCACCTACCTCACAAGGACCGATTTCCCACAGCCGCTGCTCCACCCCTGCTCTTCCCTTTGCCCTGCTCTTCCCTTCCTCTGCATCTTCTAGATCCTCAAAAAATAGGATTGCAAAGACGCAGGGAAAATCAGGTGAAGCTGTGGGTCAAAATGCAGCTGCGCAGCACATAGGAAATTGACACGATCGGGGCAAAGGGAAGAGCGGGGGCGGAGCAGTGGCTGTGGGAAATGAGTCAAGGTGTCTGTTGTGGGGAGGAGAAAGGAAAGGAGTTTGTAAGCTGCTTTGAGACTCCGAGTGAAGGGCAGGGTATAAATCCAATCTCTTCTCTTCTTCTCCTAGTTCACCTTTCTCACAGGGAGTCAGGGCAGGTTACACAGAGCGCAATCGACAAAATGTAACATTCAGCAACCAGTGCATTAGGATTCTAGAAGACTGGAACCACCAGAAAGAACGGAAGCATAGCATAAGCATTCATAGGACGCACTGAGCAGTACAGAAATCACGGAAGAGGATCCTGCTTACAATACGCTATACGCAGCCACGTAGACCACAGTCTATTTATCCATGGGAACCGTTCTGCGCAGTGTAACTCTACGAGCGGTGCTAAACAGCCCTCATGAGGAAGTTCAGTTTCGCATAGTTTGCAGAAAGCGAGGAGAGTATTTATTTATTATTTGCATTTATATCCCACCCACTCTGCGGACAGCCTCAGAGCAGGTAACATCATTATTTATAATACATACAATTTCCATTTTAAAACACGATAAAAACTTTATAGCCATTAAAACAATGGGTACAGCTTAAAACAGCATCGGTGGGCTATAAAGTTCTGGCCCGATGGTGCAGTGAGTTAAAGGCCAGTTGTCGATGGTCCGTAAATAGACGGGTGAGACTCGGCATCACTTTCCACCATCACTGTTCCTATTTTCCCTTGGGGGGGGAGAGATGTTAGAGCAGCTCTAAAAACAAAGATTCCTTTCCACTTAGTTGGATCCTCTGACCCCCCTCTCCCATGTCTTCCTCCACAGGACAAAGATTACCTTCAACAAATAAAGGCTGCCTCCACTGGAGAAAAGCCATTGCCCGCTGGAGAAAGGCGTGGTGAAAGAGAGTTCGTAGGATCCAACTTGGCAGAAGGAAGCCATGGATGCCAGGCTGTTCGCATCCATGCAGGTGCACTATTCGACTTTTCCTCAGAAGCCGGAGCAGGACAGGGCGTGGCACAGGGGAAGGACACAACACACAGCGGAGGTGAAGAACAGAACTTCTGCAACATTCCTTGCAGTGAGAACAGGTGTGTTACATAACCTACCCCACAGGGCTGTTGTGAGGATGAAAGCAAGGAGAGGAGAATAGAATAATAAAATCATAGAGTTGGAAGGGACCTCCGGGGTCATCTAGTCCAACCCCCTGCACAATGCAGGAAATTCACAAATACCCCCACTCCACACCCCCAGTGATGCCCAGAAGATGACAAAAAACATCAGGGATCTCTGGCCAAACTGGCCAGGAGGAAAAATGCTTCCTGACTCCAAAGTGGTGATCCCTGGGCGCGTAAGAAAGGCCCACGAGAACTAAGCACGGATGCAACCCTTCCTGCCCTCCCTCTCATGATCTGCCTAAGTTCACAAAATCAGCATTGCTGTCAGATGGCCATCTAGCCTCTGCTTGAAAACCTCCAAAGGAGGAGAGCCCACCACCTCCCGAGGAAGCCTGTTGTGAGCCACTTTGAGTCCCCATCCAGGAGAAAGGCAGGATGGAAATGATGTAAACCCAGTTAATAGAAACCAGATTTATGCACAAGCTAAGCAAACTACAGTTTAGGTTAGGGCCTCAGATTAAATGCAAAATAATTACTAAAAATTAATGGGGGGTAATGTTATGGGGCCTCTTAAACTCAACATAGTTTAGGGACACAGCAAGTTTTAATCTGGCCCTGCAAAAAAAAACTACTCCATTTGATTTGTAACGTGTCTACTACAGGCAAGCAACAGCATGAAGCTGGAAATATCCAGACGGTCCTCAAAGGCTGGACAGATCGATTGCTGTCCAGCCACTAGGCAATACCACCAAAAATGGCTCCTTTTGACTTGCTGGTGCACCACCTAAATTATTTTCCCAATGTTGAAAATATAAAGATCATTTTGTTTTTCTGCTACTTCCAACCACACATCCCTTGATTGATAAAATGCTAACCTTTTGTATTTTCAAAAAGAGAGACTTCTATTACATTTTTGCTGTTGGTTTTGGTGGGGGGGGGGGAATGTAGTGTCAGAATCTGCTGATTCAGACAAAGTATTTCTTTTGCTTGCAGCCATGTTTCAGATATGTTTTCTGTGTTTGTTGCTCTGCTTCTTATGGCCCTGTATGTATGATAGCTACTGCCATGAACACCTGTCATGTAACCCTCATTCTGGCCAGTATGTATGTAGATTGTGTGACCCCAGGTTTATGACCCTGACCGGCCTGGTTTGTGTAACTGTCAAAGCGGGAGGATGTCAACTTCAAAGTATGGGAACAATGGGCCTCTCACACTCCTACCTCCGCATTCCATTCATCTCGGCTGAGACTCCAAGGGAGGACAAGTCTCATCTCTTATCAACATGCGAAAGCCTCGAGGCCAGGGATTGTTATGTGAAATGGTAACATCTGAAGGGTCTGGTTTGGAAGGGGAAATTTACAACTTGACACCTCACTTTCTTTCCTGTGGGAAGCAAACAGCCAGAGCCCCTTTTACCCGCCGTTTTTCCCTTGTAGTGATTGGCTACCTATGGGTAATTCAAACTGCTTAGAAAGGTATAATAGACCTGCTTCTGTCATCTGTGTTATCTCTGACAATAATCCGAGAAGCTGTACCAATGTAGAGATTGGAAATAAAGAACTGTGTTTCATCAACAAAGATCTGATCCTTGACTACTTTGAGCAGAAGTCTCACATGTAGAAACCCACAAAAACACAGAGATGAATGAATGAATGAGAAAACACTTTTACTGCTGAATGCACTAGTGAATTCACATCCTTTTGGCACAACGGGGCTTGCCTGTGGGATTCACTGCCACTAGATGCTATGATAGCGCAGACTGAAATCACTGAAAAGCACAAGAAAGTTGTGATCGGACTTGTGAATCAGCCTTTCTGCATGGCCAGCCATCGACTGAGAAACCTGATCCAAGGTTTTTAAATCCGTTTCTCTTCCCTTCTCCCCCAACAGACTCCAACAGCAGAAGAAAGCTTAAAACTGTATTGTGGCAAATATGAATTTGGTGTAAAATGGCTTCTGAAAGGATTATGCCCGTCTTTGGAAAACAATACTATAATAGCGAAGTAGAACCTCCATGTTAGAGGGAAGATAGCTCAGAGTAACAGACGATGGGGGCAAACAACAGGTGAGTGTTACCTTCACTGTCCTGCAGGTAAGCTTTCTGACACATCTGGCTGGCCTCCACTGGAAACTGGATGCTGGATTTATTGGGCTATCCCTAAGCGGAGAAATACCTTTCTAAGCTCACTGTGTTCAACAGACTTAGAAAGGTACAACTCTGCAAATGGGCGTTTATGCTGGTCCTCTCACTCACGAGCCGTGCAAACATAACGTTAAGCTGGTTCAGACAGACTGGTATGAACACTTACTTATTACCTGGGCAGTTTAATTCCAGGATGCTCAGGAAAAAGATCAGGTCAGGTTCAAACCAAGCATTCTGGGCATGCGGGTGAGGTTCTGATGAAGACCATGAGGCTGGAAGCTCTTACAACAGACCCCTGTTCTCATTTACAGTGTGTGGTACTGTTCAGATACCACTCAAGCCTACAGCCAGGGCATCCATCAGCTGGCCTGACTTTCAAAAGTCCACCGATGAGTTTCTAAAGTTCTTGGATGTTCCACTTTTATAAAGGTTCTTTAACCCACTTCGGCTTTTGAAGGTCAATGAATTTGTTAAAGGTTTCCTGCACCTTAAGGATAAAAGCAAATGAGGCTTTAATCTGGGTTTTCTAAAACCAGTTTTGTGCCGATCTGCTCTGGTTGCAGTTGCACAATAACAAATTAATCCATTTACCTTCAGAAGCCAAAACGGATTAGGGAGCCCACATGAGAGGGACCCTGGATAAGAAATCACTACAGAGTTCTCTCTAGAAAAAGTACTCTTGATGACTTCCTATCACCCAATATACAAAACAAAGAAACCTTCTAGGCTTAACTTGATCCCTCGACATGTTACTTGGAAGTCTTATGATGCCAGGGGGACTTAATTTTAATTGGGCTGGGGGGGGGGTTAGGGGCCAAGAGGGATTCTATGTCTGGGGGCCACTGGAAACCTGGAAAGACCATTATTGCAGGGAGAAATGGAAGTACGACCAAGATGAGCACCTTCCCTATGAGGAAAGGGTGAAGCATCTGGGACTTTTCAGTTTAGAAAAGAGACAACTCGGGGGGGGGGGGGGGCACGATAGAGGCTTATCACATATTGCATGGGATGGAGAGAGTTGAAAAAGAGAAATTTTTCTCTGTCTTCCAAAACACTAGAACTTGAGGGCATCCAATGAAGCTGATGGGCAGGAGGTCCAGGACAGACAAAAGGAAATACTACCTTATGCAGAGAGTGATTAAAATGTGGAATTCGCTGCCAGAGGATGTAGTGATGACCAGAAGAATAAACAACTTTAAAAGGAGACTGGACTCCTCGAAGATAAGTCTGTCCATGGCTACTAGCCCTGGAGACTGGAAGAAACCTCCACATTCAGAGGCACTAAGCCTTTGAATCCCAGAGCTAGGAAGCCTCCATGCCCTGCTGCTGGCCCTCCAGAGGAACTGGTTAGTCACTGTGTGAGATGGGATGCTGGACTAGAGGGACTACTGGTGTGATCCAGCAGGGCTCTTATGTTCTTACGTACAGTGGGAGACACATCTGTCCCACTCATGAACCAGGGGGGTGGGGACTACAGTGGATGTCAATAAACAGAAATTATCATCATATGAAGTTCATAAGCAGTGACATGTAGGAAAATAATCTTTGGATATAAGTCCTGAAAACAAAATTAGTGCATGGGGGGATGTGGCATTTCAAAAATAAACCAATAATAATAATAATAATAATAGAAGTTTTACAGATTAATAAAATTAGCAACAACCTGCAAAAATAGACATCGAAAAGCCCCTCGGTCATATAGAGACTTCTAGCCATCAGAGCAGAAAACAGATTTTCAAAAAGGGAGAGGACGAAATGGCCTTTTAAAAAAAATTCTAAAGATAACACCCGATTATTTTAGGACCGGCCTCTTTGGGTTCATTTTTTTAAAAGTCGCCGGAAGCGGAGCCACTGAGCGGACTTTTGAAAACAAGGCAGACCGCATCGCCCGGTGTCTCCCAGCCCTCTGCACCGAAGGGCGCTTCCGATGCACTTGGCCACTTGTGGCCGGGAGAGCCAAGGGGACGGCGCTCGCCCTCTCCGAGCCTGTTGCAAAAACGGTGCGGGGGGGGGGGGGCGGGGTGGAGAGAGAGAGAACTTTGTTTGCAAACACTCTCCGGCCCTTCTCCCATCTGTCACCGCCAGCTGCAAATACAGAGATTGTTCATCCTCCGGCCACGCACGGACGCCCGGCGGAGGGAAAATCATGACCAGCCCCAAGAACGTGTCGCAACCGCCCGACCACATGGCCGTAAACTTCAGCCTCCGAAACTGCCACCTCCTTCCGGATCTGGCTCTGCAGTTTTCTAACCACTTCAGCTAACCACTTCACACCGGCAGGGGAAGGGAGGAGGACAGAAAGCAAGCGAGGAACACCCTTGACTTTTCACACGCAAATCTGCAAAGCTGAAGACTTTTCTTTCCCCCCCTCCCCCCCTCGGCCCCGGGCAGGCAAACTTGCAACTGGCGGGGCGGAGAAGGCGCGCTGCGAAGCAGATTCCAAAAGCTTGAACGCCGACTGCACAGACCGCAGCGAGCGAGCACAGGCAGCGCTCTGGCGGGCAGTCAAGGCAGCCTTTCAACCCCTTGGCCGCTCCAGGGCCGGGGAAACAAGGCGGCGATTCTCTCCAGCCCACTCTGGGCTGCTCCTGCTGCCGCCGCCGGTGGCGCCGCTCGCCGGCCCGGCTAAGCTGCCCGCCCACCGCGCCCGGGGCGCCCGACCGGCCTCGGCCACTCACCCAGCAAGAGGAGGCGGTGGGTCTGCTTGTACTGTCGCTTCTCGGCTTTCAGCGACTTGTCGATCCTTCTGCTCCGCATCCGGTCGGCTTTCTGCTTGGCTTTGATCTCCTCGCGGGTCGCCGGCCGCCCCGAGGGGCCGTCGCCGCGCTCCGAGCCCTCCGCGTCCCCCGGCATGTAGGGAGGGATCGGCGGGTGGGCGCCCCCCAGCAGCCTGGGGCGGAGGCTGGAGCACATCCCCATGGTGGGTGGCGGGCGAGAGAGCCTTCCCCACGACCCCCGGACCAGGCACGCGACGCGCAAGTCGAGCGCGAGAGGGAAGACCCGAGTCGGCCAGCCGGGAGGGGAGAAAACCCGGGCGAGACTCTCTGCGGCCGGAGGCAGGAGCAGCGCGGGGTGGTCGCCAGCCCAGGGAAGTCCCGGCCCTCCCCGAGGGTGGCGTTTAAGGTGGAACCGGCTCCTCTAACTCCGCCGCAGCTTCGGCTGCCCGCTACCGTCGGGCTCCGCGACGGTTTTCTGCCGCCCTTCCAATAACCATCAGGGAGGGAAAGTGACGCACGTGACTGAGACGCCTTTACCGTATTCTCCGGGGGGGGGGGGGGGGAGGAGAGTTACTTCTCTCCGTGGGCCGGCAACGATTTGTGCTTGGCGGAGTCGTCCCGTAGTCGCCGTTCCCACTCCTCGTTTTTTTTCGGGTTTTTTTTTTCTTTTTAAAACTGTTGCTCAATAACTTCTCTACTTTTATGGGTAAATTGCTCAAAGCCCTCTATTATTTTTTCTCTCTCTTTTTAATGTTGCTCAACAACTTCTTTTATCGGCCAATTGCTCAAAGTCCTTTGTCCAGTGGCACCTTTAAGACCAACAAAGTTTTATTCCTGGTATGAGCTTTCGTCTGCGTTAGTGTGCCTGCACATGAAAGCTTAAACCAGGAATAAAACCTTGTTGGTCTTAAAAGTGCCACTGGACTCAAACTTCGTCCCGCTGCTTCAGACCAACAGGGCTACCCACCTGGATCCATATTATTGTTGTTGATATTATTATTAAAGCTAGTAATGCTAATAATGATGATAATAAGAATAATAATTGCTGCTGCCGCCACCACCACTTTGAAAATACCTGTGATTTTACATTCAGTTTTAAATACAAAAGAGGAAAGGAAAATGTGGGAGACAGTTGTTTAAATATTTATACCCCATGCTTTTTCCCCAATGGGGAGAAACAGAAGAAGAATGGATTTATGCCCCGCCCTTCAGTACCCGAAGGAGTCTTCTCAGAGTGGCTTACAAACGCCTTTCCCTTCCCCTCCCCACAATAGACCCTGTGAGGTAGGTGGGGCTGAGAGAGCTCTCTCATAAACTGCCCTTGAGAGAGCAGCTCTGACAGAACTATGAATTGCCCACGGTCATCCAACAGTTGCAAGTGGAGGAGTGGGGAATCAAAACTGGTTCTCTCAGAGTCTGCGCACTTAACCACTACACCAAACTGGCTTACAGCATCATTCGCCCATCCTGCATTTTATCCTCACAACAATCCTGTGAGGTAGGAAGCGTGAAGCCTACCTAGTAAGCTTCTAGGCCAGAGTAGTGATTTGAACCTGGGCCTCTCATATCCTAGTTCTTGCTGATTTCTTTCACAAAAACAGTTTTCCAAAAAGACTGAAGGCAAACATATACAAAATTTAAAACAAGGAAAAATAAGAAGATACTACAACTAGTTAGTTGTGGGAGAGTATGGAATATATTGTATATGCAGTGTAATTTTCTGCAGCATTACTGCGGGCTAAGGCCATTGATTTGAATGGGCTTAGCCAAACTCTCCATAGAACTGTGCTATCACTGGCTCAGTGAAATCCCTGAAACTTTTTAAAAAGATCAGCTTGGGCTAAATTGAGTCCATTGTCTGTGACCTGAAAACTCTGTAGCCCTTCCAGCCTTAAACAACAGCCTAAGAAGAACCAGCCCCACATTTTAAAACAACCCCTTTCTTCTTCCAGAGATGGAGGATGCCTAAAAAAAAAATACCTTAGAATACAGAGAAAAGAATGTGCTATTTCTGACTCCGCTGACTCAGGGTAGGTTTACTTTACGTCTCTTTGGCTGCAAACCTAAATACACTTGTCAGGGAGCAAGTCCTCATGGAACCTTTTGTGGATTAAAAACTGTTTAATTAACAGGAAACAGAGAATGAGTATAAATGGGCAGTTTTCACAGTGGAAGGTTGTAAGCGGTGGGGTACCGCAGGGCTTGGTACTAGGTCTGCTGCTTATTAACTTGTTCATTAATGATTTGGAGTTGGGAGTAAGCAGTGAAGTGACTAAGTGTGCAGATGACACTAAGTTGTTCAGGATAGTGAGAACCAGGGAGGATTGTGAGGTACTCCAAAGGGATCTGACGAGGATGGATGAGTGGGTATCAACTTGGCAAATGGGGTTCAGCAAGGTCAAGGACAAAATAATGCACACTAGAGCCAAAAATACTAACTATGAATATACATTGATGGGGTCCAAACTGGTGGTAACTGACCAGGGCTGATTCCACACTAATGCTTTGCTTTCCTTTCCCCCCGGGGTCTAATTGGACCGATTCTGTTGGGGGAGTTCTGCATTAAGGAACTCTGACCCGGGTTTGTCACCTAGCCCTGAATCTAGCGTCCCCTCCCCTCTCTTCCCTCTCCTTTTTTTGATCGGGGGCGTGGTTGTGTTGTAACACATCTACCAATTTTGGAAAACAGGCGTGCTTTACGCATACATTGTTACATTGTGACGCAATGCCCGCGAGAAAGAAAAAACTTTAGCACCACATGTCACCCCCACGAAAATTGTGTCCACACCGCCACACCACCCTCAATACATCTTTTTAACAGTGGCACTACAGCCCATAGGTTAGCTCTGTGAAAAATTTTATTCACGCTTCCAAGCCACTCTTAATGCATCTTTTTAACAATGGCACTACTTTTGTACAAATTGTGAATTGCAACACAGAAATGGGGAAACAGCAAAGGTACATTTAAAAGGACAAGCAATAGGATATTTGATGGACGAAGACACAAAAGCTCATACCTTGAATGAAACTTTGTGGCTCTTAAAGGTGTCACTGGACTCAAACTTTGTTCTGCTGCTTCAGACCAACATGGCTGCCTTCCATATGTATTCTCAGAAAGGACTATAAATCCTCTGTATTTTAGTGTATTTCTTTTTCAGAATAGTATATTATAATACTGAATGTAATGCAAGGGATATTGGGTTGTTTGAGGGGGATGTAGGGTCAAGTGCCCTCCACGCCTGAGAGGAGAGAGTGAAGATTCCAAGTCACTTCCCACAGTTAGCAAAGACACCTTTAGACATTTATCTGCTAGTTTGACATATTTATTGCTTTACAACTGTTGACCTTATAACCTTAACTTGTCATCTAGTGTCACTTTGCATATCTTGAACATCATTATGTTACATGTTAATTTGCTGCTCATTCTCTGGCTATAAGTTTGAACTCTACCTTCCATTCCAATGTATTTGAAAAAGTGTGCCTTGCACACGAAAGCTCATACCTTGAATAAAACTTTGATTGCGGCCACACGGGCAAGATAAAGCAGAGGGGAAGCAAGGCTATTCCCTCCAGTGCAAGTTGACCCACAGTTGCGCGATCACATGGAGCTCTGTAGATGCGGGCGCAGCCACGGGTGAGTCGGGGCTTTTTTTGTTTCTGCTGCGCTTACCTGGGGGATCAATGTTTCTGCTGCGCTTACCTGGGGGATCAATGCATCACAGCTCTGCTGTCATGTCTCTCTGGGGGGGGGGGGGGTGCGCTGATGCACATACTGCGAAGGGAAAAACAACAACGGCACAGTGTCAGAATAGCCTGATCAGACTATCCCGACGCCATGGGAGCGCGCTGGTGTGATCATATGCAGAAAAGTCCATCTGTGGCTGATAGCAACCCATTTGCTAGAGGGCTTTCCAAGGTGGTTTTTTACTCCGCATGTGTGGCAGAGCAAAACAGGTTGCCGACAGCTGCGGGGTGCTACCCATATGTTGGCGTCTGATCACACTCCTTTGCCCCCCTCGGCATTCGCTCCTATGTCGGGGCGAATTGTGCATGTGATCGCAGCCTTTGTTAGTCTTAAAGGTGCCACTGGACTCTAAATTTGATTCCCCACTCCTCCATTTGCAGCTGCTCGATGACCTTGGGCAAGCCATAGCTCTGTACCAGCTGTTCTCTCATGGACAGTTGTCTCAAAGCTCTCTCAGCCCCATCTACCTCCCAGGGTGTCTGTTGTGGGGAGGGGAAGGGAAAGGAGTTTGTAAGCTGCTCTGAAACTCCAAGTGAGTGAAGGGCGGGATATAAATCCAATTTCCTCCTCCTCCTCCTCGTTCTTCTTCTTCTTCTTCTAAATTTGTTCTACCTGAATCTATGTGGATGTCTGTGTGAGTGAGAGAGAGGACCTGATGTACAAAATAGTCAAGGTTCTCTCTATATTTTAAAAGAGACAAGGGTAACTAGTCACCTGACCTACTGATAACCCTGAACAGAGAGAGAGAGAGAGGTTGTAGAGGGTGGTAGGCCCTCTGTGTGAGTGGAGAAAGGGCATCACAGATGTTTTAAGCCTCTTTCAGTCCCAGCTGGGTAGAAAAGCAGGCTATAATTAAATGCAGCACATCTATAAGTTTTGGACTTGCAGGATTCTTGGCTACAGGCACTGAGGGGGATGCTCAACAAGTCTTTGCTCTCTTCATATTGCATGCCTGATAACTGTGTGGTAGGTGCTGTCCAGCTGCAAGTATCTAAGGAAGATATACTTGAAATTTATCTGTTTTTTAAAAAACAAAAATAGAGCAGCAATTGCGTGTCTGCAACTCTGTGCCAAAGGCAATTAAACTCTGTGCCAAAGGCTGTTTACTTATCTAAACGCAACTCTGTGCCAAAGGCTGTTTACTTATCTAAACGCAAGTGACGAAAGGAGTTCCAGAACCTTTATTCTACTTCCTCTTGTAGAAGGTTCCCTTTGCAAAGATTTCTGTCTAATGAACAGGGAAACTCTACATATCAGAAAACCAAAGGGCAAGAACTGGATAGCGCTCTCTTCCAGGACAAAAACACACCTTTTATAGACATGAACATAAGAAGAGCCTTGCTGGATCAGACCAATAGTCTATCGAGTCCAGCATCCTGTCTCACTCATGGTTTAGGCTGTGGTCAGACAACAGGCTTGGTGTGCTCCGGCCCCGCCTCTAATTAATCCAGGTTTGTTTGTAACTGAGAATTTTGATTAGACATCCCTCCCTGAACCCGACTCACCATGTGCTCACTCCATGGTTTTCCATTCAGATTATTGTTGTGCGGTAACCATGGAATGGGTGGTCAGGCAGAATCCTTTTTTTAAAATTGTCTTTTATGCATGTGCAGAAGCGTTCATTTGATGCACCACTCCATTGTGACAGCTCCGCAATCCCTCCACCAAGTACTGCGGCCCCTCTCAGCCTCCTTCGCTTTGCCTCTCTTCATTGGAATACATGGAGGGGGAGTGCAAGCATCACGAAGATTTACATGAGAGTAGTCCCATTGACTTCAGTGCGTTTACTCTTGTGTCAATCATGGGATGCTCTCAAATAACTCTGAAGCAGAAACAGGAGGGGGGGTTGGGGGGGAGGCATTTGTTGCTGAAAAAAACCCCTCCGAGAGCCTTCCGATCCAGAATGTCTACGTGGCTGCTTGGACATACAAGCAGTGATTGACAACACCAAGAGTGATTATGCGCTTATGCGCACATCGCTGCCTGATTTTTAAAGGGGGCAGGCGGAAATGGACGGGAAGGTTCACACTTCCCACCCAGCTTGAGTTCACAACAAGGGAGTTCAGGCATCCGGAAATGCGGGATGGAAATGCTGACATCCGAAAAGACCTGACTTTCCCCGGTGCCTAATAACTCCGATTCCAAGGTTGGATCAGAACAGGATGCCGATTGATATCTGATATAAACAGTAGTAACTCTAGAGTTAACCTTAGTTTAATGTAACGGGAATGTTTAAGAATTGCTGTAATACAAGCTAAGTCTTTAACTTTGTATTTCAATATATTATTAACAATCTCCAATATGTAACACACCCTTTACTGCTTGTACCCTTTGAATCCCTTCAATAAAGAAATTTTTTTTAAAAAAACAACAAAACAACAAAAAAACAAAACAGGATGCCGATGACTGAGGAATGGGAGGCAGATGCACTTTAAATCCAGAAGGGAACAGCAGTGACATTGGATCAAATTGCTCATCTGACTGCAGCCTTGGTCTGAGCTATTTATCTATATTAACATTCAGTCCCAATAGTGTCCCATAATTCCTTTAGAAAACAGATATGTTATATAATGTAGGGTGGGGTGATGTAGCTCTACAAAGGGCACAGAAGGGGGTATACTATATTATCAATAAAAATAATACTCAGTTATGGCATGTTTTCAAGTCAGTATGTAATAATGTTTTCAATCAGTTTCTTCAAGTACATTTTTGAAATGGCACCAGAGGCCTTTAAGGCTGGCACCAGTCACCCTCACCACAGGAAGGAGCACAATAATTTAGGGACAGCAGTGAAGAAGTTCCTTTTAATCATTTGCTAGTTTTGTTTCATACTGTGCTTTTCCACATGGGTTTTTTTCATCAGTTCTGGCCCCACACTGCTTTCTTTATTCCCTGATTTCCACACACATTTTTGTGCCTTTAACTCCCCCCCCCCCCCCATTCTTTTGAGACTACTTTTACCACAAACTTTTTTTGGAAGCTGGTTTTCCATCGCCTATTTCCTCATGTATAACGCTTCTGTGTGTTTTCTTTGTCCCACCCACTCCCACCCACCTTCAGCCCAGTTTTTGATAACTGGACTGCTGTCATCGTCAAACCATTCCCCTTCCTCCCCCCACTCTGAAGACAATTGGTTTCATTTTTTATTTTTTAAAGGCACTAAAATATCATTATATTGATAAAGCATTGTAAACAGGCTAAGCAGGTTCTTTGAATTCCCAGCTTTCTTTCCTTCCCTTTTTTAAAAAAGCAAGTCTCTAGCACAGGGGCATTGAACTCATTTGTTACAAGGGCCAGATTAAAAAGAAGAAGAAGAAGAAGAGATTGGATTTATACCCCGCCCTTCACTCACTTAAGAGTCTCAGAACGGCTTACAAACTCCTTTTCCCTTCCCCTCCCCACAACAGACACCCTGTGAGGTAGGTGGGGCTGAGAGAGCTCTTTCCCAAGCTGTCCTTGAGGGAACAGCTGGTACAGAGCTATGGCTTGCCCAAGGTCATCCAGCCGGTGCAAGTGCAGGAGTGGGGAATCAAACCCGGTTCTCCCAGATTAGAGTCCGCGCACTTAACCACTACACCAAACTGGCTCTCAAAAAAAAAACACCATAATTTTTAAGCATACCAACAGTACAACATCCAGCCAAAGAATGTTTTACAAACATGTAATTAAACTATCAAATAATCCTCATTTTCACTGTTACAATAAAACTTAAAATTGTGTTGTATATTATTAGGTATCACAATATATTCTGTTGCACATTAAAAATAAATCATACCTTGGTACAGGGGTGGATTTTTTTTTTTGGTAGAATATCATTTTCTATCATATAATTGGAAACCATACTGCTACTCTTTTTTTCTTATAATTCACAAGAGGCAGATCTGAAATAAATGTCACTTTGTCGGGCTGGGCCACATGTGCCATAAAACGTAATGCCAGGTACCGGAGATATAAACTGTATAAAGGACATCAGCTGGTAAGCTCCACGCTGGTGTATCCTCACTGCAAGGCCCCTTAGGGTGGGAGGAAGGTCCAAAGGAAAACCCATATGGGCGGACTGGAGAGCCAGCAGTGCAGGACTGAGCCGATGCTCCCACACTGCTTGACTGCTGCAGACGAGGTTGTTCCACCATGCTGACGCCACAATCAGAGTGGCTCTTCTCACTCCCCCTGAACAGTCTCCTGTTCCCTCCCTTGCACTAGAGGAGGAGGAGGAGGAGATTAGATTTATACCCCGCCCTTCACTCACTTGGAGTCTCAGAGCAGCTTATAAACTCCTTTCCCCTCCCCTCCCCACAACAGACACCCTGTGAGGTAGGTGGGGCTGAGAGAACTCTTTCCCAAACTGTCCTTGAGGGAACAGCTGGTACAGAGCTATGGCTTGCCCAAGGTCATCCAGCCAGGTGCAAGTGGAGGAGTGGGGAATCAAACCCGGTTCTCCCAGATTAGAGTCCGCGCACTTAACCACTACACCAAACTGGCTCCACTAGCTGCTTGTGGGCAGGGGTCCTTTCGTAGAAAAAGAGGTGCAGGAGCTCATTAGCAAGACTCATTAGCATACCTCATTAGCATATGCCACGTCCCCTGACATCACCAGAAGTGTTTCAGAAAGGGAATGTCAGTTTCAGCCCCATTATATCCTATGGGCCATTGAAATCAATGGCAAAAACTCATAGGGTATATGAGGGGCTGGAGGAAAGGGGGTATAAGGGAGAGGCTCCAAACTTGCAGGGTAGCTGCTGGGGCCTCTCCTTGAAATACCCACCAAGTTTCAAGAAGATTGGACCACGGGGTCCAATTCTATGGGCCCCCAAACAGATTGTCCCATCCCCTCCATTGTTCTCTATGGAGGGAAAAAATGTTAACTTTTTTCCTACCATAGAGAACAATGGAGGGAATGAAGGCAACCTGTTTGGGGGCCTGTAGAATTGGACCCCCTGGTCCAATCTTCTTGAAACTTGGTGGGCATTTCAAGGAGAGGCCCCAGTAGTTACCTGCAAGTTTGGAGCCTCTCCCTCAAACCCCCTCCCCTCCAGTGGCTTTTAAAGTTGCCGCCGAATTTCGGCGGCAATTCAGCGGCGAGCTGAATCAGATTAGAGAATCTGATTCAGCCCGTGGCTGCCCTACTGGCCAGTCCTGAGCTGGCGGAGCTTTGCTCCGCCTCGCTCCGGCCCCAACGGACCCCTGCTTGTGGGCCACCTAAGAGCCCTGGATGGGCTGGTTCTGGCCCCTGGGCCTTAGACACCCCTGCTCTAGCACCTTCTCTTGTGGAGATAGAAGGGGGAAGACCTATTTCTGCAAGGGAAAGGCATAGAGACTTCTAAAATGAAAGCTGGGAATTCAGAGAACTTTGCTTAACCTATCAGTACAACACTCTATCGATGTAATGATATTTGATTGCCATTTCCCCCAACTTGCAGCTATGATATCGATATATCAATATAAGCATGCACAAAAAAATAAAAGGGGTGCGCGGTGATGTTGCCACCCTCCCTTGAAAATTCTGATTACTTGGCTCCACAATTTTGACAATGCAGAGGAAAGGCAGATGTGCAGAAGAACCGTGCCCAAACTAATTTCAATGCTTGTGGATCAACTGCCAAGAACATCAGGAGTAAGTTGAGTGTGCGGAAAAGCCCAATGTTTCTTTCAAGCATTATAAAATTACTCTGAGCTTCTGGGGACATTTAAATGTTTCCACTAGTGAATAAATAAAAGTTCCCTGTCTTCAGTGAGCAAGAATCCAGGAACCTGCTCCCATACATTCCTCGAAGCTCCTACTGAGTGATGTGACGTGTTCTAAGCATTTAACAAATATTGACAAGTAGGACCAGCAAAATATAGTGTGGAAGAGGATGGAAATGTCTGTCCTTGTTCTGCAGCCCTCCCTTCTCTTACCTCAGCCCTGTGTCCCAAGTACAACGCAACAGGGGTGTGAGTTAACTAGGATTGCCAGCTGTAGATTGGTAAATTCCTGGAGATTTGGGGCTGGAGCCTGAATAGGGCAGGGATTGGGATGGGGAGGAAAGGGCCCTCAATGGGCTCTAAAGCAGCCATTTTTTGTAGGGGAACTGACCTCTGTGTTCTGATGATCAGTTGTAATTCCAGATGTCCAGATCCCATCTGGATATTGACAAAGCTAACAATGTGATTCCTGGTGCCCACATATTTCTTCCCTAAAGCACCTCTTTCCAGTTTGGTATAGTGGTTAAGTGTGTGGATTCTAATCGGGGAGAACTAGGTTTGATTCCCCACTCCTCCACTTGCAGCTGCTGGGTGACCTTGGGCAAGCCAAAGTTCTGTCAGAGCTGTTCTCTCAAGGGCAGTTCTGGAAAGAGCTCTCTCAGCCCCACCTACCTCACAGGCGGTGTTCCCTCTAAGCTGAGATAGTGTGAGCTAGCTCACAGTTTTTTAGCCTCTGGCTCACAGATTTTTGCCTTAGCTCAGGAAGGATGGCTCCAGAGCAAACTAATTTATGCAGTAGCCAAATCGTCCACTCACATCTTTAATGCCAGTAGCTCACAAAGTAGAATTTTTGCTTGCAAGACTCCACACCTTAGAGGGAGCATTGCTCACAGGGTGTCTGCTGTGGGGAGGGGAAGGGAAAGGAGTTTGTTAGCTGCTCTGAGACTCCAAGTGAAGGGCGGGGTATGAATCCAATCTCCTCCTCCTCCTCCTCCTCGTTCGCTGCTGCTGTGATCACAGGTGCCAGAAGATCTGACATAGGCAGAAATGCCCAATGAATCAAATGGGTACGATCAGACAGCAACATCTGGTAAATGTCCTGCAGACATCAGCAACCCACGCTGCTCTGCTGCAGAAGCGGAGTTAAAAGACACTGGGGAAAATCTGGTAGTAAATCGGTTGCGATGGGCCATGGACGGACTTTCCCCTGTCTAATCATGCAAGCATGCTTCGGAAGCATTAGGATGGTCTGATCAGGCCATCTCGGCTTGGTGCCGTTTCCCCTCCCCTCTTCACATACCCATAGGGGGCCCTCAGTGTAGAGGTGTGATTCCTTGTTTATGCGCATGGGAAACAAACAGCGAAAAAAACCCCAATGACTCAACTACAGTTGCGTCTGATCACACAGTGACGGGCTGGGCCCACAACGACAAAGGGCTGTGTGATCTCACAACCACGGGTCTAATTCCTCCAGAGGGAATAGCCTCACTTCCCCTCCGCTTCAACTGGCATGTGTGACCACAACCTCCTCCTCCTCTTACTAAAGAAATTAGCCAATCCTGACTTTCCCCCATCTCACTGGAACAGTCAGAAAGTGCTTCAGAAGACCCCAGGAGGCAATGAGCAACCATTTGGAAATAGCTGTTCCCTTCATGGAAGTTTCCAAGCAGTACATCCTCCTAACATTTTGTGATTCACTCCCTACAGAAACCATTTTTTGTACGGCCCCATATACCACAAGGTATCCATTTTGCGGTGGCATTCACAACTAGGGTTGCCCAACCCTGTGGCTGGCAGGAGAAAATTAATCTTTAAAAAATGGCCATAGGGAAAACTTTGGGACCTCTCTAGGAATTGCCAGAAATACACAGACCAATTTCGCACAAGCTGCTGCTCCGCCCCTGCTCTTCTCTTCCCCTGATTTCACATGTCAGTTTTCCACTACGTGCTGTGCGGCCACATTTTGACCGGCAGCTTCACCCGATTTCCCCTATGTCTTCGCAATCCTGTTTTTTGAGGATCTAGAAGATGCGGAGGCGATCAGGCAAAGCTGCGGGTCAAAATGTGGCTGCGCAGCACATAGTGGGAAATTGACGCATGCAGTCGGGGGAAAGGGAAGAGCCTGCCCGAGATAGCTGCATGTGGGAAATCGGTTATAGAGTTTCCAGAATTTCCTAGAGAGGCATCATAGGCGTCAACTACGGGGGGGCTCGAGGGCTTGAGCCCCCCCCGAAATTTCCCGGGGGGGACTGAGCCCCCCTGGGAAAACAGAGCGCCCTCCGTTGCGCCTCCCCGGGCCCTTCCTAGGGCCGCCGTCGCCGTCTCCCCCCCCCCCCGGCCTGGCCACTCCGTCCCTCCCTCTGTCCATCCTGGGGCCAGCTGACCCATAGACAGACGGAGGAAGGGACAGAAGCAGGAGTGGTCACTAGAAGGCCAGGAGCCCAAAGCCCCCGCCAGTGGCTCGCCGTGAGGAGAGGCTGAGCTCTGCGCTTCCTCTCCGCCTTTCAATCGGGACTCACTCCCAGTTCAGTCTGGCGCCCATGCCAGCAGAGCACCTCACAACATGGGAGGAAGCCCCTTCCCCACCTCCGGCTTCATACCTCGCCTTGGGGATGAAGGCTGGAGGCCGGCCAGGGGAAGGAGGCGGCGGTCTTCCTTGGGGGCCACAGCCAACAGGTTCCAGGGCCAAACCCTGCGGAAGGCTGTCTCTTCCCCCCCCGCCCCCATGCGCCCCAATCCCCTCTCTCCAGAGCCCGCTAGCAGCGGAGGTGAGCAGAGCGAGGCGAGCGCACAATAAAAGGCAACACTGAGAGACTCCTCCTTCTGGCCCGCCTCTCCCGCAGCCGGCCCGAGCCTGACCCCTCCTCCCGCCAGTGCCCCAAAAGGCCAGGAAGGAGAGAAGCAAGCTCACTGCATCCGCCCACCCCATACCCGGCTCGCCCCCTGCTTGCTAGCTGCCGCCCACCTCCATGGTGCGGCCCGTGCCGCTGCTCTGCTGCTGCTGCTCGGCGGCACTCCTGGTGGTGTGGTGGGGCACCGCCTGCGCCAACCCCAGGGCCAGCCCCCCTGCAGGACGAGGGGGGTGGCGGCGGGGACATAGTCCCAGCTAGCGCGCGCGCTTCGCGCGCGTGCACACAAAAGTGCTCCCGCCCCCCCCGGGATTTTTAAAACTCAACGCCCCTGAGAGGCATGATGTCATTTCTAGGTTTTCCCTAGTTGTCATTCAGTCACTGCTGGTGGCCCCAATGTCCCTCTCCTGGCCTCCCTATTTACAACTCAATCTCATAGTTCCAAAAGTGCCCCTGGATTCAGGCAGGCTGAATATCCCTGTTATTAACTTTCTCCTGGCAAGTCTTATACGAACAGGTAAAGGCTAGCTTCCTTTATACTGAATGGGACCATTGTTTGCAGGTTTTTCTGAACCTGACCTATACCTTTGAGAGCTGCAGTATAGACAGAAATTGCACGGCCGATATATTTATTCTTCGGAACTGCTGTCATGGGAAGCGTTTTACCTGCTGACTGAAATGTATTTGTCATATGCAGGTACTACAGGAACCCTGCCAGGTTAAAATGGTGGCAAGCCTGAGGATAATGGTTCAGTTAGAAATTCTTGCCTGACGTGCAGTTAAAAAAAAAAACCCTATCCAGGAATTTCCTGACTGTGCCTTGTTCCCAGCCCTTCCCGGCTAACAGAGTGGTGTGTGTTGTTAGGTTCATACTGTGGTCCCTTTCAAAATTCTGGATGGTAGTGGGACTTGTGATATAAACATGACTGGTTTATAAAGATAATACACCGTATAAATGGGCAGTTATGTTCTGTGCGTGAGTATAAGCGCCCTCAGATGCATTTCTTTTTAAAAATAACTCCACAGCGGTTATTTTTAGCTGGTGAGATCTGCTGAACCTTTCCTGACCATGAAGGGGTGGGGCGAGGAAGCAGTTCGAGGTGACATTTTGGTCCTGTTCTGCATTCAGCTTCTTCGTGTTTGCTTTCGGATGAAATTCCTCCACAGGGATGTAGCCATAAAGTCAAAGACTCTTTCCCAGGATCTGTGGAGGCATTTTTATTACCAGGACTTTCTGTGTTATTCATAAACTCTTGGCTGTTATCAGTAAAGGTGTGTGTGGAGGAAAAAGGATGACCACGGTCAGTTTTGCTGGCAGGAATGCTGTTATGTCAACTTCACCCACCTTAACGGGCTGGGTTGCCATGAGGATGCGGGGGGGGGGGGGGAGGATCTTCACTTTTGCTTCTGGCTGTTTCACTGTGCTTGCTGTTATCTTCTTCGGCTAGCCTTCAAGGTTATTTGTTTAAGCCGAACATGGCATCATTGTTCCTATGGGAACTGGGGGCCGTTATTTCAGCGGGCCTTTATTTTAGGTGTGATTGGCCCTGGGCCATTAGGGTCCTGCTTGAACCAGGTATAACGGCTTGCTTTGCGCACTTTCCCCCAGTTCTAACACAGAAACGTTAAGAGTCTGGATCCTATCACTGTCTCAATAAACTTCTATCTTTTGAATGTCTGTTGTTGGGAACTGATTTCTCCAGAGTCCATCTCCCATGGATAGGAGCAGATCCCTCGTCACAGCCACACAGGAAACTTCATAAAGCTAAGTGACTGTTTTGAGCCTGTGGACACCTTTGGAATTCCGACACAGGTTGGTGGGCGCAACTAGAAAATGGCTGCTGTAGGAGGCGGGGCCAACCACAAAACGTCAGGGAGTGCAGAACTCTAAAAGTAAATCTTCCACATCTTCAGGCAGTAGCTCTGTTTAACAGAATGGCTTTTAAAACGAGCATTTTAAAAATTATTTCCTTGCGTACACACAGCTTACCTTCAGTCACAGTCAGGGGCGTAGACTTTGTAGATCCCCGGGGGGGCGGGGGCTCTCTTGTGCATGTGCGCGAAGCGTGCACGCACGCACGGGACCATGTCCCCTCTGCTCCTCCCCCCCCCCGCCCCAGGGAGGCAGACCCGTGCTCACCTTTGCTCGGGGCGCAGTTGCGGCGGCGGCGGCAGCCAGCTGGCCGGCTGACTGCCGCACGCGGGAGGATGTCCCCGCCGCCTCTCCCCCCCGGCCCCAGGGAGGCAGACCCGCGCTCGCCTTTGCTCGGGGCGCAGTCGCAGCGGCAGCCAGCTGGCCGGCTGACTGCCACGCGAGAGAGCATGTCCCCGCCGCCTCTCCCCCCCCCCCCCGGCCCCAGGGAGGCAGACTCGCGCTCACCTTTGTTCGGGGTGCAGTTGCGGCGGCGGAGGCAGCCAGCTGGCCGGCTGACTGCCGCACGCACGAAGCGCGGGAGCATGTCCCTGCTGCCTCTCTCCCCCCCCCACCCCAGGGAGGCAGGAGGGCAGGCTGGGGGTGGGGGGGAAGGAGAGTCGGCGACGGCCAGCTGGCCGGCTGACTGGCCACCGGCGGGCGCTCCCTTTTGCCGAGGGTGGCTGAGCCCCCCCCCCCGGGAAATTTCAGGGGAGGCTCAAGCCCTCGAGCCCCCCCCGTAGTTGACGCCCATGGTCACAGTAAGGAAAAACCGTGCAGCCGATCAAATCTCTAAGGACCGATCAGAAGTCCTGCTGAGCAGAAGCCCCATCTGGCCCCAACCACTTTCTAAAAACACTTGGCGGGCAACCAAGAAAGGTGTCAGCAGGGATCATGGCGCCCTCGGGCACCACACTGGGGACTCCTGTGCTCGACGACACTCAGGAGTCCACACAGTTACTCCTTGTGACAGTACTCTAGAGCAAGTTTGCTTCATGGGTTAAGTCTCCTGCTTGAGACACTACTGCAACCAGACTTGAAGCCATCCTCACATTCAGGATGATTGAGCACTTGCCCTGATTGGCTGCTGTTGTGTTTGTGTTTTGGATTATTGAAGCAGCAATAGCTTGAGAGGGCTCTGGTATCCTAAAGCTCCATTTCTTATTGGCTGATGAATAAAGACTCCCATTGGTCCTGAAGCCAATCTGGATACCCTATCACTGAGCCCTGCTTGGGTCCAATAGTATTGCTTGTATATAGTTACATTGTTGAAAGTTATGTGTTGGAACAGTATAAATTAAGGTGCCGCTCTCATAGAGCTGTCTTTGGAGCTGAGCAATGTCACTGAATAAAAGCCTGTTGTTTGAATCCATCGCCTCCCGCTCAATACTCAAAAGCTGCCCAAATAACAGACCAACCAGGGAAGTCTAGCTGAAGAGGACCAGCAATCCTTGAAAGGGCCTAAGACAGCAAATATGTCTACTGACCAGTTGCCAGCAGCAACACAGGTAGCTATACCCATCTCCAGGTGGTGGCTGGAAATCTCCCAGTATTTCAACTGGTCCCCAGGTTACAGAGATCAGTTCCCCTGGAGAAAATGGCTGCCTTGGAAGGTGAACTCTGCAGTATTATACTCCACTGATGTCACTCCCCCTCCTCAGGCTCCACCCCCAAAATCTCCAGGTATTTCTTACCCCAGAGCTGGTAACCCTAGCCACAGTCCGCCCTGCAAGTAAGTCTGTTGCACTGGCTTCTGAGAGCTACCCACCAGGCCTCTGCTGGGCAGGATGTAAACCTGGGCCCACAGCCTCCCAGGACCCGCCCCCCACTCTGCAGGAACGGCAGCAGCAGAAGGCCCGGAGATGAGGAAACTGTACAAAGGTGGCAAAGTGCCTATTGGAGTGAGTAACTTGGGATGCCTGGACACTGGGGGGCACTACATCATTCTAAGTGTATAGATGTGTTATCTCCTTGAATTAGATGCCTCCCTTTGTCTTAACCTGGGAGCTGCCTTCTGACTCCTCCCCTCTCGCTTTGTATTCCCACTCACCCTCCTCATGGCCTTCCCTGGAGACACGCAGCTCTGCAGGTCTGTCGTGCAGAGGCAATGCCCTCACACTCTCACACACATGATGCCAGACAAGCTGGCCACTTGCGATAAGGAAAGTACTCTTCAGATTAGGATACTCTCTCTCCTTTCGACTGCATCCTGAATGTGAACCGAATCCACTTGAACAAATGTCAGTTTGCCCTCTCCAGGGGTCATTTCATAGAAAAAGAGGTGCAGGAGCTCATTCGCATAACTCATTAGCATAACTTATTAGCATATGCTATACCACCTGACATCACCGGAAGTATGTCAGAAGGAGAGAGAGAGAGAGAAAAAGAAAGAAAGAGAGAGAGAGAGAGAGAGAGAGAGAGAGAAAGAAAGAAAGAAAGAAAGAAAGAAAGAAAGAAAGAAAGAAAGAAAGAAAGAAAAAGAGCTGACAGAGAGGGGACAGCTACTAATCCAAGCCTCAGAAATACCACTGTTCTGGGAGGGTAGCTTCAGTGGTGGCTGAAGCCTTCAGAAGGCCGGTCGGAGGAACAAGGACCATTCCAGGGGGCGGGGTCATTTTGCTGCAGCCATGACACAAGCAGGCATTCCCCCGCAGGGGGTGGGGCTAGCACCAACTCCCGGAGCTGAGCTCCCCTGAGCTCCTGCTCGAAATGACCCCTGACCCTCTCTCTTTTTTTGCAATATACTTCTTGGGAGATTTATTTACCACACTCAGTATCGCACTTCAGTGACTGGGCAAAACTCTGCTATATTAACCAAAATCCCAATAGTGCCAAATTGTATGCAATCCCACCATGGGTCTAGAACAGTGTTCAAAGGCTAAGACTTCCTCACAGGATCCTGGCCAGAACATAGCACATCTTCAGGAGCTCCAGCCCCAGCCTGCGGCACATCTGTGCCCAGTGACCTCCTAGCCTACTTAAGCTGAGGCCTGGGAGAATTACACTTTGTTGTATCAGTCCATCCACTAGGTACAAGTCCTTGCCACTAGTTCCAGTCTACAGTCTCATGATTCAGGCCTCAGTCCACTATTTGAGAGGAGGCCCAACCAGGCCTGCTTGCAAAGTGCAAAGCAAGGCATTGTGGGATTTGTATTGTCACTGAGAGTATTATATTTGTAAAGAATGTGGTTCGTGGTGGCTTTGGGGCTTATTGATGTTTTCAGACTAGTTTTTAAAAGAACATCTATGAAATTGCTTTAGTGAGCTTGGGGTATAAGATTGCCTGCTCTGGGCTCAGAAATACCTGGAGATTTGTGGGTGGAGCCTGGGGAGAGGCCTTGGTGGGGTATAATGCCAGGCAGTCCACCTTCCAAAGCATCTGTTCTCCAAGAAAAGTGGAATAAATGTTCTAAATAAATAATAAATGAATGATTTATCTATGTATCTTAATAGCCAAGATGCCCCCTCTGTGCAGATATCTAAACCTGCACATCAGGAGCACCTGGAGGGTAAACAGATTTTCCTGCACAGTTGGGGCACTCTCCTAGTGTGCAGAAAAATCTGAAATATAGAAAAAACTATACGGGGGATACTTAAATGCCCCCCAAAAGTAAAAGAGTGTTCCTTGCACATGCGCAGAAAACACACCACTAGGAACTGTGGCAGAGCTGCACAGGGGTTGCCACCATTACAGCTGGTAGTGGCAGTGCCAGGGGGGAGAAGCCTTGGAGGGCCTGCAACTGGGAGCCATGGTCATTGCTGCTGTCGATGGGGGGGGGGGGGGGAAGCCTGGTGGCTGGGAGCCGCACAGGTCTCGCCGCCATTGCTGCTGTCAGTGGGGGGGGGGGAGAAGCCTTGGCGGGCCCAGTGGACAGCCTGCTGGGCTCACCTGTGTTCACCTCCTCCTCCATGCAGGCCAACCATCCGGGAGCCACAGGGAATACTCCCCCCACGAGTATCGCGGGTCCCACTTCTTGTGTAGTCTATTGTCCCTTGCAACATCCTCAGTTATCATTCATGGTTTACAATGACATCCAAAAGTGACAAATTTGGACCTTGATCAGATGCATTTCAATTTTTTAAATAATTAACCTGCCCTCTATGGAGTCTGGAGATCAGTTGTAATTCTGGGGAATCTTCACCCCCACTTGGAGGCTGGCATCCCTACTGTCAACTGAATGCATCTGACGAAGTGGGCCTTGGCTCATGAACAGTTCTGCCATAATAAATCCATTAGTCTTTAAGGCGCCACAAGACTGGCTTGCTATTTTGGCTGCAGGAGCTTAACACAGCTAATTTACGTTTCCCAGGGCTGTTGGTGGCCCTGAGTGCTGCCTCTCATGGCAAGCTGTCTAGTGCTTCTTGTTCTTGAATGCTAAAGCTACGGCCACATTCCCCACGATTCCCCTTCTGGATTCTGCTTTCTGTTGTCCCAATAGAGCTGCGTCACAGAGGTTCTGCCTCGGCCAGCCAAGGGCCAATTCACACATTATAAAACCTTTGTGGCTGCCCTGAGGACATTCTTTTTTAGATGTGCAACTGGGATTCTTTGCTAGGAACTTGGTTCCCAGACAAACACGGGCCCATTTCAGATAGGGGCTATAGCATGCAGGGTGAAGGGACATATAGGGTTTGGCAACCTCCAGGTGGAGTCCGGAGTTTGCCAAAGATTACTGCCGATGTTCCCTCTAAGCTGAGTAAGTGTAAGCTAGCTCACAGTTTTTTAGCCTCCAGCTCACACGTTTTTGTTTTAGCTCGGGAAGGATGGCTCCAGAGCAAAGTATTTTATGTAGTAGCCAAATTGCTTGCTCACAACTTTAGTGCCAGTTGCTCAAAAAGGAGATTTTTCCTTCACAAACCCCCACAGTTTAGAGGAAGCATTGATCTCCAGCTACAGACATCTGTTCCCCTGAAGAAAATGACTGCTTTGGAGGGTGGATTCTATGGCATTCTATGGATTCTATGGCATTCTACCCCTCTTTCTCCAGGCTCCACCCCTTAAATTCACAGGGATTTCCCAGCCCAGTGGGCAACCCTACTCCATCCCTAAATCTCCAGGAATTTACCAACCAGGAGATGGCAACCCTAGTTCACTTTTCTCAATTGGGGAGTTATTTCCCTTGCTGGGGAAATTTAATGTGTAGTGGTGGCTTAATGCAACTTTCTCCTGTGGGTCATTTCAGGTCAGTAAAATGTGGGGCTGACAGTGCCCCAGCAGGGGTGGGGGTTCCTTTGCCCCCAGTTCTAATTTCTCACCACAGTTTGAAGTGGTGCTGGGCTAGAGGTGTGACATCACCCCTTGGGAAAACCAGAAAGTGATATCATACCTCTCTAGGCATCATAGGAAATGCTATGGGTTTAACACAGTTTCTGGAAATTCCTAGAGAGGCATGAAGTCACTTCCAGGTTTTCCCTGGAAGTGATATCATACTGACACTGATGTCTGCCCCCCATGTTCCTGCCTGCCTGGTTTCCCATTGGCAACCCTAGAAAAATGGCACTAGGAAAGGCTTAAGAAGAAGAAGGAGATTGGATATATACCCCGCCCTTCACTCAGAGTTTCAGAGCCGCTTACAAACTCCTTTCCCTTCACAACAGACACCCTATGAGGTAGGTGGGGCTAAGAGAGTTCTTTCAAGAACTTTTCTTTCAAGAACAGCTTTGACAGAACAATGGCTTGCTCAAGAACATCCAGCAGCTGCAAGTGGAGGAATGGGGAATCAAACCTGGTTCTCCTAGATTAGAGTCCGTGCACTTAACCACTACACCAAACTGGCACTCCTCTCCTACCTATGTGCCACAGTCCCTTTCCAACTTGGACCCTGCACACCTGAGAATTAAGTTCCTAGTAGGGAACTCCCAGTGACAGGCAGAGTGGTGTAGTGGTTAAAGTGTTGGACGAGGACCTGGGTTGACGCAGTTTTGGATCCTTGTACTGCCACGGAAGCTAGCTAGGTGACCCTGGGCCAGTCACACACTCTCAGCCTGGCCTACCTCACAGGGTTGTTGTGAGTACAAAATGGAGGAGAGAAGAATGATGTATGCTGCTTTGGGTCCCCATTGGGGAGAAAGATGGGATATAAATAAAGTAAATACATAAATAATAAAATGTACATGTTTGATAGAAATCTGTCTGGTGGCCATGAAGCCTTTTAACATGTGAATCTGCCATATATTTTTGGTTGGGAAAGGGAAGGGAGAGTAAGCTATGGAGGGAAGACTGTAATGGGCCATTGCAAGTCTGGTCAAAAGTCCACCAGGATGGGTGGGCCCTATTTAGAACAGTCTTTGAATTTAGGGAAATTTGGCTCCAACCTCCCCGCAACTTCACCCCACAATAACTGCACTCAGGGATTTTTTTGTAGAAAAAGCCCTGCAGGAACTCATTAGCATAATAGGCCACACCCAACAGCAGAAACACATTAGCATATTAGGCCATACCCCTGACAGCACAGCTCTCTCCTAGGATCATCTTCCCCAGGTGCCCCGTGACTTGCGGGGCTCATGTGGAACCCAAGGGAAGGAAGGCAGTTTCTGGATCGGCTTCCCCAGGCACCCCGTTGGGGGGGGGGGGAGGCAGTTTAAACTGCCTTCCCTCCCTGGATCGGCTTGGCTTCCCCAGGCACTCTGTGGCTTGTGTGGCACCTGGGGAACTCGAGGTAGGGAGTACAAACTGCCTTCCCTCCCTGGATCGGCTTGGCTTCCCCAGGTGTCCCCCGGCTTGCGAGGCACCTGGGGAACCCAGGGGGGGGGAGGCTGTAGGTGTGGCCAACTCAGAAGCCGGGAGGCGATGAATCAAACAAACAGGCTTTTATTCAAACCATTGCTTCAGCTCAAAGACAGCTCTATGAGAGCGGCACCTTAATTTATACTGTTTCCAACTCATAACTTCAAACAATGTAACTATGTACAAACAATCCTATTGGACCTAAGCGAGGCTCAGCAAGGGGTTACCTAGAGTGGCTTAAGGACCAATGAGAGTCTTTATTTGTTAGCCAATCAGAAAAGGGCCTTTTGCATCCCAAAGTCTCTGCAAGCTGTGGCTGTAAAATAATAAGAATACAACAGTTCCTGCCCCAAAATAGCCCTGACTGCACTATTTTCTAAAGTATCACTCTGTTTTTCAAATAGGTGTCCTTCCTTCCTTCCTTCCTTCCTTCCTTCCTTCCTTCCTTCCTTCCTTCCTCCCTCCCTCCCTCCCTCCCTCCCTCCCTTCCTTCCGTGATTTCACTGCAGGAGGAAGCTGCCTTATTGCTTTAGAGGAATCGTCGTCTCAGCTCTCCTTACAAAGAATTCCTTCTAGCGTGTTGATCAGCTGATGCCTTAAAATGGAATCTAAGAGAAAATCTTTATGGCAGGTCACTGGTGCTCCACTAATACCCTGTTTCTGGGTAATGTGAATTTCTCACGCTGTGTAGCAGATGCAGCTATAATGATTCATGTCCTAAACTGGGGTGTGTGGAAGGGAATCGTTCCAAGGGCTGTGATGGAGAAGCATAGAAGGAAGGCATGCACAGAAGATGGGGTTCTTCTTTTCTTCCTGGGACTAGCTACAGTGAGCTGGAAGTCCTTCCTCATTCCGTGGATGACATTTCAGTCCCATCCTTCCTCCAAGGAGCTCAGAGCGGCATAGACCGGTTCTTTCATTCCTCCATTTATCTTCACAATAACCCCGCAAGGTGGGTTAGGCTGACAGGTTAGGCTGGCCCAAGGTCAGGCAGTCAGTTTTTATTCCCACGGGGAGTAGAGCATGCCGTAAGATGAAAGAGGAAGTGGAGGCACTTTTGGCCTCGCTAAGGGAGTGCAAGTCACCAGATCAGGCACTCCCCTGTCTTGTACTCTCCTACCAGGTGGCACCTCTAACGATTTGTGACACCCTTGCAAAACTATGTTGTGAGCTTCAAGTTGTCCTTCTCTGTTGCAGAAGACAGGAGGACAGTTCTAGCCTCTGGTCTCCATTTAATAATAATAGTAAAGTACCATCAAGTCGCAACCGACATCTGGCAGCCCCAAGAAATTCCAGCTCATGGGGTTTTCAAAGCAACAGATGAGCAGAGGTGGTTTGCCACGGCCTTCCTCTGCATAGCAACCCTAGACTTCCTTGGAGGTCTCCTATCTAAGTACTGACTATTATGGCTGACCCTGCTTAGCTTCCCCAGCCCTGATAAGGTCAGGTCAGTCTGGGCTATTGGGGCTGCTACTGGACTATTTGGGCTGCTGTGTCTGTAGCCCCTTCTCCATACAGAGACAGATAAATCGTCCTCTCATTTGTCTCTCTGTCCTGTCATCGGCAGCTATTACCAGAACCTTCATTTTCCATTCAATTTTAAAATGTGTTTTCTCTCTCTATATATCAATTACATCCTAAGTGCTAGGCTGACAAAACGGGGAAAGGGGGGGGGGATGAGTGTGATGACTTGCGCTGCTTTGTTGATGGATATTTTATATATGCGTTTCCTTTGTCAAAAATGCTTTCCTCCCAAAAGCCGCTGCCAAGGCAGATATTTCCACATAACGATCTTTCTGTAAAACCAGAATGTACTCCTTTGTATGATAGACAGGGTTATGAGGCTGGCTTTTAAGGAACAGCCATGCTACAAATTCAGATGGTTTTGAATAATCTTCGACTGTCGTAGCTTCCCCAGAAAAGAATTCTGGAATTATGTGAGGCAGTGTGGGGAAAGCTTGCTCTTCCTCTATGCTTTGCATATGAAGATTTCTTTAATAATGCCATTGGTCCATCTTGCCCAGTAGTTAGGGTTACCAGCTCTCAGATGGAAAATACCTGGAGGTTTAGGGGATGGAGCCTGAGAGCAGATTTTGGGGAGGGAAGAGCCACATGCGGCTCTTTCACACATATTGTGCAGCTCTTGGCAGGGCAGGTGGGGAAGCAAAGGGGAGACATGCCTCCCCAAGTGGTCTTCCCATCCCCAGCCAGTGTTCCCCTCCTGGGGGGGGGGGGCAGAGAAAGAAAGCCATTTTAACTTTAAATGCATTTTCAAAGCCCCCACCATCCGGCTTGGAGAAGGCATTTGCCTCTTTAAATCCCTTCTCCAAGCCAAGCCAAGCCAGCCAGCATGGGGGTGGAGGGTCTTGGAGAATGCATTTCTTTCCACCTCTCCCTCCCTCCCATCTATTTGCTTTCTTTCTTTCCACTTCTCTCACTTTCAGACAAATAAATATCATTAGCACAAAATAAATATCATTGGACAAATAAATATAATTATCAATATCTGTTTTTACCCCTTTTGTTTTTATTTCTGGCAGTCTCATTTAATGTTGATAAAAAGTAAATTTCCATATTTTTCAATAAAAACGTGTGTAATATTTGTTCATGTCGTGAGACTCTGAGACATCTGACGTTTATTCTATGTGGCTCTTACAATTAAGCAAGTTTGGCCACCCCTGGTGTCTGTCTGTCTGTCTGTCTGTCTACACACACACACACACACACACACACGGAATAAGGCCCATTGTGGAAATAAATACAAAGGGCTCTAGAAAGATGTGATGTGCAACAAATGCATAGGCTGGAAGCAGGAGTACATACTAGCAGTATGTAATAGAAAGGCACAAATGTGGAAGTAAAGTCCCACATACCTTATGTTACACAATAACTGGTGTCCAAGGTTACACAATGTGGGCCAGAAAATGCAGCACACAGGGCTCTGTGGAGTAATTCCAACAACTGGGCAGTCTGCAAAGTCATTTTATGTTGGACGTCCCTGTCATTCAATGTGGTCATGGTCGCACTGTCCACCCTGTTATAGAACAGGTCTCAAGGGACGTTGGGTTGAAAGCGAGTGTTGTGATGAAAGTCTCAGTAGATTATGTTGAAGTGATGAAGAGGAGCATGGGCATATGAGTTCCATGTGTGACGCCTCTTTTATACAATACAGCTTTACTCAAAACAGCAAGTGTCCATTTCCATGGCTTTTGGCAAACAGCCAAATTGTGACCTGGGTTCCTGTATTTTTCCTTCCTTTTGCACTTTAAATATGTGTCTGGATGTCTGTCTCTCTCTGGTGGTTTGCCTCTCTCTTTGCAATTGGTTTTCACACTCTGGGTGTGGTTAAAGGATCCCCACATTCACAGGTTTTATCTCAGTGTCACACACTCTCTGCATTTTTTAATGTACATGTCATCCTCCACTTCAGCCAGTTGTTCCTGCACTCCTCCTGTTTGTGTATGCTGACATAGATCTGTCTGTGATTGTGTCTGTATTTGTGCTTTGCAGCATGCCTCGGGTTTTTGGCTTCCTGTTTTCTGTGTGTCTGGCCCCATCCTCTATCTCTGCTTGTGTGTGTATCCACTGGCTTTTTTTTGATAACTTGGGCTGGTCCCCCCCCCCCGCCTCCACTACACTGACAGCTGTTTACTTGGTGGGGGGAGGTTCCATTCTGGAAAGTGTTGCCTCAGCAAACTTGGCTTGGAGGCTAAAGACAGTAGTTGTGTACCTTGAGGGAATCAATCATCGTCTGGCGAGGAGAGCAAAGACAGTAGTTGTGTTCACCAGAGCGAAGCAACCGTCTTCTGAGAAAAGTTTTGGTGGGCGCTGCTTCCTTGAGTAGGACTCAGGCAACACAGCCAGTGGATAGGGACAGCTTCTGACTGACACATCATGAAGCCAACTGATTTAGGAGCATGTGAAATTTCAGAAAGTTCCACCCCACTACTCAATTATGTATAAGGATATACACACACCTTATTGTTATTTTCTGGATATATTCATTGTCTCTGGATAGTATCTGGATTTTTTTCAGAATACCAGAAAATGGCTCCTGAAAACTCTCAGAAATATTTCAGATTAGCCTTGAATATTGGGAGTCAGCATCTGAAGGCTCCCAGGACTGCCCCCCATCCCGGGTGTCTCTGCAACTTCCTGGGCTTCTTATTGGCTTGCTTTATTGGTTGCACTTTGAGTATGTCCTTTTAAATTGATACAATTGGTTTAGCTGGTCTTGCAACACTGTATTCTTTGCACAGGTTGGTATGTGTGTAGGGTTTGCAGTGGATTCTCAGGTTGTACATTGGCACAGATTCTCTGGCTATACATTTGTTAGGCTTGCAGCAGCATTCCTATCTGGTTTGTCTTGGATGATTCTTTGTTTGACATTGGGTTGGATTCTCAGGCTTGCCACAGTCCTACAGTTCCACCAAGATTTCCTGGTTCTGCATTAGTTCTTTGGGCTTGTTGGTCCTGTCTGCTTCAAGAGGCTTTTGACCAGGGGTTGCTTTCCTTGCCCTTGTGCCTGGCTGTTCTTTGCCCTGGACAAAGCATAGAATGCCCCCCCTCCCATAGCTAGCAATGGAGGGTGGCTGGGGGCACCTTGTTCAAGGGCCCATAGAATTGAACCTTATGCTCCAATTCACTTGAAATTTGGGTGTTATTTAAAAGGCAGGCACCAGCAGCTCTGCTGCAATTTTGGTGCAATTGATTTAAAAACAGCCCCCTCCAGCCCTTCAGAAATATCCCCCATAGGGAATAATGGAGCCAAATAATATCAGAATCCCCTCCCCTTCCAATGGATCCAAATACCAAACCAATATTTGGAACCAACGCCAATATTTTTGGCCTCCCTTATATCTGGAACTAAAAATACTGATTGGGGGGGGGGGGTCCGTCACATTCAGCTTCTCATCTCAACATAAGCCACCTCTTCTACTCCTGAAGAGTACTGGGGCCCAGCTCCTGTGTTGACTTATTGGTCTCTCCTACTACTTCTGAAGCAAAGGGGAGGCTTCAGGCTCCTCTTCCCATATTAGCCCAGGGCAGCCCGTGACACCACCTAACTAGAAGAAGAAGAAGAGTTGGTTTTTATAGCCTACTTTTGTCTACCTTAAGGAGTCTCAAGGCATCTTACAATCACCTTTCCCTTCCTCTCCCCACAACAGGCAACTTGTGAGGTAGCTGGGGCTGAGCGAGTTTTGAGGGAACTGTGACTGGCCCAAGGTCACCCAGCAGGCTTCGTGTGGAGGAGGGGGGAATCAAATCTGTGTGTGATACAGTAGAAATTAGCATGGCCTGCTTATATTATCAAGTTCCCCAGATAATATTGGGGTCCATGACTCTGTTTAGAAGAAGAAGAGTTGGTTTTTATACCCCAGTTTTCTGTACCTTAAGGAGTCTCAAAATGGCTAACAATCACCTTCCCTTCCTCTCTCCACAACAGGCACCTTGTGAGGTTGGTGAGGCTGAGAGAATTCTGAGGGAACTGTGACTGGCCCAAGGTCATCCAGCAGGCTTTGTGTGGAGGAGGAGTGGGGAATCAAACCCAGATCTCCAGATTAGAGTCCACCACTCTTAACCACTACACCATGCTGACTCTCACCATGCTGATTAGCTCAGTCTTATCAGAGCCTGGAAGCTAAGCAGGGTGTTCTGTATCAACATCACGGTCGCCGTGTACTTGTGTAATGGCGACCGCCACATGGACATTCCCACATGGCCTGAATCTACCTGAGCTTTGGCCAGGTAAAACAATAGCTGGTCGGATCCTAAATGACTGCCAATCATGACCTAGGTTTCCCCCTCGAGGACCTATGAACTGTAACCACTATCTTAAGGTCCTATCAGGACATTTGGGCAAGGTCGGAGGATTATCTCCAACCGGCATAAAAGAGGGCTCTGAGCCCGGGGTTTCTCATGTTCCATCTTGACCCGCAATAAACTACAATGCTGTTTTCTCTGTTACCGGCTTCCCGACTCCAGTACTTTTCACAGGGTCAGCCATAGTTAGTTCATGAATGGGAGACCACCAAGGAAGGCCAGGGATGCTAAGCAAAGGAAGGTAATAGCAAACCACCTTTCTTAGCCTCTTGCCTTGCCTTGAATGCCCCACGGTCCTGGGGGCTCCATGTCTCGGTTGCAATTTGATTGTCCTCAAGTTAGCCAATTTGCAAACCACCAATTAGCCAGCCTTGGTCTGCAGTGTTCTTGACAGACTGGTGAAAGGTTATAGAGTTATAACCAGCAGACAGTCTCCATGTGTTTTATTTTTGGGTGCAGTGCTGGGTTATTTCTGTTTGGCAGTAATCAAAAACACTCCTGGAGTGTGGTTTTCATTTTACATTTGTGTGCACGTTGGCAAAACAACAGGATGAAGGTTGTGAGTCTCTCCCTCCTCCTCTTCCTCCTCCGGGTCTCCCTCCTCCTCTGGAACACAATTGGATCCTGATGTTCCTGAGACATATGATCCAGTGAATGCCTGGAGAATCTCCCTCCAGAATCTTCGGCTGGCTTGTCATTCTTCTTCTTGAAAGAAAGAGGGAGGGCGGAAAGAATTAAGGAGTCATTAGTACATGTTTTTTAAACTAATCACTGATTTATGAAAGTGAGTGCTGGATTTAACTCACCACTTTGTTCCTGAGAGGGTGCCAAGCTGGCTGTTTCCCATGGGGTTCTCTCCGCACTCCACTTCCTGGCAAAGAAGAGTGTTAAGGGCTGATTTACACACTCCACAGAACAAGGCGAGAAAACGCTGAGGTGGTGGATTGGGCTTCAAACTGGGTGTGGGCTTTCCTAACATGTCACTGGAGTGGAAGAGACCCAGATAAGTTGGGCTAGCAACCTGGGAAAGCCTAGCAACTGAGCAAGGAAGTGTATGGCAGTAGAGGAAGGATATAGTGAGGGGTGGGCTGCTGGTGGTGGGAAGATTCAAACTCTACCTATGCATTAAAAATAGCGATAACATGGCAACTTTATGTAAAGCATGAACTAGCAGAAGGAGGAACAGATTCTTCCACATACCCACTTTGAGGTCTTGTATTTCTCCTTTAAGATCTAAATTTGCTCACTTTGAGGAAGTGGATGTGAACAGGATGGTCCTCCTGGTAGTGGGCAAACCTCTACTCTTGACCACAATCCCCCTGCTCTTGATGATCTGAGAAAAGGAGGGGGGAATAGAAGAAGAAGAGATTGGATTTATACCCCGCCCTTCACTACCCGAAGGAGTCTCGGAGCGGCTTACAATCTCCTTTCCCTTCCCCTCCCCACAACAGATGCCCTGTGAGGTAGGTGGGGCTGAGAGAGCTCTTTTGAGGAATGCTCTTGATAGAACAGCTCTGAGAGAACTTGTAATTGACCCAAGGTCATACCAGCAGCTGCATGTGGAGGAGTGGGGAATCAAACCCAGTTCTCCCAAATGAGAGTCTACGATCCTAACCACTACACCAAACTGGCTCTCAGTCATTACATTGTGGTGGCACTGACATTTGGACAAAAACTCTATGGTAAAAATTGCTTCTACCATAGAGTTTTTGTCCAAATAGCAGAGCATCACCACAACATCGCCAGTGTGATGATGTCAGTTCCAGTGCATGCTGGAACTGATGTCACCACATCACCGGTGATGTAACCTGGGCCTCCCTCCTGCTCCTGGTAAGTCCCCCTACCAGCCGCTGATTGGTGGAAGGGCATGGCATGATAGCAGGAGATCCTCTGCCTGGGGGGAGGAGGGGGGCTGGCAACTGTAATGATTGGTGTCAGGTTGCCAGTTGCCTCCTTCTGCACCACCACTAAAGGCAATGGGCAAACTGCTGTACACTGCATTGGTCAGGCCACACCTGGAGTACTGTGTGCAGTTTTGGAGGCTTTACTTCAAAAAGGAACTGGACAGAATGGAGCACATGCAGAGAAGAGCAACGAGGATGATCAGTGGCCTAGGGATCAAGCCCTGTGAGGAAAGGCTGAGGGACTTGGGAATGTTTAGACTAGAGAAATTGGGGTTGAGGGGGGCATTTTGGCTCTCTTGAAGTATCTAAAGGGCTGTCAGAGGAGGGCAGGGAGCTGTTCCTGTTGGCAACAGAGGATAGGACTCACAAGAATGGGTTTAAATTAAGGGTGGGAAGGTACTGGCTGGATATTAGGGAAAACTTTTTGACAGTCCAGAGTTGTGCAATAGGGGAATCAGCTGCCTAGGGAAGTGGCGAGCTCCCCCTCCCTGGCAGCCTTTAAGCAGCAGCTGGACAAACCCTTGTCAGGGATGCTCTTGGCTGATCCTGCATTGAGCAGGGGGTTGGACTGGATGGCCCGTATGGCCCCTTCCAACTCTGTGATTCTATGAACTGGTGCCCGTCGTTGACTGTGCTAGCTCTTCAAGGCTCTGAGCTGGGAGACCTAGAAGTGCTGGTTTACAGGTCCACCGGGGATGTTCAGTACAGCTTGTCCCTCGGCCGTCTGAACTCTTGGGCTGCATGTTCAAAAAGAAAAAAGTGGGGGAGGGAGAGGGAAAGGCATCTTTTAGGTCATGTAGCTAAGGCTTTTCTGCCTGCCTCATGTGTGAGGGCTCGTATCTGATGAAGGGAGCTTTGTCTCTCGAATCCTTATGCCCTGAAAATCTTGTTGGTCTCTAAGGCGCTACTTACTGCACTTGAAAATAAGTCCATGTTGGTGGAGGAGAACAAGTTGGAATGCCAGTTCTCAGCAATCCATGTGGCCAAACCTGGGGATGGGACCTATTTTCTGCGATGGTGCTGAACTGTGCCGCTCTAGTCACATACTTATTTGAGTCTGCTTTGCATCTTGTGAAATAATTCTGGAAACCTGAACCCTCACACACAAAAAGGTCAAATCTGCCTTTGTGGCTAAGACTGCAAGTTGTGTTGGTGGCCACCAAAGAAGCTTTTGTTTCTCATATTGTTTGAATGCAGCTGGACGAATCACTGGAGGGGGAATTGCCTTTGATCTGTCTATCGTAAGGTAAAGCAATTTCTGCTTTTGTTGGCTCTGGACGCAATTAAGCACAAAAGACAATTAATGCTGTACAATTAACTCCAGCGCACTGTGAAAGAAACTAGAGAGTTGATTGTTAATGAGGTGTTAACGGATTTGTGGACATCATTGCTAAGGGAATTGGCAGAAGGGAAGTAAGGAAGGGAAGTGACTCATGAGAAGAGACAAAATTAAGTAGAGTGAACAGTATAACATGGGGAAGGTCAATGAACCCACACTGGGCTCTCCCTTTCCTCCTCTTTGGACAATACTTATTATAGAACTGCTTCTCCAAGATGGGCTTGAATTGGTATGCAGTAGTGAACATAAACATTTTAAAAAATAGCATTGTTTCGGCAATAACACACATAAAAATTGTCTGGTCACAACAAAGGACCAGAGGCGTATGTGAGTTCTGGGTTAAAAGCAGTTTCTCTGGAACACCTGCTAGTCTGGGTCACTTCCTGCTCACCAGGCAAGAAAAGGGAGCTGGTTTTTTGATAAACTGTTCATCTGTTCATCATCCTGTTCATGGCTGTTTGTCAGCCATGCAAACAGTGCTTCAGCTATTCCTTAACAGTGCAATGTGGTGCAGCTGGCTTTTGCAAACGTGCATGCTCACAAAGTCCAGTGGAGTTCTACAACCCCCCTGCTGCGCCACTGTTCTAATTCACAGGCAATAGTTTAAATTGGCAGGTAAATCAAGTCACAAAGAATATCAATGCAGTGTTCAAAACAAAACAAAACAAGCCCCTGTCATCCGGTGTCTGGCTAAGCAGTCCTGAACAGTGATGGCTGCCAGTCTGTTTGGAACAGCAGTGTTTTCGCACGTGTGCCATTCTGAAAAAGAAGATGCTGCAAACCTGTTCAGAAGGTATTCAAATTCTTTGGTGCCAGACTGAACAGGCCCGGTGATCAGTTCGTGTCTGATCGTCACACAATGTGGTAAGTTGAACAGTCAAACACATTCGCTGTGAAATTTGTGGCATCCCTAGTTTAAAAAGGAGAGCTGGAAGGCTGGGATTCTTTTGGCAAGTTGCTAAATTTGTTATGAGTGAATGCCGCCTCCGGGATCAGAAAAGAGAAGATCATTTTGGCTTTTTGTAATATATCTCCTATGGAATTCCAGGTAATACTCAAAAGGTTCGCAGGTGGTCTCTTGCACGGGGACTGAGCAGTTGCTTAGCTTTAACAAGTTTGCTTTCTGGCTCTTCTTGCAACTAGTGTTGCTGATCTCCAGGTGGAGTCTGAAGATCTCCCAGAATTACAATGGGTCTCCAGAGTACAGAGCTCAATTCCCCTGGAGAACATGGCTGCTTTGGAGGATGGACTCTGTGGCATCACACCCTGATGTCCCTCCCCTCCCCAAACCCTGCTTTCCCCAGGCTCTATCCCCAAATCTCCAGGAATTTTCCAAATGAGTTGACAACCCTACTTGCAACCTATGACTTTACATTTAAATCTTGGTCTTCTTCCAAGAAACCAAGTAACATGATTCGGTTCCCTCCTTGTTTCCTCATGCTGGGTCTTTAATTTATTTACTTAGGTGGTTTGTATCCCGCCCTTCCTGCACTCAGGAAGGTTAATAGAAAATACCTAAAAAAACCCAGCAGGTTTTAATGCCATATAGTCTACCTACCGAAGCTGCTGTTTTCTGTGGGGAAACTGATCTCTATAGTCTGTAGATCAGTTATAATTCCAGTTATAATTCCAGGGGTTGGCACGCCAATCATGGAGTTTTGTGAACTGAGTAATATGTGTAAAGTGCAATCAAGCCGCAGCCAACACACAGCAACCCCAGAAAGAGGCTTTTCAAAAGCAAGTGGGAAGCAGAGGAGGTCTGCCATTGTCTTCCTCTGCAGGGTCTTCCTTGGTAGCCTCATTTCCAAGTAGTGGCCCGGCTTAGTTTCTGAGATCTGACGAGATTAGGCTCCCTTCCCTCCCAAACTGAGTGATGGTTGATCCAGATCTATCAGTCTCACACATTATATCTCCTCTGATGGGTGTCAGTGTGAGTGAAACCTCCATGCCCCCATAATAGCCACCAATGACGGTGATATTTTGCTTTCGGTTAATATGGAAGAAGCCGCATAGCATGAGAGAGAGAGAGAGAGAGAGAGAGAGAGAGAGAGCTTATGATTTCATAGAGCTCAAACAAGAACCTTATCTGTTCAGAACTCAACTGAGGGGAACGTCCACATTCAGAAGGGTTGCCAGCCTCCAGGTGGTAAAAGTCAAGTAAAGTCAAGGACAAGAGATCACGGGACAGGCTGGACTTGTAAGGAAAAACAACCTTACTGAGGGGAACCTCCACATTCAGAGGGGTCACCAACCTCCAGGTGGTGGCTGAAGATCTCCTGGGATTACAACAGATTTCCAGGTGAAAGATATCAGTTCACCAGGGGAACTTTGGAAGGCCACTCTATGGCATTGTACCCCATTGAAGTCCCTCCCCTTCTCAAACCCCACCCTCCTCAGATTCCACCTCCAAAATCTCCTGGTATTTCCCAGCTGGGAGCTGGCAACCCTAACATTCAGAGGCACTAAACTTCTGAATCCCAGAGCCAGGAGGCAACATCAGGGGAAGGCCTCAGCCTCTATGCCCTGTTGTTGGAACTCTAGAGGAACTGGTTGGCCACTGTGTGAGACAGGATGCTGGACTAGATGGACCACTGGTCTGATCCTGCAGGGCTCTTCTTATGTTTTTATGTTCTAATCTGCTAGAACACCTTGACAGTATGAAAACTGAACATGAGAATTACAGTTTTTAATGGCTAATGGAATTTTAAACTGAAGGAGAAAGCAGACCGAGCTTCTAGGGGGTTGGAGAAAACTCCAGAGACCTTTGGAAGGATGATTCCACTCTGACTAGTTATTTGGCTCTGGAAAGTGACCAAGCAAGGGGAGCTTTGGAAAGAAAAAGAGATCAATGCGGACCCGACAGCCAAGTCTCCGAGTACTCGATCTGCTGCAAAGGAAAAGTAGGATTGATGCGCAGTGTGTGGAGGGGACCCAAATAAATCAATAGTTCCCACTTTACAGAAAATGAGGATGACTGGAGAGCCACCAGATTTCATCTTACTTTTTGTTAAAAAATTAATACACAGTCATCGATTGGTCAACTGACCATATTTTGAGTGAGGTTTTAAAAGGTCTGGGGAGTTAACATGTACAGGACCTCTGGAAGGGGGCAGTAGAAAGGGCTTGGTCTGAAGTCGTTTCCTTCATCCGGGGGGGCAGAAGGCTGACTATTCGGGCTTCAGCAGACTTTGTTGATACTTCTACATCTCTGTCCTTATGCTGAACAGAGGAGACCATGGCGAGCAGTTCGGTCTGTGGATTAATTTTCAGATTAGGTCTCTCTCTTTCCTTGATAGCAGGTAAGACATTTCCCCTTGTGCCTTAGTTCTAAGATGCATCATTGACAGAACAAAATTAATTCCGTTATCTCAGCAGACTTAGGTCAGGAGTGCCACTGGCACTCCTCAACTTTAAATTCAAGGGACATGATCCAGCCACTTTTAATTTTTACGGATGTCAATGCATGCGCTTAAAGGTCTCCCATGGAAATCAGTGAGATTCCAAAAGTATTTCACTTAGACTGGATTGTGGCCCTCGCATAACAAAATGACTTATCTACCTGGTTGTAGTTATTGCTCATTTTGTTATGTGATAAAGGAATGGCCACAGGCCATCAGAATGAGCTATCCAAATAAACCCATTGACGCTGCGATGGCTATTCTGCTTCTTAACTATCAGTGTGCAGAGATTTAGGAGCTGTGGCATCCAGTGTTTTCAAATATTTTGTTGCCATCTGATATATAAGAACGCTCAAATGTTCCAAAGTAGCCTGTTCCAAGTTTTCGATTGGACCCAGAAGAGTGATATGGGAGCAGAGGAAACAGCGGACTGTGAGCCGTAGGTTGTAGGTTGACTGCCAGGTTTGACTTGATATATTAAGCAACATTAATACTTTTAGGATTGCGGTCTTTCCCAGTTAAAGTGCTAAAATCATGTTGACTTTCAATGGGATTTCTGCAGCCGTGTGCAGGACTGCACTGTCACTATCATTACTTTCCACGGTTTCCCTGTAGACCACCCAAATGTTTCCGCAAATGAACTCCGACCTAAAACAGGATCTCATTAGTTTCCATTTTAGTGGTGTTTGTTCTCAAATAGATGTTTAGGAATGGCATGTTGCTTCCATCTACTTCAATGTGGCTAAGCTTAGTTAAGTCCCGATGCCCATGATTTAAACAGACAAGAATCATAAACGGGGATCAGGAATGGAATTGCCCCCAAGTCAAATTGCCTAATTGTTTTGTATACTATCCTTCATTTTGTTACTGCCTTTTCACCAGAGATGCTCAAAGCCATGTACTAATTTAAGACCCAATTGCCACGTCATATAAAATTTTCAGATTAGGTCTCTCTCTTTCCTTGATAGCAGGTAAGACATTTCCACTTGTGCCTTAATTCTTAGGTGCATCGTTGATAGAACAAAATTAATTCCGTTATCTCAGCGGACTTAGGTCAGGAATACCACAGGCACTCCTCAACTTTAAATTCAAGGGACATGATCCAGCCAAAGTGAGAGCCAGTTTGGTGTAATGGTTAAGTGTGCAGACTCTAATCTGGGAGAATCAGGTTTGATTCCCCACTCCTCCACTTGCAGCTGCTGGATGACCATGGGCAAGCCATAGTTCTGTCAGAGCTCTCTCAGCCCCACCTACCTCACAGGGTGTCTGTTGTGAGGAGGGGAAGGGAGTTTGTAATCCGTTCTGAGACTCTGAGTGAAGGGCGGGGTATAAATCCAATCTCTTCTTCTTCTTCTTCTCTTCTTCATAAAATTACAAAACCAACTAAAACAACACAGCAGGGCTATACCTGTTCTATTTGTTGTATATTTGGGCCTGGATTATGCAGCTTGATGTGGGGAGTGTGAACAGCCTTTGGCAGGATGGGTATGGACTGCATCATCTTTTTGACCTGCTTGTCAAGATGACCAGGCTCTAATTTATTAAGCCCTTATCAAGGCCTGCTTCTTAAGATGATCAAGCATTGGAAAAAGCACAGAAAAGGGAAACTGAAATGATTAAGGGGATGGAACACCTTCCCTATGAAGAAAGGTTAAAGAGGTTAGGGCTCTTTAGCTTGGAGAAATGACTATTGGGGGGGGGGTGACATGAGAGAGGTTTACAAAATTATGCACGGGACAGAGAAGGTAGAGAAAGAAGTACTTTTCTCCCTTTCTCACAATACAAGAACTCATGGGCACTCCATGAAATTGCTGAGCAGTCGAGTTAGAACGGATAAAAGGAAGTACTTCTTCACCCAAAGAGTGATTAACACGTGGAATTCACTGCTGTAAGAAGTGGTAGCTACAAGCATAGGCAGCTTCAAGAGGGGACTGGATAAACAGATGGAGCAGAGGTCCATCAATGGCCATTAGCCACAAGGTATAAATGAAACACTATGTCTGTAGCAGTGATGCTCTGTATTCTTGGTGCTTGGGGAGCAACAGTGGGAGAGCTTCTGGAGTTCTGGCCCTGCTAGTGGACCTCCTGAGGGCACCTGGTGTTTTTGGTCACTGTGTGACACATCGTGTTGGACTGGATGGGCCACTGGCCTGATCCATCATGGCTTCTCTTTTGTTCTTCACCTGGATAGCCCAGACTAGCCCAGTTTCATCAGATCTTGCAAGGTGACCAGGGTCAGCCCTAGTTCATACTTAGGTCAAATCTACATCTGACTTTCCTGTTGGAATCATTCTAGTTTCAAAAAACCCCATCTATACTTGTTTCTAGTTTTAAACCATACTTGTTCTAGTTTAAAAATTACTGTTTACATTAGTTAATTGCCCTCCTGTGGTCAAGCTAGCATCTGCTTTAAACAGATCCTGTTGCTTTGTACTCTTCAGACCCAGGGAGTGAAATTTGAAACCAGCATGAAATGAGCATAGGAAAAGACAGAGGGGAGGTGTCTTACCAAATTCACACTGGAATAGAAATTCCCATCTGCATTGCATGCCACTTTCATGTTGCTTGATTGTCGAATTTTATGGCAGTGTACCGACTGCATGCTGCTTTCACTTCATTTGATCTCTCGGTTTTATGGTGCACGTCTGCATAGATTTTCTGGCCATTTTCTGGCCATTCAGGGGTGACTCTGCAGTCAGTACAGCGTTGACCTGGGGTATTTAAATGTGGTTTTGAGCCACATCTTTTTCTGTTCCAGTGTGGGTTTGGTAAAACAACGGAGTGAATGCTAGATGCAGAATGGGCCTTCGTTGACAGACCACTAAGGAATACCAGGGTTGCTATGCAGAGGCATGCAATGGCAAACCACCTCTGTTCATCTCTTGCCTTGAAAACCCTATGGGGTCACCATAAGTCAGCTATGACTTGATGCCAATAATAATAATAATGATAGTAAAAAATTAAGACTTATCATTTTTTGCATGTGCTGCACATACAATAATTGAATGATGGTACATAGCAATTCTATAGTGTGCAAAGCAATTCAACTAAATTAACTTAGGGTGAGGAGAGAAGTCCATTCTCTGTTAGATGGGAATGATTTTAATCCATCTTTGCTGCATATTGTGATTTTTGTGTTCAGGGCAGTGATTTTTTGTTATTTACTTGATTTTAAAAGTAATGTTATTTACATCTTTTAAAATATTTTAAATATTTTTTCCTCTCATGATGAAGGGGTCCAAAATGGCTAACAACAAAGATTTAAAACAATGAGACAAGCCGTGATTTAAACCTAACGTTGACTCCTGTCTCTGGGATTCAGAGATTTAGTGCCTCTGAATGTGGAGTTTAAGAACATAAGAAGAGCCCTACTGGATCAGACTAGTGGTCCATCTAGTCCAGCATCCTGCCTCACACAGTGGCCATCCAGTTCCTCTGGAGGGGCCAACAACAGGGCACAGAGGCCGAGGCCTTCTCCTGATGTTGCCTCCTTGCTCTGGGATTCAGAGGTTTAGTGCCTGTGGAAGTTCCCCTCAGCCACCATGGCTAGTAGCCATTGATAAACTTTTATCTTCACAAATCTATCTAACCCCCTTTAAAGCTGCTTATTCCTGTGGCCATCACTACATACTCTGGCAGTGATTTCTACATTTTAATCACACTCCGTATAAAGTACTGTTTCCTTTTGCCTGTCCTGAACCTACTGTCCATCAGTTTCATTTGATGCTCTCGAGTTCTAGTATCTCAGGCGAGGGAGAAAAAATTATCTTCGTCAACTCTCTTCATCCCATGCATAATTTTATAAACTTCTATTATTCCCTCCTGTCATCTCCTATGAAAAGTCCCAAACTCTTCAGCCTTTCCTCATAGGGAATGTCCTCCAACCCCCAAATCATCTTGGTTGCCCTCCTCTGTACTTTTCCCAGGACTGCACTGCTGGCATGTATTCTGAGGACCTAAGTCGCTGTTATGATAGCCGTGTCAGGTAGGTCAGTATTGCCCCCCACTGCAGATGTGGGACAGTGTTTGAGAGCGTGTGGCTTGCCCAACACCTCTGGAGAGTTGGTGGCAGTACTAACATTTGAAACAGGGACTTCCTGGTTTGTGACTTGGACCAATTTCCCACAAGGCGCTGCTCCGACGTCGTTCTTCCCTTTGCCCCGATTGTGTGCTTGAATTTCCCACTATTTGCCCCGTGCTGCATTTTGACCTGCAGCTTCGCCCAAATTCCCCCATGGCTTCAGTGATCCTGTTTTTTGAGGATCACTGAAGCCATGGGGGAATTCGGGCAAAGCTGTGGGTCAAAATGCAGTGCGGGACAAATAGTGGGAAATTCAAGCACACAATCGGGGCAAAGGGAAGAACGACACCAGAGCAGCGCCTCGTGGGAAATCGGTCTTGGAGTTCTTAGCTGTTATGGAGAGAGATGGCCCATAGAATCACCAAGAGTCGTACATGACTGAACGGCTAACAACAACACGCTATATTTGGTCTCAGCTAGTTGAACAATACTAATAATAAATTTTGGAATGAAATGAAATCTGGAAGAAATTATTTATCCAAAGCTAAACTCAAAGGAAGCTGCTTCTCCACAGTGTCTTCCCATGATGTTCTAGTAAGCATCCAAATACAGGAACGACATGGGTGGGGTGGAACCAGTTGCCTCTGTATCATACCAATGCATGAAGCTTGGTCCATCAAAGCCAGTGTTGTCTACTCTCAGATGGAGGTCCTCCACATCACCTATAACCTGATCCTTTTAACTGGAGAGGCCAAGGACTGAACCTGTTATCTTCTGCATGCAAAGCCGATGCTCTACCACTAAGCCACAACTCCTCTCCAGTCAGCCCTGTAATTCCTTCTGCCAGTACTCTCATTGCAGCTGGCTTCTTTGCTCAAGAGCCTTTTCCATTGTCACCCCTTGTTGTGGAATCAGCTTTCGGGTTTTTGACATGTTCTGGTGGAGTTCCCCAACCTGACACTGAAGTCGACAGTCACCCATCACAATGCCGGGAGCCGTTTCCTAAGTGTGCAGGACCCTGATTCAGATCAGGACTGAGGCACAGGGGAAGAAGAGGCTTCAGTCTTCATCTTCGTTTGCTGTTTTCCCAAACCAAAACAGCCCTGAGCTGCTCTGTGCACCACTGTGTGCTGTACATATAAGCCCATCAGTACACATGCAGCCACCCAGCTGGACAAATAGGGAGGAAGGCCTCACCCTCCTCCAGGCTTTAGGAAGGCTTGCAAATCAGCATTACATGTGGAAGGGTTTGGTTGGTTTTGATCCCTTGGTGATATTCATATACGCAAGTTGATGCTTTCACATCTTCTGCATGTCTCTTTGTGGGTTGGAGCTTTACACCAGACTATTCACTGTGCAAATTCACTTTGTTAGTGTTTCACAAAAGCCACCATGACACAGGCCCTTTCTGCACTGACAGTTTGCTCCAGAGAGTCCGAGGAGTCAAGTCTTAAGGGTTGACTTTGCAGGCGCACACATTCCCTCGACACTGGATTTCCCCTTCCAGGTTATTTATTTGTGTATTCGGTAGGCTTTCTGCATCTACAAGAAAGGAAAGGGAGGGGGAAATCCAGGCCCACATGCAAGACTGACTCATTCGGGAGCAGGGAATTCCCCAGTCCTTTATAATTACTGATTCCTTCTTATGCTCTCTTTGGCTTCTTAAAAGTTTGCCTGAGTGAGAGGACATGTCCCCTTTTGTCTTTGGAGAAGGAGGGAAAGGGAGGGAGCATCAACTGGGAGGGTGGAAATGGGGGAGGACAGTGGGCAGCACTTAAAATCCTTTAGAAAGTGTCGGGCTCTGCCTCCGGCCCCTGGCCCGCGCCCCCCGTAGCCGTGGTCCTCACCTGACGGGGGGGTCCCCGGGGAGTGCTGTGCTGGAACTGTGGAGGGATTAGGCCTCAGATATGGCACAGGGGCCGGGTTAAACATCACCCGAGACCCCCTTACTGCCTCCAGGGGCCAAGTTTATAACTAGCGGTCCCCTCTCTCTGGCGTCCGCTAAACTTAAGACTCCCTGGCTTCTCCTCCCTGGCCCATCCAATTCCTCCTGCTTTTATTCCCTCAGCACTCTCCCAGAGCTCCCCTCGCCCGTTTCCACCCCGACCTCCCCCTTGGCCCCGCCCCCGGTTATAACTGGAGACGCTGGACCGCCTCGACGGAAGCCCCGTGCCCCTCCCTGCTGCGGCTTCGCCGTCCCCGGGGTTGTGGCTGCTGGCTCCTCCTTTCGGGGGACGTCTTCGCGTCGCGCCTCGGGTCCCGGCGCCTCTCCTCCTTCTCCGCCGGGCTCCGTGCCATCAGTGCCGTGACCGGGCCATCCCCCGATGAGGTGGGGATGCCGTGGGCCGCGGGGCCCTGCTCTGGCTCGGGCGGCGGGGCTCCGTGTCGCCGGACCTCCTGTGGCGTCCCGCGGCGCAAGCGCTTCCGGCGCAACGGGGACCACGATGGGGTCCGCCAGGTTCGGGGCAGCCCTCTCCGGCGCGGGTGGCTGTTTAGTTGGGGTAAGTGCTGGTCTTGGGGGTGGCCGTAAGTCCCGGACCTGCGGGACGGGACACAAAGGATTAGCTATTTGAAAGCAGATGACAACAAAGAATCACAGCAAAAGGAGTTTTGGTAGCTACAGGGAAACAGTGTGCTGGAAGCAGTCCAAATGCAGATTTCTGTAAAACAAATGCAGAAACAAGAAAAAACCCTGAAACAAACTGGAAGTGAAAGCGGACGGGAGCGCAGAACGGAAGATTGGGATGTGCTCCGAAACTGAGGCAAAATACGGGGGCAGAAAAGGCCATATTGGAAGGCCAGGGCAGATGTTTTTAAATGAAGTAGTGTAGATCTTTCTTAGTCAATTGTTTGTTTTGTTTATTTATTTAAAATAATTATTAGCTGCCTTTCTTCCTTACAGAGCTCAAGGCAGCTTAAAATGTTAATACAAACATAAAATAGATTACATAAAAGCATAAAACCAAAATGTAAAATAAAAAATTTAGGATCACATTAATTCAGTGCAGTCCTAAATAAAACCATCTTCAGCTGCCTCCTAAAGATCAAAACTGAGCAGGCCAGGCACACCTCTTTGGGGAGGTTATTCCATAATTGTGGGGCTGCCACAGAAAAGGTCCTCTCTCATGAGTTGGCAGGAACAAACGGTTATAGAACATACAGAGAGAGAGCAACAGGAAGCTCTACAGAAGAGCCAATCAGGAGACAGCAAGGACACAAGTAGAAAAAGTGGGAAGTTCCTAGTCTAGCTATGCTAACTGCAAGTCCTTCAGCTGTCATCCCTGTAGGACGATCTTCAGATCTCCTTCATAAGGCTGCACTACAGACCTTGCATATTCCAACATCACGTACCCACCAAGCGAGTTTCTTTGATGGGACAATCAGGAGAGCCTCTCTCTGAGATCTTAATTGCCCTCTCTCTTGGATGGTTCATGATCAGGTAGGGAGGACTTACATGTTTGCCTGTCCACACGGTTGCCACAAAGAATCCATGTTGCATAGGTACGAGTAGGTAAAAATGCGACCTGTGTCCAAGGAAAGATTGCAAACCTTCTGGGCAGGCACAGGATGATTTCTATATCCTATAACACGCCTTGCACAAAGCTGCTTATGCATAAAAATCTGATGATACTCTCAGTGGGAGCTGTACATTCCTTTGCAATGAAAACAAGTTTTGTGGTTCCATCAGAAGGTGAAATTGTATGCCCATTTTATAGGGGGGAAATATGGGTTAGATGGTTCAGAAATGTGTAGCAGCTAAGCCAAATCAACTATTTTCTTCAGGGCTGAAGGTATATCAGTACTGCATCTATTAAGCCAAAGGATATATTATATTCATCAAGAACTTCTTGCACTTTACATTCTTTTAAAACTATGTCTGGCTCTTTCCACAGCTATAGGCTTCAGATATAATGGGATCTCTGTGGTCTATCTCCTCTTTCTTCTGCTTCTGCCACTGTGCCCCAAACCTACCACAGTCACAATGAAAGGTAGGTGAAGCCCTATATGTCATAAAGTCTAATTCTGAAAGTGGTACTGTTGGTGTTTCATTCCCTTACAGTACCGATCTTGTTAACTGGCATATGCACACTCTTAAAAAAAAATCCCAGATGGGTAACCATGTTATTCTGTAGCAGCAAAATAAGACATTGAGACCAATGGGATTTATTCCCACACAAGTTTATTCCCACACAAGTTACCTGCTGGGAACGGAGGAACTCCTGTTCCACCCCCATTGCCTACCGCCACTCCAGCAAGAAGTGGGAGGAACGGTGTCCCACAACATCATGACATCATTTCTGGCTGTGTAACTGGATGTGATGTCACTGCATTGTGGGATGCTCTAGAATTCCCTGAAACTTTATGATTTTTACCATAGAATTTAAGGGAAATCCTAGAGCATCCTGTCACATGGTGACATCACTCCCAGTAATGCAGCTGAAAATGATGGTATGTCATGGGACACTTTTTTATTGAATCTCTGTGCCTTGGTCTTCTAGGTGTTCCCAGCCAAGGCCTGGCAACCTTATTTGTGAGTCAGAGCTGACTTCACCAAATGCATGAAGTGTACATTCATTAGGCCATTGCATTTATATTAACAACAGAAAGGCTCTGAGTGAATGGATTACTCTTTAAATTGGTTCTTGCTTTAAAATAGCCTAAATCTCCACTCCCCCACATTTTTCTTATGAAGGTCAAAGTGAGGTTGTTATTCTGTCTCTACACTACTCTGACTCCTTTGAGGAGGGTAGGCTATAAATGTGAGGAATTAATTTAGGTTGGGCTTCTCAAATTATAGACTTTTGTCCTTCACTTTTTATTAACAAGGCATATTGACATACTTGAGAATAAAACCTTCACTGTTTTGTTTTTCAGGGTCTACCAGGCTTCTCCTTTGGGCAATCACCTACACTAGCTTCGCTTTCATTGTGGTACAAGTGGCCTTTCAAATCGCTTTCCACTACCACCCACCTGATGGTAACTTCAGTTCAATATCTTTCAACAATTTAACCTAGAGTAAAAAATGTGTTGTCACTGTAAACAATAATGTTTAAGAGGCCTGAATTTAGACAGTGCGTTGAAAAGAGTTTGGCATGTTCCATAGGGTTGAGGATCTCCAGATGGGCCCTGGAATTCTCCCAGAATTCCAATATATCCAGACTATATAGAGGTCTTTTCCTGGCATCTTCCGAGAATGCACACTATGGTCTCACATTCCTACTGAGCTCCCTTCCCTTCCCAAACTCCACTCTGTTCGGGCTCCACCTCCAGATCTCCAGGAACTTCCCAGCCCAGAGTTGGCAACCTTAATGTTTCCTCTTCCTTCCTTTACAGTTAAACAAGCAGGCAAACCAACCAACCAACCAACCAACCAACCAAGTGTGGGCATCTGTTCAAAGTCTAACAGTGCCCTTTGCAAAAATCGGTGCAAGGATTGCCTTTGCATCTACATCTGGAGTGGAAAATGAGTATTAGTTTCCACTATCTCAATCTGCAAGGCAGATACTGCATTACAGTGGATTTTGTCTCCCTCCCTGACATTGACAGAGCTGTGCCCTGAACATCCATGCAAAATTTTACTTTGATATATTTGTGTTTAAGAGCAGTATCATGCCATGCAGAGGATGGGTTGCCAGCTCTGGATTGGGAAATTCCTGGATATTTAGAGGTACAGCCTGTGGAGGGTGGGTTTTGGGGAGGGACCTCAGCAGGGTATAATGCCATAGAGTCCAGTCTCTGAAGCCACCTTTTTCTTCACAGGAATTGATCTCTGTAATGAGGAGATCAGCTGTAATTCTGGGAAATCTCCAGGTCATGTCTGGAGGTTGGCAACCCTATGAACTAAACACAATGTTTCACTCGGCCAGACTGGTTACCAAAACCTGCCTTTCTCTTGTCATTGTATCTGTTTTCTTACCTACGTCAACATGCTAGACCAGGGGTGTCGAACTCATTTGTTATGAGGGCTGGATCTGACATAAATGGTTGGGCCGGGCCATGTGTGTCATAAAATGTAATGCCAGGTAGCGGAGATAGAAGAAGAAGAAGAAGAAGAAGAAGAAGAAGAAGAAGAAGAGATTGGATTTATATCCTGCCCTTCACTCACTTGGAGTCTCAGAGCGGTTTACAAACTCCTTTCCCTTCCCCTCCCCACAACAGGCACCCTGTGAGGTAGGTGGGGCTGAGAGAGCTCTGAGACAACTGTCCTTGAGAGAACAACTGGTACAGAGCTATGGCTTGCCCAAGGTCATCCAGCAGCTGCAAGTGGAGGAGTGGGGAATCAAACCTGGTTCTCCCAGATTAGAGTCCGCACACTTAACCACTACACCAAACTGGCTAAACTTTATAAACGACACAAACATAACATTTTTTTTTACTTAAAATAAAAACATGCTTAGAACACATCAGCTCTCTTGCAATATTTTGTTTATTTAACAGTGCCTGATAACCTGCACCTCTTGCTCTGAATTATTGCATCAAAATGTCTGTGCTGTTGCAATCTTGAGTATGCTGTTTAGGTGTGTATCTGTAAGCTGCAACCTTACCATTGATTTATTGACATTCACCACAGAAATCTCATGCTCCTGAGTTTTGAGTCTAGCCCAAGGGAAAACATGAAATGGCTGAGTGATTGAGAGAGTCTGGCGAAGCAAGCTATGATGCAGCAGCAGCAGCAGTAGCAGAACTGGAAGATGGAGATGGCCAGTTCTACTGTGGGCCTGATAGAAGCCCTTCGGGGGCCTAGTCCACCCCCCTGGCAGCATGTTTGACACCCCTGTGCTAGGCCGTGTGTATATAGGCCTGTTCAGTGTCAATTTGCAAAATTCTGTTTTTTGGGCACAGCAAGTGATGGAACCCAGCATGATGTAAAGGAAGGTTGCCAGCAAAGACTTAAGTGTGAATGTTCACAGAGAGAGAGAGAATCAGATAATGTCTGTTTCTTTTTCACAGATTCCTTATGGGAGAAAGTGCTGTGCCATTTTGGTTTCCTAAGGTAAGATACCAATTTTATTCTTGTTGAATACAGTTTTGTTTTTTTCTAAAGCAAAAGAATCCTCAAAACCTCACTGTTGCCCAACTGAACACATTCAAATTGACTCCTGAAACTAGTTACTGAGGACCGTAAAAGGGAACTAGGGGTGGACTCACAAATTGTTATTATTATTATTATTATTTAAATTTCTGAATCGCCCCATCCCTGAGTACACAGGGATCTGGGCAATTCACAACAGGTTACCGCATACAAAAATACAGATTAAAATCAGCAATCAATTAATCTTAATTACACAATCTCCAGATGGCGTCTATAATTTAATTTAAAAATTTACTCCGGACTGTTCTTCCGTCTCATGGGCAGGTTAAGGAGAGGGCCGAAGCGGGCAAGGTAGGAGTAAAGAGGAGGGTGCCAGCTATGATGGAAGCCGTTGATGTCCTCAACCAAAAGCCTGGTGGAACATCTCTGCCTGTTGGATATTGTACTACAGCTGTGTTCTGGCAGACACTCACCAATGGATTCTCCTGTGCAGACATAAGAACATAAGAACATACAAGAAGCCAATGTTGGATCAGGCCAGTGGCCCATCCAGTCCAACACTCTATGGCATTGTGACACAGTGGCCAAATATACCAAGCGCCATCAGGAGGTCCAGCAGTGGGGCCAGGACACTAGAAGCTCTCCCACTGTTGCCCCCCCCCCCAAGCACCAAGAATACAGAGCATCACTTGCCCCAGACTGAGAGTTCCTATCTATACTTTGTGGCTAAGAGCCACTGATGGACCTCTGCTCCATGTGTTTATCTAATTCCCTCTTGAAGCCATCCATGCTTGTAGCTGCCACTACCTCCTGTGGCAGTGAACTGAAGGCAATCCAGCTACATATGATTGTTACAGTGCAATGACAGAGCAGTATGCAATGAAGGGTGGATGGAGTCTTACTCTCAGACAGTCTGACTGCTACCACCCTTCCTCCCTCTGACTCTCATGGGCCGTTCGGCAGGCCACAGCCATCTCCTGTTCCACCTGCTGTCACAACTTGGACTTGCTTTCTTGAATAGGCCTTTACTTCTGAGCAGGCTATGTTCATGCCCCCTACTTCTCCAAGAGGGTAGGCGTTCCAGGGGCAATGCTTGTCCTATTCGATTCCCTTTGGAGGGGAGAGTGCTGGAGAATTATGTCCTTTTTTGTAGCTTTGTTTCATTTACAAATATATAATTTTATTTACAAATATATTTAAATATTTTTATATTTACAAATATATTTATATTCACAAATATATTTACAAATATATACAAGTGGGGCAAAGAGGCACTCCTACAGGGTGGCAGATGTGTCACCCCCACCCCATGTAAGGGGGGGAGAAAGAGAGAGATCGTACACCTAGAGTTGTCAGTGTCCAGATAGTAGCTGGAGATCTCCTGGGATTACAACTGATCTTCAGGCCACAGAGATCAGTTCACCTGGACAAAATGGCCACTTCAGAGGGTGGACTTTATGGCATTATACCCCAGTGAAGTCCTTCCCCTCCCCAAACCCTGCCGTCCTCAGGCTCCACCACCAAAATCTCCAGGTATGTTCCAACCTGGAGCTGGCAACCCCACTACACCTCAAGGGCTTCAGCCAACTGACTGTTCTATTTGCCTCTCTCTCTCTCCCTCTCTCAGGGCTGCCAGCCTCCAGGTGGGGCCTGGCGATCTCCCACTTTTACAACTGATCTCCAGCTGACAGAGATCAGCTCCCCTGGAGAAAATGGCTGCTTTGAAGGGTGGACTCTATGGAATTGTGACACGCTGAGGCCCTTCCCCTCCCCAAATCCCTCTCTCTCCTGGATCCACCCCCAAAGTTTCCAGATCTTTTCCAACCCAGACCTGGCAACCCTACTCTCTCTGTTTCTTCCAGTGTCTAAACTGCTCTCCCTCTCTCCCTCTCCCTCCTTCCCTCTTCCCTCCTTTCCTCCCTCCCTCCCTCTCTCTCTCTCTCTCTCTCTCACACACACACACCCTGTTCCCGTCTTTCAGTTTGGAGGTGCTCACCTTTTCCAAGCCCTGACAGGAAATGGTCCTGAGCCATTTTCAGACACTGAAGGCTGGCTGAGGAGATATCAGCAATCATATCAACACATTATGATGCCTTTTGTTTTGCAGAAGAGCCCGTAATTAGACAGTAATCAGAATCCAAGGGAATTTAACAGTAGATGGCTTCAGTCCTTTCAGGTTAGCTAGAATGTAGACGGCACTCTAGTCCCAAATATTCGCATGGGAGTTCATCGATTTCAGTGAAATTTGTTTCCTTGTTGAAGGCTTTTGGGCACATGTATGGAGCCAGACTGTTGGGCTGTCTTGCTCAGTACTGCCTCCTTGGAGTGACAGTACCTCCTTAGATACAGGAAGGTGTGACAGAATTACTCAGGCTGGACACGGCCCCGAAGACTTGTTCCTGCCAAAAATTTCCACCTGCCCCACTACACCAAGTTTCCCAGTGAGAATTTTAAAAATGCTTGAGGGGAGGGTGTCTGGGTATAAACCCACCCAAGTCTGGACTGATGAGGGACAGTGAGGTACACTGACAGGAATAACATAGTTTGCTTTTGAAAGTGAACAAGAATGAAACATATTCAGGAAGACACATAACTGAGGTGAATATAATAAAGTCTGAGTCCAGTGGCACCTTTAAAACCAGCAAAGCTTCATTCTGGGTATAACCTTTCATGCGCCACTGGACTCAGACTTTGTTCTGTTGCTTCAGACCAACATGGCTACCCACCTGAATTTATCTTCTTTGAGGTAAATATTAACACTTAAGAGTTGTGAGGTGTTAGGATTCAAACCTTTCATTACTCAGGAAAAACACTTCCTCAGGCAGGTTTATAACATAAATATAGCGGGAACTTAGTTGCTACTTAGTCTCACACTAGATCCAGCAAACCCTGCCAGCATACTGGAACACCTCAGTTACCCAAACAGGAAAACAGAGTGGGCAGCCTGTTACTTTATTGCTGTTTCAGCTGCAATGGAGTAAATAGACCAGAAGCAGACTGGCCATTTAACTTACAAGGAAATTTCCTGGTGGGCCATTGCCCTAGGGGGTGGTTGTGACCAAACCCTGGCAACTCTGACAGTGCCTCAGCCCTTCGTGAGGAAAAGAGATTTCCTGCCCCAAGCTCCTGTTGCCTACCCTCCCAAGGAGTATTAGGAGATGATTTTTTAAAAAACCAGTAGCATCGCCAGTATGACAATGTCACTTCTGGGGGAAACCTGGAAGTGACGGCTGGTAGCTCTGGGAATCATGGACTACTCTATGGTTTTACCACAGAGTTTCTGGTAATTTTTAGAGCTACCTGCCATCATTTCCAGGTTTCCCTGGAAGTGACTTCCAATGCTACTCTCCCACCATGTCACTGTGCCCAACTCTCTGATCAGCTGCCAGGCTCACCTTGCCAACCCTACTCAGGAGTCACTTTGCTCAGACCATTTATTGGTGATCCATGTAAGCTCACCAGCTATTTCCTCCTGCACTGTTGCTATTTTGTGGGATGAGGCAAAAAGTGAGCCAGTGTCCACTGTTGGTGCCACTAAGTTCAGTTGCCCCTGAAGTGCTGGCTCACATTACCACAGGGGCTGCAGCACTGGGCTTGTTCCAGGGCCATTTTCACTTCTCAGTCCACTCCTGAAGCAGACGCTTGTGTTGCTATAGCTACAGCAGCATCCAATACGTTGTACATAGGACAAGATCAAGAGCCTGCGCCTTACTTGACTGTAAAATCTTAAGTCCTCAAGATGCTAACATGTCTTCTCTTCTGTAGATTTAGCAGTCTCGATGTTGGAAACATCATACGACTTTTGGCTCCTGACATTGGAATGTTCCTTACCGGCCTCATAGTCACACGATTTAGTAAAAGGATGGTGAGGCTCCATGACCGGAAAGCCCAGCTTCCCTCTGGAATCCAAAATCTGTCTGTCTGTGATGAGGAAAAGGAGGATGAAGAGGAGGAAGAGGAAATGGTAGTGATGTAGATGTGTAATTGGTTTCTTTGCCACAAGTGATGGCTTTCTAAGTACGCTTGATATTGCATGAGGATTGGAAAGGGGAAAGGGCGTGTGCTTTCCTTTGTCTCTTACAACTAGACATGCAGTGGGAATGTTTGTTACCTGTTCTGAGCCACACTGGGAAAACATGTGCAATACAATTGCCAAGCTCCAGTTGGGGGTCTGGAAATCTCCTGGAGTTACAACTGATCTCCAGATTATGCAGATAATTTCCCCTGGATAAGATGGCGGCTTGGGAGGGTGGACTCTTTGGCATCATATCCCATTCAAGTCCCTCCCCTCCCCAAACTTCTCCCTTCTCAGGTTCCACATCCAAATCTCCAGGTATTTTCCAACCCAGACCTGTCAGCCCAAATGTGTAAATACTCGTAAATTAGTAGCATTGGCCTTTAGGCTTTTATACTAGTTTAGTTATCATAGCTTCCCTCAAAGTATTTTGAGGATTGTTTGGTTAAGGGATTGATAATTCTGTTAGAAAGCTATAATTCCCAGGATTCCTGGGGTGAGATGAATAATTATTAAACTATGTAAGTTAGAGGTTAAACTTCAGAAGATTGGGTGATAGGAGTAATGCAGTACCATCTTAAGCAGAGTTATAACCTTCTAAGCCTATTGGCATCATTAGAGCCAGCTTGGTGTAGTAGTTAAGAGCAGTGGACTCTAATCTGGAGCACCGGATTTGATTCCCACTCCTCCTCCGGGTGACCTTGGGCCAGTCACAGTTCTCTCAGAGTTCTCTCAGCCCCACCTACCTCACAGGGTGTCTGTTTGGAGAGGAAGAGATTGGAAGCCGTTCTGAGACTCCTTTGGGTAGTGAAGAGCAGGGTTTAAAAACCAGCTTTTCTTCTTCTTCTAGAGAAGGGTGTCATTCTACTTTGGGTTGAAATGGCAATATTGCAGGAAAAGTAGATTTGTTGCTGTGCGTGATTTTAAACTGTGGTTAGACATATGCTGTCCTGACCTGGATGGGCCAGGTGAATCTGATCTCATCAGATCTCAGAAGCTAAGCAGGGCCAACCCCAAGTGAGTACTTGGATGGGAGCTTAGGATCTGCTACACAGAGGCAGGCAATGGCAAACCACCCCTGAATGTTTCTTGCCTTGAAAACCCTATGGGGTTGTATTAAGTTGGCTATGACTTGGCAGCACTTTCTACCATATGTGTGATTTTTTGCAGCAGAAATAGTCTTCAAAATTGTGAGGCTCTTCCTTCATTGGTGCTACCCCCTGGCCTTCAGCCACTGCCCTGCATTACTTCCCTGGGATCTCTGTGGGCCCAGAATTGGAAAGGGGGAGATGCAGGATTGCACCACCCAAGACCTCCCTCTCCTTCCTGGAGTAGTGCTCCTCCAAGATATGCCACACTCCTCCTCCCTGGCTCGGTTGTGGAGCCACCATTTATGCTTCCTCCCCATCCCCATCAGTCAGCCCCAGCCCCACCCTCTGGCCTAGGGTTGTCATCTTTCAGGTGGTATAGGGATGCCAACTGCAGGCTGGGAAATACCTGGAGCTATGGGGTGGGGGAGATTGAGGAGGGCAGGGTTTGGGGAGGGGAGGGACTTCAGTGGGGTATAATGTCCACCCTCCAAAGCAGCCATTTTCTCTAGGAGGACAGATCTTGGTTGTCTGGAGATCAGTTACAACACCAGTAGATATCCAGGTGCCACCTGGAGGCTGGCAACCCTAAGGTGGTAACTGGAGATCTTCTGGGATTACAACTGATCTCCAGGTGACAGAGATCAGTTCCCCTGGAGAAAATGGCCACTTGGGAAGGTAGATTCTATGGCATTATACACCATTGAAGTTCTTCCTCTCCACAACACCCCCTCCTCAGGCTCCTCCCCCCCAAAAAATTTCCAGGTGTTTCCAACCTGGAGCTGGCAACCTTACAAATCTGGCCATGCCCCTGCAGCCTGAGCCATTATCTGGGCCAGGGGTTGGAGCATTACTTCCCCCAATCTTCTGTCCCACCCTTCCTGTCTCCCCCACCCCCACCTTTCTCTCACTGGCCAGTTCCTGGGAGGCCTTCAGCCAGGCCTTCCCTGTCTGGCATCTCCAAGGTTCTTGCCTGGCTGGACTCCTCCCATGCTGGTTGCCCCCATGCCTGCCGGCTGGCCCAGTGGCCTCTGAGTCTTGGTCTTCCCTAGCATTGTCTTTGTTGTCCTGGTGAGGAAAGACACACAAAGAAGCTGTGCTGAAAAATTTATACAATCATAAAGAAAACTCATGGTACTGTTATTCCTAAACTCTAGACATAAAAAACCACTACTAGAATGTAGGTATAATGCTGGTATGACGAGAGTCGACAAGAATCTCTGGAATGTCGTCTCGTTTCGATTCCAAAGATCTTCATCCGAACCGGACCATTAATAACCTTACAAAAAAGTATACAATAAATTTTTAACTAGAGAATTGTACCCCTAATACGTACAAACTATCACAAAGATTAAAACTCTTTTCTTACTATACCAAAAATGCAGATAGCAACTGTTCAAAGACCAGGCACAGGGCAAACAGAGCCAGCTTCCATACAATTAACATCTATAAATACAAGCACAAAGCATTATAAAAGATTGCATAATGTTAAAGAGACTTAATCATCTATGAAAAATACCTACTGATGATGCCAAAACAGACTCACCCAAAGCGAGATAACACTAGAACCTTTTCACTCCAATTTTTTCACTACAATCAGGCCACCTGAAGCCTTAACAGGTGTTCCCACTACACAGCTATTTATCCCACTCATACACTGTACTTGACAAAATTAAAGGGACATACCCGAATTATAGAAAACAAGACAGTTCTAAGGCCGAATTTAAACCTCACAGATGGTAAGTTTTTAATCTCTATATCCAGAATGCCTCACGCTGCAACAGATGTTTATGCATGTCCAATTTAAAGAACTTTTTATGATGAATGACTTCCAACACCAGAAATACAAAGTCTGTAAATCTATGTCCCCTATTTGTAAAATTTTGTACCAACGGGGCCTCAATATATCCCTGTTTAATGTGGGAACGGTGTTCCGAAATCCGTGTCCTAATAGCATGTGTGGATTGCCCCACAAAGTGGAGCCCACAAGGACATTCTGAGATAAATTAATCTCTTCATAGAACAGGTGGCCAGAAAATTCACTTCCTTTTTGAAATTTGCCCCTGAGAAGTCCAAGACCTGAGTTTCCCATACTTGTGGACAGACCACATATCTATTGCATCTGAAGAAACCTGTGTAAATAGTTGTGGACTGAGTTGAAGGTGTAATGTCTGCTTTGACCAGCCAATCTCTAATACTCGCACTTTTATGGAAGGAAACAAATGGCTTATTCTCACATCCCAGGATATCATTGATAATATGCCAGTGTTTAAATACCAAATTCTGTATGGCATAAGCCAGAGGTGTATAGTCCAGAGCCTAATAAATTCTAGAAGAAGAAAGGTTGCCGGTCTCTTTAAATAAATCTGCACAGTTTTTACATTGTGCCCGTGCAAGGGCTTGGGAAACAATTCTCAAACGGTAACCCTTCTCTACAAATTGCTTACTCATAGTCTGGCATCCAACCTGAAATCCTCTTACCATGTAGAATTCCTTTTCAGGCATAAAAACTGCCCATATGGTATGTTGTTTCTCAAATGCCTAGCATGGGAAGATTGATTATGCAGGTATGAGTTCTTATCAGTGCTCTTACTGAAAGGCTTTACAGCTAACCGTGCATCATGTATGTAAACTGTAATGTCCAAAAAATCAATTTGATGTAAGTCACAACAATGGGTAAATTTAATGGACCCAAGTTGTAGATTAAGCCAGTCTAAAAAAGGTTGAACGCATCTAATGTCATCCAAAATTAAGAAATGTGTTGATCTGGCGCCAGGAGACAATGGCCCATTATGCATGGGTGTTTTCCCTTTGTTTTGCTATGCATCTCTGTTGACTGATTGATCCGACTGATTTATTAGATTTTTATCTTGCCCTCCTGGCCAGGGCCAGCTCAATTCGCTTTCCAGTTGCTGTTTCTCTGGGTTTTCTGAGAATGGTTTTGTACCAATTTCCCCCCTTGTATCGCTTCGGAGCCAAAGCTAATTCAAAAGCATACAGATTCACTCGGATTCCCCCCCGGGTCCCTTTGCTGCTCCTTGAAGGTCACTCCCCCACCCACATGGAGGTCATTTTGCCTGCTCTGTACCTTCCACCATTCATCGGTGTGCAAGCTCCATTGATTACTTTTCCCCTCGAAGTTTTACATTTTAATTTTTTTTTACAAGCGGCATGAGTCTAGTGATATGAGACTATTAAGAAAAACTGCGTTTTTTGGTTGTAACTGCAGAATAAATACACCAGAGGAAAAAAGAATAGTGCGTACAGCAGGCACAGAATCCAAAGTCAAGCTTAAAGGCTTGACTGCTTGGATCCTCTGCAGTAAGCTGTGTGTGTGTGATAGGCTGAGGTCGGCAGCCAGTGCCCAGGAGGCCCAGGAGGCAGGTGATGAGGCCTGTGCCCAGTTGCTGGGAGTTCTGGCTGAGTCCATGGTGGCTGCCTGAGGAATGAGGGAGATGTGTGTGGGGGTTCCACTTAGCTCCTGTAGCCCTGGGGAGGTCCTTTGCTGCCAGATCCTTGACTTAACAAAATCAAAGAATAAGGAAGTCCCACAAAATGGCTCAGAAGTGAGGATGGATTGATTTTCGTCTGCCCAGGATTTGTTTTGATCGACTACCTTGAAAGGGGTTACCTAACAAATGCAGTTACATTCCACGCAGCAGTCAAATTGGGCTCTACCTGTAAGCCATTTCCCCCCAAGACTAGAACAAAACATATTTTGTGGAAAACTTGAGAGTCACATGCAGGGCATGGCCACTTTGGGGTCAGTTTTAAGTATCGAGCAGGAGGCGATGAATCAAACAAACAGGCTTTTATTCAAACCATTGCTTCAGCTCAAAGACAGCTCTATGAGAGCGGCACCTTAATTTATACTGTTTCCAACTTATAACTTCAAACAATGTAACTATGTACAAACAATCCTATTGGACCTAAGCGAGGCTCAGCAATTGGTTACCTAGAGTGGCTTAAGGACCTATGAGAGTCTTTATTTGTTAGCCAATCAGAAAGGGCCTTTTGCATCCCAAAGTCTCTGCAAGCTGTGGCTGTAAGATAATAAGAATACAACAGTCAGGAAGGAATTTTTCTCCAGGCCAGTTTAGCTGGAGATCCTGGAGGTTTTTTTTGGCATCTTCTGGGCATGGAACAGCGGTCACTGGGTTTGTGTGTGGGGGGAGGTATTTGTGAATTTCCTGCACTGTGCAGGGGGTTGGACTAGAAGACCCTGGAGGTCCCTTCCAACTTTATGATTCTATTATTCTGATTCTATGATTCTAAGAAATGAACATTGATTGTGCATCATAAATAATAGTAATGGGCCAAATCCCTTAGAGCTGTTTGGCTAATGGAGGTGCCATCCTCCAATACAAGAGGTTATTCTCCTAATGGAAGAGCATTGTGCATCAAGGGAAGGTACCCCGAGCCAGAGAGAGGTGCCACCACTAGATGAGCAGGTCTTCCCAACAGAAATGTGGCAACGATTAACCCCATTGGCCCACTGCAGGATTCCTCTTCAGCAATAAATCTAAAATCCATCACCATAATATAACACTTATTGCATTGTGTTGCAAACCACATATCCATACCTTATGTCAAGATTCAAGCAGACTGTCCAGAGCATGAGTATTTGTTTTGGAATCCATGGAGCCTGATTTTATGCATGTTTACGTGTAGGCGCCAAGTATAATTTATCTGGGCCTGCTACAGATTTGCAATTTGGGGCACCCCAGTCCTGTTCACAGGCAGTGGCAAACTATCTCTGTTCATCTCTTGCCTCGACAACTCGACAGGGGTGCTGTAAGTCAGCTGCGACTTGATGGCACTTTCCACCAGTGATTGTGAACAGGCCTGCTGTCTCAATGACTTTATAAATGGCACTGACCTGAACATGATCTTGTCAGATCTTGGAAGCTAAGCAGGGTCGGCCCTAGTCAGTATTTGGATGGGAGACCACCAAAGAGTCCCAGGGTTGCTACGCAGAGGCAGACAATTGCAAACCATCTCTGAACGTCTCTTGCATTGAAAACCCTATGGGGTCACAATAAGTGGGCTAGAAATTGATGGCAAAACAACAACAACAAAAAACCTTTGAGAGCTCAGAAGAAATACCCTTGGTGGTCTTGATAGACCAGCGTTCAAAATACAGCCATCGGCTCTGAAACAGAAGCACTCGTCCATGCTTAGTGTGACTGATTCCACAACATTCCTTCCTTAGAAGAAGTCAGGCTTCACTGTAAATGTACAATAATTAAAAAAATGTTTTCCTTCTTTTTTTGGCTCTTACTTTAAACAGGATGAGATCGCTGGAACAGGATGAGATTGCTGGAACAAATTTTCACACGCTAACCTGTTCATGGAGTTTATTTCGTTTATTTATTTAACATTGATGAGACGACCCGATGCGTTGTGACCAATTTGCCCCCAATAAGGTCTTTGTTGTAAATACCCTATTTGGGGGAAAGCATCTTTTCCTTAATGCGAGCAGAACTGAATCCGATGTGCTGTCAACTTGGCTTGGCTCTTCATCATCATGAGGTCTGACCCTTGTGTAACTGGTTCCACATTTATAGGAATCTGAAGCAGAAACCGAAGATACAGATGATGAAGGGACGGACAGTTTACTGGAGAAGGAGCATCAGGGAAGAAATCCTAATGCTGGCCAATCAGGTTTATTCCAGAAAATCACACTTTTTCTAGTGGGCTTGAAGATCCTCTTTGGAGGGGTCCGAGATACTGCTAGCAAGGTGGTGGCCACGGTTTTATTAGGCTTAGCAGGTAAAAAAAAAAAAAGCCTTCCAGGATTGGTTCACACACATATATTTGTGACTTGAGGACTAAAGGGTTAGTTTGCCTGTGTGAACGAGTCATATAAAATTAACAGCACAGAACTTTCATATCTTCTCAAATGGCTTGTTTTTATGTGAAATCAGTTCACACGTTCAGTTGCCAGCAATCAAGAACTGTTCCACATGTACACGCATATACATTATCCATTCAGAGCAAGAGTCCAGTAGCACCTTAAAGACTAACAAAATACGTGGCAGGGTGTGAGCTTTCATGAGTCACTATTCACTTCTTCAGATATCATGAAAGCTCATAGGTATCTGAAAAAGTGAGCCATGACGCATGAAAGCTCATACCCTGCCACGTATTTTGTTAGTCTTTAAGGTGCTACTGGATTCTTGCTCTTTTCTGCTGCTACAGACAGATGAATACAGCTACCCGTCTTGATCTATTATCCATTCAGTTATCAAGTTTTGATACCATTCTTTCCTCAAGCAGCTCAGGGTGGTATACACGCTTATGCCCTCCTTTATTTTATTTTTTTATCTCCACAGTTCCTTTCTGAAGTAGAATGTGCTGAGAGTGAATGACACTGGAGATTTGACATTGGACATTGGAGACTTGATTGCCTGTGCAGATTTTTTAAAATGTTGCTTTGGCACCCAGCTTCCACCACAGCACAAGTATCTTTACTGTGTGACTGAAGGGAAACGGTGGCAGCCATTTTATAGCTGGCTCTGCCTCTTAAAGCAGCTATATGGTGGCAGCCATTTTGTGTCTGCACCCACCATGCTGTGTTAGTGCCTGGATTCTCAAAAAGGTTGGGGAGCCAGTTTGGTATAGTGGTTAAGAGTGCAGACTCTAATCTGGGAGAACTGGGTTTGATTCCCCATGTCTCCACATGCAGCTGCTGGCATGACCTTGGGTCAGTTACAAGTTCTGTCAGAGCTGTTCTCTCAAGAGCAGTTCTCTCAGAGCTCTCTCAGCCCTACCTACCTCAAAGGGTGTCTGTTGTGGGGAGCGGAAGGGAAAGGAAACTGTAAGCCACTCTGAAACTCTGAGTGAAGGGCAGGGTATAAATCCAATCTCTTCTTCTTCTAGCTCAAGACTAGCAAATTGAGTTTCATGGCAAAGTGGGATTTGAACTTTGTCACATGAAGCTGCCTTTGAGTCAGGCTACTGGCCTGTCAAGGTTGGTATTGTCTATTCTGACTGGCAGTGACTCTCCAGGCTGCCAGGTAGAGGTCTTTCTCATCATCTGCTTCTAACTAGATCAGGGGTCACCACTGTTTTCGTATCTGTGTGATCCTTTGGAATTCTGACATGGCGTGGTGGGTGCAGTGACAAAATGGTTGCCGCAGAATGGCTGCCATGGGAGGTGGGGCCGGCCACAAAATGATCGCTACAGCTTAACTTCAGTCTCACAGTGAAGATCCTTGTGCTATGGTGGCAGCTGCTGCCAAAGCAACATTTTTAAAAAATCTGCACAGCCAATCAAATCTCCAACAGTCAATCAGAAGACTTGCTAGACAGAAACCCTACCTGGGGCCGTCCATTTCCTAAAACCTCTTGGTGGGTACCAGAAAAAGTGCCAGCAGGTGCCTGGGCAACCTTGGGCACCACATTGGGGAGTCAAGAACTAGAGGTGTTGAGTATTGGACTTGGGTCCATCTGCATGCAAAGACACCCCAGTTTCTGGGTCAAACTCCCCCCACTAGCACCTCAGTTTTGTTGGGATTAGGTTTTGACTTGTTAGCCCTCATGCATCCCAAAACTGCTTCCAGGCACCTGTTCACATTTTCCACAGCTTCCCTGGGATCTACTGGATGCACAAGATAGAGCTGAGTGTCATCTGCATATTGGTGGCAAACCCAGCTGTTGCCTGGTAGGATAGTTTTCTATTCACGAGCAATGTTGCTATCTTTTATTGAGAGGAGCATTCAGACAGACAACTGCTCAACTGTAGTCTGAAGAGCTACAGTCCAGAATCAGTTACTGTTGGATTATGCTAATTGCATTAACTGGGGTTCATCTCCAAAAAAAAAAAAAAGGAATTGCAACCATCATATGAATGCCAAGGTTTGACATGTATGCTTGGCCCGCCTTCTGCACTTTTTATCTTGTCTTGTTTTATTTTGCTCAGGCATAATCCTCCCTTCTGTGATGTCTGCAGTTTATTTCTTCCTCTTCATGGGCTTGTGCTCGTGGTGGTCTTGCCATCGTCCAATCAGCCCCATCATGTTCAATAGCTTGTGTGTGATGGTCGCAATATTCAACGCGGGGCATTTAACTGTCCTGTATCTGTACCAGCTGCCGTTCATTCAGGGCCTCGTTCCTGCTGAAGACCTCTATGCCAGGTAAAAAGTTCTTTTTTTTTTTTTTATAAAGTTTATTTTAGTTGTTTTTATACATTATACATTTCTCTAAGATTAACCGTTACATATTACTGGAGCCCTTCACCATCATTTAACCAAACATAAAATTTAGACCATGTCAACGATGGATCTGATTTACATTTGCATTCAAAAGAAATCCCAATTTACATAGTTCTGCCCATTCTAACAATCTGGCAATCACTACGTCTTTTCCGGGCAATGATGCCGCTTTCCATGCTTTGGCCCGAGAGATCCTGGCCGCCGTCAAAGTATATACAAGTAATTTTTGATCACGTCTCGCCATTCCTTCTGGAAACATATTTAACAAACATATTTCTGGCTGTAAAGGAATATCTAATCCCAACATTTCCTTAACCATTGTATTCACCATTTTCCAATATCCCTGCATTTTCCTACAATTCCACCACATATGGTAATACGTTCCAATTTCTAACCCACATAACCAACATTTACTTGAGACACTCTTATAACATTTATGGAGCCTATCGGGTGACCAATGCCATCTGTAAAATAGCTTATAGATATTCTCTTTATAGTTTACCGCCCCTAAAAATTTGGCCGATCTCCATATTTTTGCCCACTGATCAATTTGTATATTATGCCCAAAATCCTCCATCCATTTTATCATTGTATTTTTAACTTTCTCTTCTTGCATTTCATAGATTAATATAATCTTATAGTTATTTTTAAGTTTATTACTATTCATCCAATTTAGATCTAATTGGTTTGGGGACACTTCAAAGCCGATTTTTCTATCTAAATTATATCTGGAGTTTAACTGATTATTTTCCCACCAGGATAGTTGTAAATTTGTTTCTTTAGAAATTTGTTCCATAGTTTTCAATTCACCCTTTTTATCTAATATTTTGTCATAACACACCGTGTTTTTTGCATTAATAAGTGATGGTTTAATGAAAGCCTCTAGTGGTGAAACCCATCTAGGAATTTTCGTGTAGAATTTTTCTTTTATTGATAACCAGTTTCTTAAAAGGGCAGCTCTTAGGGCATGCGTGCTAAAATTTGTGTGGATCTTATGTTTATTATACCATAAGTACGCATGCCAACCCATGTACAAATCGTGCCCCTCTAACGCCAGAATCCTTTTATTATCCAGCATTAGCCACTCTCTTAACCAAAGTAAGGCCGCTGATTTCCCATAAATTTCCCAATTGGGTAGCGCGATCCCCCCTTCCTCCTTCAGATCCTGTAAAAGTTTCCATTTTACCCTAGGTTTTTTAGGGAACCAAATAAATTTTTTCGTAAGTTCATTAATTTTTTTAATAAAATTTCGCATTTTCTTTTAATAGAGGGATCGTTTGAGCCAAGAACAAAAATCTTGGGAGAATATTCATTTTAATAGCGGCCACTCTACCTAGCCAAGAAAGCTTTAGGTTTTTCCATTTATCAAGATCTTTTTTGATTTCTTTTAGTAGGGTGTCATAATTGTCTTCTATCAATGAACTGGTTTTATTTGTACATACAACCCCCAGATATTTTACTTTTTTCACAATCTCAATTCCGAATTTATTCTGGATCTTCAACTGTTCTTTAAGAGGGTAGTTTTTTGATAATATCTTTGTTTTTTTCAAGTTTATTTTTAGACCCGAAACTCTCCCATACTCTGCAATTACCTCCAGTAGTCTACCAAGCGATGTTTCTGGTTCTTCCATTATGAACATTATGTCATCCGCATAGGCACAGATCTTATATTCTTGCCCTTTATTACAGAGACCTTTAATATTTTTATCTTCCCTAATTTGTTCGCAAAGTGTTTCTAGTGTAAATATAAACAATAACGGGGATAAGGGACACCCTTGCCTAGAGCCTTTCTCAATCTTGATCTCTTTTGTAATATCAGAGTTTATTCGTAACCTAGCTGTTTGTTTGTTATAAATTGCTTTAATCATAGCTTCAAATTTTTCTCCGACATTATATTCAGCTAATTTAGTTTTTAGAAAGTCCCAAGATAAACTATCAAAGGCCTTTTCTGCATCCATAAACATTATTATAGCAGGTTTTTCTGGATGCGCCTCATAATATTCCAACACATTAATTAGTGTCCTCCAATTCTCTCGGAGGTATCTATTTGGCAAGAACCCTACTTGATCTCTATTAATAAGCTGCGATAATACCCTTTTAAGTCTTTCCGCGAGTATACTGGCATAGATTTTATAGTCCGCATTTAAGAGAGATATCGGTCTATAGTTACCGATATTATCTAGATTATCCTCCCCTTTCGGGATTAAAGCAACCAAGGCTTCGCCCCAGGATTCTGGGGCAGAGCTCATGTTGCCTATATTTTTCACCAGTTCTTTAAATACTAAGGATATTTGTCCCTCAAAGATCTTATAAAATTCACTAGGAATACCATCTGGGCCCGGCGTCTTATTAGGTTTTTGTCTTTTAATAGCTTCCACCACCTCACATATTGATATTGGATCGTTTAAATATCTTCTTTGTTCTTCGGTCAATTTGTTTATTTTTATTTTTTCTCTAAAGTAGTTTCTACTCTGATTCTCTTCTTTATTTTCTTGTTTATAAACATTGGTAAAATATTCTTCCGTGATTTTTTTTAGATCATTTAATAAATACTTATTTTCTCCTTTACCATCTTTTAATGTAATTATATGTTTCTTTCCCTCTTCCTTTTTAAGTTTATAAGCCAGCCATCTTGATGGCTTATTGGCGTTTTCAAAAAAGAATAGTTTATTATATTCTATATTTTTAGCTATTTCTTTACTTAATAGTAAATTTAATTCATGTTGCTTGTATGTTATTCTTCGTTTAACCTCTTGTTCCTCCTTTCCTTTCAATCTATTCATTTCTTCTGTTTTAATTTGCTCCACCAAACGTTTATACTCCCTATTTTCTTGTTTTCGCTTCCATGAAGTGAAACTAATCAGCTTCCCTCTTATATAGGCCTTAAACGTGTCCCATACCGTATTAAGAGAAATTTGAGGTTGAATATTGATTTTGAAAAAATCCTTTATATCCCCTTTTAGGGATTCTACAAAATTTGAGTCTTTTAGAATAAATCTGTTCATGGTCCATCTAAAGGCCTTTTTTACCTCTCTAAGGGTTAGCAAAATTGGATTGTGATCTGCAAATGTTAAGGGACAGATTTCAAAATCCAACATCTCCAGTATTATGGATCTGGATACCCATGCCATGTCTATTCTTGACCAAGATTTGTGTCTACTTGAGAAGAAAGTATATGCCATCTTATCTTTGTACTTAGTTCTCCAAGCATCCACAAGGTCTTGCTCTTCAGCCATTTGGAAAAATATCTCAGGAAGACTTTGACCTTTGTTACTTTTTCCCCCTAATTTAGATTGGGTTTTTTTATCTAATTTTCTCTCTACAATTGCGTTAAAGTCTCCAATAACGCATATTTTATCATGTTTTTTAGTACTCAATACTTCAGCTAGTTCTCTATAAAATTGACCTTGGTTGGCATTGGGCGCATAGATGTTTACTATAATATATTCCCTTCCATTCCTGTATACATTAATTACCACTATTCTACCATCCTTGGATGCATACACAAGCTGCGGGTTTAACGAATCCTTAACATATGTCACCACCCCTCTCTTTTTTTCCATGTCGTCTGCAGCAACAAAAGCAGACCCCAGCTTTTTGTGATTCAGATATTTTATATGTTCCTTTTTAATATGAGTTTCCTGGAGGCATACTATATCAGCTTTTGTTTTTACTAGTTGGTGGAAAATGCGCCTTCTTTTTTGTGGCGCATTAAGGCCATTTACATTTACGGATAATATTTTAAATTCTTTAAGGCTCGGCTCCATTCTGGGTTCTTGTGTCCTTCTGGCGTATCTTTAGTTGGTTCCTAGTTTGGATTTGCGGTGATGATGGCGTTTCCTCTCTTGCAGCTTTTTTCCTTCCTTTCTTTGCTCTATCCTTCTTTCGCTCCTCCTTGTTTTCTTTAGTCTTCTTTTTCTTTTTCTGATTGCGATGATTCTTCTACCTCTTCTTCCCTCTCGTCGTATAGACCCAGATCTGCTCCATATGTTTCCACAAAGTTTTCCAATTTGAAGATTGAGTTTATCTTATGCCTTCTTCCTCTGTGTTCAAAAAATAAGCCTTCCGGAACAAGCCATCTGTATTCTGTTTTGTGGTCTCGTAAAGCTCTTGCTAGGTGTTGGTAGGCTCTTCTCTTCTCTCTTACCCGCCACGGTACCTCCTTCAAAAATCTAATTTCCTCCCCCTGGATTTTAACTTGTTTTTCATACGACGCTCTCATGATCTGATCTCTTACTTCTTTTCTATTAAATCTTATGTGGACTTCACGGGGAGTGTTATATTTCCTAGCGTGTACAGTTCCTCTTCTGTACGCTCCCTCAATTTCCTTCATCAGTTCTTGTTTGGTGCTAATCTTGAGATGCTCCGCAATTAGTTCCGCCACTTCCTCTTTAAGATTGGCACCTAAGTTCTCAGGAATATTTTGGCACCTTATAATCTGCGCCGCTTTATCCATTTCCAAGACTATAAGAGACTCTTCCAACCTCTCATTCTTTGCCTTCCATTCCTGAAAATCTAGATCCATTTCTCGTAGCTTGGCATGAGTTTGCCTACCTTTGTTCGCTAACGTGTGGATTTCAGATTGTAGCTCTGTCTTATTCTGTGTAACTTGCACTTTCACTTCTTCGACTTCAGCTTTGAGTTGAGTATTCATCTCATCCATTTTGTTGTAAAATAATTCGAATTCTTTTTTGATCATAATTGGTATTTTCTCCTCCACCTTCTCCATTAGCACCGGGAGTGTGCTTTCCATCACTGCTTTGATGGCGGCAGAGACTGAGTCATCAATCATGGTCTTTATGTCTTTTGCCGAAAGTCCTGGATTGCTCGTCATCGGGGGCGGTTTCATTTGTCCAATATTAGATGTCTGGGAAGGAGAGGGAACCGAGCCTTTCCTAGCCACTCCGGGGATCCCACTAGCCATTGACTCTTTTATCCTAGTTAACTTATTAAAGCGAAAAGAGCAAGAACTACCTTACCCTTACCTCCTTATTTAAATTGGATTAAATTAGGTTCTTAATTTAAGATATGTAATTATGTAGATCTACAAGATAAATAAATTCAAATTTGACTCAATTAATTAAGTGTAGCAATTAATTAGCTAATTAATTAATTACTAATTAGTTGTTAATTAAATAAATATCCAATTGGACCCTTCTCTACTCTCAGTATTGATTAGTCACCCGATTTGCCACTTCAATTGAAAATCAATTAATAGGTAATGAAGAAGAAAAAATCAAATAAATCAGTGCATTGAGTACTGTAGACTAATATATTAGCAAATAGCAACAAATACTGTAAACTAATATGACAGCAAATTAATTCTCTCAATCAATATAAATTTGCCCAATCTAACAATTTACCCCAAACAATTAATTAACTATAGTCAACAACAATTAATTAATTATCCACAATAACCAGTTGATAAACAGAAAACAGTTTAAACAGCCCCAGTAACCTTATTAGACTTTACAATTTCCAAGCTTTACTTGCTCTAAGCGCACTTCAGCACTTTAATTATTAAACTTCGCTAGTCTTCTGTCATCTGTCTTCCTAGTCCTCCACTACTCCGCTTTTCTTCTGCGAGATCCAGCCGCCGGGGTCCACACTGTTGACTCACAGCTAGGTCTCTCCGTCGCTGTCCGCCTCCTCTACTGGCTTTACTCCACTGTCACGCTGACTCCGTATGCCACACAAACACCGTAGTCCACCGTAGGCCACTTCCTCCGTTGCTCCGTCCTTCACGCCTGCGTTCTCTCCATCCTCCGCGCCTGCACTCTCTGCGGCCCCACCCGACACCGATCCTCCTCAGACGTAAATCTTTCCTCAGGGCTCCCCGTCACCTCCAGACACCCCAGGATCGGTTTATCAGCCTCCGCTCAGCACGAACACACCGGAAAGACCAAAATAAACACAGAAAAAGAAAGACGGTTAGTGCAGCGACCCCTTATGTTGCGTTATTCAGCCCCCCCCTACTTCCACCTCCGGCCGCTCGTTACTAGGAGGGAGCCTCTAGCGTCTTTCTCCCTCTCTCTTTCCTTTAGAATGTTATATTTTGGTTGGGCTTATACAAAACAAATACATTAAATGAATACTTAACTTTTTGAGAGTCGCTTTGAAGGTCTGTAAATCTTTTTGGCTCCTCAAGGTTCCTTCCCCTCTTCTCCCGTCGACACCAAGTCTTGGTCTCGTAGGTATTCCGCCACGGTCTCTGCTCAGAGCGTAGTAATTTCTGGGGGAGTTTTGCCTCACTCCCCCTCTTCAACTACCAGAAGCTCTCTGCTTCCCCCAACCCCACAGGTTAGGGGAAAGGCAACTGTAAAGCCTAGAAAACCGGGGGGGGGGGGTTAGTGCAGACACGGGAGCTCACTCTCCCTGCGTCTGCCTCGAGGGAAGGCGGAACCGGAACTCCCGGTAAAAAGTTCTTGTTTGCATCCCGGAAAATAGAATCTAGTTAGTAGGGTTTGTTTCGAGGCTGAAAAACAGAAATAGCATTTGAATCGTGGAGAAAGGTTTGAAAAGAACATCAATTCACCGAGACAAAATACTTTATGATGTTAGATCCAGGTGGTCAGCCATGTTGTTCTGAAACAGCAGAACAAATTTAGAGTCCATTGGCACCTTTAAGACCAATAAAGTTTTATTCAAGGTATGAGCTTTTGTGTGCAAGGCATGCTTTTTCAAACACATTGGAATCGAAGTTAGAGCTCAAACTTCTAGACAGAGGCCGAACAGCAAATTAACATGTAACATGATGAAGACGTGCAAAGACAAACTAAATGACAAGCAAAGCTTATAAGGTCAACAGTTGTTAAGCAATAAATATGTCAAAATAGCAGATAAATGGGTAAAGGTATCTTTTCCAAATTCTAATTTATTTAATAAATTCTAATTTATGATGTGAAATAGCCTGGCACAAGCTAGGGGCCTGGGAAGAATTGTTGGGTGAGTGGTAGGGCTGGTTTCAGGTTTTGTGGGGCCCCGGGCACGGAACATCCGTGGGCCCTCCTCTCCTCCTCTATCCACCACCAGGACATCCATTCATGCCTTCCTTCCAGCACAACCATGTTTCCTTCCTTCCCTTGCCCACTTGTGAACTTTTCTGCTTACTGTATAGCCTTTCCCTGATCGTGCAAGGTGATATGTGCAGATAGGAACACTATCACAGTGCCTGCTGGAAATGCCCCTAGTCCTTCCCTGGCAGCATGTGGTTGGGCGGCTCTATAGCAGTGGGCCCTGCCAGAAACCCTGGGCCCGGGCAGCTGCCCCACCTCACCATATGCTGATGCCAGCCCTGGTGTGGGGGGGTATAAATAACTGGGAAATCCGCTGTGCCTAAACTCTCTCTCTTCTGCCCTGCATTTCTGCATACCTTGATTACACAACCCCCTGCTGTGTCTACCTTCATCCAGTTTCACAGCCTCCTAACTACTTGAGCATCAAAGTTTGCCACTAGAATGATTTTGCAAATCTGACACATGATACAAGGCTCAGGGAAGACATGAGACCTCTGATGTATAAAATACTTATTCAGAATTGAACTCATTTGGAACCATTCTTTCTGGTGGTCTAAGAATAGCCAGACCAGTGCCGTCTTGTCAGAGCTGATGAACAAAAGCTATTGAGGAAGAACCAGCATGGATTCTGTGAAGGAAGATCTTTTTCTCACTAACCTTGTAGAGTTCTTTCAGGGGGTGAACAAACATGTGGACAAGGGTGACCCAGTAGATGTTGTTTACCTAGATTTCCAGAAAGCCTTTGATGAAATCCCTCATCAAGGACTCCTAAGTAAATTCAGCAGCCATGGGATAAGAGAACAAGTCCTCTTGTGGATCAAAAACTGGTTAATTAACAGGAAACAGAGTGGGTATAAATGGGCAGTTTTCACAGTGGAAGGTGGTAAGCAGTGGGGTACCACAGGTCTTGGCGTTAGGTCCAGTGCTTTTTAACTTGCTCATTAATGATTTGGAGTTGGGAGTAAGCGGTGAAGTGAGTTTGCAGATGACACTAAGTTGTTCAGGGCTGTGAGAACCAGGGAGGATTGTGAGGTGCTCCAGAAGGATCTGTCAAGGCTGGATGAGTAGGTGTCAACGTGGCAAACAGGGTTCAACGTTGGCAAGTGCAAAGTAATGCACATTGAAGCCAAAAAAATTAACTATAAATATACATTGGTGGGTTCCAAACTGGTGGTAACGGACCAGGAGAGAGATCTAGGAGTTGTGGGAGATAACTCACTGAAAATTTATTTATATTTTATGTTTTATTGTAAACTATGTGTTGACTTTATGTAAGCCGCCCTGAGCTGGCTGTGGCTGGGAGGGTGGGGGTACAAATTAAATAAATAAATAAATAAAATAAAATGTTGACTCAGTGTGCAATGACAATAAAAAAGGCAAATGCTATGCCAGGGATTATTAGAAGGGGGACTGAAAACAAATTAGCCAGTATTATAATGCCTAGGTATAAATCTATGGTGCAGCTTCATTTGGAATATTGTGCAAAGTTCTTGTCACCACACCTCAAAAAAGAAATTATAGCATCGGAAAAAGGGCAGAAAAGGACAGCTAAAATGATTAAGGGAATGGAACACCTTCCTTATGAAGAAAGGTTAAAGAAATTGGGGCTCTTTAGCTTGGAGAAACAACCGCTGAGGGGTGACATGACAGAGGTTTACAAAGTTATGCATGGGATAGAGAAGGTAGAGAAAGAAGTACTTCCCCCCCTTTCTCACAATACAAGAACTCATGGGCACTCCATGAAATTGATGAGTGGTAGGTTTAGAACAGATAAAAGGAAGTACTTCTTCACCCAAAGAGTAATTAACATGTGGAATTCACTGCCGCAGGAAATGATGGTGGCTACAAGAGGGGACTGGATAAACATGGAGCAGAGGTCCATCAGCGGCTATTAGCCATAAGGTATAGATGGAACATTCTGCCTGGAGCAGTGATGCTCTGTCTACTTGGTGCTTGGGGGGCAACTGTGGGACAGCTTCTGGAGTTCTGGGCCCACTGGTACCTGGGTGTTGGCCACTGTGTGACACAGAGTGTTGGACTAGGTGAGCCAGTGTTCTGATCCAACATAGCTTCTCTTGTGTTCTTATGAATTTGGAATTTAAGGAGGGTTGGCTACAGTTGGTACTTTGATGAGAAACCACCAAGGAAGACAGGGCTGCTAGATAGAGGAAGGCAGTGGCAAACTGCCTCTGCTTATCTCTTGCCTTGGAAACCTCATGGACTTGGGACTGCCATGAGTTGGTTGTTGCTTGATGGCATACAGTTATAACTGGGAACTTGAAAACAGGGAGAGAAGAAAGGAGATAGCATGCATCCAGACCCATACTGTGAGGACAACCACCCTCTCTAGTTTTACCCATATGCAAGAATAGCTTTTTTCACATGTATGCCATCAAAAAAGAGGGGGTTGTCTTACATTTGCATACATGGTACCCAATAATAATTTTTTGTGTGTACACTATTTTTTAAGGGATGCCATCTTACATTCAGGTTCTTCTTCCTTTTGAGCAAATACAGTACCTCATGGGTATGAATGTATATCGCTTACAAATGTATCTTCCTTCTGTGGTGTTCAGTTAGTGCTTGCTCGTTTGTAATTTCAAGTAATCTCTTGCATTAGTGGCAGTCAAATGATGATCATATCTGTACCTGATGATCACATCTGTATCTGAAAGTGTTTGTGGTGGTTTCCTCCTCCTGTTATCCTGTCAGGAGGTTAAGCGGAGCAGCTCTTTCTCCATTTTGTGTTTCTCCAGGCTGATGGGCATTGTTCCACTTATTAAGGCCAACATCACCATGCCCTGGAAGCTTCAAGTTCACCCTCAACTAAGCTGGCCGGTGGCTTTGAATCCTCTAGTGCTTCTTATACTCTACTACACACTGGTCATGATGCTCCAGCAGTGGGCGCTGCCTGCAAAGGTAAGGGATGCATTAAAGAGCAAACCACACAAGTTAAACTCCTGAGGCTTTGCCTTTCCTATGATATAAACTCCAGGTTGATGGAATGGGTGCTGGGCAATATACAGCTTCCAATTTGTCGTTTCTCATCTGTGTAGTTTGCAACAGTAGATGAGCATAATATATAATTGTGTAGTTTTTGTTAAAAAAAAGCCAGTGTGGTATAGTGGTTAAAGCGTCGTGCTAGGATCTGGGAAACCAAGGTTTGAATCCCCACTCTGCCATGGAAACTAGCTGGGTGACCTTGGGCCAGTCACATTCTCTCAGCCTAACCTACCTCACAGGGCTGTTGTGAGGATAAAACAGAAGAGAAAAGAGCAATGTAAGCTGTTTTGGGTCCCCAATATGGGGAAAGGTGGGATATGAAGTAAATAAAATTAAATAAACAAAATTCTGTGTAGCTGAACAGGTATTATTACATGTATTCTTTTCTATTTCAAATTTTAAAAACAGGGCTAATTTTAAAAATCACAGTTCCATTTGTGTAGGATGCTCTGTGAACTTTTTCATTGCTTACTGCCCTTTGTCTCTTTAACATATAGGTCACTTTCTGTCTCCCCTCCCACACTTCCCTTTCCTCTCTTCTTTAATACATCTGACTGCCAGCAACACACGGTGCTACTGGGGTCCTTTATTGCAGCTGTGTTTAAACCTGGTTCTGCTGCAAATTTGGTGATGCAACTTAGTTTCAGGAGCAAAAGCTGTAAGTGGGTGATGGAGAAACCCCTCTCCTCTCTGTAGCGTACTTTTCTACTTACCTATCCCAAAGCACTCTTCTTTCCAAATGTCTCTCTTCTGAGTTCAGAGCCCCAACTTAGGTACTAGGCTGCAAGGAGATAAGTGTGGACAGCATCAGAGCTGTGCACTCCTCACTCAGATGCCCCTTTTGCTCTCAAACTGGTGTCTTCCTCTCCCCTTTCTACACCATTCCAGCAAATCCAGGTTTAAACACAAGAATCTACAGCCACCATGTCTAATTTGGCCTGTTGCATATGACAAAGTGGGCTTCCTAGTCCATGAAATTTTATGCGGGAATAAAAGTGTTACTAGTTTTCAAGGGGACCGCTAGAATCCTGTTCGTTTTCTGTCCAGCATGCAGCAGATCCATGGGAAACTGTTTTCATGGGTCTTTCCTCTGCCCCTTTTAAAGTGAACATATTGTTTAGGGAAGCAAGGGAGAAGCTACACAGCTGCAGTCTGAAGACTACATTGAGGTGAAGGCGGATGCTGAGTTCTGGGTGACCATGCAAGAAAGCATCAAGGTAAATTTATCTTCATCTTGGGCCAGCTTGTGTGGCAGGAAGTCAGCCATGCAGTCCTAAACAGAATGACATTGACTTCAGTTAGATTTGCCAGCCCCAGCTTAGGAGAAACCTGGGGAGGGTGGAGTTTGGAGAAAAGAGCTCAGCGGGGTAGAGCTGCCATAGACTCTGCCCTCTGAAGATGCCGTTTTCTCCAGGGGAAATTATATTTGTCACTTGGAGAACAGCTGTAATACTAGGAGAACTCTGGGCCCCACGTGGAGGGGGCCAAATCCAACTTCAATGGACCTAAAAGGAGAATAAGAGCAAGAGTCCAGTAGCACCTTAAAGACTAACAAAATTTGTGGCAGGGGATGAGCTTTAGTGAGTCACTGCTCACGAAAGTTCATACCCTGCCACAGATTTTGACCTCTGTGAGACTTCCTGGATGAATTCACCCCACACAAAGGGTCTTGAATAAGACTTTGTTTATTGGGGGATTTTCTTCAGGGTACTCTTGTTGAGTTAGTAATGGCGTTGGATAATAATGTTAGGATAGATATAGTGACTGGCATACAGACCCCTCAAACCCCGCTCAGGGATAAATCCTGCGTAAAATAGTTCCCAGGCTAAAGAGCAGGAAGACGGTAATAGATGGCACCTGCAACAGAAGTTAAAAACATAAACCATGTCTATGTGAAGCTACCAGTAACCTTGAATAGAGATAACAACCCTGTGAAGCTAGCAAGCGGATAATAACTCCCGTGAAGCCAGCAAGCAAGGAGGAGGGAGTACATTCCAGCTGGCGCAGGAGGGGAGGACTGGAATCATCTCATTTAGTTCAGTAAATCCCATCTCCCACCCGGTAAAGTGGCACGCATACCTGACACACCGCCCCCTCGAAAACCCGTTCACCCTCCAGGTTTAAGTGGGTAAAGTTTATGGAAGGCACGAATTTTTGCAGAAGCGTTAACATGCTCAGAAGCAACCCATGCTCAGAAGCAACCCAGTAAAGGTGGCCTCGTTTCAGTTTTGAATCAAGGATTTGATTAATTTCATAGTGGGGTTCCCCACCCCTCATCAGAGGAGGAGGAACCGGATGACAAGGTCTCCACGAATTTGATCCAGGGTCCTTCTTCAGTAGGCTGAAATGAAAAACAGGGTGAACATTTTAAAGAGACTTAGGGAGTCCAAGCTCGAAAGTGACAGCATTGATTTTCTTTTTCACTTTGAAGGGTCCCACATATGTCCAACCTAATTTACGGCTGGGTTGCAACCCTTTGATGTTTTTGGTGGATAGATAAATCGATTCCCCTTTTTCTAGAGTCCAACCAGGGTCTCTACGTTTGTCAGCCTAAAGTTTTTGCAATAAGTGGCCAGGAGTCACGCAAAGAGTTCCACCAGTCACTGAGGCGGCTGGGGCTTGGAGTGGCGGCATCTAATGTGGGTAATGGGACACTGTCGTATCCAGCTGTAGCCATGAAGGGGGATACTCCCGTGGAGGAATGTATAGTGTTGTTGTAGCTATACTTGGCAAAAGGCATCAACTCAACCCAATCGTCTTGCTGGTAATTAGTATAGCAGCGGAGGAACTGTTCTAATATTTGATTAACTCTTTCAGTTTGTCCATCCGTTTCTGGGTGGTAAGTGCTGCTTAATGTTAATTCGACCCCTAAGATGGCCAGGAGCTCCCGCCAGAAGTTGGCAACGAACTGAGATCCCCTATTGGAGATAATCTCCTTTGGAATCGCGTGTAAATGGACAATATTACTCATAAAACTTTTGGCCATAACTTTAGCTGTGGGGAGCTGCTTGAAAGGGACAAAATGGGCTTGCTTAGAGAATAAATCTACAATCACCCAAATGACCATCTTGCCTTTACTCGGGGGAAGATCAGTAATAAAATCCATGGAAATGGTCTCCCAAGGACGGGAAGGGGTCTCAAGCGGCTGTAAAAGACCCGGGGTTTTCCCACCCCGTCTTTTGCCCATTAGGCAGGTTTGGCAAGTGGAGACGTAATCAGAAACATCTTGTTGCATGCGTGGCCACCATAATTGTCTCTGCAGTAGATTTAGAGTCTTTAAGTATCTAAAATGCCCTGCTAGTTTGGACTCGTGTGCAGAGTGCATGATTTCCCCCCTTAGGGTCTGCGGGACTAAAAGTTTTGTACCGCGATTCCAACAACCATTAGGATTTTTGGTAAGGTTGTCGAGGTTGGCTAAGGAGGCTTCCTCCTCCCAGCTATAGGCTTTTGCACATTTCGAAATCCAGTCTGACTTGGCAGGGTTTGTAAGATTATTTGTTTGGCTGTGGGTGACCACTACCCCCCCCCCAATTGTTCGGGCGTAAACATGGAATCTATAATGGGTTCTCTTCGACAATCATATTGGGGAAGGCGTGAGAGAGTGTCAGCCAGTGAATTAGATTCCCATGAAGCCAGCAAGCAAGAAGGAGGGAGTACATTCCAGCTGGGGCACGAGGGGAGGAATGGAATTGTCTCATTTAGTTTAGTAAATCCCATCTCCCGCCCAGGAAAGTGGCACGCATACCTGACACCTAAGGGACTAAATGAACTACAATCACCATCATGCATCACTTTAAAGGTCTACATTAGGACAGACTGGTTACTATATATTTTTCTATATACTCTGCTGGGGCAGTACAGTCTTTAAGGTGCTATTGGGCTCTTACTCATTTCTACTGCTACAAACAGACTAACGTGGCTACCCATCTGGACCTAGAAGTATGTAACTCTGCTTAAGATTGCACTGCAAAGAATGTCTCCATTCTTCTTTTAACCTGCAGGTGCCTTACGTTTCAAGTGGAAGCTCTCCAGACATCCCCCTCTTGCAGTGTCGGAGCAGGAGCAGCAGTTGTAATCTGTACACCTACACCAATGTAGGGCACTGCAGTTCCATGTCAGGTATCTTTTATCGTGTGGTCCAGGTTGGTGGGTTTGTGAGCAGTTTCCGTCACCAAGCATTGCAGCTTGCCAGGGGGGAAAGCTGTTGCAAGAATCATCTGAATTTTTCAAAGCTGTGGAAGTTACATGAACCGAGAATTTCAAGGCTCAGCTACCTGAGTCTGCTTCGGCAGGGAGAGCGGGACATAAGTTGGATGAATTAAACTAAACTAAACTGTTACCTGCGCTTTGTAGGACAGAGTTCATGAAACTTTAAGCCACAGTATATTTGTTAGTCTATATGGTACCCCAGGTCTTTTTGTTGTTTCATGCCACAGTAAGACATTCTAGGTGTTGGCAAAGTGTAGATATGCAGTAAAAGGGAGCACAAGCTGTTAAAAGAACTGAGTCAGTTTATTACGAAGAGAACAAACTTTTATAAGAAAGAAGAGAGAGAAAGAGAAGTCTAACTAGCTAGGAGGGAGTCAGTAACGAACTGTACTCAGCAGGAGCAGGGAAGACTCTAATTGAGCTAGCCAGGAGACGGGAAGGAGGGTATTTGAAAATAGTAGGACAGTGGTGGCAAACCTATGGCACTCATGCCAGAGGTGGCACTCAGAGCCCTCTCTGTGGGCACGCACGCAGTTTGGGCACTCAGTCTCTAAAAGGAAAAAGATGACACAGACTCGAGGCTGGGATGCTCTCAAACTTACAAAGTATGAGCCAAGGTTAGACAAATTATCAGCATGCATACAACAGCAAAAATCACATTAATTGTTCAAAAGCATGCCAAATGCAAACTTTTACCTTTCAATAAAAAGTTGTTTGTATAATTGAAAGCTCTGTTATTGTGTTTTTCTTTTAAGACAAAAGATGTTAATGTATGAGTTCATTTTTCTAAACTCAAACTTCAGTATTCAGGTTAAATTGTCGTGCTGGCACTTTGCGATAAATAAGTGGGTTTTGGGTTGCAGTTTGGGCACTTAGTCTCTAAAAGGTTCGCCATCACTGTAGTAGGAGGTTTCTAATTGCACTATGGTAACTAGTTGTCCCCTCTGCTGCCCCCTGCAGGATGATCTTGTCAGCTTCTTTATCTATGCACGATAGACTTTGTGTATCCCAACACTAGGCCTCACTTGGAGAAGTAGGTGAGCATTAGGGATAGGAATTGGAGACAGATGTTTACAGAGACAGAGGAACATCTAGATTTGAGACCAGGAGCACCTTAGAGATCAACAAGATTTTTAGGGTATGAGCTTTTGAGAGTCAATGCCCCCTTTGTCAGATTTGATAAAGGGAGCTTTGACTTTTGAAAATTCATACACCGAATATTTTGTTGGTCTCTAAGGCGCTACTGGATTCAAATCTAGCTCTTCCACTGGAGACCAACATGGCTGCCCTCTGAAACTATTTAGCAGAAGGTGGTGATTCTCCCTTCTCCCTGCTATTCCTATTGCTATCATATTTCCCTTCTTTTCTTCCTTTGTTGCATCTTTAAATATGTCTGTTCTAGTCTTCAGAGGACTTCCGTATCTGTTTTGCAGATCCATTCATAAAAATAAAATGCTGTGCGACTTGGCTTTCAAAATATAAAAAACTTTGTTTTATTCAGTATCTGCCAGAGTTTATCAGCCTTTCTGTTGAGGTCTTTGTCTCAAAATTGTATGTTCCCTGTAGAGGTTTCAGGAGGGCCTGCCAATATGACAGAAATTGATGATAAACTCTGCATTGAAGACAAGCAGCTCAGCCCTTGGTTAGCACTGGCACAATTCCTGATGAGTCAGAGCTACATCCCTGCTTTGATTGCCATGATGGTAAGAGACCAGTTATGTTCACACAGACCACCAACTGGCTTTAGGGTTGCCAGCACTGTCTCGGCAAATGCTGGGAGATTTTGGGGGTGGTGCCTGGGGACGGTGGAGTTTTGGTAAATTGTGACATCACTTCTATGATGAAAGGTTAAAGCGCTTGGGGCTCTTTAGCTTGGAGAAATGACGGTTGAGGGGTAACATGATCGAGGTTTACAAGATTATGCATGGGATAGAGCAGGTAGAGAAAGAGGTACTTTTCTCCCTTTCTCACAATACAAGAACTCGTGGGCACTCCATGAAATTGCTGAGTGATCGGGTTAGAACAGACAAAAGGAAGTACTTCTTCACCCAAAGAGTGATTAACACGTGAAATTCACTGCCACAGGAGGTGGCGGTGGCTACAAGCATGGACAGCTTCAAGAGGGAATTAGATAAACAAATGGAGCAAAGGTCCATCAGTGGCTATTAGCCGCAAGGTATAGATAGGAACTCACAGTCTGGGGCAAGTGATTCTCTGTATTCGTGGTGCTGGGGGGGCAACAGTGGGAGGAGGAGAGGAGGAGGTTGGATTTATACCCCACCCTTCACTTGTAGTCTCAGAGCGGCTTACAAACTCCTTTCTCTTCCTCTCCCCACAACAAACACCCTGTGAGGTAGGTGGGGCTGAGAGAGCTCTGAGACAACTGTCCTTGAGAGAACAGCTGGTACAGAACCATGGCTTGCCCAAGGTCATCCAGCAGTGGCAGGTGGAGGAGTGGGGAATCAAACCCGGTTCTCCCAGATTAGAGTCCATGCACTTAACCACTATACCAAACTGGCTTCTAGTGTCATGATCCCACTGGTGGATCTCCTGATGGCACCTGGTATTTTTGGCCACTGTGTGACAGAGTGTTGGACTGGATGGGCCACTGGCCTGATCCAACATTGGCGTCTCTTATGTTCTTATGTTCTGGGTGACACTCTAGGAATTCCCTGTAATCTCTGTGGTAAAGACAATAAAGGCATGGGGAAATTCCTGGAGAGTTCCTATGGTGGCCATTTTTTCTCATGCTCCTCAGTTTTGCTAGGGTGAGGAATTGGCAGGTCTATCTGTCCTTAGAGCTGTTCTGGCCAGAGACGCAGAACATGCCTGGAGTGGACCAATCTCAAGTCAGCTGGCAATGGGCATGTTCATCAACTCTAGACTGGGTGCTGTAGGACCTGAGATAGTTCCAGGAAAGCTCCAAGCTAAGAAAGTTATTTCTTGAGAGTTATTTTAGGAAACCCCTGAAGTAAATGGGAACACCATGCCCAGTGCAGCCATGACTTGTCCAGCTCCCATTTCTCCACTTTGTGGAAAACCTCCATGGTCCTTGCCATGTAGATAGCTGGGAGGTCAGCAGGCACATCTGAAGGAACGGGATTTCACAGTGTCCCTCTATCCTTACACCAACTGCTCCCAGGAAATCTAGATTCAAGTCACCTTAGAGATACTTGAGAACAAAGTCTGAGTCCAGGGGCACCTTTAAGACCAACACATTTTTATTCTAGGTATGAGCTTTTGTGTGTATGCACACTGTACGCATGCACACAAAAGCTTATACCCAGAATTAAAAATTGTTGGTCTTAAAGGTGCCGCTGGACTCAAACTTTGTTCTGCCGCTTCAGACCAACACAGCTACTCCACCTGAATATCTTCATGGAAGATTTGCGAGAGTCAAAGCTCCCTTTGAAAACTCTCAAAAGCTTATACTTGGAAATTCTTGTTGGTTTCTATGATGCTCCTGGATTGGAACTCAGCTCTTCTACTACAGACCGACTTAACTACTCTCTGAAACTGTAGGAAATGTGTCTCTTAGAGGATTTGTTGTAGAGCAGCAGGGGAACATGTTTTCTGCCTTCTAGATGAAGTGAAGATTAAAGCTGCAGCCTTCTCAAAATCATATTTATTTTAAAGAGTATTTCTTGTATATGTTTCTTCGCAGGTCTGGAGCATCACTCATACCAGCTGGCTGGCTTTTGTCCTGCTGATTTGGTCCTGTATCATCTGGATGGTGCGCGACCGTAGTGTCTGTGCCCTGCGGAGCTCACCTTTCCTGGTCGCCTATGGAAACATCCTGGTGACCCTCAATTTCTTTGTGGGATTGAATGTTTCACAAAAGGAGCTCTTTCCTGGAGTTCCAACGTCATTGCTTATTGATCTGGATTTAAGACCTTACCCGCTGCCCTGCATCCACCTGGCGGCCAAAGTGAGTCCCTCTCAGTTCAGTGCTGGACTCGAATTTAAGAGCAAGGCCTGAACATGTAATATGGGGTACTATTTTTTTAAAAAAACAAACAAATCAACAACCAAGCATACTGAATCTATGATCTCCATACTTTGTTGGCAATAAGTATCTGTACTTCCTTACAGTTCCTTCTGTCACCATATCTTCTCTTTGGCCCATTTCAGTGCATAACCTTTTGCTGATAGTTTTGGAAGATTTTCCAACATGCCATGTGGTCAGAGGATTTGTTCTGGTGGTCTCGAGGTGCCTGAAACTCTGACACACTTTTTCTTCATATGCAAATTGTATAGCAGTTTAAGAACTTCTTGTAATTTACCCCAGCCATTTGGAGGACCATCATTTACTTAACCTTCCTTTCGGAAATGAAAATCACATCTTTCTGGCGGTTGCCAAATATATCTTGGCTTTACTAAAAATTCGAGTTACTGCCATTAATTCAGCACCTAGTTAAATATGCAATGATTCTGTGGCTATTTTAATTAGCTATTTTAAAATATGTATTCAATGTTTACTTTTTCCTAAAGTGCTGAATGTTCCTTTTTCTCATACATTTCTATTTTTGTTATATTAATTTGTGTAAAAGTCTGTGTGCTATGTAGACTTCCTTGAATAAACGAATGAAACGAAATGGATGGTCTCCATACTGGGGGTAGGATGGAGATATTTAGAATGTACTGTATTAACAATCTTATAACATCGTAGAGACCAACAAATGTTTATTCTGGCAAACATTGATACTTTTTAATGCTTTTAAACTAGTTAAGCAGTGACTTGCTGCCGTGATATAGTCTTGGGTCCTGAACCCCAGATTATTCAGAATATTTCACCAACCAATGCTCACGCACTCAAAAATATCAGTGTAGTCATGCAGACTAAATGAACAAACTTTTTAAAAAATGGAAAATGAGATTTCCTTTCTCCCCATCAAGTTGCAGGCAATTTATGGCAACCCCATAGGGTTTCCAAGGCAAAAGACATTCGGAGGTAGTTTTCCCATAGTCTGCCTCCATCTAGCAACCCTGGGCTTCCTTGGTAGTCTCCTATCCAAATACTAACCAGGGCTGACCCTGCGTAGCTTCTGAGATCTGATGAGATTGGCATAGCCTGGGCCATTCAGTTCAGGGCAAAACAAGCTTAGGAATCTATAGTTTTGTGCCCGAAGGGAGGGCAAGGTGGTGGTATAACCTGATCTCATCAGATCTCGGAAGCTAAGCAGGGTCAGTCCTTGGATGGGAGTCCACCAAGGAAGACTCTGCAGAGGAAGGCCATGGCGAACCATCTCTACTTCTCATGCCTTAAAAGACCCTTGCTGATGTTGCCATAAATGGGCTGCAAGTTTGGTGTAGTGGTTAGGAGCATGGACTCTAATCTGGGAGGACTGGGTTTGAGTCCCCACTCTTCCAGCTGCTGGTGTGACCTTGGGTCAGTCATGGCTCTCTCAGGGCTGTTCTCTCAAGAGCAGTTCTCTCAAGAGCTCTCTCAGCCCCACCTACCTCACAGGCAGTGTTCCCTCTAAGCTGAGTTAGTGGAACTAGCACAGTTTTTTAGCCTCTGACTCACACATTTTTGTCTTAGCTCAGGAAGGATAGCTCCAGAGCAAACTAATTTATGCAGTTTTTAAGTATTGAGCAGGAGGCGATGAATTCAAACAACAGGCTTTTATTCAGTGACATTATTCAGCTCAAAAGACAGCAATATGAGAGCAGCACTTTCATTTATACTGTTCCAACACATAACTTTCAACAATGTAACTATATACAAGCAATACTATTGGATCCAAGCAGGGCTCAGTGATTGGGTATCTAGATTGGCTTCAGGACCAATGGGAGTCTTTATTAATCAGCCAATAGGAATTGGAGCTTTAGGATACCAGAGCCCTTTTCAAGCTATTACTGCTTCATATTCTAAACAAACACAACAGCAGTAGCCAAACTGCTTGCTCAAAACTTAAATGCCAGTAGCTCACAAAGTAGAATTTTTGCTCACAATGCTCCACAGCTTAGAGGGAGCATTGCTCACAGGGCGTCTGTTGTGGGGAGGGGAAGGGAAAGGAGCTTGTAAACTGCTCTGAGACTCCTTTGGGTAGCAAAAGGTGGGATATAAATCCAGTCTTTTCTTCTTGATGGTATTTACCAGGGGTCATTTAGAGCAGGAGCTCAGGGGAGCTCAGCTCCGGGAGTTGGTGCCAGCCCCCCCCCCCCCCCGCGGATAATGCCTGCTTGTGTCATAGCTGCAGCAAAATGACCCCATCCCCTGAAAAGGTCCTTGTTCCTCCGACCAGCCTTCTGAAGGCTTCAGCTACCACTGAAGCTATCCTCCCAGAATAGTGGTATTTCTGAGGCCTGGATTAGTAACTGTCCCCTCTCCCAGCTAGCTTTCTTTCTTTCTTTCTTTCTTTCTTTCTTTCTTTCTTTCTTTCTTTCTTTCTTTCTTTCTCTCTCTCTCTCTCTCTCTCTCTCTCTCTCTCTCTCTCTCTCTCCTTTCTTTCTTGCATTCTGACATACTTCCGGTGATGTCAGGGAGTGTGGCATATGCAAATGAGTTATGCTAATGAGCTCCTGCACATCTTTTTCTATGAAATGACCCCTGGTATTTACATATGTAATTTTTGTGCTCACTGTCATATTTTGTGGGCTTTCTGTCTTTACAGTACACATATAGTCAACACCATTGCAGCTATGCAGAACTGTCTTTGGCATATGTTGGCAACACATCATGAGATTTCAGAAACTAGAAAAGGGTGGTGGTAGATTTAGACAAGGTTTTCCATAGGCAGAGAGTCCTCAGCCTCTGAGTTTCTTTCCTTATATTCCACCGACAACCGAGTCTCCATACTCTTTCTTCATTCGCTTTTCCTGAGTTCTTGCTTTTAAGAAGAATCTCAAGACTGAATATATTGCACAAAATAGTCAAATAAAAATTGCACATATATCTTGGTAAGATTTACAGTGCAGTCCTAAACAATCTAAACCCACTGAAGAAGAGAGACCCAACAGAAAATAGACTGACCAAATAAAAGAAAGCCATGGCCTTCAGTTTGCAACACCTAAGCAAGGCTGTTCATGATAGGGCATTTTGGAGACCATCAATTCACAGGATCTCCGTAAGTCATGAGGGGCTTGACAGCACAACACACAAACAAACCCATTGACTTCAATAGACCCAGAAGAGTGTGTCTCTTTTGTGTAGGATAGTCTGAGAGTCTGGCTAGAGTTTTCTTTTGGCCGGGGCTTTTCAAAGACATTCTTCATCCCTGAGCTCCAGAAAGAGCCGAGTTGCTCGTAGACCCAATTTATGTGTATGCCTCTTCAATATGTTTATGTGGTTTTATTGCAGATTTCGTACCTGTTTACCTTTTGGCTCTTGCTAAAGCAGCATATGGTGCAAAGGCAGAAGAAGAAGAAAGAGGAAGAAGAGTCACTTCAGGCTGTGACAACAGATGAAGCTGGTAAGAGAATTCAGTACCAGATAAAGTTTTTTTTTTTTTTTTAAAGGACTGTCAAGTCACAGCCCATTTATGGCCACCTTGTAGGGAGGATTTTTGAGGGAAGTGACAAACAGAGATGGTTTCCCACTACCTGTCTTTGCATAACAGCTCCAAGCTTCCTTGGTGCTGTCCTATCCAAGTAGTAACCAGGGCCGACTGTGCTTAGATCCTGAGATTGGGCTAGGCTGACCATCCAGGTCAGGGGTCATAAAGTTTACCTTGACATTTTAAAAATGCTTAAAAAAAATAACTGGATTTTATTGCATCCACACAGGCTTTCTCTAGTATTCTAAACTTGAACATGTGCAGATACAATGTTCCCTGTAAGCTGTGGAGTCTTGTGAGCAACAATTCTACTTTGAGAGCTACTGGCATTAAAGTTGTGAGCGAGCGATTTGGCTATTGCATAATTTAGCTTGCTCTGGAGCCATCCTTCCTGAGCTAAGACAAAAATGTGTGCGTCAGAGGCTAAAAAATTGTGCTAGTTCCACTAACTCAGCTTAGAGGGAACACTGCCTGTGAGGTAGGTGGGGTTAGGAGAGCTCTTGAGAGAACTGCTCTTGAGAGAACAGCCCTGAGAGAGCCATGACTGTGACCCAAGGTCACACCAGCAGCTGCATGTGTGAGTCAGAGGCTAAAAAACTGTGAGCTAGCTCCCACTAACTCAGCTTAGATGGAACACTGGTGCAGAATGATCCAGAGACTTGTAAGCAAAGTAGCACTTCTAGGATTCCCTTGACTTTATCCACTCATTGGATGACTAGGGAAGAGGACAGAAGAGTTACGAGTGCGGACTCTAATCTGGGAGAAATGAGTTTGATTGCCCACTCCTCCACATGAAGCTGCTGGTGTGACCTTGGGTCAGTCACAAGTTGTTCCAGAGCTGTTCTCTTACAAGCAGTCCTTGAAAGAGCTCTCAGCCTCACCTACCTCACAGGGTGTCTGTTGTGGGGAGGGGGAGGGAAAGGAGATCGTACCCACTCTGAGACTCCTTCAAATAATGAAGGGTGGGGTATAAATCCAATCTCCTCCTCCTCTTCTTCTTTGTCTGAGGGAAACAAAAACACACGAGATGCAGGGAGTTTTGTGAACAGAGCTTCAAATGTTTTTTTTCCAGATTCAGTGATGAAGTGCCCAGGGGCCTGATTTTGCAGTGTGTTTGTGTGAAGGGTTAAAAACCTTCCCACCCATTTTGCCAAGCTGAAACATACCTAGGCAGCTTCTGTCCAAATAACTACCTGAATTGGTTTATTTTCTCAAAAGGCACATATAGCAGATCTCTGTGGCTCTCCGAGTACATAAGGGGCAGAGCTGCGAACTTCCAGGTGGTTTTTGGGGAGTTCCCAGAATTACAATTGCTCTCCAGATGCCAGAGTTCAGATCCCCTGCAGAAAATGGAGGGTGGAATGTAAGAACATAAGAGAAGCCAATGTTGGATCAGGCCAATGGCCCATCTAGTCCAACACTCTGTCACACAGTGGCCAAAAACACCAGGTGCCCTCAGAAGGTCCAGCAGTGGGGCCAGGATACTAGAAGCCCTCCCACTGTTGCCCCCCCCCAAACACCAAGAATACAGAGCATCACTTGCCCCAGACTGAGAGGTCCTATCTATACTTTGTGGCTAATAGCCACTGATGGACTTCTGCTCCATATGTTTATCTAATTCCCTCTTGAAGCTGCCCATGCTTGTAGCCACCACCACCTCCTGTGGCAGTGAATTCCACGTGTTAATCATTCTCTGGGTGAAGAAGTACTTCCTTTTATCTGTTCTAACCTGACTGCTCAGCAATTTCATGGAGTGCCCACGAGTTCTTGTATTGTGAGAAAGGGAGAAAAGGACTTCCTTCTCTACCTGCTCTATCCCATGCATAATTTTATAAACCTCGATCATGTTACCCCTCAATCATCGTTTCTCCAATGTATGACATAGCCCACTGAAGTCCCTCCCATCCACAGTCCCTGCCATCAGTATGCTCTATCCTCCAGTCCCCATGAATTTCCGCACCTGCTATCGGCAACCCTAGTGAGGGGAGGATTTAACCCTACTGTTTGCTCTAAGGCCTCAATCAGAAGCTGGCCCCTGTATGCCTTGTAACTGAATTTTAAAAGAAATGGGAGCTCCATTCTCTGTGTTTCTGAATTGCTGCATTTAGCAGAATGAAATAGAAGTATGAACTGTCTAGTTTCAGATGGCCAGTGGGGAAACCACATTTACAAATGCTTTTCGGCAGAGTAACCACATTGGCCTGTATCCGTGCCATCATGTGCATAACAACCATTTCTATCAACCGTTACTACATCCAAAGAAGTGGGTATTGATGAACGATCCCAGGAGACTTTCATAAGTAAAATGAAATGACAGACAACTAAGATGGATGAGGATGGCTTTATAAGTGTAGTCTTGTCTTCATGTGTTGTAGATTGGAATGGTAATTTAGAATGCCCTGGTGGTGTTTCTGGCTGATCTGAAACTCTTGTTTGCAGAAATGGACAAACAGCGCAACCCGCTTTTGGATTTCTTTGGCTCTATTCTAATGGAGTTGCTTGTAAAATATTGGATTTACTTCTGCTTGGTCATGTTTTTTATCGTCAGCTTCAATGGCAAAGTAGCTCTGTACAAAATTCTCTACATTGTACTTTTTCTGCTGTGGGTGGCTTTGTATCAGGTAAGCAAACCTAGAATCTGGCAGATCTGAAAGGCTGTTTTGGGTTACTTTGTGGAAATTGTTTGATAGTAATTTTGAACTCTTCCCCCCCCCCCCCCAGCATGACATGCCTACTTCCCCTTTGCATATCATACCTAATCCAATCATGCCTGCTATTGTCATTTACCTGCTATTGCCATTCGGCATCTGAAATCACTCTATTCTCCAATTATAAGGACAGATGATCTCACACTCTAGCAGCTAGAATCTAGCTGTATCTGAAGAAAAGAACAGTGGCTCACAAAAGCTTATGCCAGGCCACAAATGTTGTTAGCTTTAAGGTGCTACTGGACTTTTACTCTTTTCTGCTGCTACAGACAGACCGCTACCCATCTAGCTGGTGTTAGGCTTCCTCGGCAGCTGAGACACCAGGAGCCCTGTGACCAGATCTTCCCAGCATATATAACATATATCCTTCCAACCCACTCACCAAAGTATGAACCCTTCTTCCAATCTAAGATGTTTTCCGCACAAACAGCTCCTATTCCTCCGCGTTTTCAGCTGGTTTCCACAATGGTATTTGCAGTCCGAGATGAAAAAACGAGGTTTGTCTTCCCTTGCGACGCAGCATCAGACTTCCTTGTTTCTGGGAGTTCCATTGCTGCACCACAAGAGGGAGCAAACTTCATTTTTTGCACCTCTGACTGCAAATACCCTTGCAGAAACCAGCTGAGAGGAGGAATAGAAATGCAAGAGCAGGGAGAGCCGTTCATGTGGGAAACGTCTCAAACTGACAAAGGGAGCTGTGACTCTCAAAAGCTTATACTCTGGAAATCTTGGTGGTCTTTAGGGTGTTTCGGGACTTGAATCTTGCTCTTCCTCCAAATTATGCAGCTCTTCCTCTGGGAGAAGATCTTCTGAAATCAGAGGGTGGCTCTTAGGGTGGAGGAAGACTTCAACAAATGCAGCTGAGCAGAATAGTAGGGTGTGTGTGTGTGTTAAGTGCCATCAAGTTGCTTCTGACTTATGGTGACCCTGTGAATTAATGACCTCCAAAATGTTCTGTTGTTAACAACCTTGCTCAGTTCTTGCAAACCGAGGGCTGTGGTTCCTTGACTGAGTCAATCCATCAGGCCTTCCTCTTTTCCTGCTGCCTTCAACTTTTCCTAGCGTTATTGTCTTTTCCACTGACTCTTGTCTTCTCATAATGTGACCAAAGTTCCATAGCCTCAGTTTAGCCATTTTAGCCTCTAGGGAGAGTTCAGACTTGATTTGATCTAGGACCCACTTATTTGTCTTTTTGCTGGTCTTGATGTTCAGCTATAATCCTGCCTTGGCATTCTCTGCTTTAACTTTAATGGTAGGATGCATATCAGTATTTTAAAAAACGTTGATAGTATTTCAGAGTGGAGCTGTACGAGGGAGGAGCAGTGCTCTAGTTCAGCAATCCCAAACATTGATCCCCATAGCGAACAACCACTCCCCCTGGTTCTCTTCCAGCTTGGGAAAGCTCAGTCGGTTCAATCCCATGGAAAACATCTGCACACATAAAAGGGGAGGAATTTTTTTTTTGCCTCAGCAGCCCTTCAACTTCTGAGGCTGTTTAAAATATAGACACATTTAAAATGTCTGTCTGCTTATATACTAAGGCATGAAATGTCATCCTTCGGTTCCAGATTCATTATGAGAACTGGCGGCGAATCCTGAAGGGTTTTTGGCTGACCGTCGTCTCGTACTCCATGGTAGTCCTCATTGCTATTTATGCCTACCAGTTTGAAATGGTGTCCGAGTTTTTCTTAAAAACCTTGAAAATACCAGAGGAGAGGTAAGGGCTTTCAGTAAGATCAAAAGTATTCTACATTCATTTTCCCCCTTGGCATTCATTACAGTAAATTCTTAAGGGTGCGGAATAGAAGCCAATACAGAATTTGTTAACATTCACATGTACAAGCAGGGACCCATAAGAATCATGGGGGGATCCTATCCTACCCATTTGCCTCTCCATCTTCGGTCTGGTATCCCACTCCCGCCCAACATAGTTGTCCTTCTCCCTTCCTTTATCCAGTATTATGGACACTGTGGAATGTCAGGATCTGACATTTCCTGCTCGGGAGACGGGATGCAGCTATGTGATTACGTACTATCTCCCCACCTCCTGCGGAATGTGTTCCTTTCCCTTGCTTACGCCTCTGCCTCTATCTCTTTCTTACCTATGGCCTTGGCCAAGTCTTCTCACAGCCTTTGTTGCTAATTAGGAATTTTCCTGCAGGTGCAAACCACTTTTCTTTCCTGCTTCTTCCCTTGGGAATAGACGGACCTGGAATTTGGGCGCCTTTTTTCACTGTATCATGATTGGTAGATGTTTACTTACACTGTTGTTTGAATACACTATAACTGTATCAGTGCTTGCCTCACCTCTCCACTACTGACTCAACAAGTGAGCACCAGAGATCCACCAAATAAAGAAGTTCTTGTTTAAGATCCTTTGATTTTGGTTTGAAGTCTATTGGACTCTCACAGGAGTGGAAATTCTGTGGATGCCTAGGTATATTCAAAGGAATAAATCCATAGTTCCTTCTGCAATAAGCAGCCAGGAGGGCTGGAATGGTAAAAGCTGGCACGCAGAATATATGCAAGTTGTTGATTTTTGTATGTTGGGGAAATGTAGGAGACGATTTGCTGGTTGGCTCATTTAAGTTAAGTGCGCGGACTCTAATCTGGGAGAACCGGGTTTGATTCCCCACTCCTCCACTTGCAGCTGCTGGATGATCTTGGGCCAGTCACAAGTTCTCTCAGAGCTGTTCTCTCAAGGACAGTTCTGGAAAGAACTCTCTCAGTCCCACCTACCTCAGAGGGTGTCTGTTGTGGGGAGGGGAAGGGAAAGGAGTTTGTAAGCCGCTCTGAGACTCTGAGTATAAATCCAATTGGTATAAATCCAATTTCCTCCTTCTTTTGTGTTAACAACAGGGCTATTTTTGAGCAGGAACGCACAGGAACGGAGTTCCGGCTGGCTCCTGAGTTGGCCACGCCTACAACCAAAACCTCTGGCATGCGTTGCTACAGAGCATGCTGTCCTCCTCATGTTACACACAAGAGGGAAAGGCAGCATGTTAAAATGCCGTTTTTCCCTCTGGGGAGCCTGTCAGGATTTCCTTGTCAATTTCACTCCTGCCAGAAGAAGAGAGAAGAAGAGATTGGATTTATATCCCGCCCTTCACTCACTTGGAGTCTCAGAGTGGTTTACAAACTCCTTTCCCTTCCCCTCCCCACAACAGACACCCTGTGAGGTAGGTGGGGCTGAGAGAGCTTTTTCCCAAGCTGTCCTTGAGGGAACAGCTGGTACAGAGCTATGGCTTGCCCAAGGTCATCCAGCCAGGTGCAAGTGGAGGAGTGGGGAATCGAACCCACTTCTCCCAGATTAGAGCCCGCGCACTTAACCACTACACCAAACTGGCTCTGCCAGTCACCTGAGAGTGAAATTGACATGGAAAAGCCTCTCTCTGCCTTCCCTTCTCTAGCTGACATGTTGCAGCTGGAAAAGGGCAGGCAGGGAACCCAGGCACATTGGAAATGCCTTTCTTTCCCTCGCCGATCTGGAGGAGGGAGAGAAAGGTATTTAACCATGTCCCCCCCGCACTTCCTTGATTCTCTCCACAATAGTGAAGAAAGGCGATCCTGAAGTGGGCTGGAGAAGCTCGGGGGGGGGGGGGAAGAGGCAAGCTTCCATGCTGCCCTGTGCTTTCCCAGCCCCCCGCCTAATATGCTAATGAGCGGTGCTGTCAGGGGTGTGGCCTAATATGCTAATGAGTTCCTGCTGGGCTTTTTCTTCAAAAAAAGCCCAGGTTAACAAGAATACCAGTTGCAGTTACCCATGCTTGAGTACCCCCAAAAAGAATTAATTCCTTTTTTTCACCAGACTGTCTGCATCCATTTTCTCCCTTTTTAATTTGCAGGTTAAAAGATCTGGGTCTTGAACAATTCAGCACTATAGAGCTGTTTGCAAGGATTCTGCTTCCTGCTGCATTTCTTCTGGCTTGCATCCTTCAGTTGCATTATTTTCATAAAGATTTCCTGAAGATCACGGATCTGACTGATATTGTCATCAAGCCTAGGTACCGTGCATGCTGTAAATGAGTTTGTGTATTGCATTCCTTAGAGAACTGTGTCTTTCTCTGAAAAATTAAACATCAGCAGCACCTTAAAGACTTTACAAAATTTATCTGCATAAACTTTTATGATTCAGAGCTCACTTTGTTGGATGCATGGGAGTGTACGTCCACAAAGGGCACATTTATGTTTCAAATTACAAGCATCAGAAAGGTGGGAATGAGGAGATGTTACAAAGGAAGGCCAGTTAGAAACAATGACCAGCTGACAAAAATTTTGTCTGTTCAGAGTGGGTGAGCAGTGCTTCCCCTGTAAACAGAGTAGGAAAATGCTCACCAAGGAGAAAAGGCAGGATATAAACATTTTAAATAAATAAAATGAGATCTTATCAAGGAAGAAGCTGAATGAAACATAAATGGAACTAATTAATATCTGCACGCTCAGGTCATGCTGAGCTATTAGCAACTGTAGTGAATGAGGACAGTGAAGTGTTTATTGAAGTCTGGCAAAAATAATGTTGAATATCTTGATGAATTCTAATTTAGCACTTTTGTGTTGGATTCTCCCTTTGAAGGTCTTTTGCATTTCTTGTGTGTATCAGAATTTCCAGCATTTATTTAGTTGGACACATTCTTCTTGATATGGTAGTGGTAAGATACAAAGTTCAACAGGCCTTAATAACCAGATTCATTGTCTCAGAACACAGCTGACACCAACATTGGACTCCACCCTCTTCAGCCATGCCCCAAAACTACAGCAGTTGAAGTGGTCCAAACAACCCCTCCAAAAAGGCACAACACCCTCATATACTTTGCTTTAATTCATGGAAAGGAGGCATATAAAATATTACTCAAATTCAAAAGTAGAAAGAATCTATTTTTTTCATGTGCAGATGCTCTGAGTCTGTATAATGTGCAAATTATGATTTTTTATTGTTGTTTTTTGCTTTTAATTTATTTTCTCAACCACTGTGTGAATACATGATTATTACTGCCATGTCTAAGATGAGTAAGTAAGCTCAGGAAAAGGCTGCCAGCTCTGGGTTGGGAAATTCCTGGAGATATTGGGGGTAGAGCCAGAGGATGGTGGGGTTTGGGGAGGGAAGGACCTCGGGGTGGGGGGAGGTATAATGCCACAGAGTCCACCTTCCAAGGCAGCCATTTTCTCCAGGGGAATTGATTTTAATCATCTGGAGACCAGTTGTAAGTCCAGGAGATCTCCAGCCACCACTTGGATGTTGGCACTCTAGCTGAGGGCATTTTTGAACAGGGAAATAACTATTGGCTGGTTTAGTATTCGTTTGCTGTGACTGAAGGGGGGAAAAAGGCACTGAGATTCTGTTGTTTCTCCACAGTGACAAGAAATCCAAGAATCGGGTGACTGTCCTGGCTAGTATGTGAGTCAGCTTTATCTCTTGAACCATTTCCAAAGTTTTTCCTTAAAAATTGCCTCAGATGTCAATAGTCTGGTATAACAGAAGAAAATGAATGTAGTGCACTTTGCCAAGTCTGGAAATTTTGTTGTGGGAAATATGGTTTGTAATGATTATGGATAAAATTTCAATGTTGAAGCAGGATTATAATAAGCAGGGCTCATTTCGTAGCAGGAGCTCCTCTGCATATTAGGCCACACACTCCTGATGTAGCCAATCCTCCAAGACCTTACAGCAGCCCCCGTAAGAAGAGCTCTGTAAGCTCTTGGAGGATTGGCTACATTAGGGGGTGTGGCCTAATATGCAAAGGAGCTCCTGCTACGAAATGAGCCCTGAAGAAGAATTATTCACAGAAACTCTTTGCACGGTATTGGGTAATATTTTTTGATTCATGGAATGAGAGTTTTCCATTGGAATCAGTAAAAAACGAAGTACTGATCTTGATGTAATGCTTGGATTGGAAAACCTCAGCAGATGGTGTGACTATATTAATAGGAAGGACTACAAGGAGATTGGTTAACAGAGGAAATTTTGAATAGTTGCAGTTAAACAAATTTTGGAGATTTGTATTGGATTTAATGAGGTTCATGACTGTAATTTTTATACACTCATACAATAATGATAATGATAATAATGATAATAGAAAAACCTTTGTGCGGAAGCAGGCAAAATGTGTGTTAGATGGAGTTTTGTAGAGGACCTGCTATTTTTTAAATGCAGGGGTTGATAATAAACAGCAGACAATGCAATAGCTTGACATTACTACAAATTGACGCTATTGACTTTTATGCTCCAGATTTTGTTCTGTGCATGTTTTAATTAATGTTGCTAAGTGCTTTGGAAATGCGTTATAGAGTGCGTGTTGAATAAGTGGTCACAAAGGACCCACGGAAGCATAATACTGAATAGAGAGATTTTATATTTTAGTAGGAAGATTCTATTATGTTTGGTTCAAGAGTTTTCAAGACTTCTGAGCTAGCATGATCATTATTTATATTGCTTTTTATCTTTCACATTTTTTTTTAGCCTCAAGGATAATATCTTGAGACTGCAAAAGAGGTGAGCATGAAACAAAGGACGCAGTAAATATGTACATAAGTCTGTGTAAATATAAGATATTCCAGTTTGGTTTATCTTTGAGGTCCTGATACACAGATAAATTTATTCATAACACATTACTCCAAACCAGTACACAGATGACACACTGGATAAATAGGATAAACATTCAGATGGACCTATAAGTGAAGACACTGCACCGTATTAGTTGGGACACATGTTTCAGTGTGTGCTGAGATGTGGGTCAGCATCCACATCTTAGTTCCATGTTAATGCTTTGTTTTATGCCTTGTAGTGGTAAAGGATGGTCAAACCCATTGTAGGCCCCAGAATAAAACTGGATGGTCCCAAACAGGGCAGATTTGACATATTTGGACTGACTATATTCAAGTCATCTAAAGTTACATACATTTCATTATGAAATATTGGAGACACCATAACATAGTACGCAATGATGCCCCTGCATTGCCATTGCTACTGTGTGATCCACCAATCATGGCCATCCTCATCAACCTTTTTGTATGTGGGAGCACAGCTGCTCCACCCCACAGGCAGGTCATGCAGACAAATTAAACTGGAAACCAAGAAGCATGTGCTGCTCTAGCCAGTTTGGTGCAGTGGTTAAGAATGGCGGGCTGTAATCTGGAGAACCGGGTTTGATTCTCCACTCCCTCCACATGCAGCTGCTGGGTGACCTTGGGTCAATCACAGCTCTCTCAGTGCTCCCTCAGCCCCACCTACCTAACAGGGGGTGTCTGTTGTGGGGAGTGGGAGGCCCCACTGGTGGACCTCCTGCTGGCACCTGGGTTTTTGGGCACTGTGTGACAGAGTGTTGGACTGGATGGACCATTGGTTTCTCTTATGTTCTAAGCCTCTAAGGGAAGGAGATTGTAAGCTGCTCTGAGACTTCTTTGGGTAGTGAAGGGCGGGGTATAAAACCAATCTTCTTCTTCTTCTTCTTCATTCCTGCATCCTGTTTCAAACCACGCCCCAGACCACAAAGCTGTCTCTTGATCTTCGACGTGGTCTCTGTGCTTCACACTGATGGGGGTTACTGCGCCTGCGCTGGAATCCATCGGTATAGTAGAAAGCTCTAACGGATTTTCGCGCCCAGCAACACCGGGCATGCATGGGAGCCCGACCGCGCATGCCCAGAGGAGCGGGCACGGGAATCCCGCCAGTTCTCTTCTGACCGCCGCGCTGTTCACAGCTTAGTCAGTCAGCTCCGTCAATCCGTCGAGGAAAGCTCTTTTTCCCTCTCCTAACTCCTCGCCTTTACTTCTTCTTCCTCTTCTCATCTTCTCCTAAAAAAAAAAAAAAGGTGTGTCTTTGGTGTGGGGTTTCTTTCTTTCTTCCTTTTTATCCCTCCCCCCCATCCCTCTGCTTCCCCCTCACTTTGAGCTGCTGTATGGCTCAAAAGTGGGGCTGCTTTAAGAGGTGCTCGAACTGTGGGAGCAAGCTTGCGGCTCCGGACGGCCACTCGCTCTGCATACTCTGTTTGGGTGAGTCTCATCGCCCTGACTCTTGCCTGCACTGCGCAAAGTTCAGCAATCAGACCAGAAAAAACAGAGCTGCAAGACTGAAGGTCGCCCTACTTGAATCCGCCCTTCTCCCATCACCTCAAAAGGTCATGGAATCGACCAACACTTCAATTCCGGTCGACGGGCCATCGACATCGATGACACCATCTCGAGGACCCTCGGGATCGAGACCGACGTCGGACATAGTCCGATCGGGGTCGAAACGCCCGGTGCTTACGCAGTCCGCGGCTTCGACGCCCCTAAAAAAGAAAAAGAAGGACAAAGGCCAGAAGAAGCACAAGGACTCTGCCGTGCTTACTGGCAAACCACCGAAGAAGGCTTCTGTGCCTCCCGCTCCAACACCATCGGAGCCGCAGGCAGTGCTGCAAGCTCCGCCCGTCCTGCCGGCACAAACATTGGAGATCCCTACCATCCATCTCCTCGACTCTCCTATTCGCCAGCTTGATCCACAGCTACCCGATACCATCCTGGAAACCCAACCATTTCCCAATGTTGAGCCTCGCCGCCTGGATCCGCCTCCACGATCCGTCTCGAAATCTCCTCTGTCAGTGAGGTCCTTTTCACCAGATCCCTCGGATCGATATGGCCCCGTCAACCTTCCCGACGACACCGAGCGTCCCCGGTACAGAGACCACTATCGCAGGGATTACCGATCTCGTTCTCCTCGGTATAGATCACCGCACCGCTCTTCTCGACATCGATCTCCGGGACCATCGCGCTGGGATGTGCCACCGCAGCCCTCGGCCCATTGGGACCGCCATCGAGCCTACTATATCGACACGCACTCTGCTCCATCGAGACCATGGTCACCTCCACATTACCAGGTTTGGGATTGCCCGGCTTCTCGCCCACGGGCCTCTCCCCCGAGTCACCTACCGTCAACTTCATATGCCAGACCGCCGGCCTACCGCCCTGCTGCTACTCACTCGCCGCCGGCACCCTTACCGCAGCAGCTGCCACCTCAATCTCATCTGCCACCTCACTCTACGGCTCCACAGGGATCGATACCGACCCCGATCCCGACTCAAACGATCCCGATCACGGACCCCCCGTCCATACCGACTCACCCATCCGAACCTCCAGCGTCGTCCTCTTCTCAAGCGGACAGTGATGACACTGAGTCCGACGAGGGTTCGCCCTCCCAACCCTCTCCAAACCCAGATGTGTTAGACAACCTCCCTATCTCTCCCTCGGAGGATATTTCCTCCTACGGGGAGTTAATAAAGCGCATGACACTGTCTCTCGGACTTTCTATTCTTCAACCTAAACCAGTGGTTGATGACCCAGTATTTGACATTGTCCCGGCGGACACCTCTATCGCGGTCGCTCTACCAATGTCTGCGGTTCTCCTACAGGCTTCCAAAGCACCCTGGGATAAGCCTGCATCTGGCCCGGTATCATCGAGATGCCTGGACCACATGTATCGCATCCAGGAGTCGGGGGCCGAATTCCTCTCTTCCCACCCAAAACCAAACTCCATGGTGGTTAACTCCTCCACCAAGGCAAAAAGAACACTGTCCACACCATCCGACAAGGAGGGTCGGAAACTAGATGGCTTCGGCCGTCGCTTCTACTCTGCAGGAGCGCTTGGCGTCAAAACCGCCAACTACCTGGCGTGTATGAGCCGGTACAATTACGCCCTGTGGGAGCAGCTCTCTAGCATCCTAGCTCACCTCCCAGACGACCAAAGGCAAGCAGCCCGCCGTCTCCAAAAGGAAGGCCTCGTTCTGTCCAAGCAGCAACTCAACACATCCAAACATGCTCTGGACAATTTTTCTAAAACCATGGCTTCTGGAATCGCATTGAGACGACACTCCTGGCTGAGGTCCACCACACTCCAGCAGGATACCAGGTCTTATATTGAGGACCTACCCTTTGACGGTCTAGGCCTCTTCCACGCATCAACTGACAACGCTCTACAAGAGCTTGATAAAAGCATGAAGGCCTCCAGGTCCCTGGGTGTTTCTCCGACTACCAGGCAGTTCAAACCAAGAACCTGGTCCAGACCATGGTACCGCCGGTCTTCCTCCAGAAGTTCCCCAGACCGTAACTGGCGCCCTCGGCCCACGACCGCCCATCAGCGTCCTTCTTACCAACAGAAGCAACGCTTCCCTACGCCCCAACAATCCAATCGCTCCAAACAGTCCCATCAACAGAAACAGGGACTTTGACTGTGTCCTGTCCCACCTTCCACGCCTCGCACCCTTCCTTCCAGCGTGGCGCACTATCACCACAGACGCTTGGGTCCTATCTATAATTTCAAGAGGGTATCTTATCGAGTTCCTTCAGACTCCCCCGGCTCCCGTCTTCGTCATTACTCCTCCTTCGGTCCCCTTACTGCAAGAGGTTGCCAATCTCCTCAAAAAGGATGCCATCGAACCTGTACCGGCAAAACACCACCGCACAGGGTTTTATTTAAGATATTTTGCGGTACCGAAACAGGACGGCGGGACCAGACCAATCCTCGACCTCAGAGGACTCAACCATTTCATCGAGTACCGTTGGTTCAGGATGGTTACGCTCCCATCCCTTCTTCCCCTCATCCGCCGCAACGCCTGGATGGCCACCCTGGACCTCCAGGACGCCTATTTCCACGTCTCAATCTGGCCCCCCCATCGCAGATTCCTCCGCTTTGCGATAGGACACGAACATTTTCAATACAAGGCCCTTCCATTCGGACTCTCTACCGCCCCCAGGGTCTTCTCCAAAACCATGATCGTCGTAGTTGCTTTTCTCCGCCTCCAAGGCATTATGCTTTTTCCGTACATCGACAATTGGCTTCTCGTCGCCCATTCCAGACAGGCTCTCCTCGAAACCATTTCCACGACCCAGTCCCTGCTCATGGACCTGGGCCTTTGCATCAATGTGGACAAATCCCATCTAGTGCCCTCCCAGAGGGTCCGCTATATAGGGGCAGTCCTCGACTCAACTCTACTTACAGCCTTCCTCCCACGCGACAGAGCCCTACCCATCATTGCTCTCGCCAACCAAATCCGTTCGCAGACTCAATCCACAGCCCACTCCATTCAACGCCTGTTGGGATTCATGGCGGCAACCACATCAGTCCTTCCTTTCGCCAAGCTTCGCATGCGAATCCTCCAACTATGGTTCCTGCGTCGCTTTCGCCCGTCACAGCATCCACAAAACATGCTTCTTTCCCCCACGGCAGAAGTCCGGGACTCCCTCGAGTGGTGGACTGTAATGCCCCGTTTGCTACAGGGAGCACCTTTCCATATCCCGACCCCTCGGGTCGTTCTCACCACCAACGCCTCCAACTGGGGATGGGGCACTCACCTAGGCACGATGAGCACAGGTGCAGCTTGGGACAGCACCCTGCAGTCCCAATACATAAATTACCTAGAACTGCTAGCCATTTTCTACGCGCTACGCGCCTTTCTCCCCATGGTCAGGGACACATGCATAGCAGTCCTTTCCGACAATACGACGGCTGTCAGTTATATAAACAGACAGGGTGGCACCGTCTCTCGTCGTCTCTGTCGACTGGCACTAACCCTCTGGGACTGGTGCATCACAAACGGCATCTACCTTCGGGCAACGCACATCCCAGGCGTTCTCAATACGCAAGCAGACTTGCTCAGCCGAGGCCACACGCAAACCCACGACTGGGAACTTTCCGACCTCTACCTCAAACCGGTGTTCCAGACCTGGGGCACTCCCCAAATAGATGTCTTCGCCACCAGACACAATTCCAAGTGTGCCAAGTTCTGCTCTCTGGGTGGCCGGGATCCACTTTCTCTGGGAGACGGCCTTCTCCATCCTTGGAGCGAAGGGTTCCTATACCTATTTCCTCCCTTCCCGCTCCTGACTCGAGTGGTTCACAAAATCGTGCAGGACAGGGCAGACTGCATCCTAGTTTGCCCCTGGTGGCCTCGCCAGCCTTGGTTCTCAACGCTCCTATCCCTTGCGCAGAAGCGGTACCATCACTTCCCACCTCAGCCAGACCTGCTTACAGTCGGCGACCCCCCCCTGCTTCATCACGACGTCGCTCAGTTGAAGCTTACAGCATGGAGAATTTCCCCTCCACCTTCTCGGACCGAGTGGCCAACGTACTTTTAAACTCTCGTAAGACATCTACGAGAAAGTCCTACACCTACAAGTGGTCTCGCTTCTGCTCCGCCTTACCAGACGACTGTGCTTCGCCCTATTCGGTTGGCCTCTCTACGATTTTTGAATTCCTACTTTCTCTCGCTGATACCGGACTCGCCCATTCCTCTCTTAGGGTGTACCTCGCTGCTATATCAGCTTTCCATAATCGTATTGATAACTCTTCTGTCTTTGCACATCCGCTTTCTAAGCGCTTCCTTAAGGGTCTTCGACATCTCTACCCTCCGCGTAGACTGCCAGCACACCCCTGGGACCTGACGCTAGTCCTACGTATGCTTACAAGGAAGCCGTTTGAGCCACTAGCCACTTGTGTGCCTCATCTTCTGGCTTGGAAAACAGTGTTTTTGGTGGCCATCACATCCGCACGCAGGGTAGGGGAGATTCTCGCCTTTAGGCACGACCCTCCCTACCTGTCCTTCCTGCCAGACGCCGTCCATCTTTTTCCGGATCTCTCTTTCCTGCCTAAGGTGGTGTCAGATTTCCACCTCCATGCAGAGACAGTTTTGCCGGATTTCTACCCCAATTACACTTCTCAGGAGGAAAGGCTCCTTCATACGCTGGACGTCAAACGGGCCCTATTATTCTACTTGGCCCGCACAAAACCGTCACGTAAGACTCCTAGACTGTTCGTGTCTTACGCTACCAACAAATTGGGATCTCCCATCACGGCGCAAAGATTCTCTAGGTGGATAGTGACCCTCATAACTCTTTGCTACCAGTTGTCACGGACGCCACTCCCGGGGCCGATACATGCCCATTCCACCCAGGCTATTGCCACATCTACAGCCTTTCTCAAGGGAGCGTCCCTTACAGACATCTGCAACGCTGCTACATGGGCCACACCTATCACCTTTATGAGACATTACGCTTTGGACACCAGGGCAGCTATTCGTTCCTCCCTGGGTCGCCTAGTCCTCTCTTCGGTCTCTCAGTGACAGCCTGCCTGCACCCACCTCCAGGTAGGATACTGCTCGCTACTCTCCCATCAGTGTGAAGCACAGAGACCACGTCGAAGATAAACAGGTTTCCTACCTGTAACTGATGATCTTCGAGTGGTCATCTGTGCATTCACACTACCCACCCTCCTTCCCCTCTGCTGCCAGGCTCTCTCCATCTCTGCTTGGTCACAGCGGTCAGAAGGAACTGGCGGGATTCCTGCGCCCGCTCCTCTCGGCATGCGCGGTTGGGCTCCCGCGCATGCCCGGTGTTGCTGGGCGCGAAAATCCGTTAGAGCTTTCTACTATACCGATGGATTCCAGCGCAGGCGCAGTAACCCCCATCAGTGTGAATGCACAGATGACCACTCGAAGATCATCAGTTACAGGTAGGAAACCTGTTTTTCATGGTTGCCAAGTCATTACGCATGGATATTTGTTTTCTCTTAAACCATAATGCAGCAGAACATTTTTCTGGTGCACCTCTCACTTAAGAAGTTACCCTGTATCCATGGGAGAGATGATCTTGCAAGCAAATTCCAGGATCTTGCCAATTTTTGTGTAAAAACTCAGTGCCTATAAACTTATAGTGCGAAGCTTCCATTTGTACTTAAAGGGCCCAGTAGGAGTATGTCCTAACATGCTCAGAAGATTGCATCAAAGGGGGATGATATGTATTTAATTTCTTTTTAAAAACTTGTTTCCAATATCTTTGTTGATCAGTAAACTGATGATGAAGTATTTTAGCTGTTCCTGTTGGAAGTGAAGGACTTTTGTGCTGCCTCTTAGCCTCAGACTTCAGAGGGGGTCTATAAGAGAGAGATAGAGAGAACAGAGCACTGACTATCCTTCCCTGTACTCTGATGCTGTCCTACTGATGTGTAGCTTGCTACTCTCAGGGAGTCTTACTTCCTTCCAGCCTGACACCTTCTCTCCACAATATGCCAGCCTTCTCCATCTTGGCACCGTGAGGGCAGGACGTGCTTTCCTGCATCTCTATCCATCCTAGCTAGTTAGACTAGATTAGAATCCTATCTCTGCTCTATCATGTCTGGAATGGAGCTCCTTACAATAAAGGACTCGTATTAGTTTTTGCAAAGAAAAAGAGATTCTGTGTGTAACTTTGTTTCTTGTCAGCCCACACTAACCAGATTGGCTCTGCTGCATTAAATGCCTTGAGCACTCTGCTACCTAAATAATCCTTCAGTTCCACCAGGGTAGTCACACAGCAGGTAGTATTAATTAATCAGCACTGCCACCCTAAGCAGGGTTACACCTTTCCAAGCCCACTGTCTTCAATGGACTTACAAGGGCGTAACTCTACTTAGGATTGTCCTGGAAGACTTTCTGTTCTCATGAAATACCACAAGCAGTTGTGTACTGTTTGGAAGGAAAAAATATATATCTTGAATAGTCTTTGCCCGAATCAAGAAGGTTGTGGAGCTTCTTTGGTAGAATGAGCACAATCCACATTTTAATTTGCTCTCTATGTCACTCGGTCAAGGAACCCACAGCCCTCAGTTTGCAAGACCTGAACAAGGCTGTTAACAATAGGCTCTTTTGGAGGACATTAATCCATAGGGTCACCATAAGTCAAAAGTGACTTGACAGCACTTAATGCACATCTCTGTGTCGCTGCATGTGCCCTGTTGAGATGCTACATTTTGGAAAACCAGCTGCATGCACAAAGGGACTGTGCTCTGTGCCTTTTGATACGTGTGGCCACCATTTTTTGTGAATAGAGTAACATCCATCTTTTTTCCAGCTTTGGTTCACTAGCTTGAAAACCCAGATTTTGCTGGAAACAGAAGCTGGAAAATATGCCTATTGCTTTAATCATACGACATGGGGACTACCGGTGGTACACTCTCCCATTATGCAAGGCTGATATGCCACAACTGTAACAACTGAACAGGGCTATGGTGGAATATTCGTTAGAACGAGAAATTACTGCCTTATAAAGGTGTGTCACTACAAAATCATAAGAACTGTCAACGCTTATGCTGAGCTCTCACACATTCTGCTTTGTCTACACTATCTCTCGCTGTATCTGAGGAAGTGTGCTTGCACACGAGGACTTATACCTCGAACAAAACTTTGTTGGTCTTAAAGGTGTCACTGGACTTGAACTTTGTTCTGCTGCTTCAGATCAACATGGCTACCCACCTGAATCCGTCTGGTAGCCTTAGTAAACGTGTTTTGCCTGAAAAAACTTGATTTGGGATGAAGAGCCTAGAGCCCTACAAGTTTTTCCTAACAACAACCGCAATAACCAGTAAGCTGTTAAAACTTACAAGCAGTCCCCCAAGTCCTATGTGATAACAGCAAATACTCATTTGCCCCGAGTTAACTGAAATGTCCCCCCCCCCCCCCCCCCCGTTGTCAACAGGCTTGCTGCTGAAAAGCAACAGGATGGTCTTAAAAGTGGATCAGGCTCCTCTGAGTATATAGCCGTGGATGAAACCAAACGAAAGAGTCAGAATGAGAAATTAGGTAAGGAGGTGCTATTTACTCATGGAGCTTTAATGTATTCTAGTAAATGCAGCTTGGACTTTCCAAGCAGAGAGACATTCTGAGATGAATGAAGCTCACTGGGTGACCCTGGGTTGGTCATTCTCTCTCAGCCTAACTGAACTCACAGAACAAAATTCGAAACGAACTGAACTCACAGAACGAAATAGTTCTAAGGTTGTGGGTATCATACAGGGGTCTCTCCTCCAATCATTTTTTTAATCCTTTTAACAACTCTGTGAGTTCAGGTGGGTAGCCATGTTGGTCTAAAGCAACAGAACAAAATTCAAGTGCAGTGGCACCTTTAAGACCGACAAAGTTAACTGAATAATATTTTGAATAATTGAATAATAGTTAACTGAATAATACTTTGTTGGTCTTAAAGGTGCCACTGCACTTGAATTTTGTTCTGTTGCTTTAGACCAACATGGTTATCCACCTGAACTCACAGAGTTGTTGTAAGGATAAAAAATGATGGAGAAGAGACCCGTGTATGGTACCTACAACCTTGGAGCTAGGATAGGATTTTAAAAATGTACTTCATGGTGGTGGTCACACACACAAGATACAGTGGGGGCGGGGGGAAGCGAGGCTATTTCCTCCAGCGGAAGTTGACCTGCAGTAGCGTGATCACACAGACTTTGGAAGCTGTGGGCACAGCCTGCCACTGCATGATCAGATGCAACCGCAGGTGAATCGGTCTTTTTTTTTTTTGCCGCGATGTGCTTCCACAAGGAATCAATGAATCGCACCTCCGCCCTGAGGTCTTCCTATGGAGTGTGCAGCAATGTGCACTGATGTGCATCCTGCGACCGGGGGGGGGGGGAACCTGGCATGGAGTCGGGATAGCCTGATCAGACTATCCCGAATGCCATGGAAGCATGCTGGGGTGATCAGATGCAGGAAAGTCCAACTTTCTGAGGTGTCTTTTAACTCCGTTTCTGTGGTGGAGCAAAATGGGTCGCCAACGGCTGTGGGGTGCTTCCCAAATGTTGTCGTCTGATTGCACTCCTTTAATCCGCCCGGCATTCACACCTATTGTCGAGGCGAATTGTCCGTATGATCGCAACCCATTATTATTTTGAAGGCTTTTAAATTTATGTGTATACATTCTATCTCTTGTGGAAAAACCCAAATTTTAATATCTCAATGGGTAAGTCATTTATTCAAATCTATGCCTGCCTGCCTGTCTGTCTCACGTTTCTGTTTTTCTGATGCTGCAGTAGAAATATACATTTTCCATCCAGCCTTCTTTTCATACTGTAAACCTCAGCGTAGATTGTTTTTAACAAGAATCTTTAATTTTAGTAACCTCGTTTCCACTATCTTAAGTAGGTGTGCCATGTCTGCCAATACCAGCCTGCATTATATCTCAGTTTTTGCCAACCCCAGAGGTATCTTTCAGGTTTATTTCATTTCAGATGTATCTGTGTGCAGGGCAGTTTAGTCCTTTAACTAACTGGGATAGTCGCTGATGGTGTCTTGCTTGGTAGCTATTGGTGGCCAAGTCAGTTTGATTTAGACCTAGGTGAAGGTATGATGGGACATACACCCATTGTTGCCACTAGCCAGATCTCACTAGCCAGATTTCAGAGGAGGCTCAGTTCAGCTTGCTCCTGGACTATTTTAACAAACTAAAGCTTTTTCCTCTGATCATAGCTTTTGCCAGTTGCCACACTCTGAGTTCAACAGCCTGACATGCTTGAACAACTGTAAACCACTGTATTTTTTAACTCCGCTCTTCTACTTATATGTGTCACTGACTTATGGCAACCCCAGCAAGGGGTTTTGGAGGCAAACGAGGAGCAGAGGTGGTTTGCCGTTGCCTTCCTCTGCAGAGTCTGCCTTGGTGGTCCTTTCCAAGTACCGACCCTGTAGCTTAGCTATTGAGATTGGGCTACACCATGCTGCCTTCGCTCCCTTTCCACTCTTCTGCCCACTACTAAATATTTCCCCCTAAAATATTTTACAGCATACTTAGGCTGCAATCCTATGCATACTTACTTGAAAGGTACCTGTCTGAATTCAAGGTATAGGGTTGTGGCTTTTAGCCTCCAGGACCTATAAACATATACCACGGACTGAAACAGGTTTTGATAGTTATTCCTTTTCTTGAGTGAACTCTGGGAACTCTACTTCTGTGTGGTGGGCTAGAACTGCTGTTGTTCACACAGTTTATGAAACACTGTTATACACTCTGCCACTGACTTGACGTGGCTGGCCTTAGTGAGCACACTTAATGTCTCTAACATACATACACATACAGATATGCTAAGTGCCATTGATGATCCTAATCACAGAAACAGAAATCAATCATTAATACATATTTAGAAGAAAACTTTGGTTCATTGCTTAAATGCACTCTGGGAAAACTCTAAAGGCTGAAAAGTTGCTATTAAGCCAAGACCTGTAGTCTTGTTCTGGCCAGCTACAACTGCGCGTGTTCCTGATGTCAGTTAACCTAGTTAGATGAAGAATGTCGATGCTGTGTGTACCCATATGTGCTACAACAGATACTTTCTAGGGCTTCATAGCCTGAGAAGAAGAAGGCCCATTGTTTAGCTAAAAATGTAACATCTCTGCTTGAGAAAGCTCAACCCTCAGACCCAGGCCCAGTCAGAGGGTTATGACAGACGTATGACAAAGTTTGATGGAACCAATAATTATGATTTATGTGCAAGTGTCATACTGAGTATAAAATCATATGTCTCCCATTGTAACCCTAGGGAGAGCTGGTGGGTATCAAGGGTCCAGTCCTTGCTGTACCTGTGCTCCCCCTCCTTTAGTAATAAAGTTCTTGGAATTCCGCTCTGCAGGAATTGAGCCGTGTGTTCTCTCAAATTGGGCTGGGAAACACAACCAGAGACAGGGTTTCTGTCTTTCACTACTTAAAGGAGGATTCTTAGTTTCATCAGTAAACTGCATTCCCCAGAATTTTGGGAACAAATTACCATAAAAAGCAATATGTTTGCTATAAAGTGAACTGCTTTATTTCTCTGGCCTATACTGTTCCTTCAGCCTTCTGTTGAGCAACCATAAAGTGCCACCTTCTGGCAAAAAATTGCCAAAATCCCTTGTTATAATTTGTAGCTTTAAAAAAACCTGTTCTGTTTCTTTAGTGGAAAAGATAAGTAAATGGATAGAAGTGGTCGACAGTTTGGAATCCCATCTCCTGAAGCTCACAGAAGCAATTTGTGCAATGCAAGTGTTTGCATGGCGATTTCTGGAGCTGCACATCCTGAAGATTATGTCCATTTGGATCATCTGGATCACTGTTCACGCGGTCAGCAAATAACCCTTGTGGTGTATGTGTGGGGGGGGGGGGGATTAATTATTTCCTGGCGCTCATCTCCTGTTGTTATACTCCTGTTGTTATAATATACTAGCAAACTGCCCATCCTTATAACTAGAAGTGTGTGTGTGTGGTATAGATATTGCAATGATCCCTAAATCTCAAAACTTTGCACTTAAAAGCCATTCCATCTTAACTCCCCTACAGATCCCTGACAAGGGTGTTTTTCATATGGGGACAAGCTTGTGCGGTTACTCCATTGTTGCTGCAGTTGTTGATACCATGCAGCCGCAGCAAGAATTCCACACGGCAGGTTCCCTGCATTTTCCCTGCCCCAGTCTCCTATGGCAACTCTTTTAAACATGCGAATATGTTGCATGGGAATGGAAATCTCCCTGTGATCAATGTATTGTTTGTACTTGCCCTGAGTGCCACATACTGTCCAGTCAAGTAATAACATAAAAAGTGCCACATGCAACTAGAACTGAGGTAAACGTATAAATAGTGTGACTCCAGGTGTGGCTCTATTTTGTGTAGAGATGTAAGACATAAGTGGCTGCTTGAGACACTGAAAGATACTGTGTAACGGATGATTTCAGCTAAAATTCTGTTGTTAAATGGCTTAGGGGACCATTTTCAGCAGGTCTACTCAGAAGTAAGTCCCATTTTATTCAGTGGGGTTTACTCCCAAGAAAGGGTTCTTAGGATGGCAGTCTTAGGTGCATTAAAAGGTCACATGTAGAACAGAAGTAGGGCTTGGTCACACAGAGAATTAGCCACGCGATAGCCATGGATGCCGGGCAGATTTTAAGGGTGAGATCACAGGACAACATCTGGGAAGCATCCTGCTCCCACCGGCAACCTGTTGCACTCTACCGAAGAAGCGGAGTTAAAAAATACCTGGGAAAGAGCAGTATCAAACAGGTTTGCGATGGTCCGCAGACGGAAGTTCCCATGTGATCGCTCCAGCACGCTCCCATTGCATCAGTGATCCCTCGATAAAGCATGCCGGAAACGCGCGGTGAAGAAACCCCCCCCCCATTTACCTGCCATTGTGTCAGATCATGCAGTGGCAGGTCAAATTACTACAGAGCAAATAGCCTTGCTCCCCCCCCCCCCCCAATTATCTGGCACATATGACCAGGACCAATCAAAGTTTTAAGGTGTTTTGTGTGTGTGTGTGTGTGTGTGTGTGTGTTAGAATGAAGTATAACTTTTGTGCAAAGTCCTGTTATCATTCTGTTATATTTTCTCTCATAGCCTTCAGCTAGTACAAATACTAATTTGACTTGATTTGGCAGAAATGGCTTTGGAGTTCTTGGATCTCTAGTAGTGAACCAGTTTGGTGTAGTGGTTAAGTGTGCGGACTCTAATCTGGGAGAACTGGGTTTGATTCCCCACTCCTCCACCTGGAGCTGCTGGATGACCTTGGGCAAGCCATAGTTCTGTACCAGCTGTTCTCTCAAGGACAGTTGTCTCAGAGCTCTCTCAGCCCCACCCACCTCACAGGGTGTCTGTTGTGGGGAGGAGAAGGGAAAGGGGTTTGTAAGCCGCTCTGAGACTCCAAGTGAGTAAAGGGCGGGATATAAATCCAATCTCTTCTCTTCTTCTTCTTCTATGTGAAACTGTCAGGGCTCTCTGTTTTTCTGGAAAACAGATGGTAGAGGTCAAGCTAAGAAGCAGATTGAGGAATCAAGTCAAATTCAGTGTTTTTATTAGACCAAATGCAACTCTATGGGTCCTTGTGACACATGACTCCTGCTACCTGGTAGCTGCAATATCACCTCCTGACCATCTGCAGTGGTAGCGCTGAAGTATAGCAAACAGCAGGCCAATAGCACCTTTCTTAAACTCCCATGGTGGCGTGGAGAGTAAGACACCCTACTGATGTTAGAGTCCATATCTTGAGATGCTTGTTTAGACTACGTGTAATTTATTTATTACATGTATGGATGAGAGCCAGTGTGGTGTACTGGTTAAGAGCGGTAGCCTCTAACCTGGAGAACCAGGTTTGGTTTCTCCATCCTCCACATGAAGCCTTTTGGGTGACCTTGGGCCAGTCTCAGTTCTCTCAGGACTCTCTGAGCCCCACCTACCTCACAAGGTGCCTGTTGAGGGGAGAGGAAGGGAAAGGCGATTGTATGCCACTTTGAGACTCGTTAGGATAGATAAAAGTGGCAGACTCTAATCTGAAGTATCAGGTTTGATTCCCCACTCTTCCTCCACATGAAGCCAGCTGGGTGACCTTGGGTTAGTCACAGTTCTCTGAGAGCTCTCTCAGCCCCACCTACCTCACAAGGTGCCTGTTGTGGGGAGGAGAAGGGAAGGAGATGGTAAGCTGCTTTGAGACTCCTTCAGGTAGAGAAAAGTGGGGTATAAAAACCAACTCCTCTTCTTCTATCCCTCCTTTCTTTCCTCATGGAGCAAAAGGTAGCACAGATAGGGTTTCTAGGAGGTCTCCCATCAGGGTTCCGGCCTTACCCATACCTGTTGGGTTTCAGCAAGGTTACTCTATCATATTGTTTACCTTTCAACAATACCCTGGAACTGAGCCCGTTCGCGGGGAGGGCGGGGTATAAATTGAAATAAATAAATAAATAAAATAAAAATATTTGGCCCCATTCTTAACTTCATTCTGATAAATATATTTGAAAATACAGGAATGATTCATGGGAGTGTTCTAATATCTTTTAAGAAAAATTTTGTCAAGTGATTCTAGTCCAGGGGTCCTCAACTTTTGGAATTCTGACATAGGGTGGCAGGCAAAACCACAAAATGGCTGCTGCCCCAGGAGGCAGAGCCAGCCACAAAATGGCTGCCTCAGGAAGTAGAGCCAACCAGAAGATGTCAGGAAGTGAGGGTATGCATAACTCTCATAGTAACTCTTCAACATTTCAGGCGGAAGTTCTGTTTAAAAGGATGCCTTTTAAAGCAAACATATTGTTTAAAAATATTTCCTTGCATCTTCATACAGAGAAGATCCTTGTGCTGTGGTAACAGCTCCTGCTGAAGAAACTTTAAAAAAACCCTGCACATCCAATGAGATCTCAGATGGCCAGTCAGAAACCCTGCTAGGCAAAAGTCCCATATGGCCCTTCCCATTTCTTAAAACACTTGGTGGGTGCCGTGGTATTCATGGTCACCATGTTGGGAGCCCCTGCTGTGGGCACAGTTCATAAAACTGCTGCAATGTTCTTAGTTTTTAAAAATGATTTTACTACATGGGGACTAAATAAAGGATCAGTTAACCTACTAGGAAACTATCTTCTGCAAAATGACTGTGGCAGTGGAATGCCCCTAGAACTTTGCACTGTCTGTCATGTCATTCATCCTATAGTTATGTGACTAGAACTGCATAAACCGAAGCCAGGATCTCCATTACAGTACAGTGATTCTGTATTTTATTTTTATTTTTGCATGTGTTTGATGTTTGTCTCATAGGTGTCCTTGATGAACTACCCTTTATTTGCCCTTTGGGTGTTTGCGCTACCTTATCCCAAGGTCCGCCCTCATGCTTCAAGGATCTGCACACTTTGGTCTTGTGTGATAGTTGTCTGTCAAATGATGTACCAGCTGAAGTATGTCAAGCCCTTCACCTATTCTTCAAACTGCACCCAGGTCAGCTTACTAGTGTCCTGAGGACAAAGACCTCTTGAACATTTCCTGAACTTCATTTATGTCTCTTAGAGAATGTATTTGCGGGAGCTTTCTGCATTAATTGTTTGACTGGTGTCAAAAGCTGCAAAAAAAGAGGAGGCAACACATTTATTATTAAATAAATATTCCTCCATGCACACTGGTGCTGTGATCCTCCCACTTTCTCCTTAATATCTGTTTGGTGGTGGCTTTCAAGCTTTCTGCCTTAACCCTTCTTGCATCAACTTGTCTGCTGAGAGACCCTTGTGTCTCTACCATGAAACCCCAAGATCAGGACCCCCCCCCCCCCGATTGTTGAGTCTCTGAGTGCTTTTGGAATTTTGAGAACAGTTAGTGGGCACCACAACAAAATGGTGGCCATGGGGGAACCAATCACAGAATGGCTGCCAAAGGGGCAAGGTCCAATCACAAAATGTTGGAAGGTTCTACAAAATGCTAGGAGGCTCGAAGCTAAGCATCCTGTTACGACAAAGGCAGCCATTTCAAAATGAGTGTTCCCCACAGACATAAAGGTGATGCCTCCTCAGCTTTTCTGAATTACCTACTACTCTGGTGAAGTAGAGGGAAGCCAGGACTGGCTTTTTGTTTTGGGGAAGAAGCAAGTGGACATCAGAAAACGTATTAGCGGGTACGAGGGTGCCCATAACTGTTGGGGAGAACTGCCCTAGATGTTGGCAGAGGAGCCCAGGGAATGTCCTAAATTACACATTCAGTTCATGTAGGGCACTGGCCATGCTTGTTGGGCCTACCCATTACCCCTTCTGAACTGATTCCCAAATTGGGCATGACACACAATGGTTTTTAATATATATTTTAAAAGTTTAAAATTCACATGCATACTGGGGATGTTGTATATCCCTTAACTATAAAAAAGAACCCCAAAACTATAATTGGACTGCAGATCTAAGTAGAGGAACATTGGACAGAAGAGGCTGCTTAAACCTTTCCTCTCCAGCAATTTTTTCTCTTAAAATTGCTTTCACCCTAAGCTGTTTTTCCAGAAATGGGGGGAAAGATACGGGAAACACTCTTGACTCTCTCTTCCTACACATAGCAGAGGAAAGACAATGGAGGGGGGAAGCTAGCTCCCCATTAATGATGGTGTCATTGATGAACATATAATAACTTTCTAAGGAACACTCATTTCCCGGAAGGCCATTTGAAAGCAACTGCACTAAAATAAAACCAGTTGTCTGAACAATGATACCAGTTCAAGCTGAATTACTCATTTGACCTAATGAACCATAGGAAAAAGAAAGCATCAGGGTAAGATTGCCAATAGAGTATTTTTTGCAAAAACTGGAATGTTTATCTCTGCAGGGGTTGCATCCAAATATCACGTACCAGTATGGCAATATGGATGAACTGTTAAATAAATCCTTGTTGTACATTGCGCCAGTGGACCCGGCATACTGGATTGGAGGGTTGATGAAGTGCCATGACAACGTTCTCCCTTGTCTAAAGGTAAGGATCTATCAACCTTCAGGAACTAAGCATGGGATTAGGTATTTTAGACACTACAAAATGCTTGCTGATGTGTTTTAATCATTTTTATTTCACAGCTATGCATATCTTGCACTCTTAACTGATTAATTTCTGAGGCAGCTTGGGAATCTCCAATAGTCGATACAACACAATCAAAATCTAATTCTGAAAGCTCAAATAATCAATCAAAATATCAAGGAAATTGTCAAACAGCAAAAAGCAACAATCTATATATCTAATTTTGAAGATGGCCCCAGAGTGCAGATCAAAAAAGTCACACAATGGGGCCAGGTATGCAAAGGGGAGATGTTCCTACAAATCTGGGAAACCCCAGGTTTGCATGGGAAAAATTGTTTGTTGAAAATAAAGGAGGTGATAAAATAAAGTTTTAACATGCCAAGATCAATAATCAAATTTATTGTTACAGTCAATGACCAGCACAAAAACATTTGAATAAGAAATATGGGTTTAAACCAACAGTGGCATTCTTAAATTAAAAATCTGTGAGTACAACAGAGATAAAATAAAACAGCCATAAGACTCGTGTATGATTTAGTTAAAAGATTAGAATGTAATCTAATTTCTATGCATTTTATGTTGCTCATAAACCTGGGTGCAAAATCTAGCCCCTTGTCTTGTTGTCTGATGGTTCCTGTCAGACAGGAGGTGGTCAGGTTTAATTTTATTTGATCTGTCAGGAAACTTTCTAACAACGGACTAGTTGTCTCCATGCGGATCACCCTATGGTACACGCAATTAAAGAACATGTTCCAGAGAGGCTATTTCATGGTGGGGACAGGAGCAGAACCTCAGTGAGTAAGGGGTCCCTTTAAACCTCCCTTACATGCCAAGATCTTAAAAGATCTCCTCATGAGATCTTGACAGCTGTTTTGGATTACCTGGGCAATGGTGATGTCTGTGATTGCCTAGGCAATCCAAAATGGCTAGTGCTCTTTCATTTTGAAACTTGAGGTAAGTTGGGTGGGAAAGACCAGGGAGGTAGGAAATCCAAGAAGGAAGATGGAGGGAGGAAGCAAAGCTGGAGCTGAGGGAGTGAGGAAAGAAAAACAGCACAAAAGGAGGGTGAGATTGGGGCTGGAGAGAAGGAAGAAAATGGGGAAACAGGAGAAGCTGCGAGGGGGGTAGAAGGAGGGACTAGAGGGAATGTGGCAGGCAAGGGGGGGAACTGAAAAAATTAGGTGGGAGGGAGGTAAAGCAGGGAGAAGGGAGTAGCTGTGGAGGCTGTGAGGGGAGGGGAAGGAGGGAAAGTGAAGATTGTGTGGGAAGAAGGATTGGTGGGATAAGAGTTTTTGTGGTCCTCCGCTTGTAAATAATTGAACAACAGCAATGAAAGAACAGTATTCAGTATACAAATACTTTGAAGTATACAAAAATAGTTTTATGGATGATGGGGATTGTGATTGGTTCTGCTGTTGAGCAAGATGGATATTTGTCCAGGGCCCTGGTTTGTGGCAGCCACAAACCATCTAGCTGTTGGACATATTGACTAACATCACTGCAGCTGATGGTTTCAGGCAAGGGAGGAATCAAAGGGATGAAGTCATCAGAAGGACCAAGCTATCGATGAAGGCGGAGGGAACATGGTTGCCATGGATTAGAAAGCATTGGGCCTTTCCTTCTGCATTTTGTAGGCTCACCTCACCATCCTGGTCCTCACAGCGCTTGAAGCAACGGTGTACCGCCACCAGCTTTTCTACCGCACTGAGAATCAGCTGATCCTGCCCGCCACGGGGAGCATGTTCGATGGCATCACCCGGCAGAACCTGGATGATGGGCTGCTCAGCTGTATTAAATACTTTATCAATTATGGTTTCTACAAATTCGGGCTAGAGGTGAGAAAATGTTAGCAAGGGATTGGCAACTCAGAAAACAAAAACAAGGATTTGGTTTAAGAGGAGCACTTATTTGGCACGATAGCAGAGACCCAAAGAGGAACCCAAGATGAAATTTTCAGAGCTGAATAGGACAGGGAAGATAAAGGAACAAACCTGGTGAGGAATTAGCTGCAATAATGGGACGGATTTAGCCTAGAGAAAATGCTATTAAATGGGAATGATGTGCTGATAGATTTCAAATAGCTAAACGGATCTCGAGAAAGGAAGTCTGCTTAACCACCAGAGACAGAGCAAGAAGCACTGGGTAAACCACAAGAAGGTAACTTTGAGCTGGAGGGAATGAGATGAGGTTTTCCATTTTTTCCTACACATTGCTATGGGTAGGGCTTGAGACTGAATGAGGATGGGAGCTGTGTAGGATCAGTTAATCCCAGAGCCAGGAGGCAACATCGGGGGAAGGCCTCAGCCTCTTGTGCCCTGTAGTTTGCCCTCCAGAGGAACTGGTTGGCCACTGTGTGAGACAGGATGCTGGACTAGATGGACCACTGGTCTGATCCAGCAGGGCTCTTCTGATGTTCTTAACCTCCTCATTCAGAAGCACTAAACCTCTGAATCCCAGAGCCAGGAGGCAACATCAGAGGAAGGTCTCGGCCTCTATGCCCTGTTGCTGACCGTCCAGAGGAACTGGTTGGCAGGACTCTGGACTAGATGGACCACTGGTCTGATCCAGCAGGGTTCTTCTTACGTTCTTAATGTTCTGAGGCCCAATGCATGTTCTTAGAGTGAGGAAAAGGGTAAAGACAAACCTCCATGAAGACAAACAAAACAAAGTACAAAAGTACTAGATGTTGTCAGAATAAAAATAGTACGTTGTAAAATGGACACAGATACAATGCAGCTTAGCCCATACAAAGAGGGGAAAGTAGAGCATGTTATACATGTGATAGTAAAATTACAAAAATGCACAACGTAAATATAAAATGAGATTTTATACTCCTAAACAACTGGCAACAATCAGTCATGTGTTGAATCATTTACTCATAAGCAATACTTGTAAACACTCCCTTAGGGAACAATAGGAGCACTTTGTTTTGAAAAAAAAATCATGATCTTAGAGTATGAGAAGCAATGCTAAAGCAACGCCTTTATCAGAAACCTGAATATGAGATAACTGGGAACTCCCTGTAAGAGTGGGTACATGGGTATAATACATAAGAAGAAAACTATTCATTAATATGAAATAAAAGGGATGTAATTGATAAGTATTGGAGTCGGGAGTCCATGGAATAGTGAAACAGCTAGATCTTTATTGCATACAACCCAGGGCTCGATGAAGCATACAACCCAGGGCTCGAAGCCCTCCTTTTATGCTGGTCAGGGACAATCCCCTGACCTCACCCAACTGGCCTGATAGGCTATTAGAAGTCTATTTACATTTCATAGGTTCCCTGGGAGAAACCTAGGTACATGATTGGTGGCCGGTTTGAATCCACCTGGCCTTTGTTCCACCTGGCTGAAGCTCAGGTAGTTTCTTGGCCATGTGCTCTGGCCATGCTCTGGCCATGTGCTCTGGCCATGCGGTCGCAATTATGGGAGCACATGGCGACCGCATGGTCAATACATAACAGTAATACTGTACATAGCAATGCATGCTGCTTCCACATAAAGGTTTTTCTAGTCTTTGGCATCTAAACTTTAGCACTTTTTTTGGAGCATCCACATGACACCGTGCTCAAATTGTGCTCCATCATCCTTTCCTCGTCCTTAGTATATTCTGTCCTAAACCTGATTTGCTATACCCTTTTGGAGAAGAGCACTGTTCAAGTGCGTTACTACACCATTTCAATGGGAAGATGCAGTTTTTTAAAGGTTCCGCCCATTCTGCTGCCATTTCCTTCTATCAGGTTTCTGTGGATGCCATTTTCCTGGTCATGCCACTGGAGAGCCAGTTTGGTGTAGTGGTTAAGTGCGCAGACTCAAATCTGGGAGAACCAGGTTTGATTTCCTACTCCTCCACTTGCAGCTGCTGGATGGCCTTGGGCAAGCCATAGTTTTGTCAGAGCTGTCCATAAAAGAGCAGTTTCTGTCAGAGCTCTCTTAGCCCCACCTACCTCACAGGATGCCTGTTGTGGGGAGGGGAAGGGGAAGGAGATTGTAAGCTGCTCTGAGACTCCGAGTGAAGGGTGGGTTATAAATCCAATCTCTTCTCTTCTTCTAAAGAAAATCAGTAATTGCTGTTGCATTGGTATAACATGATAGCACTATATACCTTTTTTTTAAAAGTATTCAAAAAGCTGTGCAGTGGGGGTGGGAATGCAGGTAAAATGTTAGCTGACATAGGAAAGTGCACAGAAAACTCCCATATGGATGCTCCATTGCCAACATGCCTCTGCATTTGCAGCAGTGATGAATACCAAACAAAGAATCCTTACTTCATGGATGCAGCCAGAATCTAGATGACACAGTTATAACAATAGAGGGCAAAGCAACTTCAAGGTTTGGTTCAGTAACACCCTCTGCTCTTTCAGATATGCTTTGTGGCTGCCATTAATGTGATTGGGAAGCGCATGGACTTCTACTCCCTGATCCACGCAGGTTGGCTTATTTACCTGTTGAACCGCCGTCGGAGGAAAGCCATGGCTGAAGTCTGGTACAAATATTGCTGCTTCCTTGCCAGCGTCTTGGCCTTTCAGTATCTGCTTTGCATTGGCCTCCCGCCTGCTTTATGCCAAGGTAAACCTAACACTTTGCATTCTGGGTAGTTGTAGGGTAAGTGTGGTCAGAGTCAATAATAGATGTTTTGTTGAGCAAATGGCTGCCTGTGCTGTCTAATGGGCAGAGTTCCTTTGGATAGTTTCCTTTGAGTGAAATATCTCCAGTCATTGGGCTTTCCTGCATGTTCAACTTAGTCCTGATTTTCCTGGCAGCCAATCCGCAAGAACTGGAATCGTTTTCGGCATGGTTCTTCTGCATATCTGTCTTTCCTGTATATTTTTGCAGTTGTGAAGTCAGTTTATTTCCTTCTGCACAGACCTTCAGTAATGAAGATTTTCAAAGGAGGGTGCTGTCATCATGGTGATGTCATCGGTGGTGTCAAAGGTCACTCCTTTTTTGAAAAAGGCACTACAATATTAGTATACTGCTGGAACGTTGTAACAATAGGCTTAGCAGGTAGAAGGGACAGAGACTTACTTCTAAAAAAATGGCAGCTGGGAATTCAGAGACCCTTCTAAGCCTACTGTTACAACGCTCCAGTAATATATCAGTATTTTATTGACATTTTTTTAAAAAAGAAAAAGAGACCACTTGTCTTCAGGGTGGGGGAAGTAGAGGGAGTGGTTTGACCGTGACTGTCCAGTCATCAAAAAGTGGGCTGGAGGTGGATGAGAGTGGGCAGAACAAAGAAAACTGACGGCAACATTATACATGAGAGAAAAGGCAACTCAAAATTGGCTTCCAGAAAAAAGATCAGGGTAAAAGTGGGGTCAAATCAACAACAACAACAAAAACCTGAAGTGAAAACTAAAGGCCCCAAAATACATGTGGAAATCAAGGAATAAACTGAAGTACTACGAGGCCAAAACTGATGAAAAAACCCTATGCGGAAACGCCCTGTGACAGAGCAATCCTAAACAGAGTTACATTGTCCTAAATCTATTGAAGTCAATAGCCTTAGAAGGGTGCACTTCTGCTTAGGATATCACTGGGAGTTTGGAAAGTGCTTCCTTAATGTAATGCAAATGATCTCTTTGCTGGCAGATTATCCATGGAGAACTTCTCGTTGGCTGCTGCATTCAAATCTGATTAAATGGCTGTACCTGCCTGACTTTGCCAAGAAACCTGATGCTATTTTTCTTCTGAGTAAGTATAGTCTTCACTGTGTGACATCTGCTTAACATAAGTAGCTGCTTCTTACTTTTGGAAGAAGAAATCCCTGAGGAAAGAGTATGCCCCATGCTTCTATTATTTCTGTACATGGTGTAAAATTGGATTGCTCAGGGAGCAGTATTTTTATATAAAGCAAACCCAGGCTAGCCCGGTCTTGTCACATCTCAGAAGCTAAGCAGGGTTGTCCCTGTCTCGTATTTGGATGGGAGACTACCAAGGAATACCAGGGTCATGATGACATGGAGGCAGGCAGTGGCAAACCAACTCTGAATGACTCTTGCCTTGAAAACGGTACAGCGTCGTCGTAAGTCAGCTGTGACTTGACAGCAGCAACAACAACAACAAGGGAAGTAAGGCTGTAGTAAATGTAGTCAACATTTAAGGCGGTCTTCATTGTGTAGAGTATGCATTTTGTTCCATTGTTCTCTAATTCCGAAATCCTGTCTTATTACCTTGTTCATTGGATGTAATATTTTTGGTTCCACAACATTGTCCCCTGGTCTCCTAATTCTGCTCAGTTGTTTCTGTATCAGTGATGTTCTCTCACTATAGGTATTCTACTGTTCTTTCAGAACTGTTTTTAGTTATACTCCGCCTTGAGTCTCAATGAGAAAGCCAGGTTGTAAATGAAGCAGTCTTCCAGACAAGCTAGGAAGATAAAATTATTAACAGTTAAATGTTTGGAACCGCAATCAATAGCTCAAGGAGCAAATGAAGGAGGTTTACAGACACTGGTATACATGGGGCATGATAAAAATTAAACACACACATACGGACCCAAAAATATGCTATTAAATATTTTACCAAGTAATATTACAGGAGCACACAGTGAACTATTTAAATATATGGTATTTGCACCCAAATGGAAGGTGCCCAGAACTGATGGATTGGAAGAACAAATTAACTGAGTATGTGACAATGGCAAAATTAATGTCTTATTTACATAACAAATCAAATTCAGAATTTCAAGAAAAATGGAATGTAGCTTTTGATTATACAGCTGAAAACTAGGATTGAATTGTTAAAGTGGAGATAGAATCATCAGGCAATACATGTTTGTAATAACAAAATCTTAGATACGAAATAATAAAGGTAAGATAGAACATAGATAAAAAGAAGTGAAAGTTTTGAGTTATATGATAAATCTTCTGCAACAAATTAAGTTCTGTTTGACAGTTGTAATAAATAAAATATCATGTAGGTTAGGTAGAAATTAAAAATAGATGACCACAAATGACTGTCTGTTTATGTCTATGCTTATGTTTGTGTCCATGTCAGACAATCATCTATGTATTATTGTAGTAACGTATTGTATATGTTTTTATGTTTGTAAAAACATTATATATTAAAAACGAATTAAACACACACATAACAACCAGAAAACTACCTTCAGCTTGTGACATCAGAGATTACCTGTTTTCAAAAACCCATTTAATTATTTATCCGTTGACTGCCTTTCTCTCCGAAACTTAAGGTAAATTACGGTGCCTGGCATGTAGGAGGTCCCAGATTCAGTCCCTGGCATCTCCACTTAAAAGGACCAGGCAGTAGGTGACGTGAAAGACCTCTGCCTGAGACCCTGGAGAGCCCCTGGCAGTCTGAGTAGACAATGCTGACCTTGATGGACCAAGGATCCGATTCAGTAAAAGGCAGCTTCATGTTTTCATGTATGTGGACAGTGTAAGACAATGCAACCAAACAGCATGAAGAAGAAGAAGAGGAAGAAGAAGAGATTGGATTTATATCCCGCCCTTCACTCACTTGGAGTCTCAGAGTGGCTTACAAACTCCTTTCCCTTCCCCTCTCCATAACAGACACCCTGTGAGGTAGATGGGGCTGAGAGAGCTCTTTCCCAAGCTGTCCTTGAGAGAACAGCTGGTCCAGAGCTATGGCTTGCCCGAGGTCATCCAGCCAGGTGCAAGTGGAGGAGTGGGGAATCAAACCTGGTTCTCCCAGATTAGAGTCCGTGCACTTAACCACTACACCAAACTGGCTCTCCAGATTAGATTAGATGAGACATCTAATGAGACACCTAATAGATTAGATTAGATGAGACATCTAATAAACCGTGCCACAGGACTAGGCTTACAAATGCAAAAAAGTATCAGCTGTCTCATTAAATAATGCAAAAAATAGAACCAGAAAAGTAAAAGAACAATAAGTGCAAGACAATACACACAACGAACAGTGTAACAGGCCACAATCCTGTTCCCATTGTCAAAGTGCCCTCCTGAACCCTTCCATTGTACTACAGCCCTGGGCTATTCCTTTTGTAGAAATGTCCTCTTGGGCAATTTTGTTGCACACAGTTTTCAGAATGCCAGCTGTGGGCGCCTTCCTGGCCTCTTCAGGCAGGCCATTACACAAGAAGGGAGGCGCAACAGAGAATAAATTTGTATGGGCAGCTGTAGGTCTTACCTGTTATTAGGACAGCACCTTCAAAAGGCTTTGATCAGACGTGCATAGCTGTCACAGATAAGCAAACTCCAGAGATGGGCCGAGGTGGGCACCCTCCTGACTTCTTTGAGAAAGGTGTTCCATTGGGCTGGAGCCACAGTTGAGAAAAAAGACTGAGACTGGGTTCTGGCAGATCTAGTGGACTTGAGAGATAAGACATTCAGGGGCTGAGCTGGTGCACGTTCATATTGGGGGAGACAATCCCCGTCTTGCCGCAGCGCTTCCCCCCCCCCCCCAAACTGGAATGATCATGCAGCAAATGGTTACGTGAATTATCTTTTCTGGTCTCCTCTCTCATGACAGATGACTTCCTGCTTCTTCTCTTTGCCTCCTTCCAATGGCGGGTGTTTGAGGATGAGAACAAGTTCATTGTGAGGATCCTAGCTGGGGATAATTTAGAGATCAGCAGAGTCCTAGACCCGGCTGGGCTCAGTGACTACAGCCCAGTACCAAACTTTGTACGCTGCAGGTAAGAAGCTGGGGAGGGGATTTGCTCTATAAATCAGAGTGGGTTTGTGGGCTGGAGGGTGGTCTTTGAGATGTAGATGCACCATAATACATATGCTTGCTCAGTACCATAGACAAGTCATACCCTCCAACATCTCCCAGATGGAACAGGGATATTCTTCTGCAATGCTGACAACATGTATAGCCTCAGGCCTGAACACATCTACATCTCTTGCATAGTGCTGGAGCAGGGCTGCTGAGGGGACAGAATTTGGGGACCCAAGTCAGCTGGAGGGCCCCTGAAGCCAGCATCGGGCTGCAATGCTGCATTTACAGAATGCACTGACAAAATTTCTAATGCTGTTCTGACTGCAGCCACTAGGGACAGCAGAGCACAGTAAAAATCACTCTTGCTGGGCCTTTTAGCAAGTTTACTAGGAGACTGAGGGAAACTGGTTACTGATCAGGTCCTGCTAAACCCATCAGCCAAGCCAGCATTAGAGCCAGGCAAGACCAGCCACCAGGACAGGCTACAGTCTTTGCCAGGATGAAGCCTCCTAACAGGGTCAGTATCTCTACCAGTCTATGGTTTGCTTTTTTCTTTAGTTCCACCCAGCTCCTGCCCAGCCAGATCTTGCAAAGGGGCAGCCCTGTTAGAGTGTGGTAGCAACATAAAATGTTGTTGTCTTTTCCGACATTTCTATCTTTTCCATCGTTTTCTCCTCTTTCATTTAACTCTCTTCTTTTCATATTGTGCCTTCAGTTTGGTGAAGAGATCCACTCTGTTGTAGTGGTTAGGAGTGCGGACTCTAATCTGGGAAAACTGGGTTTGATTACCCACTCCTCCACACCCACTGTCTAAAAACATTTGGCAGGCACCAGAAAAGGTGTTTGTGAGCACTGTGGTGCCCACGGGCACAACGTTGGAGACCCCTGTTCCAAGGAGTTCAGGGAAGTGTGCATAGATCTCCCTTCCACCATTGTATCTTCAGAACAGCAGTGTGAGGTACATTTAGCCAAAAGACTGTGACTGCCCCCAGGGTCACCCATTGAGCTTCATAAGTGAGTAAAGATTTGAGCTTGGGTCTCCCAAGTTTTAACCGAACACTCTTAACTGATGCACCAGGGAAAGACTCTGGGAAATAGAAACCATCCCTAATAAACAGGAACAACAGGAACATATTTTTAATCAGGGCTTTTTTTGTAGGAAAAGCCCAGTAGGAACTCATTAGCATATTAGGCCACACCCAACTGCAGAAATGCATTAGCATATTAGGCCACACCCCTGACAGTGTAGCTCCCTCCCAGGATCGGCTTCCCCAGGTGCCCCATGTCTTGCGGGGCACATGGGGAACCCAAGGGAAGGAAAGCAGTTTCTGGAATGGCTTCACCAGGCGCCCTGCAGTTTAAACTGCCTTCCCTCCCTAGATCGGCTTGGCTTCCCCAGGCGCCCCGCGGCTTGCGAGGCACCTGGGGAAGCCGAGGGGGGGGGGGAGGCTGTAGGCGTGGCCAACTCAGAAACCAGCTGGAACTCCGTTCCTGTGCGTTCCTGCCCAAAAATAGCCCTGTTTTTAATTATTCTGTTTCAGGACTCACGGATCTGAGCAAGTTCACCAGTTGTGAAACACAAGTATATTTTTTGCTCTTCCAGCGGTTTTCCCATTGTTCCTCTCCAAACAGGTCCTACTTGGATTTAGTGAAAGTGATTGTGTTCAGATACCTCTTCTGGTTTGTCCTGTGCCTGATTTTTATGACGGGGACCGCACGGGTCAGCATCTTCTGTGTGGGCTACCTTGCATCATGTTTCTACTTCATGCTCTTTGGAAGAAACCTTCTGCTGAAGCCAGTGAGACATATACTCCGACTGTGGGATTATCTGATCGCCTATACGGCTTTGGTTATAGCGACAAAGAACCTCTTTGCGGCATGTATTGAATTCACCCGTTTGTCAAGTTTACCAAGGTTGGACAAAAATGTCACTCGACCATAACTGTAAGCTTTGGAATGAGCTGTGCCCAGGGTGGGTGCAATAAACCTGATCAGTTGATCGAAGATCTTTCCCCTAAATGGCATCTGTTTCCTGCAGCAAACTGCCCATAGCTTGTGGCAGAGTGAAAGAAATAATTGAGAAACATGGGGAGTATGCAGAGTTTGTGATTGTCCACTAGGGTTGCCAGGTCTTACCTGACTGCTAGCAGGGGAAGTCCAGTCTTCTCCCGGGAGTTGTGGGCGTGCCATGATGATGTCACCTGGAGGTGACGTCATCACACAGGGCACGTTGGGCGGGACACTCTAGCATTTGGGAAAAAACTCTATGATCACTATAGAATTTTTTTTGCCCAAATGCTAGAGCATCCCCTGCACAACGTGCCTTGCCTGTTGACATCACCTCTGGGTGACGTCATTGTGCTGGGCACATTGGGCGGGATGGGGTTCTTTGGGGGCAGGGCTCCCCCTGTCTGCTAGTTGGGTGGCAACAGACTGGAGCCACTGAAATTGGGAGACTCCCTGCCCCCATTGGGGGGATGGCAACCCTATTGACCACTGTGGCAGCCATTTTCTGGTGGCACCCACTCAGTGTTCTCAAAATTCCAAAAGTGCCCACAGGTTCAACAAGATTGGGGGACCCCGATGTATACTAGACTATCTGACCATTCTAGCCCCACCTACTCAGCTTTACCTGGCAGCAGATCTCTGAGGTCTTTTCCAGCCAGATACCTGAGCTGTTTAGAACTGGATATACCAAAGATTGAACATAGGGTTAGTTGCATCTATAACAGGTGCTCCACTCTTGAGCTACATCTACTTTCCTCCCAGTTTATAGGTTTTGAAGAATACAACTTAAGACACAACATAGTCCTTGATGTGAAGAAGGTCTTGTAGCCGTCTTAACCCATGCAGGTTGAAGGGGGAATGCCGCATTATAGTGATTTCTTGCTGTGTTAGGTAAGAGTGACTAAAAGGTAATGACTGAAAGGGGCTGAAGTGTTGTTGTCCCCCCTTTCTTTGCCCACAGATTGGATCATGTGCTTTCCTTAGCAAATTACAAAGAAACAATTGTTGGTTAATCCATACTTTTGGCATGTTCTGCACCATATCAGGATATGATATAGGTAAGTCAGAGTTGCTTTTTTTGAATGACAAGACTGTAATGCAATTTACTGTCAATATTGCAGAGCACAGATTGTGAGTGGGGAACCACTGGTGGGTGTGTGTGTGCGTGTGTGTGTGTGGTACACATCTAGGCTCTGTTCATGTCTTGCTTTGCAAACCCTATGGAATTGCTGTTAGTTGCCTGTGACTTGATAGCACTTTCTGCAAGTACTTGAAGGGCTGTCATATAGAGGATGGTACAGAGTTGTTTTCTGTTGCCCCAAAAGGTCAGACCAGAACCAACAGGTTGAAATTAAATCAGAAGAGTTTCCGGCTAAACACTAGGAAGAACTTCCTGACAGAGCAGTTCCTCAGTGGAACAGGCTTCCTCAGGAGGTGGTGGGCTCTCCTTCTTTGGAGGTTTTCAAATAGAGGCTAGGTGGCCATCTGACAGCAGTGCTGACTGTGAGCTTAAGCAGATCATGAGAGGGAGGGCAGGAAGGGTTGCTTCAGTGCTTAGTTCTCATGGCCCTTTCTTACACACCCAGGGAAATGCTGATTGCCACTTTGGGGTCAGGAAGCAATTTTTCTCCAGGCCAGTTTGGCTGGAAGTCCTGGAGGGTTTTTTTTTTTTGGTCATCTTCTGGGTGGTGACTGGGGGTTTGGAATTTGTGAATTTCCTGAATTGTGCAGGATGTTGGACTAGATGACCCTGGAGGCCCCTTCCACTCTATGATTCTAGGGTAATGGCCAGTGAATCTGAAAATCAAGTTTCATGTATGGTCCTTTTGTGTCATCTCTGCAAAATCAAAGATTCATTCATGGCCTCCAGATTGCGGACGTTGTATAATGACAGCCTTATTGCAGTCAGACTGCTGGATGAGCATGTCCTAGAGATTTGGAAAGTTGTATGCACATGACAGTGCTTGTTTGTTTGTTTCTTCATTTGCTTTTGCACAGATCCACCTGAGGATGAGACATGTGACCTTCCCGAGAAAGAAGCAGGTATCCTCTGGGATGCATTATGCTTTATTTTTCTGCTGATCCAGCGTAGAGTTTTCACAAGCTACTACTACCTTTATGTTGTCCTCGATCTCAAGGCTGCCAAGACTTTGGCCTCCAGGTGTGTGTTTAAGATGTTCAAATTCTAAACAAGATAACGCTTAACTACTGAGAGAGCTGATGGGAAGTGTGTCGCACAGTGCTTTCCACAGCTAAATTGACAGGTTGATGGCAGCCAGCCACATTCATGGTGTAGTCCATGTCTAAAGCATTGGTCTGTTTTTACAACTGTTACAACAATTTTTTTTTAATTTGGACGGGAGACCTCCAGGGAAGTCCAGGGTTGTGATGCAGAGGCAGACAATGGCAAACCACCTCTGAACACCTCTTGCCTTGAAAACCCTATGAGGTCGCCATAATAAGTCAGTTGTGATTTGATAGCACTTCTACCACCAGTGATGGGTCAAGGGGAATCATACTGCAGAAGACTGTGTCCCATTGTCCAGGAAGCAACATTTGAAGAAATTTGTGACAGCTTGTCGTGGTGGCCTAACAGAGGCAGCCTCTGGCTTCTTTTTCCCATAATTCTGTAACATGCCAAGAGTTTGTTGGGCTATGCTGCAGTTCTCTCAGTAAACTGTGGGCTTGTTAAGCTCATGAGTCACATGTTCCTTGTAAGGTCTGGGGGCAATATTTCCATCAAATCATATGTGGTGATTGCTATTAGCAGAGGACTGTAACCATGATTATATCAGTTCATGATGGAGAAGTCTGTTGGTAGATATTAAACGTGCCAGGAAAATGGATCATCCATGCACAGAGGCAGCATAGGTCTGAGTAGCAGCTGGTAGGACGAGGAGAGATAGGTTGAGAGCCAGTTTGGTGTAGTGGTTAGAAGCGTGGACTCTAATCTGGGAGAACTGGGTTTGATTCCCCACTCCTCCACATACAGCTGCTGGTGTGACCTTGAGTCAGTCATGGTTCTTTCAGAGCTGTTCTCTCAGAGCTCTCTCAGCCCCACCTGCCTCACAGGGTGTCTGTTGGGTGGGGAGGGGAAGGGAAAAGAGATTGTAAGCTGCTCTGAGATTCCTTCAGGTAGTGAAGGGCAGGGTATACATCCAATTTCCTCCTCCTCCTCTTGAAGAACCCTCCTGTCTTTCTTGCACATGTAGAGGAGCTGAGCTGTTGGAAGCAAAGCTGCAGAAAATGGTGGCACACAAGATGGATGATGATGAGAAATCAATGCAAGCCATGAAGAGACAGTAAGTTCTCCCTGTTTCTTCACAGAATCTGTGAGGCTGAAAGAAATTTAGGCTGCATCTCCTAAAACTCTTTGCCCTCTAAACAGTCCCTCTAATTCAGGTCAGCCTGTGCCATCCTCTTACTTTTGTAAGTAGAAGCAAAAAAATGTGCACGGTATCAGAAATGCCTGCTGTGAAGGAGTAGAATAGCACATTGTAAATAGGTAGTGTGGTATAGTGGTTAAAGTGTCATGGGAAAATGCAGGTTCAAGTCTCATTGACTGGACGACCTTGGGTAAGTTTTTTCTCAGCCTAACCTCCTACCTCACTGGGTTGTTTCGAGGGCAAAATGAAGGAGGGGGATGCCATTCTGAGTTGCTTAGAGGAAAGGATAAAAATGTAATAAATGCTACATGTCACAGGAGTTTTTCCCTCCAGGGGGTTCTAAAATGTGCTTGAAAATAATGCTTTGGGAACCTTTGTGACCAGGTTAGTGGGGATTTAGAGCAGAGAAAAAATTGAGCATGAATAAACCCCAAGAGGGAAAGGTGCAGGGCTATTTTTGGGCAGGAACACACAGGAATGGAGTTCCAGCTGGCTCCTGAGTTGGCCACACCCAACAATAACTCATTAGCATAATAGGCCACACCCAACAGTGGAAACTCATTAGGATTGGCTACATTAGGGGTATGTGCCCTAACATGCAAATGAATTCCTGCTGCAAAAAAAGCCCTGGGTTTTGACAACAAACAAGGTAAACAGAATAAGAAGCACAAGGTGGGTGTGGCTGGATGACCATGGGGGTGTGGCCTAATATGCTTATAAGTTGTGCTGTCAGTGGTGTGGCCTAATATGCTAATGAGTTTCTGCTGTTGGGTGTGGCCTATTATGCTAATGAGTTCCTGCTGGGCTTTTCCTACAAAAAAAGCCCTGGAAAGGTGTGTCCTTAAGAAACGTCTCAGGGAAATAGCCAGAGAACGCTTTTCAATCTGAGCATAGTCTGCTTTTACTTTTGGAGCGTGATAGTAGCAAATGCCTTTGAAACCAGGGATGTGTCAACCCCATTGCACTTAATGGGACTTAAAATGCCAGGATAGGAATTTTGGTTTGCAACTTGCAAACACCAGCTAAGATTTAATGGAAGATTTCTGGGGATGGAAATCCTTCCATCTGCAGTAAGCACTTCCATGGATCCAAACCACTGTTTACAAATAAAGAGGCCAGAAATGGTTGTAAACAGCTTTGAGGCAAGACTGCTTCTGCTCATTTGTTCTTTAGGATGGAACTGATCAAAACAACTCAGAAAAAGCATAACAGATTGAAGAAAACAGTACCCAGCTCAGAAGTGGAAGCTGTACAGAAGTCTGAAAAAGAGCAGGGTCCAGGTACTACTACCACTACTACTACTACTACTACTACTACTACTACTATTACTACTACTACTACTTCCTGCTGCTGCTGTTTGCTCCTGCTATTTTATGATGCATTGTAGTTTAATTTATTAGCAATGATCCAGGACAGGTAGGGTTGCCAAGTCTTTAGTACTCACTGGCGGGGGGGAGTCCTCCTCCGGCCGGGAGTTTCCCCGGCGCACGCGCAGAGTGCGCACACCCGGCAACGTCACCAGAAGTGACGTCAGCATGTTGGGGGGCGTTGCCAGGGCGACGCTCTGGCAACGCCCCCCAACGTGCTGATGTCACTTCCGGGTGACGTCATTACGTGGGGGAAGTCATCCTGGCTGGACGACTTCGGGGGTGGGGTTCTCCCCACCGGCCGAATGCTGGCCGGAGGATCGGGAACCCCTTTAGCGGGGGATCCCCCCCCTGGGCTGACTTGGCAGCCCTAAGGACAGGTAAAAGACATCCCAAATGGGTATCTTCACATCTAATGTTAGTTCACATTTAATGTGATCGTGGGTTACAAATTTCATGGTATGAAAGCCTACACACATTGAATGAACTACTGGGCAGCCATTTTTGTCAACATGTGTTTACCTTTATTTAGTTATTTTATTTATTAAAATATTTGTATCCTGCCTTTTGCCTTGAAAGCCAGAGAAAACTTCCCCCCCCTCAAAAAAAAGATGCTTCTTCTTACTACCCCATCAAAGGCCCTGGCAAACAAATAAGCATCTCCTCTAAAGAACTCCAGTGAGCAGGCTCTTCAGGGAGCCCATTCCATGGAGTGGGAACCATGATGGAAAGGGCCTGGACTGTAGTCGACACAGGGCAGGCCACCCTACCAGGGGCGCAGAGTTTTGAAAATCCGGGGGGGGGGGCGGGGCTCTTTAGCACGATGTCCCCCCCCGCCAGGAAACCTCTGCGCCTCCCCAGGCCCTTCTGAGGCCTGCCAGCTGCTGCCGCCGGAGCCTCTTCCTCTCCCCCCCCCACTCCTTCCCTCTCCCTTCACTGGGAAAGGAGGGAGGGCGAGGGAAGGATGGAAGAGTGGCCAGGCGGGGTGGGGGGGGAGGCACCGGCAGCAGCAGCTGCCAGCCTCGGAAGGGCCCCAGGAGGCGTGGCGGCAGGCGCTACATTTCCCCGGGGGTGGGGCTCAGTCCCCCCTGGGAAATTTCGGGGGCGCTCAAGCCCTCGAGCCCCCCCGTAGTCTACGCCTATGCACCCTACATGGGGGAAGAGCCAGAAGGCTATTGTTGACGTACGAGTGTCTTCCTAGAGAATTAAGAATTTAGAGGATTTAGAATCCTTTAAGGGTCGTTGTCTCTTCTCTTCATGAGGCACATGTGGGTTTGTATCGCGTGCTTGGATATATTCCTTAAGGGCCTTTTTGACTGAGGCATTTTTGAACACTTTTGTAGAGGATGCTGAGAAGAAGACCTGGTGGCAGCCGTGGTTGACTCACACATCAAGTAAGTGCAATTCCCCCCCCCCCCCATTAAACCTCAGCTGACTTGTGATGACCCAGTAGAGTTTTCAAGGCAAGAGACATTCAGAGGTGGTTTGCCATTGTCTGGCTCTGGTATTCTTTGGTGGTTTCCCATCCAAATACTGACCAGGGCCAATTCTGCTTAGCTTCCGAGATCTGGTGAGATCAGGCTAGCTTGGGCGGAGAGGTCAGGGCTCCCTGCACCTACGACACTTAAAGACATACATGCACTATTAGGGGTGGTATCTTTCCCCTTCAGAACTGAGTCTTCTGTTCCCCCCTTGCTCCTGTATGCCACTGAATGATTTAACATAAGGTCTGCAACATCTCATTGACTAACAAGTTAGATCAACCAGTTTAAAACCTGATCAGTTAAAAAAGGACCAGGCATAAGATGAAAAAAAGAGTGAATGGTTTCTATCTCAAGGAATTCATAAGAAACTATGGGAGGCTGGCAGAGGGAATCACTCTCCTAACTACACATTATCTTTTCCCTGGGTCCTTGTGCAGTCAAATGTGTACTGGATGTTCCATGCTGGGAATTTAATCCTGTAACAAAATAGAACAGTTACCGTGTCAGAACTAGCAATTAACATGAAACAGTGTTAAATAGTCCATAGTATTCCAAGCTTGTTGAAGTCCTCCTTAAATTTCCTTTGAGTGGTCAGTCTCCACTGATTGCAGGACACATTCATAAGATTTGGTTTTGCTGGTTAATTTAAGGAGGACTTTTTGGACAAGCTTGGAATACTATGGACTATTTAACATTGTTTCATGTTCTCCTCTGGATACTAATGTGATTAAATAGGGGACTTCGTGTTTGTATTTTTTCAAGATGGATACTTCTTTGATTGATTATTATTAGGATGATACACAGACATTCATATTGTGATTATTGTAATTTAAACACTAAGATATTTCAGCACTTTATTCACTAAATATATATACATATAGCATTTGGTAAATATGTAATTGGATTCATTGCTAGTTCTGACATGGTAATCATTCTAGTCTGTTATATTGTGATTTGCCATGATCCCAGTTTGTTTATGGGAATTTAATCCTGGGCATGTGCAACGTTTCAATGAATATTAAAGCACTCATACCCCATGGTGATTTCAGAGCTTTGAAAAAGTGCACAATCGGCATTACTTTGGGCTGGAACTAGCAGAAAAGATCATAAAAGGAGTTGGCAGACTGGATCTCCTCATCTTCCCTTCCCCTCATTACCCTGCAATTAGTCCCAAAAATCCTTTCTGAAGGTCAGGCTTTCTCCCAGATCCTTTCTGAAGGTCAGCAAAATACATCGCAGGACAGTGGTTTTACAATAAGAGGGAAATTTTGGTGAAATCATCTCCACCTCCTTCTGCCATCAGCAAGTACCAGAAGTAGCAGGGAAGAATGGACCAGTATTTCAAAACTCGGGCTCTTCTGCACACTCGACTTTACTTCTGATTATTTTTGGCAGTTGATCCACAAGGATTGGAATCAGTTTGGGCAGGGTTCTTCGGCATGTCTACCCTCCCTCTGCATTTTCTCATTTGGGAAGTCAGTTTATTTTCTTCCACATGTGCCTTCCATAATGAGGATTTTCAGAGGAGGGTGCTGTCGCCCCTTTTTAAAATGCACACACCCCCTTTTTAAAAAGGCACTAAAATATTGATAGAGTGCCAGAGCATCGTAACAATAGCCTTAGCAGGTTCTGAATTCCCAGCTTTCATTAAAAAAGTAAGTCTCCATCTTCTTCCCTTGCGGATATATGCCTTTTACCTTATATCTCGACAAGGGAAAAGCCTAGAGACTTACTTTTTTTTTTTTTTTTAAATAAGGCTATGAATTCAGAGAACCTGCTGAGGCTATTGTTATGATGCTCTGGTGCTATATCAATATTTTAGTGGCATTAAAAAAAATTAAACCACTGGTCTTCGGGATAGGGGGGAAAGAAGTGGCTTGACTATGATAGTCCAATCATCAGAAAGTAGGCTGGAGTTGGTTGGGAGTGGGTGGGACAAAGAAAACCAACAGAAACATTGTGCACAAGGAAAAAACATTGACTCAAAATCAGCTTCCATAGAAGGACTGGAGTAAAAGTGGTCTCAAAAGAACTGGGGGGAAATTGGAGAAACAACAACAACAAAAGAAATTGGGTGTGTGTGTGAAAACTAAAGACACAAAAATCCCTGTGGAAATCAGGGGATAAACCAAAGCAGCATGGGGACAGAAGTGATGGGTGGGGGGAACCATATGGAAATGCCTGTCACCAAAATTTCCTCACCCATTCCTCACTTCTCGCTGAGACCAAAAAGTCAACCAAAATGGAGATGTCTTACAACTTTGTCTCAATTAGCTGTACCCTGTTCCTTTGACTATCTTGTCTTGTTCATTCTCAGATCGCTTCCCCCATGTTTTTAGCATAGCTTCCTAGTGGAGCAAGTGCTCTGATGTGTAGTTGTTTAGTAAGAAACCCCAAGATGGTTGTTATTCTTGGTGAGCCAAGGTAGTATGGCCTTGTGTATATGGCAGAGAGTTCCTCCAGCTTCTCAACCATGTCTGCTTCCCAGTGATTCGTGGTGGGAGCTACTACCTCTTTGAGTCAGATAGTGAGGAAGAAGAGGAACAAGGAAGCACTGAACAGGGTGAGGAGGAATCTCCTAAGAGGAAAACAGCGTTCCAGGTACAGCCCTTGTTTGGTTTATTTATTTATTTACTTCAGTTTTACCCTCCTTTTCTCCCAAATGGGGACTCAAAGCTGCTGACATCATTCTCCTCTCCTCCATTTTATCCTCACAACAACCCTATGAGGTAAGTTAGGCTGAGAGTATGTGACTGGCACAGCAAGCTTCCATGACAGAGGGCGGATTCAAACCTGGGTCTCTCTGATCCTGATCCAGTGCTCTTAACTGCTATACTACACTGGCTCTTAGTGTTCTAAAGCACATCTGGACTAGTGAAGAAGGGGGCATTGGAAAGGGTATCTCTCCTTCAAACTAAGGGCAGTTGTAAGGGATGAAACCATATGGAGTGCAGGCTATGAGGGAAGCGCATAGAATGGAAAAGAACACACAAGACGGCCTTATACCAAACCAGACTGTTGCTCTATCAAGGTACATCTTCTCTACTGCAGCAATTTGCACAAAGCTCTTTAACATCACTCCTTTTCATTGGAAGTGCCGGGGATTGAATGTGGGACCTTCTGCATATGCAAAGCAGATGCTCTATCAGTGAGCCACTGCCTCTCCCTGAAGGAAAGGGAGAAAGGTTAGATCTGTGACTAAAAAGCTTAAATTGGCCCTAACAGCAAGATGGGTAGCATCCACTGCCTTATGATGATGACATAGGCATAGGTGTTTGGACTCTCCTGGAAGGTGGGAAATGTTGGGAGTAACTGGTTAGTTAATCCAGTATCCCATCTCAACTAAGCAGAGTGCACCTGAGCTACACGCAACAGAAGCTCTTTGTTCTCAGTGTGCTGGCAGAGTTACAGAGTTACACAGATCCACTTGTCTGTTTAAGACTAATAATAGTCATTTTATTTAGGAACTTTATTCTAGATAGTAAAGCTTAGAGATAGAGTCTATTCTAGCTACTTTGGATGGATATGGACACTGAGAGGCATCCTGCATCCACTGTGCCAAAGATGGAGAAACGGGCTCCCTCTCTTTGGTGTGTGTGTACAAGAAGAAGGATGTGAGAGGGCAGAATGGAAGGAAGTTGTTTTCCCTGAGAACTATCAGTCTACACATCAAAGGGGGATATTGACAGAAGAGTAAACAGGAAGAAAGCTCAGGGTTTGCCTGTTTATTCTCTCGTCACTTCTCCTGGAGGCTGAGACCAACAGGAAATATTCACGCATCATATCCAGTGATACTCCAGACCACGGCACAGAATTCTATAATATTAACTTATTATACATTTGCAGATGTGATATTTATAGAACAAAACATCTTACGCATAACTATGCTGATTGTTTCCCATTGTTCTTTCCGGGTTTCTTTTTGCTGTGCCCCTACAAACAATATGTGTGGCATTCTCAAAAAGCCCTGTGCTGGCGGGGGGCGGAGCGTCGCTTGTGCATGGCGGACGCAGGATAGAAGAGCTCCCACTCCCTACTTCTAAAACCGCCCAAAAAACGACCTACGAGAAAACCAACTCACACAAAAACAATGGGCAAAAACTCTAAACTCAAAGCCCCACCGAAGCAAGCAGACGGCACAACAGTTCAGCAATATTTTACGCCGGGAAAAGCCTTGGGAAAAACGGGCCCTGACGACCAACAAAGCCCCAAGATGGCGACGGCAACAGGCTCCGCGAACCCAGCGGCTCCGGCCAGCGAAGAAGATGACAACGCACCCCTAACAAGGCGCGACTTCAAAGAAATCCGGGAATGGCTACACCAGTCGGTCACAACGGCAGTAGCTGAATCGATTCAACCCATACGCGCCCAACTTACCGAGCTAACAACTGAAATAAAAGACATTTCTACGATCGCAGAGGCGACTTCGGAGCAAACTCAACTACTACAAGACGAGGTAAAAAAACTCCGTTTTAAAGAAACACAACTAACAGATAGAATGGTAGCGATCGAAAATCGATGGAGACAACACAATTTGAAATTTAGAGGGCTGGAAGAGGGCGCAGAAAAAAATACAGAGCTAGCTACCTTTATTTCGACCTGGCTGGCACAATCCTTAGAGCTTGAAGATGGAATCGCCCCCGCCATCTTGCGTGCGTATCGCTTAGGCCCCTTTTCAAGAGCAAGCAAGGAAAGGCCTCGAGACGTCTTGGCGCAGTTTTTATACCCTAGATGCCAAGACAAGATTTTAAAAGAAGCTCGACTCAAGGGATCCCTCATTTACAACGGGAAAAAAATCCTTGTACTTTTAGACCTCTCGGCTGAAGCCCTAGAGAAAAGAAAGAACTTAAAACCCTATGCTACTGCACTATTTGAAGCAAAAGTCCGGTTTCGATGGAACCCTATTTCTGATATTTTGGTCTTCAAGGACGGTTTTCAACATCAAGTCAAAGACCAGAAATCGGGAAAAGCACTGCTTAAAATCTTGGGTTTATCTATAGACACAGACGACTGAAGACAGCTGTTTAATTCATTGGCTTGAGTTACTGTTTGAGTTGAAATAATATAAAAGATGTTTATATTAAGATTAAAAATAGCATAGTTAGAGAGTTAAATAATTTAATAATTTAAGTCAATTTATTGTGGTTATTAATTCATAGTACTTAGATATTAGATATAGCAAGAAATATTATAAGTCATAGAATTTATATCAATTATTTATTTAAATAAATATAGGAGGTATTGAGTCCTAAACAAGAACTATTACAGTAAGAATATTTGTATTTTTAAGATTAGTTTGAGTTTCCTATAAGAGATATTATAGTGAAATAGGAGAGAATATATTTTTTAGTTAAACATTATTGAAGTAATTGATGGTTAAATATAGTTGATAGGAAACTAAGATAGAAATTTTTAAGTGCACTATTATAGATTATAAGATAGTAAATTTTAAGTGTATTATTATAGATTATAAGATAGTAAATGGAATATAAGAATATCAATGTTAGAAATGGATACAAGAATTGTCAATGGTACAATATATAATAGATAGTGGGATAAAAAAAAAGTGAGACAATAATAATCATTTGATACGCTTTGAGTTATTAAATCTAAAAGGAGTAGGGAAAGGGAAATGGAATAATGTTGTAAGTACAGTTGCAAAATTGACCCCCTTTAGGTGTTGTAGAGGAACTAGTAAGGGAGAGTAAATACTTTCCTTTCTCCTTCAAATATAAGTGGGGGAAATACTGGTTTAAAGCCCTAAAAAGGGCGAATAGAAGTTTGTTTTATTGTTTATAAAGTTTAGTGTGTTTAATTAGTGTTAGTAGATAGTTAGTATTAGTTTTTTAGTTAAGAATAGCTATAAAATGACTCATCATTACAAAACAATTACTTGGAACTGCCGTGGATTAAACAACCCCATCAAGGTGAAACGTATTTCTAATGTGATGTATAAAGAAAAACCAAATTTTTTGTGTTTGCAGGAGACTCACCTTAGAAAACCACTAGAACGTATTTTAAAAACCAATTGGTTTGATCAGAACTTTCAGGCATTGGGCTCCTCCAAAGCAAGAGGTGTGGCTATTTTAGTCTCAAAATCTACTCCTTTTAAACACAAGGAAATTAAACAAGACCCAAGAGGAAGATTTCTTTTTGTCAAGGGAGAATTGGATGGTTCCCCCTTGACAATAGCCTCAATCTATGCTCCAAACCAAAACCAACTTGAGTTCATTAGAACAACACTACAATTACTTTCAAACTTTCAAGAAGGTCCAATTATACTTGGTTGTGACCTAAATTATATCATGGATCAAACTTTAGATAAAACACATAAGACTACTAAAAAACCGAAGAAATTAAAGCAATTTACTGAATTATATAATATTTTGGAACACTTTCAATTGGCAGATGCCTGGAGACTTGTAAACCCAGGAAACAGGCAATACACCTATTATTCACCAGTACACAATATATTTACACGAATAGACTACTTGTTAGTATCAAAAACTTTATTAAACCAGATTACATCAGCAGATATAGGCCCGAGAACAATTTCTGATCATTCTTGGGTAACAATATTAATGACACAACAAAACACTGATGGCAAAGGACCCAATTGGTCACTTAATAAATTATTACTTCAAAAACAACAATATTGTGAAGAAATCAACACTACAATTGAAGAATTCTTTAGATTTAATAGTGATTGTGGAGTACCAACTGAGACAGTCTGGGATGCCTTTAAGGCGGTAATCAGAGGCAAATTAATATCTTTGGCCTCCTCCTATAAAAAAGAGAGACAAATAATTATTTCAGAACTATATTCACAGATAAAAATTCTAGAAGACAAACATAGCAAATTTGGGGGGAAAAAAACCTTGAGAAAGCTTAATTGTGAAAGGAAAAAATTAGAACTACTAGAAACCTCTTTAGTTCAAAAACAACTTTTGTTTTTGAAACAAAAATTCATCACTAAAACGCCTAGATCACTTGCTCTCCTTAAACGAAGAGTGAACCAAAAACATATTTCAAACTTAATACACAAAATTCGTAGCTCGAATGGAGAAACATATACCAAGTCAAAAGATATTAATTCTTCATTTTTACATTTTTTTCAAAAATTATATACCTCAGAAAGTCCCCAGGCGACTGCTATTCATAGTTATTTAGATTCTATCAAATATAATATAACACTATCAAAGGAGCATGTAGAATATTTAGAGCAACCAATTTCAGCAAAAGAGATATCAGATATTTTGAAAAAAGCAAAAGTTAACAAAGCAGTAGGCACTGATGGCATACCTACTGAATTTTATCGCAAATTTCAAGGAAATTTATTACCATTTTTAGTGAAAACTTGTAATGAGGTAATGACATCAAGCAATATGCCCAAAACCTGGTTGGAAGCCAAAATAATAGTTATACATAAACCAGGTAAAGACAAATTAGACCTGGCCTCATATAGGCCAATATCACTTTTAAACCACGATTCAAAAATCTTTTCATCATTGTTGGCCACTCGATTAAACCACATCATAGCAAATTATATTAATTCTGATCAATCGGGATTCATCCCTAATAGATCGATTATGGACAATATTAGAAGAACATTGAATGTAATTACTTATGGTAGAAACAACAAAATTAATTCTCTTATATTAGCGTTGGACGCTGAGAAAGCGTTTGACCGGGTGGAAATACCATACTTGAGATCAGTCCTACAGAGGATGAAGTTTGGGGAAAAATTTTTGAATTCTTTTAATGCTTTATATAGGAATCCTATAGCCCAAATTATTACTAATAATTACAGATCTGAATTTATAAAATTAACAAGAGGTACCCGACAGGGTTGTCCTCTCTCCCCCATTTTCTTTGCAATTTTTTTGGAACCTTTAGCCCATGCCATTAGAACAGATAAATTGATCAAAGGTTTCGACATAGGTAATTCATCTCATAAGGTGAGTCTTTTTGCAGACGACGCAGCATTTTATTTAATAAAACCAGAACAATCACTACCACATATTATGATTCAAATAGCCAATTTTAGTACCATATCGGGATACAAGATCAATATTTCTAAATCAGAGATATACCCGATTTTTGGCACCCCAACCCTACAATCAATGTTGAAGAAAAAATACCCATTTAGATGGGTAACAGTTAATTGGAAATACCTTGGCATACTTTTCCCACTTAACTTGACAAACCTATTTGAGGCTAACTATGGACCTTTATTTAGTGAATTAAAAACTACTTTAGAAAAATGGGGGAAACTGAATCTGACGTTACTAGAAAAGGTAGAAGCAATAAAAGTTTTTCTTTTTCCGAAATTCCTTTTTTTATTTCAAAATTTGCCAATTAAAATCCCAGGGAGTAAATTTAAACTCTGGCAACAAACAATATTGAAATATTTATGGTCCAATAAAAAAGCCAGGATTAAATATACAATTTTGACTAAACCAGTTAAATTAGGAGGTTTAGCACTACCGATTTTTGAATCTTACTTTGTAGCAGCACAACTCAAGAATATTGTATATTATGCACAACCATCTTGTCAAAAGGACTGGCTTTTGATTGAGCAAAACAATTTGAAAAAGGGCTACCTTTGTGAAATTATATGGAACCACCCTAAGTCTAGAGATTCAGGAAATATAATACAAAATCCTTTTTTAATGTATACACTGGAAATTTGGGACAAGTATCGCGCAATATTGTGTCCATCGACTTCACCATTAACAGTTTTTTTGGGCCAACCTTGGTTTATGCCATGTAGGAACTCAAATGATTTTAAATTATGGAGACAAAAAGGTTTTATGCGTTTGGGTGATCTATGTAATAAACAACAGATGTTATCTAAACAGCAATTAGAAACTAAATACAATATTAAGATTCCTTGGTTGTTATATACACAATTACATCATTTGATATATAGCCCTAATATTGTATCGCTATTGAATAGACCACTAACGAAATTTGAATTGTATGTCAAATCCAAACATTCAATGAAAGGATTAATTTCTTTAATTTATCAAATGTTAAACAATAAACAATGGAATAGTATATCTACAGTGCAATTGGCATGGCACAAGGACTGTGGTATTAATTTGAATAACGAACAATGGGAAACAATATGGTCTAATAAACTATTTTCAACGGCTTCAACAAACATTAGACTTCAAAATTATAAGTTGTATACCAGATGGTATTTAACCCCCCAAAGAATAGCACATTTGATGTCCATACCAACGATTATGTGCTGGAAAACATGTGGTAATCCGGGTACTTTCTTGCATTGTTGGTGGTCGTGTACATATATAGAAGCATTTTGGCGTAAAGTCCTAAAATGGACTGAAAATATTTTAGAGATATCTATACCATTTACACCTGAATCTATTCTTTTGAACTTTTGGCCTGATATCCAAATAACTAAACAGCGGGGAGAGATGGTATCTTTGTTTTTATTAGCAGCTAAAACACTCATAGCAAAACTATGGAAATCAAAAAATGTCCCAACAATAGAACAGTGGTTCACAAAATTATGGGATCTAGCTGTCATGGATAAGTTGGCTATCCAAATAGTAATAAGTGAGACGCCCAAACTAAACAATGATTTTATGGAAAAGTGGTATCCCTTTTTTGATTATATGAGTAAAAAATGTCCACAGCAAGGCAAACTACCTAAGAAATATGTGGATTTTGTGTTTTATTGAATATAGCTATTGTTGATGTTTTGATATTGGAAATATTGAATGTTGAATTTAAACTGAATATTATGTTTTGTTTATTGTTGTTATTGATATTAATTGAAAATAAAAAATTAAGTTATAAAAAAAAAAAAAAAAGCCCTGTGCTGTCTCATGTAAAAGTAGAATCCAAACAGGGAACATCTCGAAAGTCGGATGGACCTCCTGAAGAATGTTGTTGTTCAGAACCCTAAAGTAGATCTTTCCCTCTATACAGCTGGCATATGAAGCCTGGATGACGAGTTCAAAATCAGCTCTACGGATGAGGGAACAAGATGAAATCAGGGACCGAAAGAAGAAAGAAGAGGAGGAGAAGCAGCAACATCCAACAGCGGGTAGCAGAAATGGTAGGTAGACACCTGAAATACGTGGGAAAGCAGGTTGCACAAGTGTTCCTGGGCTGTATCACTGCAGACTGCAGCTTGGGGGGGGGGGGGGGTCCTAGGCTGGAATGCTTATCTTACACAGGCTGGTTCCACCCTGTGACCTTTTTAAACTACTCATTTGCTCCTTTTCTGCATTTGCTGTTAGCAGAATTGAAATGTGGATTCTACATAGTGTTTAATAAAATGCTACATTTTTAGGCTTGCCACCCTGCAGGTGGCACCTGGAGGTCTCCTGTTATTATAACCGATCTCCAGATGACCAAGATCCATTCCCCTGGAGAAAATGGCTGCTTTGGAAGGGGTACTGTGTGGCATTATATGCTGCTGAGGTCCCACCCCTTCCCAAACCCCACCTTTCCCAGTCTCCACCCACAAAATCTCCAGGTATTTCCCAAACAGAGCTTTCAGCCCCATACATCCCCCATGAACAAGATCCTGTTATTTGTCTACCTGGACCTTCAGTAAAGGTTTTGATTCTCCCTACAATTTCCCATTTTATTCTGATGCTTTCAGTTTATTTAACCGCTTCCTGTTTTCAGCAAGTAACAGTAGTAATAGTAGAAATTGTTTCTAGAACAACCATCTTTGTACCTTGACAAGGGCACTCAAGATGGTTCATGAAAGAAAATAATAAAATATAAACATTATAAAATATACTTTAAATGTGTAAGATTGATTCTGGGTTGTCTTCTGGCACTTCAGAATAAATGTTTGATTATCAGTTCTTATGTGGGCGGGAGGGTGCTTAAGTATTCTTAAAGGCACTTAAGACAGGTAAGAGGGCTTAAGTTTTATTATTTTGGAGAGCCAGTTTGGTGTAGTGGTTAAGTGCGCAGACTCTAGTCTGGGAGAACCAGGTTTGATTCCCCACTCCTCCACTTGCACCTGCTGGATGACCTTGGGCAAGCCATAGCTCTGGACCAGCTTTTCTCTCAAGGACAGTTGTCTCAGAGCTCTCTCAGCCCCACCTACCTAACAGGGTGTCTGTTGTGGGGAGGGAAAGGAGTTTGTAAACTGCTCTGAGACTACAAGTGAAGTGCGGGGTATAAATCTAATCTCTTCTCTTCTTCTTCTTGTCACTAGCCAAGTCATTACTCATATATTGTTATTTATTGCTTATTCTTGTGACACTGTTATGAAATAAAATCATTAAAAATCTGGAACTGCAGTTGCATTTTGAGTAGAAAAAGTTGCTACAAATATGTTATGTATTGTCAGGAGGGTACTGTGCCTTTTAGATGGCGTTGTTTGGACCTCTTCAGCCCCGTAGCTTTGGGGAGCAGCTGAAGTTCCTGGGTTTGGTGTTGGTGGTGTTCTGAGACAATAAACTAGTTATGCTTATGGCCTGTGGAGCTTCATTCTTACATAGCAAAACTGTTGTTAAAAAGGCAGGAAAATAATGAATTTAGAACAGGGTTGATCACAGCATTCCCTGGATGGTCTGTGAGAAAACCGTAAGCACATCATGGCAACTGAAGATTATATGGCCGATGTGGAACCAGCCATAGAAAACTAGAAACCTTCTAAAATTTGGTTTGCATCTTTCCTTCTTCCTGCACTTTTCTCAGTGCATTTTGAGTGACAACATTCAGAGCTCCCTGCAGGGTCCAGGAGTGGAAAAGACTGGATTCATAGTGTTGAATTGCTCCATTTCAGCATGGTCTAGCCACTTAAAATTCTGTTTTACCTCCTACTGTTCCACAGCCAATGAAAAAGTGGGATCCAGTGAAGAAAATCTGGAGCTGCCAGCTACTGAAGAGCATGAGTCAGGTGCGGTTGAATTGATTTTATACTTACTGCTTTTAAAAATGATGTTGCAAGCTGCCTGGAATCCTTCACAAGAGAAAGGCAGTTTTTAAAAATGCCTCTGAGAAATAAATAAATGTAATTTCAAGCACATTTCCCAGGATGATCCAATTGTGCCTTGGATGCTGTCAAAACAGCAATCCATTCACTGGGGTGCGGGAGAGGTCAGAAATTAGAGACAGAAGGCTCTCTTCCCAGTCATCTGACTAGCTGGATATCTGTCTCCTGCTGCCACTGTGAATGCTGTTGGCCTCTACAAGGTAACGGGGAACAAATAGGGTTGCCAACCTCCAGGTGGGGCCTGGCGTTCGCTTGGCATTACAACTGATCTCCAGATGACCAGGCTCAGTTCCCCTGGAGAAAAATGGCTGCTTTGGAGGGAGGACTCTATGGCCTTATGCCTTTCTGCAGTCCCTCCCCTCCCTCCCCAAACCCTGCCCTCCCAGGGCTCCACCCTAAAATCTCCAAGAATTTCCCAACCCAGAGTTACCAACTCTAGGAGTAAATGTAAGCCCATCTCAAGCAGGCGGCTGCCAGGACTGCTTTGCTGGTGGTTAAATTTGGTGTAGTGGTTAAGTGCGCAGACTCTAATCTGGGAGAACCGGGTTTGATTCCCCACTCCTCCACTTGCAACTGCTGGATGACCTTGGGAAAGCCACGGTTCTGTCAGAGCTGTCCTTGAAGGATCAGTTCTTGAAAGAGCTCTCTCAGCCCCACCTACCTCACAGGATGTCTGTTGTGGGGAGGGGAAGGGAAAGGAGTTTGTAAGCTGCTCTGAGACTCCTCTGGGTAGTGAAGGGTGGGGTATAAATCCAATCTCCTCCTTCTCCTCTAGAAGAAGAATGATGTGGGGAGGAGATAAACTTTAATCCTTTCATCCCTTGCCATTTTTTGTCTGGCAGAAGCCATCCTGGAGCTGATTTACTTAAATGTTCCTGTAATTTTTCTCAGGTGAGGGTATATTGAAGTTGGGAAGAGACCTTTTCCTGACCAAGAAATGGCCAGAGAGGAAAGGGTTAAAGTCTCTTTCTCTCCCCACCCCCCTCCAGTTGTTCCTTTTCTTAGTAAAGCAATTCTGTCAGCTAAATTTCCAAAAGGAATAAAAAATGTTCAAGGTAAACAGGGAAGTCACCATGCAAGTCCGTGGCCTTCAGTCCAACTGCTGAGCCCCACCTGAAATTTTGTGGAGCCCCTGTACAGCCACCATGTATGTTTGTCTTTGGGATGGAACTGCTGCTACTGCGCATGCCTAGACAGCAAGGGCACTGCCCCTTTTCCTTCTCTTGGTACATTAGCTGGGAGGAGCAAGAGGATGGTGAGGGGCAGTCAGTTGACAGAGAAGGGGATTCCATGACGTCACTGACACCTTGGCTTGTTCCTCATCCTGGTGCTTTTGTTGTGTTTCCCATCCGTGCATGGTCTGTTGTCCATAGCTTTCACAGCACTGAGGTCATAAATCTGGCTCCCCCCTAGTGTTGCCAGCCTCCAGGTGGGGCCTGGGGATCTCCCGCTTTTACAACTGATCTCCAGCTGACAGAGATCAGCTCCCCTGGAGAAGATGGCTGCTTTGAAGGGTGGATTCTATGGCATTGAACCATGCTGAGGCCTCTCCCCTCCCAAAACCTCGCCTCTCCTGGCTCCACCCCCAAAGTCTCCAGGTATTTTTCAACCCAGACCTGGCAACCCTACTCCCCCCCCCCTTTCTTCCGGTCACATTATCCTAATGTTGCAAGCTTGCCACTCAAAGGGTCCATGTCAGGAAAGGTTGACATCCCCTGCCAGAGGGACCTGGCAACCCTAGTTGAACACCACAGATGTCATGTCCACTATGGTTGATGAGGTATATTTTGAAATGATGACAGGCTACTGTAGGACAATTATGTTTTTCTAGTACACGAGAGAATGGGGCCTTTTCAGTGGCAGCCCCACAATTACGGAACAACTTCCCCAGGAGGTGCAGTTGAAGGAGGTAGTTGAAGAGAAATCATGAGAGGGAGGAAGGGTTGCATCAGAGCTTAGTTCTTGTGGCCCTTTCTTACACATCTAGGGAAATGCTGATCACATTTGGGGTCAGGAAGCACTTTTTCTTCAGGCCAGTTTGGCCAGGGATCCTGGAGGATTTTTTTGTCATCTTCTGGGCATTGGACAGAAGTCCCTGGGAGTGTGTGGGGGAGAGGTATTTGTGAATTCTGTGCATTGTGCAGGGGGTTGGACTAGATGACCCTGAAAGTCTCTTCCAGCTCTATGATTCTGTGATTCTAAGACTTCAACTTCAGGAGGCAGTTGAAGACAGTATTATTTAGGACAGCATTTGACTGACTTAGTTTTTATTTATTGGCAGTCCTAATTGGAGTTTTAAATTTATGACTTTAAATTGGTTTTTATAATTATTTTTATTTTGTTTTTGTAGTGTTTTATATATGTGGTAAGCTGGCTTGAACTCTGCAAGGGAGGCAAGTGTCTAATAAATGTTTTAAATGAAATAAATAAATAGTGTGTATTTTGGGCTGAAAGGGCACCCTCCACCCCCCTGCTGGCTTTCTAATCAGTGCAGTGCAGACTATTCAGGAAAAACAACAACTACAGTGCACTGAATACAACCATCAGTCATATATAAGCATCAAAACTGGGACTTAAGCAACTATCCTTGGGGTGGGGGTGGGGGGTCACAAGCATTTGCTTGTTTTTAATCTGCAAAATATTGGAAATTGGATGGGTTTGCAAAGAACAAGAAGGAAATGTTGCACTGCCGAGCAAAACATATCCAAATTCAAGAGAACTTTTAAAAAATACATCTAATGTCATTCGAGGAGCTGCTGCTGGGGGAAAGATAGGGCAGGGGTCCCTGCTGTGATGCCCAGGGGCGCTATGGTGCCCACCAACACATTTCTTGCACCTGCCGAGTGTTTTTAGAAAGCAGGCAAGGCCATGTGGGGCTTTTGCCCAGCAAGGCTTCTGACTGGCTCTTGGAGAATGGATTGTCTGTGCAGATTTTTTTTAAATGTTGCTTTGGCAGCGACTGCCACCACAGCACAAGGATCTTCGCTGTGTGACTGAAGGTGAGCTGCAGCAGCCATTTTGCAGCTGGCTCCGCCTAGGGCTGCCAAGTCCTACCTTGGCTGGGAGTGGAGGGACTCCATCCGTTGCTGGGATACTTCTTGCGCATGTGCAAAGTGCGCACGCCGCAGTTGCGTCACCCGGAAGTGACATAATCGTTTTGGGCACACTGGGGGTGGGACTCCCCAAATTCGAGGGGAAACCATAGAGTTTTCCCTCGAATTGTAGAGCGTCCCTCCGAAACGTGCCTGACGTGATTACGTCACCTCCGGGTGACACAATCACACCGGGCACGTCCTTGGAGCTCTGCAATTTGGGGGCGGGGTTCCCCCTGGCAGCCCAATCTGGGCCGGTGAAAAATGGGGTGCTGGAGCGGGGGATTCCCCACCCCCCAGGGGGACTTGGGAACCCTAGCTCTGCCTCCTGAGGCAGCCATTTTATCACTGTGCCCACCCCACTGTGCACTGTGTCAGAATCCCAAAGGCTCAGAAAAGTTGGGCCCCGCAAGACAGGGGAACCCAGGTAGGTGTCCTGCAGACCCTTCCCTATGCCTAAAGAGCTTTGCCAGATCTTAACTATTCTTACTTATCTATATGTGTTTTCTTTTTAAAAAACAGAAAATATCGTGCAAAGAGGAATCAACATTATAAAGTTTATTTGGATCTTTAGCCAAGTGTTGCTGGACGACATCACAGAAGCGCTGAATGCCTTGTGTAAGGACACCCTGGACATGACAAATGTGATGAGAATCGAAAAGTGCATGCTGTGGCAACAGATGGGCATGGTAAGACCTCTCTACTCTGTCCACAGTTTTCCTGTTTCAAAGGGAAAGGGGGAACTGATCCATCTAGTGGTAGAACAAGATGCAGATTCTGGTATTCAGAAACTCCCACTGAAGTAGTTTATCAGTTTTCTCAGTCTGGCTGGGCTGTCCTCAGAAGCAACTGGAATCTTCAAAGCCAATAACTCTAAATCTCCTTTGGAGATTATCCTCCAGTCCTTGAATTTATCCTCTTTTAAAACTGTGTCCATGGATAAATGATGAATGAAAGCAGGTCTGTGTAGCAGTATCAGAGGTCAGCATGGTCAGGCACCTTCCAGGGCCTCAGAGTCCAAGGAAGATCCACTGCCAGCCCTGGCCAATGAGGTATAAAGGAGCACTCTCAATGAGGTATAAAGAGTTCACTCTCCATGCATTCTTCTAGATGACTCTTCCATAGAAAATGGAAGATTATTTCAGATGGTTAGGCAATATTTCAGGGGCATCTAAACTACTCCCCTGCTAGGAGGGTAGCCAGGGAACAGGAGTGGAATTAAGCTCCTTTATGCTTTTACAAATCCCTGCCAGTACCAGTGGGACTTGAAAATATTGCGAAGGAGTTGCGTTCTGCTCCCTCCTCTGGGAGAGCTGTAGTATGTGTGTGTCTGTGAACAAGGAAGGCCCACTTGGATGGCCATTGGACAGCAATGCTGATTCTGTGAACTTAGGTAGATAATGAGAGGGAAGGCACGAAGGGTTGCGACAGTGCTTAGTTCTCGTGGCCCTTTCTTCCACGCCCAGGGAAACGCTGACCGCCACTTTGGGGTCAGGAAGCAATTTTTCTCTAGGCCAGTTTGGCTGGAGATCCTGGAGGTGTTTTGTCATCTTCTGGGGGTGGAACAGCGGTCACTGGGGGTATGGAGGGGGAGGTATTTGTGAATTTCCTGCATTGTGCTGGAGGTTGGGCTAGATAGCCCTGGAGGTCCCTTCCAGCTCTATGATTCTATGGGAGTCACTTTGCCTGGAGTCAGCTTTGCATTCCTTGATTGGGTGCAAACACAAAATCTGGTATGAAATCTAGACTTCCAAGGCTCTTTGCTTTCATTTAAAAGAAAAAAAGCTGCCACCAAGTACAAGTCAGGTATGGGGGTTCATGTTAGCTTGTTTTGTGATTTGTGGAAGTGCACAACCCTCATTTAAAAGCCCTCATTTCTTGTAACCCTGACCTGGATGGCCCAGGCTAGCCTGATTTCATTAGATCGTGGAAAATTAAGCAGGGTCAGCTGTGGTTAGTGTTTGGATGGGAGACCACCAAGGAAGAGCTGGGCTGCTAGACAGAGGCAGGCAATAGCTAACCACCTCTGAATGTCTCTTGCCTTGAAAGCCCTACAGGGTCACCGTAAGTCAAGCTGTGGTTTGAAGGCACTTTGTGCCACCAATTTCTTTTGAAGGGGCTCAGGATGGCCCATAGATCACAATGTAATTTCTTTATTGAATACAGCTTTCCCTCATCCTAAATGCATTGGATTTTCTTTTAAGGGAAAGAAGGGATCAGCAGATGATGTTCTTTGTTATTACAACCCTGAGAAAAGTCAGCCAGATTATGAAGAAAGTAAAACTCAACCATTATCAGAGGATGACAGCCAAGTCAAGCTACCTGAATGTGCACCTGGGGAGGAGAGTCAGATATCACCGGCGTACCTGGAGTGAGTATTAACTACCTGCCTTTCCCTGCTCTTGCTGTGATCTTTCCTGGTCCCCAGTGAGAAGACTGCAGTGCTTTTTCTAATTTGGGGAGATGCTAGTGATCCTGCATTAGACTAGATGGCCTATATGGCCCCTTCAAACCCTGTGATTCTGTGATTCTAGTGTTGCATGCTTGCATCTGTGTAGGTAGTTTTCCCCAGACATCAAATTTCACATGTGAACATATGCACATGAAACTGCCTCATACTGGATTGGAGTTGGATCAGTGGTCCATCAAGGTTAGTATTGTCTATGCAGACTTGCCAACAGGCTAAAGATCTTTCACATTATATGGTCCTTTTAGCTGGAGATGCTGAAAATGGGATCTTCTGCGCGCCAAGCACAGTCTCTACCACTGAACCTCAGCCCCTCCCCCGACACTCTGGCTCAAGAACCTCTGTGCAGCTATGAATTACAGAGAGTACCATGACATGATTGTGGCTGTTTCCTCCGCAACTTTGAAAGTGGGGTGTAAAGAAATGCATTTTTTCTTTGGAAGCTTGAAATGAACAAAACCTTAACCCTGAGTTTTAAACATTTTTTCTCTCCCTGGGCAGAGAACGGGCAGGAAGGGGGAAGTCAGTTCAATTGCTTTCCAAGCTTACCTCAGCCCACCTTCATACAAATGCTAATAGGTCTAGACAATGGGATGGTCAAGCAGGGAACAGAGATTGGGAGGAATTGGGAAGGGAGACTTCAGGATGGAAGGAACTGGAGATCTCCAGGAAAAGCCTCTTTGACCCAGCCTGACCTGGTTAGTGGGTGGGGGAGAAAGGTGATTAAACTCAAGGAAGCAAGGAGGAAGGTCTCCTTTGTGCTGAGTCCATAAGAGCAGACAGAACTCCTAACTGAGGTCTGGAGAAGGCGGCCATTAACCATGTGCTGGCCTGAAGAGCTGGAGGAAGCTGCAAGGTAACGAAAACTCTGTAGAGATCTATAACACTCCAAGCTAAGGAACCTGTCCTATGTTTTAACATCTGATAGGGCTTGTATAGGGAGAGGGTCAGAGGAATTGTATTTTACCCCTTTCTTTTGGATCCCTTGCTCAGTCTGGTGCTGTGCTAAAAGTATGCTTGTGAACATTTTCTCTTTAATAAATACTTTATAACTTTTGATGCTGATAGGGGTTCTCTGTACCACATAGACCTCCACCACTTCAGACAGGCTATTTTAAAAGGAGCACCAGGAGGAGGCAGGCAGTTGGCAAGTGGCCATTCCTCCAGGAGCACACAAGGTAGTAAATGGCCCCTGTGGTGACCAGGCTCTGGGCAGTGGGAGACACAGAGGCAAGGCCTCAGAACTTGGAAGGGATGATGGGAATCCTGACCCTGCCAGCAGTCAGTTCCTTACAAAGATCAGGTGGTGGCGGTGGGTTACCCGAGAGACAAAGAAAAGCCTCTTCAGGTGTGGGAAAATCTTGGAGGGCAGGGTGGAATAAGGCCTGCAGGCCTGTTCTACCACACAGAAAAAAAGTTTCCACATCTCTGGTATTCCATATTGAGGGGTAATAGTTCTCCAGTATAGACTGGTTGTATTGAAGCTTCAAAATTGCCTTTCAGACCATCTAATCACCAGTGTGCTGGTGACTTAGTGGGTTCACAGGGATTATTATTTTTTAATGCCTTTTAGCTGCCGGAGACTCAGTGAAGCTGCTGAAGATGCTGCTGGAAATGAAAACGTGGAAGAAGAGAGCCCTGGTGGGACATATTCCACAGGGTTCACTCCAGCCTCTTCCTGTGCAGAATTTGCTGGTCTTTCTGTGCAGAATTTGCCTTTAGGGACAGAAGAACCTCCAGGCAGGCCACTGAGCAAAGTTCCTGCTACAATGACTGCCAGTGACCTGCTTCTGAACAGGCAAGAATTACTCCTGTTATGCATCTACTAATAATATGTTTTGGGTTGCTGTTGCACTCAGACAGTATCAAATCGAGGTGCTGATGATCTTAGAAAGACGCCAGGGGTAAAACCAGATATTGCTTGTATTTATTTGTCCAATGATTTTGTTTGTTAATGATATTTATTTGTCTGAGAGAGAGAGAGAGGTGGAAAGAAAGAATGAAAGAGGAGGAAAGAGAGAGAGAGAGAAACAAAGAAAGCAAATGGGGAGGGGGAAGGAAGGAAGAGGGAGGGAGGAAAAGAGAAAAAAAAGGTGGAAAGAAAGCAAATAAATTGGGGAGGGAGGAAAGGAGGGGGAAGAAAGAGAAAAACAAAGAAAGCAAATAGATGGGGGAGGGAGAGGTGGAAAGAAAGCAATTTTAACTTAAAATGCATCCTCCAACACCTCCCCCCCCACCCACACGCTGGCTTGGCGTAGGGATTTAAAGAGACAAATGCCTTCTCCAAGCTGGGTGATGGGAATGGGGTTGGTGGGTTTGAGAATGCATTTAAAGTTAAAGTTGCTTTCTTTCTCTGTGCCCCCCCCCCCAACCCAGGGAGGGGAACACTGGCTGGGGAAGGGAAGACCAATTGGGAATGCATGCCTCCCTTTCGCTTCCCCATCTGCCCTGTTGGGAGCCACACAATATGTGTGAAAGAACCACATGTGGCTCCCAAGCCACAGTTTGGCCATCTCTGGTCTAGGGTTACCAACCTCAAGGTGAGGCCTAAAGTTCTTCCAGAATTACAACTGATCTCCAGACTACATAGATCAGTTCCTCCAGAGGAAATGGCAGCTTCGGAGGGTGGATACTATGGTCTGCCATAGAGCCTAAAAGCAACAGAGGACCTAGAGTGGCTATAGAGGGTGGATACTCTAAAACTATGGTAAACCACAGAGATGATGTGTACTTGATTGTTGCCTGTAAAGATACTAAAGGCCAGAGTTGGTTGGGACTGAGAGAGGGATGAGAAATGTACAAAATTATAAATGTGCCATTTTACTTATTAATGTTTCTTGTTTGAAAAATGTGATCCAGGACTTTTTATGACAGTGAACTGGAGCAATCTGACAAATTCTACCAGGGCCTCCCTCGCCCCCTGAAGCTGGGAGCTGCCTTGTACAACGCCATGGTGTCCAAATCAGAAGTGCTGTGTTACTCTGTGATCATCCTGAACCACATGGTCTCTGCTTCTGTCCTCACTTTGATCTTGCCTGTCCTGATATTCTTGTGGGCCATGGTGTCCATTCCAAGGCCTACAAAATTCTTCTGGATGACAGCCATTGTTTACACTGAGGTGAGAATAACATAGATCAGGAATCCCCAGTGGGGTACCCCAGGGGTGTCATGAAGAAGAGTTGATTTTTATACCCTGCTTTTCTCTGTCTTAAGGATAGTGGTGTACCTAGCCTATTTGGTGCCCGGGGTGGATAATTCTTTTTAAACCCTCTTTTATTTTGCCATCAGGTCACATTGAACTTACGGCAACCCTCTGGCAGTGAAAAATTTCTTGTATTTAACTTTGTATATATAACCATGCCAGTAAAAAAAAAAATCAAATTCCAACTCACTATTCTATCACAAGAGCCGGTATGGTGTAGTGCTCTGGGAAATCCAGGTTCGAATCCCTATTCATGTCATGGAAGCTTGCCGGGTGACCTGTGGCCAGTCACAATATTCTCAGCCTAGCCCTGACCTGGAAGTGATAAGGGCAGCTCTAGCAATCACCAGAGACGCTATGGTAATATTATCCCAGTTGCCGACCAGCTGAGCATCAATGGGCAAGGGCTGCCGTTGTCTGGAGCATCTCCCACCATAAACAGGCAAATGGAAACCCTACACATAGACAAGGAAAAGCCCTATTCAAATGGGAACCCTATAGACAGAGGAGAAAAAGGCCCATGTCATGAAGTAATTTGCTTCTGAATAATTAGATTTTTTCCTTTTCCCTTTCAGGTAAATATTGTCATCAAATACTTCTTCCAGTTCGGGTTCTTTCCTTGGGCCACGAAGGTGTATTGCGCTCTCAATGCAGAATTGCCGTTTGTTTTGCCAAATATTGCTGGGATTGAGAAGAAGGATGGCTATGTGCACTTTGATCTGGTGCAGCTACTGGCTTTGTTCTTCCACAGGTATAACTTGAAGGTACGGGCAAGCCATTCTGCATCCTCAAAGGGAATGCTGTCTACCTGCCAGAGCTGCCTTAGAGCATGCTCTGATTAAATCCTGCTAGAAGAGTGGGTTCAAATCATAAGTAAAATAGCAAAACAGGATGGGAGAGAGGATGGCTTAGACTTGGTTTTTGCTCCCTGTTGGCAGGCAAAATCCCACTGATGCAGCCTCATCCCTGCAGTCCCCACAGCTCAACTGGGAATGGGAAATGGGGGGGGGGGGGGGGGATGTCTTCTAAGTGTCAATGTTACTTCTGACTGGAACCTGGAAGTGACACCAGTAATAGTCTAGAGGGTCTTCCTGATCTGTGTAGTTTTTACATTGGTGTTGCTGATATCCTTTTCTGCACACCCCGTCCCCAAAAGCTGCTGCTCCGTAATAGAGCATCTGCTGGCATGCAGAAGGACCCAGGTTCAATCCCCAGCATCTCCAGTTAAAAAGACCAGGCAGTAGATGATGTGAAAGACCTGAGGTGGTCTCTGTGTTGTGCTCTAAGGGTGCCGTGCTCTCTACCTGAGAACCTGGAGAGCTGCTGCCAGTCTGAGTAGACAATACCGATTTTGATGGACCAATGATCTGGTTCAGCATAAGGCATCTTCATGTGTTCCGTTGTTCCTGGCATGCTCCTGCTAACCCTATATAGGCCTCCCATTTACCCACCCATGGTGAGGATTTACCTGCTCCCAGTGCCAGTTTCCGGCCCCCAAGGAACTGAGGAGTGAGAGAGAAAAACAGCCCCCACATAGTGATCCCTCAGGAATTTCCCTTGGGCTAGAGACCAGGGGAGGCTGCCTAGAAAGTAACCTCAAAGCGACATCGCATCCACCTCAAGCTCTGCCATCCCCACCCCCCCCCCCACCCCAAAAAAAAAAAACTGTAGGCAGAGGGAGTTTCCTGTTCTTTGTTAGTCGCTAGAACTCCATGTTCCAGGAAGTGTTTCATGCCATTCAGTAGGACAGCCAGTTCTGGGTTAGAAATTCCTGGAGATTTGGAAGTGGAAACTTTGGAGAATTTTTGGTGATTCCTAGAGAGGCATGATATAACTTCTGAGTTTTCCCTGGAAGTGACATCACACCATCGCCAGTGGCTGCCCCCCATGTCCCCACTGCCCTGATCTCCTGATGGTTGCTAGGCCTGGCAGCCATGGTTGAGAGGTTGTAGTGGGGATGTGGGAAGGGGGCAATCTGCTCTTTGTCTGCACAGATTTGTTGACAGAAGAGGAAGGAGAGAAGATTTTGCCTCCTTTTTCTGCTCCCCATCACCCAGAGCCTTGTGCTTACAGCGATTGGGGGATTCACAAATCCAATTCTAGTTGCCCTTTTCTGCACTTTTTTCAATGCTATAATATCTTTTTTGAGGTGTGGCAACCAGAACTGTACACAGTACTCCAAATGAGGTCACACCATCGATTTATACAGGGGTATTATGATACTGGCTGATCTGTTTTCAATTCCCTTCCTAATAATTCCCAGCATAGCGTTGGCCTTTTTCATTGCAGTCACATACTGTCTTGACATTTTCATTGAGTTATCTACTACGACTCCAAGATCTCTCTCTGGGTCAGTCTCTGCCAGTTCATACCCCATCAACATGTATTTACAGTTAGGATTTTTGGCTCCAATGTGCATCATTTTGCACTTGGCCACACTGAACCCCATTTGCCATGTTGACATCTACTCGACGATCCTCAACAGATCCCTTTGGAGTCCCTCACAATCCTCCCTGGTTCTTACCATCCTCAACAACTTTTTGTGATCTGCAAATTCAGCCACTTCACTGCTTACTCCCAACTCCAAATCATTAATGAACAAGTTAAAAAGCATCGGACCAAGTACTGATCCCTGTGGTACCCCACTGCTTACTGCCCTCCACTGAGAAAATTGCCCATTTATACTCACTCTGTTTCCTTTTAATTAGCCAGTTTTTGATCCACAAAAGAACTTGTCCTTTTATCCCATGACTATTGAGCTTACTTAGGAGCCTTTGAGGAGGAACTTTATCAAAAGCTTTCTGGAAGTTTTCTGGAAGTCAAGGTAAACAACATCTATTGGATCTTTGACGTTGTCTCTCTGCTTCACACCCATGGGTTTAGTGCGCCTGTACGGAAACCATTGGTATTGTAGAAAGCTCAACAGATTTTCACACCCAGCAACTCTGGGCATGCACGGGAGCCCCACCACGTATGCCCAGAGGGGCGGGGCATGGACATCCCGCCAGTTCTCTTCTGACCAATGCACTGTTAACAGCTCTCCATCGGTTGGCTTCATCTTTCTGTGGAAAGCTCTTTGTTAAAAGTTCTTTATTTCTTCAACCTTTTGCTTCAACTTTTTGCTTCTTTTATTTCTTCATTTTTTCTAAAGAAAAGAAAAGGGGGGGTTAGTTTGAGGGGGGACTTAGTTCAACTTCCCGCCCTTCGGGCACCCCCCCTCACCATCTTGATTTCCCTGACTTGTTGCATGGTGAAAATGTGGGGATTTTTCAAAAGGTGCGCTACTTGTGGCAGTAAACTTGTCCCGCCGGACAGACATTCCCTGTGCATTATTTGCCTTGGCAAAACTCATAGTCCAGAGTCCTGCATGCACTGTTCTAAATTTTCCAACCAGACATGCAAGAACAGGGCGGTGTGTCTCCGAGTGGCCCTCTTGGAATCGGCTTTGCTCCCTGCTGCTGCCCTATCCTCTGGACCCATGATCATCCACCTAAGTCCTCGACATCACCCTGTAGCTGTAGTTGCGTCGACGTCAACAGTATGCTCTACAGGGGCACCGATGTCGAAGGCGGGTTCCAATATCTTCTGCACGACATCGAAGCATTCGGTGCCTACGCAGTCCATGTCCTCTACGCCTATTAAAAGGAAAAAGAAGGACAAGACTGAGAAAAGGCACAAAGGTATGACGTCGGCTGCCGGTAAACCCCTGAAAAAGGGCTTGGAGTCCGGACCTGCAGCCTCTGTGCTACCTCCTGCCACTGCCACGCTGCCTGCCCTCGAGGCCCCAGTTGTGGCCTTGCCCAGGATGGCTGCAGTGCCACCTACCATACATCTGCTGGATTCGCCAATAAGGCAACTGGATCCTCTGATGCCAGACCAAATCTTGGAAACCCAGGATTTCTCCAAGCTCAAGCACATAGAGGTTTTCACCCGCTCTCCTCGTTCCCTCTCTAAATCTCCACCTTATTCCTATCGCTCTTACCTGTTGGCACCGAGCTCCATCGTCCTCGACACCAACCTATTGATATCGATGAGCCTCCTATGGACTATGTTCCACTGGACAGGGGCAGGTGCCCCAATCGTCGCAATCAATCACCCCGTCAGGACAGGTCACCAGTTCGTTCCCACTGGGGCTATCCACCACCCCTGCACCCCATGGTACCTTGGGATCAGCGCCACTTCCAGTATCCTTATGGAGCTTATCCCTTGTCTGCGACTATGCCCTGGCTGACTCCTACAGGGCACTTGGACTGGGATTCTTTCTCCACACACTGGTCTCGTTTGCCGAGGTTGTCCCGCGTTCCTCCTTCGGCTTCCCTTTCCAAGCCGCCTGACTCTGGCCTTGTGGATCATTCAACTTTGACATCGTTCACCACCTCCATCGATACCACCCGCTTCCATACTGATGCCAACTCCGATCCTGACAGGCTGGCTACTCCACCAATTCCAAAGCAGCTGGTATCGATGCCTCCTCCCCCACCTCAACAACAGAGATGGGACACTAGGATTCTTATTCCGCCTCCACCCCCACTGTAGGCTTCTTCCAAATCATCAGAGAGGGAATCTGAGGGAGAGGCTCAAAATCCGTTGAGCTTTCTACGACACCAATGGTTTCAGCGCAGGCGCACTAAACCCATGGGTGAGAATTCACAGATGACCACTCAAAGATCATCAGTTACAGGTAAGCAACCTGTTTGTCCCCATTGTCCACATGTTTGTTCACTCCCTCAGAGAACACTTAACAGGTTAATGAGACAAGATCTTCGCTTGCTTTAAATCGGCACAACAAATTTCAGTATATAATTTTCTATAGTGCCACGGGCTTTGGGATTCCAATGGCATCAAGACCTCAGACTCCAAGAAAAAGAACTCAACAAGGAGGCAGAAGAAGAAGGAAAGCAGAGACTGCCCAAAGGAACCTCATGCTGGATTAGGAGCACAGCAGCCTTGTAGACTCCTGAGTCCTCCCAGGACCATCTTCAAAAGAAATGCCAAGAAGGACAATGAAGGTAGGCCTATGTGTTGGACCACTGGGCGGCTGTTGTAAAGAGCAGAGAGTATAATATTGCAGTGTGCAATAGATGGCAAGCAGAATACAATAGATAATGGAAAGGCATCAGAGATCCTTGTATGCTTCAGACATCAGGCCTAATCATGGAAGATTAACTAAGGCCAAGTCTACATCTGACTTTCCTGCTAGAATCATTCTAGTTTAAAAAAAACCTGTCTATACCTGTTTCTAGTTTCAAACCATACTTGTTCTAGTTTATAAATTAATGTTTACATTCGTTAATTGCCCTCCTGTGGTCAAGCTAGCATTATACTGCTTTAAACAAATGCTGTTGCTTAGTACTCTTCAGACCCCCTGGAGTGAAATTTGAAACCAGCGTGAAATGAACTTGGGAAAAGACAGCAGTCAAACTACTTCAGAGGGGAGGTGTAAATTGGGCCTAAGACTGAGTGTGTTGTCTGAACTGACAAACTATGGTTTGTGATAAGCTTGCAAAACCAAATACGGAAACAAGGTTTGAGGTGGGTTGACAATGAGTGTTCCCTCTAAGCTGAGTTAGTGTTCCCTCTAAGCTGAGCCCGTTCGCGGGGAGGGCGGGGTATACATTGGAAAAATAAATAAATAAATAAATAAATAAATAGTGTGAGCTAGCTCACAGTTTTTTAGCCTCCAGCTCACACATTTTTGTCTTCGCTCAGAAAGGATGTCTCCAGAGCAGATTAATTAATGCAGTAGCCAAATTGCTCGCTCACAGTTTTAATGCCAGTAGCTCACAGGGTAGGGTTTTTGCTCACAAGACTCCACACTTTAGAGGGAGCATTGGCTGACATGCTTTGATTTGTTTTGCTTTTGTTTTGCTTTGGCACTGTGTCTCAACTGGTAGTGTTATAGCCACTGTTATAGCTGCCATAGCCACTGATTAACTTCCAGGTGCTATTGTACTCGCAGTGCTGAGCAGACAGAAAATGACAGTAGCCATGGGTTTTCCTGTATATTTGGAAATTCAAGCCATGATTTGGCAGTTTCTATCCCCCTTTCAAGTCAATAGCAGCAGGTTGGGGGTTCCTACTGTGATCCCAGTCCGTATTGGGCCTGCAGGTACCTGGGAATTAAATTCTCAGAATGGATCCCCCCAACACATCTGATCAAAAGTCCTCAGAGCTACTATATGAGCAGATGCACAGTTTTGGTAATATTTTAGCCAGCCTATGAAAATCCACCCCAATGGTTATGAACTGAATGTTTGAGCTGATGGCATATAGAGGGGCTGTGCATTCTGCAGTTGGTGGGCTCCCGTTATCACTTCTGTGGACTGTTTTAATGATAGTGTTTTTTTTAAAAAAATTCATTTTGATGTATGCTCCTTTGGGTACTTTTTGCTGAGAGGTGAGCATCCAAACGTCCTAAACTGTAAAAATTCGATATGAGGGAAATGACAGTTTCGCAGATGGAGCGGTATGTGCTTTCTGTTGGTCAGACGGATCTCTGAAAGAAGGCAAGAAGAAATGGAGCCTTTTAAAAATGACCCCTGCTGACATGGAAGGATCAGCCAAGAAGAACAGAAAACCGCCACTGCAGAAAGCGAAAAAGCTGGTGATTAAAATGTAAACGCAAGTATATTTTTATTTATTCAAAACATGTCTATCCTTCGCTATCAGTACCATAATTTTTTGGTGGCCGGAATCCAACCCCTCTCCTCAGCAAAGTTTAAAGCCTTCCTACAGTCTGAGGGGTCTTCTTCCAAATAAAGTGGCTTTTGTGCCAGAGGAAGAGCCGCATACATTGGAGGAATTCTCCTTAGGTTGGAGGGGGTCATCGAATGTTAATGAGGGGTGAAACTCAGGCCACTGGGTCTCTTAAGAAGGTGGGCTGCTGTAGTGTTACTGCCCTGCGCAGTTGTATTTCCTTTGTGTAGTTCACAAAGCGTTACATGGATTTTGTTTTTGAACTTTCTTGGATTACCTGGAACTTCTTGAAACGTTTGTTGATGTTTCATGAGTGCAATCCCTAGTTTCAAGCCCAGTGTAGAGTTACTCCAGTCTAAGCCCTTTGAAATCAAGAGGTTTGAACAGATTGGAGTGACTCCACACGGGATTGCACTTGCAGTAGGGTTTGTGCTTTGGCACATGCCTAGAGATTTTAGGGATGGGGAGGCCTGAGTTTCGGGATTATTATTATTAATTATTATTATTATTATTTATTAATTTAGATTTATATCCCACCTTGCCTGCACTGGCAGGCTCAAGGGGGCGTACAACAATTAAAACTCCAATAAAACTCCAATAAAACCCTGATGCACCATACAGTGCAATATATTACAATAAAATATATCATATAGAGGGGACTACAATTACAGGCAGATGGTGCTCGCTACATGATGGTCCAGTGTCCAGTGTAGCGGTATCCTTTAGCTTGAGGGCCATGATGTTCAGCTATATAAGTAGCTCATTCATCAGTGGCGGCTCCTAATCGAAGGCCTGGTGGAAGAGCTCTGTTTTACAGGCCCTGTGGAACTGTAAAAGGTCCCACAGACCCCTGATGTCTTCCAGGAGCAAATTCCACCAGTATGGATCTGCCACTGAGAAGGCCCTGGTTCTGGTAAGTCCGGTTTGGTGCCTTTCAGACCAGGGAGAGTCAGGCGATTTTGTGACCCTGACGTCACTTCCGGGTGATGCTGTATGCTGCCTCCCCCAGTCTTTACTGTAGAAACTAGTGAAAATTCCTAGAGTGTCATTGTGTGGAGGCCATTTCCACCCCTCTCCTCAATTCCTTTGGGATGGGAAACTGGAGCAGGCAATTCCCCACCTTGGGTGGGTAAATGAGAGGCCTGCACTGCAGGTGTTTGCTAGCAACGCCAAGTGCGCTGAATGTGTTTTCCTGAAGCATTAGGCATGTGAGATATCTTTTTGAGACACGTGACTCCCCTTAGCAATTTGGCTAATTTAGGTTCATTTTTTACTCCCAGTGTTCTCAGGGTTTACCGGCCGATCAGACAGTTCTTCCATGGCATAATCTACCCAGAGTACAGTGCAGTCTGTGATGTTTATGCTCTCATGTTCCTAGCTGATGTGATCAATTTTATTATCGTCATCTTTGGCTACTGGGCTTTTGGTGTAAGTATATGCATGAATGAAACATTTCTCTCCCTTTCTCCAATGGAATCCTAAGTGGGCTAGAGTTGTAAAAATGTACTTGAGAGTAGACTTCACATCTGTGTTTGAAAGCAAGGAATTTAAGCAAAATCTTGCCTTAAAGTTTGGTGTAGTGGTTAGGTGCGCGGTTAGAGCTCTTTTGAGGACTACCCCTGAGAGAACAACTCTGAAAGAACTTGTGACTGACCCAAGGTTACACTAGCAGCTGCATGTGGAGGAGTGGGGAATTAAACCCAGTTCTCTTGGATTAGAGTCTGCACTCGTAACCACTACACCAAAAGACGATCCTCAGCGCCCTCACAAAACTGTAAGTCTCAGGGTTCTTGGAGAGGAGTCATAACAACTAAATTGCTATACTGCATGGGTATGCCTACCGACTTCCATCCTGAACACACATGAAGCTACCTTATAATGAATCAGACTCTTGGTCCGTCAAGGTCAGTATTGTCTACTCAGACTGGCAATGGCTCGCCAGGATCTCAGGCAGAGGTCTTTCGCATCACCTACTGCCCATTCTGGGGATTGACCCTGGGTCCTAGCTGCTCAACCACTGATCTACAGCCCCTCCCCAACTTATGGATGCTTCTTTTCTTTCATACTTCTATTTTAGAAACAAATTCTTTCCCATTCTTTCAGAGGCACTCAGCTGCTGCTGACATAACAGAATCCCTCTCCGAAGACCAAGTCCCCGAAGCTTTCCTTGTGATGCTTCTGATGCAGTTTGCTGCAATGATTGTCGATCGGGCAATCTACCTGAGGAAGAACATGTTCGGGAAGTGTGTCTTCCAGGTGGTCCTTGTCTTCGGAATCCACTTCTGGATGTTCTTCATCTTGCCTGGAGTTACAGGAAGGTACTGCGATGTCCAGTTTGATTGCGGGGGGCGGGGGGGGGGGGGGCTGGGTACAATCTTGTGTTCATGATCCGATAGACCAAGCCGTGGAAAGAAATGGGTGGTGCTGTTGATGTCATCCATTTTAACCCCCTTGAAAGGACACTGTGTTTACTTTCACACTTGATCATGATGGTTGGCAGGTTGCTTGGCTGGGAAAAAGGGTCTTGAATTGCAACTCATGTACATGGTCAACAGGACACGTGCATGAATATGTGCAATCGAGACACCCCAATTCTGTAGCCAAAATTTACAGACATTTAGTAAATCCATGCGTGAAGCTAAGCAGGGTCAGCCCTGGTTAGTATTATGATGGGAGACCCCCAAGGAAGTCCAGGGTCTTGCTATGCAGAAGAAGGCAGTGGCAAACCACCTCTGTTCATCTCTTGCCTTGACAACCCATAAGTCAGCCGTGACTTGACGCCACATTATGCACAAACAGTAAACCCATATATACAATATTATGGATATGTGATTTTAGAGCTTGCCAGGGTGAGGGTAATGGAAGACGAACAGGGATGGGGTGCATAAGATGTTGGGGGTGGTAGCTACATAGAGAATAGAGCTCAAGAACTAGAAATACATCACTCTTATTTATTTGGCTATGCTGATTTATAAATAATGAACAATGGGGATAGTAGGTATTGACATTCATTTAAAGTAGACATTGATCAGCCCTTACTATTCTAAGCAAACCTGACATGGAACATCAGTCGGATTCAGGACACATGCCCAGGTGTGGGCTGCGCAGATATCTCAAGGTACTGTCAAGTACAAACCATGCCATAATGAGCACTTGTAGGTCTTCCCCCCCATCCATCCAATGGCATGCCCATATTCCTGTCTGAATGAATAACTGTGAATGGGTGGGGCATGCATGGTCTCCAAACCATTTCTGCTCCAGCCGCTGGGGTCAGATAATGGATCCCTTCTCAGAAAAGCCGCAGTTTCAGCTGTTTCTTTAAGGCAATGGGCTGCAATTAGTTCTCCCCCAAAGTCCCAAGAATGTCATGAGGACTGACCTTCGGAGAGGAGTCTTGCATTGCGAGATAAGGACCTAACTCTAAGAAAGCTTACATCTAACCAGGAAGAAGTGGTGGTGGTGGTGGTAGGCAAACCCTAGCACATGTGCAGAACAAGGGGAACATCCGTCCATGTTTCTCAGTGCTCAAGAATCCAAGGCAAGCCCCTGAGGTGTGGGCAGTGCCATTGGAGGAGGTGGCATGGGGGGAGCAAGGGGCATAGATCCTGCCAGCTGTTGCCTCCTTGGTGCTGTGCAGCAAGGCAAGCCCTTGAAAGGCTGGCAGCGGTGCTGAGACGTGGCTTACTCCCAAGTATATCTGACCAAGCAAAGCCCTTATCTCCTTCCCCTCCTTGTTTGCTGGCACGCCAACCTCTTCATGGGTCAATGTTGCCCGTTTTCTCCAGCACTAGGGCCTTATTGGTGTAGTACGCTAATAAGTATTGGAGTCGGGAGTCCATGGAATAGTGAAACAGCTAGATCTTTATTGCTGGTCCGGATGAAGCATACAACCCAGGGCTCGAAGCCCTCCTTTTATGCTGGTCAGGGACAATCCCCTGACCTCACCCAACTGGCCTGATAGGCTATTAGAAGTCTATTTACATTTCATAGGTTCCCTGGGAGAAACCTAGGTACATGATTGGTGGCCGGTTTGAATCCACCTGGCCTTTGTTCTACCTGGCTGAAGCTCAGGTAGTTTCATGGCCATGTGCTCTGGCCATGCGGTCGCAATTATGGGAGCACATGGCGACCGCATGGTCAATACATAACATACGTACTGTGCATTTATTGTTGATTTTAACTTATAATTATTTATTATAAACCTTTTCTGTCGTTAGCCACCCCGAGCCCTGCTTGCAGGGAAGGACGGCCTAAAAATATAATTTAATGAATAACAAATGAATAAAATGGTTGCCTGGGCCTGATCGAATCTTCTGTTGCTCAAGAGGGAAATGGAGTTGTTTCTTCTGTTCCCTTGCAGGAGGTTTAACAGGAACCCAGTGGCCCAGCTGTGGTACTTGGTCAAGTGTGTCTATTTTGGCCTGTCAGCATTTCAGATCAAATGTGGTTACCCTAAACGGGTTTTGGGCAACTTTCTGACCAAGAGATACAACTGCATAAACCTCTTTTTATTCCAAGGGTAAGCTCTGTGTGATGTGCGTTTTGAATAAAAACCTGACAGAATTAATCTTCCTGAATGTCAAGCCATTCTGTCCATTGCTTCTAGGGGCACCAGGAAGATAAGTAACAGCACTTTTGTGACATATGCCTGTGGCCCACGGCTGAAGCAGGGCAATCTCACCGACCTCTCCTGTTAAAAAGAGAACAGGTCACTTAAAGTGCAGCCCTAAGAGCACTTTCCTAGGAGTAAGCCCCACTGATAGATCTTCTTTACGTATCATAGATGCTTCTTTACACAGAGAGTGATGCAAATGTGGAATTCCCTGGCAGAAGATGTAGTAATGGCCACAGGAATAAACAGCTTTAAAGAGGGATTAGGTAAATTCATGGAGGAGAAGTCTGTCAATGGCTACTAGCCATGGTGACTGAGGGGAACCTCCACATTCAGAGGCACTAATCCTCTGAATCCCAGAGCCAGGAGGCAGCATCAGGGGAAAGCCTTGGCTTCTGTGCTCTGTTGTTGGTCTCTCCAGAGGAACTAATTGGCCACTCCGTGAAACAGAGTGCTGGACTAGGCATGCAATGAAGCTAATGACCAATAGATCCAGGACAGACAAAAGGAAATACTTCTTTACACAGAGAATGATTAAAATGTGGAATTAGCTGCCAGGGGATGTAGTGATGGCCACAGGACTCAGTCTTTATGCTCTGTTGTTGGCTATCCAGAGGAACTGGTTGGCCAATGCGTGAGACAGGATTCTGAACTAGATGGACCACTGGTCTGATCCAGCACGGCTCTTCTTATGTTCTTATGTCTGAGTGGGCGTAGGAACAGAGAATTCTCAGCACCAAACTACAATTCCCAAGGTGCTTTTTGGCATGCTATAGATAGATATAAATTGGTAGTATGGAGAGGGCCTCAGAATATGAGAATCTGTATCATTCTGTAACCGTACTAGAATGTTCGTAGAAAGCAATCAAGTCACTTCCTGACTTGCCAGAATTCCCTCCTTGGGTAGTTAAAGCAAAATACTGATCCCCCTACCATTGACCTGTGTTCTTTTTTTCCTCCTGGGGTAGATTTCGCCTGATACCTTTCTTGACAGAGCTGAGGGCTGCCATGGACTGGGTTTGGACGGACACAACTCTTAGCCTATCCAGCTGGATCTGTGTGGAAGACATCTATGCTAATATTTTCATCATGAAATGTTGGAGAGAATCCGAGAAAGTGAGTGACTTTCCTTACTGGGTGATGGAGCTTAAACTCAGAGAATGCAGCGATCAAACTCTAGACCCCATGACATTTAGCCACAATAAGATGCAGTTTTGCACTTCCCTGGCCCTTCATTTAGAATAGGGATTTTTAGTATGCAACTGTGGAGTGAGGACATTGTGGGTTGTACCCAGTGCTCCTTCCATTCATGAAGTTTCACAAGGTTAGGGTGTCTGATGCCCTGGCCAGGATCCCCTACCAGGAATTGTATCTTAGTCCTTATGTTGCACAATCCTATGCTTACTCTCATTTCTGATGCCAAACCTTTCTGCACTCCTTATATTCATTGAAGGTGACTTTTCTTGGGTTTTGGTCTGCTAGGGACTGCCAGCACTACTTTGTACTGATCTCTCAGGCTTGGTCAGTGTCCTCACACAGCCCAACCTTGTGGGTTGGTAGAGGCTATCACGCTGTGTCTTGAGTGCACGGCTGTTCAATGCCACTTTACGTATCATGTCTCTCTCTGGAAGAGTCCATTTTTTCTTTGCCATGTTTCTGCGTGTATTTCATTTGGGACACTTGTAGAGAGCTCCCTGCCGCTTTATAAGACAGTTCTGTGCGAAGGTCAAAATGGGATGCTAAACAACTGGTGGGAAGGCCGTCCTCCATGGTCTCTTCCTTTCAGAGCTTCACACCCACCTCTTTCACTCAGTGAACTTGCTAATCTCCCAATGTGGGACTGCACAGAAGCCATGACAATGAAAACAGGGTTGCACTTACCTGTAACTATTGTTCATTAAGTGGTCTTCTGTGCAGGCACATAACTCTCCCTCCTGCCCCGCTGTGAACTCTATGGAACCTTAGTGTCTTGGGAATCTCCTGCTGGGCATAGAGAGAACGGAGGGAGTAGCACCCTTCCTCCTGGGCATGTGATCGTTTTGGTGGGAATGCGCCAGAGGGAGGAGGGGTGCTCCTAGTCTACTAGAAAGCTTTGGAAAGCTTTTCTGCGGTTGGCCTGTGCACTCGCAGTCCCACTGTGTACCTGCACATAGACCCCTCAGATGAACAACAGTTAGAGGTAAGCACAACCCTGTTTTCTCATTTTAAATTAAATGAGCAGATTAAAGTGAGAACTAGGGGTGGTGATGGAAAGTGCTGTCAAGTCACAGCTGACTTATGGCGATCCTATGCAGTGTTCAAGGCACGAGACAAACAGAGATGCTTTGTCTTTACCTGCCTCTGCGTAACAACCCTAGACTTCCTTGGTGGTCTTCCATCCAAGTATGAAGCAGGTCTAACCCTGCTTAGCTTCTGAGATCTGACACAGAGTGTTGGACTGGATGGGCCATTGGCCTGATCCAACATTGGCCTTTCTTATGTTCTTATGATGAGATTGGGCTAGCCTGGGCCAATGTTAGATGCTATATATTTCCCATTTCCTGTTTTGCAGAAATATCCCCAGCCTCCTGGCCAGAAGAAAAAACTGATTGTGAAGTATGGGATGGGGGGTGTCATTATCTTTGTGCTGATCTGTATTATATGGTTCCCGCTGCTTCTTATGTCGTTGTTGAAATCGGTGGCTGGAGTGACCAACCAGCCTCTGGATGTCTCCATTCAAATTACCATCAGTGGCTATGAGGTAAGAGGGGATGTGTGTTGTCTGTATGTCTGCGTGCTTGCTGAGTAATGAAATACTTGACAGCCAAGTTCCATTCACGTTATCCAGACCTGCCAATCTGCTCTGTTAGAAAGTCAGAGAAATATCCAACCACATGGGGCTTTTCTACACTCTCATTTTCGTGGCTTGTGTGCCCCATAACTTTGGGATTTTTTTTTCCTTTTCTGCATGTATTTTGCTTCCTCTACTGGTTGTTTCGATTTCACATCACTGTATCTCTGGTATATTTCCCTAGACTTTGAAACAGCAGGGAAATGTGCTGAAAACACAACAGTGTAATATCAAAGTGACCATTAGAAGGCGCAAAACCCTTGTGGAAAATAAAATGAAAAACAAAGCAGTAGGGGCACACAAGAGACTAAAATGAGAGTGTTGAAGAGCCCGTGGTATTTCTCTTTAAAAGGGGATGGGTGGGGATACAGCATCACTCAGTGCTTGATCCTACTGTGGGTGGTGCAGAACCTGCATGATATGTACCTGTTGCAGCCCACGGGTTTGGCAAGATAGGATGCTTCCACACAGAGATGGTTCTCCATAGAGCTCTTGTTATTGCCACATATGCTGAGACGTTTTCAGTGGCAGCAGAACAGCCGCACAGAAATTTTTCTGCACTTTCCTTGCCTCATCCTTCCATAGGTACTGTTTCCACCATAATCACCAGAGGGTATTTTCAGGCCAAAGACCCTTTGAAATGGGGTCCCAAAGGAGTTAAGGATCATACATGATTACTTTCGCATGTGGATTCGTGGATTCGTTTCATGTGTGGATTACGGTAGGGCTCATTTCGTAGCAGGAGCTCCTTTACATATTAAGCCACACACCCCTGATGTAGCCAATCCTCCAAGAGTTTACAGTAGCCCCTGTAAGAAGAGCTCTGTAAACTCTTGGAGGATTGGCTACATGGGGGGGTGGCCTAATATGCAAAGGAGGTCCTGCTACGAAATGAGCCCTGGATTAGGGTATTCTTTTTGCATGTGGACTAGGGTATTCGTTTAGCATGTGGATTAGGGTATGATATGCTGTTAGTTTCACTTGTGGATTAGGGTATGGTGGGCTGCTGGTATGTTGATTTATGTCTCTTCTTGACTTTATTTGCTTGTTTTGTATGTTTTCATGCTTTTGCCTATGGGTCCCCTGTTTTCAGGAGGACAAAGAGGGATATAAAATTTCAAATTAAATAGATTAAAAGACAGGTACTGAGGTACAACTGGCCCCCAGTGAAGAGTTCATGGGTTGGACAAGCAGCCACACAAAATGGCTGTCAGACTAGCCTGCGGCTTTGAACTTAGCCTAAAGTGTGATGTGTTTTGTTGGAGATCAGCTACTCTACAGGACTGGGTTTTTTTCTTTCTTTCTCCTAGTCCTTATTTACCATGAGCGCTCAGCAGCAAAATCTGGTCCCTTTTACTCCTTCAGCGTACAATGACCTCACCACTCAATACGCCCTACATCCTGTAAGTATCTTCTGAACACATGAAGTTCACAAAGCAATCCATTATGTTGCTGGATCTGGCAGCGATTTCCCCCCCTGGAATAAAATGACAGTCATGTGCTCTGCCCTGGAAACACCCCCATATATTTGGGGGGCAGATTGTGGTAGTGGTGGGAAAAGGCACTCTACATATGCTCAAAAGCAATCTGTTCTTTAATGTCACATATTCTGAGGCTGAATCTGACACTGGAAACTGTTTCTTAAAGTGAGCCCCAGTGAGATCTAATTCCAGTTTGACTTGGAAGCAAAAAAACCTTTCTTGATAATGGGAAAGGGACCGTGGCTCAGTGGTAGAGCATCTGCTCGGCATGCAAAAGGTCCCCAGTTAAATTCCTGGCATCTCCAGTTAAAAAGGCTAGGCACTAGGTGATGAGAAGGACCTCAGCCCCTTGGAGAGTCACTGCCAGTCTGAGTAGACAGTACTGATCTTGATGGACCAATGATTCAGTATAAAGCAGTTTTGTGGGAGGGAGACAATAATTCAACCCAAATCTGATCAGTTCTTACCACTTTTAGGGCTGTTTGTTGCTATGTTACATTTTCAGGCACAATTTTAGGGCCGGTTTGCCCATTACCACTTGATAATTACCATTATCAAGGCCCTAGGTTTACAGTTCCCACTTGGGGATTGGCTGTACAGTGAAGATCCTCCTGTTGGTCATGCATTGGTTTTGTAGCCCTGAAGAGGAAGGATCATATTGGTGCTTTAAATGGCCGTAGCTAGCCTCACCTCCCTTGTCTTCCTGTAAAGATTATTAACTGGCCAGAAGGAAGCTTCCAGATTGACATTTTCCACATCTCCTGTACAGCTAGAGTCTCAGCTTGGAATTTGGAGCAGGATGGAACAGGAAGCCTTGCTGTGTTTTCAACCCCCCCATCCCCTGGACACTGAGTTAACTTTACAGTACTGGACGAGACCAACTGGCTAACAACTGGCTGCAAACACCTCCCTCCCTCCCTCCCTCCCTCCCTTTCCATTGTGGGAAGGGAGGGGGAAATCCAGGCCCACACATGCAAGACTGAAACATTCGGGAGCAGGGAATCCCCCCATGACCTTTATATTTACTGATTCCTTCTTATGCTGTCTTTGGCTTTTTAAAAGTTTGCCTCTTTTGTCTTTGGAGAAGGAGGGAAAGAAAACAGAACAGGGAGGGAGTGTCAGCCTAAAGAGAGAGGGGCAGAAATGGGGGAGGGCAGTGGGCAGCACTTAAATACACGCAGAAACAAATCTACTTTAGAAAAGATTAGCCATTTGAAAGCGGATGAGTACAAAGAATCGCAGCAAAAGGAGTTTTGGTAGCTGCAGGGCAACAGTGTGCTGGAAGCGGCCTGAATGCAGATTCCTGTAAAACGAATGCAGAAACAAGAGAACGGCCTGACACAAAGTGGAAGTGAAAGTGGGAGGGAATGCAGAACAGAAGAATCGGATGCGCTTAGAAACTGAGGCAAAATACAAGCGCAGAAAGGGCCCAAACTGGGTTGATGTTGAATTCAAATGGTATCCTGAACAAGCTTGTAAAAGCAAAAGAGCGGGGGAATCCTAGAGCCTTCTCTGTCTTGATGGTTAATTTTTTTGAAAATAAAGCTCATGTATTTCTTTTCCAGTCTGCCATGCAATTTATAGTGAACTACAGCCCAGAGGATATTGTGGTTGCTAAAATCAAAGGCAATGCCAGTCTGCTGTGGAGCATCAGTCCAGCGAGTCGGAAAGCGATGATTGATGAGCTCTCCACTTCTCCCGCTATCTACATCAACTTTCACTGGACGCTTCTCAGGTTAAAGGAGGAGTGTGCACGTATTTGCATGGAATCTTAAACAGCTGCCCTTTTCATTGTTCTGTTGAGTGATCAGGCATTTTCCCCTTTCCAGTCCTGTCCTTCCTTTTTAGGATGATTTATGAAACACCTTTCGAGAGGTAGCCCTGCCTGGCCATCCCTAGACTTCTGCCCCTTCTGTTGGGGCATAGAGCACATGTAGTCCAAGTGAGAAAGATGGAATATAAATGACATAAATAAAAAATTAATTAAAATATAGCACAGGATAATATAAATAAAAATAAAGCAAAACAGAGGAGAATCCTAGGGCCTTCTATGTCCTTCCGAGCTCCCTACCCCAGATTGTGTTTGTGTGTTGTGGTGGTTAGACTAGAATCTGGAAGCTTGCTGGGTGACCTTGGCCCAGCCACACACACTCAGCCTAGCCTACCTCACGGGGTTGTTGTGAGGATAAAATGGAAGAAGGGATAACGCAGTTGCAAACAACTTTGGGTCCTGATTGTGAGAAAAGAAAGGCAGAAACAAACAAACATTTTCAATTATTCAAAACCTGGAGTCCAGTGGCACCTCTAAGACCAACAAAGGTTTATTCAAGGTATGAGCTTTCACAAGAGGTCATACCTTGAATAAACCTTTGTTGGTTTTAACAAAGGTTTTAAAAACAAAGGTTTATTCAAGGTATGAGCTTTCATGAAAGCTCATACCTTAAATAAACCTTTGCTGGTCTTAAAGGTGCCACTGGACTCTAAACTTGCACCAGACCAACATGGCTACCCACCTGGAAGTATTTTCAATCACTGCTTGTTTTTTTTTCTTCTTACACCAGGAATGTCTCTCTTGTGAAGAACATTGAAGCATCTGGCATACACACCGTGCGCTATGAAGAGAAGAGAATACGGAAGGAAATAGTCCACATGCTCTGTGGGAACAGGACAGAACCAGTGTCAGTGCTTCATTGTTCTGCTCCCTGCTTTTTTTGGTGGCCTTATAAGCCTTGCCTTTGGAAACTATTCAGGAGCTTTCTGTGCATGCAGAGCGCTGGAGGCTGGCTTTGGTGGGGAGGTGGACAAGCGGGAGGAGCTGTGGCTCAGCAGTGGAAGAGACGCCTCGGATGCAAAAGTTCCCAGGTTCACTCCCTGACATCTCCTGTCAGAAAGAGGGAAAGACCAAGGCCGGTCCATCCATTTGGCATGCCTAGGCAATTGCCTAGGGCACCAGAGGTGGAGGGACACCCAAACCAGCCTTGTCACCACTCTGTCTGTGCACAGCATTGGGGTCTGCTGCAGCAAGTGGAAGCCCCAGGTGGCACCCCTGACCCCAGTGGGCAGCCAGGTTGGGTGTAGTGGTTCGGAGCGCTGACTCTAATTTGGGAGAGCCGGGTTTGATTCCCCACTTCTCCACATGCAGCTGTTGGTGTGATCTTGGGTCAGTTACAAGTTCTCTCAGAGCTGTTCTCTCACGAGCAGTCCTTGAAAGAGCTCTCTCAGCCCCACCTACCTCACAGGGTGTCGGTTGTGGGGAGGGGAAGGGAAAGGAGATTGTAAGCCACTCTGAGATGCCTTTGGGTAGTGAAGGGTGGGGAATAAATCCAGTATCTTCCTCCTCCTCCTTTCCACAGCAAATCTGCTCCTTCCCTCCTGTGGGAGGGCAAGAGAGCTGGGCCTTTTTTCAGGGCCCTTTTTGCATCCCAGTTGATCCATGTTATGAGGCGTGGCACCATGGTAAGGCACAGCCTAGGGGGTGGCCAACCTTGCTTAACGTAAGAGCCACATAGAATAAACGTAAGAGCCACATAGAGATGTCTGAGAGCCGCAAGACAGGAACAAATATCACACACACATTTTTATTTTTAAAAATATGCAAATTTGCTTTTTATTAACGTTAAATGGGACTGCCAAAAATAAAAACAAATGAGGAAAACCAGTTATAAGAAAGAGAGAGAGAGAAACTAGGAAAGCAAATAGATGGGAGGGAGGAGGGAAGGAAGGAAGGAAGGAAGGGAGAAAGAGAGAAAAAGCATGCCTCCCCTTTGCTTCCCCAGCCACCCTGCCAGGAGCCGCACAATATGTGTGAAAGAGCCGCATGTGGCTCCCGAGCCACAGGTTGGCCACCCCTGGCCTAGGCACTAGTGAGGACAGTATGAGTAGGGGCAGCTTCCCCACAGTGTTGGGGGAGAGGAGGGCAATGGTGGCACCTTCCTGGGGGGGGGGGGGCTGAGAAGTTGTTTGCCTTCGGCACCAAAAAGCCTTGGGAAAGACTCTACCAAGACCAAGAAGACGGCTCCAGCTGACATTCTGAGCTCCAATCAGCCTTGAAAACATGACGCTGCCCTTATACGGAAGTTTAGCAAGTTCAGTATTGTATACTCCGGAGTCTCAGTCTGAGGTCTTTCACATCACCTGGTCCTTTTGGCTGGAGATGTTGGGGATTGAACCTGGGACCTTCTGCCTGCAAACTGGATGCTGTACTGCTGAGCCACAGTCCCTGCCCACAAAATATGCTCGCTTGCTTTAAACAAGTGGGTGATTAATCTCAGCCTCTCTCAACCTCACTGTACGGCTGAGAGGACAGAATAGAATGCGTTCCACCCTTGGCCCTCTGGAGAAAGGGCTGGTTGGATACAGCTGTGAAAAGTAAACACAGTTTAATGTGGATTACACAGTCTAGTATAAGAAGAGGTATCACTCATTAAAGTTTGGGTTTTCCTCCCCACCCAGCCTACTTCCAGGTGTCTTTCCAAAATACCTGAGGGCTACCAGCGGAACAGATGCTAAAATTGCACATCGGCTGCAAGTGGGTAAGTCTGCGCAAGGAGGAGATGACTTGTGAAAAACAAAAACCAGCCACCTTTGCAGGTCTGCCTGTTGCAATTGTGCTACAAGAATCTCAGACCTCTTCATCCCACTGCTGTCGCAACCCATGAACAGGAAAAAGGCACAAAATGCGATCTTCCAAAGCTCCCAGCATTCTTCCTTTAAAACAACAACAAAAACAATTAACTCTCTTGTCAATGAAAAATCTGAAAACAGAACATTGGCCATACTAGACGAGGCCATAGCAACTCCATGTGTATGGAAGTGTTTCCAACCGAACCTGTTGGATTTGTAGTTTTTACTATACCCTACCTCGGGTTCCACTTTTCAGTGGGGGAAAAGGGCTAATAACTGTTCCAAAAACACAGAAATGGAAGTGGGGTTTGCTGGATTTTTAAGAGTACAGGGCAAAAGTCAGAGAACTCTCCACATACCCACATGAAGCTGCCATGTACTGACTCAGGCCATCAGTCCATCAAGGCCAGTATTGTCTACTCAGACTGGCAGCGGCTCTCTAGGGTCTCAGGCTGAGGTCTTTCACATCACCTACTGCCTGGTCCCTTTTAACTGGAGATACCAGGGATTGAACTTGGGACTTTCTGCATGCAATGCAGAGGCTCATCCGCTAAGCCATAGTCCCTACCCACCACCTACCTTACAGTCCCTACCCACCACCTATCTCCTGGTATTTCCTTGTCCCAAACACTTCGTGGCCAACTGAGGTCACTTCTCGTATGAAAGCTCAGCAAAGCAGAAGAGTACTTGGGGAGGTAAGCCCAGGGGGAAGGGTGGTTTGTACTCATCACCTCCACACCCTTTTTTGCTATGAAAACTGGACACCCACCCACCTCCTTTCTACATGACTGGGACAATTCTATCTTAAAATACACTAGTTTGGCCCTGCATTTACTGAGGATTCGGGACACTGACTATGGATTCATTAAAATCATGCAGAGTTACATGTTTCTAAAAACAAGGATTTAGGATTAGGATAGCACTGGAAATCACCTTGTTATGCTCTACAGTCAAGGTTGTGGGAGGGGTGCATTTTTCAGCTCTTAAGTGCATAGTTTTGGCTGAAATGGGAATGCTAATTCTCTCAGGTGATCTGGAGTGCGGAATTAGATGGAGGGTGGCAGATTTGTTAACGTGGTGTAGAGGGAGGGAAGGGATCCAGTTTGGTGTAATGATTAGGAGCGCAGACTCTAATCTGAGAGAACCAGGTTTGATTCCCCACTCCTCCACATGCAGCTGCTGGTGTGACCTTGGGTCAGTCATAAGTTCTTTCAGAGCTGTTCTCTCAAGGGCAGTTCTCGGGAGAGCTCTCTCAACCCCATCTAGTCACAGGGTGTCTGTTGTGGGGAGGGAAAGGGAAAGGAGATTGTAAACTGCTCTGAGACTCCTTCGGGTAGTGAAGCGTGGGGCATAAATCCAGTGTCCTCCTCTTCCTTCTCCTCCTCCTCCTCTTTTCCCTAGGCTCGCTAGGCCATGTCTGGCAACTGGCAGGAGGGTCTGGGATAGGTACGGGGGAGGCTGTGACATTGTGTTGCACGGCTATGTCACTTCTAGGGAAAATCCAGACTGAAGTAGGTTAGCTGTAAGAATCACTGGAAACTCTATGGAAAAACCATAGAGTTTCTAGTGATTCCTAGAGCTACCCTATGTCACCTTTGGTCCCCCCCTCCCTCCCAAAGGAGCTCATGTGATGCTGAGGGTTTTTTAAAAACTTATCCTGCCACCAGTTGGATCGACAGCAGATAAGGACAGCTGCCAGTGGGAGGCCTCGTGCCATACCACGAGGCCTGGCACCTTTGCTACTCCCACTCTCTGCTCTCAGCACTGTTCCACTGTACGCAAGAATTGGGTAGAAGATGGGGCAGGAAGGGAATAACCATAACTCCGATTTGCATTGTTGGAAACAGCTCACTCCAAGCCAAAGGACCTTGACAGGATGGCCTTCTACAGAGACATCCTCATAAAACTCCAGCGGCTGCCTACCAACGGCTCCTCAAGCCACGTACCCGAGTGGTGGATTGTTCAGGAGCAGCGGCTCGGCTGTTTGGGTAACAGTTGCAGCAAAAATATGGAGCTCTACATCTTCAGTGATAAGGTCAGCCCTTCCAGCCTGGGATTCCTGGCAGCACACGGGTAAGGGCGCCACGGTGAAATGCAAATCAGCTGGCGCTTCACCTTGATTTTGTAGTGTCCACACGATACAGCCCATCCTTTTACAGATGGCTCTTGTGGTCTCTGAAAGCAGAGCTGAATCTGTAGTCTGGCTGCTTGAGGAATAAGTTCACACTGAGGCTTGTTACTTAGAGAAGAAATAGAAGTTATTTATTGTAAGATAAACAATCACTTCATGTGATTGTTAAAATGTTTTAACTGTTTTAATGTATTTATGAATCTTGGCTTGCCAAGTCATGTAAGCTGCTCTGGGCCTGCAAATGCAGGGTGAGCGGCCTATAAATCGAATAATAAAATAAATAAATACTAGATAAGAAAAGCAGAGAGATCCAGTTGGTCAGCCATGTCGGTATGAAGCAGTAGAACAAGTTTAGAATCCAGTGGCACTTTTAAGACCAACAAAGGTTTATTCAAGGTACGAGCTTTCGTGTGCAAGGCACATTTTTTTCAAATACATTGGAATGGTAGCGGAGGTTCTAAATTTATAGACAGGGATTTAACAACAAATTAACATGCAACATGATGATGTTTAAGTTATGCAAAGTGAAAAACTAAATTACAAGTTAAGGTCATAAGGTCAACAGTTCTTAAGCAATAAATATCTCAAAATAGCAGATAAATGTCTAAAGGGTTTTTTTTCCTAATTGTGGGAAGTAACAGAATCGTAATCATCTCCTCTCAGGCGTGGAGGGCACATGGAAGGCACTTAACAGTATATTATAAGCTGGATGTAATGTTGTCAGCAGACATCCATTCAGTATTCTAATATACTATTCTGAAAATGAAACACACTAAAATACAGAAGATTTATAGTCCTTCTTGAGAATACGTATGTGAGGACTGAATGAGTAAGCATATGTAATGGGATAAAAATCCAATATCCCTGTTGAGTCCTGAGGAGGTTTTTGTTCCAAGTATTGTAATAACTTGTAATTCAACAGTTTCCCTTTCCATTCTGTTCCTGAAGTTCCTTTGTAATAAAACAGAGTAAAGACTTCCAGCTAGCTATCTAAATGATCATGGAGAGAGATTGTAGAAAGTATGTGGAGCGCTTATGGTGGCTAGAGGAAGAGAAGGAAAGGAAATGACCAGAAGCATTAAGCAGGGGTCCAGTTTCATCTTGAAGACTAGGAGCAACATTTTATTCCTGGGCTAGGGCTTGCTTCTTCAGTGCACAGAAGCTTTCAGGGATAAAATGTTGTTAGTCTTAAAGTTCTGTTAGACTTCTGTTTGTGTTTGTTTCCCCCCGGGAAAAATAGTTTACCCTCTGGAATTATCAAACTGCAGAAAATGTCGCTTTCTGCCTAGCCTTCCACTACGGCCCACTGGTGCTCCAAGCCACGGCGGTGCCGGGGGGTGGGGGGGAGTTGGAGTCCTGACTCCTGTGCATCTTCCAGAGAAAACGCAGAAGTGATGTGGGGTAGCTCTAGGAATTGCCGGCAATTCCTAGAGCTACCTGATGTTGCTTCTGGGATTCCCCCCAGAAGTGACATAGAGACGTACAAAGCAGTGTGTCCCTCTTGTGTTCCCACCCCTTGAGCCTCCTACCAGTTGCCAGGCACGGCCTGGAAACCCTACTTTTTGCAGTGAAAAACCAAAGCAAGCCTAAGGACTTAGACGTGGTGGCCCCTCTACGTGTCCAGGACTGGCTAGCTTTTAATATTTTTAATTATTTGTATCCCACTTTTGTCCCTAGTAAGGATCCAAAGCAGCATATGAAACAAAAAGAAAGAGGAATAAATAAGAAAAGGGTTTTGGGGGGTGGGGGGAGGCTAGAACATTCCTGACTGATCTTCCTGCTGGCTTGAGGCTGCAGCATCCTCAGGCTGAGAGCCAAAGGACAAAAGATCTTCGGTTTGTGCCTCTGGGCGCTCCCAGGCCTTAAGCAGCTGTGGAGCAGGAGAACAAGGTCAGTGAGATGTTATGCAGCTGTGACATAGGAAGCTAGCAAACTCTTCCCCATTTCCTTCCTGCCCAGCAGGGTAAGGGAGGAGGCATAAGACCTACAGAATTTTAAATGATGCAGAGTAGAACAGCTAGTACAGGCACAGTGGGGCTGGGTCCTGTGGCCTTATTCCAGTAATGACAGCACCTTCACATGGCATAAGGAGCCTTCCCAGAATGCAAGAGTCATTTGCAGAATGGAATCTGCGGGGTCCAACCCACTATCCATCAGTCAGGCTGAACAGAGGACACATTTAGGAAGCTCTTTTAGCTCGGTAGCCCGCCCTGCGCTTTTCAAGGCAAATATTTAGGTACTGGTGGGCTGACCTATCCCAAGGCCTCTTTGTCCTTTGACTTTTTTCACCCAAATGCTCTGTAAACAGTCCTCTTAGAATCATAGAGTTGGAAGGGACCTCCAGGGTCATCTAGTCCAACCCCCTGCACAATGCAGGGAATTCACAAATGCCTCTCCCTCCACACCCCCAGCGACCCCCGTTCCACGCCCAGAAGATGACAAAAAACCTCCAGGACCTCCAGCCAAACTGGCATGGAGAAAAATTGCTTCCTGACCCCAAAGTGACAATCAGCATTTCGCTGAGCATGTAAGAAAGGGCCACGAGAACTAAGCACTGAGGCAACCCTTCCCGCCCTCCCTCTTATGATCTGCCTAAGTTCACAGAATTCTCATTGCTGTCAGATGGCCATCTAGCCTCTGTTTGAAAACCTCCAAAGGAGGAGAGCCCACCACCTCCCGAGGAAGCCAATTCCACCAAGGAACCACTCTAACTGTCAGGAGGTTCTTCCTAAGGTTTAGCCGAAAATTCTTCTGATTTAATTTCAACCTGTTGATTCTGGTCTGACCTTCTGGGGCAACAGAAAACAACTCTGCACCATCCTCTATATGAGACAGCCCTTCAAGTACTTGAAGATGGTGATCATACCACCTCTCAGTCATCTCCTCTCCAGGCTAAACATACCCAGCTCCTTCAACCTTTCCTCATAGGACTTGGTCTCTAGATCCCTCACCATCTTCGCTGCCCTCCTCTGGACACGTTCCAGCTTGTCTAGATCCTTCTTAAATTGCGGTGCCCAGAAGTGACTTGGCTTCTCTTTTCTCTCTTTCTGTCCTCTCCAGCATTGTGGGTCTGTACATGTCTGTCGTTCTAGTCATCGGGAAGTTCATCCGAGAGTTCTTCAATGGGATCTCACGCTCCATAATGTTCGAAGAGCTGCCCTGTGTGGATCGTATTCTGAAACTCTGCACTGATATCTTCCTGGTGCGGGAGGCGGGGGAGCTGGAGCTGGAAGAGCAGCTCTTTGCTAAGCTGATTTTCCTGTATCGGTCTCCTGAGACCATGATCAAGTGGACCAGAGAACGCAAGCAGCAGTAAAGTGGGATTGCGGGGGGGGGGGGGGGGGGGGTCAGGGCATCACCCCAGAAGAGGCCATTGCGATACATGGAGCAGAGGTTGCAATCTGAGTGCTGCATGCAGAAGAAGCGAATTCCGTGTACGTTCTGAGTAATTGCTTTGGTGCCAGAAATTCTGAGTCTGATCCATGGAGATATTGTAAACCACGTGTGTCATTGACTAGCACGAAATATAGTACGAGAAAATACCTGATGTATACTTTTTAATGTTGTGTTGTGGGGTTGGGTGGCAGGGGGTATAGCTCGATCTTGTCAGATCTCAGAAGCGAAGCAGGGTCAATACTTCGACAAGAGACTACCAAGGAAGGCTCTGCAGAGGAAGGCTACGGCAAACCACCTTTGCTTCCCACTTGCCTCGAAAGCCCCTTGCTGGGGTCGCCGTAAGTTGGCTGCAACTTGATGGCACCTGCATGCATATGTAGGGGGTGTGTGGGGTGGGGGCATGCCCTAGATCTATAGGACTTCCTTTCATGGCAAGGATTTAGCCAGACTTCAGTGACATTCCAGTGGGCAGCACCTGTGATAGCGTGCTGAAAAAGAGAAGCCAGTTTAGCAACAAACCGTCTGTTTCCTCAATTGCTGTAAAACTGGGCCTTTGGTTCAGGCGATGGGAATCCAAATTGTATCGCCCCCCCCCCCCGCGCTCTGCTCCCTCCATCTGCACGGGTTCCGCCTGCCACTGCTCTCGTCTGCCTGCCCCCCTCCCAGCTTTAGTTACATCTCCCTGTGCCCACATAGGGAGCCCGGGAACAGATGGATTATCTATCGGTGGCCATCAGTATTGGACTACTGGTGTAAATTGAGATTCTGAATTTTATTGTTTATATGTTTTTATTGGTCAATATTATGTTATGTATATGACGTTGTGACCCGCCCTGAGCCTCCTTGCGGAGAGGAGGGAGGGCTAGAAGCTGAATAAAACAATAAAATAAAAAATGATGATAAAACGCTCCGTTTGCAAGTCAGATGTCCTACTACAATGGAGGCAGTTTTTTCCCTAAATCAATAACAGAAACAGAATTGGAAGGGGCCCTACAGGCCATCTAGTCCAGCCCACTGTGTTAAAGGAATAAGGATGTTCCATAGCTCAGGCCTTCCATTCCAACAGTGCAAGAAGTCTCCATGCTGGATCAGAGGATCTCATGAAGTAGTCCAATCAGATGACAACCCCCCCCCCCCCCCCGAGAAACTCCCGTGCAGGTCTCCTCCTGCTGAATCTGAAGCCCATATTTAGCTGCCAAGGCTAACCACCAACGAGAAACTTTTCCTCCATGAACTGTTCAAATGGTTATCTAGTCACTAGCTTCCCTCAATAGGAGGGGCTGTGGCTCAGGGGAGAGCCAGCATGGTGCAATAGTTAAGAATGGCAGCCTCTAATCTGGAGAATCAGGTTTGAGTCTCCTCTCCTCCACAGGAAGCCTGCTGGGTGACCTTGGGCCGGTCACAACCAGTGCTCCCTCTAAGCTGTGGAGTCTTGTGAGCAAAAAATTCTACTTTCTGGGCTTCTGGCATTAAAGTTGTGAGCGAGCGATTTGGCTGCTGCATAAATTCGTCAGCTCTGGAGCCATCTTTCCTGAACGAAGACAAAAATGTGTGAGTCGGAGGCTAAAAAACTGTGAGCTGGCTCACACTAACTCAGCTTCACTGGTCTCAACAGTTCCCCCAGAACTCTCGCAGCCCCACCTACCTCACAAGGTGCCTGTTGTGGGGAGAAGAAAGGAAAGGCAATTGTAAGCTGCTTTGAGACTCCTTCGGGTAGAGAAAAGCAAGGCATAAAGTCTACTACTCCTCTTCAGTGGTAACACATCCACTTGGCATGCCGAAGGTCCCACCAAGTCCAGTCCTTGGCAACTCTGGTTGAAGGACTGGGAACTGGGGTTATGTGGAAGACCTCTGCCTGAGACCCTGGAGAGCTGCTGCCAGTCAGAGTAGACAATACTTACACTGGTGGACCAATGGTCTGAGTCAGTACAAGGCAGCTCCATGTGTTTATTTACGCCAGTTGTAGAAAAGAAACATATCAGACGTGTGATTTAATAAGCCCACAATGCCTGTCAGGAGGAGAGAAGGATTTTATTCTAGTACAGTGACACTCCCTCCCTACACGATAAACACTTTTGTATCTAAGCATTAGTACAGTTTTGTTAGCAGAAGAAAGGTAAAAATGTGCTGGAGAAATGCACCTGATCACTCTTAGGGTGATCTCAATGATCAGAAAAAGACCTGAACATGCAAAAACGGCATCTTTTGGAGGATGTTTTTTAAAAGCCTTTTTTTAAAAAAAGAAAGAAAAGAAAACCAGGCCTCCTGGAGTGCCATGCTGGGAAAAAATGCTGCTGAATAAAGCAGAGCCCAAAGTGGTCCTCTCTCAAGGATGCCCTCTGGCAGTGTGGACAGCTTGCAAGCTTTAAATCCCTCCCACCCGAGCCACCAAAGCTGAGGGCTGCTGCAGCCCCTTCCACCTGTTCCCCTGGCCGTTCTACCTCTCGTCTCTTCCCTCATCTGCTGTGGCAAACAGGACTCCACGTATGCTGGGCAGCAGGTGATGGGAGAAAAAAGTGATGGAACAGAGAGAAAACATGGCCCGGAAAAGTCTTGGCTCCGAGCCTCAGGGGTCGCCCGGGGAGAGAGCGGCAACCCAACTTTGTCCTGTACAATCATATTTTGAAAGGCAGCGGGGCCAAGGAAACCCCCTGGGGAAACCAGAAGCGTTAGGCCTAACTCTGAAGACTCTTTCAGCGAGAAGAAGTTAAACTGTCGCATCGATAGGCTCCGATGCTTCTGAAAAAGACAGGGAGGGGGATAAGCCTTCCCTGCCCTTCCTTGGTAAAGAACCTAAGCGGCACAGTCTTCACATTTTGGTACAAACCCAAACATCCTTTTTTTTGTTGTTGTTTCTAAAGCAACGCAGAATATGGCATTTCTCCAGAATCAAGATGGGTAATCAAATGTTTATGATGATTTTTCTCTCTCTCTCTTTAAAATGGCCGTTTCTGACAAGTCGTACTTTTCACCGTTTCGGAAACACGTCAGTGCAATGTGAGGTAATTCTCGTGTGCCGTCTCCAGGGGGGCGCGGAGACTTTTAAACCAAACGGCGCCTCTTGGAATCCCTCTCCATGTCGTCGTCCGGGGAGTCTCCGTTGCAGCCCAAGGGGGACACCATGTTCAGGAGGGGGTCTTCGGAGGCTCGGCCAAAGAGAGAGAGCAGCAGAGCGACGCCGTAGCCAGTGGCACGCTCCCCCTAGGAGAAAACGGAGGGCATTCAGATGGTCGCCTCAGTCGCCTTCAATGGGACCACAAGAGACGAGCCCCGTTCAGACGCTACAGCACAGAACACAAGCATGTGCTACCTGCAATCCTTCTGATAGATGCTAACAGGCAATGTGTGTATTTACTATGTGCATACGAGCAAGGGTACATGCAACTGCACACTCCTGTCACGCGAAGTTGGTGGCTCTCGGTAGGTGCTGCTGTGATTACCTGACCTGGTCGGCCCATGCTAGCCTGATATATAACCTCAGAGTGCCCTTTACAGCCTTAGGGTTCCAAACTATGCAAACAGCTCTTTTGGCTGGCCGTTATTTGCGTACCCCAAAAGAGCAATGTCTCTTCGCCCATGGTTTGCCAGAGGTGGAAGACCTTCCTCACTTCCTCGCTCTACTGTCCACTGCACAGCACTCCAAGAGAGAAATTTTTAGCAGGAATTCTACCGGTTATGCAAGCATACCCAGAGACAGAGAAGACTGCATTCTCGCTTTCAGATAATGATGCTTCTCTATCCTACGGAGTTTCCTTGTTTGCTTTAGCAGCATCTAAGATTAGATCTAAGGGTCAGGCTACCTGATGGTGATCAAACCTGTCCTATTTTTCTTTTTATTACTGACTAGCAGTTAATTTTAACCTGGATATTAACGATGCTTTTAACTTTTTGATTGCTCTGCTGTATTTCTGTATATTAAGCCAACGGCTTAATACAAATAAACCTACTGACTGGTTTGATATGGGACAGGAAATTTTGTTATAGACGACAACGGCTTTGGTTCCAGCATGATGGGTTATCCCCAGGGTTGACACGAGGGCTCCCACCTAGGTCCTGGCCACAGACCCACTTAGCTTCACACACTGTGTAGAAAACAAAATGGAAGAGGCACAGAGCCCCTCTCTCCTCAAAGTGACTCAAAAGCTTCTTTAGACAAAAGAAGAGCAAAGGAGAGCTGCAACGGACAATAAAGTGTGCTGTCGAGTTGCAACCGACTCATGGTGACCCCACAAAGCTCCCCCTTGTGGGGCTTTCAACGCAAGAGGTGAACAGAGGCGGTTTCCCATTGCCATCTGCACAGCAGCTCCAATATTCCTTGGTGGTCTTCCATCCAAGCACCGACCCCGCTTAGCCTACAAGCACTGATGAGATCAGGTTAGTCTGGGCTACTATGGCTGTGAGGGGCATTAACAAGTGAAAAAAACCCAATCAGGTGAGCCAGTTTGGTGTAGTGGTTAAGTGTGTGGACTCTAATCTGGGAGAACCGGGTTTGATTCCCCTCTCCTTCTCCACATTCAGCTGCTGGTGTGACCTTGGGTCAGTCATACGTTTCTTCAGAGCTATTCTCTCAAGGACGTTTCTGGAAAGAGCTCTCTCAGCCCCACCTACCCCGCAGGGTGTCTGTTGTGGGGAGGGGAAGGGAAAGGAGATTGTAAGCTGCTCTGAGACTCCTTTGGGTAATGAAGGGCCGGGTAGAAATCCAATCTCTTTTCTTCTTCTTCCTTATAACAAGGGTCTTCAGACCAATGCTCCCTCTAAGTTGTGGAGTCTGGTGAGCAAAAAATTCTACTTTGGGAGCTACTGGCATTAAAGTTGTGAGCGAACCATTTGGCTACTGCATAAATTTGTTTGTTCTGGAGCCATCCTTCCTGAGCCAAGACAAAAATGTGTGAGCCGGAGGCTAAAAAACTGAGAGATAGCTCACACTAACTCAGCTTAGAAGGAACACTGCTTCAGACCTCGAGCCCTTCGGTGGTAGCATGGGACCCAATGAACTGCAATCATTTGACAAGAAATCACCTGACAGGAAGAGAGGGAACCAGAGTCGGGACTTTATGGTCGTCAAGGCCAGGGTCTTGGGCAGTCAGTGACAGGAGATGCAGTCTGAGCACCAGAGCCCGGTGGAGATGACAGCCCCATGTGCACATTGAATGCAGTGGGAAGCGGAGCGAGCACAAGAACGCTGCCCCTGCCCCTGCCTCCGTATGACCACCTGGTCATCTGCAGGGACAGCCATGTGGAGAAAGGGGTGGTGCAAACTTTCCCTCCCCGTGTTCAGCAATGTTTGGAAAGCAGGGAGGGGATGTATGTGCAGCTACTTCCTTTATGCAGTTGCATTGGGAGACGACCAGGTGATTCTGCAGGGAAGGCAGGGTTCACACAATCATGCCTACTCTCCCTCCCTGCATGTTTGGTGAACACGTGGGCTACTGTCTCTACCGGGTACCATTGTGGGAACAGACCAAAGGTCACAGCTTGGAGGAATTCTCACCTCACTGTCTCTGCGGCTTCTTAGCCCGTATGCAAGGAAACACAGGTGGCATGGGTAGGGCCTTTGATCTCTCTGTACCTGCCCACTGCAGCTCTGAAGGGGCTGGTGGCCCAGCAGGTGGGGCCCTGTGACCCACCTGAAGGTCCCAACCCATGGGTTAAAGAGCAATTAATTGTACAACCTAAAAGAACATCAAGGTTGTGAAGAAGTTACATGAAAGAAAGACACTTTGCAAGTTGTATAAAGGCAGGAGGAGGGCAACCACATGATGCATACGGGAGTTCTAAGCCTATGAGTTAGCAGAAGTCCCCAGAGAGAAAGGCGGGCTTCTTCCTCGGGGGCGTATTCATTAGGGATGGTACTCACTGCATGGACTGGTGCCGCAATATCTATGTGGACCCAGACGCCGGGCCAGTCAAACCCAATGTGGGAAGCGATGAAGAGTCCAGCACAAGAGCTTGGGGAGTTATCACGGTCCTGGAGGAAACAGGGGAAAGGCATTTGCTTGAGTAAGAAGTTTTTTTCGCCCCAAAGGGCATGCTTCCCAAAGGTGTGCAGGTAGGATGCTGAGTTTTGCTCCTACAGAAGATGTGAAGGAGCAACCAAGTTCTATACAGCAACCTCTTGTATGATGTAAAACAGTGCAGAAGTTTACACAGGCAATTTTATTTTTAGCTAGGTTTCCTATTTACCTGTTCAGGGCAGGGAATTACCACCCCCCCAGGCTCAGTTCCCCACCCCAGAAGAACTGACGCGCGGGAGAAAAAAATGGCCTCCACATAGCGAAGCTCTAGGAGTTTCCCCTGTCTCTATGGTAAAGACCAGAGAGACTGGGGAGGCAGCATACAGTGTCACCCAGATGTGACACCACATCGACCCCAAATTCCACCCTCCCCAGACACCTTCCCCCAAACTCCTGGAATTTGTCAAGGCAGAGCTGGGAACCCTACTTTTAGCATGCCTTTCTCCACAAAGGACTTCATTGAGTTGGCTTGTAATCACCAGCATGCCATCTTTTCAAAGGGGTATCAGCAACAGCATATTGGTATCAGTTAATAGCATTCTAGAGCTGGAAGGGACCTGCAGGTCTAACCTCTTGTTCAATGCAGGAAATCCAAATCCAGTGCGGCATAGCGCCTAGAGTGTCACACTAGAACCTGGGGCAACTGGATTTGAATGCCTGCCCTGCCATGGAAGCTTGCTGGGTGACCTTGGGACAGTCACACTCTCTTGGCTTAACCCATCTCACAGGACTGCTGCTGTGAGGATGAGGTGGGAGAGGGGAGAACGCTCTGATAAACTGCTTTGGGTCCCCATTAAGGAGATAAATGGGGTATTAATTAAAAACGAACAAATAATAAGTATCCCTGATGGAGAGCAAACAGTTCCATCTCTGCTCAGAAGCCTCCAGTAAGGGAGAGATCCATTCCACAGATAACTGGTTTCGCTGTCAAACCACTCTTACCATTTGGAAATTTCTCTCAGGCCGATTCCGCAAAAAGCAGTTGTTCCGCCCTCGGTCTCCCATTTCCCCCGGCTGTACCGCTCAATTTCCCAGTATGTGCTGCACGGCTGCATTTTGACCTGCATCTCCCCCCCGATTCCCACCGCATCTTCTTGATCCTTATAAGTGGGAAACTGAGCAGTACAACCAGGGGAAATGGGAGACCGAGGTCGCAACAGCTGCTTTTGCTGAATCGGTCAGAGACTCGTCTCAACAATTAACTGAAATCTATCTTCCTAAATCTTAAGACCGTTAAATATAGTCTTGCCTTCTTGAACATCAAGCCTTTGCCTTCTTCCATAGGACAGCCCTTCAGGCAGTGGAAGACCACAATCACATCTCATCCGTTCTACTCTTCTCCAAGGCAAACATACCAGTTTCCTTCAGCCTCTCATAACAGGTTTTATAGCCTGCTGACCACCCTTGTTGCCCACCTCTGAACCCCTTCCAATTGGCCGACATTCTTCTTAAAGGAGGTGCTCAGAACTGGAGACTATACTCCAGTTGGGGCCTGACCAGTGTGGACTATAAAGTATTACTTCTTGTCTCCTGGATACACTGCTTCTCTATTCATGCAGCCTAAATCATACTATTTGTTTGTTTCATTTACGTCAAGCTACATACAAAATGGCCCTCAAGAGAAACCGATGGGATGATAAAAGTAACAGAGCAAATTAATGCCTGGCATTGCCAGGTAAGGTGAATTAACACACCTCAGACGGGATACTTCAAACACATCGCCCAGCAGTTGCATTCAGCAAAGGAACAGTTTAAAAGAAAGCCTGGTAAACCTACCGCCACTGAGTTCTTCATGTCAGCTACCGCTGAGGTAAATTCACTAAAATGAAGTTCAGGGCAATAGACAAGAGGATGAACCAGGTCACCACAGTTTCTGCCAGCCTTAACACATGCCCTTTCCCACTCTTCGTTGTTGGTGAGGACGGCTGCATGGTATTTCCCTGTGGCAATTCCCTAGCAGGGGAAAAGAGAGGAAGAACATGGAGCGTGAGAGAAACTGAGGTAGATAAATGCTGGTAAATATAGGCAGAGCTGCTTTCTGTGGTGCTCACACGTTTAAAGTCATAGAAGACTTCTGCTGTGACGTAGCTGCCATATGCCAGAGTGTGGCAACTTGCAGTTAACCTCCTAAGTTTGGCTTTCCCCCCCTGAAGGTAGAAAAGAGTAAGAGTCCAGTAGCACCTTAAAGACTAACAAAATTTGTGGCAGGGTATGAGCCTTCGTGAGGTACTCCTGAAGAAGTGAGCAGTGACTCACGAAAGGTCATCATCCCCTGGCACATATTTTGTTAGTCTTTAAGGTGCTACTGGACTCTTACTCTTTTCTGCAGCTACAGACTAGCGCGACTACCCATCTTTTTCTGAAGGTGGCACCCTCAGCTTGTCCGTGGCCCTCCCTCCTGTTCCAAGCCTCTCTTCTTCCTCCCTTGCCACTTGGTCAGCAAAAGGGAATGCTAACACAAACTAAGGAACACAGCAGCCAGACTAGGCCAACCTTGACAGATCTCAGAAGCTAAGCAGGGTCAGCCATGGATGGGAGACCATCAACAAAGTCTAGAATTTGCTATTCAGAGGAAGGCAACTGCAAACCACCTCCACTCATCTCTTGACTTGAAAATCCCACGGTCCTGGGGTCACCATCAGTCATCTGCAACTTGATGGCACAAAATTATTAGTGTTAAGGGTCACAACAAAAAGCACAGTGACGACACCAACAAAAGGGCTGGCAGTCCATAGACTTCATTCATGCTTATATTCCTGAAGTTTTTAACATCTGAAGGAGCTGTGAAAACACATTCTGCCAAGGTGGGGATATTCGCAGTTGGCACGTGTACCTGCGATTTTCAAACTGCATTCGGGGAAAAAATCTGTTGGGTTCCTTGAAAGCTTATTCAGAATTCCTCAGGATGCAGATCTGTAATGGCAGCCAAGCTTTCCTGAAAGGTGGCTGACCACAAATGGCCTTCCTCTGAAGCTATGGCTGAGCACAGAGTATCTGGCTTGGCATGCAGATGGTCCCAGGTTCAATCCCCAGCATCTCCAGTTAAAAAAGGATTGGGTACCAGGTGACGTGAAAGACCTCAATCCCCCCCCCCCCCCCCCCCGTTTTTAATGCTTTCTTGTAAAACTGAAAATAGAAAACCAGTTCAGCAAGTAAAACTGTTTATGTGCATGAGGTCTATGACTTGGGGGAAGGGGGGTTGTATAAAACTTTATTTCATTTCCTCAAAATAACTAGAACAAGATGGGACAATGCTATATAATACAATAACGAAAGATACATCAGTAAGACCTCTTCCTGAGACCCTGGAGACCTGCTGCCAGTCAGAGTAGACAACTCTAACCTTGACGGACCAAGGTTATAAGGCAGTGTCATGTGATCATGTATTTACAGTGTATTTGGGGGGTATGCTCCTGGTTCCTGGATCGTCACAGTGAAACTCAACAGTTTTGCATATCCCAGAACTTCCTGCAATGCACAAGAATTCTGTAGTACATATGGCACTAGGCGGCAGATTAATGCGCAGCCACAGCGGGGCGAAGCACGGAGCATGGGCTTATACATGGGAAAGAAATCCCTTGCTCCTCTCTGAACCTCACTGAGGGATGCTGGGAAAGTCACTGCCTCTCCACAGAACCTAATTCACAGGGTTGAGAAGAAACTGCCACTCTGATTGGCAGGAAGATACATTTGGTAAACTAGTAATTACCACCTTCAAATTCGATAATGTTTAAACTCCCAACTAATTTCTCTGTGAGTGCAATTATCAACTTAACCCTGCCCACTGAAAAGCAGTCTCCTGGCATTCCAAGAAGGGCTATGGCCCAATCTCTTGAAGATCTAACACGGCCAGCTATTTCTACAGCTCTCTCTCTCTTGCTCGATAGCTTTTTACATAACCTCATGAAGACTGGCACTCAGAGGGCTCTTCCACATTCTCATTTTTGTCACTTGTGTATCCCTATTGCTTCTTCTCCCACTTCCTTTTCCTCATGTGCTCCCTCTAGTGGTTGATTCAATATTACATCGCTGTCATAGCCGGCATATCTTCCTGCAGTTTTAAACTGCAGGTTTTTATGCCAGACATACAGTGATATAATATAGAACTGACCACTAGAGGGAGTAAAACACATGCAAAAAAGAATCCCCCCCCCCCCCGAAAGCAATAGGAATGCACGTGATGAAAATGAATATGTGGAAGAGCGCAGAGATGAGATACCAGATACAGAGATCACAGCCAGAGACTGTCAGCAACAATAGCGGCACTTAAGGTTTGCACACAAGTACCTGAGCCCCGGTGAGAGTAGCCATATCGAGAATGATGTCAGCCCCCAGGTCTTTGCAGGCATACGAAACTCCATCCGCAAGTACCAGCCTGCCTTCAGCATCAGTGTTGTTGATCTCCACAGTCCTAGGAAGAGGGCAGGGCAACGCTGTTAACATGGGCAACACTTCAGGCGACGCACACGCTCTCATCCGTCCCTCTTTAGCCTACCAAATCTCCCCAGACAGGCTTTGCTACCTAAGGAAAAGGTTCCCCTCGCTCAAAAGCCAGGCGAATATAACTCTAGGGGGTGGTGCTCATCTCCATTTCCAAGCTGAAGAGCCAGCGCTGTCTGAAGACTTTTCCAGGGCCATGTGGTCGGCATGACTAGATGCCGAGGCACATGTAACGCCGTTACCTTCCCACCGAAGCAGTACTTATTTATCTACTTGCAATTTCTTGCTTTTGAACTGCTAGGTTGGCAGGAGCTGGGGCCAGAGACGGGAGCTCATTCCATCACGAGGCACTCGGGTCTCGAACTGCCGAACTACCGACCTTCCGTTCTGCAGTTCAGCATCTGAAACTCTGAGTCACCTCTGAGCTACCTACCTAGAGGCAAAACCAACTTGCCTTTCCACACAGTAGCTAGGGAATACAGTATCCATGGATCAGGAGGAAGACAACCCAAAAAAGAAATGGCTTCTCCTGGTTGAGCTTTAAGAATTACAAGCAAAACAGAGCTGAACCTGCAGAAAAGAGCAAAAGTTCAGGAGCATCTTAAAGACTAACAAAATCTGTGGCAGAGTATGAGCTTTCGTGAGTCACTGCTCACCATCTGAAGAAGTGAGCAGTGACTCATGAAAGCTCATACCCTGCCACAGATTTTGTTAAGCCTTTAAGGTGCTCCTGGACTCTTGCCCTTTTCTGGTACCACACACAGACTAACACGGCTACCCATCTTGAGCTGCATCTCTTCATTTCAACTTTCTTTGTTGCTTAGTTCAAAAAGGATACTCCTCCCTTTTTCTGGTTCCCCTCTTACAGATGTCTTGGATGGCGCGATGGGCGCGCAGATAAATGTGATCCTACAGGAGGAAATCTGTGTGTAGAAGGGGGGGGGGGGGGAATGAACTGCGTGGGAAAATTAGGCATGAAAAGCTCTATGGTGAAGATCGTCAAAAACCCTGCATATTAGAAGCATGTTTCAAGGTGAAAATCAAAACCAGGGAATATTCCACACAGCCTCAACCCAGCAAACTGAAGGGAGCTCTGAATCACAGGCAGCATCTTGGACCCATTCTGCATCTAGCATTCACGCCATTATTTTACTAAACCCACACCGTAACAGAAAAACATGTGGCTCAAAACCCTGGGCCAACACCATAATGACTGCAAAGTCACTCCTGGATGGCCATAAAAATCCGACAATCAAAGGAAGTGCAAGTGGCATGCAATGTAGAGGGGAATTTCTGTTCCAACATGCATTTGGTAAAAGAGCAGAGTGAATGCTAGATGCAGAATGGGCCTTGGATGAGAATGCTTTACACACACAGCTCCCTGTTGCATACAGATCCTTCCCCAAGACTAGGGAGGTCAAGACTTCTGCTTCCAGAGAGTCACATGCATGCAATCATGAAAAGTTCAAGATCAGGATACCCAGGGGCAGTCCTCCTAAAAGGTACACAGACACCCCCCCCCAAGTTATCAATTCATATCTTAAGGGCTATTTTTGGGCAGGAACGCAAAGGAACGGTGTTCCAGCTGGCTCCTGAGTTGGCCACACCCAGCAGGAACTCATTAGCATAATAGGCCACACCCAACAGCAGAAACTCATTAGGATTGGCTACATTAGGGGTATGTGGCCTAACATGCAAATTAATTCCTGCTGCAAAAAAAGCCCTGGGTTTTGACAACAAACAAGGTAAACAGAATAAGAAGCAAAAGGTGGGTGTGGCTGGATGACCACTCTTCTGGTAACGTGGGGGTGAGGCTTAATATGGTAATAAGCTGTGCTGTCAGTGGTGTGGCCTAATATGCTAATAAGTTTTTGCTGTTGGGTGTGGCCTATTATGCCAACGAGTTCCTGCTGGGCTTTTTCTACAAAAAAAGCCCTGCAGATCTTTATAATTCCAAATTTTAAAAAGTGCGCCGCTCAGGCCACATAACTGAGCACTAGATGTATAATCACATACACACAGAGAATGGCTTGGATCCAACCAGCTTTCCCACTGGTGAGGAAGGGGTGGGGGCCCTTAGACCACCAAAAAACTTATACTGGGGGGAATGGGACTGGCATGGACAAAAAGCCATGCAGGATGGGTGTTGTAGTAAGGAGGTGGATTAAATGGACTGAGCGAAAAAGCTGGCTGGATCCAACCCAGTTACTTTACTTACTTTCCCGAGTAAAGAACATGGATATCATCGGGCCTCGTTGCGTTCGGTCCAACCGAATTCTCGGCCAAGCAAAAAATTGCATGGAGATTGTCCTTAAAGCCCTATTGCATTAAGAGAAGATGAAAGAAGGTGTGATTCAACAGAACTTAGGAAACAGTTTGACCATCAAGTAAGACCTGAGTGGGGGAAAAACTTGCCCCAAGATTTTGTGTTACACTGGAAACTATACAAAATACTGCAGATCGCTGCACTGGAATAATTTGGGTTCAAATGGTTAATAAGGAGCTTTACCTGTGCCAGGGTAGAGTAGCGCAAATTTAGATACAGAAGACCCAGGTTTATACTCCCATTCAGCTAAGAGGCTCACTTTTCTTTTAATTATTACTTTCAAAGACAGCTCTGAATAATGGAGTATCATCACTGTACATAATAACAGATTTAGGAAAATAATGCATAGTATTAAATAGGTCAGTTAAACAGAAAGAAACATACAAGGAAGAAGAGGAGGAGGAGGAGGAGACTGGATTTATAACCCGCCCTTCACTCAGAGTCTCAAAGTGGTTTACAAACTCCTTTCCCTTCCCCTCCCCACAACAGACACCCTGTGAGGTGGGTGGGGCTGAGAGAACTCTGAGAGAACTGCTCTTTCAAGAACAGCTCAGACAGAACTATGGCTTGCCCATGATCATCCAGCAGCTGCATGTGGAGGAGTGGGGAATCAAACCCGGTTCTCCCAGATTAGAGTCCACGCTCCTAACCATTACACCAAACATAGCGGTAATTTTTTCATAAGGCTCTGATATATCAAAACACACATAGGGGTTGTATCATGAGAACACTGATTCCAAAAAGTTATTATCTGAGCCCCTTCTCTCTACAAAACTGCAAGCCCGAAATGCTGCTCTTTTGCTTTTCCACTTGGTTCGTTTTTATTCCTCTCTTCTCCAAGGATCTCAAGGTGATGCATGTGGTTTTCCTTTTTCCGTTTCATCCTTACAACACCTCTGTGAAAGGATACTTACCTAATAACAATTAGATTTGAGTCCAGGAGCACCCTAGAGACCAAAAAACGAAGAAGAAGAAGAAAGGGGGGGGGGGGGCTCAACCCAAAAAGTAGCTGCGATCGAAGAGGGTCAAAGTTAACAAGTAAATTAATATAAATATCTGAATTTTTTATAATTCAGATATTTATTAGGGTATACGCATAAATAAAACATAAGGTTAAAAGAGTCTAATTTTTAGACTGTTTCTTTTAATCTTATTATATTTTATTTATGTGTACACCCTAATAAATATTTGTATTTTTTATATTAATTTAGTTAGCTTGACCCTCTTAGATCGCAGCACCTTAGAGAGCAACAAGATTTTCAGGATATGAGCTTTCGAGACTCAAGGGTCCCTTCCTCAGATCCAACGAAGGGAGCTTTGACTTCTGAAAATTCATACCCCGAAAATCTTGTTGCTCTCTAAGGTGCTCTTGGACTCGAATCTATCTCTTCTACTGCAGACAAACATGGCCACCCTCTGAAATTACCTCAAAACTGCAGCCGAAGCAGCCAGTTAAAAACTGGACCAGCTCTACGACAGCCTAGTCAACAACAGACTGAATTTTGCTTATACCACAAACAAACCATTATGACCCCTCTCCTTCGTTTTTCTTTTAAGCTTAATTTTAAAATGAAAGAAAACATGCCTCTTAAATAGTCTTTGCTTTACTAAACCATCGGGAAGTTTTCACTTGGGGAGGCTTGTTCTAGCCTATAAAAACCAGACACAGGAAATCTCGGTCCAATACCCATTTCAAGCTGTTGTCCCGGGAAACACTAACTTCGCAGCATCTGATTAGCTCCTGACCAGATCTCTGGCTGACCAAATGTCCATTAAATCACTTCAGAGAATGGTCTGAGAGCTTCGGATGCTTCAGAGGGTGGGAGCCCCCGCCAGGGCTGCCAACAGGAGTCACTGCACCAGGATTTACTGTGAGAGTGGAATCTCTCTGGCAGCATTCTTTCCCACACGGTTGGCCACAGTATTTCAAAATGTGGCTTCTCAAAGTGCCCTCCTTGCTTCTTTGTCTGGGAAGCACTTAGAGGCAGCATGTAACTCCACACAGAGACTGCATGCCTAACTCCTGGCTTATTTGTAGGTCCTTGAACTTTATTAGGGGCTGCATTCAGACTATGCAAGTGGCAAACATAGTAGGGGATAAGGGGAATTAGGGAAGCAACCTCCCCCCCCAAGTCTTCCAACTTACTTCGCTGGGGTTATTCCCGGGAGTTAGAGAGACTCCCCGATAGTCAGCAAAAGTCTGGGGAACTGGTCTAGTACAGTGGAAAAGAGAAGGCCCAACTGTCCAGAAAGTTGCCCGTTCAAACCTCATTTCAGCCATGAAGCTTATTAACGAGCAAACCGTCCCCTTCTAGCCTCAAACTGCAATACAGAATTTATAATACTGGCTTACCTTATGGTGTTAATGTGAGGATCGTTTTAACGAATATCATGTGAAGGGCCTTTGAGCAATGAAGGTAAAGGTAAAGGTTTACCTTGCTCGAAAGCCAGTTGAATCTGACTCTAGGGGGCTGAGCTCATATCCGTTTACAAGCCGAAGAGCCAGCGCTGTCCGAAAACTTCTCCATGGTCATGTGGCCGGCATGACTAGACGCCGAGGCATACAGAACACCATTACCTTCCCACCGAAGCGGAACCTATTTATCTACTTGCAATTTCTTGCTTTCAAACTGCTAGGTTGGCAGGAGCTGGGACCAGAGACGGGAGCTCACTCCATCACGTGGCACTCGGGTCTCGAACTGCCAAACTACCCATCTTCCGGTCTGCAGTTCAGTATCTTAACCACTGAGCCACCGCGACCCCTTTTTGAGCAATGAAAGCACTCTGTAAATACCAGCCATGAATTATGTGACCAGCCACACTCTGGACAAATATTGTTATTGATAATGATGATTATAATAGTAATAATTGTGTATTTTGTTATTATTATCATCATTAATAATAATCATCAGGGGTCATTTCGAGCAGGAATGTGCAGGAACGCCATTCCAGCAGTAACAAGCCCAGGAGTGGGCACATATGGTGATGTGCTGTGCAAAAAAGCAAAAGCATACTAACTTGATCTATATTTTCATGCTTGTTGTAGGGTAGCTTCCCTGCCAGAGCAAAGGAAACCTAAAGTGTCTTCGGCCAAAGTGTAAAGCTGGCTCACCAGCTCTGAGTTGGGAAATACCGGGAGATTTTTGGGGTGGAGCCTGAGCAGTGGGTGTTGCTTTCTGACACATTTTCGGTGATGTCAGGGGGTGTGGCATATGCAAATAAGTTATGCTAATGAGATAGGCTGATGAGCTCCTGCACCTCTTTTTCTATGAAATAACCCCTGGTAATAATAATAATAATAATAATAATAATACTTTATGTTTGCATGGAACTATTTTATAATTTTAAATGTTGTTTTTAATTGTTCAAATGTTCTCATGCTTTTACATGTGCTTCTTTGGGGACCCTGTGGAAGGGTGGCATAACGATGTATTAAATAATTAATAAATAAATAATCCTACATCAGATGGACACTGAGAAGTACATTCACATCCCAGAATTCCACGGAACGGGAGGACAGAGGCATTTTACGGTAAAAGCTTCAAAATGATGTTAAAACATAGGAATTGAGGTTGCTCACCCGCCCGCCCACCCACAGATCGAATTTCCACCTGACCTCACTTCTCCTCAAGTCCAACATTTTTTCACCTGCGCCAGTTCACACATTCTTCAGGTGTGAGTAATCCACACTGACATGCAAACAGGATCTCAACATCCACTTTAGCAGAAGCAACAGACCTACCCCCCCCTTGGCAGCACAAAAAAAATTCAAAGGCAGGTTGGCCAGACTGGAAATATCGTCACCTCTAGTTTACCGGGGGGAGGGGGGGTGACGGACTGAAAAGACAAACTAGGGCTGGATTCGCTTCATAGTGCTGGCAGCAACTGGCATAATTGGAACAGAAGGTAATTTTACATCGGCGCTCAACCAGCAAACGCTGTAGCCCCATGCAATGTTAAAAACTGCACACTGCACCCAAGGGGAGGGGAGTGGGACTGCACTCTACACCTCTCACCCCTTGGTATGTTCAGCCAAATATCTGAATATCTGCATAGGGTCCCGCTCATGTCTGAGAACACACACACATAGGATCCTCCACACAATTGTTCCAGACTGCACAAAAGAGCAAGCACACTTGTAGACACAAACCTGCTCCCTCTATCCGTGGCTCGAAGAAGAAGAAGGGTTAGTTTTTATAGCCCACTCTTCACTACCCGAAGGAGTCTCAAAGCAGCTTATGAATGCCTTTCCCTTCCTCACCCCACAACAGACACCCTGTGAGGTTGGTGGGGCTGAGAGAACTCTGAGAGAGCTGTGACTGGCCCAAGGTCACCCAGCTGGCTTCATGTGGAGGAGGAGTGGGGAATTAAACCCACTTCTCCGAAGTAGAGTCCGCTGCTCTTTAACCACTGCACCAAACTGGCTCTCTGCCTAGGTCTCACGTGCAAGGGGCATGGCTAAAACAGGCACACAGCCAATCCTCTAATCTCCTGGACTGCAACTCTGTTCTGCCCCTCCGCAGATTTAAACCTCTGAGCCTGCTGGAGGTAAGAGTCAAAGGGCAAGAGTCAGAAGGCTCCTGGCCTGTGGTTTACAGCCTATGACCTTCACTGATCCACAGGGCAAGCATCAGCCTGAGATACTCTTCAGCTGCACCGGACCAGGTACCACCAGTGGCAGCGATCTGTGGCAACAGAATATTTATCTACGTTATTTATAGCCTGCCTTTCTCACTGGGACTCAACGGACTCCCTGGGACTCGATTACACAGAGCGAGTCAATACAATTAGCGAGAAGGGACATTCGATAAGCAATGAAATAGGGTTGGGGTTGTGGAACCAACCAGAAGTCTAGAAACAGAGCTGAAGCAAAGCGTTAAGTGTTAACATGGCACATTAAATGATGCAGAAGTACACAACGGGAGCCAACCCACAGCAAACTATACACAGTAGTACGGACCACAGTCCCCAGTAATTTATCTAAGTAACTTTGTGAAGCCTTTTGTACAGGGCTACCCTATTGCCTGGGTAGAAAAGCGCTCTTGAATAATTCAATTTTGCACAGTTTGCAGAAAGCCAGGAGAGGGGGAGCCACTTCCATAAGGTGGGGGGCCACAACAGAGAAGGCATGTAACATCTATGCTCCCCAAAGCTACAAGGCTTACTTTGACGCTCATGGATTCATCTGAAAGTGTTTTATTTCTGAGAGAACAAATTTAGAGTCCAGTGGCACCTTTAAAACCAACGAAGTTTTATCCAAAGTATGAGCATTCGTATCCAAAGTATGAGCACACACACTTTTTCAAATATACTGGAAGGAAGGTAAGGTTCAAACTTATAGACAGGGGCTGAAAAGCAAATTAATATGTAACATGATGAAGATATTTTAAGATATACAAGAGAAAACTAAATAGCAAGCTAAGGTTATAAGTCCAACTGTTCTAAAGTAATAAATATGTCAAAATAAGACTGAGACTCTTCATTCACTCCTATCAGGTGTGGAGGTCACTTAACAGCATTATTTTCTTTTTTGAGGTGGCTGTAGTGTATGTCAGCCAAACATTCCAATATTCCTTGTATTCCATTCAGTATTCTAATATACTGTTCTGAAAAAGAAATACACTAAAATACAGAGAATGTATAGTCCTTCTGTACGAGAATACATATGTGAGAACTGAATGAGTTAGCATATGTAATGAGATAAGAAACCAATATTCCTGTTGAGTCCTGGGGAGATCTTTGTTCCAAGTTTTGAAATAACTTGTAAGTTATTGCCACTGGACTCTAAATTTGTTCTACTGCTTCAGACCAACATGGCTGACCACCTGGATCTTATTTCTGAGAGGTCATAGCACAAAGAACTTATTCTAGAAATGGGAAAAATCAAAGCATGAGACTAGCCCAGGATAATCCAATCTGATGCCTACACTTAAGCAAAGGTAGGACAGATGACCTTTTTTTGCTCCTAAGATTTAGATAGATAATCCTGAAAAGCTAAATATCCCCACCAGCATCAGATTCAATCTTCTGTGGTCTGATGTACCAGCACCCTCTTCACAAAACATCCAGGGCTGTCTCAACTCAAATGAACACATATGAAGTTGCCTTATACTGAATCAGACCACCAGTCCATCAAAGTCAGTATTGTCGCTGGGCAGAACTTCAAAACTGGATATAGGTATGCGCTTTCTTTTTTAAATTTTTAGAATGTTACTGGTCTTTTTAGAACTCAGTACGGATTATCAGTTATATAAGATAAAGGAATCTTGGGACTTCTTAGAGTAAGCACTATTCAAACAAAGAATAGATGTGATTAGAAATGTAACACTAAAATTAAAATAATACAAAAAAGAATGTATAAAAGTTTATGATATGATTGCTATGCAAACTCTTTATTATATTTCTGTATTTTTCTAAAAATGAATATAGTGTTAAGAAACTGTTCAGTTATGAAAACTGTTATTGTAGTAAAAGAAATTGTTTGTATTGTGTTGATAAAAGGAAAATAAAAAATTGTGTTTTTTTAAAAAAAGAAGTCAGTATTGTCTACTCAGACTGGCAGATGATTGCTAGGGTCTCAGATTACAGTCTTTCATGATACCTACTACCTGGACATGCTGGGGACTGAACCTGGGACCTTCTGCAAGCAAAGCATAGGCTTTTCCACTGAGCTATGTCCCCTTCCTGGGCTTTATCACTTCCTCAGATTCAGTCCATATTCTGAGACTCCAAAAGACAGGGGTATGTATCATACACACTAACAGAACAAACTGTATTGGATGCTAAAAGGGTCCAACAAACTCGTAATCAGTTCCATCAAATTAGGACCACTCTTGAGATGTTAACTGCTCTTACTTGTTTCACAGTGGCTTTGAAGGCTCCCAAAATAGCAGCTGCTCCACCACAATCTCGTTTCATTCCAGGCATCGTTGTCTAGTCAAAGCAAACAGAACCACAGGAAGTGATGCAAGTAACTTGCATGGCAAAAAGGCTAAATCCTAATTCCCACCTGAAACTAACTCCACAATCAGATTTCCTTGCGCTAAAATAAAGCTGTGATCGAGAAGAGAACTTGAATTGAATTAGCCCTCAAAGCTGCAGTTAGCCAGTCAGGAAATTAGACTCTTTTCATCCCCACATCCCTGCAGAAACTTTTCAGTGCATAAGAAAACATCTTCTGATCGGCCACTGTAACGTGCTATATGATGGTATGTCTACACGCACATCACTGAATCTGTCTGCAATCTTCCTCTGAGCATGTTTCCCTTGCACCCCTATCTACCGATGAAAAGTAAAAAAATCATGAATGTCGTGTTTTAAGATGTAAATTCTTTCATTAAAGTATTTTCATAAATACACTGTGGGATCTTATCGTTGTATAAATAAGCGGCTGATTCTATAAGACATTACATCCATATATGAAAACTCCAAATCTAAGAAGATCTGAAGAGATGTTGAACCTGGTGTTCTTATGAAAATATGAACTGGCTTTTTCATTCACTGTATGCTTTCAGATAATGTGAATCCTTTTTCATATGGAGTTGCTTTCCAGTTATGGAGCATTTCCCCCGATCTCTGATATCAGTCCTCTACATTTTGGCTGAGGAAAGGTTATGTTACCTGAAACGAGCTGAGAATAATCTTGACCCTGGACAGGATTGTTTCTGGACTGGATTCTTTGGTCTGAAATATTTCACTCAATGGACAGGGCTTCTTAGATTTCAACTTTTCATATATGGATGTTTGCGATGCTTGTTCATGTCTGTTTTCATACATGGATGTAATGTCTTACAGAACTGGCCACTTATTTATACCATGATAAGATCACACATTATATTTATGAAAACACTTTAAGGAAAGAATTTACTTAAACACTGTACATTCACGATTTTTGTGCTTTTCATCACAGTTGCTTGTTCTCACTAGATAGCAATTCGCGGCTGTGATTCCTCTATTTTTGTTTTCCTTTGCACCCCAACATTTACAGTGCTGTCTTGAGCAGAGTTAACCCCTTCTAAATCCACTGAAGTCAGGTGTAACTCTGCTTAGGATGGCACTGTTATACATTTTTTTAAAAAGATTCCTTTGCAAGCATTAGGAACATCGGAGACCAGAAGTCCACATGCGGTGCCCACAGACAACATGGGGCTAGCTGGGACCTCTTCTGGTGCCTGCCAAGTGTTTTTAGAAGGTGGGGGCAGATGGGGCTTTTGCCCTGCAGGGCTTTGGATTGGCCACTGGAGATTTGATTGGCAGTTCAGATTTTTTTTAAAAGTGTCTTCGGTGGCAGCTGCTGCCAGAGCACAAGGATCTTCCACTGTGAGTGAAGGTAAGCTGTGTGCATGCAAGAAAATATTTTAAAACGATATGATCATGTTAAAAAGGCATTGTGTTAAACTGAGGTTCTGCCTGAAATGTTAGAGAGTAACTACTGGAATTATGTATAACCTCCACTCTCTGACATTTTGCAGCTGGCTCCACCCCTTCTGGCACCCATGTTGTGATTGTGTCTACCACCTTATGTCAGAATTCTGAAGGTGCCCGCAGGCTTAAAAATCTTGGGGGCTCTTGCAGTAAATGCACAGAAGAGAGGAATTTGCGTCTCACAGGAGAAAATCTTCTCAGCCACAGATACCTCCTTTCCCCTTATTGAATCCCACTCCACCGCTGTCCCACATATCCCCTCCCGCTGTTTGTTAGTTTCAGCCACCCTTTTGGATTGTTATGGCCACCCAAACTCCCAGTTTTAATTTCTCTTGCAATTTCTTCACTTTTGACATTTGGAAGTGCCTGCATATGCCCAGACATCAGTCTCAACAGTGTGTGCGTGTAGGGTTGGGCCCAAATTGTTGTTTATGTTGTTTCTAACACAGATTCTTCTGCAAACTTGGGGCTCTCCTCATGTTTACAGAACCCAAAATGAAGCCATGGATGGCTCCATTTTGGCTGATATTTGTATAAAACCCAGAACAGGGGAATTATAATTTATAATCTAAGAATTAACACCTATGATGGGAAAAGGGATAACATGGATGTTGCTACAGATCTTGCTCTCAGAACCATGGCTACTTAGAACACTGCTTCATCTCCTGAAGTAATATCCTAGAGAAACCTACCTTCCCTTTAATGCTGAGTCCTCCAGTGTCATAGACGATGCCTTTCCCAACCCAGGCAATGGTCTGCGTGGCACCTCCCGGGGTATGACTGAGCACAGCTAGAGCTGGTGGGTGCACAGCTGCTTTGCCAACGCCGTAGATACCTGGGAATGGAAGGAGAGACTGAGAACCAGTGTTCCCTCTAAGCTGAGTTAGTGTTACTTAGCTCACAGTTTTTTAGCCTCCGGGTCACGCATTTTTGTCTTCACTCAGGAAGGATGGCTCCAGAGCCAACTAATTTATGCAGCAGCCAAACGGCTCGCTCGCAGCTTTAATGCCAGTAGCTCACCAAGTAGAATTTCTGCTCACAAGAGCATTGCTGAGAACCCCACTGCATTTGGGATAAATACAGAGACTGCAAAATAGAAAAAGGCTTGGGGCTGTTATTGAAGGATCTGGGAATCTCTACATTGGAGAAGAGATGCTTACGAGGTGATATGATCGCCACCTTCCAATACCTAAAGGGATGCCACCTGGAGGATGGGGCAGATGTTTCCAGTCGCGTTGGATAAACTACAGCGCAGGAGGTTTCATCTGAATGTGAGGAAGAAATTCCTGATGCTGAGGTGCATTCATCACTGGAACAGTCTCCCTTGCGGATAGATCGAGATGGCTGGCCGTGTTAGTCTGTCTGTAGCAGCAGAAGGGCAAGAGTCCAGGAGCATCTTAAACACTAACAAAATTTGTGGCAGGGGACGAGCTTTCGTGAGTCACTGCTCACGTCTTCAGATCCCTGAATATCTTAAGAAGTGAGCAGCGACTCACAAAAGCTCATCCCCAGACACAAATCTTGTTAGTCTTTAAGGTGCTCCTGGAGTCTCCCTAGTGAGATGGTTCTGTGTTGTTGTAAATTTTAAAGTACTGAATTGGACAGCTACTTATTGGGGATATTATAGCTGTAGTTCCTGGGATGGCAGGGGGTTGGACTAGATGACCCTGGTGGCCCCTTCCAAGCCTGAGATCAAATAAATAAAATAAATATTTGAACCTGCCAGAAACTCTTAATTTCCCTTATAACTTTTAAAAAATATTTTTCTACACTGCCTTTCCCTTGTGGCTCAAGACAGCTCGCTATTCGAATTCTTATCTGTTTTGATTACTTTAATATCCCTGTCCCCATCCGATTCCTAACGCTAACACCCCCCACTATCCGATTCCTAACAGGGTGTCTGTTGTGGGGAAGGAAAGGAGTTTGTAAGCCGCTCTGAGACTCCTTTGGGTAGTGAAGGACAGGGTATAAATCCAATCTCTTCTTCTTCTAATACACAGTAAAATGCAACAGCCCAAGAGGGTGTCTTTCTAAGGGAATAAAATTGTAGTCCACGACAATGGTTACAGTAGGTATAATCTGCTTTTACTGCATTTCCTTTGCCATTATCTGTATTGTTTATAGTACACTTTTACTTTAGCTAATCTGTTATTCACACTGTTGTATAATCCTACACCAAGTGCACTGTTTATTGGTTGTTTTATGCTGTTTGACTGCACTGTTTTATATCCTGTAATCCCCCTGACCTGGACAGCCTACACTAGAGATCTCATCAGATCTCAGAAGCTAAACAGAGTTAGCCCCGGTTAGTACTTGAATGGGAGACCACTGACAAAATCCAGGGTTGCTGTGCTGAGGCAGGCACTGGTAAACCACCGGCCTTTGTCTCTTGCCTTGAAAACTCTACAGGGTCATCGTAAATCGGCTGTGACTTAATAGCACTTTCCACCAATTCCTCTTGTGTTTCAGTGAGAAAGGTGGATTATAAACATAAATATAACCTTTGTACCATCTAAGACTTCTGAAGCTTTGGATGCTGAATCTTTCCAACTTCCAGACAAATTGAAATCCCATTATATAAAAGTATGCCACTTTTTAATTTGTTCTGAGGGGGAGAAGGAGACAGACAAAACATCACAGCTGAAAACTAAGCATGTGGCTGTACCCCAACATCGGCATGGGACCATCACATCCCCAGAGAATCTCCTCAGGTCCCCCCCTCCAGGGTCAAAACCAGGTGGAACTTCAGGAGCCGCTTGGGATGCTGTGACTGGATAAAAACTTCAAGGGAAACCTTGCTGTGTGTGGGAGCGCCAGGATCTAAGGAGTTCTTTGGGTTTTGACTAGAATCACACCCCCACGGGATGTAACATTTAAAACATTATTTTCTTTTTAAAATAAAGTTCTGTATCATGCCTTCTGGGTGGCAAGCCATAGGTCTTCCTTTCCACATTTTGCCCCTCACAACAACTCTGTGAGGTAGGTTAGGCAGAGAAGCGGGGGGGGGGGGGGGGTGTTAAAGTCATCTACCAATCTTCTCAGCATTTGAATTGGGCACTCCCCAAGGACATTCTAGCCACTATACCACACTGCCATTCTCAAGGATATATAACTGCTCCGAATTCTTGGGTGGGGGAAAAAGAATCAGAATAGATCAATATTGACTGTGTCACTGAGGCATCCAAGTCCTTTTATTGTCTTCTCTGATGATTTAAGGTGGTTTAAAGCTGTCCTCTAACTCTTACAGATTTTTTTTCACAGGATTCCCCCCCCCCCCAAAAAGCACCTCAGTGCATATTGAATATTTTCGTGTTTAATTAAGCAGGAATGGAAACTCCTCAGGGCTATTAAATCACTCCACTGATATTAACGACCTTATCAAAGACTTGTTTCTGTCATTGGAGCAGACTAGATATCAGGGAGCAGTTGTTAAAATAAAATAAACGAGAGCCTGACACTTGTTATACTTCTTGTTTTTATTGTGTTTATAAAATCAATTAGTTCTTTTTTAAAAATATTGATTAAATGGGGCTAGGATCACTTTTTTTTGACCAACTGACCTCCAAATCCTTTCTCCTTCAGCTCTGCATCACGAAAAATGGTTGGAACGATCCCCAAGTCTTTTCCAACTTTTCTGATTTCCTTCAAGGAAGGGAGCAAGATAGAAACTAACATGAAATGCCAACATTTCCCCCCGCTGTTCACATAACATATGAGATGGCCATACACTAAGTCAGATCACTAATCCATCCATCTACCGGCTATTGATTGCTCTGGCTGCTGGGACCGATCTCAGGACGTGGGGGATTCTTGCCAGCACCACTTATCTGTTTTCCTTTAACTGAGGCTTTCTGCAGTCAAGGCCGATGCTCTACCACTAAGCCCTGCTGCTGAAACTCAAGGGCCACCATTCAATGAAGAATGACATATGTTTAAATCTGTGCTGGGCCTGAATGCAGCCACAGGACTCCAAGGATGCGCGTCCCTAGTCCAAAGGTGTCACCAACCTCCAGGAAGCTGTCTGTGTTCATTTCATTGCACGGGGTGTCGACAATCCGAGCAGCCAACCGGACTCCTTCCGTAGCGCTTTCCAGACACTAGAAAAGCCACCAGAAAAGAAAGGAATGTGGGTGTGTTACTCAGCTGGTGTTGGTTTTGCCTGTTATTTTTATGCTTTTGTATTTGTGTTTTACCTTTGGGGTTTTTTTAAATGGTTTTTAAGAAATGTTTTTATTACATGTGCTTTTAATCTGCTAGCTGCTTTGGTGGCCCTGATAAGGGCAGAGAGGTGGGGTATATGTTTTTGTAAACAAATCCAATATGAGAAGGATTCCATTAAAAGCTGCCATGGTGGCAAATTTTCCACACACATACTTTCATAGCCAGTTTGGTATAGTGGTTAAGTGCGTGGACTCTAATCTGGGAGAACCGGGTTTGATTCCCCACTCCTCCACTTGCACCTGCTGAATGACCCTGGGCAAATCATAGTTCTGGCACAGCTTGAAAAAGAGCAGTTTCTGTCAGAGCTCTCTCAGCCCCATCTACCTCACAGGGTGTCTGTTGCGGGGAGGGGAAGGGAAAGGAGTTTGTAAGCCACTCTGAGACTCCTTTGGGTAGTGAAGGGCGGGGTATGAATCCAATGTCTTCTCTTCTCTTCTTCTCTTCATAGAATCATAGAGTTGGAAGGGACCTCCAGGGTCATCTAGTCCAACCCCCTGCACAATGCAGGAAATTCACAAATACCCCCCCCACACACACCTGTGACCCCTGTTCCATGCCCAGAAAATGACAAACATTTTGGCGCAAACATTTTGAAGAATACAAATGAGAGACCCATGAGATAAAAAATGCTTGCCTGATGGGGCAAATAAACCGAGTGCACGCTTGTGCTTATCACAGGAATGCCGTTTTTGGCAACCCTCCCACTACATGTGGTGCTTGGGCCAGTGTGGAATATCATTAAATTAGCGAGTTTGGAAAGACTTTTGGAAAGTTTTAATCTTAACGTTATTGTTTTAGATTAATGTTGTAACCTGCCGTGAGCCTGCCTGCGGGAAGGGTGGGACAGAAATTGAACCAAACAAACAGACAGACAGACAAACAAATAAAATTAAGAGTTGCCGAAAACCCAGTTACTGTACAGGTTGTCAAATATTTGGCAGCAGTTATAGTGCAGCGTATTTAAAGAGCCACCTGCCTGGTTTGTTTTACCTGATGGTGTACTCCTGTTCATGACAATGGTCAAAGGAACAGTAATTGGACTGGATTGGATACATGTGTGTAGCAACATGTCACTTTTGAGTCCCCAGTGTGGGAGAAAGCAGAAGAAAAATATCTGGATCAATTAAATGGTAAGAACTGCTAGCAAACTGAAAAAGGACCATTATATAACAGTGCTAAAAGAAGAAAACAAATTAAGACGTACCTAGAAAATCCTTTAATTTCATCCCAATGTAAAAGTACCGTTCACGACCAACTCAAATCACTTCACTATGACAGTGCAATCCCAAGCACAGTTATGGCCTTCTAAACCTATTGACTTCAGTGGGCTTGGAAAGGCATAACTCTGCTTACAGCTGCACTGTAAAGCACTTACCGCAAGTGGATGGAGAGAGCTCCCTTTACTTACTTTAAGTGTTTCCTCCTCCACTGGGCCATTGTTTTGGCCAACCAGGAAAAACTCCACAGTTACGGTTTTCTTCTCCGCACGTCTCGATGCGCTGGAACGATGGGTGAACAGTGGGAATGCCCTCGCTATTGCACAAGCCGAGGCAAAGACTTCCGAGCGCTCACAGACCATCTGAAATGGCAGCAGAAAACCAAGCGTATTAACAGGTGCCTGGGAAGATAAATAAAGCCGTGTTTCTTAAGCTACCAAATTAATAAAGAAACATTCATTTTGGAGGGAGGTTTCTAACTCTTGGGGTTGTATGAAGCTGATGATGAAGTCAATACGAATCAGGGCCAAGGGACGTGTCAACTTTAAAAGTCCCGCCTCTCCTCCAGGGCTCTGGAAAGCTCCTTGTGGTTTAGGCCTCATGCAAATCCAAGTGACTGTCAGCCAATCAGAGCCCATGGAACTCCACTGGGTAGGAGGGGCAGAGCCAGCCTCAGCTTGAGAAGGGTGAAGAAACTGTTTTCACTTTGGGACAGGGATTTTATGGCTCTGGAAAGGAGCATCAGCTTAGCCAGATTTTCCTTTGGCTTCTCAGTTAGGCTTTGGGGGTTTGGCTTAGGGAAGAAAGCTTATATAAGCATGACAAATAAGCATCCTGTTAAGGGTCCCTCATTCCAAACTGGTGTGTGTGCAGGTTCTGCCGTCAGGTGCTCTCTGTGAGAGAAAGAGCAGCCTTGAACCCGCTGAGGTAACCTGTCCAAAGAAAGGGGAATCAAATCTCCCCTCAGGGGTTATTTACTTGATTTGAAAGCCAGCTTTACCTTATATGCCTGAGCCCAGAGGCAGCTTCAAGACCAACAAAGTTTAATTCTGGGTATAAGCTTTCGTGTGCAAGCACACTTCTTCAGATACATGCACACGGAAGATTACACCCAGAATTAAACTTTGTTGGTCTTAAAAGTGCCACTGGACTCAAACTTCGTTCTGTTGCTTCAGACCAACACAGCTGCCCACCTAAATCTACATCTAAGTCATCCACACATCATATTTACCTTATTAAATACTTTATTTTCTGTTAAATAAACCTTTGTTGTTCATCTCCACCTGTGTCTTGTCTGTCAAAAAACTAAGAAGCAGGGGTCTCTCTTTAGCGGACATATGTACAGCCTTAGTCTAGCAGGTTTGCACGTAAGAGACCTTCAGGGAGCACACAGCTTACATGCTACCAATCCTTATTTTAAGACTTGTGTCCCCATTTCTATTTGATTGTGGGCGGTTAGGACACAAAGAATCTATAGGAGAGGCCAGAGTGGGGGGACTGGAAGTTCTTCAGTCCAGAAGGCAGGTAACTCAGAACCGCTGCCCCGCCGCCACAGTATTTATTTTATTTTTATTTTTATTTTGCATTTTTACCCCACCCTCCCCGCAAGCGGGCTCAGGGAGGCTTACAAAGTGGCACAATGCCAAGTTGAAATACAATTAAAACAGTTTAAACCATTAAAATTACCAATAAAGTGCTCGCAATAAAGTACGAAAAATGCACACGAAAGCTTATTACCAGAATTAAACTTTGTTGGTCTTAAAGGTGCCACTGGACTTGATTTTTGTTCCGCTGCTTCAGACCAACACGGCTACCCACCGGAATCTGTCCTATACCGAGTTAGACCCTTGGTCTATCAAGATCAGTACTGTCTACTAGGGCTGAAGACAGACTGGCAGTCTCGGCCGCTCTGCCTCCGCTTCAAAAGCGGAGGCAGAGTGGCCGTTCAGACGGCCGCATCTGCCCCGAGGAGGCGGCTCGGACGCATTGCGTCTGGCGCCGCACTCCTCCCGCAGCAGCCGAGCACCACTTCAAAGTGCACCACCAGCCGAGCACCACTTCAAAGCCAGAGCAGGTGTGAACGCGCGCCAGGAGGGGGAGCTGCGCGGCATCCACCCGCCGCCGTAGGAAGCCACCCGCAGTCTGAACGCTGCGGGCGGCTTCCTTCCAGCGGCGTGCGAACGCCGCGCCACAGGAAAAATCCCCCCCAACTTAATCTGGCGCGCCGTGGAGGCACGACAGACTACAAGTCTGTCCACAGCCTATGACTGGCAGCGGCTCTCCAGGGTCTCAAGTGGAGATCCTCACAGGACCTACTGCCTGGAGATGCCGGGGGTTGAAACTGAGACCAGCATGCAAAGCCAAGCCTCTTCCACTGAGCCACGGGCCCTCCTCCACTGCTGAGGTTCTGTAAACCGCTGGAAGTTGGGTTTCTAAACCCAGATATACAGAGGAGCTGGCTTTCTCTTTGTTTCAGAAATTAACCCCAGAGCACTTTGGCAAGCATCAAACGCCAAGAACCCGCTTTATGTTTTTAAGGGACATTTTCCACGCTGTTCTTACCAGAATGCATCTGTTCACCCCTCCTGGGAGACAGTTTCGGATGAGCCGCGTGAGAAACTGGGCAGCCGATGGGCTGTTATGTCTGCTGACCCGGGAAGGCAAAGCTGCTACAGTGGCGTAGTTCAGGTAGAGGGGGCAGCTGTCGGTCGGGTTGGGGTTCAAGGTGCTCAACGCGGCCTGCCATGTCTGAGAACAGAAAAAAGAGCAAAAGGTGGGGGAAAAGAACTCCAACAGAAATAGAGCATTTTGGGGTGTTTTCAAATCTGGCATTGCTGTTGTTACCTGGCAGCTTGGGAGCTGCAGCAACGCCATTCCTACCTGGACTGCTTGGACACTAAGAGAAACCTTGGACCAGAGAGGTAGAGGCCCATCCATGAAAAACCTGCAAAAAGTGCTAGCGTGGGAAGACAGTGCAGGATATGCACATCCCACACCATTTCTGGCTTCTCACAGCTCCCAGACTTGTGGGAAGAAGCAGTGCTGCTATGGTTCCCATTACATTGGTGAACAGAGAAGTAGAGTAGGTTTTTATACCCTGCTTTTCTCTACCAGTTTGGTGTAGTGGTTAAGCCAGTTTGGTGTAGTGGTTAAGTGCGCGGACTCTAATCTGGGAGAACCGGGTTTGATTCCCCACTCCTCCACTTGCACCTGGCTGGATGACCTTGGGCAAGCCATAGCTCTGTAACAGCTGTTCCCTCAAGGACAGCTTGGGAAAGAGTTCTCTCAGCCCCATCTACCTCACAGGGTGTCTGTTGTGGGAAGGGGAAGAGAAAAGGAGTTTGTAAGTCGCTCTGAGACTCCCTTGGGGAGTGGAGGGCGGGGTATAAATCCAATCTCTTCTTCTCTTCTTCTACCTTAAGGAGTCTCGAAGTGGCTTATAATCTCCTTCCTCTTCCTCTCCCTACAACAGGCACCTTGTGAGGGAGGTGGGGCTGAGAAAGTTCTGAGAGAACAGTGACTAGCTCAAGGTCACCCAGCTGGCTTCATGTGGAGGAGGAGCAGGGAATCAAACTCGGTTCTCCAGATTACAGTCTGCCGCTCTTAACGGCTACACCATGCTGCCTCTCCTAATAGCAGTCCTACGATGCTTTAGCTATACTCCCCAAGAATAGGTCAAAAGACCACTCTTTATCAAAGGGGGACTTCCCCAACGCACACATAACTACTCGGCAAGCTGGGAAGAGTTTTACCACTCCTGATCGTTAACCTGGGGAAGTGCCAGAGCAGCACAATCCAGCAAAGCACATGCTGATGGGAAAACTGTGTGTGTGTGTGTCACGTGTTGCTTCCAACTCACAATGACCCGATGAATCAATGACCTCCAACATGTCCTATCATTAATGGGGTTGCTCAGCTCTTGCAAAGTGAAAGCCACGGCTTCCTTTATAGAGTAAATGCATCTCATATCGGGTCTTCCTCTTTTCCTATCGCTTTCAACATTTGCTGGCATCACTGTCTTTTCCAGTGAGTCTTGTCTTCTCTTTTTTTGTTTGTGAAAATACTTTTTTATTTAAATATATATTTTTTAAAAACCCAGACGTAAGCATCAAGCACACACCCCACTCCCCACACAGAAGAACCACCTACAGTGGACATGTAACCAAAAAGAAAAAAAAAAAAAGAATAAGTAAAAAGCAAGGAAATTAAGGCACTGGAAATTAAGGCACTGAGAGCTCAACATTCAGCATAAATACTTCTTTTTTCTTATCCTATAAACATACGTGATTAATGTATAGTTAAAACGTAATTAAATATAGAACTTTATCCCATAATCTGAGGAAGGGCTTAAACATACTTCGAGTATTGTTCTGAGCTGTGTATAAGATAAAATCATGCCAAGTTTCAAAGAAGTCAACAGTTTTGGCTTTGGCTTTGATTATTCTAATTTGACTTGTCAATGTGAGTCTTGTCTTCTCAAGAGCCGAGTTTCCACTCAATAAATGGTCATCTGAATTCATCCAGGTGTTTGCAAACATATACTACAACACACATTAAGCTGCAGTGAGCTTTCACACACACTGAGTAATGCACTTTCAATGCACTTCAGAGCTATTGTTTGCAGTTGGATTTTGCCATGTCACACACAGAAAAATTCAGTTGCAAAGTACATTGAAAACGGATTGAAAGTGCATTAATTGAACATGTGCGAAAGCATGAGTTATATCACTGGTCTATAATGGTTAGCAGACTCATAGAATCATTGTGTGGTTATGTGAAGGAGCTTTTTGTCCTACTCTCCAAACCATTCCGGGAAGGTGGGGCCGCCAGAAGCCTGATTCTAACCCCCTCTAACATATTTTCATCCCATCTCTAGGAAACTCAGGATGGTATACACGGGCCTCTCTTCCCAACTTTATCCTCAAAACTAGCTGGTAAAGTGAATTACGCTGAGAGAGAATGACAGGCCCTAGGTCCTCTGAAGAACTTTGCGGCAGAGTAGAGATCCGAACTCGGGTCTTGCAGACCCAAACCCAGCACATCCACTGTTACACCAAACTGGCTATCTCACAACCCCAGGTGGAAGGGAAAGGGGCCACCTCTGACCTCAGACGAGTTCCTTGACATCTCCCAGCAAAACAGGGAAAAGGGCACCTTCCGCTTCACCCTCCTTTGGTAACGACGGCACAACTGCCTGGCACAGCAGGAGAAGGGGGCAAAAACAGAGGTAAGGAGCCAAACTGGCAGAAGGAGCCGCAGCTGTGCCTCCTTTCCCTCCACGTCACGTACCATGCAAGATGTGGCAATCCTAAACAATCCCTGCCACTTCTTACCTGAGTTGCATCAGAATTTTTTTGCCTGGAGAATAATGTGCAGGCAGAACTGCTAAAGTGTGCCGAAAGGCCCAATACAAAGCCACTTAAAAAGAACAAACGGTGCTATGTGCCATAGATGACAAAGATGCCAACTTGACCAACTGTGTGGAATACTTTTCAGTTTATTCAGTCTCAGATGTGGACAGGATCCTTTAAAGTTTGAGGCATACCACCCACTTGTATGGCCCTGGACCTCCCAGGTTACTTTACTCTTTTGCAGTGGGGGGGAGGGCTGACTGACTGGGTTCAAATAGTTAATGCTTATTTAAGACAGGTTAATTGTATCATGTATCTTTTAAATTGTTAGCAGCCTTGGCTAACAGATTACAGTGCAGATATAACTACAAAATAACCAGTCATTTTCTCTTGTTTTGCTGAATTTTTTTTTTACCACACATCTGTGCCTTCTCAGAAATCTGGACAACAACAAAAATGGCAAGATTCTCCACAGTGCCTGACAGAAGAAAAGGGTTGGTGGTTATCTGCACATCTGTGATCACTCAGATGGGACATTGTAAAGATTTTTTGTTAGGGTCTAGAATCTTCTTTTTCAGAGGGGTAGTAGCCCTGACCTGGGTAGTCGAGGCTAGCCTGATCTTGTCAGATCTCAGAAGCTAAGAAGGGTTTTGGGCCTGGTCAGTACTTAGACAGGAATTCCACCAAGGAATACCAGGCAAGAAATGGCAAACCACCTCTGTTCACGTTTTGCCTTGAAAACCCCAGCTCTCAACTGTGACTTGATGCCCCCCCCAAAAAAGGTTGCAAAATGAAACAGAAGTCTGATGGCACCTTAACAACTGATAATACTTATTCCAGAGTTTTCAAGAGTCAGCACTCACCGCTTCAGAATCGCTGGAATTTTCAAAAGCTCTCCTGTGCTATACTGAATTGTCATCCTTGATTTAAATTATTATTTTATTGTGGTTTGATTTTTTTTTTTTATGACATCACCCTCTTCAGATATTAGTTAACACTGTACACGTTGTACTGGAAAGTGCCGTGAATTCACAGCTGATTTATGGCAACCCCACAGGGAGAGCCAGTTTGGTGTAGTGGTTAAGTGCGCGGATTCTAATCTGGGAGAACCAGGTTTGATTCCCCACTCCTCCACTTGCACCTGGCTGGATGACTTGGGCAAGCCATAGCTCTGTACCAGCTGTTCTCTCAAGGACAGCTTGGGAAAGAGCTCTCTCAGCCCCACCTACCTCATAGGGTGTCTGTTGTAGGGAGGGGAAGGGAAAGGAGTTTGGAAGCCGCTCTGAGACTCTTAAGTGAGTGAAGGGCAGGATATAAATCCAATCTCTTCTTCTTCTTCTTATACCTTATAGATACAGCTTGCTTACCTGTAATTGGAGATCTTCGAGTGGTCATCTGTGCATTCACACCTCTGGGATAAAGTGTGCCTGCGCCGATCCCGATCGGTAATCTTCAAAGCCAAACGGATTTTCGTGCCAGCTCCCCGGTCACGTGCACGCCCCACTACGCATGACCCGGGGAGAGGCACGAGGATCCCGCCAGTTCCTTCTGACCGCTGCCAACAGCTCCCAAGAGAAAAAAGGGAAGACCAAAAGCAGAGGAGAAGGAGGGTGGGTGGTGTGAATGCACAGATGACCACTCGAAGATCTCCAATTACAGGTAAGCAACCTGTATATCTTCTTCGTGGTCTCTGTGCATCACACCTCTGGGAGAATAGCGAGCAATAAACACACCACCTACCTGGAGGCGGGTGCTGAAGGTCTCACACCTGAGCTGCCTGCAGAACTGCACGGCCCACCACAGAGCATTGATGGACACGGACGTCAAGAGCGTAGTGCTTCACGAACATGTGAGGGGACGACCAAGTAGCAGCATTGCAGATGTCTCCCAGGGGGATGCCTTTGAGGAACGCCGTAAAGGCAGCCACGGCTCGAGTGGAATGAGCCCGCAGGGACACCAGTAACGGCCTCTTGGCCAGGAGGTAGGCAAGTTTTATCGTCTCCACGATCCTTTTCGAGAGCCTTTGAGACGACAGCTTCTGTCCCTGTCTGGGCAAGGCATAAGCGACAAAGACAGCTGGAGATTTGCGGAACGACTTCGTCCGATGTAAATAGAATGAGAGAGCTCTCTTGACGTCGAGTGAATATAAACTGCGTTGTACTAGATCCTGAGGATCAGGGAAGAACACCGGTAAGGTAATGTCCGCCTTGATATGAAAATCAGAGACTACCTTGGGTAAGAAGGCAACATCAGGAGCCAAGGTAACGGCGTCATGATGGAACGTGAGGTACGGAGGATCACAGCGAAGAGCCGACAACTCACTCACGCACCGTACTGAAGTGATGGCTACTAAGAAAGCAACTTTCCAGGAAAGGAACTGAAGGCTACAGGAAGCCATAGGCTCGAAGGGCTTGCCCATTAACTTGGCAAGGACCAGCGGCAGGTCCCAAGCCAGAACAGGGACCCAAACCGGTGGGTAGAGACGACGCATCTCTTTCAGAAATTGCTTCGTGGTAGGGTGTGAGAACACTGAATAGCCATCAATAGTAGGATGGTTGACTGAAATGGCCGAAAGGTAGACACGGAGGGAAGAGTGGCACAGCCCTCTATCTTTACAGGACAAGAGGAATCCAAAGATATCGTTGAGGGTGGACGGAATGGAAGGTCGTCCCAGCGAAGCCAAGAAAGACAGGAACTTAGTCCACTTTGCCGCATACGAGTGGCGAGTAGAAAGTTTACGGGAGTTCAGGAGAACGTGAGCAATGCGAGTGTCTACTCCAGAGATCGGATCAACCAGGCCGTCAGCTTCAGTCTGGGAACATCGTGGTGAAGCACCCGGCCCCCGTACATCCATAGGAGATCTGGGTTCATTGGAAGATGAAGGTACGACCCGAGGGACAGATGGAGGAGAGTGGGAAACCAAGGTTGCTGCGGCCACCATGGTGTGATTAGGATTGCCAATGGGTGCTCCGACAACAGCTTGTGCACCACTCGCAGGATCAGAGGAATCGGGGGAAACAGATACAGGTGCAGCCCTGTCCAAGGGAGGAGAAGGCTGTCTCCCAGGGAGGCTGGATCCCTGCCGGCCCTGGAGCAAAAGAGGGGACACTTCTTGTTTTCCCGAGAAGCGAACAAGTCTATAGAGGGGTGTCCCCAAAGGTCGAAGACCGGGGTCAGATAGAGGGGGTTGAACTTTCATTTGTGTAGGGACGCCCCGCCCCTGCTCAGGAAGTCGGCTTGTGCGTTGAGCAGACCGGGAAGGTGAGTCGCCACCAGATGGATGTCGAGCGACTGGCATTCGTCCCAAAGTTCCACAGCTAAGCGGAAGAGGCTGCGGGAGACCATACCACCCTGGCGGTTGATATAGTACACGGTGGTCGTATTGTCCGTGAGGACAGCCATCGTCCTTCCTGACAAGAGATGACAAAAGGACCGCATTGCATACAGGACTGCTAGTAGCTCTAGAAAGTTGATGTGGTTTTGGGCCACGGAGGGGTCCCACTTGCCGCCCACGCACAGGCCATCCAGGTGCGCTCCCCAGCCCCACAGGGAAGCGTCCATGGTGATGGTCGCTGAAGGAGGCGGGAGTCGAAAGGGGGCACCCGACTGAAAGTTCCGGGGTACGAGCCACCAGGTGAGAGCAGCCAAGACCGAGTCCGATAGACGGAAACGTTTGAAGAGGGGGTGGATTCGGGGGCGGAACCGATGAAGAAACCACAGTTGTAAGGGTCTCATCTGCAGCTTGGCAAAGGGGACCACCGTGGTGGTCGCGGCCATAAGGCCCAGAAGACGGAGCAGCTGTTTGGCCGTGGCCTCCTTGATTTCCCGAAGGGATCTGAGAAGGGAGACAATGTCCAGCGCCCTGTTGGGGGGCAAAAAGGCCCTGCACTGCAGGGAGTCCAGTATGGCTCCGATAAACTGCACCCGTCTGGACGGAGTGAGCATGGACTTTGTCATACTGATTGTCAGACCAAGGGAGTCTAGGGTACGAAGGGTCAGGATAATGTGGTCCTGAAGGGTCGTCGCGGAGGGCACAACGAGGAGCCAATCATCCAGATAAGGGTAGAGATGGACGCCCTGAAGGCGGAGGTGAGCTGCCACTACTGCCATGAGCTTCGTGAAGACACGAGGCGCTGTAGAAAGCCCGAAGGGGAGAGCCTTGTATTGGAAGTGACGCGGACCGACCGCAAAACGAAGGAACGGTCTGTGGGAAGGATGGACAGTCACATGAAAATACGCATTCTTTAAGTCTAGCGTCACCATCCAAAAGTCGGCATCCAACAACGGTAGGATGGTCTGGAGGGTGGTCACGCGGAACTTCCTGTAAGCTATAAAAGCGTTGAGGTTCCGAAGGTCCAGTATGGGACAGAGTCCGCCATCCCTCTTTGGCACTGTAAAGTAGCGGGAGTAAAAACCCTGTTGTAGGCGACCAACGGGTACCGGCTCTATGGCATCTTTGGACAGGAGGGCTTCGACTTCTGACGACAGGGTGTTGGAGGGAGGAGTGACGACAAAATAAGACTCCAGAGGAATCTGGAAGAATTCTATTTGGTAACCCTCGGCTATGACGGAGAGGGCCCAATTGTCGGAAGTGATGCGTTGCCATGCGGGTAGGAAGGGTGACAGACGGGTGGGAGGACCGGCGCAGAGACAGGAGTCAAAGACTCTGTTTGTTCGGCTTAGGAGGTTTCTACTTGGAGGCAGAAGCAGCTGGAAAGCGGGGCTTATGTCCATACGGCTTCTGTTGGTAGGAAGAGGAGGAAGACCTCTGCCATTGGGGTTCAGTGGGAGATCTCTGGGGTTGCTCCTTGGACCAGGATCTCTGCCATGACCTCTGCTTCTGCAGCCATGACCTCTGCTTCTGCAGCTTGGGTTGTGAGACGCCCAGATTACGGGACGTTTTCATGCTCTTATCGAGCTCATGGAGGATGGTATCCGTCGTAGAGCTAAAGAGACCTTCGCCCTCAAAGGGAAGGTCCTCCACCAGAGATTTTGTATCCTGGGGAAGAGAAGTCGACCTCAGCCAGGCATGCCGCCTGAGAGACACTGCTGATGTGAGCGTCTTAGCAGCTACGTCTGCAGAGTGCTTGGAAGCGGTGAGCTGATGCTTTGCTAGGGTCATGCCCTCTTTCTGGAGCTTCCTGGCGAGGCGTTGCTTGTCCTCAGGAAGGGCAGCAATGAGTGCAGTCATTTGCTCCCAGAGCGTGTATTGATACCTGCTCATACAGGCCGTGTAGTTTGCTGTTTTTATGCCCAACGCACCAGCAGAATAGAAACGCCTGCCAAAAGAGTCTAGTTTCCGCCCCTCCTTGTCTAGAGGGGAAGAATGTCCTCTGCGGCCCTTGACGGAAGGAGTCACAATCACCGAGTTTGGTTTAGGATGAACAAACAAGAACTCGGCTCCCGGTTCTTGGATCTTATACATGTGATCCAATCTCTTACTAGAGATAGGGGCAGAAGAGGGGTGCGCCCAGGACTCCTTAGCGGTAGTCATGAGGACCGAAATGAGAGGCAGGGCCACTGCAGTAGAGGTATCCATCTGGATGATGTCGAAGATGGTGTCTGTGGCAGTCGGGGTAGGCTGGACCGTAGTCAAGGCTAGCGTATGTGCCATACGTTTAACAAGCTCTCCATAGGACTTCACGTCCTCAGAGGGAGAGATTGGGCGGTCATCGGCGACATGAGGGGTAGGAGACAGACGGGAAGGCGACTCATCGCCCGAGACAGAGGAGGCTGAAGACTCTGGTATCGATCTGTCGGAGGGCTCCGATGGCGACAGCGGAGTCAGGCTCGATGGGTCTTGTGATGGATAGGGAGGAGGACGATCGGCATCGGACGGAGGATGCTTCGGAGTCGATATTGGTCTCGGTGGCGGGGGATCTCGGCATCGAGAGACTCTAGACGATGTCGATTGACGATCCCATTCGGGAGGATACCATTGCGGTGGCGGAGGGTAGGAGCCGTAGAGATATCTCCACTGTCGAGCGTCCCACGGCGCCGGAGAGTACGGAGGACGCCAATCCCGATCCACTCTCGGAGTTGGAAGCTGGTCCATCCCTGGCTCAGGGCTATCTTGGGGGACCTGCATCAGGTCGATATCGAGATCCGAATCCATCAGCTGGATGGGTTGCAGCATCGGGGAGGTTAGACTGCCCCGGGATCGCTCACGACTGGGAGGGTCAAGCTGCACGGGCCCGAGCTGGGCTGAGTCAGATGCAGGATGCGTCGACGGAGCACTAGGAGTCTTCCTGTGCTTGTGCTTGCCCTTGTCCTCTTTGCCCTCTCTGCGTTTCTTTGCAGGGGTATCAGGCAAAAGGAGTGGTCGATTCGGTGCCGGTTTGTCGGTACTGATGGTACTCTGTGTCGGAGACAGTGCCGGGGCCGCGGAGACAGCGCTGATTCCAAGAGAGCCACTCGAAGTCTGGCCGCTCGATTCTTGCGGGTCTGCTTCAAGAAGGCGGCACAGCTGGAGCAAGAGTCAACTCGGTGAGACTCACCAAGGCAGAGAAAGCAAACAGAGTGCCTGTCCGGGGGTGCAATCTTACTGCCGCACTTCAAGCAGCGTTTGAAGAACCCCCACCGCTGGGCCATAGGCCGAGCGGGAGGTATCAGTAAGGGAGTCCAAAAACAAGTCCGAGTCACAGTCCGTAGGTCAATTAGGAGAAAAAGCAGTCCGAAAGGCTTTCCAAGAGGAAAAAAGCAGACTACCGACCGACAGCAGAGAAGGGATTCTCACGACCTGGTGGTCAAAAGAGAACTGGCGGGATCCTTGTGCCTCTCCCCGGGTCATGCGCAGTGGGGCGTGCACGTGACCCGGAAGCTGGTGCGAAAATCCGTTTGGCTTTGAAGATTACCGATCGGGATCGGCGCAGGCACACTTTATCCCAGAGGTGTGATGCACAGAGACCACGAAGAAGATATACATATATCACATCCAAACTTTTTAAAAACCAGCTTTGAAAGATCTGGTTTGCTGGGATATCAGTCCTGGTAACAAAGGAAACAACAATTTGTTTAAAATAACAAGAACCTTTAAAATAATAATAATCTATGCAGTTGGGATCTCAGGACACAGTTATTTCCTTTTATTTTATTCACTATATTTATATTCCGCCTTCCTCACGGAGACTCAGAACCTGGGAAGTCGATACAATCAATGTGATCAGGCATCTAATAATAGGGTTACCATGTTTTGAATAGCAGAAAAGAAGACAAACTCCCCGGCTGACTACTTCAAACAAGTGATCGCTATGACAAATCTCATTTTAAATATCCCTAAAGCTGTGATGAGGAGCCACGGTGGCTCAGAGGTTAATTCGATTAGCATTCAAGCAAGGGAAGCCTTTTTAAAACTGTGATGACTGCTACTACCTAGGAATATCCCTAACCTCCCAACCCCAAAAGAGGGCATTTGCATGAGTTTTTTAAACAAGAGCTGGAAAGAGGACTGATTCCCCCCCCCCCACACACAAGAGGACATGTCCCCTAAAAGGTGGACATCTGGTAACTCTATCTAATAAGCAATGTACTAGGACTAAGATGGGGTCGTAAAGAGTCGGACTCAACTGTGCGACTGAACAACAACAGGCCTAAGATTGCGGTACAAATCAATGAAGCAGTATCAGAATGCAGAATCCCTTTCCCAGATGATTTAACCCCCCCCCCCCGCCACGTACACCCTGCAAAGTACATCGGATCAGCTTCGACGGGGTGGGATAATTTGCCCCCCCCCCCCAGACAAAACGTCACCCTTGGCTGCTGGATTTACGCCCCTAAGAATAACAATGGGAGGAAACTCTGTGGAAACGAAGAATGCAGTCCTAAATGTGGAATTATTCCAGAGCAAGCCCACTGAAACCGATCCCGGCAATCCTAAACAGGGTTATCGTAAAACCCGCTGATTTCCATGGGTAACTCCACGCAGGATTGCACTGTCAATCACCCAGGGCGGGCGCACGGTGCGCCCTGCTGCAGCCTAGGCCTGGGGAAAGAAGGAGAGATCGGGGCCCCGACGCAACGCGGATCCACCAGCCGGAGCCTCGCAGCCAACGGGGAACTACAAAAGGAGGGCAGCGGGAGCTCTTCCCGGCCGGGCTGCTCCCTCGGGTGGCTGGCTGGCTGGCGTCCCCATAGTTGCCCCCTTCTCCTCCCCCCACCCCGGGGCAGGCGGGGGGAGCCCGGCTTTACCTCCTCGGAGACCCTGGGCTGCAGCTTGCCTTGCAGCTGCCCCCAGTGCAGGCGGTGCAGGTTCTGCAGCTGGCCGAGCACGAGCAAAGGGCGGCTTTGCGGGTCCGCCTCGCCGGCGCTGGCCTGGAACTCCAGCTGCACGTTCGCCATCTTCCAGCCCGCGGCAGCGGCAGGGGGCGGGCGACGCTCTCCGCGGCTCCTCCCAGGCAAGCGAAGCGGCGCGCCTGCCTCCTGCGGCCCGGCCGGGAAGTGACGGCGCGGGGAGCGTGGAAACGGAAGGCCGGGAGGGCAAAGGGGCGGCATGCGGCAATGGAGCAATGCACGGAGGAGAGCGGCTGGACGCGAAGCGGAGCCTCCAAGGTCAAAGGCAGTGTACCTCGAAGTACCACGTGGAAGAGGCCTTTGTCTTGCGCTACGGGGTGAGGTGCGTCTGTCTATCTGTAGTGGGAGAAAAGAGCAAGGGTCCAGGAGCACCTTAAAGACTAACAAAATGTGTGGCAGGGGATGAGATTTCACGAGTTACTGCTCACCAGGGGCTCACGAGAGCTCATCCGCCTGCGCACAAACGTCATTTAGGTGCTGCTGGACTCTTGCTCTTTTCTGCTGCTAGGTGAAGGTTTCCTTTGACTCGAAAACCAGTCGAATACGTCTCTAGGGATGTAGTTTTCATCTTCGTCTCGAAGCCGAAGCGCCAGCGTTATCCAAAGACATGCAATGCAGCACTCCGTCTCGAACCGCTGAACTACCGATTTCAGGAGCATAGGGAGCATTGCTCATAGGCTGCAGTTCAGCGTCTTGACCACTTGAGCCGCTGCTGCTATTGACAGACTAACAGGGCTACCGGTCTTGATCTATCTTCAGACACAGCTAGACTGTGAGTCCATCACCTTTGTTGTGTAATTCCCCAGTAGTCATTACTGTCCTTTTAATAGAGGCTTAATGTGTGGAAGTGGGCAGTAGAAGCTTTTAATGGCAAGGTCAATAACACCCCCATTAAGCTACTTATTAAAGAGAAAGACATTTTTCTCCAACCCTTTGATAGCCCTAGACTATATATACTGCTGTTCAGATGTGATTAATTCAAGTGAACTCGGCTGACTTCATACTGGAGTAACTCTGCAGTTAGGTGCATTTACAGCAGTCTAATAATGGATGTACTGTGTGTAATGGATTGCACTATCAGATTGCAACCCTATGCATACGTAACTCAAAAGTAAGCCCACCTGAACGTAGTGGGATTTAGAGGAAATCTTATCAGTGGTTTTTGGCTAGTGTTGTGTCAAAAATTATCTGCATTTTTTAAGGTTTTGGCCAAATGGGTGCCAAGGCACTAAGATATTTGATGATCAGGCGCCTAAAGAACAAAGCTCACTTTCCCCTCCCTTTTCCCTGACACAGCATAACACAGAAGGGAGGAGGGGGTGCCTGTAGCATCTGTAATTCAGAGGGGATTTTTTTTCCCAGAGGGGCATTTACCTGCACTAGGCTGCTGCAGCAAAAATAAGGTTGTAAGAACATAAGAGAAGCCATGTTGGATCAGGCCAGTGGCTCATCCAGTCCAACACTCTGGGTGTCACACAGTGCCCCCCCCCCCCCAGTGCCAGCTGATCAGGAAGTCTACCAGCGAGGCAGAACTCCAGAAGCCATCCCACTGTTGCCCCCCAAGCAGAATTTTTGCTCACAAGTCTCCACAGCTTAGAGGGAGCATTGGTCACAGGGTGTCTGTTTTGGAGAGAGAAAAGGAAAGGAGATTGTAAGCCGCTCTGAGACTCCTTTGGGTAGTGAAGGGCGGGGTATAAATCCAGTCTTCTCCTCCTCCTCCTCTAATTCTGGGTATAAGCTTTCGTGTGCATGCAAATCACATTGGTCTCTGAGCAATCCACACAGTGTAGGAGTGCATCCATTCGGTTTAAATAGTAAGGCACTTCAGGAGGGGACCATGTCTTAACGGGACAAGGGAGCCTTCCCATCCAAAAGGCAGAGTTTGTCTGGGGAAAGAATGGCATGGGAGCGCACAAATGGTGACATCCAGGCCAACATGGTGTGACGAAATTAAAGATCTGGGACCAGCAGCCTGTCAACAAGTAACACTGCTGAGTCACATGACTGAGTGAGGAGGGGGCCACTTGGCTCGGAACACTCAGTGACTGACACTTAACGGGCAAAACTGACAGTTTGAGTCTGACAGTTGGAGAGAGAGAGCAGAGAGTGAGAGTCTGTGAGGGAAACAGTCTCTTGATAGTTCTGTGTGGATTCTGAGTGTCTCTCAGTAGCTCTGTGTGAGCAGCCTAAAATACCAGTTAAAGTGGATAACTGGGTGCTGGATAGTCTGGTTCACGGGACAGTGAACAGACTAGTAAAATCAAAACACATAAGCGGTCACAAACCTAAAATACATCACTCCTGAGGAACCTGAGATAGGAGGTTAAGGGAGGGCTGAGGCAAAGACTGGCAGAGTCTGGACAGCTGGTTGGTGGCCAGTTGGGACATAAGGGCCAGGAAACCAAAGCCAAAAGGCTAACCCCTAAGCAGGACAGGAGAGTGTACTGAGGAAGGTGTTGAGTGAGCTTATGTACGGTTAAGGAAACAGCAACCAATATAGCCTACTGCCTAAGTATCATCTAAGACAAACGTGTCAGCCGTTACCGAAACGTGTCCAATGTAAATACATCCTCCATCCCGTTTGGTTCTGTAAATAAAGCTCTGTTTTATGTTAAAGAAAAAGCCTGAGTGACTACCTATTAAAATTAAACCCCAAAGAGACTATTAGAGGGTGTTGGTCGAGTGAAGTAGAGCCAATCCTGATCAGTTACCTCACAGAACGCCGCAAAGCGGCAGTTTATTCAAGCCACGCGTCATACATGGCTACCCACCTGAATCTGCCTTCGTGGAAGGCACCCCCTAAGGCCGCATGGACTGGAACTCCCATCAGCCTTCCAAAGAAATGTGCGCGGATACAGACCAATATTTCCTTTTTTCTGTTTAACATCTTCATTATGCCGTATGCTAATTTGCTGCTCACCCTCTGTGGAGTAGTAATTTTCGTTCCATTGTACCTGAAGGAAGTGTGCATGCCCACGAAAGCTCATGCCTTGAATAAAACTTTGTTGATCTTATAGGTGCCCCTGGACTCAAACTTTGTTCTGCCGCTTCAGACCAACACAGCTGCCCATCTGAAGCATGTGACATTTCTGTTTGTTTCAGAGGGCAGCCACGTTGGTCTCCGGTAGAACAGCTGGATCCAAGTCCAGGGGCACCTTAGAGATCAACAAGGTTGGGTGTGTGTGTGTGTAAGCTTTTCAAGAGTCAAAGCTCCCTGTCAGGTTATACCCCCAAAATCTTTTAGTTGCAAGTGGACTTACTCCCCATTCTTGTTAAATCTCAAGGATGTTGGGAACCAATCCTGCAGATGATAGTAGCTCCATGCCCCCCCCCCGGTAGTATTATAGCAGAAGACCTAGATAAAATTTAAAATAGCTAAAAGGGTGTGTTTAGTTCAGAGAATCCAAGCAGACAGGCATTACCAATGGCCAAAACGCAACTAACGTAGGGCCCCTTGGTAAGGTATTTGGAAAATGCTCCCCCAGAGAGGGCTGTAAACACACATCTGGCACATCAGCCTGGAATTTTAACTGTTTATTCATACATTACAAACTGTTCACAGAGAAATGGAACAAAATATACTGTACATAGTTGGATAAATCATGAGATCCCCTGTGTTGGATGTGCCACAGATTCAGGTAGCCAAGTTATAGTGAAGAGATGATCGGAAACAAATACCTGCTTTCATGGAAGACCCTACACAATAAAGCGCTGGACAGAGATCTGGCATTAGGGATGCCAACTGGTTCGGGGGCCACACGCCACATAACTGTCTTTATGCCATTAAAGGTTTCTGAAACTGGACTGAAATGCCCATCTTACGGGATGCAAAAGCGGCAAGTGGGATGTATCTAAGTGCATATGGGGCTCTGAATACGGAGCCTGCTCCATTACCTGGGAAAGCTTCATACATGCCTTGGAGCTTTGCTTTGAGGAAGCCTCCCTGTACCAGGTTTATACAAAGCTTTCCTTAACAACGAAGAAGGAATTGCCAACATCCCCATAGAGTTGTGTGCAACAAAAGCCCCAGAACTAGGATGACAATGTCCAAGATCTAAATTGAACTGTCAGCTCCCCTACCCATCCATCCAGTGTGCTTGAACGAATAAACAGCCCAAACATGGTTTAAGCTACATTTTCTTGGGGTACCTCTAGGAAAACAGATTTCAGAACACTTTAAAACAACAGAGGGTTGGTGATGCTTCTGTACCACAAAGTGGGATTCAGACTATAAGACTGGGAGCCTATTACCAAATGCCATGATGCTATTATTTCTTTATGAACTAGCAGTTCTGTTTTATTCTTACTCTCCCGCAGGCACATCTCGGTGAACGATACACGAAACTGAACTCATTGTAAGATTTGTGTTTTCTAAAAACCTTGAGGGGGGCAGATCCCTCTCGCCAACAGGAGGTTATTACATCTGGGGGTAAGGCAGGCTTCTCAAATCGTGTCCTTTCTAAACAGGAGAATAAAAATTCCCATCTGACCCTCCTGTATGGTTATCAGCAGTAAAGGCAGGCAGAGCAACTGACCACGTGTTGTTAGGGTGAAATCAACATGAATGTGTTTCAGTGTAGCTGAGGTGGGTTGGAAGCATCTCCACTGCCCCCTGACCAAAACACATTTTTCTGCTCTGTGAAAACATTACTTTGCATAGGCCTATAGCATGGGACTGGATGGGGTCCTTTGAGGCACCTATTGGCCAGCACTGATGACATTGTCGACCTACTGCTCCTATCGGCGCTCAATGAAAATCTTCAGGTGTTTTTAAAATATTCATGGAGGGGTTTTTTTTCTTGCTAAAACACTGGACTTGCTGTGGAAGTTCCTTCAACTGTGAGGTAGAGAGGGCATCTTAGCATTCTTCCCATAGAGTCAGGATATAGGTAACTTCCAGTGTTCCCTCTAAGCCAAGTTACTGTGAACTAGCTCCCAGTTTTTTAGCCTCTTGCTCACACATATTTGCCGTAGCTCTGGAAGGATGGCTCCAGAGCAAACTAATTTATGCAGTAGCCATACCACTCGCTCACAACTTTAATGCCAGTAACTCAAAAGGTAAAATTTTTGCTCACAGGACTCCACAGCTTAGAGGGAACACTGGTAACTTCCTGTTTCTGCCAGTGGCAGTCACGCTCTTCCTCGGTTCCAAATCTTCCCAAGCCGCAAACAGGAAAACATATGTAAACCTGCAAATGGAAAATATAGCTAGGAGCAGAAAAAGAAGTTGGTCTGTAACATGAGTCTCCAAACTTTTTGAAGCGCGCAGGCTCTTTTGGAATTTCTGAGAGGGGGCAGTGTGTGCCACCCCAAAATGGCTGCTGCAGGAGGCAGAACTAAACCCAAAATGGCTGCCACCAGAGGCAGAGCCAACCCCAATACCTCACTTCTCCAAAGAAGGGGACTGAAAGAAATGAAGGAAATGAGGAAGAGCAATAAAAAGGAGGAAAGGATGGAGGAGGAATGTAACCACAAGGCAAGATACTTCTTATCCCTTCTGATCCTCCAGCAGCAGTGGCTGACACTGCAGCTATGGAAAGCCCTTTCATTCAAATGAAGGCAGCCAACAACAAGCCCTGCCTTAGAAAGATCCTGTCCACTTTCTGAACAGCTTGGTGAGCATCAGGGGAGGTGCTGGCAGGCGCTATGTTGGGGAACCCTAGTCTATATGGATGAGCCATTCACCATTAATTCCCACCCCCATTCAGGGTGGGATGACGTCCCAGCCTCAAAGTAGAAGGAACTTTCACACTTAAGTCCAATGTCCCTTTCTGACTCTGAATGGGAGGGCACCTGACCACGGAACGTTTGACAGCAGCATATCCCATGCCAAGCAGGAATAGCTACCATAATTTTTTGTTGCTTATATCTTCTCGATCAAAGGCAATGATCTCTGTTCCGTGGTAGCATACGCATGGTGAGGCTGAGCCCCATGCGCCTACTTTGCACCTCTCTTCTAACCAAAGCAAATGCCACGGATGTAACAGTGCCACTCATAAGAGCGGGCCGCCGTGTCTTGTGGAAAGTTTGCTATATGCATGAATGGTGCACCACATACTCAAAGCAAATGGAGAAACCTCCCCCCCACCCCCCCGGAACAGGCATTTGGTATGAGATAAACTGGTTGGACTGCCTGCACAAGTAAATCCTCTGTGCCCTGCGGACAGCTATTGTATGCCAGGATTGTCTCCCTGGGATTTCATGGTTTGGAGACAAAAAGGAACAATGGCAAACTCCTTGAGAATGACTGAAGAAGGCCTTAAGAGCTGACCTTAGGCATGAATCCTGGATCTCCTCTTCGAGCTATTTGGTGCTCATGAGTCCTCTTTTTGATGGACGGGGCTCCTAGCTCTGTTACTTCACAAAGTGGATGTCACCACTAACAGTACAGGAGATCAGAGAGTCTGGAGAAGGGAAGAGCTCTCCTAACGGCCTGGGGGGGACGGGGGACGGACAGGATGTTAAAGCTGAGACCTGCCTCCTGACCAGAGGGAACAAAACACCCATGGTAAGATGCTCTTCCTGTTAGAGAAAGGAAATGTGCACATATACGAATACATGCCATTTAATTTTAAAAATACAGAGATTCTCTTTGCAGCACAGGACAGAAGCAAGACTTGAGAACTGAACCAGCATTAGAGTTTCATGTACGGACACAGATGACAAGTTGAAGAGCCGGACTCACATCATGGGTGACCACTATTCAGAATATGACATGTCTCTTCACCCTTCAGCCTCTGTTCACATCATAGTAACAAACGGAGCCAGCCATTTTCAGATTTAGTCTCCCCAATTGTTAAGGGCAGCGGGGAGGCGGAAATACTAGTCACTGGACTCGGAGATGAAAATTTGTAGTTAATTTTAGCCAGAAAGAGAACTTTTGCTATCGAGGCATGACCACAAGGAGACAAATGGGACAGTGATGAGATTCACCGGAAAGAATTTCAGGAGAGTTAATGATGTCTCCTTAGCTATACAAAAAGCCATGGAAAGGACCGAAGCACAAACAGATATGACCGTCACCAGTGTTCCCTCTAAGCTGAGTTAGTGTGAGCTCACAGTTTTTTAGCCTCCGGCTCACACATTTTTGTCCTCGCTCAGGAAGGATGGCTCCAGAGCAAACTAATTTATGCAGTAGCCAAATCGCTCGCTCACAACTTTTATGCCAGTAGCTCAGAAAGTAGAATTTTTGCTCACAGGACTCCACAGCTTAGAGGGAGCAGCCTCATCAAATCTCTGCCACCACATTGTTCACATTTAACCTCACTGCTGCTTCACTGGTCTTAGACATTAATCGCGAAATGGGACGACCTCTAGGCCGAGTGAACATTGTGCTGGTGTTTAATACAGCCCCTAGAACATGGCTTGCCTGGAAAATGTGAAAAGCAGTTGGAAGATCCCTTAAAGGTTATTTGCATTCCTCCTTAAATCTATAGCAGCCTTCCACTGGAACTATGATACTCGAACAGATGGGATCTCAAGACAGCAAATCCCTTTGGAATGTACCTATCTTACATTAAGTCCACTGCCTTTGATACTAGGATTCTTCAAACTGAGTTAAAAGTTGCCTCAGAGCAAACACAGATTTCGTTTCGAGCCTTCAGAAAACACAGTGCATTGTATGCTTATCAGTGGGTGAAGGACAATAGACAAATGAAACCTCAGAAGGCTTTCCCACAGAGCCTTGGAAAGCAAGCTCTGCAAACAAGTTGTCAGATAATTTACCGTATTTTTTGCTCCATAAGACTCACTTTTTCTCCTTAAAAAAGTGGGGGGGAAAGTGTGTGCGTCTTAAACCCCCTCACCTTTCCCAAGCCACGGCACCGAGCGGAGCTAGGTGCGTCTTATGGTCAGGTGCGTCTTATGGAGCGAAAAATACGGTAATTCTCTAGTGGCTCAGAGATGAGTCTGTATGACGACCCTCCCTGTATACCCAGAAGAATGCCTGTGCAAATTCTCCCGAGCTGTCTCTTCCCGCCAGAATGTCTTTCCCCTTTGACATCTACATTGCTCTGCCCACACCCACCTTCAAGAATCGTGATAAAGATTAGCCTTTAATAGGCGATTTGCTGTCAAAGGATTAATGATTTGTTCAGACTTCCCTGTAATTATCTGCCCCCTTCACACCCCTTCAATTTCTTGGCTTCTTCTCGTGCATCCTGCCTTTTAAATATTCGTTTCTAGGCTCTTAACTCGTGTATTTTGAAAGCTAGAGAGACGAAGCAAGATTTGTAGCCATTTACTTTCCACAGTTACTCCTCTTCCAAAGCAGCAGTTCCCTAAAACAGCTTTATATTTTTGGCCAGGTGGGCAAGGAGAATATTGGGACCAAATGCTGCCCCTGACTAATAACAATTATTGTACAGCAGTGTGTGCAATATAGCCAGGAGATCCTAAGATTGTCTGACATCCAAAAGTCTAGCTCTTTTAGCATTATGCACCACTAGGTGGTGAGCCAGACTTGTTTTTAAGGCAGGAGATGTTTCAGAGGTGGTTTGCCATTGCCTACCTCTGCGTCACAACCCTGGTATTCCTTGGAAGTTACCCTTCCAAATACCAGCCAAGGCTGACCCTGCTGAGCTTCCAGGATCTGACAAGATCATTCTAGCCTGGGCTATCCAGGTCAGGGCTTTCAGATGGGTGTTTCTCATAGATGCACCAGGCTTCTTTAAAACAAACAAAACCCAAAAGAATATCTTACACATCACCTAAATCATAGTATTAGTAGAGCAGCCATGTCGATCTGCAGTGGAAGAGAGCAAGATTCGGGTCCAGTCACACCTGAAAGACCATCAAGATTTCCAGGGTGTAAACTTTCAATAAAGCTTCGTTCATCAGATATCGGACACAGGGAGCTTTGACTCGCGGAAGCTGATGCCCCGAAACTCTTGTTGGCCTCTAAGATGCCACTGGACTTGAATCTTGCTCACCTGGATCATGTTTATTATACTAGCTTGGCCCAAGAGCATTAGAAATGGGCTTTAAAAAAATAAAAGATTTTCAAAAGGCAAAATTAAGTATCTGGGTGCTGCTTGCACAGTGATCAAGTCAGGGAACGTACACAAGCTGCAAGTGTACTAAAATGCACCAATATTTACACAATTAAATATATCTGGGTAATTTTTCAAACCAAAAAACAAAGACCCCTCAGGTTGGGTTATTCTTTTTCCTTTTTCGCCTTTGGTTTATGATATACTGCTTTAAGACTGGAGAGGCTAGGTTATTTAACCAAACAGATTCCACAAGAACACAAACAGCAAGATATCCATTTCTGTTGCAGCACTTTATATTATGCAACACTGCAACTGCAAAAGGAGATAACTGATCAGCAAGCATCCATTATGCCTCCAGCACTAGTGGGAAAAGTTCTGAGTCTCAGGAACGTTTCAGTCCCCTCTTACTCACTCCCAAAATGAAATCTGAACACACGTAGTTTAACTCATCTCCTGTGCTAATTAGATTACAAGCTCTTTGGGGAAGAAGGCTACTAAATTTAAAAGGAAGTCTTATTAATACAGACATAACAAAGTCCATACAAGTATTGTCTATTCAGGTTGGCAGTGGCTCTCCGGGGTCTCAGGCAGAGGTCTTTCGCACTCGGAACCTTCTGCATGCCAAGCAGACACTCTAACGCTAAGCCGTGGCCCCAGCTACCCACATTCGACCCAAGCAATGCACACTCCCTGCAACTGGGGGGACAACTGAAGGAAAAGTGACAGCATATCCAACCGTGTAAAGGTAAAGCTTTCCCTTGCTCGAAAACCAGTCGAATACGACTCTAGGGATGCGGTGCTCATCTCCATTTCCAAGCCGAAGAGCCAGCGCTGTCCAAAGACATTTCTGTGGTCATGTGGCCAGTATGACTAGATGCCGAGGTGCACGGAATGCTGTTACCTTCCCACCGAAGTAGTACCTATTTATCTACTTGCAGTTTCTTGCTTTCGAACTCCTAGGCTGGCAGGAGCTGGGGCCAGAGACGGGAGCTCACTCAGTCACGCGGCACTCGGGTCTCGAACTGCTGAAGTACTGACCTTCCAGTCTGCAGTTCAGCATCTTAACCACTTGAGCCACTGCAACCGTGTACCACTAGCAAAAACACTGCATCGTCTGAGCCTTCCCCAGCTTGCAGAGGAAGTTCCTCCGTCGTATATGAGTGCACAAAAGTTGGCTGGAGCCATTCTAAGTCCCTATTGTGTTTTAAGCTAACAGTGGACCACGCTGACCCCCTAAATGGCGCGAGTGGCGGTAAGTACAGGGACTTCAGTGCATCACCAGCCACCAATGTCACCCTGCGCCCCCGTGGAGACCTGGCCCCACCAACCCTGTTTGGATTCAGGACGGGAGATCAATTGCTGCAAAGCAGAGTGATGCTCGCAATGAACTGTGATAGCCTGCCAACAGTGCATAGTGCTCTTGCGCAACACCCACCCGCCGTTTGGACAAAACAGAGGGAGACCGTGTTGGTGGAATGCTCTTTATCCCTAGCTGAGAAGACTAATCCTGGAATGGACCAAGAAAATACTTTCTGTAACTATCCCCCCCTCCCCAAGTCTAAACAGCATGAAAGGATGATTGGTAGAAAGAATGATGGGCAGAGTCCTAGAAGACAGCTGTTACTGACTAGGTTCTCTGTGAGTGGAGGGCATGAAACAGTGGGGAAATGGAAACAGACCACGCAGCACGCTTTGAATAAATTATTCGATACTGAATGCTTTTTTAAAAAAACAAGACAAAAACAGGATTCAAGCCAAGGTCCCTGAAATTGCACAGCATTTTTAGGGTCCCGTTAAGCTGCTAAATAATATTTCCACTGCATAAAGTCATCTCTCTCTGCACAGTCATTTGATGCGAATAAGAACCAAGGAATCCTGACATACAGTAGAACAGCACTTAAGTCACAGCTGAAGAACCCCCTGCCCCAAATTTCTCTTGTATCTTCTCTGCAGCCGGACAGCAAAGGACAAGAGTTCTTCTCTTAAGGGACATGATCCTGACGGATTTCTTTTTAAAAACCCTCATCAACTAGCTTGTTTCATCCAGTTCGTTACATGCGTGGGCAGCCTCATGCTTTCTGCCATTCAGTTATCTGCAAGTACAGGATGAAATAAGCCAAACTTCACTTCTTATAATCAGGAATGCTCTTAGATTCATATGTAAATAGAGAGGGGAGGGAGGAGCAGGGAAGAAATTTCCTTTCAATTTGAGGCTTAATGTTCGTGGGTGTCAAAATACATGCAGGAAGAAACGGTACATGATGATGGTGTGTGGGGCGGGGTAGGAATATACTTCTGCTTACTCGAATCTTAGAAAATCATTCTAACTGTTTAGTACTGATCAGTTTGGATCCTGTTTACACTTCTCAATGCTAACCCAGGGGCGGAGGGAGAACAGTAGCTGTATGAAATTGGAGGGTCTTAATTATTAGCCATTTCAAAAGCTTCCCTTCTACTACAGACTATAAAAATGTGAAAGTGAAAATCTGGAGAAAGCAAAAGTGAAATATGAAAGTGAAAATCTGGAGGAAGTTTAAGTGAAACCAGGTTTTTTAAAAACTTTAAGGCATTTTTTCACCTCCAAATTATTGGGGGGGGGGGGTTGTTGGTTGGTTTCGTATCCAAATAGAATCCTAGACAGTTGACAACATTTTAAGATTACCTGTTACATAAAAACACTGCAGACGATAGCATACAGCCGCAAAACATTGGAAGTTAATTAGTGTACTTTCGGAAACAATGTAGTCCTTAATTTTAGTTTTAAGGTTTTTCAACTGCCTGGATGACGAACCAGATATCTAATCTGGTAGCTATAATCAAAAAGGTCCCAATATTGATGCAACCGTTTCTGGAAACTTCACACATTGCTGAGCGTGTAAAACAGAAAAAAGTGTTGTCTTTTTAACAGGAACATTGCACAGTCTTTGAACCAGTAGGGCTTATACATTCATTCATTCATTCATTCATAGGCAGCTTTTCAGGAGGCTCACCTCATTCACAAGTGGAGACAAAAAAACCCAAACCCCACCCCCTCCCACACACTCACACAAAGAGATCATTATCACTGGAGTGCTACCTAGTGCAGTTTTACACCAATGAGAATAATGATAAGGACAATGACGACTACAAATAAAATCAAAATGACAAGCATCTTCCGATTCTTCTTTTGGTACTGCTCAGCCTGTAGGCACAGGAGAGAAGCAAATTAGTACGTTGATTTTGGCAAAACTGGTGGTTGTTTTTTTTTTTTTTTACATTTCCTGAGGATTTAAACTGGAGCACAGCCAACAGTGGAGAAGAACAGTGGCAGGGAAAGGTTAGAGCATCTGCTCGGCGGGCGGAAAGTCCCGGGGTTCGATTCCCAGCAGGCCCAAGTTAAAAACAACAACAAGGGTTGAGTAAGAGGTGACCTGAAAGACCTCCGCTTGAGAACCCTGGAGAGCAGTCCCAGTCAGAGAAGAGGGTTTTGACCTGGACAGAACAATGGTCCGATTCAGTATAAGGCAGCTTCACGTGTTCGAGATTCGACAGAGGATCTGAGAACAACCCAGTAATACCTCTGAGACTCCCTTCCCCATTTTCCATGGTTTACAAAGCAGACTGCAGCACAATAAGCAAGCCAGATTCACAGAAGGATAGTATTGATTATGGTCCTTTGACCCTTGGGTATTGGACACAGAGGAGTTGGAAATCCAAGAAACGCCTTTCATCAGCACGGAGGACTGGCTCTCCTAGATGCATTCCACCAATGGTGGCTCTTTTCTTCCATTCAAGGACCCTTTCCCAGGGCAGGAGTTGGTTCTTCTCCTTGCGCTGAAGAAAAGCAGTGCTTGTAGTGGAACAGATCCATCCAAGAGTGTTTCTTCACAAACAGTGAGGGCCCAAAAGGGAGAGAGGGCAAGAAGCTACAGAAGGGACTTCAAGTCTCCATGTAAACGCCGATTGTGAACAAGGGTACAAAGGAAGTGCCATTATGCACATGTGTGACAATCCTTACAAGCACACCAGTACAGGCTCATATTCCTACTGGCAATGGCTTAGACCCTAAGTGCATGTGGAGCGTTTAATGGCCTAACTGTAGTTCAGTTTCTGTGCTTATTCACGTACATGGAATCACTTGCATTAGTGGTAACTGTTTGCATGCACACTCTCTCTCCATGGATGATGCTGTGACAGACAGGAGGCTGTCCTGCTCCTGAATGGGAAAACAGCCACTCAGTTGAGCGTATGGGAGTGCTGCTCCAGCATCCAGTCACTTTTCAGAAATGTGGAGGGAAGGAGGGAGGGAAGTACAGCAGGAGAAAGTTCAGTTCAGGTCTGCCTCGGAGAGTACAGAGAATTGGAGAGCACAGTTTTGAGTTTTTGGATCAGCCAGTAAAAGAGCCTCAGAGCAGCTTACAACTGCCTTCCCTTCCTCTCCCCACAACAGTCACGCTGTGAGGTAGGTGAGGCTGAGAGAGCTCTGAGAGAACTGCTCTTGAGAGAACAGCTCCGAGGGAACTGTGATTGATCCAAGGTCATCCAGCAGCTGCATGTGGAGGCGTGGGGAATCAAACCCGGTTCTCCAGATTAGAGTCTGCCGCTCTTAACCACTACACCAAACTGGAAAAGGCAAGGTACTGTGGGTGGAATTCTCTGTGTACTGAGAAATAAAATTTCAAAGCAAAAATGTGGATCATGAAATTACCTCTGAAACAGGACCTATACCTGGTAAACTACATGGCGGCAAGTAGCCTGATTTTTGGATCCAGGGAAAGAGGGAGATTTGAGGGGAAAATACACAGTTGGTTCTGACACTTGGGGAAAGTGACAGCTTAACGGAGCGAGATGTGATCATTAAACAAACCCGAGGTATTTGAGTCAGCAGCCAACTTGGGAATCACGGGGGTTGATTGCACAGGTTCATTTTGCCCGTGGATGTGCCTTCTGTTGGCAGAAGGGTGCCTTGCCTGTCACGAGATGCTCGGATGAAAACCTTGTGACAGAGGAAGGCCCCTGCCTCTAGAGGAAAGCGCCTCCCCCCAGGACCCAGCCACATTGCCCAAGGTGTCTCAGACAGCACTGATGAGATCTGTTGGCGGTCATCACCTCTTGTAGGTCCATGAAAACAAGTTGCTGAAGGTCACTGGTGCACCCAGCTCAGTCTTTTGTACTGACTTGCAAAGGCCTCCAGCAGATCTCAACATATGTACACATGAAGCTGCCTTATACTGAATCAGACCCTGGGTCCATCAAGGTCAGTATTGTCTACTCAGACTGGCAGCAGCTCTCCAGGGTCTCAGGCAGAGGTCTTTGACATCACCTCCTACCTGATCCTTTTAACTGGAAATGCCAGGGGCTGAACCTGGGACCTTCTGCATGTCAAGCATATGTTCTACAGCCACAGCCCCGCCCTCTCTCAACTCCTTCTGCCCAAGATATCTTAATTGGAGGTGGCCAGGGCCGAATCTGAGACCTTCTGCATGCCAGGTTTTTGCCCGAGAGAACCATGGCCCCTCCGCTAGCCAATACCTTCCCTCCAATTCCTACCAAGTCATTTATGGCCATCCACCAAAAGAGAAAAACCACACCATACCACGCTCGCCATGTTTACCTTGTGTAGCTGTTTCAAGCCCTCGTCTGTTTTAACACATGATTGTTCAACATTGTAGTCAATCCTATCCAGAACAGTCCCCTGGAAGGAAGAACGGCACGTGTCAGTTTCATGGTATGAACAGAACACCAGAAATCAAACAAGGGACCAAAACATTTAACCCAGAGGTGTCAAACTCATTTGTTGCAAGGGCCAGATCTGACATAAAAGTTGCTTTCTCGGGCCGAGCCATGTCTGCCATAAAATGAAATGCTAGGTACGGGAGATATAAACTTTATAAAGGACACAGGCAAACCCAATCAACGACATTATTTTTTAATCAAAATACAAACAAAAGCAATTGATTCCTAGGGGTGAAAGCAACTGATTTACTGGAGAACCCACAAAAGCCCCAATAAATGTATTTTTTCATATGTAAGGCTAAGTTTTCCCCAAGGGATACCATACCTGCCCCTCCTAGCCATTTCCTTTCATTTCTTGACAGCTTCGACCATGCAGACCTCGCTGTGTGCGCCCACATGACAGTGTCCCCCCAATCAGTCTCCTGCCTCCGCTCTCTCACACCAGTTTCTTGTGGGCTGGATAAGAGCCCTGGAGGGGCCAGTTCCAGCCCCCCGGCCGCATGATTGACACCCCTGATTCAACCCGTTTTGTTTTGTTTATAAAACGAAGACCGTGCGGTCCAACAAAAGTCACAGAAGTGGGAAGGCAGCGTGTACTGAACTCTGATTGTTTGCAGAGGTCATCCTGATGACCTCCCCATCAAAGAACAGCTGGATGAGGCTCAAACAAACTTTGATCAAGGCTGTCTCTGTTCCTGGGTAAAAGGAGTGAGGATGAGGAAAGAAAACAGGGTAGGGGCGTTCCTTCCGATTTTGAGCACTGCTTCAACTGAGGCAACTGGCTCAAGGGTAAAGCTCCTGAATAGTGTTTAGGAACAAGACCTAGAAGGAAGGAAGGCTCTTCCAAGAGGCAGCTGCGTTTGAAAGCAGCCTAGATAGGGCTGCAGACAGACTGTGCACCCGGTTTCTTCTTTCCTGACCTCAAATATCCACAAACCTGCAGCCCCCTTTAATCCTCAACTACGCCACCGAAGTCCTCTTAAAGCGGTTAGCTTTGGAAGTTATAGCTAAAGAATTTCTTCTCCTTGCAACAATCTTGCAGATTTGGCTCATCCAGCTGTGCAACTGTAATCTTTTATCTGAATAAACCACTGCTTACAGAACGACTCCCTCAGGGACAGGACGGAACATTTCTTTAGGTGGATTTGGTCTTTTTTCTGCAACCTGCAGTACAGTCTGCCTACTATAGCCAGGCAAATGGTATTCGCATATGCTGGCTTTATGAAGTGCAAATGCTCCGAAAGCTGTCAAAAACGTTTTCACTAAGACCCTGTCAAAGGGAGATTAAGATTCAAATCCAGTCACACCTTAAAGTCCAACAACGTTTCCGTGGTATATGCTTTTGAGAGTCAAGACTCCCTACATTATGTCATGGAAACCATGTCGGCCTTTAGTGGGGCTACAGGACTCGAATTCTGCTCGCCTGCTGCAGACCGACACAGCTACCCACCTGAAACTACTTGTCATAAGAATATAAGAGAAGCCATGTTGGATCTGGCCAGTGGTCCATCCAGTCCAACACTCTGTGTCACACAGTGGCCAAAAACACCAGGTGCCATCAGGAGGTTCACCAGCGGGGCCAGGGAAGCATTCTCATATTTATAAATGGTGCTCAGGATAGGTGAGATCATGCTTTCCATTTTAGGGAAAGAACACAGATAACTTCAGATGATATCAGGAAGTACCATGCCAATATAGTAGATGCACTAACCTGTTCTACTATCATTGATCCTAAATCCCTAAAAATTTCATTGAGATCAGAAATAGACTGTACAATTTGCCGGATTTCTCGCTCCCGCTCTTCCACCAACAGCGTGTTTTGCTCCACCAATACTAACTGGTCATCTGTAAAGCCCTTTAAAAAAAAAAGCATAGAGGATAAATAAGTATCAACATTACCTAACGTTACACTACCAAACAAGACACAGAATGCAGGTTTTCCACATCTCGCATGACAGTCTTTGATGTTTTCAAACCCAAGAGCTAACTTTAACTCCCAACATGCAACACGGGAGTCACCTCTACTCTTTTATAATATAAAAGTTTATTTCTCTTTCCCTGTTCTTCCCCATCATAAAAGTGTGTGTGGGGGAAACTAAACAAGTTACAATGGTGCCATTGATAATATCAGCCTTGGATCCTTTTCTGGGTCCCAACCAACCAGCATTTACTTAACCCAAAACTTCTCTAGGGATCTGAGACAGAGAGATAGGAAAAATCTCCCTCAGAGGTCCCACTGACTTGGCAATCTTAGCTATGATGAACTATTCGCCGGATTCATTATAAAAACAGCACTTTGCGGCCTTAATTCTTTTTTCCCGTTCAACCTTTGCAAATCACCCTGCTCTAATCAAGCCGATTGTATTTCATATTGTACCTCTGCATCCTGATGCCAACTGGCCCTTCTCGGTAACACTCCTCTTGATATAAGGGCTGATGGATCTTCATTATTATTTGTATCTGATGAAGCGAGCTTTGACTCATGGAGGATTACACCCCCTGGGGAATTTTGCTGGGTTCTAACATGCCACTGGACTCGCACTCTGTTCTGCCACTACAGACTAACATAGCTACCCAGCTGAAACAACCTATGTGAGTGACATTGCAAAAAGATACACAGATATGAAACATAATTAATTTGTCCAGGGTCAGATAGCATACAGATTAAATTTGGTTTTAGAAAACTACTCAGTTCTCTGTGTACACACCGGATGAACATTAAATGAATGCCTCTCGAAGCAAGTCACGGTTCAGCTTAGCTTCTTCACTTACCCGATCATATATTGTACTATTCTCTCCATCATCCATTAGGGGGACTGAAGTGTCGAAGAAATGTTTGGATCTTTCCTCTCGATTCTTCATGCCTATAAAGAGTAGGAGTGGTGGGGAAAAAAGAATTGCAACTTTAAAGAAAGCACTTATAAAATGCAACCAACTAACAATGGGTTGAGGGAGGAGCTGTGGCTCAGTGGTAGAGCATTTGCCTGGCATGCAAAAGGTCCCAGGTTCAATCCCTGGCATCTCCAGTAAAAAGTACCAGATAGAGGATTATGGGGAAGACCTCTGCCTGAAACCCAAGAGGATGTCGTGATGGCCACAGGAATAAGCAGCTTTAGAAGGGGGCTAGATAGATTCATGGAAGATAAGTCTATCAGTGGCTACAAGCCATGGCGACCGAGGGGGACCTCCAGGTTCACAGCCACAGTCCTATTCAATAGCACTGTTGATTGCATGTATACTGCTCCACTTGCACTGGTTTTAATGGCGGCCTTAAGTCCCAGTGAGAAATGTGGGTGATAAATTAAGCAGATAAAGGCAATTCCAGCACACAGAGTTACATCAGCAGGGAACAGCTGTGCTACCACGAAGTGGTGTGCAACACAGAGGACTAGTTTCCAAGCCTCCCCAGGTCAAGGGAGAACTGGTAAGAGGTCAAATATGTACCCTGCTTGGCAGGACCGTGGCCACGGGGGGGAGGGGGCTGCATGGGGTGACGCTCCTCCTGAATTTGCCCTGCCCCTCACTAATCTAATTAGGGGTGATCTGATTAGGCACCCCACTTCTGATGTCCCCCCCCCCCAAATTTCCGGGCTACGGGCCTGCCACTTGGCAAGTAGCAAGCATCCAGCTCTTAAGCTTACGTTTGAGATAGTCAGACTGCCCATGCCTAAAATTAGTAGACAGGTCCTGAAGGGACTGGGCCAAGGAAGAGACGACGTTCTTGAGAAGCCGCTGCTCTTGTTCTGTGCAGCCTCGGGATCTGCTGTGTAATGCCTGGACCGCCCTCTGACACCTGTGGAATAGCTGGCGGGAGAGCAACGTCAATTGGTAAAAGAACAACAGGCACAATTCTTAAAGATATGAACCTTTCAAGCTCTGCTTGAACAGGCGGACTATCATCATTTATCAAGATGGACAGCTGTGTTAGCCAGTCTGTAGCAGTGGAAAAGTAGGGCATGAAGGCACTCCAGCGTAAACAACAGTAGTAGAAAAGAGCAAGAGTCCAGCAGCACCTTAGAGACTAACACAATTTGTGGCAGGGGAGGAGCTTTTGTGAGTCACGGCTCACTTCCTCAGGTTAACATCTGTACCTGAAGAAGTCAGCAGCGACTCACAAAAGCTCCTACCCTGCCACAAATTTTGTTGGTCTTTAAGGTGCTGCTGGACTGTTGCTCTTTTCTACTGTTATTTATGTTGGCGTGTCTTATGCCTTGCCATCTAGAGTTCTGCAAGGGAGGTATCTTAAGAAACCATACTCTGATAGAGTAGGCGGCTGTGGTGCACACAGTGTAGACTCCCAGTTTCACGTGACCTTCGAATGTAATTACTTTTCTGAGCCTAGAGGTCTTGTAATTCTTCCTTTGTTCCAAAACACAGATCATACGGTGGCATCGCCTCTTTTATTAGAAGAGAACAGCAGACCAATCACTCTTTTAGCTGCAAAATTTTATGCACCTGTGATAAGATTCTCACAGCCATTTAAGGGGGGGGGGGGGCTAGGTTTTTCTGTGCCTTAGTAATCCGCTTAAAACAAATAAGTTAAGCAGCAGTAGGAGGGTAGTATCGTTCGTCATTTGATATGAAATATGAAGAAACAAATTTTGCCAAGGGATTAGAAGAATTTTGCCAGGCTTCTGCACCTCATCAGAAATCCAGGGGAGTGGTCAGACCCGCCTCAGCTCTCGGCAGCAGAGGACCTCCTTATCATGTCACTGTGGGCACACTGTTGTAAGGTACCACTTGGTAAACTGGGATTCATCCTTGGAACGGACAGTATTTTCCAACCTTTGCCGAGAATCACTGCTATCCAACATTGGCAGCCACTAAACATTTTAGAACAGATAAAGGGAAGTCCTTCTTCACCCAAAGAGCGATTAACACGTGGAATTCACTGCCGCCACTGGAGGTGGCAGCAGATACAAGCATGGACGGCTTCAAGAGGGAATTAGATAAACATACAGAGCAGAGGTCCATCAGTGGCTATTAGCCACGAGGTATAGATAGGAACTCTCAGTCTGGGGCAAGTGATGCTCTGTATTCTTGGTGCTTGGGGGGGGGGGGCAACAGTGGGAGGGCTTCTAGTGTCCTGGCCCCACTGGTGGACCTCCTGATGGCACCTGGTGTTTTTGGCCACTGGTTGACAGAGTGTTGGATTGGATGGGCCACTGGCCTGATCCAGCATTGGCTTCTCTTATGTTCTTACTGGTGAGGCCTCGGGTGTCCATGATTAACTCCAAAAGTGTTTGTGTTACATCTCCCTCATGTTATGCTGCTTTTTTTTTTATAAGTTTTTTTTATTAGGTTTTTAACAGTATAATAATAATAAAAAAAAAATTAAACAACCAAAAGTAATGTTCTTATTACATTTAAGTGAGCCATCATATCTTTTGTTCTAACATAGCCAATCAGTAAACTTGGACCATATATACATAGGATCTGCCTTACAATCTGAGTTTAACAGATAACTCAATCTATCTAGTTCCGCCCATTCCGAAAGTTTGCCGAGAATTTCTTCTCTTCCCGGTAGCGTAGTCGATTTCCAAGCTTTTGCCCGCGTTATACGAGCCGCCGTAAGAATATAGGTTGTTAATTTCATATCTACATTTGACAGGTTATCTTCCAACATATTTAGTAAAAAAGGTTCTGGCTCCAACTCCATATCGATACCCACAATATCAAAAATCAGTTCTTTAACCATGACCCAAAACTTCTTCATTACTATACATGTCCACCACATGTGATACAATGTACCCCGGGTCCTCCCACAAGTCCAACATAAATTTGACGTCTTTCCAAAACATTTATTCAATTTGTCTGGAGACCAATGCCACCTGTAAAATAGTTTATATATGTTTTCTTTATAGCTTACTGTTTTTAGTTGATTTCCAGATCTTTGACCATCTATTAATTTCTACATTATGACCGAAGTCTTCCATCCATTTAACCATCACTACTTTAACCTCTTCGTCTTGCATCTCATATTGTAAAATTATTTCATATATTTTTTTAATTAATTTGGAGTCATTATTTAGCCAAGCCTCATCTAACTTATTCAGTTTGTTACTGAAACCCTGCTTTTTGTCCTCTCTAAATCTAGATTTGAGTTGGTTAATTTCCAACCAAGTTAAATTAATGTTCATTTCTTCCCGTATTTGAGTATCTGATTTCAAATTCTCTTCAGTATCTAATAGTGTTTCATAATTTAAATTTTTGTTAGTGGTCATTAAGGATGGTCTGATAAAGGCTTCAAGAGGTGAAACCCATTTGGGTATCTTTACGTAAAATTTTTCTTTGATGTTCAGCCAGTTTTTCATCAAGGCCGCTCTAAGTGGGTGTGAGGTAAAGTTTTGGTGTATTTTTTGCTTACCATACCAGAGGTAGGCATGCCAGCCCATATAAAGGTCATGGCCTTCTAAGGCAAGTACTCTAGGATTGTCTAATTTCACCCAGTCTTTTACCCATACTAGAGCAGCGGCATTCCCATAACCTTCCCAAGAGGGCAAACCTATTCCTCCTCTTTCTTTACTATCTTGTAAGACTTTCTTCTTGATCCTCGGCTTACCAGGATGCCATATAAATTGATTTATAGTCTTATTAAGTTCACCGTAAAAGCTAGCTTTATTGTCTAGTAAGGGGATAGTTTGTGCTAGGAATAGGAATTTTGCTGCTTTTAAAAGCAAGAAACGACAGAGACTTAAACGCTTGACAAACAGAGTCGCTCTCCGATCTACTGAAATGCAAGAGATAACGTTCGTGGCTCTCTTCCTTTTTGGGCCATATAGGTGAGGGTGGAGTAAGATTAGCTTCCCCCCTTTTTAAATAATCAAAACAGAACTTCAGAGACCTGCAAGTTTCATTGGAGCAGCAGAGGGGAAAGAAAAGATGTCTAACTTAGCGAGCCCAGCCTGGGCTATTTAAGCTGTCCCTTCATCCCTAGATTTAGACTATCTGATGGCAGGGGGTGGAAGCTGAACTTTCAAATGTCTTGGGTGATGTCTGAGAGCCAAACAGGCCTAGTTTTAAGCAGAGAGCACATTTTAAAAATACGTAATACGTGCATAAAGCAACCGTACATAATTTCAAATGAAACTGTTACCCGACAACTCAGTGACTAGCCGAAGCCCCGGCATTCACAGCTGAAACACACAACACACAACGGGCACCTGCGTGATCTCCTGGGTGGTGATTTCTATTGCGTGTTCTTCTTCGCTGCTGTCATCCAGAGTTGGTCTGTTTAAATGCTTGTCATGGAGACTGGCCAATTCTTTCATCTTCTGTTTTACCCTGGAGATCTCATATTGAATCTAAAAGGCAAATAAAGAAAGAAAATTAGGGAGAAATTAGAAGCTGGGGAGGTAAACAGAGAAATACTAGCTTTGGTGGCGTCTTCGTTAAGGAAAAAAAAAATTCACATCTGCTTTCCACGGAGACGTTGCGTGCCGTTTCGGCCGTGTGCAGAAAAGTGTTGCCTTTTAGTCATTTTTCAGACATACCTAATTGCCAAATCAGGGGAAAAGCTGGCTAATAAAAAAAAAACGTTGCTCCTAACGTAGAAGGCCCACTGCCATACTTGGAGGGAGAAGCACAGCTATGACCCCATTATTATATCTCGCTCCCTCTCCCCTGAACGGGATTCAGGGTGGCTAACAGCATATAAAACACACCAGATAAAAAACAAAAGATACAATAAACTTTTAAAATATATGCCGAGATGAAGACTGGAGAAGACGGGGAGGAGGATCACGCAGGTGCAGAAGACTACATCAAAAGTTTCACAAATCATCATGTACATAAAAGCCAGTTCCAGGACTCTGTCGCTCGGTGTCACTCCAGTGTGACCAAGGAGCAGAAATCAGGAGTAATTCAGATGTAGCAGTAACAGCAGTCAATGGTCCCCGTTAAGTTTTATGGGAAGTTGCTGCAACTGGTAAGCTTGTTTGGGAATGGGCAAATGAAAGAGTGACTCTATTCTCAACTTTCCAGCCATGCAAGATGTGGCTGCTTTGCCAGAAATTCAGCAATGCAAAATAAATTTCACTGCTGCTGATTCACAGCGTGAAGCAACCAGATATATAACCACATGTGCTAGGTTTCTATTTCATAATTTTTTAAATGGCAGATGGCTGGTTTTAACTCGGTTTGTTGCCGAGTTAATGTTCCTTAATTTTTTGGTTAATTCATTGCTGCAACTTTTAATCAATATTTAACTGATCCCCCCACCCCCCACTCACCACCACCACCACTGTGGCACATTTACGTGAAAATCATACCCTAATACACAGATATAAACTCACTTCTTCCACGCCATCAACCCACTTTGGAGGTAATCTCTTAGTTACACAGATAGCTGCTTCAGGATCTAAACTGATTCCTGAGACCAGTGCCATGCGATCATCAGCGAGCTGCAGAAAGTAGAAACAATATGTTCAGGGGAACACAACAGTTAGATTTCCGTAACAGTCATATCACCAGATTATCTAGAGCAGTGGTTTCCCAATAGATGCTCCTGGGAACCTTAGAAGCGTATCAGATGTTGCTCCATGAGAAATTAATAGCGGCAGACAAGATTTCCCAGAAAACTTATTTTCCACTGAAATGGACAATTGTATGGAAGGCTTGAGAGCGACAGGGTTGCCAACCAACAAGGTGGTGGCTGGAGATCTCCTGGAATTACAGGAGGTCTCCAGTTGCCAGAGATTAGTTCCTCTGGAGAAAATACCTGCTTTGGAAGGTGGTCTGTGTATGGCATTATACACTGCTGAGGTCCCTCCCCTCCCCAAACCCTGGCCTCCACCCCCCAGATCGCTAGGTATTTCCAAACCCAGAGCTGGAAACCCTCGCTCTCAGTCCCTGAAGGTGACAGTAGGCCCAACAGGCCTAGCAGCATGGGAACCAAGCATAAGCCTCTAACTTCAGAACACGTCGCAATGTTCCCTATAATTTTTCCCCCTACTGAGCGGAGCAGTTCACATCCTGAGCAGAATATAACTGCTGTCATCTTCTAATGGGTTGTGTGAGACCCTGCATGGCTCCAGTTTGGTGTAGTGGTTAAGTGCGCGGACTCTAATCTGGGAGAACCGGGTTTGATTCCCCACTCCTCCACTTGCACCTGGCTGGATGACCTTGGGCAAGCCATAGTTCTGTATCAGCTGTTCTCTCAAGGACAGCTTGGGAAAGAGCTCTCTCAGCCCCACCTACCTCATAGGGTGTCTGTTGTGGGGAGGGGAAGGGAAAGGAGTTTGTAAGCCGCTCTGAGACTCCCTTGGGGAGTGGAGGGCGGGGTAGAAATCCAATCTCCTCCTCCTACTCTCCTCCTCCTCCTCCTCCAGAGTGCTGCTGAGCTGAGTGGGGCTTCCTGTGTTAATGAGTGGCCACTCATGTGCCACCCGGCTTAGAGGGAACACTGCGGTTCTCAGACAGACATAAAATTCTTGGAAGTGTTGAAGCTACTGGGGGGGGGGGGGAAACCTACTCCCCCCAAAAAATGGAAACCTGGGGGAAAATGGGGGAGAGCAAAATAGTCTCCCTTATCAAAGCCGAACTTATTCTACTGCTCTAAAAACATAAAATGTATCATTTCATAACTTGGCATGTAAAACTGTACTATTTGGCATATTTATATAATTTAAGGCATTTATACTTTTAATTTTCTGCAAGCAAAATTGTGAATCGAGACAGAAAGCTATGGAGCGCTACTTTAGCATATGCATCTTAGTTTTCACCACCTGAGAGCTGCGGGAAAAACAGAAGCTGAAAACAGAACACAAATTTTGTAGTCGACAAAAGACAGTGTACAACAGAGGACCACTGTGATGTAGTCACAACAGTACCAGTGTCACATTTGGAGACACTGAACTTTTCAACAGTGTATCCTCACACACACATGTTCTGCCAAATGAATTGTGAACAAAATCAGTTACATTTAAGCCATAAATATATTTATGAAAATATTCTGTAGACAGCACACATTGGGACTATCTGATGATGCAGATGATCTTACGGAATATCTGCATGACACTGTCTGAGTGAATAAAACCTCCTCTTGAAAACCATTTCACTCATTCCAAAGGAGGCAAAAAACCCAATTTCACAGGATTCTCCCCCCCACCCTTTCCCCCAATTTTTGCATCTTTCCACTGCAAACACGGAAAAAGAAGCCCCGGTAGGGGGAAGTTCCGCGTGCAATACTTCCCATTGTCAAAACTCAAGTCAGCATGTACAAACATCAAACTATCTAATTGTGTGTCCTTAATTTTAAATCAAGTTGCTTTTTTACCTCTATACTATACTAAAAGCCTCTATACTAAATAGACTTTGCAGAATAAAGTAGATGAAGCCATCCATACCATTCTTAACTTTTGCCAAACATTTGAAGGGCTGTCACTTAGAGGAGGACAGGGAGCTGTTCCTGTTGGCAGCAGAGGATAATAGGACTCCCAATCATGGGTTTAAATTGAGGGAGGGGAGGTACCAGCTGGCTATTCGGGAAAACTTTTTGACAGTAGGAGTTGTGCCACAGTGGAATCAGCTGCCTTGGAGGTGGTGAGCTCCCCTTCCCTGGCTGTCTTTAAGCAGCAGCTGGACAAACCCTTGTCAGGGATGCTCTAGGCCAATCCTGCATTGAGCAGGGGGTTGGACTAGATGGCCTGTATGGCCCCTTCCAACTCTGTGATTCTATGAACTTAATGCTTTGCTACAAGACTTTATGCCAACAGTTTGTTGTTGTTCAGTCGAACAGTCAAGTCTGACTCTTCGTGACCCCACGGACCACATCACACCAGGCCCTTCTGTCCTCCGTCGTCCTCCAACATTTGCTCAGTTTCATGTTTGTTGCATCGGTAACACTGTCTAACCATCTCATCCTTTGCCGTCCCCTTCTTCTTCGACCTTCAATCATTCCCAGCATCAGGATCTTCTCCAGGGAGTGCTCCCTTCTCATTTGGTGGCCAAAGTATTTGAGCTTCAGCTAGGGTTGCCAAGTTTGGGTTGGGAAATACCTGGAGACTTTGGAGGTGGAGCCAGGAGAGGGTGGAGTTTGGAGAGGGGAGGGGCCTCAGCACAGAACAATGCCATTGAGTCCACCCTTCAAAGCAGCCATTTTCTCCAGGGGAGCTTATCTCTGTCAGCTGGAGATCAGTTGTAAAAGCGGGAGATCTCCAGGCTCCACCTGGAGGCTGGCGACCCTAGCTTCAGCTTCAGTATCCGGCCTTCCAGGGAACAGTCAGGGTTGATTTCTTTTAGGATTGACTGATTTGATCTCCTTGCAGTCCAAGAGACTCTCAAGAGTCTTCTCCAGCACCATAATTCAAAAGCGTCTATTCTTCAGCGCTCGGTCTTCCATATAGATGTCAAGAGTGGGTGGTACTAAAAGAAAAATGTCTCCCCTTTCTACAGTGTTTTCCGAGAAAAAGATTATGTCCATATTCTGTAGATACGTGTAGCTCTTAACAGTGCATACAGCAGATTATGTGGAGGTTCATTGCAGTGATAACCTGCTCTTGACAAGTCCATCCCACAAGGAGGCACTTCCCTTCCTCTACGAGTCTTCCTGAAATTAAACCATCGGTGTGGACCTGTTGTCAATATCATTTTGTCTGGCCTGGCTTAACACAATAATCAATTCAATTATTGGGTTTTATTTACCATGCTCATTTAGTAACCTATTTCACACCTCAAGCATGGTGCGGGCCAGAAGTCTAACTACCTGCTTCTCCCCTTAAATAATCCTATCATGGAGGAAACTGAAGCAGAGAGAGAGAGAGAGAGAGTAAATTCCTTCCTAAAGCACAGAAAAAAAAAGATAGACCTCAGAACTGAATTTAGTTAGCCCTCAGCTCCCCATGATTTCTCTCTTGGGCAATGAGTTTTACGGTACTATCCTGTTCATTTCCTCGGAGTAGGCATAGCTGGCCGCAGCTTGCCTTTAACAATGCAACAAGCAGTAATGTATTGTTCCTTCAGGAAACTGTATAAAATGTCCAAAGTTAGCTTGAAAATTAAAGGAAATGCTAGATTAAAATATACCTCAGCTGACATGGTGCTTGACGCGGCACGTTAAAAGTCTCTCTTAATTTGGTCCAAAGACAAAAAATTAGGGTAACAGGACTAACTAAAAAACAATAAAAAGCTTTCAAGTTCTCCAGACGGTGTTTGAAGTATGCATGCGGGGAAGCAGATGTTTCAAGCCCTGATCTTCAGGCTTCGCCTGTCGCCTGTGCCAAATGCCAGGCAGACCTGAAAATTTTAGATGGTGTTAGGTAGAGCTGGAATCAAGTTGTTCTTTTAGCCTTTGGGGAAGAGGGAAAAATTGCAGCCTATCACTGAAAATATTTTTCTCAAAATGTGTTGATCAAACATCTCCCTAATGCCAAAGAGAATGACACAGGTTCCTTAAAAGGTAGAACAGCCAAAGAGAAAAAAAACCGATCCTCATTATATTAACAAAACTGGAGATTAGGTGATGCAATAAGTAAAATGTCAGCTGGCCCGTAGCTAGAGTCGGGTTATTGGGGGCTCCGCCCCCTTTCTTAAAGGGCCAGCCCCAAGACTTTTTTTAGAAGATTTTTTAGAAGAATATGGGGGGCCCACTTCTTCTCAAGAGCATTTAAAGAGATCCTTTAAATGCTTTTGAGAAGAAGCAGGGGAAGCACCGCCCCTCTCCCACCTGCAAGATTTAAAGGGCCCTCCAGCTGATCAGTGGGCCACGTGCTCCCTGCCATTCAGCTGAAGGGTCTTTTAAATCTTGCAGGAGGGAGAGGGGTGGCCACTGACAGTCAGGCTTGGGGGTGGATTGGAGCTGACATAAAAAAATTTTTTGCCCCATCAGCCACAAAATCCTGGCTATGGGCCTGAATGTCAGTAGAAAATGAGCCAAACCATGAGAAAATAATGTGCAAAGTCAAAGGCTTTTTTTTTTTTTTTTGGGGGGGGGGGGTCTGATCTCACTTAATACAGTTTTTGCCAAATTCCACATTTAAGTATGAATGCTTGAAAGAACACAACAATCTCTCTCTCTCCCCCCATCCCCTGCAGCATTTTAGGTCAGACACACAGCACTACGGAAGACTGCCAAGACAGGTGGCTAACTTATTTAATTAATTAATTAAAAACACTCATTAGCTACCTTTCCACTTTGTGGGACTAAAAGTGGCTTACAATGTAAATAAAACAACAATGATAAAAACACACAAAAGACTACCAATTTAAAATCTTAATTATGACTGCCAATGAACAGAAACTAGTCAAACACAGCTCTAAATAGGACTGCCTTCAACTGCCTTCTGAAGATTGGAAGTAAAAGGGCCAGGTGACCTAAAGATGTTGTTTCATAACTGTGGGGCTGCCACTGAAAAGGCCCTACCTACCTTATGTGCAAACCAGACGAGCTTCTTTGATTGGTGGGACAGGCCGGAGGGCCTCTCCCTGCAAACTTAAGTCCCAGGCAGAAATGTACGGGAGAAGAAAGTCCTTCAGTCACCCTGGCTCATCTAGGGCTAAGGCAGAATAGTTCAGCATGGAGAAAGACTCTTGGAGGTGGGTGTACTCCAACCAGGCTGCCTAAATGCTGGGGGAGTGACAGTGCAATCCTAAGCAAAGCTAAAACCCCTCTAGGCCTGTTGACTTCAATGGACTTAGAAGGGTATGACTTTGTTTAGGATTACATTGTGAACAGAGTAACCCGCAGTCATGTTTGATTTAACCCAACAGACTCATGGGATATTTATAGGGAAACAATGTACTGCTGGGCTACACAGAATTTGTACTATATTGGGGAGACCTAAACAAAAAAAAACCTTACTCTGCCCTGTAAGTTCAGGGTGATCCTGGGCAAACAATTCTCCGCCTAAACAAGTCCACAGCACTGTTGTGCAGATTTGTTCTCCCTCTCTGTCAAGGGCGTAGACTTTCCAGTTTCCCGGGGGCGGGGGGAAGGTTTGGGGCTGGGCCAGAGACATCACAATCCATTGTCTCCGGTAGAGGCTCAGCACCTCCTGGAAAAGTTCCGGGGGGGGGGGGCTCCAGCTCCCCAGCCCTCCTGAAGTTGACGCCTATGCTCTCTGTTGCTCAGGTCCGTGGCAAAAGTAAAATCAACAAAACAGGCTCACTGCATTTTACAGTGAACACCTGGCTTTAAAAAGTTTCTGTTCCTAATTAGCTCGGGAGGCTCCCAGAACTTCAAACCTAATAAACACCTCTGCTTGCTACTTCAGTAAAACCTGATAGTTTTGCACCTATTTTGTAAGGAGCCAGCTCAAGGTCTCCCCGAAGGGTTGAGACATACAATGTAAAAAATGAATTTTGCATCGTAAGTGCAGACGTGGCCCCCTCGATATTCATACAAACCTGGTTATATGGGAAATATACAAATAGCTGCATCCCCCTGAGATATATCTCCAAAGGTGCATTCTGTAACAAGTTAAATACTCTCTTCTCCATGTGTTATCTGTGCCTTTGTTCACCCCCAGACCGCCTTTTCTAGGCACATTTTAGCAAGGCAAGAACAGTAGCATTAGACAAACAAAACTATACCTCATCCAGCTCCTGGGGTGGTTTGTTGATCCCATCAGCCCCATCCATATAGGGACAGCAAAAAGGTTAAGAGAAGGAAACAAAAGAACAGAACAGAGCACAGGGTACAGTCAGTTGAAGAAACACAAGAAGGGCATTGTTCAAAACTGCTTAGCCCGTCAAAAGAAAACCAAACGGCCTTCTGAGGGCAGAACCAGCTTTTTAACCAGGGTGGTTCTTAATCTTGGTAGACAACTGCATTTCCCCCCCTTTTCCAAATTTGCTAGAAGAAACGGAGCATTTAAAAATGACCACAGAATGCTATGTTTCTTTTAAATACATATATTTTCACAATCTATTTCTAACCAAGAAAGTGGAAACCGTAACCAGCATGCATTGCAAGCCGTAATTATTTTAACCATAAGAGCCAAATCCAATCCCAGCTCGTTAACTAAACTGGGAAATTTGGGGCGTCTCTGTAGGACATACTCTCATTCGGTGCGAATCACAAATGACCAGGGACGGCTCAAGATACAGTCTGGTGGAACACCGAGCAGCCATGAGATGTCTATTGAAGTTAACCCAATGGATGCCACACACTTAGGGAAAAAAACCCTCTTTGGAATGTCTCCGGTCCGTGCAACTTCGTAGAACATCTCAGGCGACCATGCTGCGTCCCTGAACAGAATTTCCAGGCATTATGCGTGGCTGATCCATTCCAAACACAACTATCTAGACATCACTTCAATAGCCACCCTTTGGGAGTAAAATCTTCTACTGGAACTAGTCTTTGAAACAGATTTCCTGGCTGCCAAAGGGAATGTTTTTGGTGGAAAAGGAAAGAGGACACCCTCTTCCTTGAATACATGAAGCTGCCCTGTGTTGAATCAGACCCTTGCTCCGTCAAGATCAGTATTGTCTACTCAAGACTGGCAGCGTCTCTCCATGGTCTCAGGCAGAGAGGGTCTTCCACATCACCTACCTGGTCCTTTTAACTGGAGATGCTGGGGGATTGAACCTGGGGCCTTCTGCATGCAAAGCAGAGGCTCTACCACTGAGCCACAGCCCCTCCTGAAATGGTGCCCCTGACAATGTTCCTTAAATGGTTCCCCAAATGGTGCCCCTGGCAATGGTAAGCTCGTGCTTCTTGCTTCGCCCCAAGCAGAGAGAACCAGATTTTAGCCCTGCTGCTGACTATAACAGTATTTGAACCGGGGCCTAGAAAACTATTTCCTTTCTGCCCAGGATAGCGAAACCCTTTGAAAATACGAAGCTCTTTCAGACATCCTAGCCATTATTATCCCATTAACTATTTGAAAAAGCCTGTTGTTTGATTGGATGTTTGTTTCTCTGCTTGGTTTTAGTTGCAAGGGACTTTTTTGCAAACATTATAAGCATTTAAAAGCTGCAGATGCCTGGAACACTCTTGGGGATCCGAACTCCTAATCTGGACAAACAATTGGTAAGAACTGGCAAGGCAGTGCCAAAATAAAGCACGCTGAAAGACCTATTTGCAGATGTGACCTTTGCCATTGTGAAAATGTTACTTAAAAGTTGTATAAATTTTGACTCCACAAGCTGCCGGTTACAAAGAAAACTATTTACACAGTTGATTCAATCGAATGGGAAGAGTTGAAACTTAAGCATGAAGAACTGCCTATTCATACAGAAACGCACATTAATGCAAAGCAAGTGGGAAAGAGATGTGAAGAGGCATGCATCTCTGTGAATACCCCTTTTTAAGACAGATGAAAAGCCTGGGCTAAAGAGGAAATGAATACAGAAGACAACTGAGGCAGGTCGTGTTCATTACCGGCCAGGAAAAGCTGCTTGTTGTACAGTAAAGAATATAGATGGGTCAAGTGAGCTGCTTTGCCGCTTACTCAATACATCAAGAACAGCTCATACAAGGATGCTTTATTCCTTTTAATAGCACTTGTCTTTTCTAAAGGGGGGAGGGAACAAAAGCCTTTCATGCTCTGCTCTGTATGACTACTATTCCATATGCAATTTACTGGAATTTGCAGTGCTCCAAGGTCTGAATTTATTTATTTTTTAAATACAAATGGCCTTGCCCATCCTGCTGGCTTAATGTTTCTGTAAGGGAGGACAGAGTTCCCCAGCTGGCTACAGGAGGCTGTCGAGAGACCATTTCTTAAGGAGCCTTTCCTTGAGCCATCAAATCTCAATCGCTTCCATCCAGTCGAGACTATTTTGTGCTTGGGATATGGTGCTCACTTGCAAGCTGGCATTCCAACTCCAAAAATCCCTGGATAACAGTGATCTTCAGGCAGAAGATCAAGAGTCCAGTAGCACCTTAAAGACTAACAAAATTTGTAGCAAGGTATGAGCTTTTGTGAGGTCAGAGAGAGAGAAGAAGAGGAAGAGGAGGAGACTGAGATTGGATTTATACCCCGCCCTTCACTTGGGAGTCTCAGAGCAGTTTACAAACTCCTTTCCCTTCCCCACAACAGACACCCTGTGAGCAATGCTTCCTCTAAGCTGTGGAGTCTTGTGAGCAAAAATTCTACTTTGCGAGCTACTGGCATTAAAGTTGTGAGCGAGCAATTTGGCTACTGCATAAATTAGTTTGCTCTGGAGCCATCCTTCCTGAGCTAAGACAAAAATGTATGAGCCGGAGGCTAAAAAACTGTGAGCTAGCTCACACTAACTCAACTTAGAGGGAACACTGCCTGTGAGGTAGATGGGGCTGAGAGAGCTCTTTCGAGAACTGCTCTTTCAATAACAGCTCTGACAGAACTATGGCTTGCCCAAGGTCATCCAGCAGCTGCCAAGTGGAGTGGTGGGGAATCAAACATGGTTCTCCCAGATTAGAGTCCACGCACGTAACCACTACACCAAAGAGATATTGGATTTATACCCTGCCCTTCACTCGGAGTCTCAGAGTGGCTTACAATCTCCTTCCCTTCCTCTCTCCACAACAGACACCCTCTGAGGTAAGTGGGGCTGAGAGAGCGCTGAGAAGACTACTCTTGAGAGAACAGCTCTGAGAGAACTGTGGTTGACCCAAGGTCACTCCAGCAGCTGCATGTGGACGAGTGGGGAATCAAACCCGATTCTCCCAGATTAAAGTCCGCGCTCTTAACCACTACTTAACTCTTAACTTAACCTGGTCCCACTGCTGGACCTCCTGAGGGCACCTGGTGTTTTTGGCCACTGTGTGACAGAGTGTTGGACTGGATGGGCCACTGGCCTGATCCAACACTGGATTCTCTTATGTTCTTACACCGAACTGGCTTCAGAGCAGTGACTCACAATAGCTTATCCCCTGCCACAAGTTTTGTTAGGCTTTAAGGTGCTACTGGACTCTTGCTCTTTTCTACTGTTACAGAGAAGTTAACACGGCTGCCCATCTCAATGGTTATCTAGTTCGATTTCAGTCTAGTTGCCATATGAGTACGATCTTAATAACATGTTAACTACTTCTGTTACTCCCTTATAAACCTATCCCACCACTATCGTCATCTTCTGAGGGTCTCCTTTGGGTCTTCTAAGTTCTAGCTGCTGGCAACCCAGGTGATAGCCTTTTCAGAAGTGACACCAAAACTCTGGAACTCTCTCCGCAGGAAGATTTGTCTGTCATTTTCTCTTGCCATCCTCCCTCAGCAGTTTGGGGGGGTCCCTCAGCGATCCCTCCTTCCTGTCTGATGTTTTAATTGTTGGTTTTGTTATGTATGTTAACTCCGGTTTTAATGATGTGGTTTTTAATGGCTTTAACAGTTTTCAATATGTAGTTCTACTATATATGCTGAATTTATTAGCCACCCTAGTGCCCCTTATGAGGTCAGAATGGCAGGGTACACATTTTTGTTAAATAAAAAAAAAATGAAAACAAAGGTTGGGAAATGAGGAGCTGCTTTTGGCCAGCTGTCATTTCATAATGTAGCTGCGCTTTCATGTTGTTTTTAAATTATTGTACGTTGCCCTGGAGATCTGTTTTAGGAAGGAAATAAGGGAAATATGCTTTAATATAAATAAAAATGACCAGGCTTTTGAAGCACATCTAGTGGTGTATTCTCCTAGAACTAGAACATAAGAAGAGCCCTGCTGAATCAGACCATCTCGTCCAGCATCCTGTCTCACACAGTGGCCAACCGGTTCCTCTGAAGAGCCAACAACAGGGCGTAGAGGCTGAGTCCTTCTCCTGATGTTGCCTCCCGGCTCTGGGATTCAGCTATTGAATCTGCCTCTGCATGTGGAGCTTCCCCTCAGTCACCAGAGTTAGTAGCCATTGATAGACTTATTCTCTGTTAACTAATCTAATCCCCCTTTAAAACTGTTTATTCCTGTGGCCATCACCAGATCCTCTGGCAACAAATTCCACATTTTAATCACTCTCTGTGTAAAGTAATATTTTCTTTTGTCTATCCTGAACCTACTGTCCATCGGCTTCACTCGATGCCCTCGTCTAATATTTTGGGTAGTGGGTGATTTGATCATTAGGAATGATTAGGCAGGCCTCATAGATACAAACATTCTTCACAAGGTCAGCACAGCTCATACAATGTGGCTCTTAGCTATCCTGTTTAGGTTAACTATTCAATTTCATTTTCATGTTCGGTTTCATTACTAAAATTTATTGTATAAAATTGTAGTAATGCCACTGTGCAATACAGCTCTACAGCCTGGGGTCTTGAGCAACCACCATAGATACCGTATTTTTTGCTCCATAAGACTCACTTTTTCTTCCAAAAAAAGTGGGGGGAAAAGTGTGTGCATCTTAAACCCCCCCTCACTTTTCCCAAGCCACGGCACCAAGCGGAGCTAGGTGCATCTTATGGTCAGGTGCATCTTATGGAGCGAAAAACACGGTAAATACGGAGCCAGTTTGGTGCAGTGGTTAGGAGTGTGGACTCTAATCTGGGAGAACCAGGTTTGATTCCCCACTCCTCCACATGCAGCTGCTGGTGTGACCTTGGGTCAGTCACAAATTCTCCCAGAGCTGTTCTTTCAGGAGCAGTTCTCAAGAGAGCTCTCTCAGCCCCACCTACCTCACAGGGTGTCTGTTGTGGGGAGGGGGAGGGAAAGGAGATTGTAAGCCACTCTGAGACTCCTTCGGGTAGTGAAGGGCAGGGGATAAATCCAATCTCTTCTTCTTCTTAAGAGCCAGCCTAGACACAGCATGGGGTCCCTGCTAACCCCTTTAGTACACAGCTGAGTGTTTCTGAAAATGAGACACTGTGTATTTACAGAGTGACTTAATGGGTGCTATGAGACACAGGGACAAAAGAAGCAAATAGTTTTAAGGGGTGTGGTCCAGTTGTGTAGAGTTCCAGTAGCACCACAAACCTGACTAAATTCTATGGGTATGGAAAGCAGGATGCTTTCCCTCTACCCTAATGAACAGACGGGAGCGGGGAACTGAACAGAGGACGACAGAAAATGGAATGATCTCCTCAAGGTAGAAGGAGAACTTTAAAATTTGCCTGAAGAAGAACTTGGGCAAAAGAGTTTGTGTGCATCCAACGTAACTCATTGGGTTGGATTCCAGAATTATTTTTGCTAGTGGTTGCCCTTTCCCCTGGGCAAGGAGCTTTCCACTGGTGGTGGTGGAGGAGAAGAAGAGGAGGAAGAAGAGGAGATTGGATTTATACTCCACCCGTAACTACCAGAAACAGTCTCAGAGCAGCTTAAAATCTCCTTCCCCTTCCCCTCCAAACAACAGACATGCTGTGAGGTAGGTGGGGCTGAAAGAGCTCTGAGAGAACTACCCGTGAGAGAACACCTCTGCACAAATTTGTAACTGACCCAGGGTCACACCAGCAGCTGCATGTGGAGGAGTGGGGAATCAAACCCGGTTCTCCCAGATTAGAGTCTGCGCTTCTAGCCACTGCACCATACTGAAGGAGACTCTTGTACCAGGGAAAGGTTCCTTGAATGGGAGGAAGGCCCCCACTGCTAACAGAATAGATCTGTGGGATCCAAGCCATCTCATTTTAGTATACCATAGTAAATTATAAAGCTATTAAACGTATTTTCCCACTCTAACTCTCTGTTCAATACATTCCTTACCGCTATGCAGGCAGGAACACTTGTTCACCTGGCATTAAGTAAATAATGTAGAATGAACACAAACCCCCAGAATATGCAGTTTGTTTCTAAACTAGGAGACTTCTTTGAAAGCGCTCACTAACCCCGGCTAATAACAAAAGACGCCTATGCAGTTCTTCGCAAACTGGTTGTTAAGAACAATAGGTCCTGGAGTGTACAATTTTATAATTTTCCTAAGGTATAATTTATGGCATTGATCCATAATGACCATCTGGTTGCTCTGTTTCAACAAAAAGAGCTCTGTGCTTTCTAGGAGAATGCATACAGCTTTTGCTTTTCATGTTATGCCTTAGGGCTAAATGGCAGCAACACAAACAACAGATAGGATTAATGTTTAACACGTTTCTGTAGGGTTGCCGGCAATCTGGAGAAATTGGTGTCTCCCTCCTTTAACAGAAGCTTAATGGAAGGAAAAGGGCAGATGAAGCGGCCCTTGACACAGAGGTAAAGAACATCAACTGGTGAATAACATCCCATTAAGCAGCTGGAGCTGGGTATTTCCCGCCCCCCCCCCCCTCCCATCATCAGCAATCCTACCTTTATGACACTTTGTGACATACATTTATAATCTCTTCCTTTCGCATAACCAAAATATAGAGCTGGAAGGCACACTCAGGGCAGCCAGGTAACCTTCCAACAGCCCACAACCTACTGCTCAGGTTACTACGTATTAACACATGCACAGTGTTTCATTAACAGTCAGAAATTAAAAAAATAAAACGATAACCAAAGGTTCAGCAGTTAAATGGCATAATACACAATGATGCAAAACAGTGCTACCATGAACCAATGAACCATGAAGCAGAAATTACGCTTGTTATGTTAATTCTCCCCTCCCACCCTTTCACTTTAAGGGAGAATACAAGTGAGGGGGAGGGGAGGGCAGCAGTTTCATGTTTTGTTAACAGAAAAACATTGGGATCATAAGGCTTAACTAATGATACTATCAGCAAGCTGAGAAGCAAGCAAAGCGAATGGACAGAATGAGGTGCTGGATACGGGGGGAAAGGTAATTAAGAATGTGAGTGCCGTTGTAGACCAGGCTGGGCTCAAAAATCCTGTACCTGTAAAAGTTTGAATCTAGGCCTTCAGAAATTTGACTTCTCTCTTTGGGTACCAGGCTATTGCCCAAAAACTTGGAATAATAATAATAATAATAATAACAATAATACAGCTAGGAGGATTCTTTCCCCAGCCCTGATGTAGGGACATCAAATAGATACAGCAACAAAACTGAATAAAGGAAAAGAAAGAGGGAATATTAGGGCTGACAACAGTTAATTTATGAGTCTTAAATCTGAGTGCTCTAGGAAGATTGCAAGGAGACAGCTAAGGTTCCAAGCCAGAGCATCCCACTGACATCTTCAAGGTCATTTGGAAGAGCCAGAGAGAACAGGGCTGTACTTAAATTTAATTGCCACAGTAAATTAGCTACATGTAAGCTGGGATCTAGCTTTCAAACAGCACAACCCAAGATGGGACTATTGCAGATGCAGCAGCAGATAGGGACTAACTTAATTCTTAATGGCACTTACTGCGCAAGATCTATGGGGACAAATCTGGGACATACTCAAGAGGATGCAAAACAGGTATAGACCCTGTTTCATAATGTCCCCAAGCCCATTTCTATATTTTCCCCAAATAAATCAATCATTCTTATTCATTCCCAGGCATTTCAATGGGCCAAGCAAAATATTGCACTTACGTACAGCAGGAAGGAGGATGTCCGAATTCAATTTCATGAATTTTAGAGACAAACACAGTGGCTGTTTGAAAGTGAACCTCCTTGTGCCTGCAGAGCTCCTCCAGGAGTACTTAAGACGAGATAAAGATGATTCCAGTAGGAATCCTCATATCATCTGGATTGCCAAACCAAAAGAAGTGAACGGTAGTGGTGGGGTGTGCGTCACATCGCTCTGTTTCAATCTGCGCCCCTCCAGGAAGTGAATGAAAGTTAGACCTCAAGCAACCTCAGTCTACACGAAGATGCTCTAAGTCCGTATTACTGATGGGAAACGGGAAGAAATGTATTTCATATACTTCCCATTTTTTAGAAATGGAATGAAAGAAAATCTGGGTCATGTTTTATAGGGTCACACAAGAAAATGAAAACACTCAGAACCCTGTGGGTATTTCAGCCTACCTGAATATCTGTACCTGAGGAAGTGTGGAAATGTATATCCGCATCTTAAAGGTGCCACTGGACTCAAACTTTGTTTTAATGCTTAAAAGCTGCAGTGTTTCAGCAGAGCTATTTGAAGAGGACTCCAGCGAGGAGCTGCTGAACTGGAATTACAGTTTCCAACTCTGACTCGGGAAATTCCTGGACATTTGAGGGCAGTACCAGGGAGGATGGGGTTTGGGGAGGGAGCTTAGTGTGGATACAGTGCCCACAGAGTCAAGCCCCTGAAGCTGCCATTCCCTCCAGCTGATTCTGGCGGGATTCCAGTCCCCCTTTGAGGAGGTAATCCCAGGTGGAATTCATATGAGGACTTGATACTATTTAGACACACTAGGCATTTAGGATGTTCACTGCAAAACATAATTGTTCCTCCATACCGCTTTATCTAAACTGTTCAGATTCATTCTCAACAGTTGGAAACGGCCTACACCTACTGTGAGGTTTGTTTGTTTTTTTAAACGGATCCTGTTTCCACCTGTGCTGCCCGGGACTGGGGTAGAGAAATCTGCCATGTGGAAGCCCCATCACTCTTGTGCTGTACTGGTAGCCACAGCAGCAACCAAGAAACCGCATACGCCCGTCCTTGTGTGTTAAAACCATCTGAGGCTCCTGATCTGTTGATAACCCTCTCCCCCTTCCCCTGTTGACAACTCTAGGTATAAACCTACCCTTTGAAAGTGACACTTCACATACCCGACAAAGTGAGATATGACTCATGAAAGCTTACACCACAATAAATTTACTGTTTTACAGTGCCACAAGACTCTCTTTTGGATGCAGCAGGCTAACATGGCGATTTCTCTGAAATCAAAAAGAGCAATTGCCTACAGCTCCCCACTGAGTATTAATTTGGTTGCAAACCCAATTAGCTTTGGGTTAAGTATGAAGTGACCCTGACTCCATTCTAAGAAGCCCTAACTCTGTTTCAAAAAACCACAGGTCAACAGAACAGGGATGCCCCTGAATATTCCCTTGAAAGGATGTTGGGCTGAGTGAGGAAAAAACTACATTTAAGTAAGAAAAAGTTTTAAACAGAATTGAGATGGGTAGGAGAAGCCTGGGGTCAGAAGGAAGCAAAGGAGGACAGGACACAAAACGCCAAGCAAGAGAGATGCAAAATAAAATTTAAAAAGCTCGCTTGCTGTCTGACAGACCTAAGCACTTGGCACTAGAACAGCGAAATGTAGGATACACAGTAGGATGAAGGGAGGAGACTCACCGCAGCAGCCATGCTACGTGAAGTCAGAGGGCTGGAGGAGCCGTAACTACTCACTTGCTCGGCCAGCAGCTGCCGGCTTTGGATGGCGTTGTTCCGCAACAACAAGAACACGTCTGTTAAACGCCGCGTGGCCATGGCTTTAAGTTCCCCACAGGGCCTTTTAGGGACCCCCCACCCCTTCCCTCAAGACTCCTCAAAGACCCTTCGACACCCGCCTCCGCGTATCCTACGGATACCAATAGGCTCTCTCTGCAAAGGTCCCCTGGCTAGTTGTCCCTGCAGGGCAAAGGTCAGGAAGATCTGCAATTTGCAGCCGAGAACTTTTAAACATCCTCTCTCGGGGCTTGCAAAGGACGCCCCAAACGCTTCTCCTAAGACTCTCCAGGACGCCCCGCAAAGCTCCCTGAGATATCCCCTCTAATGTTCTGGGAGAGGCCCCTTCCTCCAGCCCCTTTAAGCACCCCGGGACCCCTCTTCCCCTCCTATTCCCAGTAGGTCACCGCCTGGCCCTGGCCTCCCCGCCCTGACTGCAAGCCTGGTCCTCGGCCAAGGCTCCCCGGGGAGGACGCAGCACACGTGCGCCCCGGCAGGCTCCTCTTTCCCCGCCGCTCGCGGTGGGGAAGCAGGGGAGGGACCTAGCCCCGACCCCCAGCAGTACCCCACATCCTTCCCTCCCGGCCCCGGATGGACCTGACTGCAACCGCGACACCCGCTCGGCTCACTTCCGGGTGGTGCGGCGCATCAAGAGCTCTCCGCTCGCCCACCAAACCGAGCGCGAAGGTTCCGGATGCTTTTGGGGACGGCGATAGCTAATTGGAGAAGGAAGGAAGGGGCCGTGGTGTCAATGGCTCTCGAAGGAAACTTCCGGTTCCTGACTGTAAGAGGCGTGGACCAATGTCATGCAAGTGCTTAAATCTGAATTTATTTTCGTTGCAGTGCGGCCTCTTTTATTTCCTCCCCCCGAAAGAAACAGAGAGTACACAGGTCGGTCCGTCCGTCCTGCCAACCTAGCAGATCGAAAGCAAGAAATTGCAAGTAGATAAATAGGTACCGCTTCGGTGGGAAGGTAACGGTGTTCTGTGTACTTGGAGTCTCAGGGTGGCTTACAAACTCCCTTCCCCTCCCCACAACAGACACCCTGTGAGGTGGGTGGGGCTGAGAGAGCTATTTCCCAAGCTGTCCTTGAGGGAACAGCTGGTGCAGAGCTATGGCTTGCCCAAGGTCATCCAGCAGGTGCAAGTGGAGGAGTGGGGAATCAAACCCGGTTCTCCCAGATTAGAGTCCACGCACTTAACCACCACACCAAACTGGCTGTCACCAAACTAAGCCGGTCCCTGGCAGGAAGGAGTTCCACTGCTATAGAAGAACACCCCGAGAAATGGGTTTCTGCTGAGGAGAGATCTTGCATTAGGCATTTCACTAGGCTTATCAGATTTCCTGCTGCAGCAGGTAAGGTCAGCAATCAGTGGGAGATTGCACATGCTTAGTGTTTTTGGCAGCATGCTGACACAATGGATGTCACTTCGAGTGCAACCTGGAAGTTGGGATGCAAGGTCTCCTCCTATGAGAGACCTCTCTGTAATCTCATCCATTGAATCATAGAATCATAAAGTTGAAAGGAACCTTCAGGGTCATCTAGTCCAACTCCCCGCACAATGCAGGAAATTCACAACTACTTTCCCCACACACACACACACACACACCCAGTGACCCCTGCTCCATACCCAGAAGATGGCAAAAAATCCCTCCAGGATCCCTGGCCAAACTGGCCTGGAGAAAAATTGCTTCCTGACCCCAAAGTGGCGATCAGCATTTCCCTGGGCGTGTAAGAAAAGGCCCCGAGAGCTAAGCACTGATGTAATCCTTCCTGCCCTCCCTCTCATGGTCTGCCTCAAAGGATGGTGGGGGAAATGGGGCAGGATCACCAGTTAAACCATAGAGTTTTGTGCAGATCCTTGAGCGACATCCTTAACGTCATGACATCACTTCTGGTTTTTTGCCTAGGGTTGCCAGCTTCCAGCTGTGGCAGGCACTCTGGCAGAATTATAACTGATCTCCAGGTGACAGAGATCAGTTCCCCTGTATAACATTGGTTGCTTTGGAGGGTATGCATTATTGCATTATACCCCGCTGAGGTCTCTCACCTATAAAACCAGAGGTCATTTCGAGCAGGAGCTCAGGGGAGCGCAGCTCCAGGAGTTGGTGCAAGCCCCTCCACCCGCGGGGGGATGCCTGCTTGTATCATGGCTGCAGCAAAATGACCCCTGGAAAGGTCCAGGTTCCTCCGACCAGCCTTCTGAAGGCTTCAGCCACCACTGAAGCTATCCTCCTGGAATAGTGGTATTTCTGAGGCTTGGCTTAGTAGCTGTCACCTCTCTGCCAGCTCTCTCTCTCTCTCTCTCTCTCTTTCTTTCTCTCTCTCTTTCTTTCTCTCTCTCTTTCTTTCTTTCTTTCTTTCTTTCTTTCTTTCTTTCTTTCTTTTTTTCTTTCTCTCTCTCTCTTTTTTTCTTTCTTTCTGACATACTTCCAGTGATGTCAGGTGGTGTAGCATATGCAAATAAGTTATGCTAATGAGCTCCTGCACCTCTTTTTCTACAAAATGGCCCCTGTATAAAACCCACTCTCCCTGGACCCTACCCCCCAGATCTCCTGGAACTTCCAAATATTCAGTTGGCAACCTTACCTGTATAGGTGAGGGACATACAGATGCTACTATTATTCCTTACAAGGTGGGTGAACATCAAACCCCATTTTCTTTGGGCCAGCATTTTTCACAGATGCCTAAAGCCTGTCTCTAAAAACAGATGGATCTATAGTCTTTGGCCTGCTATTTATGCCTCTGTCTTCCAGTGTGTTTTGTTTGTTACAGTAATAGGACTGTAGAGGGCGCTATATGGTAATAAGAAGAAAATGGAATGCTCTTGATATTTGGATTGTTTTAGTGTCTTGGAAGGTCATTAAAATGCACACACTGGTAAGCTGTACAAGCAAAAGGAAAGTCTTATTCTTTGCATATTGCAGTGTGGAATGACTAACAGTGCCGTCCTCACTGAGCACATGGCATGCCAAAATATGGGACTTTTTTATCTTAGATAAAATAGCGGATAAGTTTGAGAATAGAGACAAGGGGGAAAGCACCAAAAGCCAAATGCTTAAATGGGAACCGATTTTAGATAGTAACCCTAATCCAAGCAATAGACATCTTCCAAAAAATTGGATAAAAGATTCTACATTATACTTATGGTTGTAAACGGTGTTATGAACACAATAGTTACTGTTTAAATAAGATAAATAAGGTTGAGGTATATGCTACTTTTCAAATGTAAAACGACTGAATTTCATGATGATATATATGTTGACACTCAAGTTAGCAATGTTTAACATGTTATGTGGTTTTTCTCTGCATTAATTTTATTCTGTACCCTTTTAACCCTTCAATAAAAAATTTCACAAAAAACAAACAAACAAAAAACAGTGCCGTCCTATGCCGAGTTAGACCCTTCCAAGGCCAGAAACTTCAATGGACATAGGATCATAGAATCATAGAGTTTGGAAGGGACTTCCAGGGTCATCTACTCCAACACCCTGCCCAGTGAAGGAAATTTAGTGACCCCTGTACCATGCCCAGATTACAAAAAACCTCCAGGATCCCTGGCCTAATTGGCCAGGACTTAACTCTGCTTTGGAAGGCGCAATAAATCTCAGCAACCTGATCTGCATTGTTGTAGTCTTGTTTGCTTACCCCTTTTGACATTTGCAAATGAGCATAATTTATTATACAGATTTTTTTCACTTTGACGTTATTTGTATCTGGATTTTAGAGACGGGCAAAGAGTCATGCAAGGTGCTGAAGCCCTGCCCCCCACCTCTGGATTTTTATAATTCTCTGAGTTCCGAGGGCCAAACTTCAAGTTACATTGGAGAAATAGGCACAATTAATTAATTAATTTAAAATATCGCTATATATCATCTCTCTACCAGGCATAGTATCATTATTTTATTTATTTATTGAACAAAGTTTTGAGTCCAGTGGCACCTTTAAGACCAACAAAATTTAGTTCTGGGTATAAGCTTTCATGTGCACACACACTTCTTCATGTTCTCAGCCTCAGCATGGCAGATGATTTTACTCGGCACACAGGCACTTCTCCACCCAGACAACTGAGATGAGTCCCTGAGGTTGTCAGCTCTTGTAGGGCCAGTGGCATGAGAGAAGGGCACAGGGGTTTTGCCTCTGCCCAGTGGAGAATTCTACATCCCTAGTCCCAATCTCCCCTTCTTGAAAAATGGAGGAGCAGGAGGAAAAATGGCCTCTGTAGTAATGCTCTAGGGATTTCCCTTAGTTTCTGTGGTCTTTACCATGGAGATTAGTGGAAATTCCTAGAGTGTTACCCAGAAGTAGCATCACATCCTTCCCAAACTCCGCTGTCTCTAGGCACCACTCCCAAAATCTCGCAACATATGCCTAGGCAGTGTTGGGAACCCTACACCATATCGCCTCCAAGATCCAGGCCGTCACCAAGCTAACCACAGTTGCTATCCGGGAACCTGCATAGAGAAAGTATCCAACCTTCCCCCATGCCCCTGTGGCCCCAAGCCAAACTGCCGCCCCATGCAGATACTTTTTAGTCAGAAAGACCGCATTAAAAAAAAAAAAAGCTTTAGAAGGTTCAACCATTCATCTGTCTCTCTCATAGTGTGTAATTTGGACCTGAAATTCCAGCACTTGGGGGGGGGGGCATATTAATGATAGATAGATTCACTGGTATGGTAAGCCAGGAACCTGTCTCAATTTAGCAGAGTGCACGAACAGGCTACACGCAGCAGCAGCTTCTTCGTTCTGTATGTGCTAGCAAAGTTACAGAGCCACACAGAGCTACTTGTCAGTTTCAAAACTAATAAAGAGTTCTTTGTTTAGTGAACTCCGTTCTAGATAGGATAGGTGAGAGACAGGGATAGGATCTGTGCTAGTTGCCTGGATGGATGCAGATAGAGGTTGCATCCATAGAAGGAAGAAGAGAAGAGATTGGATTTATACCCTGCCCTTCACTACCTGAAGAAGTTTCAGAGCAGCTTAAAATCTCCTTTCCCGTCCCCTCCTCACAACAAGCAGCCTGTGAGGTTGGTGGGGCTGAGAGAGCTCTTTTGAGAACTGCTCTTTTTGAGAACAGTTCTGAATTACCTTGGGTCAAGGCTGGATGACCTTGGCAAGCCATAGCTCTGTACCAGCTGTTCTCTCAAGGACAGCTTGGGAAAGAGTTCTCTCAGCCCCACCTACCTCATGGGGTGTCTGTTGTGGGGAGGTGAAGGGAAAGGAGTTTGTAAGCCGTTCTGAGACTCTTAAGTGAGTGAAGGGCGGGATATAAATCCAATCTCTTCTTCTTCTTCTTCTAAAGAACTTGTGACTGTCCCAAGGTCACACCAGTAGCTGTATGTGGAGGAGTGGGGAATCAAACCCGGTTCTCCCGGATTAGAGTCCGCACTCCTAACCACGACACCAAACTGGCCCTCCAGTGCAAAGATGGAGAGCAAACGTGCCTCCTTCTTTGTGTGTGTGTGTGAGCGAGGGAGAAGAGTGAATGAAAGGCAATTCCCTGAGGGTATCAGTCTATACCTCAAAGGGACAGAGGCAGAAGAGAAAACAGGGAAGAAACTCACAGCTTGCCTGTCTATCTGTCTGACTCTTTTGTACCCTCCCCCTCTGGAAGCTGAGGCTAAGAGATAGCATCAGATTTTTTCTTCCAACAATTTCTTTATTTAATTCATTTATACCCTGCCTCTCTCCCCACTGAGGACCCAAAGCATCTAACATCATTCTCCTCTCCTTCATTTTATCCTCACAACAACCCTGTGAGGTCGGTTAGGCTGAGAGAGTGTGACTGGCCCAAGGTCACCCAGCGAGCTTCCATGTCACGAGTGGGGATTCAAACCTGGGTCTCTCAGATGCTGGTCCAGCAGCCTTTACTACTACGCCACATTGACACTCTGCATATCTGTATAGCCATCAGGGCTAGAAGCTCACTTTAAAAAGAAGAAGCTGAGATTCTCAGGAAGACGGATTCTGTACACAACGCCCCCTTCTGCATTCTTGTGGAATCACCCTGCCTGCAACCCCCTCAATGTCTTGGGCCCTGTATGCCTCGAGACCCGCCTCCTCCTTCGTATTATTTCATGAAAGGCCTTGTTGTTTGGGTTGGCTTTTCCTAGCCGAGGGTTGGCAGGTATGGAATAACTTTAAAATCCAAACAGTACATTAAATGCTGTGTTTCAAAAAAGGAGATTGTGTGTGTTTATTTGTCTTGGTTTCCTGATGCTTGCAACCCAATCCCGTGTGTGTTTACTTGGTGAGACTTGCGTCCAAGTGCAACGGAATTTACTCCCGACGAAGGGCGCACAGTGTGGGAAGTCAAGGACTTTACGCTGCCTCCGGCCTCAGACGATGGAGGAAGATTACAAAAGAGTTCTGTCTCTCTGTCTAAGAGGTTCGGACACAGAGCATCCTTTACCTCCCTCATCTGATGCTATCCCTTTGAAGTACATTGCTAACCTCAGGGACTTTTTCCTTCCTTCCGGCTTTCCCCTTGCCCACACCACTTTTGCCGAACTCTCCATCTTGGCAATATGAGAGCAGGATGCTTTCCAGTCTCTCTCTCAACCCATCTAGTTACTTAGATTAGACTAGAGCATCTGAAGAAAGGTTGAAGCGCTTGGGGCTCTTTAGCTTGGAGAAACGACAGCTGAGGGGTGACATGATCGAGGTTTAGAAGATTATACATGGGATAGAGCAGGTAGAGAAAGAAGGACTTTTCTCTCTTTCTCACAATACAAGGACTCGTGGGCACTCCATGAAATTGCTGAGCAGATAAAAGGAAGTACTTCTTCACCCAGAGAATGATTAACACGTGGAATTCACTGCCACAGGAGGTGGCGGTGGCTACAAGCATGGGTGGCTTCAAGAGGGAATTGGATAAACAAATGGAGCAGAGGTCCATCAGTGGCTGTTAGCCACAAGGTGTAGATAGGAACTCTCAATCTGGGGCAAGTGAAGCTCTGTATTCTTGGTGCTTGTGCCGGGGGGGGGGGGCAGTGGGAGGGCTTCTAGCATCCTGGCCCCACTGCTGGACCTCCAGAGAGCACCTGGTATTTTTGGCCGCTGTGTGATGGCGTGTTGGACTGGATGGGCTATTGGCCTGATCCAACATTGGCTTATCTTATGTTTTTATGATTTATCTCTCTTCTTTTCTATCTAGAAAAGGAGTTCTTATAATAAACTCCTATATTTTCAAATCTAAAGAGGCTCCGTGCAACTTTTGGAACGACTGAGAATTACTGTGAAGCTGTTCTCCTTTGGAAGGAAACTGGTAGCCCGACATTTAAGATGGATTAGTAGGACTTATTGTCCATGAATTTCATTGCTGCTTGGTATTGCTACTTGGAAGCACACAGTGCAATTGGAAACAATTTATATGTCACATGTGTCACCCTGAAGAAGGACCTTGAAACGGAGTAATATCTGGATTCTTTGTCTTTTTGTGACTTTGAAGTTATTCCACATTGTATATGGACCTTTTTCATATTTGTTGTACCATACAAATATATTGTTCAAATTTGTTTGTTATTGGTAATAATCATCATTATAGACTGTAGAATAATTAACCAATCCCAGTTTCAGCTGTTGGCCACTTTGTGGGCAGGGGGGAAGAGGGCGAGGTAGATGTAAATAACAGAGGAGGGTGCCAGGCGAGATGGCACCGTTGCTGTCCTCAAACAAAAGCCTGGGGGAACATCTCTGCCTTGCAGGCCCTGTGGAATTGCATCAGATCCTGTAGGGCCCTAATGGTGTTTGGCAGAGAGTTCCACCAGGTTGGGGCCAGGACCGAAAAGGCCCTGGCCCTGGTTGAAGACAGCCGGATATCTTTAGGGCCAGAAACCACCAAATGCAGCTTCTTGTCCTGGGGATGCAAGCCAGATTTCATCCCACCGTCTCAAAGTGAACATCATATTGTATATTGTCTTCAGTGTTTTCCTGACTTCCCTATAAACAGGTGCTGGGGTCAAACTGGTTCTTCTTCGAAGGCCAAAATGTTGCCCTGAAACTGCACGGTGTGATTTTGTCTCAATCTTGCAATGCATTGTGTTTTTCATTTTTCTCTCTTCTCCCACAATGGCTGCCAAGCCCCTGGGGGGCCTGGATGATTACTCACCCCCAGGTCCCCTTGCTCACCACTGTTCCAAGCGGCAATGGGAGGGTTTTTGTTTTGTTTTGTTTTAGTGTCGCTACATGTACTTACAGGAAATTCTTACCAGAAGAGACAAAGGGCAGATCTACCTTAGTCATTTCTGGGACAGCTCTAGGAATCTACCACAGAGTTTCTGGTGATTCCTAGAGCTACCCTTTGTCACTTCCAGTAAATACATGAGGCTGTATGTAAAATTTTTCTCCCATAATGCCGCGCCCTCCCACAGGTTTGTTGGCTCTCTGTCCTCGACCACTGGCAACTTTTAGGGATGGGACATGGGGAGGCAAAGTGTTGATTGATGTTGTGATGTCACTTCCATATATTGCTTTTGGTAAAACCATAGAGTTTTGAGGACTTCCTAGAGTATTGTGATGTCATGGCTGGGTAAATCCTGGAAGTGATGTCATGTTGATTGCCGTCACTACCCCGCCTATTTTTCCTCCATGACTCTCTTGAGCATGTGAAGTGGGAAAATAGGAGCATCAGTGGCAATACTCCTGCCTCAGGCTGTTAAGTGGCACCCTTTGAAAATGGACGTGGGAGCTGAGCTGGCATTTGAACCTGAATTGTAGAACTATGCCCTGAATGTGTCTACCAAGGTTCATCCCAGTATCTCAGTGTCCAGTGGAGTGCAGCATTACAGATACATTTTAAAACAGATTGATAAATGGGCAATTAGGGGAACCAAAGGACAGAGGCAGTTGATGAAGAGATTCGCAGGCCAGAATTTCCAGCCACCATCGATTAAGGCAATGCATGCCTTTACCTGTAAATACCACTAGGTGGCAGCAAAGGCAGGGGGCACATTAGTCAGCACCATGGAGGAACACAGTTGGCTGCCCGGCTTGTTACCCTCACTGACATCATCAGCCTGCACCCTCACCAGGGCAGCTAGCTAATCAGCTTTCATGGAACTGGATGAAGTACCACCTTCTCCCGCCACGTCCAACGGTGCTTACTGGTAAGGGTGGGGATTGACCTTCCGCCCTCAATTGGCCAAATGGCTGTTCTGAATTTGAACTGCTTAATTGGCTACCACTGTTAGAGGCCTCACTGTACTGGGTCAAATAAATAACAGACACAGAAGGGACCCCATCCAGGCTAGGGTTTCCAGGTTCTACCTGAGTTCCAGCAGGGGACTCTCAGGTCCATTCCGGGATCTTCTGGTGCACGTGTGAAGCGCACGCGTCACAATGAAATCACCCAGGAGTGATGTCTGGGGGTGATGCTCTAGTTTTTCGGCAAAACACTATAGTTTCAGCCCAATTTTACCATGAAGTTTTGCCCAAAAACTATAGCATCGCCCCTGATGGCAGCAACGTGATGACGTCACTTCTGGGTGATATCACGTCGCTTTCCGGGCCAGTTCGAGGTGGGTTCCCTCATGCCAGCCAGCTGGCTGGTGGTGGAAAGGGGCCTACAAAAGTGGGGGGACTCCTACCCAGATTGGGGGCCTGGCAACTCTAATCCAGGAAAAATTAAGTATGCTAAAATGCTGTACCACAGTTGCTTGGGAACATCTAAGAAAGTAGGCAGATTATGATGGGCTGATTAGGAGGCAGCCCATCATATTCTGCACAGGCTGCAGATTTTAGGCAGTCATCCTGGGCTGCCCTAAATGGGGGTTCATACAGTGGTCTAGCCTAGAAGTTTCAAAAGCAGGTATAGCAGCATCCAGGTCTGGGTAAGACTGGAAGAGTTTCAGCATGATGCTGGATATAATGGTGGATTTTAAGCTGAAAGAACAGGAGAGTTTTACATGAAGAGCCCGTGTGTGTGTGTGTGTGTGTGAATGAAAAGACTAGTCAGGACACCAGTTATTTCTTCCTTTGCTTCCTTTGATCCTGCTGTCTTAATTGATAATTGTGACGTCCACGCACTCCTGGAAGATTTATCTCTTTGCATCTGAATGTTTCTCTTTGTTAGCAAAAATGAATCAAGGTGATTCATATGGGGGTTAATACGCTAGAACACCGTCTGATGTGCCTTCCAGCAATAATAGTTCTAATCGAGAAAGGATCTCTTTCGTGCACTTAATGCAACAACTGCTTTAAAGATGCCTTTCCAAAGAAATTAATAGCCTTTGCGCATTTAAATGTAAAAATAACCAGTGGAATAACAAAGATATTTTTAACGCTCAGAAACACTGCATAATGTATATTTGCCTCTTGGAACTTTCATGGAAATAGCCTGACTCTGTTTTATATTAAATATCATTTCATCATTAATCACGTTAAGGAGCGGTGGAAAATATGGGGGCCACCAATTGGTGGTACTTCCATTTGCGATCAGCAGAGGGCAAGCAAGAGAGCTCTGTGCCCTGTAGATCTTGCTGTGTTTTCCTACGATAATAACTTTAGGATTTGTCCAGTACAGCACCGTTTTGCTCATTTGTATCTAAGTTTAGGGACTGATTGTTGACAGGATTTATCTTGTATATTGTCACTGATGCACTGAAAAAATCAATATATGGCTATTCAGCCCTCTAATTAGCTCTCAAACAGGAAAAGGGGTGAAATCCGGTACAATAAAGTAAAACAAAATATGATCAGTACAATCAACAGCAGGGTTCTCCAATGCAGTACCTGTGGGTGCCATGACATCTACCAACATCCAGAGAGCCAGTTTGGTGTAGTGGTTAAGTGTGCAGACTCTAATCTGGGAGAACTGGGTTTGATTCCCCACTCCTCCACTTGCAGCTCCTAGATGACCTTGGGCAAGCTGTAGTTCTGGCACAGCTGTTCTTGAAAAAAGAGCAGTTTCTGTCAGAGCTCTCTCAGCCCCATCTACCTCACAGGGTGTCTGTTGTGGGGAGGGGAAGGGACAGGAGTTTGTAAGCCGCTCTGAGACTCTCTTGGGTAGTGAAGGGCAGGGTATAAATCCAATCTCTTCTTCTTCTTCTTCATCTTTCCTTGTACTGCCAAGTGTTTTTAGAAAGTAGGTGGGGCCCAGTAGGGACTTTGCCCAGCAAGACTTCTGATTGGCTGTGCAGATTTTTTTTTAAATGTTCCTTTGGGGAGCAGTTGCCATGACAACACATGATTCTTCACTGTGTGAACGAAGGTGCACTGTGGAAACCATTTTGTGGCTGGCTCCACCTCCTGTTCTAGCCATTTTGCGGCAGCCATTTTGTGTCTGCCTCTGCCTCGCCGTGTCAGAATTCCAGAGGTGCCTACAGGCTCAGAAGGTTGGAGACCCCGATCTACAGTGTAATGACTGACAGCTGTACTTCTCTTAATAGCAGAAATCCTTTTCATACATTATACCTGCGTGTACTGGGAGCCTACCAACTTTGCTGAATGTGCGCACACTACACACAGTTCTCCTGATACGGCCAGTTGCCATGCTGACTGAACAGGAATTTACCATATGCATTAGGGTTGCCCGGTCTGATTGTTGCACCAGCAGGGGGATTTGGGGTCGTTCTGGGAGTGGGCAGAGACATTGCATGACGTGCATACATCACCTGGAAGTGATGCAGGCACTTTTGGGGAGATGTTCTGGTTTTGGGACAAAACTCTATGGTAAAATTGCCCTCTAACCATAGTTTTGCCCCAAAACCAGAGTGCCACCTCCCCTCCAATGTCACCAACACACCTATATCACTTCCAGGTGACGTCAGTGGGTCGTGCATGACTTTGATGTTTGGGGGGGTAGGGGGATTTCATCTCACCAGCCTACTGGCTGTTGGTGGGCAGGAGCCTGCAAAAACAGGGGATCCCTGCCCCTCCCTGGGAAATGGCAACCCTAATGTGCATTCAAAAGGGATCTCCAGCCTTTTTGACCCTGTGGGCACCTTTGGAATTGTGTCATGCGGTGGCGGGTGCAAACACAAAACGGCTGCCACAGGAGGTGGCGCCAGCACAAAACAGCAGCAATTTAAGTTGTCGATAACTCAAGTAGTAACGTTTCAACACTTCAGGCAGAAGCTTGGTTTAACAGGATGCCATTTAAAGTGATTTTATATATATTGTTTAAAAATACGTTCTTACATATGAACAGTTTACCTTCAGTCACACAGTGAGGATCCTTGTGCTGTGGTGTCAGCTGGTGCTGAAGCAGCATTTTGTAAAATCTTCACAGCCAATCTCCAATGGCCAATCAGAAGCTCTGCTGGGCAGAAACTCCACCTAACCCCACCCACTTTCTAAAACTCCTTGGTGGGTGCTAAAAAGATGCTGGCAGGCACTGTGGTTGGGGGTCCTGGCATACAACCTCAGGACATGTGAACGCAGTCCCTGAAAACCCGAGTAGTTGTTTCATAGGTACTGACATTGCGTGCACAAGCAATTCTTAAATTTGGCGGTTTGCAGAAGGTCCATGTGGCTCAGCCACCTTATTAACGTTAGGCTTGCGGAGACTGCCAAAATAGTTCCCACCCCGCAAACTTTGTTCACTATAGCATGAAAGGGAAAAATGTTTTCAGAGCTTTAGGCTTCCCATCCAGTCTCTCTCTCATTCTCTCTTTCTTTACATCTCATGTCAATTCCACTCCACGCTGACCATCTCCAGCCCTTTATTTTGTTTGCATGAAGCAGGGGAAACCCTCCCCCCCCCCCCCGGGGTTGTTTGCCTGTTGTTTGCCTCCTCTCTGATCCCACTTTCAAGTCAATACCAGTGGGGAACTAAACCTTGTACAGCTCCTTTTAAACTTTCCCCTGTGGTTCTAAATATTTTTATTCAGTGATCCAAGACTAGTGATAGTCTCATACAGCTAGACTCATGTTACTTGTAAAAAAAAAAATTAAAACAATGAGGGGGAAACAGAGCTTGTGCACTGATGAAGGGTGGAGGATCGCGGAAGGGGCAGAGTGGGCAGAATGACCTTGATGTGGGTGGGGGAGTGACCTTCAAGGGGCAGCAAGAGGGCTGGGGTGGAATCCAAGGGAATCTGTACGCTTCTGAATTACCTTCAGCTTGGAACCAAAACAAGGGGGAAATTGGCACAAAAGCACTCTCAGAAAACCCAGGGAAACAGTGCCCAGTGCCCAGAAAGCGAATTGAGCACTGAAGTGAGGAAAACCAATGCAGAACGACAAAGAAAACCCAACGGAAATGCACGGTGAATGTGAGGAAAAATACCTGTGCATAATAGGTCATAATGATGGCGACAGGAATAAACAGCTTTAAAAGGGGATTAGATAGATTGATGGAGGATTATCAGTGGATACTAGTCATGGTGACTGAAGGGAACCTCAACATTCAGAGGTAACATTAGGGGAAGGCCTCAGCCTCTATGCCCTGTTGTTGGCTGTCCAGAGGAACTGGTTGGCCACTGTGTAAGACAGGATGCTGGACTAGATGGACCACTGGTCTGATCCAGCAGGGCTCTTTTTATAAGTGACTCTTAGCTACCTATCTGTAGGGTAGGAACAATATTTTTGAGGGCCCCATTTCAGTTTGAAGTGGTATACACCAGACACAGGATTATGACCTCATGAGAACTAAGCCATGAGTACAAAAATGTTTGTGAACATGTACAGAGAAGTTCTTCAACACCCAAATAGTCTTTGGCCCTGCTTTGGACTTTGGAGAAGGCTTTTATCAACCGCTTGATCTCTGTGTCACCCTAAGTTTGAAAAGTACACCCTGGTGATCCTGAGCCAGTCTGGCCTGCACGAAACTCTCCGCCTTCCTCGTTCCAGCTGACTCTCTCCTGCCACGTGCAGCTTTTCATAATTGCACATCTGACTCACGCGAGCGGAGCTTAGTCATGGAAAATGCTACATGGTTCAGGGATGTTAGTCGCACGAATTCACTGGGCATTAAGGGCAAGCAGACAATGTGTGTGCCGCAAAAAAAAAAAAAAGCCTTTGTTAGACTGGTTGAAGTCAAGGGTGCTGAGGGAGAGCTCCAGCTGAAGAGATCAAAACGACAAGTCCTCTTCTGTCTGCCGGAGCCTCCTGTTTTAAAGAAATCTGATGAAAGCAAACCACATCCCCCAAAGCGGAACAGAGAGTCGCAAGAGTAGTTCTGAAAAGATACCGCTGCCTCGTTCATTTTCCCCTCTCTTGTGCTCAGAAAGTATTTCCGTGAATCATGAAAAGGCCAGGAAGATGAATTCACTGTCTCTCGGGGAGGGGGTACGGTGTTTGTGGGGGGTTATGCTTCTTTCTTTGAATGGATGCTAAGAGTGTGCTGCATCAAATTCTTGTTCTCCTTCCAATCCAGTTGCTTTCTCTTGCTATGGCTGATGAAGGGTGTTCGTGACCTCAGTAGCACTTTGTAAATTAGAGAGCCAGCTGCTTCCACATGACGATAATTCTCCCTGTGTCGCCCTCAAAGCCACCACAAATGCAGAGGTGTTCGCAGCAGCAAGAGAATGGCCGCAGGGTCGTTTCCCCCACACTTTCTTTGCCTCAACCCCCATGGCTGCCATTAGCCTCATTGCTACTGGAGGGCTTTAACAAAAAAACAATAATTGGCATATTACTGTAATTCACCTTGATAGCCCAGGCTAAGAACACAAGGGAAGCCATGTTGGATCAGGCCAGTGGCCCATCCAGTCCAACACTGTGTCACACTGTGGCCAAAACCATCAAGAGGTCCACCAGCGGGGCCAGAACTCCAGAAGCCCTCCCAATGTGCCCCGCCCAAGCACCAAGGATACAGAGCATCGCTGCCCTAGACATAGTATTCCATCTAGATGTTGTGGCTAATAGCCACTGATGGGCCTTTGCTCCATATGTTTTTATCCAATCCCCTCTCAAAACTGTCCATGCTTGTACCACCGCCACCACCTCCTGTGGCAGTGAACTCCACATGTTAATCACTCTTCAGGTGAAGAAGTACTTCCTTTTATCTGTTCTAAGCCTACTGCTCATTAATTTCATTAGCCTGATCTCATCTAGCCTCTGAAGCTACTCAGGGCCAGCCCTGGTTAGTACTTAGATGAGAAACCACCGTGGAATAACAGGGGCATGATGCAGAGGCAGGCAATGGCAAACCACCTCTGCACATCTCTTGCCTTGAAAACCCTTCAGGGTTGCTGTAAGTCAGCTGTGACTTGATGGCAAAATAACCCCAATAATTCAGTGCTCCAGCAACATATCAGTTGTCTTTGGAAAAATAGCCCCTCCCAACCCCTCCTGTGCCTTGAGCAGAGGGGAATGGAAGACTGGAGCAAGGAAAATGGCGCTGTGGTAGGAGGGACCAGCAAAAACATACACCTTTCTGTTCACACACAATGGGCAAAGGTGATTGGCTGTAGTGTTTCTCAGCCGATCATACGACCTAAAACCAGCCATTTCAAGTTGGAAGCTATGTGGCTCCTTGATAAAGACAGAGATTGGCTTGGGAGTTGTTGGGTTTGGAAGAACAAAGGACGTAAGATGGTTTACCATAGCACAAGCACTTTAATTTGTTGAAGGACATTTGTTGAAGGACATTTACACTGCTGGACCTTCTGAGGGCACCTGGTGTTTTTGGCCACTGTGTGACATAGTGTTGGACTGGATGGGCCATTGGCCTGATCCAACATTGGCTTCTCTTATGTTCTTATGTTCTTAGAAGCACTTTAATTTATCACATGAGTATTTGAGAATGGACTATTGATATTACTGTGATATGAGAATGCATTATTGATATTCTTGTGGAGACATATGCATGAGATTCATGATAAATAAGACACTTCACAGTTCTGAACCTCCAGGTTGTGTCTGGCGTTCTCCCAGAATAACAAGTGCTCTCTCAACTACAGAGATGAGTCTCCCTGGAGGAAATGGCTGTTTTTAGAGGATGGGCTATATGGCATCAAATCTCTGCTGACCTCCCTCTTCAAGCTGTGCCATACCCAGGCACTGCTCCCAAATCTCTGTGGTCATTGTCAAGCTCCAGTCTGCTTCTGGAGACAACTGGATGGTGAGTTCATCAGATGCCTGGAGAAATGTAATTGGACAAATGTCTCTGAGCAGGGTTCTTGTGCTTTGGGGGTCCAGCCATGGCTCAGGGGCTAAGCACTGGATTTGTCTGGGAAAGGTCCCAGGTTCAATCCTTGGTATCTCCAGTTGAAGGGATCAAGTAGTAGGTGATGTGAAAGACCTCTGCCTAGAACCTTGGAAAGGAACCATTAGCTAGAGTAGACAATAGCATTTCCAAACACTGCCCTAGTCAAATGCCAGGAGATTTGGGGGCTGGTGCCTGCTGACAGTGGAGTTTGAGGAGGATGTGATGCCACTTCCAGGTAGGGATGCCACGTCTGAGTTGGGAAATACCTGGAGATTTTGGACATGGAGCCTGGGGAGGGTGGGATTTGAGGAGGAGAGGGATCACAGGAGGGTATAATGCCATAAAGTTTACCCTCGAAAGCTGCCATTTTCTTCAAGGGAACTTATCTTGCTTGTCTTGAGATCAACTGTAATACTGGGAAAACTCCAGGTGCCACCTAATAATTAATTATCATTGTGTTGCATTGTGTGTAGAATAGCCAGGACATCCTAAGATTGTCTGGCAGCCAGAAGGTCTAGCTCTTTTAGCATTACGCACCACTAGGTGGTGAGCTAGACTTGTTTTTGAGGCAAGAAATGTTTCAGAGCTGTTTTGCCATTGCCTGCCTCTGCGTCACGCCCATGGTATTCCTTGGAAGTTGCTCATCCAAATACTAGCCAAGGCCAACCCTGCTTAGCTTCTGAGATCTGATGAGACTGGGCTAGCCTGAGCCATCCAGGTCAGGGCAGGTGTCACTTAAAGGTTGCCATCCCAACTTCCAGGTGATGCTCTAGGCCACATCTCTTAGTCTTTATGGTCATTACCATAAAGACTATGGGAATTCCTAGAGTGTCACTATGTGGAGACCATTTTTTCTACCACTCTTTAGTTCCCCAGGAGTGGGAAATTGGGGCTTGGATCCGGGTAGATCCAAGTACCAGGCAGATAAATGAGTGACCTAATGGACAATGTGCGTTTTGATAGGGTCAGTAAAAGGCAGCTTTATATACATAAATTTGCTGCTTTCACCCCTTCATCGCCTGGATTCTTAACCAGCTGCAAGTTTCCTGTGGCAGAAGATATACTGAATTGGTCTGGCAGAGTTTCACGAAAAAGCAAACAAACTGCACCAAGTCCCGATAGCGAGGGTTTTCATCTCTGTATTCTAATATTATCTCACCAGCTGTGAGCTGGAGAGGGGAAAAATGGTTGACTTTGGCCAGTTTGAATGGCCACTGTTGATTTCACTGTATTGTGTCATGTAACTTATGAGGTGAGGGGTGACGGAGCGACATGAAGCTAAGCTTCTCCCGCCCCCCCCCCCCGCCAATATGGCGACGCTGTCTTCCAGGCCAAGATGGAAAATGTGAGTCTTTCCTGTCCACAGTATAAGCGGCAGTGATTTGTGGGTCTCCGAATAATGGCGGAAGGGGAGAAGAGAGAATTTTATGACAAATACTTCTGCGGCTCACGAATTCAGATCTCTGTAGTTGAAACACAATGTGTTTGGGGTACGAACAATCCCATAATGCGGAGAGCATTCCATTGTCACTCTTAATGTAAAGGACTGTGGCATCTCCATCCTTTTGTGGGATGGATGGGACCCCCAGTGAGGTGGAGTCGCATGGGAACCAGTTGGCAGAAAGCCTAGGAATCTCCATGTGATCAAGTTCGCTAGTTTAGGTCTGAACTACACCTGCAATACAGTACAGTTCTGAGGTAGTGGAGTGAGCTGTAGACCACAGGTTGGGGATGCCATGTTTTATTTCTCCCTCACTGCATGTTTTATTCCTGCCACGTGTAAAAACTCCCTACCAGTAAAAGCACACCTCTAGCAAATCAGGGAGGAAAACTCCATGCTAGCTCTTTTGAGAACTGCTCCTGAGACAACTGCTCTGAAAGAACTTGTGACTGACCCAAGGTCACACCAGCAGCTGCATATGGAGGAGTGGGGAATCAAACCTGGTTCTCCCAGATTAGAGTCCATGCTCCTAACCGCCACACCAAACTGGCTCTCCAGTCAGTAAGGGTGGGGAGCCGACCAACCATCAACGTTTTGTGCCTCTTTCATTGTGGCCGGGATCAAATGGCAAAGCACAGAATGTCTTATCAAAGGAGAACTTTCGGCAAAGGGAAGGCCCGGTGGGGGAACCCAGACCGGCTGAGAGTCCTTGCCGTGTCACCTTTGATCCTGGCGTGGGTCCTCCAGTTCCCCCTGGCTGTGGAATTTGTTCAAAGCATACCTGAGGATACCCCCACAGGTTTCCAAATGTCCAAATATTGGGGGAGGGGGGGGCTGTGTCTCAGGTTTTGAGCTTTCGCTTGCAACTTACCAACCCATTCCAGCCTCTCTCTTCTCCCTCCTTCCCCCCTTTCAAGCAGAAACACAGTAGGAACCCCTGCTGAATAAACACAAATGCACTTGATCTTCTTAATGGCATTTCACGAGAAGGAAGCTTAAGACCGCATGAAGCAATTCATTTCCCTGTAATGATTTTATCAGGGCCCCAAGAATGTAATTTCTCGAGCACTGGGAGGACCGGAGGGTTTTTTGCCTGCAGAGATTAGAACCCGTCAGTCTGCTCTGACTCAAGATACCTGGCTGAGGTTAAAAAAAAAAGGGGACGGGGAATGGCAAGGGTGAAAATCATCTCAGCTTGCTCTCCACCGGCAAGAATTTCTAAAGGAAGGGGAGGTCAGGAAATAAGGGGGAACGTTGTCGGTAAGAGTAGCTGTGATAATTGGCTTGAGGGAATGGGGTAGCCACTGGACATGGCAGTTCAGCCATTCAAAGTGATTATTTTAACATTTATGTTATTAAATATGATATCCTACCTTTTCTTGTGGGTCAGGGAAGCTTGTGTGTCAGAGAGAGAGAGAGGTGTCAGAGAGAGAGAGAGAGAGAGAGAGAGAGTGTAAAGTGCTGTCCAGTTGCAGCTAGGGTTGCCAGTCTCCAGGTAGCACCTGGAGATTTGCCATTACAATTGATCTCCATAGGATCAAGATCAGTCCCTCTGGGAAAAATGGCTACTTTGGAGGATGGATTCTATGGTGTTAGACCCTGCTGAGGCCCCTCCCCTTCCCAACTCCTGCCCAAGCTGGGCCTGCGTGCAAGGAGGAGAGACATCCCCCTACACTCAGATCCTGGGGCCAGCCTCTCCTACCCAGTGGTTTAAACCACCCAGAAGGAGAAGCCTCCAAGCTGGGCCTGTGTGCGAAAGGGAGAGAGCTCTCCCCCACACGCAGATCTCAGGGCCAGCTTCTGCCTGGCAGTTTCTTTCTTTCATTCACTCTTCTCTCCCCATCTATTTGCTTTCATTCCACCCCTCCCCCTTCCTTCCTTCCCTCCTTCCCCCCATCTATTTGCTTTCTTTCCACCCCTCCCCCCCTCCCCCTTCCTTCCTTCCCTCCTTCCCCCCATCTATTTGCTTTCTTTCCACCCCTCCCCCCTCCCCCCTCCCCCTTCCTTCCTTCCCTCCTTCCCATCTATTTGCTTTCTTTCCACCCCTCCCCCTTCCTTCCTTCCCTCCTTCCCCCCATCTATTTGCTTTCTCTCCCCCCCTCTCCCCCCCTCTCCCCCCCTGTTTTTTTTAAATGTAGACTCACTCACAACTTTAATACTAGTAGGTCTTTTGGCTCTCCGAGTAGAATTTTGGCTCACGAGACTCCATAGCTCAGAGGGAGCGTTGGTCTCCCCAGGGTATAATGTCGTACAATCCACCTTCCAGAGTAGCCATTTCTCCAGGGAAACTTATCTCTATTGTCTGGAGACCAGTTGCGATTCCATGGGATCTCCAGTCACCGACTGGAGACTGGCAACCCTACCCTGTAGACATACAGTAGGGGGGCCCCATTGGCCAATTTGTGACTTCTGTGATTTCACTTATTTGTGATCCAGGTCTGAACCATACGACGCACCGTGTGAGGCTTTTTCACATGCCCTCAATCATGGTGCTGAAGAAAAGCGAGGGATGAGAATGTGGTAAAGGAGGTGGCACGGAAGGGGAGTTGTTGACTTTAATCCAGAAAGTTAAATTGTCAGTTAAGCTTGCAAGTAGAGTTAGGGCCAAACAAAATATTACTGTACTTAAAGAGTTGGGTCTGTGTTCCCCAGAACCAACTCATGTTCCCTGCACCTACAGGGTTGTTGTTGTTCAGTTGCACAGTTGAGTCCGACTCTTCGTGACCTCATGGACCACATCATGCCAGGCTCTCCTGTCTTCCGTCATGCTTTGGAGTTTGCTTAATTTTATGTCTGTTGCATCGATGACACTGTCTAACCATCCCATCCTTTGCCGTCCCCTTCTTCTTTTACCTTCAGTCTTTCCCAGCATCAGGGTCTTCTCCAGTGAGTGCTCCCTTCTCATTTGGTGGCCAAAGTATTTGAGCTTTAACTTTAGTATCTGGCCTTCCAGGGAACAGTCAGGGTTGATTTCTTTTAGGATTGACTGATTTGATCTCCTTGCAGTCCAAGGGACTCTCAAGAGTCTTCTCCAGCACCATAGTTCAAAAGCATCTGTTCTTTGGCGTTCGGCCTTCCTTATAGTCCAACTCTCGCAGCCATACATTAGTACTGGGAATACCATTGCTTTGACCATACAAAAGAGATCCCAAAGGAGCTTGGAACAGCACGCTGTGGGGAGAATAGGCCCTTGCCTCCCCTGCAAACATTTCTGCATGTGAAAACAGTACTGGTGGGAGTTATTCCCCTAATTATTTATTTGTTTGTTTTTATTTGTGTTATTCATAGTCTGCCTTTCTTTCTGAGACTCAAGGCGCATTACACAGAGTGAGTCAGTACAACCAACAGCATGGGGCATTCAATAAGCAATACAATAAGATTTGGGTTGTAGAACTTGTTGGAGTGAGTGACTCTGCACTGGGGGGCATTACATCACCCTAAGTGTGTATGGGTGTTATCTCCTTAAATGGGATGCCTCTCTTTGTCTTAACCTGCTGGGAGCTGCCCTCTGACCCCTCCTCTCTCCCCCACTTTGTCCTCTCACCCTTGCTACACATGGCCTTCCACAGAGACACAGGTCTCTGCAAGTCTCTCCTTTAGAGACAATGCCCTCATACTCCCACACACATGTTGCTGGACAAGCTGGCTGTTTGTGATAGGGACAGTGCTCTTTAGATAAGCTTCTCTCTCGCCTTCCGATTGCAACCTGAATGTGAACTGGATCTATTTGAACAAACGTAAGTTTACCTTTATCTACTGCACTCAGTATCATGCTTCTATGACTGGGCAAAACTCTGCTATATTAACCAAATATTCCAATAGAACCAACCAGAAATCTAGAAGAAGAAGCAGCGCAAGGTTACATGGGAGAGTCAAACTTACAGCAAAATATACACAGTATGATAGACCACAGTCTGATGTGCACAGATACTCCATGTGAAGCAGCAAAATTGGGGAAATAACTTCTCCCAGCATTGTTTTCATGTGGGGAAAAGGTTTGAGGTACAGCCAGGGGTCCGTTGGAGCGGGAGCGCACAGGAGCGCAGCTCTGGGAATGAGAAGCCCAGGGGGCGGGCACATGACTAAGCCCCGCCCCCTCCTCAGCTTCCCCGAGCAGTACAGAGGCGCAGCGCCCCGGGGAAAGCCCTGCTAGGGTCTTTATTGATTTTAATGTTTTGTTTTAATGTTTTGTTTTAATATTGATAATTTTATCATTCTTCCTTTTATGACTGTGTGCTGCTTTTCCAGAGACTTGCTCAAGGTGGCATATAAATTTTCTAAGTATACCATTTTTTATCTGGGCACATGGCACATAAGTACTGGAGAAATTTCACCAACCCTTCCGCAGCTTCCACCCCATCAGTTTGGTGTAGTGGTCAGGAGTTGGACTCTAATCTGGGAGAACCGGGTTTGATTCCCCTCTCCTCCACATGCAGCTGCTGATGTGACCTTGGGCCAGTCACAAGTTCTCTCAGAGCTGTTCTCTCATGAGCAGTTCTCAAAAGACCTCTCTCAGCCCCACCTACCTCACAGGGTGTCTTGTTGTGGGAAGGGGAAGGGGAAGGGATGGGTGCTGCACATGTCCTGGGTATCCCAAGTCTACTTGAAACCTGGTAGTTTCAAGGGAGCAGGAAGAGAATGAGGGTGTGTTCTTTACGCTTATTTTTATTGCACAAAGTATTGGATGGGGAAGGGAATAGAGGAAGAGCAGGTCAGTTTCACTCACCTGTGGAGTGGAGCCTGAGGGGTGGGTGTTGCCTTGTGACACACTTCCGGTATGTTAGTGAGTGTGGCATATGCAAATGAGTTGTGCAAATGAGTTATGCTAATGAGCTCCCACACCTCTTTTTCTACGAAATAACCCCTGGGTACAGCAGAAGCTGTTTTGCCATTTTCAGTAATCCCAGGACTGGATCCCCTACGAATGACAAGGGTCAGCTCTGTTCCAGGATAGGTTTGCTCTAGTGGAATAGAAAATAACAAGCAGGAGGACCTGTGATACTCACGCGGGGGGAAAAAGAAGCTTAACGTTGAGGAGGAGGAAGCACCCGCAGGTGAGCTTCTCTCCCCCCCCCCCAGCACCGACGGCGAGGCCTGGGCCCTCCAATCCTTCTCCCCCCCCCACGGGCACCGACAGCGAGTCCCGGGTCCGCCGATCTCTCCCCCACCCTGTAGCACCGGCAGCGAGGCCTGGACACCTTCCAACTGCTGGCCAGCTGTAGAGTTCCCAGAGGGTTCTTTGCACATGTGCAGGAAATGCTATTTTACTTTCGGGGGGGATTTAAGTATCTCCCCTATAGTTTTTTTTAATAGATTTCAGATTTTTCTGCACATCTGGGGATTGCCCCCAAATGTGCAGGAAAATCTCTCTGCCCCCTATGTGTGGATTTAGATATCTGCACCCAGGGGATGCCTTGGCTATTAGATACATAAATAAGCCCCTCTCATGTTTGGCCCTTACAACCATCCTGCAAGGCACTGTGGGCTGCGGGAGAGACTGAGGCCACCCGTGTTTTCCAACCCCAACACTCTCTGATTTAAAGAAGCATGTTCCCTTCTTATAGCTAGAGAACAAGTCGGTTGCTGGCATTGAGAGGGATTCTGCAGTTATTTATCAGTGGGCTTTATCATTTGCTTTGTGGCCTCTTCAGGTTGTTTGCAAATGACATAAATAACGCAGTCATCGTAAAATCGTATACATAACTAGATAAAACCAGTTCCGTAGGCATGCTAAAAGGTTTAGCCAAGACCTCCGTCACCCTTCATCCAGTAAAAACGTTTCAGCCAGCCATTTATAGGCAACAGGCGAGGTTATCTGTCTGGCCTCTTCGTGAGAGTGGTTCCTCAACAAGAGTCTTGCTATTGAAAATGCTGTCTTTCTAACCACAAAAATTTAAAGCAGGACATTGATTGATATCCTTAGCATACAAGGGTTGGAGCTCATATGGGAACAGGCATTTTTTAAAAGTGATATTCCCTCACGTTAAAAAAAAGAGAGACTACCCCTTGCATGTAGAAAACTTGCACACATCCGAGAAAAAAAGCTTATAACCTCTTCCCTTGAAGTGCTAGTTTTCTACATGCAAGGAAGGGCATTTCTTCTTGGGTAGCCTGTAGTCGTTCATTCCACAGTTCTACTAGAGCGGTGTTCTGAAGAATTACCCTCACCAAGGACAAAGCACGGCTGTGAGTCTGAAAAGAATAACACCGACCTTCCGTAGCCAAATGAGTTTGATTTCCTCGGCAGACTTCTTTGCGCTCAAATTCCTCTTTATCGTCTCTACAGCCAGTCCTAGAATTCTGGAGCTGCCTCTCCTAGAAAGATAGGGGAGTATTTAAGCGAGGAAATGGTCTCCGTTTCCATTAGCAGCAGCTGCTTTGCTTTTAAGTTAATTCTACCATCCTGGGTTCTGTTTATGAAAAAGTTGCCGTTCACTATGTTTTTCATCAATCAAAGCTGAGAGATGGCTAATGGCCCGGCACACCTAATTAGTCCTTTATAGTCTGATAAAGTTTCACCAGGACTGTAGTTTGTGGGGGAAGGCTGCTATCTCCTGTGTAGCTGACTAACAACTGGGGTTGGCCAAAGTCTCCTGGTGCGTGTCAGATAATGTTACCAATCTGTTCGGCGGCTGTTTCCAAGATGTGGGCAGCTGTAGGCAGTGATTACCCTGACACGGATGGCAATGCCAAAGGCCAAATATGGGCAGCTAATGTCGCTTGGAACGTTGCTACAGAAAGTGTGAAACTTTCAAGACGCCTGGCAGAAACCTCTTTGAAGCCGGGGGAAGCGGAGTCTGGATGAAGAAGCAGGCTTTTTTTTAAAAATGAAGGGGTGCAAAGGCAGCAATGAACTTGGGCTAATTAACTGGCACCAGAGTTGGCAGCTAGCTGGAATGCAAGCAGACAGTGTCTGGACATGGTGTTCACACGTGGCGGAACCGGGCCAGGAACAACGGCTTTATGGGACCATTATCAGGTGAAACAATACCGGATCTTCATGTCACCTGACCCCTGGCTGACTTGGTGACTGCAGTATGGCCATCTGTGGGGCAGTGCAAAAGTGCAGCAGAGAGCAGCGCCATTCTGTTCTCTAGCAGAGTGTTTCCCAACCTATGGGTCGCGAAGTCTCTGCAAGTAGGTCATGGGCCAGCCCTCCCTAATGGCTGCCTCTGCCCTTTTCCATTACTTTGTTTTGGATCTTGGAAATCAAGATCTGACCCTGGAAACGGGAAACGCTATCTTCCATGTCATACATTCATTAGTATTTTTTTCTTCACTGTATATACATGTTGATCAAGTAAACCATGTTCTGGTGGTCACTAGCGTATGTGAAAATCTTGGGGATTAGAGGGAGAAATGGAGAAGGAGAGGGTGGTCAGAGGCTGGAGTCACCCTCATAAGAATGGCTGCGTATGTCATAAAAACATAAGAGAAGCCAATGCTGGATCAGGCTAATGGCCTATCCACTCCAACACAGTGGTCAGAAATACCAGGTGCCATCAGGAGGTCTGCCAGTGGGGCCAGGACACTAGAAGCCCTCCCACTGTTGTCCCCCGCCCCTATGTACCAAGAATATAGAACATCACTTGCCCCAGACTGAGAGTTCCTATCTATACCTCGTGGCTAATAGCCACTATCGGAATGCTTCGAGTTCATAGTGGAGTCAGCTGCACCCTGTGAGCAATGTTGGTTGGTTTCTCAAAAACATCTGGTTAGCCACTGCAGAAAATGGAATGCTGAACTAGAGGGGATCAAGAGGGGCCTGGATAAACATATGGAGCAGTGGTCCATCAGTGGCTGTTAGCCACAAGGTGTAGATGGAATACTATGCCTGTGGCAGTGATGCTCTGTATTCTTGGTGCCTGGGGGGGTGACAGTGGGAGGGCTTCTGCCGTTCTGGCCCCGCTGGTGGACCTCCTGATGGCACCTGGGTTTCAGCCACTGTGTGTCACAGAGTGTTGGACTGGATGGGCCATTGGCCTGATCCAACACGGCTTCTCTTATGTTCTCTGTTCTTATGTTCTAGATAGGTGCCATGGTCATGGTCATAGTTTGCCTAGGATGCAAAAAAAAACAAACCAAACCTGGGCCAGCCCTGGACGGGTCACCATATCAAGTAAATTTGGACTTGTGGATCACCATACTGAAAAGTTTGGGAACTGCTGCTCTAGCAAGATGTCCGAGTATTGCAGAGGAGAGAAAGCCTGGAATCAAGACGTGCAGAAGAAAGGGCAGGAAGGTTGAAATGCAACCTGCAAATCATCCTTCCAACATAGAAACCTGATGAAAGTGCATTTGAAATGGCCTTTCTGCTTTTTCACAGGGGCTCACCAACCGCAGGAGAGGGACTGAAAAGTACTCAAACCGGCACATGTGTATTCAAGCCTCAAGCAGGCAGGTCCTTCCAGGACCAGTTCAAGGTGTTTTGTCTCGCCCCAGCCTGCTGGCCTCCTCCCAAGCATTAGCACAATAGAGAGGCTGAGAATTTCGCTGCGAACACAGCCAACCGTTGAACTTTCTGTATTCAGAGACAATGATCAGATGCGAACCACTCACTCAGTCTGTTCGGTTTGTGGAACCAGTTTGGTTTCGGAACCAGTTTACATTAGGTTGTCCCCAAACTGTGCATGGGCAGAGATGCTACCGATTCAAACTGGCCAGCAACCATTATCTCCACTAAGGACTGCAGTCATAGATGAATACCGAAGGGTAGGATTTTATTGAAACACAGCAGTAATGGATGACTGATTTATATGATTTGAAATAGATGGCCATCTGACAGCAGTGCTGATTCTGTGAACTTAGGCATATCACGAGATGGGAGGGCAGGAAGGGTTGCATCAGTGCTCAGTTCTTGTGGTCCTTTCTTACCCGCCCAGGGAAATGCTGATCGCCACTTTGGGGTCAGGAAGGAATTGTTGTCCAGACAGGGATCCTGGAGGGTTCCCCCCCTCTTCTGGGCATGGAGCAGGGGTCACTGGGGGTGGGGGGGAGGTATTTGTGAATTTTCTGCATTGTGCAGGGGGCTGGACTAGATGACCGCAGTGGTCTCTTCTGACTCTGTGATTCTGTGATTTAATGAGTAATTTAATTGTCTATTTAAACAATTGCCTGTTTAGCACTGCACTTATGCAGCAAGGATTGGACGGTAGTAGAACTTAATTGGGCTATGTGATGTACATGCGAAAAGCCATTTGCGCTGTACTGCATGGTTAGTATGGAATACAACGAAACAACTTGCCGAGCATTGACAAATGCATAAACAAATAATTGAACTTATTGTGAGAAAAATCTGTTTGCAAGTGGCGAACAGGATGTGAGCCACATCAGTGGGCATTCAAGCATCCTATCAGAGGCCCATATTCAAAAGCAGCTTCCTTTCAATGCCCGCTTCTTAGCTAGACGTTTTACTGGTGGTAATGAATCAATTCCTGTGCAGCTGCTGCAGTAACGTTTGCAGACGTTATTTGTTTCAATGTGTATATTGACGTGGTTTTACAGATTTTTTTAAAAAAATGTAAGCAGCCTTGAGTTTGAGAAAGGCAGAGTACAAAAACTTTTAAATAAATAAAATGGAAAGAGGTTACGTAACCCTTTCTTCTTAAAATCACTGTCTTAAATCTTAAAAACAGTCCCTCTCAGCTACTGTTTTGTACATGTAGGCCAGACACAACATGTGGTCCCCCTGACTTTCCAATTTCTTTCTCCCGAGTGGGGATGAAAAAATTGTTTGAGGGGTTATTTTGAGGTGGAAAGGGACCAAAGGAGAAAGAAGAAAGATTGGATTTATACCCCACTCTTCACTACCCGAAGGAGTCTCAGTGCGGTTTACAAACTCCTCTCCCTTCCCCTCCCCACAACAGACACCCTGTGAGGTAGGTGGGGCTGAGAGAGCTCTGACAGAAACTGCTCTTTTTCAAGAACAGCTGTACCAGAACTATGGCTTGCCTAGGTCATCCAGCAGGTGCAAGTGGAGGAGGGGAAATCAAACCCGGTTCTCCCAGATTAGAGTCCACACACTTAACCACTACACCAAACTGGAAAGCATAAATAATCACGTCTCCTTTACCCAGACTGACACCTGGCTTAGGATAATTTGGATTTTTTTTAACACATGGAAGCCAAAAGCACATAACTCTGAACCCAACCCCCTGCAATAGCAACTTACTTTACAGTTTGGCGTAGTGGTTAGGAGTGCAGACTGTAATCTGGGAGACCTGGGTTTGTCACCTTGCTCTGGCAGCAAATATGTGCAGGCTCCCTCATTGGGTCCCTAACCTAAACTAGTTAGAATATCAGCATGGATAAACAAACAGTTGATTCTTTCATGACTACAGAGAGAGAACTTGTAAATCTCAACAGTCTCAAAGTGTTTTCTAGAAACTCCATCTCCTGTAGATGGCAAGAAAAAGAAGAAGAGGAGGAGGAGGAGGAGACTGGATTTATACCCCACCTTTCACTACCTAAAGGAGTCTCAGAGCGGCTTACAATCCTCTTTCCTTTCCCCTCCCCACAACAGAAACCCTGTGAGGTAGGTGAGGCTGAGAGAGCTCTCTCGAAAACAGCCCTTGAGAGAACAGCTCAGAAAGAATTGGTGACTGAACCAAGGTCACACCAGCAGCTGCTTGTAGAGGAGTGGGGAATCAAACCCGGTTCTTTCAGATTAGAGTCCATGCTCCTAACCAGTACACCAAACTGGCCAAAACCATAAAGTGGTTACATATTCACAGGCCTTTTCCTATCTAACTAGGAAAACACTCATGTCATCACAGCCGGTTTCATCCATTCAGACTCCAGGAGCCAATGTCTGCATGGGCTTAAATCATCTTCCCTATCTCCTCCTGGGCATTTATACCTTCACTTGACGACGGGTTATCTTGCTGTTTAGAAAATCGCAACCTATAACCGTTGGACGGCAATATCTTCAGACTAGGGAGGAGATTAATGGCTTGGATTTTCCAACCGACTTGAAAACCCACCCCCTGACTGGCGCTGGTTCAAGCTTTGAGATTCCAGCTGCCTTTGCAGACAACTTCAACCCCAATGCCCCCTGCTATACAGTAGGGGAGGAATAGCAGATGGTGGATGATTGATAACAACCCCACAGCCCTGCGGAGGGTTTCTATTGACATTGCAAAGGGGGAATGGAAGCCACTTGAGCTGTTTATAAAACCCCCAGAGGGGGCAGAATTTTGGGGGTTTTTTTGCTTTGATAGGTATTAGTTAGCCCCCCATTTGCTGTCTTTTAATTCTGGAGCACGACTCCCCCTTAATTTCCCGCTCAAATTCCAAGCTCCTTCGAGAGAAACAAACATTTGTAGAGGCATGCTGTTAATTGTTGTACTGGGAGCTGCTGTTTACATTGTGATGCGCGCAAGGCCAAGCACGTCCAGCCGGATCTACCAGCGGTCAAAACAAGGCGAGCCTGAAGTGATTACCCAACAAAAACAATATGGGCCCATGTTCCATTCCACCTTGATTAATGAATCCCAATCTGACAACAGTAAAAATAAGATCTGGGCCAACTCTCCCGAGCACGCTCAAGGAACAAGGGCCGTTGGTAGGGGAGAAGGCGTGACCAATTTGGAGGAATCATTAGGATGATATAGCAGTTCTGTCTTCTTCTGAAAACATGTATAATGCAGATTTAATGGCATGCCTGAACACGATTCCCTTCAACCTTTGGGCAAATGGAAACAGATACATCACGGAGAGCATGAGCACCTTTTGGAATCTGTCTTCGTGGCCATTTCACACAAGGCCTGTCCGGTCATTACAGTTGTTGGTGCTCTTACCTCGCTGTACTAAGAGAGCGTGCTGCTCACAAAGGCCATTTTATGTGAATAGAGGCACACACGTTTTCAAGCTTCAGTATGGGCAAATGTGTACCTGCAACAAAATTGGGTTTCTGGCAAGAAATTGCTGAAATAATTGACCGGGATAAAAATGGGATCATTTTCTGAATGTGAATAAGATATGCGCAGCAGTGTTTAACTGATCGCCAGGGGTCATTTGGGGCCGGAGCATGGCAGAGCGGCGCTTTGCCAGCCCAGGAGTGGGCACTAGGGCAGCCACGGGCCGAATCAGATTCTTTGATCTGATTCGGCCCACCGCCAAATTGCTGCCAAAATTCGGAGGTGGCTTAAAAAGCAGCTGGAGGGGAGGGGGTTTGAGGGAACTTGCAGGTAGGTGCTGAAGCCACTCCTCCAAATACCCACCAAGTTTCAAGAAGATTGGACCAGGGGGGTCTAATTCTATGGGCCCCCAAACAGGTTGCCCCCATTGCCTCCATTGTTCTCTATGGTGGGGGAAAAGTAACATTTTTATTGATTTGTCTTTATGTGCTTTGGCTACACCCTGTCTTTCCTCCCAGTGGGGAACCTATTTGACTCACAGTGTTCTTCTCTCCTCCATTTTGTCCTCACAACAACTCTGCGAGGTATGAAGCAGCTTTATACTGAATACCTTGGTCCATCACAGTATTGTCTGCTCAGAATGGCACGGCTCTCCAGGATCTTGGCAGATGTCTTTCACTCACCAGATTGGGTTGAGAATATAAGACTAGTCCAAGGTCAGCCAGCAAGCTTTGTGGTGAGCTTTGTGAGGATTTGAACACAGGTCTCTCAGATTCGAGCTGGACATTCTAATATATCAGGCTGGCTCTCATGACTTATCTATCATGGTTTAAGAGAAGAGAGGAATATAAGAGAAGCCAATGTTGGATCAGGCCAGTGGCCCATCCAGTCCAACACTTTGTCACACAGTGGCCAAAAACACCAGGTGCCCTCAGAAGGTCCAGCAGTGGGGGCAGGAAGCCCTCCCACTGTTGTCCCCTCCCAAACACCAAGAATACAGAGCATCACTTGCCCCAGACAGAGAGGTCCTATCTATACTTTGTGGTTAATAGCCGCTGATGGACTTCTGCTCTGTATATTTATCTAATTCCCTCTTGAAGCCGTCCATGCTTGTAGCTGACATCACCTCCTGTGACAGAGAATTCCACGTGTTAATCACTCTTTGGGTGAAGAAGTACTTCCTTTTACCTGTTCTAACCTGACTGCTCAGCAATTTCATGGAGTGCCCACGAGTTCTTGTATTGTGAGAAAGGGAGAAAAGGACCTTTCTCTACCTGCTCTATCCCATGCATAATCTTATAAACCTCGATCATGCCATCGTTCCTCCAAGCTAAGGAGCCCCAAGCGCTTCAACCTTTCTTCATAGTGAAAGTGTTCGAATCCTTTTATCATTCTAGTTGCCCTTTTCTGCACTTTTTCCAATGCTATATCATCTTATTTGAGGTGCGGCAATCAGAACTATACACAGTAATCCAAATGAGGTCGCACCATCGATTTATACAGGGGCATTATAATACTGGCTGATTTATTTTCAGTTCCCGTCCTAATAACCCCCAGCATAGTGTTGGCCTTTTTCATTGCAGTCACACACTGTCTCGACATTTTCATTGAGTTATCTACTACGACTCCAAGATCTCTCTCTTGGTCAGTCTCCGCCAGTTCAGACCCCATCAACGTGTATATATAGTTAGGATTTTTGACTCCAATGTGCATCACTTTGTACTTGGCCACATTAAACCCCATTTGCCATGTTGATGCCCACTCGCCCATCCTTGACAGATCCCTTTGGAGTGCCTCACAATCCTCCCTGGTTCTCACCACCCTGAACAACTTCGTGTCATCTGCAAATTTAGCCACTTCACTGCTTACTCCCAACTCCAAATAATTAATAAACAAGTTAAAAAGCATTGGACCGAGTACTGATCCCTGTGGTACCCCACTGCTTACCTCCCTCCACTGAGTAAATTGCCCATTTATACTCAGTCTCTGTTTCCTTTTAATTAGCTAGTTTTTGATCCACGAAAGGACTTTTATACCATGACTATTGAGCTTACTTAGGAGCCTTTGAAGGAACTTTATCAAAAGCTTTCTGGAAGTCAAGGTAAACAACATCTATTGGGTCCCCCTTGTCCACATGTTTGTTTACTCCCTCAAAGAACACTAACAGGTAAGTGAGACAAGATAAGGGAATCCTTACAGAACCCATGCTGAGTCTTCCTCAATAGATTTTGTTCATCAATGTGCCTACTAATTTCTTCCTTAATAACAGTTTCCACCCGGTATCAACGTCAGACTTAACTACGATGATTTAACTACGATGGCTCATCGGCCTATCATAAATTTGGTTTCCTACAAACTTGTCAAACAATTAAAACAAACACATTTCAACTTGTACCTGTCACCGCATCTTCTAGTAGTGTATTCCATCAGACAATCCTACATTGTGTAAAGGCAGGCACTTCTTCACACAATTTAAAATTAAGAGAAGTTCCATCTGAAGCACTTGCCCCTCAGTTTCCTCTGGTGAACCAAAATTCTGGCGAGGCTGAAAAATTCACCTCTCTGCATTCTTTCCAGATTGCTCAGGATTTAATAAACCATGCTATTCTCTCCATTTATAAACGGTCCCCTTTACACTCTCGTGGTATTTTGATCTACGCTAAGGCTCGAGGAAAACCTCACAATGGATGGTATCTTGAGGGAGCTGGGGGGGGTCTAGTATAGCTTTTAAACATTTAAGGCAACTCTGCTCAACGTCTTTTAATGCTACCCCTGCTGCAGATTGTTCAAGATTGCTGCTGTGGGGGGAGCAGGTGGGGGCTGGGAGAGTCTCCGCTGCTGTGGGGGCAAGGAAGAAGGAGGCAGGTGGCTGGGAGAGCCCTGTCATGGCTGAAGCTGTGGAGGGGGAGAAGTGGACAGGTGCCTGAGAGAGCCTTGATCACCACTGCTACTGTGTGTGTGTGGGGGGGGGGGGAATCAGACAGGTGCCTGGGAGAGCCCCTGCCACCACTGCTGCTGACAGTGAAGGAAGAAGTAGATGAGCAGCAGGGTGAGCCAATGCTGCTGCTGCTGGGGGGGCGGGAAGAAGCAGGCAAAAAGCAATGAGAGCCACCACTGCTGCTGCTGTGGGGGAGGAGAGCTGTGGGTGGTGGGAGAGTGATGGGGGCCAGAAAGAAAGAGTAATGGTGTGGGGGGAGCAAAAAGAGAGACAAAGAATGATTGGATGGGGGCAGAAAGAGAGTAAAAGAGTGGGAAGGTGGGAAGATAGAAAGAGAATGAGAGAGTGATGGGGTGGGGGCAGAAAGAGAGAGAAAGTGACAAGCATGGGGGAGAGAAAGAGTAAGAAAAGGGTTGTTGGGAGGAACAAGTAAGAGACTGAGAGAAGTAGGGGAGTGCAGTGGAAACAAAGGTGGGGAGGAATAGCTGCTACTGCAAGTTTCTTGCGGGTCCCCACTTGTACCTTGTCTAATGCTGTGGATGTGTTCCTAGAAACAAAGCACGATGTGAAACAGGAGCTAATGATAACTGTTCTAATGGAGACGTGTTCACAGTATCACCTTTCTTGTGTATGAGGGGTCTCGGAAATGGCAGTAATATCAGCGAAGAGCTAGTTTTTGAAGATAATCACATGTTTTTCATTTGTAGTAAGTGGGCACCAGTGCATTAGATTGGAGCCTGCTGCATAATTGTCTGCCCTTATGTCACTCCTGTTACGTGGTAGCAGTGGAAGACGGCGGGAGGAGCTGTTCCTGGGGTAATGACCCTGTTTGTGACTCAGCTGGCATAGGAGAGCACTGATTGGCCATGTGCTAGCCAGAATGCACCATAGAGTTGCCAGCCTTCAGGTGGGGTCTAGAGATCTCCCAGAATCACAACTGATCTCCAGTCTGAAGAGATCAGTTCCCCTGGAGGAACTGGCAGTTTTGGAGGGTGGACTTTATGGCACTATACCCTGCTGAGGTTTTTCTCATCCCCAAACCGTTCCTTCCCCAGGCCCCACTCCCAAAATCTCCGGACATTTCCCAGTTGGGAACTGGCAATTCTCATTGGTGCAGTGCTATCCAGAATAGGCAGCTCTTGTTGGCTGAAACCACAGAAAGAAAGAAGGAAAGAAGGAAAGAAGGGAGGGGGGAAGGGGGGAAGGGGGAGGGCTGCACCCAGGACAAACGGTGCTCGAATATTCATAGTGTGTGGAAATTTCTCCACCTCCTGTAGATGGCAGCAAAGTCTGTTACTGTTGTAGGGGTCCCTGATGCTACCCCCCCATTCACATTATGGGGGACATAGGAAAAAATGCAATTTATGGTATAGACAGGCTCACTCCTCCCCGCTCCCAAACAACTAAAAACTTTAGATCTAGGTTTGTGACTGTCCAGTCCATCCACAACAGCTTATCGTCCACCATCTGGCAGAGGAAGATAGATACATGTAGTTTTCATTGAGCTGTTTTGTGCACCAATGTATTTTCACCAGTCCATGCAAAATATGTCTTGCATACTATAAAGTGGTAATGCTTGCAAAAAAAAAAAAAGGCAAGAGTCCAGTAGCACCTTAAAAACTAACAAAATTTGTGGCAGGGGAGGAGCTTTCATGAGTCACTGCTCGCTTCTTCAGATACAGCTAGAATGGGAGTCCATCTGGACTCCCATTCTAGCTGTATCTGAAAAAGCGAGCAGTGACTCATGAAAGCTCCTCCCCTGCCACAAATTTTGTTAGTCTTTAAGGTGCTGTTGGACTCTTGCCTTTTTTCTACTGCCACAGACAGACTAACACGGCCACCCATCTTGATCTATCTTACAAAAAAAGAGAGGGTTTTTTTTTATGGTCACATATCTGTCATGGGCTGGGTACCAGTAGGTCAGGAGCCAAGTCGAAGTCCGAGACAGTCCAAGGTCAAGCCAAATCAGGAATGAATTACCAAGTCCAAAACACAAGCCGAAAGCAGAGTCAGTCCAAGCCGAGGTCAGAGAGAGAAACTTACGAGCAAACCAGTCCAAGGAGTCAACCAAAAGCCGTAGTCAAACAGAGCCGAAGTCACGAGCCAGAGGGTCCAGAATCAAGCCGAAGTCAGACAGAGCCGGAGTCACAAGCCAGAAGGTCCAGAATCAGGTTTAGCTGATGCGAGCCGAGCGGGTGCAGAGCTTAGCTAGAATGACTTGTTGCTAGCACAAGTTGTTGGTCTTTGTGCTGTGCCTAAATACCCAGCCACTTCCTGTGCTTGTTAGCAGCTGGCAGCGAGGTCCCGGCTCCTCCTAAAACTCAGGGCTGAGTGCTCTGCGACTACGCATGCGTGCCTCTTTTCTCCTAGCAGCTAAGTCTTGCCTGGATCGTGACCTTAGCCGTTCCACCCAGGAGGTGAATCAGGTGGGCTTGAGCTTGGCTGTGGCTCAGCTGCTGCTGGTGCTGGGGTAATGCCCTGAGAGGTGCTTGCTTGAGCCTCCTCTGGTTCAGGTGGAGGCTCCTCTGGAGCTGGGGACTGATCCTCCACTGCACTTAGGTCTGCAGGAGGCAGGTCTTCAGAGGCACTCCTGACACTATATGGAAAGGGGAGGTGAGACTGCTTGTTCCCCCTCAGCAGCCTATATAACACATAGGGTTGCCAAACCTGTACTGGGAAACTCCTGGGAATTTTGGGGGCGGACCTCAGCAGGGATGTGATGCAATAGGGCCACCCCCACCCCCCAAAGCAGCCATTTCCTCCAGGAATGTTGTCTGGAGATCAGTTATAATTTTGGGAGATCTCCAGGCCCCACCTGGAGGTTAGCAAGCCTAATTAATGTGTTATTTTGGTTGCCAGCCTCCAGGTGAGGGTTGCTGAATATTTGCCATGGTATAATGTAGAGGGGCCCTAAGGCTTTGCTTAGACAACAATTTCTCCAGTGTTTGTAGGTCTAACTTGGGTCCATTCTGCATCTGGCATTCAGTCCACTTTTTGTCAGCACTCGACCTGGTTCCCCCTTGCCTTGGAATATCTGTTTTCATTGCATTGCCTTGGATCCTAGTTTCTGCATTGGCTAGTGTCAGCTTGTCATCTATTTTGTTTTCAGTGCTCGCTCCTGCATTGGTTTGCAGCTTTTCCTGTGTCAGTACTTGCCTCAGCAGGAATTAGCCACCGGAGCCAAGTAATTCATGGCGAGGTGATAAATACAGGGGGGGATATAGGGGCAAGGGAACTGATGGAGATCAATGAAGCCGTGTCAAGTTGTCAGCTTATTGTTCCCTTAGAATTGGAAGTGGAGGAAGGAAAAGGTGCCGCTCAAAACCACATTCAGATACCCCAGGGTAATGCCATACTGACTGCAAAGTCACCCCTGAACAGCCATACATCTATGCAGAAGGTACCATAAAACCCGATGAACAAAGAAAGTGAAAGTGGCATGCAGTGTCGAGGGAGATTAACCTCCCGCCCTGGCTGTGGAAAAACTGGGAGGAAACAGATGGGTGCGGAATCAGCCATAGACAGCAAGGAAAGAGTATGGTTTTGAAGACAGCCGTACTAGAAGTAGGACTGAAAGGGTAGGGAATTTGCAAAAGTGGCTGATTTGGGTTGTTTCAGTCATGCAATTTCTGCTAGTTAGTTGGATTCACGCCGTCTTCACAGTCCCCTTGTCTTTCTGAATGTGTCTGATCCTTGGTCTGGAACTGCTCTTATAAACATAAATGTTTTTGTTATTACTTCAAGCCCCTCTGGCCAAAGGCGTCAGTATGCAGAATTTCCAAGTTCCGTATACGCTGACAGTTTTAAGATCCAATTGCTGAGGGGGATGGATGTTTGTTTAAAAAAAGCGACCAAACTGTGCAGGCGAAAAACAATGCAAATGTATTTGCGAAAGAACTTGGCATGATGGGACCTGGCCAACTGGCAATGCGCGCTCGTACACTTCAATGCATCCAAAGAAGTGAGCTCTGATTCATGAAAAGCTTATGCTGGAATGGATCTTGTTAGTCTTTAAGATGCCACCGGGCTCCTGTTTTATTAAACTCCTACACTGTGTGTACAAATCCATTTCGCTCTGCCAAACTGTGCAGACAGAAATATGCATTTCAAACATTAAAAAAGGTAAAATGGATAGGTATAGGACAGTGTTTCTGCCCTTCTGTAGGAAGAAGATTCTGCCCCTGTCTTTTTGACACACATCTGTCTTCCATCCTAAGTAAAGAATGCACCTTATTAAAAAAACAGAGGGAATGTGAATGTTTATCCTAGAGAGCAATGAGCATGAGGTCTAGGGTGCTTCCTGAATATCTTTACCCCTGATGCCGTTCATTTTTCATGCTAGATTCTTCCATGCTAGATTCCTTGGTATACTTGTGAGGCAGCGCCTGCTCTCATCAGATCCCACCTGAGCATTGGTTATGAATAGCAGTGTTGTCTATAGCTTAGAAAAGCCTTACCGCATCAAGGATATGTTTGGCGAATTCTGAGGCTTCTGTATGACATCGCAAACAGTGTTGTTCAGACTGATGGTGGTCTGAAGGAAAGCCGGGAACAGGGGTGCATACACATGTGGAGGGGCGATCCAAAAACTCTTGGTAAAAAGATACTCAGCCTAAGGCTCAAGGTCAGCAGCTTTAGAGGATCTGGTGGAATCCTATTGTCCTCTTGGGACACCAAACTCTTTAGGCCAGCGTTATCAGGCCAAGTCTGGTAACTGGTGGGAGGATTGGGGGCAGGGAAATAGGGGGGCGGGGGAATGAGGTTGAATACACTGCAACATCACTTCTATGAAAAACCCAGAAGTGATGTGGGGTAGCTCTAGGAATCAGTGGAAACTCTATGGTGAATTCATAGAGTTTTGGAAGATTCCTAGAGTTGGCCTACATTATTTCTGTTTTTTTTCCTGGAAATGATGTTGCAATGTAGCTGACATTGCTGTCAGCTAAAATTCTCCCTCCACTGATCATAGCAGCAATGGGCAAACAAGGCTGCCAGTAGCAGCCCTAACTCGGGCATTAGCTGCAATTCTATCCTTTGGCCACCTATGGTGTTGCTGTTGTTGAAGCCTTGTACTAGCATTTCTTTCTCCCACCCTAGCCAAGCTTATTAATTTGCTGCGGAATTGCAGTGGGATAAGAAGAACCCTGCTGGATCTGACCAGTGCTCCATTTACAGTTCCGCAGGGCCTGCAAGACGGAGCTCTTCCACCAGGCTTTCGTCTAAGGAGCCACCTCCACTACTACCACCAACAATTGTAATGATAGATCCCGGCCCTTAGCTTTGACATCTGACCTGTGCCATCACTTGACTTAGGAAGACCATTGAGCAGAAAACCTGTTCGTTTTGTATGCCCTCTTCAGCACGCCATCTTAAGTAATCAATGAAACATCACCATAACTTTATGATGTTATTTGTAATTGAGCTGTTTTTAAATGATTTTATGTGGATTTTAAATGCTATTTATGTACCAACAAGTGTAAGCTGCCCTGAGCCTGCTTTGCGGGGAGGACGAGGTACAAATTAAACAAACAAACAAATAGTCCAGCATCCTGTCTCACACAGTGGCCAACCAGTTGCTTTAGAGGGCCAATAGCGGGGCATAGAGGCCAAGGCCTTCCCTCAATGTTGCATCCTGGCCCTGGAATTCAAATGCTTACTGCCTTTGAATGTCACCATGGCTAGTAGCCACTGATAGACCTATCCTCCATAAACAGCCTACCTTTACATTGTCTCAAGCTCCTTGGAAGAAAATTGAGATAATATATAAACAGTGTGAGTAAAGGAGGGTTTGGGGTGGCAGACTGCTGGCATGTAGGGTTGAATATTTCTCAGCATGTCACCTAGGGACCTACTTACCTAAGGGACTGCCTTTCCCCACATGTTCCCCAGAGAGCACTAAGATCGGGGTCCCAAAACCATCTGGCCCTTCCCGGCCCTAAAGAAGCCAGGCTAGTGGTGACAAGGGCCAGGGCCTTCTCTGTGGCGGCCCTGTACTGGTGGAATGAGCTCCCGGATGACATCAGGGCCCTGCGGGACCTTTTACAGTTCTGTAGGGCCTGCAAAACAGAGCTCTTCCACCAGGCTTTCGATTAGGGTGCTGCCTCCTAATGTTATAGCCCTGGCCCCAACATCAGCACCGACTTAACTTAACTTAATTAAATTTAATATCTAACAGCCTTGCGGGAGCCTAGACTGCAGTGGTAACTGACTGCCTGGATGTGGAGAGCACACCTCCACCACTTCTTAGCACTTATTGACATCCACGTTACTGGTACCTATGATTTTATATGTTGTGGTTTTACTATTTAAATACCGTGTTTAAATACTGTGTAAGCCGCCTGAGCCTGCCCAGGCGGGGAGGGCGGGATATAAATTCAATTAAACAAATAAATAATAAAATAGGGTTGCCAGCCCCAGTCCAGGCGGGGGATCCCTTGGTTTCGGGGGCTTCCCTGCCGCGGACCAGCTGGCAGGCAGAGGAGACCCCTCCCCTAAACAGAGATGTCACTGTGTGATGTCCCTGACATGATGACGTCACCTGGTTGGGGGGCGTTGTGGGGGATGCTCTGGTATTTGGGCAAACTCTATGGTTTTGTGGACAGAAACCCATACAGTTTTGCCCAGGTACCAGAGCATTCCCTGTGCAATGTTCCAGATGTGATGACGTCACTTCTGGGTGATGTCATTGCGTCGGAGACCTTGTGTGATGTCCCCGCCCACCCCTGACAAGAGTTAGGAGAGCAGGGCTGCAATCCTAGAAGCACATTCCTGGGAGTAAGTAGTGTAGAACTTTGGGGATATATGCTGTTGGGTGGAGCAATGAAATACTTAATCTGCATATTGGGAGGAGTGTGTGTAGGGAGTGACTGGGTAAATCAACCTGAGGAGGGGGAGGAGCAAAGAGAGGCCTAGTCGTTGGTCTCTTCAAGGACTGGTTGCTGAAAGGCCTCAGCTGAAGAGGCTTTTGTGCGGTGTGGGCCCTCCCTGGATGGACAGCACTTCTTCTGGAGGAGGTGAGCCCCCAGACATATCTGACTTTGAATTGATGCTGATTCCTTCTCTTGGATGGTGAGGAGAGAGGCCCTGAGAACTTTCCTTTCCCTGGAGGCTTGCTGCTGAGCAGGGGCATAGAGTTTTGTAAATTCGGGGGTGGGGGGCTCTTTAGCACACGCGCTCGCTGGGGCAATGTCCCCCCCCCAGCCGGGAAACCTCCGCACCTCCCTGGGCCCTTCCGAGGCCGCCAGCCGCTGCTGCCGGGGCCTCTCTCTCTCTCCCCTCCCCACTCCTTCCCTCTCCCTTCGCCGGGAAAAGAGGGAGGGAGAGAGAAGGATGGAAGAGTGGCCAGGCGGGGGGGGGGAGACACCGGCGGCAGCAGCAGCTACCGGCCTCAGAAGGGCCCCAGGAGGCACGGCAGCAGGCTCTACGTTTCCCCGGGGGGGGGGCTCAGTTCCCCCCGGGAGATTTCAGGGGAGGCTCGAGCCCCCTCGTACTCTACGCCTATGCTGCTGAGGGTTTGTGACTGGGCCAACTCCAACAAGAGAACAGTACTTCTGGAACACTGCCTACTGGACCTTTTGTTTGGGAAGGGAAAGGAGTTTGCGGATGGGAAGTACAATACTCTTTGTGCAGAACTGTATTTTCTTCGTTGTAATAAATAGTTGCTTTGCTTAAGCCAAGGTTTGTGAGTGGGAGGGGGCTTTAAGAAGAAGAAGAAGAAGAAGAAGAAGAGATTGGATTTATACCCCGCCCTCTACTCCCCAAGGGAGTCTCAGAGCAGCTTACAAACTCCTTTTCCCTTCCCCTCCCCACAACAGACACCCTGTGAGGTAGGTGGGGCTGAGAGAGCTCTTTCCCAAGCTGTCCTTGAGGGAACAGCTGGTACAGAGCTATGGCTTGCCCAAGGTCATCCAGCAGCTGCAAGTGGAGGAGTGGGGAATCAAACCCGGTTCTCCCAGAATAGAGTCCGCGCACTTAACCACTACACCAAACTGGCTCTTTAAGAAAGGAGGCCCTAAGTTTTGCCCTTATTTCCAACACCTGGGTTACAGTAGTGGTTAGAGTGCTGGGCTAGGATCTGCAGACCCAAGTTCAAAATATCTGCTGTGCTATGGAAGCTTGCCGGGTGACCTTGGGCCAGTCACACACTCTCAGCTTAACCTACCCCACTGCGTTGTTGTGAGGATGAAATGGAGGAGAGGAAGAGGACGTCAACTTTTTTGAGTCCCCACCGGGGAGAAAGGCAGAGTATAAATGGATTAAATAATCTATCAATCCATCTATCAGTCAGTTGAATATAGTGGGCCTTCTTTCTGAATAGATCCACTTAGGATTTATCCTGCATTGTGAGGGTTGCCAGCTCCAGGTTGGGAAATATCTGGAGATTTAGGGGGCGGAGCCTGAGGAGGGCAGGGTTTGGGCAGGGGAGGGACTTCAACTGGGGATAATGCCATAGCATCCACCTCCCAAAGTGGCCATTTTCTCCAAGGGAACTGATCTTTGTTGCCTGGAGGTCAGGTGTAATCTCAGGATATCTCCAGCTGCCACCTGGAGGTTGGCAACCCCGTGCCTTGTTGCAAGGCATGATGGCTCTAACTGTGGGGGAAAGGAGTCAGTAATGAGCTAACAGAGCCATCCCATCTAGACTGAAAGCCACTGGCAGGGCTTTTCGTGTGTTCCAGCATGAGTGAGTGACCGAGAATGCGCACACACGTACTGATCAGCCGGCTGTGATCAACACCTGTGAGCGTTCCAGTCTAACCGTTCCAACAGATTACACCCTTGGGTGTTAACTCCGCTCATAAAACTGGTCCCAGAAAACAACCCGACTCTCCCGTTTGCGAGTGAGTCAGAGGAGATGGCCGTTTTCTTGGCACAAAGGCACCTGATTCCTGGGCTTAGCATCTCTTTGTTGGCTCGGCAGGCCAAATCCAGCTTGTTAAACCCTGGAGGGTATTTGGCCTGCGAGCAAGGCAGAGCGGTCCAAGTGTCAGAGTGTAAATAATACGGGGGCAGGCGTGTGACTCTGCTCAGAGTGTGAATGCCAGGAGCACCTGAGAGCAGGGAAAGTGAAAGGAAAGTGGAACGCTCCGAGCAGAGAATCCCATTGTGAAAGTGATTTTGAAGGGTCCTGTCAAAGCCATTGTGGCATTTACGGTGATTGTTATGTCACACGGTCAAAGCGGGGAGGCGGGGAGGGGGCTTTCTGCACTTTCCCAAAGACCACCCAGAAGCCCAGCAGGTTTTGGTGATTGGATTTGCAATGTGGAGTGACTAACACACAGGCTCTTTGCATGCCGTTCAAAAATAATACGCCAGGGAAGTGAGCCGCAGGGAGAGACCACAGGGATCTGAAGCGTGTTTTCCGTTCTTGTTGGAAAACAGACGGCTCTTGCTCACACCAAGAATTCGGTCTCTGTAAGCTGAGAATGGTTCCCCAGAGAATGCCTTCTAGGCTTTCCACCCTGAATCGGTTTGGTGTAGTGGTTAGGAGCATGGACTCTAATCTGGGAGAACCGGGTTGGATTCCCCACTCCTTCACATGCAGCTGCTGGTGTGACCTTGGGCCAGTCATAAGTTCTTTTGGAGTTGTTTGCTCAAAGGCAGTTCTTGAGAGAGCTCTCTCAGCCCTCTCTCACTCTAGAGGGAGCATTACCACAGGGTGTCTGTTGTGGGGAGAGGAAGGGAAAGGGATCGTAAACCGCTCTGAGACTCCTTTGGGTAGTGAAGGGCAGGGTATAAATCCAGTCTCTTCTTTTCTTCTTCTTCCTCTTCTTCGGACAGACCAGACCACAGTGGGTCTGAACCAAGGAAGCAGATGGAATCAGGCAGGGCTGAAGGAATTGCCTATGACTGAAAACACAGAAAAGAGGTCAGATTATGAGAGAAGAAACCAATTTAGTGTTCCAGCCCAAGGGTTTCTTTCCAGGTCACAGACCAACACCCATCGGTCACTTCCTGGGCATGTTCTAATGCAGATATCTTTCTGTTATCTTGGGTTTCAGGTGGGGAGCTGGGTTGGTCTGCAGCAGAAAAGCAAGACTCAAGTCCAGTAGCACCTTAGAGATCAACAAGATTTCCAGGCTATGGGCATTCAGTAGTTACCGCTCCCTTCTTCAGATGCAGGTAACTTGATGGAATTTTCCAACGACATTATGCTACTGTCTCCTCGACAGTTGAGGCATGGCCCGATAGCATCTGTGCTCTGTCTTTTTCAACTATGTGCTGCTTTCTGGTTAATTGAAGGCATGAATGCATGAAGCTGGCTTATACTGAACCAGGCCATTGGTCCATCAAGGGCAGTATCGTCTACTCCAACTGGCAGCGGCTCTCCAGGTTCTCCAGCAGAGGTCTTTCTCATCACCATCCGCTTGGTCCTTTTAACTGGAGATGCTCGAGACTAAACCTGGGACCTTCTCCGTGCCAAGCAGATGATCTACCACTGAGCCATGGCTAGGGTTGCCAGGCCCCGCTGGAGGTGGGGGATCCCTCACCCACCAGGCCCCTCCCCCCCACCGCTGATCAGCAGGCTGGCGGTGGTGGGGGGACTTACCAGGAGCGGGAGGGAGGCCCAGGCTATATCACCAGCAATGTGGCAACACCATTTTTTGGCATGTACCGGGAGTGATGCCATCATGTCCGCAGCGTCCAGGTGGTGCTCTGGTCTTTGAACAAAAAGAGGAGGAGGAAGAGAGGGGGAGATTGGATTTATACCCCACCCTTCACTACCCAAAGGAGTCTCAGAGTGGCTTACGATCTCCCTTCCCTTCCCCTCCCCACAACAGGCACCCTGCAAGGTAGGCGGGGCTGAGAGAGCTCTTTCAAGAACTGCTCTTTCAAGAACAGCTGTGCCAGAACTATGGCTTGCCCAAGGTCATCCAGCAGCTGCAAGTGGAGGAGTGGGGAATCAAACCTGGTTCTCCCGGATTAGAGTCCGCGCACTTAACCACTACACCAAACTGGCTGTATGGTAGGAACCATTTTTACCATTTAGCGTTTTTGCCCAAATGCCGGAGCATCGTTGGGACAACCCAGTATGATGACGCCATTTATGGTACATGCTAAAAATGGCATCACCACATCACTGGCAATGTAGCCTGGGCCTCCCTCCCACTTCTGGTAAATCCCCCCTGTCCCCAAGTGGTTGCCAGAAAGGATCTGGCAACCCTGGCCACAGCCTCTTGTCATTCCAAGGTTCTGTCAGCATTTGCAATCAGATATTCTCCTGAGCCTCAACTGGCTGTGTTGGTGTTCCTCTAGATGAATGCCAAGAGCAAGCTGTTGTTGAGACTGGGTGAATTCAGGTCATGGGAGGGAGCGGCAGCGGCTTGTGTATCCCACACTTAACCTGTAATTGAGAAATACCTGCTTTAAGGGGCAACACGCCTTAAAACCCACAAAACATTGGCATTAATTTGCTAACTGTGGGGAATAAAGCCTTTCCATTGATTAATAGCTCTTTTTCTTTGTGTTGTAGCTTTTCATAGACAAGTTTGAGCAAACACTTGAGTTCCGGAGCCACTCAGATGGCTTTCTGCTTGATCCAAAAACAACCATCAAGTCATCCAAACTCTGGAGTTTGTACACCTCAGTTGGCTGACTTGGTGTTCTGATTCCCTTGTTGACCGTGAGCCTCTCCCTGACTCTGTTGGGGACGAAGTGTTCCTAAAATCACACCTTGCCTGGGTAGAACTAACATGCAGATGGCTGGCCCATGGCCAGTTAGTGAACTGGAGAATTTTTCTGATGTATCGTGCCCAGGGGTCATTTCGTAGAAAAAGAGGTGCAGGAGCTCATTAGCATAACTCATTAGCATAACTTATTTGCATACGCGACACCACCTGACATCACCGGAAGTATGTCGGAAGGAAGGAAGGAAAGAAAGAAGAAAAGAAAGAAAGCTGGCAGAGAGGAGACAGCTACTAATCCAAGCCTCAGAAATTTATTTATTTATTTATTTATTTAATTCGACTTCTAGGCTGCTCTCCCCACACAGCAGGCTCAGAGCGGCTTACACAATTAGGTACTATTCTGGGAGGATAGCTTCAGTGGTGGCTGAAGCCTTCAGAAGGCTGCTCGGAGGAACAAGGACCTTTCCAGGGGACGAGGTCATTTTGCTGCAGCCATGACACAAGCAGGCATTCCCCCACAGGCGGGGGGGGGGGGGGCTGGCACCAACTCCCAGAGCTGAGCTCCCCCGAGCTGCTCGAAATGACCCCTGATCTTGCCCCATAAAACCATCTGTTTTTCATTCTGCCATTCATTCTGAGACCCCAAAATATGTTTCTTGTAGATGTGGCATGTCACCATGTGGGTGAACTGATGCTATCCATCCTATCTTCTGCTCTCTGGTACACAAGATAAGGGTCAGTAACCAACTGGACCCTGACCTGGATGGCCCAGGCTAGCCTGATCTCATCAGATCCTGGAAGCTAAGCAGGGTTAGCCCTGGTCAGTATTTGGATGGGAGACCAGGGTTGCTACACAGAGGCAGTCCTTGGCAAACCATCTCTGTCCCTCTGTTGCCTTGAGAACCCTACAGAGTCACCATAACTGTGACGTGATGGAACTTGATAGAACTTTCCATCACTGACAACCAAATGAATGTTGTAAATGGTAGGTAAATAGATCATTTTCACAGAGTAGAGGAGAAAGGGGTGGAGTTTTCCAAGGGCATCTATGGGCTATTTAATTTGTTTATCAATACGCTGGACTCGGGGGATGGCCAAGAAACGGCCGAATTGCAGAAGACAGCAAGTGGGTCAGGGTTGGTGAGAACCATGTGTTCAGTATAAATAACTGGGAAGTGATTCACACGAAGGCAAACTTTCCCCCCTAGCTTCACATATTTACTGGTTGAGGCTCCGTTGTCAATCACCAGGACATCCAGGAGAGAGGTCTTGAGTTAATGGTAGATAGGTCAATGAAAACTTCTGTTCACGGGGCAGCAGCTAATTAGGTTTGGCTGGCATCCTCCCATGGGCCTTCAGAATGGATTTTAGTCCTTAACACTGAGGAAAAACCTGAAGAGGATTTTGAGAGGGGTTTTTCTTTTTAGGTTGAATGGAACATAACTGGGTGTGTGTAAGTGCCGCCAAGTCACCTCGGACTTACAGCCACCTTATGAATTAACATCCTCCAGAACATCCTATCATTAACAGTCTCGCTCCGGTCTTGCAAAATGAAGGCTGTGGCTTCCTTCATAGAGTCAATCCATCTTGCGTTGGGTCTTCCACTTTTCCTGCTGCTTTCAACTTTTCCTAGCATTATTGTCTTTTCTGGTGACCAAAGTATGATTGCCCCAGTTTAGTCATTTTGGCTTCTAGGGAGTTGTTCAGACTTGATTTGGTCTAGAACCCACTGATTTGTCTTTTTGGCAGTCCACAGTATCTGTAAAACTCTCTGCCAACAGTGCATTGCAAATGAATCAGCTTTCTTCCTGTTGGCTTTTAGAGCAGCACAAATATTTAGGATCAAAAGGTTTGTATAATATATGCAGGGCTCATTTCGTAGCAGGAGCTCCTTTGCATATTAGGCCACACTCCCCTAATGTAGCCAATCTCTAAGCGCTTACAGAGCCCTTCTTACGGGGGCTACTGTAAGCTCTTGGAGGATTGACTACATCAGGGGGGTGTAGCTTAATATGCAGAGGAGCTCCTGCTACGAAATGAGCCCTGAATATATGGAACACATGCCTACAGGAGTTATGGGAGGTCAGTGAAAAAGTGAGGATGAGTGATATGAGGTAGGAAATTTTAGTTTAGATGGAAGGAAGTGAACTCACTGGAAAGGGAAGAGTTGGGTGATCTGATCTTTGACCTGGATATGAGATCTAGGGTTGCCAGGTCCTACCTGGCAGCTGGCGGCGGGATCCTTGGTCCTTTCAGGGATGTTCTGCTGTGCACTTGAAGACATCACCCAGAAGTGACATCACTGATGTTGGGGGGGACACTCTAGTCTTTCAGCAAAACTCTGTGGTTTGTAGCCGATTTTAACATAGAATTTTGCCCATAGAGCATTGTCGCACAATGCCAGTGATGTGATGACATTACTTCCGGGTGACATCATCATGTTTCCTTTCGTGCCAGTTGGGGGTGGGATTTCCCCTGCCAGCCAGCTGGCCAGTGGCAGGGAAGCATCCTACAAAAGTGGGGTTTCCCCCTCCCCTAGTGGGGGTCTGACAACCCTAGTGAGGTCACTGGATGTATATTGCAACTCTGCTGAGCTCCCTTCCCAAATTCCACTCTTTCCAGGCACCGCCCCCAAATCTCCAAGAATTTCCCAAGCCAGAGTTGGCAACCTTATTTCCTATAAGTATCTGGCTGGCCACTGTGGGAAACAGGATATTAGACTAGGAGGGCCTCTTCTTATAAGAAGCCCCCTGCTGGATCAGACCAGTGATCCATCCAGTCCAGCATCCTGTCTCACACAGTGGCCAACCAGTTCCTCTGGAGGGCCAACAACAGGGCATAGAGGCCGAGGCCTTCCCCTGATGTTGCCTCCTGGCTCTGTGATTCAGAGGTTTACTGTCTCTGAATGTAAAGGTTCCCCTCAGTCATAGTAGCCATTGATAGACTTATCCTCCATGAATCTATCTAGTCCCCCTTTAAAGCTGTTCATTCTTGTGGCCATAACGACATCCTCTGGCAACAAATTCCACATTTTAATCACTCTCTGTGTAAAGTAGTATTTTGTTTTGTCCATCCTGAACCTCCTGCCCATCAGCTTCATTGGATGCCCTTGAGTTCTAGTATTTTGGGAGAGGGAGAAAAATGTCTCTTTGTCAACTTTCTCCATCTCATGCGTAATTTTATAAATCCATATCATGTCCCCACTTAGCTGTCTCTTTCCTAAACTGAAAAGTCCCAGACTGTTCAGCCTTTCCTCATAGGGAAGGTGCACCAACCCCCTAATCATCTGGGTTGCCCTCTTCTGTACCATGTACTAAATGTGCCTTTTGCATTTTTGGTCTCAGTCACTAGAATGTCTTAAGCCATGTCTGTGAATCCACAAGTTGCTGAGAGGGTTTGTCTCAGAACTCTGATAGGCTAGTGTGGAATTCCCTCCCCGCTCACAGAATAATTCATAAATGAGTTTTGTTTAAAATGTCCAGCTGCAGAGACTTGGCAAGGGGGCTGCCCCAAATACCTCTGGCTCTGTTGTCACTCAGAGCACAGAGCTTTTGCATAAGGTGGCTCTTCTCTGATTGATGATGTATCTAAACATGATGTCTCTGTAATAAATGCACACAAGTGAGGTCCACTCCCAAACAGAAAGCATGCCTTGCAGATGCAAAATAAATAAATAAACAATTTAGGGAGCTGAAAGGTCACAGGGAGGACTGTGCTGAAAAGATAGGAGACAGAAATATCCTTCGCTAGCATGTTTTTCCAAAGTGACGGGATAGGAGCTGAAATAAGACTTTGAAAAAATTAATATAGATCGTATGCTTCCACCACACTGCAACCTTGAAGCTATTATGTGGGGAAATTCACAGGCTCCACCCACAGCCTCCCCTCAGTTTTAGTTATTCCCACTGGCCCTTGTACACTACATTCCAGCTGTGTTCCCACACGGCCCTACAAATTATTCATCTAGCATTTATTTTCTTAAATTTAATTTATTTTAAAATGTTTACCCTGCTTTTCCCCCATAAAAGGGGCCCAAGGTGCCTAGAATACATCCCATCGTGGGACACATTTTGTAATTAGAACGTAACAAGTGGGAACCTGCAAGAACTTGAGGAAGCGGCTATCCCATTCCCTCCATGTTTGTTTCCTCCCCTCTCCCCCTACTTCTCTGTCTTTCACTCTTTCTCCTTCCCGCCACCTGTTCTCTTAACCTCTCTCTTCTCGTGTCACTTTCTTTCTGCCCCATCCCATCACTCTCTCTTTCTGCCCCCATCATTCTCCCAGCAGTTCATCTGCTTCCTCTCCACCCCCAGCAGCAGTAGTGGCAGTGACTTTCCACAACAGATCTCGCAACTACAGGTCGGAAAATTCCTGGGGATATGGGGGGGGATGACATTTGGGGAAGGAAGTGACTTCAGCAGGATATAATGCCATAGGCTCCACCCTCCAAAGCAGCCCTTTTCTCCAGGAGAACTGATCTCTGCCATCTGGAGAGCAGTTATAATTCCAGGTGATCTCCAGCCCTTCCCTGGAGGATGGCAATGCTATTTGCCCTGGAGGAAATGGCTGTTTTGGAGGGTGGAGTTTATGGCATTATACCGGTCGGAGATCCCTTCCCTCCTCAAACCTCATCCTCCCCAGGCTCCACCCTTCAAATATCCAGGAATTTTCCAACCTGGAGTTGGCGACCCTATTTCCTCCCCACCCAACGGCCAACCTACCTTTATCTGCCCCTCTGTCTTCAGTTTTCTGTTGCCTCCCTCCCTGCAGCCTCTACCTAGGAAAACTATGATCTTTCTCCGTAGTGGGGACCAAAGCAGCTTACATTCTTCTCCTCTCCTCCTTTTTTATTTGCATAACAACCCAGTGCGGTAGGTTAGGCTGAAAGGGTGTGACTGGTCCGAAATCACCCAGTCAGCTTCCACAGCAAGATGGGGATCTGAACTAGGTATGGGCATGAACCGGAAAAGTGAAGGTTCGTGGTTCATGAGTTTCATGAACCATGAACTTCCATGGACTTTCCCGGTTTACGAACCAGTTTGTAAATTCGTGAGATCTGTGATGTGTCACGACCCAGAAGTGAGCTCAGAAGGCATTCTGAGCCCACTTCCAGATCCCTTCTGAGCCCACTTCCAGATCTTGCCACTGCTGTGGTGTGACATGCGAGCCCCAGTCCATGATCAAATTAGGTCCGTGGACTGGTCCGTGCCCATCCCTAATCTGAACCTGGGTCTCACAGAACCAGGGGCTCGTTGGGGCCAGAGCGAGGCAGAGCAAAGCTCCGCCAGCTCAGGAGTGGCCACTAGGGCAGCCACGGGCCGAATCAAATTCTCTAATCTGATTCAGCCCGCTGCTGAAATTCGGCGGCAACTTTAAAAGCAACTGGAGGGGAGGGGGTTTGAGGGAGAGGCTCCAAACTTGCAGGGTAGCTGCTGGGGCCTCTTCTTGAAATACCCACAAAGTTTCAAGAAGATTGGACCAGGGGGTCCAATTCTAAGGGCCCCCAAACAGGTTGCCCCCATTCCCTCCATTGTTTTCTATGGGAGGAAAAAAGTTAACATTTTTTCCCACCATAGAGAACAATGGAGGGGATGAGACAACCTGTTTGGGGGCCCATAGAATTGGACCCCGTGGTCCAATCTTCTTGAAACTTGGTGGGTATTTCAAGGAGAGGCCCCAGCAGCTACCCTGCAAGTTTGGAGCCTCTCCCTCAAACCCCCTTTCCTCCAGTCCCTCATATACCCTATGAGGTTTTGCCATTGATTTCAATGGCCCATAGGGTATAATGGGGCTGAAACTGACATTCCCTTTCTGACACACTTCTGGTGATGTCAGGGGACGTGGCATATGCTAATGAGGTATGCTAATGAGTTATGCTAATGAGCTCCCACATCTCTTTTTCTACAAAAGGACCCCTGCACAGAACCTTCTCTGAAGCTGTAAATACCATACCATACTGGCTTTCATACGGTGGCTCCAGTTGAACAGTAGCAAGCAGCCAGGCCTAGTTGCGTCATGCAAGGCAGGTGGTATCAAGTCACCCAGATGTTGCTGCCAGGCCTAGGCTTGCCAACGTCCAGGTGAGATCTGGAGGTCTCCCAGAATTACAACTGAACTTCAGTCCCCCCGGAGAAAATGGCTGCTTTGGAGGATAGACTTGGTGGCATTATACCATGATGAGGCCTCCCCTCCTCATACCCTGCACTCCTCAGACTTCATCACAAAATCTCCAGGAGCTTCCCAACCTGGAGCTGGCAACCCTAGTCAGGCCTGGCCCCAATGAATCCTCCCTCTAAGGCCAGAATAGGCAGGAAAAGGTCCCTGCCCCTTCCCACTGCCTTTTTACACACAGAAACTGAAGCCTGGAATACTGTGGTTGCCTAGCAACAGCCACTGAGGGAATCTGTTGCTTAAAGCTACAGGCACTCCGTTTATCATTTTCAGATTCTTTTAAAACCACCCAATGGATGTTCTTTTAGATTTTACATTTCTCCGCAAGCCTGGGCCCTATTCAGGCTTGTAGAAAGATCTGTCTTGCCCCTTCACAGCTCCAGTCTCCAGATTTAAGTATCCAAAGATGTGGCTGACTTCGCTATTAGAGGATAAGATACATTCCATTGTAAGGAAAAGAGGGAGACATTTACCGGCTGCAGTAACCTTCCTTGCCGTGTGTTTTCACTGTGCTTGAGAGAGATAAATCCAGAGGGTTAGCCATACGAGTCTGCTGCAGCAAAATTAAACAGAAGTCCAGCGGCACCTAACCCCTCCCCCCCCCCAATCAAACTTTATTCCTGCATCATCTTTCATAACTTAGAATTTACATCATCTGATGTACGTCTGTAGAAGTTAAGGGGCAGTTAAGTTAAGTCAAAGTTAAGGGGCAGAAGCTTGTCCCAGTCAGGGTGTGCTCCAGAAGTGTTTGAAACACATCTGCGGTGCACAGCAAAAACTGCTAACTCACTTGTCAAGTTGCAGCTGACTTATGGTGACGCTGTAGGGTTTTCAAGGTAAGGGGTGCTCCGAGGTGGTTTGCCATTGCCTGCCTCAGCATAGCAACCCTGTTGGAAGTGGAGGAATCTACGCTGTCTCCTGCCTCAGACAACAGAGTTAGGAAGATAGACGGGGTCAGGACACCCAGAGCATCCTTTCCTTCCCATGATTGGATGCTATCCCTTTGCAGTAGAACGCTGTTCTCAGGGACCACGGCCTTCCTTCTGTCTTGCCACCTCTCTCTCTCTCACTCTGAAGAGCCAGTTTGGTGTATTGGTTTGGAGCGCAGACTCTAATTCCCCACTTCTTCACATGCAGTTGCTGGTATGACCTTGGGTCAGTCACAAGTTTTCTCAGAGCAGCTCTTTCACAAGCAGTTCTCGAAAGAACTCTCTCAGCCCCACCTACCTCACAGGGTGACTGCTGTGGGGAGGGGAAGGGAAAGGAGATTGTAAGCCGCTCTGTGACTCCTTTGGGTAGTGAAGGGCAGGGTATAAATCCAATCTCCTCCTCCTCTCTCTCTCTCTCTTTTTGCCAGACCTCTCTTCATGCTGGCATCATGGTTGCAGGATATGATTCCTGCATCCATATCCATTTTAGTTAATTAGATAAGACATCGGTCTCTACTGCCTAGAATGGAGTTCCTTAATAAAAACGGCTCTTAGTAGTTTTGAAACTTGAAAGAGGCTCTGTGTACGTCTGTTTGTTATCAGCACACGCACACCAGAGAAGCTGCCGCTGCGTGGTAAGCCTTAAGTGCACTCTGCTAAATTACTCGTGTTTTTCTGGCTATAACAGACCAGAGAATCCAACAAACTCTGGACTTCCTTGGTGGCAGCTGAGTTAGTGGGCTGGAGTTGGCAACCCAACCTGTGAGAGGGACAGCCCCAGGTCACAATGTTAGATTCCATGGAAGAACGAAGGTTTGAACCTGGGTCTCACATATGCTGTTTGACATTCTGCTGCACCAGCTGTTCATGAACAGTCAAGCCTATTGGGTGAGTTACTTCCCGCATGTTCAAATAGTCCAACACAGAGCAAGTGGAAGCATTTCACACAGGTGCGTTCTCACACGGCACATCCGGAATCCTAGTGCCCCTCCCGTAGACCCGCCATTGCTTTGTGCCCCTCAGCAGAAAATGGTTGAAATAAAGAGTGAGCAAATGAGTCAGCCAGTTATTTATAAACACTGCTTTTAAAAGAAGACTGAACAGCTCGGTGCTTTTCTGAGACTATGGCCTTTTCTGCATGCTCCTTTTAATCCATGTTCACCGCAGTGTCCTCCAAACACTTCTGCACTAAAATCAAATCCAACCTTTTTTTAAATCCAGCCCCCCCCCCAATTCTGCACTAAAATTGAGTTTAACCTTTTTATTCAGGGTCCCCCCCAAGTTCTACATTACATTACCCCCCTTCAGTGGTCAGCCTGGTTTCAGCCTGCTGTTGCCCCAGGTTATTTGGATCCTGTTTTACCATGCCTCGACTCGAATACTGAGAAAATCCAGAGCGGCAGGCAAATGCGGAAGGGACCTGTGTCATCATGCAGCCTAATAGGAGATTAACTGAACTGACCACCTATGACTCTGGGAAAGAATCCACGTCACCTTCTTAGAGTTGCCAGGTGCATGACTGGAACCTCCCGGGAAAATACTGGAGATGGAGCACAGGGGTAAAGATGCTGGGTGATGCAGTGACATCATTTCTGGGTGGAAGACCTGGAAGTGATGTTGCTGTGTTCAGTGATGCTCTACACATTTTCAGAGATCGTCTCCTCCCGTATTATACTGGGGAATAGTTCCCTTGCCAAGTCTTCCCTGATAGTGGTGGCCTGCCATGGGCTCTGATTCTTGGGATATTTGGCTAATACAGCAGAGTTTGGGCCAGTCATAGAAGCATGATAGAAGTACATTGCAAAAAAGTTAAACTTACATTTATTCAAGTAGACTCAGTTCACATTCAGGTTGTAGTCAAAAGAAGAGAAGGAAGCCTGATCTAAGAAGTACTTTCCCTATCACAAACAGCTAGCTAATCCGGCATCATGTGTGGGAGTATGAGGGCATTGTTTCTACAGGTGAGATGTGTGTCTCCATGGAAGGCCCCATAAAGGAAGTGAGAAGACAAAACGAGAGAGAGAGGAGGAGTCAGACAGCAGCTCCCAGGTTAAGGCAAAGAGAGGCACACGTCCAGAGGAAGGCAACGAAGATGGTGAAGGGTCTGGAGACCAAGTCCTTTGCGGAAAGGTTGAAGGAGCTGGGTATGTTTAGCCTGGAGAGAAGATGACTGAGAGGGGATATGATCACCATCTTCAAGTACTTGAAGGGCTGTCACATAGAGGATGGTACAGAGTTATTTTCTGTTGCCCCAGAACGTCAGACCGGAACCAACGGATTGAACTTCCTGACAGAGCGGTTCCTCAGAGGAACAGGCTTCCTTGGGAGGTGATGGGCTCTCCTTCTTTGGAGGCTTTTAAACAGAGTCTAGATAGCCATCTTACAGCAATGCTGAATCTGTGGACTTAGGCAGACTGTGAGAGGGAGGGCAGGAAGGGTTGTCTCAGTGCTTAGTTCTTGTGGCCCTTTCTTACACACCCAGGAAAATGCTGATTGCCACTTTGGGGTCAGGAAGCAATTTTTCTCCAGACCAATTTGGCTGAGGATCCTGGAGGTCCCCCCCCCTCTTATGGGCATGGAACAGGGGTCCCTTGGGGTTTGGGGGAAGGTATTTGTGAATTTCCTTCATTGTGCAGGGGGTTGGACTAGATCACCCTGGCAGTCCCTCCCAACTCTATGATTCTATGATTCAAGGAGATAAAACACTTAGAGTGATGTAGTGCCCTCTAATGTCCAGGCATGCTGAGCTGGTCACTGCAACATGATCCAGTTTGCATGGAAGAATGAGTTCTTCTATTAGTTCTCTCTCCTTAGTGCCTTTGCTCAGATGCTGAGCCCAGTGGTGGCAGGCACATGGGAATGAGATGTATGCCTGATGGGATGAGATCTGTAACAAATGTCACAACGCAAGTAATTCTAATTACAGGGAAAGGGGGAATAATATGATATGGGGTGCCACTTTTGATGGTATCCCCATATCTAGCATGGCATCTAATTCCATTCTCAACTTTGCACGGGATCTTTCTGCACTAGTCCCTGGTGCGGTCGGCACTGCCCAGCATTTGGGGGGAATGCATGGGGCACATTTTAAAACAATGATTTCCAAACCAATCATCTAAGTCTGTGCATCTATGCATGCACAGAGCACAGATCTATGCACGCACAGTGTACCATCTTGCAAAGAATAAAAGGCAAATATGAGACCATATTTTTTCCTGCGCTCTTTGGGAGTATGAAGCCCGGGTTTATTTGTTCAGGGTTTTTAATGGATTGCAGTTGCCGGGGGTATAGAGGATGATCAATTAGAACCAAGTAGCGAAGTCAATGGCTTCCAGTTCTGAAAGGCTGCTATTCTGACGCGGTGGAAATTATGTCAGATGAAAATCACATTTCTGAGATTAATGACTGAAAAGCAGAATCCCGTGAGCTGAGGGAGCAATTTATTTCTCATATAAAGAATAATACAGATGTGTAACCGAGAACCCGGCAGAATCGCAAGGGAGGAGCGGGCTGCTGGAAGAGCAATATAACACTTCATAATTTTATTTCTTGAGTAAGGGCTTGTTCTGCGTTTGTTTGTTGCGGTCGGGCTATCGTGGGGCTGCGTGATTTCTAAAAGAAAAAATGATGTGCCGGTGTGTGTCTAGCCCCCAAGCTGGATTTTAATTGGAGATTTGGCTGTGAACTTGATGGCTGTGTGAACGAACATCCAGTTTTGCAATTAGCGCATGAAAATGCTAGAAATGCAGAAAAATGGCATTATATTATATTTTTCTGTGCTACCTTATAGAATGTTAAAGTCTTTCCAAATCATTGAAGTCAATAAATATAAATGTAATAGCTTTTAATGAGTAATTAATAATAATAATTATTGTATGGCATTGTGTGCAGAATAGCCAGGAGAGCCTAAGATTGTCTGGCAGTCAGAAGTTCTGGCTCTTTTAGCATTACGCCCCACCAGCTGGTGAGCTAGACTTGTTTTTAAGGCAAGAGACATTTCAGAGGCGGTTTGCCATTGACTACCTCTGTGTCACGACTTTGATATTCCTTGGAGGTCACCCTTCCAAATACTAGCCAAGGCCGACTCTGCTTAGCATCCAAGATCTGATGGTATCGGGTTATCCAGGTCAAGGCTTTTTTAAAAATGAGTAATATTCTAGATATCGATACTATAACTGCTGCATCATTAATGCCTTTACTTGATTAATGGCATAGCATTTAATTTGTAAGTCGGCCAGCTAAAGATATTATAGGCTCTTAATACAGTATTTCAGTACAGTTTAATAAAGACAGCGTATTAGGAGTGAATGAATGATGCAGAAAGACAGCTTAAATTTGTCATTGTGGAGTAGTGAATGGAGCACTGAACTAAGTCAGGGTATGCTCTCAGCCTGTCTCACAAGGATGTTGTGATGATACAGTGGAGGAAGAGCATATCATATATCCTGGCCTGATATCCTTGGAGGATAAAATGGGATCATTTGAATTCACCAGTTAAAGAAATTGGCTTGGATCTTGTGACTGTGTTTTCTGCATCCTTTGCTCTGGATACTGCCTGTGATCCTGGAGGGATCTGAGGAGACGACACTGAATTTGATGGGCCAGTGTTACTATAAGGCAGCTTCGTGTGGCTGTGCAACTGAGCATTGCTCTAGCAAGAACAGAAAGCAGTTCGTATGCTGGCGTACCTCTGGGACGTGATGACATCACTTCTGGCGTACACAGGAAGTGACATCATCCCACCAGTGATGTTCGAGTGACGCTCTAGTGTTAGGGAGTTTTTGCCCAAATACCAGAGCATCACTGTGCTATCACAGTGTGATGATGTCACTTCCTGTGCACACCAGAAGTGATGTTGCCACATCACCTGGGCCTTCCTCTCTCTTCTGGTAGGTCTCTGGGAAGCAAAGACGTCATATGTTTGACACCCCTGCATTATACTGTTGCATTGTTTGTCTAACTGGGTCATCTAGTTTTTGCTTCATTGTTTCTGTTGTACTACTGTACTGTTTTATTATTTATTTATTTATTTGGTTAGATTTTTATCCTGCCATTGAGTTTTCCCTCGAATTATAGAGCGTCCCCCCAAAAAACATGCCCGACGTGATGACATCACCTCCGGGTGACGTCATCGCGCTGGGCATGTCTTTGCAGCCCAGCAATTTGGGGGTGGGGTTCCCCCCGGCGGCCCAATCTGGGCTGGTGGGGAGCAGGCCACTCGAGCGGGGTTTTCCCTGCCCCCCCAGGGGGGGACTTGGTAACCCTAGCTCCTCAGCATGTCCTAGATTTAGGGATGCCAGCCTCCAGGTAGGACCTAGAATTACAGCTCGTTTCCAGACGACAGAGATCAGTTCCCCTAGAGAAAATTGATGTTTTTGAGGGTGGACTCTATGGCATTATACCCCACTGAGGTCCCTCCCTTCCCACAACCTCACTCTCACTAGGCTCCACCACATAATCTGCAGGAGTTTCCCATCCCAGAGCTGGAACCCTGTGTGATGTAGGTCTTTTCCTATTTCTGTCAGCCATTCTGAAAACATTTCCAGGCGTCTTCCAACCGCTGTTCATCAGGCCTCTGTTTAGAAGCAGTTAGCTAACAAGCAAGTTTCTTGCTGTCCTTGGCACAACATCAAGGGAGTGGGACTGATTAGAACTTGGGTCAGGGCCTTCCGAGCGGTGGGCGTATAGAATCAGCTACTGGAGGAGCTGACCTTCTATGGCATCTAAAGACAATACAGACACTTAAAGGAATCTGGTTGGGTTCTGACTGTACTGTTTTGAGGACAGCAGAGGACAGACTAGGGTTGCCAACCTATATGTGGGACCTGGAGATCTCCCACTATTACAATTGATCTCCAAACAGCCAAGATCAGTTCCACTGGAGGAAAAGGCTGCTTTGGAGGGTGGATTCTATGGCATTGGACCCTGCTGAGGTCCTCCCCCCCCCCCAAGTCCTGCCTTACTTAGGCTCTAACCCCAAAATTTCCAGGTATTTTCCAACCCAGAGCTGGCAATCCTAGGACAGATGTTTCCATGGGGCATGTGCAGCTCACCATGCCCCTTGAAAGAGGGCTACACGGCACATGGTGAGCACTGGTCAGGGACAGGGGATGTCTGGTGGTCTGTGAAAATATTACCCAACCCAAATGGGGATCTCTCAATTGAGTGTTGATTTAGACTGTAGCCATCTACTCAAAAGAAAGCTAGAACTGAAAGGAGACAAAGCCTTGTTTCCACTTACACCCCTTTCCACTCACTGTGAAGGCAGTCCTCCACAGTGAAACATGGTTTCCCCCCAGTTCTAGCCACTTTTCAGATCATTGAAAGACCACTCTGCAAGAGAAGAGGGCTCAGGGTAAAGTCAGAGATTGTATATATAAGTTCGGGTTGCCAGAAATGTCTCAGCAAATGCTGGGAGATTTTTGAGGATGGAGCTTAGAGAGGGTGGGGTTTGGGGTAGATGATGACATCACTTCCGAGAGGCGGTCTAGGAATTTCTCCTAATCACTGTGGTAAAGACCACAGAGACACAGGGAAATTCCTAGAGTGTCAGTATGGTGGCTGTTTCCTAGCAATTTTTTCTTCCTGGAGTTTGTGGTGGAGTGCGGACCCTAATCTGGGAGAACCGGGTTTGATTCCCCACTCGTCCACATGCAGCTGCTGGTGTGACCTTGAGTCAGTCACAAGTTCTTTCAGAGCTGTTCTCTCAGGAGCAGTTCTCAAAAGAGCTCTCTCAGCCCCACCTACCTCACAGGGTGTCTGTTGTGGGAAGATGAAGGGAAAGGAGTTTGTAAGCGACTCTGAGACTCCTTCAGGTAGTGAAGGGCGGGGTATAAATCAAATCTCCTCTTCTTCTTCTGCTTCTTCTTCTCCTCCTCCATCTCTCAAGGGCAGGGGCTTGGGATCGAGGGCAGGGGTTTATCAGCTGCTGGTGGGCAAATGGCAAGTCTGGCTGTACTGCAAAGTTAAATGGGTTTAACACTCATTCCCTTTCCTTAGGGAATTCTGGGTTCTGGGTGAAAGCTAGAGTTGCCAATCCTGGATTGGGGAATCCCTGGAGATTTGGGGGTGGAGCCTAGGAAGGGTAGTGAGAGGGGTCTCAGCAAGGTATAATGCCATGGAATCCACTCTCCATAGCAGCCATTTCCTCCTGGGGAACTGATCCCTGTAGCCTGGAGATCAGTTGTAATTCCAGGAGATCTCCAGGCCCAAACTGGAGGCTGGCAACCCTAGTTGTGCAGTGGGTTACCTCAATCCCCTTTCATCCAAATCTCTGATTTAATACAAAAATCATTAGACTTTCAGGTAAAGGACCTTTTTTCAGTTACGGATTCATCCGGAGGCAGTGTCACTAACTAACAAGAGGAAGCTAGATTTATTATGTTAAGATTAAATCCAAATATGACTATAAAATACATCTTCAATTGTCATACCCGAGGAGCGTTTTCTCCCCTTTTTTTTATCTGAGCCCTGTCAATCAAGTTGAATATGGAAATTCCTCAAGGGCGTCGTCTTAGCATTCATTTCTCGCATTTATCTTGGCCGTAATTCTTAAAACCACTTGCTCCGGGACAGTCCCCTTGAAGTTCTATTTACAAAGACTTTGGAAAGGTATTAGATCTTGATGGCCTGAGCAAGATATGCTCAGGCCGTGGCTTTGGAACCACATGCTCCAGAGCGCTCGCGGAGTTTGCATTTTGCAGACGACCCCCAGTTAACTTTTCTTTTTATCCTCGACAGTTTGGCTGATCTGGAAATCCCTGGGATTCAGCAGCATGGTTCCTGAAAGCCAAGAATGCAAAGTAATGTGACACCGAGGGGTCATTTGCGGAATCCAAGACTGAAGGATTGTCATCTCAGGTATGTTTTGCTGAGATAACGCTGTCTTCGGCATGAAATGCATCCCCCTCCGCACGAACTGAGAATGTGAGCTCGGCTAACACCGTGGTTTTCAACTCAAGGCTTGCAAGCATTAGGTGGGCTGTGAAGCCCCATATACGGGGTCATGAGCACCCGAATAACCGGTGCTTTTTGGAAGGATGGGCTGCTACATGAGTCTGCACAGACAGCAAAGACATCATATGTGCCCCAGAGAGCCTTGCGCTCTGTGTATAACCATCTGCTGGTTATCCCAGGCCTGAAAGACGTTTGTCTAACTTCAACCAGGGCCAGGGCTTTTTCTGGTTCTGGCCCCAGCCTGATGGAACACTCTCCCAGGTGAGATCCAGGCCCTGTGGGACCTGGTACAGTCTCGCAGGGCCTGCAAAACAGCACTGGTCCACCAGGCCTTTGGTTGAGGCAGTGGGTGTCTACCAGCTGGCCTCAGGCTGCTATTAACGAGACCTTTATGGCTCAGCTTCAGCCCATTCATTCCCGGCTGTAAGAAATGAAATTGACATCTGCTGCACTGCCCACTTTTTTAACTGGTTTTGTTCTGATGTCTGTTTATTGAATCGTTTTTAGATTGCAGGAAGGGCGGGGTATAAATCAAAATAATAAACAAACGAACAAACAAATAATACCTCCTGCCTCTCTTTGCAAGCATGCTGAGAAGGAACAGCAGGATGGTGAACTGAGGTTCCTCAGTGGAGGATTGCTCTATGGCTCTGTCCCTTGGCTTGTTTGTCACTATGGTTGTAGCCAGGAAGGTCTGAGGGAGGCCCACTGCTGGTAAGGAGTGAGAACGGAGAAGCAGGGACCGGGACCTAAGCGGCAGCCAGGAGAAGTCCATAGAATACCAGTATCTATGGGGAGAGGTGGAGAGTGGCAGAGCATCTGCTTGAGATGTCCAGGATCCCAGGTTCACTACTTGGCACCTCCAGTTAAAAGGATCAGGTGGGACATGATATGTTCCATATCAAGATGAGGCCTTCAAGGCCAGTCAAGGCAGTTGATTTATTATGATCCAAGATCAGAATTCAAAAGCAGAATCATCAACGAACATGTACCTTAATTATAACTTATATACTAATAACACGGAGATAAGATAAGGTGCTAGGTTAAACTGTTACAGACTATAGTAAAAAACAATAATAAAACCCATAAAACAAGCTAAAATAGGACAGCACATACTCTACAATAAAAAAACCCTTGCAGCCATATGCTCTAAAATAATAAACCGGGCATTTCCATCATTGATGACTCGACTTACAATATAATCTGCGCTTTTTAATTACCAGATAGCAATATTTAGCAACACTGCGTGAGACAGATTCATAATTGTCTGCCAATAAGAACTTCATCAAACAGTCCTCGGCATATTTAAGATAATTAGCCAATGGTTTAATGTGAGAGAGAAGAGGAATCAGTAGCTGCTGTCTCTCTTCATCGTAAATAGGGCAGTGGAGAAGTACATGGGCAGCTGACTCCACCTGATCTAATAAACAAAAGCAAATCCTTTGGTGCATGGGGGTTCTGGTATATCTACCGTAGAGAACTGCTGACAGTATCGCATCCAAACGTGCTCTAGAAAATGATTCAAGGCCAGTCAGTAGCCCCACTAGTGGGGAAAGTGTTGCTTGCACCCACACTGCTGAGTGATGTTGGCTGCTGGTTTCAGCAGCAACTGGTGGGAATAGGGTTGCCAAATGTGGGTTGGAAAATACCTGGAGACTTTGGGGGGTTGGAGCCAGGAGAGGGTGAGGTTTGGGGAGGGGAGGGGCCTCAGCATGGTAGAATGCCATAGAGTCCACTCTCCAAAGCAGCCATTTCCTCCAGGGGAGCTGATCTCTGTCAGCTGGAGATCAGTTGTAAAAGTGGGAGATCCCCAGGCCCCACCTGAAGGCTGGCAACCCTAGGTGGGAAGAGGGCATGCCCCTAGGAGAGCCTGGAGGCTGGTGGAGTGTGGGGTGAGGTTCAGTGCTCAGAGGTAGGTCTGAATTTTGGGGAAGGCATTAAAAACAGTGGTGGGGCATACTTTGAGGTGGATGGAAGAGGGAGGAGTGGTGGAGAAGTCTGCCGGCAGGGAAAGGTGAAGCCTTCCCTGGAAGGCAGAGAAAGTATGCCAGTGCATCTTGCTTTGAACCACACTTCAGTGCCTCCCAGAAACTTTGACTCTTGAAAGCTTCGAACCCCCCTTCCCCTAAAAAAAATCTTGTTGGTTTCTAAGATGCCATGGGACTTGAATCTAACTGTACTACTGCAGACCAACATGGCTGCCCTCTGAAACAGAAAAGGGTTGAAGACCACCGTGCTAGAACTTAGGCCCTTTCTGCACCCATGTTTTGCCTCTGTTTCTGCGCGCATCCTATCCTTCAGCTCTGCATTCCCTCCCGCTTTCACTCCTGGTTTGTGTCGGGGCTTTCTTTTGTTTCTGCATTTGTTTTACAGGAATCTGCATTCAGACCGCTTCCAGCACACTGCTGTCCTGCAGTTACCAAAACTCCTTTTGCTGCGATTCTTTGTTCTCACCCACTTTCGAATCTCTAATCCTTTCTAAAGTAGAATTGTTTCTGCAGGTTTCTAAGCGCTGCCCACTGCCCTCCCCCATTGCTGCCTCTCTCTCTTTAGGCTTCCTCCTTGTTCTGGTTTCTTCCAAAGCTGGCTTTATGTGGAGGAGTGGGGAACCAAACCTGGTTCTCCAGATTAGAGTCTGCCGCTCTTAACCACTACTGGCTCTTATGTGAAGCTGAACGATCAACAACATGTTTAGGAAAGTAAGGCTCCCATTTGCTTCTATTCCAATTAAAGTTGCCATCTCTGGGTTGAGAAATTCCTGGAGATTTTGGGGTGACACCTGGAGAAAGGGGGGGTTTGAGGAGGAGTGGAAGCAGTGGGGCAGAGAGATTTTCCTGCACACTTGGGGCAATCCCCAGGTGTGCAGAAAAATCTGAAAACTTCAAAAAACTATACGGGGAATATTTAAATCCCCCCAAAAGTGAAAGAGTGTTCCCTGCACATGCGCGGAGAACACTCTGGGAACTGCAGCGGGCTGGCAGTTGGGAGCCACTCAGGCCTCGCCACTGGTGCCAGGGGGGAGACCAACATGCCAGGCAACTGAGAGCCATTCAGGCCTGGCCGCCTGTGCCCATGGGGGGAGATCGGTGGGCCTGGTGGCTGAGAGCTGCTCAGGCCTCGCCACTGGTGCCCGTGGGGGGGGGGGAGATCAGCGGGCCTGGGCCTCACCACCGGTGCCCGTGGGGGAGAGAGAAGAATTGGCGGACCCAGGCCTCACCATCGGTGCCAGGGTGCGGGGGAGAAGGCTCACCTGAGAGTGCTTCCTCCTCCTTGACGTGGAGCTCCTTCGCCCCCGCAACTATCGTGGGTCCCCACTTCTTGTTGTTATATATTGATTTTTTAAAAGATCAAATTTAGTTAAATTTTAGCTGTACTGTTTTGCCTGGAAACATAAGGCTGTAACAGTTGACCTTTTTGAGCATTTCTTCGTACGTTTTGTCCTGGCAGGTATTTCATGTCATAAAGCTGAAATTTTAGTTAAGAACCCCAAACTCATCACTAAATAAACAAATGCAGTAACTCGCTGAAGGGAAAAGGTGACATTTTTTGAACCCCAGAAAACTAGGCAAAAGCCCCCCTGAATTTCCACAGGAGGGAGCCGTCATTAGCAAATGCATGAAAGACAGCAAGCAGATTATTGTGGAAAAGATATTTGCGCAGTTACTTCAATGCCACTCTATTTAAACTTTGGGGTTGCTGGTGTTTACACAGCGTGCTTGGCCGGGGTTGCGGAATGGCTATTGCCAAAAAGCAGACACAGTCAGAACCTGGCCCAGACGCTTCAAAAACGAGGGGAAATGTGGGCGGTGGAAACAGAGGAGGAATTAAGGACATACTTAGTTTAGTTTATTTTTTCAGGAAACCAGAGGAAGATAATAGAAAATGGACGCTGAGGAAGATGAAGTGTGTGGGAAACACAACACATGGGACACTGACTTTTTTTTGTGAATGGTCAAATCGTCATTCATTCCTATCAGCTGAAGTGATCCCACAGAACTAGAATTCTGAGGCCTTTTGGCTGATAGGAAACTTACTTGCTTGTGGGCTGGTTCTCTGATTTTTGTGAGAAACGTATAGGGTTGCCAGGTCCACCCTGGCCACTAGTGGGAGATGGGTGGTAAGTTTGCCAGATCCAGGTTGGGAAACTTCTAGAGTTTTAGTGATGGAACCTGGGGAGGACAGGGACCTCAGTGGGATACAAAGCCATAGAGTCCATTCTCCAAAGTACCATTTTCTCCAAGGAAACTGATCTCTGTAGTCTGGAGATGGGCTGAAAATTCCGGGGGATCCCCAGGTCCCACCTGGAGGCTGGCATCCCAAGCTTATAGTCCTTAGAGTGCTGGGTGAAAATAGTTATTGGAATAAATCTGCTTCCAAATGCATTGACAGCAGTCACCAAATGCCTCCCTTAGGGCCATTTCTCACGAAGTCCACCATATACCTGACAGCAAGTGGGAGGGTTGTGGGTGGGGACGTGGTGGGGATGACAGCAACTGCAGCACTACATCATTTCTGGTAAAATGGTAAAACCATAGAGTTTCTGGTGATTCCTAGAGTGACACTATGTTACTTATAGATAGCTACCATAGAGCTCCCAGTGATTCATAGAGCTACCCTATATCTCTTCTGGGTTTTTACTGGAAGTGACATAGCACTATACGCACCACTAATCTGTCCCCCTGTGTTTCCCTAGATATGTCCTACAAATTCCCACTGATAATCTAATTTCCAGGCATGTATGTGTCCATCATGGATTGGGTCTGTGGTACAAGAGAAAAAGGGGCTGTGACACCCCCCCCCCCCCCCCGCTGCCACCACCACTGTTTTTCCAACCTGAAACAAGCCTGGGAAAGTTGGTATTTGTAGTGGGGAAAAGTTACAAGTACTGATGGCTACACACAGCAGGGTTTGTGACTTGTGAATTAGCCCTCAATAAACATGTCTTACCTGTGTTTTGAAAGATATTCATGCTGTGTTGGATCTCTAGACAAAATACCAGACCATGCATCAAGGATAGCTCTCAATGAGCATATCTACCTTATAATTCATATCAAGTTTGTGCTAGTTTAACTATCATGGCCTCTCCCCCACCCCAATCTTGGGAAAAAGTAGTTTGGAAAATATTTTCAGAATTATTTTTTAGAGAACCTGAACCTCTTTGACCACAGAACCGCAATTCCCAGTGTTGCCTTGAAATTACTATAGCTAATAACTGCAGTGGAGGTATCTTTCCTTATTATATAAAGCTGTTTTCAAGTGGCAAGATTCCATGGGGTGCCAAAATCAGTTGGCTGGAAGGACTGCCACTCAAAAGGGGGTCCTTGGCCACTGGCTGCATTCTCTCCCTGCTTTGCCTCAGTCCCACCCACAGAGCCACTGGCCAGTGTCTCAGCCTCAGTCTGGAGGGGGCCAGCGAAGGGGAAGGACTGGGTGCTGGGTCCACTCTTCTCCTCCGCCCACTGCCAGGTGGGTCTAACTGTCCCCTCAGTGGCCTGCTTCTGTCAGTAAAAAGACAATGGACTTTCCGCATAACCCCCCTCCCCCCCCTGACTTCCTGACTTTCCTGTCAGAATAAACTGAATATTCCTGTCAGAATAAAGGCTCTCTCTCCTGCTTAGCTCCGTCATGGCTGGCTGGCTAATGAGGTGGGCCAGCAACCATTAAACCATTCCCTTTAACCCCCTGCTGTGCAGCTGACTTCCCCCTAGGGTTGCCAATCTCCAGGTGGGACCTGGAGATCTCCCGCTGTTACAATTTATCTTCAGATGACAGAGATCAGTTCCCCTGGAGAAAATGTCTGCTTTGGAGGGTAGACACTATGGCATTATACCCTGCTGAGTCCTTTCATCCCCCCATAAATGCTGCCGTCCACAGGATCCACCCCCCAAATCTCCAGATATTTCCCTAATCAGAGCAAGCTAGGCAACCAAGCTGGCAGTGGGTGGGGGAGGGGGTTATGCTGAAAGTCCATTGTCTTTTTACTGACAGAAGCAGGCCACTGAGGGGACAGTTAGACCCACCTGGCAGTGGGCAAAGGAGAAGAGTTGCCAATCTCCAGGCGAGGGCTGGAAATCACTCAGAATTACAAGTGCTCTCCAGATGGCAGAGATCAGTTCCCCTGGAGAAAATGGCTGCTTTGGAGGGTAGACACTATGGCATTATACCCTGCTGAGTCCTTCCATTCCCCCCCCCCAAAAAAATGCTGCCCTCCACCGGATCCACCCCCCAAATCACCAGGTATTTAGGGGCTGGCAACTTTCCCCTCAGTGCCTGTTGCTAGGCAACCAAGCTTGCTTCTCTGAAAGCCCCTTTCCACACCTATGTTGGCCTCTGGGAGAAAACTTATTAGGGCAGCTGAACAGAACGCTATAGAGGCCATCCTCCAAAGCAGTCATTTTCTCAGGGGGGGGGGGGGAGATCTGTTGTCTGGAGTTCAATTGTGATACCTGGTGATCTTCAGGCTCCACCCTAGGCATAGCAGGCAACACTTCAGAGCAGGATCTGCTAGACCCAGGTTCTTGCTTAGTGGATGATTTTGGGCCAATCACAGACTTTAAGCCTTGCCTACCTCATAGGGTTGTTGTGCAAGTCAAAAGGGGGAGAGGAGAATGATGTCAGCTGCTTTGGTCCCCATTGCAGAGAAAGACTACTTTTCCTGCAGGGGAACTATGGTTGCCAATCTCCAGGCGAGGGCTGGAGATCACTCAGAATTATAAGTGCTCCCCAGATGGCAGAGATCAGTTCCCCTGGAGAAAATGGTGGACTCTGTGTCCTTATACCGGGCTGAGATGGACCCCCTATGACAGCCAATGTGACATAGCAGTCAGGGCTTCAGAGCATGGTGGAGGCTGTGGGGGGAAGATGGAAAGTTGAAGAGTGGGGTTGATGATTGGCTGGGAAGGAGATAGGGTTGCCAACTCCAGGTGGAAAATTCCTGGAGATTTGAGGGATGGAGCCTGGAGACGGTGTGGTTGGAGGAGGGGGTGGGACCTCAGACAGGTACAAAGCCATAGACTTCACCTTCCAAGCCAACCAGTCCCTTGTGGAGAACCATTGTTGCCAATCTCCAGGTGGGGGCTGGGGATCACTCAGAATTACAACTGCTCTCTAGGCGGGAGGGGGGAGGAGATGGGAAGCTGAAGCCAGGGGGCAGATAAGGATATGTTGATGGTTGGCTGGGAGGGAGATAGGGTTGCCAACTCCAGGTTGGGAAATTCCTGGAGATTTGAGGGTGGACCCAGGAGATGGTGAGGTTTCAGCAGGGGTGGGACCTCAGATAGGTACAATGCCATAGAGTCCATCCTCCAAACCACCTGTTCCCTCATGGGGAACAATTGCTGCCAATCTCCAGGGGAGGGATGGAGATCACACCAAATTACAACTGTTCTTCAGATGGCAGAGATCTTCCCCTGGAGAAAATGGTGGACTCTGTGTCATTATACCCTGCTGAGGTCGCCACAGCAAAATGACGCAGAGTGCCCAAGGCTGGGGCACTCTCCCAGAGCCTGTTTCTACGGCCCGTTGAATTTATTTCCACAACGGGCCTTATTCCTAGTACCTTATATAATATCCTTGGTTGTTGTTGTTGCTTAATATGTATTTGAAAGCTTCTGACTCTCTCAGGAAGTTTAAAACAGGCTGTGGGTAGTGTATATGATGGGGTTGTCAAATAATTAATTGCCGTATTCAGACTGCTTCCACATAGTGACAATGCTTTGGGTAGCTCTCCTTGCCACTGCGACTGCAGAGGCATTGGCCGTGGCAACTGATGTCTGCATATCACTTTTTCCTGCCCTCCCCTTTCTTCAACCCCCACAGCTGCCATTTCTCTCCCTACTCACCCAAAAGCTTTTTTTTTAAAGAAGTATTTGCTAAGTTGCTATAGTGCAAAAAAGTTATAGCAATGCAGCAATCTATTTCCACAATCTTAGAAGAAGAAGAAATGGATTTATACCCTGCCCTTCACTTGTAGTCTCAGAGCAGCTTACAAACTCGTTTCCCTTCCCCTCCCCACAACAGACACCCTGTGAGGTACGTGGGGCTGAGAGACTTCTGACAGAAACTGCTTTTTTTCAAGAATAGCTGTGCCAGAACTATGGCTTGCCCAAGATCATCCAGCAGGTGCAAGTGGAGGAGTGGGGAATCAAACCTGGTTCTCCCACATTAGAGTCTGCACACATAACCACTACACCAAACTGGCTCTCCTTAGGGAGGCTCTCTGCTACAGCAGAAAGCCTACTAGACAAATACAAAAAGAGCTGAAATCTTGCTAGTTACTCTGAAATCCCAGTTTTCATTTTTTAAAAAGGAACTCTCTAGCCCTTTTCATTGTGGAAATATTTGGGTGCATGGTAGGGTAAAAGGGAAAAGCCAGCTCCAGGCACCATTCAGATAGCCGCGCCACCAAAGTGGCAGCTTGGCTTGTATTTTCTTAAAAATTTGGCTTTGCACATACACATATACACATGGTCGAATCACTGCTCTCACATGAACTCACCGTACTCCCTCATTTTTCCAGGTTCCCCCCCACCAACAGTGAACAAAATTAACCATCAACATACAACTGAGCACTGGAGTCTAGATGTGCACTTGAATGTTTATACATTGAATTTATTCAGCGCTGGATTACTCATGCGCACAACGGCAGAAACTTAGGGGGCAAAATGTCGCGAGAAGGATGTTCAGACGACCTAATCGTGATCATTGCGAGAGATGGCTGTCCAGATCGGCGAAATCACGGATTCAAAGTGCAAGTATTCAGAAAGTACTTGATTTTCCAGGTGTAGGGAAACTCGCTAGGGAACCGGGAGGATTGCGCAAATGAGCCCACTTCAGTGCGGGAGACAGATGCAGGTGTCTGGTCAGCAATTTTAAATGTGGGAGGGAACAGTGGTGAAACCCAATCAAAATGACTGTGTGACCACAGCCATATAGTTCCACTTTCTGAGGACTTAAAAGCTAGACACCAGGAACAATTTTTAAGGAGGACAAAAATGCTTTGAGAGAGGCATCATTTCCCACAGTGTAAATATGCATCGTGTTTGACTTACTCTCACTTCTGGTCAAACAAGTTGCTGAAACTAAAATAAACTGGAGCAAAACCTGTTTGCCCAAGGTAAAAATGAAAAGAGGGTATACTCTACAAGCAGTGGTTCCCTCTTTTAGTTCACCAAGGGGAAAGTATTATTCTCTGTCTCTAGCGAAAGCGTGCGTCTCCTTCGGTTTTGTCACTCTTTCTGTTTTTCCGTAAGAACATATGAACAGCCTTCCTTGACCAGCCAAAGCTCTGTCTGGCCCAGGGTTCTGTTTCCAGCAAAAGACCGCCAGGTGCTTTTCTGTACAGTTTGGATCCGGTGTTACAGTTTTGGCAGTTAACAGTTTCTATCAAGGCATCCGACAATGTTTTCATAATGTTCAGCCTACACTTCAAACATTATTTTCCAGCAACAAAGATAAGAGTTCAGGCCCGGCTTCTTACTATCTCTGACCTGGTGGAGTACGGCATAGACAAGCGTCGGCGAATATCATATCGCTTTGTGCAAAGAGGAAAAGGTCTTTGAAAGTGCTTTTTTAACATGGACAAAGAATACGAGGGGGGAAATGTAAAATAACATTGCGTATTATCACAGCTTTCTTTCTTTGCCTAAAAATGGTTTTGTGAAGTAATCTGTACATTTGAAGTTTCCCACAGTGATATACTTTTAAGTTTTTAAAACAACACAAACATTGACCTTGGCTAACAGCCTGGGCAGAAAGAATTACGAAATGATCGGCAACAGCGAAAACGACTTTAGAAAGACAAGGTATTCTCCCCAGGGAGAGACAGAGAATGCCAAAGCACTCTACACCATTGTGATCTTAAGTCACGCAGGGCCAGCACAAATAGACCAGTCCAGCCAACCATCTCTTTTACGGCAAAGCGATTTCTTTCTCCACCTGCCCATCATCCTGATGGGATGTTTCTACACTTTTGCCAAACTTGGACCTTCTTCAGGTAAAGTTAAATATTTGTTTTATGTCTTCTTGGGGCCTCTCAGCAACAAAGCAACATTCAGGGTGCACTCAGACTTGAAAAGGGAATTCTTGTTGGCATCCAGCACATGGCGAGGCGGCCATATTTGGTCTTTATAGCATTGTGACTGTCTTGCAGACCAAACCTGTACAGGCTTAATTGGAAGTCAGACCCCCTGAGTTCACTGGGAATGAATCCCCATTAAATGTGAATAGACATACAGTTCCCCCCCCCCCATTGTCACAGTTGTTGATATCCCTGTTAAGAGGAGGGCAAGGTCTGGGACAAGATGCCCAGCTGGCTTTTCTTGACTGTAGTTGCAAGATGGGCTGGCCAAAGTTGACTTGCTCACTGTCTCACAGAGGAAGCTGCCTTATACTGAATCAGATCCTTGGTCCATCAAGGTCAGTATTGTCTACTCAGACTGGCAGCAGCTCTCCAGGGTCTCAGGCAGAGGTCTTCCACATCACCCGCTGCTGAGTCCTTTTAAATGGCGATGCCAGGGATTGAACCCAGGACTTTTTACACGGAGAACAGAAGCTCTTCCACTGAGCCATACTCTCCTTCAGCCTCTGCTCCTCAGCATGCCCTAGATTTAGGGACTTAAACAAGGTTAAGCTGTGCAAAAACATGTAATAAATAAACTCAGATAATTGTAAAGGCTATAAGTGTGCTTTATCCCAAATATAATAGTAAATATAAATACAATATACTACATATACAACTACATATAAATCAGAAGTAAAAATTCAGTCTCTAAGATGTCCATTCCAAACACCTGAAAAATCTGACATGGGAAAACTTATCCTGCTGTGTAAGAAAGTTCGCTTCCTCCCAACTTCATTAGGGTGATGAAGCTTGCAGCAAGTCATGATCCACACCCAATGAGCTACCGATAAAAGCCATTTCGAAACCCTCTTCCTCAAGAGCTAATGATCCTTTTCTTCAAAGCTGATGATCATTCTACAAATGAAATCAAATTTTACAGGTATTAAGGTACATTACTGATGTGATGCAACTGCCTCCAGATTTCAGTTCTTCAGCACTGTGTACCCCACAAGAGGCTCAGCATTCTGTGAATCCCCCAGAATTACAGCTCATCTCCAATCTACAGAGATCAATTCCCTTGGAGAAATTGGATGCTTTGGAGGGTGGACTCTATAGCATTGTACCCTACTGAGGTCCCTGTCCTCCCCAGGCTCCATCCTCAAATCTCCAGGAGTTTCCCAGCCCGGATCTAGCAATTCCACACACACACACACCCATCCCTTGCTAGTGGCTAAGGGGAACCTAGCAACCCTACCTGGACTGATAGAATTTGTCCCTCAAAAGCAGCCAAAAAAGGAGCAAGGCTAATGCTGGGGTTGGTGAGGTGCTCTTTCCCAAATCAGAAATAGCCGTTCCAGAATGCTTCAAGCTCCAGCATGGGGAAAAGACAGGGATTGTGCATGTCTTTTCCCCCACTCTATCAGGACTTAAAGCTCCCTGGGGTGTGTAATTCAGGTTGGGAAAATAGCATGGAGGAAGATATGCTTCCCCCAGCTGATATTCAGGGCCAAATTCAACACTGGGCGTTCCAGGCACATAATTCTAGCATCCTGTGTCATTCAGCTTTCATACTCCCCAAACAAACAACTTATCATGTGGTCAGATTGTCCCTGGACCATTATCATTTCAGACTGAGATTGGGGATTGGCTGAGTATGTTCCCTCCACCCGAATTCCCACATGTAGAAAATTAGCATGTCAGGAAGAGAGTTAGCTAGACTTTTCTCCCCAGCTTATAGGGAGATTTTTGGCAATTCTCTCTTCCAAAGCAGACAAGTGACAGTCCAGGAAAGGTTTGTTTTTGGCCTGAAGGAACCCTTCAGTAGTACCTTAGAGACCAACAAAATTTGGGGGGAGGAGTATGAGCTTTCAAGAGTCAAAGCTCGCTTCATCAGATACCTCTCTTGACTCCCAAAAGGTTATACCCCCAAAATCGTGTCGGTCTCTAAGGTGCTTCCAGACTTGAATCGAGCTCTTCTACTCCAGACCAACACAGCTACCCTCTGAATCGAATTTTAAGAAACCTGAAGAGATGTCCCTTCTCCCAACCATGGCAGAGGTTTAAGGAGAATGGGTGGAAGACCTTCAGGTGATGGTCTCGTGTTCGACAGTGGCTCAAAGCCAAATCCATCGAATGCAATAAAAGCTGTGGCGAAGTCTGTTCCTTTCATGGCTGGCAGCCTATCTATCGGTTTGGAACCGGATCTTTGAGCACATTTTATTCTCTTCTTTCATTTTCAGCCGGGGCTGTGGGGAGGAGGGGGGCGGTGCGGGGAAGCCATAAAGTTCCAAGCTCTGTCGCGCTGCATTCCTTGGCAGCTTCCAAAAGGCGCCTGGAAACTCCAGCAAAAGCTTCTAATATCAGATAATGACTGAAATACAGCATGCGTGTCACTCAGAGGGTTTGAAAGTGAAATGCAGGGTGGCTATAAAATGGGGTTACCAGACAGTAAATAACTTCTCAAAGAGGCCGTGGCAGCTTATTCAACATCTCTTTTCTTTCTTTCCCCACCCCCACCCCCGCTTTCCCTTTCTCGTGTTTTAGAGAACATTATTCTTCCTACATCAGTGGAAAGCAGCAAATCAAGGGGCAGCAAATCACCCTTCTATGGGGTGCATGTAACGTTCCTTGGATTGCCAACACTGGCTTTTAAAAGTGGCAGCTATGCCTTTTGGAGAGGAAGAGAGAGAAATCCGGCCGCTGCAGGCTGCGCTCATGGAAAAAGAGATGCACCTGCCAAACATATGGGAGGCTCAGGAGCATCAAGACCCATGGAAAGCGTAAGAAGTCAGGTGTTGGCAGTCCTAAATATTCTTTCCAGGTCATTTTTTTTGCACATCTCGGTGGGGGTGGTCTTAGCTATGGGGCATATGGGGCAGTGGCCCTGGAACACCCACTGCGTGGGGCCACACTCTGGGAGACCCCACCACCCTGCAGCCAGCTGAAGTGGAAGCACCACTGATCCCCCATGCTGTCTGAGACTTAAACAGTGGGAAAGACAATCAGCTGTAGGAGGGGGATGCCTAGGGTTGCTAGACCCCCAGGGGTCCCCCACTGCCAGGCCCTACCTCCAGCCGCTGATCAGCTGGCCGGGGGGGGGGACTTACCAGGAGAAAGAGGAAGTCCCAGGCGATGTTGCCAGTGTTGCACAGGAAGCGACATCACCAGGCAACACTCTTGTATTTGGGCAAAAACTCTATGAAGCTGGTTTTAGCATAGAGTTTTTGCCCAAATACTAGAGTGGACGTCACTGGTGTGATAACGTCACTTCCTGTGTGATGCCGGCAACGAGGCCTAGGCCTTTCTCTTTCTCCTTGTAAGTCTCCCCTATCCCCTGCCGGTTGCCAAGAGGGACCTGGCAACCCTAGGGATGCCAAATGCCCTACTTCTAGGGTTGCCAGGTCCCTCCGAGCAGCCAGTGGGAGGTATGCTTACCAGGAGTAGGGGGAAACGCCTGGCACTTCAGCGATGTGCCTATGTGACCCAGAAAGGACGTAGGCACGTCAGGGACATTGGAGGGGGGGCAACACTCTGGTTTTACCATGGAGTTTTTGCTCAAAAACCAGATCATTGCCTCCAATGTCTTCAACATGCCTATGTCAGTTCTGGGATAGGGTTGCCAACCTCCAGGTGGCACCTGGAGATCTGCTATTACCATTGATCTCCAGACGACCAAGATCAGTTCCCTGGGGGTGGGGGGTGGGATTGCTGTTTTGGAAAGTGGGCTCTATAGCATTATACCCTGCTGAGTTCTCTCTCCAGGGCCAACTGCCCTTCAAAATCTCCAGGAATTTACCAGAGCTGGCAACCCTGCCCCAGAATCACTAAAACCTCTCTGCATTTCAGAAGATACTATTTACTTCTCTCTCTCTCTCTCTCTCTCTCTCTTTTTGCAGATCATTGTCAGCAAAGCAATAGAGAAAGGCATGTGAACGTGATCTCCAGGCAGTCTATAACCCTGTTCAATTTTCAGTATACAGACTGAAAATTCATTTCCCTCTTGAGAGTTCCAGCACACCTCTTTTTCAAAAAAAGAAAAATGCAAAACAGCTTCATATATGTCTATACATTGATTTGGGAGATCTTGAGAGGGAGAGCCGGAAGGGCTGACTCAGTGCTTAGTTCTCGTGGCCCTTTCTTACACGCCCAGGGAAATGTTGATTGCCACCGTGGGGTCAGGCAGCAATTTTTCTCCAGACCAGTTTGGCCAGGGAGCCTGGAGGGTTTTTTCGTCATCTGGGCGTAGAACAGCGGTCACTGTGGATGTGTTGGGGAGGAGGTATTTGTGAATTTCCTGCACTGTGTAGGAGGTTGAACTAAATGACCCTAGAGGTTAGGGCTGCCAAGTGTTGAAAACTCACCGGCGGGGGGGGGGGGGAGAGTCGTCCTCTCGCCGGGAGTTTCTTCTGGTGCGCGCGCTTTGTGCACGCTCCCATCAACGTCACCGGAAGGGACGCAGCACGTTGGGGGCGTTGCCAGGGCAACACTCTGGCAATCACCCCAAAACTCTATGGTATCATAGAGTTTTGGGGCGATTGCCAGAGCGTCGCCCTGGCAACGCCCCCCAACATGCTGCGTCACTTCCGGTGACGTCATTACGTCGTCCTCGCTGGACGTCGGGGGTAGGGTTCCCCCCGCCGGCCAAATGCTGGCTGGCGGATCGGGAACCCCTTCAGCGGGGGATCCCCCGCCCCCCGGGCTGACTTGGCAGCCCTACTAGAGGTCCCTTCCAGCTCTATGGTTCTATGATTCTAATAGGGAAGGCCTAAGGTAGCATATCCTAGTAAGAACATAAGAAAATATATTGCATCAAACCCAGGGTCCATCTAGTCAAGCATCCAGTCTCCAACAGTCTCGGGGAGGCCTACAAAAGGACATGAAAGCAAATAGATCCATCCCCACACTGGATGCCTTCAAAGATCTGGTTATTCCCTCTGAACGCAGAGGTTTCCATTAGCCATTATGGCTGATAGACTCAGCTTTCACAAACAGGCCTTCGCTCCATGATCTGGAAGAGAAAAGCAGCACAATTTGAAAGCTTATTGTGTGACCCCTGGGATGTGTCATCTGTAGCCTCTCTGTTCCTAAATCCAGCTTCACCACTTGAGCAGTTGTGGAAGAATAGTGGGTCGAATTTCATCTCCTAAATTTCTTCTGTCCAGCTGCTGTTGAAACCTCAGGAGCAGAGTAGTTTTTTAAAAAAACGAAAGTTAGCAAACCCCATAACTACGTCAGATTTTATTATTATTATTTTAAAAGGGTTAACACTCCACTCCTTATGACTGTGAGGACAGACTGGGAAATGTATGGTCTGAGTCTGCTGAAGGCTCTGCTGTTTTCGCTCCCACTCCTCCATTGCGCTTCAGTCCATAACGTGGATAATTTCCCTCTTTACAAACACTGTCCTTTTCTTCAAGCCTAGTACCAAGCTGCTCCTTAGAACAATTTGAATTAGACTCCAAGGACGGGCTTTTTGTGCTACCTAAAAGTCCCCTTTCCCTCTCCACAAACCCCCAAACTTGCCCTGTGAATCATGGCCTGAAAGCTAAGATTTTCCTCCATTTCAGAGGATAGTCTGCCCCTCCTCTTTTCTAAGGGCCTCATAAAAACATATAGTAAAAAATCATGTTGCGAGCTCTTTGCCTTTCTTTAAACTCTGGCGTAAGGAGGCTATAAATTCATTTGCTCTACAAAGGGCAGGGAGGTAAATTTTCGGCAGAATGTGCAAGGGATTAGCCTCTTAACTCCCATTAGCATGAATGGGAATGGAATATTTATTTACTCCACAGCACATAAATCTTGATCTTGTAACTTCTACAGTTTCTCAACCATAATGTTTCCATTGTTCCCTCAGTTCATGGTTATCCCCCTCAAGTTTTTACTGAGGTGTGGGCTTCAAAGAAATGGAGCAACCCTGCTGAGACCTCTCTCCTTTACGGTGATCATGGAAGCTGCAAAATCCATTCTAATTGGGGAGGGGAAGCTCTCTGAAGTGGCTGCAGCTTGGACGCACTCACATCGGGTTGCCAGCTCCAGGTTGGGAAGTACCTGGAAATTTTAGGGGTGGAGCCTGAAGAGGGCGGGGTTTGAGGAGGAAAGGGACTTCATTGGAGTATAATGCCATAGAGTCCACCTTCCAAAGCGGCCATTTTCTCCAGGTGAATTGACCTCTGTCGCATGGGGATCAGTTGTAATAGCGGGAGATCTCCAGCCACCACTTGAAGGTTGGCACTATATGAGAGATCATGGGAAAAGCAGTTAAGAACAACCAAAATATAGCCATGATGTAATTATTCAGTGTAACATTGTATAGCCAATGATACTGTTTACCAAGCACAACCATACAAACATTTATATGCAAAGGGCATAACAGATAAATGTTTTAAAGAAATAAAGTACTCCTGCCAAAGTTCAGATCTGATTATTTCCTTCTCAGTTTCTTCTCCGAGCATAGCAATCTTGAGATCGGTGATTTACCTACCTAAAGGAAAAGCCACATAAACACATGAAAAAACAGCCTTCTAAGCAAAGTTGTATTGAGGTCAGTATTATCTACTCTGTCCGGTAGGAGCTCACTGCCACCAGGGTCTCAAGTGGAGGTCTTTCACATCACCGACTGCCTGGTCCTTTTAACTGGAAATGCCAGGGACTCATCCTCGGATCTTCTGCATGCTAATGAGATGCTTAGACGCTAAGCCACAGCCCCTCCCCTGATTTTATTGCCGGCTTTGCTGGGAGGGCAGGGTAAAAATCTAATAAAATTTTAAAAATGTATTATACTGTTCTTTTGCAATGGTTTAAAATTTTGTCATTCACCCTGAGTCTCAGCAGCAAAGGCAGACTATTAATGAAGTACGTGAATAGACTTCCGGTTTTGGCGATCTCCATGGTGGGCGCGATCTCCCGCAGCTCCGGGAGATGCGACCCAGATTCGACAGCTAGAAGGGGTACCGAACTGGCTTCAGACCCCCAGGGGCCCTTGCAGGGGGACCCGGCCTGAGGCCTGAGGGAAAGCCTCTCCTGGGATGGTGATTGCGAGATCGAGGCTCCCCTTTGCCTCCTAAAGGTTCGGCCACCATAGCACCTCTGGGCAAATCGGAGCGCACACCAGTCGGCTGCAGGAGACAAGCAAGCTGCAAGAAACGAACTCTCTACTCAACGCAGGGTGAAACCGTGAGTGGATTACTGTTGGCGATTCTCTGGTTTTGACTGTGAAGCGAAGCGTGGGAGATTTAATCTTTAAATCCTCCCCCATTTAAAGAGACAGCACTTATATAACAACATGGTGTTGGCTGGCTAAATGTCTGAAGCTCAGAAGGGGAGCAATTTCAACTGACTGGGTTCTAAGTAGAGATTTTTAACTTTTCTTTTTAAATGTCTTTGAAGTTGTAAAATAAAAACAATGTCCAGATGGGGAGAAAAGATGGTGGGGAAATCTAGGCCTTCCCCCCAAACGACATCATCTCTTCCGGTTGAAAAGCCAGAGCAAAATACAGACTTGTCTGCTCTTCTAGCAGCTGCCTTGTGCTCTCTTATGGATCAACTGAATGTGGTTAATTCGAAGTTGGGCTGTTTGCAAAAACAGGTTTCAGAGGCAAACTTAAAATCTGATCAAACAGAAAAAGAAATGCTGGCAATTAAAGCCCAGGTGAAAAAGACAGATGGAAAATTGGACATGATAGAAAAAGAAAGGTCCTCTGACAAGGACAATTTGCTGAAACTTCAGATGGAAAGGTTATCTTTTTTTTAAAGATTTCAGGGTGTTCCTGAAAAGAAAGGAGAGAATCTCAAACAGGCATTGAGTGAAGTTTTAGCTCTGGTGACAGGTCTGCAAGCGGATTTAATACAAAGCGACATGAATATGGTTTACAGAACCTATCCTGATTTTGTAAAGAAAAAAAAACCTGCCAGGAGAAATTATGGTAAGATTCTCTAAAAGATCAACAAGAGATGTGGTGCTTAGGTCCACAAACCAAGTGACCCTGAAGATGCAAGAAGAGGAGATAAAAGTTTTAAAGGACATTCCATTTGAGATTAGAAAGAAGAGGAAACCTTATAAGAACTTGACTGCTTTTTTGCAAAAGGAAAATATCATGTACAAATGGTTAACTCCGGAGGGCCTGCTGTTCAGCTACAAGGAGAAGAAACAAAGGATTGATTCAGTGGCGAAAGCTAAGAAGTTTTTGGACTTTTGTAAAAAAGGTAAAGAAGAAGCACCCAAAGAGGACTCTTTGGATCTCCAAGAGAGCATTTATGGTCTGGCTAGCCCGGAATCATCAGGAAGTAAGGCTTCGGGAGAAGAAGAATCTGATGCAGAACTAGGAGCGGCAGCTCCAAAACCCCCAAAGGAAAAGAAGAAAAAGAGAAAGGAGAAGGATAAATAAGCTATATTTAGTTAAAAGTTCAAGATGTTTTGTGATTAGTGTTTCCCATTTTGAATTTCATTCATTTATTGCTATTTTTTTATGTTTGAAATTTGTGTTAAATAGCGAGTTTAAAATGCCTGGATATGTTGCTATTTTCTTGATTATGTTGTAATGTGATACTGAGAACTTTTATTTTGACTCCTGTATACCTTTAGGTAGTAGTTTTGCTTTTTAGTCATTGTAGGCTGTTTTAATGATTGTAGTGGTAGAAAAATAAATTAAAAAAGAAGAAAAAAATGAAGTATGTGAATAAACAAACTAATAACCTATATTGTCTATGCTGACAGACAGTAGCTCTTCAAGGTCTTGGTGTAGTGGACACAGTGTCCAACTAGGACCCTGGGAAACCTGGACTTGAATCTCCACCTGCCATTGAAGCTCAGTGAGTGACCTCAGGCCTGTTGTATACTCTCAGCCTCACTTATCTCAGGATGGTGGTGGTGGTGGTGAGAAATGTTGGAAGTTCCAGATGTGATGTCCCCTGTCTCAGACCTCCAGTCTGAGTGGCAAGAGAGGCTAGATAGCTAGATAGGCACACTGACCTTTCTTCCTATCTTTACTCTTTTGCCACTGTCCCCCTTGAACTGCAGATTGTGTTCTCAAGGACCATTTCCCCTTCCTTCTTCTCCCTCACTCAGATGAAGACAAGCTCTCTTTCTGCATGCACCAAGAGAGAGAGACACAGTCCTGTCTTGGTACCATGAAGGCAGATGGGCCTCTAGCCATCTGCTTCCACCCTTTAGCTAGTAAGTTAGTAATCTATCGTGTCCCTACTCTTTCCTATCCAAAGTGTACTTCTCAGATAAAGAGAGGAGTATTTCTCTTCTAAACTTGCAGTGTGGCTTTGTGCAGCTTTTGTAAGCTGAGTAACCTGGTAAAGTGACACTGCTGTGTTTGTAGCTATATTTAAGGACTAGGAATAAGGCCCATTGTGGAAATAAATATAATAGGCTCTAGAAAGAGGCTCTAGGAGAGTGCCCCAGCCTTGGGGACTCAGCGTCAATTAGCTGCGGCAACCTAAGCAGCGTATAATGACACAGAGTCCACCATTTTCTCCAGAGGAACTGAAGAGTTGTAATTTTGAGTGCTTTCCTGCTCTCACCTTGAGATTGGCAACAATGGTTTCCCAGGATGAAATGGCTGGTTTGGAAAGTGGAGTCTATGGCATTGTGCCTGTCTGAGGTCCCATCCCTCCTCAAACCCAGGCTCGACCTCTCAAATCTCCAGGAATTCCCCAACCTGGAGTTGGGAACCCTATCTCCTTCCCAGCCAACCATCAGCCTACCTTTATCTGCCCCTCTGACTTCAGCTTTCCATCTCCTCCCCCCTCCCTCCTAGAGAGCAGTTGTAATTCTGAGTGATCTCCATCCCCCACTTGGAGATTGGCAATAATGGTTCCCCAGGAGGAAATGCTTGGTTTAAAGGGTGAAGTTTATAACATTGTACCTCACTGAGGTCCCACCCCTCCTCAAACCTCACCCTCTCCAGGCTCCATCACTCAAATCTCCAGGAATGTCCCACCTGGAGTTGGCAACCCTATCAAGACTAGCCCCAATGAGTTTTCTCCCAAAGGCCAAAATAGGTGTGGAAAGGGCCTTTTACTGACAGAACCAAGCATGGTTGCCTGGCAACAGGCAGTGAGGGGAAAGTAGGGTTGCCAGCTGTGTAGGGAAATACCTGGAGATTTGGGGGGTGGATTCTGTGGAGGGCAGCATTGGGGGGGCAGAAGGACTCAGCAGGGTATAATGCCATAGGGTCTACAAAGCAGCCATTTTCTCCAGGGGAACTGATTTCTGTCATCTGGAGATCAATTGTAACAGCAGAATATCTCCAGGTCCCACCTGGAGATTGGCAACCCTAGGGGAAATTCAGCTGCACAGCAGGGGGTTGAAGAGAATGGTTTGACAGCCACTGGCCCACTTCATTAGGCAGCCAGCCATGGCGGAGCTAAGCAGGAGAGCGAGCCATTTTCAGTTTATTCTGACAGGAAAGTGGCCAAACTGGGAGTGGGTAGGGGAGGGGGTTACGCTGAAAGTCTGTGACTGGTCTAAAATCACCCAGACAGCTTCCACAGCAAGAACCTTGGTCTGGCAGACCTGGCTCTGAAGCACTAACTGCTACGCCTAGGGTAGCCAACCTCCAGGTGGAGCCTGAAGATCGCCGGGTATCACAACTGAACTCCAGACAACAGATCTCTCTCTCCCCCTGGAAAGTTTGCCTCAGCAAACTTGGCTTGGAGGCTAAAGACAGTGGGTTTTGTCCCCTGAGAGAATCAATTGTCTTCTGGTGAGGAGAGTGAAGACAGTAGCTGTGTTCACCGGAATGAAGCAACCGTCTTCTGAGGAAAGTTTTGGCAGGCACTGCTTCTGTGGGCAGGACTCAGGTAATGCAGCCAGTGGATAAGAAGAAGAAGAAGAAGAGATTGGATTTATACCCCGCCCTCCACTCCCCAAGGGAGTCTCAGAGCAGCTTATAAACTCATTTTCCCTTCCCCTCCCCACAACAAACACCCTGTGAGGTAGGTGGGGCTGAGAGAGCTCTTTCCCAAGGTGTCCTTGAGGGAACAGCTGGTACAGAGCTATGGCTTGCCCAAGGTCATCCAGCAGCTGCAAGTGGAGGAGTGGGGAATCAAACCCGGTTCTCCCAGATTAGAGTCTGCGCACTTAACCACTACACCAAACTGGCTCTCTACACCAAACTGGCTCTCTGGACAGCTTCTGACTGACACATCATGGAGCCAACTGATTTAGGGGTGTGTGGAATGTTGAGAAAGTGCCATCCCACGATTTGATTATATATAAGGAGAGATTCTGCTTACTAGTGTTCACTGGACTAACCATACCAGATAACCTCAATAAGAAAATGGAGAGAGGGAGAACAATGTTCTAAGCCACTTTGACTCCCAGCTGGGAGAAAAGCAAGATACAAATAAATAAATGCATTGAAATGCATGCATTTCTCTTACCACTGAATTCTTCCCCAGCAACAAAAATTTCAGCAGGACACACATGGATTTTTAACTCTGCAGAGAGTGCGCAGACATCTGCCCCAAACTCAGCAGAAGGAGCCTCCCCCTGGATTTCCCTCTCCACAAGACTTCTCATCTCATTTTCAGGCCTGGCCTTTTATGGTATTCTTTTCATAAGCTCCACACATAACCCAAAGCAGAACGTCCCCGCAGATTGTCCAGTTCCGACAATATTTAGACTTTGTGTTTTATTTCCAGTGTACTGAGACTGCAGTTTTTTATCATCGTTGACCTTATTGCTAATGGCACCTGTCAGGTTCCTACAGAGACTGGAATGAACGACGTCTCCGGGTTTGTTTTCATAGCTCTAAAAACTCAGACGGGGATTCGCCAGGAGGCCGTCACACAATATTCCGCCATTTGTTGCAGATCCGTTTCCCTTTGTGAACAAAGAGGTCATTTTCAGACATTTCATATGAGGGTGCTGAAGTCATGTCCGGACCCATGCAATAAGGGACTAATTCAAGCTATATCGATATATAACTAAGTAACCCAATAATGTATGCTGCCTAATGGTAGTCAGGTTTAGGGTGTGTGCACTGGGGTATAACCAAGCCAAAATTCAACTCAAAATTAGCCATTTGGGGTAATAACCCAAAACATTCCCCAGATTTCAGGAGTAACAAAAAAATCTCCTGGGACTTTGGGAGTCTTAAGGGTTTTGGGAAGTGGGGAGGGAGGGAGGGAGGGAGGGAGAAACCTATGCAGGCAAACAGGCTGTTAGACAGCATCCCAGCCTTTTAAATTTTAATGGGACGAGTCCAACTAACAGTCTATCATGCCATGGCAGTTTTGAAGAGGAAGAAGAGATTGGATTTATTCCCCACCATTCATTAGCCAAAGGAGTCTCAGAGAGGCTTACAATCTCCTTTCCCTTCCCCTCCCCACAACAGACACCCTGTGAGGGAGGTGGGGCTGAGAGAGCTCTTTTGAGAACTGCCCTTGAGAGAACAGCTGTGAAAGAACTTATGACTGAACCAAGGTCACCCCAGCAGCTGCATGTGGAGGCGTGGGGAATCAAACCTGGTTCTCCCAGATTGGAATCCATGCTCCTAACCACTACACCGAACTGGCTCCAAACTTATACTTTTAAAAGTGAAATGGAAAGACCCAGGATTTTCTGTGCCAGCTGGCATCACCCCATTGGCGGCTCTCTGGGGCCACATCATAGCCGGTGGCCCTTCTCGGGGCAGCATAGAGTATCCGGGTCCTGTGTTGAGTCCAGTAGCCCCTTAGAAAACAACATGATTTTGGGGTATAAGCTTTCAAGAGTTCCCTTAGTCAGATCTGATGATGAAAGCTTTAGCAGTTGATAGCTTATACCCTGAAAATCTTGTTTGTCTCTAAGATGCTACTGGATTTGAATTTAGCTCTTCTACTCCAGATATACATGGGTACCCATGAAACTACCTGGGTCCTGAGGGCTGGAGAATGATTGCTGGAAACCTAGTTGCCCATCCCTGACAACATGATTCATGGAAAGAAAACAAGCATCCAAGTTCAGTTTGGTGTAGTGGTTAGGAGCACGGACTCTAATCTAGGAGAAGCAGGTTTGATTCCCCATGCCTCCACATGCAGCTGCTGGCATGACCTTGGGTCAGTTACAAGTTCTTTCAGAGCTGTTCTCTCACGAGCAGTTCTTGAAAGAGCTCTCTCAGCCCCACCTACCTCACAGGGTGCCTGTTGTGGGGAGAAGAAGGGAAAGGAGATTGCAAGCCACTCTGAGACTCCTTTGGGTAGCGAAGGGTGGGGTATAAATCCCATCTCTTCTTCTTCCTGGTCATCTGTGACATAGCATAAAATTCACTTCATTAAGGGGAGGGGAGAGCCCTCACCCAGCAACCTGATAACATAGGCATAACCCTATATATTAGTCCACAAAGATAAGCTCTTACAATCTTGTACCATGAGGAACCACTGTACAAGCTGTAGGAATTGTTTAGCTGAGACTCTTGATGGTTTTTTATTTCATTTAAAAACAGCCGGGGTGGGGGGGTGGTTAATGAAGGCATGACAATCATTTTTCTCAGTATGTTTTCACTGACAGGAATCCTTACCTGTGAAACTGTTACTAGCATTGGTAGATGAAAATATTTATGTGTATTATAGGGCCAAACTAGAAAAGACACCAGAAATACTGTAATGAGAATTTCAGTGTTTATTTTTCTCAAAAAATTGGGTACCCTATTACAAGGGCAGCCAGGAATAAGCCTTTCTATATGCCATTTTCCCAGCCTGAAATGGCCTCATCAAGTTATCATTTGCCACTGTACGGAAACGTGTGAGTACAGATACGATCATTGGTATGTGTGCCCCAATGGGACAAATAGTTCCACGGGGCCATTTTATATTGGGGAAATGGCATGGAGGAAAGGATAACCCCTTGTCTTCTCTCGCACTATAGTTCCGATCCAGATCAGACCCTCATGCACCAGATATTTACATTTCAAAAAATTCTGGAAGTTTCAGATGCAGAATTCCGTGACTCATCTCATTGTTGGGCCCAGATATGTATCATGTATCAGCCGCCCTGAGCCCGTTCGCGGGGAGGCGGGATATAAATCTCAAAAATAAATAAATAAATAAACAAACCTGGCTCAAATTAAACCCAACTTCCAGATTGTTAGACATAACTTTGCATATTGCAAGATTTTGTCTTGTTCTCACTGTTCTTGTGTAGGCAGCTTCTGAGGGCAAAACTAAACAATACATGTGACAAAAATTTGTTCACCCAGCCCTACTGTGGGGCTGCACATGTACTGTCTACAGCTTGTGGCCCTCCACAGTGGGACAAACAATCTCCCTCCAGTAGCTGTTTCAGCTCAGGAAAATAGCTTGGGAGGGAAGGCTGAAGCTCCTCCTCAAACTGCATCGCAGATCGATTTCGCACTAGCATTTGCCCCAGGTTTGCCCTCTTGCTTGCACCGGAGCTTCTGGTCGATTTCACACCAGTTGCTCTGGACCACGTTTTGCTCAGGAGTATCGTCGTGCTGCACCGGAGTTTCTCTGGAGCAAACAAATCCTGTTTTTAGAGGATTTTCCTGTTTGCTCCAGGGAGAAGCTGAAATGAAAACATGCCCACTCGCCCGCCTTCCATCTGGCCCGCCCCGTGGTGGGAGTTCCTTCCATTTAAAAAAAAAAAAGAACCCCTCGTTACATTAGATCAAAATGGTAAGGCAGCAAAGTGAGTCGGCGAGGAGGATTTGCTGGGATTTTCGGGAGCAAGAGCTGGGCGTCATTGGCTCGAGAGCGAAGGAAGACCACACCATTGTTTTCTTTGTATAATATACATGTTCACATTTATTTATTATGTATTTTTGTGGTGGGGGAAACTTTTTCTTCTGGGTTCCGATTCAGCGTGCTGCAGCCAGGTGCGGAGCGAGGTGACTGGGCTGCCGTTGCTGCCACTCCTCCTCGGCTGCCGCCGCCAAGTGCCACCACTGGAGAAGAAGCCTGGAAGGAACTGCAGGCAGGCAGCTGGGAGGTGTCGGGGGTGACAACAAGTGAGGAGGTGGTGGGGTGGGGCAGCTGCTTGGTGAGCCATGGGGAGGGGAGGGGGAGGGGAAGAGGGAGGAGGAGGAGGTGTGGTGGCAGTGAGTGGAGCTGGCGAGGTCGGGGCCAGGCGAGGTGAACCGAGTGCCCGTGCAGGAGAGGTGGGCACCTGCAGATCGCCGCACGGGAGAGGTGGGCATGGTGATCATGGTGGATGCAGGGTTGGGGGTGCTCACCCAGGGGGGTGGGGGGGGCGGGCAGGAGCAGCAAGAGGAGGAGGAGGCAGCAAGGGTCAACCGCCACAGCGGGGGCGAGACCAGACAGTAGGCACCCCCCCTCTGCCTCTGCGTCTCCCGCTGCACCGCTGCCCCCTCCACTGCCCAGGCTGCCGCCACCGCTCTTCTTCTTCCTCACTGCCATCTTCATCTTGGTTGCCATCCGGCAGGAGGACCACCAGGAGGGCCAGCCAGTGGGGTGGGGCGGCAGGCGCCCCCAGGTGCAGGGGGAGCAGGCCTCCGGCCAGGCCAAGCTGGGCCATGCCGCCTTCCGCTGCCTCCCCAGGGAGGATGGAGGAGGAGGAGAAGGCTGGAAGAGCCGCCAGCCCGGCCAGGCTGACATCATCCGGGGAGGAGTGGATGCCAGGGGATGGAAGGGCAGACCAGGGGAGGGGGAGGATATGAGAGAAGCCAATGTGCGATCAGGCGAGTGGGCCATCCAGTCCAACACTCTGTCAGATACAGTGGCCAAAAACACCAGGGGCCATCAGAAGGTCCAGCAGTGGGGGCAGGACACTAGAAGCCCTTCCACTGTTGCCCTGCCCAGCACCAAGAATACAGAGCATCCCTTGCCCCAGACCGAGAGTCCCTATCTCTACCTTGCAGCTGATAGCCACTGATGGACCTCTGCTCCAGATGTGTAAGAACATAAGAGAAGCCAGTGTGGAACCGCAATTTCCCCCCACCCCACCCCCCTGGCTCACACTCGCATCCAGCACCCAGAGTGCTGCTGCTCCTGCTGCTGCTGCTGCCGGTGGCATGGTGGATGGAGGACAGCGGCCAGGGCGTGCGGGAGGGAGACGGGAGGCTACTACGGACATCTCAATCCAGACACCATTAGATGCATATCGGCTCGCAACAGCAAACTAGTTTAAATTTCATTAACGAATAGTGTTCCCTCTACGACACGCATGACCTTAACCCCCCCCCCCCCCCATTGGCTTTAGTGCCTGTTCTTGGCTGCCGGGTTTTATGGAAAGAAGGATAAGCCAAGTTAATCAATAAACAGGAAAACTTTTTAATTGAAGTACAAACAGTGTAAACCTTCTCATTTACGCAAAGGAATAATGGTGTATGGCTTCTGAAAACTTGCCAGTGAAGATGAGGAGGGAAAAAGAGCACGGAGATGCCCTCCTCTCCTTCTGGATCTGTTAAAATATTATTTCAGGAGATTGCTGGTGGAATTTAAACCAGCCGCACCAACTCCATAAGTGAACTCAAAGTAGCAAGCGCTCTCCTCCAAAGATCCTCCACCATTGCCGAAAGACTGCGATTGGAAAAATGAAGATTCCATGTGTGTGTGTGTGTGCTTGCAAACAGTTTCGAATTACCCGGTGCATAGGAAGAGGAAGAGAGTCCAATCAGGATGCCCCAGCATGGCACGCGATTTCTGTTCCTGCATTATGATGAAATAATGCAAAAACAGGGAGGGGAAGAGGGAGGGGCTAGGAGGGGAGTGGGAGGGGGCAGCAGTAGGGAGCCTCGCGGCAGCCCCGAAACAGCCATTAATGAGAAATGGAACATGCGGGGCAGATTAGGAGCTGTGGCTCCAAGTGTGAAATTGACAAAAATGCTCCAGAGGAAACTTGGAGGGGAAACTCCAAGCATGGCACGCGATTTCTGTTCCTGCATTATGATGAAATAATGCAAAAACAGGGAGGGGAAGAGGGAGGGGCTAGGAGGGGAGTGGGAGGGGGCAGCAGTAGGGAGCCTCGCGGCAGCCCCGAAACAGCCATTAATGAGAAATGGAACATGCGGGGCAGATTAGGAGCTGTGGCTCCAAGTGTGAAATTGACAAAAATGCTCCAGAGGAAACTTGGAGGGGAAACTCCGGAGAGAATGAGAGGCAAGTGGCCTGTGCGAAATCAGTCGTAGTCTTAAAAGGAATCGGGTCCCAGTGCGCTTGGGAACATTAGGTCCCCAACATCACGTACATCTGCAAGTTGGGTTGGCACATATTGTCTAGTTTGGCCCTGAGGAATAATCATTATGGGAAATGGGGAGGTGGAGTTGAGAGGAGGTAATATCTATTTTTGAAAGTATTCACATTAAATGTCTGCAGGCTCCGTGGAATGGTAGCCAAGCACATACCTCTGTCAGCTAGGAGCAGCTGTTGTTCGAAGCTCTTGCAAACGTTCAGCCACATCACAAGAAGTTGCTTACACCATGCACCCAAAGGCATGTGCAGACTTTTTCAGGATCAAGCAGATCCCTCTGGAGACTTGTTGTGCCCTCATCAACTAAAAATAGAATAATTAAGCCCTAGCAGAGAGGAAAGTCAATACATCAGCAGAAACATTTGTTAACGGGGGATTCATGCAGAGATAAAAGGTGTTTGCACTAAGCTTGGAAAGCAAATAGCCAGAATAGAATGGAAGGAGGTGGGGTTGATAATCTCCTTGGAACTTATCATGATACTTCTTGTTTAACTTGGTGTCTTCATTAGGGTTGCCAACCTCCAGGTGGGAGCTGGAGTTCTCTCAAAATTTCAGCTGATCTCCAGACTATAGGAAATGGTTCCCCCTGGAGAAAATGGCAGCTTTGGAGGGTGGATTCCATAGCATCACATCCCTGTGGAGCTCCCTCACCTCCCCAGATTCTGCCATCCCCAGGCTCTGCCCCCAAATCTCCAGGAATTTCCCAACCCAGAGTTGGCAACCCTGCTCTTAATGGTATGAGATTCCAAAACACCACAACACAAAACCAAAAAATTAGATCAATGGATGCATTGCTTATGCCTACCAGTGAATTCCATGCCACTGATCATCACAAATCTTGTTGTGGATGTACAGAATGACTGGTGCATCATGGACACCGAAGAAAACCAGGCAAGCAATACGTCTTCTTAGTTCAGCAAGTGTTTAAAAGGCTGCGAGCAATCCTGCATGTCAGACTAAGGCACCTTTCCCACACATTGGGTTTGCCCCAAACTGCTGACCCAACAAGGAACATTAGGGCTTCTCTACCAGCTACAGGCTACATTTTAGTCCAATGGCTTTTTGTGCATGTGTGTGTTGCGGGGGATCTGCTTCTGAAGGGAGCAGAGAAGCACCCATCGATTGGATGCTTAACCAGTTTGGTGTAGTGGTTAGGAGCAGCAGACTCTAATCTGGGAAAACTGGGGTTGATTCCCCACTTCTCCATGTGCAGTTGCTGGAGTGACCTTGGACCAGTCACAAGTTCTTTCAGAGCTGTTCTCTCAATGAGCAGTTCTCTCAGAGCTCTCTCAGCCCCTCCTACCTCACAGGGAGTCTGTTGTGGGGAAGGGAAGGGAAAGGAGACTGTAAACCACTCTGAGACTCCTTCGGGTAGTGAAGGGTGGGGGATAAATCCAATCTTCCTGCTCAGTTATGTGTTAGAATGGGGATCTGATACACCTAAGGTTGCCAGCTCCATCTTGCGACATTCCTGGATATTTGGGGACACTGTCTGGGGAGAATAGAATGTGGGGAGGGCAGGAAGCTCAGAAGGTTTATGATGCCGTAGAATCCCCCCTCTGCAGCTGCCATTTTCTCCAGGGAATCTGATTTCTGTAGGCTGGAGAACAATTGTAATTCCTAGAGACTTACAGGCTCCACCTGGAGGCTGGTAACCATAAAAACTGTTTGCATGGAGAAAGCTAAAAGGTCAGGGAGGAGGGTTTTAGCCTAGCCATTACCTTTCTAGATATAGCCCACAGACCCTCCCCATTTTCTGTTTTCTTTTCTCCTTCCTACCTACCAATCAGACTACCTTTTATCTGCCCTCCCCCTTTCCTGCTGTATTTTGTATTCATTTACTTCATGTATTCCCTGTGTTTCTCCACTATGGGAACACCAAGCGGCTTACGTCATTCTCATCCATTTTATCTTCACAACAGTCACAGCAGGTTAGGCTGGTAGGGTGTGATATGGCCCAAGGTAATTCAGTGAGCTTCCATAGCAGAGTGGGGATTTTTAACCTGGGTCTCCCCAAATCCTAACCTGAAACTAACCACGAAAGCACAGTGGCTTTCATGAGGTGGCGGCTGAATCACGGAAGTCATGTGTAGCAAGTTGCCTGGTGATTGCTGGCAGACCTGGACCTGACAAATCTACCCTCAAAAGCCAAAATAGCTGAGGAAAAGGCCCTGACCCCTCTCCCTGCCTTTAACTGACAGGAACAAGGCATCAAGACTGGCAATATTGTTATGGTTGCCTAGCAATGGCCACTGTGGGCATTTGTTTCTTAAAGCTACAGGTGCCACTTCTATAATTGGGAGGGTTAAAAAACCCATTTTTTAAAATTTCAGATTTTTCTGCAATCCCAGGGCATCTTTCAGGTTTATAGAAAGATCCATTAATGGTCCAGACTCTGGATTTAAATATCCACAGACTGGGCCATATTGAGAATCAGATATACTGAAGAGAGCTGAAATGACTTTGCCCCTTCCATGATTCTCCTGAAAAGTCTCTTTGTGTTCTGATGGTGAAATTCCTCCTTATATTTTCTGGATGGTTGACTATTTGGCTGATGTATGCTGTCCAGCATCAGGATTTGATATCTAAAAGTCCCGCAGTAGCTGTCAACGTTTAGTTCTCTCTGAAAGTCAGCTCTGGAGTGCAGTCATGGTTTGGCCATATCTGAATGCCAAACTAAACTAGACAAGGAAACCTATGAAGAGACTCCTGTATTTTTTTTACTGAAATACTGAATTGGAAAGCTGAGAATTAGATCAAAACAGTGGCAAATATGTCGGGGGGGGGGGGTAATTTAATTCTTTCCTTCCCAAGCTGATTTTTGTCCCCCTGCAGAGGGGAAAGATGTATAGCAGGGCTCCACAGCTTGGGGAGACATTGCACAATTATGTTTCTGCTCTGCTTGAGACCATTTCCACAGCAGTGAAATTCCCTGCATTGACTTTTTAAAAACTGCGCATTATGTGAAATTTTCTGCAGTAGATTTTTTCCTCACCAGGCACAATCCTGAAGTTTTTTCCTTCTCACCCCGCATTTTTGGAACTCACTAAAACGGGGTTCCGAAAATGCGGGGTAAGGAGAAAACTTTTGGTTTGCACCTGGTGAGGGAGAATTTACTGTGGAAAATTTCACATAACACACAGTTTTAAAAAGTCAATGTGGGGAATTTCACTACTGTGGAAATTGTCTGGGTGTCTGTGCACAAAAAGATAATTATGAAGAAGGAACACAAAATCCAAGCTGCTATTGAGCAACATAGAGTGTACACAGTTTTTTGAGTTTTGAGATATCTATCTATCTATCTATCTATCTATCTATCTATCTATCTATCTATCATCTGTGGTCACACATGCCAGATAAAGCGGGAAGGAGGGAAGCGAGGCTATTTCCTTTGGAGAAATTTGACCTGCAGTTGCAAGATCACACCTCCCTTTGAAACTGTGGGTGCAGCCCATCAGTGTGTGATCAGACACAACTGCAGGTGAGTCATTTGGGGGGGGGGTTGCCGTTTTATCCCCATGCACTTAACTGAGGAATCGATGAATCACACCTCCACACTGAGGGCTCCCTATGGAGTTTGCGATGATATACTGAGAAGGGGGGGGGGGCAACAGCAGGCTATCCCGACGGCATGAGAGGATGCTGGAGTGATCAGACAGGGGAAAGTTCGTCTGGTGCCTGTCACAACCCATTTACTATTGGATTTCCCCTGGTGTCTTTTAACTCTGCTTCTGCGACAGAGCAGAACAGGTTGCCAATGGCTGTGGGGCTCTTCCCAAATGTTGCTGTCTGATCACTCCCTTTAAATCTGCCCGGCATTCGCACCTATGTCAGGTCTACTTATGCATATGATCGCAGCATCTATCTATCTGCCTGCCTGCCTGTCTGTCTGTCCATCTAGACAGCTGCACTATGTAAAGACTTTCTGTTGCACTCAACAGAAATTTCATTTTACTTCCATTTTGTACTCTTCTGATAAAGAAATTTCAAAACAGGATAGAGTGCCAGATTCCTGTCCCATGCTGTCTGCTTGTTTTACAATATATCTTGTTCTCTATTATGTTCTCTGCTATGGTTTTGTAATGAATGTATGCATCCCATTTTACAACATGTATAGGCTATGATGTTTAAATATGTATCATTTACATTTTGCATATTCTGTTTTATATATATATATACTAGGGTTGCCAAGTCCAGGTTGGAAAATACCTGGGGACTTTGGGAGTGGAGCCAGGAGAAGGTGGGGTTTGGGGAGGGGAGGGGTCTCAGAATGGTACCATGCCATAGAGTCCACCCTTCAAAGCAGTCATTTTCTCCAGGGGAGCTGATCTCTATCAGCTGGAGATCAGTGGTAAAAGCGGGAGATCCCTAGGCCCCACCTGGAGGCTGGCAACCCTAATACACACACACACACGTATGGAAATGCTGTCAAGTCACAACTGACTCCACAAAGGGGCTTTCAAGACAAGTGAAAAGCAGAGGTGGTTTGCCATTGCCTTCCTCTGCAATCTTCTTTGCTGGTGTCACATCCAATCACCACCGCGGGCTTTCCCCATACTGGCTGGCTTCCAGGTTTCCTTTCCAGGTCAGTCTAAACAATAGCACTGAAAGCAACCAAGTTAACCCTATAATGACTGGATTGTGAGTTCTTGTAAACAGGTACATTTCCAACACTAATGGCGACGGCGCATGTGGTCAGAGAAACACATGTGGCCGGGCTGGGTACTGGAGCTTCGCTTCAGGAGACAATAGCCCGGGCGGATTGTAAATCAGATCAATCGGCCACCCATGATCTACTAGGGTCACCTGTAACTAACCCTATCAGGGAGATTGGGCGAGGCTGGGGGTGCGGTTTAGATGGACATTTAAGCAGACCCCCCAATCCTCGTTCTCCAGTCATGATTTGTACCATCAATAAACTTATGAGCTGATTTAACTGCAGCGCGTCTCTGGACCCAGTTCTTTTTACCATCCCCTGGCGGTGGCCAGGGGGAACCTGGCAACCCTAAATCCAGTTCTGTGTTTGTCTCACTGCACACAAGGGGCTCTGGATCTAAGCAACGAAGTATGTCTTCATCCTACTGAGCATTTAGCTCACAGTGCATAAAATCTCTCTCTCAAACACCCCTTATTAAGAGATTATGGAAAATATAGTTCAAAGCCGTGAAATGAGAACCTAAAGATTTTGTCAGTGTCTGGTGGCATCTTTCCACAGTGCTGCCAGGGGATTGAAAAGTAACTATTGGCAACCCGCTCTGGAGTGGGGCAGCTAGTTCCAATCCCTGTAGGAAAAAAAAACAGCAACTGTCCCCCTGAGGCCACTTCATTTTAAAAAGCGCCTAAGCTTTTCTGAAGCATATAATTACGTTTCATCCTTGCAGCCTTATCTTGCATTAGTTTTAATTGCTCTTGAATCTTGGCAACCGTCTCCCATCCATTTAAAGAAATTAAACACTTCAGGGGGGAGGTGGGGGTTTAAACACTTTTGATATGAAAGTGTTTTGGCTCAGGGTTTGGGTTGTTTTTTTAAAAAAAAAATGGATTCACTCATGCTTTCCTCTCTTCCCTGACCTCACAAAACATACTGAGAGAGAGAGAGAGGAACCTGAAGTATTCGTCAAATTAGAATTCCCTTATTCCCTTTGGTGGATTTAGATGGCTCAGCTTTTGATTTCTAAAATAAATGGTGCTGGGGGCTCAACACTGTGTGTAGAGCAAGTTGGGCATTCTGCTGTGAAACGTCATGATCCCAGGGGATTGGTTAGGGTTACTTGGTAGTGCCAGAACTTCAGTCTCATTTTTACTCACAATAAATCCAGGCTTGAGGGCTGAGTCCCGATGAGCCTGAGCGCATATTTAACCTATCATATTTATTTATTTAGTACTTTTGTCTCCCCTCCACACCACTCAGGAGCTCACAGCAGCCTATGTTGTTCTCTCTGCCACCATTTTATCTTCTCTCTGTGTTTAGGCTGAGTGTGACTAGTCCAAAGTCCAGGGATTTGAACCTGGGTCTCCCAGAGCCCAGTCTGGTACTCTAACCAATGGATCTCCAAACGGCACCTACTGAGGTGTTTTCTGGTGTCCATTTATTTCTTTACCAAAGTGTCACTGTCCCAAAAGCAAAGTGCCAATCTTGGCTTTCCAGTACGCCAGGAGGCATCAGCTGTAAGGAGCACCCATGTAATAAATAATAACTGGCCCATAACAGGAGAATACTTGGCTTGGAACCTCCAAGCATTTTCTAATTGCCCGCCATGGCAGCCATTGTGTGATCAGTCCTGCCTTGCATGGCAGCCATGTTGTTGTGATGACCACTATCTCAATGTTGTTGTGGTGACCACCCTGTCTCAAAATTCCAAAAGTACCCACAAGCTCAAAAAGGTTGGTGTTAGAATATTCAAGGTCTATAGTACAGCCTTATGAAGAAGATCAGAAGATCACCCTATAGGGGGACAGCTGAAGGACTGCTACATGGCATAGCTAGATTAGGGACCACCCACATTTTCAAATTATGTCCTTCTTGTCTCCTGATTGGCTCTTCTGGAGACTTCCTCCTCCTATAGAGCTTCTGTTGTTGTTCCTCCTTCACAGTTAGGTTAGACCGTTAAAATTCTCTCTTCTATGTTCTATAACAGTTTGTTCTTCTTTAATAAACCTACTTATTTCCCCCTATACAGTCAGTGTTCCACTTCCTTTGCAAATTTAAACCCTGCCAACAGTTTGGGGACTAGGGTTGCCAGGTCTGGGTTGGAAAATACCCAGAGACTTTGGCGGTGGAGCCAGGAGAGGGTGGGGTTTGGGGAGGGGAGGGGCCTCAGCCTAGTACAATGCTATAGAGTCCATCCTTCAAAGCAGCCATTTTCTCCAGGGGAGCTGATCTCTGTCAGCTGGAGATCGGTTGTAAAAGCAGGAGTTCTCCAGGCCTACCATAAAGTCCAAGTGATTTTGCCTGCTCCCCTCCCACAGACAGACTGATTTAGACTATCCATTTCCCAGCTATGTAAAACTGAGTTTCTCTCCCACATCACTCCTTCACCTATTTTCATTTTAGTGCGGACAAACGATGCACATTTATCAATGCATCCAATAAAAAGAGAAGACCATGAGCTATGACAGCAGGATTAGGGAGCGGGTGGAAACTCAAGAGTTCCTTCAGCGAATACTTTTAACGTATTTTGTCTATAATATGAGTTTGTTTAAATCTAATTGCTTATTTTTCAACAATGGGGTACACTTAATCCCACTTGAAGCCTTGTATATTATGGGTGTTATGATTATCTTTCTTGTTGCTTCCAGAGAAAAGCCTTTGGCTCACCCGGTGAACAGCAGGCGGGGTGGGTGGGGAGACTTCCTTCTAGCAAAAACAACTGTCTTTTTGATAACCAGCGGGTTGCCTGGTTTTGTTAGAAGGTTCGAGCCTTTTTGCTTTGACTAGACAAGGCCCACCGGACCTCCAAATGGTAGTTCTTTCTCATATTGTCCCAATTATGCCATTGATTAAGGACACTCCGTGCATACACAGTGACTGTTGTCATGTTCCTGATATGTTCCTTAGGGACAGTGCCCCTGTGACTGCCAGGATCTTTTTCCTACCATCAAGTCACAGATGAATTATGGTGACCCTGTGGGGTTTTCAAGGCAGGAGACGTTCAGAAGTGTTTTGCCATTGCCTGCCTTTGAGTCATCACCCTGGTATTCCTTGGTAGTCTCCCTTCCAAATACTGACCAGGGTTGGCCCTGCTTAGCTTACAAGATCTGACAAGATCAGGCTAGGCTGAGCCATGCAGGTCAGGGTGCCAGAAGGATACCATCTCCATTAAAGTTATTTTAAAATAGTGCAAGGGCCATCAGTTCTGCGGCGCGTGCAGCAAGCTAAGTGTCTCTCCCCCACACTGCGCCTTATCAAATGCCAACCCCAACAGCTGTTTTGGCACTTGAAAAGGCATGGATGGGGAGAGCACTGTGCTGTGGACCTGATCCTCCTGTAGCCTTTTAAAGTCACTTTAAAATGCTAACAGCATCCTTGTGCTAGCCATGAGAACACTGTCACCTCTAGTTTGGCCCTGAGAGCCCCTGTTTTGTAGAGTATTTTATTTATATACAAAATTTATATGCCACCTTTCTGCCCAATCACAGCCACCAAGGGAGCTAACAATTAAAAATACAGCATTAGAAAAACATAATAAAACCAAAACTAAAATACATATGTACAAACACAGAAAGAGCCATTATAACATAGAGTTTAGAGACTAGTGTTTGACACTTGGAAGAAGACATGGGCCCATTCTGCATCCAGCATTCACTCCGCTGCTTTGGCTGGGCAAGTGTTCCAGGACAGAGCCTCAGAATAGAGCATGAGGAGGGGGTTTCTCTTCACCCGATTTCAACACTTTGCTCTGCTAGTTATTTGTTCCCACCTGCCAGGGTATACACCTGATTCTTCCTCCCTGGCTGCTCCAGGGCAAGCCTTTTAAATGCTTCCCCATGGGAGGGCCAACCCTGGGCTTAGCCAATCCTCCCTCCCCAACCCAGTCCTGGGGAGTCAAAGGCCCCTGGGCCAATGGATCCTTGCCTTGGATTGGTGAGCTCACTGGCCCTTCGCCCTGAACTTCTTTAAAGAGCTGGCTGCCCCATGTGACCTTCTCTTAGAAGGTCAGTGCTGCCTGCTTTCCCTCCCCCTTTGTTAGAGCTCCCCTGGGTCTCAGTGCGAGGGTCATCTCTGGTAGGAACTTGGGTGTGTTGGTTTCTGCTGCTGAGCACACCACTGGGAGCTGGCTGGGTTGATTCCCGAATAGGCCCCATCCAGGCCAATGCCCTGCTGTGACCTGATCTTCCCCAGTTTCAGGGCTTTCTGGTGTAGTGGTTAGGAATGTGGACTCTAACCTGTGAGAACTGGGTTTGATTTCCCCAATCTTCCATGTGCAACTGCTGGTGTGACCTGTCACAAGTTCTCCCAGAGTTGTTCTCTCAAGAGCAGTCCTTGAAAGAGCTCTGTCAGTCCCACCTACCACACCATCAGTGCTCCCTCTAAGGTGTGGAGCCTTGTGAGCAAAAATTCTACTTTCTGAGCTACTGGCATTAAAGTTGTGAGCGAGCGATTTGGCTACTGCGCAAATCAGTTTGCTCTGGAGCCATCTTTCCTGAGCTAAGACAAAAATCTGTGAGCTGGAGGCTAAAAAAGTATGAGCTAGCCTAGCTCACACTAACTCAGTTTACAGGGAACACTGCACACAGGGTGTCTGTTGTGGGGCAGAGCAGGGGCATCGAGTTTTAAAATCTGGGGGGGCTCTTGTGTGCGTGCACGCTTCACATGCACGCACGCTGGGACCATGTCCCTGCCGCCGCTGCCTCCCCCCCCCCCCCCGGCCTGGCCACTCCTGCTTCCGTCCCACCCTCCATCTGTTCAGGGGCCAGCTGGGCATTTGCTTAGCTGGCCCCTGGACGGACAGAGGGAGAGAGGAACGGAGGCAGCCGGGGGGGGGGGGGAAGAGAGAGAAAGAGAGAGAGAGACGGCAGCAGCCCTAGGAAGGGCCCGGGGAGGCGCGGCGGTGGGTGCTCTGTTTTCCCGAGCCCCTCTGTCTGTTTTCGAGCCCCCCCATAGTTGACGCCTATGGGGCAGGGAAGGGAAAGGAGATTGTAAGCACTGTTCCAGTGGCATGATATCACCTCCAGAGAATACCAGGAAGTGACATAATGTCAACAGTGTGATGTTGGCGATATATTCCAAAGGTCCTAGAGCATCAAACTGATGTCATACCAGTGATGTGACATCACTTCTGGGTATTTCCTCCCTACCCACCTTCTCCCAGTGAATGCAACATTACTTCTCAGGAGTGCTTGGCCATTGTTTTCATTGCCTTGACAACAGATAACCAAAAACAGTGGTTGGGGGCTCTCACAAGAAGAAGGAATCTTTTAAGAATTTGAGAATTGTTAACGTGTGGTTTGCTATACTGCTTTTAGAAAGGCTGAAGGAAGTGAGGAGAATTATTTCCTCCAACTCCTGAGTGGGGGTAACAGCCGGGTAGGCAGAAGGAGGGGTTAGGACAGAACTGGAGTTTACCACCTGAAGTAACTACCTTTGGTCACCTCATTATAGACCTAGCCCCACTTACTGTGACTTCAAGATGGTGGCCAACCAAGCAGGAAAACAGACTTTCTCATCCCTGTCCCGGACAGACCCACATATGTGTCTGGTGTTTTCTTCCCTCAGACCTCACACCTCACCAGCAGAACAAATATAATCCAAACATCAGATCATAAAAAAAAAGACCTTGGAAAAAATTATATTGGAACTGCTGGCATGGCTTATAGTAGGATCCTGGGGCAAGGAGGTGGAGGGAACTTGCCTTTCACATCTCCCTTGAGTAGTGTAAAGAATTTCACTCCTAGTTACAGTTACAAATGTAGGCCTCATATGTTGCACACTCCTAGTTAATGTGAGAAACCAGGAGGCTTTTGACTTTTGGGGGGTGGGGGTAAGAGATTTTTTTTCAAGCACCTTTTCCCCCACAAAACACCCAGGTTTCCTGTGGTGTATTGTTTCTCCTCCAAAAAAAAAGAGAGAGTGTGGCTGTTTAGAATCTGACTTTCTGTCATTCTGATTTTCTCCTCCTTCTGGTTCAGCTCTAGGGTTGCCAACCTCCAGGTGGTGGCTGGTGATCCCTGGAATTACAACAGGTCTCTAGAGGACAGAGATCAGCTCCTGTGGAGAAAACGGATTCTTTGGAAAGTGTACTGTGTCTACTTGTTTCTATGGAAAATCTAATAAAAATTAAAGTTAAAAGAAGAAGAAGAAAATGTACTGTATGGCATTATACTCTGCTGAGGTCCCTCCCTTCCCCAAACCCCACCCTCCCCAGGTTCCAACCCCCAAATCTTCAGTATTTCCCAACCCAGAGCTGGCAACCCTATGACAGATGGCCTAGGGCAGGTATGTGCCAAGTTTTTTCACCCCAGGGGCTACATTCAGATACAGAAATCATTTGGTGGCCAGGCCCAGATAGGGTCCGCCCCATTTTTAGGCTTGCCAGCCTCCAGGTGATTGGACCAAAGAAGGGATCACAGTTACAGGAAATATATCAAACAGACAAACACTGTGATAAAAATGACAATAGCATTTAATAAATCTTATGGACATCAAATTAGATTACAACAAGTGGAGACCTGCAAGAAACTTGCGGGATGGTTATCCCATTCCGCACACCTTTGCTTCCTCCCTTCTCCCCCTACCTCTCTCACACTCTTTCTCCCTTCTGCCCCCCCTTTCTTACTCTCTCTCTCTCCTTCATGTATGTTACTTCCTCACTCTTTCTGACCCGTCATCATTCTCTTTGTTTTTCTGCCTCCCCACCTCATCACTCTTTGTCTCTCTTTCTGCCTCCCTCCTCAAATCCCACCCTCCCCAGGCTCCACCTCTCAAATGTCCAGGAATTTCCCAACCTGGAGTTGGCAACCTTATTTCCTTCTCACCCAACAGCCAACCTACCTTTATCTGTCTTTAGCTTTCGATCTCCACCCCTCTCCCCTGCCGCCTCTACCTAGGAAAGTTACAGTCTTTCTCCACAGTGGGGACTAAAGCAGCTTACATTATTATTTCCTTCTTGTTGTCTGCACAGCAACCATGTGAGGTTGCTTAGGCTGAAAGTATGTGACTGGTCCAAAATCTCCCAGTCAGTTTCCACCGCAAGATGGGGATCTGAACCTGGGTCTCGCAGATCACAATCTGAAGCTCTAACTGTTACATCACAATGGCTTTCATAGGGTAGCTGCTAATGAACAGTAGCAAAGTGCTGCCTAGGGATGCCAGCCTCCAGGTGGGACCTGGGATCCCCTGGAGTTACTGCTCATCTCCAGACTACAGAGATAACTTTCCATGGAGAAAATGGATGCTTTGGAGGGTCGACTTTATGGCATTGTACCTCACTGAGGTCCCTGTCCTCCCCAGGTTTCACCCCCAAATCTCCAGGCGTTTCCCAACCTGGCTCTGGATCCGCTGCTGGTGGCCAGGGGGGTACTTGGCAACCCTAGACTGCTGCCAGTAAAAACCCTGCCTTTTACTGACAGAAACAGTTAGAACCTCCCCCGCTTCCCCAAACATTCTAATCTCCTCACAGTTGACGCCTGGAGCTCATGCAATTTCAAAAGGTATTGGGGGAAATTCAACAGTCCCTGAAGTTTTTTTTTTAAATTTTTCGGATTTTTCTGCAGACGGAGGAAGGGGCCTGACTATGTAGGAAAAGCTGCTGGGGGAGAGTAAGCTCTCTTTCAGCAGAAATAAGCATCCACACAGTAAAAAAAAAACCTCTCGGAATTAGAATATAGATTGAAACTTTTACAATATTACTAAAGAAATTCTAACATTTTCCAGGAAAAGTCCATCATTCTCAATGAGCACCCAGTTATACACTCACTTCACCAATCTTCCCTCCTCCATATTAACCTCAAAGCAACCCTGTGTGGTAGGTAGTCTGAGAGAGTTGTTAAGAGTTTCCATGGCTGTGTGGGGATTCGAACCTGAGCCTACCAGATTATAGCCTGACTAGTTTTCCCAGGTCCCCCCTGGCTACCAGCAAGGGATGGGGGGTGGATAGGGTTGCCAGATCAAGGTTAGGAAACTCCTGGAGATTTGCGGATGGAGCCTGGGGAGGACAGGGACCTCAGTGGGGCACAATGCCATGCAGTCCACCCTCCAAAGCATCCATTTTCTCCAGGGGAACTGATCTCTGTAGCCTAGAGATGAGCTGTAATCCTAGGGGATTCCCAGGCCCCACCTGGAGGCTGGCATCCCTAAGTCTGACGCTCTAACCACTCACAGTATAAAGGTGTGAAAAGAGGACTCTGAAGGAAGAGAGACTTGGAGGAGAAGGAGAAATTATTATAAACAATAAGACTGTTCTTTTGCTTAAAAATTAACTTTTCCACTTTGGGGGTGGGGGGTTAAAAAGAATATCAAGGTTAAGTCAACATAAGCAAATTATGTATATACAATGTGTGCATCACTCACAATTCACTATGTTTCTAAGGCTGATTTTACATCTGACTTTCCCGCTGGAATCATTCTAGTTCCCAAAAAACCTGCCCATACCTCTGTGCGGTGTGAAACCGTGCTGCCACTGAAATGCCCATATCTACTAATTGCCCTCCTGTGGTCAAGCTAGTATTATACCGCTTTATTCTGCTTTAAACAATTGTGGTTTCTTACACCCCCTGGAGTGAAATTTCACACCACTGTGAAATCAGCACAGGAAAAGACAGCAGTCAAACTACTTTAGAGGGGAGGTGTAAAATCAGCCTAAGGCCGCGGTCACACGGCCCTTTAAAGCGGGAGTCACTGCTGTTTCCTCCAGGATTTAAAGGGACTGACCAGACCAGCAGTGGCTACTCCCACACCGAAGCGGGCTCACTCCCGGGTTCCTAGTGCGTTTTCCGACCCCGAGAGTCACGCTTTGAACCCGGGATTTTGCCAATCTGGACAGCCCTCTCTCGCAATGATTGCAAGAGAGGGCCGTCTGATCGTCCCTCTGGGGTTCCCCCCCCCCTTTCTTGCACTTGGGCACTCAGTGCCCAAGTGCAAGAAAGGGGAAAAAAACGCCCCGTGCTCTGCTCCAGGCCGCGAGCCCCGCCGTCCACCTGGCACCCCCCCCCCCCGGCATGCTTCTCCCCTTCTCCCTGCTTTCCAACAGGCAGCAGCTGGCGGGGCTCGGGGCCCAGAGTGGAATGGAACATGGGGCCAGCCAGCCAGCCAGCCAACTGTCTCACCCGCAGAAGGCTTCTCTGACCTGCTCAACGTGATCGTGGTGAGTTTCTTGGTCCCCTCTGAAAATGGAGGTGTTTTAAATTTTGCACTTCTCGCCTCCCCTGAACGCAGCAGCCACCAGGGCTGAAATGTGTGAACATCCCAACCTGAAAGAAAAAATCCCGGATTAAAGTCCAGCAGGACTTTATCCGAGATTAGGGTGCCGTGTGACCTAATACTTTGGAGATATACAAATTTCAAATACCAACACAGCGGTGTGGTTTTACGAGGCCCAAACCATACAGCGCGATCTGGGATGTTCTTTTGCTCTCTTGACAGGACCGTTTTTCTTCCTCCTCCTCGCTTTTGGAAGGAAATCACAATCAATTTTTCATATTATGAAAATAAGCTGGTGAACGATGGCTGTTGGCATTTATTATCCCTGACCCTGTTTGTTGCATAGGGGAGAACAACCGCCGGGCGGGGGGGGGGGGGGGGGCGACATAGTTCTTCTGCAGAAACCGCAATGGTGTAAAAATTCCAGCGATGAGACAGATGATGAGCGAGGACTTTCAAAGGCAGCACAGGGAATAAGTAATCCATTTAAGTTAGACTTTCTCGCCCAAGGAATGCTAGACTGCAGGATCCTATCCTGAATGGATTCCATGGCCTCTCCACAGGCCCTTATTTCAAGCAAATTCCTTGCAGCTCATCACTAATCATCTTCTCCCAGAACTGAATCGGGGAGGGGGGGGCAGTTGGGGCTGCAGTTCATAGCTGCTGAGCCTTGGGAAGGCAGTCATATTACTCTAGCTTTGCATACCCTTGGCGGCATAATAATAATGATGAGAGGAGTTGGATTTATACCCTGCCCTTCACTCGGAGTCTCAGGGCGGCTTACGATCCCCTTCCCTCCCTCTCCCCACAACAGACACCCTATGAGGTAGGTGGGGCTGAGAGAGCTCTGAGAGAACTTCTCTGGAGAGAACAGCTCTAAGAGAACTGTGGCTGGTGCAAAATCACCCAGCTGGATGCATGTGGAAGAGTGGGGAATCAAACCCGGTTCTCTCAGATTAGAGTCCGCCGCTCTTAGCCACTACACCCGTTTGGTAAAGGACCTTTTAAATACTGCAGTCGAGATACGGTCACAGGTTCTGGCAGCTGAGTCACAAGTGACTGCTCCTTATAGATCCTTCGGCTCAGACCTTCCCTCTGCATGCTGGTTGCCTGCCAGAGGTCTTTACTATTTTAACAACAACCACAATAACAAAGGCAGGGGCGGAGTATAGCACAGCGGTCACCAACGTGGTGCCCACAGGCGCCATGGCACCTGTTGATGCCTTTCCTGGTACCCACCAAGTGTTTTTAGAAAGCGGATGGGGCTTTTTCCCAGAAAGGCTTCTTGATTGGCTATTAGAGATTTAATTGGCTATGCAGATTTCAAAAGATCTTCACTGTGTGACAGAAGGCAAGCTGCAGGAGACGTTTTGTGGCTGCCTCCGATTCCTGTGGCAGCCATTTTGTGACTGCGCCCACCATGCTGAGTCAGAGTTCCAAAGGTGCCTAGGAGGTTCAAAAAGTTTGGGGAATGCTGCTGTAGCAGTTCCTCCTCTGGGTTCAGTCTTCAGCCACTCCACTTTAAGAATCTTAGGAAGCGTGGCTTCAGAAGGCCTGTGGCTGTGGTGTGGAGAGCTGCTGTCAGCTGGAACAGTCAATACTGGAACAGAAGTTCCGACTGACTTAACCATGAGGTGCTTATATTCATATGGCCAAGGAGGTCCCCATTGAGCTGCCTAATCTGTGACTGCTCCTTCCCAGCTAGGACTGGCAGACCCCCCCCCAGTGGAATCAGGGGTTCCCCGCTGCCAGGCCCCACTTCCCCACCTCCAATCGGTTGGGAACTTACTCCGAAAAACAGGGAGATCCATCCAACGTGTAGCAACATGTCCACATCACTGCCCACATGACCTGGAAGTGACATCATCACATCCAGGACGTTGGGGTGATGCTCTGGTACTTGGGCAAAAACTATGGTAAAAGCCAAATTTACCATAGAGTTTTTACCCAAATACCAGAGTATTGCCCTGATGTCCTGAATGTGATGATATCACTTCCAGGTCATGTGGGCTGCTCCCAGTAAGTCCCCCTCCATCCCCCGCCAATTCCCTAGCAACCCTATTCCCAGGAGGGACCTAGCAACCCTATTCCCAGCTTCAAAGCTCAGCCTGGCAAGTACAGACCTCATCAAATGGATTGCAGACCCTCAACCCAGTGGTCTATTCACACCTGAAGGTTGTCTTATACTGAATCAGACCATCAGTCTTATCAGGTAATTAATATCTATTTGGACTGGCAGCAGCTCTCCTTGGTCTCAGGCAGAGGTCTGTCACAGTACCTACTACCTGGTCCTTTCAGGTGAAAGACACCGGGGGTTGAAACTGGGATCTTCTGCATGCAAAGCAGAGGCTCTTCCACTAAGCCACAGCCCCTCCCCTGCCACGCCTCCCTAATCTAACGCAGGTCCTCAGTCAACCCTGGACGCTTCCATTCAAGTGTCCAGCTTGAAGCAGCAGCATGGCCTGATGCTGATGGGGACCTCCACAAAAGAACTTGGAGGAACAGGATGGGCACGTGATATGGAATGGCCAGCTCCCCTCCTCAGCCGGTAGCCTGTCTCTCCATGAAGAGGCCTGATTATGCAGTAACTGCAACGATCATGTGATTGTCTGAATCCACCCTACATAAAATACATTAGCCCCTACCAATGCTCCCTCTAAGCTGTGGAGTCTTGTGGGCAAAAATTCTACTTTGTAAGCTACTGGCATTAAAGTTGTGAGTAAGCGATTTGGCTACTGCATAAATTAGTTTGCTCTGGAGCTGTCCTTCCTGAGCCTAGACAAAAATGTGTGAGCTGGAGGCTAAAAAACTGTGATCTAGCTCACACCAACTCAGCATGGAGGGAACACTGGCCCCCACTGCAATGATGACAATTTTTTTCATAGGTTCTTGGGTGATTCTGTGGGATGCTTTTACAGAGCAGTGTAATTAAATCCCTTCCCTGTTGCCTCTGTCCCCATCTATTCGCTATGGGTCCATTTCCAAAAAATGCCATAATTTTGCTTCCTGAAACAAGGCTCCTGTTTGGAACGTTTTCCATAAGCTCATTTCTCAAACTGCATTCCCAGGAGCTGAGCACAATAGTCTTTATGTGGTCCGACTAGCAAAACACTTATCTCCTTTGAGCTGAAACCAACTCGTGCATTTCCCAGTTTCCCATTTTTAATTTCTGCAGGCCTGTGTTATGGGAGTCTGCTCCTTGGGAAGAAATCCATCCAAAGCATATTTTGTGATTTTTATGGGTTCTCCACAGATGTGTGACTTTTCATTTATTGGTGCCACATCCATATGTCAAGCTCATCAGCTTCTGAAAAATGAAGGATCCCAAGCTCTCCACTTGGTGAGTCACTTTCCATGTTCTAGGCCCAGGAACAAAGGCAAAGCCACATCAGATGTTTCCTTAAGACTTGCGGGAGAAAATAAGCAGGGCACCTATCTAAAGGCTGGTTCCCAGCATTCCAGCCACTCTTCCAATATTCAGTCATATTTTAGATCAAGAAACAGTATGTAGGCTGGAGCTTGACTAATGCATCAGAAAAAAAGTGTCTTGTCTGGTTTGCTGTACTGGGATATTTGGTTTATGTTGCAGAATTTGCCCAGCCTTTGGCTGTGGTCACACGACAACCTTATCCCAATTTGTTCTTGCTATAGATTTCATTAGGAATATTTTTTTCCGGGTTGGGATGATCACACATCCCTCCCTGAACTGCTTGCATCATGTGACAAGGCTCCGGGCACTGTCCAGATAGCCGTGCTGCCGCTTTTTAAAAAATTGGCTTTGCGCATGTGCATATACACATGGCCGAATCACCGCTCCCATTGGGACTCACCATAATCCCTTGTTTTTGCAGACCCCCCCCCCCCAACAGCAAACAAGTACAACCGAGCACTGGAGTCTAGATGTGTGCTTGAATGTTTATACACTGGATTTATTCAACGCAGGATTGCTCATGTGCACAACAACGGAAGCTTGGGGGAAGGGAACATCGCAAGAAGGACGTTTAGATGACCTAGTGGTGATCACTGCGAGAGATGGCTGTCCAGATCAGTGAAATCGTGGATTCAAAGTGCAAATATCCAGAAAGTACTTGATTTTCCAGGGGCTGGAAAACTCACTAGGGAACCGGGAGGATTGCGCGAGTGAGTCCACTTCAGTGCGGGAGATGGATACGGGTGTCTGATCAGCAATTTTAATTGCGAAGAGGGAACAGCGGTGAAACCCAATTAAAATGACCGTGTGACCACAGCCATAGAAGTGTGATATCGCGTGCAATAAATAAATCTCCCAAGGAATATATTGCAAAAGTAAAACTTGTCATGTTCAGGTTCAGGTTGCTGTTGAAGAGAGAGAGTGAGAAAAGCTTAATCTAAAGAGTACTTTCCCTATTTCAATCTGGCATCACATGTATTGAAGTAAGAGGGCATTGTTTCTACAGGAGAGACCGGCAGAGACATGTGACTCCATGAAGAGCTATGTGCAGAATAGGGAAGAACAAAGGACACACAGAGAAAGGAAGGGTCAGAGGTCAGCTCCCAGGTTAAGACAAAGAGAGAGACATCCCATTCAAGGGAGTAACATCTATACACAGAGTGATGTAGCTCCCCCCAATGTACAGGTATGCTAAGTCGCTCACTCCAACATGCTTTCTGCTGTGGGGTTTGTTGCTTTTACAGTGGTGATGGGGCCCTGAGCAAACCTCAAGCTGCCCAACTCTGAGGGTACCCAGGGACCCAGCCTCAAGGTCCATGCACCAAAGTGGAAATGCATGTGGTACCTTTAAGGCAAAGCCTGCTGCTCGCTGGCAAGACTTGGTGGGCCGTTTACAGTAGGGATGCATTAAGAATGCAGGATCTTCATTATTATTCATTATCATGGTTTATTTCATTTACAGCTTGCCTTTCAGCCCGGAACTTGTCAGAGCTTGGGAGCTAAGCATGGCTCGCCACAGTTAATATTTGGATGGGAGACTTCCAAGGAATACTGGAGTTGCTACATGGAGGAAGACAATAACAAATCACCTCCGCTCATCTCTTGCCTGGAGCACTCCAGGGATGGGCTCACCCTGAGTCGGTTGTGACTCAACTGTAGGGGTATGCAATCAGTTTATCCTAATGAGAAACTCCCCAAAAAAATACCTTACTGGTATTTGGGGGGTATTTTAAGCCAAATACAGATTAGAGAGTGATTTGGCTTCCAGTATAGCTGAGTCTGAATAAAAGCTGATATTATTCGGCTTTTATTTGGGTGCAGCTGTTTCTTTTCTTCTCTCCTGAAAGTCTCATTCAACTGGTTAAACTAGTTCGTTCAAGGAACCGAAATGTGTTGGAATAAAGTCACTGCTTGGTGGCAGTCTTCCCAATTCAAAACATATGGGGGTGAGCAGAGAAACACAGCATCAGCAATATAAATAAAGCCAAGCCAGGGGTCAGCGTACTGTCTCATTTATTAACAGTAAATCCAGTGCTTTATTTAGAGAACTAGCCCTCCTCCAAGGGTTCTGAAAACGTACATGGCACAGCTGACCGACAACACTTTCCGTATTAGCTTAAATCCTCTCGAGATGGTTGCTCAGGACACATTTATAGAATAGCAGAGCTGAGAGAGGACCTGAAGGATCTTTCCAGTCCAGCAGTACTAGTACCAATCCCAATTTATTGCCAGGGATTCGACATCCTGGGAGAACAAGTATGGAAAGAATATTTCAGTTGTTGGTGGTTTAATTTTAAAAGAAGGGTATGTGCACGTGCGTTGCAAGGTTAGAGATGAGGAGCACATGGTTTCCAAAGAACTAAAAATAAAGAATAGAGGGAAGGCAGTGGGAATGGAGCAAAAATATTTGTGAAATGGCCACACGGTGTTCCTGGGCACTGAATTTGTTTCCTTATGGGGTAGTTTTTAAAGAAGAAGAAGAGGAGGAGGAGGAAGAGGAAGAGGAAGAAGAGGAGGAGGAGGAGGACATTGGATTTATACCCCGCCCTTCACTCAGAGTCTCAGAGCGGCTTACAATCTCCTTCCCTTCCCCTCCCCACAACAGACGCCCTGTGAGGTAGATGGGGCTGAGAGCTCTGAGAGAACTGCTCTTGAGAGAACTGCTCATGTTACTCTAGCTTTGTATACCCTTGGCAGCACAATAATAATAATAATGAGCACTGGATTTATACCCTGTCCTTCACTCAGAGTTTAAGAGCTGCTTACAATCACCTTCCCTTCCTCTCCCCACAACAGACACGCTGTGAGGTGGGTGGGGCTGAGAGAATTCTGAGAGAAACACTCTGAGAGAGCTGTGACTGACCCAAGGACACCCAGCTGGCTGCATGTGGAGGAGTGGGGAATCAAACTCAGTTCTCCAGATTAGAGTTCGCTGCTCTTAACCACTACACCATACTGTGCTCTTAACCACTGCACCAAGGCTGCGGCCACACGGGCTTTAAATGCGGGAGGAAGGGCTATTTCCTCCCGCATTTAAAGGGGCCGACCAGACGGCCGGCCCCAAGTCCCGTACCGAAGCGGGCTCCAATGCGGGTTCCTCCCGCATTTTCAGACCCCGGGAAAATCAAGTATGCATGCATTGCGAGAGCAGGGCTGTCCACATAGCCCCGCCGGCCATTCCCCCCCCCCTTTTACACTTGGGCGCATGGCTATCCATGCGCCCAAGTGTAAAAGGGTGGGGAAAAAAACAAAAAACCCAGACTTACCCAGGCGGATGGCGGGTCGGAGGCCGCCACCGCCGCTTCAAGTGCTGCTGGGCCCGCCTCCGCCGCCTCCGTCGCCTCTGTAGTCCTCTCTTCAGCGGCGGGCCGCCGCCGCCGCCACCGCCGCCGCTTTTGCCGCCGGGGCGGCCACCGCGGCTGCTGTTCCTGCCGCGGCTGCTTCTTCAGCGGCCGCGGCCGCCGATCCCGTGGCCGCAGGGGTTGGGATGTATAGACATCCCAACCCACTGTTTAAAAATGCGGCCCCTTTAAATCCGGGAGCCCTCCCGGATTTAAAGGGGCCGTGTGACCGCGGCCGAAGAGTCATCCTCTGAAAAGGTCAAAATAAACTGCATTATTTAGCATGTATAAAAGTGCCAGTGTGTGCACATGTTATGTGCCATCAAGTTGCTTCTGACTTGTGATGACCTTATGAATTAAAGTGTCATTCCATCTTGTGCTGGATCTTCCTCCTTTCCTACTGCCTTCAGCTTTTCCTACAGTTGTCTTTCCACTGAGTTTTGTCTTGCTTCTGCAAAATCTAATACTGAAAATTCTAGACATCGACAATGACATTTTTACATGCTATGGCACCTGGGATTTGTCAAGCCTCATGAAAGGACATCCCTAAAGTGAACTTAGAGACTATCTTGGGGTATGGCTCCTTCCTAAGACATTCCGGTAACTTTGAGGTCCAAAGAACACATGGGAGATGCCAGCAATGCAGTTCCTTTCCATGTGAACATCACTGTTCCTGGGACGTGGGCCACATTTATGTGACATCATGCTTCCTTTGTATCCAGGGTGACATAGAAAGAAGCCATGCTACAAGAACTACCACCCTGCTGAGGTAATTTAGAAAATAAGGAATAAAGAGAGAATCACGGAAATGAGCTACCAAAAGAAATATGCCATGAAAACTTACTAATAACACTCATATATTATTATCCTTTCCTTATTATATAAAAGAAATTTGGGGTGGCAACATTCTATGTGTCACCAAAATCAGTTGGCTGCAAGAACTACCACTCAAAAGGGGGCCCTGGCCACTGGCTGCATTCCCTTGCTGTGTTGCCTCAGTCCCGCCCACAGAGCCGCTGGCCAGTGTCTTGGCCTCAGTCTGGAGGGAGCCAGTGAAGGGGACGGACTGGGTGCTGGGTCCACTCTTCTCCTCCACCCACAGCCAGGTGGGTCTAACTGTCCCCTCAGTGGCTGTTGATAGGTAACCAGACTTGCTTCTGTCAGTGAAAAGACAATGGACTTTCAGCATAACACCCTCCTCCGCCCACTGTGCCCAGAGCTTGCCCTCTTTCCTGTCAGAATAAACTGAAAACGGCTTTCTCTCCTGCTTAGCTCCACGATGGCTGGCTGGCTAATGAGGTGGGCCAGTGACCATCAAACCATTCTCTTCAACCCCCTGCTGTGCAGCTGACTTCCCCCTAGGGTTGCCAATCTCCTGGTGGGACCTGGAGATCTCCCGCTGTTACAATTGATCTCCAGATGACAGAGATCAGTTCCCCTGGAGAAAATGGCTGCTTTGGAGGGTAGACTCTATGGCATTATACCCTGCTGAGTCCTTCCATCCCCACCCCAAATCACAGGATCCACCCCCCAAATCTCCAGGTATTTCCCTAATCAGAGCTGGCAACTGTACTTTCTCCTCACTGCCTGTTGCTAGGCAACCAAGCTTGGTTCTGTCAGTAAAAGGCCGTTTCCACACCTTTTTGGCCTTTGGGAGAAAACTCATTGGGGCCAGTCCTGATAGGGTTGCCAACTCCAGGTGGAAAATTCCTGGAGATTTGAGGGATGGAGCCTGGAGATGGTGAGGTTTGAGGAGGGCAGGGACCTCAGACAGGTACAATGCCATAGACTCCACCCTCCAAACCAGACAGTCCCTCATGGGGAACCACTGTTGCCAATCTCCAGGTGGGGGCTGGAGATCACTCAGAATTACAACTGTTCTCTAGGAGAGACGGGGAAGGAGATGGAAAGCTGAAGCCAGGGGGCAGATAACGATATGTTGACGATTGGCTGGGAGGGAGTTAGGGTTGCCAGCTCCAGATTGGGAAATTCCTGGAGATTTTAGTAGTAGACTCTGGAAGTTTCAGCCAGGGTGGGACCTCAGACAGGTTCAATGCCATAGACTCCACCTTCCAAACCACCTGTTCCCTCATGGGGAACCATTGTTGCCAATCTCCAGGGGAGGGATGGAGATGACACTGAATTACAACTGCTTTTCAGATGGCAGAGATCTTCCCCTGGAGAAAATGGTGGACTCTGTGTCCTTATACCCTGCTGAGGTCGCCACAGCAAATTGACACTGAGTGCCCAAGACCGGGGCACTCTCCCAGAGCCTCTTTCTAGAGCCCATTATTTCCACAATGGGCCTTATTCCTAGAATTGATTACTAGTACTTGTACTAAGACAATACAATACAATACAAATTTGCATTACGCTGACAGATTTGCATCAGTCCTTTTCAAAACCAGTGGAGTAAATTTTGATGAATGCATTCTTATGTGATACTGAAAGAGGATACTTAAAATGGAGTTTTTCACAAGCTCCGTCAGCTGGGTTTGCATGAAATTTCTACTTTTCCTCTGAAATTAGTACTCTTGAACTGAATGTTGGAATAGTGCTTCTTGCACTTTACTATGCTTGGTTGCCAGATATTGGTTTGAATGTCTTTATGAAGTTGTATTGGAACGTAGTACATCTAGCCATCCATACATCTATATACTAATAGCGAAGGCGCCCCCTGCGTGCAGATATCTAAATCTGTGGGGGGGGGAGCACCTGGGGGGCAGGGAGATTATTCTGCACACTTGGGAGGCTTCCCAGATGTGCAGAAAAATCTGAAAACTTAAAAAAACTTTTGAGGGGATTTAAATCCCCCCAAAAGTTAAAGAGCGTTCACTGCGCTTGGAACTCTGAGGCAGCCCGGCGGCTGAGAGCCACTCAGGCTGAGCATGGGGGGGGGGATTGGCAGCTTGAACTCCCGCACCATCCTAACGTGCCCTCCCTGCTTCACTCTTCCCAAGCACGACCACAGCGTCTGTTACCAAGCGGCAGTAGCTACTGGTGGAGAGGGGAAAGCGGGAGAGGCCTCTCCTGCAAAGGACCGGGCGATTTTAGGTCGAGCAGACACAATCAATCGATGAATGAGCAGTCAAACTGCAAGAGTCAGGATAAGAGAGAGCACGCTAATTGGAAATTGCTGCTGGGGAGGGAGGGGGGAAGAGGCTCGGCGGGCCTTGCTGTCTCCGCTGCTATTGGGGAGGGGGAGAGGACAGAGGCTCACCTGCGGGTGCTTCCTCCTCAACTTGGAGCTCCTTCTCTCCCCCCCCCCCCCCCCCCGGTGAGTATCGCAGGTCCTCCTGCTTGTACACTTCTATTGGCATGTTGACAATCCCAGAATGAATAAAACATCTTATCCGTAATATATGAAATCGGACAAATGTAAAATTTATATACAACAGTACTATCTAAAATCTGCTGTTTCCTTGAATTTTAAGAACTTCTACAAGAAATTTGGTGATGGCATTAGTAATTTCAGGGTCCGAATCATTCAGAAGAAACTAACATTTCAGCTTGTTACTCAAGCATCTTTTGGGGTGGAGTAAGTTTGAGTGCAGTTTTCCCCCCGCCCCAGTCTTAGTATAAGTATTAGTAATTAATACACACATAAAAGTTGTATAACTTGTTTTTATTAATTATAATAAGATTTGAGTTTATAATTAGTAAGTTTTCGTGGCATAATTTTTTATTTTTTAATGTGAGACAAAATATGCAATTTTACCCATTATAAAAAATTCCCAAACCTTTAAATACCAATTTTCTATAGCCGGTAGAAATGAGTTTTTCTAATTCTGAGCTATGAGACATTTAGCAGCAGTAAGCAGGATAGTGATTAATTCTTGACATATTTTAGGGAGATCAGAATGGCATAATTTTTCCAAGGTAATTTAGGAGCAAGGGATGACAAAGAAGCAGCGAATGTTCGGTTCTTATCTAGCTTGAGACACACAGCAAGGAATCTGGCTTCCTTTGTGGTCTTGAGAATCCCTTTTGATTTCTTCACAAAGCCACAATATCACAAATGTATGAAACCCATCCAGTTTTGAGCATTGGTCTCTGTTTCCTGTTGTGCTATGGACTTCACAATGGCCATACCAGTTTCCCGCTCATCTTGAGAGACTCCGCATACCTCATAAAAGATTTCTACTTGGCGTTCCTGAAATGTGTGCATGAAAATTAAAAAAGAGCACCAGTGAAAGGAATTAATCCTAACTGTCTTATTCACTTGCCCGAGCTCCCTCTTGACTTCAAAAACCCATTGAAAAGGGTTCATGCGTGAGGGCAGAATTGGCCCCGAAGCGGGTGTCTAGGTGAAACTGAGAACTCAGCTTGGCTCTTGCGAGAGGACTTGATGATTTTTCCCTCACTGCATTTTTCCATGAACATGACAAGGAAGGCGAAGCTCAAAGAAACATTTGGCTTTGAAGAGACGAAGGAGACAGTTTCTGTTTCCTTCTGCTCATTGCGACACAATATTTCCCTTTGGAGAGACGCACACCCTAGGAGTACCGAATTACACAACTTGGACCTTTTCTTCTTTTATTTTTGTAATGAGTGGATTCCCGCCCACCCTATCACATGCTAACTGAAGAGTGGAGGGGCAGTGTGGGGGGGAATAAACTTGGAATTTTGAAACCGATGACACATTTATACCAGAATTGCAACTTTCTAATATTATTGTATCATTTGACTTACATGTATACTTTGGAATGTTTATAACTACTGTAAATCATGGGGAAGGCTTGCCAAAAGTGTGCCACGTTGCATTCTGGAGCATGACTTGAAAAATAAATACAACAGTTGTTAGAGGCACAACATTCCCTGTAGCAAAAGAAAAAAAAGAAAAAGAAAACATAAGTGCTTTGGCAATCTTAAGGACACAGGGATATGTCTTGCGCGAAGGCTTAATAAAATTCCAGTGTGTGTTGAGGGATTTTCATCATAGCTACAACTGAAGTTGCTAATCTCCAGGTGGGGCCTGGAGATCTCCCAGTAATCTCCAGACTACAGAGACCGGTTCCTCTGGAGAAAATGGCTGCCTTGGGAGGTGGATTGTATGGCATCTGTTGTGTATCAAAACCGCGGTCGCCAGGGACTCTCGTAATGGCGATTGCCACGTGGTCATCGCACATGGCCAGAATCTACCTGAGCTTCAGCTAGGTAGAACAATAGCCGGTCGGATCCTAAACGACCACCAATCATGAGCCTAGGTTTCCCCCAGAGGACCTATGAACGGTAACCACTGTCTTAAAGTCCTATCAGGACATTGGGGCGAGGTCAGGGGATTATCTCCGACTGGCATAAAAGAGGGCTCTGAGCCTGGGGTTTCTCATGTTCCATCTTGACCTGCAATAAACTACCATGCTGATTTCACTGTCACCGGCCTCCCGACTCTAATACTTTCCAGCATCATAACTCCCTGAGGTCCCTCTCCATCCCAGATCCCACCCTCTCCAAGCTCTATCCTCAAATCTCCAGGACTTTCCCAGCACAAAGTTGACAACCCTTAGTTCCAACCCTTAGTACTGACCACAGGTATCCAAACAAAGAGTTTCGAAGGCATAATGGTTCTTAAGTTTTTGAAAGAGGAGGCAGAGGTTTCTGCTGATTCCCTCCCATAGAAAAGACTCCCACTTTGCCATTGGTGATGCTGTTCCTGGGGGTCTGACCTTTGGGAACAAAATTTGACAGGACTCAGCATACTGCAGTGGAAGGGGAAAGCGGGAAAGACCTGCTCCACAAAGTCCACAGATGGCAGTTTCTCTCTCTCTTTCTCACTCTGTGTTGATCCCCACTCTCATACAAAGATACATACATACCTGCTTGGACCCACAGTATCCATTTGTAGATGCCAGCCTCCAGGTGGGACCTGGGGACCCCCTGGTATTTCAGGGGAGCTCTAGACTACAGTTTCTCTGGAGAAAAGGGATGCTTTGGAGGGTGGACTCTGTGGCATTGTACCCCACTGAGGTCCCTAACCTCCCCAGGCTCCATCCCCAAATCTCCGTTTCCCAACTGGCAGCTGGCAACCTTACCCAGCCCCCACACCCTGCTGGTGGCCACCTTATCCCTTTCGGGTAGCCAGATCTTTAACTTAACTCCACACAAAAAACTAGATGGACTCAGGAGATTTTTTTTCCCCTTGGGTATCTTGGACAGTGGTGTAACTGCATAGCAACTGAGATCATGTTCTTGGAATTCCCAGTCTGGTTTCATGTTGGGGCAGCTGCTTTTTAAAACTGTTATTGTACTCCCTCTTAATCTGCAGGCGGCCAACTTGGGTTGGTGAGCCCAGGTAGATAAGCAGTACCACCAGACTCTGCAAATTTGGAGGGGGGGAAAGCCATCCTGTATAACTTTAAAATTCATATGGCCCTGGAATTGATCCTAGCACAGAAGGGAGGACTTGGGACAGCCCTGTGTGACACCATATGAAAGCTATGTGCGATCCCATAGACCAGACCTTCACAACCAGTGACCCGCCCCAAACTGTATTAAGGCGTCCAGTCATATGTTTTGGCCTGCCAAGCACTTAACAACTCCCTTGGTTTGAAGTCCCCAGGCAGAGAGCATCAGCATAAGATTTATTGAGGCTCTGGCACACTGCCGTACATGGCTGGCATGTTGCATTTGGCCTGATTGACGGCAACATGTACAGACCAGCATTATTAGCTCCTTGGAAATCCAGCCTACTAAGCTCCACATTTCTAGGAAGAAGATCCTGGGAGAAGTGGCAGATTTTTCCACCCCGCAGGGGGGGGTGTGTGTGAAAGGGAAAACAGTTGAAGCAGTGCACTGATGTACTTGAGTGCATAACAACAGCCCTGTAGGATCAGATAAAAGTCTAGATTTTTGCCTCCAAGAGAGGCTAGTCAGCTTCAGGGAAGCTTCTAATCAGGGCATGATGTAGGGTTACCAACTCTGGGTTGGAAAATTTCTGGAGATTTGGAGTTAGAGCCTTGGGAGGGCAGGAAACTAAGCAGGGTATAATGCCATAGAGTCCACCCTCCACAGCTGCCATTTTATCCAGGGGAACTGATCTCTGTAGTCTGGAGATGAGCTGTAATTCCAGGAGATCTCTAGGCTCCACCAGGAGGTTGTCAACCCTAGCATGACGTTGTTTGGACCTACCCACCTTGCTAACCAAAATATGATCTCTGATCTTCAACAGTCCATTTAGCTATCATGGTTCAGTTGGTGGTAGACCTCTCAAAATAGTAGACCTCAGGGCCACTCGATGAAGTTGACAGGCAATAGATTCAGGATAGACCCAAAGAAGTCTACTTTACTCAATGAATGATTAAATGGTGGGATTTATTGCCAGTGGATGTAGCGAGGGCCCCATAAATACAGATGGCTTTAAAAATTGGTTGGACACAGACTTGTGGAGGATAGGTCCATTTGTGGGTACTAACTATGATGGCTACAGGGAACCTCCTCATACAGAGTAAAATTCAAGTCCAGTAGCCCCTTAAAAATCAACAAGTTTTCCAGGAGATAAGTTTTTGAGAGTCAAAGGTCCCTTTGTCAGATAGGAAGGGATGGTATCTGAGGAAGGGAGATTTGCCTCTTGAAAGCTTATACCTGGGTCTTGTGTTGGTCTTTAGGGTGCTACTGGAATCAGATCTTGCTCTTCTATTGAAGTCCAGCATAGCTACCCACCTGAAAACTATCTCCACATCCAGAGTCTGTGAGCCTCTGAAGACCAGTGCTAGGAGACAACATCAGAGGAAGGCCTTGACCTCTATGCCCAGCTTGTCAGCCCTTCAGGACAAGTGGCTGGCCACTGGGTGAAACAGGATGTTGGACTAGATGGGCCACTGGTCTTATCCAAAGCTAATCCAAGCCACTTCTGATGTTCTTATGACCAAGTTCTAGCAAATACATATGCCACAACATTCTGCTTGGAAGGTGGACTTTATGGCATTATATCCCACTGAAGTCCCGCCTTCCTCACACCTTGCCCTTCCCAAGCTCCACCCACCAAATCTCCAGATATTTCCTAACACAGAGCTGGCAATCCTATAAGTTAGAAGTAACAGGTGGCCATTTTCTGGGAACTTCTGGAAAGTTTTCCCCTCCCTATTTTTACATTACATGCTGCTGTTGAAAAAGAACTCATAACACCATGACCTACAAACAGCTTGCCTGCATTAGATTCTTAAGGCACATAAATTTTTTACTAATTCCTGAACCATAAAAATTCTTGGACTTATTTCTGACCCATTAACCTTAATTTCTCTTCAGAGGCTTTTTTTTTTTTAACGATATGACCGGAGAACTGTAAAATGTATGTTTTATATGCAGGCTTGCCAGATAGCAATCTCATCATTAAAACATCTAGGCTCTCTTTGTTTGAAGTGGCATGTTGTTAAAAAAAAAACCCTTCTGGGTTCACCCACACACTTAATGATACCTGTTTTATTCTCAGCAAAATGGCTAATGTAATACGACACCTGAAATGACTTAATACCTTCACTGGCAGTAAAAAAAAAACCATGGTTACAAAACTCTCGGTAACCTCCCCGAGGGCATACAGAAGCTGAAAACAGAACTGAGGCTGGATCAGTGATCCCATCAAAAGTTAAAAATTAAACAGACAGTAATATCCCAAGGCAATGTGGGATGGAGGTAATTTTCCTAGTCATTGTACTGAAAACCAAGTTTGGGGGGGGGGACTTTACTGAATCAAAACAGTAGGCTTCAGAAGAAGAGGAAGAGGAGGAAGAAGAAGATTCTATATCCTGCTTTTCCTCTATCCTAAGGAGTTTCAAAACAGCTTACAATAGCCCTTTCTTTCCTCTCCCCACAACTGGCAACTTGTGAGGTAGGTGGGGCTGAGAGAGTTCTGAGAGAACTGTGGGGAATCCAACCAGGTTAACCACAGTAACCTGGAAAACTGGGTTTGATTCCCCACTTCTCCACATGAAGCCCTAGAGTCCACCCTCCAAAGCAGCCATTTTCTCCAGGGTAACTGATCTCTGTCATTTGCAGATCAGCTATAATTTTGGGAGATCTCCAGGTAAGGGTTGCCAGCTTTGGGTTCGGAAATACCTGGAGATTTTGGAGGTGAAGCCTGAGGAAGGTGGGGTTTGGAGAGAGGAGGGACTTCAACTGGGGCATAATGCCATAGAGTCCAACCTTCGAAAAGTGTCCATTTTCTCCAGGGGAACTGACCTCTGTCACCTGGAGATCAGTTGTAATCCCAGGAGATCTCTAACCACCAACTGGAGGTTGGCAACCCTATCTCCAGGCCCCACTTGGAGGCTGGCAACCCTGTTCATGACCGATGTGAAAGACATAGTCAACTGACCTGTTAGACAATAATAGTACCTCCTGAAGCAGGACTACTGGAAGAAAGAGCCATGACTTAGTCCTAGCTCTGTCTTGTATTAATTAATCCTCCTCACAGCCAGTGAGAAGTGATGGGGAGGAGAGATAGTAACAGGAAGAAGAAGAGGAGGAGGAGGAGGAGGAGGAGATTGGATTTATACCCTGCCCTTCACTTGGAGTCTCAGAGCAGCTTACAAACTCCTTTCCCTTCCCCTCCCCACAACAGACACCCTGTGAGGTAGGTGGGGCCAAGAAAGCTCTTTCAAGAACTGCCCTTGAGAGAACAGCTCTGACAGAAATATGGCTTGCCCAAGGTCATCCAGCAGATGCAAGTGGAGGAGTGGGGAATTAAACCCGATTCTCCGAGATTAGAGTCCGCACACTTAACCACTACACCAAACTGGAAGTGATTCAACTTCCTGGTTGTGCTTCTCTCTGTTTCTTATGAAGAAGTGTTCTTGCACCTCCTTATTAGAGAAGGTGCTCATACTTCATATACAAGGACAGTAAGCCTATCTCACTGTGGTGGTGGATGCAATAGAACATTACACAGGAATTAAACAACAGGAAGCGCATATCACTATTCCTCCCTCTTCACTGCAGTGTCCAAAGTGACCTAGTATCTCACACCAAGTTAGGGCTGCCAGCCTCCCGGTGGCACCTGGAGATCTCCCACTATTACAGTTAATCTCCAGACAATCAAGATCAGTTCCCCTGGAGAAAATGGCTGCTTTGGAAGGTGGACTCTATTGCTTTATACCTGCTGAGGCCACCACCCCCCGTTCCCCAAACCTTGCCCTCCCCAGGCTCCACCCCCAAAATCTCCAATTATTTCCCAACTCAGAGCTGCCAGCCCCTGAGAAGTAAGCCCTAATAACTCCTCCACAGTCAACAAAAAGTTCACTACATTCACTGCTGTCTCTTGCTACAGTGATGGGGAGGGGCCACTTGGCTGCCGCAACTGGAGAGACAACTAGTGGAAGGGAGGACGCCAACTCTCCCTTGAAGCTAAAATGACTAAATTTTATTTATTTATTTTATTGGATTTCTAACTCGCCTTCCCCTTCACAACGGGGCTCAGGGCAGGTAAGAACAATGTTAAAAACAATAAAACAGCAACTATACAATAATTGTACTTCAGTTATTAAAAACGGTCTCAGCTGTAGTACTCATGTAAGCAGGTGGCTCCTGAACACAAGTGAATACCTCTTGTCCAAGGGGCAAACTATCCCAACCTCTGTGTCTACTAGGGTTGCCAGGTCTGGGTTGGAAAATACCTGGAGACTTTGGGGGTGGATCCAGGAGAGAGAGAGAGTTGGGGAGAGGGGGGGGGGGCTCAGCATGGTACAATGCCATAGAGTCCACCCTTCGAAGCATCCATTTTCTCCAGGGGAGGTGATCTCTGTCAGTTGGAGATCATTGTAAAAGCGGGAGATCCCCAGGCCCCACCTGGAGGCTGGCAACCCTAGTGTCTACAGGTGGTAAACTGATGTTAAAGACAGATTAGGTGGCCGGAGGAGGGCAGGGGGAAGTCAGTTTAGACGTAACTGTCATCGCCTCATTAACAGGCCCGGCAAATCATTTCAGTTTGACAGGCCCTGCAGAACTGCGTCAGATCCCGCAGGGCCCGGATCTCACTTGAGAAGGCATTTCACCAGGCCAAGGCCAGGGCCGAAAAGGCTCTGGCTCGAGTTGAGGTGAGATGGATGTTTCTCAGGCCAGGGATCACCAGGTGATTATTATCCATTGAATGCAATGCTCTTTGGGGAACATACCAGAAGAAGAAGAAGAGATTGGATCTATACACTGCCCTTCACTACCGAGGGTTACCAAGTGACTTACCTTCCGCAGCAGGGGAGAGCTGGTCCCATTTCGGGACATTCGTGCATGCCGCCACCTGACACTGGGCAATCAGCCTGGAAATGCTGTGGTACCATAGAGTTTGCAGGCTGGTTGCTAGAGCGTCGGCTGGCAACGTGCCCAGCGCAATGACATCTTTTCCGGGTGATATCACCACCCTGGGCACATCAGCCCAAACCGGGCACTTTGGGGGTGGGGTTCCCCACCACCCCACCACCCCACCAGCCTGATCCGGCAGATTGGGGGCCGTTTCAGCAGGGAACCCCCCTGGGGGACCTGGCAGCCCTATCAATACCTGAAGGAGTCTCAGAGCAGCTTACAGTCTCCTTTCCCTTCTCCTCCCCACAACAGACTCCCTGTGAGCAGTGTTCCCTCTAAGCTGAGTTAGTGTGAGCCAGCTCACAGTTTTTTAGCCTCCAGCTCAAACATTTTTGTCTCAGCTCAGGAAGGATGGCTCCAGAGCGAACTCATTTATGCAGCAGTCAAATCACTCGCTCACAGCTTTAATGCCAGTAGCTCACAAAGTGGAATTTTGGCTCACAAGACCCCGCAGTTTAAAGGGAGCATTGCCTGTGAGGTAGGTGGGGCTGAGAGAGTTCTTCCAAGAACTGCCCCTGAGAGAACAGCTCTGAAATAACTTGTGACTGACTCAAGGTCACACCAGCAGCTGCATGTGGAGGTGTGGGGAATCAAACCTGATTCTCCCAGATTAGAGTCCGTGCTCCTAACGGGCAGATATGTTGGCCCCAGACTGTGTAGGGCTTTAAAGGCTAAAACCAATACTTTGAATCCCATCTGTTACTCCACTTGTAGCCTGTGCAGCTGGCAGAGTACCGGTTGTATACGGGCTCTAGATGGTGCTCCTGTAAGGACTTGCGCAACCACGTTCTGGACCAATTGGAGTTTCTTGGTCAGCCTCAAAGGTAACCCTGCGCAGAGCGAGTTACAGTAGTCTAGCCTGGAGGTGACCATTGCATGGATCTCTGTGGCTAAACCAGGGTGAGACAGTTAGAGGACCAGCTGTCTGTCCTGGTGCAGCTGAAAGAACACCAGTCTCAATCTGGCAACATTTGTGATCTGAGTCTCCATTGAATGGGAGGCATCTAAGATCACACCCAAGCTCTTCACAGCTGGTGCTGGTGTTAAAAGCACACCATCAAGAGCTGGGAGTTGGCACCCCAAGCTAGGATCCCCCCAACCCAGCCACAGGACTGCCGTCTTTGATGGATTTAGTTTCAGTTGACTCTGCTTTAGGCAACCAAACACAGCCTCCAGCCTCCCAGCTAAGATGTCTGGGGTGGCGTTTGGCCATCTATCCATCAACAGATACAGCTGGGTGTCATCCGCATACTTGGTGAACCCTAGCCCCAAACTCTGTACCAACTGGGCGAGAGGGTGCATAGAGATGTTAAATAGTATTGGGGAGAGGGCTGTCCCTTGGGGGACACCACATACCAAAGGCTACCATACTTTTGGTCACATAATGAGAAGACAAGAGTCACTGGGAAAGAGATGAATTGAGTCAAGGAAGCCACAGTCCTCAGCTTGCAAGACCTGAGCAAGGCTGTTGACGATAGGACCTTCTGGAGGTCATTAATTCACAGGGTCACCATAAGTCAGAAATGGGTTTGTTGGCACTTCACACGCAAACACATACTGGTCATTACCAGAGACGTCAGAACTTGGTGCTACCCTCAGCAGCTGGACCACTGTTATTCCTGTATTCTCAGGGCCTCCTTATTTTAAAGAGTTGGACCTGATGAGCCACCAGAATGTTGAGTTAGTGTGTGGAGGGGTCTTCCCCCCTTCCCTCCTTGAGGGTCAGGGGACCCTCATGGACAAATGCCAGATGGCACTCTCTGCAATAATTCTCTTGAGATTCTGTAGGGATTCTACTGAGTCCACTGGGGAAAAAAAATCAGTCTCAGTTCAGGTATTTTTACAACACAGCAGCTTTTAGTGTAATCTCCTGACACTCTGACTGCTCCGTTTCCTGGATCGCTGTAAAAAGTTGCTATAAAAGTCCTGCAGTACACTTAACGTTCACTCCAATACCCTTAATATCTCCGTCTTTTCAAAACGGGGGACTACAGCTGACTTGGTGGATTCTTTGGGGATAAACACAGAAATCGGTTTATTTGACAGCTGCTATGTATTATTGTTGTTGTTGCTGCTGCTGCTGCATATTACATCATATCTGATTACACGTTACAAAAGTTGCCCTAAAACCCAATATTAGATTCTGAAATGGTTTACAGAGAATCTAGCAAAGGGCCAGAGCCGCAAAAAGTTCAGTTCCCAGCGTGATGCCAAAGTTCCACCAAGTGCAGATTTGCTCAGAGCCTGAAGACAAGAACCAGCTGCAGATTTCTGTTATGAACTGGGATTAATGTAACGCAACACCTCCCAAAACTCTCAACAAGGGAACCTTCCTTTAGAATTTTATTGTGTTTACCTCCCTGACTCACTAATCGACTGCGCCCACCGCCACATCCCTCATACCAGATCTGAAAACAGGGCTGCCATATCCAATGCTCCCTCTAAGGTGTGGAGTCTTGTGAGCAAAAATTCTACCTTGTGAGCAATTTGGCTGCTGCCTAAATTAGTTTCCTCTGGAGCCATCCTTCCTGAGCTAAGACAAAAATGTGTGAGCCTAACTCAGCTTAGAGGGAACATTGGCCATATCATTGGCTGTGCCCTAGGAAACTTCAGTCTTGCTGTCCTAGGAGTAAGGAGGTGGCCACAACTGGGACTTTGCTAATCAAGATCTGACCCAAAATATACCCAGTCTTTATCTGAATCCCAACTGTTTGTGGCTTTCATGAAAGGATGGAAGCATTCTGATCTGATGTGATGGCTGCAGCGGTGGAACAGGCAAGAATATCAGCAGAAGAGATTGGGGTGACATGGGAGATTGGTAATACACTATTGTCAACCGAAAGGGAGACTGCAACCAAGAAATCAGAAGGAGATGGAGACTGGGAATTTTCTAAGGTGTTAGAAAAGATTCTTAAGTAATTGAAATGTGGCATTTAAGGAGAGTTTTACAAATACTGTGGACCACCAAAAAGTGAGTTCTAGATCAAGTTAAGCCTGAACTCTCCCTAGAAACTAAAATGACTAAACTGAGGCTGTCTAGTTTGGTCACATTATGAGAAGACAAGAGTCACCGGAAAAGACAATAATGCTAGGAAAAGTTGGCGGCAGCAGGAAAAGAGGAAGACCCAAGATCAGAGGGATTGACTCAGTCAAGGAAACCACAGCCCTCAGTATGCAAAACCTGAGCAAGGCTGTTAACAATAAGACATATTGGAAGTTATTAATTCGTAGGGTCATAAGTCCTAAACAACTTGATGGCACTTCACCACACACACACACACACACACACAGAGACACACACACAGAGAAAGAGAGGGGGGAAAGTTGCTGCCCCCTCCAGGAAAAAATTGACCACTGACTTCACAGTGGAGATACCCCTGCCAATTGTGATGTCTCCTGGACCATTTCTGCAGTCGTGAAATCCCCTGCATTGATGTTTCAAAAACTGCGCATTATGTGAAATTTTCCGCAGGAGATTTTTTCCTCACCAGGTGCAAACCCGAAGTTTTCTCCTTCTTTCCATGCATTGTCAGCACTCACTGAAACTGGGGATTCCGAAAAGGCGGGCTAAGTAGGAAAAAGCTTTGAGTTTGCACCTGTTGAGGAAAAACCTACTGCAGAAAATTTCACATGATGCACAGTTTTAAAAACCTCAATGCAGGGAATTTCACTACTGCGGAAATGGTCCTAGTGCATGTTCTGCAGGGAGGAATTTTAATCCCCTATAAAAGGGAACATTTTCTCTCATTTCTTTTGGAGGAAGGATCTACAGCAGTTGTCCCCAGCACGGCACCCAGGGGCACCAGCACTCTTTCCAGTGGGTTTCCTGGCCCCTCATTTGCTTCTTCTCCAAAGCATCTCTTCCCTGGCTTTCCTCCATGCAACTAGAGCAGGAGAACCCAGAACCAACTGACTTCATAGAAGCATGGCTTCCAGGGCTCCATTGGGGCCGGAGCGAGCCGGAGCGCCGCTCCGGGAGAGAAGGGCCCGGGGGGCGGGGCCGGGCAGGCCCCGTCCCGCCCCCGGTCGCCTTCTGCGGGGCCGCGGCTGGCCGCCGCCAGCCCCGCTGAGGAGCCCTGTCCCGCCCCCGGTCGCCTTCTGCAGGGCCACGGCTGGCCGCCGCCGGCCCCGTCGAGAAAGCCCCGTCCCGCCCCCAGTCGCCTTCTGCGGGGCCACGGCTGGCCGCCGCCGGCCCCGCCGAGGAAGCCCCGTCCCGCCCCCGGTCGCCTTCTGCGGGGCCGCGGCTGGCCGCCGGCCCTGGAAAAAAAACCCTCCCTCCCCCAGTCGCCTTCCGCGGGGCCACGGCTGGCTGCCGGCCCCGGGAAAAAAACCCTTCTTCCCCCAGTCGCCTTCCCAAGGGCCGCGGCTGGCCGCCGGCCCCGGGAAAAAAACTCTCCCTCCCCCAGTCACCCCCAGAACCCCCCCTCCCTCCCCCACTCAACAGTTCCCCGGGCCCAAGGGAGGGAGAAGCCGGGCCTGAGTGGCTTAACGCCACTCAGGCCCAAGCAAGGGGGGGGGGAAATGCCAGCCCCAGTGGGGGGGAGAAGCGCCCCTCCCTTCCTTCCCTCTCTCCCCCCACCTACCTACCTGTTCCTTCCCCTCTCCCTTCCTCCCTCCCTCTCCCCTTCCTCCCTCCCTCCCTTCCTTCCTTCCTTCTCTCTCTCCCCCCAACTACCTACCTACCTTCCTGTTCCTTCCTTCCCCTCCTTCTTCCCTCTCTCCCCCCTTCCTTCCTTCCTTCCTTTCTTCTCTCTCTCCCCCCCAACTACCTACCTACCTTCCTGTTCCTTCCTCCCCCCTTCCTCCTTCTCTCCCCCCTTCCTTCCCCCTCCCTCCCTCCCGTCTTGCCTTCTGACACACTGCCCATGACGTCAGGGATGTGTGGCCTTTTGACACTTCCGGTGACGTCAGGGGGTGTGGTATATGCAAATGAGTTATGCTAATGAGCTCCTGCACCTCTTTTTTTATGAAAGGACCCCTGGTGGCTTCCAACTTCCCAACATTTTGTGATTGGCCCCAGGACCCCACGGCAGACGCTTTCTGATGGGCCTCAGCATTCCACGGCAGCCATTTTGTGGTGGCACCCATTTCCTCAAAATTATAATGCTGCCCCACAGGTTCAACAAGACTGGGGGGCCCTGGTCTCTTGGATGGTATGAGGATGTCCAGTTCGAAATCAGTGGAAATGAATATTGGTTTATTTATTTAATTTATTTAATTTACACCCCACCCTCCCCGCGAGCAGGCTCAGGGCGGCTTACACAGTTGGTCTGCAATGACCATCAATATACATAAAATCAGTTTAAAATGATCAAATATAATAAATACAATAACATTTCAGAATACAATTGTTATGTTCTATTATGTTATGTTGCATTGCATTGTCAGGGCTCTGGTATCCTAACTCCCTCATTCCTATTGGCTGCCGAATAAAGACTCCTTATTGGTCCTGAAGCCAATCCAAGGAACCATTCGCAGAGCCCTGCTTAGGTCCAACGGGACTGCGTGTTTCCAGTTACAATGTATATAGTTATTTGTTGGAACACTATAAGTTGAGTGCCGCTCTTGTTAAAGCTGTCCCTGAGCTGAACGTTGTTTTGAATAAAAGCTTGCATTGGATTCATCGTCTCCCAGGCTCAATACTTAACAACAATAACATCAGTCAAAGTGCCAATGCTGCTCCTACGATTGCATAAGATGGCGTGCTGGAGTTTCCCTGTTGCTAAACCATTTGCCATTCAGTGATCTTCCTGGGCACGGTGGTAGAGGCCAAAGGTTAAGGCCACAGGCCAGGCTCATTGGTAGTAGTGGGGGCAGCTCCTAGTTGAAAGCCTGGTGGAAGAGCTCCGTCTTGTAGGCTCTGCAGAACTGTGAAAAATCCCGCAGGGCCCTGATCTCCGCCGGGAGCTCATTCCACCAGTACGGGGCTGCCACTAAGAAAGCCCTGGCTCTAGTGGTGGCAAGTCTGGCGTCCTTGGGGCCTGGAAGGGTCAGTCGGTTCTGGGACCCCGACCTCAGTGCTCTCTGGGGTATATATGGGGAAAGGCGGTCCCTCAGGTATGTCGGACCCTATCCTTATAGGGTTTTAAAGGTAAGTACCAGCACCTTGAAGCGAATTTGGTATGCTATTGGCAGCCAGTGCAGTGCCTTCAGCACAGGCTGGATGTGCCCCCATCTAGGAAGGCCCATCCAAATTTGCAGCAGGGGCAGCCCCATGTAGCTTTATATTAGCTAGCTAATATAACTAGCTTTAATTCTGACCTTAAGGAAATAACAAGTCTTTCAACTGATAATAGAGCTGACCATGGATCTGTATTTTTTTATGTTGTTCATTGCCCTGTGCATCAATATTCTCATGCAAAGTTGCCATTATGAATAGCTACAAAGGCAGGCTTAAGTCAATGAACTCTATGATGCTGGGATGTAAAATTCATGCATGCATACCTCGGTTTTATTGGATGTGAGCTTTTGACAACATTATAGCAGCCTGGTAGCCCAGCCTGGCTTGATCTCAACAGAGCTTGGAAACCAAATGGGGCTGGTTAGTACTTGGATGGGAGACCTCCAAGGAATTCTTGGTTTGCTACACAGAGGCAGACAATGGTAAACCATCTCTGCTCACGCCTTGAAAACCACTTGAGACCCAGCATGGCATAGGGGTTAAGAGCAGTATCAAACAAAGTGAGTTATACGGTGAAACTAATGGCAAATAACAAACGTACTGTATATAGCCAAAATAAGGACCAAACAAATAATTATATCTGTCTCTGTTTTGTTATTCTTAATCATGTATAAACAAGAGAATCTTACAGCATACAGAAAATCTTGCATACATATACAAAAGATAGGAACCTCAAGGGACACTAAACTAAATGTAAATTGGGAAACTGGAAACACTCAAACAGTCTTTAACATCACTCTAAGGCTGTATAACAGTTTCACTACCAAATGTCAATAAGGAAACTGGAAATGCTCATAAAATCTTTAACATTGTCCTAAGGCTATGTAATACTTTCACTAAAGGTCCAGTATTCCCGAAGAAGCCGGTCACTGTAGCACGGGGTGGCCAAACTGTGGCTTGAGACCTGCATGTGGCTCTTTCACTCATATTGTGTGGCTCCTCGCAGATTTGCATATTTTCCAGTAAAAACGTGTGGGTAATATTTGTTCATATCTTGTGGCTCTCAAACATCTGACATTTATTCTATGTGGCTCTGTTGTTGCATATCCTCTTATGGGCTTGCCAGCTGTCAAATTTTCCTGTTTCACTTGGGCTTTGTCAAAGAGGCGATCAACACTTCAATAGATTCCTGTTGTGTTTGTTTAGAATATGAAGCAGTAATAGCTTGAAAAGGGCTCTGGTATCCTAAAGTTCCAATTCCTATTGGCTGATTAATAAAGACTCCCATTGGTCCTGAAGCCAATCTAGATACCCAGTCACTGAGCCCTGCTTGGGTCCAATAGTATTACTGATATATAGTTACATTGTTGAAAGTTATGTGTTGGAACAGTATAAATGAAAGTGCTGCTCTCATAGAGCTGTCTTTTGAGCTGAACAATGTCACTGAATAAAAGCCTGTTTGTTTGAATTCATCACCTCCTGCTCAATACTTAAAAATTCCTAAGGTTAACGTTCTTAAAGTCAAAGAATCGCCTTCGAAAAGATTTCTTTAACAGCGTTCCTTCATGCAGTTAGATACACAAATCTGTTAACTGTAAGCGATTTGAAACTCCTTAAAGTAAAGTTGGGGTATAAAAACCAACTCTTCTTCTTCTCTTCATTGCCCTGGAGCAGCCATAAGTGAATTGCAACTTGACAGCATACAATTATCATTATTATTATTTATTTGATAACATTAATAGCTGGGGAAAGGCAGTGCAAATGCAGTCAGTCATAAGTCAGGTGAGTAGCTGGATTGTCCGCAGAAACCCGCTGCTCAGTAGCCAGAAATTATTGCAGACTGTGATCCCTCCAGTGTGGTTTGCACAGTATCATATGAAGCACCTTGTATGTTTGTTATGTCCACTGACCGCCACTGGGCGCCAGCGGCATATAGTCAGAGCTTGACTCCGAGAGACAATAGGGGTCCAGGATCCTAGACCACCACTAGCCCTCCAATAAGAACTCTGGCACAGAGGCGTCAACTTTTAAAATCCCGGGGGGGGGGGCAGGGGCTCTTGTGCGTGCATGCAAAGTGCGCGTGCGCGTGCTGGGACCATGTCCCTGCCGCCCCCCCCCCCCCGGACTGGCCTAGCCTGGCCACTCCTGCCTCCGTGGGGCCAGCTGGGCAACTGCCCAGCATGCCAGGTCAGTCCCGGGGAGGGAGGCGGCGGCGGCAGCAGCCGGTGGGCGGGCGGGCAAATGAGGCAGCAGCCCGCGCCTGTTGGCACAAGTTCGATATCCCCGCCGCCTCCCCCCCCCCCGCCTGCTCTTGCCTCCGTTCCTCCGTCCAGCACGCTGGGCATTTGCCCAGCTGATTCCTGGATGGAGGGAGGGAGGAACAGAGCAGGGGGAGAGGCGGTGACGGCGGCAGCTGGCCAGCCAGCCGGCCTGGGTGCTCCATTTTCCCGGGGGTGGCTGAGCCCCTCCCCCCGGGAAATTTCGGGGGTGGCTCGAGCCCTCAAGCCCCCCTGTAGTTTACGCCTATGCTCTGGCAGGAATTTCAAACCCGCCAGTAGGACTTTTGGGTGTGTCCTAGGAGTTGTATATAGTTGGCCATCTCAGCCGGTATGCATGCTTGTTGTGTACTCAATAAACCTATGCTGATCACTACGTCGTAGTCCGGGCTTTCCATGCATTGAACCCAGTACACAATAATGTTCTTACTGGAAGAACTGACACAGCTCTCCTGTCTCCCTAATAGGCAGCCATCTGGATGTGTGCACATTTCTTTTTCTAGGCAAGACTTCAAGATTACTTGGACAGGCGAAAATGCCCGAATGATCTTAGTAACTTACTAGCAGCAAGTTACAAGGCTAAGCGGCTGACCAAAGCTAACTCTGCAGTAAATCAATGAAACAGCTCACGGGGATTCACTTGCATTTTGAAAGATGAGTCTCATGAATGCATTTTAAGAGCTCTAACAATGCCAGTCTTGGGAGCTTGAGTAACATTTTAAAATACTTGCTTTCCAGCACTAGCATCAAGCAAACCAGACAGCTACTTTTAAAAATGTGGCTGTTTTCGCAACAAAAATGTCAAGTAAGTTTTCAAAGGGGGAGGGGGGGGAATCGTTCATAAGTGAAGAATGTTTTCCTAAGGGCAATAAACCACAAATAAGTGTGGCCTGCCTCCACCAAAGGCACATAGCCAATTTTTTTTGGAGACAAATAAAATTATAGGTGTTTTCCTCAAAAAGGGCAACGCTACCACCTGGGTGGCAGCAAATTAAAGTTGGGTGAGCTATATGAACTTAGAAGGGGAGATATTTTTGGCATTGCTTTGCGTTAAAACTTTCATTCGCTCTGCATAATATTAAATGGAAGCGCTCAGAGCATCAGGAAACTTTGACCCCATACACTAGACCCACTGTATCATTCATACTTTAAACCATGTAGGGAGCTGCCATGTATGGTGGAAAGTAATTTTTTCCCATCAAAAACATGAAATAGTAAAAGGAATTTTGTAAAAAAAACCAAACCCCAGCCTTGCTGCTCTTTCTATATCAGTCTGTTTCGTGGCTGGAAGCATTGTGAATTGACAATAATATGTTCAGTGTCAATATTATAATGCCTGTTTATAACAGATCATCAGAAACCAAGATGGCTTCAGATCCCTTCTGGCAGGAAGCAGAAAGCAGACTGGCAGGAAACAGGAAGTTGTCACATTCACAAGGACTTCTGGAGCAAGTTCTGTTAAGCATGTATGCCCAGATGGAATCTGGATGCTCAAGAAGAGTGTGGGGAAAAAAAGCCTGAACAAAGGTGTGGTCCAGTGATTGTCAAACTGTGTCCTGGAGCTTTCTCTTTGAGAAGAATGGAGTGATGATAAGGAGGTGAAGAAAAGGGGGGGGACTCAACCCAACAAAATGGAATCAAGAACCTCAAAAGTAAGTTAGAAAAAAAAGTGGCCAATAATTAGAATTTAAATATAGAATAATTATTAGTACAAAATACATGTACTTATTGCAGAGACATTTAAAAACATACAAGGGCCCAAATCAAGCCTCATAACATGATAAAAGTGACCTGTGCATGAGAGGAAACACTTAAGACCGAACACATTTCAGCCCAGTAGGGCCTTCCTCAGAGGTCAAACACAGTAAGGTACATAGAGGCTCCTGTTACAATCCAAAGGCAGTAAACAAGTTGCTATAGAACAAAAGAAAGAATTTTCCAATATGAAATCAAATGACCCCAGGAAAAATACTATTTGTGAGGCCTCCTTGAAACTAGCCTTGTGTCAATTACAGATGCATACAAGCTGAGTAGTGTTGCATGTGTATTTTAATGTATTGAGAGGCAGATCCTCAACCACAAGATCATCAATTCAAGACATTACTCAGCTTTGAAGAGCTCTGCTAAGAGCGTCACCCAAACTTATACTGTTCCATAACTGAACTATATACAATGTAACTATTTTCATTAGGTCTGGTTGGACCTCAGCAGAGCTTCATGACTGGATACTCCTAGGGCTGCCAAGTCCCCCGGTAGGGCGGGGGAAACACCGATTTTTAATACTTACCCCCGCTTTTTCAAAATTGGCCACCGGGGGACAAAATGGCTGCCCTGCCCTGTCTTAAAAGGGAAATGTCTGCAGAGAGCCTGCGCTGTAGTAAAAAGCCTCACCAGACATTTCCCCTTTAAGAATAGAGTCAGCAAGAGAGCTCCGCCCAGAAATTAAGGAGGGACTGAAGGGGCTGCTTTTGCATGTGGCTGGGGTAAGGTTGCAAGGTTGCTGTGGTAAGTTTCTCTTACAGCTCTTTTCCTTCTCTCTCTCTCCCTCTTTCTTTCTTTTTTCTGTCTGTCTCTCTGTCTGTCTCTCTCTCTCTCTGTCCCCATCCAGCAGAGGTCTATCAGTGGCTATTATTAGCCACAAGGTCTAAATGGAAGTAAGTGCCTCTGCCAGTTTTTTTTCCTTCTCTCTCTCCCCCTCTTTCTTTCTTTTTTCTGTCTGTCTGTCTGTCTGTCTGTCTCTCTCTGTCCCCATCCAGCAGAGGTCTATCAGTGGCTATTATTAGCCACAAGGTCTAAATGGAACCCTTTGTCTGGGGCAGTGATGCTCTGCATTCTTGGTGCTTGGGGGGCAACAGTGGGAGGGCTTCTGGAGTTCTGGCCCCGCTGCTGGACCTCCTAAGGGCACCTGGTATTTTTGGCCACTGTTATGACACAGAGTGTTGTACTGGATGGGCCGTACTGGATGGGCCGATCCACTGTGGCTTCTCTCCTGTTCTTATGATATGAAAATCATATTTAGCACTTGTGTAGCACTTAGGGCTTCATATTCTGCCGAGATGAGGAAGGATTCAGTAGGGCCGTTTCTCAGTGATAGAGCATCTGCTTGACATGCAGGAGGTATCAGCCTCTTCAGCTAAAAAAGGATCAGGTAATAGGTGACATTAAAGATCTCAGCCTGAGACCCTGGAGAGCCACTACCAGTCTGAGTAGTCAATACTGACCTTGATGGACCAATGGCCTGATTCAGTATTAGGAAACTTCATGAGTTCATGTGTCAGCATGTGGAAGCAACATCACAGGATGTGACATCACAAAATGATGTCACTTCCTTTCTCCTGGCTCCACCCCCAAAGTCTCCTAACTCCACCCCCAAAGTCCCCAGATATTTCCCAAGTTGGACTTGGCAGCCCTAGATACTCCATATGGCTTTAGGACCAATACAAGGTCTTTATTAGTAAGCCAATCATAACACAGGGAGCTAGGATACCTCAGCACAAACCATAAACAAACAGCATAGAATGAACTCAGAATATAACATGTATGCCTTCCAGTTTTGGTCCAGAAAGTATGGGTGAAAACACATAAACAGAGCCAATGTGCCTTCAGTATAGAGCAGGCGATGATAAGGAAACCATGGAAAGACAAGAAATGGGCAATGATGTGGAAAATTGCTGCAATTTGGCACCCAAACTGAAGGAAAATCTCTTTAGGTTTCAAGTTCAGGAGAACAGATGGAGAATAATTTGTAGACGATATCTTGGGCTTGACTGTGTGTGTAAAGAGCCATCAGGTTGTAGCCAACTTATGACAACCCTGTAGAGATTTCAAGGTAAGAGATGAACAGAGATGTTTTGCCACTGCCTGGCTCTGCATAGTGGCCCTGGACTTCCTTGGTGATCTCCCATCCAAGTACTAACCAATGCTGCCCCTGTTAGCTTCCAAGATCTGATGAGATTGGGCTAGCCTGAGCCATCCAGGAATCTAGGCCTGACTACACTTGGACCGATTTCGCACATGCAGCTTTCCCACAACCCGATTTCCCACAACCGCGGTCACTCTTCCATTTGCACGGTTGCATTGGTCAATTTCACACTATTCACCCCGCGGTCACATTTTGACCTGCAGCTCCCTCTGATTTCCCCGTCTTCTCGATCCTGTTTTTTTGAAGATCAAGAAGACGTGGGGGAAATTGGGGAGAGCTGTGAGTCAAAATGCAGCCGCACAGCAAATAGTGTGAAATTGACCAATGCAACTGGGGCAAATGGAACAGCGACTGCAGCACAGCTGCTTTTGGGAAATCGGTCTTGGACATCTCCAAGTCAGATAGAGAGATATGTTCTGAAGTTCCACACTTCCCAAGTGTGCATGGGCCTAATTCATAAAGACCACAGTACACCAAGAGAACAAGCTTGGACTTCCCGACCAAGTCATTTTGCTCATCCACAATGGATTCCGTTTGGTATTTGTTCCATGCAGGGTTCCTACAGACAATAGATTTGAGCAGCATACATTTAAAGTTTAACAATGGTGAAAAGACCAGCTGTCTTATAAACAGCAACCTGTCTAGCTTTGTGGTAATTAATAATAAAATTTATTTTCTTGAAACAGCAAGGGAAAACCCTGTAAGCACTGGTATACATAAAGGGAGAACATTGCAAACAGTATATCCAAGGAAACTGGCTGAGATTGTACATTTAATGGAATAGTTCCTTATGGAGGAGATTTCAGTGAGACAGACTGGGGAGTAACCCATTTTGTACTTTACAAGCTGTAGAGTCCGGCGTTAACAAATTATTTCAACAAGCTGTGCAAATTAATGAGGTACCAGCTGATGTCAGAGCGCCATGATGTGCATTTTCAAAACAGTTCAGATTTATAGAAAAGATATTGGCAGATGCCGAAAACCGACCCTCCCAAAACCCGGAGCACCATTTTCATTGCTAACACGACTCATTCGTTGTCAGGCTTGTAGCTGGTGTGAATTGCAGGGTGTTTGTTAACGTTCTAGCAAAGATGACTAGTTCACTGCTGAGCAAAAATGTGGAGAATGCACTTGCCTACTTGGACAAAGTCTTGATTTATAGGCATTCAAGGGATGGACCCCTGCAGCACCTGAATGCAATCTTTCATCGGCTCAAGGAAATGGTTGGGTTTGAGTTTTTGCTCCTCAGTACTTCATGGAGAAAGCAGGAAACTAGATATGGGGGGGGGGGTATGTAGAGGAAAAGAATGAGGAAATGAGAGATACATCAAAGCTGAGGCTATTACAGCCCACTAATAACTAGCCATTAAGTGACAGGTGAGGACTGAAAAGCTTACGAGAAAATGCACGCTGCATTTCGCAGACGCCAGGGCTCCATTTGCATGCCTCGTGAGGAAAACCTCACCAAATGAGCTGTACCCGTAAATGAAATAAGTCTTGTTCTCCACACACCCCGACACCAGAAACAAGTTCCTAGTGATCCACAGACCGGACTAAGGCAGACACCAAAATTTATTTCTTCAGATTTCACATTGGAATATTGGTTCCTGTGGTGATGGGCGTTCCTTCTTTGTAAAATGAAATACATATGGAAATAAAACGATAGGCCTGGAATGCCATTGAATCACTTACTCTGGCCCCTTGCCGCAGATAGGATGTCCTATTCCTACAGTGCATCTATCCAGACTTTCAGGTTGGGGGGTGGGGCGCTCCAAGGAAGGAAATTCCACAGCCTTTTTTTGACTGCTTATTTCACTGCTGACCTGGCGACAGGATGGCCAGGCAGATGCCCTGGAAGTACTGTGCAATGCCTGTCTCCAGAACAACGGCAAGGAAGTCCCTACCTCTTTCACGTGTATGGTTGCTAACTCTGGTCTGGGAAATTCCTGGAGATTCAGAATGCTAAGCAGTGGCGGGTAGTATGTGCTATGTAAAGTGCTGTCAAGGCGTCACTGACTTATGGTTGCCCCCCGGAGCATGATGGCCCAGACCAATGCTCCCTCTAAGTTGTGGAGTCTTGTGAGCAAAAATTCTACTTTGTAGAATTGAAGTTGTGAGCGAGCGACTTGGCTGCTGCATAAATTAGTTTGCTTTAGAGCCATCCTTCCTGAGTTAAGACAAAAATGTGTGAGCCGGAGGCTAAAAAACTATGAGCTAGCTCACACTAGCTTATCTTAGAGGGAACACTGGACTGCAGGGAGGATGCAAAAACCCACCACAGCCTCTCCTTCGGGCTTCCAGCCTGGCATCTTGGAGGCGGGAGACACTCTTGGGGCGAGGCAACCTCTGTCATTCCAGAAAAAAACAAGAAGCCACTTAAAAAAAAAAGAAAAAAGCAGCTGAAGTGACCTTTAGAGACACAACAGATTTTATTTTTTTTAAGAGTGAAGCAGTTTACTGGGTTTTAAAAACAAAAATTAAATCTTAATTCACATTGCTAAAAAAGAAAAAGTCATAGCTGATTTACGGTTGCCCCCGTAGGGGCTTCAGGGCAAGCGACTGAGCAGAGGTGGTTTGCCATTGTTTCTCCTGCAAGGTCCTTTTTGGCAGTCTCCCATCCAAGGACCAACCCAACTTAGCTTCCAAGATCTGACAAGATCGGGCTGTGCTATACCATTCCACACGGTGGATTACAGGGAAGAAAATGGCAACGAACTTCAGCCGTTGATATACCTTTACACACACACATACACACGGAGGCAGTTTTCCATGCGTGCCCACTGCATTTACCAAAATACCTTAACTGTGCAAAGGGTATTTTTTTCATGGACAAACTTTACATGCTTTATTCCAGTTGAACAGTCATTTTTATCCTGTCGCCTCATCAGTACAATACAGACTCCTGAGACCCTCTCCTCCCCACAATGCACTGAGATTTTTTTTTTTTAAAAAAAAACCCCACACCTGCGAATATACTGTATGCATCAGTTCTAAGGCAACAAACTGGAACTACTTAGACCCTCTTTCCAGGCTGAAACATATTTCAAGCTTACTCCACAAACGAAAGGCACAGCATGATGTGACACTACTTCCAGCACGGAAGATGTGGTAACACAAACTTGACAAGTGAAATTAATTATTGCATTCCATTAATTTTGAGTCATGCGCCCAGCCCATTAAAGCTGGGAGAACCTTGTGGAAAACAAACTCGCCACACTGTACTGAGATGTTATTTTTGGCCTCGGCCTTCTCCATCCTGCTGGGGTCCTCTTGGACAAACCAGCTCCGTTGTGGTTTGCTTCATCTCGCATCGGCAGAACATCTGCTGTCTCCTGAAAAGCAGAGGGAGAGGGGGAAGAGGGGTCGACTCTACATCTGGGGTAGCTGTGTGGGCGGACGGGGCCTCCCCATCCATTTGAGATGGTGGCGGTATCAGCTTCTCACACTCCATTTGAAATATCTAGACGTCAGGTGTCAGTTTTAGCCATTCCTGTTTTAACAATGATAAACACAAGATGGGTGAAGTATTATGTGTAGTTCCTGAGAGCGGGGTAACTTTGAACAAGTTTTCCATTGTAACGGATGACAAAATACACAGACCGCTTTCACAGGAGATGGGAAGTACATATTTTACCCACAGTTGCTTAGACCTCTGAGGCAGAGCTGTGGTGACTAGAGACACATCACAAAGCACACCTGGGCCACTTTGAACTTCACAGATGAGCTAGTGGTGAATGCACAGAACAATGCATAGCATGGCTCAACCTGGGTGCACATTCATTTGGATCCTACCAGCTTTTCTGCTGGTAAAAGTAGGAGGGGCCCTGTCGGACGACTGAAGGGGTAAGGCTCTTGGCTGTGGCAACCATGTGGGCTAAATCCACATGGGACTGAGGTGGTGGTATTCAATGTGGAAGATACCTGGGCAATATTGAGTGGGAAATATGATAGGATCTAGCCCAGGGTCTCCTACTTTTTTGAGCCTGCAAGCACCTCTAGAATTCTGACACAGAGTGGTGGGCACAAGCACAAAATGGCTGCCCAAGGAGGCAGAGCCAACAACAAAATGGCTGCTACAGAAAGTGGAGGCAACCATAAAGTGCCAGGGAGTGAGGCTATGTACAGCTCTAACAGTAACTCTTAAGCATTTCAGGCTGAAGTTCTGTTTAACAGGGTGCCTTTTTTAATGAACATATTGTTTTAAAGTGAAGACCTTTGTGCTGTGGTGCTGTTGCCAAAGCAACTTTTTAAAAATTGGCATAGTTGATCAGCTCTCCAATGGCCAATCAAAGCCCTGGTGGGCAAAAAACCCATCTGGCCCTGACCACTTACTAAGAACATTTGGAGGGTACTATTAAAGGTGTTGGAGGGGGCTAACCAACCTATAGCACACAACGTGCACCACTAAACCATGTGCCTTCTTTCCTGAAAGAGCTTCATAAGAACATAAGGGAAGCCATGTTGGATCAGGCCAATGGCCCATCCAGTCCAACACTCTGTGTCATACGGTAGCCAAACAGTCTGTGGAATTTTGTGCAGCAGAATGTATATATATATTAAAAAATCTGTTAGGTGGGCGCCAAGCATTCTCCGGTAGAGAAGTCACAAGGCTGTTGGGCACCAAGGATTGTAATGGAACACATGCATGATAAAAAAAATAATTGATGTTGAAATGATGGTGTCTTAGGTAACAGAGGACCCACAATTTATACATTTCATATATTTTAGAAGCTGAAAATAAAGCATTGTGCATTCTAAAAATCAATTTGAAGAAGCAATTAAAAGATATTCATGTGCATATCATGTGCATATCATGTGCATATCATGTGCAGATATTCATGTGCATATAGCCGGTAGGAAAACCGTTAAGAAAGCTCTCTGGCTCTACTGACTATTTATATGCACATGAATATCTTTTAATTGCAGGTTTAAGTTGTGATTAACTCTGTACTACAACAGTGATTGAAACCACATGGTGGGAAACGAAGAAAGATTTGCTGTGAGTCGGGTGTTAATTTGCTGCTTTCACCATGACTTAGAGACACCCAAAGAGACAACCTAGCCTTCATTTTTTACAGATATTATTTATACCCTGCTTTTTGTTCAGCGGGGCCCCCAAAGATTCTTATATCATCATTTTCCCAACCTTCATGTTATTTTTATAACTGTTGGAGTGTGCAACCCAGCATGCCTGGATGCTGGGGGAGGCGGGGGACACTACATCACTCTAAGTGTGTATGGGTGTTATCTCCTTGAATGGGATGCCTCTCTTTGTCTTAACCTGCTGGGAGCTGCCCTCTGACCCTCCTCCCTCCCTTTGTCCTCTCCCACTCTCTAAATGGCCTTCCATGGAGACACAAGTCTCTGCAGGTCTCTCCTGTAGAGACAATGCCCTCATACTCTTCTATGACTGGGCAAAACTCTGCTATATTAACCAGATATCCCAATAAAAACAATAGTCCTGTCAGGTTGATACTTTAGGATGAGAGAATATGCAGGGGTCATTTCATAGAAAAAGAGGTGCAGGAGCTAATTAGCAAAACTCATTTGCATAACTCATTTGCATATACCACACCCCCTAACATATTGAAAGTGTGTCAGAAGGCAACACCCACCCCTCAGGCTCCACTCCACAGGTGAGTGAAACTGACCTGCTCTTCCTCCATTCCCTTCCCCATCCAATACTTTGTGCAATAAAAATAAGCGTAAAGAACACACCCCCATTCTCTTCCTGCTCCCTTGAAACCACCAGGTTTCAAATAGACTTGAGATACCCAGGACATGTTCACCACCCATCCCTTCCCCTCCCCCTCCCCACAGCAAGACACCCTGTGAGGTAGGTGGGGCTGAGAGAGGTCTTTTGAGAACTGCTCATGAGAGAACAGCTCTGAGAGAACTTGTGACTGGCCCAAGGTCACACCAGCAGCTGCATGTGGAGGAGAGGGGAATCAAACCCGGTTCTCCCAGATTAGAGTCCAACTCCTGACCACTACACCAAACTGATGGGGTGGAAGCTGCGGAAGGGTTGGTGAAATTTCTCCAGTACTTATTTGCCATGTGCCCCGATAAAAAATGGTATACTTAGAAAATGTATATGCCACCTTGAGCAAGTCTCTGGAAAAGCAGCACACAGGCATAAAAGGAACAAGGATAAAATTATCAATATTAAAACAAAACATTAAAAACAATAAAGACCCTAGCAGGGCTTTCCCCGGGGCGCTGCGCCTCTGCACTGCTCGGGGAAGCCGAGGAGGGGGCGGGGCTTGGTCATGTGCCCGTCCCCTGTGCTCCTCACTCCCGGAGCTGCGCTCCTGTGCGCTCCCACTCCAACGGACCCCTGAGAATATGACTGCTGAAGGTCACCCAGCATGTACCCATGGCAGATCTAGTCCCAGATTTTCCAGATTTAGTGTGACACTGTAATAAATGCATGCTTGTGATTTCAAACTCTTATGAATTATTTTTCCATACCTTCTTCACTGTCATGAATATCAATCTCACCAATCAATGTATGTACTTCACTGCATGCTATGATTTCTGAATGTGTGAAATGGAAGTGCAATAGGGTTGCCAACTCCAGGTTGGGAAATTCCTAGAGAATTGGGAGGTGAAGCCTGGGGAGGGAAGAGCTGGGGGGAGGGGAAGAGCTCAGCAGGGATGTGATGCCATGGAGTCTACCCTCCAGAGCTGCCCTTTTCTCTGGCAGAACTGATCTCTACAGTCTGGAGATCAGTTGTAATGCCATAGGGACACCAGGCACTGCCAAACTTGAGGCTGGCAATTCTAAACTGCAGCAAAATAAACATTCACACGGGATGGATGGTTTTTTTTTGGGTGCACATGAAGGATTTAGTCCAGAAATGGATATATATGCACACACAATCCCCTTCATGAGTATCATAGGATCCTAAAACTGAAAGGGTGTTATAAACTGTTGCGTACTGGGTTCGACACATTGATGGTCCGGACTACAGCATGCTGAACAGGCAACGTTTATTTGCACACCACAAAACAACAACTAACTGGCCGAAAGGCCAACTATATACACCCACCTGAGACACCCCCAGTCTGACTGGAGGGTTTGAATCTCCAGCCAGAGTTCCTATTGGTGGACTATCAGTGGCCTAGGATCCTTGGCCCCTATTGTGTTTAGGAGCCAAGCTCAGAATTAGGGATGCTGGCCCCTAGTGGCGGCCAGTGGACATAACATTAACCATCTTGTCAAACCCCCTCTTCAGTGCAGGAAATCCACAGGATGTATTCCCAATATTTCCTAGGATTGCCAACCTCCAGGTGGGGCCTGGAGATCTCCTGGAACTGCAACTGACCTCCAGCTGATAAGGATCAGTTCCCCTGGAGAAAATAGCTGCTTTGGAGGAAGGACTCGGTGGCATCCACCCCACAGAAGTACCTACCTTTCCCAAACCCTGCCCTCCCCAGGCTTCACCACCAAATCCCCAGGTACTTCCCAACCCAGAATTGGAAACCCTAGCTGACCCAGCATCTGCCTGAAGACCACTGCTCCAGTGAGGGAGTCCCCCTCCCTGCCTGGATAACTGGCTCTATTGTGAAACTGCTTTTCCCATTCTATTGTCCAGAAGTTTTCCTAATGTTATTATATTAGATGGGTCTCTCTTGTGCTAAGACCATGGAGAACCTATCAAATCAATTGCAAAACTTACATGTAACCATGTAAGTAACATGATGGGGGGGGGGCTCCATGGGAGGCTTTAAGAAGGAGGAAACAGTGTGGAGGGTAGGAATTGTCAGTGCTGGGTTGAGAAATTCCTGGAGATTTGGGGAGTGGGGCCTGAGGAGGGCAGTGTTTCGGGAGGGGAATGACCTCAGTAGGGAATAATGCCATAGAGTCCACCCTCCAAAACAGCCATTTTTTCCAGGACAACATATGTCTGTAGCCTGGAGGCCAGCTGTAACTCTGGGAGATTTCCAGCCACCAGCTGGAGACTGGCAACCCTAGCAGAGTAGGTAGAGTTGCCAACCTCCAGGTGGGCCTGGATTTGTCCCAGATTTACAACTAATCTCTAGCCTAGGCTGAGCCATCAGTTCCCCCTGCAGAAAACAGCAGTTTTGGAGGGTTAGGATTGCCAAGTCAGGGTTGGAAAATACCTGGGGACTTTGGGGGTGGAGCCAAAAGAAGGTGGGGTTTGGGGAGGGGAGGGGCCTCAGCATGGTACAATGCTATAGAGTCCACCCTTTAAAGCAGCCATTTTCTCCAGGGGAGCTGATCTCTGTCAGCTGGAGATCAGTTGTAAAAGCAGGAGATCCCCAGGCCCCACCTGGAGGCTGGCAACCCTATGGAGGGTGGACTCTATGACATACCTTAGGTTCCAGGTGAAATCCCTCCCCGGATCCTGCCCCCCTCCACAGGCACTGCCCCCAAATCCCCAGGAACTTCCCAGGTCAGATTTGGCAACCCTAGCAGGGGAAACTCTGAAGCTACTTGTATCGGTGCATTCCAGTGACCAGGAGAAGAGAGAGTGTGAGAGGCACAAAACTCCCCTTGAACATCTGATTCAGTGTCCCTTTCTCATCTCTGAACAAACAAGAAGGACTTTATAAGGCATTTGTCAGAATGCAGAACAGCAGCTGTAGGAGTATTGATACAGAAAGTGCTTTTCATGCGCCCCGGCTCTCTTTGTATCCTTTGCTCAGCTTATCCAGAAGAGCCCTTGTTTCTTCTCTTTTTTTTTAAAAAAAAAAAGATGAAGAATTTGCCTGTGGTGCTATTATTTAACAAGGCCACCCATGAGAATTTGCACTCGCCTCTCTTCGCTGACAAAGTCAACAACACGCAGTCCGTCCATCACCCCCACCCCCACACATACTTCTTTCTCTTCCATTCCCATCCATTTCATGTCCTCCCTGCCTGATAACAAAAACGGCCTGAACAAGGTGTCAGCGTTGGTATCTGCCTGGGTTATCAAAAATCTTTCTCTAAAGTGAACAGAAACTCTCTAGACATACCTCACACCCTCGGGCCTGTACACAGACCCCTCTTCTGAGTTATCTTGCTGAGGTGAGGATGGCTGGGAAAGGGGACGGGAAGAGCAGCGCCAGAGATAAGCTGAATACACACAGGCGACTGGCCTCATTGTTAGCTGACCATTAGGCTAAAGGATGGGGGGGCGGATTTGCCTGAAAGTGAATGGCGTCTCTGGGAAAGAGCGTGGAATGACAAATGTTTATATTTATCACAGACAGCTCTTTAGACGCCTCCCCCCCCTTGTCTCAACTATGACCTCTGGCGGGCATTAATTTCGCCAGGGCTGGCAAGAGTCTGGCCTGTCAAGCGCAAAAATCAATATTTCCCGAGGTCATTCACTTTTGCTAAGTAGTAGAGCAGACAACGTGATTCCTTAAACAAAACACACAAGAATCAGAAAGACCTGCCTGAAAGAGAGGGGCGGCGGGGGGGCGGGGGGAGGCTGCTGGGGCATGTAGTGAGCAGAATGATCAAGTGGGGAGAGTTATCAAATACAGCCTAGGAAATGAAGGCCTGACAGGGTTGCCAACTCTAGGTTGGAAAGTACCTGGAGATTTGGGGGGGTAGAGCCTGAGGAAGGTGGAGTTTGGGGAGGGGAGGGACCTCGGCAGGGTACAATACCATACAGTCAAGTTGAAGGACATCGTTCTAGAACATGGCAAGTCATGGGAAGCTGACAACGGTATGGTAAGAGCAGAGATGTCAGAAAATATCCAGCTTGACATTTTAACAAGGACCTTAACGTGTCAAGCCAAGAAGAAGAAGAGGAGGAGGAGACTGGATTTATACCCCGCCCTTCACTACCTGAAGAAGTCTCAGAGCGGCTTACAAACTCCTTTCCCTTCCCCTCCCCACAACAGACACGTTGTTGTAGCACATTCTTTTTTGCTACACAGTGGGGTAGGTGGGGCTGAGAGAGCTCTGACAGAAACTGCTCTTTTTCAAGAACAGCTGTGGCAGAACTAGGGCTTGCTCACAGTCATCCAGCAGGTGCAAGTGAAGGAGTGGGGAATCAAACCTAGTTCTCCCAGATTAGAGTCCGCGCACTTAACCACTCCACCAAACTGGCTCTCCAGTAGGCACATTTTTTTTAAAAATACTTCATTTATACCCCCATTTCTCTCCAATGCGGATCCAAAGTGGGTACCCAAATTACAATCATAGAACCATATGCAATCCCAAATTTCCCCTTTAGAAAGCCATGGTTTCAGTCCTTTCCCCTGTGATGTTCTCCTGATGCACATCAAACAAGACACAAGATATTACTGCCCTGAAGTGGAAAATGCAGAGACCACGACAGGGGAGGGGTTGAGATACCCTACCAAGGCAAGACAAATAATGCTGGGAGAGGGGAGGTTTGCATGGGAAAATTTATGGGAGGGGAAAGGGTTAAACCCTCTTCTCCAGGCATTGCAGCCGTGGTCCAGTTTGAGTCACTCTAGTTGCTTTTAACTTAAAAAAAAAATCTCTGTATGGTTATGGAATCACAGATTTCCATGTAGCTCATCTAGTCTGACCTTTACATTAACTGTTTTCTCTCTCCCCCCCCTCTCTCTTTTTGCCATCTAGTTGAAGCCCATTTAGGGTGACCCTGTAGGGTTTTCACAGCAAGAGGTGATAAGAGGTGGTTTGCCATTGCCTGCCTCTGCATAGCAACCCTAAATTTCCTTAGCGGGTCTCCCATCAAGGACTAATCAGGGATGACCCTGCTTAGCTTTAAGGGCCAGTTTGATATGCAGTGATTAAGCCAGTTTGGTGCAGTGATTAAGAGTGCAGACTAATCTGGGAGAACCGGGGTTGATTCCCCCACTCTTCCACATGCAGCTGCTGGTGTGACCTTGGGTCAGTCATAAGTTCCTTCAGAGCTGTTCTCTCAAGGGCAATTCTTGGAAGAGCTCTCTCAGCCCTGCCTACCTCACAGGGTGTCTGTTGTGGGGAGGGGAAGGTAAAAGAGATTGCAAGCCGCTCTGAGACTACTTTGGGTGGTGAAGGGCGGGATATAAATCTTACTTTAAGCATGTGCTCCAGTGGTCCTTTGTTCTCTGGTTTCTCCTTTAAACTCATAGGCTGAGGACAGACTGGCGTGCTGGCCCACATTACACCCACTTTGCAAGCGGAGGAGGCAGGCCCGTGAACACAGCCGCAGCTGCCTGGCGTAGCCCTCCCATACTCACCGGGTCCTGTGGCGCTCTCCTCCCACATCTGCCATACACTGGGAAGAACTGGTGTCCAGGCGTCTGAGTGCGCACGCCTTCCGCTTCTGGGCAGTGGGAGCGTGCCGGAACAGCGCTGCCATGTGCCATGCCACTGCCACCACCAGGAGCCGGCCGCAGTGTGTATGCTGCGGCCTGCCTCCTTCCCAGAATGCATGTGTGGCGCTGCTCCCAGTGCGAATGGCATGCTCCGGGAAGCTTTGGCCCCGGGTTGCTTAGCCCTGCTTCCGTGGTGCAGGGCTGCACCAGTCTGTCCTCGGCCATAGTCTCTGGCATTTTTAGATTCACAGAATTTTGCCATATGAGGCCCCTTACATATGAAACTTTCAATTTCCCTTTTAAATTTGTGCCCATGTTTCAAACTCAATACAGACGTTTCATTAGACAAAGCATCCTTGTCACTCCTGGAGACATATTCCTCCTTTAAGGCCATCAATAAGTTTTCAAGTTTTAAATCCTTCTGGTGCCTCAAAGTCATAGCTAAAGATTCGTAGGAAGCTGGCAAACCCCTAAGAATTGCAGAAATCATATCTATTTCATCAGGTGTCTTTCCCAATTCTAATATCTTCCTCTTCTTCTTCTCATCTTTATGAGATCTGTTGAGATGGGCTAGCCTGGGCTATCCAGGTCTAGAGCTACAGTACCCCGTGGTCAAGATGAGTTGGGGGGAGCTGGTTGGTCAGAAGAAGGTAGTTTTCTGCAGGAATGCTCTGAAAAGGGCATGTGGGCTGGTTGAACCCCTGCCAACCGCATGGCCAGCTTCTAAGTCATAGTACCTCCGAAACGCTATTGGATATTGTAACCCTGCATGCAAGAGGATCTGTGAGGGAAAGGATTAAGATGATTTGCTCGGGTACACTTGGACCCACCCTCTCATTGTTTAGATGTTGAGCCTCTCTGGCCCTTGCTTGTCTTCTGTTTCATCATATATAGGACCTCTCTTCTTCTGTCTCTTACCTGCGCTTGGAGCTGTAGCAAGTTAACCTTTTTGAAATTAATCTGCTCACTTTAAGTTAAATGTACCTATATGAATAGGTCATGTAAGATGTACTTCTATTTTCGTAAGTAAAATTTCTTTCTCTTGTTTCCATTGGAGTCAGATTATCTTTGTAATTTGTTAGAATAGCATTTTCCCCTTAACTAAGAAATGTCAAGGATCAGGGATACTGCATAAAACTTCTGTGCTTCCAAGAAAAAATGTTTTGTTTAAAAAAAAAAAAAAAACATTTAACCCAATAAATGCTTCAGCCTTCTTTTTTTCTCTGGAACCGGCAACTGGGGGCAGATGGCTCCTCTCAGAGGTCCAGATTTGGCCCAGTGCCTATATGTTGCTGATCCCCAGCTTAAACTGGGAATGTGCTCATTCTACAGTGATGAGGCTTAGCGGATGTCAACGATTTCCCCATCCCCTCTCTTTGAAAGGCAAACATTTTTGAGAGGTGGAGGCCTACTCAGACGTTTCAGCAAGTCGTTCGCTTCCAAATGTTTTTTTGGGGGGGGGGAGGCAGAGGAGAGAAATGACTGAATGTCTATTTGTCATTTTTGAAGCACATTGTTGCTGTTGTGCTTAAACAGGAAAACGCTTATCACGGGCAGCACACAAGGGCATCACTTCAACAACTCTGCTGACACCGCTCTTCATGTGAAAGCCATTATCAAGCAGCTGTGTGTGGGGGGACACACAGATATTTATCCACTGGTCGAGCATTTTGTGTTCGCAGCAAGAGTGTTGACTGGACTTTGTGCATCTGCTTGGGAAATGCCAGCTTTATTTAAACAACAACAACAAGAGCCAGATGGAATGAAGTGACTTCTTAATACTTCCTTAGTACCAATGGGAAGGTTGAGAAGGAGGATATTTTACCAAGGTCGGATGGTTTGCACTCATATCTTGGTGAGGAATGCATGGCCCAGGCCATGTCACTGGCATCTCACAGGAAGTGACATCATCACGCTTGGACGTTGCTGCAATGCTCTGGTATTTGGGCAAGAACTCTATGGTAAAAATGGCTTCTATCATAGAGTTTTGGCTCAAATACCAGAGCATCATGCAGACATCACTAGTGTGATGACATCACTTCCTGTGTGACACCAGTAACATGGCATGGGCCTTCCCCTTTCAACTGGTAAATCCCCCCACCAGCCAGCTGATCAGCAGCTGGGGGAGCAGGGCCTGGCCACAGGGAACCCCCGCCTCCACTGGAGGGGTCTGGTAACCCTACACTTCAGCCAGAGTATTTTGTTTTAATTCTAGGCCCTGGGTCCCTCATCAGGGAGGCAAAAATAAAACATTAAAAATAAAGAAATCTCAGGAACCTCATGATGTATGATTATTTCCCCTTTCTTTGTTGAAATCTGCCAAGATGCAAAGGGTATTCCTACTGTGTGCCACAGGAGAGAAGAAAGGATGCTTCTGTCCTAAAGAATGAAGTGTCTTAGAAAAGGTTCAGCCCAAGTTGTAGCTTATACATTTCTGCTCTGAAATCTAGCTGCATTTATGCAGTAAACTAGAGATGAAAATGGGGGTCATGGATTCCCAAGAACTGCCATAATGCTGATTAATGCATGGAATTCACTGCCACTGGAGGTGGTGGCGGCTACAAGCATGGCTGGCTTCAAGAGGGCATTGGATAAACATGTGGAGCAGAGGTCCATCAGTGGCTTTTAGCCACAAGCAGGGCTATTTTGGGGCAGGAACACACTGGAATGGTGTTCTGGCTGGCTTCTGATTTGGCCATGCCTATAGCCAAAACCTCGGGGCATGTGTGGCTACAGAGCACGCTGCTCTCCCCACGTTACACACAAGAGGGAAAGACGGCATGTTAAAATGCATGTTAAAATGCCATCTTTCCCTCTGGGGAGCCCCTGGGGATTTCCTCGTCAATTTTACTCCCCTGCCAGCTAAGAGTGAAATTGACAAGGAAAAACCTCTCTCTGCCTTCCCTTCTCTAACTGACATGTTGCAGCTGGAAAAGGGCAGGCAGGGAACCCAGGCACGTTGGAAATGCCTCTTTCCCTCCCTGATCTAGGGGAAGGAGAGAAAGGCATTTCCCCAAATCTTTCCACAATAGCGGAGAGGCTCAGGGAAGAAAGGGGCATGTGTGCATGCATGCCTTCCTTTCCCCAGCCTGTTCACCAGAAAAGGGCAGGCAGGGAACCCAGGCACGTTGGAAATGCCTCTTTCCCTCCCTGATCTAGGGGAAGGAAAGAAAGGCACTTCCCCAAATCTTTCCACAATAGCGGAGAGGCTCAGGGAAGAAAGGGGCATGTGTGCATGCATGCCTTCCTTTCCCCAGCCTGTTCGCCATGGCGGGCAGGCTGGGGAAAGAAGGCAGGCATGCACACATGCCTGGGTTCCCCACCTGATCTTCTCCAGGTGCAAGAAGATCAAGAGGGGAACCTAGGCATGTTGAAAATGCCTTTCATTCCCTCCCCAATCTGGGGAAGGGAGAGAAAGGCACTTACCCATGCCCCCCCCCACTTCCCCGAGCCTCTTTGCAAAAGCAGAGAGGCTCAGGGAAGGAACAGGGCATGTTTGCCTGGCTGCCCTCGGTCTCCCCAGCCTGCGCACCTTGGCGGGCTGGCTAGGGAGACCCAGGGCAGCCAGGCAAACATGCCTGCTTCCCTTCATGATCTTCTCCAGGTGCCCGCAGCCGCAGGACGCCTGGAGAAGATCACGAAGGGAAGCAGGCATGTTTAGAATGCCTTTCTTTCACCCCCCCTGACATCAGGGAGAGAAAGAAAGGCATTTAAACATGGCCCTGCCCATTTCCCCAGGCTTCTCTGCAATAGCGGAAAGACTCAGGGAAGGAACGGGGCATGTTTGCCTGGCTGCCCTCGGTCTCCCCAGCCTGCGCATCTTGGCAGGCTGGGTAGGGAGACCCAGGGCAGCCAGACAACCATACCTGCTTCCCTTCCTGATCTTCTCCAGGCACCCCACAGCTGTGGGACACCTGGAGAAGATCGGGAAGGGAAGCAGACATGTTTAGAATGCCTTCCCCCCAAAACTGGGAAAAGAAAGAAAGGCATTGAAACATGGCCCTGCCCACTTTCCTGGGGCTTCTCCACAATAGCAGAGAGGCTCAGGGAAGGAATGGGGCATGTCTGCCTGGGTGCCCTCGGTCTCCCCAGCCTGCGCACCTTGGCAGTCTGGCTAGGGAGACCCAGGGCAGCGAGGCAACCATGCCTACTTCCCTTGCCAATCTTCCCCAGGCGCTCCGCAGCCATGGAATGCCTGGAGAAGATCAGGAAGGGAAGCAGGCATGTTTAGAATGCCTTTCTTTCCCCCCCCCCGACATCGAGGAGAGAAAGAAAGGCATTTAAACACAACCCACTTCCTCAGGCTTCTCCACAATAGTGGAGAGGCTCAGGGAAGGAACGAAGCATGTCTGCCTGGCTGCCCTCAGTCTCCCCAGACTGCCCTCGGTCTCCCCATGCCTGCTTCCCTTCCTGATCTTCTCCAGGCACCCCACAGCAGGGAAAGCACAGGGGCAGGCAGGGAAAGCATGCCTCTCTCCCTCCCAAGTGGGGGGGGGGAAGCACAGGGCAGGCCTGGAAGCCTGCCCATCTCCAGTTGCCCCGCGGCTGTGGGGGCTCCTGGAGAGGCACCGGCAGGGAGCTCAGGCTTGTTTAGATGCCTTTCCTTCCTTCCCTGAGATCGGGGAAGGAGAGAAAGGCATGTAAACATGCCTTCTGTTTTCTTCCTTTCCCCTCAGCGGTGGAGAAGCTCAGGGGGGGAAGAGGCTAGCTTCCATGCCTGCCCTGTGCTTTCCCAGCCCCCCTGCCTAATATGCTAATGAGCTGCACTGTCAGGGGTTTGGCCCAATATGCTAATGCATTTCTGCTGTTGGGTGTGGCCTATTATGCTAATTAGTTCCTGCAGGGCTTTTTCGACAAAAAAAACCCCCTGGCCACAAGGCATAGATAGGAACTCTCAGTCTGGGGCAAGTGATGCTCTGTATTCTTGGTGCTTTTGGGGGGGGGCAACAGTAGGAGGGCTTCTAGTGTCCCGGCCCCACTGGTGGACCTCCTGATGGCCTCTGGTATTTTTGGCCTCTGTGTGACAGAGTGTTGGACTGCATGGGCCATTGGCCTGATCCAACATTGGCTTCTTTTATGTTCTTATGATCCTTTTAGAACTGATTGGTGCATCAACCACGGCTTCTAATACCAGCCCAAAAGTCTATGGCTGGAGAACCCCTTAACCATTAGTTTGCTTCAGGGTAAAACCTGGGGAAATACTTTTCAGTTGTTCCTTCCCATTCTCACCTGTCTGCTGTTTAGTACAGAGTAGTAGCGACCTTTGTCTTGAAACACAGTTGCTGAATAGGTGCAGGAAGTCTTCATATATTTCAGTATTGTGTTTTGTTAGCATTTCCAGATTCTTATTTAAGATTCATATTATAAGGCACTAGCTGCTTTCAGTGGTGGGACATGGTCATATTTCACTGGTGTAGGCAGATGATTTATTTTCCTCTAGGCATCTTGGCCTCAATCCTAGAATGGACTCTGCACCGCTTTGGGCCAAACGAAAAACAAACTGTCCTTCTCGACTATTATTTCCTAAAATAATATTGCCCTATATACATCCAAACCCTCACACTCTGCATATTTACACCGAAGAAAATCCCACTAAGTTCAATGATGCTTATTCCCAAGCAAGTGATTGCAACCTAAAACTTTGAGGATTGCTGTCAAGACTGAACCCCCTGGGTCCCCGGAGCGGGTGTACGCAAGTAACCAGACCTTTGTTCCATTTTTAAAAAAGAGTTTATGAAGTTTATTTCAATTTCTGTCAAAATAAGAGTTTATTCTATAACCAACACGTTACTCTAAAACCATGCAGCAGGAAAACAAGAAACCTGGCTGAACTAACACTTTCAAGACTTGTGTTAGATAGCGCAAACCATAAATCCAAAAGCAGAAAGCCATAGCTCAGGCATTCTCTGCGTTGCTAGGAATTGCAGTTCAAGCATCTCATAGTCCAGGCCTTTAGTTCATCAGAATCCATGCTAGTCTCTCTCCTTCAGGGCCTTAGCTCAGTTATAGAATTTTGGCCCAGCAACATCAGGTGATGGTAACATCCTGTCAGAACACGTTCTCAGGAGAAGCCTCTAGAAGATTACCTCATCACCCCTGGTTCTTCACCTCCCCTCATACGGAACACAGGTTCTCATGAGAAGCTAATTACCACACCGCCATCTCTGGCCTTGAAGATGATAAGGGCTGTGTAGGCCGAGAGACCAATTAGTAACACCTGCAGGGTGGACTGTTCACATTAACCCTTGACAGGATTGCCTTTTTCCAGTGTGGGGGGGAGAAGCTCTTCTCCCGGGATCTTCTGGAGCCCACGCTACATGTGGGCGCCACAGTGACATCACCCAGAAGTGATGTCATCGTGCTAGGCACGTCGCCAGGGGGACACTCTAGCATTTGGCTAGAAACTCTATGATACCATAGAGTTTTCAGGTTGAATGCTACAGCATCCCCCCAGTGACGTGCCTGGCACGATGATGTCACCTCCGGGTGACGTCATTGTGCTGGGCATGTCGGCCCAGTCCAGGCACTTTGGGGGCGGGGTTCCTCCATTGGCTGGATCTGGGCCGGCAGATTGGGGTGCCCTAAAGCAGGTAAACCCCCACCCCCCTGGGGGATCTGGCAGCCCTAACTCTTGAGGGGAGGCCAAGGGTGCTTTGCCTCACAGTTGCAGCTTTAAATAAAGTTGGCTTGAGTATTCATGAGTCATTCATATCTATAGTCTAGCCTTCCTGGAAGGAGCTAAGTTATTTTTTCCTTACATCAACCCTTTGAGGTAGGTGGGAGAGAGTGGTGCGGAGTGACCTACTGAGCTTCCTGACTTAAACAGGGATTCAAATCCAGGCCTCCCAGTCCAACTGAATCTTAGAGGCAGGCAAATTATAGCCCCAGGGCCCGTCTGTATCTGGTAACTTTCTGATCTAGCCTAACAATTTTGTCAGCAGTTTCACCTTGCTAGACAGCAACATCAACTCCCCAAATTTGTTCAATAGCTTGAGCACCAAAAAGCCATTTATTTATTTAATCATACCCCAGTTTTCTCCCCAATGGAGACTCAAAGCAGCTTACAAGTTTGTTCTTTCCTCTTCCATATTATCCTCACAACAACAACACTATGACTTAGGAAGGTTAGGCTGAGAGTGTGACTAAGGACACTGAGGAGGTTTCCATGACAGTACAGGGATCTGAACCTGGATGCCCAGATCCTAGCCCAACACTTTAACCACTGCACCATGCTGTTGTTAGGAGCAGAGGAACTGGAGAGAGAATGCACCAGGGCCTCCACTCCAATTTGGATCCCAACACTTCCTGTTTTCAGCACCAGAAAGTCTGTCTACTCCTGCTCTACCCCGCTATCCCATACTGGCTTCTCAGGCCCTGCATTTATACCCTGCGTTTCTCCCCAGTCACAGCTTACATCATTCTCCTCTCCTCCATTTTATCCTCACAATAGCCCTGGGAGAAGGGTTGCCAGCTAGTGGGGGCAACCACTGAGAGCCCAGGGGGATAGGGGCATGGGGGGCATTGTGGGGTAACAGTGTTACGTGACATGATTTCATTGTGCAATTGTGATTTTTCCCCCCCTCCTGTTGGAGGGCAACAGAACCTGAGAACAGGAGATCTCCTGCCCCCAAAGGGCATATGGCGAAACTACCTCTGAGGTAGGTTAGGCTGAAAGTGTGGGGCTGACCCAAAATCACCCGCCAAGCTTCCATGGCACAGAAGGGATTCAAACCTGGGTGTCCCCACTCTGAGCCTAACGCTCTAACAGTTACACCACACTGGTCTCAAATAGTTTTCTTTTTCGAGGCCATCTTGATTTTAGCTGAAGATCTCCCACTATTACAACTCCAGTTGACAGAGATCAGTTCCCCTGGAGAAAATGGCTGCTTTGGAGGGTGGACTCTGTGGCATTGTACCCTGCTGAGGTCCCTCTCCACCCCAAACCCCTCCTTCCTCAGGCTTCACCCCCCCCCCCCCCAAAATCTCCCAATTATTTCCCAGCCCAGAGCTGGCAACCCTAACAGGGACATATTTCCATAGAGTCTACCCTCTGATGCTGAACTGATCTTTGTAATCTGGAGATCTGTTGTAATTCTGGGAGATCTTCAGGCCCTACCTGGAGGCTCACAACCACTTTTTCTATTTTTATTTCTACTGGATTACATTTATTTTTAAGTGGCATCTATACATTTGTTCAGGGCTTTTTTTGTAGAAAAAGCCCAGCAGGAACTCATTAGCATAATAGGCCACACCCAACAGCAGGAACTCATTAGCCTATTAGGCCACACCCCTGACAGCGCAGTTCCCTCTCAGGACTGGCTTCCCCAGTTGCCCTGTGACTTGTGAAACTCATGGGGAACCCGAGGGAAGGAAGGCAGTTTCTGGATCGGCTTCCTGATCGGCTTCTGGATCAGTTTAAACTGCCTTCCCTCCCTGGGTTTGGCTTCCCCAGGCGCCCCACAGCTTGCGAGGTGCCTGGGGAACCTGGGGGGAGGGGGGAGGCTGTAGGCATGGCCAACTCAGAAGCCAGCCAGAACTCCGTTCCTGTGCGTTCCTGCCAAAAATAGCCCTGCATTTGTTACTGTGGTTCCTGTCTTAAAGACAATCAAATGAAGTCACGATTTTACCCCGAAGAAGAAACATTCCCTTTGAAAACAGGGAGGTCTTCTGTCTATTTAAAATATATGAAGAAAACATTCCACAGTTTGGAACAGAGATAGCCAACTGGCAACCCGCAGGTTGGATCCTTTCCCCAGAACAATGTTATCTGATCCACAGTGGCTCTACCAAGTTAATTGAGGTGTGGTAAAAGTTTTGTACCGCTTCACTCATGAAGCAAAGAAAAACGGTTTCCAAGATTGAAGCGACAACACTGCACATTTTAATCATGTATTTCTTTTGAGGGTTTGCAGGCAATGCCCAGCAATGACTTCGTGCACGTGGCTGGTCACTCTGAAGTCTCCCCTGCAAGTCGGCTCCAGCCTGGTTACTTCTGAGACTGTCAGTTTGTCCAGCAAAAAAAACAAAACAAAAAAACCCTTGGATTTTCCAGACCACTTTCCAGAAAACAGAACATGGAAAACAGATTTCTTTGTTTGTGTGTAAACATAAGACATGGAAAACTGATGCAGAGGGCTTCGGCCCCTGAAAATCTCTCGGTTGTGCCTCAGGTCCCTTGGCTGCACACAGCTGTAGCGCTTCAAAAAGCGATTTCTAAAAATCCTGCAGGACTGTGAGGAAGTCCAAGGAAGATCCACAGCCTCCAAGAAGAAGAAACAGAAATCTGGGCCATGATGTCACTGGTGGCGGAAAGTGTTGTCAAGTCACAGCTGACTTATGGCCACCCCATAAGGTTTTGAAGACAAGACACAAACAGAGGGGACTGGCCATTGCCTATGTGGCAACCCTGGACTTTCTTGGTGTCTCCCATCCAAGTACTGATGCACAAATCTGTGCCCTGTGTTACCCCTTGGCTGAATTGAAATCACACAGTTGGAGTCCAACGAGTTAGATGAATATCTGTTTAATGAATTCATAACAGGGAATACAGGGCTGAGTACCTTAGCACGTCAGCAATTCCAGAGCTGTATTCTGCCATAACCAGGAAGGGCAGAAGGTCTTATACCCCAAATGACATCACATATAGTTTACACATTAAAGGGTATCTAATTGGTACCAGGCAGTTAACATCATACAAGCATAATTTGACTCAGTGCATCTCTCAGTGGTGTTGGTAATTTCACTTGTTTATCTTGCCTTCAGAACACTGGGAACTTTAGAGAACACTGGGTGACTTCCTGGGCTCGCACGTGGAGAGCTAGCTGATAAGGACTGTGAATCACATTAAACTTCGCTCTCGGTGGCCTTGTAACTTCTAAATAGGATTCCATTCTCATTGCATCCTAATTCCATCTACAGAGGCTTTTAATAATACTTTTGCTCAATATGGCTTCTTATACGAAAAGCGCAATGATAAAATATATATGTTCTGCTATAAGTTTCTCTAATCAGAAGCTTCTCGGTTACATACCAGGATTAAACTTTTGAAGGCACAGTGACAGCTGTCAATATATATATCTCAAGGAGAAAGTGTCAGAAATCACATTCAGAAATCACATTCCTTTCCCCTTGTCCCATAGTACTGACCAGGGCTGACCCTGCTTTGGGGCCCAGATCTGATGAGATCAGGCTAGCCTGGGCCATCCAGTCAAGGAAAATTAGGAAATGTCACTGTTGTTGTTCAGTCATACAGCTGAGTCCGACTGTTCGCGACCCCATGGACCACATCACACCAGGCCCTCCTGTCCTCCGTTGTCCTCTGGAGTTTGCTTAGCTTCATATTCGCTGCATCACCATCCCATCCTTTGCCATCCCCTTCTATTGTTACCTTCAATCTTTCCCAGAATCAGGGTCTTCTCCAGTGAGTGCTCCCTTCTCATTTGGTGGCCAAAGTATTTGAGCTTCAGCTTCAGTATCTGTCCTTCCAGGGAACAGTCAGGGTTGATTTCCTTTAGGATTGACTGATTTGATCTCCTTCAGTCCAAGGAACTCTCAAGAGTCTTCTCCAGCACCATAATTCAAAAGCATCTATTCTTCAGCGCTCAGCCTTCCTTACGGTCCAACTCTCACAGCCATAAAGCCATACATTACTACTGGGATGAAATGTTGCTATCTCCCCAAAAATGTTTCTCCCAAAAATCTCAGTATGAAATGCATTTTCATCCCCACTGCCAAGTAAAACAACAAATGCAGAATAAGAAAAGCTAACAAGAAACACATTAGCCTTTGCACAAACCATTAGCTACTGGTTTGAGAAGCCTCCCAGAGCTGGCTACACATGTTCAGGGACTGCACAGTTTATTTGCCTCTCCAGGATTCCTGGTGATGCATCTGTTTTATGGAGCTGTAAACATATAAATTATGGTTAGAACTGCTAGAGTACAGCCAGCAACTAGGACTAAGAACATACTCAAACTAACAGCATTGTGATGTGCACAGTCTCAATTGGCAGTGTAAACACAAATGAGATTTTGGTAAAATGATGCTTCAGTATTCATATATCTGAATGATATAAACCATGGAAATCCGTATTTTGAGCTGAGCAACTGAAATTTTGTTGCTGCAGTGACTGAGAAGTGATAGACACGTTAAGCAGAAGCACCCAATGCGGGTTTCCTGGGACTGTACTCTTTCAGTGACTGCATATAGAAATCTTGCTTCTAGAAAATTAGCAGACAATACCAGTACTTGTCTTTCTGATAGGCTAGTTTTCTACGAGCAGTGGATCCTTGACATGGATTATGTCATTGGATCGTTCAATCGCATGTTCCCTTGCCAGCATTCTGAACTGATACAGTAAAAGAAGCGCCGTCCACTACCACATTCTGTGTGATAGACGGCTCAGCCCCTCCCTAAGAAACATAGCAAGAGCCCTGCTAGACTGAGTCCCCAGCAATCAGTTTCACACAATAGCCAGCCAGATGCCTTGGAATGTCTCCAGGTGTTATCTCCTAGAACTGGTGTTCTGAGGTCTACTGCCTCTGGCTATGGGGGTTCCCTTTAGCCACTGCTCCCTCTAAGCTGCGGACTCTTGTGAGGAAAAATTCTACTTTGTGAGCTACTGGCATTAAAGTTTTGAGTGAGCGACTTGGCTACTGCATAAATTAGTTGGCTCTGGAGCCATTCTTCCTGAGCTTAGACAAAAATGTGTGAGCTGGAGGATGAAAAAACGGTGAGCTAGCTCACACTAACTCAGTTTAGAGGGAACGTAGTAAGCAACTGATGGATCTATCTAATCCCCTCTTAAAATCCATCTGTGCTCACAACTATCACCATCATCATGTCCACAGAGAATCCCACAATGTAATTGTTCTTCAAGTAAAGAAGTGCTTCCTTTTCTGCTTCATCAGGTGAACCTGAGTTCTAATAGTATGAAAGAAAAGAGATGACTAAGGGGGGACATGATAGAGGTTTATAAAGGTACGCATGGCATGGGGAGAGCTGGCAAAGAGAGCCTTTTCTCCCTCTCCTAAAAAATTAGAACTCAAAGCCATCCAATAAAGTTGATGGGCAGTAGGATCAGGATGGACAAAAGGGAATACTTCTTTACAGAGAGAGATTAAAATGTGGAATCTGCTGCCAGAGCATGTAGTGATGGCCACAGGAATAGAAAGCTTTAAAGGGGGATTAGATAGCTTCATAGAGGATAGATCTATCAGTGGCTACTAGCCATGGTGACTGAGGGGAACCTCCACATTCAGAGGCGGTAAACCTCTGAATCCCAGAGCCAGGAGGCAACATCATGGGAAGGCCTCGGCCTCTGTGGCCTGTTTTTGGCCTTCCAGAGAAACTGGTTGGCCACTGTGTGAGACAGGATGCTGGACTAGATGGACCGCTGGTCTGATCCAGCAGGGCTCTTCTTATGTTCCTCTCCTCCATTTTATCCATTGGTGAGGCGGAGAGAGAGTGTCTGGCCCAAGGTCACCCAAGCAAGCTTCCATGGTAGAGTGGGGTTTAAAACGCTGATCTCCCTGGTCCTACACTGACACTCTAACCGCTACCTCACACTGTCTCTCTGACATCACCATCATCATCACCACCACCACTGACATCATGACCTCGTAGAAAAGCCTAGCCAGAACACCATTCCAGTGCGGCAAGCCAGGAAGTGAGCATGGGGCAGTGTTCTAGAACTCGGTTTGGATGCTGGAGCTGGTTCATGCTCAGGACTGGAAACAGACCCTTCTGCAAAATCCATACAAAATTTGGCCATGGTCGTTTCTAAAATGCATGATGGGGATGGAGATCAGTGATCCAGACAGCATCCTCTTTATGGGGTGGTGGCTTTCTGGCATACCAGGCTTGCGAACCAGCTGGATTCAGTGCCAATGCGGCAAAGTCGTTTCCGCTCAACCGTCAGTCTGTCCCTCTGCCCAGTATTCAATCAATCTGCCCTGTAAGAGCTAGTAAAACGAACATCTAAAAGCATCCCACCTGGTTCCAATGCATCGTGCGGCTTGATGTATTTGTAGCAGATGGGATTTATTTTCATTCACTTGCCTTTTGACAGTGAGGGGAAAGAATTCTAAGCAGTGAGATATTTTCTGTGGCTTCCCAGTGCCGGGGGCATGTTTCTTTAAAATAGAAACTAACAACAACAAAAACAACACAAGAGTACTGATAGAAAAGAGCCAGTGTCCAGTAGCAGCTAGACTAACAGGATTTGTGGCAGGGTAGGAGCTTTTGTGAGTCTCTGCTCACTTCTTCAGATACCTTCAGGTAATTTTGTTAGTCTTTAAGGTGCTACTGGACTCTTGCTCATTTGTCCTGCTTCAGACAGACTAACACAGCTACCCATCTTGATCTATCTACAAGAATAGTTAGTATTCATTCAAGCCTCTGATGAAATATGAAAGTTGTAACAGTGCAGAGAAGAGGTCACCTGTTGTGGGAAATTCATCAGCATTCAGAAGGCCATTTATGCTCTCCAAAACCCCTGATATGAGGGTGTCTTATTGCTGAACATGAAAAGGTGTTGATGTATTAGAAGTTAAGGGCTTTGCACTGTCTCTTAGCCACAGATTTCAGAGGGGGTCTATAAGAGAGTCAGAGAGATAGAAAGATGAGGGCACTGAATATCTTTCCCTTTACTCTCTGATGCTATTCCCTTGATGTGTAGATTGCTTCTGTCAGGGAATCTTCCTTCCGGCCTGACACCTTCTCTCCACACTGTGCTAGACATCTCCATCTTGGCGCCATGAGGGCAGGACATGCTTTCTGCATCTCTATCCATCCTAGCTAGTTAGACTAGATCAGAATCCTACTTCTACTCTATCCCGTCTAGAATGGAGTTCCTTATAATAAAGGACTCGTGTTAGTTTTGCAAAGGTAGAAGAAACCCTATGTGTAACTTTGTTTCTTGTCAGCACCAAATAATCCTTCATGATATTCATTTTCCAGAACAGCCTACATGGATCAGGCTTGTTCTCACAAAAACACTGATACTCGGATCTGAATGACAAGCTTTCTCTAGATATTTTGGAAGAACAAAAGGCTGGTTTCTGGTGAGAAGTCCCAGACCCAAGGCAGCGTGGTTGGCTTTTCTCGTTTCTAGTTGAACATCACCCCATAGCATATGAAGACTGTCCCACAGAAATGCAGGAGTACAGCTCCTCCCCCATATTTAAATTGGAAGGGGAAGAAGAAGAAGAAGAAGAGTTGGATTTATGCCCCACCTTTCACTCAGAGTCTCAGAGCAGCTTACAATCTCCTTTTCCTTCCCCTCCCCACAACAGACACCCTGTGAGGAAGGTGGAGCTAAGAGAGCTCTGAGAGAACTGCTCATAAGAGTACAGTTCTGAGAGAACTGTGACTGACCCAAGGTCACCCAGCTGGCTTCATGTGGAGGAGTGGGGAATCAACCCCAGTTCTCCGGATTAGAGTATGCCACTCTTAACCACTATTTATTTTTTATTTTTTATTTTTTTTATTTTTTTTATTTCTATTTATATCCCGCCTTGCCAGAACAAACTGGCTCAAGGTGGCATACAGCATAAGGCAATAGAGCAATAAATACAGTAAAATCACAAATACAATATAAAATACACCAAACTGGCTCTTTAAAAAAAATAAAATAAAATAGAACATGGAATTCACAGGTGAGGGGAGCAAAATGTGGTCTCCTCCCCTCCATTAGCAGCCTGCATTCTGCAGCTTCTTTTCTCTGCCGGCTCCAACACTAGGAGTGACCCAGGCTGCAGTTAAGGCAATGGACTGTCACATGCTCTCAGCCTAACCTACCTCACAGGGTGGTTGTGAAGATAAAATGGAGGAGAGGAGAATATTTATGTCAGCTGCTTTGGGTCCCCGTTGGGGGGAAAGTGAGATATAAACAAACGAATGAACGAAAGGTTAAGAGGGAGAGTGGCAGGGTTTTGGATGAGGGTTGCCAGCTCCAGGTTCAGAAATTCCTGGAGATTTGTGGGGGGCAGGGTTTAGAAGAAGAAGAGAAGAAGAGAAGAGACTGGATTTATACCCTGCCCTTCACTCGGAGTCTCAGAGCGGCTACAAACTCCTTCCCCTTCCCCTCCCCACAACAGACACCCTGTGAGGTAGGTGGGGCTGAGAGAGCTCTGAGACAACTGTCCTTGAGAGAACAGCTGGTACAGAGCTATGGCTTGCCCAAGGTCATCCAGCAGGTGCAAGTGGAGGAGTGGGGAATCAAACCCGGTTCTCCCAGATTAGAGTCCGCGCACTTCACCACTACACTAAACTGGTGTTCAGAGAGGGGAAGGACCTCAGAAGGACATGATGCCACAGAGTCCCCCTTCCAAGGCATCCATGTTCTCCAGGGGAACTAATCTCAGCAGTATGGAGATCAGTTGTAATTCTGGGAGATCTCCAGGCCCCACCTGGCTGACTGGCAACCCTATTAATAGGGTTGCCAGCCTCCAGGTGGGGCCAGGGGATCTCCTGCTTTTACAACTGATCTCCAGCTGACAGAGATCAGCTCCCCTGGAGAAAATGGCGGCTCTGAAGGGTGGACCCTATGGCATTTGTACCATGCTGAGGCCCCTGCCCTACTCAAACCCCACCTTCTCCTGGCTCCACCCCAAAGTCCCCAGGTATTTTCCAACCCGGACTTGGCAACCCTACCTATTAAGGACCCTTCAACTGTTTCCTTTTGTTGTTTCTAAAATAGGCTTGTATGTGAACAGGCAGGCACGGAAGCCCGCATGGGTCCCATCTCATTTGGCCCTCCTGCGGAGCAGGCTACTATAAGAGGTATTATTCCAATTCCGTAGATAAAACAGGAGGACAGGAAGTGCCTGTTCGAAAATCCTACTGGTCTCCAAGCCGCATTGCAGAACACTTACGTGTTCCCCTCTGAACGGCGGCGTCTGAGCTTCCCGCGGCTCCAGTCATAACGAAGCCCAGCTTGAATTGGCTCTCGGTGGTGTGAACAGCAAGGAAACGTGGGATACAGCTGGCTTATTGACGGCCTTATCCTGCTGATCACTGACATTTGGTTTATTAGGTAGGAGGAAGCCGCAGCTCTTTCAAAAAAAAAAGGTGTGCTTTTTATTAAGCTTGTGCTGTAAGTCATTAGCGTCACTGCCAACATGTAGACATGGGGATGGGATAAAAGCAATGGGATTAAAGCCATTCTTAATATTCTGAAGCATTGCTTCGTAGGCCGGACACCTGTAGCTGATTCGGAGTGGTTAACAATGCGAGAAACGCTTGAGTCGTAGCCACGGGCTGCAAGCAGGGTGTCGGCAAATGATAGGCTGGCTTCTGAATGCAAAAAGAGAGAGAGATTGGTCCTTTCTGCACTAGATCTTTAATCCTGGTTTGGTGCTGGGCAATTCTGCATCTGGCATTCGCTCCACATTTTCTCAACTGGGAGGAAAAGGTGCAGCTCAAAACCACATTCAGATACTTCGGGGCAACACCATACTGACTGCAGAGTCACCCCTGAGCGACCATAAATCTATGCAGAAGGTAGCATAAAATCTGGTGATCAAAGAAAGTGAAAGCAGCATGCAGTGTGGAGGGTACCCATAAAATCCAAATATCAAAGAAAGTGAAAGCAGGATGCAATGCAGAGGGGAATTTCTGTTCTACTGTGGGTCTCATAAAACAAGAGTGAAAAGCCAATGCAGAATCACCCACTGTCTCCTACTAGCTATTCTGCACTAAACTCGAGTTCGCCCCTCTTTTTATCCCATTTTTTTTGGTCAATTCTGCATTACATTGTGGCCACCCCAGGTTTTGACCTGTGTTGCCCCGAGGTATATGGATCCTGTTTTGCCGTGGGCTTTCCCTTGATATGGAGTGGCCCCAGTGCAGCTTTAAGTGTAGATTTTTAAATTCAGTTTCAGTCCTCCCCACCTCTTTCCCACCATACCTAGGACATTAAACACCGAGTTTACTGTTTGCAATGCAGAATTTATAACCCGGGGCAGGCAAGCAAATTGGAGTGGGACAAAATTAGTGCAGAAAGCAACAGATAATCAGAGGTAACAGGAAGGTAAATGGCCACAAGTCGAACACAAAGAAAACCTGGGGTAATGTCCAAGTGTGGAAAGGGCCCTTGATGGAATGCATACCCAGTCCTACCATGTACCACTTTGTGCTGGCTAGGCGAGATATAAATCTAAATAAATAAATAAAGGTGGACGCAGCTGAGAAAATGACAACGCCACCTGTGAATTGTTTTATTTAAATTGGCTATCATTGACCTGTTTAATCTGTTCATCGCTCAGAGCCCTGATAATTCAGGGATAGAGTGATTCACGAATCGAAACTATAAATAAATAAAAAGACTCCCTATTGGGGCAAACTTCCAAACACTGACAATGAAATAAGCCACAACTATTAAAATCTAGGAGGTGAGAACTACGTAAGCTGCTTTGGGTCCCCACTGGGGAGAGGGGCAGGGTATAAATTAAGTAAACAAATAAATATTAAAACACGACACAGAGGTCTGCAGTCAGTACGGCATTGGCCTGGGGTATCTGAGTATGGTTTTGAGCCACATCTTTTTCTGTTCCAGTGTGGGGCCCATTCTGCATCTAGCATTTGCTCCGTTGTTTTACCAAACCCACACTGGAACAGAAAAAGATGCATTCAAAACCACTGCAGAGTCACCCCTGAACAGCCATAAAATGGCCATAAATCTATGCAGACAGTACCATAAAACCGAGAGATCAAAGGAAGTGAAACCGGCATGCAGTGTGGAGACTACCATAAAACCCAACAATCAAAGAAAGTGAAAGTGTCATGCAATGCAGAGGGGAATTTCTGTTCCAACTTGGGTTTGGTAAAACAACAGAGCGAGTGCTAGATGCAGAATGGGCCAATGACAGTAGGATTCCAAACAGGGTTGCACCCTTCTAAATCTGCTGAAGTCAATGGTCCTAGAAGAGCATAACTCTGCTTACGACTGCATCGTGACTATTACTGATCCAACATGTTGCGAGCCAAGCTGCTGGCTTTGAAACAGCGTTCATTTTTTAAAAAATGCTTATTCTTCCCTGGTTTTCCACTGGATTCCCTTTGCAGACTGAACCCTGGCAACTTTTCAGATTAAACAACCCAAATAAATTGGCTTGGCTCGAAAGCAGCCATTTTGGGGTCCAAAACGTGGAGGATGCGGCGATTTTTCCACCTGTTAATGTGAGCAGAGACAGTTTCATTTTTATATTTTGGCTGCTCTTGCCAAGCCCATCATTTTTCTAAATTTTATTTTAATGTTCGTACTGGAGTGAGAACATCATAGCCAAATTATTTTGGTCGTTACAGATGTGTCTTTGTCTTATGCCCTAAAGCTTTTTTTTTTAATGTGGAGTGTGTACTATACAAGGCGGGGACAAATTTAGAACGAGAAGCAGTTTAAAATATTGGATACAAATGTATTGTAATGAAGAGGTAGGGTTGCCAAATCCGGGTTGGAAAATACCTGGGGACTTTGGGGATGGAGCCAGGAGAAGGCGGGGTTTGGGGAGGGGAGGGGCCTCAGCCTGGTACAATGCCATAGAGTCCACCCTTCAAAGCAGCCATTTTCTCCAGGGGAGCTGATCTCTGTCAGCTGGAGATCAGTTGTAAAAGCAGGAGATCCCCAGGCCCCACCTGGAGGCTGGCAACCCTATGAAGAGGCAGAATGAAAATCAGTTTTAAATGTAACATCCTGAATATAAATGTGTGTAAGGAAGTGGACTTTCGGGAGAAACATCTTTTATTTTCTTATTATGAAATATATAATAGATGTTCCTTCCATATTTTTGCTATACTACCTGCTTGTTAAAAGTCATAGCGAGTATGCAGAAGAGGCAAAAACATGTAATACTGAGTATGTAGTAGGGTTGCCAGGTCTGGGTTGGAAAATACCTGGAGACTTTGGGGCTGGATCCAGGAGAAGGTGGGGTTTGGGCAGGGGAGGGGCCTCAGCAGGGTACAATGCCACAGTGTCCACCCTTCAAAGCAGCCACTTTCTCCAGGGGAACTGTTCTCTGTCAGCTGGGGATCAGTTGTAAAAGCGGGAGATCCCCAGGCCCCACCTGGAGGCTGGCAACCCTAATATGTAGTAATTATGAAACTAATAATATAGCTGCAAAACATATTAGTTATGAAATTTGAAATGTAAAATGTTGAATAAAAATGTACCCTAACAGAAGTTAAGTATCATTGTACTTTACAGACAGTGTCCCAAAAACTTTTCAGTGTAACAAAGGTGGTGTTGGGAAGAAATATTTCCTGTCTTTTATGCTCTCTTATACATAAAACCGTGTGTGTGTCTGTGTGTGTCTGTGTGTCTCTGTGTTATGTAACCCTTTTTTCCTTTCCTTTATATGATCTCTCTGTTTTTCACATATATTCCCTTTGCAGACTGAACCCTGGCAACTTTTCAGATTAAACAACCCAAATACATTGGCTCTGCTTGAAAGCAGCCATTTGGGTGTCCGAAACGTAGAAGATGCTTCTATTTTTCCACCTGTTAATGTGAGCAGAGGCAGTTTGCATGTTTGTAGCTTCCTATTTTGTTCTTCTCACGTAGGGGTGAGCAAATAGTGTTTTCAAAGACAAAACTGTAAACATCTTGGGAATGGCCAATGAATTTACCAACAAATATTAATGTTTATTAGGGCTAATGTTTATTAGGTGGAGCCTGCAGATCTCCTGGAATTACAGGTAATCCCCAAACTATAGAGGGATCAGCTCCCCGGGAGAAAATGGCAGGTTCAGTAAGTGGAGTCTGTGGCATCACATCCCTGCTGAGCTCACTTCTGTTTCCAGAGTCCGCCCTCCCAAAGCAACGCCCTCAAATCGCCATGAATTTCCCAACTGACCCTAATTCCTAGTTAGGGTTGCCAACCTCCAGGTGGGGCCTGGGGATCTCCCGCTTTTACAACTGATCTCCAGCTGACAGTGATCAGTTCCCCTGGAGAAAATGGCTGCTTTGAAGGGTAGACTCTATGGCATTGTACTATGCTGAGGCCCCTCCCCTCCTCAAACCACGCCCTCTCCTGGCTCCACCCCCAAAGTCTTCAGGTATTTCCCAATCCAGACTTGGCAACCCTATTCCTAGTGGCCTAGGAGGGGAACTAGGGCTGCCAAGTCAGCCTGGGGGGTGGGGGACCCCCCGCTACAGGGGTTCCCGATCCGCCGGCCAGCATTCGGCCAGCGGGGGAAACCCCACCCCTGAAGTCGTCCAGCCTGGATGACTTTCCCCCACGTAATGACGTCACCCAGAAGTAACGCCATCACGTTGGGGGCGTTGCCAGAGCGTTGCCCTGGCAACGCCCCCAACATGCTGATGTCACTTCTGGTAACGTCACCCGGCGCGTGCACTTTGCGCGCGCACTGAGGAAGCTCCCGGCCGGCGGAGGACTCCCCCCCGCCGGTAAGTTCTACAGACTTGGCAACCCTAAGGGGAACTCCAAAGTATTTGGGTGATCAGATGCTTGCAAAATGGGGGCCTGTGAGGAATTTGTGAAGGGGTGAAAAGAAATGGTTAGGAAATTCCTCTGAATAAAAATCTCTCCTTCCAAGGTACTATAAACTCTCCAGATTTTGACTGGCCTAATTTCCTCTGCATTTTCCATTTAACTCAATGTTCTGTGTCTCCTGGAGCACACAGAGTCTACATCAGGCCTATCCCCCCAATTTTTCCTTTTGCTAATGCAGAGGACATTTTGTTATTATTGCATACCTGGGGAGTTTCTGGAATATAAAAAGACCTCTACCTAGTTGGTGGGTAACCTGGTTTTGCTATTTTCATGATTAGCACAGGGTTCAGTCACTTTTTAAAATCAAATATAGCGATGATGACAATGAGGACAACATACATGAGACCTGGGTTTGGATTGCATCGAGTTCACTGCATGCCTTTGTACTGATCACTGTCTAGGAAAATGACACTTTCCCCAGTCAAGAGTGCCATCCCAAGCACAGTTACATCCTTCTAAGGCCATTAAATGGAATGGGTTTAGAAGGGCATAACTCTTCTTAGGATGGTATCGTAAGACGCCTTGGGGAAGTGGTGTATTAGAGCTGTAATAAATAAAATAGTTCCACCACCCAAAGTCTCCAGGAATTTCCTAACCCAGAGCTGGCAACCCTAATAGTATTAGACCCTGCTGAGGTCCCTCCCCTCCCTAAGCTACACTCTCTCCTGGCTTCACCCAAGATCTTCAGGAATTTCCCAATCTGGAGGTTTGTTTGTTTATTTATTTCATCATATTTATACCCCACCCTCCCCGCGAACAGGCTCAGGGCAGCTTACAATAGTCAGTATAATATACCTGATATACATAAATAGCCGGTACAATGTACCTGGTCTACATAAACAGTTAAAATACTTTAAAACAATTTAAGACAATTAAAACAACCATACAGTTAAAATGCTCGCAATACTGGTTCCATTAAGCTTAGATGACGCGGTCTCAGAACGACTATCTCAATTCCCAATTCAGCGACCTTTTTGGCTACCTGCGGAGGTCTAGCACAGTCTCTATCCCCAGGGCCAACCCTGTCCCACAGATGGGCAGATGGTAATAGTTGGTGGTATCCTAGTTGAAAGCCTGGTGGAAGAGCTCTGTCTTGCAGGCCCTGCAGAACTGTAAGAGGTCCCACAGGGCCCTGATCTCTTCCGGGAGCTCATTCTACCAGTAAGGAGCTGCCACTGAGAAGGCCCTGGTGGCTGCGAGTCTGGCATCCTTAGGGTCTGGGATCACCAGCCGATGTTGCGACCCCGACTGAAGTGATTTCTGGGGTCTATATGGGGAAAGGCGGTCCCTCAGGTATGTCGGACCCTGGCTATATAGGGCTACTCTATCTGGGTATATATAAAATCCGCAGAGCCAATAAAATCTCCAATGGCCAATCAGAAGTCTTGCTGGGCAATACCTGAGGTGTGGGAGTGGTTGAAAAAATTGTTGTATATGGCGGAAATGGATAAATGGACGAGAAAATTGAATAATATGTACTCAGAGACTTTTTTGGAAGATTGGAAAGATTTGAAAGAATATGTTGAACAATATTGGGATATGAAAAATTACATCTATACATGGATATAATAGCAAATAGAGATAGAAATATATGAATGTATAAATGATAATTGGATAAAGAAGATACTTATAGAATTGTATAAGAAGTAAGAATTTATATAATGTATAACTATTTTAAAAGAGGTTTAAGTCGTTACCAGAAATGTAAAACATATATATGTATTTAAAGATTGGTTAAAGTGGAAAATGTGATATGCTTCAGATGTGGTGGGAAACCACCAATATAAGATTATGATAAGATTATACAATAGAACAAATAATGGATATAATATGGAAAAAAGGTTTGTATGAGGAAAATATGTTAAAATGTTTGAAAATAATAAAAATTTATTTACATAAAAAAAAGAAGTCTTGCTGGGCAAAAGCCCTACCTGGCCCTGCCCACTTTCCATGGGCATCATGTTGGGGTCTCTTGCTCTATGGTTGGGACCATAAAGAAATAGGGAAAATTTCAGAAGGTTATAATGGAGACCCATTTTCCAGCTATTTTTTTCTCCCACCCCTCAGTTTCTTAAAAGCAGGAGATTGGGGCCAGAGATGGCTGGGTGTGTGCGTGTGTGTACCTGCTGAGGGTGAGCAAACAGCAAGCCTAACGATATTGCTTGCTAATTAGGTGCTTAAGGGTGCACTGCAGTCCTATGCAGAGTTAATCCAGTCTGTGCCCATTACGAACATAACTCTGCTTAAGGTTGCGCTGCTAAAGACCCGATGATTTCAACAGAAGGGATGTCAGCCTAGAGTAACTTCTTCCCCTGAAATAACTAAGAAACACTGGCCCTCATGTGCTTTTGCAAAGTGATGATTAATGTTCAGATGATCGCATCCTTCCTGTACCCAGGAGACATATTCCAATTTTGGATGCCTCCCTTGTAACAGTAAACAATCCCTCCCTCTGGATCACTTCTGACATGATATTTTCCAGTTATTGGTCATGGAAGCAGTGGCTACTTCCGCGATGGAAATCGGACTACCGGAAGGGATTTTATCTGGGGATATTTGTCTTCCATGCAGGTCTGATTTCATGGCAAGAGGTACAGAAGTTGTGTAGCTGGCATTTGGCATTCAGGCAGAAGGTTACTTAAGAAAACAGAAGTAAAGAGAAGCAGCTTTCTAAACTAGAATTGTCTTCGGATAAAAAAGGTTTAGTTGATTGATCATCTGCCTTTTCACCAATTAATTTTAAATGTTTTTGTGTGTCACTGAAAGCTGAGATACTGAAGGAACAGTAGTGTAAATTCGTGAAGAATAGTTACCACCAATGCTCCCTCTAAGCTGTGGAGTCTTGTGAGCAAAAATTCTATGTTGTAAGCTACTGGCATTGAATTTGCGAGTGAGCAATTTGGCTCCTGCATAAATTAGTTTGCTCTGGAGCCATCCTTCCTGAGCTAAGACAAAAATGTGTGAGCCAGAGGCTAAAAATCTGTGAGCTAGCTCACACTAACTCAGCTTAGAGGGAACACTGGTTACCACTGTTGTTGAAAAGGGCTGATGTACGGGTACACTAAAAGCAAGCAAAAACTGTGACTTCAGAAAGGCCCCTGGAAAAAGGGCAAGGAGAAACTTCCAGAATGGATCCACTTAATCTGAGCTGTGCATCTAATACTTAGGTTGGCCTGAGTCCTCTAAGTAGCCCCTTGGTTTTTACTTAAGTCTTTACACAGGAAAGTCTCCCACTGAAATAAAAACTGAGCAAGAAACCTCAAAACTGGATGCACTATTAATTTTCCTCAGATTTTCGTAAGGCATAAAAGATTGTTTTGTTTAAACTGTGCTCTTTACCCACCTCCCTGGCCCGGCGGGACTTTTATTCGATATATTTTTAGCATTTGACAGCTGAATTCAAATGTGTATTCCCCTTCCCCCCCTTTAAAGTATTAGTCCAATTTACAGCAATTACGCTTATTTTCCTGTGGTTGAATAAACTGCGGTGCCCGGCTGTCGCTTAATTTCGAGCTCATTACGACATGCAACTGACCAGACAGCAAAGATTAGAGTAGCTAATGAAGAACAAATACTGACATTTGATGTTCTACTGTGGGAGTTTTCAAACTTTCTGGCTTCAGGGTTCACTTTCCATATGGAACAGTCTGCTGAAGAAACCGCTATACATCTCCCTCAGAAACTCACTGCATTGGAGAGAATTCTGGGATCTGATCTTGGGCTGGAGTCTGCAACCTGTGACTCTATAGCCAAATGTCACTCAGTACGGAACTAAAATATGGCTCTTTTTAAAAGAGGCTGAAAAGTTAAAGTTAAGGTATATTGGAGGTAGGGTTGCCAGGTCGGTAACCGGCAGGGGATGGGGGAGACTTACCAGGAGAGAGAGGAATTCCTAGGCAACATGACTTCCAGCACGCACAGGAAGTGACGTCATCAGGCTGTGATGCTGCTCTGGTATATGGTCAAAAACTCTATGGTAAATATGGCTTCTACCATGGTTTTTGCTAAAATAACAGAGCGTCACCCAGACATCACCAGTGTGATGCTGTCATGTCCTATGCATATCGGAAGTGATGTTGCCTGGGCCTTCCGCTCTCTCCTGTTAAGTCCCTCTGCTGGCCAGCTGATTGGTGGCGGGGAGTGTGTCATGGGCTGGGCTGGGCCAGGAGGCAGGTCCAGTCCAGGGGGTCATAGCCAGAAGATACAGAACAGGAGCTGAGACAAGAGTCCAAGAGAGAGGTCATTCGAAGCAGGAGGTCAGGAATCTGAACAGGAGTGAGGTCCAAGAGCAGGAGCCAAGGGAGGATGCAAGGTCAGCACGGATGCGACTTGTTGCTTCTACCAAGAGCCCAATCCTGATCAGGAGCTATACAGGCTGCCGGCAGTGCTTCACTTTGTGGCAGTGCCGCTCATGTCAGTACTCAGGTATTAAGTATTGAGTCAGGAGGCGATGAATCCAACAAACAGGCTTTTATTCATAACACCGTTCAGCTCTAGGACAGCTCTATGAGAGCGGCACTCTAATTTATATGGTTCCAGCAAATAACTTTCAACAATGTAACTATATACAAGTGGTATTATTGGACCCAAGCAGGGCTCAGTGATTGGGTACCTAGATTGGCTTCAGGACCAATGGGAGTCTTTATTAGTCAGCCAACGAGAAATGAAGCATTAGGATACCAGAGCCCTTTCATAGATAAACCATAGTTATTAACACAAACACAACATCAGGGCTAGGCGCTCGCCTTCCCTGCCAGTGTGTGTCTCAGCGGTGGGTTGCTAAGTCCCTGCGAAGCCACTCCCTCAGCCAAGCCACCTGTGGAGGTGAATCAGGCGGGCTTTCTGCTTGCACCTGTGCCTCATCAGCTGCTGCAGGACCACGTGTGGGGGTTACTGACTTGGGTACTGGCAGCGGCAAGCTGTCAACTCCCGAGGAGTCAGAGGGGCCAGCTTCCAGCTCTGGTCATGCTGGCGCCTCCGGCAGTGCTGCCAACTTGGACAGGGGCCGGGCACGGTTGTCATTGCCCATGACAGGGTGGGACCTGGTAGTGGGGGACCCCCGCCTCCCCTGGGAGGGCTGGCAACCCTAATTGGATGGGGTAGGTGGGATTTTAGAAGAAGCAGGATGTGAAGGCAACGGCAGGGATAGATTTTTATGAGGCTAAAGCAAAGGTCCCCAGAATGCTGTTTGTGGTTGCCATGGTGCCCACCAAGTGTGGATGGAACCCGGTGGGACTTCTTCTGCCCCGCAAGGCTTCTGATAGACCACTGGAGATCTGAGCTTTAAAAACATTGCCTTCACAGCACCTGCCACCACAGTGCAGGATCATCACTGTGTGACAGAAGGTAAGCTGTGGCAGCCATTTTGTGGCTTGCTTCATTCCCCACAGTAGCTATTTTGTGGCAACCATTTTGTGGATGTGCCCACCACAATATGTCAGAATTGCCAAGGTGCTCACAGGCTTGGAAAGGTTGGAGACCCCAGACTAAAGGGCTTCTTTGAGACGCTTGATAGAAAGGGAACAGTTAGAGCAGCTTGATAGAGGTGAACAGTTGCCAGTTGTCCAAGTTCAAACCATGCACAGATGTATGCCAGAGGAGGGGTTGCTTTTAATGGTTTGAAAATGTGATTTTATCATGTATGTTTTAAATTGTTAGTCAGCTTGGTGGCCCTTGTGAGGGCAGAAAGATGAGATATACATTTTGCAAATAAATAAATAAATAACAAAACAATTGCACAGGGCACTTTGGTGTATATTTATCAATTATTGTGAGATCTACTTGTGTGTGCTACTTCCTAATAAAACCAGTGTTTGGGCTGCAGAGGATTTATGGGTCAACATATAAATTATCAGTAATATTAAGCTGTAAAATTTCAGTTGTGAAAGCTGACTTTCTTATACTTGCTTTCTGTTGATCCTTTGCTTTAATTTTGACCTAGTTTGGTTCTTTAATTATACAAAGTTGTTCATTAGGGTTGCCAACTTTTTCGACGAGGGAGCTGATCCGGATCCAGGACATTTGCACATGCGCATAGCACGTGCTGCAATGATGTCACCTGAACGTGATGTCATCACACTAGGCACGCTGCTGGTGGATGCTCTAGTATTCAGCTTGAAAATGCTTGAGCATCCCCCCGGCGATGTGCCCAGCGTGATAACGTCACCTCCAGGTGATGTCATTGCACTGGGCACATCGGCTGAATCTGAGCACTCTGGGGGCGGGGTTCCCCCGGTGGCTGGATCTGGGCCAGTGGGTCAGGGGCTCTTTGAGTGGGCAACCCACCGCCCCGGGGAACCTGGCAGCTCTATTGCTCATCCAAGATCTAGGGCACCCATTCAATATTTTTGTTGCTTTAGGCAGGGTGAGGCAAAGTTGTCCCCAAACAAACGGAGTAATGTTGCTGAGGATTCTGGGATGGACTTGACATTTTCTGTGGAGAACCAAAATGGCAGGTACTCTTTCCCTTGTGTTACCTCAGGCAGGCACCCATTCCGCCTACATGGTGGGCCATTATGATTCTGTTCACCTTTAGTTCATGTGGTACATCAAGAAGGCCTACTGAACTTCAAGAATTGCCACACTTGAACCGAAAATGTGACCAAGAAGTATTTATTTATTTGTTTGTTTGTTTGTAGCATTTATAGGCCGCTCGCCCTGCAAGCAGGCTCAGAGTGGCCCACATAGCTGGGCACAAAGTGTCAAAGTTTCATAAAACAGTTAAAATCAATACAATTAAAATCACTTAATACAATCACCAATTTCAATTAAAGTGCTCACATTAGCTGATAAAAACAGATGGTGAGCCATATATTACGAGCTCAAAACACCCCACTCAGCAGTCTCCTGTTCTACAAGATCTCAGAGATTTTAATAGTGGCCGTAGATGGTAATGCTATAGATGGTAATGGGGAGGGGGGCTCCTAGTTGAAGGCCTGGTGGAAGAGCTCCGTCTTGCAGGCCCTGCGGAACTGCACAAGGTCCCGCAGGGCCCTGATCTCCTCCGGGAGCTCATTCCACCATATTCAATGCCAGCCACTTCATGTCGTTTGGTGAGGTCAGCCCTGGGAACTCATAAGTTTGTCTGCGATTTGTCATCTTCTCAGAGAAAAGCTCTTGATAAATTTCTGAGGAACTCCAGGATTCTCCACCACAACCATTGCCCATCATGGTTCTCCCCAGCAATAGTTCCAACAATAACCACAACTGCTTGGAGGGTCTTTCTGTGAGGAAGAAAGGGAGAGGTTGACTAGAAAAAGCAAGAGAAGCAAAAAAAAAAAATCATATTGGTCATACCAAAATCCGTCATGGACATCTGGACCACCCTGTCCTTGCTTAGGAAATGTAATACCAGTCATGCCTTCTGTTGGGAAAAATCAATTTCATGTTGTCGCCTGCAGATCTGACATTAACTCTCCCAAATGATGTCTTGGTGAGATAATTCATTCTTCTCTGTGGAACTTCATCTTGAGCCCTTTCCTTGAAAATCAATATTCTCTGCATGTCTGAGCTGGAGTTAATATGACAAGGATAAATTATATTGTCTTTCTGCAGGGGCATAATAAGTTGTGAGGTACCCAGCAATTCAGTTACAGTCCCACTATTTTTAAAAAGTAAAAAATACCTGAATGTTCCCCTTCTTTTTCAGTCTGACCAGGAAGCTGGTCCATCTTGGTTCACTTCTCAAGAGCAAGCAACTGGGGTGTGAGCCCATAGGGTTACCAGTTCCAGGTTGGGAAATTCCTGGAGATGTAGGAGGTAGAGCCTGGAGAGGGAACTCAGCGGGGTATAGTGCTGTGGAGTCCACCCTCCAAAGCAGCCATTTTCTCCAGGGGAACTGATCTCCACAGCCTGAAGGTCAGTTGTAATTCTGGGAGATCTCCGGGCCCACCCCGGAGGATGGCAACCACAGAGCCCAGGGTGGGGAGGCTTTTAAGCTTTTTATTTTTATTTTTTTTATTAAAAAATCAGTTTTCTGGGCAACTGCAGCAAAAAGAGGAAGGGAACTTTATTAATGGGTCACACAGGAATTGAGAAGCGAATTCTGAAAACATTTATAAATATTACAGAGAGATCCCAAATGGCAAAAGACTTGGCAGCCACTGAATTAATTGCCTCACAATTGCCCAATTCCTATGGGGTATCTGGGGCCTGAGGGCAAAAAACAAGCTCTTGCTTTTCCAGCCTGCCCCACGGCTCATGGCCCTCATTAATTTGGCCCCATGCTGCTTTTGGCTCAGGCCCATTTCTGCGGACCATTTCGGCAAAGGAAGGAGCTTGAAAAGACGCAGGGGAGGAGATGGCCTAAAAGGGCCTGGCGGGGGATGGGAACAGAGACCTCTCTTCTGCAGTGAGGGATCTGTACCTGTGTGGGTAGAGAGAGAATGCACAAGCCAGAATGTGTAGGCATACGTGTCTTTGCACAAGAAAGGGTGGTATTGTGCATGGCTAAACGAGACAGAGCCTTTGTATGCATGATTTGTTGTAGCCATTTTTCCCTGCTATCCACAGATCAAAAAGTGTTCCTTAGCAAGATTGCTAGCCAGCATTTAACCTGGCAACAGTTGCTCATTGCATCAGCAGAGCAAGGTTGTATTAGTGGTGGAAAGTGCCGTCAAGTCGCAGATGACTTATAATGACCCCGTAGGGTTTTCAAGGCAAGAGACATTCAGAGGTGGTTTGCCATTGCCTGCTTCTGCTAGGGTTGCCAAGTCTGGGTTGGAAAATACCTGGAGACTTTGGGGGTGAATCCAGGAGAAGGTGGGGGGAGGGGCCTCAGCTAGGGTTCCCAAGTTGGCCCAGGGGGTGGGGAAATCCCTGCTCCAGCGGCCCGCTCCCCATCGGCCTGGATTGGGCCCCCGGGGGAACCCCGCCCCCAAATTCCCGGGCTGCTGCGATGTGCCCAGCGCGAAGTGTCGGGCACATTTTGAGGGGGACGCTCTGTAATTCGAGGGAAAACTGTATGGTTTTCCCTCGAATTTCAGAGGTCCTGCCCTAACGTGCCCGATGTGATGGTGTCACTTCCAGGTCTGATTGTCATGCCAGCAGGGTAGGAGTAGGGACTTTTCGAGAGGGGGGAGGAGCATTGTGACGGGCCTATGTAAACAGGAAGTGACATAGGCACATCGGGGGCAACACTCTGGGTTTTTTGGGTAAAACTATATGGTAGCAGAGCAGACAACCTCTGGGAAGACGTTGCATGCCATGACATCCGCCCTGGAGACTACGCCTGGGTAAAGGTGTAAAGGAAGAAATCTCCCTTAGAGCCCAAGTGGGAAGGCCCTGTTTGTCACCAATGCAGCCATCCAAGGAGCAATAGAAGTTTCTGAATTCACACATCCCTGGCATAAACCCAATACCCAAGGTGAATGCAGGAGTGCGAACCTGGGAAACAGAGCAACCTGATCCAGAGAGTTTCCTGACCCTTCAATGCAGACCTTGCCTTGACAAGGAGGGCAACATTCCCAGAATCCTCCACAGACTACATAGGTTTCTGTTGTATATTGATGCTGCGGTCGCCATGTGCTCCCGCAATGGCGACTGCCACGTGGACCTTCGCACATGGTCTGAACCTACCTGAGCTTCGGCCAGGTAGGACAATAGAGGGTCGGATCCTGAAAGTCCACCAATCCTGTGCCTAGGTTCCCCCCGGAGGACCTATGAACTGCAACCGTGAACTTATGGTCCTATCCGGACATTTAGGCGAGGTTGGGGGATTATCTCCGACCAGCATAAAAGCGGGCGTGAAGCCCGGGGTTTGCTATGTACCATCTGACCTGCAATAAACGTGCCATGCTGTTTGCACCGTTACCAGCCTCCCGACTCCAGTACTTTCCAGTTTCCATTCCAGATAACCAGAAGTGGCAAGTCAAAGACATTTTCCACACAAATGGGTCTCCCCGCACCTGCATTTGTATTCCTCTGCCTCTTTCACTAGTTTCCACAGAGGTATTTGCAGTCCAAGGTGCAAAAATGCAGTTTGTCCTCTTCTCGAGGCTCAGCATCAGACTTCCACGTTTCCAGGAATTCCCTTGCTGCACCACAAGAGGGAGCAAACTGTGTTTTTGCTCCTCCGACTGCAAATACCTCTGTGGAAACAAAAGAAAGCAGTGAAAGAATACAAATGCAGGAGTGAGGAGACCCATTTGTGCAAAAAAATATCAAAGATTATAGACCCACACCCACTACTAATGACTGAACCAGAGACTCAAGAGATGTCTGTGGTGTCAGCAGTGGGATCTGCTGTTTGTTTCCTTCTTGTTTGCTGTCCTCCTAGGCTGTTTGAAACCTATTACCAACGAGCCTATATTGGTTTGCTAAATTTTAGAAATGTTGTATTCTTGCCTGACCCTCCCCCCATCCCCCACTGTGGATCTGTTCATTTTGACTTCTGTTCCCTTAGCAACTATCAGTCAAGGGTTGGAACCACACTATCTCTCAGGGAAGAGTTTCATAGTTTTTTTTTTCTTTTTGGAATGTAGAATCAGAATCGTAGAGTTGGAAGGTACCTCCAGGGTCATCTAGTCCAACCCCCTGCACAATGCAGGAAATTCACAAATACTTCCCCCCCTTACACTCACAATGATCCTTGTTCCATGCCCAGAAGATGACAAAAAAACAAAACAAAACCCTCTAGGATTCCTGGCCAAACCGGCTTGGAGAAGAATTGCTTCCTGACCCCAAAGTGGTGATCAGCATTTCCCTGGGCATGGAAGAAAGGGCCACGAGAACTAAGCACTTGGGCTGCGGTCACACGGCCCCTTTAAATCCGGGAGCCCTCCCGGATTAAAGGGGCCGCATTTTTTTTCCTCGGGTTGGGATGTTTACACATCCCAACCCCTGCTGCGGCGGGCGGCAGCGGGAGGAGGATGAGGCGGTGGCAGGAGATGGCTGCGGAGGGAGGCATCAGAGGCGGAGGGAGGCGTCGGAGACAGCAGCAGACAGAGGTGGCGACTGGAGGTGGCAGCGGAAGCAGCGGCAGCGTAAGAAGCGGTGGCCGGCCAGCCTCGAAGTGTGCTGCTGCGGCAGTGGCTTTTGCGGCGGCAGCAGCGGCCAGGGGAGGCACTCTTTCCCGAGCCCCCCCGGCCGCCTGGTAAGTTTGGGGGTGTTTTTTCCTCCTTTTACACTTGGGCGCTTGAGTGGCCAAGCACCCAAGTATAAAAGCGGGGAAAAAATGGCGGGGGGGGGGGCATCTGGACAGCCCTGCTCTTGCAATGATTGCAAGAGAGGGCTGGCCAGATGGCTCAAATGCGGGTTCCTCCCACAACACCCAGGAAAACTGCTGATTTTCCTGGGGTTGGAAAATGCGGGAGCAACCCGCATTTGAGCCTGCTTCGGCGCGGGACTTTCTGCGGCCATTGTAGATGGCCCCTTTAAATGCGGGAGGAAATAGCCCTCCCGCATGTAAGGGCCGTGTGACCGCGGCCTGAGGCAACCCTTCCTGCCCTCCCTCTCGTGATCTGCCTGAGTTCCCAGAATCAGCATTGCTGTCAGATGGCCATGAACAGATGGCCATGAACAGAGGTTAGCCAGAGAGAAAATTATGTTTGGGAACAGAATTGATGAACTCTCTTCAAAATTCTAGACCATGACCTTTTGACTACTTTACCCTATAAAGGAAGGACTCTTTTATCTTGTTCAGTGCGGCTTGCACGATCTGCCCTTGCAGGTACCAGGATAATGGTTCTTAATACAGACTGTATGCTCTGTTTACCAAATAAATAAAAAACGAACAGTCCCCAGAAATGGAATTGGTTGTGGCGTCTTATCCCCATCCACCTAACTGGCTTCATTCTTTAATTTCACCAGCTGATGAACGAATAAGCAGAGCTTACACGATCCCAGTTTATGATGATGCCCACCAGGAGGGATCCAGGGCGCTTATAAACAAGGGTGGGAAAAGGAGGTCTGAGTGTCTGTTCAATTATAGAGCTGACCTTTGAAAGGCCCTGAGCAGCCAAGCTGAATGGAAGGGGATGTGAAAGATTTGGGATTCTGTTGACGCAAAGGATCACATTTCAGATCCCATTGGTGGCATGAGCGAGAAGTGGAAGGGAAATAGATGATGCAAGCTATCATGTCTCTGATTTCATACAGCCTTGGATGAAATAAGGGGTGAGGGGGTGGGGGGAGCATAACAGCAGTCTAGACTGGGAAATTAACACTTCTGTTGTAACTGATAAGGGCCCTTGCTGCACACAACAAATAAAAGGAGAGGGGGAAAGGATTAAACAGGGACATGGGATGGCTGAGAACTCTTATCCAGCATAATCAGAAGTTGAGGGAGTTTATTTTGGTGCTGTGATTAAAGACTGCACTTCCTCTAAAGGCTGCTACATCCTTACATAACAACAGCCTTGCAGGTAAATCATACCCTGGAGGAATTGGATCACAGAGGTCTATAGAGCATTGTATGTACTATAGCCCTTAGGGCCGAACTACCTGCTGCAAAGTAGGGTCGGGAAATTCCTCAGGAGGGTATAATGCCATGGAGTCCACCCTCCAAAGCAGCCATTTTCTCCAGGGGAATTGTCAACTGTTGATCAACTGTAATTCCAGGAGATCACCAGGCCCTACCAGGATACGGCGGTCATCTCTCACTTGGGAAATACCTGGAGATTTTGGGGTTGGAGCCTGGGGAGGGTGAGGTTTGAGGAGGGGAGGGACTTCAACAGGATATAATGCCATACAGTTCAGCTTCTAAAGCGGCCATTTTCTCCACATGTACTGATCTGTCTCCTGGAGATAATTTGTAATGCCAGGAGATCTCCAGCTACGACCTGGAAGATGACGACCCTACGACTAGAGGCTACCAACAACAGCTGCAAGGCAGACAAGGGATTTCTTCAAGTTCCCCTCATATAGGGTTGCAAGGTCCTACCTGGCTGGTGGGGGGCTCCAGGGTCCATCCCAGGAAAACCCCCCCTGCAAATGCCCCTGAATACAACGTAATGAAGGAAGTGATGTAATCACGTCACCAACTTTGGGGGTGACACTCTAGTTTTTGGGCAGAACTCTATGGTTCAAGCCCAATTTTACCATAGAGTTTTGCCCAAAAGTTAGAGTGTTACCCGCCCAAAAGCAGCAACATGATGACATCACTTTTGGGTGATGTCATCACGTTGTGTTTGGGGGAATTTGTGGATGAGGTTTCCACCTGCTGGCCATGGGGGCCTGGCAACTCTACCCTCATGTGGGAGTAGAGGCTGAATATTCAATGGAGTGTAATATTGCCACTCACTTGGCAAATGTCCTCAGTTGTTTGTTTGTTTTTTTAATTCAGCCAGGCTCCAAAACCAGAAATGGGCTGAGTTGGGGGAGAAATGGTCTCAGGGAGGATTTGTGGCAGACACAAGAGGGATGTAGCCTTTCTCCTTCCTGCTGACCCATTCTCCCCTGCCAGCAACCTCATCCCAAATAGCTTAGCTTGTGGGGGTTTGGGAACACACTTTTTTTTTTAACACACTAATATGTAATGCTGTCCTAAAAAGAGCAGCAAATTGGGAGATGATCATCCTCTCTGTTTGTGATGGTTCAGGGTAGAGTTGCCAAAAACCCTAGAAGGGGGGTGGGGGGGAAGTCTTTCCCCTTTAACAGAGGCTTCATGTATGGAAACAGGCAGATGAGGCTTTTCCTAGCAGTAAATAATATCCCCCTGGTGACTGAAAGTGCTTTCAAGTTGCAACAGACTTATGGTGACCCTTCATGGGGTTTTCAAGGGAAGAGACAAACAGAGGTGGTTTCATGTCCTTCCTTTGCATAGTGACCCTGGACTTCTCTGGTGGTTTCCCATCCAAGTGCTAACCAGGGCCAACCCTGCTCAGTTTCTGAGATCTAGCAAGATCTAGCTAGCTTGGGCCATTCAGGTCAGGGCCCCTGTTAAAAAAGTGGGACATTTTTTTTTCTTCTTCCAGGTTGTTGGCAATTGTAGGTCTGACTGACTGTGCATCAGGTTGCCAACCTCCAGGTGGTGTCTGGAGATCTCCTGGGATTACAGCTGATCCCCAGGTGACAATGATTTGTTCACCTGGAGAACAATGGCCACTTTGGCATTATACCCCACTGAAGTCCCTCCCCCTTCCAAACCCCTTTCCTCATGCTCCACCCCCAAAATCTCCATGTATTTCCCAACATGGAGCTGGCAACCCTAGGGGGCTGACAAGCAGGAGGTTCAGGGACTGTAATATCATGTGCACCTCTTGTGTCACTTCTGAGGAAAACCATAGAGTTTTACAAAGGGTTGCCAGGTCTTACCTTTGTTTTGTCTGGGGGCTTTGGGGGGGCTGTTCCAGGAGTGGGTGGGGCGTCATGCCTCAATACCATAAACTAGCCCCTAAACTAGAGCAGCCCCATGCAACGTCACCGGCATGATGACATCACTTCCAGGTGACATCATCACACCACATTTGAGGGCGGGATTTCCCCCCACTAGCCAGCTGGCTGGTGGCGGGGAAGCACCCCCAAAAGCAGGGGTTCCCCCCCACACACACCATTGGGAGTTGGCAGGCCTAGTTTTGCGATAGAGCTTCGGGTGATTCCTTGAGCTGCTCTGCCTAGCATTTTTTGTAGTGAAGTGACAGTGCAGACAACCTCAGTATTTTGAAAGAAAATTTCTCCCATCACCACTTGGAATAGCGGCAGGCAAGGATGGCTGCCAGGGGGAGGCTTCCTGTCATCGTGGGAGGCCAGACATCCTGAATACACGTGCTTTACTCGCTGTGTCATTGGCTGTGGTTACTTGAGCCCAAGGAACTGACTGCCCATGACGGAGCTGCTCAGGGGATCAAATTAGATAGACCTGCGTACACACATCCTCCTGTTCACATCTGAAGTGAGTGGGTGTGCATCTTTTAAAAAATTCCCAAAACAGTGTGCCAATGAAGGGAACTAAACCCTTCCCTCCACCTTATGGTGCAGGCCTTATAAGATTTTTCTACTGGCTCATCTCACTTTTAGAACTGGAGCTGGTCTGGGAGAAAAAAATGCTTCCAAAACCTGGAATGCAACGAATGAGGTCAGAAGTGGGGAGGAGGAGGCAGGGCTTAGACCCCTCACCCATTCACTCCATTTTTTGGCATCAAAATAGATTTCCCACAGCTTTGCATAGTCTTTTGAGTAGGAGAACACAGGACTTCTCTAACTGTGTCTAGTTTGGCTCCAGATTCCAGCAGAGGCGCAAGGCCATCCTATAGAGTTTCCAGGTCCCCCCTTGTCACCAGTGGGGGATGGGGGGTAGGGTTGCCAAATCCAGGGGATGGAGCCTGGGGGGACAGGGACCTCAGTGGGGCCCAATGCCATGGAGTCCACCCTCCAAAGCATCAATTTTCTCCAGGGGAACTGGTCTCTGTAGTCTGGAGATGAGCTGTAATTCTGGGGGATCCCCAGGTCCTACTTGGAGGCTGGCATCCCCAAAAGAGAGAATCAGAAGATTTATAGCAGGGGTCCCCAGCCTTTTGAGCTTGTGGGCACCTCTAGAATCCTGACACAGCATGGTGGGCACAGACACAAAATGGCTGCCATGGGAGGCAGAGCCAGCCACAAAATGGCTACCGCTGTTTACCTTCACTCACACTGTGAATATCCTTGTGCTCTGGCCCGTAGCTATGGTGGGGCTATTGGGGGCTCTGTCTCCTTACTTAAAGGGCCAGCCCCCTTCCTTAAAGCTGAGAATAGAAGCAGGGTGGTGGTGTGCACCCCTCTCCCTCCCCTCTTGCAAGATTTAAAGGGCTCTTCAGCTGATCGACGGGCCACTTGCTCCCCCCAGGCCATCATTGCGTCGCTCTGACGCTTGCTTCGTCTTCAGAGTAGGTGGGGCTGGCTGGACGCAGCTGTCGCCGGGTGGGACGTGCTCGGGCCGAGCGGCACTCGGCCGCAGGGTCCTCCCTCGGCGGCGGTTGCCTCCCGGGGCTTTCTTCCCTCGTTGTCTCTCCCACCCGGGGTTCGGGGTCGAGGTCGGGGTCCGCCGGGGGGGGAAGCTCCCGGTCCGGGCTAGCCGGGACGGGACAGAGACGTCTGATTTACAGTGTTGGGGAAAGAGGGAAGAGGTTCAAGGGACACAAGGGCCATTTGGAGAAGGGGGCAGAGATGGAGGAGAAGGCAGGGAGCCTGAGAAAGGAAGGGAAACTGGGCAAGAAACTGGATAGTTGGGGGAACCGCACATGGCAAGGAGCTGAGAAAGCAATGAGGGCTGAAGGTAATACATGCTGACTTGAAATAATCAGCCAAATCTTTGGCTTCAGGCCTGTAGCCTGAAATCAAAAGTCTGAAGGACTTTGTGAGGACATAAGGGCAGAGCCTGCTGGGAATTGGCCCCCGGGTTCTCCTGGGGGTGATTCACATTATTAGTTGGGCTGAAACAATAATCATCTGATTGCGAAAAAAAGAAACAGGTGTCTATTAACAGCCGCCGTCCATGCATCTTCTGGGCCAACGAACGCCATTTCCCTTAACGGTAGCTTACGTTTTTGGCTTGTGTCACTTTATCTTTGCCTATCATCATAATGTAATGAGAAAGTTTTTCTTTTCAAACGCTGATGGATAAGCCATCATAGCGGGTTTTTTTCTTTTCTTTTTTTCTCCCCCCTTCTTTTCTCCCCAAGCTGAAAAACAACTCTTTCTTAAAAAATAACAGCATGGCAAGGGACCCGGGACCACAGCAAGATTGGGATTTTTAATATGTTTGGATCTGTTTGAACAGCTGCTTTATGGTTAGCGCAGCCAATGAGCAAATATGAAGGGTTATTTTACTTTTTCATTATTGATGGCCTAGATTGCCTCTGAATTCCTTTCTCGAGGCAGACTGGCAATTGCTTGTGTGCCGGCCCTGAGGGCAGCTCAGAAGCTTTTTGGCTAGCTGTAGGGCCCGAACTGAAAAAGTTGTATTTCATGAGGGCTGTTTGTCTCCATAAGGATCAGCTTGAAAGGGCTGTGAGACAAGAAGCAGAGTGATGGCTGTCCATCAGACTGATGAAAGACCCATCCGACCCTTACCAAAGCAATTAAAGAAGTATGGATGACGGGACCCTCCTGCCTGCCATTTCTTTGCCAATGCTAACCATATTTTCCAGCATGTTTCAGCAGAATGTTTTATAGCAGTTCTGATTACCAAGATCAGTTTGCCTGGAGGGAATGTTGGTTTCAAAGGGCAGAGTCTATGGCGGGGGTCCCCACCCAACCTTTTTTGAGCCTGTGGGCACCTTTGGAATGCTGATGCAGTGTGGTGGGCACAGCCACAAAAGGGCTGCCGTAAAATGGCTGCTGCAGGAGGCAAAGACAGCCACAAAATGGCTGCCACAGATTGCTTTCAGTCACACAGCAAGGATCCTTGTGCTGTGATGGCTTGCTGTTGTTGTTGTTCAGTTGCACAGCCAAGTCCAACTCTTCGGGACCCCATGGACCACATCACGCCAGGCCCTCCTGTCCTCCATAGTTTGCTCAACTTCATGTTCGTTGCATCGATAACACTGTCTAACCATCTCATCCTTTGTCATCTCCTTCTTCTTTTACCTTCAATCTTTCCCAGCATCAAGGTCTTCTCCAGTGAGCGCTCCCTTCTCATCTGGTAGCCAAAGTATTTGAGCTTCAGCTTCAGTATCTGGCCTTCTGGGGAACATTCAAGGTTGATTTCTTTTAGGATTGACTGATTTTATCTCCTTGTAGTCCAAGGGATCCTCAAGAGTCTTCTCCAGCACCATAATTCAAAAGCATCTATTCATCAGCGCTCTGCCTTCCTTATAGTCCAACTCTTGCAGCCATACATTACAACTGGGAAAACCATTGCTTTGACCATACAGACTTTTGTTGGTAGGGTGCTGTCCCTACTTTTTATTATGCTCTCTAGGTTTGCCATCACTTTCCTCCCAAGGAGCAGGCATATTTTAATTTTATGGCTGAAGTCACTGTCTGCAGTGATCTTGGATCCCAAGAACGTGAAGTCTGTCACTGCTTCCATGACTTCCCCTTCTATTTGCCAAGGAGTGATGGGGCTGGATGCCATGGTCTTAAGTTTTTTTGATGCTGAGTTTCAAGCCAACTTTTGCGTTCTCCTGTTTGACTCTCAGCAAGAGGCTCTTTAGGTACTCTTCACTTCAGCCACTGTCAAAGCAACATTTAAAAAAATACTGCTCAGCCAATTAAATCTCCAGTGGCCAATCAGAAGCCTTGCTGGGCAAAAGCCCCACCTGAACCCACCCACTTTCTCAAAACACTTGGTGAGCGTCAGAAAAGATGCCTCAGGTGCCATGGCGCCAGAGGGCACCACGATGGGGACTCCTGCTCTATGGTATCACATCCCAGCTGAGCTCCCTGTTTATTTATTATTTCACATTTTTTCACATTTGTCTCCAAGCGCTAGCCCCAAATCCCCAGGAATTTTTCAAGCGAGAGTTGGCAAGGAAATGACCAGAGTGGGGGAGCAAGTAAGCGTCAGTCATCCTTGGATTGTATCTCGAGCCATTGTACCTCAAGCAAAAAATAGTGGAACAATCCAACATGGTACAAACCAATATTTATTATAAAAGCCAAGATTCCTGATCAATGCTCCCTCTGAGCTGTGGAGTCTCGTGAGCAAAAATTCTCCTTTGTGAGCCACTGGCATTAAAGTTGTGAGTGAGTGATTTGGCTGCTGCAGAAATCAGTTTGCTCTGGGGCCATCCTTCCTGAGCTAAGACAAAAATGTCTGAGCTAGAGGCCTAAAAAACGGTGAGCTACCTCACACTAACTCAGCTTAGAGGGGACACTGTTCCTGGTGCATTGCAAACAAAAGGCTCTTCTTCGGAAGGATAATTACATAAGCGAAACAAGCCATCTTTTCTAGACGTGTGGATTCTAATAAAAATCAGCACATATTACCCGGAAAGGAGATGTAGTGATATGGGACAGCTTTACCTGTTTTATTTTCTGCCTGTCAAGCAACTGTTGAAGGCACAGCAGCTCTGACAATAGGGCTATCGGCTTCCAGGTTGGGAAATATCTGGAGATTTTGGGGGTGGAGCCTGAGGAGGGCGGGGTTTGGGGAGGGGAGGTACCATGCCATATAGTCCACCTTCCAAAGCCATAGAGTCCACCTTCCAAAGTGGCCATTTTCTCCAGGTGAACTGATCCCTGTCGCCTGGAAATCAGTTGTAATAGTGGGTGATCTCCAGCCACCTCCTGGAGGCTGGCAACCCTATCTGACAGCAAAAAAAAATTTTTTTTTGCAACCTCTGCATAGAATTCTAAGGATACTAGCTTTGCAATGTCCAAGCAGAGTGACTGGGATGGCTAAATCCACTATTTAAAACTGCAGGGCAACATCCCTGCTAAACGATAGGAACGGATTTTGCAATAGATGTATTACTTGGAGCAAGTTTCCCTGCCTCTCCTTTCCTCCTCCCCCACCCTACCCCGTACTGAGAAACAGAGGTGGTCTTGGACGTACCTCTGGAATAAACCAATGTATGATTGTTATCCTTCTCCATGGACAGGGAGTGAGCTGAAAACAAAGACAAATGGAATTGCTGCTGACCTCAAAAATCTAGCCCAAAGTTTGAATAGAAATCAAAATGGCTCTTTGGAGTCTTATAAGAAACTGAGGGTTTTACATCATTTCTAAAAATGCTGTTTTTTACTTTTAAAAAAATGTTTTAAGTGAGAGCACTTTAAATGAGTATTCACACAGGAATAGAGAGGCAGTCGAGAAAATGAAATAAAACCCACTTTCGTCACTGGGCTGACAGGTGACCACTTCTCCTAGTAACTTACTGTCAGCTGTCTCTAGCTGGTCTGGGGCACACTGGAAGGAGGCTGACCCAAAATGGTAATTTGCAAGGAATTCAGATGGCTGCCCCCCTCCCACAATTTATGTGTGTGATACTAGACTGAAGGGAAGTAGAAGATAGCTCAGACAAAAAGTAGTAAATACCGTAAAAAAGCCAGTTTTTTAATTGATATAGTTCAGGGGTCCCTACCCTTTCTGGGGGCCCACCAAGTGTTTTTAGAAAGTGGGCATGGACAAATGAAGCGTCTGTCCAGTAAGGTTTCTGTTTGGTTGCGCACAATTTTTTTTTAAAGAAGTTGTTTTGGCAGCAGCTGTTACCACAGCACTGTATGACTAAAGGTAAGCTGCAGCTTTTTGTGGCTGGCTCCGCCTCCTATGGCAGCCATTTTGTGACAAACACTGCCCTCCCCAGACCCCACCCTCCTCAGTGTTCATCCCTCAAATCTCCAGGATGGCATTTCCACCCAGTGCTGGCAACCCCATGAGTCTTTTCGGGGACAGTGGTGTGTGAGCTGGGAGCAGGGCCTGTTTCCAGGGCAGTTTCTCCCCATCAGTTCACCCCTGAACATGTGTAATAGAGCTGAAAACCTTAGGGAAGAATGGGGTAGTAGATATATAAACTGAAAGAAAGAAGGAGCATTGGATAAAGCAGGACTGGCGATCCAGAATCAGGAGGGGACAAAGGCTTGGAATCATATCATAGACCTGGAAGGGACCTCCAGGGTCATCTAGTCCAACATCCTGCACAATTCAGGAAATTCACAAATACCTCCACACTCGCAGTGACCGCTGTTCCATGCCTAGAAGATGGCAAAAAACCTCCGGGATCTGCAGCCAAACCGGCCTGAAGAAAAATTGCTTCCTGACCCCGAAGTGGCAATCAGCACTTCCCTGGGTGTAAAACTAAGCACTGAGGCAACCCTTCCTGCCCTCCCTCTCACGATCTGCCTAAGTTCACAGAATCAGCATGGCTGTCAGATGGCTACCTAGCCTCTGTGTGAAAACCTCCAAAGAAGGAGAGCCCACCACCTCCCAAGGAAGCCTGTTCCACTGAGGAACCGCTCTGTCAGGAAGTTCTTCCTAATGTTTAGCAGAAAACTCTTCTGATTTAATTTCATCCCGTTGGTTCTGGTCCGACCTTCTGGAGAACTACAGGCAGCCAAGAGGCATAAAGTTGTTAGAGCCACAATCCTAAGAACCCTTTCATGGACCTGGGGGCACTGCCACCAGGGTCTTGGCAGACCTAGCTAAGGCTCAGCAGTGCCTCAGGAGCTTGCCTCAGATGGATCCAGCTGACGGATACATAGGGTTGTCATCTCCAGGTTTGGAAATACATGGAGATTTGAGGGTGGAGCCTGGAAAAGCAGGTTTTAAGGACGGGAGGGAGCTCAGTAGGATGAAATCCCATGCAATCCACCTTCTAAAACAGCCATTTTCTCCAGAAGTGGAATAAATGTTCTAAATAAATAAATAAATAAGGGCTGTTTGTATTCTGGAGATTGGTTGTAATTCCAGGAGATCTCCAGCTCTGGATGTTGGCAATGCTAGCTGGTGAATATGTGGGCCTGGGAGGTTGATGATGGGCCTAAGGAATACCCGTTGCCTCCTCGCACACTCCTGCCCACCTCAATGTCTCTGCCAGTGCCTCATGGGCTCACCTCACAGCACAGGCCTAGCGTGTGGAGCAAAATGGCCTGGCGTGCTAAGTGCTGGACTGGATCTCGCCAGAGTTGTTTTTCCTTTAAGAAGGACACAGATGAGGGATTCCCTCAGGTGTGGCTTCTGAGATCACTACAGGATTGGGACCTATCAACTCCAAAGGGCAAAAGGAGCCCAAGATGGAAGGAAGGAGGAATAATTTCAAATATTTAGATGCTTATACCCCATTTTTCTCCCCCGTGGAGACCAAAAAAGGCTTACAATACTGTTCCCCTCTCCTCCGTTTTATCCTCATCATAACCACCAGTTGAGGGAGGTTAGGCTGAGGGAGAGATTGGTTGGCTCGAGGTCACCCAAGAAGGAGGCTTCCATTAACAGGGTGGGGATTTGAACCTAGATAGCCTGACATTCCAACCTCTATACCACAACTGTCTGAAATACTGATTTGAATTAAGCAGCCAGCCCTTTGTCTACAAACTTCTAGCACATTTCTAATGGGGATGTAATGTATGTGGTTGCCAGGAAAAAAATCTTCAGAAAGCACTTGACAGTCAAATGCATCAGCCCAAACACTGAAAGGTGAGGAAAGCTTTACTTTCCATGGGGCGACTGTCGTCGTCCTTGTGTTTCAGAGCAGATGCTGTTATTATTCTTTAGGAGGCTCTATATTTTCTGGTTAGCTCATCTGGTGATTGCACACCAAGAGACTGTTTTTAGAAACAATGGAATGGCTGTGCATGCCAAAGGCACAAATCCCTTTGCTTCAAAACAGCGCGACTGTTTGCCTTGTGTTGATAACATTGCTATGGCTGCTATTAAAATATGCTTGTGTGCATGCATAGATACGTACAACAACTTATCTTAAAATAGTCTCCCTCCTTTTCAATATAATTTTGAATCAGGTCTGACATCAGGGGTGAGTATCCCTATGTGGCTGCTGCCCCCTACTGACTTTTGGATCTCCCTTGCCCTTTTTCTCCCCCTCTTTGCCATCACTGTCCTTCACTTACCATCTCCTTTAGGCCCATAGTTTTAAAAAAATGTTTTGTCCCCCCCCCCACAACCTTCATTAAAGGCTGGCACCCACAAGCAGCTGCTGCCCACTACTAACCTCTTAAGCTCACTTGCCCAGCTTTGCCATCACTGCCCCTACTTGTTTTCTCCCTTTGGCCCACAGTTTGGAAAAAAAACCCCCACAATATAACCTTGAATCAAGGCTGGCTTTCGCAGGCAGCTGCTGACCACTACTGACCTTTGAAGCTCTCTTGCCATCACTGCCCCTCACTTGTTGACTCCCTTTGGTCCACAATTTAAAATACCCCCCCCCCCTGCAATATAACACTGAAGAAGGACCTGCATCAAAGTCAGCAATCCATAGGCAGCTGCCGCCCACTATGAACCTTGCCCTCCTGCTCATTCTCTTTGCTATCACTGCCCCTCACTTGCTCTTTCTCTCTGGCCCAGAGCAGTGATTGTGGCAAAGAGCATTAGCAGTCACATCAGCCGGTTTTCTTCCTCTCTAACTCTCTTGCTCTGGCCCAGAGTATGAAAGGCAATGAGCAGATTCCCATTTCCAGGTTTTTTTTGGGGGGGGGGGAGGTGGGGAAGGGAACAGACGCCATCTTTGTTATCTACAAGAGTGGACCTTTAAACCTAGCTGATCCCCCCGCCCCCGGAAACTGAAGTCTCATGCAAGGATCTCCTAATCTGAAACACTGCCCCTGGCAAAACATTCTACGGGTTTGGGGCCACTTTAACTTCTCAGTCCACTATTGATTACAGCGTATCTCAGAAGTTAAATCTTTCCAAGCCATCCGTTGTTGGTTTTTTTCAGGGTGGGAGAGCTTAAATCAAGAGAAAATGATACCATTGCTCAGGGTCAGGGGTCCCTAACGTGGTACACCACGTCACCTTGGTGCCCACCAAGTGTTTTAAGAAAGTGTGTGAACTCAGGTGGGGGCTCTTACCCAGCAGGGCTTCGGATTGGCCCATGAAGATCTGATAAAACAATGCAGATTAAGACGGCAGTTTTGGTAACAGCTGCCATCGCAGTGTTTTCTTTTATACTCTTCCACTCCAAGGACTCTTGATGGCTGATAGCTATTAGCTTAAACTAGTTGCCAGCCTCCAGGTGGGGCCTGGAGATCTCCCACTTTTACAACTGATTCCCAGCTGACAGAGATCAGCTCCCCTGGAGAAAATGGCTGCTTTGGAGGGTGGACTCTATGGCATTGTACCATGCTGAGGCCTCTCCCCTCCCCATACCCCGCCCTCTCCTGGATCCACCCCCAAAGTCTCCAGGTATTTTCCAACCCAGACCTGGCAACGCTAGCTTGAACACAAATAAACAGCTTCTGGGGGGAGCTAGGGGGAAATTGCTTGGAGTTAAGAGCATTGCCAATGACCAATATAGAGCTTAGCAGATGTCTGGATGAAACAGGTGAGGAGGGGTGCTGCTAAGGTATGCCTTTGGGGGAAACCGAGGCTACTTTGCAACCTGGCAATATCTGTCTCAGTGCTCGCCTGCTCTCCAAGCTCAATATTTCTAGTTCTACGTAAACAGATATTATACCTACACCTTAAGTATCCAGTACCCTTCCCTCCAAAGAAACAGATCCTGTAGCAACTATTCCAGTTACTGCCTGCTGCTCGGGGAAGTGGCAAGATATTATTTATCAGTTTCTGCTCTTGGCAGCTTTTCAAGAAAAAAGTGTTGACAGAGCTTCACTTTCAGTCTCTTCCATCAGAGGCTCTGGAAGACACATTTGTGAAAATGATCAGCTGAAGTTCTGTTAGTCTGGAGGCATCCATAGGACTGGAGAGCTTCCAAACCACTTGTCAGGATGTTCTTAAACCATTATCAGTGCAATCCTACGAACACTTTCCTAAAACTAAAAGCCCCCACTGAGTAATGAATAGAATTCAGAGCAGATCCGCTTAAGGATTGCTCCGTAAATCCAATAAATTAGCATCTGTCACAAGGCTTAAATCTGTACAGTCTCTCAAAGGAGAATAAGGGAATATATCTGATATTTGGCTAGAAAGAATATGTCTGTTATCACACAAAATGGGTTTTTTTTTTAGTTTGCATAAAAATTAGACATAATTTTTAGAAAGGCAATTTGATAGCTGTGTTCAGTAAGAATGAATGAAAAAGTGTTCGCTAAGGGCCAGTTCTAAACTCAAGTGGACTGAACAGCAACTAAAACTCGTGACTTCTTTGCTCTCACAGATAGTTGTGCCAAAAGGGAAAAAATGACAAATCTTTATTCTTCAAGCCAAGGAGCAGGACTGCGCACAAGGAGTTTTGCCCAGTCACAGAAGCATGATACTGAGTGCAGTAAATAAATCTCCTAAGAAGTATATTGCAAAAAAAGAGGGTAGATCAAGTAGATACACGGGAGCATTCAGACGGGCAGCTAATCCCGCCATTGGACTGGCTCTAATTTGATCCCGATCTTTTAAATCCAGTGTTGCACGAACAGACAGGTCCCCTGTGAATCCCTTACCGCACACGGACTCCAAGGTGGATTGTCTAGATGGTGTCCACCTGAAGGAGACGCGTGGTCAGGTTTTTGTTTTTGTTTTTTTAAAAAAATCTGTTTGTGCGTGCACATATGTGCCTCACCATGTATTTGTTTTTCCGCGCATGCACGGACTTGAATGTTAAAAGCACTGCCAGTGGTACCTTCCTCTAGGTACCATTTCAATTAACAAAGTTCATAAATTTCACAGGCCCTTCAGAAACATGAAATTATCCGGAATGTTTGAGCGGAACTCTGCAGCCGTCACATGTTTACGCGTTTACATGCATATCACTAAGAATTTTTTAAAATGGCGGGCATTTGGGATGGTCTGGAGTCAGACCATCTCGACGGGCTGATTGCGCACTAGAACGACCAGACAGGGGAAAGTCCACCACTGGCCCGTCAGCAAGCTTTAGTCCGGACTTTCAGCAGTAGCTTTAAAGTATTGCTCCCTGGTGGGGATCCACGAGTTGATCACGGAAGCAGGACGTTTCCCAGATGCTGCTGTCTGGACATTCCCTTTAAATCCGCCAGCCACTTGTGCCTGGGTCGGATCTAAAGAGCATCTGATCATGACCCCAGTTCACCTTCAAGTTGCAGTTGAAAGGAGAGAGAAGCCAAATGGCCAGCTGGTCCTGCATCACGTGTGTGGGAGTATGAAGGCATTGTCTCTACAGAAGAGACCTGCGCAGACCTGTATCCCCATGGAAGGCCATGTGAAGAAACAGTGAAAGGACAAAGGGAGAAAGAAGAGGGGTCACAGGGCAGCTCCCAGGTTAAGACAAAGGCCGCGGTCACACGGCCCCTTAAAGCGGGAGGAAGGGCTGCTTCCTCCCGCATTTAAAGGGGCCGTCTACATAGGCCTGCAGCGAGTCCCACGGCGAAGCGGGCTCCAATGCGGGTTGCTCCCGCATTTACCGACCCCGGGAAAAACTAGTGTTTTCCCGGGAGTCGCGGGAGGAACCCACATTTGAGGTTATCTGGACAGCCCTCTCTCGCAAACATTACGAGAACAGGGCTGTCCAGATGCCCCCCCGCCATCCCCCCCCCTTTTTACACTTGGGTGCATGGCCACTCATGCGCCCAAGTGTAAAAGGGGGTGGGGAAAATAACCCCAACTCATCAGGCAATGGCGGGTCCCTGGCCGCCACCGCCGCTGTTCCTGCTGCTGCGGCTGCCTCCGCCGCCGTTCCGGCAAGCCGGTCTCACCACCGAAGCAGTCTCTTCAGCGGCAGCCGCGGCCACGGCCGCCGTTTATGCTGCCGCCGCGGCCACGGCTGCCATTTCCACCGCCGCCATGGCCGCCACTGCCGCTCCCGTCGCAGCTTCTGCCACAGCCGCTCCTGCCGCAGCTTCTGCCACAGCCGCTCCCACCGCAGCTGCCTCTTCAGCGGCCGCAAGGGTTGGGATGTGTAAACATCCCAACCCACGGTAGATAAATGCGGCCCCTTTAGATCCGGGAGCCCTCCCGGATTTAAAGGGGCCGTGTGACCGCGGCCAAAGAGAGACATCTCATTCAAGGAGATAACTCCTATAACCCTTAGAGCAGTGGTGTCGAATTCATTTGTTACGAGGGCCGGATCTGACATAAACGAGAACTTGTTGGGCCAGGCCACGTGTGTCATAAAATGTAATGCCAGGTAGCAAAGATATAAACTTTATAAAGAACACAAACATGTTTTTTTTTAACTTAAAATAAAAACATGCTTAAAACATTAGCACTTTTGCAATATTTTATTTAACAGTCTCTGATAATTGACACCTCTTGCTCTGAATTCTTGCATCAAAATGTCAGTGCTGTTGCAATCTTGAGTATGCTGTTCAAGTGTGTATCTGTACGCTGCAAACCTGCTTTTGATTTATTGACATTCACCACAGAAATCTCATGCTCAGAGTTCTGAGTCTAGGACCCAGGGGAAAACATGAAATGGCTGAGTGGCTGAGAGTCTGGCAAAGCAAGCTATGATGCAGCAGCAGCAACAGAACTGGAAGCTGATGGCCAGTTCCAGTGTGGGCCTGATAGGAGCCCCCGGGGGGGCCTGATCCGGCCACCAGGCCACATGTTTGACACCCCTGCCTTAGAGTAATGTAAAGGTAAAGGTTTCCCTTGCTTGAAAGCCAGTCAAATCTGACTCTAAGGGGCAGTGCTCATCTCCGTTTCCAAGCCAAAGAGCCAATGCTGTCTGAAGACTTTTCTGTGGCCATGTGGCCAGCATGACTAAACACCGAGGCCCACGGAACACTGCTACCTTCCCACCGAAGCAGTACCTATTTATCTACTTGCAATTTCTTGCTTTTGAACTGCTAGGTTGGCAGGAGCTGGGGCCAGAGATGGGAGCTCACTCTGTCACATGGCACTCGGGTCTTGAGCTGCCGAGCTACCGACCTTCCAGTCTGCTGCTCAGGGTCTTAACCACCACAGCCTCTTAGAGTGATGTAGCACCCCCCTCCCCCCAAATATCCAGACAAGCTGAGTCGCTCACTCCAACAAGGAGTTTGTCAGCTCACCTGCCATTTCCTCCCCTCCATCTGCGGATGCACCTTGCAGGGTATTTTTGTCCAGTGTGAACATGGCACTTAGCCCGAACCCAAACGGACGCCCACGCCCACACCACCTCTCCAGCCCAGTGCTCTAAGCACCAGACCGCAAATGTCTTTCCCACTCGCGGCAGTAAAGAAGGACGTTCCAGTTCTGGAGCTTGGAGAGATGCGGTGAATTAAGGGCAGGAAGGCTCTGTCATTCAGAAGAAAACGGAGGATAGAGTTTCCAGATCTATTTTAATTTTCAGACGGCTGCTCTTAATATTGATTGGGGACAGAAGAAAACCTTGTATGCTGCTTGCCATGGGGTGGGGGGGCTGGAAGGGGTGGGGGAATCTCTGCTTGTTCCTTCCAAACCAGGAACGTGCAGTTCGCATCTGCCGTGCACAGAATGTACAGCTTTCAGTCCCGCTTGCTAGGCAAACTTCCCCCCACGTTCCCCCAATACGATATTTTGAATTAATGCACACTCCAGATGAAAGCAGCGATTTCAAACAAACCGGGCGGCTTGTGTGATGTTCTTTAAAGCCTACAGTGCACTTTCAGCATTGGGGGGGGGGGGGGGAAGCACATTGGGGGGCAGGGGGGGGAATGATGTAGTCACACTCCCGTTATGTACTTGCACTGCAATTATCCCTGGAGATGCACCTAAGCCAGAAGTTTCATTAGTTAAGAGCACTTCTTCTTGCAATTATGAAGCATGCCAGGACGAGAGAAGGAAGGAGAGGGAGCGAAGAGAGCCGTTAACCTTTTCTTGGTGCGGTTTCGGTTCCCCCTCGTTGCATTTACATTGGCCTTGAAGAGCTGGGACATTCTGCAGATGGCTTAGGGTCTATAAATTCCTATTGAAACAGTGACGAGCCAAGCACAACAGGTAGCCGTCCAGACTTGCCTAAGAGGGATAAACCCCCAGCTAAACGTGTCAATAACATGCGGCTTCTGTTTACCATATAAACAGATACCCTGAGCCGGGTATCCCGGAAGAGCAGCTCAGGATCCCTGATTGCTGTTCTCTAATGTACAGAAGGCATGCATGCTCAGAACTAGTGCGGGTGTGTGTGGATTGAGCTCCCTTGAGTTAGCAGAGCTCCCTTTCATTGCAAAGGGGCATCAGCCGAAGAGCTTCCTGGCTGGCTGTACAGGATAAGAAACACAAGATGCTTTCTTTCTTTCTTTGACTCACTATGAATTTAGGCAGATCATGGCTGATTCTGCATTGGCTTTTCCCTCCGTTGTTTTACAAAACTCACGTTGGAACAGAAATTCCCCTCTGCATTGCATGCTGCTTTCATTTCCTTTGATCATCAGATTTTATGGTACCCTCCACACTCTATGCCCCTTTCACTTCCTTTGATCACCCAACCCGACAGAGTCCTTTCATCATCGGATTTTATGGTACCTTCTGCAAAGATTTATGGCCGCTTTATGGCCTTTCAGACGTGACTTTGCAGTCAGTGCAGCGTTGCCCTGAAGTATTTGAATGTGGTTTTGAGCTGCACTTTTTCCTCCCAGTTGAGAAAATGTGGAGCAAATGCCAGATGCAGAATTGCCCCATAAGAGGGAGGGCAGGAAGGGATGAATCAATTATTGGCTCTCATGGGCCCTTTCTGCACTCTCCTTTTAATCCATGTTCACCGTGGTATCCTCCAAGCAATTCTGTACTAAAATCAAATTCAACCTTCTTTTTAATCCAGGTCCCCCCCCCCCCTATTCTGCACTTACATCAAGTTCAACCTTCTTTTTATTCTGTCCCTCCCCCCCCCCCCCCCCGCATTCTGCATTACATTTCCTCCCTTCAGTGGTCAGCCCGGTTTCAGCCTGCTTGAAACCTCCCTGAGTTAATCCTTCCATCCGCAGAGCTTGCAAAGCAGAGATGTTCCACCAGGCCTTTGGCTGAGGACAGCGACAGGGGGAAATATTACATCTGGCACCCTCATATATTTCCCCATCCCGTCTAACCCCTACCCCCAAGTAGGCCGGGGAAGCTGAAATTTCTTTCTTCCGCCATCTTGTATATGTATTTTGTTCTTATTATCTACTGTTCTTCGTTTTACTGGTTTTCATCTTGTTTTTAATTTTAGAAATTTTTTTGTACACTACTCAGTTGTAAGCCACCCTGAGCCCTACTTGTAGGGAAGTGCAGCCTAGTAAATCTAATTTAATAAAATAAAAAATCTCATGTTGCGTCTTGCTCTTTTCTTGCCGTCAACTGCTGCCGTCAACTTTTCCTAGTCTTTGCCAGTGTCTTCTCATAATGTGACCAAACTACAATAAGCCTGTTTAGTCATTTTAGCTTCTAGGGAGAGTTCAGGCTTGGTCTAGAATCCACTTATTTGTCTTTGTCTTTTTGGTGATCCGCGGTATTTGTAAAACTCCAACACCACATTTCAAAGAAATCTACCTTCTTCCTGTCAGCTTTCTTCATTGTCCAATTTTTACACGCATACATAGTAATGGAGAATAACTGTGGCATGAATTAAATTGATCTTGGTCACAAGTGACACACCCCTACACTTTAGAATCTTTTCTAGCTCCTTCAGGTCTGCCCTCCCCAGTTCGGAAAGCCAGTTTGGTGTAGCGGTTAAGAGCGTGGATTCTAATCTGGGAGAACCGGGTTTGATTCCCCACTCCTCCACAGGCAGCAGCTGGTGTGACCTTGGGTCAGTCACAAATTGTTTCAGAGCTGTTCTCTCAAGAGCAGTTCTTGAAAGAGCTCTCTCAGCCCCACCTACCTCACCAGGTGTCTGTTGTGGGGAGGGGAAAGAGACTGTGAGCCGCTCCAAGACTCCTTCAGGTAGTGAAGAGCGGGATATAAATCCAATCTCTTCTTCTTCGATCTCTTGCTGATTTCTTGCTTGCAGTCTCCCTTTCGGTTGATGATGGAGCCAAGAAATAGAAAATCTTGAACAATTTCATTAAAACCAATTTCCCATAAGGCGCTGCTCTGCTGCTGCTCTTCCCTTTCCCTCGATTGCATGCGGCAATTTTCCACTATTTGCCGTGCGCTACATTTTGACCCGCGGGTTCGCCCATTTCCCCCCGCGGCTTTGCGATCTTCAAAAAACAGGATTGCGAAGCCGCAGGAATAATCGAGTGAAGCCATGGGTCAAAATGTAGAGCACGGCAAATAGTGGAAAATTGCCGCACACAATCAGGGGAAAGGGAAGAGCAGCGGCAGAGCAGCACCTCATGGGAAATCGGTCTAAGAGTTCCCCCACGTCAACAGAATAACATTCTATTCTATCAAGATGTGCTGGTATAAGAATGTGCATTTAACAGTTACCAGGATGGTCTATCAGCCTCGGCTCTTCGTTGAGAAGAAGGGCATTTATTCTGATGCCAGTTTTTCAAGCATACGTGCAAGGACGGTTTCATGTCTATCTAGTTTTGTATCTTTGTATGTATTTCAGCTCTATTTTTAATTGTTTTAATGATGGGTGTGTGTTTTGGGGGAGGGATGATTTTAACGGGTTTAAAATGTGATTTTATTATGTATGTTTTAATTTCTTAGCTATCTTTGTGGCCCTTGTAAGGGCAGAAAGATAGGACATAAATTTTGTAAATAAAATAAAAATAATAAAATGTGTGTTTTGCACCTCTCGCACCAGGGAAGGGCTCATAATCTTGTCGCACAAAAGAGGGGATTGACCGCCAGCAAGGCACTGGCTATACAATTTCTACTTGAATGCTAAACATAATAGAGCCCTAATTTAGAACCACAGTTGCGTAAGGATTACAGTGCTGGACTAGGACTGGGGAGATTTGGATTCAAATTCATTGTAGATTCATGTTATAAAGTTCTCATGGCCACATGGACTTTTCATCAGGGGTGATCTAAGAATTCTGTGTTACCCACGTGCATGCAGACATGATTTGGACCAAAACTACATCATGTGGAGAGTCTAGGAATGCCAGCAAAATGGATGCTTTGGAAGGTGGATTCTATGGCACTGTACCCCACTGAGGTCCCTGTTCTTCCCAGGCTCCATCCCCAAATCTCCAGGAGCTGGCTACCCTACCCCTCCATCCTTTGCCGGTGGATAGGGGGGGACCTGGCAACCCTATCCTGGGTACTGATTTCATTGGCAGGAACAGGGGGTGGAGCCTCACAGATTCCACATAGAGCTAGAGCTGAAAGTAGATGCAGAATGGGGCTGCAGGATCCGATTAGACGGGGCACAGGAAGGATGGAATCTCCTGGCTTTGCTGTTCTCAGTGCTGGTTGTCTCACAGGCTGCATTTATTGAGGTTAACTGGTTTGGTTAGTCCAGTCACCATTAGTTAGCAGAGTCCTTAAATAAAGCTACAAACGCAGGAGCGTCACTTCATCAGGTTACTCAGCTTACAAAGCTACACAGAGCCACATTGCAGGTTTAGAAGAGAAATACTCCACTTTTTGTTTGAGAAGTACACTTTGGGTAGGAAAGAGCAGAGATAGAATAGAGTACTAACTTACTAGCTAAAGGATGGAGGCAGATGGCGAGAGGTCTATCAGCCTCATGGTGCCAAGAGAGGACCACATCTTGGTGCGTGCAGGCAGAGAGCAAGTCTTCATTCAAAATGAGAGAGAAGCAGGAAAGGGAAATTGGTCCCTGAGATCACAATCTACATTTCAAAGAGGACAGAGGCAGAAGAGTAGATACAGGAAGAAAGGTCAGTGTGCCTATCTAGCTATTTAGCCTCTCTTGTCACTCAGTCCAGAGGTCTGAGACAGGGGACATCACATCTGGAACTTCTAATAGCATTTTTACCCATCAGACCACTAAAATGTTGGCTAGGTGGTGACTCTCATTCCCGCCCACCACAGGAAGCAAAACATGCCGATTTCACAGCCTAGCACTGGTCCCATGAGCTCGACCGACTGCCTTTTTGGGAACTACTGCAGGCTCAGGTCCTATTGCTAGAATACAGGAACTGGAACTTCAGAAAAGCACAGCCCATTCACAACCAAAACAGAAACCCCAGTCGTGCAAAAATTTCCACATTTTTTACTGGTCCACTTGTGACCCAGACTGGGGGGTGGGGGGTGGCAGCTAAGATTCAGAAGCACAGGGATGGGGTGTGTGTGAGAGAACCCCCAGCTCCCCAAAATAAAAAGCCACTTGGATGCAGCCTGAAAGGTGGACGAACTGCAGTGATTGTGAATTCGGCAACAATCTGCCGGGGGGGGGGGGGGAGTGTGCTGTATACCCTGGTGTCCTGGCAAATTGCCAGCTGGGGAAGGCTATATTCTCCCGCACTAAAATCCCTTCTGCAGTTTTAATTGGATATGGGGTTTGTCTCACCCTGCTGTTGAGATGCAGGGCAGGACAGCTGGTATCCTTCAGCCAGACATATCAGCATTAAGGGGAGGGGAAAAGATATATTTCTTCTCTCCATAAAATTTGCATTAGAGCTTTTCGTTATGTTTGCCAAGTGTTCTGGGGGATCCTATGAGATGAAAGGAGCCCTGCAAATTAATTCTGTTAAACTGGGGAGGGGTGGGGTGTCGTTGTTATGTGTCGCAGAGGCACAGGGGAGACTGCTTTTCAAACACCTGTGTGTTTGAAATTTTTTTTTAATTGCCTGGATTTTGTGTTTGGAAAAGGGGGGGGGGGGGGGAGACACGGGTAAGAGACTGCAAAAACATCCCCCAAAGAAATCTGACTGCTGTGAGGCCCGATTAAAGCCGGATCACACTGGAAGCATTACAGCAGAAGGATCAGATGCAGGACTTGAAAGTTAAGATTGTTGTTATTATAAAATCATTTACTCTGTAATTTTTCAAAGTTGGTGTGCTTATTTTCTGTTGCATGGATCCCATTAAAGCCTGGGCCAGCTCCAAGAAGAATAGGTTCTGCTTTCTTTTGAAAACCCACTCTGTTTTCTGTGTGTTTCAAGTGGCTATTACACCCCCCCACCCCCACTCCATGATAGGGAACAAGTAGCTAAACTGCAGCTTTAGTCGTTTAGGTGAATGGTTGCAGACCTTTTGGAAATTACTTGATTGCTGAACACTTGAGTTATTCTTAATCAGGAAAAATTCTGCTTGAGATGTAAATGACTCCTCTTGATTTTTGCAATAGCACAGCTGGAAGCCACGCCTTTACGCTGAGCTGCTGCAGGGGTGCGGGGCAGGGGATCTGACGGGATTCCAGCTCAGGCAGGTGCTACTGTCTGACCCTAACCCCAATTTAGAGAGCTAGTGCTGTATGGGCGGGGGGGGGGGGGTGATCCAGGTTCAGACCTCCACTCTACCATGGAAACTAACTGGGGTGAACTTAATCCAGTTAAATCTCTCAGAATAACCTACTTTGCAGTCTTGTTGTGAAGATAAAAACAGAAGTTCTAATTGGTTGCGAACTGAGGGTTGGGAAACTCCAGGAGATCACAGAATCATAGAGTTGGAAGGGACCTCCAGAGTCATCTAGCCCAACTCCCTACGCAATACAGGGAATTCACAAATACCCACCCACCCCCAGTGACCCCTGCTCCATGCCCAGAAGATGGCAAAAACCCATCCAGGATCTCTGGCCAAACTGGCCTGGAGAAAAATTGCTTCCTGACCCCAAAGTGGCGATCAGCATTTCCCTGGGCGTGGAAGAAAGGGCCACGAGAACTAAGCACTGAGGCAACCCTTCCTGCCCTCCCTTCTCATGATCTGCAAGTAGAGCCTGGGGAGGGATCTCAGCAGGGTACAATGCCACAGAGTCCACCCTCCAAAGGAATTAATGTTCCCCTAGGGAACTGATCTCTAGTCTGGAGATCAGTTGTAATTCTGGGAGATCTCCAGGACCCATTGGGAGGTTGGCAACCCTAGAGGTGCTTTGGGCCCCCACTGAAAGCAGGATATACACATCTAAATAAATAATGTTGCCATTGCAGCAGCCATTACTCCTACCATGGAAAGACTGCCCTGCCCCCGGTCCAGTGGCATGCAGTATAGCTGTCACCAGCAAGCCACAAAGGAGCTGTGCTGTCAGAGGAAGAGGGAAGTGAAACGGTGTGGAGGGGGGGCAGCATTGCATGCATCACATCACTTCCTGCAAAAACCTGGAGATGATGTCATGGCCATACCACAGCACTCTAGGAACACCCCAAATCTCTATAGTCTTTACCAAAGAAATTCAAGGAGGGTCCCTAAAGCGTCATGTTGTAGTTGTGCCACCACTTCCAGCTAGCCTGGCTAGCACACCCAGTGAGTTCTGGGCACCACAGAACATTTCCCATAATCCTCCAGGCTTGTGTTCTGCGGCAACTGAGCTGGGGCTTTTCACCAGCAAGGATATGCAAAATGCCCCCCTGAAGCTATCAGCTCACAGTTCTTTGCTCCCATTACCCACCACAAGCACTGTACTTCCTCACTTATTTTGAGCGCGCGTGTGTGGGTCTGCTGTGGAGCATGAAAGGGTGTTCTTTTCTTTCTCCACCAGAAAACAGATTGTTTCCCAGCAGCAGGCTGTGGTACAGTTTAGGGCTTAAATAACAGGTCAGTGAGCTCATAAAAACCATGAAAGCCCATGGCCGTCAAGTGGAAGACCACACCCCCTTCAAAGAGGAAAGGGCCTCCTCCACAGAAACCTCATCAACGCTTACGATTTTTAGCAGTTCTTCTCTCAGTTTTCTACCAGGGTTGCTAACTTTGGGTTGGGAAATTCCTGGAGATGTGGAAGGGGGAATCCTGGGGAGGGACATCAGTGGGGTATAATGTGGTCCACCTTCCAAAGCAGCCATTTTCTCCAAAGAAGCTGATCTCTGTAGCCTGGATATCAGTTGTAATCCCAGGAGATCTCCAGGCCCCATCTTGAGGTTGGGAACCCAGCATCTGGGGAGAAAAAAACTGAGGGTATACCTACAAGTCACTGAACCAGCTGGCCAAGGGGTTTGTGGGAAATGCAGTTCTTTATGAGGGCTCCCAAATAGATAATTTACAATACCCATAACAAACTACACTTTCCAGAATCCTCTGTGAGAAAACAGTTACATGGGCCTTGTAATTCAGACAGACCTGAAGGCATAATGGTTGGAACAAAACTGTTTTGCACACGTGCAGTGGGATCTTTATCATATTTACGTAGAAGTAAATCCTGCATAACCCCCATGACATTACTCCCAAGTAAATTACCTTAGGAGAGTTTAAAGTAACTAAATAAAAGGTTTAATAGTAAGTCCAGCATGCCCGGTCAAGAGGGGAGTATAGTTTGCAACAAGAATGCTTATTTTTAAAGCAGCTCTAAATTGATTTTTCATATACTGAAGCCTATTTTTCAGCTCGAAAAGAACTCATAACCTCAGAGCCACAGCTGAGACAGTGGAATGAGTATTAAACTATCAGAGTCATTATATTTTGGCCTCCACCCCTCATAGCAGCCGACCCAGAACATGAATTATGGTGTTCGGTGTTTTCCTTTATTTGAACAGCGGAAAACAGCTCCACATCCACCTTCCGTCAACATTTTGTTTCTTGCGCACTGCCAATAAGCAACAGAAATGAGAACATACATTTATTCCCTTTCTCCCTAGATTTTATTTTTGGTGAGGGAATGGGGTTCGGGGGGGGGGGGGGGGACACAGACAGTTCTAGCTTGTGTCATGTTTGCAGCCGGTAACAACTGATCTATCAATCATGCTTCTTTCCCAGAAGGCCAAGGTTTAGAGACGTGTGAGGGAAAAGGGGTGGGGGAGAGAGGCAGGCCCAGGATTTCCGCCTGGTTCTCTTTGCCCATCCACAACGGTGTCAGGCAGGATAAAAATTTTAATGGAGGATCCAGAAGAGGCTACACGGAGAATTCCTGGACACTCCGGTGTCTCTCATATGGCTGTGTCAGGCTCAGTTCAGCTCAGTTATAATTTATTAGATTATAGGAGAATTGCCAAACTGTTATCAAAGTCAAACCAGAACAAACCAGATGTAATAAAACAAAAGGACATAAAATGCTTCAGAATACCCTGGCCCTTTCCACTGCTTCTCTTCTTTCCACCTTTGTGGGGCTACGTTCGAGGCCAGTAGCACCTTAGAGACCAACAAGTTTTTTTGAGGGATAGGGTTTCGAGACTGTAATGTATGTAATGGTGATTGCCATGTGCGCAAGGTAATGGCAACCACCAGGTGACCAAATGCCCATGGCCAGGCCAGCTACCTGAGCTTGGGTCAGGAATAACAATAGCTGGCCGGATTGTAACTTGCCACCAATCTAGTGCCTAGGTTCCTCGAGGGGACCTATGATAGGTAACCTGAACCGTAAGGTCCTTATATCCCAGTCCAAAGGTGGGGAGGGGGTGTTGCCAAGAAGGAACTTGGGATGCAGAGGTACCATGTGCTTACCTTGATAAGAACTTACCTTGATAAGGGCAGGGAGAAGAAGAAGAGAAGAAGAGATTGGATTTATACCCCGCCCTTCACTCGGAGTCTCAGAGTGGCTTACAAACTCCTTTCCCTTCCCCTCCCCACAACAGACACCCTGTGAGGTAGGTGGGGCTGAGAGAGCTCTGAGAGAACTGCCCTTGAGAGAACAGCTGTGCCAGAGCTATGGCTTGCCCAAGGTCATCCAGCAGGTGCAAGTGGAGGAGTTGGGAATCAAACCTGGTTCTCCCAGATTAGAGTCCGCGCACTTAAACTGGTTTGGCTTGGGGGCAGAAAATTAGCATCTGTAGTGTGGTTCATCAACTCCTCATGTCCGTTCTTTGTTCCTATCATAACTTGGGGTGGATTCAGAATTGGGGGGTGCTGTATTAAATAATGCTCCAGGCCCACCATAATTCCCAACACATCTTACATGCCTTGTTATCTCATAGGCATGATCGTCTTTTCCCTGCTGTGCATGGGCAGAAATCGGCACTCAGATGGGATATATCCTGCCACTGCCCTGGTTTGAACTGTGGAGAAAACAGCAGCATTTTCCTACATGAGTTTCAACTTGTTTACTACATGCATAATGCAAATGTAAACTCTGTGTTGGGTGGAAAAGTAAATCTAATTTACAAATGACTCTGTCCCACATTAGCAGCAATCACACAGCTGCCAGGGGAGAGGCCACAGCTCAGTGGAAGAACCTCTGCTTTGCATGCAGAAGGTCTCAGGTTCAATACCCGGTAGGGTTGCCAGGTCTTACCTCCTTGCCGGCGGGGAGTGGGAGGGAGCTCTCCATTGGGGGTGGGGGGGTGGGCAAGGCAACACTGCTGTGTGCAATGTCCCCAACGTGATGATGTATACCTGGCATCTTCAGTTCAAAGGAGCAGGTGGGAGGTGATCTGAAAGACCTCCACCTAAGATCCTGGAAAGTGGTTGCCAGTCTGAGCAGCAGGGCTATTTTTGGGCAGGAATGCACAGGAACGGAGTTCCAGCCAGCTTCTGAGTTGGCCACGCCTACAGCCTCCCCTCTGCTCGGGTTCCCCAGCTGCAGGGTGCCTGGGGAAGCCGATCCAGCAACTGCCTTCCTTCCCTCGGGTTCCCCATGCGCCCTGCATGCCGCAGGGCACCTAGGGAAGCCGATCCTGAGAGGGAGCGGCGCTGTCAGGGGGTGTGGCCTAATATGTTAATGAGTTCATGTTGGGCTTTTTCGACAAAAAAAAAGCCCTGCTGAGCAGACAAAACTGACCTTGGTGGACCAGTGGTCTAATAGAGTAGAAGGCAGCTTCATGTGTTCATGTGTGCATTCACACAGTGAGAGAGACTAGGGCTGGATTAAGACATGCTGAGGCCCCATAGCATTACTTCCCCTGTAGTAATTTAGTCCTTGGTATTTAGAGGCTCCTCATAATACGGCACCCTGAGCTGTAGTTTGTTTAGCCCCTGTATGAATCTATGGTGCACACCTTAAATAAGATGACATTGGAAAAGGCGCAGAAAAGAGCAACTAAAATGATTAAGGGGCTGGAACATCTCTCCTATAAAGAAAGGCTGAAGAGGTTAGGGCAAAATTAGAACGAATAAAAGGAAGTGCTCCTTAACCCAAAATTAACACGTGGAATTCACTGCCACAGGAAATGATGACAGCTAAAAGGATAGACAGCTTCAAGAGGGGACTGGATAAACATATGGAGCAGAGGTCCATCAGTGGCTGTTAGCCACAAGGTATAGATGGAACACTACGTCTGGGGCAGTGATGCTCTGTGTTTTTGGCCCTGGTTATCACTTGGATGGAAGGCTACCAAGGAAGTCAAGGGTTGCTATGCAGTGGCAGGCAATGGCAAACCACCTCTGTCTCTTGTTATAAGTCAGCTGCCTCTTGATGACTTAAGGTTGCCAGGTCTGGGTTGGAAAATACCTGGAGACTTTGGGGGGTGGATCCGGGAGAGGGAGGGGTTTGGGGAGGGGAGGGGAGAGGCCTCAGCATGGTACAATGCCATAGAGTCCACCCCAAAACTTGACCCTGCTAATTTTTAAAAAAATTGTGTGGGCTTGGGCAGGCAGGGTGCGAGGCAAAGCTGAAGGGAGCTGCTGCTGCAGTTGCCATGACTTTCTGGAGGAGGAAAAGCATGGGAGAGCCAGGGCTGGTGAGTGAGTGAGTATGAAAGCCTGTGGCCGGTTGGAGGGGCGCTGATTGTCCGTTTCTGTACTCCTCTGAGGTCTGCGCCCTAGGTGGTCGCCTAATTTGGCCTAATGGTAGCACCAGCCCTGGCTGCTGCCAAAGCAACAGTTTTAAAAATCTGCACAGCCAATCAAATCCCCAATAGCCAATCAGAAACCTTGCGGAGCAAAAGCCTCACTTGGCCCTGCCCATAGAAAGAGGAGGAGGAGGAGGAGATTGGATTTATACCCCATCCTTCACTTGGAGTCTCAGAGCAGCTTACAAACTCCTTCCCCTCCCCACAATAGACACCCTGTGAGGTAGGTGGGGCTGAGAGAGCTCTGAGAGAACTGTCCTTGAGAAAACAGCTCTGACAGAACTATGGCTTGCCCAAGATCATCCAGCAGCTGCAAGTGGAGGAGTGGGGAATCAAACCCGGTTCTCCCAGATTAGAGTCCACGTACTTAACCACTACACCAAACTGGCTCTCAACAGTTGGCAAATGCCAGGAAAGGGGTCAGCAGCAGGCACCATAGGATGGATAAAAACTATGAGGATGGATCAAACCTGACCTGAATGGCCCGATCTCATCAGATCTTGGATGCTGAGCAAGGCTGGCCCTGGTTAGTACTTGGATGGGAGACCACCAAGGAAGTCCAGGGACGCTATGCAGAGGCAGGCAGTGGCAAACCACCTCTGTCTCTTGTCTGCCATCGCAAGCCTGCTGCCTTTCCACCATGTTAGGAACCCCTGGCTTAAGCCATTTAGTGCTACTTGAAATCCAGCTCCAAGCAATGCAGGGCACATTTCCCTAGATGCCCTTTTAGCCTCTTGCATTTCCAGGGAGCCAACTGGAGCTTTTTTTTGGAAAAAGAAACGACTGAAAATGCAAGAAGCAGCTACTGGTCTCTCCCGGCTACTTCCCTCAAACTATCTGCAAACCACCAACCATCCATCTTGATCATGAACGGATATTAACAAGAAAAAAAAGATGATTCCAGATGGGTCACTCTGTTAGTCTTAGCAGCAGAATGAAATGAGGAGGGAGAAATGTGGGGGTTGCCATTTCATCCTGCTCTTAACTTGTAATGTTTTCATGATGTATGCTGCCTTGAGCCAAGCGGGCAAGTGGGGTATAAATATTTTAATAAATAAATAAAAATATGAACCCAGCGATACTTTAAAGTCAAATAAAACATATTTAGCATAAGCTTTCGTTATCTGATGAAGTGAGATCTGGGTCACAAAAGTTTATGCTGGGAACACCTTTCGGTGGTCTTTTAATGCACCACTGGACTCCCAGCTTTATTACATTGAAAAAAAGAGAACTTCTTTTCAATTTATATCTCGGGGGGTGGGGGATTTCCACTCCCTGCTGCCTCCTTGTCCCCCAATCCCTGGTGGCCTTCAGAAATGTTCTTGCCAGGGACGCACTCTGCTTTTCAATGGGGTCTCTGAATGCAGCATCGGTGGGAAAGGCATGCGTTAGAAGGGAACCCGAGAAGGGGAGGATTTCTTGGCAGTCTAGACGGATGGTTTCCGAGCCAAAGGGCATAACCACTCAGCTAAAAACTTGTGCCTCCGGCAAGCACTCAGGATTATTTGACTCACTGCCCACTGAGGGCCAATTCACACGACCCTGGTGCCACCGAGAAGCCTGCCAGTTTTCAGTTTTCAAGGTATGGTACTGGCGAGCCAGCTGTATGAATGGCATACATCTGCATTTTTTGGCAACGTTCAGCCCCCGTTTGTGAGACCTGGTCACATGATCATGTAGGACTGTGCCACAAGGATGGCCTCCCAAGCATCCTTTGTCTGCCCCCCCCCCCCCGGCCGGTTCAAAATAATCTTTCAGCGCATACTTTGAAAGCACAATGCTCCTCGCATTTTAAAAGGAAAATCTTATGCGTGAGCATTTCTACAGTTAGGCGGAACAAGAAGAGGGACCCGCGATACTCGCCGGGGGGGGGGGGGAGTATTCCCCACAGCTCCCAGCCTGCAGAAGTAGGAAGACCTTATGGCTAAGGAGGAAGTGGCCACAGGCAAGCGTCCTCCCTTCCCCCAGCACTGGCGGTGAAGCCTGAGCGGCTCCCAGCCGCTGGGCCCGCCAAGCCGTCCCCCCTTCCCTGGCACCGAGGCCTGAGAGGCTCCCAGCCGCTGGGCCCACCAAGCCTCCCCCCCTCCAGCACTGGCTGGGAGCCGCTCGGGCCTGCCAAGCCTTCTCCCCCCCCCCCCCCCGGCAACGGCAGCAAGGCCTGTGCAGCTCCCAGCCGCTGGCCTGCCAAGCCTTCTCCCCTTTCCCCAGCAATGGCTGCCAAACACTGTTTCTAGTGCGTTCTCTGTGCATGCGCAGGGAACACTCTTTTACTTTTGGAGGGATTTAAGTATCCCCCATATGGTTTTTTTAAACTTTTCAGATTTGTCTGCCCACCTGGGGAGTGCCCCAAACGTGCAGAAAAGTCTCTTAGCCCCCCAAGTGCCCCCGATGTGCAGATTTAGATATCCACACAGAGGGGATGCCTTAGTTATTAGTATTTAGATGAAGATCCAGGCTCCGAGACCTGGGTTTGGGTCATCTGTAAGAAATGGCAGAAGACCAGTTATTGAATGTATTATATTTTTACTGGGGCGGGTAGGGGCTTCGTTGGATTTGCCGGTTTAAGAAGCAAAATACCTTGTGCGGGTCAATGGCTGCACCAAAGACTTACTGCGATGTCTAGATCAGAGATGTCAAACTCATTTGTTACGAGGGCTGGATCTGACATAAATGTTGGGCCAAGCCACGTGTGCCATAAAATGCCATGTACCAGAGATATAAACTGTATAAAGGACAGCAGCTGGTAAACTCAGAGGTGGTGTATCCTCACTGCAAGGCCCCCTGGGGTGGGAGGGGAGGTGCAGAGGAAAACCCACATGGGTGGACTGGAGAGCCCACGGTGCAATCGTGGGCAGATGCTCCCATGCTGCTTGACTGCTGAAGATGAGATTGTTCTGCTGTGCTGAAGCCACAATCACACACCCACCCCCCAGCAGTCTCCTGTTCCCTCCCTTGCACCAATTGCTCACAGGCCACATAAGAGCCCTGGACGGGCCAGTTCTGGCCCCCGGACCTTATGTTTAACACCCCAGGTCTAGGTAGTTTCAGAGGGTGGCTGTGTTGGTCTGCAGTAGAACACCTGGATTTGAGTCCAGTAGCGCTTTAGAGACCAGAAAGATTTTCCGGCGTTGAGCTTTCGAGAGTCAAAGCTTCCTTTGTCAGATACAAAGAGGGATGGAGATCCCTGTCGAAAGGTGGTAGTGGTGTTGCAAAGAAGGATCTCAAGATGCAAAGGTACAATGCACACAGAGATCACCTTTCCAGTTTATAGAGCTGCTGTGCCTAAATTTCTCCACAGCCAAAAGGGTCAATGAATGCATTGGTGGTCAAGCAGAGGCCAACAGGACTGAGTCCTGCACACCTTTTTATCATAAGCCCCCTGCCATAAGCAGGACTGACAACCTCCAGGTGGGGCCTAGAGATCTCCCAGGGACTTCGGTGGGGACTCATGCCATAGAGTCTACCTTCCAAAGCAGCCATTTTCTCCAGGAGAACTGACCTCTGACACTTGGACCCAGGAACTCTCCAGCCACCACCTGGAGGTTAACTACCACACAAACATGGAAATACAGCGGATAAAGTTATACAAAAGAGAAGAGTTTCCATTAGAAAAACGTGGATGGCATGGGCTCCAGACTAGCTGAAGCATGAACTAAAGGAGCAGTGACAACACACCCTAGGCTGCTTTGCCGTTTCTTTGGGCTTCATCAGACCGCTTTTCTTAGCGACGGAGCCAACCCAGCTCTGGTAAGATTCAAAATGACACACAAAGTGTACAGGTATATTCTAAATGGCTAAGAATAAGGGCTCTGCCATCTACTGCATGTTTTCTAATGGAAACTCTTCTCTGCGTCATGAAGGTGACTGCACCATTCTAAAGAGAGACATACTTTTCAAGGACTATCAGGTCACCATTCAACTGGTACAGATGTCATTTAAGCATAGTGGCAAAACCATTTGTTATGTGTATTATTTATGATTGTGAGTAGAACTGTATAAGAAGACAAGAGCATCAAGTGTGATTTGGACAGCGTGACAGACTATTTCGGTTATTTGTTTTCACCACCAGGAGGCTGGCCACCCCACCCGCCGAGATCCTTTTCCCTCCCAAATTACGGCCTCCCCTGGGCTCCACCCTAAATCCCCAGAAGTTTCCCAACTCGGAGTTGTTAACCCTATAATTCCTCGAAAACGTCTTCCTTTACCTGACGCACGGGTCCCCCTTTTCTTTGCTAACTTTAACGCGGGTCTGGAAAGCGGCTTTTCCAGAAAGGAAAGAGGCGCCTGCACGTGGCGGGGAAGTGGCTGAAGCCACTGGTGGTGGAGGAGGGTTGTGCAAAAGAAAAAAAAGTGCGTGGATTTCTGCAGCTCCACCTCTTCTGGCAAGGGAACCTGCGGGCTGCCAAGCTCCATTACCACGATCAACAGACAGTCTCAGCGGCGGTGGCGACGCGCTCGGAAAGAACACGCTCGGGGAGCCTGCTGCAGCCGCGAGGAGCCGCCTGCCTCTCGCGCGGAGCAGGCTGCAGAAAGCGACCCGCCTGGCGGGGCCGGATTTGTTCCCAAACCTTCCGGAGGAGCGGCGCAGCGCATGGATCCCGGGGCCCTTCGCGGCAGACGCAAAGCGAACTGAGCGCCACCGGTGCCCAAGTCTTGCTGCCTCCCCTTCTTGCCAGAGAGCTTTTCTTTTCTTTTTTGCAAAGGCGGCTGTTTCCCGGAGGCAGGTTGCAGAGTCCGCCGCGTGGGACTTGGGTTTTTAAGAACATTATTTTTTGGGTGGTTTTTTTTTGGCAATGCTGCGATCCTTGTGGCTCGTGGGGCTACTCGTAGGTAAGAGTCTCCGCGGAAGGTGGAACAACAGTTGCTGGTCGCCAGAGCGTTTCTAGTTGCGCGCTCTGCACCGGGAGAAATAGCTGGGCAACGGGCTGTTTTTTTGCTTAGGGACTCTCAGGTGATCTGGGAGGAGGGAGCTGCAGCTAAAAACCGGGCTACCCGCAGCCCTGAATGGGCGCCCAAGTCAGCAGATTGGACGGAGAAAATGTTGCGCCTTTTTTCGGCGCAGCTGCGCGGAGACAGGTTTGCGCGCGGGTAAAGTGTAGTAGGGGTCGTAGGCGGGAGTTTTGGAGTAGCTGGTTCCACTTCCAGGGCAAAATCCTATGCAGAGTTATTGCAGTCTAAACCAATGCTCCCTCTAAGCTGTGGAGTCTTGTGAGCAAAAATCCTACTTTGTGAGCTACTGGCATTAAAGTTGTGAGCGAGCGATTTGGCTACTGTATAAATTAGTTTGCTCTGGAGCCATCCTTTCCGAGCGAAGAGAAAAATGTGTGAGCCGGAGGCTAAAAAACTCCGAGATAGCTCACACTAACTCAGCTTAGAGGGAACATTGGTTGCATAGGAAACACTTCTTTATACAGCGGGTGATTGAAACGTGGCGTTTGCTGCCGGTAGGTGTAGTGATGGCCGCAGATATAGACGGCTTTAAAAGGGGCTTAGATACATTCATGGAGGACAGGTCCGTCGGTGGCTACTAGCCTTGGTGACTGATGGGAACCTCCACATTCAGAGGCAGTCAATCTCTGAAACCCAGAGCCAGGAGGCAACATCAGGGCAGGGTCTCAGCCTCTATGCCCTGTTGTTGGCCCTCCAGAGGAACTGGTTGGCCACTGTGTGAGACTGGATGCTGGGCTACATGGACCACTACTCTGATCCAGCAGGGCTCTTATATTCTTAAAAGTACACTCCCAATGTGGAGCGGCGCCTACTCGAGAAAGAGATTAACTTGGAAATGACCGTCAAGTGGGGCTTTTTTTTTTGACCTTGCATGGTCCATTTTACTGCTTGTGATTACTGGGCATTTAGGAGGTAGTCCGTTCTAGATTTAATCTGGAATACTTGGTTGCAGTCTTATGTGCACATGCTATGATGCAGGCCTTTTCTATATGCAGTCAGATTTGGGAGAGGCGTTGAATTCCGATGTGGGAGTACAGCGATGGCAGCAGCGGCAGACCACGCTTGAGTCCGCATGAGCGAACTTGCTCTGGAATACTAGGGCTTCCTTCTTCAGTTACCCCCTTGCATACTGAAATGGTTAAAGAGTGTGAATGGGCAACTCTGTATGCCTGAGGTGATCTTGGGTATGCAGCAGGACACAAGGAAACAGAACCAAGGAGGTAGCTTAATCAGTCTGGGATAAAAGGGCACCGCTCCGTCTCTTTCTTTCCTACTTTGCCTTCCACCCTCTCCGAGAGATCCTGGCAATATCATTCCTGCCCTTTGAACGCAAGCTTGTTTGAAAGGATATCCCCTCTGCAGTGGAGCAGAGCTGGAAACATGGGGAGCCGTCTCCAAACAGAGTAGTGCATCCTGCTGGGTTTCGTGCATCTGACTGCCACATGGATGGAGTCTCCTGGACTCCTCTCTGCGGCTTGTGCAAAGGCGCCCGGCCTCCCATCTCCATGCAGATGTGGTCTTTCCCTGTAAACCCCTGATTTCAGATGTTGGCAGAGACTGCATTTTAATTGCCATCAAGTCAAAGCTGACTTAAGGTGACCCAGCAGGGTTTTCAAGGTGAGAGACATTCAGAGGTTGTTTGCCATTGCCTGACTCTGTGTCATGACCCTGGTGTTCCTTGGTGGTCTCCCATCCAAATACTGGCCAGGGGCTAGCTGACCCTGCTTAGCTTCTGAGATCTGGCGAGATTAGGGTAGCTTGGGCCATCCAGGTCAGGGAACTAGTGCGGACGCAGTGGCAAGAAAGAGACACCGCTGCACACAAAGTCATTCTCTTTCTCTGGGGTGAACTCTATGGGGAACTCTATGGGGTGAACTCTGGGACAAGCCGTTTCTTGGGTTAAGCTTCTTTGAGCCCCAGCTCACATTTAAGCCCCTGCCCTTCCCATCTACCATAGTATCTCCATTAGTCTAAAGGTAGTTAAAACAACCAAGGAACTTTGCCTCAGCTTAAAGACCAACCAGTGTCTTGGGGCAGGAGAAAAGATACCTTTACGCATTTATCTCCTGTTTTGACATATTTATTGCTTTACTGTTTCTTCCCCTTAATTAAATCAAGACAACTGTTGACCTTATAACCTTAGTTTGTTATTTAGTTTGGTCTTCACATCTCTTAAAACATCTTCATCATGTTACATGTTAATTTGCTGTTCAGCCCATCTATAAGTTTGAACTCTTACCTTCGATTCCATTGTATTTGAAAAAGTGTGCATGCACACGAAAAACTCATCACTTGAATAAACCTTTGTTGGTCTTAAAGGTGCCACTGGACTCTGTTCAGCCCATTTTGTTAGGGGAAATTATTCTTTTCGATAGCCCTTTGGGGTATTTTTGAAGGCACTGGTCACGCCATTCACAGGTATTTTGCTGCAACAAACAAACTTCATGCACACCCATAGATGTGCTGGATTTCGAGTGAGACCACCTAGACTTTCGAGGTATGAGCTTTGGAGAGTCAAAGCTCCCTTTGTCGGATACCAGATGCCCTGGCTCTCCAAAGCTCACCCCCTGAAAACCTTGCTGGTCTCCAAGCTTTGACTCTCAAAAACTTATAACCTTCCCCCCCCCCCCCCCCCCCAAATCTTGTTGGTCCCAGAGGTGTTACTGGACTTGAATCTACCTCTTCTACGGCAGACCCGACATGGCTAGCCTGTGAAGCACGGAGATGTGTTTGGGGTTGGTTTGTATTTGCGATGGCAAGGAGTTTGCTCAGAGGAGCCAAGCATCCGTCTGCAACAGCTAATAAAAGATCCCCATTCATAATGAGGAAGAGCAGGCCGACTTGAGCCCCAAAGCACCTGAAGTTGGTGCTGATGGCAAAGGAAGAAAGCCGGGAAAGAAGGTTCTCGGTGCGCTTTGCAACCCCCCCCCCTCCACCGCCCAATAATTGCTCAATATTAGTTAAGCTGAAAAGAAGCGCCCTGGTGATCAGGACTGGGAAAGTTTCCATCGCTTTGATTTGGTTTTTCTCTTCTTGGCTTGCCTGGCAATGTTCTCCAGAGTTATTTGTGGCGTTGTAGCTCTTGACAGCCTAAATATTTTATTAATGCTGTAAAAGAACATTTAAAACACGTGCGCACAGGCATATGTACACAGAGACGTATATATAAAGGGGAAATATTTATTACATGCAAACAGATGGGCAGTGGCTTCTGCAGCTCCCAGGCGGTGTGTGTTACGGTGGCCATTCAGAATGTGATGGACGTCAGCGGAACAATCATCTGGAGACTGGTGGACTCACTTATCTGAAAAGTCACCTGAATGCAGTTGTCAGTATTTTGTGTGTGTGTGTGTGTGTGAGTGAGAGAGAGATGGGGGAACAGCTATCAGTTGAAAGGTTTCTGGAACCTACAATTGGGACAGCGTGCTGGGTTGTAGGGACTATATCACTCCAGTCTTGGGCCATCTACTTTGGCTCCCAGTTTGCTTCTGGGCAAAATTCAGGGTGCTGGTGTTGACCTTTAAAGCCCTATATAGATGAGAACAAGGCCAGCTCCTCCGGGGGGGGGGGGGGCGGGTTGTACAGTAGGCGAGGCTACCTTCTGGTATGCCCCCGCAGCATCCGCCAAAGTGCCCCTGCGTAGATCCCAGCTGCCTGGGTGCCCCGAGGGTCACTTCTCCTTCTCCCCTTCCCACAGGCTTTCCTCTCCAGCTGCCTGCAGCCTCCCTCCCTCCCTCCCTCCCTTGCCGCCCGTCCCCCCCAGCAGACACCCGTAGGCTCTTCTGTGAGGAGGAGCCCGTTGCAGGTCAGTTCGCCCAGGTCAGTTACTATTGCAAACAAAGGGGCAAGTCCGACAGCACTGTGACAGCCACCGCTGCCCCCCCAGGCCCTGCAAGCACGTGCTCCTCGCCTTCCCTTCCCCACCAACCATCCCCAACTCAGCAGAGCAAGCAGGGAGGGGGTGCGGGCGTGGGGGGGGCGAGAACCAGGCTCCCAACGGTCCCCCCAACACCCTTCCAAGCACAAAGAGGACCCCACCCAGGCAGGAAAAAGCTTCCCGAGTGCAGCAGCCCTTTAAAAGCCAACCCCCCCCCCCCCAAATGGTGGTCCGCCCAGCCACCCAGCCTGCCTCATGGAGTTTCCGCACTTTGGGAGGCGAGAGCTGCGTGCTTCTCCTTGCTGTGATCGGGAGCCGGGAAAGTGGGGGGAAGCAGCAGCCTGGCTTTTCTCCCCGCCCCTTCCGTGCCTTACCTCTGGGCTCCTTCCAGGAAGGGGCGCAAGAGGCAAAAGTGGCCAAGGAGCGCAGGGGGGGGGGCGGTTGGGAGTCTCAGGAGCCATCAAGCACATCAGGGCAAAGCCAGGTAAGGCCAGTGGGGTGCAGGCGCACAGCCTGGTGGGGCCAGAGTGGTGCGGCGCCACTGGAGCTCTTGTCAAGCTGGCACCCTCGGCAACTGTCTTAATTTTTGTCTATGACGGGCCAGCCCTGGATGATAGATGCAGCTCTTGTCACCCATCAGGTCACTTGGAGCCCCATCTGTTTACACATTACGGAGTACAGCGACTGGGGTCTCCAGCCTGTGTCCTTGTAGGTTCTCTTCAGTTCTTATGTACGTGGTGCCTGATTCGGATTGCAGCTGTGGCATATGAGGAAAAAGGGTTTCTGACTTCCCCTCTGCACGGTTTTCTTGACCTGCAGCGGTCCCAGGAGTGCACTATTTAACCAATTGGAGAAAACCACATGTACACTTCTGGGTTTCCCCAACAGGCCAAATAGCACCTTTCCAAGATCATTTCAGGGTTAGCAAAATGTTGCATGTGAGGATGCTGAAGTCCCTTCTCCATGCACACTGCAGTTGTGATCTGAATTGGGCCCCATATGCACAGGAATGGAGGAAATACCTGCAAGTCACATGTGACTATTAACCAGGACACAGGGTATGTGGATCCCAGATCCTGCCTGTGTACTTGGTACTGCAGGAAGAGACCAAGAAGCCGTTCTTGGTAATTGTGCAACCGGAGTTGATCTGCACATGCTGCTGTTTGTTTGCATCAGTGTTTCCTCTGTACTGTTTACTCACGTACTTAAAGTATTTATATGCCATGCTGCAGCAAAAAAAAAAAATCACTGTGGTATCTGACTAAGTATAAAATGCAAGTAACAAAAATGAGCGCAGATTACAGTAGCCCTTTAAGCAGCACAAAATGCAAGTTCAGACACCCCTCAGTCTTTTAAAAGGTCAGCTTAAAACCTGACTGAGATAGCCCAGGCTAGCCGGATTGGGTAGAAACTTGGAAGCTAAGTAGGGTCAGCCTTGGTTAGTATTTGGATGGGAGACCTCCAAGGAGTACCAGGGTCACTCTGCAGAGGCAGGCAATGGCAAACTGCCTCTGAATGTCTCTCGCCTTGAAAACCCTACAGGGTTTCCATTAGTTGGCTGCAACTTGATGGCAAAAACAAAACAAAAACACCAATAATTCACCACGCAATCTTGTGCAAAATTACTCTAGTCTTAATCAGTTGACTTCCTCTGCTTGGATTGCACTTTTAGAATTGAAGGGGGACCTGCGATACTCGTGGGGGGGGGGGAGTATTCCCCACAGCTCCCAGCCTGCAGAAGCAGGAAGGAGGAAGCGGCACCAGGTAAGCCTCCTTCCTCTTGCCCCCCCTTCCCTCCCCGAGGCTGTGCGGCTCACCGGCCTGGCGAACCTGCTCCCCTCCCTCCCGGACAATGGCAATGGCAGCAGGGCCTGCCACGCGCCAAGCCTGCTCCCCTCCCTCCCCCTCTCTCCCAGACAATGGTGGCGGCGGGGCCCGCCACCTGCCAAGCCTGCTCCGTTCCTTCCCTCCTAAACAACGGTGGCGGCAGGGCCCACTGCGCGCCGAGCCTGCTCCTCTCCCCCTCCCTCCCGGACAACAGAGGTGGCGGCGGGGCCCGCCATGCACTGAGCCTGCTCCCCTCCCTCTTCCTTCCCTCCTGAACAACGGTGACGGCCTTCTCCCCTCCCTGATAGCAGCGGCAAGGCCTGCCGCCCACCAAGCCCCCCCAACGGCCAAAGCATTCTCTGCACGTGTGCAGGGAACGCTTTTACTTTCCGGGGGATTTAAATATCCCCCAAAAGTTTTTTTAACTTTTAGGATTTTTCTGCATATGTGGAGACTCCTCCACGTGTGTAGGAAAATCTCCTTGCTCCCCAAGTCCCCCCCCCCCCCCCCCGCGGGGATTTAGATATCCACACGAAGGAGGCCACTTCAGATTTAGTATATAGGTAGCAACACCAACAGATGAAGGATTCCCCAAAAGGGGGCAATAACAGCATAAAACGCCTGGCAAGACAAGAGAAACGTAATTTGCCATCCTAAGTAGAGAAAGTAGCAACACTCTTCTAAAGCCATCCACTTCAGTGGACCTAGAAAAGTATAATTTTGCTTAGGATTGCAGTGAAGCATATCCTAGTTTCTGGTAGCTGGAAAAAGTAAAAAGTCAAGGACAGAAACTGTTAACAGTGTAGTAAAGCAAAAGGAAGTTCTCATTATCTCATTTCAGTCAGTGTCTCCTCTCTGTATTTGACATTATCCAGAAAGGGATGAAGTAGTACAGAAATCTGCAACAACTTTCCCCCAGAAGCCGTAGTGAGAGGAAGTTGTGCACCGCAGGCCTCTTTCGAATGGTTTCCAGTTCCCTGGACAAAAACTAAGCTTCACCTTGATGCTAACAGACTGCAGGGCTATCAGTAGATCTGGATTATTATTATTTTTCCCCCTGTCAACCTTCATGAGTATCTGGGATCTAATGAAGTCAGGCTAACCTGGGCTATCCAGGATACTGAGCTAAAAATGTATGTTATCATAGAACTCTTTGGCACTACATCACTGCCACATACTAAGTATTGGATTTGACATTGACAAAATTAGCTACGTGAAACCCATATCATGTCACTTGAATCCCTGAGAACACTACTATCTCAAGTTCCTTTCTCTAACCGATTCAGAATCTGAACTATCCCTCGCTTTTGATTCTGAAATTTCAGTGTATCTCCCATGGCCTTTGGAGAAACGATGGTTTTCCATGGACTTCGGAGAAATGAAGTTTACCATGAATCGAAGTGAGCTTTGCTATAATCTCAAGTTAGCTGGTTTGTTGACTTGGCGTGTCTGTTTCCAAACATAGGTCAGGAATGGGATCAGATGGCCCGAGTGAGGTGAAATGAGTTTAGTGACTGAGTTCCAGGTAGTGGTGAGAGGGTGAAGATGATTAAGAGGTTGGAGCACCTTTCCTGTGAGGACAGGAGAAAAAGTCTGAAGCTTTTCAATTTTAGAAGAAGAGTTGTTTTTAATAACCTTGCTTTTCTCTACCCTAAGAAGTCTCAAAGCGGCTTACGATTGCCTTCCCTTCCTCTCCCCACAACAGTCACCTTGTGAGGTAGGTGGGACTGAGAGAGTTTTGAGAGAACTGTGACTGGCCCGAGGTCACCCAGCAGGCTCCGTGTGGAGGACTGGGGAATCAAACCCGTTTCGCCACTCTTTACCGCTACACTACTCTGGCTAGAAACAAACGACAACTAAAGGGGGATGTGATAGGAGTTTATAACGTTATGCATTGAGTGGAGAAAGTTGATAAGAGAAAACTTGTTCTCCCTCTTCCATAATACCAGAACTGGGGGGCACCCAGTGAAGTTGATGGCCAATAGATTCAGAAGAGCCACAACCACAGATTCAGGACGAACAAAAGGAATTATTTCTTTATTCAGTGAGTAATTAAACTGCGGGATTTATCACCATAGTGATGGCTGAAAGAGAAGATGGCTTTAAGAGGGAATTAGACAGAGTCGTGGATGGTGTGACCATCGATGACTGCTGCCCATGGTCGCTGAGAGGAGCCTCCGTTTCCTCTGAATTCCAGTGCTGTGCGGCAACATCAACCTCTGTGCCCTGCTTATCAGGCCTCCAGGGCAACTGGCTGTCCACTGCAGTGTTCACTCTAAGCTGAGTTCTTGTGAGCTAGCTCACATTTTTTTAGCCTCTGGCTCACACATTTTGGTCTCAGCTCAGGAAGGATGGCTCCAGAGCAAACTGATTGATGCAGTAGCCAAATCACCTGCTCACAACTTTCATGCCAGTAGCTCACGAAGTAGAATTTTTGCTCACAAGACTCCATAGTTTAGAAAGAGCATTGGTCCACTGTGTAAGAAAGATTGTCGGACTAGGCGGGTCACTCTTACGATCCAGCAGGGCTGTTCTTGTGACTGCAGAAGGCCAAAGAAGAGCAGTTTGCAGTGGTCAAGGTAGGGGATTTTTAGAGTGTGCAATGGGAGAAAGGAACCATATTTTCATAAGGTTGAGCAGGAAGAAAGGACATGACTATTGGTGATGGACTGAACATGAGGAACTAAGGTCCTTTCCGCATCTGCCTGCCCCTCCAGATTTTCTCAGTGTTCGAGTTGAGGCAATTTAAGTCCATGACAAAACAGCATCCAGATAACCCGGGGCAACAGCAGGCTGAAACCGGGCTGACCACTGAAGGGAGGTAATGTAATGCAGAATGGCTCCTGCTGCTCTTAACCACTATACCAAACTGGCTAATTCAGTAAAAATACATAGACATACAACATCAGAACAAGGCAGAGGATCAGACAGCAGAAGAAATGGATTGCAATGAAGCAAGATAGGGCCTTCAGCAGCCTGGGCAATAATCACTTGTATGTCTTTGGGTTATCACAAAACATTAGTCTTTGCATTGCTATATTTTTGACACAGCTGTTATTCTGGAATTTGACAGGAAAAGATGCAAGTTCATATTGGAGAAAGTAGAACTTTCCCCCAATCTTGAGTTAGAATAGGTTGGACAATGTAATTCTTTCCGGGGAAAAACTTGGATAAACTTTTCCATTTCCCCCCTGATGGCTCTCTCCCATTTCATCACGGTGACCCATGTGCCCCGGTGAGTTCATGGGCATCATTGCATTGCCAGTTGAGAACTGCAGTATCATTTTATAGAGGCTGAAAGCAGGACATTGCCTTCTGCCATTCCCAGTGTCAACCTCCAATCATCTTTCCCAAAATGCACTTGGTTGAGGAGGCTCCGGGATGGCGAGAGGTCTCGAGGCAGGATTGAGGAGAAAAGCAGGGCTCAAACACCCAGACCCTACTACCATCTTGGGAAATGCCCACCCTGGCACACATTCAGTAGCTGTGCAATTAATGTGCATGGGCAACAGACACAAGATAATCTATTCCAGAGGTGTTGAACTCATTTGTCATGAGGGCCGGATATGACACAAATAAGACCTTGTGTGTCATAAAATATAATGCCAGGGAACGGAGATATAAACTTTATAAAGGACACAAACACAAAGATCTTTTTTACTAAACACAAAAACATGCTTAAAACATTAGCACTCTTGCAATATTTTGTTTATTTAACAGTCTCTGATAACTGACACCTCTTGCTCTGAATTGTTGCATCAAAATGTCTGTGCTGTTGCAATCTTGAGTATGCTGTTCAAGTGTGTATCTGTAAGCTGCAAACCTGCTTTTGATTTATTGACATTCACCACAGAAATCTCATGCTCAGAGTTCTGAGTCTAAGACCCAGGGGAAAACATGAAATGGCTGAACGACTGAGAGAGTCTGGCAAAGCAAGCTATGATGCAGCAGCAGCAGCAACAGAACTGGAAGTAGGAGATGGCTGATAGAAGCCCTCTGGGGGCCTGATTTGACACCCCTGTTCTATTCCATCTAATGAAGCAGTACTGTTCCATATAATGAAGCAGTACTGTTGCTTGGGAAAAATTGTCCATAGGCATTCACATTTTAAACAACCTCTTCTTTCATGCTCTCCTCTGAAAACAGTACAAAAGTTAAAACACTAGCATCCAACTTAAGGGGCTTATGTACTCTTCCAAGAGGAGGCTTGATTGGGTAGTAGGCAGTGAGAGATTCTAGAAGTGCACATATACTAATACTCAATGTAATCCTCCAAAGGAGTCCCATTTATTTCAGAACAGTTGAGCTAGTCGCATCGGTCTAAGGGCATGGAGTTTTGAAAAAAAAAATGCCCAGGTGATTTCTGGGTTGCCAAGATTATTTGTTGCAGATGGCATGTTCATCTTGCAAGCCTCATCATGTGTGCAGTGTTCCCTCAAACTTGGAAGATGTCCAATAGATTTGTTCATTTGTTCTGTTAGCACATATATAGTTTTGTTGACTGTTGGCCATTTTTCAAATGCTTAGGTAGTTTTACAGTAATTGATGGGAGTTCTGTGGGCAAGCAAGGGGTCAGTGGCAGACCTCTTCTGTACACGTGCCTATGGAAGAGCTGCGTTTGGGCACCTGGATGGCTGAATGTGGACTGAGCATACATGGAAATCTCATTTTGCATTCAGAGCTGGACAGCAGCTCCGAGAAGAAGGGGGAAACAAGCGCTTTCCGTAATGGATCTGCTTGTTATAAGCTGGCCAAATTCATACACCGAGTTAGGAAATTCCAAATTTCGATGATGACATCATTCATCCATGCATTACATTTTCCAGTGTGACTATCACTCTTTTCTGCCTTGGAGAGGTATACAGAAGCATATCCCCCTGCCGGCTCAGGATTCAATCAATAATGGCTATTGTATACTTTCTTAAAACCAATCCAGTCAAAGGAATTCCCATTCTTATTTTGTGTTTTTATGTTGTGGCAGGGTTGATGTTGATACCATGTGTGGCTCAAAGATGTCTATAAGGTGTGTCTTCTGAGTGTAAAGATGGGCCTGATTCCACCAGACCAGAGCGAGAGTAGAAAAAGCCCTGGCCCTGATCGAGGCTAAGTGGATGTCCTTTGGGCCAGGAATAACCAGTAGGTGTTGATCCAGCGAGCGCAAGGCTTTTCTTGAAAGTTAAATGGTGCAGGAAAGGCATTTGCTGGGGTAAACTAGTGAGTGGGAGTGGCGCTCAACGCTCCTTTCACCCTTGCATTCTCCAGTAGAAATGGTTCTTTCAGCTTTGTTTTTGTTGCCATCAAGTCAAGCTGACTTCTGGTGACCCCTAGCGAGGCTTGAAGCCAAGGGAAGTTCAGAAGTGGCTTGCCATCACATACCTCTGCATCACAACCCTGGTATTCTTTACTTCTTATTGTTTTTACAACCTAAGTCATAACCAGCAAACCCTCATCCCACGGGAGGAGAAGCGTTGGTATTCCTTGGAGGTCTCCCATCCAAATACTCGTCAAGGCTGGCCCTGCTTAGCTTCCAAGAGCTGATGAGATTGGGCTTGCCCGGGCTATCCAGGTCTGGACAGCTTTTTAAAATCATGTTTCTCACTTCTCCCTCCCCCGAGTTGGCTTCTGCAGCCAGGAAGGAGCCCAGTTGGGTGTGAAAACCACTCAGGGAAGGAGGGGGCTATAACTGGAGGGTGTGGGGAGGAGTTACGCACCCCCAGTCACCATTTCTTTGGATTCCAAAACACAAGATTTGTCAACATAATGTGCTATTTTCTGAGATCAGCATAGCTCCAGCTGGCGGTACTGAGCATGTTTAAGAGATGCTGTGATCACATCACTTGGACATGTTGTAGTAAAATTTAAACGTTTTGCCAAGTGATTATTTTGCTGTAAGGAAAGCTGTTGTTTAAAGCAAGGACACCCAGAAAAAATACCACTTCGGCTCGGGAGTGAAGTTAGCTGGTTCTGCACATCCCAGCTTTCCAAGGTGGTGTTTAGACGTTAACTACACAGAAATGTGAGTGGACATGAGATCAAAGACAGGGCTTCAGTGAGCCGAATGCATCCATCAAACAAGGATAATAGCATTGCTCCCAGGTTTTTTTGAGCACTAGGTTCCTGTTCGGGGAAAGTTCAACAACACAGTTATGGGAGAGTGGTATCTTGTGGGCAGAGGAAGTTGCCATTCTTCCATGCCAGTGCGTATGCTAACTTCACAGGCTAATTCTCAAGATCCCTCATGAAAGGGCAAGCCACTTAGAAGAACTGTATCACACGGATCCTTACTTTGCCCAGTTTCTATTGAAAGTGTGCAGGCAGAAATATTAGAAACCAGAAGGGTGATTGAATAAAGTTTCCTGTGGTTGGGACTCAGGTGCGTGTGGGATTTTAGTGTTCCGGATACTTTCTTGTCCACCTTGAACATCTGAGTTAAATTATTGGTCTTCTCAAGGTTAGAATTTTCTGCTCTGACTGGCAGCAGCGTGCCAGAATCTCAAGTGGAGGTCTTTAAAAACATAAGAAGAGTTTTGCTGGATCAGATCAGTGTTCCATTTAGTACAGCAACCTGTCTCACACAGTGGCCAAACAGTTTCACTGAAGGGTCAGACAAACAGGGAATAGGGACCAAGGCCTTCCTCCAGTGTTGCCTTCTAGCACTGGTATCCAGATATTCACTGCCTCTGAATGTGGAGGTTCCCTTTAGTCACCATGACTAGCAGCCAGCTTCCATGAATTTTAAAGCTATCTTATGTTTGTAGCCTTCACTACACCCTTTGGCCGTAAATTTCTCATTTTAATGTGAGAGCCAGTTTGGTGTTGTGGGTAGGAGTGCAGACTCTTAATCTGGAAGAACCGGGTTTGATTCCCCAGTCCTCCACATGCAGCTGCTGGTGTGACTTTGGGTCAGTCACAAGTTTTTTCCAAGCTGTTCTCTCACCAGCAGTCCTCGAAAGAGCTCTCTGCCCCACCTACCTCACAGGGTGTCTATTGTAGGGAGGGGAAGGGAAAGGGATTGTAAGCTGCTCTGAGACTCCTTCAGGTAGTGAAGGGCAGAATATAAATCTAATCTCCTCCTCCTCCTTCTCCCGTCGAGTAAATAAATACTTTGTCTGCCTTGAATCTGTTGCCCATCAACTTCATTGGGTGCCCTGAAGTTCAGCTACTACCTGATCCTAGGGATCTCAGAGGCTGAACCTGGAGTTTTCTGCATGCAAAGCAAATGCTCTACCACTAAGCTACAGCTCTGGTCTAGCAGACCCAGACTGGGGAATTTGAAAGATTCATACAAACCACCCACCTCTGCTTATGGCCCTCCCTCCTGTTGTCAGTTTGACTGGCACCGACACTTGTTGGCTTTTGGGTGCCAAGTAAACAGAGTTATTTTCCTGGGCTTTTAATAGTTTCAGTGGCCTTTAATATATTCAAGATGCTACTTTGAAGTTTTCTGGTGTGTACTTTTTATTCTTGGTATTGTTCTGTCTCTGCCAGTGTGTTTTCAGTGTTGTTGAGAGCTGTCTCAAACGCTGTAGCTAAGAGGTGGGGTATGCATATTTTAAATAAGCCAGTGTTTTCTTTGAGTTGTATGATTGATATCGAGTATAGGATTCAGCCGTTCTTGGTGGAAAAGTGGGAGGGAGACCCCCATTATGTACATGAAGGCTCTTCATAATAAGCCAATTGATCTTCATAATAAGCCAAAGTAGACCTTCAGGCATCTTGAGAACCCGAGTGTGTTGCGTGCATTTTTCCCTGGAAAGCTGGCCATACCGTCAGCTTCAAATAAGTGGGTAATGTAACGGATAGCAAATTTCTGGCTCTAGACCTCTGGGCTTCATTGAACTGTTAAGGACATCTTTTTAGAATTAGGAAGCTGGAGACTTTGGTTTTCGGCAACATCCTTGCCCAGCCATAAAGCACGAAAATCAGGAAGTTTGTACATATGTTATGTTGGAACCTTCTCAAACGGGAGTGGGGGGGTGGGGCGGAGTAATTTTTGAAACGTGTGTGTATTTTCTTGCATTGTGGTCCTGTGATCACCTTTATATTTACAGTTGCCCGAGTGTTGACTTCTCTATGGCATCAGGTACTTGTTTAATGTTATTGATAACCCTAGGCACTGAGGAGCACAAATCCTTTAGGTTATTGCATTAGGACTTGGAGGAAAACCTGCCCCTGCTGTTTACTTGGCCCCACTGTGCTCTTTAGGGGCAAGACAGAAGCACTGGATAGGGATCATGGCTAGCATAACCAGTCAGATTCCCTCTCAGAGACCATTTCCGCAGTAGTGAAATTCCCCGCATTGATGTCTTTAAATCTGCATGTTATGTGAAATTTTCCGCAGTACATTTTTTCCTCACCAGGTGCAAACCCAACGTTTTCTCCTCCTTTCTTTGCGTTTTCGGAATCCCCAGTTTTAGCGAGTTCCGAAAATGTGGGGAAAGAAGGAGAAAAATTCAGGTTTGCACCTGGTGAGGAAAAATCTACTGCGGAAAATTTCACATAACATGCAGTTTTTTAAATGTCAGTGTGGGGAATTTTACTACTGCAGAAATGGTCGCACTGTTAAATTTTATTTCTGCCAAGGAAGGCAGGTTCAACCCTCCTCCATTTATCTTCACCACAGCCCTCTTGAGGCAGATGAACGAAGGAAATGAAAGCAGCATGTGATGCAGAGGGGAATCTCTGGTCCAATGTGGGTTTCGTAAAACAATGGAGGGAAAATGAAATTGACGGAAATCCTACGAAGATGGAGGTCCTATGCCTGAGTTGGAGTGGACCAGGGGTAGGGATCCCTCTCCCAGTCTTCGATGGGGCACCGCTGGTGCCAGCGTCAATGGTCAGGAGTTTGGGAGTGCTCCTGGACCCCTCGTTAACGATGGAGGCCCAGGTAGCAGCCACTGCAAGGTCAGCTTTCTATCATCTACGGCTGGTCAAGCAGTTGGTTCCCTTCCTTGAACGCAACGAACTGCCTACAGTGATCCATGCTTTGGTCACCTCAAGATTGGACTACTGTAATGCTCTCTACATGGGGCTGCCCTTGTACCAAATCCAGAAGCTGCAGCTAGTGCAGAATGCGGTAGCGCGGCTGTTGATGGGCCTTTCTGTGCAGGAGCACATCCAGCCCATGTTAAAAGCACTGCACTGGCTGCCTATAGCATACCGGATAAGGTTCAAGGTGCTGGTGCTTACCTATAAAGCCCTATATGGCTTATGACCTATCTACTTGAAGGACCGCCTCTCTGCATATGTTCCCCAGCGAGCACTTCGGTCTGGTTCCCAAAATCGTCTGGCCCTTCCAGGGCCGAAGGAGGCTCGGCTGGTGGGTACAAGGGCCAGGGCCTTTTCTGTGGCAGCCCCGTACTGGTGGAATGAGCTCCCGGATTACATCAGGGCCCTGCGGGACTATCTACAATTCCATAGGGCCTGCAAGACGGAACTCTTCCACCAGGCTTTTGGGTAAAGGCCGCCTAACATTGAAATCTGTATCTGGCCCTGGGCCGATTTTATCCACCAGTTTGTGGCTGTTCCAAGGTTACACCTGGGTGCTGCATTGAGTGACTAATTGAAAATACGCCATATGATGTTTATGTTGTTTTTAAATCTTTTAATGTTTTAAACTGTGTATGTATTATCGTTGACTTGTTGTTAGCCGCCCTGAGCCTGCCGTATGGCAGGGAGGGCGGGATATAAATCTCATGAAATAAATAAATAAATAAATAATAAAAGCCAATGCAGAATCAGCATTAAATTGCCTTGACTCGAACACTGAGAAAATCCAGAGTGGCGGGCAAATGTTGTTCCTTGGTTGTTGACTTGTCCAATTTTTTTCCGCTCTTCAGCATTCCATTCAGACTTTCAAATCCAACTGGCCTATGCTGAACAGGGGGAAAAGAGAGTGGGCTCTTCTCCTGTCTGTCACACAGATACCAGGGAAAAGCATGGGGGAAACTTCCATGTGGAGGCTCCATTGCACTTGCAATGGCAGTTTGAGTAAAGTGCAGAATTGCTCATGTGCGGAAGCACCCGGTGTTGCAGAAAAGCCTCTGAGTCCCTCTGATTTTATTGGGATTTATTGCTGACTGTGTACGCTTCGAATTGCGCCCTACAACTGTCTGGCTTATATAAATGCCATTGGCTGCAGTGTGGGGGGATTCTGAAATACGTTGAAGCCAAACCTGCTTCCAGATTTTGTTCTGCCAAATGTGGCCTCTCCTAGGACAGGGTTCCAGCATTGGTTTTCTTCCTAGCAATTTTTGGTTTTGGAAAATCTCCTTACTCATCAATCTCCGCTTGTGGAGAAAATACATGAAAACCACATTCTATTACTTTTTGCTTGCATCTCCCCCCACCCCCCACCCCCAGCCTTTAGTCTGTTTTATTCGAATCCTGTTTTATCTGTATCCCAGTATCCGGAACTTACCCATAAGCTATCATTAGAATGAAAGACAAACAGCTTCAGATCACAGGATCCTAAAAGAGTATATTAATCACTGATATTTTACTGTATTTGAAATGTTGATTTTTTTTTGAACAATGAAAGCACAGAGCACATATGAATAGAAATGCTTTGTCCAAATTAAACATGAGCAGCGGCTTTTTTAGCTTGGAAAGCTTCAGGGATTATCAGTTCCGTTAAAACTCATCTCTGTCTGAGATAATTTCACACATCTGTTCATCTTCATTTGGGCTCGATTGAGTCATTTTTCAGATTCAAAATGAGAAGCATAAAGTGACATGGAAAGATTCTTTTATGTTAAGGCAATCTGGATTGCATAAAAAAAAAAGCTGGTGCCGCATATTGGAATTTCTGCATTTTAATGAAAGAGTAGAGGTAGAATTTTTGACTGTGCTGCTGGTGACATTTCCAAGAACTCATGGTTGCTTGTCAAGTGAGGTTCTAAAGGCTGGACGCAGTAGCTTGGCATTCAGAGAAATCTGACTGGTTATTGCTATTATGTTGGGTATGGCGCATGTAGCTTTACCTCCATCATCAGGGGAAAAATACAGTACAAACTCAGCCATTCTTTACCAGACTCCCTTGCGAGACTCGAAATTTGTCAATGATAGATGGCTATTTAGATTTCAAGGAGACGTTGTACAGATACGTAGTTAGCTCAAACAGAAGTTAATGACTTGGGATTAGCCATGCTTAATTTCAAACTGAAAGGTACTCTCGGGCTTTGAGTGGGCATTGGCGCCTCCTTGCAGGATCGGGGCACCCGAAGAGGGGTGAGAAAGCAAAAGCATCATGTTTAAGGGGTTTGTTGGGTTCGTGGTTCAGTAAATGGATGGAGGGTCGTTCTGGGAGAAGATTGTGGGGGAGGGAGACAGCAGGGAGAGGTCAAAGAGGACCAGGAAACAAGACAGGCGCGGACATGAATGAATGGGAGATCTTTGTGTATGAGGATGGGGTGCACTTTGAGACGTTGGGCGATTCTGCATTTGCTCCACCTTTTCTCAGCTGGGAGGAAAAACGCCGCTCAAAACCACATTCAGATACACCAGGCCAAAGCCGTACTGACTGCAAAGTCACCCCTGAATGGCCATAAAACGGCCATTAAATCTATGCAGAAGGTACTATAAAATCCGAGTGTTGAAGAAAGCAAAAGCGGCATGGAGTGTGGAAGCCACCATAAAATCTGATGATCAAAGGAAATGAAAGCAGCTTGCAATGCAGAGGGGGATTTCTGTTCCAAGGTGGGATGTGTAAAAACAATGGAGGGAAAAGCCAATGCAGAATCAGCCATAACTGTAATTGGGAAGAGGCCGTGTAGGGACCAGAGGCGGCCATTCACCTATTGAACTATGCAGCTATTGAACTGGTCCCTGTAGCAGTTCCGTTCACAGAAGCCTGTTCGGCAACAATTAGCAGGTAAAGCATTTCAAGGTGGCGGGGTGGTGGTGGTGGTAAACATTTATTACCTGCCAGTTGATGCATGCTAAAGCAGCTGTGCTTCAAAAGGTTGGCCAGATATGAAGCTGCCTTATACTGAATGAGACCCTTGGTCCATCAGGGTCAGCATTGTCTCCTCAGGCTGGCAGAGGCTCTCCAGAGTCTCAGATGGGCGGTCTTTCATGTCACTTTACCACCTGGCCCTTTTTGTCTTTTTTTTTAAAGCTGAACATGCCAAGGATTGGACGTGGTATGTCCAGCTTAATTGTAATCCTTCATTTCCTGTCTGAGACAACTGGAGAGATGACAGTACAGTAGTTGTTGTGTCCACTGACTGCCGCATGGCGCCAGCGATAGCAGACCTGAGCTTGGCACCTAGGACAATAGGGGCCAAGGGTTCTAGGATCTGCGGAACCCACCATTGAGATGTAGGCGGGAAATTCAAACCCCCCCAGTAAAACTATACGTGGGACCAGGGGTGTGGGTCGGGGGTTGTGTATATAGTTGGCCTTTTGGCTGGTTAAGCCATGCTTGTTTTAACCCAATAAACCTAAGAGCTGATCACTAAGCTGTCTCACTCATCCATGGCGTCGAGAACTCAGTACTTCATAGTCAAGCAGTATCCAGGATGTGGGGATCACCCCAAACCGGAAGTGTTTCGTTTCTCTCTAGTCTGCCTCTCTCTTCGCTCTGAGCAGCTATATTTTGCCACTGAAACCGCACCCTAAGAGCTCAGCTGAAGTCATCCTTGGCAGGTGCCCCGTTGAGATCACGTCCAGCTGCCAAGTTGTGCCCAGAACAGCTTTTTAGGATTCATCCATAGTTATAAAGCTTTAATTTAGAAGTAGGGAGGCTGAAAGAGAATCTATAAATGTGGAGTTCACACACTGCTCAGAATGTTCTGCTTTTGCCATACAGTGGTGTTTTTGCATTGGTCTTTTGGGGTCTGGGACCGAAGAGGAATTAAGGGGTGTTGCGTGAACCCTGGGAAAGTCAGAACTCTGTTTCCTCCCAGTGACGGGCCTTCTTGGAAACCTTGCCCTATGATTAAGAAAGCCTCTTTTGCTACTCCTAGGAAGGCAAGAGCCGGTATAGGGTAATTTAGGAAAGGATTGCTGTACTGCTAAGAGTTCTCATCATAACAGTTGGTGAACTGTAGTTGGCTCAAAGCTCTGGGAGGTCCAAATCTCACCCTTACTCTGGTCTCACTATATTAAGGCAAGCCACTGTCTTTCAGCTTCAGCCCACACCCCGTCTGCAATATGGGGATACCTTATAGGATTTTTGTGAAGGAGGAGGAGGAGGAGGAGATTGGGTTTATACCTTGTCCTTCACTCGGAGTCTCAGAACAGCTTTCAAACTCTTTTCCCTTCCCCTCCCCACAACAGACACCCTGTGAGGTAGGCGGGGCTGAGAGAGCGCTGAGAGAACTGCCCTTGAGAGAACAGCTCTGACAGGACTATGGCTTGCCCAAGGTCATCCAGCAAGTGGAAGTGGAGGGGCAGGGAATCAAACCCAGTTCTCCCCAATTAGAGTCTGTGCACTTGAGCACTACATCAAACTGGCTCTCAAGCTAATTACAAGCTAAAGAACATCAAGTGTATTAACTGTGGAAAGAACTGTATGTATGTAGAGAAGTAGTAGTTTGGATTTAAACCCCACCTTTCACTCAGAGTCTCAGAGCGGCTTACAATCTCCCTTCCCCTCCCCCACAACAGACACCCTGTGAGATAGGTGGGGCTGAGAGAGCTCTTTCAAGGACTGCTCGTGAGAGAACAGCTCTGAGAGAATTTGTGACTGACCCAAGGTCACACCAGCAGCTGCATGTGGAGGAGTGGGGACTCAGACCCGGTTCTCCCAGATTAGAGTCTGCGCTCCAAACCACTACACCAACAAGAGGGGTCCTGTTCCCCTTTTCTGCACTTTGTCCCTCTTGCTTTGGCTTCTGTCCCTCTCACTGATCTTCCTCTGTTTACTGGTGCCCACCATCTTCCTCCTCTGACTCCTCCTCCGTAGTCTCATGACCAGTGGCCTACAAGAGGCACAGGGGCCTCAGCAACGTTTTGTGGGGCTGCGCAGGAACCACCAAACGGCAGCAACGATCTTGCAAAGTAGTGTCAAGGACAACACCCAATGGTTGTTGAGGTCTCGAGTGATGTTTGTACAGATGCCCATAGATGCAGTTCTTATTTCACCAGAAACAAATGATTGTATCTGTTCCCTCAGCATCTTCTGATGTTGCATCAGAAATCACCACCACGGTTTTTCTTTTTGGCAGGAATAAAAAGAATCACAACTCCTAGGTCTACAGGCAGTGGTTCTTTTACTCATAGCTCACAAGGTGTAAATGGGTCATAATTCCAGTAGTCACACACAGCTAATGTGGGTTACCACCAGAGGGAAAAGTGGCTCCTTTGCTGGGAAAATGGGGAAATAAAGCTAATTTCTGGTGAAAGAACAGCTGTGTCCAGGGCTTTTTCCCTGGGGGAACACTCCAGAATGGAGTTCCGGAACCTCTTTGACAAAATTCTTTTAAAAATGTTAAAAAGTTCATGAGTTTTCAGTATACAGATTGAAAACATCATTTCCCTCTTGAGAGTTCCGGCACCTCTTTTTCCAAAAAAAAAGAAGGGGGGGGGGGAAAGCCCTGGCTGTGTCTTTGGACACTTTCATAAACAAAGCTTTTAAAAAATTATTGTTCCTATCAGGTTGTAATGTTGTGTGGGAAGAAAGTCCAGGTACAAATGAAGTAAATAAATAAATGTGAATTTAAAACTTAAATTAGTCAGAACAGAAAATCGCATTACAAAATGTGTATTTTTATTTATCTATGCATATTTATTCCCTCCTTTTCCCTACGGGAAGCCAGTTGTAGGGATTTCAGGAGGTCAGAATGAAGACAGAATACTTTTGGCAGCAGAGTGCTGGTTTTGTGTCTGTTCTATAGGGTGTCAATAGATATGGAGAGTATATAAGGAGAAGATTTTTTTCCCCCTTGTCAAGTCACAGCTGACTTATGGTGGCCCTGTGGGGTTTTCAACGCAGGAGATGTTCAGAGGTGATTTGCTGTTGCCTGCCTCCACGTCACGATGCTGGTATTCGCTGGTGGTCTCCCATCCAAATTCTAGCCAGGGCCACCCACCTGCTTAGCTTCGAGATCTTACAATATTGGGTTAGCTTATTCAGGGCTACCCAGGTCAAGTAGAGAAAAATGCCTGGGGAAAATACAGGAAATTCCATCTTGGGTTTATTGACTTTAAGACACTGATGAAATATCCAGGTGGAAATATCAGATAGGGCAATGGTGAGGCAGAATAGGATGGAGGGAGAAATATCAGGGGTAGAAAGGAAGGGTTGGTTGTCTTCAGCATGCAGGTAGCACTGTAAGCCTTGAGATTTGATGAGATCCTTCAGAGAAACTGAAGAGGGGGGACACAGAGAAAAAGAGGACGAGTTTCCTTCACAGAAACCAAGGGTGTGATGAGAGTCAAGCATTGAAAGATGACCCTTGGGATCTTCTTTGTTCATTGGACATTGGTGTTTTTCTGGCAACAGAAGGTAGCAGGAAGGAGGTAAAAACATTGATTTTACGTATGCACAATGTATGTGGGTCTAAAGCCAAATGGGAACCAGACTTTGGACAGGAGAACTATTCAGGGTTAAGAAGACTTGTGGGGAAAACATACCAAGCTATACACACCCCTGGTTGGTGAAGTTCATTGGGTGATTCTGTATCGGCTTTTCCCTCCGTTGTTTTACCAAGCCCACCTTGGAACAGAAATTCTTTCTCAGAAGGGCTGTGGCTTATCGGTCGACCATCCACTATGCATGCAGAATGTCCCAGGTCCGATCCTCACCATCTCCAGTTAAAACTATCTAGTAGTAGGTGATGTGAAAGATTTCTGCCTGAATCACTGGTGAGCCACAACCACTTAAGAGTACACAATGCTGACCTTGATAGGCGAGTGGCCCGACTCTTTTCAGCGGTTGCTCCCTTTTCATGCATTCAGCATTCATGACATTTTGATGCAGAATCTCGGGAAGCTTTTATGGTTGTTTATTCTTGACTTTACTTTCCCTAAATACAAAACGGACCTTATATTTTTCATGTTGCTAAATCAAGCTTTCTCCCTTATTCTCCCACCCCCCACCCCACCCCAAATCAGGCCACCTGGATAAGCCAAACGAAAATTCTAAATGACAGTTTGTATTGGTGCTGAGGAAGTCCTAAACTTTGTTATAATTTGACAGCGCAAGGTTCGTTATTAGATTATGCGGAGTGCAGGTTGCATGTCGACTTTAATTTGAGCGTCTGTCGGCGGCATTTAAGGGGACTGGAATACATCAAAAGCTGGCCCGTGCTGGCTGGCAAAACAGTAGGCTGAAATTTCAGGCTATCGAGAAACCACACCCTGACACCCCCCCCCCCCCCAGCACCACCACACCTGTGTATTACAACCATTTCCAGTCCACTGCTTTGAACAAGACATTTCCCAACCTCTTGTAGCAGCCACTTGTGAGGCTAAGTTAAGTTCGTTGTTCTTCCTTCTTTGTTTTGTTTAACGTCACTGGGATTATAGTGTGTGTTGTTTGTAACAGCCTCTGTAGTTTTCCTTTTTTGTGGTGCAAGAGCATTTAATGTGATCTGATTAGGCAAAATGCAGTTCTCACTCCCCCCCCCCCCGCTCTGTTATTCATGTTCCCAGGTCACTCCAGGCGTAGTAATGCAATTCATATTTTGTTGGGGGGGTCTTTAAATTCCATTTGCTGTTCAACAGCATTAACACAAGCCTCTGGCCCTTTATACACATAAACGTATGCGGACAGAAATAAGCAGTGACTTCACTGCTTGAATGATTTTTAGTTGCTGCTTTATAATTGATGCATCACCTAATTGATTGTATGGATGTTTGCTCCTTACCAAACCTCAGCCCTTCTGAAGCGGTGAAGACAGTGTGAGATCTTACGCTTCAATGAACAAAAATCATCCCCCTTATTCGACAGAAAACCCATTTTCTTCACTTTCTGTCTCTCGCCAAGACAACCTCAAGTATGCACAAGAACACCTTTGGCTTACGATCTCACCTACTTAAAATATGCAGTCGGCAGTTTCTGTTGAACACAGTTCAGCTAAAAGTTCATTTGACTGAACTATTGATTTTAAAAGTTGCCATTCCAAACACAATGGATTCAGTATTATTTTGTTTTCTAAAAGCCCAAACTCATCATTTTAGAGCCCATGGGATTTCTGGTTTTCAGGATATCTACCCACCCTTTCTCTGGTTTTCAAGAGCCAAAGTCAAGTTCCCGTAAAAGACCATTATCATTTTCTACTGCAGAATGTTCCTTCTAGAATGTTGTGCAGTCCAACATCCTTTATTGTTGGTTTTGTGAATGGACAGGAAACGAATGCAGGCTCAGCAGCCCTGGCCAAGGGTCACCAGTAGGCATGTGCAAATCTCAGCATGGAAGATGTGAAGAACCTAGAAGAACCATGGTCCAAGCCAGGGCAAATTCCTGGAACACGTAAGGCAGGAACTTCATAGTACCTGCTGATCATAAGGGTTGATACTGCACTTCCCTATTTATTTGAGAGCTCTGGGACCTGGGTGGTTTTTGTGGCTTTCCACACTTCTGTCTTTTAGTAACTTATAACCTCTAAGCCTGGTGACGAGTCCTGGTGGGCTTCAAAGCTCGTACAATATTTTGTATCAGTTTGGTTGGTCCTAATAAAAGGTCAGACATGGTTCTGTTCTTGTTTCTGGGACACTGGTGACGTTGGTGGGTGACACTCTGGTTTGGGGGCAAAACTCTATGGTTTGAGGCCGATTTTATCATACAGTTTTGCCAAAAAAAAACCCAGAGCGTTGCCCCCCACCTCACCAACATGCCTACGTTACTTTCGGGTGATGTAGGCACGTTGCGCAACATCACTTCCTGCTCCCGGAATTTTCCCCCTTTCCCCCCACTGGCGTTTTAGATGAACTTGACAACCCTATTTCAGCACACAGAGACTGTAACTGGCTTTCTGTGGAGTTTGTTTCACGCCTCAGAGTCCCTGACCAGATATGTACCTGAGGGATCTGGTGCAATTGGCCACCTTTCTTCTGTGTTATCGAAATGCTTCAAAATACGGTCCAGATATTCACCAAATAAGCCCTTGATTTTCACTGCAAGCACAGAAGTGTCAAGATTACAGGTTGGATAATGTTGTCCGCCTACTCTGTCTGTTAGATTCATGAAACGGATGTAAAAATAAGGTCATGTTCCAGCCAAAATTACCACACTGACTTTGATGGGAGTGTGTTACGCATATGTATATTAGCTGTAGGACTGAAACTCTTTGGGGAGGGATTGAATGCTTGATAAGCCTGGAGCTCATATGTGGATTGTTTTTTTGGGCAGCGGTCTTCAGTGTGGGCGTTGTTTATATTTTTTTCTGGCTTCTTGTTGGAATTTTGTTTGATTATATTTTTTGAACTTGTCATCCTTAACGGGGGGGTTTTCGTCGTGCTTGAGATGGTGTGTTTTCTTCAGCTTGGGTCCCACTTGTTGGGGACGGAAGCAGCATTTCTGCCTAGCTTAAGTAAGCCCATTTTAGTAACTGATTACTTGAAATGAAATCGGTAAATGAAGAGCTGTTCTCAGGCCATGACTGTACTTTAAATGTGATGGTAAAGCTGAACTAGTCATCTTTATCCATGGAGACAGTTCAGTTCCTTCCTATACATACTATATCATTCTCATTCCATTCTCAGTTGTGCTGTGGGGACAGAACTCTCTGGAGACCTTTCTCTACGGTCTCACAGACCAAATGTGCCAAATGTTTCACCCGTGACAAGAAGTAAGGTAAACGTAAAGGTTTCCCTTGCTTGAAAGCCACTCGGATCCAACTCCAGGGGGCGGTGCTCATCTCCATTTCCAAGCTGAAGAGCCAGCGCTGTCCGAAGACGTTTCCGTGGTCATGTGGCCGGTATGTCTAGACGCCGAGGTGCACGGAACGCTGTTACCTTCCCACCGAAGCGGTACCTGTTTATCTACTTGCAGTTTCTTGCTTTCGAACTGCTAGGTTGGCAAGAGCTGGGGCCAGAGACGGGAGCTCACTCCATCATGCGGCACTCCCGTCTCAAACCGCCAAACTACCAATCTTCCGGTTTGCAGTTCAGCATCTTAACCACTGAGCCACTGCTACAAGAAGTATCTTTTCTTTATTCCATCCTGGAACAGCCATTTTCTTTTCCCCTATACAAATGACACGTTTGGTCCCTATGAGTACTTACCCATTGCTACAATTTCTATACCACATGCCCTGTGGGCCAGCCAAGGTGGCTTTTATCTTTCCCTTCTAACAAAACCCTCATCCGCCCTCTAGTAATTTTTCTCGCTGTCCCTTCAACTTCCACCAGTGCCCTTGTTTGTGTTGCTCAAGGTAAACCCAACCTGTTTATTTTACTATTATGTGGTAGGTGGCCATTTTGCTGCCAGGCCTGAGATTGGTATTAATTATTTAGACATTGGAAATATGCTTTTAGCTGCTTCTTTTCATAGCCAAACCCATCATCTGATTAATAGTTGCTCTCTTCAGAGCACTCCACCAAAAAAGGTTTTGGGGAAGAGCTTGTGCATTGCTGTTATTAGTGGCCTTTGTGGTCTCTTATAAAGAGCCTCTGCTATGAATGGGCCAAAACGGCATCTGTCTTCTGTTGGGCTTGCAAGGAATACCTATTATTTAACTGCCTGTCTTGCTTCCTATAGAATCTCTCTTTTTTCCAGTCGGATGACTGTTATTTTCAAGGGTGCCATTTAGGATAAGTGGTGAGCAGCCCTTACCCAGCTCTGCTCCTAGCGTTTTAGATCGTTTATGAATATTTCTGTGGGCCATCAGCAGTCTATACCCTACCACCCAACTCCAGTGTTTGAAGCTTTTCTCCACCCTCAAGAGTCTCAGCATTTTATGCTGAGTTTGCCACTTTCCCACTTGAGCTGGCCCCTGGAAGAGGAAGGGAATTAAGGATTTGTCTTACGCATAGAGTTGGATCCTGTGGAGCCATTCCACTAGCGACTCTTTCACCAGAGGAAGGCTCCACATGAGGGAAACTCCAACCCAAAAGTTTGTATGAACATACGTTTTCTAGAACCTGGCTGAGCTGCTATTTTCTCTTGCTTTGGTGGTGCCGCATCCTTACATTATTTTCCCCCAGTCAAGCCAGTTTCTGTACCCTTCTTGCTCATATTTGCCAGCTTAAAAATAGTTCATGGTTGTTTTTCAGTTGTTGTGAGCTGCCTTCGGGCTCCTGATGTGAGCCAAAAGGCAGCCTATAGATCAGGAGTCCCCTTGAGAGCCAGTTTAGTATAGTGGTTAGGAGCATGGACTCTCTTCTGGAAGAATTGGGTTTGATTCCCCTCTCTTCCACTTGCATCTGCTGGTGTGACTTTGGGTCAGTCACAAGTTCTTTCAGAGCTGTTCTCTCACAAGCGGTTCTCTCAGAGCTCTCTCAGCCCCACCTATCTCACAGGGTGTCTGATGTGGGGAAGGGAATGGAAAGGAGATTGTAAACTGCTCTGAAATGGGGTATAAATCCAATCTCTTCTTCTCTCTCTTCTATGTGGTACCCCCCAAGAAGTTACCTGGTACTCACTACGTGTTTGCAAAACATGGGTGGGGCCGGGTGGGTGCTCCTACCAAGCATGGTTTCTGATTGGCTACTGGAGATCTAAGTTGCCGTGCAGATTAAAATGACGTTGCGATGGCAGATGCCACGACAGTGTCAGTTTCATTCTCTCTCTCTCTCCTCTTTTCCAGCATATTTTTAAAATTATTCCTCTTCTCTCCTACAGCTAGACTTCATTGGTGTTGGGGGGGGGGGGGGTTCCCACCTCCCGCTGTGGTTGTTTTGTGGTTGTGGCCACCACCATTTGTCAGAATTCTAAAGGTGTCTTCAGGCTCAGAAAGGGGCCCCTGCTACAGATCTAGTGAATACATAGCTGTGATGTTTGTCTCCATAGCAAGACGCTTTCCTCAATGCAAGAGGCCTTGTGCTAGAAGAAAACGCCACTGCTAGCGGAATGGATTCACGGGATCCAACCCACCGTAACCCATTTTTTTGTTACGCTGCTCCCCAAAATTGCCACTTAAGAATATTCTGTGTACATTTCCTCCCCACCGAAAGCCAAACTAACTTCCCCAGCCTCGTCTGCTGTGGGCAACCACCCGGCTATCCTGGGGAGTGTGGATTGCATGATGTTGTTAGCTAAATAAACATGCGGTGCCACTCGCCCGAGTAGTTGTGTTTAACTACAGACCATATTTCCTGGTGCTGCTATGATTTTGGCTTATTTGAGGACCGAAGTACATGTTACCACATGTGAGAAAAGTCTGAAGGCAGCATTTCCTAGAAGGAAGGAGACACTTTGGACTCTCCTAGAAGGAGACGGTTTGGAGCAGTCACTTTGGACTCTATAAGGACATAAGAGAAGCCAATGCTGGATCAGGCCAGTGGCCCATCCAGTCCAACACTCTGTGTCACACAGTGGCCAAAAATACCAGGTGCCCTCAGGAGGTCCAGCAGTGGGGCCAGGACACTAGAAGCCCTCCCACTGTTGCTCCCCCCCCCCCAAGCACCCAGGATACAGAGCATCACTCGCCCCGGACTGAGAGTTCCTATCTACACCTTGTGGCTAACTGCCACTGATGGACCTCTGCTCCAGATGTTTATCCAATTCCCTCTTGAAGCCGTCCATGCTTGTGGCCACCGCCACCTCCTGTGGCAGTGAATTCCACATGTTAATCACTCTTTGGGTGAAGAAGCACTTCCTTTTATCTGTTTATCTGTTTGTCCCTGTTGGGCACTTCTTCGACCCCAATTGTCTCCTCAGTTGCTTTCCCCCTTTTTGGTTTGAAATGTATGTCGGTGAGCTATAGTTCTGCTCTAAGACCATCTGAGTTTATTCAATGCTATTTTGTATAATGAATATAAATAATATAGTCATATGCAGATATTATTATATTTGTTGGGGTTTTTTTTGTTGGTTTCTCATAGTTCCCGGATGTACCTTTTTAATTGTACTTTGTTCTACACTCATGTTCAGAAGCAGTGAAGCGCTGAATGCCAAAGATAAGGGGCAACCACACTGTCATTACCTTGATGCTTTTGTTGTGATTGCTCAGAGAATTTTGGCTGGCCATTCTCAGGAGCAGATTGTTGGGCTGGACAGAACATAGGTCTGATCCAGCAGGGCCCCTTTTGCTTGTACTGGTTTGAGCATTTCATCCACAGTTTAACCCTTCTGGAAACTGGACTGCATAGCAACTTGGGAGCTCCGTTCCCTGAGCTGTTGGAATGTTCATGATCATTCCTTTTCCAGCCCATCTGTATCATAAGCTTCGTTGCCACCAGAACAATACAATCTAAATTCCCTTCTCCGAGGTGAAAGTAGGTTAGCATTCATTCTTTGATGTTTTCTTTGCCAAGCCTTATCTCTGATTAGCCCTTTTAATGTGCCAAGACCCTGTGATTATCTTGCCAAAGCGTCTGCACTATAAAACGATGCAGACCTGATGCTTCTGGCAAGCACATAATGAGGAGGTAATCAAAGACTTGTGCTGTGCATTGGCTTGCACGCATTAGCATGCATATGCTTGGGCACCAAGCCATCACTGGTAGATATCTGGAAGAGCTGCATTGATCTGTGTATGTAAACAGTCAGTGTTCCCAGTTCATTAGTAACTGTGCATTCAAATCCATTTTATGGTTTGTAGGGTGATCTGTTTTATTCTGTTAAGTTACTCTGTTACGTGTCTAATTCTGTTCAGCCTTGTCCTGTTCACTTGTAGTGGAGATGTGATTTGCTGCACATGGGAATGTTGCTGCAGTTGGGGCAAATCCTACTCTCCAAGCCTGTTGTTGGGATCTTACTGGGGGTGCAGTGGGGAGCCAGTTTGGTGTAGTAGTTAAGCGTGCAGACTCCAATCTGGGAGAACCGGGTTTGATTCCCTACTTCTCCGCAGCCACTGGTGTGACCTTGGGTCAGTTACATGTTCTCTCAGAGCTGTTCTCTAAGGAGCAGTTCTCTCAGAGCTCTCTCAACCCCACCAACCTCACAGGGTGTCTGTTGTGGGGAGCGGAAGGGAAAGGAGATTGTAAGATGCTCTTAGACGTTGAGTGAAGGGCAGGGTATAAATCCAATCTCCTCCTCCTCCTCCTCCTCTTCTTCTTCTAAATATGCACCTCTCCACCTGCTGATGTAGAAGCAAGAAGAGTATTTATTTATTTAGAAGAAGAAGAGATTGAATTTATACCCCGCCCTTCACTCCCCAAGGCAGTCTCAGAGCGGCTTACAAACTCCTTTCCCTTCCCCTCCCCACAACAGGCACCCTGTGAGGTGGGTGGGGCTGAGAGAGCTCTCTCGAGAACTGCCCTTGAGAGAACAGCTGGTAACAGAGCTATGGCTTGCCCAAGGTTATCCAGCCAGGTGCAAGTGGAGGAGTGGGGAATCAAACCCGGTTCTCCCAGATTAGAGTCCGCACACTTAACCACTACACCAAACTAGCTCTCTTATTTATTTATTTATTTATTATATATTATTTCATATTTTTATCCCGCCCTCCCCATAAGCAGGCTCAGAACATGGCAGACCATGGTTCGCCCACTAGACATAAGTATCTGGAAGTACCCTTTTTGAGAAACCGGACTCAGAAAAGGTCCTGTGATGGCCAGAATGCTAGAACAGAGCCAGAGCAGACTGACAGACAGACAGCAGTACGCTTCCTGTTCCAATTTGAAAGCCTTCCTGCCGAGGTCTCCATAATTGCACAAGATTGCACAGCAAGCAAATGGGTATGGACAGTTGGAAATGGGAAGTACCACTCAAAGTGCGCAGGGAATTGGATCTCTGAAGCCACCCAGTAGGTGGACTGTGGCAGAGAGAAATTGCAAGTGGGAAATTTCCAGCTCTGGCCATTGATGTTCCCATTGGAGATGGATGAATGGAAGCCACAAGAGATTAGGAACAGGCCACCCAGACACATTGATTCTAATTTGTGGATTTTTGAAATGAAAGGGGAAGAGGGAGTGTGTGTGTTGGGTGGCTGACACTTAGCTTTAATGGCTGCAAACCCAAGCTGGATGTCTGCAAAGCATTTGGGAGGGAGGGGAAGACAACTGGGCAGGGGTGCCAGAGCCTCTTCCACTGGTAAAAGCCCACTGACTTCAGGTCAGTGGTTTTTAAACAAGGGATAGGAATACCAGGCAAAAGACTTGGTTTGGCTGAGTGTTTTCCCAGGGCCTGAGCCAGTAACATCCGCAGCTACGGGAAATGAGGTAAGTGACAAAATTACTGTCCTTGTAAAAAGGTAGCCGGAAAGTCTTAATGTTCCATCACTGGAGTGTTCCTAGTTTTGCTCTTGCCCCCTCAACAGCAAATTGTGGAGAGAGAGGAGGATAATTTTGAGACGTATCTAGGCTAGAGATGGGAGCGACTGCATTCGAACAGGTTGTTTTCTTGGACCGTTTGCAGTTTGCACACAAAACCGTTCTGCCCAGAGAAGAGTTCTGCATGCCTCAAAAGCTTTTGCATATTGTCATATACCAAATGAACTCATCTCAGCTTCCATAAGCCTAAGAGGGTTAGAGCAATGCATCTCCAGGTATTTGGGGGTCCACCCCTGGACCTGAGAATTTAACAGATCTGTAGAAGATTAGCTGTTAACTAACTGGAACCTGCATGTTCAAAAGCAGACTATCTGAAAGCCAGGTGCTGGGGACTAGCAACTGGGGATAATAGTTGTGAGCTTCTTAAGACCTCTGGCTAGCTGCTGTGGAACTTAGGCATATCCCAGCAAACAGAGCTGCCAGCTCCGTACAGGGAAATTCCTGGAGATTTGGGGGGGGGGGTGCTTGAGGAAGGTGGGGTTTGTGGGAGGGAGGGGCCTCAGCAGGGTTTAATGCCATGGAGTTCACCCTCCAAAGCAGCCATTTTGTCCAAGGGAACTGATCTCTGCTGTCTGGAGATCAGTTGTAATTTGGGGAGCTCTCCAGGTACTACCTGGAAGTCGGCATCCCTACCCAGAAGGGCTGTTCTGAGAGTATGTATTCTGTGTTATTAGAATCCAGTAACTTTGGACTGTTAAGAACATAAGAAGAGCCCTGCTGGATCAGACCAGTGGTCCATCTAGTCCAGGATCCTGTCTCATACAGTGGCCAACCAGTGCCTCTGGACGGTCAACAACAGGGCAAAGAGGCCGAGGCCTTCCCCTGATGTTGCCTCCTGGCACTGGGATTCAGAGGCTGACTGCTAGTCTTTGCAAGTACTGTTAAATTAGAGATGGTACATGAGAAGAATTCCGTGAAACCTTAGGCTCTGTTGCTGTATCGTAGGGGTAATGATGGATTCTCTGCTCCAGGGCTGCTTTTTTAGACAGCCAGTGGGCAGGGATTGCCTTTTTTAAGTATCAGCATTAAGTGGCCTCGTCTTCTTTAGACCCTCACGTCTGCTTTGGCCAAGCGATGAGTTCATCAGTTGCCAACAGCCCGGTGTGACTTGTCCTGTTGGGTGGGTAAGTGAGGGCTAGTCTGCTTAGGGAATTTTGGCTTGTGCTTCCTGCTGCTCATGAATTTGGGCTTAAATTCCTCTTCCTTTCCTTCCATTGCCAGCTGTAGACCTTTGGGAGATCCAGTCTCCCACAGTTCTTTGGCATTCATTCATTCATTCATTCAATTTTTTAATTGCTCTGGGCGCTGTACATCATTCATAAAAAACGTCAAGATAAAACAGTTAAAATATTAATAAGATATTTCAAACAAGAAGACGGCATATATCAGTTTGTCCCATTTCAGACTGCTGGCCGCTTTGCGGGCAGGGAGAGGTGGGCAAAGCAGATATGAGAGGCAACTGGTACAGAAAGGGTGCCAGCGGTGATAGAAACTCTTGCTGTTCTCAGCCAAAAGCGTGGCGGAACATCTCTTGCTTTACAAGCCCTGCGGAATTGCATAAGGTCCTGCAGGGCCTTGGTGGCATTTGGCAGACAGTTCCACCAGGTTGGGGCCGTTTGAAAGTCTTCCCAGGGCCATTTGAAAATCTGGGCATAACCTTTTTTTTTTAGTTGCCCACTCTGAGATGATCTTGTCTTAAGCAAAGGGGAACTGATCAAGGGCTCAGTGGCTCAGTCCCCGATCTCTCTAGTGAAAAGGACCAGTTGAGTAAGGGATGGGAAAGGTCTCAGCCTGAGACCCTGGAGAGCCACTGCCAGTGCAAACCTTGATGGACCAAGAGTTTGATTCAGTGTAAGGCAGCTTCGTGTGTGTGTGTGTTTGTGTGTGTGTGTGTTCACATCTGTGATTTTCGTGCTTAAATTGAAACTAAGCTTGCATTAGAAAAACAAAAGGGGAGATTTTCCTTGCTGAGCACTGCTGGAAAACTACAGCCTGTAAATAGAATGTGGTTGTAGGAAATGGAGGCCAGCGAATTTAATTTAGAGCACTTTGGTGAGCCATTTGATTGCGGTATTGTAACACAAGTGGGCTAGTGTCTTCTGTGCGGGTGTGAGAAGGAAGGATCCATAATTATAAGCAGACATAATTTTTTGTGGGCCAGCCACTACCTTGCTGCCCTTTATCTGTCGAATGGGCACAACAGTGGCATACCTCACAAGGCGGCAGTGAAGGGAAACAAGACGGAGATTGTACAGCGCTTGGCAAAATAAAGGTGAATAAATGAAAGGTGGAGGGTACCAATTCGTAAATGCTGTAACATCTGGTTTCTCTCTCCAGCTTACACATCTGGAAAGAAGCAATGGGATGTCCCCGTACCTCAGGAGGAGCAGGCCAGCCCTGGAAAGCTACGGTGGGAGCCCCAGTGCCAGTATCAGTTGCGCCACCTGCAGGATGGTGCCAGAATTTCAGCTCTTCTGCCTCCCCGTTTGGAAGGTCACTGGATTTCAACAGGGTAAGGGGCTTGTATCACTGGAAGGGACGGTGTAAATTCACCAAACGGAGCACAGGCGCATGGTCACTGTTGGCTGTGCCCCGCTCCTGTGTCTTATTGATGGTTGGGAAACATTTCTTTCTTTTGATGCTTATTGCATTTGCTGTATTTCAAGACTAAAATCTTCCACTGAGAGCATGTGACTGGCCCAAAGTCACCTCGTAGAATCAGAGTCAGAAGGGACCTCCAGGGTCATCTAGTCCAACCCCCTGCACAATGCAGGAAAATCACAAATACCTCCCCCTCCACACTCCCAGTGGCCACTGTTCCATGCCCAGAAGATGACAAAAAACCTCCAGGATCCCCAGCCAAACTGGCCTGGAGAAGAATTGCTTCCTGATCCCAAAGTGGCGACCAGCATTTCCCTGGGCTTGTAAGAAAGGGCCACGAGAACTGAGCGCTGATGCAACCCTTCCTGCCCTCCCTCTCATGATCTGCCTAAGTTCACAGAATCAGCCTTGCTGTCACGTGGCCATCTAGCTTCTGTTTGAAAACCTCCAAAGAAGGAGAGCTCACCGTCTCCTGAGGAAGCCTGTTCCACTGAGGAACCGGTCAGGAAGTTCTTTCTAATATTCCATGGCAGAGAGGGAATTTGAACTTGGGTCTCCCAGATACTAGTTCGACACCCGTAGCAGAGCACCACACTGGCAGCATACATGATGTTAGCTTCTTTTTAAATCCTCCAAGAAGCTTGTGAGATATTAGGGTGTGTTAGGCTAGTCGCTGGACTTATGGAGGTAAAAGGAGTTTCTTTAGCTCAGCATTCTAGGTGCGGAGGAAACATTTATTTATAGCAGATGGGAAATGCATAAATTATACTGGGGGATCCCAAGGTCACCCCTCCAATTTATGTTGACATGGGGAATTTTTTGCAAAACAAAAGACACGGGATGATTTAGTTCATTCTAGTATGCTTCATATTTCAACAGTTTGTTTGTATAACCTGATTCCTGATCATGGCAGTCCATTTTGATTGTGGATGAAAGCCACAACTTTTTTTTTTCCAATTTGGCAATCTGCTGAATTTTTTTTGAAGCATTCCCTTTGAATCTGTCACTTCCAGGTATTGTTTTCCAACAGCTAAGAGGTTTGTTATGAAAATGCAGTTGTTCCGTGTAACTTGAATGTCTACCAATACACTGCTGGTGTGGTTGAAACCATGTTAAAATCACAAGTGTCTAGTTGTAACGAAAACTTCCCTCCCCATCTCCAGGTGTGAGGTTCGGCCTGGACCAGAATTCCTCACCCGTTCCTATATATTCTACGCCAACCGCCTCTTCAAAGCCTATCAGTTCTACTATCGAGACCCTTCCTGCCGGGACCCCACGTACTCCCTTGTCATCAAAGGCAAAATCCGACTCCGCCAGGCGTCCTGGATCACCCGTGGTGCTACGGAAGCCGACTACCACCTTCACAAAGTTGGCATTGTCTTCCACAGCCAGCGGGCCATGCAGGAAACAGTTGCACGTATCAACCAGACGTCGGGAGAGCAGTACAGTGGATTCTTGTCCCCTGGGCGGACTTGGACACCAGGTGCTCTCTATGAGCTTCTGAGTGCCAAAGCAGAGCGGGATTGCACAGCCGGCCTGGGATTTGCCATGCACGAACTGAGCCTGGTACGGGTGGAGAAGTATGAACAGCCCTTGCTGCTCCAGAAGAACCAGGGCAGCAGGGAAGTGGAGGAGCTGTACCTGGGGGACATCCACACAGAGTGGTCAGAGAGGCTCCATTATCGGCCGACAGGATACCAGCGCCCCCTGCAGAACGCCATGGTAAGATCCCAACTTGTATCTAAGGATCTGCTTTTTCTGTATCGTTGAACTTTTGTCTACACTCACGTGGTCGAGTCTACTGCCAGTTAATAGTCCTGAGTGCTCTCATCACTAAAACGTTGGGTGTTCCTCCCTCTTTTTTTTTTTTGCAGTATGTCCCCCCTCGCCGGCTAGCTGATTGGTGGTGGAGAGGTGGGGCCTAGGAGCTGAGGACCCCCACTGCCACTGGGGGGTCTGGCATCCCTAGGCTAAAAAAACAGCCCCCCACAGAGGTGGGAATTGTTTGCCCCCCTTTGGAGCTGCGTGTGGACTGTTCTGAACCGAACTCATTAAACCAGACCCGACTTGTTAAAAAAGAGTTCTGTGTAGTTTGGCCTTAAGATAACTGGTGTAGTCAAGGGGAGGGAGAGAAGCAGCCCAGCAACCGATAGGTTCTAAATTGTCTTGAAAGTTCTGCATCCAGCTATGAGGACTGGAGTCTTTAAAAACTAAATGAAAATATGAGATTTCTAGGAAAAAGTCATTGATTTTTCAAAAGAACCTCCAGAAGTGGTTGCTTCCCTACCGGTGACATTGTACTCTGACTAGACCATGTGTGCTTTTTCGGGACGAATAAGGACTCAACTATAGTTAGACTTGCCAGCTCTGGGTTGGGAAATACCTGGACATTTTGGGGGTGGAGGCTGAGGAGGGTGGGATTTGGGGAGGGGAGGGATTTCTGTGGTGAGCCAGCTGTGGTGTAGTGGTTAGGAGCGTGGACTCTAACCTGGGAGAACCGGGTTTGATTCCCCACTCCTCCACATGCAGCTGCTGGTGTGACCTTGGGTCGGTTACAAGTTCTTTCAGAGCTGTTCTCTCAAGGGCATTTTTCAAAAGAGCTCTCTCAGCCCCACCTACCTCACGGGGTGTCTGTTGTGGGGAGGGGAAGGGAAAAGAGATTGTAAGCCGCTCTGAGCCTCCGAGTGAAGGGCAGGGTATAAATCCAGTCTCTTCATCTTCTTCTGTGGAGTATAAGGCCATAGAGCCTACTTTCCAAAGCAGCCATTTTCTCCAGGTGAACTGATCTATGTCACCTGGAGATTAGCTGTGATAGCAGGAGATCTCCAGCTACCACCTGGAAGTTGGCAACCATATCTATAGCATCTTGGGGCACAGAAATTGTTCTGTTCCCAGAGCATTGCAAATAGACTTTGGGCCTAAAGTAGAATGCAGTCACTAATTTTATCAGGGCACAAATTCACCTTTCCCAGCAATCTGGCTATCGATACGGCAATTCCTGATATCCCAAGAGAAGAGGGGGAAACACCTTTTGAGGGGCCGGAGGGGGGGGGGGTTACAGGAAAAGATATGGGAGGCTGGCTCAGTGAGTATTATTAGAGCCGCTGTTTGTGCAAGGTTGTTCTCAAGTCCATGTATAAAGCAAGGAAAATGAGCGTTTATCCAATAAGCCATTAACCCACAGCAGTGGACTAGGACCAGAGGAAATCGGCGGGGCTGAAATATACAGAAACTCAACTTTCCGTTCAGTCAAAATGTGATTACACAGCCGACCTTGGTTTCTTTTTCTGGTTTTGTCAGCAGCTTGGTTTCTTTCCCGGAGTGTATTTTTTATCAAAATCATAACTAATCAATGTAGAAACGCGATTGAGCTGCAAGATAGGAGAAGCAAACAACAGCAGGGAAAAATGCTTATGACTGTTACCAGATGGGAACTGGAATGAAGGCAAATGAAACACTTGTCAGAAGAGGAAAGGGGGGGGGGGGGGTCGGGAACGCTGTTTTCCTCCGGTACGATATTGCCGGAATTGGGATTCTAGAAAAAGAGAATGCAAATGACAAACCTCTGGGAAATATGCTCCGATTGGCATAAAGTCGAGTTATCCTGGGCCAAAACCATATACATATGAGCAAAACCAGATGGTAAACATAAATGCTTTCTAAAAATTAATTTAAAACCACGCGATGGTGCACTGAAATACACTGACTTCACTACGGTGCTGTAATTAATCAGCTAACAGCTCTGCACAGCTTGTTACCCGCGAATGATGTCACTGCTTGCAGATAATCGGACACTGACAGTCGTAGCCTTCCGGGCAACTGCACGCAACAGAGCTGAGGGGCTTTTGGCCACACATTTTTGGACTCTGCTTGGTAGCTGGACATTCCTTTTGGTGGCCACCGGCTCTGTCCTTCTCTCCAAATCCTCTTGGATGCACAGAGACCTTGGGAGAGGCCCACCGCCAGTCTCTTCGTTCATTTCAAGTCTCTTCGTTCATTTCATTTCACTACCTGAAGGAGTCTCAGAGCGGCTTACAAACTCCTTTCCCTTCCCCTCCTCACAACACACACCCTGTGAGGTAGGTGGTGCTGAGAGAGCTCTATCCAGAGCGGTCCTTGAGAGAACAGCTCTGACAGAACTATGGCTTGCCCAGGGTCATCCAGCAGCTGCAAGTGGAGGAGTGGAGACTCAAACCCGATTCTCCCAGTGTAAGATTGTAGGGACTAGAAACTTTTAAGAAAGAAGAAGTCCTAAAACTGAGATACTCAGGGAGTTAACTTATTTGCACACTCTTGTTATTTTTATTGAAATATATTAGTTTTTCAAATTAAAACATGTAAATCTTGCCTTTCCTTACAGTTCAAGGATTCAATATTTACATATTGCCTTTTCTTCACCCTTTGCAAACCCGTTCTGCACTTTCCCTGTGGCAGTTTGGTGTAGTGGTTAAGAGTGGCGGACTCTAATCTAGAGAACTGGGTTTGATTCCCCTCTTCTCCACAAGAAGCCAGCTGGGTGACCTTGGGTCAGTCACAGTTCTTTCAGAGCTGTTCTCTCAAAGGCAGTTCTGGAAAGAGCTCTCTCAGCCCCATCTACCTCACAGGGTGTCTGTTGTGGGGAGGGAAAAGGAAAGGAGATTGTAAGCTGCTCTGAGACTCCAAGTGATGGGCAGGGTATAAATCCAACTCTTCTTCCTCTTCCTCTTTTCATTCTTCTTCTGTAGAATTTATTTAAATTTTTATATCCTGCTTTTCTCTCCAGTGGGACCAAAAGTGGTTAACGATTTAGTTCTTGCTTCCTCCATTGAATCTTCACACCTGCCACCCTGTGAAGAAGATTAGGCTGAGAGGAGTGATGTGCCTAAGCTCACGCTGTGAGCCGTCATGGCAGAGTGGGGATTTGAACCTGGGTTTCTCAGATCCTAGTCTAGTGTTCTGTCTCCTACATCACACTGGCATACACACTGCCTAGAGAGTAGTTATGAAAATTTTTCTCCCTGTCCCAAAATGCTAGAACTTGAGGGCATCCAGTGAAGCTGATGGGCAGGTGGTTCAGGACGGACAAAAGGAAATACTACTTTACAGAGAGAGTGATTAAAATGTGGGATTCGCTACCAGAGGATTTAGTGATGGCCACAGGAATAAACAGCTTTAAAAGGGGGTTAGATAGATTCATGGAGGATAAGTCTATCAATGGCTACTAGCCATGGTGACTGAGGGGAACCTCCACATTCCGAGGCACTAATCCCCTGAATCCCAGAGCCAGGAGGCAACATCTGGAGAAGGCCTCAGCCTCTATGCCTTGTTGTTGGCCATCCGGAGGAACTAGTTGGCCACTGTGTGAGACAGGATGCTGGACCAGATGGACCACTGGTGTGATCCAGCAGGGCTCTTCTTGTGTTTTTAATCAGTTCGGTTGCTCCAGAGTCAGTGGCGTGTGGATTGCAGCCAGTCTGTGACCCAGCGGCCCCTCTCCTTCCGGGCTGCGTTAAAGGACCTCTTTGATTTCCCCCTAAATCTGTATCTGTTTGAAAGCAAAAACCAATCTCAGGAAATTATGTTCCATTATTAAAGTATTTCCTGCTTACAAAGAAATGTACATATTTCTCTAACTGCTGGGGATATTTAGTTATATCATACTGTGTACCATCAACACTCCTTGGAGTGACAGTTGTGGTCCGGTGATTTGAAAATGGCTGCCTCACTGCAGACTTCAATCAGGGTGAACATGAATTGCCCGCCGAGCTGTTAACTGCGGAGTTTCTTAAATCTCTTTCCCATACAAACATTTCACTCACGAGTGGCTGGCGTCTCTCAAAAGTCAACCATATGTGGCGACGCTGACTTATGAAAACAGATACAGTTCTCTGTAAATTGTATGTTGCCCCTTTCTATAAGTAGCGCTGGAACAACTTATAACGCAGAGCAGGAACATTTGGGGCCACTTCAAATACACAATCAGTTTTGTATCCCTCCGATGTTTGTCAGACAGGCAAAATGTGCCTATTCCTTTCCCCTTAAATGAGAGACTAGCTCCTCGTAGTGGGGGGAAGACGAAAGCACTGCCAATTGGGTGGCTTCTCATGGACCACTAAAGAAACTGCAGAACTTTTGGTTTCAAAAATTATGTTCCTCTGGCTTGTTGAAGAGTGTGTTTTAATAACTCCCAAAGACAGCTGCACCTCTTCTAAAATCTTCTCACCTGACATTTTCAGAATTCAGCATAGCCTAGCAGAAGTGGCCGGCGGACTAAGCCCTTTGGTTCCCATTGTGTCTTTTGACCAAAGAAGGCAGAAGACCTCGCAGGTGCTGCCTTGGACTGAATTTTAAGTAGTGGGGCCACAGTTCAGTAGCAGAGGGCCAACAACAGGGTTCAGAGGCTGAGGCCTTCCCCACTGAGACTGGTGCTGGGATTCAGAGTATTAGTGCCTCTGAAAGTGGAGGTTCCTGTTAGACACCATTGTTAGTGGCTGACAGACCTACCTTCCATGAATCTCTGTAATCGGCAGTCGTTACATCCTCTGGCAGCGAATTCCAGATTTTAATAACTCATGTGAAGAAGTATTTCCTTTTGTTCGTCCTGAATCTACCACCCATCCACTTCAGTGGGTGCCCGCGAGTTCTAGTATTTTGGGAGAGGGAGAAAAAGTTCTCTCTGTTCACGCTTTCTACCTTGTACCTTTTATAAACCTCTGTCGTGCCCCCCCCTGTAGTCTTCTCTTTTCTAAACCGAGAAGTCCCAGACTCTTCAGCCTTTCCTCTTAGGAAAGGTTGCCCTCTTCAGTACTTTTTCCAGCTCTGCAGTGTCCTTTTTGAGATACAGTGACCAGAACTACATACAGCATTCCAAGTGTGGACTGCATTATAGATCTATACAGGGGCATTATAATACTGGCCATTTTGTTTACAGTCCCTTTCTTGATAATTCCCAGCATTGGGTTTGCATTTTTACCGCTGTGGCACACCAAGCTGACATTTTCATTGACTTATCTACTAAAACCACAAGATCATTTCCCCTCTCAGTTTCAGCAAATTCAGATCCCATGACCGTATATTTAAAAGTTGGGGTTCTTATTATTTATTTATTTAGATTTATGTCCCACCTAACCAGCCTAACTGGCTTGAGGCGGCTCTTGTTCCAGCGTGTATCACCTTATATTTATGAATGTTGAACTTCATCTGCCACATTTTTGCCCTCCCACCAAATCTGTGGAGGTCCTCTTGGAGCTCTTCACAGTCAGCCCTGTTTACCATCATCCTGAATAATTTTGTGTCATCTGCAAACTTGGCCATAATACTGCTCACCCCCAGTTCCAGATCATTTATGAACAAATTAAATAGTACCGGCCCCAGTACTGATCCTTGTGGGACCCCACTGCTTACTTCCCTCCATTGTGAGAACCATCCATTTATTCCTACTCTTTGCTTCCTGTCAGTTTTAATTCATAAAAGGACCCTTTCTCTTATCCCCTGCTAAGCTTACTCAGGAATCTTTGGTGTGGTACGTTGAAAAACCCTTTCTGTATGTCAAAAGTATATAATGTTTACTGGGTCATTGTTATTTACATGCTTGTTCACATTCTCAAAGAACTCCAAAAAGCTGGTGAGGCAGGACTTCCCTTTGCAGAAGCCATGCTGATTTTCCTTCTGTAGGCTTTGTTTCTCTGTGTACCTAATAATTCTGTCTGTCATCTGAAGAAGTGTGCGTGCACATGAAAGCTTATACCGAAGATAAAACTTGTTGGTCTTAAAGGTGCCACTAGACTCAAACTTGATTTTGTCTTTGATTATAGTTTCTACTGATTTGCCTGGGACAGACATTGGGCTAACTGACCGGTGATTTCCTGGTTTCCTTTGCTGTAACATTTTGTACTCTCCAGTGCTTGGGTCCAGTGGCTGATTTTAGTGATAAGTTACACATATGGGTTAGTAGATCATTTTAGTTCCCTAAGAATTCTCGGATGTATGCCATTAAGACCTGGGGACTTAATGATTTTTAATTTCGTTAATAGATATGGAACTTCATCTCTAATCACCTTGGCTGGTCCAAAGGTAGTGGGTTATTTCAATTGATTGTTCACAAGCAGTTACAGATCGATCTCCTTTCACTCTAATCACCTCAGTTTGACTCAGTCCTTCCAACTCCCTTCCTGAAAATAGTGGCTGTGGCAGGGAATAAAAACCTATTCTTCAACTCTTTTTTTCAAAATTTGGCTTCCTGTGGTTAAAATTTTTTGTAGTTGGTAAATTTGGAATGAGTGTATCCCTCATGACTCCGTTTCTCCTTCCTTCCGACAGCACCACGTACATCCTTGCCCTGCCTGCGGGATTATATACAGAGCGGATGAACATCACCCACCCATACTGCCAGTCAAGCCTGAGCTCCCAATGCTGCTAAGTGGGCGCTGGGTGAGTTCTCGGTGCGAGGTGCGGCCGGCGGTGCTTTTCCTCACGAGGTACTTCACTTTCCACGGCAGCAACCGCACCTGGGAGGGGTACTATTATCACTACTCTGACCCTCTCTGCAAACAGCCGACTTTCACTGTGTACGCCTCAGGCCACTACACTGAGGGAGGCCCGTCCCTCATTGTGAGAGGAGGCACAGAGCTAGTCTTCAAGGTGACCCACGCTCGGGTTACACCAATGGATCAGGTAACCGTAGCGATGCTGAACTCCTCTGACTTTGGAAGCTGTGGGGAGCCTGGCTCTTGGAGCATTGGGAGAGAGTTGGATGTGACTCATACGAATGGATGTGCAGCCTTGGGCATCAGACTCCCCCACACCGAGTACGAACTCTTCAAAATCGAGCAGGACGCCAAAGACCGTAGCCTGCTGTTCATCGGCGAGAGGCCGACGGATGGATCCAGCCCCAACACACCCAGCAAGCGGCCCACCTCTTACCAGTCCCCACTCATACAGTGTGCTGGGCCCTCAGGCACTTTTTTGAGACACATTAAGCCAAACTACCTGGGAAGATTAGATGATTACCTTAACAGCACAGCGCTGAAGCTAGAGCCCGGAGCATTTTTACTAGCATTTCTAGCCTTGTCACTCATCAGGTGGGACTAAAACTTTTGACATTTTTGGTCAGGGGTTGCACAGAATTTAACCAGCCTGAAGTGCCCTCTTCAGGACAAGTACATCTGGAATCTGTTTCATTTTGTGCCTTACACTTTTTTGTTCTTTTCTTAATGATGAGCCGTGCCCAAAGGGGTGGGGGTTTCTCCCCTCACCCCCATTCATACGTGCCTAGGTATGGACATGCATCTCTGAACCAGCCTTCACGGTTCCTTAACCAGTTTTTTAAAAATAGGTGAGTTTAATTGTATCAAATATACACATACCTTGCCTGTTCCTTCAGTGTGAGACCTGAGGACATCTTTTACTGCCCCACAGTAAAAAAAATAATTCTAAAATACCAAGGAACAATTCTGCCTTTCACAAGATAATCTACATTTGGGTTCACTGTGGTCTCAGACAAGCACATTACCCAGGTGTACACATAATCCACAAAGGTACTGTTGGAAATGGTACCATGAAATCCCCTGATATGTGGCTTTCATCACATGCCGTGTGTGGGAATACAGACACAGGAAATCATCATTCTTAAAACCAGGGGATGTGGCCGAAAAAGGTCACTCTCTCCCACATTTAGTGAGCACCTGACTGCTGTTTCTGAAAAACATTCATTTATTTTGACCCTACTTATATGATTCCTGGGGGCAGCAAGAGTGTTGGACTTGACAAATTTTGGTCTGCATCAAGAAGGCAGAACATCTTTGGATTTAGAATACTAAAAAACAAACAGCTTGGTGCTGTGGTAATAATATTTCCGATTCTCCATACTATGATTCAGAGAACTAGGAAAATGCCGCAGATTTTCAGGTAGTCCCCCTTCCCTGCTTTGGCAAATCGTATTTTGCTGTTACAGCCTTATGAAATAAATTATGGTTTGCCTGCATGCCAGTAGTGAAAAAGGAAGTGAGCGAAGGGGCGGAAAGATGACAACACGCAGGCCCAGTGCTCAGACAAAAAACTGTCAAATTCAAGAGAACCAAAACAAAGTGTGTGATCTTCCCCCTGTGGTTAGGGACACAGAGGGGCTGTAACATGTGCACCACTACATCACTTCTGGGGGAAACTCTAAAGTGACGTAGTGGCAGCTCTAGGAATCACTGAATACTCTATGATTTTACCAGAAGGAGAGCTGCAAGTAGAAGGCCTCCCATGGCAGGGGGCCTGGTAGCCCTATCCTCATTATTGCCTGGAATTCATAAAACTGTACTCAAGGGACTTTGGACAGCATTTTGGCTACCATTACGAGAATTCCCAATATCCTCTGAAAAGCAGCAAGATTTTAGTCCTCTATATTTGAAAAAGTAGCAGAAAATCTGTTTAAAAGATGATATCCACTCCACCCTGTTTCTGTTTTGTTAATGCCCACCATTTCAACCAGACATGCATTTATCACAACGCAGAAAGTACATTGCCCCCACTGTAATCTAGAGTTGCCAATCTCCAGGTGATGTCTGGTGATCTGGTATTACAGCTGATCGCCAGAGAACAGAGATTTGTTCCTGGAGAAAATTGGCAGCTTTTGGCATGTGGACTCTTATGGCATTATTCCCCACCAAGGTCCCCCCTCCCCAGGGTGAAGTTCATTAAATGGGCTTCCCCAGGCTCTATCCCCCAAAATCTCCAGGTATTTCCCAAGCCAGAGTGGGCAACCCTACATAACCCTTGACAGCCATTTGGGAGCTCTAACCCCCTGGTTTGCAAATGGCTGACCCATCACAATTCACAGCAGATGGGCTACGTTCATTTGGGGTGGCTCACAAATGATCAAACGCCCTGTTTCATTCTTCAGACATTACCAAGTGACAGGCTGGATCCAGGATTTCCCACCCTCTGCCCTGTGAAACAATTACACGGAGTTGTGGGTTCTCCTCAGTTCCTTTGCGCCTGGTGGCCCAATTCAGATAGTAACTGCAGTATGTGTGGAGAAGGAGCTTCATTTTTCTCCCTCACACCATTTTTCTAACCTGAGATTATCTGGGGCGGGGGTATGTGGAGTGTACACTGTTTGGCCTGTTAGACAAGCCCATGAGTTTCGACTGCAGACCAAATTACACATTGTCAATGCCGCCGTTTTCTTTGTGAGAATCCTCATTCCAGTGAGGAAAGGAGCCACCTATTGGTAAGTGAGGGGAAATGCTCCAAAGGATACCGTTTTTACATCACACAGCTTCCTGTTTCACTCGGGCAAACCGATCCTTTATGTGTTGGCACCATTCATCTCTTAAAACGCCCAACTGAATTAACTCTGGAACACACTGCTTCTGGCAGAGGAGGAAGTGAGGCCAGTGTTTGTGTTATTTCTTGTTTCCTCATCACAGTTTCCAAAATAATCTTGCAGCTGATGTTTGGAAGCCAGGAGTTGCAGGATAAACAAAAGGCTATCACATTTTGTGAAATGTCGGAAAAGAAGCAGTTTGCAATGAAGAGCCGGACATTTTGTTTTCTTAAAGGGCAAACTGTTGATAATCCAGTAACTCGGGAAAGCATGTTAAAAAACGACAGTCTAAAAGCCACGGTTCGCTTTCTGGCTGTGAGGAAAGGAGGGAGAAGTTATCTGGGGAAGGTCTCCGAATGCAGTCGTTTTCTTGCCCACACAGGAATTTCAAAAATAAATCAGCTATGCAATTCCCATAATGGACAACGGTATATTTACAAGGCTGTGGCTAATATGTAGATAATTGCAGGACGTTCTAGAAGATGCTGGGATGGGAACTCTGTTTTAAGAATGGACTCAAGATGTACTGCTTATGCCAATGTACAGTTTTTTAAAACAAAAAAAAATGTATTACAGCATGTTCCTTTTCTTTCCCCATGCAGGGAACTTTTTAGAAAACATGTACATAAACAGCTGCTCATCTTGTACAAGGGCTGTTTTTCATTATAAGCTGGGGCACAACTGCAGGATTTACTCGCATGCTTTCGTTTTATTGGTCAGCAGCAAGGAAGGTGTTGTTTGGGTTTTTTTGCGGCATTCAAGAGTTTCTGGCGGTTGGGAGGTCTCATCTTTGAGTCCAGTGGAAACCCCTCCACCCACCCGCCCCCACACACATGCCTTGTCCATGGGTGCCATGACACTAACTTCTTACACAGAGAAAAGGCCAAACCTGGCTTTCTTCCACTTTACTGAAAAAACAGGTGGCCCAGAAGAACCCAGAAAGTATCATCTTTCTGTTTGTGAGGAACTCCCACTCAGGAACAGTTGCCTCTGTTGTAGAATTGCTTGACTTGAAACTTACCAGCATTTTGTGATTGGCCCCCAAGTCCCTCGGCAGCCATTTTGAGTGGTGCCCACTACCTGTCCTCAAAATTCCAACAGTGTCCCCAGGTTCAGCAAGAGTGGGAGGCCCCTGGTTTAGACAGGCCTCCAACTGTGAACTTGGAAACCAGCCTGAGATGCTTAAAACCAACTGAGGGGCTGTTGCCAGCTGCAAGCTTAGGAGAATTACTAGGGAAATCTTTGGCCTGAGCTGGTAGTAGGCTAAATGGAGCCCTGGTCTGACCCAGGGTGTGGGTGGGATTGGGGAGGGAGCACCATTTCCAGTTCATTTCTCAGTCTTCTTAGCTTGTCTCCTCCACCACTTCCATGCAAAAAGGATGGAATGGTACTGTCTTAGAGAGCAGATTCTGTTTAAAGATTTGAAGGAAATTCATCAGATGGGCCAAGGCATAGTCCTTCTGGAGATAATGAGGCCCTACGCCGATTTTTAAACCAGGGGGAGAAGGAATGAAGCAGTTCCTCAATTTTGGCCTTTCAGGGGAAGGTAGATTCAACAGCATCTATCCACGTCTGATGTTTGCTTCAGAGTTCAGATACAATAACGGAGAAGAACCAATTGCTAAACGTATGCATGGATTCAGAGCTTCGCATCAGAGCTACTTCCTATTATGTAGCCCAACCCTCCAGTGCAGAGCCCATGCAAGATAAGGGGGAGGAGAAGCAGGTTACCCGGTTGTGTACCCTTCCTTGCAATGGACTCTGCTTCAGGATAAGCTGCTTCCACGCAACCAAACAATTACTCAGTAGAGAATCTTCAGTTCTTTTAACTGATTAAGCAAATCAGCAGCTGGGATTTTGGAGAAAGGATAAAGTGAAGTGCCACAGCCACTGTAAAGTCAGCAGAAATGAGAATCTGGGTGTTGTGGTTTGGTGTAGTGGTTAAGTGCGCGGACTCTAATCTGGGAGAACCGGGTTTGATTCCCCACTCCTCCACTTGCACCTGGCTGGATGACCTTGGGCAAGCCATAGCTCTGTACCAGCTGTTCTCTCAAGGACAGCTTGGGAAAGAGCTCTCTCATCCCCATGCACCTCACAGGGTGTCTGTTGTGGGGAGGGGAAGATGTTTGTAAGCCGCTCTGAGACTCCCAAGTGAGTGAAGGGTGGGGTATAAATCCAATCTCTTCTCTTCTTCTTCTTGTGGGGTTGAGCTTGTATATGGACACCCAAAGGCATGCGATTGGCTCTTGGTGTTTATACTGCAGCCTGAACCGGATAGCCCAGGGTAGCCTGATCTCTCGGATCTCAGAAGATAAGCAGAGTCAGCCCTGGTTAGTACTTGGAAGGGAGACCACCAGTGAAGTCCAGGGTCTGGACACAGAGGCAGGCAACGGGTGATCCCCTCTGTTCATCTCTTGCCTTGAAAATCTTGTAAGTCAGCTGCAACTTGACGGCACTTTCAACTCCTATCAACTTAGACATGGCCAGATGGCCCAGGCTAGCTTGATCTTGACAGGTTTTGGAAGCTAAGCAGGGTGGACCTAGGTTAGTATTTGGATGGGAGACCACCTAGGCATCTAGGGTTGCTATGCAGAGGCAGGCGAATGCCTAGCCATCTCTGAATGTTTCTGGGGTTATCACAAACGGCCTGCAACTTGACACCGTTTTTGGCCACCATTTTGTTTTGCCTAAAATAAATGCACATTCTTTCTCACTTTAACTTGCCTTTCTGAAACGGAAGGTGGGCAGGGAAACACTCAGCAGTTTGTCTGAAGAAAAACAAAAACCAGGCCTTAGGGCAAGTCACCCCATGTAGAACAAACGTAGCATTGTGCACTCACTGGACAGAAAAAGATGGGTAGCCGTGTTGGTCTGTGTGTAGCAGTAGAAAAGAGCAAGAGTCCAGTAGCACCTGAAAGACTAGCAATATTTGAGGCAGGGGAGGAGCTCTCGTGAGTCAGTATCTGAAGTGAATGGTGACTCACGGACGTAAATTTTGCTAATCCTTAAGATGCTATTGGACTTTTGCTGTTTTCTACTGGATAGAAAAGGCCTTATTTCTTGCTACTGGGAAATGGCACAATCTCAATCCGAGAAAGTAAAACACTAGGCTATTTTCATTTGTTTCGGTTTCCGTTTGTTACATCCTGGGTTTTAAAGGAGGAAGATATTTTAAGTTAAAAAAAAAAAGGAGGAAGAGATTTTTAAATTTAAGTTTTAGAAGGCACTTTACTCAAAAACACCAACCGAAAATCATAGAGTTGGAAGGGATCTCCAGGGTCATCTAGTCCAACCCCCTGCACAATGCAGGAAATTCTCAAATACCCAACCCCACAAACCCCCAGTGACCCTTGCTCCGTGCCCAGAAGATAGCAAAAAAATCCTCCAGGATCCCTGGCCAAACTGGCCTGGAAAAAAAATTGCTTCCTGACCCCAAAGTGGCAATCAGCATTTCCCTGGGCATGTAAGAAAGGGCCACAAGAACTAAGCACTGAGAAACCGGATTGATAACCATTTCACTAGGAATCATAATACTGGGCTAAACCTGGATGGCCCTGGCCAGCCTGATCTCAGAAGCTAAGCAGGGTTGGCCCTGGTTAATATTCAGATGGGAGACCACCAAGGAATTCCAGGATTGCTATGCAGAGGAAGGCCATGGTAAACCTACTCTGAACATCTCTAAGTCGATTGCGACTTGATGGCTGGCAGTCTATACACACACACACACGTAAAATATGAGTGCTAATAAAACATTCCGAATGAAAGGAAGCAGGGAGAGAGCAACATCTAAGGGAGATACGTCCAACTAGTGCTTTTGGACGGCAACTGCACGTGCCTCACAATTTCCACAATGGGCCTTATTCCTAGTTAAAATAATAATTCTGTTGTTTGATGAGTGTTGTCCTATATTCTGCAGCAAACCTCAGATATCCTTACAACCACCCCGCAGGGGTATACAATATCCCTTTATTGCATCCTTCTCTGGTTTGCAGTTACATAACCAGGTTTAGTAAACCACAGATTAGCCACCACAGATTGGAATCTGGTTTGTAAATCAGAGGTTATGCAGACCCAGGGCAGCGACTGGCTCAAGGCCACCAAATAAATTGAAAATATAATTTATATTCTTACATGATTCGAATGATACGTGGAAGGAGGCATCTATCAGTGGCTGTTAGGGAAAGCTCTGGACTCTGTCCCCTGCTTGCAGGTCCTTCTGGAGCTGGAAAACAAGATGCTGGACTAGAGGGACCTCTGATCTGACTTAGGAGAGCTCTCTTTCTTCAGGGATATCATGGCGTGTAGCCAACGCTCCCTTTAAGCTGTGGAGTCTTGTGAGCAAAAATTCTACTTTGTGAGCTACTGGCATTAAAGTTGTGGGCAAGCGATTTGGCTGCTGCATAAATTAGTTTGGAGCCATCCTTCCTGAGCTAAGACAAAAGTGTGTGAGCTGAAGGCTAAACTGAGAGCTAGCTCACACTAACTCAGCTTAGAGGGAACACTGCTCATAGCTCAAGCCAGCCACTGGGTTTGTTCTTAAAACACAGTGAGGCCTAATAAGAGGAAATCCACTCCCCATTTCATGTCACTCTTTGGCATCTCTTATAGCAACAGCTGTATGCTCAACTGTTACAAATGGGAGTTCTGCCGGAGACCAGAATGCACAGTGGGAGCTGCAGAAATCAAGGAGCTGGGTGCAAAATGAGCTTTTTTTTTTTTTTTTTTAAGGAAATGTGTCCAAGAAAAAATGCAGCGTAATGAATCAGAGTGCACAGGAGACCTATCTAAGGTTTGGATCCTATGACACTGTCCCAGTCATACTTCTCTCCAGCCACTGCAGCGGCTGTCTTCGATTGTGCAATTTGCTTCCCCAGCCTCCTCTCTTTGTGCAAAGCCTCCTTGAGAAACACCCGTCTTGCGTAAGTGTAAAGGCGACTGGTAGAGGAAGCAACCTCTGCAGCGGAGGGCTGCAACCAGAGAGAAGAGCAAAAGGAACAGTGGTACGATCCCAACTCTCAAGCACTGTGCACTGCGTATTATCAGCAGTTCTTGTAAATGTATGAGGGAATGATACTCTGTCGAAAAGCCCGAAAGCGCTTGCAAGAAATGCCATTGGCACATCGGAGAAGACTGGCTCTACTTCAAAGCATCCCAGCGAGCGTCTCCCTGTTTTCGCAATTCCATCTGCTCTCCCTGGATCAGTGCTCATCAGATTAATATTTAAGGCCTCCATTCAGATGCCGTGTCAGGATAAATGCAAGTGCTCAGCTGGAATTCACACATGCTATTAAATAAAGACATCGCAGGCCACTTCACACGACAGCACACACCACCACCCCCGGCAGGGGGGGATCGTCATGGATCAGCCGTTTGCTGTAAGATTAAATGCCATGTTTGCATGCCACTGCTTTACCCACACTGGGTGTTCTCTCAGCTTTATTTAAAAAGTAGTTTGAGTTTGTGGCATTGCTTGATTAAGAACTGGGGGGTCCACACAGTCCTGATAACACCCTAAAGAATGTTTTAACAGCTCATCTATTAAAGTTTTGCTCCCTTTGCATCTTGACACTCTTTCCAGTTTTCGACTAGGGAAGTTGTATTTATTAGTCACTTTCCTTAACAGGGTGAAGAACGGCCATCACAGAATCATATCAGAAAGAAAAAGCAACCACTTAAAAAGGGGGTCACCAATCTTTTATTTTTTGAGGTACTTCTGAGCAGTGAAAAATACCCCAATGCCACACCCACCCACCCACCCTCCCAGGGACTGTGGCTCAGTGACAGAGCATCTTTTTTGGCATGCAGGAGGTCACAGGATCAATCCCCGGCATCTCCAGTAAGGATCAGGTAGTAGGTGATGTGAAAGACCTCAGCCTGAGGCCCTGAAGAGCCGCTGCCAGTCTGAGTAGACAAAACTGAACATTGATGGACCAATTTAATGATTCATTAGAATGCCGTTGCATAGGCGATGAGCTGATTTATGATCGCCCACAGAGACTTATGGACCCAACTGGGTTCCAGAATGTTCTGTGGGATCCAATGCCCCCTGGCAACTCATTAGATGACAGAGGAATGGAATCTCTGGCTCTCTGAAGCCAGCAATGAAATCGATCCCTGACTTCCTCTCTGCCCCCCCCCCCGATACCAAACTAGCCCCATAGTATACCATGGCGCTAAGGAGGATGAAACGGGAGCTGAGATGACTAGAGCGAGTTTGGCAATGGTCTCATGATAAACGACAACTCCTTATAGGACACTTATGAAAGCTTATGCGATGGCAGTGAAGACTGCAAAGAAGGAATTCTACATGGCCTCCATCACGTCCGCTAGCTCCTGCTTGGCTCAATTATTTAGAATAATTAGGCCCCTAGCCTCTTTAAATGAGATGACCCAAAATGTTAGTAAATTGGATATTAGCTGCGAGGCCCTTGCAAGCTTTTTGTGGATAAAATTCTGTCGTTCTGCCACGACCTGCCTGCCAACCCAGCTATATCTGTTGAGCGGCCGGCCGGCCGAATACCGCCCCAGACATGTTGGCCATAGGATCGGAGGCTGTGGCGAGACAGTTGAAACAGAGCCGACTGAAACGAAATCCATCAAAGATGAAGGTCCTGGGGCTGGGTTGAAGACAGGTCAGTGTGGGAGGTCAGCTCCCAGTCCTTAATGGCGTGCCATCGACATCAGTGCCGGCTGTCAGGAGCTTGGGCGTGGTCTTAGATGCCTCCCTCTCGATGGAGGCACAGGTCACAAATGTAACTAGGCTGGCATTTTGTAACTAGGCTAGCTTACTGGCTCCCTACCTGTCTCGCCAAGATCGAGCCACAGTGATTCTTGCAGTGGTCACCTCTCGGCTGGATTACTGTAACTCGCTCTATGCAGAGCTACACTTAAGGCTGATCCGGAAAATGAAATTGGTCAAGAGTGCGGCGGCGCAGGTCCTCGTGGGCATACCATTGAGAGCACATACTCAACCGGTGTGCCGCCAGCTGCACTGGCTCCAAATTGAGTACTGGATCAGGTTTATGGTTTTAGTGTTGACATTCAAAGCCCTAAACAGTCTGGGACCAACGTATCTGTGCCACCGCTAGGGGTGTGCAAAAAAAAAAAAAGCTGGTATTTTTCGTCTTCGGGTGTATCAGACCCAAAAAAATATGGGTAAATGCCTAATTTCCCCAGTCTGATACCGGTAAAGTATTTGGATTGGGGAAATACTGGATATTCTCAAATAGTTTTAGGTCTGATATACACCACCAGAGGGAAAAGAGTCAAACCCTTCAGGTTTCCTGGTCAATTTCACTCCCCACCAGTCAGCTGTGAGTGAAATTGACCAGGCAAAGCCTTTGCTCTCTGCCTTCTCTTCTCTAGTTCACAGAGGGTAGCTGGAGAAGGGCAGGCAGGGAGCCAGGGCATGTTTTAAATGCCTTTCTTTCCCCTCCCCAATTCCTGGTGGAATGCTGTCTAGTGAGACCCAGGGCCCTGCAGAACCTGAAACAAATCCACAGGGCTTGTAAGACAGAGATGTTCCACCAGGCATACAGTCAGGGATAGCAATGGTACGAAGAGCACCAACCTCTCTCCCTGTGGTTTCTGTTCCCCTCACTTGTCCCTTCCTGATCGTTACTATCTGTAATGCATTGGATATTAGGTACCAATATTGTTTAATATTGTAAAGTTAATATTTTTAGCTATCTATTATGAGCTAACCCGCCCTGCTGTGCTGACTTATGAATAAATGACCTCCAAAACATCCTATCATTAACAGCCTTGCTCTGATCTTGCCATGGCCTTCAGTTTGCAAGATCTGAGCAAAGCTGTTAACATATCTCATGCTGGGTCTTCCTCTTTTCCTACCAAGACGCCAAGTACGGCAGTTCTTTTTTTTTTTAAATCAAGGTTTTTTTTTTGCCTGCAAGTTCAAGCATCTACCAATGTTTACTTCATACCTGACTTGGAGCAGTGGGGATGCCACCATCTAATAGCACTGCTCATTCTGATCTCAGTAATAACACACAGGTGTGCCCTTTAAACATTACATCAAGCAGTCCCTTCTACTGGTTCATTCTTCTACACAGCCAGTTTGGTGTAGTGGTTAAGTGTGCAGGCTCTAATCTGGGAGAACCAGATTTGATTCCCCACTCCTCCACATGCAGCTGCTAGGTGACCTTGGGCAAGGCACGGTTTTCTCAGAGCTGTTCTTAAAAAAGCAGTTCTTGAAAGAGCTCTCTCAGCCCCACCTACCTCCCAGGGTGTCTGTTGTGGGGAGGAGAAAAGAAAGGAGTTTCTAAGCCGCTCTGTGTGGAGGGGGCGGGGTATAAATCCAATATAATAATCTTCATTTTATAACTCTACGTTACACTGCTGGTGATTTAACCCATGAGAAGTTCTTCTTGCAGTGTTACTGCAGTGCTTAAAAAAGGGCACCATGGTAATGAGGAATTCTCACCATGGTTATGATTCTCACCATTCTCAACAAATGGACTGGGGTGGGGAGCAAGAGATGGATCCAAAAAAAAGAAGAAGAAGAAGAAGAAGAGAGGCTGCTGGCAGTGGATAAACTGTTGCCATTCAATGGAGACTTCAAATTAACCAGAGGCCTGTTTGTAAGCAGCGATCAAGTCCCTTGTAACTACTCAAGGCTGTTCATCAATGTAAAGGATGACCCCTGCAGACATGAAAAACAGACTGCAACCCAGGCTGTTCCCAAAGGCAAGAAGCACCAACGTGATTCCAATATAGCTAACCACAGTTTGTGCTCAGAGTCGGTCAGATGAGTTCAATCCAGCCAGCTTTCCCCTCTCAAGCTCACCCAATTCCCCTCTGTACTACAGGCCCCTCTCAGCACAGTTTTTATCCAAGCAGGCTCCATGGACCTTTGGTGATCAAAAGTGACCCCCTTTTTTCCCCCACCAGCAGAAAACCTGGATGGATCCAACCCTACTTTTTTTGTTATTCCAGATACACAAGACAAACTATGACTTGAGCAAAACTACCGTTTCTTTACTCCTCACATGCCATCCACAGAAGCTTTCCCAAGCTTTGAGGATGTAGATGTGTCGACTAGCCAACCAGTTTGTTCAAAGTGTGGTATGCAAACCAGCTTCCAAGCTGCTGTTTGAGCTTCCGAGTCTGGAAGCAACCCTCAAACCAGGATTTGTTCATTCTGATGTGCCAGCAACCTGTGGGCTCACAAGGCTTTTTGGCAGGTGGTAGCTGCTTCATGTGGTGTACCAGAGACTCAAGGCAAGCTGGAATAATTGCGAACAGACGTACAGATGCAGAAAACTTCCAGAAATTTCGAAGCCATGGAGAAAAAATCTTTTTCTGGAAAAAAACAGAACCCTTGGGGAAAAACTGAAATAGAGGCAATGCTTACTTTCCTATCAAGCCTAAACCTATTTTGTTGCTTTAAAAATAGTGCATCATTTATAACTTAGTTAACATGTACAACTGTATTAACTGGCATACTTACGAAACTTAACAGGATAAATGCCTTCATAAGCAGAACAGCAAATATACCAGGTATTTTTTAAGCTGAAAACTGCTATTATTGCATGGTATCTTGGCACATTTCATTCCCTTCTAAAAATGAAAAAAAGATGTATTGGAAAAATAAAATCTTTAAAAACCTGGCTAACATTTCTTCTTAATGGCAATTCTGTTTTGCAAGGTGAAGCAAAAGACTTGAGTAATAACACAAAGACAAAAATTCCAATAATTTGGGGGGAAATTTATTTGATTTTTTTTTTTGTAAGATGCTACATAGTCAAACAGGATTGGTCTTTTTGTTGTTGTTTTGAACAGCATAGAACTAATTCCTACTAATTTTTCCCCTACATAGACTTATTTTATATACAAAAAAAACAGTTTCCTGACCGCTGTTTTCCCCAATGTTTAGATGATCAAAACTGACAATTGTGGTGCCCAAAGCATTAGGAGGCTGAAGAATCCATCATCACTACAGCAACAGAAATAAAAAATAAAAATTAGTTCTATCCACCAGCTTCGAACAGGTGCCCCTTTCCCCCTCTTCTCTCGTTTAACCGTTTATATAGCAGTAGTCAAATGTCTGCGACAACAAGGAAAACGTGAGATGAGATACATTAAATAAGTTAAACACACATTAAACGGTTTTTCGGACTAGGAAAGAGTTTTAACTCTGCTACACGAACCAACGGCAACTGTAATTGGTCCCTCTTGAATAACACGGCAGCGATGCTCGATCCACACACACCTGGCTAAAGCAGAGGACTGTTCGGAGTCGCCTCTTGATACAGCCAAAGTCAGCTTAAAGCTGTTCACTGCTTAAGTTCCAGAATCGAATTAAAATGGAGACACAGTGAGAGAGAGATCCTACTGCTGTGGGCCTAAACCTGCTCATCCTCTCCCTATTTCGCACATACAGGGCAGTGAAATTATTTGCTTAGGACCAGGAGTTCCATCAAGGTCATTTCCTTATCCTCAGTCAGAGAGAGAGAGGGCCTCTCCATCTGGAGTGCTATTCAAAACCAACACTAAGCGGCTGAGGGAAAAAGGGGGGATGACATCTCTTCACAGCCGGCCTGCGAGAGGAATTGCTGGGGAGAAACAGAGAAGGCAGCAGGCGCCGAATGAAGATCTGCTACGAGTGGACACCCGGGAGACCCGTCCCCACCACAAGACTGGATCCCCAAATCCCTCCTCTCTCCAGGAACTTGGCGAGAATGTAGTGGGGCTAGAGAGGGAAGATCATACGAGAGACATCCCGCAAGCGTACACACACACACACACACACACGCTGCAATGTGTGGGTGAGCACGTGGGGAATTTGCTGTAGAGTGAAAAAAGCAGGGAAGTCTTTCACAAATGCAACAAGGTGCGGGTGCAAAAGAAATAAAATAAAAGAGTGTGACGGACGAGGGGGCAGAAGCATATGGTCCCCATTAACACGATGCTAGTCCCAAGTGGAACACAGACGGACAGATAATCAGGAGGAAACAATTGTATCTGACTGGACTAACAGCAAGAGGCGGGGGGGCATCAAGAGTGCACAATGCAAAGGCCCATGCCGTTCCAATATCCGACAAAAAAATCTAGTTAAACAGGAGCCACAAAACTGGATTTAAAAATTAGGAGCCACCTTCCCCAGTGTGAACAGGCGCACTCCGGGCTACTTTAACAAAGGCTAGGAAGGTAACACCAGGGTGTCAAGCTAAGCCACTGCCGGCTATCAAGTCTTCCTCAACAAGGAGCCTCACAGAGAAGAGGCATAGAGATCGAGGGCCCCTCTCCCTTCTGCTCTACCCAATGCCAACTTCTGAGACCTTCTGTTTGCATCTGTCCTGCAGGCCACTGGGACCAATGGCAAGACTACGAATCAGTTCTGTGGCTCTGGTGCCGCTGGCGGCCTCAGGGGGTGGGGGGACCTGCTCCGATCCCTCCTCTCTTTCTCCCAGAGTTCCGATTCTCAGCGGCTGCACCGTCTCAGCGATTCAACGCTCCTGTGGACAAGACGGGACGTGGAGAGGCAAGGCCGCGCTGCCTGTTTGGGGAGGAGATCTTAAGAGCTGCTCGGGGAGTAGCACGGCAGACAGAATTCTGAGTTCAGAGGCATACCCACTTGACAGAACTGTTAAACCTATGTGGAGGAATGGTGGGGGTTAATATATTTTACAGAAAGCCAACCACCATTCCTGTTTAAAGCCAGCCTCCGGGTAGCCAAAAAAGGACCAGCTCCCTCATGAGAAATCTCTCCCTCATCCCCCCGCCCCCGCCCCCAACCCTCCACAAGAAGAGAAGTCCAGTAATATGAACCAAGGTCCGAGAAATGTTTAAAGTGACTTTCTTTTCCCTTCCGAACAACGCACCGTTATAGTGTTAAATTCACGATTCGCTTTCCTCATCACTCGAAACTCCTCTCTTCTCCTGCTTACTCCTTTGTGCATCTTAAACTTTCTAGAAGATTATGTTATGTTAAATGTTATAGTTGTGCAGGGGGGTAAAAATTTAAAAGGCAAGACCTGTGAGATGTCATACATTTTGTTTTTAAACATTTGTTATGAATAAATTTAATCCAATGATATGGCAGATCCCTCAATCCGATTTACAATCCTCCGGCATGCGGCCTCTACAAGGCGATTTTCCCTATAATTACGCCAACAATAAAGAACAAGACCACCAAGGCGAGTAGTCTAGTGCTGAGACCCTCCTCCTTCACAACGGCAGCAGAAGCAGAGACTGGGTGGTTTGTCTGGGGTGCCTTCCTCATCCGCAGCCCATCTTCTTCCTGCAGCAAAGAAACGATGTGAGAAACGTTTAAGAACATAAGAGAAGCCAATGTTGGATCACGCCAATGGCCCATCCAGTCCAACACTCTGTGTCACACAGTGGACAAAAAAACCAGGTGCCATCAGAGGAGGTCCAGCAGTGGGCCAGGACAGTAGAAGCCCTCCCACTGTTGCCCCCCCCCCCCCCCGGTCAAGCACCAAGGATACAGAGCATCACTTGCCCCGGACTGAGAGTTCCTATCTATACCTTGTGGCTAATAGCCACTGACTGAACTCTGCTCCATATATTTATCTAATTCCCTCTTGAAGCCGTCCATGCTTGTGGCTGCCACCACCTCCTGTGGCAGTGAATTCCACGTGTTACTCACTCTTTGGGTGAAGAAGTACGTCAATTTATCAATTCTAACCCAACTGCTCAGCAATTTCATGGAGTACCCACGAGTCCTTGTATTGTGAGAAAGGGAGAAAAGTACCTCTTTCTCTACCTGCTCTTATCACATTTAATGTGAGCCTTGGTGTTGATTTAAAACCTTAGCCTTCTTTGGGAAGGTTCAGGAGCTTAAGTAATTGGGAAAGAGTAATCCACAATCGGGAATGGCTGTCTTTTGTCACCTTACCAAGGACAAGCTCCTTCCACTGGGCGCAAGGTAACAGTGACATGAAGCACAGACCTAGCCACATACCCCACTTCACCAGAGACCAGCAACCATGGTTTCCAAGGTGGTTTCTGATTCTGGGCTGTGGAAACCCCAGACATCTTGAACGTCTACTGACCAGAACCAGGGCTTTTTCGGTGGTGGCTCCCATCTGGTGGAATGAGCTCCTGGAGGAGATCAGGGCCTTGCAGGACCTTATGCAGTTCCACAGGGCCTACAAGACGGAGCTCTTCCACCAGGCTTTCAACTAGGAGCCGCCACCATTACCACCAATTACTGTAACATCTGTGGTAGAAGGCTGGCCCTGTATGAGATCGAGCCATAGTACCGCAGGAGACTGGAATACCACTGAAGTGCGATATTGGTATTACATCTTACAGTACGCCATTTTCAAATTATTGAAGACGTGACCATCACTGTGAGCACTTTAATTTGTTAACTTTTATCGTACGATTGTTTTAATCCTGTTTTTTAAATGTTTTATGCTGACTGGGCACAATATGCCAATGTACGTGAGCCGCCCTGAGCCTGTTCGCGGGGAGGGCACGATATAAATATAATAAATAAATAAATAAAAATATTGGAAGCACGTGTCATGTATAGGCTGCTGGGACACCTCCGACATGGCAGGGATGGGGGGACAAGGCACACAATACAGTCTTGTTTCTGATCACAGTTAAACAGCAGGAAACATCCATTTATTTACTTCACGTACTCCCTTCCCCCTTCTTCCCAACAGGACCCCAAAGGGGCTTGCATCATTCTCCTCTCTTCCACTTTAACCCTGCAAATAACCCTGTGAGGTAGGTTAGGCTGAGAGAACGTGACTGGCCCAAGGTCACCCAGCAAGCCTCCATGGCACGAGTTCAACACTACGCCGGATCCTAGTCTGACCCTACACCACAGGGACGCCTGGCTCCAACATGGCTCTCATGACAACGGCCGGGAATCTAACTTCTTATCTATGTGGTGCTTGTAGGGTACCTAAAATGGGCTTACTTCCAATTACATTTTCATATACCAGGGCTCACACAAACACAGGGCTCATTTTGTAGCAAGAGCTCCTTTGCATATTAGGCCACACACCCCTGATGTAGCCAATCCTCCAAGAGCTTACAGAGCTCTTCTTACATGGGTTACTGTAAGCTCTTGGAGGATTGGCTACATCAGGGGTGTGTGGCTTAATATGCCGAGGAGCTCCTGTTACGAAATGAGCCCTGCACAAACATATTCCCACCTACAATTCAGGCAAGAATATATTTGTCTCCAGAAACGAAATGTAACATAAAGACGATGATCACCTTAAACTGTTTGTTCTCCTCCCGTAACCTCTGAACTTCTAATTGCAGCCTCTTACATTCTTCCATTACTTTCTTAACTTCAGTGTCATCCAAAGAAGAACTTAATGATTTAGACATTACAGAAGATTCTGTCTTTGTTGCAGTTGTGGATATAATTTTATTAATTTCTACATCATGCTGTTGAGACAAAAAAAGGGGAATGGGGGGAAAGAGAGTTATTTAAGAATGCTGCTTAACCCAACACAGTCAGGGAAACCTTCCTCTACTGGATAAAAAAAATTCCTTGCTAAATCTGTAAGAACCCTTTCAAAATGCCCTAATTCTAAAAAGGTTCCATTCCTCATATGGACCGAGTTCCCAGAGTGCAAACACAGCTTCAAGCACAGCAGACCCAAGGCACTGTGAAGAAACAGCTGTAACTCTTCCATTAGAAAAAGAATTTAGACCTTTCTCAAATGGAAATGGTTCCAACCTCCACTGCAGCTGCCAGGTATGAGGAGAGAGCGCTGACCTTGCTGCCTCTCGTTAGCTCTTCCTTTGCCCCCCCCCCCAAGCGTGGTGGAGAGACCACTGCAATATGAGCCACTCCTCAATCTGCAAGATGTTCAAGGTTAACCACGAGTAATCGCCAAGTCCGACGAGGCCTAAACACTTGGCTGAAACTTGGCTCGCTGCCTTGCGATCATGTCCTAGAACCTTTCCGCCTGAGCTAATGTAATCAACCATTCTTTTGTTTCACAAGTACAGGAAGAAACAAACACCAAGGGGAGGAACCATTCTTCAAGGTAGCTTTAAAAAGCCAGCTTGTGTGGGCTTTAATCACACCAGTCCCCTGAGTGGGAGAGACTTGGGCACAGAATTCCTTCTGCTTAAGAATCTCTGGAGGTGTCCCCACACACCCTTCCTTTGGCACTTCTGGAATGCCCCATTCCTGTCTGACATCGAAACTGTGAGTCACTACAAGGGATATCAACAAAGGCTAAAGAAAGCAAGAACAAAGGCTAAAGGAAGCAAGGACTTGCTACAGCCCACAAGAACTTAAGGAAACAGCTTTAGCAGAGGTTTGGCTAGAGGGAAACTGGGGACGGGGCTTTGGGGGGATGTCGACCCTTTAACGCCCTTCCCCAAGAGGGACAGATTCCTGCTTCCTTAAAGGCTACTGGGATGCATTTAAAGACCTGCCCTTTCTAGCGGGCCTTTGACTAATAAGCAACATGGTCATATGGGGATCGGTCCTCTTGTTAAACTGACTTTTATTACTTTCCTTGTTATTTCGGACTAAGATATTTTAAATCGAACTTTTCATGCTTCATTCTGCTATAAACAACCCTGAGGACTTTGTTAGTGGAGAAACAGTCACAGAGCATTTGTTTAGATCATTTTAAAATAACATTTATAGTTTTATTTATTGCATTTTAAATTATTTGTAATCCGCCTTGAGTGTTTTGTAAGGAAGGCAGAGTATAAATGAAGAAACTATTAATTAAATACATTAAATAAAAAATAAAGCAAGCAACTTTGAACATGTGTCCATTAACACCTTGGGGGGGGGGGGATCTTAGAAGCCTAAACAGTGGATGAATACGGTTTTGGTGACCTGCAAAGCTCTTTATCTCTACTCATGCTATGGGGGATAAAGTTATGAGAAATTATGCAAATATGCCAAACATGTAACTGATACGGACTGCATAGTTCAGTTTCTCTCCAAGTTCTATAAACATGGCATGCAAGGTCAGACTTCATAGTTCTGAAACTATTCTGAAGAAGTACACTTCTGAAAATAAAATACCATCCATGGACAAAAGCAGCATCAAGCCACCTACTACCCAAATTATTTCTGCAGACTAAAGACTAAACAAAAGTTGACCCTGCTGGATCAGACAGGTAGTCCATCTAGTCCAGCATTATATTTCACGTAACAGCCAACCAGATGCTGTAGAAGACCAAACAAACAGCATAGAGACCGAGTCCTCCCCTGATGTTGCCTCCCAGCACTGGGATTCAGAGGCTAATAGCCACTGACGAACGTAGGAACCATCAGGGACTGCCTCTTCCTATATGGCCCTCAGAGAGAATTACACTCAATCAGTACCAACTTGTTGGTAGTCCCTGGTCCCAAAACAGTCCAGCTGTCCTTGACTAGCTGTCCTCAGCCTGGAGGAACTCTCTTCCCAGTGAGATCTGGGCTCTGTGGGACTTAGCTAAGACTGAGATGTTCTGCTGGGTATATGGATGAGGACAGTGAAGGTCAGAGAGATCAGTGGCCTCCCGGGTTTCTTCCCCCCTATCTCTATTCTCTCCTGGTTAAGATCCTCCACATGGGCAGAATACGGATTGTATGCCAACCACCCCAGCCATTTGTGACACCATCTAACAGTAGATCGAATTGTTGAATAGTACTGGAGCTTAACTGTATTGTGTGCATTTTATTATGTATTGATATATATTTATTTATGTATTTTATTTTGCGTATTGATGTATATACATGTTGTATGCCGCCTTGAGTCCTGTTTGCAGGAAGCAGAGTGAGATAGAAATTAAATAAATAATAATAACAAGAAGAGGATCCCTGTTGGATCTGACCAGTGATCCATCTAGTCCAGCATCCTTTCTCACCCAGTGGCCAACCAGTTCCTCTGAGGAACCAACAACAGCCCATAGAGGCTGAGGCCTTCTGCTGATGTTGCCTCCTGGCTCTGGGATTCAGAGGTTTAGTGCCTCTCAGTCACCGTGGATAGGAGCCACTGATAGACCCTCCTCCATGAATCTGTCCATTTCCCTTTTAAGAAGAACAAGAGTTGGTTTTATACCGCGTTCTTCACTACCTGAAGGAGTCTCGGAGCGGCTTACAATCACAATTTTATGCTCATGGTAAATCACTACCTCCACTGGCACTGAATTACTCATTAATTAGTATTTCCTTTTATCTGCCCTTAGCATATTTGCTAACTATTTCATTGGGTGCTCCTGAGTTCTAGTATTGATGGAGAGGGAGAAAAGCACCTTCTATCTCCTATCATGTCTCCCCTTAGCCACTGTTTTTTTTCTAATCAAATCCCAGACTCACCAGCCTTTCCTCAAGAGACAAAGTAACCCCCCCCCCCCCCCCCCACAGACCCAAGGAACAGCGAGTTGCTATTAAGGGTTTTCATTTAAGCACAGGCTAATGTTTGGCCCATGGATGTTTCAGCTAACCAGACAACAACCTCGTTTGTGAACACCACGTGCTGTGCTATGAAGTTAAAACTCAGTCAAAACTCACAGGTTTATCATTTTCCGCCGGCAGCTCAAACACACATCTAAGTTTTGAGTCCATGAGTTCTTCTGGCTTTGCTTCTTTCCACTAAAAGACACAAAATTAAAAAGCGGTAGTAAGACAGGGAAAATTCACTACAAAGAAGCCTACGCAAGAACAGCGATGAACTGGGGCCGGGAGTCCCATGAACCCTGGCACCTCACTGAAACAAGGCGAACCCTTCCCGTTTAAACATCCCACTTAAACTGGTTTCCTCTGTTATTCAGATTATAACTGAAAGGATTTTTATCTATCCGAAGCGACTTTTTCATTTGCCGGACCCCGAAGCTTAAAAATGGGCAAGCTCAAGTCTGAATAACTGTGTACGATTCTGAAGGACCTCCAAGACAATTCAGGCAGGAGTGAGAACAGAGCTCTTAGCAAACTATTAACATTCCAAGGGTGCGTTCACACACTGCCCTCCGCAACACAGCCGGACGTGGTAGGACAAGTTGTCCTGGTTAGTTCTGTTTACATAACACTTTAATTCCCATAAGGTGGAGTCTGCAGAGAAGGAAAAAAATGCAGCAAAACTGCCATAAACCAGGCCCATTTGTTCCACCCATTGTGGTTGGCCATGGGCCACGAACAATATGCCCCACCAGTGGCAATTCTGACACGGTCAACAGACGAGCTGTTTGCTCCTGTACAGGGTGAAACATTTTACAAGCACAAGCCTCAGACTGGTGGCCTGAGTATTATCCCGCCATCCCCCTGGGCCCACCTGCCCCAGAACAAGCCATTTATTTCCCCAGATTAGAAGCCCACAATTAAACTTGGCAATTTCAAGCGTGGACTGTGCGTGTATGGGGCCGCTTCACAATGGCAGCAGCTGTCTCATTTGCTGCAAGCCACAGATACAAGATTCCTTTGGGAAAAAAAGGAGATTACTTTATTGTAAGCAACATCCAAAGTTTGTCGCCAAGGCCAGACGTCATAACAAATAAAGGGCAAAAACACCGCCTTTGATACTAATGTTTCCACAAAATAAGACGGCGTCAAAGGCGGCCACATGCTGTTATACAACCAATTCTCGTGATTTGTGCTGCGAAACAGCTATTGACCTTGTAGCCAGACTAAGATTAATCTGAGCTCCCACAGGAATGACAGCCAGCCCTAGGAAACAGATGCAAAAATCCACCAGCATGTCTACAGCCAAACAAATGTATGAATATTCTGATGAGCCTTTTCCCTAGGAGGGGAAACGCATGCCGGCTCCATTCACACATTATGCTGGAGGACGGTTTGTGGCTGTGGGAATAAGGGGTCAAAGCACTAACACTGTACAAAGAGGGGAAATTGATTATCTTGTGGCATTATGTATAGAGTACCCAGGAGATCTTAAGACTGTCTGGCAGCCAAAAGTTCTGGCTCCCTTAGTGTTATGTTTCAGTAGATGGAAAGCTAGACTTGTTTTTAAGGCAAGAGATGTTTCAGAGGTGGTTCACCATTGCCTGCCTCTGCATTGCACCCCTGGTATGCCTTGGAGGTCGCCCTTCCAAATACTAACCAAGGCCAACCCTGCTTAACTTCCAAAATCTGATGAGATCAGGCTAGCCTGGGCTATCCAAGTCAGGGCAAAGAAGGGGAAGAAATCCTGCACTCTAACCGTACATGAGTCCCTCTATATTGGTTTGTATCACTGCTTCGGATATTGGCAACAGAAGGTCTTGAGGCACCACGGAGGTTTAAAGAACTTACCGCAGAACAAGCTTTCACAAGCTGGATCATCATCAGATGGCCAAGTAGGCTCTGATGCACAGAAGCTGATGCCACACTAAGCAAGGGACCACAAGCTTGTTGCTACTAAAGCCGCTTTGTGCTGGCTAGGCGGGATATAAATCTAAATAAATAAATAAATAAAGCCCAGCATGGTTTGGGACCACAGTATTTGAAGGACTGTCTTCACTAGTACGTTGCTGCCCAGGAATTAAGGTCACAGGGAGAGGCCTTCCTGGCTGTCCCATCAATCAAATAAGCTTGTTTGGCAAGTACGTGAGAGAGGGCCTTTTCGGTGGCAGCCCCACGATTACGGAACAAGCTCCCCAGGGAGGCACACCTGGCCCCCCTCCCCATCCATCTTTAGGAGGCAGCTGAAGATGGTTTTATTTAGGACTGCATTTTATTAGTTTTATGTGTTTTTATGTACTGTATTTTATGTATTTTGCTTATACTATAAGCTGCCTCAAGCGCTGTGAGGAAGAAAGGCGGCTATTAATTGTTTAAAAAGATTTTTTCCCCCCGGCTACAGTACACAGTTACTCTCTGGAAGATATCCACAGTCTCTTCTTACTTTGCTTGTTTCACCAAGTAGCTATGCAAGCATCTCAGCAACAAGATAAGATCCCTGCGAATCTTGAGGAGTTTGCAAAAGTACCTGCAGAGCTCATTTGGATTCTTGCTTTCTGGGAACACCACCCACACACCAATTCCCCACCTCTCCTTTATGCCCCCAATATTCTCCAAATATTTCCTCAAGGGGCATTAACAACCTCTCTTTAACAAGGCATATGGATACAGGGCTACTCTTACAGGTGTGTACCACTCCACCAAGCCGTTTTTTCAATACTCACTACTGCTTCCATGTCTGAAGTATCAGGTGGCGCAAACATCGACTGAACCATGAACTTATGTTTACTTTTCTCATTAGGATCATAATCAAAGGGCTGTAGCATCACTGAAAAGAGAAAACAGCATTGCTTTAGAATCCCAGCATTTCCACCATCTAAACATGATTAACAGTTGGACACTCCAAGGTGTGTGTGTGTGTGTGTGTGTGTGTGTGTGTGTCTGTGTATAGCAAGTTTACCTTGAATTTGAGAAACAAAATGTTCAAACTTTCCGTACCCAACTAAATTTATCAGTGTAGACTGTCTGCACTCTGCTGTTTAGCACTAAACAGTTTACAACACTGTCCTCTACTCCTCCATTTTATCTTTTCAACAACAGCCCTGTAAGGTAGGTTGGGGGAGGAGAGAGCAAGTAAGACTGGCCCCAAGGCCACCTAACAAGCTTCCTCAGCAGACTGGAGATTTGAACCTGAGTCTCCCAGATCCTAGTCTGACACTAACCAGTGTACCATCCCGGCTTTATCTACCTAAACAATTGTGAAGACTTGCATAATGTACAAGAAGAAGAGATTGGATTTATACCCCACTCTTCACTAGAAGTCTCCGAGTGGCTTTCAGTCTCCTTCCCACCACAGACACCCTGTGAGGTAGGCAGGGCTGAGAGAGCTCTGAGAAAACTGCTCTTGAGAGCACAGCTCTGAGAGAATTGTGACTGATCCAAGGTCACCCAGCTGGCTGCATGTGGATGAGTCTGGAATCAAATCCGGTTCTCCAGATTAGAATCCTGCCACTCTTAACCACTACACCAAACTGGCATTTCTATTGCCTGCTCAACGAGAGAAGGAAATGAATTTTAAAATACATGCTACAGCTGTGTTAGGCATGTATTCCTCTGGGCAATCTAAGTGAACAGCACATAAACATGTGCTCCAGAATTAGCTGCTAAGTGGATCAAGGTATGCATCTCACTGGATATTTAAGATGACTTTAAGGATTCTATGCCAACAGAGTGGCCTGAATGGAGCCCAAGGACAGTGTCCTGGAACCATTCCAACAAGGATCATTCTGCCAGTGTAAGTCTGGCTGAAGCTGCATTAATACAACCAGGAAGCCCATCTTATGAATCAGCAAGGACCACTATCACTAGACGTGACATGGCAGAGACATACAAAGCTGTCCAAGACAGGCAAAAGAAGTCCTTCTTCACACAGTGCATAGCTAAGCTGCAGAACTCGCTGTCATAGGATGCGGTGATGGCCGCCAAACTGGAAGTCTTTAAAAGGAGACTGGACCACTTCATCGAGGATGGGGCTATCAATGGCTACTAGTCGTGATGGATATCTACTCCTTCCAGTCCCAGAGGCAGTATACCTCTTTATATCAGTTGTTGGGGAGCATGACTGGGAGGATGCTGTCGCAGTTCTCCTCCTTGGGGGGGGCTCCCAAGACGTGGCTGGTTGGCTGCTGTGTGAACAGAATGCTGGACTTGATGTGCCTTCGGTCTCCTCCAGTGTTCCCTCTAAGCTGAGTTAGTGAGAGCTAACTCACAGTTTTTTAGCCTCCAGCTCACACATTTTTGTCTTGGCTCAGGAAAGATGGCTCCAGATTTGCAGTAGCCAAATCGCTCGCTCACAACTTTGATGCCAGTAGCTCACAAAGTAGAATTTTTGCTCACAAGACTCCACAGCTTAAAGAGAACATCTGTCTCCTCTAGCTCTTCTTATGCTATGTTGCACAGAAGTTGCCGAAGTGGATGTAAGGCAGAGGGACAGGCCAGTGATGGCAGATAATCGGAACCATTGACAAGCCTATACATTTGACAGACAGCTGAAACTGTTATAACGGAAGTGCTGTCAACAGCAGTGAGACAAGGCGAGCTTGCTCCGGAAACCTTGCACCAGATGAAGCTGAAGGCTCATTCTAGTGATGAACCAAAAAACCTTACAGAAACTTTTAGGGTACCTTTTTTCTAGAACTATCTCCAGGTGCATAAGTATGGCTTCAAATGCTCAAGATTACAGCATTAGTTTGTCACATTTAAACTGCAGCTCAAGGAACCCTCGGGGGTTCTTGGACGCTTACGAGGAAGGGTTCTTCAGTGAGACGACTGCTAATGGATGACAAGCTTCCCTGACAGACCACTTTAATCCTCCCCGACAACATGGAAGTGTTTTAGAGAGCTAAGGAGGGGGGATTTGTCTCGCCTGCTCTGCCAAGTCTCAGGTGTGTTTATCTCCTTCTTGCCTGTGGGTGAAAGGTCAGAGGGCAGCCAAAGGGCTCTCCCTCCGTTGCTTGCAACCTGGGGTCTTCTGACAGCCATCCTAGTGAAATATAACCTGTCCAGGATGCTTTTATTTAAATGACCTTGTTTAATTTGGCCTGGAAAATTTAGTAAGCTGCTTTGGGAGAAACACAGCATACCAATGCATCAACGGAGTTAAGTCTTCCATTCTCAAGCAGCCACAGAGCTTTGTGAGGTGTGCGCGTACCCTGGAACGTGCTCAGAAAGTCTGGATTGTTAACTACCTCCCACCATCTTTTTGTTGAAAATGCACGCAGGTAGGTGAGAGCATCAGTTCCACCATTAGGGTCTCAAGGCTCATATCTGCTTTTTACAAACCTGCAACTGACTTGAGGCAGTCATGGCAGTGAACACTGAGAAAGTATGAAAGTTAATGCAGACCCAGTGAGAAGTGTGGGGCGCACAGACAGGCTCTGCGGTGTACACAACCATTGTGGGCTAGCGGGTTTCTAGGACTATTAAGCTACATGCAGTTTTTTTAAAAAAAGGAATGGAAGGCAAGCGTTAAAAGAGACCGGCCATTTAGGACAGTCAAACTTCAGTATGCTTGCATGCCTTTTCCCCTGAAGCCTATAAGTTTAAAGGCAGTCACAACAGTCAACTTGATTTCTTTACAGCTTGCAGTATCGGTTCACACAATCCTACATGCCAGGTAGAAAAGGTGACTCAAGAAATTTCTCATACCCAAATATCTAAAGTGAAAACACGAGGAGGCGGGGACATGACTTGTCTACCAACTTGGTAGACGACATTTTTTTCTACAGGGACTTAGTGTTTGTTATGTAAAAGAGAATGTGCAGTTACGAGCTGCTAGACAGCAAAGGAAAGTCGCAGCCAAAACTCCAAGGAGAAACAAAGCTTAAGTCCGTGCCACTGTGCGAAGGCGCCTGCATGGACTAAGCTGTTGCCAAGAGCAACAGACTGCTTCCGAGAGCTGCGAAGGTATCCATGAGACAGTTAATTTTGACAGCCCAAAGCATTTTTAAGGACATGGGACGTTCTACATGAGCTTTGTACCCCCCAGAGTCTGTAGCTTAGCACATCACAATCAAGCATTTGACCTAACTCTGCCTGCAAAATAAAACCAGCTTTCAAAACTACGCAATACTCGGCAGCAAGGCAGTAAGATTTCAGCTCTGCGTGCCTTCTCCACTGCTGTCAAGCTGGATTCCTCTGCTCACTCAATAGATGCTATGCCAGAGCCTCATGTATGTCGGGTGGCTACAGCTGCATCAAAAGCCACGCAGGGAAATTTCTGCTCCGACTGAGCCCTTTCTCCTCTGCTACTGTGTGTGGCAGGCCGAATAATCAGTGAGCTGTTTGGGGGACTGGTCTGGGTTACTGGTAAAAAGGGTCAAGGCAATCTATAATGCAACGCAAAAAGACAAAAAGGATACCGCAGCACTTTGTCAGCTGTTCCAAAGGCTTGAGTCAGACAGAAAAGAAAGAGATGGGCACTGCACTGGATTCCCATCACACCAGCGAGTGGGGTGCCACATATATTAAACCACCAAACTGAGAGCCAGTTTGGTGTAGTGGTCAGGAGTGCGGACTCTAATCTGGGAGAACCAGGTCTGAGTCCCTACTCCTCCACATGCAGCTGCTGGTGTGATCTTGGGTCAGTCATAAATTCTTTCAGAACTGCTCTCTCAAGGGCAGTTCTCGGGAGAGCTCTCTCAGCCCCACCTACCTCACAGGCTGTCTCTTGTGGGGAGGGGAAGGGAAAGGAGTTTGTAAACTGCTCTGAGACTCCTTTGGGTAGTGAAGGGTGAGGTATAAATCCAGTCTCTTCTCTCTACTAGGTTGATATTGGGTTGGATCCATCAGACCATTTCCAGGGATGGAAGGATTTCTGTCCCTAGACAGCTACTTCATCTCTGCCCCAGGTTCTGCTGTAGCTTAAGATCTGCCCTGAAAGGCTGTTCCTGGGGTTTCCCCTGTCCTCTAGGGACAGCAGTTGGAGTAGAAGATCAGGAGGCAGCAGTAGAAGAGGAGAAGAAAGTCATGCTCATGTTCTGCAGGTGGAAATCCTTCCACTCACAGAAATACTCCAGCAAATCAGAGCCTGCTGGGCAAAGAAGATGCAGGAGCTGACAGTGTAAGAACTGAAGGTGCCCCAGTGAAGAGCTATACTGTTTTATATACAACAGACGTATATAAAATATAGCAAAATATTGCTATGTTTTACCAACTGGCTGGTAAATCTTCAGGTCTTTCAGTACTTGTTGGATCAATGCAATTTTTTTTTGAAACTGACATCAGGGGTGCCTAAGACATATGCCACTTATATAACTATTATCCATAAAACATGTTACTCATGTTGACAGCTTGAGCACTAGAGGTCAATTGAGGCTGGGGGTGAGGGTGGGGACTGGCCATTAAGACCACCATGAAAAGTACCCGTAGGCTGATACAGACTGGTGGGCCATCTCCTCACACCAGAGCCACCCTAGCCCCACTGGGGGACCTCCTGATGGCACCTGGGTTTTGGCCACAGTGTGACACAGAGTGTTGGACTGGATAGGACACTGGCCTGATCCAACATTGCTTCTCTTACGCTCTCAAATCTGAGGCAGTGATGCTCTGTGTACTTCATACTTGGGGAGGTGACAGTGGGAGGGCTTCTGGAGTTCTGCCCCTGCTGGTGGACCTCCTGACAACACCTGGGTATTGGCCATTGTGTGACACAGAGTGTTGGGACTGGATGGGCCACTGGCCTGATCCAACAGGGCTTCTCTCATGTTCTTATGTTGCCCTCACCTTGTGTGCAGCAAACAGCTGCTGCCATGGCATGCCAGCAGCCTTCGTCCTGCGCAGTGAGGGAGAGCAGTCATTGCAAGCTGACAGCCAAGCCGCACAGGGGAGCAGCCAATATTGTGAACCGGTCCTCACATCAGCCACGAGCAGCCTGACTGGCAAGTGAACCCATGGGAGTGGCCACCACCACAGTGAGCAATCTACCTGCCCAATTCTCTTCATATCTACAAGGTGGGTGGGGCCCTTTTCCAGGGCCAATTTTTGCCACCCGCTCTGTCCCGATTCAAATAACCCTTGAAGTCTTTCATAAGCTTTTCTGCACATCTGTATACTGAGAGCTGCCAACACGATCACGATAGACTGGCTCAGACCATAATTAACGAAACGGCTGGGATGAAACGCCATCAACCCATCTTCATGGAGAAAGGGAGGGGATTAAATGATATGCCTCTCTATGAGATTGTTGCAAAACATGTGCAGTCGAGCAGAAAGAGGCCATAACTTAAGTGCCTGGTTAAAGTTTTATAATGAGTAATACACTCCCCCTCCCAACTGGAGCTCCATGAAGCTCACACTAAACCAGCACATTCATTCTGCGCATACAAGGCCAGAGTCAATCTCATCAACCAGCCAATGGATTTTGGGCAAATCCAAAGCTCTTTTTTTTAAAAAAAGACCTTAGAGCTTCAAGCTTATGCTGCCAACTTAATTAACCAACACTGGGGAAATGGACCAGAAAAGATACCTCATACATTTTATGTATGGGTGCTGCTGCCTGCTGCCTACGCATCCATTTACTGGACTAAAGAATTGAGAGAAGATCTAGTTATTCTCAATGCAAAAAAGGCTAGAGAGGAAGTGTGAGAAGGAGCTGCCCGCTGGCTAGCAGCACCTGTGCAACATCTGACTGACTTTCTTCTCCTCCTTCCTCCAGTCCTTCAGCCTTTAGCTTGAGAGTCACAGCCTCGAGGTGGCAAGAAGAGTGGTCAAGAGAGAAGATAAGCCCTGCTCTGTACCCAGAAGCCTCTCTTTCTCTTGTTGGTTTCTACTGTATTTTCTCTTTTGTCTTGTAAGCTGCTTTCAATGGCTACTAGCCCTGAACCTCCACATTCAAAGTCACTAAAACTCTCAAATCCCAGAGCCAGAAGGCAATATTGTGGAAGGCCTCAGCCTCTATGCCCTGTTGCTGGCCCTCCAGATGAACTGGTTGGCCACTGTGTGAGACAGGATGCTGGGCTCTTCCTATTTCCCCCACACAAACACACACTGGGGAGAAAACAAAACAGAATTTTAGGATTATGTGGCTTACAGGTGACACTTCTGGTGGTTAGGGCAGGTTCTCATCTCTGACAAGAGAAGAGGGGCAGGACTGAACCCTCATCTTCCACTGACCAAAGCATTTTGTCAGTGTGTGGGAGCAATTTTCACCACCATCATCTCTCCCTCCATAATATCATTCTCAGTGCTGCTCCTGGGGATCTCTGAAGCTAGGGGCTGAATTTCAAAGGGCACAGTGGGCTGCAGAGAGAGGAGGAGAGGCAAGGAGATTTCTGCTCACAACACTTGGGATCTGCACCACTATCTTTGGCCCTGCTGTGCCTGCTGGGGAGGGGCCGTTTTCAGTGGCAAAGCATCTGCTTGGCATGCAGAAGGTCCCAGGTTCAATCCCCGGCATCTCCAGTTAAAAGATCTGGCAGGAAGTGATGTGAAAGACCCAGAGATCTTGGAGAGCCACTGCCAGTCTGAGTAGACAATACTGACCTTGACGGACCAATGGCCTGATTCACTATAAGGCAGCTTCATGTGTGTTCATTGGTACTCTGGTTGCAAAGGAAGTGTAAAGCTTTGTGACAGAATCAGCTACTCTCTGCCTACCTGCAACCAAACACTGAGCCTTTCTTCTCTTGCAGGCATGCGTCCCATGGGAGAGGCAAAGCTAGAGGTTTCCAAGTACAGCTTGGTAAATCCCTGGAGATTTGGGGATGGTGGGGTTTGAAAAGGGGAGGGAGTTCAGCGGGGATGTGATGCCAGAATCTTAAGGACATAAGAGAAGCCAATGTTGGATCAGGCCACTGGCCCATCCAGTCCAACACTCTGTCACACAGTGGCCAAAAATACCAGGTGCCCTCAGGAGGTCCAGCAGTGGGGCCAGGACACTAGAAGCCCTCCCACTCTTGCCCATCCCCAAACACCAAGAATACAGCACATCACTTGCCCCAGACTGAGAGTTTCTATCTATAACAGCCACCGATGGACCTCAGCTCTGTATGTTTATCCAATTCCCTCTTGAAGCCGTCCATGTTTGTAGCTGCCATCCCCTCCTGTGGCAGTGAATTCCACATGTTAATCACTCTTTGGGTGAAGAAGTACTTCCTTTTATCTGTTCTAACCTGACTGCTCAGCAATTTCATGGAGTGCCCCCGAGTTCTTATATTGTGAGAAAGGGAGAAAAGGACTTCTTTCTCTACCTGCTCTATCCCATGCTAATCTTATAAACCTCGATTATGTCACCCCTCAGTCATCGTTTCTCCAAGCTAAAGAGCCTCAAGTGCTTTAACTTTTTAGTCCACCCTCTGAAGCTGCCGTTTCCTCCAGGGGAGGTGATCCCTCTGTAGTCCTAGTTCCAGGAGAACTCCAGGCCCCACATGGAAGTTGGCAACCCTAGGTGACGCTCCCCATATACGCCATTCTGAGTTCCACTGAGGAAGGCTGAAGAGTGATAAAGAAGCCCATAGAACTATCCTCTGAAGACCCCTCTTGCGTATCTTATTCCACGGACGAACTGCTCTGGTACTGTTAAGACATGGACCTAAATCCTAATGTTCCTTCATTCCACAGCTCACTGCTTTCTGTTCCACCCTGAGATCCTCTCTCCATGTACGCCTCTTAATTCTTTCAACCTCTCCCTCTTTAAGGAATGCTCTGTTAAAAGTTCTGCAGGCTAAAAAGGCTTGGGTTTTGCATTTTTGACAAATAAGTCTGTCTGTCTTAAGACTCTGCCCACCCCTGCCGCTGCACCAAGGGAACTTAAGAGGAGGCAATTATAGCAAGAACAGTACAGCGACATACAGGGCGAAAGCAGAAAGCGCTGATTCAACCAGTCCTGCCACAAATCACAAGAACAGGCAGGGATGTGCTGACGGTGCTGTAAACCTTCCGCCAGCAATCTCCTAAGGAGCGGATGTACATGCATGCCACGGACTCCTCAACCACAAGGATAGAAAAAACACTCCACTTCGGCATCTTGCATTTCAGTACAGATGGTTTTACTGGAGGAAGGGGAAAAAGGCATGGGGCACCATTAGGCTCCACTTGCCGCCACATCGCTGGAATGTATTGCACCACTGGTGGCTCCTTGCGAAACAGATCAGTGTGTGACAGAGTTAAAGTCCAGATCTCACATGGGATAAGCATAAACCAAGTCACCCCATCAGCGTAACAGTCCCATAAGAAAGTGCTACAGCTAATTCTGGTGTTATTTTTTCCTTGGGAAGAGGCAAGTCTTTCCCAAACTGGAACGATCGCATGCCATTTTTCCAGTGGCATGTTTAAAAGCTGCATCTGATCATCCACGTGTTAAGAAAGACTCATGTTTCAACAATTTCTCTTCCCATGCAGATAAGGGGGGGGGGGGGGAGAGAAACCCTGGAAAAAATTACAGGAAGCTCTGAAAAAGAAACCCTCCTGTGTAATATTTTCCCTTTTGGATATGGGTGAGGTGCTTTTCCAAACAACCTTTAGACACTCAAAATGTGCAGCGTGAAGTTTCTCTGTAAGAATCCTGGTGACGGCAGTTCTTAGGTCTACTGTAGAAACATATGCCGTAGTTTCAATGGTACGTTGATTGCTAAAATGTGAATAATTTTGGCAACAATATGCTATGATGAAACTGATGATATAGTATAAGAAGTTTATGTTTAGAAGTTTAACTTGATATCCAAATATGACCTGGCTAGCCCGATCTCATCACATCTCAGAAGCTAAGCAGGGTCAGCCCTGTCTGATATTTGGATGGGAGACCACCAAGGAAGTCCAGGGCCTCAACAGAGAGGCAGGCAACGACAAACCACCTCTGAACGTGTCTTGCCTTGGAAACCCTGCGGGGTGGCCATAAGTCAGCTGTGACTTGAAAGCAAATTCTAAAAGTTTAGAAGTTCATCAATATATAAAAGCACGCTGGTAAGTTATTGTAACTATTAAACTGGTTACTTTTTAAAAAATGTTTAATTTCAACTTTATTTCTCCCGTACCTCAGATGGCAAAAATTAAAGATACATTTTTTCCCAAGTGACTCCTAACTTTCCAGAAATTTTACATTTTCAACTCCACCCCTTCTTTCACATCCATCTCAAAGATACGAGAAAGAAAACTAGATGCTCAAACAGAACCTCAAATTTCAGTGCTAAAGCACAATGGTGTAACTGCGCACGCGCACACACACACACGCAATCCTCTTCAGGGACTCTGATTCTCCCCAGCTGGATAAGCAAAGTTAACATCACTGCCAGCGTAAAGGTTAACTATGGTAGATGCTAACAGGGGACTCCCCACTTAGCCCAGTAACTAAAACCATCCCACCACTTCCCAGTTTGTTTAAGCACAGCTGTGTAATGTCTGTAAAGGTCCACAGAACAGCTTCTGTAGATCAGAATGAGCAGAACTTGCTCTACCTTCACTGTTGAACCATTAATCAATCCCTCTTCCAGAAGAAAGTATCAGTATCTTCTGCATACTGTGCCTTAGTCTCTAAAACGTAGCACGGTCGCAGAGGAGAGCGACGGGGATGGTTTTGGGGGGCGGGCGGGCTGGAGACCAAGCCCTGTGAGGAAAGGCTGGGGGACTTGGAATGTTCAGTCTGGAGAAGAAGAGGCTGAGGGAGGACATGATGGCTCTCTTGAAGTATCTGAAGGGCTGTCCCTTAGGGCAGGGGTGGGCAAACTGTGGCTCGGGAGCCGCATGCGGCTCTTTCACATATATTATGTGGCTCCCGGCAGGGCGGCTGGGGAAGCTAAATATCATTAGCAAACAAATATCATTGGACAAATTAATATCATTATCAATATCTGCTTTTACCCCTTTTGTTATTATTTTTGCTTATTTTCCAATAAAATCAGGTAACATTTGTTCATGTCGTGGCTCTCAAACATCTGATGTTTATTTTATGCGGCTCTTACGTTAAGCAAGTTTGCCCACCCCTGTTCTAGGTGGCTCTTACACTGAGCAAGTTTGCCCACCCCTGACTTAAGAGGGCAGGGAGCTGTTCCCGCTGGCAGCAGAGGATAATAGGACTCACAAGAATGGGTTTTTAATTAAGGGCGGGAAGGAACCGGCTGGATATTAGGAAAAACTTTTTGACAGTAAGAGTTGTTTGACAGTGGAATCAGTTCTCTAGGGAGGTGGTGAGCTCCCCCTCCCTGGCAGTCTTTAAGCAGAGGCTGGACAAACCCTTGTCAGGGATGCTCTAGGCTGGTCCTGCATTGTGCAAGGGGTTGGACTAGATGGCCTGTATGGCCCCTTCCAACTCTGTGATTCTATTATTCTAATTCTATCCCAACGCCATGCAACTGAGTTAACAAGATGAGACATTCCCTTCTTCTTTTCTTTTTTGCCCCAGAATAATGGAATCCCACCCTCTTGGGAGTCTCTCCAGAGAACAAGCAACTTCCTAAAGCATTTACACACACACACACACACACACACACACACACCCCCATTGGCTTTGGATGGTCTTAAGTAAAAAGAAGGGCAGGGACAATCATTGGAAGAGGCTGTATTTTGATGTTTCATCCTCCCAAGCTTATTGGTGGTTTTTGCTATGAGCCTTGGGGGTGGGGTGGGGGGAGTACAGGATTTTAAAGCTATTTATTAAGCAACACTTTTACAGACAGTTATGCATGAAATTAATACCACATGCTCATGAAGTCACTGAAAGTAAGCTATTTAGATGATACAGGAAATATGGAAGCCATCAGGCGGACTTAAACTAGTGAACCACCAACAGACGGAAAACAGCCGTGCCAGATTCTGTTTTCTCTTTGCTGGATTTAGACTGCATTGATTGGCATCAAAATCCTTTGATTTTAGCTTTCTAAACAGATAACAAGTGCATTAGCTACAGTTGTAGTGAGTGGACAATTAAGCACCCACATCAATTTTAAGGGGGTGAAGCATAAAATCAAGCTTTTGCCCGACACTGACTTTGCAGTTATGCGATCCCTCCCTTACTTTATTTGCAGTAGAATTTTAAGCATCAAGAGAGGCTGAAGGCCTAAGTTTCTCAGCCCTTCCATCTCCTTCAACTCCTCCATGTGCCACTGAAGGACCACTTAGAGATGTGAATACCAAGCTACAGTGCTTACAATCTACCAGATCAAACAAATGTGGCAGAGCAAACAAATGGTTCCTATACAAGTGGTGCTCAAGACAATTAGATGCAGGATTCTCTTGAGAGCACATTAGGTGATATAGGACCAGTGGTTGCTACCCCCTGCCCACCAGAATACATGGAGACAGACTGGGAAAGAGCACAAAGCACCTTCTCTCATTTGTGACATTATCTGAAGGAAGTAAAAAAACAGCAAGAGGATGGCCTGCTGTTCATCTTCGCTAAAACTTGAGCAAAAAGACAAGCTGAGGCTTCAGATGCACTTGCCCCTGATAAGCACATCTGCAACCTCTTGTGCAAAACTTCTGCTTAGTTGGAGAAAAGTAGAGGAAAAGAGTCCGCTACTAAAAAATAATGTTCACTATTGAGGGTTTTTTTTAGAATTAAAGGTACTAGTACAGAAAATTGCAGGGGCAGTTTTTCTGCCCCCACCAGTTGCTGTTAGAATTATAGGCTGCCTTCAGACTGGCAGTTTGGCCCGATATAGGCACCTTTCACAAATGGATTAAATGGGCCCATTCACACAGCCATGGCTGTCAGGCATTCCCTGGACATACTCACCCCGTCAGAAGACAACCTGGAGCCAGATTAAAAAGCCACCACCTCCAAAGTGGAGCTTTTGTTTCCTCGTGCATTCATTGCGCATGGCCGGCTTCTGAACACGGGGGGGGGGGGGGGATGCCTTTTTTAAAAAATTGTCCATGTGCGCACATGCGCTCATATGAAGTTTGGCCATTTTCCCAGTGCGCTCTGTGGCTGATGCGCTACAACAGTGTGGATGCTTTCCCACGGGACGTCTCCATGGGTAACCCGCAGTAGGGTGTGCTGTGTGGCGAATATGTCCCGCAACATTTTAAACTGGGTCAATTAGAGGTGGCACTATATCACAGCAAGCTGCCAGTCTGTCCGCAGCCATAGTGGCACTGTCAGCCATGCTTAAATCTTTTTTTTTTAAAGTGTACAGAAACACTGCAGCGTGGCTTGGTTGGTAATACAATAAGCAGAACAACAGCTATATGATAGAACAAGAGCAAAAGAAACTATAGCTGAAAAGCACACTTAAACCAATAAACCATATAACAGAGTAATGCAAAAATAGCAATTTAATACAACAAACAGGGGTCCAAGAATCATCAATGAAACATCCGGTAGGTATATTCATTTCTGGCAGTCTTCATCAGGCAAGGACCATCATATAACTTCATGAATGACAAATTGAGCAATATCCAATATAACTTTGTATGAATACTCCGTGTATGATTCCAGAATGAATAATTGATTGTGCTGAACTAGTCTGATCTTAAGGATTGTTTTCTTAGATATTGCTCAATTTGTCATTCATGAAGTTATATGATGGTCCTTGCCTGGTGAAGACTGCCAGAAACGAACATACCTACCGGATGTTTCGTTGATGATTCTTGGACCCCTGTTTGTTATATTAAATTGATATTTTTGAATTATTCTGTTATATGGTTTATTGGTTTTTAAGTGTGCTTATCAGCTATAGTTTCTTTTGCTCTTGGTTGGTAATACAGCACAAGCCTCCTGACTCAAGTACTATACTCCTAGCTATGAAGCATTCAGATTTACAGGCTTAGCATTTCTGGACAGCAAAGAGATTTATAATTTCAAACAGAGGAAATTAACAGCCACATTCCAACACTCCGGGACTGTTCCCATATCTCTACCAAGAGATTCTGGAGCCATTTTATCTTCTTACCCAGACACTGAACAAACTTGGCTGCCAGGAACGTATGTACCAGCAAGTACACTGTAAAACAGCATCACAGCTGGCTCCTTACAACATAAAACGAGGCCTCTGTTGTAACAGGGCATCGGAACGCCACAGAACTCGCAGCGTTTCTCATTCATATCAAAAGTACACATAGCAGCACAGTGCCCTTTGACAAAGCTTTCTGATCAGCCAAGATGATTAAATAATATTCCCGTCTATTCTATTAAGCATCTGAAGACCATGCACTAACACGAACAGTTGTAAGGTCACAACTATACAACTGCTATTCAACTATACAACTGCTATTCGACAAATTAAGCTGCCCTTGAAATCAATTGGGGAAAAGGGGGGGGAAGGGGAATAATGAAGCATATCTGTATTAACAAACTGTCATCCTGGCAAAACGGAGCCAATTTTAAATCCCACTGATTTTAAGAGATTTTAAGCACGGGTTTAATTCTCCCTCTAAAAATCAATGGGAAGTGCCTCGTGTTTATCTCCAAGCTTCAAAAAGGCAGAGAGGACTGATGCAGAATACTTTTTTAAGCTAACCTATACTTATTCAACTTCTACTCCTATTTTTATTCAATACCTATTCTTATCCCTAGTTCCTGTTCTTATTTGACATGCTATTAAGGTTGTTGCAAATTTTAGCAGATCTCTTCTGTGACAGGAAAGGAAGAGTCTTCCTTCCATAGTTAACAGACAATTCACACTTGAAAAGGGGGACAGAGGAACGTCTGAATGTTAAAAGAGGAGAGAGAAGAAAAATTTACCGGCTGACCAAAGGTGAGTCTGGTGGAAAAGGGGGTTAGGAGGAATCGTGGTGAGGCAGTAGGGACTTTAGGTGTTTGATAGGGCTTGTGTGCTGTTCCTTTTGAAAACAGCTAAAAGGCTAAAGGACAAAAGTCTATCTCATCAGTATTTACAAGTTTGTTCCTGTCACAGTTCTAGAGCAGGGTTCCCCAACATCAATGGTACCCGCCAACACCTTTCCTGATGCCCACAGAGTGTTATTAGAAAGTAGGTGGGGCTTCTCCCAGCAAAACTTCTGACTGGTCACTGAAGACATGATGGAGGAGGAGGAGGAGATGGAGATTGGATTTATACCCCGCCCTTCACTCGGAGTCTCAGAGCGGCTTACAAACTCCTTTCCCTTCCCCTCCCCACAACAGATGTCCTGTGAGGCAGGTGGGGCTGAGAGGGCTCTTTTGAGAACTGTTCTTCCAAGAACAGCTCTGACAGACCTATGGCTTATCCAAGGTCATCCAGCAGCTGCATGTGGAGGAATGGGGAATCAAACCCAGTTCTCCCAGATTAGAGTCCGCGCATTTAACCACTACACCAAACTGGCTCTTAACAACATTGCTTCATCAGCAGCTGCCATCACAATACAAGGATCTTCACTATGTGACCGAAGGTCAGCTGTGGCAGCCATTTTGTGGCTGTGTCCACCACACTGTGTCAGATGTCCAGAGGTGCCCACAGGCTCAAAAAGCCTCTGATATAGCACCATAAATACGTATGCTCAAGACCCAGCTCTCAAGTTACTTTGTTACATTAAGATCTGGGGGGGGGGGGGAGCGCTCATTCTTACCAGTTAAATAAACTTAAACTATTTTTTTTCTGACTCCAGTATGTGTTACCTTCAGTATTATAACCTAAATCATATAAACCTAGGAAAAGCTATGCTGGTGAATACAGTATCTGTCCCCTTGAGGATTAGTTAGACCAAAGAACATATTTTTGCCATACCCCTGAGAGCCCTGGAAATTAAAAATGGAGGGTGGAATTATTGAAATGGGACACCCAGGGACATCCCAATTCAGCCTCAGGAACCTGGAAAAGAATTTTTTTAACAGTTGAAGGGCTTGGATCAGGAATAGGTCATGACACTCTGATTACCTTGTTTAAAACAAATGGGATATAGATCTCTCATGCAGATCAGCTGCCACAATGTGCCACAGAGCTACAAAATATTCTGTTTCAGCTGAATACATCTTTAACTGAGCCAGACATAAATTATGCATGTTCTTGCTTAGGGGCTGTGTGCATCTTATACATCTTCCTTGACTTCTCCTCCACTCAAACAAAAAGCAGAATAAGACAGCGTGGACGATGAACAGACACACCGCTCTATTCCTACTCGCATGAAGCTGCCTGTACAGAGGATGCAAACTAAACTGCGTTCACATGCAACAACAAAAACAAGCTTTTAAATATGTGATATGTTAAGCGTGTAGTTCTGTTTTTATGTGCTCGCTCAGTTCATTCCAAATCTCAACAGCATCAGCAATAAAACAGCTATTTAACTGTATTTTGTTTAAAGCTTCAGCAATGGGTTTCAGGATGCTCAGCATATTTTTGACATTTCTCTTAAGCACAATGTTGAGGATTTGGGCCATGACAGTGCCATCTATTTTCTCTCGATTTTGTCCACACACTGTCATCAGAATAGGCCAGTTCTTGATATACTGCTCAAAACAGTCCACTACAGAGTTCCATCTAACATTCTGTGGGAGCGTTAGCTTGGTTCCATCCATTCTTTTCAGGGCTGTTGCTGCAAAATGACCATTACGGAAGTATTTAGCCACTTCAATGATATTTGGGTACTTTATCCAGTTTTATAGGTCCTTTTCAAGATGTGCTGCTGGAGAGGGAGGAGTGTGTGATCTGCACACAGAGGCCAGGGCACATTATAAGCCCACAAAACCAAGATGCAGAAGATTTAATTCAAAAAACCATGTCAATCGTTTAATGCCTGCCAAAAAAAAAATCATAAGTCTCCCAGTACAACAGGCAATATCTACAGCTGCTCCCTGCTTATATCTACTGTTAGAGCCATAAGGGCACAGAGGGGCCTAATAGTTAAAAGATAAAATACCTGAAATACTTAACGTGGTAATGCAAGATTGTATAAATTCAGCTTTACCGTTTGTTCCTAGTCCGTTCTATTTCCCACTACACTGATAAATCCAGAAAGCAACTGTGTGCAATTGATAAGTTTTTTTTAAAAAACCCAGAAACATGCACTTCTGCGTGGCATTAGAAGGCACATTGGATTGTCTTACCAGAGACGTTAATAGACGTTCCTGCATCTATAATCCCACTGTTGGGCCTCACACAGTATCTGCGGGGTGCTGTAGTCTTGACTTTGAAGCACACATTTCTGTCTGTAGGGTTGCCAAGTTTCAGATTTGTAGTGACGACATCTGTGAAGGGGCCTGCATAACAGAACACACACAAAAAGCAGGAGGGATTCAGAATGTTTTCCAAGGGGTTCAGATAGTATCTCAGCACACTTATTCAGGAAGATACATACACCACTAACCATGCAGAGACGCTCGAGAGCTGCTGTGTTTAGGTAACTGCCGTGGGATTTAGTATATTTTTATCCCACCCTCCCCCTGATTAGCTCCAGACAGCATGTACACTCCCAACTGCAACTTCGCGACAAGTCCATTGATGACATGTGTTTGTAAGCATCTGTTTATCACAATTAAAAGGGGTACGCCCAGGCCATTTTACCTGTACGCTGGGAATACACGTGTGTACAGTTGCTCTCACAAAAGTAGCAGCACTGCTGGTCCAGTATAAACATAAAATGGCCCAACACATTAAAAAAATTAATTCCTGGCATAACGATATTACGTGTATATGGCTACCCATTATATTCCACCTACTGAGTCAAGAAACAATACCTGATGTAATAAATAATCTATGGTAAATGCTGACAGCTTGTAATCATTAATTGTATACATATGGAATGTTACAAACTAATGTTGGGAAAAAGAACACACTCATCCTGTACAATGTTGTTGTAAATGGAAAAAATGAATAAAAAATTAACTTGGAGGGGGGGAAATTTAATTCCTCAAGGCTTCACACACATTACCGGGCCTGAGCACTGCAGCACAATGACACAGTAGAGTATGGAAGTGAAAGAACTTCCATGTTTATCAGAACGTTCCTCAGCAAGTCGAGACCAGGCCACACTAAAGAAGAGAGGGGCCGTGAGTCATTGGTAGAACACTTGCTCTGCACACAAAAGACCCCAGATTCAGTCCCCAGCATCTCCAGTTAAAAAGGATCAGGCGGAAGATGATGTGAATGACTACCACTTGAGACTGTGGAGAGCTGCTGACCTCGATGGACCAATGGTCTTATTCAGCACAAGGCAGGTTCCCATGTTCAGTCCCCAGAGCCGCATTCCAAACCAGGCTCAGTCTTACCCTCCAAACCACAGAGGAGCATAAACAAACAAGACCAACCGCACCTTATCTAAGGCCACCCAGTGAGTTCACAGCCCACCCAACATTCAACCAGTAACTTCCCTGCCTGAACCTCAAGCTCTCAGCTATTCTGCAACATCACTTTATAACACCAGCGCAGTGCCTCAGCAACTGTTTCCTAGTACAGTGTGTTAGACATATTAAATTTCCAACTTAAAATAGCAAGACACGTAAGTCCTTGTTAGCACCAGTTATTAAAAGTCCCCCTAGCAAACTGTATTAGAACCCAGCCTGCAGATTCTAAAGTTTCTGAAGGGGTGATGCTATTATGGGCAGAAAGGAAAGGTCAGAAGTTAACAACTTCTCTGGCCAGCAGCTGAAGCAAACGACACAAGCTGAAGTTACAGGTATGGGTTTCGACAGCAGATACATGTGGGTTACGGTTCTCCTTTTCCAGTATGATTTTGATATGATTTTGTTGTTTTAAAAATGGAGTTGCTGGTTCAAAAAGGGGGGGGGGAGCAAATGTATGCAGAGTAAAACACCTTAAATTACCCTATTTATTAGTTAAGAAGACCAGATTTATTTCCTTGGGAACGGAGCATACAGTAATTAAAAAACCCTTTGTGCATAACTTGGTGGGGGTATCATACATTCAGGACTGCCCTCCTTTAGGGTAAATATGGTAGGTCAACCCAAGTATAAGCAGTAACAGTTGGTAGCCAATGAACTGCAAGCAGAAAATACAGGATGGGGCTTTGTGGTCTCCTTTGGAAGCCTGCAGAACCCCAAAGAGATCCTCCAGGGGCATCACTCTCCCAAACTGCAGGGAGGGCCAAGTACTAGAAGCACTCTATCACCAGCAGAAAAGAGCAACTAAATCCAAAGTCTGTTGCCCGTCTAGAATGGGGTGCACGGGGTGCACATACCAAAATTCCTGAGCAGAGAATATACCTGAAAAATGCCTTTTTAGGTTGCTCTGAGTATTAACAGAAGGGAAATGGAATTATGGACGTTACACCATTATGAAAAAAATGGTGCGGAGCAAGGGATCTTTCTGGGGGTCTGGAGCAGGGTTTTTTTGGTACAGGACCAAGTCTTTCTCCTCTCCCAAAGACCTCCCAGATTTTAAGAGGATTGGACAATGAGGTCTGATTTTATGGACCCCCGAACAAGGTGTCCACAGCTACCTTGTTATCTATTGCGTCTTATGGGGGGGGGGATGCCATGGTTAAAACCTCATCTAATCTATCAAAGCAACCTCCAGCTCCCCCACAATTGCACCCCAAAACCCCAAACAAGGCAGCACATAAACTGGAAAACTGCCACCACAATAAAATAAAGAACACCCCCGTCCTGGAACACAGCAACCTCCAAAAGCACCTAGCCTTTATGAAAAAAAATCCAAACCAAAGCAGACAGAAAAAGAGTGGGGGGAAAGCAGGTAAATGCACTCCCCTCTGATGGAAGACTCCCCCCAACACAGAAACTAATCAGAACAATAACTCTCTAAATACAGAACCAGAACTTGTATAAATCATTTCCTACAATGCCCAACCCCCTCAGCACTAACATGCAAAAAAATAAGAAGAAAAGAAGAGATTGGATTTTCCCTCACTTAAGAGTCTCAGAGCAGTTTACAATCTCCTTTCCCTTCCCCACAACAGACTCCCTGTGAGGTAGGTGGGGCTGAGAGAGCTCAGAGAACTGCTCCTGAGAGAACAGCTCTGAAACAACTTGTGACTGAGCCAAAGTCATTCCAGCAGCTGCATGTGGAGGAGTAGGGAATCAAACCCAGATTACAGTCCGTGCTTCTAACTACTACACCAGACTGGCTCTCAGACCCTTTTGTCCAATCCGCTTCAAAACGGGGGGGAGGGGGGGAGGCCTTCAGGGGACATGGGGGTCTCGGTTACCTGAAAAACTGGTGCTAGTTGCTCTAAAAACACTCTCTCCGGACAGCTCCACTATTCCTCCACCAGAAACAATGGACCCACAATTCTGGAAAAAACTACATAAAATATGATCTGGCCAGTGGATGCCCAAAGATTCGGGATTATGGTACTGATGGGCTCCCTCAAATTCTGAATCCAAATTTTACTAAATATTTTCATAATGCACATCTTTAATCTAGAATCCTGACAACATAAATACAAAGTTGATGTAGTTATATCTAGAAGTATAAAAGCCACAGTAGCAAATATCTCCATTATGAAAATGTAACTGCCACTGCATAGAGATCCCAATCTTTCCAACACTAGAACTCAAAACCACTTGGTGAAGATGGTTAACAATAGAATCAGGACAGATTATTGACTTATTATTCATATAAAGCCTAATTGCCTTACAGAATCACTGCCACAAGATGAGGCCAGTTAACTAGTTTATTAACCACAACTGCTCAAGAGTACCCAAGGCTTCTTGCCTAGTTCCTGAACTCCTCAGAAACATTCAAACACTGCTGCTATAAGAAGCAGAATGCTGGCTAAAGGAACTCTTGCCTGGATCCAACAAGGCAGTCCCTTCGTTCTTCATTTATAGCAGGGCCACCATACTAGGCTAGACACTTGTGACATAACAGCAAAATGAAGCGCAAAACAGACTTCACCGTGAAGCCTTCTAAAACCACAGCCACAAACCTTTTTTGCAATCATGAGGGCCAGAAACATGCACTTATGAGAAACCAACATCCAGTTCTAGATACAAAGTGTAAACAGGCATATCCATTTGTTTCCCTGAAAGAGCCTAAATACTTCCTTATGGAGAGGACGCAGTGCATTGCTCTTATAATGCAGCCATCTTGCTACAGCTGCCTGAGTCTAGTCAGTGTTTCAATGAGAGACTGTCTAGGAATCTGATGCAGGGTGTCTTGAAGATGCAGGTAACTATACATTCTACAAGGGAGGCATTAACCCGGTGAGGGGTAAGCAGCTACTGTTTCAAAAAATCACCATCACATTAGTCAAACAATCAGAGAGGGCAAAAAGTCAAAAGCTTCTTGCACATAGCCTATATGTAGCTTTAGGACCAAGAGAAACTGCCTGATAAAGAAGAGGAGGAGGAGAAGAGAAGAGATTGGATTTAAATCCTGCCCTTCACTCACTTGGGAGTCTCAGAGCGGCTTACAAACTCCTTTCCTTTCCCCTCCCCACAACAGACACCCTGTGAGGTAGGTGGGGCTAAGAGAGCTCTGAGACAACTGTCCTTGATAAAGAACCAATTGTTAGTAATAAGAAATTAGGAAGAGTTGTAAAACCACAAACCATCAGCAGCTTTGTGCTGGCTGGCAACATACAGCAGTTCAAAAAGGAAAAGCTTCATACTTCTTCATACACACACGCACACACAGCTCACGTTCAAAGAAATTTTTATAACTACATCCAAGGGCTTCACACCAGGAACTAATTACCATCATTATTCCAAAAATTATTTCCAAATTTGCCTCAATCCATTTTGTGTTTAATATTCCAATGACATTATCAATCTAGTCTAAGCATACTTAGCATATCAGCATTACAGAAATGCATAAAACACTAGTTTCATTTAAGAGGCATGCCCGAGAACCAGGAAAATAGGAGCATGAATGTCTATTTTAAAACACGTTTTAAAACCATTTGTGATTTCTATCCAACTCCACTGTTTAAATCACAGCAGCTTGGCAACTTTAAACAGTAATTGTGTGCTGTACATTCATGGTGACCCCAGGACCAGGGGATTTTTTAAGACAAGAGATGAGCTGAAGTGGTTTGCCATTGCCTTCCTCTGAAGCAACTTTAGGACTGGCAATTCTTGTTCATGCTCTGAGATGTAATCCAGAATATGCTGGGAATTTCACCCAAATTCAGTTCAACACAGCCACTTGAAAGGGATTCCAAGCTACAGCTCCATAACGCACTATATGGTTACTGCCCGTCTCTCCCATGCAGAAAATGGACAGTGTTATTAGAGCTTGGGTCATGTCAGGTTGCTAGAGGTATCTTTACTAGACTGATTCTACATACTGCATGGAACTAGACAGTAAAACTCTGAGCAGGTTTTGCTTATTTATCATGCACAAGGAACATTTATAACTTGCAGTGCTGGCCAGGTGATCTCCTACTAAAAATAAACAAACACCAAAGAAGAGTCCTCTTAACTTCTATCTCAAAGCAGCCTTGCAAACAGAAGTAGGTTGTCTACAATTGTTTGTTTTTAAGACAGGATCAAATAGACGTTTTTCTTTTGGAATGAGTGAAGACACATGAAGCTGCCTGATCCTGAAACAGACCTTTGGTCCATCAACATCTGTATTGTTTACTGTGAGTGGCAGCGGCTTTCCAGGATCTCAGGCACACATCATTCACATAAACTACTGCCTAGTTCTTTTGGCTGGAGATGCCGGGGACTGAACCAGGGACCTTCTGCATGCCAAGCAGAGACTCTTCCACTAAGCCACAGCCCCTCCCCTAAATGATGTGCTATTTCTGTAACACTGTTAATCTAGAGATCCTTATGTGAGGCAGTCGGGTACATAAAACTGTATGAAAATCTACAGATAGTCATAATCAGAACAAGTTATTGGAGTTAAATGGGCCAGGGATGCAAGGTAAGAAGTTGGGGGGAGGAAGCGTTGATTAAATCAGGAATACCCCTTAATTTAGTCCAGGTGGGTAGCTGTGTTAATCTGCAATCACATAACATTTGAGTCCAGTAGTACCCTGAAGACCAACAAAATTTTCCAGGGTATTAAGCTTATACCACTGGTTCCCAAAGTGGGCAGTACCGCCCCCTGGGGGGCGCTGGAATGATCCAGGTGGGCAGTAGGAGCCTTGGGTACAATTGGGGGGGGGGGTGTTGAATAAAAATAAGGGGGCAGTGGAAGCATAAAGAAAGAAGAGTCCAGACCCTATCTAAAGCAGCTTTTTCCTGCCTTCTCCTGGTCTTCCCTGGGATCAAGGAGGGAGGGGGAGGTGAAGAGGGGTCTCCACAGCCAAGCATTTGCAAACTGCAAATGCTGGTGTTGATGCTGGTCTCTTATGTGGTGGCTGCTGCTGGTTTCTCGTTTCAGACCTTCAGCTGCTGCTGCTGCTCTGTGCCTGCCTTGGCCTGCCTGGCTGCATGTATCATGGTGGACTCTACCTGCATCTTTTTGTCCACTTCTTAAAAGTAGATTTCCAGGGAGGCACTGAGTAATTTTTTTTTCTGAAAAGGGGGCGGTAGGCCAAATAAGTTTGGGAACTTCTGGCTTATGCCCTGTAAAATTTTGTTCATCTTTAAGGAGCCACTGGACTCGAATTTTAGTTTAGTGCAGCATTTTCAAACTGTGTCCCAGAGGGTCTCTCAATCTGTAAGTCAACTAAGAGTGGACAGGTTTCCCACCTGACAGGTGCAACCACAAGGGAACACTTTGTATGCTTTGCACTCTCCAGTTTATGTGACACAAAGTGAGGCCTAACAGGCCTCACCAATAGAACTAAGCCAAGAATGCTCCCTAGCAATGGGATGGTCAAGAATACTCCACAGCGCACTAGGTTTCTGTGGCAGACAAGTTATTGTGCAGAGAAAAAGATACACTGCTCCAGAATATTTCTAGTGAACAGACATGATTCCAAGATCGCTCTGAAGCTTGGAAGAAATGAAGGAACTAAGCAAGAACAGGAAAACTGAGTAGGACGCATGGCATTTACAGCCCTATTTCTAATAATGTTTATGCCCTTCAAAAGGACACACAAAAGAGCATCAGTGGAAAGAAGAACAGTGGTCCATTCAACCCTGTGCTAAAATGTAAGAGAAGTCTGTTTGCACTATTAGCTTATCTCTCTTCGGAAACTGTTGCATTAATTCCTTTCATGTGCCCGGTGTAAATCTGGCAGGCCTTTGTTTGTGTTTTGAATTCAGATAGTGGCTATAGGGTTACTGTCATATTTTGCATGACTTACTTAGCAATAGTTTTAATATTACTGCTTAATGGTTTATGCACATATCTTTCGAGAAACTGTTTCCATCTTATCTGGAAAAATACATTTCCGAAATAGGCATTGTAATAAGCATTACTGCATGTATTGAACCATGCAGCAGTCTGGATTACAACTTCAGTCGATTGTTTCATTTATGGGAGCTACTGGTGATTTTCATATGGTTGTAAACCTAGCCTGGCTCCTGTATCAACGATTTAGAAATAAGCAAGAGAAAAGAGGAAGAGGAATAACCATGTATATAACAAGGGATCCTTTCAAGAGCAGCATTTCCCAAGAGCAACCTTACAAGTTTTAATCATCTTATATCTCTGGAGACATCTGTAATTAAGCAAGCATCAGCAAGTATTTTTATTTCAAGAATGGCATGAACCAATAAACCCAAAGGAATACAGAAATTACATTTCCAAAGTAAAAAGCCTTTTGAAACATGAACAGATTCAAACTGCAAGGAGGTTGAAGTCAGCAGCTCCCATGCCTTTACTGTTGACTGATCTATTCTTTACCCCACCTATGAGCCCTAGTGGTATACACCCCAAGCAAATTTGTATTCAATCCATTTCAGAAAGAGCATGCTTTCCATGATCTGGAACGTTCAGAGTGCTGTTACTGGTCTGGGTTCATTTTTCGAATTCTGGAATTTTGGGGGCATTGTTTTTGGTGTCATTCCCTCCCCCCACCCCAGCAGCAGGAATGGGGAGGGGAGAGAGGAAACATGCCGCTAACATACTTCGCTTCATGCTTCACTATGGTGATTTCCCTTGCCATTGATATTTGTAGATTTGTAGTGCACAGGCCACTAGTATCTTTTATTATTAGCCCTATGAAAACTTTCAACCTACTTTTATGAACCTGGGAACTGTATGGATGTACCAAAGGGGGAATGGCAAAGACAATTTGGGCCGGGGGGGGGGGGGGGTAGATAACTTCTTTCCAGGTAATGAAAGAGATTATTCTGCAGAAGGATGGAAATGAATCATTAGAAAAACAAACACTTTCTAACAAACCACAATCATGAAAAATCAGAACAGGAAAGGGAAAATATAACAAACCTAACATGATGAAATGGTGCAGATGCCAAGCTTGGAACACTGCTCATTGTTCGACAGTTTATTCACTTAGGATGGATTACTCATGTTCCACTGAGGCTTGTTTGACACAGTCCCTGCCTGGCAGGAAACTACCCATACACCTCTGACCTCTCTCTCCCTCAGCCTCTTCCACAGAAGAACAGATGAAACCACCACTGGATGACTTCCCAACGCACCAAACCCCCCCCCCCAGTTTTGCCATCTCCTCACTCTTTAGCAGACTAACTTCAGAGAATACAGAACAGATGCAAGCTCCGACAACTGATAAGGAAGCAAAGTTTCATGGCCTAGCCTTAAACGCTGCTCAAAACAGCAATATAAACCCATTCAATGCATTTATCTTCTGACTCATTTTCTCCTATATCAGGACCGGCTGATGAGAAGGAATAATAAGCAATGAACACCAAAAAAACCCCCAACCAATCAGAGCACATGAACTAACAGGATTAGCCGCTGCTTGCTTAATAGTTAAAAAAAACCCCTAGAATGTTTGACCCACCAAATGGATATTATTTGTGTACACCAAACATGTGTGTCAGATTTCTCTAGCAGATCAGTAATCAAACTGGAGTTAGAAGTGAACCACTTAAAAATCTCTCCACCACCAGCTATCCTGACTGGGAGTGAAATCAGAAAGAGAACACATCTCAGTATTCTGATCTAAAATGTAAAGCCCCTGAATAGCCTAAGTGTTAAAAAAATGCATGCAAAGTACCAAAAAGGTAAAAGTCATACAATACCAATTATATGATCCCCAGCATCTTTTATTCCTGCCTTGGATAGCTAAAACTTCTGAAAGACACTGCTTGGTTTTGACTGGAAAGGGGTGGGGGAGCCTTTTGAGGATGGCATAGCAGAGAACAGCAGGCAATGCTGATTCCACTGTCACCTTCACCTCCCCCTCACTCTTTGTAAAAACTCTACTTGAGAATGGAGGAGAATCCTACTATTTGGGACCTGTAACAATCAGAGATGGGAGGGCCTGGGGAGGGAGAGAACCTTAGAATAATTTTTTTTGGGGGGGGGGGGGGTCCATTTTTCTCCAAGCACTTTCCAATTGAAAAACAAGAACATTTAGGGGAGTGCTGAAAAACAACTATGAAATATTTTCTCTTCTCGAGTGAGAAAAAACTCGTCTCATAGAGCATTTCATTCTTTCCAAAGGTACAGCATAAAAAGTCAGAGGACCCCCCCCCCCCCTCAATCCTGGGAAACTTGGAGGAGCACTGGGGGGAAAAACCCACGGAACACAGATAAAAACATTTTTGAGAACGTTTTGGTTTAAATGTAAGTAATTTGGAAACAATGTGGTTAGTGATAACACTTTTCATAAAGAATTCAGTGTCTTAAATGTTACAAAGTTTAGCTTAATATCCAAATATGACGGTAATCCAGCCTCCTGAGCCTTTGTGAGAGAGTTTCTGTTCAAACAGTACTCTCGTTTACTACATTATTTGTTTTGTACCTTCAAATTCCTAACCCTCAGATGGCAAAATTAAAACTACATGTGCTACAGTGCCATAGGGGACATCAGTTTCCAACTCTTTCTGAAGTACTGGGTACACTTGCAATTTTTTCTTACAAAACAAAGATATTTATATCTTTACATCCCATAAATAAGACAAACATATCATACTGTTATCAGTAAAAGTAGTTTAGATTTGATAAGTATTGCATATATTACAATTTCCCCCCAAATTTCCATTTCCCCCAGAGAAAAACAAACAAAAACAAACAGCCTTTTCCCCTGTGCCTTCAAAAATTCTGGAAATTTTACATCTCCTAGGAATAATACACCATGACCTGGATAGTTGAGGCTAGCCCAGTCTCATCAGACCTCAGAAACTAAGGTCTGTATCTGGGTGGGAGGCCACCAAGGAATACCAGAATCGCTACACAAAGGCAGACAATGGCAAGCCGCCTCTGAACATTCCTTGCTTGGAAAACCTTATGTGATTGCCATTAATTTGGTGCAACTTGATGGCAAAAAAGTAACACTACTGCAAAAATTAAGCAAAAAATCAAGGAAACAGCCATATTATAACACACAAGCCACACCCATTGTGAGATTTCATGCATGCAAGCAGCTCGCCTCTTAATAACCCCTCCAACTACACTTGCACATCTTTCCCAAGTTCCCTAGCATACACACACAGGAATCTTAAAGAGGAGCAGAATTTCTCCTTGGACTAAGGTTTCAGACACTTTCAAGCAGCAAGAAGCTCTAACTGCTAGCGAGTTCCTCCAAAAGCCTACCATAAAAAAGAAGCCCAGCCCTGTCTCTTCAATGAACACCAGACAAGCTGGAGAAGCAGACTTAGTGGCAATCAAAATTAATAGTGGCTATCAAGGGAAAGCCCAAATCTGTGAACCTTTGCTTACAAGAACAGTGCTTAGAACACTGGACACTCCTTCCTTGGCGGAGAGGAAACAAGAGACTCTCTTAAAATCCACAAGATCTGCATCTGTGTGGGTTTTTCACAGGTACAATGGAAGACTACAGAAAGCAGCTTACAAAGAAAGGCTATTAGAGAGCACCCGAAGACGGTGGCAGGGATGTACTGTTCTCTTCTGTCCACATAAGAAGCAAGGCATTGTTCAGGACAATGATTTTGACAGTTCTGGTTGTGCTCACAACTTTTGAGCCCTCGTGTCAGATAAAGCCTGTGCAGGGGCAGGAGATGTGGAGGGTACTGTTGTGCTAAGGGATTGCTTCTCTCACTGCTTGCTTATTAGCCGTTGGCAGTACAGATCAGAACAGAAAAGGGATCGGAACATCACTGTACAATCTGAGGAAAGGTTATTTCGATGCCCTACAATGCCTGCACAAATGCAAACCAACAAAAAGCAGCAAGATATCAGACACACACACACCACACACAAGTATTTGAACTAGCTGTAAAACTAAAAGGACTGTGGAGCTGGGAGGGGCTGTGGCTCAGTAGAAGACCTTTTGCATGCAGGACGTCACAGGTTCAAGCCCCAGCATTACCGGTGGAAAAGTACTGGGCAGTAGGTGATGCAAAAGACCTCTAGTCGAGACCCTGGAGAGTCTGAATAAGCAGTACTGAATCTGATGGCTTAATGGTCTTGACTCAGGGAAAGACAGCTTCATGTGTGTTTATGTAACAGGCTCATCTTGTATGGGCTTGAACACAAGCAGATGAAGCTTTGTTTCATCTGGAATTCCCTTCCTAACCCTCCTTGTTTCCAGTTGCTGGTTTTATATGGACTTACAAGCATAGGAAATATTAGAAAAGCCATATGTTTTCATTAGCCACTGCTCACTTCTTCAGACACTCATCTGAAGACGTGAGCAGCAACTCACGAAAGCTCCTACCCTGCCACAAACTTTGTTAGTCTTCAAAATGCTACTGGAATTCTTCCTCTTTTCTACTGCTACGAACAGACTAATGCAGATACCCCATCTTGATCGATGACTATGTTTTATCTTTGTTTTAAAAAGTGAACTCCCAACAACCAAATACAAGGCCAAAATTAATAACCTTACTGTACACCTCCAGAAGCCTATCAGGCCCTGCTGAAGGGAACTCAACCACTGTGGGTCCACCATATAGGCCTGGGGCTATGGTGGGGCAACTCGGGGCTAGGCCCCCTGACTTCCCATCCAGGCCAGGGCTCCCGAGCGGTGGCAGTGGGTGTGGGGAAGGAGCTGGGTACTCCTGCACACATGTCTGCCACAAAGGGCTGACTATGGTGGCAGTGTGGAGCCAGACAGCACCTCTCTATCCCCCCCCCCCCCGAAAGTCCATTTTCCCTGGAAAGTACCTGTGGCTGGCAGGCTGTGCTATGCTGTCTGGTGCAAGGGACCAGCTATGATGGCGCAAGGGGCCCTGCACCCCATTTTCTTGCATGTATCTCTCCCCTCCCTGTCTCCCAGGAACCTGGTGGGGGCAGAAAGGTGTTAATTCACTGCAACACAAATTAATTTAGTTAAATTACCTTTAATTCAATTAGCCAGCACCCCCTAAGAAATTTAAATCTCCCCCAACTTAAAAAAAAATCTTGGGTATGGGCCTGCTGCCACCAAGAATTTCAGTTCATGTTGCCCAGCGGCTGGTAAACGGGTCCTCTCCACTGAGCTCAAACCAGGCCAGTAAACAGCAGAGGGCACAGTTCACACTGCGATTACCTGCACAGCACGGCCGGTTCTATACAGCTGAAGCTACGTAGTCGTTTCCAGGATAAACACCTCTTTGGAAGGCATTTATGATGTTACTATAAAAGCTCACTGAGCTCATAAGTGCTGGCACACTCCGTCTTCAGCTCCTAGAGAAAGTGGAAATTCTGAAGACCGCCTTTGTAGTGTGTTCACCATTTGGGGCCTCCCTCTCCCCCCTCCCCCAAATACAACTGATCCGTAACCACAAACACACCATTAGCAGACTGTTGCCCAGCATATGCCGTAACTGTTTCCAGACAGCAGGAACAGAAAGAAGTTCTTATCTGTCTGATCAAGACGCTGCAGTGCACGCAGAGAGCAACTTCAAATCAAGCACCCACGGTTCTAGTTGAGAGAGAAAATCTCATGCCCTTCTGGGTCAGAGAGCATTTCTTGAAACATACCCAGATGGCGCCTGCGGCTTGCTCACCTACACGGACAAGACACCAAAGCAGGCTGCCTCTTGTTCATTCATCAGACTCTGTCCCAGAGTTTTGGGATGGCAGATACCACGAACAGGTTATGTACAACAAAGCTTGAGTCCAGTGGCACCCTTAAGACCAACAAAGTTTTATTCTGTCTCGAGGGGAGGACACTGATACGCTTGGGTTCCTCTTCCCACAATCCCAAGAGGCAGGAAATTGATTGCGCTTTCCATCTCCAGGGGGCGGAGGAGCCCACCCTCAGTTTCTTTCCTGCCTTTCTTTCCTCAGTTTCTTTCACCTGAGAGAGCGGTGGACTTAGAGAGCTCCTGAGATTTTCCTTTAGGGAACTCCTTTCACTGCACTTTTTCTTTTTCCAGTGTGTGCATTTCTGTGTGCCTTCCCTTTTGTTTTAAAAAAACAACCACCTGCAAAACCGCTTGCCCAGCCGTCCCACCATGGCAGAGCTCCTGGAGAGAGCCATAGGTCATGAATCTCCTGGCTTGGATCATGAAGAAGCAGGCTCGATTTCTGCCACCAAAAACTGTGCCCTCTACTGATCAGCTGGGACAGTGTGTATCGGCCCATCAGTAAGGGACTGGTGAGCTCAGGAATCTGTCGTGAGGTGGGGTGACAAATTCTATTGAAAAGCCATGGGTTTTGGTTTCTTTTACCCATTTGCCAGTGCCTGATAAATTCCAGGTTTGGTGGAATTTTTGAAGTCATCCCCCAACCAGAGCTAGCCTCATGTCACTTTTGTTGCTGCTGCTGTTTTCCTCCCTTCCTGGACACTGGCGCTTGGGCTGAACTGCAGTACTGACTTGTGGCTCTGAAGTTAGACTTGGATTCGGTCCACGACTGGCCGCTTGGAGTCTGATCTAAATTGTGAAAGCGTTCTGTAAGAATCTAAGGACTGTGGACCGTAATTTTTCGGCTCCCTATTTCAGGTGAACAGCATGACCTTCTTCTTGTCCTCGGGTCTCAATTAAGATGTCTTGTGGGCTATCCCCAAACAGCTTGCCATCCAGGAAAGGCCAAGATGCCACATGAGACTTAGAAAGGGAGTCCACGTTCCGGACCTGAAGCCAGAGATGTCTTCTGGCTACCACTGTAGAAGCCACGGCCCTTGCCGAGAACTCGATCGCGCCCAGGCTAGCATCAGACATGAAGGCTGCTGCCCTCTCCAGATTGTGTGTGCAACTTGACAGGCGCTGATTTAAATCTGGGTACTCTTGGGACAATTGACGAAGCCACATGAATGAGGCTCTTGTCATCAGAGAAATAGCAGCAGTAGCTGTAATGGAGAAGGCAACGGTCTCATGGGCTCTGAAGAAAGCTGAGTCACTTTTTCAGTTCACTGGGCTCCTCGAGGGTGCCCTCTCCCCCCTTTGGAAGAGCCACGCCTGATGCTAAGCTAGCCACAAAAGCATCTACCACTGGAATTTTCAGTAAGCTGGTTACCTTGGGAGGAAAAGAGTACATTCTTTTAGCCTGTCCAGAATGTAAACGGTTATTGGTAGGATCTGACCATTCCTCTTTTGTTGGGCACACACTGTGGACTGTTATCAGCTGCAGAAGTCTCCAGACTGAGGGTGGGCTCCTCCTCCCCACTCAGAGATGGAAACTACAATCAATTTCCTGCCTCCAGGGATTGTGGGAAGAGGAACCCAAGTGTATCAGAGCATCCTCCTCGCCCTCAAGAAGAAGGAACCTACACAGTAAGTCCAGTGTTCTAATATAAGCTTTTGTGTGCTTGCACACAAAAGCTTATACCCGGAATAAAATTTAGTTGGTCTTAAAGGTGCCGCTGGACTCAAACTTTGTTCTGCTGCTTCAGAACAACACAGAAATAGCTTGAAACAAAGCTTTTTAAATGGCTAACCACCTGGTTTCCTTGAACTTGGCCTAGCAGGGAATATTTTGTAAACTGGGAGAAAGCTGATTTCTGTGTTTATGATCAGATAACACCCAATATGTATGAGGATGGACCAACATTCTTCCAGATTAGGAACTGGATTTTTTGTAATACAAGTTGCAAGCACCCATGTATTAGGGACGTTAAAAAAAAGACAATTAAATAAGGACTTGTTCATTGTTTACATATTGTGGCAAATGCTTAAATGTTATCCAAAGCTTGGAGAACCAGCAAAGAGTTACCTGTATATTCCAAGATCATCTGTGCCTGTGGAATGTGTGTTTTTCCCATGTTGGCTTTATCACTAAATGTCTGTATCCAGAGCATATTATGTCAATTTTTTTCCTTTTTAAAAAAAATCAATAATAGATTTGATATGTGGGCCAGATAGATAGTGAGCTTGTTAGCATCTGAGTGTTACACTTTGACTGGTCAAACAGTTGCTTTATTAAACAAAATTTACACCCCTAACATAAATGGAAACCAAGTTGGAGAAGTTACTGGAGACACAGAACTGGAAGGACTATTATGTCTGCATGCGCAGCTGGAACCATTACAATGTGATCCAACATTATAATACTCCAGTGAAGACAGAACAATGTTAGAGATGCGAGCATATCCCTTTACATTTGGTAATTTTGCAGTGAATATTAGGAAATATTGAAAGATGTGCTGATATAATCCATTAAGTAATCAATAACTGCTATACCACTGGATCCAGCAGTAGCAGCAGTGGCTGGTTAATTGGAATTTTGAATTAGGCCATAGGTCAAAGCTGCATTTTACATTAGCATTTCTCAAATAGTTAATAGCCAAGAACTAGATGTAGAAAGAAGCCACACCAGCCTGCATTCGGTTACCTAAAGCTGGAGAAAAGCTTAGAACAGTAAGACATATTTCATGCATAACAGATAAGATTAATGGAGAGAAGGCTCCAAATCTGTTGTACTGAGTGAGGGGTACTGAGTGAGGCCTACAGACTGCAAATTGAGAACTTTGCTTATTGGCTATGGGAAAAAAATACCATTTATTTTTCTGTAAGTTTCTTTTATGCTGATATTGGTATTAATGTAAATCATCTGGCAACTGGAAATATTTTAAAGGGAATAAAGATCCATTTTGTTCCAGATGAGGGATGTACTGCCAATGGCTAAAATGACTGCTAGGTTGGTGGATCTCCAAGTGATCCACTTGTGCACTTGTTTCCAGAGCTGCTTTTGATTCTTTTCCTGGACTTTAAAAATGTAAGAATACTTAAACAATGGGTGAAATTTATGAGAGCAGTTTATGAAGCCAGGCCAAAAATAACTCCCTCTCATTAGAGTCAGATGTGACCAAAGGAGCTTTCCGAGTGTTTACTAGGACTCAGTACTTTGGACCTCAACAAAAGTAGCCAATTTGGACAAAATGGAACTATTTTGTTCTTTAAGCAGATTTAGACTGGCCAAAACCAACAAGATTAAAGCAAGCTTAACTCCTAAAACTTCAGCAGGCTGTGGGTCAGCAATTCACAAACAGTACAGCAGACCTCCACAGTAAAGACACACAGCTTTGCCAGTTGCTTGGAAGATACGTCTATGGCTTGAGAAGTCTATCACATAGGCCCATTTTTGACTTTGAGTCCAATATAGTATTAAGCTTTGCAGGTTGGGTTTTGCTTCACATTGTATGTGGGCACATTTAAAACAACCCCCCCCCCCAATCTTCCGCTTGAACATGCTACTGCTGATGGGATACAATCTAACATGACCACATTGAACCCAAGTTCTACCCGTCACATAACCGCATATGCCAGAACGCCGCTACTGAAACAGCCTCATTAACCACATGGCCAACTACTTCGCCTGAATCTCACACTGGGTACTAATATAGAAACTATCATTTCTGAGCCACGAAGGCAAAATCTGACAATGTCCTGAAGGCAAGCAACTGAACAAAGAGCAATAATAAAATAAAATTCATAACTTCTGTGACAACCCCATGATCTCTGACAGTCTTATGATTCTGAGTATTTCTGGTAAGCAACAGAGGGGCTTGTCTTTTCCCTGGAAGAGGCGGCTGGTGAGAATACTATTTGTGGCTTTTCCTAATCTGCCACAAGCACAGTGCAGAAGCAAATATAAAGTGGGCAAACAAGTTGAAAGTACAAAGAAGATTCTAGTACCAGTTTGGTATAGTGGCTAAGAGCAGCAGACTCTAATCTGGAGAACCGGGTTTGATCCTCCACTCCTCCAGATGCGACGGCTGGGTGACCTTAGGTCAGTCACAGTTCTCTGAGAGCTGTTATCTCAGAGCTCTCTGAGCCCCACCTACCTCACAGGGTGTCTTGTTGTGGGGAGAGGAAGGGAAGGAGACTGTAAGCCACTCTGAGACTACGAGCAAAGGACGGGGTATAAATTCAATCTCTTCCTCTCTTTTCTTCTACTTATTTCTGTCCCAGGAGATAGTGTGGTGGTGGCGTTAGGAGCAGCGGTCTCTGATCTGGAGAGCTTGGTTTGATTCCTGGCTGCTCCACATAAAGCCTGCTGGATGACCTTGGGCCAGTCACGGTTCTCTCAGAACTCTCTCAGCCCCACCTACCTCACAAGGTGTTTGTAAGCCACTTTGAGACTCCTTAGGGTACAGAAAAGCGGGTTATAAAAACCAACTCTTCTTCACCAGTGCTCCTATCCTGAAGTAAGATAATTGTTGCGGAAAACTTCTTGGGCTCATTGGCCATTGTGCTATCTCACCCAAGACAGCAGACACAGAATTAAAGGCTAAATTCACTGCATCAGGCTTAGTCACTAAAGCCAACGTTCTGATAAATTTCTTTCTATGAAACACAGTACAGAAGATACAACATGCACACACACAAGCAGATGGGAAATTTGTGATTCCTTGGCACCCGAAACCAAAAGACTTTTTGGGTTCACACAACAACCCAAAATTCAGAAAATTTTGAGAGAAGCCGGAGGACCCTGAGAGCCAATCAGGATCCAAGAAAAGGGACCAACAGAACACCACCCGGACACCTCACCCAAATTCTCACAGCTCAACTACCAGACTGCTGTCTGAAGCAGTTCCATGGTAACTGAGACACGCTTGCTCTGACTCAAGGTTTACCAGTCCATTCCTTATCCCTTTGAAGGCAGAGGGAAAAGAAGAGAACAGCAAGCCCGTATGCCCTTGTGTTATTCTGAAAAGTACATCAGATGATCATCTAGCGGGTCAGACACGGACTTGGGAACACAGTTCCCCCTAAGCTGAGTTAGTGTGAGCTAGCTCTCAGTTTAGCCTTCAGCTCACACATTCCTGCCTTAGCTCAGGAAGGATGGCTCCAGAGCAAACTAATTTATGCAGTAGCCAAGGTGCTTGCTCACAACTTTAATGCCAGTAGCTCACAAGGTAGAATTTTTGCTCACAAGGCTCCACAGCTTAGAGGGAGCATTGCTTGGGAAGGCTCATCTACACCTGTGGAACCTGGAGCGCATAAACATTATCCTTAAAAGTTACAGGCAAAGCTCACCGTATACTTGATCGTTATTTGTTTAACCTTCATTACCAGACAGACCCTGGGGCACTCCACAGCGGAATGGCGTTCCTGCCATTACAGTCAAGTTTGAATGTGTCACGAAAAAAAGGGAAAAGGACTGAGGAGGTTTCCAGAGCCAAACAAGTTACCTAACTGCAGTTTTCGCAATACACTTACGCATAGGCAGAACATCTTTAGCAGCACTGGAATGCCACAGACTCAAGTCAAGATCTGCAATTAATTGATTTTATTTTAAAAACAACTATGCTGGACAACTTCTCACAAACAGTCTGTTCATACGTCCACCCAATTCAGCTGACCACTGAACCTACTGCCTAGCATCTGCTGGGAAGACACACCAGAGTCCATGGAAAGTGGGGGGGGGGGGGGGGAGAGAAACCATACTACAGATTTGCTCCTCAAGATTACCATTTCAGAGGGTAGCAGGGTGGATGAAAATCAATAATTTTTCTCTTTTTTAAAAAATCAGATTTTAAAAATTTAAAATCAATTTAAAAAAAATTAAACTGGCTTTTTATAAATAAAATGCTTTCTGAGGAAAATTTATCTAAAGATTGTTTTCTATTTAAGATACATTAGTCCAAAGGTTATTCATCATGAAATAAGGATTAGTTTGTAATTATGTAGCATGAGGCTGTATATTAATACAATGTTTAATTTTGGGGGTGGGGGGGGAATGACTTCCACTAATCCATTCACAATGTCATGCTCTTCCAGAGGTTTCCGTAAGATTACTGGACAGTTTTTCTGTCTAGAAGATATTATCACAGATGCTTGGTTTTACAGTCTTCAAAACTGAATTTGTGTCTGCAGAGACCACATGGCTCCTCTTCACAGCAAAAACATTATAAATCTATGCACACAGAATCAACCCCTTATCTCTTAAGTGCCAAGTTTCAAGAAGTTCAATGAATATAAGATTATTTGGGGTGGAATAGATTTGGATAAGGAAGGGATGTTAAGGGTGTGTGAGAAGGAAGGGGCAAGCAGTACGAATGAAAATGAAATTTCTTGAGCAGTAGAGATCTTTGGAACCGTAGTAGATAACTCACTGAAAATGTCGAGACAGTGTGCGACTGCAATGAAAAAAGCCAACGCTATGCTGGGGGTTATTAGGAACGGAACTGAAAACCAATCAGCCAGTATCATGTCCCTGTATAAATCGATGGTGCGACCTCATTTGGAGTACTGCGTACAGTTCTGGTCGCCACACCTCAGAAAAGATATTATAGCACTGAAAAAAATGTAGAAAAGGGCAACTAGAATGATAAAGGGTTGGAACACTTTCCCTATGAAGAAAGGTTGAAGCGCTTGGGGCTCTTTAGCTTGGAGAAACGACGGTTGAGGGGTGACATGATTGAGGTTTATAAGATTACGCATGGGATAGAGCAGGTAGAGAAAAAAGTACTTTTCTCCCTTTCTCACAAGACAAGAACTCATGGGCACTCCATGAAATTGCTGAGCAGTCGGGTTAGGACAGATAAAAGGAAGTACTTCTTCACTCAAAGAGTGATTGACACATGGAATTCACTGCCACAGGAGGTGGTGGCAGCTACAAGAATGGACAGCTTCAAGAGGGAATTAGATAAACATATGGGGCAGAGGTCCATCAGTGGCTATTAGCCACAAGGTGTAGATAGGAACTCTCAGTCTCTGGGGCAAGTGATGCTCTGTATTCTTGGTGATTGAGGGGGAGGCAACAGTGGGAGGGCTTCTAGTGTCCTGGCCCCACTTATGGACCTCCTGATAGCACCTGGTGTTTTTGGCCACTGTTATGACAGTGTTGGACTGGATGGGCCATTGGCTGATCCAACATTGGCTTCTCTTACATTCTTATGTTCTAATACTCCAGAAATCTTGGGATCTTTGTCAGAGCATCTTCATGGATGTTTAGGCAAATACAAGAATACTTATGCAGGATACTGTTCTCATCTTAGTTAAAAAAAAAAACAATGTAAATGGCTATTGTCAATAACTATTTTTCTCCTAATAAAGTACAGCAGAAAAGCTGTCCAAATATGAATGATTCACAACCTATTAAACTGGAGATAGATCATTATGAAATCAATTGCAAGGTGAACTATTTCAAGTGGTAAATAGCCAATAATTAATTTTCTGATATAACTAAAACCTGAAAAGTTATTATGCTAAAATGAAACCTTATCTGGGTTGCAAATATTAAGGCCAGCAAGAATGAACCTTTATGTAGAAAAGCATGATTTAAATCAAATCCACCCTGGAGGGCAGCCATTTTGGTCCGCTATAGAACAACTAGATTCTAGTCCAGTAGTACCTCAGACATCAACAAGATTTTCAGAGTACAAGCTTGAGAGTCAGCGATCCCTTCATGGACACTGCCATCACACTTTGGTGCAAATATTAAAAGCACGTACCAACCAAATACTTAAAATAAGATCCTATCCCATAATCATCAATTAACTTACTAATGAAAAAGTGCTGATCGATGAGCTATCCAATAATGAAGGCACACAGTAGTCACATAAAAATAAAGGGTTTTGTCCAGCCTGTGAAGGAATGGGACAGATTCATACTTCGGAAGAGTGAAGCAGCCTGGCTGCTGGAGGACAACCTTCCCGCCTCCCCCAGCCAGCAAGGACACTTCCAGAAAAGTGGCACAGAACTTGGAAGTTCTACCACACATGGCTGCATATGAGAAATACAAGAAGAAGAGGGATTTTGTCTCAAACGTGCCGCGCAGGTTATTAGCATTTGTGCCCGCATATCTTTATCAGCATAATATCCCTGCAGCATTTACTGGAATGTCATCACGTTATGTTAGTGCAAAAATATACAAACTCCCCCAAAACTTGCGTGCTGATGCTTAGAACTGGGCATCAAAGAAGAGATCAAAGAACAATGGAAGAGTCTTACAGCCTCTTTGTAGACATATATTTAAATGACTGAAGACTTAGAATCATAGAGAGATGAAAGGGATCTCCAGGGTCATCTAGTCCCAACTCCATGCACAATGCAGGAAATTCACAAATACCTCCCTCCCTCCACACCTGCAGTAACCACTGTTCAATACCCAGAAGATGACAAAAAACCTCCAGGATCCCTGGCCAAACTGGCCCAGAGAAAAATTGCTTCCTGACCCCAAAGTGGCGATCAGCATTTCCCTGGGCATCTTCCACTGAGAGCGCGTGACTGGCCCAAAGTCACCTCATAGAATCAGAGTCAAAAGGGACCTCCAGGGTTATCTAGTCCAACCCCCTGCACAATGCAGGAAAATCACAAATACCTCCCCCTCCACACTCCCAGTGGCCACTGCTCCATGCCCAGAAGATGACAAAAAACCTCCAGGATCCCCAGCCAAACTGGCTTGGAGAAGAATTGCTTCCTGACCCCAAAGTGGTGATCAGCATTTCCCTGGGCATGTAAGAAAGGGCCACAAGAACTAAGCACTGAGGCAACGCATCCTGCCCTCCCTCTCTTGATCTGCCTAAGTTCACAGAATCAGCATTGCTGTCAAGATGGCCATCTAGCCTCTACTGAAAAACCTCCAAAGAAGGAGAGACCACCACCTCCTGAGGAAGCCTGTACCATTAAGGAACTGATCTGTCAGGAAGTTCTTCCTTATGTTTAGCCAAAAACACTTTGTTAAATTCTGTAGGTTTTCTTGCAGACAAAAAAAGTCCTGGATATTGTGACATTGCTCTTCCCACCCTCCTCCTCTTAGATCTACACACAAAGCAGAGAAGAGGAAAAAACAACTTTTAGGAGCCAAAAGAGAAGGCATTTTAATACTAAAGATTTACCAGTCCATTCCCCCCCCCCCCAGCCGCCCATTTGTCAAGCAGCTCAGGCTGGTGTGCTTAGTTCTCTAGTTCCATATTTTATCCTACCGTCCAGTGTTCCCTCTAAGCTGAACTAGCTCAGTTTTTTAGCCTCCGGCTCACACATTTTTGTCTTAGCTCAGGAAGGATGGCTCCAGAGCATACTAATTTATGCAGTAGCCAAATCGCTTCCTCACAATTTTAATGCCAGTAGCTCACAAAATAGAATTTTTGCTCACAAGACCCCACAGCTTAGAGGGAGCATTGTTACCATCCCTATTTTATCCTCCCAAACAATGCTCCCTCTAAGCTGTGGAGTCTTGTGAGTAAAACATCTGCGTTTCGAGCTACTGGCATTAAAGCTGTGAGCGAGCGATCTGGCTCCTGCATAAGTTAGTCTGCTTTGGAGCCATCCTTCCTGAGCGAAGACAAAAATGTGTGAGCCAGCGGCTAAAAAACTGTGAGCTAGCTCACACTAATTCAGCTTAGAGGGAAGAGTGCTCCCAACATCCCTATATGATACATCAGACCAAGAGTCCAAGATTACCAAATTTATTTGTTTTGGGTTTTTTTGTATTTATAGCCTGCACTTCCTGCAAGCGGGCACAGGGCGGGTAACAGCATTTCAACAATACAATAAATAGTAATAGACATTAAAACGGTGGTCACGGCCCAAGAATAGAAACTGGCTGGTTGGGAGGGATTCCTTGGCCCTTTGGTAACAAATGACTGATAGCCAGCTGTGAATAAATGGATGACAATAACCTCAGGGAGGCCATACATGGATGCCCGCTGCCTCAATCAAAGGCCTGGCGGAACAGCTCCATCTTACAGGCCCTGCGGAACTGAAGAAGATCCCACAGGGCCATGACCTCAATGGGGAGCATGTTCCACCGGCCAGGGGCTGGGGCAGAAAAGGCCCTGACCCTGACTGAGGCAAGACAGACGTGAACTTTAGAGATCTGAATGCAGGCCTCCTCAGTCTTACTCCAACCCTATACCAGCACTCTAAACTGGGAGCTCTTCCTTTAAATACAGTTTTGAGATACAGCTTCTCCTCAGCCTTATTGAAATTCAAGCATCATGGACCCACACACGAAGCTGCCTTACACTAAGTCAGACAGCTGGGCCCATTGAGGTCAGGAGTGTCTATTCTGACTGGCAGTGAGGGAGGGTCTCAGGAGGGGTCTTCCACATCACCCTCTACTTGATCCTTTTGACTGGAGAGGCCAGGGACTGATACTAAGACGTTCTGAATGCAGAGCAGATGGCTCTACCGCTGGGCCACAGCCCCTGGCCCTGTACACTACCTTAAATGCTGTAAGATGCACAGCAACTGGCTGTTTTGATTACGCCTCCTCCATTTCGGAAGTTTTACTAGACTGGATCTTTGAAGCCATGATCCCTGCCAAACATCCTTTACTAGTTTGTGTTCTCTAATGCATCCATAACAGGATCCAATACTTAGATTATGTTCTCAAGTACGGCTATGTTTTTAGGAACCGAGCCATTTTCTAGGACAGCCTGGCACTGAAATAACAGATCCTAAGCATGTTGTGAATCTGTAAGAACTGCAGCCCTGACCTGGATAGCCCAACTTCATCAGACCTCAGAAACTAAGCCGGGTAAGCCCTGGTTAGTATTTGGATGGGAGACCACCAAGAAGTCTAGGGTCGCAATACAGAGGCAGGCAATGACAAACCACCTCTAAACCTCCCATGCCTTGAAAAAAACCACAGGGTTGCCATAAGTCAGGTGTGACTTAACGGCAAACAACAACAACTGCAAGATTCTCTTGCAGTGTATTAGATTCAAGTACCAAATGGCCATAAAAATAATATGATTTCACCGAAGAAAGTATTGTCCATAACTTTGTGCAAAGAGTTCTCCTCTGCACCGTAAGGGTCATTTTTACTTGTGGCAGAATTGTATAGATTTCCCTAGACTATAAAAAAAAAAAGAAGAGATTGGATTTATACCCCGCCCTTCACTTGGAACCTCAGAGCAGCTTATAATCTCCTTTCCCTCCCCCTCCTCACAACAGACTCCCTGTGAGGTAGGTGGGGCTGAGAGAGCTCTGAGAGAACTGCTCCTGAGAGAACAGCTCTGAGAAAACTTGTGACTTGACCAATGCTCCCTCCAAGCATTGTGAGCAAAAATTCTCCTTTGTGAGCTACTGGCATTAATGTTGTGAACAAGCAATTTGACTACTGCATAAATCAGTTTGCTTTGGAGCCATCCTTCCTGAGCTAAGACAAAAATGTGTGAGCCAAAGGCTAAAAAACTGAGCTAGCTCACACTAACTCAGCTTAGAGGGAACACTGGACTTGACCCAAGGTCACACTAGCAGCTGCATGTGGAGGAGTGGCGAATCAAACCCCGCTCTCCAGATTAGAGTTGGCCACTCTTAACCACCACACCAAACTGGCATCTCAGGATGCAGCTGGGAGGGATGCAGACACCAATCTTTTTGTAAAAAGACCTTCATAAACATAGAAATCTAGCATGTCAGGGAAGACAGCAGACTGTCCTCTTTTCCCTGACACCCTATCTAGCTGTGTGCAGGAAACATTATGAGGCCAAATTCCAACATGCAATCATCCCCACCTGCTGCTGCCTGAAGTAGCCCAGTCTGAGGAAAGCTGAGAGCCAGTTTGGTGTAGTGGTTAAGTGCGCGGACTCTAATCTGGGAGAACCGGGTTTGATTCCCCACTCCTCCACTTGCACCTGGCTGGATGACCTTGGGCAAGCCATAGCTCTGTACCAGCTGTTCTCTCATGAGCAGTTTGTCTCAGAGTTCTCTCAGCCCCACCTACCGCACAGGGTGTCGGTTGTGGGAAGGGGAAGGGAAAGGAGTTTGTATGCTGCTCTGAGACTCCAAGTGAAGGGCAGGATATAAATCCAACCTCTTCTCTCTCTATTTCTTTATTTTGATGAAGGTATAAGAGAGCAGACACAATGGATAGTCTAGGAATTCATCCTTGGTGCAGGTATGACTAAAGCAATTTCTTAAGCAATGCTCAGTGCTAGCAAACTTAATGCTAAGGATTAAAACGCACCCTGTGCTTTTTCAAAAAAAATTTACTACTTAGCCTTTAGCCTCTCTTCCCACAGCCAGAAAATCTGTCAACTTTCATGCTGGGATTTGTGGAGCTGTCATACAAATACAATGCACAGGCAAGTCGAACTCACCTTCACAGCTGTGGACATTTTTAGACATAACTTGTTTCAATTCCGCCCCTTGGTGACAAGTGATCACTTCGGACCAGCACTGTTAAGCTTCAAGCCATATCTGAAACACCGTCCTTGACTTGGGAGGGTGAAAGGTTAGAACACAGGTTGTTGACAAGATAAAAATCCCCCAAGACTGATGCTGAATTCTCCCCCTCCCCCCCTTTTTCCCTGAGACACCAAGCTCTCAGAAACGGCAAATTTCCTGTACAGGGAGAATGTGAGACAAAACACACAGCAACGCTTAGACAGGTATTTGCATTCAGCTGGTATTGCCACTGCCAACTGGGAGTCGTCAGTGGGGAATACACTGAAAAGCTTCTCAGTGAGCGGGGGGGTAGGGGGGGAATAGACCCTGCAAAGGTGTTTTATCAGAAGAAGAGAAGGTTTTTATACCCTGCTTTTCTCTATCTTAAGGAGTTCTCAAAGCTGCTCACAATTACCTTCCCCTCTTCACAGCAGGCACCTTCTGAGGCAGGTTGGGCTGAGAGAGTTCCATGACTGGCCCAAGGCCACCCAGCAGGCTTCATGTGGAGGAGTGGGGAATCAAACCCGGTTCTCCAGATTTGAGTCCGTCTGCTCTGAAGCATTACACCACATTGGTACCAAACTGTCCCTCACATAATGTATTCACTTTAACAAGGTTTCAGTGAGATCACATTCCTAGAGAACGTCACCGTTAAACAACGCTCCCAGAGAATGTCATCATTAAATGACGCTCCCGGAGCTACATAAAACCCTAAAATAACTTGATAGATTCCAAAAGAAGGGCTACTAGTAACGAAAACATCCAGAAACAGCTCACTTGGAGAAAGGAGAAAAAAAGAGAAAGAACCGGGCTAGAATAGAATAAAAATAGCTTTGACACTAGATGTGTGTTTACTGTCTTTCCCCAGTTCTATTTGGAGCGTGTTTTGTCTATGAGGATGGGGAAACGCTCAAGGAAGACAGTAGTTCTGCCTCAGAACTGGTGCTCAAGTTGAACGCATAGGACATCAATTTCCCCTTGTGTGTTTGGTGCCACACCTCCTAGGCTTGGTCCAGGAGGGGGAGAGGGGTAAGTGGGAGGGGGCCCCACTGCTGGACCTCCTGATGGCACCTGGTGTTTTTGGCCTCTGTGTGACAGAGTGTTGGACTGCATGGGCCACTGGCCTGATCCAACATTGGCTTCTCTTATGTTCTTATTCAAAAAGAGGAGGAAGAGACTGAATTTATACCCCACCCTTCACTACCCAAAGGAGTCTCAAAACAGCTCACAATCCCTTTCCCTCCCCACAAGAGACAGCCTGTGAGGTAGGTGGGGCTGAGAGAGCTATATAGAGGACTGCCCTTGAGAGAACAGCTCTGGAAGAGCTTATGACTGACCCACGGTCACACCAGCAGCTGCATGTGGAGAAGTGGGGAATCAAACCCAATTCTCCCATATTAAGAGTCCACGCTCCTAACCACAACACCAAACTGGCTCTCAAAGCAGAACCACATTTAGCTGCGAAATTCAATGCCAGGCAGCTGGAATGAATTCTTGACTTTGCACTCAATTCGAGGAAAAACCTGCTCGCAAACCCACCTTGGGAATTTGTAGGAGAGTGGGATGAAGGTTATGCACTAGACCAGGGGTGGGCAAACTTGCTCAGCGTAAGAGCCCCCTAGAACAGGGGTGGGCAAACTTGCTTAACGTAAGAGCCGCACAGAATAAACATCAGATGTTTGAGAGCCACAAGACATGAACAAATATTACCTGCTTTTATTGGAAAATAAGCAAATTTGCTTTTTATTAACATTAAATGAGACTGCCAAAAATAATAACAAAAGGGGTAAAAGCAGATACTGATAATGATATTAATTTGTCCAATGATATTTGTTTGCTAATGATATTTAGCTTCCCCAGCCGCCCTGCCGGGAGCCACATAATATATGTGAAAGAGCCGCATGCAGCTCCCGAGCCACAGTTTGCCCACCCCTGCACTAGACCAAACAGTATGCCAGATTATCTCCCTTACCCCTCTTCTTTTCCATCTCCCCTCTCACATGCAGTTTCCATAGTTTGCGTTTGCAACATCTGGCTTTTGCGGGATCATCCTGCAGCACTTTATCTAGCAAAAAACAAAACCTCCAATCTCCAATGAGTACCTCTCTTTCCACATAATGTAGAAATATCTTGCAAAGATGAAATCCAACCTTTCCTGAGATGCTATAAGAACGCAGAGAGCCTGAAACTGCTGCACATGGCATTTGTCTGTTTAAGGCACTTTTAACTAGCTTCTCTCTACTCTAGTGGACTTAAAGCAGCATGCAATACTACCCACTGCACAGATACAAGAGAAAGCCAAAAATATTTAAACCCAGGTCAACAACAAAATGCTCTCCAGGGAGGGCAAGTGGTAGAAACGCTGCCCTTGATAGCTACAAGCTCTCTCCCCAGGCAGGAAGATGTTATTACACAACAAGTCTGCTTGAGATGCACCTTTCTTCTGTGGATGCTCTAACAGAGTGTGAAGGTAATGCTTTCATCCTCCAATGCTCCCAAAATAACGAACCAGCTTGCCACGTCACACTGGAGAGTGTGGAAGTCTCCCACAATCCACTGAGAATCTCGGTGAAACGATTCTGCAGAACCAACACAAGCTTTTAAAGTTGATACATAAAAACACAGACCTGGCAGGGATCCCCAAGGGTCTTCTAGTCCAATCCCCTGCACAATGCAGGAAATTCAACTACTCCCCCAGTGACCCCTGCTCTGTGCCCTGATGGAGGCAAAGAACCTCCAGGATCCCTGCCCAATCTGTCCTGGAGGAAAATTCCTTCCTGACCCCAAAGTGGCGATCAGCATTACACTGGGCATATAAGAAGGGGCCATAAGAGCCAAGCCGTGGCTCATCCCTTCCTACCCTCCCTCTCTAAACTGTGGAGTCTTGTGAGCGAAAATTCTACTTTGCGAGCTACTGGCATTGAAGTCATGAGCGAGCGATTCGGCTGCTGCATCAGTTTGTTTGCTCTGGAGCCATCCTTCCTAAGACAAAAATGTGCGATCTGGAGGCTAAAAAACTCTGTGAGCTAGCTCACACTAACTCAGCTTAGAGGGAACACTGGAGGCACATCCTGCATAAATTTATCGTGAGATACATTCAGATAAGACACCTTGTTTTCCCAAACAAGAAAAGTCTGGTTTCTGTTATACTAGCCCTGCAACTATGTCCATACAGGGTTCCTTATGGTTGTCAGTTCTTAGTTGGGCAATTCCTGGGAATTTGGGGGTGGAACTTGGGGAAGGCAGGGTTTGGGGAGGAACCACAGCTGGATATAATGCCACAGATTCCACCCTCTAATGCTGTCATTTTCTCCAAGCCCCACTTGGAAGCTGGTAACCCTAGGGTTCCTACTCTCCATTAACATTTCAATAGCCTGTCTTCTCACCTGTCTTCAATAGCCTGTCTTCTCACATTTAGAACAGAAGAAGCAGATTGGGTTTATACCCCACCTTTCATTACCCGAAGGAGTCTCAGAGCGGTTTACAATCTCCTTTCCCTTCCCCTCCCCACCACAGACACCCTCTGAGTTAGGTGGGGCTGAGAGAGTTCCTTTGAGAACTGCCCGAGAGAACCCTGAGAGAACTTGTGACCAAGGTCACACCAGCGGCTGCACGTGGAGGAGTGGAGATTCAAACCTGGTTCTCTCAGATTAGAGTCTGGGCTCCTAACCGCTACACCAAACTGGCTCTCATGAGGCAAGACACCCGTGTTGCATCAACCCTTTGAAAGAACCAACTCTCCAAAGTTCAAGCACAACCTCCCCCGCTTTGCTTTTTCAGACGGGTAAGTATGAGAGAGGATATCTGCAAGGTGGGATTATTAAAAAGTTGACCTGGTTCCTTTTCTGTTAGCCCCATCCTACACTTTCTAACAGTATGCTGACTCCCAGAAATTAAAGTTTTTATTAGAACTTTACTTCCACGTTAGGGACAAATCTTCACCAGCTTCATTTCTACAGGATGGCAACTCTACTCAATAGGCCACCGAACTTCTCTAGGAACTTGGACTACCCAATAAAATGCATTTGCATATTGCTGACATAACCACTGCCCCAGGGAGAAGTCCAAGACGCTCTCCAGCTTTGCTAGGGGTTCTCCTCTCATTCAATGGACTTTTAACTGACACTCCCTTCAATACGTAAACAACATGTAAACCTCAACCCCATTCAGGAACTGCCAGTTTCTGCTTTGCTCTCAGGACGCCAAAATACATACAAAGAAACAAACCTCAGCAAAAATTACTACACCACTCAGAAAACATCTTGTAAAAACTTCCCATTTTGATGGCACAGCATGATAAACGTCTATAAAATTATGCACGGGGGTGGAAAAAGTGGATGCAGAGAAAATTCTCCCCACCTCCCATAATACTACCACTCAGAGGCACCCAATGAAGTTGGTGGGTGACAGATTTTTATGACAGACGAAAGGAAAATACTTCTTTGCCCAATGGGTAATTAAGTTGTGGAATTAACTGCCACTGGATGTAGAGATGGCTACAAGCACAGATGGATTTAAAAGGGGATTAGACAGATTCATTCAGGATAAGGTCCGTCAAAGGCTACTGGCCATGGCAACTAAACGGAACCTCCGTATCCAGAGGTTTGTTGCCTCTGAATGCTAGTGCTAGGAGGGACCATCCCCCAGCTAACTGGCTGGCTGCTGTACTAGATGGACCACTGGTCTGATCCAGAAGGACTCTCTCTTATGGTTTTATCCCTCTTTCTCTACAAGAGAAACCATCAAAAATGATATTAGCTAGGAACTGAGTAAGCACTCTCAGAGCCAGTTTGGTGTAGTGGTTAAGTGCGCGGACTCTAATCTGGGAGAACCGGGTTTGATTTCCCCTCCTCCACTTGCACCTGCTGGATGACCTTGCGCAAGCCATAGTTCTGGCACAGCTGTTCTTGAAAAAGAGCAGTTTCTGTCAGAGCTCTCTCAGCCCCACCTATCTCACAGGGTGTCCGTTGTGGGGAGGGGAAGGGAAAGGAGATTGCAAGCTACTCTGAGACTCCTTTGGGTAGTGAAGGGCAGGGTATAAATCCAATCTCTTCTCTTCTTCTTCAGATAGTGGTCTTCAAACTTTCTGGATCCAGGTTCCATCTTTATCTCCTAGCCAACAGCCTGGAATCCCCTCTGTTGCAAGCATGTGACATCACACTCGTGTGACCAGAAAAGGGAGAACCAGAGTTGCAGCCTCACCAGGCAGAGGAACAGGGGATCGGGCAGCAGACTAAGAAAGATGGGGACAAGCCAAACATGCAGAGGTATACCACAGTGGGAAAGAAAGCATGGGGGACTCCTCTCCATGGCTGAATGGGCTCACTGTCCTGCTGCTCCTTCCCGTTTTGGATGTGAAGAGATGCAGAATGATACAGTGGCCTCGCTCCACACATGGGCACCAGCAGCGGGTCCGTCCCAACTGCAGGGAGAAAGGCAGTTTCTGTAGTGGCTGGCGACTCAGCCAGCGGGACTCCAAAAGCATCCAGCTGAAGACCACACCATTCCGCAGGCTCTAGGGGCCAGCAGGAGAGCGCCATCACAGCTCCCCATAGCCCTGGATCCCAGCTTGATTGCTCCAAGATGCTTGGTCGCCGTGAAAGACAGAGCCAGTCTTTGACAGCCACCCAGGCACCTAAATATGCGAAGTACTTTGTCAGCTCTGGCTTATCAAAGCCTGTCCTCCTCCCTGAACTAATTCACTAATTGTATTCTGCAGTTACTGCACAGGTCCTCACCCCCAGCGAGGTAAGAAACGTGCAGCAAAATACTCAGCGGCTTAAGAACACACCCTTTATTTATGTTGATACTGAATACGCAGGCACAAATGTAAACGCTGCGTATTTGTGCTCATTTGAAGGAAGCTTCTCTTTCAGGTGAAATTTTTCCCCCAGCCCCAGCAAATAGCAGTTGATATCCGTCACGTGTTCAATATGGAAGCATGCTAAGACAATTGTTTAGGGTTCTAACCACTCAAAGTGTTTATTTTTTAAAAAAAGTCTTTAAAAGAAAGCATTTTAGTAAACCCGAGAAAGGCCCACTTCTCGAGGGGCGTTTCTTCACAACCTTGCTTCAGGTAAGGCCAAATTTTTCGATACTGCATGCAAATCTGTGTGTCTATGAACCATAACCTAGAAATTTAGCAGACGAATTGGGCTACACAGGAAAGAATCAGGGAATAGAAGTCAAAACCTTGCACAAGGTGGATGTGTGTGTGTGTTTCCAATCTGATTTTTAAACAACTCAACTTCGTTAGCATTTTCTCCTTGACAATTCCTCTTCTCAGTGTTAAACATACAGTTAGCACATATTTACCCAAGACAAACTGGCAAGTTTACACAGATAACCGAAACAATATTATGACCAAGTTGTGACACTAAATCCAGTGGGGTGTTTCAGGGTATTCCATTGCTGACATCAACCTCAGGATCTTAGGATATTCCACTCCTGATGCCAACAGCCAATAAAAACAGCTGAAGGGATGGATAGAACGCAAGACTGGAGCTCCCCAGAATTTCATTAGGTCTTATGATTTAGAGCTGTTCTCCACTGTAAGCATCTCATATGTCATGCAAATTGAGTCTCAGCTCATCCGGGGAGGGTGCGCCTGGAACCATCCACTGGCTTGGTGACCCCTCTGCAGCAGAAGTCTTGTTTACATCAGTTGATAGCATACATGAGTCAATCTGTTACTCATGTTTAATTCTTCATGCAGAACAGTCACTCTTGCCACCCGACTAGACCACACACCATCAAATGTATGCACACAAACACACACACACTCGGCACCTTAGCTTGTCTGCAGCACAATGTGACCTAACAGTTCTTGGTCATAGAAGCTCACGCCACAATAAATGCAGTCGCCCTTAAGGTATCACAAGACCCTTTTGCTAAATTAAAGGCCACTGCCGTTAGTGCTAAAACAGACATTCCCAACTCCTTTTCATTCCCTTGCCCACTTTAAATTGGATTACGTTTACAGTACTACTTTCAAAATATGTACTGATGAGTATATAGCCTCATGTGGAGGAGTATGACAGTACGCTTTTATTCGCAAGTTTGAACCAAATTGTATTGAGTCACTGAAAAAAACAGATTATTTAACCCTCTAAATGTCAGTTGCTTATCTGGCAACTGAGAACAGAAACCTCTCTGATGCACACATTATAAATAAACCTGCTGGCTGTTGCCTAATCTCACCTTATTATGTTACCAGCAGCCCTGCCTCTCAGGGCACCAACGTTTGATTTCTAAAGCATGAGTGTAAAAAGAAAGCCCTGAATCAGTTAACGTATGAAGAGACTTCTCTTTCTGGCTGAGGTTCTAAAAACAGCTGATATTTACCCTCCTTCCCTCTCTCTTAAAAAAAAGGGAAAGTGTTACACAGCAGGCCAAACATCCCAGAGTTTCTTGACACACAAACCAAAACCCGTCCCTATGCAAATTGACAGTTTGCAGGCAGCGATGAGGTTTCTGTAAGGAGCACAAGGAGAGCATCTCAAACCCCACAAGGTGGGGGGGGGAGAATCCCAGAGCCTCTCAGCTGAAACTACTCCCTCCTGCTCCTCCGAATATCAACAATTAACCTTGCAATGTTTGTACTGTCCAAATGCCCCACCAAAACACAAGGCTAAGTTAAGGTATAAACCTCACCAATCCTGAGGTCGTCTCCTCTCTGTCACCAAACCCTCAAAATGTTGCAATTCTAACAGTACAGGTTGCAACTTAAGCCTTCTGCAGCCCCTGGCCTTTAAAAGGCCTAGCTCTGCTCAGGCTTGCACTGTAACCATAGCTCCCTGGAATCAAGTCCCACTGAAGCAAAAAGGACTTACAAATAAAAACGTGGAAAACCTGGTAGTAAGTGCTGGCAACAGTATGGCCATAACAGCCTAAACCTTTTTTTTCTTTTTTAACCCACCCTTTCTTACTCTACAAAGCACAGGAGCACCTGGAAGCCCTTTCTGGATATGCCAAGCAGAGAGAGGAGCGGGCCCGCCTCGCCGGGGATTGCGCAACAGCCTAATCGCGTTTGTTATCTCCGGCCAAGCCGCGCAGCCCCCGCCAGCTCGGCCCTGAAGTCAGCCCTGCTCCACGCAGCGGGGCTCAGGTAGACGCGCACTGCACGGCAGCCCCGCCGCTTTGGCCGAAGCCCGCCTTCGCCGCGAAGGCACAGCCAAGGGGCCCCTCCTGGGCGGCGCACGGAGCCACCAGCCACGCTGAAGGGTCGCGGGGCTCCAAAGCGCAACGCGGCTCGCCGCTCCCACCACCTCCGCGCCGGGAGGGGGGGGGGGGGACCCGGGCAGCTCCGGGAGGGGGAACGGCGACCCGCCCGAATGGGGGGGGGGGCGGGCGGGGGGGAGAGCCACGCGGGTTTTCTCGGCCGCCGGCGGGGCAGCGCCAGGGCCCGAGGAGGCCCGAGCCGAAGGAGAAGCGCTGAGGCGCCTCCTCGGCCGCCCAGAGCTCCCGTTCCAGCGTCGCCCCGCGCGCGGGAGAAGGGCGCGAGGTGGGGCAGAAAAGAGAGCGGAGGGACGAAGGACATTTGGGCCGGGCAAGCCGGGCAGCGGCCGGCCGGCCGGCCAACCCCCGGAAAATGGCTGCCGCTGGAGCGGAGCCCTTTTTGGCAAGGTGGCTGCAGCAGCAGCAGCAGCAGAGCGCGCCGCTCGACGCCGGCTTATGGGGGGGAGGGAGACACCGAGAGAGGAGCGCGAGCCCCGAAGGCAGCGGCCGCCCCGCCCCCCCTCCGCCCTTCCCCCTCCCCCTCCCCTCCGCCGGCTCCTCACCTTTGAATTTGAGCTCGTGCTGCGGTTCCAGAGACAGGACCTGCTCGGTTTTCGCCATGTTCCCTCCCGCGCCACCGCCTCCTCTTCCCAGTCCTTCGCTCCCTCCCTCCTCGGCGGCGGCACCCGGCAAGGCTGGAGAAGGACGCGGGGACGGCAGCGGCGACGCGCCCGGGCCGCGGGGCTCCAACCTCCGAAGGGGCGAAGGCTGCGCTTGGAGGGGCGGCGCCCACCGGAGGCTGCGAGGCAAGAGAGCCGGGCCGCTGGCTGGCTGGCTGGCTGGCTTCCCTCGCTCGCTCGGACCCGGGGAGGCGGCGGCGAGGACGCTGCAGCAGTGGGAAGGGGAGGGCCGGCCGAAGGGAGGCTGCAAGCTGACGTCAGCAAGGGGGAGGGAAAAGGGGGGCGGTGGCGGCAACCCCGCCTCTCGCCTTGGGGAAGAAGGAACCGCGCGCGCGCAAGGCCGGCCGGGCCCCGGCTTAAGAGACGCGCGCTCGGGACGCACGCCGTGCAGAAGTGGCGCAGCAGGGCGCGTGGGGCTCGCCGGCGTCTTTATGCGCGCGGGATGGCGGGAGCGAGGAAGCCAGCGTGGGCTGCAAAGGCGGTCCAGTGCAGTGGGCCGGAACCTGCCTTGCGCCATCGCTATATACACAACCATGATTATGATCCCTTTCCTTCGGCTGGTGAAGCGTGCTTTGCTCGCGAAAGCTCACACCTTGGATAAAACTTTGCTGGTCTTAAAGGTGCCGCTGAATGCCGACTTTTGTCCGGCTGCCTTGCGCGTGTTCGGGTTGGCTCCCACCTCTCCCAAGTGTTTTCTCGCGCTTCCTGGTCTCCAGGCGTAATCCTTAGGACGTTAAGGCCAGCATCGTCCTTCTTGAGACCGAGCTGTGATCCCGAGCCACGCTTGGTGGTGATGGAGGAAGACGATGCTGCCAAGGTGAAGTTGACTTAGGATGACCCCTGTAGGGTTTTTAAGGCAAGACACAAAGAGTTGTGGCTTGCCCATTCGTTTCCTGCCTCTGTACCACAACCCTAGACTTCCTTCATGGTCAACCCCCTGAACACTAACCAGGACCGACCCTGCTTAGCTTCTGAGACCTGACAAGATTGGGCTAGCCTGGACCATCCTGGTAAAGATATGTCGGAGTTGATGGAAAGTGTTGTCAAGTCACAGCCGACTTAGGGCAACCTCAAAGGGTTTTCAAGGCAAGAGGCATTATGGTTTGCCATTGCCTGCCTCTGCATAGTCATCCTGGACCTCCTTGGTGGTCTCCCATCCATACACACTTAACCACTACAGTGACTACACCGTGCTGAATTCTTGTGCTCAAAAAGATGTCGGAAGCTAAGCAGGGCCAGCCCTGGCAAGTATTTGGATGGGAGACCTCCAAAGAATACCAGGGCTGGGAGGCCAGAGGCAGGCAATGAAGCCACTTCTCTGAACATCCTCCATTGCCCTAGTAGGAGTCGCCAGAGGTTGCCATGACTTCTAGGCACAGGAGCTCACACTCACACCAAAGATAACTGTGTAAGAGTGATAAGTTGTTGCACATTGCTATCCTTGTAAGTTATTGCTGAGTAGGAAGAGGCAAGACTGAAAGCCAGTGGCTCATGCAGGGGTGCGACATGCATCCCCCCTCCAAGGGAAGTTTGTTCTGCTTTGTTGCTTGGGAACTATTTATTTATTTTTCAGAATTGACAACCCTGAGGGAAGGGTGTTGCCTGAGTAGCACCCTGTTGTGTGACTCATGAATGTGTCGCTAGAGAGAGAACAGCCAAGAGAAGTGCTAACGGGGGGGGGGGGGGAATTCCCTTCTCAGCTGCTCATCTTGCCCGAGAGAGGACCAGTTAATTGTCAGATGTGTGCCATCCAGTTGTGGTTACGTTGGGAGAAAAAGGAATGCACAAATTCAAGACTCTTTAGAGCCAGTTTGGTGTAGTGGTTAGGAGCGTGGGCTCTAAGCTGGGAGAACCAGGTTTGTATCCCCAATCTGCCGCATGCAACCAGCTGGGTGACCTTGGGCCAGTCCCAGTTCTCTCGGAGCTGTTCTTGAAAGAGCTCTCTCGGCCCCACCTACCTCACAGAGTGTCTGTTGAGGGGAGGGAAAAGGAGATCGTAAGCCGCTCTGAGAATCCTTTGGGTAGTGTAGGGTGGGGTATAAATCCAATCTCCTCCTCTTCTTCAATTTCGTATATCTGGAGGCTGATGTCATTTGTGGGACTCCTTTGCTTTTTAACTGCTGTGAGACAGCCATTCCATAGGTGACGTGCTTCTCACAGCTGTGTTGCACATTGCCACCCTGGGGGAAACTGCACCCATTGAGTTTCTGCCCATTGTGCCACTATTAAAAGTATAGAAGCCCTGCCAGAGGAAAAAGGTGGTAGACCTGCTAAGCTTTGGTTCTGGGATCACATCTTGTTTTTTTCCTCTAACAGCTGATGGCTAATTAAAATTAGGCTAGGGGTGTTAATTACAACAGTTGCCTTTGCAAACAAAATTTACATCCCTAAATTAGAGACGCTGCGAGCTTCGCAATGAATACATTCAGAAGGCGAACATAACCATTTTTGACTGGCACAATCACTGGTGAGCCAAGCCTTAGATCTCATCGCTGCCGCCTGACTTGAGCAGCGTGCTGAACAACTTTGCAGCTGCGCAATAGCTGCAATTTAATGTCTTTTGCTTTAGTGCGGTAGATGTAATCAGCCCCCCCCCCCGGGGGGTGGCTCTTGTAAGCCTGTGCAAAACTGTGTATGTGAGAAATACCATTAATAACATAGACTTAGATGAACACCAAACTGTGAGAATAAACAAAACAAAACAGTGGACTGGATCCTGCAATATCCAGGGGCAAGTATCATGGGATCCCCAAACAGCTATGTAGAAGAAGAAAGTTTCTCTGAAAGAATTGCTCATTATATCTCTGGCATCTGCTCTTCCTTTTCTACCACCCTCACCCACCCAAAGATCCTGGTCCAGGACAGTTCTCAGAACCCCTTTCTCCCCACCTCTGGCACCAATCTGGAACTTCCTCTCCAGTCTCCTATGTGGTGCTATCTAGCCACCATGGTGGTCCCAATGGGGCAGAAGGACTACATCTGTATTATTTCAAATCCTTCCTGACAGTTCATAGAATGAGTTGGAAGGGGTCATACAGGCCATCCAGTCCAGCCCCCTGCTCAACGCAGGATCAGCCTAGACCAGTGATGGTGAACCTTTTAGAGACCGAGTGCCCAAACTGCCACCCAAAACCCACTTATTTATCGCAAAGTGCCAACACGGCAATTTAACCTGAATACTGAGGTTTTCGTTTTAGAAAAAAACAACTCATACATTAACATCTTTTGTCTTAAAAGAAAAACACAATAACTGAGCTTTCAATGATATAAACAACTTTTTATTGAAAGGTAAAAGTTTGCATTTGGCATGCTTTTGAACAATTAATGTGATTTTTGCTGTCCAATCTTGCAAACTGTGCTGGGGCGATGCCGTGCATGCCCACAGGGAGGGCTCTGAGTGCCACCTCTGGCACGCGTGCCATAGGTTTGCCACTACTGGCCTAGACCAACCCTGACAAGTGTTTGTCCAGCCGCTACTTAAAGACTGCCAGCGAGGGGGAGCTCACCACCTCCCTAGGCAGCTGATTCCACCGTTCCATAACTGTCAAAAAGTTTTTCCTAAGATCCAGCCGCTACCTTCCCGCCCTTAATTTAAAACCCATTCTGGTGAGTCCTACTATCCTCTGCTGCCATCAGGAACAGCTCCCCGCCCTCCTCTAAGTGACAGCCCTTCAGATACTTCAAGGTAGCAATCATGTCCCCCCCCCAACCTCCTCTTCTCCAGACTGAACATTCCCAAGTCCCTCAGTCTTTCCTCACAGGGTTTGGTCTCCAGGCCCCCCCGATCATCCTCATCGTTCTCCTCTGCACTTGCTCCATTCTGTCCTTAACAGGGAGTGTATCACAATCAAATGCTTTTTTTTTTTTTTTTACTGAAGAGTAAGTTTTGACAAGCAGCCTAATAACCCAGATTATCCAGATATTGTCAGAGCTCTGAAGCTAAGGATGGTCAGCCATGGTCACTACTTAGATGGGAGACCACCAAGAAGTCCAGGGTTGCTATGCAGAGGCAGGCAGTGGCAAACCACCTCTGTTTGCCTCTTGCCTTGAAAACCCCATGAATGTAGAAACTCCATGGGCTAGTCACAAGCCCGTTGGGACTTGATAGCACACTTCACTTTAAGCGTTGACCTTTTGCTCTCCATATACTCTTCATTTGTTTTGTTCTCTACTCTCCGAAATGGGTCTTTGGTTATCTTACTCGGTGAAGCAGTAATCATAATTGGTGGTTGATATTATTTAATGACATCAGATCTCCCTGCCATCATTCCTCTGACAACAACAGAAAATCTCAAAACAGGGAAGTGTGAACTGAAGTGTGAAAACTGCTCCTTTTGCACACTGACAGTCAGACAGTCTTGGTACTCGAAGTGCAAGCTGTTTGTTGAATGTTTGTCCCGTCTGGGGAAACGTGGGTGTAGAGGCTGCCTCGTGTTGCTCCACCTCAGCCTTGGGGTTGTGCAATGCTAGACCTGCGGGGAAACAGATAAGATCTCCGTGACACTTTAAGTTATTGTATGAAGAACAGGTAAGGCCTGGCTTGCTCGACTGAAACCTGGCAGGAGGAATCTGTTGATGATGTTCTGTCTCAGTGCCAGCTGGGTATAAGGTCCTTCACCAACTCTGTAATGGAGGACAGGGGAGCGGGGTCCTTATTATTTTCTGCCTCTTTGTAGCAACCCTGGACTTCCTTGGTGGTCTCCCATCCCAGGACTCACCAGGGCCAGCCCTGCTTAGCTTCTGAGGAGACTGAGCTAGCCTGGGTCATCCGGGTTATGGCCAACTCCATTTTCTTCAATACCAGCTCTATATTCCAAAAGACAAGAATTAAACAACTGTATCAAAGGCCGCTGATCATAGGCGTAGACTACGGGGGGGCTTGAGGGCTTGAGCCTCCCCTGAAATTTCCCGGGGGGGACTGAGCCCCCCCCGGGGAAATGTAACCCCTGCCGCCACGCCTCCCGGGGCCCTTCCGAGGCCGGCAGCTGCTGCTGGTGGTGCCTCTCCCTCCCCCCTCCGCCTGGCCACTCTTCCATCCTTCCCTCTCCCTCCCTCTTTTCCCGGCGAAGGGAGAGGAAAGGAGTGGGGGGGGGGGAGAGAGGCCCCGGCAGCAGCGGCTGGCAGGCCTCCGATAGGCCTGGGGAGGCGCGGAGGTTTCCTGGCAGGGGGAGGGGGGACATCTCCCCAGCGAGCGCACGCGCAAAGCACATGCACTAAAGAGCCCCCCCCCCGGAATTTACTAAACTCTACGCCCCTGCCGCTGTTAGAGCTGACTGTACCAACAGGGATGAGTGTCCTCTGTCCAACTTTAAGCAAAGATGTTTCCATCAGTGCATCTAAACCTATCAGTTCCAAATCCAGGCCCGAAACCAGATTAAAATGTCTCAACAGCAAATGTATCAAACAGGAACCTCTGGAGTTGTTCCATTACCATGAGCTCTCTTACCTTCCCCCCCCTAAAAATGCAAACTGGAAACTGGCCTATCCTTGGCCACATCATTCTCTAGCCAATGAGAGCTTCTTAAGCAATTATCTGATAAATGCCTCCTTCAGAGGCTTAGGGACATACTCCTCCCACCACTCAGCAAGGCGCTGATTTTTACCAAAAGCTCCAACATCTTTTCCCAGTATGATTTTAAAAGCACATGAATTGAGGGCATCCAATGAAGCTGATGGGCAGTCGTTTCAGGACAGACTAAAGGAAATACTACTTTACACCGAGAGTGGTTAAAAGGCGGAATTCGCTGCCAGAGGATGTAGTGATGGCCACAGGAATAAACAGCTTTAAAGGGGGATTAGATAGATTCATGGAGGAGAAGTTGATCAATGGCTACTAGCCACTGAGGGGAACCTCCACATTCAAAGGCACTCAGCCTCTGAATCCCAGAACCAGGAGGCAACATCAGAGGACAGCCTCGGCCTCTATACCCTATTGTTCACTGTCCAGAGGAACTGGTTGGCCATTGTGTGAGGCAGGATGCTGGACTGGACGAACTACTGATTTGAGCCAGTATGGCCATTCTTATGTTCTTATTGCTCAAGAGCACAAGCAGTGGCTCACATGCCCTCAAGGACCATGTCGACATCCAACGTCGAGACGATTCCCTATCTGTCCATAAAAAAGAACAGGCAGGTGTTTCTGACACCTCAGGTGTCAGATCTACTCTAAATTTGGCCTCCAAGACAGAATTTTGTTAGCAAAAAAGTATCAGATGTAGGTGTTTTCAAGTCATGTACGTTTCATTATCTAAGCCTTCCAGAGCGTCCACCTTAGTTTTGATGCTTCAAGGCTGTAGACAAAAGGACTCAAAGTGGGTCTATACCAGACAGCCGTCACACCAGCTGGTAAGACTGATGATTTGGAGAGGCCAGCACCCGTTGTTTTGGATGGAATTATTTTTTGCCGAGCAGGTTTAAGAGATCCAGGCATATGGTTTGAAAAGCAGGTTGATACAATGGCGAAGAGTGCTTTCTACCAGCTGCATTTGGTTCGCCAACTCTCTCCTTTCAAAACACAGCCGGCCTGGACACACTGGTCTGCATTCTGGTAACGTTGTGGTTGGACTTTCTGAAGACAACCTAGAAATTTCAGCTGGTTCAGAATTTGTTGTTGTTTTCACTAGCAAGTCACAGCTGACTGACCCCATACAGTTTTCAAAGCAAGAGACATTCAGAGGTGATCTGCCATTGCCCGCCTTTGCATCATGATCCTGGACTTCCTTGGTGGTCTCCCATCTAAATACCAGCCAGACCTGAACGCTGTTTAACTTCCAATATCTGATGAGATCAGGCAAGCTGGGGCTAACCAAGACACATCTGGCCTGTTTTTAAACAGTTGCGTTGTCCTTATCAGTTTGTTTCTGTGTTCAGTTCGAGGTGCTGGTTATAACTTTTAAGGCCTGAGACCCACATCAGCTGCCTAGGGAGGTGGGGTGATCTCCCCCTCACCGGCAGTCTTCAAGCGGCGGCTGGACGAACACTTGTCAGGGATGCTCTAGGCTGACCCCGCATTGAGCAGGAGGTTGGACTAGATGGCCCGGATGTCCGCTTCCAATTCTGTTATTCTATGATTCTATGTCTGAGTGACCATCTCTCTCCATATCTCCATGTGACCCAGTTAGTGTCCTGTGGTTGCTGTGTTCTGTCTGCCCCCCCTTATTATTTATTTCACTTCATTTATACCCCTACCTTTCTCCCTAATGGGGACCCAGAGTGGCTTCTAGCATCCTCCTCTGCTCCTTTTTATCCTCACCACAACCCTGTAAGGTAGGCTAGGCTGAGAGTATGTGACTGGCTCAAGGTCTTCCAGCAAGATTCCATAGCAAGTGGGAATCTGAACTAGGGTCTCCCAGATGTGAGTCCAGCATCCCAACCACCATACCACACTGACTCTTGTTACAGTTGACTCTGAGATCTAGCAGAGACTGGTCTGTCTGAACAGTGGCTCTTCTTGGATGGAATGGGTTTCCTGAGGAGGTAAGGGAGCACCATCCCTGGAAGTTTTTAGGAGTTGTTGGGAGGCCATTTTATTTGCAAGCAGTGTTCCCTCTAAGCTGAGTTAGTGTGAGCTAGCTCACAGATTTTTCAGTCTCCAGTTCACATTTTTGACTCGGCTCAGGAAGGATGGCTCCAGAGCAAACTGATTTATTCAGTAGCCCTCCCACTGTTGCCCCCCCCCAACACCAAGAATGCAGAGCATCACTTGCCCTAGACTGAGAGTTTCTATCTATACTTTGTGGCTAACAGCCACTGGTGGACCTCTGCTCCATATGTTTATCTAATTCCCTCTTGAAGCCATCCATGCTTGTAGCCGCCACCACCTCCTGTGGCAGTGAATTCCATGTGTTAATCACTCTTTGGGTGATTGCATTGTTTGCAAGGGCATTGGATGGGGTTTAAGAGAGCTCAAACCCCATTTAATGTCCTTGAAAATAAAAGATTTTTTTTGGGGGGGTGGCTTTTTAAAAATTAGATTTAGTCTTGTAAGATGCCTTGACCCAGAAACGGAAAAGCAAGTTATATGAATATATTAGTAAATGAAGCTTGTGGAAAGTACCCGTTAAATAAGCAACACCATGCTCCTTTTTAAAAAAAAATTTTTTTCATGTCATAGCAGCTTAATCGCACGCGGCTTTTTTCCCCAGCCTAATTTTGCAGAGGAGCAGTTGCAAAACCAGATTCTTAATACGATTGGAATTTCCTCGCTTGCACGTGACAGGCAATTACAACCAGTTTTAATTACAGGATCCCATCGAAGATAACCCTGCACTTTTAAATAACTGCCTGGTACATCTTCCCAAAATGTAGATCATAAGAACAAGATGTGCCCTGCTGGGCACAGAAGCCAACAAATTTTTTATGTATGAGCTTGACTGGGTAAGAGAAGGTGAGGAGAGGTAGCACGGCTTTCCTAACAAAACCGATCATGTTTCTGGTCTTAATTTGCATTCCATCTTTCTTCTGTCAGGATGGTGTAAATATGTTTTTGGAAGGCATCCTGTATATGCCTTATACCTGCTCTGTTTTAGCCAGATCATGGGCTTTCAGCCCGGCCCCCAAGGTGATACTGTGACTCAGTGGGAGAGCATCTGCTTGGCGTGCAGAAGGTTTCAGCTCCAGTCCCTGGCATCTCCAGTTCAAAGGATGAGGTAGTAGATGAGGAGGAGCTGTGGCTTAGTGGTAGAGCCTCTGCTTGGCATGCAGAAGTTCCCAGGTTCAATCCCTAGCATCTCCAGTGAAAAGAACTAGAAGAAGGTGATCTGAAGGACCCCTGGCTGAGACCCTGGAGAGCCACTGCCAGTCTGCGTAGACAATACTGACTTTGATGGACCAAGGATCTGATTCAGTATAAGGCAGTTTCATGTGTTCATGTGTTTCATGATGTGAAAGACCTGAAGCCTTGGAGAACCACTGCCAGCCTGAGTAGATGGTACTGACTTTGATGGACCAATGGTCTGATTCAGTATGAGAAGGAAGACCATGTTCAAGGTAATGTCCCACAGAGAATTCATCATTTTGGAATCAGAGCATGCCTCACAAAAGAGTTGGATGTCATCCAGGGATTCTTGGGAGAGAATCTTGAATCTTAATGTTGCAGAACAAGCCACCTTGATCCAAGAAGACGGGCAAGACATACTTGTCTTAATAGAAAAAAGAAGACAAGATTGGATTTATACCCCGCCCTTCACTACCCAAGGGAGTCTCAGAGTGGCTTGCAATCTCCTTTCCCTTCCCCTCCCCACAACGGACACCCTGTGAGATAGGTGGGGCTGAGAGAGCTCTGACAGAAACTGCTCTTTTTCAAGAACAGCTGTGCCAGAACTATGGCTTGCGCAAGGTCATCCAGCAGGTGCAAGTGGAGGAGGGGAAATCAAACCCGGTTCTCCCAGATTAGAGAAAAATCCCATGGCACCTTAAAGAGTAATAAAATTTCTTCTTATAATTGAGGAGTTTTCTGTTAATGTCTGAATCAGGCAAATTGTGGTGTACACCAAACCAAGTTTGGTTTCAAACCATAATTGGAAATGCACTTGAAGAACCGTGGCTTGGTGGAGTTGCCAACATTCAAATCTCCTGGAATTACAACTGGTCTCCAGACTACAGAGACCAGTTCCCCTAGGAAAAGATGGCTGATTTGTAGGGTGGACTCTATGGCATATACCCCGCTTGAGGTCCTTCCCCTCCCCAAACTCCACCCTTCCTGTTCTCCATCCCCAAATCTCCAGGAATTTCCAAACCTGGAGTTGGTAACCTTAACCTGCTCATTCTTCTTACATTATGGACAATTTACTCCACCATGTTTCTATGTGTGCTGCTTACTGTCAAGTCCTGGATGCAATCACTCCCACAACCCTCTTGTAGCAGCAAGATTTGTTTATTGAGTGGTAGAGAGATTCCAAGCATAGACAGATTCTGTGTCGGAACTGACATGTGGGTGCCAGGTCCGACCCTATACTACAAGCAAGACATTCCCCCCCCCCCATGCCAAACCACCCAATCAATATTCTCAGTCAGCCCGCCAAAGATCCAAACCTGCTCTTAAGGCCATCCCCAGCACCTGCAACTAATGGGTACATTATCTAGAAATTCTCTGCATACAAGATCATGGTAGATGCTGAGATCATACGTTTCCCAGGGTCTCACAGACTGCTCCAAGCTGGTGCTACTCAAGTGTAAGCAGACATTCACACTAGGGCTGCCAAGTCCCCCGCTTGGGCGGGGGAAACACCGATTTTTAGAGCTTACCTCCCGCTTTTCCAAAGATGGCCACCGGGGGGACAAAATGGCTGTGTTAAAAGGGAAATGTCTGCAGAGAGCCTGCCCTGCATTAAAAAGCCTCGCCAGACATTTCCCCTTTAAGAAGTCAGCAAGATAGCTTCTTCCACAGCAAGAGAGCCCCGCCCAGAGATTAAGGAGGGACGGAAGGAGCTGCTTTTGCATGTGGCTGGCAAGGTGAGTTTCTGTTCCAGTTCTTTTCATTCTCTCTCCCTTTCTTTTTTCTGTCTGTCTGTCTGTCTGTCTGTCTCTCTCTCTGTCCCCATCCAGCAGAGGTCTATCAGTGGCTATTATAGCCACAAGGTCTAAATGGAAGTAAGTGCCTCTGCTAGTTTTTTCCCCTTCTCTCTCTCTCCCTCTTTCTTTCTTTTTTCTGTCTGTCTGTCTGTCTGTCTCTCTCTCTGTCCCCATCCAGCAGAGGTCTATCAGTGGCTATTATAGCCACAAGGTCTAAATGGAAGTAAGTGCCTCTGCTAGTTTTTTCCCCTTCTCTCTCTCTCCCTCTTTCTTTCTTTTTTCTGTCTGTCTGTCTGTCTGTCTCTCTCTGTCCCCATCCAGCAGAGGTCTATCAGTGGCTATTATAGCCACAAGGTCTAAATGGAACCCTTTGGCTGGGGCAGTGATGCTCTGCATTCTTGGTGCTTGGGGGGCAACAGTGGGAGGGCTTCTGGAGTTCTGGCCCCGCTGCTGGACCTCCTGAGGGCACCTGGTATTTTTGGCCACTGTTGTGACACAGAGTGTTGTACTGGATGGGCTGTACTGGATGGGCCGATCCACTGTGGCTTCTCTCCTGTTCTTATGATATGAAAATCATATTTAGCACTTGTGCAGCACTTAGTGCTTCATATTCTGCTGAGATGAGGAAGGATTCAGTAGGGCCGTTGCTCAGTGATAAGAGCATCTGCTTGACATGCAGGAGGTATCAGCCTCTTCAGCTAAAAAAGGATCAGGTAATAGGTGACATTAAAGATCTCAGCCTGAGACCCTGGAGAGCCACTACCAGTCTGAGTAGTCAATACTGACCTTGATGGACCAATGGCCTGATTCAGTATTAGGAAACTTCATGAGTTCATGTGTCAGCATGTGGAAGCAACATCACAGGATGTGACATCACAAAATGATGTCACTTCCTTTCTCCTGGCTCCACCCCCAAGGTCTCCTGGCTCCACCCCCAAAGACCCCAGATATTTCCCAAGTTGGACTTGGCAGCCCTAATTCACACACACACTCCCCTCCCCTTCCTAGCAAAGAAAATAAACAGCATGTAAACAAAAACAGTGGAAACAGCACTTCTGAGAAAGTAGTTAACCCCTAATGCAACTGAGCCTGAGTTCTGGCTGGACAACATTCTATGACAAGCGAGGCCCGAGCTTGACACTTTCACTTCCATGTGTCGATGGATAAGAAAGTATCTTGCGTTACAGTTTCCTTCTAAATTTCTGTTCTTTCCTCCAAAGAAAGTGTAATGTAGTATGCTCTGTGTAGCAACCAGCCTGCCATGTGCTCCCAGGTAATGGCGCCCGCCGCATGGCCAGAGCACATGGTCAGGCAGAGAGGGGAGCTTGAATCTGGAGGAACAATAGACGTCCGGATTGAAAGCCTCCACCAATGTGGGACCTAGGTTCTCCCTGAGGAGCCAATGCAATCAAAGGCTCCTCCAGGGAACCTATGACAAACATGCGCATATGTTAAGCCCCTATCAGGTCTTTTGGGTGCGGCCGGAGGTGTGGCTCCGGCGAGCATATAATGAGGGCCCTGGACCCCTGGAAGCATGCTTGATCTGACCATCTACTGGGCATGCTGAATCACTCAATAAAGGCTTCATGAATTCACCGTTCCTGGTCTCCGGAGTCCAGTACTCTTCAGAAAGCTTCTGTTATTTCCTATCCACAATTCAAAATTTCTGAAAATCTTACATTTCTTACATGTAATCTTACATCAAGCACTGAGGCACAGGGAAGCCATGCTAAGGTCACATTTTGGGGGTTATATTAAAGATACTTAAAAAGGTACACTTTAAAAGCCTTATAAAAGCTCCAGATGTAGTAGTTTAGATCACAGACATCAATAAATCTAGTATGTGTCTTTAAAAAGTGATTGATGAATATACAGTAATATTGGGTTATAAGTTAAATATGTCTAAAACAAAAGAAGAAGAAGAGGAGACTGGATTTATACCCTGTCCTTCACTACCCAAAGGAGTCTCAGAGCGGCTTACAAACTCCTTTCCCTTCCCCTCCCCACAACAGACACCCTGTGAGCAATGTTCCCTCTAAGCTGTGGAGCCTTGTGCTCAAAAATTCTACTTCATGAGCTACTGGCATTAAAGTGGTGAGCTAGCCATTTGGCTGCTGCATCAATTAGTTTGCTCTGGAGCCATCCTTCCTGAGCCGAGTCAAAAATGTGTGAGCCGGAGGCTAAAAGACTGTGAGCTAGCTCACACTTAACTCAGCTTAGAGGGAACACTGCCTGTGAGGTAGATGGGGCTGAGAGAGCTCTTTCCAGACCTTTCCTTGAGAGAACAGCTCTGACAGAACTATAGCTTGCTGAAAGTGGAGGAGTGGGGAATTAAATCCGGTCCTCCCAGATTATAGTTCACGCACTTAACCCCTGCACCAAACTGGCTCTCACACCAAACGGGTATTGTTATTTAATATAATAAAGGAAGATCTCTGTTAGAAGAAGAAGAAGAGATTGGATTTATAGCCCGCCTTTCACTCACTTAGAGTCTTAGAGCGGCTTACAAACTCCTTTCCCTTCCCTTCCTCACAACAAACACCCTGTGAGGTAGGTGGGGCTGAGAGAGCTCTGAGACAACTGTCCTTGAGAGAACAGCTGGTACAGAGCTATGGCTTGCCCAAGGTCATCCAGCAGGTGCAAGTGGAGGAGTGGGGAATCAAACCCGGTTCTCCCAGAGTAGAGTCCGCACACTTAACCACTACACCAAACTGGCTCTCCAGTTTGGAAAACTGCTTATGGAAGAAGGAGGAGGAGGAGATTGGAGACAGCCACTCCCTAACCACTATACCACACTGGCTATAATTCACAAAAGTGATTAGGTATCTTGGGCTTATATCTCGGTAGACTTCGGTCTGCTTTGTAAGTATAACTCGGTCCCAGTTTTTAAAGAGATCAAGGATAAATTACTACCCTGATCATCCTGGAAGTCTCCTCTGTTGAACAGGATCAGTGTTATTATAATGTAGGCTCTCCCAAAAGTTAATCTTCCTGTTTCAAAATTTCCCAGTTTATATTCCGGAGACTGATATTAAGAAATGTTAGAAGGTTATCTTAGATTTTGTTTAGGGGTGGGGGTGGGGGAAGGCCCTGAGAAGTAACTGGGCACAAGCCCAACAAAAATGGCAACTGGATGTTCTTTTAATTCCAAATCTCTCTTTATTACTGTATATCCAAAATTCAATATTTAGCTCAATAGTTTCATGATCAGATGGATTCTTCAGTACTGACAGAACAAACCACGGGTAAGAGTGCCATTAAGAGACTGGATGTTCTTTAAAAACAGTTTGGCACGAAAGTATTATTTGGAAAAAAAATCTATGATAATTGATAATGTTTTGTCTTTGTGGGATAAGTGGCAAAACACATTCATTTCTCTTTCCTTTCCCATGACATCAGATGTTTATTAATTTGGTTCAAAACTAGATTGGACTGAGTAGCAATGTAACTGTTGGAGAGTGATTAAATTGGACCACTTTTATGAGTTAATTAAAAGCGATGAGTTCATGTTCTATGAAACAATAAGTCAACACAGTGGTAATTCCATTTCATAGTTTAATTATTTAGAGCTACGCAGCTTTGTGTATCAAAAGAAATTCGTAAGGGGGAATTGAGGATCAAGTTGAATAACTTTGATTCATATCTGGAACAAAAGTTCACTATAGCTACATGTTAGAAATTAAAAGTAATGTGATTCCAAGTTACAGTGAAGAAGTAGTAGAGATCTCTAGGATATGTAACAGACATGAAAATCTTGTCTTCTGACAAAGGGCTCTTTCTGTTTCAGCTTGGTTTAGGGAGAATATATGCAAGATGTTCATCAGTGGCGTTAGTCACCAGTTAGAATAGTAGAAGAGATTTATACCCTGCCCTTCACTATCTGAAGGAGTCTCAGAGCAGTTTACAGTCTCCTTTCCCTTCCTCTCCCACATCAGACACCCTGTGAGGTCGGTGGGGCTGAGAGAGCTCTTTCAAGGACTGCTCTTGAGAGAACTGATCTGAGAGAACTTGTGACTGACCCAAGGTCACACCAGCAGCTGCATGTGGAGGCGTGGGAAATCAAACCCAGTTCTCCCAGATTACAGTCTGCACTCTTAACCACTACACCAAACTAGCAAGGATTTATAGTAAGGGTTTGAGTACAGTTGGTTTTGTAAGACCTCAAGACCAGGCTTTCTTCATATGTGGTGGTACTGTGATAGAGCTTAAGTGGGTTGGGACTGTTGGAAATATGTACATAGATCAAGACCCAGCTTCCAGCAATTATAGGGTTAACTGTGTTTATCTTGCAGTGCTATTGTTTACCTGACCCGGAAGGAACCTTGGCAACCAGCCAATGTGGAAAATGCCCCCCCCCCAAAACTACAGGGTTATAGCTATCTTGATTGGTGTTTTGTCCTCTGGTGACTTCTGCCTAAGGTCAGGAAGAAGGACAGATTCTCCATTCTGTCCACAGTCTCCTGTAGAATGTCTCAGAGTGTAGACCAGTGGTTCTTAACCTTGTTGGAGGTACCAAACCCCACCAGTTTCTTATGCGGATTCACCGAACCCTTCTTTAGTGAAAAATAATTCTTAGTACTTAGTAATAGTACTAAGTTGGAGGCCCCACCGAACCCCTGAGACTGACTCGCCGAACCCCTAGGGTTCGATTGAACCCAGGTTAAGAACCACTGGTGTAGACAGACCGACATGTTGCTCCATAGAAAGCATGCTTTGTTATTTTGTAGCTAATCCCATTTCCCTACCCTTTAGAAAATAAAGCATTTAAACTAAAGGAAGTTGTCTCTACTTTCCAGAAGCAAGATTCAACACTCAGATTTATTTCATTTTTTCAAAGAACAAAAGTTTTAACAGGGACAAGGTAATTTGATTATTGACAGTGGCATTTCAGTGTAAGGTAGACAATACAATTGAGTGTGTACTAGTATCAAACTATGCAGTGTCAATTCCCAAACAATATCAGATTGTTGCTTTGCATCTACTGATGTCAGCAAGACTTGTTTTTGCAAAAACATGAAAATCAATGCATAGACCAGGGATCCCCAGCCTTTTTGAATTCTGACACAGGATGGTGGCCACAACCACAAAGTAGCCACTGTAGGAGGCAGACGTGTGTCCGCATGCACACACACACACAAAGTTCGCATGCAGGGAATGAGAAAAGTAATTTTTTAAAAATGCTCCGGGAAAGAGAAGGGAGAGACTAAAATAAACACTGTGGTGGCACCATGTGCTAAAACAATGTTATTTTAACCTGCACAGTCAATCAGATCCCCAGAACTAATCAGAAGCCCTGCTGGGCAGCAGCCCCACCTGGCCCCACTTTCTAAAAAAACATTTGGCAGACACCAGAAAAGGTGTCAGGTGCCATGGAGCCCAGGGGCACCGTGCTGGGGACCCCCTGACATAGACTGTCAGTTGGAGACTGGTTGATTGAAGTAAAGGAATTGTTTAAACTATTGAAATTTGTTGCAGATGTATCACGTTGCTCCAAGAATATGTACTGGCCCAGCCCTCCCAGAGAGTGGGAGTCATAGCAAGGACGGCAGAGAGAGAGGAAGAGTAATCAGAGTCTAGTCCAAAGTCTGAGGTCCCAGAGAGCAGGTTTGAAAAAGTCCAGTCTAGGGTCAAGGAGTTCCAGGTAGCCAGTCCAGGGTCAGGGTTTCCAGAAAAAGAGAGTGGTTGGAGGAGATTGGATTTATACCCCACCCTTCACTTGGAGTCTCAGAGCGGCTTACAGTCTCCTTTCCCTTCCCCTCCCGTTCCCTCCCCTCTCCACAACAGATACCCTGTGCAGTGTTCCCTCTAAGTTGAGTTAGTGTGAGCTAGCTCACAGTTTTTTAGCCTTCAGCTCACACATTTTTGTCTTAGCTCAGGAAGGATGGCTCCAGAGCAAACTAATTTATGCAGCAGCCAAATAGCTTGCTCACAGCTTTAATGCCAGTAGCTCACAAAGCTGAATTTTTGCTCACAAGACTCCACAGCTTAGAGGGAGCATTGCCTGTGAGGTAGGTGGGGCTGAGAGAATTTATGATTGACTGAACAGCTCTGAGAGAATTTATGACTGACCGAAGGTCACACCAGCAGCTACATGTGGATGAGTGGGGAATCAAACCCGATTCTCCCAGATAGAGTCCGGGCTCCTACCACTACACCAAACTGGTTGTCATCTGGCAGCTCTTCATCTGTGGAATCTGTGCTGTCACTGAGCACAGACTGGCTTAATGGCAGAATAATTAGACAATGTTATTTTCAGGACTGGGAAACAGATTTAAGTGAAGAAATAATTAGTTAATTATTAGAATGTGTTACCCATCATTATCTTGGACTGTGTAAGAGCTTAAATACTTTGTATATTTTGTAAACTTCGTAATATTTTGTTTGCTTTGTAAAATTTGAAGTTTTATTTTGTTTTGTTTACTTTATTTTCTTTTTTTTGGAAATGTATGCTGTCATAGAAAATAAATAACAACATTTTTAAAACGTTTTGGGGGACCTTTCATGTGTTTCCTTGTGGGCTCTGTGACTGCTTTATTTGATGGGAATGGTTTTGCTTTTAAAAGTTGCGTCATGTAATAGCATACTGTTACAGGAACCACCTTGAGAGACAAAACAGAAGCAGTCAACAAATGCTTTTCTTTAGTACATAAGTGATAATTACAAGAAATACATGCATGTCAGGCACACGCATTGCACAGGGAGTTGTGACCACTGTCAAATTGGATCTGCACTAGCTCTTCCTGGCAGGGAGCTGGCGTTCTGCAACACTGGAAGTTTCTCACTTTGCGGTGCAAGTACAGGACATTTGTCTTGTTCTGAAAGCTTCTGCGATCACAGAACCGTATGCCTTTTCCTGCACAGAAAAAGAATTCGAAAGAATGCCTGATGGCTCCCCATGGAACAAACAGTGGCTTAATGAAGTCCTTGACAGGAAATATTTCTTCTGACTTTCTCTTTGGTTTGGGCTGTCACCCTCAAGGCAGAGGGCTATATTGATGAGGTGGTCTCTGGGAAATGTTTGCTTGTAAGAATGCTGCCGGGACAGCATAATATTTCTCCAGCCAGCAATGTGTGTCTTAGAAAGGGTTGTAAGCACCACATTTCAGACTAGGCTGTTATGTGAGTCTTGCTGGCAAAGCTTTAGGGCCTGTTGGTCAGAGATTAGTGTGGCCACAACCTGGGAGAGGGACCCAGTTGAGAGGAGGTTGGATTTACCTGTTAGATTCACTGGTATGGTACAGCTAGGAATCTCTATAATGTAGCAGAGTGCACTAGGCTACACTCAGCAATAGCTCCTCAGTACTGTGCTTGAGCTAGTAAAGTTACAGTTACACAGAGCCTTTTGTCAATTTCAAACTAATAAGAGTTCATTATTTAGGGAACGCAATTCTAAATAGTATAGTTGAGAGAGAGTGATAGAACCTAATTTAACTAGCTAGGATGGATGCAGAAGGCATGTCCTGCATCCATGGCCGACAAAAATGGAGTGTGTGTGCTCCTTGTTTGTGTGTGTGTGTGAGAGAGAGTGTCAAGCCCGAAGAAAGGGAATCTTGCCCTAATAATCTATATATCTAATTCCCAAGTGGCCCCCTGCGTGTGGATATCTAAATTCGTGGGGGGGGGGGCCCTGGGGGGCAGGGAGATTTTTCTGCACACTTGGGGGACTCCCCAGGTTTGCACAAAAGTCCTAAAAGTTAAAAAAAAACCTTTTGGGCGGATATTTAAATTCCCTGAAAAATAAAAGCATTCCCTGCGCATGTGCAGAGAACGCTTTGGCCACTGGGGGGGAGGCTCGGTGGGCCCAGCAGCTGTGAGCCACTCAGGCCTTGCCGGGGGTGGGGGAAGGCTTGATGGGCTTCACAGCCCCCCCCCCCCCACAGCCATCTGTCTCTGGGCACCGCGAGGGAGTGGCAACTTCGGTCCCCATCTCTCCCCAGTCACCGATGAGGCGGCTGGAAGGGTGGCGGGGGTAGATTGTGAATCTCCCCCTCGGCTTTCTCTTGCTGCTCCAGAACTCCCTGCAGCATTCTCCACCATGTCAGGTGGCCTCCCTGGGAAAGCCTAGAGGCAGCTGCGTTGGAGGATGCGCAAGAGGCAGAGACTTGCTAGGCAGGGGAGGGAGAAGATGGCAGAGGCTGAGTGAGTAGCCAAAGGGAGCCGGGGACTTCGCGGTGGGGACGGGATAGAAAAGGAGGGCTGGGGAACAGGGCAGGTGTGGGAGAGGTGCAGTCTCTAGGCAGGCTAGACCCTCTCTGGGAAGCAGAGAGAGGTCTGTGCTACAGGCATCTGCAGAGCTGCCTGGCGTCTCCTTCCTCTCTCCACCCCACATCTGTAGTAGATGGGTTGAGTGACCTTCTCTGCCCCCCCCCTAGCATTCTACTTCAAAGGGATAGTATGGGATAGTCGGAAGGAAAGGATGCTCTGTGTGTCTTGACCTTTCTGTCTATCTAAATTTATGGCATCTTCTTTGAAGTCTGAGACCGGAGACAGTGTACAGTCTCCCACTTCCAACATCGTTTAGGGTTGTCAGTTCTGGGTTTGGGAAATACCCGGAGATTTTGGGGGCGGGGCCTGGAAAGGGGAGGGACAAGTACAACACTAGAGAGTCCACCCTCCAAAGCAGCCATTTCCTCCAGGGGAACTGATGTCTGTTGCCTGGAGGTCAATTGTAATAGTGGGAGATCTCTGAGTCCCACCTGGAGGTCAGCAAGCCTGTCTCATATCTTAAACACTGGGATCCCTGAGGGCAAGGAGCAGATTTTGGCCCCACTCCAGTGGCATCGCTTGGGATTGCGTTCAGACAGCATGGCAAGACAGCGTGAAATATGCATGAGTATGCCTCCCCCCTTCCCCCTTCCTTCTCATGTGGTTCATGCTCTGGATGAGACAGAAGGGGAGAAGGGGCATGAGCGAACCCAAGCCTGGAAACAAACTGGGGCATGCCCATTCACACTGAATACAGTCTTGAGTGTGTTACACAGACATGCAAATTGTTGCCATGTTCTATGCAACCCCTGGCATTTGCACCAACAGCAGCATGCTAGACTGTTTTGCTTGGCACTTGGGCAGATGTCTGCTAAAGCACCTGAGGCACTGGCAGCACATCTGGGACCAGTGGGAGAAGGCAACAGGCATGGCTTAAACCCATCATGGCCTCCCAGGACTCACACAGCCTCCTGCCACGACCAAGGCAAGTCCCTTGGGTTACCAGGTGCCCGCTGAGGGTGGGGGAACTCCCGTCTCTACAGTCTACTGCTCACCCTCACTCTGGTGATCATGGAGCGGGGGAGATGTTACTGTTAATGTTTGGAGACGTTACTGTTAATGTTTTGACACCTCTTCTGGGTAAAGACCCAGAAGTGATGTCACCCCACCCTCTGAGTGGTAGCTCAGCTGGTCTCGCAGGTTCCAAGTCCAAGTCCAGGTCACAAAGGCAGGAATAGGTCAACAGAATGTTCACAGAATAGTCCAAACAGTCCAAGATCAGTTGTTATGGTCAAAGACAGAGTCCAAGAGCACAGTCAAGCCGGTCCAAGAGTCACAGGAGTAGAGCAGAGTTAGGAGTAGTGGTCGCAGGATTCACTATGAGATGACATGTTGCTTCCACAAGTTGGCAATGGCTCACACCCAGCTTTATGTAGCTTTTCTCTAATTAGTCTTATCTGCAGCTGGCAAGTTAGCAGGGCTCCTGCAATGACTCATCTTGTAGCTGTCAACAGGCCATTAATCTCTTACTCTGTCTGCGTTCTTGCAATTGCCTTCTGATCTTAGCCCTTCTTCTTTCTGTGGGGGGAGGGAGGATCTGGGGGAGCCATGGGTGCCTCCGGAGGTACTCACTCCCTGACTTCAGCTGGCTCAGTATTATCTGACTGGAATTCCTGAGCGTCCTCTACTCTGAAGTCATCTTTTGCCACGCTGGACTCAGGCTCGACTTCTGAGGAGTCCTTACTCACACTGGGCTCCAGCTGCCAATCAGACTGGTCAGGCTGCAAGTCAGACTGGTCCTCACTCAGGCGGGGCTCAGGCAGCAAGTCGGAGGCTGGCTGCACCTCAGGCGGAGGCTGGACCACGACATTCTGGCAATCTAGAAACTGGCCAAATCTGGGGATTTCTAGAGTGTTGCGGGGGGGGGGGGTGGGGGGAGTGTTCACTTACCCTTCCCAGGCCCTGCCCCCAAACAGTTCCTGGGGAACGTGGATCTGATATGCTTTTTTATATATATATTAAAAAGTTTTATTTTTCAGAAAAATAAAGAAACGAACAAAGAATAAGATAAACAACAAAGAGAAATCAACATACAACAAATATGGGGTCTGTACTCATTACTTTTGCTTACATTTGTCTAAATGGAATCTATACTGTATACACAAGTTTCATTTTTAACTTTCCATGTTCAGAGCTTTAACCTATTTCTAACATTTCTTAAGATAGTCCTCCAACCGTTTATAAACTCTTGACCAGTTCTTATCAAATCCTTCTTCTTGCTTTTCCTGTAGTTGTGAGGACAGTTTATCCGTTTCTGCTGTTTCCAATAATTTATAGATTATTTCTTCTTTTAATGGAACTTCTTCCTTTTTCCAATATTTTGCATATAAAATTCTGGACACAGTTATTACATGCATAAGTAGATATGTATCTGGACTCTTAAATGTCTCTGGCACTATATTTAATAAAAACAATTCTGGTACAAATAGTACAGTTGTGTCTAATATCTTCTGCAATATCTCATGAATCCACATCTGACATGCTGAGAATGTTACTGGAGCTTGGCTTGTTCCAAATGAGCCTGCGAACGTGGGGAGAGCGGCATAGAAATTAAATAAATAAACAAATAAATAAACAATGTGTCCACTCAATGACAACCCTCATCTTTCTCCCACTACATTTTGTTTGTCGGTACATACAGGTAGATGTTGCTTTTTTTTGGCACTCGGGCCCCAAATGTTGCCCCTTTTTTTGCCATGAATTTACAGCTGATTGGTGGAGACCCCGTGGGGTTTTCAAGGCAGGAGACATTCTGAGGTGTTTTCCATTGCCTGCCTCCACCTCACAACCCTGGTATTCCTTGGTGGTCTTCCTTCCAAATACTGACCAGGGCTGACCCAGCTTAGCTTCTGAGATCTGATAAGATCAGGCTAGCCTGGGCTATGCAGGTCAGGGTAATGATTGTACATTACCTATCCCTGTCCTATTGCCTTACATAACATTCTTTTAAAGCGTACACCGTTGAGACTTGGTTGGGCAGAACGAAATTATTTCAAATGAGTAAATCCTTCCTTCCTGTGGAGGAAAAGCACCTCCTTTCCCTTGACATTTATTGACAGGGACTGCAGTGAAACGTGATCCTCGGCTAGGGACAAGGGAGATGGGAGGAGGGGGTGGGGTCCTGGCAGGGTACAGAGAGACAAAGGGGAGGGGGAAGGGAAAGGAAAGGAACTCAGAGGGGAAAAGCTGTTCTGTGTTATAAATCTGTAATAAATCCTGATCGTTAAAAGATCAAGGAGTCTCTGGCATTAATCTGGACAGGGGCCATGTAATGGTGTGTAAATGGGATTCCGTGTGTAGAGGCACACAAAAATACACTGCATCATTCACAGCTCTTCAGAATATTCAGGCCTTCCTTCCAAGCTTGTGCCACCACCTCTTGTCCATCATTCTGATGGGCATCCTGTTTTTCATATATATGTGTGTATCTGTCTGTCTGTCTGTTTGTCTGTCACCTGTCTATCTTTCGTCATCATCATCATCAATCTATCATATATCTTTCTTTTTTATCATTGTTGTTGTCATCATCTCTCTGTATCATCTATTTGTCTGTCTGTCTGTCTATCTAGTCTGTCTGTCTGTTTTGACTTCCTTGGCACAGACTGTCACGCTTAGTGTAACCAAGAATTGGAACTGAGGGCAGGGCTGTGTAGGTGAAGGAAGGGGCTACGCAGATAGATAGATCGTTACCTCTAATAGTCAGGTGGTTTGCCCCCCCCCCCCCCATGCTAATGACAAAAGCAGGAAGATAAGCCCACCTACAGACAAGACAGGGACCTCTGCCTACTTGGGGGGCTCCTGAGGTAAGAAAAAAAAAGACTGTAAATTAGCTAGAATGAAAACAAAAAGCAAAACTGGCCTGTTAAGACTGAACATGCTCTAGGGCGGCAGAACAGAATGTCGAGAGCAGCTGAGAGTGTGTTCAAAGAATCTTCAGGAAGATTGCTTAGGCAGTCCTGGTGGGGTGATACATTAGGGGAGTGAGAGTTCAGAGTTGTTGTTCCTTCTAGGGTTGCCAACTCTGGGTTGGGAAATTCCTGGAGAATTGGGGGCGGAGCCTTAGGAAGATGAGGTTTGGGGAGGGGAGGGACCTCAGCAGGGTGTAATGCCATAGAACCCACCCTCCAAAGCAGCCAATTCCTTCAGGGGGAACTTAACTCTGCAGTCTGGAGATCAGCTGTAATTACAGTTGGGAAATACGGTCTGGGTTGGGAAATACCTGGAGATTTTGGGGGTGGAGCCTGAGGAGAATAGGGTTTGGGGAGGGGAGAGCCAGTTTGGTGTAGTGGTTAGGAGTGCGGACTCTAATCTGGGAGAACCGGGTTTGATTCCCCACTCTTCCATATGCAGCTGCTGGTGTGACCTTGGGTCACAGTCTAATATCAAGTGGTAACCGCGAGACCTCCCAGCTGAAACCAAGGTCACCAGAAGCAAGAACAAACTGGGGAAGAGCGCTAACAAATGAAGTTTATATAACACAGAGTGTAAATGACAAACTGCCAGCATATTACAAAGTCGTTGAAGCACACATAAGTACAAAATATACAAAGTATGAAATATCAAAGTGTACAAAAGACTATGGAGTTATACTTTGTTTCGTAGACCAGCTTCCTCAGAAGCAAATTTTCATAGCATCACATAAAGTGTTGTCTATTCCTTCTGCTTATTCACTTCATTATTATAATCCTGCTGTTTTAGTTCAGATGAGCAGTATCCTAAATATCCAAGCAATATCAAGAAGAGAATAAGTCACTGGTCAGCAAATTTGTTAAAGGGCTCTAGTCAGGTAGCTGAGAACATTCAAGCGCTAGAGTGAACGGTACCCCAAATTTCCAGTTTTTAGGTGTGACTACACTTGAATCTAAGTCTCTGTGAGGTAATGATAACTCAGGCCTGTAGCTACAGTGGGGCATTTTGGGGCCTGCCCCCCTCTCTGGCAAGATGCGGCAGCCACCCATTAGCTCCCTTTGTGCTGCTGCTTCTCCTTGCCTTCCCCCTGCACCACACATCTCTGGGGCCGGCTGAAGCACGCGAGTTACCTTTAATTGATTTAGTCAGTGACCCAGTGCCCCCTGAAGAATTAAAATGCCCCCAACTTAGAAATTCCTGGCTACGGGCTTGTGCTAACTCCTATTTCTAATGGGGGTTGTTTTCACAGTACAGCCATTTCTTACATACTTGAGTGACAAATGGAGGAGGGGCGGCTACCTCTGGAGTGTTCTTGCTGGAGTGTTCTTGGATGCCTCTAAAGCTGCCTTTTCCTGTCAGTCCCGCTGTTCCTACAGAGCCCCCCCCCCCTGCAGTTCCTCAGCTGTGCAGGCGTTTGATAGATCTCCGAGTTAGCTGGGAGGTGGCCATTCAGCCCACAGCTGTATCAATTTCGGCCTGGCCCTAAGTACTTCCAGCTGGGGGTCACTATTAGGATATTTGGTTAAAGGAGCATTTGCCCAGTCATAGAAGCATGATACTGAGAGCAGTAAATAAGTCTTCCAAAAAGTATACTGGGGGGGAGGGAGTAAACTTACATTTAGGCCTATTACCCATGGATGTTTTCCCCCGCTTTCACCGTACATGGCTGTCATCCCACCCCCCATTCTGCATTGATATTCCTCCCTTCAGCACTCAGTTCGCTTTCTGGTTGCTGTTTCCCCAGGTTTTCTGAGAGTGCTTTTGTGCCGATTTTTCCTTTGTTTCACTTCCACGCCAAAGATAATCCAAAAGCGCACAGATTGTGTTGTGCATTGAGCCTGAGTCATCCCTGAGCTCGTACCTGAGGCTGGCTGAGCTTGTTGCTCCTGAACAATAGCTTACCAGGATCCTGGAGTGGACCTACAGAAAAGTAGTGTTGTGTAAATAGCTTGTCGTTGGGAGTGGAGTGTGTTTGGGTGTGGTGTTTGCCTGCTTTATAAACAGGGCTGCGGCCCTGGACTTTGTGCTAGTTGTGTCCCCGAAATCACTAAATAAAGAAGAGCGGTTCACTGCAATGTGTCTTGAACCCAGTATTTAACAGATTCCCTTGGATTTCCTCCTCCCTCGCCCTTTTGTTGCTCCTCAAAGGTCGTTCAACGTTCTAATGCTAAAATACACGCACAAAAACTGGACCACAGGATTTAAATGGAAGGCGCTTGCTGGACACTGCTTTGCCGCTGTGATAGGGAAACTGCGTAAATTGGAAAAAAAAAACTTTGGACGCCACCCTGCCTCCACATGTCACAAGTGATATTCCCACCCCAATTTAGAAAAGTGCATTTTTTAAAAATTGAAGCTGCAGAATAAAGACACCGGAGGAAAAAGAATGGGGCATAAGGTGGGCACAGAATCCAAAGTCAAGCTTAAAGGCTTACTGCTCAGAAAATCTGCAGTAAGCTGCACGTGCGTAATAGGCCTTTTTCAAGTAGATCCCGTTCAGATTCAGGCTGCAGTCGAAAGAAGAGAAAGAAGCCTGATCTAAAGAGTCCTTTCCCTGTCACAAAGGGCCAGCGTGTCCGGCATCTTGTGTGTGGGAGTATGAGGGCATTTTCTCTACAGGATAGACCTGCACAGACATGTGTCTTCATGGAAGGCCATGTGAAGCGAGAGTGAGAGGACAAAGAGAGAAAGAAGAGGGGTCAGAGGGCAGCTCCCAGCAGGTTAAGACAAAGAGAGGCATCCCATTCAAGGTGATAACACCTACACACACTTAGAGTGATGTACTGCACACACACACACACACACACACACACACATGCAAAATGTCCAGGCATGCTGAGTCACTCACTTCAAACATCGCCACCCAGCCACCCCCTCCCATTTTATATGTATAAAAAGAATTACATGCAGGATGAGTAGTGCTACAATGAAACAGAGTTGTAGGGGGTATCAGGGCCAGTGCTAGGGAAGAGAGGGCTTAGGGTTCCTCTCCCCTCTTATTCCCACCACCAGGACCCCCACGCACACCTCCCTTCCTGCCCCTACCCAAATACCTCCCGTCTCCCTATGAATCCTTCCTAGCATTGCCAGGTCTTCCTGGGCCACCAGCAGGGGATGGGGGTGGGTAAATTTGGCAGCTCCGGGTTGGGGAACTCCTGGAGATTTGTGGGTGGAGCCTGGGGAGGAGAGGGACTTCAGTGGGGGTATAATGCCATAGAGTCCACCCTCTAAAGCACCCGTTTTCTCCAGGGGAACTGACCTCTGTAGTCTGGGGATGAGCTGTAATTCTGGGGGATCCCCAGGTCTCACCTGGAGGCTGGCACCTTTAATCCTTCCCCAGGCTGCCTACTGATGACCCCTCCTGCAGCCACCTGCATTCTCTTTCCTCAATAGCACTGGGGGGGCGGGTGTGTGCAGCCAGGAGTGGCAGTGCTGCTTCTCTGACCATTGCTGTCTGCATACTCTTCCCGGGCAGCGCTGGGCAGCCCAGGAGTATGGGAGATGAAGCACTTGCAAGCTAGTGAGTGAGAGGCGGGTGTACAGGTGGGTGGCAGAGGAAGTATATGGTCAGGGGCTGGTTGCAGTGGACCCTGCCAGATGCCCTGGGGCCTGGCAGATGCCATATGTCAAGGTAAGCTGGCCCTGGCCCTGGGAGGTGTTACTGGGAATTATTTCCCTAATATTATCATCAGTTGATCGTGCAGCTCAGAAACAGACTCAGCCAGCTGCTGTAGCCTTTAATGTGGCTTAATGTATAGTCAGTAGCAGGTAACAACCTAGCAGTTTGAAAGCAAGAAATTGAGAGTAGATAAATAGGTACCGCTTTGGTGGGAAGGTAACAGTGTTCCGTGCACCTTGGCGTCTAGTCATGCCGGCCACATGACCATGGAGAAGTCTTTGGACAGCGCTGGCTTTTCGGCTTGGAAATGGAGATGAGCACCGCCCCCTAGGGTCGTATTCGACTGGTTTTTGAGCAAGGGAAACCTTTACCTATGTTGGTACCCGCTCTGCCCCTACAATGTGGGGAGGGTAGGATATAAGTCTAATAATTTATTTTAAAAAATCATTGGTGCATGAATGGAGAACATGTGACTCAGCAGCTCCGCTGATGCTAAGCATGCCCAGATCTGGTGAATGCCTGGATGGAAGACCTCCCCTATCCTGTGAACGATCCATAAGGGAAGAAAGGTGAACATGATTATAATAAACATTAATCTAAATTAAGTCTATGCAGTAGATACACTCAGTGTAACAGGAACCTTCCACTTAGCAATGTCCATCCATCATTTCCTATTGTATTTACATTGCCAGCAATCTAAAACAAGAGGCCACTGGGTTGCCAGATGATCAGACAGGACTCGGTCTACCTGATCTTGTGCCTTGAACAGTAGCTTGAATTGTAGAAATCAGCAAAGGATGCTTGCTGTTCACCACTTAGCATTGTTACCTGCTACCAGGGTTGCCAGCCTCCAGGAGGGGCCTGGGGATATGGAATTATTACTGATCTCCAGACTACAGAGTTCAGTTCCCCTGGAGGAAGTGGATGCTTTGGAGGGTGGACTCTAGAGCACTGGACCCTGTTTAGCAGGGGTGTAGCCAGAAAAGGTTGGTTGGTTGGGTGTGGGGAAATCTGGGGGGGGGGGTGTGCCCCAGATGTGCCTGCTGTTCCCATTGCAGCAGAAGCAGCAGCTCTAGCTCCGCTGTGGCCTCTAGTCCTCCTCTAGTCCTTTCGATTGGAGAGACTCGATTCTGGGCTGCTTTTCTGTGTAAGCGGGGGGGGGGGGGGGGAATCACTGACTCTCTCTCTCTCTCTCTCTCTTTTGCATTTTACAATTTTATTTTATTTTATTTGCATTTTTTAAAACCTTTTTGTTTTAAAAAAAACCATTTTATTGTATATTTATCCAACAATACAGAAACATAATGTAACAACTGTAAAAGTGATAACTTTAGATGTGAGTTTTACAGAAATCCAAATATCATTTTAGGTTGTATATTTGGTAATTATTGCCAGTATGAAAATAAAACGTTGTAGATACATTAAGATAATGCAGTCATTTCTTACTATAAGAGTGTTCAATTAATATGACCACATAACAAACAGTTGGCTTACAGTAGTGATATTATTTTCAACTGATATTATTTTCAACTGATATTATTTTTAACTCTGTTTTGAAGGAGATTCTTGATAACATCCCCATGCTTAGATAAGAAGTCCAGTATTGAGAACCATTTTGCATCAAACCCAGTTACAGCTGGAGTTATACAATTATTAGCAAGTTTGTCTGTGAGTCTTTCCATCACATACAAATCCCACAGTTTGCTAAACCAAATTTGCAAGATAGGTAGTTTAGCATCCTTCCATAAAGAAGCAATAGATACTCTAGCAGCATAAAGCATAGATTCTAAGGTATCCCAACGAGACAGAAGCTTCCCTGACTACCCGGGGTAATTTTGGAACCTCCACTTGCATTTTACATTTTTTTTTTAAATTGCATTCACCTGATTTGTAAGGGGGTGGTGCTCATCTGCGGGGGGGGGCATTGCCCCTCAATGCCCCTGTGGCTACAGGCCTGCTGTGGAGGTCCTTCCCCCTCTACCCTGTCCAAGCAGCACCCCCAAATCTGCAGGAATTTCCTAACCCAACAGTGGGCAATCTAACCTGCAACTTGATGCTTGACGGGGGGGGGGGGCAACAGTGGGAGGGCTTCCTGCCCCCACTGCTGGACCTCCTGAGGGCACCGGGTGTTTTTGGCCACCGTGTGACAGAGTGTTGGACTGGATGAGCCACTGGCCTGATCCAACATTGGCTTCTCTTATGTTCTTATGTTCCTTGGCCTCATCGCCACATATGGAATCTGGGGCTGTACTGTGTTACAGTGTTGCCTTTTGGAATGTTCTAGAGAATTAGCCCCAGAACTGGCACTCACCCACTCCCTTAATTGCATGTACAAATAATGCACAGACATTGTTTGCTTTCAAAGTTCATGCTAACTTGTTGGACATAGCTGAGTTTCCATATTTGTCCAACAGATGTTGGCAAGTGATCAAACATTGCATGATCATCACTTTCATCACTGCATGTTATGTTCACCTGCCCTGTGATGCAACTGCTGAAAGATGGAGCTAAATCAACCATTAGTTGCACTTGAGCAGCCTTTCCTACCTACCTCTCATTTCTGGGAGGATAATTTGGAAGCTGTCCATCTCTACACCAGTTGCTGACAAGCTGGTCCTGGATCTGTGGCTGGAGGCATGGCAGAACATGCAGTGATCACTCACCACAACAATGGTTCTTCTGACATCCTCTTGTATAGAAAAAGGAACAGAAAATCCATTGTTCTCTGAGCGGGGGACACCTGAGCAACCCAGGTCCAATAGGCACACCTGAGTAATCAACTAGAGTGGCAGAGGTTGGAGGGGCACTAAAACCAGCCCTATCACCACTACGCATGTGACGGGGGACAGCAGGTGGCAGTAAAGTTGTGTGAGTGTGTGTAAAGTGCCATTGAGTCACAGCTGACTTCTGGTGACTCCATAGGGTTTTCAAGGCAAGAGATGTTCAGAGGTGGTTTGCCATTGCCTTCCTTTGCATAGCAACCCTGGACTTCCTTGGTGGTCTCCCATCCAAATACTAACCAGGACTGATCCTGCTTAGCTTCTGGGATCTGACAAGATTTGGGCTAGATAGCCTGGGTCGTCCAGGTCATCCTTTGTCTAGGGCACCAGAAATCCTTGGCCCAGCCCTATAACAGCCCATCATTGACTTTTGAACTTGACGTAACAATCCTCCATCTCAACTACTAGCTCACTACTTCTGACTTCTCTGCTACAAGTTTTTCCCATAATATCTTTCACTTTGGCTTCCATATGCTGGTGGCTGCATTTGAGAAACCATCTTAAATTGTGTTTTGAAGGGGCCCCTTTCAGAAATCAAAGGTTTTCACTCTTGCTGCTTGGAGAGGTGTCGAATTCCCAAACTTCAACGAAGTTTGGAAGTACTGTAACAGCTTATCTATTCGAACTGGCTTTGGGTCAGTGATGCCTAAGCATCGGGGATTTAAAGCTGTAATCTAATTTTAGGAAATATTGGTATGAGTGAGTTTTATGCCCCATTTGATATGCCCAAAGCTTTTACGATGGGCTGGGCCATTAATCTAAATAAAACGTGTTAATAAAAGTGTGTCTCCTTTGTTGCTTTTTTTGACACAAAAATTAAAAATGAAGGTAGCCATTTTTTAAAGAGATGGATTACTAGTGGCAGACGCAGCAGTGCGTTTTCAAAATCTGCTGTTAAGCAACTGGAAATATGTTAAATTAATACTAACAAAAGTAGCCAAGTTGTTAGTTAAGCAGCATTCTGCCTTGATTATTATCGCTCTTTAAAATGTTTCATGAATATTTCATCCTGGAGGGAAAACGCAGCTATGATCCTCCCCACCACTGGAACAAGGTCTTTGAAACTAAAAATTTCTGTTGTACCCAATAAAGTGGGCCATTCTAGGATTCCTTTGTTGCTGAAGGACACTGCACCCTTGCAGACGTCAGGATTTTAAAATGGCAGCTTAAACACTTTTTTTTCTTCTGGCACAATGTTCTTGTAATTGCTTTTGCAGCCAGGAGTCAGAGGAACCTGTATGAAGATGTCAGTGATTCACACAGGGATTCTGTCCCTAGCATGCCATGCTTTATGGCTGCTGCGAGTGGAAAGGTTCTTTACAGGCCAAGCATTTTGGAATGTTGGGCTCACGCTGTGATTTACTTGCCTGTAAAGGCCCATGAACCATTCCATTTCCTTTACTCTGCAAATAGCATGATATAGAATAAGAAGGAATGTCATGAAAGCAGGAAATTGGGAGCACACTCAGTTTCACAGCTTCAGAGGCCATTTATTAAGGACAGGATAACAACTGTGGCTGTCTGTTGCAGCAAAAAGAAACAGGAATCGGGTGGCTGTTTGGAAGACTAACACTTTAAAAAAAATGTAGCATGGGGATCCATGGAAAAGATGAGAAGAAGGGGGCTGTGGTCACACAAGAAGAGATTGGATTTATACTCTGCCCTTCACTACCCAAAGGAGTCTCTGAGCGGCTTACAATCTCCTAGAAGGCGCTAGAAGTTGAGGCTGATGACAGACATTTCCATGGCTGCAGTGCAGTGAGTAAAGGGTCAGAGCTGGATCTAGCCAAGTGCTACTGTGGAAGGATTCCCTCTGGCAGAGCACAGTTTTCTTGCTTTCCCCTCTCAACTGCAGCCCAGGGCTGCCAACCTTCAGGTAGCACCTGGAGATCTCCTGCTATTGCAGTTTATTTCCAGGAGACAGGGATCAATTCCCCTGGAGCATATGGCTACTTTGGAGGGTAGCCTCTATGGAATTATACCCTGCTGAGGTCCCTTCCCTCCCAATTTATGTCCTCCCCAGGCTCTACCCCCCCAAATATCCAGGTATTTCCAAACCAAGACCTGGTAACCCTACTGCAGCCCCAAATCTCTTCCCCTCAAAAATCCTTCCATCTGCAGAAATGCGCCACTAAATCCAAGCCCTGGGTTCAAATCCTCACTTGGCCCTGAGTGATTTTGGACCAGTAACTCACTCTCATCCGGTGCTAGCGTGAAGAAGGCAGAATCCTGCCCTGAGCAATGTGGAGAAAGGGGGTCAGCATCTAAAAACCGTGATAGAGATATTTCTGTTTAGACTATATGATTCCCATTCGATCTGGTAGCATATCCGCACTGCGGTGTCAACAAAATGTATACCCTATTCCAGTAGATAACTATTCCTTGTCTGGGTCGGTGTCCAAAGACTTAAGAGTCTGTGTGCTTTGCCATAAGAAGCAGTCATGGATGAGGATTAGTCATTGAGTGAGACATCATGGGTAGCAACATCAATGCAGGTGACCTCAAGACCTTAGTTGGCCCCCTTTTTTCCAGGAGTGCATATTTGCGGTCCCACAACCATCTGGAAGCATTGCTACTTCCTGCAAAAATCAATGGTCACATTCAGGCTGGTAGTGCTAATAATAATAATTCTTCTCTTGGTGCAGAAGTGTTCCGCTGTTCCTTTGTCGGTGCCCGAAGCAAAGAGGGTTACTCATCTGGCACGCGGTCGAAAGATCCAAATCAGCAACACCTTCACTTGAGTGAGGACAGGGAAGCAAAAAGGGACCCAAATTCAAAGCAATGGTAAAAGTGAACCAGAACCTATGCTCCCTCTAAGCTGTGGAGTCCTGTGAGCAAAAGTTCTACTTTATAAGCTACTGGCATTAAAGTTGTGGGCAAGCGATTTGGCTGCTGCATAAATTAGTTTGCTCTGGAGCCATCCTTCCCAAGCTAAGACAAAAATGTGTAAGCCGGAGGCTAAAAAACTATGAGCTAGCTCACACTAGCTCAGCTTAGAGGGAACACTGATCAGAACAGCTGAAGTGGAGAGATACACAATGTGGGTTCAGAGAACATAAGAGAAGCCAATGTTGGATCAGGCCAGTGGCCCATCCAGTCCAACACTCTGTCACGTGGTGGCCAAAAACACCAGGTGCCATCAGGAGGTCCAGCAGAGGGGCCAGGACACTAGAAGCCCTCCCACTGTTGCCCCCCCAAGCACCAAGAATACAGAGCATCACTTGCCCCATACTGAGAGTTCCTATCTATACCTTGCGGCTAATAGCCACTGATGGACCTCTGCTCCATATGTTTATCTAATTCCCTCTTGAAGCCGTCCATGCTTGTACCCACTGCCACCTCCTGTGGCAGTGAATTCCACGTGTTAATCACTCTTTGGGTGAAGAAGTACTTCCTTTTATCTGTTCTAACCCGACTGCTCAGCAATTTCATGGAGTGCCCACGAGTTCTTGTATGGTGAGAAAGGAAGAAAAGGACTTCTTTCTCTACCTGCTCTATCCCATGCATAATCTTATAAACCTCGATCATGTCACCCCTCAGCCGTCGTTTCTCCAAGCTAAAGAGCCCCAAGTGCTTCAACCTTTCTTCATAGGAAAAGTGTTCCAACCCTTTTATCATTTTAGTTGCCCTTTTTCCAATAATATAATATCTTTTCTGAGGTGTGGCGAGCAGAACTGTACACAGTACTTCAAATGAGGTCGCACCATCAATTTATACAGGGGCATTATGATACTGGCTGATTTGTTTTTTATTCCTTTCCTAATAACCCCCAGCATAGCGTTGGCCTTTTTCATTGCAGTTGCACACTGTCTCGACATTTTCATTGAATTATCTACTATGACTCCAATATCTCTCTCTTGGGCAGTCTCCGCCAGTTCGGACCCCATCAATGTGTATTTATAGTTAGGATTTTTGGCTCCAATGTGCATCACTTTGCACTTGGCCACATTAAACCACATTTGCCACGTTGATGCCCACTCGCCCATCCTTGACAGATCCCTTTGGAGTGCCTCACAATCCTCCCTGGTTCTCACCACCCTGAACAACTTTGTGTCAAACAGTGGTATGGATCCTATGACATCATTCCCCTCGCACTTCTCTCCGGGCTCTGCGGAGGCTTTCCTCCACTGTGGAGGTTGCTCCCTCTGCTGCTAGCACTTTCACATGTGCAAGATTGATGTTTCTCCAAAGAGTCCTTACACATGCAGGGGTGCTATAGGCAGAGGAAGTGAGTAGGGATGGGCATGAACTGGCTGATGAACTAAAAATTTGTAATGAATTTTGGCCAGTTCGTGGTTCACAAAGTAACGTTCGCAAACTGAAGAACTGCCATGAACTTTCACAGATCTTGATGCAGTTCATGGCTCTTCACAAAAAACTGCCCAGGTGTTTGATTTAAATGGTTTGGAGCCATTCAAACCCCTGCTTTCTGCTCCCCACAAAAAAGCAGCAGGGAACAGAAAGCAGGGGCTTAAACTTTAAATGGCTCATGAACTGATATGAACCGGGTTGGTTTGCGGTTCATGCTCATCTCTAGAAGTGAGTGCCATAGCAGAGGAAAGCCTTCCTAGTGACGGGAGAAAAGTATGAGGGGAACGATGTCATAGGTTCCAAGGTGATGTTTGAGCATTGTGAAAGTTGGTGGAAAGTGCCATCAAATAACAATTGACATGGCAACCCTGTAGAGTTTTCAAGACATGAGACATTCAGAGGTAGTTTGCCATTGCCAGCCTTTGTGTAGCAACTCTGGACTTCCTTGGTGGTCCCCCATTCAAGAATTAACAGGAGCCAGTCCTATTTAGTTTCCAAGATCGGGCTAGCCTGGGCCAACTAGGTCAGAGTATAAATGTTGCTAATGCAAGACAAATCAGTACAGGGACTGTAGTAAGATAACGGAATGACCACTGGACCGCGAGAATGTTGTTTTAAAATATCAAATGTAGTACATGCCTGTCTGAATGGGACATACAAGAAATGATCAAACTCATTAAAAAAAGGAACTCCTTTCTGAACATCTGAAGAGTTACCAAAAACTTGCACAATGAAATCAAAGCAGCACATGTTACAAACAGAGCAGTTTATTAAATCATTTACACCTTAACTTTGCACAATACATCCAGCATGTAAATTAGCATATTCTTATGCTTTAAGAGTACATTTGTTTAAGCTGAAACCAAGGCTGTTTAACATGTTAAAGAATCCTTGATTCTAACAAAATCAAACTACAAAAGAAATAACATTCCCCCTTACAAATGCCGTGAGATTAAAAGTTTAGATTTTTTTTGTATTTTGCCCACCCACCCCCATCAGCCTTTACATATCAACAATACAGATATACTGTTCATATCATCTTAGGTCCAGCCCAAGAACATTAAAAGAAAAAAAAACAAAGCCTTCAAACTTTCATACACTTGGCAATTCAAGGTTAATGCGTTACCACTAAGTCAGGTTAGATTTCATGGAAAGGGCCCAATCCACTGCAGTTTTACCTGTGCGAGACTCACTGCAATTGATCTAGGTTTTAAATGCTTATTTAAAAAACAACAACCCTGTATCACTCCTATGATCGCTCGACACAGCTTACAAATTAAAATACATAAAGTACAATTTCAGTATACAGAGACTAAAATCGAACTTGCTTCCCGTAAAAGGCAAACATGACCCATAAGCTTTCAAACACAACAGAAATAATTAGCTCTAAAATGAAGAACAGTGACCCGTCCACATTGGCAGACAACAGCAGGCTAACAGAATTCAGTCCAAAGCTTCTAAGTTACATAATTGCAGAGAAGGCTCTTTTCACATTTCCTCTGAGGAAATTGTTCTGTGGGGCAGGTGCTACCACAGAAAAGGCCATTGATCCTACGGTGACCAGAAGGACCTTGCAAAACCTTTACAAGAGGCTGGACTGGCCAAAGTGGGTAGTGGTTGGTGTTGTTCCCAGCATCACCTATGTAGAATACTTTTGGTAGAGATTGTGTAAGAGGCAATCCCAGCAAACTGTGACCCTTCTGCAGTTTAGGAGTCCTAAATCATGCTTCTGTAAGGGAGGGGTGGGTTTCCCCCCCCCCAAAAAACTGTAACCATTATTATGTTTTTGCTGTAACCATTATTAACTTGTTTTCTGCATCATCTGCAACCAAGTTATAAATTGGAGTGGACTTCTTAAGTCACGGAGTTTGAATTCATACTTCAAAGATAGTCCCTGAAGCATTCCTGGCAATGACTGCTCAAGCCTTCTCAAGGACCTCTTGCCAAGGAAGGCGAGTCCCCTGGATTAGGAAGTAAAATAATGGGTGCCCAATGGATGGTAACAACAGCTAGAATTTGTGGGGGGCGGTAGGCCATGCCATGGAGACAGGGTCGCTTCTCCTAAGCAGTGATGTTGTCTGCTCCCCAGCTCAACAAACTAGAGACAGAACTATCCCAATGCACAGAGGAATATACAGATATATGAACTGGTGTGGCACTGGGTCAGATTCTGGATATTCTGTAATGATCTGCATGCAGAAAGTTCCAGAACAATTAGCCTTTGCTAAATCCCCCATGGAGAGGATCAGCAATGACTTCTCTTCTGCTTGATGTCCTTCCCAATCTGAGCGTTGTCTTCCATCTCCCATTTAATCTTCTCTAAATTAAACATACCCAGTTCTTTCACATATCCCGCCTATCTTTATAGGTCTCTTCTGAATTCCCTTCCAATCTGACTACTTACATCTGGAATTGCAACACCAAAAACTGAAGGTGGAACTCCAGATAAGACCAGACCCAACGCCAATACAGACCAGTTCAGTCGCTTTTCTGATTGGTTGGTTGAGTTGCTCTTGTTCATGCAACCTTTAAATGGCATTGCCCTTCCATATTGCATCATTACATCAACAACCCATGTTCTGGCATTCACGAAAAAAAAATCTGGCCTCTCTTTGAAGAAAGTGCCACTCCCTAGTCAGTTATTCTACATTTTATACACGTTTGCAGTGAGTGTACGTGTGTTTTTAAAAGCATTTGGACTTACTGGGATTTCATTTTGATACTACTGTCCCAGTTCTCCACATGGTTCATTTCAAAGCTTGATTCTACAATGCATGCAGCTCTTTCTGCCTACTAGCTTAATGAGTGTACTACCCATCATTCATGTTCTTAATGAGGATTTTGAACAGCACCAGGTCCCTTCACAGTATTCCTGGATAGCTCCTTCCAACTCAATGTTTATCGATTTGTTACTCTGACTTTCAAATTAGATACTTATTCAGTTTACACGAACACACTTATATGCTTATAGAGACTATGGCTTGGATCCCATGAGCAATCTTGACTAGCAGCAGAGATTTCCACCACTGGAGCAAGACTTCCTCCACTCCTCCATTTTAGCCCCTAATGCCCACCCTCCAGCACTACTCATGGGAAACAGGGAACCCATCCCCGGAATACCACAAGGAGGGGAATTGGCAAAAATCACCCTTTCCATCGGCAGAAGTGTTCCTCCAGGTCCAACCATATATTATTATTGTGATCCAAGTCATATGCTTACATGTTTGATTAGGAGGACAACACATGGTGCAGTTTCTTCAGTTCAATATGGGCAGAAAGGGGAATTAATTTAGCTGTGTCTCAGCATTAACATGAAGGCCCGTTCACAATTAAGTTGCAAAAGAACCAGTGTACTTTACCAGCATTTGTTATTAACTATAGAAACAGTAGCAACACAAAGTCACACTGGCACCCTTGTTCACTTTTAAGCAAAAAGATTTGTATGTTTGGCATGTAACTTGGCATAAAAACCCATTTAATTGTTCATCACAATAGTCAATAATTGTACAGGACCAATGAACTGGTTAGAACGTTCACATGTAACCTGTAGAACAAATTTAGAGTCCAGTGGTGCTTTTAAGACCAACAGAGGTTTATTCCAGGTATGAGCTTTCGTGTGCATGAACACTTTTTCAAATACAATGGAATGGGAGGTAGAGGAAGACAGAGGCTGAACAGCAAATTAACATGTAACATGATGACGATATTTTAAGATATGCAAAGACAAAACTAAGTAACGAGCTAAGGTTATAAGACCAACAGTAACCTTAGCTTGTTATTTAGTTTTGTCTTTGCGTATCTTAAAACATCTACATCATGTTACATGTTAATTTGCTGTTCAGCCTCTGCCTATATGTCTGAGCTCTTACCTTCCGCTCCAATGTATTTTAAAAAGTGTGCATGCACACGAAAGCTCCTACCTTGAATAAACCTTTGTTGGTCCTAAAGGTTCCACTGGGCTCTAAATTTGTTCTACTGCTTCAGACCAACACGGCGGACCACCTGGAACTATTCACATGTAACCTGAAACACGGGAGTGCGTGTGAAAATATTTAACAGAATCTCCTATCCTCCCTGAACTGCAGCTCTGGAGGCAAGCCGGTTGAAATAAAAGAACTTCCTCATTTGCTTTGGTGCCAGCAAGTACCCTTGTCAAGGCAAAGAGTGAACTAACCGTTCTCAGGTTTTAAGTGTCATTAAACTTGCAAGCTGGGATCTGGTCACTTGAAGCATTGTTTGGTAAACCTCCACACAGAATAAACACAATGCAGAAAGGCCAGGTTATTTTAATCTCGCCTGCTGCTAAGATTAAAGCATTGTGACTAGCACTACTACTTTATTTACAAATACTTTCCTGCCAGATCCAAGGGCTTTGAGAGAATTGCCCTGCTATTGCTTCCATTAATTAGTTTCAGTGAAAGATCAGGTTTCCAAAGCTGCATCTAGAACAGCTTCCCACACCAATAACTGTGCAGTCAAAGTCAACAAGAACTGCAGGAAGCACCACCAGAGAAGTGAAACAGCACAAGGTAACTTTCCCCCGAACCGCCATTTGTACCACGCTCTCTCTCTGGATCCCATTAGTCCCCCAATCTGCCCTTTGGACCCGTGATCCACCATACCCAATGCTGGCAAACCCTTTGATTATTAATAGCTGCTGCCCACGAAGAGAATACAACAGTTCCATCATTCTGATCTCCTATTAGACAGAATTAATTTATTCTATGGAATCATACCTGCCACAGCTAGCTCTCACCACTGGACAGCAGAGGCAGTCTCTCCAAAACAGCTCTTCATATTTTAGGAATCGAAACGGTAAAATTTGGCGCTGAATATTCAAGAAAAGGAAAAAAAACACCACAGGGTGGTTCTAAACCTTTTCCATGCAAAAGGCACCTTCTTCCACATTCCTTTACCAGAAAAGAAACCGTGTAAATTCAAAAAATATATATATCTTATGTGCCAATCACTATTTTTGCACATTAAGGCCACTTCACGTGTTGTAAAATTCCTTCAGCGTGAAACCCTCCAACAGATAATCCGTGGGGGATTTTGCTGCATGCATACATTTTGGGAAGCCACAAATAGTCGCTGCTTCCTAGAAAGTATTTATTTATTTATTTTATAGCAATTAAGCTCAATGGGGTTATCCCTAACTCATCGTGTTACTTATGTACATGGTCCCAAATTCAACCCGGCACCTGTCTAGTTAAACGATTTCCAGAAAAACCTCAGGGCTGAGAAAATGTCCTCCAGTGAGATCCTGGAAGGCCACTACCAGTTAGAGAAGACTAATCACGCATGAACCTGTCTCATTACTAGGCAGTACAAAACCTCAGTGGGAAGGGAAAAAAAGAGCTACGTCTGGCATTTTGCCTGTATGCCGGTTTCATACCATTTAAATCATTCTTAATAATTTATAACCTGAATAGACAACAGACCCCACCCCGGCTTCATGATTTCTGCATTCAACAATGTTTTTTTGCTAAGTAGTCAGAAAACATGCAGCTGGGAAAGAGATGTTGAACATCAATATAGTTATGTTTTCATCAAGCGGTTTTTTTTTAATGCTGAGCTATTAAGTAGCTCGGTTCCGGATGCGTGGTTCTTGTAGCACGAGAAATTGGATGTAGTTATATATGGATCCAGGAAGAGGCAGCATGAGAATATCCTATTGGTGTTTTCAGAGACAGAGAAATCAATGGCAGGCATTTTATTTAGTGCTTGTCTCAAGTTCCCGAGCAAGAAAATTACCCTGATCAATTTTGGGAAGTTCTACGAACAAGAGGAGAGAGAGCTTGGAAATTAGACTATCTGCTTGAGGGCAACCCTTTTTTAATTTTTAAAGCGAGCACACAGAAGCCAGCTATGTGAGATCTTATTTGCTGTGATGATTTCCTAATTTTATTTAGCCCTGCTTGCTGCTATTTATAAAGGCAATACTGCAGACAAGGAGTGGCAGGTTATGCAGTTCAGATGGCAGCCTGCCTGCTGTAAATCAGCAAGTCCCCCAAGATCATCCAGGGGAAGATTTGCTGATGCTAAGATGCTAAAAATAGGAAGCCGTTTCTCCTCAATAAGCACCATGTGGGAGGGGCACAATTTAAAAAACCCCAACAATGCAAAGCTTTTCTCTGATGCAATCAATATGGCGCTGGCTTCCAGTTGGAGCGGGGCACACCATGACTCACACTGGAAGCCCCCGAAAGATCCCGATCAGCTCTGCCCAGGGCTCTTGCGCTCCAACTTACTGCCTAACGACCACTGTAGAAAGTAAGCCCTGCCCTTCCCACACCAGACTGGAAATATTTTGCAGGTAGATTCAGCAAGTTTCTTCCCCCGACCCCGCCTTTACACAAGCAGGAACCTCCCCATAATGGACGCCAACAGAACAACAGCAAGAGAGTAAACCTTGGGGAAGTGGGAAGTGCCAGATGAGAAGGAAGGGAAGGACTGGTTGATACAAGAGCAGAGCTTACTTTTTCCCCCTGGATAGCCTGGGAACTCCCTCGTAAGGTCAGAAGAAGTCAGAACTACATGGAAGAAGGCATACACTATTGCCTTCCCAAGTTTGTTTTCACATCTACTCAGTCAGGAGCAGAGACAGAAAGAAAGATTGGGGGGCAATTCTCTAGTCCAACTCCTTCCCCTGAATATCGCCGAATCATTGCCCCTACTCACCCGAAAACCAGGTGAGGGGTGAGAATAAGAACATTGTAAAAACATTCTAGAAACCTTCTGCCCTCCTTTTTTCCAGGGATTTTATTGCGTTTCTTTCCTTCTCTTCATTATGGTCAGTGGATATCATTTTAGTCTTAAAAGGGGGACAGGAGGGCCTCTAGTGACTTGGTGTCATGGAAGAATGAGAGCTCCAGGGCTCCACTAACACTATTAACTCAAAAGTGTCATGGGTAAAACCCTCTATGCTAGTCTTCTGCACTGATGGAGCTGACAGCAACCCAGAACATCAGGAATGCATTTTCTTTAAAACGAAAATCAGTATCATAGAGACGTAAAAGCTACCTGGAAAAAGCCCCTTGCAATTTGCTTCATGGCAGGAAACAATCAGCGTTTGCACCTTCAGATAATGGCAAATCCCTGCTGGCCCAAGAACCCAGAACTTTCGGCCTATCCCAATTTAAACGGATTTAAACTTCCAAGTCTACCCCGATTCAAACAGATTAAATTTTATACTACCATGGAAATGGTATTCCGGCATTTTTTTTTTTAACCCACCACGTCCACAAACTGCACTGGGAGTATGGAATGGGTAGGGCCACACAGTGGCAGTAGGTTAAACTCTTATTTTGTATCCTGCTTAAGCCTAGTGGTCAAGTTAGGTTGGTATTTGTGAAGTTTTGGATTCACATCTTGGCGCCAGGGCCTGCACACCTTAGGATAAGGCCCACCACAGGTAGGCGTCTCAGACCTCTGGTAGCAGGGCTGGAAAAGAATCCTGCCTACAGCGTGGAAAAACCACTGCCTGTAAGCAGGGCTCATTTCGTAGCAGGAGCTCCTCTGCATATTAGGCCACACACCCCTGATGCAGCCAGTCCTCCAAGAGTTTACAGTAGCCCCTGTAAGAAGAGCTCTGTAAGCTCTTGGAGGATTGGCTGTATCAGGGGTGTGTGGCCTAATATGCAAAGGAGCTCCTGCTATGAAATGAGCCCTGCCTGTAAGAACAGATAACACAAAGCTAGAGAGCTCAGGAGTTCGACCCTGTAACAAGATGGCTGTCCCCCCATCTAACCACCATAGGCAGAAGACAAAGCGGTATGCAAGCTTTGTCACTCAAGAGAACACAGAAGCATTTGTACAAGGAGCAGAGTGACATCTGTACTTCACCTGCAGCTTGTTGCTCAAGATTAGACCACTTTTGCAGATAAATATGGGGGGGGGGGGGGAGAAGCAAGCATCTATTCAGAGGTAATGCCAATGTTTGACTCTTCCTTTTTGTCATGCCTCACTCTAGAATTATCTCAGCAGACTGCAGCAGAGAGGGAATGAACACCTCAAAGACCAAAGGATGATTTGGACGTCACTACAAAAGCATGAGCTATAATTTAGGATGGCTTCCAAGCAGAGTGGGTTTTGAGCCCTGGGGACTCTGTGGAACACGCCCAATAGCTTCAAGTTACAAGGCTATGGTGTCAATCACCATGTAGATGGTGATATACCAGGGATATACCACAGGCAGGACAGCAGCTGTGGAACATAGCCAGCCGCCATCATGCTACACCCTCCCTTATCCATATTAAATGTTACTTGTTCCTCAAGGCAATGCGATAGATGCAGATAAGGCCTGTGGATGCTATGTTGTTACTCTTAGTCAATTGAAATGCATCTGAAAGGATGCTGACACAGCTGCTTTCTGAACCAATATCTAGTTAAGAGCTTAGAGTGGGAGAGCCGGGAGCAAATTATTTACCAGACCTGACCACTATCTGCTGGGTGTGGGTTGAAAGACCTCAATGGGGTGATCTTCAGTGTTCCTTAGGATGGATTACACATCTGGAATGATCATCTTTAGGGCTCAAAAGAACTCTTTTTTAGGTAGGGATCAAGAGAAATGGGAAGTCTGCAATTAATATTGAACATGCTTTCCATAAAAAATTTTTACAATTAAAAATGTGCAGTTATTTTTAAACACCTTGTATATCATCATCAAATTAATGTGGGAGGGTATCATTTCCGTTTTACTCATAGACCTTGTAATTTTGGAAAGGTAGACTATTTCTTTTCTTTTTTTACTTTAGAATTTCATCTCAAATCATTTTGCATTTGTTTGTATAACAGGGAGAGTGGCAAGACAGCACAAATCAAATGTAATTAAAAAAAAAATCTCAACACTGAGAACACATGCTTGCTGATCTCTATGGTCAGAACCCCCGAAACAGCTTAGTTCTTACAAAGACAGTACAGTAGTTAACAGGGGTCCTTTCGTAAAAAAAGAGGTGCAGGAGCTCATTAGCATAACTTATTTGCATATACCACACCCCCTGATGTCACCGGAAGTGTCAGAAGGCCACACCCCCCTGACATCACTGGAACTGTGTTAGAAGAAAGGAAGGGAGGGAGGGGGGAAGGAATGAAAGGAACAGGAAGGAAGGTAGGTAGGCGGGGGAGAGAGAGAAGAAAGAAAGGAAGGAAGGAAGGAAGGAACAGGAAGGTAGGTAGGTAGGTGGGGGAGAGAGAGAAGAAAGAAAGGAAGGAAGGAAGGAAGGAACAGGAAGGTAGGTAGGTAGGTGGGGGAGAGAGAGAGAGAAGAAAAGGAAGGAAGGAACAGGAAGGTAGGTAGGTGGGGGGAGAAAGGAAGGAAGGAACAGGAAGGTAGGTAGGTAGGTGGGGGGGAGAGAGAGAAGAAAAGGAAGGAAGGAAGGAAGGAACAGGTAGGTAGGTGGGGGAGAGAGAGAAGAAAGAAAGGAAGGAAGGAAGGAAGGAACAGGAAGGTAGGTAGGTAGGTGGGGGAGAGAGAGAGAGAAGAAAAGGAAGGAAGAAGGAACAGGAAGGTAGGTAGGTAGGTGGGGGAGAGAGAGAGAGAAGAAAAGGAAGGAAGGAAGGAAGGAACAGGAAGGTAGGTAGGTGGGGGGAGAAAGAAAGGAAGGAACAGGAAGGTAGGTAGGTAGGTGGGGGAGGGAGAGAGAGAAGAAAAGGAAGGAAGGAACAGGAAGGTTGGTAGGTGGGGGGAGAAAGAAAGAAAGAAAGAAAAACAGACAAGGTGCTTCTCTACCCCGTCCAGCAGGTGCCACAAGACTGGCTATAAACAAAGGACGGGGCCAGTGTCTGAAGCCCGCCTGCCAATCCTTCCCCTGCCAGTGGCAGTGCGCATCTTTCGAAGGCCCCCAATTCAAACTGAAATGACAGAGACTTTTCTCTGCCTGAGACCACGGAGAAGCTCTGCCAGGACTGAGCCAGATGGACCAGAGGTCCAAAATATAACACCTTCTACGAAGGGAAATCCATACAAGACATGGCTTCTAAATACTCTCTCTCTCTCTCTCTCTTCCTCCCTCCCACTCAGCCACCCACCCGTCCACCCACTAATGGTGCCCCTCCTTGGGGGTGAGGGGCAAAGAAATGGACAGGCTGCCCTAAACCATTGTCGGAAAACAGAAACGTCTCTTACTCACGTACAGGGCTCTTCTTGTAGAAAAAGCCCAGCAGGAACTCATTAGCATATTAGGCCACACCCCTGACAGCACAGCTCATTAACATATTAGGACACACCCAGTGTTCCCAGAAGTGTGGTCATCCAGCCACATCCACCTTTTGCTTCTTATTCTGTTTACCTTGTTGTCAAAATAGTTTTGACAAAACCAATAAAAACATTATTTTCTGTCCCATCTATACAAAACCTTGCCTGAACCAATATCTTATGTCCAACAATTATTCCCACACTGGATTGGAATCAATTCCTAAGGGTTAGGTTCCCATGGAAATCAGGTTGCTTTCCTGCAGAACTAGTACGCTGAATATGATTTTTTAGGGTTGCCAACCTACAGGTGGGGTCTGGAGATCTGGTGGGATTACAACTGGAGATCTCCTGGAATTACAACTGAAGTACAACAAGTGGGGTCTGGAGATCTGGTGGGATTACAACTGGAGATCTCCTGGAATTACAACTGAATCAATTCCTAAGGGTTAGATTCCCATGGAAATCAGGTTGCCTTCCTGCAGAACTAGTACGCTGAATATGATTTTTTAGGGTTGCCAAACTACAGGTGGGGTCTGGAGATCTCCTGGAATTACAACTGAGCTCCAAACTACAGGTCAATGGCTGCTTTGGAAAGTAGAGTCCATGGCATTATGCCTTGCTTAGGTCCCTCCTTCCCCTAAACTGCACCCTCCACTCCCAAATCTCCAGGGATTTCCTCAACCTGGAGTTGGCAACCCTAGTTCACTGGCAGAACAACGCTAGGAGCCAGTTTGGTGTAGTGGTTAAGTGCGTGGTTTCTATTCTGGTTTCTATTCAACACACACAACAATGAAGCTACTTTTTCAGATGTTTTCTCTTACATGGCAGTAAGCACCAAACCACTTTAATACAGACTTTAAACACACATATATTTGCAAGCCATTCCCAACAAGACACTACTGAACTCAGGCTTCAAAGTTACTTTTCTTAAGCAGAAGATGCCATGAGAAAACTAAAGAGATTCTCAAAAATTAAAGATATTGTCAAAACCAGCATTTCCTGGGCTCTCTGCTTTTTTACATCCACCTCCCTTTTCAATTTTTTTTAAAGGGGGGGCAGAGAGAGAAAGACAGAAAGAAAGACAGAAAGAAAGAAAAGTGGGGGGGCCAGAGAGAGAAAGACAGAAAGAAAGACAGAAAGAAAGTGGGGGGGGGCAGAGAGAGGGAGAGAGAGAGGGAAAAGAGAACAGAGAACTTACTGGTGCAGGGAAAGCCACGCGACGTCGTCGGCAAGCCAAATGCAGAAAGCCTAGCCCCTCTGCTTAATCTTTGGGCGGGGCTTTCTCCTGCTGGCTTTTTTTGTTCTTAAAGGGAAAGCACCCAGTGGAGCCTATTCCTGCTGGCTCTCTGCAGGAACTTTCCCTTCAAGTATAAAAAGCTCAGGTCGGGCAGGGAGGGGGCGGGGCAGGCTCGGAGGCCAGCCGGAACGGCATTCCTGCTGAAATCGAGCCCTGCTCACGTAAGCAACAACTTGTCTTTTTAAATGGAGACAAATATAATTGGCTAGGCCTGCAGATTTTGGCTTTCTGGAGGGATCTTTCTGGCAGACCTCAGGCTGCCGGGTGGAGAGGGAAGGGCGCGGCCTCTGGAGTCCTCGCGGAGGTTCACAGTCCAGAACGGGAGGGAGTGGAAGGGCGTCGGGCACACTTTTGGAAGCTCAAGGCAGGAAGCCGGTCTTGGCACCAGCCCTGCGTGTCTCCTGAGAGAGGCTCCTGGTCACAGGAAAGGCCTCTCCGCGGCCACCCAGGGCTGCTTTCCGCAGCTTTGATCCCTGCTGGCAAAACTGACTTGACGAAACACGCTGCAAAGTGGCTGGCTCTGGGTGCTCAAACAGAAGCCCGAGCGCGGTCTGGCCCCGATTTTCAGCGCGAGAACTGGCTCCTAGCGCTCGAAGTCCCATTCACCTGCCCACAGGGGAGGGTCCGCCGCACCAAGCCTACGCCCGGCGGCTAGACGCCATGGAAGGGAGTGGGAGGGGGTTTCATTGAGTGGGGGTGGTGGTGGGAGGGTTTTTTTTCCCCGGCCGGCGGCCTGCCGCCGGCTCGGGGACATTGAGCGGGGGGTGGGAGGGGGTTTCTTTGAGCGGGGGGGGAGAGGGTTTTTTCCGGGCCCGGGGACATTAAGTGGGGGTGGGTGGCGGCCCTGCTGGGGGCGGGGCTTTGTAATGTGCCCGCCCCCCAGCGTCTTCACTGGCGGAGCGGCACTCCGCTTCGCTCCGGCCCCAACGGAGCCCTGGTAGTTAAAGTGTTGATTGAGGACCAGGGAGACCCAAGTGCAAATCCCCCCCGCCACAAAACAACCCGCCCCCGGCCACTGGAGCCTTCAACAACTTCCAAAAGTAGTAAATAAGCTCCAGAGATAAATCTATAAGCCCCATTTTTGCTGCACTGTGCAAAATGTAAACCCTCATTCTGAATTCTACTAGGTATTGTCTACATTCACTGACACTCAGAGCCTTCCATGAAGGAAAGTTTAAGAGGGTACCGCTGTCGGTCTGCAGTAGAACACCTAGATTGAAGTTCAGAAGCACCTTAGTGACCAACAAGACTGTTTTTGGATATAAGCTGTCGAGAGTCAAAGCTCCCTTCCTCAGGTCTGTCAAAGGGAGCTTTGACTCTCGAAAGCTTAGACCCACCCCAAATCTTGTTGGTCTCTAAAGTGTTAGTGGACTCGAATCTAGCTACTCAGAGACTTGTCGTCCCAAGGACATATACCCTCAGGTGTTCACTCTGTATGAATATTTTTGAAACTCACAGCATCTCTTTTCATCCCAGTTTTCAGCTGGGAATGTACTGCAAGGTACCTAGTTGCATACTGCATGGTCTTATATTCTCTTCTCCCTCTCCTGCCTACATCCAATTTATATTTTATTTTACTTATTCTCTGCAAACTTGTTATTCTGGGATGATTAGGTCGTCCCATGTGATGGGAAATATGTAACATCACCCTGATGGATAGCTATGTTGTTGTGGTGAAGGCAACATTCTTGTGCCGTTATACAATACTGAAACACCACAACTGTGCAACGAACAGAAGACTTTCACAAGCACAAAGGAGGGCACAGAGACAGCCAACTCCATCCGCACACTGACAACACAATGGAAGTCACAGAATCAACGCAAGGATTTTAAAATTTGGTCCTGCTGCTAAACGAAGTGGCCTAACTTGAACGGCCTTCAGTCCCAGCCGCTTTTAAGCACAACTGTTAAGAGGGTCCCAGATATTTATTGCACAGGTGTCAAAGCTCAAACATTCATTCCTTAAATCTAAGGTAAGGAGGAGGGACCGAGAGATAAGCCTATCCCTTTTTTTTTTTGCCCGAATGTTTCTTCCAATTTAAAACCTATCCTAATGCAAGTATCGGATTAAATAAACTCCGTAAACTTTAAGGGAAGTTAACACACCTTGGCAATGCACCTGACAGTCTGCAGGAGGAGGAGGGGAGCCTCTGAAACGCTTCCAAGGACAACAGCTTGCAAGCTGAAGTGTTATGCTGAATAACCATGTTGTAACAGAAGACAAGGATATAGTCACAGCTTGGGGGGGGGGAGATGCTACTGGAAGAATGTAAGGAGATTCTCTTGGTACAGGTCAAACAGAAACCCCCCCCGCCCAATTATGCATAACTGAAAGAAGGCTGGCTTCAAAACAACAACAGTGAACTCTGAAAGCCACATTGCTGAATAGTGGCATGATACTAGAGAGACAGGGAAGGTAAAGCACACCGCTATACATGTGTGTGATGCATTAACAAGAAGTTAACTAAGGAATGAGAACCACTTAAAAAAAACAAACAAAAAACGTTGACTCAAAACTGTTGAGAACTGACAAGTGGAGTTTAAAACACTGCCCAACGATTCACCCATCTGGGTTGTGGGGAAGAGGCCACCTGAATCAGATGACGCTTTAGTTACTACCGGTCTGGATAAATGCACAGGCGGCTAGGTACCGCCACCCTTTCCCTACAGCTGTAGAGGTATGGTTTACCCTAAAGTGGGTACAGAACCACGCTGACAGTGGAGCGTGATTTTATGAATGAGGACTGTTACCAATGATCAGGCACGCTAGAGGGGATCAAAACCAGTTCCTGCAGGCACACTAGGGCCAGTGCATGCATACCAGGCTCTCTCATTTCCCTCTCCCCAACAGCGGCCCTTTGTGTGGCAGTGAAGCATCCCAGGAGTTCCAATAGCTGCCTGTTGTGCAGTGCTGGGGGGGGGGGGCGTGTTTAAGCCCCTGCTGGAACCCAAAACGAGTGTGTCGCACTACAGCACTGTTCTAACTCACCTAGCTTTGCGGGGACCAACGTGCCTTCAATATGCCACACAAGAGAAGTCTTTGCCACTGCATCCTTACCACACTGCCTCTCAGATCCAATTCTGCACTGCACAACAGTTCTGCACGCATGCGGTGCCTTAATAGCGGCTTGCCTTTGCCACAGCTCTGAATAATCCGGACTGCTGAGCAGGACAGACTTCCTGGGTCATCCTGCAATGGCAGCACACCACTCTGGGCTGCAAACGTTGTGTGGCACCCGATGCTAAATGCTCCTTTGCCACCGCAAGTGGCTTTTAGGACTGAGCTCAACTTATTCTTGAAATCCAGGCTTAGGGCAGACTTATGCTACTAACTAAGCTGAGGTATGCCACGCTCTGTAAGTGTTCGAAGGACAACCCCCTTACATTCATAGATCGGCCACATTAAATGCCAAGCTAGAAGATTTGCTGTGAAACGTAAGTCGATAGAGAGAGCTTGGTAGTGAGATTGCAGGCACAAACTAATACCTGCTAACGTTGCATATGAAACTATCTTCTCAACCCAAGATGATCTTAGAACTTCAGACTCTCTAGGGAAGTTCGAACCCGCTTTTTAAAATTTTAAAAACCCCTATTTATTCCGATCAGACTAATTTCAAATCACACCAGTTACACAACAGCAGATCAGCTGCATTAAGGACTGCTCCAAATGACGCGGCCTGGTATTTCAAAGCACAGGCGGTTTCATTTCCTACGCGTCTTTTGAAATTTCCTTCTCAGCTGAAAACACTTACTCAAGAGGGTAAAATGCCAAGGGACGGCTTGGGAGTGAGCCACCCCAGACATAAAACATCGATGCCTTGAGGCTCATTTTACATGCCGTGACCGGGGGGAGGGGGGGGGAGAAGCACACGTCCTTCCGCACTGGTGGGTTGCAACAATAATAAATAATGAGAAATACTGTGACAGTGGCAGGCTTAAATTATAGTTTAATATAAAACGGGCAAACCCCCCCCCCCCAATACAAAGCTAAAAGCTGATATGCTTTAAAAAACAGCAAAGAGGGAAAATAAAATTTAAAAAAAAGCTAAACTTCAAGACAGGCCCAAGAGCAAAGGGCAATGATCCACACTGCCCCACACAACTTGGCTTTGGTTCCCTGTTTTTGTTTTATCATGCAGAGGTGATTCATTCTATAAGGAAGCCTCAAAATACACTAGCAGCAACCTCTACTGGACAGCAAGGGGAGTGTCTTCCGGGTGCTAGCTGACATAAGGCTAGAAGTTCCCAGGCCGGAGCCTACAGCAGTTCTGACCTCAGGAGTCTTCTCAATGTGTGAGGGATATCGACATGACAGAAAATGGGTTTCTTTTTCAATCTATGATACTTGCATAATTTATAATACTTTAGGCATTGGCCTCATAAATAAAGGGTATAAAAACGCACATGCTAAGCATTCAGAGATGCCCTTCCCCCATTCAGCCCTCTTATCCCGACAGCCACTGACGCCTGTCAGTTTGTGATCAAGTTCGGTTTGGTCAATTTCATCTAGGATTTTAACTTGCCACCTTAAAGAAGAAAAGTCTGTTAAAAAACGGTTTGGAGGAGGATACTAATTCATTCCTAAAACAAGCTTATGGATAAGATTGCTTACATTTCCCCCACTTTTTTGTGTGTGTAAAAAAAGATCTTGTTTGTACTTCTACAATATCATCGATAAATAATAAAAGTGCAATTAAGAGTGAGGACCGGATGGGCTGATTTGGTCACTTAATAGTTTCGTTCATTCCCCCCCCCCCCCCCCCCCGGCCATCTGCTTGTAATCTGTTCACCCCCCTTTCTTTGGAGAAGCAACAATGGAAACAGTAAGGCTCAGAGCAACGAAGAAGAAGTGAGCAGAACCCCGTTCGGGATCAGAGCTAAAATTTCAATCCACAGGTCTCGCATACTCCCTTCAACATCCAGAAAAGTGCTAGTTTCCCTCCCACCCCTTTACAAAAAAAACCCTGGCAAACTTTTGTTTACAAAAACCCCTATGAAATATCAATTGTACAATCTGTATGGTTTTCTTTTTTTCACAAGGCCAAAGCAGAAACGGAAGATGGATTCCCTTTGCATACTAGAGAAAGTCTGTATGCAAGGAAACAGTAGGGCAGCTGCAGTCTCCCCGGCGTGCGTATTTGTGTTAGAGTTGGCTCACTTTACGGTGTATGAACACCAGGCAGACAGCAATCTACTGATACAATTTACCCCAAATAAACCTCTAAATTCCAAGGCCAAAGTATGTTATAAAAGCTAGTCTGATGTACTGTGTTATCAGTCAACAGCAGCTTCGTTTTGTCGCTGACGGCTGTCTTCTAAGTTTGAAGCCCTTACTGCTAGTTGAGGGGTTGGTATCTGTTGATGGAATTCTACGACCTGCAAGGAGTCAAAGCAACGAATGTCATTAAAAATAACGATTCCTTATTTCTCACGGTTTAGCCTAACAAGCCTGGCTCATCACCATTTGGAAAGTCATCAAGCTTAGGAGGTCCAGACCTGGATGTTCCTGGCTAGCTTGATCTCGTCAGATCTCAGAAGCTAAGCAGGGTCGGCCCTGGCTAGTACTTGCACGGGAGATGACCAAGGAAGTCCACGGCTGGCATGCAGACGCAGGTAGGGATGGGCATGAACCTAAAAAAGGCAGTTTGGGGTCCAGGGCAGCCCACAGACTGAACCCCGAACCGAACTGGCCCCACACAAACAGAACCAGTCTGTCAAGTTCGGTTGCCCCTTTCTCCTGGATGTGGCTCACCAGGGCCAGGAGAAAGGGGAGGATCACCCGGGAAGGGACTTCCTTTCCCTCTTTCTCCTGGCTATGGCTCGTCATGGCCAGGAGAAATGAAGCAGGGATCACTTGGGAAGGGGCTTCATTTAACCCTTTGGTTTTGCTCCTCCCATTCAAAATGGCAGGGAGGAGAGCAAAACCAGAGGGTTAAATATGGGGCTGAAGTACCTCCCAGGGGGCATTTCACCTCCTTCTTTCCGCTGGCCCAGCTGTCTCGGACTCCCTCGTGCAGCCCATTTATAGGGGCAGCACGAGGGAACCTGAGACCGCTGAGCTGGTGGAGAGACCCCAAAGCCCTGAACAGCCGAACCGAACCAGCCAAAAGTCTAGTAAATGTTCGGGGAATATATCTTTTCCGAACATTGGTTCCTGAGCTCCGAACTGGCCCAAGTTCAGCCCAAATTTTGGCTCATGAGCCGGTTTGTGCCCATCCCTAGATGCAGACAAGGGCAAACCACCTCCACATGTCTCTTTTACAGTGGCAGAGCCGTAACTTCCCTTAAGTAGCCAGGGAATTTGTTCGGGTACAGCTGCTTGCATAACAGTGTGGTTTTCAGAGACTCACCACTGGATTAGACTACTGCTGGGGAGACCCAGAATAGATTCTCAACTCAGCCATAAATCTCACTGTCTTGCTAAGCCAAACTATATCTTACAGGGCATGAATCCATGTGCCAATTACGCTTCCCAACATTGCTTACTCTTAATACCATCTACAGCCTCCTAGTCACCGGCCTTTTTCATCACTCTGGAATGGTCAGCCAGGGAGGTTAGCAGAGCATCTTTTCAAGCAGCATTCAGGAAAGCCCATAACGCAGTCTGGTTTAGGACAACTTTCTGCTCCCCTTCCCCAGCTTCATTTGGGCTGTTCCCTTCCCACTTCATGGGAACAGAGGGGCAACACGCCTGCATGTCCATGAGAGATGAATGGCATGCCTTTGACAATGCATAATTAATTTGTACCACTGACTACCACATAATATGGTGAATAATAATAATCAGCTCAGATGTTTAAAAATATATTGTGAAAAATTCATGGAGGAGAAAGACAATCTATGGAGATTAGCTGACAGTTAAATGAAATCCTTCCACTCATCATATTCTTTGATGGCCACAATTTGAAAGCTTCCTTGTCTTAGCCTGTTATGCATCTTGCAAAACTGTGAGGGTATTCAGAACACATGATCTTTAAATTAATCTGCTAACATGCCTTTTCTCATATGAATTTCCATATGCTCAGAATTTCTCTACTCTTCTCCCTTTAATGACTTTTAACTACTTTTGATTGCAGTGACTTATAACAGATGTTCTCTCTGGTTGCTTTTTTTTCTTAAAGAGAGAGGTCTGGGGGCTGAACACAAACATACAGATCTTGTACAAATGACCCAAGAGAGATTATACTACGATGTCAAGTCTATCAAAACAATGACGAAAAATAAAGCCAGTGCGTAAGGATAGAAACAAAAGAGATTTAAGCTAAGACAGCAACCAAGTTCCTTTTGGGTGTCCTTAAACTTGGAGGAAAGAGAAAAAAAAGGAGGGGGCAGACAGACACCACATTGGTTTACTAATACACAGTACTTACTAATTTCTATAAAGAGTTCATTTATGTTTATTGCATTTTTCGCACTGGTCTCTACGAATATTGCATGGATGGAATCTGCATAGTCTTTAGCATCTTTTTCCATGACTTCTCTAGGAAGGAGAAAGAGAACAAATCATGAACAAAGCAAGAGGATTTATTTCCATTTTAGAATAGAAGTAGTGGGCAGAATTAAATGCAGCAGTAAAAGATATTTTAATTTATTTATGTATTTATTCTGTTAGACTTCTATCCCGCCCTCCCCACAATGTAGGCTTGGGGCGGGTAGCAAGTAATCTAAGCCCTGCTGATGTCACCACGGCATCTGGAAGGTATGCAAAAGGGAGAAGGGGAGAATGCCGTCAGCTGCTTTGGGTCCTCCCTTGGGGAGATAGGCGGGTTATAAACGCACTGAACGGCAACAGCAATTGTGTCAGTGCTCCCTTTACTTGTGAAACACTGTGAGTTCATGCAGCCAGGGTGGTTATGTAACACAGATGGTGCCGCAACTTAAGAAGCTCAGTCTTTTGGTTCTCTCCTGAAGAGTTGCCACTGATCAGGCCATAAGATACCCCTACCCTGCACACTGTTCTCTGTAACACAGCAGCATTCCAAGGAGAGTTACTAACACATGAACCAAATGAAACTGCATAAAGTTGGGCTCCTCCTCTGCCAGCATATCAGAACCGCCATTTTCTGGCAGAGCCCCTCCACAACAGGAGTCCAAGGCAGTAATTACTGCAATAAGCGTGGAAAGGGATTCCAGCAACACTGATCAAATATAGATGTTGGGCTGGATCCAACAGATCAATTCCAGAACAAGAAACACTTCCCTCTGGCACAGGCAGCTATTGACAGAGGAGACTCTTGCTCTAGCTCTACCATCAGTGGAAAGCTCCTTGTGCCAAAGGAAAACTCCACTGCTAGTGAAACATATCCATAGGATCTAAGCCATTACATGTCCAAGGATTACTACTGAATCCATAAGGCAGATCATAAATATAATAAATAAATTCAAACAGTATCTTCCAGTACCAGGGTTGATTTCTTTTGCAGGGGACAACTAGGGCTGCATACATTCATACAGTTTTGGTCAAGCCTATCACATGCCCACACAAAGCTACCTTGCACTGAATCTGACCATCAAAGTCAGCGTCGCTTACTCAGACTGGCAGTAGCCCTCCAGGGTGTCAGGTAGAGGTGTTTCACATCACCTACTGCCAGACCTTTTAACTGGAGATAACAGGGATTGAACCTGGGACCTTCTGCATGCCAAGCAGATGCTCTCTAACTGAGCCACAACCTCTCTCTCCCTTGCCAATCAGAATACCTTTCTGCCCATTACCACTTCTTTGTGACTACTTGTATACTTTTGTTCCTAAAGGATCGACAAGCCTTAATCTTCAAAAGGTGTGAGATCCCAAGAGAAAAAGTAGCTATTTAACATCTTTGACAAGTTACAGTCCTGTTTACTATGGAATTTCCAGGACAATACAGCTTGGACTAGGAAACTTCCTGTGCTAACTTACTGCAAAAGTTTCATACATTTCCCAGATTTTTCAAATCTATCTTTGGAACCATAAGGGCATGAAACTATTTTAAGTGAAAGCCTAATTTCTCAGGAGAAATTTCGTGTTCAACACAATTTATGATTTCTTTTAAACATGATAAATATACACATGGCCATGGTCTTCTCCAATGATTGCCTTTAAACTTTTAATAAGATATTTTGGAGAATACTCACACGGCCATGGCATTTTCCAGTTATTGCTTTTAAACTTTCAATGAGATATTTTAGGGAGTTCATTTATATTATATACCAAATACCAACTTTAACATCTTTGATTTGGAGGACAAATAACGCATTTACTTAATTTCCAGAGCCTTCCAAAAGTAAAGTTTGAAAAGGTTGCTTAGATTGAACACCGGTATAACTCAGCACAGCAAAGACTTTCCTTCCCTGAAACTTCACTCACCTATTAATGCTTAATACAGAGCTGAAGGGAAACATTTTCATATACATTGTCAGGAGGATCTAGAAGCAATAACAGTAATGGGGTGCAGCCTCTATTAGTAGTTCCCATTCAATATTCTGCCTAACTACGTACCATACACACTAGATTCACAGCTAAGCTTTCTTGCAACTAAAGTGTGCATACACATGAAAGCTCATACCTTGAGCCACCCGGAGTCTCCTTCAGCGTGGAGGGTGGAGTATAAATTGAATTAATAAATTTGTTGGTCTTAAAGGTAACACTGGACCCTTAGATTTGTTCTATTGCAACAGCTGGTAACAACTAGAGAGTCAAAGGCAACTGTATTCCTGAATCTGCCTTATAACTTTCTCCCCCAACCTAGATGGTTAGCACAGAGCTGCTCCCTCAGGTAATCTTGCTTTGATGCCTGTGTAGTCACTCTATAAAGGTGCAGAAGCCCTGCTGGCTGTATTTGCTTATAAAGTATGCCCTGCTCTTAGCCACAGGCAACAAGAGTAAGACGCTTATCAGAAGCCAACTGCACTAGGTCTTTAAAAAAAACAAATAAGACACTTGATTAAGTACTGTAGTCTAATTGTCTGAATTGGACCAGTCTATCAACCAGCCTACCCTACCACATAGCCTAGTCCAGCCCAGCACATCCCACCAGTCCAGCCTCCCAAGGAGTCAGTCCAGCTTAACTACGAAGCGCAAGTACACTGGAGACGGGTTTTCCAAAAACTGTAGCTGAACAGCACTTCCTGAGTTTACCTTGCATCATTAAGATCACACTTATTTCCAGCAATAGCTACAACAATATTGGGAGGACCATGCTGCCGAAGTTCTTTCACCCAGTTCTTCAGTGTCGAAAATGTCTCCTGAAACGGAGATGACGGAATTAGTAACGCACGAATGTATCACTGACATATAGTTCTCTTTTTGCAAGTGCCCTCCCTCTTACCTCTTTTGTGATGTCGTAAACTATAATCGCTGCTGCAGACCCTCGGTAGTACATTGGTGCCAGAGCACGGAACTGCGAAGAAAAAGAGCATGGCCGAAAATTATGCCAGATGTACACAGTAGAAGATCACATAGGGTGACCGGAGCAGTCAGTCTAGAGAGATATAAAGGCCCTGGGTGCTCGATGGTGCTATTATGAGCCCCTCTAATCACCCTAGACCGGGGGGGAACAGACGTGGTTTGCCAATGCCTTCCTCTGCAGAGTCTTCCTTGGTGGTCTCCCATCCAAGTACCAACCCTGCTTAGCTTCCAAGAACTGATGAGGTCAGGCTATGCCATGCTGCCTTCCCTCCAGAATATTTGGCACAAAAAGTGCAGGACACATTTTGAACAAACTGAATGAAAGATGCTTAGGGAAACTGTATATCTCACTAAACAGGATATGAAACAAAATTACTTTGCAATTTCCTTTGTGTTCAAGTCAATTTAGATTGAAAAGAAAGAACAGGTCTAGAAGAAGGCATTACTTTTAAACTAGAGGAAGATCCACTCGCTCCACTCACCAACCCTATACCCCACTGTGCTTACTACTACTACTACTACTACTACTACTACTAATTATTATTAATACTATTATTAATTCGATTTATTTGTTAATTGGGCAATGTACAACAAAAATGCTCTGGCCAATGTACAACAAAAAGGCATAGAGCCATAAAATAAATTGACAAAACATTAAAATTCCAATCATAACAAAATTAAAAGAAGAAAGTAAAAAGAAGACCAGGTTAAAAAGAACTCCAAGATGGCGTCCCTAGAAATATTATTTTATAGGACCTCTGCTCCTCCATGTTCCATATTTTGGAGCACCTTCCCTACGAGGAAAAGATGAAGAGTCTGGGGCTTCTCAAGTTTAGAAAAGAGATGACTAAGGGGGGGACATGATAGAGGTTTATAAAATTATGCATGTGGTGGAGAGAGTTCACACAGCAAAATTCTTCTCCCTCTGCCAAAATACTAGAACTCAAGGGCATCCAATTAAGATGATGGACAGTAGGTTCCAGATGGACAAAAAGAAATACCACTTTACACAGAGAACGATTAAAATATGGAATTCGCTGCCAGAGGATGCAGTGATTAGGGATGGGAACGAACCAAACTATGAAGCAAAATTCATTACAAATTTTGCCCTGTTTGTGATTTGTGAACCAAAGTTTGTTATGGGTCTACCAACTCAAACTTGTGGTGTTTTGTGGACAGAGTAGAAAGTAGGGGTTTAAAGGGACTCCAAGTCCCTTTAAACCTCAACTTTTGTTCTCTGCAAAAGCAACACCTAAGAGGAGGAGAGCAGCCAGCTACGCACTGCTTAGCTGTTTTGGGCTGTCTTGTGCAGTCCCTTTAAACTTTAAAGGGAGTGCACACAAGAAAGCCTGAAAAACAGCTGTTTTTTGGGCTTTCTGCAAACCCTGCTTAAAGGCACTGCTGTCCCTTTCAACCAGGTTTGTAGGGCCATGAACCTCCCACTTCAGTTTGGTTCGTAGTTTTGGCCATGAACCACAAACCAACTTGAACTGCATTTTCTGGTTCATGTCCATCCCTAATAGAGATGGCCACTGGAATAAAAGCTTTAAAAGGAGATCAGGTAGATTCATGAAGGATAAGTCTATCTATGGCTACTAGTCATGGTGACTGAGGGGAACCTCCACATTCAGAGTGACTACGTCTCTGAATCCCAGAGCAATGTGGCAACATCAGGGAAAGGCCTCAGCCTTTATTTATTTATTTATTACTTATTACTTTCAATTTATATCCCGCCTTGCCGGACGAAACCTTTATGCCCTATTGCTGGATGTCCAGAGTTACTGGTTGGCCACTGTGTGAGACAGGATGCTGGACTCGATGGACTATTGGTCTGATCCAGCAGGGCTCTTCTTAGAACAAATTTGAATCCAGTGGCACCTTCAAGTTCAATAAAGTTTAATTCTGTGCACATGAAAGCTTATACCCAGAATTAAACTCTGTTGGTCTTTAAAGGGGCCACTAGACTCAAACTTTCTTCTAGTGCTTCAGACCAACACAGCTGCCCACCTTAATCTATCCTATGTTCTTAGGGATTTGTTTGTATTTTCTCCTTTAAAAATGAGTATTTTGAATACAGTTTGCCTGACAAAAAACAAACTATTCTGAAAAATAAATCAATTGGAATACCTGAATTTTAAAAAACCAGCATTTGGATTTTGGTTTTATTCACAGACCCCACCAGCTTGCTCTGCCCACCAATCCCATTGCTTGCTGCACTTTCAGTACTGTTTTATACGGACTTTGCCCTCACATACTGTGCAGGCTAACCTCAGAAGCGTTGCTTGACCATATTCTTCTCCAACAAGGATAAATACTTTCAATACAATATAGTATTATTCCAATAAGAATCATCCTCAAGACCTCTTAATATACAAATTGTCTTAAAGTCTGTTCTATAAGTAAGGCATTAAACTCTACCCTTCTTGTCTGTGCTGCCTCCAGATTCCTGGCTTCCGGGATCCTGGACCATCCTACCTCCAGAAACCTCAACCCTGCTTGCAATTTGCAATGATTACAGATTTACTTCATTTATACCCCACTTCTGTGATGAGCAATGCCTGCAACAGTACAGATGCCTCCTTTCATTATTATAGACTGATACTATGCTGACAGAAAAAAAGAGCAAAAATTCATAACTATATGCATGTTGCTTTCATACTCTGCAAGTCTGGTGACTAACAACAGAAGCAGCGGACTGATATTGGCAGTTTACAAGATCAAGTGGGGACACAGTCCATTAATTCACTAATTAGCCAGTTTACTGCCTGAGTTAGATGAAAAAGCAAACCACAGTGCGAATCAGTTTTCTAAGGAAACTTGCTTCCATCAAAAAGCACCTGTTGCACAAAAGTCACATGCAGTGTTGCCAGACCCCCTGGTAGGGGATACCTCTCCCCAACTGGTATTTCCCAAAACTCCTCAGAGTGGTTGCAGAAGAAAATTTAAAAATGCCTGTTGGACGATAGTGTGGTATTGCTTTTGGGAAAACCCCCGGAAGTGACATCACACACTAAGAATTGGCTGAAACTCTAGGAATTGTCTAAAATTATGGTTTTACCATAGAAAGGACTGTGTGAGAGCTAGAGCACTGAAACTTTCCCATCTATATATCAAATAGCCAAGTTGCCCCCTCTGTGCAGATATCTAAATCCATGCGGGGGGGCACTTGGGGGGGAGGGAGATTTTTCAGCACACACGTGCAGAAAAACCTCAAAAGTTAAAAAAAAAAACTTTTGGGGGGATATTTAAATCCCCCCCAAAGTTAAAGAGCATTCCCTGCACATGCGCAGGAAACGCTCTGGGAACTGCCGGGACAAGTTGGGGTGGGGGAAGAGAGGTTGGCGAGGCCCGCAGCTCTGTGCGCATGGGCCTCGCTGGGCAAGTGGGGGTGGGGGGGAGAGACTGGCAGGCCCGCTGTGCTGTTGTCCCTGCCAAGGGGAGTGGTGGGAGGCTCGGCGGGCCTCGCCACCGCTGCTGTCCCTGCCGAGGGGGGTGGGAGGAGGATTGGAATACTCCCTCCCCCCACAAGTATCGCGGGTCCCCCTTCTTGCGAAGCCTAAGAACTTTGAAGAACACTTTTACAATTGCCTGCATGCAGTGTTGTATTATTTGGCATTTCTTTTCCCAACTGCTATAAGATCTGAAAGGAGGAGTTCAATTGTATTAGGCCGTAGGTGTTCCACAAAAGCTCAGAATACACACCAGTAATTTTGTCATACCCATTTTACTCAGCCTCAGAAGAATATTCTTGTTTGAAAGTGACTGAGGTGGAAAGAAAAGGAGAAAAATGGCAGTGTACTGAAATTATTTATTTATTTATTTAGGTTTGATTTATCTTCCACCACCACCCCCCTGCAAGCAGGGCTGAGGGTAGCTTACAACATGTGTAAATACAACAATTAAAAAATTAAAACATTATACAATTAAATCAGTTTAGTATAACATTATATAAAGTGCAAGATGAAAGTGCAAGTGAAAGCTAGATTCACAGCAGACGTGGTTCCTATTCCTAAACTAACTAAATAGGCAGTAGGACACCCCCCCCCCCCCAACTCATGCTACCTTCCTTAAGAGATGTAAGGTCATAGGGAAAAAATTTCGGAAGGCCTTCTTTCAACTTTTTGATGGAAAAATTGGAAATTCTGAGAGAACCCAGAAAAGAAGCTCTAAGGAAATACTTTCTCTTTTAGAGTGCGTAATACACTTCTGGAAGCAAGGTTTTCACATTCAAAACGTTCAGCATAAAAAGTCTGAGAATTCTGTCCATTTTTCAGATGGAAAAATTGGGAAATTCTGGGAAGCACTGAAAAACCTCTTATATGTAATATATAATCTTTTCAAGATTTTTTTTGTTTAAATGTAAATAACTAAGGCAATTAATATGTTATAGTGTGTTTAATAATAATATATTATTGAAGAATTCATGTTTTCAGTGCTATGATGTTTAGCTTAATAAACACGCTGGCAGCCTCGCTTATCGTTACTCGTTGAGACAATTTCTGTCCAAATACTACACTTTCTTTTGTTTACTAGCTTCAGTTGTTTTCTCTACCTCTCAGATGGGCAAAAATTGAAGACACATATGCTATGGTAGCATAGGATGCAGCAGTGTTGGGTATATTTATATTGGGTGTACTTGTAGTTTTCCTTACAGAAAATGAAGAGATTTGTACTTTTAAATTCCAGAAGAAGAAGAAGAAGAAAAGAAGAAGAAGAAGAAGAGATTGGATTTATACCCCGCCCTTCACTCCCCAAGGGAGTCTCAGAGCGGTTTACAAACTCCTTTCCCTTCCCCTCCCCACAACAGACACCGTGTGAGGTAGGTGGGGCTGAGAGAGCTCTGAGACAACTATCCTTGAGAGAACAGCTGGTACAGAGCTATGGCTTGCCCGAGGTCATCCAGCCAGGTGCAAGTGGAAGAGTGGGGAATCAAACCCGGTTCTCCCAGATTAGAGTCCGCGCACTTAACTACCACACCAAACTGGCATAAAGATGCCAAATAGTATAATTTTATATGCAGACTAAGTTACAAATTATGCTGTAAATGAAGCATTTTATTGAGGTTCAGTAAAAGAAGTTTGGGTTTCATCGCAAGTATTGCATATTTTAATTTCCTCCCAAAATTAAAATTAGTCTGCCACTGGAAGACTAAGACAACTAGGTCCCTGGACCCTGCCGGTGGCGGCTTAATTGGATGCTGCCTCTCCTACCATGCAACTCTGATGGCCGCCATCTTTATCTGTTTGTTTTAGTTGCAAATTATGCTGTGTTTTAAATCTTTGTAAACTATTGTTTTATAGTATTTTTAACTGTTGGGAGCCAGCTTGAGCCAGCTTGTCCGGCAAGGCAGGGTAGAAACATAAGTAATAAATAAATACAAATTTCCACTTTTTTTCTGGGAAAAACATGTTTCCCCCCCTGTAGCTTTGAAATTTCCATAAATTTTTACATCTCTGTACTTTACTTACTTGGTGATGAAATGCCGAACTCTTAGACCCCCTTAGCTTTACAGCATCTCTGTTCTGCCTGCATGCAGGAAGACCAGAGTGCTGATTAAGTGCTGAGCAAGTATCATGTTACTTCCATTGCAAAATCCAAATATTTTATGCCTGATGTAAAAATAGAAAAGAGGATCTTGCCTTTTCTCTCCTGAAAGTATTCCACCCTCTAATAGAGTGAGTTTTCAGGCATATTTTGACAAATTCTAAAATTAAAGGTTCTTGTACAGTTTAAACTGAAAATTGTCACAGTATTAAATGAGTATCTCCTGCTAACTAGCTATCAGCCTAATGGAGAAAGATGCTCACCTCCCAAACTCCTGTAAAAAAAACCCCAAACCCTCTAGCAAATTCACCCTACACCTGGAACATCTCAGAAGAGGAAGCAGTGTTCCGGAGTGACATTAAGTAGAAAAGGGGAAAACCAACAGCCTATTAAGATAGACACTTTCAATCTAGTTCTGGACTCAGGAAAAGGGGAAAGGAAGGATCACCACTATGTAAATAGATTCCAGTGGGTAGCTGTGTTGATCTGAAGCAACAGAACAACGTTTGAGTCCAGTGGCACCTTTAAGACTAACAAAGTTTAATTGTGGATATACGCTTTTGTGTGCATGCACGCAAAAGCTTATACCCAGAATTAAACTTTGTTGGTCTGAAAGCAGATCTGAGAAGCAGTGGCAACCATCTTCATTAAATGTTCCAACAGGTAAAGGAACTGAAGTGGCCCATAACATACCTACTAGCACCTTGCCTATTCAAAACTCTCTATGTGGAACGGAAGAGGTGATGGAGATTCAGACAATCCCCCGTAGTAAAGATGACGCCAGGCTGGTGGATGGTCAGCACTCCGTCATGAACCGGTATCTAAATCCACTCATAAACTTTGTTGGTCTTAAAGGTGCCGCTGGACTCAAACTTTCCCCCACCACTACGTAACTTAAGGATCACAAACAGGATGCCTCCAGATTAGCAACGATTTCCCAAATTATGCTGCTTGAACTGCAAAGCGTTGAAGCGCAGTACACTTCCAAGTTGTTATCATTATCAAACAAAGCCAACAAATGGATGGCTGTTTTAAGTTTGAACGGTCATGTTTTTAGAAAACTCCAGAGACAGAGATTACCTTGATGACCACTACGTGTTAAAGGTACAAGTTTTTTTCCTGTGTCCATAACTCAGGGCTTTGCAGGTCAGAAAAAAAAAGGACAATGCGGGGACAAGACATGGCAGAGGTTTATAAAATTAACCATGGAGTGGAGAAAGTGTATAAAGAGAACTTTCCCCTCCCTTTACCATAATACTAACTTGGGGGTATTCCAGTGAAGTTCTTGGGCAATAGATTCAGGATAGGCAGAAGGAAGTACTTCCTTAGTCAATGAATAACTAAGTGGTTGAATTCATTGCCAGAAGACATAGTGATGGCCAAAATCATATATATGGCTTTAAAAGACAGATTTATAGAGGAAAAGTAGGGACCTGCAACAAAATGTTGCTTATTGTGGCTGTGGAAGTATGTGTGTGTGTGGGGGGGGGGGTGTGGGGGGGGCAGCTCCTTCTCACCCCTGCCTCCATAGTTGCCGCCTCAGCTGCCCGCTTTAAACTTTCCTGCCAGCTTGTAACCAGCAAGTGGGGGCGAAGAATGCTCCCTCCCGCCATCCCCCTCGCTTTTCAGAGGCAAGCAGGAGAATAGCAGAGCAGCTGAGGCAGTGGCTACAAAGGCAAGGGTGAGAAGGAACCTCTTCACCCACCCACACGCTTTCATAGCCACTGGCTCGGCTGCCCTGTTTAAACTTCCCTACCAGGCTGCAAGAAGAAGCAGTGGTGAAGACGGATCAACGGAAGCAAAGAACCCTCCTTGCCTGCCCGCCCCCAACACCGATCCACTCAGTCTGGCTGTTTAGAAGCCAGTGGGAAAGATTAAAAATGGCAGCTGAGCTGGCAGCTATGGAGGTGTGTGGGCGGGCAAGGAAGCTCCTTTTCACCCCTGCCTCTGTACCTGCTGGTTCAGCTGCCCTGTTTAAACCTTTCTGCCAGCTTCTAACTGGAAAGACTGCAGGGAGAAGCAGTGCCAGAGCTGTGAGGGGGTGGTGGGGGGGAGAAGGATTCTTGTCACCTAGCCATATGTCTCCAGCACTGCTGTTTCCCATCCTCTTCTTCTCCCCCACTGCAGCAGCACTGCATTTGGGGGTTCTTTTGATTTGATTTATTACATTTTTATCCCGGCCTCCTGGCCAGGGCCAGCTCTCCATGCACCTTTTTATTACAGGTTCAAGATTTTTCTGCAAACTCCCCCCCCCCCCCCCCCCCAAGTTTGGGAAAAATCTCCTTTCTCTCAGTGTGGGCCTAATCTGCAAATTTAGATACTCACAGATCTGCTCACACTTGAGAGATAGATGATAGTTCCAGCAGTGGCTACTAGCCATGCAGAGTAAAGGGTACCTCCCTAGTCAAAGGCTTACTGCTTCTAGATACCTGTGCTAGGAAGCAACATGGAAGGAAGGCCTTGGCCTCTATGCCCTGCTTGTTGGCCCAGCAGGACCACTGTGTGAAACAGGATGCTGCACTAGAGGGGCCACTGGTCTGATTCAACAGGGTTCTTACGGCACACCAGACATGCCAGAAATCCTTGAGACGCTTCAATTTCAGTTTTCAACGGTATACTGATCTTGTCTGTTGTATGAACAGATTATAAACATTGTCAACAGATCCAGGAAAATATTAATACATTCAGGTTTTGGAATTACATAAAAAGCAAATTAATTTAAATTAACTGACACAGTATCTTCTTAAGATATAAATATCAGTATTCTCTGCATATCCTGACTAATTGGAGAACTCATTAGCACCAGTTTAAAAAGGTTATCTGGAAGCAGCTATGGCAGGTTGAAGAATGGCTTCAAAAATCAGAAAACATAACACCTTACCTAGAGAGGAGGAAAAAGCCATCTAGGTTTTTTTTTTTTTGGTGAATTACATGGTTAACATGCTAGGCACAAAATTTTGTCACATTGACCAATAAAAAACAAGGACTTGTGTACTTACTCGTTCTTGTCCTGCCGTATCCCATATTAGGAATTTATGTAATTCGTTCTGATACTGCACGGTCTTTGTCATAAAAGATGCCCTGAAAAGTATTTAATACAAGAATGCATCACAAAACACCTTATAAAACAGCAGCCACCAAAAATGAGAACTTTCCCCAAGCACTTATATTACATTTCAGGTTATTTTCATTTTGTAGATTCTTAACCCTCCCTTTCTCCAAGGAACTCAAGTTAATCTCTGTGTAAAGACTGTGCAAAAAATCCAAACACACACAGGGGTCCTTTCGAGCAGGAGCTCGGGGGAGCGCAGCTCCGGGAGTTGGTGCCAGCCCCCCCCCCCCCCCGCGGGGGAATGCCTGCTTGTGTCATGGCTGCAGCAAAATGACCCCATCCCCTGGAAAGGTCCTTGTTCCTCCAACCAGCCTTCTGAAGGCTTCAGCCACCACTGAAGCTATCCTCCCAGAACAGTGGTATTTCTGAGGCCTGGATTAGTAGTGGTCCCCTCTCTGTCAGCTAGCTAGCTAGCTAGCTAGCTTTCTCTCTCTCTACCCCGCCTTCTGACATACTTCTGATGATGTCAGGGGGTGTGGCATTTGCAAATAAGTTATGCTAATGTGTTATGCTAATGAGGTCCTGCACCTCTTTTTTTACGAAATGACCCCTGAACACACATAACACTCACACACTAGCTAATGATGTTGTTTTATAATGATGGAAGATTTGTACATTTCATTTTGTATTTCCAATATCCAGTGGATGGGAGAATATGTGAAGTTTATCAAGGTGGGAAGTAACTGCAATCCAGCTGTTCCCATCACTAGTCTACCTGTACGCAAGTGGGCCTTCAATGGGTGAAGAGCACTCCCCCACCCCGAGCTGATTCAGTTCAGAAAAATACAACAGGGGACGTGAAGTCCTTCCCCCATGCCACACTGGGGCTCTGTGCACTTCAGAACTGAATTTCCATGGGCAATTTGCAGTTGCCATCTGTCTGCAAGCCCTTCACAGCAGTCAGGTGTCAAATGCAATGTCTAGTTTGAACCGGGGCTTCAACACAAGAAGAAACCAGATTCCCCTTTTGGATCACTAATGCTGTAAATAAATAAAGGTGGCTTCTGCAGCAGTGGTGTCATACTGTAAAAGAAAAGAGCTTCATGTTCACATTGTAAAAATTATCCAGTTGGTCAGCCATGTTGGTCTATAAATCTTCTGTATTTTAATGTATTTTAATGTATTTCTGTTTCAGAATAGTATATTAGAATACAGAATGTATGCAAGGGATATAAGAATGTTTACTGACATAACAGCATTTTTTGGAGGGGGAGATAGCATTAAGTGCTCTCCACGCTGGACAGATGAGAGTGAAGATTCCCAGTCACTTCCCACAATTAGAAAAGACACCTTTAGATATTCATCTGCTAGCTTGACATATTTATTGCTTTACAACTGTTTACCCTATAACCTTAACTTGTTATTTAGTGTCACTTTGCATACTTTGAGTATCACATCTCTTATACATAATTCTCTGTTGGTGGTGGCAGGCTCCTGAACATTCCACACGCCACCCCAGCCTTTGGTCCCCTGGCCTGTCAATCAGAAGCTGTCCCTATCCACTGGCTGTGAATACTCGCATGCCATTGGCTGGGTCTGCTCCTCTTCCCCGCCCACTCCTTCATCCTCTGTGCCATCAGAATTTTTGGCAGACGGCTTTCTCTCTTGACTAAGACACTTCTCCTGCTTCCTTCCTATGGGGGGATTAACTGTTACCTCAGTGGCTGTTGGCAGGTGAAACGAAATGGCAGTTACCTGTGTTTATAAGATGGCTGCTGCCTGTGGTTTGTTTAAAATGTTCCCCCATAAGGTTCAACTGTTACCTCAGTGGCTGTTGGTAGGTGAAACGAAATGGCAGTTACCTGTGTTTATAAGATGGCTGCTGCCTGTGGTTTGTTTAAAATGTTCCCCCATAAGGTTCAACTGTTACCTCAGTGGCTGTTAGTAGGTGAAACGAAATGGCAGTTACCTGTGTTTATAAGAGGGGCTTCAGAGCGCAGTAGAGGCTGCAGGTGGTGGGGGGATGGAAAGCTGAAGAGTGAGGGGGAAATTAAGGTAGGTTGATGCTTGGCTGGGAAGAAGATGGGGTTGCCAACTCCTGGTAGGGAATTCCTGGAGATTTGAGGGGTGGAGCCTGGAGAGGGTGAGGTTTGAGGAGAGGTGGGGCCTCAGACAGGTACGATGCCATAGACTCTGCCCTCCAAACCAGCCATTCCCTCTTGGGGAACCACTGCTGCCAATCTCCAGGTGAGGACAGGAGATCACTCAGAATTACAACTGCTCTTCAGGTAGCAGAGATCAGTTCCCCTGGAGAAAATGGTGGACTCTGTGTCATTATACCCTGCTGAGGTTGCCACAGCAAATTGACGCTGAGTGCCCAAGGCCTTGACTCTCCAAGAGCCTCTTTCTAGAGCCCGTTGTATTTATTCCCACAACGGGCCTTATTCCTAGTTACATATAATTTGCTGTTCATTCTCTGGCTATAGGTTTGAACCCTGTCTGCCATTCTAACGTACTTGATAAAGTGTGCATGCACATGAAAGCTCATACCTTGAATAAACCTTTGCTGGTCTTAAAGGTGCCCCTGGACTCTAAATTTACTGTAAAAGTGAGTCTACTTTTTTCCTCCAACTGGCAGGAAAAGGGAGTTCTCTTTCTGCTGTGCAGGAATATACTACATGGTTCATTTACATTAAGATTAATGTCACTAACCAAAGAGCTCTTAAATGCTGAGATGCATTCAAGAGACCAATGCGACACTTAAACACTGTGATAGCTAATTTTGTAAGTCATGAATCAGGCCAACCTGCTCTCTGGGCCTTTTCCGAAATATCAGTAATTTTCCTTTTAGTCAAACAGGGCATAGTCAAATGTGGGCAATTACCCTGAGGAAGTCAAGAACCATTGCCTACACTCAGCTACACAAGTGGCTTTGTATTTAATGAGCAACAACCTTTTCTACACAGTCCACCTGTGCTGGAGCAAATGGGTAATGCGTCAAATGACACACAACCTGAAGTGAAAATAACTCCCACCCATAAAGTTCTCATCACTGATGCAATCTGGTCATAGAGAACAAACATCGTGTCCAACTCTGTTTTCTTAAGAAAAAGGTGCTCTGAAAGCATCTGAAAAACAAATCTGATTCAATCGACTGGCTACATTTTTTAAAAAATGAGAAGAAACTAAAAGCAATAACTCCTGAGGAATCAGTTCGTGTTGTCTATGAAAACCAAGACACATTCATTCAGATACTGTTGCAAAACTAAGGGTGGGGACTTTTTACCTGCAATCTCCCACGAGTTCTACCACTGAGCCACAGCCCTCCCTCTAAAGATAAAGCATTTGGGAAGGCAATTGCAAAGGAGAAGATGGCTAACGGAGAACTACCAAGTCCTCTGGAATAATGAGAGACATCCTACCAGCAATCCTCTTGCCCCACTGCCACTTGGCCAGCAGGGGAAAGGCAGGTAATTGCCCATAATGCAGTGGTGTCACTTCTGGCATGACCTGGAAGAGATGTCATCCTATGGGAGTGACACTCTAGCATTCGTCCCAAACTCTATAATAGTTTCCCCATAGGATTTTAGGGCAAATGCTAGAGTGTTGCCCCATGTGATGACATCACTTCTGGGTTGCACCAGAAACGACTTCATTGGCAAGGCCCTCCCACCCCCCCAACGCCTGTAGGTCTCTCACTAGTTGCCAGCCCTAGGCTTCAGTTATTTGTAGAAGCTCCTAATCTTCCCCAGTCATAAAAGCCAATTTAGGGACAGTACATACTACCAGCAGAGATGCTAACTTTCCTAATCATCACCTTCAGCACACCTGTAATCATATAGTGGAAGCAACTTATGATTAGAAGTACTTTTGTGCTAGGGCTGCAGCAGCAACGATCCTCTGCCCTGACTTTCTGCTGCCACTTAGAGCGGCAGTGGGAGAAAAATAAATAAATGGCCATCAGCCATGATGACATCCCCCCCATGTCCCACCCCTCCAATCACCTACTGGTTTCCAGGCTGTGCCTGGCAATTCTAATCTGGAAATTCTAACTGCAATTCCTAGAGACCTTTTTGGAGCCACTGGAATAATGCATATTTCTATAGTCATACATATCTGTTTATCTGTGGTCTTGTTAGCCGAATTGCTTTAATTTACCTTTAGCAATCAGCAAAATACACGGGTTCTTGCCAACTATACCAGGGTCCCACCCCTCCCGGGAGATCTCAAGGAAAGAGGCACGTGAGGCGAGTTCCAAGTTCAATGTTGTTGTTTACTGGATCATGTAATCAAGCATACAAAAATCGTAATCACACACACAATCTTACAGGTCTAATAAAATAAAGAGAGAAAATAGCACTTTTGCATGAGCAGGTTTCGTTGGTGGGGAAAGCACGTTACCTTAGATGCGTTGTCCGATGTCAAGATGAATTGGATTTGGGAAGAAAGGTATAAAAGCTATGGGGCCACGAGGCTTGAACCGGCAAGACCACGTGGTTCTCCTGGCTCGCGAGTCCAGAGAGAGAAAAAGGGTTTAAAGATGGAGGCAAGGGTTGGGGATAGAAAGCTGGACTGAAGGGTCAATAGGTAAGATAGAGGGCGATGGCTCAAGAGGCCGAGTGACTCTCGGTTTGGACTTTTATTGGGGGTCTTGGGGCGGGCTTTGCAGACCACAACCCACTAACACTCCTACTAGGCGGTCCGTCCCTGTTGGACCTTGCTATAGGTTAAAGGTGAACAAAGGGAGGAGGTCCAGGGGTTTGGTCAGTGTTGCAAAAGTATGACTTCACCAGGAAACAGACACTGAGTCTGGGGTCCGATGACTCACCTGGCCATACCTATTGTCAGTTGATGGTTTTAGCCAAGTATCTGATGGCTGGCACATTAGTTGCTAGGCAGTCTCGTTAGCATAACTATTCAGTGGGGGAGTGGGGGTCAGCCAGCGGATGTCTGACAGAAGGAGGCCTCATGGCAAGAGGAATCCTTTGTCTTTGCCTTGGGTGAACTGCTTGGGGTGTCAGCCTCCTGGCTTGGGCTGGAGCTGGCTCCTATGTGAAGAAGAAAGCGCAAGTCCCTACCGCTGCTGGCGACACAGAGTTCAAACTTATGGATAAAAATCCATAAGAGCACAGAAAAGTGCCTTGCTGGCTAACAGTCTGAACTGTACCCATCCTTGAAATCTAGTGGAGGAAGTGCATGTGAACTGAAAACAGTTGCATGGAAGAAATCTGGCTGCATCACCAAGTGTATGAACAGACCTTTAGATTTATTTAAGTCTCTTGTGGATATAAGAATGTGTGTGCTGACAAGTAATGGAAAAATGTTCACTGTTCAAGCAAGTCATGCTCATAATTTGCATCAAATTTATTCAACCAGAAAAGAGGTGATCTTCAGTGTGCTGCTAGTGGAAAAAATTAAGTGTTCTCAGCTAGCACTAAATGGACTGTATCGTAAGCAAAATGAAATTGAAAGCAAAGCTGTGCACAGAACAGACATTTTGAGCACATTCTTTCTTGTTAGTTTTAGCTTTAACCTGAAATTATACTGAGTTTTATAGAGCGAAGCATGCAAATCAACAGGTGAATCCATAAGCTCTTTACACAAAGCATTCAGTTTTTGGAAAAGATTTTCCTAATGCTCTGAAATAGTTGTTTAATACATCGAATTTAAAGAGTACATCAGATTTAAAGAGTATTACTTGGTTCAACTGTCTTCCATGCAAGTCAAAGTTTGCTGTTTGAATCTTAGATCTCAAGACTATTTATTTTATTTAAAACATTTCTGTGCTGCCTTTCCACCCAAATAGGGACCTCCAAGACAGGATTAGTATTGAATCTGACTTGACTAATTCTCTTAAGCAAGTGTGAAAAGTGCTAGGCACTTCCTGTTTCCACCATGATAAGTTTCCCCTGTGAGCCAAGTGTAGCCTGGATTCCTCTACCTCCTTGGAAGCAAACCAAACATGGACAGGTGGGTGACACCTGCAGAAAGGGGATGGCTTCTCCCCATCACGCCAACAGTCAAGACAAGTCATACATAGGGTTGCCAGGTCCACCCTGGCCACCAGTGGGGGGCAGGGGGGTACGGTTGCCAGGTCCAGGGTGGGAACCTACTGGAGATCTGGGGATGGATCCTGGGGAGGATGGGGATCTCAGTGGGCTACAATTCCATAGAGTCCAACCTCCAAAGCAATCGTTTTCTCCAGGAGAACTGTCTCTGTAGTCAGAGACGAGTTGTAATTCCAGATCCCCAGGACCCACCCGGAGACTGGCACCCCTACAAGGCAACAAATCGAATACAAAATGAAGTTTGACACATTACTGCTTCCATTCTCAGAGGTAAGTCGGATACCAAAAGAAATGCTGACTGGCTTGCACCAGTGCAAGTAAGAGTACGGCAGAGGCCCTATCCAAATGCTTTCAAGGCTGGGATACATACCTTCTCCTGTGAGAGACTACTACTATGCTTTACTATTTTATTTATTTACAAAATTTGTATTCCACCTTACTGCCCTTACAAGGGCCACCCAGCCGGCTAACAATTAAAAACATACATGATAAACTATTAAAAATCAACACACTCCCCAAACTCACATCATTAAAACAATTTAAAAAACAGAGTTAATGTACAGACAACCCCCCCCCCCCCATATTAAAATATTGGTTAGGAAGGAGGGATCCCTGAGGGAATGCTAAATGAAATTTTTTTAAAGACTTCACCCACTAACAGAAGATGGCAACAGAAGGAGACAGATAAATCTCTTTGCAGAGAGATTTCCAAGTGCTTCTGTGCCACGGCTGAGAAGGCCCTCTCCCAGGTTGCCATCCACCGAATCTCAGAAGGTGGGCACACCCAAACCAGAGACTCCACTATTGGTTGGGCAGGTTTGTAAGCGACCAAGTGGTCCTTCAGGTATAGTAGGTAAGCAAACACGCATCCTGAGCTTCCCTATTTCAAAGCTTTCCCCCCCTCTTTACATGATAAGCCTTGGTAAAGAACAGCTTCTACAAAATACCATAAAATGTTCCAATACAACAGGGGTGGCCAACCTGTGGCTCGGGAGCCACACGCGGCTTTCACACATATTGTGCGGCTCCTGGCAGGGCGGCTGGGGAAGCAAAGGGGAGGCATGCTTTTTCTCTCTTTCTCCCTTCCTTCCTTCCCTCCTCCCTCCCATCTATTTGCTTTCCTAGTTTCTCTCTCTCTCTTTCTTTCCACTTCTTTAATTCTTTCTTTCCATCTCTCTTTCTCTCTCTCTCTCTCAATATCATTAGCAAACAAGTAATATCATTATCAATAACCGGTTTTCCTTGTTTGTTTTTATTTTTGGCAGTCCCATTTAACGTTAATAAAAAGCAAATTTGCATATTTTTAAAAATAAAAACGTGTGTGTGATATTTGTTTCTGTCTTGCGGCTCTCAGACATCTGACATTTATTCTATGTGGCTCTTACGTTAAGCAAGGTTGGCCACCCCTGCAATACAATAACACAGGCCTTGACAAGTCCCAGGCATCAGGTTGCCACGTAGCCTAGAAATTTCATTGTGGCACACAGTATTTTCAGCAGTGACTATATTGTGGTGCCTCTTGAAAGAAGTACAAAGCTCATGCACTATTTCATGTATTAATATTTTCAATGCATGACGAAAATACTCACACATGAAATTCTTGGTTGTTATTTTTTCACAATTTAATGGTGATAAGATTAATTCATTTCTTAATCAGTTGCTTTCTATAAAAGCTCCGATGTTCAATTAAACTGAGCTTTTTAAGGTAGTGAAGGAAAATTAGGGACACACATGAAGCTGCCTTATACTGAATCAGACCATCGGTACATGAAGGCCAGTATTGTCCACTCAGACTGGCAGTGGCTATCCAGGGTCTCAGGCAGGGGTCTTTCACATCACCTCCATCACCTCCTTTCACATCACCTCCTAAGTCTTTATACTTAGAGATGCCAGGGATTGAATCTGGACATTTTTGCATGGAAAGCAGAGACTCTTCCACTGAGCCACAGTCCCATCCCCCCCCCCCCCCGCCCGAGAAACTTGGGATCTTTTATAGTTCTGCAGGGCCTGCAAAACGAAGCTCTTCCATCAGGGCTTTGATTAGGAGCTGCTTCCAACAACTGAACTGTGGTAAGGCTCTCTATGCTATCACCAGCATCCTGTGATATACTGGATACTAACTCTGGCTATACTCCTTTGACCCCATTCCACCACGTCCTACTGGGATCACTATGCAATGTTATACTGCCACCAGCACTTTGTTATGTATATGATTTTTATGATGTCTATTATTTGTGTTTTAATGTATTTTAAGTCTTAATGTAAGCCGCCCTGAGCCTGCCTGGCAGGGAGGGCAGGATATAAATTGAAGTAAGTAAGTAAGTAAATGTTAGGTTCGGGGCATGGGCGTCGAACTCATTTGTTACAAGGGCAGGATCTGACATAAATGTCACTTTGTTGGTCACGTCATGTGTGCCACAAAATGTAATGTCAGGTACCAGAGATATCTTAACACTGACCGGAACCCACACTCTTCCTCAGCACCAAACCAACTAACCAACGCTCAACATGCATAAGAAATTTTGCACAGCAAAAAATTGCACAACAAAGTACAACCACCACAGATTCTCACGGCTCTTTAAACACATTTCAGAAGCTTTGGATGAGCCGGAGCGTGAAGCACTGCATTCTGTTGCTGCAGGTGCGGCAGCCAAAGACAGGTGGCCAAGTGGCATCGGCCAGGGGAACCCAACAAGACCTGCCTTAACGAAACTGCTACCGTCAACACGCTTTGGGGAGGGGAAGGGGGCGAGGCAGCCACACAATCCCACACCTCCCTCTGTCAAAGTCCCAAATTCAGCAACAGACTTGAGCCGCAAGGAGAACTGCGTTGCTTCTCGGCACCACAGTCAAGAGCCGCCGCTCTCCAAAGACGCCAGCTCCCCTTTAATTGCCTTTTGCAGATTTTTATTTTCAGCCAGCTCCACAGCACTATCCAGCCACCAAAAATATTACTCTCCATGTGCAAGCACACAGTTGCCCATCCAGCACCCCGTGTGCAAACTTTTCTGAATGCTTGCTCCTGTCCCTGACTTTTGCCTTGCCCCCCTGCTCCATTCAGACTGTTACATCAGGCAGCGTTTGCATGCAGGGAGCCTGGGGAGTATGCGTTTTCGATTCACCTCTTATTACTACGCTGCTGGAGGAGGGAGGCAGTAGAAGAGCTGTGCGCATTTGGGTCAGCGGGTTAGCAGGCTCCGGCTCACCCAACTCGGCGGGCCTCCTCGGGCCCTGACCCCCGGCGTTCTGCATGTGTGGTGCCCCTTGCCTAAGCACCGGGCTTTTCTCTCTTGCCCAGACTGCTTTGTACAGTGCACCCAGCCTGGCTAATCACTCCGTTCACACACACAAGTGGACACGTTTAGTGAGCCAGCCAGCAGCTGCCCGTGGGCAATTTCCCTGGGCTGCCTGCAAGTGGGAAGCTGCTTGGCTGGACTCAAGGAAGTGGGGCCAGAGAGATTCTGCCTGCTGCATATGAACCACCAGCCATCTCCCCAGTGGCCTGGGTGGCAGATGAAGGACCCCAACGCACTCTGGCCGTAGGAGGAGGTGGTAGTGGCGGCAGGCAGCATGTCCCAGCCTGGCCCTTCGGCCAAGGGCAGCAGGCAGGCTCCGAGGGGGCTGACTGCACAGAGCTCGCAGCCAAACCAGCATTTTCTGCCCCTGAAGGTTGACAAGTCTGGGCTGGGCAACCCCTGGAGATCTGGGGGAAGACCCTGAGGAGGGCCTGTGTTTAGGGAAGGGAGGGACCTCAGTAAGGGGTATAACACTCTAATATTTATTTATCTATACTTTGGATTTATAAATTGCCCAAACCCTGTATACACAGGGCTCTGGACAATGTACAACAAAGTTAAGAACAATGTTAAAATCAATAAAAACAACAATCAATCGAGAATTTCAGATGGCGTCTATAATACTCTTCGTAAGCCCACTCTGGACTGTGTTGCTGTCTCACAGGCAGGGCGAAGAGGGGGCTGAAGCGAAGCAATGGAGAAAAAAAGAGGAGTGTGCCAGCCCTGACTGGAAACCATTGCTGTCCTCAGCCAAAGGCCTGGCAGAATTGCATTAAGTCCCACAGGGCCCTGGTGGTATTTGGCGGAGACTTCCGCCAGGTTGGAACCAGGGCTGAAGCCCTGGCTCTGGCACAGGACAGCTTGATCACCAGTAGATTGTTCTCCAAGGAGCATTAACGCCCCTTCCGGGGACATACTAGAGGAGGCTGTCCCGAAGATATGCAGGTCCCAGACCTTCTGGTCCACAATCAGACTGGTTTCCCCCCAGTTGCTCACAGGATGGATAAGGGCCCTGGATGGGCCGCTTCCAGCCCATGGGCTGTATGTTTGACATGTGTGTTTTAGCAGGTTTTGTGCTGCTAACAGCCAGGATTACCCCTGTTTGTTTATATACTAATAAAACACTTTTGCCGTAGCTTCAATAAAATTAGGAGAAACAAGATTAGGTCTCGTAGTAGCAATGTTTAGGATATACACAACACTCAAAGCTGAAAAATGAGTCTGCCTCCTAAAAGTCTGGACTCCTTATTCTACGGAATGTTTAAAGCAAAGAGGGCAAATAAATATAAGGACTGCCATTCTGGTTCAGAGCAATGATCCACATAGGTTGGAAACATTCTATCTGTCAGCAGCCAGTCAGTGCAAGGAGAATAGTATCTGTCCCATTGTCATTCCCCCCCTCCCACATCTGCCAGGCAGAAGTATCACTAACACAGAGATTAAGTTTGTGGCCACCAATGGTTACTGGACACTGAGAGGCTTAGCCTCAAGCAATGCAGCTAATCCCATTAAAGAATTATATGCTAATGACATCACAGCACGCAATGGTAATTAGCTTCCAAAGTTACTGCTGCATCTTATGAACCAGCACTGGCTTATGTTTGCTTTTAGTCTGCTGTTTATCAATATACTAGGAATAAGGCCCGTTGTGGAAATAAATACAACGGGCTCTAGAAAGAGGCTCTGGGAAAGTGCTTCAGCCTTGGGCACTCTGCGTCAATTTGCTGTGGTGACCTCAGAAGGGTATAAGGACCCTGAGTCCACCATTTTCTCCAGGGGAACTGATCTCTGCCATGTAGAGAGCACTTGTAATTCTGAGTGACCTCCATCCCTCACCTGGAGATTAGCAACTATAGTTCCCCTGGAGGAAAAGCAGTCTTTCTCTGCAATGGGGACCAAAGCAGCTGACATCATTCTCCTCTCCCCCTTTTCACTTGCACAACAACCCTGTGAGGTAGGTTAGGCTGAAAGCCTGTGACTGGCCCAAAATCATCCATTCAGCAAGAACCTGGGTCTAGCAGACCCTGCTCTGAAGCACTGACTGCTACACCTAGGTTACCCAACCTCCAGGTGGAGTCTTCAGGGGCAGGAAACTCCAGACAACAGATTTCCCCCCCCCCTGCCCCGAGAAAATGACTACTTCGGCGGGTGGCCTCTATGGCATTCTGTTCAGCTGAGGCCTCTCCCCTAGTCAGGACTGGCCCCAATGAGTCTTCTCCCAAAGGCCAACATAAGTGTGGAAAGAGCCTTTTACTGAAAGAAGCAAGCTTGGTTGCCTAGCAACAGACACTGAGGAGAAAGTACAGTTGCCAGCTCTGATTAGGGAAATACCTGGATATTTGGGGGGTGCTTCCTGTGGAGGGCAGCATTTGGGGGGCGGAGATGGAAGGACTCAGCAGGGTATAATGCCATAGGGTCTACCCTCCAAAGCAGCCATTTTCTCCAGGGGAACTGATCTCTGTCATCTGGAGATCAATTGTAACAGCAGGAGATCTCCAGGTTCCACCTGGAGACTGGCAACCCTAGGGGGAAAGTCAGACACAGCAGGGGGTTGAAGAGAACAGTTTGATAGATGCTGACCCACCTCATTAGCCAGCCAGCCATGGTGGAGCTAAGCAGGAGAGAGAGCTGTTTTCAGTTTATTCTGACAAGAAAGTGGGCAAGCTGGCAGTGGGCGGGGAAGGGGTTATGCTGAAAGTCCATTGTCTTTTTACTAACAGAAGCAGGCCACTGAGAGGACAGTTAAACCCACCTAGCAGTGGGCAGAGGAGAAGAGCGGACCCAGCACCCAGTCTGTCCCCTTTGCTGGCTCCCTCCAGACTGAGGCTGAGACATTGGCCGGTGGCTCTGTGGGTGGGACTGAGGCAACGCGGCGAGGGAATACAGCCAGTGGCCAGGGATCCCTTTTGAGTGGCAGTTCTTGTAGCCAGCTGATTTTGGCACCCCATGGAATCTTGCCATCCCAACTCGTCTTTATAGACAAGGATATATGCATTCTGGGATAGCTAATAAGATTTTAACCTTTCTCTATAGCTTTTAATATCTAAGTCATAGAAAAGGGAGCAATGCAACCTGATGCAGTTACTCCCATCTTTTCCCATTGATCGCACTGTTTCCATTTTGTATTCTACCTTTCAATGTTAGTTGCAGTCAAGACATCATCTTTCCACTGAAAAACTCTGACTAGAGATGCAAGGTTGGGGGGGGGGGAATGGTGGGGGAAGAATACTCAGGACTCAAAAATTCTGATGGAAAAAATTGGAATGTTTGGAGGATTGGGCCTATGAAACACTTTCTTTTTTGGAATAAATAAAATGCATTTTAATAAAAAGTTACACTCCCTCAAGAGGTGCAGCATGAAAGTTTGTACATAAAACAACCTACAGCATTAAATAATGAATCATAGAATCCTAGAGTTGGAAGGGACCTCCAGGGTCAGCTAGTCCAACCCCTTGCACAATGCAGGAAATTCACACATTACCTCCCCCCCACCTAGTGACCCCTGTTCCATGCCCAAATGATGACAACAAAACCTCCAGGATCTCCAGCCAAACTGGCCTGGAGAAAAATTGCTTCCTGACCCCAAAGGGGCGACCAGCATTTCCCTGGGTGTGTAAGAAAGGGCCACGTGAACAAAGCACTGATGCCCTCCCTCTCACGATCTGCCTAAGCTCACAGAATCAGCATTGCTGCCGGATGGCCATCTAGCCTCTGTTTGAAAACCTCCAAAGAAAAGGAGCCCACCACCACCTGAGGAAGCCTGTTCCACTGAGGAACCACTCTGTCAGGAAGTTCTTCCTAATGGTTAGCCAAAAACATTTTTGATTTAATTTCAACCCACTGGTTCTGATCCGACCTTCTGGGGCAACGGAAAACAACTCTGCACTATCCTCTATCTAACAGCGCTTCACGTACTTGAAGATGGTTATCATATCACCTCCCAGTCATCTCCTCTCCAGGCTAAACATAACCCAGCTCCTCCAGCCTTTCCTCATAGGACTTGGTCTCCAGACCCCCCACCATCTGGACACATTCCAGCTTGTCTGTATCCTTCTTAAATTCTGGTGCCCCAAACTGAACACAATACCCTAGGTGAGCAGAGTGAAGCGATACCATCACTTTGCGTGATCTGGACACTATACTTCTATTGATACAGCCCAAAATCGCATTTGCCTTTTTAGCTACTACATCACACTGCTGACTCATGTTCAGTGTACCGTCTACTAAGACCCCTAGATCCTTTTCGCACACACCACTGCCATTTGCTTTTTCCTACCTAAATGCAGAACTTCACATTTATCCCCGCTAAAATTCATTTTATTTGTTTTAGCCCAGTTTTCCAGCCTGTCAGTTAATGATAACTCCTTGTTATACAATCAATATACACAATATATTTTCAAAGATATGGTTTCAAACGCTAGTTAAATTAGAGTTATCATTTATATTACTCATGGTTCAGGTAAGTGCAAACATTTCCCTCAACCTCAATTATGGCAGGAGAGAATTCACTCTAGAATGGGGAGGGAGTGCATACTTCCAGGACTAACTCTGGATCTCTTAATCATGGTCAAGAGGAAGCCATTACAACTGCATAGTCACTCTATGATTTCTAGTTTCCTGCTTACTTATTAGGTAGAAGATACAAACAATCTTCATCAATTTTAATTTCTATACTCAAGTTACACTTACAAGAACATTTTATGCACAACATTATTAGATGTTTAACAAGATGGGTAATACATCATTTGAGTCTTTAAGTTCCTCACCCAATTGTTGGATTGATGTTGGGATCAAAGCTGTCTTCTACAAAGCGCCATACAATGCTTGATTTGCCTACGCCTGTGTCCTGAAAGGGAAAAAGAAATCAATTTTGAGATTATTTATTGAGTGTGCATGTGTGGGGGATAGTAACTATCATAATATCATTTTAATAAAACTGATCATCTCTCTCCTTAGCCTTAAGCTATTAGGACAAATAATTCATGCCAGTGGGGAGATGACAGGAGAGTAAAATAGTTTGGATGGAAACTACTTTGAGGTATAGGTTTGAGTTCTATCTGATGATTTTCCCATGCCTCATGATTTTTGTATGGAAATCAGTAATACAGTCCGTTAGTCAGATAGAATAAGAAGGCTTTCCGAAGAGACTTTAGAAGGACCAACGAGAAAGAGCTGTTAGCTGCGCAGCGGTCAGAAGAGAACTGGCGGGATGTCCGCGCCCGGCCCCTCTGGGCATGCGCGGAGGAGCCCCGCGCATGCCCGGAGGCCCTGGGCACAAAAATCCGTTGAGCTTTACAGATAACGATGAGTTTTGGCGCAGGCGCAGAAAACCCATGGTGTGAAGCACAGAGACCACGTCGAAGATCAAATAGTTTTGCTGGAATGGGCAGGGTGGAACATTTGTCTCCGGAAATTGTAAGGCTACAATATACCTGTTGATTACCTGCCTGCACACCTATTCTTTCCAATTACCCAAACCACCCAACTAAATGCAGAAGAAGCAGAAGGGAGTGAACAAGATGCTTGCCAAACAAAGACTGTAGCTTGGGTGTAAGATCTCGAGCAACTTAAACATGGTGAGGAGGGCGGGATACAAATCTCAACAAATAAATAAATAAAATAAACCAGGCATGAAAAGAGAAAGAATCCCTCTTTCCTCAAGGACTTCCATATAGCCAGTATGTGTGTGGGGGAAATTAATCCCAACTTCAACAGCAACCATAGCAAAGCAAACAAGATTTTTCTTCAGATATTTCCTGCAAAAGACACTTGACCTCAATATGTCATTTTCAGCTGTGCAGATGACACTCTAAAGATCAATAAATGGCAATCACTGGGTTAAATCCAGCCACCTGAGGGGCTGCCAATCTAGGTATAAAAGGGTAGCAAAGATGAAATAACTAGGGGTGTGCATTCGGCTGTATTCGAGTAAAAAAAAAATTCCTGAAAAATATCTGACTGGTATATGTCAGGTATTTTTAAAGCCGAATACAGATCTGAGAATCTAACCGGCTACTGGTACTGCTGATCCCAAATAAAGCCCATTTTTTTCGGCTTTTGCACATATATTCAGCTATACCGGATAGCTGGTGGTAGAGAGCTTTAAAGGGCTACAAAGTTAACTTGCAGTTCTCTCCTCTAGGGCTCTTTCCCACCTTTGCTCTGGTTTCCAGCAGAAGGGCAAAAGAGGCATCTCTGCAACCCCATGGCAAAAGAACAGAAGGGGGAGCTGTACTGCCCTAGAGCCAACCATTGCAATGCTTTTCAAATGGCACAGCATTGCAGGTTGGCTTCAAATGTGAAGTCCAAACTACCTTGCTTTCCCCACCCATTTCCCAGGGAAGCCGGGGGAGGGGGGGGGGGAGAGAGAAGCAGTGAACACTGCTCTTAGCCAATCACAGAAGTTTGTTATTTTTTGAAATTTTCCTGTGTATGGGCAAAGAGCATGGAATAAGAGTCTGGCTGAGCTACTCCATCGCTGAGAGAGATTTGGAGAGTGTGCAATGGGTTTGGTAGGTTATGTGTGTGTGCATGTGTGTGGGTGAGACCAAGAGCCTCAGGCCTTTTTGTTCCCTTTGGTTTTATTCTTAAGTTTTAGTTCCTTCTGGTTTTGTGGCTTGCAGGTATTTTTGTGGAGTTTTGTTGTTGTTTGGGCCTGGTGGTAGGTTGTGTGTGTGGGGAGGAAGGCTAAGGATTCCTTCCTTCTGCTTTGGTTCTTTGGTTTTAAACTTGGTTAACTTAGTCATTTTCCGTTCTTTTTTTGGGCTCTTGTATGTGTGTGTGTGTGTGGGTTCTGCTTATTTTAAAAAAACCCTATTATTTTACTTGAATATTCACTGGGCGCGATCATACGCACCCATTTGCGATGCAAGGAGGACGATTCCCCGCCGGCTCAAAGTGGCGCGATCACACAAGCACATCTGGGAAGCGTCCTGCAGCCAGTGTCAAACTGTCGCAAGCTGCTTTGAGCCGGCGGGGAATCGGCGTATTTAGCTACCAGTGAAAAGGCAGTCTCAAATGGTTTGTGACAGCCCAGAACCGGCCTTTCCCTGTGTGATTACGCCAGCGCAAACAAGTGGCATCGGGGAGCGGGCTATTTGGTCCCCCCCCATCCCAGTATGTGCATCATCGGACGACCCCGAGGGTAGAGAGACAAGTCATCGATCCCTTGTAATAGCGAAAAAGCGCATTGAAAATGGCCGGGGGGGAAAAACCAACTCGCCCGCGGCTGCATGTCATCATGCAGCGGCGGTTTGCCCTCACACGTCTACAGACCTGTGTGATCCCGCAAAAGCGGTGCAAATTGCTCCGGCGCAAATTTGTGTTGATTCCCGTCCGGCTTATCTCACTTGTGTGGGTATCTCTCTTATCGTATCTTATCTCTCTCTCTCCTTCACCATCCATCACTGTTTTCTTCTTATTTTTCTCTCTTTTGGGAGTTGGGGGGTGAGGCTCTGTTGTTTGTTTCTTCTGCTCTTTTCCCCTTATCTTTTTCTTTTTTTTGGTCTGGTATGTGGGTGTGGAAGGACTTTTGGTTTAGGTTCTTCTTGCTTTCCCTTCTGTCTTAAGTCCTTTTCCTCACCTTTCCCCCCAGTAGTTTTCCCCTCTGCATTCTTTCCTTTTAATGTCTAGAAGGTTGGTTTTTGGGGGGAGGCAGGTGTTGGGGTTCACTGTTCTGTGTTTCAGGTGTGTGCTGCTGGGCACTAGTAGGCTGTCACTCGGCTGTGATGCTGGGCACTATTGCACTGGTTTTGCTTTCCTTGCAACCCCCCCCCCCCAGCTCAGATTGTGATTCTGAGCTTGACATCAGTCTTGATGAGCTGGCACTTGCCACAATGTCACTGGGTTCTCCTGTACTTGCAGAAATGCTCCCCCACAGTTTCTACTTCAGAGATTCTCAGATTTGACCCTAGTAGTGTTGGGTTTTGTCACTGCCACAGTGGCACTGGTTCTGCTGCTGGCCTGGCAAAAGTGCCCCCCCCCCCACTTTCTACTCCAGAGATTCTCTGCGACATTCTGCTGGGCTTGTGCCTTGCTACTTCCCCCCCCCCCCCAATTGAAAACAATGTTTTTGAAACTTGGGGGTTCTTTTGAGGAGTGGCTACAGCAGCTATGCTGCAAATTTAATGCCTCTACCACAACCCCCCATCCACAGATCACGGAATATACCCCAGGATAAATTTGTCATTGACTTTAATGGTCCCTGCAGAACATAATGTACCCGAAAAAATTCAGGAATCTTAACTATTTACCAAATCCAAATACCATACCAATATTGGGATTTGGAACATTGGAAAATACCAATATTTTTTGGGTCCAATATACCCAAATCCTAAAAAAAAGGTCATTTTTTTCATACACACGTCTAGAAATAACAGCTATGGCAATGTTTCTTACTAGAAGGCTGATTGGAGTTTTGGCCTGTTTGCCCCCCCCCCCCCATCTTGAAGCAGCCCTCAAAAGAAATGATCAGCTGTCACGTACCCAATAAACACTTTACTGTTCTGTCAGCAGTCCAAGGGCTGGAAAAACACTGTTGTGCAAACTGGCTTAGGGGTGTGAGAGGCCTAGTGCCATTACAAAACGGGCAATATAAAGTTGTAAGGGTTTCAAAGCTATGCAGTGTATCTACTCAAACACTGCTTCGCATCATCACCACTCCTGACAGCAAACCTGTCATTAGGACATTGAAAAAAGGGTTACCCACAGACACCGTAGGGGTTTCTGCGTACTGAAGGTATACTCAGAAATATTCACTTTGTTTTGTTTTGTTTTTTTAGAAAACTTCACCAGAAAGTGACTCAGTGGAACACTGAACATACTTGCCTGCAGAAGGCATTTCCATTTTGGTGGGGTATGTGCTCCTATGTGCATGTGTGTGAGGTTTGCTTACCGAAGCCTATAACAGTTTATATTTTCTTGGAAGGGGTCATGGAGTGCACTCTCTCAAAAAATCCTAATCCCTGCCCATCAAAGTTTTGTCTACATTTTAAAGAGTCTATCTAACATAATAATCTATCCTCAGCTAAACTGGCATCAGTTTGGCAAACTTAAGAACAGAACATAAGAGAAGCCATGTTGGATCAGGCCAGGGCTTTTTTTGTAGAAAGAGCCCAGCAGGAACTCATTAGCATAACAGGCCACACCCAACAACAGAAACTCATTAGCATAACAGGCCACACCCAACAACAGAAACTCATTAGCATATTAGGCCCCCCTGACAGCGCAGTTCCCTCCCGGGATCGGCTTCCCCAGGTGCCCCGTGGCTTGTGAGGCGCATGGGGAACCCGAGGGAAGGAAGGCAGTTTCTGGATCGGCTTCCCCAGGTGCCCTGGATTGGTTTGGCTTCCCCAGGTGCCCCACAGCTTGCGAGGTGCCTGGGGAACCTGGGGGGGGGGAGGTTGTAGGTGTGGCCAACTCAGAAGCCAGCTGGAACTCTGTTCCTGTGTGTTCCTGCCCCAATATAGCCAAAAATCAGGCCAATGGGCCATCCAGTACAATGTGTCACACAGTGGTCAAAACCCAGGTGCCATCAGAAGGTCCACCAGCAGGGCCAGAACTCCAGAAGCCCTCCCACTGTTGCTCCCCAAGCACCAAGAATACAGAGCACTCATGGACCTCTGCTCCTTATGTTTATCCAATCCCCTCTCGGAGCTGTCTACGCTTGTAGCCAGCCACCACCATTTCCTGTGGCAGTGAACTCCACGTGTTATGAAGAAGTACTTCCTTTTATCTGTTCTAAGCCTACTGCTCATTCATTTCATTGAGGGCCCACAAGTTCTTGTATTGTGAGAAAGGGAGAGAAGTAATTCTTTTTCTGTCTTCTCTGTCCCATGCAAAACTTTGATGCCCTTTAAACCTCTTAGGAAATACCTGTTAAAATAAAACTTTTCATAGTTATTGTGTAAATTGTTTAAATTAGTGGCAAAGCATGGAATAATGGATGCACTTTTAAAGTGACTGAAGGTATCCACAGAATACAGGAAGAAATACCCTCACAGCCTCCATTTACAGCGTATTGTTTGTGGAAGATATACTACAGACTCTTTGGATTCTTGTTTTAACCTCAATGACCACCTTAGCATCTTGATGTCAATATACGGGAAGGCTGCCATGACGTGCTATAGTATGTCGCATCCCATGTACTAGGATACCACACACCACCCCTCTACCTCCCAAACTGTGTGGAGTTGGGTCAGTGACTCTTGTTCTAACTCACCCCACAGGGCTGTTGTTGAGAGGAAAAATGAAGGAGTGAACAATCTTGTAAGCTGCTTTGGAAGAAAAGTGGAACATAAATATCTAAATAAATATGTACACTTTGGAACAAGCCCCGCTGATAAGCAATGGGATTATTTCAAAGACCATATTCAAAATACCCAAAGAAGTGTGCATCTGAAAGCTTAAACCCAGAATTAAACTCTGTTGGTCTTAAAGGTGCCCCTGGATTCAAACTTCAGACATAAGTGAGTGTTTGCAAATACATTTAGAAACAAACCCCACTGAAAATCAATTGGATTATGTCAAAGAATGTATTCAAAATATTCTGCCACAATTAAGTGTGTGTATGTATGTATGATGTATCTGATTAATTGAATTTTTCTGTCTGATATTGCTTGACCATGTATGGACACAATAATCAGAGGTCTTAAATGAAGAAGAAGAGATTGGATTTACAGCCCGCCCTTCATTTGTAGTTACAATCTCCTTTTCCCTTCCCCTCCCCACAACAGACATCCTGTGAGGTAGGTGGGGCTGAGAGAGCTCTTTCGGGAACTGCTCTTGAGAGCAGCTCTGAGAGAACTTGTGACTGACCCAAGGTCACACCAGCAGCTGCAGGTGGAGGAGTGGGGAATCGAACCTGGTTCCCCCAGATTAGAGTCCGCACTCCTAACCACTACACCAAACTGGCTCTCATTCATTCCACATAATTGAATAAGAGCCAGCATGGTATAGTGGTTAGAGCACCAAGCCAGGATAAGGGAGACCCAGGCTCAAATCCACACACTGCCATGGAAGCTGGCAGGGGGACCTTGGCTCAGTCACTTATTCACAAGAACACATAAAGCTGCCTCGTACTGAATCAGACCTTAGGTCAATCAAAGTCAGCAGTATCTGTTCAGACTGGCAGAGGCTCTCCAGGGTTTCAGGCACAGGTGTCTGCTGCCCGGCCCTTTTAACTGGAGATGCTGGGGACTGAACCTGGGACCTTCTGCATGCAAAACAGTGGCTCTTCCACTGAGCCACAGCCTATTCCCTCAGCCTAGCACACAGTTTTAGTTATGAGGTTAAAATGCAGAAGAAAACTGTGCTGTAAGATGGTTTGGGTCCCCCAACAGGGAGAAAAGGAAGGTATAGATATCAAAACTAATAAATAAAACGGCTACTTTAAACAACACAGTGGTGCATCCATGCTTTCACATAATGTATATTATAGCAGCATAAATGGGCACAGCTTACCAGAAACACCAGTTGTTAACAGGTATGCTAGGGACAAGCCATACAGAAGTGCTTAACAAACAACTCAAGGATGACAACCAGAAGGTGTCAAACTAGTTGCTCTGTGTCACACAACACAAAGTATGTCTACAATGATTCTTACTCATCCAGCCCCACCCTATTTAATGAAATACCTAGCATACCTGGGAAAACATTGGTTAAAGTGGATACAAACAGAGAAGATAATGAATCCCAAAGTGAGACTTTCCGCTCTCAATTTTGAACTGTTTCTCTTTCGCACAGGAGTATAGGGGGAAAAACACAACAGATCAAAAAGTCATGCTTTAAAGTAACCCAAACAATCCATTTCTGCCTGGGGTTGAACCTTGAGACCTGACTGCACATTATGAAATTCAGTTTTAAACTTTTTATTAAAGTTCAGAAACAGACCCAACTTTAGGAAGTCGAAGACTGTGGGTTTTAGTAATCCCAGCATTAACATTTTAATTTATAGAGATGTTTCTCTCCAACCCTAATTCAGTATGACTATTCATAATAATACAGTCACTCCCCCACATTTAAATGAAAGGTGAATTAAGCACTCTGCCTTAATGAAATCTGGAAACCAGTTTGACGAACACCACCACAGAATGTTACATGGATGTCGAAACTCTTCACATAAAAACCAGTTACTCAAAGTAAAGTATCTAGACATTTTTCTTTTTTGCTCCAAATTTTACAATGATGGGTTGAAGGGAAAAGATAAACAAATGTTAATCTCAAGGACTCTTTACCTATCTGTTCAATAGGTACCTAGCCATGGAGGATGGTAGCTTTCAGAACAGAAGGATGCATATCTTTCAAGTAGCTGTATTCACAAAACATTAGGGGAAACTATGTCAAAAACCCTCTCAAGTGGCAACTCAGACTGGATTTCATTCCTCATTACACTGAGGTTTCATTCTCTCGTTCAGAAGCTTCAAAAAAAAGTCAAGCCACACAAAAACTTAACATTCCAGCGAACTGTAATCATTTGGACCCACGTTATCAACAACGGCTGTAAAGTAAACTGCAACATAAAACACAAAAATGATTTTCTTCCCCTAACAAGGGGGGGAAAAACCCCCATTTAATCCGTGCTGGACAAGGCAAGCCCTATTTCTGATTAACATGAACAAGTTCAGAATCTACACCTCCCACCCCACAAATCATCCTACCAAAAACTTCGGAGGAATCAACTCCGAATTTACAGCAACAGCTGGAATGTATTCCACTGGGAAAGGCAGAGAGCTCTTCCCCACCCACTCGCCGAGCTCCCCCCAATCTGAAACCATAAAAAACGGAGAGGGGGTCATTCCCCCCCCCCCCCCAAGAAAGAAGCCACATATTGCAAAGACACTGTGTGTGTGTGAAGAGAAGAAACAGCTTCTCTCTGCAAGAAGAAAAGTGCAAACCCCGCAAAAAGCTTCCAAATCTCAAGAGAGCCCCGTCTCTGTACGCGCACCAACATCCCCCAACAGCCCAAACCCCCCGTTTCCCTTCGCCCGCCTCCCATCGACTTACCCCGAGCAGGCAAACTTTGAGCTCCCTCAGAGCCATGGCTAGAGAGAGGGACGGCCGCTTCTTAAGAACCACAGGCGCAGCCCAACAGCACCATAACCCTTCCCTGGAGAAAGGCACGCATTGAGGAGCCGCCTCCCCCTTGATCAGTCTTCGAGAGAGAAAAAGGGTGATAACTGACCCCTTTAAAAAAAAACAAAAAACCCCGCCTCTCTCCCCCCTCCGCCCTGCAGATCCCAGTCACAGGTAAGCCCTTCTCCTGCGCCTCCTCAGAGCCCGCAAACCGGCCGCCATCTTGGACAGCCCCCTCTTGACGATCACCTGACCAGGCCTCTCCACACCCCTTTTGCAGTGACACACACCGTAGGGGAGGAGGCCTCTGTGGGATTTCTCCCCCAAACCCCGTTTAAAGTTTATTATTATTATGTCTCCTTGGGAGGGGACGAGGAAGGCGGTTTCTGAGGGGAAGCGGGAGTTGGGGCTGGGATTATTATTCTGAGGCGGCGGAGGGGCGTGTGTGCGGTTCAGCGGAGGGTCAGGGAGCGCGGGCGGCTCCTCCTTCCCGCCCGCCCGCCTCCAGCCTCCTCCTCCTCCTCTCCCCACCCATGTCCCTTTCAAAATGGCTGGTGAGTGGCTTTTTTTCCTCGTTCCTCCTGCTCCTTTCGTCTTGGTGGATGCGTGTGGCTTCCTCTTCCTTATGCCAGTTTATTTTTTGTTTTTAAAAAATTGGGAGGAGGGGGGGGTTTATTACCACCCCTTTGTTGTGTAAATTGCACATCACGGGGTGCTCAGGCTTTGGTGTAAAAAGGCTGCTTGTTGGTTCTCTACGGTTGTTGTGATGGTGGTGGCGGCGGTGGTGTATTTCTTGTTTTTAAAAAAGGAGAAATAGTATCTCCTCTCCGAACAGAGGCTTGTGGAAAAGACCAACCCCCTGTTGTCTTTTTTTCCCTCCCCTCCTTTTCTCTCTCTCTCTCCTTTCTTTTGTTTTTTTGTTCGTTTGTTTGTAGGGATCCCTTTGTATTTTGTGGATTTGCAGGATGACTTAGATGATTGTGAGTAACTGATTTAATTTTTTTTAAAAAAAAGAGAAGTAGAAACAAAAGGAGTGTCGCGTCGTCATCACGTTTCCTTTTTTCCCTTTATTTTTTAAAAAATTGTTATTCTCTCGTTACTTATCTCTCTCCCCCCCCTCCCCCCCCGGGGTGGGGAATGTGGATTTGTAAAAGGCGGTGTTTCCTGCCCGCCCCTCGGTTGAAGGGAACTGCTGGATTTTAGGGGAAGGAATGCATTTTAGGAGTAGAGTAGATGGAGCAGAATGTTGCTTTGAACACCGTGGTTTTAATAGCCACTGCTTGGAATTAAGCGGTCTCCTGCCAGTTCAAAATTTGCTTCCAGTGTGTAGGTAATGTAATTGTTCTGCAGGGGTTAAGCTGAAAATGTCAGGACTTCTTCTTCTTTTCATTTTTAGGATCATGGAATCCTATTTATGTTTTTTTTTTTTAATAGTCATTGCAGGTTCCCATTTTGGTTAGCATTTAGTTTTTAAACATACACAAATGCACAAATGTCCTGTTAGAAAATAAGAAGGGGAAGAGGCAGACTTTAAAAACAGGTAACTGGGTGAGGTGCTAAGAATTTTTTATTTTTGCCGTTCTATCACATATGCAGAAAATCCCCAGCTCTGTAAAAGCCATATAGTGTTCTTCTGCAGTGTGGAGGGTGAATAGATACAGATTTCTGGCTCAGGCCAGGAATATGGAGGGAGAAGATTCATTCATTCAGGACTGTTATCACATGTCAACAAGAGACGTCACAGGTGCAATTTTAAAAAAATCCAAATCCCCCCCACCCCCTGGTTCTGTTAGTATTGTTAAGTACATGGCAAATATAATATAAGTATCCTCCAATATACTGAAAAAAGTTTGTAGCAGAAATTGTCAATGAAGGAGCTGTCCAGTGGTGGAGGCAAAAAAGCTGTGTTGGGTTTGTGTTAATCTTGCTCTAGAAGCTTTAATTGGCTTTCCACCATTTATGTTTAGTAATTTGGGCAGTGTATATGTAGTCTTGGTTTTACAAGGATGCTTATTGCCAAGGTAGATCAACAGACTTATGCAAGGGCTTATTTGCATAAACCTTGGATTTTGTACTGCTACACTGAATAACTGTATAAATTACTTCATTTGCTTCTTGTTGCATATGGATTTCTTTCAGAAACAGCTAGCTCTTGGTATTGCTGCTGTTCCTCATCAACAGCATTGAATGCTGAAAAGGTTTCCTGTATCCTCTACAAAAGCAGAGACCTGTGGGAATATAGAACATCTCTGACAGAACTAATCGGCCCCAAAGAGAGACCACCAGTCCTGGCTTTCTGGTGCTGAAACTGAAGGAGTTGACAAACTGGGATTAGTTAGTGTGCCTTTAGCAGATTAACGAGTGATCTGCAAACTCCTCAAGATGAACAGCATTGTCCTGCAACTAGATAAAGCACTTAAAGTAGGCTAGGAAGTTGAAGGGCACCCTTGTTGTGACTGGTTCTTGCATGATGGCTATAAGGTTTCAGAGGTGGTCACCATCTGGATCACCTTTGCAGTAGGGACAGACGTTGTATCAGTTGCTACCTAAAATATGCAGTAATTGGGGAGATTGTTCCTCTGTCTGGGAAAGCCGCAAATTTAGGTGCTCTTGTGTGTTTCTTGAGATGCCGCTACACATTTCAGCCCGGTGATGAAGTTTAATGCATGGCTATGGGTCAGTCATTCTCTCAGCCTACTTCACAGGGTTCTTGTGAGGATAAAATATTGGAAAGCTCATGCACGTTATGCTGAGCGCCTTGGAAGAAGGGTACGAAACCAATTTAAAAATAACAAATGGGATGAATTAAAAAATGGCTTGCGGAAGTATTGCTAGAGATTTCCACTTTACGGGATAACTGTTAAGTATCTTACTGAAAGACTTGTGCTTATAAGTCCTGTTAATGTTCTCACCTCTCTTCTTCTAGGCAAAGTTTTCCTATCAAACACATGTTGTAAATTCCACTGGTAATTGCAGAAGTAATAAGTTACTGCAGGCACAACTGCTGAATAGGTTTGAGGTTACAAATGTTTAGTCATGTTCTGCTTAATCTCTCTGTTTCATAGGGTTGCTCTATTCAAAATTGCTGGGAGCAGAACTTGAGCAAAAAATAACTACGCAGCACTTCTTGTTTCCATTTATAATGACATTTATGCATGAGCTGCCAATTCTAGCTATTTTAACAACAGTCTTGTGACTTGAAAAAATAGCAAAAAACCCACACCAAAATCCGGTTCTCATTTGTTTCAGTAGTCATATTCCCTTGGTATGGGGTAAAACATAACAGCAGTGTGATGTAGACTTCAGAACATACAGCCCTGCAGGATCAGACCAGTGGTCCATCTTGTCCAGCATGCTGTCTCACACAGTGGCCAACCAGTTTCTCTGGAGGTCCAACAACAGTTTGGTATATTGGTTAAGAACAGCAGGACTCTAATCTAGAGAACCAGGTTTGCTTCCCCACTCCTCCACATGCAGCCAGCTGGGTGACCTTGGGTCAGTCCAAGTTCTCTCAAGAGCAGTTCTCTCAGAGCTCTCTCAGCCCCACCTGCCTCACAGAGTGTATGTTGCGGGGAGAGGAATGGGAGGTGATTGTAAGCTGCTGTGGGACTCCTTCAGGTAGTGAAGGGCAGGGTATAAAACCCACTCTCTTCCCTTTAGTCACCATGGCTAGTTGCCACTAATAGACCTATCCTCCATGGACTTCTAAGCACTTTAATTAATTTAGGGAGTTGTATGGTGGGGACTTTTTAAAAGCCTGTTTTTGTAACTCAAGCTGCTGCCGTACTGCTCTAATTGCAAACAGTTCTCAGAATATCTATATTGGTCCCATTGACTTGTATAGAGAAATGGAAGGGTCTGGCAGTGCCTGTCCTAAGCAGACTTACACTTCTAAGCCCATTGACTTTAGTGTACTTAGAATGGTGTAACTGTGCTTAGGTTTTACTGTGAGTCATAGGAAGGAGTGCATGAGGGATCCTGTGTGCCCCTGCTCCAGATTCTAGGGACAGCAGGATCTTGGTATATGCATGTCGAAAGTGCTCATCCTTCTCCTTGGCTTTGACTGCTGACTTTTCCTGCTTTCTCCATACAAGTAAATGGAGTGAACGCCTGTCCATCTTCCTCATTGGTCCTGACTGCTGACTCTACAATTGGAGGGGGAGGCACTGATCTGCACTATAGACCTTGGGGACAGCAGTGTCCTGAGCAGGGGCTGAAATTGTTCTCTCATTCCTTTCTCATTCTTGCTTCTTCTGCAGCTGTTTTGTTTGTTGCTTCTTCCATCTTCCTGCTTCCTGTCTGACCCACATGCACTGTAGCCAATTTGTGCGCTGCATCAGAAGTCGCTGGTTGCCTTTGAGAAGTTGTAACTTAGGTACTGACAGGTTCAGTGTACTTCATCAGTGTTTTGTGCAGGACTGGAGCCTTAGACATAAGTAAACATTTATGCACCATGAACCTATACAGTTTAAGTTAAGAATCTTTGAAGGGGTTGTGTGTGACTATCATAGATACTGGGGAAGTAAAAGAATGGTGTAAAAGTAGGATGGAGGACAACTGGCAGCAATGTAAAGAGACTGAGGCATCACGGAAAATAAACGGAAGGTGAGTCAACTTATAAAGTGTTTCTAAGACTTAATCAATATTTATTTAGTAGACAGTTATCCCGCCCTTCTTCCATGGAGCAGAGGGTGACGTAGGTGGTTCTCCTGCCCTTTGTTTTATTCTCAAAGTAGCCCTGTGAAGGAGAGAAAGAACTGACTCAAGGTCATCCATTGAGTTTTTAGGGCATGCCTTACTCTAGCCAGACTCATTCTGAGGTGCACGCTAGCTGTCGCTCGCAACACCACTCAGAAGTGGAGAGACCTATTTCAAAGACCTCTTTTAGTGTAGGTACTAGGCAGAATATTGACAAAATTAAAGAATAGTTGAGAAAAGAAGTGAGTACAAAGAACGGAAATCTGACTGTGCGAGGAAAACTCAGAAGCCCTGGCTACCTATCTGCCTCTGGATCCAATTCAGAGTGTTGGTTATTATCTTTAAAGATCTCACAGGAGTCGGCAGATCCGATGTGTTTTAGCTCTTGGGTGTGTTCACTCCGAATGCTTTTGAATTGGTTCATTTTGTATTTTAATCTGCTCTAATTTTGTTAATTTATGTCTTTGCAACTTGGTTGCCATACTGTGTGCCACCTTGAGTCCAAGGAGATAAGGTGGGAATAAGATGTAAAATTTCTGGAAATTTTGAAGCTCAGAAAAAAAACCCAGTTTTTTCCCGGTGTTTTCCGGAAAAAAACTGGAAATTTTTGGAAAAATTGGGAAAAAAGCTACATTAGCACTTCTTTTTTCTTTTCCAGCTTGAAATCATTCTGTTATTTATTTATTTGTTTGTTTGTTTGTTTGTTTGTTTGTTTGTTTCAATTTATATCCCGCCTAGCCAGCGGACCGGCTCTAGGCGGCTTACAGCATAAAATCAGTCAATTACAAGGTTAAAACATAACATCAAATAAATACACTTTAAAATTACAACGGAACTTTCATCACAATAGCAGCGTCATACCAGCACCAATACCTGCCTCTAGCTTACACCAACCAGGAGGCTGCCACCATGGCGTTTTAGAGATGGCCCTCGTGCCATCTCCTGAGGGCCATTCCCCCCGGCGGCGGCCCCAAACGCCTGGCGGAAGAGCTCCGCTTTGCAGGCCCTGCGGAACTGTAAAAGGTCCCGCAGGGCCCTGATGTTCTCTGGGAGCTCATTCCACCAGTGGGGGGCCGCCACCGAGAAGGCCCTGTTTCTGGTGGCTGCTAGCCTCACCTCCTTCAGGCCCGGAAGGGTCAGGTGATGTTGGCTGCCCGACCGCAGTGCTCTTTGGGGTATATATGGGGAAAGGCGGTCCCTTAGGTAGGCAGGCCCCAGGCCATATAGGGCTTTAAAGGTTAAAACCAGCACCTTGAACCGGATCCGGTACGCTATAGGCAGCCAGTGCAGCGCCCTCAGCACAGGCTGGATGTGGTCCCTCACTGAGAGTCCCATCAGCAGCCTGGCTGCGGCATTCTGCACTAGCTGCAGCCTCCGGAGCTGAGTCAAGGGCAGCCCCATGTAGAGAGCATTGCAGTAGTCTAGCCTTGAGGTGACCATAGCATGGATCACAGTCGCCAGGTCATTGTGTTCGAGGAAGGGAACCAACTGCCTAATCAGCCGTAGATGATAAAAGGCTGCTTTGGCAGTGGCTGCTACCTGGGCCTCCATAGTCAAGGAGGCATCCAGGAGCACTCCCAAACTCCGGACCCGCGGCGCTGGCACCAATGGAGCCCCCCCACAGGCCGGTAGTGGGATACCCACCCCCGGTCCACTCCGACTCAGGCAAAGGACCTCCGTCTTCGTTGGATTCATTTTCAGACGACTCAGCTTGAGCCAGCCCGCTACGTCCTCAAGCGCCCGCTCCAGGTCATCCAGGGTGGCCCCGGACCGGCCGCCCAACAACAGATATAGCTGGGTGTCATCCGCATACTGATGACAACCCAGCTTATGCCTCCGGGCAATCTGGGCGAGAGGGCGCATGTAGATGTTAAACAACATGGGAGATAACACCGCCCCCTGAGGCACACCACATACAAGTGGGTGCCTCCGGGACACGTGTTCCCCAAGCGCCACTCTCTGTCCCCGACCTTGGAGAAAGGAGACGAGCCACTGTAAGGCAAGCCCCTGAACCCCTATGTCGGCAAGGCGGTGGATCAGTAACTGGTGGTCAACCGTGTCGAACGCAGCCGACAGATCTAACAACACCAGTACCGCCGTTCCGCCCTGATCCAGATGCCGCCGGAGGTCGTCTGTGAGAGCGACCAGTGCCGTTTCCGTCCCATGACCCGGCCGGAAGCCAGACTGAAACGGGTCAAGCACAGAGGTGTCATCCAGGAAACTCTGCAGCTGAATCGCCACCGCCCTCTCCAAAATCTTGCCCAAATAGGGCAAGTTGGAAACCGGCCGATAGTTGGCCAATTCGGCCGGATCCAATGTTGGTTTTTTCAGGAGGGGGCGGACCATCGCTTCCTTGAGTACTCCAGGGAACAGTCCCTCCTGGAGGGACTTGTTGACAATCTCCCTGAGAGCACCTCGTAACCCCTCCCGGCCGGCTTTTACCAGCCACGAAGGGCACGGATCAAGGCTGCATGAGGTTGGGCGTACAGCAGAGAGTAAACTGTCAACCTCCTCAAAGTCGAGTGGGCTGAAGGAATCCAGAATGGAACTAGAAGACGTGCATGGAGCCTCAAGTTCACATACTGTCTCAACTGTGGCGGGGAGGTCACGGCGGAGCGACAAGATTTTGTCTGCAAAATAGCTCGCAAAAGCCTCACAGCCAATATCCAATTCCCTATCATTTACTCTGCCTTGTGGCAGTTCTGTTAAAGACCGAATAGTTCTAAATAATTGTGCCGGGCGTGAGCTTGCAGACGCAATCGTGGCCGCGTAGAACTGTCTCTTTGCAGCCTTGACTGCCATCTCATAGGATCTCATAAACGTCCTATAGGATGCTCTTGCCGCTTCGAACATAAAATATGTTCATTTTATGTTCATAAGAACATAAAATATGACTATGGACAATTTTACTTGGCATGAAATTATCACAACTAGCATATTAAAAATACAGTGTATCCAAACAATTATTACGAACAGAATTTACTTTTTAAATAATATTTATTTGTAATTGTAACAAATGGAGCAACAATCTTCTGAACTGTTTACTATTTTATGTGGAACAGACAAAAAAACTCCACAAAACAATTTTTAAAAACCCAGAAGTAACATTCATATTTCCTCTCCACAGTATTATATAAAAAATAAAAAACCATTCACATAAAAAGAATTGAAGGGGGGAGAAGTGTATAGAAGGAAGTGTGGGACTAAATTTCAATGAATGGGCATGAAATTTAATCAGAATCATTTTCTGAGCTGTAATTATCAGTTTCAGTCTCTGCTTCTGCAGCTACTCTGTTGTGTCTGTCATTATTACAGTTATTATGGACCTCTAAAAACTATACTTTCAGGTCCTTTTTGTTGCTCTGTATTTTCTTCCAATGCTTTGAGGCCTAATGAAGCCTGAGTGCCAGTATACTCACCCGCAAGCAAAAACAACCCTTTTTCTTTTCTTGTGACAATAGCACCTCCTAAAGGAACAAATGCATCTTGTTCTTGCATTGGAGAGTTCAGTTTGTAACCTAGGACTTGCTTGTCCTCAGTGCACAGAAATTAGGTTAATCTGATACCATACATATTTTTTCAGAAATAATTTGGCAAATATTTGAACACCTTGTCCTAAATATTTTATTCATCATGTTAAAATAAAATGTTCCATAATCAATTTTTTTTCTTTTTTCTATTTTTCAATTTTTTTGAACCCCCCCCCCCCCAAGAAAAAAAAAAGGCTTCTGGGAAAAAATGGAAAAAACCTAGTTTTTTACCGAATTTTTCTGGGCCTTCACATCTTTAGGTGGGATAGCAATAAAAAAATAAACAAAACCTTTTTGAAGCTTCTATGGAATATTACATCTAATATTCTGTAATATTCTGTGTAATGTTCTGATTATGTCTGGGGATGGCTGTTGTAACTACTACAATCCATTACTGAGTGATATAATTTAAACCAAAGCAACTTAAATACTGGCTTAAATCAGCCTCCTTTTTTTCTTGGCAATTTAAACCAGGTTTCCCAAAGAATGTTTGATAGTTTGTTACTCTAACCCTTAAAATATGGGAATTTGCATTTATTTTTTCCTCTTTTTTAAATTTATATCTTGCCCTCCCTGCCGAAGCAGGCTCAGGACAGCTTACATTAAAAAACAGATAAAACAGAAAATTAAATAAAATATACATATAAATGTTAAAAACACTCCATAAAGTGCTATTGCAGATCATATGGCAATGGCGAGGCATTAGTAGCATCAACATAAGAGTACAGTCAGCTGACATCTCAGTCTGGGCCATATTGGCGGAGCACAGGCTGTTAGTGGTGGTATTAATATTGGGGCCAGAGCCTCAGTTTGTTAGGTGCGGCTCACTAGTCAAAGGCCTGGTGGAAGAGCTCTGTCTTATAGGCCCTGAAGAACTGTAAAAGGTCCTGCTGGGCCTTGATGTCTTCCAGGAGCGCATTCCACCAGTATGGAGCAGACAATGAGAAGGCCCTGGCCCTTGTCGAAGCCAGCTTGGCTTCTCTGGGGTCTGGGAGGGCCAAACAATTTTGGGACCCTGATCATAGTGCTCTCTGGGGAATAAATTTAAAACATTTGTTAGCTACCTTTCATCCGTTATGGAACTCAAGGTGACTTACTACATAGATAAAACACATATAAAATACAAATCAAGGAGGGTTCCAGTGATAATGCTTCCTGCTGCTTCTCTTGTGTAAGTCTCTTGCCTTGCCCTAATTGCGCTCCAGAAATACAAAGTCCCTGTTCATGTGACCAGAGCATGGGCAGTGCATACATATGGAGGGAAAGGGTTGGGTGGGGTTGCAGAAGCTAGCCCTGCTCTATGTATGTTCATTCTCAATCTCTGTGAATATACAGTCTGCATATAGGTTTGGGAAGTCTGCAGAAAGTGGGTTCATGGTTGTGCAGAGAAGGTTTATACAAGTTCCCGTTCGCTGGGAGGGCGGGATAGAAGTATGAAATAATAAATAAATAAATATAGGGACGTTGAATACATCCTAGAAAACTTGTGTGGGCCAGGAGTGATGTTTGCTGCTCTGATCCTATTCTTGCCGATGTACATTCACTGTACACTCTTCAGTTTTCTGAGAAAAGCTAACTTTATTACAACACTCTTGTTCATTGTATGCCTTGTGTCTTTGATATCATGCCAAACCATGGTTTGGTGTGAAGTGAATGACCTCTGTGTGATATGCTTCCTTTTCCTATGGTGCGCTCACCAATGTGTTTTGGAACAACACACAGTTTTCCATTATATTCAAACTGGCGAACTATCACTTGCACTTCCCTTCCAATCAGGATTGTGAAGTCTGATCAAAACAAGTTTGGAGAAGAAGCACAAACCATAGTTTGTGGGTTTGGATGTAGCAGCAAGCTATTATATTTTTTTGTGCTTAAATGGAAGGTACTTGTAGGCTTGCGATTTATGCTCCTTCACAGGTCAATCTCCACTCTCGAGAAATTGAGGATCGAGGGGGGGAAATGGCTAGAAAATGGCCTCTTAAAGTGACTCTAGGAATTTCCCTGTGTGTCTGCAATCTTTACCATACAAATTAGGGGAAATTGCCAGAGCATCACCCAGAAGTGACATCCCATCCTCCCAAACTCTGCCCTCCCCAGGCACCTTCCTCAAAATGTCTTGGCATTTGCCAAAGCTGTGCTGACAGCCCTAAGTGCTAGTGAACGCTGAGCTTGCCAGGGAGGAGCATGAGCAGTGGGTCAATTTACATACTGCCAAACCATGGCTTGCTGTTTTGCCCTGGAACAACAGGTGGGTGCCTAGAGACAACTAGGTGCTCAGAACATTCCGGAAGGAAGGTGTGGCATCCTTCTTATTGGGGAGACTGTTTTTCCTTTAAAACACACTTTGTTCACATAAACTTGGTAGATTACTGCTGCCACCAGGAATTAAAAATTCAAAATTTCTCTATTTATGGTAGAATGACCCTGTGTCTACGTACTTCAGAGGACTATGTGGCCCTGAGGAAGGACTGTTCTGACTGCTGGGATAAGTTTAAATAAATAATGATTTATTTATAAAGGAATAAAATATTCTAGGTATTTTGAACTGGTGTTGAAGAAAAGAATGTATAAATATAACTGATAAAGCTGGGCATCACTCACTGTCTCTAAAAGTACCCAAACTCCACTCTGACAAGCCTTAGCCACTCAGGCTAAACACTGCCCCTCTTAGCCACACAGGCTAAACTGTTTGTCTTAGCCACACAGGGTAGACTCCAACTGCTGCTTCTGCCATACAGGCTAAAAGCTTCCTTTCCTCCTCTCTCTAAAACACACAGAATCTCCTCCGAGACACCTCTTCTCCCATATTCTATCTTATCAGCCAATGACATCACATTCATCTCCCTCTATCACTCTCCTTACATTACTGCAGTCAAACTAAACATTTAAAGAAATACACACACCAAAACATGAAATCATTACAGAAGGGCTGGTAGTTTACTAGGGATAGCGCACTTTAGTTTTCATCAAATAAAAAGAAGAAAAAAGAGATTGGATTTATAGCCCGCCCTTCATTTTTAATCTCAGAGCGGCTTACAAACTCTTCTCCCTTCCCCTCCCCACAACAGACACCCTGTGAGGTAGGTGGGGCTGAGAGAGCTCTGAGACAACTGTCCTTGAAAGAACAGCTGGTACATAGCTATGGCTTGCCCAAGGTCATCCAGCAGGTACAAGTGGAGGAGTGGGGAATCAAACCCGGTTCTCCCAGATTAGAGTCCGCACATTTAACCACTACACCAAAATGTCCTTGTTTGTATGTAGGAAATGAATATTCATAACTTGACAACTGAGTGCATTGTAGAGCGTAGGTAGTTAAAGAATATAAAACAGGACAATAAAAGATCCCTCAAGTGGGCACAGTAAATAATATCCTAGTGATATGCAGGATGACCTCTCCTGGAGACTGGGGCTGGATCCTAGAAACTGTGCCAGTCTTTGGTATTAGACACATTAGAACAGTATTGTGTGTGTGTTTAGTTTGCAAAGCAGAGCAGTCTGTAACTCCTCATTGTGATTTTAAATTTGTGGTCTTCTGTGTATTTTTATAATTGTTGTTTCATTTACATTGTAAGCTCTTTTGAGTTCTGCTAGGTTGAACGGTTACTAATAAATGTTTTAAACAAAATAGATTAGTTAATTGTTAAGAGCCATTGATTCAGTTTTATTAACTTGCTTGTATTTGAATATTAGACTATTTTTAAGAGAAAGCTACAATATTCCACATTTTTAAACAACTCCACCTCATGCTGGGCTGCTGTCTGGATATAGAGTAGTACTTGGGAATATAGGAACTGACCATTCCTACAGTAGGTTGTAGGAGTTGGGATTTGATGACTCAACACGGTCAAACTTTGTGAGCATATGACAAGATAAAATAGAACTGTCAAGTCCCCATGGCTCCAGCAGTTCCCTGAGCACTGAGATAAGCTCTCTAAAGATCTAGTATATTTTTGCAACCGTGTTTTATCTGAAGGACTGATTCACAAGACCACTTTGTTGCGATACTGCAACAAATTGATATAGTCACAATTGAGAGAAAGGCTGAGTGACATCTTCCTGGAAATGTACGTCTATTGGGGACAGATCTTGGCAGAGGATTATCTTTTCTTTATGCAGGGCTTAGTAGCCTAGATAGCTCAGTCACGTACTCCCCGTTATATTAGAGTGAACTGTCTGATAGGTTCCACATATCTCGAAAGAAGATGCTTGAAAAAACCCTCCGTGCCATGAGAGTGTACAAATCAATACACTTTTTCTCTGTGTTGCTGTTACTACCTCTTGTTCCAGAAGTGCCTGTTGAGCAGTCATATTTATAAACATTTCAAACCCTCCAGGCGGGATTTTAAGTAGGTTGCAATAATTCACTTAAGAACAAGGGCAAGAAGGCAGAGTTATTGTGCTGGGAGGAGAAATGTGCCAATAGTTAATGCTGGCCGTTTGCTGTAAATGCTGGACTAGTATTGGCAGTTGTTGCTGTATTGGCCTCAGCTGCAGGAGGTGTTCTGTTGGGGTGAAAACAGCATTCTTCCTTGCTGCAGGCTAATCGCTTGGGCAATTAGCCTTTCTTGCCAGGTAAGTGGCCGCTGTATTTACTGCTTCGGTTGGCATCTTTATTATTGTTGTTTTAAATTTTCTTCTGCTTACCTTTCTCTTGAAATGTTCCATCATTGCATTTCAGCTAAGCTGTGGCATGGGATCAGGACTCCTGCCCGCTTCTGCATTAGTTGCTGCTTTAGGCACTGGTAGCATCAGCAGCATATCTTGCTTCCAGAGCTGCACATTACCCAGGGAAATCTGCCCTAAATCAAGATTTAGCATATGGTGAGGTCTCCCCAACAGTTTTTTTTTTTGGGGGGGCTTTTTATTTTGATAATTAACTTTTTCCTCCTTAAAGCATGCTTTTCTTGCTTGCTCTGGGCTACGTTGGCTGCTGCCGTTCTGTGCTTGCATCTTTTGAGAAGGAAGTCCATGTAGCTTGCAGGAAATCTTGCCCCAGCTGCACTTGCAAGAGTTCCTTTGTGCCCTAGCCCTGCTATTTCGGATCGCATTGCATGTCCTTCTGATCTTCAGAAGCAAACCGAAACCAGGTGGTGCTGTGAAGTCCCAATACGTTGATAGAACTACATGGGAGGAAGAGTGCCATGCTAAGATGCCTGGCCTGCCAAGGGGCGCTTTGTGAGGTTGGGTTGACCTGCTCCGAGGCTGGTTGCTGTCTCGTTTGTGCGCTTGAGAAATGGATTGCAAAGACGACAGCCACTTCTGTGTTTCCATTTCTGGGTGCTGTCAGGTGAAAGTGAGGGGGAAATTGAGAATGGAGACACAACAGCTGTGCTCCAACAGTGTTCTTTATCTGGCTATGTATACTCTTTCTGCAGTGGGTCTGTCTCTACTTGCATGGAGGCATCTTTGAGGAGCCGGGGGGGGGGTGTGTGTGAAGGGAAGAGCAAAGGAAGCAAGCTAGGGCTGCAAGTAAGCAGGCAAGCTGCAAGTTACGGGCACCAGACTCAACCAATTCAGAGGTAGGAGTTTGAAAGCTTGGTTCCCCTCCCTTCTTTACTCTCTTCTTTAGGGAAAAGTTCATTTGAGGTTGCCGGTGGTTTGTCAGCAGTTTTGCTAGCCAATGCCGTGCCTCGACCTTTAGCAGCTCTTGCATATTTTAAGCATTCCTCTCCCTTGTCCTGACACATTTTGACAAATCCTCTGCTTTTTCTCCACCGCTTTGCCAATAACGAGCCCTTTCTTCCTGCCAGAAGCTTGACTCACAATCTCGTCATTTCTTATCATCTTGCTCTGCCATATCCCACCTCTCCTCAGTGTTTTGATTGGCTTCCCTCACATCTAATGTGTATTTCTGGCTTTCAGATCTCCTTATCTTCTGGCCGTCCCCACCCTTTTGGCTCTGAATTAAACTGAAAAGCCAGGTTGGGTAAAGTCGGTCGCCAGCTTTTTAGGCTATGGGTTTTGTAGCTTCCAGGCTTTAGCTGTGTAGCTAGTTAAGCTGTGAAGCTTGACATAGGTATATGAAATATTTTAAGTTTCTGATAGTACCATCCCAAGGAGAAAAAGTCAAACGAAATTTGTGGCACAGCTATCCATCTTGATCCTACAAAGAGTTATACCCTTCCAAGTCCATTAACATCAATGGGCTTAGAGTACAACTATTCAGAATTGCAGTGCTTTGGCAGTTCTTTGAACTGATCTCAGAACAGTGTTAAATATGTTGTTGAGTTCCAGTATGTTGTATCCACTTGCTGGATTTGGACAATATACTAGTGGACAGATTTATTTCATTTTTATACCTGCAGGCTCGCTATTAGGTCTGAGAACTCTTGTATTTCTGCCAGGGAATAGGGGAGGGGAGAGGAGTGGGGGAGAGAACACACACATGTTGTTTGGTTTCTGGCTGGGAAACCATGACAGACTACTGGGTCTGCTGCATCTTCTCATTAAGCTTGTTTTCACTCACCAAATGTGGCCAGATAATTATCTTGCATATCATTCTGGAGTTGCCAGTGGTGCTTCTTCTTTTTTTTTGGTAGCACTGATATGGAGTACTAATTTTTAGTGGAGGTGCAGACTCATTTCTCCACTCCACTGCTGTCAGTTTCCTCTTTGCAAAATGAAATCGACAGTAATAGAGTGTTCTGGCACATCTTTTATAAGGTCATTCTGCAAAATTCTGTAAGGAGGTAATTGGAAAGTCTGGTGCAATCTTCAGATGTAGAACAGAAAACAGAAACTCAACCTGTTCTTGAATCTTTTTTTAAAAAGATGACATTCTGAAGATTTTTTTTTACATATTACATAGGTTGTGGTGGTTATGGGGAATACAGACATTTGCAGTATAAATCTACTTGCACTTTCTTGTTTTTTATTAGGAGTTAACGTGGGGTTAAAAGCCTCTCAGTCAGAAATATCTAGGACAGGTGGAGAAGCCTCTATTCATGTGGGAAAAATACACACACAGACATATGTAATTCTCAACTTGGCCCCATCTGTAGATACTTAAATCTGAATGCTGGGGCCATGGACAGACAAGACGGATTTTCCCACAAGCCTGAGAAATGCCCTGGGTGCGCAGGAAAATTAAAACAACAACAACAAAAACACTGGGAGCTTAACCTCCCTCCCCCAATAGTAGAAGCAACACCTGTAGCTTTAAGAAAGAAATGCCCTCTGAGACCTCAGGGGCCATTGCTAAGCAACTGCAACAGTATCTAGCCTTTGTTTCTGTCAGTAAAAGGCGGGGGCAGGGATGCTTCCGGGGTTGTTTTAGCCTTTGAGGGAGGACTCATTGAGGCCAAGCCTGGCAGCAGCCACTAGACAATGCTACTATGTGACTTCCATGATTAACCCAGGCAGCTAACACATGAAAGCTGGCGTGGTGTAATGGATGGAGTTTTACACTAGGATGTGGGAGACCCAGAATCAAGTCCCACTCTGCTGTAGAAGCTCACTGGGTGACCATGGGCCAGTCATACACTCTTAACTCACATGCCTGTTGTGGGGGAAAGTGGAGGAGAGGAAAATGGTGTCAACTGTTTTGGGTCCCCATTGTGGAGGAAAGTGGAGTATAAATGAAATAAATAGCTGAAGACAGACCCCCACCTGCAATATGGGGATAAAAATACTGTCCCGCTTTACCAGGTTTATTGTAAAGATTATCCTTTGAGTGTATGTTGGATTGCCGACCTCCAGGTGGTAGCTGGAGATCTCCAGTTATTACAACTGTTCTCCAGGCAACAGAGATGAGTTCACCTGAAGAAAATGCCTGCTTTGGAGGGGGGACTCTATGGTATTGTAGCCCATTGAAGCCTCTCCCCTCCCCAAACCCCATCCTCCTCAGGTTCCGCCCCCAAAATCTCCAGGTATTTCCCAGCCTGGAGCTGGCAACCCTATATGTGTGACAGAAAGGAGGTATATAACTATTTTAAATAAAGAAATTACTAAGATAATGGCATGGTTTGTGCTCAAGAGGCTATTCTGGACTGGGGATTGGAATTTAAGTAAATTGGAACAGTCCAGAAGGGCACCATTATACTGAAATAAAATGTAATCCATGACAATGATTATATTGGCATAATCTGTTCTTTCTGCGTTGTCTTATACCTTATATATTGTCTTATATCCACTTTTATGTGTTGTTTATTGGGTACTTTGCCTTAGTTTACTGTTTGCATTGTTCGCAAATTGTGTAATCCAATTGTATTGCATTGTTCATTGGTTGTCTTTTGTTGTTTGTCTACACTGAGAGCCAGTTTGGTGTAGTGGTTAACTGCGCAGACTCTAATCTGGGAGAACCGGATTTGATACCCCACTCCTCCACTTGCACCTGCTGGATGACCTTGGGCAAGCCATAGCTCTGCACCAGCTGTTCTCTCAAGGACAGTTGTCTCAGAGCTCTCTCAGCCCCACCTACCTCACAGGGTGTCTGTTGTGGGGAGGGGAAAGGAAAGGAGTTTGTAAGCCGCTCTGAGACTCCCAAGTGAGTGAAGGGCGGGGTATAAATCCAATCTCTTCTTCTTCTTCTTCTTCTACTACTGTCTTTTGGGAGGGAGGTATTTTTCCTGTAATCTGTGATGAGTCTCAGTGACAGAGGGGGACTGTAAACAAAGTAAATAGATTCTACAAATTATAATGCTAAACCATGATTTGTCTCTATAAGAACGAGTGTGGGACGGACCTGAGCTCGTTCATTCTCTTCTCTCTTAGTGCACCACAAACAATTTGCTTCCTAATTTGCATCACACCGTAGTTTGCCATCACCTCTGAGCTGGCTGGTTGTGGTTCATGTTTGGCTGCAAACCAGGATTACAAACTGTAGGGGGTTTTTTCTTGCTAGCCATACAGATTTTCAGTACCGGTTTGGATGTAATAGCAAAGTGTGCTTAGTTGGAAATTACATTTTAGCTCCCAGTATGCCAAGGGAGAATGAGAATTAGAGACTACTTTATGGTACATTCATTCATATGGCACCAAACCGCAGTTTAGCATTATGTCTAACCCAGGCCTTGATCAATTTTCTTTGGCTTTAGGAGCCAGTCCAAAAATGTAATGTTACTTTTCAACCATCAGTGTTGTAATGACCATATTTTTAAACTATTACTACCATCAAACCTAATCGTGACCCTTTCACAGTTTCTTGTAATTTTATTAAAGCTGTGATAAAGCTATTGTAGTATATAAATAATTATAGGGCTAACATTGGTTGCTGTCATCGCAACAGGTTCTCATAATTGGGTTATTAGTTTAAAAAGCTTAAAACATTCTGATGCAAAATGATTGCAGTTACACTGAGAAATCCCGGGACACACTATAATAAAATCATTGGTGAAAGTTTTTTTCTAGGCACGATGATGACTTGTCTCCCGTGGTCTAAACCATGCCACCTCTCGTGGAGTGCTCTAAACAATCAAAAGTGCTAGTCAAATGTTATTACTAGATAATTAACTATGGTTTGTCACTGCATCTTAGAGACAGGCTGGCTGCTGTGTAAAAGCAACCAGGTTTACGGGGGGGGGGGGGAACTTCCTTTAAAAACAAAACCTAATACGGGCAGAAAATCCTTTAAAAAGCCCATAATGACATGGCTTGGGGCAAAACTGCAAAAACTGAACTGCTGCAGTTGGGCGTTTTGGGTTGCCATGGCAACAAAACATAGCGTGCAAACACTACGACTGGCCAGGAAAAGGATAAGGAGGTGGTGGTGGTGGTGGCAGTGAAGGGGGCCAGCAAGACCAGACTGTGAGCTGGACCCTGCAGCAGGGGGAGGAAAGCCACAAGTGGAGCTGGCAGGAGCAGGGAAGTGACCCAGTGATGGTGACCCAGAGGTGGAAATTAGGGTTTTCTCTCCTCATAAGTCCTTTTGGGGCTTCCTGTTGCTGTTTTCCTTGCAAACGTGTTTTCGGAAAAGTAAAAATGGAAAACAAATGGAATACAGTCACATAGTTCCCTTTCCACATGCCAACGTATTAGTAATTGAGACTTCCTTAAAAATATCCAGATGGCTGTAGTTTGAAATTCATATGCTTTCTTCGTGTAACAGCAGCAAACAGCCTAGACCAGTGATACCCATTCAGTGGCTCTTTGGCATGACACCTGTGGCTCTTCTGAGCACTGTTCCCCAGTGTGGCACCTGTTCCATGTTTTGGGAAAGTGGGCAGGGTCTTTGCCCACTGGGGTTGTGGCTGGTAGTTGGTTCACACCTTAAAAGAGCTGCTGCTGGAGGAACACGGAATCTGCAGACCTCCCTGTGGTGTAGGTTTAATGCCAGGAATGGAAGTAAATGTGGCTCTTTTGTTTGAGTGTATTTGAGCATGTGGCTTTTTGCAAGTCTCAGAGTGAGTACTGCTGGCCCGGAATACCTCTTGCTCTGTTTACCCCCGTGTAATATTCTGTTATGGAAAAAATTATTCAGATATGAGATTTTCCATGATGAGAGATAAACAGTGCTTTTTTAGAAAATGAACAATATTTTTTAGGCAATAAAACACTGAGCGATCTTGGATCTTGAACACCATTGCCACTCCTTAGACTGATAGCTAGTTCTTGACTTTCCTCTTTATAAGGTTTGCTACCTCACTTCAGTAGTTACATTGCAGTCTGTTCTGCATCTTTCTTTCCCCCATCCTTAAAAGTACATTTTGGGGGGGGGGGGGTCAAGCTGGATTTGAACCTCTGTGTAGTTTTCATTCCATTGTCTCACTCCAAAGGAGAGTAAAATTCAGCCCCCCCCCCCAATTGAAGACACCACTTCCACACGGCCCGGATTAAACAAACTGAGAGTCCACCAGTATCGGAGACTGTGCAATAACTGCTGCAATCTGTTTTAAATTCCTTGTTCTAATGTTTTAATTAACTATTTACTATTGTGTGTTTTTTGTGATGCTGAATGGCTAATTATTTGTTGTGATCCGCTCTGAGCCCGTTCGCAGGGAGGGCAGAATATAAATTTGAAAAATAAATAAAACGTTGCACTGAGTTCGTACATCTTTCTCGGAAACAAGTGTCCTAACGGCACCATGTGCCTAACCCCCTTCCCACATACGTGAATGTTACTGGCCATTAGAGTTGCCGACAGCCAGTAGATGTTGTTGATTTTGGATGGACAAACTGTCCTTACCCTAAGCTATTGCTAATCCTGATTAATAGTTTTCAACGTATTGTCTGATTTGCGCAGCTTTTTGTGATTGATTTTCCCTCCCGAATCCCCAGCACCACTGATTAAAAATCACAAGTCAGTCCTGGGTTTCTACTATTCTGTTTCAAAGAAGTGGCTAGGAGGCTCAGTTATTGGCTTCTCATTTTAGTGTTATGGGCCTTATTCACCAGTGAGGGTTAAGTAACATGCAGATTTTCTCAACTTTTATCACGCATCTCATTAGTGTAGGCCAGGGGTCTCCAGCCTGTGGGTACTATGGTGCCTGTTGACAGAGCCAGTTTGGTGTAGTGGTTAAGTGCGCGGACTCTAATCTGGGAGAACCGGGTTTGATTCCCCACTCCTCCACTTGCACCTGGCTGGATGACCTTGGGCAAGCCATAGCTCTGTACCAGCTGTTCCCTCAAGGACAGCTTGGGAAAGCGCTCTCTCAGCCCCACCTACCTCACAGGGTGTCTGTTGTGGGGAGGGGAAGGGAAAAGGAGTTTGTAAGCCGCTCTGAGACTCCCTTGGGGAGTGAAGGGCGGGGTATAAATCCAATCTCCTCTTCTTCTTCTTCTTCTTTCCTGGTACCCGCCAAGTGGTATTTAGAAAGTGGGCTGGACCAAGTAACTCATAGGGCTTCTGATTGGCCTTTGGAGATCTGATTGACTGTACAGATCTTTGAAAAGTTGCTTTGGGTAGCAGCTGCCGCCATCGCACAAGGATGTCTGACGTCCCAGCAGGTGAACTGTGTGTGCACAAGAAAATATCTTTAGACAATAGGTTCATTTTAAAAGGCATCCTGTTAAACAGAGCTTCTGCCTGAAATGTTGAAGAGTTAACTGTGTTAGAGTTATGTATGACCTCACTTCCTGACATTTTATGATTGGCTCCACCAGCTGTGACATCTGGCTTGTCATTTTGCCAGATTCCGAAGGTCCTTGTAGGATCAGAAAGGTTGGGGACACCCGGTTTACGCATTAAGAAATCTCAAAGCTGGTGAAAGTTGATTTTTATGTGGGTCAGTTTTCAAAGGCTCATGTCAGGCATACATAGTGCTGGGGGGAGGGGGGCGTTATTTTCCCTTTTGCTGATGTACTACTTTCCTTCCCTTCAAGTTGGGTTTGAAGACTATGGACCAGATTGTGATAGCATGAGGATAACAGCGTTCTTGGACATTCCAGGGCAGGATAACTTGGCTCCACTTGCGCGTCTGGAAAAATATGCTTTTAGCGATAATATATTCAACAGGTAACAAATATAACTGCAAATAATTATGCTGATGTCATTGTGCTGTCAATGTTTCTCACCTTTTCATAGATAGAAGTTCCGTGTGGGCAGATTTTTTATCACAGGTTCTAATCACAGTTTTTGTTATATGTTTAATAATGCTGAGAAGAATTTTTTCAATTTAAAAAGTCATATACTTGATAGTTCTGTTCTGCAGGCTAGAGACCACATGTTTGGGAAAGGGTGGGGAAGCTCTACTGTTTCTTGCTCGCATCAGACTATGTCTTTCTCTTGTTTCTCCCTCCCCGCAACATGGACACTTGACTTTCTCCTTTATCGTCTTCCTTTAGCTTGCTGTTATAATTCAGAAGGGGTAGAGCAATGCTAGTGACTACTGCTTTGTGAGCTGGAGTTAGGGTTGCCAGCCTCCAGGTGGGGCCTGGAGGTCTCCCAGAATTACAACTGGGAGGTTTCCCAGAATTACAACTGAGATCAGGACCCCTGGAGAAAATGGCTGCTTTGGAGGGTGGTATCTATGGCATTAGACCCTCCTGAAGTCCCTCTCCTAGTAAAGCCCTGTCCTCCCCAGGCTCCCCCCCAATCTCCAGGAATTTCCCAACCTGGAGTTGGCAACCCTATCTGGGGTGAGGTTGGGAGTGGGCTTAATTGAGAGCTTTCATATGTCAGCAGAGCCCCTGGGAGACTTTCCACATAGCCAAGGGGATGCAGCAGGATTTATTGTACTATTGTTGCTGATATATATGAAGATCATGGGGGTGGATCTAGTTAACCCATATGCTGCACAGTGCTAGACATTTGGATGGCTTGGTGGAAGCTGAACCTTGCCCTTAGCACTTCTGGTTAGATCAGCAGTTTTCAAGTAGCATCTTCTTTGTTGACTCAACGCAAGTCGGGGACTGAGTTTAGCAGACCTGTCCTTTGCTTACATCATGGCAATAGGTGTAGGAACTAACATGAAAGGTGCAGTACACAGAAATAGGGAAGAAGGATCTCCACATTGTCACCACCACCACATGAACACTCGAACCACTGCTGCCGTTGACTCCGCTGCTGAGATGTTAAGGGCAAAGGGGTTTCTCGCTACCATCACAATTGCAGCCATATTGCTGCCCTCAGTGAGCTGATGGATGAGAGCCCCATGACTCCACATTGAACTGGCTCCCACACTTGCAGTACTGATGTAGCAATTGAACAAGGGATGACAGAGCTGATGTGAGTGTGGAATAATCATTCCCTCTTTGCTCTAGTGCTGTTAGCTTCATAGCTAATAGTGGATCCGTTCAAAGTATGGTTTGGAGGACAGGAAATGTTCCCTCTTGCTTACACACTACCCATTCCATTTCTGGGTTGCTCTAACCTGCATTTGCCAAATCAGGCCAGCAGTAGTTAGAGACAACCTCCAAGCCATATTGTGTATTACCTGATGTGGACATCATGGTGAACCATGGCTAAGAACATTCTAGAAATCAAGGGTGTAATTGGTGCCTGTGAGTCCCTTGCACAGTCATCTTCTTTCATACCGAATGTGTATCTTTACTGCTCCTCAGTACAGCATGCTCCTCTGCATAAATCCACACCTCCTCAAGTTCTTCTGGAGCATAACCAGAGGTAGAGTTGTACATACATTGTGTTTTCATCTTGACATGTCTTTGAGACTTCATTGTAACTTCTCTTGGGTATGTCAGCATATAAAAAAGCACCTTTACATCTTTCTGAACAGGGAAAAGTGAGGAACAAAGCTTATGTAACTGGACTTTTGCCACCTTATTTATTTATTTAATTTCTAAGCCGCTCTCCCTGCATTCGCAGGCTCAGAGCGGCGTACAAGACCTGGCGCACCAGGATTCAATAAACAGAATAAATATTTAAAACAGTATAAAACATTTCATTAAAAACACAACAATAGACAATAAACAATATAACGTGCTCAACAATCAGAACTCCAAACTCCGGATCTCAGATGGCGACTATCTGATCGCACCGGTGCCCCCTCCCAGCCGCAGATAGCACAGCGGCCATCAGGCCGATTAATAGATGGTACAGTCAGGCATTAATAGATGTTCTATGGCGATGGGGGGGGGGGAGGCAAGAGTAGTGGTCCCTACTCGTATGCCTGGCGGAAGAGCTCCGTCTTACAGGCCCTGCGGAACTGTACCAAGTCCCGCAGGGCCCTGATCTCTTCCGGGAGCTCATTCCACCAGGTCCACCTTAATCTGCAAACTACAAGTATGGGGCACAAATAGAAATATAACAATCCTGATTATCCAGACTTCTCAGGTTCCCCACCCCTTCAACTAAATCAGGCTGTACTGTGTTTGTATCTTGCTCACAGTGTCTGAATTAACTTAAACAAAATAAAATCCAGAAAGAATATGTTAAATTATCCTTTTTTGGTTACAGGCAAATCATTGCCAGAGGTCTACTTGATGTCTTTCGAGATTTCAGTCATAATGACGAAGATTACTTGACGGTAATGGCAATAGTGGTCAGGCTGTCAGAAGATACAGGTGAGATTTTCAGTTTTAATTACTGTTAATTTGTATTATAGCAGGTAGGTGAGGGAAAGCCATATGTTTGCCTTTTTGTCCCGAAAGGCTTTCTGGGTGATAAAGTTAAGAACTCTTCTGTAAAGATTTGAAATGGGTATTTTGATATAAAGTTAGTTGCAGGGTCAGAAGTGCTACATTTGTTAATGTTAGACTTCTTAAATCCGATAGATTTCCCGTTTCTCTTTCTCCCCTCCGGTCTGAATGGTTAGAACTCACTGCCTTGCCCTGCACAGCCCAGCCATTCAGCCCGTATAATTTTGGCTTCCCTGCTGTCATCTTTCTGTCACATCTGCCTATCTATCCACAAACACTGGATTTTATCAAAAAAGTTCTTAAGAGGAGTTGGTGGAGTGGGGTCTGCATTGCTCATCTGTGTGTGCCCAGAAAATCATTTTGATTTGGACATTTGCACAGTCGGCTTGCCAAGTATATCCAGCTCCCCTATGTGAAAATAAGCTTCAATTAGACTTCTGTTGCAGAAAATGATATTTTGTTGTGCTTAAGTAGTGATATTCTAAAAGATATGGAACATTTTCAGAAATGTATTTACTTACCTGATTCTTCTATAGTTTTGCAACATAAGATGTTCTTTATTGAAACCCTGTGTTTTCTGTTGTTAATTTGATTAAAGCTGGTTCATATTTTTATAATTAACATTTTATTGAGAATAATAGTCAATCAACATTGTACATACAGACTATTCTCATATATTATTTTACATATGGTATATGAACAAATTAAACCATACAACAACATATTAGATCATGGGGTTTGTGTATAATAGTCATTCTATCTGCTCTATATCTTAATATTACTATGTTTCACTTTTTTAAAAAAAAATCCCCAGAACCTACTGTACGGACAGAACTCATGGAACAGATACCACCCATTGCCATTTTTCTACAAGAGAGCCGACCAAACTTTCCTACAGCCTTTTCAGAATATCTTATGCCTATTGTGGTGAGATACCTCACAGATCCAAACAACCAGGTAGAGATTTCTGTACTGACCGTATATTTCTGTTATTATTAAGATCTGTTCTTTGAGACTGTGGGAAACAGTTCGGTGTAGTGTATATTGTTTTGTGTTAAAATTTATTTTTTTGCTGAGACTGAATTCCAGTCTATTGTTGGAGTCATCAGTGGGCGGGCAGACAGCTACAAGATTTAGTCCATTTTGTCTGGCTCTAGCGCAGGCCAAAAGCCACCTTTCCCTCCTGCTTCCATCCGCCATAGATGTGGCCAGTGAGAGGAGAGCAAGCAGTTAGGCACTCCTCGATTGTGCATGAGTTCAGGTCAGCTGAGAATCTTCTCCCCAAGAAGAAGAAGACTTGGTTTTTTTATACCCCACTCTTCACTACCTGAAGGAGTCTCACAGCGGCTTACAATTCCCTTCCTCTCCCCACAACAGACACCCTGTGAGATGCGTGAGGCTGAGAGAGTTCTGGGTGAGCTGTGACTGACCCAAGGTCACCCAGCTGGCTTCACGTGGAGGAGTGGGGAATCAAACCCAGTTCTCCAAAGGGGAGTCTTCTGCCCTTAACCACTACACCTCACTGGCAGGGGAAGCTTCTGCTGTTTTGTGCTTGCGTTAGAAGAAGAAGAGAAGAGATTGGATTTATATCCCGCCCTTCCCTCGCTTGGAGTCTCAGAGTGGCTTACAAACTCCTTTCCCTTCCCCTCCCCACAACAGACACACTGTGAGGTAGGTGGGGCTGAGAGAACTCTGAGACAACTGTCCTTGAGAGAAGAGCTGGTGCAGAGCTATGGCTTGCCCAAGGTCATCCAGCAGCTGCAAGTGGAGGAGTGGGGAATCAAACCCGGTTCTCCCAGATTAGAGTCCGCGCAGTTAACCATTACACCAAACTGGCTCCTAGATGCTGGTCAGCCCGCCCAAATGAATAGCAATGTCGCTGTTTATATTATCATCTTTAAAATTACATAGTAGCATGTTGAGAGCTCTTAATTTAGCAGAGGGTCTCATTTTAGCATCCAGTTTATTACATAATTTGTTATAAGAATATGAGGTGAAAGTAGGTTAGGAGACTATCTTGGAATAGCCAGAGGGCCCATTTATAATGATGGCTTTCCAGCTAGCGCACAGTCTCAATTAGTAGCTCCAGTGTGTGGATGGAGCTCCTCTGCACAGGAGGCTTCCCTGTTAGGTGTCAGAGGTAATGCTTTGCCTTGCAGTGGGGCCCTGGAATGCCACTAGTCCACACAGGTTTGTTTAATATCCTACACATACTCATAGTAATCATTTGCAGCATATAATTTGCCAGAAAAGGGGTGCGGGAGGAACCATCAGATTAGTTTACTTTTAAATACAGATTTTTCTCCCTGATAACCTCAGGTTGGTCAGGTGGAGAACTGATCACAAGCTTTGCACCCTGAGATACCCTTGCCATTGAAATTCATGATGATATTGTTGCTCACACATAGTTTTGTGAGTGTGCCGTGGTCCAAAGCCTTGGACTGGACTGGTACCTTAATTGTTCTCTGGGCTAACTCAGGCACCAACAGGTATTCAAGACTGACCCAGACCAGTGCTGGCCAGGTCAAATCTGTATAAGGAATTCCAACACTTCTTTACTCAGGTATGGCGGGTTTCAAGTCTGTGACTGAATGTGTCTGTAACAGCCTCCCTCCCCCTCCCATTTTATGTTTGTTCTGAAAACATTGCAGAGTGATTGGTTACTGAAATATCTACCATCTGCAGTTCAGTAGGGAGACCGGAATTCGTTTGGGTTTTCATTGGTAGCACTCCTGTACTTGTTTGAACTAGGACAAACCTGTGTAGCTGTCATTTTCTCCTTTGGTCATCAATAGGTTAGAAAAGCCAGCCAGGAATCTCTGGTGATACTGCTGGAACAAGGGCTCATTTCTCAAAATGATATTGAAAATAAAGTATGCCCGATCCTGCTGGACCTGTCTGCTCCGGAGAGTGATGATGAATACAAGGTGGAAGCTGTCAATGTAAGTAAGCAGCTGTTTTTGTTTTGATTTTTTTAGGAATAGGGTGCTTTTTTATATCTAGTATCATTTACAAAGTTAATATTGTAAAGTTTTACTAGTTTGATTACTGGCTTGTTGGCCAGTAGTCCCCATTTTTTAAAGAAGAAAAAATTGTGGTGCAAAGACAAAGGGAGGGATCAGATTGACTCTAATGGGTATCTTTTACGGGGCTCTCGGGTTCAGGTGTGCTTTTTTCGGTGCCTTCAGCTGGCATAAACCACAATGGTGAGGCTGTGCTGACTTCCTTCTCATTTGTGCTGCAGATGAGAGAAATTAAAGGCTGAATATAGCCAGTGCAATCCATACAAGGGAAGGAGCAACTTCCTGTGAGAACCCCAAAGCTAAACGGCACTTTCCGGTCACAAACCATTCATTCTCCTATTTCTGGTTTAGTACTCAAGCATCCAGCCGGGCATTTGAGAAGCTCCAATACTGATGAGTTTTAAGGAGTGAAAAATTTCTTTAGACTGCAGTGTGTGCCCTCCCCCACCCAGTTTCCCAGGCCTTAACTAATCTACTCAAGGGATACTACAGCATCCCCAGCAGCCTACTTTTCACAGCTGTTGGCTGTTTTTTGGTCCAGTCTGCAGAGCTGTCACCTGGATAGTCTTTCTTCATCCCCCAGCACATTCCTCAGTAGTATATCATGATTTGCTTAAGGCTCCTAAGTATAAACTAGTGGAGATGTATATGTGGCATGTGTTCTGGAACACTCCCTGTTTCCTGCTGTTGGTTTTTGCATTCTTGTCCTCCCTCTGCTTTTGCAATCTGAGGATGATGAGGTAATTTTACAGTGCAATCTTAAGAAGAGTTATACTCTTCTAACTCCACTGAAGTCAGTGGGATTAGAATGCTATAACTCTGTTCAGGATTGCCTGGCGGATGCCATCAGGCAGACATATAACCACCCTAAATATTCCTGACGGGTTATCTTATGTCATTAAAAAGCTCTAGTCTGTATGTCATGTCACTAGCAAGGCAGCCATTCCAGAGGTTTCTGTGAGGTTGGCTTACCAAGCGTCCGCTTGGGGTGGGGGATCTCCCACTGCTAGCAGGCACTTCCTGGTAGCTGTTCAGCTGGTTGGCGGGGGAGGGGGAATGGTGGGAAACTATTGGGAGTGTCCCAAAGCAGTGACATCACTCCCTGCGTGCCCAGAAGGGACAGCACATTGTTGAAGGATGCTGGAGATGTTTTGGCATTTGGGGAAAACTCTATGGTTGAGCAATAAGAGTTTAATCATAAAATTTGCCCAAATGCCATTTCTGGGTGCACAGGAAGTGATGTCAGCATGTCGCCTTGGCTGGGAGGTAGAAATTCAATAAAATAAATAAATAAATTATTATGTTGCCGGTGAGCACCCCCCCCCCCCCCCCCGGGCTAGGTAAGTTTTCTGCCATTAAAGGTATTGTTCTATATTTAAATTATTACAGTTCACAAGGCCTTTTTGAGGCTCGTTCATGAATAGAAACAGGAATTTATTTATTTAATTGATTGTTTATTAAATCCAGCTTGTTAAGCCATCCTCAGGGCGGCTTACATCAAAAACAAACAAAATAATTCTCCATTAAATAACGTGAAAACCTACTAAAAACAATATCTTTCAAACAGTGCAGATGCAGATGGCAAAAAAATTCTGTTCCCATGAGCTGCCTGGGTGAAAGGGTGTGGATGGATGGGTAGGAGGGTATGGGAGTGCCCAATCGTCTCTGTCCTCAGCCGAAGGCCTGGCAGGACATCTCTGCCTTGCAGGCCCTACGGAAAGGTAGTAAGTCCTGTAGGGCCCAGATATTTTCTGGCAGAGAGTTCTACCAGGCAGGGGCCAGGTCTGAAAAGGCCCTGGCCCTAGTTGAAGACAGCTGGACCTCTCTCGGGATGGGGACCATGAGCAGATTCTTATTACTGGAGCGTAATGCTCTTCCAGGGACATATTGAGAGAGGCGGTCCTAAAGATATGTGGGAGAATTTGTTTCCAAACAGCTTTCTCAAAGGATTTGCCAACAAAATGTGTGTCTCAGAAGGATATATTGATCTCTCTTCCTGGCAGTCAGCTGTTTCTGCTACATTACGTCTAACACAGGCTGTTGTTCATCTGCCAGGCTGTCCACGCAAAGCTCCTTTGATCTACAAATGGGTCATGACCCACTGCTGTGAATTGCTGCCATTGAGGCTGCCGTAGCTTGAAGCTGACCTTCCTAAATTCTATTTTCTAAATCCTGTGTTCTTACCATTTGAAAAAAGACAAATCTTGGAATGCTGTTGACCACACAAAGTTGTTTTGAAAGCTGTCTTGAAATGTGTTAGCAAATTATAAAGTCTCTGAATATCCATGATCAACCCTCTGTTCACCTTAATGTAAATACTCCCCCTCCTCCAGCCATTTAATTTGTGAGAGAAAAATACAGGCATAATAGAAAGGCCTATATTTCTTCCAGCTACCTGGAGAGGTTTTATTTAAGAAAATGGTGTGGGAAGAAACAGTTAATCATCCCCTGCACTTCTTCCTTTCCCATGATCAAATTAGCAGCCCCCCGTGGCTACATTTAGTTAAATAATAAGAACCTAAGAACATAAGAGAAGCCAATGTTGGATCAGGCCAGTGGCCCATCCAGTCCAACACTCTGTCACACAGTGGCCAAAAACACCAGGTGCCATCAGGAAGTCCAGCAGTGGGGGCAGGAAGCCAAACACCCCCCAAACACCAAGAATACAGAGCATCACTTGCCCCAGACTGAGAGTTCCTATCTATACTTTGTGGCTAATAGCCACTGATGAACTTCTGCTCCATATGTTTATCTAATTCCCTCTTGAAGCCGTCCATGCTTGTAGCCGCCACCACCTCCTGTGGCAGTGAATTCCACGTGTTAATCATTCTTTGGGTGAAGTACTTCCTTTTATCTGTTCTAACCCAACTGCTCAGCAATTTCATGGAGTGCTCCCGAGTTCTTGTATTGTGAGAAAGGGAGAAAAGGACCTCTTTCTCTACCTGCTCTATCCCATGCATAATCTTATAAACCTCGATCATGTCACCCCTCAGCCGTCGTTTCTCCAAGCTAAAGAGCCCCAATCGCTTCAACCTTTCTTCATAGGGAAAGTGTTCCAACCCCATTTGCCACGTTGATGCCCACTCACCCATCCTTGACAGATCCCTTTGGAGTGCCTCACAGTCCTCCCTGGTTCTCACCACCCTGAACAACTTTGTGTCATCTGCAAATTTAGCGACTTCACTGCTCACTCCCAACTCCAAATCATTAATAAACAAGTTAAAAAGCATCGGACCGAATACTGATCGCTGTGGTACCCCACTGCTTACCTCCCTCCACTGAGAAAATTGCTCATTTATACTCACTCTCTGTTTCCTTTGAATTAGCCAGTTTTTGATCCACAAAAGGACTTGTTCTTTTATCCCATGATTATTGAGCTTACTTAGGAGCCTTTGATGAGGAACTTTATCAAAAGCTTTCTGGAAGTCAAGGTAAACAACATCTATTGGGTCTCCCTTGTCCACATGTTTGTTTACTCCCTCAAAGAACACTAACAGGTTAGTGAGACAAGATCTTCCCTTACAGAACCCATGCTGAGTCTTCCTCAATAAATTTTGTTCATCAGTGTACCTACTAATTTTTTCCTTAATAACAGTTTCCATCAACTTACCCGGTATCGATATCAGACTAACTGGCCTTTAATTTTCCAGATCTCCTCTGGAACCCTTTTTAAAGATACCCTTTTTAAACCCTTTTTATCATATATCATTAGATCATTATCTCCTGGCTCAACAAATAGTTTAGTTCCTTTTAAAACCCTAATTCGAGAACTATATACATATACAAATACAAGAAGGGGGGACCTGCGATACTCGTGGGGGGGGGGAGAGATGCTGACAGCCACTTGGGCCCGGCGCGTCTCCCTCCCCCCACCCCGCCCTCGCTTGGGCCTGAGTGGCTGTCAGCCATTCGGGCCTGGCGTTTCCCTCCCTCCCACCCCCCCAGTTTGCTCTCGCTCAGGCCCGGTGTTTCCTTCCCTCCCCCCCCCAGCTCGCTCTTGCTTGGGCCCGAGTGGCTGAACGCCACTTGGGCCTGGCATTTCCTTCCCTCCTGCCCCCCTGGCTTGCTCTCGCTCAGGCCCAAGTGGCGTTAGGCCACTTGGGCCCGGCGTTTCCCTCCACCCTCCTGGCTCACTCTCACTTAGGCCCGAGTGGTTTAATACTACTCGGGCCCAGCGTTTCCCTCCCTCCCTCCTCCCCAGCCTGCTCTCGCTTGGGCCCAAGCAGCATTAAGCCACTTGGACCCGGTGGTCCCTCCCTCCCACCCCACCCTTGGCTTGCTCTCGCTTCTCCCCTCCTATCCCACCCGGCTTCGGTGGTGAGGCTTAGATGCCTCCCAACTGCCGGGCCGCCCCACTTCCCTGAGTGTTCCGTGCGCATGCGCAGGGAACATTTTTACTTTTCGGGGGATTTAAATTTAATTTTTTAAAACTTTTCGTATTTTTCTCCCTCCCCCCAGGTGCCCCCCTGCACGGATGTAGGTATCCGCATGCAGGGGCACCTTCGCTATTAGTATATGGACAAGTGGAGACCCACAAGAAACTTGTGGGATGGTTATCCCATTCTTCACACCTTTGCTTCCTCCCTTCTCCCCCTACCTCTCTCACACTCTTTCTCCCTTCTGCCCCCTTTCTTACTCTCTCTCTCCTCCATGTATGTTACTTCCTCTCTCTTTCTGACCCATCATCATTCTCTTTGTTTTTCTGCCTTTCCACCTCATCACTCTTTCTCTCTCTCTCTGCCTCCCACCTCAAATCCCACCCTCCCCAGGCATTGTAACTCACTGAGGTCCCTGTCCTCCCTAAGTTCCATTCCCAAATCTCCAGGAGTTTCCCAGCCTCGATCTGGATCTGCAGCTGGTGGCCAGGGGGGGGGGGTACTTGGCAACCCTAGACTGTTGCCAGTAAAAACCATGCCTTTTACTGACAGAAACAGTTAGAATCTCCCCCCCCCCCCCCGAACATTCTAATCTCTTCACAGTTGATGCCTGGAGCTAATGCCATTTCAAAAGGTACTGGGGGGAATTCAACAGTCCCTGAAGTTTTTTTTAAACTTTTCGGATTTTTCTGCACTCAAGGAAGGGGCCTGACTATGTAGGAAAAGCTGTTGGGGGAGAGGGAGCTCTCTTTTGGCAGAAATAAGCATCCACACAGAAAAAAAACCTCTCGGAATTAGAAATATATATATATATATATATATATATATATATTCATTCCCCCTATGATTCTATTAAATTGAAGGTGGGAAGGTACCGTCTGGATATTAGGACAAACTTTTTGACAGTTAAGAGTTGTGCGGCAGTGGAATCAGCTGCCTAGGGAGGTGGTGAGCTCCCCCTCACTGGCAGTCTTCAAGCTGGACAAACACTTGCCAGGGATGCTCTATGGCTAGAGTTTAGTTCTTTGGTTGTCTTTGGACTACAGAAATGTAACAAAAACTATATGTTAAGGTGTTTCCTGCTGATTTTAAAGTAGGCAGTATTTTCTTCTAAATAACAGAAAAACTTTGCTAACTTTATATATCATCATCATTCTATTCAAGCTCAGTTGCATACATTATAGACCAGTTAGGTATGAGTCCAGTAGCACCACAGAGACCATCTAGACCAGGGGTGGCCAACCTGTGGCTCGGGAGCCACATGCGGCTCTTTCACACATATTGTGCGGCTCCTGGCAGGGCGGCTGGGGAAGCAAAGGGGAGGCATGCTTTTTCTCTCTTTCTCCCTTCCTTCCTTCCTTCCCTCCTCCCTCCCATCTATTTGCTTTCCTAGTTTCTCTCTCTCTCTTTCTTTCCACTTCTTTAATTCTTTCTTTCCATCTCTCTCTTTTTCTCTCTCTCTCTCAATATCATTAGCTAACAAGTAATATAATTATCAATAACCGTTTTTCCTCGTTTGTTTTTATTTTTGGCAGTCCCATTTAACGTTAATAAAAAGCAAATTTGCATATTTTAAAAAATAAAAATGTGTGTGTGATATTTGTTCCTGTCTTGCGGCTCTCAGACATCTCTATGTGGCTCTTACATTTATTCTATGTGGCTCTTACGTTAAGCAAGGTTGGCCACCCCTGATCTAGACTTTCGGGGTATGAGCTTTAAAGAGTCAAAACTCCCTTAATCAGATATGAATAGGAATGGACCAGTATAGACCAGTGACATAAATGTATGGGGGAAAGGTCAAAATATCGAAAGAATATTTCCTTTCCAGCTGCTAGAGGACTTAAACTCCGGAAGGAAAATAAAGTTTATCTCTGATGCACAGTCAGCTTTGGTTTGAAAATACTTTATGTTCCACTATTAAAATATTTGAAAACTTGTCGTAATGGTGCTCCCCTGTTTTTCCCACCACTATGTCCAAATAGTCTACAGAAAATCGTCCCATTTCTTATTGTGAACTTTTAATAGTAAAAATATGAATCATGAAATTGCTTAATTCCCTAATATTTTGAGTGTGCCAGTTCATTTACAAAAAAAATCAGCTGTGTTTCCACAGAAGTGGACGGGTTTATAATTCCATTTCAGCAGGGGTGCCTGAGACTTCACCCATAAAATGACTTTACTAGTCAGACTACAGTCTCTTGCTTGGGAGTTGCTTAGGCCAGCTTCCAAAGGTGACATCTGAACACCAGATGTCTTTTGCAGGGGACTGACAATTCCATTATAAAAAAAGGAATTGTATAATATTCTCCAGAGCTTGTTTGAGTAGTAAGATGTTGTTTTTAATAGCTCTGTGCTTTATATATCTTCTGTATAAATATGACAATTTATCCTTACCATATTTGAGTGAGCGTCTTGTGGTTTTGGCAACTTACTAGTATTGTGATAGAGTTGGGATATTTGTCTGTTTTTTTTCTTTCTTTCTGTGGTCTTGGGGCATAGGAGACAAAAAAATCTGAAAACAGTCTGATCTTTAAGACTTGAGCAAAAAAAGTTCACTTTACTTGATTTTAAAATGTTAAGAACTCAAACATGGACATGTCACTCTTTGAGAGATGAGAGGGCTGTCATCTCTCATGTGTTCCAGGGCACCAGCTGCAGTGTTCAGGATACCACCTGTTGGCTGGTCCCCCACTTAGGGTGGACCACTTGGCACTCACTAGAGCCTGACCCTTTTCCCATAGTGGCTCCCACAGTCTGCAACGGGCCCTCTGAAGAAGTGGGGGGAAGCCACCTTGCTAGAGATCTTGCCTCTTTGCCAGGGTTTTTGATGGGCCTTGAACAGCAGGCATCTTTTATAGGGGGAAGGGAGCTATTTGGAGGGTTTATTTCATTTGGATTTTATCTGTAATGTTTAATTATTACCTGTAAGCCTCCTTGAGCCAAGAGGAAAGGTGGGGTGCTAGGAATGCGCACAAAGAACTAACGCCTTTTCAAGAAAACCATAAAGGAGCTATAAAAAGCAAAGGGTTATTATCTAAATGCCACAAAATCTTACTGAAATTAGAAGATGACATAGGCGTTATATAACATCATTATCTCTGGACAGTGCCAATTACTATAGCAACGCCAACAGGGCCACCGACAAACAAGAGGAAGGTTTCGGCATACTCAGGGGAGTGCTCAGATATATACATTTCTTTCGCGTCTTATGTTAAAGGGGGCATTCCCCCCTTCCTAAGAAAACACCATGCTGAACTCTTGGTGTCATGAAATCCTAGTGGACAGTATATGGACATGCTCTTATTCTGACCATCCAACTTTTTTGCTGGACAGAGCTTTCACTGGTATGAGGAAACATTTCAAAGTGAGTTCTTTGAGGTGTTATTTATTTGTGGGGGTAAAATGCCGTCAAATCTCCGGCAACTTGTGGCCACCCCAGCAAGGGGCTTCCAAGGCAAGTGGGAAGCAGAGGAGGTCTGCCATCGCCTTCCTCTGCAGAGTCTTCCTTGGAGGTCTCCTTTCCAAGTACTGACCCAGCTTAGCTTCTAAGATATATATATACTGGCTAGGCGGGATAGAAATCCAAATAATAAATAAATAAATAAATAAATAAATAAAAATAAGATCCAAGGAAATCAGGCTGCCTTCCCACCTAGATATTTGTTTAGGATACTTTTAAAACCTGCCTTTCTCCACTCACTTGTGAACTCAGAGTATCTTATGATATTATCCTTCACACAGAGATGCAACAGAAATCTAAACACCCCCCCCAACACTACCCCAAACCCACATTAATAATATAATTCTAACATTCACAGGGAGGGCGGAGCATGTGGTAGCGGCTCCTGGCAGGTGGTGGGCTCACTTCTTTGCTGCTTTGTCAGTCCAAGGTCATCAGTTCAGCAGTCTTCGAAGGACATGTTTTCATAGCATAGTTCTTGTTGGGGAAGTGGAGGCAGTTGAGGAACAAACTGCTTACCTCTTTCCCCAACCCCCAGAAATGACCCTTTAAAATATCTAAGGCGAATGATGCAAGAAGAAATGTTCTGGAGCATTTTGTTGTAGGCCCCATCAATATTTATATTTTAGCCTGCCCTTTGGCTACAAAAGGGGGGTTCTGGGGGATTACTGCTCTGCCCCATGGTTGTTGACGTGTGGGGTTTTGCGGGGTTCAGTGTATTCAGTCCATGCGGTTTAATACGTGAAGTCATGGGCGTCGACTACGGGGGGGCTCGAGCCCCCCCTGAAATTTCCCAGGGGGGGCTCAGCCACCCCCGGCAAAATGGAGCGCCCGGTGGCCAGTCAGTTGGCCGTCGCTGCCTCTCCTTCCCCCCCACCCCCGGCCTGCCCTCCTGCCTCCCTAGGGCGGGGGGGAGGCATCTGTGCCACCCCCGCACGCCCCGAGCGCGAGGCGGAGCGGGAGCCGGGGGCCTGCAAGGGTGACTCGCCGGCCGCCGGCGCCCGAGGTGAGCGGGGAGAGGGAGGGAGGGGGGCGGGGAGTGCGGCGGGCAGGCGAGCACGGCTTGGGGGAGGGAGGCGGTGGCGGCGGCTCCCTGGGGCGGGGCAGGGGAGAGCGGCGGGGACATGGGCCTTTGACCTTTAAAGCCCTACATGGCTTGGAGGACTGTCTTTTCCTATATGTTACTGCTTGGGAATTAAGATCACAGGGGGAGCCCCCCCTGATTGTCCCATCAATCAAAGAAGCTTGTTTGTTGGGTACATGAGAGAGGGCCTTTTCAGTGGCCGTCCCATGTTTACGGAATACACTCCCCAGGGAGGTGTGCCTGGCCCCGTCACTTTTGAACTTTAGGAGGCAATTGAAGATGGTTTTATTTAGGACTGCATTTGGGTAAGTTTAGTTACAGTCCTGACATTTTAGGTCAGATGAGCTTTACTTGTATGTGTTAATTTTAAAAAATTCTATTTCAATTAACTTTCTAGTTTTATGTCAGTTTCATACACAGTTCTTACTTCTGCTGATTAGGTGGTCTTTGTAATACAATCTGCCTAGTAAAAACTGTAAAGACATCAAACTGTAATATGCAAACTGTGATAGGGTACAGTATTCCTTTTCAACCAGAGTTGATATTTATTTGTATTTAGGGTCTTCTTTTTGTATCTAGGTGCTTCTAAGTGGTGTCCGATTCCCCCATAACAGAAAACTGTCATGTGCTGTATACATTTAAACCCATTATCTAACAACAAATCTCCCTGCCGTCAATGGACTAGTCTGAGCAAAGCCTTCTAATGGTGCCACCCTACAAATGGGTGAGATTGGTTGTTGCCCATTCACGTGCATTCTCAACGGTGGCTCCCACCTGTGGAACAGCCTGCTGCAGGAGGACAGGAGGGCTACCAGATCTGTCATTCTGCAGAATGTGCAAAACAGTAATGCTCAAAAGGGTGTTTTTTAAAAAGAGCTTAGAACTGTAGTGGCGTGAACAGCTCTGGAAGTCACCTTTCTAATGGAATAGGATTGTAGTTCTGTAGTAATTATTGTCGTAGGTATCACCTGTTTTTACAATAGTGTCCTAGACTTTGTAATCCACTTTCTGTATTGTTTATAGTATACCTTGCCTTAGACTGTCAGTTGTTTGCATTGTTCTTAAATTCTGTAACTGTCGTCCAATTGCATTGTTCACGGGTAGTTTTATGCTGTCTGATTGCACTGTTTATATCCTGTAATGCACCTTGAGTCTCAACGAGGATGGCAGAGATTATAAACAAAGATATTGAAGAAGGTAGAAACTTTAAGAAATCCTTTGGTTAGTTGGAGTTATTTTTGTTGTTTGAAAATGTCGTGGTGTTCAAAATTATCCACTGTCTAGGATTTTTAATGTCAGTTAAAAAACATTAAATGTTACTTAGTTTTTCTGTTCTCAACATTCAGCACAATTCCCACTTATTCTAAAACCTTCCCGCTATCTGTGAGTCTTGATGGTTTTAATTTAACCAGAATTTTTCAACATATCTGTATTCCCAACACTGTTTAGCAAATAATGTCTTAAAAGAGGATGATTTTCCAAAAATCTGCTAGCAGTTATCCAGTGATGGGAAGAGATTTTGCACTTGTCTGACTGCAAATACCACAGGAAAGAAACACCAAAGTATTATTGAGAATTAACAATATCCATTATTCTCATAATAATCTCAATAATAGCTCTGAAATCTCTTAAATTTGTGACTGCTCTACTGCATATGAAAATAATTAGTGATCTGGTTACCTTGAAAGAGAATATATGGGGCTGAGTATATTCTGTTCCAGTTTTTTAGAAACACTGTTTGATCTGGATTAAGATTGTTTTCCTCAAGTTTCTGTTAAAATATATAGCCACAATTTAAACAATAACATGGGCCAAAAGGAACTAAAGAAGGATAAGTCATTTCCTTTCTTAAGGAATCAGTGTGCTGTGATCTTCATTCCATGATTTTGGAACAGAATAGCTTTGCAGACAGATGTTTAACATTTTAAATAACCGATCCATAAGGAGCTCTTCAAGTACTGTACATAGTACGTTGAATGGAAACCATTAGAACCCAGAGACTTACTACTTTTTGTTTTCCTAACCACATCTATTATTTCCAGAGCCGTAATAAGTTCTTTTAAACAAGCAACATCTTGTGACAACACTTTCAGCAGATGCGCTGAATCCAAGGGGAAATAATTTTACATGGAAATAATAAAACTAAGATCTTTCCCCCTCTTCTTAATAGATAATCTGCAAAATGGCCTCTATGGTGAACAAGTCGACAGTTGAATGCTTACTTCTTCCTCGATTCTGTGAGCTCTGTGGGGATGGGAAACTTTTTCAAGTCCGTAAGGTTAGTTCATCTTTATAGCCCCTGGGCCCCTCATGGGTACTACCCCCCCCCCCCCCCCAGGAACTATGCATGTGAAGGCCAGCTGCTGAAGATGACGAAGAGTGTCAGAATGCAAGGCTCCCCGCTTGTTTTCCACAATTTTGTTTGCCTTCAGGTCATGTGAGGAAGTGAGGGACCACACCTCATTCCTCTGTTTTCTCTTTCCCATTGTAGAGAATGGACACAGTGCAGAGATAGATTTGTGTTGTGCTTCATCTACACTGGAGCATACCTGCAATGACCCAGTGTGATGTAGTGGTTGTAATGTCAGAACAGAATCTGGGAGGCCCAGGTTCAGACAGCTATAAGAGGGGACTGGATAAACATATGGAGCAGAGGTCCATCAGTAGCTGTTTGCCACACAAGGTATAGATGGAACAATGTGTCTGGGGCAGTGAGGCTCTGTATTCTTGGTGCTTGGGGGGCAACAGTGGGAAGGCTCCTGGAGTTCTGGTGCAGCTGGTGGACCTCCCGATGGCACCTGGGTTTTGGCCACTGTGTGACGCAGAGTGTTGGACTGGATGGGCCATTGGCCTGATCCAAGATGGCTTCTCTTATGTTCTTATCCCTGCTCTCCCTTGAAAGCTTGCTGGGTGACGTTGGGTTGTTATGAGGATAAATGGAGGAGAGGAGAACAATATTAACCTGGTTTGGGTCCCTATTGGGGGAAAGGACTGGGTATAAATGAAGTAAATAAAATACCTGTTAAAATTATGAGTTTAAAACTATCTTAACCATAAGATGGCTGTCCTGGAGTGTAGGCTTAGGGGTGTGCAGGTTTTTTTCTCAGTATTTTTTGGTTCAGGCCTATTAGACCCCAACATTTTTCAAGATTCCCCCCAAAAAACCTGGGTCCCAATACCAGTAACTTATTCCAATCCAGGATATTTTGAAAATCTGAATTTTTTCAGGTCCTATAGTCCCAAACTGAAAAATACTGAGAGAGAAAAAGCAACAGAAAAGCCACAAAAAAACAACTGAGAGGGGGCTCAGCCGGGGCTCTTTTGGGTGGTCCCTTTAAACTGGACTGCCCAAAAGAGCTCACAAAGGACTCTCCCCATAGGCTGGGCTGTGGCTCTGCTGGGTAGCGTGGTTTAAAACGAATGCCCAACAGGCCCACGAAGCAGCTGATCCTGTGGGGAGAATTCTTCCCCACGGGCTCCACTGGAGCTCTCTTCAGCAATTAGGTTGAACAGCCCAAAAGAGCTCCAGGTGAGTCAGCGGAAAGAGTGCCCCTCCTCAGCTGTTCCGCAGGCTTTCTTCTGCAGTCTCTTTAAACACCCCCTGTTTAAAGGGACTGCAGAAGAAAGCCCAAAACCAGCTGAACGGCAGGAGCAGTCTGCTCCAGCCCCTGAGCTGTTGTTCAGGTTTGCCCGAATATATCTGGGATTTTTTTCTGGGACTCCCCCCCCCTTCTCCTGAAGAATCCTGAATACATTTGGGATGCTGAAATGTGCCCCAAAAATACAGATAAGGTGTTTTCCAGGTATATTTGTGGTTCAGGTGAACCTGAATGCACACCCCTAGTGTAGGTGATAACATAGTACTTGAGCGTATACTTGAAAGTTTATCATGAACTTGAGTTCTTTGCTGAATAACGGCTGTAGAGCTTGCTTCTTCCCCAGTTCTGTGATCCTCAAAAGATGATCCTGGTTGTACTTCTGTAAGTCCTGTCTTACTTACGACACCCTGAGCAGAAGTTGCTGTGTGTTATAATATTAAGATGGCAGCTCCCGCAGACTATTATATGGTTTAATAAAAACTGCAGATAGGAAGTGATGTATTTTTCCTCTGGCTGTGTGAGCAGTCAGTCTTCTCTGTCTAACCAAGATGGAAGAAAATCTTATTTATTGGGGAGCTGTGATGATGTCAGTAAGATAAAGCATGACGTGTAATAGGACATGTTAAAAAGTCAGTATTTTTTTCCCCTTATTGCAGGTTTGTGCAGCAAATTTCGGTGATATCTGCAATGCTGTCGGGCAAGAGGCCACAGAGAAGAGCTTGGTATGTTAAAAGTCTTAGCCCCCAGCCCCCCCCAGTCAAAATCTTACAATTAACATTGTTGCAAGGGGAGTGCGTATCTTGCAGAGCAGGGAAAAGGGTAATCAGGGAAGCATCTTAAAAAACTCATCATTTCTAGGCTATGTGCACAGTGGTCCTCTTCCCTGAAATAAATAGGGAGGACTTTTGCGACAAGAAGTTCCATGTTTGCCTTGTAAGCTTCTGCCCCCAGCCATGGAATGTACACTTAGTATTTCACTCTTCTGTTAGGACTAGAGCTGTATATCTGAACAGTGTCTCTTTCTTCTCTTTCGTTAAGGGATTGAACCATCTACTGATATGAAAAGAAATCTCTTTTTAAAATCTTCTTGCTTGAGTCTCACCCTTATTAATGTAGAAATAAGTTCCCGTGAGTGGCAGATGGAGAACTGCAGCTGAGGACTGCTGTTATTTTAAAATGTAAGGGGATGCTTTACCGTGGTTACCATGATACGTAGCCATAGATATATATATAGAGAGCGAGAGAGCGCTCCTTTATATTACTCAAGAAGGGAGAGGAAAACAGCTGCAGACCTCAGCAAGGTAAATTGAGGTTTCTCCTCCCATCACAAGTAATGAAATAAGCTTCCGTATTTACCATAGTGAAAATCAGATCCTCCTAGTTTGATCCGTTTGGGATCCATGAAATCATTTTGTGAGACAAGATATTCCTGTTAGCAAAGGAGTTCAGGCGGGGGGAAGCCCCCCCATGCAATCCAGCAGAAAGCTATCACGACATTCTAAGAGGGTTCCTTTGTTTGGGTCGCAGATTGCTGAAGAACTTGGGGGGAAAAGAGCCCCTGTGGTGCAGCAGTTAGAGTGTCAGACTGTGATTGGAGAGATCTGATTTCAAATCCCTACTCTGCTAAGAAGCTTACCAGGCGACCTCTGGCTGGTTGTTTTCTGTCAGCATAACATGTCTCACGAGAATGTTGCATGGAGGGACTGAGGGAGAGGGGTAAACATAGGGAGTGGGTGCAGCTGAAAGCCCCTGGCATCTTTTGTTAAAAAGATGAGGAGGTAGCTTAGGAGAGGGACTGTAGCTCAGTGGCAGAGCATCTGCCTGGCATGTAGAAAGTCCCAGGTTCAAGCTCTGGCATCTCCAATTAAAGAATCTGGACCCTGGAGAGCTGCTGTTGGTCTCAGTACTGACTGATAGACTGCAGGTCTGATTCAGGTCTGCAGGTCTGATTCAGATAGCTTCATGAGTTCATGTAGATGATGTGAAAAATCTCTATCCAGGGCACTGGAGAGCTGCTACCCATCAGAGTAGAGAAGACTGACCTTGATAGACCAATGATCTGGCTCAGTGCAAGGCAGCTTCATGTGTTCACTTGCCCCAAGCTTCTTGGAGGGAAGGCGGGATCAGTTTAAAATCTAACAGATTGACAGAAAGGCAGTAAGAGGCCAACAGAAAGAAAAGAGAGAGAAAAAAAGATTTGGAAGGAAAAAAACCTGTGAAAAGGGCAGGGAGACTTTTAAATAGGTAAAATTCAGCAAGTTGCAGTCAGGGTTTCCCCTGTTTTGCCACAGTGTCAAAGAAAAGTTCACAGAATGATTTCCAGCAGTGCTCAGAATGCAGGCAGGAATCCTGGCTTGGGAGGGGATCAAGCCAACGTGGGAGCAGTTTTCTGCCGACATAGCCTGCTGCATAGCCTGTGATCCCAGCGATTTCCAAAGGCATGAGCTTTTATTTTTTCCTCCATCTGGAAGCTGGTACCTTAGTGAAGAAGGAAACTGCACTTTACATGCATGCTTTGGCCAGGAGACACAGAAACGAGTCACGCTGAAGCTCTAAGAATGGAAGAGTTCAGTAACGTCTGCATTCGTTCAATAGTATCTGCCCTAGGCGCTTCCCCCCCCCCCCCTTCCCCCCAGTGCTTGTTCTTTAGCTCGCTAAGGTGGTGGCTGCAGTTGACAACTTTATTTTGGAAGGGTAATCCTTCATGTCAGCATTCCTTCTTTAAGCCCTGCTGAAAGGGCATGAATATTTTGGAAGTAATCTGGCCCTACTCTCACCTTCTCATCCGAGTTTGAAGTAAATCAGATTGACAGACAGCTTGGGTGACATGTCTATTTGCTTACAAGTGCGGCGTGCACCTAGCGTCTGTAGCCCCAGTGTCATGGAGATCAGCATGACATGGGGGTTTATTTTAGATTTCTCTGCTAATGTCACTTGGATTCATTTGCCCTTCTTTGCTACCAAGTGCTAATCTGCAGGAGGCTTCAGAAAGCTAGCTTTCACCCTGGTTAGATGATTTTTTAAAAGTAAAGTAAATGCATTAAGGGCTGCAGTCCAAATCAATAACAAAGAGGCTATTTTGGATTTGGATCGCCAAAAAACACTAATAAGTGGTTTCTAGATGAAGTTGAGCCTGAACTTTCCCTTGAAGCTAAAATGACTAAACTGAGGCATTCATACTTTGGTCACATTGTGAGAAGACAAGAGTCACTGGAAAAGACAGTAATGCTAGGAAAAGTTGAAGTCAGCAGGAAGAGAGGAAGACCCAGCATGAGATGGATTGACTCTATCAAGGAAGCCACGGTCCTCCATTTGCAAATTGTGAGCAAGGCAATGGTAGGATGCTTTTCAGAAGGGGTTTGATGGCACTTAACACACACACAGAGTTTTGGAACTAATGTGCTATTTTTTTATTTTGGCAGATTCCTAAGTTTTTCGAGCTTTGCTCAGATAGTGTTTGGGGTATGAGGAAGGCTTGTGCCGAATGCTTTATGGCTGTCTCCTACACGACGTCACCTGAAATTCGGAGGAGCAAGCTGTCTCCCCTTTTTATCAGTCTCATCAGTGACCCTTGCAGATGGGTAAGTAGGAGGTGGATTAGTTCATTGTAAATTACAGTTACGCCATGACAGAATAGGAAATAATTAGCGAATGAAAGGAAGTTTGCATAAAACAGTTGTCTTCAGCTTTTGCCATGTAAAGATGTATAAGATCTTTTCAGTAGAGAAAAGAGCAGGGAAAGCATTTTTATTTTATGTCTTTATTCATGGCCATAGCTCTGATGGAAAATGGGCCATTCCTTAGTTCTATCGAGAGCATTGTCAGCTCTTGATAGGGTTGCCAAGTACTTACCCGATTGCAGCGGGGGGGAGTCCTTTCGGTCCCAGGAGTCCCTCGGGGTGTGCACAGTGATGTCACCCGGAAGTGATGTCACCACGTCAGGCACGTTGGGGGTGGGACCTGCCCTCGAATTGTAGAGCGTCCCCCCCGAAATGTGCCCGACGCGATGGTGATGTCATTGCGCTGGGCACGTCTATGCAACCTGGCAATTTGGGGGCGGGGTTCCCCCCGGCAGCCCAATCTGGGCCGGTGGGAAGCGGGCCGCTGGAGCAGGGGTTTCCCCGCCCCCCCGGGGAACTTGGGAACCCTGGCTCTTGAGGATCCTATGTTAAGTCTTTCTCTTTAATTTCACAAAATAAATGTGGCGGACCGGAACGAAGAACTGGAAGAGACTGCATTCGTGTAAACACCGTTCTTTCTGTGTGCAATTGCATGTTTTGCCTTCAGTTTATGAGCAGTTGAGTTGAACCATTCTTTTCTTGCAAGCATTGTAGTTAGTTCTGTGGTAGAGTCTACTGACCGACTAACAATTTTTTTGCCTCAGACCAAAGCTTAATAGCAGGGATGAATCCTAGCACTGTGGTCCAGTAATGGGAAACCACTTTAAAAACCTGGTTTCTCTGTGCAGATCCCCTTCTGGACTGGAGGTCTTGTTTGAAAAAGATGGCTATGCTGCTGGGTCACCGTATTCAGGATCTGGTCTGCATATATTCTCCTGGTGGATTGGGCCAGGGCACAGAATGCCAAATAGATTGACAGCTCTGAGTACATGTTGACAGGTGCAGAGGTGCTGAGTTAAAGGGAACAGCAGCAGTGCCAGCCTTACTTCATGTTTCAGATATACATACGTGGAAAACATTTTTCCAGGGAAGCAAAAATTATGCGTGGAGTAGAGAGAGTTGGCAAAGAGAATTTTTTCTCCCTCTTCCAAAATACTAGAACTTGAGGGCATCCAATGAAGCTGATGGGCAGGAGGTTCAAGATGGACAAAAGGGAATACTTCTTTACACAGAGAGTGATTAAAATGTGGAATTTGCTGCCAGAGGATATAGTGATGACCACAGGAATAAACCGCCTTAAAAGGAGATTAGATAGAGTCACAGAGGATAAAGTCTATCAATGGCTACTAGCTATGATGACTGAGGGTGACCTCCACATGCGGAGACATTAAGCCTGTGAATCCCAGAGCCAGGAGGCAACATCAGGGGAAGGCCTTGGCCTATATATCATGTTGTTGACCCTCCAGAAGAACTGGTTGGCCACTGTGTGAAACAAGATGCTGGACTAGATGTACTATTGGTCTGATGCAGCAGGGCTCTTCTTATGTTCTTAATTGTAAGGTTTGTATAATACAAAATAATACGTTATCTCCATTGATGTGATATAACGTAAATCTACCTGATATATGCTCAACGTTGGTTCTTTGGTCCAACAAAACATTTTAAAACTGTGCTCACTCGTGCAATAAAATTATGTACAGAATGGCTTCTGTTGCACAAATAATTTTGTGTTTTTAATAACCTTTGCTCCTGGAAGTTTTCCTGGTTAGTATCAGATAAAGGGCACTAACGATTCGAAGTCGGAGCTGATTGTATTTTGAAATATATTCAAATAACAAAGGGAACTGTGGCTTGTGAAGGATGGTTACATTGTGTCTTTATATTTTTTTTAATATTCTAGGTTCGCCAAGCTGCTTTCCAGTCCCTTGGGCCATTTATTTCTACTTTTGCAAACCCTTCCAGTGCTGGTCTTTACATTCGGGAAGATGGGACTCTCAGCATCCGGCCTTCCAGCCCCCGCCCAACAGGCAGCAATACAAATGCCATGCCATGCAGGTACGGTGATTTCACCTTGGAGATACCTGATCAAAATCAGTAGATCTGGATGCATGTTCTTCCTTAGCACATTGCAGAAATCAGCACAGTTCAACTACAGGGCTGATTATTTATTTATTGGTTTAATTTATATCCCGCCCTCCCTGCCAAGGCAGGCTCAGGGCAGTTTACAACAAAAGCTAAAATACTTTATAATAAATACATCTATTGTATTATATTATGTCCTAATTGTTCTGTTTGTTTAGTGTTTACCCCAGGGGTCTCCAGTAATTGATCTGTGTGAGAAGGTCAACTTTGAAGTAATAAGCTCAAGTCAAGGTGTTCATTTGGGACTTGGCCCTCACAAGGGCAAGAATAGAAGTCCTTCCCAACTGTCAAGAAGGCAGAGAATAAAGATAACAGTGGAATCAGGAGACTCTGTTTGCTAGATTCAAGTCCAGTAGTGCCTTAGAGACCAAGAATTTTGGGGTATGAGCTTCCAAGAGTCAAGAGTTCTCAAAGGTCCATCAGTGGCTATTAGCCACAAAGTATAAATAGGAACTCTCAGTCTGGGGCAAGTGATGGTCTGTTTTCTTGGTGCTTGACCGGGGGGGGGCAACAGTGGGAGGGCTTCTAGTGTCCTGCCCCCACTGCTGGACCCTCTGAGGACACCTGTGTGACAGAATGTTGGACTGGAAGGCGCCACTGGCCTGATCCAACATTGGCTTCTCTTATGCTCTTATGTTCTAAAGTAATCAAAAAGCTCTCTCGAAAGTTCATACCCCCAAAATCTTATGGGTCTTTAAGGTGCTACTGGCCTCAAATCTAGCCGTTCTGCTGCAGAGCAACATGGCTATGCTGAGAAACTGCTTTTATCTGAAGACGGAGTCACCTGAATTCTGTAACTTGAAATTCAAAGTCCATTCCCAGTCTCAATGCAACTAGACTCCTCGCAGAAAAAAGTAATTCATGTATAAGGGCACTTAGGTCATGTGAGACTGATTGATTTTATGATTTGTCCATGAGCAGGATTTGACTCCAAAAGAAAAAAACAACTATTGCAGTTGAAATTTACCTAAGGTGTAATGTTTATAATGGTTAACTAAGAGTGTTCATTGTGGAATTGCTCTTTTAACATTGTGACTAACAGGATTTCCTTATCAGTTCAGAGGAGCCTGTGGAGAATAAATCAGAATCACTGACAGACGGACCTTCTAATAACTGCACATCTTGCTCTGAAAATTCAGCTGCACGACGAGAACGCTCAGTTGCACATATTAATTCTGAGATAGATCTGACTCGACTGACTGAGAATGACAGTGTTGGCTCTTGTGTGGCCCAGGATACAAAAGACTATCAGGTCAGCAATTGTAGGGGAATGAACTCCAAGGTCCAGTCTGCAGAAGATGTGTTTAATACTTTCTTATACTGGCGTCCTCCCCTTCCTGACATAAGTCAGGATCTGGAACTGCTTCAGTGCAAAACGGAGATGCACGAAGAAAGCTGCTCGGAAGCACTTTGTAGCAACTGTGTTGCCAGCAGTGAAATTAAAAAGGTGCTGCAAAGTTTGCAGGAGCACATGGATGACCCTGACGTCCAAGGTTAGACCCTACTGTTTGCTTCGTTTCACCTGCCTAAAATATTTATACATTTACCACACTATTCTAACAATTCAAAGCAATTAACCAGTAAAATACACACAAAAAGAAAATCAACAGGTAAGAAGCTGAAAACCAAAGCAGAACAATCAACAACACTAGACACAGCCGGAGGTGGGAAGCCATGTCCAAGAAGGGGTAATTCTACACTTGGGCTGTCCCCCAAATGACCAGTGTAGTGGGTTCTTCAGTGTTTTTTTTCCAGATTAAATGTTTAAAATTCTTAAAATATTGGGATTGGGAGGCTCTTGTCAGTTTTCAGATGAAAACGGGTAAGTCACTTAGTCCACAAGTGAAGCTAGTTTATTGTAAGAAGTACTTTTGTGTAAGCCCCTATGTAAGGTTGCAAGGCAATTTTTTTTTAAAAAATGTTGTTTAAAAAATTAATACCCCGCATTTTGTGCCCTCCAAAGGGCTACCAAGGCAGCTAACAACTTAAAAGCAAACCTAATAAAATCGCATCATAAAGGCCATTAAAACCAACAAAACACATTATTAAAACAATAAAAACCAAAACTAAAATACACATATAAAAACATAAAAAGCAAATTTTAAAATCATGGGTGGGAAGGAGGGATCAGTGAGGAAACACTAGAGGAAACGAAAAAGTCTTCACACATTGGTGGAAGATATCAACAGAAGGGGACAGATGTGATACGATAGAGAGGAAATGAGAGTAGATGAAGAGGGAAGAGAGAATAGGAGAGAGGGGAAAAGAGCAAAGCATAATCATGTACAAAGGGGAGCAGTACGAGTGTAATAAACTATTTCTGTATTGTTGTGCATATCAAGTGTTTATGCAAAACAGTGTTTACTAGTCCGAAGTGATCAACAGCCCAACTATGGCTATGAAACCAATTGCAAGCGATAATAAGAAATTATATTATTGCTTGTAGCTGAGGTATAATTCCCGATAGGTCTCATATGCTTTGGATACTGTACCCTTGTATCTTTTCCTGGAGACTTTAAGAAGTATGGCTGGAAAACATTACATGAATGCTTAATGTTTCCTCATTGTAACTGCTTCATCAGCATAAAAATAACTGTTTTGTATTGTTAAATGAAAGTTTTCTCCAGATTTGTGTCATGCACGGTGCAGTCCTGAATAGCATTACATCCTTATAAAAACCTTGAGTTGAATGGGTGTCACTCAATTGCAGAGCAATTCTAGCCTCAGTTCTAGTTCTAGCCTCAGAAGGCTGTATCTCTCCTTAGGAGCACACTGTTAAAGCCCCGATACCAGGAATATACAATTATTTGTTTTCCTCTGTTCACTTTTGCCTCTTGGTGAAAATCTTTAAAAAGCACGATGGCACAGAAAGCTGGAACAGAACTGAACTAGCAATCAGTCCCCTTATTAAACGCAGAATGTACCTGAGGGAGAAAAGTTTCCCCCCCATTATTTATTTATTTATGAGATTTCTACCCCGCCCGCCCAGCCAAAACCAGTTCATTATGTTTCAATATTCCAGAGCAGTAAAATAACATGTGAACACAAGTTTTAAAGCATATGATGTGAATCTTTTTTCATGGTTCTTCTTTTTGTGTGTGAGCGTCTTTCTGAAATAGATTGCTAGGACTAGTAAGGGGAGGGCTGTATGGGAAACGTAACTCCAGCGGACTTGTTCCCTCTAATCAGCTCAGGTCCAGGTACTGTCTGCTGCACTCAGAGCTGCTCATCTCGACTCCGTCAACGACTGTGAGGTCAAACAAGATGAAGAAGCTAATAGCGGCGGCCAAGAAGAGGCATCCCTTTTGGACCCCGATCACAGCACAGGGAATGAAGGCACCTTGTCTCCATTGCCAACCCAGGGAGAGACAATTGAGCCCTCCATTCCAACTATAATGAAAAATGTGGTGAGTCACTGGTGGGGGCAAAAAAATGTGTGTTTTCAGGGCAGGCTGACACTTTTTGCTTGTTGGTCGTCTTGTACCTCTGTAGAAGTCCATTTGTTTATTTTGACTTATAGTCTGCTGCCATGAAAAATCAGGGCACTGAGCCTGTACTTAAAATAGAAGACAAATGTAACTGATAAGTCTTATTCAGTTATATCTAAATGCCACCTTAACCCCAGCCACTGAAAGCCGGCCAGATACCAAGGTCTTGTTCCCAATAGACGATTGGGCTGGCAAATCCCCAAGAGACGGGACTTCATGGGCTGGCCACTAACAGTGCAGTCCTCAAGCCCATAGGCTCAGCATTTTTATTTATGTATTTTCTTATTCATTTGTCATTTGTCTTTTTTGTTGAGACTAGAGGTGGATTTTAGACTTTAAAACAATGCAGGAAAGGTCAATATTATATGTCCATAAAGAGCAATAAAACTGGGTAACACATTCAATGAAAAATGCACTGTAAAGGGGAGGGCAGCAACTTAAGAGTTTTTCACAGTCTACTTTGCCCGTGCTCCGAATGAAGAATCATTATACAATAGGTACATAATTGCCATCAAAAGGCAGTTGAGGTTATTGTAATGAGAAACGCATTAATAAGTAATGTATCTGTTTCAGAACATCACATCTTTAAATTAATCCTGTGTATTAGAGAATTAAAGTCTGAGATTGAAGTAAAGTCAGTAGTGTCAATGTTGAGCAAAGATAAAAATGTTTGTGCCGTGGCTTGAAATGATTAAACAAGAGTAATAGGAATCCATTTAGGTGTTATTTTCCTTGAATGACAGATTTGCAGTAGTCATTAAAAATTTGCTGTAATTTGTCAGCTATGGATGCTTGTATTGTATCTTTATCAGTGTTCCCTCTAAGCTGAGTTAGTGTGAGCTAGCTCACAGTTTTTTAGCCTCCGGCTCACACCTTTTTGTCTTAGCACAGGAAGGATGGCTCCAGAGCAAACTGATTTATGCAGTAGCCAAATTGCTCGCTCACTACTTTAATGCCAGTAGCTCACAAAGTAGAATTTTTGCTCACAAGACTACACAGCTTAGAGGGAACATTGATCTTTATATGGCTAAAATGACTTCGATTGCCTTAATGAGCACGGTAGCCTGAATTAGTTCTCAGAGAGATACTGATGGCTTGAGTTGTGTTGTATTTTAATGCATTATCCTAGATCATCTACAGATAATCTTATCTGTTTCACCTTGCACATTTTTACAGGCTGTAGAAGAACTACTTAATGGGACCGACAAAGCTTTAGAAATAGAAGACAACGATCCACCCTATGAAGAAGATAAATCAAAATTACAGGTTGTTTCAAATGTTTCTTAATAGAGCACAGTGAGGTTCTGTTCTAAGACCTGAAATATTTTGTTTAACCCATTGTTCAGAAACCAGCCTTGGTCACTTGCTTCTGGCAGGATTTGATGTATAAGAATAGTTGGTTTTTTAAAAATACCACCATTTATAAATAATACCGCAGGCTTTATCCAAGCCCACTTTCTAAACCTAATATGAAGACATACTATATTTACACAAAAGGAGAATGACTGTGGATGTGAGACAAAAAAAGGTTATACATTAAGATAGTTTCTAGTACTGTACATACCTGTAATTTGCATGTGGGTTTAAGATGACCCTTTATTTTTCTTAATGGTGCAGCGGGGGAGAAAACCATGCTCTTCCTTTCAGGTACGCCCTGAATGAGCACTGACATTCCAGGTTGGATTGAACCAGCGTTTCTGCTGGCTATGACTACCAAAAAGAGTTTATGCTGAGGATTGTAGAAGCTGCATGCACAAAAGCCATACGGGATGGGGGAGGGTCTTTGGGCGAGAATAAGCTGCTGGATCTAACTCTTCCCTTTTCCTGCTCTCTCTTTTGGGGTAAAAAGCAATGTACAGCCTATCCAAACAGTTTGAGTGCATCTTGAGCATATCATGTATGAAAACAAACACAGTATTTGCCTTGGTCAGGTGTTACTTCCTTTCTGCCTGGGAAGAGTAATTCTGGCTCACATTCATAGTGTCTGCAGAATGTGACATCTGACAGCACCCTGAGCTAGATTTTCTTCCAGACGTAATTGTGCAGATTAACATGTACACTCAGAACCAAACTTTGAGTTACCTGTGTGTACTTGCATACCATACAATTTAATAATTCATGTGACATGTTATTCCTGATGCTCCTTGGTAATTCCTGACCAGCCAGACTTTCCCTTTTGTCTAATTAATCAGTTGAGTGCTGTGACAATAAAATAGCTGTCTTGCAAGACGAAGCTGATGGAGTTTGGCCCGGTGTCACCGTTCCGTACCGGCTGGTTTCCAGTGTGCATTTGCCATCTGGAGGGGAGATTGAATGCCCTGACAGATGCCTTTCGTTGCTGATACATTCTTCATCATGTTTAATTTATTACTATCAATAATTTACTGGTTGGTTGGGGGTTTTTTTGGTCTTCAGGATATCATACCTCAGCCTTTACTGGACCAGTACTTATCGATGACGGACCCTGCTCGAGCACAGACAGTTGATACCGAAATAGCAAAACACTGTGCATACAGTCTTCCTGGTGTGGCCTTAACCTTGGGGAGACAGAACTGGCATTGCTTGAAAGACACCTATGAAACCTTGGCCTCGGATGTACAGGTAAAAATACATGGCAGTCCAGGACCGCTTTGGCCCCTATGATGGTGGTGGTGGAAAGTGTTGTCAAGTCACAGGTGACTTTTGGTAACCCTGTCAGGCAGGGGGGTCCCCAACCTTTTGAACCCTTGGGGCACCTTTGGAATTCTGACACGAAGTGCTGGGCACAAGCATCAAATGGCTGCCATAGGAGGCAGGTCCAGCCACACAGAGGAAGTCTAAGTGTGGGGGAGAAAAGGAATAGCTTTAAATAATACACTGGGAAAAGGAGTGAGACAGGATAAAACCAACACTATGGTGGCAGCCACCACCAGAATAATGTTAATCTAATCTTCCCAGTCAGTTGGATCTCCAATGGGAAGTCAGAAGCTCTTCTGGGCAGGTCAAGTGCCCCACCTGGCCCCACCCCCTTTCTAAAAACAGTTGGTGGGCACCAAGAAGGATGTTGGCAGGCACCATGTTGGGGAACCCCTACTGTAGGGTTCTCAAGGCAAGAGAAGAACAGAGATGATTTGCCATTGCCTGCCTCTGCGTAACAACCCCAGATTTCCTCGGTGGTCTCCCATCCAAGTATTAACTAGGGCTGACCCCACTTAATTTCTGAGATGGGATGAGATTGGATGGTAGACGTGCATATAAGATGTGAGAGGGATGTAGCACAGACATCTGCTCTAGTCTAACAGCACTCCAAATTGGTGAGTGGGACAGATGACAGCACTGGTTCCTGTTAGGGAGGCTAATTGGGGACTGGGGTGCTTTGAGAAGCCAACATCTTGCAGTTCCTTGCTGTACACCATTGGCCCATATGCCAAAAAGGAATTGCCACTGTTCCCCAAAGTAGTAGGGGGCGTTCTTCCCCATTGTATGCAGAAAGTAAATCTGCTCATCCTGGATGCTTTTCTGGTCAAGGAAAAAGGAGCTCAAATAGGATTTGAGCTGGTCGGCTCAAGCTTGTCTGTATGGAGGGTGGGATGGAAAAGAGACCGCTGTTTTGTCTTATCGTTTCTCTTTTTGAGCCACTGTTCTGTGTTTGTTAAGTGCTGCATTGGGATGCCAACTGTGAATTCTTTTAACCATATTCTTAACTTTTGTTGACTGTAGTGGAAGGTGCGTCGGACGCTGGCTTTCTCCATTCACGAGCTGGCTGTGATTTTGGGAGATCAGCTGACAGCGGCAGATCTGGTGCCTATTTTCAACGGCTTCTTAAAAGACCTGGATGAAGTGCGCATTGGAGTCCTTAAACACCTCTATGACTTCCTTAAGGTAGAAGCAACTAGAATTATTCGCGCTTTCCCCATTTCAGCTTCTTAGAGACATGGTCCTAGAAGTCTGTGGAAAAGTCAGTTCTGTACAGGGGGACTCTTTAAACACCCACCTGCGCCCCATTTTTGAAAAGCAGTATCCTGCAGGTTTTGATGACCCCTGACTCAACTTGTAACTTTAGCAGCAGATAACAGCTGCAGTGACAACAGTGACAACAGTGCAGTCTCTCTGCTTCATGGCCTAGGAGCCGGTCCAAATGCACACAGCATCATTGTGCTGTAGGAATCCCTGATGGTGGCTAGACTGGTACCTGGGCAATATGCATGTAATTGGCCTTTAAAAAAAAAAACCCTGTTAATCTGTGGTGTGTGGGGGTGAGTGTGAGCTTTTTACAGCCTGCGTGTGGGAGACATATGTTATAGGTTGTGGCCACACGAGCAAGATAATCTGGATGGGAATTGACACAAATTTGCGCTGGCGCAATTCGCGCCACATTTGCATGATCACACAGGTCCATGGACCTGCGAGGGCAAACCACTGCTGCATGATCACCGCTGCGAGTTGTTGGTTTTTTCCCGGCCGTTTTCGATTCGCTTATTCGCTTAAACAAGGGACTGATGAATTGCCTCTCCACCCTGGGGGTCGTCCGATGATGCGAATACCGGGGGGGGGGGGGAGCCTGATCCCCGACACCGCACATTTGCGCTGGCGCGATCACACAGGGAAAGTCCGGCTCCGGGCCGTTGCAAACAATTTGCTACTGCCTTTTCACTGGTAGCTTTTTACGCCAATTCCCCGTTTGCTCAAAGCGGCTTGCGACAGTTTGACGACACTTGTGGGACGCTTCCCAGATGTGCTGGTGTGATTGTGCCACTTTGAGCCAGCGGAGAATCGTCCCTCTCGCATCACAGATGGGTGCGTATGATCACGCCCTTAGTTAATTAAAGCATTGCAGACTATCAGGATTTATTTCCTGAGCAAAGTGCCTTTTAAAAACACTTAACATTGGAGAGGGAGCAAATAAAATAAATATTTTCTTTAAAATACTTCCATTGTTGGAGGTGATGTGCAGAAAGTGTTCTATTGCTCTGAAAAAGGCAAAGCATGTTTTTTAGACAAGACTGTTAATGTGCACTGGGACACTGAAGACTTTGGACTTGATTCCTCATAGGTTGTTCCCATTTTTGGGCCCCTTCTTGTTTTATAGTTGCTACATGCAGACAAAAGGCGCGAGTACCTTTATCAGCTTCAAGAGTTTGTGGTTACCGATAATAGTAGGAACTGGCGGTTTCGCTATGAACTTGCAGAGTGAGTAGAATTTCTTCTTCAATGTTTGCATGCGTTTGTGCTCTTGTTAGGGGTATGAAATTGTTTTTGAACCAGGGCATGCATCACTCTTGCTAACCTTTTGAGAAGAGGTTAGTCATTGCTTGCTCTACCCAAATCATCTGCAAACTTTTGTCTGTAATGCAAACAGACAACCTACTCTCCTCCTCCTTCAAATAAACTTTATAACTGGTGTAAAACCAGGCAGAATTCCATTCTGTGTATGGAACTGAACAGCCCAGTTAACGCAAATTCAGGGCCTGTTTCCACTGGAGGTGGAGAATGTAATCTTTCTAAGGCGCAAACTTGTCTGATGTGATAAGTCTGACATCTAGTGGGAGACTTCTGTCATTTCAGTACTTTTATGTGATTAGTGCCACCCTCTAGTGGTGTTTTCTTTTTACACTTTTATTTTGGAAAATGTCTGTGCTGCCTCTCCAGGGAACCTGCCAAAGGGACCGTACAAAATAGAATCAGACATCACAGAAATATTTAACAGTTGTGAAAAGCCATAAAAAACCGTGTAAGACATCGTGCATCTTAAACAGTGTCTTTTAAAGCAGTTCTGAGGCCAGAAGCAGACTATAAAACTCTTGTTTAAAACATTGGCCCCTTAACTAAAAACCTGGCTAATGTTTTTGGCCTGGCTCCTAAAAGGCAGTGGAGTAGGCAGCAGGCAGGCCTCAAGGGACGAATGTCTTCTGTGTGGGTTCGAAAGCATAATGTGTCTGGGAACACGGCTGTTGGAAGAGCTTGCACTTTCATCCTCAAGACTTTGATTCAACAAAAGTTTCACTCACATTGGTACTGAACGATCATTCATTTTTAAAGCTGTTAGGATTTTCAGAGTGCTGTTAGGATTTTCATTTTCCTCTTGGGTGTTGCATCTGTATGTACTGGGTGGTGTAGCACAGTGCCCTGTTGCACAGCTAAAGGTGCAAGCGGAGAAATCCCAGGTCCATTCGGATCTTTCTTCAGACATACCCGCCTCCCCCCGCAATATGGCGGTAATAATACCTTTTAAATTCTGTAAAGTGGGGGGGGGGGGGAGCCTGTCTGGATGAGTTCACGTTTATCTAAATTAGCACACCCTAATCAGGTAGCAGGATTTGTTTGGATGATATTAGTTCATTTCATTTTTTTTAACTCTTTGCCTATTTAAAAAAATGGCATTTGACATTCAGCATACGTGTGTGAGTTGAAGTGCTGTACCTGTTCAGAGTGATTGGCCAGGTGGTGAAGCCAGTCTCACCTCCCCCCTCCCCGCCCCCGGTACTGTATGTGGGTTAACCAGGAAAGGGAAGGTTGGTTTTGCTTCGTGGCCAGTCACTGCAGGCGATTGTCTCCCTAGTTAGTAGTTAGTGCGTGGGAAGCTTATAAGCAGTTGCCGGGCAGTACTGGGCATCTGATAGAAGAATAGAATCCGGGGAGGGAAGACTGGAAAAGAATGTGAGATGTTTTGATTGATGAAAAGACTATTCCTTAATCACTGCAATCTATGTTAAACTTCAGTTTCCAAGCTTTACTTTCTGAACAGGGGTATTCACTGGAAAATTTTCTGTTATGCATATAGGTCCTTTGCAGTTTTCTTTAATAGAGCTGCCCGTTTAATAAAATATAAAGTAAAGCCGCATGTTATTATTTAAATCTAGTTTAATTTTGCATGGGGGAGAATCCAATAAACCCCTCCCCCCGGTTTACCTTAGCACAGAAATCCTATTCCTTCCTCCACTGAACAACTTCTTCCCTGCTCTCATTCAGGCCGTCTCTCCCACACCAAAGCGACTAACTCCCAAACAGCCTTTCTCTTTCTCTCCTGTCCCTTCCCCTCTTTGCATGTCTCTCTCAAAACACACATACTCTTCTGCTGATAGAGTAGGGTCCATTGGCCATGTTCAGCATGAAATAAAGACGAGAGCCACCGAAGCTAAAAGATGGAGTGCGTGACTTTACAGCCACGCGGAGATTTTCAGATCCAGTACCCAGAACGTTCAGTTAAGGTTCCTTTGCTTGAGATGCTAATGAAATGCATTTCTCAGAGCTAATATCGCTGGACTTTAGACAGACCAGGCAGTTCTTTTAATCTTCTGTATTTGTCTAAAAATAAAGTTGATTCCTCTGTCTTTGTTGAAAAGCATGTTTCACGCTGATCAAAACAAAAGAACAAAGGCTCATGCCTTTTCATTCATTCATCATCATCATATCTTCTTAAAGCCTTATTCACTAGAACAGGGGTGGGCAAACTTGCTTGGCGTAAGAGCCACCTAGAACAGGGGTGGGCAAACTTGCTTAATGTAAGAGCCGCATAGAACAGGGGTGGGCAAATAGCGGCCCGGGGGCCACATGCAGCTCGCCACAGAGTTTTTTGCGGCCCGCCAAGACAGTCGACCACATGGTGTGATAGGGTACATTTGTCTCATTAAACTGATTCTAAAATTAAATATGCTTGCAGCTATAGATGATATGAAATTAGCACAATAAATAAATTGAATAAAACTACCACTATTTTATTTAATTTATACTTATTGATTTTTATGATACAATTTATACCTTTTCTGAAATGCAAAGTTAACTAATGAATGCAATCATTTTAAAAGGTGCATCCCTCCGCTAACCTCCGCTCCTACAAAGTGGCCCCCGAGCCAAAACAATTGCCCTCCCTTGGCATAGAATAAACATCAGATGTCTGAGAGCCACAAGACATGAACAAATACCACCTGCTTTTATTGGAAAATAAGCAAATTTGCTTTTTATTAACATTAAATGAGACTGCCAAAAATAAGAACAGAAGGGGTAAAAGCAGATATTGATAACTATATTAATTTGTCCAATGATATTTGTTTGCTAATGATATTTAGCTTCCTCAGCTACCCTGCTGGGAGCCACATAATATATGTGAAAGAGCCGCATGCGGCTCCCGAGCCACAGTTTGCCCACCCCTGCACTAGAACAAAGCCAGTCTTCTCCTCTTCAGCAGGCAGGTGTAATAATCAGCAATGCTGTGTCAACAATTCTTTCTCCTCTGTTTCAGACAACTGATTTTGATCCTGGAGCTGTACAATCCCAACGACGTATATGATTACCTAAGACACATTGCACTAACGCTCTGTTCAGATAAAGTCTCTGAAGTCAGGTGGATCTCCTTCAAGCTGGTAAGCTACCTACTTCTCCTCTACCTACATATATCATACAGTAGCGGGAGGGACAGGTGGGTTTTTAACTTACTGGGAAGGATCCTGGAAGGGCTCCTGGTGGCGCACCAAGCCCCAGGGCGACTGTAGCTCTGTTGCTGGGCCATTTTAATAGACCAGTCCTCCCCTGGTGACATGCTTGTCTTTTGGGCAGTTGTTAATCTAGACCTGAACAAAACTGTTAATGATAGGACCTTTTGGAGATGCATTCATTTGTAGGGCTGCCCTGCCCTGGATAGCCCAGGCTAGCCTAGTCTCATCAGGTCTCGGAAGCGAAGCAGGGTCAGCCCTGGTCAGTATTTGGATGGGAGACCACCAAGGAAGTCCAGGGTTGCTGTGCAGAGGAAGACAGTGGCAAACCATCTCTGAATGTCTCTTGCCTTGGAAATCATATGGGGTCACCCTAGGTCAGCTGCAACTTGATGGCCCAAAAAGAAGTTGGAAGTGCAACTTGTCAGTACATATCACGCAGAGTTTATTTCAACCCATCTGAAGCCAGTTTCCTTCCTCACTTTTTCTTATTGCCCTATTTTTGACTGTAATTGTCCTGTAGTGGACATTTCAGCTACCTTTTTGTCCTGAATGCTAAAACTTTTGTTTTGGGCAGACAAAGGTGCCAAATGTTGGGGCATTCATTTCATCAGCCGTCCTCTCTTTAGCTGTTGTCATTTGTGGCCTGATTCTTTTACTCCCCTCTGACATTTCCACAGGTTGTAGCAATATTACAGAAGTTCTATGCCAACAGTGCAAACTCTCTGGGGCTAAATTTCATCAACGAGCTGATCGTGAGGTTCCGCCATTGTTCCAAGTGGGTCGGAAGACAAGCATTTGCCTTCATCTGCCAGGTGGGATTTACTTTTTTGTTTGTTTGTTTTTGCTTTCTTGCTTGCTTGGGATGTGAATACAGAACACAGTGGTTCTAAGAAGGCACATGGCAACAGACTCTGTGAGCTGTCTTGATGGAAGACTGACTAGGCATCATAAGTAAGCTGCCCTGAAGTCTGTGGAGGAAGAAAGGGTGCACAAGTGGAATAAAACTGTGTTATGAATCTTTATTGTGAGAGGGGTGTGGATATCTTTAATTGATTGTAACAAGAGCACATGAGGTGTCCGCTGGATCAAACCAACTAGCAGCAGGAGTATGCTGGATCAGACCAAGTGCTGGATCAGACCCTATTTCACACAGTGGCCACCTAGTCAGTTTGGTGTAGTGGTTAAGTGCGCGGACTCTAATCTGGGAGAACCGGGTTTGATTCCCCACTTCCCTACTTGCAGCTGCTGGGTGACCTCGGGCAAGCCGTAGTTCTGTCAGTGCTGTTCTTGAAAAAGAGCAGTTTCTGTCAGAGCTCTCTCAGCCCCACCTACCTCACAGGGTGTCTGTAGTGGGGAGGGGAAGGGAAAGGAGATTGTAAGCCACTCTGAGACTCTGAGTGAAGGACGAGGAATAAATCCAATCTCTTCTTCTAGTCCCCCAGTAGAGTCAACAGCCAGAGCATGGAGGCCAAGGTCTTCCTGTGATGTTGCCTCCTAACCCTGGTCTATTTCCAGGGACATGGATATTTATTTACTTCATTTATACTTCACCTTTTCTCCTCAAAAGAGAACCCAAAGTGAACTCATCTTCAGCTGTGTAATATTATTCTACTCTTGCATCAGTCCTGCTCAGTAGGGAAGTATTCCCATATTGCCCATGTAGAGGTGACAGCTAAGAGAGAGAGAAAGTGTCTTGCCAAAGGCCATGGCTAAGGCGAGAGTCAGACCGGGCTCCTCCTGTTTCATAGCCAGCCGTGCTGCACGTGTGCTCTGACCTGCGACAGCATGGACCAGTATTGTCATCACGTGGCTCTTGACTGTTGTTTCTACTGAAAACCAGTAGACTCTTGTCTTCTGCTAACAACGGGACTGGTCTCTGCTTGCTGTCTGTACAGGCAGTGGTGGAAGAGGAATGCATGCCGGCGAACCATTTTGTTGAACACCTGCTGCCCAGCCTCCTGAGCCTGGCTTCTGACCCTGTGCCAAACGTAAGGGTTCTGCTTGCCAAAGCTCTGAGGCAAACGCTGTTGGAGAAAGGTATGCGTTCTTTTCATGCTGCTTTTTTGCAGCCTTCCCTAGAGCCCCATGCAAAGTGAGAACCCCCCTTCCTTCCATTAGATTACTTTGAAAGGTGGTGGGGTTGATCCCTTGCACTAGCGTCTGAAAAATACACAGGCACGTGCTGAAGTTCTTTGTGGCTGACTTTGGGGAGAAGATCTCTCTTTGTATGAAGCTAACTGGAGGAGGAGGAGGAGTCACCCAAGTTTAACTTGCAGTCGCCACAGGCGATTTGCCTCTTGTGAGACCCATGCTTAACTTTTTAAGGGTAGATACAGAAGAGTGTGGTCAGACTAAAATGTTCTTCTTTGCTTCTGTGTTGTAGCTTATTTTAGAAGTGTGGACAACCCTCATCTCGAAGCTGTGGAAGAGACTGTCCTGGCTCTGCAAGCGGACAGGGATCAAGATGTGGCCTTTTTTGCCACCGTCAAACCAAAACACCAGACCGTGCACATCACATCACTTGAGAAACAAAATTGACTTCCTTTGTCTCTGGACCACAAAAGTTTCTGGTGACTAACCAGGAAGGAAGACTGCATCAAGCAATCCATGCAACGCAAGAGAAAAGGGCTTGTTCTTAATTTAGTCATGTAACTGAGGGATGTGTGGATTTGTCCACAAACTGGCAACATTATTTGGAATACTCAGCCACTGTACTTTCCCCAGTTCCCTTTTACGGACACGGGAATTAACGTTGAGCTCAACGAAAAGTCCAGTATTTATATCTGCGTTTGTGTGAAATGCACGCATTCTCAGCTTCAGCATTCTGCAAGGTAACAGGAATATGCCTTTTGAAATTTGCTGACTCAAGGACAAGGGAATTGCTTGGTCACCACTTCAGGCTTGAGCTAATATGGTCAGCAGACAGAAAAACCATGGACACTTAACACCAATTTTGTTACTAAATGACTCTGTTGTTTATGGCATTTCATTTTATGATATTGGTTTACTCAACATGTACATATGAAACTCTGCAAAAAAGTTGGAAAACTTGAATCTGTATCTAACAAAAAAGGTCATTTTTTTAAAGGCAAAAAATGCAGCAGTTGTCTAGTTAGAGCAAGGTTATTTTTCTTTTTGTCAAAGATGATGTTTTTTTAAAAATTCACTTTGTGAACTGTGACATTTCAGTCTTGTGTGTTGGTGTGTGTTAAATTAAAAACCAACCCTTTGTGGTGGTTGCTTTCCTTCATTCCTGCTAGCCTTCAGTCTCTCCTCTGCTTGCTAGAGCTGCAAGACAGACACAGTCCTCGGATCACTAACTTGGAAGTCGTCCATGTGCTTCTGTTTGGGCTACTCTGAAGTAAGTGGTTTGAGTTCTGTGGGTTCGAACTGTTAATACTTTGGTAGTGGAAATTTGTTTGACGTTTTGTCAACTCTGTCTGAACACTCCTCTTTTTAAACATATGGGTGACATATAGTGAAATCCAAAATGTGAGTTCTTGAGATTCAAAAAACCATTTCCTTGTATGTAAGTGGAAATTCTGAATATCTGGGTCTCTGTACTTTGCCCAATGAGAATTCGTTTTTCTGGTGGAAATCAGTGGGAATTACAGTGTGCCGTTCAGCTTTTGTGAAGGCTGCTGGCTGGGATTCGGCAACTGTATGTGAGGTTCCATATGTACATTAATCGTGGATTTTCAGCCGACTCCTTCCCCAAGCTGCCTTTGAAAGGGGTGGGTGGGTGGGCTCGGTGGTTAATTATTGCAAACCCTGCACCCTTGGGCTTGGATATTCATTGCTCAGGTTCTGTACTACATATAAGAACCTTGGAAAGATAATGAAATCTGGTTTGCTAAGGTTTGCTATGTTCTTTGTCCAAGGATTCCCAGAAAGGAATCCTATCTGGATACTCATGGAATGTGTCAGTATGATATGCACACAACTTCTCTGGGAGTTCCCAAGTCTAGCTTCCGAAACCCAGATTTCATGGGTTGTACACAAGCAAATTTGGTGTGTGGCACAGGTGTTCACTGAGGATTGCTCACAGGGGTGTTGAATTAAATTTTAACTAGTGTGGCCACAAAACCCCCATTTTCTGCAGAAGGGTCTTCTCGGTTATGAAACTGGACCTTCACATTTTCTTTCCCTTGAAATGTGTACATGCTTTCAGGGGGCGCTCTATATAATCAAGGCTCTGAAGCATAATTGGATCAAATGTGAACACTCTTGCAAGGGGCGCTCTATAGGACCTTAAGGCTCTGAAGCATAACTGGATCAAAAAATGAGTTTCTGAAACATCTTGTAGAGAAACAAATCTCATTTAATAGCAAGCAAATATATTCTGTTCAGCACTTATGTAGATCATGGTGTTGCATTAAGTGTCAGCTTAACCCCTGGTAAATTTCCTCAGTTTTGAGAAATTAAAAGAAAAAAAGTTTAATTTTTCCACAACTGTGTATCAGACTCAGGCCTTGAAAAGTATTGTTCCATATCTGCAATACCGTGTTTAGCATATGTAATAACATTATTTGCTTTGCAGGTTCCTCAGCTGCTTTTAGAGATGATCTATAGAGCAATGTGTCTTTGCTATTTCAGCATAAAAGCTGTGAATTCTGCAAGGGAATTCTGTGCTTAAACGTTTTAATAAGTTGGAAACAAATGCCTCTTCAATGCAAATGAATATGTATGACTGCAATTTCTCAGCAAAAAATGACAATTGTTTTGTAATTTTAATATCTTTTTCTAATGCTAACATTATACAAGTGTTTTTTTTAACAGTTCAGATTTTTCTAAAAATTTTCAAACCAGTTATTTTTTTTTAATCTGTTTCTGTTGACCGTGAACCCGTTGTTAAATTTCTCAGCACTGATCATTGCGTTTTTTAAAAAGTGTACATAGGAATGTTTGAAAAAGAACTATATAGAGAGTCTGTTCTTTAGACATAACCCAGTTTTTGGCTGCCATATTGTGAGTTTTAGATTGGTATGTACCCTTTGCTGCACTAGTCCAACTAAGTATCATAAACTTCCACGTGTCTTTTAGAACATTGGTGTAGTTTCCATGAAGGGTTTTTTTTTTGTATCACTTGTGTATGGGGGAGTCACTGAATTTAATTTTTACCGATATGACAAATCAAATTTTACATAAATATCACCTTTTTTCCTGAATCCAGACATTTTTTTTGAAAATGTGATTTTTGAAAACAGTTGAAGACTCTATAGTTGCATGTACTAGAAAAGAGAGTTTTGTGCAGTTCTAGTCAACTTACTTTCTCCCTCCCCACACCTTTTCTACCTTGCAGTCTCTTTTCACCAACTCAAGATACCAATGTGTGTGTGGGGGGGGGGGGGTCGCATTTGGTTTACTGTTGGCAGTGGGTGTAAACGGCAAACCTGTGCGCAACCTCCATTCATCCAAACAGGGCTTATTTGTAATTTTGCAGGTGCCAGGTGAAACATCTGAAAGGTGTCCCGCAGCCATCCCTTAATTGCCTTTTCCCCCCCAACCCCCCCATAAAGCATGACCGGATGGCAGCACCTTCTAGATCGTTTTAGAGAAAAAGGACAGACACATGCAACAGAGATGAAAGTAGCACATTCACTGTTTCAATTACGTCAACATTCTTTTCCATGTCATTGCAACTAAGCAAAAGTTTGTTAATTTAGGCACCTTTCCCTTGCAAAAGCTGCAAGCGTTTCACTTTCAAACACATTTGGATAAGGGACATGGAAAACAACCTTGGTGGTGCAATACTGAAATAGTGGACCCTTGTAATCCAAAGCATGTTAGTCGTCTGAGAAATCAACCCTGCTGTTATCTGCTGTATATGGTTATGTACTTGGCGCCTCCTGGAAAACCTGCCCAAGTGGCAGATGTATGTCTGTAAAGGACAGTGTTTAAGGCCCAAATAGATGGAGACACTCTGGAAGTGCCACTGATTTTGTCAAGAGCATAGAATCTATGTATCTTTCTATTCGTATTTATCCTAATAAATCGCTTGACTGTTTTATCAAATGTCCTTTTTCTTTGTTTATTGACCTGCACCGCAATAAGAACATGTTCTTGTCAATGCTGGACTAGAATGCCAAGAACTCCATATTAAACAATAGGCCATGTTGACGGTATCCCAGCAACATACCGGAAGGAGGAAAGGAAAGCTTGCTGCTAAGCTCATGTTTACTCTGTTCAGTATCCACCTGCTTTACCGGATTTGGATTTAGAGGAGGCCTCGCTCACCTGACTACAGAAGTTTGTGTTTCCTCTGCCACTAGAGAATAATACGCAGAAAGTCACAGCCTCAAACAGTCTGAATACGGAACCCAGGTAAGCTGTAAGGAAGTGCTAACCGTTCAGTATGGAATAAGTGGTATCATATATTAAGTTCATATAAACAAGTAATAATACATGTACAATAGTGCTGATGATTGTAGAAGTTGTTAATCTCTCTGGAATGGTCATTCGTTTCGTATAGACTTCATCTGAACGAAGATCAAAGTATCAATGTTGTCCTCTGTCATTTGTTCTCCATAGTATCAAAATGTATTATTTCCTAGAATAGTTCCCCTTGTAGGTCATGTAGGTAACTTCAGGATATCTACAACTCAGCAATATTGCACATGTATTATCACTTGTCTATATGAACTTAATAAATGATATCACTTATTCCATATCGAATGGTTAGCGCTTCCTTACAGCTTACCTGGGTTCCGTATTTCCTCTGCCACCAGCAGCAAGCTTGCAGGGCCGAGCTCTCCCAGCTACAATACGACATCACACTGGAGGTGCCCTGGTGAGTTGGCGCACGTGCATTGTTCCTGCTTGATGACACCGTTGCTTTGATGTTTAGAGAATCGGGCAGCAGCAACACTCTGATGAATGGTCTCCTTTGAAAGATGTTGAACAGGAGAAAGAGGAAAGACAGCGTCATTTCTCCAAGCAAGATGGGGGTGAGTTTTCACATGAGCACCCTGTTGCAACAGCAGCACTCAGCACGCTCAGGGGATTTTGTTAACCCCATCCGGTTTTTCAGTGTCAAACTGCACGTTGTCGAAACTGAGGAGACCTATTCTGTGCCTGAATGTCACCGTGACTTGATGATGGGCAGTCTGAAGTCCCGACTGGAGTTGTTGGTTGGGATCCCTGTGAATTTCCAGCGCCTCCAGTATCTGGATGAAGGTGAGGTCCCTTTGTGTTCAAAAGCTGTGTCTGGCCTTTACAAGTGTCACAAGAAAATGGTCCTTTCCTTGCACAGTCGGATGCACGGAACCCTTTTGAGCCTGGGGACACATTTGGAATTCTGACACAGCATAGTAGGCGCAGCAACAAAATGGCTGCCACAAAATGGCTGCCACAGGAGGCGGAACCAGACACAAAATGATTGCTACAGCTTAACTTCAGTAACACAGTGTAGATCCTTGTGCTGTGATGGCAGCTGTTGCCAAAGCAACATTTTTTAAAAATCTGTTCAGCCAATCAGAACCCTTGCAGGGCAAAAGTCCTACCTGGCCCCACCCACTTCCTAAGGACACTTCCAGAAAAGGTGTTGGCGGATGCCAAGACATCCACAGGCACCACATTAGGTCCCCTAATTTAAGGGAAAGTGTGGTCTTCTGGAATTGACAAGTGTCAAGTGCAAAGCAGTTGGGATTGCCAATCTGACTAGTCCTGCTCTTTCTTTGCAGAGTTCTGCATGGCTCAGATGTCCCACGTGTATTCCCACAACAGCTTGTGAGGTGTCTTAGCCTAACCTAAAGCAGCTAGCAAGCTTTGATGGTACCTCGTAAATTTTAAAGCTGCCCTCGGAATCTGAACCCAGAGCTCCCTGACCTAGCTCAATGCTCTAGCCAATCTACCTCACTGCACTATTCATCATCAGTGTTGCAGCATCAATAAGAGCCACTAACTAGGTGCAAAGCCTTCTATATTTTGCTGGCTTAAATGCTCTCCATGAACATTGTATTAATATTTATAGTAGTAGCAAACCAGTCCTTTTCTACCTGGCTGGAAGCCTTCAGTTTTAAATTTGGCTGGCAAAATGCTCTCTACAATATTTTAAAAAATAAAAACACAAAAATAATATATAAAAAAACATTCTATTCAGCTTCATATTGCTTTTCATTTTAAATAACCATGGGTTTTTTCCAGGATAATTTGAAGAAAGTAAAGAAGAAGTTAAGCACTGGTTTGTTCCTAACATAACACTGAGCTGTATCAAGAGGCTGGCACCTTTGAAGACAATAGGATTACTCCTGAGGAAGATTGGGGCGAAATGAGTTTATATCCGGGTGCTAATTGAAAATGATGGACTTTTCCTTGTAATATTGTAAAGATTTATTTATAAAATAATATGATGTTTACTTTGAAAAGATTTACCTCACAGTGTTTGCTTGTTTGGTGAACCTCCAGTTGGGGCATGGAGATCTCCCAGTATGACAACTGATTTCCAGACTACAGAGATCAGTTCTGGAGATAATGGCAGCTTGAGCGGGTGGATATACCCTGCTGAGGTCCCTTTCTGAACCCTGCCCTCCCCCAAGTTCCACCCCTAAATTTCTGGAAATTTTCTCTCCCTAGAGTTGGCAACCCTAGTTTTAGGAGACCTTGGTTCAAATCCCTACTATGCCACCAAGCCAGTCACTCTCTCTCAGCTTAGTCTACTTCACAGGCAGGGCTTTTTTTGTAGAAAAAGCCCAGCAGGAACTCATTAGCATAATAGGCCACACCCAACCACAGAAACGCATTAGCATATTAGGCCACACCCCTGACAGCACAGCTCCCTCCCAGGATCGGCTTCCCCAGGTGCCCCATGGCTTGTGAGACACCTGGGGAACTTGAGGGAGGGGGAGGCTGTAGGCGTGGCCAACTCAGAAGCCAGCCAGAACTCCGTTCCTGTGCGTTCCTGCCCAAAAATAGCCCTGCTCACAGGGTTGTTACTGTGAGGATAAAATGAAGGAGGAGGGAAGGGTTTTGAAGCCTCTTGGCTTTCTCCATTGGGGAGAAAAGCAGGGAGAATAAATATCTAAATAAATAAGACTCCAATGAAGCTACATTCACTTTATTTCAAATAGTTAACAGATCTATAATGAGGGCTACGCTTAAAAAAAAATAAAAAAATTCTGCAACCTGCACATAACTAGCTAAATTCTGCAACTTGCATAAATTTGCAGGATTTCTGCTGTTCAATGTAATTCTGCGGTTTTATTATTTTGTGTGGTTCTGGTTGTGTTTGACACGGGAACAGCAAAAACTCTGAAGCCCTAGCTCAACCACTAAAAGCCTTATTTAGCCACCTTTCTGGCTTTGGAAGTTTCAGCAGGCATTTCAAGCGTATGTCTGCAGCTGCAATTAAGCGAAGTTTCTCACTACCACATTCTGCATTTTTCCCCTGTGTGACTGCAGCAGACTAATACATTTGTCTCTGGCCTTTGTAAATCTATTCTTTTGAGAAGCCCCCGAAAGACGTGTTTTGACTCAGTGCCTAAAAGAAAGTAAAGTAGGTGCTAGACAAGCCTCGAGGAGGGCGTTCCAAAGGTGAGGTGGCACTACAGAAAATGTCCTGTCTGTAGTTGCCACCCACCTCACCTCTGAAGCGAGAGCACAGAGAGCCGAGCTTGAGAGGCAGACCCTTAATCAGTGGGTTGGATAGTATGGGAGGAGACACTTCTTCAGATAATGGTAGATGCAAAAGTGTGTGGGCACCATTTGGAAAGATTTCGGAATGGATTAGCTATCAGCAATTCTTAGCTGGTATAAACTTTTTTAGAGGGCTGAGGTGGCTCAGAGGTTAAGATGCTGAACTGCAGACCGGAAGATCTGTAGTTCAGCAGTTTGAGACCTGTGTGCCACATGATGGAGTGAGCTCCCGTCTCTGGCCCCAGCTCCTGCCAACCTAGCAGTTTGAAAGCAAGAAATTGCAAGTAGATAAATAGGTACCGCTTTGGTGAGAAGGTAACAGTGTTCCGTGGACCTCGGCATCTAGTCATGCCGGCCACATGACCATGGAGACATCTTTGGACAGCGCTGGCTCTTTGGCTTGGAAACGGAGATGAGCACTGCCCCCTAGAGTCGTATCCGACTGGCTTTTGAGCAAGGGAAACCTTTACCTTTACCTTTATTAACTGTTCTGGCCAAATACAGAGAATTCTATTCAAACAATTCTACAGCCAGTTTTCCAGTCTTCTCCATCTTTTGCATGTGTTTAAATCAATGTTTTATTTACTTTTAAATGTCTTTCTTGCTTTTTAAATCAGTTATACTGGTATTGTCTCAGAGAATTATAGCTCCATCCAGTTTTAGGACTGGCTGATAATGGTAACTAGTCTGTGGAGGCATGGTAATTTTATACATGTTATGGAAGCACATGCCTGATGAGGGACATACTACCCATCCCAAGATGCATCTGTCTGGTGTAACTGTACCTGTGATCCAGTTGAAGGACTCGGGATGACCTCATGAATTTAAATGGCCAGTGTGGTGGAGTGGATAGTGTTGGACTAGGATTTGGGAGACCCAGGTTCAAATCCCCACTCTGCTATGCTTGCTGGGTGATCCTGGGCCAGTCACATGCTCTCAGCCTAACTTACCTCACAGGGTTGTTGTAGTGAGAACAAGACAGAAGAGAGAACAATATAAGCTACTCTGGATGTAAGCCCTCGGCAAGAAATGCAGGATATAAATGAAGTGAATAAATGTTCACTCTTCTTCTAAGTTCAAGACAGTTTGCCACAACTACAACCTTTGTAGAACCCTCTTGTTGTTATCCATTCAGTTATGTCCGACTCTTGGTGATTCTATGGGCCAACTCTCTCCACGTTTTCCGACCTTGTACTGTTTCTTTGAGTCATTTCGTGCCCAGGCTGGTGTTGACTTTCATGGTGTCTAGCCTCCGTGTTCTTTGGCAGCCCAGTTTCCTTTTACTGCTAACTGATCCAAGCATAATTGCTTTTTCTAATGAGTTCTTCCGCATGACATGGCCGAATTTAAAATTTTATGGAAAAGTCTCTTATTTACATGTCCACCATCCTCTTCTTGTCACCTCTGTTCTTAATTCCCCCCTCACACAGCGGATCTCTCTGACCATTCTACACTTAAGGAGAATTATATTGTCACCGGTTCAACCATCACCATGCGAATCTGGTCACAAGATGCCTGGGGGCGCCTCGTGAGGACAGCCGTAAAAGGAAACACCACCAAGGTTGGTTTCTTCACAAAAATAAAGATGGTGATATTTCTTGCTGAAGCAGCACTGGCTGATTTGTGCAATGGAAGCTTGGGTTGCTGCTGTGGAAAGGCAGCTGAGGCTGTCAGCAGTCTCCTGGATAACATGGGACTTCGTTGATATCTCAGATATGGTACAGGATGTGTCCTAATTCCACATATGGCTGCCATGCCTCTCACTATGGCAGGAGGCCTCCCACTGGCAGCCATTGTTGCCTGCTGACTCCAAAATGGTGGTGGGAGAATTTTTTTTTAAAAGGGCAACATTGGCTGTGTCACTCTGTCACCTGGGGAAAAACCTGGAAGTGACATAGGGTAGCTCTAGAAATCACCTGAAAGTCTATGATAAAGCTATATCATTTCCAGCAGTTCCTAGATCTACCCTATACCACTTCCGGGTTTTCTCCAGGAGTGATGTAGGGACACAGCTGTCATTGCGTGCTCCCCACATCCCTGTCCCAAACCCTCCTGCCAGTTGCCAAGGTTGGCCTGGCAACCTTATGTAACCCTTTTTTCCTTAAAAGGGAAAGGTTAGTGGTCAGAAGATTGTATATTCCCCACTGAAAACCTGAACACACTTAAACAAATAACATTTATTGAAAAGTGAGGGAAACAACAAGGACAGACAGGGAGGTTTAACAAACAGTATGAATCAAAGTTATAATGGCACTCCCAAACTTAGGACAAAAGGAGAAGAAAGACTTCTAGTCATTTTTCCTCAGAGTCACTGAGAAGCCACTTTTCCTCAGAGTATTGAGGGCTCACTCCAGAAGATCGCCTTTCTCTGTTTTCATAGGCTTTCCCCCCCATGCTCTGTTTTCCCACTTCAGAAATTCTCCACATCATCCAGAAGAAAAAAAGCCCCCTATTCTTCTTCTGGTTGCTTCCCCGTCTTGGAGTTCACCCCCTCTTTTCCCACTCACTCAGCCTCCCTATAGGAAGCACCTCCTCTAGAGGGACAGTGTCTTTAGGCTAGGCCCACTATGCAGGTGAAAGCCTGTTGCACCGTTTTTAATAATAAACATTTTTAGAAGTCTTACACATTTCCACAAAAAAGAAAAAAAAAACCAAGCCAAAAAAGACAGGGTAAATCAGAGATGTTGAGAACACAAAAAAAAACCCCTGTAAGAAACAATGTATGATACAATATTCAAATGAACCCAAAGATAACACCAGTATTTTAATATGCTAGTAAGTCAAAAGCAGGAAACAAATGTCCACAAGTGGTTAGATAAAATACAGTGCCAAACACGTATCAGCACAGAGACTTCATCAGTGGCTTATAACCCTAATTAGCACAGTCATATCCTACTCACACCATGAAAAGCATAATACATCACAAGAACCAGTAAGGCAACAGAATTAAGAAAGAACTTGGAATACATTGTGAACTCCTTATTTGGTATTAGTTCGATGAGACTCATACATGATGCTGTTAATTGGAGCAGATTTATCCAAATGTGTCTGAAATAACAATCTTGGTTGTGTATAATGATTTTATAATATGTTCCAAGTTTTTACTGGAATTACCCTATGTCACTTTTGGGTTCTCAACTTCTTTGGTTTACCCCAATCTTATTTCCATACCTGCCTGATCATAATGTGTATTCAGATAGTTTATGAGGATAGGCTGAGGACGGGCATATTGGTTTGCAGTAGAAGAGCTAGATTCCTGAATAACAGCACCTTAGAAACCAACAAGATTTTTGGGGTTTAAGCCTTCGAGAGCCAGAGCTCACTTCATCAGATACAGGTAGGTAGATTCCTGATTCCCTGTCAGAGAGTGGGAGGGCTACTGCAGAGAAAGGAGTCAGGATGCAAAGGTACAATGCAGAATGCTTGATTAGACCTGGGAGAATCGCTTAGGGGCAGAAAACATGCCTACAGTGTCGAGAGAGCTAGTGTGCTGTGGTGGTTAAAAGTTTCAAACTAGTATCTGGGAGACTCAGGTTCAAATCCCCACTTGTGCCATGAAAGCTCATTGGATTGCCTTGGGCCAGTCACACTAACTCACCCTAACCTACTCATCGGGTTACTGTGAGGATAAAATTGAGGAGAGGAGAATGATGTGAGCTGCTTTTGGTCCCCATCAGGGAGGAAGACAGGGTAAAACTCTGACCATAGATTTTCTGGTAATTGCTAGAGCTACCCTTGTCACCTCTGAGAAGTTCTAGGAATTATCAGGAACTCTATGGTCAGAACTTCCAGTAATTAGCTGAGGCCTGATTTTTCTTTTGGGATGCTGCCCCCCCCCCCAGACCTCCCAACAATTGCCAGGTACTACCAGGCAACACTATACCACCTCAGTGGGCCGCATGCCCAGTGGGTCCTACCTCTGGAAAGTTTGTTATTTTTAAAGCATTTGCTGAAGATGATAATAGTATAAAGAAGTGAAGACAGGTTTAACCTGGACCAAAAATTCACAGATCTACCAGGGCCTTCCTAAAGCAAAGGGCTGGGGAGGGGGGAACAGGAGAGGCAGGTAGCTGAGGAAAGGAGGTGTTCAGGACAGAGGAATTCTGGGAGAAAGAAACCTCCACAAGGCCGAGACACGGAACGGCCTGATTGCTATTGCTGAGAAAAAGTGGGCATGTTTCAAGGAAGGGAGAATGGGGAGCAGGGAACCAAGAGAAAGGGATCATTGAGTTTTCACTCAGTAGTTTGACCCGTTATCATCAGTAAAAGAACTCTAATATCTCTCATTTTTCTTACCTCACCCATCTTCCAAGGAGCTCAAGGTGACATACATGGATTTCTTCCCCTCTGATCCCACTGCCACCCTTTGAAGTCAGCTAGTTTGAAAGATAGTGACTGGCCTGAGGTAATTCAGTGAGCACCATGGTTTTGAAGCCAAGGCCTCTTGTGTGCCATGTCCTCCCCAGCCACCGGTGGAAGGGTGAGGGGGGAGTAGGGTTGCCAACTCCAGCTTGGGAAACTCCCTGATATTTGAGAATGAAGCCTGGGGAGGACAGGGACCTCAGTAGGGTACAGTGCCATAGATTTCACCCTCCAAACCATCCATTTTCTCTGGGGGAACTGATATCTGTAGTCTGGAGATGAGATGTAATTCTGGGGGATCCCCAGGTCCCACTTGGAGGCTGGCACTGCCTGGTCATGGTCCAAGATGCTAATTTCTCTTCCCGAATTTGCGCCCCCCCACCTTTATAGTAATAACTCTCCTTGAAACTATCAAATCTACAGCAACTGCTGTCCTGTAGCACACGCTTGGTTTGTCTTTCCGATACGCGGGTGTGGGAACAGCAACATTTTAACCAGACTGGTTTTATTTCTGCATTGACCTCCCCCCAAAATACGTCAACTCTCACACAGCACTGTTTCTTTACAAATCTGGCAGAGGAATCTACAGGGCAACTGGAATGCAGTGGGGATCCTTGAGTAAACAGGGGAAATGCTGGCCACCATTTTATTCCTTTGCCAACCGTGCGGAACTTGAAGCATGTAATAGGTTTCCCTGTGAGTCTGTATAAATAATGAGTCAATCCTTGGGTAATGTTTTGTGCCTTCCATTGCCAGCTGCATGGTTTAGGAGCAACAAAGACCTCCTTATTTCTCACGGCACATTCGGACCTGCTGAATCCGGAAGAAAGGGTAGCGTGGTTAGCGCACAGAAGTTTTGTGGCCTTATTCGTGACTGCACGGAGAGGCCTCCTGAACGCTATGGAATTTCTTCTTCAAAATGGTAGTATTCTAAGTTCAGAAGCTGGTCATTGTACCTGTGTATGCTAACATTTTCCGTATTACAGGTCTCCAAGAAACATTTACAGTTGACCTTAATCAACAACAGTAATACTGTACTTATGCTAAAGACAGGCCTGTGTGTTTAGAGTAGCCAACCACCAGATGTGACCTAGCTTTCTCTCAGAATTCCAGTTAATATTTAGGCTACAGAGACCAGTTACCCTGGAGAAAATGGCTGCTTTTGAGGGTGGACTTGGGGTGACAGGTCCCCCCTGGCCGCCAGTGAGAGATTGAGGGGTAGAGTTGCTAGATCTGGGTTGGGAAACTCCTAGAGATTTGGGGATGGAGCCTGGGGAGGACAGGTACAATGCCACGAAGTCCACCCTCCAAAGGCCACCTTCCCTTCCCTTCCCTTCCCTTTGGAGGCACTGGGCAGTTCAATTTTTATTTAAATTATTCACCATCTTGGAATTGTTCTTATTTATGATTCTGTACTGTTAATATAGGGGCCACGGTGGCTCAGAGGTTAAGATGCTGAATTGTGGACTGGAAGATCGGTAGCTTGACAGTTCGAGACCCGAGTGCCATGTGATGGAGTGCGCTCCCATCTCTGGCCCCAGCTCCTGCCAACCTAGCAGTTCAAAAGCAAGAAATTGCAAGTAGATAAATAGGTACTGCTTTGGTGGGAAGGTAACAGCATTTCGAGTGCCTTGGCATTTAGTCATGCCGGCCACATGACCACGGAGAAGTCTTCGGACAGCGCTGGCTCTTCAGCTTGGGAATGGAGATGAGCACCACCCCCTAGAGTCGGATTTGACTAGCTTTCGAGCAAGGGAAACCTTTATTGTTAACAATGGTTTCATTAACTTGGATGGTGTGTTTTTATTCTGTTGTAAGCCTCCCTGAGCCCTGCTTGCAGGGAAGGGCAGCCTAAAAGTCTAAACAATAAATAAATAAAGCATCCATTTTCTGCAGGGAAACTGATCTCTGTAGTCCTGAGATGAGCTGTAATTCTGGGGGATTCTGAGGTCCCACCTGGAGGCTGGCATCCCTGGGATGGATTCTATGACATTATACCCCATTTAGGTCCTTCCCTTTCCCAAATGCCAACTGCCTTGCGTTTCACCTCCAAATCTCCAGGAATCTCCCAACCTGATGCGGTGGCGGCTGGTACCTACTTGTGAGGACATTACTTTAAACTGCCACATGGAGGTTAAAACCTCTTTGGTTGAATTAAAGCAACACATTAATCAATAAATCACAGTGCTGCTTGATAACTGGATGTTCCCTTACATCATTCAATCTTTGGAAGGCGCAGCCCTCAATCTCTAAAGAAGACATTGAGACTTGTTTATTTATGTGTTCCTGGTTCAAAGGGATACCTGTATTCCTCAGCCAATAGTCAATATACTAATTAAGGCTTTTATTTAAAAATAATGTGATCTTGCTAGATCTGATTAAACAAAACAGATGTACAGAACACCGATATACCCCTTAGAAAGGATACCAGTCATTTGTATTCTATTGACTTTAAGAAGCAAGGATAAATGCTTCTTACTTTGCCAAAAAAAGGGAAAAGCAGATTTCGCTGAACTCAAAATCTGAGAGATTTAGAGGTTACAGAACGTGGCCAGTTCATACAGAAGCTATTGCTTAGGGCCTTAGGCTATGTTTGCCAGATCTGGGTTGGGAAACACCTGGGCCGATTTCGCACTAGTATTTGCCCCAGGTTTGCCCTCATGCTTGCACCGGAGCTTCTGGTCGATTTCACACCAGTTGCTCCAGGCTCACATTTTGCTCTGGAGTATCGCCCTGCTGCACCGGAGTTTCCCTGGAGCAAACAAATCCTGTTTTTAGAGGATTTTCTGGTTTGCTCCAGGGGAGAACCCAAAATGAAAACACGCACACTCGCCCGGCTTTCATCAGGGCCGCCCCATTGTGCGAGTTTCTAATTTTTTTGGGAGAAAACCCTTTGTCATGCTATATCGAAAGGGCTGAGGTTCCAAGTGGGAAAATGAAGAAAATATTATTTATTTATTTATTTATTTATTTATTTATTTATACATACATACATACATACATACATACATACATACATACTCCGGAGGATACTGGGAGGGGAAATTCTGGAGAGAACGAGAGGCAACTGGCCAGTGCGAAATCGGCCCTGGAGATTTTTGGGATGGAGCCTGGGGAGGTCGGGGTTTGAAGAGGGGAGGGACCTAAGCAAGGTAGAATGCCATAAGAGTCCAGCCTCCAAAGCAGCCATTTTCTTCAGGCGAACTAATCTTGGTCATTTGGAAATCAATTGTAATAAGGAGAGATTTCCAGGTGCCGCCTGGAGGGTGGCAACCCTAGCTCAGGCCAACACATGCTTTTACTGAACCTTCTGACTGGTGCTCTCTGAAGGCATGATGTAAGACATCTCTGAGCATCCCAATGAATAGTCGTTGCAAACTTTGTTCCATTTGTTCTTGGATCTATTCTGGGCATAAAGCTGTTTATTCTTCAATTATTCTTCTCAGAACTGAAAGTTCTAAGTTGGCTAGAGCAGTAAAAAAACAACAACAACAAAACATTAACAGATTTACAAGGCAAGAGGCCTTCAGAGGAGGTTTGCTGTTGCCTGCCTCTGTGTCAGGATCCTGGTATCCTTTGTTTGTCTCCCATCCAAATACTAGCCAGAGCCGACCTTGCTTAGTTTCCAAGATCTGAGGTGATCAGGTGAACCTGGGCTATCCAGGTCAGGGCATGCATCCTTGCTCCCTGATACTTTGTGATGGGCTCCACCTCTTGTGGCAGCCATTTTGTGACTGGTTTCACTTGCTATGGCAGCCATTTTGTGATTGTACCCACCACCCTGTGTCAGAATTCCAAAGGTGTCCGCATGTTCAAAAAAGGAGGAGGAGGAGATTGGATTTATATCCCTGCCCTTCACTTGGAGTCTCAGAGCGTCTTACAATCCCTTTCCCTGCCCCACCACACAACAGAGACCCTGTGAGGTAGGTGGGGCTGAGAGAGTTCTCTCAAGAACTGCTCTTTCAAGAACAGCTCTGACAGAACTATGGCTTGCCCAAGGTCATCTAGCAGCTGCAAATGGAGGAATGGAGAATCAGACCTGGTTCTTCCAGATTAGAGTCCACACACTTAACTGGGGACCTCTGTCCTAAACAAATCTGCAGTACTGAAGTTGGCAACCCAACGTATGTTGCATCTAGTGATCTGTCAGTGGAAGACACTAATTGATGTAGATTTGTTGTAGATTTCCAGCAAAAACCTTCCCCGCCCCCAGCACTTGTTTCCAACATCGAGAAGGCTTGTTTACACAGTTTACTGCATATCCAGTGGGGATATGAAGGGGAAGTGGGTGAAAAATTGTTCTTTCTGCTACCTCCGTCAGCGCACTCGTGGGCACTCCATGAAATTGCTGAGCAGCCAGGTTAGAACAGATAAAAAGAAGTACTTCTTCACCCAAAGAGTGATTAACATGTGGAATTCACTGCCACAGGAGGTGGTGGCGGCTACAAGCATGGACGGCTTCAAGAGGGAATTAAATAAACATATGGAGCAGAGGTCCATCAGTGGCTATTAGCCACAATGTATAGATAGGAACTCTCAGTCTGGGGCAAGTGATGCTCTGTATTCTTGGTGCTTGGGAGTGGGGGCAACAGTGGGAGGGCTTCTAGTGTTCTGGCCCCACTGCTGGACCTCCTGAGGGCACCTGGTGTTTTTGGGCACTGGGTGACAAAGTGTTGGACTGGATGGGCCACTGGCCTGATCCAACATTTTGTGATTTTGGCTTCTCTTATGTTCTTACGTTCTTACATCTCTGTGGACAGAAGAGAGCAGAGGAGAGATTTTGCTCCCTTTCTCCTCTCCACTGCGGTTTCCCAGCCCAAATGGCTCCTCATCCTGCATCCCTGGGAACAAACTTTTCTGAGGTTGTAAAGAAGCTGGCAGAAGGGGATCACGGGAAAAATCTGCAGTCCTTATATCTGCCGTTTGCTGGCATCAACCCAGTATAGAGTATCCAACCTTTCTGGTCCTCTAAACCCATTAAGGAAACCAGTGACTTTTGTATATGCATCTGCATACATCGGTTTTAATGTGCATAGATTCTCCTTCTACGATCAGGGTTTTTTCTGAACACAGAAAACATTTCTGATCATAGAAAACATTGCCCTGACCTAGACCGCCCAGGCTAGCCCGATTCTGTCAGATCTTGGAAGCTAAGCAGGATCAGCCTTGGCTAGTATTTGGAAGAGTGACCTCCAAGGAATACCAGGGTCATGACACAGAGGCCAGGCAATGGCAAACCACCTCTGAAACCTTCTTGCCTTAAAAGCAAGTCTAACTCGCCACCTAGTGGTGCATAATGCTAAAGAGCTAGAACTTCTGGCTGCCCGACAATCTTAGGATCTCCTGGCTATTCTTCACACAATCCCATACAATAATTAATAGAAAACATTTAGAGGATTGCCCAACTCAAGGGGTTTTTGGAATGGTGTTTTGTACTTATTTTACTTCATTTATCCCCAGGGGTCATTTTGTAAAAAAAGAGGTGCAGGAGCTCATTAGCATAACTCATTAGCATAATATTTGCATATGCCACACCCCCTGACATCACCAGAAGTATGTCAGAAGGCAACACCCACCTCTCAGGCTCCACACCAACAATCTCCAAGTATTTCCCATCTCAGAGCTGGCGAGCCAGCTTTACACTTTGACTAAAGACACTTTAGGTGTCATTTGCTCTTGCAGGGAAGCTACCCTACAACAAGCATGAAAATAGAGATCAAGTTGGTATGATTCTGCTTTGTTTCACAGCGCATCACCATACGCGCCCGCTCCTGGGCTAGTTACTCCCGGAACATTGCTCCTACGTGCTCTTGCTTGCAATGACTCCTGTTTATAGCCACACTGTCCCCCAATGGGGACCCAATGCGGCTTCCGTCATTCTCCTCCCCTCCATTTTATCTTCACAACAACCCTGTGAGGTAGGTTAGGCCAAGAGTGTGTGACTGGCCCAAGGTCACCCAGCGAGCTTCCATGGCAGAGTGGAGATTTGCACCTGGGTCTCCCAGATCCTAGTCTGGCACTTTAACCACTGCATACCACACTGGCTCAAGCAATAGTACTCCACTTTCCCTAGGACTTAAAACAAATGGCTCTTTAACATTTCGGGGAGAGGTGCTAAGCAAGCTTGTTCCCTGTTGTTCCAATTTTCTGTTCACAGAGAACCTTTTTTCTTGCCATAAGGAAAGCATTTTGGGGAAAAGCGATTCCCACTGCAGCCTGATATTTTGGTTAATTGGTGTGTGGTCAGTCCAGTCGCCATTAGTTAGCAGAGTGCTTAAAGAAAGCTATAAGCGCAGCAGCGTCACTTTACCAGGTTACTCAGCTTACAAAGCTACACACATTGCAAGTTTAGAAGAGAAATACTCACTTTGGGTACAGAGCAGAGATTACTAGATTACTAATTTACTAGCTGAAGGATGGAGGCAGATGGCGAGAGGCCCATCTGCCTCATGGTGCCGAGAGAGGACAGCATCCCGCTCTGGTGCGTGCAGGCAGAGAGCAAATCTTCATTCAGAGGGAGAGAGAAGCAGGAAAAGGGAAGCTGATCCCTGAGAACACAATCTACATTTCAAAGAGGACAGTGGCAGAAGAGTAGAGACAGGAAGAAAGGTCAGTGTGCCCATCTAGCTATCCAGCCTCTTTTGTCACTCAGTCTGCAGGTCTGAGACAGGGGACATTGCATCTGGAACTTCCAACACCTGAAGAAGTTATGGTCCATTCTAACCAGCACTCCAGGACTCTACCACCTTGGCCTTGGCTCATTTAGCTGCAAGATTAGAACATCTGAGACACAGAGAGAAAAAGGGAGTTGTTGATTTGAGGGGTGCGTTGAAACAGGGGTCTGCAAATTTGTTGAGCCTGCATGCTCATTTGGAATTCTGGCAACAAAATGGCTGCTACAAAATAGTTGCCACAGGGGGTGGAGCCCACCACAGAAAAGACTGGCACAGCCTGACTTCAGTAAAACAGTGTAGGTCCTTGTGCTGTGGTGGCAACTGCTACCAAAGCAACATTTTTTTAAAAAAACAATCTGCACAGCCAGTCAAAAGCCTTGCTGGGCAAAAGCCCTACCTGGCCCCACTCACTTCCTAAAAACACTTGGCGGACATCAGAAAAGGTATTGGGGGGCACCAGTGGCACCCATGGGGACCACGTGGGGGACCCCTGCATTAAAGGGTTTATCTTGATTTACTGTTTGCTATATGAATTTTATCGAATTTTAGTGTATTTATTGTATTTTAACATGTTGTATGCCTGCTTGTGCAGGCAAGGCGGGATATAAATTGAGATAAATAACAAATAAATAAATAATTTAACAGGGTCGTTTTTTTTAAATTGTAAACTTAAGTCTGTCGGATTTCTGTTGTGCCTGGTTTTCTCTCCAGGTGCTGATCCAAGATGCCGAACTCCGCTGGGCAGAACAGCCCTTCATGCCGCCGCTGCAGGGGGCCAGCTTGCCTGTATAGAAGTTCTTCTCAACAACGGGGCCCAAGTCTCCGACGAGGACTCTGCTGGGATTAACTCCATGGCCATGGCCCGTCTATGGGGCCACAAAGAATGTGAACGCAGGCTGTTCCAGTGCCAGTGGCGGATGCGAATGGCTAACAGCCGGGCCTCTCCGAGCCCAAGCCAGAAGGGGAAATAGAAACTTGACATGGGCCTGAGCTGAAAAGGGGCCAGATCATCCACTGAGAAGTAACCAGCTTGGCTCATGTTTCTTCCAGACACATTAACTGTATGTTATTAAAATAGAGGGGGAATTATTTTTTTAAAAAACAACCAAAAGAAATCAGCCCTGAAGAAGCTCTGTGCTCCTTAACCGCCCTATTAGGGATGGGAAACTCTGGGATCTGGGATACTTGGAAGATGCTCCTTGGTGTAGTGGTTAAGTGCACAGATTCTAATCTGGAAGAACCGGGTTTGATTCCCCACTCCTCCACTTGCAGCTGCTGGGTGACCTTGGGCAAGCCATAATTCTGTCAGAGCTGCTCTCTCAAGGGCAGTTCATGAGAGAGCTCTCTCAGCTCTGCCTACCTCACAGGGTGTCTGCTGTGGGAAGAGGAAGGGAAAGGAGTTTGTAAGCCGCTCTGAGACTCCGAGTGAAGGGCGGGGTATAAATCCAATCTCTTCTCTCTCTTCTCTTCTTCTATATCTACCCTTCCTCCAAGGTATTCAGAATAACATGCATGTGCCTCCGGTTTTCTCCCCCCCCCACAAAACTACCTGTGAGGTAGGTCAGGCTGAGAGTGAGTGTGACTGGCCCAAGGACAACCAGTGAACTTCCTGACAGAGTCAGGATTAGAACCTTGGGCTCCCAGTTCCTGGTTTCACATTTAACTGCAACATGGTACTGGCTTCTCCTTGGCTTGGAACTTCTGTTCCTGCACAGGGCCCAATCAGTTTGCAGCACCCTTAGACACTGCCTAGAGGTCAGCTACTTCAGGCCAAAGAACATTTTAATGATATCGGAAGTGCTGTGTCAGCGTTCCCTGACCTGACTTCGAAGCCATCAGTCCCATGTGGAAACTTACTTCTCAATCGTGTGGGGCCCAAATTTCGATCAAGATTAGGGGTCATTTTGTAGAAAAAGAGGTGCAGGAGCTCATTAGCATAACTCATTAGCATAACTTATTTGCATATGCTACACCACCTGACATCACCAGAAGTATGTCAGAAGGCAAGAAAGAAGAGAGAGAGGAAGGAAAGAAGGAAGGAAGGAAGAGAGAGAGAAAGAGAGAGAGAAAGAGAGAGAGAGAGAGCAAAGCTACTAATCCAAGCCTCAGAAATACCACTGTTCTGGGAGGACAGCTTCAATGGTGGCTGAAGCCTTCAGAAGGCTGCTCGGAGGAACAAGGACCTTTCCAGGGGACGGGGTCATTTTGCTGCAGTCATGACACAAGCAGGCATTCCCCCACCGGGGGGGGGGGCTGGCACCAACTCCTGGAGCTGAGCTCCCCTGAGCTCCTGCTCGAAATGACCCCTGATCAAGATCATGGCAGGAAGGGGGGGGGGTGGCGTCAACCTTCCCATCTGCATCATTTCCCCAACCACAACCGGGGGAGAGGGTGTGTGCTATATGCTGCATTGAGAGCTGCATGCTTACTGTGGGCTGCATGTTAAGCTCTCCAGTGGAGTAAATGGTGTTCCGGGTCAGTTTTGGGTGAAGAAAACTGTGCAGGAGTAAAGGCTTAGCTGTGTGCAGGCTTGCAGTCTATGTTGTGAGGTTTTTCTTGCTGGGGATGGACGGATGGATGTACACACACCACCACAACTACTAATACTATTACGACTACGACTATTACGACTACTATTACAATTACTATTATGACTAATATCACGACTACTAATATCACGACTACTATCACGACTACTATCACGAACGACTACTATCACGACTACTACTATTATGACTTCTATTACAATTACTATTACGACTAATATCACGACTACTACTATTACGACTTACTACTATTACGACTACTATTACAATTACTATTACGACTACTATCACGACTACTACTATTACGACTACTATTATGACTACAATGACGACTACCACCACTACTACTACTACTACTATTAGAAAAAGAGGTGCAGGAGCTCATCAGCATAACACATTAGCATAACTTATTTGCATATGCTACACCACCTGACATCACCGGAAGTATGTCAGAAGGCGAGAAAGAAAGCGGGGAGAGAGGGAGAGAGAGAGCTGGCAGAGGGGACTGCTACTAATCCAAGTCTCAGAAATACCACTGTTCTGGGAGGATAGCTTCAGTGGTGGCTGAAGCCTTCAGAAGGATGGTTGGAGGAACAAGGACCTTTCCAGGGGACGGGGTCATTTTGCTGCAGCCATGACACAAGCAGGCATTCCCCCGCGGGGGGAGGGGGGGGCTGGCACCAACTCCCGGAGCTGAGCTCCCCCGAGCTCCTGCTCGAAAGGACCCCTGACGACTACTATTACGACGACGACGATGATGATGATGACAACAACGACTACAACTACTACTATTACTACTACTGGCTCAGGGTGGCTTACAACACAAGATTCCTGAAAGAATAAAAGCAATAAAACCAAAAAACGACAACAACAGATGGCATAGTAAACAACAACAAAAGGACCCTTGTCTCACGTCAGGTGAATAAAAGCTCCAGTGCCCAAGTAATGTTGTCTAAAGCAGCAGGTCACTGGGAAGGGGCCACGCCCAGGGGAGGCCAGAATGGCTGAACCTCCGCTGCCTCAATCGAAAGCCTGGCGGAACAGCTTTATGGGGGGGGGGGTGTCTCTAAAACAAGGGATTCTCATTAAAAAAAGGCATAAAAACTGCAAGTGAGTCAAATTCTATTCATTTCCCCAGCTTACTCAGCTGTCTCTCTCTGGACTGGTGCTCCATCAATGGGAAGCCTTCTCTTCCACTTTTTCACTTCACTGTTCCGTTGAAGAAGAATTTCCACTTCCTTTAAAAATACTGAAATGGTGGTGGCATGGAGGGCCATCAAATTGTGGTCGACTGATGATGGCCCCATTGGGTTTGCTATTTGCCTCCCTCCCTCTAACAGCAGCAGCCTCCCTGGGTTTCCTTGTTGGCTGGTCTCCCATCCAAATACTAACCAAGGTTGATCCTGCTTAGCTTCGACGACCTGACTAGCCTGGGCCAACCAGGTCACGTCAGCTGAACTTTTACGGAGAGACTCAAACGGCACTCTTGCACTGAGACAGCAGAGGGTGCTCAAAGACCAGGCATCCAACGGAAGCGTGGCTTTGGTGCAGGCCTCCCAGTTTTCTCGTAGCCAGCTGCATGTGTGTTTGCTGGAACGAGTGTTGCAGGAATGATGGTGCCCACAGGGGAACTTTTGACTACGCGTAGGCTGTAGCGGAGTGCTCGGCCTCTGCAGTTCTCCTCTTTGGCTACAGCGACCTTTTCGCACTGGCAAAAAGAGGCTTTGAAAGTTTCAAATAATCACAGAAGATCTTCTACGATCAGCGTACCCTGTTGTCGACTTCTTTAAAGGGTGACATGCCTCTGTCTAACCAGTGTCGTTTGCAATGTGTCTCTGACAGATGCCAGGGCTGTTAGCGAAAGCTGCTGCTCCTCCTGCTTCCTGAATACTCTTCACATCACGGAGAGACACACGAGAGGCGTTTTCTGGAGGCTCCTCTTTCTGACATTTGTCTAGACAATTGCTTAATCTGTGCAGTAGAGGGGACCAAGAAGCAGGTGGTGGAATGGGGGCTTCTTCCCAGACATCATGTGGCTGGCTATCTCTTATCAGGAGCATTTATGGCGGGAGAGCATAGACTAGGACACTCAGTGCAAGGATACAACAGGGTCTGAAGGACAGTTGCTTTCTATAACTAACAGGACAGGGCGGTTATGAAAATAGCACCCGCAGTGCATAAGGTATTGCAGGTTCGCAGACGAATACGAGACAGGCCTGCCCTGACGTGCTTACAATCCGATATTCAACTTCAAGGGAAGGGTAGCTTCAATGGGAAGGAAAGGTAGAGAAAATGCATTATAGGAGACCCAATGCTGTCAGTGCTTATTTGATTTTTTACTTCGCATGTATTTATTTCTGTAATTCTCCTCTCCTTTTGCTGCTTTTGCACTGAAAGGCACTCATTTTAGGTTACGGAGTCCTCAGGCCTTGCTCAGGTCTGCCACAAGTATTTTGAATCAGATGCCTGCCCATTTATTTATTTATTTAGATTTATATCTCGCCTAGCCAGGTTACCGGCTCAAGGCGGCTCACAATATTTGTGACCCATATTTCCATGCTGCAGACTCAGTTCCCAGGTGCCTTGATCCAGATTAGGAGGGGGGGGGGTATGGGTGGAATTAAAGTTGCTAAACTTCCTGGTGGAGACAGGATCCCCATAGGGTTGCCAGCCTCCAGGTGGGGCCTGGAGATCTTCCACTTTTACAACTGATCCCCAGTTGACAGAGATCAGTTCCCCTGGAGAAAATGACTGCTTTGGAACGTAGACTATATGGCATTGTACCATGCTGAGGCCCCTCCCCTCCCCAAACCCCACCCTCTCCCAGATCCACCCCCCAAATCTTCAGGTATTTTCCATCCCAGACCTGGCAATCCTAGATCCCCCCCTGTCAGGCCCCACTGCCTTGCTGCGGATCAGCTGGCGGGCAGGGGAACATACCCGGAAAAAGAGCAAAGCCCAGTCAACACTGCAACGACATGTATATGTCACTTCCAAGATGACCTGGAAGTGATATCATCATGATGGTGATGTTGGGGCAATGCTCTGGTATTTGCACAAAACCTCTATAGAAGTCAAATTTACCATAGAGTTCTGCCCAAATATCAGACAGTTGCCCTGACATCACTGTGTGATGACATCACTTCTGAGTCATGCTGGAAATGATGTAGACATGTCGCTGCAATGTCATCTGGGCCTCCCTCCCACTCCCGGTAAGTCCCCCCCCCCCATCCCCTGCCCTGCTGGGATTATTTATTTATATTTATATTATATTATTTTATTTCTTTCATCAGAAATATAAACAATAAAACCACACCCTAAAACCATAAACAACCAAGAATCCAATTTTAAAACCGATGGCAAGCCAGTAATAATCCATTGTGCTACTTGCGTTGAAGGGCAGACGGGCAGAAACATAATACATAATATGGGCAGAAACAATGTCCTGCCCCCACTGCTGGACCTTCTGAGGGCACCTGGTGTTTTTGGCCACTGTGTGCCAGAGTGTTGGACTGGATAGGCCACTGGCCTGATCCAACATTGGCTTCTCTTATGTTCTTATGGTCTTACAATAGTAGTTTGGTTACTATTGATGGAAACCATTGCCGTCTATACCATCGGACTAGTATGAGGGCAGTCTGGGCAGGAGCAATGCTCTGTCTGAGCTGTGGAGCCTTGTGAGCAAAAATTCTACTTTGTGAGCTCCTGGCATTAAAGTCGTGAACGAGCGATTTGGCTGCTGCATAAATTAGTTTGCTCTGGAGCCATCCTTCCTGAGCTAAGACAAAAATCAGTGAGCCAGAGGCTAAAAAGCTGTGAGCTAGCTCATACTGACTCAGCTTAGAGGAAGCACTGGGCAGGAGGGGCCAGAATGAGCGGTTGCCTGCCAATGAGCCGAAAGCCTGGTGGAACAGCTCTGTTTTACAGGCCCTGTAGAACTGTAATAAGTCCCACAGGGTCCTGATCTCAATCGGGAGCATTTCCCACCAGGCTGGGGCCAGGGCGGACAGGGCCCTGCTCTAGTCAAGGCCAGGTGAACATCTTTTGGGCTGAGGACTGACAGTAGATGTTGCTCTGCTGTGCGTAAAGCTTGACGGGGCGCATATGGGGAGAGGCGCCATTGCCCAACATGTTAAGCAGTTGGGATCCAAAGAGAAGAGTTTCCAGTACCCTTTTTGATGCAATAAGATGATGCACCCCTGCTGCAACATCACCCCCAGATAATACCTGGAAGTGATGTCACTGCAGTTTGGTGTAGTGGTTAAGTGCACGGACTCTAATCTGGGAGAACCGGGTTTGATTCTCCACTCCTCCACTTGCACCTGGCTGGATGACCTTGGGCAAGCCATAGCTCTGGACCAGCTGTTCTCTCAAGGACAGCTTGGGAAAGAGCTCTCTCAGCCCCACCTACCTCACAGGGTGTCTGTTGTGGGGAGGGGAAGGGAAAAGGAGTTTGTAAGCCACTCTGAGACTCCCTTGGGGAGTGGAGGGCGGGGTATAAATCCAATCTCTTCTTCTTCTTCTTCTTCTATGTTGTGTGTGTGTGTTAAATGCTGTCAAGTCACTTCCAAATCAGTGTTCCCTCTAAGCTGAGTTAGTGTGAGCCAGCTCACAGTTTTTCAGCCTCCAGCTCACAGATATTTGTCTTGGCTCAGGAAGGATGGCTCCAGAGCAAACTGATTTATGAAGCAGCCAAATCGCTTGCTGACAGCTTTAATGCCAGTAGCTCACAAAGTAGAATTTTTGCTCACAAGACTCCACAGCTTAGAGGGAGCATTGCTTCCAACCTCTGGCAACCCTATGAATTAATGTCTTCCAAAACATCCTATTGTTAGTAGCCTTGCTCAGGCCTTGCAAACTGAGGGAAGTGGCTTCCTTGACTGAGTCAATCCATCTCATGTTGGGTCTTCCTCTTTCCCTGCTGCCTTCAACTATCTATGCATCTATGTTACACTCTAGGATTCACCCAAAACTCTATGGTCAAACCAGAGTTTGGAATTAATCACTCCAGTATGGTGATGTCACTTCCGTGGGTAACTTCTCTCTTTCTCTCTTAGTCATCAGTTGGCTGCTAGGACCTGTTTTCTTGGAAAATAGACTTACCTACATTCAGCTACGAATTTATGTAGATATTTTTCTCCCCAATGGGGTCCAAAGCAGTGTTCCCTCTAAAGCTGTTAGTGTGAACTAGCTCACAGGTTTTTAGCCTCCATCTCACACATTTTTGTCTTAGCTCAGGAAGGATGGCTCCAGAGCAAACTAATTTATGCAGTAGCCGAATCGCTCACTCACAACTTTAATGCCCGTAGCTCACAAAGTAGAATTTTTGCTCACAAGACTCCACAGCTTAGAGGGAGCATTGGTCCAAAGTGGCTTGCAGCATCCTCCTCCTCTTCTCCACTGTATCTTCAAAAAAACCACACACACCCACAATCCTGTGAGGCTGGATGTGACCGGACTAAGGACACTCAACTGGTTTCCATGGCAAAGTAGGAATTCAAACCTGTGTCTGAGTTTGGCACACTTTCCACTGCACCATACTGGCGCTCGTTTGATCCCACTGTCTTCTCGAATGTAGTTTAGTACCATTCATGTGACTGGCCTTAACTTCATTGGGGGTGAGGGCTAAGTGGGTCATTGGGCTAGTTCGCATGGGATTGTGTCCCCGGACACATCTTATGAAATGCTACACATTTTGGTGTACTGGTTAGGAGTGCGGACTCTAATCTGAGAGAACTGGGTTTGATTCCCCACTCCTCCACATGCAGCTGCTGGTGTGACCTTGGGTCAGTCATAAGTTCTTTCAGAGCTGTTCTCTCAAGGGCAGTTCTAGAGAGAGCTCTCTCAGCCCCACCTACCTCACAGGGTGTCCGTTGTGGGGAGGGGAAGGGAAAGGAGATTGTAAGCCGCTCTGAGACCCCTTCGGGTAGTGAAGGATGGGGGATAAATCCAATTTCTTCTTCTTCATCATCATCACGTTACATTGCTTGGGAGGCTAGGTTTGGTGTCGTGGTTAAGTGCGCGGACTCTAATCTGGGAGAACTGGGTTTGATTCTCCACTCCTCCACTTGCACCTGGCTGGATGACCTTGGGCAAGCCATAGCTCTGTACCAGCTGTTCCCTCAAGGACAACTTGGGAAAGAGCTCTCTCAGCCCCACCTACCTCACAGGGTGTCTGTTGTGGGGAGGGGAAGGGGAAAAGGAGTTTGTAAGCCGCTCTGAGACTCCCTTGGGGAGTGGAGGGCGGGGTATAAATCCAATCTCTTCTTCTTCTTCTTCTTCTTCTAGGTTGGACAGGCAAGGGGTTTGGGGGGGGGGGCTTGCTGATCACCCCAATTTCCCCCAACATGGCCACAGCACCCAAGGAATCTGGGAAGCAGCCAGCCAGATTGGTTTGTCAATGTCTGCCTTGAGTTAAATTGGCATTGCTTCTGTTATCTCAGGGATGGAAAGACACATTGATCCCAGGCACTTCCAGCAATTCTGTTGGCAGGGCACTGTACATCTTTGTTTATTTATGCCTCTGTTTTTCTTTGGATGCGCCCTAGTGTGCTTTGCACTGTGGATGCCATCTGCCTTGTGCTTTGGGTGGGTTTGATGCTAGTTGAAAGAGAAGCTTATGCAAGCTGCATTCCTAGAGAGCACAGAGGTGTCTGAGGGGCGCCCTCGCCATAGGTTCTTGTGCCCCGACATCACTGTGCCGCCGCCACAAAGGCCCACGGGGGCCAATTCACGCAACCAAGTAGACCAGGCATCAGAAAAGGGTATTAGAAACGCTTCTCTTTGGATTCCTGCTGCTTAACAAGTTGGGCAATAAGATTCTTGTCAGTCCTGATTAGCATTTTGTGCACAATCCAAAGGGGCGAACGTGAGTCTCTCCGTGCTTGCGTTTGAATTCCAGGCTGTATTGATTGGATTCGTAAATGATAATAAAGAGGATAAATAAATCAGATGAGAGCTAATGCAGGTGGCGGGAACCATGCGCTCGACTGCAGAGCATTTCAGTGCCGCACAATGACCTTGAGTGAGAAGTAATTTCAAAAGTGACTCACATGTGCTGAGGCTACAAAACAGAACTGAAGACTGGGAGTGAGGTGTGTGCGTGTGTGTGTGTGTGGGGGGGGGGTTAGAGAGGGTCTAGAAACAAAATGTATTGAAAATGATTTGGCTATACTGGGATTAGGGCCTGATAAGTGGCTTAGGCGGCTTTACAGCCAAGACGGAGAACAAGATAATGAGGCTAGAACTAAGCAGAAGGAGACTGTCGCTTGAGCAAACAAGATGTAGAATACAGAGCAGTCAGCAGTAGAAATCAGTGAATGAAGCGTTCCAAACTGCACCTAGCCAGCCCAAGCTGTCCTGACCTGGGAAGGGGCCGTGGCTCAGCGGTAGAGCATCTGCTTGGCATGCAGAAGGTCCTAGGTTCAATCCCGGGCATTTCCAGTTAAAAGGACCAGGCAGTAGGCAATGTGAAAGACCTCTGCCTGAGATCCCAGAAAGCTGCTGCCAGTCTGAGTGGACAATACTGACTTTGATGGACAAAGGGTCTGATTCAGTAGACGGCAGCTTCAGCGATAGCACAGGAGAGCCCCATCTTGGAAGCTAGGCAGGGAGACCACCAAGGAAGTCGAGGGCTGGTATACAGAGGCAGGCAATTGCCTATCACCTGTGTTTATGTTATGTATTGACCATGCGGTCACCATGTGCTCCCTTCATTGCGACCGCATGGCCAGAGCACATGGCCAGAGCATGGCCAGAGCACATGGCCAAGAAACTACCTGAGCTTCAGCCAGGTAGAACAAAGGCCAGGTGGATTCAAACCGGCCACCAATCCTGTACCTAGGTTTCTCCCAGGGAACCTATGAAATGTAAATAGACTTCTAATAGCCTATCAGGCCAGTTGGGTGAGGTCAGGGGATTGTCCCTGGCCAGCATAAAAGGAGGGCTTCGAGCCCTGGGTTGTATGCTTCATCCGGACCAGCAATAAAGATAATGCTGTTCACTGTTCCACGGACTCCCGACTCCAATACTTATCAGTGGCGACGAGGATGGGATCCCGATGAGTGACTCTTCAGCCAACCACAGCAGCACAGCGAGCTCCGTCCCGCCGGCCGCAGGCATCTCCGAGCTCCAGCGCTCCCCGCAAGCTGCTCTGAGCCCAATCCTCCGGCACTAGCCAGCGCCGAGCCTCAGCGCTCCCCGGCACCGCCGCAAGACACGAGGACATCGCTCAAAGAGCCGCCGCCGCTCCTGCTCTGGTAAATATGGCAAACACTCCGGGACCAATTACCCCTTTCAATACGTCTCGCCCCGAGACGTGGGAGTCCTGGCTCAAGACGCTGGGTTGCGCCTTTAAGGTCCGCGGAATCACAGATGCAGACCTGAAGAGCGCCTGGCTCTTGAGTTCCGGAGGGGTGGAGGTCATGCGGGTGGCCCAGAACCTACTAGCCCCGCAAGACCCCACCGAGGTGTCGTACGACGTGCTCACCAAGACCCTCGGCGATTACTTCACCCCAAAGCCATCAAAACTGGCCAGGCGCTGGGAGTTCATACAGCGCCAGCAGCAGCCGGGGGAGTCAGCCGCCACTTTCCTGGCTGAACTCCGTCGACTAGCCATGGGCTGCGAATTCCGCCACGTGGATGACCACGTGGAGACCGCCTTCATGGGAGGGGTCCGGGAAGCCAAGCTCCGCCGGCGCCTCATTGCAATGCCGGAACCTACCTTGGAAAAGATGCTCCAAACGGCAGCAGCCTTCGAGACAATGCAAAAGGACAAGGCAGCTACCAAAGTCCACCAGGCGGCTCCTCCCGAACCCGACTCAAGCGAAGAAGAGGACGTCCACCAGATGCAACCACGCTCGAAGAAGGGTGAGCCCGGCGTCCCCAGGCCCAAGGGCCGGCGCCCAGCATCTGTCTCTGTTCCCTCTTCTGCTTCCCTCAACAGGCAGGCCCCAACGTGCGCCAGCTGCGGGGACCCCCACGACAGACGGACATGCCGCTTCCGTGATGCCATCTGCCGTGCCTGCGGGAAAGCAGGACATCTCGCCCGGGCCTGCCGCCGGAGGAACAGCCACCGTGCCCCAGCAGCGAACTTCGAAGAAGTGGGTAGTGTTGTTCCCACGGCTACGGTAATGAACTTGCCCCAGCCCATTCCGGGCGCGATTTCCGTGTCTCTCTGAATAGAGGGAGTTCCTTGCTCCATGGAACTGGACTCAGGGTCAGCATATTCAATTGTGTCCGCAGCTACGTTCCGCCGCCTCTGCCCGAAGGGGGCACGCTGGCTGCGGCTGCCGGCCGGGTTGGTCCTCCGGGACTTCCAGAAAACCCCCGTGGCTATTAAGGGGCTAGCCAGGGTCCGGGTCCAGTACCATGCCTTTAACGGCCTGCTAGACCTTCTCGTGGTGGAGCACAATCTAACCAGTCTCCTAGGTCGCGCCTGGTTCAAGCCGCTCGGAGTGCAGTGGACAGGAATACACCGTGTGGGCTCCACCAACTTTTCGGCCATCTGCGAGGAATTCCCCGCCGTTTTTGACGGCTCATTGGGCTGCTACAAAGGACCCCTGGTTTCCTTCGACCTGGACCCGGCAGTCCGGCCCATCCGCGTGGCCGTCCGACGGCCACCGCTCGCCTTCCAGCCCAAAGTGGAGGCGGAGCTGGAAAAGCTCGTGGCACAAGGGGTGCTCGAGCCGGTCTCCCATGCCAAGTGGGAGACTCCCATTGTGACCCCCCTCAAAGCTAATGGGGAAGTCCGCATCTGTGCAGATTACAAATGTACAATTAATAAGGCATTACAGGACCACGCGTACCCAGTGCCGGTGGTCAGCCATGTTCTGGCCTCCCTCGCAGGCGCCAAAATATTTAGAAAATTAGACTTGGCCCAAGCCTATCAGCAGCTTCCCGTAGACGAAGCAACGGCCGAGGCACAAACGATTGTGACTCACAAGGGAGCGTTCAAGGTAAAACGCCTCCAATTTGGGGTCAGCGTAGCACCCGGAATCTTTCAAAATCTAATGGATTCTCTCCTAAAAGATGTTCCAGGAGTGAAGCCGTTCTTCGACGACGTCCTCATCGCCGCCCCGGACGCCGACACATTCGCAGCTCGCCTCCGGATGGTGCTGCAAAGGTTCCAGGACGCGGGTCTCAAGGTTCGAAAAGACAAGTGCACCCTGGGAGTCTCCTCGGTTACCTTCTTGGGGTTCCAAGTCTCCGCGGACGGCATTCACCCTACAAAGGAGAAGGTAGCGGCGATTACAGGTGCACCCCGCCCGTCCTCAAAGGCGGAACTCCAGGCGTTCTTGGGACTTGTGAACTTCTACCACGCCTTCCTTCCGCACAAGGCGGCGGTCGCCGAACCTCTGCATCGTCTCCTGGACAAGGGAGCAGCTTGGGCCTGGCACCCCAAGCACGATGCGGCCTTCCGGGCCGTCAAGGACCTGTTAGTTTCGAATGCGGTCCTGGCGCATTTTGATGAGAGGCTCCCTGTCATCCTGGCCTGTGACGCGTCCCCCTACGGCGTTGGGGCGGTCTTGGGGCACCAGCTACCCAACGGGAAGGAGGTTCCGGTTGCCTACTACTCCAGGACCCTGTCGTCGGCGGAACGGAACTACGCCCAGATCGACAAAGAGGCTCTAGCGATCGTAGCCGGCATCAGGAAATTCCATGACTATCTGTACGGGCGGTCGTTCACCGTGGCCACAGATCACAAGCCGCTGCTGGGTCTCCTTGCCCCCCACAGGCAGACCCCTCACATGCTGTCCCCGCGGGTCCTGCGGTGGTCAATTTTTTTGTCAGGCTACTCCTACGAATTGGTACATCACCCGGGGAAGGCGATGGGTCATGCAGACGCCCTCAGCCGTCTTCCCCTCCCGTCCTGCGACCCTGATCCGGCTCCCGCTTTCCACGTCGCGCTCCTAGAGGACCTACCGGAGCGCCCCGTACAGGTATCGGATGTGGCCCGTCGCACGCGGCGGGACCGCATCCTTTCCTGTGTCTCGGACTGGGTGGGAAGGGGGTGGCCGAAAAAACCAGGACCAGATTTCGCCGCTTTCACGGCACGCAGGCACGAACTATCGGCTCACAAGGGATGCCTGCTATGGGGATCTCGAGTGGTGATCCCCGGGCCCCTGCGGCCCCGAGTGCTAGAGGCCCTACACAAGGCTCACCCAGGAATTGTGCGCATGAAAGCTCTGGCCCGGAGTTACGTATGGTGGCCAGGCCTGGACAAAGACATTGAGGGGCGGGTCCAGAAGTGTGCCAAATGCCAGGAGTCATGGCCAGATCCGCCACACGCTCCTGTCCGATCCTGGGAATCTACTAACAAGCCCTGGTCCCACCTGCACCTAGACTTCGCGGGACCGGTCCAGGGCCGGTTGTTTCTTATCGTTGTTGACAGCTACAGCAAGTGGCTTGAGGTAGTGCCGGTAGCTTCGACCTCCACCAACGCTGCCTTAAGAAGTCTCTGGCCGATCTTCGCGACACACGGAATGCCAGAAACTCTCGTGACCGACAACGGGACTGCCTTCACCTCTGGTGAGTTTCAACGGTTCGTGGAAGCCTGCGGTCTGCGCCACATCCGCTCCGCTCCGCTCCGTTCCACCCTGCAACCAACGGCCAGGCCGAGCGCATGGTGAGGACAATGAAGGACGCGTTAAAGAAGATGGAGCACGGCGACTGGGAAGAGCAGCTGTACAAGTTCCTGTTCTGCCAACGGAACACACCCCACTCAGGGACCGGGCGCCGGCCAGCCGAACTTCTGATGGGAAGACGACTGGGAACCGTACTGGACCGCCTACATCCTGACTGAGCAATCGAGGGGAACCCGACAACGGAAGACCGGCCAGCTGCCCGAGGATTCGCTCCCGAAGACCCCGTATATGCAAAGAACTTTGCGCGGGGTCCGACATGGCTCCCCGCGAGGATCATCCAAGTCACAGGGCCTTATTCCTACGAGGTCCTTACGGAACATGGCGTAGTCTGGAAACGGCACATTGACCAGATTCGACGCCGTACCCAGAACCACGATGATACCCAGCCCCCCGAACTCCCGGCACCAACAGACCGTGACATCAACACGACTCCAGAAGCAGTGCCAGACCCTGATCCGGAGACTGCGGAGATGCCGCTCCTGCCTGCGGACGAAGCAGTCGCACCATCCACACCTGAACGACCCCCGAGCAGACAGGCCCCGCCAGCAGAACAACTACCCACACCGCAACCTGCCGACACAAGCAACACGCCCCGCCTTACAACCCCCCGGCGCTCTGGACGTGAGCGCAGACGCCCAGACTATCTCAAAGACTATGTGTGCAGAGGGGTTCTGGACTATGGGGGGAGGGGTGTTATGTATTGACCATGCGGTCGCCATGTGCTCCCTTCATTGCGACCGCATGGCCAGAGCACATGGCCAGAGCATGGCCAGAGCACATGGCCAAGAAACTACCTGAGCTTCAGCCAGGTAGAACAAAGGCCAGGTGGATTCAAACCGGCCACCAATCCTGTACCTAGGTTTCTCCCAGGGAACCTATGAAATGTAAATAGACTTCTAATAGCCTATCAGGCCAGTTGGGTGAGGTCAGGGATTGTCCCTGACCAGCATAAAAGGAGGGCTTCGAGCCCTGGGTTGTATGCTTCATCCGGACCAGCAATAAAGATAATGCTGTTCACTGTTCCACGGACTCCCGACTCCAATACTTATCAGTTTATCTCTTGCCTTGAAAGCCTGATGGGTTTAAACCAGTTGTAACTTGATGGCACTTTCCACCACCAACCTCCAGTTACATGATCAGCAAAATCATCTGCAGGTCTGTTAGACTGGAGCCAAGCCAGACCTGATGTCGGGAGTTCCATGAATGGAGCTCCCAGTTGTCTCGTCTTTAAAAGCAGACACGGGGCCTTTGAGTCAGGTCAGAAACACAGCAGTGGTACCAGGGCTGGGCTATTTGGGCCCAGGAAACATGTTTATCTCCAACAGCATTCCCAGGGCTGTTTCAGTTTGAGAAACTGGTGCGGGTGGGAAGGCTGAAGCCCCTTATCCGAATCAGGCACTGTATGCATAGGAATGGAGGAGAACCTGAAACTCACACCTGACACTGTGTGTGACAGAATGCCTTTCCCACTCCCACTCTGAGTTTCAAAAGTGTCATTTTTTCCTTTTCTCTCTGGAAGGGCAGGAAGCTAGGGCAATTACCAGCCAAAGTTATGCAAATAACTCAGCTTCCTAGGTTACTGAGGTATTTGGTGTCAGGAATCTCCGGGGGACTCCTGGGGATTTCCCAGAATGCCTTCCAGGAGGGCTCCCATGATGCACCTGGGTACTCCACGGCCCCCCTGTGTGGACCAGGTCAAGAGTGGTGGGGAGGGTGATATAAAATGGGTGGAGTCAGAGATTCCATAAAAGTGCTTGCTCCCAGGAGGGAGGGGCTTTTGGTTCTGGTCCTTGGAAGAGGACAGACTGCTGAGCTCTGTTCTGCAGGCCAGGAGCCATCTTGAACGTGGCCAGGCCTGGCTGTCTGGCTGGATGCAGGAAGCCTGAGGTAATGAGACATCTTTAGAGCACTTTGCAGCTTACTAAGCTTGAAATTGCCTGCTCTATTTCAACATCTAGTAGAGTAAGTTTTAGAACCAGGGACAGAGGATGCGATCATGACCAACTTTTCTTTGTTCTTCTGGTTGCTGATCTGGTGCTGTGCCAAAAGTGTCCTTTTGTAACCTTTTTCTCTTGTTAATAAATATTTTACTCTTTTGACGCTGGTAGTGTTCTCTGGACCACATAGTTTCCCCAACCGCCTTAGACCACGCTACTTTAAGAGGGGAGTCCCGGGAAGGGGGAAGGCAAGCAGTCAAGGCACCCATTGCCCCCCAACCCCCCCCCCCCCCGGAAGAAATTCGGTCCCTGTGGTAACCAGGCGCTGGGTAGGAGACCAGAGGCAGGGCCTCAGTTTGAGAAGGGGTGTCAGGAGAAGGGCTCCTGGCAGGGAAGTCCCCAACAAGACAGTGGTGGCAGTGCACCCTAGCGGAAGGAAGTGGAATAACACTCCTCTAGGAATTGGCACGAGCCAAGGAGGGGGTTGGCAAAACAGAGTCTGGAAGAGCCAGACCCAACCTGTGTACTCCATAACTTGTGAACTATCTCCCCTCACACTTCGTGCTATATTCTGAATCAAAGTTGGAAGCCTGGTGCCATAGGCTGGGCTTGCAGATAACAGCCCTCTCTGGCTGATTGCTGTGTAACGTGGGACAGTCAGAATGCCTGTAAACTTGGAGGTCCCATTATATCACCCTGGCTAATCACAAGCCATAGGCCTGTCCTCCATGAAACTGTTTGACCCTCTTTCAAATCCATCTACACCAGTCACCATGAGTACACATCATGACAGAGTTTCACAGATCATCTACCCATTCTGTGAAGCAGTACCTCCTTTCATCTTTCTTGTCAGTTCGCATGATATTATTACCCAATGCACCACAACCTTCCAGCCCTTCTCTCGGAATCCAGCCGAACAGAAAGATTCACATGGACTGGTCAGCTGAATGCTCTTTCCCCCCAGTCACTGAGAAGCTGCTGATATATCATGATGCCCTGCTTGGTAGGAACCATAGCACTGAGCTTTGGGAGAATGGCCAAGCTTTGGTTGCTTCCAGAGTGACCATTTCTTCTCTTTGAGGCAAAAGCAGTCTGTCATGGTGGTGGTGGGGGGGGACCCCTCCTGCCTTTGCATAGAGAAACAAAGTGCTAGAGGACAAAGTCTCCCTGATCTGGATAGCCCAACAAGCCTGATTTTGTCAGATCTTGGAAGCTAAGCAGGGTTGGCCCTGGTTAATATCTAGATGGGGGGCCATCAAGGAAATCCAGGGTCTCAACGCAGAAGTAGGCAATGGCAAACCACCACTCTTGCTTTGAAAACAGTGTTCACTCTAAGCTGAGTCAGGGTGAGCTAGCTCACAGTCTTTTAGCCTCCAGTTCACAGATTTTTGTCTCTGCTCAGGAAGGATGGCTCCAGAGCAAACTAATTTATGCAGCAGCCAAACTGCTCACTCACAACTTTAAGGCCAGCAGGTCACAAAGTAGAATTTTTGCTCGCAAGACCCCACAGCTTAGAAGGAGCATTGCCTGAAAACCCTACAGGGTTGTCATAAGTAAGCTGCAATTTGATGGCACTTTCCACCACCAGGGGACAAGGGTAAGCAGAATCACAGGGACAAAAGTAAGCCAGCATATGCCAGTGCAGACTAGCAGTATGTTCTGGATGGCTCTGGTCTTGCCGGATTCAAATATAGGCATGCCCTTAAGAAGCTGTAGGCATCTAATTAGCTTTCTCTATCAGGTTACTGAACTCCTGGCTAGATGTAGTGTTTTAGGTTCATTAACGTCCAGTAACGTTTTAGGTTCATTATGGGTACAGTCAGGGGTCATTTCAAGCAGGAGCTCGGGGGAGCGCAGCTCCGGGAGTTGGTGCCAAAACCCCCCCCCCCCCCGCAGGGGAATGCCTGCTTGTGTCATGGCTGCAGCAAAATGACCCTGTCCCCTGAAAAGGTCCTTGTTCCTCCGATCAACCTTTTGAAGGCTTCAGCCACCACTGAAGCTATCCTCCCAGAATAGTGGTATTTCTGAGACCTGGATTAGTAACTGTCCCCTCTCTGCCAGCTCTCTCTCTCTCTCTCTCTCTCTCTTTCTTTCTTGCCTTTTGACATACTTCTGGTGATGTCAGGTGGTTTAGCATATGCAAATAAGTTATGCTAATGAGTAATGCTAATGAGCTCCTGCACATCTTTTTCTACGAAATGACCCCTGGGTACAGTATACAAGTGATGCTATTAGAGAATCTCTGCTTCCATTTTAAGCTTCTGTTACCACATAGCCCTGATCTGGATAGCCCAGGCTAGCCCGATCTTGTCAGACCTCAGAAGCTAAGCAGGGTCAGCTCTGGCTAGTATTTGGATGGGAGACCTCCAAGGAATACCAGGGGCATGACGCAGAGGCAGGCAATGGCAAACCACCTCTGAAATGTCTCTTGCCTTAAAAACAAGCGTAATTCCACCTAAAAGAGCTAGAACTTCTGGCTGCCAGACAATCTTAGGACTTCCTGGCTCTACTACACACAGCACCATACAATAATTAATTAATTAGAACATAACTATTCAACATTCTTAACACTGGCTAAACGAACAGAAAATTATACCATCCATCATTGTTACACAGATAATTAAAGGAAAACAATTACATGAGTCCATAAAAGTATCTTACCCCAAAGATAAGCAGGTCAAAAGCAAGAAGCCCATTCTGATAAGAAGCTGTCAGTCAGTTCAACTTCCCATGTTTTTAACATCATCCCCTATCAGTAGCTACCTACCCCATTTGATAGAGGTGCACATTCTTGGCTAACTAATTATTTCATAACTTCAAACACCATACAATACTGAAATATCTTCTTAAAATATATAAAAACTGTTAAGTTCATTCTTACTACTTTTTATCTTAACAAAGTCTGTGTTAAAAGACTGATTACAAGTTTCTCATTCATATGTATTTATTTTGGCCCTCAACTTATTCATCTTTGGACCATATCTTTCGTTCTGTGAAGCAGTCTTGCCATTCTCCAGATGTTTCTGTACCAGAGACTCCACAAATAATAACTATTGATATTGGTTTGGCGGCTTCCAATCAACAAAAGATCATTGAGTTGTATTGTTCCTTTGTTTCTTGCCTCCTCTCCAAGGCTATTCTATTCTCATTGGGTTTGTTTTTGTTTTTGCATGTTCAACTGAGAGGCCACTTTAATCTTCTTTGTCAAGTCCAGCAACTGTACCCTATATTTCTGGCTATATTTGTGGCAAGTAAGAAGTGTCCAAAGTGATACCTCCCAACTTCTGCTTCAAGTCCCTCTTCCACACCCCAATACAGACAGTGTCAGTAAGTTAACACCTGCTGAACTGTAGACTAAACTGGTTAAGAACATAAGAAGACCCCTGCTGGATCAGACCAGTGATCCATCTAGTCCAGCATCCCATCTCACACAGTAGCCAATCAGCTCCTCTGGAAGGCCAACCACAGGGCATAGAGGCCAAGGCCTTCCCCCGATGCTGCCTCCTGGCTCTGGGACTCAAGAGGCTTAGTGCCTCTAAATGTGGAGGTTCCCCTTAGTCACCATGGCTAGTAGCAATCGATTGATTTATCCTCCATGGATCTATATAATCCCCCTTTAAAGCTGTCTATTCCTGGGGTCATCACTATGCCCTCTGGCAGAGAATTCCACATTTTAATCACTCCCTGTGTAAAGTAGCATTTCCTTTTGGTAATCTCTGTTGAAGCTTATTTTCCATATCAGACGGAAGGAAGGGGATCTGCAAGATATATAAATGGAGATAACTGACAGCTGCACTTCCCTTGGCAGTCTGAACTTCAGGTCCTTTCCTTCCCTAACAACAAGGACCCACCAAGGAACTTGTTAGAGTTACGAACAGGGATGCCCAGGCTATTTTTCCCGTGGTGAGAGTAACAGGTAGCTTGACGTTGACATTGTGTCAATCCCAGTTGCGTGTTCCTTGTCTAGCCCAACCAAGGCCACAGAATAATGTGCAACTTCATTACGCTTAGGATTCCCCCTCTAATCGAGCTTCCTTCATGGCAGATGAGCCTGGCTTTTCTGGAATTAACATACCCCTGCTCTCGTTGTCATGTCTGCACACTTGAGCCTGCGTACCCTCCAGTAATTTTATTCCTTATTCACATGCACGCTTAATGTCCTTAGTCATTAAGCTGAAAAATGTTAACCTTGTCATAGTTAGTGACTAGAAGCAGAAAAGTCCATTTAATTCCCAGGGGAATGAATTCTAATTTTCTGCCTGTCAGATGCTGACATTTTACATATTTTCCTCCGACTCCCCGCCATACCCTCCATTTCCCCCACTCTGCTTAGCGGTACATTTAAATATGTGTCATAAGGAAAGACCTTTTAAGTTGCACTCGAGGCCCCAAAGTTTTGGCCAAAGGCCAGTGGAAGCTCTTCTCGACTCATAAGCTGCTTTTGGGGACTGGTTTTTATTTGCTGAACGGCGGAGAGAGAGCGAGGTGAGAAGCCAGCGCTGCAGACAGAGAAGGTCACCGCAAAGGACGCATTAACGTTTTGTGTCAGAAGAGATTTGCCCCCCTCCCGATCCCTTGAAAAGAGAGGAAAGAACAAGTGATCTGGAAATGTTAAAAAAACAACTAAACCCCAGAAACAAATTATGTTAATCAATCACCTTCATTTGTCACGAAGATGTAGCACATCCTTTCTGACTCACCTTTGCAAAAACGTATTGACTGAAACACAAACATGTCTGCCGAGATGAGTAGATATCATATTGGAGGGCTGAAGAAGGTGGTCTGGTCTGTCGCTTGACAAGTACAGATGGAATTTACGGGGAAAGGCAAAACTGTATCTTTTGGAGAGGTTGTAATTGTATTTATCTGTTTTGAACTGGTCTGTGTGCTGAATCTTCATCACTCAATAAAACCGATCCTGGAAGAGCACTAGATGAATTATTTGCTAAATTTATTTACAAACCACTATTTTCATTCCTGTTTTTATATCCCACCTTCCCTTGTGGCTCAAAGGGGATTAAAATTAAAAACATACAAAATAAAGCAAAATTCAAATAACCATTCTCCCCCCTAAAAGATACCTGTAGTCTATACCTGATTTAAAGCCCTGGCAAATAGAATGGCCTTGCAGTGTCTCCTCAAAATTTCTAGAGATGGTATTTCCCTTACCTCCTCTCTCTTTCACTTGCCCTGGTGACCATGTTTAGAGTTCCCATGCCACCAGGGAAAATGCCAGGAGATTTGGGACACAGTGCCTGCAGAGGGCAGAATTTAAAGAGGATGTGACATCAATTCCAGGTGACTCTCTAAACTACTACCCCTTGTCTCTATGGTCTTGTACCATAGAGACTAGGGGATATTCCTAGAGCATCATTACATGGAGGCCATTTTTAGAAAATCTCTCCTCAGTTCCCTGGGGATGGAAAATTGGGGTTGGGGGTTGGGTAAATACCCACCCTGAGTGGGTAAATGGGAGGCCTACCATGTGTAATGGTGAAGAGTGAAAGGAAAACTTGGAACAGCAAGGTTCATATGATGGCTCTTGATTAAAATGAATGGATGCTCAGAAATAATTAGATAGCTGAGTGGATGCTTAGCTAGTGGAAAATAGAAAGAATTGCTGGTACAAAAAGAGGATTTGGATTGGGGTAAGACTTAAGTAAAGCTGGGAAGAAATTCATTTTTTTTCTTTGGGGGTTTGAAATGAGCAAAACCTTCACTGAGTTCTAAACAATTTTTTTCTCTGGGCAGAGAACAAGCAGAGAGGAGGAAGTCAGTCAATGGCTTTCCAGGCAGACCTCAGCTACCTCTTAAGAAATGCTAATAGGTTCAGCTAAAGACAATGGGATGGTCAAGCTTCCACCCCTTCAAGCAGGAATTAAATACTAGAGAGGCTTCAGGAAAGAAAATTCGAGAGACTTCAGGAAAAACTTTGCTGACCTGGCCTGATCTGGTCAGTGGATGGGGAAATGAGAGAAGCTAAAATTCAGGGGAGCAAGGAGGAAGCTCTTTGATGTTGAGTCCATCAGAGCAGACAGAACTCTTAAATGAGGTCTGGAGGAGGCCATTAATCATGGGCTGTCCTGGAGAGTGGAAGGAAGCTTCAAAGTAATGGCATTCTGTAGAGATCTGTAACTTCCTAAAGCTAAGCAGCCTGTCCTATATTTTTAACATATGATAGGGCATGTATAGAGAGAGGGACAGAGGATTTGCATTTTACCCATTTCTTTTTAATCCCTTGCTCAATCTGGCGCTGTGCTAAAAGTATTCTTGTGAACATCTTCTTTTTAATAAATACTTTATAACTTTTGATGCTGGTGGTGGTTCTCTGTATGACAGAGACCTCCACCATTTTGGATATGCCAGGGGGAAGGCTGGCAATTGGCAAGTAGCTATTCCTCCAGGGGCACACAAGATAGCCAATGGTCCCTGTGCTGATCAGGCACTGGTCAGTGGGAGACACAGAGGCAAGGCCTCAGAACTTGGAAGGGAAGCTGTGAGTCCTGACCCTCCCAGTGGGCAATTCCTTACAAAGATCAGGTGGTGGTGCCAGGTTACCCGAGAGAGAAAGAAAAGCCTCTCAAGGTGTTGGGAAAACCCTAGAGGGCAGGGTGGAACAGGGCCTGCAGGCCAAAGCAGGCCCATTCTACCACAAAAGTCACTAACAATTACTAGAGTAGCTTTCCCGCAACAGATAAGAAACTTAAGTAGATCATCCCTCCCATTTAAGTTTTTCTTCTGTTGCAGGAAGGCGCCATCAGCTTTGTTCAGTGGACTGGTAGGATCCACCCCTGTGGGTTTTTTTAAATCCCCAAATCCCACGTCAGTGATACTTCAGTAGTATTTTTAAAAATGTGATGCAAATGGAGACAATTTTGCAAAATTTTATATAATTCACTTTTCTGGAAACTATTTTTAATATGTAGATTTCTCCCCTCTCTTCTTTAAGGACAGGAGAAAGGAGACTCAGTGTAAAATAAGGGGGGGGCTCAGAGAAGTTAAAAAGAAAAGGACTTGTCTACTTACAGGAAGTTCCTACCACAGGGTTTTTGCTGATTCCTAGAGTTACCTGAAAGTGACTAAGGTAGCTTTGGAAATGGCTTGAAACTCTATGGTAACCCCCCCGGAGGGGGGCTTGGCAGCCCCACTTAATCTCAAGGGTTTGTTTGTCCAAAGCCCTAAGTAAGAGTGTTTTTTCTGCCTCATCAATGTGGCAATCAAGGCTACCCCGACACTAGAATGGGGCATTTCTCATCTATGTTTGCAATTGCATGGTGAAGAGGCCTTGTAGAAGCCTTGCATGAAATAAAACCACAGATGTACCTCCAGATAACCACTAATAATAAATTCTGGAGAGATGTGTGTGTGTGTCTTTGTGTGTATGTGTGCGCGCACGAGAGAGAGATTTAGGAATTACACGATTTAGGAATGATCCCTTCTGGCAATCCTTTTCCTGCCCGAGGCCTCCATTTCAGCCTGAGCGCAATGGGAGAATAATGGCTGTCTAATTTCTTCAGACAGAATCATTCCACTTCCTTGCCTTATTTATTTATTTCTGAGCCAGCTTTTTTTTGCAGGCTGCAAATGCGTCGGCGGTGTCTGACTTGTGCCAGCGAGGGAGGCATAGAGATTCGGCTGGCACAGTCGAGTTCCTCGCGCTCCCCAGCGAGGGGCTGAAAGCATTAGCTGTCTCTCACTTTGGCGAGGGAAGCAGGAGGGGGTGTTTGCAGACACAGAGAAGCAGAAGGCACTGTCAGGTTTAGGTCAGGCTGAGGCGGGAGGCTGTCCGACTCTCTCAGCTGGGCGGACAGGTTGGTTGTCAGACAGCACCCCGCAGGCACGGTAGTTCTGGAGGAAGAGAGGGCATGGAAGGGGGCTCAGTGTGGGGGGCGGTCACCGAATTGGGGAAAATGGTGCTGGAAGGCAATGACCTTTCAAGGAAGCAGAGGGAAATCTTTTTGTAGGTGTTTCTTGTTTTCTCCTCACCAGGGAGTCTGAATGAGAGACACCCCCCTAAAAAAACACCCACTAAAAGTCAAGTAGGACCTGAACAGCCACATAAACACACCCAAGAGTGCATGTGAAACTTGTACGCATCCAGGCAGTTTCCCTGGTGCTTTGAAGCATGCCGGCTCAGAGGAAGGGAAGTATTTGCAATTAGCATCGTAGATCTCCGGCTAGGACACAGCTAAGCAAACCCAGGAAGTTCAAGCCAGCAGGTTCAGACATATTTACTGGTGCAGGCAAACCCTCCCCACTCCAACTTGGCCCTCAGAAAATCTGACCCAGGGGAAATTCCTTCTCGTACCGCATTTGTCAACCTGTTACACTCTGGCCAGGCGGGTGAAAAGCTGCATAATCTGTTCTGTATGCTGCGGAGGCAAATGCCGGTCCTGAGTGGCCAGCCTGCCAGCCTGAATGGCAAAGCGAGCTCCCCTTCATATGACCCAGATAATTTCTTTCCCTTTCAAGGGGTTTTATTTTACCACTGTAAGCAGAACTGGGTCCTTACTGTTCCCTTTGTTACCATGGAAAGCTTTCTAGTTTTGTTTATAATATAGTTCTCCTGTTGTGATCTCCCCCCCGCCCCTCACAGTGCAGTTTCTGGGTGAAATGAACGGAAGAAAGAGTCCAAAGCAGACATTTCTGTTCACCTACAGAGCTGTTTCTAAGCTCAGCGGAGTGTCAAATCTGCTGCACAGAGGAGTTTAAGAAAGTAAGGGACTGAGGGGGACTGCAAAACACTTAACTGTAAGGAGAAATGACATACGGGGAATGGACAGATGTAACTTTTCAAGAATGGTGGAAATGGTTTGGTGGTGTCCAACATGTTTTATTTTGGGGAGGGGGGGTCAAGATGAAAAATGAATGCCTATCCAAATAAACTATGGTTGTGAGCTGAGGACGTGCAGCCTTTGAAAACTTCTGGGGCAGGGCTGAGTATTGCACAGCATCATGTGATGCTGTGATGTCACTTCATCGTGTAGCCAGAAGGGACATCACACATCAATGGGGACACTCTAGCTATCCCCCCAAACTCTATGGTTTTACCATAAAGTTTGGAGAATTGCTAGAGCTTTCTGGTGATGGACAATTTCACTTCCTGTTATGTGACTGGAAGTAGGGTTGCCAGCCCCCTGGTGGGAGCAGGGGAACCCCTGTTTTTGCAGGCTCTTGCCTGGCCACTGGCCAACTGGCCAAAGGGAAAATCCCACCTCCAACTAACCTTTTGGGGCTTACTTCTGGTTTCAGGCCTACTTCTGGTTGGAGGTGATGCTCTTGTTTTTAAGTAAAACTCTACAGTTTGAAGCTGAATTTATCATAGAGTTTTGCCCAAACACCAGAGTATTACCCCGATTGGAAGTAGGCCCAAAACTGGAAGCATGAAACCGGAAGTAGGCCCCCAAATGCCCAAGATCACTTCTGATCTCTTGGAAGGACTTCAGGAGACCCCCCTCTGGCCAGGTAAGTCGACCTGGCAACCCTAACTAGAAGTGATGTTGTGCATTGCCACAATGTCATTTTTTGCCCCAATTTCTCTTGCTGGGGACCAGAAGAGGAGGACAGGAGGTCCTTTAGATCCCCCTGAAATAAATATATTATATGCAAATTTATTGTTTTTTAAAGAACACTTTCCAGGAAGTAAAGCTTCACTCAATAAAATGGAATCTAATTACAAGTAGATCTCCTGAGATTGCTTCCCTAGCACCCATAGTCCCTATTCTTTATCAAAAAATCCCTGGTTAGCCAAAATCACTGGGTGTTTTCAACTTCAGCACATAACAGTATTAAATATTCCACCCCCTTTGTGCTTTACTAAATGGTCTTTCTTAATTTGTCCATGAATTTATTTGGGTTGCACCTCCAGGGTGTGATTTCAAGTCTTCTCTGATACATGTGACCCAGCTAGGGTTGCCAAGTCGATTCTACTCACCGGCGGGGGAGAGTCCTTGTTTGCCCGGGAGCTCCCCCGGCCGGTGACGTCACCCTGAAGTGACATCACCACGTTGGGGCGTTGCCAGGGCAACACTCTGGCAATCGCCTGGCAGGCGGCCAGTTTGAGGCGTGGGGGAGAGGGGCGGTCTCAAGAGGAGCGGTGCTTTCGTCGACAGCCTGGATTTTGGGGTCGCTCCTGAAGCCTTGACTGGGGAAGGGGTGGGTGGGTGGGGTGTGTGTCACTTGCTGCTCGTGCAAGGAGGCGGCGGCCACGCGGCGGCATTCTGGAGAGAGGCACTGTGTGAGCTTGAAGGGCTCACCGCGTGAACTTGAAAGGCTGTCCTTCCCCCGGCCGTCCTTCTGGCCGGGCTCCCAGCGCCTCCTCCTGCTGCTGCTGCTGCGAAACGGGGGAGCCCCTCTCAGACGGAAAAACTTCACTGCAGCAGCTTTCGAGGAACGCGGCTCCTTTTGTCAGGAGGGTCGTCATTACGTGAGGGAGGTCGTCCAGGCTGGACGACTTCGGGGGTGGGGTTTCCCCCGCCAGTCGAATGCTGGCCGGCGGATTGGGAACCCCTGTAGCGGGGGATCTCCCGCCCCCCGGGCTGACTTGGCAGCCCTAGACCCAGCCCATGTTTGTGGACAAACATGCTCCAATGTGTTTGTAGGTCTTACCTTGTTGCAAGTCTTCCCCATTACCAGGGCTCCGTTGGGGCCGGAGCGGGCCGGAGCGCCGCTCCGGGAGAGAGGGAGCGGGCCCCGCCCCCCGCCAGAAAGCCTCCCCCGTTCAACCCCTCCCTCCCCCAGTCGCCGGCCACGTCTGAGAACACAGCCCCGCCTGAGAGCCCCCTCCCTCGACCAGTCGTCTTCCCCGGGGCTCAACGGGGGCGGGCGGCGGCGGCGCCGGGTTGGCCTCGTACTCTTCCTCCTCGGCGGCGGCGCCTCCCTCGCAGCCCCCTCCGTCTCAGCCAGCAGGGGCGAGCGGGGCGGAGGCCAGCACGGCCTTGGGGACGGCGGCAACAACAACGGCGGCGGCGGCGGCGACGAGCGCGCCCAGCAGCAGCAGCAGTCGTCTTCAGAGGTCGTCTTCGCACAGTCGTCTTCCCCGGGGCGGCGGCTGGCCGCCGGCCCGGGCCCCGAGTCCCCTCCCTCGCCCAGTTCTCTCCCCCGGGCCGGCGGCTGGCCGCCGGCCCCGAGTCCCCTCCCTCGCCCTCCCTCGCCCAGTTCTCTCCCCCGGGCAGGCGGCTGGCCGCCGGTCCCGAGTCCCCTCCCTCGCCCAGTTCTGTCCCCCGGGCCGGCGGCCGGCCGCCGGCCCCGAGTCCCCTCCCTCGCCCTCCCTCGCCCAGTTCTCTCCCCCGGGCAGGCGGCTGGCCGCCGGCCCCGAGTCCCCTCCCTCGCCCTCCCTCGCCCAGTTCTCTCCCCCGGGCCGGCGGCTGGCCGCCGGTCCCGAGTCCCCTCCCTCGCCCTCCCTCGCCCAGTTCTCTCCCCCGGGCAGGCGGCTGGCCGCCGGTCCCGAGTCCCCTCCCTCGCCCTCCCTCGCCCAGTTCTCTCCCCCGGGCAGGCGGCTGGCCGCCGGTCCCGAGTCCCCTCCCTCGCCCTCCCTCGCCCAGTTATCTCCCCCGGGCCGGCGGCTGGCCGCCGGTCCCGAGTCCCCTCCCTCGCCCTCCCTCGCCCAGTTATCTCCCCCGGGGCGGCGGCTGGCCGCCGGTCCCGAGTCCCCTCCCTCGCCCTCCCTCGCCCAGTTCTCTCCCCCGGGCCGGCGGCTGGCCGCCGGTCCCGAGTCCCCTCCCTCGCCCTCCCTCGCCCAGTTCTCTCCCCCGGGCAGGCGGCTGGCCGCCGGCCCCGAGTTCCCTCCCTTGCCCTCCCTCGCCTAGTTCTCTCCCCCGGGCCGGCGGCTGGCCGCCGGCCCCGCCCGAGAGCCCCCTCCCTCCCCCAGTCGCCGGCCCCGGGGCCACCATTCCCGGGGAGGGAGAAGCCGGGCCTGAGTGGCTTAACGCCACTCAGGCCCAAGCAAGGGGGGGAGGGAAACGCCAGCCCTAGTGGGGGGAGAAGCGCCCCTCCCTCCCTCCCTCCCTCCACCTACCTACATACCTACCTGTTCCTTCCTTTCCCCCTTCCTTTCCCTCTCCCTTCCTCCCTCCCTCTCCTCTTCCTTCCTTCATTCCTTTCTTCTCTTTCTCTCCCCCCAACTACCTACCTACCTTCCTGTCGCTTCCTTCCTCTCTCCCTTCCTTCCTCTCTCTCTCCCTTCCTTCCTTCCTTTCTTCTCTCTCTCTCTCTCCCCCCAACTACCTACCTACCTTACTGTTCCTTTCTTTCTTTCTTCCTTCCCCCTTTCTTCCTCCCTCCTTCCTTCCTTTCTTCCTTCCCCCCTCCCTTCCTTTCTTTCTTTCTCTTTCTTTCTTTCTTTCTTTCTTTCTTTCTTTCTTTCTTTCTTTCTTTCTTTCTTTCTTTCTTTCTTTCTTTCTTTCTTCTCTCTCCCCCCACCTACCTACCAACCTTCCTTTTCCCCTTCCTTCCCCTCTCCCTTCCTCCCTCCTTCCTTCCTTCCTTTCTTCTCTCTCTCTCCCCCCAACTACCTACCTATCTTACTGTTCCTTTCTTCCTTCCTTCCCCCCTTTCTTGCTTCCCCCCTCCCTTCCTTTCTTTCTTTCTTTCTTTTTCTTTCTTTCTTTTTTTCTTCTCTCTCCCCCACCTACCTACCTACCTTCCTTCCTGTTCCTTTCCCTCCTTCCCCCTCCCTCCCTCCCTCCCTCCTTGCCTTCTGACACACTGCCCATGACATCAGGGATGTGTGGCCTTTTGACACTTCCGGTGACGTCAGGGGGTGTGGCATATGCAAATGAGTTATGCTAATGAGCTCCTGCACCTGTTTTTTTACGAAAGGACCCCTGCCCATTACACACTGTGTACCACCCCACCCCCAGCCAACCTGCAGAGAAGAAAGATCGGGATCACTGCAGGAGATAAAGCCTTTTTGAGCCAGATGGTTGGGAGAGAACACGTGAAAGAAATGAAATTCTAATTTGGAGTAGCAAGTAGAGGTCCATTCCTAAAGGTGATGCATGAAGATGGGGAGAGAGAGAGAGACAGAGAGAGAGACAGAGAGAGGTCCAGGCAGTGAACCCCCAAAAGGCTTTGCAGGAACAGGAGAGAGAAATATTTCTGCTATTAGCAACTTAGCAGGTGATTGTCAGATTTTGGAAAGTGCCTGCACCAGAGACCTGGCTCTCTAGAACCTGGGCTTTTTTTAAATAGTGAAAAGACTTCTCACCAATTAAAAGTTGCAAACCAGAGGATTTTCTCTCAGTAGGGTCCCTTTTTTATGTTTATAAAACCCCGGGAGGAGAAGAAATTGACTGGAGGACTAGCGGTCTGATGGTATTAATGGACTTGTGGCACTGTATTAGAGGTTTGTATTTTTTAAACTGAGTAAGAACAATAGAATAATTGCAGGGCATTCTTAGGCACAGTCACGCACTTCTTAACACAGCGACTTCAATGAAGGGTGTAGCTCTGCTTGGGATGCCACTAGGGTTGCTAGCTCCAGATTGGGAAATACCTGGAGATTTGGGGGGTGGAGTCTGAGGAGGGCAGGGTTTGGAGACGGGAGGGACTTCAATGGGCTATAATGCTGTAGAGTCCACCTTCCAAAGTGGCCATTTGCTCCAGGGGAACCAAGCTCTGCTGGCTGGAGATCAGTTGTAATACCAGAAGATCTTCAGCCACTCCCTGGAGGTTGGCAGCCCTAGATGCCACTGCTAAACTTTTAAATGTCAGGAAACCATTTTATGTCTTTTTTATCCGGTGCTGGGGGTTTGGTTTTTTTGGCTGGGATCTGTCAGCTTCATTGGTCAACTATTTCGTGACTATTTCCCAGCCTTCAGCTTATTGTCGAGAGCCAGTTTGATGTAGTGGTTAAGTGCGCGGACTCTAATCTGGGAGAACTGGGTTTGATTCCCCACTCCTCCACCTGCACCTGCTGGATGACCTTGGGCAAGCCGTAGCTCTGTACCAGCTGTTCTCTCAAGGACAGTTGTCTCAGAGCTCTCTCAGCCCCACCTACCTCACAGGGTGTCTGTTGTGGGGAGGGGAGGGGAAAGGAGTTTGTAAGCCGCTCTGAGACTCTTAAGTGAGTGAAGGGTGGGATATAAATCCAATCTCTTCTCTTCTCTTCTGGATGACCTTGGGCAAGCCATAGCTCTGCACCAGCTGTTCTTGAAAAAGAGCAGTTTCTGTCAGAGCTCTCTCAGCCCCACCTACCTCACAGGGTGTCTGTTGTGGGGAGGGGAAGGGAAAGAAGTTTGTAAGCCGCTCTGAGACTCCCTTGGGGAGTGAAGGGCAGGGTATAAATCCAATCTCTTCTTCTTCTTCTTAACTAGACTGATTCCTTACTATCATGTAACGGATAGGCTTGTCAACTGACCATGAACATACAGCGAGTTCCTCCTGTAGGTATAACCCAAATACCCGTGTCCTACCCCAATAAGTAGGGATGGGCATGAACCACATTTTTGCAGTTTGTTTTGTGGTTTGTGGCCAAATCACAAACAGAACCACAAACCAATACAAACCGTGAGGTTGGTTCACAATCTGAAATGGTTCGTATCAGTTTGTGACCTCTGCTTTCTGCTCCCTGCTGCTTTTCACAGGGAGCAGAAAGCAGGGGCTGAAATGGCTTGGAGCCATTTAAACCCCTGCTTTCTGCTCAGAGCCATTTAAACCCTTGATTTCTGCTCCCCTTTGCTCAGCTGCTTTTCATGAGCCATTTAAACCCCTGCTTTCTACTCTTCACAAACAGTCATGAACTGCCTCAAAATTCGCGGAAGTTTGTGGTGGGTTTTCTGTTCGTGAACCACGAACTGGCCCAGATTCATCACTGATTTTTGTTCATGAGCTGGTTCATGTCCATCCCCACCAAGAAGCCATATGTCCCCTGTTCCCTGCTTTGTGGCACCAAGTGTGCCTCAAGAAGGAGAGCATTCTAGAGGTGAGGTGCCAAACTCTGCCCCCCAGGCTCTGCCCCCAATTTCCAGTAATTCCCCATCCTGGTGCTGGCAATCCCATCTGAAAATGGGGTTGCCAGGTGTTTTCTGGCCACTGGTGGGGAATGGGAGGTAGGTTTGCCAGGTTCAGGTTGGGAAACTCCTGGAGATTTGGAGACAGAGCCTGGGGGAGGACTGGTGCCTCCGTGGAGTACAATGCCATACAGTCCACACTCCAACGCATCCATTTTCTCCATGGGTACTGATCTCATAGTCTGAAGATGAGCTGTAATTCCAGGGGATCCCCAGGTCCCGCCTGGAGGCTGGCATCCCTAAAGGACTTGTTATTTTCAGAATACATGCCTTGATAAGCTCTATATTGGTTTAGTGTAACGGAGCTGCTCTTGTAGATAGTTCTGAAACTTTAATGACGTGTATTTTCCAAGAGCTTTCTCAGTAGTTCCACTTCAGTTACAGAACTCCCTGATCTGTGAGATTTGTCCTTGTTTATTTCTCTATGTGTGTTTGACTGTGGGCTGTTCAGAGATGCTTTGCTCATGACTGGAATAAAAAAAAAAACCAACACATCTACAAAAGTCGATACATACGTCAACAAAATTAAAACAATGGCTTGTGCTTCTAAGTTCCGAACAGGGTCCTTTAGTTCGGTAATTTGTCTTGATGCTTTATCCCTAAGTCTACATCAGATTTATTTATATGGTTGTGACCTTGGCAACAGTGTGGCATTTTAAAGGGCCCGTGACATTTATGTACCCAGTTGGATTCCAATAAGGAGGTTAATTTCCATAGATTAAATGCCAGGTTTCATACAGTGTCGGGGTGATTTAATACCCTGATGGTGCCTGTTTGCCATTCATTGGCCAGCCCTTTTTATGACTAATTTGTAATTGCACCTGAAGGTTTTTGTTTGGTTAAAAAAAAAAAAACATAGGAAGGTCGGTTAGAAGCTCTGCTTAGTGATCAAAGACATCTATTGGGACAAAAAAAAATAACCCAGTCAAAAGAAATAACAAAAATGAAAAAGGACTACCCCCCTACTAGGATGGTTTTCTTTTTAAGTTATCATTCAGAAAATTCTACCCTAGCTTAAGGTTACCTAAGTCTGGGGTCCCCAACCTTTTTGTGCCTGTGGGCACCTTTGGAATTCTGACAAAGGGCAGTGGGCACAATCACAAAATGGCTGCCACAGGAGGCGGGGCTGACCACAAAATGCCAGGGTTCGAGGTGATATACAATTCTTTTTTTTTAATAAATAACTTATTTATGTAATATAGCAACAATTTACAGTAGCACATAGTATTAGGAAGCCACTGCAATAAAAAACATAATTAAAAACACAAATAACACAAGAGCAATAAAACCAAACTGCTAGTCAGTATATAGCTGTCACCTTCAAATTATCTGGAAGTGCCTTTTTCAGCTTACTATGTCTTTCCATGTATTCAAGAAAGGGAAACCAACATTCCAAAAAAATCTGAATGAAACTCTGGATTCTCTGCCAAGGATATAACTTCTGATATTTTGTCTATGACCAGGTATTCCCATAACTTGTTAAACCACATAATTGGTGAGGGTTGTTTACTATTTTTCCAATGCCTAGCCACTAAAGTCTTGGCTGCCACCAACATATAAGAAATGAGATCTTTCCTGACAGCAGGAGCATCTATCCCCTCCCATAAATTAAGCAAGACAAGTTCTGGCCTCATAGTAGGGCTGCCAAGCCCCCCCCCCCCGGGGAGGAATTTGCCCACTAAAAGGGTCCCCAATCTGCTGGTCCGGATCTGGCCGGCAGGGGAAACCCCACCCCCGAAGTGGCCAGATTGGGTTGATGTGCCCGGCGAAATGATGTTGCCCAGAAGTGACGTCATCACTCTGTGCATGTCAACGGGCGACGCTCTAGCAATTGCCCTGAAAACACTATGGTACCATAGAGTTTTAGGGTGATTACCAGAGAGTTGCCTGGCGATGTGCACAGCGTGATGACATCACTTCCAGGCGACGTCATCGGGGTGCGCACACGCGCTTTGTGCACACAAAAGGACTCCCAGAGAGAGCCCAGGACTCCCCTGCTATTACTTTCGTAAGACTTTGTAACCCTACCTCACAGAGATATTGTGCCCAGTAATGTCATAAAATCAGTTTTAAGAATAGTGGTCCAATATTGCACCAGAACAGGGCATGTCCTCCAGCAGTGAATGTAAGAACCAGGCTGCCCACATCCCCTCCAACAACTGGGGCTATATGAAGGTGAAATGTGGTGCAGACCTCATGGAGTGAAATGCCATCTGTTTTTCAGAATTGGATTCTTATATTAATAGCTCTCGTTAGAGAGACTGTAGATGACCAAATTTTTGCCCAGCGTTGTTGATAATTTGCTGGTTGAGTCCAATTTTTATGATTTAACCAATTCTAATAGTCAGAATTTCCGGTAGAAGCTCTGTTTAACAGAATATCTTTTAATCTGCACAGCCAGTCAAGAGCCCTGCTGGGGGAAAGCCCCACGCACTTTCTGAAAACACCTGGTGGGTGCCAGGAAAGGTGCTGGTGGGTGCCATAGTGTGCCCATGGGCACCACGTTGGAGACCCATGACCTAAACCGTTAAAGGCCTGTATGGAGTTACCAAGCAAACAGATGACCGTTACCAGTACAGCAGTCCTGAAGTATTAACTTGCAGGTAAAGTTCAGTGTTTAAGCTAAATTGCAGAAATGAATCTACTGTTCATCTTGACAGATTTGCAGAAATCCGTTCAGATTTGAGCCGTGTGCCGCATGGGGCTGTTGCACATGTTGGCTGCTCCATTCGTTTCTGTTCGAGGCTCAGAGGCAGCCAGACCCCACATGCACAGGACTATGTCTATGGAGCTGAGCCATTGCCAACTCTAATCGTGAGTTTTTACATACCATCAGTAAAATGCAAGTCATTGTTGGCTTTGCAGACCCAAAACGAAGGATTGTCTTACATCCTGCCTCGATGTCTGTGACTGTAAGGGAAGGGAAGATTTTTGCCAATTCCACCCTCCTGTGGCAGCCCAAAACACACCCAAAAATGTTCCTCCTGGGAGATGGGGGATTCGGGATTCACAAGAATATCTTAATGGGGGAGAATTGGAGGTCTAGAATATGTCAGTATATACATGTCAGTGCCAGCAATGTACCAGGAATGTTAGAAATACACAGTTTTAATTGGCCGTCTTAATCTAACGACCATGAATGTCCCAGAAATAGGCCATGAATAGTTACTGCAGGGCTAAATGGGTTTACAATAGTTCTGTGCAGTGTTCCCTCTAAACTGAGTTAGTGTGAGCTAGCGCACAGTTTTTTAGCCCCTGGCTCACACATCTTTGTTTTAGGTCAGGAAGGATGGCTCCAGAGCAAACTAATTTATGCAGTAGCCAAATTGCTCAATCACAACTCTAACGCCAGTAGCTCACAAAGTAGAATTTTTGCTCACAAGACTCCACAGCTTAGAGGGAGCATTGGTTCTGTGCTGGACACATGGTGGTATCTTGCTGATCGGTCTGTAGGCCTTGAGATCTATTTTATTTATTTATTTAGATTTTTTTAGTTGCTGCTCACTCAAGGGCTCTTGCAGCTACTTACAATACTTCAAACAACACCATAACTTAAAACAGCATCTATGCACGGATGCGTATCAAAGCATAATGAATTCAAGCAGTCTGTACTGCAGATACCGTTTGTAGCTTCACAGCATTAGAAGTAATGTTATGTACGTCTGAAGTGTGAAATGCAAATAGGGTAGGCCAGGTCGGGCCTGGTAACCAGTGGGAGATTGGTGGGGCAGGAGCATGAGGGGTGGGGGTGGTTGTTGGCTGATGTGTGACATCACATTAAATTTCAAAGTGGTTTCACACCTCTCTACGAATTGGCCAGAACTCTGTGGTAAAACATAAGAGTTTTCACTGATTCTTTTAGAGAGGACTAACATCACTTTCAGATTTTACCATAGAGTTTTACCATAGACTTTTGGCCAATTCCTAAAGAAGCATGACATTGCTTCCAGGTTTACCCAGAATTAATGTCTTTTTGGCAGATGGCCATTTTAATTTTTTTCTCTCCTGCTGCTGCTCTGAGCAGTGGAAGGAAACACCAACTGGGCTGCCAGGAATCCTGCCCCAACCAGTGATTTGGCAACACTAAGCACAAATTATATATATAAGACTGCAGTGGCAAGCCAGGGTTTGTTGTTTACCCAGGAATATCTTAATATTTGACAGCACCCTGGGCGGTTTAGGAGGCTAAAATGGCACATGAAAAGGGCCCCATCCTCCATTTCCACCCCACCCTGATGGATGGGTGGGAATGAGCAGCCTGTCCTCTCCACATGGGGCAAGTTTATATCAAGATAATGATTTAGTATAATCTGCAATTTTATTTATTGAAATATTTCTCGTCCCCCCCCCCCAGGGTTCAAAGTACCTTACAAAGAAGCCCCAATATGTTGTTCATGTAAAATGCCATCATTTTAAGCAGAAGTGATTAAGCAGAGGCGGTTTGCCATCACCTTCCGCTGCAGAGTCTTCCTTGGTGGTCTCCCGTCCAAGTGCAAACCCTGCTTCTGAGATCTGATGGGATCGGGCTATATTATACCATTCCACATTCCGAAATGTAAGTTACACAAAGAAAAATAAACATACAATTCCAACTCCTGGCTGGCCCAGGATCCAGTGGCTCAGCTTATGCAGCGACACAGGCTGTGAACAATAGATGAAGGACCAAGAGACCTTTGGCGGCTGCCCATCGACTCTCATCAGAAGGCTCCTTTGGTCACACCCAGCCTTTCTCAGGAAGAGAAAAGAAATCTCTGTTTAGATCTCTTGTGGCTGGCAGGCATGTTCCCAATATTCCTTTCTCTGGCTCCAATCAACGCAAAGACGCTGTCGTTTCCAGTTCCAAAAAATCAGACAAACCCTAATTAGAGGGTTAAGTACACCGAAAAGTGATGAAGAATCTGTGCTTATTTATAAATGCGACAACTTCTATTTCTGCTTTCTTCTGCTAACCAAAAGACGTGATTTCCCTCTCTGTTAAAGAGTTCTCTTAAACAGCTCTGACAACCAAGATTTAACCTCAGGAACTTTAGTGTCTTTCCAAAGTTCCACCACACAAATGCGGCAACTTACATAAAATCTGATTTTAATATAATCCTTTTTTTTTGCTGAACTAACACATAGATTAGGGTGGCTTCTGTCTATATCTAAGTTCTTTGCGGGAACTTTCCAAAGGCTGTGAATCATTCTTCTGGTATTTGGAAATAAAGCAGAGAAGGCTGTTCTGAGGTATGTCAAGAAAGATGTTCAAATAAAATGTATGTAGGAATTAGTTTGTGAAGAAATGCATTTTTTTTCCTTTGGAGATTTGAATGGAACAAAACCTTCACTCTGAGTTTAATATTTTCCCCCCTCTCTGGGCAGAGACAGGCAGGAAGGAGGGAAGTCAGTTCAACTGCTTTCCAGACTTACCTCAGCCAACCATAATACAAATGGTAATATGTCTAGCCCACAGAATGGTCAAGCCTACCCCCCCCCCCCTTCAAGCAGGGAACAGAGATTTGAAGGAATTAAATACTAGAGACACTTCAGGAAGGAGGAAACTGGAGATCTCCAGGAAAAGCCTCTCTGACCCAACCTAGGTGGGGAAAAGAGAGGTGATAAAACTCAGGGGAGCAAGGAGGAAGGCCTCTTTGGTGCCAAGTTCATCAGAGCAGATAGAACTCTTATCTGAGGTCTGGAGGAGGAGGAGACCACTAATTATGTGCTGGCCTGAAGATCTGGAGAAAGCTACAAGGTAATGGTACTATGTAGAGATCTATAACATCCTAAGCTAAGGAGCCTATCCTATTGTCGTGGGTCAGCCAGGGCTCAGCGAGAAGGACTCCTCAGGAGAAGAGGAGCCCTGTGTAGCCAGCTCTGAGTCAGCAGATGCTGGTAAGCAGGAAGGTCAGCTGCAGGCTTGTCAGGATTCACAGCCAACAGCTGGTGCAGAACCATGGACACCCTCCAGCCCTGATTCAACAGGTGAAACTCAGTTGATTGTTTCCAGCCCTCCAGTATCACCCACACCCTTACAGCGCCATGGAAAGAGGCTACGAACAGAACTACAGGAGAGATGACAAACTGCATGCCTCCTAGCCCGACGCCAGCTGCTTGAATAGTTGCAGGATTACTCCTGAACAGTCTAGCAACCTCACTATATGCTGTTCCCCTATCTCACACAGGAGGTATCTGCCAAACTTCTTTCTGTGAGGTGGAAGTGAAATGTTGAGCTCCTCATTCCAACCCCAAAGTACGATTGATATAAAATCTGCACCGAGTGAGTCAACGGCAGTGGCAGTTTAAACTATACTGCAAAATGCTACCAAACAGCATCCCTGCCCCCTCCAGTCTCTGCTCTTCCAGGTGCTCTTAAACACCTCCTAACTTCGCATTGCTTATTGCTGTTGCCCCAGGAGTTTCAGCCTTTTTGTCTTTTGCTCTCTCACAGTGGCTTTTGTTCATGTGGTTTCATGTTCCGCTCTGTGTTTTACATGATCAATATTATGGATCAGGTTTCCTTGTACTGTACTGTTTTTTAAAACGTTTTAATATGTTGACACCCTCAGAAATCTTGTTCAGAAGCAGAATAAAAATACATGAAATAAGTAAATACATGGCAGGCAAGAGTCCATGGGAATTTTCAGTAACATTTTAGTGCTTACCTGGTCATAGGGCTGCCAAGTCAAACTCACCTGCTGGCGGGGGGGAGTCGTTCTTCGCCCGGGAGCCGCCCGGGAGCCTCCCTGGTGCGCGTGCTTTGCGGAAGTGACGTCACCACGTTGGGGGCGTTGCCAGAGCATTGCCCTGGCAACGTCTCCAACGTGGTGACGTCACCTCCAGGTGACGTCACTACACTGGGGAAGTCGTCCACGCTGGATGACTTCGGGGGCGGGGTTCCCCCCGCTGGCCGAATGCTGGCCGGCGGATCGGGAACCCCTATAGCGGGGGATCCCCCACCCCCCGGGCTGACTTGGCAGCCCTACCTGGTCAGGATCAGGATGAGCACCTTTGAGAGCATGTACAGAGACAGCTGTTTGGAAGCACTTAGATCAGGGGTGGCCAACCTTGCTTAACATAAGAGCCACACAGAATAAACGTCAGATGTCTGAGAGCCGCAAGACAGGAACAAATATCACACACACGTTTTTATTTTTTAAAATATGCAAATTTGCTTTTTATTAACGTTAAATGGGACTGCCAAAAATAAAAACAAATGAGGAAAACCAGTTATTGATAATGATATTACTTGTTTGCTAATGATATTGAGAGAGATAGAAAGAAAGAATTAAAGAAGTGGAAAGAAAGAGAGAGAGAGAAACTAGGAAAGCAAATAGATGGGAGGGAGGAGGGAAGGAAGGAAGGGAGAAAGAGAGAAAAAGCATGCCTCCCCTTTGCTTCCCCAGCCGCCCTGCCAGGAGCCGCACAATATATGTGAAAGAGCCGCATGTGGCTCCCGAGCCACAGGTTGGCCACACCTGACTTAGATGGTTCCCTCAGTATATGGCAGCTTTGCCTTGACCTGGATAACCCAAGCTAGCCTGATCTCATCAGAACTCAGAAGCTAAGGAGGGTCAATCCTTGCTAATATGTTGATGGGGAACCTCCAGGAAATACCAGGGTTGTGACGCAGAGGTAGCCAATGGCAAGTCACCTCTGAATGTCTCTTCCCTTGAAAACCCTACATGGTTACCACAGGTCAGCTGAAACTTGATGGCAAAAAAAATAATAATTCCAAAACAACAGCTTCATGCTTAGGATTGCATTGATACTGCCCAGCAGATCTGATACAATGATTAGGGGTCATTTCGTGGAAAAAGAGATACAGGAGCTCATTAGCATAACTTATTTGCATATGCTAAACCACCTGACATCACCGGAAGTATGTCAGAAGGCAAGAAAGAAAGAAAGAAAGAAAGAAAGAAAGAAAGAAAGAAAGAAAGAAAGAAAGAACTGGCAGAGAGGGGACAGCTACTAATCCAAGCCTCAGAAATACCACTACTCTGGGAGGATAGCTTCAGTGGTGGCTGAAACCTTCAGAAGGCTGGTCGGAGGAACAAGGACCTTTCCAGGGGACAGGGTCATTTTGCTGCAGCCATGAGTTCATTCATGAGTTCTGCGTTACCCTAACCTTTTGATCCTAAATATTTGTGCTGGTATAACTGGGCGCTATCCAATTATGTACTGCTCAACCTAAAAAGCCTCTCAACATTCTCTTTAGGTTTTTCTCTCTGTTCTGAAGTCCCAGTAGGAGGGCATTAGCCAACAGCAGTTCCATCCCTTTCCCAATCCCCAGCTGGCTTCTGGCCTTTAGTGTTTTTACAGGTAACAGTCAGTTTCTTCTAGTCTCTATGGTATACCAGAGGAGAAGCAGAAGTCCTACAGCATCCGCCCTTTGTAGCCAGCCTAGGACTTGCCTGGTATAACACAGAGTCCTCTTTATGCAGAAGCCATTTGCACATGGAACTAGCAGTGGATCACGTTACCCACCCCCTGCCATATTTTGCTGTCGGAAGTGGCTTGGGATGGGAGAGGTAGAAGGCTGAAACCCATTCTGATGCTGTGCTCCACAGTTGATTCCCCCAGCCCCATTTTAAAAGTGAGTCCCGGTCAGACATGAAACATTTAGGACTTGCATTTCCCATCTCTTGTAACAACACCGTTGACAGTCTGGAGATTCCGGGGGAACGGGAGATCCTGAACGCATTCTGTATAGAGTCCGTGTTTTAACAACAGCCTCAGCACTCAAGCTATGTACATCTGCGTGTGGCTGAGATTTTGGCTCATTCCCACAACCACTGCGTTTGCCTCGGCCCGCTTGATTTCAGTTCCAGTTAAGGTTGCCAGCCTCCAGTTGGGGCCTGGAGATCTCCCATTATTGCAACAGACCTCCAGACAACAGAGATCAGTTGTTCCCCTGGAGAAAATGGCTGCTTTGCAGGGTGGACTCTGTGGCACTGTACCCTGCTGAGGTCCCTCCCATCCTCAAACTCTGCCCTCCCCGAGTTTCCGTTTCCAGTTGTGCTGCTGGTTAAATGACCGCAAGAGCAGGCACAGGCTGAGATTTTCAAACACTACCCCAAAACATTCCTTGAGCTCCAAAGTGGCTTAGATCTCACTCAAAAGAAAACCACCCCTAAGCTAGTGTGCTGTGAGTACAACAGCTGCCTCAGCTGGCCCTGACAACCCAAGTCCAGGCTCTTTTTCTTCTTCTCCAAGGCTGCTTCTTCTTTCTCCCCCTTTGCTTCCCCTGCCTCCTTTCCTCTTCTTCTTCCTTCCCTAATAATTCCATCCCCAAAGTCACATGAGGCTAAAAGCCTGCCTCAGGAAGGGGGCGTCTGGATCTATCAAACACAGATTTTGGCTCCCAGGTATTTTACAAAAATGAGAACACCAGGAGTAGGATTGCCAACTTCCAGGTGGTGGCTGGAGATATCCTCAGATTACAACTGATCTCCAGGCAACAGTGATCAGTTCATCTAGAGCAAATGGCTGCTTTTGAAGATAGACTCTATGGCATTATACCCCACTGAAATCCTTTCCCTCCCCAAACCCTGCCCTCTTCAGTCTCCACCCCCCAAATCTCCAGGTATTTCCCAATCCAGAGCTGGCAAACCTAGGTTGGGGTGAAAAAAAGCAGCAAAAGCATATAGATTTGTTATATGCTGAAAATTATAATAGGATCATAGTAAGAACTGGTAAACTTAAGCAAAGGCAAATTTAAGCAGAAATGCGGCACAAAGATATTTTAGTGCCGTTGTTTCTATATTAAATAGGGGAGGTACTTGAGTTAACAGAGAGAGAGAGAGAGAGAGAGATGCCTAGATGTAATTTCTCAGAGTTAATCGGTGGGTTCATTGGGCCACTTCAAGTCCTTGTAAAAGGCACCTTTACAGCTTCTGATCTGATAATATCGTTCAAGTTCCAGCCCTGGTACGGTTGATCTCCAGCCGATAAACCCCTGAGTTGTCTGAGGAACAGGAGGAGATGGCTCTATCTGAAATTGAGAAGTACGTAAGATATTTAAGTACCTGTTTCTTTGTTTGTTGCATTTCTCAGTATTTTCTCCCAAGGTGTCCTTGAACGACATCCACGTGCATGATGATTATTATTCTCAAAAATATTTATACACTGCACCCTCTGATCCAAATTGCTTGAGAGCTAGTCCAGGTGAATGAAAGACAATAGAAGCTGCCTTTCAAGGGACTCTCAGAGCGGCTTACAAACTCCTTTCCCTTCCCCTCCCCACAACAGGCACCCTGTGAGGTAGGTGGGGCTGAGAGAGCTCTGACAGAAACTGCTCTTTTTCTAGAACAGCTGTGCCAGAACTATGGCTTGCCCAAGGTCATCCAGCAGGTGAAAGTGGAGGAGTGGGGAATCAAACCCGGTTCTCCCAGATTAGAGTCCATGCACTTAACCACTACACTAAACTTGCTCTCTCACAGGATGGGGCCAGTGGATGGAAGTAGCCATGTAACAAAATAAGAAGTTTCCGTAAGGTGCCAAACACCCTAGCCCTGCTGGAATGCAGCCAGACTTGGGGCAGGCTGTTCCCTAAATAAGGCCCTGTCTCCTGAGGCCATCTACCTCACCTCCAAAGTTTGAGGGGGGGGGCATAAAAAAAGGAATTAGGGTTGCTAATTTCCAGGTGTGGCCTGGAGTTCTCCCAGAATTACAACTGACCTCCGGACTATAGAGCTCAGTTCTGCTCGAGGAAATGGCAGCTTTGGAGAGTGAACTCTATGGAATCAAAACCCTACTGAGCTTTCTTCCTTCCCCAAACTCTGCAAGCTCCACCACCAGAATTCCAGGAATTTCCCAAGCCAAGGTTGGCACCCCTATGGGCTGGATGGCCCTTAAGGTTGCGATCCAAGAACACTTTCATGAGAGTAAGCCTATCTGAATAAAATGGTACTCACTTCAATAAAACGGCACTCACTTCAGTAGACCTCCTTAGGATTGCCAAGGTACCTTAAACAACCCCCAGGCTTAACAGAGATATTGATTTCCTATCTCACTACACATGGCAATGTCATCCAGTTCTTGCATCTGTTTGTAAACTTTTATTATGCTGTATGCTAATCTGCTCTATTCACAGATCTTACCAATTGCCTCCATCCAATTTTAGTTATATTTGCTGCTATTCACAGGTTTTACTAACCACCTTAATCCAAACTTAGCTCTAATTGGCCCTTTCTGGCAACATCCTCCTTACCCACTACTTCTATTTCAATGTATCTGAAGAAGTGCGCATGCATGCAGAAGTTTATATCCAGAATAAAACTTCGTTGGACTTAACGGTGCCACTGAACTCAAACATTGTTCATTAACACACTGTTTATATTCAAAAGAGACTGTTTCGTGCGAAGAAAGAAACTACTGCTTTCTAGGCTTAAATATATGTCCCTGGAGTGACTGAGGAGATTTCTGACCACAATAGGATTTAATTCTAAAAAGTGCTGAATTAATTGGAGTGTTTCATTTTGAGACCACTTTCACAAGAGAAATCAATACCTCAGTTTCCCTTGACTGCATAATGCATATTCCACCATTTTTTTAAAACGGATTTGCACTCCTTGAAATGCTGAACCACTATCTTCAGCTGCAAGGAAGAGGATGCAAAGACAGGAACTGTGCATCTACCAAATCTGAATTAAGAGCAGCTGTTAAACTTAGTCTCAGGCTCAAACTGCCCCCGTGTGAGAAGCAAAAACGGTTTCCTGTCCTGCCACCCTTGAGAGAATCCTACTCTTGGAATCTTGGCTAAGAGTCACAAATTTGCTTATGAGTAAGTCCCATGGAGGGTTGCAGCTGTTTTTTTGAGAGCATGAGTGTAGAGGGTAAAAGTTTATTTTGTCAAAGCGTTATGTTGAAAAGAGGTCCCAAATCTAGAGATCTGGAAACATGACCATACAGTACTGCTGCTTTTCTCACATCTCCCTGGATTTGGGGCCAGACCTGCTCACCCAGTAGTGGTCAGGGGATGTGGGGGATTCACCTCTCCCTAGAAGTTTTCTGTAGATGCAGCAGGTGCCGCCCACCAAGCAGAAAACTACTTGGGCAGGTGAAGAAGAAGCAGCGTTGGATTTATACCCTGCCCTTCACTCGGAGTCTCAGAGTGTCTTATAGTCACTCTCTGAGAGAGCTCTGAGAGAACTGCTCTTGAGAGAACAGCTCTGAGAGAACTTATGATTGACCCAAGGTCACCCAGCTGGCCTCATGTGGATTAGTGGGGAATCAAACCCGGTTCTCCAGTAGAGTCCGCCACTCTTAACCACTACACCAAACTGGCTGACCGTCACTGTGTTTGGAATGGGTGCTTACATATATAGCACAATAGTAGGATGCAGTGCCAAAAAGAAAGGCAAAATAAGCTAACTGGACAGGTATTCCCCCCCCCCCCCCCCAGTGACTGATTCTCTTGCTAAATCTTCAGAACAGGATACAGTTATATGAAATTAGGAAGCTAATGTGGTTTACTATGGAGTGGTCTCTATGGGTTGGGTCCTGTTATGTCCACTGATGGCCACATGGCACCAGCGACTTATAGTTTTGAGCCTGACTCCTGGAAACAGTAGGAGCCAAGGATCCTAGACCCCCACTAGCCCTCCTATAAGAACTCTGGCGGGAAATTCAAACCCACCATTAGGACTTTTGGGTGTGTTCTAGGGACTGTATAAAGTTGGCCCTTGCGGCTGGTATTGCATGTTAATTGTGTACCAATAAAGAATGCTATTTGCTACGCCGTCGTCCGACTAATCTACGCAAGGAACCCAGTACACAGTACTGGCAACGAGGATGGGATCCTGTTGAGCGAGCCTGCTGCCGAGACCTCGAGGAAGCTGATGTCCTCCGCGGCTGCTCCAGCCACGAGCACCCAAGGCAACCAAGGAAACGCTTCCATGTCGCACCGTGCAGCTATGGCCACTGCTCCAGGAGTAGGACTTGTCCCGCCATTCGACCCAGCACAGCCCCAGCACTGGGAAGCCTGGGTTGCGGGACTCAAATCGATCCTGGTCTTCCACCAGGTCACCACCGACGACCGTCAGAGGAGCCTCCTCATCGGTTCCTGCGGCACCGCAGCGGTCGAACTGGCCTGGAACCTCCTCGTGCCGACCAAGCTGTCCAAAGCTTGGGAGGATGCAAGGATTTCCACCTGCAGAAAACAATTTTCCCACCAGGGGAGAACCCCAGCAATAGGATTGGCGGGGGTGGGGGGTGTACACTGGGCTACTGCAAAGAAAGGGGAGGCTAGAAAATCACAATCTGCAGGTAGAAGTCCTCGCGCCTATCAAAACATTACCTTGGAACCAAGCATATGAATCTGTTTCTTTACTGATGTGTAAACAATAAGGTTAGAGTCCTTCTGTTAACAAAAATAGGTGAATTGTATTGGGGGACACGTGGGGCTGATGTCTACTTAAGTCAGACCACGAGTCTATCAAAGTTGATAACTGCCGGCCTTGACTAGCAGCAGCTCTCCAAGTTCTCATGCAGGGGTCCTTCCCATCGCCTGCGACCCAATCATTTCCACTGGAAATGCTGGGGATGAAAGCTAGGCTCTTCTCCATGCCGGAACAATTTGTTTTTTCTACTGAGCCATGGCTTCATCTATGGAATGGGAAAGAGAAGAATTCTAAGAACAAACACAGATCAGTGACCGAGTTGGTTTTTGCACAAGGGATCATTAATTCCTTTGAAAGTCTAGTTAATGTAAACAAACGTGGCTGGCAAGGAAAAAAAAAGACCCCGAGGTCCGAAGCTCCCTCTTTCACCTTGACTTCTGTGCTTACTTTGGCTCAGCCCGCTCCACAAAGCAGGCTGAAAGTGCTCTCTGGTGTATCGCTTTAACATCTGGGGGCTTATTCAGCAGAGAAATGCATAGTGAGAAAGCAATCATTCTAGTTTGTTCTGCTGCCAGAGCCCTTTTGCTTTGTTCCTCGGCCAAGACTGGAAAACATGTGTGATATCTAGGCGGAGGGCTTCCTTTGGAATAAGCTCCTCTTCTTTCTTTCTTCCTTTCTTCTCCCCCCCCCCCCCCCCCTTGGTGGCACATACCACCCACTGAGCGGAACAATGGAGAAAATGATGCTCTTCTGATTCCAGGCCTTAGAACAGAAAGGCTGCATGGATTCCTTTGCCTAACTCTTCCAGAGGAATGGGCACATTTCATTCCCATGGGAGCATGCAGAAGGGTATAATCTCAAACCTCAGGTGTTGAAAGGCCTCGAGACGGTTTTCTGTACAGTTCCAAAACTAACTTGTTTTTGTGTGTGTCTTGATGGATAAGCCATTAGTCAAGGGCAGCAGGCTTCCATCCAGACTTCCACGGTTTAATGACTACCAATCCAGCTGCGACCTAAAGGAGGCTTTTTTGTGCGTGGTGAAAGGAGGAAGGCATCCAGACAGCAGCTTCCTAGTTATGGAACTTCTCCAGCTGTGCATTTTTTTAAAATACTTGTCTTGTGGATGATGAAATCTTAAAAAGAGTTACCAATTCCAACGGGTATTTTTGCCCTGGAGCATGGATGGTTAACATTCTCAAGGGCCATTCTGGTCCTTTCCACACTTGGATCTCATCCCTGGTTTTATCAGAGTTCAGCTCATGAAACAATACCTTGCATTTATCCCTGGTTATAACAACAGCATACATTTAACCCAGGACAAGTGTGGGGTGAGACCAGGGTGACCTCAATGTAATGTGGAAACAAAAAATACCCTGAGATAATTACAGGGGTGAACTCAAGTGTAGTGTAGAATGTAAGTTCAGGGACAGGGTTGAACCAGGACTTAAGGTCTAGTGCGGAATCACCCTCTATTTGCCAGGAATATATTTTGCCACACAAAATGGCTCCTTTTGCAATAATGCTGGTGCCCAGGCTAGGTTGGCCCTGGTCAGTATTTGGATGGGAGACTGCCAAGGAATACCAGGGTCACAGTGCAAAGGCAGGCAATGGCAAACCATCTCTGAGGCTGCGGTCACACATCCTAAATAATCCCCTTTCGGTGCACTTTCCAACTGGACTTTACTGTGCAAACTGGCAAAATCCAATAGGAAAGTGCATTGAAAGTGAACTGAAAGTGGATTCTTTAGTGTGTGTGACCGCAGCCTGAATGTCTTTTGTCTTGGGGGTTGCCATAAATCAGCTGCGACTTGACCGCAAGGGGAAAAAAGGTAGTATTGGGGGCTTTGCAATTATGTTACATAGACACTTTTGGCATGGCCAGGGCTTTGCAAACAAAATCCAAAGAGATGCAACAGTACAGTGTGGAATATGCCCTTTTGCAACTCTGGAAAACAGATTTCTTTATCATTTTTAAAAATCATATCTTGACTGAAAACTTTAGCAGGGACCAAATAAAGTTGCTTCGTGGGCTACCTCAGGCTTAGAGAATCACAGCAACTGCGGAGTGTGGCCTTTTGTTGTGACTGGGGTGGAGAGAGTTGACAAAGAGAAATTTTTCTCCCTCTATCAAAATACTATACCTCGAGGGCATCCAATGAAGCTGATGGGCAGTAGATTCAGGACAGACAAAAGGAAATACTTTACACAGTGAGAGATTAAAAATGTTGAATTTGCTGCCAGAGGATGTAGTGATGGCCACATGCACAGACAACTTTAAAACGGGAGTAGACAGATTCATGGAGGTCAGGTCTATCAGGGGCTACATGGTGACTAATGGGAACCTCCACGTTCAGAGGCAGTTGACCTCTGAACCCCAGAGCCAGGAGGCAACATCAGGGGAAGGCCTCAGCCTCTGCGCCCTGTTGTTAGTCTTCCAGAGGAACTGGTTGGCCACCGCGTGAGACAGGATGCTAGACCAGATGGAATACTGGTCTGATCCAGCAGGGCTCTTCTGTATGTTCCTACGTTCTAACACTGGCTGGTGTGACTTTTTTTGCAGAAGCGGAATGTTCCAATTTTAAAAAGGAGGGTTGAAATGTAAGTGGGTATGGGCTGGTACAGAGTACCAGTAAGGAAGTGGCCAAAGAGAGAGAGAGAGAGAGAGAGAGAGAGAGAGAGCCAGTCAGAAATATAAGTTACTTTTACCCTTGTAGGAAAGCGATCTGGGATATGCTCTCAAAATTTTATGGTAATTCTGAATTTTGAGCTGTTTTCCCCTGCCACTGCAGAAATGAGATAACTAGCCAGATAATCTATAATCTTTGTGTCCTACAGCTAGACTCAGCAGAACCTCTAAAAGACGCTTCCTGTCTCAGACAAGCCTTTTAAAGTGGCACTAACGATTTTCGGTACCATTTACTTTGACCTTTACTTAAAGACCTGAAAAATCAACCGATGGGGAATCTTTACGGGGCTTACCAAAGGTATATATATTTATATTTTAATCCTGCTACCATTTTAGACCACCTTGCTATTGCCTGACCTTAATATATTTGTCCACCGGTGTCACAGGTCGGATTTGCAAGTGTTCCGGAAGCGGGATCTTCGGTTTAGGGGGCTGCTTCTTTTCATCTTTTAACAACTAAAAATGGAAGAGCAACACAATAAAATAAATTGGCACTTCAGGCTGAAGAGTGTATTGTGATAACATTGTAATAGCTCATCTCTGTCTAGATATTTATACTGTTCCCAGCGCGGCTGCACCTGATGACCTTGTACTTGGCATCTGATACGAGGCTATTTATCATACAGCTTTGGATGGTTTTGTAATTCACCATTCATTCAGGGAATTAATTTTCATTTTAAGGCTAAGAACAGTGGGGAGGACAGATAAGTGCTCTCAATTAAAGGGCTGAGAAGTTGACCCACTTAACTCCAGACTAATGTCTGAGCATAAGTACCTACTAAATAGATGTATGACCAGAAAATTGCATAACAGGAATTTCAGATGCAGCAGGTTTCTATGAAGTAAATAAATCATTGTCTAGATTCTATCAGGGCATAACATACTTACCAGTGGCCTGCTTACAGTGGACAGGCCGTTATGCTCCAGCTGAATCTCCTATCCTCAAGAAATTGAGGAGCAGAAAAAAACAACAACCAGTGGCCCCAAACAGTCACTTCTGGGTGACACTATAGGAATGTCCTCAGTCTCTATGGTAAAGAGTAACCATAGAGACTGGTGAAATTCCTAGAATGTCACCCCAAGGGGTGTTGGGTAGCATTTGGGGAGCTTTTGATGTGATTCCTGGCTGACGCACTAGGAATTTCCCTGATCTCTATGGGCTTTACCATAAAGATTGATCGTCACCTGGAAAAGACATTATAGCATCTCCAAACGCCACCCGCTGCAGGCGCTGCTCCTCGAACCTCTTGGCATTTGCTGAGGCAGTGCTGGCAACCCTGGGGCATATGCAGGTTTGCCAGCATGAGGCTGGCAACTGATTGGAGACTAATGTGGGCGGGTGGGGTTTACTGGTGACCTAATCAAGATGGGTAGCCGTGTTAGTCTGCCTGTAGCAGTAGAAAAGACCAAGAGTCTAGTAGCCCCTTGGTGACATGATGACATCCCCTCCCCACAATGGACACCGTGTGAGGTAGGTGGGGCTGAGAGTTTTCTTTTGAGAACTGCCCTTGAGAGAACAGCTCCGAGAGAACTGTGACTGACCCAAGGTCACACCAACAGCTGCAGGTGGAGGAGTGGGGAATCAAACCTGATTCTCCCAGATTAGAGTCCACGCTCTGAACCACTACACCAAACTGGCTCGCAAAGGCGGGTGTATGGGGCGGGCTAAGAGATTCTAGAAGAAACAACGTGGCCTTCATCCAGATTCCTTCTGTGGTTTTTAAATGAAGTATCATCTATCTATCTATCTATCTATCCATCCATCCATCCATCCATCCACCCATCCATCCATCCATCCATCCATCCACTTCCTTTACACCCCGTCTTTCTTCCCAATGGAGATCCAAAGCAGCTTACATTGTTCTCCTCTCCTCCATTTGATCCCCACAATAGCCCTGTGAGGTAGGTTAGGCTGAGAGTCTGTGACAGGCTCCTAGTGCATCCAGCAAGCTTCCATGGAAGTGTGGAGATTTGAATCTTGGTGTCTCAGATCCTAGTCTGATACTCTAACCAGCTGGTTCTCTCTAGCATCTTTTCCTTGGAAATAGATCAAGACGGGTAACCGTGTCAGTCTGTGTATAGCTGCAGAAAAGAACAGGAGTCCAGTAGCAACTTAGGCCAAATCTACACCTCCCCTCTGAAGAAGTTTGACTGCGGTTCTTTTTCTACACTCATTTCACACTGGTTTCAAATTTCACTTTGGTTTTTCCCCCCGGGGTCTGAAGAGCAGTAAGCAACAGGATCTGTTTAAAGCAGTGTAATGCTAGCTTGACCACAAGAAGGCAATTAACGAATGTAGACAGTGATTTTTAAACTAGAGCAAGTATGGTTTGAAACTAGAAACAGGTATAGACGGTTTTTTTAAAAAACTTGAATGATTCCAGCAGGAAAGTCAGATGTAGATTTGACCTCAAAGACCAACAAAATTTGTGGCAGGGTATGAGTTTTTGTGAGTCACTGCTCACAGAAGAAGTGAGCTGTAACTCATGCCAGCTCATACCCTTCTCTTTTCTACTGCTAATATCTCTTGTATTTTCAGGGCTGGGCTTTTGTTTTCAAAAGTAAGTGCGTACCTCCTTAAACAGATAAAAGGAAGTGCTTCTTCACCCAAAGAGTGATTAACACATGGAATTCACTGCCACAGGAGGCGGTGGCGGCTACAAGCATGGACGGCTTCAAGAGGGAATTAGATAAACATATGGAGCAGAGGTCCACCAGTGGCTATTAGATACGAACTCTCAGTCTGGGGCAAGTGATGCTCTGCATTCTTGGTGCTTTGGGGGGGGGGGCAACAGTGGGAGGGCTTCTAGTGTCCTGGCCCCACTGCTGGGCCTCCTGCTGGCACCTGGTGTTTTTGGCCACTGTGTGACAGAGTGTTGGACTGGATGGGCCACTGGCCTGATCCAACATTGGCTTCTCTTATGTTCTTATGTTAACAGACAGGTAGGCTAGGCAAGGAACTGTGTTTCTGCCCTGCCCTGCCCTGACGTCATCAGATCTCTGAAGCTAAGCAGGGTCGACTCTGGCAAGTACTTGGATGGGAGATCTCCTTGGAATACCAGAGCTGGGAGGCGGGGGTAGTCTTTATTCAGCCACCTCTCTGAATAGTCTCCATGCTCCCACTAGAGGTCAGTCGCCAGAGATTGCCATGACTGCTAGGTGCATACGCTCACACACACACACACATGAGAACGTAAAAATGCAAGAAAAACAAGGGCGCTCCGCTTCCAAGCCTCTGGGAAAAAATCTGCAAGCACTTTTCAAGCAGCAGATGAGGATTGTTGTTTTTCTCTGCCCTCATCTTGCTTTTGTGCTTCAGATCCCTCTCACAACCTGTCCCCCCCGTTCAGGATTCTAAGCCCATTTCTGCACCATGCGTCTTTCTATCAAGGTCAGCATGGCCTGCTCTGAGTAGTAGGGATTCTCTAGGGTCTGAGATCGAAGTGTTTGACATCACCCAGTTTGGTGTAGTGGAGAGCCAGTCTGGTGTAGTGGTTAAGTGCGCGGACTCTAATTTGGGAGAAGTGGGTTTGATTCCCCACTCCTCCACTTGCACCTGGCTGGATGACCCTGGGCAAGCCATAGCTCTGTGCCAGCTGTTCCCTCAAGGACAGCTTGGGAAAGAGCTCTCTCAGCCCCACCTACCTCACAGGGTGTCTGTTGTGGGGAGGGGAAGGGAAAAGGAGTTTGTAAGACGCTCTGAGACTCCCTTGGGGAGTGGAGGGCGGGGTATAAATCCAATCTCTTCTTCTTCTTCTTCTTAACTGGAGATGCTGGGGATTGGTCCTGGGACTTCCTGCATGCAAAGCAGATGATGGACCCCTGAGCCACAACCCCACTTCAGCTATTGGGTGCACTGCATAATCTGTTCCTTTGCTTAACTGCTGCTATCCTGTCCACCTATTAAAACCAGTTCAAAAGGACAGCTTACAAAGAAAAAAGAGATACAAACATTAGAACACAGCAAAATAACCTTATGCGTGTATGTTTGTGCATATTCATTCGGTCATTCATCCAAGTCTGAGAAAGGGATTACATAGACTTCGACATTACCTCTTCGACTGGCATGGTGAGAAATCCCCAGCGTTTTGGCCATTTTCGTGCAGCTTCCTGCTCTCTTTCAAGGTGATCCTTCCTGCCCCAAACAGGAGGGGGGGGGAAGCAAAAAACAAACAGAAGTCTAAAAAAAATCTTCCAGATTCCTACCTGAAAAGATCTACTGGCACAGCGCACTGGAAGCAATCAGATGCTTGTGCAAGCAGACTGCTTTGAGGATCCCAGTCTCTGAAAAGGCACCAGATAAAAACCATTACAGTGTAGAATGTTTGTGCTAAATTGTATAGAAGGACACTCTTTGTAAAAGCTTGAACACAGAACTTGCCCTATGCAAAACTAAGTGCACGTAAGTGAACAGCTCAAGGAGCTGCATTTTTTGGGGGGGGAACGCAAGCCTCGGGATGCCAACTGAAAGCTGACTTTTAGCGTCGTTTGTTCAAGCGTGTGCTATAATGATTCCAGTACTGGAGACTTGAATGTAGGATACCTTGCTTCAAATCCCCATTCTGCCTTGTAGCTCAGCCTCAGGGACAGGCATTCTATTGCAACCAAGTAGGGTTGCAATTCCCCCGACAGGGGCGGGGGTTTGCCCGCTTTCGGGCCCCCCAATCTGCCGGCCTGGATCCAGTTGGCAGGGGGAACCTTACCTCCAAAGTGCTCCATTCACACCGATGTGCCCGGGGGGGGGGGGCTGGCAGCTTTTCCTCAAACAATAGAGCATCCCCCCACAACGTGCCCTGCATGATGGTGTCACTTCCAGGTGACGCAGAAAGAGAGAGGGACCCCACCCCCACAGCAACCCTACAGCCAAGCCTAGCTATCAGGGTTATTGTGAGGATAAAATGAGGAAGAAAGAACCATGCACTCTACTCCGAGCTACGTCAAGGGAGGGTGGGAAAAAAATGTGCTAGACAGAATGTAAGAAGAGCCCTGCTGGATCAGACCAGTGGGCCAGCTCCTCCAGCATCCCGTCTCACAGAGTGACCAACCAGTTCCTCTGGAGGGCCAACGACAGGGCATAGAGACTGCGGCTGTTCCCTGATGTTGCCTCCTGGCTCTGGGATTCAGAGGTCAACTGCCTCTGAACATGGAGTTTCCCTTTAGTCACCACGTAGCCACTGATAGCCCCCCCTCTCAATCACACAATCACACACACAAGGCGGTTGGCAACCGTTCTCCTGTTGTAATGAGACTTTTTTTGCTTACTGAAGGAATTATGAGCAAGTTGATTTCATTTACTGCATGAATCCTTCTCAAGGACTTCGGAGGTGGGGGGAAATAAAAGCCCTGTGGCAATTTACAATATATTTACTCTAAAGTAATTATATCAAGCCATTGTTTTGCAATAAATGATTGTACGGATCGTAACCTTGCTCTCTTGAGTTGTTAAACAGCCTGACCCGCAAACCAGCTAAGATGAAGCACTTGGAGTGAGGCTGGAGACTTTAATGTACTCTGATTGTCGCTGAACTGTGGATGCTGTGCTGCCCAAGGAGCTTAGACGGCAGTTTTAGCGGTAACATTATGAAGTAATTCTGGTATCAATGGATTGTGACGCCCTGCTTCTTTAATTCTTTAGCCTACCTGAGGGGAAAAAAACCCCATTTTCAACCCTGCCTTTCACACTTGAGGGAGTGCAAAGGGTACCAAACAAATAGAACAGAGCCGTCACTTAATGGTTACCGCTCCTCATTGAAGCCATCGTATAAACAGAGTCATCTATTCTGGGGGCAACTATCCCTCACTTTTATTATTTATTTTGTTAATTTAAGCCACGAGCGATATCACAGAATGGGGGTAACCTTGGGCTGGTCATAGCTTGATCTGGTCGGGCCCTATGGGAAACGGGTTGCTGGACTAGTTGCCCCATGGGTGTGATCCCAGAACAGCCGTTCTTCTGTTTCCCAGATGCAAATGGGAGTGTATTTAGTGGGACCGATTTCCCACAGCTGCTGCTCCGCCCCTGCTCTTCCCTTTGCCCCGATCGTAAGTGTCAATTTCCCACTATTTGCTGCGTGGCTGCATTTTGTCCTGCAGCTTTGCCAGATTTTCCCCACATCTACTCAGTCTTCAAAAAACAGGATCAAGTAGACGTGGGGGAAATCGGGCGAAGCTGTGGGGCAAAATGCAGCCGCGCAGCAAATAATAATAATAATAAGAGATTGGATTTATACCCCACCCTTCACTACCCAAAAGAGTCTCAAAGCGGCTTACGAACTCCTTTCCCTTCCCCTCCCCACAACAGACACCCTGTGAGGTAGGTGGGGCTGAGAGTGCTCTTTCCAGCGCTGTCCTTGGGAGAACAGCTGGTACAGAGCTATGGCTTGCCCAAGGTCATCCAGCCAGGTGCAAGTGGAGGAGTGGGGAATCAAACCCGGTTCTCCCAGATTAGAGTCCGCGCACTTAACCACTACACCAAAGTGGCTTCCCAGATAGTGGGAAATCGACACTTACAATCGGGGCAAAGGGAAGAGCGGGGGTGGAGTAGCGGCTGTGGGAAATCGGTACCGGTGTGATAAGAGAAGCATGACTTGGAGGGATGACCTCTGGACTCTCATCAATGAATAGGTAGCAATCAGGGATCCACAGAGCAAAGGCATCTCCTCCAGTCCTTTGCTTAAATGAAAAAACAAAGAGGTTGGTGAGTGCTTGACCTTGAAAGGAAATAAATGTAATTTAAGAAAAACATCAGGAGCCTGGGTGCAAACAATGTCTGCCTTTGGACAACTCTGGCAGAGCCCCGTTGAAAGGTTTGATTAGGCAAAGAAACAGAAAAGGAAAAGAGGTACAAAGACCTGAAAGTCTTCCCATATGGTGGTGGATCCCATGGGGGACTATGCCGGATGAGACCGGGATTCAGTTCAAATCCCCACCTAGTCATGAAGCTCCCTGGCTCAGGTTGCCAACTCCAGTTGATAAATACTTGGAGATTTGGGGGTGGAGCTTGGGGAGGACGGGTTTTGGGGAGGAGAGGGACCATAGCAGGGTATACTGCCATAGAATCCACCCTCCAGAGCAGCCATTTCCTCCAGGTGAACAGCTCTCTGTCATCTGGAGATCAGCTGACATTCTGGGAGATCTCCCAGTCCCACCTGGAGGTTGGCAACTCTGTCTCTGGCGGGCTGTGGGTCAGCTGTAGTGCCGAACTACTCGTATGTAGAACTTCTAAAGCCCTTGAAATCAGTGGCAGTCTGGCAGAACTCTGCATAGTGTTGTAGTGTCAGTCATTGTTTCTCAGCCTAGCCTACTTCACAAAGCTGTTGTTAGGATGATAAAATAAGAACAGAAATAGAATACAGTAGATGGTTATTTATATTTAGCCATAAGCCATTACAAACCAAGGATAACAACAGAGAGGGATGCTGTATATATAAGTATTGATACGAAACAAAGTGGATGATCAAATAAGGAATGGGAAATCTTGTTTGCTGCCCTGAGGTCACCGAAGGAACAGTTAGATGGAAAACCAAAAACAGAACTGGGGAAAATAGATTTCATTATCAGATTCAGGAGAGCAGAGGTCTGCGTGATTGTAGCACAAGATTTTAAGGTGGTGGTGGTACCATATTCAGGGAGAAGGGATCTATAAGACTAAGAGGTGTGGGTACTTTTGAAGGTGATTTGTGGCATCTCAGGGGCTAATACATTTTATGCTGGACTACAGATTTGCTAGTCTTGCCACAATACCTGTTTATTTTTGCTGCAACTGACTTGGAGTGCAAACTGGAGTAAAGCTGCACAGACTTGCAGACATATAGACAGAAAAGAGCAAGAGTCCAGCTGCCCCTTCAAGACTAACAAAATTTGTGGTAGGGTATGAGCTTTCGTGAGTCACTGCTCACTTCTTCAGATACAGCTCACTTCTTCAGATATACATACCGCAAATTTTGTTCGTCTTTAAGGGGCTACTGGACTCTTACTCTTTTCTACAGCTACAGACAGGCTACGAAGACATACAGATAACCATCTGGATTTATCATAGTACCCAAGTCAATTGAATTCAATGGTTTTAGTGTTGCCAGCCTCCAGGTGGGACCTGGAGTTCTTTTGGAAATTAAAACTGACCTCCAGAGATCAATTCCCCTGGACAAAATGGCAGCTTCAGATGGTGGCCTCTAGCCTATACCACGGTTAACAGGTGGAGACCCTCCCCAAATTGCCCTTCCCACAAGCACTGCCTCCAAATCTCCAAAAAATTCCCAGTCTGCAGTTGGTGATCCTAATTTAGACAGGGGTAACTGCTTAGGATCGCAGTGTTTGAGGCAACTGGGGCCTACTTGGGCAAGCCCCTCCAGTAAAAGAAGAATGAAACAGCTGAACAGATAACAGAAAGATGAAAAACTGGGTTTTTTGGGGGGGAGGAGTCATTAAGGGGGAAAGGTTAATTAGGAGAGCGGTGATCAGTTTACCATATTTGGGCCTCAGCCACAAAGTTCAGCTGGTTTTTCTGCGACATCCTAGCCCTTGCTTCGGACTAGCGCCCCCTGGGAACGAGGTGGAGAAAGAGCACTTGCTTGAAGCTGGGCTCTGGCCGCCGCCAGGTAAGCAAGAGGTGAGCTGGTGAGTCAATGGCTTCTTCTGCTTTGCCGTTGCTAAGAGACAGCTGAGGAATGCTGTGGGAGGAGGCCTGGCTTCTGTCTAGGCCTGCCCTGACACGGATGGGCTGCCTGTTTGCTTGTCCACGTGAGAGTGCTGGTGGTGTGCAGGATGACAGACCAAACTCCCTCCAATACTTCAGGGATGAAAACAGGGTGTCTGCTTCTGTCCTGCCAAGGCTCACCCACCACCCAGCGTTTTAAAATGGCACCCCCCCCCCAAAGTCTTGATGAAAGTCAAAACAGTTCAGCAGTTTAGGAAGGACAGCTAGATACGAATCCAATAGCACTTTAAGAGTCCAACAATATTTTTGGGGGTATAAGCTGTTAAGAGTCAAAGCTCTCTTTTTGACTCTTGAAAGTTTATACCCCCAAAATCTCGTCTCTCAGGTGCTACTGGACTCAAATCTGGCTCTTCTAATGCAGGCCTAGATGGCTACCACTTGAAACTATCTTTACGAGGGACAATGAGCAGAAAACAGGGATACCGGAATATGAATCACCGAGGCAGAGAAGAATGGCCGCCTGTATTCTACCAATCCACTCAGCAAGGATGGAATTTCAGGGGCTTTAGCCTTTGCTGTATGCAATACAAAAAATCCTCTGCTGAGCAAAGGGGTTGGAGACCAGGACAGCATTCAGTATTTATATAGCGCTTTCAGTGTTTGGAGGGCTTTAAGCATGTGATCTTCTTGTACTCTTCACAAGAGCCCTGTGAGGTAGACTAGTATTATTACTTTCATATTGCAGATTAGTAAGGGGGCTTGTGATGGAGGGTGTCTTAGTTAAGACCTCAGAATGCTGAATTCACAGCAGAGGCAGGATCTGAATCTGGGGCGTCTAAGATCTCAGCTCATCGGTTCTCTTGTCAGCTTCTGGTTTCATGTTTCTCTATAAACCTACATGTAAATTTAGTTTTGGTCTCCTTTATTTCTCATGTTTCCCGTTCAGGGGGAAACAAGATGTTCTTGTTTTATGTTAGGGGTTCACTTTGGGGGGGGGCGCTGTAGCCAAGGTTCCAAGCATAAACTCAGATCTGCATAATTCACATTAGAAATGCTGGGGATTATAAATGTTTAGTGGAAGAGAGAGATTCACATTAATACAAGGATAAGGGGAAGGAAGCAGTTTCTGGTCAAATCTGTGCTTCAGTAGTTATTACAAGACAGCATGCCTAATTCCTTTCTGACGTTAGTGTAAATTGTTAAACTGAGCTGGAAAATGGGAGAGCCACTTTCAAAATCGATGGTACTTTCATAACCAGTTCAAGAAGTGCATCACAGAATGTGGAAATGCAAAAAGGGCCTTCATGTGTGAAAACACCCCTGTGATCTGAGGTTTTGGATTTCCTCGGGGTTTAAAAATCTTTCACATTTGAGATCTGAAATGGGATGTGCATTACAGTGCAATCCCAGAGTTATACCCTTCCCAGCCCAATGGATTTAGAAGGGGGTAAGTCTGTTTAGGGTTGCAGTGTAGGTGAGTGGTCCAGGGGTCAGGATGCTGGGCCCGGTTACAGGACAATCCAGGTTCAAACCCCCCTTGTCAGCCGCCAAGCTCAGCAGACGTCGGTCTGCACAAACAACCGTTTCTTAACCCGCTCTGCCTTACAGGGCTGTTATTCCTCTGAAGCTCTTAGAAACAGGACGGCAGACAAATAACAATAGTTTACAGAATGGCTTGTGCTATTCGCTTGTTCTGGATGATTTAGCAGAGAAAGAGCTGAACACACTTCCTGGCTATATTTGAGAATCTGGGAAAATATTTACAGCTTGCAAAAAGTTCGCTGTGTTCTAGTGTATTAATATTTTTGGCCTTCTGTCAACTTTCCAGTACATTTCCCCCCCCCCCTTCTAGCGGCGGCTTTATAAAACATTTCAATACCAAACAACACCAACTGTCTCTGTTCACTTAACTTCTCTTCTTCCCTTTCAGCCTCCCAAGCGGTTTTGTGTTGTAAACTAGGGTTGCCAATCTCCAGGTGGGACCTGGAGATCTCGTAGGATTACAACTGATTTCCAGACTACTACAGAAATCAGTGCCCAGAACCAGCTGTTGTGTGGTTAAGAGCAGCAGATTCTAATCTGGGAGAACTGGGTTTGATTCCCCACTCCTCCACATGCAGCCAGCTGGGTGACCTTGGGTCAGTCACAGTTCTCTCAGAGCTGTTCTCTCAAGAGCAGTTCTTTCAGAGCTCTCTCAGCCCCACCCGCCTCACAGGGTGTCTGTTATTGGGAGGGGAAGGGAAGGAGACTGTAAGCCACTCTGAGACTCTGAGTGAAGGGTAGAGTATAAATCCAAACTCTTCTTCTTCCCCTGGAAAAAAAAAGCTTTTTTGCGAGAGTAGACTCTATACCCTGCTGAGGCCTCTCCCCAAACCCTACCCTCCCTAGGCTCCATCTCCCAAATTTCCAGGAATTTCTCAGCCCAGAGTTGGCAGCTCTACTTTTTCCTGCACCCAGTAGTACAGGAAGAAAATGTACTGGTGAAAAGCCTTTGTGATGTAGTGATGATAGTATCAGACTACGGCCTGGGAGACCAATTTCCCACTCTGCTGTAGAAACTTGTGAGGTGGCCTTGGACCAGTCCTTGTCTCTTGGCCTAGCCTACCTTGCAGGGTTGTTGTAAGGCGAAAATGGAAGAGAGGAGAACGATGTTGCAAGCTGCTTTGGGCTGCCATTTGAGGGAAAAGCAGACTTTAAATAAATAAATAAACACCTATGAAGAACATAGCTATAGCCTGTTGGGTCTGACCAACAGTTCATCTAGTCCAGCATCCTGTTTCACACAGCGGCCACCCAGTTGCCCTGGAGGACCAAACAAACAGGGCATAGAGGCCAAGGCCTTCCCTTGATGTTGCCTTCTGGCACTGGGATTCAGAGGTTTGTTGCCTCTGTTGGTGGAGGTTCCCATCACTCGCCTTGGCTAGTAGCCACTGGAGGATCTGTTTTCCATTTAAGCTGCCTAAACCCCTTTTAAAGCCATCTATGCTCATGACGATTACTGCCAGTGAATTCCGCAGTTTAATTGAGTAAAGAAGTTATTTCCTTTGGGGCTTTCCCACACTCTCATTTTCCTTGATTGTGTGTCCCTATTGCTTCAGGGTTTCTTTTCTCTTTTCCACACACGTTTCGCTCTCTCTAGTGGTCGATTCAATATTACATGCTATCTGTCCAGCATAAAACCCTGCAGATTTCAACTGCAGGTTTGTATGCTGGATGTACAACCATGAAATATCAAATTGGCAACTAGAGGGAGCAAAACTTGTGTAAAAGACCCCCCCCCCCCCAGGAGCAATAAGGACACACAGGCAAGGAAAATGGCAATGTGGAAGAAGAAGAGAGAAGAGATTGGATTTACACCCCACCCTTCACTATCCAAAGGAGTCTCTGAGCGGCTAACAATCCTTTCTCCTTCCCCTCCCCACAAAAGACACCCTGTGAGGTAGGAGGGGCTGAGAGAGATCTTTTGAGGACTGCTCCTGAGATAACAGCTCTGAAAGAACTTATGACTGACCCAAGGCCATACCAGCAGCTGCATGTGGAGGAGTGGGGAATCAAACCCAGTTGCCCCAGATTAGAGTTTGCATTTATGACGTGTGGCCTAAATAAACTGCCGCTTTGAGGTGTTCTGTGAGGTGACTGATCAGGCTTGGCTCTACTTCACTCGACCAGCACCCTCTATCCTTAAAATAGTCTCTTCGGGGTTTAATTTTAATAGGTATTCACTCAGGCTTTTTCTTTAACATAAAACAGAGCTTTATTTACAGAACCAAACAGAGGGGATGGGGGAGGTATTTACATTGGACACGTTGTTTCGGTAGCGGCTGACACATTTGGCTAAGATGATACTTAGGCTGTAGGCTATATTGGTTGCTGTTTCCTTAACCGTACATAAGCTCACTCAACACCTTCCTCAGTACACTCTCCTGTCCTGCTTAGGGGTTAGCCTTTTGGCTTTGGTTTCCTGGCCCTTATGTCCCAACTGGCCCCCAACCAGCTGTCCAGACTCTGCCAGTCTTTGCCTCAGCCCTCCCTTAACCTCCTATCTCAGGTTCCTCAGGAGTGATGTATTTTAGGTTTGTGACCGCTTATGTGTTCTGGTTTTACTAGTCTGTTCACTGTCCCGTGAACCAGACTATCCAGCACCCAGTTATCCGCTTTAACTGGTATTTTTGGCTGCTCACACAGAGCTACAGAGAGACACTCAGAATCCTCACAGAGCTACCCAGAGACTGTTTCCCTCACAGACTCTCACTCTCCGCTCTCTCTCCAACTGTCAACTCAAACTGTCAGGTGTGCCCGTTAACTGCCAATCATTGGGGCTAAATGCCCCCCTCCTCACTCAGTCATGTGACCCAGATTTTCATTCCGTCACAGCACTCTTAACTACACCAAACTGGCTCTCCCTTTGCCTGTCCCAGACCTATTTTCCAACAATTTCATTGGTTGCCCTTGAGTTCTAGTATTACAGGAGAGGGATAAAAACCTCTCCCCGTCCACTTTTCTGCCCCATACACAATGATGTATCACCCTTGAAGACTGAGACAGTGGGTGAAAGTCGGTCTGTACTTTCAGTACGATGCCTTGAGGTGATAGAACAGGTACTTTGCATGCGGAATTTATGTGTGTATTTAATGAATTAAAATAGATTTTCAAAAGCTTCTTACCTGCCTTCACCCCCCAAAGGGACCTGAAGTGGCTGCCTGGAAGATATTTGGTTTGTTATCCCACGCCTTTCCGACAAAAGAGGATTTCAGACAGCAGCTCTTTGAATGGCTTGAGGGTTTGGAGAGGCCTTGCCAGTCATTGTGGGCTACCTGGAACAATGGTCTAGCTCGGCTCACGTGCTGTATATTTTGTCATGAATCCTTCTTCCTTTTTTCAAGGATGAGAAAGGCGCCAAAGACAACACAATGTGCTCCTTCCTTCTTGACATGGAGATGGCAGCGTGGAATTCAGGAGGTAGTTTCACATTCAAGACTAAGCTTCACTTCCCCACCCCAGGCCACCTATTTTCAAGAGTCAGAGAACCTTCTCAGGTATTGTACTTTATTTGTACTTTATTTGTTTCTAGCTGGTTTGGGGTTTTGGATTGTGTGAGGTTCCGTCCGTGCCTTCTATTCAAGCTGGTTGGAAATCTCTGCTTTGCTGGCACGGTTTGGGTGGCGGACTTGGCCAGTCACATGACTAAAGGCTCAGCCTTGGGTAGAAAACTGGGTGGAAAGCTGGAGTTGCCAGATCTGGGTTGGGAAATTGTGGGGGATGGAGCCTGAGGAGGGCAGGGCTTGGGGAGGGGAGGGACCTCAAGGGGGTATATACTGCCACAGAGTCCACCTTCCAAAGCAGCCATTTCCCCAGGTGAGGTGATCTCTGTCACCTGGAGATCAGTTGTAATCCTGAGAGATCTCCAGCTACCACCTAGAGGTTGGCAGCCCTAGGCAAAGGCCCAGATTCTAAAGCCATTCCTGAAAGATGATCGAGGGCTTAGGCTACATGGAACCTGCTTGTGTTCCTGCCTATAAAAAAGGAGTCTTAGAACCCTTTTAAACTTAAAATACTTCCAGGTCACAGGATGTGGTTCAAACCTCTGCACATCTCAATTTGCAGAATTCACTGTTGGAAGTGATTATTACTTTGTGCTCTTGTTGATGGGCTGGCCTTTATTTTCCTCTGTGTTTATTTTGCTCACTGTTATGTTGAGGGACAGTGTGGTGTAGTGGTTAAAGTGTTGGACTAGGATCTGGGAAATCTAGGTTTGAATCCCCACTTGTGCCACGAAAGCTCATTGGATGACGTTGGGCCAGTCACTCACTCTCAGCCTAACCTACCTCACAGGGTTGTTGTCAGGGGTCATTTCGTAGAAAAAGAGGTGCAGGAGCTCATTAGCATAACTCATTTGCATAACTCATTTGCATATGCCACACCCCCTAACATACCGGAAGTGTGTCAGAAGCCAACACCCACCCCCCAGGCTCCACTCCACAGGTGAGTGAAACTGACCTGCTCTTCCTCCATTCCCTTCCCCATCCAATACTTTGTGCAATAAAAATAGGCGTAAAGAACACACCCTCATTCTCTTCCTGCTCCCTTGAAACCACCAGGTTTCAAGTAGACTTGAGATACACAGGACATGTGCACCACCCATCCCTTCCCCTTCCCCTCCCCACAACAAGACACCCTGTGAGGTAGGTGGGGCTGAGAGAGGTCTTTTGAGAACTGCTCATGAGAGAACAGCTCTGAGAGAACTTGTGACTGGCCCAAGGTCACACCAGCAGCTGCATGTGGAAGAGAAGGGAATCAAACCCGGTTCTCCCAGATTAGAGTCCAACTCCTGACCACTACACCAAACTGATAGGGTGGAAGCTGCTGAAGGGTTGGTGAAATTCCTCCAGTACTTATGTGCCATGTGCCCAGATAAAAAATGGTATACTTAGAAAATTTATATGCCACCTTGAGCAAGTCTCTGGAAAAGCAGCACACAGTCATAAAAGGAACAATGCTAAAATTATCAATATTAAAACAAAACATTAAAAACAATAAAGACCCTAGCAGGGCTTTCCCCGGGGCGCTGCGCCTCTGCACTGCTCGGGGAAGCCGAGGAGGGGGCGGGGCTTGGTCATGTGCCCGCCCCCTGGGCTTCTCACTCCCGGAGCTGCGCTTCTGTGCGCTCCTGCTCCATTGGACTCCTGGTTGTTGTGAGGATAAAATGGAGGAGAACAGAATGATGTAAGCTGCTTTGGGTCCCCACTGGGGGAGAAAGGTGGGATATAAATAAAGTGAAAAATAATAATACATAAATAAGATAGTGTTGTTATAAGGCTAGAAGGTGCTGTGTTCTTACTAAATCAGGTTGCCGGCTTTCTGGTGGGGTTTTTGTCTTCTGCTGCAACCAGCAGCTTGCCCAGCCTTGCTTTCAGACTTTCTTTAATTGGTGTTTCTAAAGGGTCGACCAAGTATACAAAAGCCACCATGGGTCCTGCATACAACCCTGATTCAAATCAAATATCGTAATAAAATTAACTGCTTGTCTGGCTATTACCATACACCTATAATAATATATGGATGTGCATGTCTATCTCTCTGTACATCTGTGGAAGGCATAACTAATCAGAGAATAAAACTAGGGATCTCAAAATTGCCCACCAGGGAATCAAACCCAGTTCTCCAAGATTAGAGTCAGCGCTCCTGACCACTACATCAGACTGGTACTCACTTCTATTCCTCATTCATAACCATTAAGGCAGATTAACATTCAGTTATCATGCGTGTAAGGGGGTGGGAGAGCACTTCGATAGATCATGGGGGAATATTAACTCCCCCCTCCTTCTGTTCACAATATTAGCAAAGGGTTGCCACAGTACTACTGTTAGGTATGTTTTAAGTTGCCAACTAGAATGGATGAGAAGAAGTTGAGACCAAGACTGAAAACTAAGGGAATTAGAAGTGGGGAGACAGGAATGAAGACAGATCATAAAAAGAAGAGAGCAAAAAGAAGGAGTAGAAAAGTGTGGTAAAGAAGAAGAGAAATTAAGGACAAGACAACAGAAGGATTTTTTTAAAAGTACAACATATTAGTAGGGCTGCCCCTTTTAAAGACTTGGACGTGCAGACAAAACTATGGTGCTGGGTGGAACAAAAGGAAGCGGGAAAACAGACTCCTGAAGATAATGACTTTGTTAGGAGGCTGCATCCTGGCAAAGACTGTAGCTTATCCTGGCTGTTCTTACCTTGCTCCAATGCAGGCTTGGCTGATGGGTTTAGCAGGATCTGATCAGCAAATGATTTCCCTCAACCTTATAGTAAACTTTGCCGAAAGGTCCAGCCAGAGGAGTCAGAGAGACTGTTTACTATGCTCTGCCTTTCCTGTGTCCTTAGTATTGCAGAATTGAAGAACTATATGGTTTTTTTCCTTAAAAATACCCTTCTGTGAATGCAGCATGACACTGGCTTCAGGGGCCTCCAGCTGACTTGGGCCCGGGAATTTTGTCCCCCGAGTGCCTTCCTCTCAGCAGCCCTGACAGTGGTTAAAGGGTTGAACTAGGACACATGAGTGGTGGCGGAAAGTGCTTTCAAGTCACAGCCAATTTATGGTGTTCCCTCTAAGCTGAGTTGGTGTGAGCTAGCTCACAGTTTTTTTAGCCTCCAGCTTACAGATTCTTGTCTTAGCTCAGGAAGGGGTGGCTCCAGAGCAAACTAATTTATGCAGCAGCCAAATTGCTCACTCACAACTTTAATGCCAGTAGCTCACAGTAGCTTCAGGGGCCTCCAGCTGACTTGGGCCCGGGAATTTTGTCCCCCGAGTGCCTTCCTCTCAGCAGCCCTGACAGTGGTTAAAGGGTTGAACTAGGACACATGAGTGGTGGCGGAAAGTGCTTTCAAGTCACAGCCAATTTATGGTGTTCCCTCTAAGCTGAGTTGGTGTGAGCTAGCTCACAGTTTTTTTAGCCTCCAGCTTACAGATTCTTGTCTTAGCTCAGGAAGGGGTGGCTCCAGAGCAAACTAATTTATGCAGCAGCCAAATTGCTCACTCACAACTTTAATGCCAGTAGCTCACAAAGTAGAATTCTTGCTTACAAGACTCCACACCTTAGAAGGAGCATTGTCTTATGGGGTTTTCAAGGCAAGAGATGAACAGAGGTGGTTTGCCCTTGCCTGCCCTGACCCTGGACTTCCTTGTTGGTCTCCCATCCAAGTACTAACCAGGGCTGACCCTACTTAGCTTCCGAGGTCTGACGAGATTAGGTTAGCCCAGGCCATCCAGGTCAGGGCAGGATATGGGAGACTTGGGTTCAAATCCTCACTCTGCTATGGAAACTTACCAGGTGACCTTGGGACAATCTCTCTTTCTCAGGCCGACCAACCTCACAGGGTTGTTACTATAAGGATAAAATTTAGGATGGGAGAACAAAGCTGTAAGCCATCTTGGGTCCTCACTGGGGAAAAAGGTGGGGTATATATACATAAGTAAATAATACAGTAATGTGGTTAATAATTTATTTATATGTGTTTAGTCCAGAGCTCCAGGAGGCTGATGATATATTATTGCATCTGGCAGCTTGAAAATTAACAAAACTCTATTCTGGTTGCTCGCTTTTTTGGACTTCCTCACCCATTTCTTTTGCAATGATGACCACTTAGTATTGTGGCTGAGCAGACATCTGAATTGCTTAAGTTCAGAGCTAACGCTAATGAAAGTCGGCAGATCCAGCCCAAAGTTCTTGCCTGAACCAGTAGGTACGAGCAGAAAGAAAATAACAGGTGTGTTAAAAATGGAAGCAAGGATTTTTTTAAAAAAGAGCAAATGAAGCAAGACAGACCATACATAAGCAATATGAAACAAAAGTTACGTAACTGATAAAAATTTCTGGAAATATTTGTTGCACGGTTGAAAGTTTGGCACTCCCTCAACGATCCCTCCTTCCTAACCAATGTTTTTGAACTCTAACACTTCATTTAACTTCTTTTCAAAAAATGTTTTAATGATGAGTGTTTGGGAGGGGGGGAGTTGATATTAATGATTTTAAAATGTGATTATATCATGTATGTTTTAAATTATTAGCTGCGTTGGTGGCCCTTATAAGGCCAGAAAGGGGGGAATCCAATTTTTGTGTGTGAGTATTTTGTGTGTGTGTGTGTGTGTGCGCATGCCTGGAAGTCATGATTGACATCTGGCAACCCCTAGTGAAGCTTGGATGTTTCAGAGAGGAGGCTGTTATTGCCTACCTCTGTGTCCCAGCCCTGGTATTCCTCGGAGGTCTCCCATCCAGATACTTGGCAGGGTCATCAATGCTTAGCTTCTGAGATTGGTCTTGCCTGAGCTATCCGGGTCAGGACTCAGGGGGGAAGCCAATTTTGGTAAATAAAATAAATAACTGCTTTAGAGCATGCTGCTCAGCGTGCTGAAGGTTGCAGGTTGAGTCCCCAGCATCTCCAGCTGGAAAGATCAGGCGGTAGGTGATGTGGAAGACCTCAGCTTGAGACCCTGAAGCGCCACTGCTAGTCTGAGTTGACAATACTGCCCTTGATGGACCAAGGGTCTGATTTAGGATAAGGCTTCATGTGTCAATGTGACCTTCAACTCTTATTTTAGATACGTGGAATAACTTATGCCAGATGATATTACCATTTTGCATAGCTGCTGCATTAGTAATAAGAATGGTATTTTGAATTTCCGGAATGATTCAAACCACTTCCACAAGTTCCATTATCAGTTGGACCAGCTATTGGATTCAACACAGGTTCCAATAATGTTTTTCAAAGGTTATTCATCAGAGGTTCCAATGATGTCTTTCAAAGGTTATTCATTGTCTTATTTAATTAACTCCTGCTGCTGTTCTCCCCCCCCCCCCCCCGGGGCATCCTTAATATGCCCTGCAACACTGTGAGAAAAATGATCTCTTGATGAAGAAAATCAAAAACAGAGTTTAAATACTAGTATATGGGAAGTGAAATACTTTAATCCCCTATGACGTAGAATAAAACTTATGCCTGCCGCCAGCCAGCTGGCCAGTGGGGAAAACCCCGCCCTTAAACAGCAGCGTTGCGTGGCAGCGTCCTCAATGTGATGACATCATGCAGAAGTGACATCATCACACTGAGGACATCACGCAATGAAACTCTGGTTTGAGGGCAAAATTCTATGGTTTGACGCCAATTTTACCAGAGTTTTGCCCTCAAACCAGAGTGTCGCTGCGTGATGTCCCCGATGTGATGATGTTGCTTCGATGTGATGTCACTGCGTTGAGGACATTGCCATGCGATGTCACTTTTGGAGCTGGAGCCCTGCCCCACTCCCGGAAGCTCCCTCCCACCCCCCACTGGTACATGATGGAGACCTGGCAACCCTAGGAGTTGTGTTGGTCTTTTGGGGCAACTCCCTGTTTACATAAATGCAAAACTTAATAGCATTATGGTCAGTGTTCCCAACTGGTGCTATCACATGGTTACATCTCTCACCAGGTCTTGAACATTACTTAGAACCAAATCCAGGATTGCTGCCCCCACACCCCCCGGTAGGTTCCGTGACCATCTGTTCCATGACACAGTCATTGAGAGTATCTAAAAACTCAAACTCTTTCTCCTGACTTGAACACATATCGACCCAAACAATGTAAGGGTAGTTAAAAATCACCTGTTACGACACAGTTATTTTATCTAGCTGCTTTCCTTAATTCTTTTGTTTTTAAATAATCCTCTAACCTTTGATCTGGTACATCATAAACTCCCGAAGTTAACCTTCCTTTTGGACACACTATTCTGCACACTATGGCACATTCATACGTGTCCATCCACTCACCCATCCATCCACCCACCCATCCATCCATCCATCATTTTATCCTGCCCTGCAAAAAACTCTTGTTACAATTCCAATGGCATTTATCGTAACAACGACTAACCTGTAAACTAGGCCATGAATGTCAAAGGCTTGAAGAAGAGTCTCTCACCAACTTTTGAAAGAAAAGAAGATGCAGAATTCCGGCCTCTCTTGGTTAGATGCCTTTCAGTAAGCACTTGGGGGAGCTCCCGCCTGCCACCATATGCTTCAGCCCCTCAACAAAACAGCATGAATTAAAGATGATTTCAGAAAACTTAACTTCAGATTCAATGTGTTGGAGTCGACCCCTTAATGCTGTTCTAAAGTAGTTTTTCGTGTCTCGTACAGCATGCATTTCAAATCAGGAGAGAGCGGTTCTCCCCCTTCTTTTTGATGAAAAGCAGGAGGTCTAAGACATTTTAATAGCTTTCATACTTTACTTTTCCAAATATATTAGTGCAGCACAATAGTTTCTTTTGCATGAGAATTGCTTAAATGATTCAAAATGGATTGAAAAAAATATTTTTTTTAGGTTTTAATTTTATGCGAGGAACATTAATGAGCAATGGCCCTTAGAGGCTTGCTGTCAGTTTAACGTATTCACAATAATTGCAACACAGATGTTATTATATCTAAATCCTTTTAGAGGGAAAGAAACAGTAATCCCCACCCCCACCCCCCCACCCTGGAAGATGTCAGAAAATATCTTACTGTTGAAATTTCATTTTGACTTCATGATACTATCTAAATATTTCTTGCAAGACTGTAGTAACCTGTTTTCAAACTAGTCTGAGTCCTCGTAAACGTAACAACAAGACATAGAGATATGGCTTAATGTTGATCTTTTTTGTTTCTGTGTTCATAGTTTCTTCTTGGTTGGGAGTTTTGGGAGTGGAATCAGATTCTTCTTCAGAGGATGTAGAAGTTGTGCTTCCCTTACTTTCCACCTCGCTGTGGTCCTCTGCCACTCCATCATCTTCTCCTGGATTCCGGGCTTTTTCAAATTTTTGAAGCTGCTCCAAGAAAGCTATTGCTTTAGTAACAGAGTCTATTCTTTCTTTTTTTATCCTTGCATTTGAAGATGACACCTTCTGGTACCATCCATCTGTAGATTATGGAATTTTTCTGTAGAAATAAAATCAGATTTTTGTAGGGTCCCCTCTTTTTTCTTATCTCAGATGGAATGTCCTTTAAAACTTTTATTTCTTTGTCATCGACTTTTAGGGTAGTTCCACTTGTTGCTTTAGTATCTGGTCTCTGATATGTCTTTTAGGGAATCTCACAAAAATTTCACCAGGCAGATTGTTCTTCTTAATATATTCTGGATCTATAGATCATATCCATCTTGCTTTGTAAAAGATCCGCTTTTATATCTGCTACCGGCTCTAAAGCATTACTTAAAGTTACTTTGAGATTTTCTCTCTCCATCTCTGGGACCCCTTGAAATCTTAGAACATAAGTTGACTTTTCCATTTGCAGTTGAAGCAGTTGATATTCATCTGAGGATCTCTTTTTCCCCCACAGTCTCCAGTTGTTTTTTAAGCTTATTTGCTTTCGCATCAACTTTCTTTAATGATTCTGTTTGCTCTGTCTTAAGGTTAGTCTCTTTTAGCTGACATTGGAGAGTCTCGAAGTTGCCATTCAGTGTAGTCATCTGGTCCAGCAGAGGGCGCAGTGCTGCCACTATCATGTTAGGAAAGTCTGTAGCTGCTTCCGGTCTCATGACATAAGAAGCTGGATTAGCACTTCCTGAAGAAGGTTTTGTTTTGGGAAGGACTTTCCCCCCGTCCATTTATATGATTGTTTACTTTTGAGTAAAAGTTTAAAAAGTCTCTATGGCTTTCATAGTAAGTCAGCTAGGAGATTCTGGATTACTCTCTGTCCTGGTTATTTAAAATTTAGCTTTCCGACCCCTCTTCATTGGAAGTTTAGAAGGCTTTTCTCTTTTGCGTGCGTGGGCTCTGCCCCACCCTTGCTTCACTTTTAAAGGGAACATAATCGCTTAAATGCTTGGGTGTTTCTCTTGCTTTTCAACTCATCAGAACTCACAGTTCATCGGTTGTCTTCCTCAAGGTAAGGAAAAGCGCCTGACTGCCCACTTGCCCTGGTGTGCGTCACTGGCACCATTGCTGGTTTGTGACGGCGGGACCTTCGGAGCAAAGGAGAACCTCAATCCCTTGGCTGTTGGCCTTGGGAGAGGCACCCTTCAAGCTCCATGGCTGGGAGCCCCCTACAAGGGCTCTGGAAGGTCTGGATTGTTCCAAGACCCCTCCCTACTGCCACAACATGAGTCATGTCTCTTGGAGCACTGAGGATATGTGCCCGTCGTTCGAGCCACCAAAACAGGAAGTCAGCTGCTGGTCCTTACCTGGAGATTGAACCTGGGATCGAACCTGGAACCTTCTGTATGCAAAGCAGAGGCTCTTCCACTGAGCCATGGCCCCTCTCCAACATGCAGCAAGTAGTCCCTGGTAGAAGTTCTTTGACTGGTGATGAGCATCCTTGAGTCCTGTAAAGTAAAATGTGGCTGATAAATGTTTTAAATAGCCAAATAAGTTAAAACGATGAACCGTATGTCCCCTTCCAACTCTGTGATTCTGTGAAAGTAGAGTTTGCTCTACACAATAAACTTATATCAAACTGTTTCCTGTTACTGTATTGGTTCATCTCAACTAGGGTTACCAGATATCCTCTTTTCAGAGAACACGTCCTCCTTTTTTTGGTGTCTGTCCTCTTTCGGGCTTAAAAAAAAAAACCCTGATGAAAATGTCCTCTGTTTGGGTTGGAAGGTTAGGAATATTCCTAGTTAGTAGCAATTATCACAACTTAAATAGTTCTTTAAATTAGTTTCATCGTTTAGAAAAAGCGAAACATAGGAATTGTTAACACTCTAAACCATTGATCTTTAGCAACAATGGGAAAATATGAAGAACTAGTAGAGTTAGAATCAAAAGTGGGACGGAGCTCAGTTACATAAAAAAATTATATACCAGCCCAACACTTTTAAATACAGTAATAATCAAAGCCATGTAATGGTAGATTCCTTTTCATCCCATTGTTGTAAGAATAACTTGAATTGGAATCGAATTGTTTGCTGCGTTAATATACAGCACAATGTCGAGACTTTAACTATGCCATTACCCTCCCTCCTCCACCCAACCCTAACAACCCCAGAATTAATAACATTCTGAAAAACTGCCACAAACCACATTAACCTTAACTTTGTGCTTCAAAGCAAAAGCTCTTCCCAAGGTAAGGCTCGAGGGTCTTGGAAATTCCAAGTAAAGAGCACCAATAGCTCTGCCTTCATGACTTCCTATTTAGGGAGCTACCGGGTCTGAGTATTCCCCCCATCCGTCCTCCTGCTGACCATTATCAAAGTTTTAGAAGGATAAACACTGGGAACTGGAGGAGGGCAGATGTTATCCCAATTTTCAAAAAAGGGAGGAGGGGTGACCCAGGAAACTATAGGCCAGTTAGTCTGACTTCTGTCCCAGAGAAGATATTGGAGCAGATTTTAAAAGAGACAGTCTGTGAGCATCTGAAAGACAACTTGGTGATCCAGCGAAGTCAGCACAGATTTGTCCCCAACAGGTCCTGCCAGGCCAACCTCATTTCCTTCTTTGATCAAGTGACAAGCTTACCGGATTGAAGGAATGCTTTTGATGTTGTTTCCCTGGATTTCAGTAAAGCTTTGACAGGGTTCCCCATGAAGTTCTGATCCGTAAACGAGAGGACTGTGGGCTGGACTCTAGGATAGTTAGGTGGATAGGGAACTGGTTGGAGAACTGCATGCAGAGAATAGTTGTCAGTGGCATTTCGTCTGAATGGAGGGAGGTGTGTCCAGTCGGGTGCCACAGGACTTAGTTCTGGGCCCGTTACTTTTCAGTATTTTTATAAATGTTCTGGATAAGGGTGTGGAGGGGCTACTCATTAAATCTGCAGATGACACGAAATTGGGAGGGGCAGTGAACACACCAGAAGATAAAGACAGAATTCAACAAGATCAGAACACACTGGGAAAGTGGGTGGATGTGAACAAGATGTAATTTAACAAGGATAAATGCTGAGTTCTACATCTGGGTAACAAAAATGAGGGACATGCATACTGGATGGGGGATACACTTCTGGGTAGCAGTGTGTGTGTGAACAAGATCTTGGGGGTATGGATGGACCATAAGATAAATATGAGCAGCCAGTGTGATGCAGTGACAAAAAAAGCTAATGTGATCTTGGGATGTATCAACAGAGGCATACCACCCAAATCGCAAGATATGATGATCCCGCTGTACACTGCATTGGTCAGGCCACACCTGGAGTATTGTGTGCAGTTTATTTGTTTGTTTGTTTTATTTGATTTATACCCCACCCTCCCCGCCAAGGCAGGCTTAGTTCTGGAGGCCTCACTTCAAAAAGGATATGGACATAATGGAGCAGGTGCAGAGGAGAGTGACGAGGATGATTGGGGGCCTGGAGACCCAGCCCTGTGAAGAAAGACTGAGAAACTTGGAAATGTTCAGTCTGGAGAAGAGGAGGTTGAGGGGGGACATGATGGCTCTCTTGAAATATTTGAAGGGCTGTCAGTTAGAGGAGGGCAGGGAGCTGCTCCTGTTGGCAGCAAAGGATAGGACTTGCAATAAGGGGTTTAAATTAAGGGCAGGAAGGTACTGGCTGGATATTAGGGAAAACTTTTTGACAGTAAGAGTTAGTCAACAATGGAATCAGCTGCCTAGGGAGGTGGTGAGCTCCCCCTCCCTAGCAGTCTTTAAACAACGGCTGGACAAACACTTGTCAAGGATGATCCTGGCTGATCCTGCATTGAGCAGGGGGTTGGACTAGATGGCCTGTATGGCCCCTTCCAACTCTGTGATTCTATGGTTCTATGAAAAAATAAAAGAACTATTATAAAATTCAAACTTGAGTTGCATAGTCTCTCCCAGCAAAAGTCTTGTTCAAGGCAATTTCCTCACAGGAATCTTGCTCCATCGATGACGTGTAGTTGGATAGTCCAGTTTTCTTTTGTGCGATTTCCTTGAAGGGTCATGTGGCGTCTCTAGATTGAGGGTTTGTAGTCATTTAAAGCTGCTCTCTAAATCTGTTTCATGAGGAGTTTTATTCTGATGTCGAACTAAAATCTTTCCTGAGGCTAACCATTTGTATTGAATTCCAGCTTCCAGCAATATAGTAGTAATGGGCTTTAAAGAGTGATGAAGTTGAAGCAGTTCTGGCGATAAGTCAGGGAAACAGAACTCTGGTATTGCAGACCGCCTTTTGCTCTTGATTCCTACAGAATCTTCCTTTTACTGCGGTTGTCTGCAAACTCCACCAAAATGTCTCCCTGTCCTCTGTGGTGATTTTATTGCAGGGAACCCAATCAATATGCTTTAACAGTGTGTAGTGCTATTCCCTCCTCAGGTTTCAGAGCTGAAGCCAGCCATGTAGCAATAAAGATCAGTAGTTCCATTGTCCCCTCCACTTGCTCAGCAAACCCACAAAACTTTAGATGTCTCTCTCTGATTTTACCCTCAAGTAAAATGATCCTTTATCTAGCCCTCTCATCTTGCTGCTGAAACTGTTTAATTTTTTCTTGATTTGTTAAGCTTGTCTCTGTCCGGGCTTCTGCTGTCTGTGATACTTGCTGAAGGGTTATCTGAATGTTTTCTAGCTGGTCAGCCAAGGGTTTCAAAAGTGCTGTAATAGTGTCCAAGATCTCCATTTTAACATGTTTCAAAGATTCGGTCAGGTCTTGTTTGGTAAGTATTTAATTTTTAGATTTGGATGCATCTGCTCCAGTGGCCATGTTTCCTGACACAGTTGGTATTGAAGAGGGAAGTTCGTCCGTTTCCCCAGGGTTCAAAAAAGCTGTCAGAGAACTTGTTCCCAAAGCAGAATGTTTATTTTGAGCTCCCCCCGATTTTTCCTTTCCCTTGAACAAGATATATTGCCACTATTTGGTCAATAATTGGCAGAACAGGAGAGAGGAATCGGGAGCTCAGCTACAGGGTGTCTGCCCTCTTCCCTGTTGATGCCACCTCCCCCCCAGTCACCTGGGACTTGATGACACTTTCTGTTGGAAAACCCAATGTGTGATGAACAAAGAAGAAGAGAAGACCCAGAAAGGGGCAGCAAGAAGACAAATAGGATAGTGAGGTCAGCACCTTCTCTCCTTTTAAGTGTACTTCTTGTCAGTCTCCAGATTGCTACTCTTAAGGCAACATCCTGTTTCTTCTTGGAAGTTTCATACTCAGTTTCTTCCACTTTCTCAGCTAGAGAAGTAGTTAGGACCCTATCTCTGTCTTTCCTTTTTCCTATCAAGTATGTTAGTTCCCAAATAAAACTTTATCTACACTTTAATCAGCTTGTGCACCAGTTCTGTGTAAATTACTCAGCCAATAGGGGGTTGCCCAGATTAAGCACGTCTCTGATGAAAGGTAGAAAGATTGCCAGAGGTCGGGATCAGACGGGCAGTTCAATCTGCAATTGCCCCGCCTCAAATTAAGTCAGGTTATTTTGTGGAAGAGAATCCTGACCAGATTTACCTCTTTTAGCATGCTTCAATGCCCTTTTACTCCTCTTTGCATGATCAGATGGCAGCAAGCATCCTGTCGGCCATTTTTTCAAAAGTGTGTCCTTTGGGTATGCCCACAAGCACTCATGAGCATGCTGGGATATGGAGTTCATAGGGTTGTCGGCCATTTTCTTTATAAAGTTATTCCACAGAGCAAGTGCACAAGCAGTGAAGAGACTACTGGGAAATGGAGGTCACTGCTGTCCTTAATTTACCCCTTCCCCGAATGATATTAAAAAGCTGCAGAACAGGGGTGTCTTTGAGAGTTTTTCAAAAGAAAACAAGGTTTTGAGCAGCCCCCCCAGGAGAGGTGCGCATATACAGTCGCTAACTAGGGGGGAAATGGCAGCTGGAAAACAAGAGATCAGTGAGACCTGCTTGACGCCTTGGGTGCACAACAGAGTGACCAGATGACAGGAAATCTATTTTGGAGGCGGCTCAGGCCAACAGGACCAGACTTTCTCAGGAATCAAAGAAACATGGGGCAAGGGGAGGAGGAGAATAAAACTCAGATGACTGGGGCACGACAGACAGATGCTGCTGTCTGACAGTGCACTTTAAATCCATAAGGGAGCAGCAAGGACAATGGGTCAAATTGGCCATGTGAACATGACCAGAGGCTCTTTGGCAGGTGAGAATAAAGGAACAAAGATGGAGACCTCCTGCATGGTCACTGGATAGATAGGCTCATGGAGAGCAACTATCAAATTCGGAGAGAAAGAGAGAGAGAGAGAGATTGGATTTATTCCCCACCCTTCACTACCCAAGAGAGTCTCAGAGTGGTTTACAAACCCCTTTCCCTTCCCCTCCCCACAACAGACACCCTTTGAGGTAGGTGGGACTGAGAGAGCTCTCTCGAGAACTGCCCTTGAGAGAACAGCGGGTACAGAGCTATGGCTTACCCAAGGTCATCCAGCCAGGTGCAAGTGGAGGAGAGGGGAATCAATCCTGGTTCACCCAGATTAGAGTCCGCGCACTTAACCACTACACCAAACTGGCTCTCATCTCATCGAAAGAGGCTTGAGAACTGTTACCCAGACTGACTGTTCAGCTAATGGTGCAGAGCAATAGGTACCTGGGACGCCAAGAATGACCAGGCAGGAGGTGCTATTATTGTTGGTTTAACAGACAGACAAGTATTAAGGATCATTAAGATGCCAACTGCTGGGGCTGTTTGGGCTGAATTACAGAGGTGGCATGTAAAATCCTCCTTAAAGAGCCAGCTGTATCTACAGAAATGTTTGTTCAGCATAAGAATGAAGAAGGAGAAAACCTCTGAGAGCACCTTGACAATATGCTAGAACTGGCTGAGCACTTGAGAGCTGCAGGAAAGGGAATTCCAGGTAAGGATGTGCTTGTGTTAATTTTAATCAGCCTGCCAGAATCATAGGAAAATATATACAGGGAAAAAACCCCCCTAGTCTCTGGGATTGCGTCTAAGAATGATTTGTCCCTCCAAGGTTTTATCAATCAATTGGAAGACGCTTATGCCACCAGAGAATTCAGGAAATCTGAAAGCCAATCTGAGAAATCAGAGACTAGCCAAATGGTTTTGAATATAAATAAAGGTGAGATAATTTGTCACTTGTGGACAATGAGGCCGCATTAGGAGGAATTGTTCTAATGCTAACCAGAGAAAAAGACGTTCTCAAAGGAGGAGGGGGAGGAAGAGCGGCAAAAAGGCTCTGGTTAAAGTAAAAGAGCAGCCAATAAAGAAATGTTTTATATTATCACCAGGAGCCATGAAAGTGATATATGTATATAGGTTCCGGGACCATGGTGTGCATGTGCGCTCACAAAGATTTCTTTGAAACATTAGATGAGCAAAACAAAGGGTAATGAAGTGATACAGATGGACACTCTGTGTGGGCTGAAGGTGTGGGCAGCAGGACGATAAAATGAAGGCTTCCTGGCTGTGAAACCCAAGAGGTCCTCATTTCAAACTGCCTTTATGTTCCAAAGCCAGCAAATAATCTTATCTCTGTAAGAGAAGAATATGAAGAGATTAGATATATACCCCGCCCTTCACTCCCCAAAGGAGTCTCAGAGCGGCTTACAAACTCCTTTCCCTTCCCCTCCCCACAACAGACACCCTGTGGGGTAGGTGGGGCTGAGAGAGCTCTGGCAGAACTATGGCTTGCCCAAGGTCATCCAGCCAGGTGCATGTGGAGGAGTGGGGAATCAAACCCGGTTCTCCCAGATTAGAGTCCGCACACTTAACCACTCCACCAAACTGGCATTGGCAAAGAAAGAAATGATAGCATCTTTTGGAAAGAGATGTTTTATCAGATAGGGAGGAGAATTAATTGCAACTGGTATTGTGAATCAGGATTTGTACTCTCTTGAAATTTATATGCGGAGAGCAAACCTTGCAAAGCAACACAGTCACAAAAATTGCTCCAGGTTATGGCACCGGGAGATTAGGACATAGGGACAATTATGTAATTTGTTGTTGTTCAATCGCACAGTGGAGTCCGACTCTTTGGACTACATCATGCCAGGCCCCCCTGTTTTCAGCCGTCCTCCGGAGTCCACTCAACGTTATGTTCATTACATTGATGACACTGTCCAACCATCTCACCCTTTGCCGTCCCCTTCTTCTTTGACCTTCAATCGTTCCCAACATCAGGGTCTTCTCCAGTGAGTGCTCCCTTCTCATTTGGTGGCCAAAGTGTTTGAGCTTCAGCTTCAGTATCTGGCCTTCCCAGGGGTCCTTTTGTAGAAAAAAGAGCTGCAGGAGCTCATTAGCATAACTCATTAGCATATGCCACGTCCCTTGACATCACTGGAAGTGTGTCAGAAAGGGAATGTCAGTTTCAGCCCCATTATACCCTATGGGCCATTGAAATCAATGGCAAAAACTCATAGGGTATATGAGGGGCTGGAGGAAAGGGGATTTGAGGGAGAGGCTCCAAACTTGCAGGGTAGCTGCTGGAGCCTCTCCTTGAAATACCCACCAAGTTTCAAGAAGATTGGACCACGGAGTCCAATTCTATGGGCCCCCAAACAGGGAAAAAATGTTACCTTTTTTTCTACCATAGAGAACAATGGAGGGAATGGGGGCAACCTGTTTGGGGGCCTGTAGAATTGGGCCCCCTGGTCCAATCTTCTTGAAACTTGATGGGTATTTGGGGGAGAGGTCCCAACAGCTACCCTGCAAGTTTGGAACCTCTCCCTCAACCCCCCTCCCCTCCAGTTGCTTTTAAAGTTGTCGCCGAATTTCGGCGGCAATTCGGCAGCAGGCTGAATCAGATTAGAGAATCTGATTCGGCCCAAGGCTGCCCTAGTGGCCACTCCTGAGCTGGCGGAGCTTTGCTCCGCCTCGCTCCACCTCGCTCTGGCCCCAATGGACCCCTGGGCCTTCCAAGGAACAGTCAGGGTTGATTTCCTTTAGGATTGACTGATTTGATCTCCTTGCAGTCCAAGGGCTCTCAAGAGTTTTCTCCAGCACCATAATTCAAATGCATCTATTCTTCGGAGCTTGGCCTTCCTTATGGTCCAACTCTCACAGCCATACATCACTACTAGGAATACCATCACTTTGACCATACGGACTTTTGTTGGCAGGGTGATGTCTCTACTTTTTATTATGCTGTCTAGGTTTGCCATCGCTTTCCTCCCAAGGAGCAGGTGTCTTTTAATTTCATGGCTGCAGTCACCATCTGCAGTGATCTTGGATCCCAGAAACGTGAATTCTGTCACTGCTTCCATGACTTCCCTTTCTGTTTGCCAAGGAGTGATGGGGCCAGATGCCATGATCTTAGTTTTTTTGATGTTGAGTTTCAAGCCAACTTTTGCGCTCTCCTCTTTCACCTTCAGCAAGTTACTCTCAACAGCAATCTCCTTAGGCAGTGACATGCTTTATTTAGATATAAGCAAGTTCCAGGTCTTAACCACACTGTGTCAGATCTGAGGATTTTGGTGGGTACAATCAAAGTTATAGAGAATTCAAATGTAACCCCTCCTAAGGCCGATGCATACATCACAGTCAGTCTGCCTAGCTCCAGCATCTCTACCCCACTTTCACCCAGGAAATACATGATCCCATTATCTACTAAGCAAGCTGACACTGGAAGTGTCAAGGACATTTCTCTGGGGACATGAGGAAGGCTTCTTCTGAAGAGTTAATGCTTCTAAGATAGTGCAGGCACACACTCCACACTCACACCCCCCCACCTAAGGGATTCCCCTCCCCCCAGCCTTTATGGCAAACTGAGAGAAGCCAGGTTTGACAGAGGCTCTTTAGGTCCTCTTCACTGAAAGCCAGAATTTAACTAAAGGCATGCGAAGGAGCAAGTGTGTTGCTGAAGAGAAGTGTGTGTGCTGTGTTCAAGCAAAAGGCACGAAACCTAGCTTTAACATGCAGCATCATGGCACAAACCAAACACAGCGACCCACATTGCTGATACACAGTGATATTTGTCGACTGATGAAAACTCAAACCCCCTAGTGAGAAAAATATGGGCTAACACACATGACACATCTGCAGAAACAAAAGAACCAGAAGGGGCTGCAGAACCAAGTGTCAGTCAGTCAACCAGATCAACCACCAAGAAGACTTTCTTATCTAGCAAAGGCAAAAGTTATACCTGAGCTTTCCACATTGAAAGACATAGCAAGAATGCCTGCAAAGGAAGAAGAAAAATGGAGAGGAGCTGCAGAAGAAGAGATTGAATCTTTGTTCGAGAACCAAACATGGACACTTACAGAACTGCCTCCAGAGAAGACAGCAGTAGGATGCAAGCGGTTCTTCAAAACCAAGTATGATGCAGAAGGGGAAACAGAAAAATACAAAGCCAGATTGGTTGCTGAATAAGGATGGGCATGAATAGCTTTTTTTGTGATTTTGTTTGGTTCATGGCTGAACTACGAACTGAACCATGAACCCATATGAATGGGAAGGCTGGTTTGCCAGCTGACCTGTTCGTATCAATTTGTGAGTCACTTAAAGTTTAAACCCCTGCTCTCTGCTCCCTGCTGCTTTTTGCGGGAGAAGAAAGTTGGGGGGCATTTAAACCAAACAGCTGAGTAGTGGGGAGCTCTCTGCCCCTCAGCTGTTTTTTGTGAAGAGTAGAAAGCAAGGGTTTAAACCGCTGCTTCCTGCTCTTCATGAACTGCCACAATCTGCCACAAACTGTCATCAAAATTTATGAAAGTTTGTGGTGGTTCGTCAATTCATGAACATTGCTTCACAAACCACAAACTGCCCAAAATTTGTGATGAACTTTAGTTCATCAGCCAGTTTGTATCTATCCCTATTGCTAAAGGATACTCTCAGAAGTATGAAGAAGCCTATGAGAAAGCCCTTTCAAAAGTGGTGAGACATACTTCAGTAAGAATGCTCTTGAACATACAAGCAGCAAGGAAAATGCACGCGGAGCATCTGGACATAAAGACTGCTTTTGACACAGGGAAATAAAGGAAGATGTTTACATGGAACAGCTACAAGGATCTAAACAATCCAAAGAAAATCAGAGTATCATAATGTCCCTGTATAAATCAATGGTGCGACCTCATTTGGAGTACAGACCTCAGTTGGAGTTCTGGTCGCCACACCTTAAAAAAGATATTATAGCACTGAAAAAAGTGCAGAGAAGGGCAACTAGAATGATAAAAGGGTTGGAACACTTTCCCTATGAAAAAGGTTGAAGTGTTTGGGGCTCTTTAGCTTGGAGAAACGATGGCTGAGGGATGACATGATTATGCATGGGATAGAGCAGGTAGAGAAAGAAGTCCTTTTCTCCCTTTCTCACAATACAAGAACTTGGGGGCACTCCATGAAATTGCTGAGCAGTCGGGTTAGAACAGATAAAAGGAAGTACTTCTTCACCCAAAGAGTGATTAACACATGGAATTCACTGTCACAGGAGGTGGTGGCAGCTACAAGCATGGACGGCTTCAAGAGGGAATTAGATAAACATATGGAGCAGAGGTCCATCAGAGGCTACTAGCTACAAGGTATAGATAGGAACTCTCAGTCTGGGGCAAGTGATGCACTGTATTCTTGGTGCTTGGTGGGGGGGGGCAACAGTGAGAGGGCTTCTGGTTTCCTGGCCCCACTGGTGGACCTTCTGATGGCACCTGGTATTTTTTAGCCACCGTGTGATGCAGAGTGTTGGACTGGATGGGCCATTGGCCTGATCCAACATTGGCTTGTCTTATGTTCTTATGTTATGTTCATCAAATGATAACCAAGGAAGGATTTCAGCAAGGCAAGGCAGAATGTGGGCTTACATCCTGACTTATGTAGATGACATTATTTTATGGTATGAAGACAAGGAGGACTATGATGAAATAGTTCAGCATCTGAAACAAGACGTAGAAGTGAAACCATTAGGAAACATCATCCACTATCTTGGAATACAATAAAAACGAGAGGAAGATGGAAACTATCTTCTCAATCAGTAGCAGAAAATCCTAGAATTTCTGGACTACATGAATATGAAAGCAGCTAACCCACCAAACACTGCTATGGAAACAAACTACCTGAACCAGCAAGAAAGTAGTGAACTTCTGCCTGACAACAAGCAAAACAGACAAACAATTGGAAAAAAGCTGTACGTTAGTACAGTGATGCATCCTGAAAACACAGCAGCTGTTGGCATGTTATGTAGGAAAGAGGAATCACCAGTCAAAAGGGACTGGGATGCAGTCAAAAGACTTGCAAAGTTGCTGAATGGCACCACACAAAAGTTGCCAACAAATGACAATCCCAAACTAGTGGGATATGTGGATGCAGACTGGGCAGGAGATACTACAGGCAGAAAGTCACCCAGTGGACACATATTCTTCTATGACAGCAGAGCAGTCATCTGCAGCAGCAGGAAGCAAGAAACGGGAGCTGTATCCTCAAGTGAAGCAGGATAGTTATCCGCAGCAGAAGTGTGCAGACAACTGAAATGGATACTACAACTAATCCAAGACTTAGGGATAAAGGGATCTGAACCAGTATAATTCTTTGAAGACAACCAAGCATGCATAAAACTTGCAGAGATGGAGCTACTCAGGAGTTAAAAACATGGTTGTGAAGCAGTACCTAGTAAGAAACATGCAAGAAGAAGGGCTTGTTGAGTTGGAATACTGTCCTACAAATGAAATGTTTGCAGATGCGCTCACCAAGCAACTTTCTCAAGAAAAGTTTGAAAGTCTACATAAGAAGATGACTCTTATGGGCTTTGTACACTTGAGAAGAAGGGTGTTGGAAAAGGCAGTGTCTGGTGTACAAAGAAGAAGAACTGAAGGGGACAGCAAGAACACAATTAGATAGGATGGTGAAGTCAGCACCTTCTCCCTCTATTAAGTGTAATTCCTTGTCTGTCTCCAGGTTGCTGCTCTTAAGGCAATGTTCTGTTTCTTCTTGGAGGTTCCACATTCAGTATCTCCCTTTCTCTCAGCTATAGTTAGGACACTATCTCTGTCTCTTCTCTTTCCTTTCACATGTTAGTTCCTAACTTTTAGCTACACTTTAATTAGGTTGTACACCGTTGCTGTGTTGATTACTCTGCCAAGACTTTCCACCACTAAGAACATAGTAGCAGTACTTGTTGAAAATGAACTGTAATTCAAAACATGGTACTCATTTACCAAATGAATAGAGATAGGGAACAAGGCGCACAAGGTCATTTCTTTTAGCAGTCTAGTGAATCTATTTTTATTAGAGTGCCTGAGAGAGAAAGAGAAACAGAGAGCTCCTCTCTATTGGTACATCACCTGTTTGCACACATATCTTTTAGTTTAAAATCAGACCTGCTAAGTACACAGTTGAATCCAGATGCAAGCAGTACCTCTGAATAAGAATATATTTCCTTTAATATTAAGGTGTTTCTGAGTTCTGTTCCAATTTGTGTAATCCTGCTGCTGAATTTTTCAAACCTCTGATAAATTTTTTATTACTTGAACTTGTAAATGTAATATTTTGACATGTAGTTAAATATTTAAAGAAAATTTGTTCCAGATGCTCAAATATAAAATATTTCCTTGCATTTTAGAATGGGGGAAGCATAGAATAATTTGCAAGTGTTGGCGGAGGTTGTTTTAAAGAACATGCTATTGACCCTTAAAAAACAGAGACACCTTGGAAGCTTAATTCTCTCAGATTTATTAGGGAGTTGCTTGGTGTTACTGCTCATATCCTCTGACCTTGCTGTTTATATGGATTTTCCTGCATGCTATTAGAAAGATTTGTAGTGCTTAAAGAAAATCAGGCATGAATTGTGAACTTTTGACAGGAGGTACAGCAAATACGCCCCACAACCTCTGAAGAATTCTTGGATAAAAAGGGAGTATTACAAAGGCAGGTTTGTGTTTCCCTTTCTTAATCTGCTCTCTATCTTACCAATAACACCATATCTGCTTAATAACTTGTAATGATTATTGACATTTGAAATGTTTATTTGCTAATAGTTCAGTGCTTGTGTAAGTCAGTTATATTCCTAAAGTTGGAGTCACTGAGGTAAGGAAAAAGGGGGAGGTGAAGAAAAGAGGTGGGGGCTAACAAGGTGTGTGCTGATTGGTTGTGGAGAGAGAGAAAGAGACTGCTGATTGGATTAAAAATGAGTGGAGAGGCTTGAGGAGTGAAGAGACAGTTTGAGGGTGATTCTGTGAAAGGGGGACTGAGAGAAAGTTGTTGAGAAGAAGTCTGAGGGAATTCTTTGTTTAGTTGAAAAACATAGGAGTGAAGACTATAGTAGAATATGTGGAATGTAGTAGAGAATGAGTGGAATATAGTAGAGAGTTTACGGCTCCATGAGTGTGGGATGCATACAAGTTAGGGCTGCCAAGTCAGCCCAGGGGGCGGGGAATCCCCCGCTACCGGGGTTCCCAATCCGCCGGCCAGCATTCGGCCGGCGGGGGAAACCCCGCCCCCGAAGTCGTCCAGCCTGGACGACTTCCCTCACGTAATGACGTCACCTGGAAGTGACGTCAGCACATTGGGGGCGTTGCCAGGGCGACGCTCTGGCAATCGTCCCAAAACTCTATGATACCATAGAGTTTTGGGGCGATTGCCAGAGCGTCGCCCTGACAACGCCCCCAACGTGCTGATGTCACTTCTGGTGACGTCAGCCGGTGTGCGCGCAAAGCGTGGAGGTGATGTCATCACACTGGGCACATCGCTGGGGGGATGCTCTAGCATTTGGCCTGAAAACTCTGTGGTATCATAGAATTTTCAGGCTGAATGCTAGAGCATCCATTGAATGTCCCGGACCAGGAGCTTCTCCCCCTGCCCCACTGCAGTACATAAGAGACCTGGTAATAGATGTTCATCGCTTTTGCGGAGGCTTCGGAGAAGGTAGATGAATACAGATTTCTACTTCAGTAAGCTGTGTTCAGATACTATGATAGTTTATTTAAGTCATGGTTTGGCTAACAAACTCTGGTTAGTCTACCAAACATAAACAAATTCTACTTTTTATTTAAATCCTAGTTTGACTGCTACTTACCTTCTCTCCTGCCTCTGAGCTGGTAGAACATCTTCCCTGTGTTGGAATTACTGCTCAACAGACTGTGATTTGTTATATTTTAACTCATTTTGTGGTATGTTTTTATAAATCTCTGTTTGTTACATTGTTAGCTGCATTGGTAGCCCTGGCTGGCCTTAAGTTAATTCATTCATTCATTTTATTAGGCTTTCTCCCCCGTAAGCAGGCTCAGGGTGAGTTACAACAGCATTAGCTGAACATAATACCAGTAAGTAAAGCAAATTTAAAATCAATATCACAGTTTACACTACTGATAGTCCCCTATTGATGGCACCAATAGTCCATCTACTCCAGGGATCCCTCTTTGTGTACAAGTAGACATAGCCAGGGCTCGATTTCAGCAGGAACGCGCAGGAACGCCGTTCCAGCTGGCCTCCGAGCCTGTCCCGCCCCCTCCCTGCCCGACCTGAGCTTTTTATACTTAAAGGGAAAGTTCCTGCAGAGAGCCAGTAGGAATAGGCTCCACCGGGTGCTTTCCCTTTAAGAGCAAAAAAAGCCAGCAGGAGAAAGCCCCGCCCAAAGATTAAGCACAGGGGCTAGGCTTTCTGCATTTGGCTTGCCGACGTCGCATGGCTTTCCCTGCTCCAGTAAGTTCTCTGTTCTCTTTTCCCTCTCTCTCTCCCTCTCTCTGCCCCCCCCACCTTTCTTTCTGTCTTTCTTTCTGTCTTTCTCTCTCTGGTCCCCCCACCTTTCTTTCTGTCTTTCTTTCTGTCTTTCTCTCTCTGGCCCCCCCACCTTTCTTTATTCCTTTCTCTTTCTCTCCCTCCCTCCCTCCTTCCTTTCTCTCTCCTCCACCTACCTTCCTTCCTTTGTCTGTCTGTCTACCTTCCTTCCTTCCTTTCTCTCTCTCCCCTCACCAACCTCTTCCTTCCTTCCTTCCTTCCTCTGTCTGTCTGTCTACCTTCCTTCCTTCCTCCCTTTTTCTTCCTTCCTTCCTTTCTCTCTCTCTTCCCCCCACCTACCCCTTCCTTCCTTCCTTCCTTCCTTCTTTCCTTCCTTCCTTCCTTCCTTCCGTTCTTTCTGTTTTTATTAAAAAAAATTGAAAAGGGGGAGGGGATGTAAAAAAGCAGAGAGCCCAGGAAATGCTGGTTTTGACAATATCTTTAATTTTTGAGAATCTCTTTAGTTTTCTCATGGCATCATCTGCTTAAGAAAAGTAACTTTGAAGCCTGAGTTCATTGTTGTGTCTTGTTGGGAATGGCTTGCAAATATATGTGTGTTTAAATGTGTGTTTAAAGTCTGTATTAAAGTGGTTTGGTGCTTACTGCCATGTAAGAAAAAACATCTGAAAAAGTAGCTTCATTGTTGTGTGTGTTGTCAGAACACTTGACTGTTGCATGGGGGACATCTTTGGGGGACATCTGCAGAGAAACAGAGTTGTAACTAAAAATGAGCATGGTCAGCTGCACTTTGGAGATTGCCTGTTTTGTGACATTTAAAAAAGTGGGCAGAGTTTCTGAAGAAGATGATTGTCCCTCTTCTCCTGCCAATGGATTGACATCTGCCTTTAATGGGCCAGCAAAGTTGATGTTCTTAAACCTCTTAATAAGAGAGATTTCCGCTTCTGAGGAGTTCCAACGATTGGTGATCTTGTGATGGTAGTGATACTTTTATGTGGTAAAGACCACCTGTTCACAGGATAATTTTACCTGTGGGACAGACTCTGCATGGTAACCACTCCACTGGTACATAATTGCTTGTAAAAAGTATTATAGTGTAATAATTCAGGTGGGTAGCCGTGTTGGTCTGAAGCAGCAGAACAAAGTTGGAGTCCAAAGTTTCATCCAAGGTATAAGCTTTTGTGTGCATGCACACGTCTTTCATCTGAAGAAGTATGGGTGGCACATGAAATCTTATACCTTGAATAAAATTTTGTACCTTGAATAAAATAGTCCACAAACTACTCCCATCCAGTGCATCCACAAACCTAGAAGAAGAAGAGATTGGATTTATACCCCGCCCTTCACTACCCAAGGGAGTCTCAGAGCATCTTTCAAACTGCTTTCCCTTCCCCTCCCCACAACAGACACCCTGTGAGGTAGGTGGGGCTGAGAGAGCTCTGAGACAACAGCTGGTACATAGCTATGGCTTGCCCAAGGTCATCCAGCAGGTGCAAGGGGGGAGTGGGGAATCAAACCCGGTTCTCCCAGAATAGAGTCCACGCACTTAAGCACTACACCAAACTGGCTCCTAGCGTTGTTCTGCCAGTGAACTAGGGTTGCCAACTCCAGGCTGAGGAAATCCCTGGAGATTTGGGAGTGGAGGGTGCAGTTTAGGGGAAGGAGGGACCTAAGCAAGGCATAATGCCATGGACTCTACTTTCCAAAGCAGCCATTGACCTGATCTCTGTAGTTTGGTGCTCAGTTGTAATTCCAGGAGATCTCCAGACCCCACCTGTAGGTTGGCAACCCTAAATGTAAGCCGCTCTGAGCCTGCAGTGCAGGAAGAGCGGCTTAAAAGTCGAAATAAATAAATAAATAAATAAATAAAAAATCATATTCAGCGTACTAGTTCTGCAGGAAGGCAACCTGATTTCCATGGGAATCTAACCCTTAGGAATTGATTCCAGTCCAGTGTGGGAATAATTGTTGGACATAAGATATTGGTTCAGGCACAGTTTTGTATAGATGGGACAGAAAATAATGTTTTTATTGGTTTTGTCAAAACTGTTTTGACAACAAGGTAAACAGAATAAGAAGCAAAAGGTGGATGTGGCTGGATGACCACACTTCTGGGAACACTGGGTGTGTCCTAATATGTTAATGAGCTGTGCTGTCAGGGGTGTGGCCTAATATGCTAATGAGTTCCTGCTGGGCTTTTTCTACAAGAAGAGCCCTGGACATAGCTTACCTGAGAGGGGGCGGGTGTGAGACTTCTGCTCAAAGTAGTCAAGGATCAGATCTTTGTTGGTGAAACACAGTTCTTTATTTCCAATCTCTACATTGGTACAGCTTCTCGGATTATTGTCAGAGATAACACATATGACAGAAGCAGGTCTATTATACCTTTCTAAGCAGTTTGAATTACCCATAGGTAGCCAATCACTACACGGGAAAAACGGCGGGCAAAAAGGGCTCTGGCCGTTTGCTTCCCACAGGAAAGAAAGTGAGGTGTCAAGTTGTAAATTTCCCTTCCCCAAACCAGACCCTTCAGATGTTACCATTTCACATAACAATCAATGGCCTCAAGGCTTTCGTACGTTGATAAGAGATGAGACTCGTCCTCCCTTGGAGTCCCAGCCGGGACGAATGGAATGCGGAGGCAGGAGTGTGAGAGGCCCATTGTTCCCATACTTTGAAGTTGTCATCCTCCCGCTCTGACAGTTACACAGTCCAGGCCTGGTCAGGGTCATAAACCTGGGGTCACATATTCTACATACATACTGGCCAAAGTTAGGGTTCACCTAAGGGAGGGCAACTACATGGCAGGTGTTATGAAAGCATCTACAATACGTACATGGCAATAGAATATAGTATGGCATACAGACATGACAGGAATAAAACAGAAGACATAGCTGTAAGCAATAGAAAGACTTTGTCTGAATCAGCAGATTCTGACACACTGGCACCCCGAAAATAAACTTATCCGGGTTTGTCTGGGAACCTTTTATGAAAAGCTTTAACTAATTTAGGAGCATGCACATGTTCAGAACGAACCCACTCGTTCTGCTCTGGGCCAAAATCAAGCCATCTAACTAAATAATATAAGCGGCCCCTACGTAGCTTAGAATCCAGAATTTCAGATATTTCAAAATGGGGTGCCTCCCCCTTCATCAGTGGAGGAGGTGTCGGAGGAACAGGATGCCATGCATTCGGCCCAGGATTCTTCTTCAGTAAGCTGAAATGAAAAACAGGATGCACAGAACTCAGTGACTTGGGCAATTCTAATTCAAAAGACACATCAGAGATTTTGCGCAACACCTTGTAAGGGCCCACAAATTTCCACCCCAATTTCCTGCTGGGTTGCAAGCCGTGTATGTTCTTTGTGGAAAGGTAAACAGAGTCCCCAGGCTGAAGGTCCCAACCCTCAGCTCGACCACGATCTGCATACTTTTTGTAGTCCTCTTTGGCTTGGTCTAATGTTTTTGCTATTAGAGGCCATGACTCTTGCAGGGTCGCCCACCATCGCTTAAAGTCTGTGGGGGGAGCATCCGAGGCGTTTTCAATTGTGGGCAGAGGTTTTCCCTCAAAGCCTCCCACCGCCATGAATGGGGAAACGCCAGTAGAAGAATGCACTGCATTGTTGTAGCTATACTCAGCGAATGGCAGCAACTCCACCCAGTTGTCCTGGTGGTAGTTAGTATAACACCTTAAGAATTGCTCCAGAATTTGATTAGTTCGTTCGGACTGTCCATCGGTTTCTGGATGGTAACCAGAGCTTAGAGCAGGCTCTATGTCCATAAACTTCAGGAGCTCCCGCCAGAAGTTGGCAACGAACTGACTGCCCCTGTCGGATACCACACATTTGGGAAAAGCGTGTAATTTGATCACGTGGTTGAAGAAAGCCTTGGCCATCCCCTTGGCCATAGGCAGCTGCTTGAAAGGAGTGAAGTGGGCTTGCTTAGAGAACATATCTACCACCACCCAAATTACAGTCTTTCCCTTTGATGGTGGCAGGTTTGTAATGAAGTCCATAGCTATCGCCTCCCAAGGGCGAGAGGGAGTGGGTAGGGGGTGCAGGAGTCCCGGGACTTCCCCCCCCTCCTTTTGCACATCAAGCAGGTCTGACAAGCAGAAACGAAGTCCGAGACATCCCTGTGCATGCGTGGCCACCAGAACTGCCTCTGAATTAAGTTGAGCGTTTTTAAAAATCCAAAATGCCCTGCCAGTTTAGAGGAGTGACAAGCCAGCAATATGTCTTTCCTTTTGCTTCGGGGCACCACCAGTTTATCTCCATGATACCAGCATTTATTCTCCCTGAGGGAGCAGTCTGCCAACGTCTCTAACTCCTCGACTTCCTTGGGTGAATAATCCCCCCCCCAGTCGCACGTCTCCGATTCAACGGTCGTTCGCTTACTTTGACTCCTGGTGGTCACTGCACCTCCCAGTTGCTGGGGGGAGAACATGGAGTCAAACACCTCCTCCTTCAAACTCTCGTGCTGGGGCAATCGGGAGAGCGCGTCTGCTAACGAATTGGCTTTCCCAGGGAGATGTTTGAGCACAAAATTAAATTTTGAGAAAAAATCTGCCCAACGGAGCTGCTTCGCATTCAGGGATCTCTGTGGGCGCAGCGCTTCTAGATTTTTGTGGTCTGTCCATATCTCAAAAGGGGTTTGCGCCCCCTCCAGCTAGTGCCGCCACGTAGTGAGGGCTAGCCGGATAGTCGCGGCTTCTTTATCCCAAACTGACCAGTTCCTTTCAGTTTCATTAAATTTTCTCGAAATGTAAGCGAGGGGGTGTAGCTTCCCGTCTGGCCCCTGCTGTAATATGCCCCCCCCCCCATGGCCACATCGGACGCATCTACATGGATCACAAATTCCTTAGTTTCATCGGGGTGTGCCAAAATGGGCTCTGAGGTAAAGAGAGTTTTAAGAGTCTCAAACGCCCTTTGGCATTCTCCATTCCAGGCAATTTTCTCCCCGGGCTTCCCCGCTTCTGGACCCCTCCCTTTGGTTTTTAGCAATTCAGTCAATGGGAGGGTGACTGTGGCAAAGTCTTTTATGAAGGTACGGTAAAAGTTACAAAATCCTAATAGGCTTTGGAGTTGCTTTCTCGTCCGGGGGGCTTCCCACTGGACCACTGCCTCTACCTTGGCAGGGTCCATCTCCAGTCCCTTCTGTGAAATGCGGTAACCCAGGAAGTCTACAGAATCTTGATGGAACTCACATTTAGACAGTTTTGCATACAACTGGTTTTTTAACAGGGTGGAGAGGACCTCTCGGACCAATTTCACGTGTTCTTTCTTATCAGCAGAGTAGATCAAGATATCATCTAAGTAACATAACACCCCCTTGAATAAATGCTTGTGCAACACTTCATTTATCAAGCTCATAAAGACCCCTGGCACGCCACTCAAACTGAACGGCATCACCAGGTATTCGAACTGTCCCAACGGTGTATTAAAGGCAGTCTTGAATTCATCCCCCTCCCTGATGCGCACCCGGAAATAAGCGTCTCGGAGATCCAGCTTAGTGAACACTTTTCCCTTGGCCGCCTCCGTTAACAAGTCTTTAATAAGGGGGAGGGGGTAGGCGTTGGAGGCAGACACCGCATTTAGTCCTCTGTAGTCCGTGCACAATCACAACCCCCCGTCTTTCTTTTTTCGAAACAGAACGGGGGCCGCAAAGGGGGATTTAGCAGGGCGGATGAACCCGCGCTCCAAGTTCTTGTCTAGGAACTTCCTCAGCTCCTCCCGTTCCGGGGGGCTCATTGAGTAAAGCTTTCCCTTTGGAAGTTTCTCGCCCGGGATCAGTTCTATGGCACAATCCGAAAGTCTGTGGGGGGGTAGCTCGTCCGCCTCGGTCTCACTGAACACTCCCATCAAGTCTCGATACTCCCGGGGGACAGCCGAGGCCGCCAGGGTGAGGGCCGCCGCCCGGAGGGGCACCGGAGGCCCTGGTCCCCACCCCGTGTCCCATTTGTGACCCTGGCACTTCTCGTCCACCCAGGAGATCTTCCCCTCACTCCATTTGATATAAGGATCATGGGAGCTTAGCCAGGGGCTCCCCAACACCATGGGGAATTGGGTACTTGGGGTGATGACGAAAGCTCTCTTCTCCCAATGCTCCCCCGTTCCCACAATTAGTCCCTCGGTCTCTGCCACGCACGTTTCCTTCATTTCTGAACCGTCCATTTGCGTGAACTTGAGTGGCTCCCCCAACGGGGTGACCTTGGGTCCCAGCCCTTCTACCACTAAAGGGCTAATTAAGTCCCGAGCACATCCAGAGTCAATTAGGGCGCGGACTCGGACATGGGTCCCAGCCCGGGGGTCATTACAGTCACTACCATATACAACAAGGGGCCAGGGATGCTCACCGGAGATGGCACGTCATGGCTGGGGACCTGCAGTTCTGCGCCGCTCACTGCAGGCCGTTGGAGTTTCCCGACATCTGCGCTTCCGTCAGCTCCAGCTCTCCCTGCTCGCTCGCTGCCCCTTCCAGCTGTAGAGCCCGGGGTTTGAACGAGGTCTTTCCTCTGCTAGGAGTGCTCCCGGCCACTGGGGTGGAGGTCTTCGGAACTTTCCCCCCTCCTCTCGGGCACGCTGAGGCGAAGTGGCCACTCTCCCCGCATCTCATGCAGAGCCCCTGTTTAAAACGGGCATCCCGAATTTCTTGCACATTGGGCTTGGGTTTCGCCTTCTGCGCTGCTTTGCTTGGGGCCGCTGATGAAGCTCCCATCTTGATGAGGGTGAAACGTTCTTCCACGTCCGCTGCTGCCCTCATCCAAGCAGCCAGTGGTCTTCCCGACCGTAGAACTGCCTCGTACACCTCGTGATTCAAGCCCTCTCGATACTTTTCTATGAACAGGTCTTGTGTCCAGCCGCGAATCTTGGCTGAGATGCGCCGGAACTTATCGGTGTAGTCCCTCACCGAGGACCGCCCTTGGGTCAATCTCCGCAGATGGTTCCGGGCTTTTTCTTCTCCCAAGGGGTCCTCATAGTGGTGTCGGAGGGCCCACATGAAGTTGTTCAGCGACCGTAGCTCAGGCCCGGGGGCGTCGTGCAGGCTCACATACCAGTCGCTGGCGGTGTCCTTCAGCTTGGACCCAATGTAGCCAATCCGGTCCCTCTCGGTGGGGTAGAGGTGTCCCCAAGTGTCTAGGAACCACTCTATCTCTAGCAGGAAGAAGCACAACTTCTCGGGGTCCCCATCGAAAGTAGCCGTCAACGGATCGTTTTTAAAGTCACAAAGCCACAAGTCCAAAACTGCAGACCAATTAGAACAACATTTTCATTTCCCAAAGCGATGTTTCCCTTTTGAGAAACCCCGATGAAAAAGCTTCAACAGAAATTATTATACAATCTCTAATAAGAATACAGAACAAACTGTGCATGCAAGGAAAGTGAGCCGACAAGCTGCTAGACATGCCATGTTTTTCCCACCCCAGTACAAAACCTAGCAGAAGAGCTAGCCATCCCTCTACACATATTGAACAAAAGAAATCACACACACACAAACTTCCTTGGAGCTGATGCCAAGAGATGCATATACCTCCAGATGTGTGTCAGTGGGATTGCAAAAGTCACAGATTTGCAGAAGAGCTCATTGTTTATGAAAAAGGCACAAGCCCTACTTTTCCGGTTAATGCTGATCTACCTGCAAGGTCATAGTTGCTAGCTGACAAGGCAACCGAATCAACAGGTTGCCAAGCAACCAAGAGGCCTGAACTATGGTCTCACCATTGGATACCTGTGGGGTCCAGCCACAAGGACACTAGAAGTCAGTTTTAAAAGCTTTTTAAAAAATCCTTGAGATGAAGGTCTATTATACCGAGAAGGTAAGTAGTAAATTTGTCAGGAAATATGGATGATCTACAAAAGATGAAAAAGACAAACAGAAACCAAGGAAACGGAGAACACTGCCAGGGCCTAGGAAAATAGGAGCAATTGAAAGGCAAGAGAAAAGTGAGTGAGGGGCGGCTTCAATCTGAGAGAAGAAGGTGCAACATCTAGGCCGAGAGAAAGAAGAGACTAGGATCTGGAGACCCACTTTCATAAGAACATAAGGACATGAGAGAAGCCATGTTGGATCAGGCCAGTGGCCCATCCAGTCCAACACTCTGTCAAACAGTGGCCAAAAACACCAGGTGTCCTCAGAAGGTCCAGCAGTGGGGTCAGGAAGCCCTCCCACTGTTGCCCCCCCTCCCAAACACCAAGAATACAGAGCATCACCTGCCCCAGATTGAGAGTTCCTATCTATAATTTGTGGCTAATAGCCACTGATGGACCTCTGCTCCATATGTTTATCCAGTCTTGCGCTGGCTCTGGCTGGTTGCCACGAAGACAAGATGCTAAGCTAGGTACAAAAGTCCAAACCAAACTGAGAAACAGTACCAGGGGTTGGAATGCCGGGAAATCAATCAGAGTTCTCAGGAGTGAGGAGCGAGGAGGCTGGCAGCTGGAACAAGGTTCAAAATTGCACGGTTGCGTCTGCTCTGAGGCAGGTGAGCGTGGCTGCTTATAACTGGATCCTCCCTTCCCTGGGAGGCGAACTGCAAAGACTCACAGCCCCTCACATTGCCTTTGCAACAGCTGAAGTCTGGCACTCCTCCTTCTCTCTTGCACATTCAGACGCTGGTGTGCCTTGCATCTGGGACATTCAGGTGAGCTCGGTGGGGACTCTGGCCTTGAGGTGTCTATAATTGGGGGTGCTGGGCCAGGCTCTGGACCAGGCTCTTCCTCCGACTGCACCTCAGTCTCTTCGCCTTGCTGCCCCTCCTGTGCAGATGCTGGAGCCTCTTCTCCCTCAGGTGCTGGCAAAGGTTCCTCTTCTGGGTTGGTTCCAGAGGAGGCTGGGTTGCTCTGTGCCTTTTCCTCGTCTGAGGAATAGTCAACCTCGGCTGAACCAGGACACATGACAATTCCCCTCTTGAAGCTGCCCATGTTTGTAGCTGCCACCACTTCCGGCAGCAGTGAATTCCACATATTCATTATTATTTGGGTGAAGAAGTTCACATCCCTGCTCTGCTATGGCAACTTGTTGGCTAACTTTGGGCCAGTTAATCTCCGCCAGCCTAACCTACCTCCCAGGGTTGCTGTGAGGATACATTGCAAGGCGCTTTGGGTTTCCACAGGGGAGAAAGGCAGGGTGTAAATGAAGTAAAAAAAAACACACAAAACAAATTATGTTTTTTAGCCTTCCTCCAGGGAGTTCAGGGTAGCATCCATGGTATTTTATCCTCATAACAACCCTGTGAGGTAGGTTAGGATGAGAGAGGGAGACACAGAGAGGCAGCCTGGCCTGGCCCAAGGTCATACACAGAGCAATCCCAAACAGAGCTCCTTCCTTCTAAGCCTGTAATGCGGCTTAAGGTTAGGGTTGCCAGCCCCCAGGTCCCAGTGGAGGTTTCCCCCTGCTTTTGGGGGCTCTGGTTTGCTGCCAGCCAGCTGGCCTGTGGGAGAAATCTTACCCCCAAACAGAGACATCATCGCGCAACGTCCCTGGCATGATGACATCACTCGGAAGTGACATCATCACGTCAGTGGCGTTGTGCGGCGGTGCTCTGGTTTTTGGGCAATCTCTATGGTTTTGAAGCAAAAAAAAAATCCCATAGAGTTTTTGTCTAAAAACCAGAGTGACACACGCGATGTCGCTGACACAGTGACGTCACTTCTGCGTGACATCATCGCTCAAAGTCCTGCCCACCCCAGAACACCCCCCAAATCCCCCTGCTGTGATGGCGAGGGGACCTGGCAACCCTACTTAAGATTGCCCCGTCACTGAACATTATGGCCAAATTTGAATTTCAACCCAGGTCCGCCGATTCTTGCTCTTTTCTATTGCTACAGACAGGCTAACACTGCTACCTGTCAGTGCCTGACATGAATCCGTTTGTTATGAAGCCTGTTTGATCTATTCTTTAATACACAAGTATCTAATGAGTTGCTCTTCCTTTCTGTATTACACAATGCCTTAATACACAAATGCCTAATGAGTTGCTTTTCCTTTCTGTAAGCAGTATGAGTTACTATACAAATGCAGAAGGAGTCACTATTCATTTGTATAAGTGTTTATCCGTTCCTAATCCTTTTCTATTCTCAGGTCCCCGACCGGGAGTTAGCAACCATTAATCAACCCGCCCCGAAGGAATGTGGAGTCTCTCTCCCTTTTGCTTCTCCCCACTGGCTTTTGCTCAGCTTTGCTTTGCCTAATAGCTAATGCGCTTGAGCACTGAACGGTGTGCCTTCTGGTATGTGTTATCTCCTCTTCTGTGTCCTTGGCCAGGGGAGGAAAGGATCCTCTGTGAACTTTGAATTTGTTATGTTTGCAGGTTTTGAGAAGCTGGTTTTTAGACTCAGCAATAACTGAATAACAACTGTAATCCATGAGAACGCTTTTGGAGGTTCCTGGGAACTAACTTTCCTGCGTCTTTCATGGGAACCGGTAGTACTAGGAATAGCGCGGCAAAATGCAGGACACTGATTGGTGACATATCTATAATCATGTATCAGTTTAGTATATCAGTGAATGTAACCCATAGCATTTCATTACTAACTGAACAAGTGTATGACTCCAGTGATCTTTCTACAAGTAAAGGACTTTTACTCCAAGACTATATTCATTGGGACATTCTCACACTACCCATCTTGATCTTGCCTGATCTCAGTTTGGCACCCTAACTGGCTTTCAGTCGTAGAAGGTGGAGCCAAGGGAAAGGAAAGTATTAAGTATGAAACTCCTGGGAAACAGGAAAGAACAATTTATCAGTGGCCCTCCCTGCCCCGGAGCCACACAATTTTACAGCTGTTTCTCCAGATTAGTTCCAATCATTTTTGCTTCTAGCCCTGCCAGGTCCTCCCTGGCCACCAACAAGGGGAGTAGGGTTGCCAGCTCTAGGTTGGGAAACTCCTGGAGATTTGGGGGTGGAGCCTGGGGAGGACTGGGACCTTCGTGAGGTACAATGCCATAGAGTCCACCCTCTAAAGTGGCCATTTTCTCTGAGGGAACTGATCTGTACAGACTGGAGATGAGCTGTCATTTCAAGAGAGCTCCAGGCCCTACTAGGAAGCTGGAGTCCCTTGGTCATTTCCACTTCATGTCATGTAAAAGCAGTTGCTTCCATTAGAGTAACACTCAATGGTGTCACTCTCTGTATCTATCCATGGCATGTGTATAGTAGGGCTGTGCAGAGGAGAAAGTGGTAGCAGCATATCGAGAGGTCAGGTCCCTGACAACGTCTTCAACTTACCCTCCCCTCCATATACCAGTTAACCCAGAGGTGGGCAAACTTGCTCAGCGTAAGAGCCACCTAGAACAGGGGTGGCCAAACTTGCTTAACGTAAGAGCCGCATAGAATAAACATCAGATGTTTGAGAGCCACAAGACATGAACAAATATTACCCGCTTTTATTGGAAAATACGCAAATTTGCTTTTTATTAACATTAAATGAGACTGCCAAAAATAATAACAAAAGGGGTAAAAGCAGATATTGATAATGATATTGATTTGTCCAATGATATTTGTTTGCTAATGATATTTAGCTTCCCCAGCCGCCCTGCCGGGAGCCACATAATATATGTGAAAGAGCTGTATGTGGCTCCTGAGCCACAGTTTGCCCACCCCTGAGTTAACCAATGAACAGTGTGATCTGCTCATGATGCAGATAATGAAACAATACATGCAATTGCCCTTCGCATTCAGAGGCACTAACCCTCTGAATCCCAGTGCCAGGGGGCAACATCAGGGGAGGGCCTCAGCCTCTATGCCCTGTTGCTGGACCTCCAAGGGAACTGGTTGGCCACTGTGTGAGGCAGGATGCTGGACTGGATGGACCAGCAGGTCTCTTCTTATGTTCTTATGCCCTTGGACAAGCTTCTTCATAGAGCCAGCCAGATTAAAATTGGATTGCAGTTAATGCTCCCGGGTCAAGGTGAGATTTGCTTGTAGAAAAGGGCCGCAATGGGGCAGGTGAGGCCGACTCCAGCTTCTTTTCCCCATTTCCCTCCTGTCCTTTTTCTTGCCCTCGGATCTTTTTGTACGCTGCACTGCCTGGATTTTCTGGTGAAGGTTGTATACAGTGTTTTTTTTTGGGGGGGGGGGAATCAAAATACCATGCTTACATAATAAGAGCACATTACATTCTCTGTTTGCCCATCCACAGTAAGAAAATGTCAAGACTTTACTTTCATACTGTCAGGTCTGTGTTCCAGCATCTGAATCTATTCTGCACTGTGCATCACATGAGTATCATTAAGAGTATGGTGTCGCTGTTGGGGGTTGAGGAGCCATGCCACACGGAAACGGCATTCCAGTTATACAATCTTATTTGCTGGGGGATGCTTTTTTTAAAATAATGCTTATTTGCTGGGGGATGCTTTTTTAAAATAAAATCCACTCTGCTTAAAGTATTTGGGAATATAAACATCTTGTGAAGAGGCAAAGTCTTTCTTGAACGCAAGCAATGCAACCTGTAACACTCCATGTATTGTCCTCCCGAAAATTTCTTAGGGTGCATTGCAGAGTTTGGAGCGCCTGGTTTGATGAAAGATGTCCTTTAAATATTAGTGCAGCACAGTTGCGAGTTCAAATCACTTCATTAACAATTCTATCCTAAGCTGAGTTACACCCTTCCAAACCCATTGACTTCAGTGAACTCAGGAAGAGGAAGAAGAAGAGTAGTAGTAGTAGTTTGGATTTATACCCCGCCCTTCACTCACTTGGAGTCTCAGAGTGGCTTACAAACTCGTTTCCCTTCCCCTCCTCACAACAGACACCCTGTGAGGTAGCTGGGGCTGAGAGAGCTCTGACAGAAACTGCTCTTTTTTTCAAGAACAGCTGTGGCAGAACTACGGCTTGCCCAAGGTCATCCAGCAGCAGCAAGTGGAGGAGTGGGGAATCAAACCCAGTTCTTCCAGATTAGAGTCCGCGCACTTAACCACTACACCGAAACTGGCTCTACTAAGACATAACTCTACTTAGGATGGCACTGTAAGCCTTACTTGTTTCACATACCATTGGTTTAGTGGGCAATTTACATAACGTGCCATTTTTTTTCAGGGACAGAGAAGACTGTGTCTTTTGTCCACTGAGCATGAAGCTGGCTTGTATGGAGGCAGACTGCTGGTTCATCTGGGAAATTTCGGGGGTGGCTTGAGCACTCGAGCCCCCCCATAGTTGACGCCTATGATGCCTGGTGTAGCGGTTAAGTGTGCGATGTAGTGGTTAAGTGCGCGGACTCTAATCTGGGAGAAGTGGGTTTGATTCCCCACGTCTCCACTTGCAGCTGCTGGTTGACCTTGGGCAAGCCGTAGTTCTGGCACAGCTGTTCTTGAAAAAGAGCAGTTTCTGTCAGAGGTCTCTCAGTCCCACCTACCTCATAGGGTGTCTGTTGTGGGGAGAGGAAGGGAAAGGAGTTTGTAAGCTTCTCTGAGACTCCTTTGGGTAGTGAAGGGTGAGGTATAAATCCAGTCTCTTCTTCTAAGTGAGGTGTAATGGTTAAGAAGGGCCACAGTGGCTCAGAGGTTAAGATGTTGAGTTGCAGACTGGAAGGTTGGTAGCTTGGCAGTTCGAGACCTGAGTGCCGTGTGGTGGAGTGAGCTGCCGTCTCTAGCCTCAGCTCCTGCCTACCTAGCAGTTCGAAAGCAAGAAATTGCAAGTAGATAAATAGGTAGCTCTTCGGTGGGAAAGTAACAGTGGCCACGGTCACACGGCCCTTTAAAGCGGGAGGAACTGCTGTTTCCTCCTGCATTTAAAGGGGCCGATCAGATCAGCTGCAGCTACTCCTGAGGCGAAATGGGCTCCAGCGCGGGTTCATAGTGCTTTTTCCAACCCCAGGAAAATCAACTATTTTCCCGGGAGTTGCGCTTTGAACCCACAATGGGCCGATCTGGACATCCCTCTCTCGCAATGATTGCAAGAGAGGGCTGTCCAGATCAGCCCTCCCGGGTCCCCCCCCCTTTTTGCACTTGGGTGCTTGAGCACTCAAGCGCCCAAGTGCAAAAAGGGGACAGAAAAAAACCTGGTCTGATCTGCGCCCCGCCAGCCGCTGCTGCCTTCCCCCGTTCTCCCCAAACTTACCAGGCGGCCGGCGGGGCTTGGGGAAGGGTGCCTCCCCCAGCTGCCACTGCCAGCTGCCTCCGTGGCCTCCACTGCACGCCGCTGCTGCCACTGCCTCCCGCCACCGCTGGGGCTCGGAGAAACCACCCCAGCTGCTGCCGCTGCACGCCGCCTCCTTCACCAGGGGTTGGGATTGTTGGAAAAATGAGTATGTAACACAAGGCCTGCAATTTTAGTCATTATAGGGTTAACCTATGCAACTTGTTTGTTTACATAGATTTAGCCTGGAAGTGATACTTGGCAGCTGGCCAATTGACTCTAAACCTGGGAAACCTAGAGGTCTACTGTTCTGCTAATTGGTCAATGATATCAGGTGTTTCCTTTCAGGGGTCAAGAAGAAGGAAAGACCCTCCATTGTAATCTCCTCACTATCTAGAAGGATGTCTTAGGCCGATTCCGCACAAGGGCTTTGCTTCCCTTTCCTCCTGGGTTTAATTGGTCCGAATCAGTCTGCGTGTTGATGCCGGTTCTTCATTTCCGCATCTGTCCTTGCCCCGAATCTTGAGCCCCCGCCCGCCATTTTTTTAAAAAAATGTAGGCGGAGTTTCATTATAATGTCGTGATGCAACAAGGTCATGATTGGCCAAGGGTTTTCATAATTCCCGGGAAAGTACATCATGCACCCGCCCCTTCCCCCCTTTTTTTAATGTAGGTGGAGTTTCATTGTGATGAACCATCCCACAGAACGGCAAGGATCCTCCACGCATGTGCATGAAACAACTTTGGTCACTTTCGCCATTAGGAAATGCCCGGAAAAAAAAAATTGCACCAGGGTTGAAGGGGAATTGGAGGGTGGGAAAGGGATGGGAAATGAAGGGGGATCATGCAACACTACACATGCTCCCCCTGCAAAAAATGTGTCCACACCACCACCACCCGCAATACATTGGCCCTGAACAAAATAAACACACAACGATGGATCAATGCCATGTCGTGTTGTTGTAATGCAACGTGTGTGTGTGTGTGGGGGAACCAGCTCACGCTGTGCCTCAAAGCCATCAATACATATTTTTACAGTGGCGTGACTCAGGCGCAACTTTTGTGCAAACAATGCTACACAGAAATGTGGATACATCAACAATAAAACTACATTAAAAAAAAGACATTTAAATGCCAGTAAACGGTGGATCAATGTCGTGTTGTGTTGTTGTAACGCAACAAAGCGGGGAACAAAAAAAACCCCGTTTGCGCCAAGGTGGGAAAGGGGAGGGAAAAGGGAGAGAAAGAAGCAGAGTATTAAATTCGTTTCCCCCGGATGATGCTCAGATGACTTAATCTGCTCCCCCCCAACACTCCCATGCGCCATCCTCTCTCCCCACTCCCGATCAGCTGTTCCTGAGCCCCCCCCCACTGCCCCTTTTGGCGTATGGGGGTGGCAGGGATATTTTTAAACTGGAGGAGGAGGAGGGCGGGGGGAGAGTGTTGTGATCTGGCTTGGCAGCGCTCGGTCTGGGCACTGGAGGGCAGAGCGGTGGATGGAGGCAGGCGGGTAAAGGACCCACGAGCACAAAGGGCTTGGAAGGATTGCTGCTGCAACAACAATGGATCAACGTCATGTCATGTTGTAACGCAACGAAGCAGCAAACAAACCCCCCCCCCCGCTTGCGCTAGGGTGGGAAAGGGGAGGGTAAGGGGAGAGAGGGCGTTAAAGGGGTGGAGCAAGAAACCCTGATTTCGAAGTTCCCCACCTGAATGCCCCGACTTCACTCCCTTGGCAAAAAAAAGAACCTCAAAATCCTGGAAACGGAAGATCTGGGGGAAATGCTTGTTACATTCGGGCCAAATGCAGACCCGAAGCAACAGATGGGGAACTGTTGCTTAGCCCTGGATTTTATTGGGGGGAGAAGCCGGGGCAACATCTAGTGCGGAATTGGCCTTTGTGTGAAGACGGAGCACAATGCAGCTCCTTAGAAAGCATGTTTATTTATTTGTAGCTAATCCCGTTTCCCTTTATCCTTTAGTAATAAAGATTTTAAACTAGAGGAAGCAGTCTCTTCTTTCCAGAAAGCAAGATCCATCACTCTGATTTTTTCTCGAATATTGAACAAAAGTTCTAACAGGGATGTGTAATCATCCCAACCCGGGGGGGGGGGGGGGGGAGGTTGCTTTAAATAGGGAGGGCTCCCGGATTTTAACAACCGTGTGACCATGGCCAGCGTTCCAGGCACTTCAGCGTTTAGTCATGCTGGCCACATGACCACGGAGAAGTCTTTGGACAGCTCTGGCTCTTTGGCTTGGAAACAGAAATGAGTACCACCCCCTAGAGTCAGGTTTGACTGGCTTTCAAGCAAGGGAAACCTTTATGTTTTCACTTTAACGGTTAAGGACAGCAGATTCTAATCTGGAGAGCCGGGTTTGATTCCCCACTCCTCCACATGAAGCCTGCTGGGTGACCTTGGCTTACAAAGCGGCTTACAATCACCTTTCCCTTCCTCTCCCCACAACAGGCACCTTGTGAGGTAGGTGGGGCTGAGGGAGTTCTGAGAGAGCTGTGAAGGGCCCAAGGTCACCCAGCTGGCTTCATGTGGAGGAGGGGAGAACCAGCCTTAGTTCCCCAGATTAGAGTCTGCTGCTCTTAACCAGGCTTGCTGAGACATAAGCCCCGTTGGACATTTCCAAGTACATAGGCATGCCCCGCTGGTTAATTTTTTGTTGCAGCAAAGTTAACCTTATATGTGTTAGCTTTTCCTTATTATTTTAATGAGGCACACCTGCTTTCCTTTAAAGGGCATATTCACACACTATGCGGCAAGAAATCTGGGTTTTGGTGCGCGCATGACAAGGATCTGAAGTTAATCGTCATATGCTGCTCATTAAATTTAACAGCAGTGACTATGAGAAGACTCTCTGTTGGGGGGGGGGTGGGGAAGAAACCAGGATGTTAAAGATGTCATATATTAGCATGCTATTAAGCAGTCAAAAGGGAGTGATTAATCTTCATTATCTTACAGAAATATCTTTTCAAGTAAACAGACAGGATTTTTTTTTTAGCAACTCATTTATAAGCCTCATTTTGTTTTGTGCAAGGCACCATTGTAGTTCTCATTTCCTCTTGCTTATGCAGAAGACAATGTGTTACATATATAATTTAGAAGACTATCTGGTCTCAGATCATGTATCATGGAAATAAACGGGCAGCCTTTCATTAGGGCTCATTAGACTGTGATCAGAGTTTTAACGATTGCAGGGTAGTGTGCAACTATTTGAAGAACGTGAGCCAAAGCGACTTGTCATTCAAACTATCTGCCCTGAGTGAATAGTCCAAAAGTATTTGGTGTCTGTCTGTTTTGGCTGAGCGTCCTCTTTTTCAATGTATTGGAGGAAGTCCTGTTTCGGATCCAAATGAGAAGACCGAGTACCAAAGAACAGAAAATTGGGGACGGGAATTGGCTTGGGCAGGCATTAAGACTTGTGCATTTCTTTTATTACTAATTACACAAATTACAAAAAAGAGTGTTTCATAATTATTGTAATACTGTAATTAATTGATATAATTAATATGAAAATGAAACATCCCCATCTACACAGCCAGTCATCATCATCATTTTTCCTTTTGTTCAGGTTTGTTTTATTCATTTTGTTGATCTTTTTTTATTATTGCCGTCTCTACTTCTGTTGGTTTCCTGTTACAAGACAGACAACAGTTTCCTTATCAGGGCACAGAGAGAGCACAGTGGTCCTTCGGGGTAATGGGGAGACAGGCTCTGAGGTTTCTTGGGCTGAGGACAGACTGGCAATCTGGAGCGGGAGAGCTCTGCTTGGGAAGCAGGGGAAGGGAGCCCGTTCAGACATCCGCAGCTGTCCCTCGGCTCCCTTCCACATTTACGCGTTTTGCAGCTGGTTTCCTTTTGCTTTAGAAGGACACCGGGAGAAACCGGTGTCCAGGGGCCGACTTCCGCATGCCTCCCGCTTTCAGGCAGTGTGAGAACGTGCCATTTCGGCAATTTGTGCATGAGTGCTCATGCGCATATACGCACATTGCCGAAAACAGCTCTGCCACAAGCTGCGGAGGCCGGCCCACCCGGGGCCGCTCCGCAGCAGTCTGAACGCTCTGTAACAGCATCCTTGCACAATACACTGGCCAGTGTGAACGGCCAGCCCCGGGGAATTTTCCCCCCACAGCTTTTGCCTCCGGTTTCCTCCCACTCCAGATTGCCAGTCTGTCCTCAGCCTTGATTGACCACAAAGTTGCGATGTTGGGTTGTGAACTCTTGCCTTGGAAATTCCTGGAAATTTGGGGGTTTGGGGGAGGGAAGGGCACTCAGCAGGAATGTGATTCCATACAGTCCACCCTTTGAACCTGCCATTTCCTCCAGCCCACCTGTTTCCTTCAGAGGAACTGGTCGCTGTAGTCTGGAGATCAGTTGTACTTCTGGGAGATCTCCATGACCCAGCTGGAGGTTGGCAACCCATATCTAAGCTTATATATATACATAAGCAATTAGCAGAACCAAGGGGTCAGAGGAGGCTAGCATAGCTGGGAAAGCATCTCAGATGTGCACAAGGATTTCATCATAGCAGGGTTGCCATTCCACAATTGGGGGCGGGAGACTGCCCAGTTTTTCAAGCTCTTGCCCACCACCGGCTGGCTGGCCAGTAGGGAAAAATCTCCCCCCCCAACAGCAAGGAAGCAATTTTTCTCCAGGCCGGTTTGGCCAGGGATCCTGGATGTTTTTTTGCCATCTTCTGGGCGTGGAGCAGGGGTCACTGGGGTTGTGGAGGGGGAGGTATTTGTGAATTTCCTGCATTGCGCAGCGGGTTTGGACTAGATGACCCTAGACGTCCCTGCCAACTCTATGATTCTATGATACTACGTGCCTACATCACCCGGAAGTGACGTAGGCACATTGGTGACATCAGGGGGTGACACTCTGGTTTTTGGGCAAAACTTTATGGTTTGAGGCTGATTTTGCCATAGAGTTTTGCCCAAAAACCAGAGTGTCACCCCAGATGCCACCAACATGCCTACATCACTTCTGGGTGACGTAGGCACATTGCATGACATCACTTTCTGCTCCTGGAACATCCCCCCACCCCCACCCCGGCATTTCAGATGGATGTGGCAACCCTACATCATAGCAAGAAACCAACACAGCGAAGGTGGAATTAAAGCTTTCAAGTACTCATTTCTTTGGCCTTTTCCTCACCCCAGGCTCCTCTCACTTTCTCTCTCTCTCTTAAAAGACATTATGTGTTAGGAGAGCAAAGCAGCCTGGGGGAGGTGATGTTTTACCATCCTTTGTGCTACTAATGCAGCTAAAAACCCTCAGACTGGAAAAAACCCCCAGACAGATGCATCTTCCAGGTTCACATGTGCCAGCTCCATCTGTTAAAATCATTAAAACACAGGCTTGGCAGATTCAGGAGAAAAACACATTTGTTTTCATTCTAAAGAGGAAGAGTCAACTCCCCCCCCCCCCCCTGCTTAGACGCCCATGTCCTTCTCGGTTCTAAACAGGTTCGATGGGGAACCTTGACAGTATGAAGGGAATGTTGAAGGCGCCTCTGAGAAGACGTGAAACCTGTCATTGAACCAGACCAAATTTAAACCCAAGTGCACATTATCTAAGTCTGATGAGTTTAAAAGTGCTACTTGACACTAATGGGAATCAGAATAAGAAGAGCCGGTTTATTTTATTTTATTTGTATCCCGCCCTCCCTGCTGAGGCAGGCTGTATGCACTGCAATGAGTCTCGCATAGACAAACTATTAACGCACGTGCACTAAATATGAGTAACACACAAGAATTCTGAGTTTCTCTGCACTGCAAATAATCACAGGAACACAGAAGACAGTGACATTAAAATGAAGGGAAAGTACACTAGTAACAGAAAGACTAATGCTAGATCTGATACTAAGAGGAAACAGTGCAGAAGAGACCCTCCTATTGGCTAAATAGCAAGAAAAACCACCCCAGTAAAAAAACGCATATCGATCACACAGAGAACCATTATGCCATAGCTATGCAATTTGCAAAGTATCAGGTTCTGTAAACACTGAGAGCAAGACTAGAATAGGCAAAGTATTGTTAAGTGCTGCTGCTTGCACAGAATCAGCAGTGCCCTTCCCAAACATCCAGTGATTGGTGGAGAGAAAGACTCCTTAGGGAAAATGCCTTCATTTGAAAAATCTGCTTGACTGTAATGATTGGAAAAGTTTCCTTTCAGTTTTATCATTTCTTATCTCCAACCTTGGACTCTGAACTCTGCTTGAACTCTCTAAACCAGACAGCCGAGCACTGGAATAATGAATTAAATGTTGCTTTCCTATTTTAAATGGGACATCATTCGTTTTTCACTAGTTTAATAAATGCATGTCCCCAGTAAGTCGGGAGACAGTGAACAGGTGTACCATTCCGAGTCATCAGAACTAGAGCTGAAGCTAACTGGGAGGCATGTTTCTTGAAGAAAAGCCTCTGCCATCTGCATGGTCTCCATTTTTTTTGTGTTCTAAGTAGCATCTTCTCTTCTTCCCTCCCTCCCTCCCCCCCCCCCCCCGCTGCTATGTAGCAAAAGCTCATAGGCTACATCACTGTCTCACTGTTTGCAAGGACCAAAAAGAACAATTTGAACAGAATAATGGTAGCCGTGCAGCAGGCAACTAGGAATGGGAACAATAATGAATAAGGCCTAAAAAGGATAAATACTGATGTGTGGGTGGTGGTGGTTTGGGGGATATTTAGCCCCTGGAAAAGTAATTTTTGCAATCAAGCCTTCAGCTCGGCCCTAATCATAACCCACTGATGCTTTGCCACCGACTTCATTGGGAAGTGGAATAACCCGCTCTATTATATACCTTCGTTGAAAGGTCATTGCACGGCTGCAAAATGTCACCGAAAGAACAAAACCCCCAAAGCAGAAGGTGAAACGGCTAATTTTCCCAGGCAGTGTACTTTTTAATACCCAGTTCCAAAGATTTGTTCATGCAAACTACTTTAGCTGTATCCGGGTATGACAGCGGGAGGCAACTTTTAAGAGAATTTACATACCAGAATGGCTATTTGTGTTTATTTCAGATGTGACTTTGACTGTTATTCAGTGGGACTTGCATGTAAATGTGCACAGGACTGTGATCTTTGTTGTGAAACGGAGAGTCCCCGATTCATATGCCTATGCTACTGTGAGCTTCCAGAGTTACCTACTTAGCTCCTCCCCCCGATCTATCTTGGGGAAGGAATGAATACCACTTTGACCTTTCTTAATGAGATAGGGTTGGATCCAACCAGACATTCTGGGGGTGAAAAGAGGAGGAGGGGTTCAACCCACAGCCTTTGCCATCCCAAATTATGGGACCATGGATAAAAATCATATGAGATGGAGGCTGTTGTAAGGAAGGAAATTGGGTGAGGCTGAGCGAAAACCCTGGCTGGATCCGACGCGCAGAATCGGCACACTACTTTCAAGCTCAGGAGTGTAACGTATATATTAAGCATTGTTATTTGTATTTTAGCCTGACTTAAGTTTTCCCATGCAACGTACAAAGAAACTGTGTCATAATGAGCACCTTCCAACTGGATTTGAAATCATTTAAGGGACAGTACTGTAGACAATGGAGAGAAATAGAGGTAGTTGGCAAGAGGCGGGTGGGGGTGGGGGAATGGTTCATTATTGTCGAAAGGAGCCCGCAAATTAAAATGTCAGCACCAGCTGATACGTTTTTAATGGGGAAATCATAATAACAAAGGTACGTTGCCAAATCCCAGTGTTAAGGAGAGGCGGGAGAATAATTTCCACCTCTGCTTTGCATGCTGAAAAAGCACCGGCCGGGGACTGATCTTGTGCTGAAAGAAAACAGTTGGCATTGTGGCAGCCCCAACTCTGTGTGAGCCCGAAAGCGGAGTTCCTTACATAATGACAAGCCCCCAGACTGGAAACGGTGCTAACAAAAGGAACCAGGTACGTGCTGTTTTCTGTTTCAAGGTAAATTTCAGATATAAGGAGAAAGATTGGCTGTTTGCGACAACAACCCGACTTCCATCAAGCTACATCTGTGACAAATGCATTTTGGGGGCCATATCTGTAGTCAGTAAAATGCCACTGTGTGACATCACTGTTTTATTCTGGGAGATGCTAAAAGGAATGTCCCTGGAATGGCTACAGGAATGTATTGGTCCCTTCCCAGTGGCTATAGGGATGCCTTGGTTTTCTCAAGGGCCTTTGGAAAAGTATGCAAGCAAAGGGGGATTAGTGGCATACACTGTGAGGTTCACAGACGGTCTCCAAATGGCAGATGGATTAGTGAAATGAATAGAGTTACCAACCTCCAAGGGGTGGCTGGAAATCTCCCCCTATTGCAACTGATCTGGAGGTGATAGAGATCACTTCACCTGGACAAAATGGCTGCTTTGGAAGGTGGACTCTGTGGCATCATACCCTGCTGAGGGCCCTTCCCAACCCCTGCCCTTCTCATGCTCCACCCCCAACGTTAAATAGTGGGTTTAACACAGCAGGGGTGAAGGCAGACTGATTTCAGAAAGCAGCAGTTTATTGCATCTCAACAGGAATGCTTTTACATGGGGCAACTGCCCTCACTATATACACCTAAGCCACTCCCAGTCCCCATGCAATTGGTGAGTCCAAATGGCCTCCAGGCTCCAGATTGGCTGGCTGTCCTCAGGGACCAATCCACAGGCAGGTTCCAGGATCCTGCCTGCCTTTGTTCTGGGGCTTCAAGCTCCAACTAGGTGGCCTGCCTCCCCACTCTCCATCTAGGTGGCCTGCCAGACAAATCCAGGCATGCCTCCTTATGCTGGCTACTAGCACCAGCAGCAGTTAAGCTTGAGTGGAAGATTGCACATGTCCAGACCCAACACCCAAAATCTCCGGGACCTGTAAACCCCAACAATGAATGACTGTGTCCAGGCAAGTTCCATCACTGCTTAAGAAAGCCAGTTTCATGTAGTGGTTAAGAGCATGGACTCTAATCTGGGAGAACTGGTTTTGATTCCCCACTCCTCCACATGCAGCTGCTGGTGTGACCTTGGGTCAGTCATAAGTTCTTTCAGAGCTCTTCTCTCAAGGGCAGTTTTCTCAGAGTTCTCTCAGGCCCACCTACCTCACAGGGTGTTTGTTGTGGGAAGGGGAAGGGATTGTAATCTACTCTGAGATTCCTTCAGGTAGTGAAGGGTGGGTTATAAATCCAATCCTACACTACTCTTAGCTCTAGAAGGGGTAACACAGAAGGTTAGGAGTGCCACCTCTGGGTTGGGAAATTCCTGGAAATGGGGGTGGGTGGGTTGGAGCCTCGGGAGGGCTGGTTTTTGAGAGGGGAGAGACCTCAGGGAGGGATAATTTCATAGACTCGGCCTTCCAAAACAGCCATTTTCTCTAGGGGAACTGATCTCTGTAATCTGGAGACCAGTTGTAATTCCTGGAGATTTCCAGGCACCACCCAGACGTTGGCAACCCTAGAGAGGGTGCTTGGTCTTTCTCCCATCCCAGGGCTAATAACAGTGTATGCTTGTGTGTGCTTGGGGAAGGGGGGGGGTGTTGATCAGCAAATTCATGAGGGCTGAAAAGTCCAAATTCAGGCTGGAGCGGTGGTTATAGGGCTCAGAGAATTTTAGCCCCTCCCCATTTCCCAGTCTGAAACAGCCTGGGGAGCCACTCTTTGTTCTGTGGGGCAAGCATAAAGGTTTTCCTTGCTCGAAAGGTAGTCGAATCCGACTCTAGGGGGCGGTGCTCATCTCCGTTTCCAAGCCAAAGAGCCAGCGCTGTCTGAAGACTTCTCTGTGGTCATGTGGCCGGCATGACTAAACGTTGAGGCGCACGGAATGCTGTTACCTTCCCACCAAAGTGGAACCTATTTATCTACTTGCAGTTTCTTGCTTTTGAACTCCTAGGTTGGCAGGAGCTGGGGCCAGAGATGGGAGCTCACTCCGTCACATGGCACTCGGGTCTTGAACTGCCAAATTACCAGCCTTCCGGACTCCAATCAGTACCCATAAGTTCCCCCACCAGGGCAAATACCAGCTATCGTGCCATTTTAGATTGGGAAAGCAATGTGGTGGATGTAACGACCTTTTCATCTTTGAGATTATTTGTGAAAGAAATTCCCCGTGGTGGGTTTTAAAATAATGTGACCCAAATTTTATCTTGATAGTTATATTAATGTGAGTCTGGGATGGTGGGGGACGATGAAATGTTTGTAAATGTGACTGAGGTGCAGAAGGCAAGACTACAAAAGAACAAATGCGTTTACATGCTGACTTCCTTAGCATGGTTTGGCACTCGTGTTTAACAGTAACTCTTCTTCGGATGTTATAGCAACAGCATAGCTTCCGCCGAGGCACTCTTTTCAGAGAACTACTGACCCACAAATTAACCCAAATCCCAGTTTTTCAACCCAGACTGACACCGTCTCAGTCAATTTCAGGAGTTCTTCAAATTAACCACACTCTGGTTGCATCGAAATCAAATTAACCAGTCTTTTTAGGCCCTTTCTGCACTCTCCTTTTAATCCGTGTTCACCACGGTGTTCTCCATGCAACTCTGCACTAAAATTAAATTCAATCTTCTTTTCGTTCCACCCTCCCTCCCCCAATTCTGCACTAAAACTTAATTCAACCTTCTTTTTTTATTACGGCCTTCTTTTCCATTCTGCATTATGTTAACTCCCTTCAGAGGTCAGCCCAGTTTCAGCCCACTGTTGCCCTGGGGTTTTTATCGCTGTTCGGACTGAAATTGCCTCAACTCTGAGAAAATCTGGAGTGGCAGACAAATGCAAAAGGACTTTGTCATTGCAGTACCGGGTGTATCCTGTCTACTTCCTTCAGAAGAAAGACATAATCTTAAACTGAGACCACTTTCTCTCAGTAACCTTAATCAAATATCCAGTTTGCTCTACCTGAGGCAGGCTTCTAGTTCAGGGATTCTCTCAGTGGTCTGTCTCTTTTTTCCTTAGCGCAACCACTGGAGTCTTCAGGGACTCTCAATCCGCTTCCCCCCATCACCACCCATACAGCATTCTAACATCCTCCCTCTCTTGATTGGATGTTGCAATGGCTCTACATAGTCAATGCTTGATGATAGGGAACAGATTTTGGTTTTTTTCCTGTCAAGTTGCAGTCAGTTTATTTATTTATTTATTTATTTATTTTGACTGACTGTCAAGTTGCAGTCAGTTTATTTATTTATTTATTATTTATCCCGCCCTCCCCACCGTATGGCAGGCTCAGGGCGGCTACCAACAGATACAATTACCATTACAGATTAAAACCATAAAACCATTATCCATAAAAACTTAGGCTGAGGACAGACTGGCAATCTAAAGCGGGGCAGGCATGCTTCGCAAACGGAGGAAAGGAGCACGTTCAGACATGCGCATCTGTCTGTCAGCTCCGTTGCGTACTTACCCGTCTCCCAGTCGCTTTCCTTCCGTTTTACCCAGACACCGGTTTTTCCCGGTGTTCAGGGGCCTTCCTCCGCATGCCTCCCGCTTCCAAACAGTGTGAACTGGAAGAAGCGGGAGGCATCCGGAGGAAGTGTGAACGCACCAGCAAAAAGTTATGCGCATGTGCGCATGTGCGAAAAACATCAAACGAAAACAAAAAAAGCGCCGTGGCGCGCGCGAGCCGCGTGCGAGCCGCGTGCACTGGCTATGCGGCAGTCTGAATGCTCCGTGGCAGTCTGAACGCTCCGTATCGCCGCTGATCCGCATTGCTCTGGCCAGTGTGAACGGCCAGCTCCGTGGGTTTTTCCCCCCGCTCCAGTTCCCTCCACTTTGCCTCTGCTTTAGATTGCCAGTCTGTCCTCAGCCTTACAAAACCCAACAAATCACACAACAAGATGGCACCGTTTCGTCGACTATATCTGAGCAGTGTCGCAGATGGTAGGCAGTTCTGATCGGTGCTAAATGGTCTGGGTTGGCGGGTTCCAGAAACCGGGCCAGACTGTAAAGCCTGGTGGAAGAGCTTCGTCTTGCAGGCCCTGTGGCAGAGAGATCCCAGCGGAGTGACAAGACTTTATCTGCGAAATAGTTCCCCAAAGCCTGGGCTTTCAAGGCAAGAGACCAACCGAGGTGGTTCGCCATTGCCTGCTGCTGCATCGTGACTCTGGACTTCCTTGGTGGTCTCCCATCCAAATACTAAGCAGGGCCAACCCTGCTTAGCTTTTGAGATCTGATGAGCTCAGGCTAGCCAGGGGTATCTAGATAAGGGCAGGGGATCGGTACATGATTCAAAGAAGGGCTGGGAAGCCACCCATCCATCAAATAGTGGGGAGAGGGAAAAGGTTTAATCTCCCACTTCCCTCATTCCATGGCCCTGATTGAATCAGGTTCCCATGTGCTTGAACTTTGGGGGGGAAATTACCGGTGCTCTAGACATGGTGCTCCCAGCATCTCCTCCAAGAAGAACCTTGGAACTGGTTCATGGAAAACTTTCTATCCCCCCCCTACTCCCTGAATCCTCTTATATGGGCTTTAGGTAGGGGGTGCCAGCTCTGGGTTGGGAAATACCTGGAGATTTTTTTTTTTGTGGGGTGAAGCCTGAGGAGGGAAGGGCTTGGGGGCTTCAGTGGGGTATAATGCCAGAAAATCCACCTTTCAAAGCAGTAATTTTCTCCCGGTGAGATGAATTCTGTCACCCAGAAATCTCCAGCCACTACCTGGAGATTTCCAGCCACCACCAGAAGGTTGGCAACCCTAACTTTAGGGGACTGTGGTTCAGTGGGAGAGCATGTGGTTTGCGTACAGAAGGTCCCCGGTTCAATTCCTGGCATCTCCAGTTAAAAGTATCCTGTAGCAGGTAATGTGAAACACTTCTCAGTAGAAGAAGAAGAAGACGAAGAGATTGGATTTATACCCCGCCCTCCACTCTCCAAGGGAGTCTCAGAGCGGCTTACAAACTCCTTTCCCTTCCCCTCCCCACAACAGGCACCCTGTGAGGTAGGTGGGGCTGAGAGAGCTCTTTCCCAAGCTGTCCTTGAAGGAACAGCTGGTACAGAGCTATGGCTTGCCCAAGGTCATCCAGCCAGGTGCAAGTGGAGGAGTGGGGAATCAAACCCGGTTCTCCCAGATTAGAGTCCGCGCACTTAACCACTACACCAAACTGGCTCTCAGTACCCAAGAAGATCCTCTCTACCTGCTGTCAAAGTGGCCGATACTGACTTCAGTAGCCCAGTGGCCTCATTCAGTATCAGGCAGCTTCATGTTTTCAAGTGTGCTTCTCTTTCCTGGGTTTATCCCCTGTCAGTGGCCAGAAAGGACCTGGCATCTTAGGGTTTACGAGCTTCTAATCAGTTTCTCCAGTCCTGTCAAACTTCTTCTGTGTCAATAGAAACAACTCACACAGAGCTGTGCTAACAACTCTTTTGCTGATCACTGAATATACATTCTCTGATGAAAGGAGCCTTGACTTTTGCAAGTTTACACCCTGAAAATCTTGCTGGTCTGTTAGGTGCTACTGGACTAGAATCTACTGAAGACTGACACAGCTACCCTTTGAAACTGCCAGGGCTCATTTCGTAGCAGGAGCTCCTCTGCATATTAGGCCACACCCCCTCATGTAGCCAATCCTCCAAGAGCTTACAGAGCTCTTCTTACAGGGGCTACTGTAAGGTCTTGGACGATTGGCTACATCAGGGGTGTGTGGCCTAATATGCAGAGGAGCTCCTGCTATGAAATGAGCCCTGCCGAATACCCAATAGGTAGTGGTGGTGGTGGTTTTTCTTCTTCTGGCTTTACTCAGTGTGTGTGTGTAAAGTGATGTCAAGTCGCAGTGAACTTACGATGTCCCCAACAAGGGGCTTTCAAGGCAAGTGAGAAGCAGAGATGGTTTGCCATGGCCTTCCTCTGCCTTCTTCCTTGGAAGTCTCCCATCCAAGTAGAAGAAGAAGAAGAAAAGAGATTGGATTTATACCCTACCCTTCAGAGTGGAGCCTCAGAGCGGCTTACAAACTCCTGTCCCTTCCCCTCCCCACAACAGACACCCTGTGAGGTAGGCGGGGCTGAGAGAACTCTTTCCAGAACTGTCCTTGAGGGAACAGCTGTGCCAGAACTATGGCTTGCCCAAGGTCATCCAGCAGCTGCAAGTGGAGGAGTGGGGAATCAAACCTGGTTCTCCCAGATTAGAGTCCATGTACTTAACCACTACACCAAACTGACCCTGCTTAGCTTCCGAGATCTGAAAAGAGCAGGCTGTACCATTCTGCCTTCCCTCCCTTTTATCATCGATGCAGGGATATTAAAAAGGGGGATAATAAGCACTGAAATTCTATGCAAGCCCATTGTTAAAACCACCACCGACACCTAGGCTGAGTTCAGACTGGCAGTTTGGCTCATATATAGGCACGTTTCTCAATCGGATTAAGTGGGCTGGTTCACACAGCCACAGCTGTCTGGTGATCCCATGCCATACTCACCCTGTCTTGAAGTGTTTTGATTCCGCTTTTAAAAAGTACCAGGTGAAAGCTGTGGCAAGTCGTTTGGGTGTGCATTGACCCCGCTTCCTGGAAGTGTGGATGCAAATAAGTGGCAATCAAGCGGCGCTGGTAATGTGAACCCGCTGATCCGGCATAACCGCCTATGTGTGCTGTGCGCTTGAGAACACAATCGCCTGTGGGCACACTTCCGGCTTGTGGAGTTAAAGCTCACAGCCATGGGATCCTGCCCCAATTGCTGCTGCGCCTATGCACCCATGCGCCTACGCGCAGGTTGGTGAAACAGACCACAGCCACGTGAAACTGGGGCGGTGCCGCCAGGGGCTACCTGACAGAGCAAATGCTCCATTCCGCCGCCTCCTTGGTATGGTCCCACATCAGTCCACACAGTGCAACCGGAAAGCCCAGTGACGACTTGGACTGGGTCTTTTTTCCCCGCTTCCCTTGCGCTTCATTCTGCCAGCCTGTCCTCCCCCCTAGCCTTTGCATATGGAGAAGCAGGTAAATGCTGAGATTGCAGGAGGCTCTTAACAGTTGTCGTATTAACATTCTACTTGATATTTCATATCAGGTGTAAACTACAAGGACTTCTCTGTATTTAATTATTAAATACCAATAATTTGAACATCCATATTTTATGCCTTAATTCTGAACTCTCATAATTGAGTTTGGAGTGTGCATAAGCATGCAGATGATGCAGGTTTAGAAGATGCAAAAAGCTGCTTTCCCCTTGTCCCAGTTGCAAGGGAAATTGTATCTGCGACTTATGATCTAAAAAGCCTCTTCTTTTTTACTTGTGCTGAAAAACCCTCTTGAGACGCTTCTTTACATCTGCAGTAATAAATCACATCTGTCGTATCCTATCCAAATATTTTCATAGAAGCACTATATTTCTTTAAAGTCATCTCCAGTTTTGCTTTGGGTTCAGCATTGGATTTATTTTCATTGTAAAGACAGTATCCATTGAAAGAGAGCGTCTTGAAGTGTACCGGAGTTAAACAATACATATATTTTCTATATAGGTGTTTTTAAATTTCTTATACAATTGTCACCATTCTACTACAGACAACTCTGAGTGACCTTACGTATGTTCTGCTCTAAGAAACCATTCAAGTACCTTTAAAAACATTTAAAAGGTTTAACTCAGATTTTAGTCAAGGGCCTGTCTCTCATAGCTGCTAAAATCCCCATATTTTCATTAAATCCATGTGAGTAGAGTGTTCTGGGGATGCACAAATATTCAGCGGATGCGAGTCTGTATGCTTCTTGTTTGTTCTCTGTGTTATGTATAAACTCTTTGCAGTGCAAAGCTTTATTTCAACAACGGTCTGAAATTTGAACTACAGAGGGTAAACAAATGTACTGCAAAATAAAAGGAACATTTATTTCGGAAAAATAATATAGTTATTATAGGCATACTGCTCGAAATATAAGATAATGTTGTAATCAAACAGGGTTCCAGTTACCTCTAAATGGCAGACTTATAATTGGACTTCCATATCATGAAAATTACAGAATGATAGTTATGTAGAGCATTCTTAGAGGACACAAGTTTGGCTTGTGGTGGCTTATAGAGATTTTGCAAGCTAATGGAACCAATCTGTCGAGACAAACGGACTTTAGGTCATGCCAGATTACCAAGTGAAGAATTTCCTTGAAAAAGAAATGTCATCAGAACTCCCTATGAGATTCAGATGATTACATGTGTGTGTGTGTGTGGGGATATATTTTTAAAATCATGTGATTGATGGCATATGGTTTTTGGAAATATAATTTCATATTGAAATAATTTAATATAAATTAATAAGTATGGGCCTGGACCAGGTTCATCCCTGTGCCGCCCCGCCACCAAGAAATTGATAAGTCTACGGCTATGCCTATGCTTGAGGACACTTTACACCAATGCTCCCTCTAAGCTGTGGAGTCTTCTGAGCAAAAAATCTACTTTGTGAGTCACTGGCATTAAAGTTGTGAGCCAGTGATTTGGCTACATAAATTTGGCTGCATAAATTAGTTGGCTCCGGAGCCATCCTTCCTGCTCTAAGACAAAAATGGGTAAGCTGGAGGCTAAAAAACTGTGAGCTAGCTCACAGTAACAGCTTAGAGGGAACACACACACACCTTCCCACAGTGCAAGTCTTAAAGAAATGGTTTCATTAAGATTCTAATATATCATTTCCTCTGCCTGGGAAAACCCAAGAACACTAGAGCTACGTAAATGACCTCTTTTCTAGATGCATGCTTGGATCCATGCATACTAGTTGGCTTCTGCAGAGAGATGAGCCTTCTCTTTGGATAATGCTTCTTTTTGTCCAAGGGTTTATGGGAACCACTGATCTTGCACAAATGGAGGTGCTAGCAGAAGAAGCATCACATTCCACTGCAGAGGCTGTCTCGTGTGCACACAACTTACCCATAGTATCCAAGCCAGTGTGGTGTAGTGTTCAGAGTATCATTTAGCACACACACGAAAGCTTATACCCCAAATAAAGCTTTGTTGGTCGTAAAGGTGCCACTGGACTCAAAATTTGTTTTGTTGCTTCAGACCAACACGGCTACCCACCTGAACCATTTACCATGTTTATACTTTGAAAGAGAAAGACACCCAAAAACACTGTAAGGGGAGGGTTTTTTAAAAAAAGAACCACAGCAACTTTGTAAATTAAGCAAAATTCCAGAATGGCCCAGTGAGAGGACTGAGCATGCTTTAGGAGGCAGAGAATGGTGATAGCAAATGAAAGTTGATTAAAGGAAAAAGAAACAGAGCAAGGCTGTGGTCACACGCCTGAGATAAAGCGGGGGCGTGAAGAGGCTATTTCCTCCGGCAGAATTTGACTGGCAGTTGCACGATTACACATCCCTTTGCAGCTGCGGGTGCAGTCCGTCGATGAGTGATCAGACGCAACTGTGGGTAAGTTGGGGTTTTTTTGTCCCATTTCCCCCCATTTTTAAGCTTATGGGAACCTTAGAATACCAGTGGCGAGATTTGTGGGGGAGGTTGTATTTCTTAATGGCAAACCACCTCTGAACGTCTCTTGCCTTGAAAACCCCACGGAGTTTCCATAAGTCAGCTATGACTTGATCGCACTTTTCACCACCACCACTGCCACCACCACCGTATGAAGGGCTATAGAATGCAGTTTGGTAAATAGACCAAATAAAGCAAGAGCTGGTCTGGTTATCCAGTGAGTAGCAAGTCTGGCAGGTCTGAGGTTTAAAGCCACCTCCACAACCAAGGACTCGATTGACTAACTTTCCTCCTTATCAGTTGGGATTTGTCATCAGTAAAGTGATTCTGAAGGACTTTGCAAACAACGGCAGGAATGTAAATAGTTGACTGTTGATGTGTGGCGGTGGCGTCCAATCCACAGTTCTTTGTCGAGCTTCTTCTTTCATATTGGGGACATGCTTTCAGTTCTTTGCTTTCCAAGTGTCCTCGCTGTTCTGTGACAATGAGCCCAAGAGCTTTCTAAAGTCAGACACCTTTAAACAAACAAACAAACCTTTAAACAAACAAACAAAACAAAACCCCCACATTTGTGGCTAAGGTATTTTTTCACAATCCAAAGTGAAGCTGCCCTCTTTTACTTCATGCCTTTGAGATTTCCATGCAGTCCACAATTTAAAGAGAAATAGCCGATTTTTTTTAAAAAAATTAAAAATTAAAAATTAAATTAAAATTATTATTCCGGTGAACACACATGTGAACACACACGTGTCAGAAAAAGATGCTGGGTGTAAAAGAAAAGCTCTAGGATGGTGCCAGGAGGCTAGAGGAGAAACGATGTCCCCTGAAACTTTTGAGATGTTAAAAGAAGAAGAAGAAGAAGAAGAAGAAGAAGAAGAAGAAGAAGAAGAAGAAGAAAAGATTGGATTTATATCCCGTCCTTCACTCACTTGGAGTCTCAGAGCGGCTTACAAGCTCCTTTCCCTTCCCCTCCCCACAACAGACACCCTGTGAGGTAGGTGGGGCTGAGAGAGCTTTTTCCAGAGCTGTCCTTGAGAGAACAGCTCTGACAGAAGTATGGCTTGCCCAAGTTCATCCACCAGGTGCAAGCGGAGAAGTGGGGAATCAAACCCGGTTCTCCCAGATTAGAGTCCGCGCACTTAACCACTCCACCAAACTGGTAAAAGGACATAATGTAGGACAGCCAACTGTGGGCTGGGGAATTCCTTGAGAATTTGGGGGAGGGGGTGGAGCCTGGAGAGAGGAGGGACCTCAGCAGGGTATAATGCCATAGAACTCCCCTCCCAAAGCAGCCATTTTCTGCAGGGAATCTGATCTCTGTTGTCTGAAGATCAGTTACAATAGGCTGGTAACCCTAACATGATGGGATCTCAAGAGCTGGTTGAAAACCACTGGGCAGAAGTCTGGGAGACTGAGCAGCCAAAAGCCATGCAGATGTGAAAATGGGTGGGGTTTGAGTGGCCAGTGCCAGTCTTGGCCCACTCTGCCCTTCTGCCTATGTCACCCTGTCTTGACCTCCAAGTGCCATCCTCTGTCTGCCATGCTGTATTGTATCGCTGCCTGTCATGTCTCCTTTAGAGTGTAAAGCACCTCCCTTTCTCACATCTGTAACATTCTCCAGCAGAAACAAATGTGTAAGCTTTTAGAATGAAATTTATCACTCCCAAATTCTTCGTCCCTTCTTCCATGCAGGAGCAATCCTGTACCACTATGGCCTCACACGTCCAAGTCTTTTATGATGTGCCTCCCCATAATGCCAGAGACCAATAATCTTGTGTGGTAGTGTGGAGATTGACCAGGACTGGCACACCTGAGAAGGGTCTTACAAATATTTCTCCTGTACATGGACAACTGCCCTTCTTCCAGTTGTTTGTATCGCCCTGTTCCCCTTTAAGTTACCAGTATGTACATGAAGATTGATAAAACAGTGGAAAAAAGCTTGTGTGTAAGGTTCTCCCAAGATCCTGTCTGTGTGGTAAACAGGCATGCACAAAAGAGTCTTAATGCAATCAAGTAAATGATCATATCAGTCATGTTTTTGGAAGTGATTTGTCAAAGCATTTATGTGCATGGTGAAGAGGGGGGGGGGGGTACCTGAAAGCCGGGCAAACTGTACGTTGTCCAGTTTGAGACTTAGTTCTAAGGTATCTGAATTAGACTATAGGCTTGAGTCCAGCATCACCTTAGAGACCAGCAAGATTTCTGGGAATAAGCTTTCAAGAGTCAAAGGTTGCAGTCACACGCACGAGATAAAGCAGGGGGGAAGAGAGGCTATTTCCTCCGGCGGAAGTTGACCCACAGTTGCGCGATCACGCAGTCTTTAGAAGCTGCGGGCACAGCCTGCCACTGTGCGATCAGACGCAACCGCAAGCGAGTTGTTTTTTTTTTGCCGTTTGTTTCTGATGTGCTTAAACGAGGGATCAATGATTTGCACCTCAGCCCTGAGGACTCCCTGTGGAGTGTGCAATGAGGCACATACTGAGAAGGGAAAAAAACAACAGCACGGAGAAGGGAAAAAAACATACTGAGAAGGGAAAAAAACAATGGCCTGATCAGACCATCCCAATGCCATGAGAGCGCGCTGGAGTGATCAGACAGGGGAAAGTCCGCCCATGCCCTGTAGCAACCCGTTTGCTACTGGACTGTCCCTGGTGTCTGTTTACTCTGCTTCTGCAACAGAGCAACATGGGTTGTTGCTGGCTGTGGGACACTTCCCAGATGTTCATATCGGATCCCGCACATTAAATCCACCCTGCATTTGTGCCTATGTCAAGGCTAATTGTGCGTATGATCACAGCCAAAGTTCCCTTCATTAGATACGAGTAGGAATGAAAATCTGAGTCTTTATATTCCAGTGAATATTCTAAGAATGACTGTAGAAGATGCAAAGGTACAATGCATATTGTAATCAGTTTGATTAGAGCAGAGGAGAGAAATGTGGGGAGGGGGGAGAAAATTAGCATCTGTAGCGAGATAAGAATCAGGTGTCCCTATTCAGGAGGAGTGGAATGCAGAGAAGAGGAAATCCATCAGGACTGTGGGAACAGGGAACATAAGAACCACCATGCTGGACCAATCCAGCCCATCCAGTATCCTGATCCACACAGTTTGCAACGAAACCTACAGGCAGGGCATAGAAGCCAACTCCTTCCTATGTCATTGCCCAGAAACACTGTTATTCAGAGTGTTACTGCCTCTGAACATGGAAGCTCCATTTAAATCATTGTGGGTAATAAGCCATTGCTGTGGAAGTTAAGCAGGTTCGGCCCTGGTTGGTACTTGGATGGGAGGCCGCCAAGCAAGTCCAGGGTTGCTATGCAGAGGCAGGCAATGGCAAACCACCTCTGAACATCTCTTGCCTTGGAAACCTTACAGGGTTGAGATAAATCAGCTGTGACTCGACAGTATTTTCCACCACTACCAACAGTCATTGCTGGGCCTATCCTTTATGCATTTGTCTGATCCCCTTTTAAAACCACCCGAAGATTGGTGCTCGCCCATATGCAAGCACAGGCTTTTGCCATCCCCATCCTCGAATGGAACCATGAGGGTGGGGGAGCTTATGAGGGCACAGTGCAGGAGCGCTGGTCTATCAGGAATGGTTGGCTAGCCAGGTCTGGTGGCGGCAGGCATTCCCCAGCCATTCCAGCCAAGTACGAGCTCCCCACCCACCCACCCACCCTTGGTTTGTGACCATGTGAGAATAGCCAGTCGCCAGTTTGGGGGCTGAGCAGGAATTTTTGGGGTCTCACTCAAATTGGCTGCGTGGGGGCCTTTTTTCACCGGCTTCACATGGTCCATGGGGGTTGCAGCATAAATAGGCCTGGGAATCTGGTTAGGCCCTTTCTGGGATGGCGGGAAAGCACAGGTTGAGGGAGTAGATTCAAGATGGCAAGCACCCTGAGATATCAGCAATGGGTTTCCCCCCCCCTCAAACTGGGTACCTAGTGGCTTGGCAGTCCAGGAGGCTCAGGTGGGGGCCCCTTCGGGGTTGGGGGAGTGTATAATGTGCCTTAAGGCTTAGGAGTCATGGGCAGGAATGTGTTCCTCTGGCTCCTCTATGCACTTGAAGTGCGGGCCGTGATGGGTAGGGTCCAGAAGGATTCCAGACCTGGCTCTGAGCCAGGATGGGTTTGCCCGGTTAAGAAGCCCACTTCGCATGCACAATGCAAGCCATGCTTAAATGGAAATGATGCAGATCAGCTTGTATGTAAATAAGGTCCCAGTTTAACCCATAACGTGTGTCATGTTTCATTCGAGGGGTGGGCGAGCAACTGGTGACCATCACTGGATCACGCAACAGCAAATTCCTGCAGCAATGGAATTTCCTCATTTTTATCATAAATATGTGCTAATCCTGCCCTACTGAGTGTATGCAGTTCTCCCTTCCTCACAGCAAGGTAGGTTAGGACAAGAGATTGTGTCTCATCCAGGTAATTTAGGTAGGTATGGTATCCAGGTAGGTAAGGTAGGAAGGTAGGTATCCAGGTAGGTAAGGTAGGTTAGGGCGAGAGATTGTGTCTCATCCAGGGTCAACCAGTGAGCTTCTGCAGCTGAACCCAGGTCTCATCTGAACCCAGGTCTCAAATGTTTGCAGAGCAGCATTTGAAAGGACATACCAAAAGATAAACTCTGCATCTGGCATCTGATGGTGGATATATACAGTCGTATTGTACCTCTCTGGAGACCACCACAGGCCCAGATTTTCCCCCATATCTCCCTTGTGTGCTCTGAGAGATGGTTTTACCTGGCTCATGCAGTTCTTGTGCTTTTTAAAATAGTCTGTCAAAATTTCCCCCCGTTGAATAGAACAATTCGTACCGCTCATGGAAATGAAGGGAAAGAAAAAGAAAAGGTTATTCAATGAACAATGTGCACAAACAGATCGCGAGCCTGTGAGAAACTGGATATCCACCTTCTGTTGTTTTACAAATCTCTAGCGTGCATTTTATTTTCTCAGCCAAATTAAGTCTGTGCAGCACTTGAAAAAAATCTAGCGTGGAAAAGGGAGAGAAAGAATCGCCCGAGAGGGCTTGCTCTCCATGTGTTCTGGACCTCCCCCTTCCCTGTGTCTTTTTCTTCCACTTTATAGAGCTAAAGACGTCAGGTATTTTAAGTGGAAAAAGACAATTACATAAAACACATGAACTTGTAAATAGTTCTGAATCCTTTGCTGTGTTATCAACTAGATTCCTGCCCTCCAACAGTAATGTTTACCTGGACGGGGATGTGAAAACACTCCTGCAGCAGGCTGACCCAAATAGCCTCTGTGGCTTCCACTGCAGGGGCCACATGACCCCTCTAGCTCTTATGTGCCAATAGCCCAATGGAAACTTTGCTGGTCAGTTATAGAGCCATTCCACTCCAAAGACCAATTTCGATAAGATAGAGTTGACAGGGCACTGTGGCGCTGCAGACCCAAGCTGTGTACAGTTTCATATGATTTGCTTGTTCTCCGTTATTCCTATGCGCACTGTTTCCCTGCTGGATCAGGACTGGGGCATGCATGCAGAAGGAACTTCAGCTAGGGTTGGCAGCCCACGGAGACTGGGGACAGGCAGGACACCCAAATAGTGTCCTATAATGCAACAACATCACTTCTGACTGTGTAACCAGAAGTGATGTCACCATGTTGTGGGGCATTCTAGGATTTACCTGAAATTCTGTGGTGAAAATCCTAGAGGTTCTTGCAATATGGTGATGTCACTTCCAGTTACACAGCATCATGAGATGCCATTTTGCCCCTGTTTTCTCTGCCATCCTATTGATCAGCAGTGGGGGACCAAAGACATGGCTGGCGGGGGTGTGTGTGTCAAAGTCTTCAACTAGGGCCAGGGCGTTTTCCCTGGGGGCGCCAACATACTGGAACAAGCTCCCAAATGAGATCAGAGCCCTACGGGACCTTCAGCAGTTCCGTAGGGCCGTGAAGACAGAACTGTTCTGACGGGTGTTCCAGTAGGCATTACATCTTTGATGAGCTGGGTGCCAGTCTGTGAACAGGCACTATGCTACGCTGGACTATACGCACTCAAGGCACTTTATTATGCTGTGCCACCATTGGTGAAATTGGGACTGACTGAGTGATTTTATTGTTTTTATGTATTTATATTGCATGCTGATTTTATTATGTTGCAAGCTGCCCTGAGCCGGCTCCGGCGGGGAGGGCGGTATAAGATTTCTCAATGGGCCAAACAGTTCCTTCCTTGGACTGCTTCAGTTTGGGGCAACTGTGGATGGAGCATGTGTTCCACAGCCTTAATCCAAAGCAGGGACAGCACCCACAAACATTAAGGAGGACATGCAAATCATGCACGGCTGTGAAACTCTGCGCAGTTTGGGGCTATGGTCCTGTCCCCCTTCCTCCATCTTGTGGGAACTGGCCCCAAGAAAATTTTCCAGTTGATTTTCAATATAGTCATTGTCTGTAATCGTTCAGTGGGAAAAATAAGAAACAAGAATAATCCCTCTTTAGGGAGGAATGTTGTTTTGGATTTTCATTTCAAAACTTGGTGTCAGCTGTTGTTACTGAACAACGTTTGAGTCCAGTGGTACCTTTAAGACCAACAAAGTTTAATTCTGGGTATAAGCTTTCGTGTGCACTCACACTTCTCACTGTAACCCTGAATCCACTGGGGGACTAAAGAGTCAGGCTAGTTCATATATGGGAAAAAGGCGTAATCTTCCCATAGTGACTGGAGGGCCTTGAAGCTGCAGGCAGCTTACCTCATCTATCTATATATATAAAAGAAAGTCCCCTCATTGTAAAACCAATGCCCAGGCCAAACTGCTGGACCCAGAAGTACCAAATTTGGGGAGTGTGCTCCTACCATGGCGTAGGTGCTCACTAAGAAGGGATTTTTAAAAATTTGACCCTAAGTGGGTCAAAAGGGGGAACATGTGCTTCCCCCATTGATTCCTATGTGGCTGCCTCCTTGTACCCCCCCTTGTACTGTAAAAAAACAGTTACATGAGACTGCAGAGAGCTAACGGCAGTTGAGGAAATCAGGAATGGCCAACAACCACCTGTGAGATGCAGTGATGCTGCTAGCCCAGCCTCTCCGATGGCTTCCAACACACTCCCCTCACTTTCTAAACCTAACAGGCGGTTGTCTGTCAGGTGCAGCAGCGGTTGCAGGGTGCTTAAAGCCACAAGGGAAACTGCTCCAGCAGTAACGCCTTAGTGATCCTGCTGGCCCCACCTCCACAGTGGCTTCTAATACTCCTCCCTCTCCCCCTCCCCCTCCTATACTGGACAGGCAGGAGAGGAGGTGGGATGCTTACAGACACTGGGGAGGTTTGCTCAGCAGGATTGCCTTAGCTCTGCTGCTGGCCCAGCCTCCCGAATGCCTTTAAACATATCCCTCCCCCCCACACACACCAGACAGGTGGGTGTCTGTCAGGTGTCGGAGCAGGGCCAGGGTACTTTAGCGCTACAAGGAGGAGGCAACTTAGGAAGGCAGCAAAGACATTTGCACATAGCACTCCTGTGGGGCACTGAGCTGCACAGGCCAAGTACCAGCAAGATCACCCTGAGATGCTCAGAACAACACAGTCTTCATATGAGCAAAACAATCCAGGAACACCAGTAGAAAGGCCATCACTTTTGTGGAAGGTGGCAGGAGTTGTCTTAACAGACGACTGCTTCTTAAATGGACAGTTCTATGTTGCCTGCTCCAGCGTGAGCTCACCAAACAGCCTGGTGATCCTAGCACCTGAGGGCAGAACCACCAATGTGGTCTACCGAGAGGTCCTTCAGTAGAGAGAAAAAAAACAGTACCTATGTTTCACTTCATTTTTTACACTAACACTACAATCTTCTCCATTAGAATTCCTACAAATGTTACATTTCAAACTTCACATCATCAGTATTATAACTGGATTTATGGAACTTAAACACTGTAGCAAAGCATGGGTATCAGGCTAGTAAGAACATAAGAGAAGCCAATGTTGGATCAGGCCAGTGGCCCATCCAGTCCAACACTCTGTCACACAGTGGCCAAAAACACCAGGTGCCCTCAGAAGGTCCACCAGTGGGGCCAGGATACTAGAAGCCCTCCCACTTTTGCCCCCCCCCCCAGGCACCAAGAATACAGAGCATCACTTGCCCCAGACCGAGAGTCCCTATCTATACTTTGTGGTTAATAGTCACTGATGGACCTCTCCTCCATATGTTTATCTAATTCCCTCTTGAAGCCATCCACGCTTGTAGCCACCACCACCTCCTGTGGCACCAGGAATACCTAATATTCTAGGTATGAGAATTTCTGATTACTGGAAAGGGGGGATTGCATTTTTATTCACTGGCTTGTTGCCAAAATGGGGTTGTCAACCTGGCACATGCCGTTCCAATTAATACACACACACCCCCCCCCCCCCCAGAAGTGAGGCACTCAGCTGAATAGGAAAAAAAACCTTTATTCCAAATCGGCTCCACCCATTCTGCTCCCACATGTCTGGAGCTGGGGTGGGCTTTTATACCCTGACACAAACAACCTTTCTTTACACACGCGCAAGCCACATTTTGTTCTATTCCCATGGCTAACTTCTGCATGTCAGCAAGCAAGCAGATAAGTTTCTTATCTCATTTGAGACATACCGAAGAAGTTTTGTTCTCCCCACTAAATCCTCTCTGTTCCTTTGTGCTCAGCATTTCTTGGAGTGTTCCTGTCTCTTACATTCCAGAAAACTGTATCAAAGTTTACCAAGTTGGGTGGAGGCGCCGCAGCCATCTGCCACAGTCTACCAAAATGGTGTTAACTCTTGCCCATCAGGCTCTTAGAAGAAGAGATTACAGTTTGGTGTAGTGGTTAAGTGCACGGACTCTAATCTGAGAGAACCGGGTTTGATTCCCCACTCCTCCACTTGCACCTGCTGGATGACCTTGGGCAAGTCATAATTCTGGCACAGCTGTTCTTGAAAAAGAGCAGTTTCTGTCAGAGCTCTCTCAGCCCCACAGGGTGTCTGTTGTGGGGAGGGGAAGGGACAGGAGATTGTAAGCTGCTCTGAGACTCCTTTGGGTAGTGAAGGGCAGGGTTTAAATTCAATCTCCTCCTCCTCCTCCTCTTCTTCTTCCTTCAATCTTCCCCAGCACCAGGGTCTTTTCCAGTGAGTGCTCCCTTCTGATTTGGTGGCCAAAGTATTTGAGCTTCAGCTTCAGTATCTGGCCTTCCAGGCAAGGTTTAGAACTCCACAATATGTCCGCATAGGTGTGGCAATCCTTAAATTCTTTAAATTGAACAACTACTAACGCAGATCCCAGGTAGTCTCAGGTGTTTCATATCTTCATCAGGGAGTATAATTCATGAGGTCTTCCCTTGATAATTCTATATTGGAGCTTATCATTAATCATCACAAGCACTTTACACCTCCAAGGAGCATCAAAGCTTCAAAACCCCAAAAGGAATAGCCAGGATGGCCCTACCGGGAGGCTGGCCACCCTAGAACTGCTTGGGTGCAACAGGTCTGAACTTATTTATTGTTACACACAGTTATTGTTCCACATACTATGTCGTGTTATGAATAAAGAAAGAAGAGATTTGAAGTCTGCGTTGTGTTATTTTCATTATAAGTATCACAAGGTGAGATACTTGAACTCCCTCAGATCTTTAATGGAAAAAGAATTTCTTCTGAGATCCCTCTTTTAAGTCTGAATTAAACAGAAGTCACATTATGCCATTCATTTTCATTTCCACCGGCTTCGACTGTCTGGCAGTAACATTTCAGGCTATTTAGATGACATTTTTAGGCATGTTACTCTTTACTGAATCGATTCTCCCCTCCAGTTCTGAGAAAGGTATAAGAAAGCGTCCCATTTTTACAGACAATTAGACAGGCTGCAACATCTTTGGTTCCCATCCGGTTTGAAGGAAAGTTTCCAAGTCTGTACTACTAATTCAAGAGATCATTGCTGCCAAATTTCAGAAAGGGTCCTAGATTTACAGGCAATTAAAAGAAAGCTTGTGACTCTAGAAAAAAAAATTGAACCCTGTTGCAAGGAAATGTGGGGAGACATTTGTTACTCCCTGGGATTCTCCTTCAATAGAACAGGCAGAGGAAAATATTTGGCATCTTAAGGAGGTAGGAAAAGTTACAACCGGCACTGGCTTATATTTGGCACTCCATAGCACATGCAGTATTCTCAGCAGACAGAAGGGGAAATTCTTTAGCACAACAGAGGGACCTAGACCTGCTCGAAGCAGCTCACAGCTAAAACAATAGAACAAAACCCATCGATAAAACAAGTCAGTAGTAAGTAAGAAACTGCACAATAAAACAAGCCAAGAAAACAGCCAAACCTGTAGAATAAATAAAAACAGATCAGTAAAAAATTGCCAATAAAAACAAGCCAAACCAATTTAAAGAACCAGGGCATAAAACTACATAAATCCAATGGAGCCATCTTTCTAAAATGTCTTGAACTTTCTAAACTGGGTTGCCAGTGAAAGGGAAGGTCTGCATCAGGAGTTTTGCATGAGCGAAACCTTTCCCTGACACCAGAGTCTTGAGAGTCCCAGCGAGGGGCTCAATAGAGGCAGTGGGTTTCAGCAGAAAAGAATTTATTGAGCAGTTTGAGCTATAGAGAGAGATCCTCTCCAGACACTGAAAATAAGTTTTCCAACGTTCTAACAGACACACCATGTGTCATATAGTATCATCTTCGGTCTCCAGTTACCCTGTGACCTATTCCCTGTTTTCATTATCATTTACTACCCATACTCATACCAACTACATGTCTTTAACGTACATTTCAGCAGAGCAAAGTTTGAGTCAAGTGGTACCTTTGAGACCAACAAAGTTTTATTCAAGGCTTTCATGTGCAAAACTTACACCTTGAATAAAACTTTGTTGGCCTCAAAGGTGCCACTGGACTCAAAACTTGGTTCTGCTGCTTCTGACCAACATGGCTACCCACCTGAATCTATCTTCATGGAAGTCACATTTCAACACAAATGCATCCTAACTCTAAAGATAACAGGCATTTACTCAATGGTAGGCAACAGTTTGTAGCTAGTGTCTCCATCTTCTAACCTCTTATCTTATCTCCGAGGCTAGGATCAGAACAGACATCGCCAGACACTTGTAATCTTATTGAGTACAGTTATCGAAACAGGCACTGACATTCTTAATGTAACACCTCCTCATGAAGCTAGCAGCAGTTATGACATTAGCAGAATACAGGCAGAGTTCAGGAATTTAGGACATACAAAGATTTTATGTTTCAGGCACACAAAATGGAGTCATTTCTGGTTCATTTCTTGACCACCAGTTACTTGGAAAAGGAATGGAATGAATGAAACAAGTGGTATTTACTAATTTTATTTATTTATTTTCATTTATAGTCTGCTGTTTTTTCTGGGATTCAAAGTGAATTACGGTTTTTATTCATTTTCATCACCCTGCTGAACAATATGAGTGGGCTTTTTCATTCTTTCATTAATTTGGAAATGAATACACATCCCTACCACGTTATCTCTGACTGAAACTTTATCTCCTGTCATGGCTTTTTCTAGAGTGTCATGGGAGTTGTAGTTTTAGTGGAGCTGGAAACTTGCAGAGGAGAACCCCCCCAATAACCGTAACAGTCATGTCCAGAAGTAGCAGAGAACTGCTGGCCAACAGGGATGTGTGTCACCGTTGTGCCCTGCTTGTAAGTTTCCTGGAGGCATCTGGGAAGCTGCTGCTGGAAGCCAAATGCTGGCCTGGATTCAGAATGATATAGCAAAGCAGTTCTCATTCTTAAGGGAAATGGTTGCTTCTCAGTTTCCAGTTTTGGGACTCTTGACAGAATTCTAATGTCTCAACAGTCCAGGTGCCATTTTTGTTTATCTGGGAGGGGCCGTGGCTCAGTGCCTGCCATGCGGAAGGTCCCCTGTTCAGTTCCCAGCTGAAAAAATCTGGTAGTAGGTGATGTGAAGGACCCTGCCTAAAATCCTGGAGAGCTGCTGCAAGTCTGAGTAGGTAACACTGACCTTGAGGAACCAATGGTCTGATTCAGTATAAGGTAGCTTTGTGTGTTGGTAAGCAGTCACATGTAGTACAATAAAATGGAGAATGCATGGGCTTTGTTTACTGGCAGTCTCCTGTAGCTCACCGGGGATGACAAATGAAGGAGATAAGTGAGGTTCCTTTCCACATACCTCAACCCTCCACAGTTCAGTACCAACTACTTTTACTGTGGTGAAGGAAAATGCCATCAAGTTGCAACCAACTTATGTCAAGCCAGGGGTCCGTTGGAGTGGGAGCGCAAAGGAGCGCAGCTCAGGGAGTGAGGAGCCCAGGGGGCGGGCACATGACCAAGCCCCACCCCCTCCTCGGCTTTCCTGAGCAGTGCAGAGGCACAGCGCCCCGGGGAAAGCCCTGCTAGGGTCTTTATTGTTTTTAGTGTTTTGTTTTAATATTGATAATTTTATCATTGTTCCTTTTATGACTGTGTGCTGCTTTTCCAGAGACTTGCTCAAGGTGGCATATAAATTTTCTAAGTATACCATTTTTTATCTGGGCACATGGCACATAAGTACTGGAGAAATTTTACCAACCCTTCCGCAGCTTCCATCCCATCAGTTTGGTGTAGTGGTCAGGAGTTGGACTCTAATCTGGGAGAACCGGATTTGATTCTCCACTCCTCCACATGCAGCTGCTGGTATGACTTGGGCCATTCACAAGTTCTCTCAGAGCTGTTATCTCATGAGCAGTTCTCAAAAGACCTCTCTCAGCCCCACCTACCTCACAGGGTGTCTTGTTGTGGGGAGGGGAAGGGAAAGGGATGGCTGGTGCACATGTCCTGGGTATCTCAAGTCTACTTGAAACCTGGTGGCTTCAAGGGAGTAGGAAGAGAATGAGGGTGTGTTCTTTACGCTTCTTTTTATTGCACAAAGTATTGGATGGGGAAGGGAATGGAGGAAGAGCAGGTCAGTTTCACTCACCTGTGGCATGGAGCCTGAGGGGTGGGTGTTGCCTTCTGACACATTTCCGGTATGTTAGGGGGTGTGGCACATGCAAATGAGTTATGCAAATGAGTTATGCTAATGAGCTCCTGCACCTCTTTTTCTACGAAATGACCCCTGTGTCAAGCTGTCAAGGCGAGAGGTGGTTTGCTGTTTTCTTCCTCTGTGTCGCAACCCTGGACTTCCTTGGTGGTCTCCCGTCCAGGTACTAACCAGGGTCAGCCCTGGTTAGCTTCCGAGATCTGATGAGATCAGCGCTGCAGTCACCAGCAAAGGTAGGACCCAGCTACCCCCTTCTCTTCACACCGAAGACAGTCTGGATAAATTAAATGAGTCATGTTGCCAACCTGACAGTTTTGGCTGCTCCTCTCATACGGAGGTCAAAGGGAAGGCAAATATTCTTTGCGGGGGCAAGGATGTGACAGTGCCTATAAGTCCTGAGAGAGTGTTCACTGACCTTTGATCATTCTGAACACTTAGGGAAATTTTAATGAAGGTCATAAGACTAGAATAATATCCCTGGTGACAGCAGAGGTGGGAGGCGCATCCCCAACGGCTCCATGCTTTTTGCGAGAAACAAAGTTCCTAAAATGTTCTTTATGGCCAGTGGCTTCCTCCCTCTTTTTATAGCCTGGGCTTACCTTTAGCGTTGTGACCGCAGCATCAGCAGGATCTGAGTGGACCTGTAGATGTTAAACGATCAAGAGTGGGATTTCCTTTTAATGTGCACCACGAGGAAAGGACATGGTTTTCAAGATTACACCATGTGGCCCCAATGAATCACGACCTTAAAGCTACAATTAGTACATTAAAAAGAAGCCGCTGTCAGATTTACTAACGCTTTTAAAGGTTGTTCCTGTCCTTCAGAAGAAATGCAGTTGAAAGGCAGTAAATTCTGAAGTGTTAGGAAGTCATAGGGCTGTGGCTTTTATTCAAAGGTCAGCTCTTGAAGCCTGTGGAATGGCCTTTTGCGTACATGAGGTCATTTCGCTACCGATCTCACACTGGGACAGAAAGAACCTTTTCCAAAACTGTGACCGTACATTCCTGTTGCTCATGTTTACCGGGGACAATCTCTGTTGCTGCCTATCTGTCCTTAGTAGACCACTGTTCCTGTTTCTGCTTAATGGGTAAGGTTACCAACTGGTGCTAGAAAAGGTTGAAGGCAGCAGGAAAAGAGAAGGACCCAACCAGTGGTGGATTGACTCAACCAAGGAGCCATGGCCCGCAGTTTGCAAGACCCAAGCAAGGCTGTTAACCATGGGATGCTCTGGAGGTCATTCATTCATAGGGTTGTCATAAGTTGGAAGCAGCTTGATAGCACTTAACACACACACACACACCAGCTGGATGGCAGAAATGCCCTGTTCCTTTCATAGAGGATTAATGAGTGGAAATGGGGAGGTGAAACTTTCTATAGCATGAAGTTAAATAACTTCACCTGGTAATTATTTGTAGACCAAAGCGCCAAACTAAATGTGACAGCAAACTTGTAGCCACCATGAGTTTGCTGTCACCATTTAAAAGTTATTTTAAAGTGCTGTGAGGGCCTGATTCTGATTGGGCCCATGGCATGGAGCTCTTTACCCCCTTTTTTTTCAAGTGCCAAAACAGCCACAGAAAATTTATTCTGGATCCAAGCCAGTCTGGTGTAGTGGTTAAGTGCGCGGACTCTAATCTGGGAGAACCAGGTTTGATTCCCCACTCCTCCACTTGCAGCTACTGGATGACTTCGGGCAAGCCGTAGTTCTGTCAGAGCTGTTCTCTCAAGAACAGTTCTGGAAAGAGATCTCTCAGCCCCACCTACCTTATAGGGTGTCTGTTGTGGGGAGGGGAGGGGAAGGGAAAGGGGTTTGTAAGCTGCTCTGAGGCTCCTTTGGGTAGTGAAGGGCGGGGTATAAATCCAATACCTACCTACCTTCCTTCCTTCCTTCCTTCCTTCCCTTTCCAAAACCGTTGTTAACCAACAGAAAAGAAAGAGAAAGATGCCTCCATTTATGTGTCCCTCCCCCCTTTCCATGTTCAGTGGGGAGCCTTCCTCTTTTTGTTACTCAGAGGCATTGCATTGTTTATGTTATGTGATGCCAGGCAACGAAGTGATCAGTCTTGAAAGATGAAAATGTGTCTCCGTGGGACAATCGCTCTCAGAAGTGTTCTCTATCAGTTTGCATCATAGCTTTCCTAGCCAAATCAGAGAAGGAGGAAAAAAAAACCCAAGAAAAAACCCACTCAACATCTGTGTCGCCTGCTCTTACTTTTCGCAAATCAAATACAAACATAAACAGTGGGAGACTGGTTCCTAGGATGAAATATAGAAAAGCCTTCTGCGAGTGGCATTAATATTCTATGCTTCTTGGCACATTCTGGCTAGCATTGCCTGGCACTTGGTGATCCTCCTTCCTAGGGGCTTCTTCCTAGCATTTCCTTCCGTTTCTTTTTTGCGTGGATTTCTGTCCCATCCTGTTCCACCGCTGACAGCTGAAGATTGTGAACCCACCATTAAAGACACCCCCCTCCCATTCCTTATGGGTTGCAAGCAAGCAAAATTTATCAAATGCGCATGTTCTGTAGTGACTGGTGTCAGGAACAAATATACGTAATTACGTGCCATCAAGTTGCCAGAGATTTATGGAGACCCCAGCAAGGGGCTTTTTATGCAAGTAAGCAGCAGAGGTCGTTTGCCATTGCTGTCCTCTGCAAGGTCTTCCTTGGTGGTCTCCCATGCAAGCACCAGCCCTGTTTAGTTTTTGAGATCTGATGAGATCGGGCTATACTACTACGCCTTCCCTACTGATTGACAAAGCCATCTAGTAATTTCAGGGGAAATGTAGACTTGGAATCAATGCTGCACAGCCTGTTTCAAACTGAAAGAGTCTTTCCTTGGAGACAGTCCATACATGACAGGAATGTTGTCCCAAAGAGTCTAGAGCAGCAGTTCCCAAACTTTTTTAGGCTCTTGGTTCCATAAACTCATACCCAGTGCCCCCTACCTTGTCTTATAAAAAGCATTAGTCAGAATAACAGTTTGTATGAATTAATTGCACCCTTGTTCATAATCCAGTAAAAACTCTTTTGTTTAATCTATTCAACCAAATTGATGAACTTGATCTGATGATAGCTGTCTGATAGCCATTTAGTAAGACACTTAGATACTACATTTAGTAATTACTTCATAAGAACATAAGAGAAGCCAATGTTGGATCAGGCCAGTGGCCCATCCAGTCCAACACTCTGTCACACAGTGGCCAAAAACACCAGGTGCCCTCAGAAGGTCCAGCAGTGGGGGCAGGAAGCCCTCCCACTGTTGCCCCCCCCCCCCAAAAAAACACCAAGAATACAGAGCATCACTTGCCCCAGACTGAGAGTTCCTATCTATACTTTGTGGCTAATACCTTCACTGGTCAGTAAATTCTTATTTACCATAATTTACCCGCTTTTTTATCATTTATACCTAGGGATGGACACCAGCATATCGGTTTGTGGTTTGGTCCACAGTTCAGCCATGAACCATGAACCAATATGAAAAAAGCAGTGGGGAGCAGAAAGCGGTGGTTTAAATGGCTCTGGGCCATTTAACCCAAACAGCTGAGCAGAAGGGCTTTCTGTTGCTCAGCTATTTTTTGTGAGGAGCAGAAAGCAGGGATTTAAATTGCTCAGAGCCATTTAACCCCCCTATGCTTTCTGCTCTTCACAAACCACCATGAACTACATTAAAATTTGTGGAAGTTCATGGTGGCTCTTCCGTTCACGAACATTGCCTCACAAACCGGCCAGAACTCATGACGAACTTGTTTGTGAGCCAGTTGGTACCCATCTATACCCTAAAATTTCCCTCAGTTACCCCAGATATTCCTTCCACCCCCTAATTTTTTCCCCTAAAAAAACTTTTTTTTCTTTCTGAAGATAGTGATTGAGAAATTTTGAATCCTTACATAACCTAGAAATATTCATATTGTATAGGATGAGAAAAAAAATAACATTTGTATAGTGGGAAAGTGTACTTCATCATCAACAAGTTGAGTAAATGAGAGCACAGGAAAATAAATACCACACTCAATATTATTATGTTTACAGACGTACCAATAAAAACTTGAAAAACAACAAAGAGACAAAAACACAGACAGTGGTAACAGTTTCTGAAAATGTGGTCTCCTGGTCTGACTAGAGCTCTGGAGGCATATTTACTAAAAAAGTCCTGATAGTTTCCACCAGATTTCAGCACTATGCAGAGGCAGAAACATGCAGCACCATTTGCCACATGGTCCCATAGCCTGGTCAGTTGCAAAAGTCAACAAAGTGGTTGAAGCGTCCCACCATCCCCTTGTCTCTTGGCACCCCTTCTAGGTATTCTCTCCACCCCCAATGGGGTAATACTGCCCACTCTGGGAACCGCTGGTCTAGAGTGAACTCTGGGGCACTTTCCAGGTAGAATTGCTTCTTGAATTTTAGGGAGTGGTACCTACTCGAACCAGTCGGGTTTCTCCATTTTGCACTGCTGCAAAATCTATTTTGGATGCACAAGAGCTACTAACAACTCAGCCAGTGGCTTGGATCTTGAGTAGCATTGCTAAGACCGATTTCCCACAAGCGCTGCCCTGGCGTCGGGTCCTCTGTTTGCCCCGATTGCCTGCTTGAATTTCCCACTATTTGCCGCAGGGTGCATCTTGACTCGGGGCTTCGCGCAATTTCCTCCGTGGCTTCAGTGATCCTCAAAAAACAGGATAACTGAAGCTGCGGAGGAAATTGGAGGAAATCGCGCAAAGCCCTGGGTCAAATGCGCCCCACGGCAAATAGTGGGAAATTCAAGCAGGCAATCAGGGCAAACGGAGGACCTGACGCCGGGGCAGCGCTTGTGGGAAATCGGTCTAAGAGAAATTCTCTTACCCAGTGCCTCATTATCCAGTTTCCCCCTAAAATCCAACAATCCTCTTTTTAGGAATCAGGAGTCTGTTTCTAACAAATTCTGTTTTGATCAAAGAAAAAGACAAAGAAGGGAGGGGCAGGAAGGGAGGTTTGACAAAATTTCACTCTGTAGATGCTCAAAGACAGGCAATGTCTTCCCAAACCTTCTTTTCCTCTCACTAGAGCACTACCCCATAGTGCAGGGGTGGGCAAATAGCGGCCCGCGGGCCACATGCGGCCCACCACAGAGTTTTTTGTGGCCCACCAAGGCCACGTGGTTTCAGTCAGGCCTCCGTTGGGAGTCTCAACAAGCAATCTCACTCCTGATTTCAAAAAAATTGTAGAAAAGTGTGATAGGGTACATTTGTCTCATTAAACTGATTCTAAAATTAAATGTGCTTGCAGCTATAGATGATATGAAATTAGCACAATAAATAAATTGAATAAACTACCACTATTTTATTTAATGTATATTTATTGATTTTTATGATACAATTTATACCTTTTCTGAAAGGCAAAGTGAACTAATGAATGCAATCATTTTAAAAGGTGCAGCCCTCCGCTAACCTCCGCTCCCACAAAGTGGCCCCTGAGCCGAAACAATTGCCCACCCCTGCCATAGTGTATAGCATAAAATAAACGCAAGGGCCAAATTTACAAAATGATGCACCGATTTCTCTTCAAAGAGAAACCAAAGAAGAATGAGAAATTCCCCTTTTAAAAGAGAAAAGAGAAAGAAGAATATCTAAGAAAGTGAATTTAGAACCCCCCCCCCCCACTAATCCTGGGTACAAGCAGGGTGATTTTCACCAATTTCCCCTTTTTGTGAGGGATCTCTGATTCTCTCCAAGTAATTTCTGGAGATTCCCCACCAGGACCAACAGGGGGCAGGGGGCGGGCGGGCTGTTGATCAGCCATGGGATGGGGAGACCGGCAAAAATTGCTACCTTCCTTAGTCTTGTGGAAATTCTTGGTGGGATCCAAGTCAGCAATTACAGATTACATGAGACATGATACACTGTGAGTAAATGAGTTGTATGCATGTGTGAAATATTAAAACCATACATTAATTATAATATGGCAGCCCATGTGGCACCCACCAAAAATTAATCTTTGACCTATCAATTTTACGATTATGATGAAGTCAGGCTTAATTAACACATCTCAACAAGATATCCAGAAATGTAATTCATGAAATCATCATCTATATATCTATTTGTCAAGTGTGGCCCCCATCTGAGGATATTTTGAACTGTGGATCAGGGCCAGTCTAACATTAAACAGATTTCCCTACAAACTTGGTAGATCCCCTTCAGGTTTGTGGAAAAATCTGAAATCTTAAAAAATACATTGGGGGATTTGAATCCTCCCCAATAAAAAAGTGATGTCTACACATGTGCAGACAACATACTTACCTTCTTCGGAGCTGGTAGCATCAGTGTCCAGGAGACACTCCAAGCCCGATCACGGTGGGAAATGCTTCGGGCTTGGCTGCAGAGATGCTGGAAGCCCCACAGCACCAGCATTTGGGAGCTGCTCTAGCCTAGCCAGGATGTCAGTGTCTGGGAGCTGCTCCAGGCCCGGCCTCAGTGGCATCACTGTCTGAGAGCCACTCCAGGTCCTAAGTGGCTCCCAGACACCACCACCAGGCTTGGAGGCCTTGAGCTGTGCCTGGTATGATAACAGGGAAGCCACTGCAGGCCCAGAGCAGGTGCCATAGCTGGTAAGGTAAGGTAAGAGGGCAGGAGAGAGACAGGGGAATAGTGAAAAGAAGGGGAGGGGGAAGAGAAAGGGGGATTTGTCAGAGAAAGGGAGCAGGGAGAAATAGGGGAGTAGGTTGACAGAGGAGGGGAGGAGGAGAAAGAAGGGGAAGATTGTCAGAGAAGGAGAAGAGGGAGAAATAGAGGGGTAGGTTGACAGAGAAGGGGAGGGGGAGAAAGAGGGGATAGGTTGACAGAAAAGATGAGGGGAGAGAAAGAGATGGAAGATTGTTAGACAAAGGGGGAAATGGAAGGAAGCAAAGGGGGGAAGGGATGCACCCTCCCCAGATGTTTCTTGCAGGTCCTCACATATCTCTATATCTAATTCCCAAGTGCCCCCCCGCGTGCAGATACTTATATCTGCACGGGGGGGCACTTGGAGGGCAGGGGGGGTTCTGCAGGTGGGGGGTAACCCCCCCGCTTGCAGAAAAATCCGAAATGTATCAAAAACTTTTCGTGGGATCTTTAAATCTCCCGAAAAGTAAAAGAGCGTCCCCTGCGCATGCGCGGGGAACGCTCTTGGAACGGCAGTGGCCCGGCGAGAGCCGCCGAGAGTCTCTGGGGGGGAAGGGGGCAAGCGGCGGGCCCGGCAAGAGGTGCCGAGGCCTGCCGGGAGTCTCTGGGGGGGGAAGGGGGCAAGCGGCGGGCCCGGCAAGAGGCGCCGAGGCCTGCCGGGAGTCTCTGGGGGGGAAGGGGGCGGAGGAAGGAGGAGCAGCTGTCAGCTTTCCCCCCTCGCAAATATTTTCCCCCCTTGTTTATATTCTAATTCCGAGAGGGTTTTTTTCTGTGTGGATGCTTATTTCTGCTGAAAGAGAGCTCACTTTCCCCCAGCAGCTTTTCCTACATAGTCAGGCCCCTTTCTCGGACTGCAGAAAAATCCAAAAACTTAAAAAAACTTCAGGGACTGTTGAATCCCCCCAAATACCTTTTGAAATGGCATCAGCTCCAGGTGTCAACTGTGAGGAGATTAGAATGTTCAGGGGAGGGGCAGGCTTCTAACTGTTTCTGTCAGTAAAACGCAGGGTTTTTACTGGCAGCAGCTCTACACATGCGCAGAGAAGGGACTTACAGGAGGTGTGGGAAAAGCTGCTGGGGCCGTGAGGGAAGTCGCCATGGCAATAACCATCCCTGCCGCTGCTAGGACTGCAACAGCAAGAACCATCCACACTGCCACTGGGAAGCTGGCCCTACCTCTGGTCAGCTGAAGACTGAGGAGGCAAAGCCTGCATCAGCCCCTCTCCCTCGCCAGAAACAGAAAGAAGTGGAGTTCTTTGAGAAGGGAGAGAGAGCAAGAGGGAGAAAGAATAGGGGATTGTCTGTTGAGGGGAGAGAAAGAAAAAGAACAGGAGACTGTTTGAGGGTTGCCTGAGGGAGGGGGTGAGAAAGAGGAAGAAATTGTGTGTGTGAGGGGGTAGAGAAATAGTGGAGAGAAAGAGGGGGCAGACAGAGGGTGGGAGAAAGAAGACAGCGTCTGAGAAGGGCAGGGGTAAGGGGGGTGAGACATACAAGGGGTGAGAAGAGAAAGGGGGTAAGAAAGGATTGCTAGAGACGGGGGTCAGGAGAAAGCTGACAAAGATTGGTAGATAAGGGGTGCATACAGAAAGACAGAGAAGGGAACTTTGACAACCAACGTGGGAGAGGGAAACAAAGGTGGGGGAATGCCCCCTCCCCGCAAATTCCTTGTGGGGACTGCTGGCAATGAAGACTATGGTAGGGCCACAACACATTATGCAACATTTTGTTGCAGGTCCCCTCTTGTCTATATACTAATAGCCAAGTTGCCCCCTCCGTGCAGATATCTAAATCCACACATCGGGGGCACTTGGGGGGCAGCGAGATTTTCCTGCACACTTGGGAGACTCCCCAGGTGTGCAGAAAAATCTGAAAAGTAAAGAGAGAGAGAGAGAGAGAGAGAGAGAGAGAATGCTTTGGCTGTTGGGGGGAGGCTCAGCAGGCCCAGTGGCTGTGAGCTGCTCAGGCCTCACCACCGCCGCTGCTGGGGGGGGGGGAGGAAGAAGGCGTGGTGGGCCTTGGGCCTTGCCACCACTGCTGGGGAGGGGTGGGTGGGAGAAGGCTTGGCGGGCCTTGCTGCCGCTGCTGGGGAGGGTGTGGGAGAAGGCTTGGTGGGCCTCAGGCCTTGCCACCACTGCTGCTAGCGATGGGGGGTGGAAGAAGGTTTGGCAGGCCTCGCTGCCGCTGCTGGGGAGGGGATGGGAGAAGGTTTGGTGGGTCGGTGGCTGGAAGCTGCTCAAACTCACCACCGCTGGTGCCGGCTCACCTGCTGCCACTTCCTCCTCCTGCAGAGCTCCTCCTGTTTCTGCAGGCCGGGAGCTGTGGGGAATATTCCCCTCCCCGTGAGTATCATGGGTCACCCTTCTTGTATATTCTAATAGTGAAATCAACCAGATCTGAGGATACTTAAATCTGATGACTGGAACTGTGAACAGACAAGACAGATCTTTCTACAAATCTGCAAAAAATGCCCTGGGTTTACAGAAAAAAGTCTGAATGTTGAATAAAATTCATTGAGGGTTTAAAAAACTCCAAATGATAAAAGGAACACCTGTAGTTTAAAAAAAAATGGAAGCCCTCAGTGACAGTGGCTAGGCAAGCACTGCATTCTAGGCCTGATTTCTGTGAGTCAAAGGCAGGAGGAGGGAGCAGGGCCCTTTCTAGGGCTTTTTTTGGCCTTAAAGGAAGGACTCATTGGGGCCAGGCCTGGCAGCAGCAACCACTGGGTGACTTGATACCACCTGACTGCATGGCTCACTGAGGCCTGGCTGCTTGCTATTGTTCAACAGCAGTCAACCCACTGAAATCAGTGTGTTGTAGGGGTTAGAGCTTCAAAGTAGGGGCTGGCAGACCCAGGTATAAATCATCCATCTGCCATGAAATCTCACTAGGTGATGTTGTGCCAGTCACATACTTTCAACCTAATCTTCTTCACAGGGTTGTCGTGAGGGTGAAAAGGAGGAGACCCCAACTGTGGAGAAAAGTAGGGTACAAATGAAGTAAGTAAATAATAAATATAGCTGAAGATGGGAGGCAGATAAAAGACAGGTTGATGAATGAGGAGAGAATGAGCCAGGGAAAGGGTAGAGGATATGGGGATTGCCAGGAGGAGGTAAGGGGGAAGTAATGTGGGGAGGGTGATATGGGGGAAAGTGATGTGCCCCCCACAAGACCTTGAGGGTTCCCTTCCATGTGAGTGGGTGTGGCCCAGTGTGCCATAGTTTTCCTAGGTAAAAGTTGCTGGGGGGAAGGAAAGCTGAAGACAGAGGGACAGATAAAGGTAAGTTCAGGGCCGTCTCCAGCTTTTATCTTTTTTTTGCACACTAGGCAAGGTACCTTCTGGTGCCCCCCCCGCCCCCCCGCCCCCCGCCCCCCCGCTTGGCCTTCTTCTTGGCTCTTTTTGCCATTCGTTTGCGGAACTGAGCTCCAGGTTGTTTTTTTTAAATCAGCCATACATTTATAAAATTACTTTAAGATCAGGAGAGATGAAAATTGGTGTGTGCTTCTAAACCGTGTCCTTCTAAGCCAGTTTGGTGCAGTGGTTAAGAGTGGTGGACTCTAATCTGAGAACCGGGTTTGATTCCCCACTCCTCCATATGCAGCCTTAGTCATTTTCTCATGAGGAATAGTTTGATCAATACGATCACCTGGTAACCACCATAAAGCACCTGCTGGAGCCACATATGGCTAAAAGAGTGGGTCAGTAAAGCAGAGGGTTGCAGCTTCATGTTCAGATACTCATGTGTCAGGTTAAAAGAAACTGAGCTCATTGACCCCAGAAACCTTCTCTATTTATCATGTTCAGGAGCTATGTAAAATTGCAACAGTTCAGAATATCCAGGCTTCAAAATACCGCATACATAACACCACTAAGAGTTTGTCAGAAAAGAGTTAAATATTAAAATAAATCCAAATAATAGGGCAGAAGAGATCTAAATGCCTTTGATCTGGGGGCAATCCAATAAGAACTGCAGCAGAAATTGAAACAAAACCTCAAAAAACATAGAAATAATTCTTGAATTAAAGAAAAGCATAGAAGAAGAAGAAGAAGAAGAGGACATTGGATTTATACCCTGCCCTTCACTACCTGAAGGAGTCTCAGAGTGGTTTACAATCCTTTTCCCTTCCTCACCCCTCAACAGACACCCTGTGAGGTAGGTGGGGCTGAGAGAGCTCTCTCAAGAACTGCTCTTGAGAGGACAGCTCTGAAAGAACTTGTAATTGACCCAGGTCACACCAGCAGCTGCATGTGGAAAAGTGGGGAATCAAACCTGGTTCTCCCAGATTGGAGTCTGTGCTCTTAACCACTACACCATAGTCCATAGATAACTAATAATAAACTTTCCCTCTGCTTGAGGAGAAAATAATGCCCCCTTGACTATAGGAATGCTGGCTGTTCACACAGTCGACTCTAGCTCAAGAAAGCTTATAAGAGTCCCCAATGTTACGCTTGTGGGCTCCATGCCACCTGCTGATACCTTTTCAGGTGCTCGCCAGGTGTTTTCAGAAAGTGGGGGGGCCATATGGGCCTTTCCCCTCAGCAAGACTTCTGATTGGCTGTTCAGATTTTTTAAAATGTTTTAGTAGCAGCTACCGCCACAACACAGAGATTGTCAATGTGTGACTGAAGGTAAGCAGCGGCAGCCATTTTGTGGCTGGCTCCACCTTCCACAGCAGCCATTTTGTAATGTGCCCACCATGCTGTGTCAGAATTCCAAAGGTGCCCACAGGCTCAGAAAGTCTGGGGTCTCCAGGTTTATACCATAATGAACCTGTTGGGGTGTATCCTGTTGAAGAATGGACAGCATGGAAGCAATTTACAGGGCCTGTTTAGTCTACTTCTCTTCTAGGGAACACTGTAATGTATGCTTTCAGAGCTGGCTGAATGCTTCCTTTCTCTTCTCCGAATGTAACTAAAAAATCTTGAAGGTCTGTACTGTTGGAAGGCCTATGGTTAGTTATGGCTTCTTGCAATCCTGGTCTTGCAGTAAACTATACAGAATGCAACTTGGTGGGACTGGTGTATTTCTTCAGCTTTACCACTGCCTTGCATTGAATCAGACATTTGGTCCACTGAGGTCACCATTGTCTACTTGACTGGCAGTGGCTCTCTAGGGCCTCAGGTGGAGGTCTTTCGCAGGACCTACTTCCTGGTCCTTTTAATTGGAGGAGCCAGGGATTAGGGCTGCCAGCCCCCAGGCCCTGGTGGGGGTTTCCCCAGTTTTTGGGGCTTCTGGCCAATGGGGAAAGCCCCACCCTCAAAGAGCAATGACGCTGTGCAACATCCCCAATACAATGATGTCACCCAGAAGTGATGTCATCACGTTGGGGGCATTGTGTGGTGGCACTCTGGTTTGAGGGCAAAACTCTACAGTTTGAAGCTGGTTTTACCATAGAGTTTTGCCCCAAAACTAGAGCATCGCCACCGATGGTGCTGACTCAGTGATATCAATTACGGGTGATGTCATCACATGAGGATGTCCCGGAACGACCCCAAATCCTGCCCCCCTGCTGGTGTGAAGAGGGGACCTGGCAACCCTGCTGGGGATTGAATCTGAGACCTTCTTTATGCAAAGCAGATGCTCTACAACTGAGCCACAGTTCCTCCCCTCTGATTCCATCCCACTCTTCACTATTTGTAAGGGCTGCCCTATCGTACAAACTGATCCCCCATGTGATAGGTGATTGGTTAAATTATCAACTTGTCTTATATTTTATAAGGCCTTTATAAAACCAACATTATTGAAACAAAGTAATTTGATAAATTATGGAGACCTGTTGGACAAGAAAGGTAACTTAAAAACAGAAAGGCAACTGAAAGAAGAATTAGTCTTTAAACTATCTTGGTGGGAGCTTACCCAACTACAATCTGGATATAATGAAGATAAGAAATTAGGATTTTGTGAAAATTTAAACGAATTAGACCTTATATGGTTAAATAATGGAGACAAACTAATTAAGAAAATATATAATTTATTGATTAATTTTGAAATGCAGGAAGAAACAATAAACCCAACAATGATAAATTGGATGAAGGATTTTGGCTATTCTATAGACACGGATATGTAATCCAAAACCTGGAGTTCATTAAAATATTTGAAAGTAGTAGGATATAAAGAGAACGTATATAAAATCTTTCACCGCTGGTATTGGACCCCCGACAGACTAAGTAAATGTTACAAAAATGTTCCGAATGTGTGTTGGCTATGCAGAACAAATGTGGGATCCTTTTACCATATGTGGTGGGTGTGTAATAAGATGCGTAAGTATTGGGAAATGATAGCTAAATGGATTGGTGAAATCTTTGATTTTGAAGTACCTCTGAAACCTGAAGTCTTTTTACTGAACATACTCCCTGAGAATTTGAGTAGTTTGGATCAGAAACTATTGGCCTACATCTTAACAGCGGCGCGAATCCTAAGAGCCAAAAACTGGAAAAAATCTACGTTACCGGGCAAGATGGACTTAATTTATAAACTACTGGACTGGGCTGAAATGGACAAGCTGAGCTATCTATGTAATATGGATAACAAAAGAGACCCAAAGCTCGTGTGGTCCAAATTATATCTTCATTTATAATGTCTATGTGCTCAACACTTGTCAAAAAGGAATTTGTTAACTGTGTTCTTGTAAAAATCAAAAATAAATTATTAAAAAAAAACAAAAAAAAACCTTGTCCATCCATCAGAATTCCATTATGTGTTTTGTTGACGTGGAAAAAAATAGCCATTCCCTAGCAGGCTTCATGGTGACCTTTGGGATGATTTGGAGTTGAAGCTGTGTTGTGTAAAACCGTTGTTCAGTGCTCTGCAAGCTTTTCCTTGCAAGCTTGATCTCCTAATTTCCTGACTCTTCCCAATGGTCATGCTGATGGCAATGGGTCGAATAGCATTTGGCACCCTGCGTTCAGCTCCTGGAGCCGCACTTAACACTGACGAGCTGGAAAGGATTCAGTTTTGCTCAGCGTGAGAATTTCACAACGCAACTCTGAGACAATTGCAAGTGATTTGCACATGGCAAATGACTTTCTGGCAGAGGAAGATGGATTGGCCCGGTGGGGAAGGCTGCCATCTGTAATGTAATGAACTTGGCTGCTAACCTGACTGTTTGTGCCACTACTTTGGTGATACTCCAGAAGCTAAGGGCACCACAGCACTGGTTAAAAAGTTGAAGAGAACAAGCTTGCATGATGTTGAAAATATGGCCTGTATAAAGGGGTGACCCTGACCTGAATACTCCAGGTTAGCCCAATCTCATCAGTTTTCAGAAGCTGAGCAGGACCAGCCATGGTTAGAACTTGGACGGGAGACTACCAAGGAAATCCAAAATTGCTACGCAGAGGCGGGTTATGGCAAGCCACCTCTGTTTGTCTCTTGCCTTGAAAACCCTACAGGGTCTCCATCAATTTAGTTGTGACTTGAGGGCACTTTCCACCATTTTCTACCACATAAACAGCTATGACCTGGATCTATGGACCTGTGATTTAGACATACATAGAGACAATCATTCTAACAGGCCATGCTGCATATTCAACTTCACTTGTATTCATATATAAGAGACTCAGATCCAGTCTTTGGCGCCAAGTCTTTGGATCCAGTCAATGAGGTTTGCCAACTTTTAAAAGGGTCCCTCCCGTTGTCCCTTTACAATCAGTTGGATCTGCAAACAATCATTTGACAATGTTATTTAACTACTGCTATGCGAAGCTCAGTGGTTAAGACGCTGAACTGCAGACCGGAAGATCGGCAGTGTGGCAGTTCGAGACCCGCGTGATGGAGTGAACTCCCGTCTCTGTCCCCAGCTCCTACCAACCTAGCAGTTTGAAAGCAAGAAATTGCAAGTAGATAAATAGGTACCACTTTGGTGGAAGGTAACAGCGTGCCGTGCACCTCGGCGTTTAGTCGTACCGACCACATGACCACGGAAATGTCTTTGGACAGCGCTGGCTCTTCGGCTTGGAAACAGAGATGAGCACTGTCTGCTAGAGTTGGATTCAACTGGCTTTCGAGCTAGGGAAACCTTGACCTTTACTTTATGCAAAGCTTCAGCCTCCCTTTTCCACTCATTAAACCTATATTAAAGGGACAAGACTCTTCTCCCTGCTCTCTGGTTGGCAACTTTCATCTCAGCAGGCCTGGGGGAGACCTCTGCTTCTTGGAGAGTAAGACAGACAACCCCGAACGTGATGAGGCCATGATCTCATTCGGACTTCTTTAACTGCCCTGCTGGGTGGCTAAGTGGAATGTGTAGCCATCCCCCCCCAGAGGCCTCTAGTATATTATCTTTTCTCGTATATACATAAAAAATGAACTCACTGTGGATCTTAATATTCATTTTTAGAGATGAAAGAGAACCCCCACGTCGACCAGACATGCCACTTAAGCTGTGGGGGCTTTCGTTTTCAGCACAGCAACTGTTCCCCCTGACCGCGTGGGACATGAAGCTGTTAGCTTGAAGCCTTCTCTCTTGTATCCTTAATTTGACACTCGCTGTTTGAAATGACTTTTAAAATAACTTGCGGGGAAGGCAGTGTTGATCAGTGCTGACCCTCCAGGGTTTGGATAATATATATTTTTTTATATTGAAAGTTTGGATGGATCAAAGATGCAGATGCCTCGACCAGTTGTTTGGCTTCCCGTGCTGTCCCCTCTCTTTTGAAGCGGTGGGGTTGCCAGAAGATTGGGCCCAATGGGAGAGCAGGACAGAGCAACACAATCGCAAAGGAAGAATGGCCCATGGGGTTGGATTGTTTGCTTTGCTTTGCACAGACGTGTCTTTTTATTGGCAGGATGCTTTCTTCTCTCGGGAGCGAGCTATTTTGTCTCTTTTGAAATCTGCATTTGCTCGGTCAATGTGAGGGCAGCTGAAGATTACACATTATTATGCCAAGGGAGGAGGATGCTGAGTGACCGTATCCGGATTCAGATCTGGAGGACACTTTCTCTAGCTCACGGTTTCCAGGGTCAACTGGAACCTGAAGTGCAGCAAGCAGAGGACACGGCTCTGTTTACCAGGCAAAAGCCAAACGCAGGCTGGGACAATCCAGGGACTTCCATAATGTCTGCCAATTGGAGAGAGTGATGTTGCACATATCTGTTCCTCGCTCTGCACCCATAAGCCCTCAGGACCTCATCCCAGACCTCAGGTAGCTAAGTCCAGGCCCAGCAAGGGTTGCCATCCCCCAGGTGAGCGGTGGAGTTCTCCTGGAATTACAACTGACCTCCAGAATCCAGAGATCAGCCCCCCTGGAGAAAAGGACAGCTTTGGATGGTGGACTTTATGGCATCTAGGGTTGCCAGGTCCCCTTGTCACTCTGGCCGGGGGGGGGGGTTAGGGGAGCATTCTGCAGGTAGGCAGGGGCTCGTGCAGGGAATGCTCTTGTATTTGGGCAAAACTCTATGTTTTTTTCGCCCTCAAACCATAGAGTGTGCCCAAATACCAGAGCGTCTCCACATGACGTCCTGATGTGATGATGTCACTTCCGGGTGATGTCGTCATGTTGGTGACATCGCATGGCAACGTTCCTGTTTAGGGGCAGGGTTTCCCCCACCGGCCAGCTGGCTCAGAGTGGGGAGAAGCCCCTGAAATCAGGGGATCTTCTGTCTGGACCTGGGGGCTGGCCAGCCTAATGGCATCACATCCCTGCTTAATCCCCCCCAACTCTACTCTCCCCAGGCTTTACCCTCAAATCTCCAGGAATTTCCCAGCTCAGAGTTTTCTGTTTCAAGACCAGGAGGCTGTGACATTGAGCGTGTCTACTGACACCCGCCTTCCTTGTTTGCAGGGTGGTCCAAGAGTCTATGCCTGGTTCGACTTTCAGCTGTGGCTCAGTGGCAGAGCATCTGCTTGGTACACAGAAGGTCCCAGATTCAATCCCCGGTATCTCCAGATAAGAGGTTCAGGTTGTAGGTAGTGTGAAAGACCCCTGCCTGAGACCTTAGAGAGCCACTGCCAGTCTGAATGGACTATACTGGCCTTGATGGACCAAGGGTCTGATTCAGTTTAAGGCAGCTTTGTGTTTTTCATGTGTTCATATCATTATAATCAGGGAACTTTTTTAGAGGTAGCAGCAGTCGTCAGAAAACAATGGTGTTGCCACGTCAGAGGCATGTATTTAAACTCAGGTGGCTAGTCTCCAGGTGGGGGCTGGAGATCTCTTGGAAATACAACTGATCTCTGGACTACACAAATCACTTATTTATTGATTTAAAACATTTATTCCACTTCTCCTTGAGAAAACGGTTGCTTTGGAAGCTGGAGTGCATGGCATTATACCCTAACAAGACTTTGGAGAGCCTTCCTAAGCCCCATTATACCTTCCCTAAACCCAACTGTCGCAGGCTCCACCCTCAAATCCCCAGGTATTTCCGAACCTGGAGTTGGCAACCCTGAATTTATATCCGTCATTCTTAGCATTGGTCCTCAGTACAGGAGCACTTCAGCCAGGGTCTATAATACATTGACACAGGGTATGTTAATCCATTTGAACTCTAGGGGGAGCTGTTCCAACTGCTTGCCTTGTTATGTCCTGTATGTGTTTTCGCTTTGCCTGTAAAGTAGCAACATCCCGAAGGTCTTCCAGCTGCTGGAACGCCCACAGTCAGTGACTGCCTCTTGTAGTCCTGTTGTCCCAGTAAACATTGCCGAATGTGACTCTGCCCATTGGGGAGTGACTTATTTCCTCAGCTGTGCTCTCAGCAGCACACACATGTCCGCCTTGGGACGGTAGTGTGAGTGTGTGTTGAGGTCTATTCTTTGTGGGGTTTTTTTTCTTTTGGTTTGTGAATGAAAGCCATGCAGACCCTGGCAACAGTGGGACACAGCTGTCTTTCCACCAAAATTAGGGTCTGGCCATATGTTTTCCTTTTAACCTCTGTTTATCTATTGCTGTCCGTGGATTCCGTGATTTATGGCAGAGCTGAACTTCGATGCTGTCATTTGTTTGCTGGTTGCGGCAGCTATTCCTTTGTGCTGCCCAGCAACATTACCTCTTTGTATTTACAGGTGTGTTTACACTACCCGAGCGGAACTTCAGGAAACTAGCAAGAGTTTCACATGTAATGTTTCATTTCCTGTTAAAATTGATGGTGAATCATAAACCCCCCCCAAAATACATGAAAGTGTTTCCCCGTTTCCTTTGGGCAATAGCAAACCAGTGAAATGGAAGACACATGCAGCACAATTAGGGATTTCAGATGTGAAGCTAGGGTTGCCAACCTTCAGGTGGTGGCTGGAGTTCTCCCAGTGTTATGGCTGATTTCCAGGTGACAGAGATCAGTTCATCTGGAGAAAACGGCTGCTTAGGATGGTGGACTCTATGGCATTGTACCCCAATGAAGTCCATCCCCTCCCCAAACCCTACCCTCCTCAGGCTCAACCCTCAAAATCTCCAGGTAGTCCCCAAACCAAAGCTGGCAACCGTATATAATGCTGGATTGTTCCAAGGCATTCTGTTGTTGATCTAAAAGACACCGTTCTTCTGCAAAGGAACTGGAGAATTCAGTGGCAAATTACTGTATTAGAATTCACTAGCAAGTTCAAAACAGGTCTTAACAGGGACCTGAGATTCTGCACTCATTATGGGTACTAATACCGTATGTTCCCCACCCTTTACGTTTGGAAACGAAGGTGGCATGGTATAGCCCAATCTCAGAAGCTAAGCAGGGTCAGTTCTTGGAAGGTAGACCACCAAGGGAGAGTCTGCAGAGGAAGGCAATGGCCAACCACCTCTGCTCCTCGTTTGCCTTGAAGGCCCCTTGCTGGAGTTGCCGTAAGTTGGTTACAACCAGGCGTCCGTTGGAGCGGGAGTGCACCGGAGCGCAGCTCCGGGAGTGAGGAGCCCAGGGGGCAGGCACATGACCAAGAGGGGCAGCGCCCCGGGGAAAGCCCTGCTAGGGTCTTTATTGTTTTTAATGTTTTGTTTTAATATTGATAATTTTATCATTGTTCCTTTTATGACTGTGTGCTGCTTTTCCAGAGACTTGCTCAAGGTGGCATATAAATTTTCTAAGTATACCATTTTTTATCTGGGCACATGGCACATAAGTACTGGAGAAATTTCATCAACACTTCAGCAGCTTCCACCTTATCAGTTTGGTGTAGTGGTCAGGAGTTGGACTCTAATCTGGGAGAACCGGGTTTGATTCCCCACTCCTCCACATGCAGCTGCTGGTGTGACCTTGGGCCAGTCACAAGTTCTCTCAGAGCTGTTCTCTCATGAGCAGTTCTCAAAAGACCTCTCTCAGCCCCACCTACCTCACAGGGTGTCTTGTTGTGGGGAAAGGAAGGGAAAGGGATGTGTGGTGCACATGTCCTGGGTATCTCAAGTCTACTTGAAACCTGGTGGTTTCAAGGGAGCAGGAAGAGAATGAGGGTGTGTTCTTTATGCTTATTTTTATTGCACAAAGTATTGGATAGGGAAGGGAATGGAGGAAGAGCAGGTCAGTTTCACTCACCTGTGGAGTGGAGCCTGAGGGGTGGGTGTTGCCTTCTGACACACTTCTGCTATGTTAGGGAGTGTGGCATATGCAAATGAGTTATGCTAATGAGTTATGCTAATGAGCTCCTGCACCTCTTTTTCTACGAAATGACCCCTGGTTACAACTCAACAGCACAGACGTAAGCATTGACATCAATTAGTTCAGCTATTCCACTGCAGTTTTCTATTGTATCTTGTCCATTCTGTGTTAGGTTTTATGTTCATCCTACTTTGCCTACCTAACAATAGTTGGCACTGGCCTTTAGCCACCAAGGAAACTGCTTACTCTTTTTATTGGATCTTATTTTAAGCTGCGCTCTCTTTAAAACGTCTCTCATTCCCTCTTTCTGTTGTAAATAATAAAAAAACAATCAACCTAACTGGATGTACACCTCAGCAGAAGACGGAGAACCCTGATGTCTTGAGCCTGTTATTGGTGGGTTTGGATTGCAATGGGTGGTTATAGGATAACTGGTTATAACTGTTAACCCTGTTGACAAGAGCAAGAGTCCAGCAGCACCTTAAAGACTAACGACATGTGTGGCAGGGGATGAGCTTTCGTGAATCACTGCTCACTTCTTCAGTGGAAGACATCCAACTGATATTTTCCTTAGCAGTTGAAATGCAAAGTGATGAAACAGCTGCTCTCCAGATGGCAGAGATCAGTTCCCCTGGAGAAAATGGTGGGCTCTGTGTCATACCCTGCTGAGGTGGTTCCCCCAAGACAGCCAGTGTGACGTAGCAGTTAGTGCTTCAGAGCACGGTCTTCCAGACCCAGGCTCTTCCTGTGGAAGCTGATTGGGTGATCTCAAACCACACACAGACTTTCAGCCTAACCCACCTCACAGGGTTGTTGTGCAAATCAAAAGGGGGAGAGGAGAATGATCTGAGCTCCTTTGGTCTCCACTGTGAAGAAAGACTGTACTTTTCCTAGGTAGAGGCTACAGGGAGGGGTAAAGAGATGGAAACCTGAAGTCAGAGGGACAGATAAAGGCAGGTTGATGGTTGGCTGGGAAGAAGGTAGGGTTGCCAACTCTAGATTGGAAAATTCCTGGATATTTGAGGGGTGGAGCCTGGAGATGGCGGGGTTTAAGGAGGGGTGGGTCCTCAGACAGGTATACTGCCTGTGGTCGTCATACCTCAAAAAAGATATTATAGCATTGGAAAAAGTACAGAAAAGGGCAACTAGAATGATAAAAGGGTTGGAACACTTTCCCTATGAAGAAAGGTTGAAGCACTTGGGGCTCTTTAGCTTGGAGAAATGACAGCTGAGGGGTGACATGATCAAGGTTTATAAGATTATGCATGGTAGAGATAAGAGCATAAGATAGAGCAGGTAGAGAAAGAAGTCCTTTTCTCCCTTTCTCACAATACAAGAACTCGGGGGCACTCCATGAGCAGTCGGGTTAGAACAGATAAAAGGAAGTACTTCTTCACCCAAAGAGTGATTAACACGTGGAATTCACTGCCACAGGAGGTGGTGGCGGCTACAAGCATGGACGGCTTCAAGAGGGAATTAGATAAACATACGGAGCAGAGGTCCATTAGTGGCTCTTAGACACAAGGTATAGATAGGAACTCTTAGTCTGGGACAAGTGATGCTCTGTATTCTTGGTGCTTGACAGGGGGGCAACAGTGGGAGGGCTTCTAGTGTCCTGGCCCCACTGGTGGATGCCCTGATGGCACCTGGTGTTTTTGGCTACTGTGCGACAGAGTGTTGGACTGGATGGGCCATTGGCCTGATCCAACATTGGCTTCTCTTATGTTCTTATGTTAACCCATGAAGCTGCCTTATACTGAATTACACCCTTGATCCATCAAGGCCAGAATTGTCTACTCAGGGTGCATTCAGATGGGCAGCTAATCCCGCCATTGGCCCAGCTCTAATTTGATCCCAATCTTTTTTATCCAGTGTTGCACGACCAGACAGCTCCCCTGTGAATCCCTTACCGCAAGCGGAGTCCGCGGTGGGTGGATTGTCTAGATGGCGTCCACCTAAAGGAGCCGCACGATCAGGGTTTTTTAAAAAAATCTGCGCATGCACATATGTACCTCACCGTCTACTTGTTTTTCCGCGCATGCGCGGACTTGAATGTTAAAAGCATAGCCAGTGGTACTTTCCTTTAGGTACTGTTTCAGTTAACAAAGTTCGTAAGTTTCATGGGTCCTTCAGAAACATTAATTGTCCAGAATGTTTGACTGGAGCTCTGCGACTGTCGCATGTTTACGTGTTTATGCACAAACTGCTAAGAATTTTTTTAAATGGTGGCCGTTTGGGATGGTTTGGAGTCAGACCATCCCAACAGGATGATTGCGCACTGAAACAACCAGATGGGGGAAAGTCCGCCATTGGCCTGTTGGCAAGCTTTAGACCGGACTTTCACCGGTATCTTTAAAGTATGGCTCCCTGGTGGGGATCGACGGGCTGATTGTGGAAGTGGCACGTTCCCCAGATGTCACTGTCTGGACGTGCCCTTTAAATCCGGCAGGCACTCATGCCTGGGTCGGATCTAAAGAGCCATCTGATTGCGACCTCAGACTGGCAGTGACTCTCCTGGGTTTCAGGCAAAAACGGTCTTTCACATCAACTTTTATCTGATCCTTTTAGCTGGAGGTACTGGGACTGAAGCTTGAACCTTCTACATGCCAAGCAGATACTCAACCACTGAGCCACAGCCCCTATCTGAAGTGGATTCGAATGGACTTTGGAAGGGGCCGTGGCTCAGTGGTAAAGCATCTGCTTGTTACGTAGAAGGTCCCAAGTTCAGCCCCCAGCATCTCCAGTTGAAAAGTCCAGCTGATGTGAAAAACCTCCATCTGAGACCCTGGAGAACTGCTGCTGACAAGAGAAGACCAGGGACCCCCAACCTTTCTGATCTTGCAGGAATCTTTGGAATTCTGACACAGGATGCAGCTACAAAATGGCTGCCACAAAATGGCTGCTGTAGGAGGCTCCTTATCTTCAGTCACACAGTGAAGATCTCTTGTGCTGTGGAGGCAGCTGCTGCCAAATGCAACCTTTTTGAAAATCTGTGCAGCCGTTCAGAATTCATGCTAGGAAAAAGGTCCATATGGCCCTGCGCACTTTCTAAAAGCCCTTGGCAAGGACAAGAAAAGGTATTGGTGGATGCTGTGGTGGCCACAAGCTCCACATCTGGGACCTGTGGAGCTGACAATAGTGACCTTGACAGACAAGTGGTCTGATTCAGTGTAAGGCAGCTCCATGGGTTCATGTGTTCAACTCTGGGACTCATGTCGTCTTGAGCACGCATTTTATTTTCCTCTCTGGGAATGTTTTGTGATGGAGACTCGGGCCAATCTAGTGTCCTCCAGGTAATCGGTTGTGAAAGATGCCTTCCTGTGATCCTTCCCTTTCTTCCTCCTCCTCGCCAGTGCTTCTGTTCGGTGCCTGCTCATTAGAGCAATCAAATGTTCCGCTGTTTCCGAAAGACATAATGAGAAGTGAACAGTCTGGCTTGTTAGATGCTCCCCTCCGTGCGCTTGTGCCTGCTCTAGGCAGGTGGAGAAAGGTACGTGCGGGAGGAGAGCTCCCAAAATAACAGCCCCGTTGCTCTGTTTGTCCCACCCATGTCCCTGTCAATTGACACTGTTTCCCCAAAAAGCTGCTGGGTTGGGGTTTTTTTTTGCATACTTTCATGTATGCTGTAGACTGTTCTATAACTCAGAGTGCTGGAGAGGGGTTTTTTGGGGGGGGAGGGAGAGTATTCTAAGCCCCTTTTGCTGAATCCCAAGGCAAAAAAAAAAAAAAGCACGTGAAAGAAAGAATTCAGGGACAGCACCTTGTTATAGCCTGTCTCTTTGCAAACAGGCCTCCTCTCCGATTCTTGCTGCTAATTCAGACTGGAAATCTGTCAAGAGGAATTTCCAAGCCAAGGTTTGAAATGTCAGCAAGTGTCAAACAATGCAGGGGAGCTGCCCTGTTCTAAAATCGCCTGGGAAGGGAGGGAAGTGGGAGGGGGAGGAGAGAGAGAGAGAGAGAGAGCATATTTCCCCTCGCTGCAAGAAACCAGTAAGGGCTTATTTTTGTTCTGTGCTTTGGCCTCCACTCCCGTTAGACGGATTATTAGTTGACAAAAGGCCGGACGCGCTGTGGCTTGTACAAAGTCAGACGTTGCTGGAAAGGGGCCAGAATCATCCAAAAGCAGTGTCCATAAAGTATGCATTCTGTCTCCCTCCCCGCCCCTGAAATCTCCCACTGCGACGACTCCTAGAGATCTGGCGCAGCGGCAGACGAGAGCAAAGACAGGCAGATGGTGTGCAGCGTACTTGGGAAGCTGTCTATTTTAGTTACCTCTTCAAAATGATGCTCGGAACTGTCAGGAACAGCAAGACTTGAACGCTCACCAAGGCGGGATGGGTCTGTGAGCGGCTTTCCAGAGAGCAGCGTGTGGCTGTGAGCCTAGCTCAGCAGAAGCATGCAGAAAGACAGTGCTTGTTGATAACGGGGCCTTCGTTTCTGGGCCCTGTGCCTCCACTTCATTGGGTTAGGCTCCTCCTGATTTTTAGAGTGTTGCAAAAACATTTCAAACATTGCCTTTCTGAAGTCAAAGGAAGTCTGTGTGTATGGATGCCAACTTCCAGGTGGTTATAGAAAAGTATATGACACCATAGGCATCAACTTCAGGGGGGCTGGGGAGCTGGAGCCCCCCCAACTTTTCCAGGACATGCTGAGCCTCCCCCGGAGGCAATGGCCTGTAATGTCTCTGGCCCAGCCCCAGCCCCCCCAGGGGAAATTGGAAAGTCTACACCCTTGTATGACACTGTGTATAATAGATGCATGCTTAAGGTAGATCGATTTTGTTCATCCACCTTAAGCATATATTTATTATACTTTAAGCACACATCTATTATACACAGTGTCATATACTTTTCTATATCTTCCTAACACTGTGACCCTCAGTTTTTGTATTAAATTCCAGGTGGTGGCAACCCTACACACAGATCTCCTGAGATCAGAACTGACCTCCAGGCGATAGAGATCAGTTCACCTGGAGAAAATGGCCGCTTTGGAAGGTGGACTCTATGGGTTGAAGTGTCTCCCGTCCTCAAAACTGGTCCTCCTTAGGCTCCACTCCCAAAATCTCCAGGTGTTTCCCAACCTGGGGCTGGCAACACTAAATGTGTGTGTATTGCAGCCAACTCATGGCAAATCGCAGTCAACTTATGGCAACCCCTCATGGGGTTTTCAAGGCAAGAGACGTCCAGAGGTGTTTGCCTTTGCCTTCCTCTGCATAGCAACCCTGGACTTCCTTGGTGTCTCCCATCCAAATACTAGCCAGGCTGACTCTGCTTAGCTTTCAAGATCTGACAAGATCAGGCTAGCCCGGGCCACCTAGTTCAGGACAAAGGAGGTCTACTTTATTTTTGTTCTGCCCTTCCTCCAAGGAGCTTGGGGTGCCATATGTGGTTACCTTTCCCTTAAAAGCCTAATGATGTAGGCAGGGCTGAATGAAAGGCCTGTAATCTTCCAATAAATGGACATCCAACAAAATGTTTGAATGATCTGCATACAACTCCTCTGGTAGTGGGACAAATTTCATAAGAGAAAATTTGAACTCAGGGCTCCTGTGTTTTACTTCCAAAGTCTATTGAATTGCCCTTTGTCCTTAAAGGACTGCCACCTCCCATAATGAGCAGCCCACCAGCCAAGATCTTCCTCAGAAGCAGGGGTCCGTTGGAGCAGCAGCACACAGGAGCGCAGCTCTGGGAGTGAGGAGCCCAGGGGGCAGGCACATGACCAAGCCCTGCCCCCTCCTCAGCTTCCCTGAGCAGTGCAGAGGGGCAGCGCCCCGGGGAAAGCCCTGCTAGGGTCTTTATTGTTTTTAATGTTTTGTTTTAATATTGATAATTTTAGCATTGTTCCTTTTATGACTGTGTGCTGCTTTTCCAGAGATTTGCTCAAGGTGGCATATAAATTTTCTAAGTATACCATTTTTTATCTGGGCACATGGCACATAAGTACTGGAGAAATTTCACCAACCCTTCAGCAGCTTCCACTTCATCAGTTTGCTGTAGTGGTCAGGAGTCGGACTCTAATCTGGGAGAACCGGATTTGATTCCCCATTGCTGGTGTGACCTTGGGCCAGCCACAAGTTCTCTCAGAGCTGTTCTCTCATGAGCAGTTCTCAAAAGACCTCTCTCAGCCCCACCTACCTCACAGGGTGTCTTGTTGTGGGGAGGGGAAGGGAAAGGGATGGGTGGTGCACATGTCTTGGGTATCTCAAGTCTACTTGAAACCTGGTGGTTTCAAGGGAGCAGGAAGAGAATGAGGGTGTGTTCTTTACACTTATTTTTATTGCCCAAAGTATTGGATGGGGAAGGGAATGGAGGAAGAGCAGGTCAGTTTCACTCACCTGTGGAGTGGAGCCTGAGGGGTGGGTGTTGCCTTCTGACACACTTCCGGTATGTTAGGGGGTGTGGCATGTGCAAATGAGTTATGCTAATGAGCTCCTGCACCTCTTTTTCTACGAAATGACCCCTGCTCAGAAGCCCTGCTTTCCTTAGATGTGAGGTTGGGTGGTGACCAGAGAATGGGCTTTTCTAGTGGTGGCACCTCACCTGTGGAATGGCCTCTCCTTTAAGGCTCATCTGGCACCTACCCTACCCTTTAGGTACCAGGTTAAAATGTTTCTTTGTACCCAGTCTTTTATTTCAGGGGTTGTGCCACTCTAGCAGATTCTAGTAAGACAGTTAGTAAAACAGAGCAATAAATAGTTCTGTTTCTTTAAACTTGAGATTTCTGGGAGATATAGTTTAGGTACCTTTGTAGGTCACATGTTCTACGTTAGCTCATTCTATTGGCTCAAGTTTAGAAGCGCAAAATAGGGTTATTGCCCTCTTCCGGGCCTTTTGTTAGAAATCTCCAGTAGCCACAAGACATACAGAAAATCACTGCTAAGTCACACAAATGGACCCTTAACACTGAAGATGGACATTCTCTTGCATTCCCAGCTGGATCATAAGTCTGTGAGCTTTTAATGCATGAGGGATTCAATAAAGTGTTTTGAGCTTTAAAGCGGACTTGTGAGTTGAACGCTTACTGGGGAATAAGGCTGCGCCATCCGGCAAGCCTTTGATCCAGGATAGGCGTTAGGGGTTGATCTTTCAACATTTTTATGGTTTCCTTCTAGCCTGAACTGTTTGATGTAACTCCTTGTAAGCTGCTCAGCGTTTGATGGTGTTTTAATGCTTTCTCTGGGTTTTTAATTCTTAGCATCATAGGTTTTAGGAGGGAAGACAGCATGGTGCAGCCAGATATTATCAGACCGCAGAAGCTAAGCAGGGTTGGTACTTGGATGGGAGACCACCAAGGCAGACACTGCAAAGGAAGGCAATGGCCAACCACCTCTGCTTAATCATTTGCCTTGAAAGCCTCTTGCTAGGGTTGCCATAAGTTGGTTGCGACTTGCTGGCACATATGTATGTTTTATGTTTTGAATGTTTTATTTTGCAAGCGACCTTGAGTAGGTTCTCCAGAGGGGTGGCAGAAAAATGTTCCAAGTTAATCACTGAACAAAACCTAGTTTGTGCATATATCTGATTTCCGCACCATACTTTCTCCATTCAGACATGCATAGGGTTGCCACATCATATCTGGCTGCTGGTGGAGGAGTCCAGTCCTGCTGTGGGAGTCTTCTGGTGCACGCACAAAGCTCGTACTCCATGCTGACATCACCTGGAGGTGACATCATCACGCTGGGCACATCAGGTGGAATGCTCTGGCATTGGGCAAAAACTCTATGGCCACCATAGAGTTTTTGCCCAAATGCTAGAGCATCCCCCAGGCAACATGCCCGGCGTGATGACTCCGCCTCAGGGTGATGTCATCACACCAGGCACGTTGAATGGGATGAGGCTCTTCGAGGGCAGGGCTCCCCATTGGCCAGCTGGCTTTTGGCAGATTGGGGCCCCCAAAATCAGGGGAACCCCCGTCCCCATCAGGGGGATGGCAACCCTACACATGCACCCAAGAAGAGGATCTGAGAGACCCCATGATTGCGGCAGTCATCCGAATGCCCCACCCTTCTGGGAAGCCGTGAATAAAGAAGCAAAATAGTGTCTGGTGAGATTTTTGTTTTCTTTCTCTACCCCAGCAAGGCAGTTATGTGGTTAATGTGAAATAAAGAATGTTCTTTCTTTCCCAGTTTCAAGGTATTTGCAGCGTGAAAAGCAGAACTGTTCAAGAGGTGAAGATATTTGCTGTTAATGTGCGGCAAAATTAATGTTGTTATTTGGGTTCATCTGAATCATTTTCCGAGGTGGAGGTGGTGGGGAGCATCTCACAGATCCAGTCTCCCGTCCAGCCTTCACCTTCCTTGACTTTCTGTATTATTCACAGCTAGTCTGTTTTCCTCTATAGGCCTGCATATTTTGAAGAGTCTTGCAGTACAAGAGATAATGGAAGAGTTGGGGGTCAGGGTAGGATGAAAACTGCAAGGATGTGGTGGTGGGGGGGAGGAGATATACCTATTTACAAGGTCAAAGCCAGCTTTGGAAAATCTGATCGAGCGTTTACTAGGCTAGGGTGTTTTTGAGTTATGAGGGTCCCACTGATACAGTGTTTGTTGAAATGTAACATTTTGGTTGATTCTCATAGTTAAAGTAACCTGGTCCCTCCCCCCCTCCGGGCTAACCTCAGTGGGGAAAGGTACAGGGGGAAGGTCACAGATAGGGTTCCCAGCCGCCAGGTGGTGGAGGGAGATCTCCTGGAATTACAACTGGTCTCTGGGTAAAAAAGATCAGTTCCCCGGGAGAAAATGGCTGCTTTGGAAGGTGGGCTCTATGGCATTATGCCCCATTGAGGTTTATCCCCTCCCCGTACCCTGCCCTTTCTAGGCTCCCCCCTGCCCAAATCTCCAGGTCTTTCACAGTCCAGGGTAGGGAATGCTCCCTTCTCTTGCTGCTGCTCCAAATTCTGCCCCCATGACTGCATGTCAGTGTTCAAACAACAACAACATCACAGAGTCACAGAGTCAAAGAGCTGGAAGGGATCTCCAGGGTCATCTAGTCCAAACTCCGGCACAATGCAGGAAATTCACAAATACCTCCCCCACATAACCCCAGTGACTGCTGTTCCATGCCCAGAAGATGACAAAAAAACCCTCCAGGATTGCTGGCCAAACTGGCCTGGAGAAAATCGCTTCCTGACCGGCAGGAAAAGCGGCAGTCAGCATTTCTGAAAAGTACTGGAGTCTGGCGGCCGGTGGAGTGAGTTTCAGCATGACCAAGTTTATTGTCGGTCAGGAACAAGCATACTTGAGGTGGCCTGGGGGACAGCTTATATGCACAGAAAAGCCTTGCCCCCGTCCACACCCACACTGCGGGATAGGTTAATCTTCCCATCAGAGATTACATTGGTTCATTTGAATATGCTAAGCCCCTGATAGGTGGATCTTTAGGAGCTTGGGTGCTATTGTTCTTTTACCTCAAGCTTGTACCTTTTCCAGGCTGTGTGGTCAGACTGCATGGCCGGTGCCATTACATGTTTGGTCACATCAAAGAATCATACAAGTGTACACGTAGAGAATCGCAGCCTGGTTGTCTGTGGAATTGCGTCCAAGACAGAACAATTTCCCTGGGCATCTAGCCTCGGTTTGAAAACCTCCAAAGAAAGGGAGCCCACCACCTCCTGAGGAAGCCTGTTCCACTGAGGAACCACTCTGTCAGGAAGTTCTTCCTCATGTTTAGCCAAAAACTCATTTGATTTAATTTCAACCCATTGTTTCTGGTCCAACTTTCTTGGGCAACAGAAAACAACTCTGCACCATCCTCTATATGACAGCCCTTCAAGTATTTGAAGAAGGTTATCATATCACCGCTCAGTCATCTCCAGGCTAAGCATACTCCTTCAGCCATTCCCCAGAGGACTTGGACTCCAGACCCCTAAGCATCTTCGCTGCCCCCTCTGGACATGTTCCAGCTTCCCTATGTCCTTTTTAAATTGTGGTGCCCAAAACTAAACACAATACTCTAGCTGAGGTCTAACCAGAGCAAGTAAAGCGATACCAATACTTTGCATGATCTGGGCACTATACTTTTGTTGATACAGCCCAAAATGGCATTTGCCTTTTTAGCTGCTGCATCACACTGTTGACTCATGTTCAGTGTATGGTCTACTAAGACCCCTAGATCCTTTTCACGCATACTACTGCCAAGACATGTCTCCCCCATCCTATAATTATGCATTTGATTTTTCCTACCTAAATGCAGAACTTTATATTTATCCCCGTTAAAATTCATTTTATTTGTTTTAGCCCGGGTTTCCAGCCTGTATCCTCATCATCCTGTATCCTGACTCTGTCTTCTACCATATTTGCTACCCCTCCCAATATAGTATCATCTGCAAATTTAATAAGCATTCCCTCTATCCCTTCATCCAAATCATAAAAACGTTGAACAAAACAGGTCTCAGGACAGATCTCTGAGGCACTCCACTTGTCACTCCTTTCCAAGCGTATGAGGAACCATTCACAAGCAGTCTTTGGATGTGATCAGATCTGCTTTGGGTCTCCTGTTGTTATGTCCTAATGGTGACCGCGCACGCGGTCAGAGAAATGTACGTGGCCGGGCTGGCTACCGGAGCTTCACTCCGGGAGACAATAGCCCAAGCAGATTGTAAATCAGACCAATCGACCGCCCAAGATCCACCAGGAGACCTATGCCGTAGGGTCACCTGTAATTAGCCCTATCAGGGAGATTGGGCAAGGCTGGGGGTGTGGTTTAGACAGACATTTACGCAGACCCCTGAGCCTCTTTCTCCAGCCGTGATTTGTATCATCAATAAACTTATGAGCTGATTTCACTGCAACGCGTCTCTGGACCCAGTAATTTAGACCTGTGTAATGGGTAGTTTGGCCTTGGAAGGAAGGCATTTTGGCCTTGGAAGGAAATTGCAGAAAGGTGGCAATCCAATTTTTTTTGGGGGGGGGGGGCCCTCTCCATCCCCTCAACTCTCCCCCAGCCAGGTTATAGAAAACCTTGCCTCTTCTTGGAAAAGGAAAATACACAGGGGAGTTTGTTTTCCTTAACAATGTAAATGAAACCAAAGGTGTTTCCCAGATTCCTCTTTTGGAACAGATGAACTCTTGCCTGGATTAAAGGTGGGCAGGGCTCATTTCATAGCAGGAGCTGCTCTGCATATTAGGCCACACAGCCCTGATGTAGCCAATCCTCCAAGAGCTTACAGTAGCCCCTGTAAGAAGAGCTCTGTAAGCTCTTGGAGGATTGGCTACATTAGGGGTGTGTGGCCTAATATGCAAAGGAGCTTCTGCTACAAAATGAGCCCTGAAGGGAAACTACTTAGAAACCCGTAAAGTACTGGGTTCAGAGACTCATTGAGTGATCAAAGCTCAGAGTTTATTAGAAGGCTGGAAGAAGGCTACAGAGCCGGACACGCAGGTCCACTTATATTCCCGTTCTTGGCCTCACCCATGCACAAACCCAACACCCGTGATTGGTTATGTACAATGCCCTAGTCACCTATAGGACTATCTACGGATGTGGGCTTCCCCATTGGTCCCCGACTAGGATCCTCTGGGTCTATTGTCCTGGGAGCGAAGCTTGACTGCTTTGTCTGGCCACGTGTATGTGGTGGCTTAACGGTTGGAACATAACAAAACCTTTTCCAAATCTACCTCTTTCTGGGGGTGGAGGAGCCCCACTTCTGTTTTGAAAGGCCTGTTTTCCCCCTTCTTCCAGGAGAAACATAACGTTTCCCAGAACACACCCTTCTGGGAAAAAAAAAGAATGAAATTTGAGGCCCCTAGCACAGAATTTGCTTTGTTCATGGTTGTCATGAGGCCACAACGATGAGTTTGGAAGACCTGAGCAAGGCTTTTAATGATAGGATGTTTTGGAGGACATTAATTAATAGGCTTGCCATAAGTCAGAACCAACTTTTAAATACACACACACACACAGGGGTCATTTCGAGCAGGAGCTTGGGGGAGCTCAGCTCCGGGAGTTGGTGCCAGCCCCCCCTTGCTTGTGTCATGGCTGCAGCAAAATGACCCCGCCCCCTGTAAAGGTCCTTGTTCCTCTGACCAGCCTTCTGAAGGCTTCAGCCACCACTGAGGCTATCCTCCCAGAATAGTGGTATTTCTGAGGCTTGGATTAGTAGCTGTCTTCTTTCTTTCTCTCTCTCTCTCTCTCTCTCTCTCTCTCTCTTTCTCTCTCTCCCTCTCTCCCTCTCCTTCCTTCCTTCCTTCCTCTCTCCCTCTCCTTCCTTCCTCTCTCCCTCTCCTTCCTTCCTTCCTTCCTTCCTTCCTTCCTTCCTTCCAACATACTTCTGGTGATGTCAGGTGGTGTAGCATATACAAATAAGTTATGCTAATGAGCTCCTGCACCTCTTTTTCTACGAAATAACCCCTGCGCACGCACACACACACACACACACTTTATTAAAATATAAGACTCTAGATTAACAGATAACAAACAACAGTAATATAGTGATATGCAGATTGATCAGAGATTATAATATATAGTGGATAATCTCTAGGAAAAATACATAATATTAACAGAAGGAGTACGATTTCAACACTGTTCTATATAATATATAAAACATACATATAATACACAAAACAAGGTGATTAGGAGAAGGAGGAAAGACGGCGAAAAGCAGAGGTAGCTATTCTAAAATGTCAAGATACGATCAGGTAAGTCGCTCCAGAAATTGCTTAATAATGGGTACCATTTCTCTATTAAATCTGTTTGATTTGTGCTATTTTCGTGGCTCAGTAAGTTTAATGTGTGATACTCCCGAAGTTTGGTACACCATTGTTGTATGCTAGGGAGGGATTCTTTTTTCCAACATGAAGCTATAAGAGCTTTGGCAACCAAGCAACTTGAGGGCACTTAACACACACACACACACACACACACACACACACACACACACACACACACACCCCTTGATCCCATGATCTTGTTCCTGGTGAGTCACCACCAGTTCAGACTCCATTAATGTCTATGTAAACTTCGACGAATCTCATTTACTATGTGGTTTTCCAGATACAAACTCCATGGAAGGGGTGAGACTGGCCTCCAGGTAATCCAGAAATAAAACCGTGCCTCAGGTATCCAAGTCTTTGGGAATCACTGGCTTTGCTTGTCAATGTGAAAATCATGCATTCTTCTGTACTGCACAGATTTTACAACAGAAGCCGTGGCTCATAAACATTTTACATTTTTTTAAAGCTCTGCACCAAGGGAGGGGGGAAGAAAAGAACCTATGTTCTTTCCCAAGAAATATTCCAAAAATAGATGATGGGAATCAGTACAATATATGCTAACCTGTACATGGATTACTGTGATGGAAATGCTATGGTTTTGTATCGGGAAGAGAGGCATGGTCATTTACAGAAAAACTGACTGCTAGTGGGCTCTGAGGATGAGCTGATGTTTCTAATGCTATCTGAAAGATGGTTTTTAATAGGTGGTGTTGGTGGAAAATGCCATCAAGTCGCAGCCGGCTTATGGAAACCCTGTAGGGTTTTCATGGCAAGAGACTTCAGAGGTGGCTTGCCATAGCCAGCCTCTGCATAGCAAGCCTCTGGACTTCCTTGGTGGTTTCCCATCCAAACACTAGCCAGAGCTGACCATGCTTAGTTTCCAAGATCTGATGAGATCAGGCTAGCCTGGGCCATCCAAATCAGGGTAAATACTGCTACTCAGGGGTCATTTCATAGAAAAAAAGGTGCAGGAGGTCATTAGCATAACTCATTTGCATAACTCATGTGCATATGCCACACCCCCTAACATACCGGAAGTGTGTCAGAAGGCAACACCCACCCCTCAGGCTCCACTCCACAGGTGAGTGAAACTGACCTGCTCTTCCTCCATTCCCTTCCCCATCCAATACTTTGTGCAGTAAAAATAAGTGTAAAGAACACACCCTCATTCTCTTCCTGCTCCCTTGAAACCACCAGGTTTCAAGTAGACTTGAGATACCCAGGACATGTGCACCACCCATCCCTTTCCCTTCCCTTCCCCACAACAAGACACCCTGTGAGGTAGGTGGGGCTGAGAGAGGTCTTTTGAGAATTGCTCATGAGAGAACAGCTCTGAGAGAACTTGTGAATGGCCCAAGGTCACACCAGCAGCTGCATGAGGAGGAGTGGGGGATCAAACCCGGTTCTCCCAGATTAGAGTCTGACTCCTGACCACTACACCAAACTGATGGGGTGGAAGCTGCTGAAGGGTTGGTGAAATTTCTCCAGTTCTTATGTGCCATGTGCCCAGATAAAAAATGGTATACGTAGAAAATTTATATGCCACCTTGAGCAAGTCTCTGGAAAAGCAGCACACAGTCATAAAAGGAACAATGATAAAATTATCAATATTAAAACAAAACATTAAAAACAATAAAATCCTAGCAGGGCTTTCCCCGGGGCGCTGCGCCTCTGCACTGCTCGGGGAAGCCGAGGCGGGGGCGGGGCTTGGTCATGTGCTCGCCCCCTGGGCTCCTCACTCCCGGAGCTGCGCTCCTGTGCGCTCCCGCTCCAATGGACCCCTGCTGCTACTAGCAATGGAACTAACTGGATACTGAGACCCTGGTATTGTCTATGTATGTGGCAAGACAGAAATGCCAGCAGTTGAGATGTGGCTAGTGAAGGATGCAGAGGGAGAGTAGGCCACATTAGCTCAGTGCAAACAAATTTCCACATAGAATCCATAGATATTTCTACCCAAGTAGTCCAAGAAGATGAGATATATGGATTTGAATGTTGCTCGTTTGAAGTCATTTCAAGATAACTTCAAACGATCTCAGAATTATTCTTATAAAGCTGATACTTGTAACCTTATAAATACCCAGTTTGGATATTTGTCTACCATTGAGTCTCGGCTGAGGAAAAGTCTCATGACTTGAAATGAAATCTGGATATCTCGTCCTCTTTGGACTCCTTGGATAGAAATCTCTATGGATTCTATGCGGAAATTTGTTTGTACTGAACTTACATGCTTTTTCCATTTGGTCTGGACTTGTATGGTTTCCCATTTTAGTAACTAAAATCTGTAATTTTCATATGTAAAACCTTCTGATTAGTGAATGTGTTAAAAAGAAAGAACATAAGAACATAAGAAAAGCCAATGTTGGTTCAGGCCAATGGCCCATCCAGTCCAACACTCTGTTACACAGTGGCCAAAAACACCAAGTGCCCACAGAAGGTCCAGCAGTGGGGGCAGGAAGCCCTCCCACTGTTGCCCCCCCCACCAAGCACCAAAAAATACAGAGCATCACTTGCCCCTGACTGAGAGTTCCTATCTATACTTTGTGGCTAATAGCCACTGATGGACTTCTGCTCCATATGTTTATCTAATTTCCTCTTGAAGCCATCCATGCTTGTAGCCGCCGCCACCGCCTGTGGCAGTGAATTCCACGTGTTAATCACTCTTTGGGTGAAGAAATACTTCCTTTTATCTGTTCTAACCCGACTGCTCAGTGATTTCATGGAGTGCCCACGAGTTCTTGTACTGTGAGAAAAGGAGAAAAGGACTTCTTTCTCTACCTGCTCTATCCCATGCATAATCTTATAAACCTTGATCATATCACCCTTCAGCTGTCGTTTCTCCAAGCTAAAGAGCCCCAAGAAAGAATATTATATGAAAAATAAGGAACATACCTTGTCTGATGACTTTATTTTTTGTGCACCTTATCGCAGCTTCTTCTTTTCAGTGGGCTGTGTTTCATTGGCTGTGATTCCTCTGTCTTGGTTTATGAGGGAGGGTAGGCAGCATGGTGTAGCCTCATCTTGCCAAATCTCAGAAGCTAAGCAGAGTCTGTACTTGGATGGGAGACCACCAAGCAAGAGTCTGCAGAGGAAGGGCCATGGCGAACCACCTCTGCTTCTCACTTACCTAGAATGCCCCTTGCTGGGATTGCCATAAATTGGTTGCAGCTTGACAGCACTTATGTACATAAATGATAATAATAATCTGCAGAAGATTATTTTTTGAATTGAGTGTTCCAAGGGTACGTGCCTTGCTTTCGTGCAAACAGATATTGCTTGACAAACTGGCTCCGGTTTGTCTCCGACCCCGTCAATGTGTAACTGTAAATAAATATATCGCATAATTCTTACAAGTTTTGATGACTTTCCCCTTCTGAAGAATCTGATCTCATAGCAGTCACCCATGGAAAGCTTGACCTATGAAAAATACAGAGCTACAAACCTGTAGGGGAGATGATTGGACAGGTGATAAGCATTTTGGACATATGGAATACGGGAAGCTGCCTTATACTGAATCAGACCCTGGGTCCATCAAAGTCGGTATTGTCTACTCAGACTGGCAGTGGCTCTCCAAGATCTCAGGCTGAGGTCTTTCACATTACTCATGACACCTGGTCCTTGTAGCTGGTGATGCCAGGTATTGAACCTGGGACCTTCTGCATACCAAGCAGATAACTCTACTACTGAGCCACAGTCCCTCCCCCTTCAGCTGCCTTATCCCAAGTTGAACTATTAGTCCGACTAGCTTAGTATTGTCTGTTCTGATTGGCAGCTGCACAGATAAGGTCTTTCCCAGCATCTGAGAATCTTTACCCAGAGATGCCATGGATTCTGCCTTGGACTCTGCAACTTTTGCATGCCAGGCAGATGCTCTGCTACCGAGCTGCAGCCCTTCCCCATTTTCTTCCCTTGCTCATGTCCTCCCCCACCCCCCAGTTTTGCAAAGAAAACAGCAAAAGAGACTATTCATTATAAATAAAACATTTTAGGCTGTGAACAATAGAGATCTAATTAAGAATTTTTAACACCCAGAGGTAAGGTGGAAATTAACATCTTATGTTTGACAGGCTTCCCATCTTACTTTAAAAAAAACCCAAAAACATGCAATATGTTTTCTGAGTGACATGAAAATCAATATCTTTATTGAGAGGTAACCACTGCATCCGGCATTTAAATTTGAACTAAATTGATAAAGATGGCCTGTGGAAAGAAACAAGCTGTCCTCCTAGCTTAATTGACTTTGCTTAACTCCCTTTAAGTGACTATTAATATTGATTGGTTTTTGTTTTTGATTTGACATTGACACAGAGGTCCACATAATTTTACCAAAGGGTTTGAGGTCAGCTGGGAAAATGCATTGCGATGCTAAATTTCTGGGCATGCCCAATTACTAGGAGAGACCCAGAAGCATATTTCACATACCTGGAGAGCGTGCTGCACACGATCCTCTTGGTATGGTAATTGCTGTTTTATGTAGAATGGTCAAGGCATTAGGCAAAGTACACCACCCTACCCCGAACCTGAATATTTAAGGGTACATGTTTGTGCACACCAAACTTGCAAAATATGTGTGTTGTCCTTTTCACTGGAGAGCCAGTTTGGAGAGCCAGGTTGGTGTAGTGGTTAAGTGGAGAGCCTGCTTGGTGTAGTGGTTAAGTGGAGAGCCAGTTTGGTGTAGTGGTTAAGTGCGTGGACTCTAATCTGGGAGAACTGGGTTTGATTCCCCAAGCCATAGCTCTGTACCAGCTTTTCTCTCAAGGACATCTTCGGAAAGAGCTCTCTCAGCCCCACCCACCTCACAGGGTGTCTGTTGTGGGGAGGGGAAGGGAAAGGAGTTTGTAAGCCGCTCTGAGACTCCCTTGGGGAGTGAAGGGCGGGGTATAAATCCAATCTCTTCTCTCTCTTCTTCATACAATGTAGTGATTCTGCATACCAAGAGGATTGCGCATAGTGTGTTCTCCTAGTACATGAAATAGGAGGATAGGGTTGCCAGAATCCCTCCAGCCACCATTAGAGGATGGGAGGGGGGTGTAGAGTTGCCAGATCCAGGCTGGGAAACTCCTGGAGTTTTGGGGGATGGAGCCTGGGAAGGACAATGCCATGGAGTCCACCCTCCAAAGCATCATTTCCCCCAGGGGAACTGATCTTTATAGTGTGGAGAGAAGTCATAATTCCAGGTAGCACTGCCAGTTCCTGTGAGGCTTCTGCTCAAAGTAGTCAAGGATCAGATCTTTGTTGATGAAACACAGTTCTTTATTGCCAATCTCTACATTGGTACAGGTCCTCGGATTATTGTCAGAGATAATGCATACAATAGAAGCAGGTCTATTATACCCTTCAGTACAATTTGAATTGCTCATAGGTAACCAATCACCAAAGGGGAAAAACGGCGGGCAAAAGGGGTCTCTGGCCGTTTGCTTCCCACAGGAAAGAAAGCTAGGTGTTAAGCTGTAAATTTCCCTTCCCAAACCAGACCCCTTAGATGTAACCATATTCACATAACAAATGCTTCCCTCAAGGCTTTCGCACGTTGATAAGAAATGGTCCCTGTCCTCCCCTTGTCTTCCCAGCCGGGATGAATGGAATGCGGAGGCAGGAGTGTGAGAGGCCCATTGTTCCCATGCTTTGAAGTTGTCACTCTCCCGGGCAAACAGTTACACAGACCAGGCCTGGTCAAAGCCATAAACCTGGGGTCACCTAGCATACATTCATACTGGCAAAAGATATGGTTACATAGTGGGCATAGGGGCAACTAAAAGCAATAGGCATGAATACAAAATGGGTGCAGACACAGGTTACAATACACAGCACATAGCAATAGAAAGCATAGCAGAAAGTCCCAGAAATCCTTGTCTGAATCAGCAGATTCTGACACACTGCCACCCCGAAAATAAACCTACCCGGGTTTGTCTGGGAACCTTTTATGGAAAGCTTTAACTAACTTAGGGGCATGCACATTTTCAGAACGAACCCATTCATTTTGTTCCGGGCCAAAGTCTACCCATCTAACTAAGTATAATAAGTGGCCCCTACGCATTTTAGAATCAAGGATTTCAGAAATTTCAAAATGGGGTGCCTCCCCCTTCATCAGTGGAGGAGGAGTCGGAGGAACTGGATGCCAAGCATTCGGCCCAGGATTCTTCTTCAGCAAGCTGAAATGAAAAACAGGGTGCACAGAACTCAGTGATTTGGGCAACTCCAATTCAAAAGACACATCAGAGATTTTACGCAACACTTTGTAAGGGCCAACATATTTCCACCCTAATTTCCTACTGGGTTGTAATCCATGTATATTTTTTGTGGACAAGTAGACTGAGTCCCCTGGCTGTAGATCCCAGCCCTCTGCTCTGCCACGGTCCGCATATTTCTTGTAGTCCTCTTTAGCCTTGTCCAGTGTTTTAGCTATCAGTGGCCATGAGTCTTGCAGTGCTGCCCACCACCGCTTAAAGTCCGTGTGTGGGGGGTGTTTGGCGCGTCCTCTATGGTAGGCAGCGGTTTTCCCTCAAAGCCACCCACCGCCATGAATGGGGATACGCCCGTAGACGAATGAATAGCATTGTTATAACTGTACTCTGCAAATGGCAGTAATTCCACCCAATTATCCTGATGGTAGTTAGTGTAACACCTTAGGAACTGTTCCAGGATTTGATTAGTTCGTTCGGACTGTCCATCGGTCTCTGGATGGTACCCTGAGCTTAAGGCTGGTTCAATGTCCATTAGCCTCAAAAGCTCCCGCCAGAAGTTGGCAACGAACTGACTGCCCCGATCGGATACCACGCGTTTGGGAAAAGCATGCAGCTTTATCACGTGGTTGAAAAAAGCCTTGGCCATCCCCTTTGCAGTAGGTAGCTGTTTGAATGGGGTAAAGTGGGCTTGCTTTGAAAACATGTCTACCACCACCCAAATTACAGTTTTTCCTTTTGAGGGTGGCAGGTTGGTGATGAAGTCCATGGCTATCGCTTCCCATGGGCGAGAAGGGGTGGGCAGTGGGTGCAATAGTCCCGGGACCTTCCCTCCCCTCCTTTTGCACATCAAACAGGTCTGGCAGGCAGTTACAAAGTCCGAGACATCCTTGCGCATGCGCGGCCACCAGAACTGCCTCTGAACCAAATTAAGCGTCTTTAAGAACCCAAAATGCCCCGCCAATTTTGATGAATGACAAGTCAGCAATATGTCCTTTCTTCTGTTTCGAGGTACCACGAGTTTGTCCCCATGGTACCAGCATTTGTTTTCCCGGAGGGAACAGTCCTCTAAGTTTCTCAACTCTTCGACTTCTTCCGGGGAGTAATCCCCCCCCCCCAATCGCTCCCCCACGGCTCTACTGCAGCTTGCTTACTCTGACTCCTGGTGGTCACCGCTCCTCCCAGCTGCTGAGGGGAGAACATGGAGTCGAACACCTCTTCCTTTAGGCTCTCGTGCTGGGGCAATCGGGATAGTGCGTCGGCTAACGAATTGGCCTTCCCGGGGAAGTGTTTAAGCACAAAGTTGAACTTTGAGAAAAAATCGGCCCATCGGAGCTGCTTTGCATTTAGGGATCTCTGGGTGCGCAACGCCTCCAGATTTGTACAGCAAGGAAATAGTATCTGTTGGTTGAATAAACTTTTGTTGCTTTACTCTTTAATGTCTTTGCTGAAAAGGTACTGTCTATCCAGAACTGAGATATGCTTCAGAAGTTAAAAGAATGCGGCAATACCTCAAATACTACAAGAGACAGGGCTCCGTTGGGGCCGGAGCGAGCCGGAGCGCCGCTCCGGGAGAGAAGGGGCCGGGGGCGGGGCCGGGCGGGCCCCGTCCCGCCCCCAGTCGCCTTGCGCGGGGCCGCGGCTGGCCGCCGCCAGCCCCGCCGAATAGCCGCGCCCCCCACCCGGCCCAGGTTCGGCTCCTCTGCCGCATTCGACGCCCGCCTCGAGGAACATGAGCTACGGCAGCGACTTGCGCTTCCCGGCCTTCTCCTACAGCAAGAGGGCCATGGGAGAGTCCTCGTCGTCGAGGCTGTCCTCAAGCGGCCGGAGCCTCCTGCACGCGGCCGCCCGAGCTGGGGCGCCGTCGCTGCTGGGGGCCCCCCATCAACCTGCTGCCCGCGGCGGCAGCGGCACCCGCTCGTCCTACTCGTCGTCGTACCGGAGGCTGCCGGCCCCCAGCAGCTCGCTGGACCACCTGGAGGTGCTGCTGTCGGCGGCGGCGCCGTCGAGCGCGCTGAGCAACGAGTTGAAGATCGTGCGCACCAACGAGAAGGAGCAGCTGCAGGGCCTCAACGACCGCTTCGTCACCTACATCGAGAAGGTGCACCAGCTGGAGCAGCACAACCGGCTGCTGGAGGGCGACGTGGCGGCGCTGCGGCAGCGCCAGGCCGAGCCGTCGCACCTCCAGCAGCTCTACGAGCAGGAGATCCGCGAGCTGCGCTCCAAGGTGGAGGCGCTGCGCCATGACGGCGACCAAGCGGCCCTGGAGAGCCAGCAGCTGGCCCGCGCCCTCCAGTGCCTTCGCGACGAGGCGGCCCACGAGGCCCAGCGCCGCGAGGAGGCCGAGGTGGCGCTGCGCGATGCCCGCAGGAAGCTGACCGCGCCGCCCTCGCCCGTCTCGACCTGGAGAAGAAGGTCGAGGCCCTCCTCGACGAGATCGCCTTCCTCCGCCACATCCATGACGAGGAGGTGGCTGAGCTGCAGGCCGAGCTCCAGGAGGCGCAGGTAAGGGGGGCGGGGCTTTTCCAGCACGGGGTGTGGGGGAAACGCTTGTCCCACCACCGTCGGGGGTGCTCGGCTGTGAGCTTGGCCGGCAGCTGACTTGGGGCGGACAAAGTGAAGCGCTTCTTCATACAGTTCTGTGGAACTTCCCGCTACAAGGTGTGATAGACTCGGTAGTATTGATATTGGACAAATCCGTGGGGATGGTGGAGATGACCCCGGGCATTTCATGGAAACGTTGGGGATAGATAGGCAGCCCCGCCGAGGAGCCCCGTCCCACCCCCAGACGCCTTCCGCGGGGCCGCGGCTGGCCGCCGCCGGCCCCGCCGAGGAAGCCCCGTCCCGCCCCAGAAGCCTTCCGCGGGGCCGCGGCTGGCCGCCGCCGGCCCCGCCGAGGAAGCCCCGTCCCGCCCCAGAAGCCTTCCGCGGGGCCGCGGCTGGCCGCCGGCCCCGCCGAGGAAGCCCCGTCCCGCCCCCAGTCGCCTTCCCAGGGGCCGCGGCTGGCCACCGGCCCTGGGAAAAAAACCCTCCCTCCCCCAGTCGCCTTCCCAGGGGCCGCGGCTGGCCACCGGCCCCGGGAAAAAAACTCTCCCTCCCCCAGTCACCCCCAGAACCCCCCCTCCCTCCCCCACTCACCAGTTCCCCGAGCCCAAGGGAGGGAGAAGCTGGGCCTGAGTGGCTTAACGCCACTCAGGCCCAAGCAAGGGGGGGGGGAAATGCCAGCCCCAGTGGGGGGGAGAAGCGCCCCTCCCTTCCTTCCCTCTCTCCCCCCACCTACCTACCTGTTCCTTCCTTCCCCTCTCCCTTCCTCCCTCCCTCTCCCCTTCCTTTCTTCCTTCTCTCTCTCCCCCCAACTACCTACCTACCTTCCTGTTCCTTCCTTCCCCCCCTTCCTCCCTCTCTCCCCCCTTCCTTCCTTCCTACCTTCCTTTCTTCTCTCTCCCCCCCCAACTACCTACCTACCTTCCTGTTCCTTCCTTCCCCCCTTCCTCCTCCTCTCCCCCCTTCCTTCCTTCCTTCCTTCCTTCCTTCCTCCCCCCCTCCCTCCCTCCCTCCCGTCCGTCTTGCCTTCTGACACACTGCCCATGACGTCAGGGATGTGTGGCCTTTTGACACTTCCGGTGACGTCAGGGGGTGTGGTATATGCAAATGAGTTATGCTAATGAGCTCCTGCACCTCTTTTTTTACGAAAGGACCCCTGACAAGAGATAATTACAGTTCTGATCACAGTTGCAAAATATCTATTGGCCTCTCACTGGAAGAAGACCTCTGTTCCTTCAGTTGCAGAATGGTATGTAAAAATTTTGGAATTTTTCACCATGGACAAAATAGCTGATCATATTTCAACCACTGAATCTACTTCAGGTAACTGCAATTCTAATTTATTAGACAAATGGCTTCCCTTTATGTATTACTCAGCACAGTATCATTCTTTCAGATATCATAAGACAAACAAATGGTATAATGAGATTTTGGCTTCTCTTTAAATGTATTTTAAAATATTTGTTGGTAATTATAAAATTGCTGCTTGTTACTAGTTCTCTTATATATAATTTTTAAGAAATATATTTTTAAACATTCAGCTATGTACAGTTTGACATAATTCACAAATGTTGATGAAAAATAATTGTTATTTATAATAACTTTCTTATAATAAAAGTTATTTTTAAAAAGTTAAAAGAAATCACTATGGTCGCGGTCACACGCATGAAATAAAGTGTGGGGGGGAGACAGGCTATTTCCTCTGGTGGAAGTTGACCCACAGTTGCGCAAGTACATAGTCTTTTGAAGCTGCAGGCGCAGCCCACCACTGCATGATCAGACACAACTGTGGGTGAGCTGGGTTTTTGGGTTTTTTTGCCATTTGTCTCCAATTTGCTTAAACAAGGAATCAATGAATAGCAACTTAACACTGAGGGCTCCCTATGGAGTGTGCGGTGATGCACATACTGAGAAGGGGGAAAAAAACAATAGTACAGAGTCGGGATGGCTTGATCAGACCATCCCGACGCCTTGAGAGCGTGCTAGAGGGATCAGACACAGGAAAGTCCATCTGTGGCCCGTAGCAACCTGTTTGCTACCAGACTTTCTGAGGTGTCTTTTAACTCCACTTGTGCGACAGAGCAAAACGGGTTGCCAACGGCTGTGGGTGCTTCCCAGATGTTGGCGTCTGATTGCGCTCCTTTAATCTGCCCGGCATTTGTACGTATGTCGGGGCTAATTGTGTGTGTGATCACAACCACTATTAAGGTTATATTCATACTACTTAAAAACTTTTCTCATGACTTTTAGCACGGAATGGTTTATTTACTAGAACTTGTAAAAGTTGGCCAATAAAACTGGTTCACCAGTTACAGAAAGTGAGACAATTCTGCTACCCTGGACCCTACTTCAACCAAACAAATTCTCCCATAATTGCAGGTAAAGGTCTCTGAGAAGCCAATATTTAGTGTGAATTTACTGTGGATTCTGAGATGCATTTGGAGATTTATATTGTGTGTCCAGGATGTGAGTGGTGTAGTTGTTAGAGTGTTGGTCTAAGATTGAGGAGGCCAGAGTTCCAATCCCCACTTAGCCACAAAGGACAGTGTGTGACCTTGGGCCAGTTACACACTCAGCCTAAGTTGAGAAGAAACGAGAGCGGGGGAGGAAGTATTTACTTTCATATGCAAATGGAATATTTGCTCACACTGTCTCACTGAAGGAGTTCATGGCATCTTTCCTCTCCTCTTTGTTTGACTGAGACTCAGACTATTATGAGTTAAAAAAACCGGCATGATTAATTGTTGATGGCATTTGTTTTTTTGGAAATATAAATTATTTTTATTTATTTATTATTTATTTTATTAAATTTATTTCCCATCCTCCCCATATATCGGGCTGAGGGCGGGTTTCATACAAACTGATTAAAATTAAATTACAATTAAAATTAAGAACATATACATCAATTAAAATTAAACATTTTTTAAAGTTGCACAATAGAATATGCCTCAACAGATGATGTTAATACTAGCAATACAGGATCTGCTGTCACTGTGGGTGGGTGGGAGGGAGGCCATATCAGGTGGACGCCCACTGTCTCAACTGAAGGCCTGGTGGAACCCAACCAAAACCTCCAGAGCCATTTTGGTGTAGTGGTTAAGTGTGCAGACTCTAATCTGGGAGAACCAGGTTTGATTCCCCACACCTCCACTTGCACCTGGCTGAATGACCTTGGGCAAGCCATAGTTCTAGCACAGCTGTTCTTGAAAAAGAGCAGTTTCTGTCAGAGCTCTCTCAGCCCCACCTACCTCACAGGGTGTCTGTTGTGGGGAGGGGAAGGGAAAGGAGTTTGTAAGCTGCTCTGAGACTCCCTTGGGTAGTGAAGGGTGGGGTATAAATCCAATCTCTTCTTCATCATCATCTGGGCATGGAGATGCATATAGATATTGAATAACATTGGGGTGAGAATCGATCCCTTAGGTTACTAAGTGTGGGCGTGGACCAGGTTCAGCCCCCCCCCGGGGGGGGTGGGGGGAATTAGATGTCTATGCCCCTGAGTTGCTGTGATTTAAAATGTAGACCTGTAGAGTAAGAAAAGGGGCCTGGATGGGTGAGTGAAGTGATCACATGAGTCTACTTTATACTGAATCAGACCTTTGGTCCATCATAGTCAGTACTGTCTACTCAGACTAGCAGCAGCTCTCCAGGGTCTCAGGCAGAGAGGGTCTTTTGCATCACCTGCTGCCAGATCCTTTAACTGGAGATGCTGGGGGATTGGACCTGGGTCCTTCTGCATACCAAGCAGAGGCTCTACCACTGAGCCACAGACCCTCCCAAGTGTGTTATGATTGGATGGTAGCTGTTCTCTCTGGGCCGGATTTGACTGTTTTGTTCAGATAAAGGCTTTGTGAGAAAGTGAGTGCCGAGCAGTGGAGGAAGGAGCTTGAGTGAGGTGCTGTAGAGTGTGAAAGAAATCTGTGCTCTGTGTGGAAATTATGAGCCTGGCTGGCAAGCTGGGAAGTAAAGCTGTGTGGAAGTTATTGGCCTACATGGCAAGTGAAGAAAATAAGCCTGTGTGGAAGTTATGTAGGGTTGCCAGCCTCCAGGTGGGGCCTGGGGATCTCCCGCTTTTACAACTGATCTCCAGCTGACAGAGATAAGCTCCCCTGGAGAAAATGGCTGTTTTGAAGGGTAGAGTCTATGGCATTGTACGATGCTGAGGCCCCTCCCCTCCCCAAACCACGCCCTCTCCTGGCTCCACCCCCAAAGTATCCAGGTATTTCCTAATCCAGACTTGGCAACCCTAAAGTTATGAGCCTAAGCGGCAAATTAGGAAAATAAATCTGGGTGGAAATTATTTGCCTAAATGGCATATGGAAAAAAACACACTTATGTGTGGAAGTTATTAGCCTGGGTGTCAAACTGGGAAGTTAAGCTGTGTGGAAGTTATTGGCCTAAGTAGCAAGTGAGAAAATAAGGCTGTGTGGCTAGTAGAGTTGTCAGGTCCCCCTTGGCCACAGGAATAGGTGGGGGGTGGGGATAAGGTTGCCAAATCCATGTTGGCAAACTCCTGGAGATTTGTGGATGGAGCCTGGGGAGGACAGGGATCTAGTGAGGTACAATGTCATAGTCCATCCTCCAAAGCAGCCATTTTCTCCAAGGGAACTGATCTCTGAAGTCTGGAGATGAGTTGTAATTCTGGGGATCCCCAGGTTCCACCTGGAGGCTGGCAACCCTAGAGGTAGGGCTGCCAAGTCCCCCCAGGGGGGCAGGGAATCCCCTGCTAAAGGGGCATGTCAGGAATTCATTGGGCTTTCCTTGTACCATGGAATTTGTCTTCAAACAGATACCAGAGTAGTTAAAATATCCCAATACTGCTAGTTCTTGGTCCCCTGAAGCATGGGGAGGGGCTGTGGCTCAGTGGCAGAGCATCTGCTTAGTATGCAGAAGGTCCCAAGTTCGATCCCCAGGACCTCCAAGTAAAGAACAGGTTGTAGATGATCTGAAAGACCTTGTGCCTGAAACCCTGGAGAGCTGCTGCCTGTCTGAGTAAACAATACTGACTTTGATGGACTGGCGGTCTGATTCAATATAAGAAAGCTTCATGTTTCATGCGTTTCAGAAAAACACCACCCACATGCTGTCATGGGTTTGGCAGTCTATAGTGAACTCCAACAGCAAATCACTTTTATTACTGTCCCCATTTATTTTTTCCTGAAATGGTGTCATCGGGGCTACCGTGCCCTCCTTTCTGTTGCATCTGTTCCTTTTTGAGTAAGTTATATCCTTTAATGGCTACATTCCAATAATGGGAGCCATCCGACCAAGATTAGTTATACCCGTTAAATCTAATTTTTCTTTTAGTACTAGGACCTCAATCTCATCTAGTTTTATTTCCCATGATTTGACTATTAGTAAATAGATATAAAAAACTATCCATATTTTGCCCCAGTGTCTCTCTTATTATTTTATTGTTGTTTTTAGGTGCTCCAGACTCTACTTCCCGTTGCACCAAGTCCAGATTGTCAATACTTACCGTGGTACTCACCTTTGGGCATGTGTTCCCATTCCCCCCCCCAGGATTCTGTTTAAAGACCTTTTGATCAGGTTAACCAAGTTTCTGCCAAATGTATTTTCTCAATTCTTGTGATGTTCACAAGAATTGCCAATGGTACTTCACTGGTAATAGAGTTTCATTAGCAATTTATTTAGTAGTATTCATTGCCAATGGTGCTACTTAGGCCATGATCTCCAAAACTGAACCTCTTCATGACACCATGTCCATAGCCAGTGGTTCATCAGAAGTATTGTTTTCTCACTTTGTGTCCCTCATAGGAAGAATTGATGAGAACATTATCTGAGTCCAGAAGTCCTTCACCTAGAGTCTCATAGTCTGTTGTGACACTCATAGCTGCTTCCAGTGGCAACATGGTTTGGTTGAACAGGAAACGATATTGGGCTAGATAAGTCTCAACAAACTTGTTTGTCATGGTCTCAAATCTGTACACCAGGGAGACCCCGCACTTCACAAATTAACAGGTCCAAGTGATACATAGCCATCTCCTTACCTCTTAATAGGGTGCTACCAACCACTTTGACCCTTCTTCTCCTCTTCCTGCAGCTGGACGTAGAATCACCCCTAACTTTTAGGGTCTTACAGTCTTCTTCCCCACATGGAGTAGCCTATTGCAACCATCCTGTTAGGATGCTAGGAGACATTTTCATTGGAAAATGCCCGATAGCAGTTTCTTATGATTCTAATTCTTCTGCTCTCCTGCTCTTCCATGGAGCTTCCTACCTTGTAAAGATCTCTTCTTCATGCTTGGTCACCTCCTCCCACAGTTGTCCTTGCTGCAGCACCCCATGTCACCTCCAAGAAACTCTAAAAGTGAATAAGTGAGTGGGAAAAGGGTTAAGTACCACTCTTTCCTGCTCCAAAGTGGTTTTTGCATAACAGAAGCACCTGCTGGTTCTTGTTGAACACATTCTGTATCCAAAGACACATGATTCATCACCAAACATTTTACTTTTTATCATACATTTATTTATTTATTTATTTGCCTGGTAAGGTCATTAGGAAGATGTGGCTAGAAGACTTCTTGTAATGACCTTCCTTTTATTTGTTTCACTGTTTTCAAATAATTACTCCATTACATAAACTGTTTCTCGGAATTTGTTTCTTACGAAAGGCCAATAACTTGTGATTTCAGATCACACTCTTTGTTCTAATGGAAGCGGTAGCTACGTCAATGCATACCCCACGTTGGAATGAAACGAGGCCCATTTTGGTTTTTTAAACAATAATCAAATGCCTTTCATTTTCACCCACCTGCACAAATCTTTGTGCCTTCTAACAGTGAAGGACGTGGAGGTTCATATGAAGATGGGGAAAATCTAAAGGGATGATTGTTTGAATATTTCCCTCTTTGAAAGGGTTTTCTGCACTCTAAAAATATTGAATAAATCAATTGGCAAGGTTTTGTTTAGGCCAGCCATATAGAGAATGACTTTCATGGAGCTTTTTGTTCCATGTTATATGACAGACCTTGAGAGCCTGTTCTTACCACAATGTCCCATTTTAATCACACTTTGTAGAAGACCATCTTTTGTTCTTAACATCTCTCATACCTTCTTGATGCTTTGCTTTATACTTTGTCTCTCTCCTGTTTTGAAAATTTTCAAATTGAACTTGGCGATGGCAATTGAAATAGCTGATTTAAAAACAAATTAGGAGAGCAAGCAATTGCCGTCTGTTATATAAAACGAAGCGATTGTAGCCAGTGACACCACTTAGGATGCTAGGAATGTCAGTTTGAAAGCAGAAATCTGAATAGCAGCCTCATTTTAGTAAGCAGGGTTGTTGGAGAAGAGCTGCTGTCATTAGGGATGCCGAGAACTTTCTGCTGAACATGTTAAGGAGGCAAACGTAGCATTTTCATAATCTGCCTGGAATCTTCTTGAGAAAAGCAGACTATAAATAATAAATAAAATGAGCGGAGCCTCGGCTGTCTTCACCAGGCCACCATTCAGCTGAGAAGCTGCTGAACAGCTTTGCAGTGGGTGCAGTACCTGACTTCACTAAATACTCTGCTTACTCTTGATTTATACAAACTGGCTGAGGTGTGGAATGAAGGGACATAGGGTTGCCAGGTGCTTACTGTCTGCCAGAGGGGGGCTCCATGCTGCTCCCCAGGATCTTCTGGCACACATGAGAAGCAAAGTGCACACGCCGCAATGACATCACTCAGAAGTGACATCATCGCACCAGGCATGTTGTGCAGGGGACCCTCTAGCATTTGGCCAAAAACTCTATGGTGACCATAGAGATTTTACCCAAATGCGAGAGCACCCTCCACGTGATGTACCTGGTACGATGATGTCACCTCCAGGTGATGTCATCATGCTGGGCATGTCGGGCATGCAGGGTTCTTCAAGTGTGGGCCTCGCCCTCCAGCCAATTGGCTGGCAGCAGATTGAGGGCCCCAAAATCGGGGGGAAAACCCACCCCCTTTGGGGGTGTGTGGCAACCCTATAGCTCCAGCTCTGTAGAACTCTATAGCTCCCAAAGAACTTTGAAAAAAATGCATGTGTGAAATGTTGCTGATCCAAACCAGCTGGCAGCTATTAGCATTGCTAGTAGACAAACTTGGACAAACACCAAACAATAGGAAAAAAACAACAGTATATTTGTACCTGTGAGACATGCATACCTGGATTTATTTTTTGTGGCTATTATTTCTCTGTGACTTATTTATTTATTATTATTTATTTATTTATTATTTCATATTTATATCCCGCCCTCCCCGCGTGCGGGCTCAGGCCATATAGAGAGAATTATAACTGACTTGTCTGTGTTTGGAGTTTGTTCAGGAATGATGAGCCATGCTAACTCCATTTTTAAAGCTGCTGCTGTTTACATCAGGCTTGCTGACATGTAAAGAAAACTAGGAAGCACGTGGGAATCTGTAGATGGATAGCCCATTGTTCTGTAGTAGCCATCCTGAAGGGCAAGGTAGACCACAGCAACATCTGCTGGCAGAAGCAGAGGGGCAGATAAGAGAACAATAGGGGCTTGTAAAAGAGTGACAATATGTGACACTCTCCTCAGCAGGGTGTCAAAGTTGTAATACACATTGCGATGATACCTCTCTCTTATTTTGTGTGGTTAGATATGAAGGAGTTTTAAATTTCTTGTTGTTTCTTTCTCTCACTTAAAGTATCTATCGCTGCCACCAGGAATTTAATTCCAGTCTTTAATTAACCTCTCCCATAGTATTGTGCCTGAGCTCTAAGGCTCCTTTGTTGGACTATGTGGTTCTGAGGATAAGACTCTGGAGGTGCGTTCAGACAGGCAGCTAATCCTGCCATTGGCCCGGCTCTGATTTGATCCTGATCTTTTTTATCCAGTGTTTTATGACCAGACAGTGAATCCCTTACCGCGCGCTAGATGGCATCCATTTGAAAGAGCCACACAGTTGGTTTTTTAAAAAAAATCTCTTTGTGCATGTGCATATGTGTCTCACCATGTTCTTGTTTTTCTGCACGTGCACAGACTTGAATGTTAAAAGCACCGCCAGTGGTATCTTCCTCTAGGTACCATTTCAGTTAACAAAGTTCATAAATTTCATGGGCCCTTCAGAAACATGAAACTGTCCAGAATGTTTGAGCGGAGCTCTGCTCACACGTTTACGTGTTTATGCACATATTGCTAAGAATTTTTTTAAATGGCGGTTGTTTGGGATGGTCTGGAGTCAGACCATCCCGATGGGCTGATTGGGTGCCAGAACAACCAGATGGGGGAAAGTCTGCCATTGGCTCGTCGGCAAGCTTTACACGGGACTTTCAGCAGTATCTTTAAAGTAGAGCTCCCTGGTGGGGATCGACGGGCTGATCACGGAAGCGGCACGTTTCCCAGATGTCGTTGTCTGGACGTTCCTTTTAAATCGTGCCTGGGTTGGATCTAAAGAGCCGTCTGATTGCAACCTGTATTAACAATAAACAAGATAAAACTTTATTGGTAAAGGAAGCGTATTGGTTACAGAATGATTTGTTAAGTTGCTTAGTAGAATCTTTCCCCCTTTTACTTAGGTCTCTGTCTGCTTTTCCTCTCACACTCTTATAATACTCTGACAATATTAGATTTTGCTTAAATGCCCCCTTAAGTACATGTTCTTCCTCTTTTAGAATCTCAATGCCTTTCACAGCACCTCCATATGATTCTATTTGGAAGACTGTTTCTCTGACTTTGTAGATTGACCACAACTGACAGCTACTGACTGCTGACTTCAGACTTCAAACTGAACACCCTGCCTTCTCTCTCACCCCCCCCCCACTTCTCCTAGCTCCACCTGCACACGCCAATCAATCACCCCACTCACTCATCTCCCTCTTTCACCCCCCTTCTTCTTCTGACACTTACCAACCATTTTAAAGGAATATACACATATAACTTGAAATCATTACACGTATGCTTGAAAGGAATTGGTTGTTGTATACTATCGCCATGATGCCTTGGATAGACCTCTTGGCTATTTTCGGCCGGGGACTCCTTTACTACTAATAAAGTTTTCTCCTGCTGTTTTAAAAAGAAACCTCACCTGTGTGTCTTATCGGACTGGGGCACACAAGAACTCCGTATTTGGATCACACCTGGAATACTGGCTTTGTTCGCTTTTTATTTAAATAGGAGGCTACAGGCAGAATGCTGAAATGATAGAGGTGTGTGAGAAAGACAATTCCCATGGTGGCAGGAAGAGCTGTCAAGTTGCAGAGACTTGTGGTGACCCCATAGGGTTGTCACAGCAAGAGATGAACAGAGATGGCTTGCTGTTGCCTGCCTCTGCATAGCAGCCCTGGACCTCCTTGGTCATCTCCCATCCAGTTACTAGCTGGGGCTGACTCTACTTAGCTTCTGAGATATGAATAGGAGCTAGCCTGGGCCATCGAGTTCAGGGGGCAACTCCCATTGGTCTATGCAAAGATGCACATGTCCAAAATAGCAACTCAACATTTTCCTACTAGATATAGTTGCCCCACCAGCCTACTCTCCTGCTTTAAGAACGTAAGAGAAGCCAATGTTGGATCAGGCCAATGGCCCATCCAGTCCAACACTCTGTCACACAGTGGCCAAAAACACCAGGTGCCCTCAGGAGGTCCAGCAGTGGGGCCAGGACACTAGAAGCCCTCCCACCCTTGCCCCCCCTCCAGCACCAAGAACACAGAGCATCACTTGCCCCAGACTGAGAGTTCCTATCTATACCTTGTGTCTAATAGTCTCTGATTGTCAGGAGTGCCTCTGAAGACCTGCCTCCTGCAGACCTAAGTGCGGTGGAGGGTCAGTCCCCAGCTCTAGAGGAGCCTCCACCTGAACCAGAGGAGGCTCAAGCAAGCACCTCTCAGGGCATTACCCCAGCACCAGCAGCAGCTGAGCCACAGCCAAGCTCAAGCCCACCTGATTCACCTCCTCGGGTGGAACAGCTAAGGTCATGATCCAGGCAAGACTTAGCTGCTAGGAGAAAAGAGGCACACATGCATAGTCGCAGATTACTCAGCCCTGAGCTTTAGAGGGAGCCGGTACCTCACTGCCAGCTGCTATCAAGCACAGGAAGTGGCTGGATATATTAGGCACAGCACAAAGACCAACAACTTGTACTAGCAACAAGTCATTCTGGCTAAGCTCTGCACCCACTCGGCTTGCATCAGCTAAACCAGATTCTGGACCTTCTGGCTTGTGACTCCAGCTCTGTCTGATTTCGGTTGATTCTGGACTCTCTAGCTCATGACTTTGGCTCTGTTTGACTTCGGCTTTTGGTTGACTCCTTGGACTGGTTTGCTTGTGAGTTTCCCTCTCTGACCTCGGCTGGGACTGACTCTGCTTTCGGCTTGTGTTTTGGACTTGGTAATTCGTTCCTGATTTGGCTTGACCTTGGACTGTCTCGGACTTTGACTTGGCTCCTGACCTACTGGCACCTAGCCCATGACACTGATGGACCTCTGCTCCATACGTTTATCTAATTCCCTCTTGAAGCCATCCATGCTTGTAGCCGCCACCACCTCCTGTGCCAGTGAATTCCCCGTGTTAATCACTCTTTGGGTGAAGAAGTACTTCCTTTTATCTGTTCTAACCCGACTGCTCCGCAATTTCACTGAGTGCCCACGAGTTCTTGTATTGTGAGAAAGGGAAAAAATACTCCTTTCTCTACCTGCTCCATCCCATGCATAATCTTATAAACTTTGATCATGTCACCCCTCAGCTGTCATTTCTCCAAGCTAAAGAGCCCCAAGCGCTTCAACCTTTCTTCATAGGGAAAGTGTTCCAACCCTTTTATTGTTCTAGTTGCCCTTTTCTGCACTTTTTCCATGCTATACAGGATGCCTTTTTCTTCTCCAATGTTTAGGAATCAGCTTCCATTACATTAAAAAAATCCTTTAAAAAAGCTTAGGGAGTTACATCCAATAACAAACGCAATATACATAATCTAGTTTCTTCAGTTCTTATCCTCTAAGCATTCAGCCACAGAGAAAATGTAACAGTACATTAATTCAGCTGTAAATGAAATTTTATCTTCCTGGTTCTTGCTACTTCTCTTTTGCTCTTCTACAATGTACAAATGTATTTATATCCCTCTGGTCTACCCACTGAAGGCTCAGTTTGGTCTGTGTGTCCTAGCAAAGGGGCTTATGTTTCCAAAATGTTGTAAATTGCTTGGAGTTTTTGTCCATTTGCTACGTACAACATGGATCCATTGGGAACCTGATGTGGGATCTGAAGACTTCCAAGAGAATTTTGGCTGAATAAAGAGGCAGTAAATGTGCTGGGTAATTGAGCTGCATCATATTCCCCATTCTCTATTCCAGCAGGGTGTCCTTTGTGAACATATTAAAACTAACAAAATGTGTAAGGAAACCAAAAGAATTAATGAAAGAGTGTCTTGTCTTTCCACTGTGTCCCAAAGCAAGTGGCTGTCCTGGGTGTTGATATAAACCCCCATCTTCTTATGCAGGAGCCTTGGCACTAGGCTGACATGCTGACCCCCACTGCCACTGGATTCTAGCAGCTGGAGACAGTGAGCCCGTCTAGGACAGGAACCAAAACCTGCCAAAATTATTGCATCACAGAGACCTGAGGCTTTTCTTCGATCCAATCCGATTCACCTTTGTGAGTTATGAGATGGGTAAAATCATATTTCGAGGGGGAGTTGTTCAGTCTTATAGAAGAACATCATTTTTAAAAAACACCTCTGACTTCAAGAGGGGAGATTCAGAGAAGAACCACTGCTGTGCTAAAGAACTCATAGGAAACATACATGGAAGCAGCTTGTGCCAGTGGATTCCATTCCTGGCTTAGGAACTGTGTGTGAAGACAATGCATATTGCAAGAACACTTGCATTGTGATGCATCTTTAGAAGCCTACATTGCAGGTTTTCTTCATATTACATGGTGTGAACTGAAGCACCTTATGTCATCCTGCATTCCAGCACAGTATGTTATATTCAATACTGCAGCACAGAGAATGTTCCAAAGTAATGTGTCTTGGAGAAAGAATGGTCTGATGGAGGTGCTGGTCTTCCTTAAGTTTCTGTTCTGGTTCATAACAGATTTCAGAATGTCCACAGATCTGGCAGTAGCCTGAGCATCTACAGAGCTGGGAAGAACTGGACTTTGGTACTGGGGTGTATTCATGTATTTGAATGATGTGCATTGCTGGGGAACAGGATCCCAGTCTATGGCACCCAAGGATCCGGTAATGGTCCAAACGGTATGCATGAAATATTCTAGTACAAGTTGCATCTCTGCAGGCAACAGAAGTATGAAGTTGGCATGCAATGAAGATCTGTAACTGCTGTCCAGCATGCTGGAACCTCTTCTCCTTTCTTGTCCTTATTCTTCAGATTCAAGGGAATCTGAAATTTCATTCTGGCCAACCTTAAAGAATTCCTTACTCCTACGCATTATTTCCCATCAAGTCTTTCCAGTGGTTAGGTTTTGGCAAGTGTATTCTGTATGGTTAGGAATGTTATTTCCTTTTTCTTTTTTCTTTTACAATGTTGGAGTAATTTATGAGTCCACTTTTATCGTGGATTAGCTGTTTCTTTCCCAAAGATGTGATCACTCACGTCTGTTTGGATATTCTACTGTTTTAAATATGTAAAACTGGACTTATTCCACAGTGATTTACAGGTAAATGAAGAGGACAGTTAATGGGTAATGATCTCAGTTGTCCTCCATCTCAAAGTCCTTGAAAACGGTGAAACCAGTAACTAGAAAACTTTTACAAGGATGGTGATAAATCTCCAAGGTGATATGTAAGGACTGCGAACTAAAACACTCCCGATTCCATGAAAGAACATTATGTATTGATCTTTACGTATGCATAAATGTCTGTGCTGTGTCCATAGATTAGTCTTGCCTTCTCTCTGCTGCACTGATATTTTAGAGGGCTGCATAAAACCCCGGCTCCATTAATGTGTATTAAGCATGAAATTATGAGCTGAGAGAGCTATGTGTTTAAAGTGCGCTTGTATAGTTTATTGCCATGTAGTTGGTTCCCAGAACTTAAAACTTTACCAGATGTTCTTACGCTCCAGGTATTCTGGATATAGGCCTTGTGGTTTGGACTAGTGGCTGGGCTGGGCAGAAAGTAACCAGGCTAAAAGTAACCAGAGCATTCACTTTCATGGAGAAGAATGACCATAGAACTTCCTTGGATATGTAGAAGAGAAAAAGGAAAGGGCAGGGCATAGTTGTGTACCAGGACTGTGCAGGATACACATGCGTGAACACGTGAAGCTGCCTCATACTGAACCAGACCCTTGGTTCATCGAGGTCAGTATTGCCTACTCAGACTGGCAGCTGCTCTCCAGAGTCTCTGGTTGTGGTCTTTCATATCAACTACTACCAGACCCTTTAAACTGGAGATGCTGGGGATTGAACCAGGGACCTTCTGTATGCCAAGCACATGCTCTGCCACTGAGCCACTGGCTGTCCTGCTACACTGGAAACTTTATTTATAGTCAGATGTATTGGGAAGTTGGGGTACACACACATGCACACACACACACACACACACACACACATGCTGTGAATTTGCAGTTAGATTAATCTGAAGAAGGTCTATCATGCTGGTTTGGCCTGAAGTGACACATTATAGGATGGGGGAGACTTGTCTTGGCAGTAATATGTGCGAAAAGGATCTAGGGGTCTTAGTAGACCATACACTGAACATGAGTCAACAGTGTGATGCAGTAGCTAAAAAGGCAAATGCGATTTTGGGCTGTATCAACAGAAGTATAATGTCCGGATCACACGAAGTGATGGTATCGCTTTACTCTGCTCTGGTTAGACCTCACCTAGAGTATTGTTTTTAGTTTGGGGCACCACAATTTAAGAAGGACATAGACAAGGTCAGACCAGAACCAACAGAAGAGTTTTTGGCTAAACATTAGGAAGAACTTACTGACAGTTATAGCAGTTCCTCAGTGGAACAGGCTTCCTTGGGAGGTGGTGGGCTCTCCTCCTTTGGAGGTTTTCAAACAGAGGCTAGGTGGCCATCTGACAGCAATGCGGATTCTGTGAACTCAGGCAGATCATAAGAGGGAGGGCAGGGAGGGTTGCCTCAGTGCTTAGTGCTCATGGCCCTTTCTACACACCCAAGGAAGTGCTGATTGCCACTTTGGGACCAGGAAGCAATTTTCTCCAGGCCAGTTTGGCTGGAGATCCTGGAGGGTGGGGTTTTTTTTTGCCCTCTTCTGGGCATAAAGCAGGGGTCACTGGGAGGCTGTGGGGGGTATTTGTCAATTTCCTGCATTGTGCAGGGGGACTCTATGATTCTAGATTAGGAATCAGGATGTATTTTTAAAAGTTGGTTTTCTGTTATGTTTCCTCAACAGGTGCTGATTGTCAGGAGATGCTATCCTGATAGCCATCTCACAGCTTGGAGAAAATATTATCATACACAGACCCCTCAGCTGGATGATATGCGTGTGTGTGTGTGTGTGTGTGTGTGTGTTGAGAAAGACAGAGAGAAAACAGCAGTTTGGAAACACGAGGGTGAGGCAGAGAGAACAAGCTGCCACTTGTCACAAAGAGTATTATCTTGAGGTGCAGATCTTGCCCACCTTTCTGGGAATCTTACGTGAAACAGCAGATCTGCTTCCTTCTAAGAGGTTCTCTTTGCCTCCACATAAGCACTATATATTTGTAAAAAAAGAAGCAGCAAACATTCAAAAATGCGGTATGTCTCCAGGGCAGGGGTTCCCAACCTTTCTGAGCATGTGGGCAGTTTTGGGATTCTGATGCAGTGTGGTGATCGCAGCCACCAATTGGCTGCCACAACTTACCTTCAGTCACATGGTGAAGGTCCTTGTACTGTGGTGGCAGCTGATGCCCAAGCAACGTTTTAAAAAAATCTGCACAGCCTATCAAACCTCCCAATGGTCAGTCAGAAACCTTGCTGGGCAAAAGCCCCACTTGGGCCCCCCTGCTTTCTAAAAAACCTTGGTAGGTGCCAGAAAATATGTCGGCAGGTGCCATGGTACCCACAGATACCATGCTAGGGCCCCCTGCTCCAGGGTCTTCTCCAAAGGAAAACAACCCCATGAAGCACTTCCCTGGAACTTCTTGCCATTCATGGAAGTGGTGGGAATATTAGGATATATTTTACATATACTAATTCTCAGATATTAATACAACGCTGTCTCTCCAAAGACTGCACTGGGTGACTCAGTGCTGTTTCCACACACACACCAGCTCTTGTTTGTGAACTGTCATGCTTCGGAGCTATGACATATCCCCATACAGCTCTGCAATGCATGTAGGGTTGTATACATATGAAGGGATTTCCTAGAGGGCTCAGCATTGCCTGTTAACTCCCCCTTCTTCCCCCTTGCAGGCCCTTGACTAGGGGCAGGCTGTTTATTACAGTGGGATGTTCATTAGAATAAAGTACCCCGGTGATCCCCAGGGAAAATTAACTCCAGACAATGAACCTCCATTTGAAGGAACCTTGTAGTGATGTAGTGCTTGCTTTCTATACTGGGTGGCTTCAGAGTATTTGTTGCTACTCCTGGACTGAGCCTGTGTCTGATCTCTATGTCCTCGTAATAATACCATCAAAAGGACTTCCCTTTTTATCCAAGCTATCAATCATATCTGTTTCCAGAGGCATAAGAACTGCATGGCTTGATATTTTACCACAAATATAGGACTGACACCCTGATCTAAGTAGCCCAGGCTACTTTTTCTGTCCCAGTGTGGGTTTGGTAAAACAACGGAGTGAATGCAAGATGCAGAATGGGCCTTCGACTGTGAGATTCCACTTGCAGTCCCTGGAAAATAATAGGAATCCGTCCAGGGACTCCAGGAACTGCAACTGGAATCTCAGTCGAAGGCCCATTCTTCATCTTGCATTCGCTCTGTTGTTTTACCAAACCCACACTGGGACAGAAAAAGATGTGGCTCAAAACCACATTCAGATACCCCAGGCCCTGCTCACACATTTTTGTCTTAGCTCAGGAAGGATGGCTCCAGAGCAAACTGATTTATTCCGTAGCCAAACTGCTCACTCACAACTTTAATGCCAGTAGCTCATAAACTAGAATTTTTGCTCACAAGACTCCACAGCTTAGAGGGAGCATTAGTCCTAGCACTCTTGAGCAGAAGCTGTTTCCACCACTAGGGTGCCCCCCTCCCTCCCTCCTGCTGGATTTAAAGGGCCCTCCAGCTGATTGGCGGGCCACGTGGTCCCCGCCAATCAGCTGGAGCCCTTTAAATATGGCAGGAGGGGAGGGAGAGGGGTGGCTGATCACACTCGGGGGTGGGTTTTGGAGGCAGCCCCGCCCACTCCTGAAACGCACCCCCAAATCCCCCCCGCTGTAGTGAGGAGGGGACCTGGCAACCCTACTGCCAACTCAGGGTTGAGAAATTTCTGGAGATTTAGGAGTGAAGCCTGGGAAGGGGAGAGACCTCAGCAGGATATAGTGCCATAGAAATCACCCTCCAAAGCACCCATCTTCCCCAGGGGTACTGCTCTTGGCTGAGTTCAGTTGTAATTCCAGGAGATCTCCAGGCCCCACCTGAAGGCTACAAACCAAAAGGGGACCACAGTGTGAAGTACACCAAACAGAGGAAAAATACCATGCTAGATACTAACTACTATGTGATTTTAACAAACCTCTATTGGAAAATTTAGGCTCGTTTCATTAATCTATCATACTATTGTTGTATAATAGATTACAAGCATGGATGGCTTCAAGAGGGAATTGGATAAACATACAGAGCAGAGGTCCATCAGTGGCTATTAGCCACAAGGTATAGATAGGAGCTCTCAGTCTGGGGCAAGTGATGCTCTGTATTCTTGATGCTTGGGGGGGGCAACAGTGGGAGGGCTTCCTGCCCCCACTGCTGGACCTTCTGAGGACACCTGGTGTTTTTGGCCACTGTGTGGCAGAGTGTTGGACTGGATGGGCCACTGGCCTGATCCAACACTGGCTTCTCTTATGGTCTTGTGCTCTTACCTACTAAGATCTCCCAGTGAATTTAATGGTGAGCAGGACTTGCCCTTGCACCCCTGCTCTCCAGCTCTGACACTGTAACCACGACACCACTCTGGCTCTTAGTAGGTGGTCACCAGAAGAAGGACCTCAGGACTGTTTGAGCTGGAGTTTGTGAGAACTGCAAATCTACCTTGTTGAAAGGAGAGCAGTGTGGACTCTAGCAATATATTTGGCTGGTATCGAGTGGTCCGTTTGACGGACGAGGCCATGTTTCACACTATCCGCAATCTAGCCAGCTTGCTACCTGTTGCAATAAATTCCGTTTCTCCCTGTTTATCTGTTGACACAAGCAGGGCACGTTAATGAATTCCACAACGGAGAAAACAAAACAAACCTTGCATGACAATATGGGTCCAAGTTGCCTGGTAACAAGTGAATGATCTAAACATCGAGAGAATACTCAAATGCGGGGATAAAGAAGAAATGTTGACCTATGTTTGGGCGGAGACATTTGTCATTGCAAGTTCTGCTGCATGATCAGTCTACAACATTTCACCCATCAAGGTACAGACATGCTTGTAACACCCCAGTTCACTCCCCCCCCCCCCCGAGGAGTCTCCTCGTTATTACATGTTGCTGGAAGCTCCGCTCCATCTTCTGCATGCAATATTGATTTATGCCTCAGCAGCCTCTCTTCTACCAGTTAGAAAGCCAAGAGGAGGTTGGCTCCTTGGATTAAAGATATACTAAAGGTCTGGAATCTATGGCTGTAGAACCTAATGTGGCTCATTAAAAAAGAAAATGAAGTCTCGGAGTAAAGATATAGTGGAGAAGCAGGTGGGATTCTAGAATAACCAATATGTGAAGGGAATGGCTGGCAAAGATTTTCTTAGAAATGTTTTAAAGAAAGGGACGTGATAGAAGTGAAGGCTGTCAGTGATCCAAGTGCAAACCATGCCGGTGCACTGAAACAATTGCACAGGGTGTTTGTGTGTATATTTATTACTTAATGTGAGACCGTGTGTGCAGTGTTCCCTCTAAACGGAGTTAGTGTGAGCTGGCTCACGGTTTTTTAGCCTCCAGCTCACACGTTTTTGTCTTAGCTCAGGAAGGACGGCTCCAGAGCAAACTAATTTATGCAGAAGCCAAATTGCTCGCTCACAACTTGAATGCCAGTAGCTCACAAAGGAGAATTTTTACTCACAAGACTCCACAGTTTAGAGGGAGCATTGCGTTGTGTGTGGTTGTTCAGTTGCACAGTCGAGTCCGACTCTTCATGACCCCATGGACCACATCATGCCAGGCCCTCCTGTCTTCCGCCGTCATCCAGAGTTTGCTTAACTTTATGTTTGTTGCATCGATAACACTGACCATCTCATCCTTTGCCATCCCCCCCTTCTTTTACCTTCAGTTCAGTTTTGCAAATGGGCTTTCTTATACTGGGGTAAACACAGAAAGCTTCCTGATACTGAATCAGAGCATCAGTCCGTCAAGGTCAGTATTGTCTACTCAGACTGTCGGCAGCTCTCCAGGGTCTGAGACAGGTCTTTCCCAGGGCTCATTTCGTAGCAGGAGCTCCTCTGCATATTAGGCCACACAGCCCTGATGTAGCCAATCCTCCAAGAGCTTACAGTAGCCCCTGTAAGAACAGCTCTGTAAACTCTTGGAGGATTGGTTACATTAGGGGTGTGTGGCCTAATATGCAAAGGAGTTCCTGCTACAAAATGAGCCCTCGTCTTTCCCATCATCTGCTGCCTGGGCCTTTTAACCTGAAGATGCTGGGGACTGACCTTGGGAACTTCTGCATGCCAAGCAGAAGCAATTCCATTGGCTTTTTGCTGTTTAAACAGGTATGCTCCAAAGGGGAACAATAAGGACAAAATAGGGACTGAGGTCCCTCTTTGGGTCTCTTCTTTTCTGTAGTCTTCCAAGCCCTGTGGCTATTAATCCATGCAGGCCATATGGTGCCAGGAATTTCCCAGGTTTGGAAATGGCTGCTGGGGGCAAGGAATGTGGGGCAGATCTGCAAGGAAAGGGCAAAAATTTGCGATCCTTTCATCTGCATATGGCGGAATCCAGCTCAGGATCAATCTGTTATCACCTGCCATATTCTATCTATAGGGTGGCATGTTGTATGTACTTTTTGAACATTTTGAAACATTGGGCTGTAATCCTCTTCTCTCTCTTTTTTTTTGCCAGCAAGTCACAGCAACTTATGGCAACCAATGTTCCCTCTAATTCCCCCCCCCCCCGAAGCAGAGCAGTTCACATCCTGAGCAGAATATAATTGCTGTAATCTTAAAATGGCCAATGGGCAGTGCAAGACCCAGGGAGATTTTGCATTGGCTTTTCCCTCCGTTGTTTTACAAAACCCACGTTGGAACAGAAATTCCCCTCTGCATTGCATGCCGCTTTCACTTCCTTTGATCACTGTGTTTTATGGTACCTTCTGCACAGATTTATGGCCATTCAGGAGTGACTTTGTGGTCAGTATGGCATTGCCCCAAGGTATTTGAATGTGGTTTTGAGCTGCACTTCTTCCTCAGTGTTGAGAAAATGTGGGGCGAATGCTTGATACAGAATTGCCCCCTGTGTGGCTCCAGATTGCTGCTGAGTGAGGCTTCCTGTGTTAAAGAGTGGCCACTCACATGCACAGCTTCATAGAATCAAGGAATCATAGAGTTGGAAGGGACCTCCAGGGTCATCTAGTCCAACTCCCTGCACAATGCAGGAAATTCACAAATACCTTCCCCTCCACGCCTGCAGTGACCACTATTCCACGCCCAGAAGATGACAAAAAACCTCCGGGATCCCTGGCCAAACCGGCTTCGAGGGAACACTGATGGCAACCCCGTAGAGTTTTGAAGGCCAGAGATTTCCAGAAGTTGTTTGCCGTTGCCTGCCTCTGCATCACCACCATGGTATTTCTTGGAGGTCTCCCATCCAAATACTAGCCAGAGTTTACCCTGCTTAGCCTCCAAGATCTGATGAGACTGGACTAGCTTGGGCTATCCAGGATTCTCTTTTGCCCAGGATTATCTTTTTTTTGTTGCAGTTGCTGCAATGTTCCCTCGTGCTTCTCTAGGGTTCTAGCCAGGAGCCGAAAGTTCAAGGGACCACAATAAAGGCTAGTCTCATAAGGGAGTCTTCTGGTAATGCCTCTTAAGAGTTCATAGAAAGTTCATGCCAGGGTCAGTCTTGCAACTGCTTATTCACACTCAGACTTCTGGCCTTTAGAGAGACACCCACTCATTCCTGTCACAAAGGCAGGTTTTGTGCAGAGAAGTGCCAAGAACAGCAAGGACACAAGGGGAAGCATTGTTTCCTTCTTGCTCCGAGTGAACGAAGAGCCCCCACAAATGGCCTGACCCAAGAGGAAAGCCATTCTTCAGCAATGTGGGTGTCCACGTTTCACTTGACCTTCTGCAGGAGAGACTGATTGTGAGCTACAATTTGGCGTGCCATCACCCAGTTCATGCCAGGAAGGCTGTTGGCACCATGCAGAAATGGCACAGGGCCTCCAGGGAGGGAAGGGTCCAGAATGTATCCAACAAAGGGGACAGGTGAAAAGGAAACTGTGAAGGGGAATGTATCCAGCAAAGGGGACAGGTGAAGAGGAAATTGTGCCTCCCCAGCCCACCTTTTGTGGAGCTGGGGTGTTGGGCAAGTTTGGGGAGAGTCTGTGGTGTCTACTAATGGCAGGCCGACTCTTGGTAATTCCTGCTGATTCCTGATAATGCTAATCTAGTTGGCAGATAGAAGCAGGCAGGAACTTCCTGGTGATCTTCATTGCCCTGTGATTATGTCACTTCTGGCCTAATCTGGAAGCGTCAGCATCACTCCAGGGTGATGCCCTAGCACCCACCCAAAATCTCTATAGTTTTGGACTGAGTGCTAGATAGGGCTGCCAGGTCCCTTCGTCGCACCGGTGGGTGGATTTGTGTGGCATTCTGGGATGTTCCCCGATGCAATGACGTCGCCTGGAAGTGACATCGTCATGTCAGCGATATCACACAGGATGCTCTGGTTTGAGGGCAAAACTCTATAGTTTGAGGCCAAGTTTACCATTGAGTTTTGCTCTCAGACCAGAGTGTCCCATGCAATTTCCCCAGTGTCATTATGTTGGGGACGTCACACCAGAACGTGGCTGTTTGGGGACAGGGTTTCCCCCACCAGCCAGCTGGCTGGTAATGGGCTGAAACCCTGAAAATTGGGACCTGGGGACTGGCAACCCTAGTGCTAGAGTGTCATCCCAAAGCAATGCCAATGCTTCTGGGTTGTGCCAGAAGTGACACTGAAGATTACTCCTCCCCTCCGCAGTAAGTGCTGTCCTCCCCCCAATCCCCTGCTGATTTCCAGGCCATGGCTGGGAGCCCCAGCTGTTATTCAATGTTAGAGAAAGTCTCGGGTTCAGTTCCCATAGTATCTCAGGGGATCAAGTGTTTTTGCCTGAGGGAGAAGGGCTTCCAGTCATATTGAGCAAGATGGCGCAAAACATACCAATGATCTAATAAGGGAGGTGACCGCCCTGCAAACTAGTAGCTTGACCATGGTAAGTTTGATTGTCCGTTGTGAACTGGGCAGCATCTCCAGCTGAAAGCATTTATTTCAGTTATTCACACAATACTGTGAGCCGGGTCATGCTTATTTTCTTTCCCTGAGAGAGAAGACAGCTTGTGAGTTCCCACAGAAAACAAGAGTTGGCCTTCCCAGTTATAGTCCATAGTCACACGGCCCCTTTAAATCCAGGAGCCCTCCTGGATTAAAGGGGGTCACATTTTTTTACCTCGGGTTGGGATGTTTACACATTCCAGCCCCTGCTGCGGCGGGCAGCAGCGGGCAAAGGAGGAGGCGGCGGCAGGCGACGGCAGCGGACGGAGGAGGAGGAGGAGGAGGTGGCGGATGGAGGCGGCAGCAGCGGCGGTGGAAGAAGTGGCGGTGGAAGAAGCAGCGGCTGGCCTTGAAGCGTGTGGCGGCGGCGGCTTTTTCGGCGGTGGCTGGGGGAGGCACCCTTCCCTGAGCCCTGCCGGCCACCTGGTAAGTTTGGTTTCCCCCCCCCCCCTTTTACACTTGGGCGCTTGAGTGGCCAAGTGCCCAAGTGTAAAAGGGGGGAAAAATGGCGGGTGGAACCATCTGGATAGCCCTGCTCTCGCAATGATTGCAAGAGAGGGCTGGCCAGATGGCTCAAATGCAGGTTCCTCCTGCGACTCCCGGGAAAACAGTCAATTTTCCCGGGGTCGAAAAATGCAGGAGTAACCCGCATTTGAGCCCACTTCGGCACGGGAAAAGCTCCGGCCTTTTTAGATGGTCCCTTTAAATGCGGGAGGAAACGGCCCTTCCTCCCGCATTAAAGGGCCGTGTGACCGTGGCCTAACAGTGCAATCCTAAGTAGAGACATACCTTTCTAAGACCACTGAAGCCAAGTAATTCCACCTTCACCTTTCACCAAAGGTCCAGTCTCCATCAACCATTTCTCTATCCTTCTCTCCTGGCACTCATGAATAAATGCTTGATTCTAGGTCAAGGGAAAGAGGGCCCAAGTACTATTTTTTGTTTTTTTATAGCAAGTCAAAACTTATTTTAAAATTAAAAATACTGGGTTGGAGGCTATGACATTATTCCTTGCATGTTTCTCTTTGGCTGCTGGGGAGGTTCTCCATCATTGCGTCACTTGCTTCCCCTTCTGCTAACACTTCTTTGTGCAGCATGTCAGTGTTTTCCAAGAAGCCTTGACAGAAGTGGAAGTGCTAGTGACAGAGGAAGCAAGTGCCACAGCAGAGGAAAGCCTCTGCAGCAGCTAAGGCATGAGGGGGAACAATGTCATAGGCTCAAATCCTTAGTTTATTATTCAGGAGGGCATTATAACCAGGGCTCATTTTGTAGCAGGAGCTCCTTTACATACCCCCTGATATAGCCAATCCTCCAAGAGCTTACAGTAGCCCCTATAAGAAGAACTCTGCAAGCTCTTGGAGGATTGGCTACATTAGGGGTGTGTGGCCTAAAATGCAAAGGAGCTCCTGCTGCAAAATGAGCCCTGATTATAACCCATGTTATAGGGCTAGGCTGGCTGGCCTCTAGTTGGGGACTGGACATCTCCTGGAATGACAATTGATCTCCAGAATACAGAGATATTCCACTGGAGAAAAGGACTGCTCTGGAGGGTGGACTCTATGGCATTATGCCCAGCTAAGAGCCCTCCCCAAACCCTGCTTGCCCCAGGCTCCACCCCAACATTTCCACAGATTTCCCCATCTGGAGTAGGCAATAGGGATGGACATGAACCGGCTGATGAACTAAAGTTCGTCATGAATTTTGGGTGGTTTGCGGTTTGTGAAGCAATGAATGGCTCTTCATCCTTAGATACCTTAGGATGCTCGTCAATTAGTCCTACCTGAGTTCTAGCAACATGCCCCCTTCCTACCATCCCTAGTCATGGACTAGCAGGTTACATAGATGAGGCCTATTTGCAGGGGTCCGTTGGAGTGGGGTGCACAGGAGCGCAGCTCTGGGAGTGAGGAGCCCAGGGGGCGGGCACATGACCAAGCCCTGCCCCCTCCTCGGCTTCCCCGAGCAGTGCAGAGGCACAGCGTCCCAGGGAAAGCCCTGCTAGGGTCTTTATCAGGGGTCCTTTCGTAAAAAAAGAGGTGCAGGAGCTCATTAGCATAACTTATTTGCATATGCCACACCCCCTGACATCACCAGAAGTGATGATGTCATCGGCAGTGTGTCAGAAGGCAAGAAGGGAGGGAGGGAGGGAGGGGGAAGGAAGGAAAGGAACAGGAAGGTAGGTAGGTAGGTGGGAGAGAGAGAGAGAAGAAAGGAAGGAAGGAGGGAGGAAGGGGGGAAGGAAGGAAGGAAGAAAGAAAGAAAGGAATAGTAAGGTAGGTAGGTAGGTGGGGGGAGAGAGAGAGAGAAGGAAGGAAGGAAGGAAAGGAGAGGGGAAGGAAGGGGGAAAGGAAGGAACAGGAAGGTAGGTAGGTAGGTGGGGGAAGAGAGAGAGAGAGAAGAAGGAAGGAACAGGAAGGTAGGTAGGTGGGGGGGAGAGAGAGAGAGAGAAGGAAGGAAGGAACAGGAAGGTAGGTAGGTGGGGGGGAGAGAGAAAAGAAAGGAAGGAAGGGAGAGGGAAAGGAAGGGGGAAAGGAAGGAACAGGAAGGTAAGGGCTCTCTGGATGTCTAGAGCTCTGAAGTTGGAGAAGGGACAAATGTTGGCAGTAGGGGGGGCGAGGGACTTCTCCCTGGGGGGGGTGAGGGACTTCTCCCGGGCTGGCAGTGCTCGCCGCCAGACCCGGGAAAGAGGATCTGAGCGGGGGCGGGGGGCGAGGGACTTCTCCCGGGCTGGCGGCACTTGCCGCCAGGCCTGGGAAAGATCTGAGCGGGGGGGGCTTCTCCTGGGCTGGCGGCGCTTGCCGCCAGGCCCGGGAAGGATCTGCGGGGGGGGGGGGGGCGAGAGGCTTCTCCCGGGCCGGCGGCGCTTGCTGCCAGGCCCGGGATGGGTCTGCTGGGGGGGGAGCGAGGGACTTCTCCTGGGCTGGCGGCGCTTGCCGCCGGTCCGGCAAGGATGAGCAGGGGAGGAGGCTTTCTTCCGGCTCCGCAAGCTGGGGGGCGGGGCTTTATCATGTGCCCGCCCCCCGGCTTCCCCTTTCCCGGAGCGGTGCTCCGGCACGCCCCGGCCCCAACGGAGCCCTGGTCTTTATTGTTTTTAATGTTTTGTTTTAATATTGATAATTTTATCATTGTTCCTTTTATGACTGTGTGCTGCTGTTCCAGAGACTTGCTCAAGGTGGCATATAAATTTTCTAAGTATACCATTTTTTATCTGGGCACATGGCACATAAGTACTGGAGAAATTTCACCAACCCTTCAGCAGCTTCCGGTGTGACCTTGGGCCAGTCACAAGTTCTCTCAGAGCTGTTCTCTCATGAGCACTTCTCAAAAGACCTCTCTCAGCCCCACCTACCTCACAGGGTGTCTTGTTGTGGGGAGGGGAAGGGAAAGGGATGGGTGGTGCACATGTCCTGGGAATCCCAAGTCTACTTGAAACCTGGTGGTTTCAAGGGAGCAGGAAGAGAATGAGGGTGTGTTCTTTACGCTTATTTTTATTGCCCAAAGTATTGGATGGGGAAGGGAATGGAGAAAGAGCAGGTCAGTTTCACTCACCTGTGGAGTGGAGCCTGAGGGGTGGGTGTTGCCTTTTGACACACTTCCGGTATGTTAGGGGGTGTGGCATATGCAAATGAGTTATGCTAATGAGCTCCTGCACCTCTTTTTCTACGAAATGACCCCTGCCTATTTGTATTAAACTCACTTCTATGAAGCAGGTGAAAAAGTAAACAAAGGACCAGCTTTCAGAGCCAATTTGAAGAGGATCCAAAGATTCCTATTCATTCCCAAAGATGGCCAGCCAGTCCCATGTTGCTGTTAGGGTGGGAATCAGCAGCATATAGAAAACGCTTGCATGAGGGCGAGGAAATAAGCTTATAAGCCGCTCAGTTTGCTTCCCATTGGCTGGATGCCAGCCCAGTCCTGCCAGTAGTGACTGCTTTGAAATAAAGGGGTGGGCAAAACAGCATCCAAGATTCTAGCAGAGTCATGAATAACCTTCTTCCTACCTGATGGTATACTCTGCAGGCCTGTAGCCACAGGGGCATTTGGGGGCAATGAGTGATTAACACATGGAATTCACTGCCACAGGAAGTGGTGGTGGCTACAAGCATGGACGGCTTCAAGAGGGAATTAGATAAACATATGGAGCAGAGGTCCATCAGTGGCTATTAGCCACAAGTTATAGATAGAAATTCTCAGTCTGGGGCAAGAGATACACTGTATTCTTGATGCTTGGTGGGGGGGGGGCAACAGTGGGAGGGCTTCTAGTGTCCTGGCCCCACTGGTGGACCTCCTGATGGCACCTGGTGTTTTTGGCCACTGTGTGACAGAGTGTTGGACTGGATGGGCCACTGGCCTGATCCAACATTGGCTTCTCTTATGTTCTTATGCTCTTAGGTTTGCAAACTGAAGAACTGCCATGAACTTTCATGAATTTTGATGTAGTTCGTGGTGGTTCGTGAAGAGCAGAAAGCAAAGGTTTAAACCCCTGCTTTCTACTCTTCATGAAAAACAGCTGAGCAGCAGAGAGCTCCATGCCACTCAGCAGTTTGGTTTAAATGGGAGCCATTTAAACCACTTCTCTCTGCTCCCTGCGAAAAACTGCAGGAAGCAGAAAGCAGAGGTTTAAATGATTCCCTGCAGAAAGTTCCCCACTGCTCAGCTGCTTGGTTTAAATGGCTCAGAGCCATTTAAACCCCTGCTTTCTGCTCCTCATGCAAGGCAGCAGGGAGCAAAAAGCAGAGGGTTAAACTTTAAATGGCTCACAAACCAATACAAACCAGGTCAGTTTGCGAACCAACATCCCCATTTGTATGGGTTTGTGGTTCGGTTCATGGTTCAGCCACAAACCATGAACTGAACCACAAAAATGTTTATTAGATGTTGCCTCCTGATGATTGTATTGATTTACACTATGTAATTCGCCTTCAGTATCCGTGAGAAAGGCGGACTATAATTATTTGAAATGTATAAGTAAAACATTTATGCACTATTACAGAAAAACTATCAGTTTAAAATGAAAATAGTCAACAATTTTGCTTTTTACAAAGTTCTTAAGGCCCTTCCACCCCACGGAAGATGATAAGCAATATACTGAAAGAAAACCTGCGAACCCCAAGAAAGCAAGAAGTATTTTATCAGCCTGTAAGGAACAGAGAGCGATGACATTGTCCAAAGGGACAATAATCACAGTTTTAACTGTCTGTACAAGATGGTTGGGCACCACAATTGCATTTTAAGTAGAAATAATAATTAGAAAGGACTTTTAAAACATGGAAAAACAACATCAAAAATCCTGGAATACAGCAACATTGAGCATGATGTCATCTGGATGTTTGGTGCCGTGATTAAATGCGTAGACTCTAATCTAGGAGAACTGGGTTTGATTCCCCACTCCTCCACTTGCAGCTGCTGGATGACCTTGGGCAAGCCATAGTTCTGTCACAGCTGCTCTTGATAAAGAGCAGTCTCTGTCAGAGCTCTCTCAGCCCCACCTACCTCACAGGGTATCTGTTGTGGGGAGGGGAAAGGAAAGGAGTTTGTAAGCCACTTTTTGACTCCTTTGGGTAGTGAAGGGCAGGGTATAAATCTGATCTCCTTCTCCTCCTCCTCCTCCTCTAAAAATGAAATGAAGAAAATACAAAAATTCCAGGTTAAATGTCTAGTGTGGAGCTCAGTCGCTGTGCTACGGTACTTGCAAGGGTTTTTGTTTTGTGGATCAACATTCAATAGTGGTATGCCCATCACCTTGTTTGGGTATATAGGCTTTTTTGTTGTTGAATTTTTTAAATTTATTTTCTACAAACTACACACTACAAAACTAAAAGCCCCTATACTACCCTAAGGTATACAGGAATCAAATGTAAATATGGTAAATTATGAGCTTCAATTACTTCAAGAAAAATACTAAAATATTCAGGCATTATAAATTGCTACCTATTTCACCCTTCTTAAGCTTTCAACATTAAAAAAAAAGACAGAAATCCAAAACAGGAGAAACATTAATCAAATATAGCTTTTAAAAACAACGATGTTCATTTTTTCTTCCGTCTTCTCTTCTTTGGTTCTTTTCCCAGAGGTTTTGGTGCTGCTGCTCCCAGGTCTGCATCAGATCTTTCTTCCTCTGATTCATTACTTCTGGATGTATCTGAGCTTTCCAGTCCATAAATGCTCTCTTGGTGCTCTAATGAATCCTCTGTGGATATTTTTTCTCTTTTCTCCATGCTTTTGCAACAGAGTTAATCTTTTGTTTCTTATCTTTGTAGTTAAAAACCAGTCCTTCAGGAGAAAGCCACCTGTACATGATGCTTTCTGCTTGCAAAAATGTAGTTAAACTTTTATAGGGTTTCCTCCTCTTCCTGATATCAAAATGGAATGTCCGTCAACACTTTAACTTCTTCATCTTGGATCTTCAAGGTAGTCCTGTTTGTGGCCTTGAGCACCACATCTCTTGTTGATTTTTTTGAGAATCTTACCATAATTTCTCCAGGCAGGTTTTTTTTCTTCACAAATTCAGGATAGGTCCTATAAACCATATCCATATCGCTTTGTATTAATTCTGCTCGTAAACCTGTCATTGGAGCCAAAGCTTCACTCAATATCTTTTTGAGATTCTCACCTTTTTGTTTGAGGCCCTTTTTTTCTTCATCACTGATGCCAGTCTTACATCAAACTTTTCTGTCTTGGTTTTAACTTCTGCCAATTTTTTTGCTGTTTGTTCAGATTTCATACTGGCATCAGCAACCTGCTTTTGCAGATTATCCAGCTTTTGGTTAACAGTATTTAATTGTTCCATCAGAGGGCGCAATGACGTTGCCAATGCAGCAGTCAGGTCTGTACTCGCTTCTGGCTTAGCTGCCGGAAGTGTTGATGCAGTTTTGGGAAAAGGTCTACGTTTCCTCGCCATCTTTTCTCCCCGACCAGTCATTGTTTATATTAACAACTTTCAGAGAACTTTCAAAAGTTTAAAGAGCTTCTGCTTTACAAAGTTCTTTCAGTTAGTTAACTCCTGGTTAGGTTCCAGCCAAGAAAATAAAGTCAGATTCTTGGTTCTTAATAGAGAGAGCCACTTCTTTAAGGGGGGGGGGGATTTAAAGATTAAACCCCCTAATCTTTGCTTCAAGTTCAAACCAGAGAATCTCGAGAAGGATCGATCACTCACAGTTTTGCCATGCGTTACAGGTAGGAATTTTTTCTTGTAGCTTCATTTTGATCCCTGCAGCCATCCAGTGTGCACTTCTGCATGCCCAAAGGTGTCCAAGGGTGCTGCGGCAGGAGAATCTATGGAAGCAAAGGGGAACCTCTATCCCTCGGTTGCCACCTTGGGAGAGGCTGCCCCTTGCGCCTCAGGCAGGATGCCCCCTACTGGTGTAGTGGTTAAGTGCCAGTCTGGTGTAGTGGTTAATCTGGGAGAACTGGGTTTGATTCCCCACTCCTCCGCTTGCACCTGCTGGATGAACTTGGGCAAGCCATACTTCTGTCAGAGCTGTTCTCTCAAGGACAGCTCTGGAAAAAGCTCTCTCAGCCCCACCTACCTCACAGGGTGTCTGTTGTGGGGAGGGGAAGGGAAAGGAGCTTGTAAGCCACTCTGAGACTCCAAGTGAGTGAAGGGCGGGATATAAATCCAATCTCTTCTTCTTCTTCTTCTACTCCTAGGGTTCTGGGGGTCCAAAAGCCAGTCGGCACCCCTTCTCTCTGCCAGGTCCGGGTTGCACCTCCCGGAGCTCTGGGAGGATGCGCCTGCCATGAAGAACACCAAAACCGGAAGTTGTTTGGGTATATACATTGACCTATCCTCTGACAGAGAACTCCTAAATCTCCACAGCTGGTAGTGTGTTTTTAAAATAGCATGATTAGTATTAGCTTGAGCCCACAGGGATGATAAATTATTCTGATGTCTAAAGAAATTGCCCACTTTTCCGGAACATGGTGTGGGTGCCACAAAGGGTGACACACTAGCCTGGGGATAAATGATCTGTCCCTTTAGTAGAAGAAGGTTAACATTAGAGAAATTTAACAGTTAGAGAAATTTAATGTTAGATAAATTTAACAGTCGCTTAACAGTTAATGTATGGAAATGGGCAGCTGAAGTTTTTCATGGCATGGGGTTAAATAAGATCACCTGATAAATAGCACCCTATTAAGCATCTGTTCAATGGACAGGCTTCCCTGACCTGGATGGCCCAGGCTAGCCCAGTTTCATCAGATTTCTGAAGATAAGCAGGGTCGGCCCTGGCTAGTATTTGGATGGGAGACCACCAAGGAATCCCAGGATCAATGGGAGGCAGGCAATGGCACACAACCTCTGAAAGTCTTGAAATGCCTTGAAAACTCCACAAGGTCACAACGGCCCTTTTTATACTCTTCTTTTAATCCATGTCCACCGCAGTGTCCTCCAAGCAATTCTGTACTAAAATCAAATCCAACCTTCTTTTCAATACAATTGCCTCCCCCCATTCTGCACTAAAATCGAGCCCAACCTTCTTTGTATTCCAGGTTTTCCCCACATTCTGCATTACATTTCCTCCCTTCAGTGGTCAGCCCGCTTTCCGCCTGCTGTTGCCCCAGGTTAATTGGATGCTGTTTTGCCGTGGATTTAAATTGCCTTGACTCTAACACTGAGAAAATCTGGAGTTGCCGGCCGATGTGGAAGGACCTATAAATCAGCTGTGACTTGATGGCACTTTCCATAGGAAATTTAAAATTATTGGGCTTCTCACTTTTGTCAAAATGTTAGTCTTACAATTTTAATTGTTTAATGCTAATCCTTTTTTTAAAGGTAAAGGTAAAGTTGCTTGAAAGCCAGTTGAATCCAACTCCAGGAGGCGGTGCTCATCTCTGTTTCCAAGCCGAAGAGCCAGCGCTGTCCAAAGAAGCTTCCATGCCATGGTCATGTGGCTGGCATGACTAAATGCCAAGGCGCACAGAACACTGTTTCCTTCCCACTGAAGCAGTACCTATTTATCTACTTGCAATTTCTTGCTTTCGAACTGCTAGGTTGGCAGGAGCTGGGACCAGAGGCGGGAGCTCACTCTGTCATGTGGCACTCAGGTCTCGAACTGCTGAGGTACCAACCTTCCGGTCTGCAACTCAGGATCTTAACCTCTGAGGCACCGCGGCCCTTCTTTTACATCTATATACTAATAGCAAAGGCACCCCCTGCGTGCGGATATCTAAATTTGCGCGGGGGGCATCTGGGGGGCAGGGAGATTTTCCTACACACTTGGGGGATTCCCCATTTGTGTAGAAAAATCTAAAAAGTTAAAAAAAATTATTTGGGGGATACATAAATCCCCCCCAAAGTAAAACGCGTTCTCTGTGCCCGCGCAGGGAATGCAGAACTATGCCTTGCCTCCACGGCAGTGGAGGGAGAGGGCTTGGCGGGCCCAGCGGTTGGAGCCATGTGGGCCTTGCTGTCTCTGCCAGGGGCTGGGGCTGGGGGGGGGGGGGAAAGAGCTTGGCGGACCTGGCGGCTCCGAGCTGCACGGGACTTGCTGTCAGTGGAAGGGGTGGGGGAAAGGAGGCCTGGCAGGCCCATGTGGGACTCGCCATCAGGGGGCGGGGGGAGGGGAGGCCTGGCAGGCCTGCATGAGACTTGCTGCCGGGGGGGTGGGGGGAGAGGAGGCCTGGTGGGCCTGCGCAGCCTCACTGTTACTGGGGGGGGGTCTGGCAGACCCCATGGCTCCGAGCCGTGTGGGCCTCACTGTCAGGGGGGAAAGGAGGCCTGGTGGGCCCGCGTGGGCCTCGTTGTCAGTGGGGGGGCAGGGGGAGAGGAGGCCTGGCGGGCCTGCATGGGCCTCGCCATCGGGGGGTGGGGGGAGAGGAGGCCTGACAGACTCTGTGTCAGTGCCGGGGGGGGGGCAGAGAGAAAGGGAGAAGGCTTACCTGGCTTTCTCCTCCTCCACCTGGAGCTCCCCTGCAAGTATCGCGAGTCCCCTCCTCTTGTTCCACATATTATGTAGCAGCATATATACAATTAAATTTATATGTCTTTTACTGTGCATTCCTTTGCAGGTTTACCCTCTTCTCTGCCCCTTGACTTCAGTGACCTAGAAGGCTGTAACTCTGCTCAGGACTGAACGGTTAGTATACAATAAAAAAGATTTATAGCTCTTCTTGTAGTGATTTAAAAATCTATTTATGTTACTGTGTGTCTGATAAACAATAAAATATATGTGTTAAAAAACAATGCCAGTATGTTGCTTCTTCGCAAAAGCTGCACATATTAAAGGATGACTTTTAATGTATACTGAAAACTTTTACATACACTTTCTCCCCGATGCCTGGTCTTCTGGAAGATTCCGGAACAGGAATAGCTTTGGCAGGAGTCACCAAGCTGCCCCTGATGGAACATTACGCTTCTCTGTCCACGGCCACCCCAGCAGCTGATGAAATGAGTCACCGCTTCTGGCTCTGAAAGCCAGACTTTGCGTGTCTGGGAAATAATGCTTAGCCAAGTGTGATTGTAGGCTATTATTAAGACTTTATTTGTGAAACTGGCAGACTTGAGGTCAAACATCTTTCATGAATTCAACCGCAGTATTTTTTTTCTCTCGAGAGCTTTCAAGAGTAATCCCATTATACCCCTATTCAAAAGATATTTTACCTCCTTGACAAATTGCTGCTTAATTACTAAGCAATTTTTTTATAGAGGTACTTTTAAAAAAGTCTCTTTTATATTTCAACTCTGCTTTTCAATAAGACAGTATGACCCAGAGCCAGTAGCACCACCAACTGCAAAAGGAAAAACAAGAAGAGGCTTTCCCATCTGGAGTGGATGGCCGAAAAGAGCTACTGTAGCCCTTACATTTGCCTTAAAGGCTTAAAAATTGACCAAGCTTCATAATGCTGCACTGATCTAGTCGTGTATAAGTTTAGACACCATGATTTTTGGATGATTTTGAATTTTTTTCATCCCTGCTGTCTCAACCCCCAAAGGCCTGTTGCCATTTTGGTTCTTACACCTGAATCGTTATTTTCATGCTCGTTTCTGTTTCCTTGCATCAAATTCCTCCTGTAAAAAAATTGTATTTCCAATTTCCCCCCCAATTTTAGTTTTGAAATGTTATCAGAAGAAAGTCCTTATATTAAGTTTTCTGTGGGTGGAAAATATAATGCGGTCACACTTTTATTTAGGGCAAGCGAGGCATAGTTTTAGTGTTTCTTTAGTGGGCTTGTCTTGTAGCAAGCTGTCCCTGGGTATCATTCGGGCCCCAATCATCTTTCTCACCATATCAGGAGTTGCAAAAATGCCTGCTGTAGAGCCTTCAAGTGAGCACCTCTGTCTGAGGACTTGGAGCAGATGCAACTATAGTGTAGGGCTTGGCTATAGACAATGGGTTGTTTGATGTGGTTGGGGTGGTGGCTGCTACCCACCTTGATCTGTGTTCACACACAAAGGCACCCTGAAGGTTTTTTTTGAAATGAGTAACTGAGCTTTTTAAAGGGATGGAAGTGCATATGGGAATGGGTGAGATTCCAGGAAATGGCATGTTTTCTATAGCAATCCACTGCTCAAAGCTGGGGGGAAATACTGGCCACGTTGTAATACCTGTAAGGTTTTTTGGGTTTTTTGGTATGTGTGTGTGTCTGCACCTAGAAGTCACGTTGGCCTCTGGTGACTGACCCCTATGGGGGGCTTGGAGGATATTCAGAGAGGTGGCTGAATAAAGCCTGCCTCAGGTTCTGACCTCCCGACATGGTATTCCAAGGAAGTCTCCCATCCAGGTACTTCTTTTTATTTTTTTTTTAATTTTTCCACAACACAAACAAACATATATACAAACATAAATGGGGGTATTTACTCAGTATTCGAATTACATCTTTTACATAATTGTCTGCCTAATTGTTATAGTTCATATGTTTCACCTTGTAACATTAAAGTAATAATTAAAATTCTGCAGGTCTTATCATGTTAATACCATATATGACCTTGACAGTTTTTAGATATATGTCATCTAATAATAATAGTCTTCATACCAATTGTAAAATCTTGTCCAAGTATTTTCAGATGTAGGTTCTGGTCGACCTTTCAAAACTAAAGTCAATTTATCCATTTCTGCTGTTTCTTTCGTGGGTATTTCTGTCCTTTGCCAATATTTAGCATACAATATTCTGGCTGTTGTAGCAATATACAATATTGCCATCCAAGTACTAACTACAGTCAACCCTGTTTAGCTTCTGAGATGTGGTGAGATCAGGCTTGCCTGGGCTATCCAGGTCAGGGCATTCAGCCTGTGGTTTTTGATACCTCCATTAAAGCAACAAGCCAATGTGAGGCTGGCAGGAGAGCAATGGCTTGTGTGTGTGTGTGTGTGTGTGAGAGAGAGAGAGAGAGAGAGAGGTGGTGAGCAAGAAAAAGTGTCTCTAACAGGATGGAATGTTTGTAGCAGCACTTTATCAAAGCAGTCCAAAAAGGACTTTAAAACCAAGAAGACACTTGTACGCGAGAGTTTTGAAAATTCTGGAACACAAGGGATGCCTCCCATCGTTTAATTTATTTTTCTCAGTATTTTTGTTGTTGATGTTTTCACAAAGGATATTTTGGCTCTTCGAATCCTATAATCTGTTTTAGGACTGGCGTGTATCTGTAGCATGGGGAAAGTCCAAGAAGGCAGCAGCACACAGTGTAAATTCTGAGGATGCACCTCTACTTTGCACAAAAGCACAGAGGTGGATACATGCATCCTTGTCTTCAGATCCTGCTTTCCTACTTGCGTCTGGATTTGGAACCTAAGGTCAAATCTACATCTGACTTTCCTGCTGGAATCATTCTGGTTTCAAAAAAAACCCAACTATACCTGTTTTTAGTTTCAAACCATACTTGTTCTAGTTTAAAAATCACTGTCTACATTTGTTAATTGCCCTCTTGTGGTCAAGCGAGCATTACACTGCTTTAAACAGATCCTGTTGCTTACTGCTCTTCAGACCCAGGGGAAAAAACCAAGGTGAAATTTGAAACTAGTGTGAAATGAGTGTCGGAAAAGACAGCAGTCAAACTACTTCAGAGGGGAGGTGTAGATTTGGCCTAAGGTCAAATTTACATCTGACTTTCCCGCTAGAATCATTCTAGTTAAAAAAAAACTTGTCTATACATGTTTCTAGTTTCAAACCATACTTGTTCTAGTTTATACATTACTGTTTACATTAGTTAATTGTCCTTGTGGTCAAGCTAGCATTATACTGCTTTAAACAAATGCTGTTGCTTAGCACTCTTCAGACCCCTGGAGCCTGGGTCTTAGTCTCACAGATATTCACACTAACAAGCTACCTTGCTATTGCTAGAGTCAATGTCATAACAGCAATGCATCTTCTGAGTTTGGGTCGTGATTGAAGTCCTGACAGGCTGTGAAGATTGTTCTTAATTTGATGTGTGTGTGTGTGTGCATGTAGAGAACAATTAAACCACTGCTGAGTATCTGTGGGAAGAAGAAGAAGAGGAGGAGGAGGAGGAGGAGGAGGAGGAGGTTGTATTTATACCCTGCCCTTCACTACCTGAAGGAGTCTCAGAGCGGCTTACAGTCCCTTCCCCTCCCTCTTCCAATGGCAGTGGATTTGCTTAGAAGGTCACCATGACAGCAGTGAACAGAGGTACGTGCTAGTCAAAACTGGCATGGTTTCCTCTTTGTTCTGTGAGCACATCGAAGAGAGCTATTAATGTGTCTGGAGGCCACAGTGGGGCAGAACTGGCTGTTTCCCAGGGCCATCCATGATGGCATCCATGGGTCCATGCTGAAACTAAACCTGAAAAGGTGTGGGGGGAGAGAACAAAAGCTCCTTGGGCCACCATGCTGCCTGCCCGATCCAGTTTAGGGTCTCACAGGAATTTTTAGAACTACAAAAGCTTCTAAAATGTTGCCAGGACGGACCTGTGGCCACTGTTGCTTGTAGTTTGGCTGGCACTAGAATCTCCTCCCTTGTGGTCGCCTAGGGATGCCAGCCTCCAGATGGGACCTGAGGATCCCCTGGAATTACCACTCATCTCCAGACTACAGAGATCAGCTCCCCTGGAGAAAACTAATGTTTTGAAGGGTGAATGCTGTGCCATTGTACCCCACTGAACTCCCCATCTTTCCCAGGCTCCATCCCCAAATCTCCAGGAGTTTCCCAATTTGGATCTGGCAACTCTACCCCCCCATCCCACGCCTGTGGCCGGGGGGGTGGGGGTGGGGCTAGCAACCCTAGGGTAGCCACAAGAAACAACATGATGGGGCAACTCTTTCTTCGGTTTCTTCTCCCATATTTTGACAAACAGTGTCACTCTGTTTAAGCTCTTGGATTTCTAAGACCAGGGTTTATCTCTGCTCTGGACGGCCCTGTTCATGTGGCGTTTGTTTGTTACCATTTTGTGCTTAGGCCCAAAATGAAATTCAAGCTAAATGGGGTGGATCATCTTTAGAAGAAACTCAAGCAGTGTCTTTGGATGCAAAAAAAAAAAAATGTTTGATAAGTCATGCAAAATGAGAGCCAGTTTGGTGTAGTGGTTAAGTGCGCGGACTCTAATCTGGGAGAACCGGGTTTGATTCCCCACTCCTCCACCTGCACCTGGCTGGATGACCTTGGGCAAGCCATAGCTCTGTACCAGCTGTTCTCTCAAGGACAGCTTGAGAAAGAGCTCTCTCAGCCCCACCTACCTCACAGGGTGTCTGTTGTGGGGAGGGGAAGGGAAAGGAGTTTGTAAGCCGCTCTGAGACTCCCTTGGGGAGTGGAGGGCGGGGTATAAATCCAATCTCCTCTTCTTCTTCTCTTCAAAATTGGGATGGGTGGGGCAGGTGAGAGGGCTCATATATCCTTAATTTCTGGGCTGATCTGACGCGTTGAAGTTCTTTGCCTTCCTTTCCTTTATTTACACTGGGCTCAGTCTAGCAAATATGTTCTTGGCAACCAAGGCCACAAGGCAGGGTTTTTTTAAATAAGATGATTGGCTTGTGTCCTAGGTTTCATATCTCTCCAGGGTTCCATTTTTGGCATCAAGAGTTTTTCACTGCTACAGCGATTGAATTTTGCATTCTTTTCCCTGATCAGCTTTTCTCCCTTCCTCCTTTACTGAACACAAAGGGGCTATATACCGCTCCTGAACTTGAACATTCTTCGTTCTTATTCATTTCTTTAATCCGTATATTTCATTGATTTTTATATGATCAATATTCTCTGTTTGAAATCTCTCTGGGCAACGATCTGTCTCCCAGTGAAAATGGCACATAATGGAGACTGCCCTTTGTTCTTCAAATATCTGTTCTTGGGTACGAGAAAATGGGAGGGGAAAAGGAATCAATCCAGGCTCCATGCATGAGTCCAGTTTAGGTTATATAACAAAATCCACAGGTAGGCTAAGGACCCTGATTCAGAATCTATTTCACATACAAGTACTCAGGGCTCTTTTTGTAGAAAAAGCCCAGCAGGAACTCATTAGCATATTAGGCCACACCCCCAACAGCACAGCTCATTAACATATTAGGCCACACCCGATGTTCCCAGAAGTGGGGTCATCCAGCCACATCCACCTTTTGCTTCTTATTCTGTTTACCTTGTTGTCAAAACAGTTTTGACAAAACCAATAAAAACATTATTTTCTGTCCCATCTATACAAAATCTTGCTTGAACCAATCTCTTATGTCCAACAATTATTCCCACACTGGATTGGAATCAATTCCTAAAGGTTAGGTTCCCATGGAAATCAGCTTGCCTTCCTGCAAAACTAGTATGCTGAATATGATTTTTTAGGGTTGCCAACCTACAGGTGGGGTCTGGAGATCTCCTGGAATTACAACTGAGCTCCAAACTACAGAGATCAGGTCAATGGCTGCTTTGGAAAGTGGAGTCCATGGCATTATGCCTTGCTTAGGTCCCTCCATTCCCCTAAACCCCACCCTCCACTCCCAAATCTCCAGGGACTTCCTCAACCTGGAGTTGGCAACCCTAGTTCACTGGCAGAACAATGCTAGGAGCCAGTTTGATGTAGTGGTTAAGTGCGTGGACTCTAATCTGGGAGAACCGGGTTTGATTCCTCACTCCCCCCCTTGCACCTGCTGGATGACTTTGGGCAAGCCATAGCTCTGTACCAGCTGTTGTCTCAGAGCTCTCTCAGCCCCACCTACCTCACAGGGTGTCTGTTGTGGGGAGGGGAAGGGAAAGGAGTTTGTAAGACGCTCTGAGACTCCCTTGGGTAGTGAAGGGCGGGGTATAAATCCAATCTCTTTTTCTTCTAGGTTTGTGGATGCACTGGACAGGAGTAGTTTGTGGACTATTTTATTCAAGGTACAAAATTTTATTCAAGGTATAAGATTTCATGTGCCACCCACACTTCTTCAGATGGAAGAAGTGTGCATGCACACAAAAGCTTATACCTTGGATGAAACTTTGGACTCCAACTTTGTTCTGCTGTTTCAGACCAACACGGCTACCCACCTGAATTATTACACTATAATACTTTTTACAAGCAATTATGTACCAGTGGAGTGGTTACCATGCAGAGTCTGTCCCACAGGTAAAATTATCCTGTGAACAAGTAGTCTTTACCACATAAAAATATCACTACCATCACAAGAGCACCAATCATTGGAAGTCAACTCCTCAGAAGCAGAAATCTCTCTTATTAGGAGGTTTAAGAACATCAACTTTGCTGGCCCATCAAAGGCAGATGTCAGCTCAGTGGCAGGAGAAGAGGGACAATCATCTTCATCAGAAACTCTGCCCACTTTTTAAATTTCACAAAACAGGCAATCTCCAAAGTGCTGCTGACCATGCTCATTTTTAGTTACATCTCTGTTTCTCTGCAGATGTCCCCCAAAGTCCCCCATGCAACAGTCAAATGTTCTGCCCACACAACAATGAAGCTACTTTTTCAGATATTTTCTCTTGCATGGCAGTAAGCACCAAACCACTTTAATACAGACTTTAGACACACATATATTTGCAAGCCATTCCCAACAAGACACAACAATGAACTCAGGCTTCAAAGGTACTTTTCTTAAGCAAAAGATGCCATGAGAAAATGAAAAAGATGCTCAAAAATGAAAGATATTGTCAAATGCAGCATTTCCTGAGCTCTCTGCTTTTTTACATCCCCTCTTTTCAATTTTTTAAATAAAAACACAAAGAACAAAATGAAACAGAAACAAAGAAAGAAAGAGAGAGAGAGAGAGGTGGGAGAGAGAGAGAGAGAGAGAAAGAAAGAAAGAAATGTAGGGGAGAGAGAGAAAAGAAGGAAGGAAGGAAGGAAAGAGATAGATAGATAGGAGAGAGAGAAAGGAAGGAAGGAAGGTGGAAGAGAGAGAGAAAGGAAGGAGGAGGGAGAGAGAGAGAGAGAGAAAGAAAGAAAGAAAGAAAGAAAGAAAGAAAGAAAGAAAGAAAGAAAGAAAGGTGGGACAGAGAGAGAAAGATAGATAGATAGATAAATAGATAGATGAGAGAGAGAAAGGAAGGAAGAAAGGAAGGTGGAGGAGAGAGAGAGAGAAAGGAGAGGGGAGGGAGAAAGAACGAAAGAAAGGTGGGGACAGAGAGAGAGAGAGAAAGACAGAAAGAAAGAAAGGTGGGGGGAGAGAGAGAGAGAGAGAAGGAAAAGAGATGGGGGAGGCACTTACTGGACCAGGGAGAGCAACAGGATGTCGGCAAGCCAAATGCAGAGCCAGGCCTTTCAGTGCAAAGAGCCTAGCCCCGTGCTTAATCTCTGGGCAGGGCTTTCTCCTGCTGGCTCCCTGTACGTAAAGGGAAAGCGCCGGGTGGGGCTTTTTCCTGCCGGCTCTCTGCAGAAACTTTTCCTTTAAGTGTAAACAGCTCAGGCCCGGAAGGAGGGGGCAGGGCAGGCTCGGACGCCAGCCGGAATGGCATTCCGGTGTGTTCCTGCTGAAAAAGAGCCCTGCAAGTACTTTTGGATCAGGGTTCTTAACCTACTTGCAGATTTTATCATTTGGTGTACTAGTTAAGAGCAGCGGACTCTAATCTGGAGAACCGGGTTTGATTCCCCAATCCTCCACATGCAGCCAGCTGGGTGACCTTGGATCAGTAACAATTCTCTCAGAGCTGTTCTCTCAAGACCAGTTTTCTCAGAGCTCTCTCAGTCCCACCTACCTCACAGAGTGTCTGTTGTGGGGAGAGGAAGGGAAGGAGATGATAAGTTGCTCTGACACTCTGAATGAAGGAAAGGGTATAAATTCAGTCTCTTCTTCTTCTTCATACAACTTGAATTGGGTTCTTATGTTGATCCTGCGCTGAGCAGGGGGCTGATCTAGATGGCCTGTGTGGCCCCTTCCAACTCTGTGATTCTATGATTCTATGTGTATTCTGAGCTCAAGATGAAATTTGACATTAAGAAAAACTGAAATCCTTCCCACGAAAAGCTGTAACTTGCCATTTCTTTAATTTGGATATCGAAAAATGTAACTTTCCTTAGGACTGCACTATTAAATCCTTAAGAAGCTGAATTCTGCACCCAGTACCATACTATGGGGCTTTTCTATACTCCCGTGGAATTTTGATGTACACAAAGCCCTCATTATGTTGCATGAACCCATGAAGCTGGTTTCTACTGAGTGGGACCACTGGGTTAACAAGGTTGGTATTGTCCCTTCTGACTGGCAGAGTCTCTCCAAGGTCTCAGCTGGCAGTCTTTCATATCACCTTCCAAGGTAAAATGTGCCATTGAGTCATAACCAACTTATGGCAACCCCCACTATGGTGTTTTCAAGGTAAGAAATGAATGGCAATGGTTTGCCATTGCCTGCCGTTCCTTGGTGGTCTCCCATCCCAATACTGTGGTCAACCCTGCTTCCGAGCTCTTGACGAGATCAGGCTACTCTGGAATATTTAGGCTACTGCCTACTACTTCATCCCTTTTTCACTGGAGATTCTGGAGAATCAACCTGGGTTTTTTTGTAGACAAAGCAGATGCTCTACCTCTGAGCCACGGCCCTTCCTTTAAAGTTCAAGGCTTCTTCATGTTTGGAGTTATGTCAGTAGATCAAAGTGGCAACAGAGGCCACACTCGATTCCCGAGTAGCACTCTTCTATTCAAGACATTTTAAGGGGTCTTCTTGATTCAGGGGCGTACATGTGGTTGCATTCTTTACTCCAAATGATTTGTTGGCCAAGCGCCACTTCCAAAGCTCTATCGCTTGCCGAGTTATAACAGCACAGACTGTGGCTCACACATTTGGGTATGTTCTTTAATTAGCAAATTGATTAAAAGCTAAACTGTGCAAACAGGATGAGGAAGATTCTGTGGGATGAAGAACTGGTTTTCAATTAAAAAAACAGCAACAGATTTGTCTCTTCCTTCAAACTGGAACAAAAAGGGCCACTCAGAGCAGAGTTTTGGCAGTCACCTCCAACTGGGAATCAGAATGCAGAATGTGGTTGATCAACCAAGTTCTGGAGTACCCTTTTGGTCAAAAATGATCAGGATGTTCAGTTACAGACATCATCACCACCACCACCACCACCACCACCATCGAGTTGCCGCTGTGTTGCGTTAGAATCTTTGCAAATAGTATGGTTTACCTTTAGGGATGGGCATGAACTGAACCACAAAGCAAAATTTGTCATGAATTTTGCCTTGTTCATGGTTTGCAAACCAAAGTTCATGACGGGTCTACCATCACAAATTTTCACGACTTTTAAAGCTGCTTGTGGTGGTTTGTAGACAGAACAGAAAGCAGGGGTTTAAAGGGACTCTGAGTCCCTTTAAACCCTTGCTTTCTGTTCCTCACAAAAGCCTCAAAAACGGCTGAGTGGCAATGAGCACCTCCCTGCTGCTCAGCTGTTTTTCAGGCTTTCTTGTGCAGTCCCTTTAAAGTTTGCACTGCTGCAAATCATGAACTGGTTTAGTTCCCGATTGAACCTCCCAGTTCAATTTGTGGTTCGGCCACCAACCACGAACTGCCACAAACCTCATTTTTCTGGTTCCTGTCCATCCTTACTTACCTTTAGTCAGAAATTCATGGAAGCCCAAACCAGACAAGATCACAGAGAATGATGAAACAAGGATTCTTTGGAACTTCCACTTACAAACAGATAAACACCTAGAGAATAACATTTGCGATATCACAATCATAGACATAAATGAGAGGCCATTGCCTTCCTTTACAGAGCCTTCCTTGGTGGTCTCCCATCTAACTCTCAACCCTGCTCAGCTTCTGACATCAGACAAAATTGGGCCATACCATGGCTGCCATCCCTTCCCAAATGGAACCTGGAAATACACAGATATTCTACACGCTTCCATTCCATATCCAGAGGGTACAGATGCTTCCATTCCCATGAGCTTAGCTTCTCATAGATCAGCATTAGCACCATCCAAGAAGAAGTCCCTGCCCCTCACTCAGAGTCTCAGAGCATCTTGCAATCTCCTTTCCTTTCCCCATCCCACAACAGACACCCTCTGAGGTAGGTGGGGCTGAGAGAGCTCTTTCAAGAACTGCTCTTTCAAAAACAGCTCTAACAGAACTATGGCTTGCCCAAGGTCATCCAGCAGCTGCATGTGGAGGAGTGGGGAATCAAACCCGGTTCTCCCAGATTAGAGCCCACACACTTAACTACTACACCAAACTGGCTCTTGACCAACTGCTTCAGTGGTTGTTTGCTGGACAGCGAAGAAACAGCATGGAAAAACATGACAATATGGCACAGGGAGAGCCACGTTTTAAGCAAATCCAAGATGGATTTCATCCCTGCTTTTGGGAGGCACTCACATGATGATTGTTCTCAAACTTGTTTTCAAGTCAATCTATTGGCTAGAAGAAGAAGAAGAAGAAGAAGAGGAGATTGGATTTATACCCTGCCCCTCACTACCTGAAGGAGTCTCAGAGTGTCTTGCAATCTCCTTTCCCTTCCCCATCCCACAACAGACACCCTGTGAGGTAGGTGGGGCTGAGAGAGCTCTTTTGAGAACTGCTCCTGAGAGAACAGCTCTGAAAGAACTTATGACTGACAGTTGCATGTGGCAGAGTGGGGAATCAAACCCAGTTCTCCCAGATTAGAGTCCACGCTCCTAACCACTACACCAAACTTAGGCCATTTGGTGTCCTGAACATAACACGAGCTCTGTTTTCAGGGTGATATCTTTTTTTCATTCACAGAATATTTCATCTGGTCTGGAACTGTGCCATATTTCCCAATGTATGGTTGGGGGGAGGGGAAGGCCCCTCATGGAAAACCTCTCTCTCTTTCAAACCGATCAGATCACTGATCTCTCTCCCTCTCTCCTTTTTTATTTTAAATGATACTTTTGAAATTAAAAGTGCCTGCAGCTTGAATAAAATGCAGAGAAAGACGGGTACCGCTATCTGCTAGAGGAATCACATTAACATGGAAGCGAGTTGATGTGGGCCATCTGTTGCCGAGCGGTTGAATCAATGTCTGGCTTAGCAACATATGAAAGAGAGATGTACCGTTCAGACTGCAGAACAAGGCTGATATTTCGGGGGACATCTGGATGCTTTTTGTCAATGATATAAACAGAAATTTCTGGGGAACAACAAACTGTTAGTCATGAGCACTTTAAATATCGACAGACACCGAAATTATTATTATTATTTGTTTTTAAAAAAAAATTAAAGCAAGGTTTATGGCCAAAATGGATTTATGCTGTGATGACATTTTAGTCAAATATATAAAGTTGAGGTTGTGACAGTGTTGTGGAGCAAGGAAGGGGCAGAGAGCATGACTAGCCTCCTGGAAATAATAACATTGGCTACCTCAAACATGTGGAAGTGGTGAGTTCTTCCAAGTGGATTCTTGGAAGTGGTGACTATTTACATGAGTAAACCATAGAGTTTTTGCAAAATGCACCTGAGGCAGGCAATGAGGCAGGAAACCTAACATCCCTAGTTTAAACCCACGTCTCCTCGCAGAGTACAACACCCAAGCAGTAGCTACATAAGTCTGACACCTGAGCCCACTGAGCCATCCAAACTGGGAGAATCTTGCCATCCCCCCGTGATCCTTTACTCAGGGGAAGTGACAGCAAAACTATCTTTGGAGCTTCCTGTGACCTTGCTTCCAAAAAGGACAATTTCCAGGCATGGGAGTCAAATCTTCACATTCCTCCTGAGACCAAAATGCCACTAAAGAACAATACCTCAGCTTCAGTGTGGCACTGTTATCTCCTGCTATTAGAATTGATCTCCAAAATCAGTTCCCCTGTATAAAATGGCGGCTTTGGAGAGTGGACTGTATGGCATTAGAGCCTGCAGCTGAGGTCCCTTCCCTCCCCAAACTTCGCCCTTCTCAGGCTGGACTCCCAACGTTTCCTACCTATAGGCCACTTGGAGGTATCCTGATGCATTAATTAGTTTGCTCTGGAGCCATCCTTCCTGAGCAAACACAAAAATCTGTGAACTAGAGGCTAGCAAACTGTGAGCTAGCTCATACCAGGTCAACACTGGTCAGGCCTCCATGCTGAGTTTGGACATAAAAAAAACCCCCTTCACAAGGCTCCACCCAAAAGTGGAAGGGATGCAGCTATTGAGTAATCGAAGAAGAAGAAGAAGAAGAGATTGGATTTATATCCCGCCCTTCACTCACTTAAGAGTCTCAGAGCGGCTTACAAACTCCTTTCCCCTCCCCTCCTTTCCCCCTAATAGCTCTTGTTAGCAGATTTGGAAAGAAAGACGGATTGGGGCACAAAAACTTTCTGGTTTCCAAACTGACTGCTGCTTATTTGGGTTAATGGTTTCCAAACTGACTGTTGCTTATTTGGGCTAAATTGTTTTATCATGAAGGACAACTGTGTGGGGAGTGACTGCAGGGGGTGGCGGAAGAAGGGAAGAGGAAGAAAGAGGAAGAAGACATGCACTTTTTCTCTCTAGTCATTTTCTCACTGTGGACAAAGCCTGCTGCTTTAACCTTCACTTGGGAAAAAATAAGAGTATCTCTAAGCTTTACCCAGCAGCGATATAAGAAGGAGATGGAGAAGAAGAAGAGGAGGAGGAGATTGGATTTATACTGAAAGAGTCTCAGAGTGGCTTACAATCTCCTTTCCCTTTCCCTCCCCACAACAGGCACCCTGTTAGAAACATGGGGCTGAGAAAGCTCTGAAAGAACCTAAGGCATGGCTTTGTCAAGCAAGACAAGGGCAGGAAAGGAAAGGGTTAAAGTTTCCTCCTTCTTTCCTGCTGCAGCCAGGGTGGTGTCCTGGTTAAGAGTGATGGACTCTAATCTGGAGGTCCAGGTTTGATTCCTCAGTCCTCCACATGAAGCCTGCTGGGCGATCTTGGGCCAGTCACTGTTCTGTCAGAACTCTCCCAGCCCCACCTATCTCCCAAGGTGCCTGTTGTGGGGAGAGGAAGGGAAAGGCGATTGTAGGCCATTTTGTGACTCCTTAGGGTAGAGAAGAGCGGGGTGTAAAAAGCAACTCCTCATCTTCCACACAGCCTTCTCCTCCTTGAAAATGCAACCTTGGAGGCTGCTTCTGCAAGAGAAAAAAAAGCACAATTATTTTTAAGAAGCATGCGAGAAACCCCACAGTGGAGTCTTCAGGGTAGCATTCCTTTTCCTTTAGGAAGAATGTCATATTTTCAGTTTACCTCAGATTTTTGGAGTCAGAATAGGGTTGCCAGGTCTGGGTTGGAAAACACCTGGAGACTTTGGGGGTGGAGCCAGGAGAGGGTGGGGTTTGCGGAGGGGAGGGGCCTCAGCGTGTCACAATGGCATAGAATCCACCCTTCAAAGCAGCCATTTTCTCCGGGGGAGCTTATCTCTGTCAGCTGGAGATCACTGGTAAAAACGTGAGATCTCCAGTTCCCACCTGGACGCCGGCAACCCTAAGTTAAAAACACGAAGACACAAGAAACAAAACCCAGCCAGTCTATTCCATGCATGTGTGGTGTGTCATCTGCTCACTGGATCTCTCTTCATTTCATTCTTTGTTGGCGGTTGGCTGCGGGAAGAGATTGAGGGGGAGGGTTACGTACGAAGACTTCCTAATGGCAGCTGTGTGTGGTTTTGGTTTAAGCCCTTTGAGGAGAGGGAAGTGGGGATCTGAAAGGGAAGGAAAATGCTCTAATGGCGTCATTCAACTTTTAAAAAACTTGTTTTGAATAAATTGACTTTGAAATCAATACCAAACGCTGTGGGTTGTGGGCCCTGTCTGTATTTCACACTGAGCTGGCTTTGCAATTCAATTTTTTTTTTAGGGGATTAAACTAAAACAGCTTTAAGGAAAGCTCAGTAGCAGCTCCAACTTCATAATCTCTTAATTATCTGGAAACCCAATTGAATAGTGTTTAATATTCCTGCCTATCCTCGCCTCTGGCACTCCAGACCTTATCACTGAGGGAGAGGAAGAAAGGACTGCTTGTTATCTCCAGTCGTTTCCATTGTTTCCAGCTCAGGATCCCTTCCTACACTTCTGTACTTCTAAACTTTACACATACGAGTAGCCCTGCTGAGCTCCACGGGGCTGCTCTTGTGTGTGGAACTGTAAATTATGGACGTGGGGGTTTTGAAGATTAGGATTCAAGACCGGCTTCGAAACCACACGCTTACCTCATGGCAAAGCTGCGATAAATAGCTGAGTTATACTCTGTTGTCACCACCACCCTTTCACTAGCGGAAAGTTCAAAAACATCTTTGCACTCAGTGAAATGAGGAAGACGGGAACCCTTTAAATGTGGGACAATGTGGGAGATGGTGCTACCCTCTTTATTAGCAAGGACGTATATGTTAGGGCACCAACAGATGTCACGGAGAGATCACCCTAAAAGGCAAATTGGCTGCTGGTGCAGGATTCAGCAGTTGCATGAGAAACAAGAAGGGGGTGTAACCCTTGTTGGGTCTCTCTAATCAAAACCAAACCCCCGTTATTAGCATTTTGAAGTGTGTGGGGGGAGGATGTGCCATATAAGAACCTGTTATATTCCCTTTAACGTGCTCATAAAAGCACAAGGAACCAGCTTTGATTAAAGGAACCAAGCAGGAGTTGAAATGTTAAAGGTTTTCCCTCCTATTCCACAGAGCTCCAGTTGAGTTGCCAGCCTCCAAGTGGGGCCAGGAGACCTCCCAGAATTACAACTGATCTCTTGGAGAAAATGGCTGTTTTGGAAGGGGGGACTCTATGGCACTATACTGCCTTGAGGTCCCTCTTTTCAACTAAACCCCACCCTCCCCAGGCTCCACCCTTAAATCTCTAGGAATTTCCCAACCCAGGGTTAGTAATCCTAAGTGGTGCCCACATGGTGGTGGAGAAAAGTGCCATCAAGTCACAGCTGACTTATGGCAACCCCATCAGGTTTTCAAGGCAAGAGATGTTCAGAGGTCGCTTGCCATTGCCTGCCTCCATGTCGCAACCCTCGACTTCCTTGCTGGTGTCCCATCCAAATACTAGCTAGGGCAGATCTTACTTAGCTTCCAAGATCTGATGAGATTGGGCTAGCCTGGGCTATCTGGGTCAGGTTGTGGCGACACACAATCTTGACAGTACTGAGGAATGGAGAACTATGACTTTTGCTATGTCATTTTTTATTTTTAGTAGATGGGGACCTTTGTACAGATATCCAGGAACCTATATGGGATGGGGGGTAGGGTAGGAGAGAGCTAATGTGGTGTAGTGGTCCCAGCGACAGGCTTGAAAGACCTGGGTTCAAATTACCACTCAGCTACGAAGCATCTTTGGGTGAGTCATAGCGTTGTGAACCTCTAGAGGGTGTCTGGAGATTTCCTGCTATTACAACTCATCTCCAGGCAGCAGAGCCACTCATTGGGGTAAACAGGGTGCAAAGTCATTTTAGGGTTTCCAGCCTCCAGGTGGTGGCTGGATATCTCCTGAGATTACAACTGGTCTCAGGGCAACAGAGATAAGTTCACCTGAGGAAAATGGCTGCTTTGGAAGGGTGTATGGCATTATAGCCCATTGACATCCCTCCCTTCACCAAACCCCGCCCTCCTCAGGCTCCACTCTCAAAATCTCCAGGTATTTCTCAGCCTAGAGCTGGCAACTCTAGTGAGTCACCCTCAGAAAGTTTCAGTCTAATTTACCTCATGCGGTTGTTGCGGAAGAAAATGGAGGAGGAGGAGAATCATGCATGCTGCCCTGAGCTCCTCAGAGGAAGGGTGGTATAAAAGTGTGACAGATGTAGTAGTGGGATTCCACAGAAAGCTGAGACCCCCCTTTCCCTTGCAGGGAAAAAAAATCCTGTTTTGTATGGATTCAACAATGACCTGACCATGAGACGAGTCTGCTAGTGTTACAGCTAGTCTGGCCCCAAGAAGAAGTGATTTCTGAACTTCTGAGAAACACTGAGCCACATAAAAGCTGACTTATAAAGTGGGCAGAAAACAGTTCCTTCTACTGAGAGCCAGTTGGATGTAGTGGTTTAGAGTGGCGGGCTCTAATCTGGAGAACCAGGTTTGATTCCCCACCCCTCCACATGCAGCCAGCGGGGTGACCCTGGGTCAGTCATGGTTCTCTCAGTGCTCTTCTCTCAAGGGCAGTTTCTATCAGAGCTCTCTCAGCCCCTCACAAGGTGTCTGTTGTGGGGAGAGGAAGGGAAGGAGATTGTAAACCACTCTGAGTGAAGAGTGGGGTATAAATCCAATCTCCTCCTTCCTCCCTGGTTTGTTTTTATCTTCCTAGAAGGCTTTAATTTACATAAATGGCCTCAGAAAAAAAAATGTACATGCCTCCCCACACTGTAGCAGATACATGTATGCCATGGTTTATAATATTTACTGACCTGATTTAACTAACCCAGTTTGCCTCAGGACCCTCCCCTGTCCCCCAAGTGCAGCATTTGGGAGGAGCTTAGTGGGTTGTAGAAGAAGGGTGGAATTGGTGAGAGTTGCCTCTGCTTCTGCATTCAAAAAGTGACTTATGCCAGCGGAAAACGACCTTTGGATTCAGCCCTGTATGTCTAAATATTATGAATATTATTTTTGAACTAGAAAGGCCCTATTCAGTTCAGCTCCGCTTGAAGCACTTGCTGGAACTTATACATGTTGTGGAAGATCTGTCTGAAGACTCCCTTTCAAACTGCCAGGGCACTTGGCTGTTTTCTCAGTGGTGCCAAAACCTGTATATTGTTCCCATCTGTTACATTTTGGCCCCCTAGCAGTTTTCTGTCATGACTTTCCGACTTTCCAGCTTCCCTCCAGATCCTCTTGGCAGTGGAAAGTACTGTCAAGTCTCAGTCAACTTATGGTGACCCCACAGGGTTTTCGAGGCAAGATATGTTCAGAGGGGGTTTGCCATTGCCTGCCTCTGCATTGCAACCCTGGACTTCCTTGGTGGTCTCTCATCCAAACACTAACCAGGGTTGACCCTGCTTAGCTTTCAAGATCTGATGAAATCAGGCTAGCCTGGGCTGTCCAGGTCAGGATCCTCTGGCCTAGGGCTTTTTTTTGTAGAAAAAGCCCAGCAGGAACTCATTAGCATAATAGGCCACACCCAACAGCAGAAACTCATTAGCATATTAGACCACACCCGGCAGCACAGCTCCCTCCCAGGATTGGCTTCCCCAGGTGCCCCGTGGCCTGCGAGGTGCTTGGGAACCCCGGGGGGGGGGGGGAGGCTGTAGGCGTGGCCAGCTCAAAAGCCAGCCGGAACTCCGTTCCTGTGCGTTCCTGCCCAAAAAGAGCCCTGCTCTTGCCCATTCCTATATTTCCTTAGTCTCCCTTCTCTCTTTAACAGTTTTTGTTTCTCTTCTTCCCTTTTTTAATTGTTACCTGATCTTGCAAGGATTCTCTACTCTTGGTACAATCAAACTATGTTATTTAGGAAATGCATGATCACATTTCAGGGCCACGGTGGCTCAGAGGTTAAGACGCCGAGTTGCAAACCGGAAGGTCTATAGTTTGGCGGTTTGAGACCTGAGTGCCACATGATGGAGTGAGCTCCCGTCCCTGGCCCCAGCTCCTGCCAACCTAGCAGTTCAAAAGCAAGAAATTGCAAGTAGATAAATAGGTACCATTTCGGTGGGAAGGTAACAGCATTCCCTGTGCCTTGGTGTCTAAGTCATGCTGCCCACATGACCATGGAGAAGTCCTCGGACAGTTCTGGCTCTTCAGCTTGGAAATAGAGATGAGCACAGCACCCTAGAGTCAGATTCAACTAGTTTTCGAGGAAGGGAAACCTTTACCTTTATGATTACATTACACAGTTAAATTTTTACCAAAATACAGTGGCAGAGTCTGATAATTCCTTCAGAGCAGTGGTTGTTGTAGTTGTTGTTCCCATAGCGATTTGTTACCAACTTGGGTTTGGAAAGTCCTAGATATTTAGGGGTGGAATCTGTGGAGAAGGGAGTGTAGCACGGATGTGCTGACTTAGATTTCACCCTCCAAGACTGTCATTTTCTCCAAGAGAAACTGAGCCCTCTAGTCTTGCAGTGTTCCCTCTAAGCTGAATTAATGTGAGCTAGCTCACAGTTTTTTTAGCCTCCAGCTCACACATTTTTGTTTTAGCTCAGGAAGGATGGCGCCAGAGCAAACTCATTTATGCAGCAGCCAAATCGCTCGCTCACAACTGTAATGCCAGTAGCTCACAAAGTGGCATTTTTGCTCACAAGACTCCACAGCTTAGAGGGAGCATTGGTCTGGAGATCTGTGGTAATTCCAGGAGAATAGCAGGTCCCGCCAGGAACTTGGGAACCCTTAACAGTGATGACAATCCTGCCTTTTATCAAAGAATCTGTTGATGCCCCCAAGTTGCAAGATTAGCTCAATAGCTTCAAATCAGTCACAGTCTCTTCATCACTTTCACGTTCTCTTTGAAATCTTCGATTGAAAAGGCACCTCTCAAATATCTCATTGGATAAGTGTTAAAGTAAACATCAAACAGCTGCAGTGTATATTTATAATCAGCCTGCTCCTCACCTGTTACTAGAAAACTATTGAATACTTCAAGAGCTTCAGGCCCAGCAACTGTAAGAAATAAAGCTACCTTTTGTGTGCCTTCGTGGCAGGCACCTACTCCAAGGAAACAGAGAGACAAATGCTGTTTGAATCTTTTCCCAATTTTCTTCCACATTTCCAGAGAGGTTTTATTCTGGTGAGGCCTTAGAGATGCCAGCCTCCGGGGGGGGGGGGGGACCTGGGGATCCTCTGGAATTACAGCTCATCTCCAGACTACAGAGATCAGTTCTCTTGGATAAAATGGATACTTTGGAGGGTGGACTCCAAGGCATGGTACCCCACTGAGGTCCCTGTCTTCCCCAGGCTACAACCCCAAATCTCCAGGCGTTTCCCAACCTGGGTCTGGCACCCTTACTCCCCCCATCCCCCACCAGTGTCCAGGGGGAATCTGGCAACCCTACATTTGTTCCACAATTCACTATTTTACTCCTAGCGCCATATAACACTCAATATTGTACAATGTATGCAAAAAGTGAAAAGTGCAACTTCTTGATTCGCAAGTTTGGCTTGACCCAAACCTGGGTGGAGTTTGGGGAGGGGAGGGACCTCATCTGGGTATAAAGCCAGAGAATCCGCCTTCTGAAGCAGCCATTTTCTCTGCAGGAGCTGATCGCTCTTGTCCAGAGATCAGTTGTGGTTCTGGAAGATCTCCAGGCCCCACCTGGAAGTTGGCAGCCTTGTTGTCAGCAGGAATCTGTTTGAGACAGATTCTATTGATCTGCTCTTAGATGGACAGCTCCACAGCTTCCTTCGATGTTTAAAACTTCCATTGTGCTGGCCCAAACTTGTTTTTAGTTCAGTTTTAACTCCCCTTTATGCTTTTTTATGCTGCTATTGTCTTTTCTTTTTTAAAATTATGACCTTTATTGATTCTTGTTCACGTTCCAGTGAAAGCGATACACAAATCTTTATCCCATCCATCCTGCAGGGAGCTCAGTTCAGCTCAGGAGGTTCTCCTTTCCTCAGTTCATCCTCACAACAACCTTATGAGGTAGGCTCTGGTTCCTAAATGGTTGTTGTTGTTGTTGTTCACAGTTGAGTCTGACTCTTCACAACCCCGTGGACCACATCACACCAGGCCTTCCTGTTGTCTGTCGTCCTCCAGAGTTTGCTTAATTTCATGTTCGTTGCATCGATAACACTGCTTAACCATCTCATCCTTTGCCGTCCCCTTCTTCTTTGACCGTCAATCTTTCCCAGCATCAGATTCTTCTCCAGTGAGTGCTCCCTTCTCATTTGGTGGCCAAAGTATTTGAGCTTCAGCTTCAGTATCTGGCCTTCCAGGGAGCAGTCAGGGTTGATTTCATTTGGGATTGACTGTTTTGATCTCCTTGCAGTCCAGGGGACTCTCAAGAGTCTTCTCCAGCACCATAATTCAAAATAATCTATTCTTCGGCGCTCAGCCTTCCTTACAGTCCAACTCTTGCAGCCATACATTTTCTCAAAAAAACCTTCCAGTTTGCTGTGCCTGAGATACAACTTTTATCACACAAGTGCATTCTTCGCTTCACAGATGTGGGTGATCTCAACAGAATCTTTGTTATTTTGTTTTTATTCAGCTTTTTTTGGGGGGGGGGAGAATGTCTGTTGTTTGCTCCAATTTCTACGCCTCTGCACACGCACATATTTACATGTTATCTTGAGCGTACTGTTGGAATATTGCCCTGATTCTACAGGCAATTTTTCACCCTGACCATCACCTGTCGAAGACATAAAAGGCAATTATTTGCATTGGATTATTTTGTCTATTTGCACAGCAGCTGTATTGCAAGGACAGTAACTCTCAGGAGAATCTACCCCATTTATCTGTGCATGACTACATTTATAAAGCAGAGCTCAAGGACTCAAACAAATCTCTTTTGCAGATCCGGTGGTTACGTGAGCTCTGGTTTCTGCTTTTACACACTTTTACACATCTATTTAGTAGGAAATGGCACCTTATTCTCCCATTATGTGAACAGGTGGCTGGTCTGTATGGGATTTACTTGCCAGTTTTTCCTGTTTTGACTGGCACGAGGCTGTCGGCCATTAAGTTACTTGGGAACTGGATCTCACAGCCCTGCAAGTGGGTACTGGATTCTGAATATTTTAGCATTTGGGGAGTGAGATGTTATAACACAACAACCTCTCCCAGGCTGTTGTGGCGATCGAGCTATGGCGTTCCTACCTATTTTCTATATTTTTTACTGGATTCCGTTTATTTTTCTTTGAAGTGACTGATCAGTTCTGCTTCCTGAAGGCTGACCAGTTCTCTATGAAAGTAGTCCCTTCGGGATCTGAAGTAACTTATTTATATATTGAGGACAACTGCCCTGTAAAAGCCTTCACTAAAAAGTCAGGCACCGGTGCATATGAAAGTCAAACAGCACAGCTTTTTATTACACAGAAAACTTAACAGTGAGTAAAAATTCTACTTTGTGAGCTACTGGCATTCAAGTTGTGAGCAAGTGATTTGGCTCCTGCATAAATTAGTTTGCTCTGGAGCCATCCTTCCTGAGCTAAGACAAAAATGTGTGAGCAGGAGGCTAAGAAACTGTGAGCTAGCTCACACTAATTCAGCTTAGAGGGAACACTGGATGGGATGTATTTACACAGGATATTTTGTTTCTTTGTTGTATAAACACATTACTTTGCCTTCACATATACTGTAGCTTTAGTACTCTCTGTATAACCTTGATGTTCTTTAGTTCACAAAACCTTCCTCTGACTCAACTATCCATTAACTTTTGGGGGGTTAGCCTTTGGGCTTTATTTGCCTGGTCTCTTGAGTCTACTGGTGCGACAACCCCAGCTTTCCTAACTCCTCTAGACCCTTAGCCCTTCCTTAGCCACCTTATAAGTTCCTTTGGAGCAGTGTATCTGGTGTTTATGACTACTGCAGTCTTATACTTTCCCCTCTCTGGTCACTCTCCTCTTTATATTAGAAGGTACCAACTGACAGTTGAGAATTAACAGTTGGAGGGTTATTTAGCCACAGTCTTCCACTTTATTTATTTATTTATTTTATTATATTTATACCCCACCCCTCCCAAACTGCTATATGGCTGAGTCCACTGAGCCCAGAGTCTTCGGTCCTCCTCAGAGCTCTCTCCAACTGTTAATTCTCAACTGTCAGTTGTTCACAGTTATTTGTCACTCACTGAGAATTCCGAGCCCTCTGCCCCCCCTCTCTCAATCATGTGACTCAGCAGCTCCTTTGTTTACCTGCTGCTGTCCACAAACCTACAATTCTGTCACAGATGTTCTGTGAAAATTAAAATGAAAATGTAAAACGTATAACATCTGAACCCAAAGGTGCAAATTCTAACTTGCAGGGGAAATTTATGTTTTCCAGGAGTGGACAGAACCACTTGGTTCCCTGATAGAAAAGTTGTACAGACAGTGAAATAACTCAGAGGGCCCCGTTGTGAGGACAAATGCCATCTGAAGCAGGAAAGAGTTGTACAGCCGTATCGGTCAGCTTCTCATCCTTCTATCTTTTAAAATTTGTGGCATTCAGTTTGGTGAAGAGTTCCAGTGAGCTTGAAATTTTGAATAATGTTTTGTGTCAGTTAGGTTGGTCCTATTAAAAGGTACAACATAGATTTCACTGCGGCTGTGGTCACACTGGCAGCTTTGCGCGATATGGGCCGCCTCTAATTGAACCGCCTTAAAGTGTTGTGGGGCATATCAGCCACACAGCACACCCTGCTGTGAGTTACCCATGGAGACATCCCATGGTAAAACATCCACATTATTGCAGTGCCACAGCCATGCAGCGCGTTGCCAAAATTTTTCCAAAATTCATGTGCACACATAAGTGCACATGTGTGCGCTCATGCACACAATGCACATATAGGCATTTTATTTTTAAAAAGCCTCCCTAGCAGCAGAACAGATCTGCAGGTTCAGGCTGCCAAATTCATTCTGCGTGCACTCCCCCATGTTCAGACAACGGCCATGTGCAATGACTGCATGGGGAACCAAAAATACCACTTGTGATGTGGTGCCTTTGTAACCCAGCTCCAAGTAATCCTATGACAGTATAAGTATGGATGGGGTACACCTGACAGATGTGACTGTCTGACAGCCCATTTGATCCAGAGGAGAGGAGTGGCTGTGTCGAGCCAAACTGTTCGTGTGATCACAGCCACTGATAATGAAGAAAAGGGCTTTTTTGGTGGTGGCTCCCATCTTCTAGAATTCTCTCCCGATAGGGGCTGCTCCCTGCTGGTCTTCTAATATCTGATTAAGAGTAGAGTTGTTAGCTTCCAGGTGGCACCATGTTCGCCTATTACAACTGATCTCCAGGGTATAGCAATTGGTTCCCCTGGAAAAAATAGCTGCTTTGGAGGGTAGACCTTATGGCATTCTACCCTGCTGAGGCCCCGCCTCTTTCCAAACCCCACCCTCCTCAGGCTCCACCCCATCCAGAACTGGCAATCCTAGTTAAGACATTTCTCTTTCAAAATAACTTTGGTAAAGAGTTGTGCAAAAAAAAAAAATTTGTCAGACTTGGAGAAATATTTACGAACCGGTGCTCAACACAACAAGAAGACATCATGGTTCTGTCAGCGCAAAACAGTCAATATCTTCCATTAACTTTGATCTGTTACTATTTGGGCAATGTGTTTTTTACAGTCATTCTGAGAACTTTGACGTGACCATTAGCAACAGCCAGATACATTCTTTAAATGACCAACACTGGACATGTCGCATTGTCTGTTTACATAACGGTTGGTTAGCTGGTGGATGGGAAGGAGAGAAGGGAACAGTAAAAGGGGAGAGGCTATGGGGGCTTTCAGGAAATGGGGAGAGGAAACATTGGGGGAGGGGAAAATGAGATGCCCCCCCCCCACAAATTCCCCCCAATTCTATGAAGTCAGACTATTAGTCTGCGAAGGTCAGAATTGGCAACTCTGACTGGCAGTGGCTCTTCGGGATTTCAGGTAAAGGTCTTTCACATCACTTGTTACCTTTTATCTGGAGATTTAATTATTTGGAAATGCCAGGGACTGATCCTCTTTCACTGAGCCATGGCCCTTCCCCACACATGGGTCTTCCTTCTTTCATTTAATCCTCACAAGAGACCTGTGAGTTAGGTTACACTGGGGTAGAACAAGGGACATGGACCAAAATCTCCCTAGTCCTAGTCCACAACACTAACCAACCAGCTTTCTCCAGTGTCGTCTTGAGGGGATCTCTTTGATGGCTTGATAATATACACTTCCTGTCTGCCTGAAAGGTAGATGAATTTATTAGTCACCTCCCTTCAAAATGGCATTGAATCAACAAGCGGACGTAATCTTTACTTGTGGCTTTATTTTTTTTAAATTCTTTTGCCCTGTGTTTATTCAAGTCTGTTTTTTTTTTAAAGAAACAAGTGCACATGAAATTATTTATGAAACTGCAAACCGTCCTGGGGAATGTCACAGCAGGATGAACGTGATTAAGGAAGGCAGAACAGCAAGGGGCAGCCGGTCCAAGCTGAGCAATGTGCCAGTTTGGTAACTTATTCACAAGGCAGTGTCTTTGGAAATAGGGCAGTCCAATTCTACGTCTATTATTATACTGAAGATGTTGCATTTTACAACCTCATTAGCTGAAGTATGGGGTTTTAACAAGCAACATCTTCAATAGAATAATATTTACATCAGACCCTCTTAACATTGCCACTGGCTGATATCCCCTGCCAGGAAATAAAGAGGTGTAGTCCTAAGAACACTTCCCTGGAAGTAATCCCCACTGAAGACACCTGAGTAGGATTCTGAGTGCCCTGACCTGAATGGCCCAGGCTTAGCCTGATCTTACCAGATCTTGGAAGCTAAGCTGGGTCAGCTCTGATTGGTATTTGGATGGGAGACCTGGGTTGCTACACAGAGGCAGGCAATGGTGAAACATTTTGAATGTCTCCTGCCTTGGAAACCCTACAGAGCTGCCAGAAGTTGGCCACGACTTGATGGCACTTTCCACCACCACCAGGAAAAGTTATCTCTATCCCAGTCTGGCAGAAAATGTTTTTTCGTACATAAGGAACACGGCTCTGCTACAAAGAAGCTGCTCTGCTTCTTGTCCCGGTTCCCCCTCATGGTCGCTGTTGTATGTTGCACTGGTAGACTTTGGAAAACTTCTCTTGTGCAAGTGAAGAAATCTTTGCTGTCAAAAAGCATCAGGCGCATCAATAGATCTCTCCTCACCTGAAGGCATATGCGTAGAGTATGGGGGGGCTCGAGCCACCCCCCAAATTTCCCGGGGGGGGGGCTCAGCCATCCCCGGCAAAACGGAGTGCCTGCCGCCGCTCCTCCCCGGGTCCTTCCGAGGCCCAGCCGCCGCTGCTGGAGAGGTAGAGGGAAGGGGTGGCTGGTGGGGGGGGGGGGGGGGAGAGAGGCACTGGCAGCAGTGGCTGGCGGGCCTCGGAAGGGCCCGGGGAGGCACGGTGGTTTCCCGGGGGGGAGAACACTAAGGAGCCCCCCCCCGGAATTTCCAGAAGTCTACGCCCCTGCCTGAAGGAACAGCATTTGAAGGTGGGCCTGCAGAGTGGGCTAAGCCACCCTGGTTTTGGTCCACACCGGTTATTGTCAGGGCTATGTTAGGCTCACTCAGGTCTTTTTATCTCAGATCTATATGCTCATGTATTTTAATCTCTCTTTTCTTTTGTATTAATATTACTTAAATGGGAGTGTTCTGCCCCGAACTGCCATAGTCCAGGCTCGTCCATTCTTCATCAGATCATCTCAGAAGCTAAGCAGAGTCAGCCCTGGTCAGTATTTGGATAGGAGACCACCAAGGAATACTAGGGTTGCAATGGCAAACCACCTTTGTTCATCTCTTGCCTTGAAAGCCCTGTGAGGGGTCACCATAAGCTGGCTGTGACTTGATGGCATTTCCCATCACTTTCCACCATCAGGATTCCGAGTAGGCCTACTTAGGATTGGTCTCTTAAACAGTCAGATGGTTGTCCCTACAGCAAGCTCGAATGCAATGATCTGGCAAAAGTGATCCATGCAATGGTCACCTTGAGACTGGACTACTGCAATACTCTCTACATGGGGCTGCCCTTGTCGCAACTGTGGAAGCTGCAACTGGTGCAAAATACAGTGGCCAGGCGGTTGATGGGTCTCACTATGTGGGAGCACATCTGGCCTGTGCTGAAGGCGCTGCACTAGCTACCAATAGCATACCAGATTCGCTTCAAGGTGCTGGTTCTGACCTTTAAAGCCCTATACAGTCTGGGGCCTACCTACCTGAGGGACCGCCTTTCCCCACATGTTCCCCAGAGAGCACTGAGGTCAGGGTTGGAGAACCATCTGGCCCTCCCTGGACCGAAAGACACCAGAGTGGCCTCTACCAGGGCCAGGGCCTTTTCAGGACCTTCACACTGGTGGAACGAGGTCCCGAAAGACATCAGGGCCCTGTGGGACCTTCTACAGTTCCACAAGACCTGTAAAATGGAGCTCTTCCATCAGGCCTTTGACTAGGAGCAGCCACCAAGAACAACTGTGGCCCTTTATTAACATCATGGCCTGTGATAATCTGGACATCAACTGCAGCAGCTCTTTATGATTACATCATCGTGGTCTAGTAGGACACCACCGTCACCAGCACTTCATTAATGTTTTTAATTGTGACTGTGAATTGCTCATGTTATGAGCTTTATTGTATTATATTCTTTTAATGTATTTTAACTTTTAATGTAAGCCACCATGAGCCTGCTTCAACAGAGAGAGCGGGATATAAACTTAAATAAATAAATAAATAAATAAATAAATAAATAAATACATTGTTGTCTTTGCCACTTGGCAGCAGCTTTCTCAGATTTGGGCAAAAGTCTTTCACAGTGCTGTGGCCACTTTCAACTGGAAATATTAAACAAGTTTGGACATTGGTTTTTCTAGGTAGAAAGCATGTGCTTTTGTGCCCCCTTTCTTTGGTGTCCCTTTGGTGTCATTTAATGGAGAACATTTGATGTGACAAAATGGCAAAGTGCCGGTACACAAAGACTGGGAGGTTTGATTCGTATAAGGGAGCAACAAAATCAAAATGGCATTTTTTTAGTTGAACCAGAAGGGATAAGAAATTCAGTAGCATTCATATAACCCCCCCCCCTCCCCGAAGGTCCCTCCTTGTTAACAAGAGCAAAAGCAAGGCAGAAAAGGAGTGGGCATGGAGTGCTGGGTGATGGGGGACATCACCTGTTGATTTCTGCCTCCCCCGCAGCTGTTAAGGGCACAATTTTTCAAGGTTACTTTGGTTGTTTTGTTTTGCTTTTTTGCTTTGGAATACAATGGAAGACAATTTTTAAAAAATGCCAGCAAAATTGCCCAGATCCGTACCACAAAGCATAGCTCTGTGCCTGTTAATCGCTCGTATACTTTTGTTTCATTGTGACAGTGTTCTATGATGCATTATCACTCTGGAGGGTATTTTTTTTAATCCCCTCTCAGCAGCCTTTGCTTGGTTCAGTCTTCGTGGGTTGCTGCAAACAGGCCCACTGAATGGCAGTTCGACATATGACTAACAGGGCCATTCTCTTCTGACCTAGACTTGCAACAAAAGAAGGGTCTCTTCTATCATTGCCTGGCTGTTTCAGAGCCACAGGACAATAGAATGTGTGGAGGCTGTTTCTGCTGTAAACGCCTTATGGGATGCCAGTCTTAGTGTACCACACTGTTAATCCCTAGCTGACTGTTTCTCTGGCTTTGGTTTAGGGGCAAACGACATGTTACAACGTACGTGGATCTGTGGCGGAGATCTGCAGCCATTTCACAGCTGCAGATTCCTGGTGGGAGCTCCAATTGAAAGTGCCACGTGGTACACAATATGGACTGGGAATACAGTAGAAGAGAAGAGATTGGATTTATACCCCGCCCTTCACTACCAGAAGGAGTCTCAGAGCGGCTGACAATCCCTTTCCCTTCCCCTCCCTATAACAGACACCCTGTGAGGTGGGTGGGGCTGAGAGAGCTCTCTCGAGAACTGTCCTTGAGAGAACAGCTCTGAGAGAACTTGTGATTGACCCAAGGTCACACCAGCAGCTGCATGTGGATTAGTGGGGAATCAAACCCGGTTCTCCCAGTTTAGAGTCTGTGCTCCTAACCGCTACACCTCCCACTATACTACAGTATAGGAGGAAGAGATCCAGCTCCCCTTGTGTGCCATTTCCCCCCTTTCTCCCATGGACAGGGTTCCATATGGCCCCCGAATGCTTGCATGTGCGGCCCCCCGTGGTGCAAATAATACCCTCCCAATGGTGCAGGAATGGAGTCAGGAGCCGCTTCTTCCCCTGTGCCATGGTTCTGATCCAACTTCTATCCCCTTGTAATGTAAAGTTTGTACTGGAATATTTGGTCAATGCAGCAAAGTTTTGCCCAGTCATAGAAGTTGATACTGAGCACAGTAAATAAATCTCCCAAGAAGTACATTGCAAAAAAAAGAGGAAACTTACATTTCTTCAAGTAGATCCAGTTTACATTCAGGCTGCATTCGAAAGAAGAGAAAAGAAGCCTAAACTAAAGAGCACTTTCCCTATCACAAAGGGCCAGCTTGTCCGGCATCATGTGTGTGGCAGTACGAGGGCATTTTCTCTACAGGATAGACCTGTAGAGACATGCGGCTTCCTGGAAGGCCATGTGAGGTGAGAGTGAGAGGACAAAGGGAGAGGGAGAAGAGGGGTCAGAGGGCAGCTCCCAGGTTAAGACAAAGAGAGACATCCCATTCAAAGAGAGAACACCTATACACACTTCGAGTGATGTACAGAGTTATGTGGGTATGTAAAATACAGAGTTATGTGCGTTAACTCGGTATGAGGTTTAGGGGTACGTGGGTTTAGAATCCTTCCCAGACTAACTAAATAATTGCAATAAACTGTTTGGCGCCAGGGATGAGATAGAAGAAGCCAATCAGTGCGAATCGGCACAGGGCTTCTGTGAATGGCTGCCAGATCTTCAGCCAATGCCCTTAACAACAACAGTAATAATAATCGTGTGCCGTCAAGTTGCAACTGACTCATGGCACCCCCAGGACCACATGGCTTTAAAAGCAAGAAGTGGGCAGGGGTAGGCAGAGCCATCACCTGTCACTGCATAGCAACCCCAGTATTCCTAAGTGGTCTCCCAGCCAAGTACTAACGGTGGCCACTGGCCAACCCTGGTATAGCTTCCAAGCTCTGATGAGATCAGACTAGACTGGGCTATTCAGGCTGTTCCAGTCCCTGTAACTGTCCCTTTTAAACAGCAGTTTGATTTGTAACAATTAGCAGGACTCCATGATTAACTCAATGACACGAAAAGCTTCACTGGCTGATTCCCGCTTGTGAAAACTCAGTGTTGAGAGATGGGAGCGGGCAAGTCCCGTCCCCCCTGTGACCACTGGCCGTTGTTGTGTACTTAGCAGAGTACACAATGCAGAGTACACAAGCAGAGTACACAAGCAATGCAGCACTCAAGTGTAAGAAAAGTTCACTAAAAATAGGGAAGGGTTACATGGATTGAAAATAATGACATCCTAACTATCTAAGCTCTACCTTGGTTCTTAGTTTGTGCAGAGTGATGTGGTGTGTGAGAACAAAGGAGAGAAAGTTTATACCCCGTAGCCCCCACCTCTGTAACTGACAGACAACAGGTGCATTCACACTCTCCGTTTGATCTGGCTTTGCCACAGATAAAGAATGGACTTTATGTGCGCGTTCAGACAGCAACAGCTGCCTCCCGTTCCCAGCCTTTGGTTTCCGGCTCAACCCCCCCCCCCCTTTAAATTGGAGTCTTTTGTTACTAGGTCCCAAGTGGTTTTCTCAGCTTTCGCAGTTAAAGCCGCAGTTTCCTCTGTGTGATTGCTCCACCGTCGTGGAGCCACTTCCGAGTCTTTAAAACCCCCCACCACGGAAGCCAGTGGGGGCCCACCTTTTTTATTTTTGCGTCAGCGATATGCGCATAAGCACTGCTCTGCTCTGGCATCTATTAAAAAAAAGTTTAAATGGCCACTAGTTTTGAGTTCGGGATTCCAAGGAGGCCAATTTTGGGGGGAAAGTTTGAAGGGACGTGCTCTGTCATGGCCGTGAACTCATGGTGCTTGTGGAACGGTGACAGGATTTGCTCTACTGCATGCGCACTAAAACAAAAAAAACATGCCAACATACACTCCCGTGTGATCACGATTGTCCGGAGTAACCCCCCCCCCCCCGCAATGGAGTGGGACCATTTAAACTTGCTCCAGCACACCGTCTGAACACACCCAACATGTAGCATCCTCAACATGTTGATCAGCCAACAGCTGATCTTAGGACCACCTCATTAGGAATAGTACCTTCCTTTCTCTAGTGGGAAAAAATGTGCTAGCTAACCAGTCATTAGCATACATAAACAAACAGACAAACAGGTATACTCTTACATGACAGAAGGGAATGACACTTGCCAGGGGTCATTTCGTAGAAAAAGAAGTGCAGGAGCTCATTAGCATAATTCATTAGCATAACTCATTTGCATATGCCACACCCCCTAACATACCGGAAGTGTGTCAGAAGGCAACACCCACCCCTCAGGCTCCACTCCACAGGTGAGTGAAACTGACTTGCTCTTCCTCCATTCCCTTCCCCATCCAATACTTTGTGCAATAAAAATAAGCGTAAAGAACACACCCTCATTCTCTTCCTACTCCCTTGAAACCACCAGGTTTCAAGTAGACTTGAGACACCCAGGACATGTGCACCACCCATCCCTTCCCCTTCCCCTCCCCACAACAAGACACCCTGTGAGGTAGGTGGGGCTGAGAGAGGTCTTTTGAGAAGTGCTCATGAGAGAACAGCTCTGAGAGAACTTGTGACTGGCCCAAGGTCACACCAACAGCTGCATGTGGAGGAGTGGGGAATCAAACCCGGTTCTCCCAGATTAGAGTCCAACTCCTGACCACTACACCAAACTGATAAGGTGGAAGCTGCTGAAGGGTTGGTGAAATTTCTCCAGTACTTATGTGCCATGTGCCCAGATAAAAATGGTCCACCTTGAGCAAGTCTCTGGAAAAGCAGCACACAGTCATAAAAGGAACAATGATAAAATTATCAATATTAAAACAAAACATTAAAAACAATAAAGACCCTAGCAGGGCTTTCCACGGGGCACTGCGCCTCTGCACTGTTCGGGGAAGCCGAGGAGGGGGTGATGCTTGGTCACGTGCCCGCCCCCTGGGCTCCTCACTCCCAGAGCTGCGCTCCTATGCGCTCCCGCTCCAACGGACCCCTGACACTTGCATATCTCAACACCCCTTCTCAAAGGTCATATTCTGAAGTCATGAAGGTTCAGTGTCTGGCATAGGTACTCAGACTTTCCCTTTGAGAGGGGCTTGGTGAGTATGTCAGCAGCCATCTCTTCTGAAGGACAGTACTTGAGTTCAGTCAGTCCCTGTTGCTTCATCTCTCACAAAGAATGATACTTGACAGCAATATGCTTTCTTCTAGCTTTGATGCTTTCACTCCTGGATAAGGCTATACATCAGAGTGTACCAGAAGTGACATCATCATGTCACCAATGTCAAAGCAACATGTTAGTATTTGGGCAAAAATCTATGCTAGAAGCCATTTTTTACTGTAGGGTTTTTGCCCAAATACCAGAGCATTGCCATGACATCATAGTGGAATGTAGGGCTCTTTTTGGGCCGGAATGCGCTGGAACAGCATTCTGGCTAGCGTCCAGGCCCACCCTTCCCCTCCCCACTGGCTAGAAAGTGCCCCACACGCGGTCTCCGGGTGGAGACCAGGAATCGGGCACCTTCCATCTCCATGCACTTAAAGGGAGAGCATCTCCTTTAAGTGCACAGAGCCAGCTAGAAAGTGCCCAGCACCTGGTCTCCATGCAGAGACCAGGTGTCGGGCACCTTCCACCTCCGTGCACTTCTAGGGAGAGTGTCCCCTTTAAGTGCATGGAGCCGGCTAGAAAGCACCCTGCACCTGGTCTCCACACAGAGACTGGCGTCAGCCTTTAAGTGCACAGAGCTGGAAGGCACCGGATGCCTGGTCGCCACACAGGAGCTGGTGGGAAAGGGCCTCCTTGGGGTTCATGGCACCTCTGTCTCCACTCTGCTCTCCTTGTTCTCAGTAAGTGCTGCTGCAGGGAGGCAGCAGTGGGGTCTTGGGGGTTGTGGCAGAGCCTTGATGGGGGAGAGCCTCTCTCTCCCCCATTTCTTTGCCCTCTCTCTCTCTCTCTTTCTTTCTTTCTGTTTTTCCCTCCTTCAGTGGGGGCTTGAAGGGGGGGACGTGGGGGGTGGCATCAGAGCCTTGATGGGAGGAGAGCTTCCCTCCTCCATCTCGCTCTCTCTCCTTCCTTCCTTCCTTCCTTCCTTCCTTTCCTTCCTTCCTTCCTTCCTTCTCTCTCTTTTCCTCTTTCCTTCTCTCTTTCCCTCCTTCTCTCTTTCTCTCCCCTTTTCCTTCTCTTTCTCTCTTTCTTTCCCTCCTTCTTTCCTTCTCTTTCTTTCCCTCTTTCCTTTTCCTTTCCTTCTCTCCTTCTCTCCCTCCTTCTCTCTCTCTTTCTTTGTTTTTCTTTCTTTCCCTCTTTTCTCCTTTTCTTCTCTCCTTCTTTCTCTCATTCCCTCCTTCTTTCCTTTTTTCTTTCTTTCTTGCCCTCCTTCTTTCCTTCTCTTTCTTTCCCTATTTCCCTCCTTCTTTCCTTCTCTCTTTCTCTTTCTGCGTTGTCAGGGGTGTGGCCTAATAAGCTAATGAGTTCCTGCTGGTGGGTGTGGCCTATTATGGTAATGAGTTCCTGCTGGGCTTTTTCTACAAAAAGAGCCCTGGTGGAATGGCATGTACTGGAAGTGACATAGTCACATTACCAGCGACGTTGTCTGGGACTTCTTCCCGCTCCTGGTAAATCCTCCCCCACCTCCCTCTGATTGCCAGGAGATTGAAACAGTTAAGTTGAAAGTTTCTTATCCTTCCTTTCCACATTAGTTCAAGATGGCACCCAAATCACAGTCAAATTAAAGGCAGGAACAATGAAACCTTTCAAGAAAGGAAGGTAATGAAAACTGAGAAACTAGCCAGTACTAACAGCTGCCCAAAAGGCCTTTGAGGAAAAGCTCACAGAATTAGCACCTTACAGTCTTTTCAAAGAACTGAAAGTGAGCCTTCTAAACTATTGCCAAGAGCCTGTTCCATGAAATTGAGGCTACAATAGAGAAAACAAAAAGGTAGAAGGTAGAACAGACAAGACAAAGGGACAGACAACTAGCCTAGAGGAAGACATGATCCTTCAGACATTTGGGTGCCCAGAAGGGAAGGGCAGAACTAGCATGATGGGCTCTGAAATTTTATTTCAAGAACAAAATTAAAATCTGAGGGGGGAAATGGCTGTTTGGCTGCATCAATTGTAACATCGGAATATTACAAAATCATACAGGCTGTGGGAAAATCACCCGTTTTGAAGTTGTAACATTTGAAGCCCAGTATTTCCTGTAACATTTTCTTGTCAAGCTCATGACTTCATACGGTCTGAAGCTATTTTTTTTTTGGGGGGGGGGGAATCACGTACATTCTAAAGCTGTTTGTCACTTCGGAGAGATTTCGTTTCAGCAACATCATGGTCTTTTCAGTCATTGCCTAGGAATTAGTTGTTGATTTTTTTTTTCTTGGTCAGGCCAGAAAGTTCAGTTACTGTTTTCTTTCTAAATATCCAGTGGAAAGGTTTGTGCATAATTCTGAGGCACTTGAAATATCACCACATGGAAACCAAGAAGCGTTTCCTCTCTCGCACACACATACAAATCTGAGAACTGTAATTGTTTGGACTCCTGTCAGGTGAATGGAAAGTAAGCATTTCACAGATGGCTATTAACTTCCTCGGCCAAAAAACCCCACAGCTCCCCCACAGCTATAAATACAAGCAGAGAGTTTCAAGGCCTTGTCTCTGGGTGTTAGGGGAAAGTGTTCCAAACTCCCAACTCTCTGCTTCTCTATAAAGTCCTTTAATTTTTTTTTTTTTTGCAGGGTCGAATTCTTGCAACACGAAAACATTTGCTTTGGCTTAGAACTTGGCTTATCTTTGAAAGCCCACACCCTGAGTACAAATTAATGTTGGCGATTGCTCCTTGCCAAATGTGAACTTGAAAGAAGTTTCTGATGTGGATGTTCTTTTGTCCTGCTCTTCAGGCCCCTGAGTGAGATAATATCCTCTGGGTTGTGATGGAGTATTACTGAAAGGAAGCATAAAAAGAGAGAACACTGTGCTCCAGTTTGTCTGCATGTGGGTTTTAATTGCCAACTTCTTCATGAACCTTCCACGCAACGCTTGCTCAGAGCTTTAGACTCAACAACCTCCTCCATTATGTAACGACAAAGGCAGAGCGAGACGCAAAGAGCCCAGCGATACGTACCTTCAAAAACACATACTTCAGCTTCCCCTGTGCTTGTACCACTTCAGACAGGAGACCAGCTCTTTTTGTGCTCCCTCATATTAGGGGAAAGAAACGCCATTGCTAGCAGAAAACTAGGATGTGTCATGGAGGATACAGGTCTAGAATCCTTCTGCCTGTCATGCTAAGTTATCTATCTGTAGAAAAGTTCTTATAATGTGGGGGCATTCATGCTATCCCTAAATTCATAATTCTTTTGATTGTGTAGCTTGACTGAAAGTCCTGATTCATAGGACTTCACTGATACAACTTGCCGATCTGTCCTACATTTGACAGTGGCCCTTTTCAGACAGCCTATCTATTCCGTTTTAATAACCGGTTACTAATGGATTTTTCCTGTCATTTCAGACAGACCTCTTTTAGGCCCAATTTACAACTCCCCTCTGAAGTAATTTGACTGCTGTCTTTCCCCAAGCTCATTTCACACTGGTTTCAAATTTCACTCCAGGGGGGTCTGACTCTTGGCATTTGCTGCGCCGGCGCACCTGGTCCTCAATTTCCTTGTCCATGCCAGGCCACCACACATAGCTGCGTGCCAGGGCTTTCATCCGGACAATTCCGGGATGGGATTTATGGAGGGCTGCTAGGACTTTCGAGCGGAGTGGCCCTGGGATTACCACCCTCGTGCCCCATAGTAAGCACCCCTTGTGGGTGGACAGTTTGTGCTGCCTTACTGTGTAAGCAGTAAAATCAGCGCCCGGATGGTCAGGCCACCCCCTCCCCACCCAGTCCAAGACCCGGGACAGGACTGGGTCTCGGGCCGTGCAATGGGCAACGTCGGATACCTGGACAGGCCGGTCCAGGAGGTCCTCAACGAGTGCCATGTGGAAAGCGGGAGCTGGGTCCGGGTTGCAGGAAGGCAGTGGGAGGCGGCTAAGGGTGTTGGCATGGCCCATGGCCTTCCCGGGGCAGTGCACCAGTTCGTATTGGTAACCTGCAAGGAAAATTGACCACTACAGGACTCGTGGTGACAGCATGTGCGGGGTCTGGCAGTGGGGGATGAGGAGTCCCAGGAGTGGTTTGTGGTCAGTGGCCACTGTAAATGCCCTACCGTAAAGGTAGTCATGATTTTTTTTGACCCCTGCAATGATGGCCAGGGCCTCCTTGTCAGTCTGGGCATAGTTTCGCTCCGCCGCCGACAATGTTCTGGAGTAGTACGCCACCAGCACCTCCCACCCGTTGGGAAGCCGGTGGCCCAGGACCGCCCCCACCCCATAAGGAGACACATCACATGCCAGAACAACCGGCAAGGACTTGTCAAAGTGAGCCAGGACAGTGTTGGAAACCAACAAGTCTTTCACCGCTTGGAACGCTGTCGGATGTTGCGGCCCCCAAACCCATTTGGCCCCTTTGTCCAGCAACCTACGTAGGGGTTCCACAACCGCTGTCATGGTAGGAAGGCATGGTAAAAGTTCAGGAGTCCCAGGAAGACCTGTAGCTCTGCCTTCGACTTGGGTGTGGGCGCCTTCGTGATGGCCACTACTTTCTCGGGGGTGGGGTGGATACCCTGGGAGTTGACAGTGAAGCCCAGGAAAGTCACAGATGGGACGCCCAAGGTACATTTGTCCTTGCGCACCTTCAGGCCGGCATCCTGGAATCGCTGGAGGACGGCCCGCAGCCGGGTCTTGAAGGTGGCGACGTCTGGGGCTGCTATCAGGATGTCATCAAAAAACGGCTTCATGCCTGGAATGCCTTTTAAAACAGAGTCCATTAGCTGTTGGAATAACCCGGGAGCGACGCTGACCCCGAATTGTAGCTGCTTTACCTTGAACGCTCCCTTGTGTGTGACGATCGTCTGCACCTCGGCTGTGGCATCGTCCACGGGGAGCTGCTGGTAGGCCTGTGCCAAGTCCAGCTTCCCGAATATCTTGGCCCTGGCAAGGGAGGCCAAAACATGGCTGACCACAGGCACCAGGTACGCGTGGTCTTGCAATGCCAAGTTCAAAATGCATTTGTAGTCTGCACAGATGCGAACCGCCCCATTCGCTTTTTAACATTTACGTAGTGGTTAAGAGCACAGACTCTAATCTGGGACAACTGGATCTGATTCCCCACTCCTTCACATGCAGCTCCTGGTGTGAACTTGGGTCAGTCATAAGTTCTCTCAAAGCTGTTCTCTCAGGAGCAGTTCTCTCAGAACTCTCTCAGCCTCACCTACCTCACAAGGTATCTGTTGTGGGGAGGGGAAGGGAAAGGAGATTGTAAGCTGCTCTGAGACTCCAAGAGAAATTCAATTTCCTCCTCCTCCTCCTCCTTTTCTTCTTCTACCATTCACTTAGATCTACTCTTTGATTCAAGAGTCAAAGCCTCCTTCGTCAGATACTTCATCTTGTATCTGACTAAGAGAACTTTGACTCTCAAAAGCAGCTTATACCCCCCCCCCCCCAAATCTTTTTGGTCTTTAAGGTAATATTAGACTCGAATCTTGCTTTTCTACTGCAAACCAACATGGCTACCAGCATGAAATTATCAAATGTTACTGTACCTGTATTTTGGGGCTGGAATATAGTTTTGCCTGTGAGCTAACTGATTATGGTCTGTCCTGGAAGTGCCTGAGGATGGAGGGAGCTCAGAGATAAGCTTTGCTGCTCTCCTCAACTCTGGGTGCACAAGGATGTGGGATACAGCCAGGTGACAATTTGTCATGACATACATGAAAACTGGTCATTTGTACTTTCAAAGAGAACTGAATCACACATTTGTGAACGGTCAGAAAGGCAACAGGGGAATGGCAGAATGCTTCCCGATGTTCAAGAGTTTACAGAATGATAGCACTTGAAAACCTTCGGTTAGTAGCCGTTCACTCATTTGTGCCAGGCTGGACCTTGGACCTCATGGGAAAGCAGAGAAGTGGAAGAAGCAACTGCATGGTATGATGGCTATGGTGCTGTAATGGTTAGTGTGTCATACTAGGCTTTGGGAGACCCGGGTTCAAAGGCCCACCCTGCCATGGAAACTCAGTGGGTGTCCCTGGGCCAGTCACTCTCTCCTAGACTAGCCCACCTCCATGCCCATAGCCAGGGGTTTCTGGGGGGCTCTGGGGTTCGAAGAGGCTGCTGGCGCCAGGCAGCTTAATCTAAAATAAAAATGTAATCCCTTCAATGGTTTAAATCAGTGATGGCGAACCTTTTAGAGACCAAGTGCCCAAACTGCAACCCAAACCCCACTTATTTATCGCAAAGTGCCAGCATGACAATTTAACCTGAATACTGAGGTTTTAGTTTAGAAAAAAGAACTCATACATTAACATCTTTTGTCTTAAAAGAAAAACACAATAACAGAGCTTTCAATGATACAAACAACTTTTTATTGAAAGGTAAAAGTTTGCATTTGGCCTGCTTTTGAACAGTTAATGTGATTTTTCTTTTGTATGCATGCTGATAATTTGTCTAACCTTGGCTCATACTTTGTAAGTTTGAGAGCAGCCCAGCCTCGAGTCTGTGTCATCTTTTTCCTTTTAGAGACTGAGTGCCCAAACTGCATGTGTGCCCACAGAGAGGGCTCTGAGTGCCGCCTCTGGCACGCGTGCCATAGGTTTGCCACCACTGGTTTAAATGCACCACCCCTCTCTTTCCCCCACCAGCCAACTGAGCAATGAAGGAGTTTAAACTTTAAACCACCTCTCTGTTCAGCTGGCTGGTGGGGGAAGAGAGGGGGCAGCTGTGGGGCCTCCCTTGCCTGCAGGGAGAGTCTTCTTCCTGATAGCAAGCAGGGGGAAGACTCAGGTGGCAAGGGAGGAGAGAAATCTTGTGGGGCTGTCCCTTTAAGGGAGGGGGCGGAACCCTCAATAGCCCCACCACAGCTACGGGCCATCCTACCTCACAGGGTTGCTGTGAGGAGAAAGTGGAGAACCATCTGTGCTGCTCCCTGTTTAATTTGGAGGAAAGGTAGGATGAAAATGTGCCAGACATCCCAGATCGTGAGGGGCTTGTGGGGGGGGGGGGGGAGAGCATTTAATCTCATGTCACAGTCAATTTATTGCATTCCCATGCCCAACTGAGGCCGCTCCATATTATTTATTTATTTATTTATTTATTTTTGGGATTTCTATCCCGCCCTCCCCGCCTTACGGCCAGCTCAGGGCAGCTACCAACAAATTTATCATACAATAAAAACACTAAAACGTTATCCATAAAATATACAATGCACAATATACTATACACAGTAAGCAATCAAAACCCACCAGCTACAAGATGGCACACCTTTATCTCCCTTATCTGAGCAGCATCAAGATGGTATCCAATTCCAGTCAGTACAGGATGGTTCAAGTTGGCGACTCCCTATGGTGAGGCCAGGGCTATAAAAAGTTGAGGCAGCCCCTACTTGAAAGCCTGGCAGAAGAGCTCCGTCTTGCAGGCCTTGCAGAACTGCAGAAGTTCCCGCAGGGCCCTGATGTCATTTGGGAGCTTGTTCCACCAGTGTGGGGCTGCCACCGAAAAAGCCCTGGCACTTGTAGCTGCCAGCCGAGCCTCCCTCGGCCCTGGGAGAACTAGGCAATTTTGGGATCCCGATTGTAAAGCTCACTGGGGTACATATAGGGAGAGACGGTCATTCAGGTAGATAGGTCCCTGGCCATATAGAGCTTTATAGGTCAACACCAGCACCTTGAACCTTATCCGGTATGCTATAGGCAGCCTTTAAGGCGGGCTGGATGTGATCCCGCGTGGGGAGACCCATCAACAGCCTCGCTGCCGCATTCTGCACCAGCTGTAGCTTCTGGATTTGACACAAGGGCAGCCCTATGTAGAGAGCATTACAGTAATCCAGCCTTGAGGTGACCAGCACATGGATCACCGTAGCCAGGTCGTTGCGTTCAAGGAAGGGAACCAACTGCTTGATCAGCCGTAGGTGATAAAAGGCCAACCTTGCAGTGGCTGCTACCTGGGCCTCCATCATTAACGAGGGGTCCAGGAGCACTCCCAAGCTCCTAACCTCCAGTGCTGGCACCAACGGCACCCCATCGAAGGTCGGGAGAAGGATCCCTACCCTTGGTCCACTCTGACTCAGGCACAGGACCTCCGTCTTTGTTGGATTCAATTTTAATCAGCTCTGCCTAAACCAACCAGCCACAGCTTTCAACGCCAGGTCCAGATCACCCGGACAAGAGTCTGACTGGCCGCCCAACAACAGATAGAGCTGGGTATCATCAGCATACTGATGACAACCCAGCCCATGCCTCTGGGCAATCTGGGTGAGGGGGCGCATGTAGATGTTAAACAGCATTGGGGAAAGTACTGCTCCCTGTGGCACTCCGCATACTAGCGGGTGCATTTGGGAGAGCTGTTCCCCAACCGCCACCCTCTGTCCCCGATCTTGGAGAAACGAGGAGAGCCACTGTAAGGCCAACCCCTGCATCCCAGTGTTGGCGAGGCGGTGGGCCAGTAGTTGATGGTCGACCGTGACGAACGCTGCCGACAGGTCTAACAGCATCAACAGCACTGTACCGCCCTGATCCAGATGCCTCCGGAGGTCGTCTATTCGGTTGATCATTGCAGCATGCATGGAAGATCCTGAGAGTCCTTACATGCTTGTCAACAGGATATTACCAAGCTTAATGTTCTCTTACTCCAGGGAATTGCTCTTAAAATATGTCTGCAGATAAGAATTTTCTGAACTTAATGGATTCTTTCATTTCCATTTTCAAGATCCCACCTGCAGCAATAGTAACTTGGAGAGCTGTTTCTATAGTGGATGAAGAATTATAATTCCCTTTCTTCCTTTTGATCCAGGATTTTTCAAACTATGGTACAAGGACTGAATGCTCTGGTGTGATGTCACTCAGTGATGCTTATTGTGTTGTTTTGGGGTGGCAAATAGTGACCTGGATGTTGCAGGGCAATAGAGCTGGCAGGTCTCCCATTACATCTCTGGGACCGTCTCCTCTGGTATGTCCCTGGGAGAGCGTTACGCTCTGCTGAGAGCAATCTGCTGGTGATCCCTGCCCCCAAAGATATCTGGTGTCCTTGACCAGAGCCAGGGCCATCTCAGTCCTGGTGGAACTCTCTGCCAACTTCCACCAGGGCCCTGCTGGACTTAATGCAATTTCACAGGGCTTGTAAGGCAGAAATGTTCCTCCAGGCTTTTGGTTGAGGACAGCAATGGTTTTCCATCATAGCTGGCCCCCTCCTCTTTTCTTCCATCTCGCCCGCTTTGGCCTCCGCTTAACCTGCTTGTGAGACAGAAGAACTGCCCAGAGTAGGCTTTAGATTAAATTATGGATGCCATCTGGAGATTATCAAAGTAGGAATGATTAATCTGCTAGTTTTAATCTGTATTTTTTGTATGTTTTAACCCAGGGGTATCAAACATGTGGCCCGGGGGCTGGATCAGGCCCCCAGAGGGCTTCTATCAGGCCCGCACTGGAACTGGCCATCTCTTGCTTCCAGTTCTGTTGCTGCTGCTGCTGCATCATAGCTTGCTGCGCCAGACTCTCTCAATCGCTCAGCCATTTCATGTTTTCTCCTGGGTCCTAGACTCAGAACTCTGAGCATGAGATTTCTGTGGTGAATGTCAACAAATCAAAAGTAGGTTTGCAGCTTACAGATACACACCTGAACAGCATACTCAAGATTATCAGTTATCAGAGACTGTTAAATAAACAAAATATTGCAAGAGTGCTAATGTTTTAAGCATGTTTTTATTTTAAGTAAAAAAATCTTTGTGTTTGTGTCCTTTATAAAGTTTATATCTCTGCTACCTGGCATTACATTTTATGACATGCATGGTCTGGCCCAACGAGGTCTCATTTATGTCAGTTCCAGCCCTCATAACAAATGAGTTCGACACCCCTGTTTTAACCTGTTGTAAATCGCCCAGGGCCCTGTGTACTCAGGAACTGGGCAATTCAGAAATTCAATAAATTCAATAAATAAATAATAATATAGCTGGAGACCTCCAGTCAGTAGGCTCCCCCCACTCTGCCACTTGGTAATGTGTTGGCAGAAAAAATAAATAAAGGAAAAACCAGTAAAACCACAAAGTTTCAATGAAATCCTAGAGTGTCGTTCTGACACCATTACATCATGTCCAGGTTTGTGCTGGTAGTGAGGTATCAGCTTCAGTGTGATGCCAATTATGTCCCCCCGCCATGTTCCTGCCACTGGCTCAGCTGGCAGCCCTCTGGGGCAACCTGGTCTATAAAAGTTTCATCCCCAACGACCCTGTTATCAGTGTTCACTTCAAGCCCTATCTTTTTATTTTAAAACCGAATCTACAGCGGATGGAAATAGCCAGTAGTTAATCAAGTTACTCTTTTTTTTACAAGACAGACCATTAAAAATGGAGTCGTGTACATCTAGTAGTCAATCAAGTTACATTTTTTTAAAAGACGGATGATTAAAAATGAAGTTGTATAGCTGTCCTTGTGAGCCACATGCCAGAACAACTGAATTGTGTAAGATATAGAAACAATACTCGGCAAGGTTTTTATACATGCATACACACACACACAATTTCCCTCCTGCTGGGTTTCATTTTCATTGAGCTTTTAAAAGTCCAACTGTGTGTTGGGCTTGAACCAAACCCTTGGAACCACTTCCCCCCCCGCCACAAATGTGGGCCAAGAATTTTAGTGTTTTCATCTTGCGATTGTCTTGAAGTCGAAGCAACCCCCAGATCCCACCTTCTAACACTCATGGAGCTGTGTGCCAAACCACATCTCAGCAAAAGTTTGCTTGCAATTGAAACTAATATCATCTGTAACTGGTCCCAGATTCCTGCTTGAAACCAAGCCAACCCCCCCCCCCCCCCCCCCCCGGCCACACATAGAACTTATAAAACATTTCCAGGCATGAATCATAACCTGTAAAATCAAGAAACTTTACATGGTTTCAGCTGGGATGGCCCAAAAGGTTTTGGAGCTTGAGGGAGAAAACTTGATATGTCACTTCCCTTCTCATTAATTAGCATGAGGCCTAATCTGCCAGATAATTCTGAGCCTATAGGAGCTTTGTAGAAATATCACTCTACTCTTGGGCAGCTCCCATCAGTTTGAGAAGGGAATTAGCTGGTGGATTTGGGCCCCACCAATCCATTTCTCCTTTGGAAGTTTTCAAACAGAGGCTGGATGGCCATCTGACTGCAGTGCTGATTCTGCGAATTGAGGCAGATCATGAGAGGGAGGGCAGGAAGGGTTGCCTCAGGGCTCAGATCTTGTGGCCCTTTCTTACATGCCCAGGGAAATGCTGATCGCCACTTGGGGCCAGGAAGCAATTTTTCTCCAGGCCAGTTTGGCCAGAGATCCCGGAGGCTTTTTGCCATCTTCTGGGCATGGAACAGGGGTCACTGGGGGTGTGGGGGCTAGGTATTTGTGAATTTCCTGCATTGTGCAGCAGGTTAGACTAGATGACTGTGGAGGTCCCTTCCAACTCTTTGATTCTGTGATTCTATGGGGTGGCACTTGGAGATCTCATGCTATTACGATTGCTCTCCAGACTACAGAGATAAGTTCCCCTGGAGCAACTGGCTGCTTTGGAGGGTGGAGTCTATGGCATTATGTCCTGCTTAGGCCCCTCCCCTCCCCTGGCTCCACCCCTTAAATATCCAGATATTTCCCAACCCAGAGCTGGCAACCCTACTCATGGGCCAGATCTCCAGAGTCCTGCTCAGATACTATAAAGGCATCCTAACTCCCTTGCTTTGCCTCAGGCTAGCAATACCTGGCACCCAATTTTATTGTGGTTGTTTGAAATGAATCGCACAACACTTGTCATGTTGGCCAAATTATTTAAAAAGAAAAAAGAGGGGGGGGGGGGGAGGCCAATCCTCCATCACTTTCATGGATAAAGCTGTTAGTAGAGTTTCTCAAGCATTTCAATAAATTATAATAAATGCCCTTTGAAGTTGCTGCATTTGCATAGTTTTACTCTCCCCTACATCCTGAGCCAGTCGAATCATATCTTATGCAGGGATATTAAACTAAAGCAGAGTTGCAGATTTGCAGGGGAAATGGAGGTCATGTCATCGTCTTCTCTACACTTAAAGGACAGTCACTCGTGCCGAGAGCCCAGAACCCCCCCCCCCCCCGAAAAGGACAGCAATGTGTTGTTGTTCTTCTTTCCAAAAATGATGTTGCTGGTGTTGCTGGTGATGTCTGTAGGCGTTACCTCCAGGACTGCAGAAAATAAGACTAAGAAGCTTTGCCAAGGGTGGGTTGGGAAGTTCAATTGGCCGGAGAACAAGCCGAATGGCCCCTGGAGCACTGTCACCTTCGGCCTTGAGCTGGAAAAGTGCAGCTATTTAAGCACAGACAAGAAGAGGAGGAGGAGATTGGATTTATATCCCGCCCTTCACTTGGAGTCTCAGAGCGGCTTACAAACTCCTTTCCCTTCCCCTCCCCACAACAGACACCCTGTGAGGTAGGCGGGGCTGAGAAAGCTCTGACAGAAACTGTTCTTTTTCAAAAACAGCTGTGCCAGAGTTATGGCTTGCCCAAGGTCATCCAGCAGGTGCAAGTGGAGGAGTGGGGAATCAAACCCGGTTCTCCCAGATTAGCGTCCGCGCACTTAATCACTATACCAACTCCCTGTTTCTGGACATACAAAGATCCTTTCTGCATTTGCCTGCCGCTCTGGATTTTTTCAGTGTTTGCGTTGAGGCAATTTAAGTCCAGGGTAAAACAGCATCCAAATAACCCGGGGGCAACAGCAGGCTGAAACCAGGCTGAGCACTGAAGGGAGGAAATGTAATGCAGAAGGGGGGGAAACCCCAGAATAAAAAGAAGGTTGAACTTGATTTTAGTGCAGAATGGGGGGGGGGGGGGCTGGATTAAAAAGAAGGTTGAATTCGATTTCACTGGTTGTTGCCAGGAAGGGACAATTAGAGTCAAGATACATAAGTAACTGAGCAGTAAATATAGCTAAGACTGAATGAAGGTGATTGGCAAGACCTGTGAATAGCAGCAAATTAGCATACAACACAATAGAGGAATTTACAAACCAATGCAAGAACTGAATGGCCTTAGTATGTGTGGCTCTACCCTAAAAACCACTTTGAAAATCAAATATACTCTAAAATCTCATGGTTTCAGATACTACCAACTCAAAAACCTAATAGACTAGATAGGGAAACAGGGAACCTTCTCTAGATCCAAGACCACATTTGAACTTACCTTGGACAAATTCTCAGATCGTCAGAAGGGACTGCTGTCAATTCTTTACAAAACCTTGATGAACTCTGAAAAAGAAAAAAAAATTATGACTAATAAAGTTGTGTGGCATGAGGATTTATGAAAAGAACTAACACCAGATCAATAGGCAAACACGCTTGCAAATCAAAAATCTTCTCAATAAAATTACAATTTTTTCAAACTTCACACAAGGTGGTACCTTTCCCCAGCACGCTTGCACCACATGCACTCAAATTATAGTCCTCTATGCTGGAAAGGGCGTGGTGAAGTCAGCGATTTCTACCATTGCTGGTGGTCTTGCCTGATAATTCAGTCCTTTTGGAAGCAAGTCGTAGAAGAAATTAATAAAATCACATCTCAACAAGTGCCATGAGATCCAACCACCTTACTTATTAACATGGCTGACGCAGATAACCCAGACTTGAAAATGTCAAAACGCACCTCCACTTTGCTGGCAACGGTAAGACTTACCATCGCAGCAACATGGAAGTCCTCTAACCCTCTGGGCACAATAATGTGGAAAAACAAATGCTGGGACCATTTCGTGATGGAAAAGATAGCAGATACCACTGAAGACAGATTTTGCAAGAAGGTGAACTCAAACTCAGCTTTTGTCCGTACATGGTTCCCTCGGATCCAATATATGGCAGAAAACAATATTATACCCTTCAACCCACATTACATAAAATGGCTTCATTTTTAGGCTTCCTCAACGGCTTGAGCATTAATTACACCCATATATAATTTTATTATTTATTTATTTATTTATTTATAGCAGGCATAAACAAGGTGATATATGGTTAAGTAACTTATACTGTTTATACATGCAATAATATCATAACTTAATGTAGCAAAGTTATTTATAATATGTGTATACTATTTAAATTTTCTTCAATAATTTTTTTAAAAGGAAAAAAAAGTATGTGTAGTGAGGTAAGAAACCAATATCTCTGTTAAGCCCTGGGGGTTCCACTGTACAATGGGGGTTCTGTTGTGACTCAGCAATCTCCCATTCTGGTCTGTTTCTGAAATTCCTTTGCAACAATTTTATTTATTTATTTATTTTGAATTTATACCCCGCCTAGCCAGCATGCGCCGGCTTTGCAATAAAACAGCTGCTTTGAGGTCCCCCATTGAATGTCCTGGAAGAATCAGGTGTTCTTGCACAGGTTTCTCAGTTTTGTGACTCTTGATGTCAGATTTGTGTCTATTTATTCCTTGGTGTAGGGTTTGACCTGTCTGCCCTCTGTAGAGATCTGAAGGGCATTGTTGGCATTTCATGGCATATACAATGGCTGAGTTCAGACTGGCACTGTGGCCCGATATAGCCACATTTCTCAAGTGGATTAAGTGGGCCAGTTCACACAGCCACACCTGTCTGGTGTTCCCATGCTGTACTCACCCTGTCCTGAAGCGTTTTGATCCCACTTTTAAAAAGTACCAGGTGAAAGCTATGGCAAGCCGTTTGGGTGCACGTTGATCCCATTTCCTGGAAGTGTGGATGCAAATAAGCCTCAATCAAGCGGTGCCGGTAATGTGAACCCACTGATCTGGCATAACTGCCCATGCGTGCTGTGCGCTTGAGTGCACAATCACCCACGGGGATGCTTCCAACTTGTGGAGTTAAAGCTCCCAGCCATGGGATCCTGCCCCAAGTGCTGCTGTGCCTATGCACCCATGTGCCTATGTGCAGGTTGGAGAAACGGACCAAAGCCGCACACAACTGGATCGTCGCCGCCAGGGGCCGCCCCGCAGTGCGAACGCTCTATTCCGCCTCCTCCCCGGTATGGTCCCGCATCAGTCCACACAGCGCGACCAGAAAGCCCCACAACAACTTGGCCTGGGTCTTTTTGCCCCGCTTCACTTGCGCTTCATTCTGCCAGTCTGTCCTCCACCAATGTTAAAAAATGAGCAAGTAAATGAGCCTGGGGTGGTGTAGTTGATGTTAGGTCCAGTTGATTGTTTTGTCAGTGTGTATGGGGCAGCAAAGTCGGCACCTGGGTTTATTACAAGCTCTGGTACCAGAGTCCATGTTCAAATTAGATGTGTATTATTGTGCGAGAGCTCCTAGGCTCGATTCTACAGCATCTGTTCCAGTCCTACAGACAGAGATTCTCACCTGAGAGATCTAAAACAAACCTTTTTGGAACTAAAATATCCACCTGATGAAGTCAATAAACATATTAACAAAGCCAGAATAGTACCCAGAGAAAACCCGTTCCAAGACAGGCCCCAAAGAGACAATAACAGAACACCACTAGTGGTCCCATACAGCTCTCAATTCAAAACAGTTCAATGCATCATCACTGACTTACAACCTCTCCTGGATAATGACAGTTCTCTTTCATGAGTATTGGGGGGGCACATCATTTCTTGCCCACAGACAGAACCCCCAGTCTTAAACAACTCCTCACCCACAATAATACAGGTCTCGGAAGCTAAGCAGGGTTGGTTCAGGTTAGTATTTGGATGGAAGACCACCAAGAAATCCCAGGGTCTCTGTGCAGAGGAAAGCAATGGCAAACCACCTCTGTTAGTCTCTTGCCTTGAAAGCCCTACAGGGTCACTGTAAGTCAGCTGTGGCTTGATGGCCCTTCACACAAACACACACAACTGATTCAGCTCAGCAGTTGGTGGCCGCTCCTGACATCCTCAGCTCCTCCAGCAGGTGGCAGCAATACAACAAATTCATAAAACTGTATGACTCGCAGGCTGGTGTTTATTTCCCCAGGTACCAGCAAGGGATGCAGAGAGGCCACAGCCGTGCAGGAGCCATGTGATCTATCCACCCCAATCCCATATGCCAGAGAGAGGGTCCCTGGTTTAGTCTGATTTAAATGTGATGCCAGGCAGGCAAGAAGAACTTCCTTGTGTTGTGTTGTGTGCACCTGACATTCTTGTTTAGATTGAGTCACCTTGTCTGTCGAGAGCCAGTTGTCGAGAGGCAGTTTGGTGTAGTGGTTAGGAGCACAGACTCTAATCTGGGAGAACTGGGTTTGATTCCCTACTCCTCCACATGTAGCTGCTGGTGTGAGCTTGGGTCAGTCACAAGTTCCCTCAGAGCTGTTCCCCCAAGAGCCATTCTCTCAGAGCTCTCTCAGCCCCACCTACCTCACAGGGTGTCTGTTGTGGGGAGGGGAAGGGAAAGGAGATTGTAAGCCGCTCTCAGATTCCTTTCGGGGAGTGAAGGGCGGGGTATAAATCCAATCTGTTCTTCTCTCTCTCTGCCCATGCAGATATAGCACACCAGGATGATGTTATTTCATCATACAGGCACCTAGAACCGAGGTCCCCATCCTTTTTGAGCCCGTGGACACATTTGGAATTCTGAGACAGTGTGGTGGGCACAGAATGGCTGCCACAGGAGGCGGAGCCGGTCACAAACTGGCTACTGAGGCTTACCTGTACTCATACAGTAAAGATCCTTGTGCTGTGGTGGCAGCTGCTGCCAAAGCAAGGTTTTAAAAAACCTACACAGCCAAATAAATCTCCAGTGGCCAATCAGAGGCCCTGCTGGGCCAAAGCCCCACCCACTTTCTAAGAACCCTTGGTGACCCCTGACCTAGAACAGGGGCTGGTTGAGATGTTAGAGCAGCCCCGGAGCTGATGGAGCCAAGCTGGCCCTTTGGTACTTCTGGGGCCGCAGGGGCCATGCAGCTTGGCCTTGGGGGACAGTGATGACAACAATGGGTCTTGGTTTGCCTGATGGGGTGCTTTATCACCCATTGTCCGAATTGATCCCAACAAGCAAATGGAACAAAGGGTGCAGCTTTATTCAGCTCACAAAATATAAATAAACAATCATAATACTTTCTGTTATGTATTGACCATGCGGTCGCCATGTGCTCACGTAATGGCGACCACCATGTGGCCAGAGCACATGGCCAAGAAACTACCTGAGCTTCAGTCAGGTAGAACAAAGGCCAGGTGGATTCAAACCAGCCACCAATCATGTACCTAGGTTTCTCCAAGGGAACCTATGAAATGTAAATAGACTGATAAGAGCCTATCGGACCAGTTGGGTGAGGTCAGGGGATTGTCCCTGACCAGCATAAAAGGAGGGCTCGGAGCCCTGGGTTGTATGCTTCATCTGGACCAGCAATAAAGATCTAGCTGTTTCACTATTCCATGGACTCCCGACTCCAATACTTATCACTTTCCCACCGATCCTCTAACCTGTACTGGATGGGAAGTCTCCTCCAGACGTTAGGCAGTCCAAAAAACCACAAAGCTGGAGCCAAGGAGCCGTCTCTGTAGCTTGCTGCCTTCGCACCCAGAGGCCTCTCTCACTCCTCTATTGCATTCCCACCACCAGGTGCTCTTCACCTGGTAGAACTTATCCCCCTGCTGCCCTGAGACTGCCATTCACATGGAGAAGGGCTGTGTGGCTCACCACCTGCCCCCTCGGCTTACAGTGGTCTTCCACAGTTTTTCCACTACCGGTGCTGGTCTCAGCTTGCTCCTAGCAGCCAAAGATGGTCCAGGGCAGCGAGCCACCAGGAGCTTTCTTGGTAAGGGAAAGGGCCAGTCTGTGCCATCACAGTGTTATCTCAGTTAAAGGCCTTCTGAAGTCAGGCTCTACCTGCCTCCCTAAAAGGAGAGGTCCCAGACCTGGAGGCAGACTCCTTCCTGACCCCAAAGCAGTGACTGGCATTACACTGGGCACATAAGAAAGGGCCACAAGCGCTGAGCACTGGCTCATTTCTTCCTGCCCTCCCTCTCACGATCTGTCTAAATTCACCGACTCAGCATTGCAATAGGATCGGTGAAGAAAAGGTTAAAGAAGTAAAATGGCTGTGCGTGTTCCTAGTTTCCACTAGGGGTGCCATATATTTCACATCAAATGTGTTTGACATTCAAACGTCCCTTCCACATGAGCGGGATAATCTGGAGGAGAATCAAGGCTTTTTTGCTCCGGTGCAATTTGCCCCGCAGTTGCATGATCACACAGCTCCATGGACCTGCCGGGGCAAACTGCCACTGCGTGATCAGATGCAACCGCGGGCGAGTGGTTTTTTTGTGTGTGTGGTGGGTTTCCGAGGCGCTTAAACAGGGGATCGATGCTTCGCTGGAAGAAGGGGGGGGGGGGATGGATGCTTCGCTGGAAGAAAGGAGGGGGGGAATGGATGCTTTGCTGGAAGAAAGGGGGAATGGATGCTTCGCTGGAAGAAAGGAGGGGGGATTGATGCTTTGCTGGAAGAAAGGAAGGGGGGAATGGATGCTTTGCTGGAAGAAAGGGGGAATGGATGCTTCGCTGGAAGAAAGGAGGGGGGATTGATGCTTTGCTGGAATGAAGGAAGGGGGATCAATGGTTTGCTGAAATGAAGAAAGGGGGGATCGATGCTTTGCTGCAACGAAGGAAGGGGGGGATCGATGACTCACTCCCCCCCCATGGGTTCTGATGATGCGCACACGGAAGGGGGACAAAAAAACCCAGCGTGGTGTCGAGATAGCGTGTGATCACGCTATCCGCAACGCCACACTTCTGTGCTGGTGTGATCACACGGGAAAAGTCCGGCTGTGGGCCGCGGCAAACCGTTTACTACTGGTCTTTCACCAGTAGCTTTTTACCCCACTTCTCTGCCAGATCAAATCGGTTTGCCCCAGCTTGCCGACGGTTGTGGGACGCTTCCCAGATGTGGTGGTGTGGTTGCGCCAGTTTGATCCATCGATGAAGCGTCCCTCTAGTGTGGCAAATAGGTGTGTGTGGAAGGGACCAAACTTACCTTATTCAAATGCGTTGATCAGACGTGAGCTGATCATCCATTCAGTTCACACCAAATGACTCATACGTTTGCAGAACATGTTTGTATCAGTTTTGTTTCGTTTTTTTAAAAAACAAAACAAAACTGGGCATGTGCCAAAGCACCATCAGTTCAAACAGATTAGCAGCCATTCATATCCCTAAGCACTACTTAGATGAACACAGAATTAACCTTTTCCTTGCAGAGTTGTAAGGGGAAATGTACGCCCGTTATTAGGTAGCCTTGATGTGGCTACAGGAATCATCTACAGATGAACAGGAGGGAGGGAGGGAGGGAGGCAGGCGCCTGAAGATCAGGAGGAGGGGGAGGAAGCAAGCTGAAGCGAACATCCCAAAGCATGAGGAAAGGAAGGAATTGAGTGCCAAGAGAAAAAACTGTGGGGCTGGCGTTGCTACAGTCTGGCTTCATGTCCACATTTTCATACATACTTCTGCCATTCAATGGGCATTTTTGCTGATTTATTTATAAGACTAGGAGCAATTTTAGAGACACGGTTGGCTCAAAACGAATATTTGGCCACTTGCAAAAGGAAGGGAAGATGATCCGGAGCTATTTGTCTCACAGAGTTCCATTCTCCGTGGCTTCTGCGTGAAGTAACAAGAGTTCATTTGAGTTCAAGAGGAGAGCTTTTGGGCTTTTCCCGGCCTGCTTGCGACAGCCGAGATTTAAACAGTGATGATGAGCTGTCCTTCCAAAGGGCCTTATTATAGCTGCAAATTGTTGAAGGATTTGTAAAGCTTGATTTCGAGCAAAACATTGCCCCGGGCTACCCTAATGCAATATGCATTTGCTTTTTGGATGAGCGTACCGCTCTTCCAGCGACATGGCAACAAACTTGCCGCACAGGGAATCAGACTTCAAAGAAAGGAGAACGTTCACTGACTTCACTGATGTGAAAAGGTACAGAGATGTATGAGATCTGCCACTGTGTCTGGCACAACAACCCGAACCCCAAATGGCAACATCAGATGCATCCTTTTTAAGAGGCGCAATTGACTGAGACGGGGATTGCTGTAACAAATAGAGATGTGAAAACACTGCCGAGCCGGGAACTAATTAATACATGAGCAATTTTTTTAAAAAAATCTGTAGTTACGGCTGCCAGTTCTGGGTTAGGAAACTCCTGGAGATCTGGGGGGTGGAGCCCGGGGAGGGAAGGGACCTCAACAGGGTATAATGCCATGGAGTCCACCTTGCAAAGCAGCCACTTTCTCCAGGGGAACTGACCTCTGTAGTCTGGAGATCAATTGTAATTCCAGGAGATCTCCATACCCCACATGGGGGTCGGCAACTCTATCTGTAGTAGATCTCAATTTTTAAAGAAACAATCTATAGTCTGCTTTGAAATTCAAGAATGACAGGTAATGCCACGTTGGTCCATGAAATGTTCTGCCAGGTTAGGAAAGCGCCACACAAGATGAAGCTGTGTGATAACAGATCATGGTTGGAGAAGCCCCTAGTGGGGAAGCCACAGATGTTGGGCTGAACATGGTCAATAGAAGAGAAAAAGAAGAAGAAAACAGAGGAGATTGGATTTATACCCCCACCCTTCACTTGGAATCTCAGAGCAGCTTACAAACTCCTTTCCCTTTCCCTCCCCACAACAGACACCCTGTGAGGTAGGTGGGGCTGACTGACAGAAACTGCTCTTTTAAGGACAGCTCTGACAGAACTATGGCTTGCCCAAGGTCATTCAGTAGCTGCAAGTGGAGGAGTGGGGAATCAAACCCGGTTCTCCCAGATTAGAGTCCACACACTTAACCACTACACCAAATAGGCAAACATAGTGTATTTAATATCCACAGTTTCCCATGAGGGGAATATCTGGTCCACCATCAACCATGAATGTCTGTCAAACAGCTTTGCAGCTGCACAGTTGTTGTGGGGGGTGAAGTTTCATTTTCTTTTGAGAGCTTTTGTTTATCTGCAGTTAGTGTTTTGATTCAACTCGGGGCCTTGGATGGTAATTAAATGACACAACAGAGGAACTACTTCTTCCATGACTAGATGAAAAGGTGTAAACATGAAATAATATAACACAGGCTTAAATGAACAGCGAGTGCTAGGACTATTTTTTTTTTAAATACAGTACATTTGTAATCATTGGCCAACTCATTTGCTCACTGTTGATGCAACTGGCAACTGGTTTTGGGGGAGGGACTCCCACTGGGCTGCATGGGAAAGTGCATGCATGAAACACTGCTGATTGCACAGTACTGAACTGTTTGAATACAACCGAACAAACAAACTTGAACTATTCGCAAGCAGCCAAACTGATTGACAAAAAATTGGCTGTCTGTTTGTCACTGGTGAACAGATTGTAAACTGAACTGATGGACGTTCGAGCATCCCTAGTCCTTAGTAAAAGGCATGTGGTCAGCTTTCAGCTTCAAAGAAGTGATGCTGGCATCTTGCTTTTCAATCACAGTTTCTATTAAATAGCCCAAACATGCTTAGCCTATAGGCTGGGGCTTTGTGCGTGAGATTTCATTTCCTATCAATTCAAATCTCATGTGCAGTGGTCAGTCTTATGCATTTGTGTGCAAAATATGGAACTCCTGTGTTTGGGGTGTGGTGGTCATTTTCTGGCGCATGTATCTGTCTACTTTAATTCATTGGGATGGTGAGCATGTTGAAACCCAGGGCTGAGATTTACACACTGCTATTACTGAGAATCATTTGTAGCTGAAAGTGGAGCAGCTAAATTATACACTGGAGAGAAGCCTATAAATATATTAGTGAGAAAAATGAAAATGCTATTTGGAACAAAAGTCTGATCTCTTGCCAGACTGTGATGGGTACCTGTGACTTGATTAAAGTATAACTTTTCTGCCAATAATAATGGAAGCTGCTATCGCATGGTTTTTTAAATCATATCTGGCATGAGCTCCCACCTAGAAATAGGGGGAGCTGGAAGAATTGGTGCGTTAGTTGTCACAAAGACTGGGTCTTTATTCTGGAGCTCAAATGCACACAATGCACATCATTTCTTGTTACATTAAGATATATGAGTTGACATTAATTTATTTAAAATATTTATATACCCATCTTTATCTCTGGCACCTTGGGACCCAAGGTGAGACCAAATACCCAATTTATCTTCACAAGCATAGACATATCCCCAAATCTCCACTCTGGATGAGCGGAACAACAGTCTTTGTCCATAGTGAAGGCATATACCCTCTACATTTACCTGTAGCCAGGAACCTACAGTGGAGAAGGTTGTATTATTGGCTCAGTTCAGATATAACAGGAAACTATGATTAATTTTAATTGTGAAACCAGGATTCAGCTTGGTAGATGATCATTCAGATCCTGGCTTGCCTTGACTAAGGTTGGTTTCATCATTCTCTTTCCTCTTTCCCTACAGAATCCTGGCTAGTATCTTGGCCTTCTTCATAGCACCACGAAACAAGCCAGGATTAAACCAGTATGCCTGCATTTGTACATCATGTGATATCATAATTAAGATTAACTGTGGTTAGTAAATCTACTTCAAATCAGGGTTTCAGATCTGGGCATAAAGTAATCTAGTGGCCAAAATACACAATATAACCAACACATGCAGAGCCATGGGTACACAACTGGATTTGCAGTCAGATCTGTACATTGGGAGAACTCTTAAAATGCTGTCAGGTGTTCGGCGCTGCAAGGGAGTGCTGTGAGGAAAGAAGGACATGTATTATTTATTTATTATTATTATTTTTAGATTTTTACCCCGCCCTCCCCACCTCACGGCAGGCTCAGGGTGGCTACCGACATATTTCATACACAATAAAATACTATAAAACCACAGTGTAAAAGCATACAATATCCATTATACAATTTCAATACATCACTCCCCGTCATGTAGAGCCAAAGAAAATGGGCAACCCCCCCCCAAAGTAAATGGGCAACCCCCCCCCCCTTTCCATTTGCCAAAGTGGGTGGGAGGGCTCGTCTTGGGAGACGGGAGGGCTCGTCTTGGGAGACGGGAGAGCCAATTTGGTGTAGTGGTTAAGTTTGGTGTAGTGGTTAAGTGCACGGACTCTAATCTGGGAGAACCGGGTTTGATTCCCCACTCCTCCACTTGCACCTGCTGGATGACCTTGGGCAAGCCGTAGATCTGTACCAGCTGTTCTCTCAAGGACAGTTGTCTCAGAGCTCTCTCAGCCCCACCTACCTCACAGGGTGTCTGTTGTGGGGAGGAGAAGGGGAAGCAGTTTGTAAGCCACTCTGAGACTCCCTTGGGGAGTGGAGGGCGGGGTATAAATCCAATCTCTTCTTCTTCTTCTCTTTCTCTCCCACCGCAGGAATCCCTAGCAGCACGGAGTGAACGAGGACTGTTTAAGGTGAGTTCCCCCGATGTACATCTGATGGCAAGTCCAGTTGATTAGGTTTGCCAAACTCCACGTGGTGAGAAACCCAAACAGCAGAGAAGCACTGAAGGGAGTAGATAATACAGAAGGGAGTAAATAGATTGTTATAAGTGTTGACTGATGACTGTTTTTTGTTATTTCTACACAGTTTGTTTATTTTGTATTATAAACTCCAGGTGGTGTCTGGAGATCTCGTGGGATTAAAACTTATCTCCAAGCAACCTGGAGAAAATGGCCACTTTGAAAGAGAGACCCTATGACATTATTCCTCATTGAAGTCCCCCCCAAACCCTATCCTCCTTATGCTCTACCCCCCAAATATCTGGTTATTTCCCAACCCGGAGCTGGCAACAATATTGTTGCACCCCTGCACGCCCCCTTGTGGCGACGCCTGCTCTGCCGTGGCTTCAGGTCGCCCAAGAAGGGGGGGGGGGTTGAGTCTGGAGGAAGAAGGTGGGACCTCAGAATGGGAGAGGCTGGGTTACTTCACCAAAAAGCCTCAGACCCCTGCGTGGCTAGTGACTGGTGTGGAGTGCTTCTTGCTCTCTCTCTGTCCAGCTCTGCAGCTCCACTGTCTCTCTTGCCCTACCCAGGGGTCTCCCTTCTCTCAGCCCATCATCCAGCCTGAAACCAGAATGGGGCTTCCCAGTGACAATTCCCTTGCCTTGGCCTGCTGATCATACCTTGCTTTCTGTTTGGCTTGAGTGACTGCCAGATTTTGCCTGGCCAGGGTTTGGGTTGTCTCCAACCTTTCTCGCAGGAGCCGTACATGCTCGTCCGCCAGTTGAGCCTTTCCTGCTGGGGGTTTGACCCATTGGTCCTCGAGCAGGCATAAGATGCCTCTGGGTTGATGGCCGTATATTAGCTCAAAAGGGGAGTATCCGGTGGACGCTTGGGGCGTTTCCCGTAAGGCCAATAGCAGGGGATCCAGATACAAGTCCCAGGCTTGGGCATGGTCATACGACAACCGTCTCAGCAACTGCTTTATGGTCTGATTCATCCGCTCCACTAACCCGTCCGTTTGGGGATGGTACACGGCAGTGAAGAGTTGGTGGATATGTAGGGCGTCGCACACCTTCTTCATGAATTGTGCTGTAAATGGCTTCCCTCTGTCCATCAAGATTTCTCGTGGTAGCCCCACCTGTGAGAAAAATCGCATCAAGCTCCTAGCTACTCCCGGGCTCTTCATGTTCATTAAGGGTATGGCCTCTGGGTATCTAGTAGCGTAATCCATCAGTACCAGCACATAATGGGCTCCTCGGGCAGTACGTGGAAGGGGCCCTATGAAGTCCATAGCCACTTGCTCGAATGGGGTGTTGACTAGGGGAAGGGGAGAGAGGGGTTCTTTGGGAGGGGAACAGGAGTTTACCCGTTGGCATGGTCCACAAGACCTTGTAATTGCATGACATCCCTGTGAATGGATGGCCAGAAAAATTGCCCTAGAATGCGCTTTAGGGTATTTTTGACCCCATGATGCCCTGCCTAGGGGTGGTCATGGGCCTGGGCCATCACTGCCTCACGATACCCCACTGGGACCAACAGCTGGCATTGAGTTCCACCCCTCCCATGGACCTCACGGTACCATAATCCCCCATTCCATACTAAGCGGGCTACTCGGGATGCCAAACAGGGGTCAAGTACCTCTCTGTCCTGCTCCGCCACTCTTCCTCGTAGGGCAGCCAGGGACTCATTTTAGTCTTGAGCCTGTAGGAAAACAGGGTCTTGATGCCACTGTGTGGTGCTGCATCTGGATACCTCCTCTTCCTCATCACCTTCCTCATCCATGGTCTCTTCCTCTGCAGGCGCCACCTACAGGGGTCCCTTCTCGCCTTGCTGGGACATCAGCAGGAGGAAGTCTGGAGCGTCTCTCCCCAACAGCACCGGGAATGGCAAATCTCGCACACGTGCCATTGGGAGGGTCTGCAGCACTCCAAAGTAAGTTATAGGGACCCACACCACTGGGCAGCATTCCTTATACCTGTAGAAACAAGATATATCTGTCTCTCTAATCAAGGGTAATTTCTCCAGCATGTGGTTGGCGTGCACCATGGAGATAGAACTCCCACTGTCCAGGAGGGCCATCGTTTGTCATCCCTCCAACTCCACTCGAACCACGAAGGGAGGGTCCTGCGGGTTGTCTTCTGAGGCTGGCAACGCGGATTCCCATCCCGCGTCGCACTCCATCAATGGAAACTCACACCAAAAATGACCCAATTGGCCACAACTGAAACAGGGTCTGGGGTCCGGACTCCTTCCGGATCCATTTCTCCTCTCGGCTCTTTCACTTGGCTCAGTGTTCTCGGGTGGCCTGAAGCTGGGTGGGGGCAATTGCCATCGTGGTCTGGGCCCTGGAGCTTCCAGCCATGGGGGTGGAAGATGCACATGCCCCCCGTGGTCACTCAAGGCCACTCCCAGCCTTCTCCGGCCCTCCTTTTCCCAAGGAAGCACTGCTTTCTTGTCCGCGGTACCCGTCTCACTCTCAGTGGGCCACAGGTCCTTCTGCTGCTATAAAGTTCCCCCAGACTTTGAGAGCCTCACTCACGGTCTGCGGTTGCCAACATGCGATCCAAAGTCAGGCATGCGGAGGGACTATTTGCAACAATTGTTCCCACACCACTAAGTCGACCACTCTCTGAGCGTCGTCCGATTTGGGCCGCAGCCAGCAAGTGGCCTCGTCCTTGAGAGTGGCTAACACAGCTCTGGGTTGGTCACCTTGGTGCCAGGTGATTGACCTGAATTTCTGACGAGAGGACTCGGGGGTCACCCGATATCAGTCAAAAATGGCGGCCCATACCTTATCATAGTCCGTGGCATCCTCTTTAGTGAGGGCCTTTACTGCCACTTGTGCTTCTCCTATTAGGTAGGGACTTAGGATCACCGGCCACTGGGCTCTGAGCCAATGGGTGGCGTCTGCTACTCGTTCAAACATTTCGAGGTAGGCCTCAATATCATTGTCCGGCGTCAACTTGGTCAAAGGCACCCAAGAGCCGCGAGGGGGCCATGCTTCATCAGACCAGAGAGGGGCACCCCCTCCGCATCCCCCCTGCTCCATGGTCCGCTGAAGGTCTCATGCCAAGGCAGCTTGTGCCACCTGCTGCTGTTGGGATATTTCCTGTAACAGACGGGTATTGTGTTCCATCAGCCATTGGCCAAACTGGGTCAAGTCCATGTCGGTCTCCTCTTTATCGGGAGGGTCTCGCTCTATTATCGAGTATTAGCTGGCATCTGATCCCATAGAGGACTCGCTCCCCGACTCCCGTAGAGCGGCTTCCAGAGTGAGGGTGGTCCTTGATGCTCTGGTGGATGTGGGGCCCACCCCGGAGGGGCCAACAAGCAAGGGAGTGGCTTCCTTAGTGGACTGCCACTGCCTGAATCCTCCACCAATTTGTCGTGCCCCTGCACACCCCCTTGCGGTGACACCCACTCTGCCATGGCCTCGGGTCGCCCAAGAAGGGGGGGTTGAGTCTGGAGGAAGAAGGTGGGACCTCAGAATGGGAAGAGGCTGGGTTACTTCACCAAACAGCCTCAGGCCCCTGCATGGCTAGTGACTGGTGTGGAGTGCTTGTTGCTCTCTCTCTGTCCAGCTCTGCAGCTCCACTGTCTCTCTTGCTCACGCCTCTTCCTCCCCGGTCCTCCTTGTCCTTCTTCCTTTTATTCCCTCCCCCACCTCTTGTGGCTATGCCTTGTTTCCTTTCCCCTTTCTTTGGTGCTTTCCCCTGTCAAGTTCCCATTCCTCAATTTCTATTGGCTTCCCCGGTTCCCCTTTCCCCTGTTGCCTCCCACCCCTTTCTTCTTCCTGTGTGTCCTGCTCGGCCCCACCCCTTTCAGACAATGGCTCCGTCGACCCGCCTGGTCTCAGGTGTCCCTCTTCCTGCTTCCCCTGTAGGCTGAGGTTGTGAACCAGTGAGACCTGGCTGGCCCTGGGTCCTTGAAGCGCTTTTGGAGCAGGCATGGCTCAGCCAGCCCCGGGTCCTTGCGGCCCCCGCGGCCGGACCCTGGCACATCCTGGCTGTGCCTTCCTTGGGCTCGTGCCATTCTGGGGTGCTGGGCCTTGTCCGGGCTGCCCCTTCGTCTCCTCCTTCTTTCTCCCCCACCCCATTGCTCGCGTCGGGAGAGGGACGCCGGTGAGTGGGGTAAAGTCCCATTGTGGCTGGTGCCAGGCCTCCCAGGGCAACGGGAGGACCCGTGGTGGGACAACTACAATCGTGCACCCATGACCCAGCATTTGTCAGCCATTTCATGTATTTTCGGCCGTAACTGACCATAGTTAGTGCAGTGGCTCATGACCAGTCAAACATAGTGACTGTATATAGTTTAATTAACCATGGTTTTCCATGAAGTCTGAACTGAGCTGCTGTTCTTGAGCTTCTGTGGTTTGTGAACCCCACTGCGGGACCTCCTGAGGGCACCTGGTGTTTTTGGCCCCTGTGTGGCCACTGTCTTGGACTGGATGGGCCACTGGCCTGATCCAACATTGGCTTCTCTTATGTTCTTATGTGAATGGTTTCCTGAGCCAGCAAGAGCATTTTTATATAGTTTGGGTCAACGCCACATCAAGCGTGAGATCCAATCCTTAAGTAACCCACCCCAGCAATTCATGGCCTATTTCCCTATTTTTGTCCCCCAATGGCAATATCTTACATTGACCTCAGCTCACTGAATTCTTAGATCTTTTCTTTCTTGCTAAAGGTGGCAACAGATCAGTCATTGGGGTCAGTGCATAGGCAACTGTGCAACCCTGAAAACCAGCCCCTTCCCTTATCCTCCTCTCCATTGTTGATGGACACAACGGGTGTAGCTAATAGAGGATCCCTGCATGCGGAAATTCCCAGGTCCAGCCGCTGCCACCTCCAACTAAAAGGACCTGGCAGCAGCTGGTGTGAAAGACCTGTACCTGTGAACCTGGTAAACAGTTGCCAGTCTGAGTAGACAGTACTTGGTTAGGATACTTGGCTAGAACTAATAATACTTGGCTAGAACAATTGTCTGACTCAGTGTGATGCAACTCCATAAGTTCCACATGGTTTTAAAAACCATGCTTAGCCACTTCAGACAAGACAGTGCAAGTGGTTTCACAATGCAGGTTCATAATGTATACCTGGAAAAAAGTATCAGGTGTGCTACAAATTTATTCCAGAAAGATTCCTGAAGTTTGGTCAAGTGCTCTTTCTCCTGCATAGAACCGCTAGTTTTCAAATCTGTCGACACCACCACCATTCGTGGCACCCAGCTTGGTTTTATTTTTTGATTTCTGTTTCCTTTCCTCTTTCCTTTCCTGCCAAGACGTTGTTTTTGCTTGTAGAGTATTTCAAAAAACATGTCAGACTTTTCTGTCCTGTTCACAGAAGTTCTACCCGATCCCTTGCCTAGGAGAGTCTTTGCCATTCTATTTTTCTTGCACCTGCAAAGTGAGCTGCAGAGACATGAGGGTGGCATGGTCAGAATTACCATGGTTTCTTCTTGTGACAGATGGGTAAAGCTCCCGCCCCTTTCTGAAAAGCTCCAATCCCTTGTGATCTTGTTAGGTGTGTAGGCAGAGTTATTAGCAGCCAATCAGGATCCACGAAAGGACTGGAGGAGCCCAATGGGAGGGGCAGTAAGAGAAAATCCTTTGCTAGGAGATTTCATTTCTGGGAAACGAAATTTCTTAACATTTAGTTTCTGGGAAAACTTAGCTGCCAAATGCTCTCTAGGATCCTAAATCATCAACTGTAACCTTATATACAAATGGGCCCAGCCAACTCTGTGTTATACCCATGAATAATTTCTGTCCTCTTTTCTGAACCACCTTATCCCTGGGAGTGAACAAAAGTCATTGTTATTTTTTTCTGTTTTCCTCACAGGTGCTGAACTTACTGCATTCAGAAACTACTTGGGTTAAGTCTGTCAGGGGGAGGATTGGGGTAGAGATCATCACACTCTCTTTATACATCATTTAAGACACCACATCCTGACCTGGATAGCCCAAGCTAGCCCAATCCCGGAAGCTGATTGGTATTTGGATGGGAGACCTCCAAGGAAATCCAGGTTCATGACACAGGGCAGGCAATGGCAAACCACGTCTGAATGTCTCTTGCCTTGAAAACCCCATGGGGTCACCATGAGTGAGCTGTGACTGGATGGCAAAAAAAAAGGACACCAAACTTCACACTTCCCTGTGTCCACCTGGCAAAAGGAAACAGAGTTGCCTGAAGGAATTTAAACTTTCAGTTGACTTATGGCAACCCCAGCAAGGGGCTTTCAAGGAAACTGAGAAGCAGAGGTGGTTTTTCCATTGCCTTCCTCTGCAGAGTCTTCCTTGGTCGTCTCCCTTCCAAGTACCGACCCTGCTTGGCTTCTGAGATCTGATGAGATTGGGCTATACCACGCCGCTTTCCCTCCCACTGATGGCAATTACACATGTACATACATATTATGTTTGTAAATGTCCCATTTTCATTCATTTCAGTTATGGCATTTTTACGTGTTTATGCCATTTATGCAGGCATCAGTTTCAACGGCAATATTTCCATCAAAAGTCATTAATACAGTTGGGGGGAAAAAAGGGATGATCCCAATTTTGCCCTCAGTGTAGAGAAAGCCAAGGCCACCAAGCAGGCTTCATGTGGAGGAGTGGGGGGAATCAAACCCGGTTCTCTGGATTAGAGAATGTGACTCTTAACCACTACATCATGGTGGCTCCAACAGGCACCTTGTGAGGTAGGTGGGGCTGAGAGAGTTCTAAGGGAATTGTGCCTGGCCCAAGGTCACCCAGCTGGCTTCATATGAAGGCGTGGAGAGTCAAACCCAGTACTCCAAATTAGATTCCACTACTCTTAACCACTACACCATGCTGAAGAGTACAATGGTGGACAGATCAGGGTTTTTTGTATGTGTCAAGTTTTAACTCTCTGGCTGCTTCGATATTTTCAGAGATATGCCTGAACTGAGGGGGCGATGTCCTTGTAATGGTTTCAAAAACGTATGATCTATTGGAAAGGGAGATAGAGTCATACAAGACTATACATTTCCAGTGAATGATGGCTATACCAAGTAACATCCTGATAAGCAGAATTAATTAAAATGATAGATTTGTCTTTATTCCCTTCTCTACCTCTGTACAGATGTGTGTGCTGTAAATGTTATTTATAGGGTTCATTTAAATTCCACATCTTTCCCGCAGCTCATTTTTCCACTTTCTATTTTACAGTACTTACGTGTAAAATCAATACTTTCAAACAGCTCCCCCCCACCTTTAACTTGCTTCTATGGAATCATTTTCAATGATGATTAAAAAAAAAGAGAGAGAAGATGAACTTGGAGAAAATGTAGTCAAAGAATCATGTCTAGTAATTCTGGGATGCTTTGTTTAAGTACAAATTACAAGTTGTTAAAAGGTCCTTGACGTTATAGCATTAAAAAAAAAAAAAAAAAGATCCTGCTTTACATTTTCCTAGAAAATTGATATATTATGTGACAGGGGTCCTTTCGTAAAAAAAGAGGTGCAGGAGCTCATTAGCATAACTCATTTGCATATGCCACACCCCCTGACGTCACCAGAATGACGTCATGGGCAGTGTGTCAGAAGGCCAGACGGGAGGGAGGGAGGGGGAAGGAAGGAAGGAAAGGAACAGGAAGGAAGGTAGGTAGGTGGGGGAGACAAAAGAAAGAAAGAAAAAAAAGGAGGGAGGGGGGAAGGAAGAAAGAAAGGAAGGAAGGAGGGAGGAAGAAAGGGGAAGGAAGAAAGAAAGGAAGGAACAGTAAGGTAGGTAGGTAGTTGGGGGGGAGAGAGAGAAGACAGGAAGGAAGGAAGGGGGGAGAAAGGGGGGAAGGGGGGAAGGAAGGAACAGGAAGGTAGGTAGGTAGGTAGGTGGGGGGAGAGAGAGAGAAGAAAGGAAGGAAGAAGGGGGGAGAGAGGGAGGAAGGGGGGAATCAAGGAACAGGTAGGTAGGTGGGGGGAGAGAGGGCCTTTTGGAAAACCGGGGAGGGACGACTCTCCCCACCGACCCAGTCAACAAACCCCGTTTCTAACACACCCGTTCCAGCCGGGACCGCGGCTGCGGCTGGCTACCAAGACTCCGACGAGCCTCCCGACCCCCACAGGCACCGAGATCGCCTTTCCAGCCGGACTCCCACAGAAACGCCCCGGGGAGGACGGGGGCAGACACGCAGAAGAGAAGGCAGGGGGTGGGCTCCTCTGGCTGGTTCAGGGGCTGCCTGGCCGGTGCGGCACCCCCCCCATCCCCCCACCCCCGCGCATTGCCTCTCGGTCGCCTCCTCCCGGCGGGAGCCTGCCATTGCCGCGCCCTCCGCCCGTCTCCAGCAGGGGCCAGGCGAGAGCACGACGCCAGCCGAGCGGAGGCGGCGAGGAAACTCCCGGCTCTTCGCGCCCGAGCTCCGTGTCTTCTGTCTCCGCAACCGCTTTCTCCAGAAGAGCCCCATCTCAGTCCTGCGCGTGGGAGGCGAGTTTTGCAAGAAGTTTTGCCGGTTTCAGAAGACACCCCCCCCCCTTCGGTCACAGAAGCGGCTCCCCCAGCCGGCCTTTGCCGGGCTCGCCTCTCGGCCGCCTCCGGGGAAGGTGACTGGGGGCGGGAGGGGGCTCCTTGGTGGGGCCGGCGGCCAGCCACAGCCCCTTCTCTCCCGGAGCAGCGCTCCGGCTCACTCCGGCCCCAATGGAGCCCTGGTATGTGAAATAAAGAGGTTTAAATTGCACTAGAAATAAATAGATATGAATAGATAGATCTGTATGAATGCCTCTGGATCTAGATGGATGAAAAGGTAGATAACACATGTGGCCCTGATGCACATGGGAGACTGATGCAGGGAAACTGCCTTTCATGAGTGCAGCTGACATAGATACATAAAAACCATCTGGATATGTATGTTCCATCTCCAGTACAATGGTTATTCAGGTCTATTGGAATGGGCTGGATGCATCTTTGGATGTGGATGCTGATATACATCTGCCATTGGGTCACTAGTTCATATATCTGGGCTGAAGCTTATGTGTGAAGAAGCACAGCTGCATGCATGCATGAGGATTGACCCATTAGGGATTCCTCGGCCTGAAGAAGAAGAGAAGAGATTGGATTTATACCTCGCCCTTTACTACCCAAAGGAGTCTCAGAGTGGCTTATAAACTCCTTTCCTTTCCTCTCCCCACAACAGACACCCTGTGAGGTAGGTGGGGCTGAGAGAGCTCTGACAGAAACTGCTCTTTTTCAAGAACAGCTGAGCCAGAACTATGGCTTGCCCAAAGTCATCCAGCCAGGTGCAAGTGGAGGAGTGGGGAATCAAACCCGGTTCTCCCAGATTAGAGTCCAAGCACTTAACCACTACACCAAACTGATGTAGTGTTGTTAAGAGAAATTTTCTTAATTCCTCTTTACCCAGTTTCTTCTTGAAATCCAATAATCCATTAATTCTCCTCTTTTGTAGGAATTTGGAGTATGGTCTATTCTGACTGATGGTGGCTATTCTGATGGTCTATTCTGACTGATCCTTTTTTCAGCTGGAGATTCTGGGGACTGAAACCAGGGCCTTCTGCAGGCCAAGCAATTGGTTTACCCCTGAGCCACAGCCCCTCCATGTGCAGTGCTTTCCTCCAGTGCTAGGTGTTTCTTGGCTCACTGAAAGACGTTGGTTTTGCTTGAGCGTAACAGACCTCTTAGTACACCCCCAGAATGGAAAAGAATACAGGCAAGCAGAAACAATGGTCAAGATCCAAGTCTGTGCTGTTGTTGTATGTATGTTTAAGAAGAAGAGGAGGAGGAGATTGGATTTATACCCTGCTCTTCACTACCCAAACGGAGTCTTGGAGCAGCAGTCCCCACAACAGACACCCTGTGGGGTAGGTGGGGCTGAAAGAGCTCTCTCTCTCGAGAACTGCTCATGAGAGAACAGCTTTGAAAGAATTTATGACTGACCAAAAGTCACACCAGCAGCTGCATGTGGAGGAGTGGGGAATCAAACCCGGTTCTCCCAGATTAGAGTCTGTGCCCCTAACCACTACACCAAACTTGCTCTAACACTAGTTGCTTCCTTTGAGCCAGTCTGGTGTAGTGGTTAAGTGTGCGGACTCTAATCTGAAAGAACTGGGTTTGATTTCCCACTCCTCCACTTGCAGCTGCTGGATGACCCTGGGCAAGTCATAGTTCTGTCACAGCAGCTCTTGAAAAAGAGCAGTTTCTGTCAGAGCTCTCTCAGCCCCACCTACCTCACAGGGTGTCTGTTGTGGGGAGGGGAAGGGAAAGGGGTTTGTAAACCACTCTGAGACTCCTTTGGGTAGTGAAGAGTGGGGTATAAATCCAATCTCCTCCTCCTCCTCCTCTTCCTTTTAATATAATTTGTGGGGCTGTTTTAAAATGGCTGCTGTGGGGTTAGGAGGGATTGTAACATATTGTGTGTAGCTAAATCAAGATGGGTAGCCATGTTAGTCTGTCTGTAGCAGTAGAAAAGAGCACGAATCCAGTAGTACCTTAAGGACTAACAAAATTTGTGGCAGGGGATGAGCTTTTGTTGAGTCGCAGAAGAATTGAGCCAGGCTAGCCCAATCCCGTTAGATCTCAGAAGCTAAACAGAGTCGGCCCTGACCAGTATTTGGAAGGGCAACCTCCAAGAAATACCAGGGTCATGACACAGAGGCAGGCAATGGCAAACCACCTCTGAAATGTCTCTTGCCATAAAAACGAGTCTAGCTCGCCACCTAGTGGTGCTTAATGTGAAAGAGCTAGAACTTGTGGCTGCCAGACAGAAGTTATTCTACACCCCTACTCTTCTATTCTACATACAATGCCATATGATAATTATTTATTATTATCGAGCGGTGACTTACAGAAGCTCATTCACGGCCACAAAATTTTGTTAGTCTTTAAGGTGCTGCTGGACTCATACTGTGCACCTGGGCTTCATGTATTTGTTTAGGTACCTATAACCCACTTTTCTCCCTCATCACTTCCCAAAGTTCATGCGCACGAAAGCTTATACCCAGAATTAAACTTTGTTGGTCTTCGAGGTGCCACTGGACTCAAACCTCATTCTCCTGTTCCCTATCCTCACAACAACAGCCTTGCGAGGCAGGTTAGGCTGAATGTGTGACTCCTCCCAAATCACCCAGGGATTTCCTGTGGTGGAGCTGGGATTCAAACCTGGGTCTCCCAGATCCTAAACCAGCAGTATAATTGCTACAGTGCTCTGGCGCCACTGCAATGGGCTGGGACTCATGGCTGAGGGGGTGGGATTCAGTGTTGTCAACTCTGCTTTCTGACTTTTTATCCCTTAAAACAAAATCACGCTCTTCCCTGAAAGGTCAGAAACCCATCGCTTTCTAGAACAGTCTCTGCATATGTGGTTTGAATGAAGTGTTTGTGTGTGTGTGGGGGGGGGGGGTTTGAGATTTTTTTTGAGATTTAGAAAGCGGTTGTTATCAAAGATGGCCAAGAGGAAGGCCAAATCCCCACTCTGCCAGGGAAGTTTACTGGGTGATCTTGGGCCAGCCACACATTCTCAGCCTAACTGGGTGCAGTGCTTAAGAGCAGTGGAATCCCCACTCCTTCACAAGCAGCTGGCTGGGTGACCTTGGGTCAGTCACAGCTCTCAGAACTCTCTCAGCCCTGCCTACCTCACTAGGTGTCTGTTGTGGGGAGAGAAATGGAAAGGTGATTGTAAGCAGCTCTGAGACTCCGAGTGAAAAGCCGGGTAGAAATCCAACTCTTCTTCTTCCTCTTCTTCCTCTCTTCCTCCTTATGGGGCTGTTGAGAGGATAAAATGGAAGAAAGGAGAACAATTTAAGCCACTTTGGGTCCCTGCTGAGGAGGAAGGCAGGGTATAAATGAAGTAAATAAAGAAATAAAAATTATATTAAAAAACTGGTGCAATTTTTCTACCCCACTGTCCCCACCCCACTGGAGGAGGCAAGCCTGCTTTCTCCATTCAGCACCATCTCCCTTCATCTGGCTTTGTGCTGGAAGCTGCTAACATACCGGTGTACATACAAAGCTGCTGCCTACTTTGTCAGACTACTGGTCTATTAAGGTTGGTACTACCCAACCTGGCTGGCAGCAACTCTCCGGGATCTCAGGGAGAGATTTTTTTTTTTTTGGCGTCAATTGCCTCCTCCTCATTTTACCCTGAGACACCAGGGATTGAACCTGGGACCTTCTGCATATGAACCAGATGTTCTATTGCTGAGCCCCAGCCTAGGGCTGCCAAGTGCCGGTGACTTACCGGTGGGGGGGAGTTGTTCTCCCCCCGGGAGCACTTCTGGTGCATGCGCTTTTGCGCACGCGCCATGGCGACATAATGACGTCACCCGGAGGTGACGTCATCACGTTGGGGGCATTGCCCTGGCAACGCCCCCAACATGATGACGTCACCTCCGGGTGACGTCATTACACGTGGGAAGTCGTCCTCACTGGACGACTTCTGGGGCGGGGTTCCCCCCGCCGGCCGAATGCCAGCTGGCGGATCGGGAACCCCTATAGCGGGGGATCCCCCGCCTCCCGGGCTGACTTGGCAGCCCTACCCCAGCCCCAGAAAGAAGCCTAACCTCTCATCCTGAGTCCAGTGCTCAGTGGTGGCCTGTCCTTCCGAGAAGCTCCGTATTAGGTGTCTGCATGTCATATGGCTGTCTATTTTGCTTAGGCAGAAGGGAAGAGACTTGCCTGAGTCTTTCAGACAAGTGTATGAAAAACATTTGACATTTCCCGACTCTCTTAAGGGGTAATAAACTGTGGCAGGCCATAATGTTAATGGCACGAAAGAAAGAGGAAAAAAGGGGAAATCGCATGGTATTTCATTTTAGACTTTTAGCATCTCTCTTATGTCTCCCAACTCAATTTTTTTCTCCTTGTTTCAGGCCCAGCTGTTGACTCTAATGCAGGGAAGCAGCAGCAATAGCTCCAAGCGCAGGCTTCTCGGCCGTGTTTCTCATGGATTGTCTGGTACAAATGTCTGTCTTCGTGCATCGGCTCTGTCTGGGGGGGATAATGCCAAGGAGGCCGCGGCAAATTCTTCATTTGACTAGACACGGCGAATTGCATCTGTTGGGAAGCAGTCTTTCGGAAAATATCTGACAAGGCTGTCTAGACAAGGAGCGGATACGAGGTCTCCTCGTGGGCCCCCTTCCTGTGAGCCCCCCCCCCGAGCATCATCACAGAACTGAGTATTGTCTGCTCATTAAACTGGAGGGGCTTTTTTTGGGGAGGGTAATCTCCCCCCTTAGATTCCCCTCCCTTTAAGTGGGAATGTAGGTCATTTGACTGGCACATGTATTTTCTCCCATCTTTATCTCCAGTGAGCAAATTGGGGGGGGGGGTGTATTAGATCCAAGGAAAAACATGAAACTGAGTATACACGGAATAGTGAATATATTTTACAAAGAGTTTAGAAAATCTGTTTCCAAATAGAGGGGAACGGGGCATGCAAGAGCACAGGGAGGCATGTAAGGAAGCAATGGCAGCATTTTGGCAGTCCTTAGCTCTAAAAATGCATATTTGGATTAAGCTCTGGTGGCAAGATGCTCCATATTCATATATACACGACGATGCTAATGGAAATGCTAATCCCGGGCTTGAAATTCTTAGCTGCCAAGAAGAAGGTACTTTAAGAAGTCTGCTTCAGCCAGCTGCCAAACAAGACCTTCGTTTAATGCAACCTTTTGAATCTGTACGGGTACAGCCAGACTCGCAGACGGCAGAGAAACGACCCCTTTGCATCTGCAATCCAATCTCTATGATTGAGGGATCAAATAGATCGGTCATCAGATCTTCTTTCCCGCCCCACTTTTGAAAGCGCTGTCAGGGGCTCTGATTTGGACTGGAAGAGTACAGCACTTTGGGAGCCAGGCATTGCATAGTTCATCCTGATTGGGCGGGGAGAGCGAAAGTGACAGATGGAAATGGGTTTCCCATTGGAAAATGAATCCAGATTAAAGAGCAGAATAAAGATTTTGAACAGATGTAATTCGGCGAATGAAAAATGCGGATGAAAATATGAAAAAACAAGGCATTTGAATAACATGACCCAAATCATTTTTCTGTACAAATCTGCAGTGTTCACTCCTTTTCCTTCATGCTTCCCCCCCTAATCAAAATCACCCCAGAGTTGCTATACACAGTCCTGCAATGGAACTAATACAAGAAGAGATTGGATTTATACCCCACCCTCCACTCCCCAAGGGAGTCTCAGAGCGGCTTACAAACTCCTTTTCCCTTCCCCTCCCCTCAACAGACACCCTGTGAGGTAGGTGGGGCTGAGAGAGCTTTTTCCCAAGCTGTCCTTGAGAGAACAGCTCTGACAGAGCTATGGCTCACCCAAGGTCATCCAGCTGGTGCAAGTGGAGGAGTGGGGAATCAAACCCAGTTCTCCCAGATTAGAGTCCGCGCACTTAACCACTACACCAAACTGGCTCTCAGAAGTAGGGTCGCCCCTGGTGGGGGATAGGAGGAGGTAGGGTGGCCAGATGTAGGTTGGGAAACTCCTGAAGATTTGGGGACGGAGCCTGGGGAGAACAGGGACCTCAGTGGGGTACAATTCCATAGAGACCACCCTCCAAAGCATCTGTTTCCTCCAGGGGAACTGATCTCTGTTGTCTAGAGATAATTCTAAGGGATCCCCAGGTCCCACCTGGGGGCTAGCATCCCTAAGCTGTGCCTTTATTTTGTTTCCACTGTAGGTCTAATAGCAGAGGGGTATGTGTGACTTACAGTACACTTGTATGAAGAGTCTAAATCTATTGATTTCAATAGGTTTAGACTGCAGTAACTCTCCGTAAGGGCTACAGTGGCTCATAAGAACGTAAGAGAAGCCAATGTTGGATCAGGCCAGTGGCCCACCCAGTCCAACACTCTGTCACACAGTGGCCAAAAACACAGTGGTTCAAGTGGTTAAGAAGCTAAACTGCAGTCCGGAAGGTCAGTAGTTCAGCAGTTCGAGACCCGAGTGCTGCGTGACGGAGTGAGCTCCCGTCTCTGGTCCCGGCTTCTGCCAAACTAGCAGTTCGAAAGCAATAAATTGCAAGTAGATAAATAGATACCACTTTGGTGGGAAGGTAACAGTGTTCCATGCACTTGGCGTCTAGTCATGCTGGCCACATGACCATGGAAACATCTTTGGATAGCGCTTTTGAGCAAGGGAAACCTTTACCTTTGCCTAACTCTCCATAAGATTGCATTGTTAGATTAGGAAAATAGCACAGGATAGAAAGGTTAAATGCCCTCCCCTGAGCATTGGTTTCCTAGACAAAAGCTGCTATCCTACCCTACCCCTTTTGGCTGCTTTAAAAACAAAAATGAAAAGTTGAGAGATCTGACCAGTGGTCTCCTGCATCTATTCTGGTTTAGCCTTCCAGTGAGGATGCTGAAAAGGGTGGCATTTTTCTTCTCTCTTCCAGCGCGTGCTTCCAAGTGAAGAGGATAATCCAATAAGCAGGGCTGTCACCTGATTAAAGAAATCTTGCCTGATTAATTGCATGAGCTTTAATTGATTAATTAATGGATTGCATCTGCATATATTTGAATACAGCAACACTTCTGCAGGGAAACATTCTTTCATGCGTGCACGAGCCACACTGGAAACCCTCTTCCTGGAGGTTTTCTGTGTTCTCCAAGACAAAAAGAAGAATGCTTGTTTGTTTAGCCTATTTTTTGTTTTAATCATTTCTATCCTACACTATGCCCCCAAAGTGTGATTCAGGTGGGTGGCCGAGTTGGTCTGAAGCAACAGAACAAAGTTTGAATTCAGTGGCATTGAAAACCAAGCACACTCCACGCCAGCTGAAGATCTATGAGCGTGTTCCGTAGTTGAGGTGCCACCACAGAAACAGCCCTGCTTCTCATCTTCCTCCATCTTATTTCAAACCATGGTGGCAGATGAATAAGGACTGCAGAGGATAACTGCAGTAATCTGACATAGTCATATGGGAGTGATCAATAATCAAAATACTCTGAACCCGATGCTTTAAAGGCTGGGGCTGGGGTGAGTTGTGTTTTTTTTGCTATTTTCCACTCATGCACATATACGAGGAATCGCACCTCCGCACTGAGGGTCCCCTATGGATATGCGATGATGTGCATACTGCGAGGAGGGGGGGAAACTACACCAAGCCAGGATGGCCTGATCAGAACATCCCAATGGCTTGGAAGCATGCTTGCGTGATCAGACAGGGGAAAGTCCATCTGTGGCCCATTCCAACCCATTTACTACTGGATTTTCCCCGGCGTCTTTTAACTCCACTTCTTCAGCGGAGCAGTGCGGGTTGCCGACAGCTGCAGGACACTTCCCAGATGTTGCTGTCTGATCTCACCCTTTTGATCCGTCAGGCATTCGCACCTATGTCGGATCTTCTGGCGGGTGATCACAGCCTGGGATGAGATTTTTGCATTAAACCCATAAGTAAGATTGGTAGCCCATGGAAATCTTTTCCGATGGGTACAATATGTGCTGTATAATTCATGATAGATAGTAATCTTTATCACTGCATTTAGAATTAGTTGAACCTTCTGAACTATCTTCAAAGGGAGCCCCACAATGAGTGCACTTCAGCAACCTAGCTTGCTTGTGCCTACATTGTGGGTATCTAAGGTCAAATCGACATTAGAGATGTGCATTCGGCTTGGCTGAGCCGATTAATAGCCTGAATACTGCTTATTCGGCAGTATTTGAGCTCCCTGAATGCCAAATCAGACTCTCTAATCTGATTCAGCATGCCAAATACAGCATCCCCAAATAGCTGCTAAGCTATTCGGCAGCTATTCGGGCCTCTGAATAACGGTGGGAAAGGTGGGAAGAGAGTTTAAAGTTTAAAACACTCCCTTACCTCCTTCTGCCTTTTCCTTTTCCCGCTGATTCAGGGCTTTTCCCGCCTCTTCCGTGGGCTGGGGGGGGGAGGGGGAAGAGAGCAGCTCACAGCCAATCACTGCCATGCATCTGCAAATTGCAGGTGCATGGTGCAGCTCTTTGCAAGGCTGGTGTTGCTTGCTGCTGGTCCACCCCAGCTCAGCACCACCTACCTTGTTTGGGAGGGGGGAGGACGGAGAACCCGCAATTCTGCCAATAGGATTGCGAGTTGCAATGTTCTTTGTCCAGTCATAGGACAGTGTTCTTTTTTGAAACTGTTCAATGCATGGGTAGAAAGCATTTAAGCAGGGGTCCTGCCTAGTGGCTAGATGCCATTGCTGGCTGGCTGGCTGCTTGGCTGGAGAGACTGTGTAGCTGCTGGCCTTGCCTAGGTTTCAGATGCTGCTGGACTGTTCCTGGCCTCTCTGTCTCTTCCCTGCTGGACTGTGGTGGACTCCTGACTGACTGGACTGAAGACATCAGCTTGGAAAAATATACTTAAAAAAAAAAAGGAATTTAAAAAGAGGTTTTAAAGTCTTTCTTTATGTATCCTGTGTTGGGTGGGTGGATTGATTGGTCTGGGTGGGTGAGTTCTGTTGGGTGGGTGTTGGGGGGGATTACCTTTGCTCAGTTTAACTTTGCTTAAAGTTACAATTGAAAGGTTTTAAAAGTTTCAGAATTTCAAAATTTTGTTTTTCTGTTTTAAAAAGATTTATTGTTGGTTACTTTATTCCTTTTGGGTTCCTGGGGGCGGGGAGCTGGTGGGTTGGTGGGCTGTTGCTCACAATCAATAATGTGCCTTGTTGTAAGTTCTGTTTTGCGTTGGTTGTTACAACTTCCACTGTTCTTGTGAAGGCTGGGGTTTTTTATTTGAAAGTTTTCCTGTTTAGATTGTTCCTTCTGGTTGCTGGGGTGGTGGTGATATTGTTCTTCTTCACCAGTGGCGCATTTTTGTTCAGTAATTCAACTTCTCTTGCGGTTTGTGTTAGTTGTTGCAGTGTTGTGAAGGTTGGGTTTAGTAAAGTTACCCTGTTTAAAAGTAGGTTCATTTTGGTGGTTGGGTGGGAGCTGGTGGGCTGTGGGTTGTTGTTCAGCAGTGTGCCTTGTTGTAAGTTCTGGTTTGTGTTAGATGTTGCACTGTTGTTGGTTTTTGATGCAGTGCCATAAAAACTGGCAATGGCACAGGGTTCTGTTGCTCGGCACTAGTGCATTCAATGCACTGGTTCTGCGGTCCTTGCAGAAAGCAGAGATTCTCGGGTTTGAAGTTGATCCTGTTGGGTTTTAGTGTGGCACTTGTTCTGCTGGTCACATAGCACTGTTAGGGCGCAATCATACGCACCCATTTGCCACACAAGAAGGACGATTCCCCGCCGGCTCAAAGTGGCGTGAGCACACAAGCACATCTGGGAAGCGTCCTGCAGCCGGTGTCAAAGTGTCGCAAACCACTTTGAGCCGGCGGGGAATCGGCTTATTTAGCTACCAGTGAAAAGGCAGTCTCAAATGGTTTGCGACGGCCCAGAACTGACCTTTCCTGGTGTGATCGCGCCAGCACATACAAGTGGCGTTGGGGAGCGGGCTTTTTGGGGGTTTTTCCCCTCCCATCCCGGTATGCGCATCATCAGATGACCCCGAGGGTGGAGAGGCAAATCATCGATCCCTTGTAGAAGCAGATAAGCGCACTGAAAACGGCCGGAAAAAAACCCCCAACTCGCCTGAGGCTGTGTGTGATCACGCAGCGGCGGTTCGCCCTCACAGGTCCATGGACCTGTGTGATCCTGCAAAAGCGGCACAAATTGCGCTGGCACAAATTTGTGCCACTTCCTGTCTGGCTTATCTCGCTCGTGTGGATGGGGCCTTAGGCTCCCTGCAAACAACCAACCTCCCAAGAGTTCTCTTCCCATGAGATTCTCTGGGACAGTCCTACTGCTGGGTGCCTGCCTGCCTTGCTGTTTCCTGGGTTAGGTTTTGTGTTTTTTTTTAACACCATAGGCAACAATGGAGGTAATAGGGCAACCTCTTTGGGTGCCCATAGAATTGGGCCTACTGATCCAATGTCTTTGGAACTTGGGGGTTCATGTGGGGAGAGGCTCCAGCAGCTACACGGTGAATTTGGTGCCTCTCCCTCAAACCCTCTTCCCTCCAGCCCACTGAAAACACGGTGTGAAAATTGACACTTCCTCCCACAATAGGAACCAATGGGGAATGGGGGTAACCTCTTTGGGGGTCCATAGAACTGGACCCTTTGGTCCAATCTAGCTGGCACCAGCAGCTGCATGGCAAATTTGGTGCCTCTCCCTCAAACCCCATCTCCCCAGCCCCCAGATTATACCTTATGAGATTTTACCATTGACTTTAATGGCCCATAGGGTATAATGAGACCGTATATTTGGGATTCTCGAATATCTCCGAAACCAGCCAGCATTGCCGAACCTGGTATTTGGGGATATTCAGGAATTCCAAATATGCTGGCTCCAAATAGCCCCAAATCCAAATTTTACCATTTTTTCCCCAGTGCACACCCTTATAAGGGCTACTGATGCAAACCAACTTAAATTGGCCAAAGATGCAATATGCCACAGAGATCTGAACTTCCGCTGATAAAGATGGGACTCATTGCACCCCCAGTCTGTAAATCTGTTCTTTCAGATGGTACTTGCTATTGTCAGTTTTAGGAAAGGCTCGTGTTAAAAATAATAAGTACAAGTTTTTCCAAAAAGCTGCTGCCCAGTTAATTGTGGCTGGCTTTTGCATAAGCTAATCGAACTGCTCAAATGACTAAACACTGGATGTCCACTGATAACACTCTTCGTTCTAGAACAGCAGTTCTTACAGGGTAGAAAGTATGGTATTCTGAATAAGACAAGTTTTCCTATGACAAGAGGCAATTGCAAGTGCTTTGCAAACATCGTTAAGAGAACTTGCATATCTGATAAAAAGTGTGTGTGTGTGTGTGGGGGGGTGCCCTGTTCTGAATTATGTATACAAATTATTTCTATTGGGGGGAACATTTTTATGCCACCAACTTAAGGTTTCCAAGGTAGCAAACAACGAGGAACCATTACAAAGCTTTTGAAAATAATATTATAAAACCAATTAATAACAATTAAAGAAAACATATAAACAGTTAGAACACATAAGCAGGAAATGTGATGTTTTATTTTTTTGGAGGGTGGGTTATGCTTGTGCATGCAGAAACTGCTGGGTGTATCAGAGCATCCCTACAAATCACACATTCCCACTTGTACTCTATTTCCACTACTACTCTGTTTCTATTTCCATTTCTCTTTGGTAGGTGGGAACGTAACAATAATCAATCCTTTTCCTGAATTCTTTAAAAAAGATGCTGTACCAATGGGAGATCAGACTGAGCAGGAAGCACTGTTAATGTTGAGAACAGAATGTACATGGCACAGTTCTGTGTGCTTTTAGCTTTGTGTTGCCGCAATGTAAAGGCAGAGCACCCTTGGCTCCAGCTATCCAACAGATGCAAACCAGATGTACATACAACGCGCAACAATAAAATGTACATTTAGGTACATGTAACTGTCTACACATAGGTTACCTAACATTTTCCATACGGAAGAGGCCTTTGTAATTTACAATGAATGTTTGCTGTGTGAAAAAATACCAGCTTTAAGAAAAAATGAAGAGGGATGGACTAGCAGATGATATTACATAGTCTCACTGCAGCATGGGCTTTGTAATTGTACAGTTGCTGCATACACTGTTTATGACAGCCTTCTTGAAAACCTTTTTGATAAGGTTTATGATAATCATAAATTGCCCCACAATGTGGCTACTCAAACAGGGCAATGAAAGGGAATGTCACAACAGACGGACAGGAAGAATTCATGAGAACTACCATGTGATGTAGTGTTCATCTTGTTAAACAGGGATTAGCAGAATCCAGGTTCAAATCTCTAATGAAGCTCACTAGGTGATTTTGGGCCAGTCACTCTTGCTCAGCCTAATCTACCTCACAGGGTTGTTGGGATGATAAAACAGAAAAGGGGAGAATGATATATGGTACCCCAAGCTCCTCATTGGAGATGATCATCTGACAAATCAGGCAGATCCCCCCCCCCCCCCGGAAATCTATAGCTTTAAAAAAAGATCAGTCAATTTCACAGTGGAAATCAAGACAGAGTTCTCTATAACCCTAGTGACAATGATCTCACAAGACGATTTTCAGTTTTCCAAACACTGTGAAGACACATCCATCTTTAAACCCCCCCCCCCAAACAATCTACCAGTAGTTGCCAAAAAACATTTTAAAAACTTGAATTGTAAATGGCTGAAGCAAGTTTCCTGATAACACATTCAAGGCAAACGTTCCCCCCAATCCTACCAAATTTAAGATGTCATCTCCACTCTTTCCTTGAGCTTTTCATCACACAGTTCCAAACACTCTGGAATGCTTTTGATTTTGTTCTTTGATACTAAAATCCCTCCATGAGCCTCTTCATACAGAAGACACACCCTTCCTATTCACCACAATTGTGGGTTCTGTCACATCAGCTCAAGCAGAAAAAAATGACAGAGGACTTAAAAAAAACCCAGTGCCAAGACATAAGGGTGTTTGAGGCAAAGTATCAACTGAAGGCAACTGTGCCTCTGAAGAATTATCGTTAATCGTGGGCTGTGAAATATGATGACACAATGAAAGGCAGGATGAACAATTAAGGCTGATACATAACATATGACAATCATAAATTGCCCCACAATGTGGTTAATCTAATAGAGCGATGAAAGGGGATGTCGCCCAAGATGGACAGGAAAAGGGAGGAACACATGGGAACTATTAATGGGAACCAGGTTTATCTTCACTGACTTTTGTTCTAAGCTCAGATTCGTAATTTAGAAACACAGCAAGACTGGATAAGGTAGGGGGGAAGACACCAGGGTCTATGAACTGACCCTTTGTTTTGTTGGAGGGGGGATGGGGAGAAATGGTTGATGGAGAAGATTTAATAGAATTGGGAGCTGGTTGATATTTCAGCCCTGCATATATGTTCTTGAGAGAGAGAGGGAAAGAGACAGACAGACAGAGGGAGACAGACACACAGAGAGACAGTGTGGTATAGTGGTTAGAGGGTCTGGGAGACTCAGGTGCTAATCTTTACTCTTAATCTTTACCCTGTGAGGTAGGCGGGGCTGAGAGAGCTCTGTCTCATCTGTCCTTGAGAGAACAGCTGTGCCAGAACTATGGCTTGCCCAAAGTCATCCAGCAGGTGCATGTGGAGGAGTGGGGAATCAAACCCAGTTCTTCCAGATTAGAGTCTGCACACTTAACCACTACAGCAAACTGGCTTACGGGGTGCCCTTGGGCCAGTCACTAACCTAACTTAAAGTGTTGTTGTGGGGATAAAATGGGAGAGAATGATGTTGTAAGATGTTTGGGTCCCATTTAGGGAAGCCAACCTCCAGGCAGTGGCTGGAGATCTCACTTGGATTACTACTGACCTCCAGTTCCCCTGGAGAAAATGGCTCCTTTAGAAGGTGGACTCTATGTCATTATACCCCATTGAAGTCCTTCCCTTCCCCAAACCCCACCCTCTTCAGGCCCCACCATGAAAATCTCAGGGTATTTCCCAACCCAGACCTGGCAAGCACTCCCACTGGGGATCAAACTAGGAAAGAAAGAAAGAAAGAAAGAAAAGAAAGAAAGAAAGAAAGAAAGAAATTCTTCATGAAAGGAAGAGTGGGAGGCCTTGTGGAGTGCGACCTGACATACCACATGTATAGCCTGCAGTGAATTACGGCTTAACTTTCTGCCTTGTAAGGGAAGAAAGGTGGGATACGGATTTTGTAAATAAATAAAAATTAACTGCATGTTCCCTCTGCTACAAAGGAAGAAGAAGAAGAGATTGGATTTATACCCCACCCTTCACTACCCAAAGGCTTCTCAGAGTGGTTTACAAACCCCTTTCCCTTCCCCTCCCCACAACAGACACCCTGTGAGGTAGGTGGGGCTGAGAGAGCTCTCTTGAGAACTGCCCTTGAGAGAACAGCTCTGAGAGAACTTATGACTGACCCAAGATCACACCAGCAGCTGTATGTGGAGGAATGGGGAATCCAAGCCGGTTCTTCAGATTAGAGTCCGCACTCTTAACCACTATACCACTACCATGCTCTTAATGCTTGCAGATTCTCTCCCCCTCCTCCCATTAACCATCTCCACTTGCTACTTGTCCCCCTCCCCCCCCCCCCCCCCCCGGTGGTTGTGTGTAGTGTTGCTCCTTCCCCAGCAGTAGAAGGAGAGGGGACAGAAAAGGCTTATCTGCAGCAATAATTTTAAGCACTGGTTTCACTTGCCCTGTTGTAGGTTTGACTTCTTTAATTTTTAATATACATTACTTGCATTACTACAAAACGACCCTAATTATGAACAGACAAACTTTGGAAATTGATACATGGGAGGAGAAGGGATGTGCCCACTCCACGATATGAGAGCCAGCATGGCGTAATGATGAAGAGCAGTGGACTGGAGAACTGGGTTTGGTTCCCCACCCCTCCTCTGCAGGAAGCTTGCTAGGTGACCTCGGACCAGTCACAGTTCTCTCAGAACTTTCTCAGCCCCACCTACCCCACAAGGTGCCTGTTGTGGGGAGAGAAAGGGAAAGGTCATTGTAAGTCGCTTTGAGACTCCTTAAGGTAGGGAAAAGTGGAGTATAAAAAACAACTCTTCTTCTTCATCATAATATGACTGAATATCTAGGGTTGTCAATCTCCAGGTGGATGCTGGTGATTTTCTGGAATTACAACTGACTTCCAACCAACAGAGATCAGTTCTCCTGAAGAAAATGACTGCTTTGGAGGGTAGACTCTATGGCAACATGTCCGCCTAAGATTCCCAAACACTACCCTCTCTGTGCTCTACCCCCAAATCTCCAGGAATTTCCCAGCCTTGGGTTGGCAGCCCTATGAATACCCCATAAACAATACTCTCTCTCTAGAGTTGTCAGATCCCTCCTGGGAACCATTGAGGGATGGGGGGGACTTACCAGGAACAGGAGGGAAGCCCAACTGATGTTGCAGTGACATGTCTACATCACTTCTGACGTGACCTGGAAGTGACATCATCATGTAGCAATGTTGGAGCGATGCTCTGGTATTTGGGCAAAAACTCTGTGGTAAATTTGGCTTCTACCATAGAGTTTTTGCCCAAATACCAGAGCGTTGCCTCAGTGTCACCAACATGATGAGGTCACTTCCAGGTTAAGTAGGGAATTATGTAGACACCTCACTGCAGTGTTGACTGGGCCTCACTCTTTTACTGGGTAAGTCCCCCGTGGCAGCCAGTTGATCAGTGGTGGGGTGGTGGGGCCTGCTGGCAGGAGACCCCCACCTCCACTGGGGGGGGTGTGTCTGGCAACCTTCTCTCTCCAAAATTTCTTTCAACTTTATTCCATTTTTAACCACACAGAGAAAGAGAGACGATACTCAATACTAAATAAACAATAATGTATCAAATCAAGGGCCCCAAAGTCTCATTAAGCTATCTTATTATTGTTACCCTGAAGGCTGTTTAAAAAGAAACCTTGGCTCCATGTTTAGAGACTGAGATATGGAGATCCAATCCCTGCCAGTTAGGTTAATTGATACTGTTCATCACATTTCATTGTTTGGGCCCGGTGATTAAAAACAGGCAGTTTTAAAATAATGGATTCACATTCCCTCAATTTGTGAGTGTTACACACAAACACCCTTGGGGCCCTTTTATTGAAGAACAGCCATTAAACAGCTTTCTGATCATTTGCCCACAAATAAGTTGTGATCTTTTATTAATAAAGGCCAATTTAGACATGGTGGAAAAAAGGACATTAGGGCTGTCCTGGACAGACAACTGGTATGTGTGGGGATCATATAACAGAATAGTTCACCGCATCTAGAAAGCAAGCATGTCAGGGATCATACATTTTAATCCCTTCTCTTTGACATGCTGGCTTTCTGAATGAAGGAGGCGGAAGTTTCTTTACTCAGTTTGGCCCAATTTACACCTCCCCTCTGAAGTAGTTTGACTGCTGTCTTTTCTTACGCTCGTTTCACGCTGGTTTCAAATTTCACTCCCTGGGTCTGAAGAGTACAAAGCAACAGGATCTGTTTAAAGCAGTAAAATGCTAGCTTGACCACAGGAGGGCAATTAACCAATGTAAACAGTAATTTTTAAACTAGAACAAGTATGGTTTGAAACTAGAAACAGGTTTAGACGGGGTTTTTTGAAACTAGAATGATTCCAGCAGGAAAGTCAGATGTAGATTTGACCTAACATGAGGAAAAGGCTTGAAACTGGAAGGACAGATGAGTGTGGAGGGATGGGTGAACATTCTCTGTTTTGTTTTCTTTCATAATCAGTTACATTCCTGTCATCAGTTGTTTTGAGTCTCTGCTTCTTGCTCCTAGGTTTGTTGACTCATTTATATATGTGTATGGTTTTTATACACAATTCATACAGCCTTTATGTGTACCATACACATTTGTTTTCATGTATAATGTATCTACAACTCTGATCTATTATTACACAAATGACTTCGAAAGATGCATACATTTTATGAGGGAAAAAATTGTTGTGAGGAAATAGATAATGGCTTGAAAATGAAAGAATCTGCCATTGGAATCATTTGCCTCACAGTCTTTTACTGGTTTGTTAGTAAAATAGATGCTGTACCAGGAAACGTGGGGTCCAAGAATTAATTTGGACCAAAGCACTGATGTTCGATTCGAGATGTTGGATAAACCATCATTTTCAAGAACAGCCAGCAAATATCTCTGACAAAGAGGAAGGGCTGCGGCTCAGTGGTAGAGCATCTGCTTTACATGCAGAAGGTCCCCGGTTCAATCCCCGGCATCTCCAGTTGAAAGGATCAAGAAAGAGGTGATGTGAAAGACCCTTACCTCAGAACCTGGAGAGCTGCTGCCAGTCTGAGTAGACAATACTGACCTTGGTGGACCAATGGTCTGATTCAGTCTAAGGCCGCTTCATGTGTTCATGTGTGTTCAGGGAGAGAATTCAACCATGGACTGAGTCCAGCGAACCACCTGTGGATGGCACCGACAGTCCAGGATCTGTTCTTCCTTGCTCTCCTCCTAGGATCCCTTTCTGTCTCTGGGCATTTATTCCCAGGGTTGAGGGACCTGTGAGGACTAATAGCCCTGTGGGTTGGGCAGCTGCCATGGGGAGGGGGAAGATAATGAGAATGAGCTTCACCCACAAATACACATGAAGCTGCCTTGTACTGAATAAGACCATCAGTCCAACAAAGGCAGTATTGTCCATTCAGACTGGCAGTGGCTCTCCACGGTCTCAGGCTGAGGTCTTTTAAATCACTGCTACTTTCAAAGATGCCAGGGTTTGAGCCAGAAACCATCTGCATGCAAAACAGACAGCCAGTTTGGGTGAGAGCCAGTTTGGCGCAGCGGTTAAGAGCGCGGACCCTAATCTAGGAGAACCGGGTTTGATTCCCCACTCCTCCACGTGCAGCTGCTGGTTTGACCTTGGATCAGTTGCAAGTTCTCTCAGAGCTGTTCTCTCAAGAGCAGTCCTTGAAAGAGCCCCACCTACCTCACAGGGTGTCTGTTGTGGGGAGAGGAAGGGAAGGAGATTGTAAACCACTGAGACTCCAAGTAAAGGGTGGGGTATGAATCCAATCTCCTCCTCCTCCTCCTCCTTCCTCCTGTTCTCTTCTCCCGAGCCATAGCCATTCCCATAGGAAGAGGCAGATTTGAGGAGAAGGATTGGGAGGGGAAAGAGGGGAAAGTCCCACAGCCCTTGGGCCTGCCGATCTTGGGATCCTACCTTGTTGGTTGTCTCCAACCTCTGCTTCTGAGTGTGGCGGTCCTATCTATCTATCTATTTATTTATTTATTTATTTATTTATTTATTTATTTATTTATTTAATGTGATTTATATCCCGCCCTCCCCGCCATAAGGCGGGCTCAGAGGAGGGGCTTGCATGAGTGATGATGAACTGAGAGGAGGGGCTTGCATGAGTGATGATGAACCAGAACAAGTAAAGAACCGCTTTGTGGGAAGAGGAGCTGTGAGTTACTGCAGAGGGAATAAGTTAGTAGAAGGAGGGTTGCCAACTCCAGGTTGGGAAATTCCTAGAGATTTGGGGGTGGAGCATGGGGAGGCCAGGGTCTGGGGACAGGAGGGACCTCAGAGGCCACCTTCCAAAACAGCCAATTTCTCCAGGGGAACAGACCTCTGTAGCCAGTAGATCAGTTGTAAATTAGTACTTGGAGATCTCCAGGCCCTAGCTGGATGTTGGCAACCCTAGTAGAAGCAGGAGCGGGCCTGGTAACATCTGTACCTTCAGAAGCACCAGCTAACCCCAGAAAGAGGCAGTGGTTAAAAATATCCAGTGATGCGTGGAAAGGGAGATCTCCGTGGGCCTCCCTCACTTGCCTCCGAAATCTGGAATGCAGCTGTCTGCTCCTTTTGTTCTGATGTCACTTTGAGTTTGATTATGCCCTGAGTCTAATTAATTGGTGGAATGTAAACTACCCCTTCACAACAGCACATGGTGGACCAGTCCTGTCGTGATCATGCCTGGACAGCAGCCGTGAGCAGGGAGAGGGTCCCCTCCCCCAGTTCTAAACTTGGCCTTTCTTTCTGCCAGATGTCTTCTGTGCAAACAGTCCCCAAGTAAATAGTGATGAAAAGCCAGTTGAAGGGAAAAACAGGAAGAGTCCTGGAAAAGACGCTGGACTAAATATGACTCTCTCGCGGTCAGAGAGGATGTCGTGAAGCATTTATGTAAGGTAAGGCAATGATTTGGGGGCCTGGGGGTGGCTTATTTGCAGAATCGGAAGCTCTCAGCAGCTCTGACAATCTGCAAAAGGACACTGTCTCTTTCTTTTTTTGTCCCAAAATATCCCTGAGTCCATCAGTCACAGGTGAGCACTCCATTAGGGTTCATTATAAAGTTTTATTTTGTTGTGTTTTAGTTATACTGCAGTTGCTTGATGCAGACTTGGGTATCCTGATACTCAACGTCTCATTGGTTGGGAGTTAGAGATTTCTAATTGGACCTTAAGCCATTCTGGTTACCCAACCAGAGGGCCCGGCTTGGGTCCAATAGAATTGCATGTTTATTGTTACTTTGTTGTTATTATGGTTGGAACAAGGTATAAATTCAGTGCTGCTCCCACAGGAGCTGTCTTGTGTTGAACTGAGTGTTGTCTTGAATAAAAGCCTGTTTTGATGATTCATCGCCTCCTGATCAATACTTAATATATTTGGAGACCAGGAGTTGAGAACGTCAACATTTATCAGTATCATCATTGATGATGATACGATTGCTCTTTCCGCCCTCCCTGCCCTCCTGCTCTTTGTAGCCGTGGCTATAGATGTCTCTGCCAACGCAGCACAGCACTTCATGCACCTGCCAAAAGGAGCTCCAGTTCACGAAGGCTTCAGCCCATATTTTTTTCCATAATTTATTTATTTAGTTACCTACTTCATTTTATACCAGTCGCTCCACTGGTGGACTTCCTGGTGGTACCTGGCATTTTTGGCCACTGTGTGACAGAGTGTTGGACTGGATGAGCCATTGGCCGGATGCAACATTGGCTTCTCTTGTGTTCTTATACCTCCCTTTCTCCCCAGCGGGCACCCCTATTGGCTTCTGTCATTCTCCTCTCCTCGATCTTATCTACAGAGCTACAGTCAGGCAAGGTAGAGGGTCTGTGACTGGCCCTAGGTCACACAGCAAGCTTCCTTGGCAGACTGGGAATTCGAACCTGGGTCTTTTCCAGATCCAGGTCTGACACCTTAACCACTGCACCGTTTGCTGGAGCGGTAATCAGTACTAATCAGCTTCATCCATTTATTCATTAAGAACATTTCTATTCTACCCTCTCTCCACAAAACAGTGCCTGAGGTGCCTTACAACTTCAAATTAAAAAAGTATCCATAAAACATAAGTAAAAAGCAGCATTTTTTTAAAAAAAAGAACAGAGCCACTAAAACCTATATAAAGGAGCAATAATCATAAAATATTTTAAGGAGACCCTTAAAATGCAATAAAATGAGCAATAGTGAAGATAAAAAGGGGTTTTACAAAATCAAGGAGCAGAAACGAAGTTCATTAAAAAGCAGGCAGGAGACATGAAGGGAATAAAGTCAGAAGTCTCCAGAAAAATCTTATGGGAAACTAAAGAAAGGCCTGGAAAAAGATTTAAAAAAATGGATTGACGAAGGATCTAAAAGATTGTTCATTTGGTGCCAGGTGAGTCTCAGCCTGGATGGAGTGCCAAAAGTTCTGGTGCCATAACAGACAAGGCCTTGTCTCTGGGAGCCATCCACTCAGTCTCAGACAGTGGGTCACACAGAACGGAACTGCTGCTGGTGTTGTCAGCTGGTAAGCAGGAGATGGCAATCCTTCAGGTATCCTGGTTGCAGATTGTATGGGACCCACTAGTGCTCTGTGTCCCCAGTACCTATCACAGATAACTAGGGTTGTCAAGTCTGGTTTGGGAATAGGGTTGCCAGGTCCCTCTTGGCAACCAGTAGGGGATGGTGGGGAGGGCGGCCCAGCCAATGTTGCAGTGAAGTGCCTACGTCACTTCTGATGTAACCCAGAAGTGACATCATCACACAGTGACATTGGAGAGAGACTCTGGTATTTGGGCAAAACCTCTATGATAAATTTGCTTCTACCATAGAGTTTTTGCTGAAATACCAGAGTGTCACCTTAAAGTCACCGACGTGATGATACCACTTCTGGGTCACATTGGAAGTGATGTAGACATGTAGACTGCAATATTGACTGGGTCTTCCTCTTTTGGGGGGTAAGTCCACCCACCAGCCAGTTGATTGGCAGCAGGGCTGCCCTCCCCAGGCACTGGGGACTCTGGCAACCCTGTTTTGGAAATTTCTAGAGATTTGGGGTGGTACTTGGGAAGGGCAGGGTTTGAGGAAGGGTGGCTCCTCAGCAGGGTATGATGTCATAGAGTTCACTCTTCAAAGCAGCCATTTTCTCCAAGGGAACTGATCTCTATTGGTTGGAGGCCAGTTGTTATTCCAGAAGATTTTTAGGCCCCACCTGGAGGTTGGCAACTCTATAGCTAACTGGTCTTGTGAATCCTATTGTTAATGGTATTGAAAGCTGCTGAAAGGTCCAGAAGAATTTTCATGGCTGTATAAGTTTATAACAATTTCATAGCATCGTAGAGTTGGAAGGGATCTCCAGGGTCATCTAGTCCAACCCCCTGCACAATGCAGGAAATTCACAAATACCTCTCCCCTCCACACCCGCAGTGACCACTGTTCCATGCCCAGAAGATGACAATAAATCTCCAGGATCCCTGGCCAAACCATTTGATCAAGAGTATAACACAGTAGCTGTAATAACTGCCTGAAAAGTCCACCCCCCATCTTGTTCTCTCTCTTTTGAAAGAATAAAAACATCTTGTCTCTGACACTTTGCCTCACCCCTCAGTTATCAGCTCAGGTTGGTATTATATCCAGGTTCAGATTCTATATCAGAACTTTTAATTTCCACTGGAATGTCTGGTTCAGTGGGGAAGATGGGAAAGAGATAAATCCTACAGTGGTGTTAGGGGAAGTTATTATTTATTTAAAATGGACTTGCCTCATGACAGTGTCACAGAGACCACCTCTAAGAGTTCAGGAGGAGTGACTGTTAGGCAGCAGGGTGAAAGTACACCAACAGAATCCCCGAACCTGTGCCCAACGCCAATAAATACATTCAAAATTGGAATTCTAACATAGCACCTGAAGAAGACGATGTTAATCCAATGGACTATTGCGACCATCGAACCAACCTGGTGCTTCCTGGAGGGGACAACCAAGCCTCGGCTGTACATAGGATATCTGCACCTTCATACAAGATTAAATCCTGAATGAGAATTGACTTCCCTTTCAAGGATATGACATTAAGCAACAGCTATGCTAATCTTCTTGGTATCCTTCCAATGTTAGTATACGTGCTGCTGAGGTGGGCATATTCAGCTACAGCACCTTAAAAGACCAATATCAAACTTGTATGATTACCATTTATTTATTTATTTATTTATTGTCTTTACTCTTTTTGCAAACAGAGTGATAAACAGCAAACCCTCATCTGACAATAAACCTTGTTCCACAGGAAAACATGGAAGAATTTAAAGGTTGCTACTATTGTAAGTCTCTGGGCGATATCGGTAAAGGTAAAGGTTTCCTTTGCTTGAAAGCCAGTCGAATCTGACTCTAGGGGGCAGTGCTCATCTCCATTTCCAAGCTGAAAAGCCAGCATTGTCCAAAGACTTCTCTATGGTCATGTGGCCGGCATGACTAAACGCAGAGGTGCGCGGAATGCTGTTATCTTCCCACCGAAGCATTACCTATTTATCTACTTGCAATTACTTGCTTTCAAACTGCTAGGTTGGCAGGAGCTGGGGCCAGAGATGGGAGCTCACTCCATCACGCAGCACTCGGGTCTCAAACTGCTGACCTACCGATCTTCTGATCTGCAACTCAGCATCTTAACCACTGAGCCACCGCAGCCCCAAAGTTGCAATATACAACATGGTAAAACATTACAGCTGTGATCACACACATAATTAGACCTGACATAGGTGCAAATGCCAGGTGGATTTAAAGGGAGTGATCAGACAGCCACATATGGGAAGCATCCTGCAGCCATTGGCAACTTGTTCTGCTCCGCCGCAGAAGTGGAGTTAAAAGACACTGGGGAAAATCCGGTAGTAAATGAGTTGTGACGAGCTACGGGAGGCCTTTCCCCTATCTGATCATTCCAGTGTGCTCTCATCCTGTTGGGATGGTCTGATCAGGCTATCCTGACTCCATGCAATTATTTCCCCCCCTGCTCATTATGTGCATCATCGCAAACTCCATAGGGAACCCTCAGTGCGAAGGTGTGAATAATCGATTTCTTGAATAAGTGCATGGGAAACAAATGGCAACCCCTCCCCCACACGACTCACCCACAGTTGCGTCTGATCACCCATGATCACACACTGATGGGCTGCACCCGCAGCTTCAAAGGGAGGTTGATCTCACAACTGCAGGTCAAATTCCTCCAGAGGAAATAGCCTCGCTTCCCCCTGGTTTTATCTGGTGTGTGTGACTGCAACCTACAACTATAAAATACAAACAGTATTAGTATTAATACATTTATTTTTAAAAAAATCAAGTGGCAAAAATTACAGTTTTCTCCTGTTTCTGGCCTGTGAGCACCTCATGGGTGTGAAGGAGGAAGTAAAAACAATGTGAGGAGAAGGAGAGTAAGTAGAAGGAGGGTGGCAGCCAAGATCTAAACCATCGCTACCCTCAACCAGAAGCCCGGTGGAACAACTCTGCCTTACGGGCCCTATGGACTTGCATACGCTCCTGGAAGGCCCTGACGGTGTTCGGCAGAGAGTTCCACCAGATTGGGGCCAGGGCTGAAGAGGCCCTGGTCCTGGTCAAAAACAGCCAGATGTCTTTAGGGCCAGGGATCACCAGCAGATTGTTATCTGAGGAGCATAACGCTCTCCTGGGGACACACTGGAGGAGATGGTCCCACAGACAAGTTGGTCTCTGGCGGCTCAAGGCCTTGAAGGTCAACACCAAAACCTTGAACTTGACTCAGTACTCCACTGGAAGCCAGCACAGCTGGCACCAGCATAGGTCACATAGGCGCCATCCGTAACTTTCCCGTCAGGACTTGCGCTGATGCATTCTGGATCAGTTGGAGTTTCCGGGTCAGTCTCATAGGTCAGTGAGGACCTGATGACTGAGATAAGGATCATAATGAGGAACAGGCATAGCAAGTCTGCTACCCATGAACACCGTCCTGTACATATTTTCACAGTAGTAATTAGTGTTTTAAACAACCTGACCTTAAGGACAAATTTGACTTGCCCTTGAATTGTGTGCCCATCCCATAGTGCTTCTGATGTGTGTGTAAAGTGCCATCAAGTTGCAGCTGCCTTATGGCAACCCTGTAGGATTCTTAAGTCAAGAGACGTTCTGAGGAATTCTGTCATTGCCTGTCCCTGCGCAGCAACCCAGGACTTCCTGAGTGGTGTCCCACCTGACTGCTAAGCAGGGCCGACCTTGCTTAGCTTCCAAGATCTGAGTGCTTCCCGCAGTTCTCTTTCAGAGCTCATTTTCACTGTGTAATGCTATATGGCCAAGACAGTTTGGTGGAGTGGTTAGGACTGCAGACTCTAATCTGGGAGAACCTGGTTGGATTCCCCAGTCCTCCACATGCAGCTGCTGGTGTGACCTTGAGTCAGTCATAAGTTCTCTCAGAGCTGTTCTCTCAAGAACAGTCCTCCAAAGAGCTCTCTCAACCCCACCTACCTCACAGGGTGTCCGTTGTGGGGAGGGGAAGGGAAAGGAGATTTTAAGATGCTCTAAGATTCCTTCAGGTAGTGAAAGGGGGGGTATAAATCCAATTGCCTCCTCCCCCCCTCCTCCTCCTCCTTTTCCTCTTCTCCTTCTCCTTCCCCTTCTTCTTCTCCTTCTTCTTCTTCTCAAATACCTAAAGGAGCGGAGTTTGTAAGCCGCTCTGAGACTCCGAGTGAAGGGTGGGGTACAAATCCAATCTCTTCTTCTCTTCTTCTTCTTCTTAAGATGTTGTTTTGTTTTTGCCCCCCCCCCCCCTTTGAGCTGAAGGCCCATGCAGGTTTATGTCAGTTTGAAGTCAACAAGAGGTCAGCGCTGTGTTGTAAAATGACAGGCTGCCATTCAATGTAAATATAATTGCCACCATATATAAAAGGCTTCCAGGCGGCCTCCAGGAACTGTGAGGGCCACTTCGTTTTTGCTTCAGCAATGGAACTGGACAAGCAGGGGAAATCCCATCTATCCCAAGCGAGCCCCTCCCTGACTGTTCCCTAGGGCTGCCAGCTCTGGATTTGGAAATACCAGGAGGTTTGAGTGTGTGTGTGTGTGTGTGTGTGTGTGGTGCCCAGGGGTCCTTTCGTAAAAAAAGAGGTGCAGGAGCTCATTAGCATAACTCATTTGCATATGCCACACCCCCTGACGTCACCGGAAGTGTCAAAAGGCCACACATCCCTGACGTCATGGGCAGTGTGTCAGAAGGCAAGACGGGAGGGAGGGAGGGAGGGAGGGAGGGGGGAAGGAAGGAACAGGAAGGTAGGTAGGTAGTTGGGGGGGGGGAGAGAGAAGAAAGGAAGGTAGGAAGGAAGGAAGGGGGGAGAGAGGGAGGAAGGGGGGGAAGGAAGGAACAGGAAGGTAGGTAGGTAGTTGGGGGGAGAGAGAGAAGGAAGGAAGGAAGGGGAGAGGGAGGGAGGAAGGGAGAGGGGAAGGAAGGAACAGGTAGGTAGGTGGGGGGAGAGAGGGAAGGGAGGGAGGGGCGCTTCTCCCCCCCACTGGGGCTGGCATTTCCCCCCCCCCCCTTGCTTGGGCCTGAGTGGCGTTAAGCCACTCAGGCCCAGCTTCTCCCTCCCTTGGGCTCGGGGAACTGGTGAGTGGGGGAGGGAGGGGGGGTTCTGGGGGTGACTGGGGGAGGGAGAGTTTTTTTCCCGGGGCCGGCGGCCAGCCGCGGCCCCTGGGAAGGCGACTGGGGGAGGGAGGTTTTTTTTCCCAGGGCCGGCGGCCAGCCGCGGCCCCTGGGAAGGCGACTGGGGGAGGGAGGGTTTTTTCCCAGGGCCGGCGGCCAGCCGCGGCCCCGTGGAAGGCGTCTGGGGGCGGGACGGGGCTCCTCGGCGGGGCTGGCGGTGGCCAGCCGCGGCCCCGCGGAAGGCGACTGGGGGCGGGACGGGGCCCGCCCGGCCCCGCCCCCGGCCCCTTCTCTCCCGGAGCGGCGCTCCGGCTCGCTCCGGCCCCAACGGAGCCCTGGTGGTGCCTGAGGAAGGCGGGGTTTGGGGAGAGGAGGGAGCTCAGTGGGGTAAAAGGCGATGGAGTCCACCTTCAAACTGGCCATTTTCTCCAAGTGAACTGATCTCTGTTGCCTGGAGATCACTTTTGATATAGTGGGAGATCTCCAGCCACCACCTGAAGACTGGCAACCCTGCTTTCCCCAGCACTGCTTTCCCTCTCCCCCACGCTTGCTGCTTTCAGTCCCTTCTCCCCATCTCTTCCCTTCACCATTTATACTCCCTTTTCCCACCCCAGGACTCAACTAGATAATACCGATGACATGACACAAGTCAGGTTGGGGAGTCAGTGAACCAGTCAGTGAACCAGCTTGTGTCACATCTGACATCAAGGAAGTTCCCAAGAGCTGTGGAGCTGAATTCAGCTCATGGGTGTGATGATGGGGGGAGGGTCTTCAGCTGTCCCTCTGACACAGGGTTCCCAGACCCCAGCCTGCAATACTTGGGAACATTTGGGGAGCAGGGACAGGCAAATCCTAGAGCATCATAGTGTCACTTCTGGCATTTGGTGGAAGTGAAACCAACATCAACACACACACACACCCATCCCTACCGCTTTCTGTTGACATTTCAGGCCTCAGTAGTAGGGTTGCCAAGTCTGTTGAACTTATCGGCGGGGGGGAGTCCTCCGCCAGCCAGGAGCTTCCCCAGTGCGCATGCTTTGCGTATGCACTGGGTGCCATCACCGGAAATGATGTCAGCACGTTGGGGGCGTTGCCAGGGTGACGCTCTGCAATCGCCCCAAAACTCTATGGTATCATAGAGTTTTGGGGCGATTGCCAGAGCGTCGCCCTGGCAACGCCCCAACGTGATGGCATCACTTCCAGGTGATGTCATTACGTGGGGGAAGTCGTCCAGGCTGGACGACTTCGGGGGTGGGGTTGGGCCGGTGGATCGGGAACCCCTGTAGTGGGGGATCCCCCGCCCCCCGGGCTGACTTGGCAGCCCTAATCAGTAGATTGGGTTATTAGGTCCCCCCCGGCCACCGGCAGTGAGTGGGTAGGTAGGGTTGCCAGACCCAAGTTGGGAAACCCTTGGAGATTTGGGGATGGAGCCTGGTGGGGATGGGGACCTCAGCGGCCTACAATGCCATAGAGTCCACCCTCTCTAAAACATCCATTTTCTCCAGGGGAGCTGATCTCTGTGGTCTGGAGATGAGCCATAATTCCAGGGGACCCCCAGGTCCCATCTGGAGGCTGGCCTCTCTACCAGCAGAACAACTGGGCTTGCTGGGAGGTCTCCCATTACCGCGGGGGACCTGGCAACCCTGCCCCCGTGCCATTTTCCCTAGCTGAAGCAGCTGTGTGGGGCTCCATTGGGGGCCCTGTTTGCCCCACTGTCAGGCTCCATATATAGTGACTGCAGCATCTGCTGCCCCTTAGTGGGGCCAACAGGCTTCCTCATGCCACTTTTGGCTCAGGGGAATTGTGCAGGAGCAAAGGCCGAAACCCCTCCTCTCCCAGTGCCTTATTTGTATCTGGCCGCACAACATTTGCCCAGTGTTACATGTGACAGGAGGCATCCCCTGACCCAGTTCATGCCACATGTAATGCCTAGCTGAGCTCTCAGTTGCCACTTGCACTCCTCAAAGGCTTCTGTTCTGTATGGTTTGCTATGCAACTCCACAGTACACATCTTGATCTGAACATTTCCCAAGATCTTGGTTGGTATTTTCTGTTATCGGGGGATTTTAAATGCCCCTCCCCCCAAACTGGGATTTCCCCCCCCCCCCTGCAAATTTAGGGGCAAGGTTCAGAATTAGATATATAAATCATGAACCTCTGGGCCAACTACCTGAAACTGCAGTGGGGAAAAAAATCTGGCAATATTAAGGACCCTTTCAGTGGGAGGAGATAAAAATCTGATTTCAAATCTGTGATTAATGACATGTCACTCACTCACGGACTAATGATTTCAGCCCTCAAATAGTTCTGTCCTTAGAACTGGAACATTTCCCTGTACCTAAATTTCAAACTGATCAGTGAATTCCAAACCTCGGTCTACATGAACAATCTTCTCTCCATTATGCTCCAGATGCTTTGAGAAGTTCTGAAGCTTAAGGGATTCCCAGAAAGCCCTTTGCCAGATTCTTAAGAAGTACAACTTTTCTCAAATCATCTGTTCATATGAGTGATTTAATTGGGTTTTTTCTTCTTGGCCTGTCTTAAAAGCACAGGATGTTTCTAATAGATAAAATATGGCGAGTCAGTTATTTATGTCAGCTTTCCTTTGGGGGGGGGACCTGATTTTCCTGAAATGTTTTTCTTATTTGCACACATAGAGATGCAAAGCCCTTCCGACATCAGCTCAAGTACTCTGTCCAGGGAGTAATGACTAACAGACTCCTGTCAAGTAAGAAATTGAGGAACGTGTTCCATAAAAGCATGTTCCTCATAGGCTGCTTTAACAAATGAATTCTGTTTGCCGTTTTGATGCATCTCATTATATTCATATGAAATTAGGGCAGGTTTCAGAATGCCTCCACAATTTTTGGATGGCTACTATCCCGGCAAAGGAAAAGGAAGTCTAAAAGCATATCATGTTAATTCAATATGCATTTTCAGATGCTGGTGCTTGGATAATTTTAAGAAACGCAATAGAAATCATGCAGCTTCTAGAAGAAGGTGCCTGCTGGATCAGACCAGTTGTCCATCTAATCCAGCACCCAGTCTCACATTGTTAAATAGTGGGTTCCATGGATCAACAGATGCACTATTAGTGAACATCTCTACTTTATTAGTGATTTCAGCAAGAGCAAGACTGTTCTCTGGAGCCTCAGTTCTGTTTAAATAGCATGCAATTGCCACACCCAAACACACTTCACTCCCAAAGATAGGCTATTTACAAAACATTACTTCTTGATTGGTTACTGCCAGAGTCCTGGTAGGCTATTGTTCTTCGGCTCCTTGCTTGTTCCTGTTCCTGTGGTCTTTTTTCCCTGTTGAACACATGTTTTGCTCCCTCTAGTGGTCAACATTATGTTACACCAGTTTAAGTCCAGCCTATCTCCATGCAGAAATAACATGGTGTAATGTCGAACTGACCACTAGAGGGAGCAAACCACAAGTGGAACAGGACACCCCCCTCCCCTTCCAGAAACAGGAACTTAGGAGCAAAGAAAATGGAATGTGGAAAAGCCCGTTCTCAGGACTAGGTCTGCTACAGTGAAGCAAAGCTATGACATGAGAGAAAGATTTTAGGCCTTCTGTTGCCTAGTATCTCCAAGAACAGAAACAGGCTTGAAGATGGTCTACCTTCTCCGCCATACTATGCTAACCCCAGACTCTTTCTTCATTAGCCTTGTAACCTAGGGAACTGGAGCAAATTCTCTTTCACCCTGAAAGCTTATTCCTCTAGGGATTTCAGTACGAATCCCTTCAAGAGAGAATCAGATAACATGCATTAGACCGCCACAGCGCTTGATCCTGGAGTCCTTGAACAGGCTCTAATTGTATCCAGAAACTGACTGTTAAGATACCTGTTGTGATGAACAATGCTGGAGGTATTTGCTAGATGTTCGTGATTCAGGCTATTGTTTCAATTACTAAGCATGGCTCATTTATTGTAAGTTCTTTCATTCTGATTCATGTAGCTTAACTGCTATTTTTAACATTTGGAGTGCACTTTGGAGACAAAGAAGAGCTATGTCTTTTTCAATCATGACACCATTGTCTTTCTTTTAATGCTGTCTCCATTAATATTACTGTTTTTGCAATGCCCTGGCCCTTTTTAAAGACACCTAGCTGTGTGGACTTCTGGATTCCCCCCCCCCCTTTTTTATTCCTGATAACTTAACATTCATAACATGTTTTTCAACAATTTGAAGCCAATATGGAAGGTGGCAGAGAAACCTGATAATCAGCTTTACTAGATTTACTCAGTGCTCATTTATTTAAAATATCAAATGTGTTGAGCATTGAGGTTCGAGGAAGCACAAGGAGAACTACTGTTTCCTTAAAATAGTGTGTGTGTAAAAGGTCTGAGGGCCATGGTGCTGCTATACCAGCCAAGGTGGTGTAGTGGTTAAGAGTGGCAGACTCTACCCTGAAGAACTGGGTTTGATTCCCACTCCTGCTGGGTGACCTTGGGCCAATAACAGTTATCTCAGAACTCTCTCAGCCCCACCCACCTCACAAGGTGCCTGTTGTAGAAAGAAGAAGGGAAGGCACTTTGAGACTCCTTGAGGTAGAGAAAAGTAGGGTATGAAAACTTATTCTTTTCCTCCTCCTCTTCCTCATACTCCTTCAAACCTGGGGAAAATATTTGCAAGTTCTCAAAAAACTAAGAACGTAAGAACATAAGAGAAGCCATGTTGGATCAGGCTAGTGGCTCATCTATTCCAACACTCTGTGTCACACAGTGGCCAAAGCCCAGGTGTCATCAGGAGGTCCAACAGCAGGGCCAAAACTCTAGAAACCCTCCCACTCTTGTCCCCCCAACCAGAAATACAGAGCATCACTGCCCAGGCTCCATCTATACTCTGTGGCTAATAGCCACTGATGGACCTCAGCTCCATATGTTTATCTAATCCCCTATTGAAGCTGTCTATGCTTGTCACTGCCACCACTTCTTGGGGCAGTGAATTCCACATGTTAATTACTCTGGGTGAAGAAGTACTTTCTTTTATCTGTCCTAAACCTACTGCTCATCGATTTCATTGACTGCCCACGAAGTTCTTGTATTGTGAGAAAGGGAGAAAAGTACTTCTTTCTCTACCTTCTCTATTCCATGCATAATTTTGTAAACCTCTCTCCTGTCACCCCTCAGTCATCGTTTCTCCCCAAAATTATATATAATTTTGCTTTTAATTCCCATAATACAAGTTTATACAAAATGTCATGACAAAGGAAGGGATAACATTTAAACTAATTTATCAAAGATAATCTACAATATGCCCAAATTGGATTAATTTATAATATATCTATTGTCCTATCTTTATAATCCCCTTGAGAACATTCCCACAAACTTAATTCTATGTTCCAAAAATATATTATACAATTCATGGATCTTTTGTTTTTCTTACTCCCCCCTTGACCGCAAATTAATTCTTTTCAATTGCTATTCATTATTATTTGTCGATTTATTTCTTAACACTTCTAATGTATATTTTTATTATGTAACTATTGTGATGAAAGGAAATCAAGAATTGATGCTGAACACCAAAATTTTATCTTCTAGTGTTGATCTTTGGGATGTGCTGCCCGCTCTGGAATCTTTGGTTCCCCAAAGGAGTCCCTTAAAGAAACTCACCATTGGCGGGCTGGGGATCTTCCCCAAACAGTCTTACCTGCATTGTGCAATGTCCCAAATTAAATTTAAACAAAAATTTCTATTCCAGCACTGCCTATTTCACATCCTTATAAAGTCTAGTCCTATGAGCTACTGGCAGCCTGCGTAATAGCCATAATCATTTCCTCTCCCCAGGGCCGGCTCTATCACTAGGCCAACTAGGCGGCTGCCTAGGGGCGCAGCTGGCAAACGGGGCAGTGAAGAGACTAAGAGAGACTCAAACCAGGAAATAGTGTGCTTTATGCAAACCATGATTTACCATTATGTCTGAATGCAGCTTTCCATTCAGGCTAAGAACCAAACTTAGCCTTGGGCCAGTGCAGATAGACTTGTAGGTGCTGCGAACAGCTGGTGCAGGTGGCTGCTGGCGAGGCTGGAGAGCTCGTGAGCCCGGCCAGGCTGGTGGGCACTGGGGCAGGAGATGTCCCTTGCGGGTGTGTCTCTGGTGGTGGAGAGGGCAGCTCTGCAGTGGGGGGGGGGGGCTACAAGGCAGCCTAGCCTAGTGCGCAAAAAAACCTGGGGCTGGCCCTGCCTCTCCCAAAGGTACATCATGGGCTATCCAAGTCCTTCCCCCTTGGGTTACTGTGAAATGACCCAGAAGTAACCACCAATATGGTATTTTTAGTACTATTAGTCTCTGTACCACTGGACGCATATTTCTTCGAGCAGTCAGGATTTCATATGGGAGATCTGGAAGTATTTGGGTGATAACATCATCTTGTTTCAAACCTTTTTGGCTACGAGCACTTTCTAAAATTAATTTCTTTGTTTGAACATCCACAATCTCTGCAGTAGCATCCGGGATTAAGGCTGGTGACCCGGATCTGCTAGTATTTAGTCTGTACGCTGTCGTAACCACTGTACCTGGAAGCTTCAGCTCCCCACTCAGCCAAAAATCTAAAGCTGTAGTCAGGCTGGTATTCAGTTCAAAGTTTGGAGGAATCCCATGTATTTTAATTTTCCATTTACGCACTCTAAGTTCTAATAACATTAATTTACCAGAGCCAGTTTGGTGTAGTGGTTAAGTGTGCGGACTCTAATCTGGGAGAACCGGGTTTGATTCCCCACTCCTCCACTTGCACCTGGCTGGATGACCTTGGGCAAGCCATAGCTCTGTACCAGCTGTTCTCTCAAGGACAGCTTGGGAAAGAGCTCTCTCAGCCCCACCTACCTCACAGGGTGCCTGTTGTGGGGAGGGGAAGGGAAAAGGAGTTTGTAAGCCGCTCTGAGTCTCCAAGTGAGTGAAGGGCAGGGTATAAATCCAATCTCTTCTTCTTCTTCTTCTTCTTCTTTTGGACCAGGCTTCATAATCACATAGCTCAAAGATAGCTTGTTTATTGTTTTTCACTTCTGCTGCAGCTGAGTCTGCAAGTGCTTTATTTTCTTCCATGCTCTTAGTTAAATTGTCTATTTTTGTTATCATTGAAGTGATAAGATTCTTGGTTTCTTCTTTTATTTCTTGTTTCGGTTCTGTAAAAAATTCTTGCATGTTTTTTTTTTTAAATCGAGGCTTCACATTATCTTTTGCTGGCCTGAGCCTCCTCTCCTTCTGATTCAAGTGGTGGTGGGGAGTAGATCATTCCGTTTCTCCCTCATCTGGTAGAGGACTGTGTGTTTTCTTCTTTTGACCCTTGGGTCATCCCATCTCAGCCTTCGAGATTAGAAGTTATCTTGTTATTTATGGTAGGCATTTTAAATTATTTTAGTTTGAGACAATGTGGAGACAGCTTTTGGTGTGGGCGTTCTAATCAACATTTGCTGGAAGTTCCCTATAGTATCTTTTTTGAGGTGTGGTAACCAGAACTGTACACAGTATTCCAAATAAGGCCACACCATAAATTTATCAAGGGGCATTATGATACAGGGTGATTTGTTTTCAGTTCCCTTCCTAATAACCCCCAGCATAGCCCTGGCCTTTTTTTTTATTGCAGTCACACACTGTCTCAGCATTTTCAGTGAGTGGTCTACCATGACTCCAAGATCTCTCTCCTGGTCTGTTGCCACCAGTTTGGAACCCAACAATGTGTATTTATAGTTGGGATTTTGGGCTTCAGTGTGCATTACTTTGCACTTGCCCATGTTGAACCTAATTTGCCATGTTGATGCTCACTCATCCAGCATTGACAGATTTCTCTGGAGCACTTCACAATCCTCTCTGGTTTTCACTGCCCTGAACAATTTAATGTCACCTGCCGACTTAGCCACTTCACTGCTTACTTCCAACTCCAAATCACTAATGGACATGTTAAAAAGCACCGGACCTAGTACCAAGCCCTGCGATAACCCACGCCTTACCACCTTCCACTGTGAAAACTGCCCACTTATACTCACTCTCTGTTTCTTGTTAATTAGTTTACTTAGGAGCCTTTGATGAGGAACTTTATCAAAAGCTTTCTGGAAGTCTAGGTAAACAACATCTACTGGGTCAGCCTTGTTCACATGCTTGTTCACCCCCTCAAAGAACTCTAAAAGTTTAGTAATACCATATGTTCCCTCATAGAATCCATGGTGATTCTTCCTCAATAGCTTTTGTTCATCAGTGTGCTTGCTAATTCCGTCTGTAATAACGGATTCCACCAACTTACCCAGTATCGACGTTAGACTGACCAGCTTGTAATTTCCTGGATCTCCTCTGGAACCTTTTTTTTAAAGATGGGGGTTACTTCATCTACCTCCCAGTCCTCGGGAATGGAGGCAGATTTTAGTGATAGATTGCATATTTCTGTCAGGAGATCCACAAGTTCCTATTTGGGTTCTTTCAGAACTCTTGGATGGATGGATGTATACTGCTTTAGAACATATGATCTTTAAAACGGACTGCATTCAAAATGTGGCAGTCTAAACTCCACTGAATTTTAGTCTACAGATTTCAAAGAAGGGCATGGATTACATTTTTGATCTTGTTTCTCTGTCCTTGTTTTGGGTTTTTTTTAAAAAAACACACACACTCTTCTCACCTCCTTGGGGTTGTGTGCAGCCTCCCAAGCTTTGAAACAGCACAGGAGGCAGAGTCCGTCTGTCATTCCCGGCTCTGCATGGCAGCCAGTGCAGGGCTTCAGCTGAAGCAGCCGCGTATCGTTGCATATTGCAGAATCCAGTTATGTGGGGCAGAACGTTGTTCAATGGGAAATTTTTCTGCTTCTCATATGTAAATACAGTCTATTTCTGTATAGTTGGCAGAGCTGTTGTGCTGCAAATCAATCATGTTAAATGGGCTAAATGATGTATATAAAGCACAGAGAAACCCCACTGTTTGTGCATGGTCTGGGCTGCATTTGCCTTCTTTGGCTAACATGGAAATTTGGATAACCTTATTTACAAACCTCAATCATTTATTTAAATTCAGTTTTCTTTCCTGATTAAAACTTCCCCAGAAAACCCACATTACTAGAGCAATTGTTCACCACTGGGTTTTCTTGCGTGGCCAAGACAATCTGTAGTGAATTATTGCTATTGGACCAACAATAGCTCAATATCCAGAGAGCTGTGGACATAGCCTGGGGATACATTTTACACTTAATAGGAAATGCGCCCAGTCCTGGCTATCCAATGAGCATCCCACCCAGGACTATGTCATGGTGGGCGGGGCTTTTTTTTCTGGAAAAAGCGGTGCCAGAACTCTCAAGAGGGAAATGAAGTTTTCTGTCTGGATACTGAAAACTCAGGAACTTTTAAACATTTTACAAAGAATGTTGTCAAAGAGGTTCCAGAACTCTGTTCTGGTGCCTTCCCCAGAAAAAAAGCCCTGGGGGTGCGGGTGGGAGAAGCTGACGTTCCTTCTCTGTGCCTGTCAACGATCCCAGAGGATTCCCCCAGGTCAGAGGGGATCCGCTGCAGGCAGCATGAGAGCATTCAGGAGATTAAGAAAATACTGTTTGTTCAGCAATAAACTTTACTTTTGTGCGTCCTTCATTTAATCCCTAATTTATCACAATCCATCTGGCAGGCACTTTCCTTTGTAACAGCGGTCTGTTAGTATCACCTTGGGAAACTGATCTATCAAGTATTTGTCAAGTAGAACCACCAGAATATGCCGTCCCCTCTTCTGACCCCTGCAGGTGGTCCTGAAGGATACCTTAGTTGATAGTATTGATGAAAAGCACTGATTGGTAAAAGAGAAACATCTGGACCATCCTTCCCGTGCCTGTCTCCTTCTGAAGGGGATCCATGATCCCCTAGTCTTGGAGAGATCACTGCTTGCTGGGGTTTAGACTTACAGGGATATCAGGACTTCACAAGGGTGGGGGGATCAATTAAGATGATCTGCCCCAATAGCTTGATGGATCTGATTGGCTTTCAGATGGCATTAGGGGATTTTTTCCTGTTGATTTTGATTGGGGTGCCTCATGATACCCTGCTTGACCTCTGGAATGAGGAAATGACCCAGGCAATTGACTATTGCTTCTAGGCAGCCTCTCTCCTGTATAAGAGCCTGGGCCAGTTTCTCAGTTTAGAAGGAGGAGGAGGAGATTGGATTTATACCCCACCCTTCACTACCTGAAAGAGTTACAGAGCAGCTTATAATCTCCTTTCCCTTCCCCTCCCCACAACAGACACCCTGTGAGGTAGGTGGGGCTGAGAGAGCTCTTTCAGGAACTGCTCATGAGAGAACAGCTGTAAGAGAACTTGTGACTGACCCATGGTCATGCCAGCAGCTGCATGTGGAGGGGTGGGGAATCAAACCCGATTCTCCCAGATTGGAGTCCGTGCTCTGAACCACTACACCAGGCTGGCTCTCTGAGGGGCAGTGGACAAGGAAAAGGCAATAAGCAGGAAAGTAGCTCAGTCAGATTTTAAATGCATGAGAGATCTTCATCATTTACTTTTGTGCCTCTCTTTAACCCTCACCTCCCAACTGGATTGGTTATTTTCCTTGGGTGGCCTGCATCTTCAGAATAATTTTAATCAAAATGTGTCTCTGTGTATGTACCTAACGAACATGCACATTAAATATGCATGTGAGCAAAGAACGTGGCATTTCAATGAAACCTTTATGGTATGTTTACCGAGTTTATGTCACTTCAGAGGCCTCTTGTTTTCTTTCTCCCAATTGCTATTTTGTGGTAGCCAGAAAAAGGAAGTATGAAGATGAAATGAAAATCTCACTGAGTTGCCATTTTGTCATAAAAGTCTGGCTGAAATATCATCATGATGATGAGGCTGAACAAACTCTGTGGATGGCGAGTAACATTAAATTGTACCTTGGCATCACTGCCCACCAGCAGAGCAAGAGTTATGGGCATGTACTCCTGATGAACTACTTGTTCTTTCATAAATCATAGAATTATAGAGTTGGAAGGGACCTCCAAGATCAACTAGTCCAACCCCCTGCACAATGCTCCACAAAGTCCACAAATACCTTCCCCCAACCCCCGTGACCCCCTGCTCCATGCCCAGAAGACGGCAAAAAAACCAACAACAACACAAAACCCTCCAGGATCCCTGGCCAAACTGGTCTGGAGAACAATTGCTTCCTGACCCCAAAGTGGCAGTCAGCATTTCCCTGAGCATGTAAGAAAGGGCCACAAGAACTACGCACTGAGGCAACCCTTCCTGTCCCCCCTTCTCGTGATCTGCCTAAGTTCACAGAATCAGCATTACTGTCAAATGACCATCTAGCCTCCATTTGAAAACCTCCAAAGAAGGAGAGCCCATCACCTCCTGAGGAAGACTGTTCCACTGAGGAACCACTCTGTCAGGAAGTTCTTCCTAATGTTTAGCTGAAAACTCTTTTTTGATTTAATTTCAACACATTGGTTCTGGACCGACCTTTTGGGGCAACAGGAAACAACCATCCTCTACATGACACCCCTTTAATAATCTCAATTGGTCCACTCTGGCTGAAGACTTCCTCCAACTTAAGCAGCCCTTCTAATAAAGGCTAGACTCCACAGGCAACCCTTAAGTCATATCACATTTACTTGTCTATTTCATCTGTCCCCTGCCCTTCCTCTAAGAAGCTCAGGACCCTGTGTATGGGGTCATGATCCTATTTCACTGTCACAAGAACCTCCAGCTGGTTGAGGCTGAGATAGAGAGAGTGACTGACCTCAGGTCACCCCATGAGCTTCGTGGCTAATTATGATGTGGATCAAGCCTGCCCTGCATCCCACTCATTCTACGATTGTCAGCAGCTGGTCAGAGTCTACGGTTGCACACTAGACTTCTTCATGTGGCGTAGGCACATATGACAAAAATGCTGTGGTAATTTCAGATTGCTATGTAGTCCATTAAAAAGTTCTGAAGAAGATATGGAAGTCGGGGAAAGGTGAAGGCAGCGGATACAGCCCCAAGACTTGATACCATGGTGCACGTACATCGGTAATGCTACCTTACGCTAGATCAGGGTATAGTAGAAGCATCTCCTGAACTGTATGAAGTTGAAGTATGCATGGGGGTGAGATACACATGCTGTAGCAGAAGAGCAAGATTTGAGTCCAGTAGCACCTTAAAGACCAACAACATTTCCAGAGTAATCTTTCAAGAGCCAAAGTACCCTTCAGCAGATACAAAAGAGCTTTGACTCTTGAAAGAGTATTCCCTGGAATTCTTGTTGATCATTAAAGTGCTACTGGAGTCGAATCTTGCTTGCCTATTGCAGCGCATAGAGTCGTTTCCTGGAGGAGGTCACTTCCTGGAGAGCTGCTACCAGTCTAAGTAGAAAATACTGTTCTTCATTGACCAGTGATCTGGTTCAGTCTGAACAGCTCTATGTCTTCCAGTTTGGTGCAGTGGTTATGAGCACGGACTTTAATCTGGGAGAACCGGGTTTGATTCCCCACTCCTCCGCATGTAGCTGCTGGTGTGACCTTGGGTCAGTCATGAGTTTTTTCATAGCTGTTCTCTCAAGGGCAGTTCTCAAGAGAGCTCTCTCAGCGCCGACAGGGTGTCTGTTGTAGGGAGAGGAAGGGAAAGGGGATTGTAAGCTGCTCTGAGACTCCTTCAGGTAGTGAAGGGTGGGGTATAAATCCAATCTCCTCCTCCTCCTCCTCTTCCTCCTCCTTTCTTTTGTCCCTGATTTGTGAGACTAGTTTCCACTGCAACAGTTTTAATTTGGGGACCAATGTCCACAGTCAGTTGCACTGGTTAACCCCCACACTGGTCATTTCAATCTTATGCACTTCAGCTGCTTTTGTTTCATGTAGTGAGAGCCAGTTTGGTGTAGTGGTTAAGTGCGTGGACTCTAATCTGGGAGAACCGGGTTTGATTCCCCACTCCTCCACTTGCACCTTGCTGGATGACCTTGGGCAAGCCATAGCTCTGTACCAGCTGTTCTCTCAAGGACAGCTTGGGAAAGAGCTCTCTCAGCCCCACCTACCTCACAGTGTTTCTGTTGTGGGGAGGGGAAGGGAAAGGAGTTTGTAAACCGCTCTGAGACTCTTACATGAGTGAAGGGCGGGATATAAATCCAATCTCTTCTTCTTCTTCTTCTACTTCTTCTTCTTCTTCTTCGAGTGCTTGGGGCTCTTTAGCTAGGAAAAGCAATGGCTGAGGGGTGACATGACCGAGGTTTACAAGATTATGCATGGGACAGAGCAAGTAGAAGAAGAGGTACTTTTCTGCCTTTCTCGCAATACAAGAACTCATGGGCACTCAATGAAATTGCTGAGCAGTCAGGTTGGAACGGATAAAAGGAAGTACTTCTTCACCCAAAGAATGATTGACACGTGGAATTCACTGCCACAGGAAGTGGTGGCGGCTACAAGCATGGATGGATTCAAGAGGGAATTAGATAAACATATGGAGCAGAGGTCCATCAGTGGCTATTAGTCACAAGGTATAGATAGGAACTCTCAGTCTGGGCAAGTGATGCTCTATATTCTTGGTGCTGGGGTGGGGCGACAGAGAGAGGGCTTCTAGTGTCCCGGCCCCTCCTGATGGTACCTGTTATTTTTGGCCACTGTGTAACAGAGTTTTTGACTGGATGGGCCACTGGCCTGATCCAACATTGGCTTCTCTTATGATAGAGCTTCAAGGGATCCCAAGGGTTGTCTAGTCCAACTAGTCCAACTAGAGTTTCCAGCCCCCCAGTCTGAATGGGGGAACCCCCATGTTGGCAGGCTCTTGCCTGCTGCCAGCCAGCTGGCCAGCGGGAGAGGGTGGTATCCCACCCTCAACTGACCTTTTTGGACCTACTTACAGGTTTGGGCCTTCTTCCAATTTCAGGCCTACTTCCATTTGTGGGTTATGCTTTGGATTGGGGTCAAAACTCTATGGTTTGAAGCTAAATTTACCATAGATATTTGCCCCCAAACCAGAGTGTCATCCCAACCAGAAGCAGGCCCAAAACCAGAAGTAGACCCGAAACTGGAAGTTACCCTGGAAATGCCCAACATGACTTCCAGACTCCTGGAGGGATGTTGGGAGGTCCCTGCTGGCCAGGTAAGTCGACCTGGCAACCCTAAGTCCAACCCTCTGCACAATTCAGGAAATTCATAGCTATACTCCCCTTCCCCAGTGACCCCTTCTCTATGCCCAAAGGAAGGCCAAAAAAACCCCCTTCCAAGAGCCTTAGGCCAGTCTGGCCAAGGGGAAAATTCCTTCCTGATCCCAAAATGGCAATTGCCGTTATCTTGGGCGTATAAAACAGGGCCACAAGAACTGAGCCCTGGCTCATCACTTCCTGCCCTCCCTCTTGCAATATGCCTAAATTCATAGTAAGTCATAGTGTGACTTAGTCATAGCTTTGCTGTCAGATGGGCATCTTGCCTTTGCTTAAAAATCTGCAAAGGATAGACCACCACCTACCTAGGAAGCCTGTTCCACTGAGGAACTGCTCTAATTGTCTGGAAGTTCTTCCTAGTGTTTAATTGAAAACTCTTTGGGTTTAAATTCAAAAAATTGGTTCTGGTCCAACCTTCAGGGGCAACAGAAAACTCCGGTCCAGTCTTTATATGACAGCCCTTCAAATACTTGAAGATGGTCATCATATCGCCACTCAGTTGTCTCTTCTCCAGGCTAAACATACCCAGCTCCTTAGACCTTTCCTCATAAAACTTGGTCTCCAGACTCCTCACCAGTGTTCCCTCTAAGCTGAGTTAGTGTGAGCTAGCTCACAGGTTTTTTTAGCCTCTGGCTCACACATTTTTGTCTTAGCTCAGGAAAGATGGCTCCAGAGCAAACTAATGTATGCAGTAGCCAAATTGCTCGCTCACAACTTTCAAGCCAGTAGCTCACAAAGTAGAATTTTTGCTCACAAGACTCCACAGCTTAGAGGGAGCATTGCCGCTCACCATCTTTGTTGTCCTTCTCTGGACATGTTCCAGCTTATCAACATCCTTCTTAAACTGTGGTGCCTGAAAGTAAACACAGTAGAGGCTAGAATAGCTCTGTATATTTGAGATACAGGGCAATGCGTGTACCAGTGGTTAGAGGAACAAATGTATTGGGCCCGTAACCATTTATTACCAAATATTCTAATGAATGTGCTAGTTCTTACATTTAAAGCCCTAAATGGCTTGGGGCATGGTACTTGAAGGGCCACCTGGACCATCAATGCCCTCCACAGGAAGGAACCAACCCTTCGCCCAAAACTTCACAACTTCTGGCTTCAGACACTTGATAAATGTAATTGGTTGACAGAAGCTGGCTTTCTGGTTCTATTAATTCATGCCAAAAAAAGAAGAAGCTCTGAGACAGAAATACTTGTTCCATTTCCAATGTACTGGAACACCATTAAATGAGTTGGATAACAATGATTTATGTGTTTGCTTAGCAAGACATCGCAGTTGTGCTTCGTTTTGTTTTACCTAAGAAACAAGATCACAATATAATAGGTAGCAGGTGGGGCATTTCTGCAGTCTTGACCAACGTGGCTTCTACCACGGAGGACTTCGCATTGGTGTAACTTAGCTGGTATGCTAAGGCCAGTGAAAAGAAAGATAGGAAGGAATCCACGGTTAAACTGGTCATTCAGAATTATTTTGCAGTAGCCTGAATGAGCCTGTTCCAGCTTGGTTTCTACAGGACAATGTTTGCTGGAAACTTTCAAGAATGGAGTGGAAATCAAAATGGCGTCTCCCTTTTCAACATGAGTATTCATTCACTGAGGAAGAAATTGGCAGTCCTGCCCTCAGGCACAAACAAATATGTATAGGCTTTGCATAAGCAGTCAGGAAGCTTTACACACACAACTGTGCACGCACACTTTGGGACGACATTATCGTTGTGCTATTGCAACTATTCTCAGCTGGATTTTCTAGTGTGGCTCAGAGAATCCTAATGCAAACAATTGCCATGTAAACCAATATACAATGATGTGTGGAATGCAGGAAGAGTCTCCATACATACAGTTTATGCACATCGTGCTTGGTTGAGGTGGTTGATCACATCTGTGAACATCTGGGGACAGTGCCAGTGGGAAGAATCCTGCTCTCCTTTCCACACATAGAATGTACCTAGAAAAGACTTCGTTGTTGTTGGATGTTCCAGGGTATTTTGAATCTGTTTATGGGTTACAGAAATCTCTCTCTCTCTCTCTCTCTCTGTGCCATATTTCTGATCACTGTTTCCTCTGTCCACAGAACAAACTGGGTGGACTGTAGTCAAGCCAAGCCATCCTTGTTCTGCAAAGTGGAGAGTATGTCATTGCCAGCCAGCAGGCGACTCATATCATCATGTTTCAGAATCACCCAACTTTTCCATGCTGTACCTTGCCTGGTTTGTTTTAGTTAGGGAGGGAGGAACAGGAAAGGACTAACAGGGTGGGTCCGGCCTTGTTATTTCAGCTGGCTGGGCTAATAAAAATGCTCTGGAGAAGAAAGCCCTGAGATTACACTTTGCAATCACGTTAAGCATGTGAACTATTTTTACTATGACAAGCTTGTTTTTATTCCTTGCTTCAGATGTTTAGGCTTGGAAGAGCATTGTTAAACCAGATATGAGGCTGAGTGTCCAGAAACATAACCTCTGAGAGACCACAGTTGTTGCCATCTTCTTTGTTCGTTTAAACTTCGCCGAAACGTGTTGTCTTGCCTGAACGGATTCAAAGTGGGCTAAGTTCTTTTTGGCTGGCAACTTACTGGACAGCTTTATAACAACTGTCTGCCATCAAGAACCGAAAAGGTTAGTTACAAAACCAAGTATAGGGCCAATTACTAAAAACAATATGCCGTATTTTTCGCTCCATTAGACGCACCTGATCATAAGACGCACCTTGTTTTTAGACGAGGAAAACAGGAAAAAATGAAACAGAAAGAAAGAAAGAGAGAGAGAGAGAGAGATAAAGATAAAGGAAGGAAGGAGGAGGAGAGAGAGAAAGAGAAAGGAAGAAAGAAAGGTGGGGACACAGAGAGAGACAGAAAGACAGACAGAAAAAAGGAAAGGAAGGAAGGAAGATAGAGAAAGGAAAGAAGAGAGACGTCGGCATGCCATGCAAAGCCACGCCTTTCTGTGCAAAGTAGCCACGGAGCTTAATCTGTGGGCGGGGCTTTCTGCTGCTGGCTGTCTTAAAGGGGAAAAGCACTTAAAGGGAAAGAGTACTTAGCCTGGTGGGGTTTTTCCTGCCGTTTCCCTTTTAAGTCTTAACAGCTCAGGCCCAGCAGGGTGGGGCAGGGAAGGCTGGGATGCCAGCCTGAATGGCATTCCCCTGTGTTCCTGCTGAAGAAAGAGCTCTGTTACAGGTAAGAAAAGCTCCATATTCGCTCCATAAGATGCACACACTCCCCCCCCCCACCTTTTTGGGGAGGAAAAGTGCATCTTATGGAGCGAAAAATACGGTATATATAATTTAAGAAACATCAAAAATACATGTGTTTGTTGTCAAAGGGCCCAACTGTAGCCTCATTACAGAATATTTTGAATCTGTTTCAAAATATTGCTTTTTAAAAACATTCTGTAACGAGGCTACAGTTGGGCCCATAAATGTTTTTAACCCTTTGACAATACATACATGTAGTTTTGATATTACTTAGTTTATTCATATTGTTTTTAGTAATTGGCTCTGTACTTGGTTTAGTAATTTAGTAATTGGACCTATGCTTGGTTTGTAACTGACTTTTTGGTTCTTGGCTCAATTTGGGGGGGGGGGTGTTAAGTACCCCCCTTTCTTCCCTGCCATTGTTGCAGCCAACTTATGATGACCTTGTAGTGTTTTCAGGGAAGAGATGAGCAGAGGTGATTTGCCATTGCTTTCCTCTGCGTAGCAACGCCAGTCTTCCTTGGTGGTTTCCCATCCAAGTGGCCAACCCTGCTTAGCTTCCAAGCTCTTCCAAGCTTTGGTTAGTCAAGGCTGTTCAGATATTGCCCCACTGACCAAGAACCATTAGGCAGTTCAGACATTACAGTCCTGTGTACCAGGAGCCAACCAACTTCCTAATACACACAGTGCAGTCTTCCTAATACACATAGTCGCCACACTGAAGGAACAGTGGCAATGTCCATATGTATCATGTGCATAATAGCCTTGGTACGCCTGAATGCAAACCCTGAGGGCTGTATGCATATATTGAAGCTGTAGACACACTAGAAATGTGTACATTGTCCCTGTTCACAAAACACGGAGACCACACATTTCAGGAAGATTGTGGGTAACGTACGTTCTCTTTACACATGGCTGGCATACTCCCAATAGGTATCCCTTGAACATCTGAAAAGATCTCATGAGTATCCTTTATGGCCCTTTTTGGGGAGTTTGTAGACAGGACTGGGCATTTTAAAGGATTCTGTACAAGCATGGCAAGTGCGCTAAATTTGGTACTGGTCACAAAATTCAACATCCTAAAGATGCATCAGTTTTCTGCAAGTTTTCTAGCCTTTGCGAGTGCCAACACAAGCACAGAGTGCAACAGAGCTATTTTTGGGCAGGAAGGCACAGGAACGGAGTTCCGGCTGGCTCCTGAGTTGGCCACACCTACAACCAAAAGCTCTGGCAAGCATGGCTACAGAGCACACTGCCCTCCCCACGTTACACACAAGAGGGAAAGGAGGCATGTTAAAATGCAGTCTTTCCCTCTGGGGAGCCCCTCCGGATTTCCTTGTCAATTTCAGTCTCAGCTGACTGCTGAAATTGACAAGGAAAAGCCTCTCTCTGCTTTCCTTGGCTGACATGTTGCAGCTGGAAAAGGGCAGGTAGGGAACCCAGGCACGTTGAAAATGCCTTTCTTTCCCTCCCCGATCTGGGGAAGGGAGAGAAAGGCATTTTACCATGCCCCCCACCTGCACTTTCCCGAGTCTCTCCGCAATAGCGGAATCTGAAAGATCCCAGGCATTTCAGCAGCACCTTTCCCCGGCAGTCTGGTTTGGGGCGGGAGGTAGACTTAGAAAGGCAATGCTGAAGTGGGGCAGAGAAGCTCAGAGGGAGGGGAAGAGGCAAGCTTCCATGCCTGCCCTGTGCTTCCCCAGCCCCACCTAATATGCTAATGAGCTGTGCCATCAGGGGTGTGGCTTAACATGCTAATGAGTTTCTGCTAATGTTGGGTGTGGCCTATTATACTAATGAGTTTCTGCCATTGGGTGTGGCCTATTATGCTAATGAGTTCCTGCTGGGCTTTTTCTACAAAAAAAGCCCTGGAGTGCAGGAAGGATTGGGCTAAATTTCTCAGGTTAGGGTAGTGCTCAGTAGGATAGTCAGGTGCCAGAACTGAAATTTAAGGGCTGGTTCGCACACTTTATGAATTAACTTAGCCTATGATGAAACTGAACCATTTTGCTTGGCCTGCTTCCTCTTCCGGCCCTCGACTACAGCTACTTCTCTCTGTCTTTTCCTATGTCTCCCTGCCTCATTCTATGGTCACAGCAATGCAGCTGTAGATGCGCAGTAGCTTCTGCCTTACAGCTGCTTTTGTACCTGTCCAGTAGGTGAAATTGCCCATCCCGCCTGTTCCAGATGGCTGTGTCAGGTAATTAAATGATGCCAGGAAGGGTGGAAAGCTGTGAGTCCTGTGAGGCTGTGCAAGAATACACCCGTGTGTGAACTGCTGCAGATCTGGACTGACAGGCAGCTATAAACATCGATCAGACAGACACAGACCATTCCCGCAGTAATGAAATCCCCCCCTTGGCATTTTTAAAACTGCGCATTATGTGACATTTTCCGCAGTAGATTTTTCCTCACCAGGTGCAAACCCAAAGTTTCCTTCTTACTTCGTGTTTTCAGAACCCCCAGTTTTAGCGAGTTCTGAAAACGCAGGATAAGGAGGAGAAGACTTCGGGTCTGTGCCTGGTGAGGAAAAATATCCTGCGGAAAATTTCACATAACGCACAGATCTAAAAATGTCAATGCGGAAAATTCTGCTACTGCATAAATAGTCACATGCAAACCTCAAAGGGTAAGAAAAATTAAGAAAAATTATACAGCATTTAAGTTAATATGACTGTTTGGTGTAATGGCTAAGTGCGCAGACTCTAATCTGGGAGAACTAGGTTTGATTCCCCACTCCTTCACTTGCAGATGCTGGATGACCTTGGGAAAGCCATAGTTCTGTCAGAGCTGTTCTTGAAAGAACAGTTCTGGAAAGAGCTCTCTCAGCCACACCAACCTCACAGGGTGTCTGTTGTGAGGAGGGGAAGGGAAAGGAGCTTGTAAGCCACTCTGAGACTCTGAGTGAAGGGCAGGGTATAAATCCAATCTCCTCCTCCTCCTCTTCTTTCTCCTCTTCTTCCTTCTGTTTCTGTTCAAGACTTGGTGGAAGAGCATGGTGAGGGGGTGCTGATGGGGCTGCTGCTTAATGTGCATTGTCAGTGACTGTGCAGATATGGAAAGGAAGCAACCTGGTGAACTGGTTGGAACAGCTCACAAGCAACTTGAACTGCCCATCAAACTATTTGCCCACTGCTTGTGATCGGCAAGCAGGAAGTGAGCCAGACCAGCAGGTGTTCAAGAACTGATGTCCGGGTGTCCTGAACTATAACTTAATTCCAGCCCAGATTTTCCAGCACCATCCCTGTGACACAAATGGTTTATGGTATAGGGAGAGACAGGGTTTTGTCAGCCGGATAGTTTAAGATACTTGGCAGGATTAATATTCTGTATTGAACCGATCACGGCATTTGACAAAAAGGCATTTTGTCCTGAGTGCTTTTGACAGAATATATTTTATCCCTAAAAGGAGTTTAGCAAAGCTGGCAGGCGTGTTTCATGACTGATGATGACGGAAGATGTTTGACAGGAAGGAGGAATAGAGGACTGAGCCGAAAGCAGAGGTCACATTCCTCTAATGACTGTCTTTATGTCTGCTGAGAAACACAGAAGAACAAAGGTGGGGTGGCAGGCTGAAATTGGGATGCTGAAGCAGCCCAGGATCAAGCTCAGGTGAATAATCCTACTAGTGTTGGCAGCTACACAGGTGCCACTTGCCTCAGCCTTGGGTGGCAGCAGCAATGCTGGGTAATGGGCATGCCCACAACTGCCATCTTTGCTGGCTGGATCCGAGCTGAAGGGCTCTGCACGGCTCCCAGTGCTACTGGGGTTCAGCTTCCCCATGACTCCATTGAAGGTTGGACCAGAACCAGCGAGCTGAAATTATATCAGAAGACTTTTTGGTTAAACATTAGGAAGGACGTACTGACAGTTAGAGCAGTTCCTTAGTGGAACAGGGTTCCTCGGGAGGTGTGGGCTCTCCAGTTTGGTGTAGCGGTTAAGAGGGTGGACTCTAATTTTGGAGAACCGGATTTGAGTCCCCCCACCTCCACTTGCACCTGCTGGTGTGATTTTGGGTCAGTCATGAGTTCTTTCAGAGCTGTTCTCTCAGGAACGGTCCTTGAAAGAGCTCTCTCAGCCCCACCTTCCTCACAGGGTGTCTGCTGTGGGGAGGAGAAAGAAAAGGAGATTGTAAACCACTCTGAGACTCCTTTGGGTAGTGAAGGGTGGAGTATAAATCCAATCTCCTCCTCCTCCTCCTCCTCTTCTGTTTTTAAGCAATGGCTAGATGGCCATCTGACAGCAATGCTGATTCTGTGAATTTAGGCAGATCATGAGAGGGAGGGCAGGAAGGCTTGCCTCAGTGCTTAGTTCTTGGGGGTCCTTTCTTACATGCCCAGGGAAATGCTGATCACCACCTTGGAGTTGGGAAGCAATTTTTCTTTGGGCCAGTTTTTTGCATGGGACAGAGGTCACTGTGTGTGGGGGGTTGTGTGAGATTGTCCCAATAGATAGTCCACAACAGGTCTTCTTAAGCAGAAAGTCCTTTTTTTATTGGTAGAAAAGATCATGTTGGTCAAACACTTTTCCTGTTAGTAATGCTCAAGCTTGGAATTGCAGTTACAATTATACTTGATATGAAATATGGCCCAACTACCCTCTACCAATCAATAGGGAGAATTCTTGGCGCCCAAATATACTGGCCCAATATTCCCAAGGAAAGCACGGCAAAATGAGTTCTCAGAGAGAAACACTGTTGAAGATTTTTGGGGGGAAAGTTCCCAGAGAAAACTAAGCAAAAGGAATACATAACACCTGTGATTCTGGTAACACATAACAGGAGGCACTTTCGTTCAAGGTCATTAGCTAAGGAAGCTAGAGATAAAAGGGAAAAGAAAGCAAATGAGTAATGAGCATGCGCAAAGCAAAGCAAGCGAGGCGTGCATTCCAAAGGTGGAAGTCAGGTTCCCGATGCTATCTCCTGGGCGGGACCTACAGAGGTTGAATGAAACCTTGGAACATAAAGCATTGTGAATTGAACAGTAAATGTAGTGGCAACTCAGGAAGCATTGCAACATGTAATACAGCAACTTCATTGATCATGTCAAGACAGTCACACAAGCCTATGGCAGTTAGCTTATGGTTAACTGACATTCTGCCCTCCTGCTACAACATCCCCCTCCTTCCCAGGTTTCAAAGGGTATAATTTGTGAAATGCATGGATTTTAGCAGGGGCATGAACATGTGAAGCCTCCACCCATTCATTTTCTTCTGGTCCAAAATGCAACCATTTTATTAAATAGAACAAACGGCCTCTTTTAAGCTTAGATTCCAAGATAGGCTCAATTTCATAGTGTGGCTCATCATTCTTCATCAGAGGAGGAGGAGAGGAGGAGGAGGGTCTCCATTTGTTCAGCCTAAGATCCTTCTTCAGAAGGCTGTAATGGAAAACAGGATGCACAAATTTTAACGATTTAGGAAGTTTCAGTTCAAATGTCACTTTGTTAAGGCACCTGATCACAGGGAACGGACCCACATATTTCCAACCTAGTTTTCTACTAGGCTGTAGATTTTTGATGTTTCTTGTGGATATGTAGACTGAGTCTCCAGGGGAGAGATCCCAGCCTGGGGCTCTCCCTTTGTTGGCATACGTTTTGTATTCAGCTTTGGCTTCCTCTAGGGTCTTAGCAATTAATGGCCAAGAATCCCGCAAGGAGTTCCACCAAGTAGCAAAGTCACTGGACCCCTCCACTGCTGGGCTTAGGTTGGGAGGGGGAACTCCTTCAAAACCTCCAACTGCCATAAAAGGGGATACTCCAGTAGAAGAATGTATGGCATTATTGTAACTATATTCAGCAAATGGCAAAAGATCAACCCAGTCATCTTGTTGAAAATTAGTGTAACATCTCAAATATTGCTCCAAGGTTTGATTAACTCTTTCGGTTTGTCCATCCGTCTCTGGATGGTAGGTGCTGCTTAAGGCAGATTCAATTTCGAGAATCTGCAAAAGCTCCCGCCAGAAGTTGGCAACTAATTGTGAGCTGCAGTTGGAAATTACCTTCTTTGGTATACTATGAAGTTTGATCACATGGTTAACAAAAGCTTTTGCTAAAGTCTTTGCTGTAGGTAATTTCTTAAAGGGAACAAAATGAGCTTGCTTGGAAAAAGTGTCCACCACCACCCACACCACAGTTTTTCTCTTGCTGGGGGGTAAGTCGGTAATAAAGTCCATAGAAATAACCTCCCAGGGTCGGCTGGGAGTTTCTAGCAGTTGCAAAAGTCCTGGGGGCTTCCCACCCCGGGATTTCCCCATTAAACACGTTTGGCAAGAAGAGACATAAGTAGAAACATCTCCTCTCATTCATGGATAGTCACCCCGCTGGTGCTTGTGGGGCATACTGGCACCTCTTCGGTGGTGACTGGTACCTCAGGTTCAGTAGTAGGGATCTCAGCGCCATTGTCATCCATAGCGGGTACAATGAACTGGTCCCAATAAGGATGACTAACAGTCTGTGAGATTGTCCCAATAGATATAGTCCACAACAGGTCTCCGTAAGCAGAAAGTCCTTTATTGGTAGAAAAGATCATGTTGGTCAAACACTTTTCCTGTTAGTAATGCTCAAGCTTGGAATTGCAGTTACAATTATACTTGATATGAAATATGGCCTAACTACCCTCTACCAATCAATAGGGAGAATTCTTGGCGCCCAAATATACTGGCCCAATATTCCCAAGGAAAGCGCGGCAAAATGAGTTCTCAGGGAGAAACACTGTTGAAGTTTTTTTGGGGAAAAGTTCCCAAAGAAAACTAAGCAAAAGGAATACATAACACCTGTGATTCTGGTAACACATAACAGGAGGCACTTTCATTCAAGGTCATTAGCTAAGGAAGCTAGAGATAAAAGGGAAAAGAAAGCAAATGAGTAATGAGCATGCGCAAAGCAAAGCAAAGCTTCTCTTATGTTCTTATGTTCTTTAGTCAAGGATGGTTCCATCTAAGTCTCTTCATTTGGATGATGTCTGAAATAGTAATGGTTGAGCACTGCCCCACCATTGTTGGTTCAGCTCAGAATGTACATGGTTAAAAATGACATACTACCCCTCCCCTGCAAAAATGTTGGGAAACAAATCATCAGGGGTCCGTTGGGGCCAGAGCGAGGCGGAGCGAAGCTCCGCCAGCTCAGGAGAGGCCACTAGGGCAGTCATGGGCTGAATCAGATTCTCTGACCTGATTCAGCCTGCTGCCGAATTGCTGCCGAAATTCAGCGGCAACTTTAAAAGCGACTGGAGGGGAGGGGGTTTGAGGAGAGGCTCCAAACTTGCAGGGTAGCTGCTGGAACCTCTCCCCCAAATACCCACCAAGTTTCAAGAAGATTGGACCAGGGGGTCCAATTCTACGGCCCCCCAAACAGGTTGCCCCCATTCCCTCCATTGTTCTCTATGGTAGAAAAAAAGGTAACATTTTTTCCCACCATAGAGAACAATGGAGGGGATGGGACAGCCTGTTTGGGGGCCCATAGAATTGGACCCCGTGGTCCAATCTTCTTGAAACTTGGTGGGTATTTTGAGGAGAGGTCCCAGCAGCTACCCTTCAAGTTTGGAGCCTCTCCCTCAAATCCCCTTTCCTCCAGCCCCTCATATACCCTATGAGTTTTTGCCATTGATTTCAATGGCCCATAGGGTATAATGGGGCTGAAACTGACATTCCCTTTCTGACACACTTCCGGTGATGTCAGGGGATGTGGCATATGCTAATGAGTTATGCTAATGAGCTCCTGCAGCTCTTTTTCTACGAAAGGACCCCTGCAAATCATTGTATGTTTAAGCTCACTTTGGTTCAACTCAGTTGGGCCCCTGCTAGCCAAAACTTTCCCCCTTCGCCACTTCTCTTTCCCTGAAACTTACTTGGTGGCACTGAAGGGAAGCCATCTTGGTAGAGTGTCCTTACAAGTCAGTCTCAATTGTTCTGGAGAGCGGGGAACACAAAATTAAGGTTGCCAGCACTGCATCCTCACAGGCTGAGAGATTTTGAGGGCAGTGCCTAGGGAAGGCGGAGTTTGGGGAAGGTGTGATGTCATTTCTTGGTGACATCTCTGTTGGGAAGACCATACAGATGCAAGGACATCCCAGCAGCATCCCTATGAGGGCCAGTTTCCTGTCCATTTTTATTCTTGCCACTCAATTTCTTAAATATGGGGAACTGTGGTTGAGGGTGATGGTTTGCCCGCATGGAAGGGAGGACTTGCAAGGTATATCTGATAGAAAGCATGCATGGAAATGGGACACCATCTGAGAACGTTGTAGTGGGTGGTTAGGGCCTTTAGAACATAAGAGAAGCCAATGCTGGATCAGGCCAGTGGCCCATCCAGTCCAACACTCTGTCACACAGTGGCCAAAAACACCAGGTGCCCTCAGGAGGTCCAGCAGTGGGGCCAGGACACTAGAAGCCCTCCCACTGTTGCCCCCCCAATCACCAAGAATACAGAGCATCACTTGCCCAGACTGAGAGTTCCTACCTATACCTTGTGGCTAATAGCCATGGATGGACCTCTTCTCCATATGTTCATCCAATTCCCTCTTGAAGCCGTCCATGCTTGTAGCCGCCACCACCACCTCCCGTGGCAACGAATTCCATGTGTTAATTTGAGACTAGTCCCTCCCAGGAAGTAAAAGAGAGATACCTGACTGATCATGATTCAACTTGTGCAGAGCTTTTTTCTGACACGGTGGTGATTTTACTTGATTGCCCTGACAAAATGAGGACAATCACTAATATGCCACCTTTGTGGTTCACCCGTTCTAAGAAGGTGAGCTTTTGGTCGAAATGAAATGTCAGCCGTGTGCTCTTCAAGCTCTTCTTTATATTATTAAGTGTTTTCTTGGATACATGAGCAAGCCACAAAACTGAAATGCATCTATAAAGCCAGTTTCAATTATATACCTTTTATTGTGTCCATATTAAGCTTCCCTTGCACACGGGGATCGCCAAGGAAAGCCAGCGGCAGATCCATTTAGTTGATTTCGAAGGCTTTTCAATTTGTCTCCTTTAAGCTTGAAAAATCTCTCGCTGGAGCATTCAGCGTCGCTGAAGCCCCTGTGCCCATAATTCTTAATGACGTGTGTGTCTAGCCAGAGTAATTCTCTTCATTCAATTTGCAAGTTTTTGAAGCCAATCCCTTCAGCAATCAGACTGAAGCCGTTTTGTTTATTTTTTTCTCTCCTCCCCATTTGGACATCCACAACTTCGGTCATACGGAATTATCCAGAATCAGCAAGTAAAGCAATCCATGTTAATTAGAGCTTGCTCCTGCTACGGCACTTGGGAAGGAGAGAACTAACTAAGTGATAGATTATCAGTGGGGCTTAAAGAGCTATGACCACACCATTTGAGATACGTTTCTTGTGTTCGTTCGTTCATTCATTCATTCATTCACTCATTCATTCACTCACTCACTCACTCATTCATTCCTTTGAAGAATAAACAGTCTCCCTTTCTGCTCCAAATGGTGGGGTCTAGGGCCTCCCTGTTCGGCCACCCAAGAGGCTCTGTGTCCTTCCTGGACATGTGTGCTCATGTGCCACCAAATTTATTTATTTATTTATTTTTCACATTTCTATCCCGCCCTCCCCGCAATTGGGCTCAGGGCGGCTGACTTGAGGTCACAAAGTCTCAGCTGACTTGAGGTCACCCCAGCAAGGGGTTCTCAAGGCAAGTGAACAGCAGAGGTGGTTTGCCATCAGGCCCGTAGCTACATTGGAGCCTTTGGGGGCCCGCCCCCTGACTTACCACCAAGGCCCCCAACTTCCCACACAGCCCAGCCCCCCCCCCCCCAACTTCCAATTTTTAATTTTATTTATTGCACTCGTCATTGCCACCGGCAAGCCTCATGCCGCCCTCTCTTGCCCGCCACTCTCTCTGGGCAAGGCAAGCCCCATGCCCTTGGCCCTCCAATCCCACACCACTCTCTCTGAACAAGGCAAGCCCCATGCCCTCCGCCCTCCAGTCCCACGCCACTGTTCTTTCTTGTTTTTTGCTGGCCAGCAAGGTGAGCCTTCCTCCAGTCTCACACTGCTGCTGCTCTCTCTTGCCTCTCTTCAGCTGGCAAGTCAAACCCCTTGGGTTGGATTATCCCACGCTGCTGCTCTGCCCTCTCTCTCATCGCTCACTGGCCAGCAAGGCAAGGCCCGACCGCCTTCATCCCTCCAATTCCCAAGCTGGCAAAGCAAGTGCCACACTGCCCAATCCCTCCCTCAGCTTCAGAGTCCATGATTTTGCTTCCATTCCTCTCCCCCCTTTTCCCTGCCTCCCACCTTTGAATGACAAGGATTCCTCTCCCTCCCTTCCCTTTTTTTCTGCAGGGCTCAGCTCTGCCTCCCACCTTTGAATAGTTCAATTATTTAAAGAAGAAGATGAAGAAGAGCAGGAGGAGGAGGAGGAGGAGCCTGGATTTATACCCCGCCCTTCACTCAGAGCGGCTTACAATCTCCTTTCCTTTCCCTTCCCCACAACAGATACCCTGTGAGGTAGGCAGGGCTAAGAGAGCTCTTTCCAGAACTGTTCTTGAAAGAACAGCTCTGACAGAGCTATGGCTTGCCCAAGGTCATCCAGCAGGTGCAAGTGGAGGAGTGGGGAATCAAATCTGGTTCTCCCAGATTAGAGTCCGCACACTTAACCGCTACACCAAATTAGCCAGTGCCAAGTGATCCCAGAGAAATTTAAATGCCCCCCCCCCGACTTAGAAATTCCTGGCTACGGGCCTGTTTGCCATTGCCTTCCTCTGCAGAGTCTTCCTTGGTGGCCTCCCACCCAAGTACCAGCCCTGCTTACCTTCTCAGATCTGACAAGACTGGGCGATACCATACCATTCCACACTCCCCAACTTCTATTATGTGGGACTTACATGTCTAGAAAAGGGGAGGGGTGTTAATGGCACCATTCTCCTCATCCTCTTAATGCTGGGCCTTCTTTGCAGTCAGAGCTGAGAGTCTTCCTCAGACCTGATTTGGTAAGATTCAAGCCTGCAGGACTGGAGAGAACAGCCACAGCCTTCCCCCTGGTCAGAAATCCCCTCTGGTCCCCTTGCTTCATCCAGAGCCCACCCAAGGATTATATGAAAACAAATCACACGCCTTGCTCTGCTCCACAGCCTCTAGGGTGACCAGAGCTCCTGGAATTTTGTCCCCATGATCTCCTTGTTTTGAGAGGCTTGTCAATACCTGCCCCTCTCGATCTTAATACCCTCCCCCCCATCACAGCTTCTGGATCAGTGGGACATGCCTCCAACAGAGCACTGACAGAACTAGGGCCTGCCGAATGTAGTTTCCCATTTCCAGTACTTAGTAGCCTTGGCAACAGCAGCTGGCCCTCCTGCCAGGCCACGCTTGCTGAGGTGTACCTCTCCTACTGCGATGATGGTGATAGGGCTGCTCAGGCAAACAAGGCTACAGCAGTTCTGGCTTGGGTCAAATTCGGGTTAGTTTGCTGCTGCCTTCTCGATCTCCAGTTCCCATGTTGTTCTGTGAGGATGCAAATGAGCCGATGTGGAGCACGAGCATAAAGGTGTCTGCCACATGGGTTCTCCTTTTCTGAAGAGCATCTGTATCTAAGCCAAAAACCACCGATCAGAGAAAGGAAACAGCATTCTGCTAGATGGATCATGGGCCTGACTTAGGATAAGCCTGCTTGCATAGATCATGGGTCACAGATGCTTCAGTTGGCCTTGTTTCAGGTCTTTTCCTTGTTCTCTATAACGCTTTTCCCAGGCAGCCTGCTTCTTCCCACCAAATCTGTGCTCTTTCCCATTTCTTTCTGCTTTCCAATTGTACCCCCTTTCACACAACTGGTAAATCATTTGAACTGATGAAGTTAGATTCTTGGAGAAGCAGATTGGCCCTTTAACTAAGTAACCTGTGGATAGATCCTCATTGCTAGGAAACAGGACAGTGCTTTGAACATACCTTACATGGCTCAGTGGAAGAGCATCTGCTTTGCATGCAGAGGGACCCAGGTTCAATCCCTGGCATCTCCAGTTGAAAGGACCAGGTAGTAGGTGATGATAAAGACCTCTGCTGAGATCCTGGACAGGCACTGCCAGTCTGAGTAGACAGTACTGGCTTTGATGGACCAAGGGTCTGACTCAGTATTAAGCAGCGTCATATGGCCTCATTTGGAATTCTGTATACAGTTCTGGTCACTGCAGCTCAAAAAAATATAGTATAATTATTTATGGATTAAGAAATCAATTAAGAAATCAATTAAAATGACCATAAACTCAACAAAGAAGTCATATAATTAGAGATGGACTTTTGAGAATATGGTTTGCATGTTGGAACTTATTGAGCCCCATAAATTCTCTGCTTATGTCCCCAGTAGAAGCTTACCGTAATAGGAACATGAGAAATAAAAGCAATTTCTTAACATACTTTAATATGGTAAATGCTCAGGGGAAACTCTAGTCTTGGAAAGATATCAGAGATGGAGGATATATTAAAATTTAAATTTCCCATGGAAATGAAGGATATGCTGTTAGGAATACTAGCTAACAAACTACCAAAAGTTTTTGAAGAGATATTTGAATATATGGTGAAAGCGGTTAGAATTATTTATGCAGCAAAATGAAAATCAGACGTCTCTCCAAGCTTAGAAGAATGGGAAAATAAACTTGCTGACTATGCAGTAATGGCAAAATGAACAACTCACTTGAGTAATAGATCAATTTTGAAATTTGAGGAGAGATGGAGTGTTTATTATGCAAGCAGGAGACAAAGTTAGAATGAGAAACAGTATAAAAATTAGCATGAGAAACAGTACACAAGTTGTATACAGATGTATTGTAATGGACATGAAGGTACTATAAGACAAAGCTGAATGAGAATAAGTTTTGAATATAAATGTATAAGGAATGGATTTTCCTTAAACTTTGTTATATTAAAAATTATAGTAAGTATAAATTATGAAATATGCAATATAGAATATGTGGTAATGATTAAATTAATAGTATAGTTGCAAAACAGGTTAATTATACAAATTTGAAATTTAAAATGTCTGAACGAAGGATCACTGTACTTTATGGGAAATGTCTCAGAGATTATGATGAAGGACATGTTGGGGAGAAATAATTCTTGTTTCTTGTTTGATATAGATTGTTATACATTGCAGAATACATAAGGTTTGCTCCAAGTGGTAGTGTGTTGTAGTGTGATTACAGTCATGGGCCTGGGGTCTGGGAGACGCAGGTTTGAGTGCCCCCCTGCCACGGAAACTTGCTGGGTGACCTTGGGCCAGTCACATACCCTCAGCCTAAGCTACCTCACAGGGCTGTTGTCAGGATGAAGTGGAGGAGAGGGAAATGTTTTGAACCACTTTGGATGCCTACTGGAGGGAAGGGTAGAAATTAAGTGAAATAATAAATAAATAAAAATATATAATATCAAAAATTTAAAAACCTGGTGACAGCACATGAGCCGTTATGTCACTTCCAGTGAAAACCCAGAAGTGAAGGCAAATAGGGATGGGCACAAACTGGCTGATGAACTAAAGTTCATCACAAATTTTGGGTGGTTTGTATAGCAATGTTTGTGAACTGAAGAACTGCCTTGAACTTTCATGAATTTTGATGCAGCTCACGGCAGTTTGTGCGGAGCAGAAAGCTGAGTGGCAAGGACCTCTCTGCTGTTCAGCTGTTTGATTTAAATGGCTGGGAGGCATTTAAACCAGTGCTTTCTGCTCCCTGTGAAAAAATGCGGGGAACAGAAAGCAGGGGTTTAAACTTTAAATGGCTCATGAACCAATATGAATCAGGTTGATTCACAACCCAACCTCCCAGTTTGTACAGGTTCGTGGTTCAGCCATGAACCTCAAACCAAGCCACAAAAATGTGGTTCGTGCCTATCCCTAATGGAGAGTTATCTCTAGGAATTGTCAGCAACTCTATGATCTTATAGAGTTTCTGACAATCCTTGAGCTATCCTGTCACTTCCAGGTTTTCACTGGGAATGACGTAATGGCACATGTGACATCACAACCCACCCATGTCCCTGCCCCCCAAACCTCCAGCCGGTTGCCTGGCCTGACAAGTTTAGAACTGATCTCTGAAGATCTGATGTAATTCTAGGAGAACTCCAGGCCTTACCTGAAGGTTGGGAAGCCTAGTCTACAGTTTGGCTGTCATGTCTACTGGGACTGACATGAGTCACCATTGTGCCATGCAAAGTAGAACTTTTAAAAACATTTCATTATCCAGGAAGTCTCATCTCTGCTAGTAGCAGAATTCATCGAGAGGGCAACTGAGCAAGGAAGCAGGCCTGTGTGGCTTCCTTTGTGGTCAGAAACAGACACATAATCAAGGACGGAAAAGAAAATGCTTCTGAGATTTGTAAGCAGCAGCAGGAGACCCAACAAGGTCTCTGACTCGCCGAGATGATGGCCTACATCCTGAGCTTGGCTGATTCATAACGAGGTGCTTCACAATCCATTGCAGCCAACCCCACTCCAGCAATGAATCAACTCCATCTCAGTCACTGCCACCCACTGGGTCCGAGCCACAGCTTCTCTTCTTGGTATCTGTAAAAGTAAAACAAATCTCCAGCCAAACAAAATACCGTAACGACACATTTATTAAGAAAAGCAGCAACCCAAATATGGGCCATTGAATAGGGTTGCCAGCTCCACGCTGGGAAACTCTCGGAGATTTGGAGGTAGAGCCTGAAGAGGACAGGGACTTCAGTGGGGTACAATGCCCTAGAGTCTACCCTCCAAAGCATCCCTTTTCTACAGGGGAGCTGAGCTCTATAGAGTGGAGATGAGCTGTAATTCAGGGAGATCCCCAGGCCCTGCCTGGAGGCTGGCATCCCTAGCACTGACTGTTGGACTAAGCCTCAAAATATTTTAGGGTTGCCAAATGGCAATCATCTGATTCCCTGTCAGTGTGGTGTAGTGGTTACAGGGTGGGAGAAAGAGCTGGGAGATCAGAATTCAAATGACAACTCTGCTATGATATTTGTGCCGGGTGACCCTGGGCAAATTGTTCTCTCTTCCAGGGAGACAGACCTTGCAGGGTTGCTATCAGGTTAACATAGAGGAGAGGCGAATGAAGTGTGCTGTTCTGAGCTCCCTTATGAAGGGCAGGTTAATAACGTACTAGACAGAGAGATGGCAGACAGACAGATACTACAAATCCTGTTGTTGTTGAATCGCACATGGGAACATTCAGTCGCACATGGGAACAGTCAGATTTTAGGGGAAATGAAGTTCTCTGAGCCTGATGAAGTTGCCTTATCTTGAGTCAGCCCGTTGGTCTCATGAAGTCATAAGAAAATTAAGAGAAGCCATGTTGGATCAGGCCAGTGGCCCCTCCTGTCCAACACTCTTGTGTCACACAGTGGCCAAAAACACCAGGTGCCATCAGGATGTCCACCAGTGGGGCCAGAACTCCAGAAGCCCTCCCACTGTTGCCCCCAAGCACCAAGAATACAGAACATCACTGCCCCAGATAAAGCGCCTATAGTTTTCTATCTATACCTTGTGGCTAATGGCCACTGATGGACCTCTGCTCCATATGCTTGTAGCTGCCGCCACTTCCTGTGGCAGTGAATTCCACATGTTAATTACTCTTTGGGTGAAGAAGTACATCCTGTTATACGTCCTAAGCTTACTGCTCATCAATTTAATTGAGTGCCCACAAGTCTTGTATTGTGAGAAAGGGAGAAAAGTACTTCTTTCTCTACCTTCTCTGTCCTTCTCTATAATAGTCGATATCAGTATCATCTACTGTGATTGGCAGTGTGTTTCTTGAGTCTTGGGTAGGAGCCTTTCATATGCACTACCTGATTTTTCTAATGCCGGGCACGGAACCTGGGACCTTCTGCAGGGAATTAGATACTCTGCCATTGAGACCTGCTCTCCAAAAGAAAAGAGAGATGCAGCCCTTCATAACGAAGGAAGAGAGCCAGCCTTGTCTAGTAGTTACAGAGTCAGATTAGGATCTGGGAGACCCAGGCTCAAATTCCCACTCTGCCACGAAGCTTTACTGGGTGACCTACCTCACAAGGTTGATGGAAGGGGTGAAAAATGTAAACCACCTTGAGCTCCTTGGTGGAAAGTCAGGCTAAAATATGAACCACATACAATCCCAAAGAAGGGCAATGCCAAGGAATGTTCAAACTATTGCACAATTGCACTCATTTCACACGCTAGCAAGGTCACGCTCAAGATCCTACAAGCTAGGCTTCAGCAGTACGTGGATAGAGAACTGCCAGAAGTACAGGCTTGGTTTCGAAGAGGTAGAGGAACTAGCAATCAAATTGCCAACATTCGTTGGATTGTGGAGAAAGCAAGAGAGTATCAGAAAAAAACGTCTACTTCTGCTTCATTGACTATGCTAAAGCCTTTGATTGTGTGGATCACAACAAACTATGGCAAGTCCTTAAAGAGATGGGAGTACCAGACCACCTCACATGTCTCTTGTGAAACCTGTATAAGAGTCAAGAAGCGACAGTTAGAACCGGATATGGAACAACTGATTGGTTTAGCACAGGAAAAGGAATACAACAAGGATGTATATTGTCACCTTGCTTATTTAATTCATATGCAGAGTACATCATGCAAAATGCCGGCCTGGATGAATCACAAGCCGGAATTAAGATTGCTAGGAAAAACATCAATAACCTCAAATATGCAGATGATACCACTCTAATGGCAGAAAGTGAAGAGGACCTCAAGAGGCTCTTACTCAGAGTAAAAGAGGAGAGTGCAAAAGTTGGCTTGAAACTCAACATCAAAAAAACTAAGATTGTGGCATTCGGCCCCAGCACTCCTTGGCAAATAGACGGGAAGCAGTGACAGACTTCATCTTCCTGGGATCCAAGATCACTGCAGATGGTGACTGCAGCCATGAAATTAGAAGACGCCTGCTCCTTGGAAGAAAAGTGGTGGCAAACCTAGACAGTATAACAAAAAGTAGAGACATCACCCTGCCAACAAAAATCTGAATGGTCAAAGCCATGGTGTTCCCAGTAGTGATGTATGACTGTGAGAGTTGGACTATAAGGAAGGCTGAGCGCAAAAGAATAAATTCTCTGTGGTGCTGGAGAAGACTCTTGAGAGTCCCTTGGACTGCAAGGAGATCAAATCAGTCAATCCTAAAAGAAATTAACCTTGACTGTTCCCTGGAAGGCCAGATACTGAAGCTAAAGCTCAAATACTTTGGCCACCAAATGAAAAGGGAGCACTCACTGGAGAAGACGCTGATGCTGGGAAAGACTGAAGGTCAAAGAAGAAGGGGACAGCAAAGGATAAGATGGTTAGACAGTGTTATCGATGCAACAAATATGAAATTAAGCAAACTCTGGAACACAACAGAAGACAGGAGGGCCTGGTGTGATGTGGTCCATGGGGTCGCAAAGAATCAGACTCAACTGTGTGACTGAGCAACAACAACAACAAAAACAGTGCCTGAGCCATCCTCACATGGGCATTAAGAGGAATTGGCATAAAGCCCTGTTGCTCACCTGAGCATCTCTAAGGGAATGCTGTCCAGTCCTAGTGGGTCCCACATGGAAGGGTCAGGGGGTCAGGAAGCTAGAGACAGCATGAATCACCCATCTGCTTACCTTCTCAGATCTGATGAGACTGGGCCATCCTGGGCCATCCAGGTCAGGGCGGCCATTGATGATGGCTTTAAATATATGAATCAAAAAATAGAACCTGAGTTTTCAGAAGCAGTATATCTCTAAATGCCAGCTACTGTGGGGAGCAACAACTGGAGGAGGTTTGGCTTCTGTGCCTCTGCTTGCAGGCCTTACAGAGCCTCTGTTTGCAGACTTCTTGGGTGGATAGGGTTGCCAGGTCCCAACCCTTTGGCAGTGAGGAACTTCTGGCTCCTCTCCGGGATCTTCAAGCATGCACGCTATGCACACATGCTGAAATAACGTCACCCAGAAGTGACATCATCACATTAGGTATGTCATGGGGGAATGCCCTAGTATTCGGCAAAAAAACTCTATGGTCACCATAGAGGCTTTTGTCGAATGCTAGAGTGCCCCCCTGACATGCCCAGCATGATGACATCACTTCTGGATGATGTCACTGCACTGGGCACATTGGGTGCAGTGGACCTCTTCAGGGGCGGGGTTCCCCTGCCGACCAGCTGGCCAGCGGGCAAATCAGGGGGCCCAAAATTGGGGGAGCTCTTGCCCCCATCAGGGGGGTGGTAACCTTATGGGTGGATGCTATGGGAAACAGGATGCTGGACTAGATGGACAGGTGGTCTGATCCAGTGCGGCTACTATGCTTATGTCTGAGCCACACCAGTGAAAACTGACAGTCCCCTAAATGGGAGCATCAGCATTCATTTGTGTTATGTCTAAAAAGTGGGGGATGGGCAATATTGCTTCATTTATAATCCTGAACAGAGTTTTGCCCTTTCAAGACTGTTGAAGTCAATGGGCTTATAACGGTACATGTCTGCTAAGGATGGTTCTCTTAGGACTTCACAAAATTCCACGGGGATTGTCAGCATACATACAGAATAATCAACATTATAAAAATGTTGGGTGTGTGTGTGTGTGTGTGTGTTTATAGTGCTTTTAAACTGCACGAAGCAGCCCATCATTTTTCAGCTCTGTTTTTCCTGGTGCAGACATGTCTGAAATATAATGAGGGTTGGGATTTGTCTGCCCTGATTTAATTACTACAATCCAAATAACTCTGTCAATCAATTTCCCCCCCTCTCCTTGTGACTACTGACAGGGTGAAAAATGCCTTCATTACCAGAACGGATTGTTAGTAGATGTGAAGTTGGGAAGAAGATGATGAAGATGAGTCGTTGGCGCTGGCGGAGAATTGACCTGTCAGTGTCACTAAAGTGAACTCCTTCCCACCCTGTAATTCCCAGCGGGGTGCAAATCATTGGCTTGCTCAGCAGCAAAAAGGTCCGGATCTGTCTGCAGGGCCGCGGTCTGAAATTTACACATGTGCAGTCAAGAGTAATTTGATGGATAACTAAACAATTATTACTAGCGAGCACTGATTCATCTGGCATTTTCACAAAAAGAAGCAACTTTTAAGGGACCGTATTTAACTTGTCCTTTGGAGGTGTCGCAGGTTGAATAATGTCCCGTTTTTGTCCGCTGCCCTTTCTGCGTCTGAATCAAAAGGGCTGCTTTCAGCAGCTACCACCAACTCAACGAGCTTTATTAGTGATGGAGCTAACAACCCTTCCTCATCATCCCCAAATGCCAAAGGACAAATGTGAGTCATTCGGCATTAACTTTTGATTGTTTCTTTTAATCAGTTGTTCCCCCTTACTATCCAACGCTAGCAAGAAGAGGCCGGGGAAATGGATCTTAGTTGAAAGCTCTAAGCGGCTTAATGATGAATTTTCTGCTATCGCTTCCATCATTCCAAGCAAATTATGCCCTTAATTGCAAAAGGTAATTTTGTTGCAGTGACTAATTAATCTTTTTTTTGGGGGGGGGGGAGGAAGAAATAATATTGACAATAAACAAGCTTTATGTATCTGGAAGAAACCCATAAGAGCTCTCTGTGCAGAGAGAACTAAGCAAAAGAAAAGGACTTTAGAGGTCTTTAAAAAGTTTCACAACCACAATAGAGAAGTAATAATTTGGTCAGAAGTTGCTAGAAGGAAAATATTGCATTCAGTATACATGGCGATGGCAATACAGCAATAAATGGTGATGGCAATACAGCAATAAATGCAGCAAATGAAATCCACTGGAGGGGACCCACTGTCAACTCCAAAGCAGAGTTACACCTTCCTAAACCCAGTGACTTCCATTGACTTTGAAGAGTATACATCTGCCTGGGACTGCACTGTCAGTCTCCATCCAGCCTACCTCGCAGGGCTGTTGAGCAGGGCTGTAGCTACAGTGGGGCATTTTGGGGCCTGGCCTTCTGACTTCCATGCAGCCCTCACCCCCACGGCTCTCTGGGCCACCTGGAGGACTCCCCATTGCCACACCTTCCTCAAACATGGCTTGCTTCCCCACATAGGTAAGAAGAGTGCGAACACCGCAAAAGTGAGTTTTTAAAATTTTGTTTTTATTTTATGATGTCAGTGCTCCCTGACTTATTTAAAGCCCCCCCCCCCCCAATACAAAATCCTGGCTATGGCCCTGCTGTTGAGAGCTAAAATATAACTCCAGTTTACCAAATTTACTCCTCATGGTGCTGCCCCTGAATGGCTAACCCCCTGCTGAAGGCAGCTCTGCCTGACATCAAACAAAGCCTGTGCCTTTTCCACCATAGCTCCCACCCTAGAGGATAGGTTGCCTGCACCAGGTGAGTGGAAAATCATTTTGAGAGGTTTTGTGATGGCACTCAAGGTCATTTTATTAGCTAGGGTTTTAGCATGGTGTAGGCATTTGCCTTGACATTGGTGCCCAAAGGTAGCGTAATCTCATCAGATCTCGGAAGTGAAGCAGGGTCATAAAAACATAAGAGAAGCCTTGCTGGATGAGGCCCATGGCCCATCCAATCCAACACTCTGTGTCACACAGTGGCCAAAACCCAGGTGCCATCAGGAGGTCCACCAAGAGGGTGAGAACTCCAGAAGCTCTCCCACTGTCAGCCCCCAAGCACCAAGAATACAGAGCATAATTGCTCCATCTATGAGGACAGTTTGGCGTAGTGGTTAAGAGTGACAAACTCTAATCTGGAGAACCGGGTTTGATCCCCCACTCCTCCATATGTAGCCAGCTGGGTGACCTTGGGTCAGTCACAGTTCTCTCAGAGCTGTTCTCTCAGAGCTCTCTCAGTCCCACCAGCCTCACAGGGTATCTGTTGTGGGGAAAAGAAGAGAAGGAAATTGTAAGCTGCTCTGAGACTCCAAGTTAAGAGTGGGGTATAAATTCAACTCTCGTCTTCGTCTTCTTCGTCTTCCTCCTCCTCTTTTCTTCTTTCTCCTGCTGCTGCTCCATATTTTTATCCAATCCCCTCTTGAAGCTGTCTATGCTTGTTGCTGCCACCACTTCTTGGGGCAGTGAATTCCACTTGATTCCTCTTGTGGCCAGTTTAGTGTAGTGGTTAAGTGTGTGGACTTTAATCTGGGAGAAATGGGTGTGATTCTCCACTCCTCCACATGTAGCTGCTGGGTGACCTTAGGTCGGTCACAGTTTTCTCAGAGCAGTTCTCAAAGAGCTCTCTCAGCCCCAGCTATTTATTTTATTTATTAGATTTATTAATCGCTTAATCCCCACAATTGTGAGTCTCAAGGAGATGTACAAAATTTTAAAACCATAAAATCATATCTAACATATTATACAATAATTAAAAGCAAGTGGCAATTTTTTTTGCAGTTCCCTCCCATATCTGGTCTGTGTGTGCTTTGGATGCACAGGGAGGGAGTAAGCTCCACAAGGAATAGGGATCCAGGTAGGGTGCCAGCCATGATGTTGACCATCATTCTCCTCAATGAAATGCCTGGTGGAACATCTCTGCTTTACAGACCCTGTGGAATTGTATAAGATTCCGCAGGTCCCTGATGTTATTTGGCAGAGTTCCACCAGGTCGGGGCCAGAGCTGAAAAGGGTGTCTGTTGTGGGGAGAGGAAGGGAAGGAGATTGTAAGCCGCTCTGAGATTCCGAGTGAAGGGCGCGGTATAACTCCAATCTCCTCTTATCTGTTCTAAGTTTACTGCTCATCAATTTCATTGAGCGCCCGTGAGTTCTTGTATTGTGCGAAAGGGAGAAAAAGGACTCCTTTCTCTACCTTCTCTATCCCATGCATAATTTTGTAAACATCCATCATGTCACCTCTCAATTTTTGTTTCTCCAAGCTAAAGAGCCCTAACCTCTTTAACCTTTCTTCATTGGGAAGGTGTTCCATCCCCTTATTATTTATTTATTTATTCATCCATCATTGGATTCCTATCTTGCCCTCCCCACAAGCGGGCTCGGGGCGGGTCACAACCAGTGCTCCCGCTAAGCTGTGGAGTCTTGTGAGCAAAAACTCTACTTTGTGAGCTACTGGCATCAAAGTTGTGAGTGAGTGATTGGGCCACTGCCTACATTCGTTTGCTCTGGAGCCATCCTTCCTGAGCTAAGACAACAATGTGTGAGCTGGAGGCTAAAACACTGTGAGCTAGCTCACACTAACTCAGCTTAGAGGGAACACTGGTCACAACAGTGATGATACGATGTAAGAAAAAATACAATTCACACAGAGTTAAAATTTCTAAAACCAACAGAACAATCAATTCAATTTCCGGCGCCACAAATGGAAATCATTTTAGTTGCCCTATTCTGCACTTTCCCCAATACTATACTATTTCTTTTTTAGGTGTGGTGACCAGAACTGTACACTCACAGGGCGTCTGTTGTGGGGAGAGGAAGGGAAGGAGAGGATTAGCTGCTCTGAGACTCCGAATGAAAAGCAGGGAATAAATCCATTCTCCTCTCTTCTTCATCTTTGTGGATTGATTAAGCCAAAGCATAGGTAGGGATGATAACCTCCAGGTGGGACCTAAATAAGAACATCAGAGAAGCCAATGTTGGATCAGGCCAGTGGCCCATCCAGTCCAACACTCTGTTACACAGTGGCCAAAAACACCAGGTGCCCTCAAAAGGTCCAGCAGTGGGGGAAGGAAACTAGAAGCCTTCCCACTGTTGCCCCCCCCCCCAAGCACCAAGAATACAGAGCATCACTTGCCCCAGACTGAGAGTTCCTATCTATACTTTGTGGCTAATAGCCACTGATGGACCTCTGCTCCATGTGTTTATCTAATTCCCTCTTGAAGCTGTCCATGCTTGTAGCCGCTGCCACCTCTTGTGGCAGTGAATTCCACATGTTAATCACTCTTTGGGTGAAGAAGGGCTTCCTTTTATCTGTTCTAACCCGACTGCTCAGCAATTTCATGGCATGCCCACAAGTTCTTGTACTGTGAGAAAGGGAGAAAAGTACTTCTTTCTCTACCTGCTCTATCCTATGCAGAATCTTATAAACCTCGATCATGTCACCCCTCAGTTATCATTTCACCAAGCTAAAGAGCCCCAAACACTTCAACCTTTCTTCATAGGGAAAGTGTTCCAACCCTTTTATCATTCTAGTTGCCCTTTTCTGCACTTTTTCCGATGCTATAAGAATTACAGCTCATCTCCAGACTACAGAGATCAGATCCTCTGCAGAAAATGGATGCTTTGGAGGATAAACTCTCTGGCATTGTACCCCACTGAGGTACCCCTCCCTAGGCTCCATCCCCAAATCTCCAGGAGTTTCCCAACCTGGATCTCGCAACTCTACCTCACCATCTCTTGCCGGTGGCCAGGGGGGACTTGGCAACTCTTGGTAAGGGTCATCCTCACAAGGAGTGGCAGCTGACGGCAATTTCAGCCAGCTGATTCCTCTTCCTAAATCCTCATTAGGAGTTCCACTCTCACGCACGGTTGACTGGGAAGATTCGCTCTGACATGAATCTGAGATAGATGTACTTTGAAATACCTGAGTTACCACAACTCTGACATCTCCTTGTCAATATCCATATACAGCAAATTACCAGCATCAGGCTACCCTGTTTGACATCCTAATTCTTCTTAACAGTTCTGGAGGACTCGCCATGGGAGCGAGAGAGAGTGGGAGAAGCCCACAGAAGCAGCCTCCGCTAGCTGGAACCGAGCTTGCAAAATAAGTTCTTTTTCAAGTTTGTCTGACATATTAAGATGGAGGAGGAATGGCCGGTGTCTGTATTCAAGGAGAGCAACTCTATTTAAGAGCAAAATAAAAGAGAAATCAAGTGGCGCCTCTAAGAATAGCCCAGTTTATTCAAGCTTAAGGGTTTGTGATTGCATCTGAAGGAGTGCCATCTGAGTCACGAAAGGTTATGCTGGAAGAAACTTGGTTGGTCTTAAAAGTGCCACTAGATTTCTGTTTTACTTAGCTATGCCAGTTTGGTGTAGTGGTTAAGAGTGGCTGACTCTGATCTGGAGAACCGGGTTTGATTCCCCAGTCCTCCACATGCAGCCAGCAGGGTGACCTTGGGCCAATCACAGTTCTCTCAGCCCCACCTAAAACTTTGTTTAAGAGCAAAATAAAAGAGAAATCAAGTGGCACCTCTAAGAATACCTCAGTTTATTGAAGCATAACGGGTTGTCACAGTTCTCTCAGAGCTCTCTCAGCCCCACCTACCTCACAAGGCATCTGTTGTGGGGAGAGGAAGGGAAAGGTGATTGTAAGCTGCTCTGAGACTCCGAGTGAAGGGCAGGGTATAAATCCAAATCTCCTCCTCCTCCAGATGAACATAGCTGATCTTTGAGATTAAGAAGAATATGAAGAGCCCTGCTGGGGACCAATGGTCCTTCTAGTCCAGCATCTAGTCCAGCATCCAGTTCCACATAGGGGCCAAGTTGCCCTTGGAGGGCCAACAAACAAGGTATAGACGCCAAGGCCTCCCTCAGATGCTGCTTCCTAGCACTGGTCTTGAGTGCGGGACTGGCATCTGGAAGATCCAGTTTCGAATCCCCACTCCCCCATCTAAGCTTGCTGGATGACTTTGGGCCAGTCACTCAGTTTAACCTACCTCACAAGATTGTTGCGAGCCTAAAATGGAGATGAGGCGAACAGAGCAAGCTTTGGGTCCTCTTTGGGGAGAAAGGTACGGTATAAATGAAATAAACAAGTATTCAGAGTTTTACTGCCCCCTGAATATGGCTGTTCCCCTTAGCCACCAGAGCTAGGAGCCATTGATGGACCTTTCCTCCATGAATCTGCCTAATCTCCTTTTAAAGCCCCCATGTGCTACTGACCATCGTGACATCCATGGGTGGAAAACTCCACAGTGTTTTTCATACCCTGATCCATTTCTGATCTGTTTCATTTTTTGCAGCAACCCAAACAATGTTTTTATGAGGAAGCACAGAAAGTTCATTTGCAAACTATATTTTTTTTGGTAGCATGAAAGGAGGTTTTCAGCGGAGGCCAAAGTGTTCAGTGCCCTCCTCCTGATGTTTATGAATTTCACAGTGCTTGGTATTTCAGACATGCTGTAACTCAGTTTGACCTCAGTGATGCCATCATGAAGCCAAATCTAATTGGCTGCTATTTAGTCACAGAGAGAGAGAGAGAGAGAGAGAGAGAGAGAGAGATTCTGCATCTGGCATTCGCTCCTCATTTTCTCAACACTGAAGGAAACGTGCAGCTCAAAACCACATTTAAATACTCCAGGGTAATGCTGTAGTGACTGTGAAGTCACCCCTGAATAAATCTATGCAGAAGGTACCATAAAACCTGATGATTAAAGAAGAAGAAGAAGAGATTGGATTTATACCCCGCCCTTCACGCAGAGTCTCTGAGTGGCTAACATATTCCTTTCCCTTCCCCTCCCTACAATAGACAGACACCCTGTGAGGCAGGTGGGGCTGAGAGAGCTCTTTCCAGAACTGCCCTTGAGAGAACAGCTCTGACCAGAACTATGGTTTGCCCAAGGTCATCCAGCAGCTGCACGTGGAGGAGTGGGGAATTAAACCCGGTTCTCCCAGATTAGAGTCCGTGCTCCTAACCACTACACCCAAGAAAGTGAAAGTGGCATACAATGCAGAGGGGCATTTCGGTTCCAAGATGGGTTTGGTAAAACAATGGAGGGAAAAGCCAAAGCAGAACTGCAGAGAGAGAGAGAGAGAGAGAGAGAGAATGAATGAATGAATGAATGAATGAATGAATGAATAACTGGCCCAAAGTCACCCACTGAGTTGCACAGTGAGGAGAGATTCTCCTAGCCTACTCCAATACTCGAACAAGTATACTATAACATTACTATTCTGAGGAAGAGAAAATGGATTTTAAAAAGAGAGAAAATGCTACCAGTGAGTGCAGGGCTGAAAAGAACGTCCATCATCGCCTGAGGACTTATTTATTGCTTTACAACAGTTGACCTGATAGCCTTAACTTGTTATTGGGCTTTTCACTTTGCATAACTTAAACACCATCATGTTACATGCTAATTTGCTGTTAAGTCCCTGTCTATAAGTTTAGAACCTCATCTACCATTCCAGTGTATTTGAGAAAGTGTACCTGGCACACAAAAACTTGTACCTTGAATAAACCTTTGTTGGTCTTAAAGGCGCCACTGGACTCTAAATTTGTTCTACTGCTTCAGACGGATGGCAGATCCCTATAAGCTGTGGAGTCCTGTAAGCAAAAATTCTACTTTGTGAGTTACTGGCATTAAAGTTGTGAGCAATCAATTTGGCAGCTGCATAAATCGGTTTGCTCTGGAGCCATCCTTCCTGAGCTAAGACAAAAAGGTGTGAGCCGCAGGCTAAAAAACTGTGAGCTATCTCACACTAACTCGGCTTAGAGGGAACACTGGCAGTGGATTTAGAAGAGTGTAACTGTGCTTTGAATTTCGCTATAAATGTATAGTAAGGGAAATGCAAATGTTTTGTCCCTTGAGACTAAACGGGGAGGCCCACTCCATCATGCTTAAACCACCCCCCCCCCCCCAAAAAAAAACATGCATGCACTCAGCTCAGCTTGCCTTTGTGTTTCTGGAATCAATAATAAAGTTGGCACCACTATCTAACAGTAAAAAATGCACATGTGAAACAGAAACATTACATATGGGCAACCCTTCAGAGATCTCCAAACAGGATATGTGTTACAGGAAGTTCTCTAGTAATGGGAATGCTAAATTGCACTCTATATACAAAGCTAGCCATCTGAAACAGGCATGATGATGAAGAAGAAGACAAAAAAAAAAGAGATGAAGATGAAGAAGATGACAAAGAAGAAAATAACAAAGAAGAAGATGACGACTAAGAAGAACCACAACTGCTGTTTCCACGAGGTTGTCTGCCCAGGGTTCTATGCAGTTGGAAAAATGGTTTCCCCCCCGCCCCTGCTTCCCCATAGCATCATGGTGTAATTGTGCACCTCCCAGGGTTTTCTCTTCCTTTTTGCCCAACTTTCTCAAACCTGCCTTGCTCTGAAGTTTTGGAAAAGATTGCTGTAAAGCCTGAATGGCTGCAGAGTGGGTTGGGGAAATTCAGAGCTTCTGGCCCCCATGGCAACAAGTTCCCCTGTTCCTGTCCCCACAGCAACCATTGTCTCCCCCTGCCACTGTTTTTTTTTAAAAAAGAAATTAGTACTAGAATATTATTGTATTGATAACCTAATAGATGTAACAATAGATGTAACAAGTTCTGTGAATTCTCAGCTTTCATCTAAAAATAAATAACTCTCTCGACCCTTTCCTTGTGGAGATATAAGGGGAAAGGTTGAAGCGCTTGGGGCTCTATAAGCTTGGAGAAACAACTGCTGAGGAGTGACATGACAGAGGTTTACAAAATTATGCATGGGATACAGCAGGTAGGGAAAGAGGTATTTTTCTCCCTTTCTCACAATACAAGAACTTGTGGGCATTTGATGAAATTGCTGAGCAGTCGGGTTAGAACAGATAAAAGGAAGTACTTCTTCACCCAAAGAGTGATTAACACATGGAATTCACTGCCACAGGAGGTGGTGGCGGCTACAAGCATGGATGGCTTCAAGAGAGAATTGGATAAACATATGGAGCAGAGGTCCATCAGTGGCTATTAGCCACAAGGTATAGATAGAAACTCTCAGTCTGGGGCAAGGGATGCTCTGTATTCTTGGTGCTTGGGGGGTGGGGGGCAACAGTGGGAGGGCTTCTAGTGTCCTGCTTCCACTGCTGGAGCTCCTGAGGGCACCTGATGTTTTTGGCCACTGTGTGACACAGAGTGTTGAACTGGATGGGCCACTGGCCTGATCCAGCATTGGCTTCTCTTATGTTCTTATGAAAATCACATCTTCATAACAGAATGGGCTAGAGACTTACTTTAAAAAAATGACAGCTGGGAATCACAGAACCTGTTATACCTATTGTTATTCTAATGTCAATTTAAAAAATTTAAAGTCCTGGTGGCCCAAAGGAGGGGGTGGCGGCCAGTGATGGAGAACTGAAGCACAGGAGCTGCAGGGAAACTTGCCCCATGGGAACCCTGTTGCCACTGTGTTTTATCTGCAGTTGCATGAGCAATGTGGAAATCATACAAGCCCCCCCTGTGTGGAAACCACCACCATCAAGGAACCAGCCTGCTTGGAATCAGCTGTTATCAGTCCTGGAAACTTTTAGCCTTGATCCCTAAAGACTGGAGTTCAAATTCAGCGAGAAAGGGAGATCTATCTACACCTCATCAGTGTTCCCTCTAAGCTGAACTTGTGTGAGCTAGCTCAGTTTTTTAGCCTCCAGCTCACACATTTTTGTCTTAGTTCAGGAAGTCTCAAGACTTCCTGAACTCCAGAGCAAACTAATTTATGAAGCAGCCAATCGCTCGCTCACAACTTTAATGCCAGTAGCTCACAAAGAAGAATTTTTGCTCACAGGACTCCACAGCTTAGAGGGAGCATTGCACCTGATCACAAATATTATCACCCTCCTTACTGAAAAATGAGTTTGGTGTAGTGGTTAATCTGGAAAACTGGCTTTGATTCCCCACTCCTCCACATGAAGCCTGCTGGGTGACCTTGGGCCAATTACAGTTCTCTCAGAGCTGTTCTCTCAAGAGCAGTTCTCGAAAGAGCTCTCTCAGCCCCACCTACCTCACAGGGTGTCTGTTGTGGGCAGAGGAGGGGAAGGAGCTTGTAAGCCACTCTGATTCTCCAAGTGAAGGGTACAGTATAAATCCAACTCCTCTTCTTCTTTTATGGGCTTTGGTGAGTCAAAGCTCAAAAGTAGTTGTGAAATTTGTCTAAAAACATGAGCATTCCAACTCAATCCATATTAAACACAGCCGTCTTTGATGCGATTGAAGCTAGGGTTTCCAGCCAATGGCTGGCACCTGGAGGAAGTTTAGGGGGTATAGGGACATGGGGAAGGACACTGTTGCAATAATGGTACTTTTGGGGAAAACCTGGAAGTGATATCACATCACTCTAGGAATCACTGGAAATGCTATGGTGCCCGGAAGTGACCTCATGCTGACTAAATTAATTTTTCTTCTGTCAGCCAATGATGCGGAGGCGGGAAGCAGGGGTTGCCAGCAGGAGGTCTTCCACCATAACAGGAGACCTGGCAACCATACCAGAAGCAGATTTCAAGGCACTTATTGAACGAGAATGATTTGAATCCCATTTCGAGGTTCCTGCCAGGCTCTTTCACAGTGAATGTCAAGAGACAGATGTAACAGAATGTGTGACTTACGGCTCATCAAAGCAGAACCAAAAGCTATTCCAACCTGAAAGCCACAACGTAAATTAAAGAAAAACACTGTAAATTCAGCTTTGCAGGAATGGTTGCAAGAGTGGTGGGATGCAAAGATGGATATGGCTGAGTCATCTGCCTGTCCTGTTAGAAGAAAGTACAGAGAAAGCCAGAGAATGGATGATTCACGACAAATACTTTCTTAGCTGTAAATCCAACAGGGAGTGTAATGAGGTTCTAATAGAAATAGGAACATCTGCCACAAATCGTGAGTTGACATTTTGGGAAGGGATTTCAGCTGATGGTCCAGCTACCAGACTCTTTACATTTGGGATCCTTTTTTTTGTTCTGAGAGTGTTGCAGGAATACAGAAGGTGGGTTTCCATTGGAGGGGCAGGCTTGATCGACTCATACTGGAACTGAGGAAGCAGAAGGCAGAGATGGTAGAGTAGCCTGTAATATCTATATTCTAATAGCCAACTTGGCCAAATCACTTAAATCTGGAGATTGGACCCATGAAGGGCTCAGGTGGATCTCTCCCACCCTTCTCTGCCGTGTCCAGGCCCTTGGTCTCCATCAGCCTCAGAAAAGAGGATAGGAGGTGAGGTCAACTTCATTTTGCCATCCGCTAGGTTGTCTCCTTGCTCACTCATCCTCCCTGGCCAGTTGTTGGAGCCCCTCTTTTATACCCCTCCCACCATCTGGACTCCACCCCCTTGTTCCCCCCTGACCAATCACCACCTTCCAGTCTTTCTGGTTTCATGGGCTGGCCCTGAGCACTTGGGCTAGGAGTTGTCTGGCAGTGGTGTGAAGTCTGCTGCGGCCTGCTCCCTTGTTGACAGAGATGAGTGTGGGACTGACTTTTTGCCCACCACAGTCTCTGGGTCCAGACCAGGTAAGTGAGCCATAAATGGAGAATTTGGTGGGAACAAGTCCAGGGTTAACATACCTGAAAAGCGCCCCAGGTTTGCAGAAAAATCTGAAACCTAAAAGGGTGGGGGGGGGGGGTTATAATCTAAATTTGAGGATATTTAAATCCAAAGATTGGACCCATGAAGGATCAAGATGGATCTTTCAGCAACCCTGAAAAGTGCCCCAGATTTGCAGAAAAATCTGAATTCTAAAAAAGCAAAATAAAACCTAGGGGATTATAAAACCCCAAAATGGAGGATACATGGCCATTTTGGCCTTTGAGGGAGGACTCATTGGGGTGACTTGATACCATGTGACTTGCCTGATTGACCTAGGTCAAGCTGCTTGCCAGTGGTCAACAGCAGCTACTTCATGAAAGCCAGTGTGTTGTAGTGATTAGAGTTTCAGGCTAGGATCTCAAATACCCATTGGGCTGAGGAAACTCTTTTGGTGACCTTTGGCCAGTTCCACAGCCTAACTTACCTCACATGCAGAGCACCTGGACTCCTCCCAGTGGGCTGATGGCTTCCCCCCTCTACCTGGGCCAGCCAAGTCTCTGACAGAAGGTTTCTCTGTAGCATCTTAAGTGCTAAAGTTTGAAATAAAAATTACATAGGAAATAAATATGAAGGTAGACATGTCTGATAAACAGTGGTAACAGAATGTTGAAGAATGCCTTATAAGCTTACTAGATATTGACTTGAGGGGAAAAATGTGTCCGGATTTATTAATGCTTTATTAATTTATTAAACTATATTTTTACTTGCCTCCTAACCATTAAAAGAAACTGGCTGTGCCTCATGGGGAAGGGCACTCCTTGGTCTTGGTGCTGCTACCAAAAAGGCCCTTCAAGCGTGGCTATCTGTTGAAATTCTACAGGCAGTCATTCACATGTTAAAGCATCACCCCTGACCATAGAATCAAGATAGACATAACTGAGAAGGCAGTTCTTCAAGTAATACAGGGGATACAAGGGCTTGCTTTACAGTGGCTTGCTTCTTTTCTCCAGGGTTGGGGACAGAGGGTGGCGCTAGGGGATCAGCAGTCCCGGAGGCACCCACTTGAATGTAGAGTGCCTCAGGGGGCGATTCTGTCCCCAATGCTTTTTAACATCTATATGCACCCCCTTGCCCAGTTGGTCCGGAGGGAGGGGCTGGGGTGTCATCAGAACTCTGATGACACCCAGCTTTATTTGATGTTTGGTGGCCAATCTGGCTCTGGACTGGACGATCTTGACCGGGCATTGCACACTGTGGCTGGGTGGCTCAGGCTGAGTAGGCTGAAGCTGAACCCAGCGAAGACGGAGGTCCTGTGCCTGGGCAGGGGCGGCCCATGGTCGGGGCTCCCGCTCCTGGCATTTGACGGGGTGCCGGTGGTGCCTGCGCCGGTGGTGCTTCTGGATCCCTCCTTAACTATGGAGGCCCAGGTAGCAGCCACTGCCAAGTCAGCCTTTTTTCATCTGAGGCTGGTGCGGCAGTTGGTTCCCTTCCTGGACCGCGCTGACATGGCCACAGTGATCCGTGCAATGGTCACCTCGAGGCTAGACTATTGTAACACTCTCTACATGGGGCTGCCCTTGTCGCAAATCCAGAGGCTGCAGCTGGTGCAGAATGCCGCAGCAAGGCTGTTGATGTGTCTCCCGAGATGGGAGCACATCTGTCCTGTGCTGGTGGCACTGCACTGGCTGCCAATACCGTACTGAATTCACTTCAAAGTGCTGGTGCTTACCTTTAAAGCCCTAAATGGCCTGGGTCCAACCTACCTGAGGGACCGCCTTTCCCCGCATGTACCCCGGAGAGCACTATGGTCTGGGGCACAATATCATTTGGTTACACCTGGCCCCAGAGTAGCCAGGCTCTCTACCACGAGGGGGAGGGCCTTTTCAGTGGCGGCCCCAACCTGGTGGAATGAGCTCCTGGAGGAGATCAGGGCCCTGCAGGACTTGATGCATTTCCGCAGAGCCTGCAAGATGGAGCTTTTCCGCCAGGCGTATGAATAGGGGTCGCCACCTTCTCCTTTCCCTCCCCCCTATATTACATCCACCAATGTCGACCGCTGACATTATCATCTGCCGCTGGGGATATGGCGCTTGGTTTCATCAGAGAGATGCCATCTGTTGTACTGAATGTTGAGCACTTTAATTGTTACTATGTTTTAATTATGTATGTTTTATACTGTTTTAACTATTTTAAAATATAAAGTGAATCCTGATTCGCCAGGTCTTGTAAACTGCTCTGAGCCTGCGAAATGTGGGGAGAGCGGCCTAGAAATCAAATAAATAAAATAAAATAAATAATTCAGCACAATGTTGTTCATTTTTGTATCTCTTTAGTTGATAGGCATGTGTTGGAGATGTCCAAAAGGTGTATGGTTCCTTTTTCAGATGCATGGGGATTTGAATCCGGGTACTCCTCGATTTTAGTCTGACTACTACACCACACTGTCTCTCCTTCCCACCTCACCTCATTACGGAGCCAGCTCTAAAGAAGAGTTAAGTGACTCCCATGCAATTAAACATGACAGACTAAAAAGCAGCTCCATCATTTTTTAAACATTTTTTTTGCATGATAAATGCAGCCCTTTGCTCCTGAGTTTCAACAGAAGAATGAAGGGCAAGTTTCCAGAACCAGGAGATGAAATATGACATGTGGCTTTTCCATTTTCACAAAGCTTTCAGAGAGAGGCTGCTTATTTCACCAAGTCGGGATTCTTTTTTTTTTTTACTGTTTAGTCATAAACAGATGAATCCTATAATAGCCTTTGTTTCCTCTGCTACAGGAGGTCTGTATGATTAATCAAATCTCCTGCAGTGAATGCCAACCCAAACAGATGAATGCAAGGCGCATCTGCTGTAGATTAAACATTTGGAAAAACCATTTTATAAATATTTTTTTTCCAAAACAACACATCCATATGGCAAGTTAAACTGGGTATATATTTAAAACCCTCTGTGTACACGCCATAGTCTTGCACATGGATTTAATATGCAGTGTCTCATAGGTATGCACTTTGTCAAACACTGAAAAATCACTCTGGTCCACCTTTTAAGATGCACTCACTGTACATAATTCAAGAAAGGAGTATGCTGTGGAAAAATACTCACTGTGTTTTCAGTAGACAGACCATTTTTTCCCAAGCTCTTGAGCACCCAAGAGAAAAGCAGAAAGATAATATTCAAAAAATGCTGGATTACAGTTCTGCTTCCAAACACTAACCAGTTTTTCCTTCTACCATAGTTTCCAAACAGGTTGAAGACATGATCCCCCCCTTTTAAGAACAGATAAGGAAAAGTTGGTTTTAAAATAAATGGGTGTGCCACAACATCTGATTATTGAGACTTGAGGCTACAGAATATGAAGAATCAGAATGGTTTCCAACTGGCGAAGGTGTCAGACAAGGGTGTATTTGATCTTCAACATTGGCTTCTCTTATGTTCTTATGTACCCTGTCTGTCCAATCAATATGCAGAACATATCATAAGGAAAGCTGGATTAGATTTAGATGAAGGTGGAGTGAAAATTAGTTGAAGGAACATTAACAATTTGAGATTTGCAGGTGACACCACATTACTGACAGAAAACAGTAAATACTTGAAACAACTACTGATGAAGGTTAAAGCATAAAGTGCCAAAGCAGGATTACAGCTGAATATCAAGAAGACAAAAGGAATAACTACTGGGGAATTCTACAACTTTAAGGTTGACTATGAAGAAACGTAGCTTTATGACAGATTTTGGATTCTTTGGCTCAATCATCAATGACAAGGGAAGCTACCACCAAGTATTGGGATATTTGGTTAATACAGCAGAGTTTTGGCCAGTCATAAAAGCGTGATACTGAGTGCAGTAAATAAATCTCCCAAGAAGTATATTGCAAAAAAGGTAAACTTACATTTATTCAAGTAGACCCAGTTCACATTCAGGTTGCAGTTGAAAGAAGAGAAAGAAAACTTTTCTAAAGAGTACTTTTCCTATCACAAATGACCAGCTAATCTGGCATCATGTGTGTGGGAGTATGAGGGCATCGTGTCTACAGGAGAGACCTGCAGAGATGCGTGTCTCCATGGAAGGCCATGTGTAGAAGTGAGAGGATATAGTGAGTGAGAGAGGAGGGTTCAGAGGGCAGCTCCCAGGTCAAGACAAAAAGAGGCATTCCGTTCAAGGTGGTAACACCTATACATTTTTAGAGTGATGAAGCACCCCCCCCCCCCCCCGCCCAACATCCCGGCATGCTGAGTCGCACCAACACCAAGTAGACAGAAGGAGATTGAGACTGAGGTGAGACTGAGCTAGAAAAGATCTTGAAGAATAAGGATGTGCTGCTGGTGACCAAGATCAAGATAATCCATATTCCCCATTCATATGTATGGGTGTGAAAGTTGGACAATGAGAAATACTGGCAGGAATAAATTAGATTAATTTGAAATGTGGTGTTGGAAGAGAGTTTTATGGATACCGTGGACCACCAAAAAGAAAAATATGTGGGTTCTAGATCAAATCAAGCTTGAATTCTACCTAGAAGCTAAAATGACTAAATGGAGGTTATTGTAACTTGGTCACCTTCTGAGAAGACAAGAGTCACTGGAAAGGACAACAATGCTAGGCAAAGTTGAAGGCAGCAGGAAAAGAGGAAGATTCCCTATGAGATGGATGGACTCAATCAAGGAAGCCAAGGCCCTTAGTTTGCAAGACCTGAGCAAGGCTGTTAAGGAAAGGTCATTAATTCATAGGGTCACAAGTGGCTTGATGACTCTTAACACACACAAGCAAAGAAGGCCTCAGGCAGAGAAAAGACAGAAGATGGGCAGAGGAGAGAGCTGTCAGGATGACTGGACTCAACCATATATTACATGACTACTTAAATCATGGTTAGACAATACACGAAAAGAGCAAGGATTCCAGATGTACAAAACATTCCCCCAAAGGCACCTCAAGTACCTTGAAATTTATCGACAACAGTCTGATTTTTCTTGAGGGTTCATGAGGATCTTCTGAGAATGAAAGGCAGGGTAGGAATTATGGGTTGGCTCCATGGAAGTGCCAATGGCACAACGCTTCCATTTTTGCATGAATGGGTTACAAATATCTGTGTCCTGTGTACTGGCCTCACCATCGTCATCCTCAGCTTATACCCGCAGCCCAACAAGCGACTAAACTGAGCTAGTGTGAAATTATGGGAATTATATGGTCACCTAAGTCACATTATAAATAATCTTTGCTCCTTGGTATTTTATGTTTATGATTATATGTTATGATAGGTTTTAATTGTATTTTTATGAAATATTTGTAAGCCGCCCTGAGCCTACCTTGGTGGGAAGGGCGGGGTACAAATTAAACAATATATATATTGTTTAATATATATATATATATATATATATATATATATATATATGCATTCCATCCCAAACTGTTCCTGATTCCAGGGGCGGATTTTGGGTGGGAGGAGACACATGGCTTTATAAATGGAAAATCTGGAACTTCATAGCGGTATGTGGTCCTCATTTGTGTGTCTGGAGTGTGCCACTACAACACACCTGTGCATTTACCTGGTGTCTGTCTGTGTGCACATGATCTGTTGCTTAGAGTCACTTTTAGTAATATTTAGAAGTTTACCTAGAGTGGGAGAAGAACCTCAGAACTGGGAAGTAGGCAGCACTTAATGCAGAAGACTTGAATTTTTGAATGGCAGAAAGGTTCTTTTGGAATTGTACTTTTTTTTTTTACCCTGGAATGGCACATTTTTACTTTTGTGCATTTTTGCCATTGCATATATTTAAAAGCCTTGGGGCAATGGGGAACTGTAGTAAAAAGGGAATGTGACGGAGATTCATCTGATGTCTACAGCTTTGGTCTGAAACCATCCTAAATACATACTCTGTTGAGTTGTGTACAGTTACATAATCTTCAGGATGCTGAAACAGAAATGACCCATGTAAATATAAACTTAGCAGCAGTGTGAGGGGCTAGAAAGCCAGGCATCTTTGTAGGATGAGAAAGGACATCATCTTTGAAATCAGCTCTTGAAATGAATTGATAGATTCGGGAAGTCAAAAGCGACAACCACTGCTGTTATATATCTGTCCTTCTGGAAACCTCAGGCCAAAGGAATGACTGGATGATCTAACTCAATGTCGGCAGTTAGCCACCACATGGGGAGATAATAATCAAATATACAGAGGGAGGCTACATGCGAGCTAGTCTTCCTGAGCAAAACAAAAAAGAATCCTTTGACAGTACCAGTGAGTAATGATAAAAATACGAAGCAGGCCATAAAATTATCGGAAAATAAAAAGCCTTAATCTGAAAAAGGTTCAGAGTCATTAAGAATCTCTGATACTGAGTCATTCCTAATTCCCCTAGATAGCTTTCTGCACAGTTCCAGAATGAACAAAAATCAGACCTACATATAAGAAGTTGGTTCCAAGGCTAGGTGGATGGCAACCCAAGAAAAAAAGGCCTTCTCGGTCATGGCACCAAAACTTTGGAACTCCCTCCACAGGGTGAAACAAATGACAGTCTGTAGTGACAGCCCAATCTAACAAATGGCATGTTCTAGTTCATTCCTTGCCCATGAAGCAGAATTTAAAACCATGGTTTAATCTTTGACTGGAAGTGAGAAAAATGCCCCTGTTTCTCATTTTGCTCAGAGCCATGGGATAAAGAAATGGATATTGTTCAAGATTTTCTATTTTTTGGCTCCATCGTCAACCCAAAGGGAGACTGCACTCAAGAAATCAGAAGGAGATTGAGACTGGGAAAGGCAGCCATTGGGTTGCCAGGTGTCAGCTAATGCTGCCATCCCCTGCCCGGGAGGTGGCATGAGTTACCCTGCAATGTAGGATTCTTGGAATGTTCACTTTCGTTTCCCTCACTGCTTGCTTATCACTCGCCGCTTAGCACTGACCTTGGTAGCTTGTTAGTGTCTATTGATGTATTTTCCTGCTTTTTCTTATGCAGCCAGTATATTGGGTGCCTTTTTACTGATTTATGTGATTGGTTGCATTCCATTGAGAGACCCTATTTGAATTCTGTATAATTGCCCTGTTGGAGATCCTTCTAACCATTACTGACACAGAATGTGTAGATGACCACCACAGACCTTTCTCAATAAAGATCAACCTTCTCTTAAGGACGCTTGCTGTGACTGACTGTAGGACTCTCACACCAGGTCCTCTCCTCGCTCTGGCAGGGGGATTGGGGGGGCATTCTGGGGGTGGGCAGGGATGCCCCCAAGCCCTTCCCCCAGTCCCGCCCCCAAGAGTGACCACCTACCCAGCCACCCCTCTCTCTCCCCTCCTACCCAATCTAAAGGGCTTCAGCTGATCAGCGGGGACCATGTGGCCCAGGATTCAGTTGGAGGGTTTTTTAAGTCAACTGGAGGAAGGAAGAGGGGCAGTCATGGGCTGCATGCTCAGCTTGCAGAAAGACACTTTATAGGGATGGCCAGGCAGGTGGTTGCTCTTGGGGGCAGGGCTTGGGGGCAGGGCTTCCCTTGCTGGCCAGCTGGCTGGGGTGGATTGGAGCCCCCCAAAGTGGGGGAACCCCTGCCCAGACCTGGGGGCTGGTGACCCTAGGCAGCCATGGAGGAACTAGGAAAGATTCTCAAGGGTAAGGCTGTGTTGCTGGCCACCAAGATCAAGATAATTCATGCCACAGGATTCCCCATTACTACGTATGGGTGTGAAAGTTGGACAATGAAGAAATCTGACTGGAAGAAACTTGATTAGTTTGAAATGTGGTGTTGGAGGAGAGTTTTACAGACTGCCAAAAAGACACGTCGTGGGTTCTAGATCAGATCAAGCCTGAACTCTCCCTAGATACAAAAATGACTAAAATGAGGCTACTGTACTTTGGTCAGGTTATGAGAAGATAAGAGTCACTGGACAAGACAATACGCTTCAAATACATTAGAAGTAGGAAACCAGCCAGGGAAGCAGTAGGGCCCTTGGATGACCGAGGGGTAAAAGGTGTACTGAAGGATGGCTGAGAAGCTGAATGCATTTTTTGCCTCTGTCTTCACTGTGGAAGATGAGAAGTGCTTGCCCACTCTAGAACCACTGATTTCAGGAGGGGTGTTGAAAGACCTGAGTCAAATTGAGGTGACAAGAGAGGAGATCCTACGACTGATAAACAACTTAAAAACAAATCACCGGGCCCGGATGATATACATCCGAGAGTTCTGAAAGAACTCAAATGTGAACTTGTGGATCTCCTGACAAAAATATGTAACCTTTCATTAAAATCTGCCTCTATTCCTGAGGACTGGAAGGTAGTGAATGTCACTCCCATCTTTCAAAAGGGTTCCAGAGGAGACCCGGGAAATTACAGGCCAGTCAGTCTGATGTTGATACCGGGTAAGTTGGTGGAAACTGTTATTAAGGAAAACATAAGTAGGCACATTGATGAACAAAATCTATTGAGGCAGACTCAGCATGGGTTCTGTAAGGGAAGATCTTGTCTCACTAACCTGTTAGTGTTCTTTGAGGGAGTAAACAAACATATGGACAAGGGGGACCCAATAGATGTTGTTTACCTTGACTTCCAGAAAGCTTTTGATACAGTTCCTCATCAAAGGCTCCTAAGTAAGCTCAGTAGTCATGGAATAAAAGGACAAGTCCTTTTGTGGATCAAAAACTGCCTAATTAAAAGGAAACAGAGAGTGAGTATAAATGGGCAATTTTCTCAGTGGAGGGAAGTAAGCAGTGGGGTACCAGAGCGATCAGTACTCGGTCCGATGCTTTTTAACTTGTTTATTAATGATTTGGAGTTGGGAGTAAGCAGTGAAGTGGCTAAATTTGTAGATGACACGAAGTTGTTCAGGGTGGTGAGAACCAGGGAAAATTGTGAGGCACTTCAAAGGGATCTGTTGAGGATGGACGAGTGGGATTCAACATGGCAAATGGGGTTTAATGTGGCCAAGTGCAGAGTAATGCACATTGGAGCCAAAAGTCCTAACTATAAATACACGTTGATGGGGTCTGAACTGGCGGAGACTGACCAAGAGAGAGATCTTGGGAGTCGTAGTAGATAACTCAATGAAAATGTCGAGACACTGTGCGACTGCAATGAAAAAGGCCAACGCTATGCTGGGGGTTATTAGGAAGGGAAATGAAAACAAATCGGCCAGTATCATAATGCCCCTGTATAAATCGATGGTGCGACCTCATTTGGAGTACTGTATACAGTTCTGGTTGCCGCACCTCAAAAAAGATATTATAGTGTTGGAAAAAGTGCAGAAAAGCAACTAGAATTATAAAAGGGTTGAAACACTTTTCCTATGAAGAAACATTTAAGCACTTGGGGCTCTTTAGCTTGGAGAAATGACGGCTGAGGGGTGACATGATCGAGGTTTATAAGATTATGCATGGGATAGAGCAGGTAGAGAAAAAAAAAATAATAATGATAAACTAATTAATAAAATCTATAATTACTTATTAAATTTAGAAATGCAGGAGGAAGTCATTAAGCCAACAATGATCCAATGGATGAGAGACTTAGGTAGCACCATAGATATAGAAAGATGGTCCAAGATTTGGAAGTCTGTTAAATTTCTAAAAGTCACTAATTATAAAGAGAACATATATAAGATGTTTTTTCGCTGGCACTGGTCGCCAGATAAGTTGAATAAGTGTTATAAAAATGTATCGGACAAATGTTGGAGTTGTGGAAGCACTGTTGGTACATTTTTCCATTTGTGGTGGTCATGTAAAAGGGTTAGAGAATATTGGGAAATGGTCAAAAATATGATTCGAGAAATTCTGGAAATAGAACTGCCTTTAGACCCTACAGTCTTTTTGCTGAATATGATACCAGATGGACTGCCTAAAGAGAATCAGAGATTAATGACTTATATAATGACTGCAGCCCGCATATTACGGGCTAAAGTATGGAAATTAGCGACGCTCCCGAAACAAGAAGAACTAATTAGCTTATTAACAAGCTGGGCGGAAATGGACAAATTAGGTTTTCTTTTGAATGCACATGCCAAAAAAGACACAACGGAAATTTGGTCCAAATTATATAATTGGTTGGACTGAATGAATGGCTCTAATTGTGTATTGGTGATAATAATGTAAGATATTACTACATGGTGCTGTAAAAAACCTTAATAAAATATATATTAAAAAAAAAAAAAAAAAAAAAAGAGAAATGACGGCTGAGGGGTGACATGATCGAGGTTTATAAGATTATGCATGGGATAGAGCAGGTAGAGAAAGAAGTCCTTTTCTCCCTCTCTCGCAATACAATAACTCGTGGGCACTTGATGAAATTGCTGAGCAGTTGGGTTAGAACAGATAAAAGGAAGTACTTCTTCACCCAAAGAGTGATTAACACGTGGAATTCACTGCCACAGGAGGTGGCAGCGGCTACAAGCATGGACGGCTTCAAGAGGGAATTAGATAAACATATGGAAAAGAGATCCATCAGTGGCTATTAGCCACAAAGTATAGATAGGAACTCTCAGTCTGGGGCAAGTGATGCTCTGTATTCTTGGTGCTTGGTGGGGGGACAACAGTGGGAGGGCTTCTAGTGTCCTGGCCCCACTGCTGGACCTTCTGAGGTCACCTGGTGTTTTTGACCACTGTGTGACAGAGTGTTGGGCTGGATGGGCCACTGGCCTGATCCAACATTGGCTTCTCTTATGTTCTCTTATGTTCTTATGTTCTCTTAATGCTGGAGAAAGCTGAAGGCAGCAGGAAAAGATGAAGACCTAGCTTGAGATGCATTGACTCTATCAGGAAGCCGCAGCCCTCAGTTTGCAAGGCCCGAGCAAGGCTGTTAACAATAAGAAGTTCTGGAGATCATTAATCCATAGGGTCACCATAAATTGGATATGACTTGACAGCATACCCACGGGATGGGCACAAGGAGTATGGCAAGGCAAGGGTTTCTGAGGTTCATTCTTGGAGCAAAGGCAGTATGGTTGGGTCCAGTGTTCCCTCTAAGCCGAGTTAGTGTGAGCTAGCTCACAGTTTTTTAGCCTCCGGCTCACACATTTTTGTCATAGCTCAGGCAGGATGGCTCCAGTGCGAACTAATTGACGCAGTAGCCAAATTGCTTGCTCACAACTTAAATGCCAGTAGCTCACAAAGCAGAATTTTTGCTCACAGGACTCCATAGCTTAGAGGGAACACTGGTTAGGTCATCTGAATGCTGCCAGAATGCCTAGAGCTGTCGGTATAATGCTTAAAGTCACTGCATTTTATGCCAAAGTTCTAATTCCACAGAGTGTCTCTGTCTTTTATAGCCACTGCCACAGTATACACACTTTGTTTTTTTTTTATATACATTTTTTATTGATTTTTCTCTATAACTATAACTAGAACGCTACAATCTAAGCTACATATACCTTATACAGAGAGTACTTTATCATTTGCTTAATACTACCTTGTTACATAAAATAATTATGAAGCATTTAAAACCTTGGATAAATTTCAATTACTTGTTACTGCTACTATAAAAGTTATCAAAACTATTTGGCAGGAAAGCCCACCTAGAGAAATACGGTTAATTAAACCATTTATAATACATAAGTGCAATGCTTAATAAAACAGTTTAATCACTATTTCTTCTTTCGTCCTCTTCTTGTCTTAACAGTCTCAACTATTTTTGGAGCTGCAGCTCCCTTTTCCGAGTCAGACACTTCTTCTTCACTCTTTGAGCTATCAAATCCATACATGCTTTCTTGCGAGGCCAGTGAACCATCTGAGTCTCTCCCAGTTTTCTGCTCTTTGCTTTTTTCCAGAAATTTTTTCGCTTGTTGAACAGAGTCAATCTTATACTTCTTATCTTTGATGCTGAAGCATAGTCCTTCTGGAGTATTCCAACGATAGATGATAGACTCAGACTGGAGCCAAGATGTCAATTTTCCATAGGCTTTCCTTCTTTTCCTTATTTCAAATGGGATATCCTTCATCACTTTTACTTCTTCTCCCAGGATCTTCAGAGCTGCTTTGTTTGTGGTCCTAAGCACCATGTCTCTTGTAGATTTTTTGGAGAACCTTATCATAATTTCACCAGGCAGGCTTTTCTTTTTAGTGTAATCTGGATAGGTTCTGTAAACCATATACATATCGCTTTTTATATCCGCTGCTTTCATGCCTGTCACTGGTTCAAGTGCTTCACTTAGCAAATTTTTAAGGTCTTCTCCTGTGTTTTCTGGCACATTCTGAAGTCTTAGGAAAAAATTCGATCTATCCATTTGTAATTTCAAAAGCTGATCGTGGTGGAAAGCCTTTTCCTTCTCTGCCTTTTGTAGTCTTGCGTCTTGGTTTTTTACTAAAGTTTTTACTTCCAGAAGTTCTTGCTGCAGCTTCTCTGTGGATTTATTCGACTCTTTTAGTTCTAGCTGCATTTTGTCCATTTTAATGTTGAGAGCTGTCATTTGGTCCACTAGAGGTCGCAATAACGAGGAGAACACCGCACTCATCTCCGTGGTATCAACCTTTGAACTCGGAGCTGTACTTCCTAGTTTGGGGGAAGGTTTCGGTTTCCCCGTCATTGTTGAGACTACGCTCTTTGTTTATAGATAGATAAGATGAACGAAAGGAGCAAATTTTCAAACAGCACTTATGTCCTTCTAAAGTTTATATCTCCAAGTGAGCAATGCTGCCATCTAGCAAGGCGGATGGGCTTTTATTCCTGCAGTAACGCCACGTAAAGAGTCTCGTAAGTACGCTAGTCCCGGAGAGGGGTGGGTGGGTTTCACTCCTCCCGCTGTCTTCCTGCTGTGTTCTGCTTTTCTTACTTCAGACTCACGTTTTCTCCATGCGTAACTGTCAGTTCCAGCCTCATTGCTTCGCACTCTCTGCTGCTTCTCAGATTTGCGCTTTCAGCCATACGGCTCCCACGGTGGGGGAACCTATGGGGGTGATGAAAAGAGATCTCTATCCCTCGGTTGCCACCGTAGGGAGAGATCTCCTTCGGGCCACCCCAGACAGAGCCCCCTCACTGGGGTCTCTGGGGGCTCGGCACCAGTCCAGATCCCCTTCTTCCCGCCGGGTACGGATCGTGCTCCCCGCAGATGCGGAGGAGGACGTCCGCCATGCTCGCAAGTCTTGCCGGAAGTCCTATACACACTTTGCACTATCTGGCATGCAGAATTTTCAAGCCCCAGAAATGCTACTCAGGGACTCACAGGACAGGGAAGGATCTTTGGTTGAAGTAATGAATGGTCTTAGGTGCTGCACCCATCTCCCTGCCTCCCTTGGAGTGACTGACATATCCACAGGCATAATTTAGATAAGGGAAATGGCATGAAAGGACAGAGTTAACCCATCACTGCTTCTGTGATCAAGTTATCAAGTCCACACAATAAGAACATAAGAGAAGCCATGTTGGATCAGGCATTATATCCTGTCCTCCACAGGCTCCACCCCCATACCTCCACCCCCACACCACAAGCTCCACCCCACACCCCCACAACCCAGAGTTGACAATCCTAGTGTGGAGATAGAGACAACTTGGGGAGAGGACATTGCTCAGTGGCAGAACATCTGCTTTGTGTGCAGAATGTCAACATCCAGCATCTGCCACTTGTTGGAGAAATGAGCATGTAATGCAAGGCCTGAGAAATTCAGTCATTATAGGGTTAACTATGCAACTTGTTTGTTTACCTATGTTAGCCTGGAAGTAATACCTGGCAGCTGGCCAATTGATTGTAGACCCGGGAAAACTAAAGGTGTACTGTCTTGCTAATTGGTCAGTGATATCAGGTGTTTCCTTTCAGGGGTCAAGAAGAAGGAGAGATCCTCCATTACAATCTCTCACTCTCTATCAGTATGTCTTAGTGTGAAGACGGAGCACAATGCAGCTCCTTAGAAAGCATGTTTTGTTTATTTGTAGCTAATCCCGTTTACCTTTTCCCTTTAGTAATAAACTTCTTTTAAACCAAAAGAAGCAGTCTCTTCTTTCCAGAAAAGCAAGATTCATTACTCTGAATTTTTCTTGATTATTGGACAAAAGTCCTAACAAATGGTAGCAAGAGAGCATGGTTCTTAAAAGGTGGTTCTTCTTCTAAAAAGCTTTCTGGATTGATTGAGAAAGAGAAATAGGGAATAAGAGCTAGAAGCTTGGATTTTTAAAACGACCACTTTTTTTCCCTTCCTGCTCTCAGAGCAATCTTGCAGCCAGAAAGGCCCAACCCTGTTTCCTGGCTGATCAGGGGAAAACCTATGCTGGATTGTAGTTTGCCAGGAGCAAAGGATCTTTTTTGACTGGATTAATTTTTGCCTGCTGTAAGTGGAGCTGAGACTTGGAGCACCGGAGAGACGCTGCTGCCGGGAGTACAAAGGAAGGCGAGGCAAAGGAGCTTTTGAACTTCGCGCTGCTGCTTCTGCTGCAGAGAAAGGAAAGATTAACCCTGCCAGCTCCTGGAGAAGTAGATGAGTGAGCCAGAACCTGTGCTTCTACCTCAAATCCAAAGGGACGTGAGTAAAAAAAAATGGCTTTTAATGCCCCATCCCAGGAAATGCCAAATCTCAGACTTACAAAGGCTAACTATCAGTGGTGGGAGGAGTATTTGAAGAGTCGCCTGCAGACTCACAATGCCCTTCAAGTATTAACAACTGAAAATCCTCCAGAAACTGACCCTGATAAGACACAATTCCTTATGATGGATGGTTTTGCTAAAACCCTGATTTTAGGGAGTATTCCCTACACAGAGGTACCAGGATTAAGAGGGCTAGCCACGTCCAGATTGATGATTAAACACTTAAAGGATAAATTTGATAAGCACAGCAAGAGTAAAATCTATTCCCTCAAGGGAAAGATTTTTGATTTCAGGATGAAGGAGGGAGACTGCCTTCCCAAAGAGATGGACAAATTAATGGGCATTTACACACAGCTTAAAGACCTGAATGAAGCACCCTCTGATACAGATATGATTTCTTCAATTCTTAAGGGTCTGCCTAGCTCCTATAAGTCTGTAACCAGTATGATTAGACTGAAAGATGATCTGACTTTAGAAGGTCTTTTGTCTGCACTAACTGAGGAATATGATTCTAGAAATTTGAAAGAAAGTTTGTCTGATGAGATGTCTGTTTTGAGTCTAAAGCATGGACAGAGATTTAAAAGGAAAATAGAGTGTTTTATATGTGGGAAAAATCATCTTGCAAAGTACTGCTCTTCTAAGTATGCACCTAATAATGAGCCCCAAGAACAAAGAGCCACAGGAGCACATGGTTCCAGTAACAAAGAACCAGCCAGTGGAAGGGGAAGCCATTATGGGAGGAGCAGAGGTCACGTTTCACACACACAGCACAGAGGAAAGAAGTTTGCAGCACAGACACAGAGCAAAGGCAATGCTTTTAGGATCACTGATGATTTTAACACAGATGATAAGAAAATATTTTTAATCGATTCTGGCGCTTGTACACATGTGTGTAGAGAAAAAGCCTGGTTTAGTAACATAGATGTTGAAAACAAACCAAGAATTTACCAAGCTAACAGGCAATTATTGAATGTACAAGGCGTTGGGACTGTAAAATTGCGATTGTCCACTACAGATAATCAATTAATTGAAGTTGAATTGCGAAATACAGCTTATGTGCCTGAAGCTGTTGAGAACTTAATTTCAACAAAAAGCCTTATGAATACTGGCCATATTGTAGTGCTCAAACCAGAGCAAGGAAGCAAGGTCTCTACCAAGGATGGAGAGCTTGAATTTAAAGTGGAAGAGAAAAATGGCTTTCATTACTTTGTAGCTTGTGATGATGAGGAGACAGAAACTTTTGATGTTGATCCTGATGAGGAAATAGAGACTGTTGATGATAAGGAACAGATTTGCCAGACTAAGGATGCTTGTGATGATGCTTGTAAACATGAAAAATGTTTATTTTCGTGGCATATTAAAATGGGACATAGAAATTTGAAATCTGTTGAGCAATTGTTAAAGCAATGTGGAATACCTGTTGTGCATTGTGAAAAGAGTGAAACTAGATGTGAGACATGCCTCAGAGCAAAGGGAGATGCCCCAAGTTATTCTGGGAAAACTCCAGCGCAAAATCAAGAATTTTTGGAAACTATACAGTGATCTTGTTGGGCCATTACCTGCATCCCTAGGAGGGAACAAATATTTTGTGACTTTCACAGAGAATAAAACAAAATACACTTATGTGTATATGCTGAGAAGTAAGGATGAAACACTGCGTAGATTTAAAAATTATGTGGCTATTGTTAAAAATAAATTTGGCAAAGCACCTCAAAGCTTACTCACAGATGGAGGTGGTGAATATTGTAATGCTGAATTCAAACAATTTCTACAAGAGCAAGGAATTCAACATAAAGTATCCATTGCCTATTCACCCCAGCAAAATGGAGCTTCTGAGAGATTAAATAGAACACTGCAGGGGATGTGCAGAGCTATGCTGATGCATTCTGGACTGCCAAACGGTTTATGGGCAGAAGCCCTGAACACAGCAGTGTACTTACACAACAGATTACCCTCAAAGATTATTGGAACCTCCCCTTTTCAGGCTTGGTTTGGAAGACAGCCTGGTCTAAGGCATATCAAAGCTTTTGGCGCAAAAGGGTATGCACACATACCAAAGGAAAAGAGGGGAAAGCTTGATTCCAGAACTGAAACTGGACTTATTGTAGGCTATCCTGTTGGTGGGAAAGGGTACAGGATATACAATCCCCAAACCCACACAGTAGAAGAATGCAATGTTGTTTTTATTGATGAGACTGTATTGCCTAGTGTTTCCACTGCAGCTCTACAAAGATGCCTGGGACTGCACCTGATGAGTTCGTTGCTTGGCTACCTGTAGTGACTGCTGGTGAACTGGCTGGGGAACTGGCAAGTGAAGCAGCAGGTCCACCTTCTGAGGAAACTACTGAAACAGAAGGGGAAGCAGGGGCCACACCAGAGGAAGCGGCTCAACCCACGGCAGAACCCACAGCAGAACCCACACCCAGTGTGAGGCGATCAGAAAGGAGCACTAAGGGACAACCTCCAATGAAGTATGGATTTTGTGAACTTGTGCAACCTGCAAAGGAACCCAAGAACTGGAAGGAAGTTTGCAACTTACCTGCGAGTGAAAGAGGCAGATGGCTTGAAGCAATGGAACAAGAGCTGCTATCCATTAGCGAAAAAGAGGCCTGGACCCTCACTCAACTACCTCAAGGCAGAAACCCTGTTGGATGTAAATGGGTCTTCAAAATAAAGCACAAGGAAGATGGAACTGTGGAGCTATACAAAGCACGCCTAGTAGCTAAAGGCTACTCACAGCAATATGGGACTGACTATTTTGAAACTTTTGCTCCAGTTACTGATCAAGCAACATTCAGAACACTTCTAAGTGTTGCAGCATCTAGGAACATGATAGTAGAGCATCTTGATGTAAAGACTGCTTTTCTCAATGGAGAACTATCTGAGGAGATCTACATGGAACAACCTGAAGGTTTCAAGGTCAAAGGTCAAGAAAACTACGTCTACAAACTTAATAAAGGACTCTATGGCCTAAAGCAAGGCGCAAAGGCCTGGTATGACAAACTTACTGAACTTTTAAAGAAGCAAGGCTTCAAGCAAGGGAAAGCTGAACCTTGTCTGTACACTAGAATCAGAAATGGACAATACCAGTATGTTCTCGTTTACGTTGACGACTTGATCGTGGCTTGTCAAAACAGAGGAGACATCAAAGCAATAGCTGATGGACTGAATAAGGAAGTGGAAGTCAAACAGCTAGGAGATGTTCAACAATACCTCGGAATGCAAATTGAGAGACTCGAGGATGGAACTTTTCTTTTATGCCAGAAAAGAAAGATTATGGACTTTATAGAATCTGTTGGCATGAAGAACTGCAAAGCTTCAACAATCCCACTTGAACCTGGATATCTGAAGGAGAAGGACGGCACACCACTAAAGGACATAGGAGGATACAGAGAGGCTGTCGGAAAGCTCTTGTACCTGAGCAAATCAACGCGTCCAGATATTACAGCGGCAGTTGGATTTCTAAGCAGAAAAGTAAGTTCGCCAAATCATCATGATTGGAGCGCAGTAAAGAAGATGGCACGTTACCTAAGAGGAACAATGGACTTAAAACTGAAAATTGCACCAACTGAACAACCAAGACTAGTCGGCTACATGGATGCCAGTTGGGGAGAAGAGATGAACAACTACAAGTCTACCAGTGGATACCTATTCTTTTATGGAGATGGACTGATAGACTGGACTAGTAGAAAGCAGACTGTTGTAGCGCAATCCACAGCAGAAGCTGAGTGCATTTCAGCAGCAAGTGCCTGCAGCAGACTTGAATGGATCTTTGAGATGTTGAAAGATTTTGGAATAATTGAACCTGTACCTATACTTATGTTAGAGGATAATCAAGCTTGTATAACTATATGTAAGGAAGAGAGCACGACTGCTAGAAGTAGATCTATTGGTATTAAATGTGCATTAGTTAAAGATTTGTACCAGAAGAAACTGATAGAGATTAAGCATTGTCGTACAGAAGAGATGGTGGCTGATATTCTGACTAAGCCACTGACCAAAGACAAGTTTGAAAGACTTCGTGAAATGTTGAATATGCTTGATGCTAATGTTGAATAATGTTTGTGTATGCATGTATAATGACTTGCATTTCAGGTCTTGAGAAGGGGTGTTGGAGAAATGAGCATGTAATGCAAGGCCTGAGAAATTCAGTCATTATAGGGTTAACTATGCAACTTGTTTGTTTACCTATGTTAGCCTGGAAGTAATACCTGGCAGCTGGCCAATTGACTGTAGACCCGGGAAAACTAAAGGTGTACTGTCTTGCTAATTGGTCAATGATATCAGGTGTTTCCTTTCAGGGGTCAAGAAGAAGGAGAGATCCTCCATTACAATCTCTCACTCTCTATCAGTATGTCTTAGTGTGAAGACGGAGCACAATGCAGCTCCTTAGAAAGCATGTTTTGTTTATTTGTAGCTAATCCCGTTTACCTTTTCCCTTTAGTAATAAACTTCTTTTAAACCAAAAGAAGCAATCTCTTCTTTCCAGAAAAGCAAGATTCATTACTCTGAATTTTTCTTGATTATTGGACAAAAGTCCTAACACCACTGAACACAGATCAGGTGGCAGGTGGTGTGAAAGATCTCTACCTGACACCCTTCAGAGCTACTGCCATGTTAGAGTTGACCACACTGACCCTGATAGACCAAAGGTCTGACTCAGTCTAAGGAAGCTTCACATGGTGAACTTGGTGGATTACTTACACTAGGAGAATGATGGGGAAAGTGTAAATTTGCTGGCTGTCCTAGATCTTCCAGCAGCCATCAACGGTGGTCTCCTTGTTCAATGCCTTCTAAAATTAAGGACTGGAGACACTGTTGTGGCAGTTCATTTCTTTCCAGATGGGAGACTCCAGGAGGAAATCCTAGAAGATCATTGTTCCTTCTCATGGGAATTTGTTTACAGAGTCTGTTGGTGTCTACAGTGCTACTGAACTTGATTCCAGCTCTTCTACCGAAAACTTTATCTACAGTCTACCTTATGCTCAAGAACTGTTTTATAGAGTTCCTTAAGAATCTACGGAGCCGCGGTGTGAAAGCCCACAGAGTCAATCAACAACAAGTGTCTTTAAACAGGAAATTTATGACACGCAGTGGCTCAGAGGTAAAGACACTGAGCTGCAGAACGGAAGTTCGGTAGCTTGGCAGTTCGAGACCTGAGTGCCACGTGATGGAGTGAGCTCCCGTCTCTGGCTCCAGCTCCTGCCAACCTAGCAGTTCGAAAGCAAGAAATTGCAAATAGAGAACTAGGTACTGCTTTGGTGGGAAGGTAACAGCATTCCGTGCTCCTTGGTGTTTAGTCATGCTGGCCTCATGACCATGGAAAAAGTATTTGGACAGCACTGGCTCTTCAGCTTGGAAACAGAGATGAGCACTGCCCCCTAAAGTTGGATTCGAGCAAGAGGAACCTTTACCTTTACCTTTAAGGATCCACAGACAACCAGCAGAACTGTAGACTACAACAAAACTTAACCTCAACACCATGTGTAAGAGGCTCCAGTGTGGTCTGTTTATCTGTACCACTGTTTGCCCCTTCACACACATTTCTTTCTGCATTTAAAACAAGAATGAGCAAAGTTTGAGCTGAACCCGAGACATTTCCCTGTATCCCTGGTTTTTAGGCCAGTTGTGGGGGAACAAGTTAAGAGTCAGTCCCACTTTGGGTTGCCACCTCTGGGTTGGGAAATACCTGGAGATTTGGGAGATGGACCCTGGGGAGACAGGATGTAGGGAGCGAAGGGTGTAGGAGCACAGACTCATCCATATGCAGCTGCTGGTGTGACCTTGGCCCTCTCAGAGCTGTTCTCTCCCGAGCAGTTCTCAAGAGAGCTCTCTCAGCCCCACCTACCTCACAGGGTGTCTGTTGTGGGGAGGGAAGGGAGAGGAGATTGTAAGCCCCACTGAGACTCCTTTGGGTAGTGAAGGGTGGGGTATAAACTCAATCTCCTCCTCCTCCTCAGCAGGGTACAGTGCCATAGAGTCCACTCTCCAAAGCAGCCATGTTGTCCAGGGGAACTGATCTCTGTAGTCTGGAGATAATTAATAATAGCTGATTTCTAGGCCCTACCCGGCATTCTGGCCTTGGTCTGTTCTGATTCTCCCCCCACCCCACCCCCCAGCGGCTTTTAATTTTTTGTAAGTAGGACATCTGGTCACAGCTTTCCTGCAGTCTTCTCAGCTCTGCCCTTGGGCCAAGTCTTATTTGTCACATAGAGGGATGTATGAGTTTATTCTATTTCTTCATTAGCTTAAATAAAGTATTTGTTCATAGAGCTGGGCTCCTTAATAGACAGGACAGAGGTGGCATCTTCTTGCAATCATGTCCTAATCCGTTAGATACAAAATTGGAATCGTTTAGCACAAACAGGCGTCCCGCTGGGTTTTCAGGTGTATGTGCCCTTTACTATAAATACCTCATTTGCCACGTTTTCTTCTTCTTCTACCCATTCTCAAAGAAGCTCAGAGTAGCACTTTTATTTATATGTTATCCCACCTATTCTGCAAGCAGCTCGAAGCGGCGTACATGAGTTTAACCCCCAAAACACTATTGGGATGAACTAGTGGCCAATTTTTTACTTCTTCGGTAAACTTCAGAGAAAAGCAGCTCTAGAGCCTTTTGTTGGCAATACGCAAAGGAAGTGGAGCACGGACCGTTTAGGGAAAAAAACAAGTAGGTTTATTAAAGGAGAACAAACTGTTATAGAACATAGAAGAGAGAGAACCTAAACTGTCTAACCTAACTGCTGAAGGAGGAACAACAACAGGAAGGAAGCTCTGCAGGAGCAGGAAGTCTCCAGAAGAAGCAATCAGGAGACAGCAAGACATAATTTGAAATTGTGAGAAGTCCCTAGTCTAGCTATGCTAACTAGCAGTCTTTCAGCTGTCCCCTTGTAGGGTGATCTTCAGATCTTCTTCATAAGGCTGCACTATAGACCTTGCATATCCCAACACCTTTTCCTGTTAGAACTTTATCACCGGTGCAGTAAGCAATGTCCCAGCATACAGCCACTTACCACATATAGTTTACGATCTATTTTTTAAAAAACAAACAAACACGTGGGTAGATGATAGGCCTCAGATAATCTATGCATTTTGCTATCGGGATATTTTTTTCTCCCCATAGGGTAATGAAACACCCCATTGGGGCATTTTTTTTTTTTTGATGCAGGGCTTTTTTTCCGGGGGAATGCGCCAGAATGGAGTTCCGGAACCTCTTTGACAAAATTCTTATCAAAATGTTTAAAAGTGCATGGAGTTTTCGGTATACAGACTGAAAGCTTTATTTCCCTTTTGAGAGTTCCGGCACCTCTTTTCTCAAAACAAATAAACAAACAAAAACCCCACCCTATTTTGGTGTATACTGTTTGGGGCATTTCCCCCCACCACATACATTTATTTAGAAAACAGTGGTCCATGGAACTGTTTTTGAGTGGTCTGGGGAGATTCAGCCCTTTATGACAACTACAAACAAAGGAAAACCTTTGCAGGTCACGATTACTTGTAGATTGTAGCGGGAAGGCTAGCCGGCCCAAAAACCTCCTGAATAAGCCGCACCAGACAACGGATGAAAAGGTGTAACAAATAAAGCTTTATTGGTCCAGCAGCACGGTGTGCTCTTAAGGGCCGGACCCCGTTTCTTTTCATCAGACAGTTTTTATACAGACGGGGCGTGTTAATACAGCAAGTTTAATCCTTTTCCTGTTAAGTTAGCCACACATTCTTATTTTTATCCAACACCTGCTACATTCCCCGGCGTCTCCCCCCTCCCGTTACCCCGACTTCTGCTTTCTCCTACAGCAAAGAAAGGGACTTTTTCTCCAGGCCTCTTGCTAGCCTGGCTACTTCCGCTTTTTCTTTAGCTGTCAGCAAGTTCTTGTGTTCTATAAGCAAAGCAAGCATTTTATCTGAGCTAAAGTTCAACAGAGTGAGAAGAGGCAGATTTCTGAGTTTGGCTCATAGGCATAGGGTCGAGCTGGGCCTGGGTCTCTGGTTAGGCCCTGCTTCAGATAACAAGAAATTTCGTTTGGCATGCAATATCACAATTACCTGTAGATAACAAGAAATTTGGTTTGGCATGCAATATCACGCAACCCATTTTATTCTCCCAACAACGCTGTGAGGCAAGTTAGCTTGAGTGAAAGGCACAAGATAAAGTCATCCCGGGAGCTTCATGGCAGAGTTGGCATCGGAACCTGGGCCTCTTCGTTTGATAAACCAACCACTATGTCACACTGGTTTTCACTATACATCAGCAGCATATAAAACCTTCAATAATCACAAACATATAAGACGTGTGTGAAGATTATGAATGTTGAAAACCACATTTCTTTGTTTGGCTCCAGAGATTTTATTGACTCCTCAATAGCCTGTTAGCCCAAATGGAAATCACTAATAAAATAAAAGACCTTCTTCGAACAAGAGAATTAGATCATCATACATGCTAATAGATTGTTCTAATCAAAGTTTACCGATTCTAGCACACAGCATCTGTTCCTAGCATAGTTATTATAGAATCTTAATACAAAGCAATAATACTATCTTTTCAGTGAGAAAGAGGCAAAATGAGCATCGCTATACTAGTAAGGCCCACTTCCTCCAATGTCTCAAGTCTGCAGTCCGATGAGCACTTACCTGGGTAGAAGTCCCATTGAACATAATGGGATCAACTTTTGAGGAGGCTTGTGATATTGTTGTAGGAAAATGTGAACAACACTTCTATGAGATTCTAAGCATCTGTAGGAATGGCTTTCACAATGATCTTAGCTAAGGACCACCAAGTGAAGCCCCATATTGAATTTCCTGTATTATATCCATAAACACTTCTATACCGCTTTATACCAAACTTCAGAGCAATCATCAAGGAACTGTAAAATACCATAAATATTTCTATGGCTATTAGAATTTCCAGGTTGCACAATCAAGATTGGGAGTTTCTGTCCCGTTAACTAATTTGCTGCCCCTTATACATGTTGCTGCCTGGCCTTACGCCAGGACATGTATGATTGAAATAGTAATAATAATAATTAACTAGCATCACTCCCTGTACAAATAACTCCTCCTCCTCCCATTTGCTTCCCTCCACTGTGAAAAGAGGAAGCATTTACCTGGCTCAGCTGCTCTGACCAACTTCCTCCAGCTAGAGTTGCCCGCTCTGGTTGAGAAATGCCTGCAGATTTTGGGGGTGGAGCCTTGGGAGGGGAGGGGAGTAAGTCCTTACCAGCAGCTTGTTGTGGGGGGGGGGATCTTCACCAGGAAGAGCCTCATCACCAGGAAATGATGTCATCACACTAGGCATGTCATCAGGGGGACACTCTAGCATTTGGCTAAAAACTCTATGTTACCTCCAGGTGACATCATCACGCGAGGTACGTCGTCACGATCCCAGCACTTTGGGGGTGGGGTTCCCCTGCCGGCCACATCTGGGCCGGTGAGTTGGGGTCCCCTAAAGCAGGCAAACCCCTGCCCGCTGGGAGAAATGGCAAGCCTAGAGGGGAGGGATCTTACCAGAGTATAATGCCACAGAGCCCACCCTACAAAGCTGTCATTTTCTTCAGGAGAACTGATCTTGGTCATCTGGAGATCGATTGTAATAGTGGGAGATCTGCAGGTGTTGCCTGGAGGGCGGCAATTCTATCTCCAGCCTATAAGATGTTTTGATCAGGAAGATTTGGTGTCATTGACATTTTAACACCATTTCTCAAACTGGAGTCACCTGGGAGGGGCTTTAAGAGTCCTGTAAAGAGCTGGTAAATCCTTTAGAAGAGGGGGGTTCATCCCTCTCACATATGGTCACCAACTCCATGTCAAGAAGTTTCTGTTGTAATTCCAGGAAATCTCTAGGCCCCACCTGGAGATTAGCAAACAGGAGAGAAAGCTGCAAAAAGAAGATACACAATCCAAGAAAAACAATGGCACCTGGTGTTTTTGGCCATTGTGTGACAGAGTATTGGACTGGATGGGCCATTGGCCTGATCCAACATTGGCTTCTCTTATGTTCTTATGCTCTTAATTGCAACCAAATTACTAATGCAGTCCTTATTTCTATTAAACAGACAGTTATAATCTATATATCTAATTCCAAAGAGGCCCCCTCCGTGCAGATATCTAAATCCGTGCGAGGGGGCACTTGTGGGGGGAGGGAGGTTTTTCTGCATACGTGGGGGACTCTCCACATTTGCAGAAAAATCCAAAAACTTTCAAAAAATATTCAGGGGATATTTAAATCCCCCGAAAAGTAAAACAGCGTCCCCTGCACATGCACAGGGAACGCTCTGGCTGTTGTGGGGGAGGCTCAGCGGCCCAGCGACTGTGAGCTGCTCAGGGCTCACTGTTGCTGGTTGGGGGGGAAGGCTTGGTGGGCCGCTGCCACTTGCCCTGGGGAGGGGAAGGGAGAGGAGGGGGTGGCAGGAGGAGCAGCGGGGCTCACTGTGGCTGCCACCACTTGCCCTGGGGAGGGGAGGGGGTGGTAGGAGGAGCGGTGGGGCTCGCCGCCACCACCGCTTGCCCTGGGGAGGGGGGTGGCAAGAGGAGCGGCGGGGCTCACCACTGCCCTGGGGAAGGGGGGTGGCAGGAGGACTGGGATACTTCCCCCCTGCGAGTATCACGGGTGCCCCATCTTGTCAATCTATAATTTCTGTAATTGTATAGTGTTGATTCTTGGATGATATATTGAGATATAATATGACTAGTGTGATCCTGTAATGGCATACTGAAAAAAATACACTTACGATGAGTTTTTGAGAAAATAATACTAAATACTTAATTTTACAAATTGTCACGACTGAGCCTCTGGCTTGAGACAGAGCTTGCAGCCGGCAGGCGTGCAGATCAGAGTTCTCGGGTTACAAGGCAAGCGTTATCAACAGTCCGGGAGTCACAACCATAAATCAGTCAGCCGAAGGATTAAACAGACGAATCGTCAGCAGGAATGCCAGAAGTCAGAGCCGGAGAGTATGAAAGCCAGGAGTCGGGGGTAGCAGGGATCACAACAGAAAGACAAGCCAAAGTCCAAATACCAGTCCGTAGTCCAAAATGCCAAGTCCAGGGTCAGAAGTCCGAGAGTCCAGCAGCCGGGTTCAGGAACAGAGTTCAGAAGGGTGCAGGGCGAGGCCACGTCGATGACGAGCGTTCTTTGCCAGCACAATCTGTTGGCCGTTGACAGGCTGCTGATATCGTGTGCTGGCTCATTAACCAATTAGCAGCCGCCGGCCACGGCCCAGCGTCTGCTAGTACTCTGGACTGATAGATCTCCTGGCCCTCATGCGAGCCTCACTCCTTCTGTCTCTTAATTCCTGGCGTCTCCTTTCACGGAGACGCCTGACAGGTGGAGGTGATGACTCGGGGCTATGGTTTTCTCCAGGAGGAGCCTGATGGGTCTCAGGTGCTTGACTAGTCCCTGGTGGCTCCTGTTGCTGGCTTAACTCCTCTGGACTTATGTCCAGGTCCGTTAAAGGAGCCTGATCTTGCTCTGCAGGGGCTGGGTCAGGAGCAGGGTCAGGAGCAGGCATGACACAAATCTTTATTAGTATTTATTAGTATTTAGTGTTGGTTTGTCACAGTTTCTTGCTTTCTTGTCAAACCCTAGGAATATGACATTGGGAAGTTTGTGCATCCCTACTGAAGAAATAATACGAGGCTAGGGATTTCTGGGAATGGAGGGTTTTAAAAATGGTTATTCATGACATTTGTATCCCAGTGTTCTTTCATGGGGTTGTTTACATAGGGGTTAACTAAGGTTGCCTACTGCTTGGAGGAAAAAAAAAAGTCCTGTCCCTTTAAAATAAGTTTAAGGGGATGTTATTTACCAGGAGTTGTCATCTCCACACCATGAAAAACTTCATTTGCCCATTTCAACACATTAAGCTTCTATTAACAGGACTGGATATTTTTCTCCAGGCCTATTGGCAATTCTAGCAAGCTTTACACTATCTTTTATACTATACGAACTCCCTTTAAAAACTGTATCCATGAGCTTTTAAAAGGCTGGCACATTATTAAGTAAATTAATAAGCAAAGCTTGTCAGTCTTCTACAAACTTCTTTGTGTGGCCTTCTTCCTTTACCTTCTCAGGAAATGAGACCCCAGAAAGAGTTCAGGAGACAGCATACTGGGAAGCCAAGTTTAAATACACACAGCAAATCAACAATAACAGCAGAGTATTAATTGACCAGAGGATGCGGGGGGGGGGGGGGGGGGGACTTGTTGCCATGGATGAGATTAAATCTCATTACCAGATTTTAATTAGAAAGAAAAAGGTAGAGATGACCCCTCTTTCTCTCTTGGAGCATTTAATCATAAAGGAGGTAAACTTCTCAGGAAAGCATCCTGCAAATTGAAAGCAAGGTTGCTACCAGGATCAGACCAGCTTGCATTCCTGCCCTTTCTCTTTCTACATAGTCCTACAGAGTAGACCGCTCTAGTGTAGGGCTGCCAACTTCAGGTAGTGGCAGGAGATCTCCTGGGATTACAACTGATCTCTAGGCAACAGGTATCAGTTCATCTGGAGAAAATGGCTGCTTTGGAAGGTGGGGCTATGGCTTTATAACCCATTGAAGCCCCTCCCCTCCCCAACCCTGCCCTCCCCCAGTTACACCCCCCAAAATCTCCAGGTATTTTCCAATCTGGAGCTGGCAACCCTACAAGTGTGCAATGTACAGAGGAAAAAGAATGGCACTGCAACCTATGGAGGAGGAGAAGGACGGAGGAGGAAGAGGAGGAGGAGATGATTGGATTTCTACCCCACTACTCTCAGAGTAGATGTATGGCTGTGAGAGCTGGACTATAAGGAAGGCCAAGCACTGAAGAATAGATGCTTTTGAATTATGGTGCTAGAGCATAGGCGTGAACTACAGGGGGGCTTGGGGGCGCAGGCCACCCCTGAAATTTCCCAGGGGGGACTGAGCCCCCCGGTGAAACAAGGCACCTGACCACCTGCCGCTGCCACCACGCCTCCCCGCCTCCCTTCTTAGGCCCGCCCGTGCCCCCCCCCCCCCGCTCCCCTGAACCCATTCCCTTGAACCCACTCTCTCCCTCCCTCCCTCCCTCCCGGGGCCATCTGGCCAACTGCCCAGTGTGATAACATCACCTGGAAGTGACATCATCACACCGGGCATGTTGCCAGGGCAACGCTCTGGCAATCGCCCCAAAACTCTATGGTGCCATAGAGTTTCGGGCAATTACTAGAGTGTCGCCCTGGCAGTCGCCCAGATGGCCCTGGGAGGGCGGGAGGGAGAGATCGAGTGGGTTCAGGGGAGTGGGTCCAGGGGAGCTGGGAGCCGGGTGGGGGGGAGGCTCTGGCGGCAGCGGCAACATTGTCCTGGCACACGCGCAAGAGCCCCCCCCAGGAAATTAAAAAGTTTATGCCCCTGTGCTGGAGAAGACTCTTGAGAGTCCCTTGGACTGCAAGGAGATCAAATCAGTCAATCCTAAAAGAAATCAACCCTGACTGTTCCCTGGAAGGCCAGATACTGAAGCTGAAGCTCAAATACTTTGGCCACCAAATGAGAAGGGAGCACTCACTGGAGAAGGCCCTGATGCTGGGGAAGACTGAAGGTCGAAGAAGAAGGGCACAGCCAAGGATGAGATGGCTAGACAGTGTTAATCGATGCAACGAATGTGAAATTAAGCGAAACTCTGGAACACGACCGAAGACAGGAGGGCCTGGCATGATGTGGTCCATGGGGTCACGAAGAGCCGGACTCGACTGTGCGACTGAACAACAACACTCTCAGAGCAGCTTACAATTTCCTTTCCCTTCCCCTCCCCACAACAGACACCCTGTGAGGTAGGTGGGGCTGAGAGAGCGCTGAGAGAACTGCCCTTGAGAGAACAGCTCTGAGAGAACCGGGACTGACCCAAGGTCACCCAGCTGGCTACATGTGAAGAAGTGGGGAAATAAACTCGGTTCCGCCAGGTTAGAGTCCACCACTCTTAACCACTACACCAAACTGGCTCATTAGATCTAAATGTCACTTGGCATGGAACCAACTATGTGTTCCCCCCCCCCCCCCCAAAAAGAAAAAAGAAATGGAAATCTTTAAATGAAGCTATATTGGAGAGGTAAAAGGGATACTACAATATTTAGTATGAGAAGGGAAAGCTAGGCAGACACTAAAGGTCTTCTTTCGAGATGCACTGCAGAAAAGGCAATGATAGAGGTGAACAGCTGCCAATAATGAAAGTATGAACCACGCACAGATTTATGCCAGTACACTGAAAGAACTTGGCAGGGTGTGCCAGCATATAGATATTATGTAGGGTTGCCAACCTCCAGGTTGAATTCCTGCAATTACAACTAATCTCCAGACTATGGAGATTAGTTCCCCGGGAGAAAATGTCTGTTTAGGAGAGTGGACTCAGTGGCAGCATGCTCCAATGAGGTACCTCTCCTCCTCAAATCCTGCCCTTCACAGGTTCTATCCCCAAACCTCCAGGAACTGTTCACCCCAGAGTTGGCAACCCTAGCCTTTGTGTGACCTGTTGGAGTAAAGGAGACTCAGCATGCCTGGACTCGGGGGGGCATTACATTTCTCTTTGCAATGGAACCAGACTGTTCATCAATTATCTTCTTACTGAATAGGACGCCTCTTCTTGTCTAAGCTAAGAGCCTCTGTCTGATTCCTTCTCTTCCTGTGACTTTGTGCTCCTTTCTCTCTCCTTCTGGTCTTGCAAGAGGCAAGGTGCCTCCGTGGATCTCTCCTGCAAAAGGCCACATTGGCTGTGGACGGACTGGAGTTCTGCCGTGCCTCCGCAGCGCGGCAGAACAAGGCGGGGGGAATTGCCCCCCACCGTGCAGCATTCGCATGCCGCCGCAAGGAAGCCGCCCGCAGAATCCAGACTGCAGGCATCTTCTGGCATCGTTGTCCGAATGCCGCGTGGCCCGGCACGCATTCACACCCGCCAGAAGCAAGTGGAACATGCATGCAGCAGCCAGGACACCACTTTGAAGTGGTGCTCGGCTGCTGCGGGAGGAGCGTGGCGCTGGACGCGTTGCATCCGGGCTGCCTCCTCCGGGCAGATGTGGCAGTCTGAATGGCCGCTCTGCCTCTGCTTTTAAAGCAGAGGCAGAGCGGGCCAGACTGCCAGTCTGTCCTCGGCCACTGACATACTTTTTAATATGCCTGACCAAACCAACCTCACAATCACCCCAAGCCAGCTGGTTGTTATAGGGGAAAGTATTCTTTTAGATTAGACTTCTGTCTCCTTTCTACTACGATGGATGTGAACCTACCTCAGTAAAAGTAGTTTTAACTTTTCTGTTATATTCTTGCCTCAAGCGTGTTTGCCGTGCATGATCCCATCTTTCCCCAGCAGAGCAACTTTGCTGTAGCAATTAGTAAATATCCTGTGCCATTTCCTAATAAAGGACACAATTATGCTGGGTTGCAGTGACTTCATGGATTATTAATCAATGTGTTAGCTATCTGTAATGTTCAGATGTATATTTCCTTGGGTTGCCAACATGTCTGGAAAAAATATCCTATCCCTTTAATACAGGACTATGCTGGCTAGGCCCTCACAGAGGTCAAGAGAGGCCCGGGCCACTTCCATTTTTGAGGGCCCGCCCCCCAGTAAATTAAAAAATGAAGAAGTGCAAAAACAATGATACAAAGTTAGTAGTATTACAATTTAAATGTTTACGTTTAATACAATAAGAAAAATAATATTGTAAGACTTTGTAATTATTGCTCCCATTTTTTATTTAACATGTGATTTAACGTCAAAAGTGTAAATTTCAGGGGGCTCCCTTGAGAATGTGAGGCCTAGGCTAAATGGCCCTGCTGGCCCTCCTCTCTGAGGTCCTGATGCTGGCAACCAAAATCAAGTTAATTCATGCAATAGTGTTCCTCATTACTATGAAGAAACCTGACAAGAAGAAAGTTGATTCATTCCAAATGTAGTTATTGAAGGAGAGTTTTATATCTACGTTGGGACTGCAGTAGGTTCTAGATCAAATCAAGCCTGAACTCTCCCTAGAAGCTAAAATGACTAAACTGAGGCTATTGTACTTTGGTCACATTATGAGAAGACAAGAGTAATTGGAAAAGACAATAATGCTAGGAAAAGCTGAAGGCAGTAGGAAAAGAGGAAGACCCAAGGTGAAATGGATGGACTCGTTCAGGAAACCACAGTCCTCAGTGTGCAAAACCTGAGCAAAGCTTTTTAACGAAAGAACATTTTGGAGGAAATTAATTCATAGGGCCGGCATAAGTCGGAAGCAACTTTACAGCATGTCACACACACACACACACGCACACACACACAATGTGTGGAAATGGGCAGCTGTTGCTTCTCGAGGGATGGAGGTAAAAGCTGGTGCCTGAGACACTAAAGAACTTTTTGTCAGTTAAAGAAAACATGCATTGCTAGGGTTGCCATCCCCCCAGCTGGGGCAGGGTTTTCCCCAATTTCAGGGGCTCCAATCCACAGTCGGCTAACTGGCCAGCAGCAGAAGACCCCGACAAGGACCTGGGAGCCCCCTGCTGGATCGGAGGTAGGACCTGGCAACCCAATGCATTGCACAGTGTGTTAGCAATCTACCCAAACTCTGTGTTTGTATTATAGAGCTTGTGGGGATTGGTAGAGTATCATGGACACATGCAATATCACTTCTGGTTACAGGACTGGATGTGATGTTGTGGTGATGCCATGATGGTAGTTTTAACCCCATTTTCTCCTGCTACTGCACTGGGCAACAGCGAGGAATAGGGTTGCCAAATCTGGGTTACTATTGTTGTTGTTGCTGCTGCTGCTTTTGCTGCTACTGCTGCTGTTATTATTATTATATTTATTTATCGCCCTATCCCAGCATACGCCAGGCTCTGGGTGATGTGCAAGAAAGGCATGATGCCATAGAACAGAATACAGATTTTAAAATCCAATACAATTAATAAGAATAAAACCAGAATAAAATCCTAGATGGCGATTTACAGTTTTCTATTCCCATTCCGGACTACCTGGCTATATGGTGGGGGCGTACATACAGGAAAGAGAGGGAAAGGGGAAAGGAGGGAAGGGTGCCAGCCAGTATAACCAACCGTTGCTGTCCTCATCCAAAAGCCTGGTGGAACATCTCTGCCTTACAGGCCCTGCGAAATCGCACGTTCTAAAACACCTGGAGATTTTGGGGGTGGAGCCTGGGGAGAGAGGTTTGCATTGGGGCAGGACCTCAGCAGAGTAAAATGCCATAGCGTCCATTCTCCAAAGCAGCCACTTTCTCCAGTGGAACTGATTTCTGTCACCTGGAGATTAGTTCTAAGTCCAGGAGATCCACAGGCCCCACCTGGAGATTGGCAACCAAAGTGAGGGGCCAGAGGTGGTGAGGCAGGAGGTCTCCCACTATAGCAAGAGGTCTGGTAATTTTACATTGCACCGCTACATAAACATTTTTCTCTACCGACTATGTTAAGGCCTTGAGTATATTTCAGGTTGTATTCATCACATTAGAATAGATATTCAAAGAACACCCTTTTTTGTGTTCAAAATCATGTATGACACAGTGATGAAATAAAGCGAAAATGAAATATCACCTTTAATATTATAACCCATCTAATCAAAACCGTTGGTCTGGGCATCGATGAATTAATATGCTTAACAGGTGACTCTGGGGCAGACAGTGTACCATCACTCAGTAAATTAACATCAATAATTATAAGCTGTAAACAGTTGCAGATGAAATGAAGTTTGGAGGCCCTAGAATTGGGTGTGCCTAGCCCCCACTGACATTCTTTGACACAAAGTTCTTAGCGTTTCAGCCCCCTCGGGAGATAGCAAATGTACCCGTCAAGTTGAAATAATGTGCCAATGTGTTAAAAGAACTGGCAACTGGAATTTTTTTTTTGTCTCCTTCATTAGAAAGGCAAAAAAGCTTTCTTTCTTTCAAAGTGGGGAAAAACAGTCCTCTGCTATGTTGCTCAGGATGCTCAGGGTCACTCAGCAGCCAAGTACATGTTAACACTTCCTGTGGAAAAAAAAAACCACTATATATATATTTTTCTCCTCGGGATTTAAACGGAGCTGTTGCATTTCCCTGCAGCGCAAGATGGGCCCCGAAAGATCTGTGCCGAAAATAGTTAAATGAAAATGTTTAAGGCTGTCAGGTAAGTAAAAGAGATGAAAATGGCTGTGGGGAAAAAGGAATATTATTTTCTACTAGGTTGCTGTAAATTCCACCTGAAATGGAATCCGCTATGAAATACAGGGTTCTGTCAAGGAGGAGGAATGCCCTGAAATTGGAAGGAGGCTTACCAGAGTCCAAATGGCTTTAAAAGGATTGTTTTCCGAGATGTACACATACATGTATGACGTTTGAGGATTATATAGAATCTTCTTCTTACATTCAATCATATTTTTAGCAGTCTCATCCCAGTTTTAGTCTACCCTTCCTCCCAGGAGCTCAGGATGGTATACACAGCATTCCTGTCTATAGGTGTAATGCCACATGATACTTAAATATCAACATCTCTACTACTAATTGCTCAATAAATCACTGCTGTGAGTAAAGTTCTCATGATCAGAGAATAAGGCTCCCAACATCGCCCAGGGATGAAGTCAAAGATCCCCCCCCCCCACAACAACTCCTATCTACTACGGAACTACAACTCCCGTCTCTTCATTGACCCATTCATTGGAACACTGGGGTATTTGTCCCACTGCCCACTATCTGATGGAGGAGCCGAGCAGTCAAGGAAAACAGGGAAGCAGCAGTGTGCAAAACAGTTCTGAACAGAAAGACAGTAGGTGTAGATTATAGCCCTTATCCTGATTTTCAGACCTATAACTGATAGCATCCTGTAAAATTAATTGAGTAATGCAATTAAGGCAGCTGGAGAATATCTCAACAATCAACTAGCATTTCCTACCAGATGGCATTCTCCCTGAATTACAATTGATATGGAAACTACAGAAATCAGTTCCCCTGGAGAAAATGGCAGATTTGGAAGGTGGACTCTGTTTAGCGTAGAGTTTAAGAAAAACAGAAATCCTAGGAAAACATCACATCCCCACCGAGCCCTCTTCCCACCCCAGGCTCCATTTGCTGCAGGCATCACCCTCAAATCCCCAGGATGTTCCCAACCCAGAGTTGGCAACCCAATTTTTGGTTCTCATGGACCTGAGAATCCCAAGACTTGAGACAGATTTCAGTATTTGTTTCTGTGGTTTGCTAATGTCTCACAAACAACAGAGAATATAAGAATAACCTTGTTGGAACAGATCAAAGGTTCATCCCCTTTCTAGAAGTAGCCAGCCATAAACCTCTGGGTGGCTCGAAGAAAGGAGATGACGACAGTTAAGAACATAAGAACATAAGAGAAGCCAATGTTGGATCAGGCCAGTGGCCCATCTAGTCCAACACTCTGTCACACAGTAGCCAAAAATACCAGATGCCATCAGGAGGTCCATCACTGGGGCCAGGACACTAGAAGCCCTCCCACTGTTGCCTCCCCCACAAGCACCAAAAATACAGAGCATCACTTGCCCCAGACCAGGGCTGTGGTCACACTGCCCTTTAAATCCGGGAGCCCTCCTGGATTTAAAGGGGCCGGGGGCAAAGGTGGCAGCGGTGGCAGCAAGCAGTGGCAATGGCAGTGGCGGCAGAGGTGAGCGGCAGCGACGGCGGCGGCAATGGTGAACGGCGGCAGCAATGGTGGTGGCGGCTGCGGGAGGCACCCTTCCCTGAACCCCACCAGCTGCCTGGTAAGTTTGGGGTTTTTTTCCCCCTTTTGTACTTGGGCGCTTGGGTGCCCAAGCACCCAAGTGCAAAAGGGGGGGGGGAATGGAGGAGGGACAATCTGGACAGCCCACTCTCGCAATGATTGTGAGAGAGGGCTGTCCAGATAGGCTCAATTGTGGGTTCAAAGCGCGACCACCAGGAAAATACCTGATTTTCCTGGGGTCGGAAAACGCGGGAGGAACTCCCAATTGAGCCCGCTTCGGCACGGGACTAGCTGTGGCCATTATGAACGGTCCCTTTAAATGCGGGAGGAAACAGCACTTCCTCCTGCATTAAAGGACCGTGTGACCACGGTCCAAGAGTTCCTATCTATACCTTGTGGCCAATAGCCACTGATGGACCTCTGCTCCATATGTTTATCTAATTCCCTCTTGAAGCTGTCCATGCTTGTAGCTGCCACCACCTCCTGTGGCAGGGAATTCCATGTGTTAATCACCTTCTAACCTGACTGCTCATTAATTTCATGGAGTGCCCACGAGTTCTTGTATTGCGAGAAAGGGAGAAAAGTACTTCTTCTTGACTTGCTCTATCCCATGCATAATCTTGTTCATCCCAATGCATACTGCCTCTGAACATGGAGGTTTCATTTAATCAGAGAGGGACTGTAAGAGTCATTTCATTTAATAAGAGAGGGACTGTAAGCAGCCTGCTCAAATGTCTTTTCCAAAACTGATTTCTTTTGAGGTCAGAAACCCTGTTAGAGCACAAGCTGTTCAGCGTTTTCCTATGCATATGAAAGTATTTTGTTTTTAAATAGAGACTTTACTTCTATACCAAAATGTCCTTTATTTGACAGACCATAACAGCGACTTTAAAAAAAAAACTTTAATTTTTAGAAAACCTTTGTTAACTTTGGGTTAGCAAAAAGGCCAAAAGTCTAGTCATTTTAAAGGAAAATTTTAATTAGTATGCAAATTTGACTTTCTACTTTAAAATGTCATTTAACTGAACAAATGTTTTTGCACCACAAGTTCAGGTATTTCGTCATGTTCTGTCAAAGGGCCTTTTTGCAAGATTCCAAAGATTAATAACGCTGTTTCAAGGCCAGAATGAAATTCTCACTTTGTTGTCATGCTTGTCCAGACCTCATCTTATATATAAATAGTCTAAACATTGGTTGCCACCTGTTGCCTGCCTAAGGGCAATTACTTCTCTCAATCACTGACAGAATTTCAGTGGTGTCATGGAATGTGCATAAACATTCTAACTGCTCAGGGTGAAGGACCAACATGAAAAGCATTGCTGCTGTTGTGAGTGAATGGAAAGGTCTGCTTGGAAAAGAAAAAATCCTTTTGCAAGCCCTAGAGACAATAGTAGTTATGTTCTGTAAGAAGTCTGGAGTTTCAGCCTGTGACAGACAATCAGCAGAGAAGATGGCAGTTTTGGTAGAAGGATATAAAATTCTCAAAAAGGGAGGATGTACTGTGTGCTACCAATGGGAAAGCTGGTAAGGACATGAGGTACATGGATGTGCATATTAAATTTAGGACCTCACATTGTCTCAGAATCAGTTCCCCATCATAATAATACTGGGCTACCCTACACAACAGTTGTAAAAATTACTGTGATAATATATGCAAAGCGCTGATGAACACAGTAGAAATACTGAGTGTTAATTAAAAATAGTCCTGTTTGGAAAATGCAGCCAACGTTTTGGCTCCTTCAGTAAGGTTGATCTGGGGCCTGGAGACCAAGCCCTATGAGGAAAGGCTGAGGGACTTGGGAATGTTCAATCTGGAGAAGAGGAGGTTGAGGGGGACATGATTGCTCTCTTTAAGTAATTTAAAGGGCTGTCACTTAGAAGAGGGCAGGGAGCTGTTCCTGTTGGCAGCAGAGGATAATAGGGCTCACATTACTAGGTTTAGATTAAGGGCAGGAAGGTACTGGCTAGATATTGGGGAAAATTTTTTGACAGTAAGCATTGTTCAACGGTGGAATCAGCTACCTAGGGAGGTGGTGAACTCCCCCTCCCCAGCAGTCTTTAAACAATGGCTGGACAAATACTTGTCAGGGAGGCTCTAGGCTGATCCTGCACTGAGCAGAGGGTTGGACTAGATGGCCTGTATGGCGCCTTCCAACTCTATGAGTCTATGCCCCCCTCCCTTCCGAAGTAAGGTCACGAGGACAGCCTTTTCAGCGTAGCCGGGCACATGGGCGTCAACTACGGGGGGGGGGGCTCAAGGGCTCGAGCCTCCCCCGAAATTTCCCGGGGGGGGGCTCAGCCACCCCTGGCAAAAGGGAGCGCCCGCTGCCGGTGACCAGTCAACTGGCCAGCTGCCGTCGCCGCCTCTCCTTCCCCCCCACTCCCGGCCTGCCCTCCTGCTTCCCTGGGGCGGGGGGGGGAGAGAGGCGGCGGGGACATGCTCTCCCGCGCTACGCGCACGCGGCCGGCAGTCAGCTGGCCAGCTGGCTGCAGCCACCGCTGCCGCCGCCGAGCCTGCGCCCCGAGCCTGCCTCCCTGGGGCCGGGGGGGGGGAGGAGAAGCGGCGGGGACACGGTCCCCCTCGCGCGCGCTTTGCGCGCGCCCACGAGAGAGCCCCCCCTTCCGGGGATTTACAAACTCTATGCCCATGGCCGGGCAGTATCACAAGGAATCTTTTGGGGACAGGCCAACGTCACAATGTTTCGATTTCCTCTGTCTTGTTTAGTTCTAAGAGCTCCACTTATTTTACATTGCTGCTGCTGTTTTGCCTTTTTGAGCTGTTTAAACTGATGCATCAGTATGGGGTAGGATTGTTTCATTCATCCTATTGCTTTTGTTGTATTGTGAACTGCCTTGTGCACGTAGAAGACAGGTGAACACATGAAACTGCCTTATACTGAACCATACGCTTGGTCCATCAAGGTCAGTATTGTCTACTCCGACTGGCAGCAGCTCTCCATGGTCCCAGGTAGAGATCTTTCACATCACCTAATGCCTGGTCCTTTTAACTAAAGATGCTGGGGACATGCTGCTGGGACCACCGCAGGTTCTTCCACTGAGCCACAACCCCTAAATGTTGTAGGGGCTGGTGTATATAAGTATTCAAAATAAAGGAATTCCAAGATGTCCTTAGTTAACACCCAATTCTCATCTCTTGGCTGAATGTTCAACCAGTCCTGGGCCACAGTCATCCTCTATCTTGGCCCAATTGCGGCAAGGTAATTTACAAGAGAACCCATTTTCCCCACCCATCTGGAGGCAAAGTCTTTCCAAGTAGACCGAGACACAGCTCCCTGCATAAAAGGATTTTTACTCACCGGAGCATACCAGCAAAATAATTACAGAACCTATTGTAGTCATTAAAGTCAAAGGAAGTGCTAGTTGAGTTATTGTCAATTACGGCTGAGGGTTACAGAACTGATTAGCATGTGCAGTATTTGGAGGAAAGAGTTATGCGCATTTTGACAGTTAACAAATTTCTTCATCTCCGTAGAAGACATACGCGCCTGTTGACTAGGGAAGGACATGAACGGGATCACTGGTGGATGAGTTTGCCAGTCAGTTAGTACGGAGATAAGTGACAAGCAAACACATGAGAATTGTCGGGGATAGGGTTGCCAGCCTCCAGGTGGGGCCTGGGGATCTCCCGCTTTTACAACTGATCTCCAGCTGACAGAGATCAGCTCCCCTGGAGAAAATGGCTGCTTTGAAGGGTGGACTCTATGGCATTCTACCATGCTGAGGCCCCTCCCCTCCCCAAACCCCACCTTCTCCTGGCTCCACCCCCAAAGTCCCCAGGTATTTTCCAACCCGGACTTGGCAACCCTAGTCGGGGAGGGGGGAGGAAAGAGAGGGAAAACTGCTCCTGGTATCTTTAAAGAAGAAGAAAAGGAGGAGGAGGAGGTGGAGGAGGAGGAAGAAGAGGAGGAGATTGGATTTATACTCCATCCCTCACTACCCGAAGGAGTCTCAGAGCGGCTTACAAACTCCTTTCCCTTTCCCATCCCACAACAGACACCCTGTGAGGTAGGTGGGGCTGAGAGAGCTCTTTCGAGAACTGCTCTTTTTCAAGAACAGCTCTGACAGAACTATGGCTTGCCCAAGGTCATCCAGCAGCTGCAAGTGGAAGAATGCGGAATCAAACCCAGTTCTCCCAAATTAGAGTCTACACAAAAGAACATTTTTCTCCAGGCCAGCTGTGGCCTACAGCTAACAGCAGCAGTGTTCCTCCAAATTTGCACTTCCTGGCGCATGTTTGCTCCTTGAATCTTGGAGATAAAACCCAAAGGTTATTGAATGCAACCGGGGGGAGGGGGGGGGGACGACGACGACAGGGTGCTTCAGTTCATTCCCTACCAGCCAACTAACTAGCAATGCACTGAACTCATTGCAGCCTTTGGCCTATCCATGACACAAACTTCTTTATGTCTGTGGGCTTGGCAACCTTTCTCCTATGGCCATGCAGACCCTCTCTTCAGAAACTGGAAACAAACAGCGCTTTCTCTTCTCCCAAGGGGAGTGCTCATTGCAGCTTTCCTCCATGTCCCTGAAGCAGGAGGTGCCTCAGGAAATCCCTGCAGACAGGGCTTTTGCATCCGTAGGGAATGCCCATTGGGAAACAGCTGCCCCTGTCCTAGTTAGGGATGCTCTGAATTTTGCTACAGACATGTTCAACTGTCTGTCTTAATGTAGTCAAAAGGTGGCCATCAGATGTGATCCAATCATGCGGTCCGTTTGGTTTGCGTTGAGCAGCCGCTCATGCCTGCTGAGCCGTTGCACTGGGTTTTCCCCAAACTGCACGTGTGCAAAGATGCTGCCAATGCAAGCTGACCATCAGCCTTTAGCTATACTTATGCAGATGAACACTGGAGAGTAGGATTTTATTGGAATACAGCATTTACTGATGACTGGTTTATATGATTTGTGAGTGTTTTAATGAGTGATAGGATCGTCTGTTTAAACAATTGCCTTTTATCCAGTAAGGATGGGGAGGTAATAGAACTCAACTGAGCTGTACAAGGACATGCGTGTGAAACAACCTGCTGACCACTAGGGTTGCCAGTCCCCAGCTGGTGGTGGGGGATCCCTAGCTTCTGGGGCCCTCCCCCTGGTGGTGACCAGCTGACCAGCAGGGCAGTGCCAGGCAGGTCAACTAGGCCTAGTGATGTAACAACATCCTTTCGTGCATCAGAAGTGACATTATCACTTCACTGGCAATGCATGGCAACTCAGGTATTTCAAAAACCAATGGAAAACTGCATGGAAAGCACTAATATAGAGTCAGGTAGTGAAAAAGAAATACTAACAAAAGCAGTCTTACAATTTTATATCAAACAATGCAAAACTGTAGCATACAATATGAGAATCTATACAGCAAGTGAATACAGACAGAATAAGGTTAACGAAGGTTTTCAAAGTAAGCATTCTGTGGAAAAAACTTCATCCGAACCGGATTTTCAGACCTTAAATATAATATTAATAGAATTATGTAGCAAATTTAATTTAAGGCAAGTACCAAAGGAATAATAATAATAAAGGTAGGCCTTACATACAATGTTTCCAATTGTTTTTTCAAACTTCTCAAAGAGAAAGGAATAGGCACAATATATCTCTAGGGGCAAATATATAAGCATTTTTAAAAAAAAGATTTTTGAGGCTTTTAGAATTTGTTCTACCCCCAAAAGCTTTAGCATTTCATAACAACTTCTGAGTAAAAGACACTTACCTACAAAGTTACAAAATTGTGTTCTACAAATACTCTGGTATTTCGGCAAAAACTCTATGGTAAAAATGACTTCTACCATGGAGTTTTCGCCTAAATACCAGAGTGTCTGCACGTTGCCAGAGATGTGAAGACATCACTTCTGGTTTGCGCTGGAAGTGATGTTGCCACATTGGCAATGCAGGCATAGGCTTAGTTTTCCTGCTGGTAAGTCCCTCCCCCAGCCCCACAGCCCCCCCCCCCCCCGGTTGTCAGGGGGTATCTGAAAACTCTGCTGAACACTGATGAGCAGATTGATGAACTGTTGAACTGATCATCGAAAAATCAGGTCTCTGTTCACAACTAGTAAACAGGATGCAAGCAGAACTCGTGGGTGTTTGAGGATCCCTAATCATGGTAGGATGCTTGGCATGGAACCTTCCAGTTTTTGTGATTAGATTCACTCCATGGTAGCCATTTTGTGGTGGCAGCCACTACTCTTTCTCAAAACTCTAGAAATGCCCTAAGGCTTAACTGGTAGGGGACCCATGTCAGTCACCCAGAGGTTTCCCCCCGCCCTAAAGAGTACTGTTTGCTTTATGCATACTGATCTCTGAAGTCGAGCTTCTTTTAAAGCAAGAGCTGCAGGTGCTCCAACATGGAATTCAGGTCCTTCTCAGCCATGGCACCAAAACTGTAGAATCCCCTCCCTGGGGAGATTAATTTGTCCCTCTCTATCATTGTCTTTCGCCAGCAGCAACCCTAAGAGGCAGGTCTCCACAGTGACTTCACTTCAGCCCCACAGTGTCCTCAGATGTGGAGGAGATTCTCACCCCTGTTAGGCTTACCAGCTTAATGCAGTTCCCCAGGGCCTGTAAGGCAGAGAAGATCCACCAGGCATTTGGTTGAGGACAGCAACAGTTTCCATCTGGCCGGCACTCTTGTCTCTTGCTTTCCCCTCGCCCCCGGTGAGGTGGTGGCACAAGTTGGAAGTTTTAGCGCCATCTAATTAGATTAAGTATTATATTTTTGTTTTAACTGTGAATTTATGGATGTTGTTTTTATTGTTGTGCACTGTCCTGAGCCCTGTTTCACAGGGGAGGGTGGTCTAGAAACCGAATTTAATAAATAAATAAACATCCAGGTGGGGATCTCCCACTATGACAATTGATTTCCAGGCAACAGAGATCATTTCTCCTGGAGAAAATGGCTGCTTTGGAGGGTAGACTCTATGGCATTGTACTCTGCTGATCTCCCTCCCCTCCCCAAATCCCGCCATCCCCAGGCTCCACCCCCCAAATCTCCAGGTATTTCCCCAGCCCACCCAGAGCTGGCAACTAGTCCCTAGACAGTAATGTAAATCTAACAATGTTATCAACAGGAATCTAAGCTTTCTGCGCGTGTTCTGTTTATGCCCATGTGTTGGCTTTCCCCTGTATTGCAGTGCAAAATCTTGCTCAAACCAACACTGGGGTGCAGGCATTCTAATACACAAAATTTGCCATTGTAGTGAGTGAGTAAATACTCTCAGGACCGGTGGTTGCCATTCTAGCCAAACTACTCTATTATTAACTAAAATGATAAGTGGGAATGGAACTGACGGTGACTGAGTTCATATCCACCCAAGATGCAGAAAAATCCTTGATAAATGGAGGGTTTTCTGTAGAATCAGCTGTAGTGTGTGTATATATATATTTGTCCAGTGAGTAAAATTATTCTCTGTTACCTGGCTAGGCAGATTTTGCCTGAAGTTGTACATGATACCGTAATAGATACTGAGAGCTTGCATCCCAAGAGGCTTAACCAGAGGTTGTTAAAGTCACTCTTACAGAGATATGTCTTTTTACATAGCCATTGCCAATGTGAAGGGAATCTATTATACCATTAGCATGGTCTTTTTCAAAGGGCTTTGCAGTTATAAAGCAATTTTAAAGATAAGTGCAACCAGGAAGCCGCGAAAGAGAACTATTTGGTCAAAATGTGTTAGGCGGTTTTTAAGTTTGATGTATGCATTCTATAATGTACGTGTGTTTGTTTTTGTGATACACATTTGTATAATATCAGCTGCTTGCATAATTTCACTAGCAAGGTTTATTATAGGATTTGGCGCTCATGGCAATGAAGCGCATAACTGGGTTTTAAGGGTAAACACCTTGTGTTTACATGTGCCTCTGTAGCGTAGTGGTTAGACAAGGATCTGGGTGACCCAGGTTCGAATGTGGAACCTGCTGTGGAAGTCTGCCGAGTGACCTTGGCGAGTCACTGGCTGCGGCCACATGGCCCCTTTAATCCGGGAGGGATCCCGGATGTAAAGGGGCCGCATTTTTCCTCCTGCGGGTTTACACATCCCAACCCTGGTGGCAGCGTCGGCAGCCGCGGCAGCTGCGGGAACGGTGGCCGCGGCTGCTGAAGAGGCGGTGGCGGAGGCTGGAAAGGCAGCCGGAACGTCGGCGGAGGTGGCCGCAGCGGTGGCAGAAGCGGCGGTGGCCTGGTAAGTTGGGGGTATTTTTTTCCCCCTTTTACACTTGGGCGCATGAGTGGCCATGCGCCCAAGTGTAAAAAGGGGGGGGGGAATGGCGGGGGGGGGCCGTCTGGACAGCCCTGCTCTCGCAATGCTTGCGAGAGAGGGCTGTCCAGAAGGCTGTAATGCGGGTTCCTCCCGGGAAAACACTAGTTTTTCCAGGGGTCGGTAAATGCGGGAGCAACCTGCATTGGAGCCCGCTTCGCCGCAGGACTCGCTGCGGGCCTATGTAGAAGGCCCCTTTAAATGCGGGAGGAAGCAGCCCTTCCTCCCGCATTAAGGGGCCGTGTGCTCGTAGCCACTGTCTCCCAGCCTAACCCACCTCACAGAATGGTTGTTGTGAGGATAAAAATGGAGGAGGAGGAGCTAGTAGGCTTGCCAACCTCCAGGTGGCACCTGGAGATCTCCCAGAATTAGAGCTGATCTCCAGGCAACAGAGATCAGCTCCCCTGAAGAAAATGGCTGCTTTGGAGGGTGGACTCTGTGGCATTTGTACCCCACTGAGGTCCTGCCCCTCCCCAAACCTCCTCCTCCCCAAACCTCCTCCTCCCCAGAAGAAGAAGAAGAGATTGGATTTATACCCCGCCCTTCACTTGAAGTCTCAGAGTGGTTTACAAACTCCTTTCCCTTCCGCTCCCCACAACAGGCACCCTGTGAGGTAGGTAGGGCTGAGAGAGCTCTTTCCAGAGCTGTCCTTGAGATAACAGCTCTGAGAGAACTATGGCTTGCCCAAGGTCATCCAGCAGCTGCAAGTGGAGGAGTGGGGAATCAAACCCGGTTCTCCCAGACTAGAGTCCATGCACTTAACCATTACACCAAACTGTCTCCCAGGCTCCACCCCCCAGCAATCCAGAGGGAAAAAACCCTGCCTGACATCTTTCACAGAGGCTGACTGTGTGGAAATGGGCAGTTGAAGCTTTTTAGTCACTTATTTGTTTTATTTATTTTCTGCCTTTCTCACCGAGACTGTAAATCGATAACAATCCATATGAAGAGATGCCTAATAAGCACAGTGTAAGCAGATACAAGCCAGACGAAGGGACACTGAACGAGCATATACATAGGGTTGCCAGCTCTGGGTTGGGAAATACCTGGAGATTTGGGGGTGGAGCCCGGGGGTGGTTGGGGTTTGGGGAGGTGAGGGGCCGCAGCAGGGTATGGTGCCATAGAGCCCACCCTCCAAAGCAGCCACTTTCTCCAGGGGGACTGATACTGGTCATCTGGAGATAAATTACATTAGCAGGAGATCTCCAGGTGCCACCTGAAGGTTGGCAACCATAAAGTACTAGGACTAGGATTACCGAAACCTGAATGAGCATAGTGTTTTAGGTATGGTACAGAGTGTGGATGTTATGAAGGACGATGATAGCATGTCAGTAGAAGACAATGACATGACGACAGGGTGATAATACGCCTTAAGGTGGGAAGTAGTGTCAAGTTGCAGCCGACTTAGGATGACCACATAGGGTTTTCAAGGCAAGAGTTGAACGGCGGTGGTTTGCCATTGCCTTCCTCCATATAGTGACCATAGACTTCCTTGGGAGAGCCAGCTTGGTGTATTGGTTAAGTGTTTGGACTCTAATCTGGGGTTTGATTCCCCACTCCTCCACTTGCCACTGCTGGATGACCTTGAGCATGCTGTAGTTCTGACAAGAGCTGTCCTTGAAAGGACAGTTCTCTCAGAGCTCTCTCAGCCCCACCTACCTCACAGGGTGTCTGTTGTGGGGAGGGGAAGGGAAAGGAGTTTGCAAGCCACTCTGAAATTTTGAGTGAAGGGTGGGATATAAATCAAATCTCTTCTCTTCTTCTCTTTCCCTCTCTTCCACTGGAGTACTAATCAGGGCCTGATCTAACAGAATAGGGTCTGGCCTGGGTTCTCCATTGGGATGAGAACCTCCAGGTGGGACCAGGAGATCTCCCAGAATTACAGCTCATCTCCAGACTACAGAGATCAATTCCCTTGGAGAAAATGGATGCTTTGGAGAGTGGACTCTATGGCATTGTACCCCACGAGGTCCCTCCCCTCCCCAGTCTCCACCCCCAAATCTCCAGGAGTTTCCCAACCTGGACCTGGCAACCCTACCCATCTCCATCCCCCTCTGGTGGCCAGGAGGAGCCTGATAACCCTAGTTATCCAGGCCATGGCAATATGAGCTGCACACAGCGGTATAACCAGCCATCCATTTCCCTTTACAAAATGCCTTCCTGAACTATTCTGCTAAAGCAGAGCCCTGTTACCTTTATAGAAGAGCTCTCAGGAACAAGTCTGTTTCATGTAGTTTATAGAATAACAGGAGCGTGGGAACCCTCCTGACTTCTTGGTAAATTGCACCCCACTAAGCTTCTGTTATGGGCTGCAGTGGCTTGAGTGGTTAAGACGCTGAACTGTAGACCGGAAGGTCGGTAGTTCGGCAGTTTGAGACCCAAGTGCTGCATGACGGAGTGAGCTCCCGTCTCTTGTCCCAGCTCTTGCCAACCTAGCAGTTCGAAAGCAAGAAATTGCAAGTAGATAAATAGGTAATGCATCGGTGGGAAGGTAACAGCGTTCCATGCACCTCGGCATCCAGTCATGCAAGCCACATGACCACAGAGAAGTGTTTGGACAGCACTGGCTCTTCAGCATGGAAATGGAGATGAGCACTGCATCCCTAGAGTTGTATAGACTGGCTATTGAGCAAGGGAAACCTTTACCTTTACCTAAGCTTCTGTTAAAGGTAGGGTTGCCGGAACTGATTTGGGAAATACCTGGAGATTTTGGGGGGGGGGGGAGCATGGGCAGGGCAGGTTTTGGCTAGGGGAAGGGACCTCAGCGGGGTATAATGCCCTAGACGCGACCCTCCAAAGCAGCCATTTTCACCAGGGGAACTGATCTTGGTTGTCTGGAAATGAGTCGTAATAGTGGGAGGTCCCCAGGTACTACCTGGAGGTTGGCAACCCTAGTTAAAGGGGCAAGCACCTCCCCCCCACCCGGGTTGTTGGCAACCCGAAGAGAAGGAAACTGTAAGCCTCTTTGGTCCCCATTGGTCTCAGTTAATAAACAGACGCAAACTGTACAAGCAAAAGCAATGGCTGTATATCCAGTTCTCTGCATACAGCTGCGGGCACAGAAAGGGACACAGCACCTGGGCTTCTAATTTGGAAGCATTTTCTGCTGCTTCCTACGTGCCGGGCATAAGGTACGAAATTTCAGTGACCTGGAAAGAACAAAGAAACCAAAATACCACCCCACAATGCAACAGTGCGTAGGAAATATTCGCTCTGCTCCTCACCCTTTGTGCCAGATCTCTTGGACCCTCCAGTCTGTTCAGTTTTAGACCTGGAATGTAAACCATGGTGAGACGGAATGCTGTCTGTTCAGTGTTGTTAGGATTCATGCTGGTTTTGTTACGTGCTGTTTATACATTTCAAGGGAGAACGTGGCCCAAATCCGACCAACTTCTGTCATCGAAGCGTACTCTGTGCCTACTGAAGAAAGAATGATCAGAAGATGGTAGTTGGATTTTCCTGAGTTTAGAAGCCCCATTTCAGATGGGAGAAGCAGGTAAAGATTTCAACAGAAGGTGGAAAGATTGAACTGGAAAAAGAAAGAAATTCAGTGGTCCAGTTCATTGAATGTTTATTGTGTCTAAGTCCTCCATTGCAAATTCTTTTGAAGTGAGCCGTAGCTCAATGGTCATGCCATTTTCTACGCTGAAGGTCCCTAGTTCAGTCCCTGGCATCACCATTAAAGGATTTTAGGTAGCAGGGATGAACACAAGAGCCATAAACCAGTCTCATATGGAATCAGACTGCTGGTCCATCAAGGTCAGTATTGTCTACTCGGACTGGAAGTGACTCTTCAGGGTCTAAGGGTGCGTTCAGACAGCTCTTTTGAAGTGCACATCCAGACCTCAACATCTACGAATCGTGCCGCTTTTGTTAGTAGCCTGTCGATCCCCGTCGGGGATCCGTACTTAAAAGAAAGTGGTTAAAGTCTGGTCTAAAGCTGGCCGACGGGCCAATGTTGGACTTTCCACCATCAGGTCATTCCACCAGTGCACAATCAGCCCATAGGGATGGTCTCCAGACCATCCTGAACAGCCACCATTTTACAAAACTCTTAGCAATGCACGCATAACCGCTTAAACATGCGATGTCCCCAGAGCTCTGCTCAAGCGATCCAAACAATGTCATGTTTCTGAGGGTCCCCTGAACTTGAATCAGCTTTATTAAGTGAAACGGTACCTAGGGGAAGGTACCACTGGCGGTGTCTTTACCATTTTAGTACGTGCATGTGCGGAAAAACAAGTATGTGGTGAAATGCCTACGCGCATGCGCAGACAGGAATTAAAAAAAAAAAAGCTGACAGCACGGCTCCTCATGTTGGATGCCATCTAGACAATCCACCATGGGAGTCATGTGCGGTGAAGCGTTTTACGGGCGGGCTGTCTGGTTGTGCAACGCTGGATCAGAAAAATCTGGATCAAATTACAGCCAGGCCAATGGCGGGATTAGCTGCCCGTCTGAACACACCCTCAGACTGAGGTCTTTCACATCACCTACTATCTGATCATTTTAACTGGAGGAGCCAGGGATTGAACCCGGGACCTTCTGCACACTAAGCAGATGCTCTACCACTGATCCACAGGCCTTCCCAAAGGTGTTGGAAAACCTTTGAGATCTGCTTGATGGACCAGTGGTCTGCTACCATGAATTGTAAGTATGTTTCTACAAAGTATTGTAAAACATTGTAAGATTGGATACGTGTCCTTGTTTAACTTCTTGATATTTTTTTTAAATAGTGCAAAATATGTTGTCTGTATCCTGAATTCTTCCTGCTTTGAAAAAAACTTTGAAACACGGCTTTGTGCTGGCGTCTGTGTCAGCAGGACATTCTCCAGCAGGACTCGATGTTCTTTCAATCTGGATACACTAATGAGGTGTGAAATGCTTCTTCCACTTCTTAAGAAGGAGACTCTTCCCTTTTGATCAACTTTTTCTACAAGGACTTAGCACCTATTGGCGAACTTTCCTAAACCTAGGCTGCGGTCACACGGCCCCTTTAAATCCAGGAGCCCTCCTGGATTAAAGGGGCCACATTTTTTTACCTCGGGTCGGGATGTCTACACATCCCAACCCCTGCGGCGGCCAGCTGCGGCGGGCAGAGGAGGAGGCGGTGGCGAAGGAGGAGGCGGCAGCAGAAGTGGTGAAGGAGGTGGCGGTGGCAGAAGCGGCGGTGGCAGAAGTGGTGGCGGAAGAAGCGGTGAAGGAGGTGGCAGTGGAAAAGTGGCAGCAGCAGAAGCGGCGGCGGAAGAAGGAGGAGGCGGAAGAAGAAGGAGGCGGCGGAAGAGGAGGAGGCAACGGCGGAAGAAGTGGCAGTGGCAGAAGAAGCGGCAAAGGACCCGCCAGCTGCCTGGTACGTTTGGGGTCCCCCCCCTTTTTACACTTGAGCGCTTGAGTGGCCAAGCGCCCAAGTGTAAAAGGGGGGGGGGAATGGCAGGGGGGCCCCATCTGGACAGCCTGCTCTCGCAATGATTGCGAGAGAGGGCTGGCCAGATGGCTCAAATGCGGGTTCCTCCCGCAATACCCAGGAAAACTGTTGATTTTCTCGGGGTTGGAAAATGCGGGAGGGACCCGCATTTGAGCCTGCTTTGGCACGGGACTTGCTGCGGCCCGTGTAGTCGGCCCCTTTAAATGTGGGAGGAAGCAGCCCTTCCTCCCGCATTAAAGGGCCGTGTGCTCGCACCCCTATATATAAAAAAGCAAAGATTGTATTTTTCTATGAAATTCATTTATATTTTTCCACATGTTATATGTATTGCACTGTTTATTTAAAAATATATAGGAATTATAAAATGTCCTTGTAAGTAATTCTTATTAGTATGTTTATCACGGAATCTATCCTATTTGGCACAAATGTTTCCATTGTTTTCTGGTTCAGCACAAAGCAGCTTTGTAGTATCTCATTAACGAATTGGTTCTAATGCAATCTTGGGGTGATTCGACAGCGGCATAACATCCAAATCGCAAGATGTCATAGTCCCGCTGTACACTGCATTGGTCAGGCCTCACCTGGAGTATTGTGTACAGTTCTGGAGGCCTCACTTAAAAAAGGAGGTGGACAGAATGGAGCAGGTACAGAGGAGAGCAACGAGGATGGTTGGGGGCCTGGAGACCAAGCCCTGTGAGGAAAGGCTGAGGGACTTGGGAATGTTCAGTCTGGATAAGGGGAGGTGGAGAGGGGACATGATTGCACTCTTGAAGTATTCGAAGGGCTGTTACTTAAGAGGAGGGCAGGGAGCTGTTCCTGTTGGCAGGACAGGAGAGGACTCGCAATCATGGGTTTAAATAAAGGGTGAGAGGGTACCGCCTGGATATTAGGGAAAACTTTTTGACAGTTAAAGAGTTGTGCAACAGTGGAATCAGCTGCCTAGGAAGGTGGTGAGCTCCCCCCCCCCCCCCCCCGGCAGTCTTTAACTTGTTTGTCAGGGATGCTCTAGGCTGATCCTGCATTAAGCAGGGGGTTGGACTAGACGGCCTGTATGGCCCCTTCCAACTCTGTGATTCTATGATTCTATGGACTCAGAAAAGTCTCGCGTTTGCAGGATTGAGGCTAGTGGGTTAGATCTAGTGAGGTGTGAGCGGAAAGGCAAGTATACTCAGGGCAGTCCCATTTGCACAAGCAGTAGCACACCGGCTTCAGCAGCAGATAGCACTTGCAGATGAAATGGCAATGAGCATGGGGAACAATCAAATAACACAACAGATGGTCTGCAAGATTTCATTTAATTTGCTTTTGAAACTGTATCAGAAGAAATACCCCATGCTCTGTCTCCTGCATGGGAGAAAAGGTAGTAAAGATGCCATTGCTTTCACTTAGCCCAAGCAGAGAGCAACGAATCAGGAGGAACAGCAAGGACTGTTGTATTTTTGTCTTGTTTTTTGCAGGTCACAGCTGACTTCTGGTGACCCCATAGGGTTTTCGAGGCAAGAGGCATTCAGAGGTGGTTTGTCATTGCCCGCCTCTGCCTAACAACTCTGGACTTCCTTGGTGGTCTCCCATCCAAATACTGACCAGGGCCAAACCTGCTTAGCTTCTGAGATCTGACAAGATCGGGCAAGCCTGCACACACAGAAATCTTCCACGGGATCCAACGCGGTGTATTTGATGGGGATTTTAGCAGGCTACTTTTGTATGTAAATATTTATAAAGTATTTGTTGAGACAAATACCTGTTGAGTGCCCTTCATTCATTGTGCATGACGTGGGATGAGACTAGGTCCCCCACCCTGTGTCAGATGTAACACAATCACATGTAAGTTCCCAAATGTGTGGTGCCTCAATAGGAACAGGATCATAGCGTGTAGAGAGGGGCTTCAGCCTCCCCCTTTGCAGTTTTCCCAGCCTGAAGCAAGTCCAGTCAAGGTGTTGCTATTTGGGGATACCCATCTGCTCTCCAGGATAAACTTGTGATTCCCTAAGAGTCCTGCCAACCTAGCAAGCAAGAAACTGCAAGTAGATTAATAGGTACCGTTTCGGTGGGAAGGTAACAGCATTCTGTGTGCCTCGCCTTTTAGTGATGCCGGTCACATGACCATGGAGAAGTCTTTGGACAGTGCTGGCTCTTCGGCTTGAAAATGGAGATGAGCACCACCCCCTAGAGTTGGATTTGACTGGCTTTTGAGCAAGGGAAACCTTTGCCTTTACCTTTAAGAAGGCTAGTAGCACCTAGGATTACCCCCTGTGGCTTGGGAAATTCCAGGAGATTTGGTGAAAGCAAGATTTGGGAGGGAAGGGCATCCAGTGGAGATGTGATGCCAGAGACAGTATCCTCCAAAGTGGCCTTTTCCTCCAGGGGAACTGAACTCTTTAGTCTGGACTCTCTGGAGATGCTTGTAATTCTGTGAGTCCTCCAGGTCTCACCTGGAGGAGGGTAAACCTAGTAGCACCCCTGGGACTGCTTCAGGCAGGAAAATGGTGCAAAAGGAAAGGTTGGACCCCTTCTCCAAGTATACCATGGAGCTGACCCTAATTAGGTACTTCATGCATGACGATTGTGAAGTAATCTACAACTCATGTGTGATTGTGTGATATCTGACATAGAGCAGGGACCCAGACCCAACTTGTGTACTGCATAAGTATAGCACATATGTTCAGTGGAGATGAAAACACCACCATTGAGTGAATGGATTGTCAGGCATTAGGGTTGCCAGTCCCCATTTGGGGACAGGGGAACCCCTGGTTTGAAGCCCTTCCCCCTGCACTCCATTTTGCTCTATGGAGACTGATCCCCATAAGGTATAATGGATAATTGATCTGTGGGTATCTGGGGCTCTGTTTTTTGAGGTAGAGGCATCAATTTTTCAGCATAGCTGGCAGTGCCTCTCCTAAAAAAAGCCCCCAAGTTTCAAAAAGATTGGACCAGGGGGTCCAATTCTATGAGCCCCCAAAGAAGGTGCCCCCACCCTCCATTATTTCCAATGGAGGGAAAGCATTCAAAAGGAATGCTTTTAAAAGGAATGCTTAAACGTGACGGCCGGAACTCCTTTCTGGCTTGTCGGCCTCACCTGGCAACCCTAGTGACATCACAAAAGTGATGTCACATCCTGGCTCCACCCCCCCCCACACAGTCTCCTGGCTCCACCCCCAAAGTCCCCAGATATTTCCTGAGTCGGATCTGGCAACCCTGTCAGGCATAGTTACTACCCTGTTGAACTGTGTATAAGGATACTCGTTCAGTGTGTAGAACCAGTGAATTGGCCAGAAGCAGAGATGAAGCACAGGGAAGAGGGAGATGCTACCACCATAACACCCACATTTCTCCATTGCCCTTTGCTCATGGTAACAGGGCAACGCAAGCAACCCAAGGAAAATGCAGCAATCAGCTCGTCTTTCCTGAGGGGAGGGAAAGAAGCAGAAGGTGCTGAGTTAAACAAACATCTGCCCTGGCAAAGAGTAAACAATGTGTTTGTCTAGAAAGCTTAGCAAACAGGCCGTGGAAGTTGTAAAAATGACGGAGGACCAAGAAAACCCAGAGAGGCCATTTTGCCAAACGACTCTTTTCCCCCCTGCTTCAGCAACCAGTAGGGTAATTATGGACTCTCTGGAGAGCCGAGGAACGGCGTTCCTCTCTGCTTCACAACACGACCGACCGTCTTTGCAAACGGGTAACGGGAGAGGACAGACTCTGATGTGCAGCTGGCGGCTTCTGCTGATCAGAATAAATCTGTGCTTGACAGACAATAAAAATCGGATGTTTATTTCGTTAAATAGAACTTACTGAAAAGGCTGGATGAAGAACAGCAGGTCTTTTGAGTCACTGCGCAATGGCCCATGGCGACACCCTTGAGACCACACATGGCTCGTTCAGATCTAAGGGTAGGTATTTGATAAAGTGTGCCTGCACATGAAAGCTCATACCTCGAATACACCTCTGTTGGTCTTAAAGGTGCCACTGGACTCTAAATTTGTTGTAAGGGTAGCTAATCCGTCATCACAGTAGGACTGCGCAGTGGAATATCTCTCGCGCTCTTTGTTCTTTTGGGAGTCATTCTTCAAGACCTGCTTGGCTCCCAACACAGCCCTTCCAATTTGCTGGGAGCTCTTGCTTGACTCCCGGGGTCAGGCTAGAGTTGCCAACTCCATTTTGAGAAATCCCTGGAAATTTGGGAGTGGAGCCTGGGGACGGCAGAACTGGGCTGAGGGTGTGATGCCACAGAGTCCACCCACTTAAGCTGCCTTTTCCACCAGGGGAAGTGATCTTTATAGTTTGGAGAACAGTAGTGATTCCAGGAGCACTCCAGACCCCACCTGGAAGTTGGCAAACCCAGCCCTCCCAGGAGCAGCCCTACAGGGCTGTTTGAAGACATGAAAGCAGTGTGAGTGGGTTTGTGCATGGGGGAAGCTGAAGGCACTTCTCCATGCATGTCATCCATGGCCATGAGCAGAAAGTTCTGGCATGCCTCTGGGAAGGCACAAAACTCCCATTGCGCATTTGATACAAAGCCCTTGTGTCACCCGCCAGCGAATGTGAGTATGTTGTCATGTGTAGCTTGGACAGGTAATGGTCAGGGGCCTCTCCTGCTGTGTCAGAATCCCTGAATTTCAGTCCTCGGTTGTCTGACAGGCTAACCTCAGAAACACGGTATTGACAATACCTCTGCCATTTTGTGGAGCGTTGTTATGTATTGACCATGTGGTCGCCATGTGCTCCAGTAATGGCGACCGCCATGGGGCCAGAGCACATGGCCAAGAAACTACCTGAGCTTCAGCCAGGTAGAACAAAGGCCAGGTGGATTCAAACCGGCCACCAATCATGTACCTAGGTTTCTCCCCAGGAACCTATGAGATGTAAATAGACTGATAATAGCCTATCAGGCCAGTTGGGCGAGGTCAGGGGATTATCCCTGACCAGCATAAAAGGAGGGCTCGGAGCCCTGGGTTGTATGCTTCATCCGGACCAGCAATAAAGATCTAGCTGTTTCACTGTTCCATGGACTCCCGACTCCAATACTTCTCAAGCGTGAAAAATGGAATTCATTTTTTCAGCTAGATTTGCCAGCTCTGAGTTGGAAAACATCTGGAGATTTTGGGGGCGGAGTCTGAAAAGGGTGGGGTTTGAGGAGGGGAGGGACGTCATTGGGGTATAATCCTATAGAGTCCATCCTCCAAAGCAGCCATTTCTCCGGGGGGACTGATCTCTGTAGATCAGTTGTAAAAGCAGAAGATCTCTGGGTGTCACCAGGACTTAGCAACCCTACATTCAGCCCATGGCAGTGATGGAGAAGGACTTGAAAATCAGGTCTGGTCATAAAAACATAAGAGAACATAAGAGAAGCCAATGCTGGATCATGCCAATGGCCCATCCAGTCCAACACACTGTCACACAGTGGCCAATAATACCAGGGGCCCTCAGGAGGTCCAGCAGTGGGTCCAGGACACCAGAATCCCTCCCACTGTTCCCCCCAGAACCAAGAATACAGAGCATCACTTGTCCCAGACCGAGAGTTCCTATCTATACCTTGTGACTAATAGCCACTGATGGACCTCTGCTCCATGTGTTGATCCAATTCCCTTGAAGCCGTCCATGCTTGTAGCTGCCACCACCTCCTGTGGCAGTGAATTCCATGTGTTAATCAGGAACATGAAAGACTTGCTTGTCGGACCATAGGACCGGAGGTTTGGGCTGGGATGTCATCAGTATGCGGATGACACCCAGCTCTATCTGATGTTGGGCGGCCGGTCGGACTCCGGCCCGGACGATCTTGACCGGGCACTGCACGCCGTGGCTGACTGGCTCAGATCTAGCAGGTTGAAATTGAACCCGGCGAAGACAGAGGTCCTGTGCCTGGGTCGCTGCGGTCCGGAGTGGGGGGTCCCACTCCCGATCTTCGACGGGGCGCCGTTGGTGCCAGCGCCGAGGGCGAGGAGTCTGGGAGTGCTCCTGGAGCCTTCCTTGTCAATGGAGGCCCAGGTAGCAGCCACTGCCAAGTCAGCCTTTTATCACCTACGGCTGGCGAGGCAGCTGGTTCCCTACCTGGACCGCGATGGCCTTGCCACAGTGATCCATGCAACGGTCACCTCGAGGTTAGACTACTGTAACGCTCTCTACATGGGGCTGCCTTTGGTGCAAACCCGGAAGCTGCAGCTGGTGCAGAATGCCGCGGCCAGGCTGCTGATGGGACTCGCAAGGCGGGACCACATCGGGCCTGTGCTGGCGGCGCTGCACTGGCTGCCTATAGCATACCGAGTTCGCTTCAAAGTGCTGGTTCTTACCTATAAAGCCCTATATGGCCAGGGTCCAACATACCTTAGGGACCGCCTTTCTCCATATCAACCCCAGAGAGCACTACGGTCGGGGTCTGAACACAGGCTACGTGTTCCTGGCCCCAGAGACGCCAGGCTGGCCAGAACGAGGACCAGGGCTTTCTCGGTGGCGGCTCCTATCTGGTGGAACGAGCTCCCGGAGGGGATCAGGGCCCTGCGGGACCTGATGCAGTTCCGCAGGGCCTGCAAGACGGAGCTCTTCCACCAGGCTTTTGAATAGGAGCCGCCACCGACGACACTAGGTAACCATCTTGATGTGCCCTGGTCTAACACGGTCCAACACGGTCTCAGCGGTGGCCGAGGGGGGGAGGTAGATCTGCCACTTGGTCGCCATCGAACGCTGTTTTAAGGAAGCTTTTAAGAGTATTTATTGCTGTATGTTATTTATTGTTTTATTGTAATATTTTAATCAATTTTACAGGTCAATGTACCAAATAGGCCTTTGGCCCATGTAAGCCGCCCTGAGCCCGCATGCGGGGAGGGCGGGATATAAATACGAAAAAATAAATAAATAAATAAATAAATAGCCAGTTTTCTAAGAAATATCTTTCAGATTTCTACTGCAATATTGCATGATTCATATTAATAAGCATAGAGAAAATACACATTCCTGTCACTGGAGCTCCCCTCACCGCTATATCCTGTTCCTTTGGAGATCTGATCAAAGTTTTCCCCCTTGGCAATAAAATCCTTTGTTTGTACATCTGCCATCTCTCCCATTCCTGGCCACTTTTCTTGCCTGTCTCACGAATTTACTGCTGCCGTATTCTGAGCGGGCGCTTTCAGATTATATGTAATTTCTTGCGTAACCTTCCTGTTCACTTTCAGCATTGCAGAGCAAACCCATTTGAGGTGTAATGTTTCTTGCAATTCCCTGCCTTCAGACTTATTATGAATAGCTCTTTTCATTTTCTTTTCTCATTCTGCTAAAGGACCCAGATCGGGGAGTGCACATGGCTTGCCACTTGGAACCATTAGGCCAGTGTCTTGCTCCAAGCAGACGCAGCGGGGGCCGTCTCAGCTGCCAAGCAGTCCTCGCAAATAAATAATGCTACCTCCAGATTTTGTTGCTGTCCTTGGTGAGTTCCATTCTACTCCCGGTGGAGAGTTTTGGAAACAGGCCAAATGCGGGGATGTAGCTGTGCTTTACTCGTGATGAGAAAGGCCGAGGAACTGAGCTGTGGTTTTTCATGGGGAAAACATTAGTTTCACAATTCTAGAAATCAGATTGCTGTCCTAAGAAAAGAGCTGACGGGACACTGCTGTCCTAAGCAGAGTTATGCACACGTGTGCCATCAGGTTGCAACTGACTTATGGTGATCTCAGCAAGGGGTTCTCAAGGCCCCGGAAAAGCAGGGGTGGTTTGCCGTTGCATTCCTCTGCAGGGACCTCCTTGGTGCCCTCCCATCAAAGCCAGCTTGGTGTAGCGGATAGGAGCACGGACTCTAATTTGGGAGAACCAGGTTTGATTCCCCATGCTTCCACATGCAGCTGCTGGTGTGACCTTGGGTCAGTCACAAGTTCTCTCAGAGATGATCTCTCACAAGCAGTCCTCGGGAGAGCACTCTCAGGCCCACCCACCTCTCAGGGTGTCTGTTGTGGGGAGGGGAAGGGGAAGGAGATTGTAAGCTGCTCTGAGACTCTGCGTGAAGGGCAGGGTATAAATCTTCTTCTTCTTCTTCTTCTTCTTCTTCTTCTTCCCCTACTTAGCATCAGAGATCTGATCCGAGTGAGCTTTACCATGCTGCCTTCCTTCCTAAGCAGAGTTTTATAACCCTTCTAAATACATTGAAGTTGATGAGCTTCGAAACGTATAACTCTGTTTAGGATAGCTCTGAGAGTCATGCAATACCACCCCGAGAACACTTGCCTGGAAGTAAGCCCCACTGAATAGCCCCAAGTAGGATGCTGCATAGACCGGCTTAAGATAACACTGTGAGAGAAACAGAAATTAAGTTCAGGTTTGTTTACAGAGGGTCGAACCAATGGTTCCCCCCCCCGTCCGTACATTCTCCACACTGAGAAAATGGATGTCCAAATGAATTCCAGTTCTGACTCTCACAATAGACACATGGAGCTTCAGAAAGTAAGCAAAAAAGATCATGCTCTGAGGCACACTCGATTCCTCTGTCTGTAGCAGTAGAAAAGAACAAGAGCCCAGTAGCACCTTCAAGCTTAACAACATTTGTGGCAGGGGATGAGCTTTCGTGGGTCACTGCTCACTTCTTCAGATACAGCTAGAATGGGAGTCCATCTGTCCTTATATCTTGGAGAGTGCTATTGTCATTTGGCATCTGGAATCACTCCGCTCTCCAAGATATAAGGACAGATAGACTCCCATTCTAGCTATATCCGAAGAAGTGAGCAGTGACTTAGGATGGAAAGCTCGTACCCTGCCACAAAATGTTGTTAGTTTTTTAAGGTGCTGCTGGAGTCATGCTCTTTTCTACTCAGTTTTGACATTGGGGGGGGGGGCAACAAAGGTAAATAGAAAAAAAGAGTAACAAGGTATTAATGTGAACAAATGTAGTTACATAGGTGAGGAAGAGAAATGAGAGGTTAAGCAAAAAGACTTTTGAGGAGGGATCAGAAAGATGTCAGAGTGGTAGCCCACGTAGATATTGTGGGACAGGAAGAAAAAAATGGGGCGGGTCAATGAAAAGTAGAAGAAAAGAAGAAGAGGAAGAGATTGGATTTATACCCCACCCTTCACTACCCAAGGGAGTCACTACTCAGAGCGGCTTACAAACTCTTTTCCCTTCCCCTCCCCACAACAGACACCCTGGGTGCATTCAGACCTGCCATTTGATCCGGCTTTCAACACGCTTCGAAACGGATCAAATGTGTGCGATCAGACAGCAGCAGCTGCCTCCCGTCCCCAGTTGTTGCTTACTGTAGCAAATAAGCAAAGCGTCAAATTTTTGATACCAGGTCCCGAGCTGCGTTCCCCCTGTCTGATCACAGAGCTGTCATCGAGCCACTTCCGAGAGTTTAAACCCCCCCACCACGGAAGCCTCTAGCTTCCGCTTTTCACCCGCCATTTTTATTTGCCTCGCCAATATGTGCATGAGCAGTTCTCTGCCCCCGCGTCAAAAATTATATTTTTTTAATGGCCACAACTTCTGAGTTTGGGATCCCAAGGAGGCCAGTTTCGGGCAAAAAGTTTAAAGGGACATGTTCTTTCATGGCGGGGAAGTCACAGTGCTTGTGCATCTTTGAGAGGCTTTGCTCTCCTGCTTTTGCGCATGCGCAAGGTTATAGCTCCAGATGATTGCTTATGCGCATGCACAAACTTGTAAAAAAACAACAACCCAACATACGCTCCGTGTGATTGTGATTGTCTGGAGCAAAAAAAAGCCGCATCGAAGTGGAGCCATTTGAGCCAGCTCCAGCACACTGTCTGAACGCACCCTCTGTGAGATAGGTGGGGCTGAGGGGGCTCTGACAGAAACTGCTCTTTTTCAAGAACAGCTGTGCCAGAACTACAGCTTGCCCAAGGTCATCCAGCAGATGCAAGTGGAGGAGTGGGGAATCAAACCCGGTTCTCCCAGATTAGAGTCCGCACACTTAACCACTACATCAAACTGGGGAGTGTTTGGGGCAGCTGATGAATGATACAGCAGGAAGGGTAAAAAGCAGAACAGAAGAAGAAGGACTGAAAGAGGGGGGGTGGGACAGGGACTTCTGTGAGCTGCCACAGGCCCCTAGAAGGGCATGGCTGCCATGGTGGGGCGCCAGGAATATTGATTTATTATTTATTCATTAAATTAAACCTACTAGGCAGCCCTTCCCTGGAATGGGCTCAGGGCGGCTTACAACAAAATAATACACAAATCTCAATTTAAAACTAAGTCAAAATAGTCCTGCAATTTCCAGTAAATAAAAACACCTTCCATACAGTATATAAGATGGCAAGAAAAGGAACCCCACTCCCCCCACCTGCCTGGGGGGAGGGGTTAGGAGGGATGGGGGCTCCTGTGAGAGTGCCAAAGGCCACCCCCATCCCTGTCCTCAACCGAAGGCCTGGCGGAACATCTCTGCCTTGCATGCCCTGCGGAAAGGTAACAGCTCCTACAGGGCACGGACGTCTTCCAGCAGAGCGTTCCACCAGGCAGAGGTCAGGGACAGCTGGGCTTCTCTTGGGCTGGGGACTACCCGGAAGTTTTTTATTTCCTGAGCATAGTGCTCTTCCAGGGGCATACTGGGAGAGGCGGTCCCGAAGATACGGACACTTGCTCACTAAGTGCCATTAAAAGTGCCCCTACCAGGAGGTGTGGACAGAGATGCCAAGACTGTGGATGCAACCCTGTGCAGGCATGCATCTGCTGAGTGGCAAGTAGAACCCGGCACAGGTGCATGACAGCCCTTCGGTAGCTGCATGCCTGCATGCTGCTGCCAATGCAAACCTGCCATCTCTGGTGCTGCTTCTCAGTCCCCACTGCTAAGGACTCAGCATGTTTCCTTCACCATCTCTCAGTGGTGGGAACTGGGATATCTCCTCTGCCCCATCAGGTGAAAATTCCCCTCATTCCCCCTGCATATGAAATAAAAATCACATGATCTCGGAACATCATATGAAATAAAAATCACATGATCTCTCCAATTCCAGGGATTATCCCATAATTTTGGTCCCTCTGGGAGTCTCCCCCTCAGTAGGAGCAAGGCCATCGAGATCAGATTCAAGGATTTTCTTTTTTAATTGATAAGAATCTCCCTCCTAAAAAAATCCTCAAAATTTCCATCCGTTCTCTTTTGGGGGGGCGTAACTTCCCCACTTCTTTTGTTTGTTTGTTTTTGCAAAGAGCAAAACCCCTGTCCAAGAGAAGGAAAATGTTCTATACCAGGTTGCAGCGAGTCGGGCAAATCTTCCCTTCTGTATGGATCAGGATTACTGGAATCTTCTCCTGAAAATGACAATTTAAGCATGTCTTAGGAAGGCCAAACCCCCCCCTCCCCTTCCAACACAACCTGTCACATTTGCCATTCATGACATAAAGTCTGTTCTTCTTCTTTAGAATCAATCAGCCAGAGGAAAGGGAAACGTCCGCGCATCTGCACAGCCCATTATAACCTAACTTCTGAATACAGAAGTGTCATCTGAGTAGTAAAAACCTGCAAAAGTCATTCATGAAGTCTGCCGTGACTTATTACGGATTCTACCTGCCTACTTTCGGGAGCATTTTATGCATCCCCCTCGAGCAGTCTTTTGGAAGGATCATCTGCAGGCGAGCAGCTATAACATCTACGGTGGGAAGCAAAATAATTTCCTATTCCAAATGTGTGCTCCTTGTAAGTTCAGCACCTTCTGCAGGGACAGCCAGCATCCAGAGCATGGAGTGTATATGGTCCCTAAGCAATAGGAAGGCACGTGAAAAACAAACACCCCGATATATCATGCTTATTAGAGTCATTATTTCTAAGCCTTTGCAGTAAAACTATGCACTTACTGTGAAGCAGTAAGCAGAATTGCTCCCATGTTCTTGCCCGCCCCAAGACTCAGTTGACTGGATGACTAGATTTAGGGGATGTGATGGGGGTGACACATGACCCACAGGCCGCTTCTGCACAGAGTGGATTCTCTGTGTTGCTTTTCACTGCCCCTGTGAATGCCGCAGTAGGTGTATTAGCCACAGAGCTTCCACACTGGAGTTTCCTCCCATGGCTGGTATTCCCTGTTTGGAGAGCCAGTCTGGTGAAGTGGCTAAGGGCACGGACTCTAATCTGGGAGAACCGGGTTTGATTCCCCACTCCTCCACGTGCAGCTGCTGGTGTGAACTTGGGGCAAGCCATAGTTCTGTCACAGCTGCTCTTGATAAAGAGCCGTTCTCTCAGAGCTCTCTCAGCCCCAACTATCTCACAGGGCGTCTATTGTGGGGAGGGGAAGGGAAAAGAGTTTGTAAGCTGCTCTGAGACTCTGAGACTCTGAGTGAAGGGTGGGGTATTAATCCAATCTCCTCCTCCTCCTCCTCCTCCTCCTTCCTTTGCTTTGCCACCAGGGGGCTTTTTGTAGGTTTAAAAATGGGAACTGCTGGAGCGCTGTATCATTACAGTGCTATAGTGGTTAATGATTTAAAGCCCTCGAAAAGCTTTCTCACACGAGGGGGGAAACAGCAGCTGCAAGGGGGTAGATAGCAGAGAACTGGCATCATTGTAGAGGGAGGGGACTTTTGCGGGGCAAGGGAATATTTAGTTAATAAATGTCTGAGATGGCAAGAATAGACTGCCCCTTCAGACAGTTGGAAGGCGGAGTTCCATTTTTGAAAGCTTCCTTAACTTCCTAGAAGTAGAAAGTGGCAAAGCAGGGAGAGGAATGGGCTGGCACCTTTCTCCCCACTTTGCTAGACTTTTTTTTTAATTGCAAGGATATTTTTTTAAGCATTACAAACATGATTCCCCCCCCCAATAGTTGGAATCATAGCATCCTCCTCATTTCAGCCACAGATATACATTCTAAAGTGAGATGAAAGTCAGTTTGGTGTAGCGATTAAGTGCGCAGACTCTAATCTGGGAGAACCGGGTTTGATTCCCCACTCCTCCACTTGCACCTGCTGGATGACCTTGGGCAAGCCATAGTTCTGTCAGCGCTGCTCTTGAATGAGCAGAAGGGGTACACCTAACAATTCTTCAAGATGGTAGTTATTGGCAGCTGCCCATCCTCATGTTCTGGCATAGCGTCTGAACTTCTACCTTCAATGTCACCATTAAAGACCATGCATGGGTTCTCCTTTTTTTGTTTTGGTGCACAGTGCAGTTTTGTCCCTGGATACCCATCGCTAAAGCAGACTCGTTGGTCCCCAAAGGCCAACATCCACAATTAGTTCAATTTCTTTTTCATGTATCAAAACACCCTTGCTTAAGTCTCTTGCCAAATGGAATTTCACACTGCGTTGTGCCCTTTGGCTTCTGTAAGCAGAAGCGATTTGATGTCATCATGATGGTGCTGGCTAGAGAAGAAAGGAATTATTTCAACACTTACGGATGCCTCCGCAACACCACCAACTGCACACATCTTCTACTCAGCATTCAATATCTCCAGGCTAGAATGGTAACTAATTTTGCATGGGAACCTTACCCCTGCGGTTGCTTTGCCTGCAATCCTACAGTAAAGTACCTTGAAGACCAGTTCCGTGACTGGCAAGAGTTTGTCTCAGGACATGAACCAGAAGCCTCATGTTACTCGAGGCTCTCTGAAAATTACCTTACCAACTTCTATTTGTACCAGGGCCGGATTAAGAAATGTGAAGGTCCTAAACTATGCCAAGTTTAAGTGGTCCCATAGCAAACCCAATGGGCCTGTCTGATTTAGCTCCATTTCAGTGTACAGAGACCAGAGCTAGGTTAATGCACATGGTAAGTAACCTCCAGTTTAGGGCCTCACATTATGAGGAGCTTCTGTCTATTACAGCTGTACGTGTAATTCTCAGCATGGCCAGATCTGTGAATACTTAAATCCAGAGACTGAAGCCATGAACAGACAAGACAGATATTTTTTTTACAAAGCTGAAAAATGCCCCAGGTTTGCAGAAAAATCTGATATCTAAGGGGGGCGGGGGAATGGTATTTTTTCAAATACTTCAAAATAATTTTATTTATTTATTTGATCAATTTAATTTATAGCCTGCTCTCCCTGAAGCCGGCTCAGAGAGGGTAACATCAGACCATAAAATACAATTTAAAAACCTCTAAAACTGCATACAATTACAATAAACACAATCAATGCAGTAAAATACAGTGTAAAGCGGCATCTGTAGCTTTTAGACACAAATGCCCCGGGTGGCCGTTGCTAGGCAACCACAACAGTGTTTGCTATCCTTCAAGGATTGGTTTCTGTCAGAGTCAAGGGAGAGGAGGCAGAGTGTTTATCAGGAATGTTTTGGCCTTGAGGGAAGACTCATTGGAAATAAGATGACCCCATAAGTCCTTGTGGGTCCCCCTGCTTGAAAATCACTAAATTTCAAATTGAAAAATAACACACATTTTTGACAATGTTATGGAACCATTTAAACTTGGCATAGTTTAGGACCTTCACATTTCTTAATCCGGCCCTGGTACAAATAGAAGCTGGTAAGGTAATTTTCAGAGAGCCTCGAGTAATGGGAGGCTTCTGGTTCATGTCCTGAACCTGGACCCTGGCCTAAACGTTGTATACACTAGGCCAGGAATATTTCATCATGCCTCTGTTCTGCTTGTGGTTCGTCTGCAAATTGTGAACAGCTTCCTCGGACATTCAAAAAAACCCTTCACTTTCCCCCTCAAATGGGCTCTGTGCACACACGATTCCACATCGCTTTCCTCCATCAGTAATCTTTGCTTTGTGCTACATTGAAAGAATAATAAAAATTGTAAAATGGCATTCTGATCCTGTTTGGATTGAGGCGGTTGGGGGGGGGGGGGGAGCTGTGCATCTTATCTTTCCATCTAGCCTTGCCCGCTTTGCTGGGTTAACTTGGTGTTCATTCGTGGGTCCATTCAGGTCCAACCCAACATACTTCCCATGTTTGTGTTTCTGTACTGCTTTCCTTGTAGTTGTCCTGCTGTCTTGTTTGTCTACCCAGCACGTCCCTCAAGAAACAAAAAGTAACATCAAAAGAGGGTCTTTCCTTGGTCGTCTCTGTTCTACAGAGATCGGTGGGTGAGGAAGCTGCATAGCTTGTATCTCTAGTCTTCTGGTCTTGCCTGCACAGCTCCTTCTTGACTTCTGAAGCTGTTCATTTGTGTTAACTGGATCCTATTCATCTGTTTGGCGGAGGAGGAGGAGGAGGAGGAGGAGGAGGAGAATTGGTTTTTATACCCTGATCTTCACTACCTGAAGGACTGTCAGAGCAGCTTACAATAGACTTCCATTCCCCACAACAGACACCCTGTGAGGTTGGTGGGGGCTGAGAGAGCTCTGAGAGAACTGTGACTGACCCAAGGTCACCCAGCTGGCTTCATGTGGAGGAGGAGTGGGGGAATCAAACCCAGTCCTTCAGATTAGAGTCTGCTGCTCTTAACCACTACACCAAACTGGAAGGGCTGTAGCTTAGTGGAGGTGCCTCTGCTTGGCATGCAGAAGATCCCAGCACTGATCCCCAGGATCTCCAGGGATCAGGCAGTAGGTGATATAAAAGACCCCTGCCTGAGATGCTGGGAAGTCACAGTCAGTCTGAGTAGACAGTACTGACTTGGATGGACCAAAGGTCTGATTCAGTATAAGGATGCTTCGTGTGCTCATGTGAGAACTGTAGGTCAGTCCAGTCAATTCTGACCCTGTGCCAGCCGGATTCATGCTGCCAGCTGTGCAGACGCAAGAGCAGGACCTGCAGCTGATCACAGTGGACCTTGAAATGATGCAAGGCTGGTCCAGTGATGACCCTGGGCGGTGCATAATGCACAAAGGAACAAAGATCCTCGGCCAGCCTCTGTTCAGGCACCAAAAACCCTAGAAATGCTGCTTGTTTAAAATGACGAGCCAACGATTAGGCCAATTATACGAAGTGCTTGGCTTGACAACAGACAGGCATTGGAAAGAAGGTGGCTGGATTTTAAGCACCTGCTTTGCTTCAGGCATGCATGGGAACCAAGGAAAGTCCATAAGGATTCACAGAGGAAGGGGAAGCCCATTTTCTCCCTTCCTTGCTGCTGGCTCTGGCTTGCCTCCCCCCAACTCATCTCTGCCAGCTTCTTCTCTGATGCCCCAGGTTTATTTCCTCCTGCTCTGCCTCCAACTCTGCCCATGCAGCTGCTGGAGTGACCTTGGGTCAGTTACAAGCTATTTCAGAGCTGTTCTCTCATAAGCAGTTCTCTCAGAGCCCTCTCAGCCCCGCCTACCTCACAGGGTGTCTGTTGTGGGAAGGAAAATGAGACTGTAAACTGCTCTGCAACTCCTTTGGGTAGTGAAGGGCGGAATATAAATCCAATCTCCTCCTTCTCTTCTTCCTCTTCTTCCTCCTTCTCAACTCCATCACCTCTTTCTGGCCCCTTCATTTTTGCGTGCCATTCTGGGTTGCTATGGCAATGCAAAATGCCACCCAAACCCCAGCATGTTTGATTAGGGGCAGATGTTCCTATCAAATTGGGGGTTACCCTAAAATGAGGGGGTTCCAATGTATTTATTTATATGATTATATCACACTTCCCTCTTCAGTAGGGACCCAAAGCAGCTGGCAACATTGTTCTTCCATCCTCCATTCTGTGCTCACAACACCCAGCCTGTGAATTAGGTTCGACTGAGAGAAAGTGATGGGCCCAGGATCACAAAGTGAGTTCCCATGACATAGTGAGAATTCGAACCTGGATCTCCCAGAGCCAGCACTGGAAAACGTTTTCTCGGTGAAGCAGGAGATTCCCTTGGGTTCGCAAAGCCCTCCATAGATACCTAGGTATGGGTGTGGCCTGTGATGTCATCAGCCTGAGCTGGCATCTTCAAGCCTTTATGGTTAGAGAGAGCCAGTTTGGTGTAGTGGTTAGGAGCACAGACTCTAATATGGGAGAACTGGGTTTGATTCCCCACCCCTCCACATGCAGCTGCTGGATGACCTTGGGCAAGCCACAGTTCTATCAAGAGCTGTTCTCTTAAGGGCAGTTCTCGAAAGAGGTCTCTCAGCCCCATCTACATCACAGGGTTGTGGGAAGGGGAAGGGGAAGGAGATTGTAAGCCACTTTGAGACTCCGAGCGAAGGGCAGGGTATAAATCTAACCTCTTCTTTGCATCTTCTCTTCTTCTTCTAGCTATGGCAAACCAAATCCATGTAAGCGATATCTTCGTTGGAATCTCCACCAGACACTCCTACATGTGTGCTAGAGGCACAGTTCAGGCTGGGTTTTGTAATGCTACAGAGCGAACAGCTGCACGATGGTAGTTTTGCAATACCCAAGAAACATCGCCCACCACTGCGTATCCATCACATCCATCCAGGCTTGGACGCAAAACAAACCCGCTACTGGAGTTACGTAAGCACTCTCCTTGGGTAGCCTTAGGAAACAGAGTTTGCAAAAGGAGCCAGGAACTCTCTTTCCCAGGCTGCCTGTGCAACGCCCTGCCTTCCGGGAGAGTTGCTCACATCCCTAGACCATTCCAGCTGGTGATGGAGGTGAGAAGCCTGTTGCTAGAAAAAGGGGTCAGGAGGCTGGCTGAGTTCTCTTAGGCCAAATCTACACCTCCCCTCTAAAGTAGTTTGACTGCTGTCTTTTCCCACACTCATTTCACACTGGTTTCAAATTTCACTCCCCCCCCACCCCGGGTGAAAACCACTAAGCAACAGGATCTGTTTAAAGCAGTATAATGCTAGCTTGACCACAGAAGGGCAATTAACAAACGTAGACAGTGATTTTAAAACTAGAACAAGTATGGTTTGAAACTAGAAACAAGTATAGATGGGTTTTTTAAAAAACTAGAATGATTCCAGAATGAATATTTTAGTTCACATCTCATGTTCTTGTAGACAGGAGTTGTGTTCTGCCAAGATTCGCCTCACCTACTTTGGACTTCTGGATACACGAAGCTGCCTTCTAGGGCACCAGATCCTTGGTCCAGCAAGGTCAGTATTGTCTACTCAGGCTGGCAGCAGCTCTCTAGCACAGGAGTGTCGAACGCATTTGTTACGGGGGCCGAATCTGACATCAATGAGACCTTGTTGAGCCTGGTCATGTGTCTCATGAAATGTAATGCTGGGTAGTGGAGACATAAACTTTACAAAGGACACAGCCAGTTCTTTGTCTTCTATCATTTGTTCTCCATAGTATCTAAATGTATTATTTCCTAGCATAGTTCCCCACGTAGGTCACGTAGGTAACTTCAAGAGAGTTTCAAGTGGGCAAAAAGAGATTCGTTAACAAACAACTTCTACGACCATCAGCACTATTGTATAGGTATTACTCCCTGGGTATATGTACTTAATATATGATATCACTTATTCATATTGAATGGTTAGCGCTTTCTTACAGCTTACTTGGGTTCCATATTCATTCTGTCTGAGGCTGTGACTTTCTCTGTATTATTTATTCCCTTATAACTGGAGACGCCAGGGACTGATCCTGGGGCCTTCTGCATGCGAAGGAGATGCTCTACCCTTGAGCCACAGCCCCTCCCATTGGAGCTTGCCCATCCATTGAACAAGCAGGACATTTGGCCTAAGTGCTGGCTCTGGGTGTGACACTAGGCATCCTGCTACAGGATGTCCCAGTGACTATGGCTGGACCTGAGTCCTTCTGCCAAAACTTCTGGGTTTGCCTCTGTCTGCAAAGCATCATGTCAGGAATGCCACAATTGCCCCACAATAGGAAAATACACCTGAGGAAGGAAGTTCCCATGGCAGGAGAGCAATAGAACGTCATCCTGGTTTGCCTGCCTTTTAAGACCAATCCAGCTGTTTACCTTCTCCACCCCCTGCTCCCTGCTTGTTTCTCCATTTCCTGTGTGTTAAGTGCCATGAAGTCACTTCTAGTTTATGGCAACCCTATGAAATGTCATCCAAAATGTCCTATCTTCAACAGCCTTGCTCAAGTCTTGCAAACTGAGGGCCACGGCTTCCTTGCTTGAATGCAGTTCTGGCCACTGCAGCTCAGAAAAGATATGATAGCACTGGAAAAGGTGCAGAAAAGGGCAGCTAAAATTATCAAGGGGATGGAACACCTCCCCTATGAAGAAAGGTTAAAGAGGTCAGGACTTTTTATCATGGAGAAATGACGATTAAGGGGTGACATGATAGAGGTTTGCAAAATTATGCATGGGATAGAGAAGGGAGAGAAAGAAGTACTTTTCTCCCTTTCTCACAATACAAGAGCTCATGGGCACTCAGTGAAATTGATGAGCGGTAGGTTTAGAACAAATAAAAGGAAATCTTCACCCAAAGAGTGATTGACACGTGGAATTCACTGCCACAGGAAGTGGTGGCAGCTACAAGCACAAACAGCTTCAGGAGGGGATTGGATAAACATACAGAGCAGAGGTCCATCAGTGACTACTAGCCACAAGGAAGGTATAGATGGAACACTCTGTCTGGGGCAGTGATGCTCTGTATCCTGGGTGCTTGGGGGGCTACAGTGGGAGGACTTCTGGCCCCGCTGGTGGACTTCCTGATGGCACCTGTGTTTTGGCCACTGTGTGTCGCAGAGTGTTGGACTGGATGGGCCACTGGCCTGATCCAACATGGCTTCTCTTAAGTTCTTATTGAGTCAATCCATCTCTTTTCCTGCTGCCTTCAACTTTTCCTAGCATTATTGCCTTTTCCAGTGACTCTTGTCTTCTCATAATGTGACCATATTGCCCCAGTTTAGTCCTGTACAGTTCTCTTATGTGCTTTCCAAAGGTAGCTGTGGGTGGCAGTGTAACATTTGATTGGGGTCTGTTTTCACAAGACATTTGAAGCACAAAGGGTACCATCCTTTGGGAGAAGTTAGAAAGCTTTGGAGCAGGGGGAGACATGTCCTCTGTTATTCTCCCCCAGGGATCAAAAATGTATTGAAGTATGTAAAGTCTAGCTGGAATGGGAGGAGTTGCTGACACCCCAAGAGCTCTGTTTGATGCTCAGAATTCTTGCACATTCTTGAGAATCCTCAGCCCAGCCCACCTACGTAGGAGCCTTTTGGTTGCTTCTCACGAACCACGCTGTTGTCTGTCTTGTGTTTAATGTGATGCAACCTATTCCAGTTGGCATTCGCTCAGGTAGCAGGTGTTGGGCTGATGTTGTGATGTCTGAAAATGCATGGTAAAAAACCCAAACCAAAAGCTGGCTGGGATCTCGACACACTTTCCTACAGGAGTAATTCCAAAACAATGCCTGGGCATGCTAATGTAGCATAAGAGAGCTGTGCCATGAAAAATAAATTAATGATAAGTCCCCTTGCATGCCAGAATACTTGTTTGCATATTGTTTGCTGTATCTGTGCATGGTATATGTGTGTAATTTGTCTTAAAGCTGTAGTGCTTTAATGAGTATATGTGGATCATACGAAAGGATTTACATTTCAGTTTCTATGTATGATTTTCTCAGTAACTGCATTTGAGACACATGCCTTTAAGCAGCACTTGAGTGTAATTTGACCTTGAGAAATCTGTGCTCTTCAGTGTAATTTTGTTCTTGTTATTGTACTAAGTATCTCCGTGGTCCTGTTGCATTTAATGTCCCTGAATCAAGCATAGTCAGGTCATTTCCAGAAGAATGACCTGTCCTAAGAGGTGACACACTCAGAACAGTGACTTGGATTTCCATGTGGATAGGTGGGTCCTCAGATCAATTCCCCTGGAGAAAATGGCAGCTTTGGAAGGTGGGCTCTATAGCATTGTATCCTCTGAGGTCCCTCCCCTCCTCAAACCCTGCCCTCCCCAGGCTCCACCCCCCCCCCAAATGCCCAGGAATCTTCAAATCCAGAGTGGGCGACCCGAGAGGTGCACCGGGAACTTAATTCCAAGGCATGCACAAGCCCAGTTTGGATCGGGATCATAGTATGCAAGGAAAGGGATGGGCCCAGCCAGCTTTTTTCACACAGTTAGGGTTGCCAACCTCCAGGTGGGGCCTGGGGATCTCCCGCTTTTACAACTGATCTCCAGCTGACAGAGATCAGCTCCCCTGGAGAAAATGGCTGCTTTGAAGGGCGGACTCTATGGCATTGTACCATGCTGAGGCCCCTCCCCTCCCCAAACCCCGCCTTCTCCTGGCTCCACCCCCAAAGTCCCCAGGTATTTTCCAACCTGTACTTGGCAACCCTACACACAGTTGTTCCCCATTCTCTTTACTAAACAGGTTTTTTCCCCCCATACAGACCTCAGAATCTTCAACACAGCTTTATTGGCGGTCCCAAGGGGAAGCTCCTCCTCCCTTTTCCACCAAGGGAAAACCTATCTCAATCCAATCCTAAATCATCCCCTCCTCTCATTTTTTTCAACTTGAAACTGCTCCTGGGAGCTGTTCTTTACCCCAAATGTAATGATCGGCTATACATAATTTTCTCCAATGGGACAACGGGTCCAGGAAGAGAACTTAATTCCTGTGCTCCTTACTAGGGATGCCAGCCTCCAGAGCCAGTTTGGTGTAGTGGTTAAGTGCGCAGACTCTAATCTGGGAGAACTGGGTTTGCTTCTCCACTCCTCCACTTGCACCTGGCTGGATGACCTTGGGCAAGCCATAGCTCTGTACCAGCTGTTCTCTCAAGGACAGCTTGGCAAAGAGCTCTCTCAGCCCCACCTACCTCACAGGGTGTCTGTTGTGGGGAGGGGAAGGGAAAAGGAGTTTGTAAGCCGCTCTGAGACTCCAAGTGAGTGAAGGGCGGGGTATAAATCTAATCTCTTCTTCTTCTTCTTCCAGACTCTCAGTTCCTCTGCAGAAAATGGCTGCTTTGGAGGGTGGGTTCTACGGCATTGTACCCCACTGAGGTCCCTGTCCTCCCCAGGCTCCACCCCCAGGAGTTTCCCAACCTGGAGCTGGCAACTCCACACCCCATGCCCTGATGGTAGCCATGGAGACCTGCTAACCATACTCCATACATGACATGATCCTGATCCAAACTGGGCCCATGTTAGGGTTACCAAACTCTAGGTAGGGCCTGGAGTTCTCCTGGGATTACAACTGATTTCCAAATGAGTTCGCTTGGAGAAAAAGTAGTTTCGGAAGGATCATATCCCTCCTGAGCGTCTTCCTCCTCCCAACTTGACCTCCAAATCTGCAGAAATTTCCAAATATGGAGTTGGCAGCCTTAGCTCATACACACCTGGAACTTATGTTCTGAGCACAGAACACCCCAACCATGTCTGGTTGACAGGGCCTGGTGTTACTCTGCTGGAAAGTGGTGTTAAGTCACAGCCAAACTATGGTGACCCTATAGGGTCTTCAAGGAAAGAGACATTCAGAGGTGATTTGCCTCTGCCTGCCTCTGCGCAGCAACCCTGGACTTCCTTGGTGGTCTCCCGTCCAAGTTCAACCAGGCCAACTCTGCTTAGTGTCCAAGATCTGATGGGATCAGGCTAGCGTGGGCTATCTAGGTCAGGACAGGGGAGACCCTGGGGTGGGGAAAACAAAAAGAATTTGTTATTATGTGACATTATTATCTTCAGATTTTCTTGAAGAATGATTTATTTAGTTATTATATTACATTTATAAATTGCCCGGTCCCTACTATTGCAGGGCTCTGGGTGATATACAACATGGTAAAAACATTAAAACTATAAAATGAATACAGACAGTATTAATCAAGCGGAGAAAACTTCAGATTTCTCCCATTTCCATCTGCGATTGCCTCCTGGGTATGGGGGAGGAAATAAAAACAGTCTGAGGAGAAGGAGAATAGGAGGAGGAGGAGGGTGCCAGCCAAGATGTAAACTGTCACTGCCCTCAATCAAAAGCCTGGCAGAACATCTCTGCCTTGCAGGCCCTGTGGAATTGCATAAGATCCCGCAGGGCCCTTGTGGTGCTTGGCAGAGGGTTCCACCACGTTAGGGCCAGGATTGAAAAGGCCCTGCCCCAGGTCGAGGTCAGCCAGACATTCTTAGGACCAGGGATCACCAGCAGATTGTTATCCGAGGAGCATAACACTCTCCCGGGGGCCGGGGACACAACGGAGGAGAAGGCTGCTGTGTTTGCAAGATTAATTTAGAAACAAAAATTGTCATCTGTATCACAGGTTTGGGATCCTATGCATTGCTCTGCCATGAGGTGGCAGACCACACAGCTTCAGAAAGACACACCAGCCACAAATGTGGTTGACGACTGCAACAGAAGGTATGTGATGCATTACCATCTCCTGAAACACGAGGTGTTATACTCTGTGCATTTAAAAAACAGCAGTGAAGATATACCATCTGCAAACAACAAAACGTTGTTGACATTAATGAACTTCTATAAGTTGGACTCTTGTCTTCAAACACTTGGGGTTTTTTTTGCAAAGCATACATCCTTGAATAAATTTAGAATTTTTTTTGAAGGGGGGGGGGTTATGTTTGACTCTGCCACTGATAAAAGTTAACTTTATTGGCCTAGTTTGGATGCTTGGGTTTTTCCTATCCATTAAAAGGGGCCCTGAAGCTATCTGCAGAAGGCGAGTGGTATTGTATTATTAGTGCTCTAAAAGGTATAGGCAAGAATTTATTGTGGAAAAAAGAAAATAAATGAAAGAAGACTCAGGATGTTCGTAGTGGAAATTTTCCCACACAGCAAATATATTTACAATCCAGATACACGGCCCAGGTGAGCTGAAATGTCTGGCATTGAATTATTTTACATCCTACTTCTAAATAAATTGATTTGCTATCTTTGCTATGAAAATGCTATTTACTTCTTCACCCAAAGAGTAATTAACATGTGGAATTCACTGCCGCAGGAAATGGTGGCCGCTACAAGCATAGACAGCTTTAAGGGGGGATTGGATAAGCATACGGGGAAAAAGGTCCATCAGTGGGTATTAGCCACAAGGTATAAATGGAACACTACATTTGGGGCAGTGATGGTCTGTATTCTTGATGCTTGGGGGACAACAGTGGGAGGGATTCTGGAGTTCTGGCCCAGCGGGTAGACCTCCTGATGGCACCTTGGTTTTTGCCACTGTGTGGCACAGACTGTTGGCCTGGATGGGCCACTGGCTTGATCCAACATGACTTCTCTTATGTTCTTAAATGTCTAAAATGCTTGTTTTCTGGGGTTCTAACTAATATTAACCTGAACTGAAGCCTACAAGGTTTATATTTTAGACCAGGGTTTATTTAGAGAGGGAAATGGGAATGGACCCGATCTCATCAGCTCTTGGAAGCTAAGCAGGGCTGGTACTTGGATGGGAGACCAGTAGGGATGCCAGCCTCCAGGAGAAAACTGAGGAATCTCCAAACTACAGAGACCAATTCCCCTGGAGAAAATGGATGTTTTGGTGGTCGACGCCCCTGGCTATAAGTCCAGGTTAGCCCCAGGTCTCACCTGGAGGCTGGCATCCCTAGGTGTCATTGGCCACCAAGATCAAGTTAATTAATGCCATAGTTTTCTGCCTTACTATGTTAGGGTGTGAAAGTTGGATAATGAAGAAAGCTGATGGGAAGAAAGTTGATTCATTTGAAATGTCTTGGGGGAAAGCTTTAGGGATACTGTGGACTGCCAAAAATACAAATAAGTGGGTCTTAGATCAAATCAGGCCTGAATTCTCCCTAGAAGCTAAAATGACGAAACTGAGGCTATTATACTTTGGCCATATTATGAGAAGTCAGGACTCACTGGGGAAGGCAATAATGCTAGGAAAAGCTGAGGGTAGCAGGAAAAGAGGAAGACCCAACATGAAATGGATGGACTCACTCAAGGAAGCCACAGCCCTCAGTATGCCAGGCCCGAGCAAGGCCATTAACGACAGGACATTTTGGAGGTCATTCATTCATTCATTCATTGCCATAAGTCGGAAGCAACTTGACAGCACTTGACACACAGAGAGAGGCAGAGCAAGCATGTTAGACCCATTTTGCAGTCGCCCATCAGTTATGGAGTTCAGTTCAGGATATTATTGGCTATCCCATACAAAGCCTATCATGACCTTGGACCTTCATATCGGAAAGACCACCTGTCTGCCTATGTCCTGCTGTGACAACTTTGCTCATCTGAGCAGGTTCTTCGGCAGATGCCACCCTGGAGATGAACAAGATCCACAACTGCCTGTACAAGTGCCTACTCTGTAGTGGCTCCCACCTTGTGAAATGGGTTGCCTAAGGAGATCAGGAATGCTCCCATATACCTGGCATTCCACAAAGCATGTAAAGCAGAATGGTTTAGAAGGGCATTCTCGTTAAAGGAAATAGGGATACATCATAACAGATTGGTCCAGGGAAATGTATTGTGTTTCTACAGATGTAATACCATGTTATCCATAATATTAACTTGTCATGTTTAATACTTAATGCTTTGTTCAGATGACAGGTCCATGACAAAATTGTGCAATACCGAGTCCTATTACATTGCATATAAGATGCACCATCCAATTGATTGCATTGATTTACACTGTATAAACTGCATTGAGAAAGGTAAACTGCAAGTGAATAAATTAATCAACTAAAACAAAATGTGTTGCAGTTATGGATTCTGCAGATTTCACCACAAGCAAGTATGACATTCAGATTTTCCATGTTCATAGCCGCTGACCAGATGTGAACCATCCTGTCCACTTCATGCTGAGCAGCTGTGAATGCCTGCTGAACAGGGTCGCATTGGGTTTTTGCAAAGCTGCACACGTGCGAAGACTCAATCGATTTAAACCTATTGGCAGCCAGTGGCATCACTAGAGACTACTTAGACAAACACCAAAGGGTAGGATTAGATTGAAACACAGCATGTATTTATGACTGATTTATACTATTTGTGACTGTTTTAATTTTGCATTTAAACCATTGCCTGCTGAGCGAAGCAGTTGCGAGGCAAGGGGGGACACACAAAAGTCAGTCTGCGTGAGAAAGGCATGTGCAAAAAGCAAGTTGCACTGTACAGCATGAGTAGGAAGGAATACAGTCAAGCAACCTTCCAAAAAGCCACAAACAGGTCATCGAAAATTCGGCTCCCTGTTCTTGACCAGCGACGGGGACGTGAACCAAACAGGTGGGTATTCAAGCACCCCTTGTTCAGTGATACGTCGGTGACCGCCAGAGGTGGTTAATGACCCTTCTGCAAAAAACGATGGTGCCCGCCTCCACACAGCTTGGAAGAATAGCCAGTGCTGCCTCTGTTGACATCTATATGCAGGAGACGGCTTAGCCCCATTTGCCTCACTGGCTGCCAAGGAGAAGTTTCCGTGCGAGGAGTCAATTGAACTTCACCTTAATGCCGACGGTAATGAGAGTGTAATTGTGTTTAACCTCCTACAAAATGTTTTCAAAATGGGGAGGCCGGGGCCATTTGCTGCTGAGAGCAAATCACAGCGTTCCCCTATGAAGATTTTTTTTTTTAAAGCCTGCCAGCCTCGTTGGAATATTCATGCCTTTAATTAGAGAAACCTTTATGACCCTCCTCTGTTTCGGAAGAGAGCTATAAAGGTGGTGCGGAATATGAAATACCACACAGCTCCCCTATTATTTTCACAATCAAATATAATAGGCTCTGTGTGTGTGTGTGTGTGTGTGTGTGCGTGCGCTTAGACTCTGAAGGACTTCAGTCAGTAGAAGGTAAACCTTCCTGAATGCCGTCGTTTACAGCATTATGTAGCGAGGAGGTATAAAGTGCTGGGTCCAGAGATGCGTTGCAGTGAAATCAGCTCATAAGTTTATTTGATGGTACAAAACACGACGGCGGAATGGGGCGGGGGGGGGGGGCTGCTTAAATGTCTGTCTAAACCGCACCCCCGGCCTCACCCAGTCTCCCTGATGGGGTTAATTATGGGCGACCTTACACCACAGGTCCCCTGGTGGAATCTGGGTGGTCGATTGGTCTTGCAATCCGGCTGGGCTACTGCTGTCTCCCGAAGCGAAGCTCCGGTAGCCAGCCTGGCCATGTGCGTTTACCTGACCGTGCATGCGGTCGTCATTAGGACATAACAATAGGACAGCAGATCAGAATGACCGTTGTCTGTAAACCTGAGCAGGGTCTCTGTTTCATGTAATGAAATCTCAGCCACAATGCTATTAGGAAGAACTTCCTGACAGTTAGAGTGGTCCCCCAGTGGAATGGGCTTCCTTGAAAGGTGAAGAAGAAGAGTTGGTCTTTATACAATGCATTTCTCTACTCAAAGTCTCAAAGTGGCTTACAATCTCCTCTCCCCACAACAGGCACCTTGTGGGGTAGGTGGGGCTGAGAGAGTTCTGAGAGAATTCTGAGAGAACCATGACTTGCCCAAGGTCACCCAGCTGACTTCATATGGAGGAGGAGGGGGGAATCAAAACTGGTTCTCTGGTTTAGAGAATGCCGATTTTAACCACTATACCATGCTGGCTGCAACAGGCAACTTGTGAGGTAGATGGGGCTGAGAGAGTTCTGAGGGAACTGTGACTGAACCAAGGTCACCCAGCAGGCTTCATGTGGAGGAATGTAGAATCAAACCTGGCTCTCGAGGTTAGAGTCCCCCGCTCTTAACCATTACACCATACTGGCTGTCCTTCTTTGGAAGGATTTCAAGCACAGGCTAGGTGACTATTTGACAGCAATCCTTATTCTATGTCTCACTATGAATTCAGGCAAAATGTGAGAGGGAAGACAGGAAGGGATGAGCCAGTGGTTGGCTCTTGTGAGCCTTTCTTATGTGACCAGGGTAGTGTCAATCATTACTTTGGGATCAGGAAGGAATTTTCCTCCAGACCAGGTTGGCCCAGGGATCCTGGAGGTTTTTTGCCTTCCCCTGGGCATAAGCGTGTAGCTATGAATTTCCTGCATTCTGTTGGGGTTGGACTAGATGACCCTTGGGGGAGAAGAAAGGTTAGTTTTTATACCCTACTTCTTTTCTAACCTAATGAGTCTCAAAGCAGCTTACAATCTCTTTCCCTTCTTCTCCCCACAACAGGCACCTTGTGAGGCAGGTGAGGCTGAAAGAGTTCTGAGAGAAACTGTGACTGGCCCAAGGTCACCCAGCAGGTCTAATGCGACTCAAAGCGGCTCACAATCATCTTTCCCTTCCTCTCCTCACAACAGGCACCTTGTGAAGCAAATGAGGCTGAGAGAGTTCTGAAGGAACAGTGACTGGCCCAAGGTCACCCAGCAGGCTGCATGTAGAGGAGTTGGGAATCAAACTCGGTTCTCCAGATCAGAGTCTTCTTCTTAACCACTATACCAGCTCTATGTTTCTGTCTTATTCTCCATTTTATTCAGGGTGTATTTCTGCTGCTCAACTCCCCACCCTCCTTTGGGGTGGGTGGGCAGGGCTCCACTACTTCAATACGCTTTTACCCGTGTGGAAAATAAGTAAGGTTTTCTTTCTTTGCTCAAATCTTACTCCCACATTGCACTTACATTGACAGGTGTAAACATAGTTGAAAGATTTCTTGCATGAAGTCTGTTTCTCTCCCCCCCACCCAAAAGAAAAAAAATAAAGCACATAACTTAGAAGACAGCCAAAAGGAAATCGAGATATGCCTATGATCCAGTTAGCCAAAACCAGATTCTGAAGTAGGGTGCATCCTTCAGTACTATAGAGTAATGTAAATTTACCCTAAGAAATCAATTTACGGTGTGAGTGAAGTCTGTGAATCATGGCACAAACAAGAAGAATGAGAATAAGAAGAGGAAGAGGAGGAGGAGGAGGAGGAGGAGATTGGATTTATACCCTATCTTTCACTACCTGAAGGAGTCTCAGAGCGGCTTACAATCTCCTGTCCCTTCCCTTCCCCACAATAGACACCCTGTGAGGTAGGTGGGGCTGAGACAGCTCTTTCAGAGAACTCTTGAGCTCTTGAGAGAACAGCTCTGAGAGAACTTGTGTCTGACCCAAGGTTACACCTGCAGCTTCAAGTGAAGGAGTGGGGAATCAAACCCAGTTTTTCCAGCTTACAGTTCACACTCCTAGCCAGTACACCAGACTGGCTCTCAAACAAGAAGCAAAATAGCTAGGAGAAGTAACAAGAGGAACTGGCATCTCTCTTACCCACCGAGCCTCACAGGTACAAGAATGGTGACGCTAGCTAACAGACTTGAATGCTTTCCTAGGATTGCTGACTCTGGACTGGAAAGTTCCTGGAGATTTGGGGGTAGTTAACTTTGGCTCAGTGGGTTAAGACGCTGAGCTGCAGACCGGAAGGTCGGTAGCTCTGCAGTTCGAGACCCGAGTGCCGCGTGACGGAGTGAGCTCCCGTCTCTAGCCCCAACTCCTGCCAACGTAGCAGTTCAAAAGCAAGAAATTGCAAGGAGATAAATAGGTACTGCTTCGGTGGGAAGGTAACAGTGTTCTGTGCGCCTTGGCATTTAGTCATGCCGGCCACATGACCACAGAAAAAGTCTTAGGACAGCGCTGGCTCTTCGGCGTGGAAATAGAGATGAACACCATCCCCTAGAATCAGATTTGACTGGCTTCTGAGCAAGGGAAGCCTTCATAGTTACCTTTACCTTTGGTGTAGCTGGAGGAGGAAGAGAAGTTCAGCAGGCACTCTGCTGTGATCGGGAGGATACAGTCCCCCCCCCCCATGCTTTGCTCAGTATTCAAGTCCAGTAGCCCCTTAGAGGCCAACACGATTTGGCGGGTGAAGAGTACTGGACTCAGGAGACCAGGAACGGTGAAATCATGAAGCCTTTACTGAGTGATTCAGCATGCCCAGTAGATGGTCAGATCAAGCATGCTTCCAGGGCTCCAGGGCCCTCATTATATGCTGGCCGGAGCCACACCTCCGGCCGCACCCAAAAGACCTGATAGGGGCTTAACATATGCGCACCGTCACTGATATTCATCCCCCCCCCCCCCCACACACACACATAGTCTCCCTCTGGCAAGGATTTGCAGGCATTAGAGGCAGCACAGTTGCTACTCCCTGCTGCCCCCTGGAGCCAATCGCTGCCATTGCTATGCCACCATTTTATTTATTTATTTATTGGATTTCTATCCCACCCTCCCTGCCTTGCAGCAGGCTCAGGGTGCCTACCAACATATTCATTATACAGTAAAATTCCATAAAACACTATCCATAAAACATACAGGGTACAACTTAAAATCACACGACATACAATGCATCACAACGCAAGATGGCGCACCTTCGTCGCCCACACCCAAGCAGCGTCACAGATGCTATACACTTCCGGTCGGTGTAGAATGGTCTAGATTGGTGGTTTCCAATAGGAGGGCCAGGGCTATAAAAGTCGAGGCAGCCCCTACTTGAAGGCCTGGCAGAAGAGCTCCATCTTGCAGGCCCTGTGGAACTGTAAGAGGTCCCACAGGGCCCTGATGTCATCTGGGAGCTCATTCCACCAGTGCGGGGCCGCCACCAAAAAGGCCCTTGCCCTTGTAGCTGCCAACCGGGCCTCCAGATGAATTCAGAATGTCATCTGCATATGAAAACTGCACTCATAGCCATACTTATTTATACACAGAGAGCATGACATAGCGGTTAGAATGTCAGATTAGGATTTGGGAGAGCCAGGTTCAAATTCCCACTCAGTCACAAAGTTTACTGGGTGGTGTTGGGCCAGTTGTATTCCCTTGGAGCATATCATACACCATAGAATCATTGAACAGAATCATAGAGCTGGAAGAGAACGTCAGGGTCATCTAGTCCAACCCCCTGCACAATGCAGGAAATTCACAAATACCTCCCCTCCACACCCCCAGTGACCTTATATGCCCTTTTTGTTGTTGTCAGTTGCACAGTCGAGTCTGACTCTTCGCGACCCCATGGACCACCTCACGCCAGGCCCTCCTGTCTTCCGCTGTGTTCCAGTGTCTGCTTAATTTAGCATATTGGACACCTTCCGACCTCAGGGGCTCATCTTCCGGCATCATATCTTTTAGCCTTTTGTTACTGTCCATGGAGTTTTCTTGGCAAGGACACTGGAGTGGGTTGCCATTTCCTTCTCCAGTGGATCACATTTTGTCTGAGTTCTCCACTGTGGCCTGTCCATCCTGGGTGGCCCTCCACGGCAGAGCCCGCAGCCTCATGGAACCACGCAAGACCCCTCGCCATGTCAAGGCAGTGATCCATGAGAGAAGTTCTATGCCCAGATTGCCACTTTGGGGTCAGGAAGCAATTTTTCTCCAGGCCAGTTTGGCCAGGGATCCTGGAGGTTTTTTGTCATCTTCTAAGATGCCTAAGGGCCCGTCCACACAAGTGCGATGAAGCGGATGGGAAGCGTACCTGCGTTGCGTCGCTGCATAAAGAGGCGCGTTAATGCGATCCCACGGTACGGCACAGAATCGCACAGCTAACGTCGTTGCGCGATCATACAGCGTCGCTCAAGCGTCCCACTGAGAGAGCAGACGAAGAGACGGCGTGGTGCGACCATACATAAGGGCGCTGTATGCGGCAAACGTTCTTCCGGCGTGCCGTTTGCGCGTCAGAAGCATTGCGTTCGCTTCGACTTCCGCGCATGCGCACAGATGGTTCCTTCGCTCGCTCGGCCGATCGCAGCCGCAGGAGTACCGCGGACAGCAGTCTCGAGGTCACAGGGAGACTACAGGACACAGTTGCCACAGCGAACCATGGAAACGGAGGAAGAGCTTGTCGGGACATCCGTCCTGGCTGCGTGTGGGACTGTGCAGATCCTGAGCCAGCGTCAGCAACAACTGTGGCATCCAGGGGAGACAATGAGACATGGCCTCCGGAGACAACGGGCTGCCAGCTATGTGAGATGTGGCATCTGCCGTATAGGTCGCTCACGCCGGCGCAGGGAGAGTACAGCATGGCACGTCGTGCAGCTTACCTACCTTGCACAGCAGCTGCCACACTGCCGGTGGTGGGTGTACCCCCGGTCTACAGAGTGGTGGACGACATTTGTCACCCACGTCTGGGGAGAAGAAGAGTGGGTGAAACACTTCAGAATGTCCAGGTGAAGCGCAGAGAGGGGCGGGGGAGGGGGGTATTGTGGTCCGCAGACACACAGGGGTGGCAGACCGGAGCACCTGTCCATGGCAGACCCGTACGCCACGTGACACAGGCCTGCATATGGATGGAGTAGTTTGGCACCGTGCCTCAGGGCTACCTGAACCCCACAGCTTGGGCCAGTGGAGTCAGGGGGAGAGGAGGAGGAGGGGTCGCGGGTGTCATGACATGTTGTGTTGGAGGGCGACCCCCGAGTTGATGTGTTATGTCCACAGGGCCACATTCACCTGGCTGGTGGACGGGCTGCGGGACAGACTCCAAAGGGAGACGACGGTGATGCGGGTTCCCGTGCCAGTGGAGGAGCGTGTGGCAGTGGCTGTGTGGTGGATGGCCAACACTATGTCCTACAGAACCGTCGGCATGCAGTTTGGCCTTGCCCGATCCACCGTGGTGGCCATTGTCGTGGAGGTCACGCGTGCCATTGTGGAGGAGCTGTTTCGTCGAGTGGTGTACCTACGGAACCCAGACAGGGTGAGTGCGCAAGTACATGAGGAGCACCGTGTAGTAGCAAGGGGAGGGGGCCACGGGCAGACCCCGGAAGGCATGCTGCCGAGCAGGCACGGACCCGTGTTTACAAGTTGCCCGTTACCTTGCCCACAGGTCATGCGTGCATTTTCTGCCCGGGGCTTTCCGCAGTGTGTCGCCGCCATCGATGGATGCCACATCCGGACCACGATCCCCGTGGACCAGGCGGAGGACTATATGAATCGAAAGCACTACTGCTCATTGCTGCTGCAGGGCACCGTCGACCATGCCACTCGTTTTGTGGATGCCGTGGTGGGCCATAGTGGGCGGAGCCACGATGCACACGTGTTGCGCAGCTCCAACATCATGGATGCCATGGATGCGGGCCAGTTCGTGCCGGGAAATCCCACCCGCACCATCGAGGGAGTGGAGGTGCCTCCACTGATCCTGGGTGATGCAGCCTATCCCCTGCAGCGGTGGCTGATGGTGCCCTACAAGGGCCACACGACCCCCAGGCAGCGGCACTTCAATAAGGTGCATGCGCGCGTGCGCAATGTCGTGGAGCGCGCCTTCGGCTGTTTGAAGGCACGATGGCGGTGCCTGCTTCTACAGGTGCCGCTGCAGCTGGATAACGTGAAGTATGCCGTGGCTGCCTGCGTGGTCCTGCACAACCTCTGCGAGGACCGTGGCCACGAAGCTCCTGAGGCGCTGGAGGAGGGAGAGGAGAGGGACTTCGAGGAGGACTGGGACGAGGCCGAGCAGAGGCACCCACAGATGGATGCGGACGAGAGGCAGGCAGCTGCGGGTCGGGTGGTGCGGGAGGCCCTCACCACATGGTTCTGTCACCGTGCAGGGATCCCCTAGGTCCCTCTCCCTGCCGCCGCCGTGGTGTGCGCCGCTCCCTGTCCCTGGGGTGCTGAGGCGACAAGATTGTGGTGGAGTTCCGCCCTCCCTCAAATAAAGCAGCTTACAACCAGATGCTAGTCCGTCTCCTATTGTGGGAGCCATGGAGGGTGGGAGTCAGAACTCATGGGGCTGTCACGCAGAGGGGTGCAGGTCTGGCATGGCATCTCCCGTACGGCATGTCCCCCCTGTTCCAGATCCCTGAGCTGCCAGGAGGGGGGGCCAGCTGGGGACCACAGACACCACATTGGGAATGCATGGACAGCTAGGCTATGGGGTCAGCTGGAAAGGAGCCCCCCTGCCGTTGTCTGCAAACCATGGTGATGGCCCTGGTGCCTCTTCCCTTTCCTGCCACACACATAGCATAAGGTTGGGCATTCGCTGACAAGTGCGTCCTGGGAACAGAGGGCTTGCCCGTGTGTTCTGACATCGGGTCGAACATGCGCAGTGGCGCTCGGGCAAAGGCTCGTTTGTTCGCGGGTGCGACACGCCGGCCACCGAACGATCTGCATCGCCGAGCCAGTGGATGCGGAGCGGCAGCCACATGTCACCTGTTCGCTTTGTAGAATAACATGTTCACTGTACAGAATCGTCTACCCGTTTCCCTCCCTTCCCCCCCCCCCGGAGGTGCGAAGCCTCAGCCTTTTGCGTTTTCGTATTTTCACCCAAACAGCGGGCAAAAGGGGGCGCATGTCAGCGCATGCGCAGAACGCAGAGGCCTCCTCATTCAGGCAGCATGGCTTTCCCCACCAAGGGTGTGCTATGGCTGCCTGAGGAGGTGGAGAGTCTGTTGGAGGCTCTTTATGAGCTGGAGGCCGGGTCCAGGGTCATGCCCTCGACCCATGAGGAGACCCTCTCCCTCTTCGAGCAGGCTGCCAGCCGCCTGGCAGCCCAGGGGTTCCGGCGCTCGGCACAGCAGTGCCGGGCGAAGTTCAAACGGGAGAAGGCGGCATTCTTCGAGGCGCTGGAGGACTGGGATGGTCTCCCGCCTCGAGGACACCGCCCTCCCCGTTTTGGACTGCTCCGGAACCTCTGGGAGCAGGCTGGGCGGCCTGGATGGAGGTACCGGACGCCATACCGTAAGTACCGCCCTACCCCCTTCCCCTTGGCTCTTAGTGGCCCCCCCCTCATGGCTGTCATTTCACAGGGCGTCCACGGGCGAAGAGGCAGAGGGGGGCCACCTCAGAGGCCGAGGGCCAGGGATCCCTGGAGGAGGGCCAGCGGCGCCCTGCAGCACAAGGTGAACATCATGACGGCATGCCCACACAGGCTCCCAGCATGGGGCTGCCAGGTGCCATGACATGTAGAGTGCCTGTGGTGGTGGTTCCCCGGGATCAGGGGGAGCAGACAGCGCTGGAGGAGGGCAGCATGGCTGACATGGGCCTAGGGTGGCTGGTCACTCAGTGGTCTGCACAGCTGGGGCAGGAGCCCAGCTCCTGACGGCTGCCATGTGCCTCTGCCTGCAGGGCCCGTGGTGGTGAACTCTCCGGAGCCACATTTGGGGAGTGGCCGATCAGGGGATGCGGGTGAGTACCCACTGGGCATGGCCATCGGCCGTGGCCACGCATATGGGGTGGCTCCCGCAGCACACACACATGGGGCCGGTGCCTCCACCTCGCAGCAAGGTGGAGCCTGGGTGGCCTGGCAGGATGTGGTTGGGTCACCCTCCACGCACGCCTGGCAGCCATCAGTCGACTGCAGGGCTAGCTACGTGGGCACCGGCCCTCCACAAAATCCTGTCTTTGGTCGCCCACGTAGTTTCCCCTTGGGTTCTCACCCCCACCCTTGTTTCACATGCAGGGGAGCCAATGCAGATGGCTGCCACTCCCAAGGAAGCTGGACCTGTGGTCATCAGCTCCGCCCCTGAGACAGACTCAGGTAGGTGTGCATATGGATGGGGCCCAGGGACCATGGTCGCCCCCTGCCAATATGGTTCTGACCCCCTTCCTCTTCCCACAGCAGAGCGGGCCCCATCTGCACCCGAGGCGGGACCCTCTTCCGGCACCACCGTGGAAAGGCTAGCCATCCTAGAGGGAAAGATGGAGAACGTCATAGACACCCGTGAGTATCCCACTTGGCATGTTCGAAGAACTTTGCCGTGGGTGGACTGTAGACAGTGGTGAGCAGCTGGCACGTCTGCTCCCATCCATGGCATGGCAGCTCAGCCGCCAGCCAAATGTCCTTGTGGGCCGGTGGGCGGCCATGTGGCCACTGACGGGACACCCACCCTTGTTTCCCCACAGTCGGTCGATACGGATACCGACTCTCCTTCCTGCAGCGGGGTATGCGCAGAATTGAGCAGCTGCTGACCGAGATGCGCCTGGATGACGCCATGGCAGCCCAGGCGGCGGAGGCTGCGTCTCCCAGGCCGTCCCCCCTCCGGACACACCGCACCTCGCGCCGGCGACCCCACATCCTCAAGGACTCTGACGAGGAGCCACCGGGCCAGGAAGGGGAGGAGCCATCTGAAGAGGGGGTGACGGGGCTGGCCCCAGATGAGGGGGCAGCAGCAGGACAGGGGGGGCAGAGGTGGCAGGCCAGGCCGCGATTCTCGTGGCCTCCTCTGGTGAGGAGGGGGCAGAGGTGCCACAGAGTGCTCGGCAGCATACCCTGGAGGGTGCGGGGGAGTCAGGGTGGGACACCGGGTCGGGTTAGGGGGGGGGGCGGGTTGGTTGATTCATGTTTCTTGTTGTTGTTTACATAGTTCTGTTTATTACAGTTTGTTATATTTTTCCAAAACCGTAGTAGTGTTGTCCTTCCCCCCCCATACCCCTCTCCCTGGGGGACCTCTGCTGGTTGCCCTGGGCCAGTGTCCCTATGATGCTCCCGGCTTCTTCCGTGCCCGCCCACGGCCTCTACCCCGGCCCCGCCCTACCTGCGTGGCCACCCCACTAGGGCCGGGCCGCTGAGGCTCTGTTGCCACAGCCCGGGCACGCATGGTGTCCACTAGGGCAGAGACCACATCTGTTAGACGAGCCATCTGAGTGTTGGAGGCCTCTATGCTGGCCTGCATGGTGGCCTGTGCTGCAGCTTGGGCGGCGTGTGCTGCCTGATCTTGCTCACGGGCGGCCCGCATTTCAGCAATCAGCTCGTCATGCATCCGCCGGTCCTCTGCCATGGCTTCTCTGTTGTCTTCCCGGGCCTGGGTGGCCAGGTGCTCCCCAACACTTTGTAGGGCAGAGAGCCGCTTCTTCTTTGTCTTGCAGAGGGCTGCTCTCTCTGCAGGGGTCAGGTCTCCCATGGTGACGTCTGGCGGAAGGCCTGTTGGGGTATGGGCAGTGAACACCAGACCCATCCACCTGACACCAACCTTGGCCGGGCGGCATGAGACTGTCCTCGTCAGTGTCATCATCCTCGTCGCTGCTGTCCTGCTGGGTATTGCTCACTGACTCTGTACCTGTAGGTGGGACAGACAGGGAATCACCAGCCGTAGTTTGCGCGACACAGCCCCCATATGCCCCCTCTCCCACTGGATGCCCCACCAGCTCTTCTTCCACGGGGTGCTCCCTTGTGGAGGGCATTGTGCCTTCCCACACAGCTCCCAGGGTCCCCCTGGCACTGTGGCCTGTGCGGGTCTCTGTCCCTGGGGACACCTACCGGTGTGGCTGCTGGTCGAGGGCAGGGACTCGGCTGACTCCAACTCGTCCTCTGCCCTGGGGCGGCGGGCACTCTCTTCTGATGAGGTGCTCGGCCCCTGGGTTGCCTGGCGTCTCCGCCGGCGCCGGCCAAGGGTCTGGAGCACCATGCCGGGGTCCACATCTCTGCTCTTATGCAGGATCCGGTGCAACTCCTCATAATAGGGGCACGTGATCCTGGGCTGGCCTGATTTGGAATTGTTAGCCACTACTTTCCAGTACTTGAGGCGCATGGCCTTAGTTCTGCGCTGACAAGCGAGAGCATCCCGGTCGTGTCCCCTAGCCACCATGCCCCTAGCCACCTCGGCAAACACCTCAATGTTCCGGCGGGACTGTCCCAGGGTCCGCTGGACCCTGGCGTCTCCCCATAACGCTAGGAGGTCCCTCACTTCTGGGCGTGTCCAGGAACGGCCACGCGGCTTAGCCATTGCACCGGTGCCTGTTCTGGATACAAGGGGGATCGGGAGCAGAGGGAGGTGTGGGGAACGTGTCTCTGGCCCTTTACTGTTTTTTCCGGCTGCGCGGCAACAGTCCGTGAAGCCCGTACGCCCGTACAGCCCCCCTTCTGCTTTTCGGCGACTTTTCGCTACTGCGCATGCGCGGACCTCCGGTCTTAAGCTTTTCACGCAGCTCGGAAGAAAAACATCCGCTATTTACGCAGAAGCGTGACGGTGGCCGGATGCGACGGCATAGGTGCGCTGCTGCGATCCCACGCACGCCTGCTTCCGGCTCTTCCGGAAAGGACTTCTGTTTTAGCGGTCCCTTTTTGAAGCGCATCAACGGGCGCTCGTGACGTTGTTATGCCGGAAGCACGACGCTTTGCAGATGTGCTCGTCTGATCCCGTCGGTTTGCGCCGTCGCTTCATCGCACCGCTTGCGTCGTGAATGGATACGTATGATCGTGCCCTAAGTTCACAAACTTGTCTTTGTGGAAATAAAATGGAGGAGTGGAAAATGATGTAAGATGCTTCGGTTCCTTGTTCTGGAGGTAAGTACAGTATAAATAAATACTTTAAAATCCTATGCTTATGACATATTATCACATATTTTGAGAAAGGTGGGTCAGAAATATTATTCCAGTTTCATAAGATAATGGGCAATTGAGCCTGGGAGACACTGGTTCCTAACTCCACCCAGTGAGTCCACATCTGGTAAAATACAGGTTTTTTTCAGTTACCTCTGTCATTTAAATGTACGTACCTTGGCTAGTGTCTGTACAGGAAGAGGAAGCCAAAAAGACATTCTGTCATTCACCTTCACTCACCACAGTGCCTGAATCGTTCATAATTTATATCTGTCCTGCCGGTGACTTTCTCCCTGCTTTGATTGGAGGTAAATAAACAAAGAAAAAGCAATTATGGTTCATTGTTCCCCTCAGTGTTTCCTTCCTCTGTTCCCTTCAGACTTTCCTCTTCAGCAACAGCATTTCCTCAGGAAAATGAGCTGCTGCTCTAATATAATATATCTCTTTAAACCAGTTTTATAGCATCCTTTCGTCCTTCATATTTTCTGTAATGTTTTGACTTTTTTTTTCAACACATACACACACGATTTACTGCACAGTGTGTTTCCTTTCACTCCCATATCTCACCTTTAGAAAATCTGGGAAGGGTTCTTAAAAAATACTAATGTATATATTTGTATTGTTATGATTTTGTGCAACTTGTTTTAGCTGTTTTTATATATTCCACGTGAGCCGCCTTGAGCCGGCCTCGGCCAGGAAGGTGGGATATACATTTAAATAATAAATAAATATATTTGACACGTTAACATATTAGTCACAGTTATAAATTATGCATCACAAGTGTATAATACTGTCAGCATTTAATAATAACATTTCCATAGATACAGCAGCCCTGTGAGCTAGACCAGCATTAATATCATTTCCATATTGCATATGGGGCACTGAGGCTGAGATGTGGCTGGGTCTCTCCCCTGTTGATTGCTGCTGTTGCTCACTTCTGCTTTCAGTGGCATCAGGAGAATAATTAAAACACTGCTGGCCTCTGTGCTAGTATGGCACGTTCAAGTACAACCCAGGAGAGACAACAGGTAGCTCTAGGAAGCGCCTTAAACTCTACGCTTTTACCATAGAGTTTTGGGCAATTCCTATAGCTACCATTGTCACTTCTATGTTGCACCAGGGAATGACATAGTGATGTTGCCAGTCTCACCAACGTCACATGCTCCCCCATGTCCCCTCCCCCCAATCTTTCTGCTGATGGCCTATGCTGAAATCCATTGGCTTAGTTAAGATCACATAGACCTCGTTCACGCATGTGGGAGAATGAGGTGACAAAGAGATGGCAGAGCTCTGAGGTGCTGCTGAGCGATGCTTAATGTTAAAAGCTTCATGGAAACAGACAGTTAGTTCAGCAGGGAAGAAACTGTGCTTTCCTCTGTGCTCGACCTGCTAATTTTCAGTATGAAAGAAGCTTTTAACGTAAGGGAGCACTGCCAGTAGGGTAGGTAGGTGGCTTTAAAACTGGTCTCTCTAGCTGTCCATTTATTATCAGCTTGATCTGCAACAAATGCCAGGGGATGCTATCTACCCCCATGCCATAAAAAGTTTCATCTGCCCATGTCTTCATATTATGTTTCTATTGAAGGGACAGCTGACAACTCCTGGTCAGCTGATAACCCTAGCTTCAAAATCTAACCTACGTAGAGTCCATACCATCACCTCATTCTCCTACATGTACCAGGCTGGTTCGTGTGTGTGTACATTGGTTCGTGTGTGATAACCAGGGGGTTAAACCAGGAACCTCAGTGGCTAAACCTGGGATGTGATCACCTCAGGGACTGAAACAAACTTTGCCTAGTGAGGTACTGTGTGTGCTTGTTTTATTTATTTTATGTTATTTTATTTACCTAATTTATAACCTGCCTTTCTCACTTTGACTCAAGGTGGACACCCAACGGACAATGCAATAAGAGTAGGAATACAAAGTTCAGTGATTTGTTTTATTTTTCTGAGCCACACTTATGTACTTGTTTAGAACTTTAACAAGGTTTTCTACAGCCGAAAAATCCCAGGCATTTATATGAGGTCTGGCCCAATCAATCGCATTCATATAAATCCAATAAAATATAAGCACAGGCAGTCTTACAATTAAAATTACCTGTAAACCAAAGTTGGCACCACTAAAATCAGCCATCAAGATTACAACAAGAATAAGAATCCAGATCGCTCATGCAAGAGGGTAGATTCCACTCATCCCTGAACTGCAGTCAGTACATGTGTGTGTGGGGGGGGGGGGGGGGAGGTGAGGAGAGATGAATATCACGGAAGATACTGTTGTGCAGTATCCTGGAGACCACTAAAAAGGCCTTGCCCTGGCAGACCTTACATCTTACAATCTTACATCCATCCAAGATGGCATGTGGAGCAGGCTTTATGTGCAGGTTAGGGGTGCCAGCCTCCAGGTGGGACCTGGGGTTCCCCCGGAATTACAGCTCATCTCCAGCCTACAGAGATTCGTTCCCCTGGAGAGAATGGATGCTTTGGAGGGTGGACTCTGTGGCAGTGTACCCCACACTGAGGTCCACAGGCTCCATCCCCACATCCCCAGGAGTTTCCCAACCTGGACCTGGCAACCTTAGAATCCGCGCACTTAACCACGACACTAAACTGGCTCTCTTGGGAAGAATGGGAGGAATGACCAATGAAAGACCAGGAGAACACGGGGATGCTAACGAAGTTGTTTAGGCTCAAGGGGGGGAAAAATCCGGTAACATATGGGAATGAAATGGAACATTAGGGCAATCTGAAAAATGTCACAGGCTCTTTAAAGAGAATCCAGTCATTCTCCCTATTCATGATGGAGACAGACCATCCCTGTCTGCATACAATGGCAAAGTGGTTTATTTTTTTGCTGAAGGTTTTGCATCTTTTCCCGAAGAATAGATAGTGACACTGTTGAGCTGACAACATCGCAGGCTGAGCAATTTGCAGTGTGCTCTTCGGAAAGATGCAGCTTTTTAGTCTATATTTTGCCGTGTGTTCTTAGGAAGGATGCAGCTTTTTAGTGCAAAGGATGTGCCCTTGTAGTATATCTGGAGTAGGCTATTCTATCCACTGTCTTGAGTCTTTGACCACTCTCAACGATCTGTGCCCTGGACTAACTTTCTTTGCTTTGCAATCCCGGATTGCTTTTTTCAGCATCTTTCAGAAGCGTTTTCTTGTTTTGTTATCTTTAATAGTGATTAGGTTGTTAACCTCCAGGTCATAAGGATAACCAAAGAGAGATCCCTGGATGAGTGAGTAGAAAATAGTCAATGACAACCGTGATATATTTACGAAGAGAATATCACTCTTTTTTAGATTTTCAAAAATATATATATTAATACATTTCTGTACATTCACACAAGAATAAGCATCAAAAAGTGATTCCACGATGTTGACAAGCACAGTTCAATAATCTAAAATTCTTTTTCTATTGCCGGAGTCTGCCTGGCCCTCTTCATTGCAAGCTGGAGATCTCTTGGGATTACAACTGATCTCCAGGCAACAGAAATTAGTTCCCCTGGAGAAAATGGCTGCTTTGAAAGGTGGACTCTATGGCTGCTGAAATCCCTCCCATCTCCAAACTCCACCTTCCCCACACTCCACCCCCAAAAGAGGGAACTTAATGGGGATATGATGCCACATAGCCCACCCTCCCAAACTGATATTTCCTCTGGGGGATGGCTGTCTGTAGTCTGGAGATCAGTTGTAATTTCAGGAGGGTTTCAGGCGCCACCCAAATAGTGATAACAATCCTGGCTTTTATCAAAAAATCTGTTAACACCCCCAAGTTGCAAGATTAGCGCAAAGCTTCAAATTAGCCACAAAACTCTTCAAAAGTTTCACACTCTTTATCAACATTTTGATTGAAATGTACCTCTCAAATGCTTTGTTTTTATATGGGCTACAGTATCCTTCAAACATATTTATAATCAGCCTGCTCCTCATCTGATAATTGAAGGCCACTGAATACATCAAGAGCTTCAGGCCCCAAAATTCTTAGAAATAAAGCTTTTGTGTGCCTTCTTTATATTGGGTACCCACTACAAGACACAGAGAAAAATGCTGTTTGAATCTTTCCCAAACCATTTCTGCAGAAGCGCAAACCTCCGCATTCAGGTTCTTATACCACATTTTCTGAATCTACTTTTTCCGCAATTTCCCCCCTTTGACTCTGAACTCGCACTTTTCCAGTGAGGAATTCCCAATTTTGAATTTTGATTTCCTCCACTTTTTTTGTGTCATCAGTGTCATTATAGAATCATAGAATCACATGGTTGGAAGGGGCCATCCAGGCCCTCTAGTCCAACCCCCTTCTCAATGCAGGATCAGCCTAGAGCATCCCTGGCAAGTGTTTGTCCAGCGCTGCTTGAAGAATACCAGTGAGGGAGAGCTCACCACCTCCCTGGGCAGCCGATTCCACTATTGCACAACTCTGACTGTAAAAAGGTTTTTCCTAATATCCAGCCGATACCTTTCTGCCCTTAATTTAAACCCATTATTGTGAGTCCTATCCTTTGCTGACAACAGGAACATCTCCCTGCCTTCCTCTAGGTGACAGCCCTTCAAATACTTACAGAGCAATCATGTCCCCCCTCAGCCTCCTCTTCTCTAGACTAAACATTCCTGAGTCCCTCAGCCTTTCCTCGTAGGGCTTGGTCTCCGGGGCCCCGATCATCCTCATCGTTCTCCTCTGCACCCGCTCCATTCTGTCCCCATCCTTTTTGAAGTGAGGCCTCCAGAACTGCACACAATACTCTAGGTGCAACCTGACCAATGCAGTGTACAGTGGGACTATGACACCTTGCAATTTGGATGCTGTGCCTCTGTTGATACACCCCAAGATCACATTAGTCTTTTTTGTCACCACATCACACTGGTTGCTAATATTTAAATTACGATCCACCCGTACCCAAAATCTTGTTCACACACACACTGCTACCCAGAAGTGTATTCCCCATCCAGTATGCGTGTCCCTCATTTTTGTTACCCAGATGTAGAACTTGGCACTTATCATTAAATTGCATCTTTTTCACATCCACCCACTTTCCCAGTGTCTCGTTGAATTCTGTGTCTATCTTCTGGTGTGTTTTCTGCTCCTCCCAATTTGGTGTCATCTGAAAATTTAATGAGTAGCCCCTCCACACCCTCATCCATGTGTCATATGCTCAGCCCGCCTCCCACCCCCCAAGTTGTTCCCTGAGCAATCTGCTAATTTTTTAAAGTGTAATGTTGATTGTTTTATGACATGGATTTTTTTTTTCATTATAATATAGCAACATTAGAACGTTGGGACAAAACGGGCAGTGAGGTTTCATGAAGTTTCTTTCCTTTTTTTGGGGTGGGTGGGTAGGTTTTGTTGCCTCACGCTTGTATTGTTCCTTCAGCCACCCCCCTTTCTGGTGTGTTTTCAATGACAATTCAGTCTTTTAAACATCTAAAATAATGTAATTATATAATTGTTTTGATAATCATGGAAACTCAACATGTGTGCAATGTTTCCATTTAGTGTGCTTCATAGTTATTGAATAACACTTCGATGAATTGGTGCATCCAGTTTGACAATCACGCATGGAATCCTATTCTCATTAGGATTTCGTAGATTTTTGTAGAATTTTCACCAGCCATTTTCTTAGTTGATGACTAAGGAGGAGTGTGGGACGTTTGAAATGGAGGCAACCATGCTGTTCCCCATGATACATCCACCCTTTTTTTAACAATGTCATGACGTTATAACATTACTGCAGATGCTCCCACAAAAAAGGAGTTTCCATTGCTGATGAAGTACATGACTACACATTTAGCATGCTTCATAATTATTGAATAACGGTGTTATGAATTGGTGTATCCAGTTCGATGATCGCCAGTCATTTTCTTAGTTAGTGACTAAGGAGGAGCGGGGGACCTTTGAAATGGGGGCAACTGTGCTGTTCTCCACAATGTATCCAACCTTTTTTAAAAACAGTGCTATGATGTTATAACGTCACTGCAAATGCACACAAAATAAGGAAGTCCTGTTGCTGACAAAGTACATGACAACATGACCACACAACCCCCTTTCAAAGTAAGGGCAGACCACATGGGGAAGGTCGGATTCAAATTCAAGGGGAAAAAATCCTGAAAGAAATGCCCTTTTGCAGAAGGGGTGCCGCAAAGTTGGAGCATCAGCTAGGGATTCCACTTGCTGGGACACAGCAGCAATAGTGAGGTGTGGAAAAGGTCACCATTTTCTTCCACATTTCTAGACAAGTTTAGTTCTGGTGGGACCTTTATTTACTCTGCTTTGCTTTACTTGCACTATACTTCTGGTGCAATGTAATGCTCAATATTATACAAAGCACTCAGAGAGTGAACATACGATTTGTTGATTATCAGGCCTTTGCAACATTGGCTTGGGCCTGTAAACTGGAAAGTGACATACTTGGCCAAACTGCTTGAGATAGATTCTGAATCCTGAGGAACTTCTCTTGAAGAGACAGCTCCTCACACTGGCTCAGCATAAACCTAAGCCCAGTGTTTCCCAAGTTGTGGGTCGGGACGCATACGTGAGGTGCAAAGCCTCTGAAAGTGGGTCACAGGCCATGGCTGCTCCTGCCTTTTGGATTGTTTCTCTCTCCTCTTCCTCCCTGTCAGCTACTCACATTCTCATCTCCTGCTTCCTTAGCGACAACAATGATGGGGGAAACAATCCATCCAGCAATTAGTAACTTAACAGTAGTAACCAGAAAAAGGGGAGGAGTCTGGAGGGGAGGCGGGAACTGTTCAGTACACCAGGAAAAACAGAGGAGGAGAAATAGAGGCACATGCAGGCATGGGCTAAGTCTTGGCGCGTCTCCTTTAGCAACCTAACCTCTTGGTCGAAGGCTGAAATGTGATCACCACATGCAAAGGTTGTGTACTCTAGAATGCCACTGCTTTGGGAGCAACTGCATCCTTTGTGCAATTTTTGTTGTTTTTTTCAAAAACATCTAGCTGGCTACTGCAGAAAACAAAATGCTGGATTAGGTGGGTGCCAAGGTCACAGTTCACCTAAGGAGCCAAACAACCTTGGGCCAGCCTTGGATGGGTCACCATGCCAAATAAATTTGGACTTGTGGGTCACCAGAAGGAGGAGGAGGAGAGGAGGAGGAGAAAGAGAAGGAGAAGGAGGAAGAGGAAGAGGGAATTGGTTTTATACCCTGCTCTGCACTACCTGAAGGAGTCTCAAGGAGGCTTACAATCACCTTCCATTCCTCTCCCCACAACAGACACCCTGTGAGGTAGGTGGGGCTGAGAGAGTTCTGAGAAGTTCCCCAGCCAGGAACTGGCAACCCTACCCCCCATCTGCTGCCAGTGGCCAGGGGTGACCTGGCAACCCTAATCTGAGTATCTACTGAGCAAGACAGTCCTTCAGGTATTTGGGTTTTGGGTTGTGAATATGGATGGTTTGGATCACATCCTGTTCATCAGTTACAAATGGGGAGCCAGTGTTTTGATGGTCTGTTCATGTGTTCTAGAGGGGTGGACATGCTGGTCTAATTACAGCAAAATGAAACAGAAGTCCAGTGACACTGAAAGACAAACACGCACTTGATCTTAGCCAAAAGGCCAAGAAGCAATTAAGAAGAAGATAAGAGATTGGATTTATACTCTGCCCTTTACTACCCAAAGGAGTTTCAGAGCAGCTTACGATCTCCTTTCTCTTCCCCTCCCCACCACAGACACCCTGTGAGATAGGTGGGGCCGAGAGAGCTCTTTCTAGGACTGCTCTTGAGAGAACAGCTCTAAAATAACTTGTGACTGACCCAATGTCACAACAGCAGCTGCAGGTGAAGGAGTGGGGAATCAAACCCGGTTTCCCCAGATTAGAGTCCATGCTCCAAACCACTACACCAAACTGGTTACCAATTAAAGACTAAGAACATTTGTTCAAGAATGAATGTTTGTGAGTGAGAGCTCATTTTCTCAGATACAGCAGAAAATTTAAAAAAAAGTTTTCTCATTATTACACAGAAAATTAGGGAAATCCTTTTTCTCTGTTTCCATTGTATCTGAGGAAGTGAACTGTTGCCTCATGGGGTGCCAGCCTTTAGGTGGGACCTGGGGAATCCCTGGAATTACAGCTTCTCTCTGAACTACAAATGGCTGCTTTGGAGGGTGGGCTCTATGGCATTGTACTCCATTGAGGTCCCTGTCCTCCCCAGGCTCCATCCCCAAATCTCCAGGAGTTTCCCAACCTGGGTCTGGCAATCCTACCCCCCATCCCTTGCCCAGGGCCGGGGGGACCTGGCAGCCCAAAATAAATCCTGTTGGTCTTTTTGGTGCCATGGGGCTTCTGTTTTGGTCTGTCTCAGTTCATCAATCCATTTGTGACTGTCCATCAGTTTGTTCCACTCTTTCCTAACAGGGCATCACAGTACAACCAGTATTTTGTGGGTTTTTAATTTTTTTTTTATTTTACCATTTAAGGGGCACTTGGGGGGCAGAGAGATTTTTCTGCACACTTGGGGGACTCCCCATATGTGCAGAAAAATCCTAAAACTTAAAAAAAAAACTTTGGGGGAATATTTAAATCCCCCCAAAAGTTAAAGAGTGTTCCCTGTGCATGTGCAGGAATGCTCTGGGAACTTGGCAGTGGCCCAGCGGCTGAGAGCCGTTCAAGCCTCACCACCGGTGCTGGGAGGTGTGTGGGGGGAAGAAAAGTGGCAGGCCTGGTGGCTGAGAACTGCTCAGGCCTTGCTGGTGCCCGTGGGGGGGGGGGGGGGGAAGCAGCAGGCCTGGATATCTAAATCAGGCCTCACTGGTGCCCATGGGGGGAGGGAAAGAAGGATTGGTGGGCCAGGCCTCACCGTGGATACCAGAGTGGGGAGGGTGGGGGAGAAGACTCACCTGCAGCTGCTTCCTCTGCTGTGTGGAGCTTCTTTTCTCCCCCCACCCACAAGTATCCTGGGTCCCACCTCTTGTCTATATACTAATAGCCAAGTTGCCCCCTCCGTGCGGATATCTAAATCTGCATGGAGGGGGCACTTGGGGGGCAAGGAGATTTCTCTGCACACTTGGGGGACTCCCCACAAGTGCAGAAAAATCTTCAAAGTAAAAAAAACACTTTGGGGAGATATTTAAATCTGCAGTGGCCCGGCAGCTCAGAGCCGTGCAGGCCTCACCATTGGAACTGGGGGGGAGATCGGTGGGCCCGGGGCTTGCCGTCGTTGCCCGGGAGAGGAGAGGAAGGCTTACATGTGGCTGCTTCTCCACATGGAGCTCCTTCTCCCCCACACACACACGAGTACCATGGGTCCCACCTCTTGTAAGAATATAAAACACAAAGGAGTATCATAGCAAAGCACATGCTAACAAATCAAAATATGGTAAAATAATCAATACTTCAGCATAACATATTTCCATGTATATTTCCATTATTTCCTATCTACAGAGCTAGGTTGGAAAACGTATAAGCAAGAAACATAACAGTATAACCCGTATTTTGCACACGTTTGTTGTTGCACAGCCCAACCGAATTCTGTTCTCCACCTCCTTGCTGAGCCGTTGATACAGTTGGCAAGCAGTGCTCGTCTAGGTAGATCTCAGCAACATTCATGGCCGCCAATCTATTTGAATAACTGGAGCTCCTCCCCACCCCCCCCAAGGATACAAACAAATTCGGCACTTGTTCAAGTCATGCAGCGCAAGCCAAACAGACCAGGTGATGAGCTCACATGTTATCATCCCAGTCTAACATGGTAAGTTCACCTGTCAAATAAACTTGTGGTGAACTTCGCTGTGAAGGGCTTTTAATATTAAAACCGGCGCCTTCGGCTGAGCCTGGAAACAAACAAACCATCAATACGGCTGAAATTAGTCTCTCTGAAGTGCTAAAATTACTTCCGTTCTCTCTGTGAAGGTTACCTATTCAGGTAGGACACACAATAATCCTTGATGTTATAATTGTGAAAGTAACCACCAGACAAAAAGAGTACGGAAATGTGAGCGAGCTGAGGGACTGAAGGCTTTGAAGGAAAGATAAATGGTTGCTCTGATCAACCTGACCTTGAATCACGAGGCGATTTTTCTCTCCCTCCAGTTTCTGTATCAACTTTGGACAAACTTTCAGAGGCATATTTCTCTCTCTCTCTCTCTCTCTCTCTCTGTGAAAGAGACAGAGAGAGAGAGAAAGAATCTGACAGAACCATCCTAAACTAAGTTTCATCCTTCTAAGCCCATGGACTTTATTGGGTTTAGAAGGGCCTAACTGTGTTTAGGATTGGGCTGTGATTGACAGATGATCATACAGCAGCCAATTTATCCTCCAAATGTCTACAGATCCTCCTTTCTTTCATTACCTGTCTTAATTTTTCTTTCCATTCCTTTGGTTGACAAATGAGGGAGGCTCAAACAATGTGTCATACTGAGCTGCATGGTTCTTTTCCCCTTTCTGGTTTAATGCAAAACAACCTTGGAGGATGTAGGAAAAGCAGTAAGGGGAGTGGATGGAAAGGAGGGGTAAGAAGAGTTGTTTGAGCCTTTCCCTTCCTACATTTTATACATTCAACGCCATGTTGAGAAAGATAAATTTTCCTGTATTTCCCCCCGTAAGGTAGGAAAGCAAGATGGGGTGAGGGAAAGCTTAAGTATACCTTCCCAATATTACTTTTTTCTTTCAACCACAGCCTCCAAAGCTGCTTTACAATTAAAAAATGATTATTGAGAGAGAGGATCATGCACCCTGACTTGGAGACCCCAGGCAAGCCCAATCTCGTCAGATCTCAGGAGCTAAGCAGGGCCGACCCTGGCTAGTATTTGGATGGGAGACCTCCAAAGAATACTAGGGCCGGGAGGCAGAGGCAGGCTATCAAGCCACTTCTTTAAATGTCCTCCATGCCCCAGTAGGAGTTGCCAGAGGCCGCCATGACTTCCAGGTATGGAGACACACACACACACACACACACACACACACACACACACACAAAATGCAAAAATACCAAAAAGAGAGAGAGAGAGAGAATCATGCAGCCGTAACATGTAGTCTGAACCAGTGTTCCCTCTAAGCTGAGTTAGTGTGAGCTAGCTCACAAGTTTTTTAGCCTCCGGCTTACACATTTTTGTCTTAGCTCAGGAAGGATGGCTCCAGAACAAACTAAGAAGAAGAAGAAGAAGAAGAAGAAGAGATTAGATTTATACCCCGCCCTTCACTCACTTGGAGTCTCAGAGCGGCTTACAAACTCCTTTCCCTTCCTCTCCCCACAACAGACACCCTGCAAGGTAGGTGGGGCTGAGAGAGCTTTTTCCCAAGTTGTCCTTGAGAGAACAGCTGGTACAGAGCTACGGCTTGCCCAAGGTCATTTATGCAGTAGCCAAATTTATGCAGTAGCCAAATCATGCAGTAGCCAAATTAATATTTGCAGTAGCCAAATCACTCACAACTTTAATGCCAGCAGCTCACAAAGTAGAATTTTTGCTCACAAGACTCCACATCTTATAGGGAGCATTGGTCTGAATTCTATGTATTATGAAGACAGCTAGTGACTGGTCAGCCAAAGTTAATCATCAGTGCATGCTAAAAAGGAAAGAACTGTCTTGCTGAATCAGACTGAGGTCCATCTAGGTCAGTATCCCATTTTCAACATGAGTCAGATGCCTCCAAGCATACCACGAAGCTGCTGGACATCCGGTTTGTACCACCATCTGGTACTCCAAGTTTTACTGCTTCCGCTGTTGATTGATGTACCCTCCGCGAACCTCTCTAATCCTTTTTTAAAAGCCATATGTGCTAGCGGTTCTCACCACATCTTGTGGTAGCGAGTCCTGTAAGTTAATTACACATTGTGGGAAGAAGCACTTCCTCTAGCCAGTAACAAATCCACTGGCCATGAATTTCATTGAGTCACTCTCCCCTCCAACTGAGTGACCTATTTCTTGATGGATATTTCTTGATGGATATTTCTTGATGGATATTTGGGGAGGGGGGGGGAGAGACCAACAAATCAGAGTTGTTTTCATATCACAGAATTCTTACTCAAGATTTGATGATAACTCACATGGATTGTGGCATGAATTGTTTACATGCAATGGTGGTGTTGTATTCTTATTATTTTACAGCCACAGCTTGCAGAGACTTTGGGATGCAAAAGGCCCTTTCTGATTGGCTACAAATAAAGACTCTCATTGGTCCTTAAGCCACTCTAGGTAACCAATTGCTGAACCTCGCTTAGGTCCAATAGGATTGTTTGTACATAGTTACATTGTTTGAAGTTATGAGTTGGAAACAGTATAAATTACGGTGCCGCTCTCATAGAGCTGTCTTTTGAGCTGAAGCAATGTGTTTGAATAAAAGCCTGTTTGTTTGATTCATCGCCTCCCGCTCAATACTTAAAAGGTGGTTGGCCTCAAACAAACTGAAAAAAAAAAGGTTGTTATAGAACTTTCCCGAGTCATGTGACATCATAAAATTTCATTTTTCCACTTCAAGCCCAGGGCAGCCAGTGATATAGGTTGATTTCACATTACCTTTTTAAACTGCATGGTTTCCGTTATTGGCCTGTCATGGAGGAAACCGGTATAGGGACAGTTGTTTCACACAGCATTTCCCTTCCGGTAAGGAGCCATCTCTGAAGTGCAGTGGCCATGTCAAACTGTGCCACTTTCTTTTCCCGCCATTTTCCTCCATGCGCACAATCTCCCTGAGAGGGTTTAAAAAAAAAAAATTATCGGGAGCGCTATGATTCTGATTTGATTAGTGTTATTGCACTCCCAATAGAACATTTTTTTAAAAAAAGAAGAGAGATTGCGCACCGGAGGAAAAAGGGCTTGAAAAACCCGTCACTGAAGGAAGTGCTATGGGGCATTTTACATAGCCCACTGAAGCGATTCAGATCTGGAAGAAGGGATTGAAGACCTGAGGAAAGCAGTTTTTATCAACAACGCCTCAGACACGCTTCCCCAAACGGGAGACAACTGGCATTGTATGAACAGGTAAATATATTCCATTAACAGCTGGTTACTAAAATGGGTCTGTCTGAAATGACAGGAAAAAAATGTTAGTGACCAGTTCCTGACATGGAATAGACTGGCATTTTGAAATCCTTCACTATGTGTGGGAGGGGAAATGCAGAACACTGCAATCCCAGGATACACAGTAAATTCTTCTGTATGTAAGAGAGCTGGTGTGATGTGCAGGCATTACGCATCAAACTGGTGAGACCTGAGTTCAGATCCCCACTCTGTGGTGGTGCTCCCTGGGTGACTACTTGTTTCAGCCTAACCTCTCCCACACTGTGAGAATTACATGGGGACAGGAGAGCGATCTACAGTGTCCTGAGTACTTTGGAGGAAGGATGTGATAAAAATGTAATTACTGGTTCAAAACAAACAAACAAAAAACCACCCGCACAGTTGCCATTTGCAGAGATCTAGTCAGGTCTACTCAGAATCCTACTCAGGTTTGTTCAATGGGGCTTACTCCCAGGAAAGAATTTTAATTGATAGAGCTGCCTACTTTGGCTCACAGGGCTTTCTAGAGTTAGGACTGACAGCGGAAATCTGAGCAGAGTTATACCCCTTGATATAGGGTTGTCAAGCTCCCCCCACTATTACAACTGATCTCCAGGTGACTGAGATCAGTTCCCCTGGAGAAAATGGCTGCTTTGGACAGGGTTGCCATTCCCCAGTTGGGAGCAGGGGGTTGCCTGGTTTTGGGGGATACTGCCTGCCGCTGGCCAGTGCGATGAAATTCTCCCCAAGACAGCGACATCACTGAAAATAGTAACACTCTGTTTTTGGACAAAATCTCTATGGTTATGGTTTGAGACCAATTTTACTACAGAGTTTTGTCCAAAAATGAAGGCGTCACCCCTGAATGTCCCCCTAACCACCCCGCTGGTGTTTCCAGTGGACCTGGCAACCCTAGCTTTAGACAATGGACTCTGTGGCATCATATCCTGCTGAGGTCCCTTTCCTACCCAAAGCCCACCCTCCCCAGGCTCCACCTCCCAAATCTCCAGGTATGTCCCATTCCAGAGGTGGCAACCTTACCTTTGAATCTCGTTATGTATTTTATTTATTTAATTCAATTTTTATCCCACCCTTCCTGCAAGCGGGCTCAGGGCGGGTTACAAGTCACACATTTACTATTAAAACAACAAAAGCACAACAAAAACAATGAATAGGATAAAAGGTCAAATCCTCTTGTGGATCAAAAACTGGCTAATTAAAAGGAAACAGAGAGTGAGTATAAATTGGCAATTTTCTCAGTGGAGGATGGTAAGCAGTGCGGTACCTCAGGGATCTGTACTGGGTCAGATGCTTTTTAACTTGTTCATCAATGATTTGGAGTTGGGAGTAAGCAGTGAAGTGGCTAAATCTGCGGATGACATGGAATTGTGGTGAAAACCAGGGAGGATAGTGAGGTACTCCAAAGGGATCTATCACGGATGGGCGAGTAGGTGTCAGTGTGGCAAATGCGGTTCAGTGTGGCCAAGTGCAAAGTGATAGAATTCATGGAATTCATTGCCACAGGAGGTGGTGGCGGCTACAAGCATGGATGGCTTCAAGAGGGAATTAGATGAACATATGGAGCAGAGGTCCATCATTACCGGGAAAAACAACCTCAGATATACACAGGGCTCATTTTGTAGCAGGAGCTCCTTTGCATATTAGGCCACACACCCCTAATGTAGCTTATCCTCCAAGAGCTTACAGAGCTCTTCTTACAGGGGATACTGTAAACTCTTGGAGGATTGGCTACATCAGGGGTATGTGGCCTAATATGCAAATGAGCTCCTGCTACGAAATGAGCCCTGGATATACAGACGAATTGTAATAAATCCTACAGGGTGTAACTCTGCTTCAACACTGTAAAGATGTAAAACGCAACTGGAAATATGAATCCCACCTAAAAAAAATACCCTGTGCATTTTTCTTTATATCGTGCCTATTCCGCAACTGGTCCATCTGGACTTTTTAAACTTTCTGTCCTTAGGGAATACATCCTCTGCCGGAGCACAATGAAAATTTGATTTACCTTTTTTTTTTTAAAAAAAGCCATTTGTTAGTTCAGCAAAAAGGTGTTGCGTGACTCGCTCTAGGTTTACAGTACAAAGATTTAATGATAACCGAAATAGAGCTCCACTCGGGATACTTGACGTGTTAAAATAAAATATTTACTTGGCCTTACCTACAGTGGGTAACCATATATATTTTTAAAAAAATGTCACCAAAAATCCTTATTTAAACCCTGAAAGACAAAATCAAACTTGTTAATGAACTTCATTGCTGCAATCTCATGTTCCAGTTGTGCTTTGATATTATTTGTTTAGGTATAGGGATTTAGGGTCAGCAAAATCTCTCTCCTGATTCTTCCAATTTCCTTTCCTCCTTTGTTCCTCTGATATTTCTATTAAAGCAGCCATTCCACACAGCTGCATCAAAGTAATAATAGAGTGAGGCCTCTTTCGTTGGCCTGGCCTAACGTTGCCAACTCTGGGTTGGGAAATTCCTGGAGATTTGCAGGTGGGGCCTGAGGAAGGTGGGGTTTGGAGATCAGTTGTAATTCCGAGAGAACTCCTATCATTGCCAGCTTCCTGCATGAGATAAGACATGCTGAAGAGGCTGTAGGGTTGCCAACCTCCAGGTGGAGTCTGAAGATTCTCTGGAATTACAACTGATTTTCAGGTGAAAGAGATCAGTTCCTCTGGAGAAAATGGCTGCTCTTGAGAGTGAACTCTATGGCATGATGAGGAGGAGGAGATTAGATTTATAACATACCCTTCACTTGGAGCCTCAGAGCAGTTTACAATCTCCTTTCCCTTCCTCTCCCCACAACAGACACCCTGCGAGGTAGGTGAGGCTGAAAGAACTCTTTCAAGAACTGCTTGTGAGAGAACAGCTCTGAGAGAACTGTGGCTTACCCAAGGTCACTCCATCAGCTGCATGTGGAGGAATGAGGAATCAAACCTGATTTTCCCAGATTAGACTCCACGCTCTTAACCACTACACCAAACTGGCTCTCTCTGAGGTCCCTCCCCTCCGTAAACCCTGACCTAATCAGGTATACCCCCAAATCTCTAGGAATTTCCCAATCTAGAGTTGGCAATCCTATTCAGGCCCTGCCTGGAGGCTGCTCAACTTCTCCTGTTCCAAAACTGTCATTTTCACCAACTGTTCCTCCTGACTTGAGGTAACTCCATTATCTGGAAACCAGCTAATGGTAGGTTTGACAACCTCCATGTGGTGCCTGGAAAACTCCTAGCATTACAACTGATCTCCAGATGACAGAGATCAGTTTCCCTGGAAAAAATGGCAGCTTTGGATGGTGGAGTCTATGGCGTTATGCCCCACAAAGTCCCTCCCCTGCCTGAACTCTGCCTTCCTCTGGCCCCAGCCCTGAAAATCTCCAGGTATTTCCCAACCCAGAGCAGGCAACCCTAGCTAATGGAGTTTCCTGGTTTCCTCTGCCCTTCCTGTCCCTTTCTTCCTTTTGTGTCATTACATTTGTTGTGTATTCCACTTTTTGCAATTATTTTGAATTGTAAGCCACCTTGAATGCGGCGGCGGCGGCAAAGCAATACATAAATGTAGTCTATAAAGGAAAGAATGAGTTTCTTTTCCCAGGAGGGAAGAATCTGTACTATCCGCTCATCCTCACTCTCTCCCAGACAGGAACCCCTTGCTTGCTGGAACTCTCCTCTCTTCAAATTGGAGGTGGTAGCACACACTGTAAATATGGCTTAGTTCCAAAACCAAAACCAAAAAAAAAACAAAACAGAAAATCCCGCAAGTGTGTGTGTGTGTGGGGGGAAACGTTTTGGACGGTGAAAAGAATATGCAAATGTTTTCCGAATAGATTATTCTAACTGTAGTGAACCCATGCATTTTTATTATATTTCAGAAAGGATGGCTTTAATCAAAAATGATAGTTCATACATCTGTTCTTTGAAGATAAGCCCGTAGTTACGAAAAACACTAATAAGCTATGGCAAACTGAGGAGACCTCCCCCCGTCCCCACTCACAAAAGTATAACCCATTCCCTGGATTATTAGGGTCCGGTTACCTCAGCAAGTTGCTAATTCTCAAGTATTAGGCTCAATTATTTTATTCTGTCTGAGGAATGGAAATGATGCCTGTTGATTGTGCCAGAAAGATTAAGACGTTTTACTTGTTTAAATGGGTTTATTTATTTTTTTTAGAATTAACTGGTCTATTTTCCTCTCTTCTCCTGCATGCCTTTTCCCTTCTACTGCCAACCTGGGCCAAAATCCTGGCCTAGAAAGTCAGCTATCCATCATCCCGACATTTATTTCAAAACTGAAGGTGAAGATTATAAATTAAAGTCAGCCAGTTTGGGAGGGAACATGGGACTAGTCTCGAAGCTAAGGAGAAAAATTTAAAGTGATACTAAAAAGTAGTTACCTGCAGAAAGAACGCCTGTAATAAATAAAGAAAACTAACCACAGTATCTTATATGCTGAGAGAAGAAAGCACAAGAACAAATTACAGCGAACATACATAAAACTGGTGTGTGCAGTAGACACTTGATTTTTAAAAAATATATGAATCATTGAGTATTTTCATGTTACATTCAAAGCATGTACAGTTGAGTGTGTGATACGAACCTCATGTTTGTTCTCATTTATCTGGGTACTGGTCAATGCTCCCTATAAGCTGTGGAGTCTTGTGAGCAAAACTTCTACTTGTGAGCTCCTGGCATTAAAGTTGCAAGTGAGCGATTTGTCTACTGCATAAATTAGTTTGCTCTGGAGCCATCCTTCCTGAGATAAGACAAGAACATGTGAGCCGGAGGCTAAAAAACTGTGAGCTAGCTCACACTAACTTGTCTTATAGGGAACACTGGTACTGCTTACAGTTTTCAATTGTCAAGTGAATGCCCACTGGCTGTTTCTTACAACAAGATGTATGAATGTACATGGAGAGTGCTGCTGAGCCCCCCAGATCTCATTGCCCACAGCCACTTGAAGCAGTGACAGGAGAATATTTTTTTTTTTAAAAAAATCAGCCCTATATATGTACTGGAAGTTTTTAGCGGAAGGCAAAAGGGGTAGCTCTAGGAATCACGGGAAACTCTATGGTTTTCCCATAGAGTATCCAATGATTCTAAGACCTACCTTATCTCACTTCCAGTAAGTACAAGAAGCTGCATTTTTTTAAAAAAAATAAAAATTCTCCCACAAAGCTGTGCCCTTCTCCTCCTGCTGATTGCCAGGTAACCCTAAATTGCACAATATACTTGTATTCACTAATGTGTGAACAGGTCAGATATAAGACGGTTCCATATACCATGTGTAAGTGGATATTGCACTAACATTGCACCATAGGTATCATTTCACAACTGGGTTTTCCCGCAGAGATGAGATGATCCAATTGTAAATGAATACTGCGGCTCAACAATATCACAGTATCGAACAATCCTACCCTCTACCTGTTTACCACCATCCACCACTGCCACATCTGTAACGTACGTATGTAGTTGCTGTCAAATGACAACCAATTTATGGTGACCCCAGGAAGGGGCTTTCAAGGCAAATGAGAAAGAGAGGTGGTCTGCCACTGCCTTGGTAGTCTCCCTTCCGAGTACCCTGCTTAACCTCTGAGATCTGCTGGGATCGGGCTACATTCCTTCCCCCATGTACACTTATGCTAGAATAAAAATGTGGCAGTGTTTCAGGTGACAAAAGACTCCTCTTAGTTTTTGCTGCAACGCACTAACTCGGCTACCCCGCCGGAGTGTTCTCTGCATGTGTGAATTATTTTTTAAAGCCCTGTCAGTGAAATGCCATGGGCCCCAGCTGTTCTATATCATTTGGAATTCATGGATGTGCCATATTTTTCTGAAACTATGGATGTCATTCCTAGAAATATGACAATAAAGCTAGAGTTAGCTGAGAGTCACAGAGGGGTAAAGGAGCAAGGGAAGAAGGTAAAGGTAAAGAATAATAATAAAAAAAGGAATATTAAAATCCAGGAAATATAGCCTTGGCCTACCTCGGTCTGAGCTTTTTCATTTTCTCGGTATAAACTACATTGCCTGGAAGGAGCACAGAACCTCTATAAACTGGCGAGAGCTCTATAAATATTATATTATCATGGAGATAATACTTTTAAAAAAAAACACAGCAATAGGCCCTTATAAATTCAGGAGCCGACGAACCTTCCGTTGGAAGTTCACTCTGCACACTAAGAGATATTGCATAGTAATTAATTTTCTCTTGCTGCTTGTAATAAGTTGTTGGAAAGTGTGTTGGTGGCAGTTTTGACCGTCTTAGGCGTGTCACAGGAAGGGAAGGTAGCTTGGTACAGCCTGATCCTGTCAGATCTCCGAAGCTCAGAAGGGTTGGGACTTGGATGGGAGACCAAGGAAGACTCTGCAGAGGAAGGCAGTGGTAGGGTTGCCATTCCTCTGGTGGGGCCAGGGGATCCCCCAATTTTGGGGGGCCCAATCTGCCACAGCCCAGCTGGCTAGTGGGAAAAGCTCCACCCCTGAGAAGCCCCCTCCTGATGCCACTGGTGTGATGATGTCACCCGGGAATGACATCATCACATTTCCAACATCGGGGGCGATACTCTAGGTTTGGGGCAAAACTCTATGGTTTTGAGGCCCAAAAAACCATAGAGTTTTGCCCAACACCTAGAGCATCGCCCCCAATCTCAGAAATGCGATGACATCACTTCTGGGTGACATCATCATGGTACACACACTTTGCATGTGCACCAGAAGACATCAAGGAAGGATCAGGAGTCCCTGCACTGGCAGCCAGGTAGGACCTGGCACCCCTAGGTAGTGGCAAACCACCGCTGCTTCTCACTTGCCTTGAAAACCCTTTGCTGGGGTTGCCACAAGTTGGCTGTGACTTGATGGCACTTTACACACACACACACACACACACACATCTGTCCCAAGCTTACAGCCTACCAACATGAGCTATGCAGCCTTCAAGCACATTTTAAAAAATAAGTGGTTACCTACAAGATATACCTGGTACTGATGTAAAAGTTGGGCTTTCTAACCAGCTTACTAGCCTCTGTTCTAGTGAGTCTCCCAACATAGAGTTTCTTGATGCCCCCCTGATTCCTACCCAGAGCATATTCTCCACAAAACAAAGAGCCAATCCTGTTTTTCTTCTAGTTCAATAAAGTAGAGTTACTTTGGAAGAATCTAGGATATATCACTTCATGGTTGCCATGGGGCACCCATTTGGAAATAGAAGCCTCTGTTGCACAAAGAAGCTTGCCTTGGAAACATTTTTTATATTTTTTAGTTTTTTAAAATTATGAAAACTCTTTAACATTTTGTGGAGCCTCCTAATGTTTTGTGAGTGGACCAAGCCCCCATGAGTGCCATTTTGCAATTAGCTCCTTGACGCTATCCAAGGCAGTCATTTTGTTGTGGTGCCCACTACCTCTTTCTCAAAATTTCCAAAGTGCCTACAGGTTCAATTAAATTGATGACCCCTGGCTTCCAGTGGATATAATCTTACTGACTCACCAACCACGCTTCTAAAGAATATAATCTTCTTTCCAACTTGTAGGGTTACCATATTTTGAAAAGCAAAAAAAGAGGACATATTTCCTGACTGACTACGCCAAACAACTGATCACTGTGACAAATCTCATTTTAAATACCCCTGCTATTTAAGCTGAAGCTTGTCTCCACTGTGGGACTGTAGGGCAAAACAGGCTCAGCCTCCCAACTCAAAAAGAGGACAGTTTCATCATTTTTTTAAGAGCCCCAAAGAGGACAGACACCAGAAAAAGAGGACACGTCCTCTAAAAAGAGAACATCTGGTAACCCTACAATTTGCCATACTTCATAGGGATACTGAAAGGCTGAGGACAGACTGGCAGTCTTGGCCGCATCTGCCCCGAGGCGGCAACCCGGACGCATCGCGTCCGGCGCCGCGCTCCTCCCGCAGCAGCCGAGCACCACTTCAAAGTGGTGCTCGGCTGCTGCGGCGCGCGTTCCACCCGCTGGAGCGGGTGTGAACACGCGCTGGGAGGGGGAGCCGTGCGGTGTTCGCACGCTGCCGTAGGAAGCCGCCCGCAGTCTGAACGCTGTGGGCGGCTTCCTTCCGGCGGCGTGCAAACACCGCGCCGCGGGGGAAATTCCCCCCACTTTAGTCTGCCGTGCCGTGGAGGCGCGGCAGACTACAAGTCTGTCTTCAGCCAAAAATGCAACAGTTCAGCTGCTTGCCAGTCATGAACAAGAAGCCAATTTTTCAGTGATCAGTTCAACTGATTGCTGATGACCCCCACCCATGTACCTTCCCTGCCACCTGTCTGCTTCTGTGCTTACAATCTCTTTTCCCTTCCTCTCCCCACAACAGACACCCTGTGAGGTAGGTGAGGCTGAGAGAGCTCTTTTGAGAACTGCCCATGAGAGAACAGCTCTCAGAGAACTGTGGCTTACTCAAGGTCACTCCATTAGCTGCATGTGGAGGAGTGAGGAATCAAACCTAGTTTTCCCAGATTAGACTCCCTGCTCTTAACCACTACACCAAACTGGCTCTCTCTGAGGTCCCTCCCCTCCATAAACCCTGACCTAATCAGGTGTACCCCCAAATCTCCAGGAATGTCACTGAGGAAGCATTCTGGGGGCATGGCTGCCAGAAAATGCAGGGGAAATGGTGGCCCGCTGTGTGGATGTGGCCGTAGGTGGTTAAACCAGACATAATCAAATGCTGTGTTTAAAAACAATCCTACTCTTCAGTGTTCATCTAAGTAGTCTTTAGTTAATGGCTGCCAATCTGCTTGCACATGCACTGCTTCGAAAGGAAAATGTAAACCTGTTCATCAAGCATTCGAGTCACTTGCTGCCAATCAATCTGACTGCTTGGCTCACATCTGACCATCTCATTCAGACATGGTAAGTTTGACTGTTGAACAGACAAAAATTCCAACATTGCTAATACATTATTTTAAGAAATAGAATCTAAATAGCATCAGGAACCAGATAATAGGGGCTTATAGAGGCTTTGGCCAAACAATGTGAATCCTCAAGGCAAAATACCCAAATATTTCAACAAAGGAAATGCTTATGCAGGAAAAATCAAAGAGAACATAAAATAAAATACACAAACACACACAAAATAGCATGCTTATTAATGCATGACCCGCGTTGAGACGTTGAAGGCTATAAAATAGGGTACAATTCTTACATAGTTATAAGTCCCCTGGTGTTAGTAAACCATAGGTACAAGACAATTATGCATAGGTTAGAGAGCAAAATTCTGTTTTAGCTTTGGGCATTGCTTTGTGTAGGTTTTAACATAGTAAAGCAAATGATGCATTTGTCAATCAGTCTGTCAATCAATCATTTTATGTCGCCATCACAGACATGTTGGACTTCCCAAGAACAATGGAAATGTGTTCTCTTTTTACATTCCTGTTTAAGAATTTATATCCCATCTTCTTTTGTAGGTCCCAAATAGCTAACAAACAACAGAACCCAGGGTTCTTTCTAGTAAAACTGCAGAATTGCACAACTGTCTCTTGTCTTATAATTCAAGGGTTGCAGTGTGGAAGCATGGAAAGGTTTGTCACGTCCAACTGCAGAATTTCCATCCAGACACAGTTTTGAATTGTGTTCATCTGGAGTGGGGGTTTGGCAACTGGTCTAATCTCAAGGGTTCAGAATGCCACAGCTATGAAGTCCCGAATCCCTGAACACTGACAAGAAGAAGAAGAAGAGGAGGAGCAGCAGCAGCAGGAGGAGATTGGATTTATACCCCACCTTTCACACAGAGTCTCAGAGTGGCTTACAAACTCCTTTCCCTTCCCCTCCCCACAACAGACACCCTGTGAGGTAGGTAGAGCTGAGAGAGCTCTTTCCAGAAAGGTTCTTGAGAGAATAGCTCTGACAAAACTATGGCTTGCCCAAGGTCATCCAGCAGCTGCAAGTGGAGGAGTAGGGAATCAAACCCAGTTCTACCAGATTAGAGTCCGCACACTTAACCGCTACACCAAACTGGCTCCCAGCTATGCAGCTTAAAGGTCTCAGCCCTTAGTGAGTCTTCAGCTCCCAAAGAGGTTACTTGCTTGTGGCCTTGTTCAATATAGCCATCATGGTGCAATAGGCTCTCACTGTAACTATGGCCTGGGACACATGACAGCCCCATGAGAACCAAAATCACATGATGTAAAAAAAAAACCCTAGAGACAAGCAGTTTCCTAGAGCAACATGATGTCAGTTCTGGGTAGAAACTGGAAGTGACATCACAACATCATGCACATTGCTCCGTGCCCACCAAAGACTCCCCAGGCAGTGCATTCAAGCCTAGGAGTGTGTGGTCAGATATTGCCAGCCCTAAAAGTCATCCCGCTTACCCAGCATGCAATCAGGTAGGTTATAGCTGAGGCAGTCAAAGCCTTTCCAGAATGACTCCCAGGTCTATTAACATCATTAATCAATTGTCTGGAATTTGACAGAGCCTGCCTGCCTCCCTCCTGTTCCCTGGGAAACAGTATTTCATCATTGGTCTTTTATACAGCCCCACGTTGGGGCTGTGCATGTACAGGCCTGCCATCAGATTGTGTTACAGCTTTAAACCACTAGGGGGGCTGCATGTCAGAGCTGAGTGAGCCATTTTTGCTCTAGTGTGATTATGGTCCTTTTCCCTCAGTTCCTCCTGAGCTGCTGCAAGCTCCATCTCCAAAGAGTAGGGTGAGGAAGAGCCTGGAGCGGTGTAAGAGGGAGGGAGTGTGTGCCTGCACAGAAGACACTTGATGAACACAAGTCATGAGTAAGTGACACCCTGTTTTCTCCCAGCCAATCTAGCCCTGAGACCATTCAGGAAAGGTGCCTTGGCCAATCACAATCTTTCTTGGAAGGGAGGGAAATTTTAAATGGCAGCAATCCGTAGGATTGCAAGACCCTAGGTGGGGCCTGGAGAGCTCCTGCTTTTACAACTGATTTCCAGTCTATGGAGATCAGTTCCCCTGGAGAAAATGGCTGCTTTGGAGGGTAGGCTCTATGGCATTGCTCCCTGCTGAGGTCTCTCCCTGCCTTCTCCAGGCTTCACCCCCCTAAAACTCCAGGTTCAACCTAGAACTGGCAACCCTAGCCATCAAGTATGTTAGCCATTTTGCATTGTTTGTATGCTGCACTGCTCCTCATATCCAGGGACAGATGCCTTGCTTGGCTGGGCAGATCCTGCCAGGAGTATGCTGGACTCTTTTCTCAACAGACTAGTTTGATACATTTTGATTATAAATGTATTACTACTAGGCTAGCTAGCCTTTCCTTCCTCCTTGTCCTCTAAGGGAGTAGCAAGGAAGGGGCAATATTTGGTTGCTAGGTGCAGTAGTTTGGGAGAGGTATTTTGTTGGATAAACATATAGAGCAGAGGTCCATCAGTGGCTATTAGCCACAAGGTATACATGGAACACTCTGTCTGGAGCTGTGATACTCTGTATTCTTGGTGCTTTGGGAGGGGGCAAAAGTGGGAGGGTTTCTGGAGTTCTGGGCCCGCTGGTGGGCCCCTGATGGTTTGGCCACTGTGTGACACAGAGTGTTGGACTGGATGGCCCATTGGCCTGATCCAACATGGCTTCTCTTATGTTATTATATTGTTGTTTGGGCTTCTCTGCAGACTAATCTCCGGTTTGTTTTGACTGGGTGCCTATTCTGTGCTTCTGAGGGTGTGGGGTTTTTTTTTAATTGTTGTTCACTTTTTGTAGATCAGTGATTTGGAGTAACTTCACATTTTTTCATTGCTTTGGTTTGGCTAGGTAGGCTCCCTTCCCTTTCTTTAGGTTAAAGAGAGACTGTGCGGTCTGCCCCCTCCCACTCCCAGCGAACCAACTTCAATGGGACAGGAGCTTGTCTGTGTTTTTTTTAAAAAAACTCTTTGACCACAACATGATAGGCAGGATGGTGAGCACCCCACCGGACAGACTCTCTGGAAGAAATGCTTTTACTCACAGTTACTATGTTAGGCTAAAAAATGCTGCTCTAGAAAACAGGTGGCGATTTTCACATCTGTAAAATTGTATCCTTGCTGTCCAAGAGACATGGAACTTGGGGATTCTTTGGAAGAGAGGGTGGACTAAGTTCCCTGGTATTCTGCTACCATTTGGTGACAAAACATGCACTCGGGAAATATATGACATCTTTCCTGCATGGAAAACCCTGGGCAGACACCCAATCTGGTTTTAATGGAAATGGCAATGCAACCCGACAGATCTTCACAATATGACTACAACGTTTCTGAGAACTTTTAAAACTAATACACCTTTCCTTTCTTAAATCATAATATGGAATTAAAACAATAATTTTCCCCCTGCATAACACTGTTTGTACTTGCTGTCTCTCCCTGGGTGTTCAGTGAACAGTTCGGGCTATCAGGTATACTAGGGTTAATTGAGTGAAGATTAAGACCATTTCTGTAGTAGTGAAATTCCTCACATTGACGTTTTTAAATCTGAAGCATTATGTGAGATTTTCCACAGTAGATTTTTCCTCACCAGGCACCAACCTGAAGTTTTCTCCTTCTTTCCCTGCATTTTCAGAACCCCCAGTTTTAGTGAGTTCCAAAAACATTGGGAAAGAAGGAGAAAACTTTGGGTTTGCGCCTGGTGAGAAAAAATCTACTGCGGAAAATTTCACATGACACGTAGATTTAAAAATGTCAGTGTGGGGAATTTCATTACTGTGGATAAATTTAAGCTCAGATTTCTAGTGGGGCCCCTGTGATCTATGGTGAAAGGGCCATATAGGGTGTCCAGCTCTGGGTTGGGAAATATCTGTATGTTTGGGGGGGTGGAGCCTGGGGAAAGTGGGGCTTGGGGGAGGGGGACAGCCTTCCATGGGGTATAATGCCATAGAGTCCATCTTCCACAGCAGCCATTTTCTCCAGGGAACTAATCTCTTGTTACCTGGAGATCAATTGTAATCCAAGGAGATCTCTAGCCGCCACCTGGAGGTTGGCAACTATACACATAGCAGATTGCTCACCCAGTCAAAATGCCTTTTAAAATACTTGACCTTTTAAAGCCTATTCCACATCTGTGGGTTGTTTCTATGGCTTCTAACCCTGTGACTGGCATTACTAGCCATGGGAACTAAAGGGAACCTCCATATTCAGAGGCAGCAAACCTCTGAACAGCCATGCTAGGAGGATATTCCAGGGGAAGGCCTTGGTCTCTGTACCATATTTGGCCCTCTGTGTCAATGACTGGTTGCAGAAGACTCGTTCACAAATGGTTACACTGAACATACATTCAGTCTAACCCTGTTCACGTTACAGTGAATACAGGTACCATCTGTGTACAAAGTACAGTTTATTTTTTTTCTGTATACATGTATTGAATAATTCTCATAATACATTCAAGCCATGTACAGCTTTACCCCCATATTTGTACAGTGAACATGTGTTGGCTCATTACAAACAGGTGCATACATGTAGAGGCAGGATGCATGTGTGGAGGAAAAGGAGGAGACTCGGAGTCTCAGAGCGGCTTACAAACCCTTTCCCTTCCCCCCCACAACAGACACCCTGTGAGGTAGGTGGGGCTGAGTGACAGAAACTGCTCTTTCAAGGACAGCTCTAGCAGAACTATGGCTTGCCCAAGGTCATCCAGCAGCTGCATGTGGAGGAGTGTGGAATCAAACCGGATTCTCCCAGATAAGAGTCTGTGCACTTAACCGCTACACCAAACTACACTACACCACACAAGTGTGAGCAGGGCTACTGTGTACACTTCTTTTTTCTGTATATGTGTGCTGAATAACTCTCACGTTACATCTAATTCATATACAGCTGAATGTGTGACTGAAACCTCACATTTATCCCAGTCCTGGTGCCTGGTTTCACTTGTAGTGCTGCCAACCTCCAGGCAGTGGCTGGAGATTTCCTGGGATTACCACTGATCTCCAGGCAACAGAGGTCAATTCACCTAGAGAAAATGGCCACTTTGGAAGGTATTATGCCCCTATGAGATGCTTCCCCTCCCCTCCTCTCTTCTCCCCTCCAGCTCTGCCCCCCCCCCCAAATCTCCAAGTATTTCCCAACCCAGAGCTGGCAACCCTATTAACTTGTGAAGCGAATGCACATTGTCTCTTTCTTACACACAGGGGCACCCGTGGCCCTGGAGGATGCACGTGCATTCACTATCAATGGTGAACAAAACTTGTGCAAAAGAGGTGGGGGGACTAGATGGACCACCAGTCTGATCCCGCAGGGCTCTTCTTACGTTTGTTTTAACCGTGCAATGTGTGTTTATGTTATGCCAGCTTGGCAGCATGTTGCAATACTGTAATCAGTCATAATATCCCGTATGTATCCATCAAAACTTTTGCCAAATGTGTTAATGAAAGCAAGGCAAACTATTGGCATTTACAATCTGTGTCTGCTGTGATACGTTGTGTTATGCACTAATGTAATTCTGCATGCTACACAATGGCCCTGTCAATCATAAGTCACAGAGGTGGTAATTAGTTTGACATCCTGTCAGTAACGGCCACGTTTTAGCTCCGGGTCTGCAAACATTTGCTTTGTGTTTTCGCTGATATAACTTAAAGGACCGGATTAGCATTCAGGTTGATTAATACACCAGGGTGGTGCAGTGGTTAAGAGCAGTGAATTCTGATCTGGAGAACCGGGTCTGAGTCTCCACTCCTCCTCCACATGAAGCCTGCTGGGTGACCTTGGGCCAGTCACAACAGTTCCCTCAGAACTCTCTCGACCCCACTTACCTCACAGGATGACTGTTGTGGGGAGAGGAAGGGAAGGTATCATTGTAAGTAGCTTTGAAACTCCTTATGGTAGAGAAAAAGGATATAAAAACTTCTTTTTCTTCTTCTTCGAGATCCAGAGGATTTATCACAGTCTTGTAGCTATAATTCTACAGAGGTTTGTACTAGATCAAGGATAAACGGATCCACAGTGGCTCTACCGAGTGTTAGTCAAACTCCAGTGTGAAAAAGGATACTATATATTTTGTATACATTTTATTGTATTTTTAGTTCATACACATCTAATCTGTGGGTTCTGGTATGATTTTATTTGGCATGATTTTACGATGTCTATTACTTGTGTTTTAATATATTTAACTTTTGATGTAAGCCCCCCTCAGCCTGCCTGGCAGAGAGGGCAGGATATAAATTTAATTAATTAATTAATTAATTAATTAATTAATTAGTGTTGCCAGGTAGTGGCTGGAGATCTTCCAGAACTACAACTGGCTTCCAGACAAATGAGATCAGTTCCCCAAGAGAAAATGGATGCCTTGGAAGGTGGACTCTATGGCATTATACCCCTTTGAGGTCTCTCCATTCACCTGATCCCACCCTCCCCCAGGCTCCTTCCCCCCAAATCTCCAGGAATTTCCCAACCCACAGCTGGAAACCCTAAGTACAACTGACAACTGACCTCTTTATTAGGGCTCCCATTTACCAGTCTCTAAGGTCCTAAGGGGCGGGAGTAAGAATGGCATCCACATAGTGACACTCTAGAAATTTTCTGTAGTCTCTATGATAAAAACAGTAGTGAGTAGGGAAGTCAACCTATAGCATCACCTAGAACTGATATCACATCCTACCAAAACTCTGTCCTTCCCGGGCACTGTCCTCCAAATGTCCCAGCAACTGCCGAGGCAATGTTGGGAACCATGAATTTTCAGGAAATAACATACATTTTCCCTCAAGGCCCCCAAAGCCCCAGTAACTGATTTCATACCATTTGATGTCATGTTCTCTGTATTTGTAAAGCCCTTGATTAGGTAATGAAAGCGATGGCCAAGGGCTCATGAGAGGAAAGAGTCCCAGGAGGATTCAGGAAGCCCTCCAAAGCATGCACAAAGCATGCACAACTTACAGTTCCAGTCTGGAGGACTGGAGGAGCGTGAAGATAAGGAATATTAGTCCCTCTGGCTCTCACACACCTTCAGCCTGCCCTGCTCACAGGGTTGTTGTGAGGATAAAACCGAAGAGAGAACGATGTAAGCTGCTTTGGGACCCATTGGGGGGAAAGGCGGGATATTGTGAGAGTCCTACAGAGTCAGTCACACTAAGCGTCCTTAAAGAAGGTTGATCTTTATTGAGAAAGGTCTGCTATGGTCATCTACACGTTCTGTGTCAGTAATAGTTAGAACAGTCCCCAGGCAGTGCAATTATACAGAATTCAAAGAGGGTCTCAAACTGGAATGCAACCAATCACATAATTCAGAAAAAGGCGCCCAATATACTGGCTACAAGTTCTCACCGGAAAAAGTGGGAAGATATATCACCAGACACTAACAGGCTACCATGGTCAGAGCTAGGCCGCGAGCGATAAGCAAGCAGGGGAGAATCGAAACGGAACATTCCAAGGATCCTACCATACCACCTTCCATGCGGGGGATGGCAGCATTAGCTGACAGATATAAAGAAAGGAAGTAAATAAATAAAGATATCGTCTGAAAGCTATAATCGGATAGTCGTAGGGCTTTCAGTGTACAGTTTCACTGTTTTCCTAACAGATTTATTTATTTATTGTGTGTGGTGCGGCTTGTTGGCAGCCATCTCCAAGGTGGGAGGCCATGGGGTATAAACGCTGAAGCAATTAAACTTTTAACAGTTGCATACATTTAAATGGATTAGCATGGGTAAAGGAAAGCAGCTGCAGGAAGTTGGCTCTCTCAAAGATGTATTGCAGAGTGGACGGAGGATTATTTTTGGACCTGGGAGGTTTAAATTGAAATCCCCGCTTGGTGCCCAGGGGGCGGAGCAATAATTTATTCCGCAGCTTGCCAGAGACCATGCTGGTGCTTCACTCTTGGCAGCTGTTCACTAAATGCCCGGCTTTGAAGCAGAAGTGTCAAAGTCTAGTGCTCCTTCTAGCTTTTCAATCATGCAGTCCTACATGGAGTGACTCCGGTAGGAGCCCATTGAGATAAACTGGGCTTTGAGTGGAGTCGCTTGACACAGGATTGCACGGCAGGTCTCCTGCACCACTGACCTCCTTCGTTAGCACCTTGGGTGCTTCACTGGGGCTACTTTCATCCAAAGGTATAAGCACATAATGAGAAACCGGGCTGGCAGCTGATTAAGGATGTCTCGGCTCATTGTCTCGGCTGCTTTCTAATTAGTTGATTCATTAACCCATTCAGCGTGCATACATTACAGTGTTAGGGTGCTTCGATCAAAGCACTTTGCTGAAAATCCTGAAGGTGACATTTCCTCTAAAGTATTATTTTTTTTAATGCAGCATGAGATATATTCCCTAAGGAATAAAAATGGACCCCGAGTGCTGCTTTCCATGAAGAAGAAGAGAAGGAGGAGGAGTTGGCTTTATACCCTGCCCTTCACTCAGAGTCTCAGAGTAGCTTACAAACTCCTTTCTCTTCCCCTTCCCACAACAGACACCCTGTGAGGTAGGTGGGACTGAGAGAGCTCCGAGAGAACTGCTCGCTGAGAGAACAGCTCTGAAAGAACTGTGACTGACCCAAAGACATCCAGCCAGCTGCATGTGGAGGAGTGGGGAATCAAACCTGGTTCTCCCAGATTAGAGTCCGCACTCTTAACCGCTATACCAAACTGGCTCTCAGTATCTGTGAGATTAGGGATAAGTATCTGTGGAGGGGACAGGAATTTCTTTTCCTGAAAGTCACTGTTTTGGCTGTGTGTGTGTTTGTGTGTGTATATTAAGTGCTGTCAATTCGCTTTCAACTTACGGTGACCCTGTGAATTAACGACCTCCAAACTGTCCTGTCGTTAACAGCCTTGCTCAAATCTTGCAAGCGGAGGGTCCTGGCTTCCTTCATTGAGTCCATCCATCTCATCTTGGGTCTTCCTCTTTTCCTGCTGCCTTCAACCTTTCCGGGCTTGATTGTCTTTTCCGGTGACTCTTGTCTTCTCATGATGTGACCAAAGGACGACAGCCTCAGTTCAGTTTCTATGGAGAGTTCAGGCTTGATTGACTCTAAATCCCACTTTTGTTGTCTTTTCGGTACTCCACAATATGCATAAAACTCCCCTCCAACATTTCAAAAGAATCAGCTTTCTTCCTATCAGCTTTATTCATTGTCCAGCTTTCCCATCCATCAGTAGTAATGGGGAATACTGTGGCATGGGTTAACTTGATCTTGGTCACCAGTGACACATCCTGACACTCAAGAATCTTTTCCGGCTCCTTCCTGGCTGCTCTGCCACTCTCAATCTCCTTTTGAGTTTTTGGTTGGAGTCTCTCTTTCTGTTGATGATGGAGCCAAGAAATAACTATTTCAAATTCTTCACCAGCCTTAAAGCTGTGTAATTTTGGATATAGCCATTGATTCCTCCTAGTCTCTTTTTCTCTCTCTCTTTCAAAATAAGGATTTCTGTTTGTAGAGAAATCAATGCACCCTTTTGTATCTTCGGCTCTTGCGGCTGTTTTACATTGTACCCCATGGGGTGGCACTCTAGCAGGACAATAGGAAGGCCTGGGACGGCATTGCCTGCCTCTGAGCATCTGCAGAGTGCAATTCTGAAATTTTGCAGAACTCCTTTCCTGCCCCTCCTCTCATCGAATTTCTCTTCAATCAAAATGGAATTGATTAGAAAATAATTCTAAATTCCATGACAGGAGGGAAAGAAATAGATGGTTGGATTTCAGAGAGGAATTGCAAAAAGAGGAATTAATATGATTTTTTCTTAACAACACTTACTTGCACTGCAGCTGTGAATGCAGAGGCATTTCTAGCAGCAGCAACGGAGCATCCACACAGAACTTTCCTTGTCTCAGGCTACTGTGGCCACCCTCCCACCCCGTGCTGCTGAAGGGACATTTGTAGGCTTTTTATAAAAAGATGGGTAATTGCTATACATACACTTCTGGTGGTGCAGGGAGGAATGGCGGCCCCCGGGGTGAGGCAAGGCAAAAGGCACAAATGGGGCATGGCCTGCAAAATCTGCCATTTCCTGTCCACAAAGAGTGCAAACACACTTAGAGAAGATGTTAGATTCATACCCTGTTCTTCACTCAGAGTCTCAAAGCAGCTCTCCTTCCCTTTCTCTCCCCACAACAGGAGAAAATGACAGCATTTGAGGGTGGACAATATGGCATCACATGGGAGGGGGGACTCCCCTTCACAAATTCTGCCCAGGCTTGACCCCCCCCCCCCCCCAAATCTCCAGGAACTTCCCAACCCAGAGCTGGCAATCTTGCTTATAGTAGGATTGCCAGGTCCATCGGACCAGCTGGTGGGAGATGGGGGTGAACTGAGAGCCAGTTTGGTGTAGTGGTTAAGTGCGTGGATTCTAACCTGGGAGAACTGGGTTTGATTCCCCACTCCTCCACTTGCAGCTGCTGGATGACCTTGGGCAAGCCATAGCTCTGTACCAGCTGTTCTCTCAAGGACAGCTCTGGAAAGAGCTCTTTCAGCCCCACCTACCTCACAGGGTGTCTGTTGTGGGGAGGGGAAGGGAAAAGGAGTTTGTAAGCTGCTCTGAGACTCCAAGTGAAGGCCGGGATATAAATCCAATCTCTTCTTCTTCTTCTTCTTCTTATTGGGAGCAGGTAGGGAAGAAGCCGGATTTAAACACGGCATGCCGGCACGTCACCCGGAAGTGACATAGGCATGTTGGGGACGTCGGGGGTGATGCTACAGTTTGTGGGCAAATAGGGTTGCCAAGTCTGGGTTGGAAAATACCTGGGGACTTTGGGGGTGGAGCCAGGAGAAGGTGGGGTTTGTGGAGGGGAGGGGCCTCAGCATAGTACAATGCCATAGAGTTCACCCTCCAAAGCAGCCATTTTCTCGAGTGGAGCTGATCTCTGTCAGCTGGGGATCAGTTGTAAAAGCGGGAGATCCCCAGGCCCCACCTGGAGGCTGGCAACCCTATGGACCAAACCTCTATGGTAGGATTAGCTTGCATTATAGAGTTTTGCCCAAAAATCAGAGCATTGCCCCCCCCCCCCATCACCGACGTGCCTATGTCACTTCTGGGTAATATTGGCACGTCATGTTTATTTCCAGCTTCTTACCAGTTGTGGGGAGGTAATTCCCCCCTCTGGCCAGCTGGCCAGTGGTGGAGAAGAGCACCCAAACCAGGGGATCCCTGCTCACACCGGGGTGTATGTGTCTGGCATCCCTACCTCATGGCCAGGCCCAGAGACATTGTGGCATGTATCCTACCACCTCACTCAGTTCTGAAGCCTCCAGCCTAGAATTGCCAGGTCTCCTCTGGCTATTGGTGGAGGATGGAGGGGGGTGTCCAGATTCAGTTGGGAAACTCCTGGAGATGTGAGGATAGACTCTGGGGAGGACAGGGACCTCAGTGTGGTACAATGCAACAGTGTGGTATAATGCAATAGCGTCTATCCACCAAAGTATCCCTTTTCTCCAGGGGAACAGATCCAGGTCCCACCCAGAGGCCAGCATCCGTACTCCAGCCTAAGGATCATCCTTGCAAATTAAGTGGCTTTTCTGTTGGGGGAATCTTTTTAGGCTGGAAGAATGCCTCCACGTTTGCTGAGAGGAGTGGTGGGACAAGTTCGCCTACTGCAGTGTGGGAAATTCCAGAAAATTTGGGGGTGGCGGCTGGGGAGGCAGAGTTTTGGGAGGGAGGGAAGAGAACACAGCGTTTATTGACTGATTTAAAACATTTTTATGGTGCCTTTCCACCCAAATAGGGTCTCCAAGGCAGCAAACATCAAACATCCAGCATAGGTACGATGCCACCGAGTCTGCACTTCAGAGCTGCCATTTCCTTCAGGGGAAATGATGTCTGTAGGAGGAGGAGAAGGAGGAGGAGTTTGGATTTATACCCTGCCCTTCACTTGTAGTCTCAAAGCGGCTTACAAACTCCTTTCCCTTCCCCTTCCCACAACAGACACCCTGTGAGGTAGGTGGGGCTGAGAGAGCTCTGAGACAACTGTCCTTGAGAGAACAGCTGGGACAGAAACTACAGCTTGCCCAAGATCATCCAGCAGCTGCAAGTGGAGGAGTGGGGAATCAAACCCGGTTCTCCAAGATTAAAGTCCGTACACTTAATCACTACACCAAACTGGCTCTCTGTAGTCTGGAGATCAATCGTAATTCTGGGAGAACTCTAGGCCGCACCCATGCAGGCCCATAGCCAGGGGTTTTTTTTTTGTTCAGGGGGGCATTTAAATGTTTAAGGGGGCAGTTAAATTACAGTTAATTAAATTAATCTGAATGCCTGTCATTAAAGGCGGAGGCTCCAACCTGTTTCGAGCCCTTCCTTTCCATGGAAGGGGAAGTGACCATGTCAGTTTCTAGGAAAAAAAACAGCGCAGAGGGCATATAAATTCCTTTTGAGTTCCCTTCCACAGGGCAAGACAGCTTAGAAGGACACTCAAGAGTGGTTCCTTCAATAACATCTCCAAAAATAAGGTTTGGGGCATGGCTATTTCTGGGGCGGGGCCTCTGATTAAGGGGGCAGGCCCCCGGAATGCCCCACGGTAGCTATGGGCCTGCACCCATGCCTGTGTCTTCTGGAACATCTGTGCCCCCTTGAGTCTCTGCATAAGCTGTGGTTTTATGGAGACATCCTGGCTCATATTTCATGCATCAGTTACATGCATTTAAAAGGGGATCTCCGTAGAAAGCAAGGTCTACTCAGTGTGCATAAGAACATAAGAGAAGCCAGTGTTGGATCAGGCCAATGGCCCATCCAGTCCAACACACTGTCACACCGTGGCCAAAAATACCAGGTGCCATCAGGAGGTCCAGCAGTGGGGCCAGTCTCCACAGTTCTTTCCTGGATGAACTCCACCTATGTTCAATTTTCCTGGGTTTTCAAGGACTTTTTAAAAAACAAATTAAGCATTTGCTATTGGAGCAAATGACGTTGTATGATGTACGTTTTCATTATGCTTTTAATAATTTCTTGAACTGCCGTTAAGTACAGACAGATTTTTAGATGGGTTCACACAATAAACCTTGAAGGCAACATGGTCAGCTGCAAAGAAGTTTTTAAAGTAATTTAAAGTTCAAGCCATCGAGTTGCACCGAACTAAATTCATACTATCCTTCCCCCTCCCTGAACCATATAGCATCCACATTAATATAGCCTACACATTAATATCTAACAGGCTGCATCAACGCACACATCAAACATTTATAGCCAGTAGTGGTTGGAACATGGAAAGGTATTTACCCTTTCACCACAAAAGGTGCTGTTGGATAAGCTCTGAACAGTTGAGGAATTCAGCGTTTCGTGCAGGGAATGTAGCAATGAAATGCAGATGCCGCAAGGGAAACCATTACATTCTTGACCTCTCCAAAAATGCTTTGTCTTCGTTCTTCCAGATGGTCATCATCCCTTTTGCAACATGTTCCCCAAGCATTGTTGGAGATGGAGGATGGTGCAGTAATTGGTCGTTGTGCTTTGTTCAGGTGTGTGAGTCACGGATGCCAAACTGATGACTGTACATATGAATGCACGAGGCTGCCTTGGAATGAACATCAGTCCGCCTGGCCCTGTGCTCTCACTGTGGCTTTCCAAAGTTATAAGTAAAAGTCTTTCCTAACTGAAGAAGTGTGCATGCACATGAAAGCTTATTCCTAGAATAATATTTGGTTGGTCTTAAAGGTGCTACTGGACTCAAACTTTGTTCTGCGGCTTCAGACCAACACGGCTACCCACTTGAATGTATTTCCTAACTCTGCTGACTGAAATCCTTCTAACTGGAGCCCTGCTTATTCTATCAATACCTAAGAGCTGCTGTAGAGCTCTCTGAGGCCCTTTACATTTGTGTGGTGTGGTAGGAGCTCCATCTGGTCTGAGGGCATGAGACGCTCTTCTAAGGCCATCCTTGACCCCAGGAAGCAGTGCTCATCTACTCCTAGCTTGATCTGTCACCTTATTAAAGAATTTTAATTGATTCACCATCCACCTATTGTATCCTATTATAGTAACACCTGAGAGCCCTTAATTGGAGCTGATATCTGGATTGATAAAACAGGGGAGTTCTTGGATTCAGTTCTTAAATTCCAGTGTTCCATCTCTGAACTTCCAAACTGTTCAGCAGGGATGGCCCTCCAAGCTGAACTGGGACAACTATCTCTTGAAGCTCGGGCTTGACTGAAGGCTTTTCCTCTCAAAGTTAAAATTATACACTCCAGCACCCAAGAGGGCTACCTCAGCTTGATCAGAGATGATTCTTAACTCAAAAACCTACTGGTTTAATATTGGTCCTTGCTGAATAACACTGGATCTTGTGGCTATCAAGCCTCCATTTTGTTGGCCTTTCTCCCACCTCCTCCATCTTAGTGACTGACAGCAGTCCTAGGCAGAGTTACCCCTTTCAAAGCTCATTGACTTCAATGCACTTTAAAGGGTATATACACTGTTCAGAATTGCACTGAGAGACCAGATCTTTTCTGTCACTCATATGGTACCCAGAAAACAGCAGCTTCAAGAGAAACAGAGTCTCTCCCTTAACTTAACCCTCAGACCATTAATCAGGACCTCTTGAGCCAGTTCTACACATAGAGTTGCCAGCTCTGAGTAGGGAAATACCTGGAGATTTGGGGGTGGAGCCTGAAGAGGGTGGGGCTTGCAAGTTGAGGGACTTCAATGGGATATAATGCCACAGAGTCCAGCTTCCAAAGTGGCCATTTTCTCCAGATGAACTGATCTCTGCTGCTCAGAGATCAGTTGTAATCCCAGGAGATCTCCGGCCCCCACCTGGAGATTGGCAATGACAACCCTATCTACACATGCATCCAAATGAGTTGGTGGAATTCTGCGGGGGCGGAAGGGCTGTACAGAGAGAAGGCAATTGTACACCATCGGTAGATTGTGCGTGCACACACTATGTCCCATTTACAGGTATAGTCTGTGTAGGTGTTTGGAACATTTGTATCTCAAGGTGGGTATTCTAGTGCTGAAGTATTCTTACTGCATGCTTTAGATCACAATGACTGCTTGAGTGTGCTATTTATTCCTCAGTAAACGATCTCCATTTTCATCATATCCAATGTCTCAGTGCTTCTTCCAAGGCTATACTAGGAGCTTTATCATTTTGTCAACTATCCCTTTGCTGACACTTGCATGCCCAATTTGGATGCATTCTCTCTCTTTTTAGTAAGTTTTTTATTTTTTCAAACACACAAAAACATACAACACAGAGAAACAGAGAAACATAAAATAAATGGAGGGTAATATACCTAGAAATATATATATATCTAATTGTCAATTTCTATATTAAGTAAATAAGCTGACCTTTGTAAATAAGGTGACAAAGACTAGGTACAGCCTTTGTCTATCAAGAGTTCTGATTGGCCATTGGAAATTTGATCTTGTTGGAACTATTTTGTGGCAGATATTTTGTGTCTGCGCTCACCATACTGTGTCAGAATTCCAAAGGTGCTCGCAGGTTAAAAACATTTGGGGACCCTTGCCCTGTTCACACAAAATGGCGACTATACATACTAGGACAACCCCGTCTAGCACACTGTCCTGTAATGCAAAGTTGGAGCGCCAGAATCATAATGACCGAACAGGGCTTTAGGCTTGCTGTGATTGTGCATTAACATCATAAGTGTGTTTGCTTTATTTTTTTTAAAGCTCTATTGTGTTTCAAGCCTGTAAATGGCTTCAAGTGAAGTTTGCTTTCTGGAGGAGTGGAATAAAAATGCCTTACATAAATAAACAATGGAGCCTTTGTTGGTTTTGAATCCAAAAGATAATTTCCTCATTTAAACAAAACCGCAGCACCATACAGAAGGGCTCTTTTGGCCAGCCATCTTGCAGGTGCATAGAGGCAACAGTCATAAAAGCTTGCTTATTTTTAACAGTAGTCTCACTGGGTGGGATGGGAGTGTCAATTTTGTCCTTTCACAAATCCTTCCCAGGCCTTAAATAGACATATTTCGAAAGTCAAGGACCGCAGGATGTAGGAAACCTAACATTCCGTTGATTCATGAGGTTTCAGTTCCCAGTTTGGACACTTCGTTTTCTGATAGACTCAACCTCAATTAATGTCCGTCTTCAGTTTCCTATGGGTGACCTAGAAAGGCTACCCAGAAGAAAGTGTTTCCTCTTAGGACTCAGTCAACATGATGTCTCGGGGCGGAGGAAGGGGGGATGAATATGACATAACATCAGATGATCCTGAACAATTCGGAGAGGTGTGCTGTGGTCGTCTCTCTGTTAGATGCTGTGGTCACAGGAACGTGTATAATATATATTTTGCAAAGGGGCTCAGTTTCTTCAGAGTGGAAATGCTTTCCCAATGCTTGGTCTGTCTTACAGCTATTTAGCAGGTTGCTATTAAAAGCTGAGAAACCTGCGTCATCCAGAACCACCCAAAGCCATGGACTGGAAAATCTCTCAAATGCAGGGCAATGCTGGGCATGAATGAGAAAGGTACATTCATCTTTTGCAACCCAGGACTTCAGAGGTTTATTGATCCCTGGATTCTGTGAGCAAACTATTGGGATTGAGGTTACAACTGAAATTTAGACCGGGGGGGGGGGGGTGACAAGAGAAGGAAAGGAAGGAAAGGAGAAGCCCTCGTTCACAAGTTACAGTCACCAAAACAGTCCAGCTAAAAGCACCCATCCTAACACAATGCCTGGGTGAATAATAAATCTTTCACCTAGTGCCTAAAGATTAACTAAGCAGCAATTCCAGATGTCCGTAGTGATCTTCCATGTACAGTGTACACTAGACCTTTTTTATATGTACATTGAGAAATTATTGTTTTATATTCAACACATGCACAGCTGAACATGTGATTGAAACCCCACATATATCCAGGTACTAGTCCCTGGTTGTACCATAACGTAAATTAATCAGGATAACTTGGGGTGTATCTATTTGTATAAGCTAGTGTTGCGCTCTCCATAGAAATGTTTGCAAAGGGGCTTGCAGGAGCGTGCAGCATAAAACAATGTAAACATCAAATCTCATAAAAAGTCAACAGATAAACAATCTCAGAAGCTAAGCATGGCCAGCCCTGGTTAGTAGAATCATAGAATCACAGAGTTGAAAGGGACCTCCAAGGGGGTGGGGATCTCCCAGGATTACAACTGATTAGGGATGGGCACGAATGGTGTTTTTGCAGTTCTGTTCAGTTTGTGGTTCATGGGTGCACCATGAACCAATACGAACCAGGAGGTTGGTTCATGAACTGAACCAGTTTGTATTGGTTCATGAGCCATTTAAAGTTTAAACCCCTGCTTTCTGCTCCCTGATGCTTTTCATAGGGAGCAAAAAACAAGTTTATATCCCCAAATCCCCAGCCAGCCTTGGCTGGGAAGGTGGGAATCATAATGATGATGATGATGATGATTTCTGCTCCCCATGAAAAGCCACAGAGAGCAGAAAGCAAGGGGCCATTTAAATCAAACAGCTGAGTGGCAGGGAGTTCATGAACACTTCACAAACTATTCTTCACAAACTGCCACAAACTGCATCAAAATTCGTGAAAGTTTGTGGTGGTTCTTCCATTTGTGAACATTGCTTTGTGAACCATGAACTGGCAAAAATTCATGATAATTTCATGATAAAACCCATGATAAATTCATGGGTTTGTGCCCATCCCTACAACAGATCTTCATACAACAGAAATCAGTTCTGCTGGAGAAAATGGCTGCTTTGGAGGGTGGACTCAATGGCATTATTCCTTACTGAGGTACCTTCCCTACCAAAATCCCACCTTTCCCAGGCTCCACCCCCAAATCTCCAGGAATTTCCCTCACTCGGAGTTGGCAACCTTAGAGGGAAAGGGAGGGATGGAATCAATTATCCATCATATCAGCCATTGTAAGTTTAAACATGGGGCCTCTCAAAGGCTGACATGAAATCTTACTAGCAATATAAATAGGATGGGTGCCAAACATAGCACCAGAAGTATTCAGTAATAAAATACAGCTGTCTCCACTGGCATTTACGCACAAAAGTTTGTCATTTTTTTTAACGGTTAGAAATGCTGACAAAGAGAAATCTGGCAAAGGAAAACATTTATTTTCCAGAGAAGGGAGGTTTCTGTGAACTGCACCCTAAATATTCACTTAACATCTGAACATTCCATAAAGATAATTTATAATATAATTTTCCTTTTTTCCTCCCTGAAATACATTTTGGCAGAGGGCTTTTCAAAGGCTTCGGCTGCACTTGGAGGTGCAAAGAGCTTTGCCTTAGAATCCATAATTCTTAATTACAGAAATGGTTTTATGTGCTTTGCCGGGAGTTTCAGCAAAGCACATCAAAGGGACCCTTCTCTCTCCTTCAGCTTAAAGCTCAAAGTATGAGGGAGTCGAGAAACAAGACAGACATTCCTTGGCAAAGAGAAGAAGAAGCCTGTATTCTTGAAGTGTCTCTTGGGTTACATTTAGGTTATGCCTGTTGTCGCGGCTCCAATGGAGTAGGAAGAGGGAGGAAGGGATACATGAGGTAGCTTGAAAACAGGAATAACGTGGGACAGGGGGGATCCACCATTCCACACGCATGCAGATGGCAGTTAAGCATCATTTTGATTGCCAGTGGCATAGAGCGGTCTGTGGAAAAGTACTGAATTTTGTTGCAACCTTTTATAAAATAACTCTATTTGTAAAGGGGAATACTTGACGTTTTTATATTTCTCCCGCACAAGTTTGACTGTGACAGAAACATTCATAATCCAGTCAGCCAAAAGACTTCATTACAGAGAAGATAAAGAAGGAATGTGTTTTCAACAAAGCAATAGTTCATGAACTCTATCCTTTTGAGGTGCGGAGGTCACTCAGGGTAGGATAGGACAGCTCTCCAGACACAGTAGAGAAAAATATATGGGTCAAGTAAACAGGGCCTACATCTGCATAGCCTTTTACATGCAGAAACCTAAAGGTTCTATGTGTGGTGAGGAAGACACTCATTATACTGAGGCTTTATCCTGTAACCCACCTAACTCTGCCAACTGTGGTGGATACACCCCTGCCCTCGGCCCCAATCCCATCCTTGAGAAACTGAGGAGTGGGAGGGGAAAAAAGGCCATAAACTTGCCTTCACAGTGATGCTCTAGGAATTTTATCATGTGTCTGTGGTCTTTACTATTGAGGTTAGGGGAAATTCCTAGAGCATCAGCCAGAAGTGATGTCCACCCTCCTTAAACTCCACCCAGGCACCACCCTCAGTTTCTCCCAGCATTTGTTGAGGCAGTGCTGGCCACCCTAGCCCTACCACATTGCCACAGTTTGCCATGTATGAACTAGGGGTGTGCATCTGGATATATCTAAGCCAAAATCGTACCTGAAATTACCTGTTTCAAGCCATCTTGGGGCTTCCAGAATTGTCTCAAAACTCTCCCCAAATACTAAAAGTAATGACAATGTATCTCTGGAATTTTGGGAATGTGTTGAGGTTATGAGGAGAATCGTAGAATCATAGAGTTGGAAGGGATCATACAGACCATCCAGTCCAACCCCCTGCCCAATGCAGGACCAGCCTAAAGCATCTCTGACAAATATTCATCCAGCCTCTTCTTGAAAGCTGCCAGTGGAGGGGAGCTAACCACCTCCCTAGGCAGCTGATTCCACCTTTGAACCACTCTGACCATGAAAAGGTTTTAACCCATTGCTTCGGGTCCTATCCTCTACTGCCAATAGGAACAGCTCCTCTAAATGACAGCCTTTCAAATGTTTAAAGAGAACAATCATGCCCCCCCTTCAACTTCCTCTTCTCCAAACTAAACACTCCCAAGGCCCTTAGCCTCTCCTTGTAGGGCTCAGTCTCCAGACCCTCGATCATCCTCGTTGCTCTCCTCTGCACCCGCTCAGTTTTGTCCACATCATTTTTGAAGTGAGGCCTCCAGAACTGCACACAGTACTCAAGGTGCGGCCTGACCAAGGCAGTCTACAGAAGGGCTATGACCTCCTGCGATTTCAGTGCTGTGGCCCTTTTAATACGACGCAAGACTGAGTTTGCCTTTTTGCCATCACTTCACACTGACTGCTCATATTTAGTTTACAGTCCACTCTTATCCCAAGATCTCTTTTGCATACACTACTCCCCAGAAACGTATCCCCCATCCAGTATTTATGCTTGACATTTTTGTGGGGAACTACCAGAGTGAGGAGGGAAAGGGGGAAAGCTGACCGACTAACAGTTGACAAGTCAGCTAGATGTAGCCACCAGGCATGGCCCTTTAAATTTAAAAAAGGAAAGGACTGAACTTCCCCCCGATTTACCACCGGGGAGGCGTCTACCCACTGCAGGCATCGGAGGCAGCAGAGCCTGCCCTATCAGATGAAAATGGACCCTTGCAAGGGCTGGAGAGTAGCAAATGTGACACCAATTTTTAAAAGGGGGGAATGAGGAAATTATAGGCCAGTTAGCCTAACATCTGTCATAGACAAATTAGTCAAAAATGTAATCAAAGATAGGATTATTCGACACATAGAGGAACAAAGCCTGCAGAGGGAAAATCAGCATGGCTTCTGCAAAGGGAAGTCCTGACTCACCAGCCTTTTGGAGTTCTCTGAGAAACTGAACAAGCATGCAGACAATGGTGACCTGGTAGACATTAGATATTTGGACTTTTAAAAGACTTTTGATAAAGTACCTCACCAAAGACTCCTGAGTAAACTTAGCAGTCATGGGATAAGAGGATGGGTTATCTTATGGATTAAAAATTGGTTAAATGATGGGAAGCAAAGAGTAGGAATAAATGGACAGTTCTGACAATGGAGGGAAATAAGCAGTGGGTTCCCACAAGGATGGGTATTGGGGCCAGTACTATTTAATTTGTTCATAGATGATCTGGGGTGGGTAGTGTAGTGGCTAAATTCACAGATGATACAAAATAATTCAGGATGGTGAAAACAAAAGATAACTGTGAAGAGCTCCAGGAAGATCTCCACAAGTTGGGTGAGTGGGCAACTATGTGGCAGATGAAGTATATGGCAGATGAAGATGTGGCAGCTTCAATTATAGGCTAATGGGATCTGAACTTGCTGAGACTGAGAGAGAAAAAGTGCTTGGGGTCATAGCAGATAACTTAATGAAAGTATCACCCATTGTGCTCCAGCAGTGAAAAAAACTCTATGTTGGGGATTATTACAAAAGGGATTGAAAATAAAATGGCCAATATTATAATGCTCCTGTATAGATCTGTGGTGCTGCCTCATTTAAAATACTGTGTGCAGTTCTGGTCACTGTATCTCAAAAAAGGACATTGCAGAGCTGGAAAAAATACAGAAGAGGACAACCAAGATGATTAAGGGGGCGAAATGCCTTCCCTATGAGGAAAGGCTGAAGAGTCTGGAATTTTTCAGTTTAGAAAAGAGATAACTAAGACAGACGTGATAGAGGTTTATACAATTATGCATGGGGTGAGAGAGTTGACAAAGAGAATCTTCTCTCCCTCTCCCCAAATACTAGAGCACAAGGACATCCAATGAAGCTGATGAGCAGTAGATTCAGGACGGACAAAAGAAATACTTCTTTATGCAGCAAGTTATTAAAATGTGGAATTGGCTGCCAGAGAATGTAATGAGGGCCACAGGCATAGACAACTTTAAAAGGAGATTAGATAAATTCACGGAGGATAGGTCCATCAATGACTACTAGCCATGGTGACTGAGGAGAACCTCCACATTCAGAGGCTCTAAACCTCTGAATCCCAGAGCCAGGAGGCTACATCAGCGGAAGGTCTTGGCCTCTGTGTATCAGCTAATGCTGCCATCCCCTGCCCAGGAGGTGACATGAGCCACCCTGTGACGTCGGGTGCTATGGAATGTTCTGTTTTGTTTCTCATAGCTTGCTTATCACTCACTGCCTGGCTCTGACATTGGAGGACTGTTGGTGCCTGGCTATGTATCTTCCCGCTTTTTCCCTGAGAACCTAAAGCCAGTATATTGGGCACCTTTTCTGTGATTTATATGATTGGTTGCATTCCTTTGCGAGACCCTCTTTGAATTCTGTATAATTGCCCTGCCCGGGGATTGTTCTAACCATTACTGACACAGGACATGCAGATGACCACCACAGACCTTTCTCAATAAAGACTACCTTTCTTTAAGGATGCTTGCTGTTGACTGACTCTGTAGAACTCTCACACTGTGTCCTGTTGTTCACCCTCCAGAGGAACTGGTTGGCTGCTGTGTGAGATGCTGGACTGGATGGATCACTGGTCTGATCCAGCAGGGCTCTTCTTATATTCTTGTGTTTTATTTATTTATTTATTGGATTTCTAGACTGCCCTTCCCTGTGTACAGGGCTCAGGGCAGTGAACAACTTATCAATAAATACATATAAATCAATTTATAAACAAGTTTAAACCATTAACAATTAAAACTCTAAAAAATACTTCAGATGGCATTAAAGGACTGATTGTGTCCTTCCCCATGAGGGAAGAAGAGAGGTGAAGGAGGCCAGGCTCGATGACAACCATTGCTGTCCTCAACCATAGGCCTGGCGGAACATTTGTGTCTTGCAGACCCTGCAGAACTGTACTAAGTCTTGGATGTCATTGGGCAGAGAGTTCTGTGAGGCTGGCGCCAGGGCCATAAAGGCTCTGGTCAAGGACCGATGGATCTCTTCTGGGGCAGAGATCACCAGGAGGTTCTTCTTTCCAGCATGTAACGCCCTTCTGGGGATATACCAGGAGAGGCAGTCCTGTAGATACATTGGTCCCAGACCATTTAGGGCCTTGAAGGTTAATACCAAACCCTTGAATCTGAACCAGTATTCAACCAGGAGCCAGTGCAGCTGGTGGAGCACTGGTTGTATCTGTGCTGTCAGTGGGGTCCCAGTAAGGACCCTATTCGCTGCATTCTGAACCAGTTGTAGTTTCCAGGTCAGTTTCAAGGGTAGCCCTATGTAGAATGAGTTAACAGTAGTCTAACCTGGAGGTGACTGTTGCATGGCTTACTGTGGCTAGGTCAGGGCGAGACAGGAAGGGGAACAGTTGCCTGATCTGGCATAGTTGGAGAAATGCCAGTCTGCCAATAATTGTGATCTGAGCCTCCATCGATAAGGAGGCACCCCAAAGCAGCTGTTGCTTCCCCCTCCATGAGAGGGATCATTATTATTTTTCTCAGCAATTGTGTGGTATTATATGACTATAACATTATAGCAATATGTATACCAGTTTCTCTGAACTCTCAGCTTCCATTTTACAAAAAGTCTCTAAAACTCTCTATCTCCTTTGGCAGCAACATGCCTTTTCCTTTTATATCTCCACAATGAAAGGAACTTGAGACTTACTAAAAAAAAAAAAGAAGGAGCTGGGGATTGAGACAAACTGTTACACATATTGCTATACTGTTATCTGTCTTAATTCTGTTTTCACCGTGAACTCTCCTGAAGATTCTACATGCTCTGGAATCAGTTGGCTCCCTGGTGTGTCACTTGCCTGGGGACACACTGGCAGCATTGTCCCTGTCCCCTGGCTGCATTGCCGTAGTCCCACCCATGGAAGCACCACCCAGTGTGTCAGCCTCAGTGTGCTATGAGGTGATGCATGAGCTGAACGCTCCGGTGGGTGGAGGATTCTGCAGCTGAGCTGCGCCGGCCCGAGCACTGCTTCAGCAGATCAGAGCTCTGGTGCCTTGCCGAGGCCTGCCACAATGATGGTGCCCTCCTACCTGAGCTCCAGGATGATGGCAAAAATGCCACCACCACCTCTCCGCTGCTGCGTGAGCACAAGCAGCAGAAAGGCTGTGTGTGCCACTGGGGCAGAGGGTGGCGGAGGCTGTGAGCTGCACGGGTCTGAGCACTGCTTCAGCAGGTCAGAGTGCCAGTGCCTGGCTGAGGCCAGCCATGATGATGGCACCCTCCTGCCCAAGCTCCAGGATGCCTGCGACGCTGGAGTGGAGAGCGGCGGGAGTGGCCAGAAAGGTGGCAAAGCCGACCAGGTGAGGAAGCAGTCAGCCCCAGGGTCGGGGAAAGGGGAGAGAAAGCAGATGGGTGATGGGGGAGGGGAGCTGTGTGCAAGCACTTTGAGAGACAGCCAAGGCATTTGTTCTACCTCCCATCTTTCTAGAGCCCATTGTATTGATTTTATAACGGGCCTTGCTACTAGTCTTTCTATATAATAATTGTTTTTTGGTCATGGACATTTAAAAAAAAAAAACTTTACTGCATCATTCAGTTTGTGAGGTCTTGGGTCCTGCTGGGCAGCGTACAACCCATGTCCTGCTCAGGATGTGGAAAGTAGAGGCTAATGTCTCTGACAGGATGAAGAAGAGGAAGGACTGGTTTTTATACCCTGCTTTTCACTACCTGAAAGAGTCTCAGAGTGGTTTACAATCGCCTTCCCTTCCCCTGCCCACAACAGACACCCTGAGGTAGGTGGGGCTGAGTGAGAGAACTCTGACTGGCCCAAGGTCGCCCAGCTGGCTTCATGCAGAGGAGTGGGGAATCAAACCCAGATGCTGTGGGACCATTAGGCGGCAGAGACCATGAGACCATTAGACGACAGAAGGTCACCCAAAGAAATGTCCCCTGCTAGATGCGCAGGACTTATGTTCGCGGACTTTATTAGCCTCCTCTAAAAAAGTGTCCCCTCTGCCCCTCGGAGAGCCCCCCTGGCGCAAGTAGCCCTGTGGCTGCGGCATCTTAAACCTCTCAGATCTTCTTGGTCAGCTACTTGCATTCCCCCAGTCCAAATTTCTGCAGCTGACGCATTTGCGTTATGTGGTCTGCAAATTCAATATTTGGTGACCTTCAGTTCTCTCTGAGGATCCGTTTCTTTAGTCTTCCCTTCTGTGGGAGCTCTTAATTCTGTGTCGCTGTGGGCCTTGGCTGTTGTCGCATTCAGCCTGTTCCCCTCTGCTCTGTGCTTTCATCTTTCCTAATTTTAAACTGTCCCCATTTTACTCACTGCTCTGGCAGACTGTGGTTCCTTTTTATCTACGGCGCTCCTGTTTTAGGTTAAGATTCAGCCAGTTCTGGCACCATGTAGTGAGAATGAAAGACAAGCAGCCATTTTAGAGCAGAAACTTTGACCAGGCCTTTCACAGGAAGCCTGTTTTTATCATTCACTTGCTCCGACTTCCTGGGCTTCTGTGAAAACTGAGAGCCAGCGTTTTGCTCCTTCTTCCATTGGACTGTAACAATATGCTACTGTGACAGGGTACTGGTTGATTTTGCTCAACAGTGTTAAACCTAAGACCAGATGAACTACCAGGCCCTTAGCCAGGATTTTGTGGGTTGGGGGGCAATTGTTTTTCTGGTGGGGCTGAAGGTCTCAGTGCCGAAAGAAAAGCCATTTAGCCAACAGAAAGCTGTTAGCAGCATAGACCTCTAAATTGCAAGCTGTCAACCACTTTAGATGGCAGTTCTCAGCTGCTGCAAGTTAATCACTTCTGCCAGCTCAAGCAACAGTTCTGATAACGAGCCAGGAGGTGGGGGTGATGACTTCTATAGTCAAAAAAGCTAACACTTAGGCAGAAAAACTCCATTAAAGGAGACCAGTTTCTTGACACAGAGTTAGGAGGGATCCTAGAGGTCACCTACTCCAACCCCCTTGCTTAGTGCAAGAATTAGTCAGCTACAGTACCCAACTCTGTTCTCCCTCAGCCTCCTCTTTTCTAGACTGAACATTCTCAAGTCCCTCAGTCTTTCCTCGTAGGGCTTGGTCTCCAGGCCCCTGATCATCTTTGTCTCTCAGTTTGGTGTAGTGATTAAGTGCACAGGCTCTAATCTTGGAGAACTGGGTTTGATTCCCCACTCCTCCACTTGCAGCTGCTGGATGACCTTGGGCAAGCCATAGTTCTGTCAGAGCTGTTCTCTCAAGGACAGTTCTCTCAGAGCTCTCTCAGCCCCACCTACCTCACAAGGTGTCTGTTGTGGGGAGGGGAAGAGATAGGAGTTTGTAGGCCGCTCTGAGACTCCAAGTGAAGGGCAAGGTATAAATCCAATCTCCTCTTCCTCCTCTTCCTCCTTCTCTTTCTTCTGCACCTGCTCTGTTCTGTCCACATCCTTTTTGAAATGAGGCCATCAGACGAAACCATAGTTAAGCTATGGTTAATAAACCAACTTCAGACCATGGTTTCAGATCACATTTCGATGGACTGTAACTAATCCTAGTTCAAGGACGAGTCTGTGTTCAGACAACTGCATGGTCCATGTGGTTGTGAAAAGTCCAAAGAGTCACAACCAATTTATGGCGAGCCCATGGGATTTTCAAGGCAGGAGACAAACATCTGGTTTACCATTACCTTTGCATAGCAACACTGAACTTTTTGGTGGTCTCCCATCTAAATATCTACCAGAGCTGACCCTGCTTAGCTTCCAAGATCTGACACGACCAGACTAGTCTGGCTCATATGAATCATAGTTCAGTTAAATTACTGTTTCGAGTTATGTCTGAGCTGAACCTACTTGTAGGCCTTCCAGGGGCAAGGAACATGCCCCCTATTGAGATCAGGGCCCTGCGAGATCTTATTCAATTCCGCAGGGCCTGCAAGACGGAGCTGTTTTGTTAGGCCTTTGGCTGAGGCAGCAGGCGTCCACATATGCCCCCCCCCCGAGGTTGCAGTTTCCCACCCACTGATAACCGACCATACCTAGTTATATCAATGGGCTGGATTCTCCCTACAAGCAAGCATGACCATTGATTTTATATGTTTTAATATGTTTAAAATGTTATTGTATTTATCGAAATGTTGTGACTCGCCCTGAGCCTGTTTACGGGATGGGCGGGATATAAATGCAAAAAATAAAATAAAATATAATATAATAAATAAAATGAATCCTAATTGGCCACTGTGGAAAACAGGATATTGAACTAGGTGGGCTACTAGTCTGATCCAGCAGGTCTCCCCCTGTGTTCATAGCTCTTAACAACAGCAGCGATCCTATTCCAAGTGGAATATGGCAAGTTCCTTCAGTCGGTCTCTGCTTCCAAAAATCCACTCCTTCTTGTAATTGTAGCTGTTCTTTCTCAGTCCCTTCAGAAACAAGGGGCCATAAGAAAGTATGCTTTTTTCAAAATGGGGGAAAAGAAAATTAAAACTTCTTTGCCCTCATCATTGGTTACAGCTCTGTCTTTACAGAGCTCTATATAAATTTACAATGGTTCATAATAATTAATTAGTTTCCCAAACCCATGATGATAATGGGAAGATGTAAACCTTTGCTCTTCACATGCCCTCAGAGGCAACACACAGCAGATTTTTTGCAGGCCGGCACAGAGGCCTTTAAATTGAGGGACTGTTTAAGTGCTGATTCCCTGACCAGTAAAAGAAACAAAAGATGGTTGTAAAAAAAAAGGCTCTTCTTGTTAAAAATTATACTCAGTCGAATGTCTTCCTCTTTAAAATACTGCATAGTCATAAAAAATGTGCTTGAAAATTATATGAGCAGTCTCCAAGCCATGGCTAGGCACCGTTCTGCTTGTCAAGACCTTAGCTGATGACAGCTCCACAGAGGAGGGTGAAAAGGACATGGGTCAAGTGAATCGTTTTCGGCCTGTACATTGCAACAGATACACAGATGGGCTTTGTCCAAAACGATACTTCAATTAAATTAACCATAGCTAATAGTCCAAATGCAGGACATTCCGCCAAGTATGGTTAGTTCAATGCTGTCAGACAATGATTTGAAACCTCGCTACAGGTTATGAAGTGCTTGTGTTTGTTGGTGGACCACAGAAGGATTTTGGATCAGACATGCAACGGGAGTTTTGGTGTAGTTTTGGGGAGAGCCAGTTTGGTGTAGTGGTTAAGTGTGTGGGCGCTAATCTGGGAGAACAAGGTTTGATTCCCCACTCCTCCACGTGCAGCTGCTGGGTGACCTTGGGTCAGCCACAATTCTCACAGAGCTGTTCTCTCAAGCGGTTCTCTGAGACCTCGCAAGGTGTCTGTTGTGGAAAGGGGAAGGGAAAGGAAATTGTATGCTACTCTGAGACTCCTTTGGGTAGTGAAGGGTGAGGTATGAATCCAATTTCCTCTTCCGCTCCTCCTCCTCTCAGATGCAATCTGATCATTTTCTGTTTGTAACCACGGCGCACCAGGAGATCAACGTCAGTCTTCCTCTCCCGGCCTGGTACCATTTTTCCATCCTGAAACTGGCCTGTAGAGCCTCTATTCGTTCGATTGCAAAAATCATGACTTTTGTGGATGCACGTCATTTTACCACAGAGCCAGGAGAGCCTCCATAGGGCAGTTTTAGGAACAAAAACAGTGTGCCCGGGGAAAGCTGAAGTGGCTTCTCCCAGCATGCCACAACTCTGAGGAGAAAAAAAGCCAGCATGCATTTGGGAGGCACCAAACCACACTTCTGAGACAGAAGTCCTTGTGTCCTCCACCAAAAAACACGAAGACTTTGAACTCTCTCTCTCTCTCTCATTCTCTCTGATGTTTTCCGCATAAACGGGTCTCCTCACTCCTGCATTTGTATTCCTCCACCTCTTTCCACTTGTTTCCGCAGAGGTATTTGCAGTCCAGGGAGCAAAAACACAGTGTGCTCCCTCTTGTGGCGCAGCAAGGGAATTCCCAGAAACATGGAAGTCTGATGCTGTGCCGCAAGAGAGGACAAACTGCGTTTTTGCACCTCGGACTGCAAATACCTCTGCAGAAACAAGTGAAAGAGGTGGAGGAATACAAATGCAGGAGTGGGGAGATGTCAAATCCCCAGTTAGGACGCTCTCCACAGCTCTTATACAAAGATGCTTTATTAGAGATTTTCTTACTACAGGAACTGGTTCCTTGTCAGGAATAAAGAAAGCACACGAAATTCAGAGGTTATAGGTAAACTATAATGCCCCCCACACCCCACGCATATGTCAGCATTCAGCCCTAGCATTACTATGACAACCCTGACAGATATACAGTGTCTTATGTATTTTAGCCTGGCAAAAGAGTCTCCAAGGCCAACTCTCATGAGAACCAGCCTAGGGGTATGACTTGGAAGAAAGTTATGGCTACAGCAAGCAGGCACTCCCCGTCCCTTAGTATGGCAAGGTGCACAGTGAAGCAGAAGGAAGGGAAACAAAACTGAAACCTTGACAAGAGACCTGTTTGTGTGGAAGACCTCTCCCTCCCTCCCTCTGTGTATGTGTGTGTGTGTGACTTACCACACAGGACTGTGGTAAAAATAAAATGAAGGAGGGGAGGACCAGTGTATGCTGCCCTGAACTCTTTGGAGGAAAAGTGGGGTAAAAATGTGCTAAATGAGATAACTAAATAAATGTTATGTATGTGTTTTTGTGTATTTGGACTGATGTAAACCGCCTTGACAACTTTAAGCTGGAAGGTGGGATACAAACATTTTACAAGAATAAATATGAGTAGGACTGTCAGTCTTATGCAAAGAGATTGCTCTGCCCACTAGCTTTCGAAGTGGTTCACCCAGTGGCAAAGACTGGCACAAGATGAGGTTATGCCAACCAGATGTCTTGTTCTCCAGGAAGGGAAAGCAGGCTGTAGCTAGCTTAATATTGATAACCATGCAGCACATGAGAAGGGATACCAACTAACTGGGGGAAAGGCCTGGTCCTTCCTGATCTCTTCATCAAAGCTTCATCTCCAGGAATCAGTAGGTGAAGCTTTCCCACTATGGAGTGTTATTGCCTACTGATATCTGCATGTCAGGTTGGTGTTCAAGACATAGGAGCTGGGGCCAGTAAAAAAAGCTGGCAACTCTCTGCTGGAGGGAGATCTTGGTCCGTGCCACTTCCTCCTCCATATGCAAACTGTCACTCAAGCATTTCTGCTCAATCTCACACAACTCCCCTCTTCATTTCAGTCTCTGTCCTGCATGGCTCTTGTTCACGTGAGTCCCACAGTAGCATACCCTTTTCGTGGTGAAAAGGAGCCCCTCCTGGCAGTAGAAAAGATGGTATGATCCAACCATGAATCCCAGCTGACACAACACATCTGCCTCAGAGAGAAAAGAAGAAGAGAAAAGGGTGGACCACACGGCTGCATTTGGTTTCCTATGGAAAGTACAGGGTTTTTCTGTTGTCTGCTGTAATGTTGAATCAGGAGCATAGCTAGGCACACTCTGGATAAACACTAAGGTTGTGTGTGTGTGTGTGTGAATGTAAGATGCCGTCAAGTTGCAGCTGACTTATAGTGACCCCATAGAGTTTTTAAGACAAGAGATATTCAGAGGTGATTTGCTATTGTCTTTCTCTGCATAGCAACCCTGGAGTTACTTGGTGGTCTCCCAACCAAATACTAACCAGGGCCGACCCTGCTAAGCTTTAGAGATCCAACAAGATCAGGCCAGCCTGGACCAGTGAGGTCAAGCCAAGATTGAGTATGTCTAGCTACCGTATTTTTTGCTCCATAAGACGCACCTGACCATAAGACGCACCTAGTTCCACTCGGTGCCGTGGCTTGGGAAAGGTGAGGGGGGTTTAAGACACACACACTCCTTCCCCCTTTTTTGGGAGAAAAAGTGAGTCTTATGGAGCAAAAAATACGGTATTTCAAGTACTTGAAGGGGCATGATGATAATTAAGATTGTACATTTAGATACATCTGAGTGGGGTAGAAATTTGAGGAATGAATGAATGAATGAATGAATGAATATACAAAATGATCCAAAATGCTCTCGAAATTCTAGGAGTAATGACAATTTATCTCCCAGAATTTTGGGAATGTTTTGGGTTCAAGAATATACGTGAGTGGGAAGGCAAAGACAGGAAGCTGACCCACCAAACAGCTGTGAATTGGTGTCCCTGTCCTACCTAATGGTTGATACCAATTAAAAGCTGATAGTCTGGTAAGTGGGAGGCCATTTGTAACTAATGTGGCCATTATTTCCCATGGTACTGGAGAGGCCAAATCAACCCCTAGGAAATAATGAGACCATTTTTTCCCTATGGATAAACATGGCCTCTTTACATCCCAAAGAAAATAATGGCCCTATGATTTCCAATAGCCGGTAGACCTGACCTCTGTCGACCAACTACCAACTGTTAGTGGGCATCCACGGTTGGTGGGGGGCCCCTCTAGCCCCTTTAAAATTTAAATGGGTGGGCGACACAAACAACAGTTTGGTGGTGCCAGTTTCACCTCTTGTCTCTCTTTCATTCTCTGCTCCTGCTCCCTCTGGAAGGGGAATGTGGGGAAATCAGAAGAATGGCCCTGAATTTTCAGGACCTGAGAAAAGTACCTTGCGGGGGGAGACCTCGAAACAATAACAAGGGCCCAGAAACTTCAGGATAACAAAAAGAATGCCCCCTTGAAATCCAGATCTGAAATAAGCATGAATTTTTTTTTGAAGGCCGTGCCCCTGATAGCGGTCGTATTTCTCACAAGTGTTTCTGTCCCCTGGTGGCCTCTGCTCAAACAGATCTCACACATGCAACACTGCTCTATACTCTTTATCTATCTGGCCTCATATTGTGTATTCTGATTGGCAGCAGCTCTCCAGAGTCTTGGGCAACGTTCCTTTTAGTCTAGCCATGTGGTTTGAGATCCTGTTAACTGGAAATGCCCGGAATTGACTCTGGGACATTCTGCTTGCGAAGCGTGTGCTTTGCCTCTGAGCTATGGCTCTCCCCCAAGGTTATTGCTTCGAAAATGTGCAAAGATGCTAGACCAGAAATTGTATCGAGACAGGGGGGAGGGGGTAGAAATGAATGCATGTACTCATGGGGAACAATAGCTCTATCATGCCACCTTCCAGGTTCCTGAAAAACTAATCTGTAGTGATGTTGTCAATGATCGTAATTTTGCCTGGCTTGCAATAAGAATTTTCCCAGCTCATAATGTTTAGATATACTACCAACTGAGTGTCATTTGTCCCTGGCTCAGAATGTAAAATGAGATTCAGCACATGTGCGGCCAGCCTGCAGGTGGATTTGGCCACTTTGGAAGCATTTGCACAGACAAATGAAATTTCTGTTGCTCACTGTGGAACTGCATGGAACAACATTAACTGAATTAAATCCTCACCGATTGCTAAGGTATAAGTGACTATAAATCAGTCCTGGTCCGTATTTGGATACAAGAACACTAAGGAGTGCCAAGGTTGCTACCCAGAGACAGGCAATGACAAACCACCTCTGAAAGTCTCTTGCCTTGAAAAACCTATGGGTTCGCTTCCATGCTAGAAAGGAGATGGATGGGGTCTACGGATGGGATTCTCACAAATTAGGACGCATCAGGCTCCAGTTCTAACATGTTTATTACCCTTGTTGTCCCCCCCCCCCAGTTGAACCAAAATATGATAATCATAAACCAGTTTGTCATTCTTCTGATCTGTTAAAAAATAGTTTCACTATTTTGCGTGCTAATTTAACAAGCCATCTATATATACAACTGTGATCTGTAACTCCGTTTCATTGTCTGATGAAGTGTGCATGCACACGAAAGCTCACACCTTGAATGAAACTTTGTTGGTCTTAAAGGTGCCACTGGACTCTAACTTTGTTCTGTTGCTTCAGACCAACACGGCTGCCCACCTTGATCTATGGGTTCACCATTAGGGATGGGCACGAACCAGCACACGAACTAAAGTTCGTCATGAATTTTGGCCGGTTCATGGTTCGTGGAACAAAGTTTGCAGACTAAAGAATCCTTACAAACTTCCATGAATTTTAAGGCAATTCATCACTGTTTGTGGCCATCCATGAAGAGCAGAAAGCAGAAGTTTAAATGACTCTGAGCCACTTATACCCCTGCTTTCTGCTCTTCATGAAAAACAGCTGAGCAGCAGGGAGCAGAAAGCAGGGGGTAAAATGGGTCTGAGCTATTTCACCCCTCGCTTTCTGCTCACTGCCAGAAGCGGTGGGGAACAGAAAGCAGGGTCACAAATTGATACAAACCAGTTCAGTATGTGAACGGACGTATTGGTTCATGGTTCAGCTTATAGTTCAGCCACAAACCATGAACCAAATCGCAAAACTGGAGTTCGTGCCCATCCATGGTCACTATAAGTCAGCTGCAACTTGATGGCAAACCCCCCCAGTTATATGTACTTAAGCTCAGTTACAGCCTACAGGTCTCTATTGAACATAACGAAACTGCCTTCTACTGAGCAAGACCATTGGTCTGTCAGGGTCAGTACTGTCTGCTTTGACTGGCAGCAGCTCTCCAGAGTGTCAGGCTGAGAACTCTCATATCAACTCCTACTCAGTCCTTTTAACTGGAGATCCTGGGGACTGAATCTGGGACCCTCTGCATGCGCAGCAGAGCCAGTTTGGTGTAGTGTTTAAGAGTGGAAAACTTTAATCTGGAGAACCAGGTTTGATTCCCCACCCCTCCACACAAAGCCTGCTGGGTAATCTTGGGTCAGTCACAGTTCTCTCAGAGCTCTCTCAGCCCCACCTACCTCACAGAGTGTCTGTTGTGGGGAGAGGAAGTGAAAGCAATTGTAAGCCACTCTGAGACTCCTCCCAGTAGTGAAGGCGGGGTATAAAACCAACTCTTCTTCTTCTCTACTGCTTAGTAGAGCATACTCTACCTTAGTAGAGCATACTCTACTGTATGTACTTGCAGAACTTGAGGAACTTTCTTCCAGATTACCACCCAGACGTGATGTCATTGCATCCATAACATTCTAAGAACTTCACCAGTCTCTATGGCCTTTACCATAGAGCAGGGGTGGCCAACCTGTGGCTCGGGAGCCACATGCGGCTCTTTCACACATATTGTGCGGCTCCTGGCAAGGCGGCTGGGGAAGCAAAGGGGAGGCATGCTTTTTCTCTCTTTCTCCCTTCCTTCCTTCCTTCCTTCCCTCCTCCCTCCCATCTATTTGCTTTCCTAGTTTCTCTCTCTCTCTTTCTTATAACTGGTTTTCCTCGTTTGTTTTTATTTTTGGCAGTCCCATTTAACGTTAATAAAAAGCAAATTTGCATATTTTTAAAAATAAAAACGTGTGTGTGATATTTGTTCCTGTCTTGCAGCTCTCAGACATCTCTATGTGGCTCTTATGTTTATTCTATGTGGCTCTTAAGTTAAGCAAGGTTGGCCACCCCTGCCATAGAGATTAGTGGAGCACTGTTGATGTCATAGTATTTGTGATGTTCCCCTCTCACCAGGGTCACTCCCCAAGAGTCCAAGGATTGCACCTGTAGGGCTGGCAAACCATTTGGTTTCAATGGGCTTAGTAGGGTGTTAGCTCTGCTTGGGTCTTGACTTTTGGTCTGGTCTTGACTGGGGCCAAGCTGTGAAGGTATTTGCAAGCGGAAGGTTCCACCAGAGCCCCTAATGCTGTTGTAAATGGTGTGAAGAGAACCTTGAAATCAGGGACTATCCTGTTGACTGGGGGGGGGGGGGGGAGATGAGAAGCCTTTGGGAGTCAGATTTAGCCCAGTGGCTGCCAGCTGCCTATCCTTACCATACTGTGTTTCAGTCATCATACCTGGTTGGGGGAAGAGAACAGAGCAAATACTCAAGGGAACAGGATACGTACCCAAATGTAGTGAGACATTCGAATTTTCTTCCATAGAGATGCTGTTATTTGACATTTTGTCATCGTTTGATTCCCCTCCCCCCATTTACCTGCCAAAAGAGATTTGTAATTTCTGTTTCTCTTCTCCAAGGGTTAAAATCCCCAGCTTCTTTTTCTTTGTTTTTATTAGCTTACATTGTCAGGGACCAAATCCACAGACTACAGATTTTCAGTAAAATCAATACTGTATTGTCTAAAACAAACTTGAGTTAAGTGCATTATCGGTCCATTACTGCATTATGGTTTGCCCTCAATTGTGGAACTGAGACAGAGGTTCCCGCCAAAGCAAAATCAAATTGGCAGTCTGATTCATGCAGAAAACCTGTGAACAAGGCTCCAAGTGGTGAGAAGCCCCTGAGTGACTGTAGCAGTTTAGTCATTCTGACAGCTGCTGCACCCCTAGATTTGCCAACCTCTAGATGCCAGCTGGAGACCTCCTGGGATTACAACCAATCTCCAGGTGACGGAGATCAGTTCCCCTGGAGAAAATGGCTGCTTTGGATGGTGGACCCTGTGGCAAGATACCTCGGGGTGCCAGGTCTGGGTTGGGAACTATCAGGAGATTTGGAAGGTGGAGCCTGGGGAGGGCAGGATTTGGGGGAGGGGAGGGGCCTCAGCAGGGTACAATGTCACCTTCCAAAGCAGCCATTTTCTCTAGGGGAACTGATTTCTGTAGTCAAAAGATCAGTCCCCACCTGGAGATTGGCAACCCTAATCATACCCCATTGAAATCCCTCCCCTCCCCAAACCCCTCCATCCTCAGACTCCACCACCAAAATCTCCAGGTATTTCCCAAACCCGGACCTGGCAACTCTATAGTCCTCTTCAAATTATTAGTGCCCCCACCTATAAAATTAAGATCATTTTGTCCCCTTCCTTCTTCTAGAACGGCGATACTCATTCTGCAGCTCATGAAGAGCCGTACTTACAGTTACCATCAACCCAAAGAGCCACATTTAGTCTCGTCACTAGCCTGAGGCCTGCACTTTAGGGAAGCTTGCAGTTAAACTATTCCTCCAGTGATGGCTGTTGCCAGCCACAAGGCCCACCATGCAACGCCTTGCCCACTTTCCTAAAACTTGGGGCAGATCACAGAGATGCTATCCTCCAGGTGAGACCTGGGGATCTCTTGGAATTACAGCTCACCTCCAGACTACCGGGATCAGTCCCACTGGAGCAAATGGAGGCTTTGGAGGCTGGACTCTAGGGCATTGTGCCCCACTGAGGTCCCTGTCCTCCCCAGGCTCCCCTTCCAAATCCCCAAGAGTTTCCCAGTTTAGAGCTGGCAATAGGGTTGCCCACCTCCAGATGGTATCTGGAGATCTCCCGCTATTACCATTGTTTCTCCAGTGGAGAAAATGGCCACTTTGGAAAATGGACTCTGTGGCATTAAGCCCCATTGAAGTCCCTCGCCTCCCCAAACCCTGCCTTTCTCAGGCTCCACCCCCCAAATCTCCAGGTATTTCCCAATCTGAAGCTGGAAACCGAGCTGGAGGTTAACCCTGTGCCCCCGCTCCCTGCTGGTGGCCAGGGAGGACCTGCTGTACGCTAGGAAGTTTGAGAGCCAGTTTGGTGTAGTGGTTAAGTGCGCGGACTCTAATCTGGGAGAACCGGGTTTGATTCCCCACTCCTCCACTTGCACCTGGCTGGATGACCTTGGGCAAGCCATAGCTCTGTACCAGCTGTTCCCTCAAGGGCAGCTTGGGAAAGAGTTCTCTCAGCCCCACCTACCTCACAGGGTGTCTGTTGTGGGGAGGGGAAGGGAAAGGAGTTTGTAAGCCGCTCTGAGACTCCAAGTGAGTGAAGGGCGGGGTATAAATCCAATCTCTTCTTCTTCGTCTTCTTCTTCTTCTTCTTCTAGGAAGGTGCTGTATCGGGAGACAGTGCTGAGAAGAGCCACAAGGGGCATGCCAAAGAACTACACGTGGCTCCTGAGCTGCTGAGTGAGCATTGCTGCTTTAAGCCATCCAGTCTGATGAAGAGTTCTGGAGAACATAAAACCTGTTCTGTGTCATTCTGATGGGTCCTCAATGTTATATTGCCTTTTTTTGTGTGGTCTACATGCAAAGAACTTCATTTATTAAAAATGGGTGGTCTCTATTCCACCTATCACGCCAGAACCAGAAGAGGTTCTGGGGAACATTGCTGCCTTTCTGTAATAGTTAAAGCTTAGAGAAGCTGTGTTTAATTAGTATAGATTTTTATTAGATGTAATATATATTTTATTGTCGGAAGCCATTTCAAGCCCAGAGACAAGGAGGGATGTTTTTTTCAAATGACTGAATCAGTACACCAAAGGGGTGTTATTCTGTACATATTTGGGTAGTTTGAAGTCCATTGAAATCAATGGGATTTCAGCAGCCTAGAGTGTATTTGTGCCAGCCCTTTTTCAATTACACTGTTATTGTTCTATGTATGTCTCTTTTCTTTTCCACATCATTTTCAAATCTACACTGTGCGTTTCTGGTTTCATCACTCCCAAAACTGCATGTGTGGGTTTAGTATAAAGCCTGCCAGATTTGTCCCTTGGGGGCAGTGGGGCAAATTTAAACCCATACATACACAAACAGACAGGAAGCTCTCATTAGCAGGGACCAGGGGTGGGACAATGATCACAGCAGAGCTACCGAGTGAGATTTCATGGACGACAATCGTGCAGAATGCTAATTGTATCCCTTTAAAACGAAGCTGTTGATTTTTGCACAAAGGGACCCAGGAAATGGAATGCAATCAGAGACCGTATTTGGAATGCGGCACTTTCTTTCATGAAAGCCGGCAGCAGATCATGTGAAATACTGTTGGGGCGTACATGCCCAAGCTGTGCGCAAAGACTCCAGAGGTTTGGGCGGCATCTGGAGATTACCGTGCAGAGACTGCGACTTCAAGTTGCCTCCCGGGGAGCTTTGTGGGGATTTGAACAGATCTTCAATGCCCCCCCCCCTTAACCCTCTAACCACAGGACGGCTGGATTGGCTTTCCCCAGAACAATTAGTTCGGTGTGCACAGAGAGCTGTAACAAGGCAGTGCCCACTGTTCAAGAAATGCTGTCACAAAGGTTTGGGAATTAAACCTAAGCATCTTTCCTTGCCTTTGATCCTGGTTCCAGTTTGAGCACACATTTATTTATTTATTTATTTGCTTGCTTCATTGATAGCCCTTCGTTTTCCCCAGTCGGGACTCAAAGGGCGATTCTGCATCTGGCATTCGCTCCACATTTCAGGGAAAGATGCCGCTCCAAACCACCTTCAAATACCCCGGGGCAATGCCGTACTGACTGCGAAGTCACCCCTGAATGGCCATAAATCTATGCAGAAGGTACCATGAAACCCAATGATCAAAGAAAGCAAAGTCAAGGATACCATAAAACCCGATAATCAAAGAAAGTGAAAGCAGCATGCGACGCAGAGGGGAATTCCTGCTCCTAGGTGGGTTTGGTAAAACAACAGAGAGAAAAGCCAATGCAGAACCACCCAAAGTGACTTACATCGCTCTCCTGTCTTCCATTCCATTCTGTGAGACAGGCTAGGTCGAGAGCATGTGACTCTCAAAGGTGTTTCCATTATTAAGGTACTTGATTGTAATGTAAGGGGGAAATCGCATTCGCTTGGCAAATGTGGATCCCCAAAGAGGGCATCTGATGAGATAATGCAAGAGCAGGAGGCCTTGGTAGGGCTGGATCCATGGCAGAAGGAGGGGTGTAGCAAAACGTGATCCTCTGGTGGGAGGAAGCCAAGGCAGGGACCTGACAAGGTAGGAGAAACCCAAAGAAAGGAACTCAAATGAGAAGCTATTCTATTTACGTTTGCAATCACTATTGTTGAGATATCGTGGAGACTCTTTAATGCTAAGACAATCTGACAAGGGGGAGATTTCATCTTTCCTGCACTTACCCATTCTCTCTTAGAAACATCCCCTATGTCCATCCCCCCCATGGGGAGGGGCTGTGTCTCACGGGCAGAGCATCTGCTTGCATGCAGAAGGTCCCAGGTTCAATCCCCAGCATCTCCAGTTAAAGGGACCAGGCAGTAGGTGTTGTGAAAGACCTCAGCCTGAGACCCTGGAGAGCTGCCGCCGGTCTGAGTAGACACTACTGACTTGGATGGACCAAGGGTCTGATTCAATATAAGGCAGCTTCTTATGTGTTCACGTGATCTTACTCCTTATCTCTGAGAATGAAATGGAGAAAGAAATGGCCTGGAAACCAAGAAGGGACGATTTGCACAGATGAATCGAGAGTTGCCAGCTTCCAAGTGAGGCCGGGAGTCCTCCTGGAATGATAACTGATCTCCAGACTACAGAGATACCGTATTTTTCGCTCCATAAGACGCACCTGATCATAAGACGCACCTTGTTTTTAGAGGAGAAAAACAGGAAAAAATGAAACAGAAAGAAAGAAAGAGAGAGAGAGATAAAGGAAGGAAGGAGGAGGAGAAAGAGAGAGAAAGAGAAAGGAAGAAAGAAAGGTGGGGACAGAGAGAGAGACAGAAAGACAGACAGACAGACAGAAAAAAGGAAAGGAAGGAAGGAAGGAAGGAAGATAGCGAAAGGAAAGAAGAGAGACGTGGGCATGCCATACAAAGCCAGGCCTTTCTGTGCAAAGTAGCCACGGAGCTTAATCTGTGGGCGGGGCTTTCTGCTGCTGGCTGTCTTAAAGGGGAAAAGCACTTAAAGGGAAAGAGTACTTAGCCTGGTGGGGTTTTTCCTGCCGTTTCCCTTTTAAGTCTTAACAGCTCAGGCCCAGCAGGGAGGGGCGGGGAAGGCTGGGATGCCAGCCTGAATGGCATTCCCCTGCATTCCTGCTGAAAAAAGAGCCCTGTTACAGGTAAGAAAAGCTCCATATTCGCTCCATAAGATGCACACACTCCCCCCCCCCCCACTTTTTTGGGGAGGAAAAGTGTGTCTTATGGAGCGAAAAATATGGTAGTTCTCCTGGAAAAAATGGGAGCTTCAGTGGGCAGACTGTATGGCATCACACCTCCTCTGTGTTCCTTCCCCACCCAAACTCCTGGCAGGGTCTCCAGCTCTGAGTTGGGAAATACCTGGAGATTTGGGGGTAGAGCCTGGGGAGGGCAGGATTTAGTGAGGGGAGGGGACCTTGGTAGGGTACAATGCCACAGACTTCAACCTCTGAAGGGTAAAGGCTGCTCTTGTCCCAAATCTGGAAACTGCAGCTAGTGCAAAATGCAGTGGCCAGGTTGCTGATAGCGGGAGCACATCCAGCCTGTACTGAAAGCATTGCTCTGGTTGCTGATAGCATACTGGATTCGCTTCAAGCTGCTGGTTTTGACCTTTAAAGTCCTTTATGGTCAGGGTCTGGCATACTTAAAGGACTGCCTTTCCCCACATGTTCCCCAGAGAGCACTGTGTTCGGGGTCTCAAAATTGATTGGCCCTCCCGGGCCCCAAGGACACCAGGCTGGTTATAACAAGGGCCAGGGGTTCTCAGTGGTGGCTCCATACTGGTGGAATGAGCTGCCAGAAGAGATCAGGGCCCTGCGGGACCTTTTACAGTTCCACCGGGCCTGCAAGATGGAGCTCTTCCACCAGGCCTTTGATTGAGGAGCCGCACTAAACATCTGGGAATGTGCCCTGGTTTTACCACCTACACCCTGTACCCACCCCATAAACAAGCTGAACAAACTGAGCGGGTGTGAGAATACCATCATGACTGTACTGGCACCTTAAATTGCACTGCCAACTTGAAATCTTTGTTCTTGCACTTTATTACATCATGTTCCAGCACTTTAGGATGAGTATTAATGAATGTTGTTTTATGTTGTTTTATGACTGGTTTTAATTGTATTTATATATGGAGTTTTATGTAAGCCGCCCTGAGCCTGCCATGACTAACTAACTAACTAACTAACTAAATAAATAAATAAATAAATAAAGTAGCCAGTTTTTCTAGGGGAACTGATCTGTGCAGTCTGGAGACAGCTCTGTAATCTGAAGGAATTTTCCAAGATGGAGGTGGCAGACTTAAACTGAATCCCCTGGTGGACAATGTTCCCTCTAAGCTGTGGAGTCTTGTGAGCAAAAATTCTACTTTGTGAGCTACTGGCATTAAAGCTGTGAGCGAGCAATTTGGCTATTGCACATATTAGTTTCCACTGGAGCCATCCTCCCTAAGACAAAAATGTGTGAGCTGGAGGCTAAAAAACTGTGAGCTAGCTCACACTAACTCGGCTTAGAGGGAACACTGCGTGGTGGATGAAAGACTAAGCACCTCTTTCGGTCGGCCCGCTGAATCTCCCCTACAGAATGGGAATATCACATCGTTTCACAGAATCAGTAGCTATGCCTTCAACCGAAGGCCTGAAAACTGAGCTCTAATAAATTATCTGTTTTAAGATCCACAAAGCCGACACCTTGCAAGTCTGCAGGAAAATGTACTTCTAATTATTCCTTCACAGAGAACAACTTCATTGTGTCTGGCATCGTTGGCTTTTGAAACAGTGCAAACCAGTTATGCCAAAATTCAACAAAGAGTTCCTGTACTGCAAACTGAAGAAGTTTTTTTTTCTTTTTAAAGTACAACAGCCGATTACACCTGGTTTGGGCTTCGAAATTAATAACGCTGATCTTCAAGAAATGAAAATAAATATAAGCTCATGTTGGTGGAACTGTCTCACTTCCGCACCATTAAAGGCACAAATCATCTGAAACTCCTCCTGTACACGTTCCATGGAAATAAATAGGGTTCGAGTTCCCGATCCATTTCATCTTATGCCTTGACTGTATTTTGCAAGAATTCAGTCCTGCGGTCCTTTGATGTGTGGGCAAATAAATCAGAGCCAGACAAAGTAACTGCAGGGTCAAGGACCTGTGTAACCCTGGAGATCTAGAAGCCTTTGGTCAGAGGTGCACAAGGTTCACACAAAGCTGTTTTATACTGAGTCAGGAGCTTCAAAGTGGACTGTTACAAACATGCAGATGACACCCAGGTTTACCGCTCCTCATCCTAGCTTCCAGCAGCAGCTGTGAAGGTCATGGACCATTGTCTTGAGACTGTAGACAAGTGGCTAAGGACAAATAAACTGAAGCTTAATCTGAACAGGACAGAGGGGATGCTGGTCAGAATGCTTAGCTCAGTCTACTAGCTATAGGCGGGTTGAAGAGTTTGCAGGCACAGCTCATTAGGTAAGCAAGCTGGAGCTGTTGCTAGAAGTGCTTTCATAGAGGTAGCATCAGGAGAAGGCCTCGGCTACTATGCTTGATGTCCTCAACCAGTTCTTATGAAGGGAAAATAATTGGAAAATGTTTCATAGATTTGGCGCTCAACTGGTGGGAAGGTTGGGGGGGGGGGTGGAGTGTTGTGGGAGAAGGGTTTTTTTAATGCAGCCTTAGGTACTTACTGGAAGTTCTCAATGGAAGTGACAAAGGGTAGCTCTAGGAATCACCAGAAACTCTATGGTAAAACCATATTCTCCCGCTAAAACTCCAAGTGGCAGCAGGCAACAGGAGCAGAGGGCAGGGGATACCCCACCTCCACTGAGGGGGGTGGGGTTGGCAGCCCTAAGGACAACAATCCTCTTAAAGAAGAACAAGAAGATTTGTTTTTCTTCCCACCTTTCTCTACCCTAAGGAGTCTCAAAGTGGCTTACAATCACCTTTCCCTTCCTCTCCCCACAACAGGCACCTTGTGATGTAGGTGTGGCTGAGAGAGTTCTGAGAGAACCATGACTGGCCCAAGGTCATCCAGTAGGCTTCATGTGTCTCAAAACGCCTTCCCTTCCTGTCCCCACAACAGGCACCCTGTGAGGTAGGTGTGGCTGAGAGAGTTCTGAGAGAACCATGACTGGCCCAAGGTCATCTAGTAGGCCTCATGTGTCTCAAAACGCCTTCCCTTCCTCTCCCCACAACAGGTACCTTGTGATGTAGGTGTGGCTGAGAGAGTTCTGAGAGAACTATGACTGGCCCAAGGTCATCTAGTAGGCCTCATGTGTCTCAAAACGCCTTCCCTTCCTCTCCCCACAACAGGTACCTTGTGATGTAGGTGTGGCTGAGAGAGTTCTGAAAGAACTGTGACTGGCCCAAGGTCATCTAGTAGGCCTCATGTGTCTCAAAACGCCTTCCCTTCCTGTCCCCACAATAGGCACCTTGTGAGGTAGGTAAGACTGAGAGTAGGGCTGCCAAGTCAGCCCGGGGGGCAGGGGATCCCCCGCTACAGGGGTTCCCGATCTGCTGGCCAGCACTTGGCTGGCGGGGGGAGCCCCACCCCCCTTCCTCAATGTAATGACGTCACCCAGAGGTGACATCATCACATCGGGGGCGTTGCCAGGGCAACGCTCTGGCAATCGCCCCAAAACTCTATGATACCATAGAGTTTTGGGGCGATTGCCAGAGCGTCGCCCTGCCAATGCCCCCAACGTGATGACGTCACTTCCAGGCGACGTTGCTGGGTGCTCGCGCTTTGCGCGCACGCCCAGGAAACTCCCGGACAATGGAGGACTCCCCCCCACCAGTAAGTAAGGGACGCTTGGCAACCCTAACTGAGAGTGTTCTGAGGGAACTGTGACTGGCCCAGTATCACCCAGGTGGCTGCACATGGAGGAGTGGGGAATCAAACCCGATTCTCTGGATTAGAGTCCAGCGCTCTTAACCACTACAACACACTGGCTCTCATAAACACTGGCTCTCTTAAACATTCCCGTGGTCACTGAAGTTGTGTGAGAGCCGTTCAGTGCCAGACCCTGGCCAAAATGGCTGTTAAGTTTTTTTAACCAGTAACTCCTTCACAAAGTGGCTCTTAGGCTTCAGTATGCTATTTTCTCTAGGAAAGCCCATCCGAAATAGAGTAAAAAAGAATCTGTTATGGCTCAGTTTCACACAGGCATCAAATCTCTTATCAGTGTTCCTAACACAGAGAGCGTGTATGAGCCCACCAAGCTGAAGAGATCTCTGTGACCTCGCCTTGCTTTCAATATCAAGCTTTCACCAGTCCGGATGTTGCATCTGAAACTGAAGAAGCGACTATTTCATGCGGTAGGGATGGGGGAGGTGGGTTTTTTTTTTAAGAGCTGTAGAGAAAAAAAAAACACATACACATTTCCCTGTAGAGCAGGGGACACAGGAGGAAAGAGACTGTCTCGCCTCTTGCAAAAGGGTTTGCCAAAGAAACCGCATTGAAACGAAGCCAATATTTAGCAGACGCTAAGTCATGGTGTTTAAAAATACAAACCTCTCGATAATGAAGGGGGAACGTGGAAATCTGTCTTCCTGGAGTTTCTAGCGGGATGACATTGTCAGCTCTTCTCTTGGCTATCGATTCCCTCCCCCCCCCCCCGCCTAAGCACAGTTATTTCCAGACTCCCTTCTCTCCTGCCCCCCAGGCCCCCCCCCCCCACAACCTGGCACCCTTGTTTCCCCAGTATCTCGAAGCAAAGAAATTAGATAAAAACTATTGATTCGCCAAGCATCCAGGGGAGGGAATGTGTCTGTAACCTTCCTTTGTGTTGTGGCTCTGCAGCTGAAGCAGCGGTAATAGGATTCTCAGCAAGTAAAACCCGGGATGAGGTCACACTGCCGAGACGGGGCCCAGAAAATGCTGCAGTCAGCGAGATGCCTTGGTTTCCTGACACTTTTTGTGATACTCTTTGTCAAATTCTGATTTGAAGGTTATTTCTCTGGAGGCTAAAGTTGCATTCTCTCTGTGTGTGTGCGTGGAATTTTTTTGTCTCCCCCGAAAGAATTTCTGCCTTTAGATAAATAAACAAATTGGTTCCCCCCCCCCCCCCCCCCCCTCCACCACCCTTAATGCTCCTGACTTAAGGAAACCGGGTTCATTCATAGGAACACAATTATTTGTTTCAATAATTCAGGCCTCTTTTTTCTTCTTCTTCTTCTTTTTGGCTTTTAAGCCTCCCTCCCTCCCTTCCCCTCCTCCCCCAGTTCTTTCCATGGCTAGGGCCTATGTTATAATCCTGCTCTGTTCAAAATAAGTTTAATGAGCAGTTTGAAGAGAAATCAGAGCTCGTTTTTGGGGGGGAGGTTGAAAAGTAAGTAGTGCAGGAGGCTTTTATTGAAACAATTGCTCAAATGGGGAAAGAAATGAGGGCTCTTGCTTGTTGCGGTGCAGCATAATCGAGCCACCAATATTCCACACCGTACAAAGAGCCGGCGCCAGAGTGCACAATGAATACGGCACAATGCACGGCCCCCTCTGCACCAAATTGCTTTAGTGGATATTTGTCACAAAACTTACCTTGAGGCTGGAAATGTTTGTGTTATTAAAGCTGTGGCAGAGAGGGGGAGGCTGAATCCCCGGGGTTCGGCAGTGGGCCTCGTTCAAAGGAATGCACAAAGCGGCCCCCACAAGGAGAACAAATCTATCTTGGTTGACATTTGGAACATTTTTCTCTCCTCCCCCCCCACCCCACTTCTCCCATGGAGCTCAGGGAAGGGCACCTTTCTCCCATAGCTCCCAACTGGGAATCAGAACACACGAAACTGCCTGCTACGGAATCAGACACACTGGTCTATCAAGGTAGGCACTGTCTGCTCCGACTGGCGACGGGGTTTTTCAGGGGGCTCTAAGCAGATGCCTTTCCCGTCACCTGAAACCTGATCCTTGTAACTGAGGATGACGGGGATTGAACTTGGGACCTTTTGCATGCTGAGTAGGTACTCTGCCGCTAAGCCATGGCCCCCTCCCATATTGGGGAGGGCATGGCTTAGTGTGGTAGGACATCTGCTTGGCATGCAGAAAATCCCAGGCACAATCCTTGGCAGCTCTGCCACCTTCAGTCTAGGGAGATGGCAGGATAGTTATGTTTCATATCTGAAAGATCCCAGGAACTTCAGCATCGCCTTTCTAGTCTCCTAACCCGCCCCCCCCCCCCAAGATTGGGAAAGGAAGCAGGCATACTTGCCTGGCTGCCCTCGGTCTCCCCAGCTAGCCCGCCAAGGCTGGTTAAATGCCTTTCGCTCCCTCCCCCAGATCGGGGAGGGAAAGAAAGACATTTTCAATGTGCCTTTGTTCCCTGCCTGCCCTTCTCCAGCTGCAACATGTCAGCTAGAGAAGGGAAAACAGAGAGAGGCTTTTCCTTGTCAATTTCACTCTCAGCTGACTGGTGGGGAGTAAAATTGATAAGGAAATCCAGAAGCAGGGGCGTTGGGTTTTGCAATCCGGGGGGGGGGGGGGGGCAGGAGCTCGTGCGCACGTGAAGCACGCGCACGCCTCGAAACAATGCTGCTGCCACCTCTCTCCCCCCCCGCCGCCACTCTTCCCTCCTTTCCTTTCCCTCCTGGGGCTCCGGGTGAATGCCCAACGTGATAGCCGGGTGATGCTATCATGTTGGGCATTTGCTCAGAGCCCCATGAGGGAGAGGGAAGGAGGGAGGGAGGGAGGAGTAGGTACAGGGGAGCCGGGGGGGAAGAAAGAGGCTCTGGCGGTGGTGGCCCGCCGGCAGGCCTAGGAAGGGCCTGGGGAGGCAGGGGGAGAGGCGGCAGCAGGCTCTCTGTTTTGCTGGGGGGGCTCAGTCCCCCCGGGAAATTTTGGGGGTGGCCCAAGCCCTTGAGCCCCCCCCCCGTAGTTTACTCCTATGTCCAGAAGGGCTCCCTGGAGGGAAAGACTGCATTTTAACATGCCACCTTTCCCTCTTGCGTGTTACATGGAGAGGGCAGTGTGCTGTGTAGCCACTCATGCCAGAGGGTTTGGTTGTAGGCGTGGCCAACTCAGGAGCCAGTCGGAACTCCGTTCCTGGGCGTTCCTGCCCCAAAATAGCCCTTGTAATGTATCTTCGTTCAAAATGCTCAGTTAGCAGGTGATGTGAAAGACCTAAGAGTGTGAAGAGCCATTGCCAGTCAGAGCAGACAGTAGTGACAAAGAAGAAGAGGAGGAGGAGATTGGATTTATACCCCGGTCTTCACTACCCAAAGGAGTCTCAGAGCAGCTTACAATCACGTGGAGTAGTGCGCTACTAATCCAAGAAGCAATTCTATGTTTAGAAGGGGACAACATTGATCTGATCCACTCTGAGTTAGATGCTGGCATGGATGCACATTCAGGTGATGGAACTTTTGGTACCCGCTTGTCTGCTTTATATGGATACTTTTCAGCTTGTGGAGCCTGAGGATGTTGACAGGATCCTTGGAGAGCGATTTAATGTCTACATGAAGCCATCGGGAGAGGTCATCAGGAGGTTTGGGCTGCAGTGTCACCAGTATGCAGATGATACCTAGCCTGGGCGTGCTGAGTATATCTGAGTAAGATCATTAAGTTGGAAATGAACAACATAGGGGATGCACTCATGTGGTACTGCCACTGTTATGACATTAGAACAACACCGCTAGCCCCTTAATTGTTAATACTGCATTGTTTTAATGAATTGTTTTAATGTTTACGGTGATTTTGATTGTTTTAATACATATTTTATTCGGTGTAAGCCACCCTGAGCCTGCTTTGGGGGGGTAGGGCAAGATATAAATTAGAAATAAATAAATAAATAAATATCTCCTTTCCCTTCCCCTCCCCACAACAGACAGACCAAAAGTCTGACTGGGTATGAGGCCGCTTCATGTGCTCCTTTTATCCTTATAGCCCTTCAGGGCTGGATCGATCAGTCCAAAGGGATAAGCTCTGTGGTCAAAGTTCCAAGCTCTAGCTCCCAGTCTCCATTTTCCAGCCCCCGCCCTGCCGGCCCCTAGGCCTGAGGACTTGTGGCGGCTGTTTCTCCACTAGCAGCTGTTACCACAGCAACTTTCATACTGATGCTGTGGGAATGGTAAAAGACATACCCGATGGGTCAACTCTCCTTGTTGGTGGTTTTGGGCTCTGTGAAATTCCTGAGAACCTTACCAGAGCTTCATTGAAGTCCAGTGTAAAATTGGGATGCCAGCCCCTAGCTGGGACCTAGGGATCACCCGGAATTACAGCTCAGCTCCAGCCCTGAAGGGTGGATTTTATTACATATTGTACCCTACTGAGGTCCCCATCCCCTCCAGGTTCCATCCCCAAATCGCCAGGAGTTTTCCAGCCTGGATCTGGCAACCCTACCCCCCCCCCCCAAATCTTCCACCAGTGGACAGGGGGAAGGAGAGATTGGATTTATACCCCACCCTTTACTACTTGAAGGAATCTCAGAGCAGTTTACAATCTCCTTTCCCTTCCCCTCCCCACAACAGACACTCTGTGAGGTAGGTGGGGCTGAGAGCGCTCTTTCAAGAACTGCCCCAGAGAGAACAGCTCGCAGAAAACTTGTAACTGACACGTCACACCAGCAGCTGCCTGTTGAGGAGTGGGGAATCAAACCCAGTTCTCCCAGATCAGAGTCCATGCTCCTAACCACTACACCAAACTGGCTCTCACCTCACGATCCTAGTACAAAAGAGATAGCCGCTGTCAGTAAAAATGCTGGGGTAGACAATTTTGGGCTTGGACTTTTACTTCAAACCAAGCAAATCAAGCTCATGGTATTGTTCTATGTTGTGTAAGCCTGAGCAACATTAGTGTGGACTTTTCTGGTGATTTATGAGAACAGTGAATGGACTATGCTGCTAGTTATGTGGGCTAAAATAGTGCACACAGTGACCAGTGGGAAGATGGTGGCGAGTGCCTCCAATGAAGGTTTGTTTTTTTTAAACTCTGTTTATTAGGTTTTATATTGTACATTACAGGTAAAAGCATCAAGCAAGGTACATATCATCAAAACCTCATTTCCGTGGCTGTTAATCCTTACTTTGTCTGTAGCTAAAGGGGATGTTGGTTAAACACAACTAATTTACTGAGGTCATTAACCTTATTTGCCTAACTGATCTTGAATTTAAACAGATTAACTTACGTAGAAAACTTTACTGCGAAAGAGTACCATTTATCAGGCAGGTTTTTGAGTTCCCTCTCTCCTGCTACTGGGTCGAAGTATACTAAACATTTTTCTTCTGTAAAATAATCCCAAACCTTGTTCCACCATTGATATATGGAGGGTGTTTTTCCCCCCCCCCCAATTTCTGGCTATTGTCGATTTTGTGGCTGCTATAAGTATTGTAATTAAGTCTTTGGTCATGTTGGAAATTGGTTCATCCTGCCATAGATGTAGGAGTATCGTTTTGGGATCTTCTGGGATCTCTAGTCCTGTTATTATCTTAATTTGTGACAAGATTTCTTTCCAAAAGTTTGACACTGCTGCGCAGGTCCACCAATTATGTAGATAGGTAGCCTTGTGACCACATCTTTTCCAGCATTGTGGAGAGTTTTTGGTGTTGAAGTAGGATAGCTTTATCGGAGTGACATACCAGCGAAGTAGAGTTTTGGTGAGGACTTCTTGAATGGCAAGTGATTTGGTGCGTTTGAACTGAGTCTTCCATATCTCTTGCCATTGCTCTTCTGAAAGTGTCATATTTAGGTCTTGGTGCCAGGCTTGCTGGTAGTGCTGTAAGGGAGCCATGTTGATATCTACCAGTATGCGGTATATGGAGGCTATAAGGCCTTTTTTTGGTGTTGCGTTGTATAGCAGCTGCTCAAAAGGTTTGAGAGGCCATATGAAGTTCCTTTTGATTGTTGTTCAGGTCAAGAGGCTTTGAGTTTGCAGGTATTCGAACCATTTTAACTTGACTTTGAATTTGTTTTCCAGCTCTGCTTTTGTCGCCATTTGGCCTGCTACTATGATGTCGATCACTCTATTTATCCCAGCCTTCTTCCAGACACTAAATGAGGTGGGTTCCTTAGCAGGTAGGAACCAGTCTTGTGACGTAAAAACTTGTAACAAGGAGTCAGCTGAAGTTAACTTGGATTTGTTTTGAAGCCACATCTTAATCGTTGTCTTGAGGTATGGGTTCTTTAGTAGGCTAATTTGTTTTTTATTGTATTTCTTCCACAGAGCTTCTTTAAATGATTGATCTGACAAAGAGTTCGCTTCCATATAGCACCAGGCAGGTAGGCTGGTTGCTTGGTGGTGTTGTCTGACCAGGGGGGCCATTAAGGTTGCCTGCCTATATAGTTGCAGATCTGGGATGGCTAGACCCCCCAGTTTGGGGTTTTGGTGTATCATTTGAAAGTTTATCCTGTGACTCTTGTTGTGCCATAGAAATGTGTTTAGCATTTTCTGCCACCTTTTGACAAGTTGTGTAGGGATTTCGATCGGGAGGGCTCTAAAGCAATATAAAAATTTTGGAAAAATAAAAGCCTTTAGTATGGCAACTCTGTCAGCCAAGGTGAGGAGCTTATACTTCCATGATTTGAACTGGGCCTGTATTTCTTTGGCTATCCCTTCCAGCCCTCTCCTCCGCGACTGCAGGAATGGTAAACAAAACACTTTTCTGGCAGTTTTTAGCTAAAATCCAACTCTTTTAAAACAGAAAAAAAGTCTCAGTATATTTTCTACTGATCCTCTGCTTATCTCTCTGTTTTCCTTGCTCTCAAAGACACGGTGCCGATAAGCAAAAAGTTTTTTCGTTACCTTTAGATGTTTTTCAGGTAAGGGTGAAGCTTCATAAATTAGAGTTTGTCTTCTTTTAGTCAAGAAATTGGGGGAGTGGAGGTTTTATGCTGAATAAATCAGCCCGGTTCAGCTCTCTAGAGTTGCTTGCAGAACCCGCACTGGGGGAGGAGATCAAAGTGTCAACAAATCTCCTCCAAGATTTATTGCTCACCGATCTCAACTCTCTCTTGGGTCTTGTTGCTTGCTGGACACTCCACTGCCTGGGGAGGGTTGCATCGGGTGCTAAAAGCCCCTGAGTTGTCAGAAAGAACCGCCGTCCACCCTGAGCATTTACAGGGTGCGTCAAATCTCCATTTTCCCCGACCGGAAGTCCAGGTAGATCTAAATATTGACCACTCCCATAGGACCTTCTTAGTGGCCAGGGACAGAGAATGGACCATCTATAGGTGTTCCTGGGAAGGCCCATTACCTTGCCAATCTCCCAGGAACACCCCTCAATAAATACTGCTCCCCAAGAGTCACAGGTCAGAATAGTTCTCCCTCCCCATTCCTGCTTGTTCTTCCTCCCTCCCTCATGGATCCTTGGGTGCACCACTTGGATCTGCCACGTGGCTTCTGCTGGTCCAGGACCACAATCCTTTGTCCGAAGATACTTTCCCCACTTTTTCCAGAGGGACTCCGCTAGATTCCTATATAGGCAAATATCACCCCCGACAGACACCATCAATTCTCCTGCTCATGCAAATGTCTCTGTAACTCTACCTAATTTCTTAGATCTGTGTAAATGTGTGTATGATTGTGTAATATTGCTTATGAATCTCTTATCATTTTTATAGTAAACACCTTATCTTTATAACTCTTAACTTGTGTCTTGTGTCAGTTCCTGGAAAGTCTCGGTGAAGCGCAGCCTCTGGTAGACACAGGTGGAGACCCACCACGCCTGCTGCATATTGTTAAGAGCTAATATTCCCCCAAATATTAATAAGTAAAAGAGCAGTCAGGCTAACAGTTGGAGAGAATGCAGAGTTTGAGTGGCAGTATTTAAAGTATTGTTATTCTCTTCAGTTCTCCGTATTAGAACTTGGGTGCCAACGAGGAACTGGAAGAATAAATTTCACCCTAACCCAAATGCCCCCTACAGGACAATATAAATTTGGGGGTCTCGAGGAGCCCAATTTCTCCTTTTATTGTGCTCCCTCCTGCTTCAATTCTTAGCATTTCACTCCTCAGTCCAGGCTGGGGGCAGAATGAGGAGGTGCACAAACCCCTTCCCTTCCTGCTCTGTCTGAAGCCTTGGCAGATGGAGACCGCAAGGACTGGAGTATTCACATTCATATTTGTATAACAATATAAACCCTAAAGCCACACACTTTTTAAAAATTAGATTATAAGGGAATGCACATCTCTGTTAACACAGGCTGCATAATTCTTTGCATCTCAAACTCAGAAGTCTCTCTGTCTGGAAGAACTATAGAGTTAGATTATATCATAGGAGCGGAGAAGGGGAAACACGGAAGGATTGTCCCTACTGCAAGAAAGTCGCAAGAAACCAACAAAGGTGTGTTGTCAGTTGTTTGTTGAGAGACTGCAAGGCAATTGCATGCAGAGTTATGTCCTCCTAAATCCCCTCAGCGTAACTTTCCTCTCTCGGTGGTTGTTGTGAGAAGAATGGTGTGACAAACCAGTTTGGATCCTCACTAGGAAGAAAAGTGGAGAACAAACAAATAAATAGATAATAAATAAGTAAATCAATAAAATAAGCTTCCCTAAGGACAGGATCTACAAAATAATCTATACAATAATATATTGAATAATCAGTGAAATTGTCACATTGTGCAAAACATTCCTAATAAGAAACCATACTAAAACGTGTAAACTACCACAAAAACAACCCAAGTCCATTATCTAAGAGTCAGTGTGATATAGCGGTTAAAGTGCTGGACTAGGATCTGGGAGACCCAGGTTTGAATCCCCACTCGTGCCATGGAAGCTCACTGGGTGACCTTGGGCCAGTCACGCACACTCAGCCTAAGCCACCTCACAGGGTTGTTGTGAGGATAAAATGGAGGAGAGGAGGAGGATGTAAACTGGGGTCCCCACTGGAGTGAAAAGTGGGGTAGAAATAAAATAAATATAAAAATATTTCAGAAGACAACACCACCCAGCTGCAACAATTGTAATGACAAATGACACAAAAAAGGGAATTATGCAACCCTAAATATAGGTACACTCTTCTAAGACCACTGGCCACAAGGGACTTAAAAGGGTGCAACTCTATTTGGGATTATACTGTAAAATACCTTCTGTATAATATGCCACATACTTTAATCAACTTTAATAGGCAAGAATTATTGATAAGAGTGGCCACTGTTAGGCTATGTAAGATGAATTAATCGTTATATGGAATATGTCCAGAATTTAGCCTGCATTCAGGATCCTCCTTCAGTAGCTTGTGTTTGTGCAGTCCATTACTGAGAACCGCATAAGGACCTTGTGTAGTAAATTCCTAATGTCCCCAATCATCACTCACGTTACAGCTTTATCTGCATGCAAGTTTGTGCCTCATTGAAGAGGTACTGGGGGCTGGCATACCCCCAGAAGAGCATTACGCTTGAAAGATCAGAACATATTGGTGGTCCCCGGCCTGAGAGACGTCTGGCTGTCCTCAACCAGAGCCAGGGCCTTCTTGGTTTTGGCTCCAACCTGGTGGAACTCTCTGCTGAATAACATCTGCACCCTGTGGGACATTATACAGTTCCACAGGGCATGCAAGGCAGAGATGTTCCACCAGGCGTTTGGTTGAGGACAGCGATGGTTCCGTCTTGGCAGTCCAATTTCCCATTCCTCCCTGCACCCGTTCTCCATGAGATAATGGCGTTGTTAGGATTTTAGTGCCATCTCTAGTTAACATAGACAAGCAATAAAACAGACTATTTATAAAGTACTGAGTCCAGAGATGTGTTGCAGTGAAATCAGCTCATAAGTTTATTGATGGTACAATTCCAGGCTACTGAACGGGGCTCAGAGGTCTGCTTAAATATATGTCTAAACCGCACCCCCTTGCCCAAACTCCCTGATAGGATTACTCGCTGATAAGATTATGCCCAAACTCCCTGATAGGATTAGTCAAGAGTTACCTTCAACTATCTGTCCCCTGGTGGAACCTGGGTGGCCGCTTGGTCTCATTTCCAATCCGGCCGGGCTATTGTCTCCCGAAGCAAAGCTCCAGTAGCCAACCTGGCCACGTGTGTTTCTCTGACCGTGTGAGTGGTTGCCATTAGGACATAACACTATTATGGTTTTTACTGTCTTTTGTAAATTTTAATTTGTTGTATTGATATTTTATACAATTGTGTTGTAGACCGCCCTGAGCCTGGTTTCCCTGGGGAGGGCGGTTGATAAATTTAATAAATGAATGACCTTTCTATTATCTCCCTCAATTATATTCTGTCCTATTATTCAACTGAGCTATTACCCTGTTCTAGGGTTGCCAACCTCCAGGTGGTGGGTTCAAGCCACAAATGGACCACAATGACTAACCAAGAAGAAGAAGAAGAGATTGGATTTATACCCCGCCGTTCACTTGGAGTCTCAGAGCAGCTTACAAACTCCTTTCCCTTCCCCTCCCCACAACAGACACCCTGTGAGGTAGGTGGGGCTGAGAGAGCTCTCTCGAAAACAGCCCTTGAGAGAACAGCTGGTCCAGAGCTATGGTTTGCCCAAGGTCCACTACAGCAAACTGGCTCTCAAAGGTTGTACTCCACCAGTGATCACTGTGCAAAAATGATTCTAGTCCAATTATAGTCCATGAATTTACTTCTTTTTTTGTTTCTTTATTTTACGTCATGCAGTTCTGCTGCTGCTCCCAAATAATTGCCATGCAGCTACAGATTTTCCAGGTAAACAATCTGTTTCCCTTCTTGCTTCGTCAGGTCACTTTGTAGTTGGAGCCAATGCTCTACATCTCCTGCTCAGAATTAATCTTGTATTTTCTCGGCATCTGCTGGCTCTCATTTTGGCAGAGTGATCATTGGTGGGGTACAACCTCCAGGTGGTGGCTGGAGATTTCCTGGGATGACAACTGAGATCAGTTCCCCTTGAGAAAATGGCCACTTGGGAAGGTGGACTCTATGGCATGATACCCCATGAAAGTCCCTCTCGTCCCCAAACCCCTGCCATCCTCAGGCTCCACCTCCACAAACTCTAGATATTTCCCAATCCAGGGCTGTGCCAACCCTGCCCCACTCCTATTTCCAGTATTAGAAGCCACCCCACTCCTTTCTTTTTACACCAGAACTTTGAACTGAATTTGAAATTTTGCACATAGCTATCCTTCCAGACTTTTTAATCACTGAATCTCTCTCTTTCTCCCTCTCTTAGTTATAGAATGGTGCTTTTCCTCTTGCTGAATGTGTACATATCTACCAAGTCACCATGGAAACCTTGCTAATTTCTTCCTAATTTCTTTTTGAGGTGTAATTCTCTGATAATTACTATCAATTGTTATTTCTGAAGTGCCTCAGATCCATATAAGTCAGTGACAGCAACTTCCGTAACTAAGAAAGAAGTGGAAGAAAAATGCCTGCTTTGAAAATGTATGTGTCACTTTTTTGGGCCTGGATAGCTCTTAAAGGCAAGTGAAATAACCTTGTCACAGAAGTAATGGTCTCTGTAACTGCTCTGGTATACATGACCACATCAATGCTGGATCCAGTCTTCTGTGGTCTGACTCTATGTTGCTGTTACACGTTTTAGGGGTTGCCAACCTCAGACCTACTTCTGAGTAATAAAAAAATATCCTGAGCTACTAAAACACACACACACACACACACACACTCCCTGCTAATAAATTAAATTTGTTCCCCCCCACTGTTCAGCTGACAGTAAGATTTGTTCCAAATTCCTTCACACAGGAAGACGGGACAGTTTTTGCTTATTTTTGCTGATTTAAAACATTTCTGGCCTGCAAGAGAATACTCAGGCACAGGGAAGAGGAGGAGGAAATTGGATTTATACCCTGCCCTTCACTACCCGAAGGAGTTGAAGGGTGCGTTCGTACGGCTCTTTTGAGCCATGCCAGGCACAAGTGCCTGGTGGATTGAAAGTGCATGTCCAGATCACAACATCTGGGAATTGTGCCGCTTCTGTGAGTAGACCATCGATCCCCATCGGGGATCCGTACTTAAAAGATAGTAGTGAAAGTCCAGTCTAAAGCTGGCCGACAGGCCAATGCTGGACTTTCCACTATCAGGTCGTACCTCCAGTGCACAATCAGCCTGTAGGGATGGTCTCCAGACCATCCTGAATGGCCACCATTTTTAAAAACTCTTAGCGATGTGCACATAAACGCTTAAACATGCAAAGTCCCCAGAGCTCCGCTCAAGCAATCCGAACAATTTAATGTTTCTTACGGTCCCCTGAACTTTATTAACTTCATAAACTGAAAGGGTACCTAGAGGAAGGTACCATTTGCAGCGCTTTTATCATTTTAGTCTGTGCATGCATGGATAAACAAGTATATGGTGAGGCACATATGCGCAGACAGGATTTTTGTTAAAATAAAGCCGGCCGCATGGCTCCTTACGGTGGATGCCATCTAGACAATCCACCGCGGGAGTCATGTGCAGTAAAGCGCTTCATGGGCGATCTGTCTGGTCATGCAACACTGGATCAAAAAGATCTAGCTCAAATTACAGCCGGGCCAATGGTGGGATTAGCTGCCCATCTGAACACATCCTCATAGTGGTTTACAATCCCTTTCCCTTCCCCTCCCCACAACAGACATCCTGGCTGCAGTCACACGCACTAAATAACCCACTTTCAATTCCCTTTCCAACTGGATTTTGACAGTTCACACAGGTCCTTTCTGCATTTGCCTGCCACTCCAGATTTTCTCAGTGTCCAAGTTGAGGCAGTTTAAGTCCATGGCAAAACAGCATCCAAATAACTTGGGGCAACAGGAGGCTGAAACGGGGCTGAAGGGAGGTAATGTAATGCAGAACGGGGGGGAAACCCGGAATAAAAAGAAGGTTGAACTCCATTTTAGTACAGAATTGGGGGGGGGGGGGGGACTGGATTAAAAAGAAGGTTGAATTCAATGTTAGTGCAGAATTGCTTGGAGGAAACTGGGCTGACCACTGAAGGGAGAAGAAGAAGAAGAAGAAGAAGAAGAAGAAGAAGAAGAAGAAGAGATTGGATTTATACCCCGACCTTCACTCCCCAAGGGAGTCTCGGAGCGGTTTACAAACTCCTTTCCCTTCCCTTCCCCACAACAGACACCCTGTGAGGCAGGTGGGGCCGAGAGAGCTCTTTCCCAAGCTGTCCTTGAGAAAACAGCTGGTACAGAGCTATGGCTTGCCCAAGGTCATCCAGCCAGGTGCAAGTGGAGGAGTGGGGAATCAAACCCGGTTCTCCCAGATTAGAGTCCGTGCACTTAACCACTACACCAAACTGGTGGTAATGTAAGGCAGAATGTGGGAGAAAACCAGAATAATAATGCTGAACTCGATTTTAGTGCAGAATGGGGAAAAAACCTGGATTAACAAGAAGGTCTTGATAAACCAAGGATTTGATTCAGTATAAAGCAGCTTCATGTGTCCATCATAATATAGACATAAAATAATCTGGCATTAAAACAGTACCAGCTTTAGAGTTTGTTTGTTCTTCCATTTTACCTGTCTGAGGTCCCACCCCTCCTCAAACCTCACCCTCTCCAGGCTCCATCCCTCAAATCTCCAGGAATTCCCCACCTGCTTCCGGGTGATGTAGGCACATTGTGTTTATTTCCTGCTTCTTGCCTGTTTGTGGGCGGTGGTTCTCCCCTGGCAGCCAGCTGGCCTGCGCTGGGGGGGGGGGGGCAGTGTAAACTGGGGGATTCCCCCGTGCGTCGGGAGGATGTTGCAACCCTACCAACAGCTGTTTTCCGGGGTTTCGTTCTTTTACATCACCTACTTCCTGATCCTTTGAACTGGAGATGCAGGGGATTAAACCGGGGACCTTCCATATTCAAAGCAGATGCTCTGGCACTGAGCCACTACCCTAACCTTCAATCGTTCATTTAGTTTTATAGCTGTGTGTGTTTTAAATGCAGAATGAGGGAGTCGTCCCAAAGATGGAGGCTGTAGGAAGAACTGACCTTGCTTAATGGACAGAATGGATTTCTTTTGAGATGATTAGCCAGCATGGTATAGGAGTGGTTAAAGTGTTGGACTGGGATCTGGGAGACCCAGGCTCAAATCATTACCCTGCCGTGGAAGCTCGCTGGGTGACCTTGGGCCAATCACACACTCACAGCCTGAACTACCTCACAGGGTTGTTGTGAGGATAAAACAGAGGTGAGGAGAATGAGATAAGCCACTTTGGGTACCCATTGGGCAGGATATAAATATATAAGTAAAGTAAGTAAGTAAATTAGATGGACTATTAACCATCTGTTGACCTGCCCTTCTCGAATGTGTTTGGGCTTCTAATCCTTTTTTAAAAAATTAACTCACCAGTAGCCCTGACATCTATTGGGGAGGGGAAATGTGTAATCCCCAAGAAATTGCTTGGTTTAGTCTCTTAGAGACAGAGAATGGAGACTGGCGGTGCTGGGAGAATCTGTTTTAGGGTTGTCAGCCTCTAGGTGGTGGCTGGAGATCTTCTGGGATTACAACTGATCTCCAGGTGACAGAGATCAGTTCCCCCGGAGAAAATGGCCACTTTGGAAGACGGACTGTATGGATTTATACTTCACTGAAGTCCCTCCCCTCCCCTGCCCAAACTCCACCCTTCTCAGTCCCCAGCCCCAAAATCTCCAGGTATTTCCCAACCCAGAGCTGGCAACTCTAATCTGTTTCCTGGGGAGCTGTATAAAATTCTAGGCCCTTACTACCTTGTCTAATGTAACTGAGATTTTTGTATCCAAGGTGTTAATTGAAAAGAGGGTGAGAAAAGGCTTATGCCTGGTTTTATTATTGTAATCACATTGTTATTCCAGGGATATAATGATCAAGCTGAAGACGCAGGTAGCCTGAATTCTGAGTTGTCCTTTTTGTTCTGTTTTCTGTACAAGAAGAGCACCTTAGAAGAACCTGGCACTTGGACTAGAAGAGATGGACTTCGCTCACCAGCTTGTTTCAAGCAAGAGCCAGTTGTTTCCTTGAATTTGTAGAGACTATATTGCATGTTGGGAAGGAAAGCAGTATGGTATAGTCTGATCTTGTCAAATCTCAGAAGCAAAGCAGGGTCAGTACTTGGATAGAAGACCACCAAGGAAGATCTTGCAGAGGAAGGCGATGGCCAACCACCTCTGCATCTCACTTGCCTTGAAAGCCCCTTGCTGGGATCCTCATAAGTTTGGAAGCTAAGCAGGGTTGGTACTCAGATGGGAGACCACCAAGGAGGACCTTGCAGAGGAAGGCAATGGCCAACCACCTTTGCTTCTCCCTTGCCCTGAAAGCCCCTTCTTGGGGTTTGCCATAAGATGGCTGTGACGTCACAGTACTTTACACACACGCACACGCACACACTAGTTTCTAGTTGTCCTTACACCAATATGTTTAACCATATGCATCTTTGATGTATTGTTCTGTATTGAGGAGCGTTTTTGAGTTAAAGCATCTTGTTCAAATGAAATTTGTCTGGCCTGTTCCAGAGATAGCCCCACAAGGAAAAAAGTTATACTTGCATCTTCTGGCCAAGGCATTTTTTCTTTGCTCCCTCCCTTGTTTTCTCAGAATTAGATTTGTTTTTTTCCCAAGGAGAGAAGCATTCTCCCATTGACCCTCTCCCCCCCTCAAATACCTGCACAGCAGATCTGTTTGAGAAGGCCCCCGGAGTGGGCGAAAGGTAGACCCTCCTGAGAATCAACTCCTTAACTTCTTCCCTTCCTTTCCCTCCATCTGCAGCTCCCACATTCCAAAGCAATGACAGCTGTTTTGGAAACCACCCAAACAGCAGAATTCCATTTCCTGTAATGGCGGGAATGACTCTGCTATTGGAGCAGGATGTTATAAAGAGATGGAACCCCCCCCCCCCCAAAAAAAAGCAAATGGACAAGGGAGAGAGTTAAGGTAGGTGCCCTTTTGATCTCCAGAGCTACCCCACCAGCATAATTGCTGGGCCTCTCCGAAATGGCATGCAAGTTCCACGCTTGATGTTCTCCACCCCTTCTCGGTTTATTTATGGCATAGTTTAATATTTAAGTTACTCAGCAAGCCTCTAGAACTATGAGAACAAAAGGTTCAGAAGGGTTTTGTTAAAAAGGTTAACCCAAGGCCGATTCAGGGGCTGTTACAATGCAATCCTATGCAGAGTTACTCCAGTTGATGTCCACTGATTTCAGTGGGCTTTGACTGGAGTAACTCTGTATAGGATGGCACTGTTAGATTTAACTGCCCCTCACACAGTGTGAGCTTCTCCATTCTACCTTTTGCATATCTTTTCAGATGTAATTCCCACTAAGCTCAGTGCAGTTTAGGCCTAATTTACACCTCCCCTCTGAGGTAGTTTGACTGCTGTCTTTTCCTACACTCATTTCACGCTGGTTTCAAATTTCACTCCCTGGGTCTGAAGAGTACTAAGCAACAGGATCTGTTTAAAGCAGTAAAAGGCTAGCTTGACCACAGGAGGGCAATTAACGAATGTAAACAGTAATTTTTAAACTAGAACAAGTATGGTTTGAAACTAGAAACAGGTATAGATGGGTTTAAACTAGAATGATTCCAGCGGGAAAATCAGATGTAGATTTGACCTTAGTCTCTGGATAGTGTGCAGTGATGATTTTCGCACACATACCCCTAATAAGGCTGGACTGGGCCCATTTATCTGACAGGAAAACTCCCTGGTGAGCCATGACCGTCAGGAGCCACCAGTGACCAGATCAAGCACAGCCAGGCCCCAGTAACTTGGCCAATGCCTCTGGTCACTCTTTGTCTCATATATGGTTCCCAACAGTGCCTAGTCAAAATGCCGGGAGATTTGGGGAGCCCAGGGAGGGTTTGGTTAATGACATGATGTCCCTTCTGGGTCACTCTACAAATTTCCCAGATGCTTGACCCTCCTCAGAGCATTCCACCCTCCCAAACGGCAGGGTGACCTCAGAAAGCCTGTCTCCTGGAGCAATGTTCCATCCATCTAATGACTTGGCTGGTTTGCAAAGTTTCACCATCCCCCAGCATTTGCTTGCCAGGATTGCCTTTCCCAGACAGAACCTTCTGAACATGGATGTTGTCTGGGATGTTCTTCTGAGCTGTTTCCATTCATTTTGGTACCATAACAGAAACTCTGTAGAAGTTGAGCTAGCTTGCCTGTTCGAGCCCAAGATGCTAGAATGGCCACCATGTTTTTTACAGGCTAGAGAGGCCTTGCATGCCAAAATCACACAGCTGGACCTCAGCAGACAGCTTCTGTCCTCATGATTGTTGTGCCGCTCTCCCTCACTTCTCTTGTTCATTTCTTAGAAAGGACACCAGCTTGCCTTCAATGCACCTTGTTTTCTCATCCAACCATGGGAGGAGAGGAGATGATGATCGGAATTTACTTTTAATGCAGTGGGAATGCTCAGTGTGAAGACCAAGTGGAAGAAGGAGCAGCGCATGACCTCCATTCTCCTGGCCATTGCTTTCTTACAGCCATATGTCTGAAGTCCCACAATGGTGTCTTGTGGTGAATGAGTTGTCCAAGTTGTTTGATGTAAACAGTGCTTTAGCACAGAGCCTTCTGAGGCAGGCCTGTAGCTACGGCAGGGCTTCTGGGGGCTCCACCCCCTTTGGAGAGCCAGTTTGGTGTAGTGGTAAAGTGCACGGACTCTAATCTGGGAGAACCGGGTTTGATTCCCCAATCCTCCACTTGCACCTGCTGGATGACCTTGGGCAAGCCATAGTTCTGGCACAGCTATTCTCTCAAGGACAGTTGTCTCAGAGTTCTCTCAGCCCCACCTACCTCACAGGGTGTCTGTTGTGGGGAGGGAAAGGAGTTTGTAAGCCACTCTGAGACTACAAGTGAAGGGCAGGGTATAAATCCAATCTCCTCCTCCTCCTCTTCTTCTTCTTCAAGACACAGCCCCACAAGAATTGATCCTGTAAATGCTTTTTCCAATCATTTTTAAACACTGTTTTAAAGGTTGTGCTCCTTTAAGCAGAGTGGAGTGCTGTAGTTGACTAATTCCCACACTGAGCAAGGGGGTTGGAGTAGGTGACCTCTAGGATCCCTTCTAACTCTGTGTCAAGAAACTGGTCTTCTTTAAGGGAGTTTTTCTGCCTGAGTGTTAGCTTTCTTGACTATAGAAATCGTCATCCTCACCTGCCAGCTTGTCATCAGAACTGTTGCTTAGGCTGGCAGGAGTGATTAACTTGCAGCAGCTGAGAACTGTCATGTAAAGTGGTTGACAGCTTGCAATTTAGAGATCTATCCTAGTAACAGCTTTCTATTGGCTAAATGGCTTTTCTTTCTGCACTGAGAACTTCAGCCCCACCAGAAATAAATTTGCCCCACAAGCCACAAAATCCTGGCTGCAGGCCTGTTCTGAGGCTATGCAAGATTTCAGGTTGTGCTTATTTCAGGGGGACCCTGCCTTCCTGAATCCATCAATGGGCACTTAGGCATCCTCACAAAAAAGGGACCCCATGCAACACTTCAATATTTTTGATTCTCCTCATGGAGATCAGTATGCTCAGATAACAGCCTCTTAGTTCTGGCACCTTACACTGCCCATCCACCCTGTCAACTGGCCAGCCTACTTTGAACCTAGTGGGGGTGGTGGAAGGCAGCATCAAGTCACACCTGTCTTATTGTGACTCCATAGGGTTTTCATGGCAAAAGATGAACAGCTGTTGCCTGCCTCTGGGTGGTGACCCTGGACTTCCTCACTGGTCTCCCATCCAATTACTAAGCAGGGCTGACCCAGCTTAGCTTCCAAGATGTAACAAGATTGCAATACCCTGGGCCATCCAGGTCAGGGCATCTTGAATCTGCACCCAAGGAATGCTCACTTTGGTAAGACTGGGCTTCTTGTGCAAAATCTCTTGGCAAGCAAAATAGACAACCTCTAGGAAGTCATTCCTGAGGAGCAAGTCTCCAGCTTAAGTCTGGAGCCTTAGACCACACAGGCCATACGAATACTTGCATCTGGTCCCACCCCCACCCCCCATCCATGGCACTTTAGAAGGATCCAGGCCTCACTCTTCTGTTGGTGAACATAACATAGGAGCATAAGAGAAGCCAATGTTGGATCAGGTCAATGGCCCATCCAGTCGAACACTCTGTCACACAGTGGCCAAAACCACCAGGTGCCCTCAGGAGGTCCACCAGTGGGGCCAGGACACTAGAAGCCCTCCCACTGTTGCCCCCCCCAGGCTCCAAGAATACAGAGCATCACTTGCCCCAGACTGAGAGTTCCTATCTATACCTCGTGGCTAATAGCCGCTGATGGACCTCTGCTCCATATGTTTATCCATATGATATGGACACTGAGCTGCAATGGAATTTTGTGCGTGGTAGGGAATTCAAAGTTCATTTTCAACTTTTGCCCTTCAGATTTCGATGTTGACATTTGACCTGGAAACGTGACATTTTCAAACTGGGAAACTGACAACTGGCATCAGACCTGGGCAAGTGACTGTTCTAATTGTTTAAATGAATGACCTTATAATAAAACGCGCCAAGTTCTAATGCATGTCATCTATCAGAATGCCACATGCCAACTGCTGCTGTATGTCAACTGTCGCATACTGACAGCTTTGGATGTCAGATGCTGATGCTGAATAGCAAATGCGAGCAAAATATTCACACAGCCAGAGAATATTTGGCATCAAAATGTAGAGGGATGACAGTCAAAGAGAATGGGGGGCCATGCTGAGCAAGGAATCCCTCGTGAGCACACTGAATGAAGCAATTACTACAGGCTTGACGTGTCTTTACATAGAGATGGTAGGCCTTTTCACATGATACAGCCGTGCATGCTGGGAGCCCACTATCAGGAGGTTGTGCTACTAAGGTTGCCCACTCTAGGTTGGGAAATACCGGGAGATTTGGGGGGTGGAGCCTGGAGAGGACGAGGCTTGGGGAGGGGAGGAACCTCAGCAGGCTATAATGCCATGGACTCCACCCTCCGAAGCAGCCATTTTCTCCAGGGGAACTGATCTCTGTAGTTTAGAGACCAGTTATAATTCCAGGAGCTCTCCAGCTACCACCTGGAGGGTGGCAACCCTATGTTCTACTTGCAATGCTCCTGATACACATGACATGCAGAAGGTCCCAGGCTCCATCCCCAGGATCTCCAGTTAAAAGATCTGGCAGTAGGGGATACGAAAGACCTCTGCCTGAGATCCTGGAAAGCCACTGCCAGTCTGAGTAGACAATACTGACTTCGATGGACCAAGGGTCTGAGTCAGTATAAGGCAGTTTCATGTGTCACTGTTTCAAATGAAGATGGCAATGCATACATTTTCTATATACATACAGCTATTGTACGGATTCATATCGTGGGTGCTTTTTGTCTTCTGCAATCCAGATTGGTGGCTTTCCCCTCTGCTTTCACTAAAAAACCGGGAGGGCTGCAAAGGGCTGTTTGTTAAACAAAGATTTGCTTGATAATGGTGTTTGTAGGAGAAATTCTCTTCTGTCCTCTTTATTCAATTTCTCTCTGAAATCTAACAATCCATTTATTTTCTTATTTAAGGAATCTGGAGTTATTTTCAAGTCAATTCCATTTTGAGCAAAGTGGAGTTTTGAAGAGAAGAGGGGCAGGAAGGGAGCCCGCACAACATTTCAGAATTTCACTCTGTAGGTGCTCAGAAACCTGCAATGTCTTCCCAAGCCTTCCAGTTCAGGCACCACCACTCTGTGGTATGTGACATAAACCTAGATGGACTACTGGTCTGATCTAGAAGGCTGCTCTTGTGTACTTGTAAACATGGGGATTGTGGCTTGAAACAGCAAGGATGAGAAATCTGAAATCACCCCTGCAACACACAGACAACCATAATGTACACACAAACACACTGAACTGGAAATGTCGAATGCAGGTCAAACTTCGTCCCTCCTAAGCATTTCTTCCTTTAGACATAAGGACATAAGAAGAGCCCTGCTGGATCAAACAAGTGGTCCATCTAGTCCAAGATCCCATTTCATTCATTGGCCAACAAGTTGCCCCGGAGGGCCAACAACAGGACACAGAAGCCAAGGCCTTCCCTTGGTGTTGTATCCTCCTGGCACTGAGATTCAGGGGCTTAGGGTCATTTTACACCTCCCCTCTAAAGTAGTTTGACTGCTGTCTTTTCCTGTGCTGATTTCACAGTGGTGTGAAATTTCACTCCAGGGGGTCTAAGTGCACTAAGAAACTACAATTGTTTAAAGCAGAATGAAGCCGGTATTATACTACCTTGACCACAGGAGGGCAATTAGTAGATATGGACATTTCAGTGGCAGCACGGTTTCACACCGCACAGAAGTATGGGCAGATCATGTCAATTTCCCCCTATTTGCTCCGCAGCTGCATTTTGCCCCGCAACTTCACCTGATTTCCCCTGCGTCTACTCAATCCTCAAAAAACAGAATCAAGTAGAAGCTGCGGGGCAAAATGCAGCCGTGGAACAAATAGTGGGAAATTGACACTTACGATCGATCGGGGCAAAGGGAAGAGCAGGGGCGGAGCAGCAGCTGTGGGAAATTGGTCCGAGATAATCTGGAGAGGCAGGCAGATGAGGAGAGGACGATGTCCTTCTGGGGGTGGTTTTCAGCATTGTCTTGCAAAGAGCCCCGCTTGTGGGCAATCACTGGTGGGTGAAGGGAAGATGTGTAGAAATTTATCAGAACAAAGATGGGCAGGGTGGAAAAAGTTTGTCGCCCCTTCTAGCAAGAACACTGGCTAGTGCCCACTCACACCCTGACCGAGAACATTCAGATGCATATTCAACTTATTTCCTCTTTTCTAAACCATCTATTCATCTGCCTTTTAATTTTTTTACCAAAAAGAAGCCCGGGTTCTCCCCTCCTGTATGTTTTTGCCTTGCTTCCTTGTGGTCCATGATACCAGCGGAAGTGGTCATCACAATGTACTCAAACTGGTGTGACGGAAGCAGATTGTTCTGCCACTGGATCCTTTAGACACATGACATCAGAAAGAAAGTCTGTCCTGTTCAGCTCACCATAGATTTGCTTTGCCACATTTCCTGAATGCATTTATGAATGCACATTATTAAACAAGACTTTATTTTCTGGAGGCTATAGTTTTAGCATGGGCTGCACTTCCAGTGAGAGGGGAATTTAAATAATGTCAACACACTGAGAAATTAGAAAGTCACTTTCAGGTGTGTTTGGCGGGGAACAATTCGGAGCTTTGCATTTAATTACTGCCTCCAGGACTCTCAGAATATATAATCTTATTTTTTCCCCTTCTTATTTGAAATGTAAACTGAGAATTTTCATAGGAGATAAAGAAATCTATCTGCATATATGGATTCTTTCTCTCTCTCTCTCTCTCTCTCCCTTTCTCTCTGGCAATTTGTTCCTTTAATTATGATGATAAATTTCTGGCATTTGGCAGAAGAAGAAAGGATTATGTTTTTGCATGTCTCTGTTCCTTTGGGGTTGGAGAATAGGAACAGAGAGGTCTGTCTTCAAGGGGAAATCTAGCCACATACCTGCATGGTTCCCATAATTCACCCAGTGCAGCCAGGGAAGGGTTCAGCCCACAGGAAATCTCTTCTGTCTCTATGGGTGAAGTCTGTTGTAGGTCCCAAGATCAAACTGAGCTTGCTCTACAACAGGCGTCAACTAACTTTTATTACGGAAGAGGCAAACTATGCTGAAATTGGGAGCAAGAGATCAAACAAGCAGCAGTGGAAGACAAGCCACCTGCATAAATGAAAATGCACAGCTTAACATTACGGATAACTGACAAACTGATTTATAATCCACAAAGTTTCTGCAGGCCAGGCACTGCTTTTCTGTGAGTATTTTATTAAGAAATGACACACATGAAGTTTCCCTAGGGTTCACTAGGGTTGGGAAATTCCTGGAGATTTAGGGGTGGGGTCAGGGGAGGGCAGAATTTGGGGGAGGGGAGGGCACTCAGCAGAGATGTGATGCATAGAGTCCAGGAGCCTGCGATGTCATAGACCTCCCCCTCCAAAGCTATCAATTTGTCCCAGGGAACTGATCTTTGTAGTCTGGAAACCAGCTGTAATTCCAGGAGAGGTCTCCACTCCCCACCTACAGGCTGGCAACCCTAGTCATGAGACTTTAAAAGCAATAGTCATGATGCTGAAACTGGGCCTGGAAACTACTAGGCATCCATGGCAACTAGGGATGCCAGCCTCCAGGTGGGACCTGGGGATCCCCTGGAATTACAGCTCATTTCCAGACTACAGAGATCAGTTTCCCCTGGAGAAAATGGCTGCTTTGGAGGGTGGACTCTATGGCATTTTGCCCCACTGAAGTCCCTGTCCTCCCCAGGCTCCATCCCGAAATCTCCAGGAGTTTCCCAACCTGGATCTGGCAACCCTACCCACACTGGCAACTGGCATCAGACCTGGGCAAGGGGACCCAGTGACCCTAATGGCAGCTGAACCACTACAGGACTGATATATTGTCATTTTCTCAAAAAGAGCTGATCTCAGTAGTCTGGAGATCAGTTATAATTCCAGGGAAATTCCAGACCCCACCTGGAGGTTGGCAAACAGGTTTCACAAGGTCTGGGTGGGGTCCTCCCCACTTTTGGGGACTCCAGTCTGTCCCCAGCCAGCTGGCCAGTGGGGGGAAGCCCTGCCCCCAAGCCCTGCCCCCAAGCCTGGCCACCCTTCTCCCTCCCCTCCTGCCAGATCCAAAGGGCTTCAGCTGATCAGCAGGGACCATGGGGCCCACTGACCAGCTGGAGGGCCCTTTAAATCTCGCAGGAGGGGGGAGGGAGAGGGATGCCAGGTGGGTGGATGTGCTTGGGGGTGGGGTTTGGGGCAGCCCCACCCATCCCCAGAATGCCCCCCAAATCCCCCCACCCGAGCAAGGAGGCGACCCGGCAACCCTTTTCACAATAAATAATAAATACCCACAGGCGTACCTGTGAAATTGTTTCAGTGCACTGGCATGCATCTGAGCATAGTTCGTGCTTGTCCTGGCCGCTGTTCATTTCTGTGATACCCTCTTGTTATTAGGCACCTCTAAGGATCCTATAAAAATGCTTGCCTGCCATTCCTTAGACATATTGCAGAACCCCATTGCAGAATCCCACCTACCCCTCCAATATACCATATTTTGTTTTGGAAGCCATGTTTAATTTCACAGAGCCACATTTCCCTCTCTTTTAAACAAATACCAGAAGCTCCAAGAGAAGCACAGTGGTTGTGCTGGGAGGGGCACTCAGCCCAAGCGTGAAGCACCATCGGCTGCTGGTTTCATACTTAGGCTCTGTGCCACCTCCTTCATGCCTAAACAGCACACTTCGCACTGTTTGGGGTTGGTAAGGTTGTCGGTTGGCGCAGACAGTTCAGTATTTTCACTGACTGTTGGGGAAAAGCTGAAAAAAGACTGGTATTTTTTTCCAGGTTTTTCCCCCCAGTTTCCAGCTTGTCCAGCAGCCTTGGAAGAGCTGGCCCTTTTGGTAATGTGATATGCCAGGATCTAGCACATCAAAGGGCTTGTGCTCCTGTCGAGGCCCAAGTTTTGTACCTGGAAGCAGAAAGGAAAAACACAAGCTCAGCTCAGATGGCAGCAAAGTCCCTCCCGAGCTTCCCTCCCCGCTCATGTAGTTGCAGGCCAACTTCCAGGTGGGGTCTGGAGATCTCCCGGAATTACCATTGATCACCAGACTGCAAACATCGGTTCCCCTGGAGATAATGGCTGCTTTGGAGGGCAGACTCTAGGGTTGCCAAGTCCCCCCTGGCATTATAATCCGCTGAGGTCCTTCCCCTCGTCAAACCATGCCCTTCCCAAACTGCCCTTCCCCAAGTCTCCTGGAATTTTCCAACTGGGAGGAGGCAATCATAGTGATGGTAGAAAATTTCAGGCTATGCATTGCTAGTAGCTATGGTGCTGTCACTTTTAAAGACTCTAATCTGGGAGAACCGGGTTTGATTCCCCACTGCTCCACTTGCACCTGCTGGATGACCTTGGGCAAGCCATAGCTCTGGCACAGCTGTTCTCTCAAGGACAGCTTGGGAAAGAGCTCTCTCAGCCCCACCTACCTCACAGGGTGTCTGTTGTGGGGAGGGGAAGGGAAAGGAGTTTGTAAGCCGCTCTGAGACTCCAAGTGAGTGAAGGGCAGGATATAAATCCAATCTCTTCTTCTTCTTCCTCTTCTTCATGGCTATGTATGGATTTGAACCCTGTTCTTTGCCTGGCACTCTAACCACCAAACCACAGTTGCTCTCTTCTATCTATGCAATTTTCAGGAGCTTTTTCAATTTGTTTGAATAAATGGTACTCTAAATAAACAGATGCTACTGTACTGTAGTAATGCTCAACCCTTCCCTCCTAGCAAGGACACCACAATTTTCTTTTGCCACAGACACACTCAACAGTTGAATCTATCATGTCTGAAGGTGTAGCTCAGACATGAGCCAAACCAGTTTGTGCCAAACAGGCACAAATACCTGCTGAACTGGCACGCACAAAGTTCCTGCCAATTTAAACCAATCAGCAGCCATCAGCATCACTGCGAACGACTTAGATGGCCACCAAAGGGTAGAATTTTATTAAAACACAGCATTTGTTCCTGATTTATACGATTTGTAACTGATTTCTTTTTCTGTTTAAGCAATTGCCTGTGTGGGGGGGGAATAGAACTCGATTAGGAGACATGAGAACGTGCATGCGCAAAAAAGCCAATCACACTGCACTTTATGGTTAGGAAAAAATATAGTGAAGTTACCTACTGCAGAGCTGAGCCGCCCACTCATCAAAATATCAAATCAGGTACCAGCCTCACAACAGATGGATTTTGTGATGGCCACCATTTCAGATTACTTTTAAAGGAGATTTGACAAAATCAGGCAACGGACATGAAATCGAGCAAACTCCTGGGGGATGGCGGAAGACAGGAGAACCTGGTGTGATTTGGAGCATGGGGTTGCGAAGAGTTGGACTCGACTGTGCAACTGAACAACAACAACAACAGACAGACAAATGCATGGAGAGGCTGTGGCTTAGTGGTAGAGCATCTGCTTGGCATGCAGAAGGTCCCAGGTTCAATCCCCGGTATCTCCAGCCAGAATGATCAGGTGAAAGATCTCCACCTGAGACCATGGAGAAGCCACTGCCCATCTGAGTAGACAGAACTGGCTTTGATGGACCAAGGGTATGATTCAGTATAAGGCAGCTCAGCTATATGGATATGTTCCGAGTGAGTGTACCCCTGAGTAAGACTTGGTGGGGTGGGGCAACACTATAGGGATCTTCTTCATGCCTTGCCAGTAGGGATCTTCCAGGGGTATCTGTTTAGCCACTGTGGCTGACTCTCTTCTGATGGTCTAATAATTTCCCCAAGGCCTCCCATGGCTACATGTGGATTTTAAAACCTATAATCAGGCATATTCTTATTCCTATTTGCTCTGTGACTTTTTTTCCACTCCATCCAATATGTGTTAAGAGGAAAATGTCCTCAGAATGGTTGTGTAGATTTAATAACACCTTGCCCCGGACTTCAGTGGAGGAAATTTATGGATTCACACATAACTCTGAGAGTTTGAGATTATTCCTTTATCTCTGCTTTTCATGCCATTCTGTTTATTTTTTCTCTAAGCTATTTTTCTTCATTAAAGTTTTCCATTTGACTAGACGTATTCCATGCATATATTTTACATTTATGACAAATGGAATGGTCTTCTCCTGAGCTATGATTTTCACATTTGGAAGGTGATACATTTCTTCCTCTGGGCTTATAACTATTGGCCCTTGTAAACCCCCTTAATTCATTGTTTTCAGACAGTTCAAAAGGTTGGTGGTCTCTTGGCCCTCAATATCTGACTGGACTGCTTAGGGGGGCTGTGTCTGTATGAGCAGACTCCTCAACACTTCAAAAACACAGCCTGAAGTCATCTAATCTAGTTGATTTTAAAAGGACATTTGGGTTGGGGCCACTGGACTGAATCATGAGTTTGAGTCCACTGATAATTTTCCCAGTTTTAATTACCGACAAACAGAGGAGCAAATATCTTGAAGATACCGTTGACGGCTTAAAAACTGGACCACTGCAACTGGCACCTGACTAGACTTAACATATGGAGCAGAGGTCCATCAGTGGCTATTAGCCACAAGGTATAGATAGGAACTCTCGGTCTGGGGCAAGTGATGCTCTGTATTCTTGGTGCTTGGGGGGGGGGCAACAGTGGGAGGGCTTCTAGTCTCCTGGCCCCACTACTGGACCTCCTGAGGGCACCTGGTGTTTTTGAACACTGTGTGACAGAGTGTTGGACTGGATGGGCCATTCGCCATATCCAGCATTGGCTTCTCTTATGTTCTTAACCTGGGGCACCTCTCATGAAGGGAAAAGGTCAGAATGTACCTGATAAACCAGGATGCCTCATCTCATGGTTGATTCACATGTTACAAAGTCTGCATGTAGGCTTTTTTCAGCTGTGTTCTGGGAGTTCCCAGTCAGAAACTTAATTTCCCAGCTCAATTAGGTTGAGGATTGGGATCACAATGCAAGAAAAGAAGGAACTTCAGCTTTCTCCCGAACACCCTTTTCATGACTTGAAACAGCTGCTGTTCACCCACTGGAGAAACTTACATGTAATGATGGCTAAACATAAGTAGGGCAAATAGCAGCTCCCAGGGGAATCATTTTAAGACAGGAAAATGGCACAGGAAGGGACTCTGAAGCTCCTTGTCCTCATGCACTGTGTTCGTAATGGAGAGTAACATAGATTAGGACTAGGGATGGGCACAAACTACACTTTTGTGGTTCAGTTTGTGGTTCATGGATGAACCACAAACTGAACCAGAAACCAATAGGCCAGTTTGCAACCTGAACTGGTTTGTATTGATTTGTGAGCCATTTATATTTTAAACCCCTGCTTTCTGCTCCCTGCAAAAAGCCAGTGTGGTGTAGTGGTTTAGAGCAGCGGCCTCTAATCTGGAGAATCGGATTTGATTCCCTACTCCTCCACATACAGCCAGCTGGGTGACCTTGGGTCAGTCACAGTTCTCTCAGAGCCATTCTCTCAAGAGCAGTTCTCTTAGAGCTCTCTCAGCCCCACCTTCCTCACAAGGTAGGTGTTGTGGGGAGAGGAAGGGAAGGAGATTGCAAGCCATTCTGAGACTCTGAGTGAAGGATGGAGTATAAATCCAACTCTTCTCCTTCCTGCTCCCCTTCTCCTTCTCCTTCTTCTTCCTGCTCACTGCAGCTTTTAGCGGCAAGCAGAAAGCAGGGTGTTAAATGGCTCCAAGCCATTTAAAATAAACAGCTGAGCCTCCACCATTCAGCTGTTTTTTGTGAAGAGCAGAAAGCAGGGGTTTAAATGACTAAGAGACCATTTAAACCCCTGTTTTCTGCTCTTTGCAAACTACCATGAACCGCCACGAACTGCATCAGAATTCATGGATGATCATGGCAGCTCTTCAGTTTGTGAACATCACTTTGCGAACCACGAACCAATTCAAAATTCGTGACGAACTTTAGTTTGTGAGCCAGTTTGTGCCTATCCCTAATCAGGACCATAGTGCTTGGGGGGGGGGGGGGGGAGGTATGTGTGTGTAAATGTCCACCCCATGAATTTCCATGATCAAAACTATACCAGGCTACTTTTTGCCCTTGTCAGAAAAAATACAGCTCCCATTTCCTCGACAGAAGCTACCCTCCTAGGCTATTTTTACCCTAGCTAGGAATAACACAAGCCCAATTTGGATGCCTGTGCCCCCCCTCCCCCCCCCCCCCCCCCGTGTGCATAAAGTGCCATTGAGTCACAGCTGACTTATAGCAACCCCAGCAAGGGCTTTCCAGGCAAGAGGTGAACAGAGGTGGTTTGCCACTACTTTCCTCTGCATAGCTACCCCCAACATTCCTTGAAGGTCTCCCATCTAAATACTAACCAGGGCTTACCCTGCTTAGCTTCCATTCTCTAACAAGATCAGGCTGGCCTGGACTATCCAGGTACAGGTCTGTTTCTCTTTCCATAGCTAAAATGAAAGGGGTTATTGTGATCAGGGTAACAGCACAGTGGGACAGCCTTTTTAAATCCTCCTTCAGCACCTTGATACTGAACCAGCTACAGCTCCCTGCAGCTGTTTTGAGGCTAAATTATGGAAGGGGTTGCCATCACAGATCCTGCATGTAAACTGTAGTTTGGCCCTAAATGGAGTCAATGTGTCCTATGTGCATCGGAGCACTTGCAGTGTCCTAAACTGACTCCTCCTCCCTGCCCAAGCACTACTAGCTGTCTTCTTCATGGAAAACTGCCATCTCCTTCCACCTCTGTTGTTGTTGTTGTTTTTCAGTCGCACAGTCGAGTCCGACTCTTTGCGACCCCATGGACCACATCACGCCAGGCCTTCCTGTCTTCCGTTGTCCTCCAGAGTTTGCTTAATTTCATGTTCATTGCATCGATAACACTGTCTAACCCTCTCATCCTTTGCTGTCCCCTTCTCCTTTGACCTTCAATCTTTCCCAGCATCAGGGTCTTCTCCAGTGAGTGCTCCCTTCTCATTTGGTGGCCAAAGTATCATCTGTGTAGTATCATTTAAAACCATTAAAAGCACACAGAATGCCCATGACCTTAAGGGAACATTCCCTGTGAGAAAGCCCAGGATCTCCGGCTAACCTACCTGCATGTCTTCTACTACAGTTTCTTGGAATGTGCATACATCTCAAGCCATTACATGCAAGAGGATAAGACATACCAATGAAGATAAGATAATACTGAAATACGATGGTACAATCCCTGTTACTTGGGAGATGTTCAAAACAATTGTGTAATGAGCCGCTGGAATAAATACAAGTATCATGTTATGACGGATCACAGCGAAGGAGGCATCCTAAGGAAACACAGTAAGAGGGAGATAACAGAGCTTTTTGAGTGATGCCCAAAGCGTGGGGATTTGGGTGGTGGAAAGGTGCCACAAAGTCACAGCTAATGTATGGCAACCCCATTGAGTTTTCAAGGCAAAAGATGAACAGAGGCGGTTTGCCATTGCAAACCGCTCTGGATTTGATGTCCTTCCAGCCAAGTACTAACCAAGACTTCTGACCAGATTGGGCTAACTGGGCCATCCAGACCTTGGCACTGGCATAAATCTACGCATGGTTCATGCCTAGATTAAAGGTCACTGTTCACTTCCACTGCTTCCCTTTCTGTAAAGCATCTCGAAGAAGCCCTTTAACCAAATAATATTTTTTTTGCCCACTTTCCCTTCACAAAGATGATTATTCTGGCACTCCACCTACCCTTCCAATGTTCCTGAACTTAAAGATTTCATTTTCTTTTTCTATTTTTAAGCCATATTTTGGTTCCAGACAGAGCCACATTTGGCTCTTGAGGCATAGATCGCAGTCCACTGCTAACGGACTGAGATACCACTTGTCAGTCTGGGGCAAGTGATGCTCTGTCTTCTTGGTGCTTGGGGGGTAGAGGGGCAACAGTGGGAGGGCTTCTAGTGTCCTGCCCTCACTGCTGGACCTCCTGAGGGCACCTGGTATTTTTGGCCACTATGTGACAGAGTGTTGGACTGGATGGGCCATTGGCCTGGTCCAACATTGGCTTCTCTTATGTTCTTATGATTCTAAAGATCCCGGATGAGCCAGAACAGCGTCAGGAGTACAGGACTGACTGAGCATGAAGAAGTTGAATCACAAATGGTGCAGAAAAGAAGGAAGCCTTGGGGGGGGGGGCAACCTGTTGCTTGTCAGGGCAGAGCTCTGGCCTGAGAGTAGCTTTCAGGATATTTTTTTTTCCATCATGAGAGTTTCAAGACACTGCTTTGATTCTCACCTTGATGTGGGTTTTGGCCCGTCACGGCATGATTATTACCTCTTAAATAACCAAGCTGTAATCTGACAGTTGCTTCAGCTCTTGCAAACAATAAGAACATGAGCTTATCTCACAGATACGCCCCCTTTGTGGAGTTAGGCCTCCGGCCCTTCTAGTGAACACACCTGCTGCATCTGGTTTTCAGGGGCATCCATGTGCGCAAGTGATGCCGTTCCACCCACATAGTGTTTCAGTTTCATCGATGGCAGTTTGGCAAAGCAATGGCTGTGATTGAATCAACACAGGTAGGTGTGTGCAGGCTTCTGAATTACCAACACCCTTTGAGGTTGATGTGGCACAGTGCCGGCATCTTTCCCTCTGAGCAGCAGTATGCAAACACGTCACTGCTCGAATTGCAGCTTAATTGTGGATTGCAAGCAGCACCTGGAAGGAGGCTTGCTTTTTGCTGAGCACTCAGAATTCTAAATTACATTGCTAACATTTTGCATATGTGACCTTGAGACCCGGTGAGCATGAGTAGACAGCAGTAACTCTGATGGACCAAGGGTCATTAGGCAGCTTCATGTGTTCATGTGAATTCTCCTGTCCCCTTTTCTTTGTCCGCTGGCATTTATGAATCCATAGCATTTATGAACCAATAGTGAATTCTTGACATTTGTTTGAAAGTGGGGAGGACTTAAATATTTTCTATTAGTGTTTCTTGGGAGGTGAGGTTATGTATGGCTCAGTAGTTGGGCACATATCTGTCAGGCAGATGGTCCCAACTTCAGTCTCCGGCATCTCCAGTGAAAGTCAGAAGGTGCTAGCAAACAACCTTAAGAGGCACTAGAAAAAAGTAAAAGTCCAGTAGCAACAAAAGTTGTGGCAAGGTATGAACTTTTGTGAGATACTGAAGAAGTGAGCTGTATCTGACGAAGTGAGCTGTGACTCACAAAAACTCATACCACAAATTTTGTTGGTCTTTAAGGTGCTACTGGACTCCAGCTCTCTTTTCGACTGCTACAGACACACTAACATGGCTACCCATCTCGATCAATCTCTTAGGAGAAACTGTCAGTCAAAGTAGATAATACTAAGCTAAGGGACCAATAGACCAACTCAGTATAAGGCGGCTCCGCACATGCTGCGCTGCCCCTGGCAGATTCTAGCAAGACAGTCGGTAATAGCTTAGTAAATAGCCACTGTATCTTTAAATCCTTATGCATGCTGGGAGTTGTAGTTTGAGTGCCTTCTAGATCACATGTCTCTGTTGGCTCACTCTATTGGCTCACTCTATTGGCTCAAATTTAGAAGAGCGAAGAGGATTTATTGCCCTCTTCCTGTGTCTTTGTTCTACTCTCTTTGCCAGCAAGGAGATGCATGAAAGCAATCTCTTCCTTCTGCAAGATCTGAGAAAATAGACTCTGCCCTTCAAGATGAACTGCTGATGGAACTTGAGTTCTTACCTCTGGACCTTTCTGCAGTAGAATAAAAATCAGTTTCTCCATTTCTGTGACTTTTTTGGACTTGTGTGTTTGGCCACTTATCTGACGGATAGACTATGACAATAATAAACAATAAAATGAAACAATGAGCCATGCACCTGGCTACAAAGTGAAAAACTGTATTTACAACCTCAGCATCTTCTTACAAGAACTGATAATTAACCATTGATTCATGGATGCTCCCAAAGAACTAGCCAGCTGCCAGAGAACAGGAATTAATTAATTAGGAACAAAGGGACACTTGTAACTCTTGATATGTCCCTGCTGACATAGAATCATAGAGTTGGAAGGGACCTCCAAGGTAATCTAGTCCAACCCCCTGCACAGTGCAGGAAATTCACAAATACCTCCCCCCACGCACACCCAGTGGCCCCTGTTTGATACTCAGAAGAGGGGGGGAACCCCCCAAGATCCCTGAGCAAACTGACCTGGAGAAAAATTGCTTCCTGACCCCAAAGTGGCAATCAGCATTTCTCTGGGCATGCAAGAGTGGGCCACAAGAACTAACCACTGATGCAACCCTCCCTGCCCTCCCTTCTCGTGATCTGCCTAAGTTCACAGAATCAGCATTGCTGTCAGATGACCATCTAGCCTCTGCTTGAAAACCTCCAAAGAAGGAGACCCCGCCACCTCCTGAGGAAACCTGTTCCACTGAGGAACTGCTCTAACTATCAGGAAGTTCTTCCTAAAGTTTAGCTAAAAATTCTTTTGATTTAATTTCAACCTGCTGACTCTGGTCCGACCTTCCGGGGAAACAGAAAACAACTCCTCGCCATCCTCAATGTGACAGTCCTTCAAGTACTTGAAGATGGTTATCGTATCACCTCTCAGTTTAGGGCTGCCAAGTCCCCCGATAGGGCGGGGGAAACACTGATTTTTAGTGCTTATCTCCCGCTTTTCCAAAGTTGGCCACCGGGGGGACAAAACGGCTGCCTTAAAAGGGAAATGTCTGCAGAGAGCCTGCCCTGCAGTAAAAAGCCTCGCCAGACATTTCCCCTTTAAGAAGTCAGCAAGAGAGCTTCTTCCACAGCAAGAGAGGTCCGCCCAGAGATTAAGGAGGGACTGAAGGAGCTGCTTTTGCATGTGGCTGGCAAGGTGAGTTTCTCTTCCAGCTCTTTTCATTCTCTCTCCCTCTTTCTTTTTTCTGTCTGTCTGTCTGTCTGTCTCTCTCTCTCTGTCCCCATCCAGCAGAGGTCTATCAGTGGCTATTATAGCCACAAGGTCTAAATGGAAGTAAGTGCCTCTGCCAGTTTTTTTCCCTTCTCTCTCTCTCCCTCTTTCTTTCTTTTTTCTGTCTGTCTGTCTGTCTGTCTGTCTCTCTCTGTCCCCATCCAGCAGAGGTCTATCAGTGGCTATTATTAGCCACAAGGTCTAAATGGAACACTTTGTCTGGGGCAGTGATGCTCTGAATTCTTGGTGCTTGGGGGGCAACAGTGGGAGGGCTTCTGGAGTTCTGGCCCCGCTGCTGGACCTCCTGAGGGCACCTGGTATTTTTGGCCACTGTTGTGACACAGAGTGTTGTACTGGATGGGCTGTACTGGATGGGCCGATCCACTGTGGCTTCTCTCCTGTTCTTATGATATGAAAATCATATTTAGCACTTGTGTAGCACTTAGTGCTTCATATTCTGCCGAGATGAGGAAGGATTCAGTAGGGCCATTGCTCAGTGATAGAGCATCTGCTTGACATGCAGGAGGTATCAGCCTCTTCAGCTAAAAAAGGATCAGGTAATAGGTGACATTAGAGATCTCAGCCTGAGACCCTGGAGAGCCACTACCAGTCTGAGTAGTCAATACTGACCTTGATGGACCAATGGCCTGATTCAGTATTAGGAAACTTCATGAGTTCATGTGTCAGCATGTGGAAGCAACATCACAGGATGTGACATCACAAAATGATGTCACTTCCTTTCTCCTGGCTCCACCCCCAAAGTCTCCTGGCTCCACCCCCAAAGTCCCCAGATATTTCCCAAGTTGGACTTGGCAGCCCTATCTCAGTTGTCTCCTCTCCAGGCCAAACATACCCAACTCCTTCAACCTTTCCCCATAGGACTTGGTCTCCAGACCCCTCATGGGCAAAGTTGTCATGAGGGACCAGGGAGTGAGGCAGTTCCATAAATAAGAGGAGGCCAAAGCTATGAAAGGCTTTGTATGTGATAGCCAATACCTTAAACTTAGCCTGGTAACAGATGGGCAGCCAATGGAGAACCTGCAAAATGGGTGTAATATGCATGCTCTGTTTAGCTCCTGTTAATAGCTAAACCGCCAATAATGGGGCAGATAGGCCTCTATACCTCTCGGCACCAGAACGCTCACCTTGGCCCCAGCAAACCAGTTGGCTGCCTGCATCTTTGGATCCTCATTGGGAAATATGTCACCCTCTCAAGCCATTAGCTGTGTGCAATTAGAGCTGGACTGAGCCCATGATGTCTTGTAAATATGTGTAGTAATAAGCACTGCAGTATTGACACCCTATTAAAAGGGTATCAGAACAGCAGCAGAATAATTATTTAGATGGTACTTAGTTCCATTAACAAAATGCCTCTTGGATGGTTACCTTGCAAGGCCACGTCTCTTTCAGCTGCTCTGGCAAGAATTTCTGCTTTCCAATTTCTGCTTTTGTGAGTCACTGCTCTCTTCTTCTTCTTCTTCTTCTTCTTCTTCTTCTTCTTCTTTGTTGTCTTCATATTTGAAAAAGTGTTTGTGCTCACAAAAGTTCATACCTTGAATCAGGGGCGTAGAGTTTTGAAAGTGCTAGGGGGGGTGGGGGCTTGTGCGTGCGCAAAGCGCGTGTGCACCAGGCTGCCCCCGCCACTGCGCCGGGCTGCCCCACCGCCAGGCGGCTGTGCTAGGCAGCTGCGCCGGGCCGCCCCAGGCCGCCGTGCCGGGTGGCGCCGAGCAGCTTGGCCAGGCTATGCCGGGCCGCCAGGCAGCTGCACCAGGCCATCCCCGCAACCGGGCCGCTGCTACCACTGCACCAGGCTGCCGCCGCTCTCCCAGACCAAGCTGGGGGGAAATGGGTGGGGAGAGCGGCTCTGGTGGTGGCTCTGGCGGCGGTGTGGGGGAGCGGCAGTGTGCGGTGTCCAGGCACGCAGGTGCTCCATTTCCTGGGGGGGGGGCTCAGTCCCCCTCTGGAAATTTCCGGGGTAGCCCAAGCCCCCGAGCCCCCCCACAGTTGACGCTGGTGCCTTGAATAAAACTTGTGCCTTGAATTAAAAAATGGTCTTAAAGGTGCCACTGGACTCTAAATTTGTTCTAAAGGGAATCTCCACATTCAGAAGCAGGCAACCTCTGAATCCCAGAGCCAGAAAGCGACATCAGGGGAAGTCCTCTATGCTCTCTTGTTGGACCTCCAAAAGAACTGGTTGGCCACTGTGTGAGAGAGGACGTTGGACTAGATGGACTACTGGTCTGATCTAGCAGGGCTCTTCTTATGTCCTTAACCTCCACATTCAGAGGCACTGAATCCCAGAGCCAGGAGGCAACATCAGGGGAAGGCCTCGGCCTCTATGCCCCATTGTTGACCGTCCAGAGGCACTGGTTAGCCACTGTGTGAGAGAGGATGCTAGACTAGATGGACCGCCACTCTGATCCAGCAGGGCACTTCTTATGTTCTTACTGCCCCAGGCTCCATTGAGGCAAGGTGGGGATGAACACATAATTTAAATAAAAATATTTTCAAAATTGTGGTTCTCCATAAACTGGGGAGAAGGAAAGAGAAGAAGAAGAAGAAGAAGAAGAGATTGGATTTATACCCCACCCTCCTCTCCCCAAGGGAGTCTCAGAGCGGCTTACAACCTTCCCCTCCCCACAACAGACACCCTGTGAGGTAGGTGGGGCTGAGAGAGCTCTTTCCCAAGCTGTCCTTGAGGGAACAGCTGGTACAGAGCTATGGCTTGCCCAAGGTCATCCAGCCAGGTGCAAGTGGAGGAGTGGGGAATCAAACCCGGTTCTCCCAGATTAGAGTCCGCACACTTAACCACTACACCCAACTGGCTCTCACCAGAGTAGGAGAGTTTCATTCTAATACTTTAACTGGGGAGACAAAATGTCTTTCCAGCCCTGAATGAATTTGTGACCTCCCATCCATGAGCATAAACACACACACAGATGTCACCAGACTTATCTGTCAGAAGGCACAGTGTGGCACATTTTGGGGGGGGGGGAGTGAGTGGGGAACAGGTAACCCTTATCATCTTCCACTCTCAAGCTGCAATTACTTCTAGTAGGGAAAAAAATCAGGAATCTGTACTGAATTTTGCCTTTTTTCTCTGCTGTGATCTGAGAACCAGTGTGGCCTAGTAGTTACTGTGTAGGGGTGCAAACTCCGCATTGGGAAATTCCTGGAGATTTGGGCATAAAGCCTGGAGAGGGCAGGGGTTGGGAAAGAGAGGGACCTGAATGGGTTATGCTACAATAGAGCCCACTCTCCAAAACAGTCATTTCCTCCCGGGGAAGGGGCCTCTGCCATCTGAAGACCAGCTGTAATTCCAGGAGATCTCCAGCCACCACCTGGAGGTTGGCAGCCCTGTTAGCATGTTAGGATCTGGGAGACCGAGGTCTGAGTCCTTACTCTGCCATGGATGTTTGCTGGGTGACCCTGAGCCAGTCACACACACACTCCACCTCACCTGCCTCCCAGGGTTGTTGTGAGGATAAAATGGAGGCAAGGAGAATGGCATCAGCTGCTTTGGGTCCCCATTGGGGTGAAAAGAAAGGCATAAATAAAGTCAGTCATTGCTGAGCGGGAGTGTATCTACCAGGAAATTGGTGGAGGGAAAAGGATAGAGAAAATCCTTCCCTGCACCAGCAGCCCAATCTAAATCACCCTTCCTGGCTCCTTTCAAAAATATCTTTTAAACGAAGACCGGGGAGATGAGATCACTGTCCTCTCGTGTCTCGTCTCCTTGAGGACAGGGTTCCAAAAGGACGCAGGGCCTCTCTTGCCCACCACCACCTGTTTCTTTGTCTTTGGGAACAACACAGACCTCCAGGAAAGGTTGGACACTTAATGAATACGGTTTTGACTTCCACCCTCCTTGGCAGCCTGCTGGGGGAAAATGAATCTCCTTCCATCTAGTTAGCGAGCAGCCATTCTCGAACTGATAAGGATGGCATGTGATGGATGCCTGCCTGCTTCCTCTTATCTCTCCTGACTCTTTGAAAAGTTCCTTCGGCAAAAAAAAAAAAATTGGGAGGAAAAAATTGGGGGAGTAAGGTTTTTTTTCTGTTAGATGAAAGCAAGGTAAGGGGTTGGATATTCTTTCAGAATCCTGTCTGGCCTGGTCATATCCTGTTTTGACGATTTGGTCCCACTGGCCTGGAGCTTGTACGGGACATAGTGATGACCCTGAGCACAGGTGGCTTTAAAGAGGGGTTAGACAGATTCATGGAGGAGTGGTCTATCAATGACTACTAGCCATGGTGACTAATGGGAACCTCCATATTCAGAGGTTTCAGGGCTAGCAGGTAACATCAGTGGAAGGCCTTAGCCTCCAAACGGAAGAGAGCAATAAAGATGATCAGAGGCCTGGGGACCAAGCCCGATGAGAAAAATAGGGTTGCCACGTCTGGCCAACAAGCCAGTGGGGGACTCACCAGGAGGCTCCGGGAAGTGACGCACATCCTGACGAATGGGACATTTGGTACCAGAATATCCCAATTTGGATTAGAGCCTTTGACCTCGCCATTGAACGTGTTCAATCCAAATTTTTGCGGAAAATTATGGCCCTACCTAATTGTGTACCGAACGCTGTTATATACTTGGAAACTGGTTCATCTCGGATGGAGACTTTGGCGTGGCTTTTAACTTTCAAATATTGGCTCTGCCTCTATTATAACTTTGAACAGGGGAGCCTTATACACCATATGCTCCCCGAGCTTAACCTTTCTAATTGGTCAGCGTACATTGAAGGGAAAATCAATGAACTGGGTCTCTCCTTGGAAACCCTGTCCATGATGCCTTTTGCTGCCGCATTTCATCAAATTAAAACCAGACTGTTAGATTCGGAGCGACAAAATTTATATAGCATAGCTAATAGAACTTGCTCCCCTCTGAATTTTGAGATTCCCCTTCCAATAGGGCCGATAGCCTCATACCTAACATCTCTGCAGGTACCCCAGCAACGCAGAGCGTTTACCCTGGCCAGATGCAATGCTATGCCATCAGCCATCTTATATGGCAGATTTAACAAGGTTTCGCATTTGGCCAGTTATTGCCCATGCAGAAAGAGCTGTGTGGAATCAATTACTCATGTGCTTTTGCACTGTGACTTGTATGTAGATCTAAGGAGCACACATTTACATTCTCTGTTAACTAGTATGGGTGCTTGTTCTGATGCACTCAAGGTGCATAGACTTCTAAGAGATTCCAGTCCGGACACCACGGAGAAGGTGGCCAAGTTTCTTTGTCTGGTCTTAAAGTTGCGCCAAAGGTTCTTTTAGAATTTTTATATATGTGTTTATAACGGGTTTTAACATGCAGAAATTGTTTTTCTAATTTATGCCAATAAAGGCTGACTTGACTTGACTTGACTTGGTACCAGAGTAAGTTGCAGAATTTGTACCGCTACTATTCAGGCCCCTCATACAGATTTGTGGCAACTGCATAGCATTTAAGAAAGCAACACCTGGTCACGTATGTGTATATACAATATTCTTTATGCATGTATTTATGGATGTGTGTCATTGTAAAATAAAGAATACTGGCCACTGAGGAAGGCCCATAGGGGCCGAAACGTATATGATCCTTAGGTCAAAAGTTTTATCCATCAATTTGAGATGTATTACAAACAGTTCTGAATGAAATAAGCTTTAAGAGTCTGATATTTGGACAGTTTCTTTTAACCTTATTACGTTTTATTTTTGTGTTCTTGTTCAGTCACACAGACGAGTCTGACTCTTCGCGACCCCATGGACCACATCATGCCAGGTCCTCCTGTCTTCTGTCGTGTTTTGGAGTTTGCTTAATTTCATGTTTGTTGCATCAATGACACTGTCTAACCATCTCATCGTTTGCCGTCCCCTTCTTCTTTGACCTTCAGTCTTTCCCAGCATCAGGGTCTTCTCCAGTGAGTGCTCCCTTCTCATTCGGTGGCCAAAGCATTTGAGCTTCAGCTTCAGTATCTGGCCTTCCAGGGAACAGTCAGGGGTTGATTTCTTTTAGGATTGACTGATTTGATCTCCTTGCAGCCCAAGGGACTTTCAAGAGTCTTCTCCAGCACCATAATTCAAAAGCATCTATTCTTCGGCGCTTGGCCTTCCTTATAGTCAAACTCTTGCAGCCATACATTACTACTAGAAATACCATGGATTTGACCATATGGACTTTTGTTGCCAGGGTGATGTCTCTACTTTTTGTTATACTGTCTAGGTTTGCCATCACTTTTATTCCAAGGAGCAGGCGTCTTTTAATTTCATGGCTGCAGTCACTGTCTGCAGCAATCGCGGATCCCAGGAAGGTGAAGTCTGTCACTGCTTCCACGACTTCCCCTTCTATTTGCCAAGGAGTGATGGGGCCGGATGCCATGGTCTTAGTTTTTTTGATGTTGTGTTTCAAGCCAACTTTTGTGCTCTTCTCTTTTACCCCCAGCACACCCTACACCCTAATGTACACCCTAATAAATATTTGTATTTGTTATAATAATTTACTTGTTAGCTTGATCCTCTCAGATCGCAGCTCCTGGATTAAGTCCACCTTCCAAAGCAGTTACCACCTGGAGGTTGGCAACCCCGGGTAGGGAAGGCAACCTGGTTTTCCCTGAAGATGCTCAGCGGAGCTCAGACTGCCGTCCAAGCAACATCTGTCTTACGTGGGAGCTTTGCCTGGGCAGTCTGCCAGATTCCACAGCAGCATTCAACCTGACGGTTAACTGAAGCCAGATTTCTTGCTGCAGCTGAGCGTGGTGGTTCAGGGAGAGTTGGGGCAGAGCAAGACAAAGGCAACCTTCCAAAAAGCAAGCTGGAAGGACAGGCAAGAGAGGGGAAGGGCTGTTCCATAGACCAGGCAGGGCAAAAGGCCTCTTTGTCAATAGCAGGCTTGACCAGTTCAGGGACTTCAGGCAGCCTGCCCACTGCAGGGGCCACTGTTACCTGTTTGTATTAATTCTCTGTCCAAGGAGATCTGATCAAGATGGGTAGCCGAGTTAGTCTGTAGCAGCAGAAAAAAGTATGAGTCCAGCAGCACCTTCAAGACGATCAAAATATGCAGCAGGGGATGAGCTTTCGTGAGTCACTGCTTACTTCTTCAGATCTGAGACTGAAATACACAAGGGGATCTGAGACTGAAATACACAGCGTACTTTTTGGTTCTTGTTTTTGAACCCTGGGTAACAAAGGTAATAAAAGTACAATGTGATTTAATTGCCTACTCGCCACTTCTGCATAAAATATAAAAGTAAAGTGTGCTGACAAGTTGCAACTGATGCCGTAGGGTGTTCAAGGCAAGAGATGAGCAGAGGCGGTTTCCCGTAGCCTTCCCCTGCATGGCCGCTCCTTGTCTGCTTTAGTTTTCTCCCCCTTCAAACTCCAACCCTGGTTAGCTTCTGAGCTCTGATGGGATCACACTATGGTTGCCAGGTCCCTCCTGGCAGAGGATGAGGGAGTAGGGCAGAGTTGGGAAACTCCTGGAGATTTGGGATGGAACCTGGGGCGGACAGGGACTTCAACAGGGCACAATGCCCCACTCTAGGTTTCTCAGCTTCTAGGCTGAGAAATTCCTGGAGATTTGGGGGTGGAGCCTGGAGAGGTCAGCTTTTGGGGAGGGACCTCAATAAAGTAGGATGCCATAGAGTCCACCAGTTTCTCCAGGGGAACTGTTCTCTGCAGTCTGGAGAAAAGCCATAATTCAGGGGGAACCCCAGGTCCCACCTGAAGGCTGACATCTCTAGATAACGCTAGTCTGGACTTCTATGGCTGCATAAAATGTGTGTGTGTGTGTGTGTGTAAAGTGCCGTCAAGTCACAGTGGACTTACGGTGACCTTGTAGGGTTTCCAAGGCAAGAGATGTTCAGAGGTGGTTTGCCATTGCCTTCCTCTGCATAGCAACCCTGGTATTCCTTAGTAGTCTCCCGTCCAAGCACTAGCAAGGGCCAACTCTACTTAGTTTCCAAGATTAGACAAGATCAAGCTAGCCCAGGCCATCTGGGTAAGGTTACATAAAATATCCCCCCTCCATTAGTTTGAACCTGCAATAAGATAAAACATTGAAACACAAAACCAACATGAAGGAAACCAAAGGATAAAAACAGGGGCAAAAAACTGCAGACAACAACTTTTCCAGAGAATTTTAAACATAGTCACGGTAAGGGCTGTTCACAGACATAGGGTTGCCAACCTCAAGTTGGAGCCTGGAGTTCTCCTGGAATTGGAAGTGATCAGTCCCTCTGGAGAAAATGGTGGATTTGGAGGGTGGACTCTATGGCATTGTACCCTATTGCGATCCCTCCCCCAAAACTGCCCTCCCCAGGCTCAACCCCCAAATCTCCAGGAATTTCTCAACCTAGGGTTGGCAACCCCAGAATGCTATTCAAAGAAAGTCCAGGTAAATAAAAATGTTATCGACCAGCAGCAGTCCACGGATGAGGCATCTCTGGCCAGAAATCCCTGTCTCTGGTCACCGAAGGTCAAGGCACTCAGAGCACGGCCTCTGATTTAGATCTAGGCTTGGTTCTGTGGGAACATTCCAAGATACACAATGTCTCCCATGAACTGCTGCTCCTTGGGGGACGAGGGTCTTCAAGGAAGAGTATTTAGGAGGCACTGGGGGCTGTAGGGAAAGGGCAGTCGGGCTCTCAACCCCAGCATGGGAACTTCCTGCAGGTTTGGGGGTGGTTCCTGGGGAGGGTGGGGAGGGGAAAGAACTCAGTGAGGATATAATGCCAGAATTCACCATCAGAATAAGCCATTTTCTCCAGGGAACCTGATCTATGTAGTTTGGCCCCACCTGGGGTCTGGTAACCCTATGGGGGAGTTGACAAAGTCAAAGTCATCTACAGCTAGATTTGAGTCCAGTGGTTTTGGCAAAGTGTAGAAATGCAGTAAAACAGAACAAGAGCTGCTTAAAGAATAAAGTTGGTTTATTAAGAAGAGAACAAACTTTGTAAGAGAGAGGAGAGAGAAAGACAAGTCTTAGCTGTCTAACTAGCTAGGAGAGAGTCAGTAGCTAACTGATCTCAACAGGGCGGGAAAAACCCCAACTGAGCAAATCAGAAAACAGAAAGTAGACTATTTGAAAATAGCAGGAAGTCCCTAATCTCACCATGCTAACTAGCTGGCCTCTCTGCTGCCCCCTGCAGGGTGTTGTTGTCATCTTCTTTATCTGTGCAGGATAGACCTTGCATATTCCAACAAGCAGCTAAGGTTGGTCTCTACCAACAAGATTTTCTGAGGTATAAACTTTTGAGTTCAGAGATCTCCATTCCAAATGGTACCTGCCGATGGGAACTTTGATTCTCGAAAGTTTATATCTCCAAAATCTTGTTGGTCAAATCTACTTCTTCTACTGCAGACCACCATGGCTACATTCTGAAACTAAACATCCACAGAAACTCTCTGGTAGGCTCAGTTACAATATGATATACCACGGGCAGGCAACTGTATCAAAACAGCTTTTTTGGCACAGGAAAGCCTCTATAATCACACGTTCTATACAATCTCAAGCTACGCATACCAAATCCAACTGCTTTACCCTCATACTTCATCCTTTTCAGCTGTGAACTACTCCTCTTTGTTTAGGCCTGGGAAAGTCTCCAATGAATCTCTTCTTGTGAAAAAGAATGAATTTCCTTCCATTTTGGATTTCATGACTCCATGCCAAGCTGAAAAATCACTTCCTTTCTCATATTATTTTTGAGGACTAATTATTTTAATTTTTTTTGCAGGCCCCCATAAAGACCACATCTTGTTGGTTACTGTGAAAATAGCAGAAGCTGAAGGAAAAAAAGGAAGCCCCACAGGATTTTAAAGGATTTTTAAATGTCCCAGATAATTTTGTGGTTCTTGGGAGTACCGAAGAACAATTCTATTTTAGGTGCTCGGAACCAACGGTTGTTAGTTGGGGTGGGGTGTGGCTAAACCAGTGGTGCGTGGATCCTGCATTCATTTGTGCTCTACATAGTAATGCGAGCAAAACTGGGGTTTAATGTGGCCACGTGCAAAGTGATGCACATTGGAGCCAAAAATCCTAACTATAAATATACATTGATGGGGTCCGAACTGGGGGAGACTAAACAAGAGAGAGATCTTGGAGTCGTAGTAGATAACTCAATGAAAATGTTGAGACAGTGTGCGACTGCAATGAAAAAGGCCAATGTTATGCTGGGGGTTATTAGGAAGGGAATAAATAACAAATCAGCCAGTATCATAATACCCCTGTATAAATCGATGGTGCAACCTCATTTGGAGTACTGTGTACAGTTCTGGTCGCCACACCTCAAGAAAGATATTATAGCATTGGAAAAAGTGCAGAAAAGGGCAACTAAAATGATAAAAGGGTTGGAACACTTTTCCTATGAAGAAAGGTTAAAGCGCTTGGGGCTCTTTAGCTTGGAGAAATGACGGCTGAGGGGGTGACATGATCGAGGTTTATAAGATTATGCATGGGATAGAGCAGGTAGAGAAAGAAGTCCTTTTCTCCCTTTCTCACAATACAAGAACTCATGGGCACTCTATGAAATTGCTGAGCAGTCAGGTTAGAAGAGATAAAAGGAAGTCCTTCTTCACCCAAAGAGTGATTAACACATGGAATTCACTGCCACAGGAGGTGGTGGCAGCTACAAGCATGGACGGCTTCAAGAGGGAATTAGATAAACATATGGAGCAGAGGTCCATCAGTGGCTATTAGCCACAAAGTATAAATAGGAACTCTCAGTCTGGGGCAAGTGATGCTCTATAATCTTGGTGTTGGGGGGGCAACAGTGGGAGGGCTTCCTGCCCCCACTGCTGGACCTTCTGAGAGCATCTGGTGTTTTTGGCCACTGTGTGACAGAGTGTTGGACTGAATGGGCCATTGGCCTGATCCAGCATTGGCTTTTCTTATGTTCTTATGTTCTTAAAACTAAGAAGATATTCTCACAAAAATCAAAGTGTAAAAAGTGAACAGCTAGAGAATTTACCTCATCAGAGGTGAAGACACTGGAATACAAGTTATGATTCAAGGATATTTTTGTTGGAGTGAGTGACTCAACGTGCCTGGACATGGGGGGGGTGGGGGGTGGGGTGCTACATGTGTCTTATCTCCTTGAATGGGATGCCTCTCTTGGGCTTAACCTGGAAGCTGCCTTCTGACCTCTCCTCTCCCTGTGTGTTCTTTGTTCTTCCCATTATCCACATGGCTTTTCATGGAGTTGCATGTTTCTACAGGTTTCTCCTGTAGAAACAGTGCCCTCATACTCCCATACACGTGATGTCAGATTAGCTGGCCATTTGTGATAGGGAAGGTACTCTTTCTCTCTCTACTTTCAGCTGCAACCTGAATGTGAACTGGATCTACTTGAATAAATGTAAGTTTTTACTTTTTGTAAAATGTGTCTTGCCTCGACCTGGATAGCCCAGGCTAACTGGATCACATCAGATCTTATAAGCTAAGTAGGGTATTTGGAAGGGACACCTCCAAGGAATACCAGGATTGTGACATACAGGCTGGTAATGGCAAACCACATCTGAGCTTCTTTTGCCTTGAAAACCCCACAGGGTCACCATAAGTCAGCAGCAGCAACAACAACAAATATACTTATTGGGATATTTATTTATTGCACTCACTATCCCACTCTTATGACTGGGCAAACTCTGCTGTATTAACCAAATACTCCAATAAGTTTGATGTGAGTTAGCAACAGTGTGTGCATAAGGCGGCCTGGGTGGGGGGGACTTTCAAACAAGCCATCCTCTATCCATATACTGTTACAGTACAGTCACAAATTACATTTTTGCACATTACAAAAAACACAGACTGGGTCTGAGGTCATACATGACTTACAGGTTCTTCTCCTGTGTGTGTGTTGCCTGATTCAAAATGCAGCTGAGGGATACCTGGGGAAGGGCTTCAGCCTTACACCCTGTGACTTTTCCCCAAGCAGCAACAGTCCTGGGAGTGCACTGTTTGGCCCACCGGCTTTCTCTAGCAGACCAAACAGTGCTCCCCACGGACTGTTTTAGGTCAGGAAATAGTATTGGGGAGGGGAGATGAAGCTCCTCCATTCATCCACAGTTGTGATCCAAGTTAGGGAAATTAACGAAAATCTGCACCTCGTGTGTGACTGTTACATGGGTAACAAGGCAGGGACCTGACCTGACATACTTGGTTGCCAGGCAGTGTTTGGCAACTTGGGGAAGGGTTGTAGGTTGGGCTATGGGGGGCACTGCATCACATGTGGTGTAACATTACTTCCAGCAAAAAAAATTTGATAAAAGCTAGCTCTGGGACTCACCAGAAACTCTATGGTGAAACCATAAAGTTTCCAGCAACTCCTAGAGCTACTTTAGGCTGATTTTACACCTCCCCTCTAAAGTAGTTTGACTGCTGTCTTTTCCTGTGCTGATTTCACAGTGGTGTGAAATTTCACTCCAGGGGGTCTAAGTGCACTAATCAACAGCAATTGTTTAAAGCAGAATAAAGCGGTAGAATACTAGCTTGACCACAGGAGGGCAATTAGTAGATATGGACATTTCAGTGGCAGCACGGTTTCACACCGCACAGAGGTATGGGCAGGTTTTTTTGGAACTAAAATGATTCCAGCGGGAAAGTCAGATGTAAAATCAGCCTTAGAAGGGACAAAGGGTAGCTCTAGGAATTGCCAGAAATGCCATGGTAAAATCATAGTGTTTCTGGCAATTCCTAGAACTACCCTTTGTCGTTTCTAGTAAGAGCTTCCAGTAAGAACATGAGGTTGTGGGGTTTTTTTAAAAAAAATCTACTGTCGCCAGTCAGAGTGGCAGGGGGCAACGGAACCTGGGGACAGGGAATCTCCCACCCCTACCAGGGCTTGACAGCTCTACTGACATGTGTTCCATGATCATCTCTAGGGAACACCAGACAAGGGAGTCTTTTGCATGAGTTTTTCCAGTGCAGGAGCTCTGTTAAATAGCCGAGTATGTAACTTGCACAGAACAATGTCTGACACAAAGCTTGAAGCCAGATAAGATCCTCAGTGTTAGGAAATAAATCACTCTTTGTATCGGAACACTTTTGCAATAGCGGGCATGGATTTTACAATGATAGCCTACCAATCTCAGTGCCTACTACATGCAGCAGATAACTCAACAGCTTCCCACTTGTATTGGTGGAATAAATACTATTCTGTTTTAGGTTTGTTAAAAACAATGCCTCGTAGAATCCATTTCTAAACAAGAAAATACACAATTAGGGTTACCATCTACAATTCACCTAAGATTAGGAGATTCTATAGGTTATTAAAGCAGGAAGTGAAATGTTTCCTATGAATCTATATACCAAAAACAGTGGCAATGTGCCTTTCCTGTAGTAAGACGGTATGGCTGGGAACACGTTAGTGGTAGAAAGTGCCATCAAATCACATCAGACCTGTGGTGAACCCATAGGGTTTTCAAGACAAGAGATGAACAGAGGTGGTTTGCCATTGCCTGCCTCTAAATAGCAACCCTGGACTTCCTTGGTGGTCTCCCATCCAAGTACTAAACCAAGGCTGACCCTGTTTAGCTTCTGAGATCTGACAAAATCAGACTAGCTTGGTTCATTCAAGTCATGGTAGGAGCATGTTAGCATGAGGCAGTTTTCAAGGACTAGTTGCTTTGTTCAGTAACACGAACAAGCATCATGGCATCCAACATGCACTGGTCCTCAGCCATCCACACTGCAGAAGGCACTACTGTGACACTCATCAGCTTGTCCTCAAGCCCTCCCACTGAGATGCATTTGAGAGTAGTGCAGTGGTTAGAAAGTCAGACTAGGATCTGGGAGGCTCAAGTTCAAATCTCCACTCTGCTGCAGATGCTCACTGGGTGACTTTGGGCCAGTCACTCCTTTTCCTTTAATCTACTTCACAGAGAGGGTTGCCAGCTCTTGGCTGGGAAGTACCTGGAGGTTCTGGGGGTGGAGCCTGAGAAGGTTGGGTTTGGGGAGGGGAAGGACTTCAATGGGGTTTGATGCCATGGCGTCCACCTTCCCAAGCAGCCATTTTCTCCAGGTTATCTCTGTCTCCTGGAGAGCAGTTGTAATCCCAGGAGATCTCCAGCCACCTCCTGGAGGTTGGCAACCCTACTCACAGAGTGGAGGGGGGTGGCGGCAGCGGCAATAAAATGGAAGCATGGAAATTAGAGTTTGGGGACTTTGGGTCCCCACAAGGATGAAAACAAGGTATAAATAGCTTAATAAGGCTGCAGTCACACACACTAAATAATCCACCTTCAATCCACTTTCAATGCACTTTTCAACTAGATTTTGCCAGTTCACACAGAAAAAATCCAGTTGAAAAGTGGACTGAAAGTGGATCGAAAGTGGATTATTTAGCCTGTGTAACCACAGCCTAACATGGCAGATTGTTACTCAACAGAGGGAAGTCACATTGGCCACCAAATCCTCTTACTTTGCTCTTGCATCAGACCATCATGGCTACCCACCTACTTATATTTTATTCTGTGTTCATTTCCAAAAGATTTCCCCTAAACACATCATATAAGGCTGCGTTTCAAGCAGGCACAAAGCACAGGGCTGGGACTGTGGCTCAGTGGTAGTGCATCTGCTTTGCATGCAGAAGGTCTCAGGTTCAGTCCCCAGCATCGCCAGTTAAAACTATTAGGTAGCGGGTGATGTGAAAGATGTCAAGCTGAGACCCTGGAGAGCCACTGCCAGTCAGTGTAGATAACCCTGACTTTAGTAGACCAATGGTCTGACTCTGCAGACTGTAGTTAGGATAGGAAGAGACCATGGGCCAGTGTGGTATAGCATCTGCTTCTCCAGCTGAAACAGTTTGTATCAGTTCATGAGCCATTTATATTTAAAACCCCTGTTTTCTGCTCCTTGCTGCTTTTCATGGGGAGCAGAAAGCAGGGGTTTAAATGGTTCTGAGCCATTTAGACCAAACAGCTGAGCAGCTGTTTTTCATGAAGAGCAGAAAGAGGTTCAAAATTCGCGAAAGTTCGGAGTGGTTCTTCAGTTCGAGAGCATTGCTTTGTGAACCGCGAATTGCCCAAAATTCATGATGAACTTTAGTTTGTCAGCCGGTTCATGCCCATCCCTTGAGTTCAGTTTGATCTGCAAGCAACTGTCAAGTGATATTACTTTACTGCATGCCATGAAAAGCTTCAGCTGCCCATTTCCACTCATTAAATCTCTATTGAATAAGATCATGAGCCTTCCCCTCCCCCCCTTCCAGCTGGCAATGTCACCTGGATCTTGGAGATAATTTTGTAAATAAATAGTTCCTAGTTAAGCACATAGCTGTCTTCTTTTGGGGAAGTGGGCTTGAACTCATAATACAGTATTTCCAACAATCAAAGCAAAACTGGGATTTAAATGCATATCCATATATCCCCCCTAACACATGCAGATTTAGCCAGACCTCTGCAGCTGGAAAGAGAAAGGGGCATAAATAAGCCCTCCCAATTATAAAGTCAATATAATTGCTTCATTTAAATCAATCACCCCACATCCTGTGTCAATTTTCTTGTGTCAGTAATAATGTCTGATGGTGCTTCCTGGGTTAAAACTAGCCTGTTCTGATCATCAGTCTTACAAGTATTTCTGTTCAACAGTGAACTTGCATTAAATAATATATCGGGGATGCTACACTGGAAGATGAAATACCTTCTCTTTGGAAAGTTAATGTACAGCATGTTTCTCTGTGATTAGGAACAAATAAAGTCCAGCAGGTGGGCTGCTTTTAGAACAGAAACTACTCTGAAAATGTTCAAGGTTTTTGTTTTTATTTTTATGAAAAGCAATACATTCAGCCAACAATGTTCCACACCGTACACAACCTCCTGCTGGAATGATCTATACAGTACAAAAGAAAATATCCATTGGAACAGGACCAGTCTTCCCCAGATGAATAGATCTCCAGATCTTCTGAACAATTCACTGGCGGGGGAGCTGTTATCTTCAGAAGGCCTGCGCAACTAGGGACAGCACAAACCAAAGGCGTGTATCCCCCCCCAGATGTGTAGCAGGGCCTACCGATGCTCGGCAGTCTTATCCTTCCTTGTTTCTTGCAGTCCCCAAGGACAGAAAAAAAATGAGACAGAACCATCCTAAGTAAACAGCTGGCTACGTTTGTCTTGCTACACCACACATTGTTTTTGATCCTGTGGACAAATTCCTCTGATGGAAGCGGGGAGGACTTTCACTGTTTCTGTGTGTTCCCCCTCCCTGTGGGAGGGTAGGGGTAGAGAATTCTCATTCCGCAGGCAGAAATTCATTTGGTTGGCGGGGATGTTGCCTGGGTTCCAGTTAGGACCATCAGGCCCTGCTGGGGGATCCTTGCCCCTGGCCCTTCTCCCTGCTGCCAGTCAGCTGCCCAATGGGAAAACTTATCAGCAGCAGGGGAGGCCTAGCCCAGCAGCTCAGTGCCATTTGCTGGCGATATGGCAATGCCACTTCTGGCACACTGGAAGGGACATGACTGCGTTGCCAGCAACACAAGATGTTCTGATATTTGGGCAAAAACTCTATTGTAAAATCAGCTTCTGCCATGGAGTTGTTGCCAAATACCAGAGCATTCTCACATGGCTGGCAATGCAATGACGTCACATCTGGGGAACAATGGAAGTGACATCACTGCATGGCCAACGATGTCCCTGAGATGCTGGGCTAGGCGGCCCCCCACTGCTGGTAAGTTCCCCCACTCCCTGCCAGTTGCCGGAGGGGGGGGGGTACTCAGCAACCCCAGTTCCAATCCATAGTTTTTATTTATCTTTTTTTTTTAAGCATTTATATCCTGCTTTTCCCTATCATCCATGATGCTGTTTATTAAAACATGTGTAGCTTGACAAAACAGGCTCGAACTGTTGGCACATAAAGACCAATATATGTCCACGCCCCGTGAGGGAAAAGGGGAGACAGAGGAGGCCAGGTGTGATGGAAAATGGTTGCTGTCCTCCGCCACAGGCCTGGCAGAACATCTCTGTCTTGCAGGCCCCGCGGAACGGTAAGGATCTACTGTATCACACACAGCATGGCCCTTAAAGAAGCCTTTGAATATATGTTCTATTTATTCGTTACATTTTTATTCAAACCCTCCTCCACGGAGCACAAGGGGGCATACATAGTTGTCTCCAGTTTCATTTTATCCTCTTAACAACCACGTGAGATGGGTCAGGCTGACTGTGCCTAGGTCTCCATGAGCTTTTTTTTTTTTTGGTCACGGTGAGCGTGTATTTGAACCTGGGGGGTCTCAGGCCTAATCCAACACCACCCATTACACCGCCATGGTTCTTGCTATGCATGTTCAGTATATATCCACACATGCATATAAGATGCATTAAGGGCTGGGTGCCATTAAATGGGATATAAATTCTCTAAACAAATGAAACAAACGAATGAACGAATAAATTCTCCAGTGCCTTTTAAATGGATTCAATTTGGGCACTGTTGACTGCTGTTTTTATTGTGATATTGTCTGAGTTACCCACTGTTATTGATCACTGGATATCACTGTCTGTGTTTTTACAGAAAGGCCATTAGTACGTTTTATAAATAAATAAAGTTCAGTGAGTATTTAAGGTCAAGACCAGTTCAGCCCTAATGCCTGCTGTAGAGCCAGGCATATTTCAGCATACCTAGGTGGGTACCTAAATTGTGATTTCCTTTTGATTCTCCCCCACACACACATCTAAGTGTATAAGAAGAAGAAGAAGAAGAAGAGAAGAGATTGGATTTATATCCCGCCCTTCACTCACTTGGAGTCTCAGGGTGGCTTACAAACTCCTTTCCCTTCCCCTCCCCACAGCAGACACCCTGTGAGGTAGGTGGGGCTGAGAGAGCTCTGAGACAAGTGTCCATGAGAGAACAGCTGGTACAGAGCTATGGCTTGCCCAAGGTCATCCAGCAAATGCAAGTGGAGGAGTGGGGAATCAAACCCAGTTCTCCCAGATTAGAGACAGTGCACTTAACCATTACATCAAACTGGCTCTCTAAACTAAAGTCCACATCCATGTTCTGATTTGTATTGCATCCCTTGCTTTAGGCTCCCGATGCAAATATGCAACATTAATTGGGAAATAGTACATGTAGAACTCAGGTCCATAGAAATGCCTGTAGTGCACATTTTCTGAAAAGTAGTTGGTGGGAAGATGTCTTTCCCCCTCCCCTCTGTCCAGTACAAATGGCTGCATCATCATTTGAAGCTGTGTCAAGTAAGTGAATTAAATTTGCACAAGATTAATGTTCTCTAAGCAAGCAACTGAAAAAAAAATATCGGTGGGGATAGTAAATAAACTAAGTTCCCTGACACACACATCTGTTAAATCTGCAATTGCTATGCTGGCAAGGAAAACCAACCCATCCATTGGGTATATGGGCAATTTGTCCGAGAAACTGTACTGTCCAACTGACATTGCCTCTTCTGACCTTGTCACATATTTTAGTGATGGAAGGAAACTTATAGGAAGGGGCTTCATCGTGGAGCATGTCCTTGCACATAGAAGGTCATGGGTCCTTGCCAACTCCAGTTGGGGAAGAGCTATGGCTTAGTGGCAGAGCATCTGCTTGGCTTGCAGAAGGTCCCAGGTTCGATCCAGTTGGAGAAGAGCTATGGCTCAGTGGCAGAGCATCTGCTTGGCTTGCAGAAGGTTCCAGGTTCGATCCCTGGCATCTCCAGTTAAAGGATCTGGCATTAGGTGATGTGAAAGACCTCTGCTGGAGACCCTGGAGAGCTGCTGCCAGTCTGAGTAGATAATGCTGACTTGGATGGACCAATGGTCGAATTCGTTATAAGGTAGCTTCATGTGTTCATGTGTCCAGTTAAAGATCTGCAATAGCAGAGCTGGCAAATACCTCTGTCTGCAACCTGGCAGAACTACAGCCACCATGACGAGTCACACTGCTGGACCAGAGGGACCACTGTTCTTGTTCAGTAGACGGCACCTTATTTTGTTCCTAGCCTGCTTTCTTCTGCAATGCAGCCAAGGTCAACTGTGATTAGCCCCAATAATCTAGAGACACCCCTTTGTGGAGCCCTCATGCTAGGGGGAATAGGAACAATAGGATGAAATCTTCCCAGACTCCAAAATTAGTTGAGCCAACCACAGTGGTAGAACCTCTTCTTCTTTCTGCTTATTCAAATGACTCTCTCTTATTTGTTTATGGCTTCTTTTAAAGACCCATAATAATTTGAAAGACACAGATTTTCCTCATCTTGTCATAAAGCATTAATGAGGCTAATGAAACTTCCGAAGGCGAAGCACCATCACTGAACAAGACCTGCCTCTGCCAACAGTACAATAGACAATGATCTTATTTAGGGTGCCCAGACCCCCAGGTGGAGGTGGGGGTCCCCTGCTGACAGGCCCCACCTCCCCATTGCCGATTAGTTGGCCAGCGGGGGGGGGGGGACTTACCCCCCAAAAAGGAGATCCATCCGACATGCAGCAACATCTCTATGTCACTGCTATGTGACCTGGAAGTGACGTCATTACATCTGGGCCACTGGACAAAAACTCTGTGGTAGAAGCCAAATTTAACAGAGTTTTTGCCCAAATAACAGAGCTTCACCCCATCATCCTGAGTGTGATGATGTCACTTTTGGGTCACATGGTCAGTGATGTATGTCAAATGGGCCTCCCCACTGCTCCTGGTAAGTCTCCCCTCCCCCGCGGGTTGCCAAGATGGACCTGGCAACCCTGACCCCATTCCCTTTATGAAAGCCCCCTTCTGATGAATTCCCTTTACTACAACTCTTAAAATGCCCTGCTGAAATAGTCCATTTAATTAATTCTGCAGAATGATAAAGTGTGGGGGTAGGGTTGCCAACACTGGGTTGAGAAATTCCTGGACATTTGGGGGTGGAGCCTGGGGAGGGTGGGGTTTCAGGAAGGGAGAGACCTCAGCAAGTTATAATGCCCTAGAGTCGACCCTCCAAACCAGCCATTTTCTCCAGCGGAATTGATGTCTGTAGTGTGGAAGTCAGTTGTAATTCTGGCAGATCTCCAGGCCTTACCTCATGCTTGGCAACCCTAGAGGCCTTCTGGACTTCCTCATTTAGGCCATTCCAAAACGTGGGGACGATGAGAGTGAATGCTTGGATGTGGGCAGCTGCTCATCTTACCCATTTGCAGGATGGCACCTTCAGAAGTCTTTGAGGAGCAAGCTGAGAAAGACGGCCCGGTATTATATGGTGGTCCTAGGCTATGAGTGGTTTTTACAGTTAATAATAAACCATATCTTGAACTGAACCTAGGAATTAATTGGTAACTAATGTAGTGAAGGCAGGACAAGTAAAGACTAACTGAATAACAAACAGTTTAAAACAACTTTAATATGTACAGTAACTAAAACACCTTGTGCAGCAGTCACACACAAACAGTTCCTTTAATGGCATTTCACAGAAGTAAAAGCCTAATATCTGAGTTGTACAGCAGTCTCTAAGCGTTGCTCCAGATCACAGTAAGATCATATATTTATTCATTTACTAGATTTGTTTAGTCACCGCTCACCCAAAGGGTCGCATGGCAACTTGCAACTGCAAGCTGCTTACCTAGCAGGAAGAAGAGCTGAGTGTCATCAGCCTATTGGTGGCCTCCAGCTCCAAACCTCTGAATGATCTTGGCAAGAGGGTGCACATATGTGTTATATAACATCGGAGAGAGGATCAAACCCTGTGGGACCCCACAGTTCAGCTCTCCTCCCCGATAACAACCTTCTGAAAGCATCCCTGGAGGAACGAGGAGAACCAACTAGCGGCAGTGCCCCTTACCCCTAGGGAGGCATGGTGGTCGATCAAGACCAAATGGTCAACTGTATCAAAGGCTGCTGATAGATTCAGAAGGACCAACAGGGCCAGCATAGCTTCACGCAGCATATCTCTAATCACAGCCAGTTTGGTATAGTGGTTAAAAGTGATGGGACTCTAACGTGGAGAAAAGGGTTTAATTCCCACTCCTCCACACGCAGCCAGCTGGGTGACCTTGGGTCAATCACAGCTCTCTCAGAGCTCTCTCAGCCCCACCTACCTCACAGGGTGTTTGTTGTGGGGAGAGGAAGGGAAGGAGATTATAATCTGCTCTGAGACTGCAAGTGAAGGACAGGGTATAAATCCAACTCTTTTTCTTCTTCTTTAAATGGAGATTGTCACCCAAAGCAACTGTCTTGGTCCCAAAGCCAGGCCTAAAGCCTGACTGACAAGAGTCCAGGGCAAGTCCACAAATTACCAGCTCCTTCATGCCAGTTTATAAGGGAATGTCTTTAAACTATATCACTATGAAGTCTACAAAGTCCTAACCATGGGATGTCAAACATAAGGCCCAGGGGCCAGAACTGGCCCATCCAGGGCTCTTATCGTTAGCTTGGGGCTCTTTAGCTTGGAGAAACGATGGCTGAGGGGTGACATGATCACGTTTTATAAGATTATGCATGGGATAGAGCAGGTAGAGAAAGAAATTCTTTTCTCCCTTTCTTACAATATAAGAACTCAGGAGCACTCCATGAAATAGCTGAGCTGTCGGGTTAGAACAGATAAAAGGAAGTACTTCTTCACCCAAAGAGTGATTAACACATGGAATTCACTGCCACAGGAGGTGGTGGCAACTACAAGCATGGACAGATTCAAGAGAAAATTAGATAAACATATGGAGCAGAGGTCCATCAGTGGCTATTAGCCACAAGATATAGATAAGAACTCTCAGTTTGGGGCAAGTGATGCTCTGTATTCTTGGTGCTTGAGGGGGGCAACAGTGGGAGGGCTTCTAGTGTCCTGGCCCTACTGCTGGACCTCCTGATGACACTTGGTGTTTCTGGCCACTGTGTGACAGAGTGTTGGACTGGATGGGCCACTGGCCTGATCCAGCATTGGCTTCTCTTATGTTCTTATCCGGCCCACAAGCGACTGGTGCAAGGGAGGGAACAGGAGGTTGCTCAGGGGCACGTGAGTAGGCAGAGCTACGACAACTGTGGTTTTAACACAGTAGAGCAACCTTGTTTGAAGCAGTCAAGCAGAACCCCTTTGCTTCATGGGGCCTTGCCATGAGGGCACATCAACTCAGAGCTTACCAGCTGCTGTCTTTTTTAAAATTACTAGGAATAAGGCCCGTTGTGGAAATAAATACAACGGGCTCTAGAAAGGCTCTGGGAGAGTGCCAAGGCCTTGGGCACTCAATGTCAATTTGCTGTGGCAACCTCAGCAGGGTATAAGGACACAGAGTCCACCATTTTCTCCATGGGAACTGATCAATGCCATCTGGAGAGCAGTTGTAATTCTGAGTGATCTCCAGCCCTCACCTGGAGATTGGCAACAGTGGTTCCCCAACAGGGAATAGCTGGTTTGGAGGGCAGAGTCCATGGCATTCTACCTGTCTGAGGCCCCAACCCTCCTCAGACCTCACCCTCTTCTCCATCCCTCAAATCTCCAGGAATTCCCCATTTGGAGCTGGCAACCCTATCTCCTTCCCAGCCAAGTATCAGCCTACCTTTATTTCCCCCTCACTGTTCAGCTTTCCATCTCCCCCCCTCCCCCACCTGCAGCCTCTACCGTGCTCTGAAGCCCTGTCTGCCACGTTACATTGGCTGTCATGGGGGGCATCTCAGCAGGGTATAAGGACACAGAGTCCACCGTTTTCTCCATGGGAACTGATCAATGCCATCTGGAGAGCAGTTGTAATTCTGAGTGATATCCAGCCCTCACCTGGAGACTGGCAACAATGGTTTCCTCAGCCGGGAGGGCAGGATAGAAATTTAAATAAATAAATTTCCCAGGAGGAAAAGTGGTCTTTCTTTGCAATGGGGACCAAAGCAGCTTACATCATTCTCCTCTCCCCCTTTTGACATGCACAACAATCCTGTGAGGTAGGTTAGGTTGAAAGTCTGTGACTGGTTCAAAATCACCCACTCAGCTTCTACAGCAAGAACCTGGATCTAGCAGATCCTGCTCTGAAGCACTGATTGCCACGCCTAGGGTACCCAACCTCCAGGTAGAGTCTGAAGATCACCAGGTATCACAACTGAACTCCAGACAATAGGTCTCTCCTGTCCAGTGAAAATAACTGCTTTGGACGGTGGACTTCATGGCATTCTGTTCAGCTGAGGCCTCTCCCTTCCCCAAACCCTGGCTTCGATAGACTCTACCAAAAAAATCTCCAGGAATCTCCCTACCTGGAGCTGGCAACCCTAGTCAGAACTGGTCCCAATGAGTTCTTTACAAAGTTGGCAACCAAAGGGTCTGGCCTTTCCTTGCTTCCCTGGGCTACCCCCTCCCTTTGGTATTGTGCAGAGCAGGGGAGACTATGCACAACACAGATTATTAGCCCATATAGAAGAATTTATTTCACTATTTACACAATTATGGAGCGCATACACACACACACGCACACTAAATGAATAAGGCACAACTGTAGGAGTAAGCACATACTATGAACCAACAGGGCATAAATCAACAGGGGTTAAACACAATCCACCCTGGATGGGCTGGAGTTTGTATTGATGGTGCCCCACCCCTTAGGACAGTCCCTCTTTTCCCGCACTTTTTGGCTCTGGGGCCGCTGGGAACTGTAGTCCAACAGATGATGAAGCCTCATTCAACCCAGTTAGTGATACCCCTGCAGGCCCCTTGCTGAAACTACAGCTCAATTGAACCTTATGGGGGAACATTTTAAACAAACCACAGACAGCAGCCATCTTATAAACACAGGTAACTGCCATTTCTTTACACCTACCACCTGGAGTTTGGCAATCCTAGGGGGAAAGTCAGCTGCACAGCAGGGGGTTGAAGGGAATGGTTTGATGGTTGCTGGCCCACCTCATTAGCCAGCCAGCCATGGTGGAGCTTAGAAGGAGAGAGAGCCGTTTTCTGACGGTTTATTCTGACAGAAAAGTCAGTGGGTGGGGGTGAGGGGGTTATGCTGATAGTCCATTGTCTTTTCACTGACAGAAGCAGGCCACTGAGGGGACAGTTAGACCCACCTGGCAGTGGGCGGAGGAGAAGAGTGGACCCAGCACCCAGTTGGTCCTTCCCCTTCGCTGGCTCCCTACAGACTGAGGCCGGGACACTGGCCGGTGGCTCCGTGGGTGGGACTGAGGCAAAGCAGGGAGAGAATGCAGCCAGTGGCCAGGGTCCCCCTTTTCGGTGACAGTCCGTCCAACCTACTGATTTGGGCACCCCATGGAATCTTGCCCCTTGGAATCTTAAAACGGCTTTATATAATAGGAAAGATATCTCTGGTACCTGGCATTACACTTTACGGCACACATGGCCTGGCCTGATAAAGTTACATTTATGTCAGATCCGGCCCATGTAACAAATGAGTTTGACACCTCTGCCCTAACCTTCTCGTCAGATCTCAGAAGCTAAGCCCTGATTAGTACTTAGATGGGAGGTCACCAACAAGGTTCAGGGTAGCTACACAGATGCAGTCAATGGCAAACCACCTCTGTTTGTCTCTTGCCCTGGAAACCCTATGGGGTCACCATAAATCAGCTGCAACTTGATGGCACTTTCTGCCACCACCAAGCTAATCACAATTTCAGCACATCACAAGTCTGGGTTACCAGCAGTAATTCTGCAGAAACATGACAGCAGCTGGCAACCAGCAGCATATGAGTCCCAGTCAGTGACTGATGCAGAAATGAGATATGCACAGACCAAGCAATGCTTGTGGGGAATCTTGTTTGTTTGTAAATGCTCTCATCAATAAATCTATGGCAAGATAGGTCAGATAGAAACCGACCACAACCCCTTCGTCCCATTATTTTGCAAACTGCTGAACAACTAAGAGCCAGCTTGGTGTAGTGGTTAAGAGCGGCAGACTCTAATCTGTAGAGCCAGGTTTGATTCCCCACTCCTCCTCCACATGAAGCCAGCTGGGTGACCTTGGGTCAGTCACAGTTCCCTTGGAGCTCTCTCAGCCCCACCTACCTCCCAGGGTGTCTGTTGTGGAGAGAGGAAGAGAAGGTGATTGTAAGCCACTCTGAGACTCCGAGTGAAGGGCAGGGTATAAATCCAACTCTTCTTCTTCCCCCTCTTCTTTTCTGTCTCCTTCTCCTTCCCCTCCTCCTCCTTTTTCTCCTCCACCTCCAGGATTCAGCTTATCATGTGAGCATCACTGCAGAGCAGCTGCATGCAAATGTGCTGTGGATGTCCTCTCCACAACAATAAATTTGACTCCGGAAGGAGAAAAGAGCTCTGTGCTTGAGGCGAGAGCCTAAATAGGGTTCTTGATCCAACCACCCTGAGTCAAACAAAAGACAAGAGTGGAAACCCAGAAATGTGGGTTTTAGTCCAAGTAGTACCAGTAGATACCTGACAAAGGGAGCTTTGGCTCTTGAAAGCTTATACCCCCAAGATCTTGTTGGTCTCTAAGGTGCACTGTACTTAAATAGAACTGTTCTACTGTAGACCAATATGGCTGCCCTATGAAACGATCTTCACAAGAGAAATATGGCTCAGTGAGGATTCTAAGCAAAACTGAAGAAAACCCCACCTTCCACTGGGACCTCAACACCCTACCAGGACTTTTGAAAGACATAGACCCAAACAGTACCAGAGTGGGACATCCATGCATGTTTACTCATGTGCCCACCCATTCATGAGTAAAGCATACCACTGAGTGGACTAATCGCTCTTCTTCTCCTTCCTTACTGTGTCGCACTCTATTGCTTGAACCATTCTTCTTCCAGCTTGGCTCACTTTTGGTACTACAGCCCAGGTGGGAAAAATTGCTTCATGGACAGATACATGATAATGATAATGATGAGAAGGAAAAGGAGAAAAAGAAGAAGAAATTGGATTTATACCCCCACCCTTCACTCGGAGTCTCAGAGCGGCTTACGATCTCCTTTCCTTCCTCTCCCCACAGCACCTTGTGAGGTAGGTAGGGTTGAGAGAGTTCTGAGAAAACTGCCCTTGAGAGAACAGCTTTGAGAGAACTTCCGACTGACCCAAGGTCACTCCAGCAGCTGCATGTGGAGAAGTGAAGAATCAAACCAGGTTCTCCCAGATTAGAGTCCACGCTCTTAAACACTACACCAAATTGGCTCTTGTGTAGGTAGGCTCCTGTCACATCCAACTTGGTCCTTAGAGACTTGTTAACCGGCTGAGGGGTATGGGGAATTAAAGAAGACTCACTCCAGAGTGATATGACCAATCCTCTTTAGAGAGTTAAGAAAGAAGATGTGATAATTTAGAGATGCTTTTCTGAGGGCCCACAGAGCAGGAGGTCCTAAAGGGAGGCGTCACAACCAACAAGGGTGCTCAGTACTCTGGTTCAGCTGGAGAAAAACTGCAGAACTTCATCTAGCTCCAAGATGGACAACTTACGACTTCCAGAACCTGACTGAGCTCTTAAATACTGGAGCAGGCTCAGCTAGATCTAGCCAGGCCCCACGTTCAAAAGCACATGACCTTGGAGTCATAGTGCATAGCTCCATGAAAATGTCCGCCCAGTGTGCTGCAGCAGTGGAAAAGGCAAACATCCTAACTTATAGACCAAAGTTTGAGTCCAGTGACACCTTTAAGACAGCACATGAAAGCTTTCCGGCTGTCACTGATGTTCCTGGTGGCAGGGCTCATTTCGTAGCAGGAGCTCTTTTGCATATTAGGCCACACACCCCTGATGTAGCCAATCCTCCAAGAGCTTACAGTAGCCCCTGCAAGAAGCGCTCTATAAGCTCTTGGAGGATTGGCTGCATTAGGGGTATGTGGCCTAATATGCAAAGGAGCTCCTGCTACAAAATGAGCCCTGCTGGTGAGAGAAAACGGAGAGGGGGGGGAATGGAATTTGAACTGGAAGAGATATTAATGATCAGGTTACGCTCTAGGCACCGTGTATTTGTTCTAATCGATTTGTTGGTACCCTTCCATCTGGCCAGCTTTCTGATTACTGTCCATATCTGACTGTTCCTCAGTACAGGCATGCCTTTATGTTGGCGCACCTTAATGCCTTACCATCTAGAGTTTTGCAAGGAAGGTGTCTGATAGAGTATGCGACTGCGGTGCAGGTAGTGTGGACACTCTGCATCACGTGACCTTTGAATAGAATTGTTTTTCTGAGGCTAGAAATCTTTTCATTCTTCCTCTGCTCCAAGATATAGATTATACGGAGACGTTACTTCTTTTTATTAGAAGATTATAGTAGACCTACCACTCTTTCAGTTGCAGAATTGTGTGCGCTTGTGATAGATTTCTGCAGCCATTCAAATGTGGTCCAGTTCTTTATATTATAGTAATCTGCTTGAAACTATAAAGTTAAGAAGCAGAGTGAGTTGGGGGGGGGGGGTTATGCTCTAGGAATCCCCAATTTTTATCATAGAGATTTGGGGAAATTCCTGTGTAGGTGGCCAGAAGTGATGTCACTTCCAGGTCAAAATGACCCTCCGTATGTCCCGTCCCAGAAAACGTTTAGGGCTTGCAACCTTCGTAGACCTGCAGTGCATGTTCGGTCCTTCATTCCTGAGGGGTGAGGTAACCTATGATTCTCTTCAAGAATGAGTTTACTGGGAATGGTAAGTAAGACAAAAAAAAACTATGCTGGACTTTGGTGGTGTCGGAAAGTGCTGTCAAGTCACAGCTGATTTATGGCAACCCCACAGGGTTTTCAAGGCAAGAGGCATTCAGAGGTGGCTTGTCATTGCCTGCCTCTGCGCTACGACCATCTTTAAATACGAAGTAACGCCACTGAGGGAAAAAACACAAAGTCCCCAAATTCCTTCTCAGATCAGCCCCAAAATAAAGACTAGCTCAGAAGATGGCCTCGTGTGGAGATTTGTCAGACCTGTGAATACGCCTCACGGCACGACCCTGCAGAAAGAGGAGTTCACTTTCAGAGCATCCTTATTCATTCTCTGGCTCTCACACAGCCATCGGTGAAAATTCTAAGAAAATTATTTTAAGGAAGTCATTTACAGGGTAACAGAAACGAGAAAGGAAATGAGAAGCAGTACTTCCTAGAAGAGTGGCTATTAAAGTCGTGTGGATTCGGAAGGCCAATTGGCTATTATTACTGTATCCTCAACATTCTGGCTTCAAATTCCTGCCCAAAGCTTGTGGTCCACATGTAGCCCTCAAGCTTTTAACTCTCCTCTTGCTGACATTATTCATTCTGCCTCTCCTTCTGTGCTGGGGAACAGTGCAATGGAAAGAGATTGGCAGGCACACAGGCTCTTGAGGTGGAGTCCAAAACACCAACATTGAACAAGGCCCAAACTCCAGAGAGCCCCAGGTACGATTCCAAATGGGATCAGGGGGGTCAAAATACAGAAATTTGAATTCTGAATCCCTTCCAGTTTGTTCAAATGAGCAGATACTACGAGTGCTTGAACACCTGCAGTTAGGCTTATGTAGGCATGCCAGGCCTCCCACGATAGTCGGAGGTGTCCGGCTGGCAAGCTCCACTGCCTGTGATAGCTTTGAGTGGCAATATCATAGAGTTTCTGGCAATTCCTAGAGCTACCCTCTGTTACTTCCAGTGACATCGCAAAAATCATCTGACATTGCCAGTGTTGCACCTTCAAATGTCCCCCCCCCCCACACACACACATCCTGCCTGCTGCCATTCTTGGGCTAACAATCCTAGGTCCGCGTCCTGTTCACCAGTCACAAATAGAGAGATGGTTTTCATTGACTGGTTAGGCCAGGGGTGGTCAAACTGCAGCTTGGGAGCCACATGAGGCTCTTTCACACATATTGTGTGGCTCCCGGCAGGGCAGCTGGGGAAGTAAAGGGGAGGCATACTTTTTCACCCTTCATCCCTTTCTCCCCCCCGCTCCTCTCTATTTGCTCTCTCTCTCTCTTTCTTTCCACCTCTTTCATTCTTTCTTTCCACCTCTCTCTCTCTTTCTCTCTCTTTTAGACAAATAAATATCATTAGCAAATATCGTTGAAAAAATAAATATCAATATCTGTTTTTACCCCTTCTGCTTTTATTTTTGGCAGTCTAATTTAATGTTAATAAAAGGCAAATTTGCATGTTTTTAAATTAAAATGCATGTGTAAATTTGTTCATGTCTTGCAGCTCTCAAACATCTGATGTTTATTCCATGTGGCTCTTACATTGAGCAAGTTTGGCCACCCCTGGGTTAGGCTGTACCTTGGTCTGTCCACAGCTGTTTGCCAAGTTCAATCACTGTATTCCTTCCCAACCATGCACTAAAGCACAATTGGCTTTTTGCGCATATATGCTCTCAGGGAGCCCAATTGAGTTCTACAATCCCCCATCCTTACGGTGTAACTGTTCCATTCAGCAGGCAACTACTTAACTAGGCAATTAAATCAGTCACAAGTCACATAAATCAGTCATAAATGAATGCTGTCTTATAATAAAACCCAACTTTTCTTCTGTGTTCATCCAAGGAGTCTTTAATAATGCTATCAGCTGTCAATCAGTTTGAATCGGCATCTTTGTGCAGGTACAGTTTTGCAAAAAAGCTGATGCAAAGCTTTCCAGTGGGTACGTGTCTGTTTTATTTAAGTCACTTATAATCTGCTTTTCTCACTGCAACTCAAGGCCCAAATTCTGCATAGAATTCCCAGCCGTTTTTGATGGCACACTTGGCTCCTTTGGTGAAGTTTGGTGTAGTGGTTAAGTGCGTGGACTCTAATCTGGGAGAACTTGGTTTGATTCCCCACTCCTCCACTTGCACCTGCTGGATGACCTTGGGCAAGCTATAGCTCTGTGCCAGCTGTTCTCTCAAGGAAAGCTTGGAAAAGAGCTTTCTCAGCTCCACCTTCCGCACAGGGTGTCTGTTGTGAGGAGGGGAAGGGAAAGGAGTTTGTAAGCCGCTCTGAGACTCCAAGTGAGTGAAGGGTGGGATATAAATCCAATCTCTTCTTCTTCTTCTTTTTCTTCTCCTACCGGGGGGCCCCAGTCTCCCTGGACTTAGATCCCGCGCTCCGCCCCATCCACGGGGCAGCCCGGTGGCCTCCCCTGGCCATATGGCCGAAAGTAGAGGCCGAGCTGGACAAGCTCGTGGCGCAAGGCATGCTCAAGCCAGTCTCCCACACTAGGTGGGAGACTCCAATAGTAACTCCCTTGAAAGCGAACGGGGAGGTTCGCATTTGTGCAGACTACAAATGCACTTTGAACTTGGCCTTGTGTGACCATGTGTACCCAGTGCCCATGGTCAGCCAAGTTTTGGCCTCCCTTGCTGGGGCCAAGGTATTTGGGAAGCTGGACTTGGCACAGGCCTCCCAGCAGCTCCCCGTGGATGACGCCACAGCCGAGGCACAGACGATCGTCACACACAAGGGAGCGTTCAAGGTAAAGTGGCTCCAATTCGGGGTCAGCGTCACTCCCGGGTTGTTCCAACAGCTAATGGACTCTGTGTTAAAAGGCATTCCAGGCATGAAGCCGGTCTTTGACGATGTCCTGATCGCAGCCCCGGACGTCACCACCTTCAAGACCTGGCTGCGGGCCATCCTCCAGCGATTCCAGGATGCCGGCCTAAAGGTGCGCAAGGACAAATGCAAATCTGTGACATTCCTAGGATTCACCGTTGACACCCAGGGCATCCACCCCACCCCTGAGAAAGTAGCGGCCATTACGAAGGCGCCCATGTCCACGTCAAAGGCGGAGCTACAGGCCTTCCTGGGCCTCCTGAACTTTCACCACGCCTTCCACCCCACAAGGCAGCGGTCGCTGAACCCCTACATAGGTTGCTGGACACAGGGGCCAAATGGGTTTGGGGCCCACAACAAGCGTCAGCATTCCAACCAGTGAAAGACTTGTTAGTTTCTAATGCTGTTCTGGCTCATTTTGACGAGTCCTTGCCGGTCATTCTGGCATGTGACACATCTCCTTACAGGGTGGGGGCAGTCCTGGGCCATCGGCTTCCCAACGGGCAGGAAGTACCGGTGGCATACTACTCCAAAACGTTGTCGTCAGCAAAGCAAAACTACACCCAGATCGACAAAGAGGCCCTGGCCATCGTTGCAGGGGTAAAAAAATTTCATGACTACCTTTACAGTAGGGCATTTACAGTGGCCACTGACCACAAACCACTTCTGGGACTCCTCGGTCCCCACTGCCAGACCCCACACATGCTGTCCCCGTGGGTCCTGCAGTGGTCAATTTTCCTTGCAGGTTACCAGTACAAGCTGGTGCACCACCCCGGAAAGGCCATGGGCCATGCTGACGCCCTTAGCCGCCTCCCGCTGTCTTCCTGCAACCCGGACCCTGCTCCCGCTTTCCACGTGGCACTCATCGAGGACCTCCCAAACTGGCCTGTCCAGGTATCTGACGTGGCCCGTTGCACAACCCAAGACCGAGTCCTCTCCCGGGTCTCGGACTGGGTGGGGAGGGGGTGGCCTGACCATCCAGGCCCTGATTTTACCGCTTACACAGTGAGGCGGCATGAACTGTCCACCCACAAGGGGTGCTTAGTATGGGGGACGAGGGTGGTAATCCCAGGGCCGCTCCGCTCGAAGGACCTAGCAGCCCCCCACGAGGCCCATCCCGGAATTTTCCAGATGAAAGCCCTGGCCTGCAGCTATGTGTGGTGGCCAGGCATGGACAAGAAAATTGAGGACCAGGTGCACCGGTGCAGCAAATGCCAAGAGTCACGCCAGATCCTCCTCACACACCCATCTGGCCCTGGGAGTCGACCGACAAGCCCTGGTCTCGACTCCACCTGGACTTCGCAGGGCCGGTCCAGGGCCAGTTGTTTTTTATTGTTGTAGACAGCTACAGCAAGTGGCTGGAGGTAGTCCCGGTGCAGGCTACCTCGACCGAAGCAGCGGTCCGAGCTCTGTGGCGCATCTTCGCCACCCATGGACTGCTCGACACCCTCGTTACGGACAATGGGACAGCTTTTAAGCCTGGGGAGTTCCAGCGCTTTGTGGACGCTTTCTGTATCCGGCACATCCGCTTGGCGCCCTTCCATCCCGCAACCAACGGCCAGGTGGAACGGATGGTAAGACCAAGGACGCCCTCAAGCAGATGGAACAAGGGGATTGGGAGCTCCAGCTGATTAAGTTCCTATTTGGCCAATGAAACACCCCCCACACCGGGATGGGACGCCGACCGGCGGAACTACTGATGGGTCAATGCCTCGGATCCCTGCTGGATTGCCTCCACCCAAACCACGCCATCAGTGGCAACGCCAAGCATGAGTCCCAGCCAGCGGCACGAGGTTTCTCCCCTGAGGATCCCGTCTACACACAGAACTACGCCAGAGGTCCGTCATGGGTCCCCATGAGGATCGTCCACGCAACCGGGCCACTCTCCTATGAGGTCTTCACAGACAACGGAGCAGTGTGGCGGCACCATATTGACCAGCTCCAGTGGTGTCTCCCAAGCAATGCACCCGACGTCCCTGAGACTATGGCTCTCGCCAAACCGGTCCTGACCCTGCTCCAGGAATCTGACTCTGACGCGGAGCCTGCGGAACCCCTACCTCTCAACCGTCCCTGTGAGTCCATGCTGCTCGAGCCACTTCCAAACATTCCCCGCAAGCGGCCCTGGGCAGCCACCGGCGACCCCACTTCCCAAGCCAAGCAGCGCCCCATGGCCAGCAACTCCCCAGCACTCAGAACGCAAGCGTTGCTGGCCAGAGTACTTGAAGGACTATGTTTGCGGAGGGGAACTAGACTATGGGGGGAGGGGTGTTTTGTATCAGGACCACGGTCGCCAGGGACTCTCATAATGGTGACTGCCATGTGGTCATCGCACATGGCCAGAATCTACCTGAGCTTCGGCCAGGTAGAACAATAGCCGATCGGATCCGAGACAACCGCCAATCACGAGCCTAGGTTTCCCCCAGGGGACCTATGAACTGTAACCGCTATCTTAAGGTTCTATCAGGACATTGGGGCGAGGTCGGTGGATTATCTCCGACCAGCATAAAAGAGGGCTCTGAGCCCGGGGTTTCTCATGTTCCATCTTGACCCGCAATAAGCCACTATGCTGATTTCACTATTACCATCCTCCCGACTCCAATACTTTTCAGGGGGGCTGGCAGAGAGTCCCCAGGAGCCCCCTTTCCACACACTCACCCATATGTCTCGCTTCCTGCCTGTGCATCCCTCCTTGCACTTCTCACGAGCTCTCCCACTGAGCCATCTCACAGACATCTGCACTGCTTGCAGCCCTTTGCCTGATGGCACTGAACAGTGACTGAGCAGGCAGGGAAATGGCATGCTCCGGGGGTCAGCCACAGTGGCCTTTAAGGAAGGTGGCTGGCCCTTTAAGGAAGGGGGCGGAGCCCCTCAATAGCCCCACCATAGCTACAGGCCAGCATGACAGATGTTTTGGGCCCTGGCAGCTGCTCCACCTGAGCGTATGCTGATGCCGGCCCTGATTCAAGTGGTTTGTTTTCTTGGTCTGAGTTAAGTTTGAGGAACGTTCTTTCAGAGAAATGAACAATCTTGCTGACGTCACCGAAATCCTGCCAAATTAAGTTTAACAGTTTATAAAACGAGGTTGTATTCTGTCGAGGATTACACTCTGTTTTGCTTCCCGGCTCACCCCAAGAAATCCAGAATAAGATTGATCGCATCCATTTACTGATGCAAAACTGGGCACCGTAAATTGTAATGCATGGTTTGAGTCTGGAGAAAATGCAGCAGAATTTGTCAGAGATTAATAATAGGAGCAGATGTTATCAAACACTGGGTAGTTCCGATTCAGTGTTACACAAACACCTGCAAAGCTTGATTTGGGGAAGTCACCTTTCATTAGCTCTAGAATTTCCTTTGTCATCTTCATTTACTTTTATGACTCCTTCCAATGTCCGTGGAAACCCTTAATGAGGATCAGACAAGCACCAGGCTTTATTGTCCCAAGTCTGAACACAGAGGTAGTAGTCCTGAGTAGAGTCCTGAGATGCTACGTGCTGCCACTCATAACCAGTACTCCCTCTAGGCAGTGGGGTCTTGTGAGCAAAAATTCTACTTTGTGAGCTACTGGCATTAAAGTTGTGAGTGAGCGTGCGATTTGGCTGCTGCATAAATTAGTTTGCTCTGGAGCCATCCTTCCTGAGCGAAGACAAAAATGTGTTTGAACCAGAGGCTAAAAAACTGTGAGCTAGCTCACACTGACTCAGTTTAGAGGGAACACTGCTCATAACAGCCCTACTGCAAGGATCTCCTCTTCCTCTCCCCTTCCCCATCTTAACTATTGCAGGGCTATTGCATTCTGTTGACAGCTTGTTCCAAGGTCATCTTCTTTATTTTTTACTGGGCAGGGCTCTTGCAACCAAAAGGAAAGGAGGTATATATATAATTTAATAAATAAATAAATAAAATAAAAATATCCAGCAGGACACAAGAAGAAATTCAGCAAGAAGAAATTCAGCAAATTTAGCTTTGCTTGGCATGCAGATTGAGTGACGGGAAAACTTTCAGTAGCTGAATTTCTGCTTGTCACATAGCTTACCAGTAGAAAAGAGCAAGAGTCCAGTAGCACCTTAAAGACTAACAAAAATTGTGGCAAGGGATAAGCTTTTGTGAATCACTGCTCTCTTCGTCAGAAACTTACCAGACCTCACTCACAAATTAAAGGTGCTTATTTCCACATATCTCATGAAAGAGATGTAATATGTACTGAATCAGGTGGAGGGAATCCATGGAAAGGAAGCTAGGAGAAAAGATGGTGTTACGTACCCCAGGCATTACTATCTCAGATCCATGGATGACATTGCCCAGTTTAGACAGCAAGGGCATTAAGACAAGAATCCAAATGGCTACCCTGCAATAATGGAAATCCCTTTCCTTGAAAATCCAAAGCTTGAACATCTTTCAGAATTTAACTTACAACAACAACAGTAATATTACACATAAAGTTAGAGAAGAAGGTGGCCATTGTGCCAGTTGTCATTGGAGCCCTTGGAGCACTGCCTAGAATTCTCAGGAAACACCTGGACATTCTGGGCTTTGAACAAATAACACTTGCTCAGCTCCAGAAGACAACGTTGCCTAGAATAGCAAGAATTCTCCAAAGATACATCTGCAGAAAACCATCTACCAGTCAAATATCCGACTGTGACAATCCATAATAATAATAATATACTCAAGCTATCTCTGGGATTGGGCTTCGAACTACAGGGTTAGGTTAGGAAACAAGATGGACATTTTTATGAATTTAATTTTGATTCTCATTTTCCACCCATTCATTTAGTTTTTATTCCTCATCCCAACACTTTTGCATGGGTCTTCCATTGTATCATCCTCTCATTCCATACAGAGGTGTGTGCTTGATATAAACCGTGCCAGAAAAGAACCTGATAAAAAAGTTATTGGTATTTATCAGGTACTTTCTCAGCTGGTTACTGAGTGGGCTGCTAATTTAGCTATCTAAAAATGGCCACCCCGAAAAATCCCCAAAATATTCAGGATTTTTTGGGGCCTCCAGATAGCTGGTGTTTAAAAGACCGCTTTCCCTTGCCACTTTGGAGTTCACACACTTTTTGCAAGCCACACTGTGAGTGAACTCCAAGCAGTGAGTTCTCCATTATACCCTATGGAGACCATTATTGTCAATGGTCTCCATAGGCTATAATGGAGAATTGAGTCGGGGGGGGTGGTATCTAGGGCCCTGGAGGGCTGTTTTTTATTTTTTTTTTATTTTCTCAGAAAAAAAGGTGGGGTACAGAAGGGAAAAGGGGGTGAGGGGAAAATATAAAGGTTTATCAAATATAATGAGTTGTTACGTACAACAGGTAAGATCAGGTGTATTACCAAATGTATTACATATGGGGGCTCCCTGTTTTTTGAGGTAGATGCATCAAATTTACAGCTTAGCTGCTGGTGCCTCTCCTCAAAAAACCCTCCAAGTTTCAAAAAGATTAGACCAAGGGGTCCAATTCTATGAGCCCCAGAAGAAGGTTCCCTCATCCTCCATTGTTTCCAGTAGAGGGGGAAAAGACATTTAAAGGGAACATGGTCCCTTTAAATGCCTTCTCCAAGCCATGAGTAAACTCCAAAGTGGCAAAACAAAGTTTGAGTTTAAGACCAGCAAAGACCTTTAAGACCAACAAAGTTTTATTCAAGGCATAAGTGTTCATGTGCACTCACGTTATCAGGATTCAGGAATATTAAGAAATACTGATATTTTTGGGATTTAATATACTTGAACCAAAAAAATGCCAAAAAATTTTGTGCACACCCCTAATTTCATATATGCAAACCTCACATCTGGAATGACTCACACTGATACAGTGCCTGGGATGAAACCATTTGCCAGAAGAATTGTGCAGCACCTGTTGCAGAGTGAAATCAAATTGAGTAGATCAACCAACATAATAGACCATCTACATCTAGGGGTCTCCGTCCCCCTTGTAATTCAGCTATTGGTCCTCTTGCAATGACACTGCAACAGATAACAGGAAGAAGCAAGCGAGAGAGAGAGAGGAAGAGCGAGAGAATCTAGCTGAAGCAAAGAATTAATGAAATAGCCTAAGAGGCACTAAGACAGACATTGGGAGAAAAGCTTAAAACGTCTTGTCTGGCATATCAGATTCAGCAGATGAACTCTCTGCTGGTGATTCTCAGTCTCAAGTAATGAATTTGCTGCTCTCTCACTTTCTACTTGTTTGTTTCAATTGCATATTGACCGGGCAGCTATCTAGTCCAAGCATTACTCAAATTAAGTCCAAATTCCTCTTCACTGAGTCATCAAAGTGCTTTCTTCAGCAAACATAAATCACAGACATTGTCTCAACCGCCTCAGTGCTCTCGACATCCAAGCAAACTTGAGACGCGAAGTTTGGAGAGATCTTCACACAGAACCGCTACCGATAAAACTCCAGGACATTTTATTTGTTTCGACTCTGCCAGTTCACTTTATCTAATGAGCTTCTGTCTCAGGTCAGGATCTCACCTCCTCCCCCAAAACCTGTACATGTATTTCTGTTTCTGGTGCTGAGACTTTTAAAGGCAAACAAAGGTCAAATCTACATCTGACTTTCCCGCTGGAATCATTCTAGTTTCAAAAAAAAACAACAACCCGTCTATACCTGTTTCTAGTTTCAAACCATACTTGTTCTAGTTTAAAAATTACTGTTTACATTCGTTAATTGCCCTCCTGTGGTCAAGATAGCATTTTACTGCTTTAATCAGATCCTGTTGCTTTGTACTCTTTAGACCCAGAGAGTGAAATTTGAAACCAGTGTGAAATGAGCATAGGAAAAGACAGCAGTCAAACTACTTCAGAGGGGAGGTGTAGATTGGGCCAAAAGAGGCCACAAGCAATATCAAAATTCCAAGAGAGTTTTTGGACTTCACTCTTCTTCTTCTTCTTCTTCTTCTCCTCCATGTGTATGCACATGAAAGAAGTGTGCATGCACATGAAAGAAGTGTGCATGCACACAAAAACTTATACCCAGAATTAAAGATGCCACTGGACTCAAAGTTTTGTTCTTTTTTTCCACTGGTTAGTTTAGAGAATCTCCACACATTGGGAAACACCAGTGGGTTGTAGCCTACTAGCTTTTATTTTCTATTTGTTCCAGTTCCCCTCCTCAGTGTAGCCACCATCCCGTGTACCGTTTGTCCTCATGGGTTCCACAATTGCCATGGGTTCCACAACTCTTTCAAGTGGTCAATAGGGGATACAGCCTCCCTCTTTTGCCAATGAAAAAGCTATTGGGATACAGTGTTGCCCATATTAAACATATGTGGACACACATTTTTAACTATACACGTGTCTAGAAATTATGGCTTAGTCAGGTTCCCAGAGATGTGTACATGGATAAATGTATATGCAAAGGACAAAAATAGCAAAAACTGTAACAACGATGCTAATAAAGAAACAGTAACAGGAATGTGTATGTTGGTTGACTTTATGCAATAGCACTCTAAAGCTCATACAAACATTCATACAACAAGATACACTGAGTATATACAGAATATAGAAAATTGTTCCAAAAGAAGTCACAAAGTATACAGAGTATAGGAAAATATTCCAAAAGAAGTCACAACAAAGAATCTAGATATCCACTCTGTTTTGTAATCCTTCTTCAAAGGTGACTGTAGCATACATAGATTCTTCTTTTCTATATTCTGTATATACTTTGTGTATCTTGTTGTATGAATGTTTGCATGAGCTTTAGAGTGCTATTGCATGAAGTCAACCAACATACAAATTCCTGTTACTGTTTCTTTATTAGCGTCATTGTTACACAGTTTTTGCTATTCTTGTCATTTGTATTCTACCACTGTGTATTCTCCTTGAGGTTTGTTTAAATGTATATGCATGCATGATATAAATAAATAAATATCCAAACATTAAATACTCTTGTTGCTATGTATTTGTGATATGCCTAGAGTCCCAGTGAGAATGGCAGACCATAAATGAAAATAAATTAAAAAGACATAAATGGTCTCTGAGCTTCTTAATGAACAAGTGGTATAGATGGATAGATATAAATAGATACATTTACAGATTTTGAAGCATACCTTCCTCTTTAAGGACACCTATCTCTCCCTTTAATAGCTTTGTAGTGTCACATCAAAATGGTTCTCTTCTGGGGAGCTTCTGGGAAATTTTGTTGGTCTCTAAGGTGGTACTGGGCTTGAATCTAGCTGGGGAAACCCCTTGACTGTTTAATGTACAATTCAGTGCTGCTACCAGTTAATCCTAAAGGAAATCAACCCTGACTGTTCCCTGGAAGGCCAGATACTGAAGCTGAAGCTCAAACACTTTGGCCACCAAATGAGAAGGGAGCACTCACTGGAGAAGACCCTGATGCTGGGAAAGACTGAAGGTAGAAGAAGAAGGGGACGGCAAAGGATGAGATGGTTAGACAGTGTTATTGATGCAACGAACATGAAGTTGAGCAAACTATGGAGGACGGTGGAAGACAGGAAGGCCTGGAGTGATGTGGTCCATCGGGTTGCAAAGAGTTGGACTCGACTGTGCAACTGAACAACAACCACTTGTTTTATTTTTTCTACTAGTTCCTGCAGTCATTGTTAGTTTTTTGTTACTTCATTTTTAATGTGGTAAGGTTTCAATATGTATTATGGCTTTTCGTGAACCTTATTTTGGGACTTTTTAATCAAACTCATCAAGATGCTTTAAATATTAATATTCAGTAAACAGCTGCAAATAATAAATTAGTATGTGGTGGAGGCTATTTGTGTTTTTAGGTGTGATTTTCATCCTATTTCCCCCCCTTCATGTGATTCTTGTGCTAACCATTGACCAAGGTGTGGCACTTTTCATCCCGCCTCTGAATGGTCTTCATTCATACAAGCATTGTCAATAACTCAGCCAATCATCTTTCAGTCAGTTTGCATGCTTGGATACTAGGGCTGCCAACCTCCAGATGGCATCTGGAGATCTCCCTCTATCATAATCGATCTCCAGATGACCAAGATCAGTTCCTCTGGAGAAAATGGCTGCTTTGGAGGGTGGACTGTATGGCATTATACCCTGCTGAGGTCCCTATTGGGTTAAATGTTAAAAAAAATCATTATCCTTGGAAGCACAGAAGCTTTGCGCAGTATCCCCAATCCTCCACGTTTCCTGATTAAGGGAAAATGCTGTTCAAACAAATTACAAAGATGATCTGACTCCAGTGGTAACAAGAGAAAGAAATTTTACTTACAAAATTAGAGTCACATTTTACATAACATATCCATGTAGGTACGTTTAATTGACTGTGAACAGATTAAGTTCAGAAAGGTTAACTTGCTACAGCTCCAAGCCCAGGTAAGAGAAAGAAGAAGATGAAAAAGAGAAGACAAGCAAGGGCCAAAGAGGCTCAACATCTAACTGACGAGAGGGTGGGGCCAACTGCCAAGTGTACCTGGATTCTTTTAACCTTTCCCTCCCAGATCCTCCTGCATTCAGAGTTACAGTATTCAACGGTCCCTCCCCTCCCCAAACCCTGCCCTCCCCAGGCTCCACCCTCAAAATCTGCAGGTATTTCCCAACCCAGAGCTGGCAACCCTCCTGGATACAGAGAGATTGTGAGAAGGGTTGTGAAGAGACTCTTTTCCTTGACCTTCTGTCCCATTTAACCTATGGAAGTCCATTTTTTTTCTACTGCCAGATGATGTGTATACCTTTCAGGCACATGAAACTCCTTGTCAAAAAAAGTATAGCCAAAATTAAAGGCAGATCCTTTCAGCATTCCTTACCCCTGCAAAGGAAGGGTAATTCTTTTTTTTTTCCCCATCTTGAGAATGAGTTCTGGGAAGCGGTAAAAAAAAAATGTTTGTACAATATTTGAGGCCTGGAAATCTTCATCATGTAGATTTAATTTTCTGGGATAAAATACAATCTGTTTAACATGTGTTGAAAGACTAGATTCCTCTGTCCTGAAGATGAACCACAGCCAAATCAAATAACGTTCTATTTCAAGCAAAAGAGGGTTTTTTAAGAAACCTCGAGGACTTTGGAGTCGCAGACAGAATTTAATCAAAGGGAAACGGGGGTGATGTGCGTCGCAGTCTAAACCATCCTGCTTGCTTGAGACAAAACAGCGTCTGTGTTGACGCAACAAGGCCCCCTCGCTAACAATGCGATCAAGCCTCCCTCCTCCCCTGCCCCGCCTTGCGCACTCCACATCTCCCCCCTTCAACACTGCATGTTAAGACAAAACAGCGAATGCCATTGTCAAAGTGACTCTCTTGTTTATCCCCAAGTCAGGCTTGGAACACGCTGAACTTTTCTGTGAGTTTTCCAAGCCTGCCCTGCCATTGACCTGAGCGCTGCGCATTGTGGGGGTCACCCTCATTCAGGGCCTGACAATATAATTTGCATGCTGGCTTAGCCGAGGGCCTCTCCGGAGGCAGAAGATGCTAATGGTGCCACATTTTGCTGAATAACGCAAGACCCTTTTTGTGTCTGTCCATCCCCCCCCCCCCCCCTTCAGCAAGGCCCCTGCGGCTGAGAAGCTGCCAGGATGCCGTTGACGTAGCGAACAGAGACCAAACTGCTCTTGCCGAGAAGCAAGGCGGGAGAACTTTTCCTACTTGCCAGGTCACCCAGCACCCTGAGGGAGAGGGTTAAATCGTCCCCCAAGCACAAAGACAATTCAAGAGACTTTAATAAATATGCAAAAGGCTGGTTGCCAAAAAGGCTTCGGCCTTGCATTCCAAGCCCTTTTGACTTGGATTGGGCTTGGGTTTGGGGAAAGAATGCACTGAGGTTGAAAGAAAGAAAGAAAAATCCTGCTAATGCAGACCTTTTAAAAAAATTCAGAGGCTAGATTGGCCCGCCGCAAAATATCAAAGGGCACAATCAGTAGGGAAGTTCTCATGTGAAAACTCTGCTGAAGCAGATTAAAGCCACTTTAGCATCACTGAGCGTTACCAGCTCTGGTTTGGGAAATACCTGGAGATTTGGAGGGGGGGGTGGAGCCCGGGGAGGGGAGGGACTTCAGCAGGGTACAATGCCTTAGAGTCCAGCCTCCAAATTGGGTTGCCAGCCTCCAGGTGGGGGCTGAGGATCTCCTGCTTTTACAACTGATCCCCAGCTGACAGAGATCAGCTCCCCTGGAGAAAATGGCTGCTGTGAAGGGTGGACTGTATGGCACTGGACCACGCTGAGGTCCCTCCCCTCCTGAAACTCCGCCCTCTCCTGGATCCACCCCCAAAGTATCCAGATATTTCCCAACCCAGAGCTGGCAACCTTGCCTCCAAAGCAGCCATTTTCTCCAGGGGAACTGATCTCTGTTGTCTGGAGATCAATTGTAATAGCTAGAGATCTCCAGATGCCACCTGGAGGCTGGCAACCCTACTTCACTCCATTGGAGCTTGTGCAGAATATGTTCCCAATAGACAGTGTCCTTTAATATTGCCAAGGCCCATTCATTTCTAGCAACACATGAGCACAAGTCCTATTTCAACTTGATGGTCTTCCATCAGAGAAGCTTTCACCAGATTGGCCACCAACATCACTTAGAATGCATGTAGCATTTACTTATTTTTCAGTGTATTTGCAATGTGACCATAGACTTCAGCTGTGTTAGAAGAGCGTAGCTCTGTTGAGGACTGTACTGATAGCATCCAAGTCAGAAGAAGCAGTAGTCCCACTCCACTCAGAGCTAGTCAGATAAACTCATCTGGAGAATGGCGTCTGCTTCTGAACACAACACTCTGAGAAAGATGTAGACAAATGGGAATGAGTTCAGAGAAGGGTTGTCAGAGGAGACCTCCAAGCAGCACTCCCAACACGCCTAAGGCTGCCAGGTTTCCCACTGCGACAGGAGGTCTCGTTCTGGCAGTTTCAGTGCTCACCACTGTTTTGAGTGGTTGCAGGAGAATTACGGGGAAAAAAGAGTGTCTTGGGTACTGCCAGGAGGAAACCAGACACAGAAGAGAAGACGATATTGTATTTATACCACACCCTTCACTGCCTGAAGGAGTCCCAGAGCGGCTTACAACCTCCTTTCCCTCCCCCTCCCCACAACAGACACCCAGTGAGGTAGGTGGGGCTGAGAGAGCTCTCTCAGGAACTGCTTGTGAGAGAACAGCTCTGAAAGAAGTTATGACTGACCCAAGGTCACACCAGCAGCTGCATGTGAAGGATGGGGGGAAATCAAACCCGGTTCTCCCAGATTAGAGTCCGCGCTCCCAGCCACTTCACCAAACTGGCTCTCATAGCCGGTCACTCTCTCTTTCCGTGTCACCACCCCCAACCCTTTCGCCAGTTGCCAGGCAACACTACCCCTAACTCTCTCTGCTGCGGGGCAGGCCGGCAAAGGGGGAAATAATGGAAAATCTGCCATTGTGGCAATGGCATAACATCACTTCCAGGATAAATTCCAAAGGGGTGTCACACTGCTGCCGGATCCACTGAATCCTAGAGCGGCATGACATGATTCCCAAGTTCACTTAAAAAATGATGTCATGCTGATGGTCCCCATCATATCTCTGCCCCCCCCAGTCTCCCACCAGGTGCCAGCTATCAACTGGCAACCATAGTTCAGAGGAAGGCAACAAAGATGGTCAGACTTTGGGGGGGGGGGAGTCCTATAAAGCAATACTTGTAACATTCCCTTTTGTTCTGGATGAGGATGTAAGGTGCTCACTCAGGTTCCTGGTCTCAGGTTCCTACATCAGAGAAATGAGTGTTCAAAGCAAGATATGTTTAGTAACAAAGCCATATAGGGATGTGAACAACTGGATTCGGAACAAGGGAGATTATGCAGTCCATAATTCTAGCCAACAAACAGTTCTAACTAAACAGGGACTCCACCACATCAGATTGAAACAACTTGCACAAATATCAGAGAGGCAGCAGACTGCTCCACGGTAAATATACCATACACTAAAGGCTTGACAAATACAATTTATCTTTTTTTCCCCGTTTATCTGCTTATCCTCCGGTTATATAGAATTCTGTTTTCACCATGGACTCTCCTGAACATTCCACACGCTCCAAAATCAGTTGGCTCCCTGATGTGTCACTCAGAAACTGTTCCTCTCCACTGGCTGTTGAGTACTCATGTGCCATTGGCTGGGTGCTGGGTCTGCTCCTCTTCCCCGCCCACTACTTCAGCCACTGTGCCCTGTCAGAATTCCTGGCAGGCGGCTTTTTCTCTTGACGAAGATGCTTCTCCTGATTGCTTCCTGTGTGGGAGCAACAGTTCCCTCAGTGACTGTTGGTAGGTGTAACAAAATGGCAGTTACCTGTGTTTCTAAGATGGCTGCCATCTGGTTGTTTGTTTAAAATGTTCCCCCATAAGGTTCAATTGAGCTGTAGTTCCAGAGAGGAGCCTGCAGGGGTATCACTCACTCGGTTGAATGGGGCTTCCTCATCTGCGGGCCCACAGTTCCCAGCTGCCCCAAGGCGAAAAAGTGCAGGAAAAGAGGGTGACGTGGCAGTCAGGGCTTCAGAGCACGATAGAGGCTGCAGTTGCAGCAGGGGGAGATGGAAAGCTGAACAGTGAGGGGGGAATAAAGGTAGGTTGATGCTTGGCTGTGAAGGAGAATGGGTTGCCAACTCCAGGTGGGGAATTCCTGGAGATTTGAGGGATGGAGCCTGGAGAGGGTGAGGTTTGAGGAGGGGTGGGGCCTCAGATAGGTAGAATGCCATGGACTCTGCCCTCCAAACCAGGTATTCCCTCTTGTGGAACCACTGTTGCCAATCTCCAGGTGTTGGAGAAAATGGTGGACTCTGTGTCATTATATCCTACTGAGGTTGCCACAGCAAATTGACGCTGAGTACCCAAGGCCTTGGCACTCTCCCAGAGCCTCTTTCTAGAGCCCGTTGTATTTATTTCCATGACGGGCCTTATTCCTAGTTTATAGATAAATTCATTCACTTAGTTCAAGATATGTATGCCCTGCCTTTCCACCAGCCTTCCACCAAATACAAGTAAATACTGAAATGACTTTGAAAGAAAGCCGCCTTGAGCCAGTTGTCTGGAAAGGTGGGATAAAAATGTGAACAATAGATAAATAAATAACGTGTAAACTATGATGTCCTGTCAAGTCACAGCTAACTTATGGTGACCTCAGCAAAGGGCTTCCAAGGCAAATGAGAAGCAGAGGTGCTTTGCCATTGCCTTCCACTACAGAATCTCCCTTCCAAGCACCAGGGTTGTCATCTCCGAATTGGGAAATTCCTGGAGTTCTGGGGGATGGAGGATGGTGAGGGTGGGGTTTAGGAAGGGAAAGGATCTCAGAGGGGTACAGTGTCATATACTGCACAATCCAAAACTGATGTTTACTCCAGGGGAAGCAATCTGTCTGGAGTTTGGAGATCAGCTGTAATTCCAGATCTCTAGGCCCCACCTGGAGGTTGGCAAGCCTACCAAGTACAAACCCTGGGTAGCTTTTGAGATCTGATGAGATCAGATTATACCAGGCTGCCTTCCCTCTCACAAACTATAAAAAACAGCTAAAAAAGAGAAAATAAGCAGCACACAATAGCACAGGATCGCCAGGTCTGGGTTGGAAAATACCTGGAGACTTTGGGGGGTGCATCCAGGAGAGGGCGGGGTTTGGGGGAGAGGAGGGACCTCAGCGGACCCATAGCTACAGTGGGGCATCTTGGGGCCGGGCCCCCTGACTTACCACCCAGGCCTCCCGATTTCCCATCCAGTCAGCTTCTTTTTTGTATGTGTGCTGAGTCAAGCTGTTGCCCTTCCTTGCCTGCCAGCCATGTGTTTGGGGGGTGCCCCCTGACATTTAAATGCCCCCAAATTAAAAAAAAAAATCCCGGCTACGGCCCTGGACCTCAGCAAAGTCCAATGCCATAGAGTCCACCCTTCAAAGCAGCCATTTTCTCCAGGGGAGCTGATCTCTGTCAGCTGGAGATCAGTTGTAACAGCGGGAGATCCCCAGGCCCCACCTGGAGGCTGGCAATCCTACAACAGCAATAAGCAGGAACTGAACAGCAATCATAAGACAGATCCATCCATGTTCTACCCTAGCAAACACTTTGGCAATAGATTTCACCAGCCACCAAACAGGTAGCAAAATACGAATACCCCTGGACTTCTAAAGGTGGGTTTCTGAACCGGGGCAAAGCTTCAGTCAGCCTTAGCAACAAATGGGAAAGGAGGTCCTTCAGGTACTCTAGCATCAGAACATTTATATAAAATATAAAAATGTAAGCTGGTGCTTGCCAGCTTAGTCACTGAACAGTCAACCCTGACCACTAAAAGCAAAGCCAAACAAGAAAGCCTGGCAGCGATTCTGGAATGTGCTCAGGTCTGGATACTGGTAAGAAACACAAGGAAAAGAAGTTCAGGGGGCTCTAATTAAGTGGGAATCTACATGTTAGGACGACTTCTCTGCTCATTTCAAAGGAGTTTCTTCTTCCTTTTCCAAATGCAACTTCTGGGCTGCTTTTTCACAGGGGCAATTGGCATGGGGGTGAAAGTATTTTAACCCTTCCTCTCCTGCTGTGTTCATCATCATGGCTTTTGTGCAGTCCCACGTGGGGACTGCATGGTTGCAGGCCATGCATACCTGCAAGGTCACTTGATGAGCAACAGTTACAGGTGAGGGCAATGCTGTTTTCAGCGTTGCAGCTTCTGTGCAGACCCACACAGATTCTTAGTAGGCACCACACTCCTACGGGCTGCTAGCTGGGAGACTGAGAAGCACTGAGTCTCTCCTACTTCCTGCCTGCTCTGAGGCCTACTGGGATAACTTCTTAAAGAGACATTACACAACACTAGTACACACCTATATTACACCTCTAGAAGGGATTTTTCAGCATGAGAATGTAACTATCCTCAAATCCCCATAGCCATATTTTTCAGCATCCTTACTAAATAAATCTGTGCCATTCTGTTCTTAAAGAGAAACTCCTTACATAAGGCTCTCTCTATGAAGTATTAAAGATTTTGCATGTCTGGGTATTAACAGAAGTCACACTTACTAAATTAGCCACGGAAAATGTTACATAGGCAGCCACAACACATCTATTCTTCTCACCCTGTTTCTTAGTCCTTTCTAAGGACACATATGCTCTGGAACTTCTCTTAAGATGTGGTTGCAAATGTAATGTCATATCTGTGGGCAGGGGTATTTTTGTAGAAAAAGAGGTGCAGGAGCTCATTAGCATAACTCATTAGCAGGGGTCCATTGGGGCCGGAGCGAGGCAGAGCAAAGCTCCGCCAGCTCAGGAGTGGCCACTAGGGCAGCCATGGGCTGAATCAGATTCTCTGATCTGATTCAGCCTGCTGCCGAATTGCTGCTGAAATTTGGCGGCAACTTTAAAAGCCACTGGAGGGGAGGGGGTTTGAGGGAGAGGCTCCAAACTTGCAGGGTAGCTGCTGGGACCTCTCCCCCAAATACCTATCAAGTTTCAAAAAGATTGGACCAGGGGGTCCAATTCTACGGGCCCCCAAACAGGTTGCCCCCATTCCCTCCATTGTTCTCTATGGTAGAAAAAAAGGTAACATTTTCCCTGAAACTGACATTCCCTTTGTAACACACTTCCAGTGATGTCAAAGGACGTGGCATATGCTAATGAGTTATGCTAATGAGTTATGCTAATGAGCTCCTGCAGCTCTTTTTCTACGAAAGGACCCCTGCTCATTAGCATAACTCATTAGCATATGCCACTTCCCCTGACATCACCAGAAGTGTGTCAGAAAGGGAATGTCAGTTTCAGCCCCATTATATCCTATGGGCCATTGAAATCAATGGCAAAAACTCATAGGGTATATGAGGGGCTGGAGGAAAGGGGATTTGAGGGAGAGGCTCCAAACTTGCAGGGTAGCTGCTGGGGCCTCTCCTCGAAATATCCACTAAATTTCAAGAAGATTAGACTACGAGGTCCAATTCTATGGGCCCCCAAACAGATTGTCCCATCCCCTCCATTGTTCTCTATGGAGGGAAAAAATGTTAACTTTTTTCCTCCCATAGAGAACAATGGAGGGGATGGGACAACCTGTTTGGGGGCCCATAGAATTGGACCCCGTGGTCCAATCTTCTTGAAACTTGGTGGGCATTTCGAAGAGAGGCCCCAGCAGCTACCCTGCAAGTTTGGAGCCTCTCCCTTAAACCCCCTCCCCTCCAGTGGCTTTTAAATTTGCTGCCGAATTTCGGCGCCAACTCGGCGGCAAACTGAATCAGATTAGAGAATCTGATTCAGCCCGTGGCTGCCCTACTGGCCACTCCTGAGCCTTGCTCCGGCCCCAACGGACCCCTGTCTGTGGGGGAGAAAAGGTGAAAACTAGGGATTGCCACAGTATACCATCTGCCCTGATGCCTAGTAGACTTCCTGGCTGGACTCATGGAAATAGTTTCTGGCTTGGTGTCACTCTTCCCAGGCTCTTAGCTTGGAAAGAATTAATTCAATATCCAGGCTGAGGCCCCTGTAAGCTCATGGCTTCCATGTCAACCATTGGCTTTTTTTCTTTTGACAGGACTGCCATGTTGCAACATACATGCTTTTATTGACCTTTTGTTCCTCAATGACCATGCAGTTGACGATCTGTGTTTCAGCATTCCGGGTCTTCATGGACAGATTACCAGGCTACGGTGCACACTGCTGAGGCTAAGGGCTGGCACTTGCCAGACCCCCAGTCCAGCCAGGGGATCCCCCAGTGAAGCACAACAGCCCTGTGAAGCACAACAGCCCTGTGACTTTCTTAGAGCTACCCAATCGGCTTCATGGCAGAGCAGGGATATGAACCTAGCTCTCCCACATCCTCTTCCAGTCATCTAACCACCATGTCACACTGACTTTCAGACTGGGACAAAGGGAGGGGAGGTATAGCTCAGTGGTAAAGCATCTACTTTTCATGCAGAAGGTCCCAGGTTCAATCCCTGACATCTCCAGTTGAATGTACTAGGTGGTCAGTGATGTGAAAGACCTCCCTGCCTGAGAGACCCTGGAGAACCGCTGCCAGTCTGAGTTGACTCAGTACTGACTTTGGTAGACCAAGTGTCTGATTTGGTATTAGGAAGCGTCTTGTGTTTCACCTGTTTCAGTGTTGATCAAACCATGACTCTGACAACTCCAGTAAATGAAGGAACTTTGTTTTTATTGATTTGTAGAGAGCGTGGATGTCTGGTGGAAATGACTGTTTTGTGCGGGTGGGGGGGGGGAAGCAGTGGAATGCTCCCTTTGGAATGCGACAGTGTGTCAGTTATTCCTGTAGGCGGATTCTCTGGTGATGTGATGGTTGACTGCCACTTTAAGAGCAGTGACACCCTTCGCAGTCAGGGAGGGGGGAGGAGTGGAGGCAATTTCAGCATTATTTGCTTTAGCATTTAAAATCATTTTGTGTCTGAAAATTTCTCCAGCATCTAGACAAGATGGATCACTCGCCTGTCGAAAATATTAAAATTTTATACTGTATAGTCAACATTGCTCCTCTGGTAGTAAACACACAGATTCAATTTAAAAGAGGCTGTTTTAAAAAAAGGAATTAAAGGAAAGGCTCCTCTTAAAAAACAAAGTGATATTATGATGATGCTAATAACCGCTGAGGGCACCAGCTTGAACTGAATGCAGGTGGCTCGACCTGCTGCTGCCATCCTGGAGTCAAGCAGCTCTAGCTTTCCTCTTAAAAGCACGTTCAGCTCTCTGCATTTTGCAGTCTCTGCATTTTTCCTGTCACCCATCCCTGTCGTGCCACAAGGGTACGATGTTAAGCAGCGTTCAGAAACTGCAGAAGGATGCCGTGTTTGTATTCAGGACAAAAAGGGGGGCGGAATTTCTTGCAGTTGAATTTCACTAGAATCTCCTGTCCTTATACCTTCACAGGATGCTTATAGCCCAAGAACAAGAAGAGGTGATGAAGTCTAGAGCCTCACGCTTCCAGCTTTCCAGAATCAAGACCCAAGTTCAGCTTTGGTTAGGGTTGCCAGGCCCCCGCCAGGGGTGGGGGATCCCCTGCCCTGGGGCCCCTACTCCCACGCCAATCAGCTGGCTGGCGGGGAACTTACCAGCAGAAAAAGTAGGCATCAGCCTGGGTTGCTGGCAACTTGGCAATGTTACTTCTGGCACACACTGAAAGTTCTGGTGTTGGGGAGGGGGACTATATGGCAAAAATGAATTATTCCATAGAGTTTTTGCCCAAATACCAGAGTGTCCCCACATCACTGGCAACTTGATGACATCACTTCTGCTGTGTGCTGGAAGTGATGTCACTGTGTCACTGGTGATGCAGGCCTAGGCCTAGTTTTCCTGCCAGTAAGTTCCCCACCTCTCTCCGGTTGCCAGGGGGTACCTAGCAACCCTGGCTTTGGTACTGACGGACACAACACCATTTCCTCCCAGAAGCCTCAGCATCCAATATATTTACAAATAGCATGGAACACTGAGGCTTCTGGGAGAAAGAGGAGTGTTTTGTTTTTGTTTGTTGTGGGCCTGAAACGCCTTACCATATGCAGAGGAGCTAAGGCAAATAAACAATAAAGCCTTGAAAAAGAAAATTACAGTGCTGCTGCTTCTTGGGGCCCATTTTAGGTCAATTCTGATGCTTCAATAGCATTAAGTATCTGCATCAAATGGTTCATATTCAACAGACAGTGGATGCAACTGGCATACTGCATAGAGAGGGAAGAACTGAAACAGCTGACTATTTTAAAAAGCGAGACATGGCTTGAGTTTTGTTCCGTTTGGAACAGAGTTTGTTTTGATGAATTCTGGTTTTTATTTCAAAACCTTTTTTTACAGGGACTGAAAGCAAAAATCCATAGGCAGTGTAAGGGTTTGTAAGGGTCTGTAATTTGTCAAATGAAAATGGTCAGGACTCAGCTTCATCTCACCATTAGTCTGAAAGCCATTCTTTGTCACCTCAGGTGTGTGAGCACAGTTTTGGTTACCAAGTGATGATTTATTTATTTTACATAATTTATACTCCTACCTTTTTGCCCTCAAGCGCCACCACAACAGCTAACAAATAAAAAACATACATAATAAAATCACATCCTTAAAACCATAAAAACCATCCTTAACACCATTAAAACAAAAACTCAGAAATACACATACAAATTGAAAATTCTCTTACCAAGCTATAGGTGGATCAGTTGTCCACCTAGTCCAGCATCCTGTTTTCACACAGCAACTAACCAATTTCTCTGGAGGACCAAAAGCAGGGCAGAGAAGCCAAGGCTTCTAGTGCTGGTATTCAGAGTTCTACTACCTTTGTACATGGAGGTACCCTTAGACACAATAGCTAATAGCTACTGATGGACCTAACAGCATGAATCCATCCAATCCCCTTTCAAAGCCGTTCATGCTGGCAGCCATCACTATGTCCACTCCCAGTGAATTCCACAGTTTAATTACTTATTGAGTTAAGAAGCATTTCCTTTTGTGTGTCCTGAAACTATTGTCCATGAACTTCAATGAGTCCCTAGACTCCTAATATTATGGGAGGGAAGGCTGGTGCTTTCCACTTTCTCCATCCTATCCATGCTTTCAGTAACCTCTGTCTTGTCCCTCTTTAGCCATCTTTTTCAAAACAGAAAAGTCCCAGACTCTTCAGTCTTTCCTCATAGGAAAGGTTCTCCAAACCCTTAATCATCTTGATTGTCCTCTTCTGCATTCCACCCCCCCCCCCCCCCAAGATCTGCGATATCCTTTTGGAGACATGGTGACCAAAACTGCATACAATACTCCAAATGAGGCAACATCATAGCTTTATGCAATGGCATTATGACATTGGCTCTTTTCTTTCAGTCTGTTTCCTAACAATGTCTAGCATGCAGTTTGCCTTTTTTTTCCCCCACCACTGTCACACACTGAGTTGACAATTTCATCAAGCTATCCCCTTACACACACAGTCTTGGTCTCAGCTAGTTTAGTTGTCATCAGAACATATTTAAGGTCAAGAGGTTTTGTTCCATTGTGTATCACCTTACGCTTACCAACACTGAACTTCATTTGCCGTGTTGTTGCCTGCTGAGATTGCCAGGTAGCTCTTCACAATCTGCCTTGGCTTTCACCACCCTGAATACTTTGATACCGCCTGCAAACTTGGCCACTACACAGCTCACCCTCAGTTCTGAATCACATAGGAACAAGTTAAACAGCACCAATCCCAATGCCGATCTTTTGTGAGAACCTCTTGCTCATTTCCTTCCATCGTGACAACCATCCATTTAGTCTTACTCTGTGCTTCCTGTAATTGAACCCAGTTAAAGTGCTTGGGACTCTTCAGCTTGGAGAAATGATGGCTGAGGGGTGACGTGATCGAGATTTACAAGAGTATGCATGGGACAGAGCAGGTAGAGAAAGAAGTACTTTTCTCCCTTTCTCACAATACAAGAACTCATGGGCACTCCATGAAATCACTGAGCAGTCGGGTTAGAACAGATAAAAGGAAGTACTTCTTCACCCAAAGAGTGATTAACACATGGAATTCACTGCCACAGGAGGTGGTGGCAGCTACAAGCATGGATGGCTTCAAGAGGGAACTGGATAAACATATGGAGCAGATGTCCATCAGTGGCTATTGGCTACGAGGTATAGATAGGATCTCTCAGTCTGGGGCAAGTGATGCTCTTTATTCTTGGTGCTTGGGGGGGCAACAGTGGGAGGGCTTCTAGTGTCCTGGCCCCACTGCTGGATCTCCTGATGGCACCTGGTGTTTTTGGCCACTGTGTGACACAGTGTTGGACTGGATGGGCCACTGGCCTGATCCAACATTGGCTTCTCTTATGTTCTTATGCACAAACTGGTAAAACTTCAGAAGCTTGGGTGTCCACTTTCACAGGCTTCATGACCCACTTTTGGGCCAGGAGTCACAGGTTGGGAAATGCTGCTCTACAAAATCAACCTTACCTATTTGTTTGTTTTGTTCAATTTACATCCCACCCTTTCCACAAGCAGGCTCAGGGCAGGTGACATCAGTAGAAGATATCCAGACAGTTTTAAATAATCATATAAACAATAATAGTTAAAACAGTTTAAAGTGAATTAATCTAATTGGCAATAATTTCTAAATCCTGCGACATTAAAACAACAGCAAAGAGAGGACCCACTGGTTGAAGTACAGTAACATGTCAGTAACGTGGGCAGGTTTCAAGGGGCAATTTTCAACAGGGGAGGCCAAAATAATTGGGTGGCCACTACCACAGCCAAAGGCCTGGTGGAATTGCTCCACCTTACAGGTCCTACGAAACTGTAGTAATTCTTGCAGGGCCCTGATCTCAACCATGAGTAGGGTTGCCAAGACCTACCTAATCTGTACTGGGGGGAGTCCTGGCCATCTCCGGGAGTTTTTTGACAAGTGTGCAAAGTGCGCACACTGTGATGACATCACCCAGAAGTGATGTCATCATGTCAGGCATGTTGGGCGTGGGACCACTATAATTCGAAGGATTACCATAGAGTTTTCCCTCGAATGATAGAGTATCCCCCCCATGACGTGCCCGACGCGATGACGTCACATCCAGGTGACGTCATCACACTGGGCACATCTCCTTGATCTCAGCAATTTGGGGATGGGGATCCTGATCCAGGCCAGTGGGTAACAGACCCATCGAGCAGGTGTTTCCCTGCCCCCCGGGGGGGACCTGGTAACCCTAACTGGGAGCATTGTTGTATATTGAGCTTGAGTCATCCCTGAGCTCATCCCTGAGGTTGGCTGAGCTTATTGCTCCTGAATAATAGTTTACCAGGATCCTGGAGTGGACCTATAGAAAAGTAGTGTTGTGTAAATAGCCTTTTGTTGAGAGTGTTTGGGTGTGGTGGTTGCATGGTATATGAACAGGGCTGTGGCCCTGGAGTTTGTTCTAGTTGTGTTCCTGAAATCACTAAATAAAGTAGAACTGTTCACTGCAATGCATCTTGAACTCAGTATTCAGTAAGCATATTCTGCCAGGCCGAGGCAAGAGCAGAAAAAGCCCTGCCCTGGTCAAGGCTAAGCAGATGTCCCTTGGGCCAGGGACAATCAGCAAATGGTTAACGCAGGTTAAGCTTCTCAAGGAACTTCAACAGGTTGGTGAGGAAGGACTTCTCTTTACAAAGGCCCATCCAGATGTTATGTTTGGGGGGGAACCAAACATATATCCCAGAAACATGTGCTTACCCATGATCCTCTTGAAATGAACACTGCCCATATTTTCTGCTTCTATTCACGTGTGGTTGGATACCAACAAATGTAACATCAGAAGGTTCACTGCGCCGGCAGAGGTGTGGAAAAAAGGAACATTAAGTGATAACATGAAGATGCATTCTAGGTCGTTTCAGACCCAACATGACACATGAGAACACAGAGAGAGGAAGGAGGGATTTCACATACAGTTCCTGCTCTTGAATTCCATGTGTTCAGTTGGAGGTTGGAGATACATACAGTTGCTGAAGGCTCCCTCCATGCAGTTGAGAACTCTTCTTCTCCTGCGTACCGGATCAGACTGTTCTACTCCACTAGTATCAACCCTGACGGGCGATGGCTCTTCCAAGCAGGCAGCCCTGCCACCTAACCCTGCAAACAAAACCCTCCTCCTCCAAAACCTATACCAAAGTTATATATTTTTTAACTTTTTATGGATATACAAATGATAGGCACTTTTTTAAAAAAATCACTGCAAATGAGCAACACCCTGCAGGATATTTTGTGTTCGTGTTAAGCTTTTTAATCCATCAGTTGAAGTACTGAAAAAACAAGTACATTTCATTTTATTTCTATAGAAGTGATAGAGCCATGGAGTGCCATCAGACATTAGTGTTACTCGTGCTAACGCTTTGGAGTGTTTGTTCATGGAAGTGCCCATACATCACAGAGAATCACACTCCGTTCCTAAAGTGCCTTTATTCAGAAGCCTCTTTAGACAGAGACTCAGTAGCTCCGCGGCAGGGTCTCTTGGGGCTATTTCCATGCTGGCAAATGAATTTTTAAAAGACAGCGTGATCCTAAGCGGAGTGACACCCTTCCAAGTCCATAGAAGTTAATGGGGTCAGAAATAGGTAATTCCACTTAGGATCATACTGTTTGGTTGCTTGCATACTAATCAATTGTGGCCATTTATCATACACGTGCCCCTAACTTGGATGGCCCAGGTTGGCCCGATCTTGGCAGATCTCAGAAATTAAGCAGGTTTGGTCCTGGCTAGTATTTGGATGGGAGGCCACCAAGAAGTCCAGGGTCATGATGACACAGAGAAAGGCAATAGCAAGCCACCTCTGCTTCTCACTTGATTTGAAAGCCCCTTGCTGGGGTTGCCATGAGTCACCTGTGACTTGACAGCATTTTATGTATGTAAGTACCCTCAAGTCGCAACCAACCTATGGTGACCCCCAACAAGGGGCTTTCAAGGCATGTGAGAAGCAGAGGTGTGATGCCATGGCCTTCCACTGAAGAGCCTTCCTTGGTGGTCTCCCTTCCAAGTACTGAACCTGCTTAGCTTCCAAGACCTGATGAGATCGGACTATATCAGTGTGGTGCCCTGACACATTTCCTGGTGCCCGCCAAGTGTTTTATAGAAAGCTGTTTGGGCCAGGCAGGGCTTTTGCCCAGCAAGGCTTCTGATTGGCTATTGGTAATTTGATTTGCTGTGTAGATTTTTTTAAATATTGCTTTGGCAGCAGCTGCCCCAGCAGCACAAAGATCTTTGCTGTGTGGCTGAAGGTAAGCTGTGGCAGCTATTTTGGGGCTGGCTCTGCCTCCTGTGGCACCTAGTTTGTGGCAGCCATTTCCTTGTTGCCTCCACCTCTTGCGGCAGCCATTTTGTAGCTGCACGCACCATGCTGTGTCAGTTCCCAAAGGTGCCCAAAGGCTCAAAAGTTTGGGGACTCCTGGCTATACCATGCCATCTTCCCTCCCGTCATCTATCATACATGCAGCTATAGCGGTGGCTTCAGATGATGTCCGCAATGGTGCACAACTCTCTTATTCTTTCTCTGTTGTCATCAATTTGTTGTGATCTTTTTTCCTGTGCTGTGTAATAGAAGCACAACTTCTGTGGTGTGGACAGTCCTTTCATTACTTTGGTAATGAATCCTTCCTGTTTGTTGCAACTTCTGGCCTTGTTACCTCCAGGAAGGCACGTCGAGAGCTGCAACCCGAACTCGATCACAAGGCGAACTTACTTAGCTCGCAGTCCCATGATGGCTTGTGAGCTGAGCTGAGCTGAGCTCCTGATTGGATGTTCCCTGGTGAAGTTGAGCACAATAGGTGCAGCTTTGCACCTGTGCAGTAGCGTCCAGTGCTACAAGACCCAGTACTGCAGCTTGCAGCTGCTTCTGTGCAGTCTAGGAACTAAATATACTCGTTTACTGCAAAAGAGGTAGTATTTTCTGGGGTCAATTTACAATCAGCATGGCGACCCTGTAGGTTTTTCAAGGCAAGAGACTTCAGAGGCGGTTTGTGCCTCTGCATAGCAACCCTGGTATTCTTTGGTGGTCTCCCATCCAAATACTAACTGGGACCGATACCTTAGCTTCTGAGATCTGACAAGATTGGACTAACCTGGGCTATCCAGGTCAGGGCAATGTACACTACACTTTACAAAACAAGGTAAGTGACGAAAGATAGGGTCCTTTCACCCAATCAAAATTTTGATGAGGTAACATGGGGAAGAGACTATATGGGGAGGCAGAGGTATGTGTGAACAGCAGATTGTTAGAATATGCAAGGTTTCTATAGTGCAGCCTTACTAAGAACATCTGAAGATTATCCTAGAGGGGGACAGCTGAAGGACTAGTAGGTAGCATAGCTAGCTTAGGGATGCCTCACTTTTTCAAATTGTCTCCTTCCTGTCTCCTGATTGGCTGTTCTGGAGACTTCCTACTCCTGCAGAGCTTCCTGTTGCTCTTTGTTCTTCTCACAGCAGTTAGACTGGTTAATTTTGGCTCTCTCTCTTCTACGTTCTGTAACAATTTGTTCTTCTTTAATAAACCTAGTTATTTTTCTCTAAACAGTCAGCGCTTCACTTCCTTGCGTATTTAAACTCTGCCAACACAGATCAAACTTGGGGGGTACCTTAGAAGCTTCACTAAGTTCAAAATATGACTGCTTATGTTTTAACTGGAGGATGATATGAATGTGAAGACTGATCTTCCAGGATGGCTGACAGGGTTTTGTTTTTTTAAAAAAAAAAAATCCAAAGTCAATTTGTTCTGTGTAGCTGGAATGCTTTATTTTTTGCCACAACCATTTACCTTGCCTGCTACAAAATGGGATCTGGACTAGGGATGGGCATGAACCCACAAACGAACTCTGGTTTGAGCACGAACCAGGCTGGTTCATGGTTTGCAAACCAGGAGTTTGGGAGAACATGCCTCCTACGATCCTCCCGTGAACCTCCATGGAGTTTTGTGAGATTCCGGGAGGGTTCATGCAGGCTCCAAAGGCATTTAAATACCTCCTGAGCTCGACCAGTCATTTAAATGCCATTGGAGTCCACCACTGGCCCCGTGGCCTGACCCAAGTGAGCTCCAAAGGCATTTAAATGCCTTTGGAGCCCACCTCCAGGTTCAACCAAACTCCCTGAACCATGAACAAGTTCATGTAATGGAGAATTTTGTTGGAGGTTCAGGACTTATGAAAATCCCAAATCACAAACCTCCAACGAACCTCCATTTTCCCAGTTCATGCCCACCCCCTTTCCCCAGTTTCTGCCCACCAGATACTTGGTGCTTATGCCCTTACAAAAGAATTGGCTCATTGAAAAAATGAACCACCAATGCATATTGGCCAACACAAACCAAATGGAGCCACCATAATTAGATGCTGCAGATCTCTAATCTGGATGGGGGGGTGAGCTATAGGACATAGCAATCATATATCGCAGTTGTAACCCTTTTCAGCTCTTCCATTTTGGTGCTCCAATTGCACATAATGAGAAGACACAATGGGAGCACCTGTCATCTACCTGATACCCTTGACTGATATTTTGTGTGAATTGGGCAATGTGTTTATTTTTTAGCTTTGGGCTAAGTGAAGGAAACACTGGAATTTTAGGATATGTGTTCATGTATCTCAATGCATGGAGTAATATGTGCCTTGCCACTGCCAGGCAAAATGACAACCGTACATATCAGGAAAATGATGTATGGGCCACGCTTCCATTATGTGCAATTGAAGTGCCAAAACAGAACATCCTTATAATGTATCTATGTGCCATCAAGTTGCAACTGATTTATGGTGACCCCAGTAAGGGGCTTTCAAGGCAAGTGAGAAACAGAGTCTATCTTGGTGGTCTTCTGTCCCATACCAGTACTCACCTTAATTAGCTTCTGAGATCTGATGAGATCAGACTGTACCATGCCTCATTCCTTCCCATGGAACATCCTTTAGCCAGTGTTAGAATCCAAGGGCTACACTAGATGCTCGATGTCTGATCCAGCAGGATGGTTCTTAAGAGCTTATGTTATCGGTCTGTCTTAGGGATCATCATGGCCATGGATTTTGGAACAGTATTCTTTTTTTTTAAGCCTTTGAAGGACTGTTTGGGGAATGGAAACACAAGTGAACTCCATCAGAGCAGAACCATTAATCCAGATAGTTTGTGATTCACCGATAAAAGATGTGTATTCTTTTTTTTGTCACTATTTCCCCCTTGTTCCTCCCTGAAAGAGGTCAACCCATTAGCAGCTCTAAAAAGAGAGTCTTTCTCAAATAATAATTTTTAAACCCTGCCTTGTAATAGTCTAGCTACAAAACCAATAGAGCAATTAAGTGGCATGGCTTATAATAGCTGGATGCAGAGTAAATCCTCCGGGGGACATGCAGGTCAGCTCTTCAAAAACGTCACTGAGGAGACATTTAATAAGGCGCCCAGTTTATTTCCGTCGTTCGTTTCATGTTCACCCTTTTGCTCACAGAGATCAATCCTCATTATATATGCCTTCCTCCTTATTGGTTCTACCTACTGTTCTGCACTAAGATTCTTCCCCCCCCCCTCCCTCATTTTCTTATTCTTTAAGAGGGAAATTGCTCTCTCCAACTAAAACCAGATGCTCTTTTTAATTTCTTTTACAAAAGCTACAAGAACGTGAGAAGTGCCGTGCTGGATCAGACCAGTAGTCCATCTAATGCAGCATCCTATTTCACACACAGGTAACAAACAGGGCATAGAAGCCTAGGATCTCCCTTAATATTGCTTCCTGGCACTGGGTTCTGAATACAGAGTCTCCCTTTACTCACCGTGAAGAGTAGTCCGTGATGGACCCTTCCTCCTCGAAGTATATGACACCAAACGCTTTGTATATTTTTCTCCTTGGTCCCATTTTTCTCACTCACTGTGATCTAGGTATGCCAGGCAGGTGCCCACATCCCCAAGAACCTGTTTTGGAGGGGGCCGGGGAGGGGAAACCATTGCTGACGTCACTTTGAGGTGAAGTCCCAGAAGTGATGTCACTCCTCCACTCAGCAGTCAGCCTGATAGCCAGATATTTTGGGTTGGTGGGGCATGGGGAAATTTTGTGGGACAGCAGGGGAGGGGGGAGGAGGGAGGAGAGGGAGAAGGCAGCCACACACCTTCCCTGAATTATAAGTGGCATGCGGCTGCCCCTCTCCCTCCCTTCCTGCAAAATTTAAAGGGCCCTCCAGCTGTTTAGTGGGCTACATGCTCCCATCGATCAGCTGGAGGGGAGGGAGGGGGGAGGGGGAGAGAGGAAAGGGAGGGGAGAGGGGCAGCAGCTGTTGTGGAGCGTCCCTCATATTTGAAGGGGCAGAACCCCGAAATGCCCCACCATAGCTACGGGCCTGCCGACAATGCTTTAGGAATCCCCCCAAACTCTATGGTAATTACCACAGGTCAGTCCATAGGGCATCGCACAGGAGAGGGGCAGTGACATCACTTCAAAGTCTATATTTGGAAGTGATGCCAGTGACATTGTTCCTTCCCCCCCCCTTTCCCCCTCACTACTTATTAGATCAAGGGTGGGCAAAAGAGGGTGGAGCGAAGAGATCCCCCACCTCAGCACATGCCTAGCAACCTTGCATGTTGTCTGAACCTACTAGACCAGAACATGAATCTGCCTTTTACTGAATCAGACCCTTGGTCCATCAAGTTCAGTGCTGTCTACTTAGACTGCCAGTGGCTCTCCAAGGTCACAGGTAGAGGTCTTTCCCATCACCTGCTGCCTGGTCCTTTTAGTGGAGATACTGGGGATTGGATCTGGAACCCCCTAAATTTAATGCAGAGGCTCTGCCACTGAGCCATGGCTCCTCCCCTAATAATTGTCCATCTAGCTCAGAGTTGTTTATTCTGACTGGTGACCAGTGTTCCCTCTAAGCTAGTTAGTGTGAGCCAGCTCACCATTTTTTAGCCTCCAGGTCACACATTTTTGTGTTGAGCTCAGGAAGGAGGGCTCCAGAGCAAACTAATTTATGTATTAGCCAAATTGCTTGCTCACAACTTTAATGCCAGTAAGTCACAAAGTAGGATTTTTGCTCCCGAGACTCCACAGCTTAGAGGGAGCATTGCTGGTGACAGCTCTCTGGGTATTAAGGAAAGAGGGGGGGGAGGTCTTTCCCAGCACCTACTGCCAGAGATTTTTCACATGCCAGGGCCAGAAGCTGTGGCCTCCTGAAAGCAAGGTTCTTTCTCATGTGTTAAGTTTATAACAGGTTGGGGCAAACCCAGAGTAGCCATGGCTGCCAAGATTTCCTGAGCCTGGCTAGCCAAGGCCGCCTTTGCACAGATGTTTCCAAAACCAGCTTTCTGAGGGTCTCCAGCTAAAGGGTGGAAAAGATCTCCACAAGCTACACTGTAAAGATGCAGTGAGTGCAAGTCAATGCCCTGTTTGGCAAACTAAAATATTGATTGTGACCTTTTCTTGATGATTAGTTGTTAATAAAGTCATCTTGCCAGCTGGTGCTCACTCCATTATTTGCTGCATGCTTACAAATTTATTATTTCGTTACATTCCCCAGGTGTTTTTTAAAGTCAAGCTTTAATTTTAAAGTCCTCAGTGTCCTATATTTCCTTTTCCCCTTTATTTAGACAGTTCCAAGTCTCCTTCCCACCCCACCTAGAAAGGATTGGTGATATTTTGGACTCCAGAGACAACCAGAGCACTGGATATACTTTTGAATTGTGTTTTTTTAATTTTCAAATTATTTTATTGAATTTCAACAACATATTTACAACTATGCTTGTACAAATAAGCAGCGCTTTTTTTTTTTGTTCCAGCAGGAACTCAGAAGCATAATAGGCCACACCCAACAGCAGAAACTCATTAGCCTATTAGGCCACACCCCTGACAGCACAGCTCATTAGCATATTAGGTGGGGGAGCTGGGAAAGCACAGGGCAGGCATAGAAGCTTGCCTCTTCCCCCCCCCAAGCTTCTCCACCCCACTTCAGCATTGCCTTTCTAGTCTCCTACCCCACCCCCCCAAAAAAGAAGCCAAGGTGCACAGGCTGGGGAGACTGAGGGCAGCCAGGCAAACATGCCCCGATCTTTTTCTGAGCCTCTTTGCTTTTGCGTAGCGACTCAAGGATGTGCGGTGGGGATAGGTAAATGCTTTTCTCTCCCTCTCCCACATTTTCAATCGCAACTGAAGAAGATCAGGAGGGGAACCCAGGTTGACAGGCTGGAGAAAGGAAGACAGGCATGCACACATGCCCCTTTCTTCCCTGAGCCTCTTCGCTATTGTGGAGAGACTCGGGGAAGTTAAATGCCTTTCTCTCCCTCCCCCAGATTGGGGGAGGTATATTTTTATACCCTGCTTTCCTCTACCTTAAGGAGTCTCAAAGTGACCTATCCTTTCCTCTTCCCACAACAGGCGTGTGTGAGGTAGGCAGGGAGAACTGTGGCTAGTCCAAGGTCACCCAGCAGGCTTCATGTGGAGGATCAGAGAATCAAACCTGATTCTCCAGATTAGAATCCACTGCTCTTAACCATTCAGTATGCCCCTGGCTCTGAGGAGAGTTTCCACATGATATGGTTTTTCTGCTGTAGGCTGATCCTCCAGTAGGCATTAGCAGGGGGTTGGACTGGATGGCCTGTATGGCCCCTTCCAGCTCTGTGATTCTATGATTCTATGAAGACCCACAACATTTTCCAGGGTATAAGCTTTTGTGAGCCAGAGTTCACTTCATCTGATACTAATAAAAATGAAGATCCAAAGATGTATAAGGAATCTTGCCAGATGGAGGTGAAGAAGAAGAGATTGGATTTTTACCCTGCCCTTCACTACCCAAGGGAGTCTCAGAGCAGCTTACAAACTCCTTTCCTTTCCCCTCCACACAACAGATACCCTGTGAGGTAGGTGGGGCTGAGAGAGCTCTGATAGAAACTGCTCTTTTTCAAGAACAGCTGTGCCAGAACTATGGCTTGCCCAAGGTCATCCAGCAGCTGCAAGTGGAGGAGTGGGGAATCAAACCCAGTTCTCCCAGATTAGAGTCCGCACATTTAACCACTACACCAAACTGGCTCAGGAGTTTCTCATCTGATGTGAGCATTTATCTCCCTTATACAAAGATCTGAAATATTACTGCTCTGGTCATCCACAGAGCCAAGAACACAAGATTTCCAGGGCTGCCTGCAGCATACATGCGGCACTTTCACACATGCTAAATAATACAGTTTCAATCCACTTCAGCAACCATTTGCAAATGGATTTTGCCATTTCACACAGAGAAATCCAGTTACAAATCTCACTGAAAGTGGATTGAAAGTGCATTATTTAGTGTGTGCGATAGCGCCCTTAGAGAATGGTTTGTTCTCCTACAAATATCTGGACAGCCTTCTTTCAGGGATGTTCTGTGAGAATTCATCCTAACAACAATGCAAGAAAATGATATTACAAAATTAGAGAGGAGAACACTGAAAATAGTATACTGTGTACGGTATAACAGATTAGTATATAATGCAAAAGTCCCCAAGGCTAAATTTTAACTATCGTGAAGGCTGTGTGTGTAGTACAGTTCTGCACAGGAAAAATTGCCGAATTAGTCCTGGGCAGATTCCAGTATCCTCAGGGTTTTTTAAAGAAAAAAAATTATAAAGGGCTAAGTCTCATAAGCAAGACAAAACAAAGGTCCAATTGTACCTTAGTCTTTAAGGTAGAAATGGAAATTTGATTTTGTTTGTTTACCCAAGGTTCTAGCCCTCATGGCAGATATTGGGTAGTCAGTATCTTCTTGAAGCCTCAACAGCCAGAACAATGGCCGATAGGGGTGCCAGCTCTGGATTGGGAAATGGAAATACCTGGAGGGAGGGGTTTGGGGAGGGGAGAGACTTCACTGGGGTATAATGCCATAGGGTCCACCTTCCAAAGTGGCTGTTTTGTCCGGGTGTGAACCGATCTCTGTCACCCGGAGATCAGTTGTGATAGCAGATCTCCAGTCCCCACCTGGAGGTTGGAAACCTTAGGGTGAATAATATTTCCAGTAACTTGAGGCTAAGGTTCTGATGCCTTGCATGGTTCCTTGCCCTACCCATGACTCAAGAAATCAAATTTAATTCTGCAAAATGGTACAAATTGCAAAATAGATAATGTAAACCAAGATGAATTATGCAGATTTGCTTATTTTATGCAGACGGTAGCTTTCATTGGTATGGCATCTGCATAGCTTAAGTACAGCATTTCAGTTTTGAGACTCAGATAGAGCATCAATTGTTCAACAGTACAAAGAATATTGTTCCTAATGCCAGACTTCAAAGCTCAAAAGTTCTTTGCGAAGGCTGACAAGGGGTGTTTATCTCGGAAGTGGCCATTTCACTGGGCGTCTGGTGGACATCACCCTCCGGGTCGCCCTTCCAAACCGGCTCTGTCAGGTTTCAAAGAGCCTCCTCTTTCATCTAAGCCATTTCCGTCCCCTCTTTTTCTCTCTCAGTCAGAAGTACTTAATTGTGTACGCCTCTGGGCCGACATTTAGTGAGCAAATTAATTACCAGAGTGGTGACAGAGAACTCCATTTCGGGAGTAGCTATTTTTCTGCAACAGCCTAATATATGCCACATTCCAAGGAGTAAGCACCGCCATTCTGCAATTCTTCTAGCGGAATGCCACAAAGATAGGGAGGTAATTTAAATAATTTAAAGATCCAGTGTTGCTACCGGGTGATGAAGGACTGGAAGCTTGGCCAGAGCCAATGGAATCCATTATTCCCGTCTGCCGACTCCAAGACATACTATTGTGATACAAATTAGAAGCTTATCTCTCGGCACCCTGTGAGAGAAGGAATTTATTTTATAATCACATCTGTCATCTCTTCTTTTTATTTCCCTCCCAACAAAAGAGGGAACCAGTAAGTCAGAAATGTAAAACAGGATGTCAGGAACACAGTTTTATTGCTGCTGTTGAGTAACCTTCACACGCTCTACAGCAATGGCTCCCAAACTGGGAGATGGGCCAACAGAGGCAGGTGCAGGTAACCACCAAGAGATACACGAGATCTTCCCACGTGAACACATGGAACTGCCTTATGCTGAGTTAGGGTTAGGGCTGCCAGGTCCCTTGGACCTGTTGATGGGGGATGGGGGATGAACTTCCCAGGAATGAGGAGGACCGCTGAAATAAACACAGCGTGCCTACAAGTGAGTGAAGGGCGGGATATAAATCCAATCTCCCCTTCTCTTCTTATTCTACATGACCTGAAAGTGACATAGGCACATCGGGGACATGGGGGGGGGGGGGGTGATGCTCTGGTTTGTGGGACAAAACTCTATGGTAGAATTAGCTTTTACCATAGAGCTTTGTCCCACAAACTAGAGCATCACCCACCCACACTGACATCACAGACATACCTATGTCACTTCTAGTTCACGTAGGCATGTCACATTTATTTCTGGCTTCTTGCCTACTTTGGGGGGGGTAATTGGGGGGTGGAGAGGAATGCCCCCGCCCACACTGGATGATCTGGCATCCGTAAGAATGGTCCACTCTAACTAGCAGCAGCTCTCCAAGGTCTCAGGTTGCTATGCCCCATCAGCCCAAAGGGAGACTGCACTCAAGAAATCAGAAGGAAACTGAAATTTGGAAAGGCAGCCATGAAGGAGCTTGAAAAGATTCTCAAGAGTAAGGCTGTGTGGCTGGCCAGCAAGATGAAGATAATTCATACTGTAGTATTCCCTATTACTATGTATGGGAGAGAAGGTAGGACAACGAAGAAAGCTGACACAAAGACAGTCGATTCTTTGAAATATGGTGTCGGAGGAGAGTTTTATGGACAACGTGAAATGCCAAAAAGACAAATAAATGGGTTCTAGACCAAATCAAGCCTGAACTCCCCCTAGAAGTTAAAATGACTAACTAAAATGACACATCATTCATTCATTCAGATTTATATTCTGCCTTCCCTGTGTGGGCTCAGGGTGGATTACAACAAGAATTCAAAGTAACAATTAAAACAGTATAGGAAATAAATGATTTAAACAAGGTAAAACAAAGAATATTGAGCTAAGAACAGATGGCACTGAAATTTACAAATACAATGTTCTCAGAACTGGAGCAGCTGGGCCATAAACCAGACAATAAGATCTTCTCAGGTGGGCCATATTGGATGGGAAGTTTCAGCAAGCTTCAGCAAGGGAGGCCAATAGATGGAATAAATGGATGTCACCCAAAAGCCTGGCAGAACAGCTCCGTTTTACAGGCCCTACGGAACTGTAATAGGTCCCGCAGGGCCCTGATTTCAGGCGGGAGCATGTTCCACCAGGTTGGGGCCAGGGGTAGGTAGGAGACAAGAGACACTGGGAAAAAACAGTAATGCTAGGAAAAGTTGAAGGCAGCAGGAAAAGACCCAACCTGAGGTGGACTGGCTCAACCAAGGAAGCCATGACCCTCAATTCGAAAAACCTGAATAAGGCTGTTAACAATAGGCTGTTTTGGAGGAAGAGAAGAAGAAGAAGAAGAAGAGATTGGATTTATACCCCGCCCTCCACTCCCCAAGGGAGTCTCAGAGCGGCTTACAAACTCCTTTTCCCTTCCCCTTCCCACAACAGACACCCTGTGAGGTAGGTGGGGCTGAGAAAGCACTTTCCCAAGCTGTCCTTGAGGGAACAGCTGGTACAGAGCTATGGCTTGCCCAAGGTCATCCAGCCAGGTGCAAGTGGAGGAGTGGGGAATCAAACCCGGTTCTCCCAGATTAGAGTCCGCGCACTTAACCACTACACCAAACTGGCTCTCTCTTCATGATAGGACATTAATTCATAGGGCCCCCATGAGTCAGAAATGACTTGATGGCACTTAACACACACACACATGCACACACACACACAGGATGACTATCATGGATGTGTCATATGATCATTTTCTGAGTATGCATAGCAGGCATTCCTGGGTACATGCTCCAGTTTCTACACTTACTGAGCTATTCGGCTTCTTTGTGAGGTGGCATGCACCTGTTCCCCATAAAATCTGAGACAGACTTCCACTTAGATGATGCTATATCAGAAGTTGGACCTGGACAGAACCACCAGAACCAGTGACTTTGTTGACTCCAAGGTGAGCTATTAAGATACAGATTCAAGTCCAGTAGCACCTTCGAGACCAACAAGATTTTCAAGATATAAGCTTTCGAGAGTCAAAGCTCCCTTCATCAGACACCCTGTTACTGGACTCAAATCTAGCTCCACAATTTCTGTATTTTTGCTGTAATGTGCAAAGGGTTCATCCTATGATGCAGGGGGATGTTTTCCATCCCAGTGGTGTGGCGCATCAAAAATCCAAGGAAGAGTATAAATTGATGGTGCAACCTCATTTGGAGGACTGTGTACAGTTCTGGTCACCACACCTCAAAAAAGATATTATAGCGTTGGAAAAACTGCAGAAAAGAGCAACTAGAATGATAAAAGGGTTGGAACACTTTCCCTATGAAGAAAGGTTAAAGCGCTTGAGGCTCTTTAGCTTGGAGAAACAACAGCTGAGGGGTGACATGATTGAGGTTTATAAGATTAAGCATGGGATAGAGCAGGTAGAGAAAGAAGTACTTTTCTCCCTTTCTCACAATATAAGAACTCGTGGGCACTCCATGAAATTGCTGAGCAGTCAGGTTAGAACAGATAAAAGGAAGTACTTCTTCACCCAAAGAGTGATTAACACGTGGAATTCACTGCCACAGGAGGTGGTGGCGGCCACAAGCATGGACGGCTTCAAGAGGGAATTAGATAAACGTATGGAGCAGAGGTCCATCAGAGACTATTAGACACAAGGTATAGATAGGAACTCTCCGTCTGGGGCAAGTGATGCACCGTATTCTTGGTGCTTGGGAGGGGGCAACAGTGGGAGGGCTTCTAGAGTCCTGCCCCCACTGCTGGACCTTCTGAGGGCACCTGGTATTTTTGGCCACTGTGTGACACAGTGTTGGACTGGATGGGCCATTGGCCTGATCCAACATTGGCTTCTCTTATGTTCTTATGAGTTTATTTCATCCAGATATATCTTGACCAGAGAATTGGCTGGGACACCAATACTCTGCCAGCAGCTAGTCTAGTTGCCGGTACCGGATTAGGAGAAACCCCTGCACATATCGTGATGTCTTTGCTCCAGTTCTTACTGTGGGAATGTAAACGTGGGGAAATGACAAAGGTTGGATTCAAGGGATGGGATTTCAAGTTCACAGGCTGCATCTGCCTTGTTCTCAAATCAGAAAGTGCCCTTTGAAAGCTGGAGAAGGTGCTGTACCCTCCTCTCCTTGCTGCTGTAACTAGGCACCGATATATTCAGCCGCCTTTGACTTAGATGAATGTGCCTTGTGAAGCCATCACTCTTCCTACAGAACTAATTGGCCCAATGCCCACAGAGTGAAGCTGTTCCAACATGTAATCAAGTAGCTCCTGAGGGCCCCCCAACCGCGGCCTAATATAGCTGTACCTGGTACAATGAAGCGGCGTCTTTCACTCTCAGCCGAGTGGAACACTGTCTCTTTGGAGCAGAAATCTATCAAAGGAGAGAAAGGGAGGCCCAAGAAGAGATATAACCAAATGGAGCCTCATCATATTGATTAGTGCAATGACTAAGAATATTTATTTGTTTGTTTGCTTGTTTAATTTGTACTCCTGCCCTCCCCGCAAGCAGGCTCAAGGGTGGCTTACATTAGTTGGTACATAGATACCATTACAATCCACAGAAAATAATTTAAAACAATTCAAATACAATGAGCAGGGGTCTGTTGGAGCAGGAGCGCACAGGAGCGCAGCTCTGGGAGTGAGGAGCCCAGGGGGCGGGCACATGACCAAGCCCCGCCCCCTCCTCGGCTTCCCTGAGCAGTGCAGAGGCGCAGCGCCCCGGGGAAAGCCCTGCTAGGGTCTTTATTGATTTTAATGTTTTGTTTTAATATTGATAATTTTATCATTGTTCCTTTTATGACTGTGTGCTGCTTTTCCAGAGACTTGCTCAAGGTGGCATATAAATTTTCTAAGTATACCATTTTTTATCTGGGCACATGGCACATAAGTACTGGAGAAATTTCACCAACCCTTCAGCAGCTTCCATCCCATCAATTTGGTGTAGTGGTCAGGAGTTGTACTCTAATCTGGGAGAACCGGGTTTGATTCCCCACTCCTCCACATGCAGCTGCTGGTGTGACCTTGGGCCAGTCACAAGTTCTCTCAGAGCTGTTCTCCCATGAGCAGTTCTCAAAAGACCTCCCTCAGCCCCACCTACCTCACAGGGTGTCTTGTTGTGGGGAAGGGAAAGGAAAGGGATGGGCGGTGCACATGTCCTGGGTATCTCAAGTCTACTTGAAATCTGGTGGTTTCAAGGGAGCAGGAAGGGAATGAGGGTGTGTTCTTTACGCTTATTTTTATTGCACAAAGTATTGGATGGGGAAGGGAATGGAGGAAGAGCAGGTCAGTTTCACTCACCTGTGGAGTGGAGCCTGAGGGGTGGGTGTTGCCTTCTGACACACTTCCGGTATGTTAGGGGGTGTGGCATATGCAAATGAGTTATGCAAATGAGTTATGGTAATGAGCTCCTGCACCTCTTTTTCTATGAAATGACCCCTGACAATGAGATTATAAAATCATAAAGTGCTAGTGGTAATTCCTTAATTACTTGAGATGGCATGCTGAAGGAAGGTGTTTTTGGCCACTGTGTGACAGAGTGTTGGACTGGATGGGCCACTGGCCTGATCCAAAATTGGCTTCTCTTATGTTCTTATGCAAACAAGCAGACAGTTTTCCAACTCAGTGATCTTCCTAAGTCTCACGCTGGCATAGGCCAGGGTCTATAACCACGATTGTTGATGGTAGTGTTGACTCGGGATGGCATCTTAAGAAATTAGTAGTCCAATCCTACACCGAGTTAAACCCTTCTAAGCCCATTGACTTCAAAGGACTTGGAAGGTCGTAACTCTGCTTAGAATTGCACTGTAACTCCCTAACCCCAGTTCCACTAGAGATAAAAGCAGAGATTAAGCTTTTTTAATGTATGCAGAACACAGCACATTTAAAAGGGGCAAAATTTTATCTACAGTCTCTCTAACGAGAGCTATTAATATAAGAATCCAATTCCAAAAAAATTGTTCATAGATGGCATTTCACTCCATTACATTTGCATGACATTTCACCCTCATATAACCCCAATTGTTGGAGAGGAAGTTTCACTGCTGGTGGACATGCCCTGTTATGGGGCAATATTGGACCAGTATTTTTAAAACTGATTAATGACATTACTGGGTACAATATCCCTATGAGGCCAGAACTTGTTTTGCTTAATTTATGGGAGGGGATAGATGCTCCTGCTATCAGGAAAGATCTAATTTCTTATATGTTGGTGGCAGCCAAGACTTTAGTGGCTAGGCATTGGAAAAATAGTAAACAACCCTCACCAATTATGTGGTTTAATAAGTTATGGGACTACCTGGTCATGGAGGAGGAGGAGATTGGATTTATATCCCGCCCTTCACTCACTTGGAGTCTCAGAGCGGCTTACAAACTCCTTTCCCTTCCCCTCCCCACAACAGACACCCTGTGAGGTAGCTGGGGCTGAGAGAACTCTTTCCCAAGCTGTCCTTGAGAGAACAGCTGGTACAGAGCTATGGCTTGCCCAAGGTCATCCAGCCAGGTGCAAGTGGAGGAGTGGGGAATCAAACCCGGTTCTCCCAGATTAGAGTCCGCGCACTTAACCACTACACCAAACTGGCTCTCTGGCTCTCTGGCCACAATATCAGAAGTTATATCCTTGGCAGAGAATCTAGAGTTTCATTCAGATTTTTTTGGACTGTTGGTTTCCCTTTCTTGAATATATGAAAAGACATAGTAAGCTGAAAAGGGCACTTCCAGATAATTTGAAGGTGATTGCTATACATTGAATAGCTGTTTGGTTGTATTGCGCTTGTGTTTATTGTGTTTTCAATTATGTTTTTATTGTAGTGGTTTCCTAATAGTATGTGCTACTGTAAATTGTCGCTATATTACATAAATAAAAGTTATTTATTTTTAAAAGGGGGGAAGGGTTTTTTTTTTAAAAAAAAACATATTATTTTTGAGATGTGCTTTTATTGCATTTTGAGACTGGTGGATTCCCCATTTGAAGGAAGCCCACAAGGAATCAGAATGGGTAAGGGAACTTTTAGGAAATTCGCACGTGCGCGCGCACACACACAGCGTAACAGCATAAGACTTCTGAGCCCTAGGGTTGGATGAGTTGTTCCCTGAAAGTGCTCTGAAGGTTCCAGGCAAAATGACCAGGAAATGGTTCTCCTAGTCCTGAATCTAAATAGTACAACACAGAGAGGGGAGTTTTTTTAATCTCTTCCACCCAGTAGGAGAATTGTAGAGGGGAGTTCGGATTGTCATAAGGAATGTACCCTCATTCCTAATTTCACACACAATAGCCTATTTCCAGGCCAGCTTGACCTCGTCAGATCTTGGAAGCTAAGCAGGGTTGGCCCTGGTTAACACTTGGATGGGAGACCACTGAGGAAGCCTGGGATTGCTACTTTGAGGCAGGCAATGGCAAACCACCTCTGTTCCGCTCTTTTCTTGAAAACCCCATGGGGTCACCATCGATCAGCTTGGATCTGATGGCCTTCCACCACTTATCAACCCAATTCCAGGATATTATAAACCATTATGGGCTGTGACACATGAACAATTTAAATAATTGGGGGAAGGGATAATTGGGATCTGAAGAAGCATTTATTTAATTGAACGCAAGCATTTGTCTGCCTATCTTGAGAGTCCTTGAATAAGCAGGCACCCTTACAGTGCAATCCTAAACAAAAGTTGTGTGATTAGGGGTGGGCATGAACCGGGAAAACGGAGGTTCGTCCCGATTCATAGTTCGTGATGTCAAACGAACCATGAATCGGACAAACCCCCCACAGTTCATAAACCGGTTCAGATTCATTGGGTTCGTAAAAGCCATTTAAAGGGAACATTTCCTTTAAATGGCTTTTACAAGCTGTGCTGACTTACAAGTGAACTGGGAAAGCATTCGCACTTGCAAGCCATTTCAGCTATTGCTTTCGCTCCCCCCCCCCCCCCCACACACACACACATACACTGGGGGAGATAGAGGGATTGCTGAAATGGCTGTTAGGCTGAAATAGATGCAAGTCATTTCAGAGATCCCTTTCAGTCAACCTCCGTGGTCTTAGTAACAGAAACACAGAACTGTCCTTAGGACTATACTTTTGGCTTCTTGGTGGGTGGCCCATTTTTCTGTCCTACTGATTGGTATTGAGCCATCAATTTTGCTAGTATTTGTATGTTTTCAGCAGCTTTTGAATTTTTTAAAAAGAGTTTTAAAGAGTTTTAAAGAGTTTATATGCTTTGGAATATGTAATTAAATCTGAAATCTGATGTACCCTTCCCTTTTCCAGTGTCTTTGATCCTCATTTCAAACATTACCATTTATCTTTTTTGTCAGAGATCATTTAAACAATGTATTTCCTGAGAATGTTGATGTTCATATACCATGTTTACAACTGGAAGAAAAATCTTTCTGAAATACAGAATGTGCAGTATGCAGATGCTGTTGTTGCAGGACAGAAACTGGGAGATAATATATGTGTGCATTCCTTTTAAACATGTACCTTTTCATTTATTGTAAAGAAGAAGACGAGGAGGAGGAGGAGGAGGAGATTGGATTTATATCCCACCCTTCACTCAGAGTCTCAGAGCAGTTTATAAACTCCTTTCCCTTCCCCTCCCCAAAACAGACATCCTGTGAGGTAGGTGGGGTTGAGAGAGCTCTTTCCAGAGCTGTCCTTGAGAGAACAACTGGGACAAAACTATGGCTTGCCCAAGGTAATCTGACAGGTGCAAGTGAAGGAGTGGGGAATCAAACCCGGTTCTCCTAGATTACAGACCGTGCACTTAATCACTACACCAAACTGCATAAAATGCAGATATATAAATAGAATCAAGTAAGAAGAGTCAATTTTGCCCGTATAAATCACAAATCATTATCCCCAGATTTGGCGTAAACCCTATAAAAGAATTTCTCATGGCTATTATGCCCTGATAGGATTTCCAGACCCCCAATCCAGGTGGTGAATCCCCCAATCTTCAGGCTTCTGCCTGCCACCAGCCAGCTGGCTACTCAGCAACGTCCCAGATGTGATGATGTCACGAGGAAGTGACGTCATCATGTTGACGATGTCGCATGGCATGCTCTGCTTTTTGGGCAAAACTCTATGGCTTGAGCCCAATTTTAACCATAGAGTTTGCCCAAAAGGCAGAGCATTGCCCCCAACATCACTGAAGGGATGATATCATTTCTGTGGGACATCATCGCATTGGGGACAATGACACTCACTGCCGGACGGCGCCCCCAAATCCCCCCGCCAGCATGACGATCGTGCCTGGCAACCCTATGCCTCGATGTTGTTCATACTTCCTAGCTTCTGAGAACCACGTTTAAGTTACCGGCGGTCCTAAACTGTGACTTTAAATGTTGGCTTTTATTTGTTTTATGCATTTTATTCTATGCATTTTATCTATATTGTAAGCCACCTTGAGCTCCATAAGGATGAAAGACAGCTAATAAATGTTTTAAACAAACAAGCAAACAAACCTTATACATGGGTCCTGAAGTAAGGTTGCCAGGTTGGGAAATTCCTGGAGATTTGGAGGCTGGGGTGGAGCCTAGGTAAGGCGGAGTTTGGAGAGGGGGAAGGACCTCTGCGGGGTACAATGCCATAGATTCTACCCTCCAAAGCAGCCATTTTCCCCAGGGGAACTGATCTCTGTTGCCTGGAAATCACTTGTAATTCTAGGACCTCTCCAGGTGCCACCTGGAAGCAGGCAAACTTAGAAAGAGGGCAGAGCAGCCTATAGCCCTCCTGTCTATCATCAGGAAAAAATGATGGCTCTCTATTTAACTAGTACATTGAGAGCCAGCTCGGTGTAGTGGTTAAGAGTGGCAGACTCTAATCTGGAGAACCAAATTTGATTCCCCACTCCTCCACAAGCAGCCAGCTGGGTGACCTTGGGTCAGTCACAGTTCTCTCAGAGCTGTTCTCTCAAGAGCAGTTCTCTCAGAGCTCTCTCAGTTCCACCTACCTCACAGGGTATCTGTTGTGGGGAGAGGAAGGGAAGGTGATTGTAAGCCGCTCTGAGACTCCGAGTGAAGGGCGGGGTATAAATCCAACTCTTCCTCCTCCTCCGCCTCCTCCTACCACTATTACCACTACAACTTCTATTGCTATTACTATTTTTGGACCTTCCTGTTGCCCCATGAATGCTGATGCTGAGAATTTGTTCTAGAATGTGCTGAACACTCCCTGCAGCCATGCTTGGCAAGCAAAGGACAAAAACGGTGGGAAATATGTTGTTCAAAAAGCTGGTCTGTCATTACCAATTTTCTGACTGAGGAACCCCTCAAGGAGCTTTAGGGTGGGTGAAAAACACTTTGAATGCCACCATGACAAACCAAACATAGGGTGGCAATAGAGGGATTCTCACATCTAGATGATGATTAAAAGACATACGTCATGGAGGTTATCCAACATCCTTCTAGCAATTAGCACAAGCAGAATGTAATCGTCCCTCTGTGCCCTCAGTTAATAAATATTTTTGCATGCGCTTTCTCTGCTCTTGTTCTGTGGCACAAAACCAGGCATTTTTTAAGAATTCCAATTCCCGTTCTAAATTGCTTTCCCTCTGCCTTCGCTGTCTGGCTGTATTATCAGGCTGTATTTCAAAAAACCCTTTCATCACTCCAGGGGGATGACAGCTGATGTCTTTGGGCTCCTGAGAGAACCAGCAAATCATTTTTTTGTCTAGACTAGAGAGATGTTCTCCTAAAGACTTTTAATAAACTTTCAGGATTCTTAGGCCTGGCTTCTGAAAAGTAAAATTAGCTCAATAGGATGCAACTCCAATAGCAGGCCGTGAGCTCTAACTGCTCTGGAAAGTGGGGGGGAGAGAGAGAGAGCAGAACAGATTAGGAGCAGTAGAGTGGGACCCCCTGTTTATTGAAATTAGAGTCACCAGATAGTCCCTAGGTACTCTCCCCATCAACAGAATATTGTGTATTCAGTTATTTGAGAGACTGGTGTAGTGGTTAGGAGTGCGGACTCTAATTTGGGAGAACCGGGTTTGATTCCCCACACCTTCACATGCAGCTGCTGGTGTGGCCTTGGGTCAGTCACAAGTTCTCTCGGAGCTGTTTTCTCAAGAGCAGTTCTCTCAGAGCTCTCTCAGCCCCATCTACGTCACAGGGTGTCTGTTGTGAGGAGGGGAAGGGATTGTAAGCCGCTCTGAGACTTCTTTGGGTAGTGATGGGCGAGGTATGAATCCAATCTCTTCTCTTCTCCACCTCTTCCATTTACTTTAGCTACACAGGAGTGCAGCGATTAGAGAGTGATAATGATATTGTTCCTTGTAAAAAATAAAAGGTTATCACTTGCGTCCATCAGTTAGTGCAATATGTAAATGTAAAGAAAATAAACGGAACAATTACCTCAGTCAACATCCCAATACCGACCAATATATATGAAACAATTTCAGATTTATACTGCGGTTGATGCTTGTAGTCTCACAGTCACGCCTGGTTCAATCTTCTCCCAGCAAACCATATAAGTCTGCCATATTTCAAAGAAAAATGTCTATAGAATACATTTTGCCATCCATAGATGTCTAAAATAACTTAGTTTGCTCATTATCTCCCAAGTTTCTCCTGACCATTCATCTAGATTTCCCCCCAGTATTTTGGCCTGCAAAAAACAAAATCAGATCACCTGTCTACAGCCTAGCATTAAGCAATAAGTTAATAACGTGCCTTGCAATGTTTTAGACTGGTTATTATTTAGAATGAAGTCAAGGTCACTGTGAAAGCCAGGAAGTTTTAAGGCATCCGGCAAAAAAAATTAATCTTTGATGTTGCATGCTGAACTGGGGGGATTTAGCACCACCGCTGCGACCAGGATCTTTTCTACATGGGCCGTTTTGTTCTGGGTTCAATTTAGTTGGAAAGTGGGTGTGTCCCTCACTTCTGTACAGCATCATGATCAGTCCTGGATAGGGTTGCCAAGTACCATACGTGAAAAAGTGGGGAAGAGCTTGTCCTGGTCCGGGACATGTGCACGCGCACAAAGTGTGTGCGTGCTGCGATGATGTTGCCTGGAAGTGATGTCATCACGCCGGGCATGTCAGCCTGATCTGGCCACTAAGGGGGTGGGGTTTCCAGACTGGTGGATTTGGGGCCCTTTGAGTGGGGGAATCCCTGCCCCCTGGAGGGACTTGGCAACCCTAGCCCTGGATTAATTATTACACAAAATAAGTATGTGCTTAGAGCACCAAGGGAAGGGGGGAACCTTGAAGATGAAATATTTTTCTCAGTCATTCTTTATGTTATGGCTACTCATATGATAGAAAAGAGCAAGAGTCCAGTAGCACCGGAAAGCCTAACAAAATCCTTGAGGCAAGTGATGCTCTGTATTCTTGGTGCTTGAGGGGGGTCAATAGTGGGAGGGCTTCTAGTGTCCTGGCCCCACTGGTGGACCTCCCGAGGGCACCTGGTGTTTTTGGCCACTGTGTGACAGAGTGTTGGACTGGATGGGCCCCTGGCCTGACCCAACATTGGCTTCTCTTATGTTCTTATGTTCTTAAAATTTGTGGCAGGGTATGAGCTTTCATGAGTCACTGCTCACTTCTTCGGATACAGCTAAAATGTGAGTCCGTCTGTCCTATATATTGAAAAGTAGAGTGATTTCAGATGCCAAATGACATTAGCAGGCAAATGACAACAGCAAGCGAATGATAATAGCAGGTGTGACTGGATTAGGTGTGATATACAGAAGGGTGGTAGGCATGGAGAAATCAGCATTGGTAATGAGACAGGAAATCTAGGTCTCAGTTCAGTCCAGGTGGATGCGTTGTCTTGAATTTCATTATCAATTGCAATTCAACAGTCTCTCCTTCTCATATCCCTTTGAAATTCTTTTGTAAGAGAAATGATAGGCAATGGAACCACTAGCACCGAGAAGGCGGGGCAGCAAGGGCAACTATGCAACAAGTCAAGCTGGATGCCTTGTCTCTATTAAGTATAGAAGCAGATTTGTTATGTTAGTTTTGAGAAAAAGAAATAAACATCCGTGGGTCATTCTACAGATGTTTATTTATTTTCCTTTATTCTGTTTCTGGTTTCCTGTGGGACTTTCTCTATATAGATTAGTTTTGAGGACTTGATCAAAGACTTCGCAATTTTAGAAAAGGAGAAAACTGTTAAAAGTATAAATAAAGTTATGAGTAGGCAACAACAAACACAGTTTTTTAAAATCTTTTGATCCGTGCATATTGAAATGCTATATATCTTCAAGGTTAGGAAGCAATGGAATAAAAGATGTTTTGTTTCATACAAATAATGATATTTCTCCATCAGAATATCTTTTGTTAAAAAAATTGTCCACCAATATCGATTTCCGTAGAAAGGATTTTCAAAACTGAAAAGTATACTCTTGAGATCATGTAATTTCAGGAGAGTTAATATCAGATAATATTTTGCCTTGTAATCTTTGGGAGGGTGATTAAAAACAGTTTTCAATAAATGTTTATATTTGCATTTTTCCCTTATAACAATTTTATTAAAAAATGCATGGAAAAGTGCTGAAAATCTGCATTTTTTTCTGTTGTCCAAGTTATAAGTAAATAATTTGCCCATATTGCTTACTGCTATTTAGTGTTTAATAATTTTTTAAAGTTTACATTTAATATAGTTGTGGGATCTGGCCTGGGGGATGGGCTGAAAGAAAATTTAATTTTTAATCTCGTATTTTACCTTCATCATTTATTGAGTTTTAAATGTCTTGCCAGTTAAGCAGTGGAAGAACTGAGGGGCACCATTGCTGGGCTGTGCTCAGGGCATCAGTTGGCCTTAATCCGGCCCTGATCATGGTACATCGGCCCTTGGCCTTCTCTCAGTTCTTGCCATTTTGGTGTAGTGGTTAAGTGTGTGGACTCTAATCTGGGAGAACTGGGTTTGATTCCCCACTCCTCTACTTGCACCTGCTGGATGACGTTGGGCAAGCCATAGTTCTGGCACAGCTGTTCTTGAAAAAGAGCAGTTTCTGTCAGAGCTCTCTCAGCCCCACCTACCTCATAGGGTGTCTGTTGTGGGGAGGGGAAGGGAAAGGAGTTTGTAAGCCACTCTGAGCTTTCAAGTGAAGGGTGGGGTATAAATCCAATCTCTTCCACCTCCTCTCCTCCTCCTCCTTTTCCTGCTCAAACCTGCTTACCATATTTTGAAAAGCAATAAAGAGGACATATTTCCCGACTACTTCAAACAAGTGATCGCTATGACAAATCTCATTTTAAATACCCTTACTATTTAAGCTGTGATACTTGCTACTATTTAGGAATATTCCTAAACTTCCAAACCCAAAAGAGGACATTTTATTAGCTTTTGAAAAGAGCTCAAAAGAGGACAGACACCTCAAAAAGAGGACATCCGGAAACCTACCTTCACTGATCTCATACTTGCCAGTAGCAGTTAAAAAGTAAACTTCAAAAATACCCTGAAATTTGGGAAATGGGTCTTGTCCTTCCCTACACTTCTGGGAATTACTTTCCCCATCCTGTATTCTTTTTCTCCCTCACTGTGACTTGAATTTGTCCCCTCCCGGGCTCAACTTCCTGCTCTAGAGCCAGCACTTACTGCTGTTTGTAAGAACGTAGATCAGACCAATGGCCCACGTAGCCCAGCACCCAGTTTCACACAATGGCCAGCCTCCGAACTGTATGTCTTCCCCATTCTTGCCTGCTGCATTCATAAAATTACTGCCTCTGAACATGGAGCTTTTATTTAGACATCACGACCCTTGACGGATCGGTCCTGCACGAATTTGTCAAACCTTCTTTCCAAGCCCACTAAACTTGGGGCTCTCAGTATATCTTGTGGGAGTGACCCCCGCCTCCAAGTTATTTATTACGACATTACTAAATTTGTATCCTGCTAGTGATCAGGATAGTGTGCCTAGCCCCCTCTCAATTCTATCCTTACAACAGCTCTGAAGGGTGAGTCTGGCAGATCTGAGGGAGGCCAAAGGTCACCCAACCAAGAGGACATCTGAGCCCTGGTCCCCTCAGTCCAATGTTCCATCCTGTAGAACACACGACCAGTTGTGTATCTGTACTGAAAGAATTTATGATTTAGAGACATCCCCTTGTATTTAACAGTATTAGAGAACTGGTAATTTATGGACTTGCCCTAATGTCAACATGCCTTTAGTTGGTTCTAGAACCAGGTTGCTTTCAGACACTTTAGACAATGCACTTCTGGCGCACTTCAGCAATTGTTTGCAAGTGGCTTTTCATGTTTCTCACAGGGGAATCCACTTGCAAATGATCACTAAAGCACATTGAAAGTCCATTATCCAACAGGTGTAAAAGCATCCCAAGAGTCCGTTGTCCTAGACGTTTCACTGCTGCTTATCTTAAGTCCTTTTACACCATTCCTGTTCTTGTGGTCGGTCTGTGGATTCAGAAACATGACAATATCTGCACATCACCCATTCAACTCAGCATCTGAAGAGCAGCCCTTAATTTCTGCAGGAGAGCTGAAGTGGAGACTTGTACGCCTCAGCGCCAGATCTTTTCCTCTTTGGTGCCCTCCATTTCCTATCTACTTGTAGTATCCCTGACACCAGCCTGGACGTGATGATTCTAACACATCTTGATCATTATAAACTGAATGGTAGGGACAGAACGCTTCTAACAGCTGCTTTTGAAAGAGGCACTTGCAAGTATGAAACTGACACGTTTTGAGTATGACTCATGGCTTTTTGTATCACCCTAGTCTGAGAGTGGAGACCCTCCCAATCTGCTGAAATGGACTGGCTCAGAACATCATTGACACCAGGTGCCTGGCATTCTTTAACTCGGTGTTCCTTATTTCACCTCCTTGAGCCATTCTGAAGGCTGGCATGATGGAGGGCGCCCGCTTTGCTGTCAAGCCCAAATTCTTGTACATTTTTTTTTCCTGCCTGGGAAGTTTCAAATAGAATGTCAGCCCGTGCAGCTCATTAATCTGTTATCAATTCAGCGAGAGGCCTAAGTGCTTTGAAAATAAAACACTGGTCTGGAATTCAAGGATGCCGTTCCAACCTGTCTGCCTATCGATCCGTCTGTCTGTCTAGCTTCGCGGAGCTTGAAAGGAGAGCTGAAACAAATATTGCTCTTTTGGTTTTTGGCGCATGGATTTCATCTGCATTTGCAAAACCCTCTTATACATCCTCAGGGTCATCCCAAAGCCTCCTTGGGAACTGGCTATTGATTCGGTCTTTGGTCTTGTATAGTGAGATTTTTTTTTTTTTGTCTGGAGGTGAGCTGTAACTTCACCTGCTGGCAACTGGTGCCCCCAATTTATTATACTTGTATACTGTTCTCCCTCCAAGCAGTTCAGGGTAGCTTCCGTACGGTTGCCAACTGGCCTTCTATCCCAGTCCAGCAGCCTATACAATTAATAGTGCAATCCTAAGGGGAGTCCCACCTTCCCTTCAATAGACTTCGAGGGATATCCTTTTGCTTATTTTATTCATTTGTTCCTTTATTTACGTCCTCCTTTCTCACTGCAACTCAAGGTGGATTACACAGTGTAAGTCACTACAATCAACAGGATGGGGCGTCTGATAAAAATGCAGTAGGGTTTAGACTGCAGAACTCTTGAAAACAAGCAAAACTCTGAAACAGCTGGAGCAAAGTATAAGCACTGACACGGCACATTAAATAATGCACAACTTACATGGGAGGAGGGGAGCACACTTTCAGCAACAGACAGTATGTACTATATTCAATAGTCCACAGTTCCTATCCCTTTATCATAGTGTCTTACTGCACCATTTTGTTACAGATCGAGATGGGCAGCCATGTGTCTGTCTGTAGCAGTAGAAAAGAGTAAGGTCAAATTTATATCTGACTTTCCCGCTAGAATCAAAACTGTCTATACCTGTTTCTAGTTTCAAACCATACTTGTTCTAGTTTATAAATTATTGTTTACATTCATTAATTGCCCTCCTGTGATGGAGCTAGCATTATACTGCTTTAAACAGATCCTGTTGCTTAGTACTCTTTAGACCCCCTGGAGTGAAATTTGAAACCAGCGTGAAATGAGCATAGGAAAAGACAGCAGTCAAACTACTTCAGAGGGGAGGTGTAAATTGGGCCTTAGGCCAGATCTACACCTCCCCTCTGAAGTAGTTTGACTGCTGTCTTTTCCTACACTCATTTCACACTGGTGTCAAATTTCACTTGGTTTTTTTTTCTTTGGGTCTGAAGAGCAGTAAGCAACAGGATCTGTTTAAAGCAGTATAATGCTAGCTTGACCACAGGAGGGCAATTAAAGAATGTAGACTGTGATTTTTAAACTAGAACAAGTATGGTTTGAAACTAGAAACAGGTATAGACAGGTTTTTTTTGAAACTAGAATGATTCCAGCGGGAAAGTCAGATGTAGATTGGACCTTAGAGTCCAGAGGCGCCTTAAAAAGTAACGAAATTTGTAGTAGGGTATGAGCTTTCGTCACTGCTCATTTCTTCAGATATGAGCAGTGACACACAAAAACTCGTGCCCTACTTCAAGTTTGTTCATCTTTGAGGTGCTCCTGGGCTCTTCCTCTTTTCAACTGCATTTTATTACAGTACAGTCTTAATACCAATGTTAAAAAGCACTCCTGAATTAGGGTTCCAGGTCTTACCTTGCCTGGAGGGAGGAACTGGGCCGGGGGGCGTGTTCCCGGGTGGGCAGGGACATTGTGGGGGGAACACTCTGATATTAGAGCAAACTCTATGGTTTTGTTCAGCCTCAAAATCATAGAGTCTTCCCAAATACCAGAGCGTCCCTGTGTGACATCCCTGGTGCGATGACATCACTTCTGGGTGATTTCGTCTCACTGGGCACATCACATGGTGACCACCCTGTTTGGAGGTGGGGTTTTGCCCACCAGCCAACTGGCCAGCAGTGGGCTGAAGCCCTGAAAATTGGGGGTTCCCGGGGGAATGGCAACCCTATCCCGAATAATTCAATTTTGCATAGGTTGTGGAAAGCTAGGAGAATGGGAGCCTTCCTAATGTCCTCAGGCAGGCCATTTCATAAGGTGGGGGGCCACAACAGAGAAAGCACATGCATGGGCAGTTGTTGGTCTTGCCATTTGCAAGCTGGCACCTGCAGAAGGCCTCGCTCAAATAAGCAAAGCTGTCATTGCGGAGCATAGGGAGAGAGGTGGTCCTGCAGATATGAGGGACCAAGGCCATGAAGGGTGTTGTATGTGACAGCCAGTACCTTGAATTGAGCCTGGTAACTGATGGGACGCCAATGGAGTGACTGCAGAATGGGGGTAATATGCATGCTCCACCTAGCTCTTGAGAATAACTGAGTGGTGGCCTTCTACACCAACTGGAGTCTCCGAGATGACCTTGAGGAGAGACCTACGTAGAGTGCATTACAATAGTCTAGTCTTCAGGTTACCATGGTGTGAACCCAGGTAGCCAGATTGGTCGTGTCAAGGTAGAAGGCCACCATGTTGGCTAGACTGAATTGAAAGAAAGCGTTCTTTTACAGCTGCATTAACTTGCTTCTCCAGCAGTGATGCTGGATCCAGTATAACCGCTAGGCTCCTAACCAAGTCAGCAAGAATCGGCTTATACCCCGCTGAAAATGGGAAGCACAATACTCTTCAAGGACCGTACTGTAAATCCTCTCAGCTTCAGACCATTTTTTCCAGACCATCCATATATTTGTGGATGGATTTATACAACCAAGGACTAGGATGAAGGAAACGCAGGCTCAGATGTCCACTCTGCCTTGAAGCTCAGTAGGGACAGTCTCCATCCTTCCTTCTCTCTCTCCCCTCTAGCCTGTGTAACCATATAGAGTTGTTGTGAGGGGACAAAATGGAGATCGAGAGAAACATGTGTGTGGTCATGAGCTGTTTAGAAGAACAATGGGATTAAAATGTACATGTTCAGAAGGATAGTGTTTCTGTTGTGTTGTGTGGAGATCACAAAGTTAATTGATACATCCCTTACATAGTAGCAACCCATCTGCCCCGTGTGCACGATCCAGTGGTCCTGTGCCAAATACAGACTGAGAGCCTCGCAGCGGAACTTTGTGTACACAGGACTTGGCTTGTGTCTCCCTTTGCTCTATACCTCAAAGCCTCCAAAGCTCAGCTGTGGCAAATGATGTCCAGAAAAGATGACTCTGATTGGTGCCTTTGAGGTCCTGTGTTGCGCTAAGGAAACTACGTAGCCTGAGGACACAAAACTAGGAATGCCGGCCTCTAGGTGGGTCCTGGGGATCCCCCGGAATTACAGCTGATTTCCAGACTACAGCGATCAGTCCCCCTGGAGAAAATGGATGCTTTGGAGGGTGGACTGTATGGTATTGTACCCCACTGAAGCCCTTGTCCTTCCCAGGCTACATGCCCAAATCTCTAGGAGTTTCCCAACCTGGATCTGCCAACCCTACCACCCCATCCACCACCACTGGCCAGGAGGGACCTGGCAACTCTACACAAAATGCACATGAAGGCCCTCAGCCTTGCTTTGGGGCATAACAAATGATCACTCCTGGAGCGAAGAGAACTTCCATTAGGTGGCACTGTCAAGGCCACGAGAAGCTGTCTCTTGAAGAGAAACTCGACAGAACTGGCCTAAACCGCTTTGACTGAGTGGTTCTCCCTCCAGTGATGAGGATCTGCCTGGCTTCTTAATAAGCCAGTTGCCTTGGACACACACTCCCAGAATTCTCTGCATCATACTGAACACTACAATGGCCGCTTCACAGTACCAGAGATTACAACAGTGGGCTGGTCCATAGCCCACCAGGACCAAAGCCTTCCGGTGACCAGATCCCTTCCCTACAGGACGGACAGACTTTGGCTTGCCAGTCTCCAGGTGCAGCCTGGAGATCTCTGAGAACTGATCTTGAGATCACAGAGATCAGTTCCCTAGGAAAAGGCTGCTTTGGAGGGTAGACTCTATGGCATTATATCCTGCTGAAATCCCTCCCTTCCCCAACCTCTACCCTCTCCAGGCTCCACCCCAAACCTGTAGGAATTTCCAGAGCTGGAAATGGCAGTCCTACAGGCTAGGTAGGCTTCAGTCTCATGAAACAATAAGTGGAGCTGCAGGAAGTGGGGATATACTCCACCAATTGGTGGATAAAGTCACAGCCTAGTAATTCCCGTTATTGAGCTTGCAAATCTGGCTGTGAGAGGACACATCAGTGGCTTCTTCCACCCATTTGTTTTCCTCCATGAAAAATCTCCAAACGCAGTTCTTGGTTTAGGGGGAAAGTTAAATTTGGTTTGCTATATTTTACCAGATCTTTGAGTGTTAGGGCATTGCTACTCATTCATACTGGTTATTGTGTCATGTTCATAAAGTTGCCAGCTCCAGGGAAATAGTGGGAGATTTGGGGGGTGGAGCCTGAGGATGGCAGGGCCAGTGGGGTGTAGTGGTTAAGAGCAGTGGACTCTAATCTGGAAAACTGGATTTGATTGCCCACTCCTCCTCCACGTAAAAACAGCTGGGTGACCTTGGATCAGTCACAGCTTTCTCAGAGCTCTCTCAGTCCCACCTACTTCATAGTGTGTCTGTTGTGGGGAGGCAAAGGAAAAGGCAATTGTAAGCCATTTTGAGACTCCTTCGGGTAGAGAAAAGTGGGGGGTAAAAACCAACTCTTCTTCTCCTTTGGGAAGACATTAAAAAGATATTGTGTTGATCCATATTATTTTCATTCCTGTAGTACTCCGTGAAGAGATTGGTGATGAGCATCTACAGAGAGACTGAATTGAAAAAGATATTCGAAACAGCTTCCTATTCCTGAGAACCTTGTCCTCTCTCTGTCTTTTACATCCCTTGGATTCTTTTATATATATATATATATTCACATGTGCTGTTTTTTTCCACGTCATTGAAGTTTCTTTTCTGCGTTTAACGTATGACAGTGGATGAAGTTATATGTGTTGGCTAAGAGCTTGAAAAAAAAAAGAAGGCTTTTTAGTTCATTTTTTCTTCACAGCTCCATCAAGATGCCTTAAAGTGATAATGCCACTAAAAGAATCCAGGAATGTTGCCAAGACTGTGTTCATAATATTTACATGAAGATTTTGTAGTGTATTAGTTCCATTATCTATGGTCTTTGACCACAGACCTATATATATATTTACTCATACTTATTAAATGTATTTTATACAATGAATGTTACTTATGATAGATATTTACAATATAAAAAGTATAACAAAGTGTGTTAAAATTTACAGAACAGTGGTTTCTCTTCAGTGGGTTATATATATTCACCACATGTCGTTTAGGAATCCTATGTGTTCAGCATACTGATTTGGAGAGGGGGGGCTTTGGAGGGCAGGAGGAGGTGATTCCCCTCCCCCCCACACCCCCGCTTTTATGACAGCAATGTTTCAGGCTTCCTTGTTAAAAACTGCCTGACTGGTTTCTTGGGCAGCAAGGCCTGGCAGAAATGGAAAAATACATAAAATATGGGATTCAGAGCTGGTCTTCTTCTTCTGGGAGTGTTCTCATCCTTCTTTCACTGGCGCACTCTTGGGAGGAGCAGTGGTTGTGCTTCATACAGAAGTGGAAAGGCAAGTCCAGAAAACGGTTTATTCATAGACTTGGAGGCTGAACAAATATGGACCCTCCGTACTGTGCTGAAACAAGGAGGAACTGTTACTTGAATAACGGATTCATTTCCCCTGGTACAAGAGCCCACGCTCAGCAATATTAATATTCCTATCTGGCCTGTTTTTCTCCTCGACGCTTTCTCTAACAGTCCTTCTTGGACAGAATTCCCTTTCCATTTGCACTTTTTTTTTTGCATAGTTTTAAATTAGAGTAAAATTAAACTTGGATTTTGCTCTTTGGCCAAATAAAACCGCCTGGAAATAGCTAGGAAATAGCATCTAATTAGACCAGACCACAGCTTGGCCTATGGGGTCTTGCCGCTATGTTTTACACAAATCTGGTTTGGGCTGGAATGTGACAATTGGCTTGTAAAGTTCTCTCTGAAGTCATTCAACCAAAGTCCTTGTTCAGTCGGGGAACTGGGGCTGAGGACAGACTGGCAATCTAAAGCGGAGGCAAAGCGGAGGGAACTGGTGCGGGGGAAAAACCCCACGGAGCTGGCTGTTCACACTGGCCAGAGCAATGCGGACCAGCGGCGATACGGAGCGTTCAGACTGCCACGGAGCGTTCAGACTTCCGGTTCACACTGTTTGGAAGCGGGAGGCATGCGGAGGACGGCCCCTGAACACCGGTTTTACCCGGTGTTCTGGTAAAGCGGAAGGAAAGCGACTGGGAGACGGGTAAGTACGAAACGGAGCCGACGGACAGATGCGCATGTCTGAACGTGCTCCTTTCTTCCGTTTCCAAAGCGTGCCTGCCCCGCTTTAGATTGCCAGTCTGTCCTCGGCCTGGGATTAGTCAGTGAAGCTGTTTGGGACAGACAGTAGTCTCTGATGAGTTTGGGTGGATAGGGTTCACCTTATCTGTCCTGCTTGGGCTTGCCAGCCTCCAGGTGGGGCCTGGAAATTTCCCACTTTTTCAACTGATCTCCAGATCAGTTCCCCTGGAGAAAATGGCTGCTTTGAAGGGTGGACTCCAGTGTTCCCTCTAAGCTGAGTGAATGTGAGCTAGCTCACAGTTTTTTAGCCTCTGGTTCTTACACATTGTTGTCTTAGCTCAGGAAGGGTGGCTCCAGAGCAAACTAGTTTATGCGGTAGCCAAATTGCCGGTTCACAACTTTAATGCCAGTAGCTCACAAGGTAGAATTTTTGCTCACAAGACCCCACAGCTTAGAGGGGGCATTGGTGGACTCTATGGCATAAGTACCATGCTGAGGTCCCTCCCCTCCCCAAACCCCACTCTCTCCTGGATCCACCCCCAAAGTCTCCAGGTATTTTCCAGCCCACACCTGGCAACCCTAGTCCTGCTTCAGATGTGTTGGTTGCAGTCTCCCACCATGTATGAGGGGTGATCTTCCAGGTTAGCTCCCCTGGGCTCTGCTGGGGGAGTCTTGCAATGGGATCCCCCGCTGCCCTTCCCCCAGCTGCCTCATTTGCTGCACGGAAACCCCAGGAATTGTTGCTGATCCCTTATGCTGCCTGAGACTCAGGCAGGGAGGAGGGTGATCAACTGTAGTGTAGTCAGGGGTCCCCCACTGCTTGACAGCTGATTGCCCTCTTCCCACCCTGCCTTATTATTACAAGTTCTGTCAGAGCTGTCTTCTCAAGAGCAGTCCTCAAAAGAGCTCTCTCAGCCCCACCTACCTCACAAGGTGTCTGTTGTGGGGAGGGGAAGGGAAAGGAGATTGTAAGCCGCTCTGAGACTCCCTTGGGGAATGAAGGTCGGGGTATAAATCCAGTCTCTTCTCATCTTCTCAAATTCCCTTCGCCTCTTGGTCCTCCTGCACCACAGTCCCAATGCCTCCTTCCTACTCTTTCCATTTCTCATTTGTCACCCTTCAGTATTCCTATGACTGGGGTGAATAGCATGTCCTTCAGGCTCTTTATAACTCAAAGCACAAAAATCCCTGCATCCCACCTGCCAAACACCTTCCCCCCCCCCCCAAGGCATCCCTGCACCAAGGCGTCTGCTAAGCACATGGGAGCTTGCTGTGGATCAAGAGTTCTCTGTCTCATTAATAATAATACCTCAGAAGTGGAAACAGTATTCATTTTTAAGACTCTCATAAAATCTTAATAGGCCAACTTTACATGAAAAAAAAATACGGCCCCTTGCATCAAAGGGTGTGTTTTGTTTTCCACACAAATTCCAGATCTCATGACCATCTTCACCCAGCATGGTTCATCTCCCCAATGGGGCTGCCAACCTCCAGGTGGGGCCTGGAGTCTCCCTGGAATTACAACTGATCTCTGTAGTCCCTGGAGAAAATGGCTGCTTCTGAAGGTGGGCTCTGTGGCATCACATCGCGGCCGAGCCCCTCCCCCCAAACTCTTCCCTTCTCAGGAACACCCAAGGCATTTTGGGGTTTTTTCCGGGGGAAAGAGGTACCAGAACTCTCAAGAAGGAAATGAAGAGTTCAAACTGTATACTGAAGACTCATGAACTTTTAGAATTTTGTCAAAGAGGTTCCAGAACTCCGTTCCGGTGCATTCCCCCAGAAAAAAAGCCCTGGGAACACCCCAAAATGAGGCAAAAATGAAAAATCCACCTGTACTAGGAGTGCCATGCCTCCTGCCTTTATTACCTGCTGCCACTCGTATAGGTGATGAAAGAAAAAAAATTGAAACCCTGCAATGTTGGCTACACTGCTACATCACCTGTGGGGAAAATCCAGATGTGGCGTAGGGTAGCTATGCAAATCGCCAGAAACTCTGTGGTTTTATCATCATACACCTAGATCTGTCTTTTACATGCCAGTTTGCCATAGACCTTTCTATACAGGGATTCATTGACAACTGATATGCTGGATCGAATTAAAATCTATCTTGCCCAAAGTTCTGTTTCTCAAACAGATATGCTTGGGTGGCCTCTGGCCTCACAGGTCATCCTCTGTTGTATGTATAGCCTCTGGAAATCAGATATATCCTTTCTTTGTACATGGAAGTTCCATTTCTAGCTGTTATGATTAATATCTTTTTTAAAAAAAATAATATCTTTTGACAGACCAATTGGTGTAATTTTTTTTTTTAGTCACTGGCCATAATCTGGAGAAATGAATTACAGAATCACAGAGTTGGAAGGGGCCATGCAGGCCATCTAGTCCAATCCCCTCCTCAGTGTAGGATCAGCCTAGAGCATCCCTGACAAGTGTTCATCCAACCACTTGCTTAAAGACTGTAAGTGAGGGGGAGCTCACCACCTCCCTAGGCAGACTATTCCATTGTTGCACAACTCTTACTGTAAATCCTATAAATCAGTCCTATATTGCATGGATTTCCATATTCAGAGCAGACTGAAGCCCACATTGCATATGAAAGCCAGCATGTTGTAGAATCTGCTTTATTCAGCCTACAACCAGTACAACCAACACATCGACAATAAAAGCTTTACATTAAGATCGTTATAAAGTAAAATTGGTATGATCATATGGCATCAATTAGATAAAATCTGTACATAACATTTCTCTACGAATTCTACAGGCTATTGAAAAAAATTTGGCACAACTAATAGTAACCTGTTGATTAACACCCATTAAGGATTTCTTTAAAATTTGAACATTGGAACATCCTAAAATATTATTAAGTAGAGGGGAAATTATGTTAGAATGAGCTTCCTGATAAAATCGGCAGTGGAACAATACATGCTCAACTGATTCCACCTCTTTGGTACCACACAAGCAAGTCCTCTCCTTCTTGGGAGTCTTTTTGTATCTCCCTTCTAAAACTGCAGAGGAGAGGACTCGCCATCTTGCCAAAGTGAAAGCTCTCCGATGACTAGGTACCTCCAAGACAGAGAGGTAAGGCAACAACATATTTAAGCTTCTCTGGTATCGGGAAGTTTGGAACATGGTTAATGTCTCTTTGTCGCTCAACATCAAACAACCTTTGTCTGATCATTGGTTTTGCTTGATCAAAACCCAATTGTAAAACAAAATCAGAGGGGAGGCCCAGATTCTGCCGTTTAAGACAAGTGGCCTTCCCCCAAGAGGATTGAAAATGGTCTTTCAGGATTAATGCTATTAAACTCCGTAGGTTATGTGATAATTTTAACCAATAGTTGATGGAGGAAAGGGTTACCCTGGCTTCAACCTTAATGCCAGCATGGTGTAGTAGTTAGAGTTCCGGACTAGGATCTGAGAGTAGGGTTGCCAGGTCCTGACCATTCGCTGGCAGGGAACCTCGGGGGGAGTCCCTGGAGAGGGAGGAGATGTCCCTAATGTGATGACATCATGCAGAAGTGACGCCATCATGTGAGGGAAGCAGTCTGAACTTCAAGTTGCAAATTCGCCGCTTGGAGTTCAGGCGGCGGTGGCCCCTGCTTGTAAAAGGCATTTAAAGGATCCCTTTAAATGCTTTTTACAAGTGGGGGCTGCCCACGCCTGAACTCCAAGGGGAATTGCTGTTTGCAGATCAGGCATGTGGCTGGCAGCAAGTTTTAAAGGGCCCTCCAGCTGATCGGTGGGCCAATCAGCTGGAGGGCCCTTTAAATCGTGCAGGAGGGGAGGGAGACGGGTGGCTGCTGGTAGTCACTCTTGGGGGCAGGGGCGGGGCTTCCCCCACCAGCCAGCTGGCCGGTGGCAGATAGGAGTCCTCAAAATCGGGGGATCCCTCTCCCCCATCTGGGGACTGGCATCCCCATCTGGGAGACCCATGCTCAAATCCCCACTCTGCCACAGGGGCTTCCGGGGTGACTTTGGGCCAGTCAACACTCTCAACCTAACCTACCTCACAGGGTTGTTATGAGGATAAGATGGAGGAGAGGAGAAAGATGTGAGCCATTTTAAGTCCCCATTGGGGAGAAAGGCGGGACATAAACAAAGTGAATAAATAAATAATAGACAGTCACATACATTTACCTATCATTTTTCCTTGCTAGGGCTTAAAGCATCCTATAGGGTCTGGTTATGGTCAAGGAAATGGCACAGGAAGTGGGGGACACAGGACTTTTCTTTCCCAGCCCTTCCTTCCTTTAATACAGGTCAGCACACACACACACACCCTGCTTTCTTCTTAGGACCAAATTTGATCTCAGCAGCTCCAAGCATGGAATCCTGTAGTACTACCCTGAGATTTAAGGATTTGGAAAAAAGGGGGTTGTTGAAATTATATGCGGCAAACCACAAGATGGTTTAAGTGTGTTTTGACGTATCTCTGCATTTAGATTCAGAAAAGAGGATTAAAAAGAAGCAGACAATACAATTACCTGTCGGGAAGGGATCCAAATTCCATGAGCCTAATGCAATTTCATTGTCTCAAGGAATCTTGTTAATTACCTGCAGCGATGGGAACACCGCTGCTCGGGGTTTGCTGTCGTCTGCTGAATGCTAACCAAGCGCGATGGCTCAGTTGTCGATGCTGGCGTGCAACCCTCGCAAGCTGCAAGTTCAAATTTTACTTGCCCTTCACAATGCACGACCCCTTCAATGAAACCAGTTGTAATGGCCGAGCTGAACAATTGCTTCGGAAAGGAAGATCAATATGGCTCTCTTTGTATGCGCTAAGGTCGCACAAGCAAACACGTTCACCTGCAGCTGGAGAAAGAGGATTTCTTTTTAAGAGAACAAAGATGGTTTCAGAGGGCCCTGCTCAGGCCACTGTTCTTCATGATAAACGGGTTCCCTGCATTTTCATGTCATTTCCAAAACCAGTAAAACCCAAATGAAAGAAGTATGTGCCTGTACATGGGAAACGATGGCTCTCTTTCAAATAGCTTTCCGTTTTTTGTTTTTTTTTAAATACTGTCTTCTGCTGTCCAGCTACAATTAGGGCTTATCAAATTACAGATGTTCAATAAACCAGCAGTTAAGCTCAAACTGTTCTCACTGCTTGATCAGAAGAGTTGATTGTTTACTCATCTCTTTGGAAGGGTCCCAGTTTAGTGGTTAAGAGCGTGGACTGGACACTGATCTGGGAAAACCGGGTTTGATTCCCCACTCCTCCACTTGCAGCTGCTGGATGACCTTGGGCAAGCCATAGCTCTGTACCAGCTGTTCTCTCAAGGACAGTTGTCTCAGAGCTCTCTCAGCCCCACCTACTTCACAGAGTGTCTGTTGTGGGGAGGGGAAGGGAAAGGAGTTTGTAAGCCGCTCTGAGACTCCAAGTGAAGGGCGGGGTATAAATCCAATCTCTTCTTCTAAATCCAATCTCTTCTACTTCTTCTTCTACTTCTTCTTCTTCCTCTTCCTCGTCCTCTTCCTCTTCCTCCTTGTCCTCTTCTTCTTCTTCTTCTTTCTTCTTCTTCTTCCATGTAGAAGGTCCCAGATTCAGTCCTCAGCATCTCCAGTTTAAAAAGGATCACATAATAAGTGATGTGAAAGATCTCTCCTTGGAACCCTGGAGAGCTGCTGCCAGTCAGAACAAATAATACTGACCTTGATAGACCACGGCTCTGAGTTATCAGAAGGTTGCTTCAAGTGTCCGTGAGATTTGTGGCGAAATGTAGGCAACATCTGCTAGGATGCAAACATAGGGAGAGGTGCAGTTCACACTGTGCATGCATGTGAGAGCTTCACATGCACTAAGCATCGCCAGAATTACACATATGAGCAGGAACACAAAGACCTGTGTTAAATATCATCAGCATGCCTTTGTCTGCAATATAGTCTTCGTTATGTATATAGCAACAATAATGTACATGGTACTTTAAGGAAGAACAAGGGGGGAAAGGGGTCCTGATCCAAGGAGCTTTTAATCTATGGCCGTTGTCACATGGCCCTTTAATGCAGGAGGAAGGGCTGTTTCCTCCCACATTTAAAGGGACCGTTCACAACGGCTGCGGCTAGTCCTGCGCCGAAGTGGGCTCAAATGAGGGTTCCTCCCACATTTTCCAACACTACATTTGAGCCATCTGGGCAGCCCTCTCTCGCAATCATTGCTTAAATTGGCTTCGTCCATCTAACTGGAAAGCTGCAGCAATTTTGTACCAACTGAAGCTTCCAGTTTGTTATCAGGGATAGTCCTACACAGAATGTGTTACAGTAGACAAGTTCCAAGTTCAAAATAGCATGGATCCTTACTTTTGAATCCTCTTACACTGTTGTCTCTTCTTCCTTAGCACATATGCCAGTTTTGAGATATCTTCACTGATTACCAGATTGTTCCAAATTCAGTTCATGGTGCTGGTCAGGGCTTTTTTTGTGAGTGAAAAAGAGGTGCTGGGACTCTCAAGAGGGAAATGAAGTTTCCTATCTGTATACTGAAAACTCATGAACTTTGAAGCATATTTAAAAGAATTCTGGAGTTCTGGAACTCCGTTCCGGTGCATTCCCTAGGGGGGAAAAGCCCTTGTGCTGGTCCTTTCTCTGAAATCCCTTCATGACCAGGGACCCATATTCCTTAGGGACTACTTCTCCCTGTGCCAGTCTGTTATGCTCCTGATACCAGCATCTTCTCACCAGTGTTCTCTCTAAGCTGAGTTAGTGAGAGCCGGCTCACAGTTTTTTAGCCTCCAGCTCATACATTTTTGTTTTAGCTCAGGAAGGATGGCTCTAGAGCAAAATAACTTATGCAGCAGCCAAATCACTGACTCACAACTGAAGTCTCTCCCTTCCCCAAACCCCACACTGCTCAGGCTCCATCCCCAAGATCTCCAGGTATTTCCCAACCTGGAGCTGGCAACCCTGGGGGGTGGATTTTTCTGGGTTTTTTGTTTGTTTGTTTGTTTTTGCCAGCACTGATCTATTTACTAACTGATTTATTGCTGATATTTCATGAGCTGCCTTGGTGTCCTCTTCTGGGGGAAGAGGAAGTTAAGATAAAAACATTTAAAATAACTAAGTAAAGGACAGCTAACCATTACTCTGAGCCAGGGTCCCCCCCTCCCCCCTTTTAAAGAAGTGCCGGAACTCTCAAGAGGGAAATGATGTTTTCAATCTGTATACTGAAAACTCAAGAACTTTTAAACATTTTTAACAGAATTTTGTCAAAGAGTTTCTGGAACTCCATTCTGGTACGTTCCCCTGAAAAAAAGCCCTGATCTGAGCAAATATACAGTGCAATGCCAAACAGAGTTATACTCTTCTAAGCCTATTTAATTCAATGTATTTAGAAAGGCATAACTCTGCTTCAGGTGATTTTGATAGTTTCTTTAGGGTTGTCAAGTCCGGATTGGGAAACAACTGGAGATTTGGTGGTGAGGGACCTTGGTGGGGTACAATGCCATAGAGTTCACCCTCCAAAGCAGCCATTTTCTCCAGGGGAGCTGATCTCTGTAGTCTGGAGACCAATCCTAATTCTCCAGGCCCCACCCAGAGGTTGGCAGCCTTAAGTTTCTTAGACATTCCATACTTAGACATTCCATTTCTTAGACATTCCATACTTAGACTTAGCTGTCAGCAAGGAGTCAGTGGAGAGAAGGCAATGAAACCTACGTTTTAAATTTTTATCAAGCACTTCCTTGGGCATTTTAGCAGTTCTTAGGTAGTGGCCAGTACTGAAAACTGAGCCTAGGGTGGTTTCTCGTTTCTAAATTGGAAATGCCATTTCTGCTGACAATACAGATTTTAATACCCAACCTGCTGGACAGTACAATAAACGATTTATCACTAATAGTGCTTTGTTAGATTTTTTGCTACAGGAAGCTGTTTTCTCCTCTTCCACCACTAGACTCGGCTCAGGTTACTATTCTCCACATATTTTAGGCCTTGCCTTCACCATCTAGCACAGAAGAAGAGGAGGAGGAGAAGGAGATTGGATTTATACCCCGCCCATCACTCAGAGTCTCAGAGTGGCTTACAAACTCCTTTATCTTCCCCTCCACACAGCAGACCCCCTGTGAGGTAGGTGGGCCTGAGAGAGCTCTTTCAAGGACTACCCTTGAGAGAACAGCTCTGAGAGAACTACGGCTTGCCCAAGTTCATCCAGCAGCTGCAAGTGGAGGAGTGGGGAATCAAACCCGGTTCTCCCAGATTAGAGTCCGCTCACTTAAGCACTACACCGAAGCTTGGAGGTGGCCAAAATGAATGATCTGCAGTATATGCAGAGTTTCCTGAGGTAGAGATAACATGGCCTGGGATGACACGGTGATTAATGTCTAGACTACAGGTCCCCAACCTTTTTCAGCCTGCAGGCACCTTTGGAATTCTGACACAAGGTGGTTGGCTTAACCACCAAATGGCGGCCACCAGAGGCAAAGCCAACCAAAACATGCGAGGGAGTGAGGTTATGCATACCTCTAATAGTGATTCTTCGACATTTCAGGCAGATAATAGGTCGGGATGGGTACAAACGAGCTCAGGAACCATGGTTCATGATTAATTCGAGGCGGTTTGTGGGGCATGAACCGAAGTTTGTGGCAGGTCAACTGGCACAAACTTTCCACAAACATTCAAGCAGTTCGTGATGGTTCGTGAATGGATACATTTCCAGACAGACTGTCTCTGCACAATCAAAATGTTTCGCAAACTTCAAAGCAACATGGGAGAGACTGTAGAGGAGTGGGCGGCAGGGGTCCCTGTGTGTTTGGCATGTGTAGCTTGCACTTTTGCATCTGGCATTTCCCCCAAAAGCACTTTTCTGGGAGCATTTTCTTTGGGGGGCCATAACTTGGACCCCTAATCCAATCAGCACAGAACATGGTGGGCATGTAGAGGAGCATCGGGGGAGGTCCCCTGCAAGTTTGATGTCTCTAGCTTGCACAGCATCCATTGCATACATTCTTGAACCTCCTAAACTTGCACCTGTCATTAACCCAGAAAGCACTTTCCTGAGGGCACCTTGTTTGGGACCCTGTAACTCAGACCCTGTCAATCCAATCCTCACCAGACTTGGAGGGCAGGTAGAGGAAAGGCAGCCAGAGATCCCCTGCAAGTTTCTCTGAGTGGGGAGAGTCCTTTGAGGGCCTATGAGAAAAACTGAAGTTGAGTGAAAACATGCAGAAGAAATTTTAAGAAGAAGGAAGTATGTAAGAGCTCGTATCTACCAAGAGCAATAGGCTGCCACAAGAGAATTCTTCTTTCTGGCTACCCAACATTGCCGTCATTCTCAATGATAAATATTTGCACTCCCTTAACAAGCTACTTTCAATTCCATTCAGACAGTTTTTAAACTCACTGTTTAAAACCAGAACTTTCACCCTTCCCTTTTTTATGAGGGGGAATAAATCAGCCCGATTTAATGAAGAAAGGGATATGATTCGCCCACAACCACATCTGAAGACCAAAATGCCATTTTGCAGGTTAATGAAGACAAAAGGTGGGGAGGGAAAGGGTGAAACATCGAGAGCTCATAAAAATGATTCAGCAGCCATAAAACTTTGGCAGGTCACCTGACTTGCAAACCTTTTGGTGAAGCAAACGTAACAGGAGAACTGGGATTTGACAGAATGTCTCTCTTGAGGTGAGGAACAAGAGCGGCATCTCTCCCCTCCACACACACAAAAAACAGCTAGAAGGTTTATGTGAGCCCACTGTGAGATAAAAAAGGAGCTATGTAAACAACAAGCTAAATGTAGATTCAGGTGGGTAGCCATGTTGGCCTGAAGCAACAGAACAAAGGCCCTTTCTGCACTCTCCTTTTAGTCCATGTCCCCCACAGTGTCCTCCAAGCAATTCTGCACTAAAATCAAATTCAACCTTCTTTTTAATCCAGGGCTCCCCCTCCTCCCCCATTCTGCTCTAAAATTAAGTTGAACCTTCTTTTTATTCTGGGTGTTTTCCCCATTCGGCAATACATTACCTCCCTTCAGTGGTCACCCCAGATTCAGCCTGCTGTTGCCTTGAGTTATCTGGATGCTGTTTTGCAGTTGACTTAAATTGCCTTGACTCAAACACTGAGACTGATTTCTCACAAGGCACTGCTCCACCGTCGCTCTTTCTTTCCCCCCGATTGTGTGCGTCAATTTCCCACTATTTGCCCCGTGCTGCATTTTGACCCACAGCTTCACCCGATTTCCCCCATGACTTTGCGATCCTGTTTTTTGAGGATCGCGAAGCTGCAGGGGAAAACAGGCGAAGCTGCAGGTCAAAATGTGGCGCAGGGCAAATAGTGGGAAATTGACGCACGCAATCAGGGGAAAGAGAAGAGCAACGGCAGAGCAGTGCCTCATGGGAAATCGGTCTGAGAAAATCCAGAGTGGCAGACAAATGTAGAAAGGACCAAAGCTGGAGTCCAGCAGAACCTTTAAGACCCACAAAGTTTCATTCTGGGTATAAACTTTCCTGTGCATGCAGATACATTGAAATAAACTTCCTCAAGCCTTACATATGGGGGGAGTTAGTTGCCAGGAAGGTCTAGTTAAGGTCAAGATGCATAAGTAACTGAGCTAAGACTGGATTAAAGGAGTTGGTGGAGTTGGTGAATAGCAGCAAATTAGCATACAAAGAAAAGAGTTAACAAACATGTGAGAATTAAGTTTGAGTCCAGTGTCACCTTTAAGACCAGCAAAGTTGAACAGTTATAGTAACCAGACTATAAGGATTAATGATACAGTGAGCCTAAAGATAGGGTTGCCAACCTCCAGGTGGGGGCTGGGTATCTCCCAGAATTACAACTGATTACCAGATGACAGACATCAGTTCACCTGGAGAAAATGGCTGCTTTGGACTCTACAGCATCACATCCCTGCTGAGCTCCCCTTCTTCCCCCAAATCGCAGGCTCTGCCCCCAAATCTCCAGGTATTTCATAAGGGGGAGTTGTCAGCCTTACATGGAGAAGCTTTTTGCAGAAGCCATGCTGAAGGATTATACCCTTCCCAGAAGCAAATACCACTGTTCATATGATACCGTGAACACATGGACAGCCTACATGGACATGTATATACTTGTTTGCAGGGCTTTTTTTGTGATGGCACTCACTGATACTGAGTACCAGCAACCTTTCCCCAAGTCCTCCTCCTGGTGTGCTGGCCTGCCCCCCTCAGCTGAAGAAAGAGAGAGTGGAGCCTCAGGAACAGCCTAGTGGAGATCTCCAGAAGGAATGGAGAATTGGTGGGTGTTGGAACAGCCTTCTATATGAGCACTGGCATGTTTTAAATTTTACAGTAATTAAAGACAGGGATCTGTTTTTAGGAAATAGCCAACACACATTCATTTTACAAATGAAACTGGGGATCAGAATATGACCTGAAACAGTACTGGAGAGTTGCTATTTGCCTTGCTGGGAAAATGTACATACATTGCAATGTACTGAGGATTTCCACCTTGTGGTTAGCCTTCATGCAAATTTGAAAATGTGTCTTAGATGAGCGATTCCTGTTTTTGCAAATATTTCTTATCTTACTGGATGTTGAAACTACATGAAGCTTATGTATTTCTTAAGAGTTACTTCTCATGAGCACTGAACATTGAATTCTCTACCTCTATCACTGTTTGGATGAAGTTCACCGAAATGAAGTTTATTCCGGAGAACCTCGTCACATACGTACCAGCTTCTCATGGACTTTTTGTATTTCTGTCAGGGCTTTTTTTGTAGAAAAAGCCCAGCAGGAACTCGTTAGCATAATAGGCCACACCCAACAGCAGAAACTCATTAGCATATTAGGCCACACCCCTGACAGCGCAGCTCCCTCCCAGGATCAGCTTCCCCAGGTGCCTCGTGGCTTGCGGGGCACATGGGGAACCCAAGGGAAGGAAGGCAGTTTCTGGATTGAGTTCCCCAGGCACCCTGCAGCTGCACCCTGCACCTGGATTGGCTTCCCCAGGCACACTGCACTTGCGAGGCGCCTGGGGAACCCGAGGGGTGGAGACGCTGTAGGCGTGGCCAACTCAGAAGCCATCTGGAACTCCATTCCTGTGCGTTCCTGCCCCCAAATAGCCCTGATTTCTGTAATTGTATTTTGTAAAATATGTTTGAGTCCAGCAGCACCTTAGAGACCTATAAGGTTTTCAGGGGAAGAAGAAGAAGAAGAAGAGAGGGGAGTGGAGTTGGATTTATATCCTGCTCTTCACTACCCAAAGGAGTCTCACAATCACCTTCCCTTCCTTTCCCCACAACAGACACCCTGTGAGGTAGATGAGGATGAGACAACTCTGAGAGAACTGTAACTGACTCAAGGTCACCCAGTTGGCTTCATGTGGAAAAAGAGTGGGGAATCAAAACTGGTTCTCCAGACTAGAGTCCACCGCTCTTAACCACTATACCAAGCTGGCTCTCAGGGAGCACCCAATGAGCTTTCAAGAGTCAAAACAATCTTTGTCAGACACCTGGCAAAGGTATCTGAAGGTATCTGAAGGCACCTGATGAAGGGAGCTTTGACTCTTGAAAGCTTCTACCTTGAAAATCTTGTTGTTCTCTAAGGCATGCCTGTACTTGATTATACTGCAGACCAGCATGTATATGTACAATGTACATATAATGATGGCTAAGTCTAAGTTTCCCCAATAGGGCAAACAGCAGCTCCCCCAGAGTTACTTCAGGTCTGGAAGATGGTGCAGAATCCAAGGTTGAAATCCCCTCTTCCCATGTACCGCTGTCCCCATCTGAACTGGGAACTCCCCAAACACCTCTGTCGACCAATCATGTGAGGGGTCGCAAGGACTTTGTGATGTCTGAATTGGCCCTGTGAAGATCCTAACAGCTGCACGCTCGCAAGTGTCACAGTCCACAATTTGATTACTTCTTCAAGACCTCCTTTTGCCCCTCTTATATATATTGTCCATCAACTTCACTAGGTGCCCACAACTTGGTACATGTTAAGTGCCACCAAGTCGCTTCTGACTTATGGCAACCCTATACATTAATGACCTCCAAAACATCCTATTATTTAGATTTATAAAATTATTCCTGGAGCAGAGAGAATGGATAACAAGAACTTTTCCTCCCTCTCCCATAATAGTAGGACTCAAGGCCATCCAATGAAGTTGATGGATCATATATTTAAGAGGAACAAAACAAAGTATTTCTTTACTCAATGGGTGATGAAAATGTGGAATTCACTGGTGGAGATTTCCTGATGGCCATGAACATAGGTTGCAGTCACATGCGCCAGATAAAGCGGGAGGCGGGGGAGAGGCTATTTCCTTTGGTGGAAGTTGACCCACAGTTGTGCTATCACACAGTCTTTTGAAGCTAAGGGCACAGCCCACCGCTGCATGATCAGACGCAACTGCGAGTGAGTCAGGATTTTTTTTTTTTTTGCCATTTGTTTCCAATGTGCTTACACAAGGAATCGATGAATTGCACCTCCGCACTGAGGTCTCCCTATGGAGGGTTGCAGGGGTGTGTGCTGATGCACGTACTGCGAGGGTGGGGGGAAACAACAGCATGGAGTTGGGATAGCCTGATCAGACCATCCTGATGCCATGAAAGCGCACTGGAGTGATCAGACAGGGGAAAGTCCACCCGTGGCCCATAGCACGTGTTTGCTACCGGACTTTCCCCAGTGCCTGTTTACTCCACTTCTGCAGCAGAGCAACAAGGGTTGCTGCCAACTGCAAAACACTTCCCAGATGTTTGAGTCTAATCGTGCACATTAAATCTGCCTGGCATTCGCGCCTGTGTCGGGGCTAATTGTGTGTGTGATTGCAGCCATACATGGCTTTGAAAGGGCACTGGACAAATTCATGAACAAATTCATGGTCCATTAGTGGCTGGCTACTAAGCAAACTGACTAAAGGAAACCTCCTCACTCAGAGAGTGCCAGTGCTGGGAGGCCACATTGGAGGGTGAAAACCACAGCAACAGTCCAATTTTTTTAAAAAATATGGCATGTATGGTTTCAAAAACCCTGTTTTAATTTTCTTTTCTTGATGGAATTCCTATGCACTTCAGTAGAGCTGAATGTTTCCATCAGCACACATGCTGGAAACTCATCGCTGCGCTCTGACGCCCTCTCTGATAGATGTGCACATGTTGAGGTGGGAATTTATTAAAACTGAAAATTCCTTGGTGCCTTTGTTAATCAAGAAGTATTTTACAACCCAGAGTTTCTTCCAGATGGGTAGCTGTCAAGGCACGTCCAGAGAGACTATCCCCATCTTTGATCTCTTCTTTCCTACACCACTAACAAATGGGTCGTGGCCCAGTTGTGTGATTATACAATGTGTTTACAACTTCAGCTATGCTACGGATGCCCAGATTATGTCTTATTTATAAGTTGGGGCCAGGGCACAGCTTTCAGCCTGATGCCGAACACTTCTTTCCATAATTCCTGCCAATGTTTGGAAATTCAGGAGAGGTTGATACTGACCTAGAATTGCTCTCTTGAGCCTCAGAACGCAAACTTTATCCATACGTCTGTACCCCGAGTAGCCTTTCTCTCTCTTTTCGTTAATTGTGCCGAATAAAAACAGAAGCAAAGGCTAGTCCTGGAATGATAACTTTTACAGCTATTTGGATTACATTTCTAAATTAAAAAGCAACATCCATTTCTGAAAAGCATATATGTGGACACAGATCAGCATATAGTGTTGGGTAAACAAGGCACAGAGACTAGAGTTGTTAATCAAAATAAAGTTCTTTATCTGAGTTCTTTAAAGTTCTTTAGCCAGTTTGGTGTAGTGGTTAAGTGCGCAGACTCTAATCTGGGAGAACCGGGATTGATTTGCCACTCCTCCACTTGCAGCTGCTGGATGACCTTGGGGAAAGCCATAGTTCTGTCAGTGGTGTTTTGAAAAGAGCTCTCTCAACCCCACCTACCTCACAAGGTGTCTGTTGTGGAGAGGGGAAGGGAAAGGAGTTTGTAAACCACTCTGAGACACACACACCCCGACTCACCCACAGTTGCATCTGATCACACAGTGGCAGGCTGTTCCTGCAGCTTCAAAAGACTATGTGATTGCGCAACTGCTGGTCAACTTCCACTGGAGGAAATAGCCTCTCTTCCCCTCCGCTTTATTTGTACATGTGACCGCAACCCTAAACTACATATTCACAGGGGTCATTTCGAGCAGGAGCTCGGGGGAGCTCAGCTCTGGGAGTTGGTGCCAGTCCCCCCTCCCCGTGGGGGAATGCCTGCTTGTGTCATGGCTGCAGCAAAATGACCCCATCCCCTGGGAAGGTCCGTGTTCCTCCAACCAGCCTTCTGAAGGCTTCAGCCACCACTGAAGCTATCCTCCCAGAATAGTGGTATTTCTGAGGCTTGGATTAGTAGCTGTCCCTTCTCTGTCAGCTCCTTCCTTCCTTCCTTCCTTCCTTCCTTCCTTCCCTTCTGACATACTTCCGGTGAGGTCAGGGGGTGTGGCATATGCAAATAAGGTATGCTAATGAGCTCCTGCACCTCTTTTTCTACAAAATGACCCCTGCATATTCATACAGCAAAGCAGGCTAATACATACCACAAGTCTCTAAGAGGAAAAAGGTAAAATCCTAGGGGGAGGCTGCTGAGCAAGTAACCTCTCTTCTAGAACCCTAAGAGGTAGAAGCACAAGCTCATTAGCCATCCAATCAGTTTCTCAAACACACCAGTTAACATACAGGACTGGCTCTTAGCCAGGTTGTACTTCCAGGTCAGGTCTCTGGTAAAATCGTAACAAATACTTGATCAAACAATTTTGTTCTTTGATAGGTCAAATGATAATCATGTATACTGAAACATTGCCCTGACCTGGATGGCCCAGGCTAGCCTGATCTCGGCAGATTTTGGAAGCTAAGCAGGGTCGGTCCTGGTTAGAAGTTGGATGGGAGACCACCAAGGAAGTCTACGGTTTGCTACACAAGAGTCAGGCACTGACAAATCACCTCTAAACGTCTCTTGCCTAGAAAAAACCCTACAGGGTCACCAGAAGTCAGCTGCAACTTGACAGCACTTTACAAATAGATGAAGTATTAATTTCTCAAAAGAGCAGCAAAGAACAGAGATAATCATGCTAATTACTGAAACTGTTGTTTCCCACTCCAGAAACCTGACAGACCATACTGAGTTTCCTTCATTACCAATCAAGGGCAATCAATGGACTCAGTAGTAATCCTGGCTCCTGGGTCTTTGTGACCTCGACACTGTGATAACTGTTGGTGCATCATGGTCTCTCCTGAATCTTGTGCCCCAGTTTTTGTTCAGATTTCTGTGTTTCGGCACATGGCTAATGGGAGAAGCTCCCTTCAGAACCTAAGTTCATGGGTGGAGTAGAAGCAAGATGAGGCTGTCAAGAGAAAGTTGCAGGGTGCCTTTACGAAGTGAAGGGCGAGTCCCTGTGTGCTGTTTCATTCCAAGTGGAGAAAAAGAAGAAGAGATTGGATTTATAGCCCGCCCTTCACTACCTGAAGGAGTCTCAGAACAGTTTACAATCTCCTTCCCCTTCCCCTCCCCACAACAGACACCCTGTGAGGTAGGTGGGGCTGAGAGAGCTCTCCAGAGAACTGCTCTTGAGAGAACAGCTTTGAAAGAACTTGTGACTGGTCACACCAGCAGCTGCATGTGAAGGAGTCAAGGGTGTAGACTTTCCAATTTCCCGGGGGTGGGGGGTGGGCTGCAGCTGGGCCAGGGACATTACAGGCCATTGTCTCTGAGGGAGGCTCAGCATGTCCTGGAAAAGTTCAAGGGGGGCTCCAGCTCCCCAGCCCCCCTGAAGCTGACGCCTATGGAAGAAGTGGGGATTCAAACCTGGTTCTCCCAGATTAGAGTCTGCACTCCTTACCACTACACCAAACTGGCTCTCCTTTAAGACCCGGTAGAAGAGGTGGTACATGGGAGGACTGGTGGTGGTGGTGGTGGAAAGTTCCGTCAAGTTGCAGCAAATTTATGGTGACCTCATAGGATTTTCAAGGCAAGAGACATTCCAAGGTGGTTTGCCATTGCCCGCCTCTGTGTGGCAACTCTGATCTTCCTTGTTGGTTTCCCATCCACATACTAACCAGGGCTGACCCTGTATAGTTTCCAATATCTGAAGAGTTCAGGCTAGCCTGGGCCACCCAGGTCTACGCAGAGGACTCACAGGGGATGGGAAATCCCATTTGCAGCATGACTTCTGCTTCTCCTTTTGGTTGCCATTGTCTCCCCCTTCCCCCATGTCACCTCTCCCACCCCATTTGCCATTGCAAGTGTCATGGTGCCCCCCCTCCTCCTGAACATGGCTACCTTCAAGACCTGTTGTTGAATACGATTCCACATTGTTTACATTGCTGTAAGGCGCCCTGAGCTGGCCTTGCTGGAAGGGCGGGATAAAAGTTGAACTAATAAATAAATAAATAATATGAAAGTGGGTATCTCAGCACATATTATAGCTGCTATGGAAACTCACTAATGGACTCTGGCCATGTTTTTGACATCTGCACATGTGCAGACATTGCAAATCAGCCTGGGAAGGGAATTTTCATGCCCCCCATTTTTGGGGGGAAATGTTTGTTCTGTGATCCTGGCATTTCCCCTGGGTTTATAGAATGGTAAGTGGTATTCGTGAGAGGGAAGGCAACATGGTATAGCCCAATCTTGTCAGATCTTGGAAGCTAAGCAGGGTTGGAACTTGAAAGGAAGACCACCACCCCCTCCCCAGGAAGACTCTGCAGAGAAAGGCGTGGCGAACCACCTCTGCAACTCAGGCTGTGGCCACACGGCAAGTCTACCATGATTTGTTCCTGCTGTATATTTGATTGGGGATTTTTTTTTTGCAGGTTGTGATGATCACACATCCCTCCCTGAACCGCTTGCATCACGCAACGAGGCTCCAGACTAGATACCCACGCCACCCAAGCGGTTGCGTGGCGCAAGTTTTTTAAAAAAAATTCTTTGTGCATGTGCATAAGCGCATGGCCAAATCACTGCTTCCCCTTAGACACACTGTACTCCCTTGCTTTTGCAGGGTTTTTTCCCCCCAAACAGCCAACAAAATGAACCGCCAATGTACAACCGAGCGCTGGAGTCTATATATGTGTGCTTGAACGTTCATGTATTGAATATATTCAGTGCAGGACTGCTTGCGCGCACAACAGCAAAAGCTGGGGGGGCGGGATTCAGTGCAAGAAGGACGTTCAGAGGACCTAATCACATTCATAGCAAGAGATGGTTGTCAAGACTGGTGAAATTGCAGATTCACAGTGAAAATATTTGGAAAGTACTCGATTTTCCCGGTGTCAAAAAAATCACTAGGAAACTGGGAGGACTGCGGGGGTGAGTCCGCTTTGATACAGGAGACAGATGTGACCTTCTCCTCAGAATTTTAAAATGTGATAGGGAACAGTGGTAAAACCCGATCAAAATGACCATGTGACCACAGCCTCACTTGCCTTGAAGGCCCCTTACTGGGATCTCCATGAGTCGGTTGCAACTTGATGGCCTTTTACACCCACAAGTGGCTGGGCCCATTTTGTGACTTTTGCTATCCGCATGGGAGCCCGCCAGCCTTTCACTATCAGCTACAGTGCTGGTCACTGAAGATGGAACTATAGACAGTAAAGGGCGTGTTATAATTTCCTCCGTTTGGAATACTTACCACATATACCCAGCGGGGTAAGGGGTGGAAGCGATCTTGGCCTGGTCTGGGAGAATTGAGGGCAGAGGTGTTTCTAGATTTCCAAGCTGGAAGTTGGGATTGCTGGCCAGCCATCACTGAATCTTCTCTGCCCCCTCTGGCATTAGTGCAATGCCTTTTTTCCTCAGGAGGGACCTTGGTATTTCCATGAGCTCACTGTTGCCCTGTAAAGCAAGTGGGGGGGAATCTTGTCCTTAAAAACTAAACAGCTGCAAAAAGAGAGTCTGTTCCAGAGGGGAATGAAACCTGGTCCCTTTCCCCACCTTACCTTATTGTAGCACGTAATGTCATCTCGTTTGCACCCAGCATCTAGGAAACGAGCAGCACCCAGGATTATAGGTGTCATATAATACATTCCTCCATAAAGCCCTTGCCACTTTGATATATATGTAACTGGCTTGTATCCAAACATCTGTGCATGAAAGGCATACAGAATTTTCCCATGTCCCTCTGCATACTTGCAGTCTTGGAAAGATAATTCCTGTGGCCGTGGAACCAACATAGAACAGCCAAGCAGGTCAGAGGGCTGGAAAGACATGGGGAGGAAATCCCCCTCCCCCATTGGATCTGTATTTGTGCAAGAAGGAGGAGCCATTCACCCCGTCATTCCGCCTCACCCAAACTTCCCCGCAACCTACACACCCACCCACAACCCCCAAGCCAGTGACCCTGGGAATGATCTCTTGGGGGTTAGAAGGGGCTGCAAGAATGGGAAGAATATGGGGAAAACTCTGTGTCACGATTAGGGCTGCCAACCTCCAGGTGGAGATCTCCCGAAATTACAGCTGGTCTCGAGGGTACACAGATAGGTTCCCCTGGATAAAAATGGCCGCTTCAAAGGGCTCTATGGCATTATAACCTGCTGAGGTCCCTCCCCTCTCCTAACCCCACCTCCTCCAGGCTCCACCCCCCAAATATCCAGAAATTTCACAACCCAGAGTCGGCAACTCAATGTTACTTGCACAGATTGTTGGATAGTAGCCACTATCTGAGATATACTGAACTTATACTGAAGAATATTTTTATGTGCTCCTCAAGTCACAGAGCAGCAAAAAGGCCCGGGTCAACACTTCCTGGACTGGTTCCCTTTGGGGGAGAGCATTGTAGTATTATGTCAGTGGGCTTTTAAAAATCGCATCATTTACAGATATCCAAGGCGGTAGCAAAGAGGCACTCCTATAGGTCAGCAGATCCATTATCCCATACCAGATCCCCAAAACACAAGGGAGACCCGTACCCCCCAACGTGCTTCAGCCAAGCCACATCTGACAGTCTTTGGTCCCAGCCACAAGAGCAAGATAATCCGGGGGGGGGGGGGAGCGAGGCTATTTTACCCCGGAGCAATTTGACCCGCAGTTGCGCGATCACACAGGTCTGTGAAGCTGCCGGCGCAACTCGCTGCTGCGTGATCAGACGCAACTGCAGGTGAGTTTTTCTTTTTCTTTTGTCGTTGGTTTCCGATTCGCTTAAATGGGGGATTGATGAATCACTTCTCCACCCTGAGGGCTTCCAATGACAGTATGCGATGATGTGCATACTGAGAAGGGGGATAAAAGAACCCAGCAGCATGGCATTGGGATAGCCTGATCAGACTATCCCCGATGCCACAAGTTCACGCTGGAGCGATCACACGGGAAAGGTCCAACTGTGGGCCGCAGCAACTCATTTGATACTGGAGTTTAACTAGTGGTTTTTTACTCTGCTTCTCCAGCGGAGCAAAACGGCTTGCCGACGGGTGCAGGACGCACATGTGCTGGTGTGATCGCACCAGTTTGATCTGCCAGTGAGTCATCCCTCTCACGCAGCTAATGGGTGCATATGATCTGTCTCAAGTTGCTCTTCCTTTCCCACCCCCGGCCAGGTATACCTGCCCTCTCCCTTCAGCTGAGATTTACTTTTCTCCAAACTCCAAAGATTATCTCCAGTGCACCATCTCCTGACAACTAAGGTCCATGGAGGAAACTTCCTAGTCATTAATTAATTGATTAATGCCCCAACTTTCTCCCCAATGAGGTCCCAAAGCAGCTTCTTTCATTCTTCTGTCCTTTGTTCAATTCTCACAACAACCGGTGTGAGGTAGGTGAGGCTGAGAGCGTGTGACTGCCCCAAGCTGAGAGCGTGTGACTGCCGCAAGCTTCCTTGTCAGAGTGGGGATTCGAACCCAGGTCTCACATATCCTAACACGACCCTCTAACCACTAAACTACGCTGGCCTGCTAACAGTCTTTGCGCGTAGACCCTGGCACCAAATCCAAATCCGTTCACGCTGGGGAAACTCCCAAACCGCACCATAACATAACATACTACATGCCTGTTTGCTAAGATAATTTCTCATCAGTAAAGGCTCTGGAAGGGGAGAGCCAATCAGGACAGCGCATGCAGGCATCCTAAGGTGCTGAGTGTCTCACAGAGGCAGCTGATCAAAACACTGCAAAATGTGTCTCAGTCCTCCGAGCACTGCAGCCCTTAGAGATATGGAGCAGGCTGAAGATTGGGGCCATAGCCTTTTCTGGCTCCTTTCTTTAAAAACACAGCTGCTTTAAACTCTGCAGGGGAAAAGAAACCTGATTAATATTGTGCTGAACCAAGGCTCCTGTGTTATGAAGTATCATCTTCTGGACGCTCGAAAGAGACTTTTCTATAGCTTATTGTATGATAAGTCCCCCTCTCCCCCACAATCAGTCACTTGAAAATGCACTTAAGGAAATTGCTTCTTTTGCTGTTTCCACAACAGCTTCAGCAAGGCAACTCTCCGGTCTCGAGCTATAACTGCTTTTAATCACAGGCTGGCTTGTTTCATTTTGACAGCCCTGATGTGGCAAATTATTTATTTTCTATGCAGTTAAATATATTGTCATTCTCCGCTCCCAAAACTTTGGGACAGCGGCACGAACGGCAAACGACAAAAGCGTGTATCTCATTAAGGTAATTTGTGTCTTCAGCAATTGCCAGTAAACACTAACTGTAAAATCACAGTCAGTCGTTTCCCCCATAGTATCATTTGAAACCATTTGTGTTTGTTTCAGGCTTCTCTCTCTTTTTTAAGCCTTTAAAACTTTTATAAAAGTAGCAACTACAAGCTCGGTATTACCTTATTGAGCAGAATAGAGAAGAAGAAGAGATTGGATTTATACCCCGCCCTTCACTCGGAGTCTCAGAGTGGCTTACAAACTCCTTTCCCTTCCCCTCCCCACAACAGGTACCTTGTGAGGTAGGTGGGGGCGGGGCTGAGAGAGCTCTGACAGAAACTGCTCTTTCAAGGGCAGCTCTTGACAGAACTATGGCTTGCCCAAGGTCATCCAGCGGGTGCAAGTGGAGGAGTGGGGAATCAAACCCAGTTCTCCCAGATTAGAGTTCACTGAGAGCCAGTTTGGTGTAGTGGTTAAGTGCGCGGACTCTAATCTGGGAGAACTGGGTTTGATTCCCCACTCCTCCACTTGCACCTGGCTGGATGACTTTGGGCAAGCCATAGCTCTGTACCAGCTGTTCTCTCAAGGACAGCCTGGGAAAGAGCTCTCTCAGCCCCACCTACCTCACAGGGTGTCTGTTGTGGGGAGGGGAAGGGAAAGGAGTTTATAAGCCGCTCTGAGACTACAAGTGAAGGGCGGGGTATAAATCCAGTCTCTTCTTCTTCTTCACACTTAACCACTACACCAAACTACACCAGACTTTGCTCAAGCACCCTTAAATAGCCAGTGTTGTATAAAGAGACACGTTTTGTTAAGTAAAGTGTGTCATCAAGTTTCCCAGGAAGTTGCCATTGACTAATGGCAACTCCAGAAAGTTGCACCTCATGGTGTTTTCAAGGCAAGAGATGAACAGAGGTGGGTTGCCATGGCTTTACTTTCTGTAGCAACCCCAGGATTCCTTGGTGGTCTCCCATCCAAGTGCCAACCCTACTTAGCTTCCGACCCTACTTCCAACCCATCCAAGTGCCAACCCTACTTAGCTTCCGACCCTACTTCCAGCCCATCCATGTGCCAACCCTACTTAGCTTCCGACCCTACTTCCAACCCATCCAAGTACCAACCCTACTTAGCTTCCGACCCTACTTCCAGCCCATCCAAGTGCCAACCCTACTTAGCTTCCGACCCTACTTCCAACCCATCCAAGTGCCAACCCTACTTAGCTTCCGACCCTACTTCCAGCCCATCCAAGTGCCAACCCTACTTAGCTTCCGACCCTACTTCCAGCCCATCCAAGTGCCAACCCTACTTAGCTTCCGACCCTACTTCCAACCCATCCAAGTACCAACCCTACTTAGCTTCCGACCCTACTTCCAGCCCATCCAAGTGCCAACCCTACTTAGCTTCCGACCCTACTTCCAACCCATCCAAGTACCAACCCTACTTAGCTTCCGACCCTACTTCCAGCCCATCCAAGTGCCAACCCTACTTAGCTTCCGACCCTACTTCCAACCCATCCAAGTACCAACCCTACTTAGCTTCCGACCCTACTTCCAACCCATCCAAGTGCCAACCCTACTTAGCTTCCGACCCTACTTCCAGCCCATCCAAGTGCCAACCCTACTTAGCTTCCGACCCTACTTCCAACCCATCCAAGTACCAACCCTACTTAGCTTCCGACCCTACTTCCAGCCCATCCAAGTGCCAACCCTACTTAGCTTCCGACCCTACTTCCAACCCATCCAAGTACCAACCCTACTTAGCTTCCGACCCTACTTCCAACCCATCCAAGTGCCAACCCTACTTAGCTTCCGACCCTACTTCCAGCCCATCCAAGTGCCAACCCTACTTAGCTTCCGACCCTACTTCCAACCCATCCAAGTACCAACCCTACTTAGCTTCCGACCCTACTTCCAGCCCATCCAAGTGCCAACCCTACTTAGCTTCCGACCCTACTTCCAGCCCATCCAAGTGCCAACCCTACTTAGCTTCCGACCCTACTTCCAGCCCATCCAAGTGCCAACCCTACTTAGCTTCCGACCCTACTTCCAACCCATCCAAGTGCCAACCCTACTTAGCTTCCGACCCTACTTCCAGCCCATCCAAGTGCCAACCCTACTTAGCTTCCGACCCTACTTCCAACCCATCCAAGTACCAACCCTACTTAGCTTCCGACCCTACTTCCAGCCCATCCAAGTGCCAACCCTACTTAGCTTCCGACCCTACTTCCAACCCATCCAAGTGCCAACCCTACTTAGCTTCCGACCCTACTTCCAACCCATCCAAGTACCAACCCTACTTAGCTTCCGACCCTACTTCCAACCCATCCAAGTGCCAACCCTACTTAGCTTCCGACCCTACTTCCAACCCATCCAAGTGCCAACCCTACTTAGCTTCCGACCCTACTTCCAACCCATCCAAGTGCCAACCCTACTTAGCTTCCGACCCTACTTCCAACCCATCCAAGTACCAACCCTACTTAGCTTCCGACCCTACTTCCAACCCATCCAAGTACCAACCCTACTTAGCTTCTGACCCTACTTCCAACCCATCCAAGTACCAACCCTACTTAGCTTCCAACTTCTGACAAGACCAGGCTCGGCTGAGCTATTAGGGCTGCTACATGAAGAACGTCTGTTGAGTTGCAACCAACTCACGGCATCCCCACTCATGGGATGTTCAAGGTAAGAGAAGTTCAGAGGTGGTTTGCCATTGCCATCCCCTGCACAGCAACCTCTATCATCCTTGGTGGTCTCCCATCTGGGTACTGACCGTGGCTGACCCTGCGTAGCTCTCAAGCCTTGAACTGCTCAGGCCAAACTGGGCTCTTCAGACGCTAAGCATATATAGAGCTGCTTACTACTGAATCAGACCTTTGGTCCATCTAAGTCAGTATTGTCTACTCAGACTGGCAGTGGCTCTTCAGAGTCTCAGGCAGAGACTCCTTCAGGTAGTGAGGGGCGGGGTATAAATCCAAGCTCCTCCTCCTCCTCCTCTTCTTCTTCTCCTCCTCTTCCTCCCCTAGTAATATATATTACTTAGAGTTATAGCTAAAAGCTTCAGAAATCTGCATGCCATTTTGAATTATTGTATACAATGGAGAACTGAACAGTTTGAACTGTATCTGCAGAATGCTAGCTTTTTAAAACAAAGCAAGTATTTAGTCCTCATAGGTGGTTGCAGGGAAAAAAAACATAAATTTGTTGACAGAATTATTAAAGTGAGGGTGAGGAATCAGGGCAGATAAAAGGGAGTGCTGTAAGTCATACCTAAGAACGCTTTCCTGGAAGTTAGCCACATGGAAATGACATGAGTAGGATTCCGAGCAGACCTGCGTAGGATTGCTCTCTACATTCGAGAGTTCACTCCTCACGGATGTAGTAATGACAGTTAGCATAAAGGGTATTAAAAGGGGTTGTGACAGATTTTATGGCTACTAGCCCTGACGACCAAGAAATCAGAAGGAGGCTAAGACTGGGAAGGGCAGCCATGAAAGAACCAGAAAAGTTTCTTAAGTGTCAGGATGGGCTGCTGGCAACCAAGATCAAAATAAATCTTATGATAATATTCCCCATTACTATGTATGGGTGTGAACGATGGACAGTGAAGAAAACTAACAGGAAGAAAGTTGATTCATTTCAAGTGTGGTCTTGGAGAAGGGTTTTATGGATAGCGTGGACCATCCAAAAAATCTGAGTTCTAGGGTCAAATTGAGCCTGAACTCTCCTAAAATAACTAAACGAGGGCTGTCATACTTTGGAAGAAGAAGAAGAGGAGGAGGAGGAGGAGGAGGATTTATACCCTGCCCTTCACACGGAGTCTCAAAGCAGCTTACAATCTCTTTTCCCTTCCTCTCTCCATAACAGACACCCTGTTAGGTAGGTGGGGCTGAGAGAGCTCTGAGAGAACTGCCCTTGAGAGAACAGCTCTGAGAGAACCATGACAGATCCAGCTGGCTGCATGTGGAGGAGTGGGGACTCAAACCTGGTTCTCCAGATTAGAGTCCGTTGCTCTTAAGCACTACACCAAACTGGCAAGGGTCACTGCAAAAGACAATAATGCTAGGAAAAGTTGAAGGCAGCAGGAAAAGAAGACCCAACATGAGATGGATTGACTCAGCCAAGGAAGCCACGGCCCTCAGTTTGCAAGGCCTGAGCAAGGCTTCTAACGAGAGGACATTTTGGAGGTCATTCATAGGGTCACCACAGGTTGGAAGCGATTTGAGGGCAGTTAACATACACAGACAGTCCTGATGACTAAACTTCCACATCCAGAGGTTATAAATCTTTGAACACCAGTGTTAGAAGGCAACTTCAAGGCTGTGCTCTCTATGCTGTGTTAGTCGGCCCTCTGAGGCGACTGGGTGGCTGTTGTATTGCTTTATTTGTTAAAATATTTATAACCTGCCTTTCCCTTGTGGCTCAAGTAAATTACAATTCCAAATTAAAACCATCTGCCTCCCCAAGAGCCTGCAGTTTAACCCCATTAAAAGTCCTCCCAAATAAATTCCCTTGTTTTACCTCCTCAAAAACTTCCAAGGACAGTGGTACAGGACACCTCTTACATTCATATTTTTATAGCGGGAGAGTAATTCTTCTTATCAGCCTGAGCAAGGGTATGAAGCAGATCAATGAACTAGCTGACCTAAAAAGCTTTTAGGGTCTGAAATAGGGTTGCCAGCTCCAGGTTGGGAAATTCCTTGGGATTTTAGGGTGGAGCCTGGGGAGGGAGGAGTTTGGAGAGGGAGGCATAGAGTCCACCCTCCACAGCAGCCATTTTCTCCAGAGAAACTGATCTCTGCCATCTGGAGATCAGTTGTCATTCCAGATCTCCAGGCCCCATCTGGAGGGTGGAAACTCTAGTCTAAATGTATCACCTGACCCAGTCCATTCTTTTGTTCGTAAGGGGCTTCCTTGTTGGCCTGGTGGGTCTTCTTGCAGTTCTTCTGGTCTCTGATGAGAGGTGCTATATAGGCTCTATCCCCACCCACTGGAATCCTCCAATGCTCAGAGCCTCCCATACAGTGATCCTGCTGAAGCTTGCCATTCCCAAGCTTGGAATATGAATTGTGGCAGCTCACTGGCAAACTGAGAAAAGTGTTATAGCCTCAAGAGTTCTCCTCTACTTTAGATCAACACCCCAGACAAAGCTGCCATATTAGGTATAGGGAAGCCAGGTCCTCTCCCTGTTACAGTGCGGGATTTGGGGGGCATTCCAGGGTACCCATTGCAATGATCTGGAAGTGATGTCATTTAGTCAGCAGTGTTGCATGCAGCACTCCGGGTTTTTTTTTTTGAGAAAACACTATGGGGTTTTGACTTCAAAACCATAGAGTTTGCCCAAAAACCAGAGTGTCACACATGATGGCACTGTGACGACATCACTTACGGGTGATGTCATCACATCGGGGACATCACCTGACGACTTCCCTATTTGGGGGTGTTGTTTCCCCCACTGGCCAGCTGGATGGCAGTAGATCGCAGCCCCCAAAAGTGAGAGAACCCCTGCTGGGACTTGGGGACCTGCAACCATAGTTAGGTGTCTAAGGTTGCCAACTCTGACTTGGGAAATTCCTGGAGATTTAGGGGGTATGCTTTGGGAGGACAGAGTTTGGGGAGGGGAGGGAGCTCAACGACAATGTGATGCCAAAGCAGCCATTTCCTCCACAAAGGGTCTGCCAAGCCCCCAAGTTCTTGTTGCCCACAGCCACACCAAGCGGGGGAGGGGGAGGCAGCACTGCCAGTGTGATAACATCAGGTGATGTTATAACATCCTCAACATAGTATTACCATAGAAGTTCTAGAGCAGAGGTACCAAACTCATTTGTTATGAGGGCCAGATCTGACATAAAAGTTGTTGGGCTGGATCATGTCTGCCATAAAATGAAATGCCAGGGACCAAAGGTATAAACTTTATAAATGACACAGGCAAACCCAATTAATAATAATTAAAAAAAATAAAATACAAGCAAAAGCAATTGATTCCTAGGAGTGAAAGTGATTGATTTACTGGGGAATCCACAAAAGTCCCAGTAAATGTATTTAATCTTATGCAAGACTAGGTTTTTCCTCAAGGGATACCATACCTGTCCCAGAGCCATTTCCTTTCATTTCTTGACTGATCTGACCACATACACCTCACCGTTCATGCCTCCCCCCCGCCCCCAGCCTCCTGCCTTCCCTCTCTTGCACCAGTTGTTTGTGGACCAGATAAGAACCCTGGATGGGTCAATTCTGGCTCCCAGGCTGCAAGTTTGACACCCCTGTTCTACAATATCAGCTGACATCAGCACATAGACTTGTCACATAGCCCCAGGGCTATTTTGGGGCAGGAATGCACAGGAACAGAGTTCCAGCTGGCTCCTGAGGTGGCCACACCCAGCAGGAACTCATTAGCATAATAGGCCACACCCAACAGCAGAAACTCATTAGGATCGGCTACATTAGGGGTATGTGGCCTGACATACAAATTAATTCCTGCTACAAAAAAAAGCTCTGGGTTTTGACAACAAACAAGGTAAACAGAATAAGAAGCAAAAGGTGGGTGTGGCTGGATGACCACTCTTCTGGTAACATGCGGGTATGGTCTAATATGCTAATAAGCTATGCTGTCAGTGGTGCGGCCTAATATACTAATGAGTTTCGGCTGTTGGGTGTGGCCTATTATGCTAACAAGTTCCTGCTCGGCTTTTTCTACAAAAAAAGTCCTGCATAGCCCAATGTCATTTCTGCACCTCTTTGTTTCTCCCACATGCCTGAGAGTTTCGGCTGTTGGGTGTGGCCTATTATGCTAACAAGTTCCTGCTGGGCTTTTTCTACAAAAAAAGTCCTGCATAGCCCAATGTCATTTCTGCACCTCTTTGTTTCTCCCACATGCCTGAGAGGCGAGGATGGGTGGGAGACCCTTCCCTGGGAGATTTCCTACCCAAAGTGAGCACTTGGCAAGCATACAGGTGGACCATGGGGCACTTGTTAACCAGATGGGTGGACCATGTTAGATCTGTGTCTTCCAGGACTTGAGTAGCCTTATTCATCGGTCCCTTCACAGTAATTGTACAGAAAGCTCCAAGCAACAGGATTCTCAGTAACCATCCATACCCAGAGCAATGTTCCTGAATAGTGCTGTCTACCTTCAAGAGGTTCAACCTTCAGGAGATCTCCCAGAATTACAACTGATCTCCAGATGACGGGGCTCAGTTAGGGTGGTCTGTATGGCATTATACCCTGCTTAAGACCCTCCCCATACTATGCCCCCCTAGGTTTCAACCCTCCCCCCATCTCCAGGCTAGTCCCAACCTGGATTTGGTAACCCTATTCATTAAGTTTTTGTCCCCAATCCTGCAGCCTCAGTAGGAGACCCTGTAAAAGATGGGAGGTGTTTGGCCTTCTCTGTGAATCTGAACTTTCTGCAGGGGAGCCATTAAACCTAATCAGTAGCTCAGAAGGAGTGGGAAAAGCAGAGCAGGAGGCCAGCCAGAGAACACTGCGTTTCCAAAAAGGCTGCGTTGGGCCTTGAGTCTTCGTACAAGCCAGCCCTGAGGTGACAAATCTCTACCAGTTTGCCTCTGAATGATGATTTCAGCTGCTTGCTTGTTAATTTATCTGTTTTCAGCCTGTCTAGACGTTGTTTGGGTCAAAAAGTGCTGTCTCTCCCCTGTCGTGGGATCTGCACGCTCAGCTCTTATTGTAGGGAGACTTTCCTTGCCAGCAGAGTTTACAGAATAATGCTCTCTCTGTCTGGGTGGTTTATTAAACAGCACTTGGAATGGGTACCTCTTATTATCTGGCTCAGACTTCCTATATAGATAAAGCTCATTTGGCTTTCAACACCAAATATTATACAGACCAGTGTGAGATTATTATTATTATTTTGTTCTTAAATCCAACTACCTCTTCTTCTTCTTTTTTTTTAAGTGAGAGAGGACAGGAAAGGGACCCAAGGTTGGGGGAAGCAGATTTTTTTTTAAAAAAAAAAAAAGTCAAATTCTCAACAACTGTCTCCGCATTTGTAAAAACCATTGTGTGTGCCTGTGCTGGGAAGTCATATTCCTATTAGCAATAATTAATTCTAAATTTAGGACAATTACTGAGAGCTGCGGTAGCATAACGTCTAAGAGAGTCAGCTACGATCTGCAGAGTCCCCTCATTCAGATTAGTCTTTGCCACAAACTAACAAGGTTATGTTCTTGTAAGTGGATTAGATAGATTCATGGAGGATAGGTCTATCAGCGGCTATTAGACATGGGGACTGAGGGGAACCTCCACATTCAGAAGCAGCCAGGGGTCATTTCCAGCCGGAATTTACCGGGCATGGCGTTCTGGCAGTAAGGAGCTCAGGAGTGGGCACATGCAGCAAGCCCCACCCCCAACTCTCAGCAGCCCTCAGTCGGGCCAAAAGGAGCAAGAAGCAGCAAGGTAAGTTGGTGGAACCCTGGGGGTGTAGGGGGTGAGCCAGGGAAGGCCTGGAGAGCCCCCTGCCTTCCCTGACCCACCCGCTGAGGCACCCCCTGCCTTCCCTGACCCACCAGTCTTCCCTGACCCACCCTCCCTGCAAGGAGCAGGAATGCCTTTAAATGTCTCCCTTTGCCTTCCCTGGAGGCCCTGGGGGCGTAGGGGGTGAGTGGGGAAGGTTTGCAAAGCCCCCTGCCCACCCAGATCGGGGAAGAGAAAGAAAGGTGAAGGAAGGAAGGAAGGAAGGAAGGAAGGAAGGAAGGAAGGAAGGAAGGAAGGAAGGAAGAAAGAAAGAAAGAAAGAAAGAAAGAAAGAAAGAAAGAAAGAAAGAAAGAAAGAAAGAAAGAAAGAAAGAAAGAAAGAAAGACATTTAAAAGTGGGTGAACCAGGGAAAGCCTGCAGAGCCCCCTGCCCACCGGATTGGGGAAGAGAAAGAAAGGCATTTAAAACAAGCTGGGTTTCCCTGCCTGCTCTTCTCCAGGTACCCCGCAGCCATGGAGCACTTGGAGAAGATCAGGCAGGGAACCCAGGCATGTTTGCATCCCTGTCCTTTCCTTCCCCAGCCAGCACGCTGTGGTGGGTTGGCTAGGGAAGGGAAGGCATGTAGACATGGCCTCTTCCTCCCCTGAGTCTCTCAGCTTTTGTGGAGAAACTCGGGGGGGGAGCATGTTTAAATGTTTTTCTTTCCCTTCCCCCAGATCAGGAAGGGAAAGAAAGGCATTTTAAACATGCCTGGGTTCCCTGCCCAATCTTCTCCAGGCACCTCGCCCACCCTTCTCCAGCTACCCCATGTCAGCTAGAGAAGGGAAGGCAGAGAGCAGAGGCTGGTGTTGCCCTCTGACACGCTTCTGGTGTGACATATGCAAATAAAGGAGTGTGGCATATGCAAATGTTATGCAGATAAGTTACGCTAATGAGCTCCTGCACCTCTTTTTCTACAAAATGACCCTTAAAATGCACTAAACCTCAGAATTCCAGAGTCTCAGCCTCTATACTATTTTTAAAAAAAAAAATTTCTTTTTTGTTCAACAGCAATAATAAAGCAATTAATAATTCAATCAACAATTGATGGCAAGAAAACCCTCCAGGATCCCTGGCCAAAGTGGTCTGGAGGAAAAGTGCTTCCTGACCCTTGGAAGAACCACTTAAGATGCCTAGTTTGGAGTTAGTTTGGAGGAAGGCTTCATAACTTGAGCCACAAGGAAAGGTGGAGTATAAATAAATACGTAAATAAATAGACTTTGCTGAATGGAATGCTTGGGACTAGAGTAGCATGGATTTACCCCAATAGCAGCATCAAGGACCTACTTATGACCCCTGCCATGACTTACAGGCTTCTGGGGATCATTTCTTTGGCATATTGTATATTTATTTATTTATTTGATTTCTAGGCCGCTCTCCCTGCGTTCGCAGGCTCAGTATAGAATTCCTGCCCTGTTATGGATAGCTCAGGCTAGCCTGATCTCATCAGATTGCGGAAACTAAGCATGGTAGGCCCTGGTTTGTACTTAGTTGGGAAACCACCAATACCAGGATTGCAACGCAAAGTCAGGCAATGGCAAACCACCTCTGTTAGTCTCTGACCTTGAAAACCCTACGGGGTCACCAGGGGTCATTTTGTAGAAAAAGAGGTGCAGGAGCTCATTAGCATAACTCATTACCATAACTCACTTACAATTCCAGCAACTCTATCTGCATGTCTTCACAAACGTGCCTTAGCCTTTGCCTCCTTAGTCCTCTTTTACCCATTTATTAATACCTAAGGTTTTTGGTTTTTTTAAAAAAAAATCCAAATGTGGATTTTTTTACACTCATAAAATTACTGTCATCCTTCTGCCAACATACGGATTATAGTTTTAATTTGTCACTAAACATGATACGCATCTGAAAACTTGAAAATATGAATGCTTAAGTTAGGGATATCAAAAACATATATGCCATTAATGATGTCGTTATCTGGCAGAGTTCAGATGTCTATCAAGTTTCTTTCAAACCTACTACCAGAACCATAAACAGGGGAGGTTGGGGGGGGACAAAATTGGGGGGGGGGAGTCAGCTGGAGGGCCCCTGAAGTCAGCATTAGGTTGCTTCCAGCAGAAGGCCTTCCCAGTGATTTTCCCTTTCATGTAGTTCTGGCTGCAGCCACTAGGGGTGCACTAAAGTCTGAGCACAATAAAAGCCACTCTATTGGTCTGAAGCAAACTTGCCTAACAGATCATGCTAAGCCTGCATAGGTGTCAACTTCAGGGGGGCTGAGGAGCTGGAGCCCCCCCCCCCGAACTTTTCCAGGATGTGCTGAGCCTCCCCTGGAGACAATGGCCTGTAATGTCTCTGGCCCAGCCCCAGCCCCCCCCCCCCCCCCCGAAATTGGAAGTCTACGCCCTTGCTAAGCCCATCAACCAATCCAGCACTGTTGCAAGCAGTGTTCTCTCTACGCTGAGTTAGTGTGAGCTAGCGCAGTTTTTTACCCTTGGTTTTAATTAAAGTCATCGGGGGGCCCCTAAGTGGAATCTTTGTCCAGGGGCTCATGGTGGCTCACGGCTGCCCTGCCTACCACTTTCCCTTTAAAGAATTTGCCAAGGGTTTGTTTGTCTGTTTGTAGGCATAGAAAGGAGCACAGAAAGATATTCAACACCAGAACTAAGGCTAGATTGAGACAGGAAATTTCTGGAGGGCTATTCAAATTCCATTTTTTAGGGAAGTCGTATTAATTACTCTAAATTTATATTTTGGCCTTTTTGTTCATTGTGTTTGGTTTTGTGGTAAACTGGTTTCATTTGATTGTTTTTTTTTTCTTTATGAGCCATTTTCTGTGGAATGGACATCATTCTGTGTGAATCACACAGGAGATGCCTCATTCAAGGTGTCAACCAGTAGCAAGAACATGATTCATTCATACTCTTTTTGTTGTTGTTAAGGAACAGAGAGAATCCACAGCTATAAGATGTGTGAACAGAATAAAAGTGGTGTTTTTTTCCTCCAAATACATACATTTGGACCATCCCTTCAACCTGAATGACAATATTCGAGGAAGGCCTGTGGCTCAGTGGAAGAGCATCTTCTTGGCATGCAGAAGGTCCCAGGGCTCAATCCCCAGCAACGCCAGTTAAAAGGACCAGGTAGTAGGTGATGTAAAAGATCTCTGACTGAGACCCTGGAGAGCTGCTACCAGCCTGAGTAGGCAATACTGATTTATATTGTGTACAGTTCTGGTCTCCATACCTCAAAAAAGATATTATAGCATTTTATAATATCTTTTTTGAGGTATGGTGACCAGAACTGTATAAAATTTTGTTGAAATGGTATAATGCAGATGAACTTGTAAAAGAACAAATGATAAAATGGGCAATTAATATGAACAAAGAAATAGCTATGTCATCTTGGGAATTTTTGTGGAAAAATGCTATGAGTATTTCTACCTGTTATAATTTAAAAGAAAATTGTTTTAAAATGTTGTATAGATGGTATATGACTCCGAAAAAAATAGCAAACATTGATCAAAGGCTGTCTAATAAGTGTTGGAAATGTAAACAAAAAGAAGGTTCTTTCTACCATATGTGGTGGACTTGTGATAAAGCTAAAGTCTATTGGTGTATGATTCATGCTGAAATGGAAAATTTTTTGAAATGTACTTTTAAAAAGCTGCCTGAAATGTTATTGCTTGGTCTTAAGTTAGAAGATGTGAATGTAACTAAAAGGACACTAATATGGTATATGGTGACTACAGTGAGAATGATCTATGCTCAGAACTGGAAATGCGAAAAGACCCCAGACATATGGGAATGGTTGAGAAAATTGTTATTTATGGCAGAAATGGACAAATGGACAAGAAAACTGAACAATCAAGACTCAGAAAGGTTTTTAAAAGAATGGAAAGACTTGAAAGAATATTTAGAACAACATTGGGATATGAAAAATAATATTTTTACATTGTCTGATTACTGATTTTAGATGTTTAAAAGAAGAAACAATTCTTTTTAAGGGAATATACAGAATGTTTGAAAAGACAAGAAAGGAAATTAGATTATATATTACAGATATTCAGGTAATACTCTTAAATGTTTAAAATTTCTCTTTTTCTTTTTCTTTTTCTCTTTCTTTTCTTCTTTCTTTATTATTATAACCAAATATGTTACCTGTAAGAGTTAATACTTTTAAATCTTTATAAATGCTGTTATATATATAATGGTATAGGTGAGGCGGGAAGCCCTAAAAGTTTTGAATTGTAACTGGAATACAGACTTATTTAGAAAATTGGTTAATGATGATAATATTTTAAAAGTAACTATGTAAAGCTTTAAATAAGTAGAAAATAATAAAAATTTGTTTTTTAAAAAAAAGATATTATAGCATTGGAGAAAGTGCAGAAAAGGCAACTGAAATGATTAAGGGGATGGAACACTTTCCCTATGAAGAAAGGTTAAAGAGGTTACGGCTCATTAGCTTGGAGAAACAACTAAGGGGTGACAGGACAGAGGTTTACAAAATTATGCATGGGATAGAGAAGTTAGAGAAAGAAGTACTTTTCTGTTTCTCACAATACAAGAACTCATTGGCACTCAATGAAATTACTGAGCAGTGGGTTTAGACAGATAAAAGGAAGTACTTCTTCACTCAGAGAGTAATTATGTGGAATTCACTGCCACAGGAAGTGGTGGTGGCTACCAGCATAGAGAGCTGCTTATGTCTGGCGTCTCCCCCCCCCCCCCCCCCCCCATGTTCAGGGAATGTGTGGAGCCATTTTCTGTATCTGCCTTTTGCCTTTCTAGGATTGGACAGCTCACCTTCTGGCAGGCAGATCCCTTTAGAAGCAGGGAAGTGTATCAGTCAGAGAAACGTCTCCCGGAGTTACCTGCCTATGACATTTCAGATTTCAGCAACTCCCTTCCCACTTTGCTAGCTGCACTCTTCTGCCTCGGAACATTCATTTCTTCCCTCCTTTCAGGAAGGTTTTTTTTTAAAAAAACTATTTTTATTTTGCTTTTCTGGCAGTTCATTGTGTTATTATTTTCTGCTGTCATTTAGAGCAAATGCCACTCTTCTGGAAATCCAGGAAAGCTTTCAGGACTTTAATTACACTGTGGCTAGACATCAGTCTGTATTTCTAAGAGATTTTCATTCTAAATTGTGTTTATTCCTTGCCCTGCCAAATTAAGAGCTTTGCTTTTTAAGGGGGAAAACCCCTCCAAGATTTTCACAGTATCGGGGATTTTCCTCTCCAACCCACCCTGGGACTTATCCTCAGACAAATTTCTGTTTCTGTGTATGGGTTTTTAACCCTTCCTTATGCCAAGAATCCAGATTAGAGAGTTAAATTGAGGCATAAAAGAAGATATAGGGTGCGTTCAGACAGGCAGCTAATCCCGCCATTGGCCAGGCTGTAATTTGATCTAGAACTTTTTGATCCAGCATTGCACGATCAGACAGCTCCCCCGTGAATCGCTTTACTGCGCATGACTCCATAATGGATTGTCTAGATGGCATCCACCATAAGGAGCCATGCGGTAGGCTGTTTTTAAAAAAAATCCTGTTTGCGCATGCGCATATGTGCCTCACCATCTACTTGTTTTTTCCGTGCATGCACAGACTAAAATGATAAAAGCCCCACCAGCGGTACCTTCCTCTAGGTACCATTTCTGTTAACAAAATGCATAAATATCACGGGACTTTCAGAAACATTAAATTGTTTGGATCGTTTGAGCGGAGCTTTGCAGACATTGCATGTTTAAGTGGTTATGCATGCATTGCTAAGACTTTTTTTAAAATGGCAGCCATTCAGGATGGTTTGGAGACCATCCCTACAAGCTGATTGCGCGCTGGTGGAATGACCAGATGGGAAAAAGTCCGCCATTGGCCAGTTGGCCAGCTTAGGACCGGACTTTCACCACTATCTTTTAAGTACAGTTCTCCAATGGGGATCGACGGGCTGATCATGGAAGTGGCACGATTCCCAGATATTGTTGTCTGGACGTGCACTTTAAATCCACCAGGCACTCATGCACATCACAACAGGCAAACGGACTGGAGAAGAACAACCTCTGTCTGTTGTACATGGACATGAAGTCCTCAGTTTCAATGGGACAGTATGGGTTGCAACCTAGTATCCCTGCTCTTAACACAACTAAGAAATCACAACCAGTGCTCCCACTAAGCTGTGGAGTCTTGTGAGCAAAAATTCTACTTTGCAAGCTACTGGCGTTAAAGTTATGAGTGAGCGATGTGATTACTGCATAAATCAGTTTGCTCTGGAGCCATCTTTCCTGAGCTAAGACAAAAATGTGTGAGCCAGAGGCTAAAAAACTGTGCGCTAGCTCACACTAACCCAGCTTAGAGGGAACACTGGTCACAACCCCTTCCTTGCTCCCTTTCTATACAAGAGCACCTCAGCTCAACAAAAGTCTGGTTGGATTAGTGCTGCCAAGCAGCCGCCACCCCCACCCCACCCCCCAGTCGGGTGGAGTCCCCTCCCTTCACATTCCCATTACCAGCCACAACTCTGAACCAAAAGTTCAATGGAGATTTTTTTGGAAGCAACTCTGCACTGGGAAAACCATGAAGTATTAAGTTGAGCCAGTGATAAGTATTGGAGTCGGGAGTCCATGGAATAGTGAAACAGCTAGATCTTTATTGCTGGTCCGGATGAAGCATACAACCCAGGGCTCCAAGCCCTCCTTTTATGCTGGTCAGGGACAATCCCCTGACCTCACCCAACTGGCCTGATAGGCTATTAGAAGTCTATTTACATTTCATAGGTTCCCTGGGAGAAACCTAGGTACAGGATTGGTGGCCGGTTTGAATCCACCTGGCCTTTGTTCTACCTGGCTGAAGCTCAGGTAGTTTCCTGGCCATGTGCTCTGGCCATGCTCTGGCCATGTGCTCTGACCATGCGGTCGCAATGAAGAGAGCACATGGCGACCGCATGGTCAATACATAACACCCCTCCCCCCATAGTCCAGAACCCCTCTGCACACATAGTCTTTGAGATAGTCCGGGCGTCTGCGCTCACGTCCAGAGCGCCGGGGGGTTGTAAGGCGGGGCGTGTTGCTAGTGTCGGCAGGTTGCGGTGTGGGTAGTTGTTCTGCTGGTGGGGCCTGTCTGCTCGGGGGTTGTTCAGGTGTGGATGGTGCGACTGCTTCGTCCGCGGGCAGGAGCGGCATCTCCGCAGTCTCCGGATCAGGGTCTGGCGCTGCTTCTGGAGTCGTGTCGATGTCACGGTCTGTTGGTGCAGGGAGTTCGGGGGCCTGGGTATCATCGTGGTTCTGGGTACGGCGTCGAATCTGGTCAATGTGCCGTTTCCAGACTACGCCATCTTCCGTAAGGACCTCATAGGAATAAGGCCCTGTGACTCGGACGATCCTCGCGGGGAGCCATGTTGGACCCCGCGCGAAGTTCTTTGCATATACGGGGTCTTCGGGAGCAAATCCTCGGGCAGCTGGCCGGTCCTCCGTTGTCGGGTTCCCCTCGATTGCTCGGTCGGGATGTAGGCGGTCCAAGACGGTTCCCAGTCGTCTTCCCATCAGAAGTTCGGCTGGCCGGCGCCCGGTCCCTGAGTGGGGTGTGTTCCGTTGGCAGAACAGGAACTTGTACAGCTGCTCTTCCCAGTCGCCATGCTCCATCTTCTTTAACGCGTCCTTCGTTGTCCTCACCATGCGCTCGGCCTGGCCATTGGTTGCGGGGTGGAACGGAGCGGAGCGGATGTGGCGCAGACCGCAGGCTTCCACAAACCGTTGAAACTCGCCGGAGGTGAAGGCGGTCCCGTTGTCGGTCACGAGAGTTTCTGGCATTCCGTGTGTCGCGAAGATCGGCCAGAGACTTCTTAAGGCAGCGTTGGTGGAGGTCGAAGCTACCGGCACTACCTCAAGCCACTTGCTGTAGCTGTCAACAACGATAAGAAACAACCGGCCCTGGACCGGTCCCGCGAAGTCTAGGTGCAGGCGGGACCAGGGCTTGTTAGTAGATTCCCAGGATCGGACAGGAGCGTGTGGCGGATCTGGCCGTGACTCCTGGCATTTGGTACACTTCTGGACCCGCCCCTCAATGTCTTTGTCCAGGCCTGGCCACCATACGTAACTCCGGGCCAGAGCTTTCATGCGCACAATTCCCGGGTGAGCCTCGTGGAGGGCCTCTAGCACTCGGGGCCGCAGGGGCCCGGGGATCACCACTCGAGATCCCCATAGCAGGCATCCCTTGTGGGCCGATAGTTCGTGCCTGCGTGCCGTGAAAGCAGCAAAATCTGGTCCCGGTTTTTCCGGCCACCCCCTTCCCACCCAGTCCGAGACACGGGAAAGGATGCGGTCCCGCCGCGTGCGACGGGCCACATCTGATACCTGTACGGGGCGCTCCGGTAGATCCTCTAGGAGCGCGACGTGGAAAGCGGGAGCCGGATCAGGGTCGCAGGACGGGAGGGGAAGACGGCTGAGGGCGTCTGCATGACCCATCGCCTTCCCCGGGCGATGTACCAATTCGTAGGAGTAGCCTGACAAAAAAATTGACCACCGCAGGACCCGCGGGGACAGCATGTGAGGGGTCTGCCTGTGGGGGGCAAGGAGACCCAGCAGCGGCTTGTGATCTGTGGCCACGGTGAATGACCGTCCGTAGAGATAGTCGTGAAATTTCCTGACGCCAGCTACGATTGCTAGGGCCTCCTTGTCGATCTGGGCGTAGTTCCGTTCTGCCGACGACAGGGTCCTGGAGTAGTAGGCAACTGGTACCTCCTTTCCGTTGGGTAGCCGGTGTCCCAAGACCGCCCCAACGCCGTAGGGGGATGCGTCGCAGGCCAGGATGACAGGGAGCCTCTCATCGAAATGCGCTAAGACCGCATTTGAAATTAATAAGTCTTTGACGGCCCGGAAGGCTGCATCATGCTTGGGACCCCAGGCCCAAGCCGCTCCCTTGTCCAGGAGACGATGCAGGGGTTCAGCGACCGCCGCCTTGTGCGGAAGGAAGGCGTGGTAGAAGTTCACAAGTCCCAAGAACGCCTGGAGTTCCGCCTTTGAGGACGGGCGGGGTGCACCTGTAATTGCCACTACCTTCTCCTTTGTAGGGTGAATGCCGTCTGCGGTGACTTGGAACCCCAAGAAGGTCACCGAGGAGACTCCCAGGGTGCACTTGTCTTTTCGAACCTTGAGACCCGCGTCCTGGAACCTTTGCAGCACCATCCGGAGGCGAGCTGCGAACGTGTCGGCGTCCGGGGCGGCGATGAGGACGTCGTCGAAGAACGGCTTCACTCCTGGAACATCTTTTAGGAGAGAATCCATTAGATTTTGAAAGATTCCAGGTGCTACGCTGACCCCAAATTGGAGGCGTTTTACCTTGAACGCTCCCTTGTGAGTCACAATCGTTTGTGCCTCGGCCGTTGCTTCGTCTACGGGAAGCTGCTGATAGGCTTGGGCCAAGTCTAATTTTCCAAATATTTTGGCACCCGCGAGGGAGGCCAGAACATGGCTGACCACCGGTACCGGGTACGCGTGGTCCTGTAATGCCTTATTAATTGTACATTTGTAATCCGCGCAGATGCGGACTTCCCCGTTAGCTTTGAGGGGGGTCACAATGGGAGTCTCCCACTTGGCGTGGGAGACCGGCTCGAGCACCCCTTGTGCCACGAGCTTTTCCAACTCTGCCTCCACTTTGGGCTGGAAGGCGAGTGGTGGCCGGCGGACGGCCACGCGGATGGGCCGGACTGCCGGGTCCAGGTCGAAGGAAACCGGGGGTCCTTTGTAGCAGCCCAATGAGCCATCGAAAACGGCGGGAAATTCCTCGCAGATGGATGAGAAGTCAGTAGAGCCCATGCGGTGTATTCCGGTCCACTGCACTCCGAGCGGCTTGAACCAGGCGCGACCTAGGAGACTGGTTAGATTGCGCTCCACCACGAGAAGGTCCAGCAGGCCATTAAAGGCATGGTACTGGACCCGGACCCTGGCTAGCCCCTTAATAGCCACTGGGTTTTTCTGGAAGTCCCGGAGGACCAACCCAGCCGGCAGCCGCAGCCAGCGTGCCCCCTTCGGGCAGAGGCGGCGGAACGTAGCTGCGGACACAATTGAATATGCTGACCCTGAGTCCAGTTCCATGGAGCAAGGAACTCCCTCTATTCGGAGAGACACGGAAATTGCGCCCGGGATGGGCTGAGGCAAGTTCATTACCGTGGCCGTGGGAACGACACTACCCACTTCTTCGAAGTTCGCTGCTGGGGCACGGTGGCTGTTCCTCAGGCGGCAGGCCCGGGCGAGATGTCCTGCTTTCCCGCAGGCGCGGCAGATGGCATCACGGAAGCGGCATGTCCGTCTGTCGTGGGGGTCCCCACAGCTGGCGCACGTTGGGGCCTGCCTGTTGAGGGAAGCAGGAGAGGGAACAGAGACAGATGCTGGGCGCCGGCCCTTGGGCCTGGGGACGCCGGGCTCACCCTTCTTCGAGCGTGGTTGCATCCGGTGGACGTCCTCTTCTTCGCTTGAGTCGGGTTCGGGAGGAGCCGCCTGGTGGACTTTGGTGGCTGCCTTGTCCTTTTGCGTTGTCTCGAAGGCTGCCGCAGTTTCGAGCATCTTCTCCAAGGTTGGCTCCGGCATTGCAATGAGGCGCCGGCGGAGCTTGGCTTCCCGGACCCCTCCCATGAAGGCGGTCTCCACGTGGTCATCCATGTGGCGGAATTCGCAGCCCACGGCTAGTCGACGGAGTTCAGCCAGGAAAGTGGCGGCTGACTCCCCCGGCTGCTGCTGGCGCTGTATGAACTCCCAGCGCCTGGCCAGTTTTGATGGCTTCGGGGCGAAGTAATCGCCGAGGGTCTTGGTGAGCACGTCGTAAGACACCTCGGTGGGGTCTTGCGGGGCTAGTAGGTTCTGGGCCACCCGCATGACCTCCACCCCTCCGGAACTCAAGAGCCAGGCACTCTTCAGGTCCGCATCTGTGATTCCGCGGACCTTAAAGGCACAACCCAGCGTCTTGAGCCAGGACTCCCACGTCTCGGGGCGAGACGTATTGAAAGGGGTAATTGGTCCCGGAGCGTTTGCCATATTTACCAGAGCAGGAGCGGCGGCGGCTGTTTGAGCGATGTCCTCGTGTCTTGCGGCGGTGCCAGGGAGCGCTGAGGCTTGGCGCTGGCTAGTGCCGGAGGATTGGGCTCAAAGCGGCTTGCGGCGAGGCGTTGGAGCGCTGGAGCTCGGAGATGCCTGCGGCCGGCGGGACGGAGCTCGCTTTGCTGCTGTGGTCTGCTGGAGAGTCGCTCATCGGGATCCCACCTTCGTCGCCACTGATAAGTATTGGAGTCGGGAGTCCATGGAATAGTGAAACAGCTAGATCTTTATTGCTGGTCCGGATGAAGCATACAACCCAGGGCTCCAAGCCCTCCTTTTATGCTGGTCAGGGACAATCCCCTGACCTCACCCAACTGGCCTGATAGGCTATTAGAAGTCTATTTACATTTCATAGGTTCCCTGGGAGAAACCTAGGTACAGGATTGGTGGCCGGTTTGAATCCACCTGGCCTTTGTTCTACCTGGCTGAAGCTCAGGTAGTTTCCTGGCCATGTGCTCTGGCCATGCTCTGGCCATGTGCTCTGACCATGCGGTCGCAATGAAGAGAGCACATGGCGACCGCATGGTCAATACATAACAGCCAGTATGCTCAAAGGATTATAACTGGGGCTTGGAATTGCACATCTGGGCATTATCTTTTTTCTGAGTTGTGGCATGATGTATTTTTTTTAATGATGTAACACTCTGGGGAATCTCTTAAACGATGACTGCAATGTGAAATTTAATTATTAACCCAAAGTCTCGCCATGCCCACAAACTGTTTTTTTTTAAAAAAAATGTTTATACTTCTGCAAGGAATTCCACAAAGAGATCCGGCGGGGAAGCTAAAAGTTATTTCCTTGAAGTGATCTCCCCAGCGATTTGATTTCTCCTGACAGCGTATCCATCATGTTATAGGTTTATTTAGAAAAACAAATAACATTGCTTCCCTGCTAGCCTGGCCTGAAGGCTGAGTAATTAAATTTTAGCAACATTTGCAAAAGCCTTTTGCTATTAAAAAGGATGACTAGGAAACAATATGCTTAAAGTTAGGTGCTGGGAGTCTTATTATTCTGATCCTCTGGAAATCGAAAAGAGCCTTTGCCATCCACCCATCTACCCCCAGCCTGAAAAGAAAGTGACTAGGCTGGATCCTGGAGACACGTCATTACCAGAGCCAGATTTGAGTCCAGCAGCACCGTAGAGAGCAGCAAGACTTCCAGGGTATATGCTTTTGAGAGTCAAAGCTTCCTTCGTCACATACAAGTAGGAATGGAGACCCAGACCAATTTCCCACAGCCAGTGCTCCACCCCCACTCTTCCTTTTGCCGCGATCGTGTCAATTTCCCACTATTTGCAGTGTAGCCGCATTTTGCCCTGCAGCTTCGCCCAATTTTCCCCGCATCTACTCAATCCTCAAAAAACAGGGTCAAGTAGACACGGGGGAAATCAGGCGAAGCTGCGGGGTAAAATGCAGCCATGCAGCAAATAGTGGGAAATTGACACGATCACGGCAAAGGGAAGAGGAGGGGCGGAGCAGCAGCTGTGGGAAATCGGTCCCAATCTGGTATAGTGGTTAAATGCAGCAGGACTCTAATCTGGAGAACCGGGTTTGATTCCCCACTCCTCCACATGACACCAGATGGGTGACCTTGGGTCAGTCACAGTTCTCTCAGAGCTGTTCTCTCAAGAGCAGTTCTGTCAGAGCTCTCTTAGCCCCACCTCCCCCACAGGTGTCTGTTGTGGGGACAGGAAGGGAATTATAATCTGCTCTGAGACTCTGAGTGAAGGGTGGTGTATAAATCCAACTCTTCTTCTCCTTCCTCCACATGAGGCCTGTTGGGTGACCTTTGGCCACTCACAGTTCTCTCTGAGCTGCTCTCTCAAGAGCTCTCTCAGCCCCACCTACCTCACAGGATGTCTGTTGTGGGGAGAGGAAGGGAAGGAGATTAAGACACTCCAAGATTACCTTGGGTAGTGAAGGGCAAGGTATAAAACCAACTCTTCTCCTCTTCTTCCTCCTCCTTTTTCTTCTTTTTGACAAAGGGACCTTTGACTCTGAAAAGCTTACACCCCTGAAATCTTTTTGGGCTCTGAGGTGCTGCTGGACTCAGATCTGGCTCTTCTACTGCAGACCAACTTGGCTGTCCTCCTGAACCGAAGTCATTATCAACAGTCACTTTCTGACAACTACACGGAAGATGGATTTTGATGACCAATGGTATCAACACAAAATGTGTTAGTTTATCCAACTCTGCAAGATAAGGCCTTGTGCTTTTAGCTTTCACCTCTAATAACATTATTGGGGATGAACTGAAGCAGAAATGCTTTGATCTGCACTTTGTAGAGTCCATCATACAAGCTGCTTGCAGGAAGTGTGGCTCTTTGACCACCGGGAATTGAATGGAGTTGCCAGACTCCAGCCAATTATTCCAGAAACCGTTTGGGGCTGGTGGTACACACAGTCAACGGTATTCCTGTCTGCCACTTTTCAGAGCTCCAGTGAGCAGGTTATCTGACTAGTGGCATGCCAATCTAGCTGTTTCTAAAATCAGATGACCCCACTCATCATGATGAGCGGTAGCTGTCACAACAGGAAGGAAACGCAGGCCCAACAGCAATCATTTGAAATGGGGCTCAGCACTGTGCAGAAAAACAGCACTCTTGCTAATGTATGTTTCTAAGTATCTGAATTTGTACTCATATTTAGGACTGTGAAGATAAGGTTGGGGCCTGCAAGTGGGGCATATGGAAATCCCCCCCCCCTCAAATTAGGGTTGCAGCAGCAGAGTTGTGGGCGGGGATATGAGAGGGCCTGTGGCACTGGCTGCTTCTCCATGTCATTCCAGTTTTTGAAAATGCATAAGTGACATAGGGTAGCTCAAGGAAACTCTATGGTAAAACCATAGAATTTCCCTGTGATTCCTAGAGCTACCTTATGTCAATAGGGCTTTTTAAAAAAACCAAAATTAATGTAGCACTGAATGTGATGGTGTGAGTTTTTTATTTCGGGGGGGGGGGGGGACGGGACCACTGCTTCAGATTCACATTTACTGGCGTCTGAATCTATGGCTTGACCATTTTTACAAGTTTTTTTTTCCTTCCAGAAGCTATTAATGGATGCAGCAGGGAAGAACAAAGTGGGAATTCAGAAGATCCAGCATATGAGAGGAAGCTCCTTTTTATGCAGAATTACTTATTATAATTCCATTCTTTAAGGACAAGGCCAGCAACTGTGCAGTCTTCCTGCCTCAAAGGTATTCCAGACCCCTTCAACGAATTTTCAGGTTTCGTTTTAAAAAGAAAAAAGGAAGTTTTTTTATAGGTATTATTCTGTCCGTTCAGTCCCAAAGGACTACACATTTACACAGTGAGTTCAAAGGCATTAGGATGACGAATGAGCACATGGCAATTTTTTTAAAAAAAATTAAGCAAAATGTTATCATATTAATTGGTTTAATAAAATATATTAAGGTTGAATAAATGGATTATGTTAAGTACCGCTGGTGGAGCAAAGCAGAATGGGGCTTTCTCCTCCTCTCTTCCCTCTACCACACCTTTCTCCTCCTCTCCTCCCTCTGCCATAGAAAACCGCTCCACCAGGGTAATGATTTGTTCCTCCTAGGATCTTCCCCATTAGACTCCAGCTACATTCAGACATCATGAACACAGCATGACTTGTGCACGATATGAACATGCCTGAAATTCTTCTTTTAGGTATCAGTCCTAAGGAACCTTTCCTGGGAGTAAGCCCCATTGTTTGACCCGTTGAGTACTGCTGAAATATCTGTTATAACATATGTTCCCGGTAGGAACTCAGTTTTGAAGCACTGCAGGGGCCAGTTTTCCTGACCTGCACAAACACCAGGATGGTGTTACCTACCCCAGTGGAGGGCAGAATGTGCACTGAATGCTTGTACGTGCAGCCCCCTATGGGGTGAGTCATGTCCCAAGGAGCATTTTAGGTTCAGCCCACCCATCCACTGCTGGGGTTGCCAACCTCCAAGTGGTGGCTGGAGATCTCATGGGACTACAACTCGGGATTATGACACCTGGAGAAAGTGGCCGCTTTGGAAGGTGGACTAGCATTATAATCCATTGAAGTTTCTCCCTTCCTCAGACCCCACCCTCCTTGGCTGTACCCCCTAAATCTCCAGTTATTTCCCAGCCCAAAGCTGGCAACCCTAACCCTCTCTGACACGGTCCCAATCCAAATCAGGACTCTGCAGTGCTTCAGAACTGAGTTCTCAGGGGAACCCTGCATTAGGATTGCCAGCCTCTGTGCGGAGCCTGTTGATCGCCACAAATTACAACTGCTCTTGAGCGACTACAGAGCTCAGTTCTCCTTGAGAAAATGGCTTCTTTGGAAGAGTGGCCTCTTTGGCACTATACCCTGCAGAGGCTTCTCCTCTCCACAAGCCCCATCATCCCACCAAATCTCCAGTAATTTTCCAACCCGGAGTTGGCAACCCTAGTTTTGCTGCAAGTCCCCATGGCAATCACGTTTTACACATGGTGTGCAATTTGGGCCTCAGTCTGCTCCGGTCAGTCTTGGGCCCCATCAATAGAGCATACCTGGCTACCTAGAAAGCCACTGTGATGTCAGAGAGTTGGCATGGTGTAGTAGGAGGCCCGGATCCAGATCCCTACTGTGCCACAAAGCCCATAGTCAGTGCCATGTTAAGAATGCTTTTCTGCTAGTAATCTCCATTGAGTAGACTTCAGTAGGATTCTGAGTAGACTTACTTAAAGTGGTAGTATGGGTGACCTTGAGCCCCTCACCCTTTTCTCAGATTAACCAGTTTTTATGAGGTAAAATACAGGAAGAGAGACTGATGTATGCCACTCCAAGCTCTTTGGAGGAAGTAAATACAGGCCCACATAAGGAAGATACATAAAATCTTAACTTTTCTTCTTTACCTCCTTTCTTAAAAATCCAATACGCTAGAGGATATTACAGCCCACCTTCTTAGAAACAAGTTATGAGTGTGACTGACTTTGAAATTACTTTAGTCTTTTAGAAGTTTTTTTTTTTCCAAAAGAGGTTTATTCTGATTAACTGACCTGAATGTTAACAGAACTGGAATTTTAATTTGTATTCAGGCTGTAAGAATATCATCCGCTCAGATGAGACAGTGCTGTTTAATTAGGTCTAGTAGTTAACTCAGAAGAAAGTAGATGTACTGCCAGGGGTTTAGAAAGAGGACTAGGCCCCCCTGGGATTTGAGAGTGCGTTTGGAGAAGCTTAAAAATATGAAGTCAGTAGTTTCTTTTTTTTTTGAGAATTAGAAATGAATGCCTTAGAAGAATGGGGGGGGGAAATAAGAACTCCAAGTCAGCAAGTTTTTAACTTAGCATTGCCCATTAGTTTTAATGAACTTGGTTAGAAGACCGTATGGAATTCCACACTAGAGTCAATAAATAAATAACTAAACAAAAAAAAATGATGCTCCTCTTTTAGCGTTTCCAGAGAGAAGTGTCTGATATTATGATAAATATGGCTCCTCCAGGGTATTCATCTGCCACCGGATTTGCGTCTCATTTATGACAGAAACTAGCTGTGAAAATTATAAGGAGCGAACCCTCGGCAAACAGCCGCCATTAATAGCCACAGAAGGATAATGCGCACACAATTATAGGGTGAGTTTTCTTTGCAACTCTCTCTCTCTCAGGCGCATAAAATAAAAGATACTTTTTTCTTTTTCTTTTGCAATTCCCCCCAAACCTACATGGTTTAAAGTGGCTTGCTTTGGGGGTTTCGTGTTGGGCAACTCTCACACTCTCTCTTGTACTCCCCCCCCACCAATCCCCTTGAATTTGAGAGAAACATTGCAAATTACTAAGTGACACACTTTTTGACAAGATAAGCATAAAGCTGACAAAATGAGATGGGGGGGAGGAAGGGATAAGGCTTTTAGCTCTCAAACGTGAAAATTGACTTGAGAACACTGGCTGTTTTTAATTTTTCATTACCACTTCTTATGAGGACACCCAGGTTCTTCACAAACGAGGAGTTTGTACTCCTGTATGAAAATATAATTAACACTTGAACTGACATTTAATACCCTGGAGAGTGGATTTTGTTTTAGGCTTACATGAGGCATCAGGAGGGATTTTGGCCTAGTAAAGGAAGAGCTGATTCAAGTTTTAGGGTGTAGGGAAGAGGGCTGCCATCTCTGGGTTGGGAAATCCCTGGAAATGTTGGGGGTGGCGCCTGGGAGGGCATGGTTTGGGGAGGGGAGGGACTGTGGCAGGGTATAATCCCATGCCGCCCACCTTCCAAGACAGCTGTTTTCTCTAGGAGAAGCGGAATAAATGTTTTAAACAAATAATAAACAAACATATAAGGGGTCTATGTGGTCCACAGATCAGTTGTAATTCTGGGAGATCTCCATCCCCCACCTGGAGGATAGCAATCTCAGTAGGGGAGAACAATATAGCTGACTATACCAACTAGGGTTGCCAGCCTCCAGGTGATGCCTGGAGATCTCCCACTGTTAAAAGTGATCTCCAGGGGACATAGATAAGTTCCCCTGGAGAAAATGGCTGCTTGGATGGTGGACTCTATGGCATCGTACCCTACTGAAGACCCTCCCCAAACCCCACCCCCCAAATCTCCAGGAATTTCCCAACCCAGTGCTAGGGTTGCCAAGTCTTACCTGCTGTTCGGCGGGGGGATTCTTCTGATGTGCGCGCTTTGCGCACACACCGCAATGACATCACCTGGAAGTGACGTCATCACATTGGACACGTTGGGGCGGGACCTTTCTAATTCAAGGGAAAACCATAGAGTTTTTCCTTGAATTGTAGAGCATCCCCCCTGAAATGGTGATGTCATTGTGCCGGGCACATCTTTGCAGCCCGGCAATTTGGGGGCGGGGTTCCAATCTGGGCTGGCAGGGAGCAGGCTGCTTGAGCAGGGTTTCCCCGCCCCCCGGGGGGACTTGGGAACCCTACCCAGTGCTGGCAAACCTAATACCAAGCCATAAGGGGCTGCTTTTGAAATCTCCTTCTGTGAGTGTTGTGTTTGTTTAGAATATAAAGCAGTAATAGCTTGAAAAGGGCTCTGGTATCCTAAAGCTCCAATTCCTATTGGCTGATTAATAAAGACTCCCATTGGTCCTGAAGCCAATCTAGATACCCAATCGCTGAGCCCTGCTTGGGTCCAATAGTATTGCTTGTATATAGTTACATTGTGGAAAATTATGTGTTGGAACAGTATAAATGAAAGTGCTGATCTCATAGAGCTGTCTTTTGAGCTGAACAATGTCACTGAATAAAAGCCTGTTTGTTTGAATTCATCTCCTCCTGCTCAATACTTAAAAATGAGGATACCTAAAGCATGAACACACCATGGTACCTTATAAGGCTTCTTTATACATTATGAAATGCACAGTTTAGGTCTGGGGTTGCCCACCCTGTGTCATACATAACATATAATCACACATGAGATGAAGAGAGGCAGTTTGCCATTTCCTGGCTCTGCACAGTAACCCTGGTCACCCATCCAAGTAATGACAAGGGCCCACCCTGCTTAGTTTCCAAGATCTGATGAGATCAGGCTAGCCTGGGCCATCCAGGTTGTGTGTGCAATGCCCAGTTCCCTGGAGAAAAGGCTGCTTTTGAGGGTGGACTCTATGGCATCACACGTCACTAGGGCTGCCAAGTCCCCCCCCCGGGGGCAGAGATTCCCCCACTAAACGGGCCCCTAATCCGCTGGTCTGGATTCGGCCGGTGTGGGGATCCCTACCCCCAAAGTGGCCCAATCCGGCCGACTGCCCAGCGTGATGATGTCACCCGGAAGTGACATCATCATGGTGGGCAGTTGCCGGGGCAACACTCTAGCAATCGCCCTGAAAACTCTATGGCACCATAGAGTTTCAGGGCGATTGCCAGAGCATCACCCCAGCAACATGCCCAGTGTGATGACATCACTTCCAGGTGACGTCATCACAGCACGCACGCACTTCGTGCACACGCAGGGCTCCTGGAAAAGGGACAGGACTTCCCCGCTTTCTCCACAGTAGGACATGGCAACCCTACACCTCACAGAGGAAGCCCCTTCCCTCCCCAGGCTCCACTCCTCCAAATCTCCAGGAGTTTCCTAGCCTAGGGCTGGCAGCCCTAGGCCAGTCAGTTTCCTCTAGGCTAACTGATGCCCAAGCTCAAGGCAGGGCTTGGCGTTCTGCTGGAATTATAACTGGTCTCCAGTCTACAGAGATTTGGAGAAAATGACAGCTTTGGAGGGTGAGCATTGTTTCCCCCCAGTGAATTCCCTCCCTGCCCCAAACTCTACCATCCCTCAGCATAACTGACAAATCTCTAGGACTTTCCCAAGCTTGAGATGGCAAACCTAAGTCTAACCTTCTTCACAAGGTTGCTAAGGATAAAATGGAGGATGAGAGAACCACGTATGCCATCCTGATCTCCTTGAGGTAGGGTTGCCATGTCCTCCCTGGCCACCAGCAGGGGTGGGGATGGGGTTGACAGCTGCAGGTTGGAAAACTCCTGGAGATGTGGGGGGTGGAGCCTGGGGAAGACAGGTACCTCAGTGGGGTACAAGGCCATAGAGCCCCCCCCCCAAGCATCCATTTTCTCCAGGGAAACTGATCTATGTAGTCTGAAGATAAACTGCAATTCCAGGGGATTTCCAGATCCCACCTGGAGGCTGGCATCCCTACCATGGGAAAAGGGCAAGACAAAAATTTGAAGAAGAAGAAGAAGAAGAAGAGATTGGATTTATATCCCACCCTTCACTCACTTAAGAGTTTCAGAGTGGCTTACAAACTCCTTCCCCTTCCCCTCCCCACAACAGACACCCTGTGAGGTAGGTGGGGCTGAGAGAGCTCTTTCCCAAGCTGTCCTTGAGGGAACAGCTGGTACAGAGCTATGGCTTGCCCAAGGTCATCCAGCCAGGTGCAAGTGGAGGAGTGGGGAATCAAACCTGGTTCTCCCAGATTAGAGTCCGCGCACTTAACCACTACACCAGACTGACACACAGAGTGGCCCCTTTCCTCTGAAAACCAGAGTAATTAATCCCTGGATCTTTTGGCGCGTGCCATAGAGTTTTTAACCCAAATGCTAGAGCATCCCCACGCAACGTGCCTGGTGGGATGACATCACCTCTGGGTGACATCATTTTGCTGGTCACGTCTGGTGCTATGGGGCTCTCCGGGGGTGAGGCTCCCCCACCAGCCAGCTGGCTGACAGAAGATTGGGCCCCCTGAAATTGGGGAACACCCATCCCATCAGGAGAATGGCAATCCTAGCCAGCTGGGGGCCCCTTTCCTCTAAGACTTCATTTATTGGAATACTGTGTGCAGTTCTGTTCACTGTACCTCAAAAAGGACAATTGTGGAGTTGGATAAAATACATAAGAGGGCAACCAACATGATTAAGGCATTGGGAGTACCTTTCCTACCAGGAAAAGTTGGAAAGTCGTAGACTTTTCAGTATAGAAAAGAGATGACTGAGGAGAGACATGATAGAGGTTTATGAAATCATGCCCAGGATAGAGAGACTGGACAGAGAGAACTTTTTCTCCCTCTCCCAAAATATTAGAACTCAAGAACGTCCAATGAAGCTGATGGACAGTAGGTTCCAGACAGACAAAAGAAAATACTGCTTTACACAGCAAGTGATTAAAATATGGAATTCACAGCCAGAGGATGTAGTGATGGCCACAGGCATTCACAGCTTTAAAAAGGGATTAGAAAGATTAATGGAGGATAAGTCCATCAATAGCTACTAGCCATAGTGACTAAAGGAAACCTCCATGTTCAGAGGCAATCAGACTCTGAATCCCAGTTCCAGGAGGCAACACCTAGGGAAGGGCTCACCCTCTTTGCTCTGCTGTTGGTCCTCCGGTGTAATTGGTTGGCCACTGTGGTACAGGATTCTGGACTATATTTTTATGTTCTTACTAGGAATAAAGCTCATTGTGGAAATAAGTACAACGGGCTCTAGAAAGAGGCTCTGGTCGAGTGCCCTGGCCTTGGGCACTCAGCGTCAATTTGCTGTAGTGACCTCAGCAGGGTATAATGACACAAAGTCCACTATGTTCTCCAGAGGAACTGATCTCTGCTACCTGAAGAGCAGTTGTAATTTTGAGTGCTCTCCACGCCTCACCTGGAGATTGGCAACAATGGTTCCCCAGGAGAAAATGGCTGGTTTGGATGGTGGAGGCTATGGCATTGCACCTGTCTGAGATCCCACCCCTCCTCAAACCTCACCCTCTCCAGACTGACCACTGAGAGGGTGACAAACAATATTGACTGCCTGACAAGGTCTAGAAGCCACAGGAGGAAGGTTGCAGGCCTAACGTGTCTGGGGAATTACAGGTTTCTATATACATATGCTAGAAGTGTCTGGGGTAAAATTGGGGGGGCTAGAATGCTTAGTATCAGAGGAGAACATAGACATTGTGGGCATTTCAAAAACTTGATGGGATAAGGATAAACATTGGAGTACAGTGATTCCTAGATATAAATTATATCGGAATGATAGGGAGGGAAGGGTCAGAGGTGAAATGGCTATGTATGGCAGAGACGGTATATGGTCCAAAAAAAATTGAGAATCTAAGAGAAATAGATTCACTTACAGAAACTCTATGGGTGGAAATAGTGTGCCCAAAAGGAAACTTGACTCTGGGAGTTTGTTATCGCCCATCAGATCAAAGGTTAAAAGATTATTTTAAAACAGCAAAAGAATTAAAGGAAGCAGCTCGATGAAATAATTGTGCCATAATAGGTGATTTTAACTACCCACCCATTGATTGGGTCAATACGTGTTCAAGTCAGGAGACAGAGATTAGGTTTCTAGATACTCTCAATGACTGTGCCATAGAGCAGAACCTACCTAGGGGGAGGCGATCCTGGACTTGGTCCTATGAAATGCTCAGGACCTGCTGAGGATGTAAATGTGATAGCACCAATTGGGAACAGTGACCATAATGCTATTAACTTTAACATTTATGTAAATAGGGAGTTGCCCAAAAAGACCAACACAACTACATTTAACTTTAGAAGGGGTAACTTCTCTCAAATGAGGGGGCTTGTGAAGAAAAAACTGAAAGGAAAGGTAAGGAGGGTCAAATCCCTTCAGGAAACTTGGAGAATATTTAAAACCACAATCCTAGATGCTCAGATAAAATGTATACCACAGATTAGGAAAGGTACGAATAGTTATTTAAAAAGGTCTGCATGGTTAATGAACAAAGCAATTAAAGGTAAGAAGGATTTCTTTAAGTGGTGGAAGACTAGTCCGAGTGAGGTAAATAAAAGGGAGCACAGGCTTTGGCAAATAAAATGCAAACTGGTGATAAGACACACAAAAAGCGACTATAAGGAACAGGGCTATTTTGGGGCAGGAATGCACAGGAACGGAGTTCCGGCTGGCTTCTGAGCTGGTTGTGCCTACAGCCTCCCCCGCCCCCCGGGTTCCCCAGGTGCCTCGCAAGCTGGGGAAGCCAAAGTGATCCAGGGAAGGAAGGCAGTTTAAACTGCCTCCCCTCCTCAGGTTCCCCAGGTGCCCTGCAGCTGCTGGGCACCTGGGGAAGCCAATCCAGAAACTGCCTGCCTTCCCTCAGGTTCCCCATGTGCCCCACAGCCAGGGGGCACCTGGGGAAGCTGATCTTGGGAGTGAGCTGTGCAGTCAGGGGTGTGGCCTAATATGCTAATTAGTTTCAGCTGTTTGGTGTGGCCTATTATGCTAATGAGTTCCTGCTGGGCTTTTTCTACAAAAAAAGCCCTAATGAGGAACATATTGCAAAAAACGTAAAGACCAATAATAAAAATTAGTTTAAATACATTAGTAGCAGAAAACTAGACAGGGAGGCAGTGGGGCTCTTGGATGACCAAGGGGTAAAAGGATTACTAAGGGATGACAGGGAAATGGCAGAGAAGCTGAGTGCAATTTTTGCCTCTGTCTTCACCGTGGAAGATTGGAGGTGCTTACCCACTTCAGAACCACTGATTTCAGGAGGCGTATTGAAGACATGAGTTGGATTGAGGTGATGAGAGAGGAGGTTCTACAACTGATAGACAAATTAAAAACTGACAGATCACCAGGCCCAGATGGCATACATCCAGGAGTTCTGAAAGAACTCAAATGTGAACTTGTGGATCTCCTGACAAAAATATGCAGTCTATCACTAAAATCTGCCTGCATTCCCAAAGACTGGAAGGTAGCCAATGGAACCTGCATCTTCAAAAAAGGTTCCAGAGGAGATCCGGGAAATTACAGGCTGGTCACTAATATCAATACTGGGTAAGTTAATGGAAACCATTACTAAAGATAGAATTAGTAAGCACATTGATGAACAAAAGCTATTGAGGAAGAATAAGCATGGATTCTTTAAGAGAAGATCTTGTCTCACCAATCCTTTAAAAGTTCTTTGACAAGGTGAACAAGTATGTGGACAAGGGTGACCCAAAAGATGTTGTTTATCTAGACTTCCAGAAAGCTTTTGATAAAGTTCCTCATCAAAGGCTTCTAAGTAAACTTAGAAGTTGTGGGATAAGAAGACAAATCCTCTTGTGGATTTAAACCCGATTAATTCACAGGAAACAGAGAGTGAGTATAAATGGGCAGTTTTCAAAGTGGGAGGTAGTAAGCAGTGGGGTACTACAGTGCTTGGTACTAGGTCTAGTGCTTTTTTACTTGTTCATTAATGATTTGGAGTTGGGAGTAAGCCGTAAAGTGATTAAGTGTGCAGATGACATTAAGTTGTTTAGGGTGGTGAAAACCAGGGAGGATTGTGAAGTACTCTCGAGGATCTGTCAAGGCTGGGCAAGTGGGCATTAATGTGGCAAATGAAGTTCAGTGTGGGCAAGTGCAAAGTGATGCACTTTGGAGCCAAAAATCCCAACTATAAGTACATGTTAATAGGGTCCAAACTGGCAGAAACTGACCCGGAGAGAGATCTTGGAGTTGTGGTGGGTAACTCACTGAAAATGTCAATTCAGTGTACAACTGCAATAAAAAAGACAAATGCTATGCTGGGGATTGTTAGGAAGGGGACTGAAAACAAATCAGCCAGTATCATAATGCCCCTGTATAAACCTATGGTGCAGTCTCATTTGGAATACTGTGTACAGTTCTGGTCCCCACACCTCAACCAAGATATACCATTGGAAAAGGAGAAAAAAGGGCAGCTAAAATCGTTAAGGGGATGGAACACCTTCCCTATGAAGAAAAGTTAAAGGGGTCAGGGCTCTTTAGCTTGGAGAAATGATGACTGAGCGGTGACATGATAGAAGTTTAAAAAATTATGCATGGGATAGAGAAGGTACAGAAAGAAGTACTTTTCTCCCTTCCTCACAATACAAGAACTAGTGGGCACTCAAGGAAATTTATGAGCAGTAGGTTTAGACAGATAAAAGGAAGTACTTCTTCACCCAAAGAGTAATTAACATGTGGAATTCACTGCCACAGGAGGTGGTGGCAGCTACAAGCCTGGATGGCTTCAAGAGGGGATTGGATAAACATACGGAGCAGAGGTCCATCAGTGGCTATTAGCCACAAGGTATAGATGGAACACTATGTCTTTATTCACGTTGCTTGGGAGGCCACAGTGGGAGGGATTCTGGAGTTCTGGCCCCACTGGTGGACCAACTAATGACACCTGGGCTTTGGCCACTGTGTGACACAGAGTGTTGGACTGGATGGACCATTGGCATGATCCAACACGGCTTCTCTTATGTTCTTATTGCAGAATGCATTAGGACTAGAGGCTTATTTTGCTTTAAGAAATAAACAAGCTTAGACTCTCAAAATGCTGACGGCTGGTGGGTCACACGATCTCAACTTGCAGGTTTGTGTTTCCCACCTGTGCTCTAATATAAAAGCAGTCACTTTCCTCTTCAGCCAGTAAAGCATCACCTTGGGATCATTACATCATCAAAGCCACCTTTCACTGGCTGGCCATATTCTAAGGACAGCCAATAAAAGGTCTGAAAAAATCTAGCCACTTATGAGTCCCTCCTGTTTGACCATGCAGGGACAAGTCGTTTTGGTTTTGCAGTTGCTTCAGTTTCCTCAAATGCAGAAATCTCTGATTAATCCTTAACCTTTGCCAGGGAACGAATGTGTAAATAAATACATAAGCACGCCACTGAGGCACTCAGCCTCATTCACAAAAAAAATAAAAGGGAACAAAATCAATTCTTGTCGATGATGCTCCATGGAATAGATTACAGGAGATTCAAAGCCGTGGTGACCAGAGAGGAAAATTCTATAACTAATTTCTTTATAGAGAAAGGGGCTTTGCTGTAGCATAAGGAACAGTTCTTTCCCCTTAGTTAATTAGGCTAATTGGTGGCTGGGAAGTGGGGAGAGAGAGAGAGAGAGAAGATGCTGCAGACTCAGGTTGGTTCTGCCTGTTTTTATTTTTTACCAGTCTATTTCAGTGGCTTCCAAAAATAGACGATTAAAAGCGTTAAGCGAATCTTGCTTGTTAAGTGCGTGTGTGTATTTTCTTCAGTCGTTGCTGTTTGCATTTCCAGTTTGTCTGGGGTTTTTTAAAAAAAATAAAATCCATTTCAGGAAATGATTTACAAAATCATCTCTCTCACACACATACACACAAATCCTTTGCATTCTTAAGTCAGGTGGTTATGTAACTTTTCACAGAGAGAGAGAGAGAGAGAGTGCACAAGATACATGGAAATTTCTGGAAGATTATATTCCTTGCTTAACTTTTCTTCTTATTCTGCTTCCCCCCACCCTCTTCTCCCTGGGAGTGTCTGACTAGTTCTGCAGCTTGGCAGAAAAGCCAGACATTACCTCATAGCTGCGGCCAGACAGACAGCCCCGTGTGCTGTGCCAGGCAACCACTGCAGATGCGCACAGCTCCGGCCTTCCTTGACTAGCACTTTTTTTCTTTTCTTTTCTTTCTTTCTTTTTTTTTTTTGCTGTTTTCAAGAATCCTGAAGTGTTTTGTTTAAGGTGGGCTGCTGGCGGGGGAGGATTTGGTGGTGCAAATGAGCTCGCGCGGAGGGTGAGGGAGCATCACACGATGGTGTGGGGGGGATGTGGGGCGAAGGGAGAGAGAGAGAGAGAATGGAAGGCGAGACAAAAGCGATGTGAATGCGTGTTATCAGTAGAAAACAGGAACCTGACCTTTTTTTAAAAAAAAAAAAATCCTTTTTCTTGGAACACAGCTTAAAAGGTCAGACCGAAACAAAGAAAGGAAAAACAAAAACAGAGCGGTAGTAGGCATCAGCACAATCTCAAATTCAGCGGTTAATTATTTCTTCCCCCAGCTTCATGGTGTGAAGGGATTTCTCCCCCCTCCTCCGAACCAGGGCCCTCTATTATTTCAGAGGAAATCTTCCATTCATCAACGTCTTTTGAGGAGGGGAGAATGTTTGCAAACACTAAGGGCTAGGGTTTCTCTTCCTTTTCCAGCCAAATATTGATCTGAGATTCCTTTTACTTCCTAGGCCTGCGTGCTGTATACAATAGCAGCCTAAGCGATACCCTGCGTACAGCTGCCGGAATACAACCGGGTTCCTTTCAGGGTCACCATACTACTTTCTAAAAAAAAAAAAAGAGGGGAAACCACAGTATATACTTGTGATGAAGTGCTGTGGCACTCTCAAATAAGGATAATCCGTTCCGTTTCAACACTGTGAAAATGTCCTAGAACAAGTGATAACTGTTAAAATAAAAGTCACACTTTAAAAAGGGATGTGCGACAGCTCTTAGTCACACATGTAACTACAAAAGAGTGTCCCCGGTTGCATTGGTATTCAGTGCCTCCTTTGAGATGGATGAGAAATACGGTTTTGGGGTTTTTTGGGGGGTTGTTTTTTAAGCAAGTTTCTGGCCCTCATGGCTTCGAAAATAGGACTGAAACATTTCTGTCAAAGCGCACACTGCTGTTGACTGTATATAAGAGAGGAGTTAAAGAGCCTTTGGTGTAGTGGTTAAGAGCTCAGATTTTAATCTGGGAGAACCGGGTTTGATTCCCCACTCCTCCATATGCAGCTGCTGGTGTGACCTTGGGCCAGTTACAAGTTCTTTCAGAGCTGTTCTCTCAGGAGCAGTTTTTGTGAGAGCTCTCTTAGCCCCACCTACCTCACAGGGTGTCTGTTGGAAGGGGAAGGGAAAGGGGTTGTAAGCTGCTCTGAAACTCCTTTGGGTAGTAAAGGGCAGGCAATAAATCCAGTTGTTTCCTCCTCCTCCTCCTCTTCTTCTTTGAGCTGGGCTTTAGCTGGGGAGAAAATAGCTGAGAAGCACAGCAATCTGTGTGAAGGAGGGTCTGTTTTCAAGGTCTGTGCTGAAAACATTCGGGGACTGAATTTGGCCCTGCCAGATATACAGTGGCCTGATTCATTCTAAAGTAGGCTTGCCAGTCCCCTGGTTGGGGTGGGGCAGCTTCTGCCTCTTGGTCCTGTTGCCTGCCACCACTCCAAGATGCGGCAGGTAGAAAATTATTATTTTTTTCTCATATGGTGTTACATCACTTCCAGGAAAAACCCAGAAGTGACAGAGGGTAATTCTATGAATCACCAGAAACTCTATGGTTTTGCCATGGTGTTTCCAACAATTCTTAGAGCAACCCTCTGTCACTTCCAGGTTTTCCCTAGATGTGATGTAATGACACACCTCTAAACCTCTCATTGGTTGCCAGGCACAGTCTGACAACCTTCCTCTAACGGCTGCATTTTTGCTGCGAGCAGTGAAGCTGCCTTATACTGAGTTACACCACTTGTCCATCCCACTCAGTACTGCTTACTCTGGCAGCAGCTCTCCAGGGTCCCAGACTGAGAAAGGTCTTTCCTTACACCTGCTGCCTTAACTAGAAATGTCAGGGACTGAACCCGGAGCCTTCTGAGTTCAAAGCATGCGCTCTGCCCCTCAGCCACGGGCCCTTCTCAGAGTGCTGCTTCTTCTATCACATGTCATTTTATTTTACTTTGTGAGCTTGCTAATTGTAAAGCCTCTGGGAGTGGGTCATGCCACCTCTGTTGCGCCGCACATGCCTTTGATTCTTTATAGCACAATTATGGTGGTAATAATCCTTCCAAGGAAACGTGAACTCCAAAGCCTCTCTTCAGTAATAAAGGCAAAATGACAAGGCTATTCAGTGATACTGACAGTCCCCATGGACATTACCAGAAAGACATGCTCTCCTTGGGAGGCGATGCTGTGAGCAGGTCTTTAATACTGAACAGTGATGGTAAAAGGGAAGTCCTGTTTCTTTGAACCGTCTGACAGGAGGAGGAAATCAGTTTAACTTCAGGCCAAATCGAAATTCAAGATATACGAATCAAACTGTCTACCAGAGTTAAAGAAATGGAAATAAATGAATATATATGTCTCCTGATAAAGGCTACCAGAATGAGAAATGGCTTAAAATAATGCGAATGCAAAGAGCAACTAGAACCTCTTAACAGCTGTCTCTAAGCCCCATTCTAGAACTAGCTAAGGTCGTAGGGCTGCCAAGTCAGCCCAGGGAGCGGGGGATCCCCCGCTAAAGGGGTTCCCGATCCGCTGGCCAGCATTTGGCTGGTGGGGGGAACCTAACCCCCGAAGTTGTCCAGCGAGGACGACGTAATGACGTCACCGGAAGTGACGTCAGCACGTTGGGGGCGTTGCCAGACCGTCACCCTGGCAACGCCCCCAGCGTGCTGACATCACTTCCGGTGACGTCACTGGGCGTGCACGCAAAGCACGCATGCCAGGAGAAACTCCCGGCCGGAGGAGGACTCCCCCCCGCCAGTGAGTCCCTAAGACTTGGCAACCCTATTAAGGTCATGTGGTCTTAGTGCAACTCCACAAACTACCAGTTCCCTAACACCGTTAGATGGAAAGGAATATCTCTCTATTATAAATCATATCATTACAATAAGAAAGTAACCCTTTACATTCAGAGCTAAAGTCCATCCAGAACAGAGGTGTCAAACTCATTTGTTAATGTGGGCCAGGCAAACCCAATTAACGATGTCATTTTGTACTCAGAATACAAAGATGCTTAAAACAATAACACTCCAACAGTATTCCCTTACAGTCTCTCCCTGGTGCCCACCCTCCCACTTCCACCGCCCATGACTCATTAGCATTGGGACAGTCTACAAGGACATAATGCACAGCCTATGTCATCTAGCAATGAAGGTAATGACCAGTTGCTCGCAGGCTGGATAAGAGCCCTGGATGGGCTGGTTCTGGCCCGCAGGCCATATGTTTGACACTTCTGATCTAGAATACTCTCTTCTTTCCAACACTGTTGAACAAAAAGCCTCTTGAAGGTTGCGGTCATACACCCGAAATAATCCACTTTCCAACTGAATGTTGCCAGTTCACACAGACCGATTTCCCACGAGGTGCTGCCCCGGCATCGTTCTTCCCTTTGCCCCGATTGCATGCTTGAATTTCCCACTATTTGCCCCGCGCCGCATTTTGACCCGCAGCTTCGCTTGAATTCCCCCACAGCTTCAGTGATCCTCAAAAAACAGGATCACTGAAGCTGCGGGGGAATTCGGGCAGATCCGCGGGTCAAAATGTGGTGTGGGGCAAATAGTGGGAAATTCAAGAACGATGCCGGAGCAGCACCTTGTGGAAAACTGGCCACAGTAAAATCCAGTTGGAAAGTATACTGAAAGTGGATTGCAAGTGGATTACTTCATGTGTGTGACCGCAGCCGAAGTTCACAAGCAGCTCACTAGAAAAGTCAATAGTCCACCACTGTTCAATCCCCCCCCACCGCCCAGCAGATGGAATTTAATGGAGAGGAAAGGGGTGTGGCTCAGTGGCAAAGCATCTGCTTTGCATGCAGAAGGTCGCAGATTCAGTCCCGGGCACCTCCCGTTAAAAGGGCTATGCCGTAGGTTATGTGAAAGACCTCTGCCTGAGACTCTGGCAAGCTGGAGCCAATCTGAGCAGACAATACTGTCATGAAGCAGTAGTCTGACTCATCAGTATAAAGGCAGCTTCATGAGTTCATATGAGAGATGGAAGCTTGAACTTTTTGCCAGGAGAACAGGCTTGGAATATGAGATGATTGAATGACTGAGTGAGTGGTTGTTTGATTGGGGAGTTCTGCCTCATGGCTAGCAGCTGCTGATAAATCTATCCATGAATTTATCAAATCCCTTTTTAATGCCATCCCAGTCAGTGGCCATATCCTTATGTTTGGACAGTGAATTCCCTAAATTGTATAATTTTTCTGTCAGTTCTCCATCTACTACTAATCTGCTTCATTGGGTGAGTGTCAGAGATCACTTTTTTGGTGAGTAGGGTCCAGGTTCCTGAGACCCAACTGGCTTTCCTTATAGCTGCAAAGCAACTGCAGGAAACGTCATTTTAAAAATTGCTGGAGCCCAATTCAGCTCAGAGCTGTGGCATGGGAGGGAGACAAGCTTCTGCCTCCCCCCTCGGCACTGTTTTCTCGAACTGAACAGGCCTCAGGGAGCATTATCTCCCCAATTTGAGAGCTGCAGAGAAAGCAAGTCAAGTCCGGAGAAGTCACCGAAAGAACATCAGGCAGTTTGGCCCTTGCTTCTAGAGGGCTAAATATTTATCTCTTGCCTACTCTCTCTACGCCATTTGGGACTCTATAAACCTCTATGATGTTTCTGTTCTATGGCATCAGCATCTTTCTAACCTAAAAAGCCTCAGATGTTTTAGTCTTGTCTTGTAGGAAAGCCTTTCCAAACCCTTGATCACTTTGGTGGTCCTTTCCTGGAGCATTCCAAGGAAATGCTTTAGGGATGGGGTGTTTGGAATGCACGCGGTATTTCAAACGCAGCAGCCACAACTATAACATTAAAGGGATGTGCAAAACAGTCTGTCTGTGGCAGGCGTAACTCATCAGCAAATGGCTAGAAATCTCAAAATTGGCCACTGGCTTCAGCAGGTTCATGAGCCTTGGAGTGCCAGAAAAGTACGGAATCGGAACATCCAGGCCCAGATTGTCTCAAAAATCTCCCTGTGCGGTGCTATTCATTCTAGAAGTGATGTTTGTCTGCTTGTGGTGGACATAACTCATAACAGACTAGGTGTCTTTCAATCTATCTGTCTGTCTGTTCACAGCAAGCGTAAGCAAGCAGAAAATAAGGCTAGGAATCCAGAACTGGCCACCAGCTTTGGAATGAACATGGAAGGTATAGTGCCAGAGATGAAGGGAATTGGAACACACTGGGCCAGATTCTCTTCAGCACATCATTCCGCTATTTGTAACGCAAGTGGCACTTTAATTGCTAGAGGCAAGGAAGGTGGAAGCTGCACAGACATGGAGGGTGGAGAATAGCCCTTTGTTTGGAGGAGGAGGAAGGAGGAGGAGGATTTACACTGTCTCCTTTCCCTTCCCCTCCCCACAACAGACACCCTCTTTGGAGGACTGTTCTTGAGAGAACAGCTCTGAGAGAACTTCTAACTGACCCAAGATCATACTGGCAGCTGCATGTGGAGGAGTGGGGAATCAAACCCGGTTCTCCCAGATTAAAGTCCACGCTCTTAACCACTACACCAAACTGGCTCTCAGGAGGTTTACTTACCAGTTTTTCTCACCTATGCTTCAAAAACCATTTGTTTCTCCATGACCGTGTACTTCTTTGACCACTGTTTTTTCTGGCAAGTACCAAAACTCTTCCAGGTGTCTGTTTTAACAGCTTTCTGCCAAGGTGGATGTCTTCCTGTAAAATGAAGCAAAGCTTCAGCTACAGCTGCACAGATGGAGAAGAAGGTGGGCTGTTGAACAGTTTCCAAAGGAAACAGAAAGAAATTCCTAAGGCCTATGCATTTACATGCCACTGCAACTATATGGGCTCTTTCACACATATGAAATAACACACTTCCAATGCACTTTTCAACTGGATTTTACTGTGTGGAATGGCAAAATCCACTTGCAAACAGTCGCTGAAGTGGATCGAAACGGCATCATCTGGCATGTATGAAAGCACTGCCAGCTGCTGACCAACCCACTTGCAATATGAGTAGAGGACAAGCGGAAGCTAAAGAGTGTATATCCATAGTATTGTTTGAGGGAACTCAGTCTCACTGTGTTAGAAGCTTTAGACTGCACATTGTAGGATTTGCAAAGAAATAACTTATCTATGGGGGAGTCACCACCGTATTAGCTGGGGACTTCTGACCTCCTCTTATTCTACAAGGAACTAAAGGTAAAGAGTTGCAGGTAGGATTTCCAGCAAAACTTGGTAAACCTCCAGAAGGAATTGGGGGGCAAGGACAGGTGTGCTAGCATTGCTCCAACATATGTCGACACTTCTGACACCAAGTCAAAAGTGATGTCATCGTGTCAGGGGTGGCATTCTAGGGTTTGCCCAAACCTCTGTGGTTAAACCATAGAGTTTGGTGCAAGTCCTAGATCATCACCCCTGATGTGATGATGGTATATCTGGTTTGATGCTGGAAGAGACAGCACAATGCCAGAGGGTCCTTTGTTTCCCCCCATTTTCCCCCACTGGTCTGTGAAGTGCTGATGGGGGCTGGGGTAAATTCCCAAGATATCTCCTGCTATATCTATATTCCTGGAATATCTGCCACCCCCATATATTTGGAATAATGTCCAAAACCGTTGCAGGAGGAGAAGTATGTGGGTGCAACTTGCTGGGTTTTTAATAAAACTAATTAAAATCCAAATGTAAAATCCAAATTTTACATTCAGAAGTTCCAGTTCATTTCTTTTAAGGAACAGTTATTTGTTGTCTAACAAACCATACTGAAATTACTTATCATTATAGGAGAAAAATGGGGCCAAACACTGCTTTTGACATTAGTTTGTGAAGCACACAGGGGCACTGTTTGGCTTGCAAGTCCCTCAAAGCAGCGGGCAGGGGATGGGGGGGGGGGGGGTACACCAGAAATTAATATGACAAGCCTACATGACCTGGAAGTTATGTAGGCACGTCAGGGGAGGGCGGCAACACTCTGGTTTTTGAGCAAAACTCTACAATACAATTCACTTCTACCATGGAGTTTTGCCCAAAAATTAGAGCATGGCCCCCCGAAAAAACATTTTCAACATGCATACATCTCTTCCAGATCACATAGGCATGTTGGAATCATTTTCGTGGTTCCTTTGGGGGGGTAATTTCCCCCTGCTGGCCAGCTGGCTGGTGGGGGCTGAAAGTGGGAGACCCCTGCCACAACCGGGGGGTCTGGAATCCCTAGGTACAGACCTATCAAATATTGTTGCAAGTACAGTGAGCTATAGGTCTGGCAAGAGGTATAAGCAGGGACAGTTACTAACACTAGTTACTGTGTACCAAGTTTTAGAAGTCATGGCTCAGAAGTAGCAATAGATTAATCCATTGATTAAGAAGTCCACTGGATTTCAGGTGCTTTTCAGTGGTTCAGTGAGTGTCCCGGGAGCTCTTGGCATTGTTGATTTGGTGAAATTAAATGAGTTTAGACCTGACTGGTTCTTGGATGACTAGGGCTGCCAAGTCCCCCGGTAGAGCGGGGGAAACACCGATTTTTAAAGCTTTCCCCCGCTTTTCCAAAATTGGCCACCGGGGGGAAAAAATGGCTGCCAGCAGGGGAACCTCGGAGCCTGCCCTGCTGGCCTCTTGAACTTCTTAAAAGGGAAATTTCCCCTTTAAGAACTGAGCCAGCAAGAGAGCCCCGCCCAGAGATTAAGGAGGGACTAAGGTCTTTCTACTGCGTGCAAGGTTGCTGCTGAGTAAACTGCTCGGGTAAGCTGGGGTCTGCGAGCTCTTTTCCTTCTCTGTCTCTCCCCCTCCCCCTCTTTCTTTTTTCTGTCTGTCTGTCCACTGTGGTTTTGTCAAAGGAATAAACTGTCACTTCCAAAGAGGTAAACATCACAAGGAGAGGTTGCCTGTAGAAGGTCTGGGAGTGGGATTGTTTAAAATGTCTTGTCGTGGCTGCTTGGGTCCCCCCAATCCTCATTTCCCTTCTGCAAATAAAAGTTGGGATTCCTCATTTTTATGCCAATTTTCTGTTTCTTTCAACCGTTTCCCCCCCTCCGGCAGTAAAAATCTGCATTTTTAAAAGCATTTGTACATCAAGTAACCGGTATTTTAAATTAGGGATGGATCCAACTAGCTTTTCTGCTGGCGAAAAGGGGAGGACAAAGGTCCTCTTTAGCCACCAAAAAGCCTATGCTGGGGGGGGGGGGGAGAAGTTATGGGACTTACATGGACAACAGCTGGGTGAAACAAGGGCCAGAAATAAATCCTGGGAATTGGGCAAGAGTAAGTGAAAAAGCTGTCTGTCTGTCTGTCTGTCTCTCTCTCTCTCTCTCTCTGTCCCCATCCAGCAGAGGTCTATCAGTGGCTATTATTAGCCACAAGGTCTAAATGGAACCCTTTGTCTGGGGCAGTGAGGCTCTGAATTCTTGGTGCTTGGGGGGCAACAGTGGGAGGGCTTCTGGAGTTCTGGCCCTGCTGCTGGACCTCCTGAGGGCACCTGGTATTTTTGGCCACTGTTGTGACACAGAGTGTTGTACTGGATGGGCTGTACTGGATGGGCCGATCCACTGTGGCTTCTCTCCTGTTCTTATGATATGAAAATCATATTTAGCACTTGTGTAGCACTTAGGGCTTCATATTCTGCCGAGATGAGGAAGGATTCAGTAGGGCCATTGCTCAGTGATAGAGCATCTGCTTGACATGCAGGAGGTATCAGCCTCTTCAGCTAAAAAAGGATCAGGTAATAGGTGACATTAAAGATCTCAGCCTGAGACCCTGGAGAGCCACTACCAGTCTGAGTAGTCAATACTGACCTTGATGGACCAATGGCCTGATTCAGTATTAGGAAACTTCATGAGTTCATGTGGAAGCATGTGGAAGCAACATCACAGGATGTGACATCACAAAATGATGTCACTTCCTTTCTCCTGGCTCCACCCCCAAAGTCTCCTGGCTCCACCCCCAAAGTCCCCAGATATTTCCCAAGTTGGACTTGGCAGCCCTATGGATGACAGAGACCGCTAAGAGCCACACACAGCAATTCTGAGCCTGCAAGCATGTTTACACCATTTTCCTTACCAAGAAACAAATAGCATCATCTCAAGCTATTCAGTTCCCCTCCTGTAATGTAGTACGTTCTGTGTAGCAATCAGCCTGCCATGTGCTCCCAGGTAATGGCGCCCGCCGCATGGCCAGAGCACATGGTCAGGCAGAGAGGGGAGCTTGAATCTGGAGGAACAATAGACGTCTGGATTGAAAGCCTCCACCAATGTGGGACCTAGGTTCTCCCTGGAGAGCCAATGCAATCAAAGGCTCCTCCAGGGAACCTATGACAAACATGTGCATATGTTAAGCCCCTATCAGGTCTTTTGGGTGCGGCCGGAGGTGTGGCTCTGGCCAGCATATAATGAGGGCCCTGGAAGCATGCTTGTTCTGACCATCTACTGGGCATGCTGAATCACTCAATAAAGGCTTCATGATTTCACCGTTCCTGGTCTCCCGAGTCCAGTACTCTTCACCTCCCAAATACTCTGACATGCAGGGTCCACGACCAGCTCCAGCAGAAACCCAGATTGTGGAACTCTTCCACCCAGCTTTCAGGAGCCACCACCACCAATGGTTGAATGTGAGAGGGCCCTGGATCCCTGAAACTTCTACCAGCAGCCTAAAGGACATCAATCACTGTTAGGACAACCAAAAACGAATGACAATGACTACTAGCACTTTATTATGGTTTTAGAATTGTTTTAACTGTAATCTTATGTTTTAATGTAACTTATTTGTTTTTATATAAGCCTCCCTGAGCCAGCTTTGGCTGGGAGGGTGGGGTAGAAATTCGAAAAATCAATCAATCAATCAATAAACTCCTGATGACATTGATGTGAGAAATAGCTATCCCAACTTGGCCGAGTCCAAGCTGGGGTTCAAAGGAAGCGCCTCTGTGCCCTGCTTGGCCCCCAGGAATCAGTAGCGCAGGAGGCAGCAACAACTTCAGTGCCAATCCCAGTTTGGGAAATTCCTGAAGGTTTGGGGGTGATGCATTTGGCAAGGGGAGGGAGCTCAGCAGGGATGTGATATCACAGACTCTGCCCTGCAAAGCTGCCATTTCCTTCAGGGGAACCGATCTCTGTAGTTTGGAGTTCTGTTGTAATTCCAGGAGAGTTTTAGGCCCCGCCTAGAGACTGGGAACCCTAAGCCATGGGCACAATTTTGTAGCAGGAGCCCCTCTGCATATTAGGCCACACACCCCTGATGTAGCCAATCCTCCAAGAGCTTACAGTAGCCCCTGTAAGAAGAGCTTTGTAAGCTCTTGGAGGATTGGCTACATTGGGGGGGGGGGGGGGTGGCCTAATAAACAAAGGAGCTCCTGCTATGAAATGAGCCCTGGGCACAAGCCACACCTGTCACCTCTTCCCATGTCCCTGTCCCCTGCCAGTCCGATGCCTCAAGCGGCTACTTAAGTTATTTGGGTGGTAAACAAACCCTGGGAAAATAGGGGTCATTTGTAAGTTGGGTTGCCCCATCAAGCTTGGAAATTCCTCGTAATTTGGGGGCAGTCCAAGGGTAGTGCGGAGTTTGGGGAGGAAAGGAGCTTCACAGGGGTGTAATGCCAGAGTCAGCCATCTGAAGCTGCCCTTTCTTCCTGCAGAATTGATCTCTGTCATCTGGAGATCAGTTGTAACTTAGGGGTGCCAACCTCCATGTGGGGCCTGGAGATCTCCTGGAATTACAACAGAACTCCAGACTAAGAGATCAGTTTCCCTGGAGAAAATAGCTGTTTTGGAGAGTGGACTTTATGGAATTAAACCCCACTGAGGTCCCGCCTTTCCCTAAACCCCAGCTTTCCCAGGATCTGCCCCAAATTCCCAAGAATTTTCCAACCTGGAGCTGGCAACCCTCATAATTCCAGGAAAACTCCAGGCCTCACCGTGGAGGCTGGTAACCCTAATTTGCACCCAGGTGGAGTAATTGATTAGTCATCCACCTCTAGATTTGGCTACAGGGTAAGAGATAAAGGAAGTCACTTTTGTGTGGCATCCAAACAAAAGGAACATTGTCTACTCAGGAGAAAGCAGCCCAGCAGCAGCAAAATTACCTGCAAGGATATCTACCTGGTCCCTACTTCTCCTCCTCCCAGAAAATAAGTGCCGGGGGAGGCAGAAGTAAATAACAATGTGCATGCATATGTACTGCAGGAGGGAATGTCTCAATAAATTTCCCTGGCAAGATCAAAGTCCTACTAGAACAGGAGCTGTTTAGATTCACAGAGGGGAGGGGAGGAGGGGTGGGGAGGGGAAGGGAGGGGAAGGAAGACATGAGCCTCTGTCTACAGGGAGAGGATCTTAGAGATTGGCAGGAATATGTCATTACGGGCTGCAGCCGGGGATGTTTCAGGGACTGAAACTAGTAATAGAAATATTTTATAGGCCACCTAACCAGAGAGAACAACTGGACTGTGAAATGACTGTGCAAATAAAACCAGTAAGTTAAGAAGAAGGTGAAGAAAGAGAAGAAAGGAAAAAGTGGTAAGCAGAGAGTATGGATTGGGGAATTTTAGCTATTTTGGCCTCGCCTGGAATGCATTGAAAGCAGCAGTTCCCAAATGTCTGGTTGCTGGGAGAGACTTTTTGACAAAATTAGAGACACTCTAATACATGAGGTTCACGTTAAGTTGTGGCGGTGCGAGGACTCCCTGGTGTTAGCCCCCTTCTGTGTTTCTGCATGAGTCACATCTTCCTGGCTGGAAGGAGGGAAGGTCGACACTGTAATTCATGCACACAGCCTATAGTCAAGCTCCTCTACAGGACAGGTAATTCTGCTGGGTTGTCTTTGCATCAGAAGGAGAACCAATGGCCCTTTGCACCCATTTTTTGCCTCGGTTTCTGAGCACACCCTATTATTCCATTCTGCATTCCCTCCTGCTTAAACTTCCGTTTTGTGTTGTGGCTTTCTCTTGTTTTTGAATTTGTTTTACAGAAATCTGCATTCAGATTGCTTCTAGCACACTGTTGCCCTGCAGCTACTAAAACTCCTTTTGTTGCGATTCTTTGTTGTCATCCGCTTTCAAATCACTAATCTTTTCTAAAGTAGAGTTGTTTCTGCGGGTATATAAGTGCTGCCCATCACCCTCCCCCATTTCTGCCTCTCTCTCCCAGTGTGGTATATTGGAGGAGTGGGGTGTAATGTCGGTCTAGTATCTGGGAGACCCTGATTCAAGAAGAAGAAGAAGAGAAGAGATTGGATTTATACCCCGCCCTCCACTCCCCAAGGGAGTCTCAGAGTGGCTTACAAACTCCTTTTCCCTTCCCCTCCCCACAACAGACACTCTGTGAGGTAGGTAGGGCTGAGAGAGCTCTTTCCCAAGCTGTCCTTGAGGGAACAGCTGGTACAGAGCTATGGCTTGCCCAAGGTCATCCAGCCAGGTGCAAGTGGAGGAGTGGGGAATCAAACCCGGTTCTCCCAGATTAGAGTCCGTGCACTTAACCACTACACCAAACTGGCTCTCCCTACTCATCCCTACTCATGCCATGGAAGCTTGCTGGGTGACCTTGGGCCAGTCACACTTCACTTTCTCAGCCTAACCTACCTCACAGGGTTGGTGTGATAAGACGGAAGAGAGGAAAACAATGTAAGCCACTTTGGAGAAAGGTGAGGAAAGAAAGAAAGAAAGAAAGAAAGAAAGAAAGAAAGAAAGAAAGAAAGAAAGAAAGAAAGAAAGAAAGAAAGAAAGAAAGAAAGAAAGAAAGAAAGAGAAAGAAGAACAGTAGATCATGCAGAGTTGCAGTAGGCAGCTTCCTCTAGTGTTTGGCTCACAGGAGCCTTTATTTCTTGAATTAATTGATTTCTTACAAAATGCTGATAACGGTTCTTGAGCTTCTCACATTTTGGAAATTGAAATGCACACACATACATACGGAGAGAGAAAGAGAGAGACAAATAAATCCATGATACTTTGCAGATGTGACTCTTGCATCCTAATTCAACATGTGCACCAGCTGCATAGCTCAGATATTATTAAAGAATAGCTGGCTGAGATGGGAGAGAGAGAATGGAATGGACCGCACTACAGCAGCAGCAGTGACATCCAGCAAGGAAGAATGTTTCCCAAGGTGAACTGCAAAGCACTGAAAAGTTTTCAGTCTTTGAAAGTTCAGCTCAAAAGGGACATTTCAGAGAAGAATGATTGTCCGCAATTCCTTTCATTACCAGTTAAAGACTTCCTTTCAGCAGCTTAGGATCTTGCCCCCAAGTGATTAGATCAAAAGAAGGAAAGAATAGGATACTATAAAGCATTTCTGCAGTATTCCTTGTTTGTTCTTGCAACAAATGTAAATCCAACTGGGCCACCTCAGTGAGGTGGGGGTTGGTTGGTTTTGTTTTGGTTTTAACCATTCCATGTTTAAAGTGTGAGCATCCTTCACTCTGGCGCAGTGATTACAGTGTTGGCCTTGGATCTTGGAGACCCACTCTGCCATGGAACTTCTTCACCCAAAAGAGTAGTTAACACATGGAATTCACTGCTGCAAGAAGTGGTGGCAGCTACAAGCATAGGCAGCTTCAAGAGGGGATTGGACAAACATATGGAGCAGGTGTCCATCAGTGGCTACTAGTCATATGGTATAGAATGGAACACCAGGGGTCATTTTGAGCAGAAGCTTGGGGGAGCGCAGCTCTGGGAGTTGGTGCCAGCCCCCCCCCCCCCCCCGCGGGGGAATGCCTGCTTGTGTCATGGCTGCAGCAAAATGACCCCGTCCCCTGGAAAGGTCCTTGTTCCTCCGACCAGCCTTTTGAAGACCAGCCTGAAGCTATCCTCCCAGAATAATGGTATTTCTGAGGCTTGGATTAGTAGCTGTCCCCTCTCTACCAGTGCTCTCTTTCTCTCTCTCTCTCTCTCTCTTCTTTCTTTCTTGCCTTCTGACATACTTCTGGTGATGTCAGGTAGTGTAGCATATGCAAATGAGTTATGCTAATGAGCTCCTGTACCTCTTTTTCTACGAAATGACCCCTGTGGAACACACTATGTCTGGGACAGTCATGCTCTGTAAAAGAAGTAAGTTTGATTCCCCGCTCCTCCATGTGCAGCTGCTGGTGTGACCTTGGGCCAGTCACAGTTCTCTCAGAGCTTTTCTCTCAAGAGCAGTTCTCTCAGAGCTTTCTCAGCCCCACCTACCTCACAGGATGTCTGCTTTGGGGAGAGGAAGGGAACAGAGATTGTAGGAAGAAGAGGGGAAAGAAGATTCTAAGCCACTCTGAGACTCCGAGGCCAGTGTATAAATCCAATCTCTTCTTCTCTTCTTCTAAATAAATAATATAGTTGAACCTCTGAGGCAGATAGAAGTTAAGTTGCCTGGTGTGGAGGAAATAACAAAGGAACCAAGGAAAATAGGATTCCCAGGGACCCAGTGGCAACTGGTGGGGGGTAGGAGGGACTTATTGGCAGAAAAACTAGGCCTAGGCTGGTGGTGCAGCAGTCACTTCTCATGTGCACCCAAAGTGACATTATCACGTCACCAGGGGACACTCTGGTATTTGGGCAAAAACTATGGCAGAAGTCATTTTTACCATAGATTTTTTTGCCCAAATACCAAACCAGCCCCACATTGCTGGCGATATGATGATATTACTTCCAATGTGTGCCAGAGATGACATCCTGTGTTGCCGACAATACAGGTGTAAGCCTAGTTTTCCTGCCTGTAAGTCCCCCATTGGCCAGCTGATCACCCTGGAGTGGGATATCCTTCATCCCCAGAGGGGGCCTGGGAACCCTAAGGGAAGGGGAGTGGCTATGGGGGCTGCCAGGAAGGAGGAGAAGGAGGAGGATGGATTTATAACCCTCCCTTCACTACTCAAAGGAGTCTCAGAGTGGCTTACAATCTCCTTTCTCTCCCCACAACAGACACTTTGTGAGGTAGGTGGGGCTGAGAGAGCTCTTCCGAGAACTGCTCATGAGAGAACAGCTCTGAAAGAACTTGTAACTGACCCAAGGTCACACCAGCACCTGCATGTGGAGGAGCGGGGAATCAAACCCAGCTCTCATAAGAACATAAGAGAAGCCAATGTTGGATCAGGCCAGTGGCCCATCCAGTCCAACACTCCGTTACACAGTGGCCAAAAACACCAGGTTACCCCAGGGGGTCCAGCAGTGGGGCCAGGACACTAGAAGCCCTCCCACTGTTGCCCCTACCCCCGCAAGCACCAAGAATACAGAGCATCATTTGCCCCAGACTGAGAGTTCCTATCTACACCTTGTGGTTAACAGCCACTGATGGACCTCTGCTCCATATGTTTATCTAATTCCCTCTTGAAGCCATCCATGCTTGTAGACGCCACCACCTCCTGTGGCAGTGAATTCCACGTGTTAATCACTCTTTGGGTGAAGAAGCACTTCCTTTTATCTGTTCTAACCCGAATGCTCAGCAATTTCATGGAGTGCCCACGAGTTCTAATCTCCCAGGTTAGAGTCTGCGCTCCTAACCACTACACCAAACTGGATCTCAGGAAGGAAAAAGAAAGGAAGAGGAAATAACAGGGGGAGAGGATAAAGTGGAAAAATAAGAAGCTCCCTGCAAATTCTTTGGGTCCCGTGCCTAACAATTGTCTGTGGTCACACACACTAAATAATCAACTTTCAGTGCACTTTCCAACTGGATTTTACTTTCTGAACTGGCAAAATCCAGTTGGAAAGTGGATTGGAAGTGGATTGTTTAGTGTGTGGGACTGCAGCCATTGTGTGTTGGACATTCTGTTCCGACTCCTAGCATACAGGGAGAAGGCTGAACTAGGCTTCCCAACTGCCTATGCCTCGCAGGGAGCTCTCTGCCACAATCTCCCCCCCCCCCCCAAGAAACTGAGGAGTAGGAGAAAAAATGGCCTCCATTGTGACACTATAAGGATTTCCACTAGTCTCTATGGTTTTTACCATGGAGATCAGGAGAAATTCCTACAGGGTCACCCAGGAGTGATAGTACATCCTCCCTAAACTCCTCCTTCCTCTGGCACTGCCCCTCCCCCCAAATCTCCTGGCATTTGCCTAGGCAATGTTGATAGGGTTGCCAAGTCCCCCCGGGGGGCGGGGAAACCCCTGCTCAATCGACCCGCTCCCCACCCCCAAATTGCTGGGCTGCGGAGACGTGCCCGGCATGATGATGTCACCCGGAGATGATGTCATTACATCAGGCACGTTTCAGGGAGGACACTCTATCATTCGAGGGAAAACTCTATGGTTTTCCCTCAAATTATAGAGGTCCTGCCCCCAACGTGCCCGAAGACTCTCAGAGCCAAGGAGGACTCCCTCCACTAAAAGGCAAGCAAGACTTGGCAACCCTAAGTGTTGAGGTAGAATCCTTCTCCTGGACATACTGTTTTTTCATGGGCGCTCTGAAGTCCTATAATTCAGGAACAATGTACCATGCTATATTTCCAAACATGTAATCTGTTCTATTGGGCTTCAGGACTAATGCTTCACGGTTCCCCTTCCAGGCATACTGGGCACATCAGATAAACTTGGCTTTTGCAGGCCCACAAGGCTAACAGGCCGAGATGAAATCAGCAACGAAATCTTGGTTCAGCTTCCACTGTAACGAAGCATTATCAGGGGAAGAGGAATCTGCCTTTTTAAAGAGGTTGAGTATTACCCACATTCCTGACTGTGCACACATGGGACCCATCAAATGCAAGCCAATCCTTACAAATTAGTTTTAAATAGCTTCTCTTTAAAAGGATGTATTTAAATACAGTCCTGAAGGGTAAGACAGCTGGATGATAGGCTGTCTGGAAACGGAAGCTGCATCTTCCAAAACAGAAGATATAGTATTCCAGTTATGGATGTTTGAACACCCACTGATTTGGCTCATATTCTGTTTACCGGTCGCAAACAGGGAGCCAATTTTTTGTCGATCGTTTGGCTGTTTGTGAGCAATTCAAGCCTGTTTGTCAGGGTACTTTTTGGGTGTTCCACCAGTACAGAGCAACCAGCAGTGTTTCATGCATGAATTTCCTTGCATTCCCTGCTGAGAGTTCTGGTTTCCTCCTCCCCTGGAGACCATTTGGCAGCCCAATTGTCTAAATAAATAGCGAACAAATCAAATTGATAGTGAGCAAATCAATCAAGCCCGTGACTATAAAGAAACTCTCTTTTTTTAAAAAAATCATAGTTTGATGTTCAAGTCTGTTATCATTTTTGCCCATGTGTGTGTGTTTGCTTACTTGTGTGTGTTGCACAGATTTATGGGAAATGTAGTTCTTTCCCCACATAATTTCATTGCCTGGCCCAACTGTTGTGTTTGTGTTTTGGATCATTGAAGCTGCAATAGCTTGAAAGGGCTCTGGTATCCAAAAGCTCCATGTCCTATTGGCTGATGAATAAAGACTCCCATTGGTCCTAAAGCCAATCTAGATATCCAATCGCTGAGCCCTGCTTGGGTCCAATAGTATTGCTTGTATATAGTTACCTTGTTGAAAGTTGTGTGTTGGAACAGTATAAACTAAGGTGCCGCTCTCATAGAGCTGTCTTTTGAGCTGAGCAATATCTCTGAATAAAAGCCTGTTGTTTGAATTCATCGCCTCCCGCTCAGCACTTAAAACCAACCATCCCTGATTTGGAAGGATAATTCAGTTCCACAACTGCGTACATGCAAAAGTGCCAGGAAGGCAAGGGGATGAAACTCCACCATGCCAAGAAAACAAAACATCCACACAACCACTGCATAGCCGCAAAACTGTTCTGTAGCTCTTCAACTCCAACATCAATAAGCCAACCAGATCTAAGTTCACCTCATGAGGGACTGTGGCTGTTGAAAATGGCATGTTCACCCATCAAACATGTTTGCTGCAAAGTTCACAGCATTGCTAATTCCAGGGAACTATCATATTATTTTTAATATGGTCTCTCTCAGCCCCACCTACCTTACAGAGTGTCTGTTATGGGGAGGGGAGGGGAAGGGAAAGGAGATTGTAAGCCGCTCTGAGACTTCCTTGGATAGTGAAGGGCAGGACATAAATCCAATTTCTTCTTCTTCTTCTTCTTCTTCTTCTTCTTCTTCATGAGCCCCCTCCATGATGTTCTCCAAACACAATCAGAATTTCCACAAGAAAGTTCCCAAGCCCACTTGAACCAGTGTCCCCTCCCTAGAACATGGTGAGAACAAGCCATCCCTAATTGCTTCTTTTCAGCTCACGTAGCAGGACAGGTTTAACCCCAGACAGTCCTGTTTCTGTTCCTCCCTCACCACTGCCCTGTACCGATCTCCTCATCCATGGTTTCTTCTCTTGCTTTTCTTTCTTTAAAACAGCCACTCAACAGCCATTCACAAGTAGCTGAAGATCTTTTGGGGAGGGCAGCTATGTTGGTCTGCAGCAAGAGAGCAAGATTTGAGTCCAGTAACCCCTCAAAGACTGACAAGATTTCGGGGGGGGGGGGCGGGGGTGAAAGCTTTCAAGAGTCAAAGCTCCCTTTGTCAGAAACGTAGCTAATAAAAGGAGTTTTGACTCTTAAAAGCTTATATCAAAAATGGGTTGCCAACCTCCAGGTGGTGGGGGAAGATCCCCTGGGATTACAACTGAGGCAGTTTGGTGTAGTGGTTAGAAGTGCGGACCCTAATCTGGGACTCCAATCTAATCCTCCACTTGCAGCTGCTGGGTGACCATGGGTCAGTCACAAGTTCTCCAGAGCTGTTCTCTCAAGAGCAGTTGTCTCGGAGTTCTCTCAGCCTCACCTACCTCACAGGGTGTCTGTTGTGGGGAGGGGAAGGGAAAGGAGATTGTAAAACACTCTGGGGCTCCTTTGGTTAGTGAAGGGTGGGGTATAAATCCAATCTCCTCCTCCTCCTCCTCCTCCTCTTCTTCTTCGCAACAGAGATCAGTTCACCTGGAGAAAATGGCTACTTTGGAAGGTGGACTCTAAGGTAAACCCTTTCCAAATCCCACCCTCATCAGGCTCCACCCCCAAAATCTCCAGGGATTTCCCAGCCCGGAGAATCCCCAAAATCTTGCTGGTCTGTAAGGTGCTACCAGACTCGAATCTAGCTTTTTGGAACAGCTGAAGTCCCCTTTCTTAAGGATCCCCCATCTCAAGGGTTACTCCCAATCAATGACGTTAGCCCAAGAATTAATGTAAATCCTGCAGTGGGGGCACAACCAGTAATGTTTTGCATATGCAAATGAAACAGATAAGTAAAACGCTGGACTCAGGAGATAATATTACAGCAGATGCTGCAGAGCTTTGCTGTTTTCCCCAACCCATACACAGCTTCTGGGGGACATTCTTCTGGGGCCAGGAACATTCCTGAGCCCTTCCTTGGGGTATGGGGGCCATGGTCATTTTGGGGGGAGGGGAGGGATGCCAGCCTCCAGGTGGGACCTGGGGATCCCCTGGAATTACAGCTCATCTTTAGAGTACAGAGATCAGTTCCCCTGGAGAACCTGGATGCTCTGGAGGGTGGACTGCATGGCATTGTACCCCACTGAGGTCCCTGTTGTCCCCCAGGCTCCATCCCCAAATCTCCTGGAGTTTCCCGACCTGGATCTAGCAACAGTTCCCCCCCCCCATCCCCTGCTGGTGGCCAGGGGGGACAGGGCAACCCTAGCCCAAGAGGGCATGATGAATGGAAGTACTGGGAGAGGCCAGTAGAAGTACAAGAGCAGAGCTGAATCAAGGACTCCACACCCCCTTCCTCTGAATCCACACTCCACACAGTTTGGTGTAGTGGTTAAGTGCGCAGCCTCTAATGTGGAAGAACTGGGTTTGATTCCACACTCCTCCACGTGGAGCTGCTAGATGACCTTGGGCAAGCCCCCGTTCTGTCAGAGCTGTTCTCTCAAGGACAGATCTGAAAAGAGCTCTCTCTCAGCCCCACCTACCTCACAGGGTGTCTGTTGTGGGGGGAGGAAGGGAAAGAAGTTGGTAAGCCGCTCTGAGACTGTGAGTGAAGGATGGGGTATAAATCCAACCTCTTCTTCTTCTTCTTCTTCTTCTTCTTCCCCGTCAAAGACGGTGGGCACTCTGCTAGTATTAAAACAGGAGGGAGGCGGGAGCCCCAAGAAGTAACAGGCATCCTGCCCTGTTCTTTCCGGTGACTTCGCAAGAGCAATCAGGAGAAATTTTCTTTTGAGCGTGAGCATCGTCGGAGATTAAGGTAATGATATTTGTGCTGCAAATGTTTGCTTAGCAAAATGCAAACTTTCTGCCGGAGGTGCACAATCATATTACAGTGGGGGGTGGGGGGGGACAGGGGGAACGATGACAATATTTCTAGAATTGGGATGCAAACTGCATCAGCACAGAGCAGAGTTGAAATCTAATCAGCCAGCAACGGTGTATCGTTCTGTTCAAAATGTCATACAGCCACAGTCCTTGTAACAAGGCGGACAGTCCATGGATGCCCAGGGGCATAACTACACTACAGACTTGGCCCGGTTGTATATGCCAGTTGGTTTGCCATGACTGTTGGTCTGAGTGTGTGTGTGTTAAGGGGAGGGGGAGACCAACCTTGTTGAGCCTGTTCACGCCTTTGGAACTCTGACAGAGGGTGGTGGCTGGTGGGCACATAAGCTGGCTACCACAGGAGGTGGCTCCAACCACAAAATATCAGGGAGCAAGGTTATATATAACACTAATAGTACCACTTCAGCATTTCAGGCAGACCCTCTGTTTAATAGGATGCCTTTTAATCTGTTCAGCCAATCCTCACCTAGCCCTGCCTGCTTTTTAAAAGCACTGGACCAGTGCCGGAAGAGGTCTTAGCAGGCCCCATGGTGCCCATGTGGGGGGCCCCTGAGCTGGCTAGTTGAAGAGGAGGAGGAGGAGACTGGATTTATACCCTGCCCTTCACTCTGAGTCTCAGAGCAGCTTACAAACTCCTTTCCCTTCCCTACAACAGACACCATGTGAGGAAGGGGGAGCTGAGAGATCTCTCCCGAGAACTGCCCTTGAGAGAACAGCTCTGAAAGAACTTATGACTGACCCAAGGTTACACCAGTGGCTGCATGTGGAGGAGTGGGGACTCAAACCCAGTTCACCCACATTAGAATCCACACTCCTAGCCACTACTCCCAACTGGCTCTCTAGGATGAAAAGCTAAAGCTAAGGTCACCAAACATTGGCCCTTGATCCATTTCAATCTGGGTTCAAGCCTGGCCTGGGTCTGGTACCAAATGGCTTTTGCTGCACCGGTGGACAATCGTCATTTCAATTTGATCTGGGGACGATCTTCCCTGTTGGACCTCTCAGTGGCCTTTGGCACAGCTGACCACTCCATCCTTATCCACCAACTTGAATGTGGAATTGGTATTTAGGGCACAGCCCTTGGGTGGTTTCACTCTGTCTGACCGGATTCAAAAAGTTTCCACCAAAGGTGCAGAATCGACTGGGTGGAATTTATCTTGTGGGGTGCTGCAGGGTTCTGTTCTCTCACCCATGCTTTTTAATATATACATATGTGTGTGTGAGGACACTGAGTCAGATCGTCTGGAGCTTGGGGTTGGGTGTCATCAGTATGCAGATGACAAAGAGCTCTATATTTCAGTTTCCAAGCCTCCCATCAGTGTTCCCTCTAAGCTGAGTTAGTGTGAACTGAGCTGACCTCCGGCTCACACATTTTTGTCTTGGCTCAGGAAGGATGGCTCCAGAGCAAACTAATTTGTGCAGTAGCCCAATCGATCGCTCACAACTTTAATGCCAGGAGAATTTTTCCTCACAAGGCTCCACTGCTTAGATGAAGCATTGCTCCCAATGCGTCCATCTTGGTTCTGAACCCTGTGCTTTGAGGCTACAGTCAGGGGACTAAGGAAGAACAAACTGAAGCTGCATCCAGGCGAGACTGAGGTCATTCTGACTGGGAAAGCTGACATTCAGTCTAGAGAGACTGAATCCGCTTGTCCTACATGGCATGGCATTGGCTTGGGGGTGCTTGCTGTTTGAAAAGCAGGTTGGCATGGTGCCAGGAGCCCCTTCTGTCAGCCGCATCTGATTCACCAACTCTTCAATTACCTAGACTCGGCGGATCTGGCCATGCTGATCCATGCCTCTGTAACCTCATGGCTGGATGTGGGGCTGCTCTCAAAGGCAACCTCGAAACTACAACTGGTCCAGAATGTGGCAGCCCGACTATTGTCAGGGGCTGGCCGCTGGGAACATACGCTGCCCATTTTGAGACAGCTGCATTGGCTGTCAGTCTGTTCCCAAGTCCAATTCAAGGTACTGGTTGTGCATTTATTTAATTAGGACATTATTATGCCACCTTTCCATCCAATCGGGATCCACAAGGCAGTGAACATAAAGAGAAGAAGAGATTAGATTTATACCCTGCCCTTTACTTGGAGTCTCAGAGCGGCTTACAAACTCCTTTCCCTTCCCCTCCCCACAACAGACACCCTGTGAGGAAGGTGGGGCTGAGAGACCTCTTTCAAGAACTGCTCTTTCAAGAACCGCTCTGAAAGAATTGTGGCTTGCCCAAGGTCATCCAGCAGCTGCAAGTGGAGGAGTGGGGAATCAAACCAGGTTCTCTCAGATTAGAGTCCGCAGACTTAACCATGACTCCAAACCTCTATACCCCACACTTCATTCAGAGTCTCAGAGCAGCTTACAATCTCCTTCCCCTCCTCTCCCCACAACAGACACCCTGTGAGGTAGGTGGGGCTGAGAGAGCTCTGAGAGAACTGCCCTTGAGAGAACAGCTCTAAGAGAACTTGTGTCTGACCCAAGGTCACACCAACAGCTGCATGTGGAGGAGTGGGGAATCAAACCCAGTTCTCCGCTGCTCTTAACCACTACACTAAACTGGCTGTCTTAACCACTACACCAAAATATTAAAACATTGAAACAATTAAAATACAGTAAAAAAAAAAGTAAATTCCAGTCAAAAATCCAAAAACAGTACTAGAAGGAGGGCCAGTAACCATTATTGGGGTATGCCAGATGAAACAAAATAAGTCTTCACCTGCTGGGCAAAAAATAGATCAAGATGGGCAGCTGTGTTAGTCTGTCTGTAGTGGTAGAAAAGAGCAAGGGTCCAGTAGCACCTGAAAGACTAACAACATTTCTGGCAGGGTATGGGCTTTCGTGAGTTACTATCTGAAGAAGTAAGACATGACTCACGCAAGCTCCTACCCTGCCACAAATGTTGTTAGTCTTTCAGGTGCTACTGGACCCTTGCTCTTTTCTACTGCTGGCAAAAGATACTAATAGAGGGAGACAGATGAATTGCCTGGGGGAGGAAGTTTCAAAGTTTTGGTGCTATGTCTGAGAAGGCCCTGTCTCACTTTTCTACCCATCTAGCCTCAGATTACAGAGATAAGCAAAGCACAGACTCTGAGGGTGAGCAGGTAGGTTCAAACAGGAGAAGGCAATCCTTAAGGTATGGTAGTCCTGGATCATATGGCTTTAAAGGTCCATACCAGATTATGACCATTAAAGCCTTTCTGGGACTCACTTATTTGAAGGACCATCTTCCGGCATATGTCCCTGTGTTCCAGCTATGGTTCTCAGGCAGCCAACCTTTGGCTATCCAGTCCCCCAGGGTGGCCCATCTGGCATCAACCAAAGATAGGGTTGCCAGCTCCGAGTTGGGAAAGAGCTGGAGATTTGGGGGTGGAGCCTAAGAAAGGTGGGGTCTGGGAAGGGAGAGGCTTCCATGGGGCATAATGCCATAGGGTCTACCTTCCACAGTGGGCATTTTCTGCAGGTGAACTGATCTCTGTCATCTGGAGATCAGTTGTAATAGAGGGAGATCTCCTGCCACCACCTGAAGGCTGGCAACTCTAACCAGAGACCAAGCCTTTCCCATCATTGCTCCAACTCTATCAAATGGGCTCCCAGAAGAGGTGAGAAGGGACTTCTTCTTGGAGATATTCTGGAGATGCTGGTCCTTTCCGCATTTGCTTGCCACTCTGGATTTTCTCAGTGTTCGAGTCGAGGCAATTTAAGTCCACAGTAAAACAGCATCCAAATAACCCGGGGCAACAGCAGGCTGAAACCGGGCTGACCACTGAAGGGAGGTAATGTAATGCAGAATGGGGGGGGGGGGGGACCCGGAATATAAAAGTTGAACTCCATTTTAGTGCAGAATGCAGGGGAAAACCTGGATTAAAAAGAAGCTTGGGTTTGATTTTAGTGCAGAATTCACTATGGTGAACATGGAGAGTACATAATGGGCCACTGCAAGGCCTGCCTATCTGCCAGAGATTTTGAGGGAATTTGAATGAGCAGAGATCTTTTAAGGGGGCAAGGGGAAGAAAATTGGGGTTTATAATTTTAAAAAAGAAAATGCTTTTAACAATTATTGTAAGCCACCTTGAACCACAAGGAAAGGTGGGATATAAATGTTTCATTAAACAAATAAATATTTTAAGAACTTTGCACACATACCCCTTCAAGGCAAAACTCAATCTTCAAAGAATAAAAAAAAAATCTGTAAATGAAGCTGTTTTAAAACCAGGCTCTTTTAACAAGTCCATACTTTGTAGAGCACTTGGCCACATAGCATACCGAATTCGCTTCAAGGTGCTGGTGCTTACCTTTAAAGCCCTATATGGCCAGGGTCCAACATACCTGAGGGACCGCCTTTCCCCACACATACCCCAGCGAGCACTTCAGCTGGGGTCGCAACATCGACTTCAGGTCCCGGGCCCCAGGGAGGCCAGGCTTGCCGGAACCAGGGCCAGGGCCTTTTCGGTGGCGGCTCCTTCCTGGTGGAATGAGCTCCCGGAGGAGATCAGGGCCCTGCAGGACCTTATGCAGTTACGCAGGGCCTGTAAGATGGAGCTCTTCCACCAGGCCTTTGGTTAGGAGTCGCCACCGCCTGCCATCATTTACCATCAACCATCGCCAGTAACACCAGCGATGAGGGCCGGTCCTGAAGGAAGCCCGGGCCGGGCGGAAGGCTGGAATATGACCATGATGCTAGCACTAAGGGAGTCAGTCGGATGCCATCGGAAAGTTTGACATCAACATTATAGCGAGCACTTTATTTGCAATTGTCGCAAACTGTACTGTTATTGCACTGACCATATTTTAAATTATTTAAATTGTTTTAATTGTTTTATTGTGACCTGGCACTGAGTGCCTCATTGTAAGCTGCCCTGAGCCTGTTCGTGGGGAGGGCAAGGTAAAAATTTGAAATAAATAAATAAATAAATTGTGGTTTACAGTTGGATCATACATTCAGGAAGACTATGGGTTGTTTGGGTCTTGTTCCTCACTTCAGATCCTCTTTTTCTGTGTGAAATTTATCTGAGCACAGGAGCCGCCAACACAGAAGAGACAGAACACCTATTCTGTGGGTAGTTTTATTTCCCTAAACTCTGTTGGGTCAAGTGAGGGACAATGGAAGGAGAGTCATGTGGCTGCGTTCTGGTGCCTCTCATGTACATTCCTGCTCAAGTGGCTGAAAAGAAATCACTGATTTCACTTCTTGTGGGCCCAAAGTTCCCAAGCAACAGGGCGAGGACATACCCTCCCATTTAGAATTCTCAATAAAAAGCATGTTTTTGTTGAGCGTCAACAATGTGGCTTGTAGTTGGCAATGCATTTACGAGCCGAACAGTGGAGTTCTGGCCCATCACTAGACATAACTGTAATGAAGGCTTTGTTTTAAGGTTGCTAGGCAGTTTCTGGGGATTCCTAGAGCTACCCCAAAAGGTAGCTCTAGGAATCTCTGGAAACTCTATAGTAATACCACAGAGTGTCTGGTGATTTCCAGAGCTACCCTTTGACATTTCTGGCAAGAATTTCAGGAAGAACCTGAGCCTGCAGTTGCTGGTTGTTGTTGTTTAATTCTCAAGTTGTAACTAACTATATCAAGATTTTGGGGGCAAAACCATCTTGAAATTATTACTTAAATCTGCAGCTGCTTTCTAAACCAATAAGGTTTGGTGCTTTTGCCACTCCCTTAGTCATGACATCACTGCCTCATCTATCTGGGATCCTGGTTCCCAATTGACCTCTTCCTTGTTTCTGTCTACAATGGCTTCCCTACAAAGGAGGAAAGTTTAATGATAGTGCCAGGTATTCCTGATAAGATTATCTGTCCTCTCACAGAACTACACAGGACTCCTGGATGAGACAGTCTTGCCTGTTACAGCCATAGATACATCGTGGTAGTTTTGTAAGTGAGTTGAACATAGGTTTCTGTGATTTCAAAAACTTGCAAAACTTGTCTGGCCTTAAGCAGCAGTTGGGGGTGAAAGAAAGAAAAGGTCTGTACCTCATAGGAAACAATTCCTCTCTGCTACCACTTTGAAGAGTCTCACAAACTATTGTCTGTCTCCAGACACAGTTGGGGGTGGAGATAACATGCCCCCCCACCTCCACCCAAGTTTCTCTGATCTGAATACATTAAAATTTCATTCTGTCTCCACACTAGATTGCAGTCCTGGATAATATGTCTGTTTCTGTAGTTTATACAAGAAAGATTACGCTGAAATGCCAGAGCCAGTAAATACTTCAAAAGCCGCTGCTGAAGTGAAGCCTGTTTCTCACAGGTCATGCATTTCAGAGCCAAGGAAAACACATTTCTTCAGTTCTCTCTTCCTCAGCCCCCTTTTCCGTTCCTCCTTTGTTTTCTCTCTTTAAGGGTGTTTTCTATATATCAAACAGACATGACAAGCTGTTATGTTTCATGGTTTTATTAGAGTTGCAGATGTAAATCAACAGGGAACTGTGCCCAATTCCTGATGGGGGGAAAAAACAACCAAAAAAAACAGTACATTCTAGAGACGGCATGATACTGCTTAAACCCATTAAATTCCCAGCTGGCTCCGGGGACTGCTGGGTGATTACTCCAGATTCATGACAGCAAAACAAAAGCCAAAAATACACTTCAAATTAGTTTGCACCTTCCTAAAACTTTCCAGTGCAAAACATGGTAAAGTTGGTGCCTAATTGCCAATCCCTTAGGGATACTTTTTTCCAGATCTGGAGAGTGAGGGATGATCTTGTATTTTAACCTAAAGACTGGGAGGGGGAAGTGGCCCCGGAAAAGCCCCCCCCCCGGAGGAAGGTAAAGGCAGTCTACGTTCCCAGTGGGCCCTGTGCAGCCTCCCCTTTCGCCTTATGTGGGCTGTGCGAGGCCGAGAGACAGAGAAGGGGAGACACAACTGGCCTGCCCCACCAGGCCACACAGGGCCTCCCTGTTGCTGCGAGAGGACCTTCTGCCACTGGACTGGCCCAGCCCAGGCCGGAGAGGAGACAATTGTTATCAATGTTCCCTCTAAGCTGTGGAGTCTTGTGAGCAAAACTCTACTCTGTGAGCTACTGGCATTAAAGTTCTGAGTGAGCCATTGGGCTAGTGCATAAATTAGTTTGCTCTAGAGCCATCGTTCCTGAGCTAAGACAAAAATGTGTGAGCCGGAGTCTAAAAAACTGTGAGCTAGCTCACACTAACTCAGCTTATAAGGAACACTCAGGGGTCCGTTGGGGCCGGAGCGAGGCGGAGCAAAGCTCCGCCAGCTCAGGACTGGCCACTAGGGCAGCCACGGGCCGAATCAGATTCTCTAATCTGATTCAGCCCGCTGCCGAATTGCCACTGAAATTCGGCGGCAATTTTAAAAGCAACTGGAGGAGAGGGGGTTTGAGGGAGAGGCTCCAAACTTGCAGGGTAGCTGCTGGGGCCTCTTCTCGAAATACCCACCAAGTTTCAAGAAGATTGGACCAGGGGGTCCAATTCCCCAAACAGGTTGCCCCCATTCCCTCCATTGTTCTCTATGGGAGGAAAAAAGTTAACATTTTTTCCCACCATAGAGAACAATGGCGGGGATGAGACAACCTGTTTGGGGGCCCATAGAATTGGACCCCCTGGTCCAATCTTCTTGAAATTTCGAGGAGAGGCCCCAGCAGCTACCCTGCAAGTTTGGAGCCTTTCCCTCAAACCCCCTTTCCTCCAGCCCCTCATATACCCTATGAGTTTTTGCCATTGATTTCAATGGCCCATAGGGTATAATGGGGCTGAAACTGACATTCCCTTTCTGACACACTTCTGGTGATGTCAGGGGATGTGGCATATGCTAATGAGGTATGCTAATGAGTTATGCTAATGAGCTCCTGCACCTCTTTTTCTACGAAAGGACCCCTGGGAACACTGGTTAGGGTGTTCATGTGTTTGCTGGCACTATTGTGACCAGCGGGAGAAAGGCAAAAAGAATAAAATCTCATTGGTGACAGTGTGATATCACTTACAGGAAAACCTGGGAATGATATCACAACTCTCTAGGAATCGCTGGAAACAGTTTTACCACAGAATTTCCGGCAATTCCTAGAGGGGGTGTGATGTCACTTCCAGGTTTTCCTGGAGGTAATGTCACACTGTCTTTGACATCTGCTTCTCCACGTCTCCAACCCACCTGGCCTTGTGCTAGGCCAGGCCTTGCAACCCTGGGAAAAGTTCCAGTGGTCATAATGGCATGTCCACCCCTGCTTCTGACTTTTTTTAAAAAAAAAAACCCCACTTTACTAAATGTAATATTGTTGTGTTTGTTTAGAATATGAAGCAGTAATAGTTTGAAAAGGGCTCTGGTATCCTAAAGCTCTGATTCCTATTGGCTGATTAATAAAGACTCCCATTGGTCCTGAAGCCAATCTAGATACCCAGTCACTGAGCCCTGCTTGGGTCCAATAGTATAGTTCATCCATGGGAGAAGCCGAGGGGCCCGCGGTCCCGCATTCACGTGGACTTTGCTGGGCCCTTCCAGGGCCGGACACTCTTGATTATCGTGGATGCGTATTCCAAGTGATTGGAAGTCATCCCTGTCACCTCCATGACATCAGCCGTCGTTGCCCGCTGCCTAGACCATCTCTTCGCCACCTTCAGCCTGCCGGACCTCCTCATGTCCGACAATGGAACTCAATTCACCTCTGCAGAGTTCCAGACCTTCCTGGATGAGTGGGGTATCCGGCACATCACCTCGGCTCCTTTCCACCCCGAGACGAACGGTCAGGCCGAGCGAATGGTGCGAACAGTCAAGGACTTGCTCCGCAGGATGGGTGATGGGAATTTCCCAGCCAAGCTCGCCGGGTTCTTGTTGCAGCAGCACTCCTCGCCACACGCTGCCACTGGGAAGTCACTGGCAGAGCTGCTTATGGGCCGCCAGCTGTCCACCCGCCTGAGCCGCCTTCACCCCGACCTGACGCCAGACATCCACCGTGACCCTATCGTCACAGGGTCCACTCGGTCCTTTGCGCCAGGAGACGCAGTGTACGCCTGGAACTATGGGGCAGGTCCGCACTGGGTTCCAGCAGTCGTTGTGTGCTCAACAGGCCCTATATCGTACGAGGTGAGGGACGACATGGGACAGGTCTGTCGCAGACATCTGGCCCAGCTGAGACGCCGGTGGCCAGCACCGGAGGATCGGTTGCAACGCTCTCCAGTTCCTGAGCCAGAACAACGCTTGCAACGCTCCCCAGTTCCTGAGCCGGAGCAACGCTTGCCACGCTCCCCAGTTCCTGCATCGGGACATTTGCAATGCTCCCTGGTTCCTGAGGCTGGCCTGGGAGATCTCCTGGCACAGCAAGATGCCGGCACCCGGGGGAGTCGCCTGACAGAGGGCAGCCCTCCACCAACTCCAGCCCGGGACATCCCAAGGGAACAGTCTGCCAAGCCACTGCCAGCTCGGAACGAGGTAGGCCCCCTGCCAGAGCTGGGTCGTGCCACGGAACTCTCGGAGCTCCCAGACTTTATGGACCACTCCCCCTTGAGTCCGCCCCCACAGCTCATGCCGGCCCGTATGGAGTCCCCAGATTTAAGAGGACGTTCTCCATCGGGTTCACCCTTGCCGTGCTGGTCCCGACAGACCAGGTGACCGCCCCCGCACCTAAGGGACTTTGTTGTTTGAACTTAGGGGGAGGAGTGTTGTGTTTGTTTAGAATATGAAGCAGTAATAGCTTGAAAAGGGCTCTGGTATCCTAAAGCTCCAATTCCTATTGGCTGATTAATAAAGACTCCCATTGGTCCTGAAGCCAATCTAGATACCAATCACTGAGCCCTGCTTGGGTCCAACAGTATCGCTTGTATATAGTTACCTTGTTGAAAGTTGTGTGTTGGAACAGTATAAATTAAGGTGCCGCTCTCATATAGCTGTCTTTTGAGCTGAACAATGTCACTAAATAAAAGCCTGTTTGTTTGAATTCATCGCCTCCCGCTCAATACTTTAAAAATATTCAGCCCTAATAAAATACGAATCCCCTTCTCTGGATTTTTTGATTTGCACAGGAGTCAGGATCAGAATTAGATATAAGATGGTAAAACCCATCCAGGCCTTCGATGGTAACTATTTCTAGATAACCTTGTCTCTATTTTCCATGCAAGAACCAAATAATTAAATGGGAAACTAAGTTTACTGCTGCCAAGTTGGTTGGGTGGCATAATGAGAAAAACAGCCAGGATCTCCAGGAGAGAGAGAAAAAATTCCACCTGGACTTCAGCTTTGAAGCTTTCTTGGAAACTGTGAGTCATGGAGAGAGAGAGAGAGAGAGAGAGAGAGGAAAAGACAGAAGGAGAAGTGGGGACAGAATGAACACTGTCGTTCTTTTCACTAGGAAGCAGCGTGGTAGAGGAATTGCTATATTTATTTCTGTGTTTTCTAGCACTGAATGTGTTTCCACGCATTATGATGGAAGTCTGACTTGGTACACTCCCCAAATAGCAAAGCCTATCGCCGCCAACACAGTACCAAGCTGCTTCCAATACAGTAATATGTGACTCAAATAAGTTGAAAGTAGCAGGATGGAATGCATAAATAAATAGAGAGAGAGAGAGAGAGAGAGAGAGAGAGAGAGTGCTATTATTCTGGGTAATTGAGAGAATAGATTTATATATAAAAAAGAGGAACTTGCAAGGTAATAGAAATGCACACAGGCAAATCTGGTAATGATAGAACTTTTCCCTTTGAAGTTTTGGAAGGGGGGGGAAATAGCACAGCATCCCACTGTTAAGAAAACAGAGGAAGAAAAAAAATATTAAATGATTCCATTCTGTTTTTAATGTTGTTTCCAGGTGTCAGCTTTTCCCAGGTATTGTAGAGCTGTTGTGGATGATTAGCACACTAAATCAGCATGTGAAATGCTGTTTTTAGACATAGGGAGGAGGTGGTTTCTGTTCTGACTGCAGCTGGTCTAGATGAGCTAGAACAGGGGTGGGCAAACTGTGGCTCGGGAGCCGCATGCGGCTCTTTTACATATATTATGTGGCTCCCGGCAGGGCGGCTGGAGAAGCTAAATATCATTAGCAAACAAATATCACTGGACAAATTAATATAATTATCAATATCTGCTATTACCCCTTTTGTTATTATTTTTGGCAGTCTCATTTAATGTTAATAAAAAGCAAATCTGCTTATTTTCCAATAAAAGCAGGTAATATTTGTTCATGTCTTGTGGCTCTCAAACATCTGATGTTTATTCTATGCAGCTCTTACGTTAAGCAAGTTTGGCCACCCCTGTTCTAGGTGGCTCTTACGCTGAGCAAGTTTGCCCACCCCTGAGCTAGAAGAATCGGTATACAGAAGGGGGCGCTATATCTAAACCACAAGAATGGTTGAAAAACCTTTGTACCAGGAAGTGCCTCTTGGACGTGCAACTTCCTGTTTAATTGCGGTCTGCCTGTGTTGCTCCTAGCAACGATATCAGGAAGTGCCCTCAGGTGCTGTTTATACAGTGATTGTCTGCTGTGGCCATTTCCGTAAAAGACAAAGTCATTTTTTAATCTTGTTATTAAATTACATCTCTGGAAGTAAAATTGGATACTATTATAATAAAGTGAATTTTGAAAGTTCTTACAGTAACAAGAAACTGTATACAAAATGCAATAAGCCAGCGGCTACCGACCGCTAATTACTCCCCCCCCCCCTCCAATCCTTTGTTTAAAAAAGGAAAAGATTTGATCTCTCTGGATTTTAATGAAAAATTTCAAAACGTGTCATAAATTATCCGATTCTATAGAATCAGACACTTAGGATTCACAATCTCCCGAAGGGGCCTGCAAATCTCCTACAATTACAACTGATCTTTGGACTACAGAGTTCACTTCCCCTGAAGAAAATGGCTTCTTTGGAAGGTGGACTCTGTAGCATTATATCCCTGATGAGGTCCCTCCTGTTGTACACACAGTTTATGAAACACTCTGCCACTGACTTGACCTGACTAACCTTGGTTAGCACATTTAGCTTCTCTCTGGCATAGATAGTCATACATATGCTAAGTGCCATTGATGATCATCACAGAAACAGAAATCAATCATGAATACATATTCAGGATATTCACTTTGGTTCATTGCTTAAATGCATTCTGGGAAATAGCTAAATGCTGACAGGCTACTATTCGGCTAAGGCTTATGGCCTTGGCGGGCCAGCTACACTGTGCATGTCTCTGGCTAAAGAAAGAACAATGGTGCCCTGTAAACCATATCAGCTATATAGATACTTTTAGAATTTCACAGTCTAAGAGAAAGAAGTGTTTATTGTTTAACTAAAGGAAAAAACTTTACTTGGGGAAGTCTGGCCCAAAAGGTTTTCCACCAATCCGAGATCTGTTAGGTCAGAGTGCTGATGTTTGATGGAACCAATAATCTTGATTTATTTGCAAATATCATACTGAATATAAAATCCTATGTCTCCCATTGTAACCTTAGGGAGAGTTTATGGGTATTCGAGGGTCCAAACCTTGTTGTACCTGTGCACCCCTCCTTTATTAATAAAGCTCTAGGTTTCTTCTGCTCCACAGGAACTGTGACGTGTGTTCTCTAAAATTGGGCTGGGGAAAACCCAACCAGAGACAGCATTTCTGTCTATCACTTGCCCTCCTGAGGGTCTACAACCAAATCTCCAGGAATTGCTCAACCTGGAGTGGCCAAGCCTAATGCCACCATGTTCTAACTACTATAAGGGTCCTTTGGAGTGGTGGCTGTTTACGGTTGCCCACCCTTCAGGCAATGGTCAGAGATCTCCTGCTATTACAACTGATCTCCAGGTGACAGAGATCAATTCATCTGGAGAAAATGGCCACTGTGGAAGGTGTACTCTGTGGCATTCTACCCCACTGAAGTCCCTCCCCTCCCCAAACCCCGCCTTCCTCAGGCTCCACCCCCAAAATCTCCAGATAGTTCTTAACTCGGAGCTGGCAACTCTATGGCTGTTGGTCTGTGGAATTTTCTCTTAAAGAAGATATGCCAGTTTTGCTTTGCGGGACCGGCCAGAAAAGCCATGAAATAATTTTGTATTATCTTTGGCCTACAGGCTGTTTCCAAAGACCACTTCTTGTTCTGTGTCTGTTTCACTGATTTTAATGCTGAATGTATTTTTAATATTTTCAGTTTGATCATGTTTGATTAATGTTGTGATTCATTTGGGAATGGGGAATTGTCAAAAGACGGGCTCAACATTTAAAGTAACTCATCGTGAAATCATGATGAGTAACACCATGAAATCCCTTCCTTGTTTCCTTCCTTCACAATTATTTGAAGGGGGGGGGTTAGGGGAAGGGAGGAAACAACTGCCATCTCCTGCTTTGGTGTCTGCTGTCGTTCCCCCATTCTTTTTTATTCCATTTTTTTTTAAAGAAAAGTTGAAAATAAAACTGAACATAACAGCTCTGTTTGTGATGTAAAGCACTCCCACAAGAGAGCTGTTACTTTCTTCTGATGTCTTCCTTGTCTGGAAAAAAAAAGAGGAAAAGAACATATTTTGTTATTTTCAGCAGTCTATTACCTCAAGCATGACAAAATACGGGATATTGTCAAGACTGTATTTTTGTGAAGAAATCATGCTGGTGTGTCAGTACGTGTCTTATAGAAATCATCTTGACAAAAGTATCTCTGTGTTTTGAAGATGCCTGTGGGAATCATGCTTCTCCTGTACTATGGCAGAAGCTGTCTGAGGGACCGCCTCCTCCCACATTGTCCAGTCTGCTGGTTAAGATCTCGCTCACAAGACCCGCTCTCTTTGCCCTCACCTTCAGAGATGAGGTGAGTGTATGGCTGCCAACTGCCAGTTGGTGCTGGCGATCTCCTGAGATTACAATGGATCTCCAGGTGACAGCAATCAGTTCACCTACAGAAAATCAGCTGGCTCTCCCAAGTATTAAGGAGGCAAGGCTAGTGACAACTAGGGCCAGGGCTTTTTTGGTGGCGGCTCCACTCTGGTGGAATAAGCTCTCAGAAGAGATCAGGGCCCTGAGGGACCTTTTACAGTTCCGCAGGGCCTGTAAAATGGAGCTCTTCCGCCAGGCTTTTGGAGCCGCCACCACCACCACCACCACCACCACTACTATTAACAGCTATCTATGGTGGGAGAGCCATGATCCACTGGACCCTGTAATTATTGCCTGAGCTAATTGCCCAAGACAACTGGAGAAGACCAAAGACCTGACCGTAAAATGAGGAAATTACATTTACTAGCACTTTATTATGTTTCTGGTTTTAATATGGTTATTCATATTGATTGACGTGATGATTTTATGCTGTATTGTTGAACTTTTATTGTCTTTGTGTAAGCCACCCTGAGCCAGCCTTCCCTCCCCTCCCCTCTGCTCCCCGAACCTTGCCCTCCTCAGGTCCCTCCCCCAAAATCTCCACGTATTTCCCAACCTGGAGCTGGCAACCTTAGGCAGATGCCAGGTGGCAACACGACCCAGGGCTTTTTCAGTAGTGGCACCACACTTATGGAATGCCCTTCCCCTTGAGGCCAACCTGGAACCTATGTTACTCTTTTAGGTGCCAGGCCAAAACGTTTCTGCTCACCCAGGCTTTTAATTAAGGCAGTGATCAGTTAACACCCTTTTATAATGTGCCTTTAGTCTGAAACCTGTTATTTTAAGCTACTTAATTATCTGTTTCCGTACTCCGGCTGAAAACTGTTATTTTTAAGCTGCTCAGTTTTCTGTTTTATGGCTGAGTTTTTAGATTCTGGGTTTTAATTCATAACTTTTAATGTTTTTATTACATTTTATTTTGGAAGCTGCTTCAGGGAGTTTCCCTGGAGATCTGGCATAAAAAATATTCTAAATAAATATATACAGATTCTCGGGGGTGGGTTCACACACGCATATTTATTGCTTGATGACTGCAACACGAAGCGATGGCTTGCATGTGTGAAGCTCCCTTGAATGAAGGGAAGTGTGACAGATACATTGTTTTAATTAAATATGGGAAAAAGCTGTCATTACTCTAGTGCCACAGGCAGAGCTTTGGCAGAGCTTCAAACACAGTACGTTTTCAGTGGGGTCGTGTGTCACACTTTCAGCCAATTGTCAGGGGGGAACTAACCAAGGCCCTTTCTGCGCTCTCCTTTTAATCCACGTTCACTGCGGTGTCCTCCAAGCAATTCTGCCCTAAAATCGAATTCAACTTCCTTTTTAATCCAGTCTACACGAAAATTGATTCTGGCATTCTTTGTATTCTGGGTTTTTCCCCCCATTCTGCATTACATTTCCTCCCTTCAGTGGTCAGCCCAGTTTCATCCTGCTGTTGCCCCCAGGTTATTTGGATGCTGTTTTGCCCTGGACTTAAATTGCCTCAACTCGAACACTGAGGGCGTTTTCTCACTAGCTTTCCCCGCGGTTTACACCGAAGCTAGCACCGGAGCTTCTGGTCAGTTTCCCACCATTTGCTCCGTGCTCACAATTTCCTCCAGAGTATCACTGCACTGCTCCGGAGCTTCCCTGGAGCAAGAAAATCCTGCTAGGAACAGGATTTTCCAACACTCTGTCACACAGTGGCCAAAAATACCAGGTGCCATCAGGAGGTCTAGCAGTGGGGCCAGGACACTAGGAGCCTCCCGCTGTTGCCCCCCCCCCAAGCACCAAGAATAAAGAGCATCCCTTGCCCCAGACTGAGAGTTTCTATCTATACCTTGCGGCTAATAGCCACTGATGGACCTCTGCTCCGTATGTTTATCCAATTCCCTCTTAAAGCCATCTATGCTTGTAGCCGCCACCACCTCCTATGGCAGTGAATTCCACGTGTTAATCACTCTTTGGGTGAAGAAGTACTTCCTTTTATCCATTCTAACCCAACTGCTCAGCAATTTCATGCAGTGCCCATAAGTCCTTGTATTGTGAGAAAGGGAGAAAAATACTTCTTTCTCTGCTCTATCCCATGCATAATTTTGTAAACCTCGATCATGTCACCGCTCAGCCATCATTTCTCCAAGCTAAAGAGCCCCAAGCACTTTAACTTTTCTTCAGAGGGAAAGTGTTCCAACCCTTTTATCATTCTAGTTGCCCTTTTCTGCACTTTTTCCAGTGCTATAATATCCTTTCTGAGGTGTGGCGACCAGAACTGTACACAGTACTCCAAATGAGGTCACACCATCGATTTATACAGGGCCAGTATGATACTGGCTGATCTGTTTTCAATTCCCATCCTAACAATCCCCAGCATAGCGTTGGCCTTTTTTATTGCAGTTGCACACTGTCTCAGCGTTGGTATTCCTTGGTGGTCTTCCATCCACATAACTAACCACGGCCAACCCTGCTTAGCTTCCAAGATCTACCTTGGGCTATCCAGGTTGGAGCATGTATATATGCAACGCATTGTTGCTTATCCAAACATCCTGCCCATTCCAGCATCTTGGAGACGCTTCTCCTGCCATGGTAAAATGATCTGAATATTTTATTATGAACTAATGTGACCCCAAAGAATCGATTCACCGCTTGGGGGTATTATTGACTTCCTATCATATTCCACATCAAGTCTGGACTTCAGCCCTCTCAATTTCTCTGCTCTGATTCCTTCCTCCTTTGTCTCTCTTCTCACTGGCTGATTCTGCATCGGATTTTCCCTCCGTTGTTTTACAAACCCCATGTTGGAACAGAAATTCCCCTCTGCATTGCATGTTGCGTTCACTTCCTTTGATCATCGGATTTTGTGATTGCCGCCACACTCCAATGCCGCTTTCGCTTCCTTTGATCAGATTTTATGGTACCTTCTGCATAAATGTATGGTCAGGGGTGACTTTGCAGTCAGTACGGCATTGACCCGAGGTATTTGAGTGTGGTTTTGAGCTGCACTTTTCCCTCCCAGTTGAGAAAATGTGGAGTGTATGCTAGATGCAGAATCGCCCATTGAATTTCAATAAATGTTTCAGTTGTTTTGTTTTTTATCCAGGTTAGGAAAGAGGCAACTGAGAGTGCAATCCTAAACAGAGATGTCCCCCCCCCCCATATTGAAATCAGTGAGATCAGAAGAATGAGACGCTTGAGGATTGCATTATCAGTCATTCACCCTCCTAGCTCCTTTGATGAGATTCTTCAGCCTGGCTGTGGCTTGACGAATCTTTAGAGACTGGCAGTATTTGCATTTGTGAATCAGTCTTTCTGTTGAACAGTAAGGGAAAGAAGGCATCACCCGTCCAGCAGAGTCACCTTTCCCAGTGGAAATGCCAGCTCAAAAGCTTTCTGTTCTGAGAAAAGTCTGGACCAACTTGGGGTCCAAAATATACTTTGCTGAAAGGATGAAGAATGTTTACCAACCTAACTGGGGTCCCATGAAATATTGCTGGGCGATTCTGCATTGGCTTTTCCCTCCATTGTTTTATGAAACCCACGTTGGAACAGAAATTCCCCTTTGCATTGCATGCCGCTTTCACTTTCTTTGATCATCAGATTTTATGGTACCTTCTGCATAGATTTATGGCCGTTCAGGGGTGACTTTGCAGTCAGTATGGGCTTTGCCCCAGGGGTATTTGAATATGGTTTTGAGCTGCACCTTTTCCTCAATGTTGAGAAAATGTGGAGCGATTGCCAGATGCAGAATTGCGCTCTCTCTCTCTCTCTCTCTCTCTCATTGGGCAATTCTGCATTGGCTTTTCCCTCTGTTCTTTTACGAAACCCATGCTGGAACAGAAATTCCCCCCTGTATTGCATGCTGCTTTCATTTTCTTTGATCATTGGATTTTATGGTACCCTCTACACTGCATGCCACTTTCGCTTTCTTTGAACATTGGGTTTTATGGTGCCTTCTGCATAGATTTATGGCTATCCAGGGGTGACTTTGCTGTCAGTACCGGCGTTGGCCTGTGGTATTTGAATATGGTTTTGAGCTGCACCTTTTCCTCAGTGTTGAGAAAATGTGGAAGGAATGCTTAGATGCAGAGTCTTGCGTTCTTTAGCAAAACAGCAGAATACAGCAGTAAACAATTCCAGAGCACGCACATTTCTTTCTTGGGCAGTGTTTAGACCTGATTCTACAATACTTTGCTCACCTTCTTCTGGCAGTAAAGGGATGGTGGGAGAAGGGTTCTTTCTAAAACAACAGGTCTTTAAGACCCTTTTCATTTTGCTTATTTCCTCTTTAATGAATCTCGCTTTCTCCCCAAAAAAACAGATGAGCTCGAAAACTATATTTTCTGTCGGGGAAAATCCAAAAGACCAGAGTCGAAAAGCACTCCGAAATGCGAAGGAACCTTCGGCGCATTGAATCACGCGGGAGCCCCAGCTTGCTCGGCGGCGGAGCGGCTGGATGTGGAACTCGCAAGACAATAAAATCGGCTGCGTCTGTCTAGACCTCCCCTGCTGTTCGGGGGAAGGAGGGAGCTTGCCGGCAAGATGCCCACGTGGGCTGAAAGCCTAATCGCTTCGCTGCCGGCAGACGGGCCGAATTCACCCCGCCGCCGCCGCCGCTCCCCCCCCCCCCCCCAAAGGTTTTCCACATTTGAACCGGCTCCCTTCGGAGATTGAGGGGAGTCGTGAGAATTCTAGCTGCGCGCGCTTCCCTCCGGCACAACTTCTAATAAACGAATTGGGATATTGGGGGGGGGGGGGGGGGAGCGCATTGATTGCTAACCAGCAAAATAGTCCTTGTTGTGATGACTGGGGGGGGGGTGAGTGTGGGTGCGAAGTGGGGGTTGTATGTTGTGAGGCCCCCGATGGGGGCGGGGCTCAGGGGGTCTCTGTATCCTCTCTGTGGCTGAGATGTCAGAGAGCGCTTTCACTGGCCCCTAACTGGACATCTTAATTGAAGGGGGAGGAACTGGATAAACGTCTGAAGCAGAGGTCCATCAGTGGCTATTAGCCACAAGGTATAGATAGGCACTCTCGGTCTGGGGCAAGGGATGCTCAGTATTCTTGGTGCTGGGGGGGGGGGGGGTGGACAGTGGGGGGCTTCTAGTGTCCTGGCCCCACTGATGGACCTCCTGAGGGCACCTGGTGTTTTTGGCCACTGTGTGACCGAGTGTTGGACTGGATGGGCCATTGGCCTGATCCAACATTGGCTTCTCTCATGTTCACTTATGTTGTTATGAACAAGGGAAATGACCCTTTAGGGTATGGAGGGTTGCAGCCATCTCCCTCTCAGCGATGAGTGCCAAACATCCCATTTAAGTAGGGTTGCCAGTCTTTTCCTTCCCTAAACACTGCTCTTCCTAGGCTTTACCCCCAAATCTCCAGTGATTTCTCAACCCAGGGTTGGCAACCCTGGGATGTCCGAGAAACAGAGTTATGTCTCTGGGGTTGAGATTGGTTTAGAGGGCAGACTCTGTGGCGTTACAGTCCCACTGAGGTCCTCCTCCTCCTCCTGCCACATCAGACTGCACCCCCAGATCGCCTGGAATCCCAGAGTTGGCAACCCAAGTGCAGACACAAAACTGCTCAAAATGTTTGTTTTTTTAAAAAAATTGCAAGCCATTTAGCAAGGTGACCTTATGAGGTGCTTGACTTGACAGTGAACGGGCATGGCGAATGGGGAGAACCGTCGTTTCTGAACATCTGTTTTACAAACGTTGTGTCATCCTTAAATCCAAGCATGCTAGACAGTTGTGAGTGCTGTGCCAGTGGTAGCTACCCAGCCAGCTGCCAGGCTGTACACCACCACAACACAGATGCTGACGTACACAATATGAAACATTTAATAAAACATTTAAGGTACATTTTTCACAGCGAACAAAATGTAGGTGCATTCATATGAGGTGAGAGACATCAAACGTCAAGGTTGCTTCTACCTCGGGACAATTCCCCATTCTGCTCCAATGACCCCGCAAAGATTATCAGTGGCAGTTCTGTTGCTGCACAGCGATGTGTTGGGGGGGGGGGAGGTTGTTATATTTTTTATATGTGTGTGCGTGCGCACATACGTGCGACTGTGTGCACCTGGAAGCCATGATGAGTTCTGGTGACTGACCCCTACTGGGGGCCTGGAGGATATTCAGAGAGGTGGCTGAATAAAGCCTGTCCCCACCTCCTGCCTCTGGTATTCCAAGGAGGTCTCCCATCTGAGTACTTGCCAGAGTTGAATCGACCCTGCTTAGCTTCTGAGATCTGATGAGATCAGGCTTGCCTGGGCTGTCCAGGTTGGGACAGAGATGTAATCTGTGTTTTATGCCAGCTGCCCATCTGTCATCTTCCTTCCTCACCATTGATATTCCAATATTAACTTGTTTATTGATGATCTGGAGTTGGGAGTAAGCAGTGAAGTAGCTAAATTAGCAGATGACACCAAGTTGTTCAGGGTGGTGAGAACCAGGGAGGATTGTGAGGCACTCCAAAGGGATCTGTCGAGGATGGGCGAGTGGGCATCAATGTGGCAAATGGGGTTCAGTGTGGCCAAGTGCAAAGTGATGCACATTGGAGCCAAAAATCCTAACTATGAATACATGTTGAGGGGGTCCGAACTGGCAGAAACTGACCAAGAGAGAAATCTTGGAGTCGTAATAGATAACTCAATGAAAATGTCGAGACAGTGTGTGACTGCAATGAAAAAGGCCAACACTATGCTGGGGGTTATTAGGAAGGGAATTGAAAACAAATCAGCCAGTATCATAATACCCCTGTATAAATCGATGGTGCGATCTCATTTGGAATACTGTGTACAGTTCTGGTCACCACACCTCAGAAAAGATATTATAGCATTGGAGAAAGTGCAGAAAAGGGCAACTAGAATGATAAAAGGGTTGGAACACTTTCCCTATGAAGAAAGCTTGAAGTGCTTGGGGCTCTTTAGCTTGGAGAAACGACGGCTGAGGGGTGACATGATCAAGGTTTATAAGATTATGCATGGGATGGAGCAGGTAGAGAAAGATGTCCTTTTCTTCCTTTCTCACAATACAAGAACTCGTGGGCACTCAATGAAATCACTGAGCAGTCGGGTTAGAACAGATAAAAGGAAGTACTTCTTCACCCAAAGAGTGATTAACAAGTGGAATTCACTGCCACAGGAGGTGGTGGTTGCTACAAGCATGGACGGCTTCAAGAGGGAATTAGATAAACATATGGAGCAGAGGTCCATCAGTGGCTATTAGCCACAAAGTATAGATAGGAACTCTCAGACTGGGGCAAGTGATGCACTGCATTCTTGGTGCTTGAGGGGGGGCAACAGTGGGAGGGCTTCTAGTGTCCTGGCCCCACTGCTGGACCTCCTGAGGGCACCTGGTATTTTTGGCCACTGTGTGACAGAGTGTTGGACTGGATGGGCCACTGTCCTGATCCAACATTGGCTTCTCTTACATTCTTAAGGTGGGTAGCTGTGTTAACCAGTCTGTAGCAGTAGAGAAGAGCAAGAGTCCAGTCACCCGTTCAAGATTAACAAAGTTCATACCCTGTCCCGAATTTTGTTAGTCTTTAAAGTGCTATTGGACTCTTGCTCTTTTTTACTGCCACTGATCTGCCAAGATGGGTGGCCCGGTTAGTCAGTCTGTAGCAGCAGAAAAGAGCAAGAGTCCAGTCACATCTTAAAGACTAACAAAATTTGGGCTCTTGCTCATTCCTACTGATATGCCAGTTTTTTGTTTGTCATTATCAGTAGGCAAGGATCTTGCCGTAGTGTCCGTAGTGATATCCCAGGCACCAATATATCAATATCTATCTATGTATCTATCTTTCATCTATCTATCTATCTATCTAGAGCCAGTTTGGTGTAGTGTTTAGGAGCACAGAACCAGGTTTGATTCCCCACTCCTCCATATGCAGCTGCTGGTGTGACCTTGGGCAGTCATAAGTTCTGTCAGAGCTGTTCTCTCAAAGGCTGTTTTCGAGAGAGCTCTTTCAGCCCTACCTACCTCACAGGGTGTCTGTTGTGGGGAGGAGAAGGGAAAGGAGCTTGTAAGCCACTCTGAGACTCCTTCGGGTAGTGAAGGGCAGGGTATAAATCCAATCTCCTCCTCCTCCTCCTTTTATCTATCTATCTTTTCAAAAGTTTCAGATAGGAGGAAAAATGCAACTGGATGTGGTGTCAGAGATATGCAGGGAGGATCAGGAATCAGCATGTTCCCTTCATACTTTTCCTACCCCGTGTTGGGTATCATCTTCCAGAAAAGGTCATATCAAAGAAGGCTTGGGGGAATTGCGGTTGGGCTGGGAGAACCGTGGAAGGTTGGCAGAAGTACAGCAATGTTGTGCGGAGGCCAACTTGAAATCCACTGCAATTGGGGTGGGGGATTTGGAGCATCACGTCTGTGCAGAAGCAACCTTGCTCACCCCTATGGAGAATTGTAGAAGAAAGTCCTATCAAGTCACAGCTGACTTATGGCGACCCTGCAGGGTTTTTCAAGGGAGGAGACAGAGGTATTTTGCCACTGCCTGCTTCTGCACAGCAACCCTAGACATCCTTGGTGAAAAGAAGAAGAAGAGGAGGAGGAGGAGATTGGATTTATACCCCACCCTACACTACCAGAAGCAGTCTCAGAACAGCTTTCAATCCCTTCCCCGCCCCACAACAGACACCCTGTGAGGTCTGCGGGGCTGAGAGTGTCCCCTCTAGAACTGCACTTGAGAGAACAGCTCTGAAAGAACTTGTGACTGACCCAAGGTCACACCAGCAGCTGAATGTGTACTAACCAGGGCCTGCTTAGCTTCTGACAGCTGATGAAATCAGGCTCACCTGGGCCATGCAGGTCAGGTCCTATGGAGGACAGGGCCATATTGGCCACTCGTGATATTGCCTACTGCTATCCAAGTAATTTCCTGAGCTGAACAGTTTCCAGCCAAGGGTGGTCTCAGCCAGGGATATCCCAGTGGACAGTTCCCACTCCTGGGCTCTCCCCTAGGCCAGCTCTCTCCCCCTCTCCCTTTCCAGTCTTCTCCCTAGATCTTCATTGGCTGCCACTGCAGAGATTCCAAGTCTTGTTCGTCAAAGATGGGGGAGGAGGGAATGCAGCGGAGCAGTAAGCCCTTAGCTAAACAGCTAACAAAGGATGAAGATAGTGAGGCGCCCTCAGCCAGCGTAATCATTGGGCTGCCGGGGAGAAGAGTCTTGATAATGGCTCCCCCTTGATTCCCATTGCTCAGCTAACTGCGGGGAAATAAAACCTTTATAGGCACTCCTGGCTGTAAGGGGCGGGTGGGAGGGATGGAGTGTGGAGCTTGTTACGAAGTTCATCTATCGCCTTCTAGTAGAGAAGATAAATGTTCCAGAAATGTCCATATTCCACCAGGAGAAACTGTGCAGAGTTTTTTGTTTTTGTTTTTAAAAAGTCATACCTAAAACAAGGGGTTCGGACACCGTAGTTTGATTTAGGTTATGGTTGCACCAATTGTGATCCACACACACCCCAACTATCCCACCAGCCATGTTATCTGGCCTGCCAGGAGCTAGATGTTACTCCTATATTTTGTGGCCTCTGGCAAAGACCAAAACCAGAAGATTTATTGAGCCCCTTCTTAGCCCCGATATGTGGTTATGGAGCCAAAATGGACGATGCCTTTTGTTTGGTGTAGTGGTTCAGTGCGCGGAATCTAATCCGGGAGAACCGGGTTTGATTCCCCACTCCTCCACTTGCACCTGCTGGAGGACCTTGGGCAAGCCATAGCTCTGGTACAGCTGTTCTCTCAAGGACAGCTTGGGAAAGATCTCTGTTAGCCCCGCCTACCTCACAGGGTGTCTGTTGTGCGGAGGGGAAGGGAAAGGAGTTTGTAAGTTGCTCTGAGACTCCAAGTGAGTGGAGGGCGGGGTATAAATCCATTCTCTTTTCTCCTTCTCTTCTCTTCTTGTTCACACATTTTCACGTGATCCCCACAGTCACACAGCAGTTGCAGGGAACTAGTACTTGAAAAAAAGAAGAAAACCAGAGAGGCTAGATGTGCACAGAGCAGTGCCACAGGGGGAGGAAGGGCTCCTGCCTCCCCTCTCTAGGTAGTTCTCCTACTGGGGGGAGTTATTTCACCCATTTTGCTCCTCCTCATGCACAGATGCAACGACTGCATAAAACATCAGCAAAAGAATGCTAACTTTAAAACCTGCAGATACCAAAACCAGTCCGGTTCTTTAAAAGGATTCCCATGTGTTTTCTGAGAAGGTACCAATTGCACTGGTGGAGGGGCAGAGGTCCCGTGACTTGGGGCCAGATGAGGAGGCCCTCCCATCCGTGTTTCAGACTCCTCTGCAACAGCCCCGCCAGTGGCTCTCAGAACCTGGGCAGGTTCAATTTGGTGTAGTGGTTAAGAGAACCAGGTTTGATTTCCCACTCCTTCCAGTGGAATTCTGAGTCAAGTTCAAGGTTTTGTTATTGCCCTATAAGGTCTTGAGCGGTCAGGGACCAACATGCCTATGGGACTGTCTCCTTCGTCATGTCCCTGGGAGAGTGTTGCACTCTTCAGACAGCAATCTGCTGGTGGTCCCCAACATCTGGCTGTCCTTAACCAGGACCAGGGCCTTTTTGGTCCTGGCCCCAACCTCGTGGAAGTCTCTGCCGACCTCCATCAGGTTCCTGTGAGACCTGATGCAATTCCGCAGGGCCTGCATGGGGGAGATGATCCACCAGGCTTTTGGTTGAAGACAGCAACATTTCCATCTTGGCTGGCACCCTCTTCTGTTATTTACATCTACCTCGCCTTCGTCCCCCCTGCTCGTGAAGTAGCCAGCAGTTGGCATTGGGACTATTTATTCACCATGTGATTGTGGGAATGTTTAATTAATGTTTTAATTGGTTTTATCTTGTTTCTGTTTTATGAATACTGTAGATCATAAAAATGATGATGAAGAAAAAGACAAAGAAGAAGAAGAAGCCACCAGATGGGTAACCTTGGATCGGTTACAGTTCTCTCAGAGCTCTCTCAGCCCCACCTTCCTCGTAGGGTGTCTGTTGTGGGGAGAGGAAGGGAAGGTGATTGTAAGCTGCTCTGAGACTCCTTTGGGTACTGAAGAGTGGGGTATAAAACCAACTCCTCTTCCACCACCACCACCTCCTCCTCCTCCTCTACTTCTTCTTTTTCATAAAGACTTCCAGATGCTGAAAAAAATATTCTGCAATTGTGGAACTGCAAGCTACAAACAGATGCTTCCTCCTCACACCCCCGTCTGAAAAGGTAGAGTTCAATGGTAATTGATACTTCATGTGAGACTGCTGATTATTTGATTGGACTACAGGAATCATAATGGACATCGGGCTAAATCTGAACATCTCAAGGTGTTTTGCTGCCAAAGAGGTGGTAGTAACTGCTGCTGTTCCACCATCAGAGTTGCTAACTTCCAGGTGGGGATCTTCTAGGGGGATCTTCTAGAATTACAGCTGATTGATTGACTGAAAATAACTTAATCAAATGCAGTCCTGCAGCTGATTTCTAGACTGCAGCAATCAGTTCTCCTGCAGTAAATGGCTGCTTTGGAGGGTGGACTGTAGGACATTGTACTCCTGGGAGGGCTGTCACTTCCCCAGACCCAGCCACCCCCAGATGCATCCACAAATCTCCAGGAATTTCCCAACTCAGCGCTGGCAACCCTGTGCCCCCATGTAGCCTTCTCCATCTGTAATGCTGTTATAGCCTCTGCCTAGGAACTGGAGGAGAAATCCCTTCCTTCCTTCTTTCCTGTCTGCCTCTACTCACTAAAACACAGCAAACTCTTCTTAGGTTTTCTCTTGGGCAGCAAGTGGGCTGTCAGTTATTTCAGCAACGCTGCATGGCTTTGCATGGCCACTCTCCATAAGACTTGTTCCCAAACCAACACAATAAATACAAAGCACCCCCCCCCCCCAAAAAAAAACCTGGGTGGATTTTGTAACTCTGCACGCAAGAGGATCTGGGAGGGAAAGGGTTAAGAGAATTCTCTGTCACTCACTTGGGAGTTGGCCTCACCCTCTCGTTGGTTAGATGTTGGCCCTTGCTTGCCTTCTGTTTTTCATCTCATACAGGACCACTCTTCTCCTCTCTTACCTGGGCTTGGAGCTGTAGCAAGTTAATCTTTTTGAAGTCAATCTGTTCACAGTAAGTTAAATGTACCTACATGGATATGCCGTGTAAGATGTGCTTCTATTTTTGTAAGTAAAAAAATTCTTTCTCTTATGAACTTTGGAATCAGATCACCTTTGTAATTTGTTGGAACAGCATTTTCCCATTCACTGGGAAATGCAGAGGATCGGGGATACTGTCATGAGTACCTCTGAGGATCTGTCTCCTGCGGACCTAAGTGAGGTGGAGGATCAGCTCCCAGCTGCAGAGGAGCCTCCACCTTAGCCAGATGAGGCTCAAGCAAGCACCTCCCAGGGTTTCTCGCAGCAGCAGCTGAGCCACAGCTAAGCTCAAGCCCACCTGATTCACCTCCTCCGGTGGAGCGTCTAAGGTCCCAATGCAGGCAAGACTTAGCTGCAAGAAGGAAAGAGGCACACATGCGTGGTCGCAGATCACTAAGTCCTGCATTCTAGAAGGAGCCGGGACCTCTCTGCCAGCTGCTAACATGCACAGGAAGTGGCTGGGTATTTATGCACAGTGCAGAGACTACCAACTTGTGCTAGCAACAAGTCTTCTTGGCTAAGCTCTGCACCCGTTCGGCTCGTGATAGCTAACTTGATTCTGGACCCTCTGGCTTGTGATTCCGGCTTTGTTTGACTTCAGCTCTGTTGACTCCCTGGACTGGTCTACCCGTGAGTTTCCCTCTTTGACCCTGGTTTGGACTGACTCTGCTTTTGGCTTAGTATTTTGGACTTGGCAACTCGTTCCTGATTCGGCTTAACCTCGGACTGTCCCAGACTTCTGCTTGACTCCTGTCCTGTTGGCAATCCAGCTCGTGACAGATACTGCATAAAGCTTCTGTGCTTCCAAGGCAATAGATTTTCTTTACATTTAAACCAACAGAACCAGCATTGTGACTCAAGTGCCACAGCTGAGATGATTTCGCTGGGAGCCAAAGAAGACAAAGGGCTGCAGTGGAGAAGCTTCGCATGAGTAAGGTCTGCAGAATCAGACTTTGGACCGCAACATCTGCACGGAAGCCTTCATTTGAGAGTTACTCACCTGGCTTCTGTCCATTGTCAGCTCCGACAGAAGAGCCTCCTTTGTACTGGTGCTGGGCTCATTGCCTTGCGGACCCTACCCCTTTTGCCCCCAGAAGTTACTCAGTGGGCATGAGTTTGCTGCTACTTGGGAAAGAAAAATCTAGTACACCACATTTTGGAGCACTCTTCCTACTTTGGCAGCCTGGACAGCCTGGCTTAGCCAGAGCTCGTCAGGACTTGGAAGCTAAGCAGGGCTGGCCACAGTCAGTACTTGGATGAGAGACCACCTCGGAAGACTGGGATTGTGATGCTGAGGAAGGGAATGGCAAACCACCTCTGCTTCTCCCTGGCCTTGAATGCCCCATGGCGGGGGTTGCCATGAGTCAGCTGCAAAAGCATATTCTTCTCGTTCTCCTCCTCCTCCTCTGTGTCAAAGTACATACCAGTTGTCTTACTGGTCTGTCAGCTAAGTGTTGTGTGCTTGGATTGGTCATGGTGCTGCTGGGTCCCAGGTGTTGGAAAAATGAGTATGTAACACAAGGCCTGAGAAATTTAGTCATTATAGGGTTAACCTATGCAACTTGTTTGTTTACCTTTGTTAGCCTGGAAGTGATACCTGGCAGCTGACCAATTAACACTAAGCCCGGGAAAGCTGAAGGTGTACTGTTTTGCTAATTGGTTACTGATATCAGGTGTTTCCTTTCAGGGGTCAAGAAGAAGGAGAGATCCTCCATTGTAATCTCTCTCTCTCTCTGTAGTAGGATGTCTTAGTGTGCAGATACAGCACAATGCTGCTTAGGAAACATGTTTTGTTTATTTTGTAGCTAATCCCGTTTCCCTTTTTCCTTTAGTAATAAAGTTCTTTTTAAACTAAAAGAAGCAATCTCTTCTTTCCAGAAAAGCAAGATCCATTACCCTGAATTTTCTTGATTATTGGACAAAAGTCCTAACACCAGGAAGAGGAAAGGTTGTTCTCAATACCTGTACCGGAGATCCTTTAACTGAGGATGCCAAAGGCTGGGACTTTTTACGAGATAAGCATGGACTCCACCACTGAGCCACCGTCCCTTCCTAAATAATATGAAGAGTGTTCCCCAGCAAGAACTCCCTGCAACAAGCCAATAGCCCTTTTCAGGCATTGTATTTAATGATGGATATGGGGAGAAGATGCTACACGACTTTGTATATGTATACTAGAACCCTCAGAGTTCTGGTACATGCGTTCCAAAGCTGGAATATGCATGCATCACCCTGGCAGATGAAATGGCAATCACTTGTATTGAAGGACTGCATAGAGTGCTCTCATAGAATCACATAATGTTAGAGTTGGAAGGGACCTTGCAGGTCATCTAGTCCAACCCCCTGCACTCTGCAGGAGCAAAGCCAAAAGATAGCCCTACAACATACCTGAAAGATGGTCATCCAGCCTCCGCTTGAAAACGTCCAGCGAAGGAGCATCCACCACCTCCCGAGGCAGTCTGTTCCACTGCTCAACCACTCTTACAGTTAGGAAGTTCCTCCTGATATTTATCCGGTATTGACTCCCTTGTAATTTCCACCCATTAGATCTAGTCTTGCAATCCAGAGCAAGAGAGAATAGATCTGCTCCATCTTCTACATGACAGCCCTTCAAATATTTGAAGACTGCAATCATGTCCCCTCTAAGCCTTCTCGTTTCCAGGCTAAACATACCCAACTCTTTCAACCCTCTCACCATCCTGGTTGTCCTCTTCTGGACACGCTCAAGCTTGTCAACATCCTTTCTAAAACAAGGTGCCCAAAACTGGACACAGTACTCCAGGTGAGGCCTGACCATAGCAGAACAGAGCAGAACTACCAGTGCTTTCTCCCTGTAAGAACTGGTCAAAAATATCACCTGAAAAGTGCTGATATTCCCTCTACATCCTGATGGAGCATCTAGCAAATAAAATGCTTTAATAAAAGGCTGTCAAGTCGTACATATTTAGAGGTCACCTGGCACCCCTTTGGGGGTTTTTAAGTCCCAAGAGAGGAGATCCTATATGAACCATCCTGCAAAGGTACATATACTGGGATGTGATCCTACATACTACCACTTTATATACAAAAAGCTGGTTTCAGCCTTCGTGGTGGTGGAAAGTGCCATCAAGTCACAGCCTACTCATGGTGACTCCAGTTTGGTATAGTGGATAGGAGCGCAGACTCTAATCTAGGAGAACCAGATTTGATTCCCCACTCCTCCACATGCAGCTGCTGGTGTGACCTTGGGTCAGTCACAAATTCCTTCAGAGCTGTTCTCTCAGGAGCAGTTCTCAAAAGAGCTCTCTCAGCCCCTTCTACCTCACAGGGTGTCTATTGTGAGGAGAGGAAAGTAAAGCAAAGTAAACTGCTCTGAGACTCCTTCAGGTAGTGAAGGGCAGAGTATAAATCCAATCTCCTCCTCCTTCTGTTCTTCCTCTTCCTCCATCGAATTCTCAAGGCAAGAGATGTTCAGAAGTGGTTTGCCATTGCCTGCCTCTCCCTCGTGACCCTGGTATTCCTTAGTGGTCTGCCATCCAGATACTAACTAGGGCTGACCTTGCTTAGATTCTGAGGTCTAATGAGATCAAGCTAGTCTGGGTCATCCAGGTCAGGGCAATTTTAGCCATTGCAGAACTAAAGTTCCCTGATGCCTTTCTCTTACAGTAGATTCTAGTTCCTGAGCATACTTCTTTCTATCAGGTATCACTGGCAGGGGTTGTCACAATGTCCTTCTTTGCTTCACATTTATGTATTTGTGGATCTCAGAGATGCTGGAGATGGACAGGCACATGTCTCTGTTGGTGAAGCCAGGATGGTGTCATAAAGAGTGCTAGATAATAAAAAATAATAAAAATGAGTTAAAAGCAGTTGAAAGTATTAAAAACTTAAATCCTGATCTTAGTTGGTTGGAAATTGTACAAATCCAATCGAGATTATTATAAAGATAAATTATCAGGGTTTTGTTCTAAAATGTCTGAAATTGATAAGATATTGCTTCCTTCTGAAGAAAAACTGATTAAAAACTGTATGTGTTAATGTCAGAAGATAAGACACAAGATGAAGTAGTTAAAAATTCTATGGTTAAATGGGCACAAAATGTTGGACATAATATACACTTAGATCAATGGTCTCAGGGATGGAAAATGAATGTAAAAATTACAAAAGCAATTTCATACAAAGAGCATATATATAAAATGTTTTATAGATGGCATATGACACCCAATATGTTAGCAAAATTTTACCCTGATTTATCAAATGTTTGTTGGAAATGTAAAAAAGTTACTGGGTGCTTTTTTCATATGTGGTGGACGTGCAATAGAGTTAAAAAATATTGGGCCTGAATTCATGAAACGTCACCAAAAAAAGCTGAAAGATACTATACTTTTTACTCCAGAGTTATTTTTTTTTAATTTAAGACCAGAAAATTGTCAGAATGAGGAATTTTTATTTGATTATACATGTTTTATCAACTGCGCAAATATTGTATGCAAAGTACTGGAGAAAAGAAGATGAAATACCTCCAAAAGAAGAATTTATAAGTAAAACACTGGAAACTGTGGAAATGGATAAATTGACTGTATTTTTAAAAGGATCACAGGAAGATAAATTCTACAATAAATGGTCAAGATTTTATACATGGCTAGAAGAAGACATAAATTGAACTATACAATCTCTGACAACATTATGAGTCATGGAATTATTTTTATAAAAACTTGCAGACTACACGGATTATTTTCTTTTTATGTCATTACATGTATTTAATATAGAAATAGATAACTAGATAATATAAGAAACAACTTTAGCGATATGACTAGATATATTACTTTCCAATTTTTTAAATGTATATCTCTGTGTTTTTATGTTATACATGTTTTGTGTGTTTGAAAAATAAAAAATTCATTAAAAAAAAAAGACTAGGACCTGGGAGACCCAGGTTCAAATCACTACTCTGCCATGGAAGCCGGCTGGGTGACTTTGGGCCAGTCACTGTCTCCCAGCCTAACTCAGCTCATAGGGTTGTTGTGAAAGCAAAGTGGAGAGGGTAGAACAACACTGCAAGACTCTCTGGATGCCCATCAGGGAGAAAGGCAGGGTATAAATAAAGTAAAAGAAATAATTATAAGCCATACAGAAGCATTAACTGGTCGGTGCCATTAGCCACATGCACTTCAGTCTCCTTTCCCTGGCCTAGATGTAGTCAACTGGCAACTACCCAGCATGCACTAGCTGAATTCAATGATGAATGCTCTTATTGTTATCCCAATTAGGGATGTGCACCTAAAACAAAAATCGGACTTTTTTATATCTGGATGTAAGGGAGCCAAAATATATTGGTATACCTGGTTATCAAGGTTCCAAATACACATTTAGTATTTGGATCCAGGTTTGGGGTGGGGGGGATTCTGGTACTATTTGATTCCATTATTCCATATGGGGACTCTTTCCAGATTATCCAGGTTCCAAATACCCATTTAGTATTGCAATCCAGGGGGTTTTTTTTGGGGGGGGGGAATTCTAGTATTATTCATTTATTTATTTTATTGGATTTATGAATCACCCACCCTCCAAGCAGGCTCTGGGCAATTTACAACCTTATAAACCATTTATATACAGTTAATATAAAATTAAATTCAGCTCCATTATTTTCTGTGGGGAATATTGGAGGAGGCGGGCGGGAGGGGCTGTTTTCAAGGGAATGGCTTAAAGGGAAGTTACTGGTGACTGACAACTAAATAATCCCCAAGTTTCAAGTGGGCCCCTGAGCAAAGTGTCCACAGCTATCCTGCATTGTTTCAAGGAGGGGGGGGGATGCCAAGCTCTCTCCAGGGCAGATAGTAAACAGACATTCAGGTGCAAGCAAAGCAACCTCTGGCCAAAACCCTCCCAGGGCAAACCGAACTAACAAGCCCAATGAACCAAAGCAGAACAAGGGAATCCCAGCAGAAGCGCAAGACAATCTGGCAAGCCTAACACAGCAAATGTCAAACCAGAGATTCCAAACCAATGTCTAACCAGAGAATCCTCCAAGCCAAAGCCAGTTAACAATGAATGCGGAAGCAAGCCCAACTAATGTGAAATGCGTGAATCCAAAACAATGCTAAACTAGAGAATCGAATGCAAACCACAAATCCAGTACAAGGCTGATTCTGCACCCATCTACTTCCTTGCAGTTTTTCCACAGCAATGTTGGGAGGTTAATCTCCCTCTGTACTGCATGCCATTTTCACTTTCTTTGTACATCAGGTTTTATGGTACCTTCTGCATAGATTTATGGCCATTCAGGGGTGATTTTGCAGTCAGTATGGCATTGCCCTAAGGCAGGGGTCATTTCGAGCAGGAGCTCGGGGGAACTCAGCTCCAGGAGTTGGTGCCAGCCCCCCCCCCAGTGGGGAAATACCTGCTTGTATCATGGCTGCAACAAAATGACCCCATCCCCTGGAAAGGTCCTTGTTCCTCTGACCAGCCTTCTAAAGGCTTCAGCCACCACTGAAGCTATCCTCCCAGAATAGTGGTATTTCTGAGGCTTGGATTAGTAACTGTCCCCTCTCTGCCAGCACACTCTCTCTCTCTCTCTCTCTTTTTCTTGCCTTCTGACATACTTCCAGTGATGTCAGGTGGTTTAGCATATGCAAATAAGTTATGCTAATGAGTTATGCTAATGAGCTTCTGCACCTCTTTTTCTATGAAATGACCCCTGCCCTAAGGTATCTGAATGTGGTTTTGAGCGGTGCCTTTTCCTTCCTCTGCTTGAAGGTAACAATGAGCAGACAACATGACACGGCTTCATTGATCTCCATCAGTTCCCCCGCCCCAATTTCCCCCACTGTATTTATCATCTCATCATGAATTACTTGGCTCAGGTGGCTAATGACCACTGAGGCAAGTACTGACACAGGAAAATCTGCATACCAAATTGAATGAAAACAGATATTCCAAGGCAAGGGGGAACCAGGCCGAGTGCTGAGAAAATGTGGAGCGAACGCCAGATGCAGAACGGACCTAAAGTAACTTAAGAAAAAAACCCAGTATTGCAAGACCAACAAAACCAATTTCAAAGGACAGAATCCAAGCCCAACCAACCTGGCAAGCAAATACCAAGCCATGGCAAGAAGACAAACACAATGCAAAATAAAATAGTCCTGGGATCCTTAAAACACTGGTTCCCAATATTCCCAGTTAATCTTGAATATTTCCAGGATTTTTCAGAATCCATTTCCTGGTACCCTGGAACATCATGGATATACCATCTGGACACTTGAATATATCTTGGAAATACCAATTAGGTATATCCAAATATCCAAATCCACATTCCTACTCCCAATAGTTTTTTCAAGATGCTGCCTCTTTTTTGAACCTCTTTTCAGAGCAGGCTCAACATGTCAACAAATCAGTCAATCCTAAAGGAAATCAACCCTGAGTGTTCTCTGGAAGGCCAGATACTGAAGCTGAAGCTCAAATACTTTGACCACCAAATGAGAAGGGAGCACTCACTGGAGAAGGCCCTGATGCTGGGAAAGATTGAAGGTCAAAGAAGAAGTGGACAGCAAAGGATGAGATGGTTAGACAGTGTCATTGATGCAACAAATATGAAATTAAGCAAACTCTGGAGCATGACAGAAGACAGGAGGGCCTGGCGTGATGTGGTCCATGGGGTCATGAAGAGTCAGACTCAACTGTGTGATTGAACAACAACAACAACATGTCAACCTGCAGGAGTAGATTCAGGCCTCCTCACCACATACCTATCAGACAAGGTTTAAGCTGGCTCATATCATTTAGCAGGCTCTAATGGAATGGGAACAGCTTCACTCTAAGTCTGCCAGTTTAACTGCATTGTGGCTTGGACTGCAGAACTGCTGTGTGGTGCAATATCAGCAGTTTATGTAATTGGAGTTTGTGGCAAAAGAGGGGGCTTGAAAAGAATAGCCAACAACCTGATTTCTTTTCTGTTGCTAGACCTTAATTCTTAAATTAGAGGTGTAAGGTCTAAAACTCGCTTTGGAGCCATGGTCTTGGCCTAGAAGTTCTAAACACCATCTACACATTATAGAGTCCTTGTGATTGTTGGGGAATAACGCAAAGACTTTGCAACTTACGCACAATGGGAATTTTTATATTTCCCAGACATACACCAGAGCTTTTTTTGTTTGCAACCAAACAGGGCTGCCAAGTCCCTGATTGAAGCAGGGGATCCCCACACCCATTGCCCACTGCTGCTCTGATTGGCAGCATAAGGAGGAAAAATTAAAACCCACAATGCCAGCTGTGGCTTACATCACTTCTGGTAAAAAAAAAAAGAAAAGAAAAAGGAAGTAACACAGGGTAGCTCTTGGAATTGCTGGAAACTCTATGGTTTTACCATATCTCCACACACAGTCCTCCCAACAGATACCAGGAACTGCCTGGTAACCCTAAGAGGCAGGGAGAATCAAGTTTAATCTCGCTCCCCATGTTATTACTGCCTCCGCAAACTGCCCCATGGAACTGCAACTTGGTCTATTGGAAAACTTACATGTAGCCACATAAGTAATGCGATGTTTACAGCACAGCCAATATCAGCTAAAGTAGCTTCTCCATGCCTGCTTTGTTCACAAGTAGAAAAGATGAGCTGTGTACCTGATGGGCCCCAAACTCCCATTGCGCGTGTGGTATACAAAATCCTCATGTTGTTCCCTGGAAATAGATGGCACCTCCGTGAAAGAGCAGAATGGGACAACGTTTAAAGTGTTTGCATTTGAGTTTGGAGACAGAGGTTCAAATTTCCATTCAGTGATGAGCTGCCTCCCCAGGCAACCTTGATCTGGGGCTCACTCTAATCTGCCCTATGGACTCGTTGCTGTGTGGCTCAAATGTGGGTGGGGAGACCCTTATGCACAAGCCTGAGCTACTCAGAGGAAGAGCAGGACAGAACTGTCTAGCTCCAAGAGGTCCGTTTCAAGCCATTCCATGTTCAGAGTGAAAATGTTCTGCATATGCTCACCTTCTCAGCCCAGGCCCCTACCTGGTAGAATGAGCTCCCATTTGAGATCATGGTCCTGTGAGACCTTTTACAGCCCTGCAGGGCCTGCAAGACAGAGCTCTTCCGCCAGGCTTTCAGTTAGGGCAACAGGCATCCCCCCTTCTCTAGTGGACCTCCCCTCAGCAGGTTAGAGCTGCATTACCATCTCAGGCCCAATGCTCCCTCTAAGCTGTGGAGTCTTGTGAGGAAAAATTCTACTTTGTGAGCTACTGGCATTAAAGTTGTGGGTGAGCGATTCGGCTACTGCATAAATTAGTTTAATCTGGAGCCATCCTTCCTGAGCTAAGACAAAAATGTGTGAGCCGGAGGCTAAAAAACTGTGAGCTAGCTCACACTAACTCAGCTCAGAGGGAACTCTGCTCAGGACCCATACTTGAAACAGACTGCATCTGCGCAGCTTTAGCTATGACCATACCAGAGGAATGGTGATGTATTTTAGAGGGGTTTTAACTGTTTTTAACTTTTTGTATATTGTTTATTGATTATATCTGATTATATATTGTAGAAGAGAAGAGATTGGATTTATATCCCGCCCTTCACTCACTTGGGAGTCTCAGAGCGACTTACAAACTCCTTTCCCTCCCCTTCCCCACAACAGACACCCTGTGAGGTAGGTGGGGCTGAGAGAGCTCTGAGACAACTGTCCTTGAGAGAACAGCTGTGCCAGAACTATGGCTTGCCCAAGATCATCCAGCAGGTGCAAGTGGAGGAGCGGGGAATCAAACCCGGTTCTCCCAGATTAGAGTCCGCGCACTTAACCACTACACCAAACTGGCTCGTGTATATTGATTATATCTGATGGAAGCTGCCCTGAGCCTGCTATGCGGGGAGGGCAGGATATAAATCCAATAAATAAATAAAAATAAGCAAGGCTGTGTGCATTCTGTGGGGGGACAAAACGAAACAAAAAATCTATGCTAACCAAAGTTGAATTTACAGTTCTATAGAAATCATACGAATGTGTATATTTGTCCTTAATTTATTGTGACTTGGTCTGTTCGCACAGAGGGCTGGGAGTTTTATTCAACTGGCCACCGATCTTTTGAGATGTCCCTAGGCTTTGCACCCAGACTTTTAAGTGTGTCTTTGCAGACGTGTGAGCCAGAAGGGTGGTCCTCAGCCAGGGGTACAGGGAACCCCACGAGACCAAGGCATGATGGCAAGGGGTCCGTGCATCTCTGTGCACATTACGCGTTGCCATTTTGATATTTCTGTCATTATTTGTTTTCTCAATCAACAGATAATAATAATACAACCACTATCTCATGGGGGGGGGGGGAGTTCTGCAAAAAAATTTGATGTTAAAAAGCGGCCCTCATACTTGAAAGGGAATCATGAGACTATGGTCTTGCTTTAGTTTAGAAAGGAATGAAAGCTGAGAGGTATGTCACATGGGGTTTTGCGATTAGCATCACAATATGGCCCTGACGCGGATGGCCCAGGCTAGCCCAGTATTGTCAGATCTTGGCTGCTAAGCAGGGTCAACCCTGGTTAGTACTTGGACAGGAGACCCCCAAGGACCTCTAGGGTTGCTACGCAGAGGCAGGCAATGGCAAACTACCACTGTGCATCTCTTCTCTTGAAAACTCGACAAAGTCACTATAAGTTAGCTGCTACTCGACGACACTTTCCACCACCAATATTCTCTCACCCTGACCCGAATGGCTCAGGCTAGCCCGATCTCATCTGATCTCAGAAGCCAAGCAGGGTTGGCCCTGCTCAGTACTTAGATGGAATCACAGAGTCATAGAGCTGGAAGGGGCCATATAGGCCATCTAGTCCAACCCCCTGCTCAATGCAGGATCAGCCTAGAGCATCCCTGACAAGGGTTTGTCCAGCCACTGCTTAAAGACTGCCAGTGGTCCTTTCCGCACGAGACCTTAAATCCTGGTTCAACCCTGTCCCCAAACTTACATTCTACACTACACTTGAGTTCACTCCTGTAATTATCTCCAAGTGTTTTTTGTTTCCACATTACATTGAAGCCACCCCAGTTTCACCCCAGACTTGTCCTGGGATAAATGGATGCTGTTATAACCAGGGATAAATGCAAGGTATTGTGTCGCGAGCTGAACACTGGTAAACCAGGGATGAGATCCAAGTGCAGAAAGGACCAGTGAGGGGGAGCTCACCACCCCCCTAGGCAGCCGATTCCACTGTCGAACAACTCTTACTGTAAAAAAGTTTTTCCTAAAATCCAGCCGGTACCTTCCTGCCCTTAATTTAAACCCATTACTGTGAGTCCTGTCCTCTGCTGCCTCTCCTCTGCTGCTAAGTGATACTCCTTCAAATACTTAAAGAGATGGGAGAGCCCTTCAAGGAAGTCTAGGGTTGCTATGCAGAGACAGGCAATGGCAAACCACTTCTGTTTATCTCTTTCCCTGAAAACCGTATGCAGTTGCCATAAGTTGGCTGCGACTGGCTTCCGCTGCCATCACAATCCGCCCCCGCCTCATGCTTACGGACAGTTAGAGACCATACAGACCTCTGATCAGAGATAGCCTCTTCTGTGTTTCTTCATATATGCCAGAGCAGACTTTTCCTGGTTCAGTAAACATATTCTGGGGGTGAACATCCCGGAGGGAGCCCCAGATGAAACTCAGCCCCATCTGTGATGGTTTGTAGGAGCCACAAAACAAGAGAAAAGTACTCATTGCTATGAGGAAGATGATTGAGTTGAACAGCCTTGCTTCTCAACAAAGCCTGTGAGAAGGCTTCATCACCATTTGCAATGAACTATTTGGTTTCTTATTCAGAAGGCTTGAAGCGGGTAAGGGGGGAAACGGGGAAGGAGAAGTGGGACTTGCTCCTTCCCCAAAGCAGGCAGAAGGGCTGCCACTTTCCTTGTGTATTATCCATAAGAGCATAAGAGAAGCCAATGTTGGATCAGGCCAGTGGCCCAGCCAGTCCAACACTCTGTCACACAGTGGCCGAAAATACCAGGTGCCATCAAGTGGTCCAGCAGTGGGGCCAGGACACTAGAAGCCCTCCCACTGTTGCTTCTCCCCCAAGTACCAAAAATACAGAGCATCACTTGCCCCAGACTAAGAGTTCATATCTATACCTTGTGGCTAATAGCCACTGGTGGACCTCTGCTCCGTATGTTTATCTACTTCCCTCTTGAAGCCGCCCATGCTTGTAGCTGCCCACCACCTCCTGTGGCAGTGAATTCCACGTGTTAATCACTTCCTTTTATCTGTTCTAACCCGACTGCTCAGCAATATCATGGAGTGCCCTTGAGTTCTTGTATTGTGAGAACGGGAGAAAAGTACTTCTTTCTCTACCTGCTCTATCCCATGCATAATCTTGTAAACCTCGATCATGTCACCTCTCAGCCATCATTTCTCTGAGCTAAAGAGCCCCAAGTGCTTTCATTATCTGACTCATGTCCCAGATTCATGGTCTCGGGGGTGACTCAGGAACCCTGGACATTCAGCCCAGGCAGATCAGATGCGAAGACAAGGAGGCTGCCTCATTTTGGGTTGATTCACCAGATACTTTTAAAATGTCAGTTTCAGGTTATTCACGGCATGCGGCAAGCACTGAATCCACACAGAAGGTTTGTCTGAAAGCTTCTCAACATACTGGGGCGGAGTGTCTGAATAAAGCACCTCTGTGAACTGTTCATACATCTTTATTATTTAATAGCAAGTTGGTTGGCCCTGACCTGGATAGCCCAGGCTAATCTAATCTCATCAGATACTGGAAGCTAAACAGGGTTGGCCCTGGTTAGTAGTTGGATGGGAGACCACCAAGGAAGTCCAGGGCTGCAACACAGAGGCAAGCAATGGCAAACCACCTCTGAACCTTTCTCACCCTGGAAACCCTGGGTCACCATAAGTCAGCTGTGACTTGAGGGCACTTTCCACCACCACCACCGCAGCAGGTCAGTTGTATGGACAACAGTGCCAAATCAGGGCTTAAGATTTTTTGCTGCAACACAACTTTGCTCTCTGATTGTTCACTTTCCAGGCTTTCCCTTGTCCTTGGGGTGTTCTTTCTCAAATCTGGTTTGGTACAATCTTTCTGGAAAGGTTGCAGTCCACAGACACCTGCAATTCTGAAGGTCCCACCTACAATAGCACCATTTTCCTTCTGTTAAGCTCTAATGGCTGCCATGTTCTCTACGATGCTCCTACAGAGAGAAGGAAGAGGAAGAGGAGATTGGATTTATACCCCACCCTTCACTCGAAGTCTCAGAGCGGTTTACAATCTCCTTTCTGTTCCCCTCCTCACAACAGACACCCTGTGAAGCAGATGGGGCTGAGAGAGCTGAGAACTGCCCTTGAGAGAACAGCTCTGAGAGAACTGTGACTGACCCATGGTCACCCAGCTGGTTGCATGTGGAGGAGTGAGGAATCAAACCCTGTTCTCCAGAGTAGAGTCCACTGCTCTTAACCACTACACAAAACTGGCCATTTAAAAAAGAAAACACTAATTTTTAGAAGAAAATGCTAATTGCCATTGCACTATATCATAATGATATAACAATCCATTGTCATGTTCTGCTAGTTCCCCTAAAGTTCATTTTTAAAATAACTTATCTATCTTTTAAAATAGTTAAAAAACTTATCTTTTAAAATAACTTAGATAAGTTTTTAAAATAATTTATCTAGCACTTATGATTGTGGAGATACACTTTTCCCCTTTTATCTCCTCAACAAAGAGGGCTGGATACTTATTTTTTTTAAAAAATATATAAATCTGGGAATTCAAAGGAACTAGTAGATTATTGCAATAGACAGTTATAATGTTTTGCTATAGCACAATAGCAATGAGAGATTTGTTTTTTAAACATCATGAAGGCCTCTGGGGGCATGGCAGGAGGAAAACAAAGGGGAAATGGTGGTTGTTGGGAAGGACTGTCTCCTTGGAAATGTTTCTGTGCGCCTACAGTTGTCAGGCAGCCATCTTTTGGCTATCCCACCATTTAGCATGGCCAGTTTGATGTAGTGGTTAAGTGCACAGACTCTAATCTGGGAGAACCAGGTTTGATTCCCCACTCCTCCACTTGCAGCTGCTGGATGACTTTGGGCAAGCTATAGTTCTCTCAGAGCTGTTCTTTCAAGGACAGTTCTGGAAAGAGTTCTCTCAGCCCCACCTACCTCACAGGGTGTCTGTTGTGGGGAGGGGAAGGTAAAGGAGTTTGTAAGTTGCTCTGAGACTTTGAGTGAAGGGCAGGGTATAAATCCAATCTCTTCTTCTTCTTCTTCTATCAGGTAGTAAAAAGAGGCTGGGCCTTTTCCATTGTGGCTCCAGCTCTGTGGAATGGGCTCCCTGAAGAGATCTTCAGGAGGCGTGGCAAGGCCTGCCTGTTTGCTAGGGCTTTTGAGAGGGTTTGAATGGCAGGCATCTTTTGCAGGGGGAAGAGATTTGGAACTGGCTATTTTATTTTTTGTTTTTAACCAAAAATGTTTTAAACTATTATTGTATGGTGCCTTGAACCACAAGGAAAGGTGGGATATAAATGTTTTAATAAAATAAATAAAAAGTGCAATGAAACAGGAGGAATGACAGGGAAACATATTCTTCATTGTCTGGAGCCAGGTTGGTGTAGTGGTTAGGAGCGCGGACTCTAATCTGGGAGAACCGGGTTTGATTCCCCACTCCTCCACATGCAGCTGCTGGTGTGACCTTGGGTCAGTTAGAAGTTCTTTCAGAGCTGTTCACTCATGTGCAGTTCTCAAAAGAGCTTTCTCAGGCCCACCTACCTCACAGGGTGACTGTTGTGGGAAGGTGAGGGGAAGGAGATTGTAAACTGCGCTGAGACTCCTTCCGGTAGTGAAGGGCGGAGTATAAATCCAATCTCTTCTTCTTCTGTTTTAAATAATTTCCTTTCCTCCCCTGGCCAAAATCTTATTATATGCCAAACAGCATAACAACAGAACAATCTGTTATCAAGAACTGATAGTAAAACATTTGTTTTTGTTTCTGTTTTTTCCCCTTGTACCCCTTTACAACTACAGTAGGTGAAAGAATCCAGCAAATACAACATGGAGCTTCCTTGAACATATGAGCAGGTAGTCTCTCTCTCTCTCTCAGACATCCACACTCACACAATGCCATGCCATTTTGAAACTCTAAGCTATTGTGTAGATTGCCTCAGTGGTTAGGCCCATCCTGATTCAAGGACAATTCAAGAAGAATAGCAGTGCAGCCCTAAGCAATTATACGCACCTAAGCCTTGTTCAGAATTGCATTACAAGTGACTTTAAACCCTTCTTGGGGTTAGTTTCAAGAGTTCACTTCAAGAACTAAGATGGCACATCTTCAGCATAGTTGTCCCGCCTACACCATGCCTCCGCTCAAACAGGATCTTATTGTGCTGTTCCTCAGCATCCAACAACATATTTTCTGTGCATAGAATGCCCTTGCTTATTCCTTCCAGGCCACCTTCTCGAGACAAGCAAAAAGTCATGCTTTTGTTCAACACGCCAGACCGGAACACTGGACAAAGTGTGAAATCCATTTGTCCACTGATATTGCTTGTTCCTCATTTTATTGCCATGCTGGCTTGTAACAATAGTTCTGGAAGGACAAGGGAGTGAGGCTACCACTAAGCTTCCTGACTTTGTGTGAGAGTCCCTTGGACTGCAAGGAGATCAAATCAGTCAGTCCTAAAGGAAATCAACCCTGACTGTTCCCTGGAAGGCCAGATACTGAAGCTGAAACTCAAATACTCTGGCCACCAAGTGAGAAGGGAGCACTCACTGGAGAAGACCCCGATGCTGGGAAAGACTGAAGGTCAAAGAAGAAGGGGACCACAAGGGATGAGATGGTTGGATAGTGTTATTGATGCAACCAACATAAAATTCAGCAGATTCCGGAGCACAACAGAAGACAAGTGGGCCTGGCGTGATGTCGTCCCTGAGGTAGTGAAGAGTCAGACTCAACTGAGCCCGTTCGCGGGGAGGGCGGGGTATAAATATGAAAAATAAATAAAATAAATAAAAATTAAATAAACTGTGCGACTGAACAACAACAAAGCGCCATCAAGTTGCAGTTGACTTAAGGTGACCCCAGTGAGGGGCTATCAAAGCTAATGAGAAGCAGAGGTAGCTTGCCGTTGCCTTTCTCTTCAGTCTTCCTTGGAGGTCTCCCTCCAAGTATTAACTAGGGCTGACCCTGTTTGACTTCCAAGAATCTAACAAGACCAGACTGTACCATGCCACCTTCCTTCCCTCTTGACTTCATGACATTCAAGAAAATCCAGTCCATGCAAGTAGGCCCATAGCTATGGTGGCACATTTCAGGGCCTGGCCTCCCCTGGCCAAGGCCCCACGACTCTCTGAGCTGCCTGGAGGACTCCCTGCCACCGCTGCCCCTTCCCCAAGCACGGCTTGCTTCCCTGCCTGCCAGCAGCCCCGCCGGCTCTATTCCAGGCTGACGGTTGGAGGGAGGGGCTATGGGCCCCAAGCTCGTGACTGCAGTGGTGCGGGGCGGCCCCCACAGGAAGTGGCATGAGGCAGCCAGGTGGGCAGGTGGCAGGCGAGGTGGGGCTCGTGGGCCTCAACTGGTGCCCCCCTGCCATGCCTGGTGCAACACAGGAACTTTTGGTGGTGCTCAGAAGCTAGTGGGGTTGGCGAACAGCTTGATTCAGCCCAGAACACCTCTTCCTCCTTCTCTTCTGCCTCCTCCTGTGCCTGGGTGCCGAGCTGGAACCGGAGCACCGGCAGAGGCCAGGTCCGCAACACTCAGCTTCCAGGGCTCACCTGCCCACCCCCTCACTCTGTTGCTGCCAGAGCCACTCAGCCTGCCAGAACCTGGCACACCGTTCCCTCCAGCCACCACAAGGGAGGCCTCCATAGCAAGCATGAGCTATTTTAATTTTATTTTAATGTTAGTTTTTAATTTTGTGACGTCAGTGCCCCCCAGGCTCCCTGAATTAAAAATTCCCCAGCTACGGGCCTGCATGCAAGAGAACTTGTCAACTAATAAATGTGATTACGGAAGGTAGCTTTGCGAGTGGAGGGTCGGATTGTTTCAGCCCCCAAACTAGTGCGATGAGAACAGAGTGTCCTTTGAGAACGCAGAAGTTGGCGATCCCTGATTCAAAGGCTCTCAAGAATGTTCAAAACCTTCTTTGAATGGCTGCATCTTGGCCTTCTTTCAGGTTTTCAGAGACAAAACATCGCCAGACTGGAGTCAAAACAAAAAGTTTCGGCAAGGCCCTTTGTGCTGACTCTCTTTACAAAAGTAACAGTTATGAAACTGTGCCTGACCTAGGATTGGACTCTGATCAAGAAACGCAAATGAGACACCTTTTACAGCAGTATTTTAATTTATTTTCCCCTCCCGCCTTGGTATTTTCATTCCAGCGTTGATTTCCACCGCCCTCCCTTTTTGAACATATATAACTGTCATTCCACGAATCAGAACACATTCTGAATATCTGACGTTTGTGAAAAGACAAAGGGACAAGTTGGTAAAAAGCCATGCTTTTGTTCGCTAGAGTGGGGCTCTTGTTGTTTTGTGCTGCTGTTTCTGAAACACAGATTGTGAGTCTGGGAAAGAGGTCAGGGACTCATGTTTCACTTTGTTTTTGATGCTCCGCGGGCGTGAAAGCCAGGGAGCGGGTGCCACATAATTAAGAGCATTAAAACCGAGAAATATTGACTTTAAAGAAAACACGTGTCCCTGCTGTCTCATCTGAGCCAGTGAGGGGGGGTTTTTAATCACCCCCTGGCAACAACCTTCGTAAAGCTGGAGGCAAGATAAGAGAGCTTTTAACTGAGAGGGGATCACTCAAAGGTTCCATCCTGTCCCATCAGATTCTTTGCATAAAAACGTGGAACGCCCTTTACAGATATTAGACCCATGTGTACCAAGGGTCTAACAACTGTGCTTAGCAGCCCTCACCACCCGTGATGTTCTGCGTTGTCAGAACAAGCTTTGAACATTCGCCCCGCTTTAGTATGCACAAATGAGAACCTGAAAAATACACTGGTTGGTTTGCGCGTACTGAAATTCGTGCAAAACAGGTGCCAAAATATGCACCATGCTCCTGTTCAGCCGATATAGCTATCATGCGTATCAGTAGGATCTGTGCATGGCTGGGAGACTCCCAGAATGCATGGACATTATGCCCTCTTCTTTGTGGAGGTGGAGTTATCCCTCCCTGTTCTTCCTGTTGAGAGAATCTACAGTTGCTGCTCTTTGCAGGCCTGGGGTTTGCACTTACAAAGGAGCATCTGAATGCTCATTAGTAAGTAACCAGTAAGTAGCTCTACTGACTTGAAGGGCTCCCACCTCTACAGACTGGTTAACTTCTCCCTAGCAAGCATAGCCCTTTCACATTTACTTAGAATCACAGAATCATAGAGTTGGAAGGGACCTTCAGGGTCATCTAATACAACCCCCTGCACAATGCAGGAAATTCACAAATACCTCCCCCCCCCAAAAACACACACACCCAGTGACCGCTGTTCCATGCCCAGAAGATGGGGAAAAAACCCTCCAGGATCCCCAGGCAAACTGGCCTGGAGAAAAAGTGCTTCCTGACCCCAAAGTGACTATCAGCATTTCCCTGGGCATATAAGAAAGGGCCACAAGAACTAAGCACTGAGGCAACCCTTCCTGCCCTCCCTCTCATGATCTGCCTACGTTCACAGCATCAGCACTGCTGTCAGATGGCCATCTAGCCTCTGTTTGAAAACCTCCAAAGGAGTGCCCATTTGAATACCTCCAAAGAAGGAGCGCCCGCCACCTCCCGAGGAAGCCTGTTCCACTGTTCCACTTGCTGGGGGCGACTGATCTTGTGCCATCTGAGGCAAATCTACCTACAGCCAGTGGATTTGCAAGAATTGCAGCAGCAGATCTGCCAACTATAGCTGTTTCCGTAACACAGCAGAACCCTGGCTGCATATATTCATCTCCTAAATTCAGGTCAGTGAGTAACCGCACCCTTGTGGCTTTCGAGCAATTATGAAATTGCTTCAAAAAAGAAAATATTCAAGGTATTATAGTATTCAAGGTAACATTTATAATAAACCCAGCAACTTTATAATTACATGTATAACTGAATCATAATTTATATGTGTTGAGTGAGTGACTGAGCATGCCTGGATGCTGGGGGTGGTGCTACATCACTCTAAGTGTGTATCGATGTTATCACCTTGAATGGGATGCCTCTCTTTGTCTTAACCTGATGGGAGCTGCCCTCTGACCCCTTCTCTTTCTCTCTCTCTCCCTCCCTTTGTCCTCTCACACTCTACACATGGCCTTCTATGGAGACACATGTCTCTGCAGGTCTCTCCCGTACAGAAAATGCCCTCATACTCCCACACACAAGACGCTGAGCAAGGTGACCATTTGTGATAGGGAAAGTACTTTTTTGGTTCGGCTCCTTTTTCTCTTTTTTTAAAAATTAGTTAATTTGGTTGTGGCACAATTGGTACAGAGCTTATTATGAATGGATTGCTTTTTTATAGTCAACAAAAACAGTAAAAATGATTAACCTTTTGAAAAAAATCTGTTCTAAAAAATTCAAAACTGATGATAAGAGCATAGGGTTTTTTTTTAAAAAAAGTTACTGTTCACAGATTAAGTCACAAAACTGTAGCAAACATCTACAGATGGTGGAGCGAATGCTAGATGCACAATCGCCCTCTGTCTTGGGCCTGCGAAGAAATTAGCCATTTCCTCAGTTCAGCTCCAGGCCTTCTCTCTCCCCTGTTGCAGGCCAGACTGGGGGGGAGGGGGTGTCTCTTGCAGTGGGTAATACAGGAGCCACTTGACCAACTGCCCATGCTCTGTGACCTTTTGTTCCTTCGGCCCTAAATGCTAAACCTTTTTAATAGAAATAAATAACATGTTAAAGAGAAAATTACAGAGGTTACCTTTCCACACAACATTTGTCTTCTAATCATGCACCAATCATTCCTTCCCCAACTCCCAATAACTCTCTTTCCCAAACCTGCTTTGCATTTGGATTTTTTTTTTAAGGAAAGGAGAGCCTGAACATCTCACGCAGGCTCAGAAGGCTGCCGGGGGAGGGAGAACAGCTCCTGCCTCCCCCACTCCCAAGCCGTTTCCCTGCACTGAAACAGCACTGGGGGCAGGGTGGGAGTTACTTCCCTGTTTTTGCTGCTCCACAAGCACAGCATACTCCACTTGGAGAAGCAAAATTGAGGAAATAACTCCCCACTACCCCCTAATGCTACTGATTCAAGTAAAGTCTCTGTGGATATTTAAATACAGAGACTGGGACCATGAACACACAAGGCAGATACTTCTTCAAATTTGGTAAAAGCCCCAGGTTTACAGAAAAAGCTGAAAACTTGAATGAATAGTAAGGGAGGTTCACCTTTGCCCCCAAAACGCAATAGAAGCAGTGCCTGTTGCTTAAAGAAGCAAATACCATTTCAGTGGCCATTGTGGCTGTTGCTAGGCAGCCACAACAGAACTGACAGCCTTCAAGCCTTGGTTTCTGTCAGTAAAAGGCAGGGGAGGGAACAGGACTCTTTCCAGGGCTGTTTCAAAATCTGAGGGAGGCCTCATTGGAGCCAAGCCCACAAGAAATCACAGTGCAGCTTGCTACCATCTGACCACCAGCTACTGATCCACTGCCTTGCCGACACGGATCCAGGCATCTGCCTTGCAGTGGCTTTCCTCGTTTCTTCGGGGTCAGGGACAGAGGGTGGTCATAGGGGAACAGCTGTCCCAAAGGCACCAGCTAGTTTGCGGAGTGCCTCAAGGGGCGGTGCTTTCCCTGATGTTATTTAACATCTATATGCACCCCCTTGCCCAGATTGCCTGAAGGCATGGGCTGGGGTGTCACCAATATGCGGATGACACCCAGCTCTATCTGTTGTTGGGCGACCAGTCAGACTCCAGTCCAAAAGATCTGGACCTGGCATTGCAAGCCGTGGCTGGATGGCTTAGACAGAGTCAACTGAAATTGAATCTGACAAAGACAGGTCCTATGCTTAAGTCGGAGTGTGCCAAGGGTAGGGATCCCACTCCCGACCTTTGATGGGGGCGCCATTGGTGCCAGCGCTGAGGGTTAGGAGTTTGGGAGTGCTCTTGGATGCCTCCCTCACGATGGAGGCCCAAGTAGCAGCTGCTGTGAAGTCAGTCTTTTACCATCTTTGGCTGATTAGGCAGTTGGTTCCCTTCCTTGAATGCAATGACCTGGCTACAGTGATCCATGCAATGGTCACCTCGAGACCGGATTACTGTAATGCCCTCTACTTGGGGCTGCCTTTGTCCCAAATTCAGAAGCTGCAGCTGGTGCAGAATGTGGCGGCCAGGCTGTTGTTGAGTCTCCCTATGCGGGAACACATCCAGCCTGTGCTAAAAGCACTGCACTGGCTGCCTATAGCATACCGAGTTTGGTTCAAGGTGCTGGTACTTACCTTTAAAGCCCTTTATGGTCAGGGGCCTACGTACCTAAGGGACCGCCTTTCCCCATATGTTCCCCAGAGAGCACTACGATCAGGATCCCAACATCGCTGGGTTCTTCTGGGCCCCAGAGAAGCCAGCCTAGCAGCGACGAGGGCTAAGGCCTTTTCAGTGGCGGCTCCATACTGGTGGAACGAGCTCCCAGAACATGTTAGGGCTTTGCGGAACCTTTCTAAATTCCACAGGGCCTGTAAAACAGAGCTCTTCCAGTAGGCTTTCAACTAAGGAGCTGCACTTATCCATCTGAAGCCCTGGCCCCAATATCATTAACAATGTTATTAAAAACATCAATATCATTATGATACTAACTGAATAGCCTATGTCCCACTGATACCACCCAGACCACGTTGTTAATTTACTGCCAGATTCCTGCCATTGTTATATTGCGCTAGCACTCTATGTACTGTTTTTAGATCTATTTTACTGTAATTTTATTTAATTAACTGTTTTATCTTGTTACAATATTGTGTAAGCCACCCTGAGCCTGCTTCGGTGGGGTAGGGTGGGATATAAGCCAAATAAACTAAACTAAACTAAACTAAACTTGCACGACTGCCCAGCTGTTCAACAGCAGCCAGCCCATGAAAGCAAGTGTAGTGTAGTGGTTAGACTGTCAGACTAGGACCTGAAAGACACAGGTTCAAAACCCCACTCTACCGCTGGGTGACCTTGATCTAGTGGCACACTCTTAGTCTAATATACCTCACAGGATTGTTGTGAGGATAAATTAGAGGAAAATTGCTTTGGGTCCCCATTGCAGAGAAAGGCATAAATAAATAAAAGGAAGATGGGGGCAAATAAAAGGCTGGTGGGTAGGTAGGAAGGAGAAAAAGAAGCAGGGAAAGGGTCTGCCAAGAGGAAGAAAAGAGAAAATAGTGAGGGGAGGGAGATATGGGGAAAGGGAGATACACACCATGAGTCCTGGCCAGTTTCCCACTGTACAACTGGGCCCAGCCCAGCAGCTGGCAGTATGCCAAGTTTTCCCAGGGAAAGCCTGACAGGTGGAGGGAAGGAAGAAAAACTGAAGATGGGGGGGGGGGAGATAAAGGTAGGTCGGTTGGCAGATGGGAAGGAAAGAAGGAAGTAGGAAAAGGGGAGATACTACAACTGGGTTTCACACAAAGGAAAGAGGAAATAGTTGAGGAGGCAAAAATGAGATGCCGCCCGCGAGTCCTTGCAAGTGCCCAGCTTGTAACAATATAATAACTGCAGCATACAGCACTGAATCAAACCAGGAAAAGTATTCCCTCCCTCGAAGTATCAGACAGCCATTGTGGTATAGCGGTTAGCATTGAACCAGGATATGGGAGACCCAGGTTCGAATCCTTACCCTGACTGAACCTTGCTGGGTGACCTTGGGCCAGTCATTTTCTCTCCGCCAAACTTCACAGGGTTGCTTTTGTGACAATAAAATGAGAGCGAGGTGAGCAACATAAGTTGCCGTGGGTCCCAACTGGGGGAAAAGGTGACGTATAAATGAAAACAAAAACCAGTTGTCCCCCCCCCTCCAACATTTATACCCCCCCAATGGTATCCTTAACATCACAATCAAAACAGCACTATATGCATGTAAATATTTCTCAGATTATGTATCTTACAAAAACCCTACTTCATTGTAATGTTTCATCTTTGGGTCTACCACTGCCGGGAAATTTACCTGCTCTTGTCTTTACCTACAAGGTGAAGCGTTCAGTGAAGCTGATGGGCAGTAGATTCAGGACAGACAAAAGGAAATACTTCTTTACACAGCAAATGATTAAAATGTGGGATTTGCTGCCAGGTGAGGCAGTGATTACACCCATTTCACAGGCTAACAAGATCCAGAACGACCAGAAGTATAAGCTGGGTTTCGAAAGGTGTTATCAATGCAATGAGCATGAGGTTGGGCAAGCTCCGGGGGGCGGTGGAGGACAGAGGGCCTGGCATTATGTGTTTCACGGGGTCACGAAAAGTCGGACTCGACTGTGCAATTGAACAACAACAACAACAACAACGATGCAGTGATAGCCCCCAGATATAGACAGCTTTAAAAGAGGATTAGACAGATTCATGGAAGACAGGTCTGTCAGTGGCTACTAGCCACGGTGACTAAAGTCACATTCAGAGGCAGTCAAGCTCTGAATCCCAGAGCCAGGAGGCAACAGCAGGGGAAGGCCTCGGCTTCTATGCTCTGTTGTTGGCCCTCCAGAGGAACTGGTTGGCCACTGTGTGAGACAGGATGCTGGACTAGATGGACCATTGGTCTGACCCAGCAGGGCTCTTCTGATGTTCTTATGAAAGCCTCGGCCTCTATGCCCTGTTGTTGTCCCTCCTGAGGAACTGGTTGGCCACTGTGTGAGACAGGATGCTGGACTAGATGGACCATTGGTCTGACCCAGCAGGGCTCTTCTGATGTTCTTATGAAAGCCTCGGCCTCTATGCCCTGTTGTTGTCCCTCCTGAGGAACTGGTTGGCCACTGTGTGAGACAGGATGCTGGACTAGATGGACCACGGGTCTGATCCAGCAGGGCTCTTCTGATGTTCTTATGAAAGCCTCGGCCTCTGTGCCCTGTTGTTGTCCCTCCTGAGGAACTGGTTGGCCACTGTGTGAGACAGGATGCTGGACTAGATGGACCATTGGTCTGACCCAGCAGGGCTCTTCTGATGTTCTTATGAAAGCCTCGGCCTCTATGCCCTATTGTTGGCCCTCCAGGGGAATTGGTTGGCCACTGTGTGAGACAGGATGCTGGACTAGATGGACCACGGGTCTGATCCAGCAGGGCTCTTCTGATGTTCTTATGAAGGCCTCGGCCTCTGTGCCCTGTTGTTGTCCCTCCAGAGGAACTGGTTGGCCACTGTGTGAGGCAGGATGCTGGACTAGATGGACCATGGGTCTGATCCAGCCGGGCTCTCATTATGTTCTTATGAAGGCTGGAAGGAAGCCACTCCACCCTGAGTTCCTGTAGTGGGTGGTAAAATCTGTATATGTGTGTCTTCTGTACATGTTAAGTGAATAATGTGAGAACTGGCCTCATAGTTCCCATTGGGAACTCAGTGCTGGAAATGGAGCCAAGAAATGTACATAGGTAAAGTCTTCTCCTTCACCATGAATCAAAATCAAGTCAGCCCTCCAGTCCTGGCTGGTTACGGAGGTCTCACAGAGACTCCACATTCATGCAGGTGAGTCTAATGGCTCTGAAGGAGGACGGCTGGGGCCATTCGAGGTGAATTCCTATTGATCCAGATAGAGTCTCCACAGACAATCACTCTGCCCTGTTTGTTTTGAAGGGATCAAAGGAAGCAGCTACCTTTCCTCGACTAATCAGGCTGTTTTGTCTCCACACAGAAGAGGGGGAAGCAGCTGGAGGTGGGGGGGAAGGGCTGAATAGGAGAGCAGGTGGATAGGAAATCTGAGACTGCAGCCAGTCGCCTGAAAAACCAAGAGTTTGGTTAGCAGATAAGAGATGATCAAATAAAAAACAGCTTCACGGAGTAAAAGCAGTGTCTAGACATGGATTCCCAGAGCACTACAAACCATACCTAGTATTTTACACTTAAAGCCTCTAGTGCTATCAGGTGAGGTCACAGGGGCTTGCTTACTGTCTCGCAGTCTTCACTACAGCAGTGAGTATACGTCTGGTCCTTTTGCTTCCAGAAATATAAAGGAAAATGGAGATTTCTGCTCCAACCCCACTCTCCTGGTCTCATTCACTCTTTTCTTCCTTCCTTCCTTTTTTTTTTTTTTTGCCATCAAGTTGCAGCCAGCATATGGTGATGCTTTAGGGTTTTCAAGGCCAGAGACATTCAGAGATGGGTTGCCATTGCCTATGTCTATGTAGCAATCCAGGAATTCCTTGGTGGTCTCCCATCCAAGTACTAACCAGAGCTGACCCTGCTTAACTTCTGAGATCTGACGAGATTGGACTACCCTGGGCTATCTGTACAAAATCTGGTCTTCCATGTGGACATAAGTTACAAGTCCCTTGCTGGGATCTTAATTCTGAGGCATGGGGGGGGGGGGGGGGAATCTTGAATCAGGGGGATGACACAGAGGGTGAGGGTGCTTATGCCTTCCCTCCTGCACCATTTCTCAATCGTGAAATGGCCCCAGGGAGCACTATTTGACTTGTTGATGGGGTACACACAGGTTTTCCCAAGGGGGCAAACAGAATCCTGCTGGGGCCATTTCAGCTTAGGAAAACAGCACAGGAAGAGGGAAGCATAAACACCTCCCCGTCTGCTGATCTGAATTCCCCCACCCCCATGTATCTCTGAACTGAGTTTCCAGTGGGGAACTCCAGGGGTCATTTCGAGCAGGAACACGGTTCCAGGAGTAACAAGCCCAGGAGCGGGCACATATGGTGATGCACTGTGGGGAAAAGAAAAAGCATACTAACTCGATCTGCATTTTCATGCTTGTTGTAGGGTAGCTTCCCTGCAAGAGCAAAGGAAACCCAAAGTGTCTTTAGTCAAAGTGTAAAGCTGGCTCGCCAGCTCTGAGTTGGGAAAAACCTGGAAATTTTTGGGGTGGAGCCTGAGCAGTGTTGCCTTCTGACACACTTCCGGTGATGTCAGGGTGTGTGGCATATGCAAATAAGTTATGTTAATGAGTTATGCTAATGAGCTCCTGCACCTTTTTTTCTGTGAAATGACCCATAGGGAACTCACAACTCATCTCTGATATGAAGTCCCTCATGGTGCTATCAAAAGGGTTCTTAAACACCTGTTACTTCAATTCATGTTACATTCACTAGTCATGAACAGAGAGCCAATTTGTCATCATCAGTCAGTTCCATTCACAGACATTTTGAACCAGTTTGGGTGGTTGTTGTTGTTTACTGCATTGAAACATTACCATACGGTATGCTGTAATGGGCTGTATTTCACATATGCCCATTCTCACCCAGCAGGATGACAATTCCAGTTTCTTCCTCCCCGAGACCTGTTGTTGCAGTATACCTATCAGCACGCAATCATTAAAACAGTGAGCAAATCAGCCATCCATCCAGTGATTATAATTAAATATTGTATCATTTTTAAAAGTCTTACAATTTGGTATGCATTAAAGTCTCTGGTCTTCATCCTGGCATTTATTAAAGGTCCCTAGTCCATGAACTGTCTGCCTTGTGTCAACAAGGGTGAGGGCCTGGCCCATATCTATCATGAGGCCCACGGGGCCCGGCCCCCTAGTGTTCTTCTGGGGCCCCTCCCTCCCAGGCTGCCCCCAAAGTGCCCCAACTTACCACCTGCACTGTGGTTTAATTTAATTAGCTGGCAGACCCCCCCCAGGGCCCCTCCCAAAAAATTGCCTAGCTACAGGGCTGGTGAGGGCCTTCTCAGTGGTGCCCCCCCCCCCCCCCCGTAGAATCAGCTGCCTTGAAGAGGTGCTCACCCTGCAAGACCTCCCTAGGTTCCGCAGGGCATGCACAGCTGCTCTTTTTCAATGCATGGCTGTGATCCACCAGGCAGTTGGTCTGCTTCAGCTGTGTCTTCACCATCCACACATCCTACCCTGCTTGATAGTGGGTAGATTTTAATCGTTTAAATTTTTTAAAAAGTTTATTTATTGTATCTTTTGTATTGTTTTTATCGGCTGTATTTTATATGCTGTTAGCCGCCCTTAGTACTGTTCAGGGGAGAGGGAGCAGGATATAAATTTGATAAATAAAATCTTAGTGTTATCAAAGTTTTCATGCATACACATTTTTGTACAGCATTACGGTAGGCACAATTCCCCTTCCTACAGTATTTCATTACCTGCCCCGACCACCTATGACCCTACAGAATTTGACGGTGCAAGAGTGTGGTCAGAGTGTTTCCACCCCACCCACTTGCAAAAGAACAAAACTACACCACCACAACGAAATTAAAACTCAAAGCTAGAAAGCTAAACATCGACTGATGTTCGAGGCAAAGAGAGTGAGGCAAAGGGCAAGGCAAAGAGACCAGCAAAGTGAGTGAGCTCAGCTGTTAAACAAGGTATGTCTGCCTGCTGAGCTTGCCAGTCCCAAAGTTTGCTCCATCACAATACTAATTACAAAACCAAGAAGGCCACTGCATTCTGGCACAATGACTGGACCAAGATCTGCTTTATTTCCTTTGGGGAGCATGTTTGTGCTGTTCAGCCCTCCCACAGCTAATTTTGTGGCCTTACAGCCCTTTCTTTCCCATTCCTGCTGATCTGGAGTCGAATCTGTAGAAGGTTGTTGTCAAACATGGCTGCATACGCCTTCATATTTCCTCCTCACATTTTTCATTAGCATTACCCAGTTAGTCCCTGAGGGAAGAAAATTGTTCAAAACAAATGACCCCCCCACACAAAAAACATGTATTTTTCATTTTACATGGGTTATCATCACTTCTGTGCTGAATGGGGTGTCTTTTCAGAGGTTGGGGGGTAGGGTAGGGTTACCAACATCCAGGTCTCCCAGAGGTTTCCCAGAATTACAAATGGTCTCCTGACTACACAGATGAGTTCCCCTGGAGGAAATGGCTTCTTGGGGGAATGGACTCTTTGGCATTATACCCTGCAAAAGTCCCTCCCTTCCCCAAACTCCATCCTCCCCAGACTCCACCCCCAAACCTCCGGGAATTTTCCAACACAGATTTGGCAACCCTAGTTGTGGGGAGATTTAAAGTAAGAGTAAAGAAAGTTTACATCAGCTGCAATCACACACACTAAATAATCCACTTTCAATCCACCTTCAATGTACTTTCCAGCTGGATTTTCCTGTGTGACCTGACAAAATCCAGTTAGAAAGTACATTGACAGTGGATTGAAAGGGGATTATTTATTAGTGTGTGTGATCGCAGCCATCAACATTTAATGACCCATAGTTAAATTTAAAGTTTTTAGAGTGTCTTTTAAGCATTCCTTGCTGTTATGAAAAGAAGAAGAGTTGGTTTTTATACTCTGCTTTTCTCTACCTTAAGGCGTCTCACAGCAGCTTACAATCACCTTCCCTTCCTCTCCCCACAATAGACACCCTGTGAAGTAGGTGGGGCTGAGAGAGCTCTGAGAGAACTGTGACTGGCCCAAGGTCACCCAGCAGGCTTCGTGTGGAGGAGTGGGGAATCTAATCCGGTTCTCTAGATTAGAGTCTGCCGCTCTTAATCACTACACCATGCTATGCTTTTTTCCCTTATTATAGCAACCTTGTCAATACAAATTAAGCAGTCAACCATGTGTCTCTCCCATTAAAAAAGAGAAAGAAACAAGAAAAACTCCCCATCTAAAAAGTCTTTGGCATGCATGGATATGCTTGTTTTTAAAAAGTTACCTGTTTCTTCAAAGAACACAACAACTGGCAGAATATAAAATATCAGAACTACCAGCACCTTAATATTGTTGAGTTTCATGTTGTTTTATGTTGTATTATTTCATGTTTCATGTTGTATTATTTATTGAATGTTATGGAACTTTTATGTATTATGAAAGTTTTAACTTGTTGTGAGCCGCCCTAAACCAGCCTAGGCCAGAATAGGCGGGGTAGAAATCAATAAAATAAATAAAAATAAAACCAATAATTTCACTTAAAATATTACATTACAGTAAAAACAACACCCTCCCCCCCAAAAACCAATGCTAATAAGCACAGAAAAATACATGCGCTTCTCCTCCCATAAAATCAACCAGATACTCCAACCCATAAACCAAATCATAACCCTGTTGGGAGTACTCGAAAAAACCCGTAAATCCTACCTATAAAATTCATTAGCTGACAAACTGACTCCCAAAAACTCTGTGGAACAGGGTGGCCTTGAAAAATTTCAAGAGTCTTGTATTTTATTTATATTATTTACTTCATATTCAAAGTAACTTACAGTCTTCTCCTCTCCTCTATTTTATCTTTACAGCCACAACTCTGCAAACAGGTTAGGCAGAGAGTGCGTGACTGGCCCAAGGTCACCCAGCAAGCTTTAGTGATAGAGTGGGGATTGAAGCCTGGGTCTCCCAGATCCTAGGCCGACACTCTTAACCACTACACTGTACTGGGAGAAGACGGGGAAGGAGAAAGGAAGGATCTCCAAAACTGCCTTCACATTGCTAGCCTGATGTTGATGTGAAGCTCTAGTATTTGGGCAAAACAGAGTGACATCTCACCCACACCAAGTTTTTTCCTTGTTGCCAAGCCAAGAGGTGGCAAACAATGAGCAGGGCAACCAAGAGGGGAATGGGGGGGACAACATTCCAGGGGCCCATGTGTATCAGGTTCTCTGAATTCCCAGCTTTCAATTTTTTTAATTTTTATTTATTTATTGAGATGTATAGAGACTTATAGAGTAAGTCTCTAGACTTTTCCACTCTATAGATATGAATTTCCTATTATATCTGAAGAGACTAGAGACTTACTTTTTAAATGAAAGATGGGAATTTCGAGCATAACTTTATTTCAACATCCTAGTGCCAATAAAAAAAAATTAAAGCCTCTTGTGGTGAGGGGAGGAAATGGTCACTGTGGGGACAATCTCAGGGGAAATGGCTGGGGGGGGGGGGGGGAATCAAACTTTCCCACCCATGCAGCAGCCATTCAGGCTTTATTGTGATCCTTTCCAGAACCTCAAAGTAAAGCAGGTTTGAGAAAGACAAGAGAAAACCAATGAAACCCCAGGAATTATAAAATAATTCAATAAAAACACATACGCATACAACACCAAAACCAGGGAGGAGGACCAGTAACAGTTATTGGGGATATGCCTTCTTTCTCAACCTTTCCCTGTCTGGGAAGTTAAAACACATTTAATAAACAGAACAGCAAACCTCAATACTATGAACATAATGTTTATGAACATAAACATATTATGAACAGCAAACTTCTATTAATATTATGAGCACTCAAGTTAATATTTCCCATTCCCAATATTTCAAAGCAGTGAAAGGGTGAATTTTCCCCTCCTCCACTCTACATGCATGGTGATTTGCATTAATCTGTGTTAGTGGTTATAAATGTGGCATAGTGAATGCCTCTCTGGATTAAACAACACAAACAAAACAATACTGTGGCTTAAGTGTGTGACTATAATTTGTGTTTGTGGTTTTTAATAGATCCTGTTTCAGACTTAGTTAAAGCACATGCGAAGGCTGAGATTAGTAGTTGAAGCTACTCTCCTTCAATAATTAAAAGTGATTTAACTACGTTTTAAACACTGTTCAAGTGATCATTTTATTATTATTATTATTATTATTATTATTATTATTATTATTATTATTATTGTATGGGTAGGACATCTGATACTTGGCCTTTTTTAACTGCAACTTTGCTACTGCAGGCATTCAGTGTCATGTTATATGATAACTTAATCTTTTTGAAAGACATATCAGTAAAATCAGTCCTGGTGATCTTTGTGCTTCTAATTCAGCGCCCCAATTTGAGCAACAGCAGCACCCTATTTCGCCTCCCAGTTTTGTGGTAAAGGTACAAGTGTAAATGGCGAAAGATTTCTTACTGATTTACCTAGTAAAAATTATTGTGACATGATGTTTTTGTGAACTAGAGGCCACTTCATCAAATGCAAGAACAATATCCTATATTTTGGTAATCACAAGTAAGTATACAATTACAGAATTAAACACATGGGCATAGAGAGAAATATGGAGAGGCACAAACTGTTTCCAGAATATTTTAATAGACAGAAGAGGAAGTAGGCTTGCCAGTCCTGGGTCAGGGTGGGGGTTCCCCTGGAAAATTCCGCCCACAAACAGCCACGCCCCCACATGACTTCCCTGAATTAATGATGTCACCTGGAAGTGACATCATCACACCAGGGAAGTTGCGCGAGAATGCTCTGGTTTAAGGCAAAACTCGATGGTTTTAAGCCAGTTTTACCATATATCAGGGTGTTGAATGATCTTCACCATGTGAATGAAGGTAAACTATGACAGCCATTTTAGGGCTGGATCCAGTGGCAGCCATTTTGTGGCTGTGCCCACCATGCTGTGTCAGAATTCCAATGGTGCCTGCAGGCTCAAAAAGGTTGAGGATGCCTGGCTTATATAGATAAACTGCATTAGAGTTTTATAAACTGATGAATGATGTGAAGAAAATGAAGAGCAGTATTTTTTTTCTGCCTTACTGCTACAATTTATCTACAGTGAACTTCATTGGCAGTAGGTTTAGGACAGCCAAAAGAAAGTACTGTGTGGCATGCTGCATAATTATGTACTGAATAAACGACTATAAGAGGTGAAGTCCACTGGTTCGGAAAATGTTCAAAGGGAATTAGACAGACTCATGCAGGTGGACAGGTCCATCAGTAGCCTTTAACCAGGCCCATATCTACAGCAGGGCTTTTGGGGGCTCTGCCCCCTTTCTAGAAGCCACAGTCCCACAAGAATTTCTCCTGTAAATGCTTTTTTCAATCATTTTAAAACTTTTTTTAAAGGCATGTGCTTCTTTAAGCACAGTGGGGTGCTGTGGTTAACTAATTCCTGCACTGAGCAAGGGGGTTGGAGTAGGTGACCTCTAGGATCACTTCTAACTCTGTGTCAAGAAACTGGTTTCCTTTAAGAGAGTTTTTCTGGCTAAGTGTTAGCTTTCTTGACTATAGAAGTCATCACCCCCACCTGCTGACTTGTTATCAGAACTGTTGCTTAGGCTGGCAGAAGTGATTAACTTGCAGCAGCTGAGAACTGTCACCTAAAGTGGTTGACAGCTTGCAATTTAGAGATCTATCCTGATAACAGCTTTCTAATGGCTAAATGGCTTTTCTTTCTGCATGTCAGCCCCACCAGAAAAAAAATTGCCCCACAAGCCACAAAATCCTGGCTACAGGCCTGCCTTTAGCTACAATGGCCAGATAGAACACGTTTAGAATAGGCTTGCCAGCTCCGGGTTGGGAAATACCTGGAGATCTGGAGAGCAGAGCCTGAGGGGGACAGGGTTTGGGGAGGGGAGGGACCTCAACACAGTATACTACCATAGAGGCCACCCTCAAAAGCAGCCATTTTCTCCAGGGGACCTACTCTCTGTCACCTGGAGATCAACTGTAATAGTAGGAGATTTCCAGGTGCCACCTAGAGATTGGCAATCCTAGTTCAGAGGAAGTATGGGCATGAGTGCCAGTTGCTGGGAGTGGCTGTGGCTTTTATTCCCTGCTGGTGGAGTGACCAGAAACATCTGGCTGGCCAGTATGGGAAACAGGATGTTGGATCTGACTGACCTTTGGTTTGATCCAGCAAGCCTCTTTTTTTTTAATCCTTACAAAAGCTGTCATGCATGCCCCTCATTTTGTACAGAGGGATTTGGAAAATGTAACTCCGCGATCCTGCAGCTTCCTCTGCATCTTTAAGTATGCTACTGAATTATAAAAGTGCATGGAAAGAAAGAAGATGGCAGTTTGCCATTGCTGGAAGAAAATCTTTCTGTGCATGCCCAGAAGTATCTTTTTTTCATCCAGGACTCAGCCTGGGCTGAAAACAAACTTTTGGGCTATAAGCTCTAGTGCAGTGTTTTTCAACCTTTTTCGAGCTAAGGCACATTTCTTTCATTGAAAAAATCCCGCGGCACACCTGACAATATCTCACGGCACAGTGGTTGAAAAAGACTGAAATACAAGATAAATGGGTCATTAGTTGCCTCAGCTCAAGTATTAACTATGACAGTATTACAAATACACGTAATAGCCACTCAACTTGAAATCATAAGTTACAGATCCAAAGTGTAATGGCTCCTTCCCATAACATTGACCTGAGTTTCAGAAGAAATATAATGTGGGTGTATTTTAATACTGCGATTCTGCTAAAGTTTTTCAAATAGAGAGTTTAAACTCTTACTCTTATGTGAACGGCATTCCGCTGACCATAAGTGATTTGAAGAGAAACACAGTACACCCATTCTTCGCTGAGGGACAGTTACTGATTTGAACCCCACCCTGACAGAAACAGCTAGCTGTTACCATCAAACATATGTTTACTGGAATGTCTTGGTGCAAATCACCCCCCCACACCACACACACACACACACACTGGAAGAAACCAGCTTACTCTGCTGGAGGAGTGCATGCCCTTGGTACCGAATGCTCCTGTCCTCTGTATTAACATCCACAGGTCTAGCATGACTCTGATTCAGCACATGAGTCCTCCTCATTCATTTAAAACCATCTCGCAAGGCCAAGGGGAGCTGCGCCTCAATGGCGGCTCCCTCCTACCTCAGGCCGGTCACAGAGCGTGCAAGCGGAATCAGCGAGAGAGCGCCACTGTTCTTTCTCGCATGCGCAAATGCATCCCGGAAGGTCAGCCCGGAAGGCACATTTCTTTCATTGAAAAAATCCCGCGGCACACCTGACAATATCTCGCGGCACACCACTGTGCCACGGCACAGTGGTTGAAAAACACTGCTCTAGTGAACTCTTGCACACACCAAGTAAGTAGTTGTGGAGGTCGACAGCAGTTAAAACAGAAGGGTACCCGTGTTGGTCTGTTGTGGAGAAACTAAAAAGGAATTATGTGCCACAATTAAAAAAAAAAAACTAGCACAACCATCTGGGGATTTAGCTAGTGTGCCTCCTCGCCATGGAGGTAGGGTTGCCAGCTCTGGGCTGGGAAATTCCTGGAGATTTGGGAGGTGAAGCCAGGATGGGGTTTGGGGAGGGGAGTAGGATTGCCCATTTCAGGTTGGGAAATACCCGGAGATTTTGGGTATGGAGCCTGAAGAAGGCGGGGTTTGGGGAGGGAGAGACTGGTTTATTCCTGCAGCTCAAGCTGTTGTGAGATGCCCTAAAGTTTGAAGTAGTAAGAAAAAAGTTGGCAACCCCTAGATCTGGGTGAGGATAATTACAGCGGGGGGGGGGGGGGGCAATTGGTGCTGGTGAATGGAAAGGGGTGGATGTTGGATGGATTTGGGGTCGGGGAATCAGGAAGAAGAAGTAAGAAAGAGATTTTAAGGCTGCAGTCCTCCTGTGCTTATTTACATGCAAGTAAATCCCATCACAGTCACACTTTGAGTTGACAAGGACAGGAACCAGCTGACTGGAGCAAGGCCTAGGAATTAGGGTTGCCAGTTCTGCTCAGCTTGCTGGCCGGGGGATTCGGGGGGCATTCTGGGGGTGGGGCAGGGACATCACGTGATGCCCCTGGTGCGATGACGTCACGCAGAAGTGACGTCATCACATCAGGGACATCGTGTGGTGATGCTCTGCATTTTGAGCAAAACTCTTTTGTTGGCCTAAAACCATAGAGTTTTGCCCCAAAAGCAGAGTGTCGCCATGTGATGTCCCGACGTGATGACGTCACTTCTGTGACGCTGGGACACTGCCATGCAACATCCCTGTTTGGGGATGGGGCTTCCTCCCCTGGCCAGCTGGCCAGTGGCTGGCAGAAGCCCGAAAAATTGGGGGAGCCCCCGCCCAGACCAGGGGTCTGGCAACCCTACTAGAAATAGAGAATGTGCTTGATTTTTTAAAAAAATCAGAAATCTTAAGACTCTGGCTGGGAGAGGAGGATGGAGTAGTCTCTCTCCATTCTCTCTTGCTTTCTTTTTCTTTCCATTTAAGGATGCAGGAGTGGGAGGGGAAGGGAAGGGAGGGGAGGAAAGGGGAGGGGAGGGGAGGGGAGGGGAGAACTAGACCCAGTTGGATTTCAGGACCCAGGGACTAGAGTTGCTTTCTAAAGTTAATGCAGATGCAGGACTCTGATCACCTGCCAGGACTCATTCTTTGTTTCTGAAAAGAGATGCTTGGGGGGGGGGGGGGGGAGAAGAAACTGCTTGCTAAGAAACACCCCTATGGGGGCCATGATGCCCATGCAGTTGCAAAGTTGCAAAAAACAATGCACCTATTAGCTCTAATCAGCTTCACCCTTCTTTTCAAAGCAAGTCAGTGAGACAGAGAGAGCGAGAGCTTGTAGAGTACTATGACCGTATTCTTGCTTAATGTTGACTTGTGCTAGGTGGTTGTTATTTGAAAGGGGGGGGGGGGGGCGTTTGCACCATACCTTATTGTAATATGCACTGTGAAAATAAGTTTAGTAAAATCTGTTCTTCAATAATGCTACTCATTTCCCTTTAACGTTGCTTACCTAATGAACAATTATTATTCTATCAATGAATAGTAGCAGGAAGCAGATGATATTTGGATTTGATCAGGGCCACCGGGGGGGGGGTGTCAAATTGAATTTTTGTCCTGGAACCCATGGTGGCTGTCAGCAGCCCTGGGGCCCATGATTCTCAGCAGTCCTGGCCTCCCTAGTTACAGAGGCCAAATAAAGACAGAGCCCATTTGGTGTAGTGCTTAGGATTGCAGACTCTAATCTGGGAGGACCGGGTTTGGTTCCCCACTCTTCCACACGCAGCTGCTGGTGTGACCTTGGGTCAGTCACAAGTGCCCTCAGAGCTGGTCTCTCAAGAGCAGTCCTCAAAAGAGCTCTCTCAGGCTCACCTACATCACAGGGTGTCTATTGTGGGGAGGGGAAGGGAAAGGAGATTGTAAGTTGCTCTGAGACTCCTTCAGGTAGTTAAGGGCAGAGTATAAATCCAGTCTCTTCCTCTCTCTCTCCTCTTCCTCTAAATTTCCCTAAAGGAGGAGCCCCTTAACAAAAAAGTATACCAGGGACCAGACATTCTACATTACTTAAGCATATTTAACAGTCATCAGGAACAGAGAAGCAATTCGAATTCGCCTGAGGCATATGGCCTGAATGTGTGGGCTGCAGTAATGTCCACTCCTGCTTAAAAGGTATCCTTTGCCTCAGCATATTAGACTGGTTCCCATCGTAAAGTCCTCGTCTGCCAGTTTTGCTTCCAACCAGCAGACAGCCAAAGGTGACCTCTTACCTCCTTGTCTGTGAGAAAACAGGGAGGAGGCGCAGGTGGCTCAGATAAGCTAAACTGTTCTGGGGAGCAAAGTACATAAGATCAGAGTGAAAAGTGGGGGTGGGAGAAATGAGATAAGGAGAATGCCTAATAGTCCTGAGGGCATTAAAGGGTGTAGAAATGCATTATGGGACTTCTGGGGGTGTTGAGATATGAATAAACAGGCTTTAAAATATCAATCCAGTGACAGGCGCCGCTGAGCTGAATTTAAATTACCATCTAGAACTGATGGAGAGCTTTTCAATATTAGAAGGTGGGCACTGTTTTGTTCGGAGCTTTTATATAACTTTCCAAGAAATCCTTATGAGAATAGTTGCATTTTAAATATTTCTATTCTTCTCATTTAAAAAGGGGGAAAGAACCCCACATACATTATTTTTAGCAAAGTGCAAATAAAAACGCTTGGTCATAAGTTCAGGAAAGCAAATTATTTGTTCCAAATAGGGGGTATCCGTGGTTGCCATTTCAGAATTAATAGTCCCTGATTCCAAAAGGGTATTTACATTTGTACAAGAGTGAAAATAAAATGTTTGATTCTCTGGAACTCTTACAATATTATTTTTGTACTCTGCTCTGTGATGTGCTGGGAAATGGGGTGGGATCGGGGAGCCCAATAATACTTGATCTAGCCGTCTTTTTCAGTCTATTCCTATAAACTGGGGGTCCCCAGTGTGGAGCCCATGGGTGCCATAGTGACTACTGACACTTCTCCTGGTGTCCACCGAGTGTTTTAAGAAAGTGGGCAGGGCCAGGTGTGACTTTTGCCTGACAAGGCTTCTTGGAAGGCTGCTGTCCTAGGGCTTAGGCACTGTTAGGGTTGGCAGGCCCCCTTGTTGATCTGGCAGGGGGATTTGTGGGATGTTCCAGGGGTGGGCAGGGACGTCACATGACATCCCCAACACAGTGACATCACCCAGAATTGATGTCATCATGTCAGCAATGCCGGGAGCAACATTCTGGTTTTCGGGTGAAACTAAATTCACCTTCAAACCATAGAGTTTTGCCCCAAAACCAGAGTGTCCCTGCGCGACGTCATGATGTAACTTCCCATTTTTTCCTGGAAGTGATGTCCCCACATCTCTACCCCTCCAGTCTCCCAATGTTTTCTAGGCTGGGTACAGCAACCCTGCATGTGGCAGCTATGTTTCTAGGGCCAAACCCTCCCCAGCCAATAGTCAAGGTCAGGCAGGCTGAGTTATACACATTAAGCTGCCTTCCATTGGTCTATCATGGTCAGTATTGTCTACTCTAATTGGCAGTGGCTCTCTAGGATTTCAAGCAGAATTCTTTCACATCATCTACTGCCTTGTCCTTTCAAATGGGGATGTCAAGGATTGTACCTAGGACCTTCTGGCTGCAGATGCTGTACTACTAAGGTTGTTAACCTCCAGATGGGACCTGGCATTCTTCCCAAATTACTACTGATCTCCAGACTGTAGAGATCAGTTCCCCTGTTGGAAAAGGCAGCTTTGGAAGGAGGACTGTACGACATCACATCCCTGCTGAGCTCCCTCCCCAAACTCCACCTTCCTCAGGTTCTGCCCCCAAATCTCCAGGAATTTACCAATACAGAGTTGGCAACCCTATCTACCACTGTGCCACTGGCGATTATTCAGCTCTTCAGCTACAGAAGTCAGCCACCCCTGCTTAGAGTTATTTTTACAACCTTTAAGCAGCAATGAACCTGGCAACAAGCTCCTATAATTTAAATGGAACCTGCCATGTCACAAATTGGAACTGAAATGGAATCCTTCAAAGATGGGGTTCTGTGGCTGAGCAGAGGAGCTGCAGGTTTGGGGTGCCAACTCCCAGCTCTCAATGGCGTACCTCTAACACCGATACCATCTGCCAGGACTCTGGGTGTATACCTGAATGCCTCCTTATCTATGGAGGCCCAGGTCACAAACATTGCCAGAATGGCATTTTTACAGCTGCATCAGATCAGGCAACAAGCCTCACTGAGGTCCCTGTCCTCCCCAGGCTCCACCCCAAAATCTCCAGGAGTTTCCCAGCCTGGATCTGGATCCGCTGCCAGTGGCCGGGGGGAGGGGGGGACTTGGCAACCCTAGACTGCTGCCAGTAAAAACCCTGCCTTTTATTGACCGAAACAGTTAGAAGCCTCCCCCCCGCCCCAAACATTCTAATCTCCTCACAGTTGATGCCTGGAGCCAGGGGTCCATTGGAGCGGGAGGAGCGCAGCTCCGGCAGTGAGAAGCCCAGGGAGCAGGGACATGACCAAGCCCCGCCCCCTCCTCGGCTTCCCCGAGCAGTGCAGAGGCGCAGCACCCCGGGGAAAGCCCTGCTAGGGTCTTTATTGTTTTTAATGTTTTGTTTTAATATTGATAATTTTATCATTGTTCCTTTTATGACTGTGTGCTGCTTTTCCAGAGACGTGCTCAAGGGGGCATATAAATTTTCTAAGTATACCATTTTTTATCTGGGCACATGGCACATAAGTACTGGAGAAATTTCAGCAACCCTTCAGCAGCTTCCACCCCATCAATTTGGTGTAGAGGTCAGGAGTTGTACTCTAATCTGGGAGAACCGGGTTTGATTCCCCACTCCTCCACATGCAGCTGCTGGTGTGACCTTGGGCCAGTCACAAGTTCTCTCAGAGCTGTTCTCTCATGAGCAGTTCTCAAAAGACCTCTCTCAGCCCCACCTACCTCACAGGGTGTCTTGTTGTGGGGAGGGGAAGGGGAAGGGATGGGTGGTGCACATGTCCTGGGTATCTCATGTCTACTTGAAACCTGGTGGTTTCAAGGGAGCAGGAAGAGAATGAGGGTGCGTTCTTTATACTTATTTTTATTGCACAAAGTATTGGATGGGGAAGGGAATGGAGGAAGAGCAGGTCAGTTTCACTCACATGTGGAGTGGAGCCTGAGGGGCGGGTGTTGCCTTCTGACACACTTCCGGTATGTTAGGGGGTGTGGCATATGCAAATGAGCTATGCAAATGAGCTATGCTAATGAGCTCCTGTATCTCTTTTTCTACAAAATGACCCCTGCCTGGAGCTGATACCATTTCAAAAGATATTGGGGGAATTCAATGGTCCCTGAAGGTTTTTTTAACTGTTTGGGTTTTTCTACCGATTGAGGAAGGCCCCTGACTATGTTGAAAAAGCTGTTGGGGGAGAGTGAGCTCTCTTTTGGCAGATATAAGTATTCACACAGAAAAAAAACCCTCTTGGAATTAGTATATAGACAAGAGGCAGGACCCGCAATACTTGCAGGGGGGGGAGAGAAGGAGCTCCATGTGTAGGAGAAGGAAGCACCCGCAGGTGAGCCTTCTCCCCTGCCCCCCTGGCACCAACACCAAGCCTTCTCCCTCCTCCTCCACGCAGCACCGGCAGCGAGGTCCGCCAAGACTTCTCCCTTCCCCCTCCCCTCACAGCGGCAGCAGCGAGGTCTGAGCAGTTTACTGAGTAGTTTACAAACTTCTCCAGTGGCGACGAGGGCTGAGCAGTTTACAGCTGCCGGCCTGCCAAGACTTCTCCCTCCCCCCTCTCCTCGCAGCAGCGGTGGCGAGGTCTGGCCGGCCCACCAAGACTTCTCCCCCCCCCAGCAGTGGCAGCAAGGGCTGAGCAGCTCACAGCTGCTGGCCCGCCAAGCCTTCTCATGCCCCCCTGCAGTGGCGGCAACAGAAGCGAGGCAGTTCTCAGAACGTTCTCTGTGCACGCGCAGGGAACACTTTTTTACTTTTGGGGGGATTCAAGTATCCCCCTATGTTTTTTTATAGATTTCAGATTTTTCTGCACATTTGGGGATTACCCCAAATGTGCAGGAAAATGTTTTTGTCCTCCATGTGCCTCTGATGTGCGGATTTAGATATTCGCATGCAGGGGGCACCTTGGCTATTAGTATATACTAGACAAGAGGTGGGACCCATGATACTCACGGGGGGGGGGGGGAGAAGGAACTTCACAAAGTGAAGCCAGCAGCTGCAGGTGAGTCTTCTCCCCCACCCCACCCCAGCAACCACGGCAAGGACTGGCCCCGCCAATCTTTCTCCCCTGCCCCCCACACCAGTGGTGAGGCCTGAGGCTTCTAGCCGCCAGGCCCGCCACTTCTCTCCCCCACACATGGGCACCGGTGGGCCTGAGTGGCTCTCGCCAGGCCCGCCACTTCTCCCCCCCATGGGCATCAGCGGGCCTGAGTGGCTCTCGCCAGGTCTGCCGCTTCTCTCCCCCCCCCCCCCCGGCACCAGTGGGCCTGAATGGCTCTCAGTTGCCAGGCCCGTCGCTTTCACCCCCAGCACTGGCGGCAAGGCCCGAGCGGCTCTCAGTCGCTGGGCCGCCAATCCCCCCCACTTCCCAGCTCCAATGGCAAGGCCCGAGCAGCTCCCAGCTGCTGAGCCCGCTGATCTCCCCTCCCACCCCCCGGCACCAGCAGCGAGGCTTGGACGCCTCCCAACCGCTGGCCGCCACGGTTCCCAGAGCCTCAGCCTTCCCTGCACATGTGCAGGGAATGCTCTTTTACTTTGGGGGGAATTTAAATATCCCCCTGAAAGTTTTTTAAACTTTTTAGATTTTTTTACACATGTGGGGAGTCCCCCAAGTATGCAGGAAAATCTCCCTGCCCCCCCAAGTGCCCCCTCTGCACAGATTTAGATATCCGCATGCAGGGGGTGCCTTGGCTATTAGTATATAGACAAGAGGTGAACACGTGATACTCACGGGGGGGGAGTATTCCCGCCCTCCACCCCCTCCCCCATTCACCGGATGGCAGCACGGCAAGGCCTGAGGCCCACCGAGCCGCCTCCCACCCTCTCCCCCATTCCAGAGACAGTGGCGCGGCGAGGCCCGAGGCCCACCGAGCCACCTCCCACCCCCTCCCCAACAGCGGCCAAAGCGTTCTCTGTGCGTGTGCAGAGAACGCTTTAACTTTTAGGGGGATTTACATATCCCTCGAATATTTTTGAAAACTGTTCGGATTTTTCTGCACACGGGGGAGTGCCCCCACTGTGTAGGGAAATCTCCCTGCCCCCCAGGTGCCCCCCGCGCGGATTTAGGTATCTGCATGCCTTTGGAATTAGATATATAGATATGGAGCAGAGGTCCATCAGTGGCTATTAGCCACAAGGTATAGATAGGAACTCTCAGTCTGGGGCAAGTTATGCACTGTATTCTTGGTGCTTGGGGAGGCAGCAGTGGGAGGGCTTCTACTGTCCTGGCCCCACTGCTGGACCTCCTCTGATGGCACCTGGTGTTTTTGGCCACTGTGTGACACAGAGTGTTGGACTGGATGGGCCACTGGCCTGATCCAACATTGGCTTTGCTTATGTTCTTATGTTCCTCAGCCAGAGCCAGCCTGGTGGAACTCTCTGCCTGATGATATTCAGGCCCTGAGGGACCTAATGCAGTTCCACAGGCCCTGCAAGAGATGTTCCTCCAGGCCTATGGTTGAGGACAGCAGCAGTCTGCCATCAAGCCTGGCCTCACTGTTTCCTCCCCTCCAGAGAAAGATATGGAATTTTTAACACCATATGATTAGTTTGACACTGCTGTTTTTACTGTTTTTTAAATTTTATTTTGTATATTTATCGTATTTATTGGAATTGTACTTATTGTCGTTGTTATCCACCATGAACCCCATTTGGGGGGAGGACAGTATATAAATCAAACAAATAATAATAAGTCTATTTTTTAAAAAATAAGTAGGATGAAACACTGGCCCCCACCCTGGCTACAGCCCCAATGGGAAGTTTCCCTATAATTTTGCCATGTGTTGGGTGGGTCAGGATATAAGCAGGGTCAAAGCAGTCCTGCTTGGTGTAGCCAGTTTGGTGTAGTGGTTAAGAGCGTGGACTCTGACCTGGGAGAACCAGGTTTGATTCCCCATTTCTCCACATGCAGCTGCTGGCATGACCTTGGTTTGGTCACAAGTTCTCTCAGAGCTGTTCTCTCAAGAGTAGTCCTTGAAAGAGCTCTCTCAGCCCCACCTACCTCACAGGGTGTCTGTTGTGGGGAGGGGGAGGAAAAGGAGATTGTTAAGCCACTCTGAGACTCCGAGTGAAGGGGCAGTATAAATCCAATCTCTTCTTCTTCTTCTTCTTCTTCTTCGCTTCAATCTGCCAGTCCAACCAATAAACTATTATATAAGGTAACCGGCACTGAGGTATGAAAAGCCGCTACAGTGACGGCATCAGCCCAGAACCCACCTGTAGGGTTTGGCTCCCCTAAAAAAATTTACTCACGGCAGAGGTGGGTATATGATCTGCCTCTGCCCTGAGGTCAGAGATATGCAGCAGGCAAGATGTCTTCAAAACCTTCTTTAATGTACAGAACAGCAAGGCATGAAACAACATAGACTGAACAATGGCTAGAGTCCTAACTACAAACAACCCAGCTCTGACTAGTATATTCATGTGAAGAGAAGGAGCTCCTCATAGGACCTAAGCCTGTTTCCTGGAGACAGGTTCCATATACTACACTGCCAACTAACCCATCAGGTTCTCTCCTGGTTCTGCCAGCTTTGACTCATCCCCATTTTACCTCACACAGTAAGCCATTTTTCTTGAAGTAAAAAATTGTCAATGAAAGAAGTGGGTCAAGTGCTAGGTGGAGTGCTTTGATTTCTCTACAGCTTCCTCATAGTAGCTTCTCAGAAAGTCCCTCTCTTCATCCTCCTTCCTATCCCTCACCTTGATCTGAGTCTCATTTCTCTCTCTGCCCTTTCAGAGCAGTGAGGATCTCCCACAACCAGGCATCGCCCTCACAGTTTCCATCCAAAATACTGTAGTTTTGTCAAGGCCATGAAGGGCAATGAATTACGGCAAGGTGTGTGCCCTCTCCGCCTTGCCCCAGTCACAGCCAGACCAATTCCTACACTTTCCATTCATGACTTGTTTTGGTTCTCCCTCGATGTTTCCATCACTTTAAAGACCTACTCTACCTTGAATTCCTCAAAGGAAGTTCCTCAGCCTTTAGGCACCTGATTTCCGCTGCTGATTCCATTGGATCGTAGGCCACAGATCATTTGAACCAGGGCCTTAACAGTGTCTTAGCCTTCATTTGTTTGTTTGTTGATCTATTTAAAACCCAGCGTTCTTCTACCATTTCTTCATTCATTTATGGTCATTTTCTGAGGCCCTGCTTTGGGTGCCCCCACCTTCTGATGTTAGGTGGATGGTGGCAACCCGGGAACAGGGCCTTCTCAGTCATGGCACCAAAACTCTGGAACTCTCTCCCCAGGGAGATTTGTCTGTCCCCTTTGGTCACCATCTTGTTTCATTTGGCATTCCCTCAGTGATTCCCCCCCCCCCCCCGACCCACGTTTGCTGTTTTTATGTCTTTGTATATTTTCTAACTCTGTTTTTAATTTGTTTTCATGATTGTGGAGCGGTGATTTTAACTGTTTTAAAATGTGATTTCATCATGCGTGTTTTAAATTGTTAGCCACCTTGGTGGCCCTTGTGAGGACAGAAAGGCAGGATATGGATTTTGTAAATAAATATATTTATTTATTTAAATCCCATTTCCATGGCCAAGTGGGGATTTAAACTTGGGTCTCCAAGATCCTTGTCTGATACTCTAACCACTATCCCAAGTCGGCTTCCATGGATTCCTGGTCAGTTTGGTGCAATAGTTAAGAGCACAGACTCTAATCTGGGAGAACCGTGTTTCAATCTCCACTCCTCCACATACAGCTGCTGGTGTGACCCAGGATCAGTCACAAGTTCTCTTAGAGCTGTTCTCTCAATAGTCCTCGAAAGAGCTCTCTCAGCCTTACCTACCTCACAGGGTGTCTGTTGTGGGAAGGGGAAGGGAAAGGAGATAGTAAGCCACTCTCTGAGTGAAGGTCAGGGTAAAAATACAGTCTCCCCCTCTTCCTCTTCTTCTCCTTCTTCTTCTTCACAGACAGGTTTGCAGGAAGTCTCCCACCATGCAGGCTAATTTCTACAAAGTTCTTGTATTATATATTTATTCCAACCATCCTCTTGGACTTTTTATATTAATCTCTCTTCCCCAGCCATTAGATTATTGTTTTGCACCACTGCCTGCACGTTTATTAGACAGATTAATGGAGGATAGGTCTATCAGTGGCTACTAGCCATGGTGACTAAAAGGAAACCCCACATTCATAGACAGTAAGACTCTAAATACCAGCACTAGGAGGCAACATCAGAGGAAGGCCTCAGTCTTTATGCCATTTGTGGATCTTCCAGGGCAACCAGTTGGCCACCAAGTGATCTGCACAAAATAGGAGAACCACAGCCACAAAGACTATGAAAGAAACCAAAGGAGGCTGTGCATTAAGCACTAAACAAAATGGAAACAAACTATAATATATATAATACTATATAGATACAAAATTGTATAAAGTGATATTCTATAGCAGGTACACTACAGGCCCAAAGTCAAACGGGATCATCTAACAAAATTTCCAAATAGTATATTCGTTTTGTGTGTTACCGTCTGAATTCTTTATGTTGAATTAGATGGCCTGTCTATAGCTCCTTGATATTTGCAAAACCCTGGCTGCGGTCACATGGGCCTCTTTTAATCCGGGAGCCCTCCCAGATTAAAGGGGCCGCATTTTTCTAGCTTGGGTTGGGATGTCTACACATCCCAACCCCTGTGGTGACAGAAGCGGCGGCAGCCGCGGAAGAGGCGGCGGCCGCGGAAGAGGCTGCGAAGGAGGTGGCTGTGGCGGTGGCAGAAGCGGCGGCAGCGGGAGAAGCAGCAAAGGACCCGCCAGCCGCCTGGTAAGTTTGGGGGGGGGTTCCCCTTTGACACTTGGGTGCTTGACTCCCCAAGTGCCCAAGTGTAAAAGGGGGGTGAAATGGCCGATGGGACCATCTGGACAGCCCCGCTCTCGCAATGATTGCAAGAGAGGGCTGTGCAGATACCTCAAATGTGGGTTCCTCCCGTGACTCCCGGGAAAACTGTCGATTTTCCCGGGGTCGGAAAATGCAGAGGAACCCGCATTTGAGCCTGCTTTGGCGTGGGACTTTCTGCGGCCGTTGTAGACAGCCCCTTTAAATGTGGGAGGAAATAGCCCTTCCTCCCGCATTTAAGGGCCGTGTGACCGCGACCCCTATGGTAATATATCTTTGCTTGTTTAAAGAATAATGATTTGTTAACTGTATACAGACTTCTCTACAAGTAGAAAAAATGGTTATTGCAGATTGTAGTTATATATTGGTCCTTCTCAGAAGAAAACTCATGAAACGAATATACTATTCTGAAATTTCGCCAGATGATCCCATTTGGACCTTTATTGTGCATGTTATAGAATATCACTTTATACAATTTTGTATCTATATTGTATTAGAATAGATATATATTTTGTCGTTTGTTTCCATTTTATTTAGCACTTTATGCACAGCTGCCTTTGGTTTCTTTCATGGCCACCATGTGAGACTGGATGCTGGGACTAGATGGACTTTTGATCTGATCCAGCAGGGCTCTTGTTATGTTCATATGGTCTTTTGGATTGCATTTAGCAGCACCATGTCCTTTTCTTCTACCAGACTCTTTTATTATTCTTCACCTTCCAGGGCAAGGACTTGCCTTTCTGTGCTTGCAGAGGTCTAGTTCCTTTGTCGCTGGCTAGTGCTAAGATGTTGCTGAAATGCTGGGTCACCAGGAGTCCCTTGCAAACTGTCACCCAAAGGATGCAGCTGCTAATTCAGCCAGCATTTGTTGGCCTCAAGCCAGCCCACATCCCTCCCTCATCCCCCCCCCCCCGTCAACCCTCTTTTGCAATAGTGGGGGGGAGGTTGTTTGTTTTTTAAGCAAATCTACAGGAGGCACTTAAATCCAGCGGCTGGTTCATTCCTGATTCATAAAAAATAAACAGTTAGTGAGGCATATATCTAAATTGAGCAGCGTTTACACTGTGGGAGCACAAAAATGCAATAATGCACGTTAACAAGGTCAAACAACATTACCCCCTTGATTTGTCATTATTGCTGTCACTAATTCTAGTTTCATGAACATCAGTAAAAATATATGACAAGCTAAAGTATGTGTGTGTGGGAGGGGGAGTCCAACTGCCATAATATGAACAATATCCATCTGTCTTTCCAGAAGTGGAACAGAGAAACAGCCATGGCGAAAAGGACCGCAGATCTCTGGGGGAAATTGAGTTGATGTGATGTTTGTTTGTTTGTTTTTGTGTGGTTTTAATTTCTTAAAACTTCTTTTTATTCATCTGAAGCTGGTTGTGTTTTGAAAATTGGCTGGGTAATAGATGGGCCCGCATTAGACCAGCACTTATCTGCCTCTGTTTGTCTTCCACCAAGACACGTCAGAGAATCACTGGCAATTACAATAGCAGTCTCATGCTGCTGCAATTAATGTCAAGAACAAATCCTCCTTTGTTGGTTTCAGTGCTGAAAAACCCTTTAAGGAGAATGAGAGGCAAAGGTGTTGGGGACCAAAAGAAGATGTTGGGGACACAATCTTGCAATGTCACTTCCAGTTACAGAACAGAGGTTTTACCATAGAGTTCTTGGGACTTGAGAGAGTATCCCTGCAACATGTGATGTCATTTCCAGTTACGTGACCTAGGGCTGCCAGGCTTGGCTGGAAATCAATGGGAGATCAATGGGGACATGGGAGGCAGCCATCAGTGACAGTGTGATTCCCCTCTAGGAAAATCCAGGTGACATCATGTCTCTCTAGGAACTGCTGGAAACTCTGTAGTAAACCTGTAGAGTTATTGGTATGTCCTAGAGATTACTGCCATCACTAATCACTAGAACAGATAAAAGGAAGTACTTCTTCACCCAAAGAGTTATTAACACATGTAATTCACTGCCACAGGAGGTGGTGGCGGCTACAAGCATGGACGGGTTCAAGAGGGAATTAGATAAACATATGGAGCAGAGGTCCATCAGTGGCTATTAGCCACAAAATAAAGATAGGATCTCTCAGTCTGGGGCAAGTGATGCTCTGTATTCTTGGTGCTTGGGGGGGGGGGGCAACAGTGGGAGGGCTTCTACTGTCCTGGCCCCACTGCTGGACCTCCTGATGGCATCTGGTATTTTTGGCCACTGTGTGACAGAGTGTTGAACTGGATGGGCAATTGGCCTGATCCAACATTGGCTTATCTTATGTTCTTAATGGGAAAAACCTGGATGTGACATCAGTCATCTCTAGCAATTACCAGAAACACTATGGTTTTTATAGAGTTTCCAGCTACTCCTAGAGAGGTCTTACATCACATCCAGGTTTTCCCCAGAAGAGACATCATGTCACAGTTCAACAGTTCAACAAATTCCTAACAGCTAATAGATGTCCACAAAACTAAGAGAAGTAACAGTGGATAGATGTCCACAGAACACAGTTGCTAAGAGGTGTGGCGAGACGGACCACCCAGGTTCCCATCCAGGACTTCGTCAGGCCACTTCCAGTGATGGAGCACCAAGCTCTACATATTTCTCTTGACTACATACAGCAGTCTATATCTATTCCAACCAGCTTGAATAATAGACCCTGTGTTTTGTGGACATCTATCAATTGTTACTCCTCTTAGTTTTGTGGACATTTATCAACCGTTAGGGATTTGTTGAACTGTATTGACTATTTACACTGGTGTCTTTGGAATGGATCTAAATGGTATTTAGAGTACTACACTCTTAATATAAGAATGTTTTGAACCAAGTGTCAAATATTTGGGGGTACAGTTTTACAGTTTCTGACTGTGTTGTTATATGCACCACCCTCTTGGCTGTACTTCCATTTATTTATTCTTCACCGCCTGGAGGTTGGCAACCTTGTGCCTGGGGTTTAAGACCCAGAGGTGGTCCACATTAGCACATGCAGGGAAGGGAAATTCAGGGCATTTTCTCCTGATTTATTTGTGCTTCATGGTTCTAGATAAGCTAATCATTTAAAAGTGGAGAGTGCAGATTACGAATCGGAGGCCCCCCTGAAGACACTGCACTTATGTGTTAAAAATGTGCATTGAACCTCGTGTTCTTTCTTCTTCCAGCTGGATTTAGGCTGGGGTTTCCTCTCCCCCCCCCCTTAAACTCTTTGACTGTGTTACCAGGACAGTTTGTAGACACCATCTGCATCCCCTCCTGTTTTCTCAGATAAGATTTCACCTTTGGATGTCTGGCTGGAGTCCAACCGGCTGTCTGGCTATGCTTGGCACTTGTGGCTCGATGCCTAGCGAAATCAGAGAGAGCTGACTGGAGATCTTCTGATTGAAATCCAGCATTCAAACAGATTCAGATGATTTGGGGATGTGGTGGAAGAGGCCCACTCTGGCCTGCAGGCCCTGTTCCACCCTGCCCTCTATGGTTTCCCCACACCTTGAGAGGCCTTTCTTTCTCTCTCGGGTAACCCACTGCCACCACCTGACCTTTGTAAGGAATTGCCCACTGGGAGGGTCAGGACTTCCAGCTTCTCTTCCAAGTTCTGAGGCCTTGCCTCTGGGTCTCCTGCTGCCCAGCGCCTGGTCACCATGGGAACAGTTTACTGCCTTGTGCACCCCTGGAGGAATAGCCACTTGCCAACTGACTGCCTTTCCCCTGGCACTCCTTTTAAAATAGCAGGTCCAAGACAGTGGAGGTCTATGTGGTACAGAGAACCACTACCAGGATCAAAAGTTATAATGTCTTTATTAAAAAAAAAGAAAATTCTCACAAGAATACTTTTAGCACAGCACCAGATTGAGCAAGGGGGTTCAAAAGAAATGGATAAAATTCCTCTATCCCTTGCTCAATATAGGCCCCATCAGATGTTAAAATATAGGACAGGCTCCTTAGTTTAGGATGTTATAGATCTCTACAGAGTTTCAGTACCTTGCAGCTTTCTTCAGCTGTCCAGGCCAGCATATGGCTAATGGCTGCCTCCTCCAGACCTCAGTTAAGAGTTCAGTCTGCTCTGATGGACTCAGCACCAATCAGACCTTCCTCCTTGCTTCTAGGAGTTTTACCACCTCTCTTTTCCCCACCCACTGACCAGGTCAGGCTTAGGGTGCGATCACACGGACGTTTATTGCGGGCCTCGCGGCTGTTCCCCATCGCAATTAAAGGGGCTGACTAGACGGGCTGCATCTGTCTCCTGTCTCGAAGCCGCCGCCGCCCCCGCACTCGAGCCCGCTTTTCCAACCACCAGGAAAAACAAGTACCTATCGCGCTTGAAAGAGCAGCGCGGGAGAACCTGGGTTTAAATGCCTGTGTGATCGCACCCATAGTCAGAGAAGCTTTTCCAGAAGATTCTTCAGGAATTCCTTCCTGAATTCTCTCTAGTATTTAACACCTTCAAGTCTCCATTCCCTGCTTGAAGGGGAACGGGGAGACTGGACCCTCCTATTGTCTCTAGCTAGACTTTTTAGCATTTCTTAAGAGGTAGCTGAGGTGAGCCTTGAAAGGCATTGACTGACTTTCTCCTCCCTGCTTGTTCTCTGCCCAGAGAGAAAAACTTTTAAAACGCAAAGTGAAAGTTTTGCTTTTCTTAGCAGGGGGAGTGGGTGAGAGTCATATGTCAAGTTGCTTGATGGGTTTTGGAATGGGGAGGGAATTTATTTTTGCACACATGGAAGGATATGTAAATCTGCCAAGGTAGAACTGAAAAGAAAAAAATGGTAAGGGAAGGAAACAGAGATCATCAGTGAATGGAAACTTGAAAAGAGAAACTTTCATCCAAAGGACATCTGATTCCCACAGTCCTCACATACAGGATTATCTCTGTTTTTATCCTACCTTTCCTTCAAGGAGCTTGGAGTGGAAGACACAGCGACATCATCACATCCGGGATGTCAGGGCGATGCTCTGGTATTTGGGCAAAAACTCTATGGTAGAAGCCGAATTTACCATAGAGTTTTTGCCCAAATACCAGAGTATTGTACCGACATCCCGGATGAGATGTTGTCAGTTCCAGGTCACCGTCACAGTCACAGTGACATCGACACATTACTGTAAGTCAAATGGGCCTGCTGTGAGCCAGCCAAGTTCAGCAGAGCAAAGGAAAGCAGAGGGCTCCCCTGAGGAAGAGCGGGTCAGCCTACCTGACCCGAGCCCACAGCCAGTGGCAGAGGTACTGCAGGAGAAGGCAGGGTCTGAGGGGCCAGATATAGATTCTTAGCCAGGAATGAGTACACTGGCCCCTCAGCTTCCTAAGCCTGGGTTGGCAACGGAAAGTCAGTTGCCAGTCAGTTCACCCCCACCCCCTATCACCAGAGCCTTGAGAATGCTGTCAGAAGAAGATTAGGAGAGACCTTCAAGCCAGAAGGCACAGTGCCCGTCTAGCGGCACAGTGCCGGCCCAGTTTCAATAATGAGCATGATTGCTTGCAGGAGCAGGACTAAGGCAGCCGGCAGGTGCGTGATGCAATACAAGCGGTTAGCAGCGCGGGGCTTAAAAGCAACAGAGAAGGCAGCAGGTGTGTGGAAGCAACTTGTCTTTTAGACACTGTTCTTGCTGCTTGCATTCGGGATAGATTACCTCATCTCTGACCTTGGCCCGTATCGGAGAAACCTCGTTCTTGGATTCGCCTTCAGACTGGAAGCCCTGCGTGCTGCCTCACCAGTGCCTGAACCACAGAACTGTATTTTGACCAACACTGTTGTTGAGTAACCAACTCTGTGTGATTACTGTGTGTCGGCTGTCGGGACAGGGCCTCCCTGCTGCTCCCGGTAAATCCCCCCCCCAGTTGCCAAAAGCGACCTGGCAACCCTAAATCCACCTTGAGCCCAAGTGAGAAAGGGAGACTATAAATAACATAAATAAATAAAACATAAATATCCTCTCTTTCCCAAGGAAACTCGACCCTGCAAAGGGTACCTACAGCATCCCAGTGCTCGGGTGAAAGGCAAACACGAAGCCGTACACCCAGGGAGTGCCCAGTCACTCACTATACGTGATTTCATAGCTTTTTGCTGCAGGAGAAGGCAATACCTGCTGTAATTAATAAATATATAACACAAGCGCCCTAAAATATGTTAAATATCAGCTGCTGGTGTGTGTTTTTTTGTTTTGTTTTGTTTTAATCCGCCACATTTGCTGAAGTTTGCTGTTTTCTCAGCTTCCTCCCACCTTTCGCATCAGCTTATGATCTGGCACCGTTGGCGGTTTCTGCTCAGACAAGAGGGTCACGTCTGAGCTAGTCAGCAGACTGTCTGAATCACAGTTTCAGCCCTCAAAAGAATGGTCTTTCTAGGTCACGGCTAAATATACCGACGGTAGGGATGTGGATGGGAAAGAGCTTCTTTCTCTGGGTTCCCCCCCCCCCACCTCCAAAATTGCCCACATGATGCCCCTTGTCCTGAGTCTTGAAATAGAACACTAATTCTCTCTCTCTCTCTCTTTTAAAAAAGGCAGTGTCAAATGGATACACACCATGCGGTGCTCTGCCCCAGGGGAACACTAGTGCTAAGGAAACATTAAGAAGGTACAGTTCATTCTCCTATTATTGGGAGGGGCTGTGGCTCAGTGGTAGAATTTTATAGGCAGAAGTTCCTGAGTTTACTTGTTATTTAGAATCCTAGAATCGCAGAGTTGGAAGGGGGCCATCCAGGCCATCTAGTCCAACCCCCTGCTCAATGCAGGATTAGCCCAGAGCATCCCTGACAAGTGTTTGTCCAGCCACTGCTTCAAGACTGACAGTGGACAAAATTTATTTGTCAACTTCCTGGAGCACCCCACTTTTCTTCTCTGTGGGGACCCAAAGCGGCTTACATCATTCTTCTCTTCTCCTTTGCATCCCCACAACAACCCTGTGGAGCAGGTTAGGCAGAGAGTGTGTGATTGGTTTGAGGTCACCCAACAAGGTTTTGTGGCAGTGCAGGGATTCGAACTCGGGTCCCCTAGATCCTAGTCCAACATTCTAACCACTACACCACATTGGCACAGTTTCAGCCCCTGGCATCTCCAGTTAGGGAAGGGCTGTGGCAGAGCATCTGTTTTGTGTACAGGAGGTGCCAGCTTCAAGCCCTGGGCTTTCCAGTTCAAGGATCTCAGATGGAAAAAAAGATCTCCCTGAGCCTGAGGCCCTGAAGAGATGCTGCCAGTTACACGATGCCATACAAAGCTAGATGGTCCTGTGGTCTGATATAACGCAGACCACCAGGTTGCCACGTGTGACCCCCCCCCCTTAACTTAGCTTAGCTTCCTTTACGAGGCACCTGAACTCTCAGAATTAGGCTGCCATCTTTAGGTTGTATTAGAATTTTATTGCTATTTATTAACTACTGGCTTTAATGTTCTAATTATTTTATGTATTATATGTGACCCGCCCTGAGGCCGCTTGCAGGGGAGGAAGGGGGGAGGGGGGGAGGGAGGGAGATGATTAGATAGATGCAAATAGAAGAATTGTTCTGGGCAGGGTTCATTTCATAGAAAAAGAGGTGCAGGAGCTCATTAGCATAACTCATTCACATAACTTATTTGCATATGCTACACCGCCTGACATCACCGGAAGTATGACAGAAGGCAAGAAAGAAAGGAGGGAGGGAGGGAGGGAGGAAGGAAGGAAGTGTTAGGACTTTTGTCCAATAATCAGAAAAATCAGAGTAATGAATCTTGCTTTTCTGGAAAGAAGAGATTGCTTCTTTTAGTTTAAAAGAAGTTTATTACTAAAGGGAAAAGGTAAATGGGATTAGCTACAAATAAACAAAACATGCTTTCTAAGGAGCTGCATTGTGCTCCGTCTTCACACTAAGACATACTGATAGAGAGTGAGAGATTGTAATGGAGGATCTCTCCTTCTTCTTGACCCCTGAAAGGAAACACCTGATATCACTGACCAATTAGCAAGACAGTACACCTTTAGTTTTCCCGGGTCTACAGTCAATTGGCCAGCTGCCAGGTATTACTTCCAGGCTAACATAGGTAAACAAACAAGTTGCATAGTTAACCCTATAATGACTGAATTTCTCAGGCCTTGCATTACATGCTCATTTCTCCAACACCCCTTCTCAAGACCTGAAATGCAAGTCATTATACATGCATACACAAAACATTATTGAACATTAGCATCAAGCATATTCAACATTTCACGAAGTCTTTCAAACTTGTCTTTGGTCAGTGGCTTAGTCAGAATATCAGCCACCATCTCTTCTGTACGACAATGCTTAATCTCTATCAGCTTTTTCTGGTACAAATCTTTAACTAATGCACATTTTTTAATACCAATAGATCTACTTCTAGCAGTCGTGCTCTCTTCCTTACATATAGTTATACAAGCTTGATTATCCTCTAACATAAGTATAGGTACAGGTTCAATTATTCCAAAATCTTTCAACATCTCAAAGATCCATTCAAGTCTGCTGCAGGCACTTGCTGCTGAAATGCACTCAGCTTCTGCTGTGGATTGCGCTACAACAGTCTGTTTTCTACTAGTCCAGTCTATCAGTCCATCTCCATAAAAGAATAGGTATCCACTGGTAGACTTGTAGTTGTTCATCTCTTCTCCCCAACTAGCATCCATGTAGCCGACTAGTCTTGGTTGTTCAGTTGGTGCAATTTTCAGTTTTAAGTCCATTGTTCCTCTTAGGTAACGTGCCATCTTCTTTATTGCGCTCCAATCATGATGATTTGGTGAACTTACTTTTCTGCTTAGAAATCCAACTGCCACTGTAATATCTGGACGCGTTGATTTGCTCAGGTACAAGAGCTTTCCGACAGCCTCTCTGTATCCTCCTATGTCCTTTAGTGGTGTGCCGTCCTTCTCCTTCAGATATCCAGGTTCAAGTGGGATTGATGAAGCTTTGCAGTTCTTCATGCCAACAGATTCTATAAAGTCCATAATCTTTCTTTTCTGGCATAAAAGAAAAGTTCCATCCTCGAGTCTCTCAATTTGCATTCCGAGGTATTGTTGAACATCTCCTAGCTGTTTGACTTCCACTTCCTTATTCAGTCCATCAGCTATTGCTTTGATGTCTCCTCTGTTTTGACAAGCCACGATCAAGTCGTCAACGTAAACAAGAACATACTGGTATTGTCCATTTCTGATTCTAGTGTACAGACAAGGTTCAGCTTTCCCTTGCTTGAAGCCTTGCTTCTTTAAAAGTTCAGTAAGTTTGTCATACCAGGCCTTTGCTCCTTGCTTTAGGCCATAGAGTCCTTTATTAAGTTTGTAGACGTAGTTTTCTTGACCTTTGACCTTGAAACCTTCAGGTTGTTCCATGTAGATCTCCTCAGATAGTTCTCCATTGAGAAAAGCAGTCTTTACATCAAGATGCTCTACTATCATGTTCCTAGATGCTGCAACACTTAGAAGTGTTCTGAATGTTGCTTGGTCAGTAACTGGAGCAAAAGTTTCAAAATAGTCAGTCCCATATTGCTGTGAGTAGCCTTTAGCTACTAGGCGTGCTTTGTATAGCTCCACAGTTCCATCTTCCTTGTGCTTTATTTTGAAGACCCATTTACATCCAACAGGGTTTCTGCCTTGAGGTAGTTGAGTGAGAGTCCAGGCCTCTTTTTCGCTAATGGATAGCAGCTCCTGTTCCATTGCTTCAAGCCATCTGCCTCTTTCACTCGCAGGTAAGTTGCAAACTTCCTTCCAGTTCTTGGGTTCCTTTGCAGGTCGCACAAGTTCACAAAATCCATACTTCATTGGAGGTTGTCCCTTAGTGCTCCTTTCTGATCGCCTCACACCGGGTGTGGGTTCTGCTGTGGGTTCTGTCGTGGGTTGAGCCGCTTGCTCTGGTGTGGCCCCTGCTTCCCCTTCTGTTTCAATAGATTCCTTAGAAGGTGGACCTGCTGCTTCACTTGCCAGTTCCCCAGCCAGTTCACCAGCAGTCACTACAGGTAGCCAAGCAACGAACTCATCAGGTGCAGTCCCAGGCATCTTTGGATCAGCTGCAGTGGAAACACTAGGCAATACAGTCTCATCAATAAAAACAACATTGCGTTCTTCTACTGTGTGGGTTTGGGGATTGTATATCCTGTACCCTTTCCCACCAACAGGATAGCCTACAATAAGTCCAGTTTCAGATCTGGAATCAAGCTTTCCCCTCTTTTCCTTTGGTATGTGTGCATACCCGTTTGCGCCAAAAGCTTTGATATGCCTTAGACCAGGCTGTCTTCCAAACCAAGCCTGAAAAGGGGAGGTTCCAATAATCTTTGAGGGTAATCTGTTGTGTAAGTACACTGCTGTGTTCAGGGCTTCTGCCCATAAACCGTTTGGAAGTCCAGAATGCATTAGCATAGCTCTGCACATCCCTTGCAGTGTTCTATTTAATCTCTCAGAAGCTCCATTTTGCTGGGGTGAATAAGCAATGGATACTTTATGTTGAATTCCTTGCTCTTGTAGAAATTGTTTGAATTCAGCATTACAATATTCACCACCTCCATCTGTGAGTAAGCTCTGAGGTGCTTTGCCAAATTTATTTTTAACAATAGCCACATAATTTTTAAATCTACGCAGTGTTTCATCCTTACTTCTCAGCATATACACATAAGTGTATTTTGTTTTATTCTCTGTGAAAGTCACAAAATATTTGTTCCCACCTAGGGATGCAGGTAAAGGCCCAACAAGATCACTGTATACAGTTTCCAAAAATTCTTGATTTTGCGCTGGAGTTTTCCCAGAATAACTTGGGGCATCTCCCTTTGCTCTGAGGCATGTCTCACATCTAGTTTCACTCTTTTCACAATGCACAACAGGTATTCCACATTGCTTTAACAACTGCTCAACAGATTTCAAATTTCTATGTCCCATTTTAATATGCCACGAAAATAAACATTTTTCATGTTTACAAGCATCATCACAAGCATCCTTAGTCTGGCAAACCTGTTCCTTATCATCAACAGTCTCTATTTCCTCATCAGGATCAACATCAAAAGTTTCTGTCTCCTCATCATCACAAGCTACAAAGTAATGAAAGCCATTTTTCTCTTCCACTTTAAATTCAAGCTCTCCATCCTTGGTAGAGACCTTGCTTCCTTGCTCTGGTTTGAGCAGGACAATATGGCCAGTATTCATAAGGCTTTTTGTTGAAATTAAGTTCTCAACAGCTTCAGGCACATAAGCTGTATTTTGCAATTCAACTTCAATTAATTGATAATCTGTAGTATACAATTGTAATTTTACAGTCCCAACGCCTTGTACATTCAATAATTCCCTGTTAGCTTGGTAAATTCTTGGTTTGTTCTCAACATCTATGTTACTAAACCAGGCTTTTTCTCTACATACATGTGTACAAGCGCCAGAATCGATTAAAAATATTTTCTTATCATCTGTGTTAAAATCATCAGTGATCCTAAAAGCATTGCCTTTGCTCTGTGTCTGTGCTGCAAACTTCTTTCCTCTGTGCTGTGTGTGTGAAACGTGACCTCTGCTCCTCCCATAATGGCTTCCCCTTCCACTGGCTGGTTCTTTGTTACTGGAACCATGTGCTCCTGTGGCTCTTTGTTCTTGGGGCTCATCATTAGGTGCATACTTAGAAGAGCAGTACTTTGCAAGATGATTTTTCCTACATATAAAACACTCTATTTTCCTTTTAAATCTCTGTCCATGCTTTAGACTCAAAACAGACATCTCATCAGACAAACTTTCTTTCAAATTTCTAGAATCATATTCCTCAGTTAGTGCAGACAAAAGACCTTCTAAAGTCAGATCATCTTTCAGTCTAATCATACTGGTTACAGACTTATAGGAGCTAGGCAGACCCTTGAGAATTGAAGAAATCATATCTGTATCAGAGGGTGCTTCATTCAGGTCTTTAAGCTGTGTGTAAATGCCCATTAATTTGTCCATCTCTTTGGGAAGGCAGTCTCCCTCCTTCATCCTGAAATCAAAAATCTTTCCCTTGAGGGAATAGATTTTACTCTTGCTGTGCTTATCAAATTTATTCTTTAAGTGTTTAATCATCAATCTGGACGTGGCTAGCCCTCTTAATCCTGGTACCTCTGTGTAGGGAATACTCCCTAAAATCAGGGCTTTAGCAAAACCATCCATCATAAGGAATTGTGTCTTATCAGGGTCAGTTTCTGGAGGATTTTCAGTTGTTAATACTTGAAGGGCATTGTGAGTCTGCAGGCGACTCTTCAAATACTCCTCCCACCACTGATAGTTAGCCTTTGTAAGTCTGAGATTTGGCATTTCCTGGGATGGGGCATTAAAAGCCATTTTTTTTTTTACTCACGTCCCTTTGGATTTGAGGTAGAAGCACAGGTTCTGGCTCACTCATCTATTTCTCCAGGAGCTGGCAGGGTTAATCTTTCCCCTCTCTGCAGCAGCAGTAGCAGCAGCCCGAAGTTCAAAAGCTCCTTTGCCTCGCCTTCCTTTGTTCTCCCGGCAGCAGCGTCTCTTCAGTGCTCCAAGGCTCAGCTCCACTTACAGCAGGCAAAAATTAATCCAGTCAAAAAAGATCCTTTGCTCCTGGCAAACTACAATCCAGCATAGGTTTTCCCCTGATCAGCAAGGAAACAGGGTTGGGCCTTTCTGGCTGCAAGATTGCTCTGAGAGCAGAAAGGAAAAAAAGTGGTCGTTTTAAAAATCCAAGCCTCTAGCTCTTATTCCCTATTTCTCTTTCTCAATCAATCCAGAAAGCTTTTTAGAAGAGAAACCATGTTTTAAGAACCATCCTCTGCTACCATTTGTTAGGACTTTTGTCCAATAATCAGAAAAATCAGAGTAATGAATCTTGCTTTTCTGGAAAGAAGAGATTGCTTCTTTTAGTTTAAAAGAAGTTTATTACTAAAGGGAAAAGGTAAATGGGATTAGCTACAAATAAACAAAACATGCTTTCTAAGGAGCTGCATTGTGCTCCGTCTTCACACTAAGACATACTGATAGAGAGTGAGAGATTGTAATGGAGGATCTCTCCTTCTTCTTGACCCCTGAAAGGAAACACCTGATATCACTGACCAATTAGCAAGACAGTACACCTTTAGTTTTCCCGGGTCTACAGTCAATTGGCCAGCTGCCAGGTATTGCTTCCAGGCTAACATAGGTAAACAAACAAGTTGCATAGTTAACCCTATAATGACTGAATTTCTCAGGCCTTGCATTACATGCTCATTTCTCCAACAGGAAGGAAGGAAGGAAGGAAGAGCTGGCAGAGAGGGGACAGCTACTAATCCAAGCCTCAGAAATACCACTATTCTGGGAGGATAGCTTCAGTGGTGGCTGAAGCCTTCAGAAGGCTGGTCAGAGGAACAAGGACCTTTCCAGGGGACGGGGTCATTTTGCTGCAGCCATGACACAAGCAGGCATTCCCCTGCGGGGGGGTGGGGGGGTGCTGGCTCCAACTCCTGGAGCTGCGCTCCCCTGAGCTCCTGCTCAAAATGACCCCTGGTTCTGGGAGCAGGCACTGAGAAAGATCTAGCTGTGTCTGAGGAGAAGTAGAAAGAGAGTCCAACAGCACCTGAAAGACTAACAAAATTTGTGGCAGGATATGAGCTTTCATGAGTCCCTGCTCACTTCTTCAGATGCAGCTAGAATGGGAGTCAATCAGTCCTTATATCTTGGAGAGTGGAGTGATTTCAGATGCCGAATGACCTTAGCGGGCAGATGACAATAGCAGGTGAATGACAGTAAGCAGGTGTGATTGGTTTTGAGCTTCAACACATCCACCTGGACTTAACAGAGACCTAGGTATCCTGTCTCATTACCAATGCTGATTTCTCCACACTTACTACCCCCCTACATATCAGACCTACTCCAGTCACACCTGCTATTGTCATTCGCCCACTATTGTCATTTGCCTGCTACTGTCACAAAATAAAAAATAAAATAAAGATATAATTTTGAAAAACTCACTTTTGCAGCATTTGCACTCTGCCTGCCTATGTGGGGAAGTAAGCTGCACTTGGGGAGGGGGCAGCCTGAAGAGTCAAGAGTCCTCCAGGCGGCCCAGAGAGCCAGGGGCCTGGAGGTTTCATGGAAGTCGGGGGACATTGGCAGGAAGTCGGGGCACAGACCCCAAAATGCCCCACTGTAGCTACAGGCCTGAGAGAACAACATTCTAAGCCACTCTGCATCCCTCCAGCTACTGGCTGAAGACAGAAGGCATAGAGCTGTCAGCTCCAGGTTAGGAAACTCCTGGGGATTTGAGGTGGTGCCCTGGAACAGAGCTGGCAACCTTACTAGACAGCCTTTCTTTCTCTTCTGAACAACTGCAGGGTCCTGACATCCCTTTAAGAACTGCTTTTCATTTCTACAGCTGGTTTAAAAACTTGAAATCGAAAAACTTGAAATCAAAACTGAGGTTTGATACAGAGACTTCAGATCTTGCTGATACTTCAAGGAAGACACACACACACACACCATGCCTTCTGCAAATTAATTTTTACATCTGGGTATAGTCACTATGAATCTGATAATAGTTCTCCACTTCAGCCAGCAGTGGAAGTGGAATACAAGGATGGACAATGCAGTCCCACACAACAGCCCCAACTCATGTACAAGTTGAGTCTGGTCAGAACAGGGCAGATGGCTGAAAAAGGATGTCACTGGGCTCCTGCTGCTCTTCTTGGCATCGCTTAGGGTGATGGTTTGAAGATTTTCTGCCTTCAGGAAAAGAAGAAGAAGGAAGAAGAAAAAAGAAGAAGAAGGAAGAAGAAGAAGAACCACAACCACCCCCCACCAGTTACCAGGCAACCCTAAGAGAAGCTCATCAGATCGTAAATTATGGCAGGGATCTGTAGTGTTCATAAAGTGCATAATATGAATGGACAGGTTGCTTCAGGCTGTGGTGGTCCCACATCTGGTCACAGGAGTGGCTTCCTCCTGTCAGAGGAAATGGCCTTTGGAGGGAAAAGATTCCTTCCTTTCTCTGCACAGGTCACTTCCCTTGGCTTCTGAGAATGCAAGCAGTTCCCATCTGGACCTAAGGCTGGGTAGGCCCATGCAAACCTTGTTTGTTTATTTAACTTTTTTTTTTACTTCCTTTATACCTTGCTTATTCCCCCAAGGGACATCCATAGCACATTACATTATTCTCCTTCCTCCATTTTACCCTCGCAATCATCCTGTGAGGTAGGTGAGGCCGGGAGTGTGTGACTGGGCTGAGGTCACCCAGCACGCTTCCAGAGGGGAGTGGGGATTTGAGCCGAGGACTCCCAGGTCCTAATCCAACACTTTAACCACTACACCACGCTGGCTTGCTCAGAACTTCCCGCCAGCTGAGGTTGTCATCAAGCGTCCTGCTCAGGGTGCTTGTGATGTGGATGGTCTACACAAAACAAAAAGGAACAAGAGGGGCTGTACAGAGCGCTGAATTACAATTTAAATACCATAATAAACATGTGACAATACAAAGATGTGTAAAGAACATCAATTTCAATAGATCAAGAATCAGTCACATAGTACTACAGACAGGGCTAATTTTGGGCAGGAACGCACAGGAACGGAGTTCCGGCTGGCTCCTGAGTTGGCCACACCCAGCAGGAACTCATTAGCATAATAGGCCACACCCAATGGCAGAAACTCATTAGGATTGGCTACATTAAGGGTATGTGGCCTAACATGCAAATTAATTCCTGCTACAAAAAAAAGCCCTGGGTTTTGACAACTAACAAGGTAAACAGAATAAGAAGCAAAAGGTGGGTGTGGCTGGAGGACCACTCTTCTGGTAACACGGGGTTGTGGCCTAATATGCTAATAAACTATGCTGTCAGTGGTGTGGCCTAATATGCTAATAGGTTTCTGCTGTTGGGTGTGGCCTATTATGCTAATGAGTTCCTGCTGGGCTTTTTCTACAAAAAGAGCCCTGACTACAGATCACTCCTGAAAGAGACATATTAAGATGAAGGCTAACCCTACACGGAGTTCCTAGTGTTCTACTTATTGTATGCGTTCTGCAACTTCATATGCAAATCATATATTCCTGCTCGGATGAAGTGTCTACGAAACGGGATTATATTCCGGAGAACCTCGTCATTTACCTGAAAGGTTTATTGTAAACATTTACACATTTTGGACTTTTGTATTTATCTGAAAGATTTATTGCAAACATTTACTCATCTTTGTGTTGTCACATGTTTATTATGATATTTAAATTATAATTCAGCGTTCTGTACAGCCCTTTTTGTTCCTTTCTGCTCATGTCTTTTGGGGTTGCGGTTCTCTTGTTTGTTCTCCCTTTTTGTGAACATGGTCTTCACAAAAGGCAGGACTTTCTCTGCTGCGGGTGCTCTAACTTTGGAATGCCCTCCTCACAACTATTTTCCTGGCACAAGACCTGATGAAATCTAGGTCGATTCCAGTTCTAGATCAAGATTCGCCTTTTCCCACTGGTCCCTTCCTGAATTTTGATCTCCTTGGACTCTGCAATACCTTGGCCTCTACAGCCCATCATTCACAAGTATTTTTATTCAACAGTTACATTGTGACTGAAGTTTCCTGTTAGGTGTCCCTGTTCATTCTATTAACTGTGACATGCTATTCCATCTGCTATTAGCCTGCTAACTGCTTGATGATTGGTTTGTAAGGTGCATTGCTCTTTTTGAGTTATAAGAGAATTATTGCTATTTAGAAATCTTACAATGGTTACAATGCTTGATTCTTCTGCTTTAGCTGTTAAGTGTTGTGGTACTGTGGTTATTGTTAAGAATTCATTAAACAGAGAGTACGAGATAGCCAGGTTTCCAACAAATAAATGGTAATAAACAAGCCCTGCTTAAGCATGGCTTTATTAAAGAGGTGAGGTTTAGAGACAAAATACACAGCGCAAAATGTGCAATTCAGGAAGGATGTGATATCCCAACTCAATTTAGGGCACGATCATACGCCCCCATTAGCTGCATGAGAGGGATGACTCACCAGCGGATCAAAGCAGTGCGGTCACACCAGCACATGTGGGAGGCATCCCGCACCCATCGGCAAGCCATTGCAAGCCGTTTTGATCCGCCAGAGAAGCGGAGTAAAAAACTACTAGTTAAACTCCAGTATCAAATGGGTTGCTGCAGCCCACAGTCAGACTTTCCCCGTGTGATCACTCCAGCACAAACTTGTGGCATTGGGGATAGTCTGATCAGGCTATCCCAATGCCATGCCTGTTGTTTTTTCCTCCTTCTCAGTATATCATCGCATACTGCCAGGGGAAGACCCCAGGTTGGAGAGGCGATTTATTGATCCCCTGTTTAAGCGAATAAGCGAATCGGAAACGAATGACAAAAAAAAAAAAACTCGCCCGCAGTTGCGTCTGATCATGCAGCGGCGAGTTGTGCCGGCAGCTTCACAGACCTGTGTGATCACGCAACTGCGGGTCAAATTGCTCCAGGGCAAAATATCCTTGCTCCCCCCCCCACCCCGGATTATCTCGCTCGTGTGGCTGGGGCCTTAGAGTTATACATTATAGGGCTGCCAAACTCACTGGCTGCAGATCTCCTAGGTTTACAACTGATCTCCAGGTGACAGAGATCAGTTCCCCTGGAGAAAATGGCCACTTTGGAAGATGGTGGACAGTACAGCATTGTACCTTGCTGCAATCCCTTCCCTTCCCCAAACCCTGCCCTCCTCAGGCTCCACCCCCAAAATCTCCAGGTATTTCCCAACCAGAAACAGCCTTTAAAAAGCTTTCATTTCTCCTATTTGGCTGCAAACAGGGCCTGAAGGAGGGAGAGATTTTGAGGTTCCCTCCCAGGACATTTTTGCCCCTGGAAACAGCACAGGGGGGTGGGTCTCGTTTGCCCCTTCTTCTGGCTTTGCATGCCCTGGGATGGACACATGGTGCCTGAGGAAGAGGCAAACAGGGTCCCCAGCAAGGCTCCCTCTAAGCTGCGGAGTCTTGTGAGCAAAAACCCTACTTTGTGAGCTGCTGGCATTAAAGCTATGAGCGAGCGATTTGGCTCCTGCATAAATTAGTTTGCTCCAGAGCCATCCTTCCTGAACTTTAAGACGAAAAAAGGGTGAGCCGGAGGCTAAATAACTGTGAGCTAGCTCACATTAACTCAGCTTAGTGGGAACACTGGTCCCCCAGTGCCATTTTCAGGAGCAAAAATGCTACTGGAGGGAAGCCTCCCCTCCCCCAGGCCCCACTGGCAGTCAAATGGAGAACTGGGAGGTTTTTTAAAGGTGAGTTCCTGCTTGAACATATAACCATGAGTCGGGTTGAGAACCTGTGTCCTGGCTCATGGATTTTGGGTTGCCAACCTCCAGGGATCAGTTCCCATGGAGAAATTGGCTGCTTTGGAGGGTGGACTAGGGTTGCCAGGTCCCTCCTGGCAACTCGTAGGGGGATGGGGGGGGACTTTCCAGGAGCAAGAGGGAGGCCCAGCCTCCATTGCCAGGAATGTGATGGCGTTACTTTTGGCGTGTACTGGAAGTGACATCATCACAATGGGACACCCTGGTGACGCTCTGAATGTCACCAGTGTGATGACATCACTTCCGGCACATGTTGGAAGCATCATTGCAGCACTGCCAGCAACGTAGCCTGAGCCTCCTTCCTGCTCCTGGTAAGTCCCCCCCTGCTGGCCAGCTGATCAGTGGTGGGGGGCAGGGCTCAGGGATGGGGGATCCCCTGCCTCCAGTGAGGGGCTGGCAACCCTAGAGAGGACTCTGTAGCATTATACCCAGCTGGGACTTTTCTCTTCCCCGATACCTGCCCTCTCCAGCCTCTACCTCCAAATCTCCGAGTATTTCCCAAGCCCCAACTCAGAACTGGCAGCCGTAATTTTGTACCATGTATTTTAGCCCTCATGCTAGCCTGGATGGCCCCGGCCAGCCCTGTCTTGTCAGATCTCAGAAGCTAAGCAAGGTCAGCCCGGGTTAGTACTTGGATGGGAGACAGGGTGCCTTTGTTCGTCTCTTGCCTGGGGTTCCCATAAATCAGCTGTGATTTGACAGCACTTTCCACCACCATTTTGGACCTCCGTTTAGTATACTCTAAGATGCCACTGGACTAGGGTTGCCAGCCTCCAGGTGGGGCCTGGGGATCTCCCACTTTTACAACTGATCTCCAGCTGACAGAGATCAGCTCCCCTGGAGAAAATGGCTGCTTTGAAGGGTGGACTCTATGGCATTGTGACATGCTGAGGCCCTTCCCCTCCCCAAATCCCTCTCTCTCCTGGATCCACCCCCAAAGTTTCCAGATCTTTTCCAACCTGGACTTGGCAACCCTACACTGGACAGATACACACACACACACACACACACACACACGCTAAATAAGAAAGGTGGAATTGCTTAGAAGGGAGTCAGTTCCCTGTGGCTGGCAAGGAGAGCAGAACAGCCAGTCTTCCCTGACATTTTCCAGGGAAACAAACCTGTTGAAGAGAGAATGGTTTTTAATTAAATGCTGTATATCTCATGTGTCAAAGAACATGAGCAAACTTCTTGGTGGCTCCGCGTCAGACTCCAAAGTACACACCGGCTTCACTCTCCACAAATAGACTGGAACCGGAAGGTGAGCAGTACAGACGGGGGTTGGCTTGCTAAAAATGCGACTGCAAGCAACAACAGAAAGCAGCTCTGCCCGTCCTCTGTTTGATTTACTTCTCCCTCGATGCCAAGCACAATGTCCAAAGCATTCCAGTAGGGCTGCAAATAATACGCGGAGGGAGAGATTGACATATATGACACCTGGAAGAGCCACCACGTGTGCCGCAGACAGCGTTCCCTCTAAGCTGAGTTAGTTTGAGCTAGCTCACAGTTTTTTAGCCTCCGGCTTGCACATTTTTTGTCTTTGCTCAGGAAGGGATGGCTCCAGAGCAAACTAATGTATGCAGTAGCCAAATTGCTCGCTCATGACTTTAATGCCAGTAACTCACAAAATAGAATTTTTGTTCACAAGACTCTGCAGCTGTGCCCACCATGCATAATACTATTGGCCTACGTTGCAGAGTTGTAATGACGGTTTGTTTATTTAAAATATTTATTAGCCACTTACAGAGACTCAAGGAGGCTTACTATGCAAACAACAACAAACAATAAAGTACGTCCTCTTCATCCTCAACCTCATAATCACCGTAAATTATCATATGGCATTGTGTGTAGTATAGCCAGGGGATCCAAATATTGTCTGGCAGACTTAAGTTCTAGCTCATTAATGTCATGCACCACTAGGGTGCGAGCTAGACTTATTTTTATAAAGTACATAAAACACATAAGAACCACAAATTATAGTCAGCTATTTAGAACTACCGATGATGGCACTGGATAAAATGAATCCAATGCCATGATGAATAAAAACTGTCCTCAGGTGGCTTCTAAAAGTTGAGAGAGAAGGGTCCAGGCGCACCTTCCCTGGGGAGGTTGTTCTAGGATGGGTCAGAGAAGCTTTTCCTGTAGATTCTTCCTGGAGCCTTTCTAGCTTAAAGTCCTCCAAATTTCTGTTTCCTGCTTGGAGAAGGGGGAGAACCTGACCCACCCATTATCTCTCCTGCTAGATCTATTAGCATTTGTATGAAGGTTGGCTGAGGTAAGTCTGGAAAACAACTGGACTGACTTCCCCCTTCCTGCCTGTTTTCTGCCCAGAGAGAAAAAATGTTAAAACCTCCTGGTAAAGGTTTTACTCAGGTCAGCCCTCTATCCTCCAAAATGCATTTTTAAACACCTTCCAACACAAAAAGAAGACATTTTAATCAGTTTTTTTTAAAAATAAGCCCGAAAGAGGACAGACACACACAAAAACGACATGTCCCCTAAAAAGAGGGCATCTGGTAACGCTATTTCCCCTCTAAATTACAGATCATTTGCATACTACAGAAATGAGAACACCTGGAAGACATGTCAGTTTCAAAGGGTGAACTTCATGCCCTTATATTTAGGGTGCCTGCTGCTCCTGGAGATTTTGGGGGTGGAGCCTGAGGAGGGTGGGGCTTGGGAAAGGGAGGGACTTCAACAGGGTTCAATGCCATACAGTCCATCTTCCAAAGCTGCCATTTTCTCCAGGGGAACTGATCTCTGAAGTCTGGAGATTAGGGTTGCCAGATTCCCCGGTGGAGGCAGTGGTCCCCCACTGCCAGGCCTCACCTCTCTGCCGCCAATCAACTGGCCAGCAGGGGGGAAGTTACCTTGAAAAAGAGGGAGATCCATCCATTGTGCGGTGACTCGCCTACATCACTGCCCATCTGACCAGGAAGTGACATCATCACATCCAGGATGTTGGGGCGACAGTGTGGTATTTGTGCAAACACTCTATGGTAGAAGCCAAATTTACCATAGAGTTTTTGTCCAAATACCAGAGCAGTGCCCAAATACACGGGCAGTGACATAGACACATCGCTATACATAAAATAGGCCTCACTGCTGCTCCCAGTAAGTCCCCCCTTCCCCACTGGTTGCCAGGAGACCTGGTGACCCTACTGGAGATCCAGATGCCATTCTAGAAGAAGTCCAGGCTCCATCTGGAGGTTGGAATAGGTTTAAGTCGGTTACTCTGTGGCATTAGCACTTTCCCTGCTGTTAGTTTCTCCTTGAGGCGTATTACCCTTAGAAATGTAAAACATGTACATGATCCCACCAAGCTTTACTTTTGAGTTTTGCATTCTTTTCCTTTCTTTTCTGAATCAACAGAGCATATTCAGTTACTTGGCTGTTCAGCTACATTCTCTCCACCCCCACCCCCCAACTGCATTACTTTACAGCAGATGAAAGTTAAGAGGCCCAATTACTAACATTTTTACGATAGCCCAGAATATTATGAAAGCTCTTAAGAGGTTATTAACACCTTTCCTGTACCTCGTTATTTAAAAACCTGCCACGTTTAATCATTTTAGCACCGTTAAATTGGCATTAACAACAACCCCCAAGACTTAGGCACTCAAAAAATGCCACACTTTTGACAGCACAAAGGTAATAAAGCATCCCGGAGCAACCTGCGGGCATGGGTGAATTGGTGGGGCTGGTTCTCTCCCCCACCTCAAAATGGTAATTTTGATCGCTTTTTACCAACAGAGAATTTAATAAAAGGGATGAAAGGGATATCTCGCATGCCACTCCATTATTAATAATTTCCCCTCGTTACTTTCCTGATGCTGCTAAGCCTGAGCAGACCAATAAAGGACTTTGGGCCGATGGGACCCACGTTCTAATTCTTGCCCGGTTATAAACTCACTGGGTGGCCTGGAGTATTGCTATAGTTCAACCCCAGTTCCTTGGTGGATAGGAAAATACAGTGATCTCCAAAGCTGTAGCAGAACTCCTCCCATGTGCCTATTTTGGTAATAATAATAATAACAAAAACGATACTTACCATCTGGATCATGAGCTTCAGCTACTTCACATACCATAATTTTAGAATCTCAGCATTGTTGTTTGGTAGTGAAATTATCTGGCCACCGTTGAAATACCTTCGGTGGTGGGAAGTGCCATTGAGTCACAGTCAACACCATCGAGCTTTCTAGGCAAGAGATGGGCAGAGGTGGTTTGCCATTGCCGGTCGCTGCATTAAGGTTCCCAGCCTCCTGGTAGGGCCTGGAAATCTCTCAGAATTACAGCTGATCTCCAGATGACAGAGATTCGACCCCTGAAGAAAATGGTTCCTCTGGAGGGTAGCCTCTATGGCATTTATTTATTTGGTTGGTTGGTTCAATTTCTATCCTGCCCTTCCCACAAGCAGGCTCAGGGTGGGTTACAACATTAATATTAAACAATAAAATCAAAAACTATAAACTTGACCCTTAAATGATGGCTATCAAACTACATCTCAGCTATTACAATAGTTCCTTGGTGTTAGACAATTAAAGGCAGAAAGGGCTAGATCCCATAATGATTCCAGATTGTATGTACCCCACCTTGGGGTACCCCAAATTATGCAGTCGAGTTTCCCGCATTTGGGGAAATCGCAGGGGTCAGCACACCCGGAGTGCAATGGATGAGCCTCACCCAAGGTGGGGTACCCAAGGCAGTTATCATTCTGTGTCCTCAAAAACTGAAGACCATGATACATTATACCCCACTGAGGTTACCAAGTTTGGGTTGGGAAATATCTGGAGATTTTGGGGGTGAAGCCTGGGGAGGGTGGAGTTTGGGGAGGGGAGAGACCTCAGCAGGGTATACTACTGTAGAGTCCTCCAAAGCAATAATTTTCTCCAGGGGAACTGATCTTGGTCATCTGCAGATCAATGGTAATAACGAGAGATCTCCAGGTACCACCTGGAGATTGGCAACCCTTGGTTCCTCCACTCATTTCTTGCCTGGAACACCCCCATGGATGGGGTTGCCATGAGTTGATAGCAACTCAGCGGCATGTTCTTCTTCTTAGCAGACATGCCATAGCATTGGAGAATGAGCGGTAAAGGCAGTACTGGGTTAGCTGGGAGTTAGAAGGCCACCTCGTCTGTTCAGCTGACCTGCAATGACATTTAGCATCTCCTAGAAAACACGCAATCGTATTGGGCTGTATTTGACAGTTGATATGAACACAGGAAACTGCCTTATACTGAATCAGACCATTGGTCTACCAATGTCATTATTGTCAGACTGGTAGCAGTGCTCCAAGGTCTCAGGCAGAGGTCTTTCACATCCCCTGCTGCCAGATCTTTTAACCTGAACCTGGGACCTTCTGCATGCCAAGCAGACGCACTACCACTGAGCCATAGGCACAGCCATAGGCATACCTGTACACCAATATTCTGAAAGTATTTGTCATTTGAAGGTTATGAGATTTCATATTTGTTGCTTGACAAAATCAAAATAATGAACAAACACAAAGCACTTGAGTTCTAAAGGTTTTTTTAAAAAAAATACATAGAGATAACTCTATGAGAATCAGAACCCAAAATGTTGTAATGTTTTATTCCCAACATTTGCCAAAAAAAATTTAAAACCTTCCTTTCTGGTTTAGCAATCCAACTGAGAAAATGGTTTCCATGCAAAATGAATTAAGGATTGTAAAAGTATTATGCACAGCCAGAGCTCCGTTGGGGCCGGGGCACGCCGGGGCGCCGCTCCGGGAGAGAGGAGGCTGGGGGGCGGGCACATAACCATGCCCTGCCCCCCAGCTCGCTTTTTCTGGCCCGTGCTTCGGCACAGAGCCGGAGGAAAGCCTCCCCCCCTGCAGCTCACTCTCCCCGGCCCATGCTTCGGCGCGGAGCCGGAGGAAAGTCTCCCCCCCCCCCCCCCCGCAGCTCGCTTTCCCTGGCCCGCGCTTCAGCGCGGAGCCAGAGGAAAGCCTCCCCCCTGCTCACCCTTCCCGGGCCGCGGCAGGCTGCTGGCCCGGGGAGAAGCCCCCATCCCTCCCCGCTCACCATTCCCAGGAGGGAGGGGGGAGGGAGGGAGGGAGGGAAAAGCTGGGCCCCAGTGCCCAAGCAAGAGGGGGGAAGGAAGGGAAACACCGGGCTGAGTGGCTGACAGCCACTCAGCCCAAAGGGGGGGGGGAGAAGCATTTTGTCTGTCTGTCTGTCTGTTTCTTTCTTTCTTCCTTCCTTTCTCTTTCTTCTCTCTCTCCCCCCACCTACCTACCTACCTCCCTGTTCCTTCCTTTCTTTCTTTCTTCCTTCCTTTCTTTCTTTTCTTCTCTCTCTCTCTCCCCCACCTACCTACCTACCTTCCTGTTCCTTCCTTCCTGTTCCTTCCTTCCTTCCTTTCTTCTCTCTCCCCCCACCTACCTACCTACCTTCCTTCCTGTTCCTTTCCTTCCTTCCTTCCTTCCCCCTCCCTCCCTCCCTTCCTCCCTTTCTTTGTTTCTTTCTTTCTTTCTTTCTTCTGACACACTTCTGGTGACATCAGGGGTGTGTGGCCTTCTGACACTTCTGGTGACGTCAGGGGGTGTGGCATATGCAAATAAGTTATGCTAATGAGCTCCTGTACCTCTTTTTTTACAAAAGGACCCCTGTGCACAGCTGATTTAACTTTGTTAAATTTGTGCCCTGCTTGCTTAAAGAAGACACAAGGTGGGCTTTCCTAGTTCATATGCTGAGCTGTTTGTTCGGCAGCTCACTTTCCTTCAGGGCACTCTGATCTCTGCATTTGGCTAACTAGAACCCGATTTCTACACATTGATCTTTGGGATGTGTTAAGTGGAACGCCCTTCCAGTTTGGTGTAGTGGTTAAGTGCGCGAGCTCTTCTCTGGGAGAACTGGGTTTGATTCCCCACTCCTCCACTTGCACCTCCTGGATGACCTTGGGCAAGCTATAATTCTGACACAGCTGTTCTTGAAAAAGAGCAGTTTCTGTCAGAGCTCTCTCAGCCCCACCTACCTCACAGGGTGTCTGTTGTGGAGAGGGGAAGGGAAAGGAGATTGTAAGCTGCTTTGAGACTCCTTTGGGTAGTGAAGGGCAGGGTATAAATCCAATTTCTTCTTCTTCCTCCTTGAGGAAAGGGTTGTAACAGGATGTGTTTTTGCACCTTCCAGATTTTGTAATTCCTTAATCCAGCAAATGTTCACTTCCTTGGAACGACTGAAAACATCTCAAACAATTGACTTTCTTGTGTCCCACATTTTGATCTAAATCAAACCCCTATGCACCTGGGAACTGAGTTCCCACTATGGACACCTCTCTGATCCAAAGTCCTTTCATAGCATGTAAATCACACAGCCAATTTCAGAGTAGAATGAGGACTTGAACCAAGTCCTCCTGGATCCAAGTCCAACACCCTAAACACTACACCCCACTGCCCCACATTTCCTTGTGCAACTTCTCCCCTGCTCCCATTATAAAATGAATTCTATGGTCACATCACATTTCTGGATGTATGCAACAGCTACACACACCTGGAGTGCAGGAAGCAACCGTCTGGGAGACTCTCAAGGTCCATGTGGCTAATGTGGAAAGACTTCCTGTTATGATGCCAATCCTCAAAGGCCCAGTGCTGTTTTGCATTCTTCAGGAGGTCACCTCCATCTCCTTGGTAGGAAATCAGTTTGAATTCCAGGACATCTGCTTTGTGGCTTGCATTGTCAACTCTGGACTGCATCAGCCAGATGTGGGCGGATCACTTTTCCTCTTAAGAGAATGTGATGGGAAGTCGTCTAAGAAAAGACTTCCTTAAAGTTACACCTGGCACCACAGCCCAAAGTGCCTCTGTTCCATTCAAAAGATGGCTGCAAACAAATTCACACCTATACACGCTTAGCATGACATAGCGCCCCCCCCCCCAATGTCCAGGCATGCTGAGTTGCTCACTCCAACAAGTACTTGGATGGGGGACCACCAAGGCAGGCAATGGCAAATCACCTTTGATTGTCTCTTGCCTTGAAAACCCTACAGCAGGGATGGCAAACATATAGCCTGGGATGCGGAACTGGCCTGTCCAGGGCTCTGATGTGGCCCATCAGCAGCTGGTGCAAGGGAAGGAACAGTAGAGTGCTTAGGGAGGGGAGTAGGTGGAGCCACTCCAATTGCGGCTTCACCGTGGTGAAACAACCTCATCTGAAGCAGTTACTCACCCAAGGTCCACCAATGAACTTCATAACAAATGGGGCTTTGACTGTGGGCCTTGCAAGTCCTAGTCTAGCACTCTAGTCTCCCCTACGCCATACTGGGTGTCAAAGGCTGAAACTTCATTTTAGCTGTACAATGATCCTAGCGCTCCAGGATAAATAGAATCATTCCCTGTAACCAGGGGTCATTTTGAGCAGGAGCTCGGGGGAGTGCAGCTCCGGGAGTTGGTGCTAGCCACCCCCCACCCCCCACGGGGGAATGCCTGCTTGTGTCATGGCTGCAGCAAAATGACCCTATCTCCTGGAAAGGTCCTTGTTCCTCCGACCAGCCTTCTGAAGGCTTCAGCCACCACTGAAGCTGTCCTCCCGGAATAGTGGTATTTCTGAGGCTTGGATTAGTAGCTGTCCCCTCTCTGCCAGTTCTTTCTCTCTTTCTCTCTCTCTCTCTCTCTCTCTCTCTCTCCTTTCTTACCTTCTGACATACTTCCGGTGATGTCAAGGGGTGTAGCATATGCAAATCAGTTATGCTAATGAGTTATGCTAATGAGCTCCTGCACCTCTTTTTCTATGAAATGACCCCTGCCTGTAACACAGGCTGTTTTGGCCTTTCATTTAGGGTTGCCAGCCTTCAGGTGGTGGCTGGGGATCTCCCACTATTACAACTGAACTCCAGGAGAAAGAGATCAGTTCACCTGAAGAAAATGGCCACTTTGGAAGGTGGGTTCTCTGGCATTATACCGTGCTGAGGTCCCTCCCCTTCCCAACCCCACCCTCCTCAGGCCCCACTACCAAAATCTCCAGGCATTTCCCAGCTGAGAGCTAGCAACCCTACAGTCCCAGTCCACCCCAGAGGGGTGATGAAGAAATGAGAACCCCAGTTGTGACTATAGTCTCCAGGCCACAGATGATAACCTCCAGGAGCAAAAAGGAAGTGGGGATCTGGTCTGCTGGTATGACACTGGCCTGCTGACATCACTTCTGGGGGGGAAATGGAAGTGATGTCACCAGACACTTGGATTTTCAAAAACTCTATGGTAAAACCTGGAAATGACATCACAGACACTCAAGTGTGTCAGGAAGTGTGTCAGCATGCCAATGCAATGCTGGCACACTCCCCAATTCTCCCCCCTCCATTTCCCCCCACTGGTATTTCTGGTGCCAGTGTAACCTCACCTTGTGGGTTCTGTGGGGCAGAACTTGGAATGAATCTTGCAATAATTCAAAGACAATAAAACATTTTTACTTTTCGCTTCACATCATATCATGTCACAAAAACATAGGACTTAGTAACACAACAGAACAGGAATCTTTTAAAGTCCAAACAATTAGCTTTTCCCTCCATCACAGCTTGCCAGCCCCAAAGTCCATCTCTTTCCTGTGGTTGGTGGCCCAGGCAGTCTCCAGCTGACTACTCTGTCCACCGGCTGTTATGTACTAGTGGAGCTTCAGTCTCAGCAAGGCTCCAAAAGCCTACGATACTATTGGTGGTTTTACTGGCAACAGCCAATCAGAATGATGGAATATAACCGAATCGCTGCAAGGGCATAAAGTTGCTCTGTATATCGTTCATGCAGACGAAGGATTCTGGCTGCCTACTTGTTATTGGTTGTTGTTTGAGGTGGGTGTGGTTTTGCAATAGTATAAATTGGCTCCTGTTGAGCCTGCTTCTTTGATTCACAGTTCAATAAAGAAGCATGTTGTTTTGAAAAGAGCTGCCTCGTCTCAATATTTAATACTGGTGTCCAAGTTGAGGGTCCCAAATGAACTCCCCATTAGATAACACAGCTCTGAAACAATAATTCTAAAATATACAATTTAGAGCAAAAGTCTCCCTCCCTTGCCTGTGTCCATCCATAAATCATAGTTACCTTAAAATAGGTGTTAAGAGCCTATGATTAAAGGTTAGGCTCCCCAGCAGAGCAGCCTTGCTTCCCTCCTTTGCTTTCCACACCCACAGTCCGCACCCTTCTGCATCTAAAGGCTCCTCCCCTTCCTGGCTCACTCCATTCCTAGCCAGGGGTTACACGGTCAGACAAAGTGCAGGTTTGCCAGGAGGCAGCGAGAGATCTAGCAAGCCTAGTTGTGACACATAATTTAGCAGCAGTGATGGTAGCTCTGGAAGAAATAAGAAACACCCAACTGATATTCAAGAATTAATTGGCTGCTCTATGTAAAGGCAGAATATCTTGCTTCCAAAAACAGGTAATCAAACACGCCTGATTGGTCCTTCATCCCAGCTTAATTACGCATCGTGCCGTTTTGGGAAAGAAAGGGCTTGGTAAAAGCCAGGGAGTTCACATAGGAGGCATCCAGATTGTTATGAAATATTCACAAGACATTTAGTTTAACTCAGTGCTAATTGAACACTGACAGCATAAGTTACTCCCACCTGCCGCAATTGTCTATCATGTCTGGGCAAGTGCCAGTTTTTTCCCCTTTGGATACCGTCATCGGAGTAGGTTGAAAACAAAATGCTACAGCAAACAGAAAACAGCTGAACAGAAGTAGATGGGATTTTGAGTAATAGGGCCATAGATGGGTATCGACTCGTGATTTTTTTTTAACCCTGTTTTTTTTCTCCCCACCCTCCCATTTTTTTGGTCCCACAGCTGCACATCAAGGAGCCAAAAGTAACAACTACTGAGGAGTCACACAACTTTGACAATGAAGAAACTGAAATCATTAAAGATTTTCTGTTCCTTGGCTCCATCAGCAGCCCAAAGGGAGGTTCCAATAAAGAAATCAGGAGGAGACGGAGACTGGGAAGGGCAGATCCTTAAGTGTAGGGATCCGAGATCAGCCAAGCAACCGAGATCAGGTTAATTCATGCCACGGTATTCCCCATTACTATGTATGGGTGTGAAAGGTGGACAATGAAGAAAGTGGACAGGAAGAGAGTAGATTCATTTGAAATGTGGTGTTGGAGGAGAGTTTTATGGATACAGTGGACCACCAAAAGACAAGCAAGTGGTTTCTAGATCAAATTGAGCCTGACCTCTCTCTAGAAGCTAAAATTACTAAGCTGAGGCTATCATTCTTTGGTCACATTATAAGTATAAGAAGACAAGTCTCACTGAAAAAGACAATAGTGCTGAAAAATAGGTTTGCCCACCCCGCCAAAAGGGGTGGGGGGTTCCTCCGATTTCGGGGCCCCAATCCGCCACCAGCCAGCTGGCCAGTGGGGGAGCCCTGCCCCTGAAGAGCCCCATGGCACCCGACATGCCCGGTATGATGGTGACATCAACTCACCAGGCACGTTGCATGGAGGCTGCTCTAGCAAGTGGCTAAAAACTCTATGGTGACCGTAGAGTTTCTAGCCAAATTCTAGAGCATCCTCTGTACAACAGTCCCAGCATGATGGCATCACTTCTCGGTGATGTCATCGTAGCGTATGCGCCAGAAGACCCTAGGACCAAGCCAGGAGCCCCCCCGCCAGGAGATGGGTAAGACCTGGTAACCCTACTGGGAAAAGTTGAAGGCAGCAGGAAAAGAAGACCCAGCATGAGACAGATTGACTCAGTCTAGCAAGACAGATCAAGATGGGTAGCCGTGTTTGTCTGTAGCAGTAGAAAAGAACAAGAGTCCAGTAGCACCTTGAAGACCAACAACCAGGGTTCATTTCCAGCAGGAGCTCGGGGGAGTGCAGCTCCAGGAGTTGGTGCCAGCTCCCCCTGCCCCACGGAGGAATGTCTGCTTGTGTCATGGCTGCAGCAAAATGACCCCGTCCCCTGGGAAGGTCCTTGTTCCTCCAACCAGCCTTCTGAAGGCTTCAGCCACCACTGAAGCTATCCTCCCAGGATAGTGGTGTTTCTGAGGCCTGGATTAGTAGCTGTCCTCTCTTTCTCTCTCTTTCTCTCGCCTTCTGACATACTTCCGGTGATGTCAGGTGGTTTAGCATATGCAAATAAGTTATGCTAATGAGTTATGCTAATGAGCTCCTGCACCTCTTTTTCTGCGAAATGACCTCTGCCAAGAACGTTTGTGACAGGGGATGAGCTCTCTGAAGAAGTAAGCAGTAACCCACAAAAGCTCATCCCCTGCCACAAATTTTGGAAGTTATTCATTCACAGGGTCACCATAAGTCGGAAGCCGCTTGACAGCCCTTAGTGCACACAACTAAAGGTGCTTGTTTAAAATACTGTCTTTGAAAGGTGATGATTGGTCACAACAACCATGGGGATTCGTACAATGCTCCAGTTGCCTGTGGCCAAGATACACCATTTTGCAGACTGAATTTTGCTTGGAAAGTATAAAGAAGATTGATTTGGGGGGAGGGGGTGCAGTAGTTGACAACAAGGAGTTTTGGAAAGCTGCAGAATATGAAGCAACGTTTTCTCAAGACCACCGGAGTCTTTCTGGGGCATCGGCCTGCTTACTTCTCCTTTTATTCTTGTCAATGCCCAAATTTTTTTTTAGCACAACAGACCTTTCCAAAGCTAAATGAAGAGCTTAGGGCTTGGATCTTATGCTTCTCTCTGGCTTCTGAGAACACTTTCCTCCAATGTGGCATTCGCTTCCTCCACAGCATGTCCATATGCACAGGATCAATATTTTTCAATGCTAGCAGCAGAGGAAGCGAGTGCCACAGCAGAGAAAAGCCTCCACAGTGGCTCAAGAGAAGAGCAAGGGAATTAGGATTGCTAACTCTGGGTTGGAAAATTCTGGAGATTTGGGGGCGGCGAGGAAGAAGAGAGAAGATTTATACCCCGCCCTTCACTACCCAAAGGAGTCTCAGAGTGGCTTACAATCTCCTTTCCCTTCCCCTCTCCACAGCAGACACCCTGTGAGGTACGTGGGGCTGAGAGAGCGCTAACAGAAACTGCTCTTTTTCAAGAACAGCTGTGCCAGAACTACGGCTTGCCCAAGGTCATCCAGCTGCTACAAGTGGAGGAGTGGGGAATCAAACCCGGTTCTCCCAGATTAGAGTCCGCGCACTTAACCACTGCACCAAACTATGTTTTCCAGGGGAACTGATCTGTATTGAGATTTGTTATAACAGCGGGAAATCTCCAGGCCCCAGCTGGAGGTTGGCAACCCTATATCAGTGCAAGGCCTTGAGCCCAGCTCTACCAGATCCTAAGCACCATACTACCCTGGCCGTCATTACTTGGGAGGGTATTTTTTCTTTTTGTTAATTAACACAGTTATTAACAGGAGTGGGGAATCAAATGCGGTTCTCCCAGATTAGAGTCTGCGCATTTAACCACTACACCAAACTGGCCCAGGAAGGGAGGTGTTTGGGGTGGGAAGGGAGCTCGGCAGGGATAGGATGCCTTAGAGACCACCCTCCAAAGCAGCCATTTCCTCTAGGGGAAATAATCTCTGCGATCTGAAGTTGAAATGCCAGGAGCACAGCCAGGCACCATGTGGAGATTGGCAGCCCTACATAGGCTCCAAGCCTGAGGATGTCAGTTTCACCAAAATACAGCACAGACTTACCAAGAGGTGTCCATGGTGGCTCAGGAGGGGGGTGAGGCAAAAGGAGCATAGTTTGCAGCCTCATGCTGCCTGCAGGCTCCTCAGGGCAGGGCCAGCTAGATGGGGTGGCTGGCAGCGTCAGCAGCAGTAGCTGGAGCGGGTAAGGGCTGGGTTGCCCTGGTGGCTATTTACCCCCAGCACCGCAGCTGGCTTGGCCTCAGCATGGCTTCATCAGCTTTCCCACCTTCCATCCCTGTTTTTTCTGCATTTCAGGTGTTATGGAATGTTTTTAGTATGTTACATTTACTTTCATTCATGTCACAGCTTGGGTGCTTTTGGGCACTGGGACAAATCCTTTGTGGGGGGGGGGGGGAGGCCATGCCAGTGTGCCTGCCTCCCCCAGTTTTGGGGATTCTCTTAAGGGGTCTTGGGGTGGAGCATTGTAGGACATTGGCAAGAAACACGCACAGCTTAAAAGGCACCAAAGGGATGGAAGATCTGAAGAAGAGTTGGTTTTATACACCACTTTTCTCTACCCTAAGGAGTCTCAAAAGCAGCTTACAATCACATTCCCTTCCCCTCCCCATAAGAAGAAGAAGATATTGGATTTATACCCTGCCCTTCACTACCTGAAGGAGTTTCAGAGCAGCTTACAATCATCTTTTCCTTCCCCTCCCCACAACAGACACCTGTGAAGCAGCTGGGGCTGAGAGAACTCTTTCGAGAACTGCTCTTGAGATAACAGCTCTGAAAGAACTTGTGACTGACCCAAGGTCACACCAGCAGCTCAATGTGGAGGAGTGGGGGATCAAACCCAGTTCTCCCAGATTAGAGTCCGTGCTCCTAACTACTACACCAAACTGGCTCTCAACAGGTACCTTGTGAGGTAAGTGGGGCTGAGAGAGTTCTGAGATAATATTGGATTGGTGCAGTCTAGCTCCTGAGCATCTTCAGCAAGATATGGGGTCAGTATATAGGTCACACCAGCAGCTCAATGTGGAGGAGTGGGGGATCAAACCCAGTTTTCCCAGATTAGAGTCCGTGCTCCTAACTACTACACCAAACTGGCTCTCAACAGGTACCTTGTGAGGTAAGTGGGGCTGAGAGAGTTCTGAGATAATATTGGATTGGTGCAGTCTAGCTCCTGAGCATCTTCAGCAAGATATGGGGTCAGTATATAAGTACCACATAGCAACAGAAGAAGTCATGCATCAGTGCTAGAGCACCTGTTTTTCAGGTCAAGATGGGTCCTGGAAGTCTCCATATTGCTAAAATCACTTCCACTGGCAGAAACTGCAAGTTTGCACACCAGACTCTGGACTGTCACAACCCTGCTGAGATCTTTCTTCTTCCAAACTCCAGCCCCCAAATCCCCAGGAATTTCCCCAGCTCCGGTTGGCAACCCTACCTGCTTTACCTGCAGAATGTCCAAGCTTCAGTTTAAAAAGAACTAGGTAGCAGGTGATGAGAAAGATCTCTGCTTGGGGTAAGGCAACGGCCAACCACCTTTGCTTCTCACTTGCCTTGAAATCCAGTTGCTGGGGGCACCATAAGTGAACTGGGCCTTGAGAACACTTTACACACATGCATAAAGACAGATAAGATTCCACTGCAAGTAAACATGGGAACTTTTTTCCACATGTGGTGGACGTGTAAGATTATACAAAATTTTTGGGAAATGATAAATAAGCTGATTAGTGAAATTTTGACTTGTGGAATACCGCTGGAACCAGAATTTTTTTTGTTAAATATGTTACCAGAGGGTCTGAAGAAACCAAACCAAAAATTATTGGCTTACATTCTAACAGCAGCGCGTATACTACGGGCGAAATGTTGAAAAACGGAAATGTTACTACAAAAAGAGGACTTAATTAAGAAATTACTGGACTGGGCTGAGATGGACAAATTAAGCTACTTAATGAACATGGACAATAAGGAGGATCCAACTTATATATGGTCCAAACTGTACTTTTGGTTGCAACAATTAATAGTGCTCTTATTATTTTGGAATACTATGACTGTTAAAATTTTAAATCCTAATAAAATGTGTTTAAAAAAAAAAAAAGATTCCACTGCAGAAATGGGAAAATGGACCAGCATCCTGTTAGGCCAAGTAATTTGGGTCAAGCAACACAGTTTAAGCAGAACACTTAACCGAAGGGTGTCAAACATAAGGTCCGGGGTCCAGAGGCATTTCATCAAGGTGCTGCTATACTCAATGGTCCAGGGCTCTTGCGTAGCCCACAAGCAACTAGTGCAAGGGAGGGAACAGGAGACTGCTTGGGGGGGAGGGGACGGAACCACTCTGATTGTGGCTTCAGCGTGGCGGAACAACCTTGTCTGCAGCAGTCAAGCAGCATGGGAGCGTCTGCCCAGTACTGCACCGCTGGCTCTCCAGTCCACCCATACAGGTTTTCCTTTGCCCATGAGGCCTTGCAGTGACGATACAACAACTTGGAGCTTACCAGCTGCTGTCCTTTATACAGTTTCTGTCTCTGGTACCTGGCGTTACATTTTATGGCACACGTGGCCCGGCCCGACAAAGTGACATTTACGTCAGATCCGGCCCCCATAACAAATGAGTTCGACTCCTCTGATTTAACCAGCTGACACATTCTTTAGGAGAAACAGATTTATGCACTGAGTGAAGCTTCATATATGGGTTTGTGTCATAGCATTTTATGGATTAGGATAAATAATTTCCTGTGGGTTATCACTAGTCCTCATGATTATCAAAATGAAATCTGGTGTAGCACCTTTTAATATTCTTCACGTTAATAGACCCATATTGGATATTTTTTAAGCTCTGTCGGTATATCAAATTATTACTGCCACCTGATTAAAGAAATTTTAGTTGATTAATCCTATGAATGTTAATGGCCCTATTTGCATTAAGTGGTACATTAATAAGACAATGGCTTTGCAGAAAAGCCCCTTTTTTCATAAAGATGGGGCTTTTATGTGATGGAAAAGAGACCAATTTAGAAGGGGAATTCCATCCTGGGAGATGGAGAAGAAATATTGCACCTAAGACTCTATAAAGTAAAGGCAGAGGTTTCCCTTACTCGAAAGCCAGTCGAATCTGACTCCAGCGGGGGTGGTGCTCATCTCCATTTCCAAGCCAAAGAGCCAGCACTGTCCGAAGACATCTCCATGGTCATGTGGCCAGCATGACTAAATGCCAAGGCACACAGAACACTGTTACCTTCCCACTGAAGCAGTACCTATTTATCTACTTGCCACTTCTTGCTTTCAAACTGCTAGGCTGGCAGGACCTGGGGCCAGAGATAGGAGCTCACTCTGTCATGCAGCACTTGGGTGTTGAACTGCCAAGCTACCGACCTTCCGATCGGCAACTCAGCATCTTAACCTCTGAGCCACTGCAGCCCTAAAACTCTATAGCTGTTGCCTTAATTTCCTATCTCTGAATGGCACTGTTAGGATACCCGTCTAAATGACCCTGGGTCTCTTGCAGCTAGGGAAACTGCATGTTTGTCCCATTTGGTTCAGGTCATACGCTTCAGACACTAGTCGCTGCCGCAATCTGTGACAATAAATTGTATAGCATGTTGCAGATCTGTCACGTACAAAGGCAGATGGCAGGGAGGGATGTAAATAATGTATTTCCATAGAGACCGAAAGTCTGAAATGATGCACAGCCTTGGAATTTCTGGTTCCCAATGGGAAGCCATCATTTCTGGGGCATGAACACTATGCTGGGTAGGGCCGTATACTCCATTGTGTTGGCCCCACTCTCTACCTCCCTCCTTCTTGAGCCCATGACCTGCCATGCTCCCGCACACCTATTTTCAAATGCTTTGCAGAATAACAGGAGGCGAGCTGACAGAAGAATAGCCAGGAGCGGAGGTGGCAAGTCTGACCACATAATAGCTATAGAAGCACAATGGCAGTCCCAAGACACATTCTTGGAGTACAGTAAACGAGGAGACAGTTTCTGGCGTGGTGGAAACCCAGAGAGACACTGAGTCAATGACATACTGAAGGTTCTCAGATGATACTTCATTCAAGGCATTTCATCAAGGTGCTGCTATACCCGATGCTCCAAGGGCCAGAAACTACCACGGACACCCTTCCATCTCCCAAGCCTTCCCTTCTCTATTTGGAAGTTTTCCCACCTCAGGAACCCCTCCCCCCCCCTCCCCAGGCAATTAGGTAGCTGTCTGCTCATTGCACCTGAATTCTCCCACCTCTCTCTAAGCCTGAGAAAGTCAATGTTTTTGTCAACCCTGGTCAGAATTTGGATAGGGGGCCACCAAGGAATATCACTGAAGTGGAAGCAGGCAATGGAGAACCACCTCTGTTATGTATTGACCATGCGGTCGCCATGTGCTCCAGTAATGGCGACCGCCATGTGGCCAGAGCACATGGCCAAGAAACGACCTGAGCTTCAGGCAGGTAGAACAAAGGCCAGGTGGATTCAAACCGGCCACCAATCATATACCTAGGTTCCTCCCAGGGAACCTATGAGATGTAAATAGACTGATAATAGCCTATCAGGCCAGTTGGGCGAGGTCAGGGGATTATCCCTGACCAGCATAAAAGGAGGGCTCGGAGCCCTGGGTTGTATGCTTCATCCGGACCAGCAATAAAGATCTAGCTGTTTCACTGTTCCATGGACTCCCGACTCCAATACTTCTCAACCTCTGAATGTCTCTTGCCTAGAAAACCCTACCGGGTCGCCATATGTCGGCTGCGACTGGATGGGGGGAAAAAACAAAAGGCAATTGGCCTTCTCCTCAGGTGCCATCCACCTGAGCCAAAATGGCTCCAAGGGAGGTGTGCTATTTGCCCCATTGGGAAGCTGCACATGTAGCACATTGGTCTCTGTGCAGTCCCCCAACAGGTCAAATTGCACCCTCCTTGGAGCTGTTTCAGGTTGGGGAAACAGCATGGGAGGGGAAGGCTGAAGTCCCTTGGCCCCAGCACTGTGGCCTCATGGGGGAAGTGAGTTCCCTCGTACCTGGCTTGTGGCTGTCTCAGTCAAAGTCCAGTCACAGAAACCCAGACCCTGCACGTTCAGAACTGTATCATGTAGGTCAGCCCAAGCGTCTTGAGAAAGAGCTGCCTAGCCTCACGCATACAGGGCTTGCTGGATCTCCAGTTTCCACTGCTGAACAAAAGGAGGGCGAAGAGGTCTTCCAAGTGACAGGTCTCTCCAGACTCAAACCTGGGTGATGCCTGTACGTGCATCACTTGCTATCTCAGCCCTCATCCATTGTATATTTAATAGCCAGCTATGGACTGTGGGAAACTGACCGCTGCAGGAACAGTGTATGCAGGGTCATTTTGTAGAAAGAGAGGTGCAGGAGCTCATTAGCATAACTCATTTGCATAACTCATTTGCATATGCCACACCCCCTAACATGCCGGAAGTGTGTCAGAAGCCAACACCCACCCCTCAGGCTCCACTCCACAGGTGAGTGAGACTGACCTGCTCTTCCTCCATTCCCTTCCCCATCCAATACTTTGGGCAATAAAAATAAGCGTAAAGAACACACCCTCATTCTCTTCCTGCTCCCTTGAAACCACCAGGTTTCAAGTAGACTTGAGATACCCAGGACATCTGCACCGCCCATCCCTTCCCCTTCCCCTCCCCACAACAAGACACCCTGTGAGGTAGGTGGGGCTGAGAGAGGTCTTTTGAGAACTGCTCATGAGAGAACAGCTCTGAGAGAACTTGTGACTGGCCCAAGGTCACACCAGCAGCTGCATGTGGAGGAGTGGGGAATCAAACCCGGTTCTCCCAGATTAGAGTCCAACTCCTGACCACTACACCAAACTGATAAGGTGGAAGCTGCTGAAGGGTTGGTGAAATATATCCAGTATTTACGTGCCATGTGCCCAGATAAAAAATGGTATACTTAGAAAATTTATATGCCACCTTGAACAAGTCTCTGGAAAAGCAGCAAGCAGTCATAAAAGGAACAATGATAAAGTTATCAATATTAAAACAAAACATTAAAAACAATAAAGACCCTAGCAGGGCTTTCCCCAGGGCGCTGAGCCTCTGCACTGCTCGGGGAAGCCAAGGAGAGGGCGGGGCTTGGTCATGTGCCCGCCCCCTGGGCTCCTCACTCCCAGAGCTGCGCTCCTGTGTGCTCCCACTCCAACGGACCCCTGAGTGTATGCCCAGTGACCTCAAGGTGTTCGGTGCTGAAGCAGCTGCCCAATCGTCCGTGGACAGTACAGGAGTGTAGACTCTTACCTGGGAGAACTGGGTTTGATTCCCCACTCCTCCACATGCAGCTGCTGGTGTGACCTTGGATCAGTCACAAGTTCTTTCAGAGCTGTTCTCTCAACGGTTCTCTCAGCCCCACCTACCTCACAGGGTGTCTGTTGTGGGGAGGGGGAGGGAATGGACACTGTAAACCGCTCTGAGAACTCCTTCGGGTAGTGAAGGTTGGAATATAAATCCAACCTCTTCTTCTTCTCTGTTATTTGATATTGCAATCAAAGGGCGGACAGGTCTTATTTTACTCCAGACTGTTTGGGGACAGCAGGACTGAATGTTATCAAGAGCACAGCTTCAGTTTTTCCTTAGCAATATAAGGTTTTTTGGGGGGGGGGGGTTGTTAAAACATTTTGGGTCTGATGCCGCCAATCAGTACAGAATAAATACACAAACGCTGACAATGTGATAGAATACCAGAGTGTTCTTTGAGGAACAGATTTAGCTAATAGTGACAAGCTGTGATTGCCCCACATATGTTACATTTTTCATACCCCCTTTCTTTGCCCCCCCTCTCCACCCCCTCCTCACTGTCCCCCGCACACATCAGTCATAATCACCGATGGGATGACACCATGTTTTATGGAAACAGTCTCATCGGCAGGTGTGTGGGTGTGTGCCGTTGTAGACCTGAGTTTAAGATGGAGCAGGTGAGAAGTCGCTCATCTTTAAGACGAAGCCATATGAAAGCCGTATTATTTACACAAACAGAAACACAAACTTGACCCATTTCCGATATCCAAAACTGTCAGATTCAGACATACGCTTTTGCACTTCCTTTCCCCATATGTGCTGCTATGTTCACTCTGACCTGGATAGCGCAGGCTAGCCTGATCTTGTCAGATCTCAGAAGCTAAGCAGGGTTGGTCCTGGCTCATATTTTGATCTGAGACCTCCAAGGAATACCAGGGTCATAAGGCAGAGGCAGGCAATGGCAAACCACCTCTGAACATCTCTTGCCTTGAATGCCCTGTGGGGGTCACCAGAAGCCAGCTGTGACTTGACGGCCCTTTCCACCACCACTGCTATCTATGTTCAGGGAGAGCCTTTGCCGGTTAAGTGGGTATACCACATTTGCAGAAGCCAGAATGCAGATTTACATCAGTATTATTCTTATCAAATCCAAATAGCCAAAACTGGTAGTCCATGAATCAAAGCTGGTAGACCGCAGCAGATCTCATTCCATATCCCTAAATATCTGAAACTACCTTATATTAAATCAAACCCATTGCTTCGACCTAGCATCATGGGCTGGATCCCACAAACCGGTTCCACAGTGGGGGTGCTTCCTTCCAATGCAAGAAAGCTGGAACAAGAACCTTCCTATGAGTGAAGGAAGTGTCGCTGCTGGCGGGGGGGGGGGGGTAAATCTGCAGGGTCCAACCCATTACCTGCCGTTAGGAGACAGTGCAGCACTGACAGCATGGAAAGGACAGGTGTCTAGAAGTCCAAGGCTGTCTTCTGCCAGAGAGCACAGTAGGAGGCACACATCTTTTTTTTTACAAAAAACAGATTTGCTTGAGGGAGGGAGGGAGGCGGCATGGTATAGCCCAGTCTTGACTGATCTGGGAAGAAAAGGAAGATGTAGCAAAGGAAGTCCATAGCAAACCACCTCTGCTCCTCACTTGTCTTGAAAGTAGGGCTGCCAAGTCAGCCCGGGGGGTGGGGGATCCCCTGCTACAGGGATTCCCGATCCGCCGGCCAGCATTTGGCTGGCGGGGGGAACCCCACCCTCCTTCCCCAACATAATGACGTCAACTGGAGGTGACATCATCACGTTGGGGGCGTTGCCAGGGCGACGCTCTGGCAATCACCCCCAAACTCTATGATACGATAGAGTTTTGGGGCGATTGCCAGAGCATTGCCCTGGCAACGCCCCCAACGTGATGACGTCACTTCCGGGCGACGTCACCGGGTGCGCGCGCTTCGCGCGCACGCCCGGGAAACTCCCAGATGATGGAGGACTCCCCCCGCCAGTAGATAAGGGACACTTGGCAACCCTACTTGAAAGCCCTGTGTTAGGATCCCACAAGTTGGTTGGAACTTGACAGCACTTTACACACACACACACACACACAGATGCTTTTCTTCCCATTTCTGCAGCATTTCCCATTTCATTTCCTATTTGGGACTGCATATTCTGACGTTGTTTTCCTGGGCCTTTCCCTTTCTTCCCTCTCTAGGTTCATCCCTGCATTATTTGAGCTCTGAGGTTTGATGACAAAGCTTCAAGGGAAATTTCCAGCCACCAGAAGTTGCATCTTTGTCCTGTGTTCCCCCCCCCCTTAAACAAAGGAACATGACAGATCTCTGCATTTCAATCTAAAGCAAACAGAGCTGTGTGGAGAATGCTAATGCGCCCCTTCACCAATGCAACCTGTTTTGGGGGGAAGGGGGGGAAGCATTAGCACATTACAAAACAAACTCAACTCCAGGGTTGTTGTTTGTTTTCCCGTAATAAACAGCACCATCCAAAGGCTAGCCTGTAAACTGTTTAAGATAGCAGTTAACTTCCTTGTCGATGCAACCTGGAGATAGCCCAGTGTAGCACCCTTCCACCAATAAAAAGCCGGTGTTGATACAGCAGCAGCGCCATGGAACTGCCAGGGCTTAGTTCATATTTGAATGGCCCAGTCCCCAGTGCTAGAGCACATCACTGAAAACGCCAGTGCCAGTATAAACACTCCCACTGAACTCCATGGGGGTAACATGCATAGTAACAGGGATTTCACCTGACCTGCACAGTTCTTCCCATCACGGACATGCAGTGATAGGGAGAAAGCTCTGCCTCGGCTTCTGCAGTCGGTCATGGAAGATTTCAAAGGCACAAGAGCTTTGCTGGAACAAGAGGGCATCAGCAATGTGTCAACAGCCAGGTTTTAGGACTGAGCTGCAAATAAATCATTCAGAGGTGGGGGGGGGGGGGAAAGGAAGCACTGAAGGTTCTGCACTCACAGCTGGGTGTATTCTATCTATGCAGGGGAGAAGGCCAAAGGGTAAGTGGCGATAGAGGGCAAAGAGTCTAGCGCCCTGCGAATCGGCTTGCTTTTCCTGAAACATTTTATTTTTTTCCAAACTGAAAACAAAAACATGCATCCTCCAAGACAAAATAATTGCACAAAAGAATGCAGTTCTCTCTCTCTCTCTCTCTCTCTCACACACACACACACACACACACACACACACCACTCTAATGGTTATGGTTGCCAGTCTCCAGGTGGCACCTGGAGGTTTCCTGCTATTACAATTGATCTCTAGACAAACAAGATCAGTTCCCCTGGAGAAAATGGCTGCTTTGGAGGGTGGGCTCTATGTATTATACCCTGCTGAGGTTCCTACTCTTCCCAAACCCTGCCTTCCTCAGGCTCCACCCCCAAAATCTCCAGGTATTTTCCAGGCCAGAGCTGGCAACCCCAGCAATGGTGACAGCATGGGATGTAAGGATGTATCAATACTTGTGCACAGGGGTCATTTCATAGAAAAAGAGGTGCAGGAGCTCATTAGCATAACTCATTTGCATAACTCATTTGCATATGCCACACCCCCTAACATGCTGGAAGTGTGTCAGAAGGCAACACCCACCCCTCAGGCTCCACTCCACAGGTGAGTGAAACTGACCTGCTCTTCCTCGGTTCCCTTCCCCATCCAATACTTTGTGCAATAAAAATAAGTGTAAAGAACACACCCTCATTCTCTTCCTGCTCCCTTGAAACCACCAGGTTTCAAGTAGACTTGAGATACCCAGGACATGTGCACCACCCATCCCTTCCCCTTCCCCTCCCCGCAACAAGACACCCTGTGAGGTAGGTGGGGTTGAGAGAGGTCTTTTGAGAACTGCTCATGAGAGAACAGCTCTGAGAGAACTTGTGACTGGCCCAAGGTCACACCAGCAGCTGCATGTGGAGGAGTGGGGAATCAAACCCGGTTCTCCCAGGCTAGAGTCCAACTCCTGACCACTACACCAAACTGATAAGGTGGAAGCTGCTGAAGGGTTGGTGAAATTTCTCCAGTACTTATGTGCCATGTGCCCAGATAAAAAATGCTATACTTAGAAAATTTATATGCCACCTTGAGCAAGTCTCTGGAAAAGCAGCACACAGTCATAAAAGGAACAATGATAAAGTTATCAATATTAAAACAAAACATTAAAAACAATAAAGACCCTAGCAGGGCTTTCCCCGGGGCGCTGCGCCTCTGCACTGCTCGGGGAAGCCGAGGAGGGGGCGGGGCTTGGTCATGTGCCCACCCCCTGGGCTCCTCACTCCCAGAGCTGCGCTCCTGTGCGCTCCTGCTCCAACGGACCCCTGCTTGTGCAACTTTTGTTAGCTTTCTTTTTTCAAAATCTAAATAATGTCTGAAGAGAAAATCATGAAAGCCATAAAGGTGAAATCCCAGAAGCTCTCGGATACGGAAGACAGGCCTGACCTGGTTAGCCCAGGCAAGCCTGATCTTGTCAGATCTCGGAAGCTAAGCAGGGCCGACCCTGGCAAGTACTTGGATGGGAGACCACCGAGGAATACCAGGGCGTGGTCGCAGAGGCAGGCAATAGCAAGCCATCTCTCTGAAACATCCAAGCCCCAGCAGGGGTCGCCAGAACTTACCATGACTTCCAGGCATACAAACACACACAGTACTCACCAAAAAAAAAAGATGGAAGACAGGCTGGTAGGTATGGAGTTTCATGGTTCCACACAGGCCTCTGGATCCCTACCTCTTGTCTACTCTTTTGTCACCAATAGCCTTCCAAGTCAATACACACCATTCCCAGCTCTCTTTCCAGGCCTCAACAATTCGCTCCTCAAGTTCTTTGAAAAGGCTCTTGTGAGGTGCAAGAATTCAAAATGGTCAGGTGTAACAAGCCTCATGAGCCTGGCTTGTTGAAGTGACCAGCTCCACTTACGGTCTCTAAGACAAACCAACAGAGCAACTTGCCTTGCAATCCAGCAGGGCTTTTCTTGTGTTCTTCTTTATGATTGTCTGGTGCACAGATGCTGGAGATCATACCCAAGACCTTGTGCCTAAGAAAGCACACCTGGTTTATTTAGTGGGAAAGAGCAAGAGTCCACTACCGCCTTAAAGACTAACAAAATTTGTGGCAGGGGGTGAGCTTTCGTGACTGCAGTGACTGCAGCCACGAAATTAAAAGATGCCTGCTCCTTGGGAGGAAAGCAATGGCAAACCTAGACAGCATAATAAAAAGTTGAGACATCACCCTGCCAACAAAAGTCCGTATGGTCAAAGTGATGGTATTCTCAGTAGTAATGTATGGCTGGGAGAGTTGGATCATGAGGAAGGCCGAGTACTGAAGAATAGATGTTTTTGAATTATGGTGCTGGAGAAGATGCTTGAAAGTCCCTTGGACAACAAGGAGATCAAATCAGTCAATCCTAAAAGAAATCAACCCTGACTGTTCCCTGGAAGGCCAGATACTGAAGCTAAAGCTCAAATACTTTGGCCACCAAATGAGAAGGGAGCATTCACTGGTGTAGACCCTGATGCTGGGAAAGACTGAAGGTCAAAGAAGAAGGGGCCGGCAAAGGATGAGAGGGTTAGACAGTGTTATCAATGCAACGAACATGAAATTAAGCAAACTCTGGAGGATGACGGAAGACAGGAAGGCCTGACGTGATGTGGTCCATGGGGTCGCAAAGAGTCGGACTCGACTGTGCGACTGAAAAACAACAACAAATGTGCTTTTGTGAGTCACTGCTCACTTCTTCAGATACTGACTCACGGAAGCTCATACCCTACCGCAAATTTTGTTAGTCTTGAGCTGCTACTGGACTCTTGCTCTTTTCTCCTGCTGCAGACAAACACAGCTACCCATCTTCATCTTATTTATTAGACCTTATTTATGTTTACTGATTCTTTGCCTTCCCTTACTGTCATTGGCCACAGAGACCTGTAGACAGGCAGGAAGACAGCAGATAAATACTTTATTTATGTGCGTGGCGTGCTCTGTTGTTGATCTATGGCCCCTTCTACTAACTGTGCTTGCTTTGTCGGAGCAACAATCCACTCCCTCCGTATGCTCTTTTCCATCTACCCCCACCCCTTCAAAGCACATAGAGTTTTCTCTGCTTCTGGTTTTCAAACAAGCCTAGTTTGGGTCGTTCCACAAATTCTATGTACTATTGGGATATTTGGTTAATATAGCAGAGCTTGCCCAGTCATAGAAGTGTGCTACCGAGTGCAGTACATAAATCTCCCAAGAAGTATATTGCAAAAAAGGTAAACTTACATTGATTCAAGGAGATCCAGGTCACATCCAGGTTGCAGTCTAAGGAAGAGAAAGAAGCTTAATGTAAAGTGTACTTGCTGCAAGTGAGAGGACAAAGCAGGGGGGGGGAGGTGGAGAGAGGAAGGGTCAGAGGGCAGCTGCCAGGTTAGGACAAAGAGAGGCATCCCATTTAAGGAGATAATACCTATACACACGTGGAGTGATGTATCGCCCCCCCCCCCAATGTCCAGGCATGCTGAGTCACTCATTCCAACATGTACAATTTCTGTCCTGCAATGGAAACACCTCTCTCCTTTCATCTACATTCGTAAGAACATAAGAGAAGCCAATGTTGGATCAGGCCAATGGCCCATCCAGTCCAACACTCTGTGTCACACAGTGGCCAAAAACACCAGGTGCCCTCAGGAGGTCCAGCAGTGGGGCCAGGAGACTAGAAGCCCTCCCACTGTTGCCCTTCTCCCAAGCACCAAGAATACAGAGCATCACTTGCCCCAGACTGAGAAATCCTATCTATACCTTGTGGCTAATAGCCACTGATGGGCCTCTGCTCCAGATGTTCATTCATTCCCCTCTTGAAGCCGTACACGCTTGTTGCTGCCGCCACTTCCTGTGGCAGTGAATTCCTTGGGTGAAGAAGGACTTCCTTTTATCGGTTCATCATGCTGGTGCTCCGGGCAACTGGAGTTGCAGCAGCAGAGAGCATTTGTTGTTCATTAGAGAGATTTCTGTCTCTCTCGTCTGATACAGGCCCACTTCTGCACATTCATTAAGAGACTGGAATGTATTCCAAATATTGCATAGCGCTGGAGAGGCAGATGGCTGAAAATTATTTTGCAAACTGCATTCCCAAAAGGGGGGGGAGGGGACTCAAGAAAAAAAAAATCCTGGTACCTTCAATATGATGTATTTCATTCCTTTAATATCTCTTTTGGAGCTTTGACCTCACAGCTGGAACAGATGTTACAATAATGTTCCTGGGGGGAAGAAAGGCAGCTGTTAGGTATCAGCCTATCACAACCCTATTTCAAAAGCCGAAAACAGAAGCCAGATCCTAAAGGAGTTTCTACAGCTTTCTCTTTGGGAAAGCAAAGCCCAGCCTAGGAGACGGGCTTCCTACAGCATCCTTCTGTAGTAACTCACCGGGGGGGGGGGGGGGGGGGGGGGGTTTGCCAGCTCTGATCTGGGAAATTCCTGGAAATTTGGGAGTACTACCTGTGGAGGGAGGAATCTCTGGAGGGAATTGTCCTAGAATCTATGATACACCATAGAGTTTGCCTAAAATCTATGATACACCATAGAGTTTGCCTGTCGTTTTCTACAGGGAAACTGATCTCTGTCGTCTGGCGATCCATTGTAATTCCACGTAAACAATAGGCCCCCACCTAGAAGCTACTACAATTCTGCAGGGCCTGCAGGACGGAGCTCTTCCACCAGGCACTTGATCACATTTAACATCTGGAACATCAGAGCCTTTCCGGGGATCTTTTAAGAACATAGGAACATAAGAGAAGCCAATGCTAAAACAGGCCAATGGCCCCTCCAGTCCAATACTCTGTGTCACACAGTGGCCAAAAACACCAGGTGCCCTCAGGAGGTCCAGCAGTGGGGCCAGGAGACTAGAAGCCCTCCCACTGTTGCCCCCCCCCCCCCCCCCCAAGCACCAAGAATACAGAGCATCACTTGCCCCAGACTGAGAGCTCCTATCTATACTTTGTGGCTAATAGCCACTGATGGACCTCTTCCATCGGTTTTGTCTGTATTGATTGACTCCTGTTGTGGAGAATATTGGATATGGAAATATTGGACTAGTGTCTGCCGCTGCATAGGAATATATGTATAGCTTTCTAGAGTTTATGTGGTTTTAATTGTTTAAAATTATTTCAAAATTTTACATAAGACACCCTGATCCTGCTTTGGCGGGGAGGGCAGGGTAAAAATCTAATAAATAAATAAATTTATTTATTTTATTTATTTATTGCGATTTATATCATAAATAAAAGTTGGCAACCCAAGAGAGGGGGGCTGGTTGTGCAAAGGGCTTTGAAGAAGAAGAAGAGATTGGATATATATCCCGCCCTTCACTCACTTAAGAGTCTCAGAGCGGCTTACAAACTCCTTTTCCCTTCCCCTCCCCACAACAGACACCCTGTGAGGTAGGTGGGGCTGAGAGAGCTCTTTCCCAAGCTGTCCTTGAGGGAACAGCTGGTACAGAGCTATGGCTTGCCCAAGGTCATCCAGCCAGGTGCAAGTGGAAGAGTGGGGAATCAAACCTGGTTCTCCCAGGTTAGAGTCCGCGCACTTAACCGCTACACCAGACTGGCTCTCTTTGCCAACGCTTCTATTGTGCATTAACTCCCCAGGTATGCCTTTCCTTTAATTCGAGCACGGTGTACCCTCTTCAGCAAGAGGTTGTACATAGATATTAGGTAGCATTTGACCTGTGTTTTTACATGTTCTCGGGGATGCGCACAAGGGAATGAGAAGATGGAACATAGTAGTAAAGGACATGTTTTCTGGGTTATCAATAATCTGGAGACGGGAAAAGGTATTGTCCTTTTTGTTGGCAGAGTTTAAATATGCAAAGGAAGTGGAGCACCGACTGTTTAGAGAAAAAAACAAGTAGGTTTATTAAAGAAGAACAAAGTGTTACAGAACATAGAAGAGAGAGAACTTTAACTGTCTTACACCTAACTGGGAAAGGGGAACAACAGCCACAGAAGCTCTGCAGGGGGAGGAAGTCTCCGGAAGAGCCAATCAGGAGACAGGAAGGACATAAACTGAAAATGTGGGAGGTCCCTAATCTAGCTATGCTAACTACCAGTCCTTCAGCTGTCCCCCTGTAGGGTGATCTTCTGATCTTCTTCATAAGGCTGCACTACAGACCTTGCATATTCTAACACTTTTAACAAAGACTTATTGTATGGAAATGGGCAGCTGAAGATTTCCGTGGCGTGGCAATAAATAATATTACCTGGTCAATAACACCCCTGAAAGCCTCTGTTAATGGGAAAGGGTGTTTTCTTTCTCCAAGCAGCTGGCAGCCCTACCTGAGTTGCACATCATATGTTTTATGTGCAGAAGACCCCATGTTCAGTACCTCCACTTAACATGGGAACTTCTGTGTACAAAAAATATGCTTCACCGCACCTAATGCTGCCAGCTCTGCTTGAAGTATAGCAGGTACTGTGGAAGTCCCTTCTCTGTCTAAGATCCTAGGAAACTGCCGCTAGTCAGAGTGTGAAACACTGAGCTAGAACTAGAAGGACAGAGGTTTTGATTGGGTTCCAGGCAACTTCATATGTTTCATGCACATCTGACTCATATAGATCATAGTGATTTAAGAACATGAGAGAAGCTAATGTTGGATCGGGCCAGTGGCCCATGCAGTCCAACACTCTTTGTCACACAGTGGCCAAAAACACCAGGTGCCCTCCGGAGGTCCAGCAGTGGGGCCAGGATACTAGAAGTCCTCCCACTGTTCCCCCCCCCCCCAAACACCAAGAATAAAGAGCATCACTTGCCCCAGACTGAGAGTTCCTATCTATACTTTGTGGTTAATAGCCACTCATGGACCTCTGCTCCAGATGTTTATCTAATTCCCTCTTGAACCCGCTTGTAGCCGCCGCCACCTTCTGTGGCAGTGAATTCCACGTGTTAATCACTCTTTGGGTGAAGAAGTACTTCCTTTTATCTGTTCGAACTCGACTGCTCAGCAATTTCCCACAAGTTCTTGTATTGTGAGAAAGGGAGAAAAGTACTTCTTTCTCTACCTGCTCTATCCCATGCAGAATCTTATAAACCTCAATCATGTCACCCCTCAGCCGTCATTTCACCAAGCTAAAGAGCCCCAAGCACTTCAACCTTTCTTCACAGGGAAAGTGTTCCAACCCTTTTATCATTCTTGTTGCCCTTTTCTGCACTTTTTCCAGTGCTATAATATCTTTTTTGAGGCGTGGCAACCAGAACTGTACACAGTACTCCAAATGAGGTCACACCATCGATTTATACAGGGGCATTATGATACTGGCTGATTTGTTTTCAGTTCCCTTCCTAATAACCCCCAGCATAGCGTTGGCCTTTTTCATTGCAGTCGCACACTGTCTCGACATTTTCATTGAGTTATCTACTACAACTCCAAGATCTCTCTCTGGGTCAGTCTCTGCCAGTTCGGACCCCATCAACGTGTATTTATAGTTAGGATTTTTGGCTCCAATGTGCATCACTTTGCACTTGGCCACATTGAACCCCATTTGCCATGTTGATGCCCACTCGCCCATCCTCGACAGATCCCTTTGGAGTGCCCCACAATCCTCCCTGGTTCTCACCACCCTGAACAACTTTGTGTCATCTGCTAATTTAGCCACTTCACTACTTACTCCCAACTCCAAATCATTAATAAAACAAGTTAAAAAGCATCAGACCGAGTACTGATCCCTGTGGTACCCCACTGCTTACCTCCCTCCACTGAGAAAATTGCCCATTTATACTCACTCTCTGTTTCCTTTTAATTAGCCAGTTTTTGATCCACAAAAGGACTTGTCCTATTATCCCATGACTATTGCGCTTACTTAGGAGCCTTTGATGAGGAACTTTATCAAAAGCTTTCTGGAAGTCAAGGTAAACAACATCTATTGGGTCCCCCTGGTCCACATGTTTGTTTACTCCCTCAAAGAACACTAACAGGTTAGTGAGACAAGATCTTCCCTTACAGACCCCATGCTGAGTCTGCCTCAATAGATTTTGTTCATCAATGTGCCTACTAATTCTCTCCTTAATAACAGTTTCCACCAACTTACCCGGTATCGACATCAGACTGACTGGCTTGTAATTTCCCAGATCTCCTCTGGAACCCTTTTTAAAGATAGGAGTGACATTCGCTACCTTCCAGTCCTCAGTATTGGAGGCAGATTTTAATGAAAGATTACATATTTTTGTCAGGAGATCCACAAGTTCACATTTGAGTTTTTTCAGAACTCTCGGATATATGCCATCCGGGCCCAGTGATTTATTTGTTTTTAAGTTGTCTATCAGTCGTAGGACCTCCTCTCTCGTCACCTCAATCTGACTCAGGTCTTTCAACACCCCTCCAGAAATCAGCGGTTCTGGAGTGGGCAAGCACTTCTCATCTTCCACAGTGAAGACAGAGGCAAAAAATGCATTCAGCTTCTCAGCCATTTCCCTATCATCCTTCAGTACACCTTTTACCCCTTGGTCATCAAAGGCTCCCACTGCTTCCCTGGCTGGTTTCCTACTTCTAATGTATTTGAAGAAAGTTTTATTGTTGGTCTTTATGTTTTTTGCGATATGCTCCTCATATTCCATTTTTGCCTGCCTGATCACAGACTTGCATTTTATTCACTCAGGGCTGTTTTCTTATCTATCCTGTCTTGCAAAATAGGGACTGGTGTAAACGGCATAACAAAATTTACTCTTCTGACATGGAAAAAAACAGACATCTGCAATCAATGTTGCATTTTTTTTAATGCTTTGTGATAGCTCATTTGAGCAACAGGACAGACACACATGAGTTGTAACCCACCCTGCCAAAAACAGGCCACCACCCATATTCTAAGCAGGGCTGCTAACAGACTGGAGATAAAAGTTTAATAGAGTTGCCAGCTCTGGGTTGGGAAATATCTAGAGATTTTGGGGGTGGAGCCTGGGGAGGGTGGAGTTTGGGAAGGGGAGGGACCTCTGAGGGTATAACACCATAGGGCAGAGGTATATCAGCCTCATTTGTTATGAGGGCCAGATCTGACATAAATGTCACTTTGTTGGGCTGGGCCATATGTACCATAAAATGTAACACCAGGTACTAGATATCTAAACTTTATAAAAGTCACAGGCAAACGCAATTAACAATATTAATTTTTACTCAAAATACAAGCAAAATCAATTGATTCCTAGCAGTGAAAGCAATTGATTTACTGGGGAACCCACAAAAGCCCCAGTAAATATACTTTACACTTCCGTCCATACCAGTTGCTTGAGGGCTGGGTAAGAGCCCTGTATGGGCCGGTTCTGGCCCCCAGGCCTTATGTTTGACACCCCTGCCATGGAGTCCACCCTCCAAAACAGCCATTTTCTCCAGGGGACCTGATTTCTGTAGTCTGGAGATCTGTTATAATTTGGGGGGGGGGGGGGAGAGAGGAGGAGAATAGGTTTTATACCCCACCCTTCACTACTGGAAGGAGTCTCAGAGCAGCTTACAATCACCTTCCCTTCCTCTCCCCACAACAGATACCCTGTGAGGTAGGTGGAGCTGAGAGAGCTCTGAGAGAACTGTGACTGACCCATGGTCACCCAGCTGACTCCATGGGCAGGAGTGGGGAATCAAACCCAGTTCTCCAGATTAGAGTCCACCGCTCTTAACCACTACACCACATCTGGAGGTTGGCAACCCTACCTAGCAAAGGCCTTTATCCTTAGCCCCAAATGAGGGAGGGAGGGAGAAAGAGCCTGCCCAGCCAGTGCCGTGCAAGGTGAGGCTGGGGTTGTCCTTCTCCATGCCGCCCAGGGCTCAGGCTACCATAGGGCTGCCAAGTCATACTCACGGACTGGCGGAGGGGAGTCTGCTGTCCGGGAGCCGCCCGGGAGCCTCCCTGGCGCGGGCGCAAAGCGCGCGCACCCGGTTACGTCACCCGGAAGTGACGTCACCACGTTGGAGACGTTGCCAGGGCGATGCTCTGGCAACGTCTCCAACGTGGTGACGTCACTTCCGGGTGACATCACTACGCTGGGGAAGTCGTCCAACCTGGACGACTTTGGGAGTGGGGTTCCCCCCACCGGCCGAATGCCGGCCGGCGGATTGGGAACCCCTATAGCGGGGGATCCCCCGCCCCCTGGGCTGACTTGGCAGCCCTAGGCTACCAGCTTGCAGCAGCTTGCACCTATCCTTTATAGGGTGAGGGCCACCTTGCTTTGATTCCACCCCCCCCCCGCAGGCTATTGGACGGGGACTTTTCCTGGTTGCCTTAATGGCCAACTGAACCCTGAAGACAAGTCAAGAGCTTCACTGTCTCCCCATTTATGCAAGACCTTGAAGGTGGGCTGCTGCATGTAACTTCTTGAGTGCTGTTTTCAGGGGGGGGGGGATGCGATGTACAGGTGATCTAGGCAGCTCTCCCCGGAATATTTCTGCAAATGTATTTTCCCCAAACATAATGCAGCATTTTGAATGCGTGATGGCCAAATGGCTGCATGTAACCCATTTATCACAATTTCATCTCATTTGTTCCTTTCTGGGCTGGTTGGAAAATACATTTACTTTGTCATTAGAATGTGCTGGAATCAGATTTGCACTGGGTGATTAATGGCACAACTTTAGCGTATGTGTACAAACAATTATCGGCAATTGCAATTTTAATTAAAATGTGTAAGATGAAACCCTCCCCCATACACACACACAAAAACCAGACCTCCGGATTAAGTTCCTAATTGTTTTAACATTGGTTTTGAGAGAGTGAAAGAACATATTAGTTTCCTTGGAAACATTGGCAATGCATTAGCTGTATCAAATCTACCCAAAAAAGAGATTTGCAGAAGTAAAGCCTTCTGGCCTCAGACAATGCTAAAACTCTTTCGGTTTTGAAAATCAGATGAATGCCTGCCCTCTGGAATTAAAGTCACCCCTCCCCGGTGAGCTTCCTTCAGCTATAATTTTTTGTTACATATAATCAGGAAAGGGGTGCCAAAATTATAGAGGGGGGGATCTTCAACCAAAGCCTCGAATTCATAAGATTCATTAAAATGTGGCTTTAAAGATTACTTGTTCCAGCTCTGTAGAATTCAAGCAAAACACCCCGAGGCTGCGTTAATCTGGCTCTTCATATTTCTAAAATATCTGTATTACTCTTGATTTAATTCGAGTCAGTATGGCATCTAATTTCCCGCCCTCTCTTGGGGGTTATAAGAACTCTAGATTCTTTTTAATAACAATGACGGCAGAAGGTTTTTGCTTTTTACTTCAGCAGAGTTATCAGTATTAAAGAACGATTAAAACATTACCGATAAAACAAATGCTTCCCCACCCCTGCCTGATATTTTGGTCAATTTAGGCTTGAAATTTCCACTCCTGTGCCTGGTTCATCCTTGTGTTTGTATCACAGGCCAGCAGGGATTTGAAATTCTGAGCGTTGTGGTTGCCAAGCAACGAAGAGGCTGGGCCCTGTGCTTTCCCGACTGACATTCACCTGCAGGCCTTCCTGGATTGGCCTGCCATTGGGTGGCCAACCCCCAGGTGGTGCCTGGAAATCTCCCAAAATCACAACCGGCTTCCAGATGACAGAGATCAGTTCCCCTGAGGAAAACGGCTACTTTGGAGGGTGGGTTCTATGGCATTCTACGCCATGGAGATTCCTCCCCTCCCCAAATTGTGCCTTCACAGGCTTCACCCCTCCACCTCCCAATCTCTGGGAATTTCCCATCCCTGAGCTGGCAACTAGTGTTCCCTCTAAGCTGAGTTAGTGTGAGCTAGCTCACAGTTTTTTAGCCTCTGGCTCACACATTTTTGTCTTCACTCAGGAAGGATGGCTCCAGAGCCAACTCATTTATGCCGTAGCCAAATCGCTGGCTCACAACTTTAATGCCAGTAGCTCACAAAGTAGAATTTTTGCTCACAGGGCTCCACAGCTTAGAGGGAGCAGCAACTCGAATGGGGCATATGGGAAATGTCTTCACAACATTCATGTGCCAAGAGGGCATTTTGGTGGCAAGTTGCCAACTTCCAGGTGAGACCGGGAGATCTCTTGGAATTACAGCATCTCCCAACTGCAGCGATCCATTCCCCTGGAGAAAATCGCAGCTTCAGAAGCTGGACTCTATGGCATTATACCCCACTGCATGTTCTAATCATGCCCCAATGATCCTTTCCCCACCATCGGGACGCTCATTCCCAAACCTGCTTTTTTTCAGTCTTTTCCTTCCAAGCACTTTATTAAGCCATCTGGACTGGAAAGATGCATACTTTTAACATTCAGCCCACATTGGCACTATTTTCTTTCTGACAGTGCCTTTTTTCCTGCCACATCACCAGAGGACTTTAGAGGAAGTTTTTTTAAAAAAAGAAACCCACTGGTAATTGCTGTAGTAGCCCTGACCTGGCTAGCCCAGGCTAGCATGATTTCATCAGATCTTGGAAGCTAAGCTGGGTTGGCCCCGGTAGTGGTTAGGACCATGGACTCTAATCTGGGAGAACCGGGTTTGATTCCCCACTCCTCCATGTGCAGCTGCTGGTGTGACCTTGGATCAGTGACAAGTTCTTTCAGAGCTGTTCTCTCAGGAGCAGTCCTTGAAAGAGCTCTCTCAGCCCCACCTACCTCACAGGCTGTCTGTTGTGGGGAAGGGAATGGAGATTGTAAACCACTCTGAGACTCCGAGTGAAGGGTGAGGAATAAATCTAATCTGCTGCTGCTGCTGCTGCTGCTGCTCCTCCTCCTCCTCCTCTGCGTGAAGCTGACTTTCACAATGTGCAGGCTCATGCTTACTGCAGCGGTACCCAACCTTTTCAGCAAGCTTATCAAGAATCAAGGTCAAGCTGATTGCATGCTATATGGAGTCCCCTCACACACGTGCACGTGATGAGAAGAGGGGCTTGAAATGTGATAACCTGTAAGAACTGTCCTTTAGGATTCCACTTTTCATTCCATTCAAGGCACTCCAAAGTCAGAATGCCTCCAAGTGAATTTTTCCCTGATGCACTCTGTTTGAAAATGTGAAGGTTATGGGATGAATGGTCCCCTGGCCTGGATGGTCCAGGGTATCTTGATCTGGTCAGATCTCATGATGCTAAGCAGGGTCAGTCTCAGTTAGAAGAAGAAGAGGAGATTGGATTTATACCCCGCCCTTCACTACCCAAGGGAATCAGCTTCCAAACTCTTTGCCCTTCTCCTGCCCACAACAGACATCCTGTGAGGTAGGTGGGACTGAGAGAGCTCTGACAGAAGCTGCTCTTTTTTCAGAACAGCTGTGCCAGAACTATGACTTGCTCAAGGTCATCCAGCAGGTACAAGTGGAGGAGTGGGGAATCAAACCTGGTTCTCCCAGATTAGAGTTCACATACTTAACTACTACACCAAACTGGTTACACTAAACTGGTTAGTTCTTGGATGGGAGACTCTACTGCTCTTTCTAAGATGTGGAGCCTTGAGAGCAAGAATTCTACTTTGTGAGCTACTGGCATTAAAGTTGTGAGCGAGCGATTTGGCTGCTGCATCATTTAATTTGCTCTGGAGCCATCCTTCCTGAGCGAAGACACAAATGTGTAAGCTGGAGGCTAAAAAAACTGTGAGCTAGCTCACACTAACTCAGCTTAGAGGGACACTACGCAGAGGCAAGCCAGGGGATACCAATTCGGTCTGTCTCTAGCCTTTAAAACCCTATTGCAGGGGTGCCAAACATATGGTCCACGGGCCGGAACTGGCCCATCCAGGTCTTTTATCTGCCCATGAGCAACTGGTGCAAGGGAGGGAACAAGAGGTTGCTCAGGGCGAAGAGTGGGTGGAGCCACTCCAATCAAGGGTGTAGACTTTCCAACTTCCCGGAGATGGGGCAAAGACATTACAGACCATTGTCTCCGGGGGAGGCTTAGCATGTCCTGGAAAAGTTCGGGGGGGCTCCAGCTCCCCAGCCCCCCTGAAGTTGACGCCTATGACTTCAATCATGGTTTCTGGTAGGACAACCTCACTGCCGGCAGTCAAGCAGAACCCCTTCGCTTCAGCTGCAGCCTCACTGGTAAGTTGGGGGCTGCCGCGGCCACATTCACACCAGCTCAGGGTGGCAAGGCAAGGTCACACACCTCTCCACTTGGCCTGCAGCTCCAGGGTTGCTGTCTCAGATGGCCACAGGGATCAACATGGGGAGGAGACACAGATAACCCTCCGCTAGGGCCTGCTGGCGGCCGGTGCTTCAGCCCATGGTGTGTGTGTGTGTGGGGGGGTTCTTCTGCAGTTTCTGTTGCACATGGGGACCTAGTCCTGCTGCCGAGTATGTGACTCAGTGGCTGGGCCTCTCTCCCCCCTAGACCATGTTGCAGCCTCCAGCCCTAGATGGCTGGCACCTGGGGGGGGGGCAACAAACTCCAGCTATACTGGTTGCTGGGTGTCCTGGGGCCTCCGCCACTTGTGCAGCCTTGTGTGCATGGTACTCCCTGCATTGGACGATCCAGCAGCCTCCACCACCCTCAGATCTCTAGATATTTCCCAACCCAGAGCTGGCAACCCAAAACCCCATGAAGCAGGGTAGGCTGCGAGAGAGAGGCTGATCTAAAAGTCACCTTGCAAGCTTCCATGGCAGTGTGGGGATTTGAATCTGGGACCAGCACTCTAACCACACAGCACCAAGCTGGCCTGCTGGGTTACTAGGGCTGAATGTGAGAGCCCCTTTTCTAAACGGGCCCTTGCCATTCCCCTTGTCTCCCGATTCTTGTCTATCAAGGGCGGAGGGGGAAATCTAAAGAGTCAGGCGCACATTGCTGCAGCAAAACATTCCCAGCCCTCCCCCTGCCCGATCCCTCTACCAGCCCTTTGTGCATGTATCACAAGCTCATTTCTGAAGCCCAGAAGGATCCCTGGAGCCACGACCTCTGGCCAGGGGGCTGCAGTGAGAAGTGAAAAACAAAGCCAGTTCTTGCTCATGGGAGTAAAGGGCTTCGCACATGCACCTGTGAGACTCAGAGCCAGTTTGGTGTAGTGGTTAAGTGCGCGGACTCTAATTTGGGAGAAGTGGGTTCGATTCCCCACTCCTCCACCTGCACCTGGCTGGATGACCTTGGGCAAGCCATAGCTCTGTACCAGCTGTTCTCTCAAGGACAGCTTGGGAAAGAGTTCTCTCAGCCCCACCTACCTCACAGGGTGTCTGTTGTGGGGAGGGGAAGGGAAAGGAGTTTGTAAGCCTCTGAGACTCCCTTGGGGAGTGAAGAGCGGGGTATAAATCCAGTCTCTTTTCTTCTTCTTCAGTCCTGACCCCTGCTTAAATGTGGACTCCTTGTTTCCGTCCCAGGTTACACACATCATGCAACAGCTACCAAGGGATTAAAAGAGATTTTACACAAGGCCAAGTCCCCCCTTCCCCGCCCTGTTCACAGCCACCTCGGCCTCAGATGAACTTGTCTGGGTGATGGGAGAGGGGCGTCAGTCACTGACATCTGGGGGTGGGGAGGGGGCTTTTCATTTTCCTTGCTACCGTCTGGATGCCAAACGCAGCAAAGACAGGAGGGGGGGCAGGCGGCGGTGGCGGCCCCTTTGCAACGAAAAGTCTCAGTCATAAAAGTGAACTTCACTCCGCCCAGCAGGGAAACAATCGTGGCTTTCGGGGGGGGGGGGTGTTTTGTGTGCTTGGTTGGTTGGACTTGCGCCTCTCTCTTGTTGAACAGAGAAAAGCCACGAATGTGGCGCTTTTAGTAGAATATTTAAATTTTTTTGCAGGGACGTGGTGGAAAGAACAAACACTGCAGGCTCTCCCTTTAACGTGCCCGACTGGCGAGGCGGGGGCGGGGGGAGGGAGAGAAAGAGAGAGAGAGAGAGAAGGAGACGCTGTTTATTCCTTTGTGATCGCGTCGGGTCAACCTGAGGTTAGCAGCCTCCCTCTCCGCCGCCGCCCCCTCCCCTTTTAACAACCCAGCCTGATTGCCTGGGTAATGAATTGTGTCTGGGTCCGCAGACGCTCGCCGCCGCCTCTCCCCCTCTCCACCACGTGGCTTTTAAATCCCCGCATGCAGACAGCTGAGCCGGGCCCGCGCTTCGGCGCTGATTAGCTCCCTTTGCAGCCAGTGGGGAAGTTCCACCTGAAAGATCCGAACTTTTGATTGGCTGGAAGGGATGGGGGGGAGCGAGAGAGAGAGAGGAAAGGTGTCATTTACATGTCGAGACGGGAAAGTCGTGTCTGTGATATCCAAGCCATGTCTGGAATCCATCCCTGGAGGGAGGGGGGGAGTGTCTCGGGAGGCGCCTTAAAGCGACAGGCCACGCTCCCCCCCCCCCCGTCGCCCCTCTCCCTACTGCGCAAAGCGTCGCTGTTGCCGGGTGCGTGGGTTTTTTTCCGCGCCAGGTATTGGGGTGGGGGGAGGAATTGCTCGTTAAGTAGCATCAGATAAGCCCTGGACTCTCTCTCTTCCCCAGCCTCACTCCCTTTCTGCAAATAAGAGCAGCTTGAACTTTGAGTCTGCCCCCTGGGCTGGAAATAACGTGATCTGCGCAGACGACGACGCCCACCCGCCCCCAGTTGCAAGACGGTTGCATCCGTGGATCGAACGTGATAAGATATGGCTGGTCTAGCGAGTAGCGACCATATTAAAATTCTGACATTCTGAACGTGATAAGAGTATCCTTCCCCCCCTTCCCCCCCTTCCCCCCCCCCCCCAACACACACACGGAATTAAAGGAAGATAGGGGAGGTTAGACTACTGCTGGGGGGGGGGGAGGTTAGACTACTGCTGGGGGGGGGGTTTCCTGTGTCCCTGTAGCAGATGCATCATGGGATGTTATTTGCCAGGAGATGTTATTTACCTGCATGCCGTGAAAAGCTTCAGCTGGCAATTTGCATACAGGCCAGGACGTTTTTCTCCGGGTCTGTTGGCAGCCCTGCTTTGGGGGAGAGAAAATGATCTGCATACTGGCTCAGTGGTTTATAAAGGATGCTGCCAAGTCCAGGTGTTAAGATGACACCTGCTTCTCCTTGCCCCTTTTATTGTATTGCTTTAATTTTTTTTGAGATCCAGCCTGGTAAATAAGTCTAGTGGATTCAAACACTTGGTATGCTGATTTGTGTTGATGAAAGGTCTTAGGTGGATTTTGTTCCTGTTTTTAGACTGGAGGATTCGCTCTCCCTCCCTCCCCTTAAAGTGCTACAGCTGCCTCTGATAATAAGTCAAGCCAGGTGTTTTCTGGGTTTTCTTTTTCTTTTGCTTTTTTTGTGCCTCTGAATGCGGAATCAAACACTGTAAATAAAAACAAGGGAGAATGGTATGAGAAGTACCTGTTGCCAACTTTGGGCCTTGGTTCTTTCTTTCCCCCTCTCTCTTCTTTCTTTCTATGACAAGGAGGGTTTCAGAGCAAAAGGGGGGGGGGGGATGAGACACACAACCTACCTATGGTGATAGTGGAGGTCTGTGGAAAATAGCTACAGCCGTGTGCTTTTCAACATTAGTAAATGGGACTGAGGTTGGGGTTACATGGCAAGCTTATTGCAATTTGTTCCCACTGTATATTTGATATGGGTTTTTTTGCAGGTTGGGATGATCACACAGCCCTCCCTGAAACGCTTGCATCATGCAGCAAAGCGCCAGGCACCATCCAGATAGCCATGGCGCGAGTTTAAAAAAAATTCTTTGTGCATGCGCATATGCACATGGTCAAATTACTGCTCTCACTTGGACGCACTGTACTCCCTTGTTTTTGGAGTGTTTTCCCCCCTGAACACTGAAAAAAATGAACCACCGATGTACAACTGAGCACTGGAGTCTATATATGTGCACTTGAACATTCATGCATTGAATATATTCAGTGCAGCATTGCTCATGCACACAATGGCAAATTTTGGGGGGTGGGGAATTTAGCGCGAGAAGGACGTTCAGACAACCTAATCTCATTCATAGCAAGAGATGGCTGTCCAGATTGGTGAAATTGCAGATTCACAGCGCAAATATTCGGAAGTACTTGAGTTTCCCAGTGTTGGAAAAATCGCTAGGAAACTGGGAGGATTGGGGGGTTAGTCTGCTTCGATACGGGAGACAGATGCGGCCGTCTGATCAGCCCTTTTAAATGCGATAGGGAACAGTGGTGAAACCCAATCAAAATGACCGTGTGACCATAACCTGACTCCAAAATGCCTCTCTTTTTCTTTCTTTGAAATGCTCTGGAGGTTTTCTGCAACAAGCAGCATCTACAACAAGCACCATCTCCCTTTCCTCCGTTGCACTTAACATAATGCTGTTTCTGTCATGTATCTGCTTCCCCTGTGTGCTGAACTAGTAGTCAACAAAATACAGAGTTTGGAATCCAGAATTTCATGCCCTCAGATCCTCATGGCTCTTAAATAAAATACAAGGCAGTAAACTTGAAATGCCATTTCCTAGCCGTGACGACTCCAGATCCGATCGCACTACATCTCGTGAGACCCAAACAGGCCAGCTTGGGTTGGGCTATTAAAGGTATCCTTGCTGTTCCGAGCCCTCCTTCATAGATGCTGATTCTTGCCCTAAAACCTAACCTATCGCATGATCTTTGTCTCAACCTCTTCCCTCCCAGTTCTGATATCTAGGAAGCGAAACGACTAACAGAAGAACATCAGGAGAGTCCTGCTGGAGCAGAACGCTGGTCTATCTAGTTCAACATCCTGTTGCCCTGGAAGGCTAGCAAACAACAGAACAGAGGCCAAGGTCTTCCTTTTATGTTGACTCCTAGCACTTGTGTTCAGGTGTGTGTGCATGTGTGAAGCGCTGTCAAGTCGTGGCTGACTTACTGTGACCCCATAGGGTTTTTAAGGTAAATGTCAGGAGTACCTCTGAGGACCTGCCTCCTGCGGACCTAAGTGAGGTGGAGGATCAGCTCCCAGCTGCAGAGGAGCCTCCACCTGAGCCAGATGAGGCTCAAGCAAGCACTTCCCAGGGTTTTACCCCAGCACCAGCAGCAGCTGAGCCACAGTTAAGCTCAAGCCCACCTGATTCACCCCCTTGGGTGGAATCTCTAAGGTCCCGATGCAGGCAAGACTTAGCTGCAAGAAGGAAAGAGGCACACATGTGTGGTCGCAGATCACTCAGTCCTGAGTTCTAGAAGGAGCCGGGATCTCTCTGCCAGCTGCTAACAAGCACAGGCAGTGGCTGGGTATTTAAGCACAGCACAGAGACTACCAACTTGTGCTAGGAACAAGTCTTCTTGGCTAAGCTCTGCACCTGTCTGGCTCGCGATAGCTGACTTGATTCTGGAATCTCTGGCTTGTGACTCCAGCTTTGTTTGACTTTGGCTGTGTTGACTCCCTGGACTGGTTACTCGTGAGTTTCCCTCTTGGACCCTGGCTTGGATTGACTCTGCTTTTGGCTTAGTGTTTTCTTTTTTTTCTTTTTCTTTTTTTTGCAATAAATTTTATTATTTTCTAACACTATTACATATTTTTCTTATACAAACCCTTTTTCAATATTATATCCATCTTTTGTTCTATTGTATAATCTTGTTATCATCTTGTAATGGTGGTTTCCCACCACATCTGAAGCATTTAACATTTTCAACTTTAACCATTCTTTATATGCATATTTTTTTTTTTTTACTCTCTTGGTAACGATGTAAACAACCTTATAAAACTATCCATCATATAAATTCTTATTTTCTTATACACTTCTAAAAATATCCTTATTTTCTAACTACCATTTATACATTCAAATATCTCTTTTTAATATTATGTCCAAGTATAAATGTAATTTTTCATATCCCAATATTGTTCAACATATTCTTTCAAATCTTTCCAATCTTCTAAGAAAGTCTCTGAGTACAGATTATTCAATTTTCTTGTCCATTTGTCCATTTCAGCCATATACAACAATTTTTTCAACCACTCCCACACCTCTGGTATTTTTTCACCTTTCCAGTTCTGCGCATATACCATTCTTGCCGTTGTAATCATATACCATATTAGTGTCCTTTTTTAAACATTTATCTCTTCTAATTTAAGTCCAAGCAGTAACAATTCCGGCAATTTCTTAAATGTACATTTCAAAAAATTTTCCATTTCTGTATGTATCATAGACCAGTAGGTCTTAGCTTTATCACAAGTCCACCACATATGGTAAAAAGAACCTTCTTTTTTTTTACATTTCCAACATTTGTTTGACATACTTTGATTAATATTTGCAATTTTTTTTGGCGTCATATACCATCTATACAACATTTTAAAACAATTTTCTTTTAAGTTATAGCACGTAGAGATACTCATAGCATTTTTCCATAGAAATTCCCAAGATGACATTTCAATATCTTTGTTAAAATTTATCGCCCATTTTACCATTTGTTCTTTAACCATTTCATCTGCATTAAACCATTTTAGCAAAATTTTATGCATTTTGGAAATCGTTTTTTTCCCTCCTTCTTCCCAAATTTGCTCAATTTCATTATTTTTTCTCTAAAACCAGTTTTTTTAATCATTCTTACAGTTCATACAGTTGTCTATACCTCAACCAACCATAAAAAGTCTATCAAATGTTGTTCTTTCAGTACAAATTCATACAGTTGTCTATACCTCAACCAACCATAATCAAAGTCTATCAAATGTTGTTCTTTCAGTACAAATTCTTTACCTTGTCTTATTAATAAGTCTTTATATTTCAGCCAGTCCTGTCCCTTAAAGTACGATGATGGGTTTAACACTTCTGCTGGTACTATCCACATAGGTATTTCTTCTAAGAAAAAGTTCTTATATCTTGTCCATGTATCCATTAATGTTCGTCTCAAATAATGGTGTTTAAACATATTGTCCATTGTTGTTTTGCCATAGTATAGATAAGCATGCCAACCAAACCTGCAATCATGACCCTCTAGGGCTAATAGTTTTCTATCTTGTAGCGTAACCCATGTCCCTATTCAGGTCAAACATACCGCATCATGATATAACCTTAAGTTTGGCAACTGAAAGCCCCCTCTTTCTTTTGCATCACACATTATTTCATCTTAATCCTTGGCTTTTTCCCTCCCCATACAAACTTGGACAGTTCTTTCTGCCAATACTTAAATGCTTTTACATCTTTCACAATCGGAATAGTCTGAAATAAAAACATTAATCGTGGTAATACGTTCATTTTAACCGTAGCAATCCTCCCCAACAATGACAAATTTAATACATTCCATTTTTTAATATCTTGCATAATTTGCAGCCATAGCTTTTCGTAGTTATTTTTATAGAGATCAATATTTTTCATTGTTAATTCAACACCTAAATATTTTGTCTTTTTTACCACCTCACATTTTATAAGTTCTTGTAGTTCAACCTGTTTTTATTTGACATATTTTTACACATCACTTTAGATTTGTTCTTATTTATATAAAAACCAGCCAAGTCACCAAACTCTTTCACTCTTTGCAACAAATATGGTAATGTAGTCATAGGTTCCTCTACTATAAACATCACGTCATCAGCAAAGGCTCTATATTTAAAGGAAAAATCTTTTGATGTCAGGCCTTTAATTTCTTTGTCTTCTTTTAAGTTCAACAGTAAAACTTCTAGTATCCATATGAATAACAATGGTGAGAGCGGGCATCCTTGTCTTGTTCCTTTTTCAATCTTGAAACAATCCGTTTTTTCAGTATTGATTATAAGAGAAGATTTCTGTTCTTTATAGATTGGAGATTATATGTTAAACCTGATTAAGTCAATCTGGAGTTGTTCAAATACCTCAAACATAAAATCCCAATTTAAATTATCAAACGCCTTCTCCGCATCTAAGAAAAAAAAGCCCACTTCCCTCTCTGGGTGTTTGTCATAGTATTCTATTGCATCAACCACCGCTCTTAGGTTGTCCCTTATTTGACGGTTAGGTAAAAACCCTGCTTGTTCTATTTGTATAGTTTCCATAAGGTGTTCTTTTAACCTTTCTGCTATAATCTTAGCAAAAAATTTGTAGTCATTATTTAGCAGAGAGATTGGTCTATAGTTCTTTACATTTGTTAAGTCCTGACCTTCTTTTGGGATAAGCGAAATAGTTGCTTCTTTCCAGGTTTCTGGGACCTCACCTGTAACTCCAATATCGTTCATTAATAATAACAGTACTGGTGAGATCGATTCTTGCAATGATTTATAAAACTTCACCATAAATCCATCCGGACCTGGAGCTTTACCTAATTTTGATTCTTTTATTGCCTTTTTAATTTCTTGTATTGATATAGGTTTATTCAACAGTTCTTTAATTTTTTCTGTTGGTTTTGGAAGCTTTAATGTTTGTAAATATTCTTTGATCCCTCTTCGGTCTATTTTCTCCTTCTGAAAAATTTTGCATAGTATTTAAAAAATTCTCTCATTATTCCTTTGTTGTCTATTATCTCTGTATTATCTCGTATCACTTTTGTGATAAATTTATTTTCACGTCTTTTCTTTAACTGCCATGTCAAATATTTTCCAGGTTTATTTGCGCCTTCAAATGACTTTTGTTGAAGTTTTTTTAAGTTCCAATAAATCTCTTGGTTCAAAATAACTTTTATTTGGTCTTGTAACATCCAGATCTCCCTTTGAAGTTTCTTTTTCCCTGGTCTTTTCTTCAATTCATTTTCCTTTATTTTAATGGCTTGCATAATATTATCATATTGTTCTCTTTTCTTTTTATTTTCCTTGTTATTTAACAATATCAGTAGTCCTCTCATCACTGCTTTGTATGCATCTCATACAATTTGAAGTTTGGTCCCCTTTTGCATATTTGCTTGAAAGTATAAATTGGTCTCTTCTTGCAGCTTTTTTATTATCTCTTGATTATCCAGCAAGTCCTCATTTAGTCTCCATCTCCCCTGTCTTCTTGAATGTCCAGAGGTCCATATGCTGGGATTATGATCCGAAATTATTTTAGGAAGAATTTCTATTTTTTTTTGTCATCAACGCTAGGTTAGTTGTCATCCAAATCATGTCAATTCTTGAATGTGAGTCATGCCTGTTAGAATAAAAAGTAAAGTCTTTTCCTTGTGGATTTACTTTCCTCCAAACATCTTCTAACCGTTCTTGTTTTATCAACTTGAAAAAGATCTTAGATAGTTTTCCCAATGCTTCATCCTTACTCTTTGATCGTCTATCCATCTTATTATTAACAGTTCCATTAAAGTCCCCTGCCATGATAGTTTGGTCGTAGTTTACATTGTCAAGTTCAGCCTGTAAGTCTTTAAAAAAAATTTCTTTCGCTCCATTGGGTGCATAAATGTTTACAATTAAGGGTTTCCTTCCTTGTACAGAAATTTCAATAGCCAAATATCTTCCTTCTTTATCTTTAAATATTTCTTTAGGTTCCAGTTCTTTTTTCACATATGTTACAACACCATTTTTTTTTATTACCTGCCAATGAAAAAAATTCTTCCCCCAGTTTTTTCCTAATTATATATTTGTGGTCTTGCTTCTTAAGATGTGCCTCTTGTATACAAATCACGTTACATTTTTGTTTTTCCAGCCAATGTCCTACCATTCTACGTTTCTGGGGTGAATTAAGTCCATTTACATTCCATGAAAGTAATTTGTAATCCATCATGATATAACGTTAAATATCTCCAAACTCTTCCTTATGTTCTGCAATAAATGCATGCATTTCTCCTAAACTCTTAATCACCACTCTAGTACTTTTGTAGTTAAAACTTAATCCTTGTGGTATTTCCCAATGAAATCTCATTTTTTTCTCCTTCAGTTTGTCAATCAGGCGCTTAAATTTTTTTCTGTCTTGGAGTATGGCTCTAGGAAGCTCTTTCATCACAATTATTTTTTTTCCATCCATTTCAAAAGTATCTGTAAAACATTTCTTGTAGATTTGTTCTTTAATTCTCTTCATTGTAAACTGGACTACTACGTCTCTTGGTACATTTTTGTCTCTTGCGTATGCTGAATTAACTCTATAAACAAGGTCCATATGGTCTTTAATGGTCTCCTCTTCTTCTTGTAGAAATTCCACTAGTGCCTCTTGCATTCTTGTAAAAATATCCTCACTTAGACTTTCATCAATCCCTCTGAATCTCAGATAAGTTTGCATATCTTTGTAATGCATCATTTTTTCCATACTATCGTTGTCCTTTGTCACTTTCTGAATATTTTCTTCCAGCACTTTTACTTTGTTCTCCATTTCTTGTGTTCTTGTTGTTAAACTTTGCTGTTCTGTTTTTATATCTGCAAAATTCTTGTCCACTTGTGCAGCCATGCCATTTATTTTAATGTTCACTTCTCCAATGGCACCTAACATTTTGGTATTCACCTCTCCAATTGCATCTAACATTTTCTTTTCCATTGTCTCCATAACAGCCATTAATTTTTTTTTCTTTTTTTGCAGCCATTGTAGGAGAGGACCATGTAGCCGCTCTTGATCTCAGTCCGCAGTCCGTCTTGCCGCTTTAAAAAAGATCAATTTTTCTTGTTCTTCAAATTAAACAACAATTATTGCATTCACAAGTACTGGTCATGCCAAGTCAAACAACGTTAGTTTCGCCGCTCTACGTTATGTAGTTTTAAAAATATTAATGTTTAAAGTTTTTGTTAATCCAAAATGGCGGGCGCAACTTCTCTATGGTTAGGTCAAAGGTTACTGTCTTTTCCACTTTGCTTCTGGCTTGCCATAGTCCTCCTCAGTTCCGTCTTCTTTTTTCCGCTTGTCTGCTCTCCAAAAGGTCACTTCCTGTTGTAGTCCATCCAGTCTAGTCTCACTGCTATGATTCTCAGTCCTCCTCTGTCCCTTCTTCCTTTTTCCACTTGTCTGCTCTCAAAATCGTCACTTCCTGATATAATCCACACAGCCTGGTCTCGCGATGATTAGACTCCCTCCTCCCAACTTTTCTTAACCGCAGGAATGTTAAACAACGTTGTTTTTAAGCGATTTAAGTCAAAATCTGGCTTTTTAGCGCTCCAAAACTGCACTCAGCCAACTCTCCAGTACTTTACAGCTTCACCCGTTCGTCTTCCCAGTTTTTGAAACGCAGCGATGGTAAGCCAAAAGTTTTTTTCATTACCTTTTGTTGATACTTCACTTCAGATGTGGTCTCACAGTTTAAACTTTGTCTTCTTTACTAAGAAATCGGGGGGATGGCGATTTTAAGCTGAATGAATCAGCCCAGCTCGGCTCCTTAGAGATGCTTGCAGAAATCTTCTTCGGGAAAGGAGCTCAAGTTGTTGGAAAAGTCTCCTCCGAGACTCCTCTTTCACCGATCTCACTCTCACCTGGATTATAATGCTTGCCGGTCCTCACACTGCCTGTGTGAGGCTGCGTCAGGTGTTTTTATCACCCGAGCTGTCAATAAGAGCCGCCGTTCGCCTTGCCAACTTGCAAAGCGTGTCAGACCGCCATTCCTCCAACCGGAAACCCGGCTTTGTTTGACTTTGGCTGTGTTGACTCCCTGGACTGGTTTACTCGTGAGTTTCCCTCTTGGACCCTGGCTTGGACTGACTCTGCTTTTGGCTTAGTGTTTTCAACCTGGCAACTTGTTCCTGATTTGGCTTAACCTCGGACTGTCCCGGACTTCTGCTGGCTCCTGTTCTATTAGCACCCAGCCTGTGACAGTAAGAGATGTTCAGAGGTGGTTTGCCATTGTCTGCCTATGTGTGTGTGTATGTAAGTACCATCAAGTCAGTTCCAAATTATGGTAACCCTATGAATTAATGAAGAAGAAGAGATTGGATTTATACCCCATCCTTCACTATCTAAAGGAGTCTCGGAGCAGTTTACAATCCCTTTGCCTTCCCCTCCCAACAGCAGTCCCTCTGTAAGGTAGGTGGGGCTGAGAGAGCTCTCTTGGGAACTGCCCTTGAGAGAACAGCTCTGAAAGCACTAATGACTGACCCAAGGTCACACAAGCAGCTGCATGTGTAGGATTGGGGAATCAAACCCAGTCCTCCCAGATTAGAGTCCGTGCACTTAACCATGCACCAAACTGACCTCCGAAACATTGCTAGAACATTGATCCAAAAGCGAAGTCTCAAAACTGGCAAACAAAAAGGTTCAAGAATTCTGGAATCTGTGTGGGGGCAGGAGGAGGAGCCCTAAATACTCTGTTGGGTCTCAGGAATGATAAAAAAAAACTATAGCTTTTTGTTTGCTCTACGAACCAGGTATCTCATTCCCAAAAGCAGCACCTTCTAACCACACAGCTACAGGAGCTGGTAAAAGGTAGACATCTGATGGGTCTTTTGTAACCTCTGCAGAGCCAAGGAACCAGACTAGATTTCGGGCAACTTCAGAAGGACAATCCCCAAATCAGTGATCTGGCCATAGCAGGCAAGGATCCAACTGGTCAGTTCAGAATTAAAGAGAAAGGATGGCATTTAGTGGGCTACAAACAACAAGGGTGAAATACACTGAAGTACCCCAGGAAGTTAGGAGAGATCTAATCCAGTTAATTCACAACCAAGGACTCAGAGGCAAAGCATTAACTCTAGACAGAGTTAAAGAGACAGGATGGTGGCCAGGAATGAGGCCAGATGTAGAGCAGCGGTGTGATAGCTGCTTCTCCTGTGTCATGGTTAATGCAGACCAGGCTGGGGCAAAGGCTGTCCAACACCAACAAATTGACGGGTCTTGGGCACACATCCAAATTGACTTCGTAGGTCCTCTCCCCCTACCGCCAGAGGGAATAAATACCATTTAACTATCATCGATCCATTTAGCAAATGAGTTGAGGCATTCTCTTTCCACAGCAATACTTCTGCCATTACTGCTGGCATGAGAGAGCAAGCTCCACCACAGGTGCTGATACAAGTGTTCCCTCTAAGCTGAGTTAGTGTGAGCTAGCTCCCAGTGTTTTAGCCTCCAGCTCACACCTTTTTGTCCTAGCTCAGGAAGGAAGGCTCCAGAGCAAACTAATGTATGCAGCAGCCAAATCACTCGCTCACAGCTTTAATGCCAGTAGCTCACAAAGTAGAATTTCTGCTCACAAGACTCCACAGCTTAGAGGGAACGCTCGTATCAACACCTGCATCTACAGCTTAGAGGGAACACCAATACAACACTGTCATGTTGTTGTTCTTCCACCTTTTCTGCCTGCGGTTGCCGCCGTGCCTGAAGAGAAATGTCCTTCTCCCTTTGGTGGAGCAATATTAATTATGCCTGCAGTGAAGTAGCGCTTACTCTTGTCTGCCCTAAACCTACTGCTCATCGAGTTCAGTGGGTGGTAGTTGGTGCCAACAAGCTGCAGCCAGCTTAAGGCCACCCAGGGGGGTTTCAAAGCAACAGACGTTCAGAGGCGACTTGCCATTGTCTACCTCTGCATAGCAACCCTGGTCTTCCGTGGTGGTCTCCCATCCAAGTACTAACCAGGGCCGACCCTTCTTAGTGATGAATTATTTGGGTCAGCCATGTGCTCATGGCAAATAATGCAGCAGAGTCTATGTGCTGAGAAGAAACGAAGTTACGCACGGAGACTCTTTATCCTTGCAGAACTAATACGAGTCCTTTATTCTAAGGAACTCCATTCCAGGCAGGATAGAGTAGAGAGAGGATTCTACTGTAATCAGAACAGCATCGCCAATGGCCGTAAAGTTCCCTTTTGATTGCCTCACCCATCTGTGATGTCATGGCAGCTCAGCCAATCTCTTCCAGAAGAGATCCTTCAGTGTTATGGTTCTCGAGATGCGGGTTGTGGCCCAAAAGTGGGCTGTAAGTATCTCACGGGCAGGTTGCCACTGTAGGCTTGCCAATTCTGGGTTTGGAAATTCCCAGAGATTTGAAGGTGAAGCCTGGGAGACGGGAGTTTAGGGAGGGGCAGGGCCTTGGTAGGGTATAATGCCATGTAGTCCCCCTTCCAAAGTAGCCATTTTCTTCAGGAGAAGTGGGATAAATGTTTCAGCTGCAAATCCGAAACTCTTGGGCAGGGAGAGGAGGGGGCTCACTTTTCCAGGGACGGAGGAGAGAGGAGCTGTCTCGTTCCCTCCTATTTATTCCTAAGGTTTTTGCTTGTTTCTCAGGCCTCCATGTAGGGTTGCCGGGGGATGGCAGGGTTTGGGAAGAGGAAGGTCCTCAGCTGGCTACAATGCTACAGAATTCACCTTGCAAAGAAGAAGAAAAAGAAGAGGAAGCGATTGGATGTATAACCCGCCCTTCACTACGCAAGGGAGTCTCAGAGCAGCTTACAATCTCCTTTTCCTTTCCCCTCCCCACAACAGACACCCTGTGGGGTAGGTGGGGCTGAGAGAGCTCTGACAGAAACTGCTCTTTTTCAAGAACAGCTGTGCCAGAACTATGGCTTGCCCAAGGTCATCCAGCTGCTGCTAGGGGAGGAGTGGGGAATCAAATCTGGTTCTCCCAGAATAGAGTCTGTGCACTTAACCACTGCACCAAACTATGTTTTCCAGGGGAACTGATCTGTATTGAGATTTGTTATAACAGCGAGAAATCTCCAGGCCCCAGCTGGAGGTTGGGAACCCTATATCAGTGCAGGGCCTTGAGCCCAGCTCTACCAGATCCTAAGCACCATACTACCCTGGCCGTCATTACTTGGGAGGGTATTTTTTTTCTTTTTGTTAATTAACCCAATTATATTTTCTGCATATTTGGGGTGACCCCTGCCCTGGCCCCTACCTGCCTGGTTTTGCTGACTACTTTGGGGGCAGCTGCCTTCCTCATAGTTATAGTGATACAACACAGCAATATACAGGAGAATTCAGTCCATCATAGAAGAGAGCAGCTTTCGGGTCAATGGGGGATTTTTGCTTCAAGAATGGAATGGGAAAACTGAGGCTGCGGCCACACCGGCCTTAAATGCTGGAGGAAGGGCTATTTCCTCCCGCATTTAAAGGGGCCAACCACATGGCCCGGCCCAAGTCCCGCGCTGAAGCGGGCTCAGATGCGGGTTCCTCCCGCATTTTCCGACCCCAGGAAAATCAAGTGTTTCCCAGGTGTTGCGGAAGGAACCCGCATTTGAGGTATCTGGACAGCCCTCTCTCGCAAGCATTGCGAGAGCAGGGCTGTCCAGATAGCCCCGCCGGCCATTTTTTCCCCCCTTTTACACTTGGGTGCATGGCCACTCATGCACCCAAGTGTAAAAGGGGGGGGAACCCCCAACTCACCAGGCGATGGCAGGTCCTTGGCCGCCACCGCTGCTTCTCCTGCTACTGCGGCAGCCTCCGCTGCTGTTCCTGCCACCGCCTCTTCAGCAGCAGGCGCCGCTGCGGCCGCCACCACCATTTCCGCTGCCACCGTGGCCACAACTGCCATTTCCACGGCCGCCATCACCGTTCCTGCCGCAGCCGCCGATCCCGCCGTTCCTGCCGCGGCCGCCGACACCACCACAGGGGTTGGGATGTGTAGACATGTGGAGAAGGATGTGGAGAAGTGGGGAATCCGGAAGGGCTCCTGGATTTAAAGGGGCCGCATTTTTCTACCGCAGGTTGGGATGTGTAGACATCCCAACCCGCGGTAGAAAAATGCGGCCCCTTTAAATCCAGGAGCCCTCCCGGATTTAAAAGGGCCGTGTGACCGCAGCCTTGAGTTTTTAGACCAAATTACGATAGCTACTGCAGGCGAGTCTTTTCGAAAGGCAAAAAATGAGAAATACGATAAGGGCTATCATGAATCATTCCAACTTCTTTGATAGCCACTACGGCTTTGCGAGATGCATATAGAGTGACTTTAAATATTCATACATAATATGTGTTACAGATGTGTTAGGGGATCTGGAAGTGAGACCTAGCAGTTCTGTTTAAGCTGAGATGGCGTGAAACCCTCCATTTCGGAACTAGGGGTAGGGGGAGTTTTCACAGTGGCTATATCTAGGAAGAGGATGAGATCCATGTGACACAGTGACTGATGTATTAGGGATTTGGGGGAAAGACCCAGTTTCAGTCTTTCAGTGATGAATTTTTCGAAGGGTGGTTTGACACGTCACATACTCTGCCGCAGAAGCTCGCCAGATGCCAGTCACCTTGTCTTAGCCTAGCCTGCCTCACCGCAAGTTTGGGTGAGTAGTCACGTTGGTCTGAAGCATTAGAACAAAGTTTGAGTCCAGCGGCACCTTTAAGAAGAAAAAGAGATTGGATTTATATCCCAGCCTTCACTACCCGAAGGTGCCTCAGAGTGACTTACAAACTCCTTTCCCTTCCCCTCCCCACAACAGACACCCTGTGAGGTAGGTGGGGCTGAGAGAGCTCTGACAGAAACTGCTCTTGAGAGAACAGCTCTGAAAGAACTTGTGACTGACCCAAGGTCACACCAAAACCTGCATGTGGAGAAGTGGGGAATCAAACCCGGTTCTCCCAGATTAGAGTCCACGCTCCTAACCACTACACCAAACTGCCTTTCACGTGCATGCCCAGAATTAAACTTCGTTGGTCTTAAAGGTGCCACTGGACTAAAACTTTGTTCTGCCTCACACAGTTGTTGATTTATTTACTCCATTTCATCCTCCACCTTTCCCCCCAAATGGGACCCCAGGGCAGCTTAAATCCTTCTCCTCCACTCAGTTTGAACCTCACAAGGTATATTCTAATCTGGGAGAACCAGGTTTGATTCCCGACTCCTCCACATACAGCTGCTGGTGTGACCTTGGTTCAGTACCAATTTCTTTCAGAGCTATTCTCTCAAGAGCAGTTCTCTCACTCAGCCCCACCACCTCACAGGGTGTCCGTTGTGGGGAGATGAAGGGAAAGGAGATAGTAAACTGCTCTGAGACTCCAAGTGAAGGGCAGGGTATAAATCCAATCTCCTCCTTGTCCTCCTCATTGTCCTCATCTTCTTTGCCTTCTTCTTCCACCATACCCTTGAGGCACCATGTACTTTGTCTAAAGCAGGGGTGGGCAATTGTTTTGGCTCGGGGGCCACTTTGTGGGAGCAGAGGTTAGCAGAGGGCCGCACCTTTTAAAATGATTGCATTCATTAGTTAACTTTGCATTTCAGAAAAGGTATAAATTGTATCATAAAAATCAATAAATATAAATTAAATAAAATAGTGGTAGTTTTATTCAATTTATTTATTGTGCTAATTTCATATCATCTATAGCTGCAAGCACATTTAATTTTAGAATCAGTTTAATGAAACAAATGTACCCTATCACACTTTTCTACAATTTTTTTGAAATCAGGAGTGAGATTGCTTGTTGAGATTCTCATCACAGTCTGTAAATTAATGTCTGTCAAAGAGCATCTATATTTACTCTTGTGGATCTTCATGCAAGAAAAACTTTGCTCACATGGCCGACTGTCTTGGCGGGCCGCAAAAAACGCTGTGACGGGCCACATGTGGCCCGCGGGCTGCAATTTGCCCACCCCTGGTCTAAAGGCTAATGCCATCTTGGGGTGTATCAACAGAGATAAAACATCCAAATCGCAAGATATCTTAATCCTGGCCCCACTGCTGGACCTCCTGAGGGCACCTGGTGTTTTTGGCCACTGTGTGACAGTGTTGGACTGGATGGACCATTGGTCGGATCCAACATTGGCTTCTCTTATGTTCTTATGCTTTGGTCAGGCCACCCCTGGAGTATTGTGTGAAGTTCTGGAGGCCTCACTTCAAAAAGCATGTGGACTGAATGGAGCAGGTGCAGGGGAGAGCAGCAAGGATGATCAGGGTCCTGGAGACCAAGCCCTGTGAGGAAAGGCTGAGCGACTTGGGAATGTTCAGTCTGGAAAAGAGGAGGTGAAAGGGGAACATGATTGCTCTCTTGAAGTATCTGAAGGGCTGTCCCTTAGAGGAGGGCAGGGAGCTGTTCCTGCTGGCAGCAGAGGATAGGACTCACAATCATGGGTTTAAATTAAGAGTGGGAAGGTACCGGTTGGATATTAGGAAAAACTTTTTGACAAGTAAGAGTTGCGCAACAATGGAATCGGCTGCCTCCGGAGGTGGTGAGCTCCCCTTTACTGGCAGTCTTTAAGCAGCGGCTAGACAAACACTTGTCAGGGATGCTCTCAGCTGATCCTGCATTGAGCAGAGGGTTGGACTAGATGGCCTGTATGGCCCCTTCCAATTGTGTGATGCTAAAATTCTGTCATACCCTTGGGACAGCTTCTGCCATACTCTCAAAATGCCCGTGCTTTGATGCAGCTTCAGCCATACCTTTGGGATGCCATGTGTTCTGGTGCAGGTTCCACTGTACCCTCAGGACATAATGTGCTTTGATGCAGCTTGGGAGTGAGCAGCTAGACGATGTGCTGGTAAGCGCGCACACACACACACACACCCCACCCCTTATATACATTTAGGTTGTTCTTTGCTGGTCATAGTAGCTCAAAGTGCATCCATGACACAGAGAATGTACTTCTATTCTGTGTAAATAGAAACCATAACAACAAACAAGCTCTTGGGAAAATCAGGGGCGTAACTGGGAAAGAATGAGGGAACAGCAGGCCGATCACGACATCATCTAGAACCTCCATTATAATTGCATGTACAGAATGATGGCAATTGCACCACAGTTGTCTGGTGTGCAGCCCACCCAAAAGTGTAATATAGAGGAGTGAAAAACACCTGCCCCGAGTTTTATGCAGGTCCTCTTATGAGGGAGCGGAAGGCTGCAGCCTCCCCAAAACTGCATGCTTAGAGGGAGGCAGTTTGCTAATATGTGAGGTATGAAACTGCTCTGAAAAGCCTAGGGCAAGTTGTTATCTCTCTGCATTAATTATTGCACAGAAATGGAAGCAGTCACAGCAGGCGAAGAGGCCTTTCCAGCAACTAACCAGCAGCTGCACCTTCCAGGCACTGCTGGCAAGAGGCTTCCGAAGAAGAAGAAGAAGAGATTGGATTTATACTCCGCCCTTCACTACCCAAGGGAGTCTCAGAGTGGCTTACAAACTCCTTTCCCTTCCCCTCCCCACAACAGACACCCTGTGAGGTAGGCAGGGCTGAGAGAGCTCTGAGACAACTGTCCTTGAGAGAACAGCTGTGCCAGAACTATGGCTTGCCCAAGGTCATCCAGAAGTGCAAGTGGAGGAGTGGGGAATCAAACCTGGTTCTCCCAGATTAGAGTCCGCGCACTTAACCTCTACACCAAACCACTACACCAAACTATTGTGGCAGCCAAGGAGAGCTGAGTGGCTTCCACACTAAGGACCCACATGAAATTACAGTGCTACTAAACTTGTCCCAGGCCCTTCCTTCCAGGTTCTGTGGGAGGGGTTGTAGATCAGTGGTAGGTTTGCTAGCCCTGCATTGGAAAACGCCAGGAAACTTGGAGGGTGGTACCTGGAAGGTGTAGCATTTTGGGGGAATGTAACATCATTTACACGGGCCACGGTGGCTCAGAAGCTAAGATGCTGAGTTGCAGACCAGAAGGTCGGTAGATTAGCAGTTCGAGACCTGAGTGCCCCATGACAGAGTGAGCTGCCGTCTCTGGCCCCAGCTCCTGCCAACCTAGCCATTCGAAAGCAAGAAATTGCAAGTAGATAAATGAGTACCACTTTGGTGGGGAGGTAACAGCGTTTCTCAGCATCTAGTGCACCTCAGCATCTAGTCATGCCAGCCACATGGCCATGGAGAAGTCTTGGGACAGTGTTGGCTCTTTAGCTTGGAAACTGAGATGAGCACCGCCCCCTAGAATCAGATTCGACTGGCTTTCAAGTGAGGAAAACCTTTACCTTTTAAAAACATCACTTCCAGGTGAAGCTGTAGGAATTCCCCAAACTCTACAATCTTTACCATGGAAACTGAAGAAATTCCTAGAGCAGCATGGAGGATGCGACATCACTTGCAGGTGGAAGGTGGATGGATGTGACATCACTTCTGGGTAATACTCTAGGAACCCCCCCCCCCCATCTTTATGGTCTTTACACAAGAGATTGGGGAAATTCCTGGAATGTCACCATCAATGCCATTCTTTCCCTGCCCCTTATTTTCTCCCACTTCTCAAATCATCGAGGGTGAGGGAAATGACAGCAGAGGAGGGAGACAGCCCACTGCTATGGTGCAAATGGTATGCCTAGTCAGCCATGACACATATGCTTTGCTTGTAGAAGGTTCCAGATTCAATCTCTCTCGTCTCCAGCTCTAAGGATCAGGTAGCCCATGACACGAAAGGCTTCAGCTGAGACCTGGAGAACCACTTCCAGTCAGAGGAGACCAAACAAACCATGATAAAAACCCTAGTCTGTGTTGGTATAAGGCAGCTGCATGTGGTCACCATTTTGGATACCATTCCCTGGTAACACCGCTGACCTGTAAATATAGAAGCTCCCCTGCTCTCCTCGGCTATTACTCAGCAATGATTACTTCCCACACAATGACTGTGAGGAGCAAGCAAGGGTATTCCCCCCCCCCTTTGGGGTAGGGTGGTAAGGAAATGAAAACAATTGAATAGAAGTAACACACCACACCCCATTTCCTTTGCACTCTACCTGTTCTTTGCAGATGCAACATACCTGATTTTTGCTACCTTTGGATAAGGACTCAGAGTGAAATGTTTTGATAGGCAAAGAGCGTGTGACTGGCCAAAGGTCTCCCAGTGAGCCTCCCCAGGAGAGTGGGAATTTGAACCCAGGCCTTCCAGATCCTAGCTTGATACTCTAGTTGCTATACCATGCTGGCTCTCCTCTGGTTCTTGGCACTGATCCTCCAAGAATTCTGACCCTCAGACTGATTTTTGACCTTGCCTTGAACCTTTCTGAAAGAGAGAAGAAGCAGGAGATGAGGGAATAGGTAAACACACCCCTCCCGATCCATGACTTTTCGGCTGCAAATGGGACACAGGGATGCATGAGGCTGCCTGCCTAATACTGAATCAGACCACTGGTCCATCAGAGTCAGTCTTGTCTACCATTGTCTACAAACCATTTGGCCATACGTCATATCTGCTTCATGTCTTAGCGGGAGGGGAGATCGCCGTCGGGATAGCGGCTCCGGACAGGTAGCAGCTTCAGACAGCCAGTCTGTCCGACTAACTTTCTTACACTTGGATTCGAGAAGCAGCTCATGTTAGAGATGAAAAAGAGCCGTTCTTGACTCTCAGCCAGAATCAAACACATGACGTCTTCTATCCAAAAAACAGAGGCCTAAATCAGTGTTTCCCAACCTGTGGGGCAGGACCCAGAAGTGGGTCACAAAGCCTCTGCAAGTGGGTCACCGGTCAGCCCTCCCTAGTGGCCGCCCCCAGCCCTTTCCATTCCTCAATCTGGGTCTTACAAACCAAGAGCTGGCCCTGGAACCAGTTATCTCTCTCCCCCCCCCCCCGCATGTACAAGTTGATCAAGCAAAAACGTGTCCTGGTGGTCACTAGAGTGAGTGAAAAACTCAGGGTGGATTAGAAGAGAAGAAGAGATTGGATTTAAACCCCTGCCCTTCACTTGGAGCCTCAGAGCGGCTTACAAACCCCTTTCCCTTCATCTCCCCACAACAGGCACCCTGTGAGGTAGGTGGGGCTGAGAGAGCTCGTTCAAGGACTGCTCTTGAGAGAGAATTGCTCTGAGAGAACTGTGGCTTGCCCAAGGTCACCCAGCCACTGCATGTGGAAGAGTGGGGAATCAAACCCAGTTCTCCCAGATTAGAGTCTACGCACTTAACCACTACACCAAACTGGCTCTCCAGTAATGGGAGAAGGAGAGGGTGGTCCACAGGCTGGAATGGAACCTCCACATGAAAGGTTGTGGATGTCGTAATGCCACTTGTGAGGGGGAGGTGTAGCTGCACCCTTTGTGCAATGCTGGTTTCTCAAAAACATCTGGTTAGCCCCTGCAGAAAATGGAACGCTGAACTTGATGGGGGCCGAGGTCATAGTTTGCCTAGGGCACCAAAAACCCTTGGACCAGCCCTGGATGGGTCACCATACCAAGTAAATTTGGACTTGTAGGTCACCATACCGAAAGGGCTGGGAATGACCAGCTTCGGTAGCACATCGTAACAGACCACAATTTTAGACCACCAGTCTGTGCTTGAGTTTTGCTACCACCACTGACAGATTTCTACCTGTCCGGATCTACTCTTTATCTAATTATCTAATATTCCACAGGGTAACGGGTGTGTCTGAGATGTTAGTTGGCCTATACTGATTGTCATGAGTGGCTACTTCTAGAGAGCCAGCATGGTGTAGTGGGTTTGATTCCCCACTCCTCCTCCATATGAAGCTTGCTGGGAGACCTTGGGCTAGTTACAGTTCTCTCAGAAATCTCTCAGCCCCATCTATCCCACAAGGTGCCTGTTTTGGGGAGAGTAAGGGAAAGGAGACCGTAAGCCGCTTTGAGACTCCTTATGGTAGAGAAAAGTGGGGTATAAAAACAAACTCTTCTTCTTCCCTGGACCTCACCACCATCCTTTAACTGATGTAGTGAAGTCACAGGGGGAAGCTTTCCCCCCCCCCCCCCCCGGCTGTCAGAAATTGCTACCTGTCAGGATCTCCCACAAACATTGTGATCCTTCCCCCCCCCCCCCACCCCCACCTCCTTGGAACAGAAGAGTTAGACAAAGGAGAAGAAGCAGATAGGTTTCAGCCTCTCTGTAACATGATCCAGGATTGTGTCACTCATATTTGAATAGCCACCACAAGACAGGAGGGCCTCTCAACAGTTAATTGTAAGGTTAGTGTAAGTAGGTCACTGTTTAATGGCTTCCCATGAAACATGAGCGAATGTGTCTTGTTAACATAGTGACTTATTTATGACTCAGCCCTATACTGTAAGTGTGAAGACATGTGCTCATCGTATAAGCGGCGGTGTGGTTTGGATTTAGCTTAAAAAAACTTGATTGCCATCGAGTTCCGGCCTCAGGCCCTTGGCAAATCCAGCTGCCTAAATTATAAACACAGTCCAGAGGTAAGGTTTTGTGCCAAAGTGAAAGCTGGGGAGAAAAGAACAGAGGCAAGGTTATGAAGCCCTGACCTGGACAGCTAACCTGATCTTGTCAGATCTCAAAAGCTAAGTAGGGTCAGCCCTGGTTAGTATTTGAATGGGAGACCTCCAAGGAAGTCTAGGGTCATGACAAGGAAGCAAGGAATGGCAAACCACATCTGAAAGCCTCTGGCTTTGGAAAAACCCACAGGGTCCCCATAAGTCAGCTGTGATTTGGTGGCAAAAAAACAAAGTCATGAGAGAGGGAATTCTGAATATAAAAGAGCAGGAATACTCAACTCTGACAAGTCATCAGAAATAAAATGGAGGGCCACTGGAACAAGAAGAAGAAGAGGAAGGAGATGAGAAGGAGGAAAAGGAGGAGCTTGGATTTATACCCCGCCCTTCATTTGGAGTCTCAGAGCAGCTTACAATCTCCTTCCCTTCCTCTCCCCACAACTGACAACCTGTGAGGTAAGTGGGACTGAGAGAGCTCTTTCGAGGACTGCTTTTGAGAGGACAGCTCTGTAAGAACTGTGGCTGACCCAAGGTTACCCAGCCACTGCATGTGGAGGAGAGCGGAATCAAACCTGGTTCTCTCAGATTAGAATACGCGCACTTAACCAATTCACTAAACAGGCTCTGTTGGGATGCAGTGTCCACAGGGTTACAAAGGGCTGCCAAGAACCTATAAGAATCTATAAGAACCATGGCATGTGGAAAACCGTTATGTTCTCTTATGTTGTTTTACATTGCATCATTAGGGCTCTGGTATCCTAACTGCCTCATTCTTATTGGCTGCTGAATAAAGACTTCCTATTGGTCCTTAAGCCAATCCTAGGAACCAATCAAAGAGCCCTGCTTAGGTCCAATCAGATTTTGTATCCTTAGTTACAATGTATATAGTTATGTGTTGAAACACTATAAGTTAAGTGCCGCTCTTGTCAGAGCTGTCTTTTGAGCTGAACGATGTCAGAAATAAAAGCCTGCGGTTGATTCATCGCCTCCAGACTCAATACTTAATAAAAACCTTTCAGGGAAAGATGACAGATTCAGTATCTTGCCATATCCTGAGATGCTGGTGGGCTTCTTGCTAGTTCACTAGTCCACTCAGCAGTGGTCATTCAGAAAGCGTGATTCTCTGTTCCGAATTTTCTGCTACTCTGCCATTGCAGCGGACCATTTCCAGCCTGGAATGAATAAATATTTATTCTGTTTGTTAATTGCATTTGCATCTCATTTTTCCTTCCCAGCAGATCTGCTTTGTTTCAAGAAGGTCACTTTCAGACTGTGCTTTCGGATTGGGGGGGGGGGGGGGCGGGGACGGAAGCCAGCGGCAACACATAAACGTCTACCGAATCAGACCATTGGTCCATCAGGGTCAGACTCAGTACTGTCCATTCAGACTAGCAGCGGCTCTCCAGGTTCTCAGTGAGAGATCTTTCACATCACCTCCTTTCTGATTCTTTTTAACTGGAGATGCCAGGGATTGAACCTGGGACCGTCTGCATGCTAAGCAGAGGTTCTTCCATGAAGTCATCGCCCCTCCCCTGAAATATGTTGGTGTCTGATGCAGACAGTCCAAGCGGTGCACCTATGGTGGCAAAAAGACAACAAAAAAATAATAATAAATGGACATGGACAGTACACTGCTCTGCCCTTTATCGGCAGGGGCTATAGCTCAGTAGAAGATCCTCTGCTTTGCATGCAGAAGGTCCCAGGTTCAATCCCCACCATCTCCAGTTAAAAGGACCAAGCAGTCAGTGATGGGAAAGTCCTCAACCTGAGACCCTGGAGAGCTGCTGCCAGTCAGAGTCGACAATACTGACTTTGATGGACCAAGGGTCCGATTTAGTAGAAGGCAGCTTCAGGGTTCCATTGTACCCTGCCTAATGGCTGGTATGGTCTTGCCAGCTATCACAGTGTTATGGGTTGAGCCTGAAATGACTTGCAAAAGGACTTAGCTTGGGACGCATAACAATAGATCGCTAGATCCTAGAATGGGCCAGTAGGGAGACAGGGATCCTAGAGGAAACCAGTCAAGAAACAATAGAGTGTAAATAGGAGTGGGGTGTTTGGGGTATAATCCTTTTCAGGATAAATACCGGGCTTCGGCCAGGGATGGCCAGTCTTCTTTTCTCCTTGTTGTAATCTCTGATAAACTATGAGCTGATCATTCTAAGCATCTGAACCCAGTATATTTCACACAGTGATTTACACCGTCCAACAAAGTTGGTGATTGAGACCTTTTCCCCTACACCTGCCTCACCACCCCCTAACTCTCATTGCCGACTCTCCCCACCGGCTTTCACCTTCATAGTGAGCTATACCAGTTGCATCTATCCATGCTGTTGCCCTTCTCAAATTGTGGCACCCCAAGAAAACATTTGGTTCATTAGTGTGGTGAGTTGGCGCTACATGATACAAAGCAATAATTATCTTATTTAGGCTGTAGATCTTTCTTGTTGCTTATCCCCAGACACACTGAATCTAAGGAGATAAGAGCAAGAGTCCAGTAGCACCTGAAAGACTAACAAAATATGTGGCAGGGTAGGAGCTTTCGTGAGTCGCTGCTCACTTCTTCAGATACCAGTGACTCACGGAAGCTCCTACCCTGCCACAAATTTTGTTAGTCTTTCAGGTGCTACTGGACTCTTGCTCTTTTCTACTGCTATAGACAAACTCCTTTCCCTTCACCTCCCCACAACAGACACCCTGTGAGGTAGGTGGGGCTGAGAGAGCTCTTTCCAGAACTGTCCTTGAGAGAACAGCTTCAACAGAACTATGGCTTGTCCAAAGTCATCCTGCAGCTGCAAGTGGAGGAGTGGGGAATCAAACCCTGTTCTCCCAGATTACAGTCCGCGCACTTAACCACTACACTAAACTGGCACACAGAAAATCCCAGCTTCAGTCTCTGGCATCTCCAGTTAAAAGAATTGGTCAGTAGGTGATGGGAAAGAACCCTGCCTGAGAGCCACTGCCAGTCTGAGTAAACAATACTGACCCTGATGGACTAAGCATCTGATTCAGTATAAGGCAGCTTCGTGTCAGCCATCTTGTGATGGGTCCTGCCTCCCACAGCAGCCATTTTATGGTAGTGCCCTCCGCACTTTCTCAAATTCCAGAAGAGCCCATGGGCTCAACAGAGTTGGGGAGCCCTGCTCTGACCACCAAATAGAATTCCATGTGGAAATTAATGACTGATATGGGGCTGCAGTGGCTCAAGTGGTTAAGACACTGAATTGCAGACCGGTAGTTCAGCAGTTCGAGACCCGAGTGCCGCGTGATGAAGTGAGCTCCCGTCTCTGGCCCCAGCTCCTGCCAACCTAGCAGTTTGAAAGCAAGAAATTGCAAGTAGATAAATAAGCACCACTTCGGTGGGAAGGTAACAGCATTCCGTGCGCCTCGGCATCTAGTCATGCTGGCCACGTGACCATGGAGAAGTCTTTGGACAACGCTGGCTCTTTGGATTGGAAACAGAGATGAGCACCGCATCCCTAGAGTCATATTCGACTGGCTTTCAAGCGAGGGAAACCTTTACCTTTACCTTACGCCCAGAACAGAGTTCTAGTCTCTTGCCTCAACGAGAAATGATTGTGACCCGATTCCCTTTTTCCTTTATTCATTGCAGCTGTCCATTCATTGAGATCCTTTTTTTTTTTTTTTGGGGGGGGGGGGGGGGGATCATCTGAAAGCAGGTTAAAATCCTGACCTAATAAGGTGTTTCCCCCCCTCCATCTCCAGCCCTATGATAATTCACAACCTTTCAGCTGCTTAACTCCTTAAATCACATTTGTTCTCTGTGATACAAGACTTTTCCTTCTCATTCCCACCGGCTTATCAAGTATTGTCCTGCCGGCCACAGACTGTCAGGTAGCAAAACCTTCCGGGAGCCGCTTTCTGTTCAAAAAAAGGCCTTTTCATCAGGACAGCCAGTTTCCAAACAGACTTGGGAGAATGTAAAAGCTTATTTAATACTATTTTTAAATCCTATTTTCTACGGAAGGCAATACAAGTTCACGCTTGTCATTAAGGGGAGCCAGGCCTAGTGCGTTGTTATTTTTCATAGGTTTGGGGGAGTTTTGCATGTTATTTCATGTCACTTTCTATTAGTATTTCCTTATTATTGTTATTATCAGCATTACTTCCCTTTCTATCTGCACATTTGGCATTGTTCCTTCTGTAGGGAGCTGAGGGGCAGGATAAAGACCCTTTAGCTAACTCGGAGCAGTAATTCACAACTATCAAGAATTATGAAGGGAAACAGTCCCCCCTTTTTTTACAAGATAACCCAAAGCTTTCTTTATCTCTGAGTAACAGGATTCGCCAAGTATTTCAGTAGCTTTCTTTGCACCGCTATGGGTAAGCTTGCATCAGCATTTTTTATTCTAAATTTCTTTCTCCACACAGGTTTATCAGCTGAGAAGGAGGGAAAATTCACTTTGGACTAAATCTTGGGGCAAAATTGGCATCTTTTCTGGAGTGGTTTTTGTAGCACCTATTTAAACACGCACACAAAGTTCACAAATTTAAGGAAGAGGAAGGAATTTATTTATTTATTTATTTTTCATATTTATACCCTGCCCTCCCCACGAACAGGCTCAGGGCGGATTCTCCTCAGGAAGAGGAGAAGATTGGATTTATACTTGGCCCTTCACTTGGAGTCTCAGAGCAGTTTATAATCTCCTTTCCCTTTCTCTCCCCACAACAGACACCTTGTGAGGTAGATGGGGCTGAGAGAGCTCTTTCAAGAACTGCTCTTGAGAGAACAGTTCTGAGAAAACTGTGGCTTGCCCAAGGTCACCCAGCAGCTGCATGTGGAGGAGTGGGGAATCAAACCCGGTTCTCCCAGACTGGAGTCTGAGCTCCTAACCACTACATTTATACCCAACCATTCTCCACAATTGGGACCCAAAACAGCTTACACCATTTTATCCTTACAACAACCCTGTGAGTTAGGTTAGGCTGAAAAAGTGTGACTGGCTCAAGCTCACCCAGCAAGATTGATTGGGGATTCGAACTCTCTTAACGACAACACCACACTGGCTCTGGGAGCAGTTTTCAAAAGTAGGAAGAGAACGTATCTTTGTACCCCTTTCTTCCAGATATTTTTGTCAAATCTACCAGGGATCAAGCCATAATAATGTTGGAAAGAGAAAGAGTTGGACCCAGCAGAACACAGACACGAACACACCCATGAAGCTCTCTTATAATGAACCAGACTAGGGATGGGCATGAACCCATAAATGAACCACAGTTCAAGCACGAACCAGGCTAGTTTGTTGTTTGCAAACTGTGTGTTCAGGAGAACTTCCTCTCACAATGCACCCACGAACTTCCATGGAAGTTTGTGAGGTTCATGGGAGGGTTCAAACGGCATTTAAATGCCCTCAAAGATTACTTCCTGGTTGATGGCCTGGGTGGGGCTGCAGCCCCATGAACTTCCTGAACCACAAACTGGTTTGTGGAATGGAGAAGTTCATAGAAGTTCGTGAAAACCCTGAAGCTCCATTAAGCTCCATATTTCCTGGTTCATGCCCATCCCTAAACCAAACTATTGGTCCATCAAAGTTAGCATTGTCTACTCTGGGTTTCAGGTCTTTCCCATAACCTGCTACTGTATGGTCCTTTTAACTAGAGATGGTGGGGACTGAACTTGGGACTTTCTGCATGCAAAGCAGAGGCTCTTCCACTGAGCCACAGCTCCTTCCCAGCATTTCTGCTGCCACAAAAAAATCCATCAGCAAAGTTCAACTTCCTTGCCAGCCTCATTCTGTGTGGCCCTAAATACCCCTATCCTGAAATGCTGCTCCTGGAGGACAGCAGACCTCCCCCCCACCGCCCGAAAAGCATGAGATGGGGAAGTCAGAGGTCTGCCGAAGGAAGGACGGATACGCAAAAACTGCCCCTCCACTTCTGTCAGCAGAATTTTTTTGCTGGATCTAACCAATATAGGGTCGCCAACCTCCACATGGGGCTTGTAGATTTCCCATAACTACAACTGATCTCCAGACTACAAAGGTCAGTTCCACTAGAGAAAATGGCTGCTTTGAAGATTGGACTCCATGGAATCACATCCCTTCTAGGTCCCTCCCTGGAATCTCCAGCAATTTCCTGTCCTGGAGCTGGTGACCCTAAACCCACAGCAAAGGAAAGGAAGTCACAGGGCAGCCCTTAGTTAAGAGGGACTGGGTCCCAGACTTCCCATGGAGATCTCCGTGCATTAATGATTCATACAGAGCTCTAACAGGTGGTAACTCTACATTAGGAAAGACTGTATGATCCTATCAATACCTGTCACAATGACATGTCTCAATTACCTGGCAGAGGAAGACAGGAAGAAGGCAAGTTCAGAGCCGTGAGTCATGCAAAAATCATGCACCTCCTATATGGATATGTACTTTGGTCTCATGGCTCCTTTAATAATTAATTCATTAATTAGTGTCTTGCTACCCTCGAGCAGTTCTCAGCATGTCCCGGTGCATGGTGAAATGTCTGCTGCAAAAAGGGATGCCAGGTCCTTGTTGAAAACTGGATCGGGAAACTATTTCTTGCGATGCCAGCGTTCTTCATGCAAGAAGACACAGAGGGCTCCCCCAAAACCCATCTCCCACCCCACCCCCCAAAGTGGTATGATCCCCCCAGAGGTTCTTTGCCTTGCGCGGCTTCCTGAACAAGAGCAGTTCTAAACAGCTTTGCTGAAAAGTAAACTCCAGTGAAGTAAATGGGATCAGGCTGAAACAGTGGGTAACCACATTTCCTTATCTTATTTACGTTAACAACCCTTTTGGGTAAATGACAATTGCTTCCATTTACAGCCGTCATAACAGAATAGTTTATTATCTGCTGTTTAAGCTGCGAGGCTGTAATAGTGTCGACCAAACTTTGGGCAGGCAGGTGTCTGTGAAAACTGCACAGAGGGAAAAGAATATGCCAATGATCTGCAAGTCATTAACTTGCTGAAGTCTGTTATCTCCAGCGAGCTCTTCTTTGTTTTAATCTTCTCCCTTTCAGGTCCCATCTGACCACTCTGAACCCCAGAGCAGGCATTTTGTACCTCTTCAGCGCCTACTGGATTAAAAATTCAAAATAAGAAACTTCAGGAGCATCAATGAGAACATAAGAATGTAAGAAGAGCCCTGCTGGATCAGACCCAGTGGTCCATGTAGTCCAGCATCCTGTCTCACACAGCAGCCAAGCAGTTTCTCTCGAGGTCCAACAAAAGGGCATAGAGACCAAGGCCTTCCCTTGATGTTGCCTCCTGGCTCTGGGATTCAAAGGCTGACTGCCTCTGAATGTGGAGGTTCCCTTGAGTCACCATGGCTGATTGGCCACTCCTCCATGGATCTATCTAATCCCCTTTTAGAGTGTCTATGCCTGGCAATGTCTGTTTCTACAGTCAGCTCCATGATTGGATCATGGCCTGATTCTGTTTTCTTGTAGACCACTCCCTGAAATAAAGCTCAGTGAAACAACGAGTATTCTTATGAATTGTTAGAGTCGATGATCTGAAATGAAGCAAACCCTCCTGAAACAAAAGCAGTTCTTTTGCATAGGGGCCATCCAGCTAATGATCCTTCTCCTCATCATTCAGCCATGTTGGTCTGAAGCAGCAGAACAAAGTTTGAGTCCAGTGGCACCTTTTAAGACCAACAAAGTTGCATTCAAGGTATAAGCTTTCATACACAAGCTTATACTTTGAGTAAAAAATTGTTGGTCTTAAAGGCGCCACTGGACTCAAACTTTGTTCTGCCTCTCTTGTTTACACTTGGCAGTTGGCCCCACCCTCTCATTGGTCAGCTGTTGAGCCTCTTTGGCCATCGTTTGTTTTCTATTTTCATGTTATATAGGACCTTCTTGTCTCTTACCTGGGCTTGGAGCTGTAGCAAGTTAACCTTTTTGAAGTTAATCTGTTCACAGTAAGTTAAAAGTTCCTACACGAATATGTCCTGTAAGATGTGCTTCTGTTTTTGTGAGTAAAATTTCTTTCTCTTGTTACTAATGGAGTCAGATCATCTTTGTAATTTGTTTGAACAGCATTTCCCCCTTCACTGGGAAACATGGAGGATTGGGGATACTGTGTAAATCTTCTGTGCTTCCAAGAAAAAATTAATTGTAGGCCATGTTACCACAGCCACATCACTGTGCCCTGACCTGAATAGCCCACTGTAACGCAATCTTGTCAGATCTCAGAAGCTAAGCAGCACCAGCTCTGGTTACTACTTGAATGGGAGATCACCAAGGAAGTCCAGGGCTGCTAGGCTGAAGTAGCCAATGGCAAACCACTTCTGAATGTCTCTTGTTTTGAAAACCCCACGGGGGCAACCATAAGTTGGCTGCGACTTGATGGCAAACCAAAAAAACAACAACCACCACCAACATTGCCATACATTAGACTGTCCTAGGGAAAACAAGCAACAGTGTCATGACACATTTAAGTCTAATATATTGCTGGTGGCATTAAGTTTTCATATAATTTTGCCAGTTTGATGTAGTTGTTAGGAGCACGGACTCTAACCTGGGAGAACTGGGTTTGATTCCCCCACTCCTCCACATGCAGCTGCTGGGTGACCTTGGGCAAGCCACAGTTCTCTTAGAGCTGTTCTCTCAGGAGCAGTTCTCGAGAGAGCTCTCTCAGCCCCACCTACCTCACAGGGTGTCTGTTGTGCGGAGAGGAAAGGAAGGAGATTGTAAGCCGCTCTGAGACTTCAAGTGAAGAGCGGGGTATAAATCCAATCTCCTCCTCCTTAATATCAATGAACATGACTCTTTTCTTTTCCTTTCTCTTTTCCAAGGACTTATGACTTTTAGATCAGAAACTTGCTTTTCTGGGGTCCTGACTATCCACTGGCACAAATGGGGGGAAACCTACCATTGGCAATGTCAGGGGTAAAGTTACCAGATCCAAGATTTTTATGATGAGAGTAACAGAGTCTTGAAAAGCTCTATCTATACATCTAATGACCAACTTGGCCCTCCCTGCAGATCTGTGGATGGGGGTCATGCAGACCCCCCCAAAATATATTTCTGCAAACCTGGGAGGAAACCCAGGTTTGCAGAAAAACCCTAAAATTAAAAAAGGGATTATAAACCAACCAAACAAACTGAGAACAGTTGCCTGAGAAAGGGCATAACACTTTTTTCTGGATTCAGAGGGCACATGAGGACAAGGAGGTTGGAGTGGGGAGGAGAAGCTGCTGCCCTCTACCCTGAAGGCTGTGAAACTGGAGCTGGACGTTGGAGGAGGCATGGAACCTGCCAGCCCCCCTGCACTGAGGCAGCAACACTTGGGGTGGGCTGGGGATGAGGCATAGAACCCCCTCCCCCCAGTTATACCCTCCCCCCTCAGGTTCTGGCCAGGCCGCAGTCCTGGAGGAGAGTGAGAGAGGGGCACAGGAGTCCTTGCCTGTCCACAAAAGTGGCAGCACTAACAGTGAGCCGGGGGGGAGGATGAGATTCCCCCTCAAGACTCTTGTGGGTCACCACTTCTATATATCTATTTCTGACCCACAGCACATAGAGAATATTTTCAATAAAGCCTCAAAATGGAGCTACAGACAGACCAGGGGCATTTCTCTCCAAACATGAAGAAAGTCCCAGGGTTGCAAAAATATCTGAAATCCCCCCTTCAATATTTAAGGGGAGTAAAAAAAACAAACCCCAAATAACAGAAACAACACCTGCAGCTTTAAGAAAGAAATGCCCACTGAACTCTCAGTGCCAGTTGAGGGGTTGCTAGGCTACCATAACCACACTGCCAAGCCTTCCAGGCCTTGCTTTCTGAAAAGCAAAGCTGGAGGGGCAGGTGTGGACTGGGAGGTTGAACCAGTCCAGTAAAAGTTCCTGTCCCCCTCCACTATCACGTCCCTTATGGAGGAGGACTCACTGGAGACTGGCCCAGCAGTGACAAATGGAAACCAACTACATCCACAGCTTGACCTGGCCCAGCAGTGCAGCCACCACACCACCTCCCAGACTAGGCCCGTCCAGCATGCAACACAGCCAGACTTTCCCCAGGAAGAGGCTGCCAGGGGTAGGGAAGGAGAGAAAGCTGAAGACAGAGGAAGGGGCAAAGGAAGGTAGGTGGGAAGGAGAGAAGGAAGTGAAGCAGGTTCTGTGGCAGTGGCAGCCATACCACTGGACCCAGCGCAACACTAGCAGCAATCACTGCACAACTGGGCCTGGTCTGTGACTGGTGGCCACCACACAACTCAGCCAGGGGAGAGGCTGCCGGGGGAGCAAAAGAGGGAAAGCTGAAGACGTGGGCAGATAAAAGGAAAGTTGGCTGGAGGGTGGGAAGGAGAGAAGGAAGCAGGAAAAGGGGAGTGGGTATGGGAGCTTTTAGGGAAGACGAAGAGAAAATAATGGGGGAGCATAAAATAGAGTAGCTTGGTCCCTCCTGGCCACTGGCAGGGAATTTTTTTTTTGGGGGGGGGGGTACGGTTACCAGATCCAGGTTGAGAAATTACTGGAGATTTGTGGATGGAGCCGGGGGAGGACAAAGACCTCTGCAGGGTACAATGCCATCCTCCAAAGCATCCGTTTTCTCCAGGGGAACTGACCTCTGTAGTCTGGAGATGAGCTGCAATTCTGGAGGACCCCCAGGACCCACCTGGAGGCTTACCATCCTTAGGGTAAAATGAGATGTCCCCCATTTGCTGTATGTATTCCTGACACAACTAAAATGGCCAGTAGAATGGCACTTGGAACGGCTTTTCGACCCCACCATCTCCCAAGTTAAATGGAGCCTCTATGTTTCGAAGCGGTGTATCCTGCAGCAGCCAATACAGCTAAAGAAACCACTAACATCTTTTTAGCTCCCCCAAAGCATCTGTCTAGTTGGAAACGGAAAAGCCGGGTGCACGGTCTGATTCGACTTCTCCTTAGGTTCTTCGGAGCTGTTCGGTTTAGCATATTTAAAAATAAATAAACAGGGACTGTCAGTCAATCTCCTCAGTCAGTCAAAGGATGTCCCTTCAAGCGAATCAGAGGAGGCATCTGGGGGCGAGCCGGGTCTCAGACACTAATCGCTACCCATGCAAATGGATCCGCAGGGGGGCTGCTCGTCTCTAATGCTGGATCTCTCTCGACACCTCACCCCCCACCCCCGGCTCTTCCCCCCACTGAAAGCGCCACACACACGCTGGGTCGGTCCAACCGGATCGCTCGCGCCTTGCTTTTCCAAGAGCGCGCCTCCCCCACCCCCATTTACGAGCGGAGGTTCGACCGGGGGAAATAGCCCAGTTCATCACCCAGCCCCCCACTCTAACCCACCCCGCCACCTCTCCCCTCCCGAACTCGTCCCCAAACCGCTTCCTCTCGCCGAACGCATTCGCTTGGTTAACGCCGAAGCACCCCAATAAGCGATTTAAACAAGGCCATTTTAATAATAATAATAATAATAATAATAATGCAATTTATTATCATTCCCCCCTCCCCGATTGTCTAGATCCAAACGGACGTCTTTGCCCGCTTGCATAAAGGACGAAGGATTTAGGACTAGCCAACAAGGAGCAATCTCCCTCTGTTGGCGCCTCGAAGCCTCGCACCGGCTTTTCTATCGCGGGCAGCTTTCCCCTTAGCAAAGAAGCAAAGCCTGGGCATCTTTGTCTTTAAGAGGCACAGCTGGGCGGGGTTAGAAACGAAAGGGCGTGGCTATAGGCGGGCGCGCCCGTGATTGGACGGCGGGGCAGTCCTTCCCTCCTCCTCTCTCTTTCCTCTCCCTCCCCCTCCCAACTTCTCTTATGGATTTCTTTCTCTCCCCCCCCCTCCCCGCTGGAAAGGGCAGTTCCAGTCTAGCGCTGACGTCACCCCGTCTGTCTGCTTCAGCCTTCTCGCTCTCGCGTATGAAACTGAATCTCCTTGGACTTGAATGAGGAGCGAAGCGGTGCGGGGAGGGGGGGAAGTTACTAAGATCTTGCCTGGGCAGGCGAGGGAGAGCGAGCGAGCGAGAGGGAGACGGAAACAAAGTAGAACGTCTCTTCCAAGCCCCAGCTCGGTGCGAACTTCTAGGTCCGGAGGGGGGAATGGGAGGGGGGGTGAGGAAGGAGTGGAGCCTGAGAGCTGAGAGCCCTTTCTAGTGTTTCTGACTCTAATTTTGGGTTTTGCGATATTTTTTTTTTTTGGAGGGAGGGTGTTTTTTAATTTTTAAAAAGGTTTTTTTTTTTTAAAGTTCCTGGGGTGTTTTATTTTTCTCTCTCCTCCTCCTCCTCCTTCCCGCATCGTACCCCCGCTCTCCAAGGAGAACCCCGTCTTTATGTTATGCAGCCCGGAGACCTTTTGGGGTCTTCCCGTCCCTTTGTTTCTCCTACTTTTTTTTTAAATGTATAACTTGATGGGTCTCAACGGCACCGCCGGAGTCATCCAGCCGAATGTCTCCTGTACATGCAACTGCAAACGGTCTTTGTTTCAGAGTATGGAGATCAGTAAGTAGCCTGGTTCTTTTATTTGGTTCTTAAACACCCCCCACCTCCCACTCCCCCAACCCTCCAAAAAGTATTTTTTTAATGGGCATGGGGGGGAGGGGGCTGTTTCTCGGGAACGACGGGCTGCTCTCCGTGGACTGTTTCCTTCGGGAGTTTGGCCGTCCGGGCACCCTGGTCGTTGCCTTGCTCGGGCTCTCGCCGTTGGCTTCATTGCACGGTTTTAAAAGGGGGTGGGGGGGTTGAGGAGAGAGGGGAAAGGGGGTGATGGTGGCCGGGGAGGGGGAACTGTGTTTCGCTGTCCTCTGAACCGCGGTCTTCCCCCTTTCCCCGAGATTCTTGAATCTGCGCCTGTCGTCCCCCCCCCCCGCGCCCAACTCGGTGGGTTATGTTGATGTGGGCGCCCCAAAGTTAAAAAAGTTTTTACAAAACGGCTTAAAAAAAAAAACTTTTAGAGAAAAAGAGCACTTTTTTAAAAAAAAAATCCGCTTTTAAGGTTTCTGGAGAAGAAGGAGGCGAGCTTTTCTGTTTCTCCCCTCTCCGCTTCCTAAAGTTGCTTTCTTGGTCGAGGTAGTGGAACTTCAGCTCGGACCTCTCTCTCTCCCCCCCCCCCCCCCGATTATTTCGATGTTACGCTTAATCAGAGTTGCCGGGCTCGGGGCGGGCGGGGGGGAGTCGCTGGTATTGATTGATCTGCGTGTCGCTGGCGTTGGATACAGACATCTGAAGAGGGGAGGAGGGGGCGCGTTGGTTGGAAGATCCTTCCTTGGCCGGGGCGGGGGGGGGGGGGTGACAAAGGGAAGGGAAAGGGCGCCAGGACCGACCGAGGAGGGGTCTGGGGGAGAGGAAGGGCAGCGGGATCCCGGGCACTGAGTCTGACCGCCCCGAGGAGCTTTGTGCAAATGTGCACTTCCTAAGCCAGACGGGGGGAACAGCCTGCTCGGGCTATTTAAAGCACATGCTCGGTTGGAGAATCCCCGAGCAACCCCGGGAGCCTTTTTCTCCCACAGCGCCGCCGTCTCTCCTGCTCTAATAGCCAGGCCAGCCTGTTAATCGCCCCGCCCGCCCCGCTGCAGTCTCCTCTTTCCCCTCTGACCCATGCAAAGCGGGACCCTTTCCTTCACCACCATCCACCCGCCCCGACAACACCTTAACCCTTTCCAGTTACTCCGAAACAAATCCACCCAAGCATTTTTTATTGAATAGCCTCTTTAAGCCGGGCGGCGGCGGCGGGTGTGGAGGTGCTTTGGACAGATTCAGCCCTCTGAGACCCTAGATGGAACCTCCATGGTCTGAGGCAGTCTGTCTGAATGCCAGGTCCTGGTGAGCGGGGGAAACAAGCTGTGGCTCCCCCGAGCCCTTGCCTGTCAGTTTCCCAAAAGGAAATCTGCCTAAGCGGTTTTGGAAGGAAAGGGCTGGAGGAGATGGAGTTTTGATCCGATCCAGCAGGGCTTTTCCTACATCTTTTGGCTTTCTGCACCAGTTCTGTACTCCAAAATATTTAAAAAGCGGCTGCCGTCATTTAAGGAAAGTGGGGGGTATCGGAGGCATTAGCGAATTGCTTTGTGGAACACTCTCCTGGAGAAATAAGATAACAGTTTAGCAATTAAGTCGTCTCTCTAGTCTGGGGTGTGTGTGTGTGTGTGTGTGTGTGTTTGTGTGTGTCTGTGGGGGAATGCAAATGCTCAGTCCAGCAAGCTAGAATTGGTGTCTATAAATAGCAGTCGCTTGGTCTGAGAAGTAGATTACGGATCAGTCTAGCCTTTGGGAAAAGGGAAGCCAGACAGAACTTGCAAATCACTCCCCCCCCCCCCCCCCCGCCCGCTGTGTGTGTCTATAAAGTTTTCTTTAAGCTTACTAATTAAATGTAACCATCCTAGATCTTATGATGTATCCAGAAATAGCCTTTATCCAGCTTCCTTGAAGAAGGATGTTGTTGTTGTTTTTAAATAATATTGTGTTGTGGGGAGGGATAGGTAGGTAGGCAGGTAGGCGAGAAAGTGTTGGAAGATCTATTTCAGCCTCTTTGTAAAATGCCCCACAGTGGAGTGGGGGGGGGGGGGGGGAAGCATAAAAGCATGAAGCCGTAGATTTTCTCTGACTCTGTAATATTGCACCCCGGATCTAACCCATTCCTAACCCTTTTAACATAAAGTGCTGGGAGACCCCAAAGTCTATAATATTTTTAAGACCTGCACTTCTGTGATTGAGTCTGGCTGATTCATTGCCTTCATCTCCTACCTCCCCTCCTTTTTCTGTGCATGTTGGCGGGCTGGTACTTAAACATCCCAAAGCTGTGCATAGGGATACAAGCCGTACATGGCCACACTCTCATTAATTCTGAGCATGTCAGTGCCCTTGCAGTGGCTACAACCCCGCTAGACACCAGACACAGGAGGCCTCTCTCCTTCTAATGGCTGGGTGGGGGGGGGGGGAGAATGTCTTTTCCCCTCTTCCTGGTGGGGATGGAGGTGTCAAATTATTTCATCTTAAAATCTGCAAATTAAAAATCAATGTCCATGGGGAAAATGTGATTATCTCTCTAAATATCACAACAATTAAAATGGATTTCTCCCCCTCCCCCCCCCCCCCCCCCCCCGGTCTCAGCTCTGATGTTTAAACTGTTTTGGCGGTGTCTTCGGATTATTTACAGTGTCTTATTTGCTGCAGAAATGTGCAGGGGGCTTCTGCCTACTCTTTAATGTAATGCCAAATATTCCTGCCTTCTATACATTTGTGTGTGTATTCCCTCTTCAAATTCATCACTTTTATTTCAGTCTCTTCCTCTTGACTAATCAGCCATAATGATGTTTTGGCTGACACTGAGGCAGTCCTGTTAATTTACTTGTCTGCTCTTCCAAACAGACTTCCATTTCTCTCTTCTGACGAAGTGATACTCAGGGGGATTTGGCCAGCAAGGTTAGCATTGGTAGCAGTGCATTCAAAAAATATACATCTAGCACATACCTTCTTGCATTAGGACTGTATGCTGAAAGAGAAATAGGGCAGGGGACGTTGAGCCATCTTATTTCTGTATAGCTTTCTTTAATTGCTGTGCAAACATTTTTCGTACAAACATGATTTGGGGGGGGGGGATCATTTGTGCTGTCTCCTGTTGGTCAAATCCTCCCTGACTGTTCTTTATTCATATGTACTGCATGCAAGCGTGCACCTGTTTCTTTAATAGCCCCCCCTCGAAGAGTCAGTCTTCTAGCTAGATCTTTGTACTTGTTTGGGAATTCTACAGTGCTATGCATAAAGGAATGTTTAAACAGATTAAAGCTAGACCCTGATTTTTAAATTCTACTCGCTCTCATTGGCATTCAGTGGCAAAATCTAGCTCTGCCTGTAATCTCGAGGAAGCCTGCCCAAGAGGAAGCCCCGTTGAACTCAGGTGGGCTTATTTTCAAATACAGTTGCTTGCAGGAAGCTTAAAATGCCCTCAAGCATTTTACATGGTCATATAGGGAAGTCTTCATGAGGCATATCTACAATGGAACGGAATTTCCCTTTGGCACCAGGTAGATAGGGAAGCGTGTGAGGCAATAGAATAGAATACCATCTCGTAATGTGGATAGAGAAAGTGGCTCTCTGTCTACCTTGTGTCTTCCTGGACATATTCAGCAGCAGCAGCAAATAGGACCGGGGAGGTTTGTCTGGTCTCCCTGAAGAACTGTTTGACTGTGTTCTTGCTGTTTTCAGAATTCAGACAGCCAAAATCTGACCTCATTTCAGTTTTTTAACTTAAGCCTTGGTTCTGTGTGCAGATGCAACTGGATAACTTTTAAATAGCCATTCTGTTCTGAGAATGTGGAGCCTGATTTGTATTAAGGTTGTTATCACTAAATAACTGATCGGCCTTGATTTGAGCCGGCTCCGTAGAATGTGTGATGAAACCAATTCTCTCTTGATTGACTTTGAAAGGGAATTGTTTTAAGTCAGCCTCTACAGCCGTTCCCCATTCCAGAATTAAGAGATTATTTTATTTTATTTTCTGCACATGAGACATGTTATTACAAAAGCATTATTTAAAAATCAGCATCGTCCAAATGTGTTCTTAACTTCCTTGTGGAGGAAATTGTCTTGACAGCACAGCATAAAGTTTCTTGCTTGGAACAGTTTGTTCTCTTTCAAAGGATTCCTTGGCACTTTGAGAATGGGATGCAGTTTCAAAAAATTGTTCTCCAAGATGTGAATTCTCAGTGCTGGGAAGATTCCTTTCACTTCTTGATAGATTTGTGGCAAAATGCTATGGTAAAACTGGGTAGGGAGCAAGACAGGGGAGTTACTTCGGTGCTGGCTGAATTATGTGCATGTATTAAAATCGATGAGGCTTACATCTGAGTAAAAAGGAGTTGGTTTGGGCTGCACCTCAGTTTGCAGAAAGACTTATTCCTACTTTCTTAGCGGTGTTTGTTTCTAGCTGTCTGCCCATCTGTAGCAACTTTGCTCTGTCTCCTGTCGAAGACAACACTCATCTTGGATCAGGTCCTTTGAAACACGATCACTTCCTGGAATTAAAATTTTTCCCTAAAATCTTTAGGGACTGAAGTAGCAGGCTCTAATGGACAAAGTATATAGTGCTTTTTAACAGCATGTACAGTTTTTTCTTCTCTCTGCATCAGTCTTTTTTAAAAAATGGGTAGAGTGATAAGAAGTGTAGAATGCTTTCTGTAGCTTCAGTCCTCTGATTCCAGGCCGGTGCATCTTAGTTATTTCCTCTCCCTGTTTCCTAATTCACAGTCTCTAATGGATATTAAGATCCCTGTTTCCCCCATTTAAACATACCTTCAAAGTGTGGAGGGGGATTCACTTTTAACCACTTCTGTGTAGATATAAGAAGGACAAGGAATTACGGACTAATTGAGCCCCATGGAATGGTCTTTAGTATACTCACCCCTAATAAGCAGTAAAAGCATCTCATACGGGAGGGTGGGGGAGAGATATTAACTTCATCTAGTTCTGAAAAGCTATGAAAGGTGTAAAATTTTGCAAAGAAATATTGTGCTTTAAACAATGTTTACTTCCCCACCACCAACCACAACCTAGAGTCCAGTAGCACCTCAGGCCCACAAGATTTTGGGGGTATAAGCTTTTGAGAGTCAAAGCTCCCTTTGCTGGAAAGCTTTGATTCTTGGAGATTTATGCTCCAAAAATCTCGTTGGTCACTAAGGTGCTCCTGGACTCAAATTCTACGGCCGACCAACATAGCTGCCCTCCTAAAAATACCTTTAAAAACCCTGTTAATCCCCTCTTACTATGGAGCCAGCTCAAATAAAGAATGATCAGCTATTTAGTAATAACAACCTTAGGCAAAGACTTTGGTGGGGGGGAGGCTTTATTTCGAACGAAGGTCTGTATGTTTAGACAGGCACCCAGCTTCAGTGCTGAACTCTTGGGTTAGGATTACCAAAAAGGCTCTGCTCTGTCTGTCTTTTCTCTCCCGCCACCTCCCCCTCCCCTTCCCAAGTTCAAAGTCTTGACTACTGTACAGACCAGGCGAGTACTCTGACCCGCCATAGCAACCATTCACAGCGATGCTTTCCGAGCAGCCAGCCAGACATCTCTGGTGTGGTCCTAATCAGGCAGACAAAGTGAAATGGGGTCAAGGCAGATCGGGGCTGTTGGCTGCTGCGTCCGTAAATAACAAATCAGTCAGATCAGCCGAGTAAGGCCCCTTCCTTCACCCACTTTTTGTTTCCTACGATTCCTAGAAACTGTTAATTCTGTGCATTGATTCTGTCCGGTATTGTCAATGGGGTTTGTTTGTAGCTGCTGAACCTAAGTAGCTTTCAGAGAACAAGGGCTGCCTCCTTCAGTCCAGGAAAGCTATATTTCCCACAGAGTGGTGGGTGGGAAGAGAGGTCAGTATTTGTGTGTGTCCGTGTGCCAGGTTGTACTCCGTTATTCCGGATTAGTGAATCTGAATTACTTCCTCCCCCATTCCCTATTCACAGTCACTAATGAGTATTAAGCATTCTACTTTTAAGAGTACCTTCAGAGAGTAGGGGGGAAATCCACCTTCGACCTCTCCTGATTCTGTTTACATGTAAGAGGGACAAGAAATGTGTGTGAGAAGTCTTTGACAGTGTAGCTTTTTCTGAGCATTGGTGATAGAGAGATAGCATTATCTGAATGGTCTGGGATATATCAGACACGTTCCGGTAAACCGGGTATCGGTACCAGAGGATTGTTATCCTGATATGCTGCCGCCATGGTGAACTTGGACAAGTGGGATGTCCAGATGCTTCCTGTCAGAATAACAAAGGGTCCTCTACTCTTTTTATTAAAAAATGTGTTGCTGTGGTGATTGTAGGTGCAAATTAAGACTAATTTAATGACGCTACTTAAGTTACAAATGAACTGTACTCAGTGTGATGACCTCAATTCACATATTTTTGGGTCATTTCAAGGTAGATTTTTTTTTTTTGCCTTTTTAGTGTATGACTTAGCAGAAGACAGTTGTGGCGTTAGATGCCAAAGCAAAGGTGATAATAGAAGTTTTCTGCCACATCAAACTGCGGCAGGTTGGTTCAAGTCAATCTGTGAAATTCGGTTCTTACACAGACGCTGGCTTTTGGCCCTTTGAGGGTTGCTAGGTCACAAAGTTGAAGTAACAATAGAAGTCACGACTGGCACAATTCCCCTGTCACGGTCTAGACAAAAGGCCTAGCAACCAGAGATCCCACAGTCCCTGCCCTCTACCACATGCCTACCCCCTCCCTGCCAGGCGTCCTTTTTCCTTGGCTCCGCCATTCTTCTATCCCAGGTCTCTTCACCAGCCGTTGTTTTTTTCTGGTTCCTTCTTTTCAGGCCACTGCCTGTTCTATCCCACTTCCCTGAGCTATTTTATCTCTCAGCCAACTTCTCCAGTCCTCCTGTCTTCCCTCCTCTATCGTGCACATCCCCTCTGATATGTCTTTAGAGCCTCCTCTCTCATTACCCCATTGCATTCTCCATTTTCTTTGCTCCTTTCCTTCAGCCACCTTATCTCCCCAACCTGTTGTTTTCCTTTCTCCTGGGTGCTCTTCCCCATCTTTTAAAAAACTTTGTCCCCATGTGAGGTTTTAATCCCAAATTGACTATGTTCCCTTCCCTCACAGAACCTGAAGCACAAAACTGATTGTTCCATGAGCAACTGAACATGCCCAAAGCTGCTGCCACCAGCTTGGCTGATTTGGCATGGGAAGCTTCATTACCTCAATAAGATATGGAACTGAAAGAATATAGTTACCAACAGTGGCCTTTGGTGTGTTTTTTTAACCACTTTGGGAAATAAACTTCAAGTTTCTTCAGAAGAGTAACACACAAGTTTGGCCGGTAGAATGAGAGGAGCCAGGCTTGTCTGGAAACCAAATTATTTGCCCTGGCAAGCTCTGCTTCTGAATGTGTGGAGACGTCAGGCAGTGGTGAGAAAAAAGGGGAATCTAAACCAGGCCGTAAGCGCTTCACTTTCTCATTTACACTGTACAGAATATTGTGATGGTATCAAAAACGGATCTCTAGGCTGAGTGAACCTGTCCCAAGCATTTGTTCTGACTAATGCCTTCGCATTTGGAACAGTTTCTCTTGCCAACTTTAGTTGTTGTTTTTTTCATGGTCCTTCATGTATTACACAAAAGTAAACTCAGCCGTGCTGCTGTACTGTGAAGAAGGAACTATAGCGAATGACAGCGTCCTGAGGATGTGTCAGAGCGGTGAGTTTGCCCACATGTTCCTTGAATTCACACCTGAGGTCTTGGTGGGGGCCTGACTGACCAAGGACCTCTGTGAGGTGGACTGCCACAATGAACTTAAAAAGCCACTTGCCCAGTTCACAGCTGATTGGCAGTGGCTCGGCAAAGGCTGGAGGCTGGTGCCTGGCCATGCCTACAAACACATCCTCTCCCTTCCTCCAGTAGGAATGACTGCGAGTTCTCTTTGTGAGAAGGTGGGTGCAGCAACAGGGCATGTGCAGTTGCAGCTCTTCCCTTTACAAGGGGTGTGGATGAGGGCCAGTGTGAAGTCACTGGCTTCCTGCTCCAGGTTGCCTGGGAGAGGAACTGTGGGAGAGGAGGACAACGTGTGTAAGCCCTTCTTCTTCTGGTACCACAGGGGGTTCAGGTGGGGCAGGGCTGTGACTTGACCTGTGACATATGAACACTTGCAGCACATTATAATTATGGCTACCAATCTCCAGATGGGGTCTGGAGTTCTCCCAGAATTCTGACTGGTCTCCTGACTGGTCAGTGTCCTTGGAGAAAATGGCAGCTTTGGAGGGTGGACTCTATGGTATACCATAGAATCCAGGATAAAAGGAAGTCCTAGACTGACATCACATCCCAGCTGAGGTCCCTCACCTCCCCAAACTCACCCCTCCCTTGCCACTGGCAACTCTAATGTTAGCTGTGCACCTGAAACATAATGTGAAATGACTTTAAAGTGCCAGATAAAATGCACAATGTAGGATCTGTTGCTTAGGGTTTATTTGTTTGCGGGATCAGGAGATGCTTTAAATGGAATCAAAATAATTTATGCGACCCAGTGCTGTCCTCATGTTTTAGACCCAAGGCATTCAGGTTTTTTAAAGGCCTTCGCCCCAGCTGTATACCACAGAGTTGTGTTTGGGATTATTCCATTGTGCTTCTTATTATCTTGGGTAACTGATCTGGCACCGTTGCAAAAGTTCGCACTGGGAACTTTTTTTCTGCAGTGAAATATTAATTTCTTCCTCAAGACCTCAAGCGGCGTTTATGGCTTTGTTCTTATTGCCTGCCTACTTGCTCTTTTGATTAGCAGGAAGCGGGAAGTGAAGGGGTTATTAACCTGAGGGATCTGACTAGGTAATAGGCCCAAAGTGCTTTTTAGAGAGAGTGGTATACATTAAGTGTCCCCTTGATACATGTGTGTGTGTAGAAGTATTCCTAGAATGGGCTTACACACACAGTAAAGAAGCCTTTGGATACCTTTGCCAGTTCGCACTTCCAACTCCGCTGAGATCTGTGAGGGTTTGCCCAGGCGATAAGGGAGGGTCAGTACTGAACCCCAATAGCAGAGAGTCACGACACAAACATAAAGAGATGACTTCATGTCACTGAGAACAGCTGAAGCTGAGGTGTTTCCCCCTCTGTCATGAAAGTCTGTGCCCATGTCTTGAAGTGCAAATTGAAAACTAATCTTCAGTTGGTGGGATGGGGTGATTCTAGCAAAACTGACAGAACAGTCAACATGATTTCTTGTTTAGGTTAACTTTAGGTTAACTGAGAGCCAGTTTGGTGTAGTGGTTAGGAGCACAGACTCTAATCTGGGAGAACCGGGTTTGATTACCCACTAATCTACATGCAGCTGCTGGTGTGACCTTGGGTCAGTCACAGTTCTCTGAGCTGTTGTCTCAAGAGCAGTTCCCGAAAGAGCTCTCTCAGCCCCACCTACCTCACAGGGTGTCTGTTGTGGGGAGGGGAAGGGAAAGGAGATTGTAAGCCGCTCTGAGACTCTTTCAGGTAGTGAAGGGCAGGGTATAAATCCAGTCTCCTCCTCTTCTTCTTCCTCTTCTTTTCAAGTCTATCCCTGCTCAAAATTATCTGGATTGGGTCCCTGCTAGAAAACCGGTTACTGAGCAAGGGTGGACTTGTGAGAATGTTTGTGAGAATGGGTTGGAAGCATCCAGTGGTGAATGCAGATGACCATTTGTCCAGTGGAAACATTTAAGTGTACATATAACTAGACGGGGAGTTGGTGACGACCTGCCTAGCCAGGAGAATTGTACTCTGCCACCCATTGGAAATTAAAGAAAGCAGAAATGTAGGACCAGGTGTTAGGTTTAAATGAGAGCAAGCAGTTCTATCTGTAGACGTGGGTCAGTGTCCAAAACTCTGCTCTGCCTACCCTCTAAAGCTGGTGGTGGTGGCTGAAGATCTCTCCAGGTGGTGAAGATCTCTCACTATTACAACTGATTTACAGGCAACAGAGATCAGTTCACCTAGAGAAAATGGCTGGTTTGGAAGGTGGACTCTATGGCATTATACCCCATTGGAGTTCCTCCCTTCCCCAAACCTCACCTTCCTCATGCTCTATCCCCAATATCTCCAGGTATTTCGTAACCTGGAGCTGGCAACCCTATTACCCTCTCCTTCTGAGCTAAAAGGGATAAGTTACAGGGCCTTATATGTTGTGGCACCCGTATTATGGAACTCTGAAATTTGCCCAGTGCCTGGCCAGTCTTCAAGAGCCAGACAAAAATGTCTTTATTTTCCCAGGTTTGTAATTTGCTGTTCTGGACTCTGATATTGGTGTTGGTTTGTCTTTCTCACTTCTTCTCTTTTTTTGTGCGCTGGAACTTTCTAGCTTCTTTTCCATTGAGTGGTAGGCTACAGGTTCAAAAATATTTTTATATGATAAAAAAGCAGCATTGTAAAACTAAAAATAGCTTCTAATTGTTGATGTTCTTGTGGTTTTTATGCTGATCATGTTCTTATTGCCCTGACTTTGTGGATGTTCCAGGCTAGCCTGATATCCTTAGATCTCAGAAGCTAAGTAGGGTCAGCCTTGGTTAGTAGTTGGATGGGAGACCATTAAGGAAGTCCAGGGTCACTAGGCAGAGGCAGGCAATGGCAAACCATCTCTGAATGTCTCTTGTCTTGAAAACTCTACAAGGTCACTGTAGGTTGGTTGTGACGTGAGACACCTTACCCAACACACTTGTTCTTCCCATGGAACATAAGAGAAGCCAGTGTTGGATCAGACCAGTGGCCCATCCAGTACAACACTCTGTCACACAGCGGCTAAAAATACCAGGAACCTTTTGAGATTTTTAAAAAACTGTTGGTTTAATGTGGGGGGGGGATTCTATGTTGAGAGCTGTCTTCAAAGCAATGCTGATGATGACTGTGAGATATAAATTTTAAATAAATAAATGTGGGCGAGTGCTACAGATGACTGGTTCCCCACGTGTCTCATGAGTGCTGTGTGGTATGTTGTTACCAGTTGGCAGGCTAATGGAAATCTATGTAACTCTTCCCCCAAGTCCCGGTGTTAGGAAGGGTTGTCTCGAAAAGTTAACCCAACAGTGAAATGTTTGTCTTCTAGAATCGGCCACTGAGCCAGCCTGAAACAGAAGTTTTCTGGCTCATCAAACATGCGTTTTTTGAACACCCCAAAGGTAGTCATCCACTGGTGGTAAATGCCGTCACGTCACAGCTAACTTACAGCAACCCCATGGGGTTTTTCAAGGCAAGAGACTTTCAGAGGTGGTTTGCCATTGTCCGCCTCCGCATCACAGCCGTGGTTTTTTTTGGTGGTCTCCCATCCAAATATTAGCCAGAGCTGACCTTGCTTAGCTTCCAAGATCTGACAAGACTGGGCTAGCCTGAGCTATCCGGGTCAGGGCTAGTAATCCACTATCCGGTGCTTTTATTGGTGCTGTTATTTTTCTGTGTTCGTTGTTCTGTCTGTAGTTGGTGGTGGTTTTTTCTGGATGAAGTTTATGCTTTAGAAAGCTTCAACTGTCTTCTAAATTCCATCATTTATGCTACCAAATTGCCACTTAACCATTGTCCTGACTTCCTTGCATTAGAAGCAAAAAGCTCTGTTGGATCATCAAACTCAGATTTTTAGGTCAACCATTTTGCAGATTGGTTTTCCATTCAGAGGTGGAAGGGACCTCCAGGGTCATCTAGTCCAGCCATCTGCACAATGCAAGAAATTCATAAATACCTCCCCCCTCCACACCCCCAGTGACCACTGTTCCATTCCCAGATGACAAAAAACCTCCAGCATCTCCAGCCAAACTGGCCTGGAGAAAAACTGCTTCCTGACCCCAAAAGGGGCAATCAGCATTTCCATGGGTGTGTAAGAAAGGGCCACAAGAACTAAGCACTGATGCGACTCTTCCTGCCCTCCCTCTCATGATCTGCCTAAGTTCACACAATCAGTATTGCTGTCAGATGGCCATCTAGTCTCTGTTTGAAAACCTCCAAAAAAGGAAAGCTCACCACCTCCCAAGGAAGCCTTTTCCACAGAGGAACCGCTCTGTCAGGATGTTCTTCCTAATGTTTAGTCGAAAACTCTTCTGATTTAATTTCAACCCATCGTTTCTGATCCGACCTTCTGGGGCAACAGAAAACAACTCCATACCGTCCACTATATGACAGCCCTTCAAGTCATATAGAGGACAGTATGGAGTTGTTTTCTGTTGCCCCAAGTTCAAGGAGATCCTTTTTTTTTCATGCTGTGTCTCAAATAAGGCAGTGTTATTAGAGTTGCTATCCCTGGTTTAGGAAATTCGGCTAGGGTTGCCAGCTCCAGGTTGGGAAATACCTGGAGATTTTGGGGGTGGAGCCTGAGAAGGATGGGGTTTAGGAAGGGGAGGGACTTTAATGGAGCACAATGCCATAGAGTCCACCCTCCAAAGAGGCCATTTTCTCCAGGTGAACTGCTCAGTTGTAATCCCAGGTGATCTCCAGTCACCACCTGAAGGCTTGGCAGCCCCAGAAATTCCTGGAGACTTGGGAGCAGTACCTGAGGCAAGTGGAGTTTGGCGAGGGGATGGAGCTCAGTGGAGATGTAATATCTCCTAGGACTTCTCTTTTTTTGCTGTATTCTATGGTATACCATAGAATGTGATGTCCAAAGTTGTCATTTCTTCTAGTGGAAGTAGTCTTTGCAGCCTAGAGACCACTTGTAATTCCAAGAGAACTCCAGGCCCTACCTGGAGGCTGGTAAACCTGTGCTTCATCTTGACATGGGCTCCGTCTCCCGGGCTGAGACGATGGGTCCCACAAGTAATTTTGGTGGGGTCATTACTGTCTAATCCTAGGATCACCTCCCAGGGTTGGCATGAAAGAAAGACCCTCTTCCTTATTCTGCCATTGGGGACTTTCAGTTGGATTCTATGAGATGACACCTTAGTGGATTTAGTTGGTTGGTTAGTGTTCCTGATGTTCTTGGCATGGTCATCCTTGATCAAATGATGTTCTAGTCATCACAGGTGAAATAATGCAAGCGGTACCTTCATATGGTTTGATGCATTCTTGGACCTGATAACTTTTCACTTATGCAGCTATGAGACAAGCGCTGAATCATTAACTAACACCGGCTAGTGTACGTGTATGTACATGTGAACAAAGGCTTACGTGCCTGAAAGGGATTCTTGCAAGAAATGAGGTGGCTCTTCAGTCTTTAAGACTTCACAGTCCAGTGAGATTTCCATGTCTTGCAGCTGTGTAAATGTGTGAGGTAGTACGTATAGCTCTGCTAAAAGCTTTTCTGGATGTCTGGTTATAAAATAATGTGCTTGTGAAGCACTGTCAAGAAGTCGCTTCCAACTTACGGTGACCCTATGAATGAATGACCTCTAAAATGGATCTCTAGGGTGTACAAGGAATTGCCAGTCACAGCCACTGCAGTGCAGTGGTTAGAGTATAGGATCTGCAACATCCAGGTTTAAGGACACAAGAAGAGCCCTGCTGGATCAGACCGGTGGTCCATCTAGTCCAGCATCCAGTCTCACACACTGGCCAAACAGTTCCTTTGGAGGGCCAAGAACAGGGCATGGAGGCTGAGACTTTCCCTGATGTTGCCTTCTGGCACTGGGATTCAGAGGTCAACTGCCTCTGACCATGGACGTTCCCCCTCCATGGGCTTGAATCCCCACTCTGTCATGGTAGCTCTCTGGGTGACTTTAGACCAGTCACGTACTCTCAGCCTAACCTCAGTCACACGGCTGTTGTGAGGATGAACTGGAAGATAGGAGAACACTTCTTTTGGGGCCCCGTTGGAGGGGAAGATGAGGTATAGATGAAGGAAATAGGGGAGCGGCAGTGGCTCAGGGGTAGAGCATCTTTCTTTTTCTTGGAATTTTGTGTGTGCGTGTGCGCTTGCAAGCCTGGAAGTCATGGTGACTTCTGACAACCCCTAGTGAGGCTTGGACATTTCAGAGAGGTGGCTTGATATTATGTGCCTCTGAGTCCAGGCCCTGATATTCCTTGGAGGTTGCCCTTCCAAGTCCTTGCCAGGGTTAGCTTCCGAGATCGAGCTTGCCTGGGCTATCCAGGGCAGGGCAGGGGTAGAGCATCTTCTTGACATGCAGAAGGTTCCAGGTTCAGTCCCCAGCATCTCCAGTTGAAAAGATCAGGGAGAAGAAGGTGTGAAAGACCTTGAGAGTCAAGAGAGCTGCTGCCTGTCCGGGTAGACAACACTGACTTTGGTGGACCAAGGGTCTGATTCCGTACATGGCAGTTTCATGCCTTCAGATGTGGAATAAAATAAAATTGTTGAATGGAAACTCTGTACAACTTCAGCTACGACCATTTGTTAACTGTCAGAGGCGTTATTTGCTGGGCTTAGCATTGTGACGGCTATTTGTCCCTGTAACTGAGTTCCTTGATGACTGTATAGTATTATTGGTTGAGTCTTTTGGATTCAGAGCCTGTCAACATTTAAAGTTCAAACACTTCTTTGCAGCGTGAGGTGTTTTTCTTTTTTTAAAATAAGAATTGGTTCTGCTTTCTAGTAATGGTGCTTATTTGCGAAATACTTAACAGCACCAGGTCCCATAGCTTCATAATCTTGTTCTGTGGGGTCGTCTTAATGTCTGCCCAAATTACCGTAATTCAAACTTATGGTGTTAGTTAGTGAGGGTTTCTCTCCGGTGAAACAGAAGTATTAATGGAAAATATTTGTTGATGACAATTACCCTCTCCACAGGGATTATTTTTTAAGTTGCTTACATGGCTGCGTGCCCCTCTTTGCTTTTTACAGCCATGGCTGCAGTTGCAAGACAAGAGAAAGCGAGGCCATCATGAAGGGTTTGTAGGCATGGGGGAAGCTAGGAAGTACATTAAGTAGTTATTAGCTAGTGTGTAGACAGGGCTAGTTTTGCAGGGGGGGGAATCAGGAGGGCCCTTCTCACATTTAAACACTTTTTTTTTTACATTTAATAAGTTTCACAACTTGTTTTTATGTGCATTAGGTTTCACTATTTTCATTATGCCCCGGGGGCCTCAGTAGCTGGAAGTGACCCAGACTTCCCTGGTAAGCTTGCCAGCCCCTGAGTGTCAATCAACAGGAGTAAAATGAGGCCAAAGACTTCTCATTAGGCATCGGCGATGTCATGGCGTCATTTGTGGTTTTGGAATGGAGAAGTGACCACTTTGCGTTGTGTGACGCTCTATGAATTTCCTAAATCTCTGGTTTTTACCATAGAGATCTGGGAAATCCGTAGTGTTGTATACCACTGTGATGTCACTTCCAGAGTAAAAGGAGGAAGTAATGTCAGGGCAATGCTCATGCTGCTCATTTCGCTCTTGCTGTTCTATGGAGAAGCAGTGGAAGCATGGGGGGGGGGGGGAGGTTGCCCACCACAGCAGGCTACCTGGCAACCCTGCTTCCTGGACCTCCGTGCAGGCCAGTATACACATCCAATATATTTTATTGTTCATCAGTGGGAGCCCTGACAGTCCAATGGTGAGTGCTTAAAACAGCTACCCAGAAAGCAACATGTCTATCACCCAATCATGCTGTCTTTTCAATGGATTGAGGCTTTCATGAATTGAACACAGTGTAATCCATGTGGCACATTCAGACATGCAACTCCATCACTTGGTGTTGCAGTTAGCAAGTCGTGTGAGACAAAAGGGAAGCGCTACACCTGGAGGACAGATGTTCCTCAACAAACAGAAGGATTTATTGCATGTTGATGGTCCATATTAAATAGGCTTCAGCCTTCCAGACGAGACTTCTAGCATATGGAGCTTATGTTCTGCAGCTGGATAAATCGGTATCATGTTGAGAAACACGCTAATTTTGGATTGCTGCAGTCTTCCTGGTTGTAGGTTTAAAACGCTTCCCGTCTTTCCATTTCTAAGTGACTCCTCGTAACAAATCTCTAGTTCATCCTTATGAATTAACTTCGTATGGCATTGTACAAAGAGAGTGAATAATTCCTTTGTCCTCCCCTCCCCCCTTTCACTTTGTGACTGGTGTCTACAGAAGCCCCAAGGTATGGCTTTATGGAAAGCATGATTCATTTATTGGTCTGTCTGTGTCTCCTAGTTATCTTTTAGTAATTCCAAAAAGCTGCTACTAGCTAAGAATGAATCACACCCGGCGAAGTGCACAAACAAATGGGGTCATGCCCATCTGCAGAAACTGTTTCAGATCTATTTGTGGCATTGAGGGGGGGAAGGTGGGTGTAGGCAGGATGATGGAATATGGGCCAATTACTCCTTGTGAATAAACCAGTTAGGTAACATTAACTTTTACATTAAAAAAAAAAACAACCAAAAAACTTCTCTGCAGGTTGCTGGTGATGATCCGGGCAAGAAAGAGCTTCTAATGATCCAGCCACCTAATGCGTCTGTCCTAAATATTTCTGGATGGTTCCCTTTACTGAAAGCCATCAGAACCTTTAGTTTCTCTCTGCCCACCCAAAGATCTGCTGTTGAGAACATCGTCTCTCATTCTGTTAGTAAGGTATCCAATGCCATTTTAAGCAAGTCTGTTCAGAATCCTACTTAACTCAATGGGACCTAGGAAACTTTTGCTTATAGGCTCATTTTGGGGAGGTATACTAATGCATAAAGATCTGTGAAAATGTACAGCCCAAACAATATTGCAGGCATCTTGGAAACCTGTGACTTAATATGGGTAAATTAAGAGCCTCTGAGACAAGAGACCTGGGTTGTGTAAATTGGTCCCAAAATACTTTTTGGTGATGTCTGTCTGAGTTTGATTTTTCACATGACCATTCAGCAAGTCAGAGGCATGCTCTCCAAATCCCAGAAGCGGCCACAGGTGCAACAAAGGCCCCTTGGTCTGTTTGTTTCAAGCATGACCAAGAGAAGCCGCAGACAGAACAGCACATATTTTGACTAATTAGAGAACAGTTAGTTGGCGCCTCTGAAAAATGGCTGCCATGGGGCATAGCCAACCACATAATGGTTGTTATCTTGGCTGGGGCAAATCGCAAAACGTTAGGAAGTGCTAAGCCCGACACACACCTACGGTGGAGGCAGCGGCTTCCAAATGGGTGCCTCCTACAAACGCAAAGGTGGTGCTGCCCAAGATCTTATAAAGCAGCTGCTCTACCTAAGGTTGCCAACCTCCAGGTGGGGCCTGGAGATCTCCCGGTATTACAGCTGCTCTCCAGATGAGAGAGATCAGTTCCCCTGGAGAAAATAGCTGCTTGGGAGGGTAGACTCTATGGCATTGTACCCTGCTGAAGCCCCTCCCCTCCCCAGGCTCCACCCCCAAAATCTCCAGGTATTTTCCAACCCAGAGCTGGCAACCCTAGCTGCTCCCTTGAGGAGGAGGGAAGCTAGGATTGGCTCTTTGCCTTGGAGTAGAGGAAGCAGGAGTGGGTGCCACGTGGGGGACTCTGAGCTTACCCACAGTTCCTTTGGAGGCTGTGTATACAGGATTGCTTTGTAAACAAAGGGCTGCCATCAGTGACAGTTGTTATGGAATTGGCCCTCGTACCAGGTGAGCAGGTTCTTAATGTTTTGTTTTGTTAAATTAATTTATCTCCCACCTCATCGGTAAGGCAGCTGGCTAGTTCTTTTCAAGTGGGGCCGCGGACGACTGTTGGGGCCAGGGCCCGATGAAGCCCCATCTGGAATGATGAGAGATTGTCTTCTGGTTTTCCGCTGCGCATTCTTTTTCTTGGTATTCACAAAGGCAAGGCCCCAAAGCATGGCTGGTCTCTTTCAACCTCAAGGGTTGCGTAGCATTAACATTACAGCTGTCCCCAGACAGGCACTTAACAGTTTAATTTGTGTGTCCCCCCGTTTCATTCTCCTGAGGGTGGTCAAGAAGACAAGTTGGATCCGGCCCAAGGGTCACAAGGATTTCCTCCCAGAAAGTGTGATAACTTGGCAGCCTAAAATGATGCCTGGAATCCTGATTCTGGAGGTCCCCCTGTCCCTCTTCAGCATAGGGTTGCCAGCCTCCAGGTGGGACCTGGAGGTCTTCTGCTTTTACAACGGATCTCCAGCTGACAGAGATCAGCTCCCCTGGAGAAAATGGCTGCTTTGAATGGTAGACTCTATGGCATTGTACCCTGCTGAGGCCCCTCCCCTCCCCAAACCCCACCCTCTCCCGGATCCAGCCCCAAAGTCTCCAGGTATTTTCCAACCCAGACTTGGCAACCCTACTTCAGCAGGGTTTCCTGGGGCACCTTGGGCTGCCATGCAAAATGGTGGTCACAGAAATCATTGTGCTAGGATTGCCAACCTCCAGATGATGGTTGGAGCAAAGGTGGGGAGGAATTGAGGTCATGCCTGCTGCCTCCAAGCTTGACTGATGTAGGGATGCCAGCATCCAAGTAGGGCCTGGGGATCCCCCAGAATTACATCTCATCACCAGACTACAGAGATAAATTGTCCTGGAGAAAATGGGTACTTTGGAGGGTGGACTCTGTGGCATTGTACCCCACTGAGGTCCTTGTCCTCTTCAGGCTCCAGCCCCAAATCTCCAGGAGTTTTCCAACCTGGAGCTGGCAACCCTACCTCCCAACCAGTGGCCAGGATGGACCAATATGATATTCCTTCTATTTAATGCGGTTTTTATGTGGTTTCTGCAGGCAGCTTAAAGCATATATGGCTCTCCCCTCCTCTATTTTATGGCAACCAGTTTAAGAAGGAGGGGACAGAAAGGATGCTCAGAAGCAACGTCATATCACCGGTGTGATTTATGCATGGCACTCTAGGATTTGGACAACACTCTGTGGTAAAACCCATAGTGTTTTGTGTGGATCCTAGAGCATCACAAGTTGAACTGATGTCACTTCCAGGTGTTTGCCGGAAGCAATATTGTATCATGGGCACAATGCCACTTTTACAAACATCCCACCAGCCCTCAGGGCCAGTGGGTAGCAGGGAGGGATGCCAGGAAATCTTCTGTTCCCTACTACACATACCCCAGAATGGGGTGGTGAAGTCCTGAGCTAGTAGAATGGACGAGGGTTGCTAACCTCCAAGTGGTGGCTGGAGACGTCCCTGAATTCCAACTGATCTTCAGGCTGTAGATATCAGCTTCCTTGTAGAGAATGACTGCTTTGGAGGACGGAGTCAATGGCATTATACCCTGCTGAGGTCCTCACCCTCCCCAAACTCCGCCTACCCCAGTCTCTACCCCCAACATCTTCTGGAATTTCCCAACCCAGAGCTGGCAACTGTGTGACAGAGGGTTGGACTGGATGGGCCATTGGCCTGATCCAACATTGGCTTTTCTTATGTTCTTATGTTCTTAATGGTCTGTGCCGTGGAGTTCTGGGGCCATGTTTTCGAGTGTGCGTCCTTGTAAATACAAAGCAGAAAGCTGGCATGTCCTCTGGTAACACTGGTCTTCTATTTACAGAAAGTTTTTACATGTGGCAGGTAGAGTTGCCAACCTCCTGGTGGTTGGCTGGAGATCTTCCAGATTTACAGCTGGTCTCCAAAACGGCAGAGATCAGTTCCCTTGCAGAAAACGGCTGTTAGGAGCGTGGATTCGATGGCATTCTATCCTGCTGAAGTACCTCCCGTCCCCAAGTCCCCCACCCTCCCTCATCTCTGCGCTCCAAAACCTCCAGGAATTTCCCAGCCCAAAGCTGGCAACTCTTGTGGCAGGACACCATTCCAAGACGAACCTTGCTTCTACCTGCGTGCAAACACCCACAGTCCGAAATGGACCCAGTCCATTGAACTGCTTCATTCTGGCCTCTGTCTTTTCCCCAACTTCCAAGTTGATTCCTAAGGGTTTTTTTTTCTTTTTTACAAAGAAGAAGAGAGTGTTGCATCCCAGGCCTCGGCTAATGCCGAATTATTATCGTTGCTGTGAGTCTGAATAAAGGAGGGCCTATTCTTTTTTAAGTACCGTGGGGCTCTACTGCTCGGCGGCACATAAGTGTGCTTCACTCTCAAAAGCCTTTTGAAGGAAGTGCGTGTCATTCTGTATTCTTGTTCCTTTTGCTATAGGCAGGGTCAGGACATGCGTGTGTGCCTTTCCTGACTCCGCGTCTAGGAATCTTTTACTTGAGCCTCTTGCAGAGTTAACCCTGTGCCAGACTTTTTTTTTTTTAACTTGAGAGCTTCAGAACCCCGTCCATTCCCCTCTCCGCAATCTGTTGTAACTGATTTATTCTTGCCTTGCGGTAGGGACAAACGCAAAGAAGGGGCCATCAGCTGCTTGAGGTTTTGGGGATGGTGGAAAGAGGGAGGCCAAGCAAACCTGCTCAGAAGGCCCATTGAAACGAAAACATGAGTCAGCACTTAGTCATCCTCCTACTGTATGGGAGGAAATTTGGGTCGCTTCTGGAAAGCTTTGGAGGTGAGTCTTTGCAGCTGCTGCACCTGTTAAATTCTGTCAGCACGGGGTGGGGGGTGTCGGTTCCTGACCCTCCAGGCTTTTCGTTTTGTGGGTGCCGAATCTTCGAGTGGTTGCGGGGGATCAGGAGACTTTTAAGCCCTCTTTGGTGCAGCCCAATGCTGTGCCCCTCTTGAGAGGCGGAGGAGTGTGTGTGGGGGGGAGCGCTTTCTTTCAGACTGAAAAAGGTTGCCTGCCCCACTCTCCGGACTCTCAAGTGGCACTTTGCTGTGGCCGGAGTGCTGTTTTAGAGTAAAGTGGATTTGGAAACTTTTCTTTTGAAACTTTGTGGGAAACAAAACGTGCTCTTCTCACTGAACTGCCAAAACATACTACTTTGGGAGTGGCGGGTTCCAGAGTCCCTCTGCCCTCTGTGTCTCTCCTCCCTCTCTCTTTTAAGAGTCTGGTCAACTTCCTGTGCACAGTGTTTGCTTCGCTGCGGTTTCTTCGGCGAGGTTATTGCCACTTTCCGGGCTTTGCTGGAGTTAGGCTTGCAAGGTCAAAGCAAAGTGCCGTGCAGACTTAATTTAGATAAGCAAAACTGGTTTATCGGAACCCACTGCTAGTAAGATTCTCAGGTTTGCTTCTGCAAAACCGAAGCTGTTACATCAAGCCGTGCATCTCTTTTGACTCCTGGGGAGGCTGTGGGTGATCTGGAGGGTAGGTTTTGCTAGAGGGTAGCCTCAAAGGGTAGATTGGAGCACATGGAGCTCCTTTATACTGAAATCAGACCATTGGTCCATCAAACTCAGTGCTCAGACTGGTTCTCCGGGGTCTTTCACCTCAGCTGCTACCTGAACCTTACTTGAAGATAGAGGGATTCAACCTGGGACCTTCTCCACGACAAGCAAGATTCTTTACCACTGAACTGGAGGACATCTTTGTTCAAAGTATTACGACACTGTGTTCCCTCTAAGCTGAGTGCTCACAGTTTTTTAGCCTCTGGCTCACATGTTTTTGTTTTCGCTCAGGAAGGATGGCTCCAGAGCAAAGTGATTCATGCAGTAGCCAAATCGCTCGCTCACAACTTTAATGCCAGTAGCTCAGAAAGTAGAATTTTTGTTCACGAGACTCCACAGCTTAAAGGGAGCAAAGGGGTGAAGAAACTTTTGTAGATGTACACATACTAAAATATGTACAATAAGCAGAATGCTTTGCAGAGGTGGCCATGCCTTTTTGTCTTCAGCATCCATAAATGTTTCATCCGGAGAGCACAGAACACCAGCCACAAATGTGTGTGTTTTGGCAAGTCACGACCCTGTACAACTTAGAAACTTAGCTGCTTTGCCACTGTTGTAGTGAAACACATGCTGACCCAGTTTCTGTGCACTATAAGCTGGCGTAGTGCAATGGTCTGAGGTTTGGCCCTAAGACTGGGAGACCTGGGTTCAGATCCCCACTAAGGCCCAATTTACACCTCCTCTCTGAAGTAGTTTGACTGCTGTCCTTTCCTATGCTCATTTCATGCTGGTTTCAGATTTCACTCCCTGGGTCTGAAGAGTACAAATAAGCAACAGGATCTGTTTAAAGTAGTATAATGCTAGCTTGACCACAGGAGGGCAATTAACGAATGTAAACAGTAATTTTTAAACTAGAACAAGTATAGTTTGAAACTAGAAACAGGTATAGACCGGGGGGGGGGGGGGGGTTTGAAACTAGAATGATTCCAGTGGGAAAGTCAGATGTAAATTTGACCTTAGACACCAAGCTTATTGGGTGACCGTGTAGTGGTCATTTTCACTTAGTCCAACATATCTCATAGGGTTGTTGTGGCGATAATGAAAGGATAACATATGCTGAAAGGGGTGATCCATATATATTACAAATAGAGTTGCCAGTTTTCAGGTAGGGTCTGGAGACTCTCAGAATTACACTGCTCTCTTGAGTATAGAGCCCAGTTCCGCTGGAGAAAATGGCTGCTTTGGAGGATGGACTCTGTGGCACTATACCCTGCTGAGACCCCTCCCCTCCCCTCCCCAAACCCCACCCTTCCCAGGCTCCACCCCCAAACTTCCAGGGATTTCCTAACCCAAAGCTGGCAATCCTTTGCTTTCCCCCATCCCCATGAGCAGCATTTGGGGGGCATTTGGAGATGTTACAGCAGTGGGCAGATTGGGGGAGTTGCCCTCCACAGATGGAAATTCCTTTTGCCCATGGAAGTTTTGGGCAGAATCTAAACCTCTGTGAGCGAAGTTAAGTTGTGAGAATGACTGATCCAGGGTCACCCGACTGACCTTTACAAACGAGTAGAATCTCAAACCCTTAGTCTGTGCAGTCTTGGTTCAGTACCCTAACCCACTACTCTGCAGTAACTACGTTAATCAGGTGTAGGCTCTTTGTGTTGGCGGAAAGTGTCACCCAACTGAGTAGCACAGTAGGATCCAGCCCATTGATTTCAGGGTGACTTGTTCCAAGTAATCACGCATAGAATCAGGCTTTGTTTGCTTCGCGCTTGACGAGAGAGAAAAAGAGAAATGTTCCGCCGCAGTACTTTCTAAAACCTCCTTTCGGATTATCACAATATTTTTTATTTAGATTTGTTTCGTGTTCTGTCCCAAAGGTTCTGCATAAGGGATCGCCTTTATCCTCCTTGGGAGTTCATTGTCAATGAATACCTATTTGCTAATTTCGAAGTTAATTTCATGCGACCGATTCAATAGGCTGTTCCCCCCAAACAGCCCATGATCCACCAAAATCTGCTCTCCTTGTGCTCCTTTATATTAAAAAATATATTGTTATTATTTATTATTTATGTATTTGATTTATTAACCACCCTATCCCAGTTTATAGACTTGCCCTTGGTTCTTAATATGTAAGCTGTGCAGGTTGCCACTGAATATATATGAGGGATGTCTCTTGTGGCCGCAGGGGTCATTTAGTAGAAAAAGAGATGCAGGAGCTCATTAGCATAACTCATTAGCATCTTATTTGCATATGCCACACCCCCTGACATCACCAGCAGTGTGTCAGAAGGCAACACCCACTGCTCAGGCTCCACCCCCAAAATTGCCAGGTATTTCCCAACTCAGAGCTGGCGAGCCAGCTTTACACTTTGACTAAAGACACTTTAGGTTTCCTTTGCTGTTGCAGGGAAGCTACACCTGGAGGCTGGCAACCCTAGCAGGACCCCTTTTGGTTTAAACAGGGGAGAAAGTCTGCTCTGAGCTGCTTGGAGGAACAGCAGCATAAAAAAAGAAATTTAAAATAATGTATCAAAAAGGATACCAACAGCAGGTGAATGAGCCGTTGAGACTCAAACATAAAAGCACCTTTGTTTTCCTCTTCCCTGGAAAAATGGAAATACTTCTGGGCTCGTCCTCAAAACCACAGAATCTCGTCTCAGTCGAGGAGACGATTCTTTTATTTTTAAAAGCCAGGCTGATTTGCACGAACAGTTTGAGACAGACTGCACATCAGTTCTTAGCGCACAGCAAGTATCAGAGCAGTATCTGCTCAGATGTACCTAGCAAAGTGGCTGAACTTCCACCAGGCGACCGTGTTAACCTGCGTACATCCCATAAATCTTTATTTAAATGCTGCACCCTGGACCATTTATCAAGAACAGGGTGACGGAAGTGAAAAATGTGACCAGGATCAATGCCAACAAGTTTATTACCATCCCCTTGCTCTTGGTACCCTACTAATCAAAGGGAAAACAGTCCGTTTGTTTAAACTTCCAAATGTCCACAAGCGGGGTCATTTCGAGCAGGAATGCGCAAGAAACGCCGTTCTGGGAGTAACAAGCCCAGGAGCAGGCACATATGGTGATGTGCTTTGGGAAAAAGCAAAAGCAAACTAACTTGATCTGTATTTTCATGCTTGTTGAAGGGTGGGGTATAAATCCAATCTCTTATTCAAAGCAGCCATTTTCTCCAGGGGAGCTGGTCTCTGTCAGCTGGAGATCAGTTGTAAAAGTGGGAGATCCCCAGGCCCCACCTGGAGGCTGGTAACCCTAAGTAAATGGGAGGTGGAATTATTTCCTCAAGGGCCTGCTATCTCCTCTCGTCCTTTCCTAACTTTAGTTCCAGCTTTAATTTGACCGTGTAAAAAGTTTCTACATGTAGCTGCTGATGTTTTTTTATTTATGATACTCATGATGTGCTTTCACAACGTTTGGCATACGAGTTTTACATTTCTCTTTTGAATTTATTATCGCGACGATTTTGTGAGAGAGATTCATTTGAGAGATTATGTTTTATCAACAACCGCCGTGGGAGCTTCCTGGCTCAGCAAAGATTTAAATCTGTGTCTTCCACAACCAGTATTTTAAGACCCTGGCTGGTAGGACAGTTAATACAAAGCTATGTGTAAACTCAGAAGTTAATGGTTCACGTTTCACCTGTGTCGTATAGGCTCTAGTTGGACACTCTCTGCAGTGAGGGATTAGAGTAATGACCTACCTTACAGTGGGGTTTTTTTTGCAAGGGCACAGAGAACATTTGTGGAGTACTTCGAACACGCAACTGCTGTATAGGTGGTCAGTGTTATTATCTACACGGGCACACAATTGCATTGGAAGCCATTTTATTTTTTCCAGTGTTGCCCACCTGCTTTCAAGATTACCTTCCTCATTTTTTTCCCTTTTGGAAAGTGGTTTCTTTATTGGATGTGGTAGCTCCTTCTCCTGCAGTAACTGAGACGATACTCTGGCGGTGTGACGTCACGCTCCCGATCATCAGTCAGCTGAGCCGATGCAGTCACTCGGAATGTTTGGAAGCTGAACAGTTCACAGTCTAATTTTTGTGAGGGAAGGGAAATTGACATATTGGCTGGTATTAAAACTCCACACATGGGGATGTTTAAGAAGAGGGAAAGAGTCCCGGGAAGCTGGAAAATCAGGAGAACAGTAAGAAGTCTGAGGAATGGAATAGGTTCAGGTGTGTATCCATGTTGGTCTGAAGCACTGGAACAAAGTTCGAGTCCAGTGGCACCTTTAAGACTGATGAAGTTTTATTCTGGCGTAAGTTTTTGTGTGCACGCGTACTTCCTCAGAGGAATGGGATGTGAAATAAGGTATCTGTGTAAGCAATGGAATGAGAAAGCTGATGTGAAGGAAAGAAAGGTGAGGGAATAATAAAGCTAGAAGAAGTTATTTTATAGCATTGTTAAGACCAAAAGGGGGCATGCATCAAAATCTGAGCTTTTTTAGAGTAAGTATAAAATCGACATGTGATGAAGCAAGTTTGAGTCCACTGGCACCTTGAAGACCAACAAATTTTCATTCTGGGTTTAATTTGTGTGCATGCACCCTTCATCAGAATATAATGAATCATAATTTCACATATTGATTTGAACGAATCAGCCAGTTGTGTGGCTGCATGCCTCTTGTGTGCTCTTGGTAATTCAGCTAGGTCCTGGCAACAGGATCTCTGAACGCTTTTTGATGGGATCTGGCTCACCTTTTCCGAGCAGGGCTATAGGCTGGAATCTGGGCGACACCTGAGCGATAGCCTTCCAGTTTTCAGTGGCCTTAGAAAGGCGTAGTTGTGTGGCCAGGTTAGTGTCTCCAGTGGAACATTTCATGAGGAACTGGTTTGAGAATCATCTCTTCTTCCTTACACCCTAGGTTTCTAAGATTGCTATCATGGGTGTTGTGAATTTAAGCTTTTCAAAAATCTGTCAAAAAGTGAGATATAACGATAATGCACTGGGAGTTGGCAGACCTGAAGAGTTGGCTTTTTATCCGTCACTTGGCAGGATGGTAGCCACTGTGTGAGGTAATTCACTTTTTGCAAGTCATCCTATCTATGCAAGGGAAACTGCTTTCTGAACATCAGACAGACTAGTAAATAGCCATTTACCCGACAGTCAGGAGTGAATACGAGTCTCTTACAAGTGACAATGTACGGCAGCTTTTGTAGAGTGGAACAGAGTTGGTTCCTTGGGTATACCATGAATTAACGCAGTGGTACAAAATCATTTTGTGTTACCATTGGATGTTTTGCGTCAGCGTTGCTGAGATGCTGTTGACTTCCATAGTATGGGGAAAGGGACAAAGGGAGGCAGAGGAACATAAAATAAGATCTCTAGGCTGCAAAGTAGTGGCCGTGGTGGCTCAGAGGTTAAGATGCTGAACTGCAGACCGGAAGGTTGGTATCTCGGCAGTTCGAGACTTGAGTACTGCGTGACAAAATGAGCTCCCATCTCTGGCCCCAGCTCCTGCCAACCTAGCAGTTTGGAAGCAAGAAATTGCAAGTAGATAAATAGGTACCGATGTGGTGGGAAGGTAACAGCGTTCCGTGCACCTTGGCGTTTAGTCATGCTGGCCACATGACCATGGAAAAGTCTTCGGACAGCGCTGGCTCTTCAGCTTGGATACGGAGATGAACACCACCCCCTAGAGTTGGACTCAACTGGCTTTCGAGCAAGGGAAACCTTTAGGTTTCAAAGTAAATTTTAGTTTTCTGACCCTTAATCACAAGGGAGCCCTGAACAGGATAGCCCAGGATAGCTTGATCTTGACACATCTGGGAAGCTATGCAGGGTCGGCCTTGGCTAGTATTTGGATAAGAGACCTCCATGGAAGACCAGGGTTGCAATGCAGAGCCAGGCAGCGGCCAACCACCTCTGAACATCTCTTGCCTTGAAAAAACCCTATGGGGCTGCCATAAATCAGCTGTGATTTGATGGCAAAAAAAAATTGCATGGGAAAGAATCTTATTTATTCAGAACATTCATTAGCTGCCTTTCTGCCATATGGAAGGTGGCTTATGATGTAGCTAAAAGGCATAGATACACCCATACATAGGCCCTTTTTAAACTGCCTTTGAATTCCGTTTTAGTAACTGGTTGATAATGGATTTTCTCTGTTATTTCAGACAGACCCGTTTTAGTAAACAGCTTCCAAGGGAATTTATTTACCTGTTCATATAGACCTGTTTGTGTCGGGTTAGCAAAGCGTGGTTTTGAGGGAAACGTCTTTCTTCCATTTTCTACCCCTTCGTTTGCGCTTCTGAATTGCTGCGGTGTGCTGTTTAAAAGGTCCATAGCGCTTCCTACAATGCCATTTCCCCTGCCTTTTTTCACTGTGGGATCTTCCTTGGACTTTTTTTTGGGGGGGGGGGGGGAACGCTATAGCGCTAAACATTTAGCACTATAGCGCTAAACCGATATAGCACTTCAGTGCTATAGTGGCACCACTGAGATGCCTTAACTCCAGATGGAGTCTTGAGATTACCTTGATTTAAAAAAAAAAAATCAGAGGAAGATCGTGTGGCAAAAAAGGCCGAGGGAGGAGCGGCACTGTTTGGAATGATCATAGCGCTTCAGAGATGGCTCATTAACAGAAGGAAATTCGCTATATGAAACCCCCGTCCCTGTATTGCTTTACTCAGAATCGGGCCAGCAACAAGTAACTTCCGGTTTAGAACGGTAATGTGAACAGGGCCATAGTTAGAAAGGTGTAACTCCGCTTGGGATGGACCTGGAAGTGGGCTGTCAGAAAGTGAGATGGTTGCATAGATGGGAGGTGTGAAAATTCTTGATTAAAGCACGTAAAGAAGACTTGTGTAGGGTGTAATGCTAATATTTGCAAAGGATGATGAGCCCTTTTTTACTGATACTTTGGGGGGCAGCATTCAGAGCTGTATCTTTCAGTTTTGGATTTTGTGACTTCAGGCCTCTGATGAAGCCACCAGTTCAAGTGTATTTGGCCCTTTTATTTAAAAAAAATCATGAATACTTTTGAAATACAGACTTTGGAAAACCAGCAGCTTATCATTTGCTCTCACCTAAAACTATTGGGAGGTATTTGCTAGCCAATTAAGGGGATTGTTTGTGTAGATTCAACCTTTATCCCCCCCCCCCCCCCCCCGCATTTGCAAATGGGTTGTCGGCGCTCACACACCCACCCCAAAAACCTTGGAGTCCAGAACAGGCTGTCTTGTGGCATATGGGGTGTCTGGCAGCCTGGCTGCGTCAGGATTGTCGCACGTGCGGCTGGGCGAAGGGTGTGCTCGCAGACAGGCTTGTTTTCTCTGCGTTTTGTTTTGCATTCGGATGTCTTCAGGCACTGAATGTCTGGCCGTACTTTCCCAGGCAAACAGGTTTAGCTAAGTGCTTGGGGAGAGCTGTCAAGATCTAATTATGACCCTTGCTGAACTGCGGAAGAGCTTGTGGGCCTCAACAAATGGGCTGACATTTCTATTACACTTTTATCCGAGGGCGGCATGTGTCATTCTGTCTTCCTACATTTCTGTCCTCTCAGTAGGGTCCTCCCTGGCTACTGGTGGGGGATGGGGGGGAAGGGTTGCCAGATTCAAGTTGGGAAACTCCTGGTGATTTCAGTGTGACGCCTGGGGAGGAAATGGATCTCAGTGGGGTACAATGTCATAGAGTTCACCCTTCAAAGAATCTATTTTCTCCAGGGAATTAATCTCTTTAATCTGGACACGAGGTGTAATTCCAGGGGATCCCCAGGTCCTACCTGGAGTCTGGCATCCCTACTTCTCAAAAGTCCTGTGAAGAAACATTGAATCAGTAATTCTATCAAAGCTTAAGGGACACCCAACAAGGCATCACTGCTGTGGTGATTTGAACCTGCCCTCTCCCCAGTTCCAGGCCAAGAGGATAGCCTTGACAGTACTCTGTTTCATTTGTCATGCTGTTTGTACAGGTCTGCTGCTTTCCTGGAAGGCCAGGGACATCCCTGGGACACACTTTGGGCAGTATTTGTTTAGAAATTTAGATATTTATATGCTGCTTTCCTCCCAAATGGGGATCCAAAGCAACTGCATTCTTCCCTCCTCCATTTTTATCCTCATATCAGCTCTATGACGTGCGTTAGGCTGAGAAACAGTGACTGGTCCAAAATCACCTAGCAAGCTTCTACATCAGAGTGGGGCATGGAGATCTTCCAGATCCTTGTTCGACACTCTAACTGCTATGCTCTGCTGGCATTATGGTTGACAACTTTGGGTTGGAAATTCTTGGAGATTTGGGGGTGGAGCCTGGGGAGGTGGGGTTGCCAGGTCCACATACCTGGGCAGCAGGAGGCTCCTGACATCCTTCCAGGAGACTGGAAGCGATGTCAGGCAACGTCCGGTAAGACCAGAAGTGCAGGCCCCAACACGATGATGTCACCTGGAAGTGATGTCATCACGTCAGGACGACACTCTGGTTTTGGGGCAAAACTCTATGGTAAATTTGGATTCAAACCATAGAGTTTTGCCCACAAATCAAAGCGTGGCCTCCTGATGTGATGATGTCACTTCTGGGTGATGTCATCATGTCAGAGCCTGCACTTCTGGTTTTATCGGAAGTCGCCTGGGAAGGTCAGTTGGAGGCAGGATTTCCCCCACCACCAGCCAACTGGCCGGGAGCGGGCAAGAGCCCACGAAAGCAGGGGTTTCCCTGCCCCCACCGAGGGACTGGGAACCCTATGGGGAGGAGAGGGACCTCAGTGGGGTATAATGTCATAGTGTCCAACTGCTGAAACAGCCATTTTCTTCAGGGGTTTGATGTCTGCAGTCTGAAGATAGTTTGTGATTCTGGGAGATCATGGATGTTAGCAACCTTAGTTGGTATTTACACACTGCATTTCAAAGCACATCCCAAATGGATATCACAAGACATTGTGTTGTAGATTTAAAGGCTTCCTAAACCTAGTCCCGAAATGTGGGGGATGCTAACCTGGGCCCATTTTTCATCATGAACAAACAGGAAATGTGTCTTGGCAGTCCTCCCTGAACCTTTCTCTAGTTTCAGACATTTCATTGGGTGAAACGCTTTAAAGACTTATCTTAGGAGACGGGTGGGCTAGGAAAGTTGTCTTTAAAAAAATAAAATAAAATCTGAGCATCTCAGAATGTTGCACTGATATCACATTCCATTATTTTCTCTGTGTGTGTGTTGAAATGTGGTCTACACAGAACCTCCGGCATAGAGATTTCCCCATATCTTTGCTGACACTACTGAAATGAAAGAGGTCTGTTCAGACAAAGCAATTTCAGATTCTGAAGAACAGTTCCTAAGAATGATACTTTTGAAACCCGTTTTTGTTGGGGGGTTTTTCCCCTTGAGACTTCTTATAAGTGTTTGGTAGGCCTCACCATATCCCCCCCCCCTTCCTTATGGGGTTGAAAAACGATTTGTTTAAATGTCAGACAAAAAGATGTGACAGAGCGAGAGAGAGCGCACAACATAGCAAAACTAGAAGAGACTTCTGAGGATATTTGAAAAGCTAGTTTGAGGCAGGCCTTTCCCCGCTATCAGATGGTTATTCTCGGTGCCTTTGTTGTCTGGGTCTTGTCTGTGCTTCTGCATTGCAAGAAGGAAAAAAGCTACTCACAAACCCCAAAGTGTTTTTTTTAAAAAAAATAACACACAAGCCTTGTCTGCAGTGTTCTGAGATTTCAGACTCCCTCCCGTGAGACTTATTTTATCGTTTCCAAAAGATAACAGCATACCTTTGGGTGTCTTTGGGGATTATTTCTAGCTATAAACCCTAGGAACAACTGACAAATTCCAGTTCTGTCAAAGATTCCGGCGGAGGTAGCATGCTGATTTAGTTGTAATAATTGCCCTTGGCTTGTACCCTAGGGGCTGTGGGTTCAAATTCAAGCTTTCTCCTCTCAGGAAGCAGCAGAGGCCTGGGGCTGTTTACAGACTTTGGGATCCTAGCTCAGTGGTAAAGCTTATGGAGCATGGGTCCCCAACATGGTGCCCACTGAAAGTCGGTGGGGTCAAGTGGGACTTCTTCCCAGCCGGGCATCTGGTTGGTCACTGGAGATCTGATTGGCAGTGCTTGCACCCATCACCCTGTGTGAGAATTCCAAAGGTGCCTACAGGCTCAAATAGTTTGGGGCCTCTGATACAGAGGATGGGTTCAACTTCTGGCATCCCTTTTAAGAAATCTCAGGCTTCAGAGCTGGAAAAGGCCTCTGTTTGAGACCCTAAAAAAGGTGTCGAACTCATTTGTTACGAGGGCCAGAACTGACATTATTTTTTTTACTCAAAATACAAACAAAAGCAATTGATTCCTAGGAGTGGAAGCCATTGATTTACTGGGAAATCCACCAAAGCCCCAACAAATGTATTTAATAATATGCAAGACTAGGTTTTTTACAAGGGATAACATAAGGGGGGGGAGGAATCTTACATTTCCATACGAATTAGTTCCTTTTTGTAGATATAGCACTTTTAGCAGATGAGTCATCTTCCTTGCAAGTAACTAAGGTAATTTTTCAAACACCCAGCCTCAGCAGGCTATGATCCGTCTCTCGCTCTTTGTTTCCTCTCTTCCCTTGTCCTACCTCTGAGGATCTTGAGGTACACCGGACTTCCCCCTCCACTGCCCCATCTTCAATAACAACAACCCTGTGAGGTGGTCCAGGCTGAGCAACTGACCCTGGGTGACCCAGATGACAGGGTCCTGGCTCAGGAGGACTTGGGGGGGGGGGTCTGAACCTGGCTCTACCAGATCCATGAGGCTACATCCCTATTTTACTTCATTAGTTCCCCCTTCCTCCTTTTTGTCCTCACAACAACCCTGTGCAGTACGTTAAGTTGAGAGATTGTGACTGGGCTGAGGTCCCCTAGCAAGCTCCCAGGTTAGGGTCGCCAGGTCCCCCAGGGGGGTGGGGAACCCCCGCTCGATGGATCCATTCCCCACTGGCTTGGATTGGGCTGCCAGGGGGAACCTCACCCCCAAAATGCCAGGATCGCAGAAACGTGCCTGCTGTGATGATGTCGCCCAGAGGTGACATCATTACGCCGGGCACCTTGCGGGGGGATGCTCTATCATTCGAGGAAAAACTCTATGGTTTTCCCTTGAATAGTAGTGGTCCCGGCCCTAACGTGCCCAACACAATGATGTCACTTCTGGGCGGCGTTATTGTGGCGTGTGCACTGAAGATCTCCAGGATGGGGCCTGGGACTCCCCCGCTAAAACTTCCAAGCTGAGCATCCTCCTATGATGGAGGCAGCAGTTTCCCAATGTTCTGAAGCACCTCCTCCTTCTCCAGTGAAAGCTGGGATTGGCTTGTTGTTGTGGGGAAGAGACAAGTGGGCACCAGGAAACACGTCAGCGGACATCACGGGCGCCACATTAGGGATCACCGATCTTGCACATTGGAACCAGGAAGAAAAAGGTGTGTCAGCGATGTCGTAAGCACTCCAAGCGTATCTACAAAACTGCAGATCAGAATGGGAGTGGCCAAGCTGTGGGGCATATGCCTCAGCAGCATAGACAGTCACAGACAGAACCATAGGAGCCCATGGGCTGTTTTTGTCTCCCAAGTGCGCAACAGCTGCCTGTTCTCTAGCTCAATATAGTACAGGGAAGTGCACACAGGGTTTGGGGGGGGGGGCGGTGAGGATTGCCTGTCTGCGTACACTAGCATGCACTTGTGTGGTACAGTCCATTCTACAGCAAGGTACAGCAGCAGCCTCTATTACCCCTAGCCATAGCTGTTGCTTTTGCCAGGACTGCACATCAGTTTATGGCAGAAATCAAGTGCTGTCCTTTACTTTTCCCATAGTGTAAAGCTATCTTCTTAAAACTAACCACTCCCCAATATGTACCGGTTAGCAAACACAGTGCATAATTTCTAGGTGTTTTGAAAGTCTGGGAAACCTTGGCTGTTCTCAGGCCAGCTCTTGTTGTTAAGAACACAACAGAAACCATGTTGGATTGGGCCAATGTCTATCTAGTCCAATGGAATCTAGTCCAACACTCTGTGTCACACAGTGGCCAAAACCCAGGCGCCATCAGGAGGTCCACTAGCTGGGCCAGAAACTATCTCTGCATGTGTCCAGTCCTCACGCCGCACTCTGAAGGGGCTGTGGCTCAGTGGTAGAGCATCTGCTTGTCATGCAGAAGGTCTTTGGTTCAATCCCCAGCATCTCCAATTGAAAGGATCATGTCATAGGGTATGTGAAAGACCTCTGCCTGAGGCCCTGGAGAGCCACTGCCAGTTTGACTTTGACCGACTAGTAGTCTGATTCAATATAAGGCAGTATAAAGCCATGATAGAGAAGTGTTCTTCTGTGTACTATGTTTCCCTATGTTTTTATTCTTTTTTTAAAAGGACAAAAAGCAAAATCTTTCCCCCCAAGGACTGGTGCATGAGGGACTGGTTCCGAGATTTGAACTGGACGGTATGAATCCAGACTTAGATGGAGGCGATGTTGCTCAGAAAGGACTGGCTGAAGTTCTAGAAGCCCTAGGCCAGGGGTGGCCAAACTCGCTTGACATAAGAGCCACATAGAATAAACGTCAGATGTTTGAGAGCCGCAAGACATGAACAAATAGTACACATGTTTTTATTGTAAAATATGCAAATTTACTTTTTGTTAGCACTAAATGAGACTGCCAAAAATAAAAAAACAAAAGGGGTAAAACCAGATATTGATAATGGTATTTATTTGTCCAATGATATTTGGGGGGGGGGGGGGGGGGGGCTTTGAGAATGCATTTAAAGTTAAAGTTGCTTTCTTTCTCTGCTCCCCCTTGCCTCAAGCCTACCCAGGGAGGGGAACACTGATCCCTGGGTTGGGGAAGGGAAGACCAATCGGGGAGACATGCCTCCCCTTCGCTTCCCCAGCCGCCTTGCCGGGAGCCGTACAGTATGTGTGAATGAGCCACATGTGGCTCCTGAGCCACAGTTTGGCTGCCCCTGCCCTAGTCCTTCTGACTCTTCGTGGAGTGAAATTCTCTCTGTCCCAGCTCTGTAAAGGAACCCAGGAGTGATGCTGGATTCTTGCTCTCCTAAAGGAAAAGCAGATCTGAGGGTGGCCAAGAGCAAGTTTGGTCAACTGTATTGGATGATGAGGTTGGCCCTTCTCCTTTGAACTCTGCCAATGTATGACCGTTGCTGATCCGTGCCGCAGTAACTTTGAAGTAAGACTATTGTAACACACTCTGTATGGGGCTGCCCTTCCAGACAACCCAGAAACTCGAGGAGGGGGTGTGGCTTAATGGTAGAGCCTCTGCTTTGCAGCTGAAGGCCCAGCATCCAGCCCGCCGCATCTCCAGCTACAGAACAATAGTAAGCAGGCTGTGTGGAAGACCTCGTACTGGAGAACCACTGCCAGTAAGAATAGACAGGACTGAGTCTGAGCGATCACTGGTTTGACTCGGCATAAGGCAGCCCCTTGTCTGTTCAGATGTCAGGCAGTTCAGAAGCAACATCTTGTTGACTCGCCAGAGCTAGCTGAAATGTACATGCTCTCCTGATTTTAAAAGCAGCACATTGGCTGCTTCTGCCATGGCCCCGAGTGCCTTCCAGCGGATGTTAGGTAAGGCCCCTGATGTTGCTAGTGTTCCAACACCACTGGAAGGCAGAGCTATTTAGCAGGGCCTCTGGTGTAAGCAACGCTCATTCGACACAGCCATATCTTAGAGCTCCATTTACTGGTTTTAATTATATTTATTGTTTTTCATTTATGCTCCCTGCAACTTTATAACCCACCTTGTGTCCCTTGTGGAGCAAGATGGGATAACGATGTGTCATAACAAAATATTGTGCCCGCTAAAAGTAGCAGCGCTGCATTATTAATCCCTCTTCTCTCTCCCCTGTACAAAGAAATGATGTAATTGCACTATAAGGTTCTCTGCTCTGCCCTTCTTTCATTGGCTAATGGGGATGGAACTGCTGTGATGTCACATCATGCATTACACAGTCCTAGCTGTTACTAGGGGAGTGGGAACACAGTGGCAGCCATTCATATATTTTCAGGGGACAAAACTCTTATTGTAGATAAATTAAGAAAGATGTATGCTTAAAAAAAATATCCTAACCATCACTTCCTATTAGGGTTGCCAACTATGGGTTGGAATCAGTGTTCCCTCTAAGCTGAGTTAGTGTGAGCTAGCTCAGTTTTTTAGCCTCCAGCTCACACATTTTTGTCATAGCTGAGGAAGGATGGCTCCAGAGCAAACTAACTTATGCAGTACACAAATCACTTGCTCACAACTTTAATGCCAGTTGCTCACAAAGTAGAATGTTTGCTCACAAGAATCCACAGCTTAGAGGGAGCATTCATTGGGATATTCCTGGAGATTTGGGGGTGGAGCCTTGGGGAGGGTGAGGCTGTCAGCAGTGTATGATGTCATAGATTCTATCTTCAAAAGAAGCCCTTTTCTCCAGGTCTGGAGATCAGTTGTAATGCTGGGGGACGCCAGGCCCCACCTGGAGGTTGGCAATCCTACTTCTTATGGGCTTGGGTCAGTTGCCAGATGTAAAACAAGGCACCTTAAATGCATGAAACAGTTGATTACCTGACACTTTTATGTAGAGCTCTGCGTGCAAGAAGCACAAGTTAATCAGTAGATAAGTAAGCTGTCACCGTGTCAATGTTTGTTTTTCCAGTGTCCCGTTCTTTTTTGAAGGAAGGGAGGAAGGAAGGAAGGAAGATGTAAGCTTAAACTCCACTGATCTCAATAGGCTCTACTGATGTGTGCAGTCCTCTCATGCTTCGGATTCTAGAGGAGGATGTGAAATAAACATCTGGTTAGAACCTGCTCTGAAGGGAACACAGATTGTTCATTAGGAGTATTCTCAGAAGTATTACAATTCAGTGCTCGGGATGGGAAGCAGAAGGAAGGATCAGATCACTTTCAGGTGGCTAAATGCTGGTGTGGAGTAGGTTCCAATGAGAGCTCTTGCAGCCTGATCCTAAACAAGCCAGGCCTGTAGCTACAGTGGGGCATTGTGGGGCCAGGCCCCCCCCCAACTCCCCAGCCGGTTTGTTTTATTTTTCTGGCACGCCACAGCTGCACCATCCCAAGTTGTCTCCCTAACCTGCCTGCCGGCGCTCTCGCTTCTCTTTCTCTCACTGCTTTTTAAAACGGGCAGGGGGTGGGGTAAAGTTTCTAGATCCACATTGGGAAACTCCTGAAAATTTGTGGGGTGGAGCCTGGGGAGGACAGGGACCTGAGTGGGTTACAGTGCCGTTACAGTTACAGTACCCTCCAAAACTTCCCTTTTCTCCAGGAGAATTGATCCCACCTGGAGGCTGGCATCCCTAGTGTGTAGGATTTCAACTCAGTGCTGACTCTGGGTCAAATGGGAAGTACAGCGTGGTAGGCAGGGGTGCAGGGGTAGTGGAAAACCCCTCTGAATGCCTCAGTTCTTCAGCCAGGAAACAAAAAAATGCAAATAATCTGTGACATTGGGGGGGGGGATGTTCCTGGTGTGTTGTCTTCCTGCTGAAGGCCAGTATTGTCTCTGCACTCTGGGGATCCCAGCATGGTTTTAAATGCAAAAGCCGTCCCACCGTTTGGTAGGCTCGCAGTGTCGTGTGGTTGCAAAATTGTGTCTCCCCGCCCGCAAAAAATATCAGAACGGGGTCTAGCACATTCTTTTCATTTTCTTTTCTCTCTCCCCACCTCCCTTACACACATGCACGCCGTGCTTTCCAAATTTGTCTTCTGTTCCCCCCCCATCTCCCCACCACCAACAATAACCACACGAAGGCTTCTGTTCTTCTCCACGACACAATACTTGCCTTCTCTCACATTCAGACTGAAGGTCTAGACGCTTTCTCTACCTTTTGTTGGGAGAGGTCAAAGGGTTAGAGTAGGGTTCCCAGCCAATTCCCCCCCCCTCCACCCCTCCCGATCGGTGGCTGCTTTCCCATAGCGGGGGAAGGGGGTTACGCCTGGGAATTTTTTTCTCTCTCCTAACCAGCCAGTTCCACAAAGAGCGAGCCCCGCTTTTGGAGCATGGACATTTTTTTTTTAAAATAATTACCAAGGCAGCTCCCCAAGAGAGACGTGCTTTTTGAAATGCAGTCAAGATTACTCCCACTCCAGTTCTTACATGCACAGATTCTCAGCTGACACACAGTCTAAATAAAAACCTTTTAGCCTCTGCCAGTAAAGTCGCGAGCAAGCGGCCAAATAGTAGCTAGGACTAAGAGACCAAAGCCACCATTTAAAAAACAACCCAAAAAAGCCTGGAATCGGGTCTAAGCAAAGTATGCCTCGTAGAAAGGGCACAGCTGACGTTCTCTCTGTCTACTGCGCTCCACACACAAGATGTTCGGTCTTGGGGTGGGGGGGTTGTTGAAACACATTAGCAGCATTTTTAAATATCTTTGTGAGAGCCTAGGCAAATACACTCCCATAGCAACAAAGCTGTGCCAGCCGATGCTTTTGCATGGGCAGATTTCAGATTTCCTCTCCCCAGCACACACACACCTTTTCTGTGGCGAGGTTTCCCCCCTCTTTATTCAAATAATGTTCTGTGCTCAACTTTGCAAATTAAGGGAGGGGGGTTGTTGGGTTTTTTCTTCCTGTGGTAGTGGGCAGGCTGTCTGTCCTTTCTCGTGGCTGAGATTCACGCTGTGTCAACTAGGATCTTTTTGGTGTAGTGGTTAGGAGTGCGGACTCTAATCTGGGAGAACCGGGTTTGATTCCCTACTCCTCCACATGCAGCTGCTGGTGTGACCTTGGGTCAGTCACAAGTCCTTTCACAGCTGTTCTCTCAAGGGCAGTTCTTGAGAGAGCTCCCTCAGCCCCCACCTACCTCACAGGGTGTCTGTTGTGGGGAGAGGAAGGGAAAGGGATTGTAAGCCGCTTCTTCAGGTAGTGAAGGCTGGGGTATAAATCCAACGCTCTTCTTCTTTTAAGAGTTAAGTTGTAAGTGTGGTTGTTCTTGCTTGGAAGTAAGTCCACTGAAATCTATAAGAATGACTTCTGAATAGATGTTGTGACCTGGATAGCCCAGGCTAGCCCAGTCTCTTCCAATCTTGGAAGCTAAGCAGGGTCATATGTAGGGTTGCCGACGCCAGACTGGAAAATTCCCTGAAGATTTGGTGGTACAGTTTAGGACAAGTAGGCCTTGGAGGGGGGGCTTCAGTGGGATATAATGCCATAAATTCCACCTTCCAAAACAGCCATCCCCCCCCCCCCCCCGGGAATTGATCTCTGGAGCCTGGAGATCAGTTGTAATTCCAGGAGATTTCCAGGCCCCACCTGGATGTCGGCAGTCCTGCTAATATGGAATCATAGAGTTGGAAGGGACCTCCAGGTCATCTAGTCCAACCCTCTGCACAATGCAGGGCATTCACAAATATACCTCCCCCCCCCCCACGCCTCAGTGACCACTGTTCCATTCCCAGAAGATGACAAAAAGCCTTCAGGATCCCCAGCCAAACTGCCCTGGAGAAAAACTGCTTCCTGACCCCAAAGTAGCGATCAGCATTTCCCTGGGGGTGTAAGAAAGGGCTACAAGAACGAAGCAATAATGCAACCAACACGTAACACTACTGATGACCAGTGTTCCCTCTAAGCTGAGTTAGTCTGAGCTAGCTCACAGTTTCTTACCCCTGTGGCTCACTAATTTTTGTCTTGGCTCAGGAAGGATGGCTCTAAAGCAAACTAATCTGTGCAGTGGCCAAATCTGTCGCTCACAACTTTAATGCCAGTAGCTCACAAAGTAGAATTTTTGCTCACAAGACTCCACAGCTTAGAGGGAGCATTGCTGATGACTAGTTTCAGGTGGCGTCCAGTCATTGCTGTATGTTGTGCTGCAGTGATAATCATCAAGTGGGTTATCTTGTCAGCACAGGAAAATCCAATTGTGAATTGCTGTCCTAGTACAGTTATAACACAGTATTTAACCACATGTCGACGCAGCCTTAGTATGAAGACGGTCTTGTTGCTATAAAGTGGGACGTCCAAAGATTAGGTACAATAGTGGAATTCTACACCCAGTTGATGACTTACCAGACCCCGATTGTTGGGATTCTTACAAGAACACCAGCTGAGGCAGACCTAGGTTTCAGCCAGAAGGGTTCAGAATTCTTTAACACAGATTGGTATCTGGCTTAAGTATGAAGAGATACGAATTATGCACTCTTGTTTTGTAAATGCCATACATGTTGGCTGACCACTGGGGTTCAAAGATGACAGGAATCCATAGGACCGAATGAAATTAAAACTGCTTTACTGAAAATTGACCTTGTTGGGAACTTCTGTTCTTGGTTCATTATGCTGGACATCCTGACTCTGCCTACCCTCCCACCCAATGTCTCAGATTATTCACTTTAGTAGCTGGTAAAATGGAGTGCATGAACAAAAAGGAGTAACAAGAAGGAGGCCCTTCTGGTGGTCCATTCACACCTGCGGCCACAGGTAAGCTTCCCCCCCAGGCTCCGGCAGCGAGGCCCACGTGGCTCCCAGCCACCGGGCCCGCCAAGCTCTCTCCCCCCCCCCCCCAGCAGTGACAACGAGGCCTGCATGCAGGGCCGGTGCCAGGCTTTTTTGCACACTAGGCGAGGCTACCTTTTGGCACCCCACCACCCCCATGTGCTCACCAATTTTCAACCATAAATGCATTTAGGAAGAATGAAAAACACAAAGACGAGGATTCCTGCTTGTAGTCAGGGCTGCTCTGCCCATCGTCCTCACCCCGCTTGCCAGCCTCTGCGCCCGTCAGGGTTCTGCACCCCTAGGCAGTCGCCTAACCTCGCCTTATGGTAGCACCGGCCCTGCCCGCATGGCTCCAACCACCGGACTGCCAAGCCCTCTCCCTCCCCCTGCAACAGAGGCAAGGCATCGTTCCAACGCTTTTTACTTTGGGGGGGATTTAAGTATCCCCCCCGTTTTTTTTTTTACTTTTCAGATTTTTCTGCACACCTGGGGAGTCCCCCAAGTGTGCAGGAAAACCTCTTTGCCCCCTAGGCGCCCCAGATGTGCAGATTTAGATATACACACACAGGGGGCGTTTTGGCTAGTAGATATATAGATGTATCTTAAGGTCTTAGACTGTTATGTTCCTAAACAGGAAAACCCTCCCATCCCTTTCTTTCTTGGGTACCAATGGCCTAGGAGACCAGTGCTAGGGGGATTCTGCATCTGGAGTGCGGAGGGACTTGCCATGCGCAGGAAGTAACTGTTTGCATGGGCGGAATGGGTTGGGGGAACGGGTGGCGGTGGGGGAGGAGCGAGCACGCGTCCTTCGAATGGAAGAAGAGAATCTTACTCTCTTCTCCGCTGCTCCTTTTCAGTTACTTTCTTTCAGATAACCTACACATCTGTGTGAGTGCAGTTAAAAGAGAAATCCTGTCTAATGAACAGTTGTAGCCCTTGGGCTATTGTGGAATGTGCAGTGATGTGGGGAGCAGTCTTATTAAAATAATAATTAAGAAACAAGAGAGATGGGGGAGGGAAGGGGGGGATTGCAGCAGCAGCAAGAAGAGGCAGCAGAATGGATGTTGGTATGGTGAATCAGTGGTAAGCAGTGGTTCGTGCGCAAGTGCATGTCAAGTCACAACGGGCTTATGGCGACCCCAGCAAGGGGCTTTTGAGTCAAGTGAGAAGCAGAGGTGGCTAGCTTTTGCCTTCCTCAGAGTCGGCAGAGTCTTCCTGGAGGGGCTCCCATCCAAGTACCAACCAGGTCCCCTCGTCGCTCTGGCAGGAGGATTTGGGGGTGGCGTGGAAGTCCTTCCTGCATTCGCTTGTTGCCAGGTTAGGCCTTGGGGGGGGGGGGGATGAGGTGGTTGCCAAACACCTGGCAGGGAAGTTGCATTGCTGAAAAAACATAGTTGGTTTATTGCAACAGGAATTGCAGAGACCTGTTCTGGCAACGGTTGTATGGAGGATTACTTCAGCCGAACAAGTCCTGACTTTGTAGGTTTAAGACATCTTTCGTGCTCGGTGTGGGGTCCGAGCAGCAAGGTAGGAGGATGCTGACCTGTGGGTTCGTGGGAATATTTCCAGGGAAGAGTCGGCTATCCCTTTTCCCATGGTCCTTTTTCTAGACGCAGAGATGAAGGGCTTCCTTTCCAGAAAGCTGGTTAAGAGTTTTTGAAATAATTGGTGCCAGAATTCGACCTTGGTATTTTGGGGGAATGCCAGGAGCAGGAGAAGTACCACTAAACTCGAACTACAGAGCCAGTGTGATGTAGTGGTTAAGAGCGGAGGACTCTAATATGGAGAACCGGGTTTGATTCCCCTCTCTTCCATATGAAACCAGCTGGGTGACCTTGGGCCAGCCAGCTCTCTCAGGCCCACCTGCCTCACAGGGCGTCTTTTGTGGGGAGAGGAAGGGAAGATGATTGTAAGCTGCTCTGAGACGCCTTCAGGTAGTGAAGAGCGGGGTATTAAAAAAACAACCTCTCTCCCCAGGGAGATTTTTCTGTCCCCCTCTGTTGCCATCTTCCACCAGTGGGTGAAGCCATTTTCATTTTGTCTGGTGTTCCCTGAGTGATCCCACCTTCCTGCCCAGTTGTTTTAATGGCTGTTTTTATATCTTGTATGTACTTTAGCTTTGGTTTTAATTGTCTTAATGATAGGGGGGGTTGGGGGGGGAGATGTTAATGGATTTAAAATGTGACTTTATTACGTATGTTTTAATTTGTTAGCTGCCTTTTGAGGGCAGAAAGGGTATAAATTAAGTAAAATTAAGAAAAATAAGAGAGAGCATGCATCTGAGCATGTGCGCAGTGTATTTCCCATCACTCGCATGTGGCCTGACTCTGAGATGTGGTTGTGTGGCTGGCTGTGTAATGGTTAGACTGTTGACCTAGATCTTGGAGACCCAGGTTCAAATCCCCACTCTGCCATGGAAGGTTACTGGGCCAGTCATACTCTCATCCTAGCCTACCTCACAGGGTGTTACGAGGATAAAACAGAGGCAGCGAGAACAATGTAAGCTACTTTGGTTCCCCATTAGAAAGAAAGGTGGGATATGAATAAAGTAAATAAATAAACCTTATCCAGATGATGGCTGCCTCCTGCTTTTCTCCTAGGGCAGAGTTCAGCTTGGGTCACAATTTGCAGGTGAGTTATGGCGCTCCGCCAGCTGGGTTGTAGGGTTGCCAGGTCTTACCTCCTCGCCAGTGGGGGTGGGTGGGAGGGAGCTTTCCAAGAGCGGGGGGCGGGGCAACATCCCTGACATGATGATGTCATGCTATGAGCCAGTGTTCCCTCTAAGCTATGGTGTCCTATGAGCAAGAATTCTACTTTGTGAACTACTGGCATTAGTTGTGGGCGAGCGATTTGGCTGCTGCATAAATTAGTTTGCTCTGGAGCCATCGTTCCTGAGCGAAGACAAAAATGTGCAAGCCCGAGGCTGAAAAACTGTGAGCTAGCTCACACTAACTCATCTTAGAGGGAATGCTGGCTATGATGCTCTGGTATTTTGGGCAAAACTCTATGGTAACCATAGAGTTCTGCCCAAAATACCAGAGCATCACCATGTGACATCCCCGGCATGATGATGTCACTTCCGCATGATGTCATCACCTCGGGGACATCACATTGGCTCGTGTTTATTGGCAGTGGGCAAGAGCCCGCAAAATCAGGGGATCCCGCACTCCCACTTGGGGGCTGGCAACCCTGCTGGGTTGGCATCTGCTGTGGCATCACTGAGGGCCAAACTAGACTTGATGGCATCCTCATAGCCACCATGAGTATGCCACCACCATTGCAAAGTCAACTAAAAATGCCACAAGGCCTGATCCTGATCAGCCCCACTCCACAGCACTCTTGTCCCCACCCCCTACATCTTCAGGCACCATGGGGGAATGCAGCTGTTTTGGCACTTGGTGAGGCACAGGGGGAGATCAAGAACACCTCAGCCAGCCCTACTGCAGGCTGGATCAGGGATGAGCCCTCACGGCATTTATAGACAACTTCCAAATGGTGCTGGTAGCCCTGAGGAGACCGTCACATCTTGTTTAGCCCTCATTTTATGCAGTTTTGAGGAAACTTTTGCTATTAGTGTGTATGCATAGAGAACAAGGAGAGCATACGCCTTGCCTCTCTTTCCGGGCACACTGAGAGGAGACGTAGGTCAGCAGAGTGAGGTCACTCGGGCGGTGGTGAAAGTTTCTCCTCAGCGCAAGGAGATCCAGAAACGTCCCCCGCTCCCGACTGGCAAGGGCTCTTTCTCACACCCTACTCCTGTTCCGATGATTTAGGTGCTCTAAATATTAGATAGTTAAGCCAAAATCTTGCTTGCCGTTTGGAACATTTTAAATCTCCAACAGAGCCCCGACCTGAGGAGGAGGAAAAGCCTTCCTGTGTTGGCCCTGTTTTCGAGAGTTTTTACTTCACCCACAGACATGCCCTTTTGTTGATAAAGCTGGTATAGACGTTAAGATCAAATAGCTGCCTACAATTTAAAAAAGGGGGGGGGGACACATCCCAGAGTTGGCTACTTTGCTTTTTAAGTAGGCAGTTTGGAAGGGAGTAGTGTGTTTCAACGAGCTGATGCATCACTTAACTCTTTTGTGCGTGATTTGAACTGCAGAGTTCTGAAACCCCATGTGCCATCGGTATGGCGCCGAACTGCTGTGTTGTTTTCTGGTTTCCTTTCCCTATCTTTACATTGAGTCATCTCAGTGATGAGCCTTGGTCTTTCCAAAGCTCTGCCCACTTGACGTGACACAATGCCATCAGGGAGAGGAGCTTGCTCAACGCCATTGCATCCTGCAAAATGGGCAGAAGTGCCTGCTAAAAATACCCACTGCGAGCAATGCTGATTGAAAGAAGGCATCTGGTATGCTGTTTGCACTCCGTATGGCGCAAGATTGTGTACTACTGAGCATCACAAGGTGGGCCATGAGGCTGCGCTACCCAGTTTGGTAGGCAAGTGGTATGCGTACTCACTCCTGGTTTAAGGCTCTATAATTAGTATTAGTACTGAATGAAATAGCTTTATCTCGAACTGGCTGGTAAACCTGACTGATGGTACAGAGGCAAGAAGGGCGTTATCATTCCCAGAAGCCTGTGGATTGTTCTAATCGATTACATGATCTTCCGGAGTTGAGTTTCTCTAGTGCGCCAGCTCTCTGGTTATGGTGTTCCTTTGTTTGGTTTCCTTGTGTTGATCTAGGCAGGCCTACCTAGTAAATTCCAGGTTGGTGTAGTGGTTAGGAGCGTGGACTCTGATCTGGGAGAACCGGGTTTGATTCCCCACTCCTTCACATGCAGCTGCTGGCGTGACCTTGGGTCAGTCATAAGTTCTTTCAGAGCTGTTCTCTCATGAGAAGTTCTCTCAGAGCTCTCTCAGCCCCACCTACCTGTCTGTTGTGGGAAGGGAAGGAGATTGTAAGCCACTCTGAGACTCCTTTGAGTAGTGAAGGGTGGGGTATAAATTCAATCCCTCCTCCTCCTTCATGGCAAAGGATCTTCCTGGGAGGGAACTGTTCCCATCTGCCTGTACAAAAGATAGTTGTTTTTCATAGTTTTGTATAACGCTGATTCACTTCCTGAGTTGTTGAGAGTTCTTTTTTTTAACTAACGAGTAATTGAGAATGCATGTTGAAATCCATAACTATCTCACACCTGTGCACACACATGTACTGAACAGTGAGTCAAGCGATGTTCAGCCTCAGTAAATACACATTAGCACAAAAATTCCTGACTTCGTAATACACACAGTCACTCCGATGGGGCCTGAAATGGCAACAGCTGGACATGAAAGAGATCTTGGAGTTATGGTGAGTAGGCCAATAAAAATGTCTGCTCAGTATCTGGGCAGCAGTAGGGGAAAAGGCAAATTCTGTATTAGGGATTATTAAGAATAAGACTGAAAATAAGACTGAGCCCGCTTGCGGGGAGGGCGGGATATAAATGTGAAATAAATAAATAAATAAAAGTGCCAGTATTGTAATTGGTGGTGGAAAGTCCCATCAAGTTGCGGCCATTTTATGGCAACCCCGTAGGGTTTTCAAGGCGAGAAAAGTTCAGAGGTGGTTTGTCATTGCCTGCCTCTGCGTACCGACCCTGGACTTCCATGGTGGTTTCTCATCCAAGTACTAATCAGGGCCGACCCTGCTTAGTTTCCGAGATCTGATGGGACTGGGCTCGCTTGGGCCATCCAGGTCAGGGCACACTGGTCATAGATAATAATAATTTAATAATCGTATGGATTTATTATTGTAAAAGTTGATTTATGGTAAAACCTCTAGTGCCACTCCCCCGCCCCCTGGTAGCATCTGATCTTTTAAGTTATTACATGAAGCACATTTTGCAATATAAGTTTTAACCGTGGTCTAAGGAATGAGACCGGACTAGATAGACTGTTGCCCTGATCCAGCAAGGCTCTTCTTATGTCCTTATGCCGTGGTGACTAAGGGGAACCTCCATATTCAAAGGCACTAAGCCTCTGAGTCCCAGAGGCAGGAGGCAACATCAGGGGAAGGCCTTGGCCTCTATGCCCTGTTGTTGGCCCTCCAGAGGAACTGGTTGGCCACTGTGTGAGACTGGATGTTGAACTGGATGGACCACTGGTCTGATCCAGCAGGGCTCTTCTTATGTCCTTATGCCATGGCAGCTAAGGGGAACCTCCACATTCCTCTGAATCTCAGAGCAATGAGGCAATATCAGGGGAAGGCCTCAGCCTCTATGCCCTGTTGTTGGCCCTCCAGGGGAACTGGTTGGCCACTGTGTGAGACAGGATGCTGGACTAGATGGACCATTGGTCTGATCCAGCAGGGCTCTTCTTATGTTCTAAGATGAAGGGCTACCAGAGGTGACCATGAGCAGATGCAGGGATATCGTTTTGGTTGAGATATCCTGCCAACGGTTGTGCAGGAAAGGTAGTTTTAGAAAGTTCTGGGAAGGGCGTTTCAGGCATAAGGGGCACAAAGGAAGCATGTCAGGTAGCAAAAGAACTTGGCACAGTTGGTAGGATCGCCGGCCTGTGTTGCCACTTGAACCCTGCTCCTCTGCCTTTAACCGCCGCTCGATCTGCAAGCTTGAGCTGGTTTTTAAAAGTCTGCAAATTGTGCTGTGCTTTAAAGAACCCAGAGCTTTTATGGTCATTTCGGCAGCCCTAGCCATTGCAGGTGATAAGGCTCTGGGGTGAAGGTCACGACCATGTGTTTGTATATGGGGGGGCGGCGGAAAATAAGGTCGGAACGACAAGGTGGTGTATGGTGGAGGCACTGTGGCCAGGAAACAATAATGTTCCTTATCACCAGTGTTCCCTCTAAGCTGCGTTAGTGTGAGTTAGCTCACAGTTTTTTAGCCTCCGGCTCACACATTTTTGTCTTAGCTCAGGAACGATGGATCCAGAGCAAACTAATTTATGCAGCAGCCAAATCACCTGCTCACAACTTTAATGTCAGTGGCTCAGAAAGTAGAATTTTTGCTCATGAGACTCCACAGCTCAGAGGAAGCATTGCTTATCACAATGTCACATTGTGGGATAAGGCATATATTTGCTTTTTTTTTTTTTTTAATTATCTACGTTGCCCCTTTTCAAGGGTTCTGTTCTGAAAGGAAACGGAAGGAGCCTGGTGTCCGGGTCAAAATTTATTTATTTTTACAAAAATATGGGGGAAGGGGGTCTGTCTCTGGTTTGAAGAAAGATGGAAAACTTAACACGCAGGGATGTTTCGAGGCTTGTTTTGCATGTGGGGGGTGGGGCACAGAAGCAAAATGGTTCAGAATCGAGGATTCCGTATTTTCCTTTGAGCAGGGCCTGACAGAAGTGCAGCCAGCTGAGAATGGGCTATGCATTGCTGCCTCTTTAAATGGCCACTCCGTCAGTGCATCCTATTGGGGGGGGGGGGGCTTAAATGCCCTTTGTTATCGCAGTCTAGACAGGACGCCGTCGGAATATTTGATACGTTTAAGGTGCAGGGGGCGGGGGAACCTGACAAGGGTTAGGTGGATTTGTACGGCCTTTATCGAGGAACACATTTCAGGATCTCTTCCTGACGCCCCGCCCCTCCCTCCCTCCCTCGTTCCGTACCTGACAAACTTTTTTGGGTTTTTTGCTGCTCATTTTTACGGGTTGAAGAAACCTCCTGTTTCTAAAAATCACCTGGTTTCTGAGAAGGAGCCATAAGCCTGCTGTAGATTGCCTCATTTTAATTGCCCTTTTTATGACTGTCTAGACATCATTCAGAGACGTGGCTGTAGTGAAAAAGGCAGTTCTGCCTCTGGTTATGGTAGCCTGAACTCTCTTGTGTCCACAGTCTCTAAACCTGTCTCCTGATTTTTTTAAAAAGAGCGTTTTCATTGATAGATAGATATTCCGAGACCTCGTGTTATTATTTTTCAGAAGAGACTGCAGTTGTCTTGGTTGCTTCTGTGTGTAGCCGACTGCTACCTGATCGGGTTTTCTACATTTCCCACCCACTCCCCTTTCGGAGGAGGGAGGGAGGCTGAAAACAGGACTCTCCTTGGGAGTCACTTAAGCAGATCACATTTCCAAAGCCAGGTTTATACTCCAAAATAGCCGCTTCTTTGTAATATTTCACCCCCCTCCTTAGCTGTTTGTGGTGAGAATGCAAAACTCCTCAGCCCCCGTTTAAGAATGGAAGCGAGATGGTACCCTCTCAATGGGTTTGGGAGGGTTTTTAGTTATGCAGATGAGGTGCATTAATTAACCCCGTTGCCATAGCTGCTACTTATGGGGGGCTGGGGGGGGGGAGAGACAAGCTGTGCTCATGGATAACCTACCCTCTGCACTGGTTTCTCTTTCCCCCCCCCCCCCGCCCCCCCAGACAAAAGCCTTCAGTTTTATTCCATTTCTCATCACAACAAAAACTGCCAAGTCAAAAATGCTAGGATTCCAACCTCCGTGGCTGAACGGATTGCAGTCACAGAAAGTTTCTTGCAAGCTTTCCATAAATCTTAATATCCATCTCTAGGGACTGGGGGAGGAAGAATCCCTGAAGTTAAAATTAGATCTGAATTTTAGCTGAGACTGGTAGTGGGTGAGAAGGGGCGGGGGTGGGGGGCAGCTTTCTTTTCACTTAGAAATAAAAGGGGGTTCTCTTTCTTTGTCTTGTCCCCCTGTGCTGGGGGCAAGTGAGGGGAAAGGGAACTATTGTTGGTGTTGACCTTGCAGAAAACGCTGTAAATATTTGCCTGCAAGTCTCCCCCCCCCTCCCCAATCCATCTACAATCTGGGTCCCTCGTGAATAGGGAATGGGGATGCCACTGAGAGGCTGTGTGTGGGAGAGAGCCATATTATAGTTAGAGAAGGCACCAGGCAACCAAAAAGCAAGCGCTTGGGCTGTGGGGTGTGCCTTCCCCCTTCCGGCCAGAGGGGTAGAAGTAAGGCATCTGAATTCTAGCATCACAGTTGTATAATACGAATGACTGGGGCTGAGGGCAGTGGGACCTCAAAAATGTGTGGTCCTAAGCTCCTGAGGTATAATTAGGGTTGCCAGCCTCCAGGTGGTGGCTGGAGATCTCCTGGAATCACACTGGATTGCCAGACTACATAGATTGCTTTTTATTTGTTTTTTTACTTAAAATATTTATCCTGTTTCTCCTGGAGAAAAAGCCTGCTCTGGAAGGTGGACTGTATGGTATTATACCCTTACTGAGGTCCCCTCCCCTCCCTAAACCACGTACCCCCCCCCCCAGGCTTCACTCGAAAGTTTCCAAGTATTTCAGAACCTGGAGTTGGCAACCCTAGGTGTAATGAAGGTGCCGTATAGGTTTTTGTAAACCTCAGGTAGCCACCTCATTAGGGTTGCCAACCTCCAGGTGAGGACTGGAGATCTTTCACTATTACAACTGATCTCCAGCCAAGAGTGGTTAGTTCCCCTAGAGAAAATGCCTGCTTTGGAGGGTGGGATACCCTGCCGAGGTCCCTCCCTTCCCCAAGCCCTGCTTTTCCCAGGCTCCTCCCTCCCAAAACTCCAGGAATTTCCCAAGCCAGAGCTGGCAACCGTACACCTAACCCTTACACAAGCATCAATGAGACTCAAACATAGGACTCATAGAATCATAGAGATGGAAGCGACCTCCAGGGTCATCTAGTCCAAACTCCTACACAATGCAGGAAATTCACAAATACCTCCCCCCCAACAGACCCCCAGTGACCACTGTTCTACACTCAGAAGACGACAAAAAACCTCCAGGATCTCCAGCCAAACTGGCCTGGAGAACAATTGCTGCCTGACCCCAAAAGTGGCAATCAGCATTTTCCTGGGCGTGGAAGACAGGGCCACAAGAACTAAGCACTGAGGCAACCATTCCTTCCCTCCCTCTCGTGATCTGTCTAAGCTCACAGCATCAGCATTGCTGTCAGATGGCCATCTAGCCTCTGTTTAGAAACCTCCACAAAGAAGGAGAGCCCACCACCTCCCAAGGAAGCCTGGTCCACTGAGGAACCGCTCTGTCAGGAAGTTCTTCCCAGGGGTCATTTCGTAGAAAAAGAGGTGCAGGTGCTCATTAGCATAACTTATTTGCATATGCCACACACCCCTGACTTCACTGGAAGTATGTCGGAAGGAAGGAAGGAGAAAGAGAGAGAGAGAGAGAGAAAGAGAGAAAGAAAGAAGGGAGGGAGGGAGGGCTGGTAGAGAGGGGACAGCTACTAATCCAAGCCTCAGAAATACCACTATTCTGGGAGGATAGCTTCAGTGGTGGCTGAAGCCTTCAGAAGGCTGGTTGGAGGAACAAGGACCTTTCCAGGGGACGGGGTCATTTTGCTGCAGCCATGACACAAGCAGGCATTCCTCCGCAGGGCAGGGGGGCTGGCACCAACTCCCGGAGCTGCGCTCCCCCGAGCTCCTGCTCAAAATGACCCCTGGTTCTTCCTAATGTTTAGCCGAAAACTCTTCTGATTTAATTTCAACCAGTTGGTTCTGGTCTGACCTTCTGGGGCAACAGAAAACAAATTCCGCACCATCCTCTATATGACAGCCCTTCAAGTACTTGAAGATGGTTATCATATCACCTCTCAGTCATCTCCTCTCCAGGCTAAACATAGCCAGCTTCTTCAATTTTTCTTCATAGGATATGGTCTCCAGACCTACCCCCTTCCTCATTGCCCTCATCTGGTCACGTTCCAGCTTGTCTACATTCTTCTTAAATTTTGGTGCCCAAAACTGAACACAAAACTCTAGGTGAGGTCTAACCAGAGCAGACTCTCATGTAAGGAGGGACTGTGTGTAAGTGTTCTAAATAACGTTTTGGTGGATTTTGTGTACAAGCTTTCTTCTAAGTATGATGATATGCCTGTTTACTGCCTTATGCACGGATCTGACATTTGTAATAATCAGTATATTCAGTGAAGCTTGCAGCTGGGCTTACTTGCCTGAGACTTGCAAGTCCTGCTACTTTGCCTGAAGCGGAATAGCAAGAGATGGCTGACTTCCCAGTTCATACGCCAGGACCTCTGTCTCCAAGTGCCATTCTGAGCAAAGTGAATGCCTTTCTAAGCCCATTGGTGTAATTTTGAAAGGTGGCATGCAGAGGCATACCTCTGCTTAGGATGGTCTGGCAAGGTGTGCTGGCCCATGGTTTTAGCTGCCGTTCTATACCAGTTAAAAGTTATAGTGAAGGCATGGGGTTTTGAGTGGGAGGGATGAGGGCAGGAATTATGACAAAATACTCTATTCTTGGCCTTTGGTAACGTTCTCACTATAACATAGTGAGGAATAATACTTAATGCATGGGGAAAACAGTGGTATGAAGCCATAGAAGAAGAATAGCTTTTGGTGGGTAGTTGTGTTTGTAGTAGTAGGACAAACTCAGCTCCAGGTTGGGAAATTCCCGGAGATTTTGGGGGTGGAGCCTGAGGAGGGCGGGGTTAAGGAGGAGAGGGACTTTAGTGGGTACAATGCCATAGAGTCCACCTTCCGAAGCAGCCATTTTCTTCAGGGGAACTGATCTCTGTCGCCTGGAGATCAGTTGTAATCCCAGAAGATCTCCAGCCACCGCCTGGCAACTGTAGTCAGAGTCTAGTAGCCCCTTGAAGCCCAACAAAATCTCCCAGGGTGTATAAGCTTTTGTGAGCTTTCGCAAAGTGAGCTTTGACTTGCAAAAGCTTATATACCCGTGAAAAATTTTGTTGGTCTTTGAGGTGCTACTGAACTGTGATTTTGTTATAGGAAAAAGAATGGTTTGGGGTTATATGAGACCACTATAATAGTGTGTATAAACAAGTTTTGGACACCACCACCCCGTCCTAAGTGGTGCTCGCACTAGAATTGACTCTCCAGTTCATGGTTCTGGGCCTTCTGAGTCTAAAGAATTTGACTTGGTGCTCCACCGCAGTAAGTTAAACTAGCCCATCTGCTTCTGAGACAATATATTTTTACACCATGGGGGGGGAGGGCCCTGCCACTGCCACAGGAGGGCTTGGGTCTCTCAGAGGATTTCTGCAGACGGCAGGGATTTCCACCCAGCAGAGTGGAAATGGCTCCTGAAATGCTGTTCCAGTGGGGCAGAGGATGCCCCCAGGGATGGGACAAGATGCAGTGGGGGGTTGGAGGTGCGCAGTGGGAAGGGGGCATTGATAAAAAGCACCCTCCCCCTTCTCATTCAGAGAAATCCTGCAGTTGATCTGAGCCAATATATCCAAAACACATAGTATGGTATTGGGAGCAGATGTCAGGATGGTAAGTTGTAGGCAAGAGAACAGAGTTCCTTGAAATGTAGCAGTCCGTCAAAAAACAATCAGGATAGTCACTGCCAGGCGGACATTGCCAGGTAGACAACTGTCCAGGATGAAGTCCAAGCACCCTACTTGAAATAGGGCTGCCAGCTCTGGGTTGGGAAATACCTGAAGATTTGGGGAGTGAAGCCTGAGGAGATATGGGGTTTGGGGCAGAGGAGGGACTTCGATGGGGTATAGTTCCATAGAGCCCACCTTCCAAAATGGACTTTTTCTCCCAGTGAACTGATATCTGTCACCTGGAGATCAGTTGTAATCCCAGGAGATCTTCAGCGACCACCTGGGGGTTGTCAAACAAAGTATACACACCATGAAAAATGATGAAAATTACAAATTATATAAACAATTGAATTTATGCAACACAATTAATATCTCAGTTTCTATGCACCAACAATTCAACAATCTTTTAGTGTCCCTTATAAACCACTGATGCAGATGATAAGTCTATGGTAACCATAGAGTTTTGCCCAAAATACCAGAACGTCGCCATGTAACATCCCCGGTATGATGATGTCACATCACCTCAGTGTGATGTCATCACATCGGGGACATTGCATATGGTGACATTCCCCCACGCACACACACTCCTGGAAAGCTCCCTCTCAACTCCCGTCGGTGAGAGCGCAGCTCCTGGCAACCCTAAAAAAAAAAATACATATAACATTAACATGCCCAGTAGCAGGCTAAGCTAGAACCCTTCTTTGTGATAACTTCTGTTCTCTGTGGATTGTGGAATAATTCTGATTTGGGAAGTTCCTGGATATTTGAGGGAACAGTATCTGGGGAGAGGAGGGGGCTCAGTAAGCATGTGATTCCATAGAGTCCACCCTCCAAAATCTGCCATTTCCTCCAGGAGAACTTAATTCTGTGTAAACTTCAAGGCTCACCTGGAGGTCATCAACCCTACCTGTATGCTGTTGTATCTGTGTGATGTTGGGGAAGGATCAAGATGAGTAGCCATGTTAGTCTGTCTGTGTAGCAGTAGAAAAGAGCAAGAGTCCATATTTAAAAAAAAAAAAAACTAAGTTCATGGCATCCGGCCCCATCACTCCTTAGCAAATGGAAGGGGAAGTCATGGAAGCGGTGTCAGACTTCACTTTCCTGGGATCCACGATCACTGCAGAGGGTGACTGCAGCCATGAAATTAAAAGACGCCTGCTCCTTGGGAGGAAAGCGATGGCAAACCTAGACAGCATAATAAAAAGTTGAGACATCACTCTGCCGACAAAAATCAAAGCCATGGTATTCCCAGTAGTAATGTATGGCTGCAAGAGTTGGACCATAAGGAAGGCTGAGCACTGAAGAACAGATGCGTTTGAATTATGACGCTGGAGAAGACCCTTGAGAGTCCCTTGGACTGCAAGGAGATCAAATCAGTCAATCCTAAAGGAAATCAACCCTGACTGTTCCTTGGAAGGCCAGATCCTGAAGCTGAAGCTCAAATACTTTGGCCACCAAATGAGAAGGGAAGACTCACTGGAGGAGGCCCTGATGCTGGGAAAGATTGAAGGTCGAAGAAGAAGGGGACAGCAAAGGATGAGATAGTTGGACAGTGTTATCAATGCAACGAGCATGGGGTTGGGCGAGTTCAGGGGACGGTGGAGGACAGGAGGTCCTGGCTTGATATGGTCCATGGGGTCGCGAAGAGTCGGACTCGACGGCAACTGAACAACAACAACAAATTAGCTCTTGTGAGTCACTGCTCGCTTCTGCAGATGAGCAGTGACTCACGAAAGCTCATCCCCTGCCACAAATTTAGTTAGTCTTCAAGGTGCTACCGGACTCTTGCTCTTTTCTACTGATATCGAAGGAGTTCATGCTGTCAGAGCTGTGCTTTTTTTAAAAAAAGAAGTTGCATGAAGTGTTGTACCAAAAGATATGGTGTAAGAAAGAGAGAGAGAGGCAGCCACATGATCTATGTGATTGCTGTTAACTTTCTGCAGCAGACGCAAGCTCTCTCCAAGGAATGGTTTTGCTTTCCGTCTCTCTCTCTCTTTATTATTTAGGGAGCCCAAAGCAGAGACAGTTTGCTGGCGAGACAGATGTGGTTGGGCAACAACAGACATCTTATTTCCATAACTAGAAACAAATTTAGTAATTGCCTCTTTCAGTAGGACTTGATCAAGCAGGAAATGAAATTCCTAAGTGGCAGTTACCAAAAGTATATATATCTAAATTCAGAAGGGAAGCAAGCATTCTGTTGCAAGTTTTGTTTCAAAAATTATTCTCTACCCGCCCCGCCCCCCCCCCCCCCCGGTTTGCTTAGGAATGGGGGAGACATCGCATGGAAACCATGTAAGCCTAGCTCCATTTCATTATTGAGTCGAAAGATCACAGAACAGCTTTTGTGTAAGTTCTTTGACTTTAGCGAACTGATCCTGTTGTCTCCTCAATGGATTCCGTGCGCCGTTTGGAAGGCTAGACTGCACAGTTATTCCTGAGTTATTTAAGCAATTACTCCATTGCAACAGGATGGTAAATTACACCTGCGTTTCCTCCTAATTTGACTTGCATCAGTATTGCCATACTGTTTGGAGCTAGGCCCAATGTGCATTAAAATTGATGGGTTCATTGAACTACCTAGAGATCGTATCAGGACTCAGACATACGTAGGTCTTAATCCCGAGGTCTGGGTAGAGATTCAGCGGTGTGGGCCACCACCTAGCCCTGGATTAAGCAGTGACCTGCAGAGTGGCTAGCCAAACTGATGAAAGAGGCCTTGCCCCAATTAGCCAGAATTGGTCATCTGATTTTCCAGTCTGGCATGCTTGCTGATGGGCCAGGCTGGGACATCTGTTCTTGTTGCATCCCAGAAAGCTTTTGCATGCCCCCATCAGCCACTGCCTTGCTGCACTCATAGTTGCTCAGATAGTGGGTAACCCCGGTCCAGCCTTCCACCTGTGCATAACTACTGGTTTGTAAGCACGTGTTCTATGTGTGGCTTTTTTTCTTTTTGTGGTCAAGCCACAGCCAACTTATGGCGACCCTGCAGGGTTTTCAAGGCAAGCAACATTCAGCGGTGGTTTGCGATTGCCTGCTTTTGCGTAGTGACCCTGGTATTCCTGAGTGGTTCTTCCATCCAAGCACTAACCAGGGCCGACCCTGCTTAGCTTCCGAGATCTGACAAAGATGAGGCTAGCCTGAATGATTCAGGTCAGGGCACGCATGCATAGGCATTCCCAATCGTAAGCATTTTCTCAGACTGGGGATGCCACTTCCTTAAATGTTGCCGATAACAGGGAGGGAGCCAGTGTGCCTAGATGTTGAGCACACTTTTTAGGGACATCAGGTTTATGACTCCGCAGTTGTGTGTGGTTAGGATCAGTGTGCTCATGTCTGCCTCCCCCTCTATGTGTGTGGATTTCGGTGCATGCGATCTGGTCAGTAGTCTTGTCCGACAGTCGCCTCTACAGTGACGGGAAGTCTACGGTAATGAATGCCGCTCATCACCTATGTAATGCGTCCTCCCTTGCCTGTATTTGCAGTCCCAGGTAGGACAGTGAAGAAGGAGCTAATGGAGCCCTGAGTGGGTGGAAACTCATGGCTGGCTGTCCATGTTCAGCTTGAGGTAGCAATTGGGTTGCCAGCCTCCAGGTGGGGCCTGGCAATCTCCCATTTTTACAAGTGATCTCCAGCTGAAAGAGATAAGTTCCCCTGGAGAAAATGGCTGCTTTGAAGGGTGGACTCTATGGCATAATAACGTGCTGAGGCCCCTCTCCTGGATCCTCCCCAAACCCCGCTCTCTCCCGGATCCACCCCCAAAGTCTCCAGGTATTTTCCAACACAGACCTGGCACCCCTAGGTAGCAAACTGGTTTATTCCTGGCCTAGAGTTGGGGATATGTGAAGGAGGCTGCTGTGGGTGGAATTCAAGTTTCAAGTTGCGTGGCTGAACAAGGCCTACAAGTTTCAAGTTGCGTGGCTGAACACTTTGCCCTGTTTGGCTTTTATTGCTGCTTTTCTTTTCCCCCCCTTTTTTTCCTGGAAGTTTCTCTTTGTTCTTGTTTATTAAGAAATAAACGCTCTTTCTCAAAGAAGATCTTGCATACCAAGAATTGACTAAGAATATTCTCTCAGAAATACGATCTTTGATCATTTAAATTTGAGCCCAGTAGCGCCTTCAAGAGCAACAAGGTTTTCAAGGTGTAAGATTTCGAGAGCCAAAAGCGCCTTTCCTCAGAAAGGAGTAGGAATACGGATCTGAGCTCTTATATCTTAGTCAGGAGGTGGGGGGGGGGGTTTGTAAAGAAAACAAAGGTACCATGCATACTGTACTCAGCTTGTTTAGAGTAGGGGGAAAATGCTTGGGGCTTGGTAATTAAAGTGTTTTCGGTGCAGAATACCTCAGGATGACTTTCTGTCGTGCTGACATTTATTACTGTTGTGAGAAACCCAGCTATACACAGAAGAAGAAGAGTTGTTTTTTATACCTCACTTTTCCGTACCCTAAAGATTCTCAAAGCGGCTTACAATCACCTTCCCTTCCTCTCCCACAACAGGCACCTTGTGAGGCAGGTGGGGCTGAGAGAGCTCTGAGACAAACTGACTGGCCCAAGGTCACCCAGCTGGCTGCATGTGTCTCAGAGCAGTTGAAAATCGCCTTCCCTTCCTCTCCCCACAACAGGCACCTTGTGAGGCAGGTGGGGCTGAGGGAGTTCTGAGGGAATTGTGACTGGCCCAAGGTCACCCAGCAGGCTTCATGTGGAGTAGGAGCGGGAAATCAAACCCAGTTCTCCAGAGTCTGTCCCTCTTAACCACGACACCACACTGGCTCTCACAGATGCACACATATATAGTATGTGTAAAATTTAGAGTAGGGCAGAAGATTATCAGAGATTAAAAAGAAAGCTCGCCAAAAAGCTCAGGATCTTGAATGTGAAATTGTACTGCACAGTTTGGCACTGCTAATTAGAGAGGAGAGGGCACCCCTGTTTGAGAACTGGAATGGAGACAAGCAAATTGTTGCCATGACCTAGTGTAGAGGAACCATCTAGAATGTATTCAGACTTGGTGTTAGGAATAATATCTCTCCCGGAAAGGAATGGAAGCCTGTTAGCTGCTTGCATTCTAATTCATTTTAAGCGTATGCAGAATTAAAAGTTTCCCTCAATTTATGTTCTAGTTCAGCAAGTGCGACTGGGAAGGGGGGGGGGACACCACTTTACATTATGCTAATTTTTTAAATTGCCAAGTGGGGACCTTGGGGTTGAGCCATCCACTCTGAAGAAGAAGAAGAGATTGGATGTATACCCCACCCTTCACTACCTGAAGGAGTCTCAGAGTGGCTTACAATCCCTTTCCGTTCCCCTCCCCACAACAGGTACCATGTAAGGTAGGTGGAGCTAAGAGAGCTCTGAGAGAACTGCCCTTGAGAGAACAGCTCTGAAAGAAGTTATGACTGACTCATGGTCACACCAGCAGCTGCATGTGGAGGAGAGGGGAATCAAACCCAGTTCCCCCAGATTAGAGTCCGCGCTCCTAACCAAACTGGCTCTCACTACACCAAACTCTGTTCAACATTCACTACCTAAAAACAACAAACAAGCCAGGATGTGACTGTAGATCACATTTAATAGGTAGCCATGAGCTGCTACCTGCCTCTATACAGGGAGGTAAAATGAGTATGCTGGCATTTGTCATCTTCTCGAGGCAAAATGCTGCCCAATGCTTAGTTCATTCCATACTTCACTCTGTAGAGAGTACTATATGAATAATACTTGTAAATGAAACCTAAATATTTGTTTTGCTGTAGCTCTTCCAATGGAGGAAAGCCCTTACCCTGGAAATCAGCCCTTCAAGATTTCATTGCCTACAGCCTTTTACAATGCTTTTCAGAACACCTCCAAGTATAAGTTACCACGGGAACAGGCACGGAAAAATCTGTGATGCTCATAATCCTTGCAGCCTTAACTTTGAATCCATCCTGTAGTTGCAAATGGAGTTGTACTCAAATAAGGACTTCCAAGAGATCCAGCTTTGGGGACTTTGCTGTCATGTTTTATAAACCAGGTAATGATGCAGTTCCTGGGGAAAGGAAAAGGAAAAGCAGGGAGTATAAGCAGCATTGCCCAATTGCTTTCCTTGTTCCTAGCCAGTTTGGTGTAGTGGTTAAGTGCACGGACTCTAATCTGGGAGAACCAGGTTTGATTCCCCACGCCTCCACTTGCACCTGGCTGGATGACCTTGGGCAAGCCGTAGCTCTGTACCAGCTGTTCTCTCAAGGGCAGCTTAGGAAAGAGCTCTCTCAGCCCCACCTACCTCACAGGGTGTCTGTTGTGGGGAGGGGAAGGGAAAGGAGTTTGTAAGCCGCTCTGAGACTCCAAGTGAGTGAAGGGCGGGGTATAAATCCAATCTCTTCTCCTCTTCTTCTTCTATGTCTCTTGCTGCAGGGTAACATAGAAATTTAGTACATGAAACTTTTCCCCCTGGCAGTAGTGACGGGGAAAGGCTTCACCAGTTCAATTCAGTAGAGTCAAAACACCTTTGTCAGATATCAGTGAGCTCTGAAAGTTCTTGAAAGGTCACACCCCAAAATCTTGTTGGTCTTAAACAGGGATGGGCATTTGTGGATCAGTTCGTGGTTTATGGCTGAACCACAAACTGAACTGCGAAACCAATACACCAGTTCACGAACCAAGCTGATTTGCGTCGGTTTGCGAGTCGTTTAAAGTTTAAACCCCTGCCTTCTGCTCCCAGTGAAAAGCCGTGAGGAGCAGAAAGCAGGGGTTTCCAAACAGCTGAGCAGTGGGGAGCTGCCTATTGCTCAGCTGTTTTTTTTGTGAAGAGCAGATGCTCTTCACGAATTGCCACAAACTGCATCAAAATTTGTGAAAGTGAGTGGTGGTTCTTCAGTTCACAAACATCGCTTCGTGAACCGTGAACCAGCCAAAATTCGTGATGAACTTTACTTTGTCAGTTGGTTCGTGCCCATCCCTAGTCATAATCATGCTACTGGACTCAAATCTAGCTCTTCTACTGTAGACCAACACAGCTACCCTCTGAAACTTGTCTGTATAAGACCATTACATTCTGTGTTTGCTCTTTTAAAGCAATACTTTTAACATCTTAATACATTTGCACACAGGGCTGTTAGACTTTGCAGTGTACACATGTGCTGAGGTTACATTCTAAGTCATGGCTAGCAGGACCCCTGAGAAGGCCATCGGTGCAAGCAAAGCTTAGGTTTGCAGCAGAGAAGGTAGCAAAGAAGAGGGCCGAGGAAACTGGAAAGTCAGGCTGAAAATAGAATCTGAAACAGTTCTCACCCTGGTTTGCGTTTCCTTTTGTGAGTCACTGTTGTGAGTCCAACTCTCAGGATAGGATATTGGAGGTGTTAGTTTTGGGGAAGGGATGGCAAGAAACGCCAGGAAAAGCAGTCGCAAGGATCTGGGGCACTCCTGACGGATTTCTAGACTGGCGCTGTTAACTCCAGAACCTGGAAACTGGTTACTCATTCTTTGTGGTCCTTCTGAGCACTGTTCTCCAACATGGTGCCCATTCCATGTTTCTGGAGAGCGAGCAAGGCCCTTGTCTGGTGGTGGGCTTGTGATTGACAGGGAGTTCTCACCTTGCAACAGCCACCAGCGGAGGAATAAATGAATTGCAAACTTCCCTAAGGTGGCGGACCCATGCTGGGGATGGAAGTGGATGTGGCTCTTTTGTTTAATGGCAACCGCAGTTGTGGCTCTCCACGAGCCACAGGGCAGGCACTAGAGTCTCCTTTGGCCCCTGTACAGCAGCTCCCACTAGACAGATGTTTTGGGTTTGTTTGTTTCTATGAGGGAGCTCTACGGATATTGGAAGAGCTGTGTGATACCCGAGAGGTGTGGCTTTCAGACCATGTTCCTGGGAGCCCTGCTTTGCCAAGCGTTCCTCAGTTAGAAGATCTGTACAGGTGGACCAACTTCCCTCCAGCCTTTCCAGACTAATTCCCTGCAGTGGGCAGTTGCAGGTGAGTGGTGTAGATCACCCACTCTATCCAGCAATAGCCAGGTATCCCAGGTTTGCAGTGGAGCTCCATGTACACCCTAGAACCCCTTGTACTTTACAGCACCAGAATCCACTGCCAGCAGAATTTGCCACCAACTCACTCTGGTGCTCTGAATTGCAAAGCTACGCAGGTATTGCTTGGTTGGTATTGGAAATGTGCAAAGGTTAGGAAGAAAACTCCACATTAAACTTTTTTGTTGTGCAAAGTTATATAGAGCATACTTTCCTTTGGACCCCTCAGCCATGCAAGTAGACCCATCTTAATACTGTATCCACAAGACCCCTAGCTCTGTACAGTAGGTGGGTTGAGCCCAGATGTGCACACACCAGCCCAGGGATCCCCCATGTGGTGCCTATGGGTGCCATGGCACCCGCCAACCGCTTTCTTGGCACCTGCCAAGTGTTTTTAGAAAGCAAGCAGGGCCAGGTGGAGCTTCTGTACAACAGGGCTTCTGATTGGCCACGGGATATTTGATTGACTGTGCAGTTTTTAAAAAAAACATTGCAGTAGCACAGCAAAAAAGATCTTTCAGATCATATTTTCTGGATTTATTTGTCCGGCACTCCAATATCCTACCCTGCGTCTTCTCGTTTTACAGAGTTTTAGGTACCATAGAGTTTTAGGACAATTACCAGAGCGTCGCCCCGGCAACTTGCCCAGCGTGGTGACGTCACTTCCGGGTGACGTCATTGCGGTGTGCTTTGTGTGCGCACAGGACTCCCAAGGAGGGATCAGGATTCCCATGCTTTCTTTAAGGTGAGACTTGGCAACCCTATGGCACGGCTACAGGCAATGACAAAGCACCTCTGAATATCTCTTGTCTTGAAAACCCTACAGGGTCAGCATAAGTCAGCTGTGACTTGCCCTGACCTGGATTGCCCAAGCTAGCCGGATCTCATCAGATCTTGGAAGCTAAGCAGGGTCGGCCTTGGCTAGTATTTGGAAGGGTGACCTCCAAAGAATACCACGACGCAGAGGCAGGCAATGGCAAACCACCTCTGAAAGTCTCTTGCCTTAAAAAAAAAGTCTAGCTCCCCACCTAGTGGTGCATAATGCTAAAAGAGCTAGGACTTCTGGCTGCCAGACAATCTTAGGATCTCCTGGCTATTCTACACACAATGCCGTACGATAATTATTAATTATTAGCTGTGTCTTGATGTGTCTTCCACCTCTATTTAAAAAAAAATTCATTTATACTTTTGAATCCTCTTTATAGTTTAATCTTTTTTATCCTTCTGTTTTTCTCCCCTGTCTGCTAGTTATCCAATATAATCTTTGGAATTCAGCACAGGTGGTTGTGCTTAGTCGAGGCACTGCGCTGTGTAAGTGGGGCACCCCCCACCACCAAAAAACTTCCAGTAATGTAAAATGAGTAAAGCAAAAACCATGCTGATGTCAGTTTAGGATTACCCTCCTTCAACACCTTTTAGAAAAAGAAAGATCCTCAGAGAGCCTGCCGTTTAGCTACGGGGATATCCGTGCGGGTTCTTTCAAAGCCCTTTGCATTCTCTTGTGGGGTGCCGTGCAAGTTTATGCAAAGTGTGGTTTGCATCTGTGTATTCCCAGGAAGGCAAGACTTCTTCTTCTTGTTGTTTTAATTCCGTCTCTTCTTAATCCTCTGCACACCTGTATGGACAGATGCGATCAGTCGCTGCCGGTTAAGTGAGCGGAATGCCTCTCCGCCGAGTGTTCTCCTGCAGAAAAATGGCATCATCTTGGCTTGGATCCTCCAGAGAATTCCTTGGACAGAAGGGAGAGACAGGACTTCCTGCCTCCTTGGGGTTGCTGGCCACTAGTGGAGCCTGGAGATTTCCCAGAATGACAACTGATATCCAGACTTAGGGTTGCCAGTCTCCAGGTAGGGCCTGGAGATATCCCGCTTTTTCAACTGATCCCCAGGTGACAGAGGTCAGCTCCCCTGGAGAATATGGCTGCTTTGAAGGGTGGACTCTATGGCACTGTACCATGCTGAGGCCCCTCCCCTCCCCACCCCAAACCCCGCCCTCTCCTGGATCCACCCCCAAAGTCTCCAGGTATTTTCCAACCCAGACCTGGCAACCCAATCCAAACTACAGTTATCAGTTCCCCTGGAGAAAATGGCTGCTTTGGAAGGTGGACTCTATGGCATGAAACCCAGTCAGGTCCTGCCCCCTCCTCAGGCTTCACCACCAGATCTCCAGGAATATTCCAATGCAGAACTGGCAACCCTGACCCAGAGTTGGCAACCCTGTGCCTCCCCACTCCCGTTGCAGCCCCAAAAGCTGTTTCTGGGGAAAATGTAACCTCATTCCTTGTTCAAGACTCACTTCCTGGGTTCCCCTTCAATTCAGGAAAGGCATAACGGTTAGAAATAGGGATTCCAGCCTCCTGGCATCCCAGAGCTTTGTCATAAGAAATGGATGGGTAAAAAAGGCTGCCAACCTCCAGGTGGGGCCAACAGGTCTCCTGGATTTGATCTCCAGACAACAGAGATCAGCTCCCCTGTAGAAAACAGCTGCTTTGGCAGGTGGACTATGGCATTATAACTTCCAGAGGCCCCTCCTCTTCCCCAAACTCTGCCCTCCACAGGTTCCACCCCAAATCTCCAGGAATTTCCCAACCAGAGTTGGCAACCCTGAATGAAAATGGAGTACGTGCAAGTACGCTACTATCACTTCTGGTAAAAAAAAACTGGAAGGGACTTAGTGGACGCTCTAGGATTTATTAAAACTCTATGGTAAAACCAGAAATATCAATTCTAGAGCGTCTAGTGATGTCACTGTTTTTACTGGAAGTGATGTCAGTGGGTCGGCACACCAAGCCAGTTTCTCACAGGGGTTGCCGGCTGTGGCCTGGCCACCTAAATGAGAAAGGTATCTTCAGCTTGGGGATATTTGTCCCCGAGTACCAAGCATAATGTAGGGAGAAGGGCGTTTGACCCAGGTGATGGATAGCCTTCAAAGCCGGCGGCTGCAGAAAGCCAAGTCTCGTGTGTGTGTGTGTGTGTGTGTGTGTGTGTGTGTTTCTTCCTAGGAGACAGAAAGAAACAAACGTAGTCAATTTTCTTTTGGCCGCAAATGCTCGACGGCTACAGCATTTGAAGGCACCCGCCAAGTTATTCTTTTAAGTGTCTGCTTCAATTTGGCTTGCAGTTCTAAAGACGCAGCTCTTCATTCAAATCAGGAGGAAAACTTTGGCCAGGCCTGGCTCTTGGAGCCGAGATAAATGAAACGGCAGAGCCCCTCGCGCGGCAGTCACTTGGGGCTTGTTGGTGAGAATGACAATGAGGTTCCCCCTGCCTAGTCACACAGATTGCCTTGGCTAACAAGATCAGATTTTCATAAATTTGAGACGCTCTGCCCTCCCCCCTCCCGCCCCAGCACCTTCCTGGGCAGCCGGGAGTCCAGACGTGACTGAAGCTTGCATATGCTTGCTTCTCAGCCAGCAAAAGGGGGAGGGGGAGTGCAGGAGGTCAGGGTTGTTGTTTTTTTAAAGGATTGCTCCAGGAAAAGCGATCTTCCTTCTCCTCGCTTATCTTCATGCCTTCAAAACACTGCAGCGTATGAAGCGTTTGCAGGGGCTTCTTCCAAGTTTGAATTTTTTAGAATTTCTACGAATGCCTTGGTTGGGAGGGAAGGAATAATTTAAAATCCTAGCACTGAAAAATACCAGCCAGACCAGCCTTCTGGTTCTTATTTAGTGTTCAACAGGGGGGCGGGGGGGGGGGGGTGCTAGTTCCATGTAGGGAAACGTCTACAGGTTGAGGATGGAGCCTGGGGAGGACAGGGACCTCAGTGGGGCACAATGCCACACAGTCCACCCTCCAAAGCATGCATTTTTTCAGAGGGAATTGATCTCTGTAGTCTGGAGAGGAGCTGTAATTTCAGGGGATCCGCTATCTCTAGATCACTTTCTTGTAGCGTGTCCTTCTAGGTTTTGGACTGGATATTGAAACTTTGTTAAAAGTAGCAGTCTCCTATTCCTTTATTCTCCATTGCTGTTCCTCTGAACAAATCTTTACTTTTTCTGATGAGTCAAAGTTTCCAAATTATGTAATATGTGCGAGGTGATCTTTCTCTGCTTGGCCTCCCCCCCCCCCCACCTTCCGTGGGCATAATACTCTTATGAAGATAAGAACACAGGAGACGCCATGTTGGATCAGGCCAATGGCCCATCCACTCCAATGCTGTATGACACAGTGGCCAAAACTTAGGTGCCATTAGGAGGTCCAGCAGTGGGGGCAGAACTCCTGAAGTCCTCCCACTGTTGCCCCTTCCCCCCCCCCCCCAAAGCACCAAGAATACAGAGCATCTTTGCCCCAGACAGAGTGTTCCATTTATACCTTCTGGCCAGTGTCCCCTCTAAGCTGAGTTAGTGTGAGTTAGCTCACAGTTTCTTAGCCTCTGGCTCACACACTTTTGTCTTAACTCAGGAAGGATGGCTCCAGAGCAAACTGATTTATGCAGTAGCCAAATCCCTCGCTCACAACTTTAATGGCAGTAGCTCATGAAGTAGACTGTTTGCTCACAAGACTCCACAGCTTAGAGGGAACATTGCTTCTGGCTACTTAATTTTTTTTTATGGTGTATGGCCTATGGGTTATTAAACCTAAATAAACTTTGAACTTTGATTTTACCTTCTGACTAATAGCCACAGGTGGACCTCAGCTCCATATGTTTATCCAGTCCCCTCTTGAAGCTGTCTATTATGGTTGCCAGCCTCCAGGTGGGGCCTGGGGATCTCCCGCTTTTTCAACTGATCCTCAGCTGAAAGAGATCAGCTCCCCTGGAGAAAATGGCTGCTTTGAAGGGTGGACTCTATGGCATTGTACCCTGCTGAGGCCCCTCCCCTCCTCAAACCACACCCTTTCCTGGATCCACCCCCAAAGTCTCCAGGTATTTTTCAATCCAGACCTGGCAACCCTACCGTCTGTGCTTGTAACTGACATCACTTCCTGTGGCAGTGAATTGCACAAGTTAATTGTAAAGTGAATTACTTCCTTTATCTGTTCCAAGCTCACTGCTAGGGTTGCCAGGTCTCTCCTGGCAACCAGCAGGGGGTGGGAGGGGACTTACCGGAGGCAGCAAGGAGGCCCAGCCTTTGTACAATGACGTGTGTATGTTACTGCCCATGTGACTCAGAAGTGACATTACCACTTCCAGAATGTTGGGGTGACACTCTGGTATTTGGGCAAAAACTCTGTGGTAAATTTGGCTTCTACCATAGAGTTTTTGCCGAAAAATTATAACTTGATTGGCTGTAACTTGACGGAGAGTGTTTGACTAAGGCTGGGGAGACCCACGTTCAAATCCCCACTCACTATAAAAATCAGTGGGTAACCTTTGGCCAATCATTCTCTCTTTCTCTCTCTCTCTCTTTCACAGCATAACTCACCTCACAGGTCTGTTGTGAGGAGAAACGAAGGAAGGCAGCACATTATTTGCCACCCTGAACTCCTTGAAGGAAGGGTGGGATAGAAATGTACTTAGCAAATAAATAATGGCTCTTAGGTACGTCTGGAAATGTTGTATGGCCACATACGCCATGCTTACAAATCGCCGTTTATATACATGCCTGTGGTGAGTCAGGCACGAAAACATTCCTCAGTGTGCCACAAACGTGTTTTGTTTATTATTTTATTTCTACATCCCCCCCCCCTTTCTCCAAGGCTGTCTTTTCTCCTCATACCAGTTTTCTGAGGTAGGCTTGGCTGAAAGGGAGCGATTAACTTCAGTCACATGAGGATCTTCATGGCTCAGGAGGGATTTGAACTCAGGATACCCAGGCAGGGCTGGTGTCAGCATACCCGGAGGTGGGGCAGTTGCTGGGGCCCAGGACTTGTGGCAGGGCCCACTGTTGTTCACTCCTCACAATCTCCTCTGACATCTGCACTCACACCTTCCCCCTGTCCTGTGTGCAAAGTCTTTGTCGCATGTGCTCCCAGCTGCATGTGTTGTCTAGAGCTTCTGAGGAAGGGCATGTGGTGCTTACAGCAGCAGTGTTCCTGATGGCCATCGCAGTGGCACTCCAGAAGAAAAAGAGAAGAAGGGATTGGATTTATACCCCACTCAGAGTCTCAACGCGGTTTACAATCTCCTTTCCCTTCCCCTCATCACAACATAGGTGGGGCTGAGAGCGCTTTCTCAAGAACTGCCCTTGAGAGAACAGATCTGAAAGAACTTGTGACTGACCCAAGGTCACTCCAGTAGCTGCATATGGAGGAGCAGGGAATCAAACCCGGTTCTCCCAGATTAGAGTCCGCACTCCTAACCACTACACCAAACTGGCTCTCAGTACCATCAGGGGAAAAGTCATGGAGGCAGTGTTAGGTAGCTGTGACAGCAGGCAATGGTAGATAGGCTCAGCAGCTCCATGTTGGGAAATGTGTGGAGATTTGGGGGGTAGAACCTGAGGAGAGTGAAGTTTGGGCAGGGGAGGGACAATGCCACAGAGTGCACCTTCCAAAGGAGCCATTTTCTCCAGGTGAGGTGATCTCTCTGCCTCCTGGAGATCAGTTGTAATCCCTGGAGATTTCCAGCCACCACCTGGAGGCTGGCAACCTGTGTGGGAGACCTTGAAAGTGAGTGCGGAAAGATGCATAGCCAGGTGAAGGCACGTGGGTGGGTGGGTGAGCAGGGGGCCTGGTAGTGGGCAGAGGGGGTCCCCGGACACACTTTGCCTAGGGCTTCCCAAAACCTGGAACTGGCCCTGCTCGCTGGCCTGATTTGTGTCCTCTGTCCTCTAGGCCATGTTGGCTCTCAAATGGCAGGTGTCACATGTACTTGGTAATAGAACTGAAACAATAGTCTACTTCTGAATTTGCAAAACGTAAAGTTTTAAAATTTGCAAAATGTCAAAATCTGTAGTTCCACATTTTGGAGTTTTAACATCAGTGTTTTTCAAATGCAGCTGTTCAGTGGTTTTCCATCTGATGGGTTGAATCACTGATCAGCACTGTTAATTAAAAGCAGGCTGCCACTGCTTGTGACTCGTCTAGTTCTCGATTGAAACCTCATACTGAAGTTACGTTTATGCTGAGGCAGACCTGTGGTCTGTCCAGGTCAGTCCTGCCTACTTTGGTAGCAGCTCTCTATGGCTTCCCATAGGGCTCTTTCCCATGCCCTACCACTCGGTTCTTTTGACTGGAGATGGTGGGGATTGAACCTGGGACCTTCTGCATGCCATGCTCTACCACTGAGCCACTGGTTGGCCACTGTGCGAGACAGGATGTTGGACTAGATGGACCACAGTCTGATCCAACAGGGCTCTTTCTTACATTCTTAAATGCTGAAGTTGAATAACAAGATACTTGCCAAATACATAGGAATTTTGAGGAGGCTGCAGGCGGGGTTGCTTCGTTTCAGTAAAATATAAGAGGGCTAGAAATTCTTGTCAACTTGGGCTGTTGCGCTGAAGCGCGTACCAACATGTACATCTGCAGTGGTCTACGTGTGCGATGAACAGCTAGCCGCTTTCTGGGCTTTCCGCCGCACTGTCAAAACTGCGATCGCAGCGCTGCACAGTAAGGCAGGAACCACAATATTCTGCAAAAAGCCTCACAAAGTCCCCCCGGAGTGAGCGGTTTGAGGTTTACAGCCATAATTGAAGAAAACTGGCTATTGTGAGGCTCCAGAGACCGTGGTATGAGTGCTGGCAGCCCTCAGTGATAGATGAATGTTTTTCACTCAGTTCTTAAAACTGATAACTTAGGCTTAAGGGAAATGTGCGAGGGAGAGGGGGAAAATGTTTATTTGCAAAGCAATCTATGCATTGTGCCCTGTTCCGGCTGCCCAAATTCCCAGAGTGTCAGTGTTTGTCTAGACAGAATATACAAAGGAATCAGGTTGTGTCACTTCAACGCAGTGTCTGAACCTGCCTTCTGAAATGTATTCAGGAGTAAAAAAAAAAAAAAAATTATGCTAAATTAAATTAGTGTGACCTTACTTTGCATTTCGAAGCCACGTTTGCCCGTCTCGTAAAGCTTGGTGTATCCATCACTCGTCCCCGGGGAAAATTACAGAGAAAAATGGAATGAGGTCCCCTCTAATTGAAAAGTGACAATGATTAGGGGAAGCCAGATATAAAATGAGTCGAGGTGATTTTTTTTAATACAGAAAATATAAATAGACGTGAAGAGAATTATAAATGATGCAGTTTAGTTCTGTTCCCTTAAAGGTTTTTTTTTTCCCTTTGAGCTTGCGTCGCTTGTGCATTGATATATTAACCAGAAATTCTGAGGCATCCCCACATCAAGCAGACCGACCTGGCTGATGCATCTCCTTAGATTTCTTCAAGTTCCTAAAGATATATAGTTATAAATATCTAATGAAAGATTTGTCCCCCAACGCCGAACTTCGGTGTACTAGCCTGTCCTACATACTGTAATAATAATGGTTTGTTTATTTGGATATTTGTAGCTCGCTAATAATTAATAATAGTTATCGTGTGGCATTGTGTATAGAATAGCCAGGAGATCCTAAGATTGTCTGGCAGCCAGAAGGCCTAGCTCTTTTAGTGTTATGCAGCACTAGGTGGTGAACTAGATTTTTTTAAGGCAGGACACATTTTAGAGGTGGTTTGGCATTGCCTGCCTCTGCATCACACCCTGGTATTCTGTGGCGGTCACCCTTCCAAATACCAGCCAAGGCTGACCCTGTTTAGCTTCCAAGTTCTGACAGGATCAGGCTAGCCTGGGCTATCTGAACATCTCGCTTCTCTCCCCAGTGGGAACCCAAAGCAACTTACAACACTGTTCTCCCCTCTCCCATTTTTTATCCTCACAACAACAATCCTGTGCGGTAGGTCAGGCTGACAGAGTATCCGACCCAAGGAGAGTCAGTTTGGTGTAGTGGTTAAGAGCAGCGGACTCTAATCTGGAGAGCTGGGTTTGATTCCCCACTTCTCCACATGCAGCCAACAGGGTGACCTTGGGTCAGTTACAGTTTTCTCAAAACTCTCTCAGCCCCACCTACCTCACAGGGTGTTTGTTTTGGGGAGAGGAAAGGAAGGAGATTGTAATTGTTGAAGAGCTTATGTGACTCGCCCTGAGCCTGCTCGCGAAATGGGCGGGGTACAAATACAAAACATAAATAAATAAGCCGCTCTGAGACTCCTTCGGGCATTGAAGAGCAGGGTGTAAAACCAACTCTTCCTCTTCTTCTTCTTCTTATCCAGCAAGTTTCCATGGCAAGAGTGGGGATTTGAAACAGGAGCTTCAGGATCCTCGTCTGACGTGCCAATGACCCCACCATGATGGCATGATGAAATACTGAACCCCGAGGAAAGGCGGGATATAAATATTTTAATAAAACATTATTATTCCGTCTTGCTTTGAAAGGGCCCGAGTTGATGGAGTAGCCTTTGCATATGTCAAAACGTCTTCATTAAGTTGTATGCTAATCTGCTGTTTACCTGGGCAGAGGCACCTGCCTATATGTATATTCTACTGCTTCAGACCAACACGGCTGCCCACCTGGATTTATCCTAACAATGTTAGGCTGAGAGTGTTGTGATTGGCCCAAGGTCACCCAGCAAGCTTCCATGGCAGAGTGGGGATTCGAACCTGAGTCTCCCAGATCCTAGTTATGGCATGGCAGTGCTGGATCTATGTGTGTTTGTAAAATAAAAGCTGATAATCTCAGACTTTCTCTGAATACTGAATCCAGCACTTGTACTCAGGGCTATTTTGGGGCCGGAACGCACAGGAACGGAATTCCGGCTGGCTTCTGAGTTGGCCACGCCTACAGCCCCCCCCCCCCCAGGTTCCCCAGGCACCTCGCAAGCTGGGGGCACCTGGGGAAGCCGATCCTGGGAGGGAGCTGCGCTGTCAGGGGTGTGGCCTAATATGCTAATGAGTTTCTGCTGTTGGGTGTGGCCTATTATGCTAATGAGTTCCTGCTGGGCTTTTTCTACAAAAAGAGTCCTGCTTGTACTGATGTATACAGCAGTGTGGCGAAAACATTATTTTTCAGACTGAAGTATGGATATTGCAACCCCAATGACCCTTCCCTTCTCCCAAGAACTATAGGGCTGCTGACTGAACAAAGGAATTTTCATTTAATTCATAAATCCCTCTGTTTTGGTCAATGAGTCGGTTTGGTAGAACATTAACTTCAGCATCTTGTGCTTCTTTGGATCTTGTGCTTCTTTGACTATATGCTGAAGTTTAAGACAAAAATCATTATTTGATAGCTCAGATTTAAGATTCCCCTGTATAAATGAATGAATTAAACAGATGTATGTGGTAGCTAAATTATGCACTTTTTTCTAGATTGTGGGGAAAGGAACATTCTGAATCAAAGTCTGGGTCTTGCCTAGGGCTGACAGCTCTGGGTTGGGAATTACCTGGAAATGTGGGGGGTGGAGCCTGGGGAGGGTGGGATTTGGGGAGGGGTGGGACCTCAGCGGGGTATAATGCTGTGGAGTCTAGTCTACTCTCCAATGCAGCCATTTTCTCCTGGGGAACTGATCTTGGTCATCTGGAGATCGATTGTAATAGCAGGAGATCTCCAGGGGCTACCTGGAGGTTGGCAGTCCTGGACATGCCAGCCTCTGGATCCCACAGAAAGAAGTAATTCCAATGGCTTGGTCTCTCTCCCGTTAACTTACTGCAAACGATTAGCATCTATTTTCATCTGATGCATTTGTCTTTTATCATCCTTATCCCAACTAACACCGACAAACACTGGAAGACACATAATCTGAAAACATCCGTCTGAAATGAGATATTCTCTCCCCAAAAGGCTGTGTCAGTTTGGGTTTTCCCCCTTTTTCTTTTCAGCATTACATTGGTTTATTTATCTGATTTATTAAAAACTTATGGCCTTTTTGCTGATCAAAAAGACACCGAAGGTGGCATCAAATCAAATTTTGCAGAATTACAAATGTAATAAAGATAATGGACATAGCAGGAGCTTTTCATTGGCTGGGTAGGGAAGGATCTCTGTCTTGCGTTGAGCACCTCGTTTCGCAGAACTTAAGTTTTTTCTGTTGAAGGTGAAGGAGAGTATGCTTTTTTTCAAATCATGGACTTTGCATCCTTATACATACATATGTAATCTGGGGATGCCAGCCTCCAGGTGGGACTTGGGGATCCCCTGGAATTACAGCTCATATTCAGAGATCAGTTATTCCCCTGGAGAAAATGGGTGCTCTGGAGGGTGGACTGTGTGGCATTGTACCCCACTGAGGTCCCTGTCCTCCCCAGGCTCCACCCCCAACTCTCCAGGAGTTTCCCAACCTGGATCTGGCAACCCTATCCCCCCCCCCCCATTCCCCACCAGTGGCCAGGGAGGACCTGGCACCCTACATAATACAAATATAGTGTGTGTGTGTGTGCGTGCGCAGACAGTGTCTGTGGGAACCCTTTCCTGCCCTGGCAGGCAGTCTGTCATAAAACGGGGCTAGTTAAGAGAGAGAGAGAAGGTGGAGGGAAAGTCAACCCCTATCCATGGGGCTCTTGTGTGAACTTCTGCTGCTCCCCCCCCCCCCCCCCGGCCACCGCAACTCCCCCATCAGGCAGACGGTGGTGAATGGCCTCTCTCTGGCCGTGCGTGATATGACTGCCAAAAATTTCCCTGCCCGAACTCCACCCTTGAGGCTCTCTGTCTGTCTGCCAGAGCGCTTAAAGCTGTCTAGGACTCAGCCAACCGTACCCAGGGCGAAAGCAGTGAACACAAGGACAAGGGGGCTGCTCCCCCCCCCCAACACTCCATCCCCCCAGTTGGGTTCCTGTTACCTTTAACCCTCATGGCTGTGAGGAAACAAAAGGGCCCAGCACGCAATGCATTTGGTGGCCTCTCGGCCTTTCTGCCTACGCTGGGAGGGTTTTTGTTAGGGACAGGAGCCCTTGAATATCCCTCTCCCCAGCTCCCCACCCCAAAAGGGGCTAAACATTCAAATGAGGCCTGTGTGTGTGACTGGGCTTTGTCCTCCCCACTCCATCCCCTCCAACCTTGACGCCAGCAGGGCCACGTTTTGGACATGTATCTCATTACAGTACAAAGGAAAGCTCTGCCTTTTTCTCTCCCCCCCTTCCCCCCCCCACCTTTTTGGGGCCGGTAGTGGTGGTGGTGAGGCGATTTAAAGGCCTCTTGTTTATTTACAGGCCTTCCAGACAATCCCCAATGAGAGGCTGTGGCAAGGATATGGAGATGTGCAGAACAATATGTGCACTATATGATACTCTCTCAATGGGGAGCAGCGCGTTTGCGTAAAGTGTTGAAAAGCCAGGGAGAGTGGGAAGCGGCGAGGGAGCTTACACTGTTGCTGGGCAAATTTCCCACTGCGTCCTTCAGCCCCCACTAAAATTGGGCTCCTACAAAGCTCTTGCTGGCATCTTTAGTTGGGGAAAGACGCTGGAGACGGTGGAAACAAACGGAACGATGAAGACCGATATTTTCATAGCCTATGTGTGGTGCATGGAGACTGTGGCTGTTAGCTGTGGGTGGGCACCCCGGCACGAGGGAAGAAGGGACCAGAGAAGTATCTTGACAGGCAATGTCTTTGCCAATTTCCCTCCGTACATTGCTGCTTGGAAAAAAACCCCCAAAACTTGGAGTCTGTAGATTCTTCTGAGTACCGATCGGATATGTCAGCTGCAGCCTTTCTGCAGAGCAGGGTTTAGTAACAACCCTCCCCCGGTACACACACACTAAGGTTGCCAACCTCCAGGTGGTGGCTGGAGGTCTCCCGCTATTACAACTGATCCCCAGGGGACAGAGATCAGTTCACCTGGAGAAAATGGCCGCTGTGGCAGTTAGACTCTACGGTATTATGCCCCAAACCCTGACCTCCTCCGGCTCCACCCCAAAAATCTCCAGGTATTTCCCAGCCCGGAGCTGGCAACCATAATACATACATATTTGCTAAACAGTGTGATTCTAAGGAGAACGGCACCCTTCTCTATGACTGGAATGGTGTGATTCTTGTTTCGGATTGCACCATTAATGTGCTCTATGAGATCTTCAGCCTTTGAACACAAAATCCAGTGGTCAGGTGCTAGATAGGTCAGTAGGGATGTATATCTCCACCAAGATGGCATGTAAACCTCTAGGAAGCTAGAAGAAAGATGTTTTAGGTTTTTCATGGTAGAATAAGGCCCCTTGCTTGCGGTCAGCAAAACGTATGGTGCTGCTAAAGCCCTGTTCACAAGTTATAGAGAATTCTTCTATGATCTGTGTACAGTGTACACTGGATTTTTTAATATGTCCATACTGCACACTGTACAAGGATGGTGCAGGCTGTCATGATAACTTGTGAACAGTGCCTTAGCTGAACATGTGATACAAACCCCTCATTTCTTCAGGTACTGGTTCCAGGTTTCAGTTGCAAAGTGAATGCACACCAGATCTTTCTTACAGGCAGATGCACCCACATACATGCACGAGGTGTGTGCATTCACTATTACAAGAACTGAGCTTAAATCAACACTGGTCTATCTAAGCCACTGTTGCCTGCTGTGACTGATTGCAAGGGGGGGGGGGGGGAGACTACATATCTTTCTAGCCATGATTGGGGTTGCCAGCCTCCAGTTTGGTGTAGCGATTAAGAGCCCAGACTCTAATCTGGGAGAACCGGGTTTGATTCCCCAATCCTACACATGCAGCTGCTGGTTTGACCTTGGGTCAGTCATAAATTCTTTCAGAGCTGTTCTCTTAAGGGCAGTTCTCAAGAGAGATCGCTCCCTTTCAGCCAAGCCTACCTCTCAGCCCCACTTACCTTGGGGTGTCTGTTGTGGGGAGGGGAAGGAAAAGGAGATTGTAAGCCGCTCTGAGATTCCTTCGGGTAGAGAAGGGCGGGGTATAAATCCAATCTACTCCTCCTCCTCCTCCTCTGGAGATCTCCTGGCTTATTTTCAGGCAACAGAGATCAGTTTCCCTGGAGAAAATGGCTGCTTTGGAAGGTTGACTCTATGGCATTATACCCCATTGAAGTCTGCCCCCACCCCGAATTCGCCCCAGCATTCTCAGGCTTCACTTCCAGAATCTCCAGATATTTCCTCACCCAGAGTTGGCACCCCTTGGGCCCATGGTACTTGTCATCGTTTAATCTGAGGTGCCAGAGAATTGGGGGGGGGGGCGCTTCTGTATACAAAGCTGTGGCTTCTGCCTCACTCGTTTGGAGAAAAGTTTAAGGCTGATCTTGCGTAGAGCTTAAATGCCATTCTAGTTTGGGATTCATGAGAGCATGTGTGTGCCAGAGAAGTTTTATGGGACGGATGCCTGCCTTCTGGGCTATGTCACAGAAGTTATTTACATATTCCTGGTATTGTTTTAAACATAAGCTGCTCTGTGGCGTTCGAATGGTATGAAAAGTGAGTGGCATTAAATGGTACAAACAAAAGAAATGATCTGATGAAATGGAAAAATGTTATCTATATTTATGTGGTTGCCAACCTCCAGGTAGTGGCTGGATATCTGGGATTACAAGTGATCTCCAGATGAATCATAGAACCACAGAGTTGGAAGGGGCCATCCAGGCCAACCCCCCCTGCTCAGTGCAGGATCAGCCTAGAGCAGTGATGGTGAACCTTTTAGAGACCGAGTGCCCAAACTGCCACCCAAAACCCACTTATTTATCACAAAGTGCCAACACGGCAATTTAACCTGAATATTGAGGTTTTCGTTTTAGAAAAAACAACTCATACATTAACATCTTTTGTCTTAAAAGAAAAACACAATAACAGAGCTTTCAATGATACAAACAACTTTTTATTGAAAGGTAAAAGTTTGCATTTGGCATGCTTTTGAACAATTAATGTGATTTTTGCTGTCCAATCTTGCGAACTCTGTGCTGGGGCGATGCCGTGTGTGCCCACAGAGAGGACTCTGAGTGCCACCTCTGGCACGCGTGCCATAGGTTTGCCACCACTGGCCTAGAGCATCTCTGACGAGTATTTGTCCAGCACCTGCTTAAAGATTGTCAGTGAGGGGAGCTCACCACCTCCCGAGGAGAAAATGGCTGCTTTGGAGGGTGGGCTCTATAGCGTCACACCCTGCTCCCCTCCCCAAACTCCACCTTCCCCAGGCTCCACCCCCAAAATCTCCAGGTATTTCCCAAACTGGAGCTGGCAACCCTGCATATATATGAGAGGCCAGATAAGGGAATATGTTAAAACCGAAATAATTAATGCAAAGTTAGACAAGCAAATGAATTTTTTTTTACAAGGACCTGGTTCATAGTTAGAGGACTTCTGTGGGGCACCCTGGGAAGAGACTCAAGAAATGTAACTCTGAGGCCCCTCCCATGGCTGGCACAGTAGCTTGCCATCCCTTAGAGGCCTCTGGGCCTGAGTCACTGGCGGGCCTTCCACTCGCTTGGCATTTATATGCTTTGGTTGGCACTTCACCATCTTGAGATGCCAGAAGGAAATCTCTCCACTAATTTTCTCCCCGCCCCCTCCACCTCTTACCCAAGTTAGTGCTGCGTTGTCCTCTGTGCGAGGACCTTCTCATTTCTTGACTACAAAACTGTGGTGGCTGGGAGCAGGTTTTTGCAAAAAAGAATTGGTTTCCATGGCTTTTCCTCTGTTCATAGCTTGGATAAAAATAGTTAGCATTGCTGAGTGGCGTTTGATGCCTTCTCTTAAGTGTTCTCGCCCCTCCCTTACCTTGCCAATTTCTCTTTGGGTTCTTCCTCTATTCCAGAAAGTATTCGGTTTCCTTAAATGCAGAAGGACCAAGTTATCAGGCCGGACTGCCTCGAAGTCCAGCTTCAAACCCAGTGGCTAGGGAAGGTCACTCCGTGTCCTAGAGTGCAAGGAAAGCTGTTCCGTCTAATATTTTAGGAAACTGTGTTAGCTGTTCCTGTTAGCTCTACGGTGCAGCCTCGCCTGGAATACTGTGTGCAGTTCTGATCACTGCATCTCAAAAAGGACATTGCAGAACTGGAAAAAGTATAGGGGAGGGCAGCCAAGATGATTAGTGGGTTGGAGGACCTTCTAGGGGTGGGGAGACAACGGGAGCAAGGAGAGCCCTAGGCTGGCATCGCTGGTGACATCACTTCCAGCCAGTGTTCCCTCTAAGCTGAGTTAGTGTGAGCTAGCTCACAGTTTTTTAGCCTCCGGCTCACACATTTTTGTCTTAGCTCAGGAAGGATGGATCCTGCGCAAACTAATTTATGCAGTAGTCAAATTGCTCGCTCACCACTTTAATGCCAGTAGCTCACAAAGTAGAATTTTTGCTCACAAGATTCCACAGTTTAGAGGGAACATTGCTTCCAGCGTGCACCAGAAGTGATATCATCGCATTGGGGATACTCTAGCACAAGGGTGGGCAATTGTTTTGGCTCGGGGGCCACTTTGTGGGAGCGGAGGTTAGTGGAGGGCTGCACCTTTTAAAATTATTGCATTCATTAGTTAACTTTGCATTTCAGAAAAGGTATAAATTGTATCATAAAAATCAATACATATAAATTAAATAAAATAGTGGTAGTTTTATTCAATTTATTTATTGTGCTAATTTCATATTATCTGTAGCTGCAAGCACATTTAATTTTAGAATCAGTTTAATGCGACAAATGTACCCTATCACACCACGTAGCCGACTGTCTTGGCGGGCGGCAAAAAACTCTGTGGCGGGCCGCATGTGGCCCCCGGGCCGCAATTTGCCCACCCCTGCTCTAGCATTTGGTCAAAAACTCTAGGGTAGAAGTCATTTTTGTGTTTGTTTACACAAATATTTGAGTGTCCCAGCGTTACCGATCACTGGAAGTGACACCACTGTGTTGCTGGTGACTAAGGTCTAGGGTTCCTTTTGCTGCCAGTTAAGTCCCCTGCTGGCCAGCTGATTGGCCCCTGGGGGTAGGGCCCCTGGAGTGGGGGTTCTCTAACACCCCGCGAGGGTCTGGATACCCTGAGAAAATGCTCAAGAATCTGGACTTTTCCATTTAGAAAAGAGATGACTGGGGGGGGGGGTCATGATAGAGGTTTGTAAAATTATGCACGGGGTGGAGAGAGTTGACAAAGAGAACTTCTTCTCCCTCTCCCCAAAATACTAGAACTTGAGGGAATCCAATGAAGCCGATGAGGAGTAGATTCAGGACGGACAAAAGGAAATACTTCTCTACATAGAGAGTGATTAAAATGTGGAATCTGCTGCCAGAGAATGTAGTGATGGCCACAGGAATAAACAGCTTTAAAAGGGGGGTTAGACTGATTCATGGAGGATAGGTCTGTCAGTGACTACTAGCCACAGAGGTGACTAAAGGGAACCTCCACGTTCAGGAACACTAAACTTTTGGATCTGAGAGCTGGGGCCCAACATCAGGGGAAGGCCTTGGCTTCGGTGTCCTGTTGTTGGACCTCCAAGGAAACTGGTTGTCTCACTGTGTGAGACAGGACGCTGGACTAGATAGACCCCTGGTCTGATCCAGCAGGGCTCTTTTTATGTTCTTGGGAAACCCAAATATTTGGTTTTTACCATCACACGCACACAGCCATTGGCTAAAATGCTGTGATTTCATGGTATTCTAATAAACTTGCTAACTGAAATGCTTCTCAGGAAAGTTTCAGGTGCTAAAGAATCGGTGCAGTTTCTGGGAGCAGTTTTTCTCAGGAGGAAAACCCTGCATGGGGCCCAGGAACAGCACACTGCTGCTTGTCAGAGAGGCAAACAGGTCAGGGGAGCCACTGAATGTTGCAGATTGACTTGGACCGGTTTGTTAGCTCTGTAGCTGTGGTTCCAGTAGACTATGCCCTATTCGCAAGTTACAGCAAATGCACATACAATCCATGTGCAGTCTGAACACAGTGTTTTTTTTCTTAATTGAAGTGTTGAGTCATTCACATGTTACATTCGACACATGTACAGCTGAATGTGTGATTTAAACCCTACACTGGCACTGATTTCATTTTTAAAGTAGATGCACATTGGTTGTTTCTTACAAACAGATGTATGCACATATATGCAGGATGAGCAGGGTTGCTGTCCACAGCCCTTGGGAGATTTCTGGAGCAGGGCCTGGAGAGGGTCATATCTGACCTGGAAGTGACATAACTTCTGGATGACTCTCTAGGAATTCCCCCAAATCTATGACAAAAGGCATAGAGATGGGGGGGGGGGGGAGAGATTCCTAGAACGTAATGTGAAAGTTATATCACTTTGGGGTCCCTTCCCCCCCCCCCCTTGCCACAAACATCAGCCGCAGCAAAGAACCCCCTGCTAGAACCAGGCAAATGGTAACCTGAAGGATGAGTGTGCATTTGCTGTGACATCTGAACAGGGCTGTTATCTTTTCGTAAGATAGTGCTGAGAAAGAAGTGCTGTGGTGCTCTCCAGGTGTCCACTGTCATACAGCCAGTCTGAATCACTCCACCGAAGGTCCCCAAAAAATATGCACGTTTGTCCGATGTGAACTGCGCGCTGTCCCCCGTGGCTGTGTACCAATGATAGCCTACGATGTACCACAACACACACCCCTTCACAGCTCTCCCCTCCCGGTCCATCTGTAAGATAGCCATGCCAACGAAAACTCGTGCCAATGAAAACTCTTCTGTGCCGCAGTTACGGTTTCGGCAGCTAAGCCCTGCCTGCCTCCAGATTGCAACCTTGGCCGTTTCCCAGCAAAGCCCCCTGAGCCTGGCTTAATAGCGCCCACGAGGGAAACCCGTACCGCCCTCCGCCTGAGGTGAACCTCTGTGTTTGGCAGCGTTAATCTCCTGGCCTGCAGACAGGCAAGAGTTTCGCCGGAGAGGGGTTTGAGACGTCTGCTTGCAGAACAGATCCTCTCAGAGCAAGAGCCGCTTGGGAATATAACAGTTTTGGAGGGCGGCCATGTTGGTCTCAGTAGAACAGTTAAGTTTGAGTCCGGTGGCACCTCAGAGACTAAGAAGATTTCCACGGTATGAGCTTTTGAGAGTCCCATTTGAGCTTTGATTCTTGAAAGCTCATACCCCGAAAAATAGAGACCAGTTCATTTTTCAAATCTCGGACATAATAATCTCTGTCAGACGACAGAGGGTTATGTCTGCGGGGTCGAATCCTTGCCTTCTCAATCCACGTCACACACCTGAGGCGATTGTGAAACGGTGTCCCCTGATCACCATGGCATACCCCGCTGAACATCTCTATCTCCTCCAGCTGACCCGAAGTTAGCTAGTAGCCAGTTGTTGCTCTCTCGTTCGGCTTCAGTGGTTTGTATCCCCCTCCCCCCACACACCCACTTTTTTATTGCAATGCGCTTTGGTGCCAGCTCCAGCCACTGAGGCTACCGCTGCCAGCTGGCTGAGCGGAGCACTGAATTAAATTACGTCTGGAAGTCTGGTATGCGGATGCCACTGGGAATGGCTTGGAATCGGGAAGGTTAAGAAAAGCCTGAGTGGTTTTTTTGTTTTGTGTTGTGTTGCTTTTTTCTCCCCCTTTTCCAGCGGAAGGGCAAGACTTTGGTATTAATCAGCTGTGTGTCATTCAACGGCTTTGCTGGACACACAAGGGAGGGTTTGTGACCGGAGGGGGACGGCTGTTGGTTGGGATGGACCGGGGGCTGTGGGGCTCACAAGGCATAGGATAGAAGACTTCTTTGGGGTTGACTGATATTTCCCAGAGAGAGAAGGTCTGGATGTCAACACCATCTTCAGTCCGTGGGTTTGGTGTAGTGGTTAAGAGCACAGACTCTAATGTGGGAGAACCAGGTTTGATTCCCCACTCCTCCACATGCAGCTGCTAGTGTGACCTTGGGTCAGTTACAAGTTGTTTCAGAGCTGTTCTCTCAAGGGCAGTTCTCGAGAGAGCTCTCTTAGTCCCACCTACCTCACAGGGTGACTGTTGTGGGGCAGGGTAGGGGAAGGGATTGAAAGCTGCTCTGAGACTCCTTCAGGTAGTGAAGGGCAGGGTATAAATCCAATCTCCTCTCCTTCTTCTTAATCAACTGAGGTTTTGGTTTGACTAGACTAAAAGCTGGTGTCGGGGAAGGCTTGAAATGTTTCCTCCTTCTGTTGAGGGCTCAGGTCTTGGACAAGAGGCACCTCAGGGGGCAAGGCCAATTGAGCAAGTCTGTTCAGTACTTGGTTGGGAAATCAAAGTAAAGGCCGAGAGTGCACAAGAGGACACCAAGGAGACGATCTAAGCTGTCCTGGTATAACAGTATCGCTTTGCCTGTTCCCTTTAAGCTGAGTTAGTGTGAGCTAGCTCACAGTTTTTTAGCCTCTGGCTCACACGTTTTTGTCTTAGCTCAGGAAGGACAGCTCCAGAGCAGACTAATTTATGCAGTAGCCAAATCACTCGCTCACAACTTTAATGCCAGCAGCTCACAAAGTAGAATTTTTGCTCACAAGAGTCCACAGCTTAGAGGGAGCATAGAGATGGCAATTGGATAACCTGTTTTGTTGAACCAACATGCAATGAGATTTTTGAATGGTGCAAATCCAGGCTGGCTGAACAGCTCCTATCAGTCCAATGGAACTTGGTTGTCTGAATGGCCAACATAAGAACATAAGAGAAGCCAATGTTGGATCAGGCCAGTGGCCCATCCAGTCCAATACTCTGTCATACAGTGGCCAGAAAAATGTGCTACCTATAACAGAGAAAGCCTAGATCAAGGGTCCCCAAACTTTTTGAGCCTGCACACACCTTTGGGATTCTGACACGGTGTGGTGGATGCAACCTGGGGTTGCCAGCTCTGGGTTGGGAAATACCTGGAGATTTTGGGAGAGGTGTGGGGAGGGACTTCAGTGGAATATAATGCCATAGAGCCTGCCTTCCAAAGTGGTCATTTTTCTCCAGGGGAACTGATCTCTGTCTTCTGGAGATCAACTGTAATCCCAGGAGATCTCCAGCCACCACCTGGAAGTTGGCAACCCCTAGTGCAACCACAAAAGTGGCTCTCCACAGGAGACTGAGCCAGCCACAAAATGGCTGCCGTAGCTTACCTTCAGCCCCACAGCGACAGTCCTTGTATTGTGGTGGCAGGTGCTGCCAATGAAACATTTTATTTAAAAAATCTGCATAGCCAATCAAATCTCCAGTGGCCACCAAAAGCCCCACCTGGCCCCACCCACTTTCTAAAACACTTGGTGGGCTCTAGGAAAGGTGTTGGCAGGTGACCCCTGGCCTAGATCTTTGTAGCTTTTTCTGGCATGCAGTGACCATAGAGCCAGTTGTACACCTGACCCCTTCAGATTCCAATAGATCGCCATTCCTTGGTAATGGCAACTGGCATTGTGGGTTGGAGAGAAAAGCAACTTTATGGGTCAACCACAGAATCATAGAATCACAGAGTAGGAAGGGACCTCCAGGGTCATCTAGTCCAGGGGTGGGCAAACTTGCTCCGCGTAAGAGCCACTTAGAACAGGGGTGGTCAAACTTGCTTAACGTAAGAGCCGCGTAGAATAAACATCAGATGTTTGAGAGCCACAAGACGTGAACAAATATTACCTGCTTTGATTGGAAAATAAGCAAATTTGCTTTTTATTAACATTAAATGAGACTGCCCAAAATAAAAACAAAAGGGGTAAAAGCAGATATTGATAATGATATTAATTTGTCCAATGATATTTGTTTGCTAATGATATTTAGCTTCCCCAGCCTGCCCTGCCGGGAGCCACATAATATATGTGAAAGAGCCGCATGCGGCTCCCGAGCCACAGTTTGTCCACCCCTGATCTAGTCCAATCCCCTGCACAATTCAGGACATTCACAAATACCTCCCCCCACCCCCAACACACCCTTGTTCCATGCCCAGAAGATAACAAAAAACCTCCAGGCTCCCTAACCAAACTGGCCTGGAGAAAAATTGCTTCCTGACCCCAAAGTGTAAGAAATGTAAGAAAGGGCCATAAGAACTAAGCATTGATGCAACCCTCCCTTCCCTCCCTTCTTGTGATCTGCCTAAGTTCACAGAATCCGCATTGCTGTCAGATGGCCATCTAGCCTCTGTTTGAAAACCTCCCAAGAAGGAGACCCTTACCTGGGAACTGTGTGGGGGTGTTCAGACGATATTGCTTGCGTGCTGCTCAGCCCAACATATTTAGTTTTAGGAGTTCAACAAGTTATTGTAGGTGAGGAGTTTGTCGGAACAGAGTTGTCCCCTGGCTAATTTATGAGCCTTGTTGGCTATTTGTCTTGCATCTACATTCCGTAGCCCCGGGTACCTTGGAAGTTCTGTGGGTTTGGATAGCTGAACCTCCCGTTCAAAGTACTACGTCGATGTACCTCCATTTGCTTCACGTAGCAGCCTTGCTGCAGAATTCTGTTGAGTGCCTTTTCTTACCCGGATCGTTCAAAGTTGGGTGACTTCCTCTTCTTTTGCTCTTGCAGCCGAGTTGGAGTTTGTACAGATAATCATAATCGTGGTGGTGATGATGGTGATGGTGGTGGTCATCACGTGTCTGCTGAACCACTACAAGCTCTCTGCGCGGTCCTTCATCAATCGGCACAGCCAAGGGCGGAGGAGAGAGGAGAACCTATCATCAGTAAGTAGCCCGCTCTGCTGCAATCTCTTTTTGGGGGGTGGCACCCCCTCCAACCCTCTTCAAACACTGGGTACAGGCTGCTCACTGAGTGCTTATACGACATCAGAAGTGGCCAGAAATTCTGGGTTTTGATAGCCTTCTTGCATCTGTTTGGAGAAGGGCTAGGGTTCCCAACCTGCAGGTGGGTGGGTGAAGATCTCCTGGGATCCTAGAGTGTCGCCCTGACATGGTGACATTGCTTCCAGCTTTGTACCAGAATTGATACTGTGGTGTCAGTGCAACACCAGTTCCCGCCCAGTTTTGTTCTTATTGCTCCACTGAGCAGGAGCTGCAGGGTCCAGGGCAGGAAGTCTTTCATTGCAAGAGAGGGAGCCCTGGTTCTTCCTAAAACAAAGAGGATTCTTGTGGCACTTTTAAGGCTAGCGTTCTTCCAGCATGAGTTTTCATGGTGCAGTGAGCGGACCCTCGCTCTGTGCTCGCTGCATCTGAAGAAATCAACTCTGGTCCATGGAATTGTATGTGAGAACTGACATTGTTAGTTTTGAATGCACCATTTGGGGGGGGGGGGGTGTCACAAAAGACCACCAAAATCTATGGGATTATTGCGTAGGGTTGCCAGTCCTACCTGGCAGCCAGCAGGGAATCAGTGAACTGTCCCTGGGAGTATTTTGCTGTGCACGGCGCAGTGACATCATCATGTCACTGACATCACACATCGATACTCTAGTTTGGAGGCAGAACTCTATGGTTTGAGCCCAATTTTACCATAGAGCTTTGCCCAGAAACTAGAGCATCACCACGCAATGTCAGCAACGTGATGACGTCAATTCTGGGTGAGGTCATCACACCATGTTCAGGGGCATTTGCAGGCACCGGTTGGCCAGCGGCGGAAGGGGGCCCACAAAAGCAGGGGAACCCCCGCCTGGACCGGGGAGATGGCAACCCTATTATTGCGCTACTTCTTGCAGTGGCTCTTCTCACTTGGGTGATCAACGGAACCCCTGACAGGACTTGCTGCCAGCACACGGGCATATATGGGGAGAAACGGACTTGCGTGTTATGGTGGTCCCAAACTACGAAAGGCCTCCAGGCACACTGTGGGAAATCTGTACTGTCCGTCAGTTCTTTGGGTTTCAGTATTAACTAAAAAGAGGTTCCTAAATTAGGTTCCATTATTAACTAAAAATTAGGGCTGCCAAGTCCCCCGATAGGGCGGGGGAAACACTGATTTTTAGTGCTTATCTCCCGCTTTTCCAAAGTTGGCCACCGGGGGGACAAAATGGCTGCCTTAAAAGGGAAATGTCTGCAGAGAGCCTGCCCTGCAGTAAAAAGCCTCGCCAGACATTTCCCCTTTAAGAAGTCAGCAAGAGAGCTTCCACAGCAAGAGAGGTCCGCCCAGAGGGACTGAAGGAGCTGCTTTTGCATGTGGCTGGCAATGTGAGTTTCTCTTCCAGCTCTTTTCATTCTCTCTCCCTCTTTCTTTTTTCTGTCTGTCTGTCTGTCTGTCTCTCTCTCTCTCTTTGTCCCCATCCAGCAGAGGTCTATCAGTGGCTATTATAGCCACAAGGTCTAAATGGAAGTAAGTGCCTCTGCCAGTTTTTTTCCCTTCTCTCTCTCTCCCTCTTTCTTTCTTTTTTCTGTCCGTCTGTCTGTCTGTCTGTCTGTCTCTCTCTGTCCCCATCCAGCAGAGGTCTATCAGTGGCTATTATTAGCCACAAGGTCTAAATGGAACCCTTTGTCTGGGGCAGTGAGGCTCTGAATTCTTGGTGCTTGGGGGGCAACAGTGGGAGGGCTTCTGGAGTTCTGGCCCCGCTGCTGGACCTCCTGAGGGCACCTGGTATTTTTGGCCACTGTTGTGACACAGAGTGTTGGACTGGATGGGCTGTACTGGATGGGCCGATCCACTGTAGCTTCTCTCCTGTTCTTATGATATGAAAATCATATTTAGCACTTGTGTAGCACTTAGTGCTTCATATTCTGCCGAGATGAGGAAGGATTCAGTAGGGCCGTTGCTCAGTGATAGAGCATCTGCTTGACATGCAGGAGGTATCAGCCTCTTCAGCTAAAAAAGGATCAGGTAATAGGTGACATTAAAGATCTCAGCCTGAGACCCTGGAGAGCCACTACCAGTCTGAGTAGTCAACACTGACCTTGATGGACCAATGGCCTGATTCAGTATTAGGAAACTTCATGAGTTCATGTGTCAGCATGTGGAAGCAACATCACAGGATGTGACATCACAAAATGATGTCACTTCCTTTCTCCTGGCTCCACCCCCAAAGTCTCCTGGCTCCACCCCCAAAGTCTCCTGGCTCCACCCCCAAAGTCCCCAGATATTTCCCAAGTTGGACTTGGCAGCCCTACTAAAAATAGGGGAAGACTCAGTATACGGGCATTCCAAAGTGAGTTTTACTTCCAGCTGGATTCAAGTCCCATAGCACGTTACAGACCAACAAGATTTTCAGGGTAGGAGCTTTCGAGAGTCAAGAATACCTCCATTCATCAGATACAAACCTTTGTCCCTCGAAATCTCATATGCTGGTCTCTTAAGGTGCTCCTGGACTCAAATCTAGCTCTTCTACTTCAGTCCAACATGGCGACCCTCTGAAAATTATTTCCAGCAGCTTTATCTAGCAAACAGACAGAGTACCTGTTTTTCCAACATACTGACAGCTGGAGGTGGGCCTAATGCTGAAGCTTACCTTCCAGCTGTTTCTTGTCGGTTGGGACAATATGTTGGGAGAGGGGAGATGGGCAGAGGTTGAGTGGGCGTGGTTGCCTCTTCAGACCACTGAGTCAGTTGTGCTGGGAAGACTACTCCACTGGCTCCGTTTCCCATGTTTCTAGTATTGATGTGCCATATGGGGCTGCACTGTAGGGAAGTAAACTGCTCTGGTCAGGCTGCACCTGGAGTATTGTGTGCAGTTCTGGAGGCCTCACTTCAAAAAGGATGTGGACAGAATGGAGCAGGTGCAGAAGCGAGCAATGAGGATGATCGGGGGCCCGGAGACCAAGCCCTACAAGGAAAGGCTGAGGGACTTGGGGATGTTCAGTCTAGAGAGGAGGAGGCTGAGTGGGGACATGGTTGCTCTCTTGAAGTATCTGAAGGGCTGTCCCTTAGAGGAGGGCAGGGAGCTGTTCCTGTTGGCAGCAGAGGATAATAGGACTCACAAGAATGGGTTTTAAATTAAGGGCGGGAAGGTAGCGGCTGGATCTTAGGAAAAACTTTTTGACAGTCAGAGTTGTTCGACAGTGGGATCAGCTGCCCAGGGGGGTGGTGAGCTCCCCCTCACTGGCAGTCTTCAAGCAGTGGCTGGACAAACACTTGTCAGGGAGGCTCTAGGCTGATCCTGCACTGAGCAGGTGATGGGACTAGATGGGCTGTATGGCCCCTTCCAACCCTGTGATCCTATGATTCTGTGAAGTTGTATATATGGAAAGAGGGAAAGGTCTGTACTCCTGCAAGAGGAGAGTTAAAAGGATGACGTCCTTGTTTGGGTGGTCTCAAGGTTGTGGCTGGAGGTGTCTGGGGCCAAAAAACCTCATTCTCATGGCCTCAGACAGGCAGCAGAAAAATGATGGGGAGAGTCTTGAGGAGATAATTCCAAGCTGCAGGTGACAAATGCCACTTGTATCTATTTTATCTATGCTCTGTTTCTCTCCCTGATGGGGACCCAAAGTGGCACTTGCATTGTTGTCCTCTCCTCTATTTTATCCTCACAACAGCCCTGTGAGGTAGGTCAGGCAGACCTTTGTGACTGGCCCAGAGTCATCCATCGAACTTCCACTGGGGATTTGAAGCTGGATCTCACATGTAAAGAAACTCCCTGCAAGGAGAAAACTAGTCCATCAGGGATCAGTGCTCTCCCTCGCTCTTTTTACTGATAAAGAATATTCAGAAATGCGATTTCTACCTTCCTTCAGCATCAGGGGTTTGCTCTTTCGCACATCTTTCCCATTCATTTTGCTTCACATGCAGCACCATCCATAGACTGTAGTACCAAAGCACTCTGCATCCGAGTTACATCTCGATTGTTTCTGAGGGGGTTTCTGCTCCCCCCTCTTTTCAGTGAGCTGTAGCAATTACTTTACATAGGGGTGCTTTCTCCTGTAAAGGGTGGTAAAGCTCCCCCTAGTGCACAGAGCCAAAAACTGCAGATCCAGCCACATTTTAGTTATCTGTATCTGTTGGATAGCCCAGGCTGGCCTAATCTCATCGGATCACAGAAGCGAAGCAGGGTCAGCCCTGGTTAGTGTTTGGATGGGAGACCACCAAGGAAGGCCAGGGTTGTGATGGAGAGCCAAGCAATGAGAAACCACCTCTGAATGTCTCTTGCCTTGAAAATCCTACAGGGTTGTCATAAGTCAGTTGCGGCTTTAAGACAAAAAAAAAAGAGAGAGTACATGTTTATTAATTTATTTCTGTTACGGGACCAGCTGCCTTTGAGCTCCGTGCTCTCCATAAACTGTCAGTGGCTGCAGCCATTCCACCTGGCTTTGATACAGACTTCATCTAAAAGTTAGGGCCCGAATCTGCTTTGTTTTCCTCTTCCGTTTCTCTCCCTTTTACCTTTCATGCAATACGTATTTTATAGCAGATGTTCCTTGGGATTATAAACTGCCTTGAATGCAGCAGTGGAAAGGTGTAACAGAAAGATATCAAACAAGTTAAAATAACGTGCTCTCCGAACAAAACAAAAAAATTCAGCAGAAGGTTTCGAGAGGCTTCTGGTACTCTATTTTAGGGTCTGCCTGCTTCCCTTTCTTCTTTTAGATGTGTACAAATATCAAATGCAGGAACTTGTCAAGCAGCCAGCACCCTTGATAAGGAACACAGCCTTCAGACTGGCTTGCAAACTTTTGCATCAGACGAGGTTTTTCTCCGGTACATCATGTTATGTCTTTGCACATTGCAAATGCGGTAGGAGATTGGCACACTGGCGTCTCCTAAAAGTCTGGCACACAATGGTTTGTTTTTTTGCCTTTTGGCAGAAAACTGTATACCTGGATAGACGGATGTATAGATAGACAGATGTGAAAGCTAATGCGGCATCAGCAGTTAGGGTGTCACACTAGGGTCAGGGAGAGCCAGGTTCAAATCCCCCTCTGCCACAGAAGGTCACTGGGTGACCTTGGTCCAGTCACACACACTCAGTCTAACCTAACTCACAGGGCTGTTGTGAGGATATAAAATGGGGGAGAGTGGAACGATGTAAGCGGCTTTGGGTGCCCATTGGGGAGAACAAAAGAAGAGGAGGAGGAGGAGGAGATTGGATTTATACCCTGCCCTTCACTTGGAGTCGCAGAGCGGCTTACAAAATCCTTTCACTTCCCTTCCCCAAAAAAGACACCCTGTGAGGTAGGTGGGGCTGAGAGAGCTCTGAGATAGTTATCCTTGAGATAACAGCTGGTACAGAGCTATGGCTTGCCCAAGGTCATCCAGCAGCTGCAAGTGGAGGAGTGGGGAATCAAACCTGGTTCTCCCAAATTAGAGTCTGCGCACCTATCCGCTACACCGAACAGGATGCCCTGATCTGGATAATGCAGGCTAGCCTGATGTGATCAGATCTCACAAGCTAAGCAGGGTTGGCCTTGATCAGTGTATGTGTGGGAGACCACCAAAGAAGTCTAGGATTGCTACACAGAGAAAGGCAATGGCAAACCATATCTGTTAGTCTCTTGCCGTGAAAACCTTTTGGAGTCGCCATAAGTTGGCTGCAGTTTGATGGCACTATAAACACACAAACACACACACACACACACACACACACACACAAAGTAAAGTGAAAAGTTTGGCCACTCTCAGGGAAGTGAGGGAGATGATGGCTAGTGTGTTGGAGTAGTTAGACTGTTGGACCGGGATTTGGCAGACCTGAGCTTTGAATTCATCTGCTCTGCTGTGAACCTTACTGGATGCCCTTTAGTCAGTCGCCCGTCCTCCATCTAAGAGGGCTCCGCTAAGGATAACGTGAGGAAGGGAGAACCATCTCTGCTGCTCGGACCTCCTTGGGGGAAGGGTGAGATATAGGGTTGCCTGCTCCGACTCAGGATATATCGGGGGGCTTTGGGGGTGGAGCCAGGAGCAAGGATGTGACATCACTTTTGTGATGTCACATCCTGTGATTTCACTTCCAGGTCCACACCCCCCCACACACACTCAGAAGGTTCCTGTGATTCCATGGTAGGAGTTTGTGCTTCTAACGCTTTGGTTGCTCTCAACTCATTCTCCACCCAAGCCACACACACTGATACCATTTAGGGTTGTCAGATGAGGCTGACAAGCCGGCAGGAGACTTTCTAGGAACCTCTGGGGACTGGCAACCCTAGTGAGATGCTATTTGGCTAGATGGATCTGTTTTTCAGACTCCATTCACAGGTGTGTGTTCCGAGAGGCAGCAAGAGCTTTATGAGAATGCACCTCTCCAGTACTAAAAGAAGGTCCACTTTGTTTCTGGGTCCTCTTCTGGGTGCTAACACTCGCATTTTGAAGCTCTAAATGTTCTGGTACCAGGGATCTCTGAGGGCCACTTACCCTCCTGTTTGAACTTGTGCAGATCTCCAAATCATTTTCAGAATTGCTGTTCTGTATGCAAGACTGGTGGCTTCAAGAGAAGGGATTCTTTCTGTGTTGATGCCGTATGTATAGACATACACCTCGGCAGCTATTTTCCTACCCTTCTGAGGTTTAGGTGCCCATGTGAAAGGTTATTTTATCAGGCGAGTAGTTTCTTAGATGGCTCTATTAATTTTCCCTTCTCTAACTGCCTTTTAACCACCCCTGTTTAGGACTATGCCCTGACCTGGATGGCCCAGCCTAGCCTGATCTCATCAAATCTCAGAAGCTGAACCAGGTCAACCCTGGTTAGCATTTGGATGGGAGACCTCCAAGGAAGTCCAGGGTCACTAGAGAAAGCAGTGACAACCCGTCTGTTAGCCTCTTGCCTTGAAAACCCTACGGGTCCCCATAAGTCAACTGTAACTTTTTCTGATTTTTTAAATGGTTTTGTTGAGCTGCCCGGGGGAACTTTTGTTATGAGACAGTCGGAAACATCCGTGATAGATTTCTGCCTGGGGCATTGTTCTGATGTCTTTGCCTTCTCTGCATCATTCAGATGCAAAGCGGTCTAAAGCTGGCTCTGGAATCTGATCAGGTTTAACCCAGTTGAAAAGGTGGTCAGGTGGCTGTGCACACAGGGAACATAGATGCTCCCAAGCAGTGTTCCCTCTAAGCTGAGTTAGTGTGAGCTAGCTCACAGTTTTTTAGCCTCCAGCTCACACATTTTTGTTTTAGCTCAGGGAAGATGGCTCCACAGTAAACTGATTTATGCAGCAGCCAAATTGCTCACAAACAACTTTAATGCTAGTAGCTCACAAAGTAGAATTTTTGCTCACAAGACTCCAGTGCTTAGAGGGAGTATTGCTCCCGAGACTCTGTCTTCCCAACTGCATGCCCCTCCACCTGCCCCCATCCACTCCCCCCCCCCCCAGCTGGAGTATCCAGGCTGACATCAGCTGTGCTCCAAAGAACCGGATTGGCAGATGGATCCGTGCAATGCTTTTGTTGTTGTTGTTGTTGTTGTTGTTGTTCAGTCGCACAGTCAAGTCTGACTCTTCGCAACTCCATGGACCACATCACGCCAGGCCCTCCTGTCTTCCGCCACCCTCCGGAGTGTGCTCAACGTCATGTTTGTTGCATCGATAACACTGTCTAACCGTCTCATCCTTTGCCGTCCCCTTCTCCTTTGACCTTCAGTCTTTCCCAGCATCAGGGTCTTCTCCAGTGAGTGCTCCCTTCTCATTTGGTGGCCAAAGTATTTCAGCTTCAGTATCTGGCCTTCCAGGGAACAGTCAGGTTTGATTTCCTTTAGGGTTGACTGATTTGATCTCCTTGCAGTCCAAGGGACTCTCAAGAGTCTTCTCCAGCGTCATAATTCAAACGCATCTATTCTTCAGCGCTCGGCAATGCTTTAGCCCGCTGCTAAATTAAATATAAACCCACAAGCATAAGGCAGTGATACACTCACCACTTAGTTAACCTGCCCCAATGGGATGCTGAAAAACAAAGGTGTGTGTCCCCCACAACACTTCCCTCTTGTACCCATTGGTTTGGACGCTCATCAGGCAAGCCTCAGAGCCAGCCAAATTGGGTCCCTTGCATCTCACACCTGGCCACCTCTCCTCTAGGCCAGCGTGCACTCTCCCAGACAAAAGTCTTCTCCTCTACGTTATGGGAAGAGATGGGCCCAGCCCCTTTAGAGAGAGCAGGACTGCATTGTTGCGGAGGCGGTAAAATCCGAGCTGGGTGGTTGTGGTTAGCTCCCTGGGGCCAGCTAAGCCCTTGAACATTCAGAAATGCATACCCTCAAAAGCCGCAACTGTCACTAGGAAAACAGCGCTGTGTGGAATTCTGTGAATAAGGGAGGCTTGATTCTGAGAGCTGCTCGCATGCAAAAGGGCAACAGCTTCTGAAGCCGAAGCCCTGGCTCAGTGCATTAAGGCAGCCGCTTTGCTTAGGAAAGTTTTGGGTTCAGTCTTTGCCATCTTCAGCAAAAAGAACTAGGTCGTTGACAGTGCGAAAGCCGTTGGCCCGAGACCCTGGAGAACTGCCTGCAGTCATAATAGAAAATGATAATGGTCTGATTCAGGTTTAAGTCTGACTCAGGGAAAGACAGTGTGGTCTGACTCAGGATAAGGCCTTAAGAGGTCAAGGCCTGCTTTTGCCATCTTCAGCCTCTCTCCGAGTCTACCTTCAGCTCTGTGAGAGCCAGCATGGTGTAGTGGTTAAGATAGGGCTGCCAAGTCAGCCCGGGGGGTGGGGGATCCCCCGCTATAGGGGTTCCCGATCCACCAGCCAGCATTCAGCCGACAGGGGGAACCCCGCCCCAGAAGTTGTCCGGTGAGGACGACTTCCCCCGTGTAATGACATCACCTGGAGGTGACATCATTACGTTGGGGGCGTTGCCAGGGCGACGCTCTGGCAATCGCCCCAAAACTCTATGATACCATAGAGTTTTGGGGGCAATTGCCAGAGCATTGCCCTGGCAATGCCCCCAAAGTGATGACGTCACCTCCAAGTGACGTCATCACGTCACCGTGGCACGTGCGCAAAGCGCATGCACCAGAAGAGCTCCCGGGGGGAGAACAACTCCCCCCCACCGGTAAGTAGACCCTACTTGGCCCTACTAGGTTAAGAGCAGCAGATTCTACTCTGGAGAACCGGGTTGGATTGCCTTCTCCTCCTTAGGTCCCCCCGGGGGGTGGGGGTTTTCCCACCGAAACATCACCCAATCCGCCGATTTGGATCAGGCCGGCAGGGGGAACTCCACCCCCAAAGTGCCCAGTTTGGGCCAACCTGCCCGGCACAATGACGTCACCCGAAAGTGATGTCATCACATTGGGCACACCGCCAGCCAATGCTCTAGCAGCCAGCCTGAAAACTCTAGGGACCAGCTCTCCCCCACTGTGGAAGGTAAGTCACTTGGCAACCTCCTCCACATGAAGCCTGCTGGGTGACCTTGGGCCAGTCACAGCTCTCTCAGAACTCTCTCAGCCCCACCTACTTTATACGGTGCCTGTTGTGGGGAGAGGAAGGGAAGGAGATTGTAAGCTGCTTTGAGACTCCTTAAGGCAGAGAAAAGTGGGGTATAAAAACCAGCTCTTCTTCTTCTTCCTGTGTGCCCCCTCTCACTGGGAGGGAAGGGAAAGCCTTGAACCTCAGTCACAGCATCAGCAGCTGTAAGAGGCGGCTGTATGCTCACATGTGTGTGTGTTATGTGCCGTCAAGTCGCTTCCAGCCAACGGCATCCCAATGAATGAACAACCTCCAAAACATCCTGTCATTAACCGCCTCACTGAGGTCTTGCAAACAGAGGGTCGTGGCTTCCTTTATTGTGTCAATCCATCTCATGTTGGGGATTCCTCTTTTCCTACCACCTTCAGCTTTTCCTAGTTTTCCTGTGACTTTTGTCTTCTCATGATGTGATGAAAGTACAGTCAGCTTTAGTTTAGTCATTTTAGGTTCTGGGGAGAGTTTAGGCTTGATCTGACTTAAAACCCACTTATTTTTTTTCTTTCTGATAAGAACATAAGAACATAAGAGAAGCCAATGTTGGATCAGGCCAATGGCCCATCCAGTCCAACACTCTGTGTCACACAGTGGCCAAAACCCAGGTGCCCTCAGGAGGTCCACCAGTGGGGCCAGAACTCCAGAAGCCCTCCCATGGTCCATGGTATCTGTAAAACTTTCTCCCAACACCTGCACGCTCATATTAAACTTTAATTTCTGTCAGATGGTTTGGGGAGACAGTCTGAAAACAGGTTCTGAACATAAATAAGGAACCAGATAAGAAACAGAGAAATATTCAGTTCCAGTCTTACCTCTGTTTCGAACACAGCAGGCAGCCTTAGGCCAGTGGTCCGGGTAGAGGACCCATCTTTAGCCCTCAGGTACCCACTGAGTCGTGGGAGGGGCCTCAGCAGGGTGTAATGCCATGGAGTCCACCCTCCAAAGCAGCCATTTTCTCCAGGAGAAATGATCTCTGTTGTCTGGGGGTTGGTTGTAATTCTGGGAGATCTCCTGCTCCCACCTGGAGAACCTTGGGTTCCACTGAAATTTCTGGGCTGTGCCTGTGTTATTTTGGAAACTCAGGTTCCGTTTAACCAGCCACCGTTGAAGAGGATTGAAACATCTTGATTTATACCTGGGAGAGACGTATAGCTGTTATTCTTTCCACAGAGACCATCTTCCACCACTCTTTCTTTCTGTTTGGAGGTCTATGGACACTATTAATTTATGAGATTATAGAGGAACCTGCTGTTGGATTCGAACAAGTTCCTGCTTTACTAATAGCATATAGTTGTTGTGATCAATTTGTTGGTTACATGTTTATGTATTTCATTGGGTTATGACCACTAACCCATCTTTGTACTTTAATGAATGTAATATATAGTTTGTAACACATACAGTTGTGAATTGTTGATGGTCTTCCCTTGGTGGATGTTGTTTGTGGCCCCACCTGGAGATTGGCAACCCTTCTTGGGGCCAGTTCAGACTTCAGGTACAACCATGGTTTATTTTAAGAAGAAGAGGTGGTTTTATACCCCACTCTTCAGTAACTGAAGGAGTCTTGAAGTGGTTTACAATCGCCTTCCTTTCCTCTCCCCTCCTCCTTTCCCCTTTAACTATCGTTGGTGAAGCCACAGTTTGGCTCACAGATGATTTGTTTGCTCCAAGAAACTCTGGTTGTATCTTTCCCCCACCTCTGAAGCAAAGACTTCCAGCTCGCCATTCAAGCATGTCTTGAGGTGAAGGTAGCACCAGGGAATAAACTGGAGTATCTGTGTTCCTGTGTCAGATAAACTCATAACCAAGTATGGTTGCCAGTTCTGGGCTAGAGATATAGGGCTGGAACCTAGGGAAAGTGGGGTTTCGGGAGAGGAGGGACCTCAGCAGAGTTGTGATGCCGTAGAGTCCACCCTCCAAAGCAGCCATGTTCTCCAGGAGAACTGGTTTGTGTTGTCTGGAGATCCGTTGCAATTCCAGGAGAACTCGGGCCCCACCTGGAGGTTGGCCAAGTAGTCAAGACTGTGAGCTATGCTAGATCTGCCCCAAGGCTCACCAGGTCCAGTATTCTGTTCACCCTGTGGCCACCCAGCTTCTCTAGGAAGCCCACAAATAGGATAATGCCATCCTCCAGCCCAAGTTCCCCAGCAATGGATAACAAAGAGGCATCCTGCCTCTGGTGCTGGAGTGAGTCGATAAAAACTATGGCTAATCAACCCATGACTGAATCGTCATACTAATCCTAGGTTTATAGCCTGAGGATCTGTTCTACTATGGGGGAAGCTTTCCTCCCGTAGGATGAATGTCCCCCCGACCAAGGCTTCTTTGGGGGGAGAAAGAGGTGCCAGAACTCTCAAGAGGGAAATGAAATTTTCGGTCTGTATACTGAAAACCCGTGAACTTTTAAACATTTTAAAGAGAATTTTGTGGGAGAGGTTCCGGAAGTCTGTTCCGGCTTGTTCCTCCAGAAGAAAAAGGCCCTGCCTCCAGCACAAGAGACTCTTCTCCCAGACTCCTTGTACTGGAAGGAAGCTCCGCCGATCGTGGGTCAGATCCACAGGATCCAACCCGCAGTTAAATGAAATCATGGCTTCCTGTGACTTCTGAGCTGAGCCCGTTGTATTGCTGGCGTCACTCCAGTGCTGCAACTGAATTAATATGCCGTATGAAATCAACTCTGGCAGTCCATTATCGCTCGCTCCTTATCTTATATGTAGTATTTCTGAGACAAGGTTTGCTATAAAAGAGGAGGAAGGAGGGAAAGCATCTGGGCCATCTCATTTCCATATAAATCACTTCTTCTCCCTCCCCCCTTCCCCCCCCCCCCCCCAACCTGCCGGTGGCAGAACTACCTTGAGGTTTGTATGCAGAGTTGGGAAATTCGGATATGGGGTAGAATGGCTTTGCAAGGCATTTCGTCCTGCATACAAGGCCACTACCATCATTACGCGTTTGTGCTGTGATGTCAGCCTCTCCTTGGCTCCTACGTGGTCCTTTCCAAGTGTTCTAAATGGCAGGAATTAACCTAGGCATGTGCTTGGGCAAGGGGGTGAGGTTGGCGCCCAGACTGGGCTTGTCCTTCAGAAAGAGAAATGCAGAAGCCTCTCTCCGTGCAGGCTGGAATCCTGAACATGCAGGACTCCTAATCATAAGAGCATAAGAAGAGCCCTGCTGGTTCAGACCAGTGCTCCACGTAGCCCAGCCAGCACCCTGTCTCACACAGTGGCCAACCAGTTCCTCCAGAGGGCCAGCAACAGGGCATAGAGGCCGAGGCCTTAAGTCCTGGCACCAGTATTCAAAGATTTACTCTCTCTGAACATGGAAGTTCCCTTTAGAAGAGAAATTGGCTTTTATACCCTGCTTTTCTCTACCCAAAGGAGTCTTAAATCAGCTTACAATCGCCTTCCCCTTTTCTCCCCACAAAAGGCACCCTGTGAGGTAGGTGGGAGCTCTGAGAGAACTGTGGCTGGCCCAAGGTCACCCAGCTGGCTGCATGTGAAGGAGGAGTGGAGATTCAAACCCAGTTCTCCAGAGCAGATTCCACCGCTCTTAACCACTACACCACACTGGCTCTCATGGTGACCCAAGGTCATCATGGCTAGTGCCTATCCTCTATTAACCTGTCTAATCCCCTTTGAAAGCCTGTGGCCATTGCTACAACCTCTGGTAGCAAATTCCACATTTTAATCACTCTCTGTGTAAAGAATAATTTCCTTTTGTCCGTCCTGAATCTACTGCCCACCAACTTCATTGGATGCCCTCAAGTTCTAGTATTTTGGGAGAGGGCGAAAAGGCTCTCTTTGTCAACTCTCTCTACCCCATGCATAATTTTATAAACCTCTATCATATCCCCTTTGAGTTGTCTCTTTTCTAAACAGAGAGAACTGTGTGCATGAGTTTCTGTTAGGGTTGCCAGCTCTGGGTTGGGAAATTTAGGGGGTGCAGCCTGAAGATGGCAGGCTTGGGGGAGGGGTTCAATGGAGTATAATGCCATAGAATCCACCTTCCAAAGCAGCCATTTTGAACTGATCTCTGTCTCCTGGAGATCCGGTACAATCTCAGGAGAGCTCCAGCTATCACCTCTATAACTAATTTCTGTTACTGTTACAGTGAGACACGAGCAGGGAAGGATGTGTTCTTCAGAGCTTCTAATTCGTGAAAGTAATTTTTTGTTTTCTCCCACTATATTTATTGATTTCTGTGGGGATTTTTTAGTACCCCTGCGTTTCCAAAGATTCTTTTAAGGGGAAACAGAGCTCCACCGGCTGGAGGGGAAAGGAAATCGATCAAAGATCAAAAGTGAGGCCTAGTCTTCAGGCTGTACAGGCCTCAGTTATTATAATGGTGAATCAAGAAAACCCCTTGGAGGTTTCCAAATCGCTAACTTTTGTGGAGGACGACGGAGGGAAAGTCCAGAAGGCCCAAGGGAAGGAGTGTGGTGTAGTGGCTAGAATAACGTATGAGGCGCAGGAAGACCTGGGTTCAAATTCCATGGAGGCATGAAACTCACAGGGTGACCTTGGTCCAGTCACTCTCCCTCAGCTCTAGGGTTGCCAAGTAGGGTCGACTTACCGGCGGGGGGGAGTTGTTCTCCCCCCGGGAGCTCTTCTGGCGTGCACGCTTTGCGCGCGCGCCACGGCGACGTGATGACATCACCCGGAGGTGACGTCATCACGTTGGGGGCGTTGCCAGGGCAATGCTCTGGCAATCGCCCCAAAAACTCTATGGTATCATAGAGTTTTGGGGTGATTGCCAGAGCGTCGCCCTGGCAACCCCCCCAACGTAATGACGTCACCTCCAGGTGACGTCATTACACAGGGGAAGTCGTCCTCACTGGACGACTTCTGGGGCGGGGTTCTCCCCGCCGGCCGAATGTCGGCCGGCGGATCGGGAACCCCTATAGCGGGGGATCCCCCGCCCCCCGGGCTGACTTGGCAGCCCTACTCAGCTCCCTTGTATATTGAAGTGTAGATGTACAGATGAAGTTTCATTTTTGGTGCCGTTCATCTTTCCTGTTCAGTTAGCCATCGTGGTCCCCTAAGAATATGATCTCTGAACCCCAGAAGAACCTAGTTCACGAACTTCATTTGGCATCCCTTAAGCAGGCCCCTTCTCTGTGTCTTTTGTATGATCATGTTGTCGGGTTGCTAAGTCTTACCTGCTGTTCGGTGGGGGGAAGTCCTTGCCAGTCGGGGATTCTTCTGACCCGGAAGTGACGTCATCGTGTCGGGCACATGGGGCGGAACCTCTCTAATTCAAGGGAAAACCATAGAGTCCCCCCCCCAAAAAAACGTGCCTGACACGATGACATTATCGTGCCGGGCACTTCTTCACAGCCTGGCAATTTGGGGGCAAGGTTCCCCCCGGCGGCCCAATGCGGGCCGGCGGGGAGCAGGCCGCTCGAGTGGGGTTTTCCCGCCCCCAGGGGGACTTGGGAACCCTAGCATGTTGAGAATATCAGCCTACCTTGCAGGGCTGCGACAAGAATTATCTGAAACATTACATGAAGCACGCTGAATACTTCAAACATACTGTGTAAATGCTCTGAATGGTGAAAGAAAGCGGCTCTGTACTAAAGGAAATCTCAAACCTTTTCTTGTTCTTTTCAACTTTAGGAAGGAAGCTTGTGGCCTTCAGAAAGCACAGTGTCCGGAAATGGTGTAACAGAGGTAAGGAGCATATTGAAAATATACCCAGTGTACTGCTTGTGGGCTTGCATATGAAATACTTGTAGGTTTCCAACCCAGTAGCTGGCACCCAGCAGACACAGTCATTGTGGATCAATGGTAGAATAGGTTCTTGGCATGCAGAAGGTCCCAGGTTCGATCCTCAGTGTCTCCAGTTAAAAGGATCGAGCAGGAGGTGATGTGAAAAACCTCTACCCTGGAAAGCTGCTTCCACTCTGAGCAGACAATACTGACCTTAATGGACAAATAGTCAGATTCAGTATAAGGCAGCTTGAAGGGTTCATGTATGTGCTTGTGTGAAATGAGGGGGCCGCCATTGTTACACATGATGATGTCACTTCTAGGAGAAACGCGTAGCTGCTCTAGGAATCACTAGAAGCTCTGTGGTAAACCATATTGTTTCTGGCAGTTTTTAGAAAAGCACAACGTCACTTCTGGGTTTTCCCTGGAAGCGAAATTAAGTTGCATGTGATGACAGCAATTTCTTATTTTAAAAAAAGTCTCCCTCTGCTTGAAGGAGTGGTGGCAGGAAGCACAGCTTGCCAGCAAACCTAAATCCCCGAAAGTCACGTCTCTGCCTTCTCTTCTTTCTAGCAGCAGGTCTACACACCGAGACCGACGGATAGGCTAGCAGTTCCATCCTTCTTGCAGAGGGACCGTTTCAACCGATTCCAGCCAACCTACCCTTATATGCAGCATGAGATTGACCTGCCACCCACCATCTCTCTATCAGACGGGGAAGAGCCCCCTCCTTACCAGGGGCCCTGCACGCTGCAGCTCCGGGATCCAGAGCAGCAGATGGAACTCAACAGGGAGTCGGTCCGAGCGCCTCCCAACCGAACCATCTTCGACAGTGACCTGATAGATAATTCAGTGTACGGTGGGCCTTGCCCTCCCAGCAGCAATTCGGGCATCAGCGCGACCTGTTACGGGAGCAACGGCAGGATGGAAGGCCCGCCCCCCACGTACAGTGAGGTCATAGGTCATTTCCCCGGCTCGACATTTTACCAGCACCAGCAGAATAACAGTGGGATGCCTTCAATACTGGAGGGCGGCCGGCTCCACCCTTCGTCTCAAATCAGTAGCCTCGAGAGCACAACGGGATGGAACAAAGATAAAGAGAAACAAAAAGGCCACCCCTTTTAAAAAGAAACAAAAAAACACTCTGCACTTCTTGTTGACTTGAGGGGGAACGATATCGAGAGAAGGGGAAATGGGTGCACAGAACAAAAACGCCCTTCTCCGCTCTTGTGTAGTATAAATATTTACATGTTATGTTTGTTCTGAATGCACAAACGCCAACAAAGCTTGCAAAAAAAACCCGAAAAAAACATTTCTTTGTTGAGCTCTGTCTAGAATTTTTTAAATTTTTTTTTAATGAAATCTACAGCGGTCCTCTTATATATTTTTTTTCTTCCTTGCCCCCTTCATTTTGTTTCTAGTTGAGCTGCGTGTGCGAATGCTACATTTTTTTGTTGTTTATTTCACTTAACTTTAAAGACGAAAAATATTTGCACAAAAAACACATTTGTTTAAAGATCTGCAATATATATATATATATAAATATATATTAAAAATAAGAGAAACTATGTGTGTTTGGGGAAGCTGGAGTATTTTTATATTAGAAGAGGCCTATTGAGAAAAAAAGGGGGTGTTTTGTTGTTGTTGTTGTTTTTCTCTGAACTAGAATTAAAATATGGCAAATTTTTGAGGGCCAGCTCAAAAAAGCATGTATTACATTGTAAAAAAGAAGAAGAAGAAGAAAAAAGAAACAAAAACATTAAAAAAAACAAAAGCAGGGGTTTAGAGTTATTTATATAAATGTTGAAATTTTGCACTATTTTTTAATATAAATGTGTCAGTGCTTGTGTTGGTCAAATGCCTCTGTCATGTCTAAACAAAACTATTAAGGGAAATGTGTTGAAGTGAAGATGGAAGGAGTCATAGGGGGAGGGGAAAGCCTGGAAGATTGAACCAGACTAGTAGGTTACATCACGGAAGGACTGCATCTTATGTAAATGTTTTTACTTTCCACAGTCATGTGATCAAGTCCCAACTCTGAGCTGGTTCCGTGGCGGATGCTGCATGGTTGCACTTGGGGATAGATGACCCAAGTATGAAACAGGCACTCATTGCTTCAGTTGCCAAGAGCTTGTGCATATGTAAATTGCCATTTTTTTTCCTTATTGGCTCCCGCCCCTCTTTCTGTGTATTCTTAAAGGGGAAAGAGTCTATTTATACATGCATGCACCCTTCACAATTGACCCGGTATGGATGCATATTAATTTGGAGGGGAGGGTATTTCCACATCTCTTCCCAAGAACAGATTGTAACACTCTGCAATCATTTACGTTGCCTACAGAATCAGGTTCTTAACCTCCCCCCGCCCGGTTTTTAGCATGCATTTTGTGTCTTACAATTATTGGACATATAATTAAAAGTTTGGGTTTTTTTAAAAAAAAGAAAAATAGTAAAAAAGTTCAGTAGCACAGCTTGAAAGCTTATGCTACAATAAAGTTTGTTAGTCTTAAAGGTGCTACTGAAATTTTTTACTATTTTGCACCAACAGACTAACACGGCTACTCCTCTGGATAAAAAGGAACAAGAAAAGAAACCTTGCAACTTGATCCTGCAGACATTGCAGGCATGCACAGTTGCCCCGTCCTGTGGTTTCAGGAGCCCGAATGGAGCCACACCTGAGCAAGGGAGGTCTTCTGTCCCTTCAATGCTTGGGATGGTTTTGTGTACAGACCCTTCTAGCAGCACATGGAGGACTCTGCTCAGCGTGGAAACAGATGGGGAAATCCCTGCTTGCACAAGATGTATTTGTGTGCAGCTAAGCCACGTGAACACAGCCATCATGTTCTTTGGATGGAGCTTTGCAGAATCCCCGGCCCCTTAGAGGGCAATTGAACGACCCTTTTCAACTGCTGCTGCTCCAGCTAATTTCATGGGGCCCATAAAAGGATAAGTAGCCATTAAGATGCCTTCTTTTAATGACTGAGTGATTGCTTCTAATTGTCTTTTTAATATCAGGCTTAATCTGGTCCTCTTCATCAATTAAGATGATGTTTAAAAAAAAAAAAAAACTTAACAATCTCATAAAACCTACCTTATAAATGACTTTAAAAAAAAAAAAAAAAAAAGTATGCCCCAAATACCTGGTATAGGAAAGTTCAATTTCCTATATGGTTTAAAATACTCTTCATAACCTAAGGTCAGCCAGGTGTGAAGGAGCGAGGCTTCTAGGCCTCTGCTAGGCCTCGTTTGGAAAAGGGAGTCCCTGCGGGTGGCCTGTAGAGCCAAGGAAATTAACAGCTCTGAATTTCAATCTTCTTTGTAAATTTGCATCCAGTCATCTCAGTTGGGACCTGCACAACTCATTGCAGCCCGCCAAGCTCAGATGCCCTAGCGAAAGGGGCCTCATCATGTGCCTGATGGGCCACCATAGCTGGCTTCATTGGGCACACAGCTGGGCACAAAAGCCTATTTTGAAATCTGAAGTAGGAAAGGAAAGCATATGCAGTCTCTGTACTTCAAGCTGCGTTGCAGTCTCTGGGTTTGAGCCATCCATGCGCTCTGCCTACAAGTGGAAAGAAATGGAGGGTACACTGCAGTGCACCCTCTTTCTCGCCTGCCTCTGGTTGTTAACTGTGTTTTTATTTATTCTCGCTAAAGAGGCACTGGGCAAACCTGTCAGCTCCTGTGATGTATTGAAAGGTTAAAGAGTCATGCACGATGCTTTAGAAGCAAACCCTTTACCTCTTCCAAAGCTCTTGGACATCCTCCTGTGTCGAGGTTCTGACCTCTGATCCCCTTCAAACAAATCAGCTCGTGTCATGTAATTTTTATTTTTTTTCTCCCCCCCCCCCCAGTGCAGTCTCTTTCTCTTGTTTCATGAAGCATTTTGTCTTACAAACGCTATTGTTTACATTTTTGATATTGTGTTGCGATCCAGTTAGTTGTGTTAACCCTCGTGGTGAATTTTTGTACATGATCCAAATGCGAGAAAGTGAGAGATGAATTTATGGAGAGGGGGGAGGGGAAATATTAAGTATATACAGGAGCGAAGCCCCCTGTTTCTCTACCTTGTGCATAGGTGTTAATTGGTAGCTAGAAGGGTTGCCAACTGACCAGGGGGGGAAACTGCCTTGGCCTGTTCTGCATAATGTACATAAACCAGCATGGAGTTTTGGGGTTGTGTCCTGCCACTCTGCTGAGGTAACAGGGGTCTCTGGTGGAACAGCCTCTTGCATTGGAGAAAGAGGGTACCATTAGCTGAGTAGAATAGCACGATACAATCCATCAATGTGATTGCACCCCACTAATGGCTTGAGGATCAAGGCACAGGTACAATGGCACCTTGGGAAGTTGGCAGTCCTAACAGCTACACAGTTCTTACCCACCACAGAACACAGAAGCCCCATGATGGAGCATGGAAAGGTTTGCAGAGGGGAAATTTTAATCGAGTGACCCATTTTCTTTTTTATGAGGAGGTGTAATTCCACTTTTTACCAGATGCTAACTAGTAAGGTAACATAAATGAAAGATATAAAAGGCAATAAATCTTGGGTTTTATGTGACTTTTCTATTACTTGAAGGGGGAAAAAAAGGAAAGGGGGGGGGGGAGAAGAATTCTGAAAACAACCTGCGAACACTTTTAAAGTTCTGATCCTTTTGGACGCTATTTATATGTATTTTAAAGAGGATGATCAAGATGGCAAATAGATGAACTTGAAATTTTTCCACCATTTAAAAAGAAAAAATACACCGAACTTTTTTTGCCTAGTGATAGACTCCTGAAATCTATGTCCCCCTTTATACACTACTGCAACTTGCCTTCTCCCCCTTCCAGTAGTTTCATGATAATAGCTTTACAGTACCTACAATTTGCAGATTTTTCATAATTCAAAAAACAAAACAAAAGAGAATTCAAAGGAGTGAATCTAGCTTCCTACGAAAGGTACAAAGTCAATGGATTTATAGAAGTGGGTTTTTTTACCGTATCTTTCCTTTATGTAACGCGTCTATTTAGTGCCTTATTAAAAAAAAACAGTAAACCTCCCTTTTTTTAAAAAAATAAAAAATCTAAAAGAGGGAGCAATCCAATCATTGCTAGCGATAAGAACTTCCAGGGTGTGGTCACTTTTCCCTTTAGACCCCTGGGTTTCAGTTTTCTCTAGTTAGTTATTTAAGGGGGTGGGGACAGCGTTTACCCTCCCAACCCTCTGACCCAGTTTGATGTGCCTACCTGGATCAGGTGCTCCCTCTCTGTCTTCTGCCATCTCGTTCCCCCTGCCCCTGGACTGTTTGTAAGGTAACTTGAATACATTTTTAATGCACATATCCTACTTCAGTAGGTCGTCAGCTGTGGTGGATATTGTAATCGAGAATACCAACCAAAAGACAAGCTGAAATATAATATCTGCTGCCCTCTTGAGCCAAAACGAGTGAATAGTAGTATTGGTATTATTGTTGATTTATGATATTGATGATTTGTTCTTTTTTGTTTCGTTTTTTTCCCTCTTTTGTTCTGTGGTCTTCTTAGTATGTTTGCTACGGAAAAAATTGCTTACCTCAATAGGTTTTGGGTAGAGTGTGCATCTCATTCTCTCAAACTCTGCCGTAACTACAGAATAATTGCCTGGACCGGAGGTTGTTAAAGTCACTAGAGTGCCTTGTGTGGGACAGGCCAACCTAGGATGGGTGGTGGCTTCATTGGCACCGTTTCTGCTATCTTTAATAGTGGATTAACATGAGGCAATGATGGACGTGCCAGGCTTCTGTTAAAAGAACAAGGGCCAGGGGGAAAAGGTGGTAGACTTGCCTACAAGGCAAAATCGACAAGGTTTGTTACAGAGGACAAAGCAAAGACTGTTCTTCCAAATTGTACCCCCCCCCCTCCTCATGAGAGCATCTACTGCATTAGGCCAGCCCTAACTTTAAATGGCATTAATCCTTCCGAACTTCCTCTTGATTTTTTTTTTGTCAGGTTGCCAGTTGTGCTGATCAAGCGCAGAACTGGTTTATGCAGGCTCCACTTTTGGCTGGGTGGAATGCAATTCTCTCCAAAACTTGGGGACGGCTGATGGAGATTGATTGTTCCATTTGGCAACAGCTAAAAGCCAGCCAGATACATTCTCGCATCAACTCCTCGCTTTCAGTAGGATGCAGTCAGATATACCCTTGCTCCAAAAACACTAGCTGTCGTTCAGACTGCAGCCCAATGGCTGCAAGCGTTCGAGCCTGTGCGCAGCATCGGTGACGGTAATGCAGCATTATGCTGAGTCAAAAGGTATCCTAGGAATGAGTTTCATGCACACTAGATAGCGTCTGCTGTGGAGCTAGCAGCACTTCCATTTGCGCAAGGGCTTATTGTAAGCCATGGATCTTGGGCAAACATAAGGTCTTCTAGCGTGCATGGAACTTGTTCATAGGATCCGAGTTGCCAGGTTCTTCTAACATAGCATCAATGCCTTTAAACCCATGTGAATCAGAAACTCAACTGGCAAAACTTCTCCCACTGTAGCAGCTCCGTCCCGCAAAATACTGTGTTGCATTTTCTGCCTGCCCTGAGGTTGTAAGTGGCATAAAAACTTTTGGCAGCAAATGCAGAACAAGCAGCCTCAAGCCGATTGTGTTGTCCTAGGAGTTGTTGCGTAGATCAGTAGGGATGCTTCAAAAATTGTTTCCACTCAGGGTCGGCAATGAGAAATTGGCCTGTTGGGTTTGGGGTTAAATCTGGAAGCTGGTGTGCCAACGGCTGAGCAAACCCAGACGTAAAACCACCCAAATCTGGCCATTCTTAGGGGGTTAATAGCAGTTTTGAAATGTCATCCCCTCTTTCAGGGAGTGTAGACCTAGATCAGAGAATCCCCGGTTCTTCAAATTTTCAAACTAGGCTTCTCATTTAAACATATGATATTGGCCTGTGCATCTTTGCACACAAAAGACGGCATCCTTTCTGGTTTTCTTCCGGTTTTCTCAGCTGTCAAGCTGCAGCCCAGGACTCCATGGACCCCCAAAGTTTTTAACAGTAGACCTTCCCTTTAGGAAAAGCTGATGGAAACATTAGGCCCCAATCTAACTCGAGGAGAAGGAGAACAAGCCCCAGAGAAACAGCAACTTTAAAAATAAATTAGCAGAAGCAGCAACTGGTAGCTTATATTTAGCAACCTCCTGTTCCAGTTTTTCCTATTTGTTTTTATTTTTTAATCAAGAGTTGGGTTAGCTTTAAAAAAAACCGAGGCAGTACCTTTGGGATATCTCTGTGCTGTATCTTGCAGCATGGCACTCTTAAAACCAGTTCCACGGAAATGGTATAGACTGGAGTATGAATGTGGGCTTGGAAAGAGTGACAAGAAGGATAGGTTTGGGCTGGTTCTTCTCACTATCTTAAAAGTTCCTTTGTCTCCATTCTTCATTCTTGCTTCCGACATCCGTAGGCATAAAACGTGGAAATCTTATCCATTATTCATCTAAGAATAAGAGTTGATCATAAGCGGGGATTCTGTTAAGAATTTTAAAAAACCGACATCGTTCTTGCAAACGACCTTTTAAAGAGTACATTGGAATCTTTCCTTTAAAAGAATTGCACTAAATGCTATATTGAACGGAAAGAAAATCCCCAACGTTTTCCTTTGAAGAGCTGAACAAAAACCGAGCCAGATCTGTAGCATAAACAGAGTAGCCAAGAACAGAATGAATTTGTATTCTCTTGTAAGGTCTGTACAGCACTCCAATTGCCCCCTCCCACACCAATATACTACACCAAACTTAAAAACAGTGGGGGAGGGAGGAAAGAAAAAAAAAGTTTTCCATAAACCTGCGCTTTCAGAAATTTTGCTGTAATATAAAAGCTCATGAAGGACCACATTAAAAGTCCTAATTTGCCTGCCTTATAGTTACATTTCATTGTATCTTAATATTTTTTCTTCAATTTCCAGTTGCATTGCTTTTGGCTTTGGAGTTTGTTATAGGCAGTCCTGTATCCTGATTTTTTTTTATTTTGTTCAGATTTAAAAAGAAAAAAAGACAACATATGTAAACAATAGACAGCACATGCAATGCAGTACTTATCTATATTTTGCTGTTTTAGTATGAACGATGTACTCTGATGCCAATTTCCACAACTCTGTTGTAAAATGCTTCTTGTGTAACAGTAACTGATAGTGGCAATGAATATGTCATTCTATTCTTTAAAAAGCTGCAATACTTAAAACAATAAATTTTACAATACTTTGGACTGCCTGTCTTTCCCTCCTTTTTGCTCTGCTGAACCTAAATTTTTGTTGCTTTGGGAAAGCTGAGCTGACATTTTGAAAAAAGAGGTCTCTTTACCTTTTTTTAAAAAACAAATCAGCTATACACTCAGTTGTCCTGACCTGGATAGCCCAGGCTAGCCGGATCTTGTTAGATCTCGGAAACGAAGCAGGGTCTGACCTGGCTAGTATTTGGATGGGAGGCCTCCAAGGAATACCAGGGTCGTAACATAGAGGCAGGCAATTGCAAACCAGCTCTGAACATCTCTCGCCTTGAATACTCTATGGGGTCGCCATAGGTCAGCTACAATTATTTGTGATGAACGTCTTCTCCAAAGGAAGCTGTGATTCATTACTGGTTCTTTTCCATGCTGGATTTCTATGTGTGTCTGTGCAGGTGATGCAAATCCTGCTTTTCAGGCAAGAGGTCAGGTGGTCAGGAATGATTAACTTGGATCAGTTTCAGGTGAGCAGCCATGTTGGTCTGTAGTAGAAGATGTGAGTCCAGGAGTACCTTAAAGACCAACAAGATTTTCCAGGGTATGTGCTTTCGAGAGCTTCAGGAGCCAGATTGGTGTAGTGGTTAAGAGCGGCAGACTCTAATCTGGGAGAACTGGGTTTGATTCCCCACACCTCCTCATGTAGCCAGCTGGGTGACCTTGGGTCAGTCACAATTCTCTCACGAGCAGTTCTTGAAGGAGCTCTCTCAGCCCCACCTACCTCACTGTTGTGCGGAGGGGAAGGGAAAGGAGTTTGTAAACCACTCTGAGACTCCAAGAGAAGGGCGGAGAATAAATCCAATCTTTTCCTCCTCCTCCTCTTCTTCCTGCCCTATCACTGAGAAACTTTGGATGGCTACCTGGGATGCATCAACCTCTGCAATTAGTTAGGAAATGACCGGATTTGAATTCTGGTCCAAGTCCCGCTTCTCCATTACACTACTATTTTGTATCAACCTTGGATGTCAAACATTCATGCAAAAATTTTAAAAAGTAGAAAGTGCCAGTCCAGCACGGGCGCTTTCCAGGAGTTAGAGGGGCGGAGTCCCAATAAACAGTGTCATCATGGCAATATCACAACACCGACTGTCCTCCATTTTGCTCCCACTGTTCCACCAGTGGTTAGAATGCTGGACACATTCAAATCCCTGCTCTGGCATGGAAGCTTGCTGGATGACCTTAGGCTACTCACATGTTTTCAGCCTAACCTAACTCACGAGATTTGTTGTGAGGATGAATTGGAGGAGAAAGGCGGGGTATAAATGAATTAAATACTTGATGTACAGTTGTCAGGTGTACTGAGGCTCAGGAGGTTAGAAACCAAGGATCAAAAGAATTCCATAGGTCTCTGCTTCCAAGGAATTTACAGTCTAACTACTGGGGAAAAAAACTGGGATGGGTGGGGAGGAAGAACGTAGGCAAATAAATCATGAAAGCAATTCTTTAAACATTTCAGCAGTAACTAAAAGCAAGCAGTGAGCAATTAAAACTGTAGGGTTGGACCCCAAAGAGGATTTCAAGGGACTGAAGAAATTAGTGTCAGCAGGCTGTGGTCACACGACCATTTTGATCAGGTTTCACTGCTGTTCCCTCTCATATTAAAAATCGCTGATCAGACGGCCACATCCACCTCCCACACCGAAACAGGCTCACTTGTGCAATCCTCCCAGTTCCCTAGTGAGTTTTCCGACACCAGGAAAGTCTAGTACTTTTCGGGTGTTTGCGCTTTAATCCGCAATTTCGCCGATCTGGACAGCCATCTCTTGCATAGATTGCGATTAGGGTCGTCTGACCATTCTTTGCGCGATGAGGGTTTTTTCCCCCCAGCTTCCGCTTTTGTGCATGTGAACAATCCTGCGCTGAATAAATTCAGTGTTTAAGCATTTAAGTGCGCATTTAGACTCCAGTACTTGGTAGTACATCACTGGTTCATTTTGTTTGCTGTTTGGGGGAGGGGCTGTAAAAACAAGGGAGCACAGCGAGTCCAGGTGGGGGCAGTGATTCAGCCATGTGCATGCACAAAGCAATTTTTTAAAAAATTGTGACGCCCAAGCAGCAGCATGGCTACCTAGATGGTGCCCAGAGCCTCGTCGCGCAACGCTTGTGGTTCGGGGAAGGATGTGTGATCATCCCAACCCGGAAAAAAAATATTCCCGATCAAATTTATCATGGGAATAAATTGTGAAAACCTTGTCGTGTGACCACAGCCTGTGACTTCCTCCCTTTCCCTCTCCTGCTATAATTAAAAAGGTCCTCCAGAATGTTCTTCTGGTATATGGGGCTCTGAAGACAAGGGGGCAGCTTGGGGGCAGGCAAAAATTACCCTCTTCTGACTGAGGAAATCCTCTGTGGGATCCAACCCATGCCATGACCAAAATCCAGAAAACGAGGGTATGAAAGGACATCAATGAGAAGTTAGCTGAAATTTCTAAAAGACCTGGCACTGAAAAATGCTCAAAGATGACACTGGAGAAGGTTGGGTACTCCATAGCTGGAGGGTGACTGCTGGTCTGCTTTGAGTCTCTGCAGCCTGAGCTGAGCAATTGCAGAGAAATGTGAGGTGCAAGAGGGAGCTACAGTTGGAAGACCCCTCCCTCTACAAGCTTTTTGAGCCAATTTTGAGGATGTGGGACAAGGATTCCCTACTGATGAGGTAGCATCTACCACACAGGGTTTTTTTTGGGGGGGGGTGCCTGAGAGCGCCAATTAATTTTTTTTATTAATTTCAAAATCTTTCAAATTAGTTACAATTTTTTACAGCAGGAAATGAAATTAACATTCTTTAAAAATTTTCTACTACAAGCTGCCACCTCTATTCTGTTACTATTTCATTTGTAAATTATAATCATTAATTAAGTCAGATAGATGTTGGCATGCCTAAATAAATATTTCTGCCCCTCAAAATTACTCCAGTACAACTGCAATTATAAACTCTGTTTCCCATAGTTTCCCATTAGATCTTCTTATGTTTATAACCATATGTTCTATATATATTTCATTTCCATCTCAAAACTAATATACAAAGATGATTCACAATAAAGTAAAATAGAAACAGAATGATACTCCATTTCATTACTCTGCTCTCTTAAGATTTTTTTACTAAATTCTGTTCTTTCTCTTTAACTGGAGCTCTTCTAATCAGTGTTCCCTCCCCACGGGACCCCAGAGCAGTTCTGAAGCAGACTCACAAAATATGAGTCTTGTCCATTGGGGAGATGTGGGTGGGTGGGGAATCCCAATGGCCCTTCCCGCATGCTCCCCTACACTTTATATTTCAGGCTAATTCGCTTGGGGAAAATATGAAAAACAAAAGAACAAAAATGATAACTCTATAGCTGCTATCTCCTCCAATATAGTTCTGTGCAATCTTATAGTACGTTCCTCTCCTTTAGTTACCAGTTTTAGATTTCCTAGCCTGAGTCCAAGTCCAATGCCTTCAGAAGCTCTTCACCAGATGCTAAATCATGGGCTGTGAATGTATATCCTTAGTGTGTGACCAATATATGTCCGAGTGCAAGCCAACGGTACCTGTAGTTCTTCTCTGCAAGCTTTTGTGCAATTGGGCACATATTTTTCCTAGCGTTTAATATTTCAAAGGGAATATCGGTACAGCTGGACCAAAGTGTCTTCAAGCTTCAAACCTCTGTTCTTCCTGGCAATTTCCAAAAGGTTCCACTTAGTCTTTACATCCTTAAGATCTGCCACAATGTCAGGTATTAATGTTGGTGAGCCTGTTTGGGAGGGGTGGTTTATGCGAAAATCATTGTTTACCACTGGCCCTGGAAGCTGTATAATTCCTTCTAACCATTCATTTAAAGCAACAGTAAGTTCCTTGTTTAGCTCAAAGTTCAAAGAAATTCCGCAAAATTTTACTTTGGTTTCCCGTGATTTGCATTCCAACAACATTAGCTTGCTTTTCTCCCATCCTTCAAAAGTTTTCAGTTCAACTATTTCTTTAGAGTTCTTTTGGGTGCCAGCAGCTGCTGACTCCGCCTTCTCCTGAACAGCCTGTAGCTTTTTATTGACTTTGTCCAACTTATTTATTACAGGAGTAATGCTGTTTCTTATCTCTTCTTTTAAGTCTTGTTTTAAATCTGTCAGCATCTCCTGTAAATGCTTTTTGGTTAAAGAGTTTTCTCTTTTCCTTTTACCTACATGAGCTTCTGCTTCCTCCATTTCCAACGGGGGAGGAGAGTCTTTGTCTGAAGAGTTTTGGCTTTCTTGCATTGCTCTAGGCATTGTTTTGGAAGGATTTTTGCCCCTTTTTGCTCCTCTGTTCTTCCCCATTGTTTTAGTAAAGCTGAGATATTTAAATTGCAGCCAGGTTTTTTTTTAATTCTTTTGTAGAAGCCCGACACAGAGGCTGTATTGGGTGCGACTGCGCAGCTCACTGTCACTCTCCCCCCCCCCCCCCCATCTACCACACAGTTGACTTTTGGATGCTGGGTAAAAAGGGTTCAATCCCACAGATATGTTTCCCTAGTAGAGCCATTTTCCTCCAGCGCAAGAAACATTTCCATAATCCAAGAGGTTTGTTTTTCCTCAGAGGATGGTTCCTTATGCCAGACAGAAGCACTGCCACTAGTGGGATCCAACCCTCTGGCTTGTCTTTTTAGCCAGCCCCTTTTCCCCCCGGACAGTGACTTATACTTAATTCTGAGCTTGTTTTGACCTTGTTTGATTAATTTAAAATTATTTAAGCACCATCAAATCATGACTGACTCAAGGCAACCCCTCATGAAGTTGTAAAGGCAAGAGATGAGCATTGCCTTCCTCTGCACAGCTACCCAGTTGTTCCACAGTGGTCTCCCATCCAAGTACTAATGAGGGCTCACCACTGTTTAGCATCTGAGCTCCAACAAGCTCAGGCTAGTCTGGGCTATTCAGTCTGCTAGCCCTCAGTTAATTACTACATTTGCACAGTAGTGCAAATGGGGGGGGGCAGAGATTTGTTGTTTTATGATCATCATAGTTCTTATGGGTTTTGTCAGTTATGGGTTTTGTTGAGGGTTGAAATAACTGGAGATTTGAGGGTGCAGCCTAGAAAGGGTGGAGAGGGGATGGGAGGGTCATCAGCAGGGTACAATGGCATACAGTTCACCCTCCAAAGCAGCCATTTTCTCCAGGGGAACTGATCTCTGTTGTCTGGAGATCAATTGTAATAGTGGGACATCTCCAGGCTCTACCTGGAGGTTGGCAACCCTAGTTTTGCTAGCTACCTCAAGAGGAGGAGATTGGATTGATATCCCACCCTTCACTACCTGAAGGAGTCTCAGAGCGGCTTACAATCTCCTTTGCCTTCCCCTCCCCATAACAGACACCCTATGAGGGAGGTGGGGGTGAAAGAGATCTTTCAAGAACTGCTTATGAGAGAACTTGTAACTGACCCCAGGTCACACCAGTAGCTGCATGTGGAGGAGTGGGGAATCAAACCCAGTTCTCCCAGATTAGAGTCTGCACTCCTAACCCCCACACCAAATTGGCACTCAGGAATCTTTATTTTACCTTAGGAATCTTTATTTTATTTTATACATTGATACTCTGCCTTTCTCCCCAGTAGTGACCCAAAGTAGGTTACATCATTCTCCTCTCCTCCATTATATCCTCACCACAACCCTGTGAGGTTGGTTAGGTTGAGAGAGTGTCACTAGCCTAAGGTCACCCAGCAAGCTTCCACGGTATGAGTGGGGGCTAGAACCCGGGTCTCCCAGATACTAGTCTGACACTCTTCACCCCTATACCACAAATGTGGGTAACACCACTGAGCAACCTCCACCAACCACCATCACTCCAGAATGAGAGGAAAACTTTGCCAAAGCTTTCAAACAGGCTAGAGTCCAGCCCCCCCCCCTTGAAGAAATTCACTGCCAAAATATTGAACATGTCCATCTGAGCCTACGGTTGTGCTCAGTGATGTGTCCAAATCCCACAAACGTCGTCTCAGCCCTTGACTCAGATCCGCAGGCCCAAGCCACAATCAACTGTCATTTCAAAGAATGCCACAGACGTCAAAGAACGCCACAGAACGCCACAGATGTCAAAGACGTGTCGAAGACATGCACACGCTGTGTGAGAGTGTTTTCCTAGGTCACAGTGACTGAACAGCTGAGTATGTGGGTCATCCTGCCCTACTCACGCTCCTGCCTTTTATGCAGCACCCTGCGTTAGCTGTGCGTGGCACGGTACAGGCGCAGCAGTATCCCTGTGCTGTACTGACTACCAACAAAGGACAGATCTGGGTAAAGTGGGGGACTGAAAATCAATAGAGTAGGGAAGAGGTGGCAACAATTCCCATTTAGACGGACCAGTCTTTATTTTCTGCTCAGGATTTGAATCATAATCCAGTTTAGTGCAAGGACACCCACGGGCCTGTTTTCAGGGGAAGGGGTATTTTGCAATCTGTTTAGTGGGAGCTCTAAATTTGATTGACAAGGGTTTGAAGAGTTACAAAACAAAGACCAGTGGTGAGACTGTCAGAAAATAACATGAGTCAGTACTTGCTCACCACACACTCTGTGTGCCATGTATTAAAGTCAGGGAGAGGGGGGTTGCACCTACGGTGACTCTCTTCTTTTCCATGAGTATTACTGAGAGAAATAAAGGTTCCTTGAAATAAGAAATAGCGGCAAGCTTGGTGAGGGCTATCCATGCGAGGCAGCAGACCTAAATCGGGATAATTTGAGGGGGGGGGGGGTGTTTGAAGAAGCATGGTTGCCAACCTCTAGGTGGGGCCTGGAGATCTCCTGGAATGTCAACTGATTTCTAGTCCACAGAAATCAGTTTCCTGAGGGAAAAGGCTGCTTTGGAGGGGGAATCTATAGCATTGAACCCTGCAGAGATCCCTCCCCAAACTCCGTCGCCCAAATTTTCAGGAATTTCCCATAAACAGAAGGAAAGTTTTAAGTATTGAGAGTCAGGAGACAATGAATCATAACAAGGCTTTATTTCTGAACATCACTCAGCTCAAGACAGCTCCGGCAGAGCAGCACACAAACTTATACATTCTCAACAGTGAACTATATACAACGTAACAATATACCCCAAGTCCTTTTGGACCTAAGCTGGGCTCTATGATTGGCTCTCTGGGGTGGCTTCAGGACCAATGGTTGGTCTTTATTGTGCAGCCAATCGGAACGAGGGAAATGTGAACCCATGGCTAAACCAAACTGCACAGAATGAACTCAAAACATAACAGGAAGGGCAAGAGAAATGAAGACTTTTCTAATGTAAATACCGTAGTATCCTCTGTGGTGCAATGGGCAGGGATAATCTTCCCTATTCAGACCATCCCTCAGGCCTGCTCAGTAGCTAGCACACAGGAGATGCCAATATCTTCAAAAATAGGTGTTGTTTCCCACTGAGAGAGAAACGAAGGTTGCCAGGCAAGACCTGGCAACCAGTGGGGGGACTTACTGGCAGAGAGGGGCCTCCGCACTGATGTAATGTGATGTAGCAGTGGAAATGGCTGCCTTTGGAGGTGGTGAGCTCTTGCTCACTGGCCGGGAGGCTGCAGCCGGCACACATACACAAACAGAACAAGACATAAGTGGGGTTCTTCCTTTTAAGTATTGAGAGTCAGAAGACAATGAATCAAAGCAAGGCTTTTATTCTAAACATCATTCAGCTCTGAACAAAACTAGCAAGAGCGGCACTCAACTTATACGTTTCCAACAGAGAACTATATACAATGTAACTGTATACAAGAGGTCTTATTGGACCTAAGCAGGGCTCTATGATTGCTTCCCTAGGGTGGCTTCAGAACCAATGGTTGGTCTTTATTGTGCGGCCAATCGGAACAAGGGAAATACAATACCAGAGCCAAAACCATACAACATAGAACGAACCCAGAACATAACACTTCCCATACAGATCTCAAGGGGGGAAGATAAACTAGTTCTTGGGGGCTTCTTTAAAGGCAGGGGTCCCCAGCCTTTTTGAGCCCATGGATACCATTGGAATTCTGACACAGGGTGGTGGGCACCAACACAAAATGGCTGCCACAGGAGACAGAGCCAGCCACAAAATGGCTGCCCGAGTAGGCAGAACCAGGAGTGAGGTCATGCATGACTCAAATAATGACTCTTCCACATTTCAGGCAAAAGCTGTATTTTAACAGGGTGCCTTTTGAAATGAACATATTGTTTTTAAATAGTTTATTGCATACACAGCTTACCTCCAGTCACACAGTGAATATCCTTGCGCTGTGGTGGCAGCTGCAGCTGAAGCAACTTTTTAAAAAAATCTGCACAGCCAATCAGAAGCCTTGCTGGGCAAATGCTCACCTGGTCTCGCCTACTTTCTAAAAACACTTGGCGGGTGACAGGAAAGTATTGATGGCTCAAGGGTGCTACCTTGGGGTCCCCTGATATATACACATATATACGTCACAAATACTGTTGAGGTCTTTTCACACTGAGGTTTTCCCGCCAATTGGATGCCAGCTGCAGCAGTTTTCCTCCAAGCTTCCTCATGATTTCCATTTATCTTTCCATGGTTTCCTCACCATCCCGCCATGCATTCTCAAGTTGTATCAAAGGTGGTTTGAGAAAGTACAGAGAAACAGTGAGGAAACCATGGAAACCCAATAAACAGACAAGATTGTGAGGAAGCTCAAAGAAAAAAAATTGCTGACATTCAGCACCCAAACTGCAGGAAAACCTCAATATGAAAAGACTGTTAGACTGTAAAGTCTTCAGTGATAAGACCATTGCGATATCATAAAGCAATGGATTTTGACCTTCCAGACCTGAGGCCCACTGCCTGGCAGTTATTAGAGCCCTGTGACAGGATGACAAACACCCTGAGAGTGGGGGGTGCAGGGACTCAGGAGGGCTCAGTTTGGTGAGGATGTGATGCCACTTCTGGGTGCTGCTCAAGACTGCCTTCCCTAGTCTCTGTGGTCTTTACCATAGGGGGGGAAAATCCTAGATTGTTACTATGTGTAGGCCATTTTTTTCTCCTGCTCCTGAATTTCTCAAAGGTGCGGAATCAGGGCTGAGGGCAGGTAAATTCCCTGCCATCTGCCATATAGATGGGCTTGCCCCTGGCAGGTGGTTGCTCTGTCACCTATCTGAGGATCACTGAGCCAAGGGCTGAAGACCGTTGGTGTTAGTGTTTAGAATACTGCCCTGGGACCCAGGACACTTGGGTTCATGTGCCCACTCTGCCATGAAGCTTGCTGTGTGTCCTTGGGCCTTTCACACTCTCTCAGCCTAACCTACCTCACAAGGTTGTTATCAAGGCTGGACCGTCCACAGAGGCAAATTAGGCAGTTGCCTAGGGCACCACTTTGAGATGAGACCACACTGGCCTGCCTACCGCCCCTCCCCTCCCTTGAGTCGCCTTGCCTTGCCACGCAGCCCTGCTCGGCTCACTGCTCCGCTCTCCCTGTGCTCCTTGGAGGGTGCCATGCTGGCCTGTCTGCCACCCCTCCCCTTCCCTCCCCCGCCTCTCAGGTGCTTAGGAACAATGCCAGGAGGAGGAGCTACCAGCTGATGCTGCAGGAGAACCCCACGGGGAGGACTCCCTTGAAGGTAGGAGCTGCCTGGGGCCTCGTGCCTCTCCAAACCCGGTAAGCATGGTGCCCTCATTGATCTCCTCCTCCTGGCAGGGTTGTTTTTTTTTCCAGTGGAGCAGCACAGTCCACCTTGCCTCGCCTAGCATGGGTGTCTCCTTTCAGGGGCGCCTTATTTTAAGCTCTTGGTGCACATGCAGGAAGGAGGGAGGGCGGTGGTGGGGGGTTCTGGCGTGGGTGGTTTGCAGAGCAGCTATTTGGAGAAACTGATGCCCCCACAGCCTCCCCTCCTGCCTGCCCATCCTGCATCTCCCCCCTTCTCTCCCCCTTTTTTCTGGCTGACTTATGGTGACCCCGTTGGGTCTTCAAGGCATGGAAGTGTGTCTGTGTGCTGAAGATAGAAAAGGGAGAGCCATGTAGGCCACTGGGTCCCTGAGCCTTTTGGAGATGTGGTCGGATGCTGGAGGAGCAAGTTAATGCAGATGCAAGAAACACTTTCTTCGGACTTACTTTACCCAGGAAAAAGGCCCCCTAACCTGACTTGACTGACCCAACCATCTGGATCCATGCTGCAGTGAAATCAAGACTAGATTACTATAATGTATTCTCCATAGGTCTCCCCTTGAAGTCAGTTGGAGACTCCAGTTAATACAGAACACCGCAGCTAGGTTATTACTGGGAGCTAGGCGGAACATGCATGTTACACCCATTCCATAGTCTCTCCATTGACTTCCGATAAGTTAACCAGTCCAACGTATTATTTGTTGCTGTGTGCATTGCCCCAGCCCCTAGCATGCCCACAGCACCACCACCACCCCCAATGGAGGGGGGGAGCAACAGACAGCTCTATTGCTGATGCAGCAAGCAAGCCAAGTGCCCTGCCCACCTGAATACAGACCTGAAGGAGGGATTGAAGGGTTAAAGTCATTCCAGTTTGGGATTATATTTTGCTGTTTTGCATTCACAGCAAATTACTCCATCAGAACAGTGTTGGAAACTGCCAAATTACTGTAGGAATTGCAGGATCCCCCTGTGAGAGTTATATACCTGTTATGTTTCCCTTGGTAACGATTTTTTTAACAAGCCATAATTATTCCAATATAACTTATTTATCTAACCCTGTAGGTATTCTTAACATTTTATTGGCATGCGTAATGCACTGATTTGCCCCACAAATATATTACAATCCAAGGTCAATTTAAACACGCGCACAAATCCTGAAAAACTGAGAGACTGTGAGAGGAGGATTTACTTTGATATTGGTGGAGGTGAAGATCTGGAAAGAGGCTGTTTTGTGATTAATGATAAGCGCAGGGCTTTTTTTGTAGAAAAGCCCAGCAGGAACGCATTAGCCTAATAGGCCACACCCAACAGCAGAAACTCATTAGCATATTAGACCACACCCCTGACAGCACAGCTCCCCCCCAAGATCAGCTTTCCCCAGGTGCCCCGCAGCTTGCGGGGCACATGGGGAACCCAAGGGAAGGAAGACAGTTTCAAGATCGGCTTCCCCAGGCACCCCGCAGCTGCGGGACACTTGTGGAAACTGAGGAGGGGAGGCAGTTTAAACTGCCTTCCCTCCCTGGATTGGATTGGCTTCCCCAGGCGCCCCACAGCTTGCGAGGCGCCTGAGGAACCCAAGGGGGGAGGGGGAGGCTGTAGGCGTGGCCAACTTGGAAGCCAGCCAGAACTCTGTTCCTGTGCGTTCCTGCTCAAAAATAGCCTTGGATAAGCATAGTTCACTATCTCAAATTCGGAACAGCTGCTTAGTAGCTGTTGGGAGGAAGTTAAAATGTTTCCTCTTCCCCAGCTTCACGGCTTCAGAGAACCATTACATTGGGGAAAGGAGCCAGTGCAGTGGTGTGGTCAGACTGGAGAGAGCTGGATTCCAATTAGGTTTACCAGGTCCAGGTAGGGAAATACCTGGAGATTTGGGGAGGGAAGGGACTTCAATGGGGTATAATGCTAGAGTCCACCTTCCAAAGTGGCCATTTTCTCCAGGTGAACTGATCTCTGTCATCTGGAGATCAGTTATAATCACAGGAGATCTCCAGCTACCACCTGGAGGTTGGCAGCCCTAGTTCCAATCCCCACTCACCCATGGATTCCACCTTGAGCCAATCACTCTCTCTCAGGTGAACCTACCTCACAGGGTTGTTAGGAGGAAAAATGGAGGGAGGAGAAAGGTCAAGTTTTGCTGAGCCCCTAGGAGGTAGGGTGAGATAATACATAAATAAATGAACATACAAATAAATAGCAAGTGTGTTTAAAGTGTGAGCCAGGATGTCCCTGCTTTTAAAAAATCTGTCTAGTTTATCCTGCCCTTACTTTGAGCCACTCAGGGCCACGTCCACAGTTCTCCTTTGCCCCATTTTGTCCTCGCAACACCCTTGAGACCTTGTCCTCACAACACAACAAGACCATGCATCCACCTGGACTGTATCGAGACCTAGGTTTCCTGTCTCATTACCAATGGTGATGTCTCCACACCTACTACCTCTCTGCATATCACACCAAATCCAATCATGCCTGCTATTGTCATTTGCCTGCTAATGTCATTCGGCATCTGAAATCACTCCACTTTCCAATATATAGGACAGATGGACTCTCATTCTAGTTGTATCTGAAAAAGTAAGCAGTGACTCACGAAAACTTATACCCTACCACAAATTTTGTTAGTCTTTAAGGTGTTACTAGACTCTTACTCTTTTCTACTGCTACAGACAGGCTGAGAGAGACTGATGTGTCCAAGTCCACCTAGTGTGTTTTCAGGACAGAAAAGGGATTTGACTGAAGCCAAGCCTATAACCCTGTGCCTGGAGATCTCCCGCTATTACAACTGATCTCCAGACAATAGATAGAACCCGTGGAGAAAATGGCTGCTTTGGAGGGTGTACTGTTTGGTGGTGTACCCTGCTGAGGTCCCTCCTCTCCCCACCCCACCCCCAGGCTCCACCCCAACCTACAACTGGCAACCCTATCCCAGGCCGCGGTCACACGGCCCCTTTAAGTCCGGGAGGGCTCCCAGATTTAAAGGGGCCGCATTTTTCAACAGCGGGTTGGGGATGTCTAAACATCCCAACCCCTGCGGCACCGTGATCGGCGGCCGCGGCGGGAACAGCGGCCGCGGTGGAGGCGGCCACGGGGGAAGAGGCAGCAGCGGCGGAAACGGTGGCGGTGGCGGCCGCAGCTGAAGAGACGTCGGCGCAGGCGGTGGAGGCGGCGGAGGCGGCCCCAGCAGGACTGGAAGTGGCGGTGGCGGCCTCCGACCCGCCATCCGCCTTGGTAAGTCGGGGTTTGTTTGTTTTTCCCCTTTTACACTTGGGCGCATGGATAGCCATGCGCCCAAGTGTAAAAGGGGGGGGGGGATGGCCGGCAGGGCTATCTGGACTGCCCTGCTCTCGCAATGCTTGCGAGAGAGGGCTGTCCAGATACCTCCAATGCGGGTTCCTCCCGCAACACCCGGGAAAATACTTGATTTTCCCGGGGTTGGAAAATGCGGGAGGAACCCGCATTGGATCCCGCTTCGGCACGGGACCAGGGGCCGGCCGTCTGGTCGGCCCCTTTAAATGCGGGAGGAAATTGCCCTTCCTCCCGCATTTAAGGCCCGTGTGGCCGCAGCCCCATACTCCCAGCTCCTGTTTCCAGTCACCAGTTGAATTTTTTAAAATAGCCACAATGCCAATGGTATGACATCCCTTCCGGGGAAAACCTGGAAATGATGTCAGCCCTCTCTAGGAGCTGCCAGAAACTCTATGGTTTTCCCAGCATGTTTCCATGGCATGAGGACTTTTACCCACAGAACTTTCTTGGCTTCTCCCTCCTATGGCAGCTGAAAATGCCCCTGAAAACCCTTTTCCAGCCCAACCCCAGGAGTAGGCTTTTTCAGTTGCCGGGGGGGGCAGACCTGTTGCCAGGATTTTTTTGTTCAGGGGGTATTTACATTTTTAAGGGTGCAGTTAAATTACAGTTAATTAAATTAATCTGAATGCCTGTCCTTAAAGGGGGAAGCTCCAAGCCTGTTTCTAGTCCTTCCTTTCAAAGGACAGGGCAGCCAATGGATTAGTTCCTAGAAAAAACCAGCTCAGAGGACTTTTAAAGGCCTTTAGAGTTCCCTTCCATGGGGCTATAAAGCTTAGAAGGGTACTCAAGAGTGGCCCCTTCAATACAGCTCCAACAATCCCCCTTTCTGCTAGTCCAGTCCAGCTGTATACCACCTAGGTCATGGTATTTCAAAAGCATTCCCATGAGCCTTTGGGAAACACCCTCAAAAATAAGGTTTCGGGCATGGCTATTTGTGGGGCGGGGCTTTTAATTAAGAGGGCAGGGCCCCGAAATGCCCCACTGTAGCTACAGGCCTTGGTGGGGAGCCAACAGCCTGATGTGGAAACACTGCCCTGAACCCATGGGGTTGGATCCAGACTAAATTGGCAATTTCCACCAAGTCTCCTTTCCTGCTGCAAACCTCAGCCACCCGCCCATGTTGTTCCCAGAAGGGGAGGAGAGAGTTTGGTGTCTGCCGTTCTACTTTGTGTTTCATTGTTCTTCCAGATCTGAAAAATGTGATGTAATAAATATGAAATATAAATAAATACAAAGGATGGTTGTGACCGACAATTGTTTGGTGCCAGTTAATTGCCAGTTTGGGGGGGTGGAATAACCACGAAAAACTGGGCAGTTGTTTTTGGAAGACGATGAAGTTGGTGCTTGCCTTTTGTGCTGATGAACTTGTGCAGGTCTTTACAGCGCCACAGGACTCTTTATCACTTAATGAGTTTCTCCCCCTCCCCCCCCCCCCCAAATGTGTGATTGGTACTTGCTGGAAGGTGCATACCTTGACTTTAAAAGAACTACACTCCAGTCTCTTGACTCTATTTAGAATTTCCTTTTGGTCTTTTGACATTCTCATCTCTTCCCCCCCCCCCCCTTTCCACTCCCCTCCTCCTACAGAAACCCAAAGTTATTCCTTAGCAGTTGTTGGGCAGAGTTTCCAATTCTGTATCTTTCTCCGCCGGGCTTGGGCTTAATCCTTTTCCCCACAGCTTCTTGACAGATCTCTTTATGATTCACTTTCTTCTCCGCTCAGCTCAGCTGTCTTCACCCGCATTTAATCACCTCTTCTTCCTGGAGGCATCCCAGCTTCAGGCAAGAGGGGAAGAAGTTTCTGCTGCCTGGATTTAAGAAGCACTTTGCTGACTCCTTTGGTCGCGTGGACGACTTCATGGGTTTGCAGCTCAAATCTGACAGAACTTTGAAAGAGGAAGCATTTCCCCAGCCCATTTTTTCTTTTCTTTTCAAGCAAAATAATGAAACCAGGTAAATGTTTTAAAGGTCAGGGGACAGAGTAGCCCCTTTGGTGTCATGGTTAAGTGCGCGGACTCTAATCTGGGAGAACCGGGTTTGATTCCCCACTCCTCCACTTGCACCTGGCTGGATGACCTTGGGCAAGCCATAGCTCTGTACCAGCTGTTCTCTCAAGGACAGTTGTCTCAAAGCTCTCTCAGCCCCACCCACCTCACAGGGTGTCTGTTGTGGGGAGGGGAAGGGAAAGGAGTTTGTAAGCCGCTCTGAGACTCCAAGTGAGTGAAGGGCAGGGTATAAATCTAATCTCTTCTTCTTCTTCTTCTTCTTCTTCTTCTTCTTCTTTACAGCCTGGACACAGCATGCATATCTTTAAACAGAGCACTTCAGCAGGTGACAGAGCAGTCCTGGCTTTCCCCAGGGAAGGAGCTGTGGCTTAGTGGCAGAGCATCTGCTTGGCATGTAAAAGGTCCCAGGTTCAGTCCCCAGCATCTCCAGTTCAGAGGACCTGGCAGTAGGTGATGTGAAAGACCTCTGCTTGAGACCCTGGAGAGCTGCTGCCAGTCAGAGTAGACAATATTCATCTTGATGGACCAAAGGTCTGATTCAGTATGAGGCAGCTTCATGTGTTCATGTATCTACAGCTTGGTTTTGTCATCCATCTTCTTCACCATCAGTTGTAGCAAGAAGATCTCTGGATAAGTTTCACGAACAAGATAGGAAGAGACAAACCAACAACTTGAGGAGTTGGGAGGATCTGTAACTGCCTTGTCTCATGCTACCTTGGAGCACACCCCCATTTACTTACTTTATCTGCTCCCAAACCCAATTTCCCACTCCTGCAGAAATTAGGAGCAGGAGAAAAAAATGTCTTCCACATATTGATGCTCTAGGATTTTTCCTTGTGTCTGTGGTGAAGACCATAGAAACTACAGCTGACAGCCTAGAGCATCACCCAGAAGGGACATCATGTCCTCCCTAAACGCCGCCCTCCCCAGGCACTGTCTTTAAAATCTACCAGTGCTTGCTCAGGTAGTGTTGGAAACCTTAGGGCATAGACAGATAATGTATGCAAGAGATATACCGTATTTTTCGCTCCATAAGACGCACTTTTCCTCCCCAAAAAAGTGGGGGGGGGAGTGTGTGCGTCTTATGGAGCGAATATGGAGCTTTTCTTACCTGTAACAGGGCTCTTTCTTCAGCAGGAACCCAGGGGAACGCCATTCAGGCTGGCATCCCAGCCTTCCCCGCCCCTCCCTGCTGGGCCTGAGCTGTTAAGACTTAAAAGGGAAATAGCAGGAAAACCCCCACCAGGCTAAGTACTCTTTCCCTTTAAGTGCTTTTCCCCTTTAAGACAGCCAGCAGCAGAAAGCCCCGCCCACAGATTAAGCTCCGTGGCTACTTTGCACAGAAAGGCCTGGTTTTGCATGGCATGCCGACATCTGTCTTCTTTCCTTTCTCTATCTTTCTTCCTTCCTTCCTTCCTTTCCTTTTTTCTGCCTGTCTTTCTGTCTCTCTCTGTCCCCACCTTTCTTTCTTCCTTACTCTTTCTCTCTCTCTCCTCCTCCTTCTTCCTTCCTTTATCTCTCTCTCTCTCTCTTTCTTTCTTTCTGTTTCATTTTTTCCTGTTTTCCTCCTCTAAAAACAAGGTGCGTCTTATGATCAGTTGTGTGTTATGGAGCGAAAAATACGGTATGTATGTATATGAAGAATACGAGTCGAATCCTATGAATCACGAATGCATAGGCTCTTGTGGAAGTGGATGTTTCCCAGAATCCACTTTCCCCAGCAGATCCTTGAGCCCCTGGGAAGGTGATACTGGGGTTTGAGAACCTCATGGTTTTGGGAGGCTCATGGTAAAACTGCCACAGGAGCTGGGGCAAGGAAAGGGAATCAGGCAAAATTTTCTCTATCTTCCTCATAACCAACTGTTGCAAAATACCCTATTGGTGGAAAAAGGCAAAGGAGCATTTTCTCCCAGTTCCATTCTGAAGCCCCCACCTTGGTCCGTAAGCTTTGCCTGTGTTCACAGGTGTCTGTATTCGTGAGTGCCTTCCTTTCATGGGTTGTAGGAGTCATGCTTTTTCCAACATCCTACCCCTTTTTGCCCATCCCACCCAATACTCACACTAACAAAGAGGCAGCATGGTTTAGTTGTTAGAAAAGGAATGGGATATGACTCTGGTTCTTCTGGGGAAGGGCCTTGGATCAGCAGTAGAACATCTGCTTGGCACACAGAAGGTCTCATGTCTAAATAAGAACATAAACATAACATAAGATAAGCCAATGTTGGATCAGGCCAATGGCCCATCCAGTCCAACACTCTGTCACACAGTGGCCAAAAATACTAGGTGCCATCAGGAGGTCCATAAGTGGGGCCAGGACACTAGAAGGTTGCCTCCCCCCCCCCCAAAGCACCAAGAATACAGAGCATCACTTGTCCCAGACTCAGAGTTCCTATCTATACCTTGTGGCTAATAGCCACTGATGGACCTCTGCTCCATATCTATATACTAATTCCAAGACAATTTGTTTTCTGTGTGGATACTTATATCTGCCAAAAGAGAGCTCACTTTCCTCCAACAGCTTTTCCTACATAGTCAGAGTCCTTTCTCGGTCTGCAGAGTCCTTCCTCAGTATTTTAAAAAAAACTTCAGGGACCGTTGAATTCCCCCTAATACCTTTTGAAATGGCATCAACTCCAGGCATCAACTGTGAGGAGATTAGAATTTTCAGAGGAGGGGGGGAGGTTCCAACTGTTTCTGTCAGTAAAAGGCAGAGTTTACTGGCAGCAGTCTAGGGTTGCCAAGTACCCCTCCTGGCCACAGGCAGCAAATCCAGATCCAGGCTGGGAAACTTCTGGAGATTTGGGGGTGGAGCCTGGGGAGGACAGGGACCTCAGTGAGGTACAATGCCATAAACTCCACCCTCCAAAGCATCCATTTTCTCCATGGAAAGTTATCTCTGTAGTTTGGAGATGAGCAGTAATTCCAGGGGATCCCCAGGTCCCAACTGGAGACTGGCATCCCTAGGCAACACCCTCTGTGTGACTTGATACCACCTGATTTGCATGACTCAGGTAGGCCCAGCTGCTTTGCTACTGTTCATCAGCAGCCACCCTATGAAAGCCAGTGTGATGTAACAGTTTGAGCTTCAGATTGGGATCTGCAAGACCCAGGTTCAGATCCCCATCTTGCGGTAGAAGCTGACTGGGAGCTTTTGGACCAGTCACATACTTTCAGCCTAACCAACCTCACAGGGATGTTGTGCAGTTAACAAGGAGGAAATAACAATGTAAGCTGCTTTAGTCACCATTGTGGAGAAAGACTGTAATTTTCCTAGGTAGAGGCTGTGGGGGCGGGGGGTGGAGATGGAAAGCTGAAGACAGATAAAGGTAGGTTGGCTGTTGGATGGGAAGGAAATAGGGTTGCCAACTCCAGGTTGGGAAATTCCTGGACATTTGAGAGGTGGAGCCTGGGGAGGGTGGGATTTGAGGAGGGACTACAGACCAGTATAATGCCATAGACTCCACCCTCCAAACCAGCCATTTCCTTCACTTAAACTACCATTGCCAGCCTCCAGACAAGGGCTGGAGAGCACCCAGAATTACAACAGTTGTCCAGGTGACAGAGATCAGTTCTCTGGGATAAAATGTCTGCTTTGGAGGGTTGCTGAGGCTGCTTGACACCCCAAGCCTCACTGTCCCAAGGCTCCACCCCCAAATCTCCAGGAATTTCCCAACCTGGAGCTGGCAGCCCTAAGGTGAATTGATCTCTGCAGCTGGGAGATCTATTGTGATTCCCAGAGCACTGCCACTGCTGCTATGGGGGGAGAGGAAGCAGGCAGGAGGCTGGGAGAGTGATGGGGGCAGAAAGAGAGTGATGAGGTGGGGAGGTAAAAAAACAAAGAGAATGATGATGGGTCAGAAAGAGAGAGGAAGTAACAAAAATGGAGGAGAGAGAGAGAATAAGAAAGGGGGGTAGAAGGGAGAAAGAGTGTGAGAGAGGTAGGGGGAGGAAGCAAAGGTGTGAGGAATGGGATAACCATCCTGCAAGTTTTGTACGGGTCTCCACTTGTTTATATACTAATAGCCAAGATGCCCCCTCTGTGCGGATATCTAAATCCGCACATCAGGGGCACTTGGGGGTCTAAGAGATTTTCCTGCACACTTGGGGGACTCTCCAGGTGTGCAGAAAAATCTGAAAAGTTAAAAAAATATACGGGGAATACTTAAATCCCCCCAAAAGTAAAAAAAAGTGTTCCCTGCACATGCTCAGAGAACACACTTGGAATGGTGCCTCGTTGCCATTGCTGGGGGGGGGGGGAGGCTTGGTGGGCCAGTGGCTGGAAGCAGTATGGGCCTTGCTGTCGCTGCTGGGGGGAGGGGAGAAGGCTTGGTGGCCCGGCAGCTGGGAGCTCCCCCCGCGGTACTCGCGGGTCCCCGCTTCTTGTGTTTATCTAATTCCCTCTTGAAGCCATCCATGGTTGTAGCTGCTGCCACCTCCTGTGGCAGTGAATTCCATGTGTTAATCACTCTTTGGCTGAAGAAGTGATGATCTTGATAGACCAGTGGCCTGATTTAGTATAAGGCAGCTTCATGTGTATTAATTTATTTTGCATTGCTCAGCCAGTTTGTTGTAGTTGTTAAAGTGTCAGACTAGGATTTGGGAAAGCCACGTTCGAATCCCCAGTCATACCATGGAAGTTTGCTGGGTGGCCTTGGGCCAGTCACACACTCTCAGCCTAAGCTACCTCACAGGGTTGTTGTGAGGATAAAACAAATGAGAGGCAAACAATGTAAGCTGCCTTGGGTCCCCACTGGGGTGAAAGGCGGGATATACATAAAGTAAATAAATCAGTCCTCAGCCTTGAAGTTCATTGGTAAGTTCATCTGTCGGGGCTGTGGCACGGATACAGTGGTGCCTCCCTGAACTCCTTGGAGGACTGTTGGGTTAAAAATACGACAGGCAGATGTTATCTAGAGTGTGACTGAGTCCAAGGCAGGTTGCACTGAGGTATTATGAGGTGAAAAGTCATTCTTCCAGATCCAGACTCTTAAGGGACAGCCAAAACATTTTGTTCTAGGAAGGGGTGGGGATAATCATGCTGGCTCTGAGGGTGGCAGCCCAACTCTCTTCAACACAATCCGTGCCAATCCCCACCGTCAGGTCAATGCATTAGCTAGCTTCTCAGCTAGAGGCCTAGCAAGACTCTAATTTTGGAATCTGTAAAATAAAAAATGCTTAGAAAACTTTTTTTGGTTTGTTTTTGGTGGCAGACAAGATTTTACCTGTACCGTCTAGGGAGACGTGCTCTAAGCAACAGTTCATGGTGCCAAACCCCAGCTAAGCTACTTTCCTAAAGCGGGTCTCTCTCCATCAGAGAGGGTCTCTTCTCTCACATCCCGCTGAATGTCACTCTAATTTTGCTCTCTCTCTGTAGCTGACAAAAAACCTACGCTCTCTGTTGGCAGAAACACATTGATTCTGTCACTTGGTACAAGGAGCATCATCCCTTTTCTGATGGTGTAAACACGTTTTGTCCCCTGCAGGGACCAAAACTCTTCTCCAGTCAGACTTGACTAACAATATGACTCTGAACCAAAGGATTTTCTTTTGAGGAAAATCCACAGGGATTCATTGAGTCAAAGGCCCCTATCTTATCCACCCTTTCTTTGCTCACCTCAGCAGAAGTACAGACCTTGGGCCTCAGGAGAAATGTTCATTAATCATGACCAAACCAGAGAAACTCTGCCTATGGAGGGAAAGAGCAAAAGATAAATCTCCTAGATACTTTGATGAAAGAAGTCAAAGCTGAACAGACACTGTTTGACTGTGGTGTTCTCTCTGGGGTCATTATTCACGTAGGTTTTAAGTTCAGCACATGGGACAGGGGCAGGAAAGAAAAGCGGAATGTACATGGGTACCTTGCTAGGTTTTTACACTCATGTTACGGAATGGTTTCAGCTTGTTGTTTTCAAAAGGAATCCTCAGTAGGTTATCCCAGGCTCTTCAATGAGAAGAGTAATAATGGAAGAAAAACAGTTTCTGGAAACAATTTGATAATCACTACCAAACCTCTTCTGCAATGAATAGTTATAGGAGAGCACTGAATTAAATTCTAATATAAAGGTCTCCAAACCCGTTGATCCTGAGAGGAGTTTTGGAATTCTGAGAATACAGAGTAGGCACCACCACAAAACGGCTACCACAAGAAGCAATCACAAAATGGCTGCCATAGGGTGTAAGAGTCATAGAATCATAGAGCTGGAAGAGACCTCCAGGGTCATCTAGTCCAACCCCCTGCACAAGGCAGGAAAATCACAAATACCTCCCCCTCCACATCTGCAGTGACCACTGCTCCATGCCTAGATTAAAAAAAAAACAAGCTCTAGGATTGCTTGCTGGCCCCAAAGTGGCAATCAGCATTTCCCTGGGCATGTAAGAAAGGGCCACAAGAACTAAGCACTGAGGCAACCCTCCCTGCCCTCCCTCTCATGATCTGCCTGAGTTCACACAATCTGCATTGCTGTCAGGCGGCCATCTAGCCTCTGTTTGAAAACCTCCAAAGAAAGAGAACCCACCACTTCCCGAGGAAGCCTGTTCCACTGAGGAACCGCTCTAACTGTCAGGAAGTTCTTCCTAATGTTTAGTCAAAAACAGAATATTGGACACCTGCAAGACAAGTATCTCTCTGCAGTGGAGGCACCTATTTCTGAGTGGGTGATCCCTGCATACACAAAGGTGATACCTGGGGGTTGCCAGCTCTGGGTTGGGGAATTCCTAGAGATATGAGGGTGGAGCTTGAGGGAGGGCAGCATTTGGGGAGGGGGGGGACTGCAGTGGGGTATAATGCCATTAGAGTCTGTTATGTATTTGCTTATGTGTTATGTATTAGGTTAACTGTACTACTGTAAGTATGAGCTTCGATCACAGCTCCATAGACTTGCAATGCATCCAAAAATACGGAACCGGATTGGTTGCTGTTGCAAACAGACCAATCCAGAAAGACTCTGACTTTTGGGGGGAACAGTTTCCATTGGTCCCAAGCATTGATTTGTGATTGGATGTTATTGTTCCAGGAGGTATGGTTTTCCTGGATCAAACTGTATATAGTTGGCTCGTTCTGTGTGTTGTTTGTTTGTTTGTTTATTTCGATTTATATCCCGCCTTGCCAGCATTGTGTTCTGAGCTGAATAAAGAAATCACTCGACTACAAAGCTGCCTCGATCTCAGTACATAGTAGAGTCCATCCTCCAAAGCAGCCATTTTCTCCAAGAGGAACCAATTTCTGTAGTCTGGAGATAAGTTAAATTGTAATTCCAGGAAAGCTCCAGGCCCCTCCTGAAGGCTGGGGATGCTAGTCCCATCGCTGTCACAAGCCAACAGGAGCAGGTAACATCAAGCCACAGATAAATCATGTGGAGTAATTGGAAATTTTATGTATTTGTTCAGAATATTTATGCACCACATTTCCATTTCCCATAAATAGTCCACAAAACCCAACAATCCATAAACTATCCTCTCTGCAGTGAGGCATGGACCAAGGATGCCCCATACAAATCAAAGAACAACAGAGCAGGCAATGGTCCTCTTTCTTTCCCCACTCCCCATGATTTTCTAGCTGCGTTCAGTAACAGCTAGAGGATCTACCAAAAAGCCCACTGTGGTAGCCAAACAAATCTGCCAATAGCCTCAACACGAGGAAAGAGGTCAAAGGGGATTTTCAGAGTAAGCCAGATGTTGTGTATCAGATTTTGAGTGAGGGGTACCAAAACTGGGCAAGTCCTAGGTCATCCGCTCAGTTCAAAACATCCTATTCTCAGGTTATTTTTAGGAACAAAGAGCTACACATGTAATGCATTCCAGGTTCCTTTTTGCTGGGTAAGCAACTTAAACCGTTTTGATACCCAGGTCCCTTTAGATATGGGATCCATGCTTTTTGCAGACACCCTGCCAGGGAACTGGCAGTTAGCAGCAGTGATCAATCACTATCTCAGCACCTACTGAATTTTGGAGGGCAACCAGAAAGCATCTCCTGGGAATATTGGTCCCAGGCAAATGCAGAGGACACAAACAGTGAACAATTTAGGATCTGCCTGTCTGCCTGCCTGTCCCTGGGAGATGGGATTTGATCACAAGCACAGTGCTGAAGTGGGGAAACATCTCCTGAGTGAGCCCAGAGCGAAAAGATCAAAATCAAGGGTTGGATGGCATGAATCCATTCCACTAGGGGCGGCGCTTGCCTTCACACAAGAAAACTTTCCATGGCCCAAGACGCCTCTTGCATCAGGGGGAAATGGGGTTGCGAGGTCTCTCCTGGCAACCGGTGGGGGGGGGGGGTCTTACCGGGAGCAGCATGGAGACCCATCCGACGTGTGTCTACCAATGTCCATCAGAGTACACAATACTGATCTCAGTACTGTAATGGTCTGAGTAGCCCTGTTCGCAAGTTACAAAGGAGGAGGAGGAGGAGGAGATTGGATTTATACCCCACCCTTCACTACCCGAAGGAGATTGTAAGCCTGAAAGGAGTTTCAGAGTGGCTTACAATCTCCTTTCCCTTCCCCTCCCCGCAACAGGCACCCTGTGAGGGAGGTGGGGCTGAGAGAACTGCTCTTGAGAGGTGCCACTGGACTCTAACTTTGTTCTGTTGCTTCAGACCAACACGGCTGCCTACCTTGGTCAAACCAGAAGCCAGTCAAGTGTTTCTTCAGACCACCTTCCAAAAGAACCTGCCAAGTTCACAAAACAGGTTGTGACAACAGTCTACAAAACTTCTAGCTGACTTGAAATGAAGGCGTCTGCATTTCAAGTGGTGGCAGGAGATCTCCTGGGATCATAACTGATCTCCAGGTGACAGAGATCAATTCACCTGGAGAAAATGGCCGCTTTGGAAGGGGGGACTGTATGGCATCATACCCCTTTGAGGTCCCTCCCCTCCTCAAACGACGTACTCCTCAGGCTCCACCCCTAAAATCTCCAGGTGTTTCCCAACCCGGACCTGGGAACCTAAACCAATCCCAGCTCTCCGGGCAGAATAAAGACAATAAAGTATTCCAGATGCAACCAGATCTGCAGTGTTGGGCATGATTTGACTTCACCATGTTTCAAATCAAAACCACCACCACCACTAGGGTTGCCAACGTTCAAGTGGGACCTGGAGATCTCCTGGAATTATGGCTGGCCTCCAGACTACAAGGGCCTGTTCCCCTGGAGTAAATGGCTGCTTTGCAGGGTCTCCCCTCCCTATACACCACCCCCAAATCTCCAGGAATTCTCCAAGCCAGAGGTGGCAACCCTAACCACCCTAACAACCACCACACTGGGCTACAATTAGCCCCTATAGGAAAAGAAGACAAGCAATTGCAATCCAGGCAAGCCAGGGATTTATTTATTTTTGGTATTTTTCCATTTTGTGCATATGTTAGGGTCCAATTCAGGAAATATCTGGGGACTTTGGGGGTGGAGCCAGGAGACTTTGGGGGTTGAGCCAGGATGTGACATTAGTTTTGTGATGTAACATCCTGTGATGTCACTTCCAGGTGCACCCCCCACATCCAGAAGATTCTGGTTGCTCTCATTCTCCACCCAAGCCACACACATTGGTACCATTTAGGGTTGCCAGGTGAAGCTGACAAGCTGGCAGGAGACTTTCCAGGAGCCTCCAGTAGAGGGAAGGGAAGAAGAATGATTGAACTCTGAAGGAAGTTCTGGACATCATTTAAAGGGTCTATGTTCCCTTTAAATGCCTTCCCTCCATTGAAAACAATGGGGGTTGGGGGCACCTTCTTTTGGGGCTCATAAAATTGGACCACCCCCCCCAGGTCCAATCTTTTTGACACTGGGGGGAGGGGGTTGAGGAGAGGCACCAGATGCTATGCTGAAAATTTGGTGCCTCTATCCAAAAAAACAACCCCCAGAGCCCCAGATACCTAAGGATTGATTCTCCATTATACCCTATGGGCACCGGTCTCCACAGGGTATAATGGAGTGCCCAGCAGACCTTTCCCCCTTCCCCCGCTTTCTGATAACCCTGAAGTGGGGGAAGGGCCTCCAAACCAGGGGATCCCCTGCCCCAAACAGGATTAGCAACCCTAACGTATGTACGTGAGTGTGTGTGTGTGTGTGTGTGTGTGCCTATGGTTGGAAGTTATGGCAACCTCTGGCATGGAGGACGTTCAGAGAAGTGGCTTTAATAGCCTGCATCTGCCTCCTGAGCCTGGTATTCTTTGAAGGTCTCCCATCCAAATACTTGCCGCAATGTTCCCTCTAAGCTGAGTTAGTGTGAGCTAGCTCACAGTTTTTTAGCCTCTGGCTCACACATTTTTGCCTTAGCTCAGGAAGGATGGCTCCAGAGCAAACTAACTGATGCAGTGGCCAAATTGCTCCCTCACAGCTTTAATGCCAGTCGCTCACAATGCAGAATTTTTGCTCACAGGACTCCATAGTTTAGAGGGAGCATTGCTTGCCAGGGTTGGCTCTGTTTCCGAGATCTGATGAGATCGGGCTTGCCTGGACTATCCAGGTCAGGGCTAGGAAAGCCAGTTTTGATCAGGAAAACACAGTACAGTGTGCTTAAACTTTCTTTTGCCTCCAATCCAGTTATACTCGTGTTCCTTTTTAGAAGCCAACAGAGCATGCCAGGAGATCTGATCCCTGGCTCGCCACCTTCTTTTGACATTTGGTCTCCGACTTCATTAGTAAAATGCAAATAGGACGGAGCAACAGGGAACCTGCTGCAGCCTTCTTGCCACATCTGGAGTACATCCGTGAAGTCCTTCCGCAACGGATCCCTTTCTCCTCTCCTACCCAGCTGTGATTTAATTTCATTCATCTGCTACTTTCAGAAGTCGGGAAGCCATCACAAAAACTAGCACAGAGATATTTCCTATTCTTCTGCAACCCCAATCTGCATTCCTAGCTCTGCTTCACTTAACATTGCAAATTGGGTGACATGCAATGTATTCATACAAGATTCGATTACAAATAAAATTATCTGTTAATGGTAAACATTTGTCCAGGATTAACATTTCCGAACCAATGCTTCTCTTTCCAACCAATCTGTTCAGAAATGAATGGCTCTCATTAACTAATAACAGGAGATCTGCACATTGAAAATCACCTGTGGATAATTGCAAGTCCTCCTTTCTCAGCAGGCTGGCAGATAATCACTGAGAAGGAAGGGGGGCGGCCCGGTACTTCATCTTGCCAGATGATGATAGACCAGCCTCATGGATTTCTGATTTGGAATGAAGAGCTTTTGAGAGCCATTCATTGAAGGAGGATTAGGGCGTGCTTGAACAGGGTTTTCTCAAGCCCCAGCTTTATCAGGAATTGATGGCTATTGGTAAAAGGAATGCTGGGCGGGGGGGGGGGAGGGAGTGGTTCGGTGGTAGAGGATCTGCTTAAAGAACATAAGAAGAACCTTGCTGGATCAGAACAGTGGTCCACATAGTCCAGCATCCTGTCTCACACAGCAGCCAACCAGTTCCTCTGGAGGGCCAACATCGGGGCACAGAGATCAAGGCCTTCCCTGATGTTGCCTCCTGGTTCTGGGATTCTGAGGATTAGTGCCTCTGAACATGGAGGTTCCCCTCAGTCACCATGAAAAGTACTCGCAATAATGGGTTTAAATTAAGGGCGGGAAGGTACCAGCTGGATATTAGGAAAAGTTTTTCTACAGCAAGAGTTGTGCAACAGTGGACTCAGCTGCCTAGGGAGGTGGTGAGCTCCCCTTCACTGGCAGTCTGTAAGCAGCGGCTGGACAAACACTTGTCAGGGATGCTCTAGGCTGATCCTGCACTGAACAGGGGGTTGGACTAGATGGCCTGTATGGCCCCTTCCAATTGTGTGATTCATAGGCTGCAGTCACACACACTAAATAATCCACTTTCAGTTCACTTAAGAACATAAGAGAAGCCAGTGTTGGATCAGGCCAATGGCCCATCCAGTCCAACACTCTGTCATACAGTGGCCAGAAATACCAGGTGCCACCAGGAGGTCCAGCAGTAGGGCCAGGACACTATAGATTCTGTAATGACATTGCTGCCTACACAAGGCTGTCACTCCCCTTGCGCCCGGAAGTGACATCAACATGCCACTGGAGGAAACCAGGGACACTTTGGCAATTGGGCAAAACTCTGTGATATAGCCATAGAGTTTAGTCCAAATGCCTGAGTGTCCTTTGCATCCATCAGTACTGAACTGGCAAATTTTCTTCTGTGCACTCAGAACATGCCTTCCCCACCTGTGCATTTGGAACTAAACACATTTCCCCCCAACGCTTTGAAGATTTTCTTTAATTTAAGTCAGGAGTCCCCAAACTTTTTGAGCCTGCAAGCACTTTCGGAATTCTTACACAGATTAGTGGGCACAGCCACAAGATGGCTGCCACACAATGGCTTTCATGAGAGGCGGAGCCAGTCACAAGATGGCCACCATAGCATACATTCAGTCACACAGTCAAGATCCTTGTGCTGTAGTGCCAACTCCTGCCAAAGCAACTTTTTAAAAAGTCCACACAGCCAATCAAATCTCCAGTGGCCCCATCAGAAACCTGGCTGATAAAAAGCCCCACTTGGCCTCACCCAGTTTCTAAAAACACTTGGTTGGCACCAGGAGTGCCGTTGGTGGGCACCACGTCGCCCACAGAAACCACATTGGGGGGGGGGGGCTGATTTAAGCAGGTATTGAGCTCTCTCTCTCTCTCCATCCCAAAGAACCTGGCTTCTGAAAAGTTGCCTTGTTTTTTTTCAGCTCTCAGAGAAGCAGAGCCAAATGAGACATCATTTAGGCCATGGAACATGGGTAAATATCTCTTTTATACCCCTCAAGACATCATTTAGGCCATGGAACATGGGTAAATATCTCTTTTTTTACCCCTCAAGGCAAATAGCAATGGGGGAGGGCAATTTAGAAAAAGAAGAGCCTGGATTTTACTTTACTCGGAGTCTCAGAGCGGCTGACATTCTCCTTTCCCTTCCCCTCCCCACAACAGACACCCTGTGGGATAGGTGGGGCTGAGAGAGCTCTCTCGAGGACTGCTCTTTCAAGAACAGCTCTGACAGAACTATGGCTTGCAGCTGCAAGTGAAGGGGTGGGGAATCAAACCCGGTTCTCCCAGATTAGAGTCCACACTCTTAACGACTACACCAAACTGGCTGTTGGAGAAATGCTGCAGGTTTAATTCCATCCAGGTGATGCAGGACAGAAGAGATTAACTCCTCTCCCCTGGTACCACTGCCTTCATCCTCCTCCCTCCCCCCTTCCCAATGGCTGTTATTTGCTTTTTATAAAAACTGGAAGATCCTGACAAAGATTTTCAGTCATCTTCTCTAATCACATTCACAGTGCACAAGGTCAGCTTCTCTCCTCTTCCCAGAAGTCTTCTTGGGTGACTTTTCAAAATGTCTGCATAGGAAATTATTATGGGGGGGGGGGATGTTTCCTCCTCCCTCCACATCAATGATATTGACTGTCTGGTGCTTGCCGTAATTAATGCCATTGCTAAAGGGATGATTGAAATTCCTCATGGATGATATTGCTGGGCTACAGATCATGCTTATAGAGGTAAATGACAGTGAAATTCTTCTGCCTGATACATTTCGATTTCTTGATTACATTCAGCCGCACAGAAGGGAATTTTCTGCTCCTTACAGGGTATTGCCACTTCAGGCGTCTGGAGGAAATTAAGTGGCTTTCTGTTCAACTCACCAACAGTTTGGTGTCTTGATTTATTTGCATGTACACCACACAATCCCAAAGGCTCAGCTCATGCAGAAGCTCTGAGCAATCTAACTTCTTGCAGGGCTCTGTATCTACTCACCCAAGTGATGAATCTGATGTACCAGTTCAAGGCTCAGGTGTGGGATGAACACATGAAGCTGCCTTATAATGCGTCAGACTACTTAGTGGGCACTTTCCCATCCTTTGTTCCCAAAGGAGAGGGGGGAGTGGCATCCCACAACATTGAGATGTCATTGGTAGTTAAAAACCCAGAAGTGACATCACTGCAGAAATGACATCACTATGCCACATGTCACATTTTTTACCAGAAATGACATTGTGGTGTTGCTCGGCACCAGTCTCCACCCACCCACCCTGCAGTCTACCGCCAGTTGTCGGCCATAGGCTGGCAACTCTAAGCACTGGTCTGCTGATGATCATGCAGAGGTGGGGGCAAGGCCAGTTTGGTGTAGTGGTTAGGAGCGCAGACTCTAATCTGGGAGAACCGGGTTTGATTCCCCACTCCTCCACTTGTAGCTGCTGGTGTAACCTTGGGGAAGTCATAGTTCTGCCACAGCTGTTCCCTCAGGGACAGTTCTGGAAAGAGCTCTCTCAGCCTCACCTACCTCATAAGGTTTCTGTTGTGGGGAGAGGAAGGGAAAGGAGTTTGTAAGCCGCTGTGAGACTCCAAGTGAAGGGCGGGATATAAATCAAATCTCCTCCTCCTCCTCCTCTTCTTCTTCTCTTGTGCCCACTCTTGCTCTCTGCACATGCAGCCAACACATGGAGCAGTTGTATGTAGAGGACTAGTGGGTCAGATTATTGATCTATCAAGGTCAGTTTTGTTGTTGTTGTTAATTTAGTTTATTAGGCAAGCAGGCTAATGGTAGGTTACATCATTATCCAAACAGCACAATAAAACCAATTATGACATAATAAACAATTTAAAAGTCACTGTCTCAGTTTATACTAGACCACTGTCAATGGCACCAAAAATCCATCTGCTCCTGGAACTCCCTTTATGTGTGCAGGTAGACGTAACTCAAGTTGAGGGGAGCCAGGCAGACAAAATCAATGCAGGATGGAAGCAATGCAGATGGAAGAGAGCAGAGCAGGGGGAGGCCAGTACACTTTGGGTTCCTGCCACCTCAACTGCAGGCCTGGCGGAACATCTCTGTTTTACAGGTCCTGCGGAACTGCATCAAGTCCTGCAGGGCCTGGATCTCACTTGGGAGACTGTTCCACCAGGCCAGCGCCAAAGCTGAGAAAGCTCTGGCTGTGGTTGAGGCTAAGCAGACATCCTTCAGGTCAAGGATGTTGATCCATAGAGTGTAATGCTCTCGGAGGGACGTACTGGGAGAGAGAGTCTAGAAGGTATTGTCTGCTCTGACTGGCAGCAGCTCTCCATGGTCTACGATTGCCAGACTCCTGGTTCAGCCAGGGGATCCCCCAGTCTTTGGGGCTCCAATCCACCACTGGCTATCTGGAAGTCCCACCCCCCAACAGAGACATCGCCCGCATGATGTTCTTGACATGATGACATCACCTGGAAGTGATGTCATCGCATTGCCAACATCAGGGGTGACGCTCTAATTTTGAGGGCAAAAAACCATCGAGTTTTGCCCAAAAACTAGAGTGTTGCCCCCCAACATTGGCAACATGATGACATCACTTCCGCGTGATGTCACCGCAGTGCCTGCACCAGAAGATCCCAACCAGCAGCCTGGAGCCCCCTGTCGGCAGCCAGGTAGGACCTGCCAACCCTACCAGAGTCTCAGGCAGAAGTCTGATCCTTTTTAACTGAAGGTTGAACCAGAGAGCTTTGCACAATTCTCTACCACTGAGCCATGCCCCACCACACTGCCCGCAATCAAACATTTGAACCCACTTCCAAAACTCTCCTCCCTGCCCACAGGAAATGGATACATCGGGGGGTGGGGGTGGAGTTGGCCTAGTTCCTCTTATTCTGTTTTTGTCTCTCTCTCTTTTTTCACATGTATAATTAGTTGTTTTGCTTTGTTTTAAAATGTGGGGCAGCATTCAAACAGTTGGTCCGCCATCTGAAGCCTAAAGTGTTAGGATGCGGCAGATGATATATCACATGGGGCTTTTGTAAAATAGCCCTGAGTGAAACAGAACACACACACACACACACACACACACACATACACACACTTGTATATAAGAACAGGCATAAGTTTCTTTGAACAGAAACATCAAATCCTGACTGCGCAAGGGAAAGAGAGCTTGGTACATGTATGTTTCCCCTCATGGAGCAACTAGCAGCTCTGGGGTGTGTCTTCTCATTATGAAAACGGTGTGGGGGATAATCCTCTTTTGCCAAATAATGTCATTGCTGTCAAATTCTACGGCTGTCATATTCCTGCTGGGAGTGGGAGACCTTGTGCCCCCCCCAATGGGCCCTTCACACCACTGCTCAGCTGGATGGTAGAAGAAAAACAAGGAGGCAACAAGGGAGCGATCACCAAATGCTCAAGCGTGGACGACATCGTCACATCACTGGCAGGGGCCCCCTTTCAACTGGGAGTTTCCTGCCAGTTGCCGGCTTCATGCTGGAAACCCTGACGTCACTTCACACACGGTTTATTTTATTATTTTTTAAATTTAATTGGACTTCTGACTCACCCCGCCCTGCTACTGCAGGCCTCAGGGCAAATAACAACATATTTCTAAAACAATGCTACAGCAATTATAACGATTTAAATATCAAGCAACAAAAGTCAGGTGGCATAACAATGTAGTATTATGGGAATTTAACCACACTGAAAGCTAGAGGAAGGTCCACAAAAGGAAGCAGGACGGGGCCCACCAGATGGAGTTTTTCTTCTCCACAGTCATGAGCCACGGCCATAGGCCTGGTGGAACAGCTCCGTTTTGCTGGCCCTGCGGAACTGCAAAAGATCCCATAGGGCCTGGATCTTAGCTGGAAGAGTGTTCTACTAGGCTGAGATAGGGCTGCCAAGTCCGGTGAACTTACCGGCGGGGGGGAGTCCTCTGTCGGCCGGGAGCTTCATAGAGTTTTGGGGCGATTGCCAGAGCGTCGCCCTGGCAACGCCCCCAACGTGCTGACGTCACTTCCGAGTGACGTCATTACGTGTGGGAAGTCGTCCAGGCTGGACGACTTCAGTGGTGGGGTTTCCCCCGCTGGCCGAATGCTGGCCGGCGGATCGGGAACTCCTGTAGTGGGGGATCCCCTGCCCCCCGGGCTGACTTGGCAGCCCTAGGCTGAGGCCAGGGCTGAAAAGGCCCAGGCTCTGGTTGGGGCTAATCTGATGTTTCTTGGTCCAGGGACCACTAGGAGATCTTTATCCTGCAAGCGCAATGTTCCGGGGGGTGGGGTATACCAGGAGAAGTGGTCCCGAAGGTTTGTTGGCCCCAGACCATGTCAGGCTCTAAAGGTTAAAACCAACACATTGAACTTGATCCAGAATTCAGTCTGGAGCCAGTGCAGCTGGTGGCCCTATCATGGATATTTGGGATTGCCAATTCAGGAAATTGGTGGGTGGAGCTTAGAGAGGGAGCTCAGTACGGTATAATGCCACATAGTCCACACTCCAGGGCTGCCATTTTCTCCAGGGGAAATAATCTCTGTAGTCTGCAGCTCCATTGTAATTCCAGAAGAACTCCAGGCCTTGTGTGGATACTCTTTAATACCTCTCTCGGCCTGCCCCCTTGGAATGAAGGGCATACTTGTTGGTGACGTGGCTGACTTTGCTGGCTAGCCAAGCCACACACAGATGCAGTGAACACTAGGGTTGCCAGCCTCCAGGTGGGGCCTGGAGACCTCCCACTTTTACAACTGATCTCCAGCTGACAGAGATCAGTTCCCCTGGAGAAAATGGCTACTTTGAAGGGTGAGCTCTATGGTACTGTACCATGCTGAGGCCCCTCCCCTCCTCAAACCCCACCCTCTCCTGGATCCACCCCCAAAGTCTCCAGGTATTTTCCAACCCAGACCTGGCAACCCTAGTGAACATCCATTCAGATGCAGATTTGCCCCACGAATGGGGAGTAGGGATGCCATTCTCACAGCTGGGGTAGAGGATCCCCCACCCTGAGCTCCCATTGCCTGCCACTGCTTCAAATGGCATGAGGGAAAAGGAGTTGCAGAAGGACAAAAAGCACCCCTGGAGGTTTCACAAACCTTCCCCTCAGGCCTTCCCCTCAGGCCTGCCACTTCTGCAGGAAATGCAGGATGGATGAGAACTGGGTGGGGGGGCTGAGAGAGCCAGGTTCAGCCTCCCTCCACCCTCCACCCCCGTCCTCAGCCAGTTCCCTAGGCCACCTGGGGCTGCTCACTCAGCCTGGCTCACTTCACAGGGTTGGTGGTGGGGACAGAGTGTTGGAGGGGGGAGCCTGGTGTGCCTCCTCAGGATTCTCAGAGGTAGGACAGGGGAAGGGAGTAAATAAAGAAAGAGACAGATTGTAGCTGTGCTCGGTTGCTGAGGTTGTGGGGGGGGGAGTGCTGAAAAAACTACCTTATTTACTTGCAAGGAAGATGACTTGTCTCCTAAAAGTGCTATACATGCAAAAAAAAAAATCTAATGTGTATGAAAATAAAAGATACCTCCCCTTTATGGTATTCCTGGGGTGGGGGGGAACAAGTCTTGCCTATTATTAAATACATTTATTAGGGCTTTTGTGGGTTCCCCAGTAAATCAATTGCTTTCACTGCTAGGAATCAATTGATTTTGTTTGTATTTTGAGCAGAAAATAGTATTGTTAATTGGGGTTGCCTGTGTCCTTCATAAAGTTTATATCTCCAGTACCCGGCATTTTATGGCACACATTTTATGGCACACATGGCCCAGCTGGACAAAGTGACATTTATGTCAGATCCAGCCCTTGTAACAAATGAGTCCAACACCTTTGGGGCACTGCTTTAAAACTTCCAAAAAAGGAGAGCCCACCAACTCTTGAGGAAGCCTGCTCTGTCAGGAAGCTCTTCCTAATGTTTAGCCAAAACCCCCTTTGATTTAATTTCAACTCACTGGTTCTGGTCTGATCTTCTGGGGCAACAGAAAACAACTCCACTCCATCCTCTATGTGACAGCCCTTCAAGTACTTGAAGATGGTTATCGTATCACTTTTCAGTTGTCTCCTCTCCAAGATAAACATACCCAGCTCCTTCATCCTTTCCTCAGAGGACTTGGTCTCCAGACCCCACACCATCTTTGTTGCCCTCCTCTGGACACATTCCAACTTGTCAACATCCTTCTTAAACTGCAGTGCCTAGAACTGAAAACAATACTCCACGGCCATGGTCAGATGTCCCCACTCTTCCACTTGCACCTGCTGGATGACCCTGGGCAAGCCATAGTTCTGTACCAGCTGTTCTCTCAAGGACAGTTGTCTCAGAGCTCTCTCAGCCCCACCTACCTCACAGGGTGTCTGTTGTGGGGAGGGGAAGGGAAAAGGAGTTTGTAAGCCGCTCTGAGACTCCCTTGGGGAGTGGAGGGCGGGGTATAAATCCAATCTCCTCCTCCTCCTCTCCCTTTAAATCCAACTCAGCTGCAAATGCCTGACCAATCTAAAGGGCATGATCAGACAGCAACATCTGGGAAAGGTCCTGCAGCCATCAGCACCTCGTGCTGCCCTGCCATAGAAGTGGAGTTAAAAGTCACCAGGAAAAGTCTGGTCCTAATGCCTGCCAACGGGCTATGGATGGGCTTTCCCCTATCTGATTGCTCAAGCATGCTGTCATGCCGTCGGGATGGTCTGCTCATTCCATCCCAGCTCGGTATCATTTCCCCCCACACACACACTTAGCAGTATGCACATAACTGCATACTCCATGGGGAGCCCTCAGTGTGGAGGTGTGATTCCTTGTTTATGCACATGGGAAACAAAAGGCAAAAACCCCACTCTCCTGAACATGCCATCTGATTGAGCAGCGACAGGCTGAGCCCACCGCTACAAAGGATGTGTGATCACACTACGCCATGTCAATTTCCACCGGGGAAAATAGGCTCACTTCCCCTCTGCACCAAATGGCACATCTGACTGTGGCCTAGGTGAGGTCTAACCAGAGCAGAGTAAAATTGATATCTTCATTTTGCATGATCTGGACACGATACTTCTGTTGACACAGCCCAAAATCACATTTGCGTTTTTAGCTACTGCATCATACTGCTGACTCATGTTCACTGTATGGTCTACTAAGACGCCTAGATCCTAGAGGCTTTTTGCCTTCCTCTGGGCATAGAGCAGGGGTCACTGGGGAGGGGGGTGGAAATAGTTGGGAATTTCCCATGTTGTGCAGGGGTTTGGACTAGATGACCCTTGAGGTCCCTTCCAGCTCTATGTTTCTATGACGACCCCCAAAACATCCCCACCCCCAGCGTCCCCATCATTTTGTACATATTAAATTCTATTTGTCATTTAAGTTCTACTTCAGGGAGGGGGGTTGGGTATTTTTGCATTGTGTGTGTGCGTGTGCTCCTCCTGGAATACCTCCTGATATCCTTTGGAGGTCTCCCATCAAAATACTTGCCAGGATCGGCCCTGCTTAGCTTCCAAGATCTGACAAGATTGGGCTTGCATGGGGTATCCAGGTCAAGGCTTAAGTTCTACTTCTGAATGGATATAGCTGATTGGGAGGATCTTAGTTTTGAATTTTGTTTCTTTTTGGCCTATTAGTTATCCCCCCCCCCCCCCCCAAATTAGGAAGTGGGGCAGAGTGGACTGGAGGCATGGAGGCCCTGTGGCTGTCTTTTTCATCACACACCCACCCTCCGTTTACCAACCTAGGACCCTTAACATCTTCCTTCATACAAAAATACAGCTTAGACAGCACAACTTAAAGTGGGAACCGAAGAGGTGGTAAGAGTCTTTTGCTGTCTCTCTGAGGCCTTTTGCAGGTCCCTCTGTGGTGGTGATTCTGAGGCTCTTGGGGCTTTTTGTGTTGCTGCAGGTCTCTGAAGGCCTGAGGCTCCTTCTCAGGTTACTGTTTTCTTCACACCAAGGGCAAGGTGGCTTCTCTCTCCGTTTTCTTCCCAGAACTCTCTCTGTTCTCCTCAGAACTCTCTTTTTTCTCTGAACCCACTCCTGAAGGACAAAATACCTTCAACCCCCCCATACTCCAACAGAGGGTCAAACCCACAGGGTTACAAATGTTAATAAAATGGTGTCTACCCTGTGTGTGGTCACTGATCATTCTCTCGATTCACAGTAGGATAGCCAGACCTTGGACTTTAACACGGTCATCACAGTCCCAAATAAGCAGAGATGTTCAGTTCCACAAAACATCTCCTAGAGTCTTCTACGATTGTGCCGGCTGGAGGAAATGAAAGGTGAAGTAACGGGGCATTAATAAATGGGCTGCCCTAGCAGACCGAGACAGAATATCCTGGCAAATCAGTCAAACCAGCCACCAATAAATATTTTCAAACCCTCATAAACTCTGTCTTCAACCTTTGATATTTGGAAATAGATTCATTTTCCAGGTCATGACTACACTCCACTAATGGCTGCAGAAACGGCTGCCTCCTTGACCTCAATTATTTTGAGAACTTTTCTGTTAGCTCAATAGGGAAGAAAAAAGAAAACAGAAACTAATGGAAGTCTGTATGTGTATTTGTGGGGTGGTGGAGGGGGGAGAAACAACTGAAGTTTGGCTTTAGCAGAAAGGACAGCCAAGCCTAGAGTCAGGTGGGTAGCCGGGCTGGTCTGAAGCAGCAGAACAGAGTCTGAGTCCAGGGGCACCTTTAAGACCAACAAAGTTTTATTCAAGGTGTAAGCTTTTGTGTGCGCACACACTTCTTCAGATACAATGAAATGGAAATTACCAGTCCATACATATAGGTAGAGGGTCAGCAGTAAATTAGCATACGGCATAATGAAGATGTTTAACAGATTCAAGGACCAAACAGGAATAACAAGCTTAGTTTATATGGTTACCATTTGTTTGGGTTTAATTCCGGGGTCAGGGGTCGAAACAGAGTGAAGGAGATAAATATGTCAAAAAAATATGAGATTGATGGGCAGATGTATTCTTAATAGTGGAGTGCTGAGCATAATTAACTGGGACCCGGCCATTATGCTCCATCCATCTCCTCTCGAGCACGGAGGCCACCTTACAGCATCTTCTTCTTTGAAGTGGGGTGACTGGCTGTGTGGAGTTATCTCCCCTGTCCCTAGACCATATACATTCCAGTCTACTCCTCCAAATTACATTACATTCTACTGTTTATTATGTTACGTTTCAATCTACTATTCTAATGCATTATTCCAAATAAGTAATAAAATAAAATAGAGGACATATGGCCTTCTGGAGGACTGGTGAGAATACAGATGGAAGGGCTGGATGAGGTTAACATATGTAGTGAGATGGTCTGTATCCTTGGTGCTTGGGGGGGCAACAGTGGGAGGGCTTCTAGTGTCCTGGTCCCACTGATGGACCTCCTGAGGGCACCTGGTGTTTTTGGTCACTCTGTGACACAGAGTGTTGGACTGGATGGGCCATTGGCCTGACCCAACATTGGCTTCTCTCTTAGGTCAAATAGTACAAAGTACAAAATACACCAAGCAACAAAGTCCCTGTAACACACATAAGGCAATAACAATTAATAATATAGGACCAAAAATGGAATTTTCCAATCTGGAATTGAATGACACACCAGAAGATTTTAATTTGGGGCCACAAATCTATCTGGCCTTGCGTCAGAAGTAGTTGCAGACACTGGAAATAATATCAGTACCAATATGTACTTTCCAGTTTAGGTCCTAAGAGTGCAAGTAAAATTGCCTTATCAGGGGCAATGTGACATTGTACTGATAGTATTTCCACTATTTGAATAAGTATTTCAATAAGTTTTCTAAACGCCCTTTGCATGTTTTTGCCTGGGTGGTTTAGTATTCCCCCCCCCCCCGTTTCTTTGGGTCAAATCTCTACATAACCATGAAGATTGCTGGGTGAGGTTAGATAATCCCAGCGGGGCAGCTGTGCTAGTTAGTTAGTGTCACATCTCGTTGGCCTCCTAGCGGCTCTGCCCAGAGAAGTGAGGTAGATGGGAAGGTTAAAGGGAAGGTTCCCTTTAAATGGTTAGGGGAAAGCAGGGGGATGCGCGCGTGTGGCACTGCCCTCCTCAGGCGCCACTCTAAATCTAAATTTCCAACATCCATGAGTAAAAAGTATGACATGGACATAACACCACACAGAGTTTTAGCCACTGTTTGGCCTGGTACAACGAGGACAACAACAGAAAGCGCTGTGAGGAACCGCCCACCTGCCAGCCCTTCCAAAAATCGCACTGCTCCTGTTTTCAGTGCCCCTGTTTCACCCGGGCCTTTTCGAGGCCAGCTAGAAAGCAACTTGATCAGGCTATTGACAGGTCTGGTTGTCAATGCGTTGACAGGGGCACCCAGTGGGAGTCTGGTAGTATTAGCTCTTCACTGCGAGCACAATACATCATAGTCTGGGTCAGCTTGCCCCAGGCTTTTCACGACGTGCTTAAGAGCACTCTAAGAAGCATGCCTGTGCCATTACAAGGAAACAGAATGTGTGCGCTCCAGAGGAGTCGCCAAAGAGCCTTTGGGTTCAGTAAAGTGGAACGCTTCCTCCCATTTTTCACATGAACACACGAAGCTTGCCTTACGCGAAGTCAGACCCGTGATCTGTCACAGTCAGTATTGTCTGCCCAGACTGGCAGTAGCTCTCCTCTCTCCAAGGTGTCAGGCAGAGGCCTTTCTTTCACATCACCTACTAACTGATCCCTTTTTTAAACTGGAAACGCTAGAGATTGAACCGGCCCCCTTCCAAATGAACACAGATGCTTTACCAAGGAGCCAGGGTGCCACAGAGTTTATGCCACGGGACGAGACCAAGAGGACACCCAGTCTAACATCTGAAAATTCAGACCTGGCAGCAGTGGGCCCTGGCAAGCTGCTGGGATGTGAGGGGCATTATCTGGGCCCTCCAGGGGACTCTGCTGGAAAGCATCACACAGGAAGGATGCTCCAAAACATGGTCCTTCACAAACCAGCGTCTAAATCGAGGTGTCTGTCCGAGAGAGCAGTGATCTGTGAGCGGGGATGCAACAGAAAAAGGGGTAGATAAGTGGAGGCAACGGGAAAGTGCATTGGTGAGCGAATGCAATAAGCAAGGGGGTGGGTAAGCGGATGCAGCTAGTAAATGGGTAAATGAGGGAGTGTAACAGGAAAGGGGGTAGATCAGCAGGAGCAGTGGGTCAGCAGGTAGGTGAGTGAATGGAACAGGCAGGGGGTAAGTGAGCAGCTGAACAGGTAAATGGATAGGTGAATGAATCCTATAGACAAGGGGTGAGGGAAGCAGGTGCAGCGGGTAAGTAGACAGATGAGTGAATGCAACAGGCAAGTGAGCAAGGGTGTGGTCACATGCGCCAGATAAAACGGGGGGTGGGGAGTGAGGCTATTTCCTGCAGAGGAATTTGACCCGCAGTTGTGAGATCACACCACCCTTTGAAGCTGCAAGCACAGCCTGTCAGTGTGTAATCAGACGCAACTGCGGGTGAGTCGGGGGGGGGGGGTGCCATTTGTTTCCCATGCACTTAAACGAAGAATTGATGAACCGCAACTCCGCACTGAGGGCTCCCTATGGGGTTTGCGATGATGTGCATCCTGCAAAGCGGGGGGGGGGGGGGGGAACAATGGCATGGAGTTGGGATGGTCTGATCAGACCATCCCGACAGCATGAGAGCACAATGGAGCGACCAGACAGGGGAAACTGTCCATGGCCTGTCACAACCCGTTTACTACCAGATTTCCCCCGGTGTCTTTTAACTCCGCTTCTGCGACAGAGCGGAACAGGTTGCCAATGGCTGCGGGACACTTCCCAGATGTTGTTGTCTGATTGCTCCCTTTAAATCCACCCGGCATTCGCACTTATGTCAGGTCTAATTGTGCATATGATCACAGCCCAGGTGAACAAGTAAATGGATAGGTGAGTGAATGCAACAGGCAAGGGGGTAGGTGTAAGTGGACAGGTGAGTACATAGCTCACGCAGACCAGGGAGCAGAATCAGAGTGGCAGGTTTCATTCCTGACGCATATTCCATTCATTGGTACAGAACTAAGTCTGAATCCAGCGGCACCTTTAAGACCAACTAAGTTTAATCCTGGGTATAAGCTTTCCTGTGCATGCACACTTCTCCAGATACATGCACAGGAAAGCTTATACCCAGAATTAAACTTTGTTAGTCTTAAAGGTGCCACAGAACTCAAACTTTGTTCTACCGCTCCAGACCAACACGGCTACCCCACCTGAATCTACATTCATTGGGGTTTACGTGAAGAAGTCTATGCACATAGGATTCTCTGCTGCTTTTCAATGGGAGACTCCTCTTCTACAGACTGCTACTCACATGCTCAGTACAGCTGTGCAATAAAATGGGCATAAGTTAGTGGCAGAGCTTGCTGCCATGATGTGTTCCCTACCTCCATGTGTTCATTTTACATGTGCAGACATCTGGAGTGGGCACAGCTATATGGCAGTAGAAGCAGTCTGAACACACATTTGCTGCATTCCAAGGATGACGGGAGGACTGGGCAGCTTCCTGCAGAGCTGGCAGCGGGTGTGCCACTGGGTTGGCAGCTCTGGGAGCCAGTTTGCTGCAGTGGTTAAGTGCGCAGACTCTAATCTGGGAGAACCAGGTTAAATTCCCCACTCCTTCACTTGCAGCTGCTGGATGACCTTGGGCAAGCCATAGCTCTGTCACAGCTGTTCTCTCAAGGACAGTTCTCTCAGAGCTCTCTCAGCCCCACCTACCTCACAGGGTGTCTGTTGTGGGGAGGGGAAGGGAAAGGAGTTTGTTTGTAAGCCTCTCTGAGTGAAGGGCAGGGTGCACATCTAATCTCTTCTCTTCTTCTATGGCTGTGTGTATATTAAGTGCCATCAAGTTGCTTCCAACTTCTGGTGACCCTATTAATGTCCTCTATTGTTAACAGCCTTGATCCGGTCTTGTAAATGGAGGGCTGTGTCTTTCTTGATTGAATCAATGCATCTCATATTGGTTCAGAAGATCAACTTTTACTTCTGCCTTCAACTTTTCCTACCATTATTGTCTTTTCCAGTGACCCTTATATCAGGATTGTCCTCTGGGCTGATCTTGCAGATTGCTTGGAAATAACACCTACAGTCATCCCGTGTCTGTCCCCCCGCCCCGGAGGTGCCATCAGTGGGAATAGCTACTGGGGACTTTCAAAGCCAGCTTGATCATGCCGGGCAATCTGCTTTGCCAGCGAAACGGTGTCATTCCTGGAAACTTCTCAAAGCAAACCACACCAGCTGTGCCAAAAGCTTGGGCAAAACCCTTTCCCTGTACATGTTCCCTGCCCAATCTTTACCTTTATTCCTATTTAACTTCTTGCAGAGAATGTATATATTTGCACCCTGCTATTTTAGCACTTCGTCGGCAAAAGGGGGGGGGGGATGCTGAGTTGGCTTTTTCTCTTGGAGTTCAGATGAAAAGCTTCAATGAGCCATCATTGATTGGAGCGGCTTCTGTTGCCTTCGGTTTCGCCAGATGTTCCCTAATTAACTATCTGTCATGTTTTTTTAAGAACAGACATTTCCTCTAAATGAAACATAGTGTATGCTTCGTGTCTTGTCCCCCCCCCCCCCCCTTCCCCGCAGCTTGGGTGAAATAGGCCAACAGACCTCATTCCAGCACTCAGGCAGTTCTTGCTCGAAGACACAACTCACCACCAAAAGCTCTGTCCAATTACGTGCAACTATTTAAGGATAACTATAGCAAGTTCCGAATGGCCCATTTTAAACTTGACGTTGGAAGCTTTGGGGTGGATAAGAAGTAACAGTAGTAATCTTCTATCCAGGTTACCGATAAGACTGCCCTGACCTGAATGGTTCAGGCTAGCCCAATCTTTTCATATACTGAAAGCTGAGCAGGGTTGGGCCTGGTTAGTTCTCGGATGCAGGGCTCATTTCGTAGCAGGAGCTCCCCTGCGTATTAGGCCACACACCCCTGATGTAGCCAATCCTCCAAGAGCTTCCAGAGCTCTTCTTACAGGGGCTACTGTAAGCTCTAGGAGGATTGGCTACATCGGGGGGGTGTGGCCTAATATGCAGAGGAGCTCCTGCTACGAAATGAGCCCTGCTTGGTTGGGAGACCACCTAGGAAGTCCAGGGTTGCTTTTCAGAGGCAGGCAATGGCAAACTACTTCTTGTCCTCTCTTGCCTTGAAAACCCTACAAGGTTGCCATAAATCAGCTGCAACTCCATGGTACTTTCCATCTAGGGTTACCAAGTCCAGGTTGGGAAATACCTGGGGACTTTGGGGGTAGAGCCAGGAGAAGGCGGGGTTTGGGGAGGGGAGGGGTCTCAGCATGGTGCAATGCCATACAGTCCACCCTTCGAAGCAGCCATTTTCTCCAGGGGAGCGGGTCTCTGTCAGCTGGGGATCCATTGTAAAAGCAGGAGATCCCCAGGCCCCACCTGGAGGTTGGCAACCCAGTATTCCATCACCACCAATGCGACTGTTTGATGCAGTAGTGCTGGGAAACAAGTCATATTCATGAGAGGTGAAATATACTGGGTTCAGACGTGTAGAATGATCAGCTCATAGTTTATTAGTGATTACAGCAAGGAGGAAAGAAGACTGGCTGACCCTGGCAGAAGCCCCACATTTATGCCCGAAAAGAATTACACCCCAAACACACCCCACTCCCAATGATAAGCTATTTACACTCTATCGTTTCCCTGTTGAGGCGCACAACCCACAGGGCTAAACAAAACAAGAAGTTAACTTTTATTTATGGTTTGAACGTAACACTGAAGAAAGTAAGGTAGAAGTAACAACCTTGCTTTTCCCTCGACCTTTTAAACTGTTTCCCTTTCCCAGTACCTTGGATATGTTATAAACTGACTCTTCTTAGTCAGATAGCTTTGAGCTGATCCTCACCTCAGCTTTACTCAATCAGAAGTCCTCCTCCTCCCTCTCAACTCCCCAGCTGCCAACTCCCCACTGCTCCTTTAACTGCTGTTTTCCAGCGGTCTCTCCCCAACCGTCAGCTCCCATTGGTTGTTCTTAGGGAGAGGCGGAACCTAACCTATCTGTCACACCCATCCACATTAGGCTCGGGGCAAGCTACCCAAATTATGTTATATGAGACGGCTTCTCCCCCGTATAAAAGCTTCTGGGTCAGTTCTGGGGTCTGATCAACAAAAGGATTCAACTCCCTGCCATCACCTAATTCCTACCTCCATTTCCCCATCCTAACTTTGCCAGGAACCTACCCTCCATTCCCAAGCTTTGTCATGCTCTTTCAACCTTGTCACTGCAGGTTAGTCTCACTGGAACAGAAATACAATCTGGTGTAATAGTTAGAATGTTGGACCAGGGCAAGCTGGGCTCCAGAGCCCATGTTGCCATGAAGCTCTCTGGGTGATGTTGGGCCGGTCACACTTTCTTTTAGATTACCCTGCCTCAAAGGTTCTTATGAGGATAAACTAGAGAAGGGGAGATCCATGTACACGGCTCTGAGGAATGGCAGGATAAAAATGTGAGCAGTGGCCCATTTTTAAGATCAAAATGCAACCTACAATGAAAAACTTTTCAGTGCCTTTAGTGAGCTGGCCAGCATTACATAGTAAAGGTAAAGGTTTCCCTTGCTCAAAAGCTAGTCGAATCCGACTCTAGGGGGGTGGTGCTCATCTCTGTTTCCAAGCTGAAGAGCCAGCACTGTCCGAAGACTTCTCTCTGGTCATGTGGCTGGCATGACTATATGCTGAGGCATACAGAATGCTTAGAGAGAGCATTGGTTGCAGACCAGAAGATCAGCAGCTCGGCAGTTCAAGACCCAAGTGCCGTGTGACAGAGTGAGCTCCCATCTCTGGCCCCAGCTCCTGCCAACCTAGCAGTTCGAAAGCAAGAAATTATAAGTAGATAAATAGGTACTGCTTCGGTGGAGTCTCATGGGCAACAAATTCTACTTTGTGAGCTACTGGGATTAAAGTTGTGAGCAGGTGATTTGGCTACTGCATAAATTAGTCTGCTCTGGAGCCATCCTTCCTGAGCTAAGACAAAAATGTGTGAGCTGGAGGCTAAAAAAGCTGTGAGCTAGCTCACACTAACTCAGTTTAGAGGGAACACTGCTGAACTCAGCGTCTTAACCTCTGAGTCACCGCAGCTCCTGGCATCACATAGAGCCATCTAATCTGCTGTAGTTGGATTTGTGGTATACTTTTGTTTCCACTTTGCATTTTGGTGTGTGGTCACACAGGAATTGGCCAAGAGTCTCCCCACCTTGATGTGGGGGGGAAATGGTGGTGAGGCTTTATTGGCAGGCTCTGGATAAACAAGAATAAAATGGATTCGTTTGCCACTAAAGCAATTGCGATGCATAAGGTCTCTGGCTGTTCATTAATGGGAAGGGGATCAAACCATTAATGCTTTCAGTAGTTTAAAGCTAATAGGCAGCTTGTTAAATTCTCTTCAGAAGACACTAAGTAAACCTCTGCCTCTAGCCTCTGTCAAACATCAGAACTGCTTTGTCAGAGGATTTGTGACAAGTTAATTACAGAGATAGCAAATCTCTATGGAAATGAATATTCAGATCTCCCCCTCCCCCCAAAAAAAAGTGTTCAGTTCAGGGAGCGCATTTCAGTTTTGAATGCTGTGTTATTAGCTCTCTCTCCACACACACGTGTGCAGCCACACAAACACACACACAAGCACATACCTAAACACAGCTTCTGAGTGTAAAAGTTTTTGTATCATCTTATTGAGTAAAAACTTATGTTCTGACATGATAGAAATGGCTGGACGATAGACTACACGAAAGAGCCAGTTTGGTGTAGTGGTTAGGAGCAACGGACTCTCCTCTGGAGAACCGGGTTTGATTCCCCACTCCTCCACATGCAGCCAGCTGGGTGACCTTGGGTCAGTCACAGCTCTGTCTGAGCTCTCTCAGCCCCACCTACCTGACAAGGTGCCTGCTGTGGGGAGAAGAAGGGAAGGCAATTGTAAGCCGCTCTAAGACTCCTTCGGGTAGTGAAAAGTGAAGTATAAAAACCAACTCTTCTTCTACATTATGTGCTTTGGTCCTCCAGCGGGCTTGTTTCTCTGGCTTCAGAGATAGGGTTGCCAACTTCCAGGTGGGGCCTGAAGATCTTCTGCTGTTGTAATTTATCTCCAGACCATATAGATCTTTTCCCCTGGAGAAAATGGCTGCCTTGGAGGGTGGACTCTGTGGCATTATACCTTGCTAGGATCCCTCCATTCTGCAAACCCTGCCATCTCCAGGCACTACTCCCAAATCTCCAGGAATTTCCCAACCCAGAGCAGGCAACCCTATGATGATGTCACTTCCAGTTCTTCCTGATCTCCTTCCACTAGGATTACCGGTCTCCAGATGGGAAATACCCCAAAATTGTGGCTACCTGATAGAATTTGAGAGAAATGCTATCTTAGATAGGTTATTATGTTTGCCGCAAGGGGTAAGTGAGCTCCCTTTTCAACTTTAATAATTATAAATATGGTGGAATGAAATTCTATTGATGCATTAATATTTTTGTTTATTTCAGTTCTGATGGGACCCTAGACAAGTATGCTTTTGTGCTTACAAAGAAAAATTATTGTGCCTTATGTATATCATGGTCCTTGAAAAAAGATGCATTCGAAATGGGGAAACTACTCGAGTCCCGTGGGGCTAATGATACTGATAAGGTGCTGTTGGAATATAAACCTACACTCGATGTACTGTTTGGGTGAAACATTTTTCTCTATGTATTGTTTGGGTGGAATATATTTTTGATAATATTTGATACCAATATTTAGATAACAGTATTGAAAAATATAAAAAGAAAAAGAATAAAGCATAAAATGGTTCTGTCATAAACATATATTTACTGTACACAGTGATATATATTTTTGTAAGTCTTCCAGTGGGGCCTAGAAATCTCCTGGAGTTACAACCAATCTCCAGACAGCAGAGTTAAGTTCCCTTGGAGAAAATGGCTGCTTTGGAAAGTGGACTCTATAGCAGAGGTGTTGAATTCATTTTTTATGAGGGCCAGATCTGACAGAAATGTCACTTTGTGGGGCCAGGCCATGTGTGCCATACAATGTATGGCCGATACCGGAGATATAAACTTTATTAAGGACACAGGCAAATCCAATGAATGATACTATTTTTTTACTCAGAATACAAACATGCTTAAAACATGCTCTGTCATCTGCCAGTAAAGGTAATGATTACTTACTCATGGGCCAGATAAAAGCCCTGGATGGGCTGTTTCTGGCCCACAGGCCATATGTTCCACATCCCTGCTCTATGGCATTATATACCATTGAGGTCCCTCCCTCCCCTAACCCTGTCCTCCTCCAATGGAGTCTCAGAGTGGCTTACAAACTCCTTTCCCTTTCCCTCCCCACAACAGACTCCCTGTGAGGTAGGTAGGGCTGAGAGAGCTCTTTTGAGGACTGCTCTTGAGAGAACAGCTCTGAGAGAACTTGTGACTAACCCAAGGTCACACCAGCAGCTGCACATGGAGGCGTGTGGAATCAAACCCAGTTCTCCCAGATTAGAGTCCGCGCTCTCAGCCACGACACCAGACTGGCTGAAGAATACTTGGGAGTGAAAAGTTTGAACAAGACTGAGAAGAAACTTGGGAACATCCATCCCGTACAACTACCGTGTTGATGTAGGGTGTAACTCAATGGACCCCAGACCTGGATGGCCCAGGCTACGCTGATCTCAGAAGCTAATCAGCTGGCAATCTTGGAGGCTGGCAACCCTGTGGCCTGCTGTCCTGCTCTGCTTTTCTCAAGTCACTGAGTTGCATGATGCTGCTTTGAGCCAACCAGTGTTTACCCACAAAGAATTCTGACCTGAGTTTCTAGACTGAACACAGCCCCCCACACCTTTCAATAGGAAACCAGAGGGAAACCTGGGGGAGGACATGGAGGGGTGGCTATCTGTGATGGTGTTATGTCGATTCTGGGGATCTACAGTAAAACCAACAATTTTTCTATGATTCCTAGGCACTTCCTGGTTTTCTCTGGAAGTGATGTCATGACTCTCTAGGAATTGCTGAAAACTCTGTGGTTTTACCATAGTGTTTCTAGCAATTCCTAGGGATATGTGGCATCACATCTGGGGAAAACGCGAAAGTGATGTCACAATGTCACCCACAGCTTTTTAATTTTTTTCTTTCTTTCTCCCGCCTGGCTGCTGGAGAGCCAGTGGGCATGCAGCAGTCCTACAGTTCAGGGAGCTGATAGGCAGAACTTCCTGATTCTGCATCGTTTAACTGTGTGTAGCTCCCAAATTACCACTGTTGCCTGCTTGAGATGGCAGGTGGGTATGTCAGGTTGTTTTGTAACCAGGCACTTGCTATATACCTCCTCAATGTGCCACATCTTCAGAGGTGAGGTTGGAGGGTGACCTTGGGCCAGTCTCAGTTCTCTCAGAACTCTCTCAGCCCCACCTACCTCACGAGGTGCCTGCTGTGGGGAGAGGAAGGGAAGGCAATTGTAAGCTGCTTTGAGATTCCTTAAGACAGAGAAAAGTGGCAGCCTCTACTTTAAAGAGCCAGGTTTGATTCCCCGCTCCTCCACACAAAGCCTACCGGGTGACCTTGGGCCAGTCTCAGTTCTCTCAGAACTCTCTCAGCCCCACCTACTTCATAAGGTGCCTGCTGTGGAGAGTGGAAGAAAAAGGTGACTGTAAGCCGCTTGGAGATTCCTTAGGGTAGAGGAACGTGGGGTATAAAAACCTTCTCTTCTACTCTTCATATAAACATCTATTCTTTATATACATAAAGCATCTCATGAGTAGAATTGGCTTGCTGGAGCCTGCCCAAGATGAACCAAAGAGCTAGCGGTTAGCCAAGGGTTTCTGGGAAGCTAATGTAGGAAATTTCAAGGTGGAGAACAAACGCTAGGAAAATTTCCCCCTGTTGCGGCTATAGATTACTTCCCCATTTTTCTCTCTCCTGGCAACTACCATAACATAACACTGGCTGCTGCGCCAGTTCTTACGTGTGAGATTATACAGGGCCAGAGGAATTTATCCTACGTGGCTGTTTATGGCTGTGCCAATTTATCCTAAGCCATGCTGCACTTTAAAAGCATACGACTAGGTGCCATCCATTATTCAGTAAGAAAATGTACATCCTGCTAAAGCTCTCTCCGTCTCTGAAAATCCAGGACAGGAAGTCAGGGCGATATATCCCCCCCCCCCCACCTCTAAATTAATTGCGGCTGTTTTGATTAAGGTGCATTATCGTATAAATATTTTATTAAGAGTGGGATTAAATCTTTCTGCGCTTATGCACTGTGACAACTTTAAAGTCTAACCTTTTACGGCTTGGAAACATATAATTATTTTGCTCATTATCCGCCTTTAATAGTTCGATCTCTTAATATGCCTTGCCATTTGGAAACCGGCTTTCGGTGCCAAGTTCAGATCGATGCTGTTAGTTATTTGTGCTTCTGCAGATAATTAAGCTAAAATTAAAAGCAATTTAACCTTGCAGATCACTCGCAGTGTGGTATTAATCTGGCCGGGGATAGACTAGTATATATCAAAGGTCTCGGAGTGGCCCACAATGCAATTTACAAACTGTTTGAAATAGTTCAGTCTTCCAACATCAGTAGGGCTGATAGGTCAGTCCCGCAGTTTCAACAGTTGGGGGATCACATCCTCTGCAAACTCTGTTCTGTCCTGAATTAAAATAAGAAGTATATCATGAAGGGCCCTGGAAGTTAAGGAAATAACTCAATTAATCAAACAGTAAATGAAATAAAATGTAAATATTGGGTTGCTGTGACCTGGATGACCCTGGCTAGACCATTCTTGTCAGATCTCAGAAGCCAAGCGGGGGGGTGGGGGCTGGTTAGTATTTGGATGGGAGACCACTGTGTAACACCAGAGTTGCTACGCAGAGGCAGGCAATGGCAAACCACCTCCAAATGTCTCTTGGCCTGAAAACCCTGCAGGGTTGCTGCTCAGTCAGCTGCAACTTGACAGCACTTTCCAAATATTGGATTCATTTAATATTTCCAGGAAAGCAGATACTATTGGATTTATAAAGGCAAAATGGAATTCTCTAGAATTATCGGCTGGTTTGGGTGTCGCCTGCTGTAACAGAGGAGAGAGGCTTAGAATCATAGAGTTGGAAGGGACCTCCAGGGTCATCTAGTCCTGCACAATGCAGGAAATTCACAAATACCTCCCCCACCACACACCCAGTGACTACTGTCCCATGCCCAGAAGATTACAAGAAACCTCCAGGATCCCTGGCCAAACTGGCCTGGAGAAAATTGGCTCTTGACTCCAAACTGGCAATCAGCATTTCCCTGGGTGTGTAAGAAAGGGCCACAAGAACTAAGCACTGAGGCAACCCTTCCTGCCCTCCTTCTCATGATCTGTCTAAGTTCACAGAATTCTCATTGCTGTCAGATGGCCATCCAGCTTCTGTTTAGAAACCTCCAAAAGAAGCCCACCATCTCCCAAGGAAGCCTGTTCCACTGAGGAACCGCTCTAACTGTCAGGAAGTTCTTCCTAATGTTTAGCCAAAAACTCTTCTGATTCAATTTCTACCCGTCGGGTCTGGTTTGACCTTCTGGGGCAACAGAAAACAACTTTGCACCATCCTCTAGATGACAGCCCTTAATTTAACCAAATCCACCCCATGGGGTTAGAATCCAAGCAAATGGTACAATATGGTTGATTTGGATTATTTGCGGCCTGCGTTTCTCTCCAGTCATGCAGTTTGCAGCATAATTTCCCCCTCTTCAGTTTGGTGTAGTGGCTAAGTGCACGAACTCTAATTCCTGGCTCCTCCACATGAAGCCAGCTGGGTGACCTTGGGTTCTCTCCGCCCCACCTACCTCACAGGGTGCCTGTTGTGGGGAGAAGAAGGGAAGGTGATTGTAAGCCATTCTGAGACTCCTTTAGGTAGTAAAGGGTGGGGTATAAAAACCAACTCTTCTTCTTCTTCTCAAATGTCATGAGTCAACTGTGGAAGAAGTAAATGTTTCAAATAACTCAAACCCATTGCAGTCAGCTTCTTTGTGTGTCCTTGTGTTCTAGGGGAAACAATGGAAAATTTCTGTCCTCTCTCTATACACCATTCATAACTTTACAGACATCTGTCACGTCCCTCCTTAACTGTATCTCTGTTGAATTTAAAAAGTCCTCCAAAATGCTTTTACGGATAACAATACTAAAACAACTTGATAAAACTAAGTAAAATAAAATATCCATAAAAATACTTTCCTCCCATCTTTTTAAAAACATATGAATCATACCATTAATGGCAAAACTCACATGTTTTGTGAATGCATGAAAAAGAAGACAATAAGGTTCTGGGAAATTAGATAATACTTGAGATGGGCTAGAATAATAAATGTCAGTATAAAACAGAAGCATGCAGAGCTTTCTCACTGTTATCATGGTAATTCTTTTCTCTCTCAATTTGCCCTTAAGTTTTTGTTTAACCGAAAAAGCCAGGGGAAAAGCTCTACAAAATGCTAAAATGGTATACTGAAATGAAAATACCAAATACTTTCTTGATCACAGCTCTTACAAATCAGTCCAAGCAATCATCTAGCTTCTGGAACAGTTTCAGATGAGTTGCTGTGTTGGTCTACAGCCATGGCTGCCAACCCCCAGGGGTTGGCTGAAAAGCTCCTGCTTTTACAGTTGATCCCCAGGCAACAGAGATCAGTTCCCCTGGAGAAAATGGCTGCTTTGGAAGGTGGACTCTCTGGCATTGTACCCTGCTGAGGTCCCTCCCTTCCTCAAAGCCCGCCTTCCCCAGACTCCACCCCCCAAATCATCAGGATTTCCCCCACCCAGTCTTGACAATCCTATCTACAGTAGAAGAGCAAGATTTGAATCCAGTAGTGCCTTAAAAGACCCACAAGATTTCCAGGGAAGAAGCTCTGGAGAGTCAAAGCTTCTATTATCGGATCCTGGAGGAGGAGAAAAAGGAGGAGGAGGAGGAGGAGGAGATTGGATTTATACCCCACCACTACCCTTAGGAGTCTCAGAGCCGCTTACAATCTCCTTTCCCTTCCCCTCCCCACAACAGACACCCCATGAGGTAGGTGGGGCTGAGAGAGCTCTCTGGAGAACTGCCCTTGAAAGAACAGCTCTGAGAAAACTTGTAACTGACCCAGGGTCACACCAGCAGCTGCATGCGGAGAAGTGGGGGATCAAACCTGGCTCTCCCAGATTAGAGTCCGCGCTCTTAACCGCTACACCAAACTACATAAAGAACAACCACCGGGTGGCAGATGGGTCTGTGATTTGGTTCATTGGAGGGTCCACATCAGCACAGCCTGAGGTGGGGCATCTGCCAGGGGCCAGGGCTTCTGGCTGGGCCCTCTGCTAGGGTTGCCGACCTCCAGATGGGGCCAGGCATGGCTTGTGCTGGCTGAGAGCTACACTGGGGGTAGGGGTGTCAGCCTTCAGGTGGTGGCTGGAGTTCTGCTATTACGACTGATCTCCAGCCAATAGAGATCAGTTCCCCCTGGAGGAAATGCCTACTTTGGTGGCTGGACTCTATGGCACTGAACCCTGTTGAAGTCCCTCCCCTCCCCAACTCCTGCCCTCCCCAGGCTCCACCCCCAAAATCTCCAGCTATTCCCCCCCCAGGGCAGAGAACCCTACTCAATGCCACCAAGCCATGCCTGCACACCTCCTCTGCCACTGGCTTTTGTGCCCTTTCCCCACCCTTTCACTTGCTAGCTCTCCCCTTCCTGTACTCCCTGACTGCTCAGGCTACCCAGCAATCCTGGGGAAGAGTGCGTGGATGATGCATGCCATGCCGATGGTCACAACAACAACACCCTGCCTAGTGCCATTAAGCAAGGTGTGCGTGAGGTGGGGAGGGTGGGGAGTGGGAGGGATCATGAGCAAGCAGGAGAAGGATGCTCAGGCAGGTGTGGGGTATGTGGGTGGGGGCAAGGAGATGTGAGCAGGGGTCCTGGTGGTGGACAGAGCGGGGGAGGGAGTCCCCCAAATACTCTGCCTGGGGCCTCTCAAAACATGGAACCGGCTGTGGATCAGCCTCACCGTCACGGACAAGAGGGATTAATCTTCTGCCCATGAGCCTGCAAATGTGGGGAGAGCGGCCTAGAAATCAAATAAATAAAATAAAATTTCCTTCTTCTGATGTGAATTTTCCCCTGGAAGTGGGGTTCAGCCCAACAAGAAAGCATGTTTTCTCTAGGAAGGCAAGCAGCACTTCCAGAGAGAGGCCAAAAGACACACAAAGGAACAGCTGGCCTTCCATCTCTCCAGCACCTCAGTCCTGGTCATAACCATGGATTTCCAACACTGGGCCTTGACTAAAAGATAGTTGCCTTTATGAAAAGGACGTCACTGAGAGACTAGAAATGAAGCCAAGAGGAGCTGTTTCTTAAAGACACCCACAATATCATCACCCAAATCAGTTTTCAGATTAGAGGATGGCTTGCTTCAGGGGATCTAAAACAGACAGTCAATTGCTGCCAACTCGATGTTGACCTGCGGTGACCCCTCAAGGGTTTGCGGGACAAGAGATGGGCGGAGGTGCTTTGCCATTGCCTCCCCCTGCATAGCAGCCCTTGAATTCCAAGCACTAACCCCATGGCCAGTCCTGTTTAGCTTCCAGACTCTAACAAAATCTCTGGCTATAGATCAAAATGGGTAGCCGTGTTAGTCTCGCTGTAGCAGTAGAAAAGGGCAAGATAGCAACTGGAGACTATCAAAATATGTGGCAGCAGGGCCGATTCCGCACTAGTTGTTGCCCCGGCTTCACTCCCCATTAAAATCCGGGGCTAAGCAACAGTTCCCCACCTGTTGCTTCGGGTCTGCATTTGTTCCGAATTTAATAAGCGTTTTCCCCGGATCTTCCGTTTCCGGGATTTTGAGGTTTCTTTTTTTGCCACAGGAGTGAAGTCGGGGCATTCAGGTGGGGAACTCCGAAATCGGAGTTTCTTGCTCCACCCCTTTAACGCCCTCTCTCCCCTTACCCTTCCCTTTCCTGCCCTGGCGCGAGCAGGGTTTTTTTGTTTGTTTGTTTGCCGCTTTGTTGCGTTACAACAACATGACATGACATTGATGCATTGTTGTGTGGTTAACATTTATTGCGGGGCCAATTTTTTGTGGGCCCCCACAGCTGAACGAGTGATACCAACCCAAGGGGGCAGGGGGGTGGTGAAGAAGGCACAGCCCGAGGAATCTGGGCTGCTGGGAAGCCACCTGTCCTCCACCAGCACCGTGCGCCAGAGAAAGGGCTCCTCCTCCTCCACGGCCCCCTGCAGCAGCCGAGGGAGGGAGCCAGATGAGAGCGGGATGGCACGGTCAGGTGGGGAGGGCTTCTCCCTTCGGCTGCGGCAGGCCACCAGGGAGGGGGCAGGTCCCAGCGCTGCTGGGGCAGCGGCTGCTGCTGCAGCTGCAATCCTTCCAAGCCCTTTGTTCTCGTGGGTCCTTCGTCCGCCTGCCTCTGTCCACCGCTCTGCCCTCCAGTTCCCAGACCGAGCGCTGCCAAGCCGGATCACAACACTCTCCCCCAGCCCTCCTCCTCCTCCAGTTTAAAAATATCCCTGCCACCCCCATACGCCAAAAGGGGCGGCGGGGGGGCTCAGGAACCCATCGGGAATGGGGAGAGAGGATGGCGCATGGGAGTGTTGGGGGGGGAGCAGATTAAGTCATCTGAGCATCATCCAGGGAAAACGAATTTAATACTCTGCTTCTTTCTCTCCCCTTTCCCTCCCCTTTCCCGCCTTGGCGCAAACAGGGTTTTTTTTGTTCCCCACTTTGTTGCGTTACACCAACACGACACGACATTGATCCACTGTTGACTGGCATTTAAATGTCTTTTTTTTAATGTAGTTTTATTGTTGATGTATCCACATTTCTGTGTAGCCTTGTTTGCACAAAAGTCGCGCCTGAGTCACGCCGCTGTAAAGATATGTATTGATGGCTTTGAGGCGCAGTGCGAGCTGGTTCCCCCCCCCCCCCCCACGTTGCATTATAACAACACGACATGGCATTGATCCATCGTTGTGTGTTTATTTTGTTCGGGGCCAATGTATTGTGGGTGGCGTGGTGGTGTGGGCACTTTTTTTACAGAGGGGAGCACGTGTAGTGTTGCATGATCCCCCTCCATTTCCCATCCCTGTCCCACCCTCCAATTCCCCTCCAACCCTGGTGCAATTTTTTTTCTTTTCGCGGGCATTTCCTAATGGCAAAAGTGACCAGAGTTGTTTCATGCACATGCGTGGAGGATCCTTGCTGCTCTGTGGGATGGTTCGTCACAACGAAACTCCACCTATATTAAAAGGGGGCGGGGGAAGGGGCGGGTGCATGATGTACTTTCCCGGGAATTATGAAAACCCTTGGCCAATCATGACCTTGTTGCATTACGACGTTATAACGAAACTCCGCCTACATTTTTTTTTAAAAAATGGCGGGCGGGGGCTCAAGATTCGGGGCAAGGACAGATGCGGAAATGAATAACCGACATCAGCCCGGGTTAGATTCATGTAATGCGGAAACGCGCAGACTGATTCGGACCAATTAAACCCGGGAGGAAAGGGAAGCAAAGCCCTTGTGCGGAATCGGCCCAGGGGATGAGTTTCCATGAGTATCTGAAGAAGTACCTGAAGAAGTGAGCAGTGACTCACGAAAGCTCATCCCCTGCCACATATTTTGATAGTCTTTAAAGTGCTTCTGGACTCTTGCTCTAATCTCTGGCTTAGGCTGCTGAACTGGATACCAGCTATCTTTTGGAGATTAGATCTGGAGAGAGCATCAGCTGTTTAGCTGGTAAGCCTTGCCATGCCTAATAACTTCAGCTCCTAAATTCTGGATCTCTAGATTCAGGGGTCTGTTGGGGCCGGAGCGAGAAGTGGCCACTAGGGCAGCCATGGGCCCAATCAGATTCTCTGATCTGATTCAGTCTGCTGCTGAATTGCCGCCGAAATTCGGCAGCAACTTTAAAAGCGACTGGAGGGAAGGGGGTTTGAGGGAGAGGCTCCAAACTTGCAGGGTAGCTGCTGGGACCTCTCTCCCAAATACCCACCAAGTTTCAAGAAGATTGGACCAGGGGGTCCAATTTTACAGGCCCCCAAACAGGTTGCCCCCATTCCCTCCATTGTTCTCTATGGTAGAAAAAAAGTAACATTTTTTCCCACCATAGAGAACAATGGAGGGGATGGGACAACCTGTTTTGGGGCCCATAGAATTGGACCCCGTGGTCCAATCTTCTTGAAACTTGGTGGATATTTCGAGGAGAGGCCCCAGCAGGTACCCTGCAAGTTTGAAGCCTCTCCCTCAAATCCCCTTTCCTCCAGCTCCTCATATACCCTATGAGTTTTTGCCATTGATTTCAATGGTCCATAGGGTATAATGGGGCTGAAACTGACATTCCCTTTCTGACACACTTCCAGTGATGTCAAGAGACGTGGCATATGCTAATGAGTTATGCTAATGAGTTATGCTAATGAGTTATGCTAATGAGCTCCTGCAGCTCTTTTTCTACGAAAGGACCCCTGTCTAGATTCATACCACCCTGACCTGGATGCCAGATCTCGGAAGCTTAAGCAGAGTCAACCCTGGTTAGTTTATTGATTTATTTGGATTTATTTGGATGAGAGACTACCAAGGAAGTCCGGGATTGCTATGAAGAGGAAGCGAATGGCAAATCACCTCTGAACATCTCTTGCCTTGGAAACCATGTGAATCGGCTGGACCGGCTGTGACTTGACAGCACGTTATATACACGGAGAGGTTCATACCAAACAGCTGGTTTCCTCTAACCTGGAATCAGCTGCACTTTTCTGCAGAACTAGATGGTAAGATGTAAAGAGGAGTGGATAAAAACAATAAAAAAATATGCCAAGATCCATTTTGGTGTGGTACGCAAAGCTACATTGTGGTCCAGATAATAATTTCAGAAGCAGAGAAGCTGAGGTCTCTTTGGTTTCACGGAAACCAGTTATGACTACCTGGCTGGTCGAAAAGTTAGAGCTCTTGAGGGATTTGTCACACATTTTCTGGAAATGAAGTCACAATGAACTTGCAGTCAAGGGCAAAAAAACCCCCACTTTCTGCAATATGTTCAATTTACATTCAGGTATTGTTATTGAAGCTTTCAGAGGAATGCAGGACAGGAGAAGAAAGAAGTTTCTGAGAAAACAAATGGAACCTTTGGAAAATGTTTTCACCGCATCCAAGGTTCTCTGATGTCAGAGGGAAGTTTGTCCAAGAACAATAGAAAACTGGGATGCCTACCACCAGTCAAAAGTGCATTTTTCAAACTGATACAAATAACAGTAGGTTGTCAGAGCCTGGCAAAAAGCTCTCAGTCAAACATTTTTGCTTCTTAATGCATGGGAGATAAATAAAATAAACCGAAATGGGGGCATTTGTTTATCTGTGAGATTTCTGGACCACCTTAAACATATGTCTCAAAAGGTGTGCCGCTCTGAGCTCGGTTCGCTGGGCAAGGGTGGTTGGGGGGGGGGATCCAATAAAATAAATAAATAAATCCAGCCCTCTCTCTTTAAAAATACAAAATGGTGGTGTTCATCTACTCCCCTTCCACAAACTCTGCCTGTAGGGCAGAGAGTTGCACAAAAATGAAAGGGATCTATATATTAGGAAAACTGGGAAATAATCTGCAGTGGCTGTTCTAAAGCAGCCAAATTGGGTAGCATTACCTAGTGGGGTGGAGAGCATGGAACCAGTTAATTCTTTCAGGCGCCTTTCTCTTTGGATGCTGCAGAGATCACGTGTTTGATGTCGTATGCATGTTAGATTAAGGGCCATTTACCTTAAGGGACACAATTCAGCCAAAGATGAGAACTTTTAGATCCCCCTGGTTTTAATCGGAGAACAAAGCATGTATTTAGCTCTCCTTCTGCTGAAATCAACAAGATGGGACGCAGTGTCAGCTGAAGCCGCCATCCTGCCCGGGAGGTGGTTCCCCAGTGGTTGGTCTTCATCTCAGTGGAATGTTTTACTGGTTTGTTCTCATGGCATGCTTATCGCTCTGCCAGCTCTGCTGACCTTGGAGAGCCTGTTGTGCCAGCTGTTGTATCTTTAACTGTCTGGCTCTATACCTTCCCACCTATACTTTGGGAACACAAAGCCAGTATTCTAAGCACCCTTTCCCCCTATTCCCTGATTGGCTTTTCAATACTATTGGGTCCCTTTTGAATTCTGTATAACTATCTCGGACCCTCGAGTGCTCGTTATTACTAACACAAGATGTGCAGATGACCATTACAGACCTTTCTCAATAAAGCTTTCCTGATTAAGGACACTTGTTGTTGACTGACTCTGTGGACTCTCACACGCAGACTGGCTTAAGTTGGGCTGGACTGTTCCCATAGTGTCTTAGTGTATTTGTTGCATTTTTGAAATTGCTATTACCTTTGGCCAATGCAACAAAGACAAATGGCCTAATTGATCAGTCGCATTACATCCCCTCCCCCAAGTCTTTTTCAAATGAAAGCTGAAATGCATAAGATTTCAGCAGCTCTAGCCAAATGAAATAACCTAACATCAGGGACGGGGAAAAACAGGAAATAACAGGAGATGCTGAAAGGGCGAAGGAAGCAGGCCACTGGTTCGCCCAGGGGACACTGGCCCAGGAGGAGGCTTCCAACAGAGCTCAAAGCAAACGAAAACCCCGGCCCCATTTTCACTTGTTTGGGGACCAGCCAAAGCTGGAAACAGAATTCTTGTTGGAGTGAAGAAAGGAAATTGCTATAAAATGAGGATGTTGGATCATTCTTGTCTCCGAGACATCCTGTGCACCTGTGTGCAAGGCAAGGCTGATGGCTGGGAAATGCGCTGGGAGAACTCCAACTGAACATGTTGACCTGGTCCACAGCAGGCTTTGAACAGAAGTCATATTGTCAGTGGAGGAAGAGCTGGAGAACCCATGATTGTGTTTTGCTGTGTTGTTAGAGTTGCCAACCTCTAGGTGGTGGCTGGAGATCTCCCACTATTACAACTGATCTCCAGGCGACAGAGATCAGTTCTCCTGGAGTAAATGGCCACTTTGAAAGGTGGACTCTATGGTGTTACACCTTATTGAAGTAGGGTTGCCAACTGACTTAACTTCCTTAGCGGGAAAGAGTTGGTCCTGTTCCGGGACATTCGCGCGCATGCAAAGCATGCACATGGTGTGATGACATCACCCGGAAGTGACGTCATCATATTGGGCATGTCGCAGGCTGACACTCTAGCAATCCGCCTGGAAACTCTATGGTACCATCGAGTTTTCAGGCTGATTGCTAGAGCGTCGGCCGGCGACGTGCCTGGCACAATGACATCACTTCTGGGTAACATCATCGTGCTGGGCACGTCGGCCGAGCTGGGCACTTTGGGGGCAGTGTTCCCCCTGCCGGTCTGCTCTGAAAGAACTCATGACTGACCCAAGGTCACACCAGCAGCTGCATGTGGAGGAGTGGGGAATCAAAACCAGTTCTCCCAGATTAGAGCCCACACTCCTAACCACGACACCAAACTGGCTGTTTGTTGTGAAAAAACTAGGTGCCTGTACACACTGTGTTCAACATGGAGAAATATTTTAGAAAGGATAGTAACAGGAAACTGCCAACCAACCTCCCCACTTCTGCTGAACTTGCATCTTTGGTGGGGCCTCACAAGGCGCCCTGAGAGAGATGGCCATGCGGGGCTCGTTCCAGAAGGCCTCTCCTCATTTCAAAGCACTCTGGCAGCACCACAAGGCTCTGTTTAATGAAATATTCTTTTATCAACGGCAAATAACAAAATCAACTTGCCAGTCAGGTATCGCTGATTCCCACACTTTTTCCGTCAGGCACTGAGGACAGGCGCGAGCTGCAGTTTAACGAGAGAGCGGCAGCGGACGAGAGTGAGCAGCGGCCCTCTCTGTGCCTCCTGAAGGTGAAACAGAGGACTTTGTTAATTTGTGTGCAATGCGAACTCGGTGGCACAAGGGAACGACTGCCTTCTCTGAACCACAGACTGCAGCTATGATTGCTGGGCTGTTTCCCCGGCACTGTTCCCGTCTGCCTTGGTCTGGCCTCCTTTCCCAGCAGTGTCAGACGAGGAGATGACTTTCGAAGCGCTCGTTATCATGACCGCTGTGGAATAAAGAACCCTTCTAAGCTTTTTGGTTAGCCAAGTTCTGTGATGGTGGGGAAGTTTCTGAAGAACTGCCTTCTCCAGGGACCCATCCAGAAGTCTGAATCTCCTCCCTGGCTTTCATAATGGAAGTAATAGGGCAGGGGTCCCCAACCTGGTGCGAGTGGGTGCCATGGCACCTGCCAACACCTTTCCTGGTCCCCATCAAGTGGGGCATTTGCCCAGCAAGGCTTCTGATCGGCCACTGGAGATTTGATTGGCTGTGCAGATTGTTAAAAACACTACGTTGGCAGCTGCTGCCACCACAGCACAAGGATCTTCATTGTGTGACTTAAGGGAAGCTGTGGCAGCCATTTTGTGGCTGGCTCCATCTCCTGTGACCGCTATTTTGTGGCAGGCATTTTGTGGCTGCACCCACTACACTATGTCAGGATTTCAAAGATGCCTGCAGGTTCTTGGAGACCTTGTAATAAGAGAATGCCTAAAAGAGTAATGGCTATATCTGCACTAAAAGCTTGTGTCAGTTTTAGGTGGGTCTTTGCTAGATCCTCCCCCAAAGAATTCTGGGAATTGGAGTTTTATGAGGGTGCTAGAGGTCCCTAACCATCACCTTAAAATTACAGCTCCCAGGGTTCTCTGGGATAGATTCAGCCAAGGCTTTTTTTGTGGCGGTACTCACTGGCATTACGTATGGCACCTTTTGGGGAAGCTGTCCGAAGTCCTGAGAGGGGAACTGGTGGAGGGGGGAGCTTTATATATGAGTACCAGCACATCTCTCTCTCTCTCTCTCTCTCTCTCTCTCACACACACACACACACACACACACACACACACACACAAATAAAGCAGTGGATAAACCCTAGTAAAATTGTTGAGATGCGGGAGGAGGAGATTGGATTTATACCCTGCCCTTCACTACCCGAAGGAGTTTCCAAGTGGCTTTCTCTGAGACTTTCCCTTCCCCTCCACACAATAGACACCCTGTGGGGTAAGTCAGGCTGAGCTCTTTCAAGAACTGCTTGTGAGAGAACAGCTCTGAAAGAACTTGTAACTGACCCAAGGTCACCCAGCTAGCTGCATGTGGAGGAGTGGGGAGTCAAACCCGGTTCTCCCAGATTAGAGTCCACGCTTCTAAACACTACACCAAACTGGCTGTCTTAGGACATACATTGATGACATTTCAGTCTTTTTTATAATTTCCGGAATGGGGGATAGCCAGGGCAAGGACCTCTGGATCTCAGTGACAGGCTAAGCAGTGCCAGTCAGAGGAGACAGGGTCCGATCTGTATGTATTCTGGGATCCTAAACAGAAGTTCCAGTGTTTCTGGTAGAGTAACCTTTTGGGGTTTATGTACAAATCAAATCTAAAGGACATGGGGGTGGTATAAAATTATTAGCATCGTGCAATTCTTGTAACTATTCAAGAGGGTTTTCCTACGTGGGCAATAGATTGGCAATGTACTAAATGATTCACGTATGCTGACCTGGATGACCCAGGCTAGCCCAGTCTCATCAGATTTCGGAAGCTAGGCAGTATTTGGTCAGTATTTGTATGGGGGACCTCCAAGGAATACCAGGCTTGTGACACAGAGGCAGGCAATGGCAAACCACCTCTGAATGTCTCTTGCCTTGAAAACCCTACAGGGTTGCCATAAGAAGAAGAAGAGATTGGATTTAACCCCCCCCCCCCGCCCTTCACTCAGAGTGGTTTACAACCTCCTTTTCCTTCCCCTCCCCACAACAGACACCCTGTGAGGTAGGTGGGGCTGAGAGAGCTCTGAGACAACTGTCCTTGAGAGAACAGCTGTGCCAGAACTATGGCTTGCCCAAGGTCATCCATCAGGTGCAAGTGGAGGAGTGGGGAATCAAACCTGGTTCTCCCAGATTAGAGTCCGTGCACTTAACCACTACACCAAACTGGCTCTCTACACCAAACCATTACACCAAACAACTGTGACTTGATGGCAAAAAAAAAAAAAAGAATTCACAAAGTTACTTAGAAATTGGGGGGGGGGGGGGGGGAACGTGATCTATACTACCGTGTATAGCTTGTTGAAACTAGGATCGTGCTATGGAATTTTGTATCGTTTAATATGCCACGTTAATACTTATGCTTTGCATCAGTTCTCTTTTTAGACTTCTGGGTGGTTCTGCATCCCTCATCCTATTGCACTGTTTACTGAATGTCTGATCCATTGATTGTATTGACTCTCTCTCTCTCTCTGTGATCCACCTTGAGTCCGAGTGAGAAAGCCGGACTATATATAAAGTAAATAAATAAAAATATTTCCTGGCTTTCAAAGCAACTGAATCACAAAAAGACCCTTTGGCTCTTCTTTTATGAAAAGAAAGAAGGAAAAAGAAAGACGGAACGGCTCGGAAAATATTCCCACAGCTGTATATTTAACTGCCCTTTAAAATATTGCCTATCCCACGCTTCTCCGGGGGGTGGGGGGAGACACACACACCAAAGGAAGGTACCTGCTTCAGGCTCTGCTGAGGCCCCTCCGCCTTGCTCCCCCAGTTCCTTTCCACCCCTTGCCATAGCCTGCAGGGCCAGCCATTAACGTCTGCTGCAATTTCTTCATTATTGTAACGACAGTCCTCAGCAAAATATACGAGAGGCATCGGCGGTGATGCCCAGATGCCGGGACCATGCAATGCCACATGGAAAATCGGAGCACGGTATAAAAATGGCACATTTATATGGTGCAGCTGGATGTGCATAATGCCCTTGCAATTTATCACCCCGTAGCATCTGGTCGTTTGCTGTCACGCCTTGATTTGCAGATTCAAATGTCTTTAATAATAATAAAAACACAGCCTGGCAGACGGAGGGAGAGAATGGTGGCCAAACGGGACCAAGAGGCGGCTTCTTTTTACAGAGTGGAAACAACAGGCACATGTTGGAAAGAGGCTGTGAACAACGATGGGCTAGCAGGGCTGCCAAGAGCCGCCAGGGCCTCTAAGACTCCCTCTGCCCCTGTACACACACGAACAGTTAAAGAGTACCTAAAACCAGAAGAGGGGGGGGGATTCACTGACCCTTAAAGGAACAGGCGAGGGAAAATGCCTCTCTAGCAATCCATGACTAGCCCTAAGCTTAACTGGAAAACAGAGAAGAGAGGATTTATACCCCACCCTTCACTCAGAGTGTCAGAGTGGCTTACAATCTCCTTTCCCTTCCCTTCCCTTCCCCACAACAGGCACCCTGTGAGGTAGGTGGGGCTGAGAGAGCTCTTTCAAGGACTGCCCTCAAGAGAACAGCTCCGAGAAAACTTATGACTGACACAAGGTCACCCAGCTAGCTGCATGTGGAGGAGATGGGAAATCAAACCCGGTTCTCCCAGATTAGAGTCCACGCTCTTAACCACTACACCAAACTGGCTCCAGCAAGTGTTCTCTTGGTGGAGCGGTCTTGTGATATATAGCCCTGACCTGGCTGGCTTAGGCTACCCCAATCTTGTCAGACCTCAGAAGCTAAGCAAGGCCAGCCCTGGTTAGAATTTGGATGGGAGACCACCGAGGAATTCCAGGGTCGTGATGTGGAGGCAGGCAAGGGCAGACCACCTCCAAACAACTCTTACCTTGAAAACCCTGTGGGGTCGCCCTAAGTCAGCTTTGACAATGACATAATAATAATGGCTTTTTGTTAATTCTTGCTCAAATCAAGTCAGTATTTAATAAAGCCCAGAAGCCATTCCAGAAGGCACCCATGGATTCCCCAGGATTACAACTGATCTCCTGAGACTAGTTCCTGTGGAGAAAATGGCTTCTTTGGAGGGGGGACTCTATGGTGCTATGCCCTGCTGTGGGGCCACCCTTCCCCAAACCCCACCCTCCCCAGGTTCCACCCCAAAATCTTCCAAAACCGCTCTAGCTCTATCCAAGTGTAGTGTGCAGCCAGCCTGGCACTTTGCCTCCTTTGTGCCACTCGGCCTAGGTCTTCTGCCTCTGGTGTTCCTCCAGACTGGGAGTGGGTTCTAGGGGGCTGCAAGGCCAGGCTCGAGTCCTCCATGGCAAAGGCTTGGTGTTGATCCTTGTGGCTGTTGGTGTTTCCTTCGCAGGCTCTGGTGAGGCGGCCCCTGGTGCTAAGGGGGCATCGTCTGCAGGTGGCTCTGCAGTGCCGGGCCCTTCCTGGTTCCTCTGGCCCTCCTCAGTCACCAACCTTGGCTCCTTCCTTAGAGTCAAAGTCACTGAGGCTGTGGTCACACACACTCAACAATCCACTTTCAATCTGATTTCAATGCACTTTCCAACTGGATTTTGCCAGTTCACACAGAAAAATCCAGTTGGAAAGTACACTGAAAGTGGATTGAAAGTGGATTATTTAGTGTGTGTGATCACAGCCTAGGTGGACTGGAAGGAGTCGTGACATAAAGGGTCACCATGAGCAATTGTGGATTCCTGAAGTTTTAATCCGCCCAGGCTAGCCTGATCTCATCAGATCTCCAAAGCGAAGAAGGGTCGGCCCTGGTTAGTACTTGGACAGGAGACCACCAAGGAAGTCACTACACAGAGGTGGACAATGGCAAACCACCTTGAAAGCCTCATGACAGGTGGCCATAAATCAACTGCCACTTGACCACCATCAGAAATCAGGGATGGACGGATGAGACGCAGTGTTCCCTCTAAGGTGAGTTAGTGTGAGCTAGCTCACAGTTTTTTAACCTCCGGCTCACACATTTTTGTCTTAGCTCAGGAAGGAGGGCTCCAGAGCAAACTAGTTTATGTAGAAGCCAAATTGCTCGCTCAAAGCTTTAATGTCAGTAGCTCACAAAGTAAAATTTTTGCTCACAAGACTCCACAGTTTAGAGGGAACATCGGATGGGAGGTCATCAATTTCCAGCAGTTTGTTGAGCAGGACCTGTTTATTGCTGGGATTCTTGATACATGAGGTGGACCTTGGTCAGTTGCAGCACTTCTTACATTCTTCATTGTTGGCACAGGTTCACTTAATACGGATTAATTATGCCTTAATAGTTGGTGGTGGAAAGCACAGGTCAAATCATTGCCCATTTCTGGCAACCCTATAAGGTTGTCAAGGCAAGAGATATTCAGAAGTGTGATGCCATTGCTTGCCTCTGCGTAGCAACCTTGGACTTCCTTGGAGCTCTCTCATCTAAATATTAACCAGGGCTGACTCTGCTTAGCTTCTGAATTCTTACCACCCAGGTAAGGGCCCTTAATAGTTAGGAGCTTCCAAATATGTATTCCCACTCTGTCAATTTAAAACACACCAGCGGACTATGAGGTTTCTACCAAAAGAAAAGAATCAATTATACAAGCCTTGAGTCAGCCCACACCTGGTTTGAATGTCACAATTTTTTAAAAAAGATCAAGGGAACTGGCAATTCTCCAGCCAAACTGCAAGGATATTTATTCCGTCTGTAACCACAAGATGGCAATCTAAGTAATGCCTTGGTTTGCAAGGTACAAATATCCACATGGACCCTTCAAAATATAAGCCTCCCACAAACAGGGATTTTGTTTTTCAGCCATGCAAATAGTGTTATCCATAGAGCTATGCTTTCCTTAGCCCTTATCCTGGTTAGCCATACAAATACAGTATGGTTAGGTTTGCCATAGCAGGTAAGTTAGTAAGGTAATCCATATTTTATATAGAATTTTGAGCAGTACCGTTTCAAATTGTGCCTCTGTGTGGGTGTGTGATATTTTCATATAACAGGGTCCCCGGATGAAGTAATCTAGCACATCAGGGAAAGTGCTACGTTAATGCTAATTCACCACATGCGAAGAAGGTTTTGGTTTTAATATGGAGGAACCTTAAACAACATGCCACCCCTTGCAGTCTCAAGTGGTAACTCAGTTGTAGGCAAGATTTTGAAACCTAATTTGTCATTTCAACAAACTGCAATAAGATAAAACCCAGAAGTTGTACCAGCAAAATTTATAATTTTGAGATTAATCTGGGAGAACCGGGTTTGATTCCCCACTCCTCCACATGCAGCTGCTGGTGTGACCTTGGGTCAGTCACAAGTTCTCTCAGAGCTGTTCTCTCAAGGGCAGTTCTCGAGAGAGCTCTTTCAGCCCCACCTACCTCACAGGATGTCTGTTGTTGGGAGGGGAAGGGAAAAGGATTGTTAGCCACTCTGAGACTCCTTTGGATAGTGACGGGTGGGGTATAAATCCAATCTCTTCTTCTTCCTCTATTTTATGCTCACAGCAACCCTATAAAGTAGGCTAGGCTAAGACTGGCCCAAGGTCACCCAGTTAGCTTCCATGGTAGAGCGGGGATTTGAACCTGACATATATATTTAGATTGTGAGTTCTAAAAAACACTTTTTGTTCAGTATTTAAACAATTACTACTCATGTAACCTTGGAGGACAGGAATTACTCTGTCATGGCAACTGTGTGAGACAGGATGCAGGGCTAGAGGGACCATTGGTCTGACCCAGCAGGGCTCATCTTGTGTAAAGAAAATACTACTTTATACAGAGAGTGGTTAAAATGTGGAATTCGCTGCCAGAGAATGTAGTGATGGTCACAGGAATTAACAGCTTTAAAAGGGCAATAAATAGAGTCATGGAGGATAAGTCTATCAGTTGTTACTAGCCACGGTGACTGAAGAGATCCACATTTAGAGGTACTAAGCCTCTGAATCCCAGAGCCAGGAGGCAACATAAAGCATAGGCGTCAACTATGGGGGGGCTTGAGGGCTCGAGCCACCCCCAAAATTTCCCGGGGGGGACTGAGCCCCCACCCCGGGGAAACGGTGCACCCTCCGCTGCGCCTCCCTTGGCCCTTCCTAGGGCCGCCGCCGCCTCTCCCCCCCCCCACCTGGCCACTCCAACCCTCTCTCCGTCCGTCCAGGGGCCAGCTAAGCAAATGCCCAGCTGGCCCCTGGATGGACGGAGGGACGGAAGCAGGAGTGGTCAGGCGGGGGGAGGCGGCAGCGGAGGTGGCGGCGGGGACATGGTCCCAGCAGGCACACGCACAAAGCACGCACGCACGGAAGAGCACCCCCCCACCGGGAGTTTTTAAACTCTACGCCCCTGACATAAAGGGAAGGCCGTGGCCTCTGCATTGTTGGCCCTCCAAAGGAACTGGTTGGCCACTGCGTGGGACAGGCTGCTGGACTAGATGGACCACTGGCCTGATCCAGCAGGGCTCTCCTTATGCTCTCGTGTGTCTTTTCTTGCTTTTGAAATTTTGCATCATCCTCTAACCTTTTGCCTTAAATCTTCCCTTCACGTCAGAGGCGCTTGTGTATGTTTGTGTGCCACTGAACGATACAGAGGGCAATAACATTCTCCTGAGCAGGGCAAATATGCCTACTGTGCAAATAAAGTAAGAGCGTTTTATTTGCTTATTTAACAAAGTTGTGTGTGCTCCATGCAGGTAATAAAATATTTACTCTAGTTGATAGCAGATAAGTTAATGCCTTTAGATGAAATTATCTAGGACCAAAGTACAGACAGGGGAGCAATACAGTGAACTCCAAACAGGAACCTGACAAGTACTTTACGCCACCCGGAACACGCTGGATCGGCATTCCTGGCTGTTTATGGAGAACCTCAGTGTCCTCAGAAGTGTCGGCAGGCAAGCTTGGGGACATGGACTTTGACAACAAAACCCACGGGAAGTCTGACTCGAACCATTTCCCTTGAAAGTACAAGTCGCAAGGTCACCGAATGATCATGTTCAGCATTTCAGTTCAGGTACCACCAAGGCTGAGCAGAAACAATGTAAAAACAAATTAAACAAAATAAATCAATTTATTGTACAACACACTTAAAATTACGGCAGCCAGGTCTCCTCCAGCCACCACTGGGCGATGGGGAGGTAGGGTTGCCAGATCCAGGGTGGGGACTCCTGGAGATTTGGGGGCGGAGCCTGGGAAAGACAGAGACTTCAGTGGGGTACAATGCCAAGAAGTCCACCCTCCAAAGCATCCATTTTCTCCAGGAGAACTGATCTCTGTAGTCTGGAGATGAGCTATAACTCCAGGGGTCCCCACTTGGGGCTGCCAGACGCCCCCCCCCCCCCCGGTACAGGCAGGGGTTGCTGGTTGCCAGGCTTCAGTGCTCCACCACCAATGAGTTGTCCGGCAGGGGGGACTTACCCAGAAAAAGAGCAAGGCCCGGTTGACATTGTAGCAATGTGTCTATGTCACTTCCAACATGACCCAGAAGTTATGTCATCATGTTGGCAATGTCGGGGTGACACTCTTGTATTTGGGCAAAAATTCTGTCATAGAAGCCAAATTTACCATAGAGTTTTTGCCCAAATACCAGTGTGACCTCGGCATCACTGTGTGATGACATCACTTTCAGGTCACATCGGAAGTGTTGTTGCAACATCGGCTGGGCCTCCCTCCCACTCCCGGTAAGTCTCCCTTACCCCCTCCGGTTCCACCTGCAGGCTAGCATCCTACTTAAAAAGAAAACTAAAAACATAGGCCTTGAATTCAGCCTCTAGAGCAAAACCACCAGACTAAGGCCGTGGTCAGACATGCCTTTAAATCCGACTCGGCTGTGAATGCCTGATGGATCTAAAGGGCATGATCAGACAGCAACATCTGGGAAAGGTCCCGCAGCCGTCAGCACCCCGTGCCGCCCTACCACAGAAGTGGAGTTAAAAGTCCAGTCGTAATGCTTGCTGATGGGCTATGGACGGACTTTCCCCGTCTGATCGCTCAAGCACGCTCTCATGCCATCAGGATGGTGCCATTTTCCCCCCTCGCTTAGCAGTATGCACATAACCGCATACTCCATGGGGAACCCTCAGTGCAGAGGTGCGATTTGTTGTTTATGCGCATGGGAAACAAAAGGCAAAAAAAACCCCACTGCCCAAACATGCTGTCTGATCAGGCAGGGACAGGCTGAGCCTGCAGCTACAAAGGATGTGTGATCATGCAACGCCATGTCAATTTCCACCAGGGGAAATAGGCTCACTTCCCTCCACACCAAATGGCACGTCTGACCTCAACCACTGACAGCCAGTTTAGTGTAGTGATTAAGAGCGGTGGACTCTAATCTGGAGAACCGGGTTTGATCCCCCACTCCTCCACATGCAACTGCTGGCTTGACCTTGGGTCAGTCACAGTTCTCTCAGAGCTGTTCTCTCACGAGCAGTTCTCTCAAGAGCTCTCTCAGCCCCACTTACTCACAGGGTGTCTGTTTGGGGAGGGGAAGGGAAAGGGATTGGAAACCGCTCTGAGACTCCGAGTTAAAGGTGTGGTATAAAATGTTAAAAAATAAGGAAATAATCACTCACCCATTTTAGTCTGTGTGGCCAAATGTTAACATTATTAGGATCATAAATCTTTTTCCATGATTTTCATGCTCACACATAAAAATCTATCTGTCTGTCTGTCTGTCTGTCTGTCTGTCTACCTATCATCTGTCTGTCTGTCTATATGCCTGCTTCCTGCCTGCCTGCCTCTCTCTCTCATCTATCTAAGTAGTAATTGTATGTCATTTATTAGGGTTGTACTAACAAAATAATCTTAACAAAAATTATAACTGGAGGGGGGCATTTGGCATTTGAGTTCAAGCATTTCATGTTCAAGGCACTGCGTGCGTACTGGGTTCTTGATTGGTCATTTCCATGCATGCAAGGACTTTTGCTCACCAAAAGTGATTTTACTGCCTCTTCTCTCCTGTGGGAACCTCAAATGGAGCACTTCCCAGACCTTTCCTGTTCTCAGCACCCCTTGTTGGTCTCAGTGGAGTGTGGAATGCATGGCATAGCTGACTTGGAAAACTGCAGTATCTTCTAGTGAAGGTAGCAATCAGTCTAAGAACTGTGTATAACACAGCATTGCCTATTAAATGTCTGATGTGGACCCTACATTTAGGGTTACCGACTTTGGAAATCCTTAGAGATATGGGGGTGGATCCTAGGGAGGGCAGGGTTTTGGGAGGAGAGAGACCTCAGTGGGTTATAATGCTGCAGAGCCCACCTTCCAAAGCTGCCATTTTCTCCACGGTTTGGAGATCTGTTATAATTTCAGATCTCCAGGCCCCACCTAGGGGTTGGCAACCTGACCTACATCACTAGTGGCAAAGTCTGGATATTAATTCGATTGCAGAATTTAATCCAGTTTGCAGCAAGAATCAGGCAGGCAGCTCTGCAGAATTCCTTTCCAGACACAAGAAATCTGGGGCCACGAATGAGAAACAGGAGGTTTGCCAGTAACTGTTTGATGTGAATGCTGAGCTAATCAAATTGGTGAATTAATTTCCTTCAGCAAATTATTTAGGTCTACATAGCGTATCGCATTAGTTAGGTACTCCGGGTACAACCCAGATTGTAGGCACCATTGGCCAAGTGCAGTTAAAACCCTCTTTTATTCCTTACCCCCAGAACAATGGGACACAAACAATGCTTTCTAGAGAAGTTGCACTAAAACCATGGAAGAGGCGTCGCTGTCTACAAGCAGATCTCTCCATTAGGGTGAAGAGACAAGACAGGGTTGGCAGCCTTTAGATGAGATCTAGAGATCTCCTGGAATTATAACTGATGAGCAGATGACAGACATCAGTTCCACTGAAGAAAATATCTTCTTGGGAGGGTAGACTCTATGGCAGGGGTGTCGAACTCATTTGTTACAAGGGCCAGATCTGACATAAAGGCCACTGACAGGCTGGGCCACGTGTGCCATAAAACGTAATGCCAGTTACCGGGGTTATAAACTGTATAAAGGACAGCAGCAGCTGGTAAGCTCCAAGTTGGTGTGTCCTCACTGCAAGGCCTCATGGACTGGGGGGTGGTGTGCAAAGGAAAACCCACATGGGCGGACTGGAGAGCCAGCAGTGCAGGACTGGGCAGACGTTTCCACACTGCTTGACTGCTGCAGACGAGCTTGTTCCACTGTGCTGAAGCCACAATCGGAGTGGCTCCGCCCACTCACCCCCCACCCCCACCCCGAGCAGTCTCCTATTCCCTCCCTTACACCAGTTGCCACATAAGAGCCCTGGACGGCCTGGTTCCAGCCCCTGGGCCTTCTGTTTGACCCCCCTTGCCTTATGGTGTTATATCCCACAGAGGTCCCTCCCCTCTCCAAACTCATCCCCTCCCCAGGTTCCACACTGAAACGTCCAGGAATTTCCCAACCCGGAGTTAGTAACTCAAGTTCTCAATAGTGCATCACTTTGAATGGGGGCGTTCAGAATGCCTGAGCTGTCCTCTAAAACCATGCATTTTAAAAAGTGTCCAGATTAGCTGTTAATTTTCCAAATGGTCCGCCGAACATACAACATGTGGTCCTCAGGAGTATAGATTTTACATTGACTGCAAGGAGATGCTTTCGTATAGTTTAATAGGTACCAATGCTTGCTTAAATGTACACTGATGGCTGTCCTAAATGCCTTGAAAGAAGGGCCGGATAAAAATCTTACATACGAAGGAAGGGATTATTGTAATTAAAAAGGTAAAGGTCTCCCTTGCTGGAAAGCCAGTCAAATCCGACTCTAGGGGGCAGTGTTCATCTCCGTTTCCAAGCCGAAGAGCCAGTGCTGTCCAAAGACTTCCCCATGGTCATGTGGCCAGCATGACTATAAATGCCGAGGTGCATGGACCCCTGTATAAATAGCCTGAGGTGTCATCAAATTCTCGTGAATATAAGAGTCACGCTGATTCCAACCAGTGTCCAGGATCCTGATAATTACAGTGGCCTCATCTTTCTAGATGACCAGCAAATAAGTCCCCAAAAGCAATTGGTAAATTAACAATTCCATCCTAAACAGAGCTGTGCGCATTTCATTGAGTCGCTTCTCACTCATGGCAACACTATGAATGACCTCCAAAATTTCCCCTTTAACAGCCTTGTTCAGCTCTGGCAAACTGACAGCCACAACTTCCTTTACTGAGTCCGCCTGTCTCATGTTGGGGCTTCCTCTTTTCCTCATGCCTTAAATTTTTCCTAGCATTATTGTCTTTCCCAGTGACTCTTGCCTGCTCAGAACGTGACCAGAGTTCAACAGGCAAGTTATAACCTCCTAAATCCACTGAAGTCAGCGGGCTTCTTAGGAGGGCGTGACTCTGCCTGAGGATGACGCTGTAAATCAAAGCAGGGCTTTTATCTTTCACTTTGTTATTTTTGTGAGGCTTTGAATCAGCCTATTTAGCCTCTGCTCAATTTCATTTCCGAAAAGCTCGGTGTTATATGTAAAGATCTCATAACTCAGATTGGCATCGTGTGTCACCTCCCCCCCCCCCCATTGCTTTTTAAGAGACACTGGTTCGGTTTAGAGATATCAATACCAGACTGATTTGTTAGTGAAAGTGCAAGAAGAAAGCAAAATGATGAACTTCATAGAGCCGCACTTCAGGCAAAAATTATGATTGCATTTAAAAAAAAAAAAATGGGGCACTTTGACACGTGGAATGCCTTAATTAACACTTCAAAGGCTCTGCCTTTGTATTTTACTCTGAATATTGCTTTTTTTGCCTAAAGACAAGCAGCCATGTGAAGATTACTCCATTCTTGCATCAGTAGCAAAGGTTTGGTTCAGCAGAATGTACCTTTTGTATGTTGCAATGCCGGGGCAGATTTGCATTTGCATCAAAGGATGCCATTTATGTAAGAGTTCCCTGTGGGGGGGGGGGGGGCCTCATCCAAAAAAGTTTAAAGGTCAGCTGTTAGATACATCCAAGATGAAATGGCAAAAAACCCAGTGTATCTTAACCCTTGTAAAAGCAAGTCATGGTTTAAATCAAACAAACTCAGTGAGATAGTTCTTTACAAAGAGAGTGATTAAAATGTGGAATTCTCTGCCAGAGGATGTAATGATGGCCACAGGAATAAACAGCTTTAACAGAGGATTAGACAGATCCATGGAAGATAAGTCTGTCGATTAGGGTGTGCAAAAACAATCGGTATTTTTCGGGTTTGGGTATACTGAACCCGAAAAATATCAATATTTTCCGATATTCCCAAATCCCACTACTGGTATGGCATTTGGATTCATGATTTTTCAGAAATCCCTTTTCCCCTCCAGCTCCATTATACTCTATGGGGATCATTATAATCAATGGACCCTGTAGCTTATAATGGAGAATCAATCCAGGGGTTTCTGGAGGTCTTGGGAGGCTGCTTTTTGAGGTTAAAGGGACCAAATTTGCACCATTGCTGCTGGTGCCTCTCCTCAACCCCCCCCCCAAGTTTCAAAAAGATTGGACCAGGGTCCAATTCTATGGGCCCCAAAGAAGGTGCCCCCATCCTCCATTGGTTTCAATGGAGGCGAGAAAAGTTCTTTAAAGGGATCGTGGTCCTTTTAAATGCCTTCTTCAAGCTGCGAGTGAACACCAAAAGCATTTAAAGGGCTTGCAGTTCCTTTAAACACCTTCAAGTGGTGAGTATACCTGGAAGGTGTTCAAAGGGACTGCAAGCCCTTCAAACGCCCTTTAACATCCACTGTCAAGCAGTCCTGAAAAATCGGGATTTGGGAGGCTTGGCCATTTTGGATAGCTGAAAAAATACGCAAATCTATATCCAGCTGAAATAGCCAGAAAATACCAGTAAGGTATTTTTTCAGATGGGGGGGGGGCCCTCAGATATAGATGATTGCACACCCCTACTGTCAATGGCTACTAACCATAGTGACTGAGGGGAATCTCCACATTCAGAGGCACTACTCTTCTGAATCCCTGAGCCAGAAGGCAACATCAGGGGAAGGCTTTGGCATCTGTACTCTATTTTTGACCCTACAAAGGAACTGGTTGGTTATTTTGTGAAACAGGATGCTGAACTAGATGTACTGTTGGTCTGTTCCAGATGGGCTCTTCTTATGTTCTTAACCTCCATATTCAGAGGCACTAACTTTGAATCTCAGAACCAGGAGGCAACATCAGGGGAAGGCCTCGGCCTCTGTGCCCTGTTGTTGGCCGTCCAGAGGAACTGGTTGGCCACTAGGGTTGCCAGCCTCCAGGTGGGGCCTGGAGATCTCCCACTTTTACAACTGATCTCCAGCTGACAGTGATCAGCTCCCCTGGAGAAAACAGCTGCTTTGAAGGGTGGACTCCTACCATGCTGAGGCCCCTCCCCTCCCCAAACCACACCTTCTCCTGGCTCCACCCCCAAAGTCTCCAGGTATTTTCCAACCCGGACTTGGCAACCCTATTGGCCACTGTTTGAGACAGGATGCTGGACTAGATGGACTACTTGTCTGATCCAGCAGGGTTCTTCTTATGTTCTTATGAGATACATTTGGCAATGACTCATATTGAGCGTCCAAAATATGGAACGGTGTTAAAGATTATTGTTTATACTGAAAGAGAATCGTTGTACAGGGTTGTTTGTCTGGGGTACAGAGATGTCTGGGTTTTGTCTGGCATGTAGAGATGACTGAATGTTTCCATCCAATATGGTCTATTTAAAAAACATGTTCATATATTTTTGTCAGTTGTTTCAGTTCTCTACTGTTCATTGTTGGCTTTTCCATTTGTTTGAACTGTGTACTGTGATTGCCATGTTCCTGTCAGGGAGAGGAAGGGATCTCCCATTCCCAGCTCCTGTTTCCTGCCACTGTTCCTGGGATTGGTAGGAGAAAAATAACGTTTGTGTTGTATTCTTATTATTTTACAGCCACAGCTTGCAGAGACTTTGGGATGCAAAAGGCCCTTTCTGATTGGCTACAGATAAAGACTCTCATTGGTCCTTAAGCCACTCTAGGTAACCAATTGCTGAACCACGCTTAGGTCCAATAGGATTGTTTGTACATAGTTACATTGTTTGAAGTTATGAGTTGGAAACAGTATAAATTAAGGTGCCGCTCTCATAGAGCTGTCTTTTGAGCTGAAGCAATGTGTTTGAATAAAAGCCTGTTTGTTTGATTCATCGCCTCCCGCTCAATACTTAAAAGTTTGAAACAATAATGCCAACTTAATGCTATGGACTACTCAGAAGTCATTTATATCGGTGAAGAAACCAACCAACCAGCCAGTGGACATAAATAAATATACGTTTTTTAAAAAAGGTTATGTTTGGTACTTGTTTGAATCCATATTATAGTCGACTATGTCAGCCGGAAGGAAAGCTGGGGTGAAGACATGGGGGTGCATGCGATGTCAGTGAGGTTGTTACATCACCCAGAAGTAGGCTTGCCAGGTCCAACTCAGGAAATACCTGGGGACTTTGGGGGTGGAGCCTGAAGACTTTCCCATTCCCTAAAAAAAAATTAAATAAAAATGCAATTCCCCTGAAGACAGTCTTCATTTCCTTATCCTCTTCAAAGGGTTCCCCTGCAGCTGCACTTCCCCTAAATGAAAGTGTAATTTGTCCTACCCCTACAAGTCCCTTGTCCCTTAAAGGACACACACACTCACTCACAAAGCAGCCAAAATAAACAATGAAACCTTTCACAAACACAAACAGTTTGCAAGCCCACACTTTTGTGATCTCACTGGGGCAATGGTATAAATCGCTTTACTCACAGGAGTTGGTGAATGTAACAATCTGCTTTATTTCAACCAACTTCTTCAGAGGAACACAGAAAAACAAAACTGGTAAGAGAGCAGTCTAGGGGGTGGAGATTTCCTCCATCCCATAAAAAGGTTCTAGTTAAGTCTTTACTATCCTACTATACACATGACTTCTGAAACAAATGCAAAACAAACCAAGATTCCAAAACCTCTCTTCCTTTCACACACACTCATTGGGAAGAGCCACATGGCTCATGAATGCTCGCCCCCTCCCCCCCAGCTTTTGTCCTGCTGAGATTTAAAGGCACACATGCATTCCCAAACACAGTTTGCAAGCTTCTTCTAAAATGTCCTGCTGAGATTTAAAAAAACATCATGGCTCTTGGGGTGGGGCTTCCCCCTGCTAGCCAACTGTGTGGTGGCGAGGAGGAGCCTGTAAAATTGGGGAATCCCCCGCCCAGACCTGGGGGCTTTCAAGCCTACCCGGAAGTGACAAAGTATAGCTCTAGGAATCATTAGAAACTCTGTGGTCACAATCTATGATAACATTGCTTTTAAAAGTTTCTGGCCACTACTTGGAGCAGTGGCAGGCAACAGGGCTTGCCAGTGGGAGGCCTTCCGCCATAGTGAGAGGCCTAGCAAGCCTAGTCAAGATTGTTTCAGACTTGCATGTTTTTGCATGGCATTATTGGAGATGTAATTCCCCTCACATTAGGGATGCCAGCCTCCAGGTGGGGCCTGGGGATCTCCCACTTTTACAACTGATATCCAGCTGACAGAGAGCAGCTCTCCTGGAGAAAATGGCTGCTTTGGAGGGTGGACTCTATGGCATTGTACCATGTGGAGGCCCCTCCCCTCCCCAAACCCCGCCCTCTCCTGGCTCCACCCCCAAAGTCTCCAGGTATTTTCCCACCCAGACTTGGCAACCCTACCTCACATAATTGAATCACCTCACCCAACCATCCATGACCCTGGAGGAGAATCACCTATTGTACAGATGAGAAGAAAAAAGGGAGGGAAAACTGTACCCTCACATCCACTGTGCAGCAGCAAAGCTCTCTGGAACCTCTTTGAGTTGGACAGCCTTGAGGCTTGGCTCATGGGACATGACAGCTGTCGAAAAATGGCAGCTTCTCTAATGTAGACGCCCAATAGCTTGGCTGTGCAGGTTTTTGGGTTGTTTTTTTAAAGAAAAATGTCCCATTTACTTAAATTGGAGTTTAACTGATCCCAATACACTTTTTCAGAGAGACCACTGGGGGCGAAAAATCCAAAGCAGCTGGAACTAATGAGCTGTTTAAGTTTATGCACTTGCCTCAGTCACATTTGACTGTTTTCACAGCTGAGCACACCCCCGCATGCCATATCTCAAAGTGCTTTTGAAACTCCATGGAGTATTCCAGAAATATTCTATATGGCATAGTGTGTGTGTTTGTGTGTGTGTGTGTGTGAGAGAGAGAGAGGGAGAGAGAGCCATAAGCAAAGAAAAAGGAACTTATACACATTGTTGGATTTTCTGTCTGAAAATAAAAGTATTCTAGGAAGAAGTAATAGAAAGAATACAAATAATCACAATTATTACCATTCCAGTAAAACCAGAAACTTTACTTTTAAATTTAAGATCAGACTTACAAACTCATCAAATCGGAAAGAACAGACTAGCATCGTTACTACATGCAGCCAAAAATGCAACAGGGACTAAATGGAGGTCTGAACAATACCAACATTAGCTGTGCGGCACAGCAAAAACTGGAATATATATATAATGGAAAAATTACTTCAATCAATAAAAATAATAGAAATTAATAGGACTGTTAATGATAATTTTTATTTGATATGGTTTCCTATTTTAGAATACCTTATTGAGCAAGGTGAAATTCCTGATACGATAGGCAAAATGCATTTTTGGTAATATCGCTGACTAGACTTTGAAAAGCAAGACATGTTTAATAATTGGGACAACTTGTTGATATACAACAATGATATGTTCATACAAAAGAAGAGACTGGCATTATTCTGTAATTTGTATGGTTATTGTTGTAAATCATTTAATAAAAATGTTTTTTTTTAATTCCTCCCATTGCAGCCACAGCTTAGGGAAAACAAATTTCACATATTTTAAAAGTCCTTTTAGTTAGTCATAATGCACAGAAGGTTAGTCATAATGCACAGAAGGGTTTGTTTATTGAGGTTCTGGTCTGATAGGGAGAATCTTGAGATGATCAAAATGTAGCCATAAACTAAATAAGGGACAAGCTGATGACATCCATGGTGTAGTGGTTTGAGCATTAAATTAGGACCAGTAAAACCTGGCTTCAGATCCCCAAACATGAAGCTCCCTGGGTGGTTTGGATGAATCACTATCGCACAGCCTAAGCTACCTCACAGGGCTGTTGTGAGAGACAAACAAGTAACTTTCCATGCGGCTGAAATTTTGGCAGCTGTAGTAAAATCATGTCACTCAGGTAGTAAACCTTCGGCTTCCCATTTAGTGCGTGATGGCTTGCTATTTATGATTCTTGTCATGAAAACAGCAATTTAGAAGAAGAATGGTTATTGTGAGGATAAAATTGGCATGCAACAAAACACAGGACCACACATTCCACGAGTGCGTTGAAGGAAAGGTAAAGGAATGAATTCATAAGATTCCAAAACCTGCCGACAAGAACCACCTCATCTTGCCTTAGTGGTTGTATTGGCTCTGAAACTTACCACTGACACCTTCTCGGGTACCCAGAGAGTTCTTAGAATGTTGGCAGGGCCACGTGGCGCTTTTGCCCAGCAAGGCTTTTGATTGGCTGTGTAGATTTTTTTTAAATGTTGCTTTGGCAGCCACTGCCACCACAGCACACAACGATCTTCACTGTGTGACTGAAGGTGAGCTGCAGCAGCCATTTTGTGGCTGCGTCCCACCATGCTGTGCCAGAATTCCAACGAAGCACACAGGCTCAAAAAGGTTGGGGATCTCTGAAGTAGACATTTCTCAAGCAAGAGGATGGTGTCTTTGCCATGCCTGTGTAAATCAACAGAACCCTGGTAGGGTTGCCAGGGGAGGTTCCCCTGGGCACTGGCTGGGGATGGGTGGGTGAGGCAGGGTTGCCAGATCCAGGTTGGGAAACTCCTGGAGATTTGGGGATAGGGTCTTGGGAGGACAGGGACCCCAGTGGGGTACAATGCCAGAGAGTCCACCCTCCAGAGCATCCATTTTCTCCAGGGGAGCTGTAGTTTGGAGATGAGCTGTAATTCCGGTTTCCTCCTGGAGGCAAGCCTAAACCCTGGCTACATAGATCCCTCTCCTAAATTACCTTTTCCAACTGGAAAGTGGGGGGGGGGGGGGATTCAAATCAATCAATGACAGGACCCTTGTGGCTTGGCAAGCAAATGTGAAATTGTTTCAGAAACAAAAGAAAACATTCAAGGTGTCCTGGGTCTCAAGGTAACTTTTAAGTATTGAGCGGGAGACGAATTCAAACAACAGGTTTTTATTCAGTGATATTGCTCAGCTCCAAAGTCAGCTCTATGAGAGCGGCACCTTAATTTATACTGTTCCAACACATAACTTTCAGCAATATACAAGCAATACTATTGGACCTAAGCAGGGCTCAGTGATTGGGTATCTGGATTGTCTTTAGGACCAATGGGAGTCTTTAGTCATCAGCCAATAAGAATTGGAGCTTTCGGACACCAGAGCCCTATCAAGCTATTGCTGCTGCAATACTCCAAACACAAACACAACAGTAACTGAAGCATTTATAATAAACCCAACAACTTTACAACTAGAGGTAAAACTGAATCGTAATGGCCATGAACATTAGTCAGCATTCAGAAAAGGCACTCAGAAGAAAGGCAAATCATAGCAAACAGTGCCCAGTAACACTTTGAAAAGAGAAAGTCCAAAAAGTTAACGGTGCAGACTTGCTTTTCCCCCATATGTTCTTCAATGGCCTATAGCTACAGTGGGGCATTTCGGGGCTCTGCCTTCCTTTGAGAGGGGGAGCTGCCGACTTCATGCCTTCCTTGGAGATCAGCTGCCCCTCTCCCTCACCTCCTGCAAGGGAGAGGGGCAGCTTGGAGATCAGGGAAAGCAACTCCCCTCCAAAAAAACCAGCATTTAAAGGGTTCCCTTTAAATGCTGTTTTGGCCTGCTCTCCAAGCAGCAAATCACCACTTGGAGATCAGAGACTGCATGCAGCTGCCCCTCTCCCTCCCCCCTTGCTGCCCCACAAAATTCCCCCATGCCCCACCAACCTAAAATTTCTGGCTACGGGGCTGCCCTTGTGGCTGCTGCTACTCTGGAAGATTTATTTCTCTGGATGCAAAGAAATTAGCTGTTCCCTCAGTTCAGCTCCAGGCCTTCCCTCTCCTGCTGCAGGCCAGTTTGGCTGAGGGTGGGGCCTTGCAGTGGGTAATACAGGAGCAATCTGACTAACTGTCCATGCTCTGTGACCTTTTGCTCCCTAGGCGCTAATTTCTAAATCGTTTAATAAAAATAAAATAACATGTTAACGTCAAAATGACATGGGTTACCCCTGCTTAACTGCTTCAGCCTATTAATTAGTACAGCAAGGATGTGATGTCACTTTTGTTTTGTCATGTCCTGTGATGTCACTTCCAGGTCAAAGAGCAAGTGATGGCGCTTCTCAAGTTCCACCCCTTTTGATGATGTCACTTCCAGCACACTGCACCAAAGCCCTACCCCTTCCTCTGATGTCACTTTCAAGGTACTTCCCCAAACCCACCTCTTTCCCTGAAGTCATGGATGGGGGCGTAGGGTTGCCAGCTCCAGGTTGGGAAATTCCTGGAGACTTGGTGGTGGAGCCTGGGGAGGACAGGGACTTCAGTGGGGTACAACACCATAGTATTCACCGTCCAAAGCACCCATTTTCTCCAGGGGAACTGATCTCTGTAGTCTGGAGACAAGCTATGCCTCAGACCAGCAACTACCTCCTCTTAGATGTTTTACCTCAGAAAGCACCTCCAAAGATTGACCCAGACAGATAAGTCACAGTCATGCACCTTCTATTTGAACACAAAGATTTTCTTATGTCTTGTGGTTTGGCTACCTCTCCCTATGACTAACAGCTATGAACCTATCACTTTATATTGGTTAACATTTTCTCAAAATAAATACCTGAGATTGTTAATGCAATTGTACTTCATTCACATGCATCATTAATTCATATTCTTCAAACAGAGAACTATAGTAACCATTACGCTTAAATCAACAAGCAAAGCCGAAACGCAAGACATCCAAGCAGAGCTACAGCCTGAGATACAAACTCAGGGACAGTGTCTCCCCCCATGCCAATAGCTTCCTTATTGTTAGCGCTTATCTGCCAGAAATGATGTCACATCTCTCTAAGAATAGCCAAAACCTCTATGGTTTTACCACAGAGCTTCTGAAGATTCCTAGAGAGACATGAATAGGGTTGCCTAGTGGCAAAAAAAGCCAAAGCTAAGTGTGAGTGGACTTAACTTGCTCTTGAGAAATCTTGCCTAGTTCCCCCCCCCCACCCCATAAGTTGACAGTAAAACAATGTGCTCCCCCCAGTTCCTTTGCAGATTTGGGTTGGAAAATAATAACAAGGGCATGGGGAGGGCTGCTTAACACTGCTAGGTTCAGTCCTTGGCATCTCTAGTTAAAGGTGTTTGACAGAGACACTTTGACATTATCAATGTCATTCAAAATAGAGCTAGTATTATGTAGGGCACAGTTCTGCTACTTTCACTCATGGGGAGTCATGAAATTTGTATGCCATCGACTTATTTATTTATCAGATTTATACCCTGCCTTCCCAGCCAAAGCAGCTCAGGGTGAAAGGCGAACAATACTGCTTGTAGACAACTCAAAACAGGAAGTAAGCTTTTGCAGCTAGCTTAACCACATGACCAGGGAGAGGGAAGGGAGGGGGGAAGCGGGGGAACTAAGCAGGTGCAAAAAGAACACAAGCCTGAAGTAGGGATGGTAACAGCGTGTGATTGGTTAGCAAGATTGTGAGCAAGCTGCCAATTGGTGGGCTTGACAAGGTAGGAAATTATAAAAGCTGTGGGTGTGCTGTGCCACACCAGAAGCGACGGGTGGACTGCCCATCCGGCTTCTCCGTGCTTTGCAAACCACGTACAATAAAATGGCCTTGTTCACTCTCTCCGTGTGAAGTCTCCTGCTTTACTCCGGTCCGGTCACTCACATGTATCAAGGGCGGCTTACGTAAAGGAATAAAAACACACAAGTAAGCAATTTAAATATCCTAAAACCATATAAAACACTCCAACATTAAAAGGTGCTAGACATTAAATAATACTGATAAATTAATATTATTAGAGTATTAGATGATGGCGGCCAACCTTGTTTTAATTGCTTAATTATTACTAATTTTATTCATTGTTTTAATTGCTACTATGTTTACTATGATGTACACCACCCTGAGCCCTTCGGGGGAGTGTGGTTTATAGATTTAATTAATTAATAATAACAATAATTTCTTGGTATTTGCAGGAAGTGATTTTGTGCCGCTGGCATGACATCATTACCCCCGCCCCCACATCCACACCCCCTTCTCCTGCTAATTGCCAGGTGGTGCCTGGAGCATGGGCGTCAACTACGGGGGGGCTCCAGGGCTTGAGCCCCCCCCCCGAAATTTCCCGGGGGGGCTCAGCCACCCCCGGCAAAATGGAGCGCCCGGTGGCCAGTCAGCTGGCTGTCGCCACCTCTCCTTCCCCCCCACCCCTGGCCTGCCCTCCTGCCTCCCTGGGGCGGGGGGAGAGAGAGGCTGCGCTCATCTGCACCACCCCCGCACGCCCCGAGTGCGAGGCTGAGCGGGAGCCGAGGGCTCGCAAGGGCGATGCGCCGGCGCCCGAGCTCTCCGTAGCTATTAAATGCACACTCCGGGGGTGGGGGCGGCAGGGGGACTTCAAAGGCGCTCCTCGGAGGGGAAAAAAGGGGTCTTTCTGGAAGCCACCCGGTGCCTTCAATCACAGCCACCCAGAGGCTTGCTGCTGACAAAGATGGGGGTTTGGGCTGTCTTTCAAACGCAGGGGCTGGAGACAGGCGCCGCCGCGCTTCTTCTGGCACAGATCTGCCAGTGCGCGCCTGGCCGTGCCCAGGACCAGACGGCGCTCGGCCCTTTGGCAGCGGGGAGAGGGGGGGAGGGAGGGGAGCGCGGCGGGCGGGCGGGCACGGCCCGGGGGAGGGAAGCGGTGGCGGCGGCTCCCTTGGGCAGGGGGGACAGCGGCGGGGACATGGTCCTGAGCGCACGAGAGAGCCCCCGCCCCCCCCCAGGGATTTAAAAAGTCTACGCCCCTGGCCTGGAGCTAGGGGTTGCCAGGTCTGATTTGGAAAACACCTGGAGACTTTGTGTGTGGATCCAGGAGAGGGTGGGGTTTGTGGAGGGGAGAGGCCTCAACATGGTACAATGCCATAGAGTCCCCCCTTCAAAGTGGCCATTTTCTCCAGGAGAGCTGATATCTGTCAGCTGGAGATGAGTTGTAAAAGCGGGATATCCCCAAGCCCCACCTGGAGATTGGCAACCCTACCTGGAGCTCTCCTGGAATTTCAGCTAATCCTTGATCTCCAGACAACAGAAATCAGTTCCCCGAGAGAAAATGGCTTCTTTGGAAGGCAGAGTCTATGGCACCATGGAAAGTGGACTCTATGGCACCAGAACCCTGCTGTGCTCCCTCCCGCTCCCGAGCTCTGCCCTTCCCAGCAACCGTCCCCGAAATCACCATGAACTTCCCAAGCTAGAGTTGGCCATCCTAATTAGTGCATACCCCTAGATCTTTATTAAAAAAAACCTCCGCTTCCCCCCAAATCGGCATTACCACTTCCGCTTTATGTGTTTATACAATAATTTGAACAGGGAGTCACAACCTTGATTTGATCCTCTGGGCATTACTTCCGTATAAATATTTAACAGTTGCGCTTACGTACCTGTTTATGCATGCAACCATCCTTGCAAATTTTTGTTGACAGAGCAGAGGCAGTAATTTCACTGTTTTATTTACCTTAATAAGGGGAGCTCCATTCCTTCCTAATTAGAGGCCTGCTGTTCACGCTCTCACTGCATAAGCAGAGATCCGAAATGGGAAACGGGGCATGGGGGGGGGGGGGGGAATGAGTCTTCTGATCTATTGCCCAGGATCTGAATTGCTGCAAAGAGTCAATTTGCCATTCACACGGCACAACAGGCGGCAGATGCCAGCTCCTGCCCATTATTTCATCAAAGCCAAAAAAAAAAAAAGGAATGAGAAAAGGAACCGCTTTAATTTTCCATGACTTGTTTTATGAAATATGATCCTTGTTATAATAAAGAAATGATTTGGTTTTGTAACAGGTATATAAGAAATCAATTTCTCTTTTGCAAATTGGGAGAGATGAGCCCCAGAGGTAAGCAGGGAAGCAGGGAAGAGTGGGAGGGAAGGAAGGAGGGAGAGAAATGCACTAATGGATGAAGAATAAAGATAGTTCGGTTACTGAGAAAACGCAGGGTTGCTAGGTCCCCCCTGGACACTGACACGGGATGGGGAGGGAAGTAGCATGGCTAGCTCCAGGTTGGGAAACTCCTGGAGATTTGGGGATGGAGTCTGGGGAGGACAGGGACCTCAGTGGGGTACAATGCCACAGAGTCCACCCTCCAAAACATCCATTTTCCCCAAGGGAACTGACCTCTGTAGAATGGATAAGAACTGTAATTCCAGGGTATCCCCAGATCCCACCTGGAGGCTGGCATCCCCAGGCAAAAGCGACTGCACTACATTCAGAAGTTCCCCAGTCCCCGGAATCTCCACCAAAAGGATCACAAACAGACGTTGCAAGAACCATGGATCTCTGTCGCCAAGAGGCAAACTTTCCATGGCACCGATTCAGATCCCAGAGAGGAGGGCTTAAAGAGCAAACTTAAAGCAGAGTCACAGAGAAGGGCATCACTCTGTTTAGGACGGCACTGTTAACCCTCAATCGGTTTCACTCATCATAGCTATGGCTCCTGCTATGCGGTTGCATTTGCTTGGCAAAATAAATGTGAATGCTCCTGCTTACTTGTGTGAGGCGTCTTGCCCTGGCAGGCCCAGGTGTAGGAACTGGAGGCACCTGGACAGTCACTGGGGGAGGGAGGCCTGATCCAGGAGAGACTTGTGCTTTGACTGGGGCTGAGGGTAGAGATGCAGGGAGGGGAGCAAGGCAGGGAGGGGGTGGCAGGCTGTCTTCAAGGACAGGCAGAAAGATAATTCCAGGAAATCAACACGTGGGGCAACAGCCACCCCCCCCCCCCCGTCATCCCCAGCCCCTGATATACTTTCACTGAACCGAGCCACTGTATATTATAGACTGTTGCACAGATGATTTCTAATCGTCTGAATGGTTGTATTTGTAGATTTTAATGGAGAAGAAGAATAAGAAGAGTTGAATTTATACACCACCCTTCACTCGGAGTCTCAGAGCGGCTTACAGTCTCCTTTCCCTTCCCTTCCCCTCCCCAAAATAGACACCCTGTGAGGTAGGTGGGGCTGAGAGAGCTCTTGAGAGAACTGCTTGTGAGAGAACAGCTCTGAAATAACTTATGACTGACCCCCTGCAAGTCTCCCCCTGCCTGAGCCATAAGGGGAATCACCAGTGCCAGTTTGATGTAGTGGTTAAGTGCGTGGACTCTAATCTGGGAGAACCGGGTTTGATTTCCCACTCCTCCACTTGCACCTGCTGGATGACCTTGGGCAAGCCATAGCTCTCTCTGTACCAGCTGTTCTCTCAAGGACAGTTGTCTCAGAGCTCTCTCAGCCCCTCCTACCTCACAGGGTGTCTGTTGGAAGGGAAGGGAAAGGAGTTTGTAAGCCGCTCTGAGACTCCAAGTGAGTGAAGGGCAGGGTATAAATCCAATCTCTCCTCCTCCTCCAGTGATCCCCCCCACACACGCGCGAGTATCAGGATCCCCACCACCACAAGTTTTACAGGTCCCCTCTTGTGAGAATAATAAACCCATCACGGTCTCAGCCTAACTCTGAGGTAGGAGATACACGTACATGAAGATACACGTCAAGATCTGTTAAGGTCCATATTGTCTCTGATTGGCAGTGGCTGTCCAGGGACTCAGACAAAAGTCTTCCACGTCCCCTACCATCTGATCCAGCATGGTGTAATAATGGTTGGAGAGCCAAGGGTCGAATTCTTGCTCTGCCATGCAAGTGTTCTGAGAGACCTTAGACCGAACCTACCTCACCCATAGGGCTGCCAGCTAAGAGTTGGGAAATACCCGGAAATTGGGGGTGGGGGTGGAGCCTGAGAAGGGTGGGTGTGGGGAGGGGAGGGGAGGGACTTCAACAGGGCCGAATGCCATAGAGTTCACCTGGCAAAGCAGCCATTTTCTTCTGGTGAACTGATCTCTGTCACCTGGAGCAAATGTAATCCTAGGAGATCTCCAGCCGCCGCCACCTGGAGGTTGGCAACCCTACGAGTCACCCAGTTGTTTAATGATAAAATGGAAATAGTGATGTCAGCACTTGAAGTCTCTGTTGTGGGGGGGGGGGCAGGAATGACCATATAAATATCTAAATAAATAAAATAAATGAAAACTGGGGATTCCAGGGATTGAACCTGGGAACTGCTGTGTGCCAGGCTGATGTGATACCACTGAGCTGCTGCTATTGTCATTTATTTTTAATTCTGAATATTGTTACTGTCATTTATTCTGACTTGTGGCTCCCCCACCCCCCACCCCGGTGGCTTTTGTTTCCACCCTGATTTGGATGGCCCAGGCTAGCTTGATCTCATTAGATCTTGGCTGCTGAGTAGGGTTGGCCCCGGATAGTATTTAGCAGGGGTCATTTCATAGAAAAAGAAGTGCAGGAGCTCATTAGCATAACTCATTAGCATGACTTATTTGCATATGCTACACCAGCTGACATCACTGGAAGTATGTCAGAAGGCAAGAGAGAAAGGAGAGAGAGAAAAAGGAAGAAAGAGGGAGGGAGGAGAAAGAAAGAAAGAAAGAAAGAAAGAAAGAAAGAAAGAAAGAAAGAAAGAAAGAAAGAAAGAAAGAAAGAAAGAAAGAAAGGGGACCGCTACTAATCCAAGCCTCAGAAATACCACTGTTCTGGGAGGATCACTTCAGTGGTGGCTGAAACCTTCAGAAGGCTGGTCGGAGGAACAAGGACCTTTCCAGGGGATGGGGTCATTTTGCTGCAGCCATGACACAAGCAGGCATTCCCCCGGGGGGGGGGGGGCTGGCACCGACTCCCGAAGCTGAGCTCCCCCGAGCTCCTGCTCGAAAGGACCCCTGGTATTTAGATGGAGGACCACCAAGGAAGTCCATGTTTGCTATGCAGAGGAAGGCAATGGCAAACTGCCTCACTCTTCTTCGTATAAAGGGACCAGGACTCTCTAAGGTTTGGTTCACATATTGAAGAGGAGGTGAGGTGGGCGTGAGGTGGGAGAGCCCTGGGGTGTGGATTGCAGCATTACAGGTGGTTGAGGCCAACTTGCAATGTTCCTTGGGATGTTCCTTTGCATTAAAAAATAAAACCTCAATGAAGTCAGAAAACTAGCGACATAAGGTTCAAAGCCCTCCCCCCCCCCCTTGCGTTCTGTGCCAGTTTTCTACTTTCAGGGAGTTTTAAACGTTCCTATAATTTGAGCCTCTAAGTCCATTCTACTGCTTCAGGCCTTCGCCACTTTCTTATTCCTCAGCATGTGTGGACCAGGCCAAACAGCTACATTTGCCTTTACCCTCAGTGATATCCACTGTATGGTTTGTGGTCTTAAATGGTTGTATGAGTTCCTTCCCTTCCCTTCCTTTCCCTTCCCTTTCCTAGCAGAAGTCTTCCCAGTTTGAAACTGCTTTATTCTTAGTCTCCCCCACCTTCCCAGAATGTATGAATGTTTCAGGGTCAGAACAAATGTGATCAGAGTACGGCTGCCAACCTCCAGGTGGTGGCTGGAGATCTCCCAGAATTTCAGTTGCTCTTCAGGCTACGGAGATCAGTTTCCCTGGGAAAACTGGCTGTTTTGGAAGGTGGACTCTACTCTATGGCTTTATACCCAGCGAAGGTCCCTCCCTTACCCAAACTCCACCTACTCCAGGCTCCACCCCCAAAATCTTCAGGAATTTCCCAATTCAGAGGCAAGGCTGGCTATGTTTCCAAAATCAGCCTGAAACAGCCACAGCACCCTCTTTAGGTTCTTGTTCAAGGCTGCGGCCACACGGCCCTTAAATGCGGGAGGAAGGGCTATTTCCTCCCACATTTAAAGGGGCCGACCACACGGCCCGCCCCAAGTCCCGCACTGAAGCAGGCTCAAATGTGGGTTCCTCCCGCATTTTCCGACCCCGGGAAAATCAAGTGTTTTCCCGGGTGTTGCAGGAGGAACCCGCATTTGAGGTATCTGGATAGCCCTCTCTCGCAAGCATTGCGAGAGCAGGGCTGTCCAAATAGTCCCGCCGGCCATTTTTTTCCCCCTTTTACACTTGGGCGCTTGGCCACTCAAGCGCCCAAGTGTAAAAGGGGAAAAAAACCCCCCCAAACTCACCAGGCGGCTGGCGGGTCCTTGGCTGCCACCGCCGCTTCTGCTGCTGCCGCCTCTTCTGTGGCCGCCGCCGCAGCCGCCTCTTCAGCGGCCGCCGTCGCCATTCCCGCCGTGGCCGCCTCTTCAGCGGCCGCCGACACCGTTCCTGCCGACGCCGCCGACGCTGCCGCAGGAGTTGGGATGTGTAGACATCCCAACCCGTGGTAGAAAAATGCGGCCCCTTTAAATCCGGGAGCCCTCCCGGATTTAAAGGGGCCGTGTGATTGCAGCCCAAGACTCTCTTTATATGTCCAAATGTAAACCATCTTTGTCCCTGGTGCTGATTGCTTTGGATATATTTACCTAACAGACATCTACTGAACAATGTATTTCAAGGTAATTTCAGTTTCAAGGTAATTTCAGTTTCATTGTATCTGTGGAAGTGTGCGTGCACTCAAAAGCTCGTACCTTGAATAAAACTCTGTTGGTCTTAAAGGTGCCACTGGACTCAGACTTTGTTCTACCGCTTCAGACCAACACGGCTGCCCCACCTGAATCAAACATCTCTTGAAAGACTCATGGATGAAATATCAGTTTGGTGTAGTGGTTAAGTGCGCGGACTCTAATTTGGGGGAACCGGGTTTGATTCTCCACTCCTCCACTTGCACCTTGCTGGATGACCTTGGGCAAGCCATAGTTCTTCTGTCAGAGCTCTCTCAGCCCCACCTACCTCACAGGGTGTCTGTTGTGGGGAGGGGAAGGGGAAAGGAGTTTGTAAGCCGCTCTGAGACTCCTTTGGGTAGTGAAGGACAGGGTATAAATCCAATCTCTTCTTCTTCTCTTCTCTCCTTGTTCAAGCCCAGCATCACACCGCCTTGCTCCACGTTTCTTTCTTTCTGGCTCTTTCCTTCTGCATTGCTTGCATCACCATCCCTGGCAGACACCCCCCACCCTGCCCCGGGGAAGAGGACCCCATGGCTGGAAGTGGAGAAGGCCAAGCAATTAAGCACCGTTTTGCATTCCCCAGGAGGCCATTCCAGGGTCTGCTTTTCTCAGGTTCAGTCCTCCAGCAAGGAGAGATGAGAGAACAACTACTGCTTTACACCTGGATCTGCTTTGCACCTTGTTGTTTTTATTTTATGACAAATGCTCAAGGTGGGGTTTGTTGGGGCGGGGGATTGGACCACAGCAATTCTACCTCCTCCTCAGCTTGTGCTGTTCCTCCTGTACAGAGTACTAAACTGGAAGGATTGAGCCAGACCAATATGGGGAACTGTTTCACCCAGCTGCACCTTTGCAGGACTGTGTGTTTTGCACCTATCATTATACTGACTTGCATCTCACCATTCAGCAATGTGGGAATCCTTCCTCCAGTCTTAAGGAGCCTTCCTCCAACTTGTGGCTTTTCCGACAGAGCAAACCACAGATGTGTTTTTCAATAACAGCTGGGCTGCAATCTTCCAGGTGGGGCCTGATTTCCCAGAATCACAACTAATCTCCAGAAGACAGAGTTTATCTGTTACGAAGACTTGGCAACAAAGGTTATATGTATATATCAAACATTACGAGACACAGACAGACAGACATTTTAAAGCTCTATGTGATTATCACATCCACCAAAGTCTTAGTTTCACCCTAAGCAGAGTTACACACTTCTAAACTTAACGACTTCGATGGATTTCAGTGGGTTTGAGGCTGCTTCATACTGTATCATTTGTGATCATTTTGTTTCCTGCAAGTCCAACTAAACACACACATGAACACATACGAGGCTGCCTTATTGCAGGGTCATAAAGGTCAAGATTATCTACTCAGATTGGCAGCAGCTCTCCAGGGTCTTAGGTAGACTGTGATGTCTCTCACATCACCTCCTACCTTGTCCTTTTAACTGGAGATGGTGAGGATTGAACCTGGGATATTCTGCATGCAGAGCAGAGGCTCTTCCACTGTGAGCCACAGCCCCTCCTCCCCTAAGCATTTGACTTTGCCCTGCCTTCCCAGGCACCCTTTCCTGAACTCCTGGCTTCCACCCCTTGTCTCAAGGCCAGATCCTCAGATAACCTTCGACGCAGTTGCAGATTGCAACCAGAAGAGGCACAGAAGTCTGCATTTGTAGCGTACTTCTCCAGCCTTTGGAAAGGCCAAAGCCCAGCCGCTGAGAAGTGGAAACAGAACATGTCAGCACTCCGGATGCGGCTGTGCGGCCTCCCCTAGCAAACCCCAAAAGCCGTATGTTGACTGGCACCTGTACCCATTTGCTCTTGGCGAGGAGCAGAGACCATAAAGACTTTAATCGGGCAATCCAAGTGAGTCTCTTCACTGAACAAATATTTGCTGCCTTTTATTTTAACAGCGCTAAAATGTTCCAAGTTGGGGGGGGGGGGGACACATTATATGCTGGCTCTGGGTGTGTATTGGGTGTTTTCCCCACCAAGGCTTTCGACTGGCGGTGTAGATTTTTAAAAATCTTGTTCCGACAGCAGTTATCACCACAGAACAAAGATCTTCACTGTGAGACTGAAGGTAAGCTACGGTAGCCATTTTGTGGCTGCACTCACCATGCCATGTCAGAATTTCAAAGAAGCTCAAAATGGTTGGGAATCTCTAAAATAGACCTTGCTCAAACAAAAGGATGGTGTCTTTGTCATGCCTGCGTAAATCAACAGAACCAGCAAGGGATGGGGGTGGGGGGTGGGGGTAGGGTTGCCAGATCCAGGTTGGGGAACTCCTGGAGATTTGGGGATGGAGCCTGGGGAGGACAGGGACCTCAGTGGGGTGCAATGCCATAGAGTCCACCCTCCAGAGCAGCCATTTTCTCCAGGGAAACTGATCTCTGTAGTCTGGAGGTGAGCTGTTATTCCAGGGGATCCCCAGGCCCCTCCTGGAGACTGGCATCCCTAAAACCTGTTGATATTAGTGGCAGTAGGCAACACTGGGGGAAGATCTCACCCTCTGGGTCCTGTTGTTGACCATCCAGACAAATGGGTTGAGGCCACTGTGTGAGACTCGATGCTGGACTGGATGGACCACTGGTCTGATTCAGCAGGCCTCTTCTTATGTCCTTATGACAGTGTAACAGCTTTTCTCCCTCTCCCTCTCCACCCCTCATCTGGTTTCTATAGTCATCTATGGGCCCTGATTGTTTTGCTGCTCTGCACACACACTGAACAGGCATACAGGGGATGGGTGACTTTTCATTCTATTTTATGTATTTATATCCTGTTTTTCATCTCAATAGAGAGTTTAAAGTTAAAGGTAAATGTTTCCCTTGCTCGAAAGCCAGTGGAATCCAACTCTATGGACGCGGTGCTCATCTCCGTTTCCAAGCCGAAGAGCCAGCGCTGTCCAAAGACTTTTTCCGTGGTCATGTGGCCAGCATGACTAAACACCGAGGCACACGGAACGCTGTTACCTTCCCACCAAAGCGGTACCTATTTACCTACTTGCAGTTTCTTGCTTTCGAACTGCGAGTTTTAAGTCCCATTAAATACAGTTGGATTTACTTCTGAGTAGAAATCCATAGAATTGGGCTGCCCATTACAAGCCATACCGATACTAGACATGAGGCACCGGGTGTATAAAATCCTGTTTTATTGTTTTAGAGCTCAATGTTAACTCACAAAGTCAGTAAAAGAGTTGCAAAATACCAAGATGGAAAAATATCAGCGGTTCACACAAATCAGTTACAAGACAGAGCAGCAACCTTTCCAAAGTTCCTAAAAAGTTCTAAAATATATTTACAGTCGGTGCTTTGCCCCTTGACCAATGCTCCCTCTAAGCTGTGGAATCTTGTGAGCAAAAATTCTACTTTGTGAGCTACTGGCATTAAAGCTGTGTGCGTGAGCAATTTGGCTACTGCATAAATAAGTTTGCTCTGAAGCCATCCTTCCTGAGCTAAGACAAAAATGTGTAAGCCAGAGGCTAAAAAACTGTGAGCTAACTCACACTAACGTGGCTTAGAGGGAACACTGCCCTTGACTAACCGTTTCTGTGTTGTTTCCCCAGAAATGACGATTGAGCAGATCAGCAGAATACAGGAAGAACATAATGGGCTGCCAACCTTGAATTGCTAGACTACACAGGCTGCCAGAGGTCTTACACAGAACTCTGAGACAATAAGTTCACTGAATCTTAAGGACAAGTTACACAAGACATGCCACTGCCTTGAGTGGAAAACTGGCTGCTCTTCCAGAAACAGAAAATAAAAAGCCACACTTGAAAAGCACAACGTGGGATGGAGAAGGAGAAGAAGGAAAAAGAAAGAGGAAGAAGAAGAGGAGGAGGAGAGTGGATCTATACCCTGCCCTTCACTACCCAAAGGAGTCTCAGAGCGGCTTACAATCCTGTTCCCTTCCCCTCCCCACAACAGACAACACAACAGGCTGAGAGAGCTCTCCCGAGAACTGCCTTTGAGAGAACAGCTCTGAAAGAACTTGTGACTGACCCAAGGTCACACCAGCAGCTGCATGTGGAGGAGTGGGGAATCAAACCCGGTTCTCCCAGATTAGAGTCCACGCTCCTAATCACTATACCAAACTGACTCTCAGTTACAGAAGTAACAGAATAGGGCAAGTGTCCCCAATCTTAGGAATTCTGACATAGTGTGGTGGGCACAGCCACAAAATGGCCACTACAAAACAGCTGTTGCAGGAGGCGGGGCCAGCCACAAAATGGCTGGCACATGGAAGATCCTTGTGCTGTGGTAACAGTGGCTGCCAAAACAATGTTTTTTTAAAAAAAAAAAAAATTGCACAGCCAATCACATCTCCAGTGGCTGATCAGAACCATTGCTAGGCTAAAATCCCCCCTGGCCACACCCACTTTCTAAAAAGACTTGGCAGGCACCAGGAAAGGCGCTGGGTGCTCTGGTGCCCATGCTGGGAACCCCCGGAATAGGCAGAAAGGGAGTGCTTGATCCTTTTCCACCCGCCAGTACAGAAAGAGTTAAATTCCCTATTCCTCACTTGAAACGTCAAATTGTGACTTGCACAGTGAATGGGCCCTCACAAATATGTCACCGCACATTGCCTCTAACACAGTCTGGGGAAGTTCACATATTCATCTGCCAGCATAATGCAGCTGTCCCCTGGAGAACAATCAAATGCACGCATGAACCGTGCCTGAATTGTGTCCTTGATTTCGGCACAATGCTCTTTCTTCTCCACTACAGACTCCATAGTCAAAGAAGAAGGAATAAAGGTAAAAAATGTGCCTTGACTTTTCCCCCTCCTCTGGGATTGCTCAAAGGGCACAAGAAGTAAGCAGCCTGGATTCTGGACCTCCCCACTCAGAATGAAACAGCTCCTGGTATTGCCAGTAACATTATATGAGAACTGAAGCTACCCTGGGATAGCTTTCTTGCCACGTGAGTGTGAAACTTATCGATGGAGGCAAACTGTTCCAGCAGTAAGCTTGATACAGTTGACAACTACCACTTCACTTGTTTCAGTAATGTGTCCCTTAGGAGTTCTGGCTATAACTCTCAGCCTACTAAAGCAGGATTTTTTTTGTTTTGCCAGCCATGTTGATCAGTAAGGGGAGTGTTTGTTTAGTTTCTTTAGAGGGCTGGAATGATCTCAAGATAGAAGGATCAAGTCAGAGCTGCTTTATCCTCTGTTCCAGAGCAAGAACCTCCCTTTCCATCTCATAAGGTAGGTCGGCGTTCACTTGCTCTTCAAAGTACTTCCTGATTTCTTCTACTTCCTTTTCCCAGAATTCTTTGGAGATGTCAAACAGGGCCTGCATGTCGACACCTTCCAAGCCTTTCAAGTTCAAGCCCGCATCATCTGGGACGTAGCCAATGGCCGTCAGCCGAGCAGAGCCCTCTCCTTGGACCCGCTTGAACATCCATTCGAGCACTCGGGAGTTCTCACCGTAACCGGGCCACAGGAACCTGCCTTGCTTGTCCTTCCGGAACCAGTTGACGTGGAAGATCTTGGGCAGTTTCGCAGCAGGTCGGTGTGCCATGCTGAGCCAGTGGGATAGATATTGGCCAAAGTTGTAGCCAAAGAAAGGTCTCATGGCAAAAGGGTCATGCATGAGGATTTTGCCTGTAGAAAGGACACCGATTTCGCATCAGAGGAAAAGTTTGGAATATCCGCAACAATGACAGACTGCAACTGGTACACTGGTTTGCCGACAAAGCTCGCCCTTAGCTTCCTTAGCCCTAGCTTTAGCTCTCCTAGCTTTCACCCCTAACTTCTAAGTATCTGGACTCCATCTTGAATCCCTGGTTTGCGCAGCCAGGACCAGAGCATGTGTTTGCAGGTTCAGACCTTGCTCCTTAGATCTTCCAGCTACCCTTCCTCTATTCTTCTCGTGGAAGTGACTCAACCTCTACCAACCCAGGTAACGAGACTCCCTCTCAACGATACCCCTACTCATGCAAACGTGCTATTTTCTATCTGTTTTCCCCTAGACTTCTGTATGTATGTGGTTTTATTGTTTTTCTTGTATGCCTGCCTAATATTTTGTAGTAAACATCATTTATAGAAGCCGCTCTGCCTCACGCCTATTTACTCAGAACTACCGGGGAGGTGGGACCTTGGTATAGTTGGCAAGAACCCGTTATAGTGCCGATTGCTACACGTAGACCGGAGCAGTCAGGACAACACATGTGTGTGGTGCTCAGCTTGGATTTCCCAACCCAAAAGAGGCCTGGAGGTAGTGCTACTGGGCTTGTTGGTGAATCCTCTGTTCTCCCTGGGCCAAGATCATGAAATCAATAGGTTCTCAACCAGCCTACAGCATCTCTGACCAGTGTTTGTCCAGCTGCTGCTTAAAGACTCACTGGCAATCTTTAAGCAGCAGCTGGACAAACACTGCTCAGGGATGCTCTAGGCTGATCCTACATTGAGCAGGGGGTTGGACTAGTTGGCCTGTATGGCCCCTCCCCAGCTCTGCGATTCTATGATTCTATGATCATCAAGTGAATAAATGCCTGGACTTAATACTACAACAAACAGCATGAAAACCTTTTGAAGGAGACAAGGCTGGAGACTATTAGGCTCCAAAGAACTGACGGTGATATGATAGAGACATGCGTGCCTTTTTTCCTACGCATATTTACTCACAGTTAATATGATACAATAAATATATTTACTCAATGGAAGGAAACAGTTTCCAGAAATGAAACAATTGCAAGTTAATGTTTGTGAAAAAGAAGATATGTGCTATTTAAGAATACAATGGCATTGTTTTATTTCTATTTACCTTTATGTTCCGCTGCAGCTGTTGCTTCTGATCTCATCGTGGCACCTATGAAGACTCCATGCTGCCAGTTAAAGGCCTCGTAGACCAGAGGGACACCTGGAGAGAACAGGACAGCCACAAAATGTAACGGCTGACGGTTTCATACATAATGTGTCAATGAAATGAGCATTTAAGTCAATGCAACGTTGGCACAGCCAACATTTGCAAGTCTGGGATTATAGCACATCCTTCCTTCCTGTGTCTTATCCAATCTGCTCAAATTGTAAATATGTCTGTAAGGAGGCTACTCTATATGCAGGTGTGCCAGAAAGGAAATGTATATCACCAGTGGTCCCTACTCTTTAGGTCTACCACTGAGTGGTGTAAGGATAGCTCAGGGGGAGTACATTCCCTTTCCCATTGGCTCCCTGGCGGTGTGAAGATGCAGGAAGCATATGCATCTAGGCACACAAGGGTTGTAACCAAGGCCAGAATGCTAGCCCATAGCACTGGCTGCTGCAGGAAAGGTGTGGGCAGCAGAGTACAGAACTAGACATTACCAGGTGGGAACTGGACACACCACTGCCATTTTCAGTAGAAAATGCCGATGGCATAAACATATTGTTTTTACTACCTACATTTATTATATTGGTACCAAAAAATCCACTATCCCACGCTTCCTAGATAACTTCAAATAAAATAGAGGATTTAGATGAAGAGACAGATAGAAACCCTCTTAAGCAAGGCAGGGAGGGGGCTGAGAATTCTGTTGCTAACCCAGAGTTTGGGACTGACTCACAACATATACCACTCCCACCTGTTCAGAGGGCCATACACAAGATCAGTCGGTCTTTTAAACATGTCTTTTTAAAGTCACAGATATAAAGTTAAGGTGGCTCCATCATCTGCTAGGTCAACTCCGAGTCTGGCTATAGCCCAGGTTAGCCTGATCTTGTCAGGTCCCAAAAGCTAAGCAGGGTCGGCCTTGGCCAGTATGTGGGTGGGAGACCACCCAGGAACTCTAGGGTCACAACGCAGAGGCAGGCCATGGCAAACCACCTCTGAATGTCTCTTGCCTTGAAAACCCCACCAGGGGGTCGCCATAAGTCAGATGTGACTTGATAGCAGATATATAGACATCTATAGATATAGCTTGGATCTTTTCGGAAAGTCTTACCTTCAGGTCTCCGGCCTCCGAAGATTATACCCTCAATAGGAACGCCTCTTGGAGCCTCCCAGGCAGAATCAATAATGGGACACTGGCTGGCAGGTGTGCAGAATCGGGAATTGGGATGAGCACAAGGTTCTCCTGAAGCAAACATAATATCAGCATAGAATTCGCCACCATACCATTAGCCTAAAGTCCAGAGATCATAAAAGGAAGAGGGAGGGCAAGTGTTCAGGGCATTACCGCTCTTGGTGGTCCATTCTTTGTTCTTCCACGAGAGGACCGTCACTCCTGGTTCAAGATGTTCATCAATACCTTCCCAATAGACGCCTCCATCGCTGGTTTCTCCTACGTTGGTGAAGATGGTGTTCTTCTGTATGGTCTTCATAGCATTAGGGTTTGTTTTCTCTGAGGTTCCAGGTGCAACACCAAAAAAGCCATTCTCTGGATTGATCGCTCTTAAGTTACCTGGAGAATTTTACAAGCGACATAACTTTTAAGACATCACAAGTCTGCTGGATAGTGTGTGTGTGTGTGAAAGAGAGAGAGGGAGAGAAGGCAGATGTCTTCTTACACAATTAATACACAAACACCAGGGTATCATATGATTCACACCTTGTCCCACTCCAAACACACACACCACAAACTATTTTTGCAGTCCTTACACTTTGGGGTACTAAGGGACATAGGCATCAACTTCAGGGGGGGGGCTGGGGAGCTGGAGGGCCTCCCAAACGTTTCCAGGACGTGCTGAGCCTCCCCCGGAGTCTGTAATGTTTCTGGCCCAGCCCCAGCTCCCCCCCCCCCCCGGGAAATTGGAAAGTCTACGCCCTTGCTAAGGGATCAGTTATCCTGAAACTGCATTTTAAAGTGCATTAACTTTCATTTGGAAATTGTCCCCCACATCTTTTCATGCATATTGTCAGGAAAAGATAAACTCTCATTTGTAAACCCTGAATGTTTGCCCACATTGACCTGTAACAAGACTTTGATGCAATCCTAAAGGTATTTATTAATTTATATCCCACTTTTCTCCCTGGGGGTGGGGTTCAAAGCGGCTTAGAGCATTGTTCTCCCCTCCTCCATCTTCTCACAACCAGAAGAAGAAGAAGAGATTGGATTTATATCCTGCCCTTCACCCACTTGGAGTCTCAGAGCGGCTTACAAATCCCTTTCCCTTCCCCTCCCCACAACAGACACCCTGTGAGGTAGTTGGGGCTGAGAGAGCTCTGAGTTAACTGTCCTTGAGAGAACAGCTGGTGCAGAGCTATGGCTTGCCCAAGGTCATCCACCAGCTGCAAGTGGAGGAGTGGGGAATCAAACCCGGTTCTCCCAGATTACAGTCTGCGCACTTAACCACTACACCAAACTGGCTCCCACCTGTGAGGTAAGCCAGGCCGAGAATTTGTGACAGGCCCAATGTCACCCGGAGACCTTCTGTAGTAGAAGCAAGGATTTGAATCTGGGTCTCCCAGTATTCTACTCCAAAACTCTACCCCACTACACTACATGAGCAATCTTCCCCGCTAAAATTATCTGGAGAAACTGACAAGGTCAGATAAAAGCCTTATCAGTTCCACAGGGTGTCTTCCTATTTTCTTTTATCAAATTAAATTATTATTGTGTTCTTTTCCACTGTAAGCACATTGCCAAAGGAGAGACTTTTTTAAAAAAGCCATTCCCAAATGTGCCTGTATGGAAACCAGTGGGGGAAAGAGTGAAAGAACTGTGAAATGTATTTCAGACAGAGGACATCTGCTGCATTCAGGGCTGATGCAAAATACAGGGAGGTTAGAATGCAGCGGTAGATTCACCTTTACAGTTAATTGTAGTCAACTCAGAATGAATTCAAGGGAGAGAATCGGAGGTCCAAACTAGCTCAGAGACACTGTCCCTGGGCTTGCCCTGGGGATGCACCTCCATTTTGTAGTGCCAAGGAAAGCTGTAAAAGAGTGCCATAAGGGCCTTATTTTGGGCAGGGCTGGTGCTGGACAGGGGGGAAGGGGCTCCTGCCTCCCCAACCCTGGCCCCATTTTTCTGACAAAATGGCTCCAGGGAGTGGCATCTGGCACCATTTCAGTTCAGAAAAATCCCTCCTCCTGCTACGTCAGAGTGTGGTTCTGACCAGAATCAGACCCTCTGGCACTCTGAAATGGCTTCCCCCCAATGCTACAAAATGGAGGCACAACCCTGGGGTGATCCTGGGGACAGCGTCTTCTTGTCTAATTTGTCCCTGAGGCCCTCACTGATCTCTGAAGATGCTTAGGTACTTTTAAACTATTTACCTGTCTCCTGGAGTGGAAGAAAAGGAGGAGGAGGAGGAGATGGAGATGGAGCTTGGATTTATACCCTGCCCTTCACTCGGATCTCAGAGTGGTTTACAAACCCCTCTCCCCTCCCCTCCCCACAACAGACACCCTGTGAGGTAGGTGGGGCTGAGAGAGCTCTTTTTCCAAGCTGTCCTTGAGAGAACAGCTGGTACAGAGCTATAGCTTGCCCAAGGTCATCCAGCAAGTGCAAGTGGAGGAGTGGGGAATCAAACCCGGTTCTCCCAGATTAGAGTCCACGCACTTAACCACGACACTAAACTGGCTCTGGTGGTCTATGACAATGGACCCTCCCTGCCCTTACTATTGCTGAAACACTTATATTACAACACCAGAGAGATAAATGTCCACTAGGATTGCTGGGTCCTACTTGGCTGCCTGTGAGGGGAGGGGGCCTCCAGGCTGCTCGTTGGGATCTTTTTGTGTGAAAGTGATGTCATCACATTGCTGACTTCTGGGAGGGGGGGTTGATGCTCTAGTTTTTGGGCAAAACTGTATGGGTTTTTGCCCTCAAAACCATAGAGTTTGCCCAAAAACTGAGAGCATCAACCCCCGACATTGGCAACGCAATGACATAACTTCCGACGCCCCTGTTCAGGGGTGAGGCTTCCCCCACTGGCCAGCTTGCCAGTGGTGGATTGGAGCCCCAAAGCTTGGGGGATCCCTTGGCTGGACCAGGGGTCTGGCAACCTTAATGCTCACCTCCCATTATCCAATGGATTGAGGACCTTGTACCCTATTAGCATTTGACACTATGGCATAGACAATAGTGGAACAGGGACGTGTTTTAAATATTTTTAGATATTTGGAAACCTTTTTTTTATTTTTTATAATTTTTAAAATAAAACAGTACAAATACAAATATAACACCAGCATTGCAACCATGATTGTAACAGCAATAACAGCTACAAAAAAAGGAAAGATTAGAGTATTGGGAAAAGGTTAATAGAAGGCTGAACAAGTGTATTTCTTTGGAAGCAGATTTTTAACCCTTATATAGATGCTTTATAGGGTTGCCAGCCTCCAGGTGGGGCCTGGGGATCTCCCACTGTTACAACTGATCTCCAGCTGACAGAGATCAGCTCCCCTGGAGAAAATGGCTGCTTTGAAGGGTGAACTCTATGGCATTGTACCATGCTGAGGCCCCTCCCCTCCCCAAACCCCGCCTTCTCCAGGCTCCACCCCCAAAGTCCCCAGGTATTTTCCAACCTGGACTTGGCAACCCTAATGCTTTATGTGTAGACGGCTACTATTGCTGTTATATTTTCTGTTTCTTTTCTGTTTGGGGGTTGCAATTAATGAAAAAAACCAAAATTTAAAAAACATCCCTGAGGGATATCCCAGAACAGGGGTGCCACCATACCTGGAGGGAACGGTCCCATCCCTCATTTAATGCAAGGAAATGGGCAGTTAAAAGTTTCCATGGTATGGATATAAATAACACCCCCTGCTAAATAACCTTCCATTAAGCGTCTAATAAAGGCATGAGACATTTTCTCTCCAGGCAGCTGGCAACCATTTCCCAGAAGCAGAAGGCCTCATGAAACTGCCTCCATTGCCAAACCTTTAGCATCGGGCTCGACTCAGGGCCCGCTGCATCCCAGCATTATTCAGGTCACTGTCCCAAGTCAGGTGGCTGCGCAGCACCAACTGCCTGGCTACAGTCCTGGCTGGATGCTGAAGGAAGAGTTACCTTCTCCGTCGAATTTCATCCAAGCGATATCGTCCCCGACACACTCGACCTTCCACCCTGGCAACGTTGGATTCATCATGGCCAAGTTGGTTTTCCCACAAGCACTAGGGAAAGCGGCGACGAAGTACTTCTTTTCACCTTCTGGGTTGGTGATTCCCAAGATCTATTGAAAAGGAACGTTATATGTTTGTTTATTTTACTTCATGTATACGCCACACTTTTCTCTGCAAGGGGTACCCAAAGCAGTTTATATCACTCCATTTTCTCTTCACAACAACCCTGTGAGGTAAGTTAGTCCAAGAGTGTACAACTGGCCCACAGCCACACAGCTGACTTACATGACAGTCAATTGAGAATGTGATCTCCTGTCCAAAGCCCAAAGGATAAATGAATGAATTCCATTCATTTATTTATATCCTGCTTTTATCCCCAATAGGGAACCCAAAGAGGCTTAGAACATGGTTCTTCCTGCCGCCATTCTCTCACAACAACAACCCTGCGAGGTAGGTTAGGCTGAAAAAAATGTGACTGCCCTAAGTCCACCCAGTGAGCTTCCATGGCACGATGTGGATTCGAACCTGGGTTTTCCAGATCTTAGTCCAGCTCTCTAATCACTACACCAAACTGTCTCCCAAATAAATAAATACTCCCTGGGCGTTTATTTGTACCCTGCTGCTTTTCTCCCCAATGGGGACCCAAAGGAGCATAAAACAGTCTTCATTCCTCCATCATGCCTTAACAACAGCCCTGCAAGGGAGGTTAGACTGAGAGAGACGAAAACTGGCCCAAAGTCAACTTCACCTACCTCACTGGACTATTGTGGAGACTAAATGGAGGTGTGGAGAATCATGTATGTTGCCCTGGGATAAAGGAGAATAGATAGGAGGCTAGCCAATGTGATTACTCCTGTACATCTGACAGAGGGACTGGGGAAGAACGGTTTGCTTCAGGTCTCTAGTTTGGTGTAGTGGTTAGGAGCACAGACTCTAATCTGGGAGAACCAGGTTTGATTCCCCACTCCTCCACACGCAGCCAGCTGGGTGACCTTGGATCAGTCATAAGTTCTTTCAGAGCTGTTCTCTCCAGGGCAGTTCTCTGGAGAGCTCTCTCAGCCCCACCTACCTCACAGGGTGTCTGTTGTGGGGAGGGGAAGGGAAAGGGATTGTAAACCGCTCTGAGACTCCTTCGGGTAGTGAAGGGCAGGGTATAAATCCAATCTCTTCTTCTTCCGTATGAGGTTATCACTGAACTGCAGTTATTGACCTGGGGGCTTCCAGCTCTTACTGTTGATGATGACAACGACGACTATTACTAATTTCATTCATAGCCCATCTTCCTCAAGGCAGATTATAAAATACGAAAAGCAATTCAATCAGACAGCAAAGAGAAGGAGGCGAGACCTCCAATAAACAAGGCAGTAGGACTAGGATTACTGATCCGGGAAGCAGTGCAAATGAAAAACCGTCTAACTAAGGCGACAAAATCTATTTTAAGACATGACATCCCATAATGAAGAAAGGGGATTACAAAGGCAGTAAAAAAAAGGGAGGTGATATGTACAATGAACTTTGCATTAGATTACAGTACAAAGTCTTATTACACACTAGCAAAAACAGTATCATTTTAAAAGATCTTGGTTTACTGCATAGAGGGAGACACTATTCCTAGTATTTACAGCAGTAATAAAAATAAAGTTTATGACCAGAATCTTAACAAGTGGTGCACCAAAAGAAGAAGAGATTGGATTTATACCCGGCCCTCCACTTGGAGTCTCAGAGCAGCTTACAATCTCCTTTCCCTTCCCCTCCCCACAACAGACACCTTGCGCCCACAACAGACACCTTGCGAGATAGGTGGGGCTGAGAGAGCTCTGAGAGAAATGCTCTTGAGAGAACAGCTCTGAGGGAACTGTGACTGACTCAAGGTCACCCAGCTGGCTTTGTGTGGAGGAGTGGGGAATCAAACCCAGTTTTCCAGATTAGAGTCCGCTGCTCTTAACCACTACACCAAACTGGCTTGTGGGTTTTTCAGGCTGTATGAACTGGATAGCCCAGGCTAGCCCAAGGTGGTAAAATCTTGGAAGCTAAGCAAGGCCATCTCTGATAAGTACTTGGATGGGAGACCACCACAGAAGACTGAGGTTGCTGCGCAGAGGCAGGCAATGGCAAACTACCTCTGTTCCTCTCATGCCTTGAAAACCCCATGATGGGGTCACCATAAGTTGGCTATGATTTGATAGCAACCGCCCCCGCCCCCAAAACATATCTGATGGCAAGCCAATTTTATAAATGGAGGGAACTCTCCAAAGCTGTTTGTAGTATGGCTGTTCGAAAGGGGGGAAAGTCAAAAATCCTACCTAGTATTTAAGGCTTTGCTAAAACAGCTCCTTAGATTTGCTTTAGATATACTTTGTACATGCCTAGAGGGCAGCGGATGATTGGGGCACTCCTCAAAATAATAAAGTGTACATGAAACTGCATATATTTCTAAAGTGAATATTTCTTTCCTCTAGTTGCTCTCGCAGCAAACTAGATGGGGGGGGGGGGTCTGGTTCTGCAGACAGCAAAAAAAGTGTCCCACACACGCACACAGGTGCTCGGACCCATATATGTGCTAAAAGTTTGTACACAGGCAGCCCCTTGAGAATTCTTACAGCCAATAATCCTCAAGCATGCAAATGGGAACAGGAGAAGAAGAAGAGTGATTGGCTGAACAATTGCCACAGTTCCAATCAGTACAGGTCGCAACTCATGATTTGTTTGGAAAGCCAACACAGGAGGGAGAGAAATACGTGGGAAGGAGAGATCCATAGGAAGACAGAAGGGGGGGAGGGGAAGGGTTAAGCACTTTCACCTTGGTCCCGCTTCTCCGTTCACTTCCAAAATTACTTTGGAAAGCAATTCTAAACAGGTCGACTGAGTGTCCTGCTCTGGCTATTCAGTGGGACTTACTCCCAAGAAAAAATGTATTAGGATTCCACTGTTTGCATAGGACAAAGAACCTAGAGGGGAGGTTGTTGATCCATGTTTGAGTAGAGCGTTTTGCTCAGTCCTGACTCATAGTGGCCCTCGGCTGAGGCTAGCCTGATCTCGTCAGATCCTGAAAGCTAAGCAGGGTCAATCCTGGCTAGTGTTTGGGGGGTTTCCGGCCGGAGGAATAGAGGTCTGACACGCTTTGCAAATGTGCAAGGCGGACAGCGGCTCTTCCTGACAGCTTGGGTGGATTAATCCACGTGACGCAACCTCACACAGGTAGTGTGAGGACCAGCAAGCAATATAATCCAGGTTTGAGCAACCTCGGTGAAGGGAAAGTCTCGGAGGAGACTTTTCCGACACCTTGAGCACTGCAGCCGAAGAGGATTCTTGCGAGTATCTCTAAGGAGCCGAGCTGAGCTGAAAAATTCAGCATAAAACCTCCAATTCCCCTGATTCCTTAACAAAGAAGATAAAGTTTAAACGTTGGGACCACATCTGAAGCGAAGTAACAACAAAAGGTAACGGGAAAAAGTTTTTTGCCTTACCACCGCCGCGTTTTGAAAGACGAAAAGCAGATCGGGTGAAGCAATAGACTGTTGTTGATTGGATGAGAGCAGTTTTGAAGCGCTAAAAAACCGAATTTGAACTTAAAAAGCCAAAAAAAACAAGTTGTTTAACATTCCTGCGGTTAAGAAGAGTCGGGAGGGGAAGCCAAGCATCGCGAGACAAAGAGGGAGAAGGGAACCAAGCATCGCGAGATTAAGACGTGAGGACTGAATCAGGAAGTGACGGCTAGAAGAGCAGACAAGAAGGGAAAAGGAGAAGAACCGGAAGAAGGTAAAGGGGACTCTAAATACTGCCGGACCAGAAAGGGGACTCTAAATACTGCCGGACCAGAAAGACCATAACAGGAAGTGACGTGCAGAGAGCAGACAAGTAAATAAAAGGAAGGGACAAAAGGAAACTACGGCAAGCCAGAAGCAAGGTAAAAAGACTATAACCTTTGACATTAACCATAGAGAAGTCGCGCCTGCCATTTTGGATTTATAAAATTTTTAAACTGCAATATCTCAAAGATTATATAACTTAGAAGGCTGAAACCAACATAATTTGACTTGGCAAGATTAGCTTGTTTGAATGCACTAATTGGTGTTTGATTTGGAAAACAAGATAAAATCGATCTTTTTTAAAGAGGCAAAACGGACCGCGGACTAAGATCGAGAGCAGCTACATGGTCCTCTCCTACAATGGCAGCAAAAAAAGAAAAAGAGCTACTAGCTGTTATGGAAGCAATGGAAAAGAAAATGTTAGACGCTATAGGAGAGGTAAATGTTAAAATGAATAATATAGCGGCTCAAGCAGATAAAAATTTCATGGAATTAAAAGCAGAATTTCAAAAATTATCCACAAGAACACAAGATATAGAAACTAAAGTAAAAGAACTGGAAAAAAGCACACATAAGACAATGAGAGAGAACGAGAGGATGGAAAAGATGATGCACTATAAAGATATGCAAAATCATTTGAGATTTCGAGGGATCGAGGAAAAATTGAATGAGGACATTTTTACAAGAATGCAAGAAGCAATAGCAGATTTTTTACAAGAACAGGAAGAAGTTGTTAAAGAACACATGGATCTTGTTTATAGAGTTAACTCTACATATGCAAGAGACAAAAACATACCAAGAGATGTGGTTGTCCAATTTACAATGAAAAGAACAAAAGAACAAATCTACAGGAAGTGCTTTACTGACCCTTTTGTAATAGATGGAAAGAAAATCATAGTAATGAAAGAATTGCCTAGAGCAATACTGCAAGAAAGGAAAAAATTCAAGCGTCTGGCGGATAAACTGAAGGAGAAAAAAATCAGATTTCGTTGGGAAATACCTCAAGGACTAAGCTTTTATTATGGCAACTCCAGAGTAGTGATTAAAAGCACAGAAGAAATGTATGCATTCCTGGGAGAGAATAAAGATGATTTTGGAGATATTTAAGAATATATCAAAATGGATTACAAAATACTTACATGGAATGTAAATGGACTAAATTCACCCCAAAAACATAGAATGGTAGGTCATTGGTTGGAAAAACAAAAATGTAATATAATTTGTTTGCAAGAAGCTCATCTTAAAAAACAAGACCATAAATATTTAATAAGGAAAAAATTGGGAGAAGAATTTTATTCTTTAGCAAGCAACAAAAAAAATGGTGTTGTAACATATGTCAAAAAAGATTTGGAACCTAAAGTAATATTTAAAGACAAAGATGGAAGATATTTAGCTATTGAAATTTTACTGCAAGGATTGAAAACTTTGATTGTGAACATTTATGCTTCGAATGGAGCTAAGGAAAATTCTTTTAAAGAACTTCAAATGGAATTGGACAATGTAAACTATGATCAAATTATGATGTTAGGGGACTTCAATGGAACTGTAGATAATAAACTAGACAGGCGCTCTAAAAGAAAGGATGAGACGTTAGGGAAGCTTCCAAAAAATTTTTTTGAACTGATAAAACAAGAAAAGTTGGAAGATATTTGGAGGAAAGCTAACCCACAAGGAAAAGATTTTACCTTTTACTCTAACAGACATGACTCACATTCAAGAATTGACATGATTTGGATGACTACTAACCTAACCTTTAAGACAAGAAAAGTGGAAATTTTACCCAGAATAATCTCAGATCACAATCCGTGTTTATGGACAGCTGGGCAGATTAAAAAACAAAAGAGATGGAGAATAAACGAGGACTTATTAGATAATCAAGAAATAATTAAAAAATTACTTGAAGAAACAGACCTATACTTCCAAGTAAACATGCAGAAAGAAGTTAAAATTCAAACCGTATGGGATGCATACAAAGCAGTGATGAGAGGACTATTGATATCACTAAATGCTAAAGATAATAAAAAGAAAAAAGAGCAATATGAAAATATTCTACAAGCCATTAAAACAAAGGAAGAAGAACTGAAGAAAAAACCAGGGAAAAAGAAACTGCAAAAGGAAATTTGGATGCTACAAGACCAAGCAAAAGCCATTTTGAACCAAGAGATGTACTGGAACTTAAAAAAACTTCAACAAAAAGCATTTGAAGGTGCAAATAAACCCGGAAAATACTTAGCATGGCAATTAAAGAAAAAACGTGAAAATAAATTTATCACTAAAGTGATAAGAGATAATATTGAGATAATAGATAACAAAGGAATAAAAAGAGAATTTTTTAAATACTATGCAAAACTTTTTAAGAAGGAAAACAAAGACAGAAGAAAGATTAAAGAATACCTGCAAACATTAAAGTTACCAAAACCAACAAAGAAAATTAAAGAACTATTTAATAATCCAGTATCATTACAAGAGATCAAAAATGCAATAAATGACTCAAAATTAGGTAAAGCACCTGGACCGGATGGATTTACAGCGAAGTTCTACAAAACGTTACAGGAGTCAGTTTCACCGGTGTTACTGCTATTGATGAACGATATAAGAGTTACTGGAGAGGTACCAGAAACCTGGAAAGATGCATCCATCTCACTGATCCCGAAAGAAAATCAAGATTTGACCAATGTTAAGAATTATAGACCGATTTCTTTACTGAATAATGATTATAAGATTTTTGCTAAGATTATAGCGGATAGACTAAAAGAGCACCTTAAAGAGACTATACAAACAGAACAAGCAGGGTTCTTACCTAATCGACAAATAAGGGACAATCTAAGAGTAGTAGTGGATGCTATAGAATACTACGACAAACATCCTGAAAAGGAAGTGGGCTTTTTCTTTTTAGATGCGGAGAAAGCGTTTGATAATTTAAACTGGGATTTTATGTTTGAAGTTTTAGAACATCTTGAGATTGGTGAATATATGCTTAACTTCATTAAAGCAATATATAAAGAACAGAAATCCTCATTAATAATTAATACCGAAAAGACAGACGATTTTAAAGTTGAAAAAGGAACAAGACAAGGATGCCCACTTTCGCCACTGCTATTTATTTGGATTTTAGAAGTTCTACTGTTAAATGTGAAGGAAGACAAAGATATTAAAGGCTTAACAACTAAAGGTTTTTCTTTCAAATATAGGGCCTTTGCAGATGATGTGATGTTTATAGTGGAAGACCCCTTATCCACATTACCACATTTGTTACAGAGAGTAAAAGAGTTTGGTGATTTAGCAGGATTTTATGTAAATAAGAACAAATCGAAAGTAATGTGTAAAAATATGTCAAATAAGAAACAAAACGAGTTACAAAAACTTACAGAATGTGAGGTGGTGAAAAAGACAAAATATCTGGGTGTAAACCTAACTATGAAAAATATTGATCTTTATAAAAATAATTATGAAAAATTATGGTTGCAAATTATGCAGGATATTAAAAAGTGGAATGTATTGAATTTGTCATTGCTGGGTAGAATTGCGGTGGTCAAGATGAATGTGTTACCACGATTAATGTTTTTGTTTCAAACTATTCCAATTGTGAAAGATGTAAAAACATTCAAATGTTGGCAGAAGGAGCTGTCTAAATTTGTGTGGGGAGGGAAAAAACCAAGAATTAAGATGAAAATAATGTGTGATGCCAAAGAAAGAGGAGGGTTTCAACTACCAAATCTAAGGTTATACCATGATGCAATATGTTTGACCTGGGTAGGGACATGGACTATGTTACAAGATAGAATGTTATTGTCCCTGGAAGGTCATGATTGTAGATTTGGGTGGCATGCATATTTGTATTATGGCAAAACAAAAATGGACAATATGTTTAAACATCACTATTTGAGAAGAACACTAATGGATACGTGGACAAGATATAAAAACTTTTTTTCAGAAGAGATACCCATGTGGACTGTACCCGCAGAAGTCTTACATCCAACATCAAGATATAAAGGACAAGATTGGCTGAAGTATAGAGACTTATTAATAAGACATGGTAAAGATTTCAAACTGAAGGAGCAGCATCAGATTGACTTTGATTATGGTTGGTTAAGATATAGACAAATATATGATTTGTATAGAAGTGATAAAAAACACGGTTTCAGGGAAAAAAATAATGAAATAGAACAAGTTTGGGAGGAAGGCGGAAAAAAATGATTTCTAAAATGTATAAAGTCTTGCTAAAATGGTTTAATGCAGATGAAATGGTAAAAGAACAAATGGTAAAATGGGCGATAAACTTTAACAAAGACATTGAAATGGAATCTTGGGAATTTTTATGGAAAAATGCTATGAGTATATCTACGTGTTATAACTTAAAAGAAAATTGTTTTAAAATGATGTATAGATGGTATATGACACCAAAAAAAATTGCAAATATTGGTCAGAATATGTCTAACAAATGTTGGAAGTGTAAAAAGAAAGAAGGTTCTTTTTATCATATGTGGTGGACTTGTGATAAAGCTAAGACCTACTGGTCTATGATACATACAGAAATGGAAAAAATCTTGAAATGTACATTTAAGAAGTTGCCTGAAATGTTATTGCTAGGACTTAAACTAGAAGAGATAAATGTAAAGAAAAGGACAATAATATGGTATATGATTACAACAGCAAGAATGGTGTATGCACAAAATTGGAAAAATGAAAAAATACCAGAGGTGTGGGAATGGTTGAAAAAACTGTTATATATGGCTGAAATGGATAAATGGACTAGAAAATTGAATAATCTCTACTCAGAGACCTTTCTAGAAGACTGGAAAGATTTGAAAGAATATGTTGAAAAATACTGGGATATGAAAAACTACATTTATACATGGTTATAATAGCATAAAGGAATAGAAATATATTATATGAAGGTTTTAGTTAAAATTAGACAATGAAGCTGTTTTTATTTAGAAATATATAAGAATATAGAAAATAAGAATTGGTGTATAAGTATTTTAAAGATATATAACCGTTACCAGAAATGAAACATAGATATAGTATTACTATTTTGAATAAAATGGAAAATGTGTTATGCTTCAGAGGTGGTGGGAAACCACCAAAACAAGATAAAAATAGAATGTACAAACAGAACAAAATGTTATATAATATGGAAAAAGGGATTTGTATAAGGTAAATGTATTATTTTTGATGTTTTTTTTTTTTTGAAAAATAAAAATTTCTTTACAAAAAAAAAAATCCTGGCTAGTGTTTGGATGGGAGACCTCCAAGGAATACCAGGAGCATGACATGCAGGCAGGAGGTGGCAATCCACCTCAGAATGTCTCTTGCCTTAAAACCCCCAAGAAGGGGTCACCATATATCAGCTGTGACTTGACAGCAAAAACAAAACACCCCCTCCCCCCGAAGTGCAATAAATTATCTCACACCACTGCAATATAAACCACTGAAAAAATAAGTTTCCTGTCAGACTTCACCTTGATCACCTTGAGATTTAAATAATGTTCTGGTTAAAACCTTTCCTACCAGCATATGTTCAGCAAGCCAGCCTTCCTCCTTGGCAATCCTGCTGGCAATTCTGAGAGCAAAGCACTTTTTCCCCAGTAGGGAATTGCCTCCATAACCACTTCCAAAGGAAATGATCTCTCTGTGATCAGGGATGTGCGCAATCAGAGTCATATCAGGGTTACATGGCCAGTTATTCACCAGAGGTTCTGTAAAATACAAAACCGTTTGTCAGTTTCTCCTTGTAATCTTGTTTTCTGTCACTAGATGTCACTGTAGCGCTGTTTGCACAGCTAAAAGAAGTCTAGCAAGCATGTAGTGAGGTCCTTTGAAAATATCTAGTGCTTCATATATACTCTGTGACAAGAGGGTACAAAAGTTAATTTCTTGACTTCTTCATTTGCACAAGCAAGCAATGGTGGGGGGAAGTCAAGGCAGATATACCCCATGAGTCAGAGAATTTTACATTACAAAAACCGTTCCAAAGACTTGTGGGAGGGATCTTATATATAAGCAGTTTTCCAGTCCATTTTTTTAAAATGGTAAAACTCCCAATGGTTAATATTTCTTATTAAAAACTATGGCGGCAGCACCATGAAGAAAACCATCCAGAATACTATGTTATGAAAACGAAACGCACAGAACACTGTGGTGTATAAATGAAACAGAAAGACTACACGTTTTAGTCTGGAAATCAGCCAAAGCCAGGTTGCTTACTTTTCAGTGGCAAAGGGCATCCAACGGAATGGAGACATTTTACAAACTCTCCATTGCCAAGAGCTTCCAGGACAGACGTTCCCATCCGGGTCATAATTCTCATGCTGGCTACTACATATGGAGAATCTGTCAGCTCGATCCCGAATTTGGATAAAGGAGAATCAAGTGGTCCCATGCTGAAAGGGATGACGTACATAGTGCGCCCTGCAAAAGAGAAACAGTAATGATTGGGGGGGGGGGGGGGGGAGAAAAAAGATACTCTGAATATAGTCCGGGTCTACGTCTGCCACCTCTACGCTCTCTTTTTCTCACTCACTCACACACATGCGTGCGCACACATGCGTGCGCACACACACACAAATCTTCCTTTATATTTTAGAGTCGTTTAAAAAAAGAAACTGAATACTAATCCTTAGTCGAATTGATTGGCAGCTGCCAAAAGGCAGTATTTAAGATACAGATTACATATTCAGCAATGCTCCCTCTGTGGGCTGTGGAGTCTTGTGAGCAAAAATTCTATTTTGTGAGCGACTGGCATTAAAGTTGTGAGCGAGCCATTTGGCTCCTGAATAAATTAGTTTGCTCTAGAGCCGTCCTTCCTGAGCAAAGGCAAAAATGTGAGCCGGAGGCAAAAAAACTGTGAACTAGCTCACACTTACTCAGCTTAGAGGGAACGCTGATATTCAGTAGAATTAAGTAGTAAAAACTTTCCTGGATTTTTCGATTTGAGAGCCAGTACACTGTGCTGGACGACGTCCTAGGAGATCCAGGTTGGAATCTCCGCTCTACCATGGAAGCCCGCTGGGTGACCTTGGGCCAGTTATACTCTTTTAGCCTAACCTACCTGACAGGGTTGTTGTTGTGAGAGAACGGAGGAGGGGAGAACAGCGTTCTCAGCTGCTTTGGGCCCCCATTGGGGGTAAAAGCGGGATATAAATAAAGAAATAAAATGCCCTTTGAGCTTTGGATGGGAGTTCACACATATCATTGTTTCCCCATATAAGAAGCTTCCTCTAAACAGCATTTAATGGAGAAGGGAGGGTTGAAAACTTCTCTCCGACTTTCCAAGAAACACCTGAGCTCTTCATTACACTGAGCATATAAAGGATGTTAGACTTTGGGGAGGAGGGAAGTTTGGAGAGAATATTGTTGGTTTCTTTAGGCGATTTTAGGAAGAAATCTGAAATGGGTGAGTTCAGAATTAAATTCCATGTTTCACGGCTCATTCCCTGGAAAGTGTCCTTAAAATGGCAGCCTGAATCTTGTCTGTGCAAGAAATGCACTTGAAGAGTCTAACAATCAAAATTCTAAACAGAAAAGGAAAATTGTAAAAATGTATGAAGAGGTTTTTTTTAATGTATGTTCATAATAAATTAAAGCATAAAATTACATAACTTGTTAAAAATAACAAGTAATTAGAACTGTAAAGGTATTAAAAGAAGTGCTTGCTATATGTAATTAAAAACATGGGGAAACAGAAGAAGAAGAGATTAAATTTCTACCCCGTCCTTCACTCAGAGTCTCAGAGTGGCTCACAATCTCCTTCCCCTTCCTCTCCCCACAACAGACATCCTGTGAGGTTGGTGGGGCTGAGAGAGCTCTGAGAGAACTGCTCTTGAGAGAACAGCTCTGAGAGAACTGTGACTCACCAAAGGTCACCCAGCCGGCTGCATGTGGAGGAGTAGGGAACCAAACCTGGTTCTCCCAGATTAGAGTCTGCCACTCTTCACCACTACACCACAGGACAGACGCCACCTGGTATCTAAAAGACGTCAGTGTAGATGCCAGGTAAATTTGGCTTCAGGGGAAGTCCTATAAACAAAGGTGCTGCCACCTATCTCTGGGCATCATCTGCCTTATTTCTGAAGAAGGGGGTACTCAGAGAAGGAGAGGGGTGTGGCTCAGTGGAGGAGACTCTGCTTTCCATGCAGAAGGTCCCAGGTTCAATCCCCAGCATCTCTAGTGGAAAGGATCAAGTGATGTGAAAGACCTCTACCTGAGACCTTGGACATGCTGCTGCTAGTCTGAGGGGACAATACTGACTTTGATGGATCGAGTGTGATCAAGGCAGCTTCATGTGTGTCCATATCTCACAAGGCTGTTGTGAGGCTACAACGGGGCAGAATGATGTACACTGCTACAAGATTCTGGCAGAAAAAGATGATAGAGGCAAAAATGTACGTGGGCTACAGGAAGAGACATGTCTATCAGATCACTTTCAGTCCCACCGTTCAGAAGCCTTGACCACTTGAAGCTGCCTTATACTGAGCGAGACCCTTGGTCCATCATGGTTGGTATTGTCTACTCCAACTGGCAGCAGCTCTCCAGGGTCTCAGGTGGAGGTTTTTCACATCTCCTGCTACCTTTTAAACTGGAGATCCTGGGGACCGAACTTGTCACTTTCTGCATGCTGAGCAGATGCTTTGCCGCTGAGCCATGGCCCCTCCGGTCTTGAATCTTGGAAGAGAGATAAAAGCAACTGCCAGGCAAACTGATCGTTCAGAGGTGGACACAGAAAAATATGTGAAATGGGAACAGGAACTGCATTTTCATTCTCACACTCTTCCTAGTTTTCTCTACCTTTCATGCAGCCAGGGAATCGGACACTGAAGGCCTTCTCAAACCCTTCTTCCGACATCCAGCGCCCCAGCTGGCTCACTCCGCTTTGGGGGAGGGGGATGGTGTCCCTCTGTTCCTGGGTGACAATGACAGTTTTGCTTTCAATTCTGGCCACATCCCTGGGGTCTGTGGAAGCCAACCAGCTGTGGAGACAAAAAGTGGGACACACATCCTCAGGAACACACAGAATGTTACAGATATCCATCTCAATCTATCTCCATGGAAGGCACCACATTTAACCATAGGAATGGAAATCCATCAGTCTTGTGAAGAAATGTGCACAGGTACAACTACCTCTCTACATATCCCACCTAATCCAATCACACCTTCTATTGCCATTTGCCTTGCTAATGTCATTTGGCATCTGAAAGCACTCCTCTCTCCAAGATGGACTCCCATTCTAACTGTATCTGAGGAACTGAGCAATGACTCTCAAAAACTCCTACCCTGCCACATTTTTTTTTAGTCTTTAAGGTGCTACTGGACTCTTATTTTTTTCTACCACTACAGATATCTACCGTGATTCTTTCTTACCTGAAGAACACAAGCATGCATTTACAGTGTGATCAAACCATTTAGTCCTGATGAAGTTACGATGTTCTAAATGGGATTGCTAAACTTAAAAGGATGACTGTTTCAGTACTGGAATCTGATTCCTCTTAGCCCCAAACTGCAAGTTACTTGTACGTTCTATGATTATTTAAAGCAGGGGTGTCGAATTCATTTGTCATGAGGGCCAGATCTGATGTAAATGAGACCCTGTTGGGCTGGGCCACGTGTGTCATAAAATGTAATGCTAGGTAGCGGAGATATAAACTTTATAAAGGACACAAACACAAAGAATTTTTTTTAACTTAAAATAAAAGCATGCTTAAAACATTAGCACTCTTGCAATATTTTGTTTATTTAACAGTCTCTGATAACTGACACCTCTTGCTCTGAATTACTGCTTCAAAATGTCAGTGCTGTTGCAATATTGAGTATGCTGTTCAGGTGTGTATCTGTAAGCTGCAAACCTACTTTTGATTTATTGACATTCAACATAGAAATCTCATGCTCAAACTTCTGAGTCTAGGACCCAGGGGAAAACATGAAATCGTTGAGCAATTGAGAGAGCCTGGTGAAGCAAGCTATGATGCAGCATCAGCAGCAGAACTGGAAGCAGGAGATGGCCAGTTCCAGTGCGGGCCTGATAGAAGCCCTCCGGGGGCCTAATCCGGCCCCCAGGCCGCATGTTTGGCACCCCTGATTTAAAGCATTCCCCCCCCCTTTTTTTTTACAGGTTGCAGCAAGTGGGGTTGAGATTTTCAGGTGATGGGAGGAGCTTTTTAACCCTTCCCCTGAGAATTGCCACATCATACTTTTACCTCCACAGGGGTAAGTATAGAATCATAGAATCATATAGTTGGAAGGGACCTCCAGGCTGGCATCTGTTATTTACCTGCAGGCCCCAAAATGTTTCAGCTGCCCATTTCCACACATTAAGCCTCTCTTAAAGGGGCAGGACATTTCTTTACCAGGTTGTTACTTAAAAGGATGGCACTGTTAGCAGGGGTGTTGAGTTTTAAAAATCCGGGGGGGCGGGGGCATATGCGCGAAGCGTGCGCACCCGCCAAGACCATGTCCCCCCCGCCGCCGCCTCCTCCCCCCCCCAGCCTGACCACTCCTGCTTCCGTCCCTCCCTCCGTCCGTCCAGGGGCCAGCTGGGCATTTGCTTAGCTGGCCCCTGGACAGACGGAGGGAGGGACGGAGTGGCCAGGCTGGGGGGGGGGGAGGCCGCGGCCTAAGGAAGGGCCCGGGGAGGCGCTGCGGACGGCACTCCATTTCCCCGGGGGGGGCTCAGTCCCCCCCAGGAAATTTCGTGGGTGGCTCGAGCCCTCAAGCCCCCCCGTAGTTGACGCCTATGACTGTTAGAATCTTGGTTACTGGGAAAGAAACAAACTTTGAGAGCTTTCCTGACCTAATCGAGAAGTCATTCCGCCAGGTAAAAGCCATGGCAGAGAATGCTTGGCTATTAATCTTACGCAGTTGCAAGCTGGTATCTTCAGAGGACTTTGCTCAGAAAGAACATTATTGCCTAATTTTTTTGGGTCCCCTCCTCAGATTAGGTGGGCTGCAACCCAACAGAGAACTTTCTCAGTAGTCGCCTCAAAACTATTAAACTCCCCCGCCTCGCTGCCGCCAGGGATATTCCTCTACTCACTTCTGTCACTTTCTTCTGCCAAACAAAACAAACAAGAACAACAAAAAATCTTCATCTCACTGGCAGAAGAACCTCTGGTGGTGGAAAGTTCTGTCACGTCACAGTTGACTTGCGGCGACAAAGCAAGAGGCAGAAGAGGTTTGCCATTGCCTGCCTCTGTGTTGTGACCCTGGTATTCCTTGGAAGTCTCCCATCCAAATATCAGCCATAGCCAACCCTGCTTAGCTTCTGAGATCTGACAAGATCTGACTAGCCTGGGCTGCTATTACTACCACTATTACCACTACTACTATTTTTGATTTATAGGGCTCAGAGCGGGGGACAACATTTCCAAACAACAACATTCACAAATCAAGTTAAAAATAATTTTAAAAACCTGAATAATTCAACTAACAGTTCACAGATGGCACATGAGAGGTACACAACTATGCAAATCAACAGAGAAAACAAACCTGTCATTCCTGTCCATAGTAAAGTACATAAAATAGCAAGCAGCTCTGTGAAACTGGCAACATCATGAATGCATCAATCAGCAGCTTACAACCGATCAAGGGGGTGGGTCAGTAGATTTCAGGACCACCACCTGTGTGCGTCGGTGTCGCTTACCAGTTCTCATACTTGCTAAGCTTCCGAATCATGCCTTGCTCTGCCATCAGCTCCAGGATCCTCTTGTTCTCCTCCTCCGAGCCATCGCAGACGTGGACAGCCTCAGGCTGGCACAGCTTGGCATTTCTTTCGATGAAGTCCCTCACGGCTGGCACCAAGTTCTTCAGGTCCCCCTGGATGACCTTTGGGGCGACGTTCACTTGGGTCTGCTTCCGGGGCGGCATGGCTTATTCTTTGCAGGATGACTGGCAAGTGGAAATGGATTGCAAACTGGTTTTTAAAAAACCACAAAACCTTGTGGCACACCAGATCCCAGGAGGGAGAGAGAGAGAGATTGGGTTTATACCCTGCCCTTCACTACCCGAAGGAGGCTCAGAGCAGTTTACAATCTCCTTTCCCTTCCCCTCCCCACAACAGACACCCTGTGAGGTAGGTGGGGCTGAGCGAGCTCTCTCCAGAACTGCCCTTGAGAGAACAGCTCTGAGAGAACTTATGACTGACCCAAGGTCACACTGGCAGCTACACATGGAGGGGCTGCATCTAGCTTGGGAGGGGCTGTGGCTCAGTGGCAGAGTATCTGCTGGGCATGCAGAAGGTCCCAGGTTCAGGTGATGTGAAAGACCTCTGCTGGAGACCCAGGAGAGTCACTCCCAGTCTGAGTAGGCCAATGGGGTTGAATATATGGCTCAGGGGTCAAAACCAGTCCATCCAGGGCTCTTAGCCAGCCTGTGAGCAACTGGTGCAAGGGAAGGAAGGCAGGAGGCCCGGGGGGGCAAGCAAATGGGTGCATGCAATGAGATGTGTGTGGTTGAAACTGGCAAGAAATAGAACGAAAATTGCTAGGGGGCAGGACTATGAGGCTGAGGTAAAAGAGTGTGCCGGGGAATGGCAGCAAAGGTGGAGAAAGAGGAGGCGAGGTGTTTTTCCGTCCTGCCTCCTCCTCTGACAGCTCAGTGAGGATTGGCAAAGCTACTAGATGGCGGGAGCGGAGTGGCCAGCGCTGCCACTGCTGCACCAAACAATGGCTGTAAGGGGGGGGGGTTTGGTGAGCACGAGCGTGCCATGTGGCAGTTTGCCAATGAAGGGATGGAACTGGCAGGTCAGAGAGGAGGAGGAGGAGGAGGAGGAGGAAGGCCTGTATGTGGATGGGGAGGCAACTGGGCTGCCTTGTGCATGCCGCTCGGAGGGGGAAGACACCCTGGCCTCAGGAGCAAGTGGAGGAGGAAAGGGGAAAACGGATGCTGCCTGTCTGAACTGCCACAGAGCTGGGAGGGCGAGTTAATGTCAGGGCAGGTGGGGGACAGCAACCTCCTGTCTCCCCCACACCTAGTCTCAGCTCATGAAAGAAAATGAGTCATGGGGAAGGAGCACTTTTTGGAGGTTTCCGAAACAGCCATTCCCTCTGCCCTTCCCATCAGGCCCGCCACTTCTCTGGGAAATGCAGGAGGGTTGAGAACTGGCAGTGGGGGGATCTGGGAGACCCAGGTTCAGACCCCCCCCCCCCCCCCAAGCCAGGGCCCTGTTATTTGGGTCACTCAGGGCCAGTTGCTCAGCCTGGACCGCCTCACAGGGTTGTTGTTAGTGATGGGGATGGAGTGGTAGAGAAAGAAGTCTGGTTTGCCCCCCCAAGATCCTCTGAGGTAGGACAGGGGACGAGAAGAAACAAAGAGCGATAGACGGATCACAGCCGTGCTCTGGGCGTGGGGGGGGGGGAGTGCTGGAAAACTGCCTTATTTACTTGCAAGGAAGATGACTTGTCTCCTAAAAGTGCTATATATACAAAAAGTAACTGATACTTCTCTTTTATGGTATCCCTCAGAAAAAAAACTAGTCTTTCTTATGATTAAACACATTTATTGGGGCTTTTGTGGATTCCCCAGTAACTCGATTGCTTTCGCTCCTAGAATCAATTGGTCTTGTTTGTCTTGTGAGTAAAAAAGAATGCTGTTAATTGGGTTTGCCTGTCATTTATAAAGTTTATATCTCCAGTACCTCGCATTACATTTCAAGGCACACAAGGCCCAGCCCAACAAAGTGACATTTATGTCCCATCCGGCCCTCATAACAAATGAGTTCAACACCTCAGGGTCAATACTGACCTTCATGGACCAAGAGTTTGATTCACTATAAAGCAGTTTCATGTGTGTGTTCATTTGTGTGTGTTTTAAAGAACACCAGAGTTCTTTATCAGTTTTGGTTTTATGTATTTATTTATTTAGCATATTTTTATGCCACCTCTCCAGGCAGGAACCTACCCAAAGTGGCTTACAAAATAAAACTAAATGAAATAAACATTAAAAGATATTAACTAACGTTCAATAATTCCCCATTTATCATTTCATGATTTTCATTTTTCGAAGAAGAAGAAGAGACTGGATTTATATCCCGCCCTTCACTCACTTGGAGTCTCAGAGCGGCTTACAAGCTCCTTTCCCTTCCCCTCCCCACAACAGGCACCCTGTGAGGTAGGTTCAAAGAGACCGTGAGTATTGGTTCTAATTTGCCTGGAAACCATTTTATAAATCCTCAAAGCTGAAAGCAGTATATAAACAGATGAGTCTGTATCCTACTGAGTCAGACCGTTGTCTACTCAGAGTAGCAGCGGCTCTCCAGGGTGTCAGCAGGAGGGCTTTCCCATGCCCTCCTACTTGCTCCGTTTATCTATAGATCCCAAGGACTGAACCTGGGACCATCTGCATGCAAATGAGGCGCTCTACCATTGGCGTGCCAACCTCCAGCTGGGGCCTGGAGATCTCCTGCTATTACAGTTGACGCCAGGCAATACAGAGCAGTTCGTGTGGAAAAAATGGCCGCTCTGGAGGTGGGACTCTATTGCATTGTACCCTGAAGTCCCTCCCCAACCCAGTCTCCATCCCCAAAATCTCCAGGTATTTGCCCACCAAGAGCAGGCAACAGCTAGGGTTGCCAGGTTCCACCTTGCTGCTGGTGGGAGATGGGAGAGTAGGGTTGCCAGAGCTGGTTGGGAAACTCCTGGAGATTTGAGGGTATAGCCCCGGGAAGACAGATACCTCAGTGTGGTTCAGGGCCATAGAGTCCCCCGTCAAAGCATCCATTTTCTCCAAAGGAACCCTGTAGCCTTGAAAAGAGTCATAATTCTGGGAGATCCCCAGGTCCCACCTGGAGGCAAGCTAGCCACAGGCCCCTCATCAGATACAGTCAGCAAATGAAACACGCCACCTTAAAATACCATCGGCAATTTAAAAAAAAATGGTGCATGTCATCCGACAGAGTAATAACAGTTCCCGCACCCGTCGCAATAAAGATAAAAATGCACATAAGAGTCATATACTTACATTGCTAGGACAGTCTGGACTTTTGAGAAGTGATCGCTGTTCCTTTTAGACAGCAAGGTGTCACTCGCTCAGAGATCTTCCAGAGACCTCTGGTGTCACAGCAAGTATCTCTGCGGCTTAAATACTCACTCTCTGTTCTGGTCCATCCCACCGGCTGATGCCAAAGAGGTTTGTGGCCTACGTCACTCAGGAAAACACGTCCTTTTGGTCCTTGCCAAAGGGTAGATGTCCTCAGGAACAGCTAAGCGCCAGAAGTCCCAAGGAGGTTATCAGTCAACCATCTCCATTAATGAGTGCTCCAAACAGAGGCTTTTTTTGGCCCTTCCCCACACTCCCAGTGTTTTCAAAGCCCTTACGAAATCCACTGTCCGGACCAACCTTTGGCCTGATTTCCTCCTGAGGCAAAGAGAGAAGCTCTGTCGTCACATCTCAGTACAAGCAAAAGCCCAGCCAGATGGTAGCGGCGGCCAGGGCTCTGAGGGCAGTTCTGTGCAGCCTGACAGAAAAGAGGAGGAAAAAGCTGGTTTCGTAGCCACAGCAACTGCTTGTTGGCTGTGAGCTGGGGGCTCGGCCAAGGCGTGTTTGGAAATGTCCCTTGGCTCTGGGGGAAAGGGCAGGACTGAATAGCAGTTCCGAGCAGAGCAAAGGAGCAGCCATTTGCATTCAGTCCACACTCCCCAGTTCCCAAATTCCGTATGAATGGGAAAGTGTATTGTGGCACAAAACAAAGTCTGGAAGTTAGTTCTACTGTGATATTCTTATTTATATGGATTGTGTCTTACATGTTTTTAAGGTTGTAAATCATCCAGCGCTTGTGTGCAGGGTGGGCGATTCATAAATTTAATAAAATAAATAAAATAGTTGTCCGGCTGTTGTGTCTTCTGCATTTGCCCTTCCCTCTTCCAAAGGACCGTCTCTGCCTGTGTGTTACCACAGGGTTGCCAGGTCCTCCCTGGCCACCAGCAGGGGGTGGGGTTGCCAGCTCCAGGTTCGGAAACTCCTAGAGATTTGGGGATGGGGTGCAATGCCATAGAGTCCACCCTCCATTTTCTCCAAGGGAACTGATCTCTGTAGTCTGGAGATGAGCTGTAATTCCAGGGGTCACCAGCTCCCACCTGGAGGCGGGCATCCCTAGCTGCCCTTCAAGTATATTCTGCTGGAGAGGGGCCATGGCTCAGTGGTAGAGCATCTGCTTTGCATGCAGAAGGCCCCAGGTTCAGTCCCTGCCATCCCCAGTTAAAAAGGGAGCAGGCAGTAGGTGATGAGGAAGACCTCAGCCTGAGACCCTGGAGAGCTGATGCCAGTCTGAGTAGACTTCGATGGCTCAAGGGTCTGATTCAGTATAAGTCAGCTTCATATGTTCATATGTTCAAATCCCCACTCATGCCACGGAAACTCAGTGGGTGACCTTGGGCCAGTTACACACTCTAAGCCTAACCTACTTCACAGGGTTGTTGTGAGGATAAAACAGAGGAGAGGATGTAAGCCACTTTGGATCCCCATTGGGGTGAAAGGCAGGGTTAGGGTTGCCAGATCCATGTTGGAAAACTCCTGGAGAGGGAAGGAGCCTAGGGGGGACAGGTACCTCAGTGGTGTACAATGCCATAGAGTCCACCCTCCAAAGCATCCTTTTTTCCCAGGGGAACTGATCTCCGTAACCTGTAGATCAGTTATAATACTGAGAGATCTCCAACTACCACCTGGAGACTGGCAGCCCTAGCTGCCTTGCTACCTTCCGGTTGTTCCCACATTAAAACTGGCCTACCTGGCATCAACAACGGCCTGTGTTTTCCCTGCAATTGCTCCCACTTTATGTCATGGGCTCTCCAAGGGGGTGGCCAGGTCCCCTTGCGGTCATGGCAGGGGGATTTGGGGGGTGTTTCTGGAGCGGTTAAGACGTTGCATGCAACATCCCCAATAAGTGATGTCAATGCACCAGCGACATCATGCACAACTGATTTTGGGGCAAGAACTCTATGTTTTTTGGCTTCAAAACTATAGTGTTTACCCCAAAACCAGAGCGACACTGTGTGACGTCACTTCTGGGTGACATCATTGCGGCAGGGACATCGGGGGATGACATTTCTGTTTGGGGGTGAGGGTTGGCTGGCGGTGGACCAGACTCCCAAAAGTGGGGGAAACCCCGCTGGGATCTGGGGTCTGGAAATTCTAGGGGAGCACCATCCTTGGAAACTTTTTGGAGTAGGATTGCCAGCTCTCAGTTGGGAAATACTTGGAGATTTGGGGGGGTGGAGCCTGGGAAGGGTGGATTTGGGGAAGGGGAGGGACCTCAGCAGGGTACAATTCCATGGAGTCCACCCTTGAAATCAGCTGTTATTGCCAGGGGAACTGATCTCGTATGTCTGGGTGTCAGTTGTAATAGCAAGAAAGCTTCCAGTCCCAGTTGGAGATTAGTAACCCTAGTCCCAGGTCAGACAAGCTCTTTTCATATTGACCTGGAGAACTAAAATAAGATTGCCTCAATCACCTCACCTTGCCTCCCCAGCTGCAGTGGTTCTTCTGGGGGCTTCCTCTGACAGTTGTCCCCCTTCTAGGGTTGCCAGCTTCAGATTGTGACATATGTGGAGATTTGGGAGTGGAGCCTGAAGAGGGCAGGGTTTGGGGAGAGGAGGGATCTCCATTGCCTAAAGTGGCCATTTTCTCCAGGTGAACTGATCTCTGTCGCCTGGAGGTCAGGTGTAGTCCCAGGAGATCTCTAGTCACCGCCTATAGGTTAACTTCTTTACTTTCTTCAAATTATCCCGGGGAAAACCCTGGTTATTTAAAATGAAAAGCAACATGAAACTGAATAGAATATTACTTTTTTTTTTTTTTAATTAAATTAGAACTTACTTCTGCTGCCATTAAAAAATATCCCATTCAGCTTTGTGTTGCTTTTCATTTTAAATAACCAGAGTTTTTTTCCCAGGATAATTTGAAGAAAGTAAAGAAGAAGTGAAGCACTGGTTTGCTCCTAACATAACACTGAGCTGTATCAAGAGGCTGACACCTTTGAATGTAATAGGATTACTCCTGAGGAAGATTGGGACGAAATGAGCCTATATCCAGGTGCCCATTGAAAATGATGGACTTTTCCTTGTAATATTGTAAAGATTTATAATATAATATGAAGTTTACTTTGAAAAGATTGACTAAATGTCTTAGTCATTCACATCACAGTGTTGGCTTGTTTGGTGCATTTCCTATACTGTGATCCCTTCTTGGTTTTTTCACCACCTATAGGTTGGCAACACTGCCCTCTTCCAGATCTCTAGCAGATGCTGATTTCTTGACAGTGGAGTTCTGCTGGTTATCCACTTCTGTTTGCCTTGGCTCTGTGCTTTCGGATTATATTGTTTTTATGGTTCTCCTTTATAGGATCCAATTGTGAGTTGCCTTGACGGTGTCCTGCCTTTTTATTCTCATAGACAGGCATGCTAAAAAGGCCTGAAACAAACAAATATATGGCCTCCTCCATGTTTAAATGTTCATCGACTGCCTGTCTTTAACAAGGGGCTGTGTACTTCCGAGCAGAGATGAGCCTTATGTGCCTCCGTGTGTGTGTTTTCAATTATTGCCGAAGATCAGGGGCTGCATATCTCAGAAGTCTGTTTTTGTCTTCCTTCTAAAGCCTTTTATAATATTTTCAAAAGTTAAGGATGAAAAACACTGAAGCAATTAGGGATGTCCTTGATGACACCAAGGCCAAACACGCTCGATAAAGCACAAGTCCCTTAGTGTCATGAAGGCTGGAAGAAATCGTAGATTGCTAAGAGAGATTATTTTGTGTGTTTTTCTCAAAAGGGGGTCAAAACAAAGGCAACGGAACACAGACAGCTGGGTTGCCCACACTTTGGACTTCTACATACAATAACCACAGAATGCAAAAGGAAACCTATGTTTGCACTGTGAGAGGTTGCAAGGTTTTTGAGGGCCTTCCCCATGAACCGGGCTGGTGTGTTCAACAATTCACTGGTGGACGAGCAGTTTCAACCATCCACAAGGTGCTATCAGGGTCTACTGAGAAATGACAACAATTCCCCTACTGCTTCTCTTCTCCACTGGCTTCTTGCCCACCATCTGGGAGTTCCAGAGCTACCTTGGGCCCCTAGAATTTTGTACCCCTCCACACCAGTGAATAGGGAATGGAGAATGGGCCTTGCTGGAGGGTGTGAGGAGTAGGGGAATTCCTGCATCATTGGGGGTGAAGCCCAGAAGAGTAAGTAGCAAATTTGGCACTTGAGGCAAGAGTATAAAATTACACCCCTCCCCCTACTTTCACAGCTGTTATTTTCGTAAAAAGGCAAATAGGTAAATAATAACAAGAACAATAATAACACATTTATTTTAGTGTTATCAACTAATTTAGTACAATCAACTAATGTGTGTTTAACTTACTGTTTAAAAACACAAAACTGAAGTACATCATTTTTGACAATTGCACTTTTTATGCTTTCCTTGACCTTAACCCATCCTTCACCGTAGTTCTAGATCAGGGGTGGCCAAATTGTGGCTCGGCAGCCACATGCGACTCTTTCATACATATTGTGTGGCTCCCGGCAGGGCGGCTAGGGAATGGCAACTTTACTACTTTATGGTGATGGAGGCTAAGCTTTCACCGAGATGCCAAGGGGCAATTTGCTTACTGTATTCATACACATATCCCCTCTCTTTGTTAATAGCAAATCAGTGATCAACAAGGAAATTTTCTGGAATTTCTGCATGTCACAGATGCAACAGGAAGAGTTTTTACTCCTTTTGTTTTTATTTTTGGCAGTATCATTTAATGTTAATTAAAAAAAAGAAAATCTGCATATTTTTCACTGACCCAGCTAGAGTTGCCAGGTCCCTCTTGGCACTCAGTAAGAGATGGGGGAGGACTTACTGGGAGCAGGAGGGAGACCCAGCCAACGTGCAGCAACATGCCTATGTCACTTCTGACGTGTCCTGGAAGTGACGCCATCACAGTGACATTGGGTGATGCTCTGGTACTTGGGCAAAAACTCTATGGTAAATTTGGGTTCTACCATAGAGTTTTTGCCCAAATACCAGAGCATTGCCCTGATGTCACCAACGTGATGACATCACTTGCGGGTCGTGTTGGAAATGATGTCGGCACATTGCTGCAGATTGCCTGGGCCTCCCCCTTTTTCAGCCAGCTGATCAACAGCAGGGCAATGGGGCCTGGCAGCAGGGGACCCTCGACTCCACCAGGGGGTCTGGCAACTCTAGACCAACCCTGTCAATCTTTCTTTGTTTTAATATGCCTCACCCTTTTTCTATTGTTTTCCATTGGGCAGCCATGGCCTTTGGCCTAGAAAAGGGAAGGGGGGGAAAACCTTCTAGCTTGAATGCGGGGAGGAACTTTTCTGAGATCCAGAAAGACAAGCGGGCAAGATGACTATGACTGACCAAGGATGGAGTTGACAGCCTGCAAGCCCTGGTCTGGTAGTAGATTAAGAAGCCCCATGCCAGATCAGTCCAGTAGTCCATCTAGGCTCAATGCCTCTGAATATGAAGGCTCCCCTCAGTCACCATAGCTAGTAGCCATTGATCGACTTCTCCTCCTCTGTGAATCTATCTAATCCCCCTTTAAAGCTGTTTATTCTTGTGGCCATCACTACCTCCTCTGGCAGCGAACTCCACATTTTAATCACTCTTTGTGTAAAGTAGCATTTCCTTTTGTCCGTCCTGAACCTACTGCCCATCAGCTTCATTGGATGCTTTCGAGTTCTAGTATTTTGGGGGAGGGAGAACAAGTTCTCTTTGTCAACTCTCTCCACCCCACGCATAATTTTAGCAGCCTCTATCATGTCGTCGTTCCCCCCCCCCCCCCCAGTAATCTCCTTCCTAAAGTGAAAAGCCCCAGACTCTTCAGTCTTTTCTCAGAAGGAAGGTGCTCCAACCCCCTAATTATATTGTGGAGGTGCCAGGGAAGGTTATTCCCTGTTTAAAGGCAGACTGACCGCCATGTTAGATTTGTTAATGAAAAAAAGCCTTGTCTTTACCCCAGACCAAAACATAATCTTATGAACGGGAAGGGCTGCACTGGGGGAGGTATTCTGATTACTTTCCGTGCAGCTAGACTTCCTTGGTTGTATTAACAATTCTAATCAGCACACAAACACACACTGTGGGGTAACCTCTTTGTTTCTGCTCTCTACTTTCTGTTCTGTTCCAGTCAACAGGAGATCTGGAGGTGGTTAATATGTAATTTCCCGCTGACATTAGTGGAGCCATCAAAGGAAAACTGGAAGCAGCCAAGCATCTCTTGATTTGTATTTGAGGCTTTAAGACTGTCAACTCTAGATTGGGTAATTTCTGGACATTTGGGAGGGTGGCGTTTGGGGAGGGGTGGGAGGTCAGCAGTGATGTGATACTATAGAGTCCACCCCCTAAAGCAGCTGTTTTCTCCAGCATAGACTGTGGAGAGCCAGTTTGGTGTAGTGGTTAGGAGTGTGGACTCTAATCTGAGAGAACCGGGTTTGTATTGCTGAAGTTCTTCATCCTTGATAAGCAATAAAAATCAAGTTTGTCCTTTGGCCTGTCTGTATAATTCAGTGTAAACAACCCGCCCGGTTATCTGAGCTTGATTGTGCAAAAGGCTCCCCCCCCCCCCCCCCCCGATGATCCCATCCTGTAAACAGATAGCCCAGTAACAATACCCCCACCAGGACTGTGTACCCAACCAAATGAATGCACCGTCTTAAAATGCTTTTGGGAACTGATACGACCTCCAGGATAGCATGAGGGACTTATTCCTTTACAGCAGATGAACAAACAAGAAAGTAGTAACTTGATCAAAAGGGAGCACTGACCCTTAAAGGAAAAAGCTTTATGTGCAGATTACACAGAAGGACAATTCCACAGGGGTTGGTGAGACAGCATTTGCTTATGGCAGCATCCTCACTTTTGGTCAAATCTGAGGCCTTCCTGAAACGTTGAGAACAGGCCAGTGGATAATGGGTTGCTGCCCTGTTTCAACAATGCTGCCCAGTGTGTGTGTGGGTAAATGCCGTCAAATCACAGCAAATTTATGGCAACCCTGTAGGGGTGTCAAGACAAGAGATGTTCACTCAAGAGGTGGTTTGCCATGGCTTACCTCTGCACAGAGACCCTGGAATTCCTCGGTGGTCTCCCATCCAAAAACAAACCAGAGCTGAGCCTGCTCAGCTTCTGCAATCTGATGAAATCAGAACAGCCTGGGCATTCCAGGTCAGGAGTTATAGTTTGTGTACAAGTACATTTGTTGGGTCCTAGGCACCCAGCAGACAAAAAACTCTGAAGGCCCCTTATCGAGAATCAGACCATTGGTCCATCTAGTCCTGTAACAGCTGCAGTGACTGGCAAACAGCTCTCCAGGATGTGACGTAGAGCTGCTTCCTAACCCTATTGTCTATGGCAGAGGACACCTATCTTAGTAGGGGACCGACTATACATTATGTTGCAGTTCCATGTCATGGGCTGCTTTCCCATGGGTGTATTACTCCACTTTTGCTTCCAAAGTGGACACCTGGTTTTTGCAGCATCCACACCACTTTGCCCTCTAATTGTCCATTTTCCAAGTTCTCCAGGTGTGTTTCTTCTCAAACATCCTTGCTATGATCTTTTTGGAAAGAGCACAGTCTGAGTGTGTTAATATCTAGTCTGGACGAGCAGTTGTCCATTTTCCAGGGTCCATTGGAAACAATGAAGGATGGGGGCACCTCCTTCTGGGGCCCATAGATTTGGACCCCCTGGTCCAATCTTTTTGAAACTGGGGGGGGGGGGGGTGAGAAGAGGCACCAGCAGCTATGCTGCAAATTTGGTGCCTCTACCTCAAAAAACAGCCTCCCGAGATCCCCAGATACCCCCAGATTGATTCTCCATTATAGCCTATGGAATCCACTGACTATAATGGTCTCCATAGGCTACAACTGGTTTGGGGTTTTTTTGCACACCTCTATTATGCTTCTCAGTATGATTGGTAACCTGCCTTGAGTCACAGGGAAAAGTGGGATATCAATATCTGAATAAATAAGTCGTTTGGGCGGGTTGATAATATTTAAGCAACTTCCTGTTTGTTAGGTTAGGCAGGGGTCTGATAGTGATTGTTCCTCCTCTGTTACACTTTACCTGTAATGCTGGTTGTTATATTTCACTAAAAAAAAACAAAGTAGACTGCAAGCGTTCCCCCATCCCCAAGTGCTGGTATGTTTTCTAAGGCTCAGCACAGGGTGACAGTCCAAGGCCAGGTCTACCAATATAGTGGACTGGGGTGGGTAACCTGTTCTCCAGAGGCCAGGTCTACCAATATAATGGAAAGCGGTGGGTAGACCTGTTCTCTGGAGGCCAGGTCTACCAATATAGTGGAAAGGGGTGGGTAACCTGTCCCCCAGAGGCCAGGTCTACCAATATAATGGAAAGGGGTGGGTGAAATTTGACTTGATTCTCTTTTCTCTTATATTGTTTAAATTATCCTTAAAATATAGTTTAAATATAATTTAAAAGAATTTATTTTGAGATTTTTGCAAGGTTATGGAAGTAATAATTTAAAAAACTAATTTATGTCAAATATAGATCTGCTCACAACTTTGATGTTACTAGCTTGTTTCGCTTATGAAGTAGAATTTCTGCTCACAACACTGCAGAGCTTAGAGGGAACATCGGATGGGCTGCCAGTTTTTTTTTTAACCATGCCACTAAAAAAAAATTCACACAACTTCTTTCCAGCTTCAAAAAACTTAGGGCAGTTGACAGAGGAAAGTGTGAGAAAACTCCCAAGTCGATGCTCCATTATCCATGCATTTTGAAGTGGTCATCAATACAAAGTGAAGTCTTCACTGTGTGAAGGCATCCCATGGCAGGAGACAGTAAGCAGTGCCGATGTGATGTCAGCAGTTGGTGGGGAGGGGCAAATGTCAAGGCCCACCCCTGCTGGGAAATAACTGTGTTTTTTTTCTACACCTGCAAATTTCACACCGCAGTAAAGTGGAGAATGGCAACTTTATTACTTTATGGTGATGGATGCTAAACTCTCACCGAGATGCCAAGGGGCACTTTGCTTACTGTATTCATACGCATTCCCCCTCTCTTTGTTAACAGCAAATCAGTGAGCAACAAGGAATTTTTTTGGAATTTATGCATGTCACAGATGCAACACGAAGAGGTCTTGCAAGCATTGTGGCAGACAGGGTGACAGAAAAATACAGACTGTTGATGTGTAATATGATGACACTACCAAAGGAGTGCAAGCCATTGTTCGGGGGGGGGGGGGGGGGATCCTCAGGCTTTCTTTGTGCCTTGCTCTCCCCAAAACTGGAATCTTGCATTGGTCCATGCTGCAGATAGTTCTGGTGAGGCAAAGGATTTTTATTCTAATATTTCATTGCATTTATTCATTTTATTTTCCCCGGAGGAACAAAATGCTGAGAAGTGTCTTTACATCATTTGCCAAGAGTGACCCCAAAAGCTCTGTCATCAGACATCTTGGGATGATCCATGTTGGAGCAGATGCTGTCAAATTGGTTTTGCCGCAATTACCACAACTAAGCTGATGCTTTTTCATGGTATACATCTTGTATACCACACAGGTGCACACAGGCAAAAAAAATATGCGTAGCCATCTTTGTATCCAATTCGGTCCCTCAAGACAATGTTCAGTTAAAGAAAGAGAATAAACCATTTTAAAAATACATATGTACAAACCCAACAATTGTTTGGATTGATATTTTTGGAAGATTAAATTAGCAGCATCAAAGCAGCATCGAAGATTTGACTCCTGGTTTTAAAAATGATGCTTTTCTTGATAGTAAAAATAAGGGTTTTTTAAAAATTAGCTGTGGCTCCTTTGATCTTGTATTGGGTGATAAAACTGAGTTCCCTTCTCTCTATTGGAGGGTTTCAAATGAAAATCTTCAGTATGTTGGGGTTGTTCAGTTTAGGGTTGCCAGCTCTGGATTGATAAATATACCTAGAGATTTTGGGGTGGAACCTGAGGAGGGCGGGGTTTGGGGAGAGGAGAGACTTTCATGGGGGTATAAGAACATAGAGTCCACCGTCCAAAGCTGCAATTTTATCCAGGTGAACTGTTCTCTGTCACCTGAAGACCACTTGTAACCAGTGTTCCCTCTAAGCTGAGTTAGTGTGAGCTAGCTCACAGTTTTTTAGCCTCCGGCTCACACATTTTTGCCATAGCTCAGGAAGAAGGGCTCCAGAGCAAACTAATTGATGCAGCAGCCAAATCGCTCACTCACAACTTTAATGCCGGGAGCTCACAAAGCAGAATTTTTACTCACAAGACTCCACTTCTTAGAGGGAACATTGCTTGTAACAGCTACCACCTGGAGGTTGGCTACTGTAGTTCAGCTGCTTAAGCATTTCAACAGGATATGGATTGGCCTCCTCGCTTTCAGTGATAAGAGTGAACAAACTTTTCTGCAGACACCTAGATGGAGACTCCTCAAGAACAGTATTTCTATTGCTTTTACACAAAAGGTACCAGTTTTGTTGAGCTCAGATCCAAATGAAATAGTGAAAGTCTTTGTTCTGGTTTTATACAAAGTAATAAAAATAACAAAGAAAGCAAAATTTTGTACCATCTCTTTACTAGAGTAAGCAAATGGAAATGGAAAAGGGATTGGTTGAAGAAGAAAAGGTTGAGTCAAAGGAAGGGGCCAAATGGAAGGGGTGTGGTTTAGGGTTCCAACACTGGGTTAAGAAACACCTGGAGATTTTGGGGGTGGTACCTGGAGACAGTGGGGTTTGGGGAGGGGCCTCAGGAGGCAATAATGCCATAGAATCGATCCTCCAAAAGCAGCCATTTTCTCCATGGGAACTCATTTTTGGTCATCTGGAGACTAATTGTAATTGTGGGAGCTCTCCAGGTACCATCTTGTTGGTTATTCTTCGTAAAAATATATTTAAGCAGAGTAAAATTGATCTGCATCAGCAGAGTACAGATTGAGAGACTGAGTCCATGTGTATTTAAAAGGTAAAAGTTTACTGTAAACCTAACATGGGAAAAGGTAAACGGGATGCAAAGTAACAAACAGAATTAGATTCCTACATGTTTACAGCTAGAGAGATAAAACTGGGATGGCGTCTCCTTCTCCAAGCAAGACAAACAGCAGGAAGGAGAAAGCACAAAATGTTAAATAGCTGATACATGGTTTTCCAATCAGAGAGCGAAGGCTCTAACAAGGTTCGGCTTTCTATTGTGTAAACAGATTGGATACAAACAACATGTGACTTCCTGTTGACTGATACAAACAACATTAACCCTGTAAATACTTAAGTGTTTTAATCTTGTTATACCCAACACACCTGCAGGTTGGCAATCCTAGGTATTGTTAGAAGCAGAAACAGGCTGTACTAAAGGGAAAAGGGGTCCCAGTTATACTCTATTACCCAGGGTCCATGCAAACCTGGAACTGGCCTTGACGTCGTCACATTATGGCAGGAATTATATCAATCATGATATAATTAAAAAGGTAATGGTTTCCCAGGGCCAAACCAGCTTAGCTTCTGAAATCTGATGAGACTGGGCTAGCCTGATCTATCCAGGTCAGGGCTGATGACACTCTAAAAAGGTAAAGGTTTCCCTTGCTTGAAAGCCAGTCCAATCCAACTCTAGGAGGTGGTGATCATCTCCGTTTCTAAGCTGAAGAGCCAACACTGTCCGAAGACTATTCCGTGGTCATGTGGCCAGCATGACTAAATGCTGAGGTGCACAGAAGGATGTTACCTTCCCACCGAAGCGGTACCTATTGATCTACTTGCAATTTCTTGCTTTCGAACTGCTAAATTGGCAGAAGCTGGGGCCAGAGACAGGAGCTCACTCCGTCACGTGGCACTCAGGTCTCGAACTGCTGAACTACGGATCTTCCGGTTGGCAGCTCAGCATCCTAACCTCTGAGCCACCGTGGCTCCAATGATATAATTACTAAGATATTATTGTATTAAAAAATATGTATTTACTATAAAGATTGTTAACATTAATAGATTTTCACAATACATGTAATTCCTCCATGACAAACAAAGTGCTTAGGTCAAATAACTGTCTGTGTAGTCACTCTGAACTTCTAATTGTCAATTTCTTCATCTATTCAAAGTTCTATGTGGCAATCCCTCCTCTTGGCAGTCAAAGCCACATAATTTCTCCACTTTTATTAATGGCGCTTCTATTAATATTGTTGTGTACGACTACAGCTCAAACGGTCAATATTTTCTCAAGTCCCCAAGAGCTTAGAATGACTGCTGCTATCACATGGTCATCCCACCACACCTATTATTGTCAGCCTTGCACTTCTTGGTTGGATTTGGAGTACCCATCAACATTAAACAGAGAAAATATGGGATTCAGTGATGTGAATGCCAGGGCTCTGAAGATGTTTAAAAACTTGGGACTTCTTCAGCGGAGTCCCACCATCAAATTCCTCTTTCAGTTCCCTCCCTGTCTACTTTGGCTAAAGAGAAGACTGAATTCTGTGGATTTAAATCTGACAATCATCATTCTTAGTATCAGCAGAGAAGGGAAAAGGGGGGGGAAACCACCCTGAGAGTTTTCAAATTTAAAAGCTTTTTCACTGCAAATTTATTCTCGGTTTTAAAGTTTTGGGGTATTAATGGGATTATAATGCATTACATTTAACAGCTGAATACAAATCCTGAATATTTTTTTTTTATCCAAGGCTCATCTTCTCTGTCTTTCTTTTTGACACTTGAATGTGATGCTCATCAGGTGTCGTCTTGGAAGCTGTCAAATTATTTAAATGAGCGTGAATCTGACTCCCCCCCCCCCCCACTTCGGATGAGAGTGTTCAGTGAGTACCTTAAAAGGAATGTTTTCAAGACTCCCGACTTTGATGGACACCATTCAGGCTCCCCAGAAATAAAGGTTTTGAGCACTTCAATTTAGAAGCTGATTTCGCCGCTGCTCAAAACTGGGGTGGGGGAGGGAGGAGGGGGAATGCAGATGTACTTAGTGGGTAGAGGGGAGGAAAGACAAGGAGGGAGAAAATGTCAAAGAGAAAAAAAACCCCGTTCAGACTTCATTACCGCAGGAACCGAGCACAACAAAGCGTTTCATGACAGTTGAAAGTCGCTGATGGTGGGTAATGACTTACTTCTAACAGACTGTACTTCATTGTTCATTGTGGTTCTAAATGTTCCAGGCAATTCTTATGAGGGAGAAAAAGAGGCAGAGAAAAAGAGAGAGAGAGAGAGAGAGAGAGAGAGAGGGGTGGCTGGTATCACTTGTTTTGATCTAAGAGCAAAAGCATCTTTTAAAAAAAAAGTTAGGGTTTTTTTTTTCTGGACATGGATGCCGGCTCCATAATACTTTATTCCACATTCTTTTATTGCTGTTTACATTTGCAGTAATGATCCATTAACCTACCAGCCCACAAATCTGGTGCTGCGTATGCTCATAAAAGAGAGATAATCGATGTCCTAAAAACCCATAAAGGAGAGTGAAGCTACATGCGAAGGGCAAAAGAGGGAATGTTCTCTTTGGGTCATTTCTCTTATCAAAACTGGGCCCTTCCCTGGCTACTTTTAGCCCTGATTAGGGCAGGTGGGGAAGACAGAGTTCAAGTCTATTCCTCTGCAGGGTGAAAAGCGGCCAAGTGGGTCCAGTTTTCACGGAAGAAATGGTGCAGTTGAGGGGGAAGCAGCAACTTTTAACCACAGTAAGGAAGAAGACAGGCAATGTACTGGTCTTTTCTCCCTAAAGCAGATGTCCCCAACATTTTTTGAGCATGTGGACACCACTGGAATTCTGAAACAGGGTGATGGATACAACCACAAAATGGCCGCTGCAGGAGGTAGAACTACACAAATTAATAGGAAGCCCAAGTGCAGGGAAGAAGAGGGGTCATTTAAAAAATACACGGGGAAGGAAGAAGAAGAAGAAGAAGAAGAAGAGGAGGAGGAGGAGGAGGAGGAGGAGATTGGATTTATACCCCATCCTTCACTCAGTCTCAGAGCGGCTTACAAACTCCTTTCCCTTCCCCTCCCCACAAAAGACACCCTGTGAGGTAAGTAGGGCTGAGAGAGCTCTTTACAGAACTGTCCTTGAGAGAACAGTTCTGACAGAACTGTGGCTTGCCCAAGGTCATGCCAGCAGCTCCAAGTGGAGGAGTAGGGAATCAAACCCCGGTTCTCCCAGATTAGAGTCCGCACACTTAACAACTACACCAAACTGGAGAGAGAATAAAACCAACACTGTGGTGGTGACTCCATCTGATACAACTTTATTTTCATATGCACAGCCAATCAGATCTCCAGTGGCTAGTCAAAAGCCCTGTGGGGCAAGAGCTCCACATAGCCCCACCCAGTTTCTAAAAACTCTTGATGGGCGCCAGGAAAGGTGTTGGCCGGCACCATGGAGCCCACGGGCACCACGTTGGAGACCCTGGCCCTACACGGTTAAACACAGTAGGATGGAGCCAGTTTTGAATGAAGAAACGGTGCAGGGAGGCACAATTTATACCTCCCTTCAGTGCTGGTTTGGTGTAGTGGAGAGCCAGTTTGATGTAGTGGTTAGGAGCTCACACTGTAATCTGGGAGAACTGGGTTTGATTCCCCACTCCTCCACATGCAGCTGCTGGTGTGATCCTTGGTCAGTCACAAGTTTTTTCAGAGCTGTTCTCTCAAGGGCAATTCTTGGGAGATCTCTCTCAGTCCCACCTACCTCACAGGGTGTCTGTTGTTGGGAGGGGGAGGGAAAGGGATTGTAAGCCGCTCTGAGACTCCTTCGGGTAGTGAAGGGTGCAGTATAAATCCAATCTCTTCTCTTCTTCCAGGTTGCCGGGGGGGGGGGGGGGAGATAGTGCAGCTAGTAGTGCTGATGCTGTGCTTCCCCCCACATGCATTTCCCATCAGTGCTGGGAAGCTGGGAGCATGGGTGGTGTAGCACTTGCAAACAAATGGGTAATTGGACAGGTGGAAGGGAGGTGTGCTGGTGAGGGTGGGGTCAGCAACTGTGGACCCCACGAGAAGCCCTGGCAGCTGCCCCACCTCAATCTTTCCATCAGTACTGGCCACTTTGTCCCAGTCACCAAGACCAAGCCTGTTCCCATCTTCCTGCAGAGGCCAAGATGATAAACGAAACACATGGATTTTATATGGCGGTAGAGAGTGCTGTCAAGTCGCAGCGTGACCCTGTAGGGTTTTCAAGGCAAGAGATGTTCAGAGGTGGTTTGTCATTGCCTGGTTCTCTGTAAACCTTATGGTGTTTTTATGTCTGTTAGCCGCCTTGAACCGGTTCGCTGGCAAGGCGGGATATAAATATAATAAATAAACAAACAAATAAATAAATAAATAGCAACCCTGGATTTTCCTTGGTGGTCTCCCATCCAAGTACTAACCAGGGCTGACCTTGCTTAGCTTCCAAAGTCTGATGAGATCGGGCTAGGCTGGGCCACCCAGGTAGGGGGATAGATTTTATATGCACCTGCATAATTTTAACAATCATTTCCAAAAAGCATGTACAATATACACAAGGTGCCCTGTCAATATAGCAGTGGTTAGACCTTTTGGACGGTGGGGGAAAACAAGCGTTATGAGAGAAGCTGACCAAAATAGAAAGGGTTCTTTAAAAGGTGAAGGTAAGCACTTTGTTGGGTATCCTGTGCCTCCGGGCATTTGCACGTGACTGTTTGAACAAGAATGACATTAGGAAAGGTGGTTTGCTCAGCAGCACTGTAAATAGTTCAAGCACCTGTCCATGCATCCGTCAGTCAGCTCAACTTCTCTCCAAAGAGAAATTTTTTTATCTTTCCGGAAAAGCAACAAAACATTGGTCACCCCCAGAACACAAACAGTGCTGCACAACACATCTTGTTTTGTGAATATAACATAAGGTAACACGAGCTCTCGCTGCACAATCTGAGCCCAATCAGACAGCTGCAAAATAGTCTGATGGGCCTCACCCATCCTTTATCATAACAAAACCAGAGTTTGCCTTGAACCCATTTTCCTTGGCCAACAGAACCATCTTACGGATGCCGCCCTACCAACTCTTCTCCGCCTGTGGAACTGTTAGGATCCAAGCCAACAAACTGTTTATTACATGAGGGTTTTTTTTAAAAAAGAAGTGTTTAGGAATATGCTTGCTCAACTCATCCTTAACTGGCATACCATTTCAACTTAACCTACGATTGCATTCTTATATCGGGATTGCAGTCACATCTGGAAACACAGACAATATAAAAATAAAACAGATACAGATGCTGCCCAGAGTTTGCATAAAGTATAATCTCCGGGGGATCTATGGACAGCCAGAAAAGTCCACAGGGAAACTCTAAAGCTAAATATAAACCAGCAGTTAGTGATGCTGTTCTAATCAAAGCTAAATGTCAGTTTGGGATGCAATAGCTTTTGGGGGCACGTTTCACCAGGAATTTCTCTGACACACAAACACTGTATTGAAATGAATGGGGTTGCATAAGAGCACGAGGGTGCCAAGGTTTTATTTTAAGCCTTCTCCCCTATTGCACAAGCAGCCAAGACATCACACACACCCCCAGTCTCTCCCAATTCTTTGGAACCAAAGGAGAAAAGCAGAAAGGGAAAGGGGAACGGGGACAAACAGAGAAAGAGGCGGAGAAAATAAAGGAACGAAGAGAAAGGAAGGTTGGGAAAATGAGAAACAAAGATCAAGACAGAAAGGGGGCAAGAAAAATGGAGACATCTTGAGACAAAGGGAGGAGAGAGGGGTCACTCCCCAAAATTATTTGGGGATGAGATTAAAGTGGCCCAAACATATAGATAAACATATGAAGCAGAAGTCCATCGGTGGCTATTAGCCACAAAGTATAGATAGGAACTCTCAGTCAGGGGCAAGTGATGCTCTGTATTCTTGGTGTTTGGGGGGGGGGGGCAACAGTGGGAGGGCTTCCTACCCCCACTGCTGGACCTTTTGAGGGCACCTGGTGTTTTTGGCCACTGTGTGACAGAGCGTTGGACTGGATGGGCCACTGGCCTGATCCAACATTGGCTTCTCTTATGTGCTTATGTTCTTATCTGCCTCCCCTAGTCTTCACTTGGGGTGCGATCACACGGACGTTTATTGCGGGCCTCCCCATTGCAATTAAAGGGGCTGACTAGACGGGCCGCATCTGTCTCCCGTCTCGAAGCCGCCCCCCCCCCCCCCCCCGCACTCGAGCCCGCTTTTCCAACCACCAGGAAAAACAAGTACCTATCACGCTTGAAAGAGCAGCGCGGGAGAACCGGGTTTAAATGCCCGTGTGATCGCACCCTTGGATACTGAATCATAATGCTAATAAAGGTCTCTGAATTGAATTGAATCCCTCAAAACATAAGAGGCTGATCCCCCCCCCCCCTTTTGTGGACTTATCTTCTGTGGTAGAATGGTATTTCCCTGTAAAATCTGCTGAACATTCTGTTTATATTTGCTGTTATAGAATAACTAATAAAGGATTGGGGTTCCATGGCCTGGTATCCACTGGGAGAAGAGGGAAACAAGAACTCAGTTAGGGGAGTGATCTGTGTCCCTGGCACAATTACATCACTTCTGGTGCAACTCAGAAGTGACGTCATTGCACTGGGGTGGGGCAATCTAGCATTCATCCCAAACTCTATGGTTTAATCACAGAGTTTTGGATGAGTGCTAGCAAGCCACCTGACAAGTCACACTAGACACTGAACTATTGCACCAGGTGATGAAGGAGAAACGGGGGGGGGGGGGGGATTTCATCCTGCTGCCCAGCTCAGCGGCAAAGGACAAAGGTGATGGAGGATGGTAACTAGGGTTGCCAACCTCCAGGTATTACAACTGATCTCCAGGTGACAGAGATCAGTTCACCTAGACAAAATGGCCACTTTGGAAGTTGGATTCTATGGGGCATAGCCCCAACCTCCACCCTCCTCAGGCTCCACCCCCTAAATCTCCAGGTATTTCTCAACCTGGAATTGGCAATCCTAATGGTACCCCAAGGGTTGATTGAGGCTGTTCACAAGATGGCTGCTCAAAAGCTGCACAGTTGTTGCCTGCAATAAGGAATCTGCACATTTTATCTATAACACTGCTTGGAATAAGGTCCAAGGCACATAATAATTAGGGTTGCCACTCTGGGTAAGGAAATACCTGGAGATTTTGGGGGTGGAGCCTGGGGAGGGGAGGGTTTGGGGAAGGAATGGAAGGGACTTCAGCAGGGTTCAATGCCATAGAGTCCACCCTCCAAAGCAGCCATTTCCTCCAGGGAAACCATCTCTATTGCCTGAAGATCAGTTGTAATAGAGCTTCTGTTGTTTTAATAGAGCTTCTGTTGTTCTGCATACCTGGTGCTTCATACCTAGTTCATGCTGCAAAGTCTTGCAGTCTTTTAGGCTTAGCTGAAGCCTCACATGCATCCGGGAGTCCCCTGAGGAGCTGTGTTGAAATAAACCTTTCAAAAGTCCAGCCATGTTTTCCCCCCCCAAGAATTAGTTCTTCAGGGTTAAGGATGTCAAGGGGGGGGGGGAGTCTTGTCCTTTAATAGGGTTTTAATGAGTAGAAATGGAAGTTGAAACTTTTTATGGCATAAAGTTAAATAGCATCGCCTGATCATTGCTTGCAGCTCAGGCTGATTTTAAAGGGACCAGTTTAAAAGCTGGTAACCCCATGTCCAGAACTGGTAAATGACAAAACTAATACTTGCAAAACAAAGGAATAAAGCCAGGGGTCATTTTGAGCAGGAGCTTGGGGGAGCTCAGCTCCAGGAGTTGGTGCCAGCCCCCCCATAGGGAAATGCCTGCTTGTGTCATGGCTGCAGCAAAATGACCCCGTCCCCTGGAAAGGTCCTTGTTCCTCCGACCAGCCTTCTGAAGGCTTCAGCCACCACTGAAGCTACCCTCCCAGAATAGCGGTATTTCTGAGGCTTGGATTGGTAGCTGTCCCCTCTCTGCCAGCTTTTTCTTTCTTTCTTTCTTTCTTTCTTTCTTTCTTTCTTTCTTTCTTTCTTTCTTTCTTTCTTTCTTTCTTTCTTTCTTTCTTTCTTTCTCTCTCTCTCTCTCTCTCTCTCTCTCCTTTCTTTCTTGCCTTCTGACATACTTCCGGTGATGTCAGGTGGTGTAGCATGTGCAAATAAGTTATGCTAATGAGTTATGCCAATGAGCTCCTGCACCTCTTTTTCTACGAAATGACCCCTGAATAAAGCCCCCCTGTGACAATAACTCTCTCTTATTTCGTACGGTTAAGCGTGAAGGAGTTTTAAATTTCTTGTTGTTTCTTTCTCTCACCTATAGTATCTATCACTGCCACCAGGTCTTTAATTAACCTTTCCCACAGTATTGTGCCTGAGCTCTAAGGCTCCTTCGTTGGACTATGTGGTTCTGAGGATAAGACTCTGGGTTAACAATAAACAAGATAAAACTTTATTGGTAAAGGAAGCGTATTGGTTACAGGATGATTTGTTAAGTTGCTTAGTAGAATCTTTCCCCCTTTTACTCAGGTCTCTGTCTGCTTTTCCTCTCACACTCTTATAATACTCTGACAATATGAGATTTTGCCTAAATTGCCCCATTAAGTACATGTTTTTCCTCTATTAGAATCTTAATGCCTTTCACAGCCCTTCTATATGATTCTGATTAGAAGACTGCTTATCTGACTTTGTAGATTGACCACAACTGACAGCTACTGACTGCTGACTTCAGACTCAAACTGAACACTCTGCCTTCTCTCTCTCTCCACCCACACACAGACACACACAGACACACTTCTCCTAGCTCCACCCACACACGCTCAGTCACCAACCAATCACCTCACTCACTCATCTCCCTCTTTCACCCCCCCCCTTGTTCTTCTGACACTTATCAACCATTTTAAAGGAACATACACTTATAACTTGAAATCATTACACTCCCCCACACAGGTTTGCCAAACAAGGGATACCAGCAGGTGCTTCTGGAGGTGGGGCCCAGCGTTGCCACCTCACTTTCAGTCATGTATCTGGAAGTGACATCACATATTACCAGGACCTTCCTTTCCTTCCTTTCCTTTCCTTTTGTACCCTTAGAAGCTCATTGATTCACAAATCTTGAGCAGCAGAAAACACTTATTTCTTATTTTTTTAGGGCTAAACAGATTTGAGATAAATTTTGCAATTGCTAGAGTGACCTCAGGATCCTTATCACTGAGCAAATCAGCCAGGGTTTCCAGAGTATAGAGGGACGATTGGTTGAATAAAGGCTTAATATAGTAATCCCTCATAATCTCAAAAAAATCTGCTTTCCAGCAGGGTGTGAAAGGATGTATCAATCCTGTTAAGGCCACAAGGGCAAATTCTGTTAGTGTAGGGCCTATTCAAAAATCTCCCTTGCAAAACCATTGTAGGTGTAACGTTCAGTCTTGGAAACAAAAACAGCTCTGCCATAACATGGGGTGGTAAAATAGTACAAAAGGGGGGGGGGGTAAAGATTTTGGGTAAGAAAAACCAAACAATAGCGGTGAGCAAACTCTGTAGGCTCTCAGACTCGAACTACTATGGTCGATTTCTAGAACTAGCTTTTTTGATCAGAGAAAATGCTTTGGTTTTGCCCATCTCAAAAATATCATCAATCGAACCATCTAGCAATTCCCCCAAATTCTGTTATTTTCCTGTAGAGTTTTTTGGGGTTGCTAGAGAATCCTAGGGAAATGTGTGTCACTTTTTGCCCAGATTTCTCCTGCTGCTGCACTGGGCAGCAGAAGGGCACTGTGGTGTGTGAGGTCTCCCCCTATACTGGGAGATGTGGTCCCTCTAACCCCAAACCCTGGCAATTGTGGTATGACACAGCAAAGAACTTCCTTGTGCAGAAGCAGCTGTTAGCCTGGAGAGGAAAAAGCAGAAGGGTTGGAGAAGAAAGGGCAAGAATCTTTGCAAAGAGCCAGAAGGTGACTTGGGAGCCTGCCCTACGATGCCCATATAACCTTATGTTGGTGATTCTGATATGAATATATTCAAACAGAGTAAAATAGTTAAGCATCAGCAGAGTACAGATTGAGAGACTGAGTCCATGTTTATTTAAAAGATAAAAGTTTACTATAAACCTAACGTGGGAAAAGGTAAACAGGATACAAAATAACAACAGAGCTAAATTCTACATCTTTACAGCTAGAGATCTAAACTGCTAGAGAGGGTGCCTTCTCTCTAAGCAAGAAACAAAGGCAGAGAGAAGAAACCAGAAAATGCAAATAGCTTATACACGGTTTCCAATCAGAGAGGGTCCTAACAAAGTTCCTGGGCAAACTCTTGTGTATACAGAATGGTTACAAACAAACATGTGACTTCCTATGACTAATACAAAATCAGTAACCCAGTAGATACACTGAAGTGTTTTAACTTGTTACACCCAACAGTCATTCTGCATAAAGGAAGATCTTTATTCTAGTTTGGGCCCTTCATCTGGATTACATCTGTATTTGGAACACCTCTTGATTCTGAGTGGGCCATGCTGGCTGGAGCCCCTGTTTGGACTCTGGAATTCTGAAGGACTTAAGTCTTGTCAGGTAACAACAGAATCTAGAGAACCAATGCTTGTAAGTGTGCTTAGATATTTAGCGTTATTATATTCTCACTGTTCACATATTATATATCCCTGCACATTCTTTTAATAAATCTCATTAATTATATTGGATATTTGGAATATTTATGAAAATAATTCCCCTATCCTCTCACAAAAATGGCAAAACTTTAGAATTACGACTGGCCATTTTTGTAAATAATTTTTAATTAATGCTATTTTTAAATTTAATAATTAGAAAAATTCGGTGTGGTGGGGGATCCCCTATGCCCACTGGACAGCTGGCATCCCTACATGCCATGGAGAACGGCTGCCATTAGTTGTTGTTTTTTCCCTTGGAAAAATCAATGTATGCTGCAACAAACAACAGTGAGCTCCTCTCCTTTTTCTCCATCCCTTTTTGTCTCCATCCCATGTTGCTTCTTCTCCCTAGCAGGGGCAAACATTCCACACCCCATAAAATAAGTCCCACTACAGTCTGCTATGCAGACGTCAGAAAAACATTGGTGGATGCCAATGTTTGGCACCAGTACAATACACAGTACAGCAAACCAACTACACCCCCACATTGTAACCCAATAACCCCGACACATTAAAATATCCAGCATCAAAACCCAGTTATTACAAGTGATTCCTCACTTCAGAATTGAGATCAAAATCTCAAAAAGTTTCCAACCTCAAGACCTTCTTCTAGAAGGGCTGTTTTCAGTAACAGCTGAAAGGCCAGTAAAAATGGGGAAAATGAACTTCCTGTGGGAAGACCTTATAAAACACACACTTCCATAAATGTAAATCATCTTTGGCTAAAGATGATAAAAGTCCCCTTTGAGACGGGTTTGTGGGGGGGGGGGGGGGAGACTGTACATACTAAAGCAGAAAACTCTTTAGGGAGGAAAAGCAAGAGGACACAATATTCTAAAATCTTTAAAAGAATGAAAGGCTGCAGTCACACATGCTAAATAATCCACTTTCAATCCACTTTCAGTGCACTTTCCAACTGGATTTTTACTGTGTGAACTGGCAAAATCCAGTTGGAAAGTGGATTGAAAGTGGACTATTTAGTGTTTGTGACCTCAGCCAAAGGCTGTGGTCACACAGCCCTTTAAATCTGGGAGCCTTCCCAGATTTAAAGGGACTGCGTTTTTTAATTTCGGGCCGGAGGAGGAGGAGGAGGCGGGGGCAGCGGCAGCAGAGTCGGCAGCGGCGGAGGAGGAGTCGGCAGCGGTGGCGGAAGAGGCGGGCAGCAGCGGGCAGCAGCGGAAGAGGTGTGTGGCGGTGGCGGCAGCTGGCGGTGGCGGCAGCGGCCAGGAGAGGCACCCTTCCCCGAGCCCCACCAGCCGCCTGATAAGTTTGGGGTTTTCCCCCCCCTTTTGCACTTGGGCGCTTGAGTGCCCAAGCGCCCAAGTGCAAAAGGGAGGAAAAAAACGGGGGGGGGCATCTGGACAGCCCTCTCTTGCAATGATTGCAAGAGAGGGCTGTCCAGATAGGCTCAATTGCGGGTTCCTCACGCGACCACCGGGAAAACACTTGATTTTCTCAGGGTCGGAAAATGCGGGAGGAACCCACCATTGAGCCCACTTCGGCACGGGATTTGTCCCAGCTGTTGTGGACAGTCCCTTTAAATGCGGGAGGAAACAGAAGTTCCTCACGCATTAAAGGGCCGTGTGGCCACAGCCAAAGAGAAGAAGGGGGTGGTAGATGTCTGCAAAAAGAGAATCACAAGTGTATGGAAAAGGAGAAGTAAAAAAAAAAACCCTATAACATTAAGTCACCTCCATCTCTTTGTGCTTTGACATGAAGAGCCACAGTTGACATGCTTTTGAGTTTAATCCTCTGGACTTCAGGACCCATACAGCTGTGTAACTAACCTGGTGGCAGAGTCCCTAGCCAGAATCCCTGCTGGCAAAGAGACAAGAACATATAGTTACTGATTTTTGGAGAGCGCTGTGTACTGGTGGAGGACTATTTCCTTTCCACGTGGAAGAGAGTTTTGACTGTTCTCTGTTTTGCGCCACCACTCACTGATGCATTAAGAACATCTATGTCAATCTTCCTGCTTTCTGGGGATCGTATTAGTTCCCCGATGCACCGAAGGACACATAAGGATTCTTGGATTTCTCCCCCTGATTAAAGTTTAAACACTTCCATAAAAGCCAACGAGAACTGGCTATTCTTGACATCGTCTTCTTTGTTAATTTAAACCTTCGCTGCTCATTCCCATCTGTGTTTATTTTGTTCGCACCATGTTCGGCAGTCGAGCTGTTCCTGTCTCAGATGTGGTGCTCCCCAGCAGGTGTATTTGTAATGCTTTTCCCTCGCACGGAGGGTCACGAAAAGTTGAGTGCCCCGTCTTTTACTGTACATCACCCAAGTCTCTTCTCCGTGGGCCTTACCTTGCATTCAACACTTATTGCGCTCTGATTTAAGGATATTAATTCCTTTTACATTCTGCCTATTTTATCCCACACTTCCTTTGATATTTTATTCTTTATTTACTTGATTTATAATTTGCCTTTCTTACTGAGACTCAAGGCAGAGTACAAAATTAGCGATAAAAGTAGTATAAGAAATACCATAAAAAATGCCAAAACTCCATTACAAAAATCAGAAGATGAATGCAAGTGAAAAAGATAGCGCCTACAATAAACGACAACCCTATTCCCTTTATCAAAGCGCCTTCCTGAACACTTCAAAAAGGGAAGGGCTCTGTTCCTCTCACTACCTCATTCTATCCTGCATGTACAGGCTATAGAGAAAGTCATTGGCCCAAGGTCAGCCAGTGAGCTTCATGGCAAGTGGGGATCTGAACCCAGACCCTAGGCCAACATTCTACCACTACACCACAATGGTCTCAGATAGGGTTGCCAACACTGAGCCAGCAAATCCTCGGAGATTTGGTGGGCGGTGCCCAGGGAGTGTGGAATGTCAGGGGATGTGACATCATGTCCTCCGTGACACTCCAGGAATTTCCCCAAATGTTATGGTAAAAATCATAGAGGCTGGAGAAATCCCTAGAGTGTCACCACTGATGCTGTTTCCTTCCCTTTTTTTCTTCTGCTTCTCAAATCATCACAGGCAGGGGACTGACAGCAGGGCAAATGGCAAGCCTACTCTCAGAGCGGAGAGGCAGATTATCAACAGATCTAAAATGATCTTTACCAGCAACAACACGTAGGAATAGAAAGCTGTGCACAACACGGCACTTTTAGGTTTTCATGCACACAAGAGAAAAGCTGATTCCAGAACCATTCAGATATTTAACAGCTGAAGACCTGGGGGTTACTGGGCGGCTGAAGCCTTAAGAAAGGGGATTTGTCTGGGATAATAAGTGTGAGGAGTCAAATGTTTAAGATTATTCCACACTGGTACCTCAAGCCTCAGAAATTATTGCGTATTTCTGGCTCTTGTTCATTGTGGTGTTGGAAGGAGTGCAGGGAGACAGGTACCTATGCTCATTGCTGGTGGAGATGGGGGAGAATCAGGAAGTTTTGGCAACAGATACTCAAATGAGGTGTTGTAGATTACTGGAATTACTGTACCAATGATGCTAGAGGTACTGTTTTTAAATTTATGGCTGGATGAATCTATTCCAAAAGTTCAGGAAAAACTGATTGCCCTGCTCTTAGCAGCTGCAAAAACGGCTATTGCTACTGTTTGGAAAAGACCGGAAATACCTACAATTGAACTGTGGCATCAGAAGGTTTGGGATATATATCTGATGAGGGGGGAAATCACCTACGAAGTGATCAAATATGAATCACATGCTTCTAGCCAGAGGTCATTTCGAGTAGGAGCTCGGGAGAGGTCAGCTCCGGGAGTTGGTGCCAGCCCCCCCCCCCGCAGGGGGAATGCCTGCTTGTGTCATGGCCGCAGCAAAATGACCCCGTCCCCTGGAAAGGTCCTTGTTCCTCGGACCAGCCTCCTGAAGGCTTCAGCCACCACTGAAGCTATCCTCCCAGAACAGTGGTATTTCTGAGGCTTGGATTAGTAGCGGTCCCCTCTCTGCCAGCGCGCTCTCTCTCTCTCTCTCCCACTCCCTCTCTCTCTTTCTTTCTTTCTTGCCTTCTGACATACTTCCAGTGATGTCAGGTGGTTTAGCGTATGCAAATGAGTTATGCTAATGAGGTATGCTAATGAGCTCCTGCACCTCTTTTTCTACGAAATGACCCCTGCTTCTAGCGCTGATTTTGCGGAGGTATGGGCGGGGCATCATACTAGACTACTTGGCAAAAAGGGAAGTTGTTCTGAAAAATATGAAAAGCTTTAATTTCAATTTACCGTTTCCTCAGTTTGAGGGTAGTTTTATGGTGATATATATACAGAGTTGTTTTTAATAGATGGTGCATATGTATAAGGTGTGTGTAAAGTCTTGGATGTTGTACTGATTTTAATTGTTATTTCCAGGGCTATTTTTATGCAGGAACACACAGGAACAGAGTTCCGGCTGGCTTCCAAGTTGGCCATGCCTACAGCCTCCCCCCCCCCCCGGGTTCCCCAGGTGCCTCGCAGGCCTTGGGGTGCTTGGGGAAGCCAAGCCAATCCAGGGAGGGAAGGCAATTTAAACTGTCTCCCCTCCTCGGTTTCCCCATGCACCCCGCAAGCCACGGGGCACCTGGGGAAGCCAATCCTGGGAGGGAGCTGTGCTGTCAGAAGGGTGGCCTAATATGCTAATGAGTTTCTGCTGTTGGGTGTGGCCTATTATGCTAATGAGTTCCTGCTAGGCTTTTTCTACAATAAAAGCCCTGGTTATTTCTGTTGTGAAACTTTTGCTGGATTATTCATTGCAGTATAATCTGGTGTAATTGGTATTATGTTGTAAAGTTCTGAAAAACTGTAATTTAAAGAAAAGAGAAGGGATTCTCATCCCAAAATTCTCTCCCAAAGACAAAAATACAAGAGACTACAGGAGCAGTGGTTTACCAGATAAAAACAGGTGGGAGATTATCAGAACTGTCCTTGGTAGATTGGGACCAATGCAGTATATGAGATGCTAGCTCTGCTGGAGCAAAGCTGAGAGAAAAATATGCCTTTTTTCTGAGCCTTTGATGCTTGCAATTATTTATTCATTCCTTTTATTTAAACATTTATAACCTGCTTTTCCAAAGCCTGATGTGCAAACAAAAAAATGTTTTTTTAAAGAAAAGCAGAATAAAGTATAAAAGTAACCTCCCCCATTAAGGTCATGGGTAAATAAACATAATCAGCAAAGTTATTAAAAACTGAACAACTATTAGGCAACAAGAGTTTATGAGTGCAGGATGAAAGAGGCAGGGTAGTAATATTAGCACAGGGAGAAGAAAAGGAAAAAGAAAATACATATAAATTTTACATTTTTGCAAAGAGAGAGGGAAGGAAGAACCATCTGAGCTACCCATGCTACAGTTTTAAATAAAGGCTCTGTCTAAACATAACACAAAACCATTATCTCCTCCATGGGGACCTAAAGCAGCCTATATTATTCTCCTGTCCTCCATTTTATCCTCACAACAGCCCTGTGAGGTAGGTTAGGGGGAGAGAGCATGACTGGCCCAGCAAGTTTCCATGGCACAAGTGGGGACTTAAACCTGGGTCCCCTAAATACTAGTCTAGCACTCTTTACCATTAGACCACACTGGCTCTCCGTTCTTGGCCACTGGAATATTTAACAGGCGATGGTTGAATGTGCACCCTGATTCCATTGAAAAGGATTGTGTCTGAGGCAGTGTGACTGGATACGAAAGTGTTCTCTGTGTTGGTAGATCTGTGGAGACTCATTCATGTTGCACTCATGAATTGAAGCACAAGTATATGTTAACCAGACCTAGAACTATGGCTCAGTGTGAAAGTTAGTACCTCATAAATGGAGGAACTAAAACTTTCTGGCTGTGATTGTGGAAGTTCTTGATGCTCCAGTAGAAAAAGTAGGTGACATTGGCACGGTTTAGACACAACGTGAACCTGTGAGGGAAGATCTAAGCCCTGTTTCCTCATTCATCATAGTCCTAATTAGAATGGGGGGGGGGGGTATGTCTGGTGAGGTTGCCAACCCCCAGGTGGTGGCTGAAAATCCCCCATAATTGCAACTGATTTCCAGGCTAGAGATCAGTTGGCCCAGAGAAAATGGCTGCTTTGGATGGTGGACACTACGGCATTATACCCTGCTGAGGTCCCTCCCCAAACCCTGCCTTTCCTAGGGTCCATCCCCAAAATAACCAGGAATTTCCCAGTTTGAAGTTGTCAGCTCTAATTCCTGGGAATTTGTGGAACCTGAGACTTCACCTCTCCACCTAACCTGGGGATAGCCTGAGGGCCATAACCTGCAGTTAGGCCTTCGAAGTATTTGGACTCACTGGAAAAAATGAGTCACCATGTGTCCTCTCTCCCTCCCTATCCAATGTAAGTTATTATTTCTTCCTTTAAACAACAACACACATTTTCCTGTAATTCTGTGGTTTATTGAGCAAGAGGCTCAGCAATGCCAAAGAGCAGACAGACGAAGGTCAGCATGTTGAAAGCATTCAAATGCCACCAGGCCCATTTCCAGAGAAGGGCAGAACCAAAATAGAGGCAGATATTTTTTTAAAAAATTATGACACATCAGCAGTTGCTGGGTCTGAAATGTTGGCCTATTATGGACTGTGTTTTGCCTGGCTCCCACCATGCATGTCTGTTGGGTTTTCTTTTTTGCTCTGCACTGATTTTTCTCCGTTCAGCAGTCAGTTTGCTTTCCAGTCGCTGTTTCCCCGGGTTTTCTGAGAGTGCTTTTGTGCCATTTTTTCCCTTGCTTCTCTTCCAAACCAAAGGTTATTCAAAAGCATACAGATATCCCTTGCATTTCCCCTGCCCTTTCCCTGCCCCTCGAAAGCCACTCCCCCGCCGATATTGAGGTCGTTCCTCCCACTCTGCACCTTCCTCCATCCCCCCCCCCACCTTTATTGGTGTACAAGCTCTGTTATTGCTTACTTTTCCCATGATTAAATTTTCGGGGGGGGGGGGGGGTTGACAAGCGGGATGAGTCTAGCAATATGAGACTATTGCTAGTGTTGGATCACTGGGGAAAATTATTGACAGGAAAAACTTTAAAAGTTTTGCTAGAGGTAGTGGTGCCCTGCAATTCTTTGGCCACACATACTTCAGCTCTCTGAAGAGCTTCTTCACAAGCTCTGAAAGGGTGGAGGGAGGCATCAGGTCGTGTGCCACCAATCAAGCCCAGGAGCAAGTGTGGCGGCCACCAATCCTCAGCTGGTATGTCTGTGTGCACCCACACGCCAAACAGGCTAGCAAGCGCTTTCTCCCAAAATGTGGCATTATCCCCCTCCGTCTCAGTGACCCCACAGCTCCCCTATTCTTTCCACTGCCCCATCTGTCTCCAGAGGTTACTGGATGTATTTCTCTGCTTTGGGCACTGATCAGCCTAGAAACCTCTGCAGTTGGATTGAAACTGGGTTGGGTGACTATCCCCTCTTCTTGCTACTCTTTCTCCAGCCTCCTGCCCAAGACTGTGTGTAGATCTGGCGTTACTGTGCACGCTCTTGGAATTGATGGATTCCCGCTAGTCTTGTGCCGCATATTAGAAAAAAATTAAAGTATGGGGGGAAATCATTGAAGACCTATTTCAAAATTGCGCTTGTGTAGCAATTAAGGGGGCTGGTGGTGGAGAATCCACCTTGGAAATAAACAAAAGGGAGCTGCTATAGTCAGTCTCAAAAATGTTTTGTCAGTTTCACAATGATTTTTTTTCTGTTGGACTGCATTCCTTTTGTGTTCCCTTTCATACAAGGGACTGTACCACAAGGATTTTAATGGAAGGTGTGGGTTTGCTGTGTTGAGCCACCGTCGTGGTAATGGTTTCGTTAAATGCATCAGGTGGCACTTTGGTTTTTGACATCCACAAGTGTGTTTCCCACATTTTTTTATTTCGTATGTAGACAGGAATGCATTAATACTTTTTTTCCTGATGTTTTTGAGTGGACAACAGTTGTTGGAGTATTAAGACCTTTTTCCTCGGGGGGGGTGTTGTAACTCCTTCCCAGTTTTCCCCAGTCGCTAACCACTCAGAAGAAAACTCCCTTGTGGTCATGTTGGGGCCAATAACAGACCAGAGAATTACCTGATGGTCTCCAACTGGCCAATCCAATTACTTTTGTGGTTCTGTGATCCAATTGGCTGAGGGTGTTAACTTTGAAGACGAGGAGTGGGTGAAGGACAGGAGGAACACTGGGTCCTTGTGGCACCATTTGCAGTGAAAATCCTTTCTTTTCTTTATTGCATCCTTGCTAGAGCAGGACAATATGAAACCAGTAGCAAGCCTGATAGCAGAGGACGTGGAGTGTCCTGGTGAGAGTGGGAGACACTGGATCTCCTCTCCCTGTGGGGAGAGCAGAAGGTGCAGGAGGCATTGGGGTCTTCCCATTGGACTACTGACATTTTTGAAAGGATCTCTGCAGAGCTGGCATTGAGGGGGGACAAGCAATCTGCGGTGGAGTGCTGGACAAAATTAAAGGCGCTCTGCCAAGATTACAAGAAAGTGGTGGCACACAACAGTTGATCAGGCAATTCACCCGCGACCTGTCCATATTATAAAGTAATGCCAGTGGCTCACAAAGTAGAATTTTTGTGCAGAAGACTCCATAGCTTAGAGGGAGCATTGGCTCCACCACATTTTTCGTGGAGATGCCAGCACTGCACCAAAGCATGTTGCGCAGAGCCTCGATCTTCAGATTGTGGTTGAGTTAACACCAACCTAGCTTCAGTGTTGGTGTGGGATCGGAAGAACTGTTCTCGCATGATCTACTGACAGTCAATCTAGCAGGCATAAGTTACTCCACGCCCCCGGATGTAGGTGAGTTGCCACATTGCTGCAATGTGAACTCTTTCACTCCATTTTGCTGGGACTTTGGGTTGATTTTTCTTGGTTTTGAGCTGCCTCTACATTCTTGCTTGTGCAGGTCACATTGGTGAACTGCACGGACATCAGGGAGAAGACCTTGATGAGACCAGCATCTCCAATGATCTTGAGTACAGCGGGTGGAGTTGGCATTCTTCTGCCAGTGGCTGTGGGGCCACAAAAGCGAATGTACGGGAACCACCTATTACTGTCACCAGGGGTCATTTCGTAGAAAAAGAGGTGCAGGAGCTCATTACCATAACTCATTTGCATATGCCACACCCCCTGACATACCGGAAGTGTGTCAGAAGGCAACACCCACCCCTCAGGCTCCACTCCACAGGTGAGTGAAACTAACCTGCTCTTCCTCCATTCCCTTCCCCATCCAATACTTTGTGCAATAAAAATAAGCGTAAAGAACACACCCTCATTCTCTTCCTGCTCCCTTGAAACCACCAGGTTTCAAGTAGACTTGAGATACCCAGGACATGTACACCACCCATCCCTTCCCCTTCCCCTCCCCACAACAAGACACCCTGTGAGGTAGGTGGGGCTGAGAGAGGTCTTTTGAGAACTGCTCATGAGAGAACAGTTCTGAGAGAACTTGTGACTGGCCCAAGGTCACACCAGCAGCTGCATGTGGAGGAGTGGGGAATCAAACCCGGTGCTCCCAGATCAGAGTCCAACTCCTGACCACTACACCAAACTGATAAATTGGAAGCTGCTGAAGGGTTGGTGAAATTTCTCCAGTACTTATGTGCCATGTGCCCAGATAAAAAATGGTATACTTAGAAAATTTATATGCCACCTTGAGCAAGTCTCTGGAAAAGCAGCACACAGTCATAAAAGGAACAATGATAAAATTATCAATATTAAAACAAAACATTAAAAACAATAAAGACCCTAGCAGGGCTTTCCCCGGGGCGCTGTGCCTCTGCACTGCTCGGGGAAGCTGAGGAGGGGGCGGGGCTTGGTCATGTGCCCGCCCCCTGGGCTCCTCACTCCCGGAGCTGCGCTCCTGTGTGCTCCCGCTCCATCGGACCCCTGACTGTCACATATGCTTTAATGAGACTAGATTTCCCATTGTGGTTTCCACTCCAGCCACCACAACGATCACTCTACTCACAACAGCAATGTCACTTCACAACGGTGTCCCTGTGTAGAGAACTGCGCACCTCGACTTATGCAGAAGCTTTGATCCAATAATCCACTGACTCTGGATTGTGATGGTAAAACTGAGCTAATAGGGAACAATTCCATATTTTCACAAATGATAAGGAAGGGAGGCTAGCTAGCTTACACTTACAACATAATGGGAGTGAAATGGGCTCCTTGTCTGGGAGTCAGTTGTATCCAGGGAGCCAAATGAAACACAGGATTCAAGCTCTAGGTGTTCGATTTGATCCTAATAATAATAAGAGTTGGTTTTGTACCCCACCCTTGACTACCTGAAGGAGTCTTGGAATGGCTTACAATCTCTTTCCCTTCCTCTCCCCACAGCAGATACCCTGTGAGATAGGTGGGGCTGAAAGAGCTCTGAGAGAGCTGTGACTGACCCAAGGTCACCCAGCTGGCTGCATGTGGAAGAGTGGGGAATCAAACCCAGTTCTCCAGATTAGAGTACCCTGCTCTTAACCGCCGCACCATGCTGGCTCAGAGCTATGGGGTGGCGATTATGGTTGCCAGCCAACCTACAGGTGAGGTCTGGAGACCTCCCAGAATTACGACTCGTCTACAGAGATCATTTCTCTTAGAGGAAACAGAAGCAGTCAAGGGCAGACTTTTGGATCTCAGTCCCTACAGTTTTATAAGTGACCAGCAACAAGAACATTTTGTGGTCCCTGCAGGCCTCATCAATATTAAATTAGGACTGCTGATTACATTTCTCCCCCAGCACATGCAGTTCTCCTTGCCACAATCACTTTGTGAGGTCGAGGATGCAGTTAAGCAGGCTGGTCGACAGCAAAATCCAACAAAAAAAAACCCCTCTTATAAGGCCCAACCAAAACAATGAGCAGATTTTGTGGTTTTTCAGAATTCACCAGTCTGGACATTAAAGGGGTGGGGAGAGAGATGTTTCAGATTTGTGTCTCCATGCCACTTAGGTTTCAGCACATAAAACTGTGCTGGGTTTATCTCTCTCTTATGAATACCCTGCCCAATGAAGAGTTCTGTTTAGGGCTATGGAAAGTACTGGAGTCAGTTGTGCTTCAGATGTGGTGGGAAACCACCAATACAAGATAAAAACAAGACTATACAAATAGAACAAAATGTTATACAATATGGAAAAAAAGGATTTGTATAAGATAAATGTATTAATATCAATGTTTTGAAAAAATAAAAATTTCTTTACAAAAAAAAAGAGAAAGTACTGGAGTCAGAGACGCCTTGAAGTGAAATCAGCAAGCATAGTTTATTTGGTGGTCAGATGAAGCATGACATCCAGGGCTCAGGGCCCTCTTTTATTCCAGCCGGAGACACACCTCCAACCTTGCCCAAACATCCTGATAGGACCCTAAGATTGTGGTTACAGATCATGGGTTCCCTAGAGGACCCTAGGCACTCGACTGGTGGTGAGCTGAGATCCGGCCAGCTATTGTTCCTCCTGACCCAAGCTCAGGCCGCTGGCCAGGCCATGGGCGTTTGGCCACGTGGCAGTCGCCATTTTAGGGAGCACATGGCGACCGCCATTGCATACATTACAGGCTACCAACATCCCACACTTCTACAACTGATTTCCAGACTCCAGAAACCAATTCCCTTGGAGAAAATGGCTGCTTCAGAGGGTGGAGTTTATGGCTGAGGTCCCTCCCTTCCCCAAACCCCACCCTCTCCAAGCTCTACCCCCCAAATCTCCAGGTATTTCCCAACCAGAGCTGGCAACTCTAAGCTAACCTGAAAATCTGCCACACCATTTTTGTGTTATTTTGGGTCCTAATAAAATACGTTAATTACACAGCTTTGGGGTTTTGGCCTCCCAGGTTTGAGAGGACAGGGCGGTTGGCCCAAGATCACCCAGCCCTCTTCAAAACAAAATTAAGCAGACCACCCTCCCCACACTTCAAACTCACCAATATGCAACTTTTGCAGTGAGAAATCCTGGGGCACCAATTATATACATAGGACCACAGGGAAGGGCTGTAGTCCCTCCCAGTACAAAATACTTGATAAAAGGAACGCAAATGAAACTCAAAAGATTCCTAGTACATGACCTTGGGCCAGCCACACACTCTCTCACCCTAACCTCCCTCACAAAGTTGTTGTGAGGATAAAATCGAGGAGCGGAAACTGGTGTAAGCCGCTTCGGGTGCCCACTGGGGAGAAACCAAACGAAACAAAATAAAATAGTAGTGTGCAAAGGAGCATGGCCGTTCTTACAGAATTTTGCGCTCTGGCAAAATCGCACAGATCTCCTTTGGCCTTTTAGCACCCAGACTGTGCTAGACGTCGGAAGCTGTCCCGCTGAACACCGTGCGATTTACTCCCGAGCAAGTAAGCATAACCTTGCAGCTGTTCCAACAGCTTTACTTCCAAGCCTGAGAGTGCACTGCAAGCCTAGCCGTATTTACTCGGGAGTATTGCGCCTTGACAACCCACACCCGTGGAAAGCCTCAACTGCGCGGAGCAACACTTACTCCCAAGTAAACGCACCAAGGATTGCAAGCTCGGGAGACTCCAGGCTGCAACACTTGCAAAGAGAGAAACGCTCTCCGCCTGGAGCACCGAAGCAGATCCCGCCCTGCCGGCTGAAGGGAAGAAATTCAAGCGCTGCTCCGGGGTAAGCCGGAGCCCCCTGCAGGCCCCAGTTGGACACGGGGAGGGTCCTATTGGGCAGGGGACGGAACAGCGATTCATAATAAGGGAGAAAGAGAGAGGGTGGGACGGAGTAGGGATCAATAAAATCGGGTGTTTGCAAAATCGCAAGGGAGTTTGAGACGAGGGAGATTTCCTAAAGAGGCCTGCTCAGCGTTAAGTCCCATTTTATTTAACGCGCCTTACTCTAAGGAAAAGGTTTTTAGAATTACAGGTTTATTGAAGAAATCTTGGAGTGAGGAACGGCATGGGGAAAGCAGGTTTTAAAAGATATAGAGCCCCAGCCTGTGTATGTTTGCTCGTAAGAAACTCCCTCAAAACACCAATGTATAGATCAGGGACTAAATCCTCTTTAATACAGTGGGTTATATTTCCAAGTAAACGCGTGGGGGATCGGGCTTTTCTTTGGGTGCGATCCATACGCGCTCAGTGGACAGGCAGATAGATTTAGGTGGGTAGCCGTGTTGGTCTGAAGCAACGGAACAAAATTTGTGTCCAGTGGCACTTTTAAAACCAACAAAGTTTTATTCTGGGTGTAAACTTTCGTGTGCATGCAGTTTTTCAGGCAGTGCGCATAGTGCGATTTGTGATTAGACATGGCAAGGATTGTGCTGACGCAGTGCAACCCCAAACATGTCTACTCAGACATGAATGCGGCTGAGCTCAATGGGATTTATTCCCTGGTTACTGCATTTAGGATTGCAGCCTTTTTGGTGCGGTATCATGCGCGAGCTTTCCTGGGATTAAGCACCGTTGTGCTTGGTGTGAGAGTTGTTCAGGAACAGTAGTGCAATTAGCCTGTTTGCAAAGAGTCTGGATTTTTTAAATAGGGTGCTGTGCATTTCAGTACAGAAAACATAAGCCATATTTAATATGTTGCAGAATAGAGGTTTCATTCCAGCACAAATTTGTATGGTGTACAGGCTGTTTTTTGAGGTGCATTGTGTGGAGGGTGAAGAGCTGCTCTATGCATCTGAACAAATGAGCTCTCCGTCAAGGAAAGTTTATGCTACAAATCAAATTTTGTTCAGCTTCAGTGTGCCAGAAGACACTTATCCCATTTGCTTCTGCTGCAACAGATTAATACAGCTATCCCTCTGGAATTATTTCCCAGTGTGTGTGCATTGTTTACCAAGGCTTTGAGGCAGATTATTAGTAAACATCAGTGCTCTAATCTGATATTGGGAACATTCTGGGAAAATGTGAGAAACAAAGAAAATGTAGGGAGATCCACATCGGATATGGGGCTTTAGGAAACTGCTTGGCTTTTCAAAACTTGCCACTGAAATGGGAGATTAGGCACACAAGCCCCTTTCCAAACCAAAGTAGGGATTAGTATTGGGGCCTCTAGCAGGTGTACAGGATGAGTGGAGGACTGGTGTAGTGGGTAAATGTGCGGACTCTAATCTGGGAGAACCGGGTTTGATTCCCCACTCCTCCACTTGCACCTGCTGGATGACTTTGGGCAAGCCACAGCTCTGAGCTGTCCTTGAAAAAGAGCAGTTTTTGAAAGAGCTCTCTCAGCCCCACCTACCTCACAGGGTGTCTGTTGTGGGGAGGGGAAGGGAAAGGAGTGTGTAAGCTGCTCTGAGTGAAGAGCAGAGAATAAATCCAATTTCCTTCCCCTCCTCTTCTCTTGTGAATAGTAAGGTTGCCAGGTGGAGTCTGGAGCTCTCTTGCTATTACAGTGATCGTTAGATGAGAAAGATCAGTTTCCCCTGGAGAAAATGACAGCTTCGCAGGGTGAACAGAGAGAGATTAAAATGTGGAATCTGCTGCCAGAGGATGTAGTGATGGCCACAGGAATAAACAGCTTTAAAAGGGGATTAGATAGATTCAAGGAGGGGAAGTCTGTCAGTGGCTGCTAGTCATGGTGACTGAGGGGAACTTCCACATGCTTCTGAATGCCAGAGCCAGGAGGCAACATCAGGGGAAAGCCTCGGCCTCTATGCCCGTTTGATGGTCATCCAGAGGAACTGGTTGGCCACTGTGTGAGACAGGAAGCTGGGGTAGATGGACCACTGGTCTGATGATCCAACAGGGCTCCTATGTTCTTATGACTCCATCGTATTGCACCCTGCTGAGGTCCCTCCCCTCCCCAAACCCCACTCTCCCCAGGCTCCACCCCCAAAATCTCCATGAGGAATTCCATATTTCTTCTAGGGCAGCCCTGGAAATACCAGTGGTAGAAATCAAAGGTTCATGGGGGATAGTTCTATCAGTAGCCACCAACCAGGGTGACTAAAGGGAACCTCCACATTTAGAGGTTCCCTCCAAATACCAGTGCCAGGAGGCCACACTGGGGGAAGGCCTCAGCCTCTATGCCTTGTTGTTGGCTGCTGTGTGAGATAGGATGCGGCACTAGATGGACTGATCCAGCAGGGTTTGTATGTTCTGATCTGATTTAGCTGTTCTGTCTATGCATTTTTCCAGTTAAAATTTGGCCTTTTCCATCTTGAATTGCAAAGTTGGAATTGGCTGTGTGGACACATTCTGATCTGGGATATTTATTTATTCATTTCGATTTATATCCCACTCTCCCTGCAAGCGGACTGAGGGCAGGTCACAACAATAAATTCTATTACGGTCTAAAACTATTAAATAAATAAATATCAACTACTAAATTAATACAATACAGTCAGTTAAAAATGGTTAAAGCGGGCAGTGCAGCAAATTTCAATTTTAGTTCCTGCAGCTGGGAATGAATGGGCCGAAGCCGAGGCGTAAAGGTCTCATTAATAGTAGCCTACTGTGCGTAACAGTATGGGACAGAATGCAGAAAAGCATGCTATGAAGTTTAGATTTCACATTTGAGTTACAGCTTGGGGAGGGGGGACCCTAACCCAAATGTCCAAGCTGAATTAGACCCAGGGTGTTGGGTCGGTTTATCTAGAACCCTGGCCAGAAACTGGGTTTATATGAGGGACTGTTTCAGAAGGGGTGGGGTGAAAAAATGCCAACCTGGAAAGACACCTCTGGTCCCCCCAGCCAGAGAGGCTGCAGTCTCCATTGCCATAGTTCCCATTATCACAGTTCCCATTTCTTCTGCAAGCCCTTCTTGCCCTGAATTGGGAGGGAGGGTAGATTTAGCTTCCGTTGCTTTCCAGCCCAATCTTATGTGTATGATTACCCTCATTTCGTAGAAAAAGAGGTGCAGGAGCTCATTAGCATAACTCATTTGCATAACTCATTTGCATATGCCACACCCCCTAACATATCGGAAGTGTGTCCGAAGGCAACACCCACCCCTCAGGCTCCACTCCACAGGTAAGTAAAACTGACCTGCTCTTTCTCCATTCCCTTCCCCATCCAATACTTTGTACAATAAAAATAAGCGTAAAGAACACACCCTCATTCTCTTCCTGCTCCCTTGAAACCACCAGGTTTCAAGTAGACTTGAGATACCCAGGACATGTGCACCACCCATCCCTTCCCCTACCCACAAGAAGACACCCTGTGAGGTAGGTGGGGCTGAGAGAGGTCTTTTGAGAACTGCTCATGAGAGAACAGCTCTGAGAGAACTTGTGACAGGCCCAAGGTCACACCAGCAGCTGCATGTGGAGGAGTGGGGAATCGCACCCGGTGCTCCCAGATTAGAGTCCAACTCCTGACCACTACACCAAACTGATGGGGTGGAAGCTGCTGAAGGGTTGGTGAAATTTCTCCAGTACTTATGTGCCAAGTGCCCAGATAAAAAATGGTATACTTGGAAAATTTATATGCTACCTTGAGCAAGTCTCTGGAAAAGCAGCACACAGTCATAAAAGGAACAATGATAAAATTATCAATATTAAAACAAAACATTAAAAACAATAAAGACCCTAGCAGGGCTTTCCCCGGGGCATTGCGTCTCTGCACTGCTCGGGGAAGCCGAGGAGGGGGCGGGGCTTGGTCATGTGCCCGCCCCCTGGGCTCCTCACTCCCGGAGCTGCGCTCCTGTGCGCTCCCGCTCCAACGGACCCCTGATTACCCTAATTGTGATGCCCTGCATCCAAGAGAGCCAGTTTGGTGTAGTGGTTAAGTGTGCGGACTCTAATCTGGGTGAACCGGGTTTGATTCTCTACTCCTCCACTTGCACCTGCTGGATGACCCTGGGCAAGCCATAGTTCTGTCAAAGCTGTTCTCTCAAGGACAGTTCTGGAAAAGAGCTCTCTCAACCCCACCTACCTCACAGGGTGTCTGTTGTGAGGAGGGGAGGGGAAGGGAAAAGAGTTTGTAAACTGCTCTGAGACTCCGAGTGAAGGGCGGGGTATAAATCCAATCTCTTCTTCTTCCTCCTCTAATCTCTCTCTGCTTTGAACAGTGCCTTCCCGACCATGGATCCCCAAGGGGGAGAACCAGGTGAGCAATTCACCCATATCAAAGGTGCTGAAAGAACCTGGAACAAAGCCGGAGAAGCAGCAGGAGGGGATGGTATATCTCAGAAGAACATGGGCAATCGTATTGATGGCGACCAGGCTGGGGACCCCCATCCCATTTTGTTTGGCCGAGTGCTGGAAGGAGGAGAAGGAGATATTCAACCTCCTCAGTCTTTGGAGGAAGGAGAAAAGCACCTTATCTTGCTGAAGACGGTGCAGCTGAAAATGGAAGATGACTTCCAGCAAGATGGTCCTTCCAGCCTACCGGACGGGCTGCAAGGCCTGCTGTCCCAAGGGCCAAGCCTCTGGCAGCCCGTAGAGGTGACGCCGCAGAGCATCAGCCTCCAAGGGAACCCTGAGGAAGGCTTAACCGTAAATTTTCTGGAAAGAGTTTATACAATCCATGAAATGGAAGTGATGCCTGTGAACGGACTGAAGGAAGTGTCGGCGTTCAACAACGATAAAAGATCTCCCGAAAAGACCCCGGACATCCTCTGGATTAAGGTAGTAGTCGTGCTGCCACTTGATTGAGGTAGCTGTATAATTGACAAGGTAGCTCTGCTTGAAGATTCATTAAGGCAGCCTGTCTGACTACTCAGATAGAAATCGGTTTAGACCTTTTGAAGTGCAGGGGATTACCTCGGCTTCCTTTGGCTTAACTGCGCAGGCGGATCAGTCTGTCCTTGGGTAGCGGCAGAATATGGTAATGTGATTGTCCTTGCTGTGCCGAAAGATAGTTAGGAACAAAGAATCTACATAAATAATCTTCATCAGGGGTATATCTGGATGAGGATCATGTAGGAGGGTTCTTAATATGAATCCCTTTGAAAATCCCCCCCCCCTTTTTGATATTGCTTAACATAAAATAAGATTACTCCTATAAATCCAAGGACTTGATATTGCAGTGATGTAGCAGATGTTAAATATTCCTGCAGGTCGCCATCAGGAAAACAAATATTTCATTCTTAGATTCCTCTTGCTAACACTCGGGGCTGAAGGATGGTTGCAGATTGTTTTGTTTCCTGATTGATGTCGGTAGGAAGGAACCAATGCCTCTGCTTGTGAAGGTTCAAGATGGTTTAAATTCAGTCTTAATTAGGGATCGTCTTGAAAGACAGTCGGCCTCCCTGATTTCAAGAAAAGTAATTCATGTGTGGAGGCAGGAGCTGGCAAGTGAATCAGCTATACCAAGTGCACAAAAAGAATTTGGGGGGAGGGAGCACAAGAAAGCCTTACCCAACACACACACACACACACCCTGTGCCTTACTTTGTACTGATCCCAATGGGCTCCAAGCTCATAATAAACTTTAAAAAACAAAATGTGCCACTCCAAAACAACATTTGTGCAGTTTAAATTTTCAGGTCTTCTGTCAAGGATCCCCCCCCCCCCCCACACACACACTGTTTAGGTTTCCACACTGACCTGGTTAGCCCAGGCTAGTCTAATCTCTTTAGGTCTCAGAAGCTAAGCAGGGTCGGCCCTGGCTAGTATTTGAATGGGAGACCAGCAAGAAATACCAGGGTCACGATGCAGAGGCAGGCAATGGCAAAAACCACCTCTGAACATCTCTTGCCTTAAGAACCCTACAGGGCAACCATAATTGGCTGCCTAGGGAGGTGGTGAGCTCCCCCTCACTTACAATCTTCAAGCATCAGCTGGACAAACAGTTGCCCGGGATGCTCTAGGCTGATCCTGCATAGAGCAGGGGGTTGGACTAGATGGCCTGTGTGGCCCCTTCCAACTCTGTGATTCCATGGTTCTAAGTTGACTGTGACCATAGCAAAAAACCCAAACAAAACTTAGATTTCCAAGGGCCACTTCATACATTACAAAAGTGGTCTTTGCGTCAAATGTGTGCTAAGAATTCCACGTTTCCCTGGTGCCGGCAGCCCAATTTATATTTGGACTACAGTGTACGGGGAGAAGGAGCTTTCGTCCCCCCCCCCCCCGGGCACATTGTTATCCCAATTAGAAATGACCCCAGGGAGCTTCCTATATAGCTCAGTTAGGAAACTTAAATGATTACCAGTTGGGCCCATGAGCACCTGGGAAGTGTGATCCAAAGTCCTCACGTTGGTCAAGAGGACTTTGTAATGAGAGAATCAGACCTACCTGCCGTGAAGTTAACAACCTGATAAATTAACCTGGTGGTGGTGGTGGTGGAAAGTACTATCAAGTCACAGCTGACTTACGGCAACCCTGTAGGGTTTTCAAGGCAAGAGACATTCGGAGGCGATTTGCCACTGCCTGCCTCTAAGTCATGATGACTCTGATATTCCTTGGAGGTCTCCCATCCAAGTACTAGCCAGGGCCAACCCTGCTTAGCTTCTATGATCTGACGAGATCAGGCTAGCCTGGGCCAGAATTTTTTGTTTGGTTTGGCATAGCCCAATAACTATTATTGGCTCACCTCCTATTACTGGTTTGTTTGTTTGTTTGTTTGTTTGTTATTTATTTATTTTTCACATTTATATCCCGCCCTCCCCGCAAGCGGGCTCAGGGCAGCTTACATGGGCCTGTGGCCTAATTATTACAATAACCTATAAAATCAGTTAAAACATTATAATAAATATCATTAAAACATAAATAATCATAAAAAGCTTCCATCATACAGCATCGGATGGCAATCAAATGGCAGGTTTGGGCCCCACCCCCTCGGCCGTGGCCGAGGTCGTGTTGGACCAGGGTACATCATGATGTTTACGATGTCAGATGGTATCCCCAATATCATCGGCGGCGGCTCCTATTGATAAGCCTGGCAGAAGAGCTCCGTCTTGCAGGCCCTGCGGAACTGCATCAGGTCCCGCAGGGCCCTGATCTCCTCCAGGAGCTCGTTCCACCAGACAGGAGCCGCCACCGAGAAGGCCCTGGTCCTAGTTCTGGCCAGCCTGGCATCCCTGGGGCCAGGCACACGTAGTCTGTGTTCCGACCCCGACCGTAGTGCTCTCTGGGGTTGATACGGAGAAAGACGGTCCCTAAGGTATGTTGGACCCTGGCCATATAGGGCTTTATAGGTAAGAACCAGCACTTTGAAGCGAACTCGGTATGCTATAGGCAGCCAGTGCAACGCCGCCAGCACAGGCCTGATGTGGTCCCGCCTTGCGAGTCCCATCAGCAGCCTGGCCACGGCATTCTGCACCAGCTGCAGCTTCCGGGTTTGCACCAAAGGCAGCCCCATGTAGAGAGCGTTGCAGTAGTCCAACCTCGAGGTGACCGTCGCATGGATCACTGTGGCAAGGTCATCCCGGTCAAGGTAAGGAACCAACTGCCTCGCCAGCCATAGGTGGTAAAAGGCTGACTTGGCAGTGGCTGCTACCTGGGCCTCCATTGACAATGAAGGCTCCAGGAGCACTCCCAGACTCCTCGCCCTCGGCGCAGGCACCAACGGCGCCCCGTCGAAGCTCGGGAGCGGGACCCCCCACTCCGGACCGCAACGACCCAGGCACAGGACCTCCGTCTTCGCCGGGTTCAATTTCAACCTGCTAGACCTGAGCCAGTCAGCCACAGCGTGCAATGCCCGGTCAAGATCGTCTGGGCCGGAGTCCGACCGGCCGCCCAACATCAGATAGAGCTGGGTGTCATCCGCATACTGATGACATCCCAGCCCAAACCTCCGGACAATCTGGGCAAGGGGGCACATATAGATATTAAACAGCATTGGGGAGAGCACTGCCCCCTGAGGCACACTGCACTCAAGCGGGTGCCTCGAGGATTGCTGCTCCCCTAGCACCACCCTTTGCCCCGACCCTGGAGAAATGAGACGAGCCACTGTAAGGCCCGCCCTCCTATTCCCACGTCGGCAAGGCGGCGGGACAGCAGCCGGTGATCGACTGTGTCGAACGCTGCCGACAAGTCGAGCAACAGCAATACCGCCCCACCGCCCTGATCCAGATGTCGTCGGAGGTCGTCCGTTAGAGCGACCAATGCGGTCTCCGTCCCATAACCCGGGCAAAAGCCGGACTGAAAGGGGTTTATTATTTAATTTGTATCCCACCCTCCCTGCTGAGGCAGGCTCAGGGCGGCTTACATAAAACATATTGAACAATAAAACACAACATTAGCGCGCGCGCCCAGCGACATCACCGGAAGTGACGTCAGCACGTTGGGGGCATTGCCAGGGCGACGCTCTGGCAATCGCCCCAAAACTCTATGGTATCATAGAGTTTTGGGGCGATTGCCAGAGCGTCGCCCTGGCAACGCCCCCCAACGTGCTGACGTCACTTCCAAGTGACGTCATCACGTGGGGGAAGTCGTCCAGCTGAATGCTGGCCGGCGGATCGGGAACCCCTGTAGTGGGGGATCCCCCGCCCCCCGGGCTGACTTGCAGCCCTAACAACAATACACTTGTGCATTTATGTATGTATATGTTTTTATTGAATTAATATATAGATAATAAGTGTTGTTTTAGTGCTTAAACATTTTCTTCCTTACTTGGATCATTGATCAGCAAAAACATAATAAAGTTTTCTTGTTTACCACCTTAGGGACCCCGTTTGGGTTGAAAGGCAGCATAAAAACATTTTAAATACATAAAAAGTATACCGATGCTTTGTGTTGGGAGAGGGGTTTATCTGAAAGACTGCCTTTCAAGTTACATTCCTTTTCTTTTTAAAAACAGATTGACAGAAGTAAAGGCATAATCACGGATGAAAGTAAGGAGGCACAGCTGCCCGCAGCTGAAGAGGAAAAAATCAACAACCCCCTTGCGGTTCGAGCAGCGAAGTTTCTGGGTGCCCGGATGAGAGCTGGCTCCTTATTGTGGCCTGCATCAGAAAATAAAGGCCAAGGTGACGAAGCTGCATTGCAACAGCCAGTTTCAACAAGCACCAACATCCCTTCAAAAGCCCGAGGAAGCAGAATCCTTAGGAGAGAAGGTACCAAGTCGCTCGTTCAGCTTTGTACTTTATGTCCCCATACCACTTATGGAAACAAAGGTCATCAAATCATAGAGTAGGAAGGGACCTCCAGGGTCATCTAGTCCAACCCCCTGCACAAACACTACACTTGTTTGGTGCAGTGGTTAAGAGCAGCAGACTCTAATCTGGAGAATCGGATTTGATTCCCCACTTCTCCTGGTCCAACATTGGCTTCTCTTATGTTCTTAAGTACAGAAGCAGACTGGGTTTTAGGACTTGATCAAAGGCTTTGCAATTTAGAAAAAGTGGGAGAAAACTTTGTAAAGTTTAAATGAAGTTGTAAGTAGGCAGCAATAAGCATTATTTTGCATCTTTTGATCCACGTAAATTGAAATGCTATACTTCAAGGTTAGCAGGCAATGGAATAAAAGATGTATTGTTTAGTACAAATAATGATATTTCTCCACTAGGATATCTTTTTTAAAAAGCTTGCCCACCGATTTCTGTAGAAAGGATTTTCGGAATTGAGAAGTATGCTCTCAAGATCACGTAATTTCAGTAGCGATAAAATCAGATCATATTTTGCCTTGTAATTTTGGGGAGGGTGATTAAAAATAGCTTTCAATGAATTTTTATATTTGCATTTTCCCCCCTTATAACAATTTTTGTTAAGAAATGCATTTAAAAGTGTTGAAAAATTGCATGATTTCTGTTGCCCTAGTTATAAACAGTGTTCCCTCTAAGCTTAGTTAGGGTGAGCTAGCTCATAGTTTTTTAGCCTCTGGCTCACACATTTTTGTCTTAGCTGAGGACAAAATCACTCACTCACAACTTTACTGCCAGTAGCTCACAAAATAGAATTTTTGTTCACAAGACTCCACAGCTTAGAGGGAGCATTGAGAAGTAAATAATCTGTTTACATAGCTTACTGCTATTTAGTGTTAAATAATTTTTTTTTAAGTTTACATTTAATATAGTTGTGGGGCCTGGCCCGGGGGATGACCTGGAAGAAAACTGAATGTTTAATCTCTTAAAAGAGCAGGAGTCCAGTAGCGCCTTAAAGAGTAACAAAATTTGTGGCAGGGGATAAGCTTTTGAGAGTCACTGCTTACTTCTTCAGATACCTTTTTTCCCCCCTTGCAAGGCTGACTTTATTCAGAAGTGTTTCAAGAGTGTGCATTACAATGAACAAGGCATATGACTCACACATACACACCCGCCCTACGTGCCAGATCACTGGCTAAATAACTGGAAGTTACTGTAGTCTGAAGTTAGCTAAGGCAATTCATTCTTATGGCTGGAGTTCTTAGAAACGTTTGTAGTCGACTTGCTTACTAGTACAACATTGGAAGAGTGAAAGAAAGAAGATTCCAGAAGCAGTTTGTTGACTTAGCATCTCTTAATATACATACAGTTCATTTCCATTTGTTTGGACTTCACATCCAAGTAGAGGAGTGTTCAGGGACTGGCCTGAAGAAGGGAGCCAGTTTGGTGTAGTGGTTAAGTGCGCAGACTCTAATCTAGGAGAACCGGGGTTGATTCCCACTCTTCCACTTGCAGCTGCTGGATGACCTTGGGCAAGCCATAGTTCTCTCAGAAGTTCTTGAAAAAGAGCAGTCTCTGTCAGAGCTCTCTCAGCCCCACTTACCGTATTTTTTGCTCCATAAGACTCACTTTTTCTCCCAGAAAAAGTGGGGGGGGGGGGAAGTGTGTGCGTCTTAAACCCCCCTCACCTTTCCCAAGCCATGGCACCGAGCAGAGCTAGGTGCATCTTATGGTCAGGTGTGCCTTATGGAGCGAAAAATACAGTACTTCACAGGGTGTCTGTTGTGGGGAGGGGAAAGGAAAGGAGTTTGTAAGCCGTTTGGAGACTCCCTTGGGTAGTGAAGGGCGGGGTATAAATCCAGTCTCCTCTTCTTCTCATGAAAGCTCCTACCCTGCCACAGATTTTGTTAGTCTTTAAGGGGCTCCGGGACTCTTGCTGTTTTCTACTGCTACAGACAGACTAACACTACCTGTCTTATTTAATCTCTTATTTCACCTTCAGCACTCATTGAGTCTTAATGTCTTGTCAGTTAAGCAGTGGAAGGGCCGAGGGGCACAATTGTTTGGCTGTGCTTTAGAGCATTACTTGGTTTTAGATCTGGCCCTACCATGGTCCAGTCACTCTCTCTTATCCTGTTGTCGCTGAGAGGATAAACTGGAGGAAGGGGGAATGATGTAGGCCGTTTTGAGACCCCATTGGGACGGAAAAGGGGTTATAAACGTCTAAGTAAATAAATCAGTGTACCGTTCGTTTTCATATTGTGGTATTAAGGCAACATCATGCTAATGGCAGAAGAGAGGTTTGTTGGTGTTCATCCTTTCTGGGTTTTATTTGTGTTTACGGCAATTAGGGGAAACGTCCTCGAGCTGAGGCGAGCAAAGGGTTTCGGGGGGGGGGGGGTATGAATCACTGATGAATAAAATAATATGATGAATTTGCTTGGCTCGTCCAGGCTGATGAATATGACAGGAAATATTTTGTAGGCTGAATCGTGAGAGATCATCACAAAAGAGTCAGCTGCACCTGGGAAGCATAAATTGCAACTGGGGTGGGGGAGGGGAGACATTTCGAGCCCGTTTCTCATTTTGTGTCTCGCACCTCCCTCATCATTCAGTGCCACAAAATGCCTCTCCATTGTGTGAATTTGCAGGTGTTCTGTAATCAGAATGAATGGAGGGGGGGAGGGGGCTGCTTATGAACAAAGGAATTTGGTGACGTTTGAATCCTGCAAGTTTAAGGTCACTAGGTCCCTCCTGGCCACCAGCAGATGGGGGGGGGGTGTTGGGGGGTTAGGGTTGCTAGATCCAGGCTGGGAAATTCCTGGAGAGTTGGCGATGGAGCCTGGGGAGGACAGGGACCTCAGTGGGGTACAATGCCACACAGTCCACCCTCCAAAGCATCCCTTTTTTTCCAGGGGAACTGATCTCTCTTGTCTGGAGGTGAGCTGTAACTCCAGGGGATCCCAAGGTCCCACCTGGAGGCTGACATCCCTACGTAAGTTTGAGTTAGGAGCAGGGGTCATTTCGTAGAAAAAGAGGTGCAGGAGCTTATTAGCATAACTCATTTGCATATGCCACACCCCCTAACATACCGGAAGTGTGTCAGAAGGCAACACCCACCCCTCAGGCTCCACTCCACAGGTGAGTGAAACTGACCTGTTCTTCCTCCATTCCCTTCCCCAGCCAATACTTTGTGCAATAAAAATAAGCGTAAAGAACACACCCTCATTCTCTTCCTGCTCCCTTGAAACCACCAGGTTTCAAGTAGACTTGAGGTACCCAGGACATGTGCACCACCCATCCCTTTCCCTTCCCCTCCCCACAACAAGACACCCTGTGAGGTAGGTGGGGCTGAGAGAGGTCTTTTGAGAACTGCTCATGAGAGAACAGCTCTGAGAGAACTTGTGACTGGCCCAAGGTCACACCAGCAGCTGCATGTGGAGGAGTGGGGAATCAAACCCGGTTCTCCCAGATTAGAGTCCAACTCCTGACCACTACACCAAACTGATGGGGTGGAAACTGCTGAAGGTTGGTGAAATTTCTCCAGTACTTATGTGCCATGTGCCCAGATAAAAAATGGCACACTTAGAAAATTTATATGCAACCTTGAGCAAGTCTCTGGAAAAGCAGCACACAGTCATAAAAGGAACAATGATAAAATTATCAATATTAAAACAAAACATTAAAAACAATAAAGACCCTAGCAGGGCTTTCCCTGGGGCGCTGCGCCTCTGCACTGCTCGGGGAAGCTGAGGAGGGGGCGAGGCTTGGTCATGTGCCCGCCCCCTGGGCTCCTCACTCCCGGAGCTGCGCTCCTGTGCGCTCCTGCTCCAACAGACCCCTGGTTAGGAGTTAAATTGGGTTCTCGTGTTCAATGTTCAGTATCCTCTATCTGTATTTTGCAAACATTTCCTGCTTCTCCAAGAACATGTTGAGGAATTTTGCAGACGATTTTGTTTATATTTTTGGAGCTTTTTAAAAAAATTCATTCCTCTCAGAAGCAGACCAAGGATGAATTTAGACAGGAAACTTAAATGCCGGTTAAAATTCTGCCAAGTTCATGGGCATGCCTCATTCCCTTGCATGTTGTTGTTGTTGTTCAGTTGCACAGTCGAGTTCGACTTTTCGCGACCCTATGGACCACATCACACCAGGCCCTTCTGTCTTCCATTGTGCTCCGGAGTTTGTTTAATTTCATGTTCGTTGCATCATTAACACTGTCCAACCATCTCATCCTTTGCCGTCCCCTTCTTCTCTGACCTTCAGTCTTTCCCAGCATCAGGGTCTTCTCCAGTGAGTGCTCCCTTCTCATTCAGTGGACAAAGTATTTGAGCTTCAGCTTCAGTATCTGGCCTTCCAAGGAACAGTCAGGGTTGATTTCCTTTAGGATTGACTGATTTGATCTCCTTGCAGTCCAAGGGACTCTCAAGAATGTTCTCCAGTTCCTTGATTCAAAATAATCTATTCTTTGGTGCTCAATCTTCCTTATAGTCCAACTCTCGCAGCCATACATCACTACTGGGAATACCATGGCTTTGACCATATGGACTTTTGTTGGCAGGGCGATGTCTCTACTTTTTGTTATAATGTCTAGGTTTGCCATTGCTTTTCTTCCAAGGAGCAAGCGTCTTTTAATTTTGTGGCTGCAGTCACGGTCTCCAGTGATCTTGGATCCTAGGAAGGTGAAGTTTGTCACTACTTCCACGACCTTCTACTGAAGGTGAAGTTTGTCACTACTTCCACGACCTTCTATTTGCCAAGGAGTGATGGGGCTGGATGCCATGATCTTAGTTTTTTTTGATGTTGAGCTTCAAGCCAACTTTTGCACTCCTCTCTTTTACCCTAAGCAAGAGGCTCTTGAAGTCCTCTTCACTTTCTGCCATTAGAGTGGTATTGTCTGCATATCTGAGGTTATTGATGTTTGTCCCAGCAATCTTAATTCCAGTTTGTGATTCATCCAGGCTGGCATTTCGCACAATGTACTCTCCATATAAATTAAATAAGCAAGGTGACAATATACATTCTTGTTGTACTCCTTTTCCTATTGTTATGTTTGTGGAAATCACTCCACCGGCCTCCCGAGTCCAGTACTTTTCATCTATGCTAAACCAATCAGTTGTTCCATATCCATTTCTAACTGTCGCTTCTTGACCCTTATACAGGTTTCTCATGTGAGGTGGTCTGGTACTCCCATCTCTTTAAGGACTTGTCATAGTTTGTTGTGATCTACACAATCAAAGGCTCTAGCATAGTCAGTGAGGCAGTAGATGTTTTTCTGATACTCTCTTGCTTTCTCCATAATCCAGCAAATGTTGGCAATTTGATCTCTAGTTCTCTACCTCTTCGAAACCCAGCTTGTACTTCTGGCAGTTCTCTATCCACGTACTGCTGAAGCCTAGCTTGTAGGATCTTGAGCGTGACCTTGCTAGCGTGTGAAATGAGTGCAACTGTGCGATAGTTTGAACATTCCTTGGCATTGCCCTTCTTTGGGATTGGAATGTAAACTGACCTTTTCCAATCCTGTGGCCACTGTTGTGTTTTCCAAATTTGCTGGCAAACTGAGTGCAGCACTTTAACAGCATCATCTTTTAAGACTTTGAACAGCTCAGCTGGGATACCATCACCTCCGCTAGCTTTGTTGTTTATAATGCTTTCTAAGGCCCATTTGACTTTGCATTCCAGGATGTCTGGCTCGAGGTCAGTGATTACACCATCGTGGTTGTTAAGGATATTGAGGTCCTTCTTGTATAGTTCTTCTATGTATTCTTGCCATCTTTTCCTAATCTCTTCTGCTTCTGTTAGGTCCCTACCGTTTTTGTCCTTTATCATGGCCAGCTTTGCATGGAACATTCCCTTGATTTCTCCAGTTTTCTTGAAGAGATCTCTAGTCCTTTCCATTCTATTGTTTTCCTCTATTGCTTTGTATTGTTCATTCAGGAAAGCCTCCTTATCCCTCCTTGCTGTTCTCTGGAAATCTGCATTCAATTGGGTAAATCTTTCCTTTTCACCTTTGCCTTTCCCTCACATGAGAAGGGCAGAAAGAGGAGATCTGGAGCACGTGCCAATCTGGCAGCAAGTTGGGTTCATGCACATTTTAATTTAACCAATGTTAAATTTGCCATTCGAAGCCAGCCTAGTTGTCTGATGTGCAGGGCGCAAAAGAGGTTACCCGGTGCCATCTGAATAAAATAGAACCTAAACTGAACTTGTTCAAGATTTTCTGTTCCTGGGCTCCATGATCAACCAAAAGGGAGACTGCAACCAAGAAATCAGGAGATTGAGACTGGGAAAGGCAGCCATGAAGGTGCCAGAAAAGATTCTTAAGTGTAAGGATGTGTTGCTGGTGGCCAAGATCAAGTTACTTCATGCCATAGGGTTCCCCATTAATATGTATGGGTGTTAAAGTTGAAGAATGCTGACAGGAAGAAATTAGATTCGTTTGAACTGTGGCCTGATGGAGGAGAGTTTTATGGATACTTTGGACCACCAAAAAGATAAATAAGTGGGTTCTAGATCAAATCAAGCCTGATTTGATTTTCAGGCCAAAAAGCTAAAATGACTAAGCTGAGGCTATTGTGGTTTGATCATATTATGAGAAGACGACAGTCACTGGAAAAGACAGTAATGCCAGAAAAAGGTGAAGGCAGCAGGAAAGGAAGAAGACCCAATCTGAGATGGATTGACTGTATAAAGGAAGCCACGGCCCTCCGTTTGCAAGACCTGAGCAAGGCTGTTAATGATAGGATGTCTGAAGGGCATTAATTCATAGGATCGCCATAACTCGGAAGCAACTTGAGGACACTTAATATATATGCACAATTCTTACAAATGTCCACATATTAAAAGTCTTGATCAAATGCAGGTCTTAGTCATCAGGATGAATTACCCTAGTTTTGTAATAGCCACACATAGTATGAACTTTGTGGTATTTTTCAGTGATTTACAATTGGGAAATATAAATCGAAACCACCCACCAGCACCACTTTCCTGTTCCCTTGAAGTGTACCAGCTTGCTCACAAAAAGTTTATCTCCGCCAGTAAACGTTACAGCTCTAGCTGCTTGAAACCCCTCATTTCAACTACAAAAACCACATGTCGCTGAAAACACTTCCTCCAAACAATTGAATTCCACATAGTTGGCAAAAAATTGAACAATCTTCCAGATGCTGACTTGAGTTAGTGTTTACACCAGAAATGGCTGATGGGCAGGGCTCTTTTTGTAGAAAAAGCCCAGCAGGAACTCATTAGTATAATAGGCCACACCCAACAGCAGAAACTCATTAGCATATTAGCCCACACCCCTGACAGCACAGCTCCCTCCCAGGATTGGCTTCCCCAGGTGCCCCGTGGCTTGCGGGGTGCATGGGGGGCCAGGGGGGGAGGCTGTAGGCGTGGCCAACTCAGAAGCCAGCCGGAACTCCATTCCTGTGCGTTCCTGCCCCAAAATAGCCATGCCGTTGGGTAATCTGCAGGCTAGATTAGACCCACAAAAGAAAATGTGTGTGATTTCTGTTACCTTTTGAGTTTTCGGATGCCTTTATTTCCAGATCAAAATTCTCTGGTAGAGGGCAAAGAGGTCAATTATGCACATACCAATTTGCCATGAGTTTTAATAAAAATGTGTTTTTACAAAATTGGGTTGTATTTGTTTTAAATCACAGAATTGTTGAAATGTTTCCTGCTACTTCAAAAGAACCTGACCCCTGACAGTACAGGGGTAAAGCACAGCAGTCCCTAAACTACACAGAGGCTGCACTAAATAATGCACTTTCAATCCACTTTCAGTGCACTTTCCAACTGGATCTTGCTAGTTCACACAATAAAATCCAGTTTCAGAGCACTGAAAATGGATTGAAAGTGCATAATTTAGAGTGTGTGATCGCAGCCGTAGTCTAGTCTTGGCTTCACTCTACTACAATCACTATGGCCTACCAATGCGTTACAAATTTCCAAAGCATACTCAAGATCTACGAAGCCAAGGCGTAATAAATCTGTGTAAAGGGATCTGGATAATGCTTTCTTTATTTTTTTCTGTGTGGTTTTTGGAATCCTTGGGAGCAAATCTGCAGTTTTCCTTTTTCTTCACGTTTAGAAGATGAAATAGAGCAGGGTGCCCCAGTGTGTTCCCTGCCAACACCTTTCCTGGTAGTCACCATGTGTTTTTAGGAATTAAAAAGGTAAAGGTTTCCCTTGCTCGAAAGCTAGTCAAATCCGACTCTAGGGGGCGGTGCTAATCTCCGTTTCCAACTCGAAGAGCCAGCACTGTCCGAAGACTTTTTCCGTGGTCGTGTGGCCGGCATGACTAAGCGCCAAGGTGCACAGAACGCTGTTACCTTCCCACCGAAGCAGTACCTATTTATCTACTTGTAGTTTCTTGCTTTCGAATTGCTAGGCTGGCAGGAGCTGGGACCAGACACCCAGGGGCCAGGGAGCTCTCACTCCATCATGTGGCACTCGGGTCTCGAACTGCCGAGCTACCGATCGTCCGGTCTGCAGTTCAGTGTCTTAATCTCTGAGCCACCATGGCCCTTTTAGGAATTAGGCGGGGCCAAATGTAGGGCTATTGGCCAGCTTGGATTTTGGTGGGCCATACAGAATTGCCACCATAGCACACGGATCTTCGCTGCATGCCTGGTAAGCAGTGGCAGCTGTTTTGTGACGGGCTCCGCCTCCTGCGGCAGCCATTTCGTGGTTGTGGCCAATCCTCTGTGTAAGAATTCCAAAGGTGTCTGCAGGCTCAGAAAAATTGGGGACTCCTGAAATCGAGTCTCCCCGAGTCTGGATCTCCGTGGCCAAGACTTCACTACCCGGCTGTGTGAGTGAATCGTAGCTAGTGTAGACTTTCATATCACTTCAGTGCAACAATGTTCAGCGGAGGCCATTCACACATTCTGATGAAGGGCATAAAGGGCTGAGAATGTTGGCACGTAAGCATGCATCCCTTTGTCTGGAGGTGGCTAGGAAGGCTATAGAATAGAAGTGGCCAATTCTCCCTCTCTCCCCATCCCCATTCCCCCCCCCCATGTGCTTTTTAATGACATTTGACCTGGAAACAATTGTGTCCCTCTAGGAGATGTGCTGCAGCGTTGTGATTCCTGCTCATTCACCTCTCTCAGCGTGTCGAGCCTTCACCGTCACGTGAAGAAACACTCGGACAGCAAACCCCACATGTGCCACATCTGTCTCAAGGCCTTCCGTACTATTTCCTTGTTGCGTAACCATGTGAACACACACACAGGTATGGCTAGCACCAGAAGGCATCTTTGTTTGACCAGTTAGATTCTAGTCTGGTAGCACTTTAGAGAGCAACAAGATTTCCAGGATACAAGCTTTCGGTCCGTTCTGCATCTGGCATTCACTCCGCATTTTCTCAGCACTCGACCTGGTTCCCCCTTGCCTCGGAATATCTGTTTTCATTCAATCTGGTGTTTTCCTGTGTCTGTACTTAACCTCAGCAGTCATCAGCTGCCTGAGCCAAGTAATTCACTGCGAGGTGATAAAATACAGAGGGGGAAATAGGGGCCGGAGCACTTACAGAGATCAGTGAAGCTGTGTCAAGTTGTCTGCTTATTGTTCCCTTTGTACTGACTACAAATTCACCCCTGAAGGGCCATAAATCTATGCAGAAGGTACCATAAAACCCGATGAACAAAGAAAGTGATAGCAGCATGCAGTGTAGAGGAAGATTAACCTCCCAAAGTGGCTGTGAAAAAACTGCGAGGAAATGGATGGGTGCATAATCAGCCTTCGAGAGCCAAAGCTCCCTTCGGCAGATATGTGTAGGAGTGGAGATCTGAGTCTTTTTATCCCAGTCAGAAGGTGGGAGGGGGTATTGTAAAGAACGCTGGTTAAGGATGCAGAGGTACAGTGCTTACTGTAATTGCTGGACTGGGTTGCCTTCCACATTTAACCATTGTGTGCTCTTCTGGGAACTAGAGGAAGTTCTCTCTTGAGCTGCAGAAAACGGAAGTCTGTCATCCTGTTATGTATTGGCACTGAAACATTGCAGGACTGTGCCTCCAGAGACTTGTGAGCTTGGAACTTAAGAACAATAGCCCACTAGGATTCTGGCAGTAACCAGTCAAGAAGTAATGTTATGCAGGTGTCCATTGGGGCTGGAGCGAGCAGCTCAGGAGTGGCCACTAGGGCAGGCATGGGCCGAATCAGATTCTCTGATCTGATTCAGCCGGCTGCCGAATTGCCACCGAAATTCGGCGGCAGATTTAAAAGCGACTGGAGGGGAGGGGGTTTGAGGGAGAGGCTCCAAACTTGCAAGGTAGCTGCTGGGATCTCTCCTCCAAATACCCACCAAGTTTCAAGAAGATTGGACCAGGGGGTCCAATTCCCCAAACAGGTTGCCCCCATTCCCTCCATTGTTCTCTATGGTAGAAAAAAAGGTAACATTTTTTCTCACTGTAGAGAACAATGGAGGGGATGGGACAACCTGTTTGGGGGCCCATAGAATTGGACCCCGTGGTCCAAACTTCTTGAAACTTGGTGAGTATTTCAAGGAGAGGCCCCAGCAGCTACCCTGCAAGTTTGGAGCCTCTCCCTCAAATCCCCTTTCCTCCAGCCCCTCATATACCCTGTGAGTTTTTGCCATTGATTTCAATGGCCCATAGGGTATAATGGGGCTGAAACTGATATTCCCTTTCTGACACACTTCCGGCGATGTCAAGGTTACGTGGCATATGCTAATGAGTTATGCTAATGAGCTCCTGCAGCTCTTTTTCTGCAAAAGGACCCCTGGTATGTAAATAGCCTATCGTGGGGAGTGGGGTGTGTTTGGGTGTAGCAACTGCATGCTGTTTAAACAGGGCATTTGGCCCTGTTCTTCAGACTTGTTCTGGCTGAAATCACAAATAGTTGAGCTGATCACTAGCAGTGAGTCTGCTGATCCAGGGAACCCACTGTTTTAACGCGTCCACTGGAATAAGCGGAGTCTTCCTCAGTGCAATCCATTCTGTTGCCTTTTCCACAGGGACCAAACCATACAAGTGCAGCGAGTGCGAGATGGCCTTCGTGACCAGTGGAGAGCTCTCGCGCCACAGGCGTTACAAGCACACTCTCGAGAAGCCCTTCAAATGTTCGTACTGTAACTACTGTAGTGTAGAGGTAAGTACAGCCATCGTATTGAGGACTGGTCTAGGGGGGGCTCTGGCTGGAGGTAGAGGACTACTTTTCTCCCCCAAGTGGAAAGGCCAGGGTGGTTAGAGTATTGGACTAAGACTCCGGAGGCTTGGGTTCAAATCCCTGTTCCAGGGGTACACAATGAAGCTGCCTTATCTGAATCAGACCCTTGGTCCATCACGGTCAGCATTGTCTACTCAGAGTGGCAGCGGCTCTCCAGGGTCTCGGGTGCTGGGGGGTCTTTCACATCACCTGCTGCCAGTGTTCCCTCTGAGCTGAGTTAGTGTGAGCTTGCTCACAGTTTTTTAGCCTCCAGCTCACAGATTCTTGTCTTAGCTCAGGAAGGATGGCTCCAGAGCAAACTAGTTTATGCAATAGCCAAATCGCTGGCTCACAACTTTAACGCCAGTAGCTCGCAAAGTAAAATTTTTGCTCACAAGACTCCACAGCTTAGAGGGAGCATTGCCTGCTGCCTGGTTCTTTGAACTGGAGAGGCCTGGGATTGAACTTGGGAGTTTCTGTATGCAAAGCAGGAGCTCTTCCATTGAGCCCCACTTCCTCCCTGTGCAGCCTAGACCCAAAGGTGGAAGGGTAGGTCAGATGCTTGGAATTACCAATGTGTGAAAAGAACTGCAGTGAAGAAGAAGAGGAGGAGGAGGAAGAGGAGGAATTTATACCCCACCCTTCACTACCCGAAGGCATCTCAGAGTGGCTTACAATCCCTTTCCCTTCCCCTCCCCACAACAGACACCCTGGGAGGTAGGTGGGGCTGAGAGAGCTCTTTCGAGGACTGCTTGTGAGAGGACAGCTCTGAAAGAACTTGTGACTGACCCAAGGTCATGCCAACAGCTGCATGTGGAGGAGTGGGGGGATCAAACCCGGCTCTCCCAGATTAGAGTCCGTGGTCCTAACCACCAAACTGGCTCTTCTTATGGGACTAAAGGGCCTCTCAGGGATGCTTTACAAGTCAGGGAAATGACAGGGGTGAACAGTTGCCAGGAATCCCAAGTGCAAACCAGGCAGTTTTATGCTAGTGTGAGGTAGTGGTTAAAACATCCCACTAGGATCTGGGGAAAGCCAGGTTCAGAGCCTCACTTATTCCCCAGAAGCTTGCTTGGGGACCTTAGGCCAGTAATACACTCTCAACCTAACCTACCTCACAGGGTTGTTGTCAGGATTAAAAAAAAGGAGACGAGAATAATGTAAGCGCTTCAGGCTCCCATTGGGGACAAAGGCAGGATATACATACATACATACATACATACATACATACATAAATTTGCGGGGCCGGGGGGTGCTCCTGTATATATTTATTATTTACTGCAAGATCTCGTGTGTTCCACTTCCAAATAAAGGACTCACAACAAGCTGCGTTTGGGCTGCAGAAACTTGATGGGTTGTTAATCAGTCTGTCCATTATCAGTAATATAAAGTCCGATGTTTTCAGTTGTACCAAATGGGCTTCTTTTATGTTGTATGTTTGTTGATCTCGTGCTCTGACCTTTGGGGTAGTTTGGCTTTTTAATTAAAAGAGGTTGCTGGCCATGAAGCTCCCTGGGGTGACCTTCCTGCCTTATTATCTGAAATATTTATTTCCTCCCTTCCCCCTGAAGGGACCCAAAGTGGCCTTATGATGGTATTTATTTATTTATATTTTAAATTTCTGGGTCACCCAGTCCCCGAGTGCTGCTGTTTACAACAGGTTAAACACATCATAATAATGTTATTTTAGAACAACATTAAGACCTTAAAATCATCTGTCAGTCAATCCTGACAGAAGATGCTTTTAAATGGGGGCTTGTATTGTGTTCCTTCTTTCCAGTTTGGTCTGTGATACACAGTTTCTGCAGGATTTTGTGCTGGCCGGATATATTTTTGCTACAGCCTGACAAAAAGAGTAAGGCAACACACTCTAGGAAGCGACGCCAACCTTTGAAACTGCTTTCTCCTCCCTTTAAAACTCTTGGATTGGATGTCAGGGATTTGTTGTACCTGCGGCGGCTAGGAACTCACAGGGGGGAACTAGAGATGTGAAGGCCCAGAAAAAAGACTGGAAAAATTCAGGGGGGGAAACAGTTTTTTCCCTGAAGCCTTTTTTGTTTTTTTCTGAAAAATTTGAAAAAAGAAAAGAAATTGATTATAGAACATTTTATTTTAACATGATGAATAAAATATTTTAAGACAAGATGTTCAAATATTTTCCAAATCATTTCTAAAAATATGTATGGTATCAGATTAATCTAATTTCTATGCGCTGAGGACAAGCAAGTCCTAGGTTACAAACTGAACTCTCCAATGCAAGAACAAGATGCATTCATAGAAACTAAGTCCCACTGGTCCCTTCTATACACTTCCCCTCTCTTCAGTTCTTTTTATGAGAATGTTTTTTTATTATTTAATACTGTAGAGAGGAAATATGAATAATTGTTACTTCTGTATTTTTAAAAATTGTTTTGTGGAGGGTTTTTTTTGTCTGTTCCACATACACTAGTAAACAGTTCAGGAGATTGTTGCTCCATTTGTTACAATTGCACATAAATATTATTTAAAAAGTAAATTCAGTTCGTAATAATTGTTTGGATACACTATATTTTTAATATGCTAGTTGTGATAGTTTCATGCCAAGTAAAATGGTTCATAGTCATATTTTATGTTCCTAAAGTAACAGAATGACTTCCAATCTGGAAAAGAAAAGAAAAAGTGCTAATGTAGTAATTTTTTCAATTTTTCTAAAAATTTCCATTTTTTTCTGGAAAAAAATGAAGGTTTTTTCCGAGCTTCAAAATTTTCAGAAATTTTACATCTCTAGGGGGAACCGTATCCTGGGCTCTTATTGCATTTTTCCTTTGCGTTCCTAATGCCAGGCAAGCAAGCTGAAGCGCCACATCCGTTCACACACCGGAGAGCGCCCTTATACCTGTTCTCTGTGTGCCTACGCCAGCAGAGACACTTACAAGCTGAAGAGGCACATGGTTACACACTCAGGTAAGCAGGAGAAGTGCTGTTCTTAAAAAACAGCGTGGTGGTCTTTTGACTGGGTGTCAACCCTAATTGCCCAAACTAACCCAGTCTGCTTAGGGCTTTGGAGCTAAGCAGGGTTGGCCACAGTCAGTACTTGGATGGAAGACCACTAAGGAAGTTCAGGGTTGGCTACGCAGAGACAAGCCCACCTCTGGACATCTCTTGCCTGTAACGCCCCCTTATCGGGGCCTCCATGAGTCGGTTGCAATTGGACGGACATTCGTCCTGTAGAAGCCCAAATGCTCTTGTCGGAGCTCAGCAGTTAAGCAGGGTTGGTAGTTGTGTGGGACACCACCAAGGAAGACTGGGCCTGCTGTATAGAAGAGGAGGAGGAAATTGGATTTATACCACTCTTCACTACCCGAAGGAGTCTCAAAGCGGCTTACAATCTCCTTTCACTTCCCCTCCCCACAACAGATACCCTGTGAGGCAGGTGGGGCTGAGAGAGCTCTCCAGAGAACTGCCCTTGAGAGAACAGCTCTGAGAGAACTTGTGACCAGTGTTCCCTCTAAACTGAGTTAGCGTGAGCTAGCTTGCAGTTTTTTAGCCTCCGGCCCACACATTTTTGTCTTAGCTCAGGAAGGATGGCTCCAGAGCCAACTGATTTATGCAGCAGCCAGATCACTTACTCACAACTTTCACGCCAGTAGCTCACAAAGTATAATCTTTGCTCACAAGACTCCACAGCTTAGAGGGAGCATTGCTTGTGACTGACCCAAAGGTCACATCAGCAGCTGCATGTGGAGGAGTGGGGACTCAAACCCGGTTCTCCCAGATTACAGTCCGTGCTCTTAACCACTACACTGAACTGATGATGGCAGCTTGACAAACCACCTCTGGCTTACCTCTTGCCTTGAAAACCCCATGAGGTGAGATTTCAGAGGTTAGCCATGAGCCGGTTGTGACCTGACAACCCACTTCACCTGTCTCAAGGCACTTCTGTTGGCCACTGGAAGGGGGATATGGATTCCAGATTATTTCCCCCCTCCTCAGCAGACCTTCACATTTGTCCCCTGCATTGCCCCTGAGGATCCCCTGTTGTCCAGGAACTTGAATAGCCAGGGGGCTCAGGAGGTTGCTGTTGAAGGTGATACAGAAGATGTAGGCTACAAATCACGGTGGTTCACAATTCAGAACAGCGCTCCTGTTGCAGCCCTTTCCTTTCATTTACACTCTCCAGCTTGTGTGTGAGGGAGACTGCGCTACCTACAGTACAGTACACACGGCCATTTTGAGAACAGGCACACATAATTTTCCGTCTTCGATACTCACGATCAGAAACCCAGATAGGTAAGAGTAGACATATAGGGGGGGTTGTGTACCCAGGTAGCAGCCACTGCCAAGTCGGCCTTTTATCATCTACGGCTGGCGCGGCAGTTGGTTCCCTACCTCGATCGGGACGACCTGGCCACAGTGATCCATGCGATGGTCACCTCGAGGTTGGACTACTGTAACGCTCTTTACATGGGGCTGCCCTTGGGGCTAACCCGGAAGCTGCAGCTAGTGCAGAATGCCGCGGCCAGGCTGTTGATGGGTCTCACAAGTCGAGAACACATCAGGCCTGTGCTGGCAGCGCTGCACTGGCTGCCTATAGTATACCGAGTTCGCTTCAAGGTGCTGGTTCTTACCTATAAAGCCCTATATGGCCAGGGTCCAACATACCTTAGGGACCGCCTTTCTCCATCTATACCCCAGTGGGCACTGAGGTCGGGGTCAACCCATTGTCTAGAGGTTCCAGGCCTTAGGGCCGCCAGGCTCACCAGAACGAGGGCCAGGGCCTTTTCGGTGGCGGCTCCCATCTGGTGGAACGAGCTCCCAGAGGAGATCAGGGCCCTGCGGGACCTTGTGCAGTTCCACAGGGCCTGCAAGACGGAGCTCTTCCGCCAGGCTTTCGAATGGGAGCCGCCACCGACGATTCCATCCATCAGGTATACCATTTATGATGTAACCGGCCCGAAATAGCCCTGGCAGGGGGGATATGGAGACCTACCACTGAGTCGCCACTTTGATAATATGCTATAGGAAGCTGCTTGTAATCTTGCTAGTCATAGGAATTTATTTTAACTGCTTTTAGTCATTTTAGTGTAGTATTTTTTGGCCTATATGCCCATGTAAGCCGCCCTGAGCCCGTTCACGGGGAGGGCGGGGTATAAATCGAATAAATAAATAAATAAATAAATGTGCACCCTGCACAATCCACACAAAATGGGGACCATGTCTACCAGGAAGCTCATAGGCATTGTGCTCTCCCATTGTAGAAGACTGCAGCACTGACACAGAATCATAAAATCACAGGGTTGGCAGGGGCCATCCAGCCCCCTACTCGGTGCCGGATCAGCCGCGAGCATCCCTGACAAGGGTTTGTCCAGACGCTGCTTAAAGACTGCCAGTGAGGGGGAGCTCACCCCACTTCTCTAGGCAGCTGATTCCACTGCTGAACAACTCTTTTCCTAAGATCCAGCCAGTACCTTCCCGCCCTCATAATAGATTGCATGCTGGTGGTGGAAAGTGCCATCAAGTTGCAGCTAACTTATGGTGACCGTGTAAGGTTTTCAAGGCAAGAGACGATCAGAGGTGGACTGCCCTTGTCTGTCTGTCTGTAGCAATTCTGGACTTCCTTGAGGTTTTCCTATCCAGGTAGTGACCAACCAGGACCAGCCCTGCTTGGCTTCCAAGATACAAGAATACTGGGTTAGCCTGGGGCCATCCAGGCCAGGGTGCTTGAAGGGTAAGCAGATGAAATTTTCATGTACCTTATAGTGGATTGGATTGTACCAGCTTTTCTCTTGGCAAAAGAGGAAGGAGGGGTCCCTCTTGACTTCCAAACCGGCTGTGCCATGGAATGTTGGATCCGTGTGGACAGAGTCAGCATGAAAGAGGGAACCAAGTAAAACAGAATGGAAAATGATGCATCACCTCTGTCTCTCTTCATAGATGTATTGCCAAACCAAAAAAAAAAATCAGTATTGGTAGTAGATTTTAGCTTCTGAGTCAGCCACTGAAGGTCATTTGGCAAAGGCTTCTGGGAGAGCCGCAACATTGACTAATGTGGCGCAAAGCACATCACATACTTTTCCAGCTTCGATATGATCAGAAACCCAGATTTGTTAGAGTATATATATTGGGGTGTATGTTCAGTCTGGAGAAGAGGAGGTTGAAGGGGGACATGATTGCTCCCTTGAAGTATCCAAAGGGCTGTCACTTAGTGGAGGGCAGGGAGCTGCTCCTGTTGGCAGCAGAGGATGACAGGACTCGCAAGAATGGGTTTAAACTAAGGGCAGGAAAGCACTGGCTAGATATTAGGGAAAACTTTTTGACAGTCAGAGTTGTGTCACAGTGGAATCAGCTGCCTAGGGAGGTGGTGAGCTCCCCCTCACTGGCAGTCTTTAAGCAGCGGCTGGACAAACACTTGTCAGGGATGCTCTAGACTGATCCCGCACCGAGCAGGGGGTTGGACTGGATGGCCCCTTCCACGATCCTATGGTTCTATACGCAAACCGGGAGAAACGAAATCCCAAGCAGAATCGTGTGAGTGGAGCGGGTGGGATTAAAATCAAGAGTAATAGAGAGTAAAAGAAACTATTTATAGAGGGTGCCAAAATTTTTAGCTGTGGTAGTTTACTTTCCAATTGACATTGTTGTCTTTTTTCATCTTCTCCAGGTGAAAAGCCCTTTGAGTGTGGGGTTTGTAAGGCCAGGTTCACCCAGGCCGGAACGCTGAAGTTCCATATATTGCACAAACATGGGGAAAATGTGCCCAAATACCAATGTCCTCACTGCAGTACTTGTGTGGCCAGGAAGGGTGATTTAGGTAAGTTTCAGTATTCTGTTATTTGCTTTTTTAAAAAATCAATGAAGAATTAAGGCCAGCCTCATAATGTAAAATTCTGATTTAAGAAACTGCCACCCCCAGCATATCCCAATCTGGGGGATTTGTTCTAAATCAATAGCTGGAATCTAAATCTCAGAGGACACCCACAAGGATTGACATTCAAAGTACTTCACACATCATCTTGTTGCACTCCTTCCAATAGCCCTGTAAGGTTGGCCAGTGTTACAATCGCCATACTGCAGGTAGGGAATTAAGACTGAGAAAAAGTGGCACGACTAAGGCCATCAAGTGAGTTTCTGTCAGGGAACAGATTCGAACCTGGGTCCTCCCAGATCTTGGCTTGGGGTCTTAACCACTTCGTTACACCAGTTCCCTGGTTTTAGTTAGCTACGCTCAAGAAGTTTGCCTTTTCTTGATGGGAATATATGTTGTGTTTTCTCCCTGGGTTTTGGTAACTTAAATGTTTTTTCCCAAAACAACGCCAGTTCGTTAATTATGTGCCATTCTTCCTTTAAAAAAAAAAAAGCCTGGACTTTGTTCAGTCATCTGGCCCTTTTTTGTTTTCTGATGGATAGACTAATGTGCAGTTAATACCACTGAGCGTTAAGTAAATCACAGCGCTAAAAGAAATCACGATGCAATTGTGTAATCACATCAGGTTTCATTTTGGCACAATGATTTAATCAATGCCCATATGTACTGGCGGCCATCTTTAAAGTTGTAAGAGAGACAAAAAAAGGAATCTGAAAACTTCAGCAAACGACGGATCTGCGCCCAATTCTGAAGTTAATTTTAGACACTCGTCAAATAAAGCCAGAAATCAATAAAAGCAGAGAAGATGCTCAGGGCACCATTACGGCAGTGGAGACAAGGATTTGGACCAGGGAACCCCAGGTTCAAGTCCTGACTCAGCCGTGACATTTTCTAGATGTCCAGTGTCTTTCATTCTAACAAACCTCACAGGATTATTGTGAGGATAAAATGGAGGAGGAGAGAGGGTCACGTATGTCACCCTCAGGAAAAGAGGGTATTAAAACGCGACTGGTAACAGAATGGGGAAAATTCAAAGCCCTTAATGCAAGGCAGTTGCTTCTGTCACTTGTATGAAACAAGACAAGATAATGAGGTCTGGAAAACTCCTTTTTGTGGGGCGGGGATTGTGATGTCCTTTCTATTGGGGAAAACGGTTTTACTTTTAAACACTCTATTTGTATATAAACTTGGTAGTTTCTTGCTGCCACCAGGAATTTAAAATTCCAAATCTCTCTCTTTTGGTAGTATGACCTAGGGTCTGGGCACTTCAGAGGTCTGTGTGGCCCTGAGGAAATTCTGGGATAAATTTAAACAAAAATTGATTGATTTAATAAAGAACTAAATAGGCTTCTGGTTATTTTGAACAGTTGCTGAAGAAAGGAACTTGTAAATATAACTGGTAATGCTTGGTGCTACAGTCTCTCAAAAGCCAAATGCCACTCTGAAAGGCTTATATTTATCTCTCTCTCTCATATAGCCACACAGGCTAAATTCTTTGTCTTAGGCCACAAGATAAAACATTTGTCTAACCACACAGTTTAGACACTGCTTGTTTCTTTGCCATATAGACTCTCTCACAAAACTGTTACCTTCCCTGTTACCTTCCCTCCCCCATCCTCCTCTTCCCGGGGCTGCAGTGCTCCGGGGAAGCCTTGCCCACCCCCACTTTTGCCTTCCCCGGGTTGCGCCAAAGCGCAGTGCTCCGGGGAAACCCTGCTCGCCCCCACCCTCGCCTTCCCTGGGCCACGCCAAAGCGCAGCGCTCCAGGGAAGCCCTGCCCACTCTCACCCTCGCCTTCCCCGGGTTGCTCGGAGGCGCAGCAGGCAGGCAGCTGCTTTTGGCGATCTCTCTCTATCCCTGTCTCTCTTTCTCTCTCTCTCTCTCTCTGACTCTCTCTGTGTCCCTCTGCATGTGTGTGTGTCTCTGTGTCCCTCTGTCTCTCTCTCTCTCTCTGTCCCTATGTTCCCCATGTGTCTCTCTGTGTCTCTGTCTGTCTGTCTCTGTCCCTCTGTGTGTGTGTCTTCCTCTCTCTCTCTCTCTCTCTCTCTCCCTATGTTCCCCGTGTGTCTCTGTCTGTCTGTCTCTCTCTGTCCGTCTGTGTGTGTGTCTTCCTCTCTCTCCGTCCCTATGTTCCCCAATGTGTCTCTCATTGGGGCTTATTCCCTTCCTCCCCGCCCCGAAACTGCTGCAGCTTGAACTTATTGACATGCAGTCAGATCACACTGTGAAAGGAATGTTTAATACTGTGACATTAGTTGACTTTTACAAATCTTTGCCTGCTGAAAATTTCCATGTATGAAGAAATTTGCTGGGAAAATGTTCTCTATATTTGGGTCTACATATATTTGTGAGCAAAGTTTTTCTTGCATGAAGATCAACAAGAGTAAATATAGATGCTCTTTGACAGACATTAACTTGCAGGCTGGGATGAGAATCTCAACAAGCAATCTCGCTCCTGATTTCAAAAAAATTGTGGAAAAGTGTGATAGGGTACATTTGTCTCATTAAACTGATTCTAAAATTAAATGTGCTTGCAGCTATAGATGATATGAAATTAGAACAATAAATAAATTGAATAAAACTCACACTATTTTATTTAATTTATATTTATTGATTTTTATGATACAACTTATACCTTTTCTGAAAGGCAAAGTGAACTAATGAATGCAATCATTTTAAAAGGTGCGGCCCTCCGCTAACCTCCACTCCCACAAAGTGGCCCCCGAGCCAAAACAATTGCCCACCCCTGCTCTAATATATTAACAGTCTTCCCTTCCCCCACACAAATCAAGTGTATTTATTTTATTTGCTTCATTTATACCTGACTTTTCATGGGACCCAAAGTAGCGAACAACAGTATCCCTTTTCCATTTTATCCTCACAGCACCCTTATGAGGTGCGTTAGGCTGAGAGTGTGTGACTGACCCAAGGTCGCCCAGCAATAATCCATAATCCATGACAAAGTGGGAATTCAAACTTGAGTCTCCCAGATCCTAGCCCAACGCCCTGACCACTGCTTGGCACGGAAGATGTTGCAGTCAGTGGGGGCAGCTTCCCATCCTGAGCGTTTGTGAATCTCAGGCTGTGGGGTCTTGTGCCCCTTGGTATGATTTTTTTCTGATTGCAGGCATACTAAAAACAACAACAACAGAAATTTCTGATTTGTATCTCTATTGTCAAACCTGCAACCATGACCTAAAGTCATATTATGACAAGCATAGGAGCAATCTGCTTGAGCATTGCTTCAGAGCAGCCTCGGCTTGTTTCAGATTCACTTGTATGCGCGGTTCGCCGAACTGCATGCAGTCGGTGAGGAAATGCTAACTTCACAATGTCTGGAACAGGCAAATTATTTTCTCATTCAAGGGAGGTGGCGCCACCTTGTGGCCATTCTGAGTTAATGACCATGTCTGGTCAATCTCCATAGCAAATGTAAATAGATTCCTCATGGAGCAGGCCTAACAAATTTGGCTGGTCATATCAAAAGTCCTTAGATGTTTCTCTCAAATACAAATCCATTTTATTTCTTCTTTAAGGTGAAGTCCTGTTGCAGTCTCTGAATGTCTATCCCACTCCCCCCCACACACACACACACAAAGTGTTGCTAGTATGAAAATTGGCTTTCCCACAGAATCACTCGGGAGTTAGATATAAAGACTTTCATCAAGAATAAAAGGAAATTTCACACAGAATTTGGGTGCTCTTGTTGGTATTTCATGTCAGGGGAAATTTACTCTTATTCTTAGTAGTTCTTTGAACACAGCCCAAAGGGAGATGCAGTTTGTTTGCTTTAAAAAACTATGCTGGTTTTTTTCAGAAGTTTGAGGGAGCAATTTGAAGCAGGTCTACTTAAGAGTCAGTCCATTATATTCAGTGAGGCTTACTCCCAGGAAAGTGTTGTTGCAGCATTAGGCGCTTTTTTCCTGGATTATCTTCACTGGCTAGCGACAACATACAGTTCCATTCTCATTTGAGATTCTCAGCTGAGCTTCATGTGCTTTGATTTTGAGGAACACTGCAAGCTTTGAGCTTTCCCCCAAAGAGGCAAGAACTGCAGGCAGAAGGCTCATTCCACTACGCTCCATGTGGATAGCTGGGATGAAACAGTTAAAACTCCCCAATCAGGTTCTGGATGCAATTCAGAATGCTGGTTTTTATATGTAAAGCCCTCATAGATTGGTCTTATATGCAGAAGAAGAAGAGAAGAGTTTGGATTTATACCCCGCCCTTCACTACCCAATGGAGTCTCAGAGCAGTTTACAATCTCCTTTCCATTCCCCTCCCCACAACAGACATCCTGTGAGGTAGGTGGGGCTGAGAGAGCTCTTCCAAGAACTGCTCCTGAGAGAGAAGCTCTGAAGGAACTTGTAACTGACCCAAGGTCGCACCAGCAGCTGCATGTGGAGGTTCAAATCTGGTTCTCCCAGATTAGAGTCCACAGTCCTAATCTCTACATCAAACTGGCTTTCAATATGAAGCCTTGCCACATCCACTAGAGGTCAGAACCAGGGCCTTTTTGCTGGTAGCTCCCTGTTTATGGAGTTCTCACCATTTCGTTAGGAAACTGAAACTATGACTTTTCCAGGAGACTTTAACTCTAAACGAGAAGCAGGGTTTTTTAATTGCACTCTCTTTATTGTTTAAAAATTATGATGTATTTTTATTATATGCTCAGGTACTATGGGCATTCCTCAGGTGGATGTTGCAGGACATAAAATTTTATATGAATAGTCGCTATAGTTTTGTGCATACATTGGGGCACTGCAGGAATTGGAATGTGTGATTTTTAAAAATCCAAATATTTGAGCTGTGTGAGTTGTCATTTCTGGACTTGGATAGGATTTCAGTTTGGTATAAAGAATGGGTGGGACCTTCTAGAAAATGAAGGGGAGGGTGGATTTATCTGCATTCCACAACTTTGTGCCCAAAAATGTTGATGCCTCTGAGATGCTGAGAATGCGTTGAAAAGGACTGACGTACTCAGAGGCAGATCGTACAAAATTCATTTTCAGCTTCTGCTCTGAATTTGTCATTGGAAGTTATTTTTCGGGGGTGGGGGGGTGGGGGTAATTTATTAATGCTTCCTTGTGAACTGCCTAGCAGAGGTCCGAAGGGAGTTCAAAGACAACGCAGAATCGCAGTGAAGATCAGTTTAGAGGAGATACAATATGGCTCCCTTTGAAGTTGTTGGGAGCATTTCTTTCCGTCCTCCTTTACTGCCGCCTGGGCCTGGCCCAGAGCTTACATTAACATCTGAACTTTTATATCTGTTTAGCAAACAGTAATTGATTACGCAGCTCTCAAAACCCTCGCTGCTTTTAAATTTTATTAAGCAAAGAGAGCGTAATTATTTTTTAGAGTCCAGGAGGATCATAACACATGTTTTGGGAAAGAGATCTGAGACTTGCTTTGGTTGGTTGCCATAGCCAGTAATGAATAGAGAAAAAAAACAATGCATTTAAGATTCCGTTTGTTTAAAAGGTGAAAGACCCTCAAACAACTGGCTTTGTGTTTGTCTGTGCCATCGTAAGAACATTTCCCTGGGTGTAAGGCCCACTGAATAGAGTAGACCCAAGTAAGGTTCTGAGTAGACCTGTACAGCATTGCTCTCCTTTTCTCTTTTTTGCGACACAACTAAGATGTTTTAAACGTACACCTTGAAATGTAATGTGTCACGTAACAAATGAATCTCTAAGTCAGGGGTCCCCAACCTTTTTGAGCCTGTGAGCACCTTCAGAATTCTGACACAGGGTGATGGACTCAACCACAAAATGGCTGCCACAGGAATTGATGCCAACCACAAAATGGCTGCCACAGGAGGTGGCCCCACACAAACTGAGGAAGCCCAAGTGCAAGGGAGAAGAGAGGTAGATAAAAAGATACACTGGGGAAAGGCTAATGAAAGAGAATAAAATAAACATTGTCGTGACAGCTGTCGCTGAAACAATGTTATTTTATCTGCATGTCCAGTCAGACCTTCAATGTCAAATCAAAAGCCCTCTTGGTCTCACCCACTTTCTAAAAGCACTTGGTGGGTGCCAAGAGACATGTTGGTGGACACCATGACCAACCATGGTCCCCCTGTTGGGACCTCTACTGTAGATTAGCATGTTAGCAAGCCAAAGTTTGGCCTCTGAGCAATGTGAAAAATCATTCGCTGTGGCTGTCACGAATCCCCGGATCCCTGTTTCTTATGTTGCCCCGTGGAACTGGGAAGCAGAGACTAATGCAGCTTTCTGAAGCCTTTATCATTTTTCCTTCTACTTACACCTACAGCCCAGATTCTGCAGAATCGGACTTCTTTAGGGAAATCCAGGGAATGACAAACAATATTTTGCACAGAGCAGATTCGAGTTCAAGAGCGCCTTAAAGACCAACAGGATTTTTCCAGGTATAAGCTTTCGAGAGTCAAAGCTCTGTCCGCCAGGTCTGACAGATCTGGTGAAGCCCCCTTTGACTGTTGAAAGCTCGTACCCTGAAAAATCTAGTGTGTCTCTAAGGTTCTCCTGGACTCAGATCTAGCCCGTCTACTGTAGACTGACACGGCTACCATCCCGAAACTATTTGCATGGAGCACTCTTTGAAAGGGAGAAATAATATCCTGCAAAACCCCATTTCAGGTATCCACTTGCGAAATCTCCATTCCTATGTCGAAGTCCCGCTCAAGTGCTGTTACTGTGACAGCACCTTCCACGAGCGCTACGCCCTCAGACAGCACAAGAAGATCCACAGAAACGAGAAGAGATTCAAATGCGATCAGTGCAGTTACGCATGCAAGCAGGTATTTAAGGCAGTCAGGGGTCTGATTGCTGGTTTGGCAGGATTAGTTTGGGCAGATATCCTTGCTTTGATCACTGTGCAAATGTTTATTGCTGCTGTCAGTAGCTACGGCAGAGAGCATCAAGGTTTTGCTGGCGCAGTTGGCAGAACGGGGAAATTACTTATGGTAAGCCCTTGCGGCGTGTGGCTTACTCGGGAAATAAGAGCAGTGATATTCACCGTCCTTATGATCAGAGGAGGAATTCTGTATCTAATGCATTTCTCTGGAGCACATGTGTCAGAGGTAATAGTTGATGCGCAAGAATGAAAATGAGCTAAATTATATTGGCACATTAGGAAATCATTCGTTACATTCCCGCGTTTAAAGTAGCTGGAAGAATCAGATCATCCTCGTAAGTTTAGCTGGTACCTCAGCAGTTGGGCAGAACGTGGGTTCTTTTTACCCTTAAACTTGAGAGTGTTTAAAAGTCTTGGAAAGAGAACTTCTGTGGTTTGAAGTAGAATCACAGAGCTGGAAGGGGTCATACAGGCCATCTAGTTCAGCCCCCTCCTCAGTGCAGGATCGGCCTAGAGCATCCCTGACAACGGTTTGTCCAGCCACTGCTTAAAGATGGCCAGTGAGGGGGAGCTCACCACCTCCCTAGAGAACTGATTCCACTGTGGCACAACTCTTACTCTCAAAAAGGTTTTCCTAAGATCAAGCCAGTACCTTCCCGCCCTTAATTTAAACTCGTTATTGTGAGTCCTCTCATCTGCTGCCCACAGGAACAGCTCCCTGTCCTCATCTGAGTGACAGCCCTTCAAAGACTTCAAGAGAGCAGTCCTGTCCCCCCTCCCCCTCCTTTTCTCCAGACTAAACATTCCCAGGTCCCTCAGCCTTTCCTCCTAGGGCTTGGTCTCCAGGCCCCCAACCATCTTCGTTGCTCTCCTCTGCAACTGCTCCATTCTCTCCACATCCTTTTTGATGCAAGGCCTCCAGAACTGTACACGATACTCCAGGTGCAGCCTGACCAATGCCGTGTACAGCAGGACTATGACATGTTGTGATTTGGATGTTATAGAAACTTTAATGTTTAAGATACAAACAACTATTGTAGGGGTTATGTGTATCCAGTGGGATTTTTCCCCCTTGATCAGAACACTCTTCCCTTCAACAAAAACAGCTTGTGTGATTCCCCTTGGTCACAAAAACAAGTTTTCTTGTGTTACAGGACAGAGGGATTATAAAAAACACAATTTCAAAGGCCCTTTCCATGTGCAGAACCAAACTGAGCTTCAGTTGCTCAGTCTTTGCTGTAACATGAAATCTGGCGGCAAATCTGGAGGTTTCTGCGCCACTGAGAATGTTTAAGGAAGTAAAATAAAACCAAAAACGATCAAAATTTCTCAGAGTGCTTCTCCCGGGGACTCACTGGGACTCTTAAAAGCAGGTAGTTGCTCCACCTCTGTGGTGATCTTGCTTTCTGAATGTCCTCTCATGAGGAGAGAGTGAAAAACCTTTTCATGCCGTGGGAAGAGTAGATTAGATATGGTTTTGTAGATGCCACCAAATGGCATCAGAAGCAGAATTCTGAGGTGGATTTGGAGCTTCCTGCTTAAAATTTTGAGGAAAATTAAAGAGCAAAGATGAGCAAAACTTCTCTGTAGGGTTACGGGTGGGGGTGGGGGTGGGGGAGAACACAGTGTTTCCACACATCTCTTATTGAATTCTTTAAACAAATATTCTAGTTGATTTAGGGTGTTTCTTCCACTTTTAAAAAAGGCCACAAAGATATCACTTATTGGATCAACCTTCCTGGTGTCAGATTTGTCAGGTTTTTTGCTATTGTGGCCTAGGGGTTCATTTTCCTGTATAGGCCGTTTTGTTTTGTTTTGTTTCATTTTGTTTTGCCATCAAGTCACAGCTGACTTATGGCAACCCTGTGGTGTTTTCATGACTGGTATTCCTTGGTGGCCTCCTCCCCAAATACTGAACAAGGCCAACCTTGTTTAACAAAGAAGATGAAGAAGACGATGAAGAAGAAGAGTTGGTTTTAATACTCTGCTTTTCTCTACCTTAAGGAGTCTCAAAGCAGCTTATAAGCGCCTTCCTCTCCCCACAGCAGACACCCTGAGAGGCAGGTGTGGCTGAGAGAGTTCTGAGGGAACGGTTGGTGACTGGCCCAAGGTCACCCAGCAGGCTTCATGTGGAGGAGTGAGGCATCAAACCTCATTCTCCAGATTAGAGTCTGCGGCTCTTAACCAGGTCACCACACTGGCTCTTGAGATCTGATGAGGTCAGGCTAGACTGGGCTATCCAGGTCAGGGCCTCAACAAGAGCTGATCTATACATTACAAATCCATTGTTCAGGGATGACTTTGAGTCAGGCATTCAACAGGAATCTTGTCCAACCAGGGCCCATTGGCAGAAGGCCCTTCTGCCTTTCCCTCAGGGCTGTTTTCCCTTCCTTTCCCTCCCTCCCATGGGGAGCAGCGACTGAACACATGAGGCTGCTTTTGTACTGAATCCTTGGCCCTTCGGAGTGTCTGCTTCCCTTATCTGTTCTCTGCTCTCCTTCCATTTCCGCAACATTTTCATATTCTTCTAAAACAAGCATCTTGTGGGTCTGCCGGTCTCTGATTTCCTCCCCCCCCCCCCCCCGCCCCGCGCGCTTAACGGTGGGCCCCTGTTGTGCTTTTCAGTCATATCTTTGTAAGCCTAAATCTAATTATTTCATTTTTAAAATAAACGAAAGCTGATTTTTCTCCTAGCAGGAGATACACTTCCCCCCCATTTCCTGGCTTAGGCCTGGGTAGAAATGATTACACTTCATCCCCTTGGTATGTGTTTGCAAAAGAGTTTGATTTAAATATTTAAATTTTGTTGGCTGGCTCTCAGCGGTAACGTTTATTTGTTTGCCTTGCTGTATAGCCAATTTCTGCATGAGGCTCGCTCCATTAAAAAGCGGATGTTTGAACTTGTTCCAGCCTGCTCTAATAATGAGAGTGTGGGTTTTTTTTAAAAGGGGATAATTTATTTTTTTGAAATGAACTTGACATACTAAAGCAGGATTCTTCTATGCTTTTTCTACTTTGAATAGTCAAAAAATAGCATTCAAGTCGGGATAGGAAGCTGGGGGGGGGCCCCTCACTTCACCCAGCAACTTTTCATCTGGACCTTTCCCTGCCAGCAAGCACACATAACACTCTATGTAGGGTTGCCAGCTCTGGGTTGGGAAACACCTGGAGATTTTGGGGGTGGAGCCTGAGGAGGCTGGGCTTTGGGGAGGGGAGGGACTTCAGTAGGGTACAGTGTCATAGAGTGTACCTTCCAAACGGCCATTTTCTCCAGGCGAACTGATCTCTGTCACCTGGAGATCAGTGGTAGTCCCAGGAGATATCCAGCCACCACCTGGAGATTGGCAACTGTACCCTCTTGTACATATGATACTAATAAGAGAATCACAGTCCCAACAAACCAGAAATATGATACATCAAAGACTATGTAGTGCACATAAATATATTTATCAACTACTGAAAAATGATCTATAATTACAAAACTACTCAAATTCCTACAAAATATTTCCAAACTGAAGGTATGTTAAAATGTTGTAGAATGCTGACGAAGTTTTCCAGACTACATTTTCGTTTCGAAGGTCTTCTTCCGAACTCAACTTTACAATAGTTTGGACGATTCAAATAGCAACCATACGTGAGTATCCTAGAACGATGATGTAGCCTTCAAGAATCTGTAAAAGGTTTTGTAACCGGTTATGATTTATTCATTGTGAGGAGATTGTTACCCTTGAAGGAAATTTACATTTTTCTGCACCATCATATGGTTGCTATTTGAGTTTAGTTGCCAGGAAGAGCTAATTTAAGAGCCACTTTGGTGCAGTGGTTAGGAGCGTGGAGTCTTATCTAAGAGAACCAGGTTAGATTCTCCATTCCTCCACATGCAGTTACTGGTGTGACCTTGGGTCAATTACAAGTTCTTTCAGAGCTGTTCTCTCAAGGGCAGTTCTCTCAGAGCTCTCTCAGCCCCACCTACCTCACAGGGCATCTGTTGTGTGGAGGGAAAGGAGATTGTAATCCGCTCTGAGACTCCTTCAGGTAGTGAAGGGTGGGGTATAAACCCAATCTCTTCTTTTTCTTCTTCTTAGTTAGCTTCAAGATGTATAAGTAACTGGGTGATAAATATAGCTAAGATTGGATTAAAGCAGTTGGTAAGACCTGGGAAGAGCAGCAAATTTCAGAAGCAGACTGGAGCAGGAGATTGCTGAAGTACCAAGTTATTACAACACTCAGGACAATGGAACCCCAAGAGCTTAACAGATATCAGGTTCTTATCTTGCTACACATGCTAAGTCACTCAGTTCTTGCTTATACCCAGAATTAAACCTTGTTGGTCTTGGGTGCTAATGCGCTTTAGCGTTATGGTTGCCAACCTCCACGTGAGGCCTGGAAATTTCCCAGAATTACAACTGATCTCCACACAACAAAGGTCAGTTCCCCTGGAGAAAATGGCTGCTTTGGAGGGTGGGCTCTGTGGTGATCACATCGCTGCCAATGCTCCCTCTAAGCTGTGGAGTCTTGTGAGCAAAAATTCTACTTTGTGAACTGCTGGCATTAAAGTTGTGCTCTGGAGCCATCCCTCCTGAGCTAAGACAAAAATCTGTGCGCCAGAGGCTAAGAAGCTGTGAGCTAGCTCACACTAGCTCAGCTTAGAGGGAACGCTGATCCCCACTGAGCTCCCTTCCCAGGCTCCACCCACAAATCTCCACGAATTTCCCATCCTGGGGCTGGCAACACTATTTGGTATAATCTAGAAAAGGCATTCTGTGTTAGAAGGAAATCTTCAAGATGGGGAAAAGGCTGCTGATTACCTTCGCTTCTAACACCTTCTCTATGTTTTAGGAGCGCCACCTGGTTATGCACAAGCGGATGCACACTGGTGAGAAACCCTTCATTTGTGCGGCTTGCAGCAAGTGCTTTCGGCAGAAGCAACTGCTCACCATTCACTTCAAGAAGCACCACGACTCCACTTTTAAGCCGAGAGTCTACAATTGCCCTAAATGCGGCAAGGGCTATTCACGCTGGGTAAGCACAGTTTCCTTAAGGAACCTGATTGGACAGGTCGTAGTCCACTGTACATCCAGGGCTACCTGTATCTATCCATCCCGTTCCATGCAGGCACAAAAGCGGTAAAAAACAAACCCTGCTGCAGAATTTACCACCCTGCGAAGGCAGCTGCTGCCAGAGAGAGGCTGCGGCTCAGTGGTAAACCCTGTGCTTGACATGTAGAAGGTCTGTGTTCCAGTCCTTGGCATGACTGGTTAAATGATCTCTGTTAAGCAGGTGTTTGAAAAGACCTTTCTCAGATGCTGGGAAGCTGCTACCAGTCAGAGCGAGAAGGGTCAGAGGGGGAGGGTCCGTGAGTAATGCTCCCTCTAAGCTGTGGAGTCTTGTGAGCAAACATTCTACTTTGTGAGCTACTGGCATTAAAGCTGCGAGCGAGCAATTTGGCTACTGCATAAACTAGTTTGCTCTGGAGCCATCCTCCCTGAGCTAAGACAAAAATGTGTGAGTCGGAGGCTAAAAAACTGTGAGCTAGTTCACACTAACTCAGCCTAGAGGGAACACTGGCCATGACCCAGTGGAAGACCACCTGCTTTGCATGCAGTAGGTCCCAGGTTGAGTCCCCAAGATCTCCAGTTTTCCTTTTTTTAAAAATTAAGATCCTGGGTCATGTGAAAGGCTTTCTGAAAACACTTAGCAGGTGCTGTGGTGCCCACAGGCACCAAGTTGGAGACCCCAGCAATAGCTCATTAAAAAAAGGATAAAATGGGGATGATAATGATGTAATTATCAGGGGGAAAGGCAGAATGTAAATGAACTTAATAAATAGTTTCAGGTGAGTAGCCTTGTTGGACTGCAGAAGCGTGCATGCTCACAAAAGCTTACACTTAGAATTAAACTTTTGTTGGTCTTAAAGGTGCCACTGGACTCAAACTTTGTCCTAAATAAATAGTTGTTAGCCAAATAGCTTCCTTTTCATCCTTTATACCGGATAGAACAATATGCGCAAGCACGCTGAAAACTGTGGGGGAGCAAGAGCAGTTCGACCCAGCAAAGGAAGCCAGTGTCCAAGGGAAGACAGCAAGATATGCAGCCACGATGTCAAACAAGAAGGTATTGATGGAGCTGACCTGGGTAGGACTGAAGATTGGAAGGGCTGTTTGCGTGCATAGGTCTGGCCTCCCTGCCAAGTTGGATGTGCCCAGCTCAGAACTGAGTCTCGGTATTTTTATCCAGCACTCTGTCCTGTGAGATAGGTTAAACGGAGAGAGTTTGAGCTTGAGGGGCAACAGTGGGAGGGCTTCTGGAGTTCTGGCCCCGCTGGTGGACCCCCTGATGGCACCTGGGGTTTTGCCCCTATGTGGCACAGAGCGTTGAACGGGATGGGCCATTGGCCTGATCCAGCATGGTTTCTTTTATGTTCTTATGTCTGGGGCAGTGATGCTCGGTATTCTTGGTGCTGGGGGGGGGGGCACAGTGGGAGGGCTTCTGGAGTTCTGGCCTTGCTGGTGGACCTCCTGATGGCACCTGGGTTTTGACCACTGTGACATAGAGTGCTGGACTGGATGGGCCACTGGCCTGATCCAACATGGCTTCTCTTATGTTTTATATGTCCCAGGGATACCCAATATATTTGATGGCAGAATCGGGTTTTGAACCTGGGTCTGCTAGGTCCTAGTCTGACATAGAGTCACCAGCTCTGGATTGGGAATTTTCTGGAGATTTGGGGGGTGGAGCCTGGGGATGGCAGGGTTTGGGGAGGGGAGGGGCTTCAGTGGGGTATAATGCCCTAGACTCCACCCTCTGAAGCAGCCATTTTCTCCAGGGAACCGATCTCTGTGGCCCGGAAATCAGTTGTAATTCCAGGGGATCTTCAGCCACCACCTGGAGGCTGCCAACCTGACAGTCTAATGACTCACCCTGATGGCTCTCTGTTGAGTTCAGGCCAATTTATTCTCTGGGAACAAATTATCTTCACTTTCCCCCCCCCCCCCTCTGTGTCTCTTTCCTCCTGAAGCGGCTGCTTGTGTGAACTCTCAACACTACGCCATGTATAGTATTCCTGTTGCAACCTGGGAGAAAGAAGAGGTTCCGCTGGAAGATGAGAAAGCAGGAATCACTTGTGAGATGATCTTCAACCTGATGGATAAGTAATCCAGAAGGCATTTCTTTCTTCTGTTTGCCAGGGCTCAGATCCAGGAAGCTGTTCTACCTGATTTGTGTTTCTGATGTGTTCCTGTGAAATGAGCAGGAGTTGACATTTGCTAAAGTTATACACGTTTTGCATGTTTCTGCCTGGGCCATGAAAGTTAACCCCGTTCCATTCCCTTTTCAAAGGAGATTCACACTTAGAAATCATCTAGTTCTCTTGCTACATGCAAATCCAGATAAACTATTGGATTCTGAATTGCTTCCATTCTGTTTAGATTTGAAACTTAACTTTTTTTAAAAAAACAACCCAGAATTGAGATTAAAAAGTAATTTGAATTTGTTTGTCAATGACCATTGCCCAGATTGGAAACAGAGATATCTTTTTCAGATATCTGTGCAGTATGTACCTGTCTCACCATTGCCTCCAATCAAACACGTGTTGCAGGTGTTGGTGGAGCTTCAAAAACCTACAAGACCTGTTTTGTACATCACAGGGGACTGTGTCACTATCCAGGAGAAAACCTGGATGCTTCCCAGGTTCCCCAAACTTAGATGCTTCAACACAATGGAGTTTGTGTCTTGCCCACAATGAGGGGGTTCGTGATTTAAACGCATGAGCCCCAAAATACACTGAGTTTGTTCATGACCTTTGTATATGCAGAAGCACAGGATTCAGATACGTATTTGCTGGCAAAAAGTTCCTGTTGAACAAGTTTATGCATTCAGTTTCAGCGTAAAAGTGTCAAGATAACAGGTTTCCACTAAGTCTTTTAGGATCATACAGCTCCATTCCCTTTGGTTCAACGGGCAGTCAGTACTATTTATTCTGGCTGCCTTACTAACCTGTGGAAATTCCTGTGTTTTAATTACCTCACGAGTAGTCTCTCTGGGTTGGGACTCCAGTGTTTGTATGAAAATTGCCAATTGTTTCAAAAATCACTAAGAAATTTCCAGAAATGATAACTGTTTATATTATATGAAACAATTATATTGTAGTAGTAGGTGGTTTCTGTACTTTGAATGTTTCCTGATTTTAAAGGCAAGACATTGCTGCAGTTGAAGTTGGCAGGCATTGATTTGCATACATTAGATGAGAATTTAATAGCAAAGCTGACTCCAGGAAACCTTACTGGAATGTTGTGTTTGTTATGTATGGAAACGGGAGAGTGAATTCTTTGTTTAATAAAGGTTCTGTGCAAAAATGTTTTCTTCCTGATCTCTGGACTGACGGTGGGTCATGTTCTGCCCCTCTGCTCATCTAAGTGAGGAGTACTCCTTCCTAGGGCTGCCAAGTCCAACTTGGGAAATATCTGGGGACTTTGGGGGTGGAGCCAGGAGACTTTGGGGATGGAGCCAGGAGAAAGGAAGTGACATCATTTTGTGATGTCACATCCTGTGATGTTGCTTCCACATGCTGACACATGAACTCATGAAGTTTCCTAATACTGAATCAGGCCATTGGTCCATCAAGGTCAGTATTGACTACTCAGACTGGTAGTGGCTCTCCAGGGTCTCAGGCTGAGATCTTTAATGTCACCTATTACCTGATCCTTTTTTAGCTGAAGAGGCTGATACCTCCTGCATGTCAAGCAGATGCTCTATCACTGAGCAACGGCCCTACTGAATCCTTCCTCATCTCGGCAGAATATGGTTTTCATATCATAAGAACAGGAGAGAAGCCACAGTGGATCAGCCCATCCAGTACAGCCCATCCAGTACAACACTCTGTGTCACAACAGTGGCCAAAAATACCAGGTGCCCTCAGGAGGTCCAGCAGCGGGGCCAGAACGCCAGAAGCCCTCCCACTGTTGCCCCCCAAGCACCAAGAATTCAGAGCCTCACTGCCCCAGACAAGGGTTCCATTTAGACCTTGTGGCTAATAATAGCCACTGATAGACCTCTGCTGGATGGGGACAGAGAGAGAGAGAGAGAGACAGACAGACAAAAAAGAAAGAAAGAGGGAGAGAGAGAGAAGGGGAAAAAACTGGCAGAGGCACTTACTTCCATTTAGACCTTGTGGCTATAATAGCCACTGATAGACCTCTGCTGGATGGGGACAGAGAGACAGACAGACAGACAGACAGACAGAAAAAAGAAAGAGGGAGAGAGAATGAAAAGAGCTGGAAGAGAAACTCACCTTGCCAGCCACATGCAAAAGCAGCTCCTTCAGTCCCTCCTTAATCTCTGGGCGGACCTGTCTTGCTGTGGAAGAAGCTCTCTTGCTGACTTCTTAAAGGGGAAATGTCTGGCGAGGCTTTTTACTGCAGGGCAGGCTCTCTGCAGACATTTCCCTTTTAAGGCAGCCATTTTGTCCCCCCGGTGGCCAACTTTGGAAAAGCGGGAGATAAGCACTAAAAATCAGTGTTTCCCCCGCCCCACCGGGGGACTTGGCAGCCCTACTCCTTCCCAAGGAACAAAATTTGAATTCAGTGGTACTTTTAAGACCGACAAAGTTGGTGTCAATCTCCCCACCTTAGAGAAAAGGATGCTGTTAGTTCCCTCCATTGTTGAAAGGAGATGGATGGGCTTAACAACAGGGTCTCGCTTAATTAGTCTCAGCATACTGCAATTAAGAAGAGTACATTTACACATCTCCAATTTTGATATATTTATTTGCTTCACTATGTTTCTCCCCAGAATTAAATCCAAACAAATGATAACCATATAAACTAAGCTTGTTATTCCTGTTTGGTCCTTACATCTGTTAAACAGCTTCATTACATCGTATGCTAATTGCAGCTCACCCTCTACCTATATGTGTGGACTGGTAACTTCCGTTTCAGAGTATCTGAAGAAGTGGAACAAAGTTTGAGTCCAGTGGCATCTTTAAGACCAACAAAACGGCCACCCGCCTGAATCTATCTTCTAAAGAAGTGTGCGTGCACACAAAAGCTCATACCTTGAATAAAACTTTGTCTGTCTTAAAGGTGCCACTGAACTCGAATTTTGTTCTGTTCTCATACTGTTATGTATTGACCATGCGGTCGCCATGTGCTCCCTTCATTGCGACCGCATGGCCAGAGCACATGGCCAGAGCATGGCCAGAGCACATGGCCAAGAAACTACCTGAGCTTCAGCCAGGTAGAACAAAGGCCAGGTGGATTCAAACCGGCCACCAATCCTGTACCTAGGTTTCTCCCAGGGAACCTATGAAATGTAAATAGACTTCTAATAGCCTATCAGGCCAGTTGGGTGAGGTCAGGGGATTGTCCCTGACCAGCATAAAAGGAGGGCTTCAAGCCCTGGGTTGTATGCTTCATCCGGACCAGCAATAAAGATCATACTATTTCACTGTTCCACGGACTCCCGACTCCAATACTTATCAGTGGCGACGAGGATGGGATCCCGATGAGCGACTCTCCAGCCGACCCGCCGGCTGCAGGCATCTTCGAGCTCCAACGCCTCGCCGCAAGCCGCTCTGAGCCCGATCCTCCGGCACTAGCCAGCGCCGAGCCTCAGCGCTCCCCGGCACTGCCGCAAGACACGAGGACATCACTCAAGCAGCCGCCGCCGCTCCTGCTTTGGTAAATATGGCAAATGCTCCGGGACCAATTACCCCTTTCAATACGTCTCGCCCCGAGACGTGGGAGTCCTGGCTCAAGACGCTGGGTTGCGCCTTTAAGGTCCGCGGAATCACAGATGCGGACCTGAAGAGCGCCTGGCTCTTGAGTTCCGGAGGGGTGGAGGTCATGCGGGTGGCCCAGAACCTACTAGCCCCGCAAGACCCCACCGAGGTGTCTTACGACGTGCTCACCAAGACCCTCGGCGATTACTTCGCCCCGAAGCCATCAAAACTGGCCACGCGCTGGGAGTTCATACAGCACCAGCAGCAGCCGGGGGAGTCGGCCACCACTTTCCTGGCTGAACTCTGTCGACTAGCCGTGGGCTGCAAATTCCGCCACATGGATGACCACGTGGAAACTGCCTTCATGGGAGGGGTCCGGGAAGCCAAGCTCCGCCGGCGCTTCATCGCAATGCCGGAACCTACCTTGTAAAAGATGCTCCAAACGGCAGCAGCCTTTGAGACAACGCAAAAGGACAAGGCAGCCACCAAAGTCCACCAGGCGGCTCCTCCCGAACCTGACTCAAGCGAAGAAGAGGACGTCCACTGGATGCAACCACGCTCGAAGAAGGGTGAGCCCGGCGTCCCCAGGCCTAAGGGCTGGCGCCCAGCATCTGTCTCTGTTCCCTCTTCTGCTTCCCTCAACAGGCAGGCCCCAACGTGCGCCAGCTGCGGGGACCCTCACGACAGACGGACATGCCGCTTCCGTGATGCCATCTGCTGCACCTGCGGGAAAGCAGGACATCTCGCCCGGGCCTGCCGCCTGAGGAACAGCCACCGTGCCCCAGCAGCGAACTTCGAAGAAGTGGGTAGTGTTGTTCCCACGGCTACGGTAATGAACTTGCCCCAGCCCATTCCGGGCGCGATTTCCGTGTCTCTCCGAATAGAGGGAGTTCCTTGCTCCATGGAACTGGACTCAGGGTCAGCATATTCAATTGTGTCCGCAGCTACGTTCCTCCGCCTCTGCCCAAAGGGGGCACGCTGGCTGCGGCTGCCGGCTGGGTTGGTCCTCCGGGACTTCCAGAAAAACCCTGTGGCTATTAAGGGGCTAGCCAGGGTCCGGGTCCAGTACCACACCTTTAACGGCCTGCTAGACCTTCTCGTGGTGGAGCGCAATCTAACCAGTCTCCTAGGTCGTGCCTGGTTCAAGTCGCTCGGAGTGCAGTGGACAGGAATACACCGTGTGGGCTCCACCGACTTTTCGGCCATCTGCGAGGAATTCCCCGCCGTTTTCGATGGCTCATTGGGCTGCTACAAAGGACCCCCAGTTTCCTTCAACCTGGACCCGGCAGTCCAGCCCATCCGTGTGGCCGTCCGACGGCCACCGCTCGCCTTCCAGCCCAAAGTGGAGGCGGAGCTGGAAAAGCTCGTGGCACAAGGGGTGCTCGAGCCGGTCTCCCACGCCAAGTGGGAGACTCCCATTGTGACCCCCCTCAAAGCTAACGGGGAAGTCCGCATCTGCGCGGATTACAAATGTACAATTAATAAGGCATTACAGGACCACGCGTACCCGGTACCGGTGGTCAGCAATGTTCTGGCCTCCCTCGCGGGCGCCAAAATATTTAGAAAATTAGACTTGGCCCAAGCCTATCAGCAGCTTCCCGTAGACGAAGCAACAGCCGAGGCACAAACGATTGTGACTCACAAGGGAGCGTTCAAGGTAAAACGCCTCCAATTTGGGGTCAGCGTAGCACCCGGAATCTTTCAAAATCTAATGGATTCTCTCCTAAAAGATGTTCCAGGAGTGAAGCCGTTCTTCGACGACGTCCTCATCGCCGCCCCGGATGCTGACACGTTCACAGCTCGCCTCCGGATTGTGCTGCAAAGGTTCCAGGACGCGGGTCTCAAGGTTCGAAAAGACAAGTGCACCCTGGGAGTCTCCTCGGTGACCTTCTTGGGGTTCCAAGTCACCGCAGACGGCATTCACCCTACAAAGGAGAAGGTAGCGGCGATTACAGGTGCACCCCGCCCGTCCTCAAAGGCGAAACTCCAGGCGTTCTTGGGACTTGTGAACTTCTACCACGCCTTCCTTCCGCACAAGGCGGTGGTCGCTGAACCCCTGCATCGTCTCCTGGACAAGGGAGCAGCTTGGGCCTGGGGCCCCAAGCACGATGCGGCCTTCCGGGCCGTCAAGGACCTGTTAGTTTCGAATGCGGTCCTGGCGCATTTCGATGAGAGGCTCCCTGTCATCCTGGCCTGCGACGCGTCCCCCTACGGCGTTGGGGCGGTCTTGGGGCACCGGCTACCCAACGGAAAGGAGGTTCCGGTTGCCTACTACTCCAGGACCCTGTCGTCAGTGGAACGGAACTACGCCCAGATCGACAAAGAGGCTCTAGCGATCGTAGCCGGCATCAGGAAATTCTATGACTATCTCTACAGGCGGTCGTTCACCGTGGCCACAGATCACAAGCCGCTGCTGGGTCTCCTTGCCCCCCACAGGCAGACCCCTCACATGCTGTCCCCGCGGGTCCTGCGGTGGTCAATTTTTTTGTCAGGCTACTCCTACGAATTGGTACATCGCCCGGGGAAGGCGATGGGTCATGCAGACGCCCTCAGCCGTCTTCCCCTCCCGTCCTGCGACCCTGATCCGGCTCCCGCTTTCCACGTCGCGCTCCTAGAGGACCTACCGGAGCGCCCCGTACAGGTATCGGATGTGGCCCGTCGCACGTGGTGGGACCGCATCCTTTCCCGTGTCTCGGACTGGGTGGGAAGGGGGTGGCCGGAAAAACCGGGACCACATTTCGCTGGTTTCACGGCACGCAGGCACGAACTATCGGCCCACAAGGGATGCCTGCTATGGGGATCTCGAGTGGTGATCCCCGGGCCCCTGCGGCCCCGAGTGCTAGAGGCCTTACACGAGGCTCACCCGGGAATTGTGCACATAAAAGCTCTGGCCCGGAGTTACGTATGGTGGCCAGGCCTGGACAAAGACATTGAGGGGCGGGTCCAGAAGTGTGCCAAATGCCAGGAGTCGCGGCCAGATCCGCCACACGCTCCTGTCCGATCCTGGGAATCTACTAACAAGCCCTGGTCCCGCCTGCACCTAGACTTTGCGGGACCGGTCCAGGGCCGGTTGTTTCTTATCGTTGTTGACAGCTACAGCAAGTGGCTTGAGGTAGTGCCGGTAGCTTTGACCTCCACCAACGCTGCCTTAAGAAGTCTCTGGCCAATCTTCGCGACACACGGAATGCCAGAAACTCTCGGGACCGACAACGGGAGCGCCTTCACCTCTGGCGAGTTTCAACGGTTCGTGGAAGCCTGCGGTCTGCGCCACATCCGCTCCGCTCCGTTCCACCCCGCAACCAACGGCCAGGCCAAGCGCATGGTGAGGACAACGAAGGATGCGTTAAAGAAGATGGAGCACGGCGACTGGGAAGAGCAGCTGTACAAGTTCCTGTTCTGCCAACGGAACACACCCCACTCAGGGACCCGGCGCTGGCCAGCCGAACTTCTGATGGGAAGACGACTGGGAACCGTCTTGGACCGCCTACATCCCGACCGAGCAATCGAGGGGAACCCGACAACGGAAGACCGGCCAGCTGCCCGAGGATTCGCTCCCAAAGACCCCGTATACGCAAAGAACTTCGCGCGGGGTTCGACATGGCTCCCCGCGAGGATCGTCCGAGTCACAGGGCCTTATTCCTACGAGGTCCTTACAGAAGATGGCGTAGTCTGGAAACGGCACATTGACCAGATTCGACGCCGTACCCAGAACCACGATGATACCCAGGCCCCCGAACTCCCTGCACCAACAGACCGTGACATCGACATGACTCCAGAAGCAGCGCCAGACCCTGATCCGGAGACTGCGGAGATGCCGCTCCTGCCCGTGTACGAAGCAGTCGCACCATCCACACCTGAACGGCTCCCGAGCAGACAGGCCCCGCCAGCAGAACAACTACCCACACCGCAACCTGCCGACACAAGCAACACGCCCCGCCTTACAACCCCCCGGCGCTCTGGACGTGAGCGCAGACGCCCGGACTATCTCAAAGACTATGTGTGCAGAGGGGTTCTGGACTATGGGGGGAGGGGTGTTATGTATTGACCATGCGGTCGCCATGTGCTCCCTTCATTGCGACCGCATGGCCAGAGCACATGGCCAGAGCACATGGCCAAGAAACTACCTGAGCTTCAGCCAGGTAGAACAAAGGCCAGGTGGATTCAAACCGGCCACCAATCATGTACCTAGGTTTCTCCCCAGGAACCTATGAGATGTAAATAGACTGATAATAGCCTATCAGGCCAGTTGGGCGAGGTCAGGGGATTATCCCTGACCAGCATAAAAGGAGGGCTTCGAGCCCTGGGTTGTATGCTTCATCCGGACCAGCAATAAAGATCATGCTGTTTCACTGTTCCACGGACTCCCGACTCCAATACTTATCACATACCAACATGGCTACCCACATGAATCATCCTTCTCAAAGAGCCTTTCTCCCAAAGTGGCTTTTCCTCAAGAGGAATAGCTAGATTTGAGTCCAGTAGCCCCTTAAAGACCAACAAGATTTTGGGAGGTGTGAGCTTTCAAGAGTCAAAAAATCCCTTCAGCAGGTACCAGATAAAGGGTAGCTGACAAAGAGAGCTTTGGCTCTCAAAAGCTTATACCCCCCGAAACTCTTGTTGGCAGGGGTCATTTCGTAGAAAAAGAGGTGCAGGAGCTCATTAGCATAACTCATTAGCATTACTTATTTGCATATGCTAAACCACGTGACATCACCAGAAATGTGTCAGAAGGCAAGAAAGAAAGGAGAGGGAGAGAGAGAGATGGCAGAGAGGAGACAGCTACTAAACAAGCCTCAGAAATATTCTGGGAGGATAGCTTCAGTGGTGGCTGAAGCCTTCAGAAGGCTGGTCGGAGGAACAAGGACCTTTCCAGGGGATGGGGTCATTTTGCTGCAGCCATGACACAAGCAGGCATTCCCCCACAGGCGGGGGCTGGCACCAACTCATGGAGCTGCCCTCCCCTGAGCTCCTGCTCGAAAGGACCCCTGCTTGTTGGTTTCTAAGTTGCTACGGGACTTGAAACTAGCTGTTCTACTACAGAACAACATAGCTGCCCTCCTGGCCCATAGCTACAGTGGGGCTGGGGGCTCTGCCCCTTTCCTTAAAGGGCCAGCCCCTTCCTTAAAGCCTTCTTAAAGGCCCCCCTTCTTCCCAAGAGCATCTAAAGGGATCCTTTCAGAAAAACACCACACAAACCAGGCCATTATTTGCAGTTGGTATGAAACAAAAATCAGTTTTCCATTTTCCTCCTTCAGGGGCCAAAAACCACACCCCACTTTGTCACTCTAGGGGGTATCCAGAATAGTAATCCTTCAGTGAAATGGTCCTCATCCTCATAGCCCCAGAGGTACCAGGGTTTTATTTAACACCTCCGCTACGTAGTGATGCTGGAGCGGGTGTAATGGCTGGGGCTTGCCTCAAGATGGTGATACAGTTTCACTTGTATATTAGTTTACCAGGTTTGAGGAGTCTGGCAAAGATATTTGTTGCCAGGCTAAACCCAGGAAAGTGGAGATACAGAATAAGGGAGGCAATAACTATCAAGCAGAGCATTCTGTGGCTCTTCCCATACAACATGAAACTTGCAAGAGCGTTGGTTATGTTCTAGGTCACATTCTTGGGTGAAACCAGGCATCTGGGATATACCAACAGACTTGGCCATTGTCCTGTATGAACTATGTGTTTGTGTTCACCCCTATGGGCCTGGGATGGGATGGGGGCAATAGTTCAGTTTTCCATAGAAGAAGAGTAGCTTTTTATACTCCACTTTCCCCTACCTTAAGGAGTCTCAAAACAGTTTACAATCACCTTTCCCTTCCTCTCCCCACAACAGGCACCTTGTGAGGCAGGTGGGGCTGAGAGAGTTCTGAGCGAAACTGACTAGCCCAAGGTCACCCAGCTGGCTTCATGTGGAGGACTGAGGAATCGACCCCGGTTCTCCAGATTAGAGGCTGCCACACTTTAACCACAACACCATGCTGGCAGTTGTGGTCCAGACTGCAAGTCCAAATCCTTTTTTAGCTTGTTTCTGACATTTCAAAAACAGCATAGTGACTTTTGGGATTCAAGAGATTATATGTATGTGTTGGTTCTATGGGGGGGAACCTGTATTTCAAGTTTGTACTCTTGGGCCCTATTAGCATCCTAGAATATACCCCAGAATTGTCTGCAGCATACAGATAAATGCAGAAAAAGGTGCCCTGAGGGCAGAAGGGAGAGAGAGAGAGCCAGCGTGGTGTAGTGGTTAAGAGTGGTGGACTCTAATCTGGAGAACTGGGTTTGCGTTCCCACTCCTCCTCCACCTGAAGCCTGCTGGGTGACCTAGGGCCAGTCACAGTTCTCTCAGAACTCTCTCAGCCCCACCTACCTCACAACAAGGTACCTGTTGTGGGGAGAGGAAGAGAAAGGTGATTGTAAGCCACTTCAAGACTCTAGGGTACAGGAAAGTGGGGTCTAAAAACCAACTCTTCTTCTTCTAGAAAGTTTGGAGGATGGCTTACTTTGTAATTCCAGGGGACCCCTGGGTCCCACCTGGAGGCTGGCTTTCTTGCTTAAATTCCATACCACAAAAAGCTATCTGGAGGAATTTAGCATTGAATACAAGCCTCATTTGTGTTGAGAACATAAGAGAAGCCAGTGTTGGATCAGGCCAATGGCCAATCCAGTCCAACACTTTGTGTCACCCAGTGGGCAAAAACACCAGGTGCCCTCAGGAGGTCCAGCAGTGGGGCCAGGACACTGGAAGCCCTCCCACTATCCCCCCCCCCCCCCCCACCGGGCACCAAGAATACAGAGCATCACTTGCCCTAGACTGAGCAGACACCTTGATAGATGGCATTTTCAAATGGTTTCCACCGTGCCCAATACAGCCTCTACAGCTTGATTGATGTAACATCATTTGGGAGGCATTGGGGTTGTGTACCAGGCACTCAAACCGACATTGGGAAGCTGTTTAACAAAGCTGCGATTCCCAGCAAATGCCAGAGGCCTTTCTGAGTTTTATTTTTTTTTTCCTAATAGGCCACTATTGTTTGAGATCAACCACTGAAACAGTTGAACTCTGGGCAGCACCGGAGTGTGCAGCTGTAATAAAACCGTAAAGAATGCTGTGTCCATTTCTGATCCAACCTGTTTTGTGTTGAGGCTGAAGTGACGCTTCGGCAGTGCAGCCAAATTCCTAGCTGTCTGTCATTAAGCACTTGTTATTCCTTTTAATGGCTTTTGGGGTTTTCCTGCCCCCCCCCCCCTCCTCTGTCCTCTGCTGCCTTTCTCCTTTGATTTCAGGCCGTTTCGGCATAGATAAAAGCACCGCAAAAGCTTCCTTGACCTTACACCTCCAACCTTACAAGCAAAACAAAGAAGTGATACACCAACGTCCCAGTTCAGCTTTGGCTGCACACAGGCAGAAGTCTCTTATGTGTGAGGTTTCTTAACTGCACTGTGGAACCCATACAAGCTGATCTAGGCACATGGCCAAATCCGATTGTTAGCAAGAACACCAATTGGTCGTTGGTGGTCAGCAAGAACTCATTTGTCGGAGGGGAGGGGGAAGCCAAGGAGGCTGAATTCAACCCCTGGATCTTTCTTCCTCTTTTGCTCTTCTGGACAGATTATTAGTTCTGTCACTGGCAATACGTGCTGGATGGGGTTCTTTCATCTGGATAATTGTTAGGAATGCCATCCTCCAGGTGGGACCTGGGGACCCCCCGGAATTACAGCTCATCTCCAGACTAGAGAGACCAGTTCCCCTGGAGGAAATGATGCTTTGGAGGGTGGAATGTAGGGCATTGTGCCCCACTGAGGTTCCTGTCCTCCCCAGGCTCCATCCCCAGATCTCCAGGAGTTTCCCAACCTGGATCTGCAGCTCTACCCCGCATCGGTGGCCAGGGAGACCTGGCAACCCTAAATTTAAGGTGGGTTTCACCTTCAAAGGGGGCATCGGGCAACCATAATAAATGTACATGCTGCAGGCCTTTGTTAGACTCAGATATAGCTGAATAAAGATCAAAATTTGGGAAGCCTGTTAGTATGAGTTAGGGAAGCCAGCCTCCAGGTGAGACCTGGGGATCCTCTGGAACTTGATAAGGCCTTTGGCTCAGTGGCAGAGCATCTGCTCGGCATGCAGAAAGTCCCAGGTTCAATCCCCGGAATGTCCAGTAAGGACTAGGCAGTAGAAGATGTGAAGAACCTCAGCCTGAGACCCTGGAAAGCCGCTGCCAGTCTGAGTAGACAATACCGCTTTTATTGGACCAATGGTTTGATTCAGTATAAGGTAGCTTCATGTGTTCAAGTGTTCAATTACAGCTCATCTCCAGAATAAAGAGCTTGGTTCCCCTGGAGAAAATGGATGCTTTGGAGGGTAGACTCTATGGCATCGTACCTCACTGAGGTCCCTGTCCTCTGCAGGCTTCACTGCCAAATCTCCAGGAATTTCCCAGCCTTGATCTGGCAACCCTACCTCTCCCATTCCCCCCAGTGGCCAGGGCGGACCAACTGGAGTCTGAGAAATGTGCAAATGGAACCAATTTACCAGCAATTTTCAGGATCTGAATACAGGATAGAAGAGATTCTCTTTACAGGAGTTATGCCCTTCTATCCAGTGTTTAGGATTTATTGTTTTGCTCCCCTTCAGTATTTTAAACAGGCACCTGTTGCAAGTGTAGCCCAGTGGCTAGAGTATCAGACTAGCAGCTGGGAGACCCAGATGCAAATCCTCGCTGGGCCATAGAAGCTCACCGGGTGACCTTGGGCCAGTTACACACTCTCAGCCTAACCTACCTCACAGGGTTGTTGTGAGGATAAAACGGAGGAGAGGTGAATGGTGTAAGCCACTTTGGGGAGAAAGCAGTGGTGTAAATGATGGAAAGACAGAAATGGATGGATTGTTGGGTGTAGATAGACAGACAGACAGACAGACAGTGTTAAGTAGTGGGTTCATGAGGCTATCGTGGTTTCAGCATAGCTCTTTATTGGAACCTTTTAAGAACAACAACACGTGCGATGAGCCGCAACTATATACAAAACCCCCAATCCCAAACACACCCACAAAGTACAAATAAACCAATAAGAACTTAGTAGCTAGGAGCCTTCATTTGCATGGCATCACCGACTCTTCTGTTACCTGATTGGCCTACTCTACAAGGGCAGCCAATCTGAACGTAGCTGCAAGGAGCCTCTCTTAACAATGTCCATTCATTTGAAGCTCTCAATACACACACATACACATGCACACCCCCCCCCCCCCCCCCAGATGATGGATGGATGGATGGAGTTTTTGCCTTTATTTGTCACTGGGAAACGATCCATGGTCTCTAATTGTGACTTGGCATGGACATTTGTGGAACCTTGTTTTTAGTTTGTGTCTCATGTTCCTTGTACAAAATACAAAGTTCAGCATAATCTTTGGAGTGCCAAGAGCTACAGATTTCTGCGTCTTGAGATAATCCATCAGTTCGGAAGTGCTCAATTATTAAGCAAGTAACTTTACTCTGACAGGAGTATCGGGACTGCAAAAGCCAGCATTTATTCTCCAGCCGCTCTACACTAGTTTCCCCAGACAAAACAGGAGGCTGGAATAAATGAGTTCCAGTAGGAAGCCAAGACTCACAGCAGTGATTAGGGGCCTGTGCTTAATAGACCTATTTGAGGTGAAATCGTAAAGCAGATGAATATTTCCAAAGTTAAAGCAAACCTGTAGCTGAAGAAGGCAGGTCAAGCACAGAGAGATTCTATGCAGAGCTACTCCAGGCGAAGCCCGCTGCAATCAATGGGTTTAGGCTTGAATCCAGCAAGGGATTTCGGCAGAAGGGGCGGGGTGATTGTCATCCCCCACTTTCTGGTGCAGACCTCCAGCTCCACCCTCATGCTGCTGGGGGGGGGGCAGTCCTCAGGAGAAGCCTGGGGTGGGATTTGTTGCTGCAGCCAGAGCGTAGAGGTGGAGAAACCTCATTGCAGGGACAGAAATCCCTTCTGAATGCAGAAATTAGCACTGGAACCAAGTCGGGAGTTAACTCATAGGACTGCGCTGTCACCTTTGGTTTAGGGATGCCAGCCTCCAGGTGTGGTCTGGAGATCTCCTGGAATGACACAGCTTATCTCTAGACTGCAGAGATCAGTTCCCCTGAGGGGAAGGAATGCTTTGGAGGGTGGACTCTACGGCATTGTACCCCACTGAGGTCCCTGCCCTCCCCAGGCTCCATCCCCAAATCTCCAGGATAAGTGTATTTATTTGGATAAGTGTAACCATCCAACAGAGAACCAATGTGATATAAGGAGATACAGGCGCTTTCCATGGACATGGACTACAGTCACATTGCCGGGGGGCGGGGGGGTCACATATTTGTAGTAAAGCAGAAGACTGAGTATTCACATGGTAGAATAGCTTATCATGTGTTTAGACTGTATTTTCTGGCTGCCTGGTGTGTTTTGTTTTTTTTAAAACACTCCGAACAAGCAATGGTGGAAGAGCGCTCACAACATAGAGCTTTCCTGGCCCCCTTCCCATATGGCCAGGGACCTATCTACCTGAGGGACCGTCTCTCCCCATATGTACCCCAGCGAGCACTGCGGTCGGGGTCCCAAAATCGCCTGGTTGTCCCAGGGCCGAGGGAGGCCCGGTTGGCGTTTACAAGGGCCAGGGCCTTTTCGGTGGTGGCCCCGCACTGGTGGAACAAGCTCCCGGACAACATCAGGGCCCTGTGGAACCTGTTACAGTTCTGCAGGGCCTGCAAGACGGAGCTCTTCCACCAGGCCTTCAAATAGGGCCCGCCTCAACTCTACAGCCTGGCCCTACTACTGGAACCCGCCAATCTAGACCATTCAGCACCAGCCGGAATTGTTTACCATCTGCGACGCTGTTCAGATACAGATGACGAAGCTGTGCCATCTTGTTGTGCGACTTGCTGTCCATTGTAAGTTTTGTGGATAATGTTTTTATGGTTTTAATGTGTAACAAATCTGCTGGTAGCCGCCCTGAGCCTGCCGTAGGGTGGGGAAAGCAGGGTATAAATCCCAAAAATAAATAAATAAATCACAGCCGGCCATAGGGCTGCCAAGTCCAACTTGGGAAATATCTGGGGACTTTGGGGGTGGAGCCAGGAGACTTTGGGGGTGGAGCCAGGAGAAAGGAAGTGACATCATTTTGTGATGTCACATCCTGTGATGTTGCTTCCACATGCTGACACATGAACTCATGAAGTTTCCTAATACTGAATCAGGCCATTGGTCCATCAAGGTCAGTATTGACTACTCAGACTGGTAGTGGCTCTCCAGGGTCTCAGGCTGAGATCTTTAATGTCACCTATTACCTGATCTTTTTTTACCTGAAGAGGCTGATACCTCCTGCATGTCAAGCAGATGCTCTATCACTGAGCAACGGCCCTACTGAATCCTTCCTCATCTCGGCAGAATATGAAGCCCTAAGTGCTACGCAAGTGCTAAATATGATTTTCATATCATAAGAACAGGAGAGAAGCCACAGTGGATCGGCCCATCCAGTACAGCCCATCCAGTACAACACTCTGTGTCACAACAGTGGCCAAAAATACCAGGTGCCCTCAGGAGGTCCAGCAGCGGGGCCAGAACTCCAGAAGCCCTCCCACTGTTGCCCCCCAAGCACCAAGAATTCAGAGCCTCACTGCCCCAGACAAGGGTTCCATTTAGACCTTGTGGCTAATAATAGCCACTGATAGACCTCTGCTGGATGGGGACAGAGAGAGACAGACAGACAGACAGAAAAAAGAAAGAAAGGGGGAGAGAGAGAAGGAAAAAAACTGGCAGAGGCACTTACTTCCATTTAGACCTTGTGGCTATAATAGCCACTGATAGACCTCTGCTGGATGGGGACAGAGAGACAGACAGACAGACAGACAGACAGAAAAAAGAAAGAGGGAGAGAGAAGGAAAAGAGCTGGAAGAGAAACTTACTACAGCAACGTTGCCAGCCACATGCAAAAGCAGCTCCTTCAGTCCCTCCTTAATCTCTGGGCGGACCTCTCTTGCTGTGGAAGCTCTCTTGCTGACTTCTTAAAGGGGAAATGTCTGGTGAGGCTTTTTACTGCAGGGCAGGCTCTCTACAGACATTTCCCTTTTAAGGCAGCCATTTTGTCCCCCCGGTGGCCAACTTTGAAAAAGCGGGGGGAAGCACTAAAAATCGGTGTTTCCCCCGCCCTACCGGGGGACTTGGCAGCCCTAGCCGGCCACCAGAACACGCACACACCCTACAGATGCTGGAGGTTGCGTGACCCTTGTGGTCTAAAAGCAACACGGTGCTGCTGCAGTGAGGTGGAACTAGGCAAATGTTCATGGCGGGGCTGTGGCTCAGTGGAAGAGCCTCTGCTTTGCATGCAGAAGGTCCCTGGTCCCGTCCCCAGCACCTCCAGTTAAAAAAGGGACAGGCAGTAGGTGATGTGAAAGACCTCTGCCTGAGACCCTGGAGAGATGCTGCCAGTCTGAGTAGACAATACTGGCCTTGGAGGACCAAAAGTCCCACTCAGTATAAAGCAGCTTCATGTGTGCTCAAAACTGTCCACATTCTCTTTTCTCCTCCATGCTTTCTACCTGTGCAAGAAATTTCTCTGGCCCCAAAGTGGTGCCTTCCCAGGCCCCCTCACACACTGCACCCCCCCCCCCCCAGCCATGTGGTGGTGTTTTAAAAAAAAAATCAATGCAGGTTCTGCAGCTTCCAGCATCAGCTTCTGAAGATCGCCAGGGGTTGCTGGGGAAAGGGCAAGCGTGGAAATCTGGGACCAGGACTACTTTTCTCAGGTCCTGGAGGTGGAGGATGGGGCGGTAGGGTTGCCAGATCCAGGTTGGGAAGCTCCTGGAGATGTGGGGATGGAGCCTGGGGAGGACAGGGACCTCAGTGAGGTACAGTGCCATAGAGTCCACCCTCCAAAGCATCCATTTTCTCCAGGGGAACAACTGATCTCTGTAGTCTGGAGATGAGCTGTAATTCCAGGGGATCCCCAGGTCCCACCCGGAGGCTGGCATCTAAAGGCACACACATGCACTCAGCAGAGCTGCTATTAAAAGTAAATAAAGCAAAACCCACTTTTGCAAGGAGCACGGTGTGTGCGCGCTCATGAAAATTATACACAGTTACTCTCACCTCCCATTCAAACACCCACTTCTGTAAACAACAAACCAGGAAGTGGTGACAAAACAAGACAGCAGCATATGAAAGGAGAGGCAGAAGTGACACTTTTTATTCTATGGCCCTGGAATGAGCCTCAGTTGATACACACAAGAGAAGGAGGAGGGGAAAGAGAAGTATACATCACGCAAAGTGATGGTATCGCTTTACTCTGCTCTGGTTAGACCTCGCCTCGGTCCTTTCCCCACTTGGATCTCATCCCTGGTTTTATCAGAGTTCAACTCGCCACACAATACCTTGCCTTTATCCCTGGTTATAACAGCCCCCGCTTATCCCAGACAAGTGTGGGGCAAAGCCGGGGTGACCTCAATGTACTGTGGAAACAAAAAATACCCCGAGATAATTAGGGGTGAACTCGCAGGTAGTGTAGAAAGTAAGTTTCGGGGACAGGGTTGGACCAGGATTTAAGGTCTAGTGCGGAACCACCCCTAGAGTATTGCGTTCAGTTTCCGGCGCCACTAAGAAGGATCTAGACAAGCTGGAACGTGTCCAGAGGAAGTCAACGAGGATTGGGGGGGGGGGGGGGTCTGGAGACCAAGACCTATGAGGAAAGGCTGAAGGAGCTGGGTATGTTTAGCTTGGAGAGGAGATGACTGAGAGGTGATATGACAGCCATCTTCAAGTACTTGGAGGGCTGTCATCTAAAGGATGGTGCAGAGTTGTTTTCTGTTGCGCCAGAAGGTCAAACCAGAACCAATGGGTTGAAATTAAATCAGAAGAGCATTCCTCAGTGGAACGGGCTTTCTCGGGAGGTGGCGGGCTCTCCTTCTCTGGAGGTTTTCAAACAGAGGCTAGGTGGCCATCTGACAGCAACGCTGATTCTGTGAACTTAGGCAGTTCATGAGAGGGAGGGCAGGAAGGGCTGCCTCAGTGCTTAGTTCTCATGGCCCTTTCTTACATGTCCAGAGAAATGCTGATCACCACTTGGAGTCAGGAAGCAATTGTTCTCCTGGCCAGTTTGGCCAGGGAGCCTGGAGATTTTTTGCTCTCTTCTGGGCATGGAGCAGGGGTCACTGGGAGTGAGAGCCAGTGTAGTGTAGTGGTTAAAAGTGCTGGGACTAGGATCTGGGAAAGCCAGGTTCGAATCCCCACTCGTACCATGGAAGCTGGCTGGGTGACCTTAGGCCAGTCACACCCTCTCACCCTAACCAACCTTGCAGGGTTGTTGGGAGGATAAAATAAAGGAGAGGAAAATGATGTAAGCCACTTCGGGGCCCCATTGGGGAGAAAGGCGGGATGGAAACAAAGTAAATAAAATCAATAAATGCACTCAATTTGTGTGGGGCGGCATCTCAAAAAGTTCTCCGCACTCCCCAATCAAGCGAAGTCATACGTTTGCCTACGACGGTGAAAATCCCCGTTCTTTCAGCCCCGACACTCCTGGGATTTGTTTTGGAGCTGGGCAGCGGTCAAAATTTTGTGACTGTCCGAGTGTTGCCTCTGTGTCCCTCGTGTTCCCGTCAGCCTGGCCTTTCCTCAGCGGCAAGTGGCTGAGCGCTTGGTGCTTTGTTGCTCCATCTGGCAGATGGCAGCGAGCTCCAGGAGGCCAGGCGCCCAGCCGGGCGGACCTTCGGTGCCGCCGAAGCTTTCTCCCCCTCAGCAGCAGGCCAACGAGTCGGAACAATACGTCGCCCTCGCAGCCCGATGATGAGGGATGACAGGTTGCAGGGGGATGAAGCAAAGGTTATTGATGAGAAGATCCATCCGGATAATTGCTATAATTATATCCCGGGGATTCTGCGCCTTTTGGAGGGATTTGTGCTGTAGTTCTGAGGAGAAATACAGGCCTGACAGTGGACTTCCATACGTGGCCTTTGCAACCACCGCATTCTCCTTTTGTACAAACGAAGGAAGAGACTTTTCAGCATTTCCTTGTGATGAGGCCAAGCAAGCGCCTTCTTCTCCCCCCCCCCCCCCCAAAGCGAATCCAAAGGAAGGGGTTGCCTGAGGCTGGATGGGGACCAGTGGGGGAAAAAAATGCGTCTGAATCCAGCGGGTTATGATGATACTCCAGGAACAAATTGTAAGGAAAAGATTATCAGTGACACAAGACTAATTATAAGGGCAGTGGAGGATGTGCTCTCTCCTCCCTCCGAGCTTTATTAGAAGTAAATCCGAAACGCAAGTGAGAGACGCCAGATTCGCACAGCAGGTCCGCAAGCTATTGACATCACTCTGAATGCTCAGCGACATGCACATTTTTGATGGTGGGGTGTGTGTTTTTTTTCTGCTGAAGTGTGAGAGATTAAAGGGGAAAATTATTTATATCATTTGTATGATTAGGAGCGCAGACTCTAACCTGGGAGAACTGGGTTTGATTCCCCACTCCTCCACATGGAGCTGCTGGTGTGACTTTGGGTCAGTCACAAGTTCTTTCAGAGCTGTTCTCTCAGGAGCAGTTCTGGAGAGAGCTCTCTCAGCCCCACCTACCTCATAGGGTGTCTGTTGTGGGGAGGGGAAGGGGAAGGAGATTGTAAGCCGCTCTGAGACTCCTTTGGGTGTGAAGGGTGGGGTATAAATCCAATTTCCTCCTCCTCCTCCTCCTCCTCCTCCTCCCCATATTCCAAGGAGTGCAGCATAACATATATGGTTGTTATGAAACTCTGAGGTACCTTTGGGCAAGTGACTAAACCAAAACCAAGAGGAAATTGGAACACCAGACCCCCACTTCCCATGCAACCCTCTGTCTGGGGGTCCCCAACATGACACCCATAAGTACCACTGTGCCAGCCAACACCTTTGCTGGGGTTCCCCAAGTTCTTTTTAGGAAGTGCACAGGGCCAGATGGGGCTTCTGTCCAGCAGGGCTTTTGATTGGCCATTGTAGAGTCTTTTGACTGTGCACAGAGTTGCCAATTTCCAGAGGTGTGCTGGAGTTCTCCCAGAATTATAATGAATTTCCTTATTACAGAGATCAGCTCTGGGCATGGGTTCTGTGGAATCAAATCTCTGCTGAGCTTAGGTTGCCAGGCAGTGCATTATGGGAAGGACAATTTAACAATTAAAAAAGAAAAATAAGGCCCCATCGCCTTACAGGAAGTTCTTACCATCAAGTTCCTGGCAATTACTACAGGTAGGCAGTTCCTACCTGGAAGTGACAAAGGGTCACTCTAGGAACCACTGGAAACTTACTGTAATATCAGAAGTTTTTACCATAGTGTTTTCAGGAATTCCTAGGGCTACCCTTTGTCACTTCCAGGTAGCCCTAGGAATTGCCAGGAACTCTATAGTAAGAACCCCCTTGTTATGTACTGAACGAGAACTGTACGGGGAGCAGGAACTAGCTAGGGGGAACTAAACAATAAAAAGCCAAGATCGTGAATGGGACCTATAGAACAGCAGCGTAGTGTAAATAGCCTATCATGGGGAGTGGGTGTGTGCTGTGTGTGGTTTGTTGCACGTATTTAAGCAGGGTTTCAGTTCTACCGCTGTGTCTTTTGAGTTAACAAAAATCTCTAATAAAGTATGAGCTGATCACTCTACGCGTCTGAACCCAATATATTTCATCCCCATAAGCCGACTAGGCCTTATTTTTCTTTTTTAATTTTCCTCTTGCTACCACAATGGGACCTGGGTGCTCGAGAGCCCTAGCTGAGCTCCTTTCCTTCCCCAAACTCTGCAAGCTCTACACGCAAGCTTCCAGCGATTTCCCCTGTTGCAGCTGGAAACCCTAGCTGTGCAGATTTGTATAATTTTGGTTGGTTTGACAGCAGCTGCCACCAGAGCACAAGGATCGTCATTGTATTACTGAAGGTCAGCTGTGTATATGCAAGAAAAATGTGTTTTAAACAACAGGTTCATTTTAAAAGGCATCCCGTTAAATAGAGGGTCTGCCTGAAGAGTTGCTATTCGAGTTATGCACAGCCTCTTTCTCTTTCTGACCTCATGAGGGCAGAATTTCAAAGGTTCTCCTGGGCCCAGGCTCCAAAAGTTTGGAGAGCCCTGCTCTATACCAACATGGATCACGTTGGGTTGGATCCAGTGGAGGATTTTCACAAATGGGGAGAGGGGCAGTTTCCACTGATTCGCCTTCCCACTGCTGACCTCCATCTCTGTCCCTCATGTTGTCCCTGGGAATCCCCCAAACTCTAGGGCCATTGGGGGCTGAAGCAGGAGAGGGAAGGAGAGAAATATGCACTCTGATGGAAATGACTTATGCCAGCAGAAATTTCCAGGGGATCCGAGGCACTATAAGTGATCTTCATAAGACACTGGAACAAACATTGGGGTGTGTGGGACCCATCTGTTTACAGCACAAGAGCATGGTTGTTCTTGGGATTTTTTGCAAGGAGAACTAGTGCAGTGTAATAGTTCACAGGATGGCCTTGGGCTTTTCGGCATTCTCATTTTCCTGACTTGTAAGTTGCTGCTCCTTTGGGGGAGGGTGTTCTGTTCTGCATGTATTTTGCTCCCTCTAGTGGTCAATTCCATATTCTGGTTTATGTCTGGCATATCTCCCTGCAGGTTTTATGTGGGACATAGTCCAACGTAATATTGAATCTACCACTAGGGGGAGCAAAACTTTTGTGGAACAAACCCCCCCCCCCCCCCAAAAAACCCTGGAACTTACAAGCAAGGAAAATAATAACACAGAAATCTTATAGGATTGGGAGACCCAAATTCAAACCCCACTCAGCTATAAAATACACAGGGACAGTATCTCATCGCTGAACCTGCCTCACTGGGTTGTTGTGAAGGAAGGGGAAGCCATGTATGCTGTCCTACACTTCTGGAAGGAAGGGTGTGATGTGACATGTGTCTTGATTATTGCACTTCTGTTGGACATCTTATTTTCTCAGAACACTAATTGCAGTATTGGCTGTCTGGGAACATGAAATCCAGCAAAGGGTAGAGTATAGTTTAGCCCTCTTAAATCTCTCAAGTGCTAGATTGTGAAGAAGACTTTCAGGTGGAGAAATGCCTAAGCAAAATGACTTTCTTTGATAACAAAGGACAGCAGATAAAATGGCGCTTGTGTAATCACCTGGCCCTGGATTAAGGAAGAATTTGTTCTGCTGTGATACACACTGGAATTGTCAGCATGTCCAGGCATGTTTGTCTTCTAGTATCATGCTAATGAAGGTATTAAGAGAACTATGCATCTCATGATGCTGTGCACTTCAACTGGGAACGTCGGTTCCCCTGCCCCAGTAAAATCACAGCACTAGAGAAGAAACAGACAAGATCAGAGGACATATCAGAGCATCAGGTATCCTCTTTGTGAAGCGTTGCAGTGCAATGAGGTGGCATCCCTTAAGGTTTCACTTATTCCTTCATTTGTTAAAAGTTTCTGCCACACCTTTCTGCTTATCTCAGGCCTCCAAGACAGCTTTCAACTTAGAATTCAAAACAATGCCTTGGATCCTAAGGTGTTGTTTGGTTGGTATAGTACGCAACTGTCTTTTCTCTCTACGGTTTGGTGTAGTGGTTAGGAAGAGAAGAAGAAGAAGAAGAAGAAGAAGAAGAAGAAGAGATTGGATTTATACCCCGCCCTCCACTCCCCAAGGGAGTCTCAGAGCAGTTTACAAACTCCTTCCCCTTCCCCTCCCCACAACAGGCACCCTGTGAGGTAGGTGGGGCTGAGAGAGCTCTGAGACAACTGTCCTTGAGGGAACCGCTGGTACAGAGCTATGGCCTGCCCAAGGTCATCCAGCAAGTGCATGTGGAGGAATGGGGAATCAAACCCGGTTCTCCCAGATTAGAGTCCGCGCACTTAACCACTACACCAAACTGGCTCTGTAGGAATGGTGGACTCTAATCTGGAGAGCCAGGTTTGATTCCTTACGCCTCCACATGCAGCAGCTGGATGACCCTGGGTCAGTCACAAGTTATTTCAGAGCTGTTCTCTCAAGAGCAGTTCTCTCAGAGATCTCTCAGCCCCACCTAGCTCATAGGGTGTCCAGAGGAGGTAAGGGAGATTTTTTTCCCCCTGCCTCCCACTACAGCTGGGGTTCCCAGCCTTTTATGAGCCTGCAGGCACCTTTGGGATTCTGACAAAGCAGGGGGGGCACAGCCACAAAACGGCTGCCGAAAGAAATGGCTACTGCATGTTTCACCCTTAAAACCCCAAATGGCCGGCAGCCGGTTTACTTTCATTCACAGGGGGAAGATCCTGGTGCTCTAGTGGTAGCTGCTGCCAAACCAGCCAATCAGATCCCCAGTGGCCAATCAGAAGCCTTGCTGGGAAAAAGCCCTGCCTGGACCCACCCACTTTCGAAAAACACTTGGCAGGTGCCAGGAAAGGTGTCAGTGCGTGCCCTGGTGCCCGTGGGCAACATATTGGGGACCCTTTGGGTAGTGAAGGGCGAGGTATAAAACCAGCTCCTCCTCCTCTTCCTCTTCCTCCTCCTCTTCTTCTTCTCCTTCTCCTTCTGTCTCCCAGTTTGCTCCCACACCTTTCCTTCAGGTCCCCTGACTTGTGAAACTACAGTTCCATTTATTTATTATATTTATTCTTGCACTGCCTAGGATCCAAGCCAATCTATAGTACTTTGTCACAATGAAAACGCATAAAAGGGTCACAGTTGAATAAGCTAAAAGGATAATCAGATCCTGCCCAAGGTGTGTGTGTGTGGGGGGGAGCTTTTAAATAGCACCTAACAGGAAAGCCCTGACTCAGATGGCCCAGGCTAACCCGACCTCATCAGATCTCAGAAGTTGTGTAGGGTCAGCTCTGGTTCGTACTTGGGTGGGAGACCATTAAGGAAGTCCAGGGATGCTATGGAGAGGCGGGTGATGGCAAACCACCCCTGTCTGCCCACTGCCTTGGAAACCAGACATGCTCTCCATAAGTCAGCGGCGACTTGAGGGCAGTCTCCACCACCAAAAGGAAATACGCCATCCCAAAGGCTCGAAGCCACCACAGAAAGGAACTGCAGCTTTCAGCAATTATTCTCTTCACTTCTGGAAGTAAAGGAACCGTTAAGGGCTCCCACAAAGGGATGTGAGAAGAACAGAAAACAGAAAGCTGTCTGAGCCAGGGTGACAATTACGATGATCAGTTTGGATCCAGGGAACCATGGGGCATTCCGCAAAGGCAGCAAACGTTTCTTGTCTCCTCTCCACTGCAACCTCTTGAATATCTTGAAAAGCTAGCCCCAAGGATCAGGCGAGAGTCCAGAATGGTGGGGTCATCCCCTGTGGGAGGGGGGCTGCAGTGGCCGGGGGGAATTGGCAGAAATTGCCAGCATCCATCCATTGCCTGACCAGAAGTCCACTTGTGCCTCTCCAAAATCCAAAGGCATATCATTTATTTAATATTTATTTATTCTGTCCAGTCACAGCTCACTTATGGTGACTCCATGGGGTTTCCAAGGCAAGAGACATTGAGAGGTGGTTTACCATTGCCTGCCTCTGCATCACGACCCTGGACTTCCTTGCTGGTCTCCCAGCCAAATTACTGGCCAGGTCCAATCCTGCTTAGCTTCCATGATCTGGCAAGATCAGGCTAGCCTGGGCGAATTATCATTTCCTCCGCCATAATTATTACTGTTGAATTTGAGAACTTCAGTAAACAGAGAGAGGAAAAAACATGACGACTGGAGAAAGCGCTCAGGAAAAAATTATGTTTCCCCCTTAAAACAAGCAGACTTTAATGGACAGAGAGCAGGTTTTTGATAACGCTAAGGTAGTGGTTCTTCTCAGAAGGCAAAACTGATATCTGGAACTCATGGCCACAGGATTTGGCATCTAACATAAAACAACTTTTTTTCTTCAAATATTAGCTACATAGCATGTAGGACAAAACACAATTACTATCCACAATGGTTCTAAGCACTGTCTCTGTTTTTGTTTTTGAAGAAAAATCATATACTATTGACCACTGGATGTTAAAGGTTAAGTAGCTGAGCTGCGGACCGGAAGGTCCGCAGCTCGGCAGTTCGAGACCCGAGTGCCACGTGATGGAGTGAGCTCCGGTCTCTGGCCCCAGCTCCTGCCAACCTAGCAGTTCAGAAGCAAGAATTGCAAGTAGATAAATCGGGAAGGTAACAGTGTTCTGTGCACCTTGGCGTTTAGACATGCCAACCACATGACCACAGAAAAAGTCTTCGGACAGCGCTGGCTCTTTGGCTTAGAAAGCTCTTTGGCTTGGAAACGGAAATGAGCACCACCCCCTAGAGTTGGATTCAACTGGCTTCCGAGCAAGGGAAACCTTTAACTATGGGCACCCCAAACTGGTAGCAGTGTGAATCTGTCTTTATAGATTTCATGCTTTTATAAAGCTCTCTGAATCCACATTATAAAGCAAACTAATGCATACAGTTTGTCTACAGTTTTCTTGGAAATACGGGATGTAAACAGGACCAGGAGGCAGGGCAGAAACGGCAAGTTTTGTGGAAAGAAAAGAAGGGAAAGCCTGCGTGGAGACAAACAGATACATCCAATTTTATCTAGCTATTTTTAACGGGAGCATACCTTGTAAGCCATAAACAGAGTCAAATGAGATGGGATATGGAAAGTTCGTTTAAGGATACTGACCAAAGGAGTTTGCTTGGAAAGAGAGAAAGCGTCATAATGATAGGAGAAATTCCTTTGCTTCCATCACATTAACATTTCTTTTTTTTAATAAGCCAAAGCCCGCATGGATTAAATTGTCCCTGGTTTTGTTTTGAAACGGCTTATTCAAAAGCTCTGGGGTTTTAATGTGATCCTCTAATTATTTACCATTGTGGTCCCCGAGGATTTCAGTGTATATAACTGGCAGTCGATCTTGGCAAGTTTGTTCCCTCTGGCCTCGAGGAGCATTGTTTGCATTTAAATCCATTTGGGGCTTTTTGTGAATTTGTGGGTAAAGGAGAGAGAAGCAAACCGAGAGCCATGCTTTAAAAGGGAGAATAAGCTGCCAAAGTGCAGAAGTTCTCTGTGCACAGAGAACTTTCAGCGTTCAAAGCAGTCAAAGCAGTTCATAGCCCAATCATACCTAAAGTTCTTACAACTAGTGTTGCCAACTCAGGGTTGAGAAACTCCTGAAGATCTGGGGTGAAGCCTGGGAAGGTGGGACTTATGGTACCACAACACGGGTTCGCCCAGTCAGCGGGAGCTAAACTTGCAGAGCTGCTACATGAACAGAACTTTAAGTCTTCGGGAACAGACGATTCTACTCGCCTGAAGTACCAGTGGTGTATTGAGGGGACTTTTGAATTTGTAGTTTGCATTTGAATCCCTTGTTCTGTGAGTAGGGTTGCCAGCCTCCAGGTGGGGCCTGGGGATCTCCCACTTTTACAACTTATCTCCAGCTGACAGAGTTCAGTTCCCCTGGAGAAAATGGCTGCTATATGCAGCCATTTTGTGAAGGGGGTATGAAAAAACCACAATAAAGTCAAACAGCCATGAAACAGAGAGTAAAATGTTATTATGCCAAAAATTCAAATATTTCCTATATTTCTCTGTTTTAAATTTGGATTTGCATGTGATTACATTTTCCTCTGTACTTCCTGTATTTCACCACACTTTGATGCCTAACCAAGATCCCCGTCTTGCTTCTGGAAAGCAAAGTTTGAGTCCAGTGGCACCTTTAAGACCAACAAAGTTTCATTCAAGGCATAAGCTTTCTCTGAAGAAGTGTGCAAGGACATGCAAGCTTATACCTTGAATAACATTTTGTTGGTCTTGAAGGTGCCCCTGGACTCAAACTTTGTTCTGCTGCTTCAGACCAACACAGAATGCTCCCTCTAAGCTATGGCATCCTGTGAGCAAAAATTCTACTTTCAGACCTACTGGCATTAAAATTGTGAGCATGTGATTTGGCTACTGCATAGATCAGTTTGCTCTGGAGCCATCCTTCCTGAGCTAAGACAAAAATGTGTGAGCCGGAGGCTAAAAAACTGTGAGCTAGCTCACACTAACTCAGCTTAGAGGGAACACTGCATACCCGCCTGAATCTTGCTTCTGAAGTGGTGGACTCTAGCCAACAAGAGCTTATTCTGGAACAACCTGTTTGTTAATCTAGCTGGTATCCTCTGCTTTTTACTGTGTTAACATGTTACATGGAACACGTTCCCAAAATTACATTTTGCTTTGAGATATTGCATTCCACGTTCAGGCAGCAAAAGGTTAAAGCAGTCTCTGCTTAAATGATCAGCAAACTGCACTGTTTCAAGTCTCATTAATTATAGAGAAAGTCCCGAGGATACCGTGTGCAGCTCACTTAAGTAAGTAGTGTTTAACACCGAGACATTTTAATAACCAGTTGGGTTTGATGATCCCTAAGAAATTACTGTGTTTGGATGGTGAAATTCAGTATGAGAGTCAGATGGAGGTCGGCAGCTGATATTTTAAAAATAAATACTTTTTAATTGCAGGAAATTACTGTAAGCCGTTCTTTGGAGTGTGCACTGCAGAACATTATGTTCCTGATAAGTTAGGTCACCCTTTTGTCTATGACTCCATCTTGCTTCCCTCTGTTGGCGCATGATGTAAACGGTGCAGGTGCATAACTGGAAGGTCCCATGAGGGAGAAGCAAGAGCAGAAAACTGTGGCATGCAATTCATCAGAAGTGGGGCGCAATCACACATTTTCAACTTTTGGTAGCTTTCCCACCAATTTCCAGAATTGTTTGGGCAAGTCCTATGTGTGTGAAGAGTACAGTGTGCATATGCTAACTTTTTAGGAACAGACTTTGTTGACTGTAATATAGTATGCTCTGTGTAGCAACCAGCCTGCCATGTGCTCCCAGGTAATGGCGCCCACCGCATGGCCAGAGCACATGGTCAGGCAGAGAGGGGAGCTTGAATCTGGAGGAACAATAGACGTCTGGATTGAAAGCCTCCACCAATGTGGGACCTAGGTTCTCCCTGAGGAGCTGATGCAATCAAAGGCTCCTCCAGGGAACCTATGACAAACATGCGCATATGTTAAGCCCCTATCAGGTCTTTTGGGTGCGGCCGGAGGTGTGGCTCTGGCCAGCATATAATGAGGGCCCTGGAAGCATGCTTGATCTGACCATCTACTGGACATGCTGAATCACTCAATAAAGGCTTCATGATTTCACCGTTCCTGGTCTCCTGAGTCCAGTACTCTTCATTGACCATACAGAATAACTCTATGCGGATCGAAATAAGGCTGAAACAAATGGCAAATGGATTCCTCTATGCCATACAGCTCAGGATTCCGTATGGTTCACTAGTACCATGAAGCCACATTTTCCTTTTTGAAAATTAAGACCTGCTTTCCTAGAGGTGAGTTGCCATTTTTTGCATGAGGTCAGCTGCAATCTGTTTAGAATGTACAAACTGAGTCAATGGATGTTTCTGTCAAAATATTCAGCCTTTATCAATGAAAAAAATTAAAATAACCTTCCTCCCCCCACCCCCCGCTGTTGCCGTATATCAGACAATGCAAGCAAATACGACATCGATGGGACTGTTTTTATTGGTTTCCCATTCTGCATAAAATTAGGAGGCAGAGCATCTGGGCCATGGGATGAATAACGTAAGGAGAGCAGGAAGAAAAGGGGTGGGGGGAGGAAAGGCTAGTGAATCTTTATTTTGACCTCCCCGCCATATCAATTGTTTGATATCCTTTCTGCTCATAGTGCAGCTTCACGGAGCTCTGTTGAGACGGCCAGAAGGCCTCATCAACACTTATGATGACTTGACCATGATCTCCTCACCCAAATTACCTTATGTGTTTTATTTATTTTAATAATTTACTTCAATTATACCTCACCTCTCTCCCCAGTGGGGCCCAAAGCAGTTTACATCATTCTCCTGTCCTCCATTTTATCCTTACAACCAGGGCTCTTCTTGTAGAAAAAGCCCAGCAGGAACTCATTAGCATATTAGGCCACACCCCTGACAGCACAGCTCATTAACATATTAGGCCACACCCAATGTTCCCAGAAGTGGGGTCATCCAGCCACATCCACCTTTTGCTTCTTATTCTGTTTACCTTGTTGTCAAAACAGTTTTGACAAAACCAATAAAAACATTATTTTCTGTCCCATCTATATAAAACCTTGCCTGAACCAGTATCTTATGTCCAACAATTATTCCCACACTGGATTGGAATCAATTCCTAAGGGTTAGGTTCCCATGGAAATCAGGTTGCCTTCCTGCAGAACTAGTATGCTGAATATGATTTTTTAGGGTTGCCAACCTAGCCAGGTGGGGTCTGGAGATCTCCTGGAATTACAACTGAGCTCCAAACTACAGAGATCAGGTCAATGGCTGCTTTGGAAAGTAGAGTCCATGGCATTATGCCTTGCTTAGGTCCCTCCTTCCCCTAAACCCCACCCTCCACTCCCAAATCTCCAGGGATTTCCTCAACCTGGAGTTGGCAACCCTAGTTCACTAGCAGAACAACGCTAGGAGCCAGTTTGGTGTAGTGGTTGAGTGCGCAGACTCTAATCTGGGAGAACCGGGTTTGATTCCCCACTCCCCGCTTGCACCTGCTGGATGACCTTGGGCAAGCCATAGCTCTGTACCAGCTGTTGTCTCAGAGCTCTCTCAGCCCCACCTACCTCACAGGGTGTCTGTTGTGGGGAGGGGAAGGGAAAGGAGTTTGAAAGATGCTCTGAGACTCCCTTGGGTAGTGAAGGGCGGGGTATAAATTCAATCTCTTCTTCTTCTAGGTTTGTGGATGCACTGGATGGGAGTAGTTTGTGGACTATTTTATTCAAGGTACAAAATTTTATTCAAGGTATAAGATTTCATGTGCCACCCACACTTCTTCAGATGGAAGACGTGTGCATGCACGCAAAAGCTTATACCTTGGATGAAACTTTGGACTCCAACTTTGTTCTGCTGCTTCAGACCAACACGGCTACCCACCTGAATTATTACACTATGATAGTTTTTACAAGCAATTATGTACCAGTGGAGTGGTTACCATGCAGAGTCTGTCCCACAGGTAAAATTATCCTGTGAACAGGTGGTCTTTACCACATAAAAGTATCATTACCATCACAAGATCACCAATTGTTGGAACTCCTCAGAAGCGGAAATCTCTCTTATTAGGAGGTTTAAGAACATCAACTTTGCTGGCCCATTAAAGGCAGATGTCAGTCCAGTGGCAGGAGAAGAGGGACAATCATCTTCTTCAGAAACTCTGCCCACTTTTTTACATTTCACAAAAAAGGCAATCACCAAAGTGCAGCTGACCATGCTCATTTTTAGTTACATCTCTGTTTCTCTGCAGATGTCCCCCAAAGTGCCCCATGCAACAGTCAAGTGTTCTGCCAACACACACAACAATGAAGCTACTTTTTCAGATTTTTCTCTTACATGGCAGTAAGCACCAAACCACTTTAATACAGACTTTGCAAGCCATTCCCAACAAGACACAACAATGAACTCAAGCTTCAAACTTACTTTTCTTAAGCAGAAGATGCCATGAGAAAACTAAAGAGATGCTCAGGAATTAAAGATATTGTCAAAACCAGCATTTCCTGGGCTTTCTGCTTTTTTACATCCCCCCCTTTCAATAATTTTTTTATAAAAACAGAAGGAAGGAAGGAAGGAAGGAAGGAAGGAAGGAAGGAAGGAAGGAAGAGGTAGGTGGGGGGGAGAGAGAGAGAGAGAAAGGAAAGAAGGAAGGAAGAAAGAAAGAAAGAAAGAAAGAAAGAAAGAAAGAAAGAAAGAAAGAAAGAAAGAAAGGAAAAGGAAGGAAGGTAGGTAGGTAGGTAGGTGGAGGAAAGAGAGAGAAAGGAAGGGGGGAGGGAGAGAGAGAAAGGAAGAAAGAAAGAAAGGTGGGGGGAGAGAAAAGGAAAAGATATGGGAAGGCACTTACTGGAGCAGGGAAAGCCACCCCAGGTCTGGCAAGCCAAATGTAGAAAGCCTAGCCCCTGTGCTTAATCTCTGGGAGGGGCTTTCTCCTGATGGCTGTTTGCTCTTAAAGGGAAAGCACCCGGTGGAGCTTTTTCCTGCCGGCTCTCTGCAGGAACTTTCCCTTTAAGTGTAAACAGCTCAGGCCGGGCAGGGAGGGGGCGGGGCAGGCTCGGATGCCAGCCGGAACGGCGTTCCTCTGCTTTCCTGTTGAAATCGAGCCCTGCTCTTAACTACCCAGTCATGTAGGTTAGGCTTGTTGGCAGTGTTTAAATATGCAAAAGAAGTGGAGCATGACTGTTTAGAGAAAAATAAGTAGGATTATTATAAAACAACCTGTTACAGAACACACAGAGAGAAAGCCTAAACTAACAAGTCTAACTGCTGTAAAAGGAACAAAGAGCAACAGGAAGCTCTGCAGGGGGAGGAAGTCTCTGGAAGAGCCAATCAGGAGACAGGAAGGACATAATTTGAAAATGCTTCAGACAGGGAAGAAGAAGAGGAGATTGGATTAATACCCCACCCTTCACTCATAGTCTCAGAGTGGCTTACAACCTCCTTCCTTTCCTCTCCGCACAACAGGCACCCTGTGCGGTAGGTGGGACTGAGAGAGTTCTGAGAGAAATGCTCTTGAGAGAACAGCTCTGAGAGAACTTGTGGCTGGCCCAAGGTCATCCAGCAGCTGCATGTGGAGAAGTGGGGAATCAAACCTGGTTCTCCCAGATTAGAGTCTGCCACTCTCAACCACTACACCAAACTGGCTTTCCCTCACTGAAGACACCAGTGCACACCTCCCCCACCCCCGCCGCCCATCCCATTCAGTTGCTTTCAACCTCCTCCCTAGAACTGAAAGACACTTTTGGAGCATATTCATATTCATCGCCACCCCCAAACTTTTGACTTCAGAGTAATCCCAATGAAGCTCACGAGATTATTTCTGTTGAGAAGGGGACATGCAGGCATGACGTGTCCTGAACACTTCCTTCTGTCACCTGGTGAAGGCGCCATTGCTCTAAATGAATCCAGCAGCAGAGCCAGCCAGGCCAGGCTCTCTTTCAAGAGTCCCTTTCAAGTTGATTTACCGAAGGGCAACACTAAAAGCTTATCTGGTTGACCTCACAGGGGACTGCAGAGTTTATTGCCTGTTCTTCTTCACTGCAAACTGTCCCAAGGCGGCTTGTGCGGCAGATCTTTCCTTGAGCAAAGCAGTAGGGCTGGAAAAAGAAGGCGACTTCATGATCCCCCCCCCCCATCAGCTTTGACATGGGGCAAGATGTTGGAAAGACAAAGGAAACATGTTGAGATCATCGCTGGAACAGTTCGCTTCTAGCTGGGAACTGCCAAGAACTGCTGCCTTGATCTCCAAGCAGACAGTCGCTGCAACAGGGTCCGTTCACACATTATGCAGAAATTTAGAGAGAGGCATGGTGTCCTGGAGAGTATGAGACTAGGATCTGGGAAACCCAAGTTCACGTCCCCACTTGGTTACGGAAGCCTGTTCAGGGACCGGGAGACAGCCAGTGTTTCCCAGCCTAACCCAACGCACAGCGTTGTTGTTGGGAGGGTAAAATGGAACCATGCAGTAAGCTGCTTTGGAAGAAGAAGAGAAGAAGAGATTGGATTTAACCGCCCCCCCCCCCCTCACTCAGAGTCTCAGAGCGGCTTACAATCCCTTTCCCATCCTCTCCCCACAACAGACACTCTGTGAGGTAGGTGGGGCTGAGAGAGCTCTGAAAGAAACTGCTCTGTTTCAAGAACAGCTGTGCCAGAACTATGGCTTGCCCAAGGTCATCCAGCAGGTGCCAGTGGAGGAGTGGGGAATCAAACCCAGTTCTCCCAGATTAGAGTCCACACACTTAACCACTACACCAAACTGTAGCCTAATAAGAGAATCACAGCTCATAGTCAGTCACCAAGAATTAGGAAAAGCTGTGTGTAAATGCTAGAAGGACATTTTGTGGCCGCCGCAGCTTTCGCCGCTGCTGCTTCTGCCGTGGCCGCTGCTTCTGCTGCCGCAGGGGTTGGGATGTGTAGACATCCCAACCCGCGGTAGAAAAATGCGGCCCCTTTAAATCCGGGAGGGCTCCCGGATTTAAAGGGCCTGTGTGACTGCAGCCTGAGTCTCAAGTTAAGTTCGTAGAGAAGCCACCTGTAGCTTAGAGCTAGTAAGGCTGATTTATTTTACTTTTGTTCTCCAAGTATCTTTACCTGATCTTTAGTAAAGTTTCTTTTTCTAGACAAATTCACCTGTGTCTGGCTGCTTCAATCTGACTCTGCTATTTCTGAATCTCAGTACCTGACACTCTCCCCTCCCATCATAGCCCCAACCTGAATCAAGCCTATATGTGCAATTTGCCTTGAACAGGCAGATCTGTCATCTTCATCATACCTGTTTGTGACCTGTGAGTCAGCAGAAAAAATACAAATGACAGACAAGCAACCTGACCAACCAGAAGGGTGTGTAGGAGATCTTGGCACTATAGGGGATTGTGTGGATAGGTTACCGCACATTGTGTTTCTGCTAGTCATTGCTCTGTTGGGAGTGCTTCTTGGATCCTCTAGAAGCACAGAGAGCTGTCATTTCCTGGTCTGAGTCTGCCTTATACTGAATCAGACCCTTGGTCCATCCAAGTCAGTATTGTCTACTCAGACCAGCAGCGGCTTTTCAGAGTCTCAGACTGAGGTTTTTCCCATCCCCTACAAACTGAGCCTTTCATTTGAGATGCCAGGGATTGAACCTGGGACCTTCTGGATGCCAAGAAGCTGCTCTGCCACTGAGCCAGGGCTTCCTTTTTGACACTGCATTTATAGGTTTGCTGTTGCTTACTTTGCATTGCTATCTCACTGCAGTTGCTCAGCTGTCTGTGAAAGAGCGTGATTTAATGAATGCATGCCTTCCAGGGGTGCCAAATGCAAGCCTGGCTACCCATTTTGTACTGCTCTCTGCCTTTCGGGCTTAATTGTATAGTCTATAAAACAGGGATGTTCCCTATCTTCCTGGAATTTGGCAGGGTGGATCCCTTAGGTGAGGGGTATAATAGCTGAGAGCTTCACCACCATTGCTCGGAAAACAAAAAGCTACAGCCAAAAGTGTGTTTCCCACTGAATTCAATGGAAACAAATAGAGAACAGTAAGAATACTTGGGCCCTGATTTGCATAGCCCAGGCTAGCCTGATGGTCTCAGATCTCAGGAGCTAAGCAGGGTTGGCCCTGGTCAGTATTTGGATGGGAGATCACCCAGAAATACCAGGGTTGCCACACAGAGGCAGGCAACACCAAAACTCCTCTGGGGCTGCGATCACACACATTCAATAATCCACTTTCAATGTACTTTCCAACTGGATGTTTACTGTGTGAACTGGCAAAATCCAGTTGGAAAGTGCATTGAAAGTGGGTTGAAAGTGGATTATTGAGCATGTGTGATCGCAGCCTGAATGTCTCTTGCCTTGAAAACTCTACAGGGTCACCATGGGTTGGTTGCAACTTGATGGCAAAATAATCATCATCATCATAATAACCCTCTCTAGGAACACTCTCTAGGAATTCAAACTATAGGTCAAACCATGGAATTTCCAGTGATTCCTAAGGAGGCATAAAATCACTTCTAGGTTTCCCCAGAAATGATGTGACACCATTGCTGATGACTGCCCCTCATGTTCTCACCCCCTGATCACCTGCTGGTTGCCAGGATGGGCCGGGCAATCCTCGGGACTAGTGGTTCCCCCAACAGCCAGGTCACGAGCTTTCTCCATGATAGGTCCAGTCTTTTGAGATGGTCTATTGCAGCTGGTGGGGGGGGGGGGGAGGCTTCACTTGCTGTATTTAGGAAGACACGAATTGCAGTTTTATTCCTGAAAGCATTTGGTAGAAGGTAAACTGTTTTGGCTGTATTTCTTTCACTGGGCTTTTCCGCATTCTGATTTTACTCACTGGTAATTTCCTGTTCTTTGGGATTTTTTTTTCTTTTCCACATCTGTTTTGCTCCATCTAGGGGTCAATTCAATATCAGACAGGTTTCTTTCTAGCATATCTCCGTTCAAATTGAACTGCAGGGAGATATGCTGGAGACAAAGCTGTGTAATATCGAATCAACCACTAGAGGGAGCAGAACACATGAGGAACAGATCCCCCCCCCCTCGAAACAGGAACTTAGCAGCCAGTAAAATGAGAATGCGGAAAAGCCCACTGTTGTGTGGTCTTGATTGTGTAATTTCCCCATATATGTTTTATTCCAGTCTACGACTGTAGTAAATGACTGTCTTTTAAAAAAAATGCTGTGCTTTTAAGTTCAACACTGTTTTATTAATGTGCTTTTTAAATTCTGGACCCTTTCAAATCGGTAATGTTTGCTTTCTAATGCAGTGTGCTTTTCAAAAAAAAATCTGTGCATTTTTCTTTTAAAATTCTTGTTACTTGGATGGTTATGTTTCCTGGCCTTGTGTCCTGGCTTTGTATAGTAAAGTGTGAGGGGATACAGTGGGATAGAAATGTTTTCAATAAATAAATCAACACTTGGCATTTCGCTAGTAAGTAATAATTGGTGCTGAATTCCATGATTTCAAAGATGGATTATAGACAGCTGGAATACACAAACTCACATATTTTCCCCTTCCCCCTTCCCAAACAACTTCATGTGTCTCTGCCAACCGAGCTGAAATCCTGTAAAATCTATAAACTTTGCTACAAGTATTCTTGCTGCATTACAAAACTCCAGCTACCTTTTGCTCCTCCACCCCCCCCCCGACTATTAGTCCACATTTGAGCAGGAATCACTTATGCAAAAGGTACAGCATCATGGGCCATTTCTAAGAATACTCCTGAAAGTCAGAGAGAATCAGATGGGAAGCAGCATTTGTTCCCGGCACCAGGATCTGGAACTGCCAGATTTTGTTTAATATTCATCCTGCAAAGCAGGGGTCATTCCGTAAAAAAAGAGGTGCAGGAGCTCATTAGCATAACTCAGTAGCATAACTTATTTGCATATGCCACACCCCCTGACATCACCAGAAGTATGTCAGAAGGCAAGAAAGAAAGAAGAGAGAGAGAGAGAGAGAGAGAGAGAGAGAGAGAGAGAGAGAGAGAGAGAGAGAGCTGGCAGAGAGGGGACAGCTACTAATCCAAGCCTCAGAAATACCACTATTCTGGGAGGATAGCTTCAGTGGTGGCTGAAATCTTCAGAAGGCTGGTCGGAGGAACAAGGATCTTTCCAAGTGTCCTTTTGCTGCAGCCATGACACAAGCAGGCATTCCCCTGCCGGGGGGGGGGGGGGGGGGGCTGGCACCAACTCCCGGAGCTGCGCTCCCCCGAGCTCCTGCTCAAAATGACCCCTGCTGCAAAGTCTAAACAGAGAAGCGCATTTTTTAAAAAGTACATTGAACAATCCAGAAATGTTGCATGCTCATCATCCGCTCCTGGTCTGATGAGGTGAAGCACACCTCCTATCTGCTCTTTCTTTATTTCCAGGGCTTACAGATGGATGTGTGTGTTTGGGAGGTGGAAGAAAACAAGGTGGATTCAAATTCTATATATCTATATTGCCATTTGCACATTGCAGGTCCTCATTTGCAATATCATTTGCCATGACTGCTTAAAGAGCTGTTCAAGGGAGGCTGCATTCAGACATCACAAATACATTATCGCTTTTCGTGACACTTTTATTTTATTTTATTTATTTCGAGGTAAGGATCAGTATGGGATGGACGGAGGGGAAGGATGACTGGACAGGTCGGGACAGGAAGCAGAAAAGAACCGCAAGGTCCGTGGCTGGGATGTGGGGCCTTCTGGGGTGCCTTGGGGATGAACTTGGGGGCCCAAGCCACTGGCAGTGGAGGTGAGGCTAAGAGAGGGTCCTGGGTGGGGGCCAATGGCCCTGCTGAGCAATGTGGCCAGTGGTGGCTTGAACACTTTCAGCACCAGGCTACTGATCACCTGGCAAGTGCAGTTTTCCATGGTGGCTTATAGCAGTCCATGTGCACCAGTTACAGCCCCCAGGTTGCCGCCTGTTCGTTGTCACCCTTAGAAGAAGAAGAGGAGGAGACTGGATTTATTCCCTGCCTTTCACTCAGGGTCTCAGAGCGGCTTACAGTCTCCTTTCCCTTCCTCTTCCTGCAACAGACACCCTGTGAGGTAGGTGGGGCTGAGAGAGCTCTGAGGGAACTGCTCTTGCGAGAACAGCTCTGGGAAAACTTGTGACTGACCCAAGATCACACCAGCAGCTGCATGTGGAGGAGGGGGGAATCAGATTCTCCCAGATTAGATTCCACGCTCTGAACCACTACAACAAAGAGAGCCAGTTTGGTGTAGTGGTTAGGTGTGCGGACTCTAATCTGGGAGAACCGGGTTTGATTCCCCACTCCTCCACCTGCACCTGCTGGATGACCTTGGGCAAGCCATAGCTCCGGCACAGCTGTTCTTGAAAAAGAGCAGTTTTTCTCAAGAGCTGTCTCAGCCCCACCTGCCTCTCAGGGTATCTGTTGTGGGGAGGGGGAGGGAAAGGAGTTTATAAGCCGCTCTGAGACTCCCTTGGGTAATGAAGAGTAGGGTATAAATCCAATCTCTTCTTCGTCTTCTTCTTCTTCTACAAACTGGCTCCCCAGTTAGAGTAGCTTGCCTAACTAAAGCCCGTATTATCTAGATTACCTTCAACTCCCACCCTTCTGCTTGTTGTTGTTGTTGTGATTGTTGTGGTTATTCATTCATTATTCATTTATTTATTTTGTTGGATTTGTATCCCGTTCTCCCCGTGTCCAGGTTCAGAGTGGGTAACATCATGATAAAGAACATAAATACAATCCATATAATAAAATTTGTTGTTGTTGAGTCGCACAGTCGAATCTGACTCTTTGCGACCCTGTGGACCACATCACACCAGGCCCTCCTGACTTCTGTCGTGCTCCGGAGTTTATATAATAAAATACCTAGTAACATATAATAACATACATTATAGAATAAACTAGCAGTGTCATAAAAGATGGCATAAAACTCGAAAGTGGTATATAGTCTGCCTGGTCTAAAAGGGGGAGGAGAAAGGGGAGGCCCATCAAAGATGGAACCCATCAACCCAGATCTCAGCTGGAAGAGTATTCTAGGCCGGTGCCAAGGCCAACAAAGGTGTGGTAACAACATCAATTCTCAAAGGTGATATAACATCAAATATAATAGGTTAACCATGTCTATTACAAAGGGGCGAAAGGGAAGAATTAAACATTTCTATTGTAGCTCCCACCCTGACCTGGATAGACCAGGGTAGCCCGATCTTGGCAGATCTTGGAAGCTACGCAGGGTTGGCCCTGGCTAGTATTTGGACGGGGGACCAGGCCACCAGGCAAGTTCAGGGTTGTGATGCAGAGGCAGATGATGGCAAACCAACTCTGTTCGTCTGTTGCTTGGAAAAGCCTAAAGGGTCACCATAAATTGACTTGTGGCAACTTAAGTTGTACCTCCCACCATAGCAGCCAAAATGTATGTACCATTTAAATCACAGCTAGATTAAAATTACTGTTAATTATACTTATTTCATTTGTACTCCACCTTTCTCCCCAATGGGACCCAAAGTGTCTTACATCGTTCTCCATTCCTCCATTTTATCCTCACAACAACCCTAACGAGGTAGGTTCGGTTAAGAGAGGGTGACTAGCCCAAGGTCACCCAGCAAGCTTCTGTGGCATGAGTGGGGATTTGAATCCAGGTCTTCCAGATATACATTGTGGTGTGAGACAGGGCTGTTTCTGTCCGAGGTTCCACCCTATGGAAGGGGCTTCTTGAGGACGTTCTGACATTTTGAGAAGGTTCTGCAAGGCCAGTTCAATTTGCCAAGACATTTAATGGGGTACAGACTACGGGTATCTTATAGGTCCTGACCTGGATAGCCCAGGCGAGCTCAATCTCGGAAGCTAAGCAGGGTCGGCCCTGGCTAGTATTTTGACAGGAGACCACCAAGGAAGTCCAGGGTCACAACGCAGAGGCAGGCAATGGCAAACCACCTCTGAACCTCTCTCGCCTTGGAAACCCCACCAGGGGGGGCGCCATAAATCAGCTGCGACCTGACGGCCCTTTCCACCACCACTATTTGGGGTTCTGTTTTATTCCTACATGGTGATCTGTTAGCTGCCTGGAGCCATGACAAAAGGCAGGGTAGACATAAATGATCAAATAAATAAAGTGCAGGAGGCATACTGTCGGCCCCTAGGCCCCAATGATCACCTGGGTGTAGGGTTGCCAGCCTCCAGGTGGGGCCTGGGGATCTCCCGCTTTTACAACTGATCTCCAGCTGAGAGAGATCAGCTCCCCTGGAGAAAATGGCTGCTTTGAAGGGTGGACTCTATGCCGTTGTACCATGCTGAGGCCCCTCCCCTCCCCAAAACCCACCCTCTCCTGGACCCACCCCCAAAGTCTCCAGGTATTTTCCAACCCAGACTTGGCAACCCTTGGGTGCCGACCCTGTACAATGTGGGATCATGGTCTGACATGAGGTGTTTTTTGGGGGGGTGGGGGGCACAGTGGGAAGTCTTCTAGTGTCCTGGACCTCCTGATGTCCCCTGGGTTTCTTGGCCACTGTGTGACAGAGTGCTGGACTGGATGGGTCATTGGCCTGATCCAACATTGGCTTCTCTTATGTTCTTATGAGGATGGCGAGAAAGTCTCTCCATTCCATTCTGTTGGAATGGTAACTAACTCTGTCAATGACTGCGCTCATGACAGAACCCAGAAAGGTGTGGAAATCCATCGTCTTCTGTTCTAAGACTGCAGTGATGGGATAAGATGCCCTGAATGAAAATCTTCCTGTCCTATGGCTATCAAAGACACCAGAGGAGGGGATGTTCTCCTAAAGACCCAGTACTGTGCTAGCAACCCCGGCTTGCAGAAAAAGAACTGGATGGTGTCAAAGTGTCGCGAATAGTGTTTTTAAAATAAATTGGTGTACTTCGGGTGCCATCAAAGCTGATGGCAATTTTTTTTAAAGGAGGAAGTTCATGAAAACAGAACAAGATGAGTTATTGGCTAATCTTTCTCTTGTTACTTAAGTGAGGCTTTGGTATAAAGTAGCCATTTCCCTATCATTTGAATAGCAGTTGCAACCCACGGATAGTAAACATTAGGATGAAGTACAATTACTGAAAGCTGCCAAAGAGATGCAAATACCTAGTCCCCCTCCCTTAGAATGGAAATCCTGGTTTTGCTGCTTCCAAAAAGATCTGAACATGGCACTGTGTGTGTGGCTGTGTGCAAATGTAGGGGCGTGTCTCCACTAGCAGAAGTTACAAGACAAATGTGGACAACCACGACCTGGTCTGGAATCCTGAGAAAACAGTTGTGAGAGTCTGACGCCTGGGATCCAGCAGAAATTAAGTAGCATGTTTGCAGCCTGAATATTTTTGAGATCAGCATCCTACCTAAATGCATTATTTTTTCCTGATTCTGTGTATGGCACTTTATGAGCGTGAAAGCTCTTGTACTACTTTGTAGAATACTTCCTGAGGAAGATCCGTTTTTTGAAATGTCGTTATAAAATCTGGAGACAACGACGATGCATTCTTATACAAGGATTTTCTTATGGTTTGATGGAATTTGTTCATTGTTATGTAGTGTTTACTGGCAACAATATATAGAAAACATTTTCTTTGTAAGTCTTGTTGACTATCTTGATGTGTGGGCCAGACTCTCACAACTGTTTTCTCAGTATTTGTTTCCACCAGCAGATGACCATTTTTTTAAAAAATCTGTGTGTTCTGTGGCTACTGACCTGGATAGCCCAGGCTAGCCTGAGCTCCTCAGATCTTGGCAGCTAAACAGGGTTGGCCCTGGTTAGGATTTGGATGGGAGACCAGGAAGTCCAGGGCTAGTACACAGAGGCAGGCAATGGCAGACCTCTTGCCTTGAACGCCCTGTGACGGGTCACCATAAGCTGGCTGTGACTTGATGGCATTTTCCATCACTACCACATTTGATCCCAAGATATAAAGATCTTACGCCCTGATCAGCATTTGGAAGGAAGGCAAAGAAGGAATGCCAGGGTCGCGAAGTGAAGGCAAGCAATGGCAAACCACCTCTGAAAGTCTCTTGCCTAGAAAACTCTACAGGGTCGCCTTAGGTCAACTGGACTTGACGGCAAAAAAAAATGCATTTTGAGGGAACAGCATTGTGTCTTGTGCCCACTGAATCCCATCTCTGTCTGCCTTGCAAAGCAGTGCTGGTTGGAGTGAAGCTTCACTGCTGAACTGCAGCTGATAACGAAGCTCAAGACAATGCACCCACCTGGACTGAACTGAGACCTAGGTTTCCTGTCTCGTTACCAATGCTGGTATCTTCACGCCTGTTGCCCCTCTGCATATCAAACCTAATCCAATCAAGCCTGCTATTGTCATTCACCTGCTATTGTCATTTACCTGCTAATGTCATTCAGCACCTGAAACCACTCCACTTTTCCAGTATATAGGACAGATGGAGTCACATTCTAGCTTTATCTGAAGAAGTGTGCAGTGACTCACGAAAGCTCACTCTCTGCCACAAATTTTGTTAGTCTTTAAGGTGCTACTGGACTCTTGCTCTTTTCTACTGCTACAGACAGACTACCCATCTTGGTCCACAACTGGGGAAACCTGGGATTGAATCCCAACTACCCATGGAATTCTTCGAGTAATAATGTTAATCATACTCTAGCCCTGTTTATGTGTTTGTTTGTTTATACCCCACCTTTCTCCCTAATGAGAACCCAAACCAGCTTGCATCATTCTCCTCCATTTTGTCCTCACAACAGCCTTGCAAGGTAGGTTAGGCTGAGAGTGTGTGACTAGCCCAAGGTCACCCAGCAAGCTTCCATGGCACGAGTGGAGATTTGAACTTGAGTCTCCCAGATCCTAGTCCAAGACTTTAACCTCTACACCATGCTGTTATAGTGGACATGTGTACATCTATTTGTAAGAAAGAGCCAAACGTTCACTTTACAAACAGAACCTGAGATTGGTACCTGGATAAAAGTGGGGTTTAAACCACACGTTCAACTGCACATGCCTTGAATGGAACATTAGAATTACTGCATGCATGTCTAAAGCAAATCAGTCATACACATCCTCTGGCAGCGAATTCCACATTTTAATTACTCTCTGTGTAAAGAAGAATTTCCTTTTGTCTGTCCTGAACCTACTGCCCACCAGCTTCATTGGAAGCATTTGAGTTCGAGTATTTTGGGAGAGGGGGAAGAAGTTCTCTTTGTCAACTCTCTCCACCCCATGAATAATTTTAAAAACCTCTGTCATGTCCCCCCTTAGTTGTCTCTTTTCTAAATGGAGAAGTCCCAGACTCTTCAGCCTTTCTCCATAGGGAAGGTGTTCCAACCCCCTAATAATCTTGGTTGCCCTCTTCTGTATTTTCCCCCCCAGCTCTGCCATGTCCTTTTGGAGATATGGTGACCAGAAATGTACACAGTATTCCAAAGGAAGCCGCACCATAGAGCTATCCAGGGGCATTTCAATGTTGGCTGTTTTATTCTTAATCCCTCAGTGCATGTTTACTTCCTTCCTCTCAAATAGTAAAACTGAAATAAGTTACACTAAAAACAAACATTGCAAAGTTGCAAAATGATGCAAAAATAAGAGGTTAAAGTGGAATGGAAACCGTTCTGCCCTGTCACTTGGGGGGGGGGGAATAGCAGGATATAAATTTTGTCATAACTATTCTTTATTAATTATTATTAATTACAGTAGTGCAGTCAGAGAGATTGCTGGCCGTTTCAAGGCCCTTGCCATTCCTTCTAGTAGAACACAGAATGTCTGGAGATCCCCAATGATTCATTTTCTTTTTGAATGCTAAGGATGTGAAACATAGAAATGGCAACATAATCTCAGTGAGGTGTTCCCTCTAAGCTGAGTTAGTGTGAGCTAGCTCACAGTTTTTTAGCCTCCATCTCACAGATTTTTGTCTTAGCCCAGGAAGGATGGCTCCAGAGCAAACTAATTTCTGCAGGAGCCAAATTGCTCGCTCTAACAACTTTAATGGCAGTAGCTCACAAAGTAGAATATTTGCTCACAAGACTTCACAGCTTAGAGGGAGTATTGGGAAAAATACCTTTTTCAAAAGGACCAAAGGTCATAAGATAGTGTGCAAGCTTTCATGTTCAACAGCCAGTTTGGTGTAGTGGTTGTGTGTGGACTCTAATCTGGGAGAACCGGGTTTGATTCCCCACTCCTCCACTTACAGCTGCTGAATGACCTTGGGCAAGCCATAGTTCTGTCAGAGCTGTTCTCTCAAGGACAGCTCTGGGGAGCGCTCTCTCAGCCCCACCTGCCTCACAGTGTGTCTGTTGTGGGGAGTGGAAGGGAAAAGAGTTTGTAAACCACCCTGGGACTCCGAGTGAAGAGTGGGGTATAAATCCAATCTCTTCTCCTCTCCTCTCCTCTCCTCTCCTCTCCTCTCCTCCTCTTTGGGCTGGATGTCAAGCAGAAGCCCATGGCCAGGGGTCTCCAACATGGTGCCTGTGGGTGCCATGCACCCACCAACACCTTTTCTGGTGCCTGCCATGTGATTTTAGAAAGTGAGCGGGGTCAAGTGAGGTAGAAAGCAAGCAGGGTCAAGTGGGGCTTAGACTTACGCATGACCTCCCTCCCTGACATTTTGTGGTTGGCTCCACCTCTTGTGGCAGTCATTTTGTCATTTGGCTCCGCCTCCTGGGGCAGCCATTTTGTTGTTCTACCCACCACCCCGTGTCAGAATTCCAAAGGTTCTTGCAGGCTCAAAAAGGTGGAGGATCCCTGTCCTAGGCTATAGTTTGCAACTGTGCAGATTAGATAAAAGGAGGTGTTTTATGCAACATAATTACCTAATTACCAGTAAACAAACCACTGCCCTACAGTCACTCTCAACAAGAGAAACTTCCTTCCGTTCTAACAGAGAATCAGAGCAGGTGTTGCTGGCACTCTACTGGGATCCTCTCAACAGGACAAAGAGCCCCCCGTTAGCAGCTCCCTACCACAAAAGTGTAGCCCTTGGTCCACTACGCCAGGTGGGGGGAAAAAGGTCCCCCAAATGGAAAGACTTTGTCTGAGCCATTAAAATATTCCAGGCCTGCTCACAACTGGGCACTCTCCTGGGTGTGAAGAAATGGTTTCTACATTTCTTTCGTTACCCACAGGAAGAAAGCGCGGAGGTGAAATGAAAGAGACCGAGAGGAGGAAGTTGGCTTACCGTAAAGGAACGGGTTGACTTCCTCCGGTCTATTCTTGTGTGACAAGAGCTCAGGCATACAAAACCAAAAGACATCTGGGAGCACCCAAGGCAGTGGGTGGTTCACCCCCAAGCCCAGGCACTGGAGCAGGGTCAATGCTACTGTGGTGCTGGCACTGCCATCGCTGTCCATATCCTATGCTCACTCAGCAGAGCAGCCATAGGTACCGTATACTGAACAATATCCTGTTTTCGCTGCCTGCCAGGACTGCCAGAACTGCAGAGTCAGGGTTATGTCAAGCACCTACTAGGGCTACATTTGGCTTGCAAGATCACAAGTTGTCTACAGCTGGCTTAGTCTTTCTTCCCCTGATGTACTAGCTTTCCAGATGCAGGTGGGGGATAGACCCCACAGGGGACTATCGAAACACTTGATCCCCACCTACAGCCGAATTATGCCGAATGCTTCCCCTGCATGACTGAAAAAGCAGCACATTTGAAGGCAATTGTTGTGACTATTCTAATACCACACAGGAACAGTTACTGAATGTGGGAGTTCCATGGGCGGAGCTCCAAGAGACTTTTCTTAAAGCACCACAAGAATACAGCAACAGTTATCGCTAGGGATGCTTGAATATCTGACAGTTCAGTTCACGACCCATTCACTGGCTGTGAACAGGGAGCTGGGTTTTAGATGATCGGCTCAACTGTCTGGTGACCTGTTCATGGCTGTTCAGCATTGCTTCCTAACCATGCAGTACAGCATAACTGGCTTTTTGTGCATGCATGCGCTCTTTCAGCTGGATCCAGTTCAACCACCTTGCTACATTTGGTGTAGTGGTTAGGAGCCAGTTTGGCATAGTGGTTAGGAGCGCAGATTCTAATCCGGGAGAATTGGGTTTGATTCCCCATCCCTCCACATGCAGCTGGTGGTGTGACCTTGTGTCAGTCACAAGTTCTCTCAGAGCTGTTCTCTCAAGAGCAGTCCTCAAAAGATCTCACTCAGCCCCACCTACCTCACAGGGTGTCTGTTGTGGAGAGGGGAAGAGAAAGGAGATTGTAAACTGCTCTGAGACTCCGAGTGAAGTGTGGGATATAAATCCAATCTCTTCTCTTCTTTTTCTTCTACATAAGCGCTCTGCTCAGCAGGTAATTGCTTAAACGGGCAATTCAATCAGTCACCAATCATATAAATACATCTTTAATAAATGCTGTGTTTTAATTAACCCCTGCCATTGGCTGTTAAGTCTAAGTTTGCCCTTCGTGACTCTATTGGCTGTCAATCAGTTTGAATCAGCAGCACCTTTGCACACGGGCAGTTTTGGAGGCTTCGTGGCTGTTCGGCATGAACTGTACAGGCTGGGTGATCAGCTCATGTCTGACCAACACCTTCGATCATGTGTTCATGTTGAAATTAGTGGCATCCCTTAAATATTAAGGGAATTGTTCAAGATGGGTCACTTTACTCAAGGCAGGCCGGACCACTAAACAAACCTAGAAAACCCCCAGGGCACCAGATTTTGAGGGGTGCCCAAAAGGCAAGATTTCTGTGCTGGCTTAAAGCCTGGCATTAACTGGATTCTAGAATTTCACCTGGATAGTTCAGACTAGCCTAATCTCATCAGATCTCGGAAGCTAAACAAGGTAAGCCCAGGTTAGTAGTTGGATGGGAGACCCGCCTGGGAAGTCCAGGATTGCAACGCAGAGGCAGGCAAGGGGAAACCACTTCTGAATGCCTATTGCCTGGGAAACCCTACGGGGTCGCCATAAATCAGCTGTGACTTGACAGCACTTTCCACCACCAGAATCTCCACATCTGTTGACTCTGGTCCTCAGTAGCTGCCATGATGGAATGAAGAAGAGGAGGAGGAGGAGGAGGAGACTGGATTTATACCCCGCCCTTCAACACCCGAAGGAGTCTCAGAGCAGCTTACAATCTCCTTTCCCTTCCCCTCCCCACAACAGATACCCTGTGAGGTAGGTGGAGCTGAGAGAACTCTCCCAAGAAATGCTTGTGAGAGAGCAGCTCTGAATGAACTTGAAACTGACCCAAGGTCATACCAGCAGCTGCACGTAGAGGCATGGGGAATCAAACCCGGTTCTCCCAGATTAGAGTCCGCGTTCCTAGCCATGACTCCAAACTGGCTTTTGAAGTGCTTATCTATTTTTACTTCACATTGTTCATTTTGACTGCCCAATCAGTAAAACATTCATTCCAGACTTCCTACTTTTTCTCCTTCGGGAATGAGAGGGGAGTCACAGTTCACTCACGGGGCCAAAACGCCTTGGGTGGACTGTCTTGATTTGCTGCAGCAAAAAGAATCATAGTTTTGGGGCACCTTAAAGACTAACATTTTTTAAATCCAGCATCAGCTTTATGCATTAGAGCTAGGGATGCCGTCTCCAGGTTGGGAAATTCCCAGAGATTAGGAGAAGGGGGGGGGGGGAATCCCAGCAAGGAAGTGATGTTACTCTAGGATTTCAGTTTCTCCTGGACTATGGTACACCGTACAGTCTGCCCTCCAAAACAGCCATTACTTCCAAGAGAACTGATCTAAGTAGTCTTCTCAGTGTCTTCTCAGTAGCTTCTAGTGTCCCGGCCCCACTGCTGGACCTCCTGAGGGCACCTGGTGTTTTTGGCCACTGTGTGACAGAGTGTTGGACTGGATGGGCCACTGGCCTGATCCAGCATTGGCTTCTCTTATGTTCTTATGAGATCAGTTGTAATTCCTGGAGTTATCCAGGCCCCACCTGGTGGTTGGCAACCCTACAGTCAGAGCCCATGAAGTCTGTGCTAGAAAAAAAAACCTGTACTGATTTACTAAGCTGAGCTAATAAGTGGTATTAGAATAGTAACCAGTGTTCTCTCTAAGCAGAGTTAGTGTGAGCTAGCTCACAGTTTTTTAGCCTCCGGCTCACACATTTTTGTCTTAGCTCAGGAAGGACGGCTCCAGAGCAAACTAATTTCTGCAGGAGCCAAATCGCTCGCTCTCACAACTTTAATGCCGGTAGCTCACAAAGTAGAATTTTTGCTCATGACACTCCACAGCTTAGAGGGAGCATTAACCACCACAGTTGCTTTAAAGCTTTTAAACGAAGTATTCAGCCTCATTTCATTCAACAGTTTGTTTGTTTTATGTTCACTGAGAATCTTTTCTCTCCTTCTTTCCTCATGTACAAATATCTTTGCCCTCCTTCCCTTGCAGAAATGTAAAATGCTTGTGTCTGCATGATTTATTCTGCTTTTACAGGAGATGAAGAGGTGTGAAGAGCTGGGTTGGAGGAGGAACTCGGGTGGAAATCACACCCATTCCCCCATGTGTCACCCACACACTTTGCATTCGGACTAGAAACTTGACCTTTTAAAATAAAAACCAAAAGCCAACATTCTCAGAATGTTGACTTCTGTGCCGGTTTCTGTGCTTGTGCAGTGTGTTGAACTTCCAAGGTCATCAGAATGATGAAAGTGTTTTGCATACTGAATGATCCTGTGGTTGAACGTTGGAGGCCTTGCTCTGCAGAGCACATTGGAGTGATGTGCGATTGTCGTGTAAGAATGTTCACACAGCAGCTTTTCTGCTGCATGGCAGCAGTGTCTCTAGCAGCTTTTCTGCTACAATGGAAGTACAGAGACTGCATGATAAGCTTGCTTGTGCACAAAGCGCCTTCTTCTCCACTAAAACTGGAGAGCCGATCGTGTGCACTCATTCCAGTGCGGTTACCTATTAGTCTTTCACAGCAAAATTAAAAAGGGTACCTTGTGGCACCTTGAAAGCAGACAGATTGATCGAGGCATCAGCTTTTGTGGCCTAGAGCAAGGGGGGGTGTTGATGGAGTGAGCGACTCAGCATGCATGCGGGGGGGGGGGGGGGACGCGCTACATTACTCTAAGGGCGTGGTCACACGGCAAGCTTATCCCGATTTGTTCCCGCTATAGATTTGATCGAGAATATTTCATTTAGGGTTGGAATGATCACACATCCCTCCCCGAACCGCTTGCATCGCGCAATGAGGCTCCGGGCACTGTCCAGATAGCCGCGTCGTCCAAGCAGTGGCTTGGCTTTTTTAAAAAAAATACCTTTGTGCATACGCACATGGTCGAATCATTTGGACTTGCCATACTCCCTTGTTTTTGCTGGTTCCCCCCCCCCCCCCCCCCAGCAAACAAAATTAACCGGCAACGTACAACTGAGCACTGGAGTCTAGATGTGCGCTTGAACATTTATACATTGGATTTATTCAGCGCAGGATTACTCATGCGCACAACGGTGGAAGCTTGGGGGGGGGGGACCATTGCAAGAAGGATGTTCAGATGACCTAATCGCGATCATTGCGAGAGATGGCTGTCCAGATGGTGAAATCACAGATTCAAAGTGGAAATATCCAGAAATATTCCCTCTTGAAGCCGTCCATGCTTGTAGCTGCTACCACCTCCTGTGGCAGAGAATTCCATGCGTTAATCACTCTTTGGGTGAAGAAGTACTTCCTTTTACCTGTTCTAACCCGACTGCTCAGCAATTTCATTTAGTGCCCACGAGTTCTTGTATTGTGAGAAAGGGAGAAAACGACTTCACAGTACTTCCACAAAAGTACTCCCACAAAAGTACTTCATTGCCCCAGGAATTGGTGGCGGCTACAAGCATGGACGGCTTCAAGAGGGAATTAGATAAACATATGGAGCAGAGGTCCATCAGTGGCTATTAGCCACAAGGTATAAATAGGATCCCTCAGTCTGGGGCAAGTGATGCTCTGTATTCTTGGTGCTTGGGGGGGGACAAGAGTGGGAGGGTTTCTAGTGTCCTGGCCCCACTGCTGGACCTTCTGAGGGCACCTGGTGTTTTTGGCCACTGTGTGACAAAATGTTGGACTGGATGGGTCACTGGCCTGATCCAACATTGGCTTCTCTTATGTTCTTATGTACTTCTTTCTCTACCTGCTCTGTTCCATGCATAATCTTGTAAACCTTGATCATGTCATCCCTCAGCTGTCGTTTCTCCAAGCTAAAGAGCCCCAAGCGCTTCTACCTTTCTTCATAGGGAAAGTGTTCCAACACTTTTATCATTCTAGTTGCCTTTTTCTGCACTTTTCCCAGTGCTATAATATCTTTTTCTCTGATGTTCTTTGGAGGATCAGCAAAGAGTTTGGATTTAACAGGAGGGGGAATGGGAGATGATAATCTTGTTTGTTCACCCAGCCGTGTCCATTGATCATCTGAGATCATCGTGGATGCCCGAAATAATCTTTCAACCAGGGGATGGCCAAATGGTGGCTGTCTGGGGCTGCAGTCCATGAATCACTGGGAGATTAAGAGGAGGAATGTAGATTGTTTTTAGTATAGAACTGGAAAATGAGAGGCATTCTGGGAGGATGTCCCAACATGAGAAATCAGGCATATGAGGCAGCAAGGAAGAACAAGCAAAGGCATTTAAGAAAACTAGAGAGAGTGCGGAAGGCAGTAGAGTTGGAGAAACACCGTTCACGGACAGGGTTCTACTGGGGAGCTATACTGGATGGGCCGTGGCTCAGTGGTAGAGTGTACACTTGGCATGCAGAAGGTCCCAGGTTCAACCCCTGGCATCTCCACTTGAAAGGACCAGGTAGGAGGTGATGTGAAAGACCTTAGCCTGAGACCTCGGAGAGCCACTACCAGTGTGAGTGGATAGTATTGACCTTGATGGACCAATGTTCTGATTTGGTATAAGACAATGTCCTGTGTTCAGCTTTGCAGAAAGACAAGGTAGGGCAAGGCCATTGAGATTAATAAGAACAAGGGTTGTGTCATGAACAGAAAAAGCTCTCTTGGACCAAGTCAGACCGCTGGTCCATCTGACTGGTGGGGAGCTCTTCAGGATGTCAGGCAAAGAGGGTCTTTCCCAACACAGCTACCTTATATCCTGTGATTTTCTGGGTCTAAAGCACATCCCTTACCACTGAGCCATGCCCCCTCCTTTTAGAGAGGTAGATCCCATAGGGTTGCCAGCCTCCAGGTGGGGGCTGGAGATCTCCTAGAGAGCTACAACTGATCTCCAGACTGCATAGATAAATCATTTATTCATTGTGTGTTTGTTTGTTTAGCACATTTGTTCCACTTCTCCTGGAGAAAATGGCTGCTTTGGAAGGTTGAATTGTACAGCCTCATACCCTACCAAGAGCCCGCCCCACACTCCACCCTTAAATCTCTAGGTATTTTCAGGCCCATAGCCAGGACTTTGTGGCTTGTGGGGCAAATTTTTTTCTGGTGGAGCTGAAGTTCTCAGTGCAGAAAGAAGAGCCATTTAACCAATAGAAAACTGTTACCCGGATAGATCTCTAAACTGCAAGCTGTCAAGCACTTTAGATGACAGTTCTCAGCTGCTGCAAGTTAATCACTTCTGCCAGCCTAAGCAACAGTTCTGATGACAAGCCGGCAGCTGAGGGTGATGACTTCTATAGTCAAGAAAGCTAACACTCAGGCAGAAAAACTCTCTTAAAGGAGACCAGGTTCTTGACACAGAGTTAGAAGGGATCCTAGAGGTCACCAACTCCAACCCCCATGCTCAGTGTGGGGATTAGTCAAGTACAGCACCCCACTCTGCTTAAAAGAGTGTATGCCTTTTAAAAAAATGTTTAAAATGATTGAAAAAAGCATTTACAGGATAAAGTCTTGTGGGGCAATGCCTTTAAGAAAGGGGGCGGAGCCCCCAAAAGCCCCACGGTGGCTACAGGCCTGGATATTTCTGAACCTAGAGCTGGCAACCCTAGGATCACATAACCTGACATGGCTGTGCTTTTTAAAAGCAGAACATCAGCTGGGGAGGGAAGGTAGCATGGCACAGACTGATCTCGCCAGATCTCGGAAGTTAATCAGGGTTGGTACCTGGACAGGGGATCACCAAGGAAACTTCCACAGAGGGAGCAGATGGCACTTATGCACATTGAACATCAGTGGACACATGCTGCTTAATTTATGACATAAGGTTACAGGGAGACATGGTGTATCCACCCCTCCTCTCTCCTGGCAAGAATATAATTTAATACTTGACATCTTTCCATCATTTTTTTAAGCACCAGAGGAGCCTTGCAGCTGACACGCACACTCAGTGGATTAACATCTAATAACCGTATCAGCTCCAGTGTTTTACCTTCTGATCTCTCGGCCTGTCATAGTTCTTAATGACAGGTTTATGGGGCTTGGCAGGACAGCAAAGCTGGCTGTGTGGTATGCTCCCCCCCCCTTGAGTCTTCATAACGAAAGCATTGTTGCTAAGCGTGGAGAGGCATTCTTTGCCATGGTGACCCTGACGAATAGTGAACACATGTGCGGTGATTCATGGTTTCCAGAAAAAAAAAATCATTTCTTTAATGGATACAGTACATCGCAAACTGTTGAGTTTAGCTTACGTTTCTCATACAGTTTTTATCACTTTAAAGCAATTGCAATCTGCCTGGAGTGTCAGTGTGAAAGGGGTGGGGGAGGTATGGATGAAGTAAATAAAATAAAATATTGCCAAATCCTAGAGGGAAGTCTTAACAGTAACACTCACAACATTTTTTATAAAAATTATATCCCACTTTTCTCCCTGAAAAGCAACTATCTTGATCATGAAGATAGATTCAGGTGAGATAGCCGTGTTGGTCTGAAGCAGCAGAACAAAGCTTGAGTCCAGTGGAACCTTTAAGACCAACAAAGTTTAATTCTGGGTAGAAGCTTTTGTGTGCAGGCACAAGACAGGTTGTACCCACAATTAAACTTAGTTGGTCTTAAAGATGCCACTTGGCTCAAACTTTACCTTAACCATGGTTTATGGTTTGGTGTGGTGGTTAGGAGCACAGACTCTTACCTGGGAGAGCCGGGTTTGATTCCCCACTCCTCCACTTGCACCTGCTGGATGACCTTGGGCCAGTCATAAGTTTTCTCAGAGCTGTTCCCTCTAGGGTAGTTCTCGGGAGAGCTCTCTCAGCCCCATCTACCTCACAGGGGGTCTGTTGTGGGAAGAGGAAGGGAAAGCTGCTCTGAGACTCCTTTGGGTAGTGAAGGGTGGGGTATAAATCCAATCTCTTCTTCTCTTCTCCTTTATCTTATTTCACAGATCACTGTTCAAACCCTGGTCTGCCGTAGCAGATTATGATTTCATTGCTTTCACTGTTTCCCACATATCCCAACCTACATTGCGGTAGTGGTGGCACTGAACAAGCCAGGAGTCTATGTTCATAGGTCACACAAAACCATAGTTATGACTGTGATTGATAAACTAACTTCAGGTCTTGGTTGGACGCAACCTAATTAACCAATGTTAACCCATGTCCAGTTACAGCACAGTTTCACAGGGCCTCCGAACCAAGCACTTTAGGCTGTTTTTACATCTGACTTTCCCGCTGGAATCATTCTAGTTCCAAAAAATCCTGCCCACACCTCTGTGCGGTGTGAAACCGTGCTGCTACTGAAATGTCCACATCTACTAATTGCCCTCCTGTGGTCAAGCTAGTATTCAACCGGCTTTATTCTGCTTTAAACAATTGCTGTTGATTAGTGCACTTAGACCCCCTGGAGTGAAATTTCACACCACTGTGAAATCAGCACAGGAAAAGACAGCACTCAAACTACTTTAGAGGGGAGGTGTAAAATGACCCTTAGTTAGGGTTGCCGGGTCTCCGCTGGTCACTGGCAAAGATTTTCTGCGGGGGGGGGGGGGGAGTGGTCAGATCCAGGCTGGGAAACTCCTGGAGGTTTGGAGATGGAGCCTGGGGTGGACAGGGACCTCAGTGGGCTTTAACACCATAGACTCCACCCTCCAAAGCAGCCAAGTAGTCTGGAAATCAGATGTAATCCCAGGGGGTCCCTCCCCAGGTCCCACCTGGAGGCTGGCATCCGTACGTGACTTCGTATTTACGTAATAGTTTCAAAGCTTTCAAAGTACTTCATGTGTCGGATCCAATAAGGTTTTTGTTGGTGAAAGAGGGAGGAGGGGGTCCTCTCTGACCACCAACAAGTTATGCTGGGGGATCACGGGGCCAGTACTAAAAAATGCCGCGGGGGATGGGAGCTGTAGTTAAGGAGGGCAACTGGACAAGCAGAGGGGGAAAGTTGGCCGGATTCAGCCCCATGTACGTTACCTCTCTGATACATCAGTTGCTTGGATCCTGCAAACTGCAGAAAAAAACTGATGGTCTGGGATTTCCCTGGTCTTCTCCTCCTCCCAAAGCCATTTCTGATCCAGGGAAAGTTTATTTCCAGGGCCAAGGGAGGTGTACCTACTAATAGCTGCACTCACACAAGAGAACGATTGGAGCAATTTCGCCCCCTGCTCCTCCCCTCCATAGCCATCTCATGATCAACATGACTGTCAGTACGTACAAGTCCCTTGGCCCTGGGAATAAACTTCCTGGGGACTGGAAATGGCTCAGAATCATTCAGGATGGTGAGAGCCAACTGTGAAGAGCTCCAAGGGGATATTCACAACCTGGGTGAGCGGGCGACGATGTGGCAAATGAAGTTCAGTGTGGGTAAGTGTGAGGTGATGCGCATTGGGACAAAAAATCCCACCTTCGAGTATAGGCTAATGGGGTCTGAACTTGCTGAGACTGTGAGGGGGAAAGATCTTGGGGTCGTAGCGGATAGCTCAATGAAAATGTCAGCCCAGTGTGTTGCAGCCGTGAAAAAAAAGGCAAACTCAGTGTTAAGAATTATTAGGAAGGGACCACGAATAAAACAGCCAGTATTGTAATGCCTCTGTATAGATCTATGCTGCGGCCTCATTTGGAATACTATGTACAGTTCTGGTCATTGTATCCCTGGAAAAAGTACAGAGGAGGGCAACCAAGATGATTAAGGGGTTGGAGCACCTTCCCTATAAGGAAAGGCTAAAGAGTCTGGGACTTTTCAGTTTAGAAAACAGATGACTAAGGGGGGATATGATAGAGGTTTATAAAATTATGCATGGATGGAGAGAGTTGACAAAGATAAATTTTTCTCCCTCTACCAAAATACTAGAACTCGAGGGCATCCAGTGAAGTTAATGGGCAGTAGGTTCAAGATGGACAAAAGGAAATACTATTTTATACAGAGAGTGATTAAAGTGTGGAATTCACTGCCAGAGGATGTAGTGATGGCCACAGGAATAAACAGCTTTAAAGGAGGATTAGATAGATTCATGGAGGACAAGTCTATCAATGGCAACTAGCCAAGATGACTGAGGAGAACGTCCACGTTCAGAGGCACTGAATCCCAGAGCCAGGAGGCAAAATCAGGGGAAGGCTTTGGCCTCTATGCTCTGTTGTTGGCCATCCAGAGGAACTGGTTGCCTGCTATGTGAGGCAGGATGCTGGACTAGATGGACCATTGGTCTGATCCAGCAGGGCTCTTCTTATGTTTTATATTAATTGTTTTATATTGTTTTATTAATTGTTTTATCTTGTAAACCTTGATGGTGTTTTATGTTGTTAGCCGCCTTGAGCCAGTTCGAAAAAACTGGCAAGGCAGCATATAAATAAATAAATAAATAAATAAATGTTCTTATGTCTAACAAAAGCAGGGTTATTTTTTGGCAGGAACACACAGGAACAGAGTTCCAGCTGACTTCAGAATTGGCCACACCTACAGCCCCTCCCCTGGTTCGCCAGACGCCTTGCAAGCTGCAGGGCGCCTGGGCAAGCCAAGGCAATCCAGGGAGGGAAAGCAGCTTAAACTGCCTCCCCTCCTTAGCTCAGTCTGGTGCTGTGCTAAAAGTATATTTGTGAACATTTTATTTTTAGTAAATGTTTTATAATTTTTAATCCTGGTAATGTATCTCTGTGCCACATAGACCATCTCTGTCGTGTACATGCTATTTTAAAAGGAACGCTAGGAAAAAGGGGCAGGTCAGCTGGCGAGTGGCCACTGCCCCAGTGGTACACAAGGCAGTAGCTGTCCCTGTGGTAACCAGATGCTGGGTAGCAGGAAACAGAGTCAAGAAGGGCCCAATTTGCATTTGCTATGTAAAGCTCTTCCATGCTGCTGTGGTGCCGGCTTCCCATCTGGCTCAGTATAAAGCTCTTTTCTGTCTGCATCAGGATGCAAGTTGTTATGGCCAGGGTCCAGCATACCTGAGGGACCGCCTTTCCCTGCATATACCCCAGCGGGCAACTACGGTCAGGGTCACAACATCGGCTCTGCGTCCCGGGCCCCAGGGAGGCCAGGCTAACCGGAACTAGGGCCAGGGCATTCTCGGTGGCGGCTCCGGTCTGGTGGAATGAGCTCCCGGAGGAGATCAGGGCCCTGCGGGATCTTTTCCGCAGGGCCTGCAAGATGGAGCTCTTCCGCCAGGCCTTTGACTAGGAGCCACCACAACCATCATTGCCTACCACCGTGTGCAACACCAACGACGAGGGTCGGCCTTGGAACGCCGCCCAGGTCAGATGGTCATAGAGAGGGCCAGATACAGACGATGATGCCATCTGTTTATTACCAACATCACTGGAAGCACTTTAGTGGGAATAATTTTGCTGTTGTTACTGTTGTATTTTAGAATGTTTTAGAATGTTTTAACTGTTATTGGATCGGCACTGTGTGCCACTTGTGAGCCGCCCTGAGCCCGTTCGCGGGGAGGGTGGGATAATAGTACAATAAATAAATAAATTTAGGGAGGGCGCGTGAGAGAGGGGGGAGAAGCGGCCTCCCAGGGGTGGGCATGCTTCCAACACCCCCCCCCCCTCCAAAAAAATATGATTGCTGGAAAATGTTCCCTGGCTGAAACATTTTTCAGTTAACTTGTTTCCTTTGTGACAATTTGCATATCTCCTTAGAAAAGATGGGGGGGGGGAGAATTTGGCTCCAGTTGTCTCCTTTTTGCTCACAGCGGCTGGAGGGTGGGGAGGAGCAATTGTAGCCCCTTAAAACCAGATCCAGATAAGGCAATGAGACACCGTAGTTGTTATGTATTGACCACGCGGTCGCCATGTGCTCCCGTAATGGTGACCGCATGTCCAGAGCACATGGCCAAGAAACTACCTGAGCTTCAGCCAGGTAGAACAAAGGCCAGGTGGATTCAAACCGGCCACCAATCATGTACCTAGGTTTCTCCCAGGGAACCTATGAAATGTAAATAGACTTCTAATAGCCTATCAGGCCAGTTGGGTGAGGTCAGGGGATTGTCCCTGACCAGCATAAAAGGAGGGCTTCGAGCCCTGGGTTGTATGCTTCATCCGGACCAGCAATAAAGATCTAGCTGTTTCACTGTTCCATGGACTCCCGACTCCAATACTTATCAGTAGTGATCTTGGAGTCACCACTAAATGGCAATAAAATGATGCAGACAGCCGATGCTGAGATGAAACAATAGGAGAGTGGATGTGGCATGAAATGCAGACAGAAATTTGTGAGACAATGCGAGATCGTTGGCACAATGGTGTGAAATACCAATGCAGATTGGACCAAGGCCTCAGAAGTTGCGGGGGGGGGGGGGGGGAGCTGGGCATCCTGACCCTCCCAATGGGCAATTCCTACAAAGGCCACGTGGTGGCGGAGGTTGACCAGAGAGTGAGAAAAGCCCTTCCAGGTGTTGGGAAAACCTTGGAGGGCAGGATGGAACAGACCCAGCAGGCCGGAGCAGGACTGTTCCGCCACAGTCCCCAATCTGGATCACAGCCATAATGCAGATGGGAGACGGAATAAATAGGTTAGCCAGGTGGGAGTTTGAGGGGTGGAGACAACAGGGGGTGCTGGCAGTACGTGAGCCATGATATCACTTCTGGGGAAAACCAGAAGTGACATAATGTCATTCAAGGAATCGCCAGAAACTCTATGGTATAACCTTAGAGTTTCCTAGAGCTGCATGATGTCACTTACAGGCTTTCCATGTAAGCAGTTGCACCTCTTGCAACACTGGCATTTTTAATATTTAAAAAAAAATTATTTTCCTCTCACTGCTCAAAGCAGCAGCAGGCAACCAGGGCGGCCAGCAGAACAGCTCCCACCCCAGTGGGGGCGGGGGCCTGGCAACCCTCAGAGATGGCCGTGCAGCTGCTAATTAAAAATAACTCCTCTGCATTATTCACCCTAGAAAGAAACAAGACAGGCGCCTTCTTTTTCCCTTTTTCCCCTTCCAGGGATTGATTGTAGACATTTGTAACATGTATATATTCTGCATAATGTTTCTCCGTGTTGAGGTAATTCGTCTTTTCCGCTGAGAGAAAGCCAGGCTGAGGCAGAACAACAGAAGACTTCTTCGAAATTTCACCTCTGCTGTGAACTTACCAAGTAGCTGATTCACAGCCTCGAGCCCTCCATCAGTTACACTGGGTATTCATGGCCTACCTTGCAAGGCTGGGGTAAAGTCATCTACCCACCCATACCATTTCCTCTGGGGAGCAAGGGGTTAAAAGAGCCCACTCTCTCCTGCCACCATTTTCTTCCTTGGGATTTTTTTTTTTTAAAAGTATTTTAAAATGAACGCAGAAGAAAATGTAATGTGCCGTTTGACTCTCAGCATACGTAGGGTTGCCATCTGCCTGCTCCCAGCGGGTGTTCGCCTGGGAACCCACTCACTCGCCTGCTTATGCAGATCATCACAAAGAGTGGGGAGGTGGGAACTGCATCTGAGACCAGAAGTGACAGGCGATGCTCTAGAAATCCCTCCCGTCCCTATGGCCTTTGCGATAGGGAACTGATGGATTCTAGGAGCATCACTCAGAAGGGAGAATACTTCCAGGTTCACCCCCACCCCCACCCCCCCACACACACACGTTCTCCTCCTGCCATGACGATTAGCAGGCTTGGCAACCCTTTATGTAATCAATAAGAAAACCCTCCTCTTGTTCCTGCTTCTCTTTGGCATGTAGCTCTTCCTGTGTCCCATACATGAAAAATCATTAAGTGGTTATTCCTAAAGGCAATGTGAACTAGGGATGCAAATCTCCAGGTGCAACCTGGAGATCTCCCAGAATTACCACTGATCTCCAGATGACAAGAGATCGGTTTCACTGGAGAAAATGGCTATTTTATGGATACCAGACCCCCCCCTCCCCCCCCCCGCAGCATGGCTGGAGTTCCTCCAGTTTGGGGAGCTCCTCTCTGGCCCCCCATTACCCCCCCACACACACACACACAAAAGACAAGAAGCCAGAAATAAACGCAATGTCAGGGGGGTGATGCTCTGGTTTTTGGACAAAACTCTATGGTAGAAGCTAATTCTACCATAGAGTTTTGCCCAAAAACCAGAGCATCCCCCCATGTCACTTCCAGGTGATATAGGCATGTCCCATTTATTTTCAGCATTCCTCCCTGCTTTGGGTAAGTTCACCCCCCCATGCCCTGCTGGCAGGTCCGAGGGACCTGGCAACTCTAGCTTGTTTCAGAGGGTAGCCTCTATGTCATTTTATCTTACTGAGGTTCCTCCCCTCCCCAAACCCCAGCTTCCCAGGCTCCACCCCGACGTCTCCCAGAATTTCCTAATCCAGTGTTTACTCTAATGGGAACCTCACAGGGTTGCAAAATGGCTGTCATAAAAATATGCTGCTGAAAAATGCCAGCGAGGGACACCAGAGCTCACTTTCTGCAGCTTTTCTGTCCTCTCACAGAATTGTGGTGCGCCCATTGCTCTATGTAGACTGTTAGCTGTTGCTTCAGGGGAACCAGTGACAGAGCGGGTGCTGCCGTTTGGCCTCTGACCTCAGCCTGTGATGGTTGCATTTGGAGTGGCAAGAGGACAAAGCAGCGTGACTCAGGAACATTCCGGCTGCCCAGGAATGACCGATGCTGTCAGAATGTTTGCAAAAGAGGCAGAGAGTTGAGTCAAAAAGGTGTTCGGAAGTAACCTCCTGCAGGCAGGAGGGGTTAAATACTGCCGGGTGGAGAGAGAGAGATCTCCTGTTGGTCTGTTGTTAAAGAAATCTTAGTCAATTCGTCCTCAAACTTTGAGTCAATTGAGAGAGAGAGAGAGAGAGAGAGAGAGAGAGAGAGAGAGAGAGTGTGGTGTCATCAAGTCATGACCCTGTGCAGGGCTTTTTTTGTAGGAAAAGCCCAGCAGGAACTCATTAGCATAACAGGCCACACCCAACAGCAGATTAGTATATTAGGCCACACCTCTGACAGTGCAGCTCCCTCCCAGGATTGGCTTCCCCAGGTGCCCCACGGTTTGTAGGGTGCTTGGGGAACCCGAGAAGAGGAGGCAGTTTAAACTGCCTTCCCTCCCTGGATTGGCTTGTCTTCCTCAGGCGGCTTGCGGCTTGCGAGGCACCTGGGGACCCCGGGGGGGGGCGTGGCCAACTCAGAAGCCAGCCGGAACTCTGTTCCTGTGCGTTCCTGCCCAAAAATAGCCCTGGTCCTATGAATTAATGTCTTCCAAAACATCCTATTGTTAACAGACTTGTGCACATCTTGCAATCTGAAGGCTGAGGCTTTCTTTATAGATAATGTTGCCAACCTCCAGGTGGTGCCTGGAGATCTCTTGCTATTACCGTTGATCTCAAGAGTACAGAGATCAGTTCCCCTGGAGGAAATGGCTGCTTTGGAGGGTGGACTCCATGGCATCATACCCTTCAGCAGTGATCTCTCTAAGCTGAGTTAGTGTGAGCTAGCTCACAGTTTTTCAGCTTCCGTCTCACACATTTTTCTCTTAGCCCAGGAAGGCTGGCTCCAGAGCACACTAATTTATGCAGCAGCCAAATCGCTCACTCACAACTTTTAAGGCCAGTAGCTCACAAACTAGAATTTTTGTTCACAAGACTCCACAGCTTAGAGGGAGCATTGCCCCCAGACTCCACCCCCATAATCTCCAGGAGATTCCCAACCTGGAGCTGGCAGCCCTATTTGTAGAGTCAATCTATCTCATGTTGGGCTTTCCTTTTTTCCTGCCGCCTTCAACTTTTCCTAGCATTATTGTCTTTTCCAGTGAGTTTTATCTTCTCATAAGGCAACCAAAGTACAATAGCCTCCATTTAGTCATTTTAGCTTCTAGGGAGAGTTCAGGCTTGATTTGATCTAGAATCCACTTATTTGTATTTTTTGGTGGTCCACAGTATTGGTAAAACTCTCCTCCAACACCGCATTCCAAATGAATCAACTTTCTTCCTGTCCGCTTTCTTCATTGATTAAGTTTCATTGATTAAATTTTGACATATTCTCATATACTTCAAAGCACCCCCCCCCCCCCCGGTTCTCTTAAAAATTTATAGGTTTTTAGATATAATTATGTGCAAACTTACTTGGTGAAGGTCTCCTCAGCAGAGAAAATGCCAATGAAATTCTCATTTTTCAAACTGAGTTTAGGAGGCCCTGTGAAGAGTGGAAAAAACCACTGCTCCAAGGATTCGTGGCAGATGTAGCACCAGCACATAGTTTTAAAAACTTTTTTAGAGTGTGGAGACCAATCACAAGTGGGGAGGGGCTGTGGCTCAGTGGAAGAGCCTTTGCTTGGCACGCAGAAGGTCCCAGGTGCAAATCCCCAGCATCTCCAAGTAAAAGGTCCAGTCAGGAGGTGATGTGAAGAGCCTCTGTCTGAGTCCCTGGAGAGCCACTGCCAGTCCGTGCAGACAATACTGACCTTAATGGACTGATGGCCTGGCTCAGTATAAAGCAGCTTCATGAGTGAAAGAAAAGGACTTCTGCTTTCTCATGGCCACAGCACACCATGATGATTGTAAGATAGGGTAGGCAGCCTTTGGCTTTGAGAAACAGTTTGGTGTAGAGGAGGAGGAGGAGAATGGATTTATACCCCACCCTTCACTCGGAGTCTGAGAGCGGCTTACGATCTCCTTTCCCTTCCCCTCCCCACAACAGACACCCTGTGAGGTAGGTGGGGCTGAGAGAGCTCTTTTCAGAACTGTCCTTGAAAGAGCTCTGAGAAAACTATGGCTTGCCCAAGGTCATCCAGCAGCTGCAAGTGGAGGAGTGGGGAATCAAAACTGGTTCTCCCAGATTAGAGTCTACGCACTTAATTACTACACCAGACTGGCTTAAGAGCGGCGGATTCAAATCTGGAGAACTGGGTTTGATTCCCCTCTCCTCCACGTGCAGCTGCTGGTGTTACCTTGGGTCAGTCGTAAGTTCTGTCAGAGCTGTCCTCTCAAGAGCAGTTTCTGTCAGAGCTCTCTCAGCCCCACCTACCTCACAGGGTATCTGTTGTGGGGAGAGGAAGGGAAGGAGATCATAAGACACTCTGAGACTCTGAGTAAAGGGCAGGGTATAAATCCAGTCTCTTCTTCTTGGGATCCAAGTGCCAAAAAACACTTTAATTATGCACCTGTGAACATGGTGTGGGCCTTTTTTTTGTATTTTTGTGTGTGTGTGTGTAAGTTATGGCCGATTTCTGGCAACCCCTCGTGGAGCTTGGACATTTCAGAGAGGTGGCTTGCTATTGCCTGCCTCTGCATCCCGGCCCTGGTATTTCTCCCATCCAGATACTTGCCAGGGTCGGCCCTGCTTAGCTTCTGAGAACTGACGAGATCCAGCTTGCCTGGGCTATCCAGGTCAGGGCTGCACCTGTGAACATGTTGATGTGCCAGCAACCAAAAGAGAGCATGAGACAAGGGTTGTAATCGGCCAGGCACATTGGGACCTGGCTCAGAGTCCCAGCTCCATGTGCCAAGCAAAATGTTCTGGATTACTACTGTTCAGCACGCATGCTGGGGATGACCGACCCGTCCTGGGCTATTTGCAGAAGCAGTACTTATGAATGTTGCCTGTCTCTCCTAATCACAGTTCCGACTGTTCCCTTGAGCATCTCAGTGTAGAAGAATGGTTAGAGCGTTGGTCTAGGACCCAGGAAACTCAAGTTCAATTCCCCTCTCAGCCTGGGATCAAATTTGTAAGCATTCACCTGGCAGAACCCTGCGAGCTATTCCAAATACTCGGTGCTGGCACCACCGTCTTATGTCTCTGAGCTCTCTCCAGCTTTGTGTGTAATCATAAAGAACCCTTCTAACTTCTTGACTCTCTACCAGTAATTAGCAAATCAGACTTCTTCCCAGAACAAATCTTGGCACCCACGCTGCCCTGCGATTAATCTGTGAAATGTATCTTAGTTTGCATTTGCACAGCGGAGCTCTGGCTAAATCTAGCATTGGGATGTGTGTGGCCTCTCTGGTCGGACTGCAGCAGAAGACTCGACAGTGACTGTCAACCACCTGACTGCAATGCCTTTGGGCTGTGGGATTTTCTGAAGGATGTGGGGTGATTTGGCAGGGCAAAACCTACCACTGGCACTTTGATTTAAATAAAAGCATTTTCCCTTTCAAAACAGGCACTCCAGGTGTGACCTGTATTTAGCTTGTGCTCATCTATAGAACGTAGGAAGGATGCAAGGGTTCCTGAGCAAGTGCAGAGGATATTTCACTCATGCCTAGGGTTGCCAACTTCAGGGTTGCCAGCCTCCAGGTGGGGCCTGGGGATCTCCCGCTTTTACAACTGATCTCCAGCTGACAGAGATCAGCTCCCCTGGAGAAAATGGCTGCTTTGAAGGGTGGACTCTGTAGCATTATACCATGCTGAGGCCCCTCCCTTCCCCAAACCCCACCCTCTCCTGGATCCACCCCCAAAGTCTCCAGATATTTTCCAACCCAGACCTGGTAACCCTGCAACCTCTAGGTGGGAGCTAGAGATTCCCTGGAATTACAACTGCTTTCCAGACTACATAGATAGTTTTATTTATTCTACTGCTCCTGGAGAACAATGGCTGCATGACATTATAAAATATTGAATTACCTCCCCTCCCCTCCTTGAACCCTGCCCTCCCAGGCTCCACCCTCAAATCTCCTAGTACTTCCAAACCCGGAGGTGGCAACCCTCCTCGCTCCTAAGTAACCACACAGAGACTTCTAGGCCACCGGGCTGTGTTTTCAGACTGGAAGAAGTGTCCGTATCTTTCCTCCTTCAAAATCAAGCCCTGCTTTTAGGGTTGCCAAATCTGAGTTGGGAAATTCCTGGAGATGGAGCCTGGGGCAGATGGGGTTTGGGGGAGAGGAGTGGTCTCGGCAGAGTGGAATGTCATAGACACACACACACCCAGCAGCAATTTTCTCCATGGCAAAGTCAGGACATCCGGTTGTAATTCTGGGAGGTTTTCAGGCCCCACATGGAGGAGGCAGTCCTACTTGCTATGGTTAGTGCCACAAGCGTAATGTGCAGGGTGAAGTTCTCCCAACCTGACTTTGCCGCTAACAGTGGGGAAAACTGTCTTTCAAACGTGTCGGTTACACGGTCCGTACTGGAACCGGGGCTGCAGCACACGGAGAGAAGGGTCTTTGGTCCTTTTCCTGCTTCATTTTCCCCACAGGAAATGGCCCCAACGAATGTTCGTTCCGTATGTAGTGATGCACTAGGCATTCCCGATCTCCTGCTTGCAGACAATTCATCCAGCCCCTGGGTGCTACGAAAGGTGTTGACAGCTGTAATTTTTTGTGTATATTGTTCTAATTAACAACAGGAGGGCCAATCATAGAGTAAAATCTGGCTGTGGAAAGGATGATAGGTGATGGACTGCAGTAAAGAAATCCTTTCTTTTCTTTTCTTTTTGCATTTGTGTGTGTGTGCACATGCTTGTTGTGTACTTGTGCCTGGAAGTCCTGGTGACTCCTACTGGAGCACGGAGGATGTTCAGAGAAGGGACTTGATCGCCTGCCTCCTGGCCCTGGTATTCTTTGGAGGTCTCCCATCCAAATACTTGCCAGGGTCGGCCCTGCTTAGCTTCTGAGATCTGACAAGATTGGCCCAGTAAAGAAATTCTTGACCTAGTGTCAAGGGGCTGTGAATACAGGTAAAGAGGGAGAGTTGTTTATGGGGAAGAGGGAACGTTTCTATGCAACCCAGGCCCTGGAAACAGCCAAATTATACATAACAAGTGGAGACCCGCGAGAAACTTGTGGGAAGGTTATCCCATTCCTCACACCTTTGCTTCCTCCCTTCTCCCCCTACCTCTCTCACACTCTTTCTCCCTTCTCCCCCCTTTCTTACTCTCTCTCTCCTCCATGTATGTTACTTCCTCTCTCTTTCTGACCCATCATCATTCTCTTTGTTTTTCTGCCTCCGCCCCTCATAACTCTTTCTCTCTCTTTCTGGCCCCCACTCCATCACTCTCTCTTCCTGCCCCCATCACTCTCCCAGCCTCCTGCCCGCTTCCTCTCCCCCCACAGCAGCAGTGGCAGTGCTATGGGAATCACAATAGATCTCCCAACTGCAGAGATCAATTCACCTTAGGGCTGCCAGCTCCAGGTTGGGAAATTCCTGGAGTTTTGGGGGTGGAGCCTTGGGACAGTGAGGCTTAGGGAGGCAAGCGGCCTCAGCAGGGTACAACGTCATACTCAACCCTCCAAAGCAGACATTTTATCCAGGGGTACTGATCTCTGTCACCTCGACAGCAGTTGTAATTCTGGGTGCTCTCCAGCCCTTGTCTGGAGGCTGGCAGTGGTAGTTCAAGTGAAGGAAATGACTGGTTTGGAGAGTGGAGTCTATGGCATTATACTGTCTGTAGTCCCTCCTCAAATCCCACCCTCCCCAGGCTCCAACTCTCAAATGTCCAGTAATTTCCCAACCTGGAGTTGGCAACCCTATTTCCTTCCCACCCAACAGCCAACCTACCTTTATCTGTCTTCAGCTTTCCATCTCCACCCCCTCCCCCGCAGGCTCAGTCTTTCTCCACGGTGGGGACTAAAGCAACTTACATTATTATTTCCTCTTTGTTACCCGCACAACAACCCTGTGAAGTTGGTTAGGCTGAAAGTATGTGACTGGTCCAAAATCTCCCAGTCAGCTTCCACCGCAAGATGGGGATCTGAACCTGGGACTCGCAGATCCCAATCTGAAGCTCTAACTGTTACATCACACTGGCTTTCATAGGGTGGCTGCTGATGAACAATAGCAAGCAACGGGGCCTCCCTGAGTCATGCAAATCAGGTGGTATCAAGTCACACAGAGGGTGCTGCCTAGGGATGCCAGCCTCCAGGTGGGACCTGGGGATCCCCTGGAATTACTGCTCATCTCCAGACTACAGAGATAACTTTCCATGGAGAAAATGGATGCTTTGGAGGGTGTAGTTTATGGCATTGTACCTCAGTGAGGTCCCTGTCCTCCCCAGGCTCCACCCCCAAATCTCCAGGAGTTTCCCAGCCTGGATCTGGATCCACTGTGGCTGGTGGGGAGGGGTACTTGGCAACCCTAGACTGCTGCCAGTAAAAACCCTGCCTTTTACTGACAGAAACAGTTAGAAGCCTCCCCTGAACATTCTAATCTCTCACAGTTGATGCCTGGAGCTGATGCCATTTCAAAAGGTATTGGGGGGAATTCAATGGTCCCTGAAGTTTTTTAAAAAACTTTTTGGATTTTTCTGCACACTGAGGAAGGCCCCTGACTATGTAGGAAAAGCTGTTGGGGGAGAGTGAGCTCTCTTTTGGCAGATATAACTATCCACACAGAAAAAAACCCCCTTGGAATTAGTATACAGATGTGGAAGTCCCATAATTGGAATTCCAGATGTGTAATGCCTACTGAAAAGGTAGCCATTACACTGGGAAAGGGGAGTGGGGTTAAATCTTCCCTGGCTACTAGAGTTGCCAACTTTTGGTTGGGAAATTCCTGGATATTTGGGGGTAGAGCTTGAGGAGGGCAGGGTTTGGGGAGTGTAAGGGACCTCAGTGGGGCATAATTCAATAGAATCACACAACCCATCTCCAGACTGCAGAAATAATTTCTCCTGGAGAAAATGGCTGCTTTGGAGGGTGGACTTCATAGCATTATTGCCACAGAGGTTCCTCCCCTTTCCAAACCCTGCCCTCCCAAGGCTCCACCCCCAAATATTCAGAAGTTTTCCAACACAAAGTTGGCAACCCCAATGCTGATGCCCCTAACAGAGACCCTATGTGGTCAGCTCTGACAATATTTGGGGGTGGGGTGAGGGACTGAATCCAAGCCCAGTTATCTCCATTTGATTGCCCCAGTGGGTAAAAGCTGACAACCGAAGCACCTCTTTGGTGGCACTGGAAGATCTGGGGATCTAGGCCATTGTGCATATGCTTGCCAGCTCTGGGTTGGGAAATAACTAGATATTTTGGGGATGGAGCTTGGGGAGGGCAGGGTTTGGGGAGGGGAGGGGAGGGTTTGGGGAGGGGAGGGGAGGGACCTCAGCAGGGTACAATGCCTCCAGATCAGCCATTTTCTCCAGAGGAACTGATCTTGGTCATCTGGAGATCAGTTGTGATAGCAGGAGGTCTCCAGGTGCCACAATATCTTCCTGAAGGCCTACTGCTGGCTGAAAAGAATGACCATTCCAGTAAGAACATAAGAGAAGCCAATTTTGGATCAGACCTATGGCCCATCCAGTCCAACACTCTGTCGCACAGTGGCCAAAAATACCAGGTGCCCTCAGGAGGCCCAGCAGTGGGGCCAGGAGGACACTAGAAGCCCTCCCACTGTTGCCCCCCCCCTCAAGCACCAAGAATACAGAGCATCACTTGCCCCAGACTGAGAGTTTCTATCTACACCTTGTGGCTAATAGCCACTGATGGACCTCTGCTCCGGATGTTTATCTAATTCCCTCTTGAAGCCGTCCATGCTTGTAGCCGCCGCCACCTCCTGTGGCAGTGAATTCCACGTGTTAATCACTCTTTGGGTGAAGAAGTACATCCTTTTATCAATTCTAACCCGACTGCTCAGCAATTTCATGGAGTGCCCACGAGTCCTTGTATTGTGAGAAAGGGAGGAAAGTATCTCTTTCTCTACCTGCTCTATCCCATGCATAATCTTGTAAACAATTAGTAGGCTACCTGTCGCAGCAAAAGCCAACCAAAATCTTATGCCCTCTTAAAGACTAGCAACAATTTATCATGGCATCAGCTCTCATGGACTAGAGTCACTTCTTCAGAAGCTGTAAGTGGATCCTCATTGGAAAATGAGACAGCAGGTTAATTTCACGGCCACTCGATCCCGCTGTCTGTTTTCGTTTTTCATACCCCGTAAAAGGACAGCCTAGTGAAGATCCACTCATTGTATCTAAAGAAGTGGACTCTTATGCAGCAACAAGACACTGTTCGTCTTTCAGATGCCACAAGAGTCCTGTTTAGAGTGGAATGTTTTTTTAAGGAACCAGAAACAGGCCGCCGTTTGCTAATCAGCCTGAGCCACTCTAAATGCATTATATAGGCCTTCCCTGATAAGAAGCCTTATCAGCAGCAGCAGGCAAGATACTCCTGGCTAAGGAAATTCACACCATTTGCACAAGATGCTTCATACTTCTCTCTCCAGCAACAGACAATTTGCTCTGGTTTATCCACCGGTCAAGGTGGTGAGAAGTGGTCAGGTTTCAGGAAGAGAAACCGGCAGCAGGGTGTTATATATTTGAATGCGGGTCAGTTTCAACCAGATCAGCCCTATGCTAAAAAAAAACCTGTTCACAAAAGCCATACACTTCCTTGAAGTGGGCTACACAGAAGTTGCAATCTTGCAGAAGATGAAAGCTTCCCCCCCATGTGTGGAAGAATAAGCCGCAAGTTTCAATTTTCCACTTTGTGGACGGAATCTCCTGATCTTGCTCAGATTCACAGCTCCTGCATCAGACTGCTTTTCTCCCCAATGGCAACATGTCTCTCATTTCTCCATTTTATCCTCATAACAACAGCCCTGTGAAGGTGGTTACACCGAGATAGAGTGATTAGCCCAAGGTCACCCGGTAAGCTTCTAGGGCACAGTGGGGATTCGAACTTGGATTCTCCCAGGCACTAGTTGGACAATCTAACCACTACGCCATATAGCATATGCAAACATGTTTGTATCTCAGAGGGAGGGAAGGCAGCATGGTATAGCTCGATCTTGTCAGATCTTGGGAACTAAGTGGGGTCAATAGAAGAAGAAAAAGAGTTGGTTTTTGTACCCCACTCTTCACTACCCGAAGGAGTCTCAGAACGGCTTACAATCTCCTTCCCTTCCTTTCCCCACTACAGACACCCTGTGAGGTAGGTGGGGCTGAGAGAGCTCTGAGAGAACTGTGACCCACCCAAGGTCACCCAGCTGGCTTCATGTGGAGGAGTGGGAGAAATCAAACCCAGTTCTCTTAACCGCTACACCACAGTAGCTCTCCAGTATGTCCAATACTTGGAAGGGAGACCTACAGGGAAGACTCTGCAGAAGAAGGCCGTGGCAATCCATCTCTATGTCTCACTTTCCTTGAAAGCCTCTTGCTGGAGTCGCCATAAGTTGGCTGCAACTTGAATAGGAATTTTGGCCAGATCATGGTATGCGAAGCAATGTTTGTAAACTGAAGGATCACCATGAACTTTCACAAATGTTGATGCAGTTCATGGTGGTTTGTGAAGAATGCTTTCTGCTCTTCATGAAAAACAGCTGAGCAGTGGGGAGCTCCTCACTGCTCAGCTGTTTGGTTTAAATGGCCCCCTACTTTCTGCTCCCTGCAGCTTTTCGCAGGGAGCAGAAAGCAGGGGTTTAAACTTTAAATGGCTCACAAACCGATACCAACTGAGGTTCAGCCATGAACCACAAACTGAACCGAACCACAAAATGCAGTTTGTGCACATCCCTAAACTTGATAGCACTTTACACAACATACATGTATCTCGGATGTCTGACAAATGCATAAATATGTATATACTTAATACCAACATGACCAAAAGAGATCTCAAAGTAAGTGAAGTGTGAGCTTTTGGGAGGCCTCAGCCTTGGGCTTGCCTCATAGTGCAGAGCTATTTCAGCCTAAGCCTGTTAAAATCCATGAGTTTAGACTTGCCAAGGAAGTCCAGGGTCACTACCCAGACACAGGCAATGGGCAACCCCCTCTGGACACCTCTTGCCTTGAAAACCCTGCAGGGTCACCGGGAATTGGCTGTAACTTGACTTTCCACCACTGTATTCTGCCCGAACCAGTTCATGGGTTAAATGACTCCTCAGAACCCATAAAGCCTTTCCTTGTTGAAGGAACTTCATGCGTTTTCAGAAACATTTCTGTAGTGTGGATATTTCAAAAGCATCTTAAGAACATAAGAACATAAGAGAAGCCAATGTTGGACCAGGCCAGTGGCCCATCCGCTCCAACACTCTGTCACACAGTGGCCAAAAACACCAGGTGCCCTCAGGAGGTCCACCAGCGGGGCCAGGACACTAGAAGCCCTCCCACTGTTGCCTTCCCCACAAACACCAAAAATACAGAGCATCACTTGCCCCAGACTGAGAGTTCCTATCTATACCTTGTGGCTAATAGCCACTGATGGACCTCTGCTCCATATGTTTAACCACATGTTTATCTTTATCCAATGGTCACAGATTTTAATTGTTGCTTTTCGTTTCTGCTTTGTCTTGGTGTATTGGGTGTTTCGCTGTCATTTGGTGAACCCAGGAGAGTGGAGCCTGCATTCTGAAACACCCCCTCCCCTCCTCCCCATTCCTTTCACAGAGCTGGCACGGCTGAGCCGCTCACCTCGGCTGGCATATCTCTGCTCTCTGTGTTTATCAGACAGGGTGTGCTGTCTCCTGTTCAAAATAAATGTGAGATGGTGAGAGACAGGGGTTTAAAAAGAACACCAGGCAGCTCCAGATAGAAGAAAGCCATATTTAAAAATAGAATATTCAGCAGGATAGGAGGTGCCAAATGAAGGGAGGTATCAGTACAATGAGCATAATGCCAGAAGGCACCTTCTTCTGGCGGCAAAGGGATGGCCACAATGGGAGGCCTTAAAAATAGGAGGGCTGTAGACAAAATGAAAAGATACTCTTATTTATCTGAAAGGAAAAGTTGGTCCCCGCCCCCACATTTTCCATCGGATAGGGCTGCCAGCTGCTGGGAGAAAGATTGTGGTCCTCCTAACCAAGGCTTTTTTTGTAGCAGGAATTAATTTGCATGTTAAGCCACATACCCCTAATGTAGCCAATCCTAATGAGTTTCTGTTGTTGGGTGTGGCCTGTTATGCTAATGAGTTCCTGCTGGGTGTGGCCAACTCAGGAGCCAGCCGGAACTCCGTTCCTGTGCGTTCCTGCCCAAAAATAGCTCTGCTCCTAACAGAGGTTTAGAACATAAAAACATAAGAGAAGCCAATGTTGGATCAGGCCAGTGGCCCATCCAGTCCAACACTCTTGTTTCACACAATGGCCAAAAATACCAGGTGCCCTCAGGAGGTCCAGCAGTGGGGCCAGGAGAACACTAGAAGCCCTCCCACTGTTGCCCCCCCACCCGTAAGCACCAAGAATATGGAGCATCACTTGCCCCAGACTGAGAGTTCCTATCTATACCTTGTGGCTAATAGCCACTGATGGACCTCTGCTCCATGTGTTTATCCAATCCCCTCTTTTTTTAAAAATATTTTTTTTTATTATTTTCTCAAAAAAAAAGAAGGGTGGGATACAGAAGGGAAGAAGGGGAGGGGGAAAATATATATTCATCAAGTTTGTTAAATATTATGAATTGTTACGTATAACAAGTAAAATCAAATGTATTACCAAATGTATTACATAATTCAAGTATAGAAACAATTAATAAAGCATTGACATTACAGAATTTTGGATTAGATTCTCTCTTTAGGGAATAAACAAAAACTCTCCTAAAATTAACAATAATATATTAATGATAAAAGAGAATACATCTTTAACAGTTAAATGGACTTCTATGCTAAAAACCTAAATGTTGTCTTAATTGTTTTATCTAAATCTGAATTTTATTCTTACTGATTATTTAAATACTAATGAAATACAAACTAAAAGACTGAAATTTTAATCCATATATTCATTATCTTTAATATGATATTCAAATAATTCTATCCAATCCCCTCTTGAAGCTGTCCATGCTTGTAGCTGCCACCACTTCCTGCAGCAGTGAATTCCACATGTTAATTACTCTTTGGTTGAAGAAGTGCTTCCTTTGATCTGTTCTAAGTACTTTTCTCCCTTTCTCACAGTACCAGAACTCATGGGCACTCAATGAAATCAGTGAACAGTATGCTTGGAACAGATCAAAGGAAGTACTTCTTCACCCAAAGAGTAATTAACACTGCTCGTTACAGATATGGTTTTCAGGCTCAGGATGGCACCTGGAGTTTTCCTGGAACTACAGCTGGTCTCCAGAGTACAGACATCATTTCTCCTGGAGGAAATGGCATTTCTGGAAGGTAGAAGGTGGGCTCCAGGAGATCATACCCCACTTCCTTTCCCCCCCAAGCTACCCACCCCAGGCACGTGGTTGCCAACCTCCAGGTAGTGGCCAGTGATCTCCTACTATTGCAACTGATCTTCAAATGACAGAGATCAGTCCAGCTGGAGAAAATGGCTGCTTTGGAAGTCGGTCTCTATGGCATTATAGCCCATTGAAATCCTTCCCCTCCCCAACCCCCCCTTCCTCAGACTCCACATCCCAAATCTCCAGGTATTTCCCAAGCCTACAGTGCAGGAGATCATGGCTCTGGAGTGAGCAAAGCAAATGCACCGAAATTGGGGGGGGGGGGGAGGCATTTAGCCTTTCACAAACAACCATAATCGCTGCTCTCAGCACTAGTACCTCATGAAGAGAATGCCCTTTCGCAGAGAAGAATTTATTCCCCCTTATTATGCTGAACTGCCTGACGGAGGAGAAACAGCCCATAAATCTGGGCGCTCTGGCCGGCGGTTTGCCTCAATTGTCCATTCTTGCTACCTAGCCACAAACAGAGTGACCTTTACAACACTGGCTGCTGGAGTTAATCGTCAATTTGGTTCTGAAGCCGAGAGAGCGTGGAGCACGGTTCCACAGGCCCAGGATTTACGAGCAGCAGCCGCAGAACGTAAAAGAAATCAATTACCCTAAAAGTTTGCTTGGAGGTTCTCCTTCCTGCTTCCTATTACATTAATTAAGCCCGCTGTTCCTGGGGTGGGGTGGGGGTTAGATGGCCCATAAGGAGCAGAAAAGGAGGCCCCAGGAATTCAATTTCTTGCAGCACCTACTACGGGACTTTGTTATTTTCGAAACGCTTCGAATCTGGAGTTTCAACATCAAAAACAAGGTTTCTTGGGCCAAGAAATGGGGGCTCAGTTTCAGATCCCTCTTTGGCAATAACCCTCAGCCACGGTCCTCAAAAGAAAGGCTCAGAAAGGATGAACCTGAGATATAATTAGGAACATGCATCTCCATGTAGGAAGACAAGGCTGGCATCAGCATTCCTCAAGGGGGGGCAGCTGCTGGGGCCCAGTGTTGATGACCCCCACACACACACCTGTGCACTTGCCTTACCACCTGTCCATGTGCCCTTCCTTGACCATTCGCTTGCCAGTAACCCACCACCCATGCTTCCAGCTTCTCAGAACTGATGGGAAAGTACATGCAGATGACACACAGCAGTGGCACTCCTGGTGGCCAGAGAAACAGCCCTACTCTGGAAGAAGATAAACATATGGAGCAGAAGTCCATCAGTGGCTATTAGCCACAAAGTATAGATAGGAACTCTCAGTCTGGGGCAAGTGATGCTCTGTATTCTCGGTGCTTGGGAAGGGGGCAACAGTGGGAGGGCTTCCTGCCCCCACTGCTGGACCTTCTGAGGACACCTGGTGTTTTTGGCCACTGTGTGGCAGAGTGTTGGACTGGATGGGCCATTGGCCTGATCCAACATTGGCTTCTCTTATGTTCTTAAGAAGAAGAAGAGTCACCTTCTCTTCCTCTCCTCACATGAGCAAGAGTCCAGTAGCACCTTAAAGACTAATAAAATCTGTAGCAGAGTATGAGCTTTCATGAGTCACTGCTCACTTCTTCAGATACTGAAGTGAGCAGTGACTCACAAAAGCTCATCCCCTGCCACAAATTTTGTTAGTCTTTAAGGTGCTACTGGACTCTTGCTCTTTTCTAGCTCTACTAGCTGTATGCATCAGCCCATACTGTTAGGGAAAATGCATGATGGTGGAGCAGGTCACTGTGAATACAGGCAGCAGGAGGGCTTGTGACCAAGTGAAGGATGCACAGTTCAGGGAGACACTCAGGTGGGTGGGAAGGGAAGCATAAGAAGGGGCTGGTGGAGGGCAGAAGGGGTCCCCTGGCACTGTCTACCCAGGACCCCCCAAACTTGGAACTGATGTTGCTGAAAGATATACAGGAATTCGCTGTGATCACGTAGTAAGGTCTGTGCTAACAGTTCACGTTTTGGAGAGTGCTCAACCCATTTTCTTCGGTTCTAGAAGCCAGGGTGAAAGATTTAGGAGTCAGACTCATTTTCCAGCCTTCAGGGTTTGGTATTTTAAGCACAATATTTCCTAATTGGTACTGCCGGAAAACTTAATCCAAGCATCTTCAGTTTCCTGTAATTTTATTAAAGCTATGACAAAAGTGTGGTAGTATATAAATAAACATAGGTGTAACCCTGGATGTTGTCATCACAACCAAAAGCTAAGCATGAACCGTAGCCTCCCTAGTTCCTCATAATTCCATTACTGGTTTAAAGCGCTCCGTTTAGTTGAACATTGGGGCCAGTACCATAAGCAGCTGGTTAAGAAATGAATTCATCTTAATAGGTGGGTGATGGATAACCTTTTTATGTTATCTTTTGTGTTTATTTGTTGTTTGTTTGTGTTTGAAACCTATAATAAAAACATAGATCAGAAAAAAGAAATGAATTCATCCTCCACCATCGAATAATGTAAAGTTAAGTTTGCATATAAGCAAGGAATTTCAAGAACCTCAAAGGCTGACTTTGGAAAACTTCTTCCAAGTCAGAACATTGGCCTGGATGGACCACAAGTTTGACAAAACAACCAGGAAAAATGTATACAACTCCCTATGGGACTGTTTCCCCAAAAATGCTTGTTTGTATCCTACCACTCCACACAGCCCAAGTTTGGAGCCTTTAAGTGGCCTCCTCCAGAGGCTCAGAAGAGAGGATCTTCCAAAGGAATAGGCCCAAAAGAGAAACTCAGAAGAGAGGCTCAGCCAAGTTTGAAGTCTTCCTCTTCTCCAAGGAGCCTTCCTCCAGCAGAACAGGCTGAGAAGAGAGAGTCAGAAGAGAGCCCAGCCAGGTCCTCTCATCCAAAGAGCCTTCCTCCAAAGAGGAGCTCAGCTGGGTTGGAAGCCCTTCTTTGGTCCCAAGGAACCTTCCTCCAAAAGCTCAGATGAAAAGCTCGGAAGAGAGGCTCAGCCCCATCGGAAGCCTTCCGATGGCTGGAAGGCTTGAAGGAATGGAGTGATCGGCTGCATGCCTTTGTTCAGCAGTGCTGCATAAGTTGCATGGACCAGTTCAATCCTTGTATGATTAACAGTCTCCCTGGAGAAAAGCCCCTGCTCATGAGGCTTGCTCTGAGCCGGAGCATACAACAGGCTGATGCTGCTCAGCCATCCCAGCAACCGAATGGGAAAGTGCAGCTTTGGTAGAAAAGGCCACGGCGCTTTTCTTTTTCACCACCCTACCCTCTCGCACGTCTTCTTGTAAAGACTTTGCTATGTCAAAATCTGTCAAACAACGTCTGCTGCCAGGTTTCTTTTTTAAAACAACAACGAAGAATCCCGCTCGGTGCCCATTGCCAAACGTCCTCTTTAAACAATACTGAATGAAGGATCGCAAATGCTCAGTTGCAGTCACAGGGCTGTTTGCAAGCCCATATATAGGCAAAAGGCAGGGGATTCCCTCGGCCTGTGGGAGAGCTTGCAAAGGACTGCACATGGATGATGGCCCTACTACGCACGTCACACAATTGTGTGTTTTAATCGATCCCATACTCCGTTGGACACCCGTCTGTCGAAGAGACAGCAAATGGAACCGTGAGAAAGACCCCAGGCCCATTCTGAGTCTGTGGGGCCTACGCTAAAGGAATCCAGTCCTCTTGCACTAGGAGCCACAAACATCAGAAACACCACAAACCCCCCTCCCTCCAAAGTGACACTGGATCTTACTGCACTCAGCACAGCTAACAATAGGCCCGGGAACAGCCAAATAAGGCCCTTTAAGGTCTCAGTCAAACGTCAACAAAAAACACAGTCGCAGGAGGTTATGGCCTGAATTGTACAAAGCTTTTCATGGAACACACTTGGCGTTCGTCAAGAGAGAGAGTCTGTCTGTTCTCCATACAAACAATCGTAACACGGGGCTTTTAAGGAGCCGGAGGAAAAAGCTCCTGAGCTTTCATTGAATCTGGCTTGTTTCGCTGGCTGCCCGTTAGGCCTAAAGTTCTTTCCCCTTACCCTCAGAAAAACCTACTCTTTGTCACCCCTCGAAGCCCTTCCCCCAAACCCTTGGCTTTTTGTCAAAAGGTTTTCCTTAACTCTTCATTTTCTTGGCCGTACACTCACAGAAATGAAGGGCACGGTTTCACACCAGCGTTGTGGAACTTTGCATCTGCCAGTTCCTCTGAGGAATCCACTTTGGGGCTCTGGTCAGGGCTTAGCTCAGGTGCCAGAGTCCCATTGCCTAGTCTAGAAACAAAAGCCTCTGTCCTGAAACACCCGATGGGTGGGAAATGATGGTGGTAGGACAAGGGCCCTCTGCACATGCTCAGAGGAATCCCGATTGTCAGCAATACTGACATTTTCTCCAGAGGAATGTATATCTGTCATATGGAGATGAATTGTAACAGCAGGAGATCTCCAGGCCCCTTAGCAACCCTACGAGGTGATAATGTTTGTTTGCTTGCTTCGAAAACCTTTGCCTGCTGGATTCTGGATATCAGGCTGCTGAGTTAAAGGTAAAAGAGCAGACAAGGCCAGGGTTTGTTTCCCCCCCCCCCCCCCCGGTCAGATGGCAACTCTATTTCACAGTGGAGTCAAAAATAAAAAGGATCATGTGAACTGGCCCTCACAGCAAGAAGCAGAATCTAGCATCTGCCTTAGTCACAGGACAGAAGATCAGGAGAGTGGTTTTATCCCATCTCTTGTTCAGAGAAAAACAAAACAAAACTGTTCTTTTACTAAGCCAGGTCACGCTTCAGTTGGTTTTCTTTCTTTAAATCTTGGGTAGAGGCCATTTCTTTAAAAAGTTTGTAGTGACCTTATTAAAAAACAACTAATACCGGTTGCTTCGTGAAGCTCTAAAAATAGCTGGTGACCCTAACATTTGCACACAGAGTTGTTTGGGATTTGCTCCCTCACGCCAAGCAGTGACGTAACAGTTCATGACACTGCTTTAGTCACTGTACCGAGAAGGAGGAACCAGCCAAGATGACAGGAGGAGAGATCCAGACGTTCATTGGTAAATGTGCATTGGGTTTGGTAAGACTGATAGTTCTGCTTGCTGCTGTTATTACAACAGCACAAGCATCACCATTTCCAGAACTCTGCAAGAGTTGTTCAATACACTTTTAATCACGCAGGGCAATCTGGCACCCATATTATGTTCCTGTCAGTTTGGTGTAGTGGTTAAGTGTGTGGACTCTAATCTGGGAGAACCAGGTTTGATTCCCCACTCCTCCACTTGCAGCTGCTGGATGACCTTGGGTAAGCCACAGTTCTGTCAGAGATGTTCTTGAAAGAGCAGTTCTTGAGAGAGAGCTCTCAGCCCCACCTACCTCACAGGGTGTCTGTTGTGGGGAGGGGAAGGGAGGGGAAGAAAAAGGAGTTTGTAAGCTGCTCTGAGATTCGGAGTGAAGGCCGGGGGTATAAATCCAATCTCCTCCTCCGCCTCCTCCTGTCCCATGTATTTTTATCATGGCACTGCAGTGTTTAGGGTTCCCAAGAGATTTGGGAGGGTGGAGTTGGGAGCAGATGTGATGTCACTTCCAGGGACACTCTAGGCTGCCTCCCATAGTCTCTATGATTGTTACCATAGAGAATAGGGGCAAATCCTAGAGAATCACTATGTAGATGTTGCTTTTTGTTTTCCCCCAATGCCTCAATTTCTCAAGGGTGGACCTGTTTGGATTTGTAAGTTCTTTCTCTGTAGTCACAAAAGAACGAACATATTTGTTAATGCATACTAATGTCCTGGCTAGTTAAGTTTAGGGACCCAATGGTAGAGCCTGCAGGCAACATCAGGGTGCATAAACAATACAACCAAATTAATATTGTTAAGTCTGAAACAGCTAAAACCATTAAATGATTAAAAGATGGTGAAATAAACATAGCAATTCAAACCTCCCGGGAGGAGGAGGAGGAGGAGATTGGATTTATACCCCACCCTTCACTTGGAGTCTCAGAACGGCTTACAAACTCCTTTCCCTTCCCCTCCCCACAACAGACACCCTCTGAGGTAGGTGGGGCTGAGAGAGCTCTATCCAGAGCTCTCCTTGAGGGAACAGCTCTGACAAAACTATGGCTGCCCAAGGTCATCCAGCAGCTGCAAGTGGAGGAGTGGGGAATGAAACCAGGTTCTCCCAGTTTAGAGTCTGCGCTCTACACCAAACCACTACACCAAACTGGCTGTCCAGGTGGACTGATGGTTGCTGGAGTCACAGCAAACTCATATAGTGCCAGGACTCTGCATGGGGTAGATGGTCAGGACAGCCTCTATGCAGGGCAGCCTCCATGCAGGGAGGCCAGATAACTGGGTGTCTGCTGTCTCAGTCAAAGGCCTGGTGGAACAGCTCCATTTTATAGGCCCTGCGGAACTGTAATAAGTTCCGCAAGGCCCTGATCTCAAGTGGGAGCCTGTTCCACCAGGTAGGGGCCATGACAGAGAAGTCCCTGGCCCTAGTTGAGGCTAAGTGGACATTCTTTGGGCCAGGGATAACCAGTAGATGAGTGGAATGCAAGGCTCACCAGGGGGTATTTGGAGGTATATCCCTTAGATATGCAGGTCCCATCACTCAGGGCTTTAAAGGTTAATACCAACACCTCTGACAGTCAACAACACCATTTTGAAAATGGAGACACCTCCTCTCATCCCATGAAACTAGAGTCACCAGGGACAGACTTAACATTTTAGTGATATCCTCAAATTATACCTCTGTTTTGTTTATTCACTAAGTACATTTTTTTTTATCCTGTCCTTGTTCCAAGGAGCTTGGGGTAGTCGGTGGACTACAGTGTGCGATTTTGTTCTGTTGCTGCTTCTGAATTAACAAATCTACCCCTGGGGAACACCTGGCCCCCCCAAAAGACATCCTCCCTAGGGGAGGCAAGACAGGAGGCAAACCGAGATTTATGCACAAAGCATTCTTTGATACTGACATCTGGTAGATGAACCAGCATGGTGTGGTAGTCAAAGTGTCCACCTGGGATTTGGGATACCCAGGTTCAAATTCCTACTGTGCCACGGGAGCTTGCTGGGTGACCTTGGGTCAGTCAGACACTCCCAGCCTAACCTACCTCACCAGGTGGGTGCGAGGATAAAATGGAGCAGAGGAGAATGATGTAAGCTGCCTTGGGTCCCTTCTGGGGAGAAAGGCAGGATACAAATGAAGTAAATAAATACATAAATAACCAAGAATCCTTTGCATAAACCACGGTTTTATGATAGAGCTTAACATCTAGCGTTGCGATCACACACACAATTCGCCCCGACACAGGTGTGAATGCCGGGCGGATTAAAGGAGCACGATCAGACGCCAACATCTGGGAAGCGCCCTGCAGCCTCGGCAACTCGTTTTGCTCTGCTGCACATGCAGAGTAAAATAACACCTCGGAAAGTCCTGTAGCAAACGGGTTGCTACAGGCCACAGATGGACATTCCTGCGTCTGGTTGCGCCAGCGCGTTCCCTTGGCATCAGGATAGTCTGATCAGGCTATCCTGACTTGGTGCCATTGTTTTTTCCCCCCATTGCAGAATGCGCATCAGCGCACCCCCCCCCCCCCATTCCATAGGGAAAGGTGTGAATAATCGATTCCTCGTGTAAGCACATTGGGAACAAACGGTAACACCCCCCCACTAACTGGTGGCTGTGTCTGATCACGCAGTGGCGGGCTGTGCCCGCATCTACAAAAATCCATGTGATCACGCAATGGTGGGTCAACTTCCACCGAAGGAAATAGCCTCCCTTCCTCCCCACTTCATCTTGGGCGTGTGACTGCAACCTTAATGTAGCTGAGTTCTTGCATCTTTTCTGAAGTTTCCAACTTTGCTATGTGCTGCACTGCATATAATCCACTTGATCCAAATTAACAACTTGCCCCCTTCGGCCGTGTGAATTTTCCCAGTCATTCTGTGAATCACTGGTAAAATTTCTCCTCTGTGACACACTCAACTAAAAATTTCAGCTTATCATAAAGGAAACCAAATATTTCTTTCCCTGTTGTGCTAGATCAGGAAAATATGCAAGATCATCTGGGGCGGTGGGGCAGAACTACACACTGCAAGGGATGTCAAGTCAGTAATGTAATAATCAAGATCTAACCTGAACCATACCCATTTACAGATATAGCGAATGTTCTGAGTCTGAACATAATTATTTACAACATTCCAGTCTGACAGTTACTGTGGTACTTTGCTGTCTGGTTTCAGTTTTCCCAGGCAGTGGGAGACCGGAGCAGCAGTGGAAAAAAGAGAGGCGCATAGCAGGAACACGCCTGACCGGGATGTCATCCGACCAGAAGGGTTCGCTAATACAGCGACTGAGGGGTGACATGATTGAGGTTAACAAGATTATGCGTAGGATAGAGCAGGTAGAGAAAGAGGTACTTTTCTCCCTTTCTCACAACACAAGAACTTGCGGGCACTTAATGAAATTGCTGAGCAGTCGGGTGAGAACAGATGAAAGGAAGTCCTTCTTCACCCAAAGAATGATTTACACATGGAACTCACTGCCACAGCATGGACAGCTTCAAGAGGGGATTGGATAAACATCTGGAGCAGAGGTCCATCAGTGGCTATTAGCCACAAGGTATAGATAGGAAGTCTCGGTCTGGGGCAAGTGATGTTCTGTATTCTTGGTGCTTGGGGGGGGGGGGGCAACAGAGGGAGGGCTTCTAGTGTCCTGGCCCCACTGGTGGACCTCCTGAGGGCACCTGGTATTTTTGGCCACTGTGTGAAAGAGTGTTGGACTGGATGGGCCATTGGCCTGATCCAACATTGGCTTCTCTTATATTCTTATATTCCCATCAGGATCATCTCAATAGGGGTTTCTGTAGACACTTTCTTCCAATTATTGCAACATCTTACTGACATGGCTCCGCTATTGCATGAGCTATTTTAATCTATGGGGCTGCACCTGTTAGGCAGGGACAAAAGACCTTCCTTGTGCATGCTGGCTGGCAGGCAGGCAGGACTGCAGAAACTAGGTAGGAGAACAGAAGCAAAAAGCCCAAGATCACCACCACCCCATAGCTGGCAACCTGCCTGCCTTGCAGACTGGGGCCGCGGTCACACGGCCCCTTAATGCGGGAGGAAAGGCTGCTTCCTCCCGCATTTAAAGGGGCCGTCTACATAGCCCCGCAGCGAGTCCCGCAGCGAAGCGGGCTCCAATGCGGGTTGCTCCTGCTTTTACCGACCCCGGGAAAAACTAGTGTTTTTCCGGGAGTCGCGGGAGGAACCCGCATTGGAGGTTATCTGGACAGCCCTCTCTCACAAGCATTGCGAGAGCAGGGCTGTCCAGATGGCCTCCCCCCTCCATTTCCCCCCCCCCTTTTTACACTTGGGCGCATGGCTATTCATGTGCCCAAGTGTAAAAGGGGGGGGAACCCAAAACTTACCCAGGCGGCTGGCGGTCCTTGGCCACCACAACCGCCTCTCCTGCTGCTGGGGCCGCCTCCGCCGCTGCCACCGTTCGCTCTGTGGCCGCCGCCGCTTCCGCCGCCTTTTCAGCGGCCGCCGCCGCTTCCGCCACGGCCACAGCCACCGCGGCAGTCGTTCCCGCTGCGGCTGCCTCTTCAGCGGCTGCTGCTTTTGCCGCTGGTGCTGCCGCAGGGGTTGGGATGTATGGACATCCCAACCCGCGGTTGAATAATGCGGCCCCTTTAAATCCGGGAGCCCTCCCGGATTTAAAGGGGCCGTGTGACCGCGGCCTGGGAGGGGACAGAAGCAAGGGTTTGAAGAGTCCTCCCACACCCATAAGCTTCGAAGATGCTACAGAGCGTTCATGGATGACGATGGATAAGATCATCCCTCTGTGCACGAAAGTGCTATTTCAGGATCAGAGACTGTATTTAAGAACTGCAGCTGTGCACGGACCATGTATGTCGTTTACCCGTTCACACCTAAAGCAGAAAGGGGGGCCAGAACACTCAAAAAAGGGGACCTGACTCTAGTCCCTCCTTCTCACCTCCTCTCACCCCACTCTCCTTGTTGAGGCATACTTGGGGGGGGCAGGCTTCAACTTAGCTACAGCCAGGGGGTCATTTGGGGCCGGAGCACACCGGAGTGCCACTCTGGGAGCCCAGGAGCGGGCACAAATGGCGGTGGTGGCAAGCCCCGCCCCCAGCTCCCTGCCCTGCGCGCCATCTCTCTAGAGTCACACTGCAGCAGCGGCACAACTAGCGAGAAGGAAGAAGCCCCGCAGAGGGGTCCCCCCCGCACCATTCCTAGTTCATCCGCCGAGGCGTGCAAGCTAGGAAGGGCCGGGGGGGGGGGGTGCAGAGAGGCATTTAAATGCCTCCCCCTGACTTCCTCTGCCCGCCCACTGAAGAATCCCCGCAGGGGAAGCCCCTGGAGGTGGGGGCATCCCCACACTTTCTTCCTCTGTGCCTCTGCCAGAAAAGCCCCTGGGCCCCAGGGCATGGGAGGTGCCGAGCAGTCGCCAGGCAGAGAAAACAGCCCGGTTCCAGGCAGCCAGATTCCCCAGACAGGTGTGTTCTGTCCAGAGGCCAAGCGCCCTTCCTCTGCTACGAACTGGCGAGGTGATCCCTGCGATAATTGCAGGCAGGTAGCTAGCTCTGTTGGTCTGCAGCTGAAAGGCGGGGATACAAATCCAGTATTCCCTCTAAGCTGTGTTTATATCCCAGTTGGAAGGAGTCCAGCAACATTTTGAAAGACTCACAGCTTTCTCTGCTGCAGCCGCTTTCCTGGGTCAGATGCCTTTGGCAGTAGTGTCTGCAATAAAGGGGCGATTTCCTCATTTTAGTTGTTGATTTATATCCCACCTTTCCCCCCCCCAAGGGGGGACACACAGCGGCTTCCACCGGTCTCCTCTCTGTTTTAATCCGTTGGTTAGGCTGAGAGCAGGTGACTGGCCCAAGGTCACCCAGCGAGCTTCCATGGCACGAAAGGAGATTCGAACCTGGGTCTCCCAGATTCTGGACTGACATTTTAACCACTTGGTTAAAAACCACTTCCTGAGACGCCACTGGGCTCCCCTGTTATTTTGCCGCTACAGGCATTAGACAGCTGCCTCTCTGCCCTAGGGAGAAAAATCATCTTCACCTGTTTCGTCTCTGGCTCGGTTGCCAACCTCCAGGCTGAGGCTGAAGATCCCCCGTAATTATAACTGATCCCCAGACTACAGAAATCAGTTTCCCTGGAGGAAATGCCTGCTTTGGAGGGTGGACTCTGTGGCATCATACGCCTGCTGAGGTCCTTCCCTTCCCCACACCCCACCCTTTCAAATCGTGGAGAGTTTCTCAACCCAAAGCTGGCCACTCTAGGAGAGAGGCAGAAACTGGCACTTGGAAGGGGACGGAGTGGCTACATGGCATGGGTCAGCTCCCCATTCAAACCCTGATGACAGGGTTGCCAACTCCAACTGCACTGGCTGCCAATAGCATACTGGATTCGCTTCAAGATGCTGTTTTTGACCTTTAAAGCCCTTTATGGTCAGGGTCCGGCATACCTAAGGGCACAAATGGTGGTGGCAGCAAGCCCTGCCCCAACGCTTCTTTCCTCTAGAGTCGCACCGCAGCAGTGAAGGAAGAAGATGAAGCGGGCAGACAGAAGAAGCCTCGCAGAGGCCCCCGCACACTGTTCCTAGCTCGCACGCCAGTGCAGGGAGCTGGCCTTGCTGTTGGGGGGGCGGGGGGCTTGATGGGGGTCACGGGGAGGTGGTGGTGGGGCCTTGAGCAGGGATGGGAGAGCCTCCCCATTTCTTTGCCCTCTTTCTTTCCTCTTTCCTTCCTTCCTTCTTTCCCCTTTCTTTCCCTCCTTCCTTCTTTCTCCCTTTCTTTCCCTCTTGAATTCATATCTAGTCCCCTTCATATCTAAACCGCTCCTCTCTTCGCTCCTCCCCCTTGGCAGCCCTGAAGATGCCTCCCCCCCTTTTTTGCTTCCCCTTCTGACATCACTTCCCGTGATGTCATATGCTAATGAGCTATTATGCTAATATCCTATTAGGTATGCTAATGAGCTCCTGCAGCTCTTTTTCTATGAAAATGACTCCTGGCTACAGCTGATGTTACAACAGAGAGCATGTCTATGTGAAGTATATGGAAGATAAGAAACCCCTTGTTTATTGCCTGGCTGGGCTCAGAGACCAGAAATAAGTTCAGCTACACAAGAAAACAGCCTTAGGGAGGCGTTATGAGGGGGAAACTGCAGGTAGGGAAAGGGCGGAGTATCCCGTTCCCCCCCGAAATTATGCTTTCCAGTTCTACATGTACTGTACAAGGAAACACAGACTGGCCATTTGCTGTGCCAAGGTAATGTGTGGGTCAAACCTCTGAGGTTTTTTAAAGAGTCTGTGGCTTACATTTTCCCTCTGTGCCTCTTTGTCTCTTTTCCTTAGTATTTGTAATTGGGGAAATAATACTGGTCCAAAACCTGATATGCAAACAACCCTCTAACCGTCTCCTCTTGTCCTGTAACAAATTACCTGAAGAAACCCGTCCACCCACCCACCTGTTCATGGTTAACAAAGCAGGCCGGGGCAGAAAAAGAAAGAGCAAGCAGCCCACGGTTTTTGTGGCTGCTTTCGCCAAGTCCTAAGACAGCGTAAATAAGCACATGCTCTGCTTGAATGCTGGCTGAACAAAGACAGCGAGGAACTGTTTGCACGGCTCTGGACATCCAGGCAGGGCGGCCAGAAAAGGCGGGAGGGTGTTGATAAGAGAGCCTGGCATGGCAGCGTGGCAGTCTGGTTTCCTTTGTGAAACAGGTGCAGGATTTGGGAGGTGAATGTGGATCCTGCCTGTTTTCACAAGGGCCTTTCTCCTCTGTACACATCGGTCCTTTCCACACTAGACCTTACATGGTGTAGTGGTTAGGAGTGCGGACTCTAATCTGGGAGAATTGGGTTTGATTCCCCACTCCTCCACATGCAACTGCTGGTGTGACCTTGGGTCAGTCATAAGTTCTCTCAGAGCTGTTCTCTCAAGGGCAGTTCTTGGGAGAGCTCTCTCAGCCCCACTTACCTCACAGGGTGTCTGTTGTGGGGAGGGTAAGGGAAAGGAGATGGTAAGCCATTCTGAGACTCGTTCAGGTGGTGAAGGGTGAAGGGTATAAATCCAATCTCTTCTCTTTTTCTTCTTCTTAAATCCTGGTTCAACCCTGTCCCTGAACTTACATTCTACACTACACTCGAGTTCACCCCTGTAATTATCCCAGGGGTTTTTTTTGTTTTGTTTCCACATGACACTGAGGACACCCTGGTTTCACCCCACACTTTTGCTGGGATAAACAGATACTGTTGTAACCAGGGATATATGCAAGGTATTGTGTTACGAGTTGAACTCTGATAAAATCAGGGATGAGATCCAAGTGGGGAAAGGACCATCCTCTGTCCATGTCCACCATCACAACTTCCATAGTAGGGTTGCCAAGTCTGGGTTGGAAAATACCTGGAGACTTTGGGGGTGGATCTGGGAAAGGGCTGAGTTTAGGGAGGGGAGGGGCCTCAGCAGGGTACAATGCCATAGAGTCCACCCTTCAAACCAGCCGTTTTCTCCAGGGGAGCTGATCTCTCTCAGCTGGAGATCAGTTGTAAAAGTGGGAGAACTCCAGGCCCCGCCTGGAGGCTGACAACCCTATTCCATTGTAACTTCAGCTAATGGGCACTCCTCATGCCTAGTCCCATTTCCCCCTCTGCAATCTTTGTTCTATGGAGGAAAACTCATAGCTTTCACTTTTAATCATTGCAAAGGGGGAAAAATCTATTTCCCTTTTCCCTATTAAAAGCCCTCAGGGTGACCACTTTTCTTTTTGGAAGGTGGAAATGAACAGAGATGGTTTTGTGATATGAACAGGATGGCCCATCCCGGCACCTGCATTCAGGAAGGCCTCACAGATCTGTCTGGGGGCAGCAGCCCTGCCTTCTCACTCACTCGCTTCAGAGCGGATGGCAGAGCACAGGCTCGCCCAGCACTGCTCAGTTAGGCAGCCTGACCAGTTGTAGGGTTGCACGGTACCCCCTGACATCCAGTGAGGGGTAGGAATGGGAGGGGCTTTACTGGAAGCAAACAGTGACCTAGGCCAGCATTGCTGGTGATGCAGCAACAACACTTCCAGCATGCACTGGAAGCAAGGCTACCAGCTCTGGCTTGGGAAAAACCTGGAGTTTTTGGGGGTGGAGACTGAGGTGGGTGGGGTTTGGGGAAGGGAGGGGCTTCAGTGAGGTAGAATGCCATACAGTCCCACCTTCCAAAGCGGCCATTTTATCCAGGCGAACTGATCTCTATCACCTGGGGATCATTTGCAATCCCAGGAGATCTCCAGCCACTACCTGGAGGTTGGCACCCTCACTGGAAGTGACATCATCATGTCACCAGCAACGCAGGCACGCTCTGGTATTTGGGCAAAAACTCTATGGTAGAAGCCATTTTAAACATATTTTGCCCAAATATCAGAGCATCCATGTGTTGTCAGCAACATGGTGGTATCACTTCCAGTACGTGTCGGAAGTGGTATAGCTGCATTGCCAGCAATGCCAAACTAGGCCTCCATTTGCTGCTGGTAACCTGGCTGATTGGTGCTGGAGGGAGGGACCTCGAGACAGGGTATACCCGGCAGGAGTCGGAGAACCATATAACCAAGAGCCGCCAGCCCCCAAGTGAGAGTGGGGGATCCTCCAATTTGGTGGGCTACTGCCCACCACTGGCCAGCTGGCTGGTGGGGGGAAGCCCTGCCCCCAGCAGCCATCACCTGTTGCAACATCCCTGACATGATGACATCACGTGGAAGTGACGTCACCATGCCAAGGACGTCGCGTGACGATGCTCTGCTATTCTGGGCAGAACTCTATGATAACCATAGAGTTTTACCCAAAATACCAGAGTGTCGCTGCGTGGCATCCCCGACATGATGACATCACTTCCATGTGGTGTCATCGTGCCGGGGATGTTTTGTGTGGCAACATTGCTCTGCCCCCCACCCCTCACCCCCTGCCAGCGAGAGAAGACGACCTGCTGGCAACCCTAAGAAATAAGAAAGGAGGAGGCAATGCCTGGGAGAGTGCCAGCCTGGCAAGCCTGGTGCAAGCCTCAGAAAGGAGGCAGAGCTCAGGTAGCAAGCTGTACCCAGGAACAGGCCAGAGAAGTTGGCCAGCAGTCAACTGGGCCTCCTGGGGCCGGTGCAGGCAGGTGCAGCAGTCTCTCAAAACCTCAGAGGACTTCAGGGCAGGAGAGGGAAGGGCCCAGCCATCGGCCAGGAGAGAACACGGGAAGAGTCCAGAAGAGTCAGCCTTCCCCCAGACAACCCTTTATTAGGCCAGCCCAGAAACAGCCATGGAGAAAGGGCCTGGCCAGGTTTTTGCAGGCGAAGGATTGGTCCAAGGTTGGAGAGAGGGGGCTCAAGGTACTGCTGAACCTCCCTCCTCTTCCTAAACTGAGGCCCAACCCTCAGGCCTGCTGAAGAAAGGACGCTGGAAGGCACGCCCAGTCTGGACTCCAGCCCATAGGAGTCAGGGCCGGACGAGATCTTAGCAGTGACTCAGGAAAATGGCCCATGGCAAAGCAAGAGAATGAGGATAGTCATTCCCCTTTACCCTGGTTATAGACAGACCAGCTGTCTCTGGCAGTTTTTATGAAGCTTACTGCTTCATGAAGCTGCTGACATTATCTACCTGGTGTCCTTTGTCGTCACCGCAAAACGCACCCCATGTTTCCTTGTAAGCTCACTTGGCAAAGGGAGCCAGGGAATGGTGTCCCGGGGTCAAGCGGTTTCTTGGGGAATGTTGGCAGCCATCTCTGATCTTCACCTCAAGGAACGCTCATTAAACTTGAAAGCCGCTGTGGATAAGCGAATATGAGCAATGCTCCAGTAGGATCATTAAAAGAATGTGCAGCGCTGCAAGTGAAGGAGGGTAATACCAATCCGTCAAATAAACATCAGAAACAATATTTCCCTCCATCACTCATTCTATATTTAGCATTCCAGAAAAGCAAGGGTGGCACTTGAATCCCAGCATGACTGGATAGTCTTACCGATGCCGCTGAGGGTGCTCACATGATCCAAGATGGGCATAGGAGGACGTTCTTGACAGATTTTAAATATCAGTGCAGCAACAAGGCCTTGGCTCAAATGTAAATGAGCTAAGGATAAGTACCACTGCTTGATTTGAGGTAACTGGGGCTTACTATCAACAAGTCCTTTGTTGAGGGGCTGTTCTCGGGGGTACTCAAGGAAGCGATGGTCCGCCCTCTCATGAAAAAACCATTTCTGGATCTGGCCGAATTGGCCAACTATCGGCCAGTTTGCCCTATTTGGACAAAGTATTGGAGAGAGTGGCGGCGATTCAGTTGCAGGGTTTTATGGATGACACTGCCATGCTGGACCCGTTTCAGTCCGGCTTCTGGCCAGGCCATGGGATGGAGACGGCACTGGTCGCTCTCACAGATGACCTCTGAAGGCATCTGGATTGAGGTGGCACCAGTTACTGATCCACCGCCTCGCCAACACTGGGATCCAGGGACTTGCCTTGGAATGGCTTGTCTCCTTTCTCAAAGGCCGGGACAGAGGGTGGCATTAGGGAAACAGATGTCCCAGAGGCACCTGCTGGTATGCAGGGTTCCTCAAGGGGCGATGTTATCCCCGATATTATTCAACATCTGCATGTGCCCCCTCATCTACATGAGGGGTAGGAGGCATAGGCTGGAGTGTCACCAATAGGCTGATGACACCCAGCTATATCTGATGTTGGGCGGTCAGTCCAAACATAGGCGTAGACTATGGGGGGGCTCGAGCCTCCCCCAAAAACGTAGCGCCTGCCGCCACGCCTCCCGGGGCCCTTCCGAGACCGGCAGCTGCTGCTGCTGGTGCCTCTCTTCCCCCCCCCCCCCCACCTGGCCACTCTTCCATCCTTCCCTCTCCCTCCCTCTTTTCCCAGCGAAGGGAGAGGGAAGGAGTTGGGGGGGGAGAGAGAGGCCCCGGCAGCAGTGGCTGGCGGGCCTCGGAAGGGCCCGGGGAGGCGTGGAGGTTTCCTGGTGGGGGGGACATCATGCGCGCTAAAGAGCCCCCCCGAAATTTACTAAACTCTACGCCCCTGAGTCCGACTCTATCCCAGATGACCTGGAGCAGGCGCTTCAGGACGTGGCAGGCTGGCTTAGACTGAGCCGATTGAAATTGAATCCAACAAAGACGGAGGTCTTGTGCCTGAGTTGGAGCAGGCCGGGTGTAGGGATCTCACTACCGAACTTTGGTGGGGCGCCACTGGCACCAGCACTGAGGGTTAGGAGCTTGGGAGTGCTCCTGGATGCCTCCTTAACAATGAAGGCCCAGGTAGCAGCCATTGCCAAGGTGGCCTTTTATCATCGGCTGCGAGCACATCCCAACCCCGGCAGCAGTGGCAGCGGCCGCGGCGGCCGCGGGAACATCGGCCTCTTCAGCAGCCGCTGCCGGGAACGGCAGCGGAGGTGGCCGCAGCAGCAGCAGAAGCAGCGGTGGCCTGGTGAGTGGGGGAGGGGGATTTGAGTGGCCATGCGCCCAAGTGTAAAAAGGGGGGGGGAATGGCGGGGGGGGCATCTGCTTGCGAGAGAGGGCTGTCCAGAAGGCTCAAATGCGGGTTCCTCCCGCGACTCCCGGGAAAACACTAGTTTTTCCTTGGGTCGGAAAATGCGGGAGCAACCCACATTGGAGCCCGCTTCGCTGCGAGACTCGCTGCGGGCCGTTGTGGACGGCCCCTTTAAATGGGGGAGGAAGCAGCCCTTCCTCCCGCATTAAAGGGCCGTGTGCTCGCAGCCATCTTCAGCTGATTAGGCAGTTGGTTCCCGTCCTAGAATGCAATGACCTGGCAACAGTGATCCATGCTATGGTCACCTCGAGATTAGACTACTGCAATGCTCTCTATATGGGGCTGCCCTTGTCTCAAATCTGGAAGCTGCAGCTAGTGCAAAATGCTGCAGCCAGGCTGTTGATGGGTCTCTCTATTTGGGACCACATCCAGCCTGTGCTGAAGACACTGCACTGGCTGCCAATAGCATACCAGATTCATTTCAAGGTGCTGGTTTTGTCCTTTAAAGCCCTATATGGTCACTCAGGGGCCTGCCTACCTGAGGGACCGCCTTTCTCCATATGTGCCCCAGCGAGCACTGAGGTCAGGATTGCAACATCGCCTGACTCTGCCTGGCCCAAAAAAAGCCTGTTTGGCCACCACAAGAGCTAGGGCCTTTTCAGTGGTGGCTCCATACTGGTGGAATGAGCTCCCGGAGGACATCAGGGACCTGCAGGACCTTTTGCAGTTCCGCAGAGCCTGCAAAATGGAGCTCTTCCACCAGGCTTTCGATTAAGAGCTGCCACTGATGAACGCGCCACTGACAAACGTGCCATCGGAAAATATTCTGGCCTTATGATGCACCACTGGATGCTGCCTTTTACCATCGGATTGTACCTTGAATGCTGCCACCATTTACACTGTTTTTATCAGCATGTTGTTGTATATGTGACTTTGGTTTTAATACTGTATTTATTGGTTTACTATATTTTAATGTCTGTACACTGCCTTGAGCCAGTTCATCAGGTAAGGTGGGATATAAATGGAATATACAAAATAATATACAAAAATAAAGGAATGGATAGGTAGGTAAACAGTAAGGCATCACAATGCTGGGGACGACTGGAAGATGGTGAAGATGGGGGACCTCCTTTCTCCATATGTGCCCCAGCGAGCACTGAGGTCAGGATTGCAACATCGCCTGACTCTGCCTGGCCCAAAAAAAGCCTGTTTGGCCACCACAAGAGCTAGGGCCTTTTCAGTGGTGGCTCCATACTGGTGGAATGATGGTGAAGATGGTGAAGATGGGGGACCTCGAATACAATGTGGGAGTTTGAGGAGAAGATGAAAAAAAGAAGAGATTGGATTTGGACACACACTCCCCTTCACTACCCGAAGGAGTCTCAGGGTGGCTTACAATCCCTTTCCCTTCCCCCCCCCACAACAGACACCCTGTGAGGTAGGTGGGGCTGAGAGAGTTCTTTCCAGAACTGCACTTGAGAGAACAGCTCTGAGAGAACTTATGACTGACCTAAGGTCACTCCAGCAGCTGCATGTGAAGGAGTGGGGAATCAAACCCAGTTCTCTGAGATTAGAGTCTGTAATCCTAACCACTACGCCAAACTAGCTCTCATCATAAGATAAGAAACACTGAACAAAATGAGCCAGGGGAAGGGACCAGAAATGAATCTATATGAGGTCCAGGAAGTTTAGATGCAGTCTCTTCAGTTCTGGGACAACCATACGGACCGATAATCTCTCTCTCTCTCTCTCTCTCTCTCTCTCTCAATCTGTGTGTGTGTGTGTGTGTAAAAAGCACCATCAAATTGCAGTAGAAATGCCAACCGCCAGGTGGTTGAAATAGGAAAAATCACCAAGCAGAAAAATAATTATCTAGCCGTCATGCAATGTATTAAAACCAACAATGTAGATCTAATAATGTATTCTATGCAGCACTGTAAACTACTGAGACAGTAAACTCATTCCACGTGCAACACGCTTCCAAATAACATTTACAACAATCAGCATAACATACTTCGGATTAGCATTTACGATAATTATCATATGAATCAAGGCTTGCCGCAAAATGAGCCAAAATATTTAGATAATCAAAGGGCGCATCAGCGCTCTCAACACAGTCCAAACATTAAACTTGCTGGAAACGATAACTGCTCCTGGAGAATCCAATGTTTTGACGTGCCTTCCGGATATCTCTTCTTCAGAATTGCAACAAGGATATCTCCAATTTACTGTCAGGAACCCATATTCAAAGTACAATTTTTAATGTCATAGATACAAGATGAGCCTTCTTTCCATTCCACATATCTCCAGGTGGTGGCTAGAGATGTCCCAATGTTACATCTGACCTCCAGCTGACAGAGATCAGTTCCTCTGGAGAAAATGGCTGCTTAGGAAGGTGGACTCTGTGGCATTATAGACCTTCCCCCTCCACAAACCCCGCCCTTCTCAGGCTCCACTCCCCAAAATCTCCAGGTATTTCCCAACCCAGAGCTGGCAACCCTAGATTGCAACAAACTTACGCTGACTCTATAGGATTACAAGGCAAGTGATTAAGCAGAGGTGGTTAGCATTGCCTTCCTGTGGAAATACTTCCTTGGTGGTCTCCCATCCAAGTACTGCTTACCTTATTTATTTGTTTGTTTGTTTATTTATTAAACTTTATTTTTAAACCTTCTGAGATCTGACAAGATTGGGTTACACAGTCCACACTCCCCTCTGGTTATCCTACCACTCTGCCTAGGAAGGCTTCCTCAGAGACAAGTGTCTCTTTTGGTGCAAGAGTTTCTAAACGTAAGTTTACAGAAAAGTCTCCTTGTATTGCTTCCGTGTGGGAATAAGTCTAATCACACTGTGCCACAGTAGAAATCTTCAATCCAGTGATCAAATTCAGGGACTGTTTGCTGTTTCCAGGTTTGCAACAGCAGTTTTTGGGTGTTCAGGGATGCCTCAATCGTATGACATTTCCCTAGTGAATTCCCAAGCCATAGGAATGAATGAATGAATGAATGAATGAATGAATGAACGAACGAACGAACAAATGAACAAATGAATGCTGACCTGGATAGACCAGGCTAGCCTGATCTCAGCAGATCTTGGAAGCTAAGCAAGGTCGACCCTGGCTAGTATTTGAATGGGAGATCACCAAGGAATACCAGGGCTGTGATGCAGAGGCAGGCAAAGACAAGCAATTTCTGAATATCTCTTGCCTTGAAAACCCCACCACAGGTCACCATAAGTCAGCTGTGACTTGACAGCAAATAACAATGATGTAGAGAAGTCGAGGATATAGAAGTCTCTCGTACTTGTCTGTTCATAACGGTTGTACATGACCACGGCACGCAAAATAAAATTCCCCTTCTCACCGTCACTTGAACAGAACAGATGAAAGTGCCTTATACTCAGGGGTCTGTTGGAGCGGGAGCGCACAGGAGCGCAGCTCCAGGAGTGAGGAGCCCAGGGGGCGGGCACATGACCAAGCCCCACCCCCTCCTCGGCTTCCCCAAGCAGTGCAGAGGCGCAGCGCCCCGGGGAAAGCCCTGCTAGGGTCATTATTGTTTTTAATGTTTTGTTTTAGTATTGATAATTTTATCATTGTTCCTTTTATGACTGTGTGCTGCTTTTCCAGAGACTTGCTCAAGGTGGCATATACATTTTCTAAGTATACCATTTTTTATCTGGGCACATGGCACATAAGTACTGGAGAAATTTCACCTTCAGCAGCTTCCATCTTATCAGTTTGGTGTAGGGGTCAGGAGTTGGACTCTAATCTGGGCGAACCGGGTTTGATTCCCCACTTCTCCACGTGCAGCTGCTGGTGTGACCTTGGGCCAGCCACAAGTTCTCTCAGAGCTGTTCTCTCATGAGCAGTTCTCAAAAGACCTCTCTCAGCCCCATCTACCTCACAGGGTGTCTTGTTGTGGGGAGGGGAAGGGGAAGGGATGGGTGGTGCACATGTCCTGGGTATCTCAAGTCTACCTGAAACCTGGTGGTTTCAAGGGAGCAGGAAGAGAATGAGGGTGTGTTCTTTATGCTTATTTTTATTGCACAAAGTATTGGATGGGGAAGGGAATGGAGGAAGAGCAGGTCAGTTTCATTCACCAGTGGAGTGGAGCCTGAGGGGTGGGTGTTGCCTTCTGACACACTTCTGGTATGTTAGGGGGTGTGGCATATGCAAATGAGTTATGCAAATGAGTTATGCTAATGATCTCCTGCACCTCTTTTTCTACAAAATGACCCCTGCTTATACTCAGTCAGACCCTTCATCCATCAAGGTCAGTATTGTCTACTCAGACTGGCAGCAGCTCTCCAGGGTCTCAGGCTGAGGTCTTTCTCATCACCGACTGCCTGGTCCCTTTTTAACTGGAGATGCCAAGGATTGAACCTGGGACCTTCTGCATGCCAAGCAAATGCTCTGCCACTGAGCCATGGCTCCTTCTTCATCTTGTAGATACTCCCTTCTCTTTCTAGCCTAATAAAGGGAGTTTCTTTGAGATGATGTTCTTATTCTGAGCATCACGCATAGGCATAGACTACGGGGGGGCTCGAAGGCTCGAGCCACCCCTGAAATTTCCCAGGGGGGACTGTGCCCCCCCTGGGAAAACATAGCACCTGAATGCCGCGCCTCGCCGCTGTGCCTCCCCGGGCCCTTCTGAGGCCCGGCAGCTGCTGCTGCCGGTGCCTCTCTCTCTCACCCCCCCCCCCCCCCCGCCTGGCCACTCCTCCGTCATTCCCTCTCCCTCTCCCTCCCTCTTTTCTGAGCGAAATGCCCAGCGTGGTGGCATCACCCGGAAGTGACGCCACCACGCTGGGAATTTCGCCCGGAAAAGAGGGAGGGAGAGGGAAGGAGTGGCCAGGGTGTGGGGGGGAGAGAGGCAGCGGCTGGCGGGCCTCGGAAGGGCCCGGGGAGGTGTGGCGGTTTCCGGGGGGGACATCGCCCCAGCGAGCGCATGCGCGCTAAAGAGCCCCCCCCCCGAATTTACAAAACTCTACGCCCCTGGCATCATGTATGTGGCTTCCAAGGACTTTCCCCTTTAAGCCTGAGCAAAGGAAAACCCTCCTTTGCTCCAGCTTAAAGGGGAAAGTGGGAGTGGCCGCCTGGAAAGCCTCTGTGTCAGCCTATTGTGGGAGCAGAGCTAAGCCCTGATTTCGCTGATAGGTTGGAACGTGTCCAGAGGAAGGCAACAAAAATGGTGAGGGGCCTGGAGACCTACGAGGAAAGACTGAAGGAGCTGGGTATGTTTAGCCTGGAGAGGAGACAACTGAGAGGTGATATGATCACCATCTTCAAGTATTTGAAAGGCAGTCACGGAGAGGATGGAGTGGAGTAGTTTTCTGCTGCCCTAAAAGGTTGGACCAGAAACAACAGGTTGAAATTAAATCAAAAGAGTTCTCAGCTAAAAATTAGGAAGAACTTCGTGACAGTTAGAGCAGTTCCTCAATGGAACAGGCTTCCTTGGGAGTTGGTGGGCTCTCCTTCTTTGGAGGTTTGTAAGCATAGGCCATCTTGCTTTACTGCAAATTTAAACAGATTGTGAGAGAGAGGGCAGGAAGGGATGAGCCAGTATTGAGCTCTTGTGGTCCTTTCAAAGATACCCCAGGTAATGCCAATCGCCACTTTGAGGTCAGTTCTGCAGGGATTGTAAGGCAGAGATGTTCCGCCAAACGTTTGGTTGAGGTCCATCCGGCTGGCACTCTCCCCCCCCTCCCCCTGCAAGGCGGTGGCATAACTGGAAGTTTTGATCACCATCTGATTTAACTGATTATGAAATGTCACTGTGTTTTCAATGTTTTTAATTCACATGGTATGTTTCTGTTTTATTTATCATTGTACACTACCCTGAGCCCTGCCTGCAGGGAATGGGTGGTATAGAAATTGAATTAATCAATCGATCAATCAATTAAATAGATATCTTCATCCAGGCCAGATTGGCCCAAGGATCCTGAAGGTTTTTTGCCTTCACTGGGGGGGTGGGGAGCTGTGAATTTCCAGCATTATGCGGGGGGTTGGACTAGATGATCCTTGGGGTATCTTCCATCTATGCTTCTATGCCCCCCTTTAAGCCCTTTAATGGGCTTCTCCCTCCCCAACTAAGTTGTGGTGTCACCACCATTCAACTGTGAAAAGGGAAGAGGTGGATGCTTGGGGAGGGAGGGAGAGGGGGGGAGGGAGGGGGGAGGGAGGGAGAGAATCACTTTGGCATTTCTACCCTGGCATAACGGAGCACAAGGAGGAAGCACAGCAGGAGGGGCAGGCAGAACAACCAATCAGAATAGGGATGGGGCCATACAGAGGGTGTCCCCCAGTTGCATCTGCCCCACTTGCTGCTGCCTCCACAGAGGCGGTACCTTTTCTCACCCCGATGTGGAAGTGCTAAGATGGACCCAACCTGAGACTTGGGGCAATATCAGCTTCCAGATATTTGTTTACTTTGAACATTTCTACACCATCTTTCCACCCAGTTTAGGGGCCGCCACCCCCACCCCCGAGGCAGCGAATAATCAAAATCAGTAAAACAGCTTTTAGGTATACTGTTAAAAATACTGGGTTCAGGACACATTGCCGTGATCAGATCTAGTTTATTTAGCGATTTCAGGAATACCAAAAGGACAAAATCCAGGGCTGGCTTCCCTGTTTATAAAGCATGCAAAGACCACACCCTAACACACCCCACTCCCAACGATAGGCTATTTACATAATACCACATCTCTATTGGCCCACTCCTGAATCCTGGTAAGCTACTGTTCTGGGGTAACAAGCTCAACCCGCTCTCGGTGCTAGCTCAGGAATGACTCATGCTCAGCACACAACACCTACATGTGACAAAACCAGTTTCAAACAACAGTTAAACAGAACGCACAAACAATTAAAACACCAACAATTTGATAATGAATGCATATAGAGCAAGTTTGTTCGGCATAGGAAGGCAAAGGACGCTGCTACTGAACTCAAGACTAGGATCTGGATTTGCTACCCTATGTAGACGTTTAATCAGTATATGTGACAAATTTCTGACCTCTCACCCCCCTGCTGCCTGATGTTCACATATTAAGCTTCATGTTTCCATAGGAGTCCACATGCACAGAGCTCAGTACACAAAGGCTGAATGGTGGTAGACAGTAGCATCAAGTCATAGCCAATTTAGGGCAATCCAATAGGGTTTTCAAGGCAAGAGACGTTCAGAGGTGGTTTGCCATTCCCTGCCTCTGCATGGCAGCCCTAGACTTCCTTGGTGGTCTCCCATCCAGGTACTAACCACGGCCGACCCTGCTTAGCTTCCAAGATCTGATGAGATCAAGCTAGCCTGGGCCATCCAGGTGAGGGCAAAGGCCCACTAAGTATACCTCCTCGTACTGGACAAGTTATCTGACTCTATAGCAATGGCTGAAGGAACTAGATTTGAATCCAACTTAATGGCCAAATGGTTTCCCTTTCTGGAATATATCCACAGTGAACATTCCAGTCAAAGTAGTCAACCACCAGCAAACTATAAAGGAAGTACTTATCTGTATTGTGTGAGTGTAGATTTTACCTGTATTTTTGCTGTCTTACTCTTTGATGTTTACTCTGTTCAGTGTTGATATTGAAACCACGTTGTTGGAACTACGATACTTGATATGTTTTGGTGAACCGGACGTTGCCCTCCAAGTTGTTGTCGTTTTTGCGTTGTTTGTATTTTAAAACTTTTTGAAAAAACCTAATAAAAATTTCTTTAAAAAAAAAAGTATATCCAAATTCAGGTGTACTGACCACAGGGACACGCCCCACACACTCAGCCTGTGTATCCATGTCAATTCATATGCAAATATTTAAGTCCACGACATGAACTTTGGGTGTGTTGGGGGTGTCAGGAAGGGCGATGGCCGCACGACACATTCTTGATTCCCCCTGCTCTCTCTCTCACACACACACACATATACAGACTGGAGTCTGCACATGGTACTATTCAGACCACACAGTTTAGGTTTCCTCGGTGCTGAAATAGCCGTTTAGTATTAATAGCGATCAGCTCTGCTGCTGTGACAGGCAGTTGGACAAGGGGATGGTTTTTTCCCCAGAATCCTGCAGCAGAAACTTGGAAAGTGAAAGAAAGCCCTAATCCCCACCCCCAGTCTGTTTTCCCCATCTCCCTCCCCGAACCCCACTGGAATTTACGTGGCCAGATCATGTTGCTTTGCTGCTTGTCGCAGGCTTCACAGTATCCTCATCATCTCAAGACAGATGTATGAGAAAACCAGTCAGCATCTCATAATGGCCTGGCATGAGTTGGGACAGTAATACAGTAATCCAATTAAGAAGCCCCGGCCCGTAGCTACCGTTTTTGTTCCCAAAGTAACCGACTGAGAAAACCACAGAGCTCGGGGCTTAACTGAACCTGTTTAACATTTTTTTTTAATCACTTGATATTAGAAGAGAAGAAGAAGAAGAGATTGGATTTATACCCCGCCCTCCACTCCCCAAGGGAGTCTCAGAGCGGCTTACAAACTCCTTTTCCCTTCCCCTCCCCACAACAGACACCCTGTGAGGTAGGTGGGGCTGAGAGAGCTCTTTCCCAAGCTGTCCTTGAGGGAACAGCTGGTACAGAGCTATGGCTTGCCCAAGGTCATCCAGCCAGATGCAAGTGGAGGAGTGGGGAATCAAACCCGGTTCTCCCTGATTAGAGTCCGCGCACTTAACCACTACACCAGACTGGCTCTTATGTTGAGTACTGTTTTGCAGACGCTATTTATGACCAATGAAGAACCATCAAGAGGTGGTTGGGGTCAAGTGTTGCAAGTTCCAGCTTGCCAAATATTTTTAAACATATAATACACAAACCCTAAAACATATTGGCTAGAAGGCATGTTCCAGAGAGTTCACCAGGAATTCCTTGCCAAGGAAGAAGAGATTGGTTTATACCCCGCCCTTCGGTGTCCTCAGGAGTGTGGCTTTACAGATATAGGCTGCAATCCTAAGAATACTTCCCTGGGAGTAAGCCCCATTGAGTAAAACGAGGTTTAACGCTGAGTAGTGGACCTGTTTAGGGTTGCTCTCCTACAGTGCAATCCTAAATGCAGTTACACCCTCTTTATGACAATTGAATGCAATGGAATTGGAAGCAAGTCTGCTTAGAATTGCGCTGTCAGAAGGATGTACAGGGCGGGCATGATTGCATGGCCCTCTGCCACTACCCTCACTTGAACCTGGCCTGAAAAATATTCTGCTGTCCTCAAACAGAGCCTGGGCTTTTTCCGCCCCGCCCCCAACCTGGTGGAACTCTGCTGAATGACATCCGTGCTCCGCGGGACGTAATATAGTTCCTCAGGGCCTGTAGGGCAGAGATGTTCCTCCAGGCCTACGGTTGAGGACAACAACAGTTTCCATCTTGCCTGGCTCCCCTTTTCGCTCCCCCAACCACGGGTAGTGATAAAATCGATTCATTTTAGAGCCTTCCGATATTGTTATATTGTTTACTGGTTTAAACAATTTTTAATTTAATTGTACACAGCCCTGAGCCTTGTTTCACAGGGGAGGGCAGTCTGTAAACTGAGTTTATAAACAAATTATTATAAATAAAACCACCCTGCTGCCCACCAAAATGCCCAGCTGCCACCCTGCACCATGCATATGGCACATCTGGCTGGGAGAGTGGGTGGTGGGAGACCATGCGTGTGAGTAAGCTGGCAGGGAAGGACATATGGTCAGGTAGTTGGGGAAGAGCACAGAGACAAGCAGATAAGACGAGGGTGCGAGCAGGGAGGGTGGCGGGTGGCAGAGGGCAGGGGCCCAAGCACTCTCTCTGCCCAGCACCCCACAAAACCTGGATATGGCCTTTGGTGTCGTTCAGTCAGGATTGCTCTGATTTGGTTGAATCCTATGAATTTGTTCCAGCAATGAAAGTCTTCCTCTAGTTCAAGTAATCGTGCCTGGGTGCAAAAAGCCATGTCTTACACAACACAAGCCATGGTTGTTCGCTCCAAAGAAAGGATCTGCAGGTCGTTGAATGGGTTCCCAGGATCTAACCCATAATCTTCAGTTATTCAACAATAGGGATGGGCATGAACCGGGAAAAGGCAGTTCATTTTGGTTCGTGGTTTGTAGCATGCCTGGTTCACGAACTACAAACCATCACAAACTTTTAGGGGCCAAACAAACCAGTTCGGTTTGTGACACAGTAGAACACGGCCCCCGCATGCTAGAGACACCAAACTCACACAGGATCTCCAGCTGACTCTCTTCTATCTGCCCTCCAAGTTTGGTGAGGACTGGATTCCAGCCCCAGAACACTTCTGCTACTCCCAGGGTCTGTCATTCCATGTGGGTAGCTGTCATTCCAGTTCCAGAATGCTGGCCCCAAGGAAGCCAGGCTCACTAGGACTAGGGCCAGAGCATTTTCAGTGGCGGCTCCAACCTGGTGGAATGAGCTCCCGGAAGAGATCAGGGCCCTGCGGGACCTAATGCAGTTCTGCAGGGCCTGCAAGACGGAGCTCTTCCGCCAGGCCTTTGGTTAGGAGCCGCCACCAACACTGTAACATTGTAAGAACACCTACAATGAAAACTGGCCCGAAGGCAGTCCAGGCTGATAGCGCTGGTTGGAAGCTCCCCTATTAGATAGGATGCCATCTTGATGAGATCAGAAGCATTTTAATTGGGATGGTAGTTTATGGATGTAGTTATGTTGTTGAACAACGGAGTTTTATTGTTGTTATTGTTTTTAACTTGTTTTAAATTGTTATGATATGTATGGCTTTTCAGCCCTTGTTAGCCGCTCTAAGCCCGCTTGCGGGGAGGGCGGGGTATAAATACAAAAATAAATAAATAAATAAATAAAATTCTATTTCTGGGGATTGTCTTTCCAGTCTGGGACCTGTTATTCCAGTCCCAGAGCAGTTTATCTGGACCCAAAGACATTAATTGAAAATCTGCTCTGCTTTGTCATTGCAACTATTTCGTGCTGTAATGTATTTCAACGGAGCCCATGCAAGTCAATTGCCATTCTTGGCTCCCATTACTTCCAATGGGCCTTCAAGCCTCTCCCATTGTTTCCAATTAGCAATCCTGTCATTCCTTTTAATACATTCCCTCCCCCCAGTAGAATCCTGTGTCACTGTAGCAATGCCAGCTCAACAGGACTGACGTGAAGCACAGAATCACACTCCAAGTGGGGAGGGGGTCTGCAAAACCAGCAGAACCAGTGCAATGTACTAGTGCCCAGCAGAACCCAGTGCTGTTATTCTTTCCACAGTGGGAGTCTTCCACCGCAGTTACTTTCTGTTTAGAGGCCTATGAGCACTATTTATGTATGAAATTACAGAGGAGCCTACTGTTGGTTTCGAACACGTTCTTTTTGTAAATAATGCTTAATTGTTATGAGCAATCTGTTGGATATGTGTTTATACATTCTATTAGGTTATGATCACTAACCCATCTTTGTACTTTAATGAATGTAATATACAGTTTTGATAATATATAGTTGTGAATTGTTGATGGTCTTCCCTTGGTGAGTGTTATTTGTGGCTATACTGGTATACTAAGGGTCCCCTATTGTCTTTGGCACTGTGGCCATGCGAGCAAAAGGAGGAATAATGTCAAACCAGGGAATCCCTGCAGTTACAATGTGCAGAATGCCCAGCAGAACCCAGTGCCACTAGCATTGCAGGCTTAAAAGGACTGCTCTCAAAGTGCAGTCACAACAAATCCAAGCAAGGGGGGATTTTGCAAGCTCTGTGCAAGAAAATGGGGAGGGAACACAGGAACCTGGGCCAAGGGGAGGAAAACCTCTTGAAACTGACATGACTAGTTTGAAACTGACCAGACTGTTTCCAAGGCCCAGAATTCTCCCCCCCCCCCCCAAGTTTGGTAAACATTTTGACTGAGCAGAGACAGTCTGTTCTGGAAATATATCTATTCAAAAACTGGCAGAAACCTACACAAAGAGCTTGAAGGTTCATGGAAAGTTTGTGCCAGTTGACCTGCCACAAACTTCACTTCACGAACCACGAATTGGCCAAAGTACATCACGAACTGAGCTGGTTTGGTGCCCATCCCTATTCTGCAACACATTCAGTCAGCAACTTTCAGGATGCTTCTCCCCCCCCCCCCCCCCGCCACTTCCGATATACTGGTGCACTTGGGCACGTTGATTAAAACCGTGCAAAACAAGGATGCTTAACTGGCTAGATAATACCCAGTGTTTGTATGTGTTTTTACCCATAAACTGTTTCAGTTCCCCTTGGCAGACCGAAAAGGATTTCTCTCCACCTGTTTCTAGCCTGGGCCAGATGCCTGTCTGCTCAAAGAACAGCTTGCTTGGGTACCTTCGCCTTGTCATTTCAAGCTGTAACAGGCAACAGTTTTTTAATCCTTCTAAATTATTCAGCCATATGGGATAGGAGGAGGAACATATGAACATACGGCGTGTACTCAGTTCACTTCTCCAGCATTAAATAGCTGCGTCCTTGTGGCTGATCTGTATTATTCATTTCTGTATTCACCTCAGTGACTGTTTTCTTTTCATATTCACCCTTGTGAGGAAGGCTACATTGTGGGTGCCCTATAAAATGCAGACTGGAGATTCCCCATAGTACTTGATTCCTCTACACAGCTGGTATCTTCTCGTCTGTATGATCCATTATTCTAAGAGCCCCTTAATTTGAGCCTGTTTACAAGATCCAGGAATTCACACTTTGGTTGAAGCAAGCTGAGGGCAAAGAAGAATAGGACATTTTTACTCCATTCAGCTTGATTTGAGTCCAGTAGCACCTTGTTGTTGTTCAGTCACACAGCTGAGTCTGACTCTTCGCGACCCCATGGACCACATCACGCCAGGCCCTCCTGTCTTCTGTCATGCTCCAGAATTTGCTTAATTTCATGTTTGTTGCATCGATAACACTGTCCAACCATCTCATCCTTTGCCGTCCCCTTCTTCTTTGACCTTCAGTCTTCCCCAGCATCAGGGCCTTCTCCAGTGAGTGCTCCCTCCTCATTTGGTGGCCAAAGTATTTGAGCTTTAGCTTCAGTATCTGGCCTTCCAGGGAACAGTCAGGGTTGATTTCTTTTAGGATCGACTGATTTGATCTCCTTGCGGTCCAAGGGACTCTCAAGGGTCTTCAGTCACCACGAATCTATCGAATCCCCTTTTGAAGCTGTATTTCCTTCTGCAGAAGCTCCTAAGTTCAACCCCCTGGATCTCTACTTAACAGAAGAAGAGGAGATTGGATTTATGCCCTGCCCTTCACTCAGAGTCTCAGAGCAGTTTACAAACTCCTCTCCCTTCCTCTCCTCACAACAGACAACCTGTGAGGTAGGTAAGGCTGAGAGAACTCTTTTCAAAACTGTCCTTGAGAGAACAGCTCTGACAGAACTTATGACTGACCCAAGGTCATCCAGTAGCTGCAAGTGGAGGAGTGGGGAATCCACACACTTAACCACTACACCAAACTGGCTCTTGTTGAGCAATAGTAGATGAGATTGATTCCTTATTATTCTTTGTACTAGTGATATTCTATATATAACAAACTAATTTAATTTGTGAATCCCACTTGGAGGTTGGCAACCCTCGGTGGCTGGTAAAGTCTTTTGTCTAAGCCCCCCAGAGAACAGCTGCCAACTAGAGTAGACAATACTGACCTTGACTGATCTATGGTCTGACTCCATATAAGACAGCTTTATGCATTCATGCGTACACTTGAGCATACAGTCGGATCACAGCCTGAGTCTTGTTCTTTCCAGCTAGGGCCATTTCACAGAAGAGCACCAAGCAGCTCTGATAAAATGGCTGCAATCTTTGACTCTGACCTGAGACTGGGTACTTGGAGACGCACATCATTTTGCAGGATCAGACCCCTGTAAAGCGCAAATAAAATCGCCACTACATACCTCACCCATTTTCAGCTGGCTTCCATTAAATTACTCAGTTCCTATTAAAGAAATGTTGACTCTGCTTCTGGGTAAATACAGTGAGTGGCTTTTGATTGTTTCCCAACCATAAATGTCAAAGGCATAGCAGGCAGGGCAGCGGGGGAGGGGGGGGGAAATCTCTTGACTGAGACAAGTTATTGTGGGAGAGGCAGGCCGAGGCATGTCTACAGACCCAGCGTTGGTGTGCCATTGATCTCTCCTAACAGAGGAGAGGTACATGTGCCAGTTTCACTGGAAAAATAGAACCAGCAAGGTAGATACAACAACTTAAACAGAGACCAAGTCAACGGCAGTATCCAGGATGACAGATGGTTGGCTTGCAAACAGAAAACTGCTACCTGGTTTGACTTTAGTGAGAACAGGTTCTTCTACTTCATTTTTTTTTCTTTTTCTTTTTCATCTGCCATCCAGCCCAACCGAAAATTCAGAAAAGGTAGGACGTCAGTAAAGGGAAGGCAAAAATAGACCAAAGGGTTTCAGGCTTCTGTTCCCTTTGAGGCTTTTTTCCTCCTTTTCCCTTTAGGAAACCGATGCCACCTTAACTTATCTTCCAAGGAAACCATAAGCCTGAAGGTGCTTAGAAATTTCTCAGCAGGCAAATGAACAGGCAAGTCACGAAGGATTCTGGAACACACTCTGCAGCACTCTTGTGCACGAATCCTGCAAACTCTTGTTTGGTCTCACCTTCAACAATTGTGAACTAAGAACCTGACAAATTTAGAGTCCAGTGGCACCTTTAAGCCCAACAAAGCCTTATTCAAGGTGTAAGCTTTTGTACGCAAGGCACACTTTATCAATGATGATAGGCACACATGATGATGATCAAGATATGCAAAGTGACACTAAATAACAAGTTAAGGTTATAAGGGCGACAGTTGTAAAGCAATAAATACGTCAGACTAGCAGATAAATATCTAAAGGTGGATTTTCTAATTGTGGGAAGTGACTGGGAATCTTCATTCTCTCCTCTCAGGCATGGAGGGCACTTAACACTACATCCCCCCTCAAAAAAGGCTGTTATGTCAGCAGACTTCCTGATATCCTAGCATCACTTTGCATATCTTGATCATCATCTTTGCATGTAAATTTGCTGTTCATTCACTGGCTATAAGTCTGGACCTTGCCTGCCATTCTAATGTATTTGAAAAAGTGCATGCACACGAAAGCTCATACCTTGAACAAACCTTTGTTGGTCTTAAAGAGGGGTGACCAAAATTGCTTAACATAAGAGCCACAGAGAATAAACATCAGATGTTTGAGAGCTGCAAGACATGAACAAATATGACACGCATTTTAAGTGAAAAATATGCAGATTTGCTTTTTATTAACATTAAATGAGACTGCCAAAAATTAAAAACAAAAGGGGTAAAAAATAGATATTGATAATGATATTTATTTGTCCAGTGGTATTTGTAGGCTGGGGAAGGGGGCTTTAAGAATGCATTTAAAGTTGACTTCTTTCTCGGCTGCCCTCTGCCTCAAGCCTACCCAGGGAGGGGAACACTGGCTGGGGAAGGGAAGACTGATCAGGAGGCATGTCCCCCCTTCGCTTCCCCAGCTGCCCTGCCGGGAGCCACACAATATGAGCGAAAGAGCCGCATGTGGCTCCCGAGCCACAGTTTGGCCACCCTTGTCTTAAAGGTGCCATTGGACTCTTAATTTGTTCTACTGCTTCAGACCAACACTGCTGACCAACTGGATCTAAGAGCCTGGCACACAGTGGACCCAGCGTTTTCCCATGGATGCAGGTTGCACGGAAAGCATCTGGGGACAGAGTCCCTCTTATCCCCTACTTACCGCCTTCTCGGGAACCCAGCAATCTTGCCACCTTCCTACAGCCTCCGCTACTGCCTGGTCCTACCCCCGTGGCAGGAGCCTCACACAACTGCCCATGGCTGCCAGAGAATGAACAGGGAAGGGAAGGCGAAGCAACAGCGACAGGAGAGAATTGCGCAGCAATGAGAAACTGGGGAAAGGAAGGACAGCCTTTAGGGACTCTCCGGATTAGGCAGCAGGCCCAGCAAACTGACAACAGACTAGGAAATATGGGAGAGAAAGATGGGCCCTGAGAAGGAGAAGGGGCTAGGAGAGGCTTATAAAGACTTGGTGGGTGGGGTGACAAGAGCCCATTGGCTTGGAGGCCAGCCACCCAATGCTTGGAGGGATCCATTGGAGGGAGCCCCGGGGAAGTCCCGCCCCAGGTACTCCTTTATAAGGCCGGCCTGGAAACAAGCAAGGAGGAAAAGTCTTGTTCTCAATGCCAGAGGGCAGGCAGATAGAGATTCAGGATGAATACTCTCCAATCTCAGTTGCTGAGGCATTGCTTGTAGGCAGGCTGGAAAAGTAGATGCTGGAAGGTGAGCCTCCTCCCCCTCAAACTCTGCCCCCTGACTGGCAGAATCTGACAGGAAGAACAACAGAGTCACAGTTTTTGTGACTGCCAGACCAAACTGCCCTCTATCTGTCTTTTTTGATAGCTTTGTTTTAATCTGTTTCAACTAATTTTTTGTGTGGAAGATTTATTATGAAATGTCTCAGTTCATATTGTGAAATGTTTTCACTCCTGCTGTCATTTGCTCTGAACCCACTCACAGGGAGGGAGGAATATTAGCCGAAATTAATAAATAATAAACACTCCATCTTTTATTGGAGAGTATGGATGCTAGTCTTGATCTCATAAATCATCCTCTCTGTATCCCTAAGATGAGGTGGGTGACAACCAGACAGGGCTTTTTCAACAGTGGCCCCTTCCTTGCCTAGGGCTGGTGATTCCCCATTGGGAAATTCCTGGAGATCTGGGGGCAGAGCCTGGGAAAGGTGGGTTTTGGGGAGTGGAGAGACCTCAGTGGGGTATAATTGCCATACAGTCCTCCAAAACAGCTGTCTTCTCTGGGAGAAAGGATCTCTGTCATCTAGAGATCAGCTGTAATGCCAGAAGATCTCCAGCCACCACCTGGAGGCTGGCAACCCTAGCCTTGCCTGTAGAATGGCCTTCCCCCCCTTAAGTTCAGTGATCTCTTTCACACACTGGCCAACCATTTGCCCTGGAGGGCTAAGAAATAGGGCACTGAAGCCGAGGCTTCCCCTGGACTTGCTTCCCAGCACTGGAATTCAGAGGCGCATTGTCTCAAGATGTGGAGGACCCCTTAGCTAGTAGCCTCTTCAGTGAAACACTTTTATTTGGAAACGGTAACAAGCAAGTTGAATATGTTATTTTAGCAATGTGCTTAGCAGGTCTGATTTGGTTTCAAACATTCTAATGTCATCTACCTATTTAAATTCTGGGATGTTATCCATCCCAACATTGAGCATTTTTCAGTCCCTTGCATTTTAAAGGGAGAATTAAGCATGCCTTATGAGTCTCCCACTGAAATCAATGAATGTTTAACCTTGGTTGGGTTTGTCTTCTTTAGTTACGGAATGTCCTGTTGTCTTAGTTATTCTTGCGGGGGGGGGGGGGGTTCTGGGGGAACGCGTCGGAATGGAGTTTCGGAACCTCTTCGACAAAATTCTTTTAAAAATGTCTAAAAGTTAATGAGTTTTCAGTACAGAGACTGAAAACTTCATTCCTCCTTGAGAGTTCCAGCACCCTCTTTTTCCAAACAAACAAACAAACCCTGTTCTCGAGTCTTTAGGGGCAGGGTTCCCCGCCCCCAAATCTAAATTATTAACAAAATAAACAGTAACAGATTGCTATCCTACTCTCCCCCCTCCCCTGCTGTGTCTGACTTTTTGCTTTTTTTTCACTGTGGTGTTCTTTTCTTTCCTGCTCAGTGAGTTTTAGGAACCGGCAGGGGGGCTCTCCTTAGCAGAAATATCCAGCTGTTTGGCTCTGCATGCAAATCAAGTGAGCTGCGGCATCAAGCTGACAAAAGAACAGAAGCAGAGAGCGGCGTCCAGTGAGGGCTGCACCAACTCCCCGGGGCCCGGCGGTCAAAGCAGGCATCTAAATATAGGGAGGAGAATGTTTATTTCGTCCTTCGGTTGAAAAACCGGTGTCTGTCATTGAAGACAGCCCCGTCTTCCTTAAAGCAAAGTTGGTATAAGGCGAGGCAGCGTTGCAGGAGAGGCAGAAGTGTTAGGATTCTTCTCAGAGAAGCTTTCTCCTTTGCCCACCCCCCATCCCCACGACCCCATTTGTCTGATTTCCAGGCTTCGCATGAACTCGTTGGGAGTTTACTCCCAGGAGTGTGATCCAGGATTTTGTGGGGCCCTAACAATGGGTTGTCCATTATTGGCCCTTCTGATCACTGGCTTCTCTCCCACCCATCCCCACCCCGGTCTGTTTTCCCTCATGCCACCTACAAGAACTACTGTGCTGGCAGAAGTCAGAAGAAAAGCCAGAAAATGGGATATTGGGGGGGAGGGGACAGGTTCTGGGATAATTTCTGGTTTCTTGGTCACAGTAGTGACGAGTAGCAGTGGAAGAAACAGGGTGTTTGGAACAGTGTTCCCTCTAAGCTGAGTTAGTGTGAGCTAGCTCACAGATTTTTAGCCTCTGGCTCACACAGTCTTGTCTTAGCTCAGGTGGCTCCAGAGCAACCTAATTTATGCAGTAGCCAAATGGCTCGCTCAGTTTGGTGTAGTGGTTAAGTGCGCGGACTCTAATCTGGGAGAACCGGGTTTGATTCCCCACTCCTCCACTTGCACCTGGCTGGATGACCTTGGGCAAGCCATAGCTCCGTACCAGCTGTTCTCTCAAGGACAGCTTGGGAAAAAGCTCTCTCAGCCCCACCTACCTCACAGGGTGTCTGTTGTGGGGAGGGGAAGGAAAAGGAGTTTGTAAGCTGCTCTGAGACTCCAAGTGAGTGAAGGGCGGCGTATAAATCTAATCTCTTCTTCTTCTTCTTCTCACAAAGTAGAAGTTTTGCTCACAAGACTCCACAGCTTAGAGGGTGCATTGGTTAGGAGCCCTTTTCAGTTGTTAAATTTTTGGCACAAACTTTTTATATGGGGGAGAGTGGGTCACTGCAGTCCTCCTAATACACATGTCACTGTTTTGTATGAGGAGGACAGTATGTGTATCTTCTACCTTCAGTACACATGACCAGATAACCCTAGTCTATTGAGGGTACAAATTTCCATATGCTCTATTCACAGGAAATGGAGACCTTAAATTAAGGTTGCCAGAAGACTTTGGGCAGGAGGACATGGAGGGGGAAAGATGTTGATGTGTCAACATTGTTTCCAGATAAAACGTGAAAGTGAGATCACTGATGGTCTAGGATTATGCTGATCTCTATGGTAAATCCATAGAGACCAGCAAAATCCTAGTGTGATGGTGATGTCACTTCCTGGTTTTAGCCAGAAGTGATATCAACACCATCTTCCCCCTTTATGTCCCCCACCATTCATTTGAGCAGCACTGGGGAATGAGAGTTGGCAGCAGGAATTCACCCACTATAATGTGTAAGTTGACAACCGTACAGAGACTGATGATGATGGGACTGCTTTTCCTGGCCAATTCTGCAAGGTCCACTAGTCTGGTTTGCTTGTGAGCTTTCATCCAGCAAAGCTGATCTATTAGCACAGATCCTGTTGGTGGAATGGGAGAGTAGCAGGGAAGGCTAATCTTATTATTCATTCTATTTAGTACATTTCTAGCCCACCCTTCATGGCAGTGTATGTTGGTCTCCCCTCTTTGATTTTACCCTCACAATAACCCTGAGAGGTATGTAAACTGAGACAGTGGGACAAGCCCAAATTCCCTCAGTGAGCTTCCATGACAGAGTAGAGATTTGAACACGGGTTTTCCAGTTCATAGTCCAACACCCTAGACACTACACCAAAGCAGAGCCTCTCTAACATACTCAGTGAGACTACCACTTAGGGTTGCCAACTCCAGGTTTGGAAATTCCTGGATATTTGGGGATGGAGCTGGGGAAGGAGGGGTTTGGGGAAGAAAGGGGACTCAGCAGGATATAATGCCATAGGGTCCACCCTCCAGAGCAGCCATTTTCTCCAGCAAAACTGATCTTTATTGTCTGGCGATCAGCTGTAATTCCAGGAGGTCTCCAGAGTCCATAATACTTTAAAGGGGATGGGGACACACCTGGAAGTTGGCAGCCCTAAGTGTCACAGAAGATGGAAAACTGTCAGGAGGAGTGGGACATCAAGGAAATACTGAAAACACAGGTACATGTGAATGTGGCCAACGGTGTCTCCTCGAAGTTGATGGAACCAATAAGGATGCCAGGTTCAAAGTTTCTCTGCCTGCTTGTGCAGCTCCCCCAGGTATAGTTTCAGAATCTTTACCCCCCCAAAAAATCATGAAGCCCCCCCCCCCCAATCTAAACTATTTAAGCTGACTGAAAATGATTATCATTCTGGGGTTTTCTTGGCAGGTGTGCAATGTAGGGAAAGGTGATGTTTGAAAATAGAACAATTAAAACAAGAATCTCTCAAAGTCTGACTCGCTCAATTGCTTTCTGCAGCGAAAGCCCAGAATAATGACCCCACCACAGCATCTGCCTTCTGACTTCATTTGAGTCAATAGGCTCAGATAGGCATAACTCTGTTTAGAATTGGGCTGCGATTCCCTGGAAGCCGGTGTGGTTAGGGACTAGCATGCTGAAACGTTCTGGGTGGCCCTGGAAAGTCATCATTTCCGAGCCTAAGTTTACTTCATGGGCTTGTTATGAGGTTAAATTATGTTAGAGAAGGGGGGGGGAGACGAGACCTCCTCTGCTTTGTGCGTTGGCAAATACAGCAGAAATGATAAATGACAATCATTTGTAAGTTCTCCATGCATGAAGTGCTTTATCTTCCAAGAACTATAGAAATGTAAGACTAGAAGAGATCACGAGTCATTTAGCTCAGCCTGCACTGAGGCACAGTCTGCCATGCCCAAAGATCCCCATCAGGTCAGCCAGTTATTCTAAGAGCAGTGTCAGACATGAGAAGGAGTGAAGTTGGAAGCGGTCTCCTGGTAGCCTTGGGTGCTCCCCCATGTGGATCAAAAAATTCATCCAATGGGATCCTGCAGGGCTAGAGTATACATTTCTACAAACAAGGGTTTGGCAAGTTTCATAAAAGCTAAAAGAATAAAATTAGGAGTATAAAAATATTACAGAACTATAAACTGTAATACTCGAGTTTGCCGCAGCAACGCCAAATGGTGCCTCACAAAGGAAGGATGCTAGTGTGAAGGGGGGAAACCGGAGTAGGGAGAGAAGAGGCAGTAGAAGGAGAGACTGCGGGGGCAGCAAGGGGAAGGGAAAAAACTGGGAGCTGGAGAAAGCAGAAGTAGGGAAGTGCAGGCGGGCAAGACAGCAGGTTGGACGGGCAGAAAGACTGGGGAGGAACGAAAAGAACGGGGGCAGAAGCAGAGACAGGATGGAAGAAGGGAGAAAAAGCAAGGACTGAAGGCAAGAGGGGCAGGGAAGGAAACTCTTCTTTCCCGCAAGACCTTGCATTAGTTCTATACCCTTTTAAAACTCGCAACATCCTGCGAAGAATCTGGGAACTGTAGTCTGGTGAAGATGCTGAGAATTCTCTGCAAAATTCCTCGCTTCTCCTCACAAAGATTCTCAGGATTTTGTGGGGGCGAAGAATTCTCCATAAGGCTGTAACCCTATGCCTTCATACTAAGGCCTGATCAACTCCTGTTATACTTACTTCTGGATCAGGAGTAAATCTGTACTATAGATGAGTTCTATATAGTGAGCACTGAACCAGAGCACTGGGAGGCAAGCCAAGATTAATTTAGTGTAGGATACGTACACAGGGGGAAAGTCCTAAGGGCTACTTTGGCCAAAATTGCTCTTTGGAGATCTGAAACTCTATCTGTCCCCAAACATCTCCAGGACTCTGCTTCAATAGTTCTCAGAATTTATGAGGTCAAAACATGTAAGGGTTTTCTTTCTTCCCATTTAAGCCTCTTTCATGGTAACTTCTAATTCCCCTTTGTCAGATAAGCATCTTGTTTGTGTAGTCAGATGGCCAAATGTGGATGTAGGGGGGAAAGTTTTTGTTCATTCTTTTTGGCTCAACTTCCGAATTTAGATTTATGCTATCGGGAGCCTGCCTCTCTCTGGAAAGACTTCCTTTGGAATAACAAGCCAGAGGGTACAGCTTCACATTTTCCATTCAGCATGTGTGCTAAACGTTGACCGCTCTGAACATGTCCAAGTTTCACAACACTGCAGTGTGTCGCAGTCAGGCACTAGCTTGGCTTCAGTAGGCGATTCTGCACTGGCTTTTCCCTCCGTTTTACAAAACCCACATTGGAACAGAAATTCCCCTCTCCATTGCATGCTGCTTTCACTTTCTTTGATCATCGGATTTTGTGGTACCCTCCATACTGCATGCCGCTTTCCCTTCCTTTGATCATCGGGTTTTATAGTATCTTCTGCATAGATTTATGGCTGTTCAGGGTTGCCTGGAGGTATCTGAATGTGGTTTTGAGCTGCATTTTTTCCTTCCAGTTGAGAAATGTGGAGCAAATGCTAGATGCAGGATCGCCCAATGTGTGGTGCAGGGATTTTTGCTGTTCTCTCGTAACTATGCACTTTGCTTCTCTCCATCTCCTGTGACTCCTGCACTGAACACTGGGTTGGTTGTCATTATCACTGGTGGCTACTTCTTTACATATGTCTTTTGCCATCAAGTTTAGGGTTGCCAATCTCCTGGTGGCAGCTGGAGATCTCCCAGAATTATAACTGGTCTCCAGCCAACAGAGATCACTTCCCCTGGAGAAAATGGCTGCTTTGGAGGGTGGAGTCTATGGAATAATACCAGGGCCAGAGCCAGGACTTTTTACTTTTTGGGGGGGCATTTAAATAAGTCAGGGGACACCCTCGCACACACCCCCAGGCTGCGTCAGGAGTGATGAGATAATAAAAGTTTTTTAAAAGCGGCAAGAGAGGTGAGAGGCAAGGGTGACAGCTCAGCCCGGCTGTGGTGCGCACAAAAAATAAAATAAACCAGCTGGATGGGAAGCTGGGAGGCCTGGGCAGTAAATCGGGGGGGGGGGGGGGGCTGGCCCCAAGATGCCCCACTGTAGCTACAGGCCTGCATTACACCCTGCTGAAGTTTCTGCCCTCTCCAGTCTCCCCTCTCTGCAGGCTCTGCCCCTGAATTTCTGGGAATTTCCAAACCCAGAACAAGCTGCAACCTGAACGAGTTGCAAGTGACTTAAGGCACCAGGAACCACATTGGCAGACTCCATGGTGTCCATCAGTGCCACCCTGGGAGATCACTGATCTGCTATGTTTTTATTCTGGCTTTCTAAGAAACTCAGGACAACATACATGGTTTCCCCTTCCCTATTGTATCCTCACAAATATCCCTGAGGGGTAAGTTAAACAGAGAGAATGACTGGTCCAAAGTCACCCAGTGACATTTGTGGCGGAGAGGGAATTAGAACCTGGGTCACCCGAGTTTAACCCAAGCTCACCAGAATGTAAAAGCTATGCAGAATCAACAGTTAGTACTTGAATGGGACACCACCAAGGAAGACTGGGTAGGGTTGCCAAGTCTTATGGACTCACCGGTGGGGGGGAGTCCTCCTGTGCCTGGGAGTCTCTTCTGGCACTGGCGCCCGGCGGCGTCACCAGAAGTGACGCCAACGTGCCGACGTCACTTCCGGTGACGTCATTACGTCGTCCTCGCCGGACGACTTCGGGGGTGGGGTTCCCCCCGCCGGCCGAATGCTGGCTGGCGGATCGGGAACCCCTTTAGCTGGGGATTCCCCGCCCCCCGGGCTGACTTGGCAGCCCTAAGACTGGGCTTGTTATGCAGAGCAAGGCAGTGGGAACCACCTCTTCCCCACAGATGCCTGGAATACCATGTGGATGGGATTGCCATAAATTGGTTGAGATGAAGGCACATTCTTCTCTCCTAGTCTAACCCCTACACCACAGTGGCTTCAGATACTGAAGTTAGGGTTGCCAAGTTTTACTTACTTGAAAGTGGGGGAGTCCCAGCCCCTCTCCAGGAGAATGGCACACGCGCCAGGATGACGTCACCCAGAAGTGACGTCATCATGCTGGGCACATTGCCGGGGCGATGCTCTGGTAATCGCCCTAAAACTCTATGGTACCATAGAGTTTTGGGGGCGATTGCTAGAGCGTCGCCCCAGCAACGTGCCCAGGTGATGGCGTCATTTCCGGGTGACGTCATCACACTGGGCTGTCAGCCTGATCGGGCCACTTTGGCGGTGGGGTTCCCCCCGCTGGCAGAATCCGGGCCGGCGGATTGGGGACCCCTTTAGTGGGAGAATCCCCCCCCCCCGGGGGGACTTGGCAGCCCTAACTGAAGTCCAGTGAAAAGACAGACAAATTTTAAAAGGTGCTATGAAATCTTTAGTCTTACCAGACTTCCAAGGACAAAACAACTTCACATGCAGAAAATGTAGCACAGATTGGGCCTCCTGAGTTGGCCTGTCTCACCTTGCCCAAAAGTAGGTCTAGTCTGCCCTCAGGTAGCTGTTACCAGATAACTAGAGGCCACACGACTGCTACAGAAAAGAATCAGTCAAAGCAAGGTTCTGAGTCACTGCCTGTGAGGAAGAACGGTATTTCATACTCGGTGCACACCAGGCACAAATGACCTTTGGGGAGCACTTTTCTAATTGAAAACAAATCCCTCTGAGAGATGTCTCTCTTTTTGTTGAACTCTGACACTTAGGCAGCCAGCAATGATGTGTTCAGCACCACATGTACACACTCCAGTCAAGCATCAGGAATGGCCACAGCCAGAACCTTGAGTGACAAATACAAAGTTCCAGAAACTGGATGTGTTACCTGCATACATCCAGTGTGAGAGCCAGCATGGTGTAGTGGTCAAGAGTGCTGAATTCTAATCTGGAGTACCGGGTTTGATTCCCCACTCCTCCTCCACATGAAACCTGCTGGGTGGCCTTGGGCCAGTCACAGTTCCCTCAGAACTGTCAGTCTCACCTACCTCTCAAGCAGTGTTCCCTCTGAGCTAAGTTAGTGTGAGCTAGCTCACAGTTTTTTAGCCTCCGGCTCACACCTTTTTGTTTTAGCTCAGGAAGGATGGCTCCAGAGCAAACTGATTTATGCCGTAGTCAAATTGCTTGCTCACAACTTTAATGCCCGTAGCTCGCAAAGTAGAATTTTTGCTCACAAGACTCCTCAGCTTAGAGGGAGCATTGCTCTCAAGGTGCCTGTTGTGGGGAGAGGAAGGGAAGGCAATAGTAAGCCGCTCTGAGACACATGAGGCCTGCTGGGTGACCTCGGGCCAGTCACCGTTCTCTCAGAGCTCTCTCAGCCCCACCTGCCTCATAAGGTGCCTGTTGTGGGGAGAGGAAGGGAAGGCAATTGTAAGCCACTTTGAGACCCCTTAAGGTAGAGAAAAGCAAAGTATAAAAACCAACTCTTGTTCTTCACATGGCGTGCCCCAGCTTCCCCAACCATCTTCAGAAGGCGCCTCACGTAGAGGGCATGGCAGTAATGAATCCACAAGGTTACCAAGGCAGACATAATGGCAGTACAGTCCCTGCTCTTCAGGGCGAGGTGCAGCTGGCGTATCAGATGGAACTGTTAAAAGATATTTCTAGCAGCCGGAGGCAACAGCTGAACATTCATGTGCAAAGCTAAGGCTCAGGCTTTGTCTGGGAGATTATGAACCTGTCCGGCACAGTCATATTTGTGTCAGATCACGCTCCCTGACAATTCCGCTTTATTTGGGTCTGGCTCCAGCTTGTTAGCTCTCAACCAACCCACCGAACCTTCCAGATACATCTTCATAGAGATCCTTACTGCAGCTCATGGGTGAGAGGAAAACATCGGCTAGACTCTGGTGTCAGCAGCAGGTTGACAACCTCACACATCCCATACTGCTGGAAGACCCTTCTCAGAGCTTTAGTCAATGCTGATGCCAAGACACATCTTGTGGCAGTCACCAAGGGTGGCCAACTTCCAGGTAGTCACTGGAGATCTCCTAGGGTTGCCAGCCTCTAGGTGGGGCCTGGGGATCGCCTGCTTTTACAACTGATCTCCAGCTGACAGAGATCAGCTCCCCTGGAGAAAATGGCTGCTTTGAAGGGTGGACTCTGTGGCATTATACCATGCTGAGGCCCCTCCCCTCCTCAAACCCCACCCTCTCCTGGATCCACCCCCAAAGTCTCCAGGTATTTTCCAACCCAGACCTGGCTACCCAAAGATCTCCTGGAATTACAACTGGTCTCCAGACAATAGAGATCAGTGCCCGTGGAGAAAATGGCTACTTTGGAAAGTGGACTCTTTGGCATTGTACCCTGCTGAGGTCCCTCCCCTCCCCAGACCCCACCCTCCCAAAATTGCCAGGAATTTCCCAAGCCAGACCTCACAACCCTGCAGCCGCTGCACACGTCAACAATCATGTAGCAGAACAGGAATCAGCCAACACTACTTTCAGGACTAGAAGAATCTCCCTGTAGTGATGAACTCCTTCGTCTCGTTTCAGAAGGAGCTCATCAGTTATGGCCATCCTTGCTTGCTAGAACCAACCAACCAACTCTCAGTTACATCAGGCCAAGATTTTTTTATTTTTTTTGATGATGACCAATAGTGTTGGAAGATGCTAAGAGGTTCAGAAGAACTGATTGGGTGGCTCCCCTGCCCCTCTGCCTCTGGTGAAAGATCATTCATCCTGGGCAAATCAAGCCATTTCCACCCTAGATCCAGATCTGAAACCCAACTGCAACTGATGCGTAAAAACCATCATCCTTCAAAATCACTAGATGCTGTTCAGGTGCCATGTGCTCTATTCATGCGCTCATGAATAGCCAACTGGAATCGCCCACCTGTGGTCAGATCTAAGCAAACTGCTCCATGCATGGGGACACCCCTGCCACAATCAGAAGGTGCTGGCCATGGACATGTTCTATTTTTCAGGCCTTTTACCCCCCGCCATTGATAGATGGCTTTCAATTTTCCATTCCAATCTCTGATGATAATGAATCTGCAAATCCAAGTCCATCTTAATCTTGTGTTCCAATCCCAGTAGAGTTGGCAGCTCTGGGTTGGGAAATACCTGGAGATTTTGAGGGTGGAGCCTGAGGAGGGTGGGGTTTGGGGAGGGGAGGGCCTTCAGTGCCATAGAGCCCACCTTCCACAGTGGCCATTTTCTCCAGATGAACTGATCTTTGCTGCCTGGAGATCAGTTACAATAGTGGGAGATCTCCAGCCACCACCTGAAGATTGGCAACATTAAGGCTCTTCTGGCCAGATCCCAGCTCCAGCCTGGCTATCTGAATGGGAAAGAAACTATTAATTATTTTATCTTAAAGCAGACTCCCCACCCCCACATTTCTGCCCCTTACAAAAGACGTGTAAGTTAAACAGCGAGGCGTATCTTTCTGCAAGGGGCCAACTCCTACACAATTTTATCAGGAATGCCATTTTCTGAAATTAATATGATAACTTCTTAGGAGTTATCTTAGGTAAATCTTAGGAGAGCAGTTTTGCTAAGGAGCGGCTGTGACTGGTTTGTCTGTTAACAGGAAATGAGACTGGAAAGGTTCTCTGCAGGGTACAGTCCTCCTGCTTAACCATTCCCGCCAATTAGGGTTGCCAGTCTCCAGGTGGTGGCTGGAGATCTCCCAGAATTACAGCTGGCTTCATTGTAGAGATCAGCTCCCCTGGAGAAAATGGCTGCTTTGGAGGGTGGACTCTATGGCATTATACCCTGCTGAGGTGCCTCCCCACCTAAAACCCCACCCTCCCCAGGCTCCCCCCCCCCCCAGCTGCCAGGAGTTTCCCAGCTCAGACCTGGCAATACTACTTGAATTATTCAAAATTCAGAAAAAACACAGAGAAGCTCCATTTGGTCCTATGCACACTTTCTCAGTTCTGTTGGGTACTATTTATTGCCACACAATGGAACTGCAGCCAAATTCTGTGGATGCTTTATTTTTATTTATTTAGTTTAAAATACAGATGCATACGCCCCTCTGGATATCTTCCTGAGGCGGCTCCCAAAGTAAAGCATGATACAATCATAAAACAGTATAAAAATAATTAAAATGAACAAATTATTAAAGCCCAGCCATTAAAACATTTAGCCAGAGCATAAAACAGTCCTCCAGCAAGAAACAGACCATAAAAAGGATTAGTTAAATGCCTGGATAAAAATAAATGTCTGGGCCTGGTGCCTAGAAGAGAACAGGCCAAGCACCAGGCGAGGGGTCCCATTCCCCCACTGGGAGGATCCCCTGCCCCCCTGCTCCTATTGCCCACTGCCTCTCTGAGCAGTGGCTGGAGGAAAATAACAAAACCCTGTGACTCTAGTTGTGGCTTCATGCTACTTCTAATAAAAATCTGGAAATGACATTGGGTATATGTCATTTGGGCATGAACCAGGTGATGAACCATTGGGCATGAACCAGGTGATGAACTAAAGTTTGTCATGAATTTTGGCTGGTTTGTGGTTCACAAAGCAATGTTCGCGAACTTCCATGAATTTTCGTGCAGTTTGTGGCAGTTCGTGGTGGTTTGTGAAGAGCAGAGAAGGAGGGTTTACCTCTGCTTTCTCCTCTTCAGGAAAAACACCTGGGAGCCATTTAAACCCTGCTGTTTTCTGCTCCCTGCAAAAAGCCTTGGGGACCAGAAAGCACAGGTTTCCAAACAGCTGAGTGGTGTGGACCGCCGCTCAGCTGTTTGGTAGCAGAAAGCAGGGTTTAAATGGCTCCCAGCCATTTAAACCAAACAGCTACTTTCTGTTCCCCGTGAAAAGCTGCAGGGAGCAGAAAAGAGGGATTTAAACTGTAAATGGCTCACGAACCAATACACACCAGGTCGGTTTGCGAACCAATCTCCTGGTTCATATGGATTTGTGGTTCAGCCATAAACCACAAACCAAACCAAACTGCAAAAATGTAGTTCATGCCCATTCCTAACTGGGTAGTTCTAGGAATCACCAGAAACTCTACGGTTTTACCGAAGAGTTTCTGATGATTCCTAGGGCTACATGTGTTACCTCTGTTTTTTTTAATCTGAAGAGACATGATGTTGCAGACCCCGGATATCCCCACCCCCCACCCTCTGCTTGGCAACTCTACACCAGGAAAGCTTCAAACGAGAGGGCATTCCACAGGTAAGATGCCCCCACTGGTCACCACCTGTCTCATTGTACCAGTGGGGGAACAAAAAAGGGCTTGTAAGGAGGAGCTTCACTATTGGGCTGGACAATATGGGAAGAGGTGGTCCTTCAAGTACCCTGCACAGGAAGGACTGTATCATGTGATGTCTGCTGAATGTGTAGCTCAGCTCTTAGTTGTGAAGTAGTCCACACTGTAGAAGGTTAGGGGCAGATCTACATACATATGTGCCATCAAGTCGCACAACCACCTTATGGCGACCCCATCTAGAGGCTTTCAAAGTGAGTGAGAAGCAGAGCTGGTCTGCCATTGCCTTCCTCTGCAGAGCCCTCCATGATGGTCTTCCAACCAAGTGCCAACCCTGCTTAGCTTCCGAGATCTGATGAGACTGGGCTATATCATGCCACCTTCCCTCCCTAGGGCAAGTACAAGGCCATAAAATACAACTTGTATTTATTTCATCTAGATTATTTCCTAGCTGCCTGTCCAGAAATCTGTTCAAAGTGGCTGGCCTTTCCCCCTCACCTAGCTACGTTTTCCAGCCCGGGTGTTAATATGGCCACAGCCGTACGGCCTTGCCCCCATATCTTTGGCACAAATGCTAAATGCAAGAGAACAGAAAGTGGGATTGGGCACAGAATCCTTTACTCTGAGAATCTGAGCATCACTTTTCTTTCCACTACCTGGAACGCTCGATCCAAAGTTTACAGAAATCACAGGGAGAAACTCTGTTAATTTCAACCAGTTAGGTCCCAAAATAGCTAGGACAGCAAGGTTCTATCTTTACCAATCCATGCTGGCACCTCCCGGACGTCTCGTGTGTTCAAGCACATTCTCGCCCAATAACCTCATATCTAATCTCCACCGTCAGCTGCGGTATTTTCATAATGAGAGGGCAGAGACAGAAACAGGGCAGAAAAGGATGGGCCAGGAGGACAGATCAATGTACACAGCTGTTGTGTGAAAACTACAGGAAGCACTGAATGAGACCAAAAGCGGAACGGGTCGCTTTGAATATGAGGCCCCCATTGGATTGTCATCAGGGTAGTCTGGAGACTGTGCTAATGGGCAAGGCCAGTCTCCTTACCACAAGAGTAGTTTTTAAAACGGTGCACCCTGGATATAAAACACTGCAGTAAATAAACAGGTGCAAACTGATGCAACCATGCCCGTACTATTTAAACAGTGACTGGAACAAGACAATTTGCCCTGACCTGCATAACCCAGGCTACCCCAATCTTGACAGATCTCAGAAGCTAAGCAGGGTCAGCCCTGGTTAGCACCTGGATGGGAAACCACCAAGGAAGTTCAGGGTTGCTACACACAACAGGGTGCGTTCAGGCGCGCACATTTGATCCATTTCGAAACGCTTCAAAACAGATCAAATGTGCGCGATCAGACAGCCGCAGCTGCCTCCCGTCCCCAGCCGTCACTTCTTGTAGCAAATTCCGGAGCGAAGCGTGGCATTTTTGAGACCAGGTCCCGAGGTGGTGTTTCCCATGCTCTTCCGGCTCAAGCCGCATTTTCCACTGTGTGATCGAGGAGCCATCGTCAAGCCACTTCCGAGTCTTTAAACTCCCCCCCCCCCCCACGGAAGATTCTGGCTTCCGCTTTTTGCCCGCCATTTTTATTTTTGCCTCGACAGTATGCGTATGGGTGCTCATCCGCCTCCTCGTAATTTTTTTTTTTTTAAATGGCCACTATTTCTGCCTTTGGGATTTCAAGGAGGCCAGTTTCAGGGGAAAATTTAAAGGGACGCGTTGTTTCATGACAGGGAAGTCACTGTGCTTCTGTAACTGTTGAGAGGCTTTGCTTGCCTCCTTTGCGCATGCGCAAGATTGTAGCTCCTTATGACTGCTTATGTGCATGTGCAAACGTGTAAAAAAACCCCACAAACCCACACATGCTCCCGCGCATTGGTAGTGTAGATGCCAGGGAGCCTCATTTAAATACTCCTACTATTTAATGGGGTTGCCAGATCTCATCGACATGACAGTGGGGGTGGAAGGGAGCTTTCTGGGAGTGGGGGGGGGGGGCTCCACAACACAAGGACATCATGCAGAAGGGACGCCATCACGTTGGGGATGTCGCATGGAGACGCTCTGGTTTGAGAGCAAAACTCAAATCATAGAGTTTTGCCCCAAATCTGGCAACATCGCTGTTTGGGGACAGGGTTTCCAAAACCGGGGGATTCCCCACTTGGACCTGGGGAATGGCAACCCTACTATTTAAACTGTGATAATTGCTACTAACTAGGAATATTCCTAACCTTCCAACCCCCAAAGAGGACATTTTTATCGTTTTTTTAAAAAAGAGCCCAAAAGAGGATGGACAAAAAAGAGGCCATGCTGTCTAAAAAGAGGACATCTGATAACCCTACTAACATGCTATGCTTATTCAGATTTTTTGTAATTCTGGTCCTCATACCTTACTTCTTAGATGTCTCTTCATATTGATTGTATTGACATACATCATGTTATCTGGTTGGAGCCTCAGTGGGAAAGAAGGGCTATAAATACAGAAAATAAATAAATAAAATCAGGATAATATATATAGTAAACATTGCCCCTGCTCCCCCCCCCCCCCCCACTGTCCACAAGATATGCTGACTCTGGTCAAACTTTTCTGTCATGGTTTTATGCTGCAAATTAATTGCAGTGGTATTTGACCTGCGATTTGACCATTGGTGAGAAAAATAATCTAATCCAAATTCTGTATCCAGAATAAAATATGCAGAACGTTGTGGCTACACTAGTCAGTGAATTACTCAGACTGATTTCTGCTTTAACCAGAGAGCAGATTTTTAAGAAAAATTCATTAAGGTTTCTTAATTAGGTGACAACCCACAATTTATTAACATATGTACATTTTGATTAATTCACAGTTTTCGTTTTATCCAGCAGGAATTTAAAAATAGGTCTATCGTGCCCATGTGCCATACTGTTTTACTATCCTGGAGTCTTACAAACTACATTAGACCGAGGGGGGGGGGGGGGAATACAGAGGTTCATCTATCCTCTGCCACTGCTCTCAGCAGACTGTGATGTCCCAGTTAGCACTCTATTCTCAGTAACTTTACTACTAAAGTTAGAATGGCTTAAATTAGGCACCAACTGAACCATGCGGTCTTTTTAAAGCTCTAGAACAAGGATGTTTTTGTGATTGACATTTTATGTTCTCACGCTAGACAATCAGTATTGTGCAGTTGTCAGACTACGATCAGTGACACTTGCAATCAAACCACCACTACCTCTTCTCAAAATTCCACAAGGGTCCACAGGCTCAAAAGTTTGAGGACCCCTGCTGTAGTGTTTAGTATATCCAGGGGACAGTGGTTCAGTGGTAGTGCAGCTGCTTGCCATGCGGAGGGTCCCAGGTTCCATCCCTGACATCTCCAGTGTTTGGAACCCTGCGCAGAAGCTCTGGAGTTCACAGAAATCCCAAGAAAATGATATGCAAGATCCAGGTTTGCTTACAAGGAGACTTTAATAAAATTTCAAACTTACAGAAATAGCAGGCTAAGCTTATTGGAGTTAACTGGTGTGATCAGTTACCACTAGTTAGTAGAGTGTATAAATCAGAGGTTCCCAAACTTATTTGGCCTACTGCCCCCTTTTCAGATAAAAAAAATTACTCAGCACCCCCCTGGAAATCTACCTTCAAGAAGTGGATAAAAAGATGCAATGACAAATTTGCATATAGTAAAGAAAGCCATGCAAATGCATGGCTATGATTGGCTGTGGGGACCCCTCTCCACCGCCATCTCCCTCCTTAATCCCAGGGAAGACCAGAAGGCAGGAAAAGGCTGCTTTAGATAGGTTCTGGACTCTTCTTTCTTTATGCTTCCACCGCCCCCTTATTTTTACTCAACACCCCCCAATTGCACCCAAAGCTCCTACTGCCCACCTGGATCGTTCCAGTGCCCCCCAGGGGGCAGTACTGCTTACTTTGGGAACCAGTGGCATAAATAAAACTACAAATGCAGCGGTGTTACTTTACCAGGTTACTCAGCTTACAAAGCTACACAGAGCCATGTTGTGAGTTTAGAAGATAAATACTTCTCTCTTTATTTGAGAAGTACACTTTGGACAGGAAAGAGTAGAGACAGGATAGAGTACTAACTTACTAGCTAAGGATGGAAGCAGATGGCAAGAGGCCCCTCTGCCTCATGGTGCCAAGAGAGAACAGTAAGTCGTCCCTCTCTGTGTGTGCAGGGAAAGAGTTCGTCATCATCTGAGAGAGGGAATGGAAGGAAGGAAATTGCCCCTGAGAACACAATCTACATTTCAAAGTGGCAAAAAAGTACAGTGGCAAAAAAGTAAACCCAGAAGAAAGGTCAGGGTGCCTATCTAGCTATCTAGTCTCTCTTTCCATGAAGTCTGGAGGCTGAGACAAGGACAACGTGCCTGGAGCTCCCAACAAAGATCCCATTCACTGGGCCTCAAACACACACACACACAGTGAAGCTTGGCAGAATCTGAGACGAGATGCATAGCTAAAACTAAGCATTTTATACCCTAATTGTTGGCTATGAGTCAAAAAATCATTAATCAAGCTATCCCACACTAGGATGAGCCAGGCCATCTTGCACCAGGCATCTAGTGTAGGGTTGCCAGCCAGCTCTGGATTGGAAAATACCTGGAGATTTTGGGGGTGGAGCGTGAGAAGGGCAGGGTTTGAGGAAGAGGAGACTTCAATGGGGTATAATGCCATAGAGTCCACCTTGCAAAGGCAGCTGTTTTCTCCAATTGAACTGATCTTTGTCACCAGGAGATCTGTTGTAATAGCAGATCTCCAACCACCACCTGGAGGTTACAAAGGCTGTACACCCAGTTAAAAGGTTCTGGTAGTAGGTCACATGGAAGACCTTGACCTGAGACTTGGAAAGCTGCTGCCAGTCTGAGTAGACAATACTGACTTTGATGGACTAATGGTCTGATTGGCTGCAGCCAAAGGAAAACCTAAATGAGTCTAGTCTGCATTCAAACTAAAGTTGATTAGGGCAAATTCAATACTGAGGCTGGAGGTACCGGAGCCCTGGAAACAAAATGTTCTAAAAAACTTCAGCCATGGTAACCCAGGCCAGTGTTCCCTCTAAGCTGAGTTAGTGTGAGCTAGCTCACAGGTTTTTAGCCTCTGGCTCACACATTTTTGTCTTAGCTCAGGAAGGATGGCTCCAGAGCAAACTAATTTATGCAGCAGCCAAATCACTCATTCACAACTTTAATGCCAGTAGCTCACAAAGTAGGATTTTTGCTCACAAGACTCCACAGCTTAGAGGGAGCATTAATCCAGGCCACTGTTCTGTATTACAACTTTGAAGTGATCCATAGCTCAGAGACTGATGTTCTGTAATAGCTGTGGAGTGCCATTACCCTTGCTCTTACACTGGCCTTGCAGCCAGCCTCCTATGACAAATAGGTAGTCAGAAAGAGAAGGAATAAAAATAATAGTGCCCAGAAATGTGTAGCCTGTGATAAACCACTATCTCCAAATGAGAAAACACTTTAGGAAGCTGAACCCATTTCTGTTGCCATTCAATTATACCTGGGCCCATTTTATGATGCCAAGCACGTCACAATTTATCTTAGTTGTCCGCACAATAACTATGCAGTGAGTGGAATAGGCTACTGTCTACCAAAGCTCAGTCCAAATCAGGAGCAGGCTAGATATTAAAACCGCCCTGGAGAAAGCAGAGCCAAGCAGGCTCTGGGGTGCTGGTGGTGCTGTAAGGTCTCCTTGGATCTGGGCTGTAGCAAGAGGGACGAGATGATACCCACTGGCACCATTGCCAGAGCCTGGGTGCAAACTGAGCAGAGCCTATGGCACTGCCAGCACCTCTGGGGCCAGTTAGCTCAACCTGCTGCTGGCCACCACTGGCTTTCCAGGGCAGTAGCCCACTGGGAAACTTACCAGCAAGTCCAAGGGCCAGTCTGTCCCTTGATCAAATGAAACCAGCTGGAGCACCACAGAGCATCCTGCCGCTCTCCTCAGCAACAATTAAAGCCTTCTTCTAGACCAGGGGTGGGCAATTGTTTTGGCTCGGGGGCCGCTTTGTGGGAGCGGAGGTTAGCGGAGGGCCACACCTTTTAAAATGATTGCATTCATTAGTTAACTTTGCATTTCAGAAAAGGTATAAATTGTATCATAAAAATCAATAAATATAAATTAAATAAAATAGTGGTAGTTTTATTAAATTTATTTATTGTGCTAATTTCATATCATCTACAGCTGCAAGCACATTTAATTTTAGAATCAGTTTAATGAGACAAATGTACCCTATCACACTTTTCTAGAATTTTTTTGAAATCAGGAGATTGCTTGTTGAGATTCTCATCACAGCCTGCAAGTTAATGTCTGTCAAATGTCTGTTAATGTCTATATTTACTCTTGTTGATCTTCATGCAAGAAAAACTTTGTTCACAAATATATGTAGACCCAAATATAGAGAACATTTTCCCAGCAAATTTCTTCATACATGGAAACTTTTCAGCAGACAAAGATTTGTAAAAGTCAACTAATGTCACAGCATTAAACATTTCTTTCACAGTGTGATCTGACTGCATGTCAATAAGTTCAAGCTGCAGCTCCTCAGGTGCTGACAGTGGCCAACTGTCTTGGCAGGCTGCAAAAAACTCTGTGGCAGGCCGCATGTGGCCCCCGGGCCGCAATTTGCCCTCCCCTGTTCTAGACGAAGGAGGCTTCCTGCAACTAGAGTTACCCAGACTGGCCTGGCAAACAGTGGGGGACTGGGCAGGGTGGGAGTGTGGGGGGAGGCCATCAGCAACAGTGTGATATCTCTTCCAGGAAAACCGGGAAGCAGTCCTGTAACCATGGGGGGCATTTGGGGGCAATTACATTTTTAAAAAATATATATTTAAAAAATGTAAGACGCACGTGGGGGTTCCAAAATGACCCTCAGCACAGTCAGGGAAGCTTTAGTCTCATTTTCTTTTCTTTTTCCGGGCCGAAAAATAAATATGTTTTTAAAAATGCAAATAAAATAGAATAAAATTGCAAAATCCAAAAGAGAGGGAGCCGGAGATTCCCCCTCTCCCCGGCTTACACAGAAAAGCAGCCCGGAACGGAGTCTTTCCAATCGAAAGGACTAGAGGAGGACTAGAGGTTGCAGCGGAGCTGGAGCTGCTGCTTCTTCTGCCGCAATGGGAGCAGCAGGTGCAGCCGGGGCACCCCTCCGACTTTCCCCATGCCCCACCAACCAACATTTTCTGGCTATGCCCCTGCTGTGAAGTGACATCACACCTCTCTAAGGATCACCAGAAACCCAATAGTAAAATAATATCTGGCCATTCCTAGAGAGGACTGGTGTCGCTTCTAGGGGAAACCCAAAGTTACATCATTGTTTTCTTAGAATCACTGAAATGTCTGTGGTTTTACCATAGAGTTTCTGGTGATTCCTAGAGAGCCATGATGCCATTTCCAAATTTACCTGCAAGTGATGTCAGACCCACAGCTCAACAAAACTGGGGACCCCTGAACTACCACAATATTTTTGCATCAGTGGACTCTTGGTTTCCTTAGTTGAGGGCAAGTACACACTGTGAAAGAAACTCACGTTTATCATCTCTAAAGACATATGTTTTCCTCTGCTTTAAATAAAAATACAAAACTAAAGAAGGGGGAGGGAGATCAAAATGCATATAGTAGTTACAAAGGTCTAAATCAATTACAATACTTACAAAATAGTCACGATACCAAAACTGATAATAAATTATCAAAATAAATGCTACTTTGCATGCAACCAGTCCAAAATTAAAGAAAAAGGCAACGTGTTCATTTTTGTAGGGAACATGTCTTCCCCCCACCTGCCAAAGGCATCAGGAAACAGACACTTGGTCCCTCAAGGTCAGTGTTGCATACTCAGACTTGGCAGCGGTTGTCCAGGGTCTCAGGCAGAGGTCTTTTGCATTGCCTACTACTTGGTCTTTTTAATTGGAGGTGCCAGGGATAGAACCTGGAACCCTCTGCATGCAAAGCCACAGGCCCTCTTCTTCAGTGGAGGGGTGAACCTCTTTGGCCATTGCTTGCATTCAGTTTCATCTTATATAGGACCTCTCTTCTTCTGTCTCTTACCTGGGCTTGGAGCTGTAGCAAGTTAACCTTTTTGGAGTCAATCTGTTCGCAATAAGGTAACTTCACCTACATGACTATGTCATGTAAGATGTGTTTCTAATTTTGTAAGTAAAATTTCTTTCTCTTGTTGCCATCAGAGTCAGATCACCTTTGTAATTTGTTTGAACAGCATTTTCCCCTTAACCGGGAAACGTGGAGGATTGGGGATACTGTGCAAAGCTTCTGTGCTTCCAAGTCAAATGATTTTTTAACATTTAACCCACTAAAGTGCGGGGGGGGACCCCATTGTGACTGTCATGAAAGTTGTCTAAATCCACAGGAATGAGTGAAAAAGACACCAATCTCCTTAGCTAGCAACAGAGGAGTTAAAACTAGACTGCATGCTCCAAGCATGCCTGACTCTGGCCTTTCATAGAAGAGAAGCCGGATTCTTTCTTTCTGCATTCTTCTCCGTTGGCATCCAGCGTCTGCTGTTTAACTGATCTGATGAGGCAAATCTTGGACAATTCAGAGCCTAACAAAGCGGGAGGGGGAACCGCGGTTGCTAAGGGACTGTCAATATGTACATGCATACGACAGAGACGAGGAAAGCAGTTTCAACTTTCGTAAAGTGTTTCTTTTTAACTCAGCGTCAAACCGTCCTTCAGATCCAGGTTTCCAGTCGCTCATGCCACCCCTTTTGGCTGGCCTTTGTGCTCTCTGCCGGAGGGTGTGCTTTGCTTTGTTCTGTTCTAGCGAAACTGGCCAAAAGACATGATCAGACAGTAGCCCAGACCCCTGGTTTCTTTTGACCAGTGTCAACTCTGGTTTGTTCTGCGTCCCACAGCACGACTGTTGTTTTCGGTCTAACCTGGTGGTGGGCTCCAGCCTGCGGAGAATAAGAATGGGTGTCCCTCTCCACCCCAGTCCTTTCTGCTTAATAAGCATCTCGTTTATTTTCTCAAGATGAGTTTACATTAACTTTGTGCTTAATACTGGACCATTTCACTAATGGAATATGTGCTTGCTTGTTTGGGTGCCACTCGGAGAAACTTGGATTCCATAAAGTAAGGTTCAAATGACACCTAATGCAGAAGACCCACGGCTGGATCTCACAGTGGTTTTTGGAACAGACCATTAATGCTGGTTAACCTTTCCTTGGTACCATCGAAACCACCTCCTTCCCTCCAGTGTTCCCTCTAGACTGAGCTAGTGTGAGCTACCTCAGAGGTTTTTGGCCTCCGGCTCGCACATTTTTGTCTTAGCCCAGGAAGGATGGCTCCAGAGCAAACTAATTTATGCAGTAGCCAAATCGCTCACTCACAACTTTAATGCCAGTAGCTCGCAAAGTAAAATTTTTGCTCACCGCACAGGTTAGAGGGAGTCCCACCCAAAACCTGGTCATTAGCCTCATTGTGAAAAGGAAAAGTTTGTGCGGACTCCAATCTAGGAGAACCAGGTTTGATTCCCCACTCCTCCGCTTGCACTTGCTGGATGACCTTGGGCAAGCCGTACCTCTGACACAGCTGTTCTTGAAAAAGAGCAGTTTCTGTCAGAGCTCTCTCAGCCCCACCTACCTAACAGGGTGTCTGTTGTGGGGAGGGGAAGGGAAAGGAGTTGGCAAGCTGCTCTGAGACCCCTTCGGGTAGTAAAGGGCGGGGTATAAATTATCCAATCTCCTTCTCCTCCTCCAAGAGGCAATGGGGCGTGGAGGCTAGAGTGCTGGGCTAGCATCTGGGAGACCCTGGTTTGAATCCCCACTCTTTCATGGAAGCTCCATAGGTGACCATGAGCCAGTCACTCTCTTCCCACCAGCACTACCTCACAGGTTTGTTGTTGTAATGATAACATGAAGGAGGAGGGGAGAAGAATATTGTCAGTCTCCTTGCGTTAGGGGTGTAGCCAGAAAATTTTGGTTAGTGGGACATTGGGAAATCTGGGGGGGCAGGGGAGAGAGGGTGGGGAGCAGGGGGGAGACAGAGATCCCGTCAGCAGGAAGGCAGGCCAAGAAGAGAAGGGTCTTTGCTTACCTGCCAGTCACACCCATTCGCCTCGGCCAGTACAGGAGAGGGAGAGCCAGCAGGCCAGTGCAATTAATACCCAAGCGATTATGAGTTCTGTGCTAAGTATTAATTGCACTGGCCAGTTGGCTCTCCTCCTGTAGTGGCCAAGGTGAATGAGTTCGACCAGCAGGTAAGGGCATGAGCAGGGGCAGTAGACATTGTGGAGCATGGGGCATGAATGAGGGGGCACCGCCCCTAAATGCCCCACTGTGGCTATGGGCCGACTTTGGGTCTTTGTGGAGGGGGAAAGCAGGATACACAAAAACAGAAACAGGAAAAATGAAAACCATGGGCACAAAGGGAAACTGCTACGGTACAGGGAAATCTGAATGCTATTTCATTCAAAGGGATCCCCGCCCCCAGAAAAAACCAACATTGCTGCAAAAATCTTTCCCACAAAGCTGTTAACGTATTTTAATGTTAACGTATTTTAACGTATTTTAACGTATTTTAATGTTAACGTATTTTAATGTTAACGTATTTTAAATAAAAGAAGTCTATACCATGATCCATCCTATCGGTCTGGTACATTTTATCTCACCTTTAAGTTTGCCATCCCTGGCTTGGAAAATCCCAGAGGGTTGGCACCTAAGGAGGGCAGTTGAGGGAAGGAGCTCAATGGGGTAGTGTTCCCTCTAAGCTGAGTTAGTGTGAGCTAGCTCACAGTTTTTTAGGCCTCCAGCTCACACATTTCTGTCTTAGCTCAGAGAGGACGGCTCCAGAGCAGACAAATTTATGCAGTAGCCAAATCGCTCGCTCACAACTTTAATGCCAGGAGCTCACAAAGTAGAGTTTTTGCTCACAAGACTCCACAGTTTAGAGGGAGCATTGGTGATGGTGCCATAGAAACTGCCCTACAAAACTGCCATTTAGCTATAGGTGAACTGAAATCAGTAACCAGGAGACCAGTTGTAATTCTGGGAGAACACCAGGTCCCATCTGGAAGTTGGTAACCCTACTTCCCCCAAGGAGCTCAGAGCAGCATATGTGGATTTTCCTTCATCATTTTATCCTCACAGACTTGTAAAGTAGGGGACTGGCCTCGGGTCACTCAGAGAGCTTCATGGCAAGAGTGTGGCTCTCAAACCCAGATCCCCAAGATCCCAATCTGACCACTATACCACTCTGTCATTCATTCACAGATTTCTTTTAGACAATTTGCCTGCTGCCTTTCCACAAGACTATGCCCAAGGCCACTCACAACAAGAACAAATATAACATAAAACAAGATTTAAAACCAGGGGCATAATTCTAATTAAAATGTCTTTAGCAATGGGGGGGGAGTGTTTACCTGATATCAGAGGGGGCTGTGCTAAAGGCCAAGAGTAAGTTCCGGGGGAGGGGTTTAGGGTGGATGGGCCAAGCCCAGCAACCAGTGGGCAGATTGTGGGTGGGGCATTGGGGCATGAAGTCAGCTACATTGCTCCATCACTTCTGGGGAAAATCTGGAAGTGATGTGGGATAGCTCTTGAAGTGGCTAAATGTCACTTCTAGGGAGAATCTGGCAGTAGTGTAGGGTAGCTCTAGGAATCAATGGAAACTCTATGGTAAAACCATAGAGGTTTATTTATTTATTTTATTGATTGATTGAGCTTATATCCCGCCCTCCCTGCCTCTCGGCGGGCTCAAGTTTCCTTTGATTCCTAGAGCTACCCTATACCACTGCCAGATTCTCCAGAGAATATGGTGTCCTGGCTCAGGCAGGCACCTGGGGCATAAGGCATAGTGTAAAAACGGGTCCAGGATCAAAGCACAGCTAGTCAAAAGTCCAAGCATCAAACCAGAAGAGCAAATCCAAAGAGTCCAGGCCAGGTCACAGTCCAGAAGACCAAAACAGAGAAGTTATGAACAAGTCCCTTCCACACTGTCTCTCCCTTTTCTGGCTGCTTTTATCAGGAGTCATCCAGGGACAGGTGCAAGTCTTCAGTGTCTGAACAGCCTACAGAGCTATCAGTCCCCATCCTGCAATGACTCCAGCTCACAGGCAGAGGTTGCCGGTGCTGGCTGCCAACCGCACACTACAGTGCTGCTCCTGTGCCCTCTCTCCAAGCCTGCCTTCTCCGGCATTCCAAAGGCTCTGGCGACCCCCCCCCCCGGGAGAGGCTGGTGGCTGGGGAGGGGGCCTCTGCTTAGGCTTCCAATCCTAGGCTGTAGGTCTGAGGGCGTGGCACCCTGGCTGCAGTCTGAGATTCCACATCTGCACCTGATGGAGTCTCCACCTGGTCTGGTGGGTCTTTCTGCAGCATCTGAAGAAGAAGAAGAGATTGGATTTATACCCCGCCCTTCACTTGTAGTCTCAGAGAGGCTTACAAACTCCTTTTCCCTCCCCTCCCCACAACAGACACCCTGTGAGGTGGGTGGGGCTGAGAGAGCTCTGAGACAACTGTCCTTGAGAGAACAGCTGGTACAGAGCTATGGCTTGCCCAAGGTCATCCAGCCAGGTGCAAGTGGAGGAGTGGGGAATCAAACCCGGTTCTCCCAGATTAGAGTCCGCGCACTTAACCACTACACCAAACTGGCTCTGCACCAAACTGGCTCTGAATGCTGGGGGCAGCTTCCTCCATCTCTTCCTCATCTGAGGAGGTGTTGGCAGGTAGGCCCACGACTCATAGCAACCCAGGTAACGTTGCTTTTTTTGGGGGGGGGGAGAAGTGGCAGGTAATGAAGGCCACTGGCAGGAATTCCAAAGTCTACCAGCGACTAGACAAGAAAGCCTTTGCCCATTTAAAGGCTGTAGGCAACCTATCTCCACTGGAGATCCCAACAACAAGCCAGAGGCGGGTACAAAGTCACTCTTCTTTGTAGAGTGACCATCCCCTTGACAGGTAAGGCATGCTCTGCCTATGTTTGTGTGGGGAAAGTCATAATGTTTAACAGCCTGGAAATCATTAAGGCCAAAGGTGCTTTTCTATTCTTAGACTTATCTCTCTAGGCTGCAAATAACCCTCCATACAGATTCATGTTATCAAATACCAGCTTAGAACAATGGAGGGGAAAGAGCTGCTAAGATTGCGTAAGGGTTATTTGCCTTTATCTTGGAGAGATAGCAAATTGCTGCTGCCTCCACTGGTGTTAAATTAGTCAGGAAGGAATTTCTCCAGTGGTTCAGTATTTCATAGCCACGTATTCGCGATGAAAGCAACCAGACCTTTAGGAAACGCACTTGTAGGTGGGAGAAACCGTTGGCTTCTGTCACTGCTCCTGGCCACTGAAAGAAAATAGTACCCAAATATGACTAGGGTTGCCTCCACATGCAGCTGCTGATGTGACCTTGGGTCTCTCAGAGCTGTTCTCTCAAGGACAGTTTTTAAAAGAGCTCTCTCAGCCCCACCTACCTCACAGGGTGTCTGTTGTGGGGAGAGGAAGGGAAGGAGATTGTAAGCCACTCTGAGACTCCAAGTGAAGGACAGGGTATGAATCCAGCTCTTCTTCTTTTTATTCAAAGCATCCATTTTCTTCAGGGGAAATGGGGTAGCAGGAGGAAGGGGTGGGGTCTGCTTAACCCCTTCCCAGCTTGCCATTTTTCTACTCTACATTATACATACTACAAACAGCTTGACCCTCATGAGGGAACAGGGCTATAGCCAGGATTTTTATTGTTTGTTTGTTTGTTTGATTGATTGATTTATATCCCGCTCTCCCCACCGGAGCAGGCTTAGGGCGGCTTACATGAAAAGATAAAATACATAAAACAGCATGTTATTCAGTAAAACTCATGACATAAACGTGATAATGTCCTAATAGACCATGATGGTGTAATAGGGCTGCCAAGTTGTATTCACGCACTGGCGGGGGGGGGGAGTCCTGAGCCGCCTGGGAGCCGCCCAAAAGCCTCCCTGGCGCACGTGCTTTGCGCGCGCGCCCGGTGACGTCACCCGGAAGTGATGTCACCACGTTGGGGGCGTTGCCAGGGCGACGCTCTGGCAACATCTCCAACGTGGTGACATCACTTCTGGGTGACATCACTACGCTGGGGAAGTCGTCCAGGCTGGACGACTTCGGGGGTGGGGTTCCCCCCGCTGGCCGAATGCCGGCCGGTGGATCGGGAACCCCTATAGTGGGGGATCCCCCGCCCCCCGGGCTGACTTGGCAGCCCTATGGTGTAATAATAAAGTGCGGCCGCAGTTGATGTCTAAGATGTCACAGGCCATGATGTTAATAAGTGCCTTGGTTATTGTTGGTGCTATTGGTGGCGGCTCCTAATCAAAGGCCTGGTGGAAGAGCTCCGTTTTACAGGCCCTTTGACTTTGGGGGGCATTTAAATAAGTTGGGGGGCACAGAATCAGGAGCAACGAGAGAGTAAAAGTTTTTAAAAGTGAGAGATGGAGAAAGGGAGGGCTGGAGTAGGGATCAGATGTGCCGGGTGGCATGCCTCACCTGCAGCCAGCCAGGGGTTCACTGCGGGCAGGCAGGGCAAGATGGCAGCTCGGCATGGCTGTGGTGCACACGGAAAATAAAATAAGATAAACCTGCTGGATGGGAAGTTGGGAGGCCTGGGTGGGAAGTCAGAGGGCCCGGCCCTGAGATGCCCCACTGTAGCTACTAGTGCTTGTGAGGGAATATGTCACCACTTCTGTTCAACACAGTGCTCAAAGCTGTTGTTTAATGTTATGCTCCAGGGTTTGTGACAAGAAATTCGTAGACATCTCCTCACACATCAGGTGCAAAGAGACAAAGACGACCATTAACTCTTGTTGTGGAAGCCGGTTGAGAGAATACATGTGAAATGGGCTTCTAATCCTAATGCAGAATAAAAAAAACCTTGGGGGGACAGCTCTCTTTCCTGTTACAGTGCGTTCATGTTTCTTATCAACCACACTCTGTCAGGCTGCTGGAATCTGAGATTAGGAACTCGGTTCTTATCGTTCTGGCTGTTCTGTAAGCGCAACCCAGCATCCTCTTTTTGTTTAAAAAAAGCAAGGGGAAAAGGTTGCCCTTTATTTCTTCTCAGCCCCTCCATAGTGAGTAGGGTGGCCAGTCTCCAGGTGGCACCTGGAGATTCCCCTGCTACTACAGAGTACTCCAGACTACAGAGACTACAGACTACAGAGATCAGTTCTCCCGGAGAAAATGGCTGCTTTGGAGGGGGGCTCTATGGCATTATACCCACCTGAGGTCCCTCCCCTTCCCAACCTGTGCCATCCCCAGGCTCCATTCCCCAAAATCTCCAGGCATTTCTCAACCCTGAGTGTTTTTAGGATTGCAGTCTCAGTCATGTTAGGTGCCTCGATGCATTTCTGACTTTTCTGCTGTTTAGGGCCCATTCCTTGTAACACATCCTCAGGAATCAATGATTTTTACAGTAGTATTTTAGAGAAACAGACATAAGCATAGGTAAGGCGTGTGAAATGGAGAATCCCGGGGAGACATTTATTCTTGGCAGTGGCATGAGTTGTAGGGGGAAATTACAATTAGGGCTGTCACTCAGTTCAAGAGATCTTAGCAGATTACAATTTATGTTTTAACGATCTTGACAGACGATTATTTTTGTACTGGATTTATCGTAGTGGGACTCTCAGTGGAGCATATCAATACCCCAGATAGATAGATAAATAAATAAATAAAGCGCTGTACTGCCATTATATTTCGAATGAAGCTTTCAAATATTAGCATGCTTTTTTTGTCAGTCTAAATTCTTAAAGGGCCAGATCTAAAGGCAGGTCTCCAACCTGAAGGCCTAGTTTGGTGTAGTGATTCAGAGTGTCAGACCAGGATCTGGGAAATCCAGGTTTGAATCCCCACTTGTGCAATGAAAGCTCGCTGGGTGACCTTTGGCCAGTCACACCCTCTAAGCTTAACCTACCTCACAGGGTTGTTGTGAGGATAAAATGGAGAAGGATGTGAGCTGCTTTGCATCCCCATTGGGGAGAAAGGTGGGGTGTGAATGAATTAAATAAATAAACAACTACGTCATTCCTGTGACAGGACAGCAATTCTGTTTGCAGAACTTGGGGTAGCAATTCCCATCGATTCCCTGCCCCTGCTGCAGACCCTGATTTTGCTATTCAGTGCCTGAGTGTCTGTTGATCGCTGGGAACAAAGTCTCAGAAGGGGGGGGAGGGGCTCAGTGGGCCATAGCAGGAAGAGGAAAAAGGAAACACCTTCACAAAGTCTACAGATGGCTTAGACCCCTGCAGGTGTTTTCATTTGTGTTCAAATTTACTTTCACTTTTGTATTATCAAATTGATGCACATGAGGTCAGGAATGCTGGCTCTGGCTTGGGAAATCCCTGAAGGTTTCGGGGTGGAGGCTGGGAGTGATGGGTAGGGTTGCCACCTCCGGGTTGGGACATACCTGGAGATTTTGGGGGTGGAGCCTGAGGAGGGTGGGGTTTGGGGAGGGGAGGGACCTCAGTGTGATATAACCCCACAGAGTCCACCTTCCAAAGTGGTCATTTTCTCCAGGTGGACTGATCCTTGTAGTCTGGAGATCAGTTGTAATACCAGAAGATCTCCAGCCGCCACCTGGAGGCCGGCAACCCTAATGGTGGGATTTGGGGAACGGAGGGACCTCAGCAGGCTAGAATACCATAGAGCACACCCTCCCAGGGGAACAGATCTCTGCATTCAGGTGCAATTATATTTCCAGGAGATCTCCAGGCACCGCCTGGAGGCTGGCAAGAAGTCCAGCCTAGGGTGGAAGGGCTATATCTGGCCCAGGGAAGGTGGCTCTCAGCCCTGGTGAGCTACATCTGGCCAGGGGAAGCTGGGTCCTGGCTTGGGCAAGTCACACCTGGCCTGGGGAAGGCAGTGCTTGTTCTAATCTCTCTAGCATTTGCATCCTAGCAAAACCTGCCTATGACATGTATTAAAAGAATTTAGCCAGGACAGTGAAACGAATGAAAAAACTCTATGTTTGGCTTGACTAGGTTCGAATTTTGCATGATTGCATTCCGCCCTGTGCTTCCTGCATTTTACGGTCCCTGGACGTCATTTACGTCTGCAGAAAAGGACACTGCTGGGGTGCAGGGATCTGACACGTGTTAGTGGTAAGGTGTCGTTTGTCCTATTCGTGCGTAGCAGCAAAATAAAACAGGAATCCAATGGCATTTCAAAGATTAAGCGAATTTATCCAGCAGGGGCTTTCATGAACCAGAGCTCGCTTCATTAGATGCATGAAACGTACGGCCATACACTCAGTGAATTTCTGTTAAATATCTTTATTTTAATTTGAATTTAGCATATTTTTGTCACGCCCTTCCTCCAAGGAGCGCAAGGTGGCAGACGTCGGTCTCCATGCCTCCATTTCCCCCCCTCACAACAACATCAACCTTGGGAGGTAGGTTTGGCTGAAAGCCTATGACTGGCTCAAGGTCACTCAGCAAGCTTCCATGGCGGAGTGAGGATCTGAACCTGGGTCTCACAGATCCTAGTCTTATGGTCTGAGCACAGAGTTCTGGGGCAAATGCTGGAGTGTCACCCAACATGATGACGTCACTTCCACATTGTGCCAGCAGTAACACTATCACACTGGGAATGCTAACCACATCTCTCCCCACCCCCATTTCACCTGCCATATTCCTCCTGCTGTCCAACTGAGGTACAGCAGGCAATGGTGGCAGGGAAGGGAGATTTCCTGCCACCATCAGCCAACTATCAACCATAACACCCTCCCCTCCCCTCCTCAAACTGTTTCTCCTGGGCACCACCCCCAGATCTCAAGGAATTTCTCACCCCAGAGTTTCCTTCCTTCCTTCCTTCCTTCCTTCCCTCCCTTTCTTTCTTTCTTATCGGATTTATACCCCGCCCTCCCAGCCAAAGCTGGCTCAGGGCAGCTTACAGAAAGAGTAAAAACAACTAATAGACCGTTTAAATTATCCTAAAACCATATAAAACATTTCAATATTAAAAGGTGCTAACATTATAATGCTAATAAATTATCGGATGATTCGATAAATTAAAATTAAAAGATGGCAGTCGACCTTCAGTACTCCATCCTAGCCGTCAGCCCATAGGTCTGATTTTGGTGCAGCTGGTACAGGCTGTTCTGATGACTTCCGGTACCAGGGGTCTCTATTGGGGGGGCTCCTAATTGAAAGCCTGGTGGAAGAGCTCCGTCTTGCAGGCCCTGTGGAACTGCATTAGGTCCCGCAGGGCCCTGCTCTATTCTGGCAACCCTCTGCAGTCTTCCTGTGACTACGGCTGCTGGCATTGATTGCAAATAATGTGCCCAGTCCCCCACCTCCCAAAACACCACTTTATCGAGCAGGAAACGTTTGGGTTTCTACAAGTGTCTGAACTAGATAACCCCAGAGGAGGGCACCGCTGCCCTGGCCCTCCCCGCCTGCTTGTGCAGCTTATCAGCAGTGGCAAATGTTTTAATGACTGGCTCGGTGGCAGTAAACTGTGTAGCTGGATAACCTCTCTGACCTCAGTCATGGAGTGTATCAGGAAACTTGTGTTCAGCCATTACTTTGCTGTGAAGGAGAACTTCTCCCTGAGGGTATCGGTTCTTTGAATTGATATTCTGTATTTGCTATTCAGTTGGGGCACCTTCCATATGCAGAAAAGGAAGCTGTGTGAGCTGTGGTGGGTACTAGTACATATAGTTTGGGATGGGTTTGATCCCATTGTGTAATTTTGCATCATTTAATGTGTCACATTAACACTTACACTTTGCTTCAGTTCTGTTGTTGGACTTCTGGTTGGTTCTACAACCCAGAACCTATTTTATTGTTTATTGAATGTCCCATCTTATTGACTGATTAACTCACTCTGTATAATCCTCCTTGAGACCCAGTGACAAAGGAAGACTATAAATAAAATAGGGTTTTTTAAAAATAAATAAATAAGCGGAGTATACCAGTTTGGTGTAGTGGTTAAGTGCACAGACTCTAATCTGGGAGAACCGGGTTTGATTCCCCATTCCTCCACTTGCAGCTGCTGGATGACCTTGGGCAAGCCATAGTTCTGTCAGGCTATTCTTAAAAGAGCAGTTTGTCTCTCTCTCTCTCAGCCCCATTTACCTCACAGGGTGTCTGTTGTGGGGAGGGGAAGGGAAAAGAGTTTGTAAGCCACTCTGAGACTCCACGTGAAGGGCGGGGTATAAATCCAATCTCTTCTCTTCTTCTTCTACTGTCCCTCAAGAATTTTGTGTCTGTTCTCTCCAGAAGTAAATTCATGCACAAATCCATTTGGCTCTCAGATGTTAGTAACCTGAGGGCCTCTATTTTGACTTTTAAAATGTTTGTGGATTCTCCTCAGCTTCCCCTTCCTTTGGTGGCATGCACCATGTGCCAGACACCCCCTTTTCAAAGGGCACATGGCGAGGCATGCATGCCACATGGAGGCCCCTGTCAACTATTAGGGTAGGCACAGACTTCCACAGGCAACTCTTGGGAACATTTCAGGGGATAGAACATGGGGAGAGGAAGTGTCGACAACACCATGATGTCACTTCTGGCTGAGCTTCCAGAAATGACATCACGGCATCTGTATCATTATCCCCCTACCCCATTTTTCTCCCGCTGCTCCATCAAGTGAGCATGGGGAATGGAACGGGGTAGGCAACTGATAAGCCTAGAGGGCAGTTGATTCTGTAGGGCCAAAACTCAAAAGGTCCTACCCCAAATTCTAATCAGTCTCATCTTTTGATTGGATGGGAAGAAACTTCCTTATTGGTTAACAGCTTCTAGCTCAAATGAACAGAAATGGGAAGGGGTCTAGAAAAATGTTTAGAGCTTCTCACAGAAATAAGAAATGACTTCTGGTAATCAGTTGAGAACAGCCATTGACTATTATGGTCTGTGGATGCACAGTGGAATCTCCCTGTCTCTGTGGTTATTTGCCACACTGGGGAACTGCTTATGGACCAAATACTTGCATGTACGGCCCCCCTTGTGGGGCAAATAGTCCCTCAGGGCTAATCATGAAAATTGGGGGGGAGGGGACAGCTGAAGCTCCTCCTCCTGATCCGAATTGGGCCCTTCAGCCAGGATTTTGAAGTTTGTGGGGCAATTTTTTTTCTGGTGAGGCTGCCATTATTTTTCTGTCTGTACACAAGTGTACTTTTAAGAGCAGGCACCATTTTCTAAACAGGGAACACCTTCTGCTTTCCTGTTACACCCCATACACAGAGATTTCTCCCCCACAGCCAGCAAACACGGACCCCTGCTTCCTGCAAATGATACCTACACAACCCCACTTCCACCTTTAAACAAATGTAAAAAATTTTTTTAAAAAAAAAACATTTTTCTAGATAAATTTCTGTGGCTGTGCCTTTAAGAGAGGGGGCGGAGCCACGAACAGCCCCGCTGTAGCTACCTGCCTGCCTGCAGCACTTCGTGTGTTACACATAATGTCTAGTTGGGGCCTGAGACAGCTTGCCAACCTCCAGGCAAGGCTTGAAGTTCTCCCAGAATTACAGCTGATCTTCAGATGACGGAGATCAGTTCCCCTGGAGAAAAATGGCTGCTTTGGAAAGTGGACTCTATGGCATTATACTCTGCTGAGGTCTCTCCCGTCCCTAAACTCAACCTTCCCCAGGCTCCACCCCCAAACCTCCAGGAATTTCCCAACCCAGAGTTGGTAACCCAGCCTGAAAACAAACTGTCTTCACATTAGTTAGATGGGAATGAGAACAGCTGTCAGCTATGCTGCCATGGCAAGTGGGGGTTGGGTGATGGAGGTTGGGTGAAGCCTGTGTTGCCGACAGATGTCTCCTGGTATTTTAACTTTTGATTCTTGCTCTCTGCCTTATCTCTGTGCCTGCCTGTGTCTGACCTTGGTGTCTGGATGCTCCTGTTCCCCTGGGAACCTATAGTTGTTATTTTAGGTGCGTTTGCTTGCTTATTTGTGATTGGCTTCATTCCATCCCGGGGTGCCTTTTGAAATTTGTATAACTTCCCAACTCCCACCTGGAGAGTTATTCCTGACACAAAGTGTGTACAGATGACCTGCCTTTCCTGATCTCAATAAACTGAATCCTGGTTAAGGACTGTTGTTGGGACTGATTACTGTGGGACTCTGACAACAGCTCACCCTGTATCCTTATTTTATTTATTTATTTATTTATTCGATTTATACCCCGCCCTCCCCACGAACGGGCTCAGGGCGACTCACATGGGCTCATAGGCCAAAAATAATACATTAAAATCACTAAAACAGTTAAAACAGTTTAAATACTTAAAATACATTCCTAAGACTAACAGACTACAAATAGCTTCCTGTAACATATCAAATTATCAAAGCGGCGGCTCAGTGATAAAACTCCCTATTACCCCTGCCACCCGCCAGGGTTGATTCGGGCCAGATTACATCAAAGTTGGTATAGCTGATGGATGGAATCATCGGTGGCGGCTCCTATTCGAAAGCCTGGCGGAAGAGCTCCGTCTTGCAGGCCCTGCGGAACTGCACAAGGTCCCGCAGGGCCCTGATCTCCTCTGGGAGCTCGTTCCACCAGATAGGAGCCGCCACCGAAAAAGCCCTGGCCCTTGTTTTAGTGAGTCTAGCGGCCCTAAGACCTGGGACCTCTAGACAATGGGCTAATCCTGACCTCAGTCGCCCTTACAGGCGACTTATTGACTCCTGGAGTACCCTGGTGAACAAAACATTACTTATAGTCCCCTGGAGTATCCTTGTGAACACATGACCCTAGGTCCATCCGGGTCAGCACTGTCTACCCAGATTGGAAGCAGCTCTCCAGGTTCTCATGTCTTTCATCTCACCTAGTATCTGGTCCTTTTAACTCCAGATGCCGGGGATTGAACCTGGGACCTTCTGCATGCCAAGCAGATGCTTTGTCACTGAGCCACAGCCTCTCCCTGCAGCCCCCATTTACTTGGACCCCAGTTCAAGAAATGTTCAGGTTCTATTGTCCCTGGGAAAATAACAGTTGTAGATGTAGAAGCATCATTATTCTTTGAAAGGAGAAGTTGCTTCAAACTTTCTGCTGCCTTGAGAACTGAAACCCAGTCTTATGAAAGACAGACAGAAAGTGTGCAACCTGACATGTACCCAGGAGACTGCAAGAACTGGCACAAACCCAGAATGAGATGAATGACAATGCCATTCCCTCCCCCAGGCTGTCCGGTTGATGGAGAGCCACGTGAACCCTAGCTTTGACCCGAGACAGAAACCTTGGCAGAAAGCAGCATTCTGGATGGATTCAACTATGAAGAAAACTATTGTTGGAAAAGAGCAATTAAAAAGTGTGAACACATGAAGGGCCTTTGACTGCGGCAGACCAGTCAGCTGTCTAGCTTAGTACTGTCTGGTCTGACTGGCAGCCACTCTTCCAAATTTCAAGAGACAATATTTCCCCTGTCCTATCTGAAATACTGTACTGGAGATGCTGGGGGATTTAAACCTAGAACCTTCTGCGTGCAAACTATACCAACAACGTGGTTATCTCCCCAGCATGAAGGTAGATGGGATTTCTTAGCCCTGTCTAGCACAGGAAAGATCGTTGTGGGAACTTTACAAGAATTATGGCAATCCCCACCACAGGGCTTTCAAAGCAAGAGACATTCAGAGGTGGTTTGCCATTGCCTGCCTCTCTGTAGCAACCCTGGACTTCCTTGGTGGTCTCTCATCCAAATCCTAACCAGGACTGCCCCTGCGTAGCTTCTGAGACTGAACAAGATTGGACTAGCTTGGGTCATCTGGTCAAGGCATGTCTGAGTTGTTGGTGGAAAGTGCCATCAAATCACAACTGACATGACAACTTGGTAGGGTCTTCAAGGCAAGAGACATTCAGAGGTAGTTCGTCATTGCCTGCCTCTGTGTAGCGCCCCTGGATTTCCTTGGTGATCTCCCATCCAGATACTAATCAGGGCCGACCCTGATTAGCTTCTGAGATCTGATGTGATCAGGCCAGCCAGATCAGGGCACGTCTGAGTTACATCCCCAAATATTAAATAATTGTGAATGTGTAACAACAACAAAAACTCGCCTAACCTGGAAAGAGCACTGCTTGGCCAGCCCAGTTCTCACGCACAAACAGACTGTAGATGTTTGGCCTACGTCTAGGTATATGACAGAAAATGCTGCTGTCGTTTTTGCACTGGCCCAATGGATTACTTTTTCTTTGGATCTCTTGTCTACTGAGCATAACATTGATGCAGGCACTAAATACATGGAAGACTGTGTACCAATAAGTACGCTAGTTAAGTCACTGCATGCTACAACACACTAACACAGCTGCCCGTAGAATTCCTCCTCCATGGCAGGTTTGTTTACAATCCAGGCAATGAACGAATTTATATACGATGCTTGGAAAGGGAATGCCTTGCCGATTGCTTAAGGACGCTAGTTACAGAAGGTACCACGGTGGGAAGAACATAAAATTTGCCCTTTTAGAGCATAGTTGTTCGTCCCCATATTGCTGTTGAAAGGGAGTGACATGGGGCATTGCTACTCTATGGCTTCCAAATGACAAAACACTTCTCCCTTGCCAAGAGGCTCCCCCCCACGGCTGCTCCTTCCCAGAATGCCCCTTCGTTGCCTGGTAAGCGTTCCCATTCCAATGCCACTTTTACCCTTTGTCGTGAACGATCTCTCGTCAATTTCATCCATTGCCAAGGCAAGGCGCCCCCAAAAATATTCCCTTTCTCTGCACCCGAGTGGCCAAACTTCCTTTCCTGAAGACTCACTGAAGCCCAGCGAAGCAATGCAAAGATTTTTGTTTTAAAAGTGGGTTGCTTTTTCAACAAGCAGGGTTTCAATCTGTCCCCCTCCATTAACCCACAACTGCTGGCATTTATTTAATGTGAAAGTATTTGTTTTTTCCTCAAAGGCAGTTAGTGCCTGCTGCCCTGCGAGAAATCGTGGGCTCTGCATTTCAGTCAGGGTCAGAAGAACACACGAGGGTGTCTTTGGAGAGCAAGAACAATTATAATAGCCATGCCTATTTGAAATTAAGCTCCTCTGAGGGCAGGTAATTGTACTGCAACCTGGGAATGCCTTGCATGGCTGACTGAGCCAATGGCACCCGTTACAGAAATGCAGTTTACTTGCCCTCAAAGGGAGACAAACTGCCTTAATATGGAAATATAAACTGTCCTGTACCCAATGTGTTGAGCAAGTGACACTTTCCATCTCGTGTATGTTCCACAACAACCTAGTGAGTTGGGCCACAGTTATCTCAGTTTTATAGGTTGGACGGTGCAGGAGTTAACATTCTGGGTGTTATCTGCTTTCAATCAGGAGGCATGTGCCACCCACACGCTTTTCCGCATGGGCACTGTGCTTGGGACGAAGCATGCTTCCAATTGCAATTGAGAAAAACGTTGTCTCAGCCGTGAAGACGTTTGGAAAGCAAGAATTTAAACAGACAAATTGATCAAGGAATTAAAACCCTGAGTGAGAACAATTGCTTGCTGCAAATACCCCACGAGATGCTCTCTGTTTGAAGTAAATTTTCTGGGCTGGATGTGACCCCAGCAAGAAGGTAATGAAAAGGAGCTGGGTTTGCAGCATAACTAAGGCAGTTCAAACTGCTCCTCTCCTCTGTCTCTGTTGTAGAGAAAATGGGCCCGATAAACTTCAATCTCTTCAGCAATGGGTAGTTAAGTTGGAGAGCAGGTGTGACACAGCCCCATGCCTTCTCTCTCTTTCTTTCCTTCAACAGCCCCCCCCCCAACGGCAGCAGGGAGGCTGGGGAATGAAAGGGATGCTGCCCTGCTGCTTCTGGTCAGTTTCACTCTCCCCATCAGCTGTGAGGTTTAGGCAGGGAGTAAAACTGACCAGAAGCCGCAGGCCGGCTTCCCTGGAAAAGCTGGTGAGGCAGCAGAGGGGCAGGGGTAAGTGGCGTGGTGCACTGGGGGTGGGGGTCTGGGATCTTCCCAATGTAGGGCAGAGCTCATTCATGGTGGGGCTCTGCCCCCAAATGGCCCACCGTGGCTACAGGCCTGGTGTAACATGAAGCCCTAAGTCTTCCTAACGTTCCACAAGCGAAAGCCAAACCCCCCCCCCCCCAAAAAAAGGTGGGAAAAGTGAAAGGAAAACAGTGCAAGCTACATTAGGTCCCCACTGGAGAGAAAGGCATGGTATAAATAAAGTACATACATATCGTGTTAAGCAGATTTCTCAACTACACGTTATTAGGGAGGTGCAGGGGAAACTGTAGGCCATAGGATCCACACATCTCTGTCACTTTTAATTTGGAAATATACACTTGCCCCAAAATCGCATGTTATGGGCAAGCAATGTTTTTCGTTTCATGAATCCTCACAACAACCCTGCAAGGTCGGCCACAGTTATGGCCACAGACTGGGAAGTGCGTGGGCGTGGGTATGATTAGGACTTGCTGGTCCTTAAGCAAGCTACCTATGTCATGTTTGGGACCAGTTCTAAGAATCCCGTTGCTCCACAGGGTGTGATTGTCGGCACCTAACAACAAAGCACCAATTCACGATTCTGCACCAAGCAGATTTTCAGAGGGCTGAATCTCAATAAAAAGGCCATTCCCAACCTGCCACACTTCAGAGTAGTGGTCTTCGACTGACTGAATGGGTGAATGGGCACTTCACGTGCATCACGAGTCTCCATAGATCTATCTTTTGTTACTGCTTTTGGAAGGATTTGCTGCTAGTGGGCATCTGTAGACAACAGGGGCACCACATAATTTGCCTCTTTCTGCATGCTTACTGAGAAAGCAACGGCAGCATAGTGAGATGAGGTCACTCCGTGGGGAAGATTCCATTTTAGCAAAGGCAAGTCTCTTCTGGTCACGTGACTACAAAGTAATGCTACTTCCCGTCACAGGTTTGCAATTCAGTAGTTCCCATGGTCCAGTTCAACTGTTCCTCCAACGTCCTCAAGTAGTATACCTCTTTATCCCATGTAAGTGAATGGCTGCCATTCATTCTTATGGGGGGGAAAGAGGGCACAGCATTACAGTGAGGGCAGAACTGCCCTTCCACCCTCCCAGAGGGCAAATTGCCCTCACTGACAAGGACTCCACAGAAGCTGTCTTCTCAGATTCCTTGTAATACACAAGATCTCCTTCTGCATGTGTGTACATACACCCTTCAAACAAGGCATTCTCCTATTACTTACCTGCAGCCACATTAAACTCCACCTGGAAAGCAGATGACACAGCACTGGCTACAGAAGCATATAACAGAGCACTGAGTTATTTTAAAAATCAAAATAGTTTATTGCTCTTTTGTATTTTTTTTTTGTAAAAATGTACTTAACTTACACGGTCTTGTTTTCTTTTCACTTCATCAGCTGTTGTACCAGTAGGCATCAAAAGTGTCACATTTTAAAACCCTTTTGTTCAAGTGTGTAACACCGCTTTGAAACTCTGATCCGTTCCTGACGCTCTCCTAAGCGCTGTGGGGCCCGTGACTCCACACGCTGCTTAGCTTTTATATAAATACTGTAGGATTTTTCTAGACTTTGCAGCATTATAACAAAAGATCTATCAAAGTAGACAATATGTTCAGTATTCCTCTCCCCTCCTTTTTTTTTGCATTTAAAAATATACCTAAACTTTGAGATAACAGAGTAATAATTACAATAAGAAAAATTAACAGTGCGTTGACTAAAGGAATATTCTGCTGTCCTTAAAGCCAATATTCCCTTTTTGCATGTCGAAAGTGATTTAGCACTTACTTAGCGACTCCCCCCTCCCCACCTACATACAATAATTTAGTTGAGAAATTAAACAAGGCAGATGTTTCATCTGCAATTCACAGCTCGTGCGAATAAAAAGATCACAATAAATATTAAAATAGGTTCTTTTTTTTCTGTAAGGCATCTCTGAGTATTACAAAGGTTTTTTTTTTAATACAACAACAACAAAAGGTTTGCATTTTTTTTTCATTTCCGTATTCTCCGAGTACCTTGTTTGTTGAGGGTTAAGTAACCAGACAGTAGAACTTGATCGGCTAGGGGATTTACAGAGAAGTTTTTAAAACAGGAGTGAGAAAAAGATAGGCAATGGAAGTAGACTGCTATTAAGTGTGCAAGAACCTGTAGTTTTCACGTTGTAAAGTCATCTTCAGTCCATCTTTGCAACATTATTTGTCTTGATAAAAAAAAATAAGTCCATTGCTGCACATGTAAGTCTTTCTGCAAGGACTTAAAAACTTGTCTGTAACACTATAAATAGCTTAGGTATTGATATGCATTCCTAATAAGGTTGGTTTTTAAAAGCTTTTAATTTTTTATTTCATTTTTTTTTTTGCTTCCTCTGTTATTCCACAGATATTTCTTTTTTTTTTCCTTTTCCTTTTTTTACATCTTCCCATTCCATCACAGAAGGAAAGAAAAGAACAGTCTTCCCAGAAAAGAAGAGGACTCCAGGCCAGGCCTCTCTACTGCATACGATCCGGCTGCAGCTGCGTAGGCTGGTACTGCACGAAGGCCGTTGGGGTCGCTACCGTTGGGTTGGCAGCCGTGAGAGGTTGCTGAACTGCACCCGTGTAGCCATACCCCATGAAGCCAGCAGCGGGGGAAGCGGCATACGGGTACTGGTCGTAGGCAGCTGTGGTGTACTGTGTATAGGCCTGGCTTGCGGTCGTGTAGTCTATGTACGGAGATGTGATGGACTGGACAGGCGTCGGGATGACCACGCTGGGCTGGACGATCGCTTGAGGGTAGATAAAATGATGCGTGAGCCTGTAGGATTTTTTTTAAAAAAAAGAAGATATTGTCAGATTACTTTCCCAAAGATGGAAGAATCACTGGGGCACTTTATACCATGTTTGTGCAACAAGATCTAGAGTCGTTCCATGGGAAAGCAAAAATAAACACTGAAGGTTTTAAATCCAGCGACGGAAATTGCGGAATGCTTAGCTATAAATTCTTAAGAGTATAAGGACTCGCCTAGTTCAGCGTTCTACTACTAGCCCTGCCAAAGTAAATGCTTTCTGAATACTCACAAATCAGTATGATGCATAAGCCATGCTATGTATATTTATTACTTGAGATATTATGTGCGCTTCTTCCTAACAAAGGACTCACAACAACTGGTACCTGGGCAGCAGAAGCTTATATTGGATCCAGCACGACTACTGGAGAAGCAAGTTCATGCAACTGCATAAAAAAGGCATTCTACCAGTTTCTTTACGATGGCCCCCTACCTTGATTCAACTGACCTGGCCATATGGATCCAGAGTATGGATAGACTACTGTAATGCACTCTACATGGGTCTGCTCTTAAAGACAACCTGGAACACTGCAACCAGCATGGTGTAATGGTTAAGAGCAGTGGACTCTAATCTGGAGAACCGGGTTTGATTCCCCACTACTCCACATGAAGCCAGCTGGGTGATCTTTGTTCACTCACAGCTCTCTCAGCCCCACCTACTTCACAGGGTGTCCACTGAGCGGAGAGGAAGGGAAAGCGATTGTAAGCTGCTCTGAGATTCCTTTGGGTAGTTAAAACCACCACCACCACCTCCTCCTCCTCCGCTTCTTCTATCAACCACCAGGAGAAACATGCATGTCACACCTGTTCTGTAGATGCTCTATTGATTACTGACCAGTCACTGAGTTCAGTTCAAGGTTCTGGTTCATCACCTACAAAACCCTGAATAGCCGTGGGACCCACATACTTGCAGGACCACCTCTCCAGCTATGCTTTGCTACAACACCTTTGCTTATCTGAGGAAAGCCTTCTAAAGATACCCCCCTGCAAATTGCATAACATTTGCAGCTGCCTGTTCAATGTGCATTCTCAGTGGTGTCTTCCACCTTGTGGCATGGCCTGCCTGAGGAAGTTAGGGAAGCTTCCACACTTCCTTCATTCTGCATAATGTGCCAAACCATCATGTTCAAGAGGGCAATTTTAAAGAGATTAGAACTGCAGTAGAATGAACAGCTGAGGAGGACACCTTTATAATGGAACAGTCCACTGCAATACTTATTGTAGGTGTCACCTATTTTTACTGCATTGTCTTTACCTTTTAATCTGCTTTCTGAGTTACAGTTTACCTGCTTTGGTTTGTTGTTTGCGCTGTTCCCGAATTCTGAAACCTTGGTCCCACTGCATTGTTCACTGATGTTTTATACTGATGGACTGCACTGTTTATATCCTGTAATCTGCCTATAGTTTCAGCAAGAAAGGTGGACTAATAATAAAGAAATTGTGACATAGTTCAGCCTTTTGGTTATAAAAATTATAAAAGGTTGCTGACTCTTGCTCTCTCATGTCAGCCAAAGGTCAGTTCTGGAAGGCAGTGAACACACAGATGTCTTAGAAGTTACCAGTACACATCTCCTCTGTTTGCAGATTGTCAAGAAAGGGTCTATGCGGCCCATTCCTAGGTAACTTATCCCACACAATACCTTCTCCTTTCTGGAAAGGATGCGAGTGACCCAACTGTGGCAGCAGACAAACACCACAGGAAGCCATTTCAGAGTAAGAAACCAGATCAGGCCTGGTCACTTTATCATGGCCTCCATCCATTAGGTATAAATTATGGACCCAGCTGCCAAAGATTGGCATATTTTCTTAAGTGTCTCTCCATACCTTCCATGTAGCTCATAATATGTGCTGAAAAACTGGTTAACATTCACCCTTTTCTATCTCTGTTTACCACATAACACACGACACTCAGTCTCATCAATACATGTCAGCCATTTTTTTCTGAAAGGAACAATATATGTATTTTCAGTTTCAATACACATATACCAGAACCCTAAGGGTTCTAGTATGTATGTACCTTGGCTAAAAATACAACCATTGCCCCTTTCAGGAAAAAAAAAAGGCAAAAAGGATATATCAGGAGGATTGTGTTAAAATGTAATGACTGCAAAGGGCTACCGTTTCATGCTAGCACTGGCCAGAATCAAAACCAGAAAGTGCTGTCATGGAAACCTTCCAAAGAGAAAGCCACTGCAAGATATTGGCATGGAGAATCTATCCTAGCTCAGGATTCCCGGGTAGAAATGTGAAGGCCTGGAAAAAAACTGGAAAAATTCAGGGGAAAAATGTTTCCCCCCCGTTTTTCCCCTGAAGCCTCCCCCCCCATGGAAAAATTGAAAAAAGAAAAGAAATTGGTTATGGAACATGTTATTTTAACATGATGAATAAAATATTTTAAGACAAGGTTTTCAAATATTTTCCAGATCATTTCTAAAAAATATGTATGGTATCTGATTAATCTAATTTCTGTTTCAATCCAGGCAAACCTTCAGTTTTTAGAGGTTCATAGTAACTGTGATAATGGCAAACACAACAGATAGCTGCAGAAGCAGAGATTGAAACTGATCATTACAGCTCAGAAAATGATTCTGATTAGATTTCATGCCCATTCATTGAAACTTAGTCCCACACCCCCTCTTCAATTCTTTTTATGAGAATGGGTTTTTTATTTTTATTTAATACTGTGGAGAGGAAATATGAATAATTGTTACTTCTAAATTTTTAAAAATTGTTTTGCGGAGGTTTTTTTTGTCTGTTCTACATAAACTAGTAAACAGTTCAGGAGACTGTTGCTCCATTTGTTACAATTACAAATAAACATTATTTTAAAAAGTAAATTCTGTTTGTAATAATTGTTTGGATAGACTATATTTTTAATATGCTAGTTGTGACAATTTCATGCCCAGTAAAATTGTCCATAGTCATATTTTATGTTCCTTAAGTAACAGAATGACTTCCAGTTTGGAAAAGAAAAAAAAGGGGCTAATGTAACATTTTTTTTCAATTTTTCCAAAAATTTGTTTTTTTTGGGGGGGGGGGGAAACAAAATTTTCAGAAATTTTACATCTCTATTCCTGGGAAAGTCATTTTCAGCTTCCTCTGTACAGTGAATGCAACATGCAGACTAGGCTTGTCAGGCCCTTCTCTGGGGGGTTGCCAGCTGTGTGGACCATCCCTTTTACCCCCCAAAAGTTCAGAAAACTGGTCCCTGAATAGTCAGCAGAAACCTTCCATCTGCTTTCAGCAACAGCCCAGTCAGAATTCCAGACAAACAGTGTAACAAGTTTCAGGCTCTTTGGGCCTCTGATTTTTCTTAGGCTGCCAAAGTCTACCGAGAAGTGGGCCTTGGCAAAAAATAAGTGTGGTAACTTCTAGCTGAGGTACCTCAACAAAACAAGAGTTATTGTCAAAACGGAGCCCATCTGCCCACCTCACCACGACAGTGAGGCAATTTCATCAGAGCTCTCATTGGAGAGAATCCTGCTATGTACTGATCAGTTTCTTCGGGCTACAATCAACGAAAAAGCCTTTCAAGTTTATTTAACATTCCAGCCTGTTGTCATTGACTCTGTGTTTAAACCTGTATTGCCACAATACAGCTAGCTTTTTGTGTGTGTGTGTTTTTTTGGGGGGGGAGGGCAGTAACTACGGGACCGTTTGTTGTGAAACACAAAATGCTTATTCTGTTTATTCTCCTCTCCCGCTCCCTATTCATATTTCCCTGAAGTTGCCATGTAAACACCCACTCCACTTCTCTAACAGGCTGAAACTTGTTCTGGCTTCAGCTGAGGATGAATCTCTCTGGAACCCTGGACAAAAAGACACCGCCTGACCAAAGTTAACCTCTTAGGAGCATAAAGGTTTTTTCGACAGGGAAAGGAAAATGTCTCCAAAACTTCCGTTTGGCTGGAATTGTCAACCTGCTTCATTTGTTCAAGAGATCCTCTTTGGTACTGAGACAAAACATGTCTATTAATTTATGTGTATTTATTCCCCCGCTTTCATGAATGAGGGCTCAAGCTCAAAGGTCCAGAAAAGGGGTAGGCAACTTTTTTTTGTCCCAAGTGCTGGGGGAGGAAAAAAAGCAAAGTCTTCCTATAAATTATGTCAGTGTGCCAGCAACTAAAATGGTGGTAGTGGTGAGGAGGGGAACCAGAGAGTTCTACGTGGCCAGAAAGGCTTGGAGCAAACCAAGCCCAGCAGTGCTGCCACCATTTCAGGGATTCTCTTTGGACTCAGCTGTTCAGGTCTGAGAGGTGATTTTTTTGGGAAGGGGGACAAGCTATGGCTTTGTGCCACTAGCCCCAGCAATACCTTGGTTGCTTGGGAGACGATCTGGCCCTGGCTGGCTGGCAGGCAAAATGGCCTGTTATGCCACACGCATGCCATGGAGACCATACTGTTGATTGAAAAGATGCACTGTCTTAATTAGGGCTACATGTGACATTTTTATTCCGCCCTTCCTCCAAGTTGCTTCATGGCTCTCGCCTCCTCCATTTTATCCCATCATGTTTTGTGAGTCTCTCTCAGCCGAAGAGCTGGATTTCAACTGCAGTATCTTCTGATCCTAGGGCATCACTACCCCTTAGTGGCTCTGCTCTGTTTCCAATGATTAATTTGTTACATCAACCAATTAAAACCTTTTGGATTAGTCAAAGAAACACTCACAAGTAAGTGGGCAGCAGAATTTTAACATTTTTTTTTTTTTTACAGAACTACCTTTTCTACTAGTATTTACAAACACTGAAAGGGACTGCAGCCACCTTAGAGGAAGTATTCCTGCATCTATTGCACGTAGGAGCAAGCAGATCAAGATGGGTAGCCATGTTAATCTGTCTGTAGCAGTAGAAAAGAGCAAGGGTTTAGCACCTTAAAGACTGACAAAATTTGTGGCAAGGTATGAGCTTCCTGAGGGCCGCAGTGGCTCAGAGGTAAAGACACCGAGCTGCATGCTGGAAGGTCTGTAGCTTGGCGGTTCGAGACCCTAGTGCTGAGTGATGGAGTGAGCTCCCGTCTCTGGCCCCAGCTCCTGCCAACCTAGCACTTCGAAAGCAAGAAATTGTAGGTAGATAAATAGGTGCTGCTTCGATGGAAAGGTAGTCATGCGAGCCACATGACCATGGAAAGGTCTTCGGACTATGCTGGTTCTTCGGCTTGGAAACTGAGATGACACCCCCCCCCCCAGAATCGGATTAAACAGGCTTTCGAGCAAGGGAAACCTTTACCTTTATGAGCTTCCTGAAGAAGTGAGCAGTGACTCTCGAAAGCTCATGCCCTGCCACAAATTTTGTTAGTCTTCAAGGTGCTACTGACTGATGGACTCTTTTGCTCTTTTTTACCACTATAGGACAGAATGCCTCTTTTAAAACGGCACTTTTGGCAATGTGCAGATACCATATAAAAATCAAGTTACTGCTCTTAGTCATGAAGTTTCAAACAATTCAAAACTAAATCCATGAAGACTGCTGCACTCGGGTGACATCTGTATGCATTCCTTCTCCAGGGTGCCCCGTTCTCTCCTGCCTGTATTTTTACACATACTCTTTGTGGTTATTTGTATGTCGCATACAGTTAGGCAAAAGTGGGAATCACTAATTGGAACCTAAGTCACTTTACCCACGGTGCTGAGATGGAATTTAATTATAGCGAAGCCATCTGACATTTTAATAAGCTACATCGCAGAAGCAACCCACATCTTCTCTTGCTAGCTATTCTAGACTACTTCTCCACATATTCCAAACACGATAATTATGTTTGACATAGAAATAATCTATACAGAAATGTAAATTTGGTGGAAGAAAGCCTATTCTGAAATGTGGGGGTGGCAGTGGTGGAACGGAGTGTATCCGGAGCTCTAATTTTGGTTAAAGCCAGAATTTAGAAGTGAGCAGAACCAGTGACAATGGAAGAATTTTCTCTGTGATTTAGGGTTACCAGATGTCCTCTTTTTAGAGGACATATCCTCTTTTTTTTGGTGTCCATCCTCTTTTGGGCTCTTAAAAAAAACCTGATGAAAATGTCCTCTTTTGGGGTTGGAAGGTTAGGAATATTCCTAGTTAGTAGTAATTAGCACAGCTTAAGTAGTAGGGGTATTTCAAATGAGATTTGTCATAGTGATCACTTGTTGGAAGTAGTCAGTTGGGAAAGATGTCCTCTTTTTTTACTTTTCAAAATATGGTAACCCTATGGAAGAGGAGGAGGAGACTGGATTTATACCCCACCCTTCACTACCCAAAGGAGTCTCAGAGCAGCTTACAATACCTTTCCCTTCCCCTCCCCACAACAGACAACCTGTGAGATAGGTGGGGCTGAGACAGCTCTTTTGAGGACTGCTCCTGAGAGAATAGCTCTGAAAGAACTTATGACTAACCCAAGGACACGCCAACAGCTGCATGTGGAGAAGTGGGGGAATCACACCCAGTTCTCCCAGATTAGAGTCCACACTCTTAAACCACTACACCAAACTGGGACCCCCAAAGCAGGTTTCCTTCCAGCAACAGTGGTCAATTCCACTTAAGCGTCTCCATACACTTGGGGGGACGACTGGTTGGGCAATATGGGGCCTGATTTCCAAAAAGGGGTCTCAGAATCCTTCCTGGTTATGTGGCAGTGGCCATATGGCCCTTAGAAGCTGGCCTGTGTTAATTCCTTACTTAGGCCTGATTAAAACATTAAAAAAGTTTGCCCATGTGAAAGGAGGAGGAAGGAATGTTCAGTCTTGAAGCCTGCCCCTTTAAACAAGGTTAGCGGCTCCACAGTGTCACACCTGCTCCATCTTGTCGCCCAGAACAAATATACAGCATGGATGCTGAACCTAACCTCATCTCCCAAGACTGTGCCCTCCCTAACTTTCAGCTATTCAGCTGAAAAACGACAACAACATTATTACAGATCATGTTCTTAAATACTAACGAATACTGCAGTAAAGTCTTTCCACAACTACCTCTGCGCACTAAATTTAGAGATCACAAAATGGACACACACACACAATCTGCCCCAATTTTAAAATGTTATGAAAAGATCTGAAACGGGAAATGAAGAGATTAAAAACAGAATGTTATTTTAAAAAAACAGAACAAGGCAACAAACTCATTTATGATTAACCCCCGCCCCCCACTTCATACCAGGGAGGTTAAGTTTTGATTACTTTTCGACTACAGAAAGAACACACTAATTGCAGTGCGATGAAGTTATCTTCTGGACGGATTTCTGCGTTTAAAGACGGTTCAGGGTTGTTTTTTTTAAGGATTACTTTTCCGGAAGTAGAAAAATTGCTCGATACACCGCACTTGTGTTTATTAAAAATGGAGAAAGAATGCATGCCGATGTCCCATTTGGGGACATCTGTATGGATCATAAGATGCAGCAACCCAAACAGGGCCCCCCCCCCAATCTAATTTCCCTTTAAAGATGAGATTTTAGCCCCCCCCCCTTCTGTTTAAAAGAAGGGGATCCAAAACAAGGCAGAAAGAATAACAACTTAATGCCAGAAAAGAACTTCACCTCAAAATGTGATTATAAAAACATCAATCAAGTGGTCTTCAAACTGTCATCACACGTCAAATTCACCCTGTGAACGGCAACTTATGAGTTGCTCCATGGCATTCCTGATTAATCACTGGCCAAGACCACACCAAAAAATAAAAAATAAAAATTTGCAGAACACACCAAAGAACAGGGTCAAACCTAAAATCAGAATTACTGACGCTTGTGGCGTAGAGCTTCCTCTTGGGTTTCACTTGGCACCTCAGGCCCCAAGACAGGGGAAGATGGCTTGCAGTGAGGATCAAGGTGTTATCTTAACTACTTGGCACGGTGCCCGTGCCAAAATTAATGAGACACAAAGCAGAACAGGTCAGATTGTATACACGTCAGCCTACCACAGACAGATAAACAGTGTGCTGTTCCTGAAGCAAAGAGGACATACCTATCGTTTCAGCTTCTAGTCAGTTAATATTATAGACACTTGAGCCGATGCCCAAATTGAGCCACAGAGTACATTTAAAAGCCACGTATATATTGCATAGTCTGCATACCGAGCAATTGAACAGTTCTATCAGTCTGGTAAACCACCTTGAGTCCCAGTGAGAAAGGCAGACTATAAATAAAAACTGAAGACTGAGCACATAGTCATCTAAGACTGGTAGGAAGTGCTGTCAGCCAACTTATGGCAGCCCAAAGGGCTTTCAAGGCAGGAGACATTCAGAGGTGGTTGCCCTTGCTTGCCTCTGCACAGCAAACATGGACTTCCTTGCTGGTCTCCCATCCAAATACTAACCAGGGCCAACCCTGCTTAGCTTCTGGGAGCTGACAAGACTGCACTAGCCTGGGCCATCCAGGTCAGGACCATCTAAAACTACAGTCATGATACAGAATGGCTCCAATCCAAAGAAGTGTCTTTGCAGCTCTTAAATGCAGGATATAGGGCAACATTTTTGGCCTGATCTGGGTATGGCCATATTAGCCTGGGGTTGGATGGAGAACTGGGGCTTCCTTCACTGATCTTGCAGGTTGAGGCCGTAAGGCAATACTTAATGTGTAACCGTTTAGATTTACAACATCCATCAGGACAAGGCAATGTTTGATCACACCGAGGGCATTTATGAGACCCGTTTTACTATGCTATTTAAGAAGAGAGAAGACGAGATTGGATTTGTACCCCGCCCTTCACTCAGAGCAGCTTACAAACTCCTTTCCCTTCCCCTCTCCACAACAGATACCATGTGACGTAGGTGGGGCTGAGAGAGAACTGCTCGTGAGAGAACAGCTCTGAGAGAACTTGTGACTGAGCTAAGGTCACACCAGCAGCTGCATGTGAAGGAGTGGGGAATCAAACCCGGTTCTCCCAGATTAGAGTCCACGCTCTTAACCACTACACCAAACTGGCTCTCACACCAAACTGGCTCTCTTTCCCCTTCTTCCTCCAAGGACCTCAGGGTGCCATACAATTTTCCCTTCCCTATTTCACCCTCATGAAAACCCTGCGAGAAAGGTGAGGCTGAGGAAGAGTGTGTCATGATCATGGGCCTAGTGGTGCAGCCTACAGGCCTAGGGAGGCCTAGTGGCTCTAAGGACTGGTGTAGTCATCAGGGCCTAAATTTCCCAGCTTCCCTCTGGACCCTGTGATGGGGTAACAGGAGATTTCGGAGGGAAAACTACACCAGCAGGGAAATAGAGGGCAGTGACTGGGAAGAGGAGATAAAATGCCTTGCCCAGAGTGTGTGTGTGTGTGGGGGGTTCTCTCTCGGTGAGCAGGGCTGGTGGAAGCTGCTGTAGAGAGAGGGATCCCTCATTCAAACAGGGGTGAGTTAGGCTGTGAATAGGCACCTAGGGAAGGCTAGGACTGTATAAACCAATGCATTAGGATTTATTATTTTACTGATTTATCTGCCTTACTTTGCTCCTTTTTCCTGCTTGTTATTAATCTAAAGTTGTTGTTAAATTTCTTAATAAAGCTGTTTGCTACTCTGCCTGGGTCCTGACGCCTCATTTGGTCACGTACAAGGGGAGGCCTGTTGTAAAAGTCCTGTAAGAAGGGGTCAAGGGTGGGTGTTCTGGGCCCTCCCGAGGAGATCCATACCAGAGTGGTGGCAGCCATTCGTGAACCTCCCTAACCCTTGCCCGCGACGGGCCCACAGTCACCGGGCAAACTTCCCAATAGCAGCATGAGGATCTGAATCGGGGGCCTCCCTCATGGGAGGCGTTCTAACCACTTCACTACAGCGACTCTCATGCAGAACGGTGACCTGGGCTGCAGACATGTCCATCACAAAAAAAAGCAGGTTAAAACCACATCCATGAAAGCACTGGCCCATGGGTTCCTCACACATGTGGGAGCTTTCAATGTGCATGTGGAGTTTCCCAGGTGCCCAGGCCTTGTTCTCTGCAAAAGTGATCAACAATGCGAACGGGTAAATATTTAAACCCCTTTCTCCTCTCCCAAATGTCAGATAAGCACATACCATAAGAAGTCAGCCTAAAAACTACATTTTCACAAAGCAAACAGAGACTTACACTTTAAAAACCTAGAAACGCAGTATGAGCCCGTAGGCAGGATAATGTGGCTTTAAAGGCAGGACTAAAATGGAGGCTGTGGGATCCTTTTGGTACATACCCAGTCCCATCTTGGATTACACTAGTCTACCAAGGTCACAGAACACGCTTGTGAGCTCCAGTGGAGAAAACTGGGCCAGAAAGGGCAAGAAGGACTACAAGCCCTAGTCTTCTTTACTACGTGTTTACTCAGCTTGAGTCTACACGTGATAACCATTGCTGCCTGAAGCTCCGCAACACTACATTGGGTTTTGTGTTATACAAGACCAGCGTAGTGTGCCAGAGAGGGTTATTTTTTAAAGCTACAAGGTGATTCAGCCATCCACTGTTGTCTCGAGAATCAAACAAATCTGCTCCACCGTGTATCCAAGTTCGAGGAAACTGCCAGGCATGGATCCCGAGAAACTAGCAACGTCAGACGACGAGACAGGCAGCGGGCATCCTCTCAGTGGTGTAAAACAATCCATTCTTTATTGTCAAGGCAGTAAATACTCTTGTGCTCTTAAAAAATAATATAAAAATGCAGTGCCAAGGTAACTGAAGGTCAGCTAAAAAAAAAGAGAAAAAACTAAAACCCCCGCAGCCTTTGAAAAATATTCCAAAATTTTATAGAACTCGAGACGGAAGAAGCTACAAGCTCTGCTCCTCTGGCTGTTGTCATGTGTTTGGGAAATTCGGCTTCTGAGATTTCACCAGAACTTGAAAAGGAACTCTAAGCGACAGAAACTAGCGCCCAGAGACTGTCGGGCTGCCCAGTCCTTCAAGCACAACCTTTCGCAACCAAGAACTACCACAACTGACAGTGAGAACCGCAGGGATGTGTGAAAAGGGAGAGACCATCTGCAGTGCAAGCTAACATACTTGTGTGCCGGGTTAAAAGGGATCCATCCTGAAAAGATCTGCAGATCCCCCCCCCCCCCCCCCGGTTTTGGCCAACAGTACCGCAAGCAATGCCACATGTTGGCACAGCCAAAAATACTTTTGGACAAACAGACTAGAAAGGTTGTTAGGCAACAAGGGTTCAAGATACAATCTGCACAAAACAAGGACAAAAGACTTCACCACAGGGGAACAATGCCTGTGCATCTGCTTAGCTTTAGAAAGAAAAATCACACGCTCTCTCTCACATATAACCCATCCCACTTCCTTGCTGTCTCCCCCTCGCCATCGTGCATCTACAGATTGGAAGAACTGAACATGTTTTCACGTGCACACAGAAGGAGCTTGTACCCCATGGTTCTATATTAACACATAGTGGGCTGTACAATGAGGGAATACGTGGATTCTGGAGGGGGGACAGCCTCTACCACCGCCACCTTGACCCACCTTCCCCTGATGAATCCTGGGAACTGTAGCTGGTAAAGTGCTGAAGATTATGTTAGACTCCGCCCAACTCCTTGGAAAATAAAGCTCCCAAGGAGAGGGAGTGACTGCTGAAATCAGGGTTTCCCAATGTGGTGGTCGTGGGCAACATGGCCCCTGCCTGTACTTCCCCTGGCACCCGTCAAGCTTTTTAGAAAGAGGGTGGAGTCATTGTAAGGCAGGGCTTATTACTGGCTGTCCTTTGAATAGAATGATTTTCCACGGGAAGATCAGGACAGGTAAACGCCCATGCTTTCCTTAGTCAGTGTGCGGTTCTCCTCCACGCCCCCCCCCCCCGCCTTTTTCATTATTTCGTTTTATTTCTCTTTCTCCTTCCTGCCCTGCTGGCTTTCCTTCCTTTTTGTTTCCCTTCTGGAATTTGCAAGCAGAGGGAGGCCCAGATTACATTGGCAGCTACATGGCAACATCATTGCCAGCATGTACCAAAAGGGACGTCAACACACAGGGACATCCCGGTGATGTTCTGGCATTTGGGTAAAAACCTCAATGGTGAAAGTGGCTTCTACCATAGAGTTTTTGCACAAATACGAGAACATCACCTGGACATTGCCGACATGATGATGTCACTTCTGGTACACACAGGAAGTGACATGTCCATGTTGCTGGCGACATAGCCTAGGTCTCCCTCCTGCTCCTGGTAACTCTCCCCACTGGGCAGCTGATCAGCAGTGGGAGTGAAGCCCAGGGGTGGGGGATACCCTACCTCCAGGGGGTGGGATGGCAACCCCAACTGCCTCCTGCAGATGCCATTTTGGGGCTGGTTCCGCATTCTATGGCAGCCATAGTGGAGTGGTGCTCACCCTCCCCAATGCCAATGGTCCCCACAGGCTCAGAAAGGCTGGGGAACCCTATCTTAAATCCTTTCTAGTGAACAACTCCAGAGTTATGAAGTTGGCTTTAAACATACACACACATCTACTACTAGTAAGAATGGAGCGCAAAAATGGGTAAGAAATCCTTCGAGCCCAGGTTTTCCTCCAGGATCAAGAATTCAGATGCACCCACACAGAGATTTTTCTCTACTTTGGCGTTCAAACACGAATGCTTCTTCCCTCCATCCCCCCAAGAACAAACACATGCAACTCTAAAAATGCTGTAATTGTCCTTTCCCCACCCTGCTTTTCTACAATTTTTTTGGGAAGACCACAGTCCAAGTGTCTTATCACTCTGTCTGAATTAAGAGGTCTGCATTTTTCACATGAAGCTGCCTTATCCTAAATCAGACCCTTGGTCTATTCAAGTCAGCATCATCTACTCAGATTGGCAGCGGCTCTCCAGAGTCTCAGGCAGAGGTCTTCCACACCACCTACTGCCCGGTCCTTTTAACTGGAGATGCCGGGGATTGAACCTGGGACCTTCTGCATGCCAAGAAGATGCTCTACCATGGAGCCACAGCTGCTTTTCAAAGGTTCTGCCAATAATGGTGCCATTTCCCCGGCCGTGCCACTAAGATGCTTTCAAAAAACTCATAACCGCTATACCACTATAATGCGATGCTATTTACTGATTTTTTAAGCAAATATTTCAAGGCTATAAAACTGAGGTGCCAGGCCCTAGAGAAAGCTAAGAAAAATCCATACATTTCTGGACATCAGTATCAGAATTTTAGTGGACAGGGGGCTTAGATTTAACAGCCTTCTCACAACTGTTAATATTCAGGGAAGCGGACAATAAATTTGTTAGTACTCTTTTGGGAAGGCTCTGTTAAACTCATCTTGAATATTTATTCCTTTATGAAGTTCTGATTTGAACATTTATATTTGGGACTTGCATGACACAAAACTCATGGTTTTTTATTTTTAAATTAGTCTGCCTGTAAAATGAATCCCGCTGGCACAAAACACTCTGTCTGAGGCAGTGATGCTCTGTATTCTTGGTGCTGGGGGGGGGGGGGGGGGACAGTGGGAGGGCTTCTGGAGTTCAGGCCCTGCTGATGGACCTCCTGAGAGCACCTGGGGTTTGGCCCCTATGTGACACAGAGTGTTGGACTAGACGGGCCATTGGCCTGATCCCACATGGTTTCTCTTATGTTCTAATCTGGACAAAAGCCAGTGTCAATCCCCTAGTTCTTATGCAAGTGCCAGCGTAGCCAGGAAGCGCGTTGGGAGGGGAAGACGATGGGAAAGAAGCCAGAGCTAAGCCATGATGTGCACCTTTGTATGTCCCACTAAACCTCAGGCAAAAACCAAATGCGCGTGTTAAACCAACATCAAACCATGCTTCCAACTCCTAGTGTGACTGATCCTAACTAACCAGAGTTAGTGGATCGGCCTGCATTTGGAGAATCACACTAAATACTTAAGCAGTTCTTTTTTGTGTGTGATGGCTGAAACAAGCCTGTTGCAATTTTTAAATTGGGATTTAATGAAGAATAATAATAGTAACAACAACAAGAAGAAGAAATATATCTGCCTGAAAGGTGGGTGGGCGGAACCTGGAACATAATTCTTGCATTTGGCTCCACATTGGCTAGCACACTAAACTGCTAGTGGGGGCAGCGGTAAGTGATGGCAAGTTACAGCTGATTTATGGCAAACCCCAATAAGGTTTTCAAGGCAAGAAAAGTTCAGAGATGGTTTTTGCCATTGCCTGCCTCCATCTCACAACCCTGGTATTCCTTGGTGGTCTCCCATCCAAATATTGGCCAGGGCTGACCCTGCTTAGCTTCCAAGATCTGATCCAGGCCACCAAGAAAAAAAAAGGTTGTAAACTGCTGCCCTGGTCCCTGCAAAATCCAGAACAAAACCCAGAATCTGTGTAAACTCCTTTTATTAGGGCAACTCAAAATGACAAAGAACAGTGGGCACCTTGGCCGCTGAACTCAGCCACTCCTGGTTTCCCCATATTGTGCTATGGCAGAGCCGGGTATTCTTTTAACCTTTTCTGTTCTGAAGTGCCAGCTGCTTCACGGCTGCCAAGCTAAGTTCGCTTGGCCTGCTGGCCGAGTTTCAACAGAAGCAGAGAATAATAATTGTTCATGGAAAGGAGGTTTACTTTAGAATTCCCTGTCTCTCGTCCAACACCACCATGTGAGTTGGCATAGGAGCTACTTTGGAAGGGTGGCGCAGCAACTGAAAGGGCAACCTGGAGCCCTGTTTGGTTTGGTTGTGTGTTGTTTTTTTAAAGTAACACAGGAAGTGTTTGGGGGGGGGGGGGAGCAGAGCAGAGAAACACCGACAGAGGGAGTGGCAGCAGAGGAAGCGGAGGCTGTGACACGTTACAGCAAAAGCTATATGACCACAGGGAAAAGATGAAAGTTAAGTTTCTTTTCTCAAATACGAACACAGCATCTCTGCCTCTGAGATTATTCAAGCTTCTAAATTTACCCACTTAGCCACTTTTCAGGCAGGAAATCATGGCTCTCAGACTGCTCCAAATGAGGGCTCTAAACGAAGTGTGTGTATGTGGGGGGGGATTACTATAGAGAGATCACAGCTAGGGTTGCCAACCTCCAGGCAGTATAAATATATAACAGTAACACAGTGAAAGCAAGTTTGGTACAAAATCACAGCACTGAGGCTATAGCACTGTGCAAAAAAATACAAATGGACTTTACATGCCCATTTGTAATTTTCTGCACAGTGCTACAGCCTCAGTGCTGTGATTTTGTACCAAACCTCCAGTTGGTGGCTGGAGATCCCCCACTATTACAACTGATCTCCACAGAAATCAGTTCCCCTGGAAAAAATGGCCACTTTGAAAGGTGAACTCTATGGCATTATATCCCACTGAAGTCTGTCCCCTCCCCAAACCCATCCTCCTCAGGTTCCGCCCCTCCACACCTCCAGATATTTCCCAGTCTGGAGCTAGCAACCCTATGGCAAAGTAGGAGAGAGCACATCTGTTGCACAACAAAGAAGGTCCTAAGTTCAAGTTCACCTCTGGCCCAAGCCACCAACCAGCGGGACACCGGAAGAGCTGTTAGGCAGCACCAAGATACAAATAGCTTGGAGCCTAGGACTGCTTCCCATGCACCCTGGACAACCTCTGCTGCAGAGCATGCTTTCTCTGCTGTTAGCCCTTCTGCAACAGCAATGGTTTTCAGGGAGCCCTTAAGCAAATGGAAGCCCTAGTGGCAGAGGACGCACACTCTGCAGAGGAAGAGGTCTAGCACATGCAGAATGCAGTCACAAGATCCAAGCTGCTGGTCTCTGTCTTTCTCCTTCCACTCCCCCCCTCTTCCCTCGCATATCATATTTTTACCTTTTAATGCAGAGGGCAGGATCTGTCATCTCCTAACCAATGGGAACTGTTCCGAGAACCAATTATCGGCGGCAAAGTAGAACGTGGAGCCACGCACAGGTTCTCTTCCAGATTCTCCATAACTCTATTATGCATCACCAAGTGTGAGGATAAAATGGGAGTGGTGGAGCACCTGCTTGGCATGCAGAACGTCCCAGGTTCAATCCCCAGCATCACCAGTTAAAAGGGATCAGGTAGGCGGTGATGTGGAAGACCTCTGCTGGAGACCCTGGAGAGCCGCTGCCAGTCTGAGTAGACAATACTGACCCTGATGGACCTGATTCAGTACAAGGCAGCTTCATGGGTGTGGGTGTGAGTAGAAGGACATGAAGAATCATAGCCTGAATCATGTAGGTAAGTGGCGGGGGGGGGGGGTGTTTTCTCCAAGTGTTTCCTGCCTTCGAGCAAAGGAAGAAGTTTGTTCCAAGGAACCAAGAGTGGTATATGTGCCACAAAAACACATAAAAGACCTCTGCTGGAGACCCAGGAGAGCTGCTGCCAGTCTGAGTAGACAACACTGACCTTGATGGGCCAATGGTTCCTAGGAACCCACAGTGATATATATATGCACCACAGAAACAGATGAAGTCCCCTCAGACTGGTGGCATCTCTCTACAGTCTCACATAAACAGGCTTAAATACTACCTACTACCTGATTCTTTTTAACTGGAGATTCTAGGGATTGAACCAGGGACCTTCTGCATGCTAAGAAGATGCTCTGCCACTGAGCCACAGCCCCTTCCTTGCAACCCAGTTACTGAGATATTGGTCTTGAATTATTAACAACCAGGCCCAAGTTTCTTCCCTCTGTGACTCCCCTCTTGAGAAGTTCACTGGAATTCTAGCAACTTGCAAAGTTCTTGGTAATATGAGTCAGAAGACCTGTATGGGCCCACTGGGTGAAGAAGAAGATGTCCTGCAGATACCAGGCGAGGAAGAATGTGTCTTGCATTTCTAAGGTCAAGTCCAGTGTAAACTTTTCCCCTTCTAGAGACAACTCAACAGGGTGGGGCCAGAAAGATAAATTCTGAGGCTCCCATGAAAAGTTACAAGCAACTAGATTAATGTGTGTGTGTCCTGTTTATTAATCAGAGAAAAACAAAGCGGATTTCAAATTCAGGTGGTAGGTTTTCATTTTCATGGTTACTCTGTAAAGCAGAAGTCCTCAACACGGTGCCCACGGAGCACCCCGACACCCGCCAACACCCTTCCTGGGACACACCAAGCGCTTTTAGAAAGTGGGCAGGGCTAAAGGGCACTTTTGCCCAACAGGGCTTTTGACTAGCTGTGTAGATTAAAAGGCCCTTATCCCTCCCGCCCCAGCGGCGGCGATGAGGCCAGCCCACCAAGCCTTCTCCCACCCAGCGGCGGCGAGGCTGGCCTGCTAAGCCTTCTCCCCCTCCCACAGCGGCGGCAGCAACAGACATTTCCCAGAGCGTTCTCTGTGCATGCGCAGGGAATGCTCTTTTACTTTGGGGGGGATTTAAGTATCCCCCAAATAATTTTTTTAACTTTTCGGATTTTTCCACACACCTGGGGAGTCCCCCAAGTGTGCAGGAAAACGTCTTTGCCCCCTAGGTGCCCCCAATGTGCAGATTTAGATGTCTGCACACAGGGGGTGCCTCGACTATTAGATATATAGCTATAACCTTGCTTCCTGACATTTTGTGGTTGGCTCCAATGATCCCTATAAGCTGTGGAGTCTTGTGAGCAAAAATTTTCCTTTGTGAGCTGCTGGCATTAAAGTTGTGAGCAAGCGATTTGGCTGCTGCGTAAATTAGTTTGCTCTTGGGGCCATCCTTCCTGAGCTAAGACAAAAAGGTGTGAGCTGGAGGCTAAAAAACTGTGAGCTAGCTCACACTAACTCACCTTAGAGGGAACACTGGCTTGGCTCCACCTTTTGTGGCCGCCATTTTGTGATTGCGCTCACCGCCTTGTGTCAGAACTCCAAAGGTGCCTGTAGGGCCCCCCCCCCAAAGGTTGGGGACCCCTGCTGTAGAACAAGAAAAGGTCCAAGTTATACTCCTCAGTCCGTCCCTATCTCCAAAGTTTGGCATTAGGATAAAATCCCCGTGCACATTGCGGAGAGCTCCTACACAAATGGCTGGGATACAACTGTGATAACAAGTTTCATTCAAACACAACAGTCTCCCTACAACAAAGTGCCAAGAATATCTGGGGAGGAAGAAACCTTATGTGGGGATGAGCTAGTGCCTACAGAATGCAAGCTGGGGCCCAGTCAAAGGACAGCTGCCATTATGATGTAAATATCAAAGAATGCTTTCCTTGTAAGTTCCTGTTTTCATGGCCCCGCTTACAGAAATCTGCAGCTCAGAACGCAACTCCTGTTTCTTTGTTACCCAAGGAAGAGCACTGGCCAGGTTTCTAGATCAGGAGAGATAGAAACCACCGATTACCTGGTCAAACATGAAGAGCACAATGATCTCCTATCTATTGCACCTGATTTTAAGGAAAGAACAGGACTGAATGAGTGCGAGTCTGTGAGTGTATGTGTTAAGTGCTGTCAAGTCATTTCCGACTTAAGGCAACCCTATGAAGTAACAACCTTCCAAACATTGTTAATAGCCTTGCTCCAGTCTTGCAAACTGAGGGTCGTGGTTTCCTTGACTGAATCAATGCATCTCATAGAACCACAGAGTTGGAAGGGGCCATACCAGCCATTCAACCTCCTGCTCAATGCAGGATCATCCTAAAGTATCCCAGACAAGTGTTCGTCCAGCCACTGCTTGAAGACCGCTCTTACTGTTAAAAAACTGTTGGGTCTTCCTCTTTTCCTGCTTCCTTCAGCTTTCCCTAGCACGACTGTCTTTTCCAGTGACTCTCCTCAAAGACTGAATGGGCGGGACTACCTACACTGACCCATTCGCATTTTAGTTGCTACGGAAGGACAGCGGAGCAGGGACTTCCAGTCAGTCAGTGCTTTGGGAAGCTCTGGTTTGGCTCTTGGAAACCACTGGAGGTTCCTCACTGAGAAGAGAATGATTGACGGACCAATTCTTTCCCACCATTACAGATATTCTCTTGCAGTGCACACTGCAGATGAATACTGGGTGTGCCCTACAGTGCTCCCTCCCATTCATTTGGGGTGACACATTAGGCCTAACATGCCTGGCCGGTGTCCCACGCAAATGGGGCCCGTGCCTGAAAACAACAATTTTGGAGTCTTCTGCAGTACCCCAGATGTGTCTACTTAACAGTGCTGGCTTGTCAGGTTTCTGGAATGTCTGCGGAGGTCTCATCAAGGGATCTTCCCCAGAATCTGAGTGTGGATTGGGCAGGGGCTGTGGCTCAGTGGCAGAGCATGTTCTTCACCCTGAAAGGGGATACTGGTTGTCTAGGAGCATATATTAACAAAGCCCCCGTTGCTGGGATCCATCTCTCTCTGGCAATGAGCTCAACCGCCTTTTCCCTGCTTGGCTTCGTCAAGCTCTCTTGGGGACTACCTGAGATTTACACAGCCCTCTCCCAGTTTCCTACCCTCTCTGGCCAGGGCTGGGGACCGTCGGGCTGCTGACACTCTGTCCTGAGACCCCCGACCTGGCACCTGCGCTTGCAGACAGCGCCTACTTGTCCATCACCCAACACCTCCCCCCTGCCCTCCATCCTTGCAAGGCCCGAAACCAGTTTTATCACTGCAAGCCAGGCTGTTGGCTGGTGCTCCGTCTTCATAGGCAAGTATTGTTCTCGCTGCTCAGGGGAAACGGTTGGGCCTGCTCTCCCGATTTCAAAAGGCGTTTCTGTGAGCAGCCAGCAGCCTGGAGGTGAGCCAAGAGGAAGCCACTATTCACCTGTCCACTTTCGCCAGAGGACGCAGTGTTGCTTGAGCTCCAGGAGGCAGGCCGGGCTGAGAGGGTGTGGGACATGTCTGGTAGTCAACGAGGAGTTTCAAAGCTTGGGGGGGGGGGGGGGGGCTGAAGGTGGCTTTCCCACATTTAAGCTCAGTGACAGCCTGCAAGGGTCCTGAGACTATGTCTACCTACAGGAACCTTTTTTTAGGGGGGGGGGGTTACTTCAAGCAACAGTTGTACTCCAGGACGGCAAACAGTGCTACCCTCCTGAATGATGTGTAAATTGCTTGTTTCCCTTATAAAGCTTAAAGGAAGTGAAAGAAAAGCGGGGGGGGGGGGTGTTCCTGTCTTCAATACATGGAGGGAAAGCAGAAATTTACATGCGTCCAGGAACCCATGAAGTTGCCCTATACTGAATTAGATCATCAGTCCATCCAAGTCAGTATTGCCTACTTAGACCGGCAGCAGCTTTCTCAGGCAGAGGTCCTTCGCATCACCTACTGCCAGGTTTTTTAAACTGAAGATGCCGAGGATTGAGCCTGGGGCCGCTGAGCCCCAGCCCTTCAAGCACCTGTGAATCCCTCGCAATTAATGCCTTGGGTATGTGGTTCCACACCGTGGGATCTGTACCAGGACAACATAGCACAAGGAGCTGCCATTAAGAGAAGAAAAGAGATTGCATTTATACTTCACGACCCAAAAGAGTCTCAGAGCGGCTTACAATCCCTTTTCCCTTCCTCTCCTCACAACAGACACCCTGTGAAGTAGGTGGGGCTGAGAGAACTCTGACAGAAACCGCTCGAGAGGACAGCTGTGAAAGAACTTATGACTGACCCAAGGTCACACCTGCAGCTGCATGTGGAGAAGTGGCTCCAACGAGTCTTATTCTAAAGATGGATTTGTGTTTTAAGGATATTTCTCAGTTTTACCCGTTTAGGTGATGCTGTGGCCCTCAAACACCTCTCTGTGGCCAGATGGACTGACAGTTTTTTTTTTCATATATGCAAGCAAGGGATGGGTATAGTGATCGAATCCGTGCACATCTGCTGCATTTCAGAGCGGATTCTCACCAGGCCGACAGTTAAAAGTTAAACAGTTAACTGCAGATCAGTTGGCTGCAGATATTGCAAGCGCAGGTTTTCAGGATGGCTCCCAAATATAACAAGAGAAGCTCTTTGAAGATTTCTCATATGGAAGGAAAGACGTCCAATTTGTCATAAAGTAACTGCTCCTTTGAAGCTTGCAGACTTTTAACATCTCTGATATTTGAAGGAAGAAGATTTGTTTAGAGCCAATTTCTAAAGGTTTGCTATAATCTATGTATCATCTATGTATCTCTGCAGCTTCAACTTAAGCAGCCAATCAAATGAACTAACCGGAGAAAAAACTGATCCTATTGTCCTGACTATGCTACAGATGGAGCTCAAAGGCCTACCTTGTACTCTTGTCTTGACATTATATTTTAAGCTCCCTCGCCCAAATATATTCTTGGAGTCATTAGAGCGTAACAAGCATCTTATAAGAAAAGAGACAGCTATGAAATGTAGAAGACTGCAGCAATGAACATGATTCTAATAACAGGCCTAACGGGCAATTAAGAAAGCTGCTAGGGGAGAGGTAGAGAAGGCAGGCCTATGGGTGTGGATGCACATAACCCACACGCCCCTACACCTCCCACGACAGCAAATGGGATCAACTAGTACAGAGGTCCACAACGTGGTGCCCGTGGGCATCATGGCATCCACCAAGTGTTTTTAGAAAGTGCCCACAGCCAGGTGGGGCTTTTGCCCAGCAAGGCTTCTGACCGGACTTTGATTGGCTGCGCAGGTTTTTAAAAACGTTGCTTTGGCAGCAGCTGCCACTCCAGCACATAGATTTCTTCACTGTGTGACCGCAAGCTGCAACAGTCATTTTATGGCTGGCTCCACCTCCTGTGGCAGCCATTTTGTGGGTGGGCCCACCACATAGTTTCAGAATTCCAAAGGTGCCTGCCAGCCGAAAAAAGTTGGGGCCCCCTAAACTAGTATATTACAATAAACTGATATTGTAGATTCTGCTTTCACATGGCTTTCTTTAAATCACTCGCCTGCATTTCCTCACACAGAAACCTGGAGCTGCACACTCACGCGCAGCACTGCAAACTTGGAATATTTCTTTCTAAAGGTTGCTGGGTGCTCAAGGAACGTCAGCAGTGTTACCTCTGAGTTAGTGTGAGCTAGAACACAAGTTTTTTAACCTCTGTCTCACATGTTTTTGTCTTAGCTCAGGACGGATGGCTCCAGAGCAAACTAATTTATGCTGTACCCAAATCGCTGGCTCACAGCTTTAATGCCAATAGCTCACAAGGCAGGATTTTTGCTCACAAGACCCTGCAGCTTAGAGGGAGCATTGAACGTCAGCTGCCAAAGCCGTGTTGCTTGGGAGAGCACCTGCCACTCCGATTTAGGAAACTGGCCATCCTCCTCGTTGTCACAATCATTTGGGTGAATCTGTACCGCTTTCACCAGCCTGCGCTTCACGTGATCAGATCACTGCTGGAGCAGAGCGCAGAGAAATTCTTGTTTACTGATGCTTGCAAATAATGATATATATATATATATTCTCTCCCCAGCCCCCTCTCCTGCCTCCCCTGGTCTCTCGGATCCTGTCTCTTGGTAACCAATAAATAATTTATAACATTCATTGTCATGTGTGCGCGCTCAGTGGAGCCCGGAATGGTTTTCTACCGGCAAAACAGATGCCCCAGAAACCGGAACATTAACAGCCTGGACTGACACACCCTATCAACATGAATTGTTCCATGATCTCCGGCGCATGAAGGAAAACACACAGAACCACTGTGAAACTCTTCCACGGCACACACAAAACTAGTTTCCTGCGATGCGCAGCAAAAACAAACGTTCATAGAGATTCTGGCTGATATGCAGAAAAAGAGCTCTGCTGGATCAGGCCAAGTGTCCGGGACTTGGAACCTCTTGAATGTATCAGGGCACATCTGCCCACTCCTCCACTGTATCGAGAAGGGGGGGATGAAACCACATGTTTTCATGGAATCGAAGGTAATGGAAGAGTAGCAGCCATTTTAGAAGAGGTGAAATCTGGCAAGCACCATGGATGGAAAAGTCGGGGGGGGGGGGGGAGAAGCAGAATTTGAAATAGGGGAACAGAAGGAAGGGAAAGGGTTAAGCATTTCCGCATCAACAGCCCCCCCCCCCCCCCCAGCAGCTTTCCTTGTTCCAACGCGGGCAATGTATGAGGTAAAGTGTGCTGTCCAGTCACAACTGCCTCATGGCAACCCCATGGGATTTTCAGGGCAAGAGGTAAGCAGAGGTGGTTGGCCATTGCCTTCCTCTGCGTAGCAATCCCAGGCTTCCTTGGTGGTCTCCCATTCAAGTACAGGCCCTGCTTAGCTTCTAAACTCTGGCAAGATCAGGCTAGTCTGGGTTATTGGGGCTGTAAGGCAACGCATAGATGGAGTCTAATTAAAGTTGTATTCCAAGGCCCACATGCGGCTGGCACGTGCCTCACATTTGACGTAAAAATGCTGCTGAAATTTGCATCCCTCCGGTGCGTTCTCCACCCCACAGCTAATGCGGTCAAATACCCTTACTGTCCGGATCCCTCTCTGCACCTTGTGGGCTGCTGGACTGGGGGGGCCCTCCTTTGGAACATGCATCGGCAACTCTCGGTGTGATGGCAGTGAACCATGTGGCAGAAGTGAACATTAAAGCTGGGTGTGGAAAACAAGATGCTAAGATGCTGTTTGCAATGGTACCTGCCCTATGAGGGCTACAGGGGGACCAACTCCGTGGAAACTGACATGAAACTAGATGGAGGAAGGCAATTTCGTCAAGCGGTCTTTGTTTCCTTCCTCCTTCTGCCCTCTCGCTTTCAATGTCACTTGGGGGGCTTTCTTGTCAGCAGGCTCGAATTTTTACAAGTCGCATTCGATCAGCTGCAAAGCCCTCCCCGCCTGCAGGCCAGTCTGTTCTCAACAATATCGCACAGATCACACTGCCACCCGTTCACAATGGAAGTAAACAATCCTTTCTGGCATGCAGTCTGTCACACGTGTGCGCAGAAGCATTGGGAAAGCCTAAGTTGTGCAAGAAAGTTAGCTAAGTGATGCAGGACTTGAAGGAACCTGGACAAAAGCTCCTGACTGAAACTCACCAAGTTATCACATTGTTAGGGCTTACACAGTTCCAATGGTGGGCCTCTTCTCCCTCAGCAGCAGCTCACAGATTCTGTTCTTGCGTCCTGCGTGACCCCGCACTTGTAGGTACTCCTTTCTACTCCTCAGTTGGAATATTCATGAACATTCCATGACATCATAACAGAAAGGTTAGCAGACCTGGGATTCTGCCAGAGAGACCACAGTCTGTTTCTGGCCTATATATTTGACTGTGAACTGTGGATAAAGACTGCTGAGGAAGGGGGTCTCTCCATTTATCACACTACACATCCAATGGCTGCATTGGCAGACCCCGCTTTACTAGGAGCACATCAACTACAGACATCTAGCTCTCTGAAATGGAACTAAGCCACCTGTGTCCTGGACACCAGCTAGCACAATGTGACAGTCAAGATAATGTACAGAGGTTTTAAATTATGTGACAACATAGAATCATAGAGTTGGAAGGGAACTCCAGAGTCACCTAGTCCAACCCCCTGCAAAATGCAAGAAACTCACAGATACCTCCCCCATACATCCCCAGTGACCACTGTTCAATGCCCAGATGACAAAAACCCCTCCAGGATCCCTGGCCAAACTGGCCTGGAGAACAATTGCTTCCTGACCCCAAAGTGTCCATCAGCATTTCCCTGGACGTGTAAGAAAGGGCCACAAGAACTAAGCACTGAAGTAACCCTCCCTGCCCTCCCTCTTGTGATCTGCCTAAGTTCACAGAATTAGCATTGCTGTCAGATGGCCATCTAGCCTCTGTTTGAAAACCTCCAAAGGAGGAGAGCTCACCACCTCCTGAGGAAGCCTGTTCCACTGAGGAACCACTTTGTCAGGAAATTCTTCCTAATGCTTAGCCAAAATCTTTTCTGATATAATTTCAGCCCATTAGTTCTGGTCCAACCTTCTGGGGCAACAGAAAACAACTCCAAAGCATCCTCTATATGACACCCCCCAAAATACTTGAAGATGGTTATCATATCACCTCACAGTCATCTCCTCTCCAAGCTAAACATACCCAGCTCCTTCAGCCTTTCCTCACAGGACTTGGTCTCCAGACCCCTCAACATCTTCGTTGCCTTCCTCTGGACTCGTTCCAGCGTGTCTATACCCTTCTTAAATTGTGGTGCCCATAACTGAACACAGTACTCTAGGTGAGGCCTAACCAGAGCACAGTAAAGTGATACCATCAAGTCTGTGTGATCCGGACACTATACTTCTGTTGATACAGCCCAAAATGATATCTGTAGCACTACTAACAATCCTGGGGGGTGGGAGGGAATTTTTTTTTTTTAAGGTAGTTCATTTCTCAAAATAGCGTTCCTATGAAAACCTATGTTGTTCTTAAGGGATTTGCAGAGGCAGTGATATTCTCAAGGAATGGAGGATTTTGCCAGAAAAACAGCAGACGTAAGAGTTACGCCACATTTGACAGGGTTTGTGTTATTGATTTCAACAAGCTACAAAAGGCTTTCTAAACAAAGAAGCTCCTGCTCCAGACACCCCGCCCCCCCGCATCTAATGCTCTTTTCTGAGCTTCTTTAGGCCTTTCCCCCCCTCTCCCTAGCATTTAGCATTAGTTAGCTGCAAGGAAAACAATGCATTTTCAACAACACACACACCACAATGCTGGTGGGGCTGACTGTTTAGACAACACCACCTTGTTAGACCTCTGGAAGCATGAACTCAACGCCTCTGCGTAAGCCAGAGCCGGACGGCTGGAAAAGAAAGGCCGGTTTGTGCATGGAGTGCCGGATAAGAGATTAAATATTAATTCTTCTTGGCAAAGGAGCGGGGGGGGGGGGGGCCGCAGGACTCCCACGCATTGTCCCTTCAAAATCAGTAGCGTTCCGAAGCTTCCTCATGAAAAAGAAAACCAGGAGAAAAAAGACCCATTTTTTCCCTTGCAAAAGTTTCAAACAAAAAACGATCAACGTTCACATCAAAAAAACGGGTACTTAAAAAAACAGAGAAGAAAGAAGGAACTGCATCAATCATTAAATAGTTAAATGAAGGTAGTATGACAGTCCCTATTGTTCGGGGAGAGAACACTTGTCTTTTCCAGAGCAGCTGCCAGGTCCTATTAGACGCAGAAAATGGGGATCTTTTTGGGCTGGGGAGGGGGACGGTTTCTGCTATTGAAAGCGGAAGACAATGGTTCGCTTTTGTGGACCCTCGAGCCCCGTCTAACATCTGTCCAGAATCAATTTTTGACCTAATGTTTCTTTCATCGAATATTAGGCTTGGCAATCCAACAGCAGCTTGCTGTTAGGGGCCAGGATTTTCTTACACGCGGGACAAAGCAGAAGGCGCACAACATCTCTGATAGAGGCCCCATGTAAGCGTATGAGGGCTGTGCAGAAGCATCACCATGCTGAAGATTTCTTAGAAGGGTTGTTTTGGGGGCAGGCACCCTTGGTAGTTGCATACTGACGGTCTGGCACAGCTCCCATCCAGTTCCACAGAGCCTGAGGAGAACCTTCCAGAGGAACAGTGGACCAAAGAAGAAGGTTCTGGAGAATTGTATCAGTGCTTCATAGAGGAGGAAGAGGCACCAGATACTGTCCATTAGAGACAAAAAACCTCAGATCTCATTTGCATGAATGAACTATGGCAGGAAAACTCCTACGGTCCTGGCCTTCCGCGGAAGTATGCAAAACTGAATTATTCGAGAGGGCTTTTCTGTGTCGGTAACAGGGCTGGCACTGAACAAGAGAGTTCACAAACTTGCTTGGATAAATGGTTGAGACTTGTGGTCTATCCCGCTGTGCATAGCTTACTGTAAGTAGGAACCTATTACACAATTTTTGTGCCGCTTAACAGGTCATGTGAATACTTATGCTACACTTTAGTTCTTTCTGGGGGTTCCAGACTTTTAAACTCCAAACGCATTGGTTCCTGGATGTCCCATTTCCTCGGCTGTACTGACTTGCTATATATAATCCACTCGGGAGTCCCTGTGAGAAAGGCAGACTATAAATAACGCAAATAAAAATAATAAATATAGTTTTGCCATGTTCCACATGGGCCCAATGCCCCAACAGAGAGATCTCACCCCGAACATGTGAGTTTAAAGAGGGTCCCACACAAACCTTCCTTCTCTGCAGCAGCCATTTTGTGCAGGGGTAGAGAAAAGAGGATAAATACAGAAACATTGCTCCACCTAGCATTTCCAGGGCCCCCACATGTGCAAACACTGCAAGGAATTATGGGTCACGACTGCAATATGCTGATGGTGTAACATAGTTTAAGTCACAATGAACTGAGAACCCACAGACGAGCTTTATTGGGAAAAATAAAAGTACCAGAAAACCTTGTCATAACTACAGGATCTTTGCTTATTACCTCAGTTTAACAAGGGTGTGTGTGTGTTTTTTTAAGCAATTTATTTCAGACCAACCATTTAGAGCATTAACAAAAACTCCACTTACCCAAACGGTCTCTGGATGAGTGCTGGGTGTAACTGCTGCACCCCCAAGGCAAAACCTAAAGGGGAAAAAAATTGGTAAGCATGATATTAGGTTACTCCAGGCCACATCTTGCTGATAACAGGATTGCCAACCTCCAGGCAGCAGCTGGAGATCTCCCGCTATTACAAGTGATCCCCAGGCAACAGATCAATTCACGTGGAGGAAAATGGCCGCTTTGGAAGTTGGACTCTATGGCGTTATGCCCCAAACCTCACCCTCCTCAGGCTCCACCTCCCAAATCTCCAGGTGTTTTCCAACCAGGAGCTCGCAACCCTACTGATTAAGAATGAAAGTGGTCCAAAGATACTGAAGTGTTAGTCCAAATCCTGGGGTGTATAAATTCAAGGCCCAGCATAACTAACACTTTCTACATGAGACTCAGAACAAGGCTTTGCTGTTCATGTCACTGAACCCACAACATTACAGTGAGAAGAATACTGTAACACACTCTGTACCAAAAAGAAATGGTATAAAAATCCAAATAGATGATACAATTAAAGACCAATGGAAAATGTTCATAGTTTGTTCCTGTGTTACATTTCACCACCGTATTTTTAAAATAATGTTAAAAAACACTTCTGGATTTTTAAATACTACTTTGGAACTTTCAATACAGCTTACTCTTTTGAAGAAAGTATTTAAAATTCCTCTGTAGCAGGTACGGCAAGGGAGGGGGGATATATTAATTATTCTTACTAAAACAGGATGCAGACAAAAAGCCTCAAGATCATGGACTGGAACTTCTTTTCTCTCTCCCACTCCTCCCCTTCCTTTCTAGTTAAACCTCCTGATTTCATGGTTTGTTTTAGGGGAATGGCTGTGGCTCAGTGATAGAGCATCTGCTCGGCATACAGAAAGCCCCAGGTTCAATCCCCAGTGCCTCTAGTTAAAGGGATCAGGTAGTAGGTGATGTGAAAGATCTCTGCCTGAGACCCCGAATAGCCACTGCCAGACTGGGCGGACAATACTGACCTTGACGGATCAATGGTCTGATCCAGTATAAGACAGCTTCATGTGTCTATGTAATCGACCACGTTTTAAGGATTTTGTAATGGACCATTATGGCTACCTGGAATCCCCACCTTACCAAAGGTATTCTCTTTCTCTATAATTCTTTCAGAAGGGTATCTGCGTCCACCCCAAAATCCTATTTTCTTTTACATCGCTTCTCTTGTTCTACTCTTAATCGCTGCAGATACATAAACATATCTTGGAAAGCCACTCTTTGCTCTTGGAATTGTCTCCTCATAAAAATAGTTACGCTGTGTGTATTTTAGCTGTAATTCCCTCAGTTTACAGCACAAAAAACAGCAATACCATTTCAAGTCTTCTTTTAATCTTGGACGGTTTTAGAAACAGCCCACCAGCCCCAATTCTGTCGTGCAACATTTGCATTGCTGTCAGTCTCACAGACACCCTATCTCCAAGATTTGATCCACATGCAGAACTTTAGTTTCTTGTTATTTAATTTCTAGCCATTTATTCTAACTGTTATCTACAGTTTACTATCTGCCAGTGCTTTATTTTCTTTCCCCTTTAAAGCCCCTCCTCAGATGTAAAATGATACTATATCCCCCCCCCCTTGTAAATCTGCTACTGGTCAAGACGGATAGCCGTGTTGGTCTGTCTGTAGCGAAAAGTGTAAGAGTCTAATAGCACCTTAAAGACTAACAAAACTTGTGGCAGGGTAGGAGCTTTTGTGAGTCACTGCTCACTTCTTCAGATACCAAAGAAGTGAGAATCTGAAGAAGTGAGCATTGACTCACGAAAGCTCATACTCTACCACAGGGGTGGGCAATTGTTTTGGCTCGGGGGCCACTTTGTGGGAGCGGAGGTTAGCGGAGGGCCGCACCTTTTAAAATGATTGCATTCATTAGTTAACTTTGCATTTCAGAAAAGGTATAAATTGTATCATAAAAATCAATAAATATAAATTAAATAAAATAGTGGTAGTTTTATTCAATTTATTTATTGTGCTAATTTCATATCATCTATAGCTGCAAGCACATTTAATTTTAGAATCAGTTTAATGAGACAAATGTACCCTATCACACTTTTCTACAATTTTCTCTGCGCTCCAGGCCCAACGGAGGCCTGACTGAAACCACGTGGCCGACTGTTTCGGCGGGCCGCAAAAAACTCTGTGGCGGGCCGCATGTGGCCTGTGAGCCGCAATTTGCCCACCCCTGCTCTACCACAAATTATGTTATGCTTTAAGGTGCTACTGGACTTTACTCTTTTCTACTGTTATTGGTGTTAGAGTGATATGAAGAGAAGAAAGAAGAGACTGGATTTATAACCCCCCTACACTACCTGAAAGAGTCTCAGAGCATCTTATAATCTCCTTTCCCCTTCCCCTCCCCACAAAAGACACCCTGTGAGGTAAGTGGGGCTGAGAGAGCTCTTTCGAGGACTGCTCCTGAGAGAACAGCTCTGAAAGAAACTATGACTGACCCAAGGTCACACCAGCAGCTGCATGTGGAGGAGTGGGGAATCAAACCCGGTTCTCCCAGATTACAGTCTGCACTCCTAACCACTAGACCAAATAAGGTAATACCATTGGTGTATTTACAAAATTTAGACAAACCTGACTACAGAAGAGCATTTACCCTGCTCAGAGCCAATATGCTCCCATCTGCAGTATTAGATAGCAAATATAAAAGACAACCTTGGGAGGAAGATTGTGTGTCTGTGGAGAGGGGAAGGTAGAAACGAGGGAACATGTGATGTTCGAATGTAAAATGTACCAAAGTATCAGAGACATTTACATAACCCCGATTTGGTCTCGATTTCCTGGGAGAAATGAAAGACTTTACTTAGATAAGTTGCTGGCTGACAAAGAGCAGGAAACTACTTTAAACATGGCAAAATTTGCCATGCAGGCTATCAAAACCCAGAGACAAGCTGTTAGCAGTTAGATGGTGGATACTGTCCTTAAACAGAGATTTTAATTATCTAACAATATTCTGCTCTTAATATTTTAATGTTTGATAGCCTGGGTAGTGTTTGTATGCATTTTAATGTTCTACCGGCTGATGTCTTTCTGGTTCTTTTATGCATCTGGTCAATGACCTTACTAATAAAAACAGTCTGCACTCCTAACCACTAGACCAAACTTCCTTCTTCCTTATGGTTCCTAGCCTAGGCTCTATCATGGTCAATCCCCCCCCCCCCCCCCAGTCTCAGAGGTCTGTTTTTGCTTCCAGAGACAGCTTTTCACTTTATTACTTTATTATTATTATTACACAGGGTCTATAACACTCATAAGGGGTTATGTGCACCCCCCCCAAAAAAAGTACACACCAGAAAAACCAAACAGACCCAATATTTGCCCAAACTTCAGTGACATTCTCTCTGCACATGGCGCCTTGGTACCAGCCCACATTCCACCAACTTCATTTATGCCTCTGAACAAACATGCTCATAAGCGAAGATCCAGGGCACTCCATCTTCAAGAAGTGTCAACTGTTTTGTCCCCCCCCACCCCCCAATTTTTTCCCCTCAAGTCTCCAAAGTGTTCAGGTGACATCACCCAACGGCAACCAAACTCACAAGAATTCCTGGGCTTGGCTGAGTGGTATGTGCACATTTTAACCTGTGTGACTCCTCTGTGGCCCTGACCTGGATGATGCAGACTACCCTGATCTCATCAGATCTCAGAAGCCAAGCACGGTCAGCCCTGCTCAGTACTTGGATGGCAGCAGTGTTCCCTCTAAGCTGCGTCGGAGTGAGCTAGCTTACGGTTTTTTAGCCTCCAGCTCACACCTTTTTGTCTTGGCTCAGGAAGGATGGCTCCAGAGGAAACTAATTTATGCTGCAGCCAAATCACTCCCTCACAACTTTACTGCCTGTAGTTCACAAAGTAGAACTTTTGCTCACAAGACTCCACAGCTTAGAGGGAGCTTTGTATGGGAGACCAGCAAGGAATACCTAGGGGAGCCAGTTTGGTGTAGTGGTTAAGTGCGCGGACTCTAATCTGGGAGAACCGGGTTTGATTCCCCACTCCTCCACTTGCACCTGGATGGATGACCTTGAGCAAGCCATAGCTCTGGACCAGCTGTTCTCTCAAGGACAGCTTCTGAAAGAGCTCTCTCAGCCCCACCTACATCACAGGGTATCTGTTGTGGGGAGGGGAAGGGAAAGGAGTTTGTAAGCCGCTCTGAGACTCCAAGTGAGTGAAGGGCGGGGTATAAATCTAATCTCTTCTTCTTCTAGGTTGTTACGCAGAGGCAGGCAAGGGCAACCCACCTTTGAATGTCTCTTGCCTTGAAAACCCCATGGGGTTGCCATAAGTTGGCTGCGGCTTGATGGTACTTTTCACCCTACCAAATCCCCTCTCTTTCCACCCACACGCTGCCTTTGTCTGCCACCACTTAATTCTCAAATATCCTCTGCCTGTACATGCGCAACACAACAATGTTTCCTTTTGGGGGCTTTATTTAAAACAAAAGGAATTTCCTAGGAAAAAATCCCATTAGAGAGCCAGTTTGGTGTAGTGGTTAAGTGCGCGGACTCTAATCTGGGAGAACCGGGTTTGATTCCCCACTCCTCCACTTGCAACTTGGCTGGATGACCTTGGGCAAGCCATAGCTCTGTACCAGCTGTTCTCTCAAGGACAGCTTGGGAAAGAACTCTCTCAGCCCCACCTACCTCACAGCGTGCCTGTTGTGGGGAGGAGAAGGGAAAGGAGTTTGTAAGCCGCTCTAAGACTCCAAGTGAATGAAGGGCGGGATATAAATCCAATCTCTTCTTTCTTCTTCATTATCAGCATGGAACCACTCCTGGCCTCTCCATAAGCCCATACCTGCTTTCCTCACTTTTGCACATGGGAAATCCACTTTCCGAACAGGCTAAGTTTCATGACAAACACAGCAGTGTATCGGATACACCCCATTCCAAATGCTCCAAGAGGGTTTTTTTTTTAAAAAAAAAAAGGACAATGATTTTGGCTTACACTTTTAAGAAAGAGTGTTTATAATGATGCTTGAGTTTGATTCCGTTGTCAGTAAAAGCTGAGCACCAAACCATGGCCTGTCAATCAGGACTGTCACAGCGGTTTGAACATTCCCTCCTCCTCCAGCATACGTATTCCCTCTTTTCTGTTACGATCTAGTCAAAGTTCGGGGAGGGGCCATGGCTCAGTGGTAGAGCATCTGCTTGGCACGCACAACGTCTCAGCGTCAATCCCGGCCATCTCCAGTTCAAGGACTAGGTAGCAGGTGATGTGAAAGACCCTCCACCCAAGATCATAAAGATCTTGTCTGAATAGACAATATCAACTGTGATAGACCAATGATCTGACTCAGGATAAGGCAGCTTCATGCATGTTCACGTATCTCAACAAGGGGGTGATCCCTACTGCTAACTGTAATCGGCTTCTGTTAATGTCTACACTGGACCAACGTCTTAAAACTGAATCCACGACTTCCTGTCAAACATCTCTGAGCAGGAAAAACTTTGGCTGCGGGTGGGTAGGGAGAGAATACGTGGTTTCTGAGGTCATGTGTTATCACTATCAAGTCATGTATTTATCAATTGTCATGTATTTATTGTTATCAGCTTCCTACAGGCTCCAGGCAATTAATGAGAGGCTCCAGGAGATGCTATTCTGTCTCTCATCAGGATGACTCAAAGAACCCGCCTGGGTAATCTCATACTCCAGTTTTCTGCCCTCGAGTTACTCAAGATCTATCTGCCCAGTTCTCAAAATTATGAATATTTCTGGCTCTACCAATCAAAACAGCATGAAAATTTCACTTTCTGTCTCATGAAGGAATGCTATTCCACCCAGTAATTGAAGCCATTACTTCTGGAAACTATGGCCCAGTTCCAACCATTCTTCTCAAAAAATAAGCCCAATGAGTCCACTGGGGATTTCCTTCCTAGTCAGGAGGACTTCCAAGTAAATATGAACAGAGTTGCAGTCTAGAGACTCTTGATTAATTTACCTCACTTGGCAACTTTGCACACTCATAGTGAGAATGAAATCTTCATTTCACATCGCCCCAGCGATTCAAAAGTATATATTTATTTCATTTATATCCTTCTTTTCTCCCCAATGGGGACTCAAAGTGGATGACTGTTCTCCTCTCCTCCATTTTATCCTCACAGCAATCCTGTGAGGTAGGTTAGGCTGAAACTGTGTGACTGGCCCAACCAAAGATTCCTGAGTAAACTTAGCAGTCATGGGATAAGAGGATGGGTTCTCTTATGGATTAAAAACTGGCTAAATGACAGGAAGCAAAGAAGAGGAATCAATGGTCTAGATGAGGTTGGACTAGATGACCCTGGAGATCCCTTCCAACTCTATGATTCTATGAATGGACAGTTCTCAAAATGGAGGGAAGTAAGCAGTGGGGTCCCAGCAGGATTGGTGTTGGGGTTGGTACACTTTAATTTATTCATAAATGATCTGGAACTAATTATGAGTAGTGTAGTGGCCAAGTTTGCAAATGACCCCAAATTATTCAGGATGGCAAAAAAAAAAAAAATTAAATGACCAACAGCAACACTCCTTGGCTGCCGGGTCTGTTATACGTCTGTTCAATCAAGAACAGGGTAAAAGTGCTTTGAAGAGTGCTAAAAGGGGTGAGTCTGATCAATATTCTGTTACAAAATACCCTGGATCAATTAGAGGCCGGGCAACAGCAGATTAAAATACTTGTCTGACTGCAGTCTCTGTTTTGTACATATTTTAACTCAGTTTTTAATTGTTTTAATGATGGATGTTTGAAGAGGGGTTCATTTTAATAGTTTTAAAATATGATTTTATTATGTATGTTTTAAATTGCTAGCCACCTTGGTGGCCCCTGTGAGGACAGAAAGATGGGATATAAATTCCTTAAAGAAAATAAAAAGTGTCCTACCCATCCTGCTCAGCAAAGTTTGAAGCCTTCATATGTCTAAAGAGGCTTCAACGACTGAGCAGAGTGGTAGAATCTCTCAAGAAAAGATGCTTTGCCTTCTCTTCTTAACCCTAGCCTTTCTATCTTCTGTTTACATGCTACAACTGCCAGCTGCCATAGCAACTTAGGGGGCGCAGCTGCTAACAGAGACTGGCGCAGGCTGATGATGTCATCACTTGGTAGTCACAGTCGCTATGGACACTGTCCTGCCCTCCTCAGCCACTTGGCGCAAGGGTTAATGTGATTGAACAGCCTTTTCCTGTCTCATCGCCCCTATCCATGCGGCTGCCAATGCTTTGAGAACTCCATGCTCGGCAGCAGAAAGCATTGCGCAAAGCGTAACATGCAGAATCTGTTTTGACGGCGGAATCCGAGCTTCCTGGGCGCAAACAATAAAACCCCAGGGTTATTTATACTGCCCTATTCAGGGCCTTGAACCAATTTAAGCAAGCCCAACTAACCAGAAAGAAATGTTTGAATGCTCACCGGTCTGAATACTCCTTGGTTTTGCTCCCAGATACGCAAGGTTGACATTCGCTTTCCGGCCATCGATGATGGGGTTGGGATCCTTGCATGCTCGCTCGGCAGCAGCTCGGTCGGCCATGGTCACCTAAAAAGAAGCACAATCCGCTTTTTGTAGTGTCTGAAAGCCCCACCTGTTCTTCACTGGCAAGCGCTCGCCCAAAAGCTGCAGAGGTGAAGAGCGTCGACCTTCCCCTGCCTGTACCCTCACTGCAAAAGCCAAAGGAAGGAGTCATTCTTCCTGCCGAGCCTTCCATCCCCACCTGTGTGGTGTTTTGTTTTTTTGGCTGACATCACAAGAAAGTAAGAAACTGGCAAGGCTGAATATCTCACAGCCCTAAGTCTCCTCAAAGCGGAGGCGTGTTGACACGCAGCTCTCAAGATTCCTTGAACTCTGGTACACCTGCTTCCTCCCAAGTCTGCTCTTCAGTGGTCGTGGTTTGGTAATGATTTACACCAGCACAGGCAGAAGCTGACAGAAACGTCCCAAGGGAAGCAGCGGCAAAAGAAGTGGGGCAGTAAACTAGGGGCAGGTGCCAAGGTCGATCGGTGCAGCTAAAACTTTTTGTTTCCTTTTTTTGGAAAATGAGGAGCTCCATATATGCTTTGCCAAAGCATATGCTTTGCAAAAAGGAACAGAAGCTGTTTGCCTGAGGTGAGTCAGCAGCAAACAACAGAATAAAAGCAAAGAACTTTCCTGTTGAAAACACACACTATTCCGTTTGGGGGAAAGTACAGGTACCACTTCAATATATATACTATATGGCCTTTAAGATCTGCTCAGTCCACAACACCCTGACCTGGATAGCCCAGGCTAGCCCGATCTCATCAGATTTCGGAACCTAAGCAGGGTTGGCCCTGGAAATATTTGGATGGGAGACCTCCATGGAATACCCAGGTTACTACACAGACCCAGGCAATGTGAAACCACCTCCGAATGTCTCGTCTTGAAAACTCTGTGGGTTTGCCAGAAGTAGGCTGTGACTTAACGTCACTTTGCACAGACAGTTCACAACATGAAATTCTACAGGTAAGGCAGCCTCACATACAAAGACACGCTGGGCATCTGGAAACCTAAATTTGAATTCTATAGATAAATATAAGCCTACAGAAATATAAACTGTGTTGCATACATGTGCTGGGAAGCCTGGGTCATTTATCTTCAGTGGAGGAGGGGCTGTAGCTCCACGGCCTGGCACCTCCAGTTGAAAAGGACTGGATAGGAAGTTATGTGGAAAACCCCATACAGAGGACTCTAGAGAGCCACTGCCAGTCACAGAGCAGACAAGACCGACCTCGGTAGATTCCCTTCCTACTTGTGGCCTGCCTGACGAAGGGAGTTTGACTCTCAGAAGCCTATACCCTCAAACACTTGCTGGTTTCTATGGCGCTACTGGACACGGATTTAACTGATAGACAAACAGAGTGCCTCTGTATAAGGCAGCTAGCACTCCCTTTTTTAAAAAGGTCAAAACAAAAGTTTTATTTGATTGCTGTGACAAAAGTTACAAGCTATGCCTCCCCCCCCTTTTAAAGGCAATTTCAGTTCTGGTAGGTTCCTAGAATCGGCAATAAAAAGAAAATAAAGATTGCTTCCCGTTCTGAGAGTGAATGGGAATTTTTGGCTTACTGAAACTGTAATTATGTCATTTGAGTAAAAAGCAAGCGTATTTAAATTTTCCAATTACTTGGCTGGGAGGCAGATGATAATCGCTAAAATTTGCTTTAATTGATTGGCAGTGCTCAGGCAACTACCCCACACGAAACAGCCTATCAAATGCACAATTTGTCAGTTTCCTTCAAGTTGCCACCCCTGTACTTTTTTTTTTTAATACAAACCCATTCAAGGAGTCAAAGATTTCCTCTGGAAGACCGTCTAAGCAAGAATTATTGGACTACAAAGCTTCCAAAATATGTGAGTTTTGCCATATCTCAGTGGGATAGATGAAAACAAGATAAAAGAGGAAGCAAGATCTTTATCTTGGTAGTAAATTCTGCCCGTGTGGTAGTGATGGAAAGTGCCATCAAGCTGTAGCCATTACGGGCAAGAGTCGTTCAGACGTTCAGAAGTAGTTTGCCATTGCCTGCCTCTGCATCATGACCCTGGTATTCCTTGGTGGTCTCCTATCCAAATACTAACCAGGGCTGACCCTGTTAGCTTCCAAGATGTAATCTAGAATGTGTTTCAGTCTTTTCTGTAAGGGAGATAAAATGACCTCCATCGGTCCAATAATGCACTGTGAAGGTTGGTGGACAGTTATAGGATGGGTAAGGGGCAAATCTGAGAGCTGGTGTAGTACCCAAGAGGAATAGAGGCCTACATTTGGGGGGGGGGGTTGTTTGCTCTGGAGCCATCCTTCCTGAGCTAAGACAAAAATGTATGAGCTGGAGGCTAAAGAACTATGAGCTAGCTCACACTAACTCAGCTTAGAGGGACCAGTGGTTAAAAGGTCCCAGTTCCACAGGAAAGCTTAAGGCAACAATACATTGGGACAGTGAAGTCATTCCACCGATGGCAGAGTCAGAAACAGATTCTCAAGCGAACAGTTGCTGCTCTGTAAAAACAGAAAGACTTTTGAGTGGGCGATCGATCACCACCAAGGAAAGCACCACGTTAAACAGTTAAACAGAACACACACTTTGCACAACTCCTGCAGTTCAGGCCCACCCACTACAGAACTGCAAAGTTGATTATTTGCAGGGACAGAATTCTAGAGGGCAGTCCCCAAAATCACAGAGCTTCATGTGACGGGGATGCCCACTCTTAGAGCCAAGAGATCCCCTTACAAACATGTCCTGCTACTTCTGGGAACGCAGGCCTTGCACCCAACAACGCAGAGGCAACGGAACAGACTACTGTCTGTAGCCACAGAACTACCCAGCATCTTACAGTTGGCCACGTCTCTACTTTTTTATTAAAGCAACTATTCACTACCACAATCATGCAACTCTCATAGTGACTTGAACACAGATACCCACTCCCCCCAAGCCTGCACTGGTCTCAACTGCAAAATCTTGCAGGACTATAAATACAAGATGGCTCTCGGAATCCAACCTTGCAGTTTCACCAAGCGCCCACAGAAATGCCACCCCGTCTCCAGAGAGCTCTCTGGAAAGGCCTCAATGCATCCAGCTCTCCCACTTGTTTGACTCAGTAGCAGGCAGCCAATCGACTGAAACTTGTGGGCGTACACACCTATGGGCCACAAAACATCCCATCCATATCCACCTGTTCATGAGCCCCTTCAGAAGAGCCTTTTTTTCCTTAGCCTTAAAAGAACAATTTTGTGGACTTCATTCACTTCCTCTTCTTCCTTCCCCCCCCTTGCAAACCCCCCCCCCCATCTTCAGGGCGGAAGGGGGGGGGATCCCTTGACTATTTTTACCTATCTAATGCATTTTTATCCCAGTCTTCCTGGGCAGCACACACTGAGATCCGTTCTCCCCCCGTTTTTATCTCACCACCCTGTGAGGTAGGCAAGGGAGAGGAGAGAAACGCAAGGTCATCCAGCCAGGACGGGGGATCTGAACCTGGGTCTCTCAAGCCCTATCCCCTCCCATACTCTAACCACCGCACCCCATTCACACCCCCACGAGGCCCGGCAAACCCGACGCCTCCGGGCACACGTCGCTCTAACCTCGCCGCACTACCCACGCTCTCAAAGGGGTTAGAGAGGCTCCAGAAAGAATGTCATGCATCAAGGGAGCGGCGAAGTCGCGCTGAAGGAGGAACGGCGCACTGGCTAAAACGGGGGCAAAGCGGAACAAACCGGGGGGGGGGGGGTGAGGAAGGAAAGGAGGGGGAGCCCTAAGTTCCTTTAAAGCACGCCATGCTCTGTGAACAGCGCCCGTTTTTAACCCTGTCAATGCAGGATTCTCTAGAACCGAAGTTTCTAAACCGCACGCGTGATAATAGAACCGGGAACCCCGACGGGTTAGGCAGCTACCTCGGATTAATTAAAACGGCGCGCAAAAGAAGATCTGAATCCGGCGGCCGGATACTTTCTCCTCCAACCGAAGCCCCTGAAAGAGATCCTCCAGCTCCCCCCGCCCCCCAATTCTGCACTTACAAAGCCGTAGCCCCGGGATTTGCCCGTCTGCCGATCGGTGATGACGACGGCTTCCTCGATGTCGCCGAACACCTCGAAGTACTTCCTCAGCGAGGCATCCGTGGTGTGGTAGGGCAGCCCGCCGACGAAGATCTTGGTGAAGGTAGTGTCCTTTTGCACCGTGTGCATGGCGCTGGCCGAGCAGCCCCGACGGCCGCCGCTGCTTGGAGAGCCGGACGAGGAGGAAGAGGAGGCGGAGGCAGGCGGCGGGGAGTGGGAGAGGCCGGGCAAAGCATCCAAAAGGAGGAAGGGGGAAGCCGGGACGGGAGGCAAGACCTCCAGGGCTGAGCAAGGGGAGCCGTCGTCCTACTCGCCCAGGGTCATCGCCTTGCAGGGGGCGCGGCGGGGAGGCGAGGGCTCCGGCCCCCCGAGGAACAGCGCCGACGGATCAGGCAGAGCGGCCGCTTCGCCACCCATGCAGCCGCTGCAGCATCAGCAGGGCGGGCTCAAGGTGTTCCGAGCGCGCCGGCAACCGCCGCTGCCCCCTCGTGCAAAATAACCTCCCGCTTGCAGCCGCGGAGCATTGAGCCGCTCCCCAGAGCGCGCACCGCTTTGTACCCATCCTTTCCCTCCGCCCCTTTCCAAGCTCAGGCTCCAGCCACGCCTCCCCCTTCACTGGGATTAAAAAAAAAAAAAAAAAGCTCCGAACCCCGTAGAGGCTCACGGGGTTTGTAGTTCAGGACGGCTGCCCTGAAAGTTGAAGACCGTACCTTGGAAAGTTAGCGCGAGGCGCGGGGCCAGTGGCGGGGAAAAGGGGACGGGGCAGCGCGAGGAAGGCGATCGGCGCCAATGTTCCCTCTAAAGTGAGTTAGTGTGAGCTAGCTCACAGTTTTTTAGCCTCTGGCTCACAGATTTTTGCTTAGCTCAGGAAGGATGGCTCCAGAGCAAACTTATTTATGCAGTAGTCAGATTGCTCGCTCGCACAACTTTAATGCCAGTAGCTCACCAAGTAGAATTTTTGCTCACAAGACAATCTACAACTTACCGGGAGCATTGATGGGCGCTTGCTGAAGTGGCGGGGGGGGGGGGGGGGCGACGATGGGTTTCCTGCTGGGGGAGGCTGCTGCTGTCCCTTTCTAGTGACAGGGCAGGCAGCAGAACAAAGTTGGAGTCCGGTGGCACCTTTAAGACCAACAAAGTTTTATTCAAGGTGTAAGCTTTTGTATGCATGCACACTTCATCAGATGGTGAAATGGAATTACAGATCATAGTTGTATATATAGATGGCTTGTTAAATTAGCATGCAAAAGAGTGAAAATGTTTTTTGAAACAGATTGAACGAATGACAACCTCAGTTTCTGGTTATTTGTTTATTTATTCATTCGTTCAATTTATACCCTGCTCTCCCTGCCAAAGCAGGCTCAGGGCGGCTTACATAAAAGGTTAAGACACATTGTGTTGTGTATCAGGACTGCGGTTGCCAGGGTCTCTTGTAATGGCGACTGCCACGTGGTCATCATGGTAATCCCAGGGGTCCTAGCAGCCCTCCACGAGTCCCACCCGGGAATTGTCCGGATGAAAGCCCTGGTCCGCAGCTATGTGTGGTGGCCAGGCATGGACAAGGAAATTGAGGACAAGGTGCACCAGTGCAGTAAATGCCAAGAGTCGCACCCTGATCCTCCTCACGCCCCCGTCTGGCCCTGGGAGTCCACTGACAAGCCCTGGTCTCGACTCCACCTGGACTTCACAGGGCTGGTCCAGGGCCAGGTTTTTTTATTGTTGTAGACAGCTACAGCAGGTGGCTGGAGGTAGTCCTGGTGTGGGCTACCTTGACCGAAGCAGCCATCCGAGCTCTGTGGTGCATCTTCGCCACCCATGGGTTGCCCGACACCTTTGTTACGCACAGCGACTGCCATGTGGTCATCGGACATGGCCAGAAACTACCTGAGCTTCGGCCAGGTAGAACAATAGCCGGTCGGATCCTAAATGACCGCCAATCAGTAGCCTAGGTTTCCCCCCAAGGGACCTATGAAATGTAACCACTATCTTATGGTCCTATCAGGACACTGGGGCGAGGTCGGGGGATTATCTCCAACCGGCATAAAAGAGGGCTCGGAGCCCGAGGTTTCTCATGTTCCATCTTGACCCGCAATAAACCACTATGCTGATTTCACTGTTACTGGCCTCTCGACTCCAATACTTTCCACATAGAATAACAATTATAGAACAATCCAAACTATCATAAAGTGCTAGTGACAATAGATATCATCTGTTCTGGTTCAACTGGTGGGGGGACACAACAATATGGTAATAAATATGTTAGAACTGGAGATTGATGTGTCCTGATTTCTGAGAATCCCGTCCTTAGACCCCCATCCATCTCCTTTCTAGCATGGAGGCAAACTTTACAGCAACTTGGCTGTGCAGAGTATTTTTTTTCTCCCTAAAACAGAGAATTGCATTTAAATCTACCATCCCAAATTATATTACATATTCAATTATATTCTTAATTTTTAAGAGCAGTACTAACATTTTGTTTCACTAAAACATGGAGTTAACTGACAGAATCCTTTTCTTGAGGTACAGTGTTATGTCAGAGATCAACAAGATATTGCATTGCATTACAATCACTATTATAATATACTATTTCAAAAAAGAGAAAATAAAAGAAAAACATCAAAATATAGGTGTATAGCCCTACTTGGTGAGAATACATATATGAGGATTGAATGAGTTGGCATATGTAATGGGATAAGAAACCAATATCCCTGTTAAGTCCTGACGAGGTGTTTGTTCCGAGTGTTGTAATAACTTGTAATTCAGCTAATTCCCTTTCCGTTCTGTTCCTGAAGTTCCTTTGCAGGCAGCGTTTGTGCAAAGGCTGCGGTCTTGCCTCCCTCATGCCACCCATCCTCAAAAGCGGGGCGAAGGCAAGGGAGCCTCGTGTGCCTCAGAGTTAGCTGTCGATGCCAAGAGAAGCCTTTGGCAAAGAAGGTGACCTGAACTGGAACTGGTTGGCCGCAACCCACCAAGTGTGTATTTAAGACCTGCTGTGATTTTCGCCCTTTGGGTCTCCTCTGTTCTCTGCTTTCATTCACGCCCAGTTTACACCGAGTGTTGGCACAACAGGTCTCCATGCAGTTTCCGTTTACAGTGGCAGGAACTTCCTCAGGCAAAAGTTCACATCATTAGATGCCTGAACATATATGAAGGACATGCCAGAACTATATATGTTAAGTTACTCTGGAGCAGGGGTCCCCCACGTGGCACCCGTGGGTGCTATGTTGCCCATTAACACTTCTGGAGATCACCAAGTGCTTTTAGAAAGTGGGTGGGGCTTTGGCCCAGCAGATCTTCTGTTAGCATCCTGTTAAACTAGGGTTGCCAGCTCTGGGTTGGGAAATACCTGGAGACTGGGGGGGGGGGGGGGGTAGAGCCTGGAGAGGGCGGGGTTTGGGGTGGGGAGGGACCTCAGCAGGGTATAATGCCATACAGTTTACCCTCCGAAGCAGCCATTTTCTTCAGGTGAACTGATCTTGGTTGACTGGTGATCAATTGTAATAGCAGGAGGTCTCCAGGTGCCAACTGGAGGTTGGCATCCTTCTATTAAAGCATATGCCTGGAATGTTGACGGGTTGGTTGTTATACGTAATCTCACTTCCTGACCAGTGTTCCCGCTGAGATGTGCAGCCGCTCATTAACACAGGAAGCCCCGCTCAGCAGCAATCCGGAGCCATGCAGGGTCTTGTACTGCCCATTGCCCATTTGGAGATGACAGCAGTTATAGTCTGCTCAGAATGTGTACTGCTCCATTCAGTAGGCAAACAAAAATTAGAGGGAACATTGCAGTCGGCCCTAACTCCTGTGGCAGCCATTCTGGTGCTGTGCCTACCACCCTGTATTGGAATTCCAAAGGTGCCCACAAGCTCAAAAAGGGTGGGGACCCCTGCTCTGGAGGGTATATGAAGATTGCTTCCACATGGAATGATTCCCCGTGGTAAAGTCACTGTTGCTGTGAATGTGTGTGTGTGGGGGTGTCTTAGTGATTCTGGGACCCTGGCAAAAGTCAAGGATGGGGCTGCAGAATCAAAGGGGCATAAGGTTGCCAGCCTCCAGGTGGGGCCTGGAGATCTCCTGCTATTACAACTGATCTCCAGACAATAGAGATAAGTCCCACTGCAGAAAACGGCTGCTGTGGAAGGTGGACTCTATGGCATTATAACCTGCAGAGGGCCCTCCCCTCTCCAAACTCCACCCTTCTCAGGCTCCACCCCCCCATCTCCAGGTATTTCCCAACCCAGAACTGGCAACGCTGAAGGGGCCACTTCAAACCCTAAAGGGGCCACTTTGGCGGAGCACCTGCAGGTGTTGGCTGCGGCGGTGCCAGGAGCAGGCTGAGGCCCCGCATCTGGCCGCCTGTGCCCACCAGAGGTCCCCCCCACGGTTGGCTGCTGCCCACCCGGGTACCTGCAGGCCTTGGTCACAGCACCGTCAGGAGCCCACTGAAGCTGGGCTGGGCACTGGTTCTATGGGCGGGTGAGCGGGACTACGGCATGGCATCCACAAATCGTGAGGCACATTCGGTCCGGCACCATGTCTTTGGGCAGGCGTCCGGGGACACAGCCAGTGGCCAGGGTCCCTGGTCTGACTGGCAGCACGTGCAGCCTACAGCTGAGGGACCACATCGAACGTGGCCACCCCAAGATAGCTTTATTATAGAGAGAGATTTGTTGTTTTATCCTTGTTGTGAGCCACCCTGAACCCATCATGGGATTGGAATGGATATAAATGCAATGTATAAATAAAATTTTCTTGGTCATCCCCTGGTAGTTGCTTTCTTCTACCTCCAACCCTTGAGAGCGTTTTGCTTGCTATTGAAAACATTGGTAGGTGCTAGCAACTTGCTTTTTTTTTTAAGTTGGGGTGGCATGCTGGCAGCAAATGGCTCTCATGTGAGCAGGAGGTTTGAAAATGGGCATCTTCCCAACCACATGGCATGAAAACCTGCTTGGACTTCTGTGTTTCAGGCAAGATCACACCAAAGCAGGTTTGGAAAAATATTGCAGCAGAGCAGGGGAAAATTTTTGGAAAGCAGCCAAACAGCAGCCCGAGTTTCCATTAGTGGAGCAATCTTAAACTCATCTGCTTGGAAGTAAGTCCTATTTTATTCAGTGGGGCTGACTCCCAGGAAAACATTCTTGGGTCTGCAGCCTCAGGAGGGCAACAAACTCACAGCGATAGCCACTGGGCTGTAAGATATCCCCCATTTAGTGAAGCACGGTCTAATGTGCTGGTGCATGGATGCATGACTAAGGAACAAGTCGGGGGCCATTTAGTTTGCACGTTGTCAATTTGCCTTATGGGGCCCGTTGCAGATGAAAGGCAGGGTATCATTAAAAATAAGGTTTTGAAGCAATGAGCAGAATTTTAAGCCTGTCCTTGTTTACAAGCTAAACTAATGATCCTCAGTGTGGTGCCTAGTGATACTATGGTGCCACCCACCAATGTATGTCCTGAGGCGCAATGGCTTTTTGAGCCTTGGGGATAAAATCAAAAGTGTCTCAACTGGACCAGAAAACACAACAACTGAGATTCAGATGGTTCCCTAACAGTTGACGGACTAGCACAACACTTTGCTCATCCAACAAGATTTTTGGGTAACCTTTGAGAATTAAAAGCATCTGACAAAGGGAGTTTTGACTCAAAAGCTTATACCTTGAACATCTTGTTGGTTCTTAGAGGTGCTATTGGACTTGAATCTTGCTCTTTGTGTGTTAATCTGAAACTGTTCCTTGCCAGCCATGGCAGATCAAGAATCCATGATGAGTTAAGTATTCATGGTATTTCACATACATTATCTCAATAACTTTTACAATCATCATGTAAAGTAAGAAATAATAATAATAGTGATTCTCACAATGCAGGTAGGAAGCAGAGGTGCTGAGAAAAAGTGCGATGCTAGTTTCTCGAATTCATAACAGGTAGGATTTGAAGGGCATGGGGGAGGGCGTTCTGGCTCACAACTCCCACCTTTAACCACTATGCTGCACCAGGTCTCTTGGTCTTCTTCTCTAGCCACACTGGGAAATTCCTGGCAATTTGGCAGTGGTGTCTGGAGAAGGTGGAGTTTGGAGACTGAAGGGGGCTGAGCAGGGATGTGATGCCATAAAGCCCATACTCTTGTGCTGCCATTTTCTCCAGTGGAACTGATCAATGTAATCTGGAATTTACTTGTAATTCTGGGAGAACTTCAGGCCCCACCTGGAGGTTGGCAAACCACTAGAAAGCAATATAAAATGCTATGTTAGTACAAGGCTCCAAATCCTGTCTTTAGAAGGTTTTCCTCGGGGACAGCAATGGCAGTATTAATAGGGTTGCCAAGTCTGGGTTCAGAAATACTTGGAGATCGGAGAGTGGAGCCTAGGAGGGTGGGCTTTATAGATGAAAAGGACTTCACTAGGTAGGGTTGCCAACCTCCAGGTGGTGGCTGAAGATCAACCACTATTATAACTGATCTCCAGGTGATCGGTTCCCCTGGAGAAAATGGCCACTTTGGAAGATGGACTCTATGGCATTATATCCCATTGAAGTCCCTCCCCTCCGTAATCCCCACCCTCTTCAGGCTCCACCCTAAAATCTCCAGGTATTTCCCAAATGAGCTGGGAACGTTATGTAGGGCATAGTACTATATAGTTAGGGTATAACTATAATTAGGGGTGGAGCCTGAGGAGGGTGGGGTTTGGGGAGAGATTTCAGTGGGGTATAAATAATGCCATACAGTCCGCCTTCCAAAGCGACCATGTTCTCCAAGTGAACTGACCTCTGTCACCTGGAGATAATTTGTAATCCCAAGGGATCTCCAGCCACTACCTGGAGGTTGTCAACACTAGCAACCCACCTTCCAAAGCACCCATTTTCCCCCAGAGAAGTGGAGTAAAAAAATTTTTTTTTAAAGCTATCTCTGTAGTCTGAAGACCAGTTGTAATCCCAGAATCTCCAGTCCCCACCTGGGGTTTACCGGCAACCCTAGACTTTTAATGCCAAACTATACAGCCGTCTCTTGAGGAAAAAACTACATTTCCCAGCAGATGCTACGGTAACCTCTCCCTCCCCTTCTCTTGCGAAATAGCCTCCTGCCGGCAGGCCAGCGATTTGCCGAGGGGGGAGGGGGGAAGCCCGGCGCTGAATTTGACTAAGAAATGCGAGTTTGCAAAGCAAATGTTTGCCTTCAGAAGCCCGCCGGAGAACGCCGCGGAAAAGAGGGTGGGGCTTTGGGGGCAAGGGGGGGTGGTATTTCCAAACTTTGCGGGACTAACGTTTGCAAATAATTGCAGCCGCTGGCGAGGTCTGGTTTTTGGAGGGGGGGGGGGGGGCGCTGCTGCTGCGAGGTAGCTTGCCTGCCTGGCGCTCGCTCTCCCCCTCTGGCGTCATCTCCTGAGGGGGCTGCATATGACCACCGGGCGGCGGGAGAGCTTTTTTGGCGGAAGCCAGGGCGACGTCTCCTCTCTTTAATCGTGCAAAACTAACTGTGTTGCAGCCAGTGTTCCCTCTAAGCCGAGTTAGTGTGAGCTAGCTCACAGTTTTTTAACCTTCGGCTCACACATTTTTGTTTAAACTCAAGACGGATAGCTCTGCAGCAAACTAATTGATGCAGCAGCCAAATCGCTCGCTCCCAACTTTTAATGTCAGTAGCTCAGAAAGTAGAATTCTTGCTCACCAGACGCCACTGCTTAGAGGGAGCATTGGTTGCAGCAGAACTCCTTTGTGTTGTGGTGTGGTGTGATTGCTTTCTAAACAGTTTATTTAAAAACAGTTTTAATTCATTTTAAATACGGAACGTCCTGGGGCCCAGGAGACTTGTTCACACGTGCATACATGCAGGTGTTTGACTCAGGGTCCCACTGCCTGCTTGGAAAGTACGGGAATCAATGTCACCAGCTCCGGCTTGGGAAACTCTTGCTGCCTGGGGGAGGAAAGTACGGGAATCAGTGGTGCCAGCTCCGGCTTGAAAACTCTTGGGGGGGGGGGGGGGGGTTGGGGAAAGGGGAGGAACTCTGGGGTGTAATGCCATTATGTCCACCCTCTAAACCAGCCTTTTTCTCTAGAGCAACTGATCTCTGTAGCCTGAATATCAGTTGTAATTCTGGGAGAACTCCAGGCTTCACCTGGAGGATAGCAACTTTATGTGATGCATGCAGCCAAAACGAAGCAATTCTGCAGGTGCAGGGGAATTTCCCCTGGCTCTGTTGTTATGTAAAGTCCCAGTTTGGTCCTGTGTGTGTCGTACAGTGCATCATGAGTAATGTAAAGAGCAAGAGTCCAGTAGCCCCTTAAAGACTAACAAAATTTGTGGCAGGGGATGAGCTTTTGCGAGTCACCGCTCACTTCCTCAGATGCTTCTTCATGGGTAACATAGTCCTACAAAACACATTTGGACTGGGCCGCTGTTCTGCAGACCAATCAGCACCAAAGACAAGGACAGCAATGCTGGGTTGAATACTATGGGAAAGGAACCCGCCCAGAGAAACACTGCCTGTCAAACTTTCCACTGCTCAGAGAGCCAGCATGGTGTAGTGGCTGTAGTGTCGGAATACGATCTGGGAGACCCAGGTTCAAATTTCTGCTTGTGCCACGGAAGCTCACTGGGTGACCTTGGGCCAGTCACACTCTCTCAGCCTTACCCACACCACAGGGTTGTTGTGAGGATAAAATGGAAGACAGGAGAATGATGTAAGGTGTTTTGAGTCCCTGTTAGGGAGAAAGGCAAGGTATAAATGAAGTAAATAAATAAATAAATGGAGAGGGGCTGTGGCTCAGTGGCACAGCATCTGCTTAGCATGTAGAAGGTCCCAGGTTCAATCCCCAGTATTTCCAGTTAAAAGACCTTATAAGAGATGGCCCACCCAGTCCAACACACAGTGGCCAAAAATACCAGGTGCTGTCAGAAAGTGGGGACAGGACACTAGAAGCTCCCCCAAGCACCAAGAATACAGAGCATCACTTGCCCCAGACTGAGAGTTCCTATCTATACCTTGTGGCTAATAGCCACTGATGGACCTCTGCTCCATATGTTTATCCAATTCCCTCATATGTTTATCTAATACCTACCACACAGGATGTCTGTTGTGGGGAGGGGAAGAGAAAGGAGTTTGTAAGCCACTCTGAGACTCTTAAGGGCGGGGTATAAATCCAATCTCTTCTTCAGTAGGTGATGTGAATGATGTCTGCCTGAGACCCTGGAGAGCCCCTGCCTGCCTGAATAGACAATACTGACTTTGATGGACCAAGGGTCTGATTCAGTATAAGGCAGTTTCATGTGAGTGTCTCCACTCGAAAGGGATCTTAAGTCGGAGGACTGAGAACAAAAGCCAAGTGTGGTGCAGTGGATAGAGTTTTGGGCCAGGTTCCGAGTTCTAATCCCCCAACAGTGCCATCAGGTTGACCGGGTTGTGTGCTCTCTCCCTCTCTCAGCCTGACCTTGTGGGATTCTTGTGAGGATGAGATGGAGGAAAGGAGAACCATGTCAGCTGGCCCTGAACTCCTGGGAGGAAGGGCAGGATAAAAAAATGTACTGGAAGTACACATAAGGCAGCCCTTTTAAAAACAGGGGTTTAGACTCTGCGGCTCACGTCACTTCTCCACTAGCTTGTACAGTACTGTGGGAACAGATAGCCTTGTTGGTTTTGCTAAGACCAACCCTGGATGGTTGCCACTATCTAGACTGCAAAGAAGCCCTAAATCCCTTTTTGGTATCAAGAATCATGCTCAAAAGACCTCCCCCCCCCCCCCCCCCCCCCCCCCACGCCGCCTTCCTGATTACCCTGAATGCACTGTGGCCTTTGAAATCTCGCTGCTGCTGTAAATAATGAGCTTTCGGGGGTTTTTTGGTTTTTTTAAATGTGGTTAGTGAACGATGAATGCAGAAAACGTTTGAAAAGTTTGCCTTTTGTCCAGCAGTGCCGCTTCAGAATTAACTTAACCTTTTCACATATCCTGGAGCTTAGCATTTAGTACAGATAGCTTAGAGTGCGATAGGAAGGTAGCATATGGTTAAATACGAGGAATGTTTTCCTGAGCCTCTCAGATGGGTGGGATCCGATAGGATTTCTCTGCTAGTGATGAGGTGCAAGGCTCCTCCACCATTAGCAGAAAAAGTTTGATAGGGCCTAATCCGATGTAAATGGGTACAATCCATAGGTAAATGGGTACAACCCCCCCCCTCCCCATTCTGAGTTTTTAAAGTGTTCCTGTGGGGTTTTTTTCTCTTCTCTTTGGAAAGGCAGGAAGTGAGGCCAGTTACCTGCCATAGTTATGTAAATGGCTTGACTTGCAAAGGAACTGAGGGATTTGGTGTTAGGAATCTCCAGCTGACTCCTGGAAATTTCCCAGAATGCCAGTGAGGGCTCCCAGGATGCACCTGGGGGGCCGAGGGTCCACTTGGGCAACCTGGGTGGACCAGGTCAAAGGGGGTGGAGAGTGTGATGTAGAATGGGTGGAGCCAGAGGTTTAATAAAAGCGCTTGCTCCCAGGAGGGAGGTTCTCTTGCTTTTGGTGCTGATCTTTGGGAGAGGACAGATGGCTGAGCTCAGTTCTACAGGCTAGGAGCCATCGGCCATTTGGCCTGGCCTGCTGGCTGCAGAGAGCCTAGGTAACAAAACATCTTTAGAACCTTTGTAATTTTCTAAGCTTGAAATTGCCTACTCTATTTCAACATCTAGTAGAGTAAGGATGCGGTTATGACCAACTTTTCTTTGGTCTTCTGGTTGCTGATCTGGTGCTGTCCCAAAAGTGTGCTTTTGTAACCTTTTTCTCTTGTTAATAAATATTTTACTCTTTGAAGCTGGTAGTGTTCTCTGGACCACATAGTTTCCCCAACCGCCTTAGACCACGCTACTTTAAGAGGGGAGTCCCGGGAAGGGGGAAGGCAAGCAGTCAAGGCACCCATTGCCCCCCAACCCCCCCCCCCCCAGAAGAAATTCGGTCCCTGTGGTAACCAGGCACTGGGTAGGAGACCAGAGGCAGGGCCTCAGTTTGAGAAGGGGTGTCAGGAGAAGGGCTCCTGGCAGGGAAGACCCCTACAAGACAGTGGTGGCAGTGCACCCTAGCAGAAGGAAGTGGAATAACACCCTCCCGGAATTGGCGCAAGCCAAGGCGGGGGCTGGCAGAACTGGGTCTGTAAGTCAGAAGAGGCCTGTTCTGCCACACCCTGCACTTTTTAGAGCACAGCCTATTGCCATCCAAGACAAACAGTGTAAGAGCAATAGAAGGTCGCAGGAGGTTGGGGTGTCTTCAGAAATATTGCTGGCATGGAGAGGATTCAGTTTCGGATGCTTCAGGTCAAGGATTGTTTGGTCCCCAGGGCAAATTTCTTTAGGCGCTCTCCCTCTCTGGCCCCCAACCTGAGAGCTCTTTTCCATCTTCATCAAAGTGTGGGGAAATTTTGCACGTTTTCTTGTAGGAAACCCCAAACTGCCTTCAGTGGCATCATCCCTGCTCTGAAGGAAGCTTGGACTTCCTGATTCCACTGGGCTTCCATAGTACAGGTTTGTGCTTCAGCATCTCAAGCTGCGGCGGGGCTGTGGCTCAGTGGCAGAGCATCTGCTTGGCATGCAGGAGGTCCCAGGTTCAATCCCCGGCATCTCCAGTTAAAAGTCATCGATGATGTGAAAGACCTCTGAATGAGACCTTGGAGAGCTGCTGCCTGTCAGAGTTGACAGTACTGACCTCTGTAGACCGAGGGTCTACCACAGTATAAGGCAGCTTCATGTATTCAAGCAAGCCAGTATCTAAGGACGTTGGGGCAATGGCTGCTGGCCTTCTTTCTCCAAGGCAACTCTCCCTCCCAGCCCTCTAGCTAGTGGCAATAGAAAGTGCCATCAAGTCACAGCCAATTTAAGGTAACCCTGTAGGGTCTTCAAGGCAACAGATGTTCAGAGGAGGTTTTGCCATTGCCTGCCTCTGCATAGTAACCTTGAAGTTCCCTGGGGGTCTCCCATCCAAGTACTAACCAGAGCTGACCCTGCTTCGCTTCCGAAGTCTGATGAGTTCGGGCAGGCCTGGGTTATCCAGGTCTAGCTAGAGTTACTGCTTTTCCTTATCTTTGGACCAGCGTTTAACACGGAACTGTTGCTGGGGAGACAGAGTAGTTGAGGCTAGATCCCCAGTTCTGTATGAGAGGGATATCGTGTGTGTCTTTACCCTATCAGTGCTATCTTTGGAGCCCCTGCACAGAAATATTTCTGCTTTGCCTTGGTTTTATTTGACCCACGCATGCCCAGAGGTTTTCAATGAAATTACAAAGGATGCCTTTTGTCCACTCTCTCCCAGTGGAGTTCACCCACTTTCTCAGGGTAAGAAGCTCAGTGGGTGGCTATCCTCCCTGGAAGGTACCTTCAGGGGGCAATGGTGGGGGGTGCCACATCAAGCCCTCCCCGATGGCCCAAGCTGGCCCCCCCACTGCTTCCTGCCAGCTTCTCGAAATCCAGATTTGGTTGCAGGGACCTCTGTTGGTGTTTCCTCTCCCAGATGCTCTTGCGTTGCTTCTGGATGTCACAGCTGCCCTGGCCGGCCGGCCCTTGGCTGGAACTTCCCCTGCTCTGGCTAAAGGAGTTCCTGTTTAACAACGTGTCCTTTCCGGAGACAGTGTGGGATACCGAGAAGGGATGGTTAGGCTGCTCAGAGTTGTGTTCTGGGCTGGGGAGCGGTGGGCTGACGAGGTAGACGTACACTTCCGCTTGCTGCGCAGCTGGCAAACGCTGGTGCCACTCCAGGCCCAGACGGTTCTGGGGGCCTCTGGGAGAGTGCGGATAGGCGTACTCCTCATTGTTGAGATGCATTCTGGAGACTGTGTCAGAAGCCAGGGCAGAATAGACCACTCTCCTGGGCCCCGGTAAAATGGGGCTGCGGATAAAGTTTGTCTCACTGGACTGATGGTTGCAGTGCGGGTGATCCGAACGGTGGGCGGCAGCTTGCTCGGCGTTGGAAACAACAGAACGTTGCAGAAACCTTTGCCCTTGGGCACCTTCGCCGGCCACCTCCAAGCTATGCTGTTTATCTCCAGTGGCCCGTTGGTGGTTGCGCGCAAGAGCCCCATAGCAGGCTGAGCTGCTTCCCGGCTCCATCGCCCGCTCTGGGGAGCTGAAGCTGAAACGCACCCAGGAGGCAACGGATCCAGCTGGGCATGCTGGCTGGGGAGTTTCGGTGTCCGAGGCGTGGGAACTGCACTGGCTGTTCCGGAGCTGTTGCTGGTTCTTGTACCAGCTGGCCTTCTTGTCGTCTGTGTCCTGGTGGCTCGACCCCTCGCTGTAGTAGCAGGTCTTTCTCTTCTTACTCTCCCGAGGCCAGCAGACCTTTGCCTCGCTGGAGTTACCCATCTGCACAGTTACCTTCACGGGGTCCACAATGCACCGGAAGCGAAGGCCGGGTAATTTCTTCCGCCCTTTGATCAGCACTGAATCTCTCCAGGATCTCTTGCTGCTGGAGAAGGCCTTCATTGTCTTGAGCCATGTGCCACCTTGTGACAGAGGAGGAGAACAATCACACAGATAAAAGCACTCTTAATGAAGTGGATGTCTGGGTCATAGTCTGCATCTAAACCGTACGGATTAATTTATGGAATTCTCAGCTAAACACAATTTGGCTCAATCTCCCATGTCTTATCCTGAGCAGATTGTCAAATCCAGAAGGTTCCAGGTTAAAGCATGGTGTAGTGGTTACAGTCTCAGACTAGGATCTGGGAAACCCAGGTTCAAATCCCTGCTCTGCCATGGAAGTTTGCTGGGTGACCTTGGGCCTGTCACGCACCCTCAGCCTAACCTACCTCACAGGGTCATTGCGAGGATAAAACGGAGGAGAGGAGAATGATGTAAGCCGCCTTCGGTCCCCATTGTGGAGGAAGGCAGGGTATACATAAAGTTAGTCAATAAGGGGAGGCAGAGGAGAGCAGGGCAACAGAGGGGATTGGAGGGCCACCATTTGGGTCAGACCGTTGAGTGGCTCAATAATCCATCTAGATCTTGTGATGGTTAGTCAACCCCAGGCCCAAGGAAATTTCACAAGTGGGACCATGATGGTAACTGGCCATGCTTAGTTTGTCCTGCACAATTCCCAGAATTCTTTGCAAGGAGCCATGGGTTTGCAGCCTATCGTTCCAGAGCCAAATGTGGCTTAGTACGGAACGAAATATGATGCTTGGGCCTGAGGTGACCAGGGAGGCATGCGTGCGTCGGTCATTCCACAGAGTATGCAAAACAGAATTGCTGAAGAGGGCGTTTTTATAAAGGAAATGATTAGAGCAAAATGACCCAGGAAAATGCTTCTGTAAAGGGAACAGGACTGTGAACAAAAGCACTGTTTATAGTATGTATTAGCTCTATGCTGTGTGTATTACCCTGTTCTCACTGCTTTGTTTTCTACCTCTGTAATAACCTTTTCTGAATTGCTTAACGAATCATCATCAATAGATCTAATTCTCAACATGGCCTCATTTGTGGATACTGAAACCTGGAGACTGACATTATGAATATTTAAGACTGATCTATCTACAAACCTAAACAAACACACATACATGCCCCCAAATAACAGAAGCAGTGCCTGTAGCTTTCAAAAAAAAATCCCAGTGCCCTCAGTGGCCATTGCTAGGCAACAACAACAGTATTGCTAGCCATCAACTCTTGGTTCCTGTCAATAAAAGGTGAGAGCTGGGCCCCTTCAAGGGCTGTTTTGGCCTTTGAGGAAGGATTCATAAGGGCTAGGCCCGCCAGCAACCACCAGCGACTTGGTACCACACAACTAGCATTGCTAGGCCAGGCCTGGCTGCTTACTGCTGTTCCAATAGCAGCCACAGCACAAAAGCTAATGTGGTGCAGAGGTTAGAGTTCCAGACTAGGATCTGGGAAACCCAGGTTCAAATCCCCATTTTTCCATGATGCTCACTGGGTGAACTTGAGCCAGTCACACACACTCAGCCCAACCTACCTCAGAGTTGTTGTGAGAATAAAATGGAGATGAGAATGATGCAAGATGCTTTGGGTCCACATTGTGGAGAAAGGTGGGGTATAAGTGAAGCAAACAAATAGTAAATATAGCTGAAGATGAGCGCAGATAAAAGGTAGGTTGGTGGAAAGGATGGAGAGATGAAGCAGCAAAAGGTAAGGATATGAGGGCAGTCTGGTATAGGAAATGAGGAACGGATGTCTGGAGGGGGATACAGGGGAAACTGAGGTACCCCCACAAGTCTTTGTGGGTTCCTCACTGCACTCCGTGGCTGACAATATACAGTGTTTTCCTGGGGAGGGAAAGAGGAAAGCTGAAGGTGGGTGGGCAGATAAATGTAGGTTGGTGGCTGGGAAGGACAGAAGGAAGGAAGGAAAGGGGAGAGGCTATGGGGGCTGCCAGGGAAGGGGAAGAGAAAATAGGAGAGGGAGAAAAGAGATCCTGCCCCCGGGCAAGTCCTGGCGGGTCGCTGCTTGCCATGTTTAAAACTTCATGCTTGGTTTCCAGTTTCTGTAATCATCATCCTAAATTGCTTATCAGATTCTCATCCTGTTGATTGACTGCACCAATTTATACTGCAATCCATCTTGAGTCTCCGCGAGAAAGGTGTATAAATATGGTAAATAAATTAAAATAAATAAGGGCAAACATTTTTAGGTGACTGAAGGGCTTCTTAGAAGTGCTTTACAGAAAGGGAAACAACAGAGGTGGATGGTTGCCAGTATCCAAGTGCGAAGTATGCACAGATCCATGCTGGTATACTCAAACGAGTCACACAGGGTGCTCCTGTGTACATTTATTACTTATTGTGAGACCTTGTGTGTGCCACTTCCTATATAAAGCAGGGGTCCCCCACCATTTTGAGCCTGTGGGAACCTTTGGAATCCTGACATAGCGCCATAGGCGCAGCCACAGAACAGCTGCTACAAAATGGCTGCCGCAGGAGGCGGAACCAGCCACAAATCGACTGCCGCAGCTCACCTTCAGTCACACAGCAAAGATCTTTGTGCTGTGGCGGCCATTGCTGCCAAAGCAGCATTTTGAAAAATCTGCACAGTGAGTCAGAAGTCTTGCTGGAGAAAAGCCCCACCTGGCTCCGCCCACTTTCCAAAAACACTTGGTGGACACCAGGAAAGGTGTTAGCGGGTGTCGTGGTGCCTGCGGGGACCACATTGGGGGCCCCTGTCATAAAGGACTCGCGCAACCAGCCGTGTTTGGCAGTGGGAATTTCATGGATTATTAACCAGCGTGTCAATCATCAGTGACGTAAAGCTGAACAGGTTGTGTTATGTAAATAGGATTTTTTTAAAATACTGAACCTTTGTTCAGGTTCTGCTCTGAATATTGACGTACTCTGGCTCTTTAATAATAAATGGTGGCTGACCTTTTTCTGTTGAGCGGTGAGACTCCCAGTGTGCTTGGCAGAGAGGCAAGCAGCATGATCCCTGCCTTTTCTTACACTCCCGCCACACCTTTCGGCTTTTCAGCCACATCACTAGGAAGCGTTGTTACTGAGGCTTTTCCCTCTCCCATACCCCTTTTTAAAAATTTGTCCTTGCAGGTGTTTCATATCCAGGGAGATGCTTAATCCTTTGCAACTGCGTTGTTGACAGTGCATTTTATTTGACTTGTCCTTTGGGCCCCACGGGGCTGGATAGCACTATCCCTATGAAATAAAAATATTTCCCAGCCCTAACATTCCAGTATTGTTGTGGCCAACCTGAAGGGGGCAGAAAACCCGCTAAAAAATGGGACAGGAAGGTGAAAGAATTGCAGAAGGGCATTTCCACTGATGGAGAGGGGGCCACTTTTACCAGTTCCCCCCTCACTGCAGACCATACATCCCCCCCCCCCAACGCTATCTCTGGGGATTTCTTCTCTCCCAGGAATGCCATAGGGGGGCATTTTGGACTGCAGGGGAAGGAAGAAAATAAGGAAGTCCTGCTCAGCTGATGAAAATCCCTCCATCCGCAGGAATTTCCAGCGGGATACAAGCCGCGTTCCTAAGAATGCAGAACTGAAAAGGGAATGGGGTGTCTCCTTTCCCTGCTTACTTATTCATCTACGGTTTACCTCTCTTGAAGCAAGAGCCATACGCTGTCCTCAGGAAAGGAGCCAAGGCCCTCCAAGACTAGAGAGAGGGAAGGAAAAACGTGAAAGCTGCTGTATTGTACAGACCAGTGGCAATTCTTTGGCAAAGAGATCAGATTTACTAATGGTGCCATCCGCAGATACACTCCTTTGAGTCCACTGAAGTCCAAAGGGCTTGGATGGGTGTCGGTCTGTTTAGGATTCCAGTGGAGAGGCAGCACAGATGTCTTCTAAATACATAAAGACCAACAAGATTTCCAGGGTTAAATTGGGAACCAAAGCTTCCATCGTCAGGTACGTATCTGACAAAGGGACCTTGATTCTCAAAAGTGTATACCCTAAAATATCTTGTTGGTCTCTAAGGTGTTACTGGACTCCAGTCTACATGGTTGCCCTATGAAATGAAATAAATAATACATAATTGTGCTGCAAAAGACTTAGGACCAAGCTACACATGAGGGGGGCAGGGATTCACATGTGGGACAGAAGCCTGGTGTTTTTTTTAAGCATATGTATGTGGGGAGTTATGAAGAAGAGATTGGATTTATACCCTGCCCTTCACTCTGAGTCTCAGAGTGGCTTACAATTTCCTTCCCCTTCCCCTCCCCACAACGGACGCCCAGTGAGGTAGGTGGGGCCAAGAGAGCTCTTTGAGAATTGCTCTTGCAAGAACAGCTCTGACAGAACTATGGCTTGCCCAAGGTCAACCAGCCGGTGCAAGTGGAGGAGTGGGGAATCAAACCGGGTTCTCCCAGATTAGAGTCTGTGCACTTAACCACTACACCAAACTGTGCCATCCTCCCTCCATAGTGCTTTATTGCCTCTATCGTGTCCCCCCCCCCAAAACTCACTTTGGTGCCGAGTGTTCACCCTAGAAAAAGAAAAACCACAGGTGAGGTAACATGGGGGGGGGGGGCAGGGTTAGCTCCCCTCACCTGCATGCTTCTTGTTTGCTCTACATACTAGCGGGAGGGTGTACTAATTAATAATGCAGATAACCCAGTTGTGTCTAGCTTGGCCCTTAGTTAGGACTTCTGAAGAGTTCCCAAAAGCATGGCCTGCCTCGGCCTGGCTCCTTCCTACATACCGTTCAGGAGATTGGGGTCACGTGAGAGGGGTCCCTGGCACATCAGCACACCTGTCTAGAAGCTGGGGCAATTTTGATTTTGATGACAGCCCCCCCCCCCCGGCCAATGTTGGAAAGATTTTCCTGCCCCTCAACGGTTTCTACTGTTTGTGTTTTCTTGTCCAAAAAGTTTGGACTACAGCAAGTCTACAGCAGAATAGTTTCAGAAGGTAACTGTGTCGGTCGGCAGTGGAAGAACTAGGTTTGAGTCCAGCGGCACCTTCGAGACCAACAAGATTTGCAAGGTGTGAGCTTTCAACAGTCAAAGCTCCAGTTTGGTGTCCTGGTTAAGAGCATGGACTCTAATCTGGGAGAACCGGGTTTGATTCCCCACTCCTCCACATGCAGCTGCTGGTGTGATCTTGGGTCAGTCACAAGTTCTTTCAGAGCTGTTCTCTCACAAGCAGTTCTCGAGAGAGCTCTCTCAGCCCCACCTACTTCACAGGGTGTCTGTTGTGGGGAGGGGAAGGGAAAGAAGATTGTAAGCCGCTCAGATTTCTCCTGGTAGTGGAGGGCGGGGTATAAATCCAATCTCTCCTTCTCTTCTTCATCAGATGCACTTTCCCAACTAGGATCTGTGGCAGGAGGAGTCTCCATACCAGCCAGCGAGGCCTTCTGTCTTTGTGATTCTGCTCTCTAAACTTGACACGCCAACAGAATCGTTAAGGGGAGACCCCTCATGAATCTCATCGATTGGAGAGGGAGGAGCATTCTCTAGGGTTGGCTAAATCTCGGGGGGGGGGCTTCATTTGGGGCATGGCGGTCGACAACCAGCCTCTTGAAGCTGGCCAGGAATCAGACTTGTGCAGAATGGGCTCCAAGCTCCCCATCCCTGAGGAGAGAGACGTATTCCCACCTGCTGCGGTCTGCTTACCCAAGTGACCAGTTTAACGGCATCGCCCAGTAAAGCAAAAAAGCCCAACAAGATCAGGATGGTGGCCAGCAGCTTCTGCTGGGGCTCGCCAAAAGGGAGGCAGCTGTTGTAGACCGTGTCCCCCAGGACAGCCATCACTGGAGAAAGAAAAGGGATCCGGAAGCTACTGCAGCATCTTTCTTCTTCTCCTCCCCCTACGCCTGCCAAAGCAACAGCAAGCCACACAGACAGCAGTGAAAAGAGCTAAGAGTGTTGAAGGTGTCAGTGCAGGCCTTTGTGACAAAGGTCCAGTGTCATTGATCGCATATGAAGCAGGCTGCATTGTCTCAAATGGACCAATCAGGAGCTACCCCTTGAGGGGCAGTGCGCTGACCAAAGCCTGGCCTGGAAAAGTTGTCGTGAAATGGCTGTTCCCATGATTCCTTCATCTACTGAGACAGACTCCTGGAAGCGGCAGTTTGTGAACGGCATCTGGAGCTGGTGTGAATGTTTCACAGACTTCAGATAAATGGTTTTCTGAATTAAAAACTGAGGCTTGCAGAAGACAGTGTCTTCTTGTATTACTTCATGAAGCATTGTGGTCTGCTGCTGTTTCCTGATTAGGAGGAGGCAGGCTGAGAACAGTGACTCATACAGAGACTCACCGGACCGCTCTGGAAGTCAGTGGTTTTTCTGTATCGCTGCATGATGAGTAAATGTGTATTCCAATCACACCTGATGCAGAGATGTGGTTAAAAACTCTTATCTCAACGGAGACTAATTGAAAGAAAGCAATCACCAAATCATGCAGAGATGCAGGGGCCAGCCTCCTTTAAGAGTATGTACACAAGACTCAGAGTGGATAAAAATCAATGATTAAAAAAAAATTAACGGATTTTAAAATTTGAATTGGATTTTTAAATTTAAACTGGATTTTTTAAAATAAAATGCTTTTTGAAGAAAAATCTATCTAAAGATAGTTTTCTATTTAAGATATAGTCCAAAGGTTATTCATCATGAAATAAGGATTAGTTTTTAATTATGTAGCATGAGGCTGTATATTCATGCAATGCTTAAATTTTTCGGTAAATGAATTCCAGTAATCCATTTACAATGTCATGCATGGGATAGAGCTGGTAGAGAAAGAAGTACTTTTCTCCCTTTCTCACAATACAACAACTCGTGGGCACTCCATGAAATTGCTGAGCAGTCGGGTTAGAACAGATAAAAGGAAGTATTTCTTAACCTAAGAGTGATTCACATAAGGAATTCACTGCCACATCTGCCGCTATTAGCCACAAGGTATAGATAGGAACTCTCAGTCTGGGGCAAGTGATGCTCTGTATTCTTGGTGCTTGGGGGGCAACAGTGGGAGGGTTTCTAGTCTCCTGGCCCCACTGGTGGACCTGAGGGCACCTGGTGTTTCTGGCCACTGTGTGACAGAGTGTTGGACTGGATGGGCCACTGGCCTGATCCAACACTGGCTTCTCTTATGTTCTTATGTCTGGAGACCACGTCTTATGAGGACAGGTTGAAGGAACTCAGTTCTTTTAGCCTGGAGAGGAGACGACTGAGAGGTGATATGATAGCCATCTTCAAGTACTTGAAGGACTGTGATATAGAGAATGGAGTGGAGTTGTTTTCTGTTGCCCCAGAAGGTTGGACCAGAATCAACGGGTTGAAATTAAATCAGAGTTTTTGGATAAACCTTAGGAAGAACTTCCTGACAGAGTGGGTTCCTCAGTGGCTTCCTTGGGAGATGGTGGACTCTCCTTCTTTGGAGGTTTTCAAACAGAGGCTAGATGGCCATCTGACAGCAGTGCTGAATCTGTGAACTTCGGCAGATCATGAGGGAGGGCAGGAAGGGTTGCCTCAGTGCTTAGTTCTTGTGGCTCTTTCTTATACACCCAGGAAAATGCTGATCGCCACTTTGGGGTCTGGAAGCAGTGGCCAGTGTGGCCAGGGATCTTGGAGATTTTTTTGCCATCTTTTGGGCATGGAACAGGGTGGGGGGGAGATATTTGTGAATTTCCTGCATTGTGCAGGGGGTTGGGCTAGATGACCAGGAGATCCCTTCCAGCTTAATGATTCTATGACTTTTGGTGGTGAACATCACCCATGTGGATTGCAGGTAAGGAAGCTCAGAAAGTAATGGCGAGAGATCTTAAAGGGTACTGTTGGGGTGAGAGCAAGGAACTCACCATGGCAGTGCCAATCTGTGTACCAAGTGTCATGTCTATATTGACTCTTGAATCCTTTTCTTGGAAGGAGCAGTAGGATAAAGAAACGTACCCACTGGGCACTTGTGAGAATGGGTGTCCTGTAAGGAAAGGGCTTCACGTTCCTCACACTAGAGCAACCTCTGGTGACCTCAGGGCTCAGTCTAGCTTCCAGCATCCCTGAGACTGTCCTTTATTGTGTATCTCAGCTTCTTTATCCTGCTGAAGCTCAGTTGTGGGTCAAGGGCTCTTTTCCCCAGCGTGAACAGCAAGAAAAGCTTTGGCAGAGATCTCTCTTTATTTCAACACAAGGAAAAGGCACTTTGGCCTTTGGAGGTTGTCGGGATGTCTCCTGTAGGGCTGCATCTTGCTGGCACTTTCCACCACCAGCACCAAGCGCAATCAAGTTTCAACACATCAGGTACAAATCAGCGCAAAGTCGGTTTCTGCATTTCATGGAATCCACCCGATATCCAGGGCACTCCTTCATAATAAATGTCTCACATCGATTTCCCCTGTTGTGTGGCCATGAAACATACTGTTTCCGCCATGAAATACAGCAGAAGGCATTTCACTGGTTACATCGAAGCACACCTGGGTGTACCACAGAGTCTGAACGCAGCTTCCTGGAAGGATACTTCAGAGCAAACGTATGCTTTCCATTTTTAGGTACACACACAAAAACATCTTCAGCATGCACCTCAACCATGCCATGTACATACAGATAAACAAAAAAAGCCCAGCAGGAACTCATTAGCATAATAGGCCACACCCAACAGCAGAAACTCATTAGCATATTAGGCCACACCCCTGACAGTGCAGCTCATTAGCATATTAGGCCGGGGGGGCTGGGAAAGCACAGGGCAGGCATGGAAGCTTGCCTCTCCCCCCCCCCCAGCTTCTCTGCCCCACTTCAGCATCACCTTTCTAGTCTACCCCCTCCGAACCAGACAACCAAGGAAAGGCTCCCCAGAGGGAAAGACAGCATTTTAACATTCCACTTTTCCCTCTTGTGTATAACCGGGGGGGTGGGGAGCGTGCTCTGTAGCCACACATGCCAGAGGTTTGGGTTGTGGGTGTGGCCAACTCAGGCGCCAGCCGGAACTCCGTTCCTGTGCGTTCCTGCCCCAAAATAGCCCTGCAGATAAAGGCTGCTTCGATCCGTTCTGATGGCAAATGTATTCAGTGCCGGTTGGAAATCCTTGCTGCTCCAGAACCGCCCATGTTCCAGAACATCCATTCTGCACCATCTTATCTACAATCTAAATTGTTCAAGTCAAACAAAAGACACAACAGCTGGCACGGCCGGCTTCCTAAAGGGAGCAGATTTTCTCCTACTGACTGATTAATTACTCAGTGAATACATTCAGCTTGGAAAGACACTTTAATTATTCAGGGCCTGCTGTGAGTGGCACATAGGGGCGTTTTTGTTTCCCGAGTCAAACCCGGTTCTTAAGCGACGTGAAACCAAACCCCTGGTTTGGAATGTTCACGGCAATGCACAGGAACGGCTGTGCTCCCTGGATCAAACTCCGCTAGAGACTCGGATATAACACGCTGAGGTCGTGTTACAGCTCAGAATAGGAACCGCTTTTGCATATTCTGATGGCCTTTGAAATGAACGGCTGCTCTGTGCCCACGAAGCCCTTTCAATTCAGTGCGCCAGTGCCCTAACTCTGTTTGCAGAACGTGCCCCAGAAAGAAAAACAAAGCACCAAAGATTACAAGGGCAGATTTTCGTTCTGCGTTTAGTGCTTTAAATAAATGATGAATAGGAAGGATGAATATGCATGACCGTTTCCCTGGCTTTAAAACTGCCCCCCTTCACCCAATTGCAGAAAGGTTCTAATCCCAAATAACTCCCCCCTCCACCGCTTCGAGGACATCAATTCAGGAAGTGCCCTGTGCAACTCAAAAGCTTACGAAGCGTATTGAATGAGCACAGTTCTCTTGCATGTGGTGTCATCCCAAGCCCGTTAAGGTTGGGCTGTGACTGGATTGATCACTGAGATGTGGCCTTGTCAGCCCTTACCAACAGCACCCCATGGCTGTTAAGTAGCCAGCACAGGATCGTGGTTAGAATGTTGGACAACGATCTGACGCTGTGGTCACACGGCAAGCTTATCCCGATTTGTTCCCACTATAGGTTTGATCAGGATTACTTTTGTTCAGGTTGGGATGACCACACATCCTTCCCTGAACCGAAGATGAGACTCCAGGCACTGTCCAAATAGCCACGCCACTGCTTCGTGTGTTTTTTTTAAAAAAAAAACTGGCTTTGCACATGTGCATATGCACATGGCCAAATCACCACTCCCACTGGGACTCGCCATACTCCCTTGTTCTTGCAGGGTCCCCCCCCACCCCCGCGAACAAAATTAACCGGTGATGTACAACTGAGTGCTAGAGTCCATAAGTGCACGTGAACCTTTACACATTGAATTTATTCAGTGCAGGAATGCTCATGCGCACAATGACAGAAACTTGGGGGGGGGGGGAGGAACCATCGCAAGGACAACGTTCAGATGATCTAATCGCAATAATTGTGGGAGATGGCTGTCCAGATCGGCCAAAATCGTGGATTCAAAGCGCAAACACCTGAAAAGTACTTGATTTTCCAGGTGTAGGAAAACGCACTAGGGAACTGGGAGGATTGCTTGAGTGAGCCCACTCTGGTGTGGGAGACAGACGCGGGTGTGTGATCAGTTTTAAATGCGAGAGGGAAGAATGGTAAAACCCAATCAAAATGACCGTGTGGCCACAACCTGAAAGAGAACCAGCTTTGAATCCCCATTCTGCCACAGAAGCTGCCTAGGTGACCTGGGGCCAGCCACTCTCTGAGCCTAACCCACCTCACAGGGTTGTTGTGAGGATAAAATGGAGGACAGGAGAACAATGCAAGCTGATTTAAGCGGGGTATAAATGAAGTAAATAAATAAATTTAACAGAAATATTTTAGATAAGAAATTTTTGCAGAACGAGTTCTTTTTGGGCGGGGGTGTCACTGCTGACTTATGGTGATCTCGTAGGGTTTTCAAGGAGGTGGTCTGCCATTGCCTGCCTCTGTATTGTGACCCTGGACTTCCTTGGTGATCTCCCATTAAAATACCAGCCAGGGCCAACCCTGCATAGCTGCCAAGATCTGGTGAGATCAGGCTAGCCTGGGCTATCCACGTCAGGGTAGATCAATAGTACCCCGTCATTAATTATTGGAACCGGAAGTATAGATCTCACAATGTCTGGCAAGAGATTCTACTTTATGTTTAAGATAGTTTGTATGCGTGATAGATATTAACTAATAGTAGTTATTGTCTCTACCTTTTAATGTATTGTGATGGTGTTGGCTTGTTCTTTTTGAATAGTTCATCTTTTTTATGTATTTTCATTTGTAAAATAAGTAAGTTCACACATGGTTTTGGCATAGTCTTCTCAACTTTCTGCTTCGTCTCGCAAAGCAGTTTCCCCTGCTGTATTTCCATGTGCCTATCCATTGCTGTCAACTTCACGCATCTGACATAGGTGCTTACTTACGAAAGCTCTCACCTGGTTCTTGTTGGGGGAGACTAAGAATATAGTTTGAATTTTGATCTTTGCTTAGTCCTAATCAAGATATTGCCCTGACTTGGATGGTCCAGGCTAGCCTTGTCAGTTCTTAGAAGCTATGCAGGATCGGCTCTGGTTAGTATTTGGGTGGGAGACCACCAAGGAAGCCCAGGGTTGCTACACAGAGGCAGGCAACAGCAAACCACCTCTGAACATCTCTGACTCTGAAAACCCTACAGAGTTGCCATAAGTCAGCTGTGACTTGACAGCAAAAAAAGAAACCAAAAAAGGTGTTAGTTTACACTCATTTGATTCTCATCCCAAGCCTGTTCCCAAAAAGAAGAGATTGGATTTATACCCTGCCCTTCACTACCCGAAGGAGGCTCAGAGCAGTTTACAATCTCCTTTCCCTTCCCCTCCCCACAACAGACACCCTGTGAGGTAGGTGGGGCTGAGAGAGCTCTCCCGAGAACTGCCCTTGGGAGAACAGCTCTGAGAGAACTTATGACTGACCCAAGTTCACACCAGCAGCTGCACGTGGAGAAGTGGGGAATCAAACCCGGTTCTCCAGATTGGAGTCAGCACTTCTAAAAGAGTTCCCAACACATGAATACCGCAGATAGAAATGCTGCCATCTTCTGGCCCAGATAAAGGTAGCAGCGAGTGTAACAGCTGCTGAACAGTATTAAAAGGGATTGTATTTACTACCTACCAATCAGAGTGACGACCTAGTAGCTGGACAGGTGTGTGCATTTTCTGGGGTGTTTTATTGCAGCCCTAAACTCGCTGAGGATTCCCTGCGAGCTGAGAAGGCTAACGTCTGCGTTGGAGCAACGTACATTACTGCCAAGCCTGCTGGAATCTTTAAAATGAAGTAAAGACAGAAAGTACATTTATTTGAAGGAGACGGTCACCTTTCCCAGATTTAGTGCTTCTGGAACAGAGGTCGGCAGAGAACTTTCAGCTTTTTAAATTATCTTGCTTTGGCTTTGGGAAGGAGTTGGGACAGTCCAAATATTCAGCTGTAACAGCTGGTTCAACAAAGAGACGGATTTTAAAACAGACTGAAATATTTGGTTTTATGACTTAAGACTAACCTCCTCCCGCCCCAGCAGATTCTAATGGTCACGCTTCTCCTCAGACAATCTGCTACTAGAACGACTGTCTCCGTCAACTGCGGTACTTATGACTGCTAGTGCTTTACCATCACAGCAAACAAGCTGCTCTTATGTTGTTGTCGTTCAGTTGCACAGTCAAGTCTGACTCTTTGTGACCCCACGGACCACATCACGCCAAGCTCTCCTGTCTTCTGTTGTGCTCCGGAGTTTGCTTAATTTCATGTTCGTTGAACTTATTATTAATAACAAGTGCTGTCGAGTCACAACTGACTTATGCAGACTTCTCACTGGGTTTCCAAGGCAAGAGATGAGCTGGCAAAGACTGGCAGCATCTTGTATCACCAACAGCTTGGTCCTTTCCCCTGGAGATGCTGGGGTTTGAACCTGGGACTTTCTGCATGCCAAGCAGATGCTCCACCCCTGAGCCGTGGCCCCCTCACTAAAGTGCACTTCATGCCCCCAGCCTGTAGTTACAGGTAAGGTTGTCTTATGTGCATCCAGGGCTATTTTGGGGCAGGAACGCACAGGAACGGAGTTCCAGCTGGCGCCTGAGTTGGCCACACCTACAACCCTAACCTCTGGCATGTGTGGCTACAGAGCACGCTCCCCCCCCCCCCCCCGGTTATACACAAGAGGGAAAAGTGGCATGTTAAAATGCCGTATTTCCCTCTGGGGAGCCTTGTCAATTTCACTCCCCGCCAGTCAGCAATAGCGGAGAGGCTCAGGGAAGAAAGGGGCATGTGTGCCTGCCTGCCTGCCTTTCCTGCACACCTTGGCAGGCTGGCTGGGGAGACCGAGGGCAGCCAGGCAAACATGCCTGCTTCCCTTCCCAATCTTTTTTTTGGGGGGGGGGGGGGGTAGGAGACTAGAAAGGCGATGCTGAAGTGGGGCAGAGAAGCTTGGGGGGGGAGGCAAGCTTCTATGCCTGCCCTGTGCTTTCCCAGCCCCCCCGGCCTAATATGCTAATGAGCTGTACTATCAGGGGTGTGGCCTAATATGCTAATGAGTTTCTGCTGTTGGGTGTGGCCTATTATGCTGATGAGTTCCTGCTGGGCTTTTTCTACAAAAAAAAGCCCTGCATCCACTCCAGCATTTGTGTATCTTCTCACCAAGGAACTGCAGATAAGAATCCAAGGAACACCAGAAAGCTAGCTAGGTGCGTTACGCCATTCTTCTCTTTCCATCGACCCCCAAACTCAGTTGCACAATTCAATCAGACTTCACACAGGGCATGCGTTGGTAGCGATTGCCACGGGCATGCCAGTGATAACTACAGTCACGGGAATGCACGCAACTGGCCACCGACACTGGCCCAAGTGAACAGCACTGGTTTTGTTTAGCTATGAATAAGAGGCCTTAGAACACCAAGCCCACATTTCCCCACATTATCATGCAACGACTGGGGCGGGGGGGGGGGGGAGAGCTCCTTTGAATGAACAGGCAGGCAGGGGACTTGAATAAATGGGTCATTTTTCAGTCTCGCAACAAGCTGACTCACAGTCAGGAAAGAGAATCTACATAAATGATGGAGGGCCTTTATTGGTCTTTCCTCCCCTGCAATACAGTCAGGTGGCATGACCGTTCCAGGGGCTAACCTTTTTGTTTGCTTGCTTGCTTTAGAACAATGCATACCAGGCCCTAAAAGATAACAGCACATGCATCTATGCTGTTTTATGAAAAGCAAACTCAGGCTTCAGTGATTGAGAGGTAATGTTGGGTTATGGTATTCCACTGCACTAACAGGAAGCTTTTCCACATCCATTTGTCAGGGAACTCCTCTGTTCACCACAGACCCTCTATACACCGTAGGGGTGTGCGCCACAGTCCATCCAAGCTTCACCAAAGCCATGATGGCGAGTTTGCGCTAGAACCCAGAAATCCGCACGCATGCAATAAAAGATGAGCAGTGGAAGAGAGGGGGAGGGAAGGCTGCATGGTATAGCCCGGTATCGTCAGATCTCGGAATCTAAGCAGGGTCCATACTTAGAGGGGAGACCACCACCTCTGCTTCTCATTTGCCATGAAAGCCCCTTGCTGGAGTCACCATAAGTTAACCGCTACTTGATGGAACTTTACACACACACACACACACACACACACAATGGAAGAGAGGTCATCTTTTAGAGAAACTTGACTGCTTCCAGATGGGGCTGCAAAAACTTGCTCACTCTATAGCAGCGGTAAACATCACTGCTAGGGTTGCTGGAAGAACAGCGCCCACACGCCACTCCCGCATCACTTGTTCTGCTGTCACATCTGAACACTGTGCTGCCCCTCCCCTTCAACCTGCAACCCCCCCCCCCCACTTTAAAATCCCCACGTGGAAGCAGCTCTTGCCTGGCAATTCTCTTTTCGGTGAAAACCTCCCTGATATCTACTAAGGACCTTGGGAGGCAGAAGCAACCTCTAGTTTGGAAACCATGGGTGGAGCAAAGATCCGAACACTTTTTATCTTCTGCAAGAACAGAGGACCCAGAATTGAGGAGTGCAATTGTACCTCGCCTCCTCAGGGTGTACCCCGGGTGATGCTAAAGAGCTAGAACTTCTGGCTGCCAGACAATCATAGGATCTCCTGGCTACACTACACACATGGAAACAATCAAATTAAACAGACCTCCTCAGGACTTCTTGACAAGGGGTGCAGGAGACTGCATCCCAGTCTGACAAATGACTATTGAGGGTATCAGCAAGTCTAAATGCCAATACTTGTCGCAAATCTTACTGGCCAATAAAATAGACCCAGAATTGAGAAGGAAAATATGATATCACGAAGCTGCTTATACAGAGGCAGACTGCTGATCCATCAAGGACAGTATTGTTTTCTTGGACTGGCAGCAGCTCTGCAAGGGTCTCAAGATGTGGTATTTCCCATCACCTTCAACCTTCAACAAGAGAGCCAGTTTGGTGTAGTGGTTAAGTGCGCGGACTCTAATCTGGGAGAACCGGGTTTGATCCCCCACTCCTCCACTTGCACCTGGCTGGATGTCCTTGGGCAAGCCATAGCTCTGTACCAGCTGTTCCCTCAAGGACAGCTTGGGAAAGAGCTCTCTCAGTCCCACCTACCTCACAGGGTGTCTGTTGTGGGGAGGGGAAGGGAAAAGGAGTTTGTAAGCCGCTCTAAGACTCCCTTGGGGAGTGGAGGGCGGGGTATAAATCCAATCTCTTCTTCTTCTTCTTTGAATTGGAGATGCTGCGAACTGAACTTGGGAACTTCGGCAAACAAAACGTTGAGCCACAGCTTCTCCCGCGAACACCTGGGGCTCCATTAAGTGGTTTTGCACCAATCCTCAAAGGGATTCAGAAAAAAAAACACTTTATGTTGAACTTAACCTCCACTGTGAAAGTGTCCCACCATTCAGTTCAAAGCTCAGCTGTAGTATTAGTGTCGAGCAGCCCTACGCACCCTTAAATAAACATATACACTGTAAGTCACTGAAAGAAAACTTTAAGGAAAGACAGAATAATAAATAAAGAGTGGGGGGAGGGAGAAGTAGATGATTTGAGCGCTTCTGTTACAGCATTAAAAAACCCCAAAAGCTCAACAGGCAATCAAAGTTAACAGACTTCCTGGTAGAGATATCTTCCTCAGTAAGTTTCCTGGGGCACCTTAAAAATAAAAAAAAGGAACAAAAGAGGAGTGATTGTATTTCAGGAAGCAGGTTAGGGGATGGTCTCCCTAAATGTCGGGGGAACATACAGTTTCATAAGGGCTGGAGATATTCTAACTCCGTTAGGTCATATGAAATTATATGTTCCATCATTTAAATGTCAACTTTCCCTTTTTGAGCCTTACGCACACATAACCAACACAAGGCATTTCTTTAGGAAAGACTCCATTCAAGTCTTACAGAAGTGCATCTATAGAATTACCAACCTAGATTTCAAAACACAATCCTGATCGCAGAAATTGTTAAAAGGTTGAAAGGATTTTGGACTCAGTGCCAATTTGTTTTCACACTCTTGTAACTGTCCCTTATGCACTCTCCCCGCCCCCCCTGAACTTTTATGATCTCACCCCTCCCCCAAAACAAAGCTCCTCTGAATACCAGTGCCGGAAGGCAACATCAGGGGAAGGTCTCAGCCTCTATGCCCAGCTGTTGGTCCTCCAGGGGAACTGGCTGGCCACTGTGTGAGACAGGATGCTGGACTAGATGGACCACTGGTCTAACCCAGCAGGGCTCTTTCTATGTTTGTATGTACACAAACTTTTAAATAGAAGATGAAGTAGTTTCACAAATCCTTGCTAAGAAGTCCACAAGTTACTATCTCACTATATTTTCCCTCTGCCCACATGCCAGCCCTTACATATATTCATCATCTGAGGCCTTGAATACCTGCTCCCCGCTCTAGAACATAAGAGAAGCCAATGTTGGATCAGGCCAGTGGCCCATCCAGTCCAACACTCTGTGTCACACAGTGGCCAAAAATACCAGGTGCCCTCAGGAGGTCCAACAGTGGGGCCAGGAAACCAGAAGCCCTCCCACTGTTGCCCCCCCCCCCCAAACACCAAGAATGCAGTGCACCACTTGCCCCAGACCGAGAGATCCTATCTATACCTTGCGGGAAAGCTTCCTCTTGGCTCACCTAGTGGTGACTCTTCCACCACACTGGAAACCAGGCAAATGGGTAGTTTACAGGTTGGCAACACATGTGGATTTTGTGGAAGCAAGGATGCTATTCTTGAGAGAGATCCATTGTGTGCCAAAGTTTGGGGGAATTGTCATAAAGCACCTCTTAAGCTCCCTTGAATTTATTATTTTTTTTAAAGCTGGAAGGGTCAAAATGCTTCCAAACAAAAAAACATTTTGGGTAACAGGTCTTTAAATAAATATCTCAACACTTAAGTGAACCGTATGCAGTCTTAAAAGTACAATCTAAATCACATCCTTCACAAAACAGAATAACTTGCAAACATCAGGAGTTCATAACCCATGACTGGTTATTCCTAAAACTCAAAAACTTCAGTCCGGCAAGGCTCTCAGGAATGTGGAACAGCCTGAAAGGTCAATTCATTCAACCCTGCTCAACTAGTGGCTGCGCAGATGTATAAGGGGATGCCATAAGGCGTGAGCATTAATCTCAGCACAGCCCGATAAGCAGCCAGACTGCTGTTTGAAAAAAAGCAATGCAAGGCAGCCCGCCTTGTCTTGAGATCACACAGCTAGAATGGCCCACAATGATGCCAAATCTAAGCTATTTTATTGAACTGGATTGGGTTGTGTCGTCCCCCCCAATTCCCCGGAACTACTGCAGCATGGTCACTCACATGCGTGGTTTCAAATTGCTTTGTCTGCTCCATCTCCGCTTACTCCAGGGACCCTGACCTTTCCGAGCCTGCGGGCACCTTGAGAATTTCGACATAGCGAGGTGGGCACAGCCGCAAAACAGCTGCACGAAGGGTTAGAGCTAGTCATACAATGGTTGCCACAGTGTACCATGAGTCACGGGGAAGATTCTTGTTGCTATGATGGCAGCTGCTGCCAAAGCAACATTTTAAAAAACATGTGTGGCCTATCAAACCTCCAATGGCCAATAAGAACCCCTGCTGGGCAGGAGCCCCACCTGGCCCCGCCCACTTTCTAAAAACATTCAGGAGGTGCCAGGAAATATGTCCGTGGGTTCCATGGCACCTGTGGGTACCACGTTGGGGAATCCTGGCTTACTCCGTTTTCTCCCTTTCTGCTCCCTTCCCTGTAGATTGCTGACACTGTTTGGAGATTTTGCATGGGATCAAGTGCATTGCTGCATATGGTTTGTTTTCCTTCGATGTACATGGTAAGAGCAGATATACACGGCAGGAATTCTAGAATGTGGGTTACATATACATAACGTTGCAGCAAGAAGGCACAGAAAGGGCATTATCAGGCACGCATCTGTAGCCACAAATGCTTGGACTCCACTCTCCTGGTGTTCAGTTCACCAAGAAGTGGGTGAAACAGATGACTGCAGGTGTGCTGGAATTCCGACGCCTCCTTGTTCTTTGCCAGTCTGATACAAAGCTGGGCTCCTTCATTCCTTGGAAGTTTTTCATCAAAGGCCGCTCAGATCCATAATGGAGGGAAAGTTCCTGGGGAAAACTGTTTGCCTACCACTGCCGCCCTTTTACGTTGAACTGCAAGAGAATTTTGGTGCGCATCCTCTGTTGATATGGAACGATGGTGAAACCCCCCACAGCCCTATGGCCAGTGAGTGGCCTGTATGAACAGAATGGGCTGCTACAGCACATTCTAGAATCCAATACGAATGTTCAAGGTGATGACTAGTAATTGTGGAAAGGATGGAAGCCAGTGCCTTAAATGAAGGTATTATCAAGGCATGTGCGGGAAAAACCCAAGTAATCATACGAAGAAGGGGAAAGCTTTGTAAAGAGCTGCACGTGAAACCCCCAGGCAAAATGATTACCAAGGCAAACAGAAAATCTCAGTGATTTGTCATAGCATCCAAGCCTACAATAGGATTTCTCCTTTTTTTTAAAGAGAGTCTTCGTGATGTGCCTCTGACCATCGGTAATACGAAGTGTAAATCTTACATATATGATCTCAATATACATATATTATTGAATCCATGTACTGGAATCAATTTATAAGGTATTTTATCAGGCAAAGAGCAAAGAACAAGTTAAGTGTGTCTGCTGAGATGAAGTGCTAACCACGGGGCACATACGGAATTAGTGACAGAACTGCGAATGCAGCAAAAAAAAAACCCGTGGTAAGCCATGCTCCAGCCCTGAGGTGGATGTCGTGCCGTTCCTCACATTATCCGGACTTCAATTTTATGCACTCCAGCTAACCAAACCCTAGTTTGCTCAGTTCTCTAACTCCTGAACATCTTGCAGTCACAAATTTATTCGGATGCACGGAGCACACAAGTAGCTACTGCATTCACCAAAAAACGAAGAACACCCCGAATGTATGACTACTCTGAATATAAGATTACCCCTCCCCCAAAAAACATTACACACAAAATGTTTAATATCGTATGTAACTGTAAATTTGTATGTAAATCTGAGCAAGCCCCTTCACCTGCTTTTCAGGTATTATAGCTACCAGCCCACACTTCTACAAAACCCTGGGCACTGGATTTTCTGTTCACTGTTCTTGCATGTCGACAGAGAGGAGGTAAAATGAAGACCACGTTTTGAAGCAAAATACAAGCTGGGCCAAGTGTCTATCTTGGCTACAGATTCACAAGGTAGCTTTGGGGAACTGACTCACAGGGCTGGCTGGAGAACCAAAGTCTAAAGGAAAAGCAAGACCTTGCTATGCGTGGATACACAAATGAATGACGTGTGTGGGCCCCTGAATGACACAACAGCCTCCCTCACCAAGGACATCTCAGCCACTAAATAAGTACGCTTAAGAGTGCATAAGACACGTATGCTGGTAAGTTTCAGAGAGCAGCTGTGTTGGTTTGCAGCAGAAGAGCTAGGTTCGAGTCCAGTAGCACCTCAAGAGACCAACAAGATTTTCAGAGTATAAGCCTTCAAAAGTCAAAGCTCCCTTTGGAGAATGTTAAGAACGTAAGAGAAGCCATGTTGGATCAGGCCAATGGCCCATCCAGTCCAACACTCTGTATCACACAATGGCCAAAACCCAGGTGCCCTCAGGAGGTCCACCAGTGGGGGCAGAACTACAGAAGCCCTCCCACTGTTGCCCCCCCCAGCACCAAGAACCCAGAGCACCACTTGCCCCAGACATAGTGTTTCATTTATACCTTGTGGCTAATAGCCACTGATGGACCTCTGCTCCAGATGTTTATGTTGGTCTCTGACATGCTTCTGGACTCAAATCCAGCTCAAACATTGGTAAGATGTCTTGCAGAAAACACCAGGGAAGGTCAATTTTACTACCCCAGAACTTTTGCATTACAGTATGTCCCCAGAACAGCTAGCAAGGCATTCCTTGTGGGTTTCACTATGCATTAGATGTAAATGCAACACCACTCGCTAAAGAGGGAAATATCTACCTGGTCAAGTTTGTTACACAGACAAGCGGGCAACAGCTCTATTAAAGCCAAGAAATTATTTGCTCTGTATTGGTCATTCAGACGCACACACACACACTCTCTCTCTTTACCTGCTAGACTGTGACTGATCGCTGTGAGAGTTAACTGCAAAAAGGAAAAAATGCTGTTTTATAACCAGAACAGAAACATGGGTCTGCAAAGCTCAGCAACAGCCCCCAAACAGCCCCAACACAGATGAAGCCTTACCTTGGGGAACAGATTGATTGGATTTGTCACAGAATTCAACTGAAACCTGCAATTCTACGTCTGCCTGCCCTACTGAGATGCCCGATACCATCTCATTTACAAGGTCGCATGTGTCGGTGGCTGTCCCTGGAAGGAGCGGCTTCCAGCCCCAAGGTGACAGCAGCCTCCCCACCAAGTCCGTCTGACACCAATTACACTGGAGTGTGTGCAAGACGAACATACTGGCAAACTCCTGGCAGAAGCCAGACAGAATTTGCTGGTAAAGGTCAACTTCGTCTCAGACCTTTATGACACGATTTGACCCACAACTGTCAGCAATGCAGAGTATGCACAGGTAACGTGAGCATCTTCCAGCTCCAAAATAAGAAAGAAACCTGCATAGCTTTGGATTAGCTTAGAGATGTGGAGCACACAAAAAACATGGGCATGTAGCATTCCACATGGCTCAGCATCTTGTCTGAAGAGTTTTACCCAATCACTAGCCTGCTCATACGCAGCATTTGTTTATCAGTGATCCGTGGGCCCAGAGGGATGCTAGGCTGGCACATGAACACTGCACAGGGAAGGGCAAGTGGAAGGGTTGAAGAACACTTTACAACAACAGCCCATGTGGAAGCCAGAATACGGAAGCACAATTTGCACCTGGCCACGGGGAGAGCCTCATTTTGAAGGTTTTCTAAAGATCATTTTTGTTGGATTCTGCTGCACAGTCTCATTCCATTGTCTCATGCCATTATCTACTAATGGGAGAGGAATATAAACGCACGTGCTCTTGAGCATATAGCATGATTACCTGGCTAGGACAGTGAGGTTGCCCAATTTACAGCCCAGAATGAGCACTCTGCATTAAGGCAAAGATGCTGCTAAGCTGAGTAACTTCATTCACATGCAAAGGACTGGTTGAAATTCAACTAATAATTCAGTGCTTTAGCTGCCTCCATTTCCTGACCCCCAACACATTTTTTTTGGCTTACCAAACATACTGACACCTTCTTACATGCAAAAGCATTTAATAAACAGTTTTATTTCACTTGTAGCGACTCGTACAACATATGGATTTTACAGAGATTTTGGACAGCGAGAAGCGCTTCCATATACAAGTTCCAGGCCTCATTTCCCCCTCCGCTCTTTATGAACACAAATAGGCACCCGGCTTTATTCTTTTTGTAAAAGATGGTCTTTTGGCATTTCTAATGAGAACAAACCTGGCCTAGAGAAACAGTACAGAAGTCTACACACAATTTCTCCCCCACAGGTCATCTGATGACGCTTGCCTGTCTTAAGATACTGAAACTGGCATAGCAGGGGGGCGGGGGGGAGAGGCTCTTCCTATGTGGAAGACCTCTGGAAACAGCTGCAAGTGCAGTCCTGCAGGGCACAAAATGGGTCACCACAGTAGTTGCATTATGTGGCACATTCACACAAAACAGTCTCGAAGCTATAGCTTCCTTTGCCTCGATACCAAAGGCACAGACAGTAGCTTTTGCACTCCATGCTCAGCGGCCCATACAGCAGGATCTGAGGAAATGAACAGCAGACTCGGAAGACCTGTCGATGTTTACACTGAGGCCGCAAGGCTGGAATCACGGAGAAGTTCTAAGGACATTACCGCCGTCAAGACAGGGTTGGCGAGAATGCCCTGAGCTCCCAGTGGTTCACACACATCTCAATACTACGCCACCCCCCTCCCCCGGGCATTCTAAGTTAAAGGGGATGCAACTGTGAAAAATCAGAACTGAAACTTAAGTACTGGAATGCATCGTTATAAATGCCTACTTGGTCTCTGCCTGGGATCTTTGCCCCAGCGTGCTCACGAGACGCTACGTAAAATACAAAAGACACAACAAATTTTAAGCACATGTTTTCATCTAGGTAGCCCCGTAGGTAAAAATAAAACTTATATCTCTCTGAAACAACAAACAAAGCCCCCTTCGGGTTATTTCCCCATCCCCGGTGGAGCTCTCTTAAGCAAGGGAAAAAAATAGTTTGCCAGCAACACGTTTCTCTCCTGAAGTATTTGTAAAATATAGTTTTATTGTCAAGCAGATACAAGCGGTGCTTCTCAAGTCCAATGCGGGGCTACCAGAACAGTTAAAGAAACCAACACATCTTCATGCCCGTGCCAGACAGCGCTGGTGCAGCACAAAACAAAGTCACTCAAGAGGTCATTTCCCAGCCTATGAGAATGTGCTTGATTATTAGTTACAGAATCCCTGCTGAGCAGCAAGTCACCGATCCAAAACAGGCAACCAGAAGACCCAATGGTGGCACACGGCAAAAAGGCAGCGCTGAAACGGACGCTCTGAAGGATACTCACTACTTCTTGTTTCTGGGCTTTAACTCTTCAGCAGCATTGCGCAGAAAAATATAGTTCTTCTTCTGCGGGTTATAGAACTCATGTCCCTGCAAAGGTAGGTCAGGGGAACAGGTTCAGCTTTGCAAATTTTATTTATTTTATACATTAAATTTATGAATCGCCCAATCCCTGAGTTCTTTGGAACAATTTCATTTCTCATTAAATATTTCACAACAGGATACCAAGTCCCCTGAATTTATTTATTTCTTTTTGGTAATTTTGTGACTGACTCGCAATTTGGCTATGAATGAAATGCTCTCAAACTTTGTTTGGCCACATGTGTTAAGGTAGGTCCTGTTTCCTCTCTCTGTTTTGTCACAATTGTAATTCTGGTGATAGTTAATAGAAATAAAAGTAACACTTTTTGTTTTGTCCCCCGTAGGATCTGACCAATTGCTTAACAGAACTGCTTCTGGCAAAGCAGGTTAAGTCACATCCAGTGATCAGAAAGATCTGTGTCAATATTACCTGCCAAAACTCTTTGATCAGTGGGCATTGCCACCAACAGCGCAAGAAATTGCCTACTTGGCCACAGTTTCCCCAACATTTCTGACCCACAGAAGGGTCTATGCGATGTAACCTAACTAGGGATAAGTGCCATCTGTTTTTAAGACTTTAAAAGAGTTAAAACGAACACTGAAAACCTTAGAAGTAATGCTCGGTGAGCAGTCCTATCCATATTCACAGCTATGGGTATCACCACAGGAGGCTGCGTAGCCCCACATTCCTTTGCTGCGTTTCAATCACTCTTCTGTACCTATTTTATAGGAAGCCTCGGCTGCTTCCACCACTGAGACCAGCCTCTGTGTCATTCTCCCTGCTGCTGTGAGTGCAGACATTCCCAGTGGCAACGGGACATTCATGCTGTGGTCTTCCCTGCCATTCCTTTGCTTCAGCATCCCGCGGCCACCTTTCACCCCCCCCACACACACCCACCACCCCATCAAAGGGCTTTAAAGAAACGGGAGTTGATAGATGCTGTAACGATCTATTGCCAGAGACTTCCGGTTTGCAACATGGCGGAGGAGCATGACAGCTAGCCGATACCCGCCGCAAGTTTTAAAATATTTACTTTTGCAAACTGCAGCTCTGTTCTTGTTTTTGATGTTTTAAAGACGCTTGAAGTGGCTGGATATATCCGTCTGTTTTATTATTACTGGATACGTGAAGGGGAAAACTTTATCCGGCTTTTAACGCTCTGGCTTTTAACTCTCTTGGCTTCCTCTCTTGGCTTCCCATGGCCTTAAGTCAATTAGTAAGGTAACAGGAAAGGAAAAGCCCAGTTTTTGCAGCCGAAAGCTAGAATTTATCTGTTCAGCTGAGTCCTTCCTTTTTTAACTTTTACGTTACCTCTACCTCTACATTACTGATGGGCAAAGGAAAGAGACTGTGCGACTCATGAAAAGGATGAATTGAAAAGCTCCCCAGCATATAAACAAAGAATAGAAGACTTCTTTCTACCAGAGACTACCATAGCTAATATCCCTGTCTTAAATTGTTTCACTCCCTTGGCTATAAGCCACAACACAGATCTACTGCCATGATCTGCAAGCCCTCGTTTTCATTGTTTTAAAGAGAAGTCTCTAGCCCTTTTTGTTGTGGAGTTATGGGAAAAGGTGCAGCCTGCATTCCCCACCCCCTTAAACTCCGCAATAAAAAGGACAAGAGACTTGGGGGGGAGGGGGGGAGAAGCAAACAAGCTGGGAAGTAGATTGTGGCACTAGACCGTTATACCACTATAGCAGTATAATAATTCCTGATGTTTAGAAGAACACTTTTTAAAAGCCCTCTAATGTGTGCACAGAAGAATGGGAGAACGGCATTTGCAGAACAAGGCAAGGAAAACAGGGCTGATGTGGGCAGAATCTGTAAATGCACACACCTTCCTGCTCACAGTGCATCCAAAGCTGCCCCGAATGCAATCTTTCCAAAAGGACTGTACCAAACCAGGTTAGAGAAAATCTGCAGCAAAGCAGACTAATCAAGGGCAACATCATATGGGTGTTCCCCAAAAGGGCACTGCCATAAGGAAGCCAAGGCAGAGCAAAACATGCAAGTACAAACAGCCACAGTGTTAAAATGCATCCTGCTCACTCTAAAAGAGGAAGTATTTAACTCCCCCCCCCTCAAAATTTTATTGTTTTCCTTTGGAACATTATTGAATTCACTGCACTCTGCAGATGTTCCTAGTTCTATTCCAATAAGGAATTCCAAGGAAGACTGCTTCTTTCAAAACTAAGCCCACGTCATAAATTTGGCTACAGGTGTGTTATGGCACAGTGCTGCAGCACTGGGAGCTTCCAGTTTGGTGTAGTGTTTAAGTGTGCAGACTCTAATCTGGGAGAACTGGGTTTGATTCCCCACTCCTCCACATGCAGCTGTTGGTGTGTCCTTGGGTCAGTCACAAGTTCTTTCAGAGCTGTTCTCTCAAGGGCAGTTCTCAAGAGAGCTCTCTCAGCCCCACCTACCTCACAGGGTGTCTGTTGTGGGGGGAGGAAGGGAAAGGAGTTTGTAAGCCGTTCTGAGACTCCGAGGAAAGGGCAGGGCATAAATCCAATCTCTTCTTCTGGACACTTCAGTCCACTAGTGAGGCTGAATTTCTCTTTACATTTTAGCCGTGGCTAGCTTACCTTTGACCAGTCGTAACTGGAAGCGTATGCAAAAATGTTGCCATTATGGTTGAAGCAGCAGGCAGATATCGGCTGGTCCAGCTGCTCTGACGTTTTCAGCTTGGTCCGGGCATCTTTATCCCAAAAGCTGAATCTGCCATCAGACCCTACAGTCGCAAGAGTGCCGTGGACGGGATGAAAAGCAATTTCGTTTACCTTTAAAGTAACACAGATTTTCCCATTAAACAAGCAGTGGAACGAAGCATACATGGTTACCAGACACAACGCATGTGAACATTTGTTAAGTTTCTAACTATTTAAGAAGGAGCTAAATTAAGCCTGCAGTCTGTCAAAACTGACAGGCAGGAGAGCTGGCAGAAAAAAAAGCTAGGATGCATTACTGCAGTCCTTCCTCCCCCCAAATGTCTTAGTTCTCTTGTAAAAAAGTAGGCCTGAGACCACCACTAGCTCCACAATTGAAACAGTCACAAAGGAGAAAAGGGGCAGGGAGAGCGGCTGTTCTCGCCCATCTTCAGCACTCCATTGCTGAGGCCACTGGCACAGGTGCTGGGGAAATGAGGGGTGCAGGAACCTTTTCATGCACCCTTCCTTCCCACTGTGTTCACTTGGGGAGGGGGAAAAGCTGGGTTCCCAACTGCATCGAGAGAGAGACAGTTGCTCTAAATCAAGACACAGTTGATTCCATTGCACACTTAAGTCAGAAAACAATAGGCAGAACATAAACGGGGGCTAGGCCTGTTCTTAGGACGGCTCTACCAAACCAGCCATGGCTTCCAACCCCGGGGAAAGGAAGGGTGGCTCCCCACCAGCGTTCCCTCTAAGCTGAGTTAGTGTGAGCTAGCTCACAGTTTTTTAGCCTCTGGCTCACACATTTTTGTCTTAGCTCAGGAAGGATGGCTCCGGAGGAAAGTAATGTATGCAGCAGCTAAATTGCTCACTCACAACTTTAATGCCAGTAGCTCACAATGTAGAATTTTTGCTCACAAGACTCCACAGCTTAGAGGAAGCATTGCTCCCCACTCCATAGCAGAAGTCCCTTTATCCTCCTAAACCTGGATCCTTTTGGGCAAGGGGAGGAGCCTGTCAAAAACAGGCGGCCTCTCTGACTACCACTCCCGGAGCTCCCTTTGGTTTCCCCTCTGCTGTGCCACGGGATTAGGGGTGGTGGGCTGGGGCACACAGGCCCATGGTAGTAGACATGTTGTACCCACACAATACTGCCCCCCAACTGCAGTGTTGCTAATTTTTCTCCACAGGACTGCTTGAAAGTCATTCATTCTCCAGTATGAAGTAAGAGACAAGCCCTCAGAATACACTCAGGCAACAACTAGATCTGCTCCAGTGATCCTGGGGAGTTTTAGACGCGGCCAACAGTGTTCATTCTAAGGACAGCGTTCCAGGCCAGCCCAGTCTCTTCAGATCTTGGAAGCTAAGTGGGGTCAGCCCTGGCTAAGTACATGGATGGGAGACCTCCAAGGAATACCAGGGTTGCGATGTAGAGGCAGGCAATGGCAAATCATCTCTGAATGTCTCTTGAAAACTCCACGGGGTTGCCATAAGTCAGCTCAATGGGTCCCATTCATTAAAACAGGTTAATCATAAAGAACACACAATGGGAACTGACTCTATGGAGAGTCCTCTGTCAACAGCACGGAAACTGTCACATTTTGCATTCAAAAATATCCTGGGTCTGCTCCGCAGCACACATTTCAATTAGATACGAGTTTTCCTCACTAGTCCATGCACGCAGTCGCCAGCACTAGAAGACACTTACGGCATAGATATCCTGAGGTGCAGACGTGTTTGTGCCATTGGAACGGTGACATTTGAACGTGAAGTTGTCTTTGGCACTGAAAAAAAGCATGTGAGTTTTAAAATTTCATCTTGCACAATGCTACGAAATTAAGCGTTTTTGCAAGTCAAAGCCCACACTTACTGCAAGGCAAAAGCCAGCAGCTCACGATGAGTTTCAAGACACTTACGGATTTGGCGGGTTAATGTAATGAATGGCCACTCTTCCTTCGATGCTTCCGAGGGCAAACCCAGTTGGTTTGTTCACTTTGTCTTTAAAAATCGCCACACAGCGATGCTAGGTGAAAGAGACTGCATTTTAGACAGGTCGGTACAGAAGCCTCCCCATTTGCTACAGGCACAGCACAGTATGAAAGATACTGAATTAAGGCCCCAGAGAACATTTGCTGATTATGAGAACCAAATTTGTTTAATGCTTTTAGATTAACTTATAGCCAAGGGGAAGAGAGAGAGAGAAAGAGTGAGAGAGTCACAACTTGAAATATGATAATCAATTTTATTTGGTTTCTTGGAAAGTATAATGCTACCTGGATGCTGAAGGGGGGAAAAACAAATGAAACATTTGTTTGAAGCACGTGTGTCTCAATGGACAGTATGAGCATTTAGCAGTTGCTTAAAAGGACCAGGTGCAATGTTTCTTCTATTTTTTTTTCTCCTTCTGAGCGGAGCAGTTCAGATTCTGAGCAGACTATAACTACTAAAATCTTAAAATGGGCAACAGGCAGTGCAAGACCCAGACTGCTGCTGGCTTCCTGTGTTAATAAGCAGCCCTTCATGCACACAGTTTAGAGGAAACACCGACCAGGTGGAAAGACATTATTGTAGGAGTACATCATTCATGACAGTATTTACAACTACAAGAACCAGAGAATTTTAGTGAGGAAAAATGTGACTCATAGTTAAGACATGAGATCTATACCAGCTTGGTAATTAAATTATGAGCTGCAGTGAAGAAACAGAATTTGCTTCTAATAAAGAATTCTGCCAACCATGTTCAAAACACTCAATTTCTTGGATCCCTCTCACAAGAGAGTACTTTGAATTCTGTAAAGTCAAAAGGAAGACTTCTTTAAAGTCAAAAGGAAGACAGCACCTGATGTGTACCTGCATTTTGTCTCTGCTTTCTGGCAGAATTATCTGTGCAACCAGCTTTTAGAATGTGGCTTATTATATTACAATATTTCAAATACATAAAAAGGCCAAAATATTTCTATTGCATAAAAAGGGCAATAATATATTTTTGAGCTTTAACAAAATCATATTACTTCCTCCATAATTGTGTCCCATTTTTAAAAAAAAACAACAGTCCAGTTTTCAAAACCAAAGGAGACTAATTCTTAAGTTCAGGTATTACCTGATGTTTAAGTGGAGATTCTATTCTTCTAAATTCTGAAGGCTGATTCTCTAACTGATAAACTATCAAACCTCTCTCTGCAGTAGCCACAACAGCCATGGGGTATACCTGGGGGGGAAAAATTCCAGTGAGAACACTTTCAACAATCACCTGAACCAAAAATTAATCGGGAGAACTTAACACAAAGAGTAATTTGGCTTGGAAAGGCAACTCTAGGAAGCTTTCAATTCACAACAAACTGTTTCACCGCAGAAAAGGTGAAAACCCCTCTCTGCAGACAATTTGTTATGCAACCTTCTCTTGCTTGGAGTTGCGGAGGACACGTATCCTTTTTACAACGGCAGCACTGATTACAAAAGAAAAAACATCAAATGCTGTACGAACGGCAAATAGCACACTCTAACAAATCTAAAGCTGAAGCTCTCAAACTAGTTTACTTACCACATCAGCACAGTAACACCGCTCGGGCAACTGCAGCGTCATCATTGGAGTTGGCGATCGTGTATCCCAAAACTTAAAACAAAAGCAAAACACAGAATTAAAAATACAGCACGACTACCCCTGTAAATCCAGGATCCACAGTCCCACGTAAGCGGCCACGTCAACATGGCTTTGAAGGGCTCTGTATCCTTAACGCAGATCAGCTCCTGAAGGTCCACATACTGACACGGCCAAACTCGGGCTCAAAGGTCACCTCAAAGAGAAACTCAATGAGCAACTCAAAAACACGGTTACCCACCGGATTCTATCAAAAGCACCATTCTCAGCTCTCATATTTATACCATGGTTTTCACAGAACGTTTCATACACAAGTTAAATTAAACCCTTTATTCCAGGAACTCTGTATGAGCGAGACCAGAATTATCATCATGCCACAGAATGAGGTACAAGGGGCAAGGTGGGTAGCCAATGCCTTGCTTAAGCAAGCACAGAACTGAGCTGTGGTCTGAACTGGAGACTTACAGGTCATACTTCACCACCTTTACCTATATGTTATAACAAACAACAGCCCCCCAACTTTTATTTATTAATTACCTTTTGTCTCACTCTGCCTTCAAGGAGCTCAGGATGGCACACACTGGTTCTCCTCTTCTCCTCCCCTACGATCCAATGAGGTAGGTCAGGCGGAGAGAGAATAACTGGCCCAAGGGCACCACCATGGTTTCCTTGGTGAGTGGGGATTCAAACCCACGTCTCCTAAGCCCTCACCCAACACTCAAACCACTGTACTACACTGGATGCTATGCAGAAAATATTTACAATCTTGTCTGAAACACAAACATCCTTGTAAAGACAGCTTACCTTTAGTGTTTTATCCCAGCTTCCGGTCATTATACAGCTGTAATTTGGTGCTTTAATCCAATGGATACTCTTAACAGGAGCTTCATGCTGAACAATGAGAAATGTTTTAAAAGGCGATTTAACATATTAATCACTAGTCACTGGAAATCTTCCCAAGGATTGGATTACAAGGACTGGATAATGGAAATCCGGCAGTTGATGGAATTACTCAAATTGACAGAACTGGTACAACTGGGAGATGGGAAGGCAACAAACAAACTTCTTTCTTTGATCAGTGCCAACCTTTTATAGGTTTTGGACTGGAGGGAAAAAAACCTTATTTTTCACTTTTGATTTCTGCAATTCTGCAATACTGTGTTTTAAGGAATGAACTCTTTCAGAAGGGGTAATTATAGGCTAAAATTACATTAGTTCTGGTATTGAATGTAAAGAACCTATTGCTGTGCAAGGAGCTCTGTGGTAAATTGTTAAGTTTATAAGGAGAATTTAAAGACACATTGACATTAAGGAAGATTAAATGTAAGGGGAAAGTATTTGTTAGTCAAATCAACCAAAAGGGAGACTGCAACTAAGAAATTAGGAGACTGAGACTTGGAAAGACAGTGAAGGAACTAGAAAAGATCCTTAAGTGTAGGTAAGGGTCACTGAAAACCCAAAATCTAGATAATTCATACTATGGTATTCCCAGTTACTATGTATGGATGTAAAAAACGTACAGTGAAGGAAGTTTATAAGAAGAAAATTGAGTCATTTGATATGTGGTTTTGAAGGAAAGCTTTACGGATACCGTGGACTGGCAAAAAGACAAATAGGGGGTGGTTTCTAGAGCAAATCAAGCCCGAACGAAAATGACTGAACTGAGGATATCACACTTTGGTCACATCCTGAGGAGACCAGACTCACTGGAAAAAGACAATAATACCAGGAAAAGTCAAGGGCAGCAGGAAAAGAGGAAGACCCAGCATGAGACTGACTGACTCAGTCAAGGAAGCCACGGTCCTCAGTTTGCAAGGCCTGAGCAGGGCTGTTAACGACAGGACACTCTGGAGGTCATTAATTCCATAGAGTCTCCCTAAGTCGGAAGCAACTAGAAGGTACATAACATGAACACACTGGAGTGAAGCAAATTATATTGTTTTATTACTTGAAAATATATCTTATTTGTAGTCCCATTCACTTAAAAATATCTAAATATTTGTCATATAATTATGATAAAATGAAAAGAATGTTTCAAAAGATACTTGGAATCATCTATTACTTATGCCAGCTACGATACACACAGACATACTCGGGTTTCTCTGTCCCATGCCGTAAAGCCAGGCTAACCTCCTTCCTGCCCAATGCACTGTGTTTTCACAAATGCTTTTTAGCAGCTATTTACTGAGCTGCCTGTCTTGCCTCTCCTTCCCATGCTGCAGGCAAGCTAAACAGCCTTGCTGGAAAAGGAAAGAAACTCACAAATGGTGCCTTGTACAATTTAAAGTTTGTTCAGCACCCTTAAATATAATTTAGAGAACAGAGAAACTGCTCCCAGGTGAGGTCATGGTATCAAAAGACCCCTGCTAATCAATGCAGGGCAAACTCAGCTTCTGCCCAAAGGAAGCAGAACCAACGGCTCTAAGATCCAGTGTTATAAAGACAGCCACAACGGGGTCCAGATATAGGCACAGCTGGACATGCTTTTCTTTATATTACTTATCAAGACCAATATATTTTACAAGAAGCACTGTTGCAAAGTTCAGAAAGAAATGTTTCATTTCAGAGGAAAGACATGTGTGGAGGCTGAAAACAGATTAAAATTCTAGACATTACAAGAAAACCATGCAAAATTCTTTGAAGACACTCTGTCTTTGATAAAAAAAGATTATCCTTGGGAATCATACCTGTGCAATTTGTATTGCCTGGTTACTGTTGAGGTCCCACATCTTGGCAGTTTTATCACAAGAGGCTGTAAACACTTTACTCCCATCCTGAAGAGGAGGAGGGAAAAAACCCCAAAACAAAATAGGCATAAGAACAGCTCCGATGGAACAGGTGGAAAGGTCCATCTAGTCCAGCCTCCCATTTCTAATAGTGGCCAACCAGGTGGCCCCAGGAACCCCACAAGCAGGACATGAATACACTAGCCCTCCATCGTAACGGTTAGCGATACAGCTAGATTTGAGTCCAGTAGCACCTTAGTAATCAACAGGATTTGGGGGGGTCTGAGCTTCTGAGACAAAGGGAGCGGTGACTCCTGAAAGTTCATACCCCTAAAATTGTTGGTCTCAGAGGTTAAGATGCTGAGCTGCAGTTCGAGATCTGAGTACCACGTGACGGAGTGAGCTCCCGTCTCTGGCCCCAGCTCCTGCTAACCTAGCAGTTCGAAAACAAGAAACTGCAAGTAGATAAATAGGTACTGTTTCAGTGGAATGGTAACAGCGTTCCGTGCGCCTCGGCGTTTAGTCATGCCGGCCACATGACCATGGAAAGGTCTTCAGACAGCGCTGGCTCTTTGGCTTGGAAATAGAGATGAGCACTGCCCCCTGGAGTCAGATTCGACTGGCTTTCGAGCAAGGGAAACATTTACTTTTACCTAAAGTGCTACTGGACCTGAATCTAGCTGTTCTACTGCAGACCAACAGAGCTACCCTCTGAAACTATCCTCATGGTTAGCGATACACAGTCTCAGAACACAGAGCCATGGACAGACCTTTCCTCCATCTGTTTGTCTAAATGCCTTTTAAAGCCATTTGGACATGACTAGCTGTCACCATACCCTGTGGCACTGAATTTGACTGTTTTTCCTTGCTGGGTTAACAGCAGCTATGGAAATGATTTAGATCAAGTGTGGGGTGTGTGTGTGTGGTCCCACGGCAACAATCCTCGGACCTGTTCCCCCAACCCCGGCTGGTTTGCAAGGGGAAAAAAACCTCTCAGCTCATTTTGTTTGGCACTCAGTCAGCACTACACCAACTCAAGTGTAGTGGCATAAAACACTCACAGCATAAAGTACACATCAAGCATATTTCGCACAAATAACGGACAAATTAGGGTTGCCATGTTAATATGTAGTAAAATAGATAGATTCATGTCTAATACCACCTCAGACACCAACAAGATTTTTGGGGTAGCCCTGACCTGGATAGCTCAGGCAAGCCCAATATTCTCAGATCTCAGAAGCTAAGCAGGACCGACCCTGGAAGAGAGACCTCCAAGGAATACCAGGGCTCAGGACACAGAGGCAGGCTATCAAGCCACCTCTCTGAAACACCCAAGACCCACTAGAGGTCACCAGAAGTTGCCATGACCTCCAGGCATGCAAGCATGCACACAAGATTTTGGGGGGATAAGCTTTCATAAGTCAAAGCTCCCTTTGCCAGATATGACTGATAAAATCTTATATGACTCTCAAAATCTCATACCTCCAAAATCTTGTTGGTCTCTAAGATGCCACTGGCCACAAAACTATCTAAATTAATATGTAATCTATCACACAGCCACTGAGTGTATCTACACTCAAACCGGTGACAGTACAGAGAAGGGTTGCTTAACCTTCTTGACTTGTGAAGAATGCTTCTGGTTTTCAAATGGACATGTGCTTAAAAACTACAACAGAAAGACAGACATAATGGCAACTAGAAAGCCCAAGTTTAAGGCAATGGCTCTGAATCCCTGCCCCCCCCCTCCCCCAGTATATTCAACATATTTACGATATGCTTCTTGTAAAATAAAGGGACATACATCACTCCAACAAACGTCTAACACAGGCCCTGTGTGCATCTGCTGTGCTTTTGGAATAGTCTGCCCATTATCCTGGACTTCCCAACAACGAACCTAAAATGCAAGAAAAACAAAGTTAAGTCTGAATCACCGATATACCACTTTAATGTATACAAGCTTTTGCACTATTTGTCTTTAAAACATCCTTGACGACTCCCATTTTGCATAAGGGCAAGAAAATCAGTGCTGGCCTCTTAGTATATCCCTGCTCAAGCTGGAATTTCAATTTCACACTAAGAACCATTGTGGCCCAAAAACTAGAGTGCTAAACCTCATTCACTGAGCCATGGTGGTTCTCACAGTACTATTCTTAAGTATGCCAAGATAGCATCAGGTGTCCCAAAAACATAAAATTAACTAAGCTTGTCATGAAGAAAACTCATGCAGCAATAAATGTGTTTACTTCAAAGATGGTGAAGGATTCTTGATCGTGTTACAAGAGATGGGCTGCCTGACTCCATGCTTTCTTACTCAGAAGAAAGTCCTACAGTGCTGAAAAGGGTCTTTCTTCCCAGGTTAAGCATGGGCTGTTCCCTGACATGACTACTCTTCTGAAGTTTCCCTACTTATACAATTTCAGCAGACAGACACATAAATTAATGCAGGTGACCTTCCACTCTAATTATATCAGAAACTGCAAGTTGAGGATAAAAAGTATTCTAATTAGGTTCCCTTTAGTTTGCCTCTCGAAATTTCTCCCGGTCTACAGTTTTTGCTTCATCTATCTTTAATAAGTTCTTTATAATAGCAAGTAATAATATCATTAAAAGCAAGTTTAAAAACTGTCTGCATTCCTATATTGACTGTACAACATTATAAACTCAATTCCTCCAACAGAGGTGCTGGGAGGCGGCTGCCTTTACTATCACTCACTTAAGAGAGACGGCGACCACATTTTGCCCCCAACAAGAATCTGTCCGTACTCGGCACGTAATATGTAAGAGGAGTGCATTCCATGCCTCGACACTCACTTTGCTTTGTTACTTACATCATTTGCCCATGATCCTGCAATAAGGAAATTACCCGGCAATGTTGGTGGACTGAAAGCCAAGCAACCAATGCTGTCATCAGGAGGAGAAGTAACTTCAATGTCCTGGAACACAAGTCAGAGCATTCTATATATGCAGCTACTGAAACTGTAATTCTGACAATGATGACAGAAAGAAAACTTCCAACAAAAAGAAATGCATAAAATCAAGCCAACCCCTCTGTAAATCACCCTACGTGGCACAGTTTCCCTTGACATTATCTTCTACGTATGGAAATACTATGTAAATGTTTGGGCCCAGTACTCTTTGCAAAGGGGAGATTGTCTCTTCTCAGGTGAGCAATGACTAAATACCTTCATTGGATTGTGGTTATCTGTAGCAGTGCTGCCAAACATGCTGGTGCCTCCAGTTCCAAACCCTGATGTTGACCCAAACAAACTCATATTGGTCCTGCGAACGACAGAGACAGACACAGAAAGTAACCTTTACTCTTTGAGGAAAGGGTCACACAGGACGCCAAATTTTCAAAAATGCTGAAGCAACGGATGGGGAAGAGACATGTCGCCCCATTTTTTCTTGGAAAAAGCAGAATTTTTTTGGGGGGGGGGGAGGAATTAAATATATGCCATAATGATGACTTTCTTATCAAAACTATGCCTTTTTTGTTCCTTAGCAATGTAAAATGCATCACTTATAACTCAGCTTGCATATAAAGATGTATTTACTGACACATTTATATTGTAAAATACTTTTAAATTCCATAAAGGTCTACAAGCAAAACTGCAAATACTCCCATTACTAAAGCAAGAGAGAGCTGCAAACTGCTGCATCCTTTGCTGCCTAACACACTTCACACAAACCAAAAAAGGGGAAAATCTGTTTCATGGGATTTTTTCTGCATCCCCCCAAATTCAGTTTCTTTACTGAAAAAAGTGGGGCCCTCAGGGGGGGAAAAAAACAAAAACTCCTTTCCCCCAAATGTTCACGTTTTTAGGGTCCCAGCCCCCTAAAAATTTCAGACCAGCAGTTCTTTTAGTTAGTTGCAACCAGTGTTCCCTGTAAGCTGAGCTAGTGTGAGCTAGCTCAGTTTTTTAGCCTCCGGCTCACACATTTTTGTCTTAGCTCAGGAAGGATGGCTCCAGAGAAAACTAATTGATGCAGGAGCCAAATCGCTCGCTCACAACTTTTATGCCAGTAGCTCACCAAGTAGAATTTTTGCTCACAAGATTCCACAGCTTAGAGGGAGCATTGGTTGCAACATGAAAATAAACAGGAACCTAGAGGCACCTTAAAGACAAACAAAATTGCATTCCAGCATGAACCTTCATGGACGAAAGTTCAGTTCTTCAGATGCAATGAGCTGAGCCTCACTGAACCGTAGAAGTATGGAAAAATAAACCAAGCACAATGGGACAGAAAACACAGGATGTACCAGCTGAAGTCTAATTATGTAAAATTCAGATTTAATCAAGCAAAATATACAGATCATTCACCAGTTACACTAAACTAGTGAATACTTGTACTGGGCAGGGAAATATTATATTTTGGAGCGGTAACCATGATAGCCTATTATGGCAAACTGAAATGACACATCCAGTGGTACCTTAACAGTAACATTTATTCCAGTATGAGCTTCTGTGAATCATAGCTGACTTCATGCTCAAATAAATGTCATCAGTCTTTAAGGTACCACTGGACTTCTGGTTTAACACTTACAAGCACTTTTAAGACATCAGACATAAGTGCGCTTCTCTCAGAATACATGGCCATCACATTGTCTGAACCCTGGGAAATCCAGTGATCAGTTTGCACACACCAAAACTCTATGCACATGCACAATTCACACAGTGCCCCTATTTACACAGCCAGTTTGGTGTAGTGGTTAGGAGTGCAGAAGTCTAATCTGGGAGAACGGGGCTGGATTCCCCACTCCTCCACATGCAGCTGATGGTGCAACCTTGGGCCAGTTGCAAGTTCTTTTAGAGCTGTTCTCTCACAAGCAGTTCTCAAAAGAGCTCTCTCAGCCCCACCTACCTCACACAGGGTGTCTATTATGGGGAGAAGGAGGGAAGGAGATTGTAAACTGCTCCAAGACTCCAAGTGAAGGGAGGGGGGGTATAAATCCAATCTCTTCTGAGACAACATGCTTATTGGGAGAATCACTCTCATGCTAGCTACAAAACATATCTTGGGAAATCCCTGGAGATTTGGGCGTGATGTCTGGGGAAGGCAGAATTTAGCTCAGTTGTAATGACACTTCAGGACACTACTCCGGGGAAACTGATTCCTGTAGTCTGGAAATCAGGGCAAATTCCAGGAAAACTCCAGGCGCTACCTCGGAGTTCATAACCCTACTTAAAGCATGCATATTTACTTGCCTTCCTGGCCGCACACACAGACCTGACATTTGCAAGAAGCGACAGTGAATTTTAAAAAAACCAAAACAAAACCCCAAACAACTAAATCCACTCTTAGCGTCTGGAGAAGCAGGCTGCAGCCCAGGGAAGCTCACACGGGAGTAAAACGTGCTTGGCCTTTCAGGTATCACCGGACTCTTCCATTTCAGCCTTCTCACCCCCCTCCCACCCCAAAGCGCATTTTCCCCGCCAGAGCATGCCAGGGCCAGCCCAGGCGGGCGAAGACACGGGGCACAATGAGCCAGTGGTGAAGTCGAGGGCTCCGCGGAGGGCGAGGGTGACCCAGCCCAGGGGAGGCCGGCGGCAGAGACACGAGGGGGAGCGGCAGCAAGGCATGCGGCGCTCTCGGTCGCCCTCCTTACCCGGGAAGCGGTTCAGAGGCCACGGAAGGAAGCGGGAAGCGGCAATAGCGGACGGGCCCTCCCCGCCTTCTGGCGCCCACCCCTCTCCCGTTCACTACCAACCGTCCAGGGCCAACGGAGACGAACAAGGCCTCGCCTCACTACGCATGCGCCTCCGCTCCGAGCTCGCAGAAGACGCCGGCGGCCGCGGGCGGCACAAGAGCGGGCGTGGCTTGTGCGGTGGGCGGGGCCTGGTGGCGGGCGGGAGTCCGTTACAGCTGCGAGTCTCTTTCAGTGTGGACCTGCTGGCTCGCGCGCTGGAGGGGAGAGGCCACATTTGCTGCAGCGAGCAAGCAGAACAGCGTCTCCTCCAATATGTACCGATTGCGGTGGTTCTAAATAAAGGCAGCGGGCTCAAGTTAAATTTGGGCTTTGCCCGCCGGTGTGCTTTTGTTCTTTCCGGGGCTTGGGGAAGAACCAGCATTGTCTCAAGAGTCGTTGGCCGGCGGGCATTTTAGTATAAAACTTTATATAGAAGAGTAATTATTGGCCGGGCTTAGCAAAGGTGGGGAGGGGGCGCCGTGAATATACGTCTTTTTCTTCTTTTTCCTAGCAACTATATAACTGCCGCTTATAGAGAAAAACGGCATGTAATTGATACTAGCGAGTCCCTTCTTGCTCGTGATTGGGGGGGGGGGGAGATTTGTTTAGGAATCCAGAGTCCGGGCCTATAGTTCCCTCCAAGCTGTACTGGCGTTTCTGCTTTTCCCCCAGGGGTTTCTGCTTTTTTCCCCAGGGCATGGAACAGGGATCAATAGGAGGGGGAAGGTATTTGTGAATTTCCTGCATTGTGCAGGGGGTTGGATCAGATGACCCTGGAGGTCCCTTCCAACTCTATGATTCTATGCTCTCAAGGTATTTCCCCCTCTATTGGAAACCATGGAAGATGGGTGCACCTCCTTCTGAGGTCCATGGAATTGGTCCTGAGGACTGCTCTTTTTGAAACTTGTGGGGGAGGGTTGAGGAGATACACTAGTGGCTATGCTACAAATTTGGTGCCTCTACCTAAAAAAAAGCACCAGAGCTCCAGATACCCCCAGATCAATACTCCATTATAGCCTGTTGGGCCTATTGACTATAATGGTCTCCAAAGGCTATAATAGAGCTGGGAAAAAATATTATTTTTGAACACCCTTAAGTTTTTCAGTATGATTTGTAAGCTGCCTTGAGTCATGGGAAAATGGGGTGTAAATATTAGAATAAACGATACTCGTGGCGGGGGGAGGAGCTGAGGCCTGCGATCTCTCCCCCCCCCCCCGCTCCTTCCCTTCCCCCTGTCTCTGGCGGGCCTCGGAGGCGCTCGCTGGGCCCACCGCTTCTTCCCCCCATGGTCTTCGGCGGCACTCGCCAGGCCTGCCGCTTCTTCCCGGGCCTTCGGCAGGCCTTGGCGGCGCTCATCGGGCCCACCGCTTCTTTCCCCCACGGCCTTTGGCGGGCCTCGGCGGCGCTCACCTAGCCCGCCGCTTCTTTCCCCCCAGGACCTTTGGCGGGCCTCAGCAGCACTTGCCGGGCCTGCCGATCCTCTCCAGGGCCCGCCACTTCTCCCCCCCCCCACCGGCCGGGCCGCTGGCTTGGCCGCAGCCCGCTGCCCGGCCGCTCATCTGCCGCCGCCAGTATCCAGGTAAGTCCGTTCCCTGCGCATGTGCAAGGAATGTGTTTTTACTTTTGGGAGGATTTAACTATCCCCCCGAAATTTATCTTCACTTTTTAGATTTTCCTGCAGACGTGGGAACCACCCCACGTCTGCAGAACAACCTCCCTGCCCCCCGAGGTGCCCCCCCCGCGGATATAGGTATCCACATGCAGGGGTGCCTTGGGAATTAGATATATAGATAAGTAGTTTGGGCAGGTTGATAACATTAAACAACTTCTTGTTTGTTAGGTTAGGCAGGGTTCTGACAGTGATTGTTCCTCCTCTGTTATACTTGACCTGTAAAGCTGGTTGTCATATTTCACTAAAAAAAAATCCCATAGAAGACTGCAAGATCCCCCCCCCCCTTTAAGTGCTGTTATGTTTTCTAAGGCTCAGCACAAGGCCACGGTTCAAGGCCGGGTCTACTAATATAGTGGAAAATGGAGGGTAGACCTACAAGTCTACAAATATAGTGGAAAGGGGTGGGTGAAATTTGACTTGATTCTGTTTTTGCTTATAATGTTTAAATTATTATTAAAATATAGTTTGAATATAAAAGGAATTTATTCTAAGATTTGTACAAGGTTATGGAAGTAATCTAACAAACTAACTTATGTGATAGTCAAATGTATACTTGCTTACAACTTCAATGCTGCTTGCTTTTTTCTTTCACAAGGTAGAATTTCTGCTCACAACACTGTGGGGCTTAGAGGGAACATTGGATGTTGGTCTGAAGCAGCAGAACAAAGTCTGAGTCCAGCGGCACCTTTAATACCAACAGAGTTTTATTCTGTGTGTAAGCTTTCATGTGTATGCACACTTCCTTCAGATTTGGTATCGGAAGACATGTGCATGCACATGAAAGCTTATACCCAGAATAAAATGTTGTCGTCTTAAAGGTGCCACTGGACTCAGACTTTGATCTCATGATGTGACCTGGCTATAGAAAACAAAGAGGTGGGGCCCAAAGACATATGACTGAAGCTGTCTTGTATTGAGTAAGACCATTGGTCTGTGTAGCTCAGTGACGGCTATTCTGGCTTGCAGCTGCTCTCTGGGGACTCATGTGAAAGGCTTCTTCCCCAACACCTGCAGACAGCAAATGCTAGGATTGTCAGGGACTGAAGCTGGGGCCTTCTGCATGCAAAGTGTGTGCTCTGGCACTGAGGTATGAAGATGCTTCCTCAGAAGTTGTGAGGATCATGTAAGACACTGTTTTTCAACCACTGTGCCGTGGCACACTGGTGTGCTGCGAGATATTGTCAGGTGTGCCGTGGGAAATTATCCAATTTGTGTGCCTGTGCGGTCTCGCGCCTGGCAGAGTAATCATGTAGTACTCTTCCATACCAGTAGGTGGCAGCAGCAGCAGGTAGCTAATTGCCTTGTGCTTGGAGACAAGCGAATTAGTGATTCATGGATGCAGCGACAGGTGGCGTTGACGATGGCATTGTGGATAGCAGGACGACAGTGAAAGTGATGGATAAGTTTTTGAAGAGCAGAAATGCTCTGAACTGGACCCTGGACAAAATCCGGACCCAGATGAAGGCCCTAGTATGAGTGGAGGTCAAAAGAAAGCAAAGACGGTGATGTCCAGCAAAGTTTCTGGTGCGAGGCAATACAACGAAAGCTATCTTTCATTTGGATTTACTTTTACCGGAGATGCAACGGCACCGACTCCGTTGTGCTTGGTATGTGGTGAAAAGCTCTCCAACAGTGCTATGGTCCCAAGTAAGCTCAAACGCCATCTCCAAACGAAACACCCTTCACTTCAAAACAAAAATGTGGAGTATTTTGTTCGCCTGCATGAACACACGGAGAAACAAGCAACTTCCATGAGAAAAACCGCAAAGGTAAACGAGAGAGCCCTTAAAGCTAGCTACCACGTCGCTGAACTTGTGGCTAAATCAAAAAAGTCCCACACTGTGGCAGAGCAATTAATACTTCCCGCCTGCAAAGCCATTGTAAATGAGATGCTCGGACCCGAAGCAGCTAAAGAAATAGCCAAAGCCCCTCTCTCAGATAACACAATTTCCAGACGTATTGATGAGGTGTCTGCAGACATCGAAAGTGTGGTTTTGGACAAGATCCGTATCAGTAATAAATTTGTGTTGCAACTTGATGAGTCTACTGATATAAGAGGGCATGCTCAACTCTTAGCCAATGTGCGTTTTGTGGATGGAGACACAATCAGAGAAAACTTTCTATTTTGTAAGGCTTTGCCAGGAAAAACAACAGGAGAAGAAATTTTTCGGGTCACATCAGAATATCTGGAAAAAGGAGGACTTAAGTGGGAAAACTGCACGAGTGTCTGCACTGATGGAGCTGCAGCCATGGTCGGGCGGACCAAAGGCTTTGTAAGCAGAGTGAAGGAAAAAACCCCAGATGTGATCATTACGCACTGTTTTTTACACTGCGAAGCCCTCGTAGCCAAGACTTTACCAGCAGACCTCGTTCCTGTGTTGGATGATGTTGTGCGCATGGTAAACTTTGTGAAGTCACGACCTGTGAAAAGTCGCATATTTGCGGCTTTGTGTGAGGAAATGGGAGCGGAGCATAAAGCCTTGCTGTTTCATACGGAGGTCCGATGGTTGTCGTGCGGCAAGGTGCTGGCCCGTGTGTATGAGCTGCGAGAGGAACTTAAAGTGTTTCTGATAAATGAGGGGTCCGATTACGCAAAGCTACTTGCAAGTGATGAGTGGTGTGCAAGGCTGGCATACCTGGCAGATATTTTTCATCATCTGAACGAACTGAACACACGAATGCAAGGCCGAAATGAAAACCTGCTTACAAGTACAGATAAAATAAATGGATTCCGTTTGAAGGTGCAACTCTGGCAGCAACATGTGGAAAGTGGCAATCTTGAAATGTTCCCACTCACCAATAAATGGCAAGATGTTAATACTGCTGCACTGTGTGAGATAATAGTTAAACATTTGAAAACTCTTGAGGAGGAGATGTCATTTTATTTCTCTTCAGCCTCCACGGAGTGCCTTGACTGGGTTAGGGACCCATTCAGCTCAGCATCAGCTGTTGGAAAGGACATGACTTTACAGGTGCAGGAGGAACTAACTGAACTGAGACAAGATCGTGGTCTCAAGCTAAGCTTTCCTGATCTACCTTTGGACAGTTTTTGGTTGGCAGCTGCCAAGGAGTTCCCCATGCTGGCCAACAAAGCTATTTTGACATTGCTCCCATTTTCCACAACATATCTGTGTGAGATGAGCTTTTCAAGCCTGACTGCTGTAAAAACTAAAAACAGAGAAAGACTGAGAGCTGTGGAGGAAGAGCTTCGTGTGTGCCTTTCGATTCCTGCCAGGATATCAGCTCTGTGTTCATCCAAACAGGCCCAGGTTTCACACTGAGTATAAATATGAAAGATTATAAAATACTTTTTTCTTTGTGTTTATTTGATTCCTATTCAAGATGTTATAATATAACGTCATTCTTCAATGTTAAAAAAACGCTAATATAACACTTATATTGTTAATATAAGCTTTTTTTCACATTTTCAGCTGGTGGTGTGCCACGGGATTTTTTCAATGAAAGAAATGTGCCTTAGCTCGAAAAAGGTTGAAAAACACTGATGTAAGAGATGCAGAGAATGATTGCTGTAGGAGCAAAAAGCAGCAGAAGAATCACTACCACATTCACCTCTCCCCTGAGTCTGTGTTAATAAAGGCTGCTGAGGCAGGTTTTGTGCCTCTCCCCCATTTCTCACTCATTGGACCTTTCCATTTTCTTTATATATGTTCAGGGCTCATTTTGTAGCAGGCGCTCCTTTGCATATTAGACCACACACCCCTAATGTAGCCAGTTCTCCAAGAGCTTACAGAGCTCTTCTTACAGGGGCTACTGTAAGCTCTTGGAGGACTGGCTATATCAGGGGTGTGTGGCCCATAGGCGTCAACTACGGGGGGGCTCGAGCCACCCTCAAAATTTCCCTGGGGGGACTGAGCCCCCCCCCCCGGCAAAATGGAGTGCCCACCGCCGCTCCTCCCCGGGCCCTTCCTAGGCCCGGCTGCCGCCGCCACCTCTCCCCCCCCCCCAGCCTGTCCTCTCCTGCCTCCATCCCTCCGTCTGTCCAGGGGCCAGCTGGGCAAATGCCCAGCGTGCTGGCGTCGCCTGGAAGTGACGCCATCACGCTGGGCACATTGCCGGGGCGATGCTCTAGCAATCACCCCAAAACTATGGCACCATAAAGTTTCGGGGCGATTACCAGAGCGTCGCCCCGGCAACGTGCCCAGCTGGCCCCTGGACGGATGGAGGGACGGAGGCAAGAGTGGCCAGGCCGGGGGGGGGAGCGGGGACATGGTCTTGGTGTGCGCATGAGCACGCAAGAGCCCCCCCCCCCCCGGATTTTAAAACTCGACATCCCTGGTGTGGCCTAATATGCAGAGGAGCTCCTGCTACGAAATGAGCCCTGTATATGTTAATGCAGGCACCAGTGGCACCCAAGCAGATAAAGACTAGGGTGTCAAACATATGGCCCACAGGCCAGAACTGGCCCATCCAGGGTTCTTATCTGGCCCGTGAGCAACTGGTCATTACCTTTATTGTAAGATGACAGAGGCTGTGCATTACGTTCCTGTATACTGTCCCAGTAGTAATGAATAATAGGTGCTGTAAATGGGAGGGTGGAAATCAGGGAGATACTTTATGGAAATACTGTAACGTTTGTATTTTGAGTAAAAAATAATATTGGGTTTGCCTGGGTCCTTTATAAATTTTATATCTCCTGTACCTGGCATTACATTTTATGGCACACATGGCCCTACCTGACAAAGTGACATTTATATCAGATCTGGCCCTCATTACCAATGAGTTCGACACATACACCCAACCAAATACACACTTGATTTTATTTAATTTATTGTTTTTGTGATTAGTAAAAGTAATAATTCTACAGGTAAAAGAAATCAAATTGTTTTTGAACAGGGCTGCCGGAAATTCCTTTGCACAAAATTGGTAAATTATATAAATAATGACAAATAAGGGTTAAAACGTATAGTATTGTTATTCTGACTTTACACTGAAAATGTAGCTTGATTTGCTAAAAATAAAAGACTGGATATTCAATATTAGGTCAAGTAACTGAGTTTTACTTCATGTTAAGATCATGAGAACTCATCAAAGTTTTAAATTGGAAATGTAAGGTTTTTATTTGAATTACAACATGTGATCAATGCATGTTAAACTTAAAACACCTTTGAAGCACTGCAAACATAGATGAGGATATGGGTAAAAAATTATAAAGATGTACAAGAAGAAATTCTCAAAACATTTTCAAAATTTCAAACTGAATATCTTCATAGTGTTTCATTCAGAATGACTGCCATTTTTATGAAGCCTGTTTTAATAGCTCTGAGCGAAACCTGCTTTTTGAAAGGTTGTCTAAATATTCATATCCATCCACCAAACTGCAACTTGTTTGGCAAATATACTCTGGATAGGTAATCTGATGAAAATGAAGTCAAGGCTTGGATTTCAGCCTTCATTTTAGATGCTGCCAGAATATCTAGCTGAAAAGAAAAGCATTGAAAATTAAATTTCAGCTGAAATGTGTATGATGCACAGTTTCAAAGGATCCGGAGGAGTCATTTCAGCACACGAACCCAGCTTAAATAACCCAGTTTTGATTCTTTATTGGCTGATTACAATTTCACAAACCATGGCCGTCAGGAATTTCAAGTGGGGGACCCACAAAGGCTTATGGGGGCATCTCATTATTCCCAGATAGCCTCCCCCATTATTTTCTTTCTCCCTTATCCTGGGAGCCTCCATATCCTCTCCCCTTTCTCTACTTCCTTCTTCTCCTTCCCAACTACCAGCCAGCCTGCCTTTTATTGCTATCATCTTCGGATATTTATTATTTATTTACTTCATTTATACTCTTCCTTTCCCTCCACTGGAGATCTAAAGCAGTGTTTTTCAACCACTGTGCCGTGGCACACTGGTGTGCCACGAGATATTGTCAGGTGTGCTGCAGGATTTTTTCAATGAAAGAAATGTGCCTTCCGGGCTGACCTTCCGGGACGCGTTTGCGCATGCGAGAAAGAACAGTGCTGCGCTCTCGCTGATTCCGCTCGCACGCTCTGTGGCCGGCCTGAGGTAGGAGGGAGCCGCCATTGAGGCGCAGCTCCCCTTGGCCTTGCAAGGACTCGAGGAAGGGAGGGAGAGTGCCGAGGGGCTCTGTCTGTTCGCCCACCTGACCTGCCAGCGCCACGACGGAGGCAGCAGCCATGAGCAGCTGCTGCAGTGAGCCCGCCTGGCCGAGCAGGCAGAGAGATACGACGACAAGGCCGCGGCCATGAAAGCGGTGAGTGGCTGGGGGGGAGGAGGAGGAGGAGAAGGGGGGTTCCTCCTCAGGAGACGCAGGGCGCCCCCACGGGCCCCGCTGTCGCAGCCTCCACTTGGCTGCAATGGAGCCAACGCCCTGGCTCGTCTGCCCCCCCCACGAGCCTCGGAGGGGGCAGCTGAGCCTTTCCAGGTGAGGGCTGTCTTCTTCTGCGTGGCCTCTCAGCCCGGAAGGTGTAGGTGGGCCTCCGCGGGTCCCGCTTCACGGCTGCTCTTTTTCCGTCTCTGGCCCTGGCGCTGATGTTGGCCGCCTCCAAGTCGTGTGTCGGCGGCGGCAGTCGGGTGATGCCCGCCTGCGTGTTGGAGAATGAGCAGGGCGAGGCAGCGGACTCGAGCGGCATCCAGTTCATGGGGGCCAGAGGCAGGCTCGCACACGGCAGATGGTTTTAAATGAATGAGGAGGACTCGTGTGCTGAATCAGAGTCATGCTAGACCTGTGGATGTTAATACAGAGGACAGGAACATTCGGTACCAAGGGCATTCACTCCTCCAGCAGAGTAAGCTGGTTTCTTCCAGTGCCTGGCTCCTGGGTTGTGTGTGTGTGTGGGGGGGGGGGGTGATTTGCACCAAGACATTCCAGTAAACATGAATATGTTTGATGGTAACACCTAGCTGTTTCTGTCAGGGTGGGGTTCAAATCAGTAACTGTCCCTCAGCGAAGAATGGGTGTACTGTGTTTCTCTTCAAATCACTTATGGTCAGTGGAATGCCGTTCACATAAGAGTAAGAGTTTAAACTCTCTATTTGAAAAACTTTAGCAGAATCGCAGTATTAAAATACATCCACATTATATTTCTTCTGAAACTCAGGTCAATGTTATGGGAAGGAGCCATTACACTTTGGATCTGTAACTTACGATTTCAAGTTGAGTGGCTATTACGTGTATTTGTAATACTGTCATAGTTAATACTTGAGCTGAGGCAACTAATGACCCATTTATCTTGTATTTCAGTGTTTTTCAACCACTGTGCCGTGAGATATTGTCAGGTGTGCCGCGGGATTTTTTCAATGAAAGAAATGTGCCTTAGCTCGAAAAAGGTTGAAAAACACTGATCTAAAGCACCTTATATCATTCCCCTGTCCTCAATTTTATGTTCACAATAATCCTGTGAGGGAGGTTAGGCTGAAAGTGTGTGACTAGCCCAAGGTCACACAGTGAACTTCCATGACAGAGTGTGGATTTGAACCCGGGTGTCGCAGGTCCTAATCTGAAACTCTAGCCACTATACCACACTGGCTTTCATACAGCTGCTGCTGTTGAATAGTAGTGAGCGGCTGAGCCTGCTAGTGGTTGCTGCAATGCCTGACTACTGAGTCCTTCTTCAGAGGCCCGCCTTTTATTGACAGAAACCAAGACCTTCAGGCTGACTATATTGTTGTGGTTCCCTAGCATCCCCCACAATGGACACTGCAGAGGGCATTTTTTTCCTTAAAGGTACTGCTACTGCTACTATTATTTTGGGGGTTTTGCCTAACCCTCTGTGTAGTGCTTTTTAAAAAATATTTCAGGTTTTTCTGCAAACCTGGAGCTTTTCTCAGGTTTGTAGAAAGATTTGTCTGTTCATGGCCCCAGTACCCAAATGTGTTTTCAGATGGGCCATGTTGAGAAGGAGCCAGAGCACACACGCACACACCCCGTCAGAATCTGCAAGGGATACCTCACCACTGGCCCCTGAAATGACCACCAGGGGACATTCTCCCTCTGCAGGAATGGTGGTAGCAAAAGGCCTAGGCAAGGTGGCCCCCAAGGAGACGAAGCGCTTGGCTGGCTGCATGCAACTCCATCCCAGAGCCAGGCAGTAAGATCAATAATCCTTCACAGGATCCTGGCCAAAGCACAGTGCAGCCACAGGAGCTGAACACCTGCCAGCCGGACAGCTGAGCCTGATTACTTCCAAGACCATTTGGGCAGAGGCTTGAGAAGGCTGCCTTCCTGGATCAACTGGTCCAGGAGGTGCATGCCTGAGTGTTAGCCCCAGTTCCTTGCTGCCAGCACTTGTTAATGGTCCCAAGTTTTGCTACGTAGTCCTGTGAGCCCTGCTCTAGAGAAGACCTGGCTGGGCTGGCCTGCAGAGCACAAGACGGAGGAGGAATCTCATTTTCCCCTCTATCATCTTCCCAAACTGTTTCTTCTTTCCCTTCTCCTAGCAGCCCCCATATTCTTGCCCTTGTCTGCTCCCTTCTCTCCTTCCTACCCACTCAACAACCTACCTTTTATCTGCCCCATCTTCAGCTATATTTATCATTTACTTCATTTATAACCCACCTTCCTCCACAATGGGGACCCAGAACAGCTTACATCATTTTCCTCTCCTCCATTTTTTCTTCTTCAGAAAAAGCCTGAGCAGTCTAGCTGTCCCAGACTGGGAGTGAAAAACTCTGGACAAAGGGTCCCTCCCCCTGACCACCCTGGCCCTGCCTCCCAAAGGAAGGAGGGAAGGGGCAGCCAGCCTAACCAATTTTCTGGGTACTACTATCCTTGCCTTGGGCATGCTGGGCAAGGGCTGGGCAATGCCTCTCTCCTCAACCAGGCAATCTGGATGCCTCCCTTACCTTCCATGAGGCTTGTTTGGGCCAAGCTAAGCACCTTCTGCCTCCTCACACCCAGGGCTCATTCAGGCGAAGCTGGGTGCCACCATCTGCCTTGCTTTGCGTGGGGCTTGCTGCAAGTGGGGTTCAGATAAGCCAGGCTCTGCCAATTGATTTGCATGGGCATCCACTAAGCTGGGTGCTGGCAAGGGCATTGTCTGCTGAACTGGGCATTGTCTGTCTTCATGCTGGTTGAGTCAGGTTGCTGCTGCCTGTGTCTCGCCTTGCAGGTATTTGATGGAACAGGCATCATCTCCCGGACCTTGCCTCAGATGGGCTGGGCGATGCATCCTCTGCCTTGCATGGGGAGGCTGGACTTGGTTCTTCTGTTACAGGGCAGGGCTGGCCCAGGTGGTGGTGGGGAGGCCGCTGGCCCACTGGGAGGTGTCCTAGTGCTCTTAATGGCTAATCTGCCCCACCTGTGAGATACATTCGGCTGAGAATGTATGATTGGCCCAAGGTCACCCAGTGAGCTTCCATGGCAGGATGGGAATTTGAGGCCCTGGTCTGAACTGTTATACCACATTGGCTTTTGTGGGGTGACTTCTGTTTAACCATAGCAAGCAGCCAGGCCTGGGTTAATCATGCAAGTTATGTGGTAGGAAGTCATCCAGTGGTTGTTGCTGTGCCTAGCCCCATTAATCTTCCCTCAAAGGCCAAAACAGCCCTGGAATGGCCCTGCCTTGCTCACCTTGTACTGAAAGAAACCAAGTCTGGAATGCTGTGGTTTCCTAGCAACAGCCACTGAGGGCTCCTTCCCACAGTCCTCCCCATCCCCGCTAGGACTGCCAATTCTGGATTCAGAAATACCTAGAGATTTGAAAGTGGAGCCTGGGAGAATGGGGTGTTGAGAGGGGAAGAATCTTAGTAAGGTATAATGCCATGCAGTCCACCTTCCAAAGCAACCTTTTTCTCCGTGTTTTAAATAAAAAGATTTGTGTAGTCTGGAGATCAGCTGTAATTCCAGGAGATCTCCAGCCCCCACCTGAAGCTTGGTAACCATGCCTCTGCCAGCTTCCCAGCTTGGTGGCTCTGCTGGCTCGTCGCCCAGCCTCTTTGCTGTCTGTGTGGCTTGCCTGACCACTCACTTGGCCTCTTCCCTGCTGCGGTGGCTGCTGCTCACCTGCTCACCCATGCCAGCATTGCTGCCTTGGCAACTCTGCCAGCGGCTTGCCCGGCCTCTCTCCTGCCCAGTGGTGGCCCCTTGCTTGGCCATCCAACAGCTTTGCTGCCTTGGCAGTGGCAGCGCCTCACCTACATACCCCTTTCCACTATATTGGTGGATCTGGCCTCTGGAGAACAGGTCTACCTGTCGATTGCCACTATATTGATAGACCTGGTCTCCAGAGCACAGGTCTACCCACCCCAGTCCACTATATTGGTAGACTTGGCCTTGGACCATCACCTTGTGCTGAGCCTTAGAAAACCTACCAGCACCGGGGGGGGGGGGGGACTCTTGCAGTCTGCTTTTTTTTTGTGTGTGTGTAATATGACAACCAGCGTTACAGGTCAAATATAACAGAGGAAGAACAATTCAGGCGGGTAGTTGTGTTGGTCTGAAGCTGGAGGAACAATCACTGTCAGAACCCTGCCAAATCTAACAGATAGGAAGGTACTTAAATGTTATCAACCTGTGCAAACTTTATTTATTTATTTGACTTATACCCTGCCCTCCCCGCCAAAGCAGGCTCAGGATGACTTATTTATTCAAATATTTATATCCCCCATTTCCCTGTGACTAAGGCAGCTTACAAATCATACTGAAAAGCATAATAGGGGTGTGCAAGAAATACCATTTTCTCCCCAGCTCCATTGTAGCCTATGGGGACCATTATACTGAATAGGCCCCATAGGCTATAATGAAGAATCAATCTTGGGGTATCTGGGGCTCTAGGGAGGGCTGGGTTTTGTTTTTGTTTTTTTAGCAGAGGGACCAAATTTGCAGCATAGCTGCTGGTGCCTCTTCTCAACTCCATCCCCCAAGTTTCAAAAAGATTGGACTGGGGGTCCAATTCTATGGGCCCCAAAAGTAGGTGCCCCCATTCTCCACTGCTTCCAATGGAGGGGGAAATGTCTTGTGAGCAGAAAATCACAACCTCTGAGCTGCCTGTTAAAATTTTGTGCACCAGCACCCCCTAGCACAGCTTAGAGGGAATTGTGCTTAATGTCTTTTTTTTTTTTTACATTTTCAAATTTTCCTGCAAACCTGGGGGGGGGGGGTCCCCCCACAATGGAAGAAAATCTCCTTTCTCTCACGGTGGGCCTGATCCATGGATTTAGATATCCACGGATCTGCCCACACTTGAGAAATAGATGTATACATTATCATAGTTATATGCTACCTTAAGTTGTGTCTCAGCTGTGCTGAGAGGCATTCTTTATGTTTTAAATATCAAAGAGTAAAGGGGTGATTTCTGGAAAGAACTGACAAAATACCTTACAAAATAAGTAGTGATGATGTCACTACAGTTAATATAACGGAAGTACTTCTCAATCAGACCAACTTTTAAGCATCCACATCAAACAGAACGGGGCTATAAGAGACAGAATGAGATGCCGAGAGTGTGAAGGCATATTGGCCTGTCCAGAGATACTATAAGACACCCCCACTCCTGAATAGAATCAGAAGAGGAAGTCCAGGAACAATTTCCCACCAGGCAGGATGTCAGGTTGGAAGCAGTGCTCCCTGAGTCCACATCCTACCATCAAAAATCTCTCTGTATATCTCTGCAGAGCTTTCCATGAGCAGAAGATAATTAGTTGGAGTAGTCAAGATACAAGAAACAGAAAAAAAACCCCACCCATGGTTTATACGTACCTCTTTTTTCCAGGTTGGGTGATAAGAAATGTAAGGTCTCATCTGCAAACTGGCTAGCTTACTTTGGTCTCGTTTAGTCAATGGAACCAGTGCACTCTTAGGAATATTCAGCCTAAAAAGCAGATAGTCTGGCTATATTTATTTATTTTTCAAAACTGTTTAAAAATAGTAATTTTGTGAATTACAACATGTTCAAATAATAAAAGTGAGACATTACTTTGTAAAAGAAATCCAGAGAGATTAAGGGGGCAAATTACACATTGTAGGGGATATGTAGTTTAGCAGCATAACATACAGCCCAGCTCTGGGATGGGAAATTCTTGGACATATCAGGGTGGAGCTTAGGAAGGACAGAGTTTGAGGAGGGGAGGAAACTTAGTGGGGATGTGATGCCATACAGCTCACTCTCTAAAGTTGCCGTTTTCTCCAGGGGATCTGATCTGTATAGTCTAGAGATCATGGCCCCAACTGGAGATTGGCAACCCTAATATATAGTCTCCTAGCATGGTGAATTACGCATCCAAAGATCTGCAAAACAGCATGGTGGAGAAGCCTGAAGCCCTCCTCCCTCTTGCACCATGATCTGCTGCCCTACTTACCTGGACACGATGCCTCTTATCATAATCTAAGCTGTGTGTACCTAATGCCAATTTGCACGTATTTTATTGTGTTGCATAATTTTTTGTGCTTTCTAGTAATGGGGAAGAGAAAACAGTTCTACAGTGCCCTGAAGCTTCAACCCCTGCTTAGCTCCATTAGCTTCTGAGATTTCACCAGACATTGCCGCACACTTTTCAGTTTTTCATTGCATTCTTAGGAATTTTAAATTTGCTTTTGAAAAAAAAAACAGCAGCTAAAATTCTCACAATGCTGAATTCTGTGTGAAATATTTTTGTGCTTGTCTAATCATAGATATGGAAAATACATGGTTTTGAGTATCTCATATGAATGGAGAATTGTAAATAGCACTTTAAAATTACGGAACATAGTAATGCATACACATGCTAACACAGAACTGGATCTTCAGTTAATTTTCTGGCTGGATTCTTGTAGATAGATAATAGACTGTTTTTAACATCCACCAATGTGTATTTTAAAATAAAACAGTAGAATTTTTCCAGTTTTATTGGATTTAAAGCAGACTCCTTGTTGGTTAACAAAACCTTTCTTCAAGAAAATAACTAACCTGTTGAAATCTGATGGAAGGAGTCCAAGCCATCTTATAGCTGGAACTGTGAGGTGATGGGCTTCAAATGACATTGACTAAAGTATAAAATAACAAAAGTGTGCTTAATTCTGTTTATATTTGCTGTTATTGAATTGAAACAATCTAAAATCGGGGTTTCAAGCAGTAATACTAAGACCATATTTGTGAAGCAGTTTATTTGATGTAAAAGTGTGTTATGGGAACATACAATGGATGAATGGCACACCTGAACACATGAAGCCGCCTTACACTGAATCAGACCCTGGATCTATCAAGGTCAGTATTGTCTACTCAGAGTGTGATCACACGGGCAGCTAATCCCGCCATTGGCCGGCTGTAATTTGAGCTAGATCTTTTTGATCCAGCGTTGCACAATCAGACAGCCCATCTGTGAAGCGCTTCACTGCGCGTGACTCCCACGGTGGATTGTCTAGATGGCATCCACCATGAGGAGCCGTGCGGTCGGCTTTTTTTTTTTTAATCCTGTCTGTGCATGCGCATAGGCACCTCACCATATACTTGTTTCTCTGCGCATGCGCATACTAAACATGGTAAAAACATGGCCAGTGGTACCTTCCTTTAGGTACCGTTTCACTTAATAAAGTTGACAAAGTTCAGCAGACCGTCAGAAACATAACATTGTTTGGATTGCTTGAGCAGAGCTCTGGGGATGTCGCTTGTTTAAGCGGTTATGCGTGTATCACTAAGAGTTTTTTTTAATGGCGGCTGTTCAGGGTGGTCTGGAGACCATCCCTACGGGCTGATTGCGCGCTGGAGGTACGACCTCATGGTGGAAAGTCCGACATTGGCCTGTCGGCCAGCTTTAGACCAGACTTTAACTAGTATCTTTTAGGTATGGATCCCCAACGGGGCTCAGCAGGCTACTAATGAAAGCGGCATAATTCCCAGATGTTGAGGTCTGGACATGCACTTTAAATCCACCAGACACTCGTGCCTGGCGCGGCTCAAAAGAGCCATCTGAACTAAAAGAGCCTCAGACTAAAAGTGGCTCTTTAGAGTCTTATGCAGAGGTCTTTCACATCATCTACTGTCAGATTCTTTAAACTGGAGTTCCCAGAATTTGAACCTGGAACCTTCTGCATGGTGAACAGATGTTCAGCTACTGAGCCATGGCCCCTCCCTGATTTGTTTTTGTTCACTTTTGTGGTATCAAGTTCTGACCGATCTCACTTTTCTATAATAGTTCACCGAGGTCCACTTGATTGTCCTGCTTTTTTATAGTTACATCCATCCATTATATGCGTTTATGCTTCTGCACAGTTAAACAAATCTAACAAAGCAAATTTAAGCACAAGAACAACCACTCCTACTTTCTGTTATAATCAGTGCTGAATTTAAACTAAGGAAAGAGTTACACACTTGACAGCAAGCGTTATATTCTGAACCATGTGTCATTGACGTAGTTTGCAAGAGAAAAGAAGTAGGCAGGAGGCAATGCCTTCCTACAATCACAGCTTTTACTTTTTTTTATTTAAATATATATACCAAAAAAAGCCCAGACAAAAACATCAAGCACACACCCCACTCTCCACACAGAAGAACAACCTACAGTGTACACATTCCAATCACAGCTTTTCCAAACCTGCCAGGTGGCTTTACTTGTACCAACCATGGCCGAAGACAGACTGGCAGTCTGGCCCGCTCTGCCTCTGCTTTAAAAGCGGAGGCAGAGCGGCCGTTCAGACTGCTGCATCTGCCCGGAGGAGGCAGCCCGGATGCATCGCGTCCGGCGCCGCACTCCTCCTGCAGCAGCTGGGCACCACTTAAAAGTGGTGTCCCGGCTGCTGCGGCGCACGTTCCACCCGCTTCCGGTGGGTGTGAATGCACACCAGCCGGGGGAGCCGCGTGGCGTTCGCACGCCGCTGCAGGAAGCCGCCTGCAGTCTGGACACTGCGGGCGGCTTCCTTCCGGCGGCGTGCGAACGCTGCGTGGTGGGGGCAATTCACCCCGCCTTGTTCTGCCGCGCTGCGGAGGTGTGGCGAAATCAAGTCTGTCCTCAGCCCATGATTGCAAGGCTTGTTTGTGGAAAAGAAGCTGGGAAGCAGGGATTACAAAGGAAAACCAGCAGAGAGGGAAGCATTTCAGTATCTTCTCTTCTGCCTGAGGCTTTGCAAATGCTCCTCTACAAATTGTCCCTTTTCATACAGAAAACACTAGACAGATTCAGGTTGGAGGAACACTATCTTGCAGACTGGGAAATTAGACAATCGGTACTAACTTTGTTGTTCATGCATATTCTAACACTGTGGTCTTCAGTGAATTCACAGTGACTCACAAAAGCTCCTATCCTGCACAAATTTTGTTAGTCTTTAAAGTGCTACTGGACTCTTGCTACTACAGACAGACTAACATGGCTACCCATCTTAGTTTATACTATGGGAAAAAATTATTAAGGAAGATAATAATCTATTCCAAATAAAAGAAGACAGGCTACTTTCCTGTAAAAGTAATGAAAAATTGTATCAATGAAACTTATGTTTACCAACTTTTCACTGCATAGCCAGATAAGTAGCAAAGATGAGGGACATTTTATCTTCTTGTTTCCTAACACAATTTTAAGTGGGAGAAATGTTTCCCTGCTACCTCCATCAAGATACAGGCAATTATCAGGTCCGTGCAAACTCTTCCTTGATTCTTCTCTAGGGATGCTTATTAATTTTGCAGCCTCATTTTTTCAGTCCAGAAATCACTTCCATTTGTTTTTTTCCCTTGTGCAAATTGAACCTGTAAACCTTTATTTTCATGCCATTTTCTATTTCCCAGCACCATTTTTTTTGCAATTTTTAACATTGCTTTTGTGTCAATCACACATAAATGCTATTATAAAATATAAGTGATGTGAAAACGTCATAAAAGAAACAAATGGCTCAAAAGCCCCACCAATGATCATGGAAGAAGTGAAGCTTTATACGTCTGATTATTTTATTGTATGGTGACTGCTGACACACACACACACACACCCCAATTTACTCTCATGTGGCTGCGGTCACACACACTAAATCAGGGGTCCTCAAACTTTTTAAACAGGGGGCCAGTTCACTGTCCCTCAGACCGTTGGAGGGCCGGACTATAGTTTTTTTTAAAAAAACTATGAACAAATTCCTATGCACACTGCACATATCTTATTTTGAAGTAAAAAAAAACAAAATGGGAACAAATACAATATTTAAAATGAAGAACAAGTAAAGTTAAATCAACAAACTTACCAGTATTTCAATGGGAACTATGGGCCTGCTTTTGGCTAATGAGATGGTCAATGTCTGGTTCCATATTTGTCACTGCTAGTCGTAACAAGTGATGCAAGTGTGCATCACTTAGTCTAGATCTGGTTGGAGATTTCAGATGTTATTTTGCGGGTAGGGAAGGCGCACGGGGGGGGGGGGTGCGTGCAAGCAAGGCACCCTTGACGGGGCTGTTTTCTTTCCCTCTCCGAAGAAACAAAGAACTTGGCATCCTCACAAACTTTTTAAGGCAGCAAGCCCCCAGCTGCTTCTCCCTGAAACTCCACTACTGCAGGCATCATGATGGGAAAGAGAAACCTCTCTCTCTCTCTCTCTCTCTCCCCCCCCCTCCCCCTCCAATTCCCAGCAGCACAAAAAGCCTCGAAAAAGACCCCCGCCCGGCTCTTGGGACTGGCACAGGTCTCCTAGCCGGCTGAGAGGCCTCTCAGCCAGCTAGGAGACTTGGGGCCAGCCGGAGCGCCTGCCACCCCACACTTACCTTCTTCCAGTCTTCCTTTAGCCTCCTCCTGGCTGACTGGAAGCAGGGGGGCGGGGCTTTGTCATGTGGCCCGGGATGAGTCGGCTGCAATTTTTCCGCTGCTTTGTGTCCTGCTAGGAATTGGAGGACAGGCAGCGGCACACCCGGCGGGCCAGAAAAATGCCCTCGGCGGGCCGCATGTGGCCCCCGGGCCGTAGTTTGAGGACCCCTGCACTAAATAATCCACTCTCAATCCACTTTACAACTGGATTTTACTGTGTGAACTGGCAACATCCAGTTGGAAAGTGCATTGAAAGTGGACTGAAATTGGATTCTTCGGTCTGTGTGGCCACAGCCTGTGACTCACCCCATTTACTCTGCTATTACTGAATTATGCACTCCCTCATTCTGCATAACCATTTTGGTCCTCTGCATCCTTCCTCGTCTCTCTTTTTTGGGGTGTCTCCCTTTTACTTTTTCCCACCAGTTGTAGTGCTGCTTGTTTTTCTTCTTGGTTTTTAAAGTCCATATGGACAAAGTCTGAAAGCCTCAGCTAACTCGATAGTATAACATTTGTACATATATGAACATCTGAAACCGCTTTATACCACCAAGCAAACCCACTGGAATATGTAACAAGCAGTGTTTACTCTAGCTGACAAAATCAAATCAGAAAAAGCATGAGGACTCTTCCAGTATGCTTAAAAACAAAAAACAAAAACCAACAACAACTAAAAAGCAACCTCAGAAACTGATCAGAAATAAAAGGATAATGCTTAACCCTCTCTCTTGCTGTTGTTTCTCCACCTCCCCTCTTCCCAACACACACACTGCTTTTCTACCTGCAGGAGAAGGAAAGCAGTTTGGTACAGCAGTTTTGAGCAGACATGCAGTGGGAGGGGAAATATATGCTTGCTTTAATTAAAATATATACAAGGCTTGGTCCCAGGTATAGCCTCTTACTTCTAAACCAAAAAGAGTGCATTAAAAAAGACCAGTTAACAGCAGGTTGCGTATTTTAGGCACAAGATCAAATGTTGAATACTACCATTTAAAACTGAGAAAAAATTACCACAGATCCATACTTGTAGACACACATTATTTCGATACCTAGTTGAAAAAACAGTATCAGTTATTACACTTTGTCTGCTTTTGAAGCACGGTACATTATGTAACTCCACTTTCCTATATACTGATATAAAACTTAAAATAAACAATAACAAAACAGTCATTATTTGTTTTGTTTCACAACCACTTGCAAAACATTTTAGTAAAACAACAGGCCCATGACAAAAACAAGTTTCTTGTCTACAGCTGTTCTTTAAGGGGTCATCTGTGTAGCCACATACATAAGCAAGTAAATAGGAAAATAAATAAATAATAAGAACACGACCTTGGAGCTGGAAAAGACATGTCTTTTGGTACAGCAGTGCTCAACATTTTGTTTTTCTGATCTCACCTATCCCTACTTCTAGATAGGTCACCTTGCTATTTTTTCTACATGCGTGATGCAGAGAAACCACAAAGAAGAAAAACAAGTTATTTACCTGAGAAGAACCGAGCAGAAGACACATCTCTGCCATGGTTAAGCTTAGCTCTAAAATGTCTAAGCAACATTCTGCATAGGCTCAAGTTCCTATACATGTGATTGCCAGGTAGTGGGATCCTGCCTGAACTTACCAACTGGAAGGTGGGGTTTCAGCAGTAGCAACATAAGCTCCCTCTTCCTCCTCCAGGATGCTGGCAGACAGTCAGGACAACCCTTCCTGCACCACCAGCCAGGGGGTGTTCTGTTGTGACGGTACCAGCCTGTCCTTGTCTGGTCAGGCGTGAGGTTGGCCTAGTGTCAACTCCCCAGCCATAGCACATCCAGGCAGGCCCATGGGGAATAAGACAATAAGCAGGCTACAGGGCTGGCTTCTGAGGAAAGAGGCAACCTAGCAGGTATCTGGTGGGGATAGGGCTGTAAGCAGCAGGAGGAGCTGGCCTTTGTTGAAACAAGCAGGGGACCTGCAAAGCTTTGCATTTTCCTTCCCCCATTATTTCCTCTTTCCTTTCCCTCACTCCCCAAACCTTCTCTCCTTTTCTTGCTTCCTTCTGTCCTTTCCACCCAACAGCCAACCTACATTTATCTGTACAACTGTCTTCAGCTTTCCCTCATTCCTTCTCATGGAAAAGGGCCCTTCCCCCTATCTTTTACTGCCAGAAACCAAGGCTTGAGGGCTGGCAATATTGTTGTGGTTCCCTAGCAATGCACATAATGAGCACTGAGAGGACATTTTTCTTAAAGCTACAGGCACTGCTTCTATTATTTTATGGGGGGTTTAATCCCCCCCCCCAATGTATTTTTATTCCTTTAAATTTCAGATTATTCTGCAAACCTGGGGCTTTTTTCTGGTTTGTACAAAGATCTGTCTTGTCTCCAGCTTTAATTATCCACAGACGGGACCATGCTGACAATTAGATATAATGATGTGATGACAATTAGGTAGACTGTGTCCATTGCCCTTTCTCCAACAATAATCTCAAAACTGATATTCTATTATAGTGGTTCCTACACTTACCATGTGGATCAGCATCCATGAGAGCAAAGATAGGTACATGACATGAATCCCATAACTTTTTGACTAGAAGTCTTGTGTTTAGATCTGGCACACCTTTTCCCTAATGAAACAATGTTTAATTAAGATGCATATAATAACCCATATTTTAAATATATCTTTAGAAATCATCTTACTGTCATGTAAGTAAGTATAAAAGTTAACTTCATACCGTAATCATTATACATGGGAACAATTTACTGCAGAAGTTGTCATCCAAGAGTCTCTGAAATGTTGCATCTTTTTCTACAATTAGAACAAATTCTGCATCGGTTCTCAAATCTATATTGTTAAGGCTATAAATGAAATCTAATATTAGACAAATTTCAATTTAGCACATAATGAAATGATGAATACATAGTATATGTATCTTTCCTCATAATTCATTATGTATATCATATGTTAAAGGAGAAAATGTTAACACTATAGCCCTTGGTTGGTACAAGCAGACATTTTGTCTAAAGGATACTTCTCATTCCTTCAACATTAGATGGTACGGCTGTCTAAAATGACAAAAATGAAAGGAATAATTACAAATGGAAAAAAGATAAATATTTAAAATAATTTGATAGTAAGGAACAGGAATAAATCTCCCCTCCGATCCTTAATATCCAGAATAGTTTTCTACAGTGTATTTATTTACTTCATTTATACCCTGTATTTCTCCCACATGAGGACTCAAAAGTGGCTTATTATGTTCTTCTCTCCTCCATTTTATCATGACAACCCTATGACGTAGGTTAGACTGAGAGAGAGTGACTGGCTAGCAAGCTCCTATGGCAGAATAGGGATTTGTACCTGAGTTTCTAGTCTGACACTCTAACCACTACATCATGTAGCAGAGATTGACAGCAATATAGACTCTGCCAAATGTGTCTTTATAATAGTACATGTTACTTACATCTCTCATATTAACTGCTTGATTCTAAAAATATATGCTCAGATGTTTGTCCCACTAAACTCAAGGTCACTTAAATTGGACACGCTAAAGATCACAGCCTAAGAAAGCAATACGAAGCAGCTCTATTCAGAATCGTACTCAAGTTTTACTCCCAGAAAAAGGTTCTTACTATTGCACTGTTAGATACTCTTCCAAATACTATAGACTTTTATGCTAGAACACTCATATGGTCAGTAGGCAGTGCTAAAAGTTAAATATCTTGATGACAGATGTTTACAGAAATTTTAGCTGTGCTGTATTTTCCATTTGTTTTACCATTCTTCGGCTGATATTTAGAGTTATGAAAATCCTTGTTAACATTTCATATGTCATACAGGAATGTGCTTCAATATGGCAAACATATGGAGAAGAAAAAACAGGACAGAAGAAGAAATTGGCACAGTAAGTTGAAGTGTGTGGTCTTATGTTTAACTACAGTATCATTGCAGGTGTGGTCTTATGTTTAACTACAGTATCATTGCAGTACCATTGCAGGTGTCTGTGATAGAACAGTTGAACATGCTTATATATGAGGGTTCCCAAAGAAATGATACCTACAGTTAACTTATTTGAAGTCTTTCATACCTTTATAGTACTTCTGTGAATACTGTATGTACTTAGGCAGATGTTCTGTTATAGTTCTAAAATAGTCTTTTTTTTTTGCTGTCAAGTCACAGCTGACTTACGGCAACCCCATAGTGTTTTCAGAGCAAGAGACATTCAGAGTTGGTTTCCCATTGCCTGCCCCTGCATCATGATCCTAGACTTCCTTGGTGGTCTCTCATCCTTGTTTGGGTGGCGAGTGAATTTTAGCTCGCCCGTGGAGCCAAATGGATCCTAGTCGATTCCAAGAAGCTCTGCGGGGTTCCTTGCCCACTGGTGACTCGTTGGATGAGTTGGTCGAAGACTGGCAACATCGTCTTTCGGTGGCCATCGACGAGATCGCTCCTTGGCGTCCTCTGCGACCCCGTTCCTGACTCGCCCCATGGTATACAGGCGAGTTGAGGATAATGAAACGGGAACTCAGACGACTAGAGAGGCGGTGGCGGCGTGCTCCCAGCGAAGCTGCAAGAACATCTTATAGGACGTTTATGAAAGCCTATGAGGTGGCTGTCAAAGCTGCTAAAAAAGTTTTCTATGCAGCTGAGATAGCGTCTGCGAGTTCCCGCCCAGCCCAATTATTTAGGACAATTCGGTCATTGACGACTCTGCCAGCGAGCAGACCAAACGATAGAGAATTGGATATTGGCTGTGAGGCTTTTGGGAACTATTTCGCAGATAAAGTCTTGTCGCTCCGCCGAGACCTCCCCGCCACAGTTGATACAGTGGCAGAACTTGAGGCTCCAAGCCCGTCTTCTGGTCATATTTTGGATTACTTCAATCCACTCTGTCTGGACGAGGTTGACAATCTGCTCTCGCTGGTCCGCCCAACCACCTGTAAACTCGATCCGTGCCCATCATGGCTAATTAAAGCAAGCCATGAGGAGGTACGAGGGGCACTTGGGGAAATCATCAACACATCCCTTGCAGAAGGGATGTTCCCTAGTGCCCTGAAAGAAGCGGTGGTACGCCCGCTTCTTAAAAAACCATCTCTAGACTGGTCTCTAATTTGTCATATTTGGGCAAATTAATTGAGAAAGTGGTGGCGGACCAGCTACAGAGCTTTTTGGAAGACACCTCTGTGTTAGATCCTTTCCAGTCCGGCTTTCGGCCAGGTCAGGGGACGGAGACAGTGCTGGTCGCCCTTACGGATGACCTCCGAAGGCATCTGGATTGAGGCGGCACTGCGGTGCTGGTGTTGTTGGACCTGTCGGCAGCGTTCGACACGGTCGACCACCAGGTGCTGCGCTGTCGTCTCACCGATATTGGAGTCTAGGGGTTAGCCTTACAGTGGCTTTCCTCGTTTCTCCAGGATCGGGGACAAAGGGTGGCGGTAGGGGATCAACTCTCCCAGAGACACCGGCTGGATTGTGGTGTCCCGCAGGGAGCAGTTCTTCCCCCTATGTTATTTAACATCTTTATGCGCCCCCTTGCCCAGATTGCGCGGAGGTTTGGGCTGGGTTGTCATCAATATGCAGATGACACTCAGCTCTATCTGTTATTGGGTGGTCAGTCCTCCTCCAGCCCGGGTGATCTGGATCTGGCATTGTCGGCTGTGGCTGGATGGTTCAGACAGAGCCGAATGAAGTTGAATCTGACGAAGACGGAGATCCTATGCCTGAGTTGGAGCGGTCCAGGGTTGGGGATCCCTCTTCTGACCTTCGGGGGGGTGCCGTTGGCGCCGTCGGCGGAGGTCAGGAGTTTGGGAGTGCTCCTGGACTCCGCGTTAACGATGGAGTCCCAGGTAGCAACGGCTGTGAGGTCAGCCTTTTATCATCTGCGGCTGATCAGGCAGCTGGTCCCTTTCCTTGAATGCAATGAACTGGCGACAGCGATCCATGCATTGGTCACCTCAAGATTGGACTACTGTAACGCCCTCTACATGGGGCTGCCCTTGTGCCAAATCCGGAAGCTGCAGCTAGTGCAGAATGCTGCGGCGCGGCTGCTGCTGGGCCTCCCGAGGGGGGAGCATATACAGCCCGCCTTAAAGGCTCTGCACTGGCTGCCAATAGCGTACCGGATAAGGTTCAAGGTGCTGGTGCTTACCTATAAAGCCCTATATGGCCTGGGACCTGTCTACATGAAGGACCGCCTCTCCCCATATGCTCCCCAGCGAGCACTACGGTCTGGGACCCAACACCGTCTGACCATCCCCGGACTGAAGGAGGCGCGGCTGGCTACAACACGGGCCAGGGCTTTTTCAGTGGCCGCCCCGTACTGGTGGAATGAGCTCCCAGAGAACATCAGGGCCCTGCAGGATCTGATGCAGTTCCACAGGGCCTGCAAAACGGAGCTCTTCCACCAGGCCTTTGGGTAGGGGCCGCCCAAGGCAAACATCTTAGCCCTGGCCCAGTTCCACCTTGCCAGCCCGTCTACCGGTACTCCATCTGCCTGCCCGTCTGTGGCACCGTCATCTGCACACAGAGACATATGGGAATGCTTCTCGGACCCACCTGTGGGTTGATTTTTATTCGGCCGCCAATGTTGTATGGATTGTATTTTAATGCCTGATGTATGATTTTAATGTTGATATGTTATTTTAAAAATGATGTGAGCCACTCTGAGCCTGCCTCTGGTGGGGAGAGTGGGATATAAATTTAATAAATAAATAAATAAATAAATACCAACCAGGGCCCACCCTGCTTAACTTCCACGATCTGACAAGATTGGGCTAACCTGGGCTATCCAAGTCAGGACAAAAGAGGCAATAGCTAAGTAATAGTGTGGTTTTGAATTTATTTGCTTACTGTGTAGCACTGAAAATAGTAGAGGTTAGCATTTATTATGACTTTGCTATGGTAAAGGGAAAAAAATTACAGACATGGATGATTTTGTCTCCCACAGTATGTCTTAGGCTGCATCCACGTTTATGGCTTAAGCCAGGCCTAGAAACCGCAGGACAGGATCCCACAATCCATCATCAGAAGGTGCTTATGGTCACTGATCCCCCCAACTTTCCTCCCCCAGCAGCCATTTCCAATCATGGAAAAGTTTATTTACCCGGTCCTGGTATCCATATGTAACAGCCATTCAAATTAGGAGGCTGCATTGAGGAGATTGTTTGAATTTGTTCCCTCTAGCCTCTTGAGTGGCTCTCATTAGCTGAAGATTTTGCCCCCTGAAGCCTCCCCGCTGCAGTCTCCCATCCCATGTGGCAACTAATCTTTACTGGTCTTACAGCCCTGGGAATAAACTTTCTAGGGCTGGAAATGGCTACTTGGAGGAAGGGAAAGCTGCAGTAGTTGGCAACCCCTGTGCAGTTCTCAAAGAGTCTTTGTGCTGGATACATTCTATGCATTGGAAGTGTAAGGTTCTGGTGTGTGTGTGTGAGGGGGTTCTTGCCTCCCCTTCCCCCAGCAGCCACTTGTGAATCCTGAAAAACTGATGCTGGAGGACAGGGGACCTGTGTGATGAAAGGCCATGCAACATAGGTGGCTGCATTGAGAATGGAAAAGTAAACTAAATCACCCCTTCTGTTCCATCAGTGTTCTGTTGGTGCAAGAGGCTCATCCAATGGAAGAGGCAGTGAGAGACAATTTTGCTCACTTTCTTCTCCTGAATGCAACTACCTGTATGGTGTGGTTATTTAGTTACATGGGTCCTCCAACTCTCAACATCACCTTTTTGAGTCTCTCAGGTGGGTTCTGGGGAAGGAGGAAGTGGGACAGATCAGTCTCCACCAGTGCCTTCTGTTGGCTTTACATAATGTTATTTCTGCCCCCCCCCCCCCCCCCCCCATTATCACTGAAGTCACTCAGTTGGGTAAGACTAAGAGGAGAAAAGTGCTCAAAGAGAGAATGGTGTGGCAGAACTCTGAAAACATACTGTACAAATTCAGATTGTAAGAGGAGGAACATGTGTAGCAAATTAGCATGTGAGCCGTGTGCAACGCAAGGTATAAATATTTTAATAAAAACATAAAGCCTTACTCCACTGTATGCTGGCAATAACTTTATTGCCACAGATGAGGGAGGAGAGGTCTTTGATAAGTCAATATACCTTCAGACAACCTCTGTTAGTGAAAACTACAGCCAAACATCAACTGCAAAGTGAAAAATATGGCTACCATATGAGGGGGACTGCTGGTGAGAAGAGATCTGGATCTCTTCCTGTTGAAAAAGACTAGTGGACTGTATAACTGATCCCTAAAGCAATGTTTCTCAGTTTAGGTTCCAGGAAACCCTGGCAAGGCTACTCCAGGAGATGGTGAAGCCCCTCCTCCATCCATTCAGCTAACATGAAAATTGTTTCTTTCATTTTTCTAGGGATGGGTGCAGGGACTCGATTTCAGGGGAAGACGGTGGAATCAATTCCCCCCTCGTTCAAAAGGTGGGAATTGTAGTGTAGACAGTCACCTATCTTCCAGATCACTTTTGAGCACTGTCCAGAAAACCTGCTGCTTGGTTGCTGAGATCCAGTAATTCAGCTCTAGGAACCTGTGCTTGCTCCTGAAGCCTGGGTCCCAGACCCTGTATCCTGCACCTGTTCCCAACCCTGACCCCTGGACTGGACCTTTGGATCTCTGACCCCAGATTAGTTTTAGACCTTGCTCCTGTATCTTGCTATACTTGTTGTCTTTTTATTTGTGTATCCTGGAAACTCTGGGTAGAACAACAGTGCCAGGCTTAGCCCTGAATGCAACATGCTGCTATCAAATCTGAATCAGCAATACATACCATTGTACCACAGGTACAATTAACTTTTGTGCCATCTTCCTCAACATAACTTAAATTACCAGCAATACATCCTTTGCTGGTAGACAGCTGGAAAATAGAAAACATGAGTTCAGTCATCATACACTCAACTAGATATTATGCATTGCAAATTGTCAGAGTATCATCTAATTCCCTTTCCTCCAGCACAACTGGTTGGCCTCTCTGTGAGACAGAATGCTGGACTAGATGGACCACTGGTCTGATCCAGCAGTGTTCTTCTTGTGTTCTTCAAGGAGCTCAGCATGGCAAACATGGTTCTTCCTTCTCTTTTGCAGACATCTCTAAGTACTAGTGTGCTGACATAAAAATGTATTTTATTTTTACAGTACACTATAAAGTGGGGAGAGAATGCTTATGCAGGCATAAACTAAAAATAATTCTGTAAAATACATATATAATGATTCTTTGCTTCCTATGATCAGATTTCTCTGAAGACAACCAAGTAGGCAGCCCTGGAACACTACCAGCTCTGGAAATAACCGTAGTAGACAGAAGATGTAGGGCCTGTTGATGTGATTACTTATGTCATTTTTATACTGACTCATAGCCAAGGAGTTCAAGATGGCATACAAAATAAAGCATGCATTAAAATCCATAATCATCATGTGATGATGTTGCTGCACTATGTCATGCTTCCAGAACAATGAGACTAGAAAACAACAATTTACAATGAGGAAAGATAACTCATTGTAGAAAACTAAGGAGGCTGTCTCAGAAAAAGACTGCAGACGTTGGATCCAACCAGGTTTTCCATTAGCAAAAAGGAGACCCTAACTTTTCCCCAATAACCCTAACCCTTCCATTATCAAAAATGGCTATTATAGGCATCATGGGACCTGCATGGATAAAATACATGTGGGATGAAAAGCTGTAGAAAGGAGGGGTGCTGGGCAAGACTGAACAAAAGGCTGGCTGGATCCAACCCTCTCTTTTATAAAAGGCTGGTATGTCCACTTTCCTGCAAGCCTGAACCTAGACACTCATTGGTAATTAAGAATTTTTAATAGCTGAGTCCTAAGCCTCCACATTCAGTCATTCATTTGTTCCTGAAACAGCAGATAAAATAATGCTTGGAAAATCTGTAAGTATAGATGAAGAAAGGATTTAATTGTTGCCCTTTCTCAAACATTTTAAACTTTTTTGGATCATGCAAAGAAAGCTATTTAATACTTAACAACATGTAGACTCCTCCTAGGTATCTTAAGCATACAAGAAATATCATCGATAATGTTGTCCACAACTCTTTGGTTGCCAAAATATTGTGTATCGGTATAAAATATATCTCTGTCAAGATAAAATGTAAATAAACATACAAAATATTATTATTTATTTATTATTATTTATTATTTCGTATTTTTATCCCGCCCTCCCCACAAGCGGGTTCATTTAATTTTGATGTTGCCACTAAAGAAAGAACTGGTCTTAAGTTTCATCAGATTTTCTGCACTATCTGCCTCCTTCTGCCTGAACTCTCTCCTGCTCTCCCTATCTTCAGCATGGAACAATTTATTTGTTTATATATTTTTGGGATTTCTATCCCGCCCTCCCAGCCTCACAGCTGGCTCAGGGCGGCTACCAACAAATTTATCATACAATAAAACACTAAAACATTGCCAAAAAATATACAATGTGCAATATAGAATACACAGTAAGCAGTCAAAACCCATCAGCTACAAGATGGCACACCTTTATCTCCCTTATCTGAGCAGCGTCAAGATGGTATCCAATTCCAGTCGGTGTAGGGTGGTTCAAATTGGCGACTTCGGATGGTGAGGCTGGGGCTATAAAAAGTCGAGGCAGCCTCTACTTGAAAGCCTGGCGGAAGAGCTCCGTCTTGCAGGCCCTGCAGAACTGCAAAAGGTCCCGCAGGGTCCTGATGTCAACGCTTAGGCCCAATTTACACCTCCCTTCTGAAGTAGTTTGACTGCTGTCTTTTCCTACGCTCATTTCACGCTGGTTTCAAATTTCACTCCCTGGGTCTGAAGAGTACTAAGCAACAGGATCTGTTTAAAGCAGTAAAATGCTAGCTTGACCACAGGAGGGCAATTAACGAATGTAAACAGTAATTTTTAAACTAGAACAAGTATGGTTTGAAACTAGAAACAGGTATAGATGGGTTTTTTGAAACTAGAATGATTCCAGTGGAAAAGTCAGATGTAGATTTGAGTGCTCTTCAGACCCAGGGAGTGAAATTTGAAACCAGCATGAAATGAGCGTAGGAAAAGACAGCAGTCAAACTACTTCAGAGGGGAGGTGTAAATTGGGCCTAAGTAGCAGCCCTTAATGGACTGCTAATGTCACTGGAGGTTGCTAGCCAGTCAGCAACCATACACTGGCATAGTGTTGACATAGTATCTTGCCCTGACCCTGACCTCTCAATCATTACTGGGGAGGATGAGAATCCCTCTCCCTTCCCTAACCATGCAGTGGCAGCCAACAGTTCTCATGAGTAAATTGCTCCACTGGCCGCTACTGGACATTGGCCTGATTGAAAAAGTTGAATGCATACTCAGGATCACTAATCAAAGATTAGCTGGGCTTTAAATATTGAGGTATTCTGTACTGTAAATATTAAGCACCTAAGTAGAATATGTAGATTCTATTTTTAAAATATAAACCATTTAAAACTGAAATCTGCTCATCCGTGTAATAAAGAACATTGGTCGCAACGTGTCTACATTGAGGGATCATTTAAATATATATGTGAAGGCCCATGAGCAAGTTTTGCAAAGTAAGTAATAAAAGTTAGGTTGTTGCACTGTTAACACAGCACTCTTACTGGTACATATCCATTAAATCAGGGGTGGGCAATTGTTTTGGCTCGGGGGCCACTTTGTGGGAGTGGAGGTTAGCAGAGGGCCGCCCCTTTTAAAATGATTGTATTCATTAGTTAACTTTGCATTTCAGAAAAGGTATAAATTGTATCATAAAAATCCATAAATATAAATAAAATAAAATAGTGGTAGTTTTATTCAATTTATTTATTGTACTAATTTCATATCATCTATACCTGCAAGCACATTTAATTTTAGAATCAGTTTAATGAGACAAATGTACCCTGTCACACTTTTCTACAATTTTTTTGAAATCAGGAGTGAGATTGCTTGTTGAGATTCTCATCACAGCTTGCAAGTTAAAGTCTGTCAAATGTCTGTTAATGTCTATATTCACTGTTGCTGATCTTCATGCAAGAGCAACTTTGCTCACAAATATATGTAGACCCAAATATAGAGAACATTTTCCCAGCAAATTTCTTCCTACATGGAAATTTTTCAGCAGACAAAGATTTGTAAAAGTCAACTAATGTCACAGCATTAAATATTTCTTTCACAGTGTGATCTGACTGCATGTCAATAAGTTCAAGCTGCAGCTCCTCAGGTGCTGACAGTGGCCAACTGTCTTGGCGGGCCGCAAAAAACTCTGTGGCGGGCCGCATGTGGCCCCCGGGCCGCCATTTGCCCACCCCTGCATTAAATAGTCTCTCAGTTGATCCGACGAACAGGTTCCCTTGTTGGGAGCACATCCAGCCTGTGCTAAGGACGCTGCACTGGCTGCCAATAGCATACTGAATTCGCTTCAAGGTGCTGGTATGTACCTTTAAAGCCCTATATGGTCAGAGTTCGGCATACCTGAGGTACCGCCTTTCCCCACATATACCCCAGAAAGCACTACGGTCTGGGTCCTACAATCAGTTTATTTATTTATTATTTAAACTTCTACCCCGCCCTCCCCATCAAAGTAGGGTGGCTTTCATAAAAACAGTAAAACAATAAAAACAGTATATGTCTCAATATAAAATACATTTCAGAACAAGCTACCTAATAAACAGCTTGTATCAATGGCTGTGCGCTGAGTAAAGGGCATTGCAACATAGTTGGTTGAACTGCCAGTCTAGATGACTCCTGGCTCTAGGTTGGCCCAGGGCATGGCTAGTAAGATGACCCTCCCTGGCCCTAAGGACGTCAGGCTTGCTGTTACCAGGGCCAGGGCATTCTCAGTGGCAGCTCCACGATGGTGGAGCTCCCAGAAGAGATCAGGGCCCTGCGGGACCCACTGCAGTTCCGCAGGGCCTGCAAGATGGAGCTCTTCCACCAGGCCTTTGATTAGGAGCTGCCCCCACTGTACCATCACTGAACTGTGGCCCAAATAGCCGGCCTGACTGCAGAAATCTGTGAAATCTCGGGCCATCTTCAAAAGAATAACATCCACAGCACCATTATTAGTATGTTTGGGGTTTTATGATGTTTTATTAAACTCTTATCAACTATTCATGTATTTTGTAAAGTGTTTCAAGTGTGTGAGCCACCCTGAGCCTGCTTTGCGGGGAGGACAGGGTATAAATACAATAATAAATAAATAAATAAAGTAATAAAGTAATGTTCAAGCAGTTTGAAATACTTCACCTATCAGTAGCGTATCATATCTGAGAAGTTTAGCATGCTTAATTTAATGTAATTTAAAGTGTATTTTTGATTTTGAATTTGATATCTAAATATCTCAAATATTATTATTACCTTTTAGTTGCATAAATATTGGTCTGCACCATCTTATAGATAATAGATAACATTTTAAGGAATAGCGCTGAAATATAAAACACGATTTATAAATATCATCCATTTTATTGAAAACATTGGCTTGCTGTTAGGCGCATTTTCAAATAGATTATTCTTTTAAAAAATTCTTTAATTTTAAAATATTTACACAGAGGAAGAGAGAAGGGGAGAGAGAAAAATAAAGTTTATGCTTATAGCTCCTAATCTAGCAATTGGTACATATGTGGAAGCCTGTTCACATAATGAGATCTCCTTTGATGGGTCATGGCTAGAACATCTTGGGCTACATATGTACAAAATGTTATGGTTCTGGGTAATCTAGATGCTAGATCCTGCCAGTGGTAGCCGGAGATCTTTTTTTTAAATCACAGTCGTGCTGCTCTAGAGATTCCCAGAAACTCTGTGGTTCTTAGAATGACGACATGTCACTTCTGGGCTTCCCCCGGAAGTGATGTTACACTGCACACAATGGCAGCACCCCCATATCCCTCCAGTTACCATCCATCAGCTGACAACCCTTGCTGGGCCCCATCTGAGGATGGGGCCCAGACTTCTCTTGGAATCACAACTGATTTATAGAGTACAGAGATCAGTTCCCCATGTGGAAATTACAGCTTCAGAAGGTGGACTCTATGCCTTCACATCCTTGCTCAGCTCCTTCTCCTTCCCAAACTCTGTCCTCCCCAGATACCTCTCCCAAATATCCAGGAACTTACCAAACCAGAGTTAGCAACCCTATAAAGTACTTTAATTCAGGGCACAGTTCTTGCCTCTTTTCAGAGGAGATTTATGAATATCTATGTTCCAGAGTTTTCCAGAAACCAGGATGCTTAAGACAATTCAACAAATTTCCATTAATTTTTTTAATGTTTTTGCTAGTGTGGGGAGCACTTGTTCAAGGCAGCTGTGTAAAAATGTCTGTTTTTAGATTTTTCTAGTATTCAGGATACCTTGGGCTACACATGTATACACAATCAGAGGGCTTTAGCTCATGGGGTAGTACTTGAACAATTTAAATACCCCCATCAATCCACAAATTAGTCAGTGTTCCTTAATTTGTTGATGAGTTCTAATTCGGCATTTTCATGTTGTTTTCTCCTTTGAAGTTTTTTTTTAAAGAACAGTAAACACTTTGTCTCTCACCCTGGCCTAAACAAATACTTGGATTCCATTATTCACTATATTTTCTAACAGCTCAATAAGAGCCACTTTTTAGAGACTTTAATAGGCTTTACTTCACATATGGTATCATACTGTAACACTTCACTGGTGTTAGTTAATTTTTCTTAAGCTTCAGACTGCTTCTTCCTTGATTAGTTGTGTTTATCCAACTTGATATGCCTTGTTTATCTGTCCACTCTGAGTGGCTAGAACCTCTGATCTCTCTCATCATCCATTATGTGTAACAACCAGATCTGTTCCAGTCTCTTAACCAGGGATTCACACCTGAAAGATTTCTGAGGATTTATACCAAGCCTCTCACTGCTCCAACTCTTCCTCATTCTCCCTGCCCTTGTGTGATTTTTCTTATAAAAATCTCCAGAATGGTTTCTTTCCTAGAACATCTAAAGAAGTGCGCTCTGACTCACAGCAGCTCATACTGGCATAAATGTTATTAATCTCTAATGCGCCACTGGACTTCTGTTTTATTTTGCTACAAGAGACCAACATGACTACTCTGGAATTTATGTGTACACACACTGAAGTTTTATGTTAGTTAATGTAACATTTTAATATTATGTATATATCTAAAGGATACAAATTACTTTTATTATACTGCAGAACATTATAAAATGGTAAATTAAACCAATATCTAGGAGTTTTTTTAACTTACCAAACTTTGGGGCTGACTTGGGACAGTCACTTCTTATTTTCCTTGTGGTACAATTAGATGCCATCTGCAAACCTACAGAATCTTCAAACCTGTGATTTTGTAAATCAGTTTAGTTTTTAAAGATAATACTCTGTCATATACTCTAGAATCCCCATTATCATGAAAAACACAAAATGTGGCCTGTAAGTAGCCTTAGACAACAACAAACTTTGAAGAGTATGACACATAGGGCTCTAAAGGTCAAAACCAGAACCTTGAACTTGATCCGGTATTCAGTCGCAGCACAGGTTGAATATGTGCTCTTGATGAAATCCCTGTAAGGAAACGCGCCGCCACATTCTGTACCAGCTGAAATATCCGGATCAGGGTAGCCTGCACCTGCATATTATTTGGCAGGCATGCAATTCTAGCTTGCGTCCTGGTGGTGCATTCTGGATAATGCTGAAGAGCTAGAACTCCCCCCCCCCCCGGATTTTCCAAATTCAACGCCCCTGAGCCATAATAGCATGAAGAAATGTTTGGTGATTATACTAGGGTTCCCAGGCTGTCCCCGCCCCTGCCCCCGCCTGACCACTCCTGCTTCCATCCCTCCCTCCGTCTGCCAGGGTGGCCCCTGGACGGATGGAGGGAGGACGGAGTGGCCAGGCTGGGGGGGGGGGGAGAGAGAGGCGGCGGCGGCGGCCCTAGGTAGGGCCCGGGGAGGCGTGGCAGAGGGCGCTCCATTTTTCCGGGGGGGGGGCTCAGTTCCCCCTGGGAAATTTCGGGGGGGGCTCGAGCCCCCCCATAGTTGACGCCTATGTTATGGCTTGCATTGTTTTCTGTTGCAAATTATCGCATTTACATTTTCACTTTTTGAATGCATTGCTTTTTATGTCCTTAAGGTGGCAGAAGAGACCACATACCATAAAACTGCATAAGAGCCTATAGTTCAGAAAAAAAATGAAAAGATACTTCAATACATTTATTTATTTCAATTCTTATGTTGCGCTATTCGTAGCTAAATAACTTAAAACTTGCCATATAAACAGTTGTGATTGTTCTTATAATTAGAAGCATTCGTTTGCCATTTGTGAGTAATGCACTTCCAAAAATGGAAATGTTCAAATAGATCCTCATTTTTAGGGTTGGGTGCTCTATGGGTTGGATCCAATTAGTTTTCCCACTAAAGAAAAGGAAGATTGGGTCTGCTTGAACCATTAAAAAAGCTATGCTGGGGATTATGGGATTTGCCTGAACAAAGCTTGTATGGCAAGAAGGTAGCATTGCCTGATTGTGCTTAGAAACCAGCAGGAATCCAGGGGAGGGAAGGATATGGGGCAGGCTGGCAACAATGGTGTGGGGCCATAGCTAGTGCAGAGCATATAGGGCAATGCCCACTTCCACATTTTCAATGCCTCTGCCCAGGGGTCATTTCGAGCAGGAGCTTGGGGGAGTGCAGCTCCGGGAGTTGGTGCCAGCCCCCCCCCCCCATGGGGAAATGTCTGCCTGTGTCATGGCTGCAGCAAAATGAGCCTGTCCCCTGGAAAGGTCCTTGTTCCTTCGTCCAGCCTTCTGAAGGCTTCAGCCACCACTGAAGCTATCATCCCAGAACAGTGGTATTTCTGAGGCTTGGATTCGTAGCTGTCCCCTCTCTTTCTCTCTCTCTTCTTTCTTTCTTGCCTTCTGACGAACTTCCGGTGATGTCAGGTGGTGTAGCATATGCAAATAAGTTATGCTAAGGAGTTATGCTGATGAGCTCCTGCACCTCTTTTTCTACGAAATGACCCCTGCCTCTGCCAAATCTTAAAGCCCGCCCCACCAGGCATTTTTCTGCCACCTTCCTTCCAGCGGGACGGGGTGGTCACGGCAAGTGCAGAGGCAGGTGAGGGGGTGCAGCTGCTGCAGCCGAGATTGAATGGGGAACTTGCAAGCACCGCTGCCCTGGCTGCTGCTCGTTAGCTTCCTGAAAGCCACGGGTCGGTTGACATCACCCCCCTCTACAAAGGTGCCATTCACTATTGCACCTGTGCACCCTGCTAGCTCCACAGGAACTGCAGTCCACCGCCTCCCTTGACCAGGTGCATGGCATTTCCGCTCAGCGACCTTGGGATTGGGTCTGCCAGCTTGGCATAGCAGAGAGGGAGGCTGGTACACCCAGCATGGCTCAGGCACCTTTCGCAAAGCAACAGGTGAAATTTTGCTGCTGTGACCCAGCCAGGGTTTCTAAAATGTGCCCGCCCACCTGGCTCCATTTGGGCTGCCAGTCATCAGATGAATCAATATAGATAAGCATTTTGATTTGATGTTCTTCCATGCGCTTTTCTCTCATACCCCTCCCCGAGGGGAGCAGCTGCAGCTCGAGAAGAGTGTGCAGTTCAGCAAAGAGCTGGAAGAACAAGGTGAGCCTCTCTCCTTCCAGTGGCACCTCTCTTCCCCTCCCCCTCCTCAGGTAGAGGGAGAGCTAGGAGAGCAGTCTCCTATTTTTATTTTATTTTATTATTTTTGTGACATCAGAAGTGACGTCATGCCCCCCTCGTGCCACCCCCCCCCCCATCATCTAGCTACAGGGATGGTGTAATGTCACTTCCAGGTTTTTCCAGTTTTACTATAGAGTTTCTGGCTATTCCTAGAGACTATTGACATCACTTTTGGGTTATTCCAGGAAGTGATGTCACACCATCACAGATGGCAATTTAATTTTCTTCTCCTGCAGCCTTTGGAGTACCAGCAAGCAATGGCCACTGGGGGTAGGAAATCAGCAGGCATTTGGCAAGCCTAGGTGGGGGCCATAGTAAAGAGGGAAATTTGGTGAAATGAGTGAAAAAGTAGACCAGATCGTAATCATAGCTCACTTATTTAAGTCCTTTCTATCTCATCTTTCTGCTACTCAACCTTTAAAGAAGGCTTACAACCAATAAAGTAATCAGATAATAACATTTGACTGTTATCATAGTCCAGGCAAGCCCGATCTCCTCAGATCTCAGAAGCTAAGCACAGCCAACTCTGGAAAGTACTTGGAAGGGCGACCTCCAAGGAATACCAGAGGCAGGACGTAGAGGCAGGCTACTCAAACCACCTCTCTGAAAAATGTCCAAGCCCCCATTGGGGGTCGCCAGAAGTCTTCCAGGGTAAGCACACAAGTATAGAAAAATCAGCAATCCTTATATTTATGCCTTGCAGCAGCTCTTCAGCCTTCTGATTCATGAAGACCAACCCACCTTATTTACCTCCAACCTCACTCTTCCATTAGCTTTCTACATAGCCTGCTGCTATCATATGAATATAGACTGACTGGGTCAAGATTGTTCCCTCAAGCTTCCATAGTAGAAGTATCCTGACTGCATGAGCCTCGATAAGGATTGGCTATTCATTTGTGTCTCTGAGGCTTCTACATGACTGAGTTTCTGAGTTATTATTTCAGGATTTGTATTGTCATTCACTTTCGGGACATATCCTCATGACCTTTTCAGCATGTGACAGCTGTGGCTTTTAGTGAGCCCATGATGACTTTTAGCCATAATATCATGTGCTAAGCTGGTTGTGCAAATGAATGCCAATATTATGCATTAACAACTATGCACTGCCTGAATGGCTGAATTCAGATGTCATGAACCAACTCCAGTTTGTGACAAGAATGAACTTGGATTATCCTCAGTCGTGTATGATCCCCCCCACACACACACACATGGACTCAGACTGAAGACTTCCTGGTCTGAAACCCACAAATCAATTGTCAGACAGAAACAAAATGCAGAAAGTTAAAAGTACTCAAAGTTTGTGCATCACAAAAAACTTTGATTCTGTTCCAAACCATAAAGACTTCAAAATCAGCTTCTTGCTCAAGAAGTGAAGGCAAAGAGAATGCACAAGCCCAAGGATAAACCAGGCTTGTTCTCTTCATAAACTAGTAAAAGTTTGTGATGTTTGACAGATCTGACAGACCTCCTTTTTTTTTGCAAATTCATTACAAAAAACTGTTAGCCTGACTGCTCTTTTATATTATTAATATTTGGGGAATATTAGCTCTTAATAATCAGCAGTAGGCATTAAGGATCTGCACCGGGGTCTACAGAGGCTGGGCTTCTTCCGAACTCCTGAGGAATTGACACGAGACTCAAGTCAAAGTTTAAAAAGGGAAATTGTTTATTTCGTAAGAAAAAATGTTTATACACAAATACTACACAATCATAAACACAATTATACAGATCTAAGAAGTTAGGTAGAATTACAGAGATGTTTGCATGAGCAGGAATATCAAAAATATCCGTTGAGGGTGATATTTACCTCTATAGGAATCTGGCGAAGTCCTGCTGGAGCAAGGGGGTGGGTGCCTTCAGACAAAGGAGAAAGGAGCATGGTTCTGAACCTGCAGAAGCTACATGGCGGATCCAAGTGGTGCACCCAAGGATCCGGGAGGGAGGAAGGAGAAACAAGCAAGAGAGGGGAAGAAAGTCTGACTCATAACTCTTGGGAAGCTGTATTTATTGGGGGGTGTTACCGGGAGGTTGGCAGGTTCCTGGGACCTTCCTAGGAATGCCTATAGATGGTCCGTCCTGTGCCCCTAACCACTAAGAGGGTCCTATAGGAGTGATCAATATTGAGATCTACCTGATGGTCAGGACAGGATGTCGATGTCATCTGCAGCTGGCACTGTCTCTAGATGAAAGCGGCCTCCGAGCAGCAAAACCAGTTAATCGGGAAGCGTTCCGTTGTCTTTGCACCCCTGTGCGAAGTTCTTAGAAGTGCCAAATGGAGGGGAAGTGGAAGGAGGGGGCCCAAGCCTGTGTATGTGTATGGGGTTCATACCCTCATGAAGTTAGGGGTGTGTGTACACACAAAGGATGACATGGCTCTTCATGTATGTGAGTGTCTTTGTGCTTTGTGACAACCTCCAGGCCTGGAGGTGGTAACCTCAGAAAATGGTGCTTTAAACCTCTGTCCGAAGTGTCTGCTGTCATTTTCATTAGTCCATCTCACATACTCAGCAACATAGTCCATTCACTGCTCTCATAGGTCCCCATAAGAGTGCAAAAGAATATTGCCCTGGCTTACAAAACCAATAACAACCGAAAATGAAGTGAAAACTGCACCATGACTTGGTTCATATGTAGAAGAAAGAACAAAATTGTGATATTGATCAGATTTATCAACGATAGTAAAAGATACTTACTGTATGTTATCCCAATCTGATCTGTTATTCAAGAAGAGAACAGGTGCTTCCTTTCTGGACAGACTTGTGATAACATCTTCAATAACATTTTCAATTGCTCTAAGAACCTCAGAGCTGAAATAAATTATAAGATATAATTTCAGTTTGAATATCCAGCATGTACAATCAGTGCCAAAATCTGCAATGAAACTCTGATATGCACAATTGCCTTAATTAATTGACACTGCAAGAAACACCATACTGGACTTTGTCTTGCTTTAAGTGCCCCTAGTTGCCATTTTGTATTTCTGAGCTTTAGCACTATAAAGTATATTATAAGCCACTCCTCATGAGTTGTTGTTTTTTCCCCCCAGCCAGCCAAACAGTTGGATCAACTGGTTTAAAACAACTATGATTAATGTTTTAAATCAAATGATGTAATATTAGCTTTGGCCAGAGTTTGACTTAACTTGTTTTTAAATGCTGCAAACTTCAAAAAATGTTCAAGGGTATAATATAAGTACTTCCTCTCTACCACAGCACATTAACCTTTTGATCTGACACTTTGAATGAGTGCCTGTGGTTTTTAATTATATGAAGGTTTTGGCTGGATAGCAACATTGTGTGTGAGACAGGGCAGATAAAATGTGTCATGAACTGAACTAAGAACACTGGTAGCATTCCTCATACAACAAAAATAGCAGGTTGATCTGAGTTTTCTATGAACAAAATAGATGTTTTTCCTAGATTTCACTTTCCCTGCCTTCTGATTTTGGCAGATTATATTGCAAAGAATACCCTCAAGTCCGCAGATGCTGCACTAATTTGTTAAAATTCAGGTACAGATTCCATTTTTAGCCAAAGAAACACACACAGCCTTTAAGCACTCCTAAGCTTTCTTTAGCTCAGGGAATGTTTTTACTTGTACAGCACACACCCATGCCATATTACAAACCACTTTAGAGATTTCTCTCAGTATCAGAAATGGTTTCCCATGAAAATGGTGGCAGGGGTAGAGGAGAGTTTGGCTGCAATTCAAAGAACGTTAAGTCCAAAGCCCCTTTTGGCAAGAAGAATTAGTTGTGTGGTTCTTTGGATCTGGCTGTTAACTCCTTCTGAATGATCACATTCTGTTGTGGATAAGAATATGGTCCTTTCTTAAACATGAGCACACTGGTGGCATATATCACAATGAATCTCAGACAGAGAATACATTCCACCCAATTAAAGAATCATAGAATACTTTTTGAAGATGATGGCATTTTTTTCATATATTACAAAGGAGGATATTGGAAATGATTTTTTTTATTAGCGGGCTAGTAGTTATCAGAATCAGAAGGAATATGGAGCCTGACCAACTAATGTTCAGTTTTCAAATATGAAAACCGAAAAAAGCCATGCTTTAGCTTGAAAAGGCTGAGAATAAAACAAAAAAGATTGACAGATTCAACAGATGGGGTCCATTGGACTAATGATTTGCCCCATTTCCTGTTGGTACTGTTCGCTGAGTTAAGAACATAAGTTACTTCTGATTGCTTCAGTTTCTGCCATTGTGATGATCATTTATGACCCATGTGTATTGAATTTTATCATAATTCTGCATTAGTCAGATAATTTAGTCAGACAGTTTCTGTTTCATCTTTATAAATGTATGGCTAAGTAATCAGTGCCAAAGAACAGATCTAAGTTTCGCAACCAAACTTAATTTCTGGGGTTTGAGGCCAACAGTAGTTGAGAGAGTGCTTTAAAGGAGAAAGGCAAGGATATGAACGGCACGCTCAAAAGAACATATCACATATACTCTTTATTTCAGTTTAGCTCCTTGAAGATGAAGTAACCTTTAAGACGAGAAAAGATACATTACTGGCCAAACATGCCAACTTAAAAAGCACTCGGCATTAATTACAGAGAAATCTAAGCTGGGAACAGCAAGATACTACAGATGTATCACACAAGGATAAAGCCTGTCAGCTCATTTCCAACAGGTCACAGCATGAGCAGGGTTTTTTTTTTTTGGCAGCACAAACAGAAATGCACTTAAATCATTATTTTACAACAAGAATGAAAAAAAAAATCCAGTTACCAAATTAACCCCAGTATTTTAGCAAACAATGGCACTGGAACACAGAGAATACAGATCAAAATTATGGTAAATTAAATTATGAAAGTTCATTACTTAAACCAAAAACATTAAAATGGCAATATTTTATACTGCTTGTATTCAATGCTCTAGCACGCATATAGAACTAGTTGTACTTTTCTCAGTCCTTATAACCAATGCTGCAATTCCCTGTTATACGAAAAGCCCCAATAAAGTAACTGGGAGTACTAATTTGTAAATATTTTTAGGCTCATATTTCAGAAAATCAGTGAGCAGTAATGATGCTACTTTTGGAAAATATATATGAACATAATTTGTTTCTGAACAACTGGACAGCAGAGTTAAGAACATGAGCTACATATGATTCTGTGCCCCAACACTCGTAATTTTCCCTTATTTGGTATTACTGAAATATTTTTGCTGTGCAGATTTATTCAGGTACTTTATATTTATTCATTTGGATTTATCATCCACCTATCCTGAAGGTCCAGAACAACCTTGACAAATTAGCAGACTAGAATAAGATTTCATATAATGCTGCCGTGAAATGTTCCCTCCATTCAGAGTTTAATTCTAAACACAGCTCGATCTCATATATTTGGAATGCACTGAGACTGATACACCCATTTTTGCATGTTTCTGGTTGATGGCTGTATGAAGTCTATAGAGGTGTGTAATGATTTCATGTCTTGGTGTGTGTGTTTCTTTAAATGTTTAGTTTGACTGCAGTAATGTAAGAAGAGTGATAGAGGGAGACAAGTGTGATGTGATTGGCTGATGACTGAGAGTGTGGGAGGGGAGATGTCTCTGAGGTGATTCAGTGTCCTTGAAGAGATAAGTGTGGGAGAGTTGTGCGAAAAGTTTAGCCTGTGTGGCTGTGAGTGGAAAGAGTTCAGCCTGAGTGGCTAAGAGAGGCAGAGTTTAGCCTGTGTGGCTAACACAAACAGTTCACCTGTGTGGCTATATAAGAAAAAGATAAGCCCGTCAGAGTTGTTTTGGTGTTTGAGAGACTGTGTGTGATGCCAAGCTTTGTCAGTTATATTTTCTTCCTCCATCAACAGTTCAAAAATACCCAGAAACTTATTTTGTTCTTGTATAAATAAATAATTATTTGCTTAAACTTATCCCAGCAATCAAATCAGTCCTTCCTCAGGACCACATAGTCCTCTGAAGCACCCACACACTGGGTCCTTCCACCAAAATAGAGTTAGAATTTTAAATTCTTGGTGGCAGCAGAAATCTACTAAGTTCATGTACATGTAGAGTGTGTTTTAAAGGAGAAACAGTCTCCCCAATAAACGAGGACATCACAAGGTGATTTCGATGACACTTGTTAAGGAAATGGTGCAGGTGCTAGTTTCTGTAAGAGTATAAGCTGTTTGCTGACTTTTATGGAGAAACATGTATTTTGCATGGAAATTGTAAATGTAAGAAATTTATTTAGTAGACTTGCCAACTCTGGGTAAGGAAGTACATGGAGATTTTTGGGGGTGCAACCTGGGGAGGGTGGGGTTAGGGATGGGAGGGTCATCGGCAGGATATAACGCTATAGAATCCATCCCCCAAAGCAGCCATTTTCTTCAGGGGAACTGGAGATCAATTATAATAGTGCCACCTGGAGGTCTCCGAGTGCCACCTGGAGGTTGGCAGCCCTAGTGTTATGAGATGGCTACATCACTGTGGAGTGAATAAACTGGTCTAAAAGAAAATACAATAGTTCAGTAGTAGAAGATCTCAGTTTTGGTCTGTGGTAGCTCCAGTTTTAAAAATGTAGAGTTGCCAAGTGGTGCCTGAATAACTCCTGGAATTACAACTGATCTTCAGAAGAAAGAGATTAGTTTCCCTGGAGAAAATGGCTGCTTTGGAGGGTGAACTGTATGACATTAAATTCCATGTAGGTATCTCCCCTTAAAATCCCACCCTCCTTGGGCTTCACCCCCCAAAGTTGGCAAGCCTTTAAAGTGTGTCAGATAGCAGAGCCGGCAGAACCTCAGCCTGAGACCTTGGAGACCTGCTGAAAGTCAGACTAGACACCCCAGAACAGCAGCAGTATATGTTTAAAATATGAATGTTTTTGCAGTCTCTTTTTGGCAATCATGTTGTCTATTTATGTAACATGTTAAATTTAAAAGTGGGCATAGGACTCCATTGGGGCTGAGATGCAGTGGCAACTATCCATTTTGTCTGTCAGTGCAACTTTGAGGGAAACATCTCTCACACTGGCATGAGATCTGAAGTGAATTATGTTTCTGTGCAGCAAAGGAAGCTGCAAGCTGTATGCCAGTATATTATAATTTTTAATTCTTGATTCTGTGTGCTAGTACAATTTTTAATTCTTGATGCTTTATTTATTTTATTTTATTATTTTGTATTTGTTGTAAACTGCCCAGAGAGCTTTGGCTATGGGCGGTATAAAAATGAAATAAATAATAGTAATAGGACTGCTAAACTCTAGGTGGGCCTGGAGATCTCCCAGAATTACAACTGATAGCCAGGCTACAGGATAGTTCCTCTAGCGGAAATGACTGTTTTGGAAAGTGAACTCTATGGCATTAGAACATGGCGAGGTCCCTCGCCATGCTTGACCCCCAATTCTCCAGGAATTTCCCAGCCCATAGTCGGCAACTGGCAGCCTAGCTAGTGCTACTAGTAAGGTTTTGCTGGGTGTGAAGTTCTGACCAAAAAAGATAATTAGATAACCAGAATGTAACAATTGGATTCACATCACATGACATGACAGAATCCAGGACCATCTCCTCTCCATATTTTTTACATGGCCACTCCAAAGGATGCTTCCCATATTGGTGAGATTTTGATTGAACTATAAGCATGCCAGAAGGAGCTAGAAAAGGTTCTTAAGTGTAAGGATGAGGCGCTAGTGACTAAGATCAAGATAATTCATAATACATTAGTCCCCATTATTATGAATGAGTGTGAAAGTTGGACAGTGAAGAAGACTGACAGGAACAAAGTTGATTCATTTGAAATGAGGTGTTGGAAATTTTTATGGCTACTGAGTACTGCCAAACACACAAGTAAGTGGGTTCTAGATCAAATCAAGCCCAAACTCTTCCTAGAAGCTAAAATGACTAAACTGTGGCTGAGGTACTTTGGTCACATTATAAGAAGACAACAAGAAGAGGAAGGCTTGGTTTTGATACCCTGCTTTTCTCTACACTAAGGAGTACACTAAGCTTACAATCACCTTCCTTTCTTTTCCACACAACAGGCACCTTGTGAGGTAGGTGGGGCTGAGAGAGTTCTGAGAGAGCTGTGACTGGCTCAAGGTCACCCAGCAGGCTTCAAGTGTAGTGGGGGATCAAAACTGGTTCTCCAGATTAGACTTCACCAGATTAGATTTCACCACTCTCAAGTTACCACTACACCACTTTGGCTTAGGGCTGCCAAGTCCCCCGGTAGGGCGGGGGAAACACTGATTTTTAGTCCTTCCCTCCCGCTTTTCCAAAGTTGCCCACCGGGGGGACAAAATGGCTGCCTTAAAAGGGAAATGTCTTCAGAGAGCCTGCCCTGCAGTAAAAAGCCTCAACAGACATTTCCCCTTTAAGAAAGAGCAAGAGAGTCCCGCCCAGAGAGGCTCTTTCTGCTGAAGGGCCTGCTTTTGCATGTGGCCTGCTGCTGGAGTAAGCTGCTTGGGGTAAGCTGCTGGGGTCTGCCTGCTCTTTTCCTTCTCTCTCTCTCCCCCTCCCCCTTTCTTTCTTTTTTCTGTCTGTCTGTCTGTCTGTCTGTCTCTCTCTCTCTGTCCCCATCCAGCAGAGGTCTATCAGTGGCTATTATAGCCACAAGGTCTAAATGGAGCCCTTTGTCTGGGGCAGTGATGCTCTGCATTCTTGGTGCTTGGGGGGCAACAGTGGGAGGGCTTCTGGAGTTCTGGCCCTGCTGCTGGACCTCCTGAGGGCACCTGGTATTTTTGGCCACTGTGTGACACAGAGTGTTGTACTGGACGGGCTGTTGGCCTGATCCACTGTGGCTTCTCTCCTGTTCTTATGATATGAAAATCATATTTAGCACTTGTGCAGCACTTAGTGCTTCATATTCTGCCGAGATGAGGAAGGATTCAGTAGGGCTGTTGCTCAGTGATAGAGCATCTGCTTGACATGCAGGAGGTATCAGCCTCTTCAGCTAAAAAAGGATCAGGTCATAGGTGACATTAAAGATCTCAGCCTGAGACCCTGGAGAGCCACTACCAGTCTGAGTAGTCAATACTGACCTTGATGGACCAATGGCCTGATTCAGTATTAAATAAAATGATTCCATGGCACTGCAGGGTTTTGAGCCAGGCTCTCCCAGATCCCAGCCAAACAAACTGACTGCTACATAACACTGACTCTTGTTCAGCGACAAAAAACAGTGGCATAAAAGTCACAGTCTGGGTAATGCTGCTTGCAAGCCTATAAAGCTCAAGGCAGCAGCAGAAGCTCAGTATTAGGAAACTTCATGAGTTCATGTGTCAGCATGTGGAAGCAACATCACAGGATGTGACATCACAAAATGATGTCACTTCCTTTCTCCTGGCTCCACCCCCAAAGTCTCCTGGCTCCACCCCCAAAGTCCTCAGATATTTCCCAAGTTGGACTTGGCAGCCCTACTTTGGCTCTCATAAGAATCACTGGAAAAGACAGTAATGCTAGGAAAAGTTGAAGGTAGCAGGAAAAGAGGACCCCAAATTAGATGGATTGACTGAATGAAGGATGCCACCACTCTCAGTTTGCAGGACCTTTTGGAGGTCATTAATTCATAGGGTCGCCATGAGTCAGAAGCAACTTGCTGACATTTAACACAGATATAAGCATGTCTCGGCACATATTACTACTCTCCCCCCCCCCCCCCCCCCATGTATGTGTTATGAGTATTTACCCATGAACAGAGATTCTGGAGAGCAGAAAAGTGTGGTCAACAATAAGGTCAACCATTTTGCACAGTACAAGAAAAGGCTGTGTACAGCCACGTGTGCCTCTCACTCTTGAGGCTCTCCAGCAATACCACAACTTCCAATTTCCAGCACAATATTTTGCATGCTTACTCAGTAGAGAGTCCCGTGAAGCTTAATGGGAATTTCTAAGTAAATGGGATTTGGATTATTTTTGTTGTGTGTTACCTAGGGATTTCATTGCAGTGAATGGAAACATGGGGATCGTCCTGATTGCCAAGCGTTTTTCTCGCCACTTCACTGAGCTCGGACCGGTGCTGGTGCAACAAGGTGAAGACGGACCAATCCGTTTCTCTGAGGAAGCTCATAGCGACGCTAAAGCGAGGGCACCAAACAAAAGGTTTAAGGTTGTTTTTCAAAATGGGGATGGGGCGAGACGAGGATAGCCATCCATCCCTCAGTCTCGCGCCCTTCTTGCTGCGCGCAACAAAGCGAAAGAAAGACTGCCGCCCTCGCCAACCGGTTTTCCCGCCCTCCTCCGAGCGATTTGAACGGCGTAAAGGGACGCCAGCACCTGCTCCACGCCGACAGTTTTATGTCAATCTCGGGGCGCAGACTGAACTAGACAGCCAATCAGATCAGGGGAGAGATGGGATGCTGCACGCACGCACGCACGCACGCACGCACATGCCGGTGCTGCGTGGGGAGCTAGACTGGGACGGGGTGGAGAAGTAGTTTGTAGGGGGATTGTGGACTGCTGCTGGGCGGGTCTATTGCTCCGTAAAATAAAGCTTGTTTCTGTGGCCTTGTGTTTTAATAGGTTGATTTAGAATACATTTTGGTTAGCTGACAATAAATTGGAACGGAATTGCGGGCTTTTTGGGGGTTTTAAAAAATAAAAGTTCTGTTGCTGCCTCAGACGCACTGGGGAAAAACGGGAAGGGGTGCTGAAAATCTTTTTAAGTCTTCGAAGTGCTACAGAAATCCTGTTTATTACACCCCCGGTGCATCAAGAAAAGCTATCAAGTCTGGTGTTAATGAGGTTGGAGGACTCTAGGGTTGCCAATCTCTGGGTGAGACCTGGAGATCTCACCTCCCGAGAATTAAGACGGATGTCCAGGTGACAAGATCAGTTCCCCTGGAGAAGATGGCTGCTTTAGAGAGAGGACTTGGCGGCATTATGCCCCACTGAGGTCCGTTGTCCCCCCCCCCCCGAAAAACCCCCACTTCCTTCCACAGACTCTACCCCCTAAATCTGCAGGTGTTTCTCAACTGGAAGTTGGCAACCCTTTTTGGGGGGGGGGGGAGAGATTTAAGAGGAAAGGTGATGCCCAGATGGTCCAGCTGCTCAGATGTCTTGGTTTCTTTTGTAATTCAGGCCAAACATTCTTCAGGGCTAGACTCAGGCTGAAGCACATTTTGGACTCCCCATCGCTCATTCAAAAGAGGACAAGATACTTCCTGTACTTTCGATAGTGGTGCAGAACAAGGGATTTTGGCAGATAAAGCTTATTACACTGGTGTGAGGAAAGTCACAAAGGCCAACATTTCCTTTCTACACTACTGTTCGTTTATTTAGAAGATTTGTACACTGCCTCTCCAGAAACTTGCTTGAGGCAGCTTGCGAAGGAAAAACAAACGATACAGTCATTAAAAAGAAAGAAGAAGAACCACCAATATGAGAAAGTTACTGAAATGAGAGACCCATCTTCTTCAGAATCTGGTTCTTAGATCTATTTTTACTGTTTTTGAAGAGGGAATTGATTTGCTTAAGCCACTTGCTGTGCAATCCTAAATAGAGTTACACCCTTCTAAGTCAATGGTTGTCTTGACCTGGGTTGCTGCTACACAGAGGCAGGCAATGGTGAACTACCTCTGAATGTTTTTGAAAACACCATGAGGGGTCGCCGTTAGTCAGCTGTGACTTGATGACACTTTCCACCAGGGCCAAGCCAAGATTTAGGATTGCACTGTTGGACTACTTTGCTCCTTAGCTGCTTACCTGTTGTAATGTTTCTGATCCTTGCTTGGTGGCACACCACAGGGTGGATCTTTGGATGGCTGGTGGAAGAGGGATGACAGAGCCTCTCTGAGGGAGCCATTTAAAGATTGCCAGTGTTTCCCCCCCCCCCTCTAACAGGGTTCTCATGTCTATGGCTGTGTCTGTTTGACAGGCAAGTCTTTTCAACTGCAACCTAAGTATCCATGGTACGAATGCAACAATTTTTGAACTCCAATCTGTTGTTCGGGTGTTCAGTGCACAGACTCCCTGCTTTTTTTGGTGGCAGGGAGACATGAACTCTAGCTGGACTGTGATTCCTTCTGACTTTTACTGAGATTCTTATGGCTTTTTAATTTATTTAGGATTGTCAACTCTGGCCTGGGAAATTCCTGGATATTTGGGGAGGGATTTCACCATGAATCGATGATATACCATAGTTCACCTTCTGAAGGTATCATTTTCTGCAGCGGACTTGATCCCTGTAGCCCTGGAGATTAGTCATAATTCTGAGATAACTTCAGGCACCACCTGGAGACTGACAACTAATATTACTGTTTGTAGATGGCAGTTAGCTGACACATAAAGCCTTATGCAAAAAAAGGACCCAAGCAAATTGCTGTGTATACTGGCACAGAACTTTCCCTATTTATCTGCATTGCCTCCTACATTGTGGACATTTTGTCTTCATGATGGCCAGGGTACCACTGGTCATGAATTCCCTGAAGCTGGGAGCATGTTCACCAATAACCTATCTTTTGACAATGAAATAGCTGTTGTGTTATGAGTTACAGAGGATTTTAAAGAAGAGTTAGGAAGGCACATGCCAGAGAGCTTAGCAGCATGGTTTAATGTAGCTCATAATGGCACTCATGAAGTCTGGGCTTGGCCAAAATCCAGTGCATATCATAGGATCTTACAGATTGCTTAGACTAAAAATAAATAAATAAGAGGCTTTCCCCTTCCACTGTGATCAATATCATGTCATTCTCTGTGACAAGAGTTTGGTAACGTTAAAGTGGAAGGACAAAAAGAATCCCGTATAAGAGCAATTGCGGGTGCTTTGAACATTTTGGGTTCAGAATCATGTTTGAAATATAATTCACAAACTGATACAGCTAAGATTTAATAGAAATTAGTTTCTCTTACCAATTGATCATATGAAAAGTTTTGCCATTGTAAATTGGGGTATAACCTCAGAATGCAATTCAGGAAAGCATACAGTTTCTTTTCTCACTGCCTGACAAGATGTGAAGGATCAGAAGCTCAGTGCAATATTTAGTTTCTGGTGTCCCAAGCAGTGTTCCCTCTAAGCTGAGCTAGTGTGAGCTAGCTCACAGCTTTTTAGCCTCTGGCTCACACATTTTTGTTTTCGCTCAGGAAGGATGGCTCCAGAGCAAACTATGAAGTAGCCAAATCACTGGCTCACAACTTTAATGCCAGTAGCTTACAAAGTGGAAATTTTGCTCACAACAAGACTCCACAGCTTAGAGGGAGCATTGGTCCCAAGTACCCTCAGCCTGAGACCCCGAAAAGCTGCTGTCAGCTGGCGATGGATGTAACAATAGCGTGCTTCATTAATGCTGAATTTCCCATAAGATAGACAGTTTGGAGTTTCTTCTGCCTAGTCCCCACTCAAATGAATGAGAACATTTATTACATTTGTATTTCACCCTTCTTCAGGACTATGTACATGCCTTCCTGGCCATTTTATTCCCACAGAAGAGGCTAGGGAATGGAAGAGGCTTTTCTCTCTTTTTCCTCCAGGTGTTCCACCTCAGAATGGAACCCTCTTGTCGAATAAACATGTAACTTCTCCTCCCTGAACATAAAATGCAAGAATTTCACTTTAGTCAACCCTGAAGGAAACCCGAACTTGCCATTCCCATTTACAAATGGGTGAATGCAAACTGCATTTTATATCCTTCAGCACATGTTTAAAATGATTAGATGTATGACTCGCAAGGTAATGTGTGAAGTGGCTCCCACTATCTTGCAGGGAAGACAAAGGGCGTGTATGTGCGTGTGCAAAGTTCCCTTGCCACCCAGTGGGAAGATAAGATAAGGCAGGAAATGTCATCTGTTAACTTTAAAAGGCCAGTCCTAGAGAGAGTGAATGCCAGATGACCATTTATTACATTTTTTTTTGGTCTGTCCTGCCTCCAAAAGAATTAAGGGCAGCCCACGTCAGCCTGTCTTATCCATTTGGTCCCACAACAGCTCTGTGAGGCAGGTTGGATTGGGATCTTGCACCATTATCAGGGCTCGGGTCAGAACCTACCAAGGGTCTGGGAAGTGTTGGGCCTGTCAATTATCATTATATTGATTGTAAATTCTAGTTTTATTTGGCTTGACAGAGCTAGTGTGCTGTATTAAGGGTAGACATGTTTTGTGATGACTCATGGTAACATCTGTGATCTCCTGATGCCTTATAATTTGAGTGCTGAACTATACCACATTGACTGTCAATAGGACTTGTGGGAAGAATTTCCTGCTGAATCCCCCCCCCCCCCCCCCCCCGATACGGAGCACATTATTGCTTTCACCAATTGTTCTCAAGTTGTGTAAAAGCCCACCAGGTCCATGGTAATATACACCCCTAGTGTTTCAATTCCGGTAGAGCCATGGGCTCTGATAAGCTTTGATGACATGAAAGAAAGTGCCGTAATTAAGGAAGAAACAACAAAAGAAGACGGGAATTAACAAAGCCTTTCAAATTCATATACCTTTCTTTTGGCCTTGAGGTATCTTGAGATGACACAGGAAATATTTATGCAAAACCCCTGTAGCTCTGTTTAAGAACTTCATATCAACCATCAGTATTTCAGGGTTTGTTTGATGCAGAAGTGTACGTCACTTTAAATAACGCTGGTAAATGAACCTGCACACTCCAAGGAGGTTTTTAAAAAGCTTCTTTTATTTCAGTACAGGAGCAAATACAAACTGCAGACAGGTGAGACGCTAAAACTGAGTATAATGTCCTCTTTTATTGAAGACGATTATTATAACATGTCTTTAAATTGTCCTTTCAACTACATTTTACAATACGTAAGCCAAACTAGCAGATTTTCGGAAAAACTAACAACAAAACATTGGCCAAAATATATAGAATGTACCTAGAATTGTTTTAAAAATTATGCTTTTGGGTCATATGTATATCAGAAGGAAAGTTATTGATTCAGTGAACAAACAATCCTATCATCTTATAATAAACGATCCATTAATGATGAATTAACAGGTTGTCGAAGGCTTTCACCACAGGAGTTCATTAGCTGTTGTAATTGTTCCAGCACATACAGCCCGGAAAATCTGCAACAACTAATGATTAATAAACACTTATTACTTACCAGCACATATATACTAAGTTGTGTACAAGCAAATCACACACATGTAGAATGGTCACAATGTTCATAATTATTCAAAATCCCCATGAAGATAACAATAGTCTGGATAGTCCAAGCTACCCCGAGCTCATCAAAGCTTGGAATCTAAGCAGGGTTGGCTGTGATTAATACTTGGGTGGATGGGAGACAACCAAGACCGAGGGGTTGCTTGCTAGACAAGGGAGGGCAATGGCAAACCATCTCTGCTCATCTCCTGTGCTGAAAACACCTTGTGGGGTTGCCATAAGTCAGTTGTGACTCAATAGCATGTAATTATGAAAATAATTTCTGTGTGCTCTTGAAATTTGTTCAATATATATTTATGTGTGGGTGTATTTAAATTTATAATCTTTAAATTACTGCTTCGTATTAGTCAATTATCAAACCCCGTATTGGGCATTCACTAGATCTTGTTTTCCTTCATCAAAACAGGAACATACAATTTTTCTATCATTTTTTTCCAGGAAACTGATACAAAAAATACTCTAGAAATGCAATTACTGTTGTCCACGGGTATTTGAAAACTGGGGGGGGGGGGGGGGGAGTAACCCTGAATTCCTGGCTTTGTTATCAAATAATCTGTCAGTTTCTCATGGCTGTGAAAAAATACAGAACAAAAACACCTTCTACAAGCCAGGCCAGCAAATCTGACTGTGAACATTTGACTAGCTGGGTATGAGAACCAGAACTCTCACCTGCTGCTTACATGGAAAGATGCCGATCTTTTTTAATGAAGAGGGCCTCTAGTACAGAAACAGGAGATGAAAAGTCATTCCCAGAAAAGAGCATAAAGAGGACACATCCTTCCTTATTTGACATGCCTTGCTTAACGAATCAAATTCAATATGTTTTTTAGCTTATATAACTTTTGAATAAGAAACACCTGTGGGTAATTTAGTATCATGGCAGCCATGCAGTACAATAGAGGGATTTTATTTGCTAACCATTGTTCTTTGTTTTGAATCTTTTAGCCACTTACAGGTTTGACAGATCCTTTCTTTCGTGGTAAGGAAGCTTATGCCTAATCTCTGCCGCAATGACTCTGGAATCTTACACTTGAGATACTTACACTTTTTTGTATCATGGGCTACCGGTGCGTACAAAGGAGACGCTGTAAAACTGAGCAGCAACAGTAAAATAAATTGTTGGCTCCCTGTTTTTAATATATGCTTTTTACTTTTGGTTTGAAGTGCTTCTGTGATATGCTCGATAATGCTCTGCTTTTAATAGTTAATTGCCTTCCATGGCTCTGATTGGGTGGAAAGGTAGGGTATTATAAAGTACTGGGTCCAGAGATGCGTTGAGTGATAACAGCTCATATTTTATTAGAGGATCAGAACAAGCATGTCGAGCAGGACTCGGGGGTCTGCTTATATGTGGATACAAACCACACCCTTGGTCATACCCGCTTGGATTATTTACAATCGGATCCTGGGTGGCTGATTGGCCCGAATTACGATCCGCCCGGGCTATTGTCTACTGAAGCGAAGCTCTGATAGTTTGCCCGACCACATGTGTGTTCTGACCGCATGGTCGACTTCCCAGTGGGAACACACCCCTCCCCCAGTAGTTCAGACCCTGCCTGGCATATATAGTCCCTGAGGTAGGTGGGCCTCTGCCTGTCCCTGGTGGACCTCTGGTGCCTGGGCTGTTTGTTCTGGCGCTGGGTCTGGCTGTGTGTCTGGTGCGCCGTTCGGTTGTTCAGTGATGGGTTGCGGAGGGTGGTCTCTGGCCACTTCTGCAGGTTGGGTAGGGGCTTCTGTGGGAGTTTCTGCTTCCCTTGACTCGCCTGGGTATGGGGTTGGTTTAGCACCTGATCAGGGGGAAGACCAATCAGGACTAAGCCTTTACAGCATTTTAAAATCACTTCAAAAAGGGTGAAACTATATGACAGCTGCTTTGTAGATACAGGTGGCGTTTTCTTTAATGTTAGCCCCTTGTTCTAGATGAAACTCTTACTGAATGCTGCAAACCATGTTACAAGGCCATTCACCCTTGTGCCATTTATGAACTTGGGGGGTGGGACTCTCGGAAGCTAATGAGCTTTTCCCAAACATTTTCCAAGAAAGTCTGAAAACGGTGACGTGATTCAGAATCATGCCTGGAAGAGAGAACCTATCAATATAAATATCCCCATCTTTATGTTATGAAACAGAGAACTTGTAAAAGAAAATGTGCCGGGCTCATAGAAGCTGAAAAAGAAAACTGAGGACCATGTTACAGACAATACATGGCTGCTGTTGATTCAGATCTCTTCTCCCCGTTTTCCCACTAAAGTTCAGTAAACAAAGAAGTGTGAAATGATGTCATCACACTCAGTGTTCCCTTTCCTGCTACACTTCATTGGTTGCTGCTTGTCGAAGGCGGAGTAAACTGAGTATGATGAGGTCATGTGATAGGTCTTCTTTTCCCATAGGCCAATCATATCACCCACATATGCCCATTACGTCTAGCTTTGGCCTCAAACTCTGGCTGTCTTCCGCTATCTTCCAGGAAAATGTAGTTCCTTTGGCTCCAGTGCCATATGATTAGGGTTTCAGAGCTAAACACACTTATTTCCAGATAGTCCCTTTGAAACCAATGGGATTTACTTCCAGTTTTTTTTAATGGTTAATATTGAAATGTTTTTCAGCATTGCAGGCACATTAAATCTAGTTTCAACTGCTTGAGACTTGAGGGACTCAACTTTATAGCCTTTAGTCAAGTATCTGTATAGCCAATATCTTTGAAGCTGATATTGTACTTCTCCCACTTTCTCGGTATTTTTTTCCTTAAGGCTTGTTTGTTTTTAATTCCCTGTATTTTACCCTGCCTTAGGCACTACTCCAGCCCTCTAATGGTTTACAAATTATGTAAATAGCAATGAAATCAGCATTAAGCCCTAACTATAAATAATACAAGAGAAGCCAGTCCTTTAAAAGAACATTCGGCTCAGATCTTCAAATGTGTTCTGAAATAATGCTTTTGTAAGTCACCTAAACACAAGTAGAGAGGTTGCTTGCTTGGCTTCTTTTGAGCAGGGAGTTCAACAACGAAGGTGCTATCACCAAAAAGTCCCTGCTTTTTATATTTGCAGTCGCGTTAGCCAAGGCACCTACCAGAAACTTGTTTTTTATATATAAGTAGTATATAATTGCATACTGCAAACTTGGATATATTTTTTTTGAACCAGAGAAACATCAGTCCTCTGTGTTTTTTGTACAGGGGGAAGAAGTGCTTGTGCAGAAAGGACTGTATGAGAATGCCCCCCTCCACCCGAGGCAGATGGTTCCCACTCGAAACCCCAAAAAGAAACAAAGTGCTGTTTGGGTGGTCTGCCTTGCAGGGTCGGCATACCCCTATATCACCAGAACAGCTCCTGCCGTCCCCAAATCGCACATGGTGATTTGTTGCAGGGGGTCTGAACTCCTGCAACGTGTTATTGTTATCAGTCCTTGAAAACTTTACAGCATCTTACATGCCTGTACACAGCACTGGAATGTTATCAATGGAGCTGGAATATTTTTTATACTGAAAAAAACGCTGCCATGTCTATTTTTTTTTTAAAAAGTGTGTGTGTGTTTGTGTGTGTGTTTCAAATGAGCTCTGCTGGTGGTAAACTCATGCCTTCTCTCCAGTAACAAAGGGAAACCCATGCAGCAAGCTTCGGGGTGCTTTGTGGGGGGGGGCCCTCTGGGAACCATCTGCCTCGGGTGGAGGGGGGCATTCTCATACAGTCCTTTCTGCACAAGCACTTCTTCCCCCTGTACAAAAAACACAGAGGTCTGATGTTTCTCTGGTTCAAAAAAAATATATCCAAGTTTGCAGTAAGCATACACACAAACTCAGATTTCAAGTTTTGCTGCCACACCTCCATGCACAAATCAGCCAATTTCCCCACACACACACCCTCCTTCTTCCCTGCCGATAGCGAGGAGGGGTGAGTGGCTTCCCCTCCATGTCAATGCAGGTGGTGGGGTGTTTCCTCTGCTTTACACCGGGCTGGAGAATCTCCTGTGAAAACTAGCTTTCCCTCCCCCCTTTCCTAGCCCCCTGCTGGGCTGAGAGCAAGCCAGACGGCAAGTTTTGAAGACCTCTAAGGGGGGGGGGGGGCTTGAATTTACACCACAGTTTTCCAGCACATTAAAATAAAATAAAACTGTACACAAAGTACACAAAAATGGATGGCTCTGTACCAAGCTCCTTTCTGTTCCTCCTGCAAAACCACTGGTAGCAGGTCCTACCACATGTCCTTTCTCACTGCCATCTGGGCTGACACTGGCGGCCATCTTGTCCACTGCACGCATAGTCATTAGGGGGGGAGGGGGATCTGTCAACCGTTTCCGGTTTCTGATGATGTGAAGAGGTGTGTACCCTATATACTACTTATATATTTTTCTCCCTGTAAAAGATAGCTCTACTGTACTGTTTTCTAGTATATTAGTTGACATTTCAACACAAGTCATGAAAATTTACTGCATTACTCAGCACTGCTGCAGAACCCTATAAGGTTTTTTTGTATAAAAGAAAGAAATGGACTCCTTTTTCTCATATCTCTCCCATACAGGCACACAACTATGTTCAGTGAAGACACTCACTGAAGCTTAGAGTAATTTATCTGTTGATTCCTTTGTACCCCACCTTTCTCCCCAATGGAGACCCAAATCAGTTTACATTGTTCCTCTCTCCTCCATTTTATCCTCACAACAATCCTGTGTGGTAGGTTATTCTGAGAGAGTGTGACTGGCCCAAGGTCGCCCAGTGAACTTCCATGGCACGAGTGGGGATTTGATCCTGCATCTCCTAGATCCTAGTCTTAACCACGACACCACACTGGCTCTCTTACTTTGTCTTACTTCTTTCTCTAACCTATGATCGCTCATACTTTACCAGTTGTCCATAGGTTGGTGTGAAAAAACGCATTTTATCTTTGGAGGTTTGAAATGAGCAAAACCTTAGTTTTAAAAGGTTTTTTTTTCTCTCTGAGCAGAGAACAGGCAGGAAGGGAAGGAGTCAGTTCAATTGTTTTCCAGACTTACTCAGCCTACCTTCATGCAAATGCTAATGAGCTAGACCAGGGTGGGCAAACTGTGGCTCGGGAACCGTATGCGGCTCTTTCACACATATTATGTGGCTCCCAGCAGGGCAGCTGGGGAAACTAAATATCATTAGCAAACAAATATCATTGGACAAATTAATATCATTATCAATATCTGCTTTTACCCCTTTTGTTATTATTTTTGGCAGTTTCATTTAATGTTAATAAAAAGCAAATTTGCTTATTTTCCAATAAAAGCAGGTAATATTTGTTCATGTCTTGTGGTTCTCAAACATCTGATGTTTATTCTGTGCGGCTCTTACATTAAGCAAGTTTGGCCACCCCTGTTCTAGGTGGCTCTTACGCTGAGCAAGTTTGCCCACCCCTGGTTTAGACAATGGGATGGTCAAACCCCCCCCCCCCCCCCATCACAGAACAGAGACTTGGAGGTGTTAAATACTAGAGAGACTTCAGGAAGGAATTCATGAAGAATCTCCAGGAAAAGTTTCTCTGACCCAGCCTAACCTTGTCAGTGGGTGGGGAAAGAGATGACAGAACTCCTAGAAGCAAGGAGGAAGGTCTCTTCGGTGCTGATTCCATCAGAGCAGACAGAACCCTGAGGTCTGGAGGAGGAGGAGGCCATTAATTATGTGCTGGCCTGAAGAGCTGGATTAAGCTGTAAAATAGTGACAACTCTGTAGAGATCTATAACAGCTAAGGAGCCAGTTTGGTGTAGTGGTGCCTGTTGTGGGGAGGGGAAGGGAAAGGAGTTTGTAAGCGTCACTGAGACTCCCTTGGGTAGTGAAGGGCGGGGTATAAATCCAATCTCCTCTTCTTCCTCTTCTTCTTCTTCTTCTTCTTCTTCATTTTAACATCTGATAGTGCATGTATAGAGAGACAGAGGAATTATGTTTTACCCATTTCTTTTGACTCCCTTGCTCAATCCGGTGCTGTGCTAAAAGTATGCTTGTGAACATTTTCTTTTTAATAAATACTGTATAACTTTTGATGTTGGTAGCAGTTCTCTGTACCACATAGACCGCCACCATCTTGGACATGCTATTTTAAAAGGAGCACCAGGAGGAAAGAAGGCAGTTGGCAAGTGGCTATTCTGCCAAGGGTGCACAAGGCAGTAAATAGTGGTGACCAGATGCTGGGCAGCAGGAGACACAGAGGCAAGGACTCAGAACTTGGAAGGGAAGCTGGGAATCCTGACCCTACCAGTGGGCAATTCCTTACAAAGATCAGGTGGTGGCAGTGGTTACCCGAGAGAGAAAGAAAATTATCTCCAGGTGCTGGGAAAACCCTAGAGGGCAGGGTGGAACAGGGCCTGCAGGCCAGAGTGGTCCCTTCCACCACAGTTAGCATAACAAAATGTAGCAATTTAAGATTAGTTTTACTTCAGAAATCCCCAAAACAGTAGCATAAGAACAATTTAGGCCATAATCTGCTTGCAATTATACTTGTATCAAACCACTGAAACGGAGGGTGTGTCACGCTTTAAGCATTGAGAGCAAAGGGTAGAATAAGAACTTCCATTGCTAACCACAGAGTAATGGCCTGGGGAAAGTGAGATAAAAAGATGAGACAAGAACCTATATTCTGGGCTGCCAAGAGCCACCAGGGCCCCTGAGACAAAGAATCCCTCAGATCAACCCCAACCCAACCGAAACTTCATATGAAAGCAAAAGAGATGACTTGGCTAGCTCTCCAGGCCCCTCCAGGGTGGCAAGGACACCTCCCCAATTGATACCAGCACTTTCTAGCTATTACAGTAAATAAATGTGACATCAGATAAATAGAGTACCCTTTTATCTCTGCAAATCTAGATCCGTATCAGCCGTATTTAATTATTTCCAGTATTCATCTACTGTCTTTTCCACCTGAAGGTCCTTAAAGTTGGCTCACATCACAACAGATCCAAGCATAAAACAAGATCACTGTGAAGGTCCCATAAACGTAACCCAAAGGTCCCAAAACCATTATCAGACAATTCTGAGGTAAAACAACAGGCACTATCCTTCTTTTAATCCTGCTCAAAGACCTTCTGGAATATTTCTGAGCCCACAGATAGAATAACAGGATGAGGAAACGGCTTGACATTTTTAAAAATATAAACAGCAGCTAAAACATCTTGTACAACAGTTTCTAAGTGTTTTTCCCCTGGAACTAACTAATCATGTACTATTCTGCAGGTGCTAACCTGCAAATGGGCAAGATCAACAACTGCCCACTAGGGTTGCCAGGTCTCTTACCATTTTTGGTGGGGGGGGAGTTGGTTCCGGTCTGGGACATTTGTGCGCGCGCCACGATGACATCACCCGGAAGTGATGTCCTCACACTAGGCATGCCACTGGTGGATGCTCTAGCATTCAGCTTGATAACTCTATGGTATCATAGAGTTTTCAGGTCAGGTGCCCTTTGAGCGGCCAGCCCCCCACGCCACCCTAGGGGACCTGGCAACCCTACTGCCCACACATGTGCCTTCTCCGTTGTGGCTCTCACCTTGTGGAATGGCCTGCCTGAGGAGGTCAGAAGGCTCCCCCTCTCCTGGCTTTCCACAAACTGCAAAACTGAATTATTCAAGAGGGCATTTCTACCCAGGCAATAGAGTAGCACTGCACAAAAGGCTTCACAAAGTTACATGGATAAATTATTGGGGACTGTGGTCTGTATTACAGTGTATAGTTTGTAGTAGGTTGGGTTCCATTGTGAAATTTTACATCATTTAATGTGTCGTATTAACCCTTACGCTTTGCTGTAGTTCTGTTTTTTAGACCTCTGGTTGGTTCTGCAACCCAATTCCTATTTCATCGTTTTTTGAATGTCCTATTTTGTTGACTGCATTGACTCACTCCACGTAATCTGCCTTGAGCCCGAGTGAGAAAGGTAAATTATAAATAATGTAAATAAGTACTACCAATTCCCTAGCATGTCAAATATGAGGGAATGTTTCTAAATTATAAATTGTATTCAGGGCTTTTTTTTTCCTGGGGGAACACAGTTCTGAAACCTCTTTCAAATTTTAAAAGTTCATGAGTTTTTAGTATATAGACTGAACATTTCCCTTATGAGAGTTTTGGCACCTCTGAATTTTTTTTAAGAAAAGCCCTGATCATTATACTTTCTGGAAAAGAAAAGTCTTTAATTTTGTGTAGAGGGCCAACTCCACATCTTGAGGGAGGGAGTTCCACAATCGGGGAGGCAGCTCAACCCCCCCCCCCCCCCCCCAGCGTCCCTGCCAACTGACTCTTGCTGGTCTTTCGTCTTTAAGATACTATCGGATTCACATTTATGTGTACTACTACAGACTAATATGGCTATCCATCTAAACCTTAGCCAAGGCTGGGTCCTACAGGAAGTCACCATGCATGGACCTCAAGATCCAGGCAGGCTTGAAACGGTCCTTGAAACATTTTGGACCTTAGCCATTTGTGGTTAGCATACACAACTAACATATGCACACGTCAACCCTTGCAAACAGAGGTAGTACATACTGCAAAGAATCTGGCAATGTTTTAGAATGTGGTAGTTCATTGTTATTAAATTAGGACCATAATTTTATGAAATGCTGCAGGCATGTTTTGTGTGTGTGTGTGTGTCCCACACTGTGTTCTTTAAAGAAAAGAGAAACAGAGCTAAAATAGTAAGACCAAATTCTGTTGGTACAATTTCCTCATATTGTTATCGCCACCCTATGGGGATCTGAAAAACTCAGCTCATGGCATTATGTGCCTGTATATTTTCTGAGGGTAGCCATGTTGGTCTTCAGTAGGACAGCTAGATTAAAACCCAGTAACACCTTAGAGGTCAATAGGATTTTCCTTTGACTCTAGTAAGCCTATAACCTGAACATCTTGTTAAGTTTCTAAGGTGCTACTGAATTTAGCTGTAGATTTTTCTCTGGTTCTCCTCTGTTAAGAACATAACAACATAAGAAGATCTCTGCTGGATCAGACCAGTGGTCCATCTAGTCCAGCATCCTATCTTACATAGTAGCCAACAGTTCCTCTGGAGGTCCAAAAACAGGGCATAGAGGCCTAGGCCTTCCCCTGACATGGCCTCCTGGCTCTGGGATTCAGAGACTGACTGCCCCTGAACATGGAGGTTCCCTTCAATCACCATGGCTAGTAGCCACTGAGAGACCTATCCTTCATGAATCTGTCTAATATCCTTTTAAAGCTTGTAGCCATCACTGCATCTGTGTAGTGATGCATTAAAGTCTATGCCTGTAGCCATCAGTGCATGCTCTGGCAGCGAGTTCCACATTTTAGCCATAGAATCATAGAATTGGAAGGGACCTCCAGGGTCACCTAATCCAACTCCCTGCACAATGTAGGAAATCTACAAATACCTCCCCAGTGACTGCTGTTCCATGCCCAGAAGATGACAAAAAAACCTCCAGGATCCCTTTCCAAACTAGCATGGGGAAAAATTGCTTCTGACCCCAAAGTGGCGATCAGCATTTCACACAATCAGCATTGCTGTCAGATGGCCATCTAGCCTCTATTTGAAAACCTCCAAAGGAAAGCTACGTAAAGAAATATTTCCTTTTGTCTGTCCTGAATCTACTGCCCATCTGCTTCTTTGAATGCCCTGGAGTTCTAGCATTTTGGGAGAAGGAGAAAAGGTACTCTCGGTCAGCAGTCTCCATGCCGTGCATAATTTTACAAACTTCTATCATGTTGGTTGAGAAGTCCTCAAAATGCTGCCTTGACTCCCTGTTCTCCGCCCCCAAAGCTAAGGAAAATAATATGTTCCTTAAGTTTTTCTTTTTAGAATAGGACTCTTCCCTAAGTATATGTAACTCATCTTTTTCTCCGAGCTTTGAACAAGCCCAAATGATTCAAAATTAAGTCATCACTGTAAATCGCATGCCATATTTGGACTTGCAGGAAAGCATGACTTATGGCTTCGTGACTGGCAATGGGAAACCGTGAGTGATCCGGGCTGTTTGGCACTGCACGTTCTGCTTTCAAGCCGCATCTCAGCTCTTGAATTATTAAGTGTTCCATCAATGAAAGTGATACTAAGACGAGAGACCAGAGCACCGACCTGCTCTTTTATTACAGATAAAGGGGAAAGTTCAACAGGCCTTCAAAACAGTCAAATGTCTTCTTTTTTTTTTTTGCCAGTTTGTGAACTTGCTAGGCAATACATAGATGCAATGAGTAGAATACTCACTGGCAACGTTTCCTCTAAGCTGAGTTAGTTTGAGCCAGCTCACAGTTTTTTTAGCCTCCAGCTCACACATTTTTGTCTTAGCTCAGGAAGGATGGCTCCAGAGCAAACTAATTTATGCAGCAGCCAAATCGCTCACTCACAACTTTAATGCCAGTAGCTCACAAAGTAGAGTTTTTGTTCACAAGACGCCACAGCTTAGCAGGAGCATTGCTCACTGGAGGTTTGTCTTGCTGTTGAAAGCTTCCAAGACTATATAAAGTAGCAGTGCAGGGCTGAATATATGACCCACATTAATCTGTACATGTTATTGATATACAAGTGAGTGTGAGGTCACAGAATGCTTCCCACAGTTCATACAAGGCTCAAGAATCCCTCTTTTGGCCTCTTATTTTCCACAGTTCATACAAGGCTTGAGAATCCTTCTTATGAAGAAGAAGAAGAAGAAGAAGAAGAAGAGATTGGATTTATACCCCGCCCTCCACTCCCAAGGGAGTCTCAGAGTGGCTTACAAACTCCTTTCCCGTTCCCTCCCCACAACAGACACCCTGTGAGGTAGGTGGGGCTGAGAGAGCTCTTTCCCAGGCTGTCCTTGAGAGAACAGCTGGTACAGAGCTATGGCTTGCCCAAGGTCATCCAGCCAGGTGCAAGTGGAGGAGTGGGGAATCAAACCCGGTTCTCCCAGATTAAAGTCCGTGCACTTAACCACTACAGCAAACTGGCTTATGACTATCACATAGAAAGCCCTTCGTGGCCTGAGTCCCTCATATCTGCAGTACTGCCTCTCCCACTTTGCTCTGCCGTGATGGCTTTGCTCATCAGAGTAAAGCCTTCCGCAGGTACTGCCCTGCAAATGGGGGAAATCAACAACTACCAGTGTACATGCCTTCTCTGATGTGCCCCCCAGCTTGTGGAATGGCCTGCCTGGGGAGGTCAGGAAGTAGGGTTGCCACCCTCCAGGTGGCACCTGAAGATCTCCTGCTATTACAATTGATCTCCAGATGAACAAGATCAGACCCAGTTTGGTGTAGTGGTTAGGAGTGTGGATTCTAATCTGGGAGAACTGAGTTTGATTCCCTGTTTCTCCACTTGCAGCTGCTGGTGTGACCTTGGGTCAGTCACAAGTTCTCTCAGAGTTGTTCTTTCAAGGTCAGTTCTCAAGAAAGCTCTCTCAGCCCCATCTACCTCACAGAGTATCTGTTGGAAAGAGGGGAAGGGAAAGAATTGTAAGCCGCTCTGAGTATAAATCCAGTCTCCTCCTCCTCTTCTCCTTCCCCCGCTCCCCTGGAGAAGATGGCTGCTTTGGAAGGTGGACTGTATGGCACCATACCCTGCTGAGGCTCCTCCCCTCCCCTCCCCAGACCCCACCCTCTCCAGGCTCCACCCCCAAAATCTCTAGGTATTTCCCAACCGAGAGCTGGCAACCCTATCAGAAGTCTCTCACTTTCCTGGGCAATGTTCCCTCTAAGCTGTGGAGTCCTGTGAGCAAAAAATTCTACTTTGTGAGCTACTGGCATTAAAGTTGTGAGCAAGTGATTTGGCTGCTGCATACATTAGTTTGCTCTGGAGCCATCCTTCCTGAGCTAAGACAGAAATGTGTGAGCTGGAGGCTAAAAAACTGTGAACTAGCTTACACTAACTCAGCTTAGAGGGAACACTGCTCCTGGGTTTCTGCAAACTATTCAATACCGCATTATTCAAGAAGGCTTTTTTTTACAGAGGTAATTAGGGCTGTACTGTAACAAAATGTTTCCGGAAGATGCTTTGGTAAAGGGATAGGGGCTATGGACGATATAACCATGTACAGTAATTACTGTCTGTTGCTCTAAGTATGATCCTACCATGTAATTTCTGCATTGTTTAACATGTCATTGTCAATGCTTCTGCTTTGCTTCTGCTCTGAAAGATTCCTAGGGCTGCCAAGTCCAGCTTGGGAAATATCTGGGGACTTTGGGGGTGGAGCCAGGAGACTTTGGGGGTGGAGCCAGGAGAAAGGAAGTGACATCATTTTGTGATGTCACATCCTGTGATGTTGCTTCCACATGCTTCCACATGAACTCATGAAGTTTCCTAATACTGAATCAGGCCATTGATCCATCAAGGTCAGTATTGACTACTCAGACTGGTAGTGGCTCTCCAGGGTCTCAGGCTGAGATCTTTAATGTCACCTATGACCTGATCCTTTTTTAGCTGAAGAGGCTGATACTGCCTGCATGTCAAGCAGATGCTCTATCACTGAGCAACGGCCCTACTGAATCCTTCCTCATCTCGGCAGAATATGAAGCCCTAAGTGCTACACAAGTGCTAAATATGATTTTCATATCATAAGAACAGGAGAGAAGCCACAGTGGATCGGGCCAACAGCCCACCCAGTACAACACTCTGTGTCACACAGTGGCCAAAAATACCAGGTGCCCTCAGGAGGTCCAGCAGCGGGGCCAGAACTCCAGAAGCCCTCCCACTGTTGCCCCCCAAGCACGAAGAATGCAGAGCATCACTGCCCCAGACAAAGGGTTCCATTTAGACCTTGTGGCTAATAATAGCCACTGATAGACCTCTGCTGGATGGGGACAGAGAGAGAGAGAGACAGACAGACAGACAGCTTTTTCACTTACTCTTGCCCAATTCCCAGGCTTTATTTCTGGCCCTTGTTTCACCCAGCTGTTGTCCATGTAAGTCCCATAACTTCCCCCCCCCCCAGCATAGGCTTTTTGGTGGCTAAAGAGGACCTTTGTCCTCCCCTTTTCGCCAGCAGAAAAGCTAGTTGGATCCATCCCTAACTTAAAATACTGGTTACTTGATGTACAAATGCTTTTAAAAATGCAGATTTTTACTGCGGGGGGGGGGGGGGGACACGGTTGACAGAAACAGAAAATTGGCATAAAAATGAGGAATCCCAACTTTTAGTTGCAGAAGGGAAATGAGGATTGGGGGGACCCAAACAGCCTCAGATTCCTGAAATCCAAACCCTATTGCTCTGTTTAGATGTCCCATATCCTTTTGACTGAATTTTCCTTAGATTGTGTTATTATTCGCCATGAGTCTCAGTGTGAAAGGTGGACTATAAATAATGTAAATAAAAGTATTCCTCATGGTTCACACAAGGTCTCCCCTAAGGACAAATACTTCTAGGCAGCTCCAGCTTCAATTTGAAAGGTATGGGTGAAAAGGCCCAGTAATTCTAAGGCTGAGGTAGTATCTGAGCTGACAGAAGGAATGCTAGTTGAAAGGGAATGAATGGAAGCTGGGTTTTTACCAGGAGATCAGCTGAGAAGAACTATTGAATAGAAGCTCCTGAGGAGGAATCTGTTTCTTCCACAGATCTTTGAGACGTATACTCTGCTCGTTAAAACCACAAAGTTTCACGAGGTGGCTTCCAACATAATATAGGAGTGATAAGTAAGACATCGGAACAGTGTAGCAGACAACCATACAAACATAATGGAATATGCTTTAGAATCATAGAATCAAACAGTTGGAAGGGACTATTAAAATCAGAGTAAACCAGTCATAAAACTTCAGTTAAAAAAGCAGCTAAAGATGATAAAAAAATTCCACTAATATTATTATCATTTACTTATAACAATATTACTATTTTTTCATGTTGTAGTTGTTATTTACTTTATTTTTATCCTGCCTTTTCCCCCAGCAGAGACCAAAAGTGGGTTACATCATTCTTTTCTCCTCTGTTTTGTTCTCACAACAAGAAGAGAGAAGAGAAGAGATTGGATTTATACCCTGCCCTTCACTACACAAGGGAGTCTCAGAGCGGCTTACAAACTGCTTTCCCTTCCCCTCCCCATAACAGACACCCTGTGAGGTAGGTGGGGCTGAGAGAGTTCTCTCAAGAACTGCTCTTTCAAGGACAGCTCTTATCAGAGCTATGGCTTGCCCAAGGTCATCCAGCAAGTGCAAGTGGAGGAGTGGGGAATCAAACCCCACGACACCAAACTGGCTCTGTGAGGTAAGATAGGCTGGTCAAAAAATCAACCAAAGGACTGGGCAAAAGGGGATATTTTTACCTAGTACCTAAAACTGTACAGGCTAGGCACCAGCCAGTCTCTGCTGGGGATAAATGGTGAACCGTCATGGAGAATTTCCTCTTCCTAGTGATCACCCACCTTATTTCAGAACATTTATTTCAGAAAGCCAGGGTGTAGTGGTTAAGAATGACAGACTCTGCTCTGGAGAACCAGGTTTGATTCCCCACTCCTCCTCCACATGAAGCCTGCTGGGTTAATTAATTAATTAAGTATTGTATGGTGGTGGGTGTAGTATAGCCAGGAGATCCAAAGATTGTCTGGCAGCCTGAAACTCTAGCTCTTTTTGTGGCAAGGTAGGCTTTGTTTTTTTGGGCTGAGAGAATTGTGACTGAACCAAGGTCATCCACCTGCCCTCATGTATGGGACTAGGAAATCGAACCCGGATCTCCAGATTAGAGTCCACCACTCTTAACTACTACACCAAACTGGCTCTCTGAAATAAATGCTAGGTGACCTTGGGCCAGTCACAGTTCTCTCAGAACTCTCTCAGCCCCACTTACCTTTCAAGGTACCTGTTGTGGGCAAATGAAGGGAAGGTGATTGTAGACCATTTTGAGACTCCTAAAGGTTGAGAAAAGTGGGGTATAATAACCTACTCTTCTAAAGAGAAAGGCTGTCCTGAAGTTCATAACCGACAGGCAGATGAGACATGTTGGTTCAACCTCTTGCCTGAAATGTTTACTTGGATTCAAACCTCTGTGTTCCTTATCCCCAGGATCTGCTCATCAGCCAAGCTTCTGTCCTATCTGCACCTCCTTTTCTTGCTCCCATTTCTTAGTGTTACCCTCAGCAATGAGCACTTTTGTTGTGGAACATTGAAAAGGAACAGTAACTTTGAGGGACTTGTAAAAAAGAAAGAAAGAAGCCAGGGCTCAAATTCCACAAGAATTTTTAATCCCTGTCAACCTCTTATGGTTTAGAGTATTTTACTTGCTGCTCAAGTACATATTGAACATATGCAACTGCCTTATACTGTGTCAGACCCTTGGTCTTGTTGGAAGAGGACCAGGGGTCCGTTGGAGCAGGAGCACACAAGAGCGCAGCTCTGGGAGTGAGCAGCCCAGGGGGCGGGCACATGACCAAGCCCCGCCCCCTCCTCGGCTTCCCAGAGCAGGGCAGAGGCACAGTGCCCCAGGGAAAGCCCTGCTAGGGTCTTTATTGTTTTTAATGTTTTGTTTTAATATTGATAATTTTATCATTGTTCCTTTTATTACTGTGTGCTGCTTTTCCAGAGACTTGCTCAAGGTGGCATATAAATTTTCTAAGTATACCATTTTTTATCTGGGCACATGGCACATAAGTACTGGAGAAATTTCACCAACCCTTCAGCAGCTTCCACCCCATCAAGTTTGGTGTAGTGGTCAGGAGTTGGACTCTAATCTGGGAGAACCGGGTTTGATTCCCCACTCCTCCACATGCAGCTGCTGGTGTGACCACGGGCCAGTCACAAGTTCTCTCAGAGCTGTTCTCTCATGAGCAATTCTCAAAAGACCTCTCTCAGCCCCACCTACCTCACAGGTTGTCTTGTTGTGGGGAGGGGAACGGGAAGGGATGGGTGGTGCACATGTCCTGGGTATATCTCAAGTCTACTTGAAACCTGGTGGTTTCAGGGGAGCAGGAAGAGAATGAGGGTGTGTTCTTTACGCTTATTTTTATTGCACAAAGTATTGGATGGGGAAGGGAATGGAGGAAGAGCAGGTCAGTTTCACTCACCTGTGGAGTGGAGCTGGAGGGGTGGGTGTTGTCTTCTGACTCACTTTCGGTATGTTAGGGGGTGTGGCATATGCAAATGAGTTATGCTAATGAGCTCCTGCACCTCTTTTTCTACGAAATGACCCATGAAGAGGACTAAACGCTGTCTCTTAGCCTCAGCCTCCAGAGGGGGGTTACAAGAGAGTCAGATAGACAGGCAAACTCTGAGCATCCTTCCTGTTTATTTATTCTGCCTCTGTTCCTTTGATGTGTAGACTGATACACCCAGGGAATGGCTTCCTTCCTTCCGTTCTCCCTTTCTCTCTCACACACAGTTTCAAAACTAATAAAGAGTTCTTTATTTAGTGAACTCCATTCTAGATAGGATAGATGAGAGATAGGAATAGAATCTGTTCCAACTACCTGGATGGATGCAGATGGAGGTTGCATCCATGGTGCCTCCTTCTTTGTGTGTGTGTGTGTGAGAGAGAGAGAGGGTGAAGGGAAGGAAGGAATCAATTCTCTGAGAGTTTACACATCAAAGGGACCGAGGCAGAAGGATAAACAGGAAGGATGCTCAGAGTTTGTCTGTTTATCCATCTGACTCTCTTGCAGGTCTGTCAAGGTCAGAACTGTTTGCTGGCAGCAGTTCTCCAGGGTCTCAAATCAGGTCTGAAAAAAAGATGGGGACACAAAAAAAACACTGGAATGTAACAAGTTGCCATCAATGTCCTGGATTGTGTGTTATAAAACTGAGTGAACAAGTAATGGTGATTCCAGAGGAGAGGGTTTGTTTGGAACCACCACTATTCTCCCACAAAGGCCAGGATTGTGTGACTTTTTCTGGATTTTCATGTGTTGAGGTCTTTTTACCATTTTCATTTCTCCAGTACATGGCTTGGTCTTGTAATGTGCCAAATGTAGCAGTACTTTCTAACATGCTTTGCTAACAGCCTCCAGCATGGTTCCTTCACCTGAGGAAATTTCAAAAGCACTTTGCAATGCAGTGCTAGAGGACCTGCTGTTAGATGCGCTCGCTCATGCTGAGTAGCTCCATAATGTATATACAGATCCTTGCATTCTTTGAATTGCTGCCATAACCAAATCCAAAAATTTGGTTGCTTGCCACTGATTTTGGAAGAAATTACTTGAACTATAAATTAATAGACTCCGGTGCTCTGTGCCTCACTTCCTTTCAAGCCTAAAGAGTAATTTTGCTGATCTGTAGAATGCTAATAGACCGCTGTACCTTATTCCACAGCCTGTACTGGTTTGTTTTGACAAGAGCTTTGCATTTTTCTCTCATAAAACCAACGTAAAACCAACATTGGCTATGAAGTACATTTGATTTAGAAATAGATCTGTTCTGCTTCCCCTTCCTTTCTCCACCCCACTAAATAACGTTCCCAATTTGCTTTGATGTCTTAATTTGGCCCCCCTTAACAAATTTGAGCTGGTTTCTTTCCCGGGAACTGGGGTTCCAAACTAGGGTTTAATGCTGATGAATACTGGGCTGAAGGCAAAATACAAGAGTCAGAGTCTCAGCTGCATACAAAAGGTGTTTCCATTCTGACACCTCGAACCATTCATCTCTAGTTCCTTTTGTAGTCCCCCTGGTCTCAGTCCCCATAATCAGACAAGATGGGTAGTTGTGTTGGTCTGTTTGCAACAGGAGAAAAGAGCGAGAATCCAGTAGCACCTTAAAGATTTTGAAGAAGTAAGCAGTGACTCATGAAAGCTCATACCCTGCCACAAATCTTGTTAGTCTTCAAGGTGCTACTGGACTCTTGCTCTTTTCTAGTGTGATCTGAGTTTAGCTCTCCTTCTTCAAAATAAACTCAAGGGAATAGTACAAAGCAAAGTAGTCTAATGCATGACCCGTTTTTGTGTGTGTGTGTGTGTGTGTTTTCCCTCCCAGATTTTCTCACTATTGCAGGTGGAAGAATTCTGTGCCTGAGCTTGAAAAAAACAATTTGGGTATGATCAAGATCGAAGAGATTACAGCAAATCCGATCTGCATATAAATTTCCCTTACATTAAATTCCACGGGAAGCTGCAGAACAGGTTCCATCAGCCTTGTTTATGTCCTTCTGTGAAAGACAGGAGAAGGAGATCGCTTCTGAATTTTATGGGAACTCCTGCGTTGCTTCAAGAATACCAAAGGAGGTGTAAGGATTTACATAAACTATGGTAACAGAAAGTGAGCTAGGGTGGTATGGGGCTGATCTAGAATGGGGCTATGATTGTGTGCAAACAAAAGTTGACATTGTTGTTTTATTGTTGTAGTATGAGATTGGCTTTGCTTCAGCTTTTCTCAGAACACTTGAAATCACATCTGTACCTGTGTCAAATTCAAGGATCGTTTCCTCTACACTTCTCCCCCATTCTTCAGGTGGGCTGACACAATTTTTGTTTTAAGGCACACACCTTGGATGTTTCTCATCTAACAACATCTGTGGCAGGGTAGGAACTTTTGTGAGTCACTTTTCCCTCCTTGGAGAACTTCAAGAGGCGCTGCAAGACCTGCCTGTTTGCCAGGGTTTGAATGGCAGGCATCTCTGAAGGGGTGGAGGATGGAGAGATGTAGGGTTTCCAGTTCAAAAGCAAGAAATTGCAAGAAGGTAAATAGGCACTGCTTCGGTGGGAAGGTAACAGTGTTATGCTGACCACATGATCACAGAAAAGTCTTCAGACAGCACTGGCTTTTCAGCTTGGAAACGGAGATGAGCACCACTCCCTAGAGTTGTATTTGACTAGCTTTCGAGCAAGGGAAACCTTTACCTTTATTTTATTCTTGGCTTTCACTGAAAACATTTTTAACTATTATTGTGAGCTAACTCGAACCACAAGAAAACGTAGGGTTGAATATTTTTTTTAAAAAAATAAATAAATAACTCCCGTTCTTTTGGGTATTTTTGCCCCCAATGCCAACATCTAAGAAAAAATAGTTAAAGCAATAAAACAGTTATCAGTAAAGAAGAAAAATTAGCAGTGTCCCCAGCAGTAAAGCCAGCAATGCTTTCCATAAGACCCATTGCATAACACGCAGTAAAATCAGAGATTAAAAAACTGTAAAGAGGGTTCCGTAAACTCCTGGACAAACAAGGCCAGCAGAAGCTTATTAACAAAAGGGAAGGAGTACAAAACACCTTTCTGGCTGAAGGCCTTCAGCTCAGGCAAATAGCTCCAACCAGACAAATTCCTTCAACAAGGAGCCACGCAGAGAAGCACATATCTCTGGTACTCATTTAGCTTTACTTTTGCACAGACTAGAGCCTCTGAAGTGGAGGCTGTTTTGAATTCTCATGTGTAGCCTGGGTAGGATTCTCTTGTATAGATGACTGAGACTGATACCTAGAGCGTCCTGCTTTCTTGGCAGTGAACTGAACTACCTTTTCCAGTTCTATCACAAAACAGAATATTAGATTTCAAATGGCCCCTCCCCCTGCCCCTCTGATTGGCCCTGACTTTAAACTCTGACCCTCCTGAGATTTTTCCAGTGGTGTTCAGTTGAATAGCACTGTTTGTTGTGGTTGCCGACAACCTGTTTCTCTCTCTTCACACTGCTGCTGTCAACCTGGGGATGATGGAGAAGAAGAGATTGGATTTATACCCCACCCTTCACTTGGAGTCTCAGAGCGGCTTACAAACTCCGTCCCCTTCCCCTCCCCACAACAGACACCCTGTGAGGTGGGTGGGGCTGAGAGAGCTCAGAGACAACTGTCCTTGAGAGAACAGCTGGTACAGAGCTATGGCTTGCCCAAAGTCATCCAGCTGGTGTAAGTGGAGGAGTGGGGAATCAAACCCGGTTCTCCCAGATTAGAGTCCGTGCACTGAACCACTACACCAAACTGGGGGAGACAAAGTGACATCATCACACCGTTTGCTCAGTGGAGCAGCAGAGGCAGGGAATGGGGGCAAGCGACGTTGCATGTTGAGTTGATGTCCCTTCTGGGTGAAGATGCAGTAGTGGGGTCCCCATGTCAAGCAACTCTCTAGGAATTTGTTCAATATCTATGACCTTTACTACAGAGATCAAGGAAATTCATAGAGTGCTGCTCAAGGTGGTGATGTCGACCCAGGGGTCATTTCATAGAAAAAGAGGTGCAGGAGCTCATTAGCATAACTCATTAGCATAACTTATTTGCATATGCTACACCACCTGACATCACTGGAAGTATGTTAGAAGGCAAGAAAGATAGGAGATAGAGGGGGGGGAGGAATGAAGGAAGGAAGAGCTGGCAGAGAGGGGACAGCTACTAATCCAAGCCTCAGAAATACCACCACTATTTCGGGAGGATAGCTTCAGTGGCAGCTGAAGCCTTCAGAAGGCTGGTCAGAGGAACAAGGACCTTTCCAGGGGACATGGTCATTTTGCTGCTGCCATGACACAAGCAGGCATTCCCCCCCGGGGGTGGGGCTGGCACCAAACTCCTGGAGCTGCGCTTCCCCGAGCCCCTGCTCGAAATGACCCCTGGATGTCGCTTTCCTCATGCCCCACTCTCCAAAACCACCTCTGTTGCCAGGTATGGGCCTGAAAACCCTAGGATGAAAATCCATCAGCATTTGTTGTGCCACTCTGTGTGCCCACTTAGGATCCATTCTGGTTTCAGTTGCTGCAGGAATATGGGGCATCTGATATTTTCCTAAGGATTGCCAGCTTTTGGGTGGCCTTTCCACCTGTACGTTTTGCAGCAGCTTGAGCCATACACATTTCCTAATGATAATACTTTCTTCCTTGGAAAGCAGCACCAGCTAATTCCTAAATATTAAACTGCTCTTAAAGGTACAAGAGCAGATCAGGATATTTTTCTGGTCAGCCCCCAATCCTAGCTTCTCTCAGTCTTTCACCAACTGGCACTGAACAGTGAGATTTCTGACAGGTCATCCGCTTGTCTTTGAGAAACCTGGCATACAACTCGCTCTTGTACTTTGCTGTTGAGATATATGCCCAATTCCCGGTGCCTGCGCAAAGAGACACCCGAGGCTTCTTCAGACATGTTTCTTCCTATACAGAAAGCCACATGAAAATGCATGCACATAGTGCTCATCAGATAAAAACAGTCTGATCTTCATGCTTATAATGACATGGCTTCCATTTAGAAAAAGCATAATGTATCGGTTGGATTCTCTGGACTGGTACAGCCAGGAATCTTTACCTTAAGTAGCAGAGTGCATAAAAGCTAACCATGCAGTGAAGCGGGGTGCTGAGTGCGCTAGCAAGCTTACAAAGCTACACAGAGCCAGTAATCATATTCTAAGCTAATAAGAGTTCTTTATTATAGTGAGCTCCATTCTAGACAGGATAGATGAGAGCTAGAAATAGATTTTGTGCTAACTATCTATGGATGCTTATGGATACAGGCAAGAGCGGGCCTGCATCCATTGTTCAAAGAGAAGAGCAGTGCACACCTGTCTTTGTGTGTGCGAGAGGAAGAGTGGCTGTGTGTCTGAGGCAGAAAGGAAATTGCTCCCTAAGAAGTATCAGTCTACAAGAAGAAGAAGAAGAAGAAGAAGAAGGGATTGGATATATGATATTCTGTATTTGGCATATGACAGTTTATTGTCACTGGTTTGTCTTTGTATCTGATGTTAAATTATCAATTAAAAACTATAAAAAACCCCAGGATGCTGCACTAGATGGGCCACTGGTCTGATCCAGCAGGACACCTGTACTGTTGGCTTCAACTGAGTCGGCTGAAGCTAAATCCGGTGAAGACAGAGGTCCTGTGCCTGAGCCGGAGCGGTCTGGGGATGGGGATCCCTCTCCCGACGTTTGATGGGGCAACGTTAGAGCCCGCGCTGGAGGTTAGGAGTTTGGGAGTGCTCCTGGATTCCTCCTTAACAATGGCAGCCCAGGTAGCAGCCACTGCCAAGTCGGCCTTTTACCATCTTCGGTTGATCCGGCTGTTGGTTCCCTTCTTCGACCGCGATGACCTGGCCACAATGATCCATGCAATGGTCACCTTGAGATTGGACTACTGTAACACTCTCTACATGGGGCTGCCCTTGTCACAAATCTGGAAGCTGCAGCTGGTGCAGAATGCCGCGGCTAGGCTTTTGATGTGTCTCCCTAGACAGGAGCACATCCAGCCTGTGCTGAAGGCACTGCACTGGCTGCCAACAGCATACCAAATTTGCTTCAAGATGCTGGTACTTACCTTTAAAGTCCTATATGGCCAGGGTCCGGCTTACCTGAGGGACCGCCTTTCCCCATATAGACTCCAGAGAGCACTATGGTTGGGGTCACAACACTGATTAAGGACCCTTGGCCCCAGGGATGCCAGGCTCACAGCCACCAGGGCCAGGGCCTTTTCGGTGGCGGCTCCCTACTGGTGGAATGAGCTCCTGGAAAAGATCAGGGCCCTGTGGGACCTTTTACAGTTCTGCAGGGCCTGCAAGACAGAGCTCTTCCACCAGGCCTTTGACTAGGAGCCGCCTACAGTTACCATCAACTACCACTACTTGAACATCTGTGGTAGAGGGCTGGCCCTGGTGGTGGAGAGAGCCTTGGTGTGCGAAGACAGAACCATATCTCCGCTGGAAGATCGACAAATATAGCTGAAGTGCGCATTTGATAGTAGACGGTAGAGTGCGCTATCTCTTATAATGAACAAACTGTATAGTACTGCGAGCACTTTAATTTGTATGACCGTTTTACTGTTTTAAGCTGTTTTAAATGTTTTAAGCTGACTAGGTACATCGTACCGATTTCTGTAAGCCGCCCTGAGCCCGCTTGCGGGGAGGGCGGGGTATAAATACAATAAAATAATTTTTTTTAAATGTCCTTATAGCAGCTACAGCAGAATGATTGATATACCAGAGTACCAGTCTATTTCTATACTTTGCTTACCAGAGCTGGTTTTGAATTTCTTTTTCATCGCATCGCATTGCATCCCATGGATCTGTTCTGATAGCGGTGGTGCTTCCCTCTGTGGTAAAGAGCTTTCAGGGGAAGGGTCCTTGAATTGGTGAAAAGTAGAACTTCTACCAGAACAGATCCCTGGGATCCAACTCATATATCAGTATACCTAATTCTCAACATGGCCAGATCTGTGGATACTTAAATCCAGAGGCTGGCGCCACAAACAGAGGAGATAGAGCTTTCTCTCCTTTATCTCCAATGGGGACCCAAAGCAGCTTGCATCCTCCTCCTCATCCATTTTATCCTCACAGCTACTCACAGGAAAGGTGCTGCTTGTGGTTTGCTGGCAGAGCATCTGCTTGGCATGCAGAAGGTCCCAGGTTCAGTCCCTGGCATCTCCAGTTAAAAGGATCAGGTAGGAGGTGATGGGAAAGACCTCAGCCTGAGACCCTGAAAAGCCACCGGCAGTCTGAGTAGACAGTACTGACTCTGATGGACCAAGGCTCTGACTCGGCATAAGGCAGCTTCATGTGTGTCCTGGCTGAGCGTGTGTGACTGGCCCAAGGTGACACAGTGAATTTCCCTGGCAAAGTGGGGTTTGATCCTGGGTTTCACAGGTCCTAATCTGACACTCCAACTACTGCGCTACACCATCTCTCAAGGGGGATATGCATTTTAATTGATATGCATTATTTGAACACGTACAAACATCCTACGTACATACCGAAGAGGGGGGACAACAAGAATGGATTGGGTTTCATGTTCTTGGTGCAAGTCCCTGTCAGCCTCAACCTGTCTTGTACAGCACTCCAGTTCATCTGGTTTTCTCTTTAATGTCACCCAGGCCATGCAGGCAAATGAGATTCAGCATAATGCAAATCCAGCTTATGAAATAAGGAAATGTACAACCCCATGTGTGTTTTCTCAAGAACAGGCTTTACCACTGGAAATAGTGACCTATCTTCTTCCTGATGAAAGTTAATAAGCTATATCCATAGTGGTGACAGAACCAGCTCATGCGGCTTTCTTAAATGCAGGGCAGCAAGCTTTGAAAGCAATGTAATGTATTCACCTGGCCTTTCCCAGGACCATTCGGGGTGGGGGTGGGGGGAGGGTGCTGATCCCCTTGGTGTCTGAGTAAGGTGGTCAAGTATCTGGGAGACCCAGGTTCAAATCCCCACTCATGCCAATCCCAGCTTGGGCCAGTGACATTCTCTCAGCCTAACCTACCTCACAGGGTTGTTGTGACTTGTGAGGATAATATGGAGGACAGGAGAATGATGTAAGCTGTCTTGGGGAGAATGGTGGGGGTTTAAATGAAATAAATATACAGTAATAAACAAGACTGGAGGGACATGGTCCCTACAGCCTACTCTAGTCAACACTCTGGCTGCAGCATTCTGTACGAACTGTGCCTTTTGGACAGTCTTCAAGGGTAGCCCTGTGGAGAGTGCATTGCAGCAAACTAATCTAGATGCTACCAGGGCATACCCCATAGCGGCAAGACCTATTCCGTCTGGGAAGGACCTCAGTTGGCTCACCAGATGAAGCTGCTGAAAGGCACCCCTGGCCACTGCTGCCACCTGTTTACCCAACAGGAGGCTCGGGTCCCAGAGTACCCCCAAGCTACAAACTTTAGGGGGAGTGCAACTCTGTCCAGAACAGGGGATAACCCATTTCCTGAGACAGACCTTCCTGCCACCAGTAGCACCTCCATTTTAATACCTGAGTGCTGAGGAAAAGACATTTGGATCCTCTCTTCAAGGACTAACAACCATGCAATTCCATGCACTGTAAACCAGCAATCTCAAGAAGCTCCTATGTGCATGGCAAGCCTTTCCATTGCTTGCTTATTTTTGCTTATTTTTATTTATATCCCCTTTTCTTCCCAAAGTGGCAGTTAAGAAACGATGAAGAAACTGATGCAGTTGCTTCAGCAGTAGATCCCAGGCCGGGCACACCTTCCCCTGCCTACAGTTCCCATCTTTGTGTGACATAAGATAAAGTAGAAGAGTTTTTAATGTTCTGTTTAAGACACGAAATGATCAAACAAACAAATAAATGCATGGAGCCCATAATATAATCGTACTGGTGAACAGGAGCAGAGATTCTTTAAGATATGCCCCTTCTGCCAGAGATAGCCATGTCACGGTGCAAATGTTAGACCTTTCTAAATTCATTAAAAGGACTTAGAAGGGTGTGACTCTGCTCAGAATTGCATATGTATGTCAGTTGCCCTTTCTGGGTGGGCATTCTCCTCCCACTGCCCCCACCCTTGCCTCTGGGGTTGTCAGGAGAATTGGGGTTTTTTTTACACTGCTTTACATGTTGATGTCATGCTTGAGCAAAACCCCAGATTCAGGATTGCTAGCCCACTGGTTGGGGCACTGCTACTTCAAGTGGCAGCAGAAGAAAAATAAAATTAAAAAATGGCAATTAGGCTGGAGGCATGATGTCACTTCCGGGAAAACCTGGAAGCAACACCACACCTCTCTAGGAATTGCTCAAAACTCTATGGTAACCAATTTTTAGAGAGGCATGCTATCACTAAAGAGTTTTTCAAGTGACACAATTGACAGCTTCCCCCTCATTCCAACCCCCCCCCTTCTCCTGCTGGTTGTCAAGCAAAAATAAACAGGAGCTTTGTGGCACCTTAAAGATTAACCAGGCTTTATTTATTTTATGTATTTCCTTCGTTTATATTCCACGTTTCTCCCTAATGGGGACCCAAAGGGGCTTACAAAATCCCCTATTTTATCTTCATAATAGTCAGTTTGGTGTAATGGTTAAAAGTGCAGATTCTAATAAGAGAGAAACAGGTTTGATTCCCCACTCCTCCACAGGCAGCTGCTGGTGACCTTGGGTCAGTCATAAGTTCTGTCAGAGCGGTTCTCTAACGGATAGTTCTCTGAGAGCCCCATGTTCAAATCCCCACTCTGCCACAGAAGCTTGCTGGGTGACCTTGGGTTGGTCAGTCAGTCTCTCTCTCATCGCCTAATCTATCTGGTAGGGTGGTGTTTGTAAGGATAACATGGAGAAGAGAAGAACAATGTAAACTACTTAGCAGACGGCACTCCAGTGTGAGAGAACCAGTGTAGTGGTTAAGAGCTGCAGACTCTAATCTGGAGAACCAGGTTTGATTTCCCACTCCTCTACATGAAACCTGCTGGGTGACCTTGGGCCAGTCACAGTTCTCTCAGAGCTCTCAGCCCCACCTACCTCACAGGATATCTGCTGTAGGGAGGGGAAGAGAGATTGTAAAATGCTCTGAGACTCCTTCGGGTAGTGAAGGGTGGGGTATAAATCCAATCTCTTCCTCCTCCTCCTCCTCCTCCTTCTAAATAGGTTAGGCTGAGGGTACATGACTAGCACCAGGTCACCCAGCAAGCTTCCATGGCAAAGTGAGTATTTGAACCTGGTAGGGCTGCCAAGTCAGCCCGGGGGGCGGGGGATCCCCCGCTACAGGGGTTCCCGATCTGCCGGCCAGCATTTGGCCAGCGGGGGAACCCCACCCTCCTTCCCCAACGTAATGATGTCACCCAGAGGTGACGTCATCACATTGCGGGCATTGCCAGGGCGATGCTCTGACAACGCCCCCAACGTGATGACGTCACTTCCGGGCGACGTCGCCAGGTGCGCACACTTCGCGCGCACGCCCGGGAAACTCCCGGACGATGGAGGACTCCCCCCGCCGGTAAGTAAGGGACACTTGGCAACCCTAGAACCTGGATAGCTCAGATCATAGTCAAATGATTTAACCACTACACTATGCTTGATTCTATATTCTAGTGAAAACTGTCACAAGCTAGAATACATCATCAGATGATAAAGCGGACTCTAGTCATGGAAGCTTATGCTAGAATAAAAATTTATTCGTTTTTAAGTTACCACCAGATTCCTGGTTTTTTTTTTAAAGTATGAACTCTGACTTTCCTGTGGAAAAGCCAACCAGCGATAGACCTTCTCCAATTCTTTCGAAGTTCTTGATGATTAATGCTTTTCACATAATTACGCTTACCCATATGGTGAGCGTGAATGCCCTTTCCAGGCTACCTAATGATGAAGTCCCTAAGGGTGTTAATTAAGCAGGACAATAATGATTTACCCGTGATTTATCGTTATAGATTACCAGCCCACAGTGGTTGGTCTGATAGGCATTTATTGCCTACTTAACCATTTAATTTTTTTCCTTTAAAAAAATCATTGCTGTACAAAAGGTGATGAATGTTTCTGCTAGGCAGTCCATTAAGATGATTCATTAGCATTACAAAGAGGTCTATAGCTTCCATTGGTGCTGGGAAAAGTCTGGGAAAGTGTGAGAAGCATTACCATAGGAAATTCTCTCCATGCCAAACATGCGGCTGATAGAATCTGAAGGGCTGCTTTCCATAGATAACATCCTCTCTTTTTCGACATGTTACCTAACCAGGTTAACATGGGACGCTTTGTACAGTTTCATGCCTTTGGCGTAAGAAAGCTCTTATCGTCACAATGCCAGAGATACTGGAGGAGAGCAATAATAAAATTCAAGCCCAAAAAACTTCACAGTCGTCTTTGAAGCGGCTAGGCAGGAATGTGGAAACTCTGGTTGCACCGGCAGAAAATGAGAAAGAGAGAGCACACAATGTAATGAGTTATGGGGAAGAAGGCCACAGAGGTATTAAACACATGTTAAGATTAAAAGAAAAAAGATTTACCATATGTGGTCACTTTAGGTCAAATAATACCATCTCTCCTTAAAGAGAAGGGGAATCACATTGTCAAACAATACAAGTTGGAGAACAAATTTAGAGTCCAGTGGCACCTTTAAGACCAACATAGGTTTATTCAAGGTATAAGCTTTTGTGTTCATGCACACTTTTTCAAATACTTTTTTGGCAAAGTGTGCATGCACATGGAAGCTCATACCTTGAATAAACCTTCGTTGGTCTTAAAAGTGCCACTGGACTCTACATTTGTTCTATTGCTTCAGACCAACACAGCTGACCATCTGGATCTAAGTACAAATTGGATTTAGAGGAGTAATGTCAGGGGTCCGTTGGAGCGGGAGCGCACAGGAGCACAGCTCCGGGAGTGAGGAGCCCAGGGGGCGGGCACATGACCAAGCCCCGCCCCCTCCTCGGCTTCCCCGAGCAGGGCAGAGGTGCAGCGCCCCGGGGAAAGCCCTGCTAGGGTCTTTATGGTTTTTAATGTTTTGTTTTAATATTGATAATTTTTTCATTGTTCCTTTTATGACTGTGTGCCGCTTTTCCAGAGACTTGCTCAAGGTGGCATATACATTTTCTAAGTATACCATTTTTTATCTGGGCACATGGCACGTAAGTACTGGAGAAATTTCACCAACCCTTCAGCAGCTTCCACCCCATCAGTTTGGTGTAGTGGTCAGGAGTTGGACTCTAATCTGGGAGAACCGGGTTTGATTCCCCACTCCTCCACATGCAGCTGCTGGTGTGACCTTGGGCCAGTCACAAGTTCTCTCACAGCTGTTCTCTCATGAACAGTTTTCAAAAGACCTCTCTCAGCCCCACCTACCTCACAGGGTGTCTTGTTGTGGGGAGGGGAAGCGAAAGGGATGGGCGGTGCACATGTCCTGGGTATCTCAAGTCTACTTGAAACCTGGTGGTTTCAAGGGAGCAGGAAGAGAATGAGGGTATGTTCTTTATGCTTATTTTTATTGCACAAAGTATTGGATGGGGAAGGGAATGGAGGAAGAGCAGGTCAGTTTCACTCACCTGTGGAGTGGAGCCTGAGGGGTGGGTGTTGCCTTCTGACACACTTCCAGTATGTTAGGGGGTGTGGCATATGCAAATGAGTTATGCTAATGAGCTCCTGCACCTCTTTTTCTACGAAATGACCCCTGAGTAATCTTAAAGTTTGCTCACCCCTCTAATACATGTTTGGCAGGGAAAAGAAGGTGGGGGCAGATGATGCTATTCCTCCGGTCATCAGAAGCCCTTCCAGACATGGCTATGTCTGCCACCTGTGAGTGAATCTTTTTTTTTTTGTCGGGTGGGTTGCTTAAAAACATCCTGAGAGACAACTTTCTGCTTGCTCTGGCAGCAAGTACCAAATTGGGGATGGCCCCAAAGTCCATGATAATCAGTATGGTGAGGTACATGTAGATTTAGGATTGGCAGATCTGGCTTCAGAGATTCCTGGAAATTTGGGGGCAGAACCTGGGGAGGGCAGAGTTTGGGGAAGAGAGGGAGGTCAGCAGGGGATGTGATGCTGCAGGCTCCACCCTCCAAAGCTGTCATTTCCTTCAGGGAAGGTGATCTCTGTAGCCTGAGGTTTGGTTGTAACTCTGGGAGAACCCCAGGCCCCACTGGGAGTTTGACCACCTTAGTCGGATTCGAATTCAGGTGGCCTGGGATCAAACCCTTTCTCAGATATAAAGTTTGGCCTTGAGAAAGATATGGCTGCTATCTTCCAGTCAGTTTTTCCTCACTGTGCCCTCGTCTACTCAGTTTTGGGACTCCTCAGTGGCTGGATTGGTTTTATGCCTCACAGAGGAGGCCATGAAAATGTATAAGACTGTTCTAATTCCAAAGGCAAACCTGGACAGCCCAGGCCGGCCCCATCCCCTTAAATCTTGAAAGCTAAGCAGAGGTTGGCCCTGGCTAGTATTTGGATGGGAGACCTTCAGGGAGGACCAGGGTTATGATGCAGAGCCAGGTGGTGGCCAACCACCTCTGAATGTCTCTTGCTTTGGAAACTCCACAGGCCTCACCATAAATCAGTGGGGACAGTCTGGGAATCTGAACGTATTTTCAAATGGGCCTTATTTTTATGACAAATGGTATGACTGATTCCTTCCCCTCCCCGTTGATTTTATAAGATTATGCATGGGATAGAACAGGTAGAGAAAGAGATACTTTTCTCCCTTTCTTACAATACAAGAACTTATGGGCACTCCATGAAATTGCTGAGCAGTCGGGTCAGAACGGATAAAAGGAAAGACTTCTTCACCCAAATTGTGATTAACACATGGAATTCACTGCCACAGGAGGTGGTGGCAGCTACAAGTATGGACAGCTTCAAGAGGGAATTAAACATATGGAGTAGAGGTCCATCAGTGGCTCTTAACCACAAGGTATAGATAGGAACTCTCAGTCTGGGGCAAGTGATGCTCTGTATTCTTGGTGCTTGGGGGGGGGCAACAGTGGGAGGGCTTATAGTGTCCTGCCCCCACTGCTGGACCTTCTGAGGGCACCTGGTGTTTTTGCCCAATGTGTGACATTGTGTTGGACTGGATGGGCCATTGGCCTGATCCAACATTGGCTTCTCTTATGTTCTTATTTTAACATAATTTGCCTGTTGGCATATAGCTGGCCACCTTGGGCCTGTAGAAGTAGTCCCGATACAAATGCTTTAATAAAAATAAATGCAAGCGCACAATCGTCTCTGAGCTCCCCTTACCTCAGAACACAGTTGGGAAGGTGAAATGCGATATCTTCGGGTATGCTGTCTTGAGCCTCTAAGGAAGGGTGGGTATTCATCTTCATCCTCCTTGCTTGTTGAGTGCTTGCAACCTTTTGATTTGGAGTGGGGGAGTTAATTAGACCCCCTACTATGCTGGGATGAGCCTTGAAGCTCTCTGCCTTTGATAGAGACTCCCAGTTTATCCACACATGTTGAGAAGGGTGGTAAATAGAGAGGTGATAACTGATATGCATTAAATATAGAAGATGACACATTTGATCAAAGGCCTGTGCTCCATAATACCTGACAGGCAAAGTGACTAAACAGCCTCTTCTTATGCGTGCCGCTGACACGTCTTTTTTTTTTTTTTTTTTTAAAGATTAAAGATGTACCCCCCCCCCCAAAAAAAAGAAGATGAAGAGGAGGAAATGATGACAGTCCAAAGGTTTACAAAACCCATTTGCTCATTTTTGTTCTGGATAAATTAAAAATTCCTGTGAACCACTCTGGGTGGGTTTCAGAGAATGTGAGGTGTTTTTTAGCAATTTATCTGTCTGGAATTTCCAAACCATGAAGTCTTTGAAGCAGCAGCCAGCAGACTGCAGTCAGTTGTAGTCAAGCGTTTATCAGAACGCTTCATGAGTAAATAGCTCCCTTTGGACCAGAGACTTTTGAAGTAAAAGAGAGACAACATGTGGCACAGTTTAATGGTGCAAAGCCGGAATACATGATATTCATTGGTACATTTAGTCCTGAAAACAAGCCCCTGAATGCCTTATTAATATATACATGTGAGCGTGCGTTTGCACGCAGCGTGGGACCTTTGTAGGACTTTTAAAAGAGACATTAATAGATGGCACAGAGCATACACAGGATGCCATCCGGCCGCCAAAGAATCCCCTTCCCCATTATTGTTCCTGTTCTCAAAGATGCCCCCATCCCATCCACTTTCTTTCCCAATGAGACACAAGCTCTTTCCAGGCATTTGATTTTGGTGTGCTACTCATGCATATAAGGGGAGCATGTGCTTCCTTGTGGGCTTCCCAATCTGCTGATAACCCGGAGTCCTACATCTCTGTAATCCAAATCTCCTGATGCTGGAGAGGAGGTCTTGAGCCACTGCCTGCCTGCTGTGGTTCAGTGGCTACGAGCGAACAAATTGAAACTGAATCCTGACAAGACCGAGGTAATGGTGGTTGGGAAGGCTGAGGGCTTGAAGGACACAGTACTTCCCACTTTCAGTGGAGTTCAGCTGAGTTGGTCAAGAGCCCAAGAGGTTAAGAGCCAAGACCCAGCATTACAGCTCTTTTCTACCACTAATGTAAAAGGTAAAGGTTTCCCTTGCTCGAAAGCCAGGTGAATCCGACGCTAGGGGGCGGCGCTCATCTCTGTTTCCAAGCCAAGAGCCAGCGCTGTCCGATGACTTCTCCATGGTCATGTGGCTGGCATGACTAAACGCTGCTAGGTTGGCAGGAGCTGGGGCCAGAGACGGGAGCTCACTCCGTCATGCGGCACTCAGGTGTCAAACTGCCGAACTACAGACCTTCCAGTCTGCAGCTCAGCATCTTAACACGGCTACCCATCTTAATGCTTTTTCTGGTCCTTGTCACAACATTTTCTTCTCTGCCATGGCCCTATTTTGCTGGAACTTGTACCTCTAGCACCCTGCGTTCCTAGCAGGACACTGCATTGACGCTAGGCTCAGTCAGATGCTGTACGCGACGGGGAGCTGCATGCATGCACCTGTTTTCCTGCTCCCACATAGACAGTATGTGCCTCCACAGCCAGATATCCTGCTTCCAGAGCCCTCTTCCTTCTGCAGCATGGGTGAGAGAAAGGCTGCTGGCCTTTTAAGCCACACACCAACTGTTAGTTTTGCTCCTCCAAAGCTCAGAACACAAAAGAGTTACCCTCTTCTGTTTATTACTCCCCCTAAGTAGAAAGATTTCCAGTGAATCGTGTTCTGTATCCTGGTATAAACTTCTGCTCTCTCTGAACAAACATCAGGAAACAGATCCCAAGAGCTCACAAAGTTCACGACCCTGTCCCAAAACCCATGGCGGTTCTTTGAGGACCGATTTAAATCAGCGTCCCTCCAAAAAAAACCATCCAAAGGAAAGGGCTCTGTTCTCAGACCAATCATTACTTTCTGTTATAGAACAGAAGGAAAGAAACTCAATTCATTCATTTTTTTAAAAATCTGAGTTTTGGTTACAAGTCGCCTGTCTCACTGTTTGGGGGCATTTCATCCGGGCAATGAAAAAAAGCAACGGGGCTAATCAAAAAACGATCCCTAACCCTCCCAACTCCCAACTGTATGAAGATGAGACACTGTTTCTACCACTGCTGGTAGCACCCATCACACAAGAACACGCATGTGGCCTCCAGTGAGGCACCAACAAGGCTTGGACTTTGACAGAAACAAAGTCCGGCGACGGACTTCCCTTTCATGCACTGCACGCCCAAGCGCTCCAATTTTATGTCCCATTACCCTCCTTTCTCCTGCTCCTCCAGGTCCCTCAGAGTGAGCACCGTGCAGTTGATGGAAGGCTGAGAGCCAGTGGGGTGTAGTGGGAAGACTCCCAGCAAGGAGAACTGACTTCCGAGCCCCACTCAGTCATGATGTTTACCGGGTGACTCAGGGCCAGTTGCTGGCTGATGTAACATACCTCACTGAGTTGTTGCCAGGATTATGTGGGCGGGGGGAACAACACCCTGCAAATGGGTAAGGTTCACCGTGGCCCATATGTGTGCTTTCTGTGTTTGCAGCTCCTGCTTAACAGAATGGCTTCCCTGAGGAGGTCAGGAATGTCCTCCCACTTCTGTCATTCCATAAACTGTGCAAAACAGAATTGCTCAGGAAGGGCATGTTTATAAAGGGAATTGGGCAGCAGTATAATGAAGAAGAAGAAGAGATTGGATTTATACCCAGCCCTTCACTCACTTGGAGTCTCATAGCGGTTTACAAACTCCTTCCCTTCCTCTCCCCACAACAGACACCCTGTGAGGTAGGTGAGGCTGAGATAGTTCTGAGAGAACTGTTCTTGAGAGAACAGCTCTGAGAGAACTTGTGACTGACCCAAGGTCACCCAGCTGGCTGCATGTGGAGGAGTGGGGAAGCAAACCCAGCACTCCAGATTACAGTCAGCCACTCTTAACCACTACACCAAACTAGCTCTGAAATGGAGACACAGTGATGTCTGAAATATATCCTTATGCAAGCTTCGCTTCCCCAAGTGAGGAGAAGTCCTTCCAGGGCTGTGCTTACCTGGGTTGGTTCCCCTTCAAGGAGATAGTGCTGGAGACTTAAGTGTCCCCCCCCCCCTGGATTTGTTTTATTGACAAATGTACAAGTCGAGCACAGGAGGCACTCCTATAGATATGCTACCCCATACCAGATCCTAAAAAGATGGATCTTGCACCCCTAACTTGTTTCAATCAACTCCCAGCACTATTATTTGCTTCTCTTTCTATTTGTGCTTCCTTTTGCATATACACACACACCTGCCCTTTCCTTTCAGATGTGGGGGGTGGGTGGGTGCATGGGGGTTGCCTCTTCCAAGCCAGGATGGGTACTTGGGCGAGGCCATTTCCTAACTCTTAAGGCCTGTTGAGGGGTTATCTGCAGTCATTAGGAGACATTACCATGCTTTTGTCATGGGCTTTGGTCCTCCAGGCAGGCTACTTTGTAACCCAAGTCCACTGGACAAAACCACCCACAAACTCTGAGCTCTTTTCAATGTATTAAAAAATGCTAATTTTATACTGTTGTACCCATGCAATGGTCATTAATTCATAGGGTAATGGAAGCAACTTGATGGTACTTAACAAACCCACCCACCCATGCAATGGACTCAGAAAGTAAGAAACCACAATGGAAAAGGTGCAGGGCAATCTACCTAGTACATTTTAATTCCACCCTTTCTCCAAAGAGCTCTGAGCAGTGTATATGCACTTCTTTCCCTCCTTTTAAATAACTGTGCTATCAATTCATAGCTAACTCATGCGGTGGGGACCCCATGATCATGGGGTTTTCAAAGCAAGGGATGAACAGAGGTGCTTTGCCATTGCCTTCCTCTGCACAGCAACCCTAGATGGAAACTGTAGTTTCCTTGGTGGTCTCCCATCCAAGTACTGACCATGGCCAATCCTGTTTAGCTTCCAAGACTACAAGATTAGGCTATTCTGGGCTATACAGTATGGTATTCCTTTCATCATCCTAATAATCCTAAAAGGTAGGTTATGCTGAGAAAGTCATCGGTCCAAGGACACCAGTGAATTCATGGCTCAGATGCTGAGTTGCAGACCAGAAGATTGGTAGTTCGGGAGTTTGAGACCCGAGTGCCACGTGACGGAGTGAGCTCCCATCTCTGGCCCCAGCTCCTGCCAACCTAGCAGTTCGAAAGCAAGAAACTACAAGTAGATAAATAGGTAGCTCTTCGGTGGGAAGGTAACAGTGTTCTGTGTGCCTTGGTGTCAAGTCATGCTGGCCACATGACCACGGAAATGTCTTCGGACAGTGCTGGCTCTTTGGCTTGGAAACGGAGATGAACACCGCCCCCTAGAGTCAGATTCGACTGGCTTTCGAGCAAGGGAAACCTTTACCTTTACTTTAATAACTTGAACTTGGGTCTCCAAGATCCTAGCCTAAAACTATAACTACTACAGCATACTGAACCTTTTATTTGCTCTACTGACACTGTAGTCATTCAGCAGCGATTACAACAACAATGATACTGGACAGATCAACTACACCGGTAGTGTGCAACTGGTGTAGTTTTATTTTGGTAAAGTGTGGAATTTTGTTCCTGCTGAGAAAATAACACACCAAATCAAAACCAATATGAGCAGAGCTAAGCCACAGGTTTTCCTACTTTAGATGAAATCAAGTCTTCAAGTTTATTTAGGTTTAATAGCCCATAGGCCATGCACCATTTTAGATGAAATCTATTTACTGGGTTCTCAGATCTGGATAGACCCACAGCCTAACCGGGAAAACACAAAACAACAAGGGGAGGTGGAACTGTGGGAAAATATATTTTAGCACAAATAGATTTTAGAGGGAACAGGAGTCCCTTGATTGTAGAGATAAAAACAATTCCCAAAGAGAGAGGGGCTGGGGTTTTGATCTGTTTGGGGGTTAGGTGTCACTCTATAACCTCAGCATCTTCACTGAGTATATTGGCTAGAGGACACCTCATAGTTGTTCAGTGGTGAGGAGAGAGCTCTCTGCATATGCTCAGAGATACTTTCCTTATTATTCCTGTTTAAGAATTGTAAGCTGTGTAAGCACTGGCTGAGACTGGCTTTTGGTGCTCCTCAGCAGCTGTAAATAGGAAAGTGCTCCTCTTTAAAAAGTACTGATGTATAATGAATGTTAATGCTCAAATTCTATGTACTTTGTTATGTTAATGACCTTAATAAAAAAGAAATTACAAATAATAAAAAAGTACTGATGCAATATCAGGCATATGTGTGTCTTTTCCAGGACACTTTGAGCTCTTCTATCATGGACTCTGTGGCGTTTGGTGTGGATGGGACTTCTCTTCCAAGGATCCCTCCTTTCCTCCTGTGAAAAAAGAAACTTTATTTAAAGAAGAAAAAAAACGAAACAATTTGTATGTATTTGTGCTTCCTTGTTACCCAGAGTGCTTCCAGTTCCATTTTCTCCAGGGGAACTGATCTCTGTAGTCTGGAGATGAGCTGTAATTCCGGGGGATCTCCAGGCCCCACCTGGAGGCTGGCATCCCTAATTATTGCTGCTGCACAGAGCTTAAAGAGACTTAGAGAATCTTAGGGTTGTGAGACTATAAAAAGTACCAAATATATACACGCTGTTCTTGGTTTGAGAGATGAGAACAAAAATGTGCTCTGGTTTATTATTCTGTGGTTTTGGTAGCCTATACCCTGCTTTTCTGCTTAAGAACATTCCAGGCAGCTGATAATAATTGTTTTTAAAAAATCTAACACAATACAAGCCATAAAACACAGAACCATGAAATCCAATACAAATGTTCAATGGAAAAGAACAACAGTAAGACTTGGTTCAATGACCAAATCATACTGTAAAACAGACAACAGCCCAGCCATGGTCATAAAGTCCAACTACGGAGGCTAGAAGGCCTTGTAACGGCAATAAAAACCGAGGCATATGTTGCAGCACACTGAATTAAAACATAACCGTCTCCTCACCTCATCTTCTCTTGGAGGCTGAAGGGAGGGAGTGCTCTGGGGACACAAGCTGTGGGAAGCAAAATGGCTCTCCACCCAGGGGCGTAGACTTTTTAAATCCCCGGGGGGGGGGGGCTCTCTTGTGCGTGCGCGCGAAGCGCACGCGCGTGCACGGGACCATGTCCCCGCCGCTCCCCCCCCGGGATGCAGACTCAAGGGGCGCAGTCTCGGGGGCGGCAGCCAGCTGGCCGGCTGACTGCCGCGCAGGCGGGACCATGTCCCCGCCGCTCCCCCCCCCGCCCCAGGGAGGCAGACTCGCGGGGCGCAGTCTCCTCGGGGCGCAGTCTCGGCGGCGGCAGCCAGCTGGCCGTCTGACTGCCCCCCACGCGAGCGGAACCATGTCCCCGCCTCCTCTCTCCCCCCCCCGCCCCAGGGAGGCAGGAGAGCAGGCCGGGGGTGGGGGGGGAGGAGAGACGGCGAGGGCCGACTGGCCACCGGCGGGCGCTCCCGCGGGCGCTGCATTTTGCCGGGGGGGGGGCTGAGCCCCCCCGGGAAATTTCGGGGGAGGCTCGAGCCCTCGAGCCCCCTCGTAGTTGACGCCCATGTCTCCACCAACTGTTTAAGCTTGGAGTTGCCAACCAGCCTTAGCAAATTCCTGGAGATTTGCATGTGGGGCCAGGGAAGGAAGAGTTTTTTTGGGGGGAGCTCATTGGGGATGCGATGTCACCCTAAGACTTCAGTTTCTCCTCGCCTCTGAGGTATACCATTGCGTCTGCCCCCTGAAGTTGACATTTCCTCCAGGGGAACTGATCGCTGTAGTCTGACAATCAATTGTAATTCCAGGACAACTCTAAATCCCACCTTGAATTTGGTAATTCTGGACTAAGCATGAAGCTTGGTAGGCTGGTGACACTGATTAGAAATCCTGAGCACATTTTCTTGGGATTAAGCTCCGATGAATAAGACGGGACTTACTTCTGAGAAGACCTGCTGAATACTGCTCCCATCGCTTCTTTGAGTGCTTGGAGTAGCATAACCAGCGTAATGTGGAGACAGGGCTCTGTATAGGGCTGCCAAGTCCAACTTGGGAAATATCTGAGGACTTTGGGGGTGGAGCCAGGAGACTTTGGGGGTGGAGCCAGGAGAAAGGAAGTGACATCATTTTGTGATGTCACATCCTGTGATGTTGCTTCCACATGCTGACACATGAACTCATGAAGTTTCCTAATACTGAGCTTCTGCTGCAGCCTTGAGCTTTATAGGCTTGCAAGCAGCATTACCCAGACTGTGACTTTTATGCCACTGTTTTTTGTCGCTGAACAAGAGTCAGTGTTATGTAGCAGTCAGTTTGTTTGGCTGGGATCTGGGAGAGCCTGGCTCAAAACCCTGCAGTGCCATGGAATCATTTTATTTAATACTGAATCAGGCCATTGGTCCATCAAGGTCAGTATTGACTACTCAGACTGGTAGTGGCTCTCCAGGGTCTCAGGCTGAGATCTTTAATGTCACCTATGACCTGATCCTTTTTTAGCTGAAGAGGCTGATACCTCCTGCATGTCAAGCAGATGCTCTATCACTGAGAAATGGCCCTACTGAATCCTTCCTCATCTCGGCAGAATATGAAGCACTAAGTGCTGCACAAGTGCTAAATATGATTTTCATATCATAAGAACAGGAGAGAAGCCACAGTGGATCAGGCCAACAGCCCATCCAGTACAACACTCTGTGTCACACAGTGGCCAAAAATACCAGGTGCCCTCAGGAGGTCCAGCAGCAGGGCCAGAACTCCAGAAGCCCTCCCACTGTTGCCCCCCAAGCACCAAGAATTCAGAGCATCACTGCCCCAGACAAAGGGCTCCATTTAGACCTTGTGGCTATAATAGCCACTGATAGACCTCTGCTGGATGGGGACAGAGAGAGAGACAGACAGACAGACAGACAGAAAAAAGAAAGAAAGGGGGAGGGGGAGAGAGAGAGAAGGAAAAGAGCTTGCAGACCCCAGCAGCTTACCCCAAGCAGCTTACTCCAGCAGCAGGCCACATGCAAAAGCAGGCCCTTCAGCAGAAAGAGCCTCTCTGGGCGGGACTCTCTTCCTCTCTCTTAAAGGGGAAATGTCTGTTGAGGCTTTTTACTGCAGGGCAGGCTCTCTGCAGACATTTCCCTTTTAAGAGGCCAGTGCAGGCTCCGACGTTTCCCTGCTGGCAGCCATTGCCTCCCCAGATGGCCAATTCTGAAAAAGCGGGGGAAAGCTTTAAAAATCGGTGCTTCCCCCGCCCTACCCGGGGACTTGGCAGCCCTAGCTCTGTACCTATAAGGGCAGCATTAAAGAGAAGTTCTTCTCAGGAAGCTATGGGGACGAGGCACTTACCCATTTGTATCTGTCCTTAAGTGTCTAAGAGGGCCTTCCTCCACTGCATGTGGTCACGGTAGCTTACAGCGGCATACAAAATTTACTGTGGGAAGCTCTGAGGAATAAGAGGAACTGGAAAATAGAGTGTCACTCTCTGAAGGGACTTCTACTTAGAAGAGGAGTTGGTTTTTATACCCCGCTTTTCACTACTCGAAGGAGTTTCAGAGCGGCTTACAATCACCTTCCCTTCCTCTCCCCACAACAGACACCCAGTGAGGTGGGTGGGGTTGAGAGAGCTCTGAGAGAACTGTGACTGACCCAAGGTCACCCAGCTGGCTGCATGTAGAGGAGTGGGGAATCCAACCCAGTTCTCCAGATTAGAGTCTGTGGCTTTTCTCTGTTCTAAGGAGTCTCAAAGTGGCTTACAATCTCCTTCTATTCCCCTCCCCACAACAGACACCCTGTGGGGTAGGTGGTACTGAGAGAGCTCTCCCGAGAACTGCTTGTGAGAGAGCAGCTCTGAATGAACTTGTGATTGACCCAAGGTCACACCAGCAGCTGCATGTAGAGGAGTGGGGAATCAAACCCAGTTCTCCAGATTAGATTCCTACACCACACTGGCTCCACCGTACTGGAGTGCCCATCTGCTAAGCAGCTTACATTGTTCTTCCCTCCTCCATTTTATCCTCATAACCACCACCCTACCAGAAAGGTTAGGCTATGAGAGACTGACTGACCAGCCCAAGGTCATCCAGCAAGTTTCTGTGGCAGAGTGGAGAACTGAACGTGGGGATCTGAATGTGGGGCTCCCAGATCCGAGTCCGATACTTTAACAACTGTTCCAGGTGGGCTGTCACTTGCTTGGGTGATGCACATTCTTATCCTTTCCCCCGAATTAGAGGTTTTTAATGTCCTGGGAACTAAACTGGAAGATGCCCTGGGCTTCTCTAAGATGTTATTAATAGCTAAGGGATTGCATAACTTTTTGGGGGAGGTGGGGTGTTAGAAACTCTCATCCTTGCCCCAGGAATCTCAGCAACTTGGGCAGACTTCTTTGCACTCCACTTTTCTTCCTTTCAACTGCACTAAACATTTTGTGCCTCCTGGCGCACATACAGTTCTCCTCAGGTTGGTTTTGAACATCTGGCTTTGAAACAAATGTCCCTTTGGGTTAATTTGTGTGTGTGAAGTGACTTCACAACTAACTTCAGGGACTCTGTAGGTTTTTCAAGGCAGAGGTGGTTTTGCCACTGTCCGCCTCAGTGTGTAGTAGTGACCCTGGAAATCCTTAGTGGCCTCCTGTCCAAGTACTATCCAGGGCCGATCTTGCTTCACTTCTCAGATCAGGCTAGCCTGGATCATTCATGTTAGGGCTTGGTTATTTTACAATATTTCGACATACCTGGGGAGTCTCTTGAATACGTAGGAACTTACTACATTGTCTGAGAATGGCTTGCTTTTGGTGCGTTAATGACTGACACGAAGGCCAGCCTACATAACAAAACTGGAGGGAGAGAAAGGACAAAGGCTGGGCTGTTCTTGCACATCTCCCCATTTAATCACCAACATGGCTCTCCAGTGCTTGAGAAAGAGCTTATTCCTACCCCTTCTCTCCCTCACACATCATTCACTTTCTCTCTCTCACACACACACACAAACATATACGCTTCCACAAAACTGCACAGTTTCCCCACCTGGAGGCTCTTCTTTGAAACCTCAATGAGTTCGCAGAACAAAATTCAGACACGCTTTGGTATTTCCAGGAAGATGATTCAGACTTCCCTGTGATTTTTGCCCCTTCTTTTCTCTCCTGTCTCTTCTTGGCCATCAGACCACCCAGCTGCGCGCAGAGAGCAAGCGGCTCTGTGAGTTTCGGCTTCACGTTCTGCTCCGCTTGGCCTTTTGAAAGGGGTCTCAATACAGGGCCTTGTTGATACCACTGCTGGTGCCTCTGTTGATACAGGGGATCATTAGGAACAGTTTAGCATGAACAAAAGGCATTTTGTTCCCATTGTCCTTACAATTGGATGTCTTAACTGGGGGGCGAAAAATCATTTTAATTGCCTTGAAAATAAATAGAAGTTTCAGTCAGCTGCAGAAAAGGGGGGCAATTTATAGCAGAGACCCTACAGTTTTCATCTCCTGCAAAAAAAATATAAAAATATCCAGGACAACTGACATTCCCACTTTGCCTTCCGATGATGGCAACCGTCAGTACTGGTCCTCCACATAAAATTTTCCTAAATAAAAGGCACAGTGTTTCTCCCGGGTGAGCTAGCTTTCTACTTGAAGAGAGACCATTTTTTTGAGCAAAAAATAAACTAAGGGGAACATTCGACAATGTTGTGCCCATAACCAGTGTTCCCTCTAAGCTGAGTTAGTTTGAGCTAGCTCACAGTTTTTTAGCCTCCAGTTTCCTGGGTCTTAGCTCAGGAAGGATGGCTCCACAGCAAAACTAATTTATGCAGTAGTCAAATTGCTTGCTCACAACTTTAATGCCAGTAGCTCACAAACTAGAATTTTTGCTCACAAGACTCCACAGTTTAGAGGGAGCATTGCCCACAACATACAACCTGAAATGCTAGTAGAACAGGTCTCAGTGAATGAATGAAAATGCTCTAAAGTTTTATTTTTTAAAGAAAAGAAGGTAGTGAAGAGATTAGAAGCTCCCCCACTGATTGTTAAGATAAATGAAAAGTGATACAGGCTTTCTACCTATAGATTTAGTTTGTTTCCTTACTGGATAATAATGGTATATCATTTCCCCAGAGAGCACTGAGGTCGGGGTCACAGAACCGTCTGGCCCTCCCTGGGCCGAAAGACGCCTGACTGGCCTCTACCAGGGCCAGGGCCTTTTCAATGGCGGCTCCACACTGGTGGAATAAGATCCCGGAAAACATCAGGGCCCTGTGGGACTTTTTACAGTTCCGCAGGGCCTATAAAACAGAGCTCTTCCACTAGGCCTTCGTGTAGGAGCCGCCACCGATACCACCAATAACATCAACAACTACTGAGGCCCTGATTGACATCATGGCCTGAGATATTTCTGTGTATTACGGTGGCTGTACTTTATTATTACACCACTGTGGTCTAGCAGAACACTATCATTGCCTGCACGCTATCAGCACTTTATCAGCACTTTTTGGCTTTTTATCTGTATGAAATATGTGTAGGGTTGCCAAGTCCAGGTTGGGAAATACCTGGGGACTTTGGGGGTGGAGCCAGGAGAGGGCGGGGTTTGGGGAGGAGGGGAGCCTCAACATGGTACAATGCCATAGAGCCCACCCTTCAAAGCAGCCATTTTCTCCAGGGGAGCTGATCTCTGTCAGCTGGAGATCAGTTGTAAAAGCAGATCCCCAGGCCCCACCTGGAGGCTGGCAACCCTGTGTGTATGTTATGAGTTTTATTGAACTATATCCTGTTTTAATGCATTTTATCTTTTGATGTGAGCCGCCCTGAGCCTGCTTTGGCGGGGAGGGTGGGATATAAATTAAATTAATAAAACAAATATTAAAAAAAATATTTATAATCTGCTTTTTCTGTAGTTTGAGGTGTCTTGATAAAAGTCTTGGAACATCCTCCCGGCCAGCTTTAATTCCTAGTCATCGTGATGGTGGGTATCTTTTCTTCTTAAATTTCTCACGTACTGGTCTGTTAGTGGGTGGAATTGTGGAACTTGGCCTTGGATGCAAATCTTTGAATATTTCCATAAAGTTTACTAAACAACAGAATGAGGTAAAAACAGTCTGACTGGGAGAATGACCTGCAGGGAAGAGATCACATTTTAAAAGTACTTCTTGGGACAAAAAATCTCCCTGAAAGTAGAAAACTAGCACACCAAGAGCTGGGCTGAAATTAACTTTACTGATTTGCTCGTTTTATGGAGGAGAGAATGCAAAGTGTGATTTCTCATCTGCAACTCAAAGTCTTCTATAACTCATTTTGCCCTATCTGTAAACTTGGATCTTTAAGTGGAATGTTGTGGTAGAATAAGATGGCTTTTGTGTAAACTGAGTAGACTTAAAAACCCGTACCTCCACTTTTTGAAGTAAAATTGTAATTTTGCAGTTCTAGAATGCTGCATTTTGATTCTGTCCCACATACCAACCACAGATGGTTTTGAACAGGGCTTTTTTTTATAGAAAAAGCCCAGCAGAAACTCATTAGCATCTTAGGTCACACCCCCTAAGGTCATCTTAGGTCACACACACACAGCACAGCTCCCTCCCAGTACCAGCTTCCCCTAGTGCCCCGCAGCTTGTGGGGCGCATGCGGAATCCAAGGGAAGGAAGGCAGTTTCTGGGTTAGCTTTTCCAGGCGCCCCACAGCTTGCAAGGCACCTGGGGAACCCCCCCGGGGGGGGGGGAGGCTGTAGGCGTGGCTAACTTGGAAGCCAGCCGGAAATCCGTTCCTGTGCGTTCCTGCCCCAAAATAGCCCTGGTTTTGAAAATCTTATCATTTATTGACTTCATTTGTACTCACCTTTTTCCCCAATGGGGACCCCAAAGCAATTTACATCATTCTCCTCTCCTCCATTTTATCCTCTAAACAACCCTGTGAGGTTGGTTAGGTTGAGAGAGGGTAACTGGCCCAAGGTCACCCAGCGAGCTTTCATGGCACAAGTGGGGATTTGAACCTGGGTCTCCCAGACACTCTAAAACCACTACACCACACTGGCTTTCTTTCATTTCAAACAGAACTGGAGGAGGGGGTAGCAAGCAGTGCCTGGTCTCTGGCATATGACAAACAGGAATGAACAATCTCCCTCGCCGTCAGTCAAAACTACCATTTTTTTGCCTCCTTAGAATCTGCTGTGCCCTGTGCATTTTAGATGGTTGTTTGTCTATTAGCTTACTCTACCTATGGCAGAATCCTGCCCCGCTTCAGATTGCAGGCGGAGTGGGCATATTTTTTTAAAACACTCCCCCTCCATAAAAATCTTTGTGCACCTTGCATTTAGTAAGTTACCATACCAGGAAGAGAATTAAGTTATCCCTTTCCTCCTGATGTGCTAGTCTTCTACATCCAGGTAGCTGTTTAGTAAAAGGGAGTTTTCAAAAATACACTTGGAAGTACTGCAGCTCAAAATCAACCATCTCTTTTTTGAAATGTACCTTATCCTTGGCCTTATCCACCCATTTTTGAACAAGGCTTTCCCCGCCCAGTGTGTGATGGTGGCAGGGATATTCATCAGGGCGTGTGGGATGGTTCCTCAACATCTGCCATGCTATTAAAGGAGCACGTTTAGGTTTCTATTGCAAGGAAGTTCATCTTAGGACAAGCCTTATCTACAAAACCAAATAATGCCAGTGAGATGCCATTTCACCGGTTGCCAGTTACCGCTTCCACCTTTCTTCTGGCCTCGTTCTGTTCTTATACTTAGAAACAGCCTGACAGACATTTAGCCATTGAAACTCCCCCCCCCCCACTCCGCCCGCCAGTTAACTTCATGCCAAGGAAAACTTCAAAAGCATCTCAGATTGCTGTTTTAAAGGCACAGGAAATGTGCCAGTTGGAGTTTTTTTGTTCCTCTTTTAAAATGACCATCTTGTCTCTTGCCTTCCTAAGCAGCTTGAAGGGTTGATATTAGCACAGGGTAATTTTTACCTCTGCACTATACGTCAGGGAAGTTTTTTGAGTTTAGGCTGTTGAAGCTACCTTGCAAAATACAATGCTTGAACTCCTGCTTTGAGAAAAATATTTTTTTTTTGAAACACAGCTTTACATTGGCTTCTGTGTCAGCGGGATCCGACGTTCTTCCATTCAAGACACATCAAATGAAGTGTGGAGCATTTCTTCTTCCCTTTAAGAATATTCTCGCCATCTGAAGGATCATTTTCCTTGAGGACTTGGATGAAGTTTGTGGACTTTTATAAAGGATGAAGTATACGAAGATTGTAATTCAACTTGATTCATGAAAATTGTTATAATCGATACATGTGGTATTAACTTGCACTGTTCACTTTACGTTCAACATTTATAAATAATACAGAATGAATTTATGAGATTTGAATATTAGTAAATTTGTCACGGTTTAATCTTTTTTGTTACGTACTTTTCCCGTGATTCCCTCTCTTAGTTTGTATTGTGATTTCTGTAGATCAAACAGTTTTAAAAGGCACAAGAGCAGGGGGCAGTTATTTTGGGTCCTTTGGCAACTTTCCCTCCAGCACCGTTTTTTTTTCTTCAGTAGTGCTGATTGGTGGGCTTGCTGTAGCCCTATTAAAATAATTACATGGTACTAATGAGTCTTTTAGATAAAGAAGGTAAATTCCTCTGATGGGGGAGTCTCCAGAGTCACAGAAGTGATTTCCCTCAGGACAGCATTTGCCATTAGACATCAGATAAGCCTAATGCACTGACCAGCCCAGGGAGAAAAAATTTGGAGAATTTCATTTATTTTGGAGAAGAGGTGTGTGTGAAATAGAACAACTGAGGAACGACTGGGGATATGGAGTTCAGGAGAGCCCAAGAAACTAGGCAGCCCACCTGCCTCAGTTTGTTCTCTCCAGGCATGGCACTCGGAATCTGGGCTTCAGCAGCACCTAAGAAGCCACAACAGCTCATTTTAACTCTTAACTGGGTGTAGCAAGTTTGGCGTAGTGGTTAGGAGCATGGACTCTAATCTGGGAGAACTGGGTTTGATTCCCCACTCCTCTACCACCACATGCTGCTTCTGGTGTGACCTTGGGTCAGTCAGAAGTTCTTTCAGAGCTGTTCTCTCAAGGGCAGTTCTTGGGAGAGCTCTCTCAGCCCCACCTACTTTACAGGGGGTCTACTGTGGGAAAGGGAAGGGATTGTAAGCCTCTCTGAGACTCCTTCGGGTAGTGAAGGGTAGGGTATAAAGCCAATTTCTTCTTCTCTTCTCTCATGCCACAAGAGGACTTTTATGTTTCCAGCAATTCTGGATTTCTAGAATGGCTTTCCCCCTCTCCTCTGTACCATAATTAACTGCTCTGTTCCCTCCTTCTTTCCCTCACACATGTCTGTCCCATGGCCTTTCTCATCTTTATATATGTGTGTGGGGCTGCTGGTGGTTCTGTGGAGCCATGGGTGTAAATTCTCCTTATCAGTGTTGTTTTCCCACTGAAAAACAGCCTCTCTGGCTTGCTTTAAGCCCCAGTAGGGAAAAAAAGATGTGTGCATTAAGTGCCGTCAAATGGCTATGGACTTATGACAACTGTATGAATTAATGACCTCCAAAATGTCCCGTTGGTAACAGTCTTGCTCAGGCCTTGCAAACTGAGGGCCCTGGCTTCCTTGATTGAGTTAGGCCCTCTCATGTTGGGTCTTCCTCTTTTCCTGCTGCCTTTGACTTTTCCTAGCATTGTTGTCTTTTGTAGTGAGTCTTGGCTTCTCAGGATGTGACCAAAGTACAATAGCCTCAGTTTGGTCATTTTAGCTTCCATGGAGAGTTCAGGCTTGATTTGATAGATGGATACCTGTATATTGTACTTATCTTCTTTTTCTACTGGGGAGGGCACTCCGGGTGGAGAATTAGGACAGCAAATGGGGTTGCCATCTCCCGGTTGGGCAAGTCACGAAGATTTATGGGTGGTTTCTCAGGAGAGCAAAGTTAGCAAAGGAGAGGAACTAAGGTTGCCAGGATACAGGTAGGACTGTAGATCTCTGAGGACCAGGGCTATTTTTGGGCAGGAACAGAGTTCTGGCTGGCTTCCAAGTTGGCCACGCCTACAGGATCCCCCCCCTCAGGTTCCCCAGGCACCTCGCAAGCCACAGGGTGCCTGGGGAAGCCAAGCCGATCCAGGGAGGGAAGGCAGTTTAAACTGCCTCCCCTCCTTGGGTTCCCCATGTGCCCCGTAAGCCATGGGCACCTGGGGAAGCCGATCCTGGGAGGGAGCTGCGCTGCCAGGGGGTGTGGCATAATATGCTAATGGGTTTCTGCTGTTGGGTGTGGCCTCTTATGCTAATGAGTTCCTGCTGGGTTTTTTCTACAAAAAGAGTCCTGCTGAGGACTGTAGCTGATCTCCAGCCTACAGAGATCAGACTCCTTGGAGAAAATGGCTGCTTTGAAGGGTGGGCTCTATGGGTTTCTAGCCCGCTGAGGTCCCTCCTCGCTCCAAACCCCACCTTCCCCAGGTTCCACCTTCATCAGGAATTTCTCAACCCAGAGTTGCCAATCCCAGGAGAACCCCCTGAGATACAATGCCACAGAATCTACCCTCCAAAGGAGCCATCTTCCCCAGGGCAATTGATCAATGTCGTCTGCAGATCAGCTGTAATTCTGGGAGATCACCAGGTCTTATCTGGACATTGGCAACCCAAACAACAAGGGAAAATTAAACTTCTTCCCCCCCAATACCATGGCCCCCTTTGAGATTATTCTGTTGCTGCCTTTCAGGGTCCAATTGCAGGTTTGGAGTTTCAGTCATGAACACCAGCATCTCCTGTAGTTTTGGCCTGTGGTAATTCCCTCAAGTTTGAAGCCAGGCCAGGAGGCCTTGGTGGTGGCTGACTTCCACAATTCCCCTCAGGCGGCTTCCCATCCATGCCCTTTGAGACTTCAGTAGGGATTTTTATTCAGCAGAAATTTCTATTATGGGAGGGCGAGGTTGAAAAGGGCTGCTCTTAGATACATCTGAGATTAAATTGCAAAATAGTGTTGTGGTTTAAATTCCAGAGGGGTTGCTTTGTTAACTCTGCAACAGCCAACGTAACAAGAGTCTTGAGGGAGAGGAACAATCTTTTTCTAACTCAAGAGCTCGCTTGATGTCGCATTTTAAGAGCATTTGCTGTCCTTACAGGGGGCAGCTGTGTTAGTCAAGAGCAGAAGGTGTAGAATCTAGTAGAAGAAATCTCCAAAATCTTACTGGTCTCTAAGGTGCTACTGGACTCAAATCTAGCTGTTGTGCTTTTTAGCCTCAGCTGCTTTTTAGTAGCCTCGTCTAAGAACATAAGAGAAGCCTATGTTGGATCAGGCCAATGGCCCATCCAACACTCTGTCACGCAGTGGCCAAAATTAGCAGATGCCATCAGGAGGTCCACCAGTGGGGCCAGGACACTAGAAGCCCTCCCACTGTTGCCCCCTCAAGCCCCAAGAATACAGAGCATCACTTGCCCCAGACTGATACCCACTGATGGACCTCTGCTCCATATGTTTATCTAATTCCCTCTTAAAGCCGTCCATGCTTGTAACCACCACCACCTCCTGAGGCAGTGAATTCCACGTGTTAATCACTCTTTGGGTGAAGAAGGACTTCCTTTTATCTGTTCTAACCTGACTGCTCCGCAATTTCATCGAGTGCCCCCGAGTTTTTGTGTTGTGAGAAAGGGAGAAAAGTACTTCTTTCTCTCCCTGCCCTATCCCATGCATAATCTTATAAACCTTGATCATGTCACCCTTCAACCATCTGACGTTTCTCCAAGCTAAAGAGCCCCAAGCGCTTTAACCTTTCTTCATGGGGAAAGTATTTCAACTCTTTTTGAGGTGTGGCGACCAGAACTGTATACAGTACTCCAAATGAGGTCGCACCATTGATTTATACAGGGGCATTATGATACTGGCTGATTTGTTTTCAATTTCCTTCCTAATAACCACCAGCATAGCGTTGACCTTTTTCCTTGCAGTCACACATTGTCTCGACATTTTCATTGAGTTATCTTCTACGACTCCAAGATCTCTCTCTTGGTCAGTCTCCGCCAGTTCGGACCCCATCAACGTGTATTTATAGTTAAGATTTTTGGCTCAAATGTGCATCACTTTGCACTTGGCCACACTGAACCCCATCTGCCACACTGACACCCACTCGCCCATCCTCGACCTCACCACCCTGAACAACTTCGTGTCATCTGCAAATTTAGCCACTTCACTGCTTACTCCCAACTCCAAATCATTAATAAGCAAGTTAAAAAGCATCGGGTCCAGTACTGATCCCTGCGGTACCCCACTGCTTACCACCCTCCTCTGAGAATACTTCTGAGAGCAGCCAGGAATTTCCGCAGTCATATAGAAAGAGGGAAATTTTTGAGTGAGGGGAAGAGATATGAAATGGGGGAAAGGGTATGAGCAAGTGAAGACCCCTAACTCCCCCGAAAAGGCTTATCTCTCCAACACCAGGCCTCCCCCCCCCCCCCACCCCAGGGCTCCAATTACCAGAAATTACCCTGCCTGAAAGAAAAACATTTGTGGCCAGAAAGGTAAATCATGGAAGAGAAAGGATTCAATAGTGGGCAGGATCTAGGGCTGCCAAGTCCCCCCCTTGGGGGGGGGGGCAGGGATTCCCCTGCTAAATGGGTCCCCAATCTGCCAGTACAGATTTGGCCGGCGGGGGGAACCCCCCCACCCCCAAAATGGCTAAATCAGGCTGATGTGCCCAGTGCAGTGATGTTGCCCGGAAGTGATGTTATCATACCGGGCACATCGCAGGGCGATGCTCTAGCAATCGCCCTGAAAACTCTATGGTACCATAGAGTTTTTAGGGTGATACCAGAGCGTCACTCAGTGACGTACCCAGCATGATGACTCCCCTGGTGGGGGGACTCCCCCGCTCGAACATGTAAATGACTTGGCAACCCTAGCAGGATTTCTGGCCTTTCTCATTTAAAATCAGCCTCTCAGGTCCCCTTTTCCTGGGTACTTGGTACTGTTCAGTGCTTAAAGGCACATGGGCTTCTTACCTCCATCCCACCTAAAAAAGGGATTTGTGCTTTTCGTACGCATAGTTTGTACATAATCTTCTTTAAAGACTTTAAAGACAATGGCTGCGCTGTGTAGAACTAAGGAGATGGGCAGCAACATGGACATTCCCAAGAAATAATCAGATTGGGTGTGAAATGCAGGGGAGGGAAATACTACACTACCTCCCTGTTAACTATGACAGCTTGCACATTTCCTGAACTGCTGGCTTTCAGGTTTTTGTTGTGTGTTTTTTTAAGGAAAACTTCCACCCCCTTTCCTTATTAAGACAGAAGAAAAATGGCAGGCAGTATTCCACCCAAGAGCTCATTAAGAAATAAATGTTCTACCAGCTCCTGGTACTACAGGCTACTAAAGCAATTTAGAAATATTTTGGCCCGTCAGTTTTGTTTGTTTGTTTTGGTCAAGAAATCATTAATTTAGCTTTAAACATAGATTCAGGTGGGTAGCCATGTTGGTCTGAAGCAACAGATCAAAATTTGAGTCCAGTGGCAACTTTAAGACCAACAAAGGTTGATTCTGGGTATAAGCTTTCGTGTGCATGCACACTTCTTCAGATACCATGCATGCACCTGAAAGTTTATTCCTTGAATAAAACTTGGTTGGTCTTAAAGGTGCCACTGGACTCCAACTTTGTTCTATTATCTTTAAACATGTTAGACAATTTGCTTTCTGCCATACTGCACTGATTAAGAGCCAGTTTGGTGTAGTGGTTAAGTGCGCGGACTCTAATCTGGGAGAACCGGGTTTGATTCCCCATTTCTCCACTTGCACTTGTTGGATGACGTTGGGCAAGCCATAGTTCTGGCACAGCTATTCTTGAAAAAGAGCAGTTTCTGTCAGCTCTCAGCCCCACCTACCCCACAGGGTGTCTGTCGTGGGGAGGGGAAGGGCAAAGAGTTTGTAAGCGGCTCTGAGACTCCCTTCGGTAGTGAAGGGCAGGGTATAAATCCAATCTCTTCTCTCTTCTTCAGTGTGGTATGCTCTGACCTGGGTGGCCCAGGCTAGCCCGATCTCATCAGATCTCGGAAGCTAAGCAGGGTCGGTCCTGGTTAGTATTTGGATGGGGGAGATCACCAAGGAAGTTCAGGGTCAATACACAGACAGACAATGGCAAGCCACCTCTGAACATTTCTTGCCTTGAAACCCTATGGCATCACTATAAGCCAGCTGTGACAGCACTTTCCACCACCAGTGTGGTCATTTTCTCTCAGCCTAACCTACCTCACAGGGCAGTTGTTGGGAGGATAAACTGGAAGACACCGCCCTGAGCTCCCTGGAGGTAGGACAGGATAAAAATATACAATTAGAAGCAAAATTAGACATTTCCCTCCCTGCCAATGCTCAGCTATGGGCTCGCCTACTATCACCTTTGGCACAGTCAGCTCTTCTTAAAACAGATCACTTATGTGAAAATCAGAGAGCTTCCCTGAGGCAAACGTAACACCCCCCCCCCCCAGAAGCTCCTTAAAACTCACCCCATTTGTGACCTCCTTTGAAATGCTGGCCCCATCCAATTTGCCTAATCCCCAAACCCATTTGCTGCCTCTGGGAGTTCATTTGGCATGCAGAGGACCCTAATGAGCCACTGGCATGCGCTTGCTCAATTTGCATGTGAGATTGGAGCAACATGCATGCATGCAAAGGGAGGGTATGAATCTCATTAGCTTGACAAAATGAGTCTTTTCTTTTCTGAGAGATTTGCCTTCACCTGCTCACAAGCTGCACACGGAGGATGGAGAAGTGGATTTTTAAAAAAGAAGACGAAGAAGAAGAAGCAAGGACCCTGGAAGACACAACAAAACTGAGGTCAAATTTACATCTGACTTGCCCGCTAGGATCATTCTAGTTTCAAAAAAAACCTGTCTATACCTGTTTCTAGTTTCAAACCATACTTGTTCTAGTTTATAAATTACTGTTTACATTCATTAATTGCCCTCCTGTGGTCAAGCTAGCATTATACTGCTTTAAACAAATGCTGTTGCTTAGTACTCTTCAGACCCCCTGAAGTGAAATTTGAAACTAGCATGAAATGAGCTTGGGAAAAGACAGCAGTCAAACTACTTCAGAGGGGAGGTGTAAATTGGGCCTAAATGTTGTTGAGCCGATCACTTTGTGGCCTGAATAGAACTCCACAGCAAAAAGGCACTGGCTCTGTTCTGGGTGCTTGTAATCTCTTGAAAGGATCTCTAACAACAGCTGCCAGCAGGTAAGATATTGCTTCATCCTGGAGGAGACCAGGAGAGGGCCAAAAGGAAGGCAGGAAAGAAGAAAAACTGGTTTCCTCTCAGCCTCACTTGGATGAGATCATGGATCAGGCACATTCCCAGCAAACTGGCTTCCTGACATGGCCGCTTGAGAAGAGAGAAGCATCGCTTACATTCGTGTTACTGAGGCAGGTATCTTCCTATAAACTGAAAACACCGGGAAGGCGAATGAATACAGACATACCTTTAATTTTATTTAGTTTTTTACTACCCTGACCTAAATGGTACACGGTAGCCTGATCTCATCAGATCTTGGAAACTAAGCAGCGTTGGCCACTGTTAGCACTTGGATGGGAGACTACCAAGGAAGCTTGGGGGTTGCTATGCAGAGGCAGGGAAGGGCAAAACACCTCTGAACATCTCTTGCCTTGGAAACCTGTCAGGGTCACCATTTATTTACTTCTTGAATAGTCTAGCTAACTTGACCTGCATAGCCCAGGATAGCCCGATCTCGTCAGATCTCAGAAGCTAAGCAGGGTTGGCCCCAGGGGTGTAGCCAGGATTTCCCCAGTTGGGGGGGGCACGTAGATAAGTGGTGGAGAAGCTTAGGTTGACTGGGTTTCTTCCTGCTTCCTTTGGCTGCAGAAGCAGGAAGACCTGCCCCCCCGCACCTCTCCGACTGTCGGAGAGGAGCGGGCTTGCTGGGTTTTCTTCCTGAGGTAGCCTGCCTTGGCAGGGTGGGCAGGATATAAATCGAAATAAATAAATAAATAAATTCTGCAGCCGAACTCAGCTGCAAGAAGCAGGAAGAAGATCTCAGTCCCATGCACCTCTCTGACTGTTGGGGAGGCATGGGCTCATTGGGTTTCTTCCTGCTTCTGCAGCTGGTTGGCTGCAGAAGCAAGAAGATTTCCCCCTGCGCATGCCCCTGCAACCCTACTGCTGCTTCCTCCTCAGCATCACTCAGTGAGGTCGAGGGCAGGGCTATTTTGGGGCAGGAACGCACAAGAAAGGTTCCGGCTGGCTTCTGAATAGGCCACACCTAGAGCCTCCCCCCCGCCCCCCCCGGGTTCTCCAGGTGCCTCGCAAGCCGCGGGGCACCTGGGGAAGCTGATCCAGGAACTGCCTTCCTTCCCTCAGTTTCCCCATGCGCCCCCGCAAGCCGCGGGGCACCTGGGGAAGCTGATTCTGGGAGGGAGCTGCACGGTTATGGGTGTGTCCGAATATGCTAAGTTTTCTGCTGTTGGGTGTGGCATATTATGCTAATGAGTTCCTGCTGGGCTTTTCCTACAAAAAAAGCCCTGGTCGAGGGTAATAAGTTGGGGGCATGGCCATGGCTATGCCCCCCCCCCCCGTGGCTACAGGCCTGGCCGACCCTGGTTGGTATGTGGACGGGAGACCGCCAAGGAATGCAGAGGCAGGCAATAGCAAGCCACCTCTAAACATCTCATGTCTTGAAAACCCTACGGGGTTGCCATTAGTCAGCTGTGACTTGACGGCACTTTCCACCACCAGGGGTGGTTTGCACTTTCACCCTGGTCAGTTCTGCTGAATGCTGTGCACACCTGTGCAACTCCAGGTGTCTGACTTTCAGTTCTGTCGCTGCTAAAGCCAGCTAGAGGTGGTTGGCCTCTTCAACTTTGGGGGCTCCTTAGGAGGTAGAGCTGCAGCTCAGGCTACAGCAAGGGTACAAGCCTCACAGAGTTGCCAGCTTTTTAACAGAGGTTTAATGTGTGGAAATACCTTGACCTGGATACCCTAGGCTAGTCCGATCTCATTAGATCACGGAAGCTAAGAAGGGGCCAGCCCCAGTTAATGGCTGGATGGGAGACCTCCAAGAATACCAGGATCACGACTCAGAGGCAGGCAATGGGAAACCACCTCTGGACATCTCCTGCCTTGAAAACCCTACAGCATCACCGTAAACCAGCTGCAACTTGACAGCACTTCCCGCCACCATAGCCTGCCTCTCTCTCTGAGACTCGAGACAGGTTTCACAATTGCATAGCAGAAGCAATAATAATTCATGCACCCTTTTTGGGGGGCGGGGGGGGACAAAACCAGGAAATCACTTATGGATTGCAGTTCCCCCACACCCTTTCAAGACTATCTTACAGTTGCTATGATAGCTAGAAACCAAGTTGCAAACAAATCATCATTCCCCAAATTATAACAAATGTCTGGCTAAATTGGTTGATGCTGCAACCCTATGAAAATTTACTTAAGAGCAAAAAACAAATCGTTAGGCCATTTTTTGCATGCTGCCTTGTCAGATTTGCTTTCTTGGTCCACATTCAATAAGGAATTTAGCCAAGGGAGTTAGGAATAAATTAGCAGCAACGGGTTGTCTTGTGATAGAAGTCTATCGGCCAGCTTTCCTTTCCAGGTTTTACCCGGACTCTTGGCCAACGCATCTGCAAACTGGACTTCTGGGGATGATCTGGAGCCAAGTTGGGGCGATGTTTTGGGGTAGGAGATTTAGGCCCACCTGTGCTTCAAGTAATCCACTTTCATAACACGCTTATTATGCAAGATAAAATCTTGGGCTTCTACAGCCAGTGACCTGATTCTGAGTCAACAACAAGAGGAAAAAACAAAAAGCTGTAGATAAGTTTTCCAGAGAAGGAAGTCGTATCCCCAGAAATTCAGATGAGAAGCATCAGGGTTATAGTCAAACATTTGGACTATGACAGGAAAAATCCCCTTTTGTAACAAGCAGTATATTTTCCTTACTGCAGTTAATCTTAGCCAAAAGGCCAAGAAATGATAAATGATAAACTGTATGTGTAGGTACTGTTAAGATTTATTATTTTATTCATTTATTTGATTTATATCCTGTCCTTTCTGCCGGAAGCAGGCAGTGGGTTAGATCCAGTGGTAACTTTCACAGATGGAAGGAATTTCCATCGGCATAGTGGGATTTCTCACCTCCTTATCCTCCTGTAGCCCAAAATGCTCATCTTGGGGGAGGGGGGAGTTGCAGCAGCAAGGGGGGAGCTCTAGGGGTCTGTAGCAGGAGGGCAGAATTGGTAAAAAGAGACACCCCCCCTTCCATTAATGAAATTCTATAGTAAAAGTAGAAAAAAACCTTAAAGACTAACATTCATGGCATGGTATGAACTTTCATGAGTCACTGTTCACTTCTTCAAATATGAGTCCATCTGTCCTTATATCTCAGAGAGTGGAGTGATTTCACATGCCAAATGACATTAGCAGGCAAATGACAATAGCAGATGTGATTGGATTAGATTTGATATGCAGAGGGCTAGAAGGCTGGATAAATCAGCATTGGTCACGAGACAGGAAACCTAGGTCTCCATTCAGTCCAAGAGGATGCATTTTCTTGAGCTTCTTTATCACTTGCAATTCAGCAGAAAATCCAGTAAAACAAATACTGTATTCAAGAGAGCTTGCTCTCAAGTAAATTTTCATAGGATTGCAGCATCACCCATTATAAGGTTTTTATATGGATTTCAGTATTCTGGTATGGAACTCTCCCAGTGTTTGGGACCACCAGGATTATAGTTTGGCTTACCGAAATAGCATGTGATGTGGTAAAATTAGGTTTACTGACCTCCAGGTGGGGCTTGGTGTTCTCCTGGAATGACTACTGAGTTCCAAACTATAGAGATCAGTTCACCTGGAAATGACAGCTTTGGGAAGACAGACCCTAGGCTGATCCTGCACTGAGCAGGGGGTTGGACTAGATGGCCTGTATGACCCCTCCCAACTCTGTGATTCTAGGATTCACAGATTATGGCTTGTTCTTTGCTTTCTAAATCAGGATTCTAATCCATGGATCAATCCTTCTTCAAAGGGCAGAGAACAAACCACAGTTTGCAATTTGGATGAAACAGCAAACTATGGCTTGCTTTGACAGCTGGAGCATTTAATTTCCTAACTACTTGCAATGAGGGGAGGGAGCTCTTGAACCTCTGAATGCTCCCCAGCTCTTTCCTGTCCCAACAAACCACGGTTTGTGACTGCATGCGACTCATGCCAAACTAGGGGGGGGACGACACCACTAACCATCCCCAAATATATAAATTAGCCATTTCTTTATGCTGATAGTAGAATCAGTGTGGAATGGTTTGCGATCTTTTGGGCAGTTCCAAGTCTGAACTGGATCTTCCCTGTGTGAGTCAAGGTTAAAAGGCAAGCAGATCCTCAGGGTTTTCTGTATTAAAATTCAAGGCGAGGTGTAACAAAGTATGTGGGTGGGAAGGGTGGAAGCAAGAACTGCTAGGATCAAGCGATGACATAAGCTAACAATGATGTTATCAAGGGAACGTTTTTTGGCCTGTAATTTTGTCAGGGATAGTAAGTCACGACAACGGTAAAATCCTGACAACCGATTTGCAATTCAATGAACCCTAGTATCATGCACCCTAAAAATAACTGATGACCTGTTCTTCTTCAGAAGTGTCTGAAATTTCTCGAATAGCTCAAAACTCAAAGTCAGTTCTGCTTCAATGGTTTTCATGTCATCTTTCTTATGTTTTCAGGGAGTAATCTCCATTTCTGTTGCTATTTTTGGTTTGTTTTAGTTTGGTGTAGTGGTTAAGTGCACAGACTCTAATCTGGGAGAAACAGGTTTGATTCCCCACTCCTCCACTTGCACCTGCTGGATGATCTTGGGCAAGCCATAGTTCTGTCAGAGCTGTCCTTGAAAGGGCAGTTCTCTCAGAGCTCTCTCAGCCACACATACCTCACAAGGTGTCTGTTGTGGGGAGGGGAAGGGAAAGGAGTCTGTAAGCTGCTCTGAGACTCCGAGTGAAGGATGGGGTATAAATCCAATCTCCTCCTCCTCATCTTCCTCCTCTTCTTTTTACAATTAAGAAAGGAATCCTTGTCAAATGTATGCTTTTACAGTTGTTAAGGCCGATCCTGAGATTGCACTATCAGGCATAATTGCACAACTGGATTGTCCTGTGTGGGTGAGATAATTCAGGAGGCTAATTGCTTAGGTGCAACAGTAGCATAATAGCCAACAGAACAAAATTTGAGTGCAGTGGCACCTTTTAGACCAACGAAGTCTAATTCTGGGTATGAGCTTCCGTGTGCATGCACCCTTCTAACCCAGAATTAAACTCTGATGGTCTAAAAGGTCCCACTGGACTCAAACTTTATTCTGCTGCTTTAGACCAACAAGGGCTACCCACCTGAATCTATAATAATCAACAATACTCAGGGCTTTTTTTCCTGGCGGAATGCACCGGAACAGAGTTCCAGAACCTCTTAAGAGCCAGTTTGGTGTAGTGGTTAAGTGCACGGACTCTAATCTGGGAGAACCGGGTTTGATTCCCCACTCCTCCACTTGTACCTGGCTGGATGACCTTGGGCAAGCTATAGCTCTGTACCAGCTGTTCTCTCAAGGACAGTTGTCTCAGAGCTCTCTCAGCCCCACCTACCTCACAGGGTGTCTGTTGTGGGGAGGGGAAGGGAAAGGAGTTTGTAAGCTGCTCTGAGACTCCAAGTGAGTGAAGACCGCGATATAAATCCAATCTCTTCTTCTTCTTGTGAGATAAGCAGTGTGCACAGGTATTTACAGAACAATCATAAGGCGTTATTGTTATTCCCTTTTTAAAGATAGCAATCGAAGACTTTTGGGGACAGGATATGAGCTACTTGCTTGTGCTAAGTGGGGGAGGATTTAATTTATTTAATTTTTACTTCATTTCTACCATTTTTTCCCAGTAGGAACCCAAAGCGGCTTACACCATTCTCCTCTCTTCCATTTTATCCTCCCAACAACCCTGTGAGGTACGTTAGGCTGCGTGTGTGTGATTGGTCTGAAGTCCTCCAGCAAGCTTCCATGGGAAAGTGGAGAATTCGAACCTGGGTCTCCCGAATCCTATTTCAGTGCTCCAACCAGCACACTGGATTCACATGGTAGTATTATAGACAGATTTTTTTTTAATTAAATAGCTAAGCGGTATCCAAACTCAACTAACAATTGTTGGGAATGTAAAAATAACGTAGGAACATATTATCATATGTGGTGGAGACGTGGAAAAGTTCAAAAATTTTGGTTTAAAATTCATGCGATAATACAAGACATTTTAAATATTAATTTAGTATTAACACCAGAATCTTTTTTGTTGAATACGCTCCCTGATGGTTATAAGCAAAGTGATCTTTATATGCTAATCTATATATTAACAACAGCTAGAATATTACTTGCAAAATATTGGAAGATGGAGAAGATATCTTCAAGAGAAGAAATAGTTCATAGCAGAAATGGATTGAATATTATACTGCAAGGTAAAGATGAAGAGGTTTATTTAAATTGGTGGTCAAGATTCTACAAATGGTACTACAAGACGGACAAATAGACTCGCAAGATTCTAATATTAACTGAATGTATTTTTCCTTTGTATAAAACTATAAATAAAGTATTTAAAAAAATACATGGTTTACATGTCTCGAAATCCTGACTTTACTGGGGAGGGGGGACACAGCTCAAAAGTTGAATTCATTATTTGCACGCAGGAGGTCCCAGGTTCTAAGCCCTGATTTCTCCAGCGGTGGAAGCCTGAATAAGTCCTGAACCCTTGGTGAGCCATGACCAGTCTTAGGCTGCAATCACACACATAAAACAATCCACTTTCAATGTCCCTTTCAACTGGATTTTACTGTGTGAACCGGCAAAATCCAGTTTGAAAGTGCATTGAAAGTGGATTGAAAGTGGTTCGTTTAGTGTGTGTGATCGCAGCCTTATTACTCAGAACTGTGATTGACTCAGAGCAAGGCAGTGCCCTGAGTCGGCTTCAGTTCTGAACACACTCCAGGATATGGCGAGCCACAATGACACATCGGAGCATTCGGAAGACTATGACACAAGATCACAACTCCTGCTCACTTCATTCCATAATCACCACATTAAAAACAGTTGTTTGAATCAGCCTGGTTGTCCAGCCTTGCTGAGTTTAGGTGGTATCCCTGAAAGGTTCGATATGGGCCAAAGAGTGGATAGCTTTGTACATAACACCCCACATTCCATCACCTACTGACAGGATGGAAAACAGATCTCTGGAGGTCTCTCAGAACCACTGTTGGACAGAACTGTCCTAGACAGAACAATTTGAGGGGTTAGATGAAGACAGGTAGCCATGTTAGTCTGTCTGTAGGGGTAGAAAAGAGTAAGAGTTCAGTAGCACCTTAAAACACTAACAAAATTTGTGGTAGGGTATGCACTTTCATGAGTCACGGCTCAGGTGAGTATCTGAAGAATCTGAGGGGGTGAGGTGCAGCGATAGAGCATCTGGTTGGCATGCAGAAGGTCCCAGTTTCAGTCCTCATCATGTCCAGTTAAAAGGATCAGGTAATCAGTGATGGGAAAGACCTCTGCCTGAGATCCCTGAGAGCTGCTGCCACTCTGAGTAGACAATACTGACCTTGATGATTCAGTATAAGGCAACTATCTGTGTTCAATTATTTGAACCAGCTCATTATATCCTTTAAAGTCCTTCACGGCCTAGAAGCCATGTATCTAAAAGACTTTCTCTTCCTGTATGTCCTCATACATCAGTTACAGTCCTCAGGCTGCCATCTTGTTTAGGTCAGTCCACCTGGCAGCCACTAGAGTCCATGCCCGTTCCCTCACAGATCTCCCAGCCCACGGAATGGGATCCTTGAGGAGGTTAGAGGGACAATGTCTGCCCCAGAGGCTACTATGCTTGACAGGAATTTTAATCCAGAAGGTTAGTAGTTTAGCAGTTCGAGACCTGAGTGCTGCATGACGGAGTGAGCTCCCGTCTCTGGCCCCAGCTCCTGCCCACCTAGCAGTTCGAAAGCAAGAAATTGCAAGTAGATAAATAGGTACCACTTCGGTGGGAAGGTAACAGCGTTCCATGTGCCTCGGTATTTAGTCATGCTGGCCACATGGCCACGGAAATGTCTTCGGACAGCACTGGCTCTTCGGCTTGGAAATGGAGATGAGCACTGCATCCCCAAAGTCGGATTCAACTGGCTTTCGAGCAAGGGAAACCTTTACCTAGGTTGTAGACACCGGGGAGGGGGAGATTATGTCACTTTATGTGAGGTTTTTATTGTATTTTTTAATTTGAGTTTGTAAGTTGCCTAGAGCTATAGGGAACATAGAGTATAAATATCTTAACAAAATAAAAGAAATATATTTATATGGGTGGTAGACAGAGTACCAGCAGCTTGGATAGCTCAAACTAACCCCAGTATCTAAGCGGAGTTGGCCACATTTGGTACTTGGATAGGAGACCACCAAGGAAGTCCAGGTTGCTACACAAAGGCAGGCAGTGGCAAGCCACCTCTGAATGTCTGATGTTGAAAACCTTGTGAGGGGTTGCTGTAAATTGGTTGCAACTTAATGGCACTTAATTATTATTATGAGACAGAGTGCCAGGTTTCCCTCAGAAACACCCAGGCTGAAATCCTCACTCACCAAATCACTTTGAGCACAGTGAAAGCTATCAGTCTCATATTTTTAGCATACCTTTTCTCCAAGGAGCTCTGGGAAGCACACCTAGATTTCCTTTCCTACATTTTATTTTCACAACCACCTTATTAGGTAGGTCATGTTGAGGGACAGAGACAGGCTCAAGGTCACCCACTGAGATTCATGGCTAAGTGGAGATTTTGACCCAGGTCTCTGCATTCAAAGCCCTGAACTGTACTTGCTAGATCACAGAGGATAATCGGGAGAATTTAAAAAACCCACAACAACACTCAGGTAAGAATAACCCCATGCACCAGGTTTGATTCCCCACTCCTCCACTTGCACCTGCTGGATGACCTTGGGCAAGCCATAGTTCTGTCAGAGCTGTCCTTGAAAGGGCAGTTCTCTCAGAGCTCTCTCAGCCACACATACCTCACAAGGTGTCTGTTGTGGGGAGAGGAAGGGAAAGGAGTCTGTAAGCTGCTCTGAGACTCCGAGTGAAGGATGGGGTATAAACAGGGGTCATTTCATAGAAAAAGAGGTGCTGGAGCTCATTAGCATAACTCATTTGCATATGCCACACCCCCTAACATACCGGAAGTGTGTCAGAAGGCAACACCCACCCCTCAGGCTCCACTCCACAGGTGAGTGAAACTGACCTGCTCTTCCCCCATTCCCTTCCCCATCCAATACTTTGTGCAATAAAAATAAGTGTAAAGAACACACCCTCATTCTCTTCTTGCTCCCTTAAAACCAGCAGGTTTCAAGTAGACTTGAGATACCCAGGACATGTGCACCACCCATCCCTTTCCCTTCCTTTCCCCTCCCCACAACAAGACACCCTGTGAGGTAGGTGGGGCTGAGAGAGGTCTTTTGAGAACTACTCATGAGAGAACAGCTCTGAGAGAACTTGTGACTGGCCCAAGGTCATACCAGCAGCTGCATGTGGAGGAGTGGGGAATCAAACCCGGTTCTCCCAGATTAGAGTACAACTCCTGACCACTACACCAAACTGATGAGGTGGAAGCTGCTGAAGGGTTGGTGAAATTTCTCCAGTACTGATGTGCCATGTGCCCCGATAAAAATGGTATACTTAGAAAATTTATATGCCACCTTGAGCAAGTCTCTGGAAAAGCAGCACACAATCATAAAAGGAACAATGATAAAATTATCAATATTAAAACAAAACATTAAAAACAATAAAGACCCTAGCAGGGCTTTCCCTGGGGCGCTGCACCTCTGCACTGCTCGGGGAAGCCGAGGAGGGGGCGGGGCTTGGTCATGTGCCTGCCCCCTGGGCTCCTCATTCCCGGAGCTGTGCTCCTGTGCGCTCCCGCTCCATTGGACCCCTGCCCATGCATACCACTTGGAGCTCTTTGCAATTGTGGAATACTAAGGTGGTAAAATGATAGCATGTTGCTTAATTAATACATTAATGCAACAATTTTGTAGTTATAACTGAAGAGTCTATATGGCTTTTACAGTTAACACAAAACACCTGACCTGAAACAAGGTTTTGGGTGACAGAAATGCTAATTTAGTTTGCTTCAATAAAAACGCATTCAGTATTGGTTACTCTTCATACTGGCCGACTATACCTATTTTACTGGGCACTCCCAGTGCATTCAGGCTCTTCTCCCCTATTGAAGTGATCTCCCTCTTGTATTGCCACCAACTCATCACCTGCTCAAAGGAGGAGTCTGGACTATACCACTTCAGTCCAGCAGGTGGGATATTACATGCTGAAGTGTCCCTCAACTTAAAAAAAAAATGTAGAAAAATAGAGGGGCTCTCCCAATATTTAATTTCATGCACCCTGTACTCTAATAGGGGGTTAGGGAGCATTCAACTATCTGCGATTTTGTGGTTCAATCCAGTTCTCCCCCACCCCGCCGCTGTTTTATAGACCCGGCACAGGAATTTACCCCTCTCTCTGCACCTTGGTTGCCGCCTATCTCTTTTGCACAAAGCTTGAACGGGAAGGGGGGGGGAGGTAATCTCACCGGCTACACCTGTGGCGACAATAAAGTCTTTAAGAGTGTTTTTAAAAAACGGCCTTCCGTTTTGATCCTTTTAAAGAAAAAAATCATTTATGTTTCTGTTCATTCGAATTCACCCTCGAGATTCCGAAAGCGCTCTGGCGAGGCGGCGCAGCCAGAACTCCTTCGCCAGAACTGGTCTCTCCTCCGGGCACGTGCCGAAATCCAGCAGTCCGGGGCGCACATCCCCTGCCCGGGGAGTAAAGCCCAACGGGGCCGGCGCCTCTTGCTCCCGAGTAAACACGCCCAGGGAGGGACGGGCTACGTCTGGCAAAGGGAACACCGGAGATCCGCTGTCGGCATTGCGAGCAGCTCACCTCCCGCAGCGGCTTCCGAGTGGGAGGCACGCCGGCCTAGTGCTCGTCCACGCCCAGCCCAGCCCCGGGCGAGCAAACCAACCAGCCGGTCGGCAGAGCCAGCCTTGGTCTCGGCGGCGGAGTTTTTGGAGAGGGCGGGCGAGCCCAGGCCGAGCTCCGCCCCCCTGGCTTGTTCAGCCTCCCTCGGCTGGTTGCGGCTGCTGCAGAGCCGCCGTTCAAAAAGCCCGGACTTGGGGAAAGACGTGCACAGGCTGGAGAGAGCGAGAGCCCAGTTCGGCGGGGCCGGGAGCGGAGCGGCGGGGCAGGGAGGGATCGGACGGCTGCTCCTTCGCTTTCTCCTCATGGCTTTCGCAGGCTGAGACCCTGTTGCTTCCCTCCTTCCCTTCCCAGCGCCCGAAGGATCATGTGCGCGCTGCGCTCCTCGGCTTCGCAGCGCAGCTCGCCGGCCGCCGAGTGATCCCGCCGCCGCCGCCCGGTCTCGGGTCCTCTTTCATGGTCAGCGCCTCCGCCCTCCTCTCGCCGCCGGATCCCGGGAGCTGCTGCTGCTGCGGCGGCTGCCCCCCGTGACGGAGATGCAGGCGGCGGCGGGCTGGGTCCAGCGGCTGGCGGCTGCCCTGGGGGTCCTCCTCCTCTGGGCGCTGGAGTTGCGCGGCGCCCGGGCGGACTTCACCCTGGAGAATGAGGTGCGCTCGAGCTTCATCCACAAGCGGCTCCGCAGCCAGGAGCGCCGGGAGATGCAGCGGGAGATCCTGTCCATCCTGGGCTTGCCCCACCGGCCGCGGCCCCACCTCAACGGCAAGCACAACTCGGCGCCCATGTTCATGCTGGACCTGTACAATGCCATGTCGGTGGAGGAGGAGGGCGCCGGCGGCGGGGACGTCGTCGAGGGCTACTCCTACCCCTACAAGCCCCTCTTCAGCACCCAGGGGCCGCCCCTGGCCAGCCTGCAGGACAGCAACTTCCTCACCGAGGCCGATATGGTCATGAGCTTCGTCAACCTGGGTGAGTCTCCGGACCGGGAGAGCCGGCGCGCCGAGGCCCTCCCCGATGGCACCGGGCCCGTCCGGGAGGAAAGCGCCTCGGGGTGGGGCAGGTGTTCCCTGGCCGCAGCAGCCTCCGGAAGGCCGTCGGGGAGGATGGGGAGGCTGAACTGGGAAGTCGACTTTGCAGGGCACCGACAGGTGGCACCCTCGAAAGACAAAAACGAGGAGGCGGGTGGGCGACGGTGCGCCTTCGGAGCGCTTGCTGAGCGGGGTGGATGGGTGGAAGATCAGCCGGAATAAAGGCAAGGGTGGGTTTGTTTATTTATCTATCTGTTTTTCAAATCTCTATTCCGCCCTCCCCGCGAACGGGCTCAGGACGGGTCACACAATAAAGTTACTCACTGAGCCATTCGGCAGCGCAAAACGTAATAATAAATTATTAGTTAAAACATTGAAAAGCATTTAAAAACAGTTTGCGCCAATTCTGGTGTCGCTAGACTCTGGGTTAGTTTAATCCGGGCCGCGTGGAGATGGTGTGTATCCAGCAGGGGAGGCCGAGCCTGAAACTTGTGACACCCCTTCCAAACTTTTTCGACTGCCGACGCTCCCCTGACCCAGCACCAGCACATCTGGACAGCAGAGCAGGGCTTTGAGCTCTAGCACTTATTGGTGTGCAGCCACCGGCGGATCGGGGCCTCTGCAGGTCTCCTTTTTATCCCCCATCCCTACCCGCAGAGCTCAAAGTGTCCTAGGTGTTTCCCCCAACCCAACGCTGTAATAAACCGAGCCATTTCTGACCATTTCTAAAACTGCACTCAAGGAAGTGCTGATGGAACCATCAGCAATTGCTTCCAATCACTTTGGAAGGATGTAGCCATCTGGAGAACAATCGCCACTGCAAATGATGTGGCAAGTGCTGTGTGCTTCTCTCCTCCCCACTCCACGCCATAGTTTGAGAACCACTGGTTGTAATAGGTAACCAATCTGCGTCCAGTGTCCTTTGAGGATACAACTCTCTTCAGGAGCAGGTGTTTCTAGGATAGACACCTGGAATCTGTTTCAAGGGCCAAGAACTGTGCAGCCTGGTTCACAAGTTTCAGTGAACACATGCACAATCCATGTGCAGTGTACCTTTGATAGTCCTTTGTATGTGTGCAGAGTAATTCTCATGTGGAATGTGTGGTACAAACACCACATTTATCCATGCACTGGTCAGTGGTTTCATTCGTGAAGTGAATGCAGGTCCGCTTTCTTACAAACAGATGTATGCACATGCAGGCAAGACATATGTGCATGCACTGTGACATGTGAACCAAGCTTTTGTTCTCTGTGTTCCTAAGCTATCTATAGGACTCTGAAGAAAGGCCTCAATACATTTGCTGTGCGTGCTTGGACCTTTGAGTTCAGTTAGGATGCTTGCTTCTGAGTGGGCTTGTGTAGGGTCAGATTGCATGACAGATTGTGGCCCATTCGAAACCTTCTAATGCCAGTTTAATTACTTGGCAATAACTAAGATCTGTTGAACACCGTAGTTACCATGATGGACATGGACTACACGTTCTTAATTTCTCTGATGGCTGTGGATTACAAAAAATAGGGAAAAGTCCATTCTTTCTGTGCTTATTACAAGTACAACTGAGGTTAGAGATAAATTAATCTCCCTCATGGGCTGTTTAAATAACCCCATAAAGCACTCGAACTGGGAATTTGTTCCCCATTATAATGTGTCGAGGTTGGGAATGTTGACAAAACCTCTTTAAAGTTTAGGGGAAACCAGAGAATCCGTGTCACAGAGGGTGTGCAGCTTTCCTAGATTAAATGAAACTCCAGTATTAAGACTCCAGTGACTAATGGAGATTGTGAAAATTCTCCTACTGTGAAAAGGGTGGGGAAGCTTCAAGTATTGCTGCCTCAGTGTTATGAACTAAACGATGGTTCAGACGCACTGGAAGAGAACTGCTCTGGTCAAAGAAGTTTGGAGAAGAAACCCTAAGGCGAGAGAGAAGGTTCTCTTCTGTATTCGTAATTGCAGTGGACAACTTTGAGGTTGCTATTTATGCCAAATTAAACCGAGGCTAGTTAGCATATAAATGGCCTTGGGAACTTGTTCCGGTGTAATTTTTTTTTTGCAGAGGGGGAACATGAAGTAGAATGAGTTGCTTCCTATCCTGATACAGCTCCCTATTGCCGCCATCTGAACACGAATACTCAATGTGCATTTTTAGAACTCTGTTCAGCATTTCTATTTACTTTTGATATTTGTGCTCAGCTGTTCTCCCCATGAGGACCCAAACTGACTTACCACATCATTCTTCACCGACAACCCTGTGAGGGAAGTTAGACCAAGAAAGAGAGAGTGGCCCAAGGTTGGCCAGCAAGATTCCACAAAAGAGGGAGGATTTGAACTTGGGCCTCGCAGAGCATGATAGTTCAACACTCTGACCATTACATCACACTATACCCTTGAGCCTTTTGCTGTGAAAAGAGCCAGTGTGGTACGGTGGTTAGATTGTCAGACGAGGATCTTGGAGACTCCAGATTCGAGTCCTCACTCTGCCATGGAAACTTGCTGGGTGGCCCCGGGCCAGTCATACACACTCAGCCTAATCTACCTCACAGGGTTGTTGTGAGGATAAAATGGAGAAGGGGAGAGCACTGTAGGCCCCTGTGGATCCCCACTGGGGAGAAAAGCAGGGTATAAATGAAGTAAACTAAACAAATATGAAACTAGCACTGCACAGAAGAAAACCCTATGATGAGACAATCCAAAATTTAAAAAGATACAGGGGTGGAAGACAGAACACCTTACTGCCCCCTGCCCTCCCCCCGTCAGTTGGCACTCAGCTACTGGGGAAGGGCTGAGGCTATAGGATGGCTTAGAGGTCATTAATTCATAGGACTGGCATAAGTCGTAAGCGACTTCACGGCACTTTGCATGCACAGTTCATACCTGGGACTGTGTGTTGTAACAGGCCACACTGTAACACTGAACAAATAGAGGGGCTAGAAAACCCTTTGAATAATTGTAATTTTGTTCCAGCTGCTTGCAAAGGGGCAGGCCCCAGTAGAAAAGGAAGGATTATGGTAGCCGATGCTTCTTTTTAGGCTTGTGGGTGGGATTTCTTGGGTGCTTCAACCCGAAGTCCCAGCTCCGTTGACTCCAGAGGGGTCCTATTTGGATCGCTTGGAAGGCCTCTGCAAGAAGTAGGTTGTGGAGTATGATCTTAATGACCCCACGTAGAGTTCCCCAGCCAGTCCTCATTTGTTCGGTCTAATGAGCTGAGTCTGGGCTTACCAGTCTGCAGTTCCCTGGGTGAGCACATGTGGATGGATTTATGCAAATGTCGGGGAAAGTTGTCACTTCTCCCCTTGCGGCTGGCTGAGCCTTTTTAATGGGACACCCATTGTCCAATGGCAATTCCTCCGACACCCCCCCACCTCCCACCCCGCTTGTGACAGGGTCTGAATAAACCGGCAGGATTTGAGTAGAACATTGTCTGAGGCAGGCATTCTATTTAAAATGTGTAATTATGGGTACCAGTTTTTTCTGTGTCTGCTTTTAGCCTGCCTCACATGGCGCCTGTGAAACCACCGCATGTACAGATTGGATGTCTGTGGATCCCCACCAAATCTGAACATGAGTTCAGAACAGAGAGTCAAATTTTAACAATCCCACCCAGCCTGCAGCTTTGTCTAAACAAGGCAAGAAGGAGCTTGAACAGGGAACTTACTCTGAATGCCAAGTGGCAGTAGACAATAGCCAGGGCTGGTATTCATCATGGGATGGATCCTGTCACCTTGGGCCATCTTAATTAACTAAATAGCCAATTGAGATGGTAATCTGGATGAGTTTTCCGAGCAGGCGGGAAACACAGGTTGTGGGGGACATAAAATCTTAAAAAGAGGTCAAGCGTTGCTATGTTGAACTAGATCCTGTTGGTCACCCGTGTTGGTCTGAAGCAGTAGAACAAATTTAGAGTCCAGTGGCACCTTTAAGACCAGCAAAGGTTTATTCAAGGTAGGAGCTTTTGTGTGCATGTACAAGAAACCTCATACCTTGAATTAACCTTTGTTGGTCTTAAAGGTGCCACTGGACTCTAAATGTGTTGACCTAGGACAGACTTCCATTGTTGGGATGTGTTAATACAATGTTCAGGACTCACTAAAACCAGAGTCCCAGGGTTAGCCCTAAATCGGAACCAAGACTATTTCACACTGAGATCTACCATTCTGGTCGAAAAGAATTTCCAGTTGCATTGCATGGCACTTCACTTGTGACATAATTTAAGATATACGTGAGTAGCGATGTTGGCGTGAAGCAACAGAACAAAGTTTAAGTCCAGAGGCACCTTTAAGACCAACAAAGTTTAATTCTGGGTATAAGCATGCACACAAAAGTTAAAACTCTGAATTAAACTTTGTTGGTCTTAAAGATGCCACTGGACTTGAACTTTGTTCTATAATTTACTTAACTCATTTGTACCCTGCCTTTCCCCCCAATGGGGACCCCAAAACAGCTTACATCATTCTCCTCTTCTCCATTTTATCCTCTCAACAACCCTTTGAGGTGGGTAAGGCTGAGAGAGTGCGACTGGCCCAAGATCACCCAGTGAGATTCCATGGCATGAGTGGGGATTTGAACCTGGGTCTCCCAGATACTAGTACTACACCCTCAACCTCTACACCACACAGGTTCTTCAGTATCTACCTATGCACATCATCCATCTGTCAGTGCTTTGAAGTGGAAAGGTCTTGGCAACTAGATACAGATACATGAAAAGTTATTGCCAGCTAGACAAGACACCTTTGCATGAGCAGTCTTGGTGCTGGGGAAGACCTTTCTCGGCCTAGGAGCCTAGAGCGCTGCTGCCAGTTAAGATCAAACAAGATTTTAGGACTCTTAATGAGCTAGGTCTGGAGAAATGTGGTGGTGGTGGTGGGGGGGTGTAGAAGCTGTTCCCCCCTGCTGTGGTCCTGAGCAGAAACGGTTCCCCACAGATCCAATGTTTCTCTGGGGAATGTGAGTCAGGTCCAGGGAACCCAAATCCAATTTGTTAGAAGTTGCACTGTCTACTTTGAGCTTTAGAGTTGAGCATACTGGGCTGGATGGCCATTGGTGTGACTTGGTGTAAGGCAGGTCCATCCGATGCATGTATTCTGCGGACAGTAAGAGACATTTACAAAGTTATAGCAGGGGACAGAGGATCATAGAAACATCAAATTAAAAAATTGGAAGGGGCGTAAAGATCCCTCGCACCACCATGCAGGATGACCGTGCTAAAGCATCCCTGAGGAATCTCTGCTTTAAACAGCTCCAAGGAAGGCGAACCCACAACACCCCTGGGCAATGGATTCCACCACTGAACTGCCCTTATTGTTCATCCCAGGATGAATGGATGAAAACAAAAGGGTATTGGGAGTGGACATAGGCCGCTCCCAAGTGGTGATGAATGGTCAAAATGGGATGAATGTCCTCGAATAGAACTTCTATATCTTTTATATCACATGGAATGTGATGCTTCTCTGTTGGAGAGATCCAGATACATTCAGTGGTGAATAATCTCACAATTAGAAGAAGAAGCTGGTTTTATACCCTGCTCTTCACTACCTGAAGGAGTCTTGGTGTGGCTTACAGTCACCTTCCCTTCTTCTCCCTGCAACAGACACCCTGTGAGCAATGCTCCCTCTAAGCTGTGACCAATCCTCCCTCTAAATTCTACTTGGTGAGCTACTGGCATTACAGTTGTGAGCAAGCAATTGGGCTACTGCATAAATTAGTTTGCTCTGGAGCCATCCCTCCTGAGCGAAGACAAAAATGTGTGAGCCGGAGGCTAAATAAACTGTGAGCTAGCTCACACTAACTCGGCTCAGAAGGAACACTTGGGCCATCTTATCCTAACAACAACAACCCTTTGAGGTAGGCTAGATTGTGAGAGAGTGAGGGACTGGCCCAAGGTCACCCAGTGAGCATCTGTGGTAGAGCGGGGATTTGAATCTAGCTCTCCCAGATCTTGCTGTGATGCTATACCGTACTGGCACTGGTGTTGTTCTTTTTAAAAAAAGCATGAACTTGATTTGAACCGCACACACACAAAAAGAATCCTCAGTTGGTTGTGCTAATTACAAAACAAATTAACACGCTGTTGTTGTGAAATAGTGTAATTAACTCAAATAATTGTAACTAGTCATTATGGGGCCTGACTTAAGAGGGCCCAGCTCGTGAGACCTCAGAAACTCAGCAGGGTCAGCCCTACTTAGCACTTGGATGGAAGGCCACCGAGGAAGTCCAGGGTCACCACAAAGTGGCGGGCAATGGCAAACCACATCTGTACATCTCTTTCCTTGAAAACTATACAGGGCCATCAGTAGGCTGTGATTCAGTGGCGCTGTCTGTCACCACTGGTCATTGTAGCAGGTGGCCAGTAGGATAAGTTTTGCTATGCTGCTAGGTCTGCTCAAAACTGCTGACTAGAGAGGGGCCAAGCAGCTATCCATCCTGGCCTGGCTAATACATGAACATATAAACATGAAGACTGAGAAGAAAGCCAATGCAATCTTAGGATGCATTAACAGAAGCATTGTGTCCAGATCACAGGAGGTGGTAGTTCTGCTCTATTCTGCTCCAGTCAGGCCTCACCTGGAGTACTGTGTCCAGTTTTGGGCACCACATTTTAGGAAGGATGTTGACAAGCTCGAGCGTGTCCAGAAGAGGACAACCAGGATGGTGAGAGAGCTGGAATCCAAGTCTTATGGGGAAAGGCTGAAAGAGTTGGGTATGTTTAGCCTGGGGAAGAGAAGGCTTAGAGGGGACATGATTGCAGTCTTCAAATATGTGAAGGGCTGTCATGTAGAAGATGGAGCAGATCTATTCTCTCTCTTGCTCTGGGTTGCAAGACTAGGTCTAATGGGTGGACATTACAAGGGAGTCGATAGCGGTTAAATATCAAGGAAAACTTCCTAACTGTTAAGAGTGGTTGAGCAGTGGAACAGACTGCCTCGGGAGGTGGTGGAGGTTCCTTCACTGGACATTTTCAAGCGGAGGCTGGACGACCATCTTTCAGGTATGTTGTTAGGGCTATTTTTTGGCTATGCTCCTGCAGAGTGCAGGGGGTTGGACTAGATAACCCGCAAAGTCCCTTCCAACTCGTTCCAACAACATTCTGTGATTCGATGAACATATAAAATATGAACATATAATCACATGAAGCTGCCTAATACTGAATTAGACCCTTGAAAGCCAGTATCATCTGCTCTGAGTGGCAGCGGCTCTCCAGGGTCTCAAGCAGAGGTCTTTCGCATCACCTCCTACCTGATCTTTTGAATGGGAGATGCCAGGGATTGAACCTGGGACCTTCTGCGTGCTAAGCAGATGCTCTGCCAGTGAGCCAGAGCCCCACCCCAAAGGTAAGCTGCACCCTGTTCTTTGGCATCAGATAAACAGGTGGCTGCTTGACTGGTGTATGCAAAAAGGTAGCCATGTTAAGTCTCTGATAGTAAAATGAAGCAGAAGTCCAGGTGCACGTTAAAGATCAACTGCATTTATTGCAACGTGTGCTTTGATGCATACTGTTGCTTGTGTTGTTCCAACCATACGACAGATGCACGTGGTTGTATGTACCAGCATTTTCTGCTTTACACTTTATTACATGGCCTTCCTTATCTCAAGTACCCCAAATATGTTTGACTGAGAAGTTGAATATCGGAAGAAGCAATAATTGGGATTCTTCTGAAACAGCAGAATCTGTACCAGTGTTTTTGGGAGCAGATTTTTAAGAGAATTTCCCAATGCTGTATTTTTCATGGAAAATTTCCTGCCCCTCATGTAGTTTATCTGAAATGGTCAGAACTGTTTATGCTGCAGATCGATCACATTAGATGAATGAAAATGTGGGTTACAAAGCAAGGGCAGATTCCAGGGCTTGTACATGGTCCAGGCTTGTGCAAGGGGTATTTGCTATCTTTTACTAACATTAATTAAAGTTTGCATGCATTTGCATTTATTCATATCCCACTCCCCCCCCCCCAAGACTCAAAGCGGCTTAGAAAACCATTCTCCCCTACTCACAACAACAACCCTGAGAGGTAGACCAAGCTGAGAGTTTGTGATGAGCCTGAGCTCACCCGTCAGGCTTCCATGGTAGAAATGGGGGTTCAGATCCAGTCCTCCCAGGGTCTTGTGGCTGACATTATTTAAATTAGAACAAAGTTTAGTCCGGTGGCACCTTTAAGACCAACAAAGTTTAATCCTGGATATAACCTTTTGTGTGCATGCACCCTTCTTCAGATACCGTGTGTGCATAATGAAGCTTATACCCAGAATTAAACTTTGATGGTCTTAAAGAGGCCATCGGACTCAAGCTTTGTTCTGTTGCTTCAGATCAATGCGGATACCCACAATTATTTATTTATATTTTCTGGAAAAAATTCTGTTTCACATTTTCCCAGAAAACCACATTGCTGGTCTCTACCAGCGCTGGTCTCAGGTATTGCTGCTTTCTGTGCCACTGCTGCCTTGATTCATGGCTGCGGGGACTGGGGTCAGACTCATTTGGCAGTGGGGCCGATCCAGGGGGTGACACCTATCACCTCCTGCTTCGCCAATGGCCAGAAGCGAGCCAAACCTCCTGTGGTGTGTCGGCAGCCTTCCCATTGTGAAAAGCCTCACAGGGTCATTCTAGCATGTAATCGTTGTTTGTTAAAAAGCTGAGTTTCTATGAAACGTCTCGGATTCCAGGTCTGTGAGCCTGGGTACTTGAGCAAAAGGGGTGAGCGTTCTGTGGGTAAATGTTGCGATGCAGAATTATGAACCACTTGTGAGCTTAGATGCTGTTTGCCAGCTTAAATAATGTCTCTTAACTTCATAGCCTGAAGGATGACATGAAGTTTTATGGTTAAAATTCTGTGACAGCGTTTTGTTTTGTTTTCTGGTGATGGTCAATTGCTGTTTAGTGGCGCTTAACTTTCAAGTTAAGCAGGCATCCCCAACGTGGTGTTCACCAAAAACTTTTCTGGTGCCTGCCAGTTGCTTTTAGAAGGTCGGAAGGGCCAAGTGGGGCTTTTGCCCAGCAGGGCTTCTGACTGGCCATTAGAGATTTGATTGGCCGTGCAGATTTTTTAAAATGTTGCTTTGGCGGCAGCGGCCACCATAGCACAGAGATCTGCATTGTGTGACTGACGGTAAGCTCTGGCAGCCATTTTGTGACTGGCTGCTCTTCCTGCAGCAACCATTTTGTAAGCTCTAGCAGCCATTTTGTGACTGGCTCCTTCTAGGGTTGCCAAGTGACTTACCTGGCGCAGCGGGGGAGAGTTGGTCCCATTCTGGGACATTCATGCATGTGTGAAGCGTGCGTGCCACGATGACATCACGCGAAAGTGATGTCATCACACTGGGCACGTCACCAACTGATGCCATAGAGTTTTAGGCTGATTGCTAGGTGTCAGCCGACGACGTGCCCAGCACGATGATGTCACCTCCAGGTGACATTATCGCGCCGGGCAAGTTGGCCCGAACTGGGCACTTTGGGGGTGGGGCTTGCCCCACCAGCCTAACCTGGACTGGCAGATTGGGGGCCATTTTGGCGGGGAAAGCCCTCCAGGAGACCTGGCAGCCCTAGCTCCTCCTCCTACAGCAACCATTTTGTAAGTTCTGGCAGCCATTTTGGGACTGGCTCCTCCTACAGCAGCCATTCTGTGGCAGCCATTTTGTGGCTGGTGCCCACCATGTTGTGTTAGAAAGGTGCTTGCAGGCTCCAAAAGGTTGGGGACCCCGATCTAAAATATGTTGGTTGAAGGGTTTACATTACTTTGCTCTCTCCCCCGCCCCCCCAATAGAGCTGGTTTATGTGGTAAATTGAATCAGAAGGAAAAGCTTTTTCTGTGTTAAGCTACTTCAGTGTGCAGAAATGGGGTTATTATGGACATGCTCTACTTTGGAAATAAAACAACTTTGCACATAGAAGAATGGAGTGTTTGGGAAAATGCTAGGCTGTGCTCTTTGGGGGTGGGCAGGAATTGATAAAAATTGCTCCCCTTTCTGTTGCCAGAAATTTCCTGCAGGAGCCAACCCTTTTTTCCATGAGGGAGCGTTGTCCTCACCTTTTGCCACTATCTGCAGGGAAATCGTTTTCCAGTTTGACCCCACTAGTCATATAAACCAGCCTGATTCTACACTGCTGGGTGGGAAAAGGGGTCTCTCGAAGGAGCCCTGGTTCTCCGATAGATCTTACTGTATTTACCTGCTGTCAGCGTGGGCAGTTATTGGTAAGAGGATAGGCAAGATCCAGTTATTTTAAACGTAGACAGGTGGGACTATCGGCAACAAGACACTTCTGAAGGGTTTGTCTGTACGGTTTTGTTCCCCTGTCAACAGTGCATGCCAGGACAAGTTTAAGAAAGGACATGGATCCATAATGGTTTTCTTCATCCCTGTGCACACCTTTCATCCCATTGTGGCTGCCGGTCTTTCATCTCCACGGGACAAAGGCCGGCTTGTTTAGAGACTCCTTAATGAATTAGCCTCGTTGCAGACCGGAGGATATAGCCCAGCCCAGCACCTGCGTTCGGACATACATTTCTATTGACAGTGGGAAATTAGAAGATCTATTGTGGGGCGGAACTTTTTGTTTGTTCCCCACCTCCCTTTTTAAACTGAACGCTTTCCACAGGAATCTTTTTTTTAAAGCACAGCCTGTATGAAAAGCGTCTGTGCCTTGGTTTGGTAAGAGATACCTTTGCGGGCATCGTGTTTCCCCAGTCAGGGTTCTGTTACATGCCTGGAACAAGTGCGGTAAGGAAGTGTCATAAAGGGTATTGCAGCATTTAAAAAAATATATACCTGTCAACAAAGCCCAGAAAATCAGAAAGAAATGCAAGTATCATATCATATTGTTATGAACTGATTTGTCTTTCTAGCCGTTTCCTACAAGGTGCTTTCCCCCCGGTCAGAAGCAGGAAAATTAGTTTAGTTTTCTTTTGGGGGGGGTGTTTGCTTGGTAGGTGAGTTTTCCAAGGATGGGGGGGAGGAGGAGATGGAAAAGATTTTGCGCTTGGAACAAATAATCCTTTTATTAAAAGACAGAGAGGCTTTGTAGCTTGCAAGGAAGCGCCAGGCAAGGAAGAACAAGTGCATGGGTACTCCAGACTATGGCAGGGATGTGCGAGTTCCCCCTTTCTTCAGTGCAGTATGAAGAAGGAGCTCAGCAGTCCCGTCCTTCTGCGTGGGAGCAGTAAAGTAGGCCCCAGGTGAGCACCAACAGGGAAGGCGTTCCAAAGGTGAGGTGGCACCACTGAAAAAAGCCTGGCTCTGGTTGGCACAGTTACAAAGAGCAGGGCTTGGAGGGGAAAGATCTCAACTCTTAATGCATAGAGTTGGGCTGTGGGATTGAAGGAGAGTAAGGTGAGTGGTAGTGAGTGAGGGATAGCTGAGGATTTCCTTTATTTTTGGTGCAGGACAGAGAGAGTTATTTTGGGGAGGAATCTGGATGAGATAAGATTTTTGGCAGGAACTGGATTTGATTTGTGAACACCTGAAGTTGCCTTATTCTGAATCACACCACTGGCCTACGAAAGTCAGCATTGTGTGCTCAGACTGGCAGTGGCTCTCCAGGATCTCAGGTTGAGGTCTTCAGCATCACCTGATCCTTTTAACTGGAGATGCCGGGGACTGAACCTGGGGCCTTCTGCATGCCAAGCAGATGCTCTGCCGCTGAGCCACATCCAGATGCAGTAAAGCTCTACACAACAGGGCCAGGAGGCATCGTCTGGGGAAGGCCTCTGCTTCTGTGCCCCCTGGTTGTTGGCTCTCCAACTGGTTGGCCACTGTGTGGAACAGGATGCTAGACTAGTCTATAGACAAACTGGTCTGATTCTCTAAGCCACCTCTTCTGTTTTTATATTTCTTGGGAGAACAATAGTTATCCTGTGGCGTGGCAACAACCAGCTCACTCTCCTGGGAGTGGTAGAGCTGTCTGTTAGCCCAGGTGACCTGAGAGCACACACGAGATCATGTACCTGTTGGAGAGAAGAAACAGTCATGCTGTTTTTCCGAGATGTTTCTTCTTGCCAAGAAGCTTTCAAGGAACCTCAGATGTCCCCAAGGCACAGTTTAGAAACCACTTTTGTAGGCTTGTAAAGACATCCATGCTGCACTTTTGAAGGGTACTTTTTTTTTGCTGTCAAGTCACAGGCAATTTATGGCAGTCATGTAGGGTTTTCAAGGCGAGAGATAATCAGAGTTGGTTTGCCATTTCCTGCCTCTGCATTGCGGCCCTGGACTTCCTTGGTGGTCTTCCATTCAAGTACTAATCAGGGCTGATCCTGCTTAGCTTTCAAAATCTGATAAGATCAGGCCAGCTCGGGCTATCCTGGTCAGGGGAAAGGGTGCCTTGGGATGCTAAAAAAAATTGCGGTATGCTCCAAAGCATCCAAGCGATTTTCATTTCGGTCCTAAGCAGAGTTGCATCCATGTAACCCACTTGACTTCAGTGGACTTACACCCATATGTAAGCGCTGTCGAAGTCACAACCAGCTTTTGTGGCAATACCAGCAAGGGGTTCTCAAGGCAAGTGAGAAGCAGAGGTGGTTTGCCGTTGCCTTTCTCTGCAGAGTCCTCCATAGCGGTCTGCCACCCAAGTGGCAACCCTGCTTTGCTTCTGAGAGCTGCTGAGATTGGGGTCTATACCGTGCCGCCCTCCCTCCCTCAATGGACTTAAAGGTAAAGGTTTCCCTTGCTCGAAAGCCAGTTGAATACGGCTCTAGGGATGCAGTGTTCATCTCCATTTCCAAGCCAAAGAGCCAGCGCCAAAGACATTTCCGTGGTCATGTGGCCAGCATGACTAGACACCAAGGTGCATGGAACGCTGTTACCTTCCCACCGAAGCAGTAGCTATTTATCTACTTGCAATTTCTTGCTTTCGAACTGCTAGGTTGGCAGGAGCTGGGACCAGAGACGGGAGCTCACTCCAGCACACAGCACTCGGGTCTCGAACTGCTGAACTATCGACCTTCTGGTCTGCAGTTCAGTGTCTTAACCACTTGAGCCACTTAGAAGGGGGTAACTCTATTTAAGATTGCACGGTTTATCATTTGCACATCTTGCCCAGAGCTGAAAACTGTGACTTGTTGAAATTTTTAAAATGTTGGGGTGCAGAATTTTCCAGTGGTGGTAAAACCAGTGGCAAATTCTGAGAATTTACATTCTGAGAGCCAGCCTGGGGTAGTGGTTAAGAGTGGTAGACACTAATTTGGAGAACGAGGTTTGATTTCCCCACTCTAACTCCACATGAAGCCTTCTGGGTGACCTTGGGCCAGTCACAGTTCTCTCAGAACTCTTTCAGCCCCACCTACCTCACAAGGTGTGTCTTGCGGGAAGAGGAAGGGAATACTGTTTGTAATCCACTTTGAGACTCCTTAAGATAGAGAAAAGCGGGGTATAAAATGTACTATTACTATTATTATTGCTGTAATTTTTAGGTTTTGCACATTCGTTTTGTACAGGTAGCAACAGGTTTTACACGGTTCTTTCTTTTCCCCCTCCTACTCCAAAGTAATTCTGTAGTCTATATAGGTTTAAATTTAACTAGGTTTCCACAGACTGTGGGGTCAGGATGCCCTCCCACCTGCTTCGTGATCCTTGCTGAAAATATGTTCTGGGAAGAGTGGGGTTAGGTTTTTTTCAGTTTTCCTCTCGGGTCCGGTCAGAGTGAAAAATGCTGTCGAGCCTAGTTGCCTCATTGACAGCTATAAAATTGCGGTTAAATGCTTGACAAACAGTGAAGGGGAGGGGGCAAAAATAGTAAAATTACTCATTCTTGGAAAGAGCACACCAGTGGCTTTTGGGTTCACGTAAACGAAAACGTCCGAGGAGGAGACGCTGGAGTTTCCAGTTTACTTCATACCATCTGGTTGTACCTCCCTTCCCTCGCGCGCACCCCCCCCCCTTTTATTTTTGACAAGTGTTTGGCATCCAAGCCCCACATTTCTTTGCCCTTTTTAATAACCGACTCTCAGCACCGTGGGGTATTAGACTCTTCTTTCTTATAACAGTTTTAAACGTTGGGGGGGGGGGGGGAGAAGAAAGCCTCTCCTTTGGGGATTACTTTGTAAAGCGAAGGCAGGGGGCAGACATTTGCAGCTGTAACCTGGCTTGTGTTAAAATTTGGATGGGCCTGCATCGCATTCCATTTCGCTACAGGCCTTCCTTGGTGTACAGCCAAAGGTTAATATAGATGTCGCAAAGTTTTTCTCGCATCCCCCCTCACCCCCCACTTTGGAGCCCTTCAGATATAAGAGTATGTGTACAGCTGTGTTTGCAGTAACCCTTTCGTAATCACACTTCTGAAACTTCATTTTCCCCTGCTTGTATAAATCAAAAGAATTTTTTCTTCCCAAGGATATCTGACCCGTATTTGAACTTATTTGATCTTTGCCTATTTCCCCACTTGAAACAAAGCAGATTAAATCTTGGCTTAGAGAAGGCCCGTCCGAGATCACATGACATGGTCCATACATCAGGATAAACACCCCCCCCCTTTCCCTTCTTTTTAAGCTCCATGGGTTGTTTTCAAAAGCGCGTAAATTGGGCTGCTGTATATTGAGATTTATAAGTGAGCCACCCAAAGACTCAGGGTAAAAAGAGGATTGGTGTAAGCATTCCAACAACGCTAATACATCCATATAAATATTCTGTTACAGAATGCCTTCTTTCCACATATCCATTATCAAATTCTTGCTCATATCTGTGACAAGGATCTCCAAACTTTTTGAGCCTGTGGGCACCTTTGGAATCCTGACACGGCATGGCAGGCACAGCAACAAAATGGCTGCCACAAAAGAGGCGGAGCCAGCCACTAAATGGACTACTATAGTATAACTTCAGTAATGCAATGCAGATCCTTGTGCTGTGTTAGCACAAATCTGCACAGCCAACCAAATCTACAGTAACCAGAAGCACTGCTGGGTGAAAGCCCTGCCTGACCCCACCCAATTCCTAAAAAACACTTGGAGGACACTCTGGTACCTGTGGGAACCACATCGGGACCCCTGGCCTATGATGTATGGCTTTTTGCTGTGCAGACCCTAGAAACTTCAGCAGGATGTAGGATGGGAGAGAGATTCCCTTAATATAAAATATTTTTCATCTTGGGTTTTCAGAATTTAAAAAAAATTAAAAGCTAATATGTCATAATAACTAAAAAACTGTGCTGTATCAAATCTAGGGCTGGGCACACAGCTGTGTGGAGAGAGTGCAAAAGATAAGGGGGACACAGCTGAGAAGGCCCTGTCTTGTCCCTTGCCACTATTGTTATTTCAGAAAACAGGGATGTGCATATAAGATCTACTGCCATTCTGCAGGGCCTGTAAAACAGAGCTGTTCTACCAGGCCTTTGGTTGAGGCAGTTGGCACCACATTAGATCGTCCCCCCCCCAACCCACCCGCTCCATCTCCTGTGTCATCATCTACAGGCATAAACTTATTCACCAATTGTGGCAACTTTGCCACTTTTGGGGAAAACAGTGAAACTGAGCACACATACATGGGCCAAATTTTGCCAAGAGCACTTTAATTGGATCATAGCCATAATTTATTTATGGAATCGAATTTTAAATGTTTACTATATGGTGTTTTAACCTTTTAAATTGTTATACTGGTATGTGGTAAGCCACCCAGAGCCTGCTTGCAGGGTGGGGCGGGTAAAAATCAAATCAAATAAATACAAATTAACTTCTGGACAACTTTATACCCGGGTCCCAGGGCCATTGAGGGCTTTAAACTGTGCCTGGAAACTAATTGTTGTTGTAAGTACTGGAAAGAGGCATTCCTTGCACTGTATACAAGGCAGCGCTCTTGCCTTTGGCTCCCCACCAACTGAAGTCTGAACAGTCTTTGAAGGAAGCGCCACATAAAACGTGCCGCAGCAATCATAGCTGGATGTGATCAGTGCATGGATAACATGACCGCGTCTCGTCTTTCAAGGGAAGGCCACAGCTGGTGGCACCCACTGAAGCTGCTTAGAGCTGCAGGCCGATATCTGAGCATCCATCTGCAGGCGCCGATCTCAAAGCACCTCTGAGTTGTGAGACTGCAATTTCCTGGGGAGGATAAGCACATTTAGAACACCTGATTCCTCACTCCCCAATCAGCTTTAGTATCGCCCGACCGCACCTGGATTGAGCTTCCATTATTGGCCGTGGTCCAGCCCGTGGCCAGGTCCAGGCACATGCTCAGAATACCCACCATCTCACCTGACCCATATCATTATATAGCTGCTTGGGGCCACGTCCTAGGCCGTGTGAAGCTTTGCTGCAAAGTTGATCTGAAAACGCAAAGCCTGGGATTCAGATCTGCATGCCCACTGGTGCGTCTAATCACAGTGGAACGTATTTTCCCCAGCTCCTTGGCAGTTTGATGTCATGATTAGCGTGTCAGACATCGCAGGGTTGTTGGAAGGATAAAATGGGGAAAGGGAGAGCCACGTGGAGTGCCCTGAGCTCCTTGGAGGAAGATCCAGATAGCGCTTCAGGACACTTTTTAAAAACTTATCCACTTTAAAAATACTGTTCCAAATGTGGCTTCAGCGTTCAGGGAGAAGGTGGGAAGGCGATTGCTATACATATTACTAAGGCTACATGCGCATAGGTCAGGGCCAAACTTGCTTAACGTAAGAGTCACATAGAATAAACGTCAGATGTTTGAGAGCCTCAAGGCATGAACAAGTATTACATGTTTCTATTGAAAAACATGCACATTGGCTTTTTATTAACATTAAATTGATAATTTTAGATGGGGAGAGAGGGGAGAAAGAAAAAGAAAGAAAGGTGGGAAGAGAGAAAGAAAGTGGAAAGAAAGCAAATAGATGGGGGAGGGAGGGAGAGGTGGAAAGAAAGCAACTTTAAATGCGTCCTCCAAGCCTCCCCTGCCCCCATGCCAGCTAGCTTGGCTTGGAGAAAAGGCAAATGCCTTCTCCAAGCCGGCTTGGGGGGGGGGGCGGCTTTGAGAATGCATTTAAAGTTAAAGTTGCTGTCTTTCTCTGCACTGGCTGGGGAAGGGAAGACCAAATGGGGAGACATGCCTCTCCTTTGCTTCCCTAGACACCTAGTAGGAGCCACACAATATGTGTGAAAGAGCCACATGTGGCTCCCGAGGCCTAGGTGATAAGGCAGGAGGTTATAACTTTGAGATTGCTGTGTAGATATTCAAACTTCAGAAGAACTTTTCTTGTCTGCCTTTAATACTGACTGAAAGTCCAGATGTCATGGCTGGGTTGTTCCAACAGGGAAGACGTGGGACCCATCCTGTATGCAGTGTAGGGTTTGTTATGTATTTTTGTTTTGGAGATTTGCTTTAGCCTAAGCAGGGTCAGTGGGGAAGTTTAATAACCAGTAACCGGTTTCAGAGCGCAAATTACAATAACAGTCAGAAGCTAATTAGCTTTCCCCATTCTTCTGAATTCTTAATATCAGCATTTTGTGAACGTTTACTAAATTCCTTGTCTATTGGAAATATTTGCAACATACTAAATAGCATGCTGCTGTCTGGGGAATGTTTAAAAGTTGAAGTTATAGGACAGGGGTGGCCAACCTTGCTTAACGTAAGAGCCACATAGAATAAACGTAAGAGCCACATAGAGATGTCTGAGAGCCGCAAGACAGGAACAAATATCACACACACGTTTTTATTTTTAAAAATATGCAAATTTGCTTTTTATTAACGTTAAATGGGACTGCCAAAAATAAAAACAAACGAGGAAAACCGGTTATTGATAATGATATTACTTGTTTGCTAATGATATTGAGAGAGAGAGAAAAAGAGAGAGATGGAAAGAAAGAATTAAAGAAGTGGAAAGAAAGAGAGAGAGAGAAACTAGGAAAGCAAATAGATGGGAGGGAGGAGGGAAGGAAGGAAGGAAGGAAGGAAGGAAGAGCGGAAGGAAGAGCGGAAGGAAGGAAGGAAGGAAGGAAGGAAGGAAGGAAGGAAGGAAGGAAGGAAGGAAGGAAGGAAGAGCGAGCATGCCTCCCCTTTGCTTCCCCAGCCGCCCTGCCAGGAGCCGCACAATATGTGTGAAAGAGCCGCATGTGGCTCCCGAGCCACAGGTTGGCCACCCCTGTTATAGGAGATATGTGCTGACATGGGGTCTTTTGCCTCTAATGGGCTTCCGAGCTCCCTCATAATCATTGGTTGAACTTCTGTGATATCATAGAATATAGCAGTTTTAACTGCTGGGGGGAAAGGGAGCAAAATTTCATGAATCTTAGCATTATCCACATATTTTTATTTAATTCTTTTATACTCCTTTCTCCCCCATTTTATCCACATGAAGGGTTCTGGCACAGGTTTCCCTTTCAGTGTGCAGGGACTTACCCCTGCGTGAGTGAGCACTGAAACATGCAACATCAAGCATTTCTCTCCCCCGAATTTCCCCTTCCCAAATTAACAGTTCTAGCTATAGAGAATCACTAATGCATTCTTCTCTCAGTCTCCAGCTTGCATTTCACAGTTGCCAAACACTGACCCAGTGGCGGGAGGCATTTCCAGTTTTGTTGTGTTTAAAAGCATGTAGTCTCCTTGTGAGAACAGGTGTATGAGAAGTGCAAGAAGGACGAGGCCGAGTGAGAATCTGAACCCCAGATCCTAGTCTGACGCTCCAACGACTGTTGACTTCCTGCTTTGACTAATCAATCTGTTATTATTTTAATCCCTGTTTTATTCTATGCCACTTTGTTTTATTCTATGCCAATAACACAGAGATTTGGATAGGCATTCCCTAATCCTAGTGTGTGTGTGTGTGTGTGTGTGTGTGTGTGTGTGTGTGTGTGTGTGTAAAGTGCTGTCATGTTGCAATTGACTTACAGGGACTCCAGCAAAGGGCTTTCAAGGCAAGCAAAAGTGGTTTGCCATTTCCTTCCTCTGCAGAGTCTTCTTTGGTGATGTCCTATCTAAGCAGTGACTCTGCTTTGCTTCTGAGATTGGACAGGATTGGACCCTGCCCACTTTCCTGAAATATGGGGCAGGTGCCACATTGGGGCATCGTTTTCAGAAGAACTGCAGGTGGCCTGTCAAAGAGCCACATGTGGTTCCCAAGCCACTGAGTATCATTGTGTTAGGCTGTTTGTAAGTGTGAGGTACGTGTGTAAATGCCTTCAAGTCGCAACCGACTTATGGCAACCCCAGAAGAGGCTGTCAAGGCAAGTGAGAAGCAGAGGTGGTTTTGCCATTGCCTTCCTCTGCAGAGACTTCCTTGGTGGTCTCCCAGCCAAGTTCCAACCCTGCTTAATTTCTAAGATCTGACAAGATCGGGCTATACCGATGAGTGGTAAATCCTTGTTATTGTGGTGCAGTTTGTTTGCTCATGTAACCCAGCTCAAATGCACATTAAATTAACACTTCAACACTTCAGAGTAGGGTCTTGGATAGAGACGTGATCTGGCATGAAGGACTTACCTTGGTCTTTGCTGAGGTTTTTTTAGAAGAAGAAGAGGAGAAGAAGAAGAGATTGGATTTATATCCCGCCCTTCACTCACTTGGAGTCTCAGAGTGGCTTACAAACTCCTTTTCCCTTCCCCTTCCCATAAGAGACACCCTGGGAGGTAGGTGGGGCTGAGAGAGCTCTTTCCCAAGCTGTCCTTGAGGGAACAGCTGGTACAGAGCTATGGCTTGCCCAAGGTCATGCCAGCAGCTGCAAGTGGAGGAGTGGGGAATCAAACCCGGTTCTCCCAGATTAGAGTCCACGCACTTAACCACTACACCAAACTGGCTCTTTTAAACTGTAGGAAGACTTGGTCAGTGCTATGGATAAGCACAAACCGAATTTGGCCCGAACTTGGGCTGTTTCAGAGTTCATAGACGGATGTTCGGGGAAGGCGCCTTCCCCGAACATTTACTGGACTTGTGGCCTGTTCGCTTGTTTGGGGCCAGCCATTTAAACCCGACAGCTGAGTGGTGCAGGGTCTGCGATCTGCCAATCAGCTGTTAGGTTTAAATGGCTGTCAGCCATTAACCCCCTCAGTTTCTCTCCCCCCTTTTGAAGCTGCCAGCCATTTAACTCTTCCTGGGCATTCCCTCCCCCCTTCTCCTGGCCCTGGTGAGCTGTGGCTGGGAGGAAGGTGGAAGGGAAGGCCCTTCCAGGGTGGTCCCCGCCCCCTTTCTCCCAGTGGCCGTTTGCTGTGGCCAGAAGAAAGGGGGAACCAAACTCACTGGACCAGCACAGTTTGGGTGAGCCCTTTTTGGGGGTCTGTTTGGGGTTTTGTTTGGGGGCTGCTCCAAACCCCAAACCAAACTGCTTTTTGGGGGTTTGTGCCCATCCCTAATCAGTGCAACGATGAGCAGGATGTCCTCTATAGGACATCTTACAGAAAATGTCAGGCTGCAACCACTCTGTTGGAAGGAGACTTTATTGGCTAGAAATGAGGCAGATATCATTAAGTGCTGTTGAGTCACAGCCAGTGTTCCCTCTAAGCTGAGTTAGTGTGAGCCAGCTCACAGTTTTCTAGCCTCTGGCTCACACATTTTTGTCTTCGCTCAGGAAGGATGGCTCCAGAGCAAACTAATTGATGATGTAGCCAAATCGCTCACTCACAACTTTAATGCCAGTAGCTCACAAAGTAGAATTTTTGCTCACAGCTTAGCAGGAGCGCTGGTCACAGCCAACATATGGTGACCCCTCATGGGGTTTTCAAGGCCAGAGAAAAGCAGAGGAGGTTTGCCATTGCCTGCCTCTGCATAGCGACCCAGGACTTCTTTGGTAGTCTCCTTTCCAAGTACTAACCATGGCTGAACTCAGGCTAAGCTGAGCTACTCAGGCTGATGACACATTGCTTGTTTGTTTGCCTGGGCTTTATTGACTGACAGGGCATCTTTTTAAGAGGGGGAGGGCGAGATTTGAGGTGTGTTATTTTATTCTGGTTTTAACTGGAAATTATTTCTAGCTATTCTTGTAAGCTGCCTTGAACTATGAGGTAAGGCAGAATATAAATGTTTTAAGGAATAACTGTTTGTTTCACTATCTGGGGTTGGAGGTATTCCATAAATAGTTATGTAATTCCACAGGGCCTGTAAGGCAGAGATGTTCCGCCAGGCTTTTGGTTGAGGGCAGCAACGGGTTTTTCCCTGGCTGGTACCCTTCCCCCCCCCCCCCCCATTGTGCATTTTTGCCTTGAGTTCCCTGTCCCAGAAAATGGCCAGGTAGTCCAGAACTGGGTTAGAAAATTTATAGGACACCATCTTGGATGTTTTATTCTGGTTTCTTAGTTTTTATCAAATTGTATATTGAATTTTAATATTTTGTATACTCTTATGGCATGATGTCCCTTTGTACATTGCCCAGAACCCGGTGTAAGCTGGGATAGGCAATTAATAAATGAATAATAATAATAGCAGCAGGGTTTGAATTAATAATAATAATGTCTATGATAATGATAATTTAAAAAATCAAACTCTGCTTTATGTAATCTTTACAGTTAGATGCATACATCTGTTGGGCATGGAGGTTAGGTGAAACAGGGTTTATGCCGAATGCTCTTAAAGTAGAGCTGGTAAGGGAATAGCTGCAATCCCCGACAGTGAAGCAAAATTGAAATGCATGCTTATTCATTACTGGTCAGTGAAACCAAGTAGCTTTCTAATGAATCTGTAGCGTCTGTACCTTTCTGTAGCGTCTCCATCCAAGGTTTTGGAGGAAAAGTGAGAGCTTGTGACATGTTAATGAGGTGTTAATAGCTCTAGGAGAGGTGTGAATGGTTGCTGCACTGGTCTTAATGGCAGCTGCACAGAGGTTACCTTGTGGGGGGGGGGAGAGGAGAAGACCAAAAAAAAGGTTCTTTTGATGGATAAGAGTGCCCTACTCTGCAGAGCTTAAGAAGAGAATCCATCACAGGGTAAAGGGGTCCATCTTGTTGTTGACCAGCATTCTTTTTAACTTGGGGTCCATCATGTCTGTCTACAGAAGGAAGACACTTTTTCCAAGAATGTACCAAGTAGTACAAAATCTCACTGTCTGGTATCAACGAGAGTCTGTGCCTTTTTCCCATCATGACCCTAGCTCCATGGAATGGGCTTCCTGAAGAGGTGAGCCTCCCCCCACCTCGGAGATCTCCAGGAGGCACTGCAAGACCTGATTGTTTGCCAGGGCTTTGGAGGGGGTTTGAACAGTAGTGATCTTGGCATGGCCACCAGGCAGTCTAGCCCAGGTGCTCATTTTATTTACTTATTTATTTGGTTCCTTTTATACCCTGCCTTTTTCCTCAGTGGGGACTCAGAGCAGCTTACACCATTCTTCTCTCCTTCTTCTCTCCTCCATTTTATCCTCACAACAGTGTTGTGAGGTAGGTTAGGCTGAGAGAGTATGGCTGGCCCAGGGTCACGCAGCGGGCTTCCATGGCACGACTGGGGATTTGAACCTGGGTCTTCCAGATACTAGTCTGATACTCTTAACCACTACACCACACTGATGTCCTTCATCAGGACTCACTCCCTTTTTAGAAGATGGGAATAAGAGTCTGCTTGGTTTCGCAAGTCTCCCCGGGAGGAGAAGCCCAGGCACACAATCTCTCCTTTAAAAAAAAAAAAAAAGTTCTATTGGGGGTGCTATAACAGGATGTCAAATCAGCATCATAACACTCCCAATAAAATGTTCAAAACCCCCCAAACCTCACAGGGAGATCGTGGAGGAAAATGGTGGGAAAAGAAAGCGGCACAGTTTGAAATGGCCACAGCGCTTCAGAGACGGCTCCTTGCTGGAAGGGAAAGCTGTGTGAAACAGCCGTCCCTGTACCGGTTCCTCCATGACAGGCCAATAATGGAAACCATATGGTTTAAAAAGGTAATGTCTTGCACTTCTAGGCTGCTGCCATGTTTGTTTATGTCTGGCGGCCATTTTGAGAACACAGGATAATCCTTCAACACAGTGGGCAGCAGGAAGAGACTGGCAGGGCAGATAGTGAGGAGCAATTAATAGCGGCAGTGGTGAAATCGTTGCCTCACATCAATTCTGGGAGCAGATTTGACTCTGAGGACTCTCCTTGGCCTAAGACAGGCTGCTTTGAGTTTCACGCCATCAATCGCTGTTTGTTCAGCTGCTGATAAAAGCTTCCCTCCCCATAGCTTTTGCACCTTGCTTTTCTTAATAAAATAAGTTCGTCCTCTTTGGGATACATACAGGGGAGACAGGGACAGAAAGTAGGTAGAAAGATTAATTTTTTAAAAAGAAAAAAAGCAGGTCTAGCTATTAAAGCCTAGTCAGGGGCTGTTGACAGATTTCTTTTTAAACAGGACACTGTTATGCTTTAGTTTTAATACATTCTGGCAGTGTCACTGGGGTTAAGGCTAATACAGAGATGTGTGGATCCTGTCATGTTATTGTCAGGAGGAATGTGAGGATTAGGTTTAAAACGGGGCGGTGGGTGAGCAGCCGCAGCTGTGTACACTTATTATAAAAATGGCCCTTAAGTCCCACTGCTAGAATCAATATATTAAATTGCACGCCCTTTGTTTTTAATTAGTCGGAATAAAAAAATATGCTGCTAGAGCTGTTACGGCTTCTCTCCTCCAGCCGCAGTGAGGAAATGCTAATATTTATACAGAAATTTGTGTTAATTTGTGGTTAAAATGATAATGCGTTTAGTTCTTACACCGCCCAGCGGTTCTAATGTGACAAATGGATGAGATGATGGATTGAAATCCACTGAAGTAAGTGGGGTTTCCTCCCCCTTAGAGGTGATCAGGTAGACCATTTAGTTCGAAATGTACAGCGATAATTATATCTGTCGCTCATGCCCTTCCTGTCACACACTTGACTTCTTTCAATAATGTTCATTTCAGATTGACTTAATTACGTGCATTTTTTCTCTCTGTCGAATTGCTTCAGAAAAACAGACGAGCGGCGAAATAGGACTCCTTGTGTGTAGCTGTGTTGTGCCGGATCAGGTCATGAGGGCAAATTCTTGAATGGTTCTTTGGCTTCTGCAGATGTGTCAAGCTTAGGCAAAAGCATGTTTAAGAGTAGGCCTACCAAGGTTTTTGCATGGGGGGGAGGGGAAGAGGATGGAAATGTCACCCTGAGTTTAGTTGCACAAGCATAAATACTACCATAAGCCAAAAGAGCTAGGATTCTGTTTAAACCTGTACCATTAGAGTAAAAGATGGTCAGGATCCTGAAAGGACTGATGTGCTAACTTGTTACGATGTTGGCCTCAGAATTTTCTCCTTTCCTCGGCCTTGTGAGAGAAAATCAGCCTAACCTACCTCACAGAGTAGTTGTGAGGAGAGGAGCATGTTGAAAGCCACTTTGGGTCCCCATTGAGGTGAAAGACAAGATACAAATAAAATAAACACATTTTAAAAATGGAATGACTAACTTCTGCATTAACACACCCGCAGGGTCCACATAAATTCAACTGCAGTTGAGTAGGGTCCACAGGTTGCTGGATATTCCACAATCAGAGTTATTTGCAGGAAATGCAAGGATTATTACAGTTGCACAATGTCTTTTTTTTTCTGATAAATAAACTTTATTGATATTTATATAACATACAGCATAGGTGGTTGTTTACATAGCTGTTACCATGTTCAAAAATAGTTGACATCTAAAATAAAGCATTTAACAATTTACCAATAAACAGTTTCCTATTCCTATTTCTATTTTCTTATACTAACCTTTGGTTATTCCAATATATCTAGTAGTTGTATTTCTGGTATTTTTAACATTGAATTTGGTTGTTCACAATTGAGTGTTGTATAGTGTGCAAGTGTTTCTTGTAAGGAGTAAAGATTTAGTGTATTACATTAGTATTAGATCTTTACAAAATTTGTTTTGTGGCAGTGTTTCGTGTTTGACAGCATAATCATAGAAAGAATACCATTTTTCTATGAAGTTTGTAGTTTTCGGGTAAATTTCTGTTTGATGTAGTCGGTATGTTATTTTTTCCATTAGTTGCACAATGTCTAATGATATATGGATCCATTTCTTGCCATGGATCCTAATCAGGGACTAGGTGGTATATGAATATTACATCTGTTCTGCCATGGTTGCTTTGGTTACCAATTAGTTTCCAGGTCCAATTCAAGGTACTGTCGACCTACAACAACCTTCATGGCCTAGGACCCACCTACACAAAGGAAAGCCTTTTCCACTATGCTCCGCCATCACATCTGGACTCATTTTAGCCAAGTCTGCCAAAGGGACCACTCTGCCAAAGGGGTAAGATCAGCAGCTGCCCGTACCTGAGCATTATCTGGGAAATGGAGAGAGGCTGTGACTCAGTGAGAGAGCATCTGCTTGGTATGCAGGTGGTCACAGGTTCAGTCCCCAGCATCTCCACTTAAAAGATCTGTTACATGTATTAACTTGTTTCTAGGGCATCATTTTCTAATTTCTGGAATCCAGTTTTTGCATTTCTTATACGTCATGTTCTATACTGCCTTTATTGCACTGTTTTCTGACTCTGCAATCCACTCTCACTACGCTGTTTATTGAACGTTTTGTACTATTCTATACTATTTTACGCTATACCATTTCTACTACATTGTTGTATATTTTGTAATCTGGTTTGAGACCTGGTGAGATAGGTGGGTGGTAAATAAATAAAAGACCCCATGGAATCTGGAAGGATAATAAGTTTGGTGAACTATCTAGCTGTTTCATGACCGACTTCCTGATCCTTTTAACACTATCTCGGTCTATTGTCCTCAGAACCTCCAGTCTGGCTGGATCAGGGTACAGATTTAAGAAGAAGAAGAGTTGGATTCATACCCCACTCTTCACTTGGAGTCTCAGAGCAGTTTACAATCTCATTCCCTCCCCGTCCCCACAACAGACACCCTGTGAGGTGGGTGAGGCTGAGAGAGCTCTCAGAGAACTGCTCTTGAGAGAGCAGCTCTGAGAGAACTGGGAATAAGCCAAGGTCACCCAGTTGGCTGCATGTGGAAGAGTGGGGAGTCAATCCTGGTTCTCCAGATTATAGTCTACTGCTCTTAACCAGTACACCAAACTGGTGTAGTGTCATGTGGAACACAGGAAGCTGCCCTAGACTGCACCTGATGAAAAGAGCTGTGTTTCTTGAAAGCTTATGCTGCAATAAAGGGCGAAGACAGGCTTAAGTTCTGCCACGCCTCCGCGGCGTGGCAGAACAAGGTGGGGGGAATTGCCCCCGCCATACAGCGTTTGCATGCTGCCACCGGAAGCCGCTCGCAGTCTGGACGCTTCGGGCGGCTTCCGGTGTCGGCGTCCGAACGCCGCACAGCTCCCCCGGCTGGCACGCGTTCACACCCGCCAGAAGCGGGTGGAACACGCGCTGCAGCAGCCGGGACACCACTTTTAAGTGGTGCCCGGCTGCTGCGGGAGGAGTGCGGCGCCAGACACGTTGCATCCAGGCTGCCCCCTCCGGGCAGATGTGGCAGTCTGAACGGCTGCTCTGCCTCCGCTTTTAAAGCGGAGGCAGAGTGGGCCAGACTGCCAGTCTGGCCTCGGCCAAAGTTTGTTAGTCTTAAAGGTGCTAGTGGACTTTTTACTATTTCCCCTTAGACTGTGTCAGACCATTGTTCTCTGAAGGTCAGTGTTCCAACAGCAGCAGAGCTTTTTCACAATATCTACCACCTGCTAGTTTTAATTGAAGATGCTGGGGATTGATCTGAGGACCTTCTGCATGCAAAGCAGATGCTCTGCATTGGGCCAAGGCCCCTTCCTGTGTCACCATAGTCATCTACTGTATATCTGGAACCTGGGGGAAGACTTTTGAGGCATAGGTAGATTTAGGTTCTGTGACATCAGCCCCTCTCAGGCAACCTTTGTAATTTGTTTTGATAGCCGGTTGCTAATGGTTTTTTTGTGTCATTTCAGACACAACCATTTTAGGAACTGGCTGCTAATGGATTTTATTTACCTTTTCATACAAAGCTGCTTGTGTTCGGTTAGTTAAAGTGAGGTAAAGTGCTTTCTTCCATTTTCGCCTCTCCTTTGCACTTCTGAATTGCTGTAGTGTGCTGTTTAAAATGTCTGCAGCACTTTCAGTAGTGCTGCACTTTTTGTCCACCCTTTTTTTGCTGTGCAATCTTCATCAAACTTTTTTTGAATGTTCTAAGGGGAGCGCTATAGTGCTAGACCAATATAGCACTTCAGTGCTACAGCAGCACTACTGAGAGGCCTTGGCCACCACTGTATTGGTAGTGTTATAGCACTCAATTTTGAATTTAAAATTTTTTTTTGAGGAAGATCGCACAGTGGAAAAGGCGGAGGCGGGGGGACGCATCGCTGTTTGAAATGGCCAGATTGCTTCAGAGATGGCTCATTAACAGAATGAAAATCGCTGTACGAAACTTCCAGCCCTGTATCATTTTACTCGGCACCAGGACAACAATGGATAACATCTGGTTTAGAACAGAAATGTGAAAGAGGCCATCATCTCTTCTTAGAATCATATAGCCCCGTAATGGAACCTTATATTGGTTTGCACCCCACCCAACCATTTTTTATTCTTTCAGATGTTTGTTTGAGCCAGTTTGGTGTAGTGGGTAAGTGCATGGACTTTAATCTGGGAGAGCTGGGTTTGATTCCCCACTCCTCCACTTACAGCTGCTGGATGACCTTGGGCAAGCCATCGTTCTGTACCAGCTGTTCTCTCATGGACAGTTCTGAGAAGAGCTCTCTCAGCCCCACCCACCTCAAAGGGTGTCTGTTGTGAGGAGGGGAAGGAAAAGAAGATCGTAAGCCTCTGAGACTCCGAGTGAAGGGCGGGGTGTAAATCCATTTTCTTCTCCTTCTCCTCCTCCTCCTCTCAGTCCAAATAGCGTCTTTGTTTAGCTTGTTTGGGGCTGGACCATTTCAGCAGGTTGCTGGAGGAAATGAATGATAGATTGCTTCCCCTTGTCCCTCCCCCCATGTTTAAAAATGGGGCATACAGAAAACCAGCGAGAATGTGTATGGCAAACTGACTCTTAACCCATTTCACTCTCTTTAGGTAGGGGTGTTTGTGTGGGGTTTGTTTTCAAATGGGGTATGTTCCGTCATGGGATTTTCTCCATGCTCCGCTTTGCATGGCGCTGTTACTGCACAGTTCTTCCGAAGGCGAGGCTGGGTTCTGGGCGTTCTGAACTCTGTAGCTCGCCAGTTTTCCAGTGTAATTGCTGTATTGTTTTGGAACCAAGATGTTTCTAATCTAGTTCCTGTGCAAACATGTTGGATGTGTGTTAATGTGTTTCCTCCACCAGACCCACTCGGCAAAGCCCTCCTGCTTTTCATTAATTGGTATCAGTAGCACATGGTACAGTATTTCAAAGGGGCCAGCCGAATCTGAACAGTGTTTCTAATTTCCTTACTTTCCTGTGTTTGGCATGCCAATGTTAATTTGTTCCCATGGAAGGGCGAGAGCGCAGCAGCCATCATTTTGTGCAAATGGCTTTTGCTTTGCATAGCTGCCAGCCCCCAAGGAAATTTGAGGGGGGAGGGGGATTCCTTGGCCCTGAATCTCCAGATTGTATACCTAATTCTGGGAGCGTGAAGGGGATGTTGTATGGGGGTGGGATGTTGTATGATGTTGGTATGGCCCTCCGAGCAGGGGGGAAAATGTTTACTTGACAATAGTTGAAAATTATGCCACCTCGTTTCAATTTGTAATTAAATTTATGAATGAGCGAATGCAGCCAAGTCGTAGCTGGAACTAGGTGTGCTGGAGTCACACCCTCCTTCCACTTCTTGTTTGTTAGCTTTCGTCATGCTTGTCTTCATAGCTGCTGTTCCCAATTTGTTTTGAGTGTTTTTTAAATGCCATTTTTATGCAGTTGACAGAAAAACAAAAATGTGTGAATTATAATCAATGTTCCCTCGAAGCTGTGGAGTCTCGTGAGCAAAAATCATACTCTGTGAGCCACTGACATTAAAGTTGTGAACAAGCGATTTGGCTACTGCATAAATTAGTTTGCTCTGGAGCTGTCCTTCCTGAGCTAAGACAAAAATATGTGAGCCGGAGGCTAAAAAACTGTGAGCTAGCTCACACCAACTCAGCTTAGAGGGAACACTGATTATAATGGGGGGAAATTTGGCATGAGGAAATGGCTCATGGGTTCAATTTGACACAAGGGAGGTGGGAGGATTTAAAATGTTTTTTTTTTCTTGTTCCCTGGTTGAATCAGCAGAGAAAAGAAATCCAACAGCATCTCTGGATGGCAGATATGTTGCTGGGTCCTCCAGTCTGCATCAAAAGGCCCCGAAGCATGCAACTGTCCCTTCACTGGGGGTGCGATCCATACTTTGCCCTTCCCCTATCCTGTGAGGTAGTTTCAGCTGATGGAGAACGACTGCTTTAAAACCACTCATTTGAACAAGGGTGCCTTGCACACGAAAGCTCATAAAACTTTTGTTGGCCTCAAAAGGTGCCACTGGTCTCTAAATTTGTTCTACTGCTTCAGACCAACACGACTGACCACCTGGATCTTAAAACCACCCAGTAAGCTTCATTGCAGACTTGAACCTGAGTCTTCCAGATCCTACTGCAGTACTTTACCCACTACACCAGGGGTCCCCAATTGAGTTTGCCAGCTCCGTGCAGGGAAATGCATGGAGATTTGGAGGGTGGAGCCTGAGGCGGGCAGTATTTGGGGGTGGGAAAGACTTCAGTGGGGCATAATGCCATAGAATCCACCTTCCAAAGTGTCCATTTTCTCCAGGTGAACTGATCTCTGTTGCCCGGAGAGCTGTTGTAATCCCAGGAGATCTCCAGCCACCACATGGCAGTTTGGCAACCTTAATCCACAACCTTTTTGAGCCTGTGGGCGCCTTTGCCAGTGTGACAGAGGGTGGTGGTCGTTATCACCGTCGCAGGAGGTGGAGCCAACCACAAAATGTCAGGGAGTGAGGTTATGCATAACTGAGCATAGGTCAGCATTTCAGACAGAAGTTCTGTTTAGCAGAGTGAACATACTGTTTAGATCATTTCCACATACACCCAAGTGTTCATCTTGAGCTAGCTAAGAACCACTCATCTGGCAGATCTCCAGTGACCAGTCGGAAGCTCTGTTGGTCCCACCCACTTTCTAAAAACACTTGGCGAACTCCAGGAAAAGTGTCTGCGGGTGCCATACTGGGGACCCCTGCACTACACCACGCGGTCTCGTCATCTGCATCTGAACTTGTAAATTAGTAGCGACCGCGGTGGCTCAGAGGTTAAGACACTAAGCTGCAGAGAGGAAGGTCAGTAGCTCAGCAGTTCGAGACCTGGGTGCCGCATGACGGAGTGAGCTCCCGTCTCTGGCCCCAGCTCCTGCCAACCAAGCAGTTCGAAAGCAAGAGATTGCAAGTGGATAAACAGGTACCACTTCAGTGGGAAGATAACAGCGTTCCGTGCGCCTTGGCGTTTATAGTCATGCTGGCCACATGACCATGGAGAAGTCTTCAGACAGCACTGGCTCTTTGGCTTGGAAACGGAGATGAGCCCCTGAGCACTCAGGCATACCTGAGCTCAAGATCTGTCCTTACTGGAAATTACTTCATCATTTATACCCTGCCTTTTGTCTCAGTGGTGACCCAAAGCGGCGTACATTATTCTCCTCTCCTCTGGTTCATCCTCACAATAGCCCTGTGAGGTAGGTTAGGATGAAAGTGGGACACCCAAGATGCTTCCATGGCAGAGTGGGGGTTTAGTCCTCCGCCTCCCAGTTCCATGACTCTAACTGCTACTCTACACTGGCTCTCGATGTATTGATCAATGCTGCAGTCAAACAGAAGTCCAAAATCCCTCGCTTCCATTTTGAAGTCTGTTGGAGCTAACTACACCTGTTATTGATTTCATCCCCCACGCGCTCACTGTTAGGATCTAGACAGGAGCAACCGTTTGGTGGTCCCTTCTGTCCGTCAGATCCAACTGCAATAGAAAAGAACCGGTTTTATTGGAGACTGTTCCTGCTTTCTGGCACCTGCCCTTTTGTTGCGATGAGGAAAACTTATTTTAGCTTTCAGAGGGGTTGTAAAACTTTTCCTGGTAAAGCAAGTTTTTTTATCTGTAGGAGCAGCAAAAATTTGTTTTTAGGCATTGCTTTGAAACCTGGCTATGCTGGTTCCTATGGAAAAGGTAATAGGGATTGTTCAGCAGGTTTTTGCATTGATCCCTTTGGGCGGGACTGTGTTTGCCTTGTTCTTTTGATGCGGGCTTGCAGGATATCAGTCAGTATTCATGCAAAAGATCTTTGCAGAGAGTTCTGTTTTCATCTAACAGACAGCGGAGCGTTTGCTTACTTGAGGTTCTAAGGACCACCTTGCTTGGTTTTAAGATAAAGAAGACTGGCTTTGCAAGAGCTGTGCTGCAAGATCAAAAAACATTTGTTTGCAATTAATTTCTTGTAAGAGACAAAAGGGCTTCCTGCGTGATCTTCCAGGGAGGATGAATTCCTTTGGGAAAAGGGGTGTGTGAAGTCACAGCAGTATGCTCTGCCCTGAGCTATAGGCGATTGTTGCAGTGTGGGCAGAGATGCCAAATGTGTATGCCCATGGGCAGCTCATCACCTTATGAGAAGACAAGGGTCTCCGGAAAAGACAGTAATGTTAGGAAAAGTCAAAGGCAGGGGGGAAAGAGGACGACCCACTGTAAAATGGATTGACTTGATCACATCCCTCAGTTTACAAGGTCTGAGCAAGGCTGTTAATGTGGATATTTTCGAGGTCATTCATTCACAGGAACAAAGTTTAAGTCCAGTGGCACCTTTAAGACCAAAGAAGTTTAATTCTGAGTATAGGCTTTCATGTGAGCAGTTCTCTCAGAGCTCTCTCAGCCCCACCTACCTCACAGGGTGTCTGTTGCGGGCAGGGCCGGTGCCAGGCTTTTTTGCACACTAGGCGAAGCTACATTCTGGTGTCCCCCCCCCCCCCCCCCCGGGTGTGCTCACCAATTTTTAAACATAAATGCATTTTAGGAAGAATGAAAAACACAAAGATGGGGATTCCTGCTCATAGTCAGGGCTGCTCTCCCCATCGTCCTCACCCCGCTTACTGGCCTCTGCGCTCATCTGGGTTCTGCGCCCCTAGGCAGTCGCCTAACCTCGCCTTATGGTAGCACCGGCCCTGGTTGCGGGGAGAGGAAGGGAAGGATATTGTAAGCCACTCTGAGACTCCGAGTGAAGGGTGGGTATAAATCCAATCTCTCCTCCTCCTCCTCTGCCACCACCATGAGGACTTGCAGCCAGAAAGGGCTCCAGTTTGGAATGGGACAGTGGTGTGGGAGGAGCTTCAGCTCCCCCACATGCCATTTCTGAAATGCCCCCCCTTTAGCTTGGAGAAATGATGACTGAGGGGTGACATGATCGAGGTTTACAAGATTATGTATGGGATAGAGCAGGTAGAGACAGAAGTACTTTTCTCCCGTTCTCACAATACAAGAACTCATGGGCACTCAATGAAATTGCTGAGCAGTTGGGTTAGAATGGATAAAAGGAAGCACTTCTTCACCCAGAAAGTGATTAACACATGGAATTCACTGCCACAGGAGGTAATGGCGGCTACAAGCATGGACAGCTTCAAGAGGGAATTGGAAAACATATGGAGCATAGGTCCATTGGTGGCTATTAGCCACAAGGTATAGATAGGAACTCTGGGGCAAGTGATGCTCTGTGTTCTTGGTGCGGGGGGGGGGCAACAGTGGGAGGGCTTCTAGCGTCCTGCCCCCACTGGTGTACCTCCTGATGGCACCTGCTATTTTTGGCCACTGCATGACACACTGTTGGATGGGCCATTGGCCTGATCCAACATTGGCTTCTCTTATGTTCTTATGTTCTTAAATATTTTGAGTCAGGACTACAAATGCATGTCCCAGTCCAGACTGGTTCCTACGGCACTTCAGAACTGAGTTCCCACTGGGAGCTCAAAGATGCCGTATAGTTGCAAGTTCCCTTGGCAGTTACGAATCACACATGATGCATGTTTTGGCCCTTTGGTTTTAAAGTGCCACTGGTCTTCTGTTTGGAATCTCCCTACCCACTAATCTTGTTCACCCATTACAGTGAGTACATACACAACCAGCATGTTGGTCTATTCACCTGTTTGTGAGAAAGAATTGCATGTGTTCACTTTACCAATGAAACCAGGGACTGGTACCTGAATACATGTGGTGTTTCAGTCACATGTTCAGCTGTACATATGCTGAATGCAACACGAGCATTATGCAATCCAGGTATGAAGAAAAAAATCAGATGCACACTATACATGGATTATACATATGTTCACTGTTAACTAGTGAACAGTGCTATTGACTAATTAGTAAAGAGGTGACTTTATCCTAGGGTTGTCAGGTGCAGGTTAGGAAATTCCTGGAGATTTTGTGGTAGAATCTGGGGAGGGCAGGGTTTAGGGAGGGGAGAAGCCTTGGCCAAATATAATGCCATAAAATCCATCCGCCAAAGCATCCATTTTCTCCATGGGGGCATACCTTTTTCATCTGGAATTCAGTTGTAATTCTGTGGAGATCTCCCGGTCCCACATGGGGTTTGGCAACCCTGCCTCATCTTGGCAAAACTGTTCCCCGTTCAGTAATCTGTCCTGGCACATGAAGCTGTCTCAAACTGAACCCGACCCTTGGTCCATCAAAGTCAGTCTTCTCTACTCCAACTGACATCAGCTCTCCAGGGTCTCAGGCTGGGGGTCTTTAACATTCCTTATTCATTGATCCTTATTTTCCTCCCCTTTTTTTTAATAAAGATTTTATTGATTTTCCAAACTACACTATCACCTAAAAAAGAAAAAAACCTACTTAACTAAAATCTAAACTACCCATATAATGACAGGTGTCCAGATAATTATTAGTCTATGCTTAACAAAACTTTCTAAAAAGAATAGTTATACAATTCAGGCTATATCTATACCTTATTCTTTTCTAAATTCTATTCAGTTTATAAAAAAAGACTTTGAGATTCAGTGTATACTTAAACAAAACAATCAAGCTTTAGAGAGATAAACATAACAGCTTATTTAAAACTATTTCTTCTTCGGGGGTTTTTTCTTCTTCGTCTTCTTCTTCCCCTTTCCCGGGATTTTGGGACCTGCAGCACCCAGTTCAGACTCCGAATCACCTTCTTCAAGTCCCAGATTTTCTGAGGATGAACTTTCTAGTCCATAAATACTTCCTTGCTGATCCAGTGAGTCCTCTGATGAAGATTCTTTTCCTTTCTTTTCTTCTTTCTTCTTACAGTAAACCAGGAAAGCATCTGCCTTGGCAACAGTCATTGATCCTTATTAACTGGAGATCTTGTGCATGGAAAGCAGGTGCTCTGAGCCATGTACTGTTCTTGAGGGTGTACAGGGAGTGACACCCCCTCCCTCCTTTTTCCTGGAAACTGAAACAAAACACTTCTTCCCCAAAGCAAAGATATCTCACCCTGGCTTTTATTGGCCATATTATATTGGCCAAAGGAGCTTCAGAAGAGCCCAGGAGGTATCCCTTTTTGGGCCTGCAGAGAGTGCCTTTCAAACGCTCGGCTTGGAAATTCCTAACATTTTGCAGTGAGCAGCCATTTTGTGGTCCCAGCCATTACCCTTTCTCAGCATTCCAAGAAGACATGCTTGCAGGCTTAACAAGGCTGGGAACCCATTTTTTTAAATGATGGAAAATGGGGCTTTGCCCAGAGCTGCACTACAAGATCCAATCAGAACTCTCTGCAGAAAGTGGGTCAGATGTGCCTTAGGTTGCCAAGCTCTAGGTGGGGCCTGGAGATCTCCTGCTATTACGACTGCTCTCCAGAGAATAGAAATCAGTTCTCCTGGAGAAAATGTCTGCTTTGAAGGGCGGACTCTATGGCATTCTACCCTGCTGAGGTCCCTCCCTTCCTCAAAGCCCACCTCCCCCAGGCTCCCATCACCCAAATCTCTGGGAATTTCCCAAGGGCACTTTCTATGTATCCAGGGCTATTTTGGGGCAGGAACGCACAGGAACGGAGTTCCAGCTGGCTCCTGAGTTGGCCACACCTACAACCAAAACCTCTGGCATGTGTGGCTACAGAGCACGCTGCCCTCCCAATGTTACACACAAGAGGGAAATGCGGTATGCTAAAATGCTGTCTTTCCCTCTGCAGAGGCTGTAGGGATTTCCTTGTCAATTTCACTCCCTGCCAGTCAGCTGAGAGTGAAATTGACAAGGAAAAGCCTCTCTCTGACTCTCCTTCTCTAGCTGACATGCTGCAGCTGGAAAAGAGCAGGCAGGGAACCCAGGCATGTTGAAAATGCCTTTCTTTCCCTCCCCAATCTGATCCCAGGCACTTCAGCAGTGCCTTTCCCTGGCAGTCTGGTTTGGGGGGGTGAGGTTTAGACTAGAAAGGCAATGCTGAAGTGGGGCAGAGAAGCTCAGGGGGGGAGGCAAGCTTCCATGCCTGCCCTGTGCTTTCCCAGCCCCCCCCCCCACCTAATGAGCTGTGCTCTCAGGGGTGTGGCCTAATATGCTAATTAGTTTCTGATGTTGGGTGTGGCCTATTATGCTAATGAATTCCTGCTGGGTTTTTTCTACCAAAAAAGCCCTGTATATATTCATGAGGTTGCCATCTTCTAAACCAGGGGTGGGCAATTGTTTTGGCTCGGGGGCCGCTTTGTTGGAGCGGAGGTTAGCGGAGGGCCGCACCTTTTAAAATGATTGCATTCATTAGTTAACTTTGCATTTCAGAAAAAGTATAAATTGTATCATAAAAATCAATAAATATAAATTAAATAAAATAGTGGTAGTTTGATTCAATTTATTTATTGTGCTAATTTCATATCATCTATAGCTGCAAGCACATTTACTTTTAGAATCAGTTTAATGAGACAAATGTACCCTATCACACTTTTCTACAACTTTTTTTGAAATCAGGAGTGAGATTGCTTGTTGAGATTCTCATCACAGCCTGCAAGTTAATGTCTGTCAAAGAGCATCTATATTTACTCTTGTTGATCTTCATGCAAGAAAAACTTTGCTCACAAATATATGTTGACCCAAATATAGAGAACATTTTCCCAGCAAATTTCTTCATACATGGATTTTTTTCAGCAGACAAAGATTTGTAAAAGTCAACTAATGTCACAGCATTAAACATTTCTTTCACAGTGTGATCTGACTGCATGTCAATAAGTTCAAGCTGCAGCTCCTCAGGTGCTGTATCAATATCAGCAGTGATGGGGTAAGAGAGCAAATTGAATTTAGGCTCAATTTTCTTGAAGTCCTGAAATCTTCTTGGCGGGCCGCAAAAAACTCTGTGGCGGGCCACATGTGGCCCCCGGGCCGCAATTTGCCCACCCCTGTTCTAAACCGATCCCTCTAGTTGTCCCTTTTAAGGTCAGTTTGAGCTTCAGCAATGTAGTTAGCTCCCTAGCTGTTTATGGACATTAAACCTCTGTTAAAGGCCTAGGGCGTCTTCTTTTCCTGGCCCATTGGCAAGCTTTATTTATATTCTGACAAGTTAAAATGACCAGATCAAAGATTCAAGGAATGTAAAAGAAAAATACACAGACCGTATGCCACAATAACTCCACTCTCTAATGCATCAATGGAGAACTCTGTGAATATACAGATAAACCGTCCTGGGAAAATGTCACACACTCCATCTCAGTTCAGCCATCATACCGAATGATGGTTAAAGCAGCTTAGTTACAGTTTGGTGAGATACCCAGTTTGGCATGCTTATGTTTGTTATCACTTAGCAAACCAGGATCCATCAGTCAAGGTGTCAAGTGGCTTTGTGCTAACCCTGGTTTTAATGTCTCGATAATCCATAGGTATGGCCATTGTTCTGAAGGCCACCTTCAGATAGGCTTGCCAGTCCCCAGGTAGGGGTGGGGGATCCCTAGCACTTGCAGGTTCTGAACTGCCACCGGCCAGCTGGCTGGCAGGGGAGACTGCACCCCCAAACAGATGTCCCCACATGACTATTTTAAATCAGAGCACTTCTGTCTCATTATGTTTTTTTCAATTTACTTTCCTGTTCCTTAATTTTCCCCCCTCAACATATCATATTGCTTTCTCTCTTGTTTCTTCTTCCACGCCCCCTGGCTCATAAACCGGCCTCTTAAAAAGGCTTTAAACGTGTCCCACACGATATCGATAGCTGTTCCCTCTTGAATATTTTCTTTAAAAAAGATCTTGATTTCCTTTTTCATATTTTCCAAAAAGGCTGAGTCTTTTAATAACTGCATGTTCATAGTCCACCTGGATTTTCTCTGGACATCTCTCAGTGCTATCAACACAGGACTGTGATCTGCAAATGTATTGGGAAGAATTTTGACTTCCACGATCTCCTGTATCATGGTATTTGATAACCATGCCATATCTCTCCTAGACCATGAGTTATTTTTTGCTGAAAAGAACGCAAAGTCTTTTTTATGAGGATTCCTTATTCTCCAAGCACCACTAAACTAAATTCATCTGCTATTTGTAGGAAGGTTTTTGGTAACTTATTACCCTTCTTATTCCTTTTAATCTTTGGATTTATCCCATCTACATCCGGATCAAATACTGCATTATAATCTCCTATAATGCAAATATCATCACAAGCGTTTTTTGTTAAGATCTCCTGGAGGCCTGCATAAAATTTTTCTTGACTCTGATTAGGTGCATAGATATTAACTATAAGAATCCTTTTGTTCTGTTTCATTATTGAGATTGTAACTATCTGACCATCTTCTCTTTGAAATTGCAATTCTGGTGAGAGATTCTCCTTCACGTAAATTGCTACACCTTTTTTCTTTTTCTTTGAGTCTGAAGCCACAAACATTTTTCCTAGTTTATTTGACAACAGATATTTTTCTTCATCTCTTCTAATATGTGTTTCCTGAAGACAAATTATTTCTACTTTTAATTTTTTAAGCTGGTGAAATATCCTGGATCTTTTTGGGGGGCTGTTAAGCCCGTTCACATTTACAGACAAAATATTTCGATTTTTGTTCTCCATCTTTTCTATTGTTACTATCTTTTCCTTTGGCTCTATACTGGAATCTTGTAAGGATACTTGAGGGGATTTTTTCTATTTTCTTTTCCCCTTTCTTCTTAGTTTTACTGTCTGTCTCTACCGTCACAAGTTCGGTAGGTTCTTCTAAATTTTCTTCCTCTGAAGACATTTCACTTCTCCGCCAACCTAGATCTTTCCCATACTTAGCTAGAAAGTTTTCAAGCTTAAACGTAGAGTTTAGGTAAATGCCACCCCTTCAGGATAGAGCCATCTATAGGATATATCATTTGACCTTAATAAATTAGTCAACTCTGTATAATTCTTCCTTTTTTCTCGAACTCTCCAAGGTGTATCTTTCAAAAATCTAATCTCCGCTTGTCCTGACGTAGTTTTCTTTGTGTAAGCTGCCTGTAGAACCTTGTCTTTAATCTCTTTCCTACAAAATTTTATATGTACTTCCCTTGGTACTTTATTTCTTTTGGCAAATGCAGTTTTTTTTTCTATAAATTGAATCAGTTTCTTTTCCTATTTCTTCCTCGGTTCCTATCTGCAGTTGTTCTACTATAAGCTGAACTATATCTTCTTTTAAGTTCTTATCTATAGTTTCTGGGATATTTTGGCATCTAAGCACTAGAGCCGCTTTGTCCAATTCCAAAGATATTAATGTTTCTTCCATTTTGTCACTTTTGTTTTTTAATTCCTGGAAATCTTCCTCTAGATCCCTTATCTTTGCCTCTACCTGAATATTAGTCTTGGTAATCTTCTGAATCTCTTGTTGGTGATATGCTAACATCACTTCCGGAAGTGACATCGGTGACGTTGGGGCGGCACTCTACTTTTTGGGCAAATTCTGTGGTTTGGAGCCATTTTTACCATAGAGTTTCGCCCAAAAAGTAGAGTGTCGACCTGACGTCACCAATGTGATGATGTTACTTCCGGAAGTCCCTGTCAGCCCTTGGAATGTCCCCCAAACCACCGCCACCCCAGCAGGAGGAAGGCACCTCACTACCCTACCTTCAGAGCTGAGCGGACTGAGGATGAAAGCCACTGTAAACCTGGGTTTGCCTGACCATCCACAAGCTGAATGATTTGGTTTCTCAGTGTCATGTCTGAAGTGAGCCGACTGTGGCTTCCCAACACTTCTGCTATGTGGAATGCAACATGTGCAAAGGTTCTGGAGGAAAAGTACCTGTCCCTTTAATAACAGAGGCTTCATGGGGTGTTGTTTACCAGGTGTTGCCATTTACCTCCATGCCATGAAATGTTTCAGTTGCCCATTTCCAGACGTTAAGCTTCCATTAAAAGGACAAGACTTTTTCCTCTGGGCCAGCTGGCAACCCTAGAAGGAACAGGAGGGAGGAGCCGTGTTTGCTTCCTCTCCTGAAAAGACCAAACATGACACATCAGTAAAAAAGGATGGCTTACAAAGCCCCAAAAGGAAGCAAGTTACTAAGGTGGCCCTCTTCCTGACCATCTTCCCTTAAGCCTCATCGCTGCAAATGTTGCCAAGAGATATACCACTGCTGAGTAAGGGATCCTTTTGTCAGGCAAAGGAAAGGCAAGATCCTAATCCCTTAAGTAAGGAACCAAACAAAAGGGAAACTCTTGGGTGTGCAGTCAGCCGTTAGGAGAAGCAATGCCATTTAATGAGCACCTGTATAATTATACAAAACTACCTACCACAAGAAAGCATGCCAAAGCAGGAGTGGGTGGGGGAGAAAGAGTGGATGGTGCTTAAAAAGTTGGGAAGAGTCTTCCTGTAACCATAAAACAAAGAGGATTGTCCATTATTTAAAAAGAGGCTTCAGTTCCCAAAGCAAATAGACCTGATAAGTACAGGCTACACACAGTAGTGGGGGGAGGTGGAGAAAGAACCCTAAATCCTCCTTAGTCAGGCTCTTTTAATTGCTAAGAGTTTTCCAGACACACCAACTCAATGAAGTCAGGTAAAAGAGTTGCCTTAGCTTTACACTCAGGGCTACAGAATTTTTTTTTTTTAATGCTTAACTTTTTTTTTTGAGGCACTGAAGAATCTTGTCTTTATCAAGTTTTAACAGAGTCAGAACTCTGGCTCCTGAGGTAGATGCCCTCTAATGCTTGCAGAAGTCAGTTTGCCTTACTTCCCCCTTGCACCACCCCCTAATTTGGGGCTGGGGGCACATGTCTGTGGATCCCCATAGATCATGAGCGGTGAAGTGGAGGTCTGCTGTGGGAGAGGGGAATTGGCCAAAAATTTTTTTTCTGATGCAGATATGGCTTAGCTGAGAACTTGGTTGAGATTTGTGTAGAGCGTGAAAATTTTCAGCACTTTGTTAGGAACAGAACTTGGATGGAAACAGATTTTTAAAATGTCTTTTCTTCTACAAACTCAGCATCGGATGGGGGGGTGCCTTTTGTTTGAAGTCTACCGCAAGGAGATAAAGATGTTTGCGAACAACACTCAACCGGAAAAAAAAGACTTTTCCGGGCAGGCTTTCCATGGTGGCATTTTGTTTATCTCTTTTGTCAAAATAGTTCGGAAATATTTGAAAGCAATTTAGGAGAAGCCTTGAGTGACAAACCTCATTATTTAAAGTGCCTTTCCTTCTTCGCCAGGCGCTTTCTGCATTCCTTCTTCGCTTGGCTCTCCTGAGACTTTTAAAGCTGCTGAACCAAAACGGCACCTTTGTTTGCCGGCAAAGGAACACACTGGCATAGACAGCAGATGCTTACACCTGTTCTAATAAAACGGGTGATTCAAAACCATTTGGGTGTCCTTTGCTGCATGAAACTTGTGTGTGTGTGTGGGTGTGTGGGTGTTAGGAGGAGAAGGAGGTGGTGATGGTGGGGGGTGGGAGGGCATGTGAAACTTGTGTGTGTGTGTGTGTGTGTGGGTGTTAGGAGGAGAAGGAGGTGGTGATGGTGGGGGGTGGGAGGGCATGTGTGTGAGGAAAGCCCCTTGTTTTCGGTGGTGCTTCCAACGAAGAGACAGAATAAATGGGGAAAAAAACATTTTGCTTTTAGTCACACAAAGAGAGACTTCACACACTGTTAAAAACTAAGCATAAACCTGTGTGCTTTCTTCTTGGGAATATGTTAGTGATTTTGTTTTCCTTTGAACTGAAATGTTTTTGTCTTTCCACATTTCATGGCAAGAGTAGTTTGAACCCATCTCTCTACTTATCCAAGTTTTGAAGACTTCTTCAGAGGAAGAGGCTCTTTCTCGAGAAGGAAGTCTCCTTGGGATGGAGGACTCCTCTACTGGGGTTCAGTAAATACACCACAGCGGGTTGGGTATTCCAATGTCCATCTCATCTGCAGGGCAGCTGGAAAACTTCAGCTCCCCACCATGATGGCCTCCCCATGTTGGCAGCATTGTGTTTTCTTTGTCTGTGGAGTGATTCACTTTGTTGAATACCAGGCGCCTGATGGGGTTGTCCCTGTTCTCCCCAAAAGCAGGCCTCAACAATGGCGGTGGCGTGGTAAAGAGGCTGCCGGGGGTGTCCATGTCCTCAGCAAGAGCCTGACCGCGTGTCTGCTGCTTGTGCAAATGGCTTCTTTCCTCAATCACCTCCTCCTGGGCAGGTCCCAGGCCATTGGCAATTGGTCAGGGGTGATGGGGCGTGTTGCTAGAGGGGTCACATGGCCGCACTTGGGCATTCCCACTGGTGGTTGCCCCATTTCTGGGGGGGAGCTGCAGCAGGCAGAAGTTCAATGATGCTACAGTGGGTGGTGCTGGACAAGGGGGGCAGGGCTGGGGGTGGTCAGGTAATATCTGGTGATGGGGTCAGGGGTCACTTCCGGTGACTCGGCAAGGGGTGGGAAGGCTGATGTCAGGCCTGGTAATGTCACTTCCATCACGCCCACTTCATTAAATATTCATGGTGGCCCTGGGCAGTGTCATGTCCGGTAACGTCACTTCCGTCACGGGATGGAGGAAGACTTCAAAACTTGGCTGAGCAAAGCAGTAGGATTCAAGGCAATGATTTGACTGAGGAACTCTGATAGAACCTAGTTGAACCTCTCTAGAGTGGAACACCCTGACCTCGATGGCCCAGGCTAGCTCCATCTTGTCAGATCTCAGAAGCTAACAAGGTTGGCCCTGGTTAGTCTTTGGATGGGAGAACACCAAGGAAGTCCAGGGTTGATCTGCAGAGGCAGGCAGTGGCAAACCACCTCGGTCCTTCTCTTGCCTTGAAAACCCTCTGGTAAGTCAGCTGCAACTTGACAACACTTTCCTCCACCCCCACTAAACTGGCACAGCAACTTCCAATATTACTTGGGGATTCATTTATTCATTGATTCATTTATTATATTGGACTTACAGCTTGCCCTCCCCTGTGCAGCAGGGCTCAGGGCGGGTAACATCAGTGCTTAAAAATATTATAAATTAGTTATTAAAAACAATTATCATTAACAGTAAATTAAAAAATCAAATCAGATGGCGCATACAGGCACAAGGTGTAGTATAACTTATGCAAGGTGAGGCTGTATAGCCTGTGTGTCAATGGATAATCAGCTGGTGCAGTTGACAGGATAGATGGCGTAGAAGAGGGCTGGGAGAGGCCAGTTCAGATGGAGATCTCTCGTGGGCCCGGCAAAATATTTCTTGTCTTGCAGGGCCTGCGGAACTGCATTACATTTTGCAGGTCAAGCTAACAAAATTATAAAAATACAAATATTTATTATGGTGTACACATTAATAAAATATAAAATACTACCTTTGATGGAAGAGACACGCATCCAGACACATTGGATATTTGTTACCAGAACAATTTGGAGAGCATGTGCAGTTACCATGAGAGATTACCCATGGCCCACTGAGTAAACTTTTAGCAACTGCACGTTACATGAGAAAGCAGCACCTGGCTCTAAAGAAAATCTTTTTTCATGTATTTGTTTCTCAACGTATGTTGTCTTACAATAGTAATATCGACCACTGAGGAAAGCCCTAAGGGGTCGAAATGTGTATGGTCTACTGGTCATAAGATATACCCATCAATTGTATATGTAAAACTATCAGCTCTGTGTGTCAAAAGTTTTAAGAGTCTGATATTTGGACCATTTCTTTTAACCTATTTTATTAATGTGTACGCCATAATAAATTATTTGTATTTTTATAATAACTTTGTTAGCTTGACCCTCTTACATCACAGCCATATTTTGTGTTGAGCCCCCCCCCCCCTTTTCCCCTCAGTTTTTGTGACATTTTGCAGGCCCTGGATCTTGCCTGGAAGAGCGTACCACCAGGCTGGGGCGAGAGCTGAAAAGAAGACTCTGGCCCGGAATGAGGCTAAAAAACAAATGCTTCTTGGGCCAGGGATCACCATGAGATTATTATCCGTTGAGTGCAATGCCCTTTGGGGGACATGCCAGGAGAGATGGGCCTGTAAATATGTTGGTCCCAGACTGTGTAGGGCTTAAAGGTTTAAACCAAAACCTTGAACCTGATCCGGTATTCAAATTGGAGCCAGTGCAGTTGGCAGCACATCGCTTGTATGTGGGCTGTAAGTGGTGTTCCTGTAAGCACACACGCAGCTGCGTTCTGGACCAGTTGGAGTGCCTGGGTCAGTCTCAATTAGAACCATTCTTTTCTGTATATTTTTATCCCAACCTCCCTCCAATGACTTTAAAGAGGTGTCTATGGTTCTCTTGCCCCTCACTTGCAGCCTTACTGGCTGCAGTAAAATCTACATGTGCTCTGCAGAGGTCACTGGCCCCTCACAGAATTACAGTTCCCAAGGTTCCCCGGACAGAGAGAAAGCACTCTTTTTTGACCAAGTTGTCTTTTTAGTAGTGGATAATACCCTCCATCAGAGATTCCCCGTCCCCCCAAAAAAGTTTCCACCTCTCTCTACTTACTTTAGCTTACAGCATTGTGTGAGGACAAAGTGGGGCAGTAACTACTAGATCAGATCAAGTTTGAACTCTCCCTAGAAGCTAAAATGACTAAACTGAAGGTATCATATGTCTCATTAGCATAACTCATTAGCATAACATTTGCATATGCCACACACCCTGACATCACCTGGAGTGTGTCAAAAGGCAACACCCACCGCTCAGGCTCCACCCCAAAAATCTCCCCCAAATCTCCAGGTATTTCCCCACCCAGAGCTGGTAGCCCAAAGTTTCTTACCAACAGATAAGTACCAATACATCAAGAATTAGATGCCTCCAAGTCTTTTTGCAAGTGGTCAAATGGGATCTGGTTGCATTTCACAGTTCCTGGATTGTGTCCATAGTGGCTTAGACTTTTGTTTGGGGTAAACACAAATACCTTGACCATTTTCTTGTTGGAAGGGGCAAGGTTGAGTATCGATCACTTTCAAAGCAGCAGCTTTCTACTTAGGTGACAGAAAATCTTACCATATTTACATGGAAGGAAAACAAGCTCCCCCCCCAGTGTATCATCAAAGAAGATTGCCTTTCCGGCAAATACAGTAGTTTGGCGGGATGGTAGCTTATTAAAAACTGAGAGTTTATGCATGTTGCAGGTGTGGGAGGGGGCGGGAGTTCTTGCCCCTCAGTATGTTTAAAGTCTTGCTATGTCCTTAAAAAAGTACCATATTAGCAGCAGCAGCAACAACAAAAAAGACCCTTTAGAGAATTTTATTTTTGCACTCTTTCTCTCACTTTTTTGAAACTATAAAGCATTTATAAGTCCAGGGGGACCTTTTGAGGGTTTAATAAAAAACAAAAAAACTCCTGCCCATCCCTCTCTCTGACCCCAGTGTGGCCCTATAAACATTCACAGAAGGGTTTAAGTTCCTCGTTTTGATTATGAGTAGAATTTTTAAAAGAATTTGTTCCTGGGAAGTGATTGGGGTTCTTTTAAAGGGGAGGGAGGTGGGGGGGATGTAACTTTAGTCCCCATGATCTGTTAAGTACATGGGGCAATAAATGTTTATTTGAGACGGGGAAAAACTTAAGGCTAGTAGTGGTTGGTTGTTTCCTTCTGGAGGAAACCATAAACTCCCCTCACGTGTATTTTAACTACATGGCCACTGGGCCCCCTAATTACACTCCTCTGTATGTAAGAGAAGCTGCAGTGGAAAGGAAGTTGAAATATTTTAGATGTTCAGCTTCCATGCATTGCTGGAAGGGAATCTGTTTCGCTGGTGATTTGTAAAATTTTCTTGTTAGTAATTCCCACTTTTAATGTACACACATTCAGTCTTGTGTTCATGGCGCATGGATTGGCTGCTTGCAGAATTGCCAGCTCTGGGTTGAGAAATCCCTGGAGATTTGGGGGGGTGGAGCCTGAGGAGGGTGGGGTTTGGGGAAGGGAGGGGCCTCAGCAGGGTACACTGCCATAGAATACACCCTCTAAAGCAGCCATTTTATCCAGGGGACTGACCTTGAAACTGCCTTATACTGAATCAGACCCTTGGTCCATCAAAGTCACTATTATCTACTCAGACTAGCAGCAGCTCTCCAGAGTCTCAGGCTAAGGTCTTGCACAACACCTACTGCCTGGTCCTTTTAACTGGAGATACAGAGGATTGAACCTGGGACCTTCTGTATGCCAAACAGAGGCTCTACCACCACTGAGCCACAGCCCTTCCCCAGACCTTGGTTATCTGGAGGTCAGTTGTAATAGTGAGAGATCTCCAGGTGCCACCTGGAGCTTCTCATCCCTAGCCCCCTTCATTTGACATGACCCACCTTGACTTCACTATGCATGAAGGAAGAGTGGGAACGAGCATGTTGACCCTACCCATGTGCAGTTGCTGGTCATGAGTGTTGCACCTATGTGTGTACAAACACCTTCATCTGAGGTTAGATTCAAGTAGCCATGTTGGTCTGAAGCACCAGGACAAAGTTTGAGTCCAGGGGCACTTTTAAGACCAGTAAAGTTTTACTCAAGGAACCCTTACCTGGATAGCCCAGGGAAGCCTGATCTTGTTAGATTTCAGAAGCTAAGCAGGGCCGACCCTGGCAAGTATTTGGATGGGAGACCTCCAGGGAGTACGTAGGCCGGGAGGCCAGAGGCAGGCTATGAAGCCACTTCTCTGAATGTCCTCCGTGCCCCAGTAGGAGTCGCCAGAGATCGCCACAACATCCAGGCAAGTGTGCATGTGCGCAAACACACACAAATGCAAATTAAAAACAACAAAAAAGAGTTTTATTCAAGGTAAAAGCTTATGTGTGCATGCACATTTCTTCAGATACAGTGAGACAAGATGTCCTCTGCTGTAATGGTCAAAGTGTGCATGCCTTGAATTTATACCTTGAATAAAACTTTGTTGAAGGTGCCACTGGACTCAAACTTTGTTCTTCATTTGAGGTGGCATTAAAAAAGAAATCTAATTGGAGTGTTCCTCACGGCTCAGGCCAAGCAGGTATTGTGGTGGCTAGATTCTGAATGAGTCCTCCCCACACTGGTGTGAGCAGTTCCCAAGAAAGTCAAACACATTCTGTTGTCATGTATTCATTCACTGCATTTATGCCCCCGCATTTCTCCCCAGTGGGGACTGAAAGCAGCTTGCGTCATCCTCCGCTCCATTTTATCCTCACGACAGCCCTGTGAGGTAGGTCTGGCTGAGAGCCATGTGACTGGTCCAAGGTCACCCAGTATGCAGACTGGGGATTCAAACCTGGGTCTCCCAGGTCCTGGTCTGATACTCTAATCACTAACACCACACTGAATATTAGCACCCTGGTTATAGGATCAGTGTCCTTTCTTAGTGATGGTATTTTAAAGTATAAAGTTCTAACCTGAGCAGTCGGGTCAGAGTGGATAAAAGGAAGTACTTCTTCATCCAAAGTGTGATTAACACATGGAATTCACTGCCACAGGAGGTGGCGGCGGCTACAAGCATGGACGGCTTCAAGAGGCAATTGGAAAACATATGGAGCATAGGTTCATTGGTGGCTATTAGCCACAAGGTATAGATAGGAACTCTGGGGCAAGTGATGCTCTGTATTCTTGGTGCATGGGGGGCAACAGTGGGAGGGCTTCTGGTGTCCTGCCCCCACTAGTGGACCTCCTGATGGCACCTGGTATTTTTGGCCACTGTCTGACAGAGTGTTGGACTGGATGGGCCATTGGCCTGATCCAACATTGGCTTTTTTATGTTCTTAAAGCTCCATGCGGAAGACAAGAAGGCCAGTCAGCCCGTGAGTCAGTTCTGTAACCCCCCCGGCCCCCCATTGCTTAACCAATTCCTAGCTATGCTGAAAAAGCACCCAGACCCAGGTCTTGGGGACTGGGATTCTCTGTATTCACCATTTCTCTTCCCACCTGGAATTTCAATTAAACTATTAATAGCCATGGTTTGCCTAGAGGAGATGTGATTACCCACCACCTGTGCAGGATGACTCACGAGGTTCCAGTTGGCCAGGAGTACTGGCAGCTCACCTTGGAAAAGGAAGCAGGACAGTAGGTTAGACAGATCTTTTGACTTCATCTGACCTGGTTGGCTGCTTGGAAGCCTCCTGAAGCTGTGCCAGGCGTGGGCAGCCATAGCCGTGCTGCCAGCTCACGCCTTGGAACTTTTGAGACATGCCTCTGCAAAGCACTTTGGAACCTCTAAGCCTTGCCTGGCATGCAGTATCAAATTCATCGCCTGCCTATGCTATAACTTATATGCTTATTTACTTGGTGGTGGGAAAGTGCCATCAAGTCACATTGGGCTTTTGGTGACTCCCTTAGGATTTTCAAGGCAAGAGACGGACAGAGGTGGTTTGCCATTGCCTGTCTCTGGATAGCACCCCTGGACTGACTTGGTGGTCCCTGTCCAAGTACTAATCCGGGAGGATCCTACTTAGTTTCTGAGATCAGGGTAGCCTGGGCCATCCAGGTGAGGATCATATTTATTTAATTAGCGGGGGGGGGGGTGTTGGAGGGTGAGGGATTGTTTTTTAAAATCTTGCTATTCTCCTCAGTGGGGACTGCAAGCAACTTACCAAAAAAAGGAGTGTGTGTGTCAAGTCACAGACGACTTATGGTGACCCAGCAGTGGTCTTTCAAGGCAAGTGAGAAGCAGAGGTGGTTTGCCATCGCCTTCCTCTGCAGAGCCTTCCTTCCTTCCCATCCAAATGCCGACCCTGGTTAGCTTCCAAGATCGGATGAGACTGGGCTGTATCATGCCACCTTCCTTCCCTACAAAAAAAACAACATACAGTTCAGATAAATTTAACTTAAACAAAGCATCATATAAAGAATGAGCAAACAGGAACACAGAATATCCTGTGCTGGTGCCCACTGGGTCTGTCCATCAAGACTAAGAGCAAAGACGCCTCCAGCTGTTTCCCTTCAGTTCGCACTCCCCCCCCCCCCCCCCAAACTGTGTCCCGGTTTTAAAAATCTGCAGTAGGAGTCAGACAGACAACTCAGCTTGGATCTTAGAGGCTATACAGCAAAATTGGGATACTCAGCATATGCAACTGACAAATGAAGAAAATTCCAAGACCACTTATTCAATAACTCTGCACTAACAGTATATCACTACAATCCAATCGGATTTTTTTTATTAAGATGGTATGATGTGCCTGTCCACCTCCCTCCTTCAGAGGCAAGATTTTCCCTCTGTTTTTCTTTCCCTCTTTTCTCTGTTCTCTTTTTTCCTGAAGAATTCTGGTTGTCCCACACTGTCACAGCCCAGGAACCTGAGGGAAGGAATGGGAGCCCCCTTTAACTTATACAACTTAAATGGCACTCAAGAGGTTTTTATATTCCAAATTAACAAAATGTTTTATTCAGCATAGAGGGAAAAGGTCAGGTGAAATCAGGGGTAAAATTTCTGAGGTAAAACCAGGACATGCACAAACTTTAGGGTTAATGAGAGTCTCTTTTGTTCTGGTATTTCCCCCAAACACTCCAGCACCCTTTCTTTGAGTATTCTCTGACCCTTTTGGTTTCCAGAAGGCTAGCACACTCTTTCTAGTACCCAAACCCCTTCTCTTGAAACACTAGTGCCTGCCTTTTTAACTAACTGACTCTTAAAGTTTCTACACGCAGTTTATAACTCACCAGACCAGGGATTTCTGCACTCTTCAAAGCTAACTCCCTGTTTGACTGGGTGGGGAATTCTGTCCTCTTTCCTTGGCCTAAATAGGAGTTTTCACCTGCTTCCCAAACTTCCTTGCCAACTTTCCCCCGAGTTTTCCTGTCTGTGTTCAAACTGCTCTCAGCCAAGGCTGAATTCCAAAACTGTCAGTACTTGACTCTTCTTAGCTAGGGCTGAAATCAGACTGTCAGTACTCAACTCAGTCATGGCAGAAATCTGACTGAATCTCTCTTCAGCATCCAGTTCAGAAGTCTTTCTCTGTTCAGCTGATGCTAACCAAGCAGATTGCTTGGAGCAGCCTGTCACTCAAGGCCCTCTGAACAAACCATTCACAGCCCTTTACCTGTTTGTACAGCACTTCTAAACTTCTAAAAAGTACAGTCCATCTCAGATAGCAATCTTGGTTAGTGTTAACCATGCAAGCACTGATGTAGCTGTACCACAAATGTATGGTTAGACTATGGTCACAGTTAAGGGGAGGGTCTGGGGGGACCTGTGTTCAAATCCTCCGATTGAGCCACGGAGCTTTTTGTATGATGTTGAGTCTGTTATGCTCTCTCAGACTAACCTACCGAACAGGGTCAGGGTGAGGATCAAGTGGAGGAATGGAGAACCATGTATATCACCCTCCCTGAACACCTTGGAGGAAGGGTGGGATAAAAATGTACCTGCCAAAGAAATAGGAGGCAAGAACTTGTCCACGGCAGGAGACAAGTGCATGCTTCCATTTTGTAAGGCAACATTTGCAGAGAGGCATTATTTAATGTTATGTCTATAGTGGGCTCCCTAGCCTGCCTGCCTGCCTGCCTGCCTGCCTTCCAGTTCCCCTGAATGCTTTTGAATAATGAATATAACGATATAAAACTTTGTGGCGTGATAGTTGCAAAGACGGCACAACATTCTAGGCAGCTGAACTGGATTTCAACCCAGACAGGTGTTCAAGCGTGGGGGGGGGGGGATTGGAAATTAAATTAACAAAGTTTTAATTCCCCCCCCCCCCAGCAAAGAGCCCTCTTTGCCTGAGTCCAGTTTCTAGTCTAGCCAACAGTTTGGGAAAGAGTGCATTCCACTGATAGCAGCGAGCCATTAGAAGATTCCATCCCCTAAGCTCTTTCCTTTAAGTGTTGCCGGTTGATAGATGCCTGCTGCAGACTGGTGCTTTTGAAGGACTCTTATTCTGAACTCAAGACATGGATCTCAGGGTATTAAGGGAAACAGAACAATCCTTTATTTAGCTGCACCTGCACCTTAATGCCTAATGAGTTTAGTTTGATGGAATCCAGACCTCAGGAAGGATTATAAATTCTCATTTGATTTCATTTACTTCTGAAATACCTTAAACCAGCTGTACCAGTCTAGCATCCAGTTGGCTCTTCCAACGCTGCTTTATGCAAAGACCCGAGAGTCTCTTGCGCTTGTAACTGCAACTTTGCAATATGCTTGGGGTAATAAAGAACAGAAGGCAGAAGGTTTTTTTTGGGGGGGGGGGACTCTTCTGGAAAGATAAATTAAACTTACAAGAATGTGAAAACAATCGCTCCTTCCTCCTTGTCTGTTGATTAAGCGTGCAAAGAAGGCCCCCCCTAATTCGTACGTGATCCAGCAGACATTTGAAAGACTCATTTTCATACACGAGGTTTAAATTGCCTTTTAAAATCCATCCCTCTTACTCCGTGTCAACATTTTGATAATGTGGATAATGTGGTGAAGCAGAAGAGGTGTGTTTCAGGTGGGGACTTAATATTCTGGCCAGTGGAGACTGTTGTTAATTTTGCAGTACAAACCCATGCAAGCCGGAAGGGCTTTAAAAACTGTTGTTAATGTTGCAGTACAAACCCATTCAATTTGGAAGGGCTTTAAACATTGTTGTTAATTTTGCAGTACAAACCCATTTAAGCCAGAGGGGTTTTAAAAATTGTCATACTGTTTCTCCAGCAAAGGGACTAGGAAGCCAAAACAACAATGTTAACACACAAATGCGTCTGATAGTAGTGTGAGGGCCTGTTCGGATGGGAGAAACACTTTTATCAGGGGAGATTAAAAACAGGGAAGGGGCAACAGAACACTTAATCCTTTCCCACCCCCTGATTCTACTTCTGATTCCACTCCAAATTCCCTCCCCTCCCAAGCTTTTCCTCCCACAGAGTTTTAAATTCCTGTTTCCCTACTTTCTCAGCAAAGCAGTTCTGCCTCATGGATGTTACAAGGTTGAGACCAAGAGCAGTTTGTTAATGCTGGAACTTTAGGCTTGATTTATTATCATTTTTTGTTGTTATTGGGTGGGAGTTATTTATAATACAGTGTTTTCTGTACTGTACGTTAAATGAAAAGTTAAGTTGTACTAAGATATAAAATTTAAAATGCATGAATATATGAAGTTTGGTGTAGTGGTTAAGTGCGCGGACTCTAATCTGGGAGAACTGGGTCTGATTCCCCACTCCTCCACTTGCAGCTGCTGGATGACCTTGGGCAAGCCATAGCTCTCTCAGAGCTGTTCTTGAAAGAGCAGTTCTTGAAAAACCTCTCTCAGCCCCACCTACCTCACTGGGTGTCTGTTGTGTCGTGGGGAAGGGAAAGGAGTTTGTAAACCGCTCTGAGACTCCGAGTGAAGGGCAGGGTATAAATCCAATCTAGTCGTCTTATTCTTCTTCGTATACTGAATCAGACCACTAGTCCATCAAGGCTATTATTGTCAACTCAGACATGCAGTGGCTCTCCAAGGTCTCACGACCTGCTATGTGGTCCCTTTAACTGGAGATGCCAGGGATCGAACCCAGGACCTTCTGCGTGTCAAGCAGATACCCTACCACTGAGCCACATCTGCTCCCCCAAACACATTAATAAGCGATTAAAATCTTTAAGCTGATATGTTTGTGTTTGGGAAGTTCTGGGAAGTTTCTATATTTACCCTAAGTTTGGTTGATTCTCTGTGTGTTTGGGGGTATCATGAATATGCCTTATAAGAACTTTAGAAATTGTGGAACAGAGGAATCAGAAACTGGAAAATGAAGTAAAGCAAAATTTCTGTTTTGTTTTGGTTCTTGCATTCCCCGTCCCCCCCCCCGACACTTCCATCCTTCCCTTCTGAGGGGCAAATACTCACTGTGTAAAAAAGGGAATTTTTAACATGCACCCTTGACTGTGTGAAGCAGCTGTAACCTGCAGGAATTCTTAGTGTTTCCACAGCTAGAGGAGGAGTATGAGCCCCATCCGAAAAACCCTTCCTCTTCATCTGAGACTTGTTAGCGTATCAGTAAGTGCTGGCTTAGGCTTTGCTCTCTATCACCAACATTGGGGCTGGGGAGTTAATTCATTGCAATCTTCAAATTACTAGGCCTCCTCCTGCAAGAACACATTTTTAAAGCATGCTGCTGGAGTGCTTTAAAGCATTGAGTGTTCCAGTGCACAAAACTGTCAAACAATACCATATAACCACAACAGCGGCAGCATTGCTTGGAAGCCTCTTGCAAAACATGCGTACATGCACATGCATGCATGCACACACACACACACACACACACGCACGCACGCACGCACACATTAATTTGCCCCCATGAAACTGAATCCTACAGACACAGTTAAACTTAACCTATATGGAAATAACTTTACCAAGGGGTGTGTGTGTGCAAAGAATACCCTTAACAAAAAAAGAAAAAGGCAGCACAGTGAACCAGCAAAAATGGTTCTGCCCGCCAAGAACCCCAGTTCCTCCTGCTTCCAGATGCTTCAGACACACAATGGCACATACCCAACAAATGTCTGTGGGGTTTATCTCCAGCTCAGCGGTGCTCCCTTAAGGGAAGGATCCTTGCACAAGCAAGCAGCACTAGACATGGATAGCGTGTTCTTTTGACTACATTATTAGATTTAAAACTTTTATAATAAATCAGGAAGAAAATGCAGACGAATGCTGTAGTTGTGTTGGTTCGTGCGCTGCAGCATGGTGAAGTGACCTTTGTTATGGCGCTCCCTCTTTCTCCTGTTGGCATGACGAGGGTTCCCACTTGTCTGTTGATGGTGGGAGACCGGAAGGGCTGATTGCAGCCCTTGCCTTCTGATGCTCAGCTGATTGTCGGGTGGAAACTGGGACCAAAAGGGAAGGGCGCGATCATCCTGGGGAGAAAGATTTAAAAAGAAAAACAAGGCCTCAGGTACTTAGAGGAAGTTCTGACCATAAAGTTCCCAATGATTCCTAGAGCTACCCAGAAGTGACAACGGTAGCTCTGGCAAGTGCTGTAAACTCTATGGTGATCTTCAGGGCTCATTTCGTAGCAGGAGCTCCTTTAATGTAGCCAATCCTCCAAGAGCTTCCAGAGCTCTTCTTACAGGGGCTACTGTAAGCTCTTGGAGGATTGGCTATATCAGGGGGTGTGGCCTAATATGCAAAGGAGCTCCTACTATGAAATGAGCCCTGGTGATCTTACCAAATCTCCTCCACTTCTTAGAATGGAACTTTGGTTGCTGCCGGTATTTCTGCTATACTGTCTTTAGAATGTGCTTAAATTCCCTCTATCTAGACAGTTCAGTGTCTGCTATCCTTTAGGGGTCAGATTCTTTCAGGTAATGCTACCTGCTGTAAGTAGCATTAAAAACAGAATTGTCTAATATCCTGTGTAATATTGTTTTGCTAGACCCCATTGTTCCCTGTCTGTCCTGTGGCATTCGTAAACTGTTATCTTCCCTTCTTAACAGCTGAACAAAACATAACACACTTCTTCAACTTTTCCTTATAACTCCTTGTGTTCTGAGCTGTTTTGTAGATTGTTCCCCTGAATGCCGTTCACGTTATAGCTATTGTGAAACGTAACTACTTGAACCTAGACATAAAACTCCAGTTTAAGACCTAATCAGGGTAGATTACATCAGTGGGATATCTACTGTTCTCATACTTTTCTGTGCAGTTTGCTTCCTCTTCTCCCTCCCACCCCTCACGGATGATCCTATTCCGATTTTTAATAAGGAGTTTTCACCTAGTAGTGGATTGGGATTGGGAGAAGGTTTTTTTGTGTGTCCAGGTTGCAGGTGAAGAAGGAAAGGGATGGGCCCACCAAAGATTCAAATTAACTTGGCATCATTTAATGATACAGGTTGTGATGCAACGGACCATGAGAAGAAAGACTGGATACTAATTTATGCAGTAACCAAATCGCTCGCTCACAACTTTAACGCCAGTAGCTCACAAAGTAGAGTTTTTGCTCTCAAGACTCCACAGCTTAGAGGGAGCATTGTGCCGTTCCTCTTAACTTATCTGCCGTAGCATCCAGTGTTGTGGCCCTCGACTATTCAAATGCTGAAATGTCAAACTTATCTGCCATAGCATCCAGTGTTGTAGCCCTCAACTGTTCAAATGTTGATCAAATACAAGTCTGTAGTAGAGATACTTTTTTCAGATGTTCCCAAGAGTCTTTGTTTTGCTTCCCCAGTAGGGTTACCAAGTCCAGGTTGGGAAATACCTGGGGACTTTGGGGGTGGAGCCAGGAAAAGGCAGGGTTTGGAGAGGGGAGGGGCCTCAGCATGGTACAATGCCATAGAGTCCACCCTTCAAAGCAGCCGTTTTCTCCAGGGGAGCTGATCTCTGTCAGCTGGAGATCAGTCGTAAAAGCGGGAGATCCCCAGGCCCCACCTGGAGGCTGGCAACCCTATTCCCCAGCACTTTTGATGCTCCACTGTGAAAATCCTTCATAGTTGTAATGCTCCTGAGCAACATATGGGATAGCAGGATGTGTGGTTGCTTCCAGCATTAGAAAATCCTCTTGCTTCCTGTGGCTGCAGGGGGTTCTGGGACACTGGGTGATTCAACGTGGTTCTTCTGACACCAGGTTGGAACGACCTTGCTTATGAGCATTGTACTTGGAGGGGGTGTGCGTGGGGGTGGCTACCCCTGGCTTGCACAGTCTCGCTTTTGGGAGTTTGATTCCATTTGGGAAGAACATGCAACAGCCCCGGAGATAATTAAATCCATCTTCCTTCACCCCTCCCTTCTTGGTATGTTCACAATGATACCATTGTTCGTGGCTGCGTGGCACATATGCTGACATTAAAATGTTTAATCTTGTACTGCAGTCTTCCATCCCCCCACCCTCGACATCTGTATATGATAAGAAACGGTTTGTATTAAGAGGATTTGTTGACAAAGTAATAGCTAATGCTTATACATGTACAGATGGGAACCGTCTTTCCCCGTTCTGTTCAGCGGGAGGGAAGTTCCTTCTTTCCAGTCTGGTTGCAGATGTGATATGCACCATTGCTGTTAGAGCCGTCTGACTCTCCCCTCTCCCCCCCCCCTTCCTAAGCGAGAAGTTGGTGTTGGGGAAAGAATGCAGAAAGCTCTCTCCTTCGCTGTAGGAAAGCCGGCTTAGTCTGCAGTAAGATCCTTGCGATGAAAGCTCAAGGAATGCATTGATGGATCTGAGTGAGAAAATTAACTCTACACGCCCACGTGGAACATTAGTTACTCCACCAGTTGACATGTTAAGCATGAATTTTCTTTCTTTGGAAGCTCTGTTTCAACATACATAACTTCAGAATGGGAGGGATTGTTCCTCTCAACTCAAGGGGCTGGTTATGACCTTTAAAATCCTTCATGACCTGGGACCCACCTGTTTGAAGGGCCATCTCCTTCCATGTGACCCTGTGTACCAACTGTGGTCATCAGGCAGACATCTGTTGGCTATCCCACCACCTAGGGTGGCCAGGTTTCCCCCCCCCCCCGGCTGCCAAATGGGGGGCAGGGTAGGGTTGCCAGATCCAGGTTGGAAAACTTCTGGAGATTTGGGGGTGGAGCCTGGTAAGGACAGGGACCTTAGTGGGATGCAAGGCCATGGAGTCCAGCCTCCAAAGCATCCATTTTCTCCAGGGGAACAGACCTCTGTAGTCTGGAGATAACCTGTAATTCTGGGGGTCCCCAGGTCCCATCCTAGGGTGGCCTGTCTGGCATTGATCAGAACCTGGGTCTTTTCCATCATGGCTCCAGCTCTGGAGAATGGGCACCCTGAAGGGGTGAGGAGCGCCCCCCCCCCGGAGATCCTCACGGGGGTGCTTCTATGCCTGCCTGTTCGCCAGGGCTTTTGAGGGGCCTTGAATGGTAGGCAGCTTTTAAACAGGGGGAGTGTAGAGGTTAAGTGTGCGGACTCTGATCCGGGTTTGATTCCCCACTCCTCCACTTGCAGCTGCTGGTGTAACCGCAGGTCAGTCACAAGTTCTCTCAGAGCTGTTCGTTCAAGGGCAGTTCTCGGGAGAGCTCTCTTAGCCCCACCTACCTCACAGGGTGTCTGTTGTGGGGAGGGGAAGGGAAAGGAGTTTTTAAGCCGCTCTGAGTCTCCAAGTGAAGGGTGGGGTATCAATCCAATCTCCTCCTCCTCTTCTTCTTCTATCTGTGGTTGTAGCTGGGGCTGCTTTAACGATTAGCGGAAGCCACCCTGAACCAAGAGGAAAACAGGATATAAATGTTTTATTAAAAAAACATTACGAAGTCCTTAGAACTTGTTGGGGGACAACAAAAGGACTTTGTATCAGACCCTCTTTAAGAAAGATCGGAAGCTGAGACTTCGCAGGGCTGAGCCATAGGGGGGAAGCGCAGGTCACAGCTGGCACCAGGGGCAGCAGAACGGAGTCCTCCTCTGTCGCTTCTTGTCCCGTTCTATTTTTGCACACCGTGGCGCTCCCAGATTGCCAATAATAATACTCGGGGAAGTTGATGTTTTCAAAACAAGGCACTCGGGCTGCAGCAGCTAACCAATTATCAGATTAATTTGCAAGAGAGCTGTGGGTTGTTCCCCCCCCCCCCCCCCGCCCCCAGCAAAAGCCTCTCGCTTAAAAAAAAAATCTAATTTGTTTTCCTTTCAGCTCATTCCAAAACAATCCAGTTGGGCAAAGGAGACGATGCCATAAATTTGGACGGTGTCATGCAAACGATATTTTAACAGCATTAAAGAAACACCGGTTACGCAATGCACAGCATTTGCTGGGCTCTGCTTCTAGAGCCCCTATTTATGTCATCCCCCCCCCCCCCTTCAGAAAGCTGATTCAGCTCTAGGCATGTAAATCTTTTAGTCAAGGGGACTGGGATAAATGCGAACCCGGTTGTGTAACCTCACGCTTCCCAAACTCTTGCCACAATACATGGGAGATAGAAATACATTTCTCTGTCAGCACGACAAATCTTTTATGCAGGCCTTGTGCAGGTGTTTGATTTGTGTAGGAATGAATGTGCTGTGGGGAGGAGGGCAATGTTCCCTCTAAGCTGAGTTAGTGTGGGCTGGCTCACAGTTTTTTAGCCTCTGGCTCACACATTTTTGTCTTAGCTCAGGAAGGATGGCTGCAGAGCAAACTAATTTATGCAGCAGCCAAATCGCTCGCTCGCTCACAACTTTAACACCAGTAGCTCACAAAGTAGAATTTTTGCTCACAAGACTCCACAGCGTAGAGGGAGCATTGGAGGAGACTGTTGGAATAAAGCCTACATTGGACGTCCAAATGTGCAAGGGCCTCCGTGAACATAAACCTACACATGAGCCACAACCAGCAGAAAAGAAAGGGTATGGTGGTATGTTTGAGTAAGATGCATATGGTCTGCACAGAAGTGGCCTTCAATGTGTGGAGATTCATTTCCCTTTGTGCATTTGTGTCTGCACAAAATGAACATTGTAAAAATGCCACAGCATTTTTATATTTTTTTTCAACATTCAAAGTGCACCATGCATTATCTTGCAACAGGGCAAGTGGTATAATTATCCCCGTATTGTAAAGAGGGGGACACAGGGCGAGTGATTTGGATAAGACCACTCAGTGAGTTTGTGGCAGAAGTGAGATTTGAACTGGGCGCCTTGTGGGTCAGGGGACAGTCTCTTGGCTGTTGTGCTGCACTGGCTTCTCCCATCTGTCAATTGAAGGATTTAGGGCTTGTTCTTTGGCAAGTCTCTGCGTGCCGTCACTTGGCAGCACAAGATTTCAAATCTGGCGGTGGTGGAAAGCACTGTCAAGCTGCAGCCAACTTATGGCGACCCTGTAGGGTTTTCAAGGCAAGAGGCATTCAGAGGTGGTTTGCCATTTTCTGCCTCTGCACCACAATCCTGGCCTTCCTTGGTGGTCTCCCTGTGGAGGCTCATTGGGTGACCTTGGGCCATCACACACTCCCAGCCTAACATACATCGCAGTGTTGCAGTGAAGGTAAAATGGAGGAGAGAAGGATGAACACCACTTTGGTCCCCACAGGGGGACAAAGGCCAGAGCATACATGAAGTAAATAAATGATTACTCCCAAGCCCAGCCAGAGTTTGTGCACTCTCAGTGCTGGCTGCCTGTTTCTTTCCTAGAGCTCGATTTGTGTTGGCTGTCTTCTCTGTTTCTAAGAAGCAGTCAACTCCCACAATCCTCTTCGGGCCAACGGAGGTTGTTACCTCCCGCTTTCCTGCTGATGGGGCATTTGTGGTTTTGGCACCCTCCTGGGAATGATACTGGCACATCGTTCTCACACACATCCCTTTGCTCATGCATAAGGAAAGATGTGTTTTTCTTTTTAATTTTGCGATTCCTGCTGCGTTGTTGGCATGAGAGGCGAGAGAACTCTTCTCTGACGGAGGTTGCAGTCAGACTGGTTGAAGAACTTCTGCTCGGAAGAGTGAACTCTTTTTTTTTTTTTAGAAGTAATTATTTGAACTAGAGCCACTCTGATAGCTGGCCCAAGGCTCTGGTGGAGAGATCTCCGTTCTTGATGACTGAGCTCCGGTCCCGTGTCATTTTAATTTAAAGCAAGTCCCACCTGCTTGTTGGAAGTCTAGGGCCAAAGACTGAAACCGGTCTATGCCTTCTGATGTAGGGGGCAAACCTTTGGAAAAACTTATTCTTTTGAGCACTGGTGAAACTCTTTACTGAAATAGCACACCCACAGGAAAGCAGAGCATGTTATAGTATAGATAGGAACTCTCAGTCTGGGGCAAGTGATGCTCTGTATTCTTGGGGCTTGAGGGGTGGGGGGCAACAGTGGGAGGGCTTCTAGTGTCCTGGCCCCACTGGTGGACCTCCTCATGTCACCCGGTATTTTTGCCCACTGTGTGACACAGTGTTGGACTGGATGTGCCCTTGGCCTGATCCAACATTGGCTTCTCTTATGTTCTTATGTTGATGAGCACTGTGTGCGGCATCTGAAACTTAGGGTTGGATTTGGGCTTCTTTGCTACTGAGATTTCTCTGTTCCATTGTCTTCAGGCTTCCATTTTAAACATTTGATTCATTTGTACCCTGCCTCTCTCCCCAGTGGGAGCTCAAAACGGCTTACTTCATGTTCCTCTCCTCTTATTTTATCCTGACAACAGCACCATGAGGTAAGTTAGTCTGACAGTCTGTAACTGGCTCAAGGTCTCCCAGCAAGCCTCCATGGCGTGAGTGGGGATTCGAACTCAGATCTGCCAGAGACCAGTCCGACACTCTTAACCACTACACCACACACATTGCCTGTGATCTCATGAAGCAGGTGCAGTGAGGCGGCGCATTTTGGCAGCAGCTTTACAGTCACAGCAGCGACGCTTCCTTCTGCCGGGATCACTGGGGCTGTATAAAAAGTATTCATTATTTTCACTGTACCTGGTATATTCCCTATGCGTTCATATATACCAAGGTAGGCTTGACTGGAGAAAATTCATCCAAAAATGACATTTATGGACAGACCCTTGGAAACATAACCCTGCTGTGTGTAGCTAGTCAGACAAGATCACATGGGAATTTGTTCACAATACATCTGTACCTTCCAAGTTTAAAGGTTTGTGTAGCTCTGGGGATCCACAGATACAAGTTAAGCTAAACAAATACACACCGAGGCACACATTTCAGCTTTAGCTGGGTAATTAATTACTGGGACTCGTAATTAAAATCTTTGTTTCTCCCTTCTTGGCTTTCAGATTAAAAGGCAAAAAAAACGATATGATGAAGCCACAGTTGAAATTCTTACTTGTGCAGTTGTTTCATGTGCGTCTGTATCAGGCTCAGTCGCAATTTATTTATTTCATTTATTTAATTTCATTTGATTTATAGACCGCCCTTCACCCTCATAGGGCGGTTAACAACAATTTATAAATACTTTCCAATAAAAAACACTAAATGTATATTCAGGTTAAAACAATAAAAACAGCAATAATGAAAACTAATCAGATGGTGTTTTAAGTGTTACGTTTGCTTTCCCAGAGGGAAGAGACGGGGAGGCCAGGCTTGATGGCGGACTGTTGCTGTCCTCAGCCATAGGCCTGGAGGAATACCTCTGTCTTACAGGCCCCGTGGAACTGCACTAAGCCCCCACAGGGCACGGATGTCATTTGGCAGAGAGTTCCACCAGGCCGGTGCGAGGGCTGAAAAAGCCCTGGCTCTGGTCAAGGACAGCCGGATATCCTTGGGGCCAGGGATCTGTCTCCATTGCTGCATGTGCTGGCCTAACTACATGTCATGTGAGTGCACAAGCAATTGATGTGGATGCATATGCTACTGGCATGCTAGCACTATATCTAAATGGTTTGGCTCATATGGTAGGTGCATCGGCATGCGCTGGGGAAGGCATGGAATGTTTACACATGCACATGCTTTGCCTGTGGCTCAAGTCGCATTTGCATTGGCCCTAAGTCAGTTTGAGTCACTCAGCGGCTTGCAGAAGGCCACGTTCACAGTTGGTGGTGGAAAGCGCCCTCAAGTCACTTACGGCGAGCCCACAGGGTTTTCAAGGCAAGATGTGAACAGAGGTGGTTGGCCATTGCTTGCCTCTGCGTAGGAACCCTGGACTTCCTTGGTGGTCTCCTGTCCAAGCACTAACCAGGACCTTAGCTTCCAAAATCTGATGTGATTGGGCTAGGCTGGGCAATCCAGGCCAGGGAACATTCACAATTACCACCAACCAACAAAGCCATGTGACTACTATGTATTCCTCTACACCATCCCCCCCACACACGCATAATAAAATAAGATATAACTATTCAATCTGTAGCTAGCCTTTTTCATGACTGGTGTATAGGGTTGCCAGGTACTTACATGGTATGCAGCCCAGGAATTTGGGGGTGGGGTTCCCCCCGGCAGCGCAATCTGGGCCAGCGGGAATCGGGCAGCTGCAGCGGGGGTTTCCCCGTCCCCTGGGCTGACTTGGGAATCCTGCTGGAGTACCTCTGTGCATGTAGGGTTGACTCTTCCCACCATGGAGTGCGGGAAAGGGTTTTCCTCTTGGCATTCTCACTCTCTTCTCAGCATGAGGACCACTGGTTGCGGCGAGACAGTGAGATCACCAAGGTTCCTGGAGCAGAGCAAGCTGGCCTTGGAGAGGGGGGGAGTAGAACCCCCACCCCACTGTGGTCAGGTTGCTCTTCTGCTGGGTGGCTGCCATGGTGGTGGTGGTTCCGCTCTTTGTGGCCAGCCTGCTCTCATTCAGACAGCTACCCAGATGCTGGGATGAGACTGTCTAGCATGAAACTGGAAGTGATGTCATATTGAGGCGACTCCCTGTGAGTTTGGGTGAATCTAGAGTGTCACCGCAACACAATGATATCACTTCCAGTTTCACAAGGGAAGTGACGTTGCGTGTCGGCATGATGCCAAATAGCATGCCCCCACCCTTTAGACTCTCCCACTGCCATGCCAGTTAGGACTGGCAACCCTGGGGGGGGGGGGGTTGGCTCCTTTGTTTCCATCCCTGGCACAAGGTTTGCTTCTTGCACTTTACTCATCCCCCAGTCCCTGCAGTGCTGTCTATTTCATGGTGGAGCTACCTGCCAACTACAATTCCCATGGGGCATTGGCCTTGTCCATTTTCCAAAAAATTGGGGCGGATGCCACATTGAGGAACAGTGCCCCGAAGAGCCACAGGTGGCATATCAGAGAGCCACATGTGGCTCCCAAGCCACTGACTGAATATCACTACCCTAAGTCTTAGGTGATTCCGCATTAGACCTTAAATCCTGGTTCAACCCTGTCCCCAAACTTACATTCTACACTGCACGTGAGTTCACCCCTGTAATTATCTCGAGGTATTTTTTGTTTCCACATTACATTGAGGTCACCCCGGTTTCACCCCACACTGGTCCTGGGATAAATGGATGCTGTTATAACCAGGGTTAAGTGCAAGGTATTGTGTTGCGAGTTGAATTCTGATAAAACCAGGGATGAGATCCAAGTGTGGAAAGGACCTTAATAATCTGCTGTTTGATGGATGATCAGTTATGCCCATTGGAGATGTGCTATCATGAGTCCTGGCAGCATTAACACACAGTCAGAGGTAGCAGATTAGAGTGTACATGTAAATAATCTATGTACGTAATAGTGAAGTATGACCTCCTTCTGTGGATATCTAAATGCATGGATCAGGACTACACTGAACACTAAACAGATTTTCCTGCAAACCTGGGGGGTTCCCCCCCCCTCCAGGTTTGCATAAAAATCTGAAAGTTTAAGAATATATGGGAGGGGGATGTTAAACTTCCCCCAAAATAAAATATCATTCTCAGGTTTATAATTAGTTTGTTGGTTTATAATTGGTGCTTCTTCATCCCAGATACATTCTGTTAGGCTGCCTGTCACATCCTTGATGTGCTGAACCATCCCTAGTAGCATATGGAAAACCTTGAAGGAGCAACTGATATAGGGTTGGATCCAGAATAAATTTCCCATCAGCAGGACAGAAATCCCCTGCCTCTCCCCTCCCACTGCAGCCCACTCTTCTCCCCAAAATGCTGCTCTAAGGGGGATAGAAGACCCCAAGGAATGACATAAGGGGTGTCTATAGTGGGAAGGGGGACTTGGTGGAAATTGCCAGTTTAGTCTGGATCTAACCCATAGTCTTAGTCTCCTATCAAGAGCCCTGGGTTCAGTTGATAAGTAATAAACCTTTAATGTGGGTGAAATTCTCTTGACCTTCCAATGTGACAAGAGGTATATTAGGCTCCATTCAAAGCAACATGGCAGGCACTATGCTTTGTGGCAGGACCCACAAGGGAAACCTGCCTGTGTGCCTTTAATTAATTAAAGGCTGGAGGAGGCTGTCTGCTGGAGCTCTGAATGATTCCCTGTTCTAGCATTGCCTTTTTATAATGGGCCTCCACTGGGAGTGGGCAACTTTTGCACTCAGTTCTGTATAATGTGTGGTTCAGAGCAGACAGATGTAGTGGAACAGCTGTGGGTGTGGCTACAAAATGGCTGCTGCAGGAGGAGGAGCCAGTCGCAAAATGGCTGTGGCAGGAGGCGAAGGTACAACCACAGAGGAAGCCCAAGTGGAGGGGAGAAGAGGGGTAATATTCAAAAACACATTGGGAAAGAAGAGTGAGAGGGAATTAAATGAACTCAGTTTGCAGAAGCCACTGGAACAAAATTATTTTAATCTACACAGCCAATCAGAATCCCTGCTGGGCAAGAGCCCTAAATCACCCCACCTACTTGTAAAAATTGGTGGGCCCCAGAAAAGGTGTCGGTGGGCAGCATGTTGAGGACTCTTGCTCTAAATGTTGTGACTTGTCGCAGCATAGGACTGCCAAGTCAGCCCGGGGGGCGGGGAATCCCCCGCTAAAGGGGTTCCCAATCCGCCGGCCAGCATTTGGCCGGCGGGGGGGACCCCACCCCCGACGTCGGCCAGCGAGGACGACGTAATGATGTCACCGGAAGTGACGCAGCACATTGGGGGCGTTGCCAGGGCGACGCTCTGGCAATCGCCCCAAAACTCTATGATACCATAGAGTTTTGGGGCGATTGCCAGAGCGTTGCCCTGGCAATGCCCCCCAATGTGCTGCGTCACTTCTGGTGACGTCGCTGGGTGCGCGCGCAAAGCACACGTGCCAGGAGAAACTCCCGGTGAGAGGAGGACTCCCCCCCCCCCCGCCAGTGAGTTTTGAAGACTTGGCAACCCTATCGCAGCACCTTTCCTTGCTTTATCAAACAAATTCATGTCCTCAGTTTCTCACATGCTGATTTGCGCAGGCCACAATTAAATACTTGTTGCAGCTTTGCTGGGGTGATCAAACCAGAATGTGCGATAATGTATACCTTTGTAATGTTTTTCCAAATGCCCAAGCCCAGTGGTATGGAGAGAGCATGGAACTTCAGGTCTTTTGTTTTCAGGCATTCCGACTTGGTGTTCCATAAGCATAGCTATACCGTAAGATTTACTGCAGTGACTGAACAGTTGCTGATTGAAGGTCAGTGTTTTTTAACAAATCAGCTCTGAAAGGATTTGTTACTTCTGGGTCAACAAATATGTCCAGGGGCAGGGAGAAAATTGGCGTTGTGGGAATGGCCGGCATGGCCTTGGTAGTTTATTTATTTGGTTATATATCCAGAGCAACATTCTCCCAAATATGCTGGAAAACTAACTTCTGCATCCGAATATTTTTTTGTGATGCCCCTTGAAAATGTACAGAATTGCTCTGCACCTTTCTTCCTTTCAAATTTGTTCACAGAGTCCATTCCCTTTCCTGCCTCTCCTTCCCATATCAACTTAGACCCTCATTACTGAGGGATTAGCAGGATCCCCCCCCCCAAGTGTCTTTTTATTATGTCTGAGGGTACTTAAATATCCGTGGAAGACTTTTGTTGGAAAACAGAGTGCCAAGGGTGATCCTTCTCTAGACTGGCTACACAATTATAACTCTTGGTCATAGGAGGGATCTAATACGTGTAATCCCGATTTATTTAAAAATCTCCAGTAAACAATTCTAGCACTAGCGTTTGAATGCGCTTGACAAGAAGAGCAATGCGTTTTGTGGTCTTGATATCCTCAGTCAGGCCTCTGAACAGCCACTGCCCTGGTCACTTGTGGCAAAAGAATATCACCTCAGATGATCAGGCAAGGAAGCTTTTGTGAATAGGAGAGAGGAGATGCTCTTTTCTAGCAGGCTGTTATTAAGCATAGATGTGGACGGGTACTTGGATTAGGGTTGCCAAGACCCTGTTCCTGTTGCCCACTGCCACTCAAAGCAGCAGGAGGGGAAAAAATTAAAACCCCATGACACCAGCTGTGGCATGACATCACTTCCGGTAGAAAAAACGGATGTGACATAGGATAGCTCTAGGAATTTTTGGAAACTCTGTGGTTTTGCTGTTGTTTATGAGCTGCCAACTTTCAGGGGCATGTTTACAAGGCTCTTTCAAACCTATTTGCAGTTATCTGTCTAGTCACTGATGGCCTAATCTTGTCTTTACTTATGTCCTGCATGTCTCCTTGATAGGGTTGCCAAGTGACTCACCGAAATCAGCAGGGGAGAGTTGGTACCTTCCCGCAGTGACGTCGCCCGGAAGTGACATCATCACGCTGGGCATGTCACTGGATGATGCTCTAGCAACCAGCCTGAAAAACTCTATGGTACCATAGAGTTTTCAGGCCGGTTGCTAGAGTGTCGCCTGGCACAATGATGTCATCATGCCGGGCACGTCAGTCCGATCTGGCCACTTTGGAAGTGGGTTTCCCCCTGCCGGCCGGATCCAGACCAGCGGATTGGGGGCCCTTTGAGCAGGGGAATTCCCCCCCCCAGGGGACTTGGCAGCCCTACTCCTTGATGGGGACCCAAAGCAGTTTGCGTCATTTTGTTCTCCATTTTATCCTCATGAGAACCCCATGAGACAGGTGAGGCTGGCCAGTGTGTGACTGGCCCAAGGTCACAGAGAGAGCTTCTGTAGGGATTCAGACCTGAGTCTTTCAGATCCTAGGTCAGCAACCACAACATACCAGGGAAATGAAATTTGACGGTGAGCCAGTGCTGTGCGAAAAGTGGCAGCCTGGAATACTGGCGATCTGATTCACAGACTGGTAAATGTTTGTGAGGCAGAGGTGCCCACGAAAGAATGATAATGCTCACTGTCCAGTGAGGTTCCCTTGCCCTGTGCTGTCAAGCGGCAGCCCGTGTTTCAAATGCTGCCAAACTAGAACAGCAGTTTGGAGGACTGCTGGAGAGTTGGCCCGATAACATGTGTGCTGCTGCATATGTGCAAATCAATCACTTCAATGGACCATGACTCAAAACTGTAAATGGCTTTACGAGTGAAAATTTTGAAGTAAATGGTGCATGCTGGAGAGGTCTCATAACTTACACAAGCCAAAATAAGTGTTTTAGAATTTATATGCCAAGTGACTAGAATGTCTTGCTTAGCTTCCCCTCCCACCACCACTCAGCTAAGAACTGGCTACTTTTCCATCCAGTCCAGTCAAGCAGTTTTCTGTAACAAGAAAGCTTGAAGATTTATGTCCTGCTATGATCCCCTGCAAAGTGATCAATTAAACAGGGTTGCACTTACCTGTACTAGTTGTTCATCAAGTGGTCTTCTGTGCAGGCACCCATTGGGACTGCATCAGGCCCGTAGCTAATTTCAGGGCCCATGGCATTTCTTCTGGGGCCCCTCCCTCCCGGGCTGGCCCCCAAATTGAATTAATGTAATGGGCTACTCCCTCAGTTCTCTCCATGCTGCTGTTGGAGACCCCAAGAAACTAAGGTTCCAGAGAATTCACAGCGAGGCAGGAGGGAGGGATGTGTGCCCGCACAGAAGACCACTCTGTGAACAACAGTCACAGGTAAGTGCAATCCTGTTTTCATTGTTGTGGCTTCTGTGCAGTCCCACTTTGGGAGATTTGCAAGCTCACTGAGTGAAGGAGGTGATGTGAAGGATCTCTGCCTGGACACCCTGGGGAGCCACTGCCAGCCCGGGTAGGCAATACTGACCTTGATGGTCCAATGTTCTGATCCAGTCAGGGTTGCCAACCTCCAGGTGGTGGCTGGAGCTCTCCTGGGATTACTACTGACCTTCAGGCGACAGAGATCAGTTCACTTGGGGAAAAGTGGCTGCTTTGGAAGGTAGATTCTATGGCATTATACCCCACTGAAGTCCCTCCCCTCTCCAAACGCTGCCCTCTCAGGCCTCACTCCCAAAATCTCCAGGTATTTTTCAACCCAGAGCTGGCAACCCTAGATTCAGTATTAGGCAACATCATGTATACGTGTGTGTGTGTATGCTCTACCAGTGATATCTGTAAAAAGGAAGAAGACAGATGTCGTCACTGTTTTCCTTTGTCCGTTACCTATTCCTGGTACCTTGATGTGTTGATCTGTGGAATAATCATGTAAGTTTTTTGTCCTACATTGTGCCTGTCAACAGACATTACTAACAGAGCATGAAAGTGAACCACTGGGAAACATCTCCCATCGTATGTTGATGAACCTGTGGGAACCTTAGGAATTTTGAGAAAGAGTAGTGGATGCCACCATAAAATGTCATTCACAAAAGGTGGGGCAGTCACAAAAGGGCTGCCATGGGGATAGGGCTACCTGATGCCCTCTTTTTTGAGGACATGTCCTCTTTTTGGGGGTCTGTCCTCTTTGGGGCTCTTTTTTTTAAAAAACTGATGAAAATATCCTCTTTTTGGGTTGGAAGGTTAGGAATATTCCTAGTTAGTAGCAATGATCACAGCTTAAATAGTCGGGGTATTTAAAATGAGATTTGTCATAGTGATCACTTGTTTGAAGTAGTCCTCTTTTTTTGCTTTTCAAAATATGGTAACCCTACATGGGGAGCCATTACAAAAGACTGGGAGGTCCCACGCCAAGCATCCTCCTCTGATGAAGCCATTTGTTTCTGAATGAGTGTTCCTTGCAGACTCAAACGTTATGTCTCCTTGGGGTCTTCGAAATACCTCATGCTTTGGGGGAGGAGTAAGTGAGCACCTGGAAACCCCCGCTGGGCACCTTCTTGGGGATCACTGGGATAATGTACGACCTGGACCTCTGAAATACACCATATGTGTGGTATCTATATATCTAACTTTGAACCTGGCTCCAGAGTTCGGATTGAAAAATTCACACAGTGGGGCCAGGTGCAAAAAGAGAACTTTTTTTTTTACAAATCAGAGGAAACCCCAGGTTTTCAGGAAAAAAACTAACTTTTTTTTTTAAAGTGGGATAAATGAAAATTAAAAGCTTTGAAATGCTGATATCTGTCAAGATTACCTCAGGAGACCTCCAAAGCTCTTGTGTGGATTGTCTAGGGTAACATCACACAGCATTCTGCAGCTGCCAAGATAATCCAAAATGGCCGGTGCAGTTTAATTTTGAAACTTGAGGAGAGTTGGGGAGGGAGGAGTGGGCAGGCATAAAAAGACAGCAAGGAAGAGGGAGGAAGTGACAGTATAGTAGAGTGAGGAATGGAGTAAAAAGAGGGGAGATGGAGGCTACAGAGAGGCAAGAAAGCAGGAAAAGGAGAGAAGCTGCAAAGGGGGGGGGGAAGAAAGGGAGGCAAATAGAAACAGCATGGGAAGGTGGACCAGCAGGAGGGGCGGGGTTGCCGACTTGTTTTTTATAATAGCAAGGAAAGCTTGTGGGTTTCCAAAATAATTTTTTTATGGCCACAGGTAAAGGACTATAGCCTCCCCCCCTTTCCCTTTTCTTGCCTTTTCTCCTTCTCTCCCTCCCTCCCTCCCTTCTAATTTGGCACACTTAACAGATGGCTGTGGGGGCTACACTTGGGCTGAGTCAGCATTCTTTGCTTGCTTGCTTGTTTTTGTTTTTACTAGGAATAGTTGGGAGAAAACCGGTAAGGGCACTTCATATTTAATAACAATAAAAAAAACACGCCTGACTCTTACATGGCATAGTTTAATCTTCAAAGAGTTTTACTAATGAATTCTCCCTGCTCAGCCCGTAGATTAGTATTGGTGCTTTGGCGGATGAGAAAATTGGCCTAGGTAGGATAAGGTGTTTCCTTGGGGTGCATGCAAAATGAGCAGCACAGCTAGGGTTGGAACTTGGGGGTGGGTGGGTTGTTTTTGTTTTTTGCAATGTGTCCGAGGCCAAGTTGCAGAACATGTGGTTTGCAGGGGAGCTAACTCTAACAATGTTCTGAATCCCAGCATGTCATTTCTCTGGCTCTCATTTGCATGGGTTCTTTCTGTTCTAATAGCTGCCTCAATTTGAATACACTTTTAGTTTGCTTTTAATTGCTGTTCTGATGCCAGTACACCAAGTGACATCCTTATGCTTCATGTCAATCAACCTGGAGTACCTATCAACTCTGGCTTTCTACTTAACATGGGTTAAATACTGCACTTCCCCTATCTAAATGGTTGCAATCAGTTTAATCTTTGCGGGGATTTAACCCTACTAATTGCTCATAAAAGAGCATGGTGAACCGCTTTGAGTGTGTTCAGCCTGCACAAACGCTAAGGGCGTCATCCAGCGCCAACTTGGGGCAGTGGGATTCCCATAAGGCCTAGAGCAGGGGTGGGCAAATGGCGGTCCGGGGGCCACATGCGGCCCGCCGCAGAGTTTTTTGCGGCCCGCCAAGACAGTTGGCCACTGTCAGCACCTGAGGAGCTGCAGCTTGAACTTATTGACATGCAGTCAGATCACACTGTGAAAGAAATATTTAATGCTGTGACATTAGTTGACTTTTACAAATCTTCGTCTGCTGAAAAATTTCCATGTATGAAGAAATTTGCTGGCAAAATGTTCTCTATACTTGGGTCTACATATATTTGTGAGCAAAGTTTTTCTTGCATGAAGGTCAACAAGAGTAAATATAGATATTAACAGACATTTGACAGACATTAACTTGCAGGCTGTGATGAGAATCTCAACAAGCCATCTCACTCCTGATTTCAAAAAAATTGTAGAAAAGTGTGACAGGGTACATTTGTCTCATTAAACTGATTCTAAAAGTAAATGTGCTTGCAGCTATAGATGATATGAAATTAGCACAATAAATAAATTGAATAAAACTACCACTATTTTATTTAATTTATATTTATTGATTTTTCTGGTACAATTTATACCTTTTCTGAAATGCAAAGTTAACTAATGAATGCAATCATTTTAAAAGGTGCGGCACTCCGCTAACCTCCACTCCCACAAAGCGGCCCCCGAGCCAAAACAATTGCCCACCCCTGGCCTAGGGACTTTTCCCATTCCCTCGCCCAGGTGTTAGAAGAAGAAGAAGAAGAAGAAGAAGAAGAGATTGGATTTATATCCCACCCTTCACTCACTTAAGAGTCTCAAAGCGGCTTACAAACTCCTTTCCCCTCCCCTCCCCACAACAGACACCCTGTGAGGTAGGTGGGGCTGAGAGAACTCTTTCCCAAGCTGTCCTTGAGGGAACAGCTGGTACAGAGCTATGGTTTGCCCAAGGTCATCCAGCCAGGTGCAAGTGGAGGAGTGGGGAATCAAACCCGGTTCTCCCAGATTAGAGTCCGTGCACTTAACCACTACACCAAGCTGGCTAGGTGAGGTAGAGTAACAGGCCATTGTGGGGAACATGAGATCTGTGTACACCCCACTCCTGCCTGGGCCGAAGGAGGCGTGGCTGGCAAGTACAAGGGTCAGGGCTTTTTCAGTGGCGGCCCCATACTGGTGGAATGAGCTCCCGGAGAGCATCAGGGCCCTGCGGGATCTGTTACAATTCCGCAGGGCCTGTAAGACGGAGCTCTTCCACCAGGCTTTCAAGTAGGGGTCGCCTAATACTTACATCTTGGCCCTGGCCCAATTCCATCTGCCGGCAAGGACATCTGCACTCATATAGGGATTACATCTGAGTGCTGACCTGATACACTCTGAAGATAAATTGTAGCTGCTGATCTTGTGGTATAAGTTTATTTGTTTTATTGACATTGTTTGTGTTACTTTTGTGTTGTTAGCCGCCCTGAGCCCGCCATTGGCGGGGAGGGCGGGATATAAACTTTATGAAATAAATAAATACATGTTCCAGGCCTACTTCTCTGCTCAGTGCAAATTAATTCTGTTCCAAGAGGGTAAGTTGGGCTTTATTGAGTCCTGAGGGTATTTGGCATTTCCCAGTGTAGTGCTTGTGGCCATACTGGGTTGCATTTTGATTTAAAGCAACAGCCCCCAACAAACAAAAATGGCAGACTATTTTGGAGAAGGAGGATAAAGGGCTGCACCCGGACTATAATTTTCACATGTTCAAAGGGGGGATATTTGAGGGTGGAGCTTGGGGAGGACAGGGACCTAGTGGGGTACAATGCCATAGGGTCCACCTGCCAAAACATATATTTTGTTCAGGGAAAATGATCTCCATAGTCTGGAGATAAGCTGTAATTCTGGGGGATCTCCGGGACCCACCTGGAGGCTGGCAGCTGCACAGGAATATATTATTTGGTGGGCCTTTTAATGGTGTAAAAACTGCAGGTATCTTGAGGAGAGGAGTATTATTTGAGTGTTTAGTTTGCTGGTTATGAATTGTCAAGATTTAATTCCGTGCCTTCTTGAGCAATGAGGAAAGGCAGGACGGGAATATTTAAATAAAATAGTGGTTAGTGGGATTCTGGTGACCACAGCAACAAAGCCTTTGATGCTAGGTGCCTGAATTATTCTGACACAGAAGGGCTTGTTGGAGGCTGGATTAGGCCTCTTTCGCTGCTGTTGGCTAAATTGCTCTGATGTCAGAGAGCGGATTGCCAATCGGAATGAAGGAGAACGGGAGGAAAGTTGTGGCGTGCAAAAACAAGGAAAAAGAGAAGTCTCAAAAGGAAGAGGAAAAAATGGAGAGGGAACAGGAACGGGCAGAGGAGGAAAAGGGTATTAAACCAGAAGCTGGAAAAGCAAGGAGAACTGAAATGCATATACAGTTTTTCAAATAACCAGGCAAAAACTTCATGGAACACTATGATGTTCTACAAGCATTGAATGAATTGCTTAGAATGACACAACTGGTTTATACAACCTCAAACAGGTTGTTTCTCCATGGGATCCTACCCTTTATAAGGCTGAAAGATGTCTGCTTGCCTACGGCCACCTGGTAAATCATGGCACAAGCAAGATTTCAACTGTGCATTTGGTTCATAGCTCAGCATCTTCAGTGCTACGCTACACCAGCTCGCAGTCCAAATTCTGTCAGGCTTGGCAGAGTACACTGAAGGATCCACTAAATACTAGTGGGAAAACTGAGATGCTCGGCATACCCTGGATTTCCAAAAAAGCTTGGATGCCTTTAGCACGTTGTAATGTATTCAGCCTGGTGACTGACATCTAGGGCTCCCTTGGCACTTGTTTTTTTTGGGAAATACTGACTTAGCTGAGACAATCCCTGTCCAAAAAAGTGGTTATAAAGTTATTGAGTTACTGATGAAGCATTAGTAAGACACGCCTGTGCGGCGGACTAGAGTGACGCAAGGAAACTAGTGGTAAGCACAAATACGTCAGTGTTCTCAATATTATTTTCTGTTAGCAAAGGTCCTGCAGCTAGCTACATGACCTCTGTGACTCACATACAAGTGTCCCGTTGCTCCAAATGAACCCATAATATTTGAGTCACCAGTAAGTGGCGGTAATCTCTTAGGTACACATTACACATCTTAGTAATGCTTTTGCTTTGTCTGAAGAGAGACCCTTGGCTGTCTGTTTCCACCCTTTGCAATGGGGGTAGTGATGCAGACAAAATGTTTTAACACACTAGAATTCCACTGAGCATTATTAGATGGACTGGTTCAACACTAGATTCACCTACTAAATGTGCTATAGGATGCATCCATACCAATGTGACTGTTCTTTTATGCATCAGTTCGTTGAGGGCTCTATTCATCCTATTCTGGGGAATTCCATGAGTCATCCGAATGGCATCCTTACATGTAATACTGATCAGCTTCCTCCTCCTATATTAACTGTCTTTTCTTTCCACAGTGAGGAAAGTTCACCTGCAGATATACCACTTTGCTAGTATATGGAACAGGCTAGGAAGCCAGGGAGGAACAATTTTGTACCCCCAAACTCTTCCCTGCTAGAGCTTCCGACTCTCTTTTCCCCCCTTTCACTTGGGTTGGATTCATACACTGTTGGGTATTTCATAATTGTCTGCACAGGGAAATCTAGGTGAATTATTTTGATAGTTCAATATCCAGTGATCCAGTGTGGATCCTATTGGTATCCTTGATCTATCTGGATGGTCGTGGGTTTGGTGTAGTGATTAAGAGCGTGGACTCCAATCTGGGAGAACCAGGTTTGATTCCCCACTTCTCCACATGCAAATGCTGGCGTGACCTTGGGTCAGTCATAAGTTCTTTCAGAGCTGTTCTCTCAAGGGCAGTTCTCAAGAGAGCTCTCTCAGCCCCACCTACCTCACAGGGGGTCAGTTTTGGGGAGGGGAAGGGAAAGGCGACTGTAAGCTGCTCTGAGACTCCAAGTGAAGGGCAGGGTATAAATCCAGTCTCCTCCTCCTCCTCAGCTGTTTTCAGTATTCCATTCCATCAGGAGCATTTTCAATCCTTAGCAGGCCATTCTTAAATTTTTGTTTTCATTTTGGTTAAGCTACAATGTTTGGCTTTCTGCCTGGCATGCCTAGAGTGTCCCTCAAATCCATAGAAGCACCCTATTTTATCTGTGTCTGGCCTGGTTTGCTGCATTTATTATCTGCGTAGGGGCCAGTCAGTTTGCTATGTGATTTGACAGTGATAATTCTGGAGGAACAAAAAAGCATCAGTGCTAATGGATTGGTTGTCTGCTTTTGCAGTGGAGCACGACAGGGAGTTCTATCACCAACGCAGCCATCATCGAGAGTTCCGCTTTGACCTCTCCAGGATCCCTGAGGGTGAAGCAGTAACAGCTGCTGAGTTTCGGATTTACAAGGACTACATCAGAGAACGCTTTGATAATGAAACATTCCAGATTAGTGTCTACCAGGTTCTGCAAGAACACCCAGGAAGGTGAGTGCCTGAAGGGGGGGGGGGGAACACCCAACATGAGCCAGTGATGAATAATACTTAGTTTAAATTAATGAGCATCTGTAGCAATTTGGTTTTGGGGGGCTGTTTCCCCATACATGCATATTTGGCTCTCTGTCCTCTTTTAGGGGTTCATTCTGAATCTGTGAACTGAGGCCATGGAAGCGTTGAGATTAAGGTGTCCTGAGAAGAGACTATGTGCAACGATACAAAAACTCTTGATCTGTGACCACCTGTTCACACATGCGAGTGGGTGTTAAGTGATAAGTGTGCATGTCCGAACTCAGCCTTGAACTAAAGGAGTCATGGGTCAGCACCATGGGTCTTTTACAGAGTTGAATAAGCTGGTTTCAGTGATGAGGTGCAAATTTATTAGTAATCCAGCATCTGAGTAAAATCTTATTATGACATATTGGGGTGGATCCAGAAGAAGAAGAGCCAAACATGAGCCAAAAAGGAAAGGTGGGTAAAAAACCGTTTTTAAATAATAAATAAATAAACTTTGCTCAGTGGATTGGCATGCTAGGACTAGGATGCACCCCTTTTTTTAATTTAAAAAATTCTTTATAGAAAAAAAACGGGAAAAAAAGAAGGGGGGGAAACTCAAATATAACAACTGGTGGCAGCTGTATACATACATTTCTCCTTGCGCAATTGTCATCTATGTTGATAGTTGTAAGATCCTCAATCCATCGATTTATAAGAAGTGGGCATTTAGCTCTCCAGTGTTGCAATAAAAGTTTTTTAACTGTAGTAAAGGGCATGGAGGGTCCATTTAAAGAAATCCAAGGTGGTAAGGAAATCCACATAAATTTCTGAAATAAAAGTATTAATTTTATGAATATATCTACAAAGTATATGAAAAGGAACTGCTCATGAAATATAAATAATCTCAGGTAGAAAATTTACTTGAGTGTATTTACTTTGCACCATAAAGACAAGTGTAAGGTTGTCCGTCTGTCCAAATCCAAAGATATATCAGCAATTAGTTTGTTAAAGTTTAGTATAATCATATTCGTTTTATCTCTAGGAATCAATATTCCAAGATAAGTACTGACATCTGAATATCCAGACAAATCTCCAAAGGTATTAATCATATTCATTAATGCAGGAATGGAAGACTGAGGTTCTGAAATAAACAATAAAAGATAATCGCATATACATTTGGTAATAAATCCCATTGTACGTAACAACTCATAATATTTGACAAACCTGATGAATTTATATTCCCCCCCACCCCCTCTTCCCTTCTGTATCCCACTTTTTTGGGGAAAAACTAATAAAAAATTTAAATCAAGATCATCTGCATAAAGAATAATTTTAAATTCCAAAGAGTTATGTGCGATGCCATGATTATTATTATCTTGTCCACGCATCCCATTGTTTGTGAGATTACAGATTGCATATTCTGAATACCTACTCCAGCTGTTGCTGTGTGTGTGGAGGATGATTTTGGCCATGTGGCTAGGGGTGCCAGCCCCTCACTGTTATGGGCGGGGTTCCCCGTTTCAGCCATTCTTCTCTGGCCCCCCCATTACACCCTCAAACATGCAAGAAGCCAGAAATAAATGTGATGTGCTCACATCACCTAAAAGTGATGTAGGTAAATCAGTGACATTGGGGGGCACTCTGGTTTTTGAGCAAAACTCTGGCAGAAGCTAAACCAAAGCATCCCCCCCCCCCCAAATCATGTTTATTTCCGACTTCTTCCCTCCTTGCTCCTGGTAAGTTCACCCCCCTCACCCACCATCTGGTCCAACAAACCTGGCAACCCAGCACGTGGCGGCTTACTTATGAAAGTTGCCCCCCCCCCCCCCCCCCCCCCCCGCTTTTCAGCAAAGTGAAAATGAGGTATGACCATTGGTTAGCCTCCAAGAGTCGGGGAAGATAGTTTAATAAACATCCTCAAAAATAACTGAACATACAGGCCTTCGGGTGAGGTGGTGGGCATCCATTTCTTGGCCTCCCTGCTGCAGCTGCTGCTGTTCTGCTATCAATAGGCAGCTATTGGTAAGATCTTTGTGGTTCAGCCATGGCCCAGTTGTTCCCAGCTTTAGGATTACTGAATATGTAATTGCTGCTATGCATATCTTTTAACTGTTTTAACTGTTTTTATTTTTTGATATTCACTTTTAATTGTCTGTTGATTGTAATTTATTGTTGTAACCCACCGTGAGCCTGCTTGCGGGAAGGGTGGAATATAAATATCAGTCAATCAGTCAATCAATCAATAAAACTATACCAACCCACTCCCTACAGGAAAGAAGTAAAACCCTCCCCTAGTTGAGATCTGTGCTGACTCATGGGGAATCTGAATACAAATGGATAAATACAATTGACCACAGGAATAAACAGCTTTAAAAGGGAATTAGATAGGTTAATGGAGGATAGATATATCGGTGGCTACTAGCCTTGGAAACTGAGGGGAACCTCCACATTTATAGGCACTAAACCCCAAGGAATTTCCTTTCCCTTCCCCTCCCCACAACAGACATGTTAGGTTGGTGGGACTGAGAGAGCTCTCTCAAGAACCGCTCATGAGAGAACCACTCTGAAAGAACTTGTGACTGACCCAAGGTCACCCAGCAGCTGCATGTGGAGGAGTGGGGAATCAAACCCGGTTCTCCTGGATTAGAGTCCACGCTCCTAACCACTACACAAAACTGGTAGGCCAGAACTTTAGGCCAAGAACATGGGGAGTAGAGTCCAGGTTTTCCAGGGAAGGGTTCACTGAATCGCATAGGAACCTGAGTTCTGTTTTAACAACTCATTTTGTGAAGGGCCTTTTAGAGTAGTTAGTTGCAGCCTCCCCTTCCACAAGTCCTGCAGATGGCCTCCAATGTCTGGGGGGGGGGGGGGGCTCATTTCCCCGTGGCAGCCCTTGACCCAGCTGCTGCTCAGTAGGGCCGGGGGAGGGGGAAATAAGCAAAAAACAAGCCAACCCACTGTTGTATCCTTGGTGTAATTTCATTTCTGTGGCAAACCTGGAAGTGACATCATGCCACTGACATGATGGCTGGCCACCCTCCTGATCCCCCAGTTTCTCTCTGGATAGCAGCCATGGACTGTCAACCCAATTGGCTTCCACTGGATTAGGCTCCCACTTTGAATGCTAGAAGGCTAGATCTGAGACATTGTTGCACGCATGTGAAAGTTCTTCTTGATGTTGTAGTTGTATTTAAGCTGCATGCATTATGGACTAGAAGTTAGGGTTGCAAGCTCCAAATTGAGAAATACTTGGAGATTTTGGGGGCGGAGGCTGAGGAGCGTGGGGTTTGGAGAGGGGAGGGGCTTCAAAGGGGTATCACGACCCAGAGTCCACCTAGGGTTGCCAGCTCTGGGTTAGAAAATACCTGGAGACTTTGGGGGTGGATCCGGGAGAGGGTGGGGTTTGGGGAGGGGAGGGGCCTCAGCATGGCACAATGCCATAGAGTCCACCCTTCAAAGCAGCCATTTTCTCCAGGGGGACTGATCTCTGACAGCTGGAGATCAGTTGTAATAGCAGGAGATCTCCAGACCCCACCTGGAGGCTGGCAACCCTAAGACCACCTTCCAAAGCACCCATTTTTTCCAGGTGAGCTGATCACTTCTGCCTGGAGAGCAGTTGTCATCTCAAGAGATCTCCAGCCACCACCTGGAGATTGGCAGCCCTACTGGGAGTCCTGATAGCTCAAGGTTAGCTATAAAGCGATCTAAAATATCTCTCTAGCCCAGGGAATCACAGGGCAGTCATAAGCAGAGAGCGACCCTTCTAAATCCTCTAAAGTCCATGGGCAGAGAAAGCTGCCCCTCTGCTCAGACATCCTGTTGTTAACATGCCTTATTTTTCACCCTGATGTACTCCTCGATTCTGCATTGTCTTATGTCTTCTGTGCACATGGCACTGAATTAGTAATAATTAAGGCCATTTTCTAGTCACAAACCAGATGGGACGAGTGATTTGTTTAACTTGGAAGGAGTTCTGTGACATGAAGATCACTGGATGCTCATCTTCCAGCTCCGTTTGGCTCTGTATCCTACTTGTTGGAGGCTAGAAGAGGCAGTGTTAATCCATTATTGCTGGAGAGTAAATTATTGGACACCAGGGCAGGAATGTTTCAAATGTGTGCGGGAAGGATGGCTCCCTTTGATCTCTCTTGCGGAGGGTTTTCCCCTCCGGGCCTGCTGTTTGCACAGGACTGTAACTAACTGCAGGAAAACAAAACACATTATACAATTTCCCAGGCTGACTCATGGCGTGCAGTTGAATGCATCATGCGTTCATGTGGGCCTGGGAATTTTCTTTCAAAGGCTGGCTTCTTCCGAGTAAGGTTAATAATAAAAAGCAGTAGATTTTAAGAAGCGGTTGATTTTCCTCTCTACCGGGATGGGGTGGCAAGTGGGGGTAAGAAAGCAAGTCAGACCCCCACCCAGTTTATTTTTTTTTTTTAAACGGTCATGGTTCGTGGGTGACAGAGATGGGTTGAGTTAAGCAGTGAAGGAAGCACAGAAGTTTTTCACCTCTGGAAATTCCACCTCAGACGTCAGTATATGTGAGTCCAGGAGCAGTCTGGTCCCCATCCTTGCTTTCTGTGGGAGCAGCCTAGTCAACTTTTGGTCAGGGCTTCAGAGCCTGAGGATGAGTTTCAGTCGCAGAAACCTGGCTTAACAAGCTGTGTGGTCTCCTTTATGGAAATTACCGGAAAGCTTTCGAAACCCTGTCATCTACAAGATTCACTCGTGCCAGGGGTAATAATTCTATCGGAGGTACCAGAATTTCCTCAGACTCTTACCGAGAACTGCTCAAGGAGGTGATCAGAAATGGCAGACATCTTTTTCCTGAAGGAGAATTTGCCTGCTACAGCTGGTCTTTCCCAGGTTCAGAGGAGAGTTCAGTGTGTCCTGGGGCTCAGTTCAAGCAACCCTGTAGTGTCTGTTGCCCCTACTGCTATTGTGTTTGGTCAGGGGGGCGCATGTACAGTGTGATTCTTACATTTCCGACTTCTTACCTGTTTGAGAGTCTAATGGTGGGGCGGGGGGCGTGCGGAGAGGAGCACCTGAAACCAGGGGAGCCCCGCTCGCACCGGGTTGTCTTGCATCCCTTCCATTCTCCACGCACACAGCCTCTGAATGGCAACAGCTGGAGTGGATATTCAGAATATGCAGTCCGTAATCTCTCAAGCAATGGGATGCATGGACAAGATAATAATATTCATGGCTTCGTACAGAACTCTTTGGAATTTAAAATCATTCTTTATGCAGATGATTGTTCATTGTTTGTTTCAGAACCTCAGTCTTCCATTCCTGCATTAATGAGATTTGTCTGAATATTCAGAGAGAGCAGGTATGAACCTTAAGGCCGTATCCCACTTCTTTGGCAAAATAGGGCAATCTAGCTCCTTATTCCATTCATCCCTGAGAGTTTGCATGTCATATTTATTAAGGAGACTCTGATGCATTCCAGTTAGAGAGGAGCACCAGATAAGAAGCCTCCAAAAGAGCCCAGGTTGGATACTCCAACTGTGAGGCGTGATCCCAATGATTAGGTAAAGGTAAAGGTTTCCCTTGCTCGAAAGCCAGTCGAATCCGACTCTAGGGTTGCGGTGGCCATCTCCATTTCCAAGCCGAACAGCCAGCACTGTTCAAAGACTTCTCCGTGGTCATGTGGCCGGTATGACTAGACGCCGAGGTGCACGGAACACTGTTACCTTCCCACCGAAGCGGTACCTATTTATCTACTTGCAATTTCTTGCTTTCAAACTGCTTGGTTGGCAGGAGCTAGGACCAGAGCTGGGAGCTCACTCTGTAATGTGGCACTCCTTGGGTCTCAGACTGCTGAACTACAGACCTTCCGGTCTGCAGTTCAGCATCTTAACCACTTGAGCCACTGCATCCCCCATCCCAATGATTAGTACACGTTAACTAGCTGGTTGGTCAAATAGAAGAAGAGAGAGATCCAGCATTCTGGGAATGTTTTCAGAACAAGAACAAAGAAAAGGTATCAAAGCGGAGATTAGGACTTAGTTACCTTATTGAACTGGGGGCTTAAGCGGGAAATTCAAATACCCTTAATTACATTCCTTCAGGATGTCTGACAGGTTTGAGGGAAGTGATAACATGGGCATAGCTCTTTATCTGGCAGAAAGCTAATCCAGTTGCCTGGCCACTTGAGAAATGTCCTGATTAATAGTTTGATGGGTCTCAGTTTCTGCCTGGGATTGTTCTTTCCCAGGATGTGATGTTTAGCTTAGTGTTTAGGACCTTAAGGCCTCAGCTAACTTGGCAGCAGGGAAGTGAGCCAGGAAAGGAGCAGGCTTATGCCTGCAGGGGTCTGTGTTCCTGCTAAGGGACTAGCCCATAGCCCTGCTGCAACAGATGTGTGTGGGCATTGCCCTGACAACTGCCTGACACTGCGCAGGCCAACACTTTGGAAGGCAGGCCTCGTGGGGTGCCAGGGATGAGAGGTGGCAGCAGAGAAGGGCATCTGCCCAGCCTGGAAGTTGGAAGGCTGGTGTTGTGAGGCTTACAAGGACCTACATAAGCCACTGGCAGGCTGGCTCAAGCCCATGAGAGCATGCAGAATAGTTGAGGTGACAGACAAGGGGCAAGGCCTGGAAGAGGAAGAATCAGGTAGTATTAATTTATTTATTTATTAAATTTGTTAATCGCCCAATCCCAGGAGTGCAGGGCTCTGGGTGAGGTACATCATTCATAAAAACATCAGAATAAAACAATTAAAACATTGGCTGCGATCACACGCACAATTCGCCCCGACATAGGTGCGAATGTCAGGCGGATTCAAGCAGCACGATCAGACGCCAACAATCTGGCAAGCGCCCCGCAGCCGTCAGCAACCCGTTTTGCTCTGCTGCACACGCGGAGTAAAGAAACACCTCAGAAAGTCCAGTAGCAAACGGGTTGCTATGGGCCACAAATGGACTTTCCTGCATCTGATAGCGCCAGCGTGCTCCCATGGCGTTGGGATAGTCTGATCAGGCTATCCCGACTCCGTGCTGTTGTCCCCCCCCCCAGCAGTATGCGCATCAGCGCACTCCCCCTGCACATTCCATAGGGAGAGATGCAAATCATCGATTCCTCATGTAAGCGCATCAAGAGCAAACGGTTAACCACCACCACCCCGGACTCACTGGCAGTTGCGTCTAATCACGCAGTGGTGGGCTGTGCCCACATCTACAAAAATCTGTGTGATTGTGCAACGGGGGGTCAACTTCCGCCAGAGGAAATAGCCTCGCTTCCCCCCTGCTTTATCTCGGGCGTGTGACCGCCACCATTAATAAGGTATTTCAAACAAAAGATGGCAAACATTAATTTATCCCATTACAGAATGCTGGCCGCTTTGTGGGCAGAGGGGAAGAGGGTAAAGCAGATATGGGAAGCAGCTGGGGCAGGAAGAGTGCCAGCTATGATGGAAACCATTGCTGTCCTCCACCAAAGGCCCAGCAGAACATCTCTGCCTTACAAGCCCTGCGTAATTGCATAAGGTCCTGCAGGGCCCTGATTCTGCTTGCCAGCCTCCAGGTGCCTCTGCTTGCAGCCTCTGCTTGCCAGCCTCCCGCTTTTACAACTGATCTCCAGCTGACAGAGATCAGCTCCCCTGGAGAAAATGGCTGCTTTGAAGGGTGGCCTCTATGGCATTGTACCATGCTGAGGCCCCTTCCCTCTCCAAACCACGCCCTCTCCCAGATCCACCCCCAAAGTCTTCAGGTATTTTCCAACCCAGACTTGGCAACCCTAGCCCTGATGGTATTTGGCAGAGAGTTCTGCCAGGTTGGGGCCAGGACTAAAAAGGCCCTGGCCCTGGTTGAGGACAGCCAGATAGCTTTAGGGCCAGGGACCACCAGCAAGTTGTTATATGAAGAGCGTAATGCTCTTCCGGGGACATAACGGAGGAGACGGTCCCGTAGATATGTCGGTCCCTGACCACTCAAGGCCTTGTAGGGCAATACCAAAACCTTGAACTTGACTTGGTACAACTTACTCCCTGCCATCACCGAGGCCTGAGAGCTCACCCAACAAGTTGCCAGACTGTGGTGTAAAGTGGTCAGGCACAGTTAGGCTTGGGTGAACCTTCTGGTTCAGCTGTAGAGAAGTTTATGTGGAAAGGGTTCCTAAAGGTCAGAAGCTTGATCCTACGTGTTAATCAGGCCAGTGCCTTTCAATGAAACGTTGCGTTCAGATACACGTCATGGCATACCAGCTACCAAACCCCATAGATTTCCAAATGAACGTTTAAGAGGAGAAACATGCATTTGACACTGTGCAAGAGAAAAAGCCAGATTAGGGCAACCAACAAACAAGAACCAAGATAACTCTCTTTATGTTACATGGACTTTGAGTGATAGAGGGGCTTACTATTTGTTTGTTTGTTTTAAACATTTATTAGCTGCCTTTCTTCCTTAACGGCACTCAAGACAGCTTACAGTGCAAATAAAATACAAAAAACAGAATGCACAAAAATATTTTAAACCCCAATTTAAAATCACTGTTTACGAGTGCTTTAATCCAATGCAGTCCTAAATAAAATTGTCTTCAGCTGCCTCCTAAAGATCAAAAGTGAAGGGGCCAGGCTGAGGGCTGTTCCATAATTGTGGGGCTGCCACTGAAAAGGCCCTCTCTCGTGTACCCGCCAAACTCACCATATTGTGTGAGTGCCGTAACTGGGGACAGATATTGCCATATATATCTGAATATTAGTTTGACTGTGTACTTGTATTTTGGTTTCCGTAATCTTAGTATAAAAAGTGGAACAAACATTTAACAGTTGTCTCCTTAAGAATCCACAGCATCATTGGCATACAGAAATATTTTAGTGACCGACAGATCTGGTCCATCCACTACGCAGCCCTAAGGTGTTCGGCTAGGGGATAGAAGTGGAGAGGTATGCACCAAGCATCTGTAGCTCTTCGGGTTGTAGTCTAGAGTAAGAATATTGTTGATCATTCCAGAAATGTTGGGTTGAAGCCTAACACCTATCCTGCTGGCTCAAGAGGGAGTGACCTCACCCTATTCTAAGGGTAACCAACATCCAGACTAGGCCTGGGTATTTCTAAAAATTACAATATCTCCAGACTACAGGTGTCAGTTCCCCTGAAGAAAATGGCTGTTTTCGAATGTGGGCTGTATGGTATTGTACCCTGGTGAAGTCCCTCCCCAAACCCTGCCCTCCCCAGGCTCTACCCACAAATCTCCAGCAATTTCCCAACCTGGAGTTGGCAACCTTGCCCCATTCCCCTCCTCACTGGAAGCTCTGCTCTGCATGGTTTTTGACTAAGCAGTCCCATGATACTTGCTAATAACATTTTCAGGAATAGCAAGGGGCCCCTTCTCCATCTTACACCAGTGTAGGGTCCAACCCGTCAGATTTTTCTCAGAAGGGGGGAAACGACAGGAGAATGTTTGTGCTTATTTTTTAAATGTTTCCTTTCTTTCGCTCCTGGTTATCTCCCAACAATGAATTTCTCTGTATTCTCCTGTGTCTAATTGTGTTCTTCTAGTTCTTTGTCCGTAAGCTCTGTATCTCTTCCTCTAGCTTACACCTTGGTGTTTTTTGTCTCTCATTGCTCCTTATCTGTGAAACCCTTTACTCGCTGATACTTGGCTCAATTGATTCTCTCCCTCCCTCCCTTCTCCCCTTTAAAAATGCCTTCATTTGTTTTAGCTATCCTGTATCCAGCTCAAGTTTTTTTGCCTTCTCTTCCTCACATTTTCATTCAGTCTGGATTCCCCCCCCCCTTTTGTTTGTGTTTAAATTAGATTGTCAATCCATAAAGCAGGAACCATCTCCTCTGTCTTGCAAAAAAAAATGCACCATGCTTTTTTAAATAAAAGGGTGGCTCATACAAATAATAGCCCTAATTATTGTTTTCCACAAAAAGCCTGATTTGGATTCAAGGTGTGTTTTTGGTCATTTTAAGAAGAAAATATAGTTTTTTAAATATATATATATATATATATATATATATATATATATATATATATATATATATATATATTTTCCTCAAGGAAAAAAAAAGGTGGGATTCAGAAGGGAAGAAGGGGAGGGGAAAAACAGATTCAACAAGTTTGTTGTTTTTAATAAAGAATGCATTTTTATCAAACACCCCACCCACGGCCAGCATCCTCAGGGTTGAACCCCTCACCAAAGGGACCCCCCCCTTCTGTATATCAGGCAGATAGGAGACAGCATCTCCATTTTATAGACAATTAACATTTTACTTACAGAGTGGACAGGCAGCAGCATTAATTTGCTTTTCAGTGAGTTCTTTTGGCTAGAAGCCTTAGCTGTGGGGGCTGTGAGGGGGGAAGAGTTGGAGGGAACTAAGTTGTGCCAACCCCTGGCCTTACCTCATTGCTCTTGTTCAGTTTCAGCCTTTGTCTCCCATTCTGGTTGACTTTTCATATTGGTTTATGTGGTCCCGCCCCCCTTTGCTATTGAATGAATGCTCATATTGGATTCTCCCATGGCAGCTTTTAGAGAAAATAAACAAGTAGAAGGCATCCCAGATCCTCAGTCAGTCATTGACCCCCTTCAGTCTGCAGGTCAAATGCTGATTATTAATATTTATATCCTGGGTCCCCCCCCCCCCCCCCACAGTGGATACCCCAAACAACTTATGACATCATTCCTTCCTTCTCCACTTTATCGTCACAATAAGAACTCAAAGGAGCAGGTAAGGCTAGGTGAGAGAGTGTGAGGCGCCTGAGGTTGTCCGGGAGATTTCCATGACGGAGTGGGGACTCAGGCCCAGTTGTCCCAGGTCCCAATCTGGTGTTGCCAGCCTTTTGCCAGTAACTCCTGGTAGCTTGGGGGACTGGTAGTTGCGGGGAGGGGCATCACTGACACAGCTGTATCACTTTCAGGTGATCACCTGGATGTTATGTCATCTATGAACAAGGAATTTCCCCAGTCTCTAAAGACCATAGGGACTGGGGAAATTCCTAGAGTGCTGGGGGTGTGGTGAACGGAAGTGACATCACTGCATCCGTGGCATCATCCCCCCATTTCCTCTTGCTGCTCAGTTGCCTGAGAGTAAACAGGGGGGAGGGAGGTTGCTCAAAATGGGCAGGCAACTGACAGCCCTGTCGTAATCTAACACTAACCACGATACCATGCTATCTGTCTCTGCAAGATGAACTGCCAGTTGCCATTACATAAGAACATAAGAGGGCCAATGGCCCATCCAGTCCAACAATCTGTCACACAGTGGCCAAAAATACCAGGTGCCATCAGGAGGTCCACCAGTGGGGCCAGGACACTAGAAGCCCTCCCACTCTCCCCCCCACCCCCCCAAGCACCAAGAATATGGAGCATCACTTGCCCCAGACTGAGAGTTCCTATCTATACTTTGTGCCTAATAGCCACTGATGGACCTCTGCTCCATATGTTTATCCAATTCCCTCTTGAAGCCGTCCATGCTTGTAGTCGCCACCACCACCTCCTGTGGCAGTGAATTCCACGTGTTAATCACTCTTTGGGTAAAGAAGTACTTCCTTTTATCCCTTCTAACCCGACTGCTCAGCAATTTCACTGAGTGCCTACGAGTTCTTGTACTTTGAGAAAGGGAGGAAAGTTCTGTCCATTTTATCCGCCAAACAACCCTGTGAGGTAGGTTAGGCTGAGAGAGTGTGATTGGCCCAAGATCACCCAGCAAGCTTCCATGGCACGAGTGGGGATTCAAACCCGAGTCTCCCAAATACTAGTCCAACACTCTTGAGCACTACACCACACCGGCTCAGTTTTTCCCGTTTCTGCAAGTGTTCTGTTTATTTAACCTGTTTATGAATGGGCATTGTTTAGTTCAGATATTATTAATAAACATTTGCTTCTAGTAGTTATTGTTATTAAGAAGAGCTTCAAGTAAAGCCTTCTCATGACCATGCAGATGGTCTTACCTGAGGGGTTTTTTTTGCTAGTGCTGGAAAGGTTACAAAGCAATTAGTTACGCAAATATCTATGCAAAAGTGCACACGAGATGTTTGGCAAGATGAAGCAGGCGAGTCAGCAAAACAGGCCTCTAAATGAAGCTGGGGTATTTAAATATCCAATTAGCGAGCTGGCACAAACAACTGCAATGTCTCCGTCGATACTTGCACGACATATAGGAGCAGTATCATTTATACAGAGCTTTTAATCCAGCTTTTACAGTTGGAGAGACCAAACCTTGGAATGTAACTGTACCAGTGCTACAGGCTGGAGGGTTGTTTGTTCGCTGTTTATGTGATTGCCCTTTCTCCCTTGTTCAGGCCCAGAGATCCTCTAGTCAATGTGGGTGGCATTTCCTCCCTTTCACGGCTATTTTGTTATAAATGGACTCCTGTAAACGGTAAAACAGAGGGTCAGCCATTGAAAAACATTTTTTCTTGTGGTTAGATGGCAGTTTCAGAGTGTTTGTGTGTGTAGAAACTGCCCTCAAAAAACAAGTAGCCACAAAAGAATCCATAAAAGAGGCCTGTATTAATATTTGTGTAGACTGAGGGTGATATTATCACTTGGTTATTTTGGCTGTATATTTAGGGGGGGGAAGTGCCTTCCCCTTTGGTGAAGGCAACCAAAGGCATGCATCCATTTAGAGAGCTGTTTCAGGAAGCCTTGCCTCTGTTCTCAATTGTTATGTCATCTTTTGTAGTCAATATGTGATTGGCTGGGATGTAGCGTCATCATGACCTTATCGCATTGGCTGTGTGATCCCTGATTGGCCAAGTAACTATTCCCAGGATAAAAACTCCTTTTTCAAAAAATGTAAATAATGCTGAAAGAGCACATTAGGGAAACAATGTGCATGTGTGTGTAAGTAGTGCCGCCTAGTCTGACATGGTGACCCTATAAATTAACAAAACGCCTTATCTTTAACAGTCTCCCTCAGGTCTTGCAAAGGGGTGTGTATGAGGATGGAGGCCATCCTTGACGGAGTCCATCCATTTCGCGTTGGGTCTTCCTCTTTTCCTGCTGCCTCCAGCTTCTAGCACTGTTGACTTTTCCAGTGACTGTTGTCTTCTCATAGTGTGACCATCGATAGACTCAGTTTAGTCATTTTAGCTGCTGGGGAGAGTTTAAGCTTTCTCAGGGAACCGATGAGAGTGGATAAATAAGATAAACTGCGAATATTTTCACATACATTCCAGAGGACTGCCTTCTCCTCCCAAAATGAAATAGGAAAGCACATGTAGCATAATCCTAGCAGTGTGTGCTCTGTATTCCAGATTTTTCTTATGTACAGTTCTTGTTGTCTGCTGGGGGATGGCTAAACAAATTTTAAAAAACTGTGAGGTTTTTTCACATCTTTTTGTCTGCATGTCTCTCGCTTTTTATTGTAAACTATCTGGATTTAAATGGATTAAAAATAATTTAGCGATAGCTTCTGTCTAGTACAGCCTGTACATTGCAAACTACTAAGTGGTATCCTTATAGCTCTAGTTTATATGTTAGCAGGCTGGCTGTATTTCCAGAGAGAATTCAAAGACATTTGCAAGCGATCTTTTCCTCTCTTCTGGCTTTGTCTCTCCAGGGATTCAGATTTGTTCCTGCTTGACACTCGAACAATCTGGGCTGCAGAAGAAGGTTGGCTGGTGTTTGATATCACAGCAACGAGTAACCACTGGGTGGTAAACCCACAACACAATCTCGGCTTGCAGCTGTCAGTAGAGAGCGTAGATGGTAAGCTTCAGAAAATGGCAGCCCCAGCAAACCTCCGTTTCAATCCTGTCTTGCAGCTGTGAGCAGCAGGGTTATCAAGAGGGGTGGGACTCCTGGGGGACAAGATTTCGGGGGCCATTCAACTTTCAGCTGGCCAGTTCATGTGAATGTTGGGGTGGATCTAGATGAAGTGAGGTGGGAACCCAGGCGCCCAAGGTGCCAGCCATGATAGCTGTTCCTTTCCAGAGATGGCATCTCCACATCTCCTTGTCTTCCCCCTATCTGTTGGGGTGGGTTAACAGAGGGGCCACCTCCCCTGGAAATGGATAATTTCATAGACTCTTATTTCAGCCTTCATTTTAAAAAAGAAAATAAGACTCTAGCCTTGATGCTGACAGAGGAGAGCTTGGAAATCACTTGTCTTATCCTGTTGATGTCTCAGAAACAAAGCTCTGATCTTTGGAGCATTTGTGCACCTGACTCTTGTGATTACTGCTTCCTGCTTCTAGTACTGTTTCCTGTTCTCCTGCCTCTAGCATGTCCTTTGCCTCCATTATCATTATAATGCTCTTTCAACAGACTTAGCATCCTTGTTCTCACTGGCTTTTCTATCATGAGCTCCTTGGGATACCCTCAGAGGTGGCTCTTAGGGTGGGGGATGGGGGGACTTACTAGAAGTGGGAGGGAGGCCTAGCCGACACGTGTCTATGTAACTTTCGATGTGACCCAAAAGCGATGTTATCACACTGCGATGTCCAGGTGATAGGGTTGCTAAGTCCGGGTTGGAAAATACCTGGGGACTTTGGGGGTGGAGCCGGGAGAGGGCGGGGTTTGGGGAGGGGCCTCAGCATGGTACAATGTCATAGAGGCCACCCTTCAAAGCAGCCATTTTCTCCAGGGGTACTGATCTCTGTCAGCTGGAGATCAGTTGTAAAAACAGGGGATCCCCAGGCCCCACCTGGTGGTTGGCAACCCTACCAGGTGACACTCTGGTATTTGGGCGAAATCTCTATGGTAAATTTGGCTTCTGCCACAGTGTTTTCGCCCAAATACCAGAGCATCGCCCAACGTCGCCGCTGTGATGATGTCACTTCTGGGTCATGCAGGAAGTGATATAGACCCATCGCTGAAATGTCAACTGGGCTGTGCTCTTTTTCCTGGGTAAGCCCCCTCCCTGCTGGCCAGCTGATCAGTGGTGGGGCAGTGGGTCCTGGCAGCAGGGAATCCCCGCCTCCACTAGGAGGGGGTCTGGCAACCCTACTCTCAGAGCAGCACTTGAGACAAGAAAATGAGCTTGGCGTGTGAGTTCATTGGAACCCAGACCCCATTTCTTACATCTTTCCCCGTCATAGCTACAACAACACCCCTCCAACCAAGAAAGGGAAATGATTGTGGAGAAGCTGTTCTGGGCCTCTCTGGCATTTTCTCACTTTCTAGTGAAAGGGGTGCCTGGTGGCTGTAGAATAAACGCAGTGTGGCTCTCTTGTATTCCTTTTTCTCTTCCTGGTGCTGAGGGAGCTAAAAGTTGTGTCCTGCAGCCACCGGATACCCCTCCCTCCAGGAAACAGGAGAACGCCCCAGAAGGCCCTGAGGTAGTACTTGGTAAGACTGGAACTACAGTTCCAAGGAGTGGGCTGGGGCTGGAAAGAGAGTTCATTGAAGTTAGATCTGCCACTGTACCATAAATAATGCTTTTATAAATTCATATTTTTAACTTTAAAATATATATATATTTTTTAAATCCTCTTTGAGCCCCCCCCTCCCTTTAATATCAAACCAGTGTACTCCAGAAATGTTTAGAGTGGTTACAAACCCATATTACACTGGCCGTCTTCCAGTTGTCTGGGAACTGAACTGCATTTAGTGATTGGTTATGTATTATAATTAAAAGATCTAATGGTTTTACACTTCAGTTCTTTATAAAAAAAGAAGAAGCAACAACAGGGAGATGCCATCCAGCCCTGTTAGCATGCTAACTTGAACTTCATTTTCAAAGCAGAAACATTGCGGGAAAGACGAAGGCAAAGAGTAATATTTCTTTTCAACTACCTAATCGTTTTCCTGTTCTTTTTCTGACTTCCATTATCTCTCTGGCTTGTTTTTAGGGTTGCCAGATCCCCCTGTCCCCTGGTCCTGCGGGGGTTACCGGATTCGGGGGGGGGGGCTCTTTTCCTGCTGCCAAACAGCTGGCCGGTGCGGGGAAACCCCGCTCCCAAATACAACCACCTGGCAACACCTGCTACAAGATTTAAAGGGCCCTCCAGCTGGCCCTTTTAATCTTGCAAGAGGGAGTGAATAAGAGGGGGGGCCTGCAAGCACCTGCTCCCCACCTCTTCCCAATAGCTCTTTAAACGCTATTGGGAAGAGGCGGGGGCTGCATGCCTGCCCTCCCAGCTGCAAATTCACAGCTGGGAGGGCAGGCGTGCACAGCCTCCCCCCCTTCTTCCAAATAGCATTTAAAGAGACTCTGTTAACGCTATTGGGAAGAGGCTGGGGCTGCGCGCCTGCCCTCCCAGCCACAAATTCACAGCTGGGAGGGCAGGTGCGTGTGGGCCCTCCCCTTGCGCCTCTTGCTGAAGGGATGCTTTAAATGCTTTTGGCAAGAAGCAGGGGCTGCTGGTCCCCAACATGATGACATCACTTCTGTGTGATGTCATCATGTTGGGGACGTCCCCACCCCCTATAGTAATGCCCCCAAAGTCCCCTGCTGGGGACTCAGAGGCACTTGGCAACCCTACTTGTTTTTTTGAGCCCTTATTTTAGATTTTGTTGTTGTTGTTGTTGAAGGAGGAGAAACTTCAGAAGGGATATGCTCCCTCTAAGCTGTGGAGTCTTGTGAGCAAAAATTCTACTTTGTGAGCTACTGGCATTAAAGTTCTGAGTGAGCGATTTGGCTACTAGAGAAATTAGTTTGCTCTGGACTCCAAGTCTGGAGCCATCCTTCCTGAGCTAAGACAAAAATGTGTGAGCCTGAGGCTAAAAAACTGTGAGCTAGCTCACACTAACTCAGCTTAGAGGGAACAGTCACACGCCCCTTCTGGCACACCAGTCAACTTCCTTTGACTAATCCTCTGATTTCTGAGGGATTTTCTGTTCTGCAGTTAAATATACCTCTTTTTCTTCCAGGCTGTTTCTGAACCTACCTTACAGTTGCTTAGCAACATTCTGAAGGCCTTGTCTGTCTTGGGGGCTCAGGAAGTTCCCAGAGACTGACTTCCTTTCCTCCTGCCCCCTAAGGTTCAAGGGAATGAGATCCAGGAGGATGAAGGAGGGGCACTGGAGAGTCATAGCATGAGCCAGGAACAAGGGGTGATGGGAATATATAGCTTTGGGAAAGGGGGGCAGCCCTTGGTGTCCTTCCCAGTTGACACCATGGGGACCAGGACCAGCCATGAGTTGTTTCAAACTGTTGCTTGACATTATACAAAAGGGATTAGTTCATATTTAATGGGCATTCCCATTCCTTTGTGTGAAGGCCAAGTCGATCCCGCAAGGATAGTAGGAAAAGGGGATTAGGCTATTTGTTTACTCTTACAAAGTTTGGATAAAACGAAGCAATGCGAGAGGGGACTGAAGTAATTCACTACGCCTTAGGCAGTCCGTCATCTCGTAAGCCCTGTAATGCTTCCCCCCTGACAATATATTGGAGCACCAGTATACACAGAGAGTTTAGTCAGCCCTCCTGCGAATGGCTTTGTATCCTGTTTGTCTCATTGCAGACCAGTCCGAGCCTCAGCGTGTTTACTTTGGCCTGTTGCATTCAGTAGGGCTTGCACCTGAGGAGGTGTGCCTTTCCAGGATTGTAGCCTGAAATGCCTCGCAGGCTGAAGATAGCCGCTAGAGAGCTTGGTTCCTGCTTTTCATCTGAACAAAAGACATGGTTTGTTTTGTCTAGGGCTGCCAACCTCCAGGTGGTGCCTGGCGATCTCCCACTTGTACAATTGATCTCCAAGCGACAGAAATCAGTTCCCCTGGAGAAAATGGCTGCCTTGAAGGGTGGACTCTGTGGCACTGCACCCTGCTGAGGTCCCTCCCCTCCCCAGGCTCCACCCCCAAATTTCCAAGATATTTCCCAGCACAGAGCTGGCAACCGTAGAGGGACCTGGGTTTTAATATTGTGCAGTTTTTTGCCTGTCGGTGATTTCTCTTGGAACATGGGGATGTTGTCTTCCTGTAAGTAAATGCAGATGTTTTTTCACTGAAGACAGATTTATTTACTTATTTCATTTATACTCCACCTTTGTCCCCAGTGGGGATCTAAAGCATCTTATACTGTTCTCCTCTCCTCCATTTGTGAGGCAGGTTAGACTGAGGTCAACGATGAGGTAGATTAGACTGAGAGTGGGCTTGGTGACCAGCCCCAGGTCCCCAAGCCCTAGAATAAATGTTAGAAGCCTGGCCTTCTACCCTGCCCTGAGTCAACAGAATAGCTTTATTTTATTTTTTTTTGCCTGCTGCGCTTCAGGCTTTTGCTAAAACTGTGCCGTTACTGTGGCTTCTGCTCTGGGTATCCTGCTCAGGCATCCGTCCCCAGAGAATCTCGGGATGGAGAACAAATTTCGGTCTGATTTAGATATGGCATGACCCTTACAGTATTGGCCAGGTCTTACTCAAATTCCTGAAGTATGGAAGGTGGCATCAGTCAACCAGGTCTCCCAGAAGTAGGGTTGCTGGGTTCAGAAATAACTGAAAATTTGGGGGGTGGAGCCTGAGGAGGGCGGGGTTTGGGGAGGGGAGGGACCTCAGTGGAGTATAATGCCATAGAGTCCACCTTCCGAAGCAGCCATTTTCTCCAGGGGAACTGATCTTTGTCACCTGGAGATCAATTATAATCCAGTGAGACCTCCAGGAGGAGGAGAAGGAGATTGCATTTATGTTCCACCTATAACTTGGAGTCTCAGAGCGGCTTACAAACTTCTTTCCCTTCCCCTCCCCACAACAGACACCCAGTGAGGTAGGGTGGGGCTGAGAGAGCTCTTTTGAGAATGTTCTTTCAATAACAGCTCTGACAGAACAATGGCTTGCCCAAGGTCATCCAGCAGCTGCAAGTGGAGGAGTGGGGAATCAAGCCTGGTCTCCCAGATTAGAGTCCGTGCACTTAACCACTGCGCCAAACTGGCTATCCAGTCACCACCTGGAGGTTGGCAGCTCTGCTCGGAAGAATGAAACTATTGCCTCCTCTCCAATACAATCTATCTGGAGCAGCATCAACTTTTATTGAAGCTGAGGCATTTTATTTTAGGCTCATAACCTTCCAATGAGAATTTAGTGTTCCTCTGGGTTTGGTTTTATGATTCCTTTTTACAGGATCCCATCAATTTATAGGTTGGTGAACTCAAAGAAACCCCTCTCAAGAATGCAGGGAAATCTTAACATTCGGCGGAAGCATTTGCTTCGGCTGTTGCACAGTGAGACGCGGAACAAAATCAGTGGCAGTGGGCCATTCCCCACAAGAAAAAGTATCATTATTTTTAAGGCCCGGTTCCTCCACTGTCCTCAGACATATGGAAAGCTCTGGGAACTTTTGTACATGAGTTGCCGCCCAGTCTGTCTGGCTCCTGCAATTCCTAGTATAACTGGCAAGCCAATAAAAGTCATATTTGGATCTAACTCCCCCCCCCCCCCCACTCTTTAGGACAAAGCATCAACCCCAAGTTAGCTGGCCTTATCGGAAGGCACGGCCCACAAAACAAGCAGCCATTCACCGTCGCCTTTTTCAAAGCTACCGAGGTCCATTTCCGTAGTATTCGGTCTGCAGGAGGCAAGCCCCGAAATCAGAAATCGAAACCACCAAAGAACCAAGAAGCCTTTCGGGTGTCAAACGTTGGAGGTATGCAAACATTGTTGTAGAGGTGACCGAGGTGGTGGTGGGGTATTCATTTAGAGAATGTATAACTTCCTTTTTAGATAGATACTCACGGCAGCTTACAAACAAAAAATAACATAGTAAAAATTATCAGTATCAAAAGAAACCATAAAAACAAGCAAGGGGGGCATAAAAACTACATAAAAATTATTCCATGGCCTAAAAAAACACCCGTAAAACATCCCTTAGTCTAGAAGGAGGCGATAAAAACAGTTTGTAAAAGAAAAAGTCCCTCAGTCAATGGAGATGTTTTAACCAGAGGTGGTGGTGGTGGTGATTATGCATCACCTTAAAAAAAAAAAAGATTTTGCATAGATTACCAAAAAAAGAAGAAGAAGATTCTTTTAATCCAGTGACAAACCAAATGAAATAGTTACACTGCCTTCATGGTATGTGTAGCCTCCAAGGTGATTCGTAAGTACAAGGACGAAAAACAGTTTTAAAGTTATGAAAACAAAAGCAATGAAAGTCAATAATATAGTTATTAGCAGCAATGGATTCAAATGTAACCAAACTGGCTAGAACAGCAGAGTGAGTCAGCAGTTTCATAGCAGCCAGATGAATTAAAAACCATACAGGCTAGGGGCCAAAGTACAGATTGAATGGGAGATGCATGATTAGATCTTCATTTTTGTTTGGGGTTTTCATATTAAAAAGCAACTACAACCCCCCACCCCACCCCCGGATCAGGGCTTCAACGGGGAGGGAGATGGATGAACCATATTCCCCTGCCATTTCCCCAACGAAAATCTCTCACACCCCGCCCTTGGATAAACAGCTGTCATTAAAGTATCTGTCTTTCCCCGCCATTAAAGCAGCGTAAGGGGGAGATTTCTATAAAGGATATAGTACTGGGGGGAGGTTTAACACCCTCCCCAACACTATGGCCCTTATTTGTGGGCCACCCTATCCACAACTGAGGTTTTTTTTGTAGATCAGTTACCAATTTTTATTTACGTAACTTTTAACAATTAACACTGAACCATACCGTGAATACAAATAAGGTAGTACATATACACAACTGGTTTTGATTGCCTTAAGGACTAAAAGCTTTTCAAAAAAGCATCACAGATAACCTTTGCTCATTGTTTAAAGAGTTTGACTCAGATGTTGGGGGGAGAGGCTGTGGTTCAGTGGTAGAGCGCCTGCTTGGCATGCAGAAGGTCCCAGGTTCAATCCCCAGCATCTGCAGTCAAAAGGACCAGGCTGTAGGCAGTATGAAAGACCTCTACCTGCAATCTTGGAGAGCTGTTACCAGTCTGAGTTGACAATACCGACCTTGACGGACCAATGGTCTGATTCAGTAGACGGCAGCTTTCTCTGCTATTGGATGCTGTCGTTTTTATTTTATATCTTGATGGCAGATTTGTTTATGGGCCACCTTGGGCCTTTTTTGGGGGAAAAAACGTGTAGAAATATTTTAAATGAGTACCAAATGAGATATCAGAACACACACTTATGCAGCAAGAGAGAATCACAAGGAAAATCTGATCAGATCTTTATGTGTGTATTTGCCCTTAGCCCAGCTAACTGACAAATCGTCTTTCACAGAGACTTTTTTTTAAGAAATGCAACCTGCGGTTGTATGAAGGCAGGAGCTCCGTTTCCTTTCCCAAAATTTTGTACCAGCTTGGCATGGAAACCAAATGGATTTTCAGCCATAGAGGCCTGTACCAATCAGAGAGAAACCTAGAAGCAAAAATTGATTTTTCTCGGGGCTTCCTTGGCTTTGTGCAGAAAACAAGATGAGTGTTTTATAGTTACTGAGGCAAGCTCTTTAATATTATTGAAATTTATGATACTCCACAAGTGTTATGAAGCAGGACCTCATTTCCCTGTGGACCAAATACCCAGAATGTCAGCACTGTAGTTTAGCCTCCCAAACAGTCCAGTGTAAGGCAGCCACATCTCATGTTACCATTTCTGCTCACAGTTCACCCTCAGAAGAAGAGCCTAATGCTGTATCAGCTTCCCCCGTCTGTCTAACCATGAGATGTGCAGGTTTTGTTGAGACAGATGGATCTAAATCTTAGATGAGATATGGGTACAAACAGAGCTGCATGCACACTGCTTGTGAGGACATGGGAATTTGGGGAAAGCACAGGATCAAAAGTTGCATGCATAATGCAGGGCAGAGCTACATGTTACACACAAACATGTGCAACGGAAATCCTTGGTGGGGGTGTTCATTAAATGCCCTAGGCCAGTTAGGGCAAGGTAAGTTGGAGAAGAGATGATTCCAAGAAGGAAAGCAATTGGGGGGGGGGGGGAGGGCTTGAGCCCTTAATCTACCTGCCGCTATTCCACACTAACTCCCCAGCCGTGTGAGGGCCAGGAACCCCCGTGGGGTGGGAGTGATGGTGAGAAGGAGGGTTAACACAGCCCAAAACAGCTTTGGAGAGTTGAGATTCCAACTGGAGAAGCTAACACAAGCAGCCACTTGGGCTGCGGTTACACGGCCCTTTAATGTGGGAGGAAGTGCTGTTTCCTCCCACATTTAAAGGGACCGATCAGACCAGCCGCGGCTAGTCCCGCGCCGAAGCGGGCTCAATTGTGGGTTCCTCCCGCATTTTCTGACCCTGGGAAAATCAAGTATTTTCCCGGTGGTCGCGCAAGGAACCCACAATTGAGCCTATCTAGACAACCCTGTCTCACAATCATTCGGAGAGAGGGCTGTCCAGATCGTCCCTCCCGGGTTCCCCTCCCCCTTGCACTTAGTGCAGAAGGGGGGGAAAGAAACCCAAACTTACCAGGCGGCCGGCGGGACTCGGGGAAGGGTGCCTCCGTTGCCTGCCACCACCTCTGCCTCCTCTGCCATCGCCGCTGCCTGCCTCCTCCTCCGCCAGCTGCCAGGATGTAAAATCCCAACCCAAAATAAAAACCTCCGGTCCCTTTAAATCCGGGAGGGCTCCCGGATTTAAAGGGCAGTGTGACTGCGGCCTTGGATTCTGTTGCATGGGCTTGTGGATGATATAGAGTCCATTTCCCAGGATTCCATTGGTCCATATTAGCTTGGCATGGGCAGCTCTGACTTGACAGTGACTTTCCAGGATCTCATGCAGATTTCTCAGAACCTGCTGCCTGAGATCCTTTGAGATGCCAGGGAAGGGAATAAATCTAAGGCCGTCTGTATGCAAGGCACGTTATCTGCCTCTGAGCTACAAACCCTTCCCCCAAGACTTAAAAGATGTCCAATGAAGTCCCAAATGCACAGGGGATTTTTGAAAAAGAAGTCCAACAGTCAGGAGGACATCAGTGTGTAGCACCTGATTCCTCCCCGGGGAGGAGGAGTGTAGTCTCTGGTATATATATGGTAAGTTCCAGGCTCAGTCAAGTAATGGGTGATGCACCTAAGACAATTGAGTGCAGCTGCCAGTCAGAGTAGACAATACCAACCTTGACAGACCTATAGTCTGACTCTGTATAGGGCAGTTTTATGCGTTTGTGCTGCAGAAAATGGCTTGGATACAAACCAGCATTTCCACAGGTGCAAGGGCTCCCCAAGGCTAGCGGGGGCATTTCAGGCTTTTGTGGGAGGAGGGAGGTGAGAAAAGTGTGCTCTGTGAGTCTGGATCCAAGCCATTACCTTTTGCAGTGTGGTTTTTTAAAAAAATCAGAATTACAAAATTATAGAACATTCAAAAGTATGCAAATGAGAATATTGCAGCACTGCTTAATTTGCATGAATTCTGTGATGCACAGAACTCAGGCTTGTCTGGAACAGGATTAGGCGCAGGGTTTGTGTTTCTTTCATAAAAGACGCCCAGATCTGGTACAAGTCAGACATGCTTGTTTTCACGGAGGTCATCTGTGAGTGGAAATAGTAACATCACAAGGTGCCCTTGCTGGGTTGTGCAGTGTGTCTATAAAATTGCAACATAAGAATACCGCTGGGTGTCTTGAAGTAACATGATGGTTTTGTGCTCTCCCCCCCACCCCGCCCCTTCTTCCCACCAACCACCTTCCGAACTCAGAGAACAGCAGCAGTGATCAGAGGCAAGCTTGCAAGAAACACGAGCTCTATGTCAGCTTCAGGGATCTTGGCTGGCAGGTAAGATTGTTTTTGTGCTTGGAATTGGAGATTGGTGGCACATTTGAGTCCTCTCGTTATCATGCTGGTAATGCGAATCCTAAAATTGAAGTTTCCAGCTCTGATTTTTCCTGTTTTGGTTGGTGGGGTGTGGGGAAATCCGGGGTGGGATGGGGGTGCAATTCAGCCACACCTGCTGTTCCTCTTGCAGAAGCAGCAGCTCCAGTTTTGCTGCAACCTCTACTCCTTCTCTAGTCCTTTCGATTGGAGAGACTCAACTCCGGGCTGCTTTTCTGTGTAAATGGGGGTGGGTGGGGGGACTCTGACTCTCTCTCCCTTTTGTATTTTGCAATTTTATTTTTTGCAATTTTATTTTATTTTATTTTGCATTTTTAAAAACTTATTTATTTTTTGGCTCAGAAAAAAGAAAACAAGACTGAAGCTTCCTTGACCGTGCCCAGGGTCATTTTGGAACCCCCACATGCATCTTACATTTTAAACATATCTCTTTTGAATTTTTCTTTTGGTTTTTTTTGTCCGAGGGGGGCAGTGTTCATCTGTGGGGGGCACTGCCCCAAATGCCCCTATGGCTACAGGCCTGACTTGTTTATTTTGATGGGGAGAAATGATTGATCATATGTTCCTGAAGAAGTACCAAACTTTTAGATGCCTTCTACATTAGGGGAAGGCTTGAACAAGAAGAAAGCACCACCATTGGTGACCAGGTCCAAAGGATCCAACCCCACAATTGCTTTTTTGGAAGCACCAGTTCACAATAGAGGTGACTAGATGGATTACTGAATACACTTGGAAAACATGCAGTGGATCTTCTTCGTGGTCTCTGTGCATCACACCTCTGGGATTAAGTGCGCCTGCGCCGATCCCGATCGGTAATCTTCAAAGCCTAACGGATTTTCGCGCCAGCTCCCCGGTCACGTGCACGTCCCACTGCGCATGACCCGGGGAGGGGCACGAGGATCCCGCCAGTTCTCTTCTGACCGCCGCGTCGTGAGGATCCCCTCTCCGCTCCGGTCAGTAGCTAACCTTCGTTTTTTCCAATTTGGAAAGGCCTTTCGGACTGATTTTTCTTGTTTTCTTGACCTACGGACTGTTTTTCTGGACTCGCTTTCGGATTCTCCTCTTCCTACTCCCCGCCCGGCCTATGGCCCAGCGGTGGGGTTTCTTTAAACGTTGCCTTAATTGTGGGAGTAAAATCGCTCCCCCAGACAAGCATTCCCTCTGCTTGTTGTGCCTAGGCGAGTCGCATCGTGTCGATTCCTATTCGAGTTGCGCCGCGTTCTCCAAACAAACTCGTAAGAACCAGGCGGCCCGACTCAGAGTGGCTCTCTTGGAAGCAGCGTTGTCACCGAAGATGTCCGCAGCCGACGCCTCGGTAACATCCCCATCGGCACCGACGGGCCCAACATCGCCACCGATGCGAAGCCCCTCCGGTACAGAGAAGTCGGCACTGAAAAGACCCCTCTCACTGCCACGAACTCCCGCTAAGAAGCGTAAGGAGGGCAAAGAGGGTAAGGGCAAGTTGAAGCACAAAACCTCGAGTGCTTCGTCGACGCATCCCGCGTCCGACATGACCCAGCACGGGTCTCCGCAGCTTGACCCTCCAGGGTGCGAGCGACCCTGGGGCAGCCCCGCCTCCCCGATGCCGCGACCCATCCAGCTCACAGATTCGGAACCCGATATCGAGCTGACGCAGATCCCTCACAGCAGTCCCAAGACCGGACCCGACCCGCTGCCGGCACCGAAAGGTGAGCGAGACTGGCGCCTCCCTCCATCTTCGGTGCCGTGGGACGTCCGTCAATGGCGATACCTGTATGGTTCCTCCTACCCGCCACCTCCACAGTGGTACCCGGCAAAGTGGGATCGCCAATCGACATCGTCAAGAGTCTCCCGATGCCGAGATCCCCCGGCTCCAAGACCGACACCGACTCCGATACCGAAACCGATACCGAAACCACCGATGCCGATACCTACTTCACCCGACGTCGACCTCCCTCCCTACCAACCAGATCCATCGACCCCTATGTCTCCCTCCGAACGTTCCGACCATTCGATACCCGAATCTCCCGAATCATCCGATGATGAATCTCCCATCCAGCCGTCACCATCCCCTGATGTGGCTGAAAATTTACCAATCTCTCCCTCCGAGGACGTGAAATCCTATGGAGAGCTTATCAAACTAATGGCCCATTCCCTGGCACTTGCCACGGTCCAGCCAACCCCCACTGCTACCGATGCCATCTTCGACATCGTACAGATGGATACATCCACCGCGGTAGCGTTGCCACTAATTTCGGTGCTCTTGAGCACTGCCAAAGAATCCTGGGGCCACCCCTCCTCAACTCCAATCTCCAACAAGAGATTAGACCACATGAACAGGCTCCAAGAGCCAGGGGCAGAATTCCTATTCATCCACCCCAAGCCCAATTCGATTGTAGTGACCCCCTCGGCCAGGGGCCGTAGCGGACATTCCTCCCCCTTGGACAAAGAGGGACGGAAATTAGATTCTTTCGGGAGACGATTTTATTCAGCCGGTGCACTGGGCATAAAAACGGCAAACTACACAGCCTGCATGAGCAGGTACCAATACTCCCTCTGGGAGCAGATGACACCACTTCTGGCCCATCTTCCTGAGGATAAGCAACGCCTTGCTAGGAAGATCCAGAGGGAAGGCATGGTGCTAGCAAAGCACCAGCTTAACGCATCGAAGCATGCTGCGGACGTCACGTCCAAGACACTCACTTCAGCAGTCGCCCTTCGCCGCCACGCCTGGCTGAGGTCGACTTCGCTTCCATAAGACACAAAGTCCTTGGTGGAAGATCTCCCTTTCGAGGGTGAAGGACTATTCAGCTCCACAACGGACACAGTCCTTCATGATTTAGATAAGAGCATTAAGACATCTCGTAACTTGGGTGTCTCACAATCGAGACAACAGAAGCAGAAGACATGGCAGAGATCTTGGTCCAAACAGCAACCGCGAAGATCTCCCACTGAACCCCAATGGCAGAGACCATCGTCTACTGCTTATCAACAGAAACCCTATGGCCACAAGCCACGATTCCCGTCCGCTTCCGCTTCCAAGGCTAAGCCACCCAAACCGAACAAGCAGAGTCTTTGACTCCCCCATTCGCTCCGATCTTCCCACCCGTCTATCACCCTTTCTACCAGCATGGCAACGTATCACGACAGACAAATGGGCACTGTCGGTCGTAGCAGAAGGCTACAGAATAGAATTTTTCCAGATACCACAAGAATCGTACTTCGTAACCACACACCCCTCCGACACCCTATCGTCGGAAGTCGAAGCCCTCCTCTCAAAAGATGCCATAGAACAAGTACCAACAAACCACCTTCAGCGGGGGTTCTACTCCCGCTACTTCACGGTCCCAAAAAAGGATGGCGGACTTCGTCCCATATTGGATCTGCGGAACCTCAATGCGTTCATCACCTACAAGAAATTCCGTATGACCACTCTACAGACCATCCTACCGCTACTAGAAGCCAACGCGTGGATGGTGACGCTGGACTTAAAGGACGCATACTTCCATGTGACGATCCACCCATCGCACAGACCGTACTTATGCTTCGCAGTCGGTCCGCGTCACTTCCAGTACAAGGCCCTACCCTTTGGCCTCTCTACAGCTCCTCGTGTCTTCACGAAGCTTATGGCAGTAGTAGCGGCACATCTGCGACTTCAAGGTGTCCACCTTTACCCCTACCTGGACGACTGGCTTCTAGTCGCCCTCTCTACGACGGAACTACAGAGCCACATCTCTACTACCTTCGTACCCTAGAATCACTAGGGCTGACGATAAACCTCAAAAAGTCCATGCTTACCCCTTCCAGACGGGTTCAGTTTATCGGAGCTATCCTGGACTCCCTGCAATGCAGAGCGTTCCTACCCCCCAACAGAGCAACGGATATAGTCTCCCTTCTCCAGTCTATCCAAGAGACCAAGGAGGCTACAGCCAAACAAATCCTTCGCCTGCTAGGCCTGATGGCCGCGACAACAGCAGTAATCCCCTTCGCCAAATTGTGGATGAGACCACTGCAGCTTTGGTTTTTGAGGCGTTTCCGCCCCAACTTCCATTCCCTCTCCAAACGATTTCAGATATCGACCCAGGTCCTAGAGACCCTGAATTGGTGGCTTGTGCCCCAGAATTTACATTCAAGTGCACCTTTCCAGCTTCCACCCCCCTCAGCGACCGTCACTACGGACGCCTCCCTATGGGGCTGGGGAGCTCATCTGGACGGTGTAGGTGTGGGCGACAGGAGGCACCCCTCTGTGGCACACAACCATATCAACTTCCTAGAGCTGTTGGCAGTTCTCTACGCAGTGAGATCTTTCCGCCAATCCCTGTTGGGGAAGACGGTGACTGTCCTTACAGACAACACCACCACCATGTTTTACATCAACCGCCAGGGTGGGACGGTCTCCCGTGGACTTTGCCGGTTAGCGATAGAGCTTTGGGACGAGTGCCAGGCACTAGATATTCACCTGGTAGCGACTCATCTCCCAGGACTACTCAACGTCCAAGCGGACTTCCTAAGCAGAGGGGGAGCATCCCTACACGAGTGGGAACTGAACCCCCTCTACCTGACTCCGATCTTCGACCGTTGGGGGCATCCATCCGTGGATGTATTCGCCTCTTGAGAGAACAAGAAGTGTCACCTATTTTGTTCCAGAGCAGGAACGGACCCGACCTCTCTCGGAGACGGTCTCCTCTTCCAGTGGACGGGGAAACGATTGTACCTATTTCCCCCGATTCCTCTCATACCGAGAGTAGTCCACAAACTGTTGGCAGAGCGACCGTGGGCAATTCTCGTCACCCCATGGTGGCCGAGACAACCCTGGTTCCCCATGCTCCTCAGTCTCTCACGAGGGACGTATCTCCACCTCCCGACGGACCCAGACCTCCTCGGGATGCACGGGGGCCGGGTACTGCACCACGATGTGCCCAGACTGAAATTGACAGTTTGGCTGATCCAAACTTAGGGTTAGAATCACGCATTGCTCAAGTTCTACTGAACTCACGCAAACTCTCCACTCGGCGTTCATATGAGTCAAAATGGACTAAGTTTTTAACCTTCCTGGCGTCTGTGGGACGACCCTCAGTCCCCGCCGGGCTTAAAGGTGTTTTTGGTTTCCTCCTGTCATGTAAAGACAGGGGACTGTGTCACTCATCTATCCGAGTTTACTTGTCAGCCATCTCAGTCAATCATCCTAAGATTGATGGCTATTCGGTGTTTCCCCATCCAACAACGAAGCAATTCCTCAAGGGAATGAATTGCCTCTATCCCCCAGTGCGGACACCAGTCCCGGCATGGGACTTGCCCCTGATTCTCACTAAGCTGATGGGAAAACCCTTCGAACCCATGGCCTCATGCAGCCTTCAACTTTTGTCGTGGAAGGTTGCGTTTTTGGTGGCCATCACGTCTACTCGATGCGTGAGTAAGCTCTCGGCGCTCCGTTGCGACCCACCGTACCTCACGTTTCATCATAATGCCGTCACTTTGGCTCCAGATGTCGCTTTCCTGCCTAAGATAGTCTCGGACTTTCATATAGGGGCGGATATCACATTGCCGGTGTTTTTTCCTGGTCCCCAGGACCCAACGCAACGTAGCCTACACACTTTAGATGTCAAGAGAGCCCTGTCTTTCTACTTGCACTGGACAAAATCCTTTCGCAAGTCTCCAGCTCTCTTCATTTCTTATGCCTTGCCCAGGCAGGGACAGAAGCTGTCGTCTCAAAGACTCTCGAAGTGGATAGTTGAGACGATAAAACTCGCCTATCTTCTGGCCAAAAGGCCACTACCGGCGTCCCTCCGGGCACACTCCACTCGAGCCGTGGCTACTTCCACAGCATTCCTCAAGGGCATTCCCCTGGGAGACATCTGCAATGCTGCAATGTGGGCGTCCCCTCACACGTTTGTGAAGCACTACGCCCTAGATGTCCGCATCCATCAGCGTACTGTGGTGGGCCGTGCAGTTCTGCAAGCAGCTCAGATGTGAGACCTCCAGCACCCACCTCCAGGTATGTGGTGTGTTTATTGCTCGCTATTCTCCCAGAGGTGTGATGCACAGAGACCACGAAGAAGATATACAGGTTGCTTACCTGTAATTGGAGATCTTCGAGTGGTCATCTGTGCATTCACACCACCCGCCCTCCTTCCCCTCTGCTTTCGGTCTCCCTCACCTTTTTTTCTGGGGGCTGTTAGCAGCGGTCAGAAGGAACTGGCGGGATCCTCGTGCCCCTCCCCGGGTCATGCGCAGTGGGACGTGCACGTGACCGGGGAGCTGGCGCGAAAATCCGTTAGGCTTTGAAGATTACCGATCGGGATCGGCGCAGGCGCACTTAATCCCAGAGGTGTGAATGCACAGATGACCACTCGAAGATCTCCAATTACAGGTAAGCAACCTGTATTTATTTGGTTAACCCTAAGGACTGAATCATGAAAAATGTGGATCAGTTGCTCAAATTGAACTGAGTTGCCTCGATATTATTGCTCAAAAATCAGTGCTTTCAGATGTTCCAAAACAGACCCTTTAGTGTTAGGGATGAATTATTGACTTTGGAATGACAGTGGCCTCTTCCTAAATAGTGGCCAATGTAGAGCTGTAAACACTGCTAGCTATTTAACTAAGAGTGAAGAGAGATGAAGCAGTTAATGAGCAGCCACAAAGGTTCTTCACCTATGGTGTAAGCCTGGCTTCATAATTCTGGTTCATCTGTCAGTCTAGCCTTCCTTTTCATGCTTTAACCTGTCTGCCTGGCTCTTTTTCAAAAGAAGAACAATAAGGCACACATAAATTTGTTTTGTTCATCCCTCACCTTATTTTTCTTTTAAACAGCAAGCATTTTTAACTTACAAAACTACTCTGGGATGGAAGGAAAGAGATCTTCGGTGACAGCATGGACACTAGCCAGTTGGCATCTTCCATGGCTAGCTTTTTTCTGGTTTAAACTGAATGATGTTGCGAAGTTGGTGAACCAGTTTGTCAGGAGGAGAAAAGACACACTTATGCTAACTGTAACGAGGGTGCTTCGAAACAGGTTTTGGCACTCCAAAATTTTACATCTGCCTCACCCCCACATTGCCATAGCAAATTTCAGTTTTAACTGCGTATTAGGTGTATTTTTCTTGACTTCAGTTCTGCAGTAGGGTAATGAACTAAAAGAATTATATGGAGTAGTTTCCAGAATATAGTGGGATCCTAAAAGATAAGTCAAATTGTACAGGCTCAGGGGAGTTCTCAAAAAAATCTCTTTGAGATTCACCTGTTGACATTATCTGCTTGCTTAAAAATTTTGACTCTGTGCTTTACTATACTGTGTATCCCATGTGTATCTTGGGGCAGTTCACATCAAGTTTGGGGTCAGGAATCCACTACTTAGGCCAATTTCCATCTGAGAGTCTCAGTGTTCCCGCTAAGCTGAGTTAGTGTGAGCTAGCTCACAGTTTTTTAGCCTCTGACTCACACATATTAGTCTTAGCTCAGGAAGGATGGCTCCAGAGCAAACTAATTTGTGCAGTAGCCAAAATTGCTCGCTCACAACTTTAATGCCAGTAGTTCACAAAATAGAATTTTTGCTCACAAGACTCCACAGGGAGCATTGTCTGAGACCCTAGTCCTTTTGTGGTGGTAGTGAGCACAGACAGGGCCTTTTCTGTGGGGACACCTAAAATATGGAATGCTGTCATCTTAATGGCTTGTTCACTGCCTAGTCTTTTGAGTTTCACTGCTGGGTGTTTTGCTGCATTGTAATCTATTCTGTTCTGTTCCCTTGATATATTTGACTGCTGCTGAATTTGTTTTAATGAATGCCTATTTTTAACACATGCCAGATTGTTCTAATTCAGTTTATTTAGTTGATCTACAGTTGGCTTAATTGTTCATAATACACCCTTATGTTGCAGTTGACTTGAATGTATTCCTTTTTATTAGGTTTTCTGGTTTTGTTTTAGTGGTTTTTTAAGATGTGTTTTAAATGTTTATGTGTTCTGGCAGGCCACTTTGGATGTTGTCTCCCCCCCCCGGGTAGAAGCAGTTAAAAAATAGTTTAAAAATAAATAATGAATCATAGAGTTGGAAGAGATGAAAATAACATTAAGGCCATTCATCTTCGGCCACAACCCAGGGTCCTTCACACATGTGGCTTCTTGCAGGTTGACCTATGCAATCCTGACCACACTGAGAAGAGAACCATGTGCAGCAAGGCGATCCCTGCAAATCTGATAATTTCCAGTGTTTCCAGGATGAAACGGGTGTGGTGACTTGGGGGAACCAGTCCACAAGACTTGGGGCCAATTTAAATTCCGTCCATGTAGAGCAGGCTGACTATTCATGCAGCCTCCAAGAAGCAAAAATAAGGAGCCCTGACCTGGATAGCCCAGGCAAGAGATACAATCCACGAGATATAGTCCACAACAGGTCTCCTTAAGTAGAAAGTCCTTTATTTGTAGAAAAGATCATGTTGGTCAAACACTTTTCCTGTTAGTAATGCCCAAGCCTAAGATTGCTATTACAATTATACTTGATAAGAAATATGGCCTGCCTACCATCTACCAATCAATAGAGAGAATTATTGGCGCCCAAATACGCTGGGCCAATGTTCCCAAGGAAAGCACGGCAAAATAGGTTCTCAGGGGAAAATACTGTTTAGGATTTTTGGAGAAAATGTTCCCAGAGGAAACGAAGTAAAAGAAATACATAGCACCTGTGATTCATGTAACACATAACAGGAGGCTCTCCTGTTCAAGGTCGTTAACCAAGGAATAGCCAGCTGGAGATAAGAAGGGAAGGAAAACCAGTGGGTAATGAGAATGCGCAAAGCGAAGCGAAGTGGGCAAGCAAGACTTGCATTCCACAGGTGGGAGTTGGGATACCCATGCTATTTCCCAGGCGGGACCTAAAGGGTTGAAAGAAACCTTGGAACACAAAGCAATGTTATGAAATCATAACCTGAGGGTAAAACAGCCAGTGTTGACACATGTAATTCAGCAATACATTGATCATACCCATGCCTATGGCAGTGCTAAGTGACAGCCTGATCTCATCAGACCTTGGAAGCTAATCAGGGCCGACCCTAACAAGGACTTGAAGGGTGACCTCCAAGGAATACCAGGGCTGAGACACAGAGGCAGGTAATATCATAAGAACATAAGAGAAGCCAATGTTGGATCGGACCAGTGGCCCATCCAGTCCAACACTCTGTCACACAGAGGCCAAAAACACCAGGTGCCATCAGGAGGTCCAGCAGTGGGGCCAGGACACTAGAAGCCCTCCCACTGTTGCCCCCCCCAAGCACCAAGAATACAGAGCATCACTTGCCCCAGACCGAGAGTCCCTATCTATACCTTGTGGCTAATAGCCACTGATGGACCTCTGCTCCAGATGTTTATCCAGTTCCCTCTTGAAGCTGTCCATGCTTGTAGCCGCCACCACCTCAAGCCACCTCTCTGAAATGTCGAAGCCCCACTAGGGGTCTCCAGAAGTCACCATGACTTCCAGGCACACAAGCACCCGTACACACACACACACGCACACGCACACACACATGCACAAATACAAAAAATATATTAAAAAGGAGGAGCAAGAATAAGGACTGTGTGTCACGGGCTGGGTGACAGTAGGTCAGGAGCCAAGCCAAAGTCCAGGATAGTCCGAGGTCAAGCCAAATCAGGAACGAGTTACCAAGTTCAAAACACTAAGCCAAAAGCAGAGTCAGTCCACGCCAGGGTCAGAGAAGGAAACTCACGAGCAAACCAGTCCAAGAAGTCAACAAAAGCCAAAGTCAAACAGAGCCGGAGTCACAAGCCAGAGGGTCCAGAATCAGGTTAGCTATTGCGAGCCGAGCAGGTACAGAGCTTAGCCAAAATGACTTGTTGCTAGCACAAGTTGGTAGACTCTGTGCTGTGCCTAAATACCCAGCAACTTCCTGTGCTTGTTAGCAGCTGGCAGTGAGGTCCCGGCTCCTTCTAAAACTCAGGACTGAGTGATCTGCAACCACGCATGCGTGCCTCTTTCCTTCTTGCAGCTAAGTCTTGCCTGCATCGGCACCTTAGACATTCCACTCGAAGAGGTGAATCAAGTGATCTTGAGCTTAACTGTGGCTCAGGTGCTGCTGGTGCTGGGGTGCTTGCTTGAGCCTCATCTGGCTCAGGTGGAGGCTCCTCTGCAGCTGGGAGCTGATCCTCCACCTCACTTAGATCCGCAGGAGGTAGGTCCTCAGAGGTACTCAGGACACTGTGGCTCAGCAGCAGACCATCTGCAGCATCTCTAGTTAAAGGGACCAGGTAGTAGGTGATGTGTTAGACCTCATCTTGAGACCTTGGAGAGCTGCTGCAAATAGACTACACTGATCTTAATAAAGCTTGATAGGTCTGACTCCAGACAAGGCCGCTTCACATGTGTTCATGCCTAGCTCAGTGCAGCTCCAGATATGGCCACCACTTCCTGACGTGTTGGAAAAGTGTGCTGATGTTTGCATGCTCATAGCTGTGTGGAAGCAACCATTTTATCTTCAGGTGTGCCTATAAATGTAAAATTTCCAGAAGTTTTTTCCCATTTTTTTCAGAAAAAAACAGAAATTTTTGGAAAAACTGAAAAAAAATTGCTACATTAGCACTTCTTTTTTCTTTCTCCAGACTGAAAGTCATTCTGTTACTTTAGGAACATAAAACATGACTATGGACAATTTTCCATAATCATTTTTTTCTTTTCTTTTCTTTTTTCAATTTTTCGGGGAAAAAACAAAAAAGGCTTCAGGAAAAAAAAAGGAAAAAAACTTGTTTTTTTCCAAATTTTTCTGGTTTTTCCCCGGGCCTTCATCTTTAGGTGTGCCAGGTCAGATATTGTGTATTCCAAATAGCTGCTTCTGTGGCACAGAACAATCTGTAAGTGTTTGGCATCGAGGACGGCTCAAGCAACTTTGGTCCTTGGGGCAGAATGTCCACACGGTACACAGCAAAGTCAACTAGAAGTTTATGTATTTATTTATTTATTCAATTTATGCCCCGCCCTCCCTGCCGAAGCAGGCTCAGGGCAGCTTACATAGAGATAAAAACACATAACAACAATAAATCATAAAACCTTCTAAAACAATTCAGTATCATAAAGTGCTAGTAACAGATCTATACTAATAATATTGCTTAAAGATGGTGGCAGCAGTCGTGTTGATACATTCAGTGGTCTGTCTTGAAGGTCAGCTCATTGGTCTGTTTATGCATATGTGGCAGGCACTGGCTGTAGATGGTAGAACCAGGAGACAGGGCTCTATACCAGGGGTGGCCAACCTGTGGCTCGGGAGCCACATGCGGCTCTTTCACACATATTGTGCGGCTCCTGGCAGGGCGGCTGGGGAAGCAAAGGGGAGGCATGCTTTTTCTCTCTTTCTCCCTTCCTTCCTTCCCTCCTCCCTCCCATCTATTTGCTTTCCTAGTTTCTCTCTCTCTCTTTCTTATAACTGGTTTTCCTCATTTGTTTTTATTTTTGGCAGTCCCATTTAACGTTAATAAAAAGCAAATTTGCATATTTTAAAAAATAAAAACATGTGTGTGATATTTGTTCCTGTCTTGTGGCTCTCAGACATCTCTATGTGGCTCTTACGTTTATTCTATGTGGCTCTTACGTTAAGCAAGGTTGGCCACCCCTGCTCTATACCTTTTCAGTTGTTGATGGAGTCAGCTCCTTGATTGAAGGCCTGGTGGAAGAGCTCTGTCTTGTAGGTCCTGTGAGTCTGTAAAAGGTCCCACAAGGCCCTGATCTCTTCTGGGAGCTTGTTCCACCAGTATGGAGCTGCCACCGAGAAGGCCCTGTCCCTGGTTATGGCCAGTCTTGTGTCTTTGGGACTCGGGAGGGCCAGTCAATTCTGGGACCCTGAATGCAGTGCTGTCTGGGGAACATATGGGGAAAAGTTCTCCTATGCTAGTTTCACTGAACCTGTCCGAGTGTGCTTTCATGCTCTTAACAAAGCTCCTGTTTAGTTCAGTAATGCTTGCCCAGAATGTCCAAGTGGATGGTGCTCGGTAGTCACATTGATCTTATCTCACGTTTGGTCACCATATTGGCACCTTACTGTTTTATGGTAGGGTGTCTTCTAGTTTGCATTGGTGTCTTGATGGTTTCCCCCCTCGATTTGTATAACTTTCTCCCCCCCCCCCCAACAATTCATATAACTTAAAAAATGCCCCAACATTGAAGTGGCGAGACATAAATCCGCAAGTGAGATCCGCATTCCCTGTGTATCCAAAAAATCTGAACGAATCAGCTTGACTTTGCTCTTGCTGTGAGAAACCACCCTGGAGTGAGTTTGCTGAATGCCAAAGCACATTCAAAGAAGTCAGGTTAAATAATTCCCTGTACGTGGATTAAATGCTTTCTCTCTTGCTCTGATCCTGCCCAGGACTGGATAATTGCTCCAGAAGGTTACGCTGCATACTACTGCGAAGGAGAGTGTGCCTTTCCACTGAACTCTTACATGAATGCAACAAACCATGCTATTGTGCAAACACTGGTAAGCTCATTTTTTTTTAATCCCATGCAACTTTACCAAATCTGATTATCATTGTACTAGGGTTTGGGGTTTTTTTTTTTTTGGTTTTTTAGTTTACTCCAGTCAATCATGTTAAACAATGGTAACTGTTACAGAAGCCTTGTCTGGCTAACACTTGTGTCCTCTGCTGACCTGGGGACTGGCAATATTCATGCTGGATTGTGAACAAGGATCTAGACCAAGAAAAACCTCCTAAGAGGCAGCCATGTTGGATCAGACCAATGGCCCATTTGGTTCAGCATCCTGTTTCACACAGAAGCCAACCAGATGATCTTGTAGCAGCCAAACCCCTCCTTCTATTGTTGCCCCAGAACAATGGTATTCTGTTCTCTACTGCTCTTAACATGGAGGTTAGCTTTAGTCATTATGGCTCATAACCACAATGACCCTGTTCTCCAGGAATCTGTCTAAATTCCCTGTTAAGGGACACCACTACATTTTGTAGCACCAAATTCCACTGTTACTCTGCAATTGAAGAAGAGCCAGTTTGGTGTAGTGGTTAGGAGCACCGACTCTAATCTAGGAGAACTGGGTTTGATTCCCCACTCCTCCACATGCAGCTGCTGGTGTGACCTTGGGTCAGTCACAAGTTCTCTCAGACCTGTTCTGGAAAGAGCAGTTCTCAAAAGAACTCTCTCAGCCCCACCTACCTCACAGGGTGTCTGTTGTGGGGAAGGGAAGGGAGTTTGTAGGCCGCTCTGAGTGAAGGGCGGGGTATAAATCCAATCTCCTCCTCCTCCTTGTCTGTCCTGAATCTACTGCCTGTTGATTTCATTTGGTATCCACAAGTTCTGGTATCATAGGGCAGGAGAGAAGGAAAAGTTCTGTCTGTCCACTGACTGCAGCCTATGATAGGACCTGCCTGCCAGCGCTTCCTGGGGTGGGTGGTGGGGCTTCCCGAAATTGCTTTCCCCAGGGTTCCAGGCAGTTCAGTAGAGGGGGCTGGACTGGGACTGGATTGGCAGATGGTCAGCTCTGCTCCAGAAAAGTTTATCCATGCACAGCAGGGGGCTGGTGGGTAGCTGTGTCAGTCTGAAGCCATAGAACAAAGTTTGAGTCCAGTGGCACCTTTAAGACCATGTATGTGTCTGAGCATGTGTGCATGGATGTGTCTGAGGAAGTGTGCATATAGACGAAAGCTCACACCTTGCATAAAATTCCATTGGTCTTAAAGGTGCCACTGGATCCAAGCTTTGTTCTGTAGCAGGGGGTGCTGCTGTTATCCTTCCCAGTTGACGGTCTGCACAGAGCCGCAGGGTTCCTACTATGAATGCTCCCTCTCAACCATGGAGTCTTGTGGGCAAAAATTCTACTTTGTGAGCCAGTGGCATTAAAGTTGGGAGAGAGCAATTTAGCTACTATATAAATTAGTTCGCTCTGGAGCCATCCTTCCTGAGCCGAGACAAAAACGTGTGAGCCGGAGGCTAAAAAACTGCGAGCTACCTCACACTTAACTCAGTTTAGAGGGAACACTGGAGGCGATGCAGCTGGATTAGACCTCCCTAAGGGGACATCAGCCCAGCATGGTGGTGGTATTCAGTGACTGGTTGAGCCTTATTTGGGATTTTTTTTAATGGATTGTTTCAGTCCTGCGTGCAAGTAGCCACCCAACTGAAACAAACCAAGAAGCTCTAGTAAAAGCAAGCTAACAGATCACTGGGAACAAATATTTATGTGTGCGTGAAGTCCTGTCAAGTCACCCCCAACTTAGGGCGACCCCAGCAAGGGGCTTTCAAGGCAAGTCAGAAGCAGAGGTGGTTTGCCCGGGCCTTCCTCTGCAGAGTCTTCCTTGGCGGTCTCCCTTCCAAGTACCAGCCTTGCTTAGATTCCAAGATGTGACGAGATCAGGCTATGCCATGCAAAGACCTGGAAGTACTTAGAAGATGGTGTGAAAACCAGCCTTCCAAAACACAGCTTTTTAAAAAAATCCTGCAGAATCGGTAGCGTGCATAAATATGAAATCTCTTTTAAAAATCAGTCATGTAAACTTGCTGGCTTGGATCCTGCAGTAAATCTCCACTGACAGAAGGAATGCAGTGCGAGGTAAGCAAGTGTGACTGGTCTTGCTTACTTCTCACTGCAGCCCAAAAGGATCCCCACAATGTTATTCTGGGGAGGGGGACTAAAGACCCCCTCCAGGAACCAAGAACGGGGGAATCAGAGGTCTGCAGTAAGAGGAGGGAACTGGTGAAAAAAAAACCCCTTCCATTAGTGGAAACATTTTGCATTATCCAACCTACCATATCTACACTCCCAAAAATAGCAATGAAAATTTGCTTCACTGGGGTACTTTCTTTTTCTTTTCTTTTCTCACATAGTCCAGACTGGATCTGCGGAAACCCAGCGGAAGATTCAAATACTGTATTAGCTAATGATGTTGCATCTCTCTGGCGGTGGCTTTGGGGGGGGGGGGGGGGAGTGAGAAATGTCAAAGATCTGTCTGATTACCTTTTACATTCTCTTTTTTTTTAAAAAAGTAAACAGAGTGAAGAAAGGGATAAATGATGTCGCTGGTACAGTCACGATCCATCTCATCCATCTATTGAAATACTCAAGTTATTTCCACTTTCTCCACCCTATGACATAAGGCATTAAAAAGGGATTAGACAGATTCATGGAGATGTCCATCAGCATCTGTTAGCCATGATGACTAAAGGGAACATCCACAATAAGAAGCAGTAAACATCTAAATATCAGCCTCAGCCTCCGTGCCCTGTGGTTGACCCTCAAGGGGAACTGTTTGGCCACTGCATGAAACTGGATGCTGGACCAGATGGATCGCTATTTCTCCAGTGGGGCTTGATAGGCAACAGGTGTTTGGAATTATCTTGTGTTTTAGTATAGTGTAGTGTTTTAGTACAGTAGTAGAGCCAGTGTGGTATCGTGGGTAAGCGTATCAGACTAGTATCTGGGAGAGCCAGGTTCAAATCCCCACTTGTGACATGGAAGCTCCCTGGGTGACCTTGGGCCAGTCACACTCTCTCAGCCTAATCTACTTCACAGGGTTGTTGTGAAGATAAAATGGAGGAGAGGAGAATGCTGTGAGCCTCTTTTGGGGGGGGGGGAAGGTGGGGTACAAAGAAACTGAATAAAGTATTAGCTCAAATATATATCTGTAAATGCGTGTGAAGCATTCCAGTTTTGACCGTGAGAGGTCCTCGTGAACGTCCTCTCATGTCTGCTGCCTTGCCTCTGCCCCCACAGGTTCACTTTATAAATCCAGACACTGTGCCGAAGCCCTGCTGTGCCCCGACGCAACTCAACGCCATTTCCGTCCTCTACTTTGACGACAGCTCCAACGTCATCTTGAAGAAATACCGGAACATGGTGGTACGGGCCTGTGGCTGCCATTAAACATGCCGGACTGGAGCGCTCCAAGTGGTTCACAAGATGTGCAGAGCGGTGGTTGTTTTAAGGAAAACATTGACCGTTCAAAGCAAACCTCCTTTCAAACAGGCCGCTGTACTTTAGGAATAGCCTTTCTGAAGCAGCCAGGCAGGATGTGCTCCACACTCAGGTGGCATCTTGAGCAATTTTGTTGCTTTTAGTTTTCAAGTGAGGCTCATTAAGCAAAACAAGGCAAGAACGCAAATTAAGACTGAAGATCAGTTTGCAGGCAGGTCTGTCATTCTGCAGGCAAACGAGAGCTTTCCCGAAAGGTGGTTCTTCAAGGGGAACGAGCCTTTTAACTAAAGCCATCCGGGGTGAGCAACACGTTTGCGCGTGTGTTTGAGTGTTTGCGAGTGTTGGTGCGCAGAATTATAAAAGCTACTTTTGGAAAAACGGACAGTTTCAATTAAAATGAATGAATGTGCCTGGAGGAACCAGATATTCTGTTGACATCACTAGGGATCTCTGACGGCTGTCCCTTGATTTGGGTGGATATCTCCATCCTCCCCACTTTTGCATCCTGTGTTTGGGGTGCTTGCCCACCAAAGCAGCTGTGCAATTTTTGCCCACCAAAGCAGCTGTGCAATTTTTGCCAAGCAGATCCCAGCCATCGTGCATTGCGTGCATGTTATCTGCAGCGGTGCATCTTCTTCTCCGTTCCAAAGTGCGGGCAGATCAGAAGCGCCGTTGTCCATAACATGCACATTCGGCTCAATGGTGCATTTTGTTCCCCATTCAGAAGTACATTTAAGGCAGGTCTGGATGTCTGTTGCTTATCTCTACTGCAGCTGACTTAATTACTCAGCAGCTTGCGCAGTTAAACCATCAACCTCTCTGTCTTCTTAATAATAAAATGTGCGGCATATCAACAGTGATGGTTACAAACCTGCTTCCTGTTGAGGAGTTTTAGGCACGATTGCGCATATTTGGTTTTTGCTTTGAGAACCAATAATAATAATAATCACAGAATCTGAGCATCCATAAACTCGCCTTATTTCCTGTAGTACAATCCAACTTCACTAGAGCCTGCTTGGTGTAGTGGTTAAGAGCGGCTTTGATTCCCCACTCCTCCACATTAAGCCAGCTGGGTGACCTTGGGTCAGTCACATAACTTTCTCAGCCCCACCTACCTCACAGGGTGTCTGTTGTGGGGAGAGGAAGGGAAGGTGATTGGGTAGTGAAGAGCGGGGTATAAAACCTTCTCCTTCTGTAAAATCTAAGGCTTCAGACCAGGAAGTTACTTTATATGCATGGAGAAGATATGCACAGAACAGGGGTTTTATCTATATTTCTGAACAGCTTTCCCCCATCCTCTGGTTCCACATTTCTATTTTAACATCCTCTCAAGTCTGGCATGGGAGGGACAGGTAACAACTTTAAGATAAGAGGCTAAGCAAAAGAATGCAGTGGATCAAATCCAGCAACATCCCATAGAGATCCAAATTGAAAGCAGAGATCAGTCACTTAGCAACAAGGGCTAGAGTACAGGCAGTATCCCTTTCTGAGGTTCAGGTGATATTATTTCTCTCAGTTTTGTTTGTAACTCTGTAAAGAATAGATCACACTTTCCAAATTATGAACAAGTTAAATCCTGTAAGACAATAGGCATAAAAAAGGAAATCCGGAGGGGCATCGGCTGGTTTAAAATGTAGAGACTTAGTGGATAACAGATTGGACAGAAGTCAATGAGATGATAATGGGAGAAATCCTAAGCAGGTCAACTCAGAGATGTAAGTCCCATTTTATTTCCAAGAAAGGTTCTCTGGGGCTGCAGCCAATGTGTCCTTTAAGACCAGTAGTATTTAAAGTTGCGTCAAACTGAGATTGTTTTTTTCAAGGGCTGCTGTGCTCGGCATGGGTCCAACCACCACTGAACATACGAAGCTGCCAGACAGTTGGGTTCAACTCGTCACTGTGCCATTAAGCTTGCTGGAAGATCAGTCACGCACTCTCAGCGTAGCCTCATCTCTCACGGTTGCTGTAGGAAGAGAACAATGCATATTTTGGGGGGGGGGGTATATTTGGAGGAATGGCAGGATTTTAAAATGTGGGAGATAGGTCGTCTTCTAGGAATGGAGTGGAAGAGCAGCATGGACGATATACCATTATAGAAACAGAAAAAACACAACTCTTTTGCAGAGGTACAGAACTTACATCCCTGTGTCTGTCTGGGTCCTCTCCTGCAGGGCCAGGTAGCCATATGTCCCCATTCCCCCCATCTCTAAAAAGATTTTGTGTACAACCAAAACGGTAACGGGGTCGGAACACTTTTCTCATAAGGAAAGGCTGAAGTTTTGGGGGGATTTTTAGTCCGAGGGGAGAAGCTGGCAAGAAGGGGAGGAAGCCTCATTGTATAGATCTCTGTAAGGGGGCGTGGGGAGAGAATCTTCTCCCTATCTCATAATATTTGAGCCAGGACACCTTTTATTGATGTTGTGATAGTCTGCAGACAGCAAAGAGAATGTACTTGGCTGACAAAACTGGTGGAACTCACTATCCACAAGTCGTTGTGATGCTCACCAGCTTTGATAACTTGTAAAAAAAAAAAATTTACATGTGGATGTAGGGTTGCCATCCTCCAGGTGGAGCCTGGGGATCTCTTTACAACTGATCTCCAGCTGACAGAGATCAGTTCCCCTGGAGAAAATGGCTGCTTTGAAGGGTGGACTCTGTGGCATTGTACCATGCTGAGGCCCCTCCCCTTCCCAAACCCCACCTTCTCCTGGCTCCACCCCCAAAGTCCCCAGGTATTTTCCAACCTGGACTTGGCAACCCTATGTGGATGGGCAGCTGTTAACCCTTATAGCTAAACCCTGTTCATATAAATAAGTACAAAAGGCAAAGGAAGAAATCTCCTGTTTTAATTTTTTCTCCACTTAGCAGACCTTGAATTTCAAACACAAACAAGTACAGTTCTATGAATGTAAAAATTATTGTGGTTGATTTTTTTACCCCAGTGCCGGTTGTAGTAGGACTCTTAGCAGGGTTAGCAACAGACCCTAAGGCCAAAACAGTCAGAGCTTTATTAGTTTCCCTTTTAAATAGCTAATACACATTGGGAAATGGTATGTGGGAGGAGACATACCCGCTTTTCCCCATGGTCCATTCCCAACTGGGGTCCCATATGCTGGCTATATCTATCTTGGTCCTCAGGTTTCCAGGAGCAAATGCATCCTGAAACATCTCAATACAATCCTCAAAATCAAAGCTTTTCTCTAATAAAAAGAAAAGATAGAAAGAAAATATGCTTCTAGTCCTCAGGCTTGCAGAGAGATATGCTGAAGCTTCTGAAGTAGGGCTGCCAAATCAGCCCGGGGGGCGGGGTATCCCCCGCTACAGGGGTTCCCGATCCGCTGGCCATCATTCGGCCAACGGGAGAAACCCCACCCCCGAGGTCGTCCAGCCTGGACGACCTCCCTCACGTAATGACGTCACCCAGAAGTGACGCCATCACGTTGGGAGCATTGCCAGGGCGACGCTCTGGCAATCGCCCCAAAACTCTATGATACCATAGAGTTTTGGGGCGATTGCCAGAGCGTTGCCCTGGCAATGCCTCCAACGTGCTGACATCACTTCCGGTGACGCCGCCCTGCGCGCGCACTTCACGCGTGCACTGGGGAAGCTCCCGACCAGCAGAGCTTCCCCCCCCCTCCGGTAAGTTAAATACACTTGGCAACCCTATTCTGAAGACACATCTCATCCATCCATAAATTGGGATTCAACATTCTTGATTTCTAAACCTACATCAGGACTTTCTATAGTGGCTCGTGTGAGATTATTTGGAGTTGGTAGCACAATGTTTCAGATTCAGTCCTTGTTGTCTCCGGCTAAGTGGATCTCTGGCCAGAGGGCTGGGATGAGGTTGTTCTCATTCTTTGGAAAGCCCCTGCCAAGTTGGAGGGTCAGTTGGATCTGACAGTGTAAGACAGCTTCGTATGTTCATGGAAGTATTTGAACTTGCGTCTTCCACATACAACTACTCTCCTTACTGCACTACACTATCCTTTCTACAGTGCTGGCAGAAATCGCACAAATGGCCTGTGTGAAAGGCACCGTGCCCACCACCTGTGTCTTCCAAGTTCAAAAATTAATGTAAAATGTATTTATGCATAAATTTACAAAAATGGACAAAATTTTTGTTTCAGTCATTGCACATTTCCAGCATGACCCTTGGGACTAAATTAGGTGCCAATTCCTAATTTTGGTCTAAGAGAAGAGGAAGAGCTCCATGTGAAGCTGGGGTTCTCCATGACACTCCCTACAGCTTTCTATGGAGCTCCTACCACACAAAACCATTTCCAGCAGCCTCCACTGTGTCTGGTATATCACAAGAGAAACACAGGTTGAAGGAAGCATTTGAATTACGTGCGGGTTCCAGTACCCACTTTATTTTCAGGCAAAATCCCTTAAGGCAATAAGCACAATATTCATATCAGTCACTAGAGAGATCACTCCCGAATGTTTATGAGCTGTTGCATGCCCCAGGCCACCGTATGGAACTTGGAATGTTTGAAAATGCAAATAGGGTAGAGAGTAGAGGGAGTGGATTGGCCTGTTGGTTGATGATGTAACAGTAGACTGGAACTAAGCTTTGAGTGTAATGATTGTTCTGAGAAGGAAAATTTTGAGGGTTCTGTCTCCGGTGAAAGATCACATGGGGCCCATGCGCTGCCGGTTATCTTCTCTTTCCACCTAGTTTTATGATTGTACCCCCATGGTGGTAAAACAGAGGAGGAAGTGGACAGATCTACGGATGGGCTCACAAACATCTAGAACATAAATGCAAAAAAAAAAAAATGTTTGGCCAAACTCTGGTATACTTCTGGGGTACACTGAGCCTTATTTGGGGAGTTTGGATGGTTCTTCGAGAGCTAACATGATGCATTAAATACCACCCTGTGAGTGTGTATGTATGTATATAATATGGCCGTGGGTAAACTTTTGAAGTGCCTTGCCTTCCAGTCCACGTTGGTGGCTCTCCTCCCACGTGACAGGGCCACCTTTGATAAACTCCTTCCCTGTATACACTCCAGTATTTTTTATCTGTTTTACGGGGATATTCGTTTCCTGGGTTCATTTCTGGTTTTTCCCTAAAGAAATGGCAGGCTTTCTGCTAAAGTTTAATGTAAGCTCCACTGTTTGTACATGTTTGTGTAAATAGTTTTCACAAAAGCAGAACAAAATTATTTATTTCAATCTTTGAATTTCCTCCCCCCCCCCCCATCGCATTCAGGAAGAAATGATTCATCTCCCTTTTGAACACATTTGTTTCCTTATTTAATAAAATATTTATTAACAACTGTTGGCTAAAAATATACATTTTGGGTCTTTTTTCCCCCTTGGAGCAGTTGTTTTAGATGGTTGTTTGTGCAAATTAGTCAAATAAAATCCTGGCCGTTTTACATGTTTTAAGAAAACTAGTTTTGTGTCCTGATGTGGTCATTTCCCCCCTTTAAAATTAGCATCACCAGCATCATCATTATTATCGTTTACTGTCTTCATTTATAACTCACCTTTCTGACTGGGACTCAAGGTGGTTTGCAAATATGATAATCCTAATGCCGTTGGACTGGGATGAAAGAACTGGCAAGACAACACAAGCAAACAAAATCTCTCAAAAGCCACAAAATAAGATGGAAGAGCCATCAAGTTCTCAAGATGAGAAACAGGTGGTTTGCCATTGCCAGCCTCTGCATGGCGGTGCTGGACTTTTCTTGGCAGTCTCCCAGCCAAGTACTCACCAGGGGTAACCCTGCAAAGCTTCCAAGTTCTGATGAGACTGGGCTAGCCCTCGCCATCCAGGTCAGGGCAACAATCAGTGTAGGGCAGCTAGATCTGGATGTTCTAATCAAGAAGTGCCGGGAGCGCGTTTCACTCTCACTTGGGAACGGCGCTCCCTTATCTGGCAAAGAGCACCTCCCTCCCCTCTTCCCAGCTGTAGAGATGCCAGGCTCCCTTTCCATAACTGTCACCATATCTCTTGCCCCCTTCCCCTGCCTCTCACACACCAGACTACCCAGGGCTTTTTTTGTAGAAGCCCAGCAGGAACTATTATTAGCATAATAGGCCACACCCAACAGCCGAAATGCATTAGCATATCAGGCCACACCCCTGACAGTGCAGCTCCCTCCCAGGATCAGCTTCCCCAGGTGCCCCGTGGCTTGTAGGGCACATGAAGAATCCGAGGAGGGGAGGCAGTTTAAACTGCCTTCCCTCCCTGGATTGGATTGGCTTGCCCAGATGCCCTGCAGCTTACGAAACGCCTGGAGAACCTTGGGGGGGGGGGGAGGCTGGAGGCGTGGCCAATTTGGAAGCCAGCCAGAACGCTGTTCCTGTTCGTTCCTGCCCAAAAATAGCCCTGAGACTACCTTATACTGAGTCGACTCCTGGAGGCAATAAAAGCCAGTATGGTCTTTTCTGACGGGCAGCAGCTCTCCAGGGTTTCAGCTCTTTCAGATCACCTACACCTGATATGTTTGTTAACTAAAGATGCTGCAGGTTGAAGCTGGGACCTTCTGTATGCCAGGCAGATGCTCCACCACTGAGCCACGGTCTCCCCTGAAACTGAGCTATGGGTCTGAAACATTTCCAGCTTGGGGAGGACCCAGAACTCAAGGGCACGTGCATGCTTTCATGCAAAACAGTCCATCTGCAGTCATAAGAACAACCCCGACGGATCAGCGGTCCCTCTATTCACACAGCAGCCAATCAGTTACACTGGAGGGCCCAGGCCTCCTCTAGATATTGCCTCTTAATGCTGATATCCAACGGTTTACTGCGCGGGGAGGTGGAGGAAAAGGGGGGGCAGCCACAGCAAGAAACGTGACTCTCTTGCAGTCCATCCTGCAAAGATGCCCGGTGGATGATTCCAGCACAGCTGTCAGCAGCTGTTTCAAAGAAGCAGGAGGTAAATGGATTCTGTTTACTGCTGACATAGTTCAGGGATTTAGTCATACCAGTAAAGTTATAGAGGCACGAGAAAGGGAGGGAGGAAGAAAGACACATCCAGCTAAGAAGCTGATAAATGGTCCAACTTAGGTGGATGTGAGACATATTTTTGGAGATGCTGCCAGAACGATGATTCTTCCCCCCCCCCCCCCCCCCCCCCCAGAGCTTGCAGAGGATGATATTGCTATAGAGGCAAAAGAATAGACATGTTTTTTCTTGATACCTGGCATCTTCGGCCTGTAGGAGACACGATTTGCACCAACAGCGCCAATGCAAGTTTGCAGAACATTTAACAGCAATACTAATAAATATACTTTCCCCCGCCGTGGCAGGAGAAGGTGTCCCCCAGGTGACCTGTAGCATTGCAGCCCACAGCCAGCTGGGTAAAAGTCTAGAATCCATTGGTCCCATTCCCCCAAGTACATGGAGGACTCCCCAGTCAGTTCTGCCAGATGTTTATTCAGTCTTTCAGGCATACAGTACAAGTAGGTAGACAATACTCTTTCCTGCTTCTTGGCTCAGAACTTCTTCTGCCTTCCCCCACCCAGCATGCCTGTTGCTGCTGCTTTTAAGCCTTGCCTTCAGAAGCACCCTGGCTTGGCTGACCTGCTGACCCACCTATTCCTAGCTGCTGCTAATGGCTGCTGTCTCCAGGGTTATTAGCCCTCACCAACTCCAGCCAGGGTTGGCCTTGCCTTTTCTGAGGAGGGTTCTCAGAGCTGCTGGTATACGTTTTCACTTCCCACTGTGCCCCAGGGCTTTCCTCATGAGGAGCACCTCTTAGGCTCCATTAGGTTTAGGGCAGGGGCCGTGGCTCAGTGGCAGAGCATCTGCTTGGCATGTAGAAGGTCCCATGCTCAGTCCATAGATCAGGTAGTAGATGATGTGAAAAAACTCTCTGTCTGAGACCCCGGAGAGCTGCTGCCAGTCTGAGTAGAGAGTGCGGACGCTGATGGATCAAGGGTCTGATTCAGTATAAGGCAGCTTCACGGCCTGTCCCTATCATACAACCCTTCCCATTTTTATATTTTGATCGGCTACAGCCACATGGATTACCACATGGCAGCAGAGGATAGGTACCGCTTTGGTGGGAAGGTAACTGTTCCATGCGCCTCGGCATTTAGTCATGCCGGCCACATGACCACAGAAGAGTCTTCGGACAGCGATGACTCTTCGGCTTGGAAACAGAGATGAGCACCACCCCTTAGAGTTGGATTCGACTGGTCTTGGAGCAAGGGAAACCTTTTTACTCCAGAAGCGTAATGGTAGATGATACCAATGGGAGACTGAGCACAGTGCTGGTGTCATGTGTTATATTCTGCAAATTATGGGTTGGATCCTGCACTTCACACTGGAAAGGATCGCAAATCTCCCTTGCTTTCCCCTCCCTCTGGTAGTTGATTCTGACTCCAGGAAATTTGATTCTCAGGGTCATCAGGCCCACATGGCGTTACAGCCGTGCTGGTTGGTGGGTTGCAAGAAGGCGAAAGGAGCTGAAATTGTTCCCTTAATAACCAAATGTGCTGTTCAGTTTGTTCTGTTTCTGTCCAAATCATGTATTTTCTCTGTTTACGACAAAATGTGTGTTCTCTGTTTTGAAGTTTTTATTTCCACCCCCCTTAACTCTCAGGTGACAAAAACAAAAGCTATATGTGCTAAGGTAGCACAGGGTGCAGTAGCTTATAGTTTGCTCGTACTGGCTGCATTCACCATTGTGCTTGTAGAAATTTACAGTCATTTATGATTTAAAATTTTATAAATATTACATGCCACATGATTTGGTGTAGTGGTTAAGTATGCGGACCCTAATCTGGGAGGACCGGGTTTGATTCTCCATGCTTCCACATGCAGCTGCTGGATGACCTTGGGCAAGCCATAGTTCTGACAGAGCTGTCCTTGAAAGAGCAGTCCTCGAAAGAGGTCTCTCAGCTCCACCTACCTCACAAGATGTCTGTTGTGGGGAGGGGAAGGGAAAGGAGTTTGTAAGCCGCTCTGAGACTCCGAGTAAAGGGCGGGGTATAAATCCAATTTCCTCCTCCTCCACCACATAGTGCAATTTTATATTTTCTAAATTATGCCTTTTATGCAGTGTTCCCTCTAAGCTGAGTTAGTGTGAGCTAGCTCACAGTTTTTTAGCCTCTGGCTCATACATTTCTGTCTTAGCTCAAGAAGGATGGCTCCAGAGCAAACTAATGTATGCAGCAGCCAAATTGCTCGCTCACAACTTTAATGCCAGGAGCTCACAAAGTAGAATTTTTTCACACAAGACTCCACAGCTTAGGGGAAACATTGCTTTTATGTTGTTAAAATAATCAAGTATGTTTATGAGATAGTAAATATGGCAAACATTTCAATTTTCCCCAACAAGATTTGAGACCAATAGCACCCTAAAGACCAACAAGATCCCCAGGGCACCCTCCCCCCTACATTTCTGTTGTTTCCCCCCCTAGAAAAAAACCCCGATTCCCCCCCCCCCCCCATGGCTAGTATCAGAATTTCTGGGAATCTTGTATCTCTTGTGGAGGTTGCCAAGTTGGGAAGGGAAGAAAAATAAATTCCAAGTCTTTACATTTATAAATTTATCTATATTCATGATAGTTCCAGTATTAAAGGGTTTTTTTGTGTACTTAAATAAGACCCCAGAACAAATATGACTCTATCCAAATATCGTTGAATATTGTGCTAGTGTTATCATCAATTACAGCCTATTTTTCTCCATGAGCCTCTAAGAGACCCATGAAAAGCAAATCAATCAGACAGCAAACTATAGCAAGCATTCATAACTTGATTTTTCAGGATGGACAATACAGTGAAGTCACAAATGATGCCTTCTAGTACCGGTGTCCAGAAGCAGTCTCTGTAATGCTTTTATCTCACACACAGAAACTGACAAGCGCAACACAAAGTAGTAATTCGATTTTAAAAAATGACATTCAAAGATGAAACTTACCTTGGCCACAGGGGAGGGTTTTTCTTACGATGAGAACCCAACTGAGACTCTGTTTGCAATTTTAAAAAAGCAGCATTTTGAGTAATTTTGCATTAGTTTCTGTCATTCAGCCGGAAGTTGCCATTGCTGCATATTCACAATTTACTGGAGCACCATTAGGAGATGTTTGTAAAGGGAGCCCCTCAATGGTATGTCTGACTGTGAGTCCAAGTGAGTGAAGGGTCCCCTGACCCAGCTTGTGTCTACAATAGAGCTAGGCTAGAGTGGCCAGGTCTCCCACTGTAGCTATAGTGGGAAACCTCTCTAGAGGTTGCTGCCACTGTTTCATGAAGCAGCAGGAGAGAAGAAGGGTGTGTGTGTGTGTGTTGTGCTGATGCCACAATGTCTCTTCTGGTGCAAATGACATCACCATGTTGGGGAGATGCTCTAAGATTCACCTATTGATTTACTGAACTGCAGAGTTCAAGGTGGCTCCATATATTAATAAACAACATAATGGTTTTTTAAAGAAATGAAATCAAAAATTTTAAAAACGCAATTTAGGACTGCTTTAATTAAACATGGTAAAACAATCTTATGTTTACATAAAATAAAATAAAAAACTCTACAGTAAAACCATTCCGGGTGAATCCTTCAGCATTGCTCCAACACAGGGACATCGCTTTGGTGTTCATGCCAGAAGTGACATTGCAGACAAGCAGAAAGATGCTGCTTTCATTGTCCCTGCCCACCCCCCAGCATCTCCTCCCAGTTTCCAGGACTCTGCTGGTAACCTGACACGAGACCATGATGTTTCCTCCATGAGCAGGCCAGGAATCATTTAAAATCCACAGTGCTAGGAATGTATGTGGTACGTTTGGTGTTATGCATCAGTCAGTGGCCTTTACCACATTGGTCCATGCTTGGAACTTCCCGGAGCCCACCACAGTTCCCAAGCGGCAGTGTAAGCAGCACATGCAAAGTTTTTGCAGTCCAGGTTAGAAGACAATTCTCCCATCCACTCATGCAGTTCTTCAGCCCACTACCTGTGTTCCATCCACAGGACCTCTACCTGAGACCTTGGAGGGCTGCTGCCAGTTTGAGTAGACAATGCTAACCTCGATGGACCAATGATCGGATTCAGTGTACGGAAGCTTCATGTGCTCACATCCAGATTGAGAGGCAGTGCGTCTCTGAATACCAGTGTCAGAAGGCAACATCAGGGGAAGGGAAGACTTTAGTCCCTAAGCCCTGTTTATTGGCCATCCAAAGATTAAACAGGGTGACTAGACCACTAATCTGCTCCAGCGAGGTACTCCTTATATACTTAGGATGTTTATGAGAGCCACACTATGTTTTAGATTGCCAGTTTTAGATTGCCATGTTTTAGAGAGCCAGTTTGGTGTAGTGGTTAAGTGTGTGGATTCTAATCTGGGAGGACTGGGATTGATTCCCCACTCCTCCACTTGCAGCTGCTGGATGACCCTGGGCAAGCCATAGTTCTGACAAGAGCTGTCCTTGAAAGGGCAGTTCTTGAAAGAGCTCTCTCTCAGCCCCACTTATCTCACTGGGTGTCTGTTGAGGGGAGGGGAAGGGGACGGAGTTTGTAAGCTGCTCTGAGTGAAGGGTGGGGTATAAATCTAAGCTCCTCCTCCTCCTCTTCTTCTTCATTACTTTGGGGCATGGAAACATCAGATGGCTGGACGCTTGCAAAGGTAACAGCATCATGCCCAGAGCCATAGTCCTATTATGTTGAAACATCAAGAGGAGAAATGTACTGGCGCAATAGGAGGCCCATGAAGGTCAACTCAGTACCCCCAACTAGGGCTGCCAAGTCAGCCCGGGGGGCGGGGGATTCCCCGCTACAGGGGTTCCCGATCCGCCGGCCAGCATTCGGCCGGCGGGGGAAACCCTGCCCCCGAAGTCGTCCAGCCTGGACGACTTCCCACACATAATGACATCACTCAGAAGTGACGCCAGCCAGCGCGCGCGCTTTGTGCGCGCACCGGTGAAGCTCCCAGCCAACAGAGGACTCCCCCCCGCTGGTAAGTTCACCAGACTTGGCAACCCTACCCCCAACAGACTACATTCTACATGCAGACTCAGAAGAAGAAACAGTCTGAGACAGAACCTGACTAAGCAGAGGCGACAGGAGAGTCTTGCATATCTCAGGCTGCCCCATAACAACCAGGAGCCAGGTTCACCAGAAGTGGACGCCTTGGGCACATCCCAGCATGATATCGTGACTGAGCCCGGGGATTAAGTGAGCAACATGTATGAAGAATAGCTCACCATGGAAAGTATCGCTGGACATCTTACTGAAGAAATAGAAATGGAAAGAGATGTGGTATATTGGTACTGTTGCTTTAAGAACAACTTCAAGAGACTCTCTAGAAAGGAGAGGCTCAGGTCTTGTGACCACAACTAGAGAAGAAATAGATCAAAGTTTGAGTCCAGTGGCACCTTTAAAACCAACACAATTTAATTCCGGGTATAAGCTTTTGTGTGCATGCACACTTCTTCAGATACATTGTGTGCATGCATGCATTCACCTAAAAGCTTATACCCAAAATTAAACTTTGTTGGTCTTAAAGGTGCCACTGGGCTCAAACTTTGTGTTGTTGCTTCAGACCAACAGAGCTTGACCACCTGGATCTAACTAGAGAAGGACTTAGAGTTGCTGAGGCGTAGTTGTGGTCTGTTCTGTTAGTTGGCTGTTGGGTTCCAGTAAACACAGTTCTTATGACCACTACTCCTTCCAGCAGTGACCATTTCCTTCCCTAAAGACTTAACAGTGGGCTGCAGTGGCAAGTTGGAGGTGTGATATGTTTATAATCGCCAGGTTTTGATCTGCAAAGAACTTTAAAGGAGGCCCAGAAGAGAATACCTGTGTTTACAGAGATTGATCCCTGAGTGGAAGATGACTCTCCCAAAGAAGGTTAGATATAAACAGTGCTTTTTTGTTTTAAAAAACAGTCAATATTCATCTGTAAGGCTGCAGTGATTTCCACTAACTCCCCCTCACCTGGGGCTTGTGAGAGCACCCCCCTACACCGAGCGCTGGAGGGTGGTAGTGGTGAAAAGAGCCATCAAGTCGCAATTGACTTATGGTGACCCTGTAGGGTTTTTAAGGCAAGAGTTGATCCGAGAAGGTCAACATAAGAACATAAGAGAAGCCAATGCTTGATCAAGCCAATGGCCCATCCAGTCCAACACTCTGTCACACAGTGGCCAAAAATACCAGGTGCCATCAGGAGGTCCACCAGTGGGGCCAGGACACCAGAAGCCCTCCCACTTTTGCCTCCCCCAAGCACCAAAGTCTGCTGTTGCCTGAATCTGCATAGCAGCCTTGGACTTCTTTTGTCGTCTTCCATCCAAGTACTAACTGGGGCTAACCTTAGATAGCTTCTGAGATCTGACAAAATTGGGCTAACCTGGACCATCCAGGTCAGGGTGCTGGTGAGTACCACCACACAAAAAGCCCTACATATAAATACATTTTTATTACTGCACATACCTCTCACTTGTATGTGTAAGAGGACCCCATATTTTTCTCCTGGGGGAAAAGCTAGTCTTCTCAGGTAAACAGGGTAACTTGATAGGGAGGGCATATTTTGGTAATTCCATCCTGTAGCATCCTTAAGCCAACAGTTAATCTATCTGACTCTGATGTGAACTTTGGCCTGGCTAATGGAGGGAAACTCAGCCACACTGGTGGATTTATCCCAATGTTCTGTGCTACTGATGTGTCAAGTTCCTTGGATGACTTCACATAAACTATGTGAAAGTGGAAAGATGCCGAGTCTGGAATGAGTTACAGAGGGGTCAGAGCTCAGCTATGCTGACTCTCGTTCTCTTTAGCAACTGAAACCATTTCTCCCCCCCCACCAAGTGTTTGAACAACTTATTTAACTGTTACCCCAATCCTAAACACAGTTACTTGCAAATCAGTTCCACTGAGAACAATGGGGTTTATCGTTCTAAGCAAATTTCTTTCATATCTATTTAATTAATAACTACATTGCAATGACATATGTATACATTATTTTTTAAAACTTATATGCTTGTTCCCCCACCCCCCCAGCCTAAAAGGGCTACCAAGCTGATTCAAAATATAACAAAGAAGGAAACCAAGCATAAAACAACAAATTAGTTAAAAACAAAACAAAACACTGTAAGTACGCTTATGAGTGATAGTCACACAGCGGTTAAGAGAATTAGCTATAATCTGGGAGAGAAGTCACTGGTTCAGAACTCGTCTCTGCCATAGATAGAGTTGTCAACTCTGGTTTGGGAATTTCCTGGTGATTTGGTGGTGGAGCCATGGAGAGGTGGGGTTTGGGGGGGAGGGACCTTAGCTGGGGCATAATGCCACCCCAGCCATTTTTCTCCCGGTTGACCAATCTCTGTAATCGGGAGATCAGCTGTAAGCCTGAGTGCTGCGGTGCTAATTAAAACCTTTGAGAGAGGGGCATGTGGGCAGAAGGGGGAGATTAGCAGAACAGCAGCTGTGATGTTAGTAGAGATCCCGAACCTACCAGTGCAACAGCTCAGCTGCAAAGCAATTCCTCTGAACTAGGGCTGCAAAATTTGACCTAAAGGGCCCTCTTCCCTCCTATAGTGGGCTGTGACTGAGGACCGAAAATACTCCACATGCAATGCTCCAGGGTTTGGGTGCAGTTGAAGGTGCATCCCAGCAAGGGGGGGGGGACCATTCTACTGCTTCTCTTGGTCATGGGAAAGAATGTTTGGGAGGCATCATCACCTGCCAGGCTTTTCCGTAGTCCTCCCTCCGTCCCCCAGCTTCTGAGTTTTTGCCCAGGTATTGCACAGAGACACCACTGGAGCCAAAAACTTCTTTTAAAAAAAATCTAGCAGTGAGATTGCCCGGATGCAGATTCTGCCCTGGAGTGAAATTGTAGAAACAAAGATAAGAAACAACTGTGAAACAATAACCAAGCAATGTAACCAACCATATCGACATCAGTTTATACCACAGAACCTCTAATCCAACAGTTTTGGAAGGAAATTATTCAGCTAATTAAAAAATGAAAAATCATAATAAACTGCAGATCATCTTAGTATAATGAAGGCTGACCCACCATTGTGGCTAGGCTACTGGAGATGTGGTGGTTCAGTCTTCATTATACTACGATGATCTGCAGTTTATTATGATTTTTCAATTGCTTGAAGACATTGTTGTGCCTGGATGATGTTCTGTATACACATCACATAACCTAAGGATTTCCTACTCTGAATTGAGCCACCTAACACTTATATGGTCCAGTTTAGAGGAAGTACATCGAAACGGAAGTTTATTCCGTGAAATTTTGTCAACAACTACTATAATTATTACAGTCTATGAGGACCTTTGTATTTTTTTTTATATTTGTGCATTCTTTGATCACTATGTTTATGAACTATATTTAATTATATTTATGTGCACCACACAGCTATTGGTTTATCTGATGTTTGTATCTTTAAGGCTGTGACTATCCACCTGGAAGTTGGCAACCCTAGCCAAAGATTCACTTGGTGGCCTTAGATAAGCCTAGATCTCTCAGCTTTGCAATACTGGTGTAATAATACTAGCCTACTCCACAAAGGGTGCTTTATTTGTAAAAAAAAGAATAAAGGTATCAATACACATATATAAGGTTGCACTGATTTCCCCCAGTCTCCCCCCCCTTGTGAGAGGCCCCCAAAGAACTGCCAGTTCTAGTAGTGGTGAGTGCCATCACCAAAAAAGCCCTGGTTTTAAGGATTTCAACAAGATAATGCATGCAAGCCATTCTGAAAGCTATGTACATACATGTATACCTATATGCACTGAATATGTCAGAAGCATGCACATCAGATGTACATTCCAAGCATCTAATGAGTGAGGTCTGACTCACAAAAAACTTATGCCAGAATAAAATTGGTTAGCCATTAAGGTGCCACTGGACTTTTGTTTAATAAAATTGCTATAATTATTATTAAAATAAGATTTTTTTCATGTTTTGCAGAAAACCAGAGAAAACAATTCTTTCTTTAAAAAAATACAATTCTCATAAATTCTAAAACTGGTCTGTTGAAATTATTGTGAGCTCTGACTCACAAAAAACTTAGGTTAGCCATTAAGGTGCCACTGGACTTTTGTTTAATATAACTGCTATAATTACTATAAAATAAGATTCCCCCCCATGTTTTGCAGAAAACCAGAGGAAAACCATCTCTCTCTCTCTTTTTAAATACAATTCTTGTAAAACGAATTCTAAAACTGGTCTGTTGAAATTTTTGTTTTGAAACTTAATTTTCCCTGAGAGAGAGGCATTTAAAAGAAAGTAAATGGGAAAGGAAATTTTTGCAAACAAAAGGTCCAGGTTGTTTTTTCTTCAGCTTACCCATTATTCGGGTTTCACATTACTAGTGAGAAGTCAACTGTAAAGTTTGCAAGGTAACAACACGCACATACCATGCACAAAATGTGGAACTATAAATACTGCCAGGGCATCTGGGTTTAAGAAGCTGCAGTTAACTTTCTGTCAGCGCTGCCATTAGAAACTCTCATTTTCTGAGATTTATATCTTTATTTTGGGGGGTGGGTGAAGGAGGGAGGTGGAAGAGAAATCGGATTCCCTTGGACCGTGGCCCTGTGAGTTTTAGCTATCAAGGATTTATTTTGGGGGAGTTTATGCTACACACAGCATTGGATGGATTCAATTTGTCTGTTAACGAATGTCACTGGATCATGTAGCTGTAGCAGTACTGATTTCCAAATATTTTTTAAAGTGAATTATCATTGACGTGTTTTCTGCTTAGCAGGAAACAAACAAACAAAAAGCCCTGCAGAAACTGACCTTCGCACGTCCTGAATTCCACCAATGGAATCCGGTGTCGGCATTAAAAGGGCCAGAAATACATACCCAGGGCACGCCTGCAGTGGTAGCCGTCTTACCCCATGCATCTTGGGTTCAATTAGAGGCTGTCTTGAACTAACAGAATGAGTTCAATCAGTGGGAATTAAAGAATGAGCCTCCCTGGCCAAGAAGTCATAATACAACCACAGACTGTGTATCGGATGGTACAGAACCAGCAGGGCCAAAGTTCTGAAGAGCACTCAGAGGACGTGGCTGCCAGGAAGGTGGACAATGCTGGAAACACAGGCCAGAGAAAACAGCTTTTAAAGGCCTAACTAGATGAGGCACTAGGAAAAACGTGACCATGGGATAATGCGTGCATGTGTGTGTTAAATTTGATTGGTCAAAGAAAGGAGGCGGTAAGATTAAACGCCATCCTCCCGGCCAGGACCAAGTCCAAAGTGAACATAAGAACATAAGAGAAGCCAGTGTTGGATCAGGCCAGTGGCCCATCCAGTCCAACACTCTGTTTCACACAGTGGCCAAAAATACCAGGTGCCCTCAGAAGGTCCATTAGTGGGGCCAGGACACTAGAAGCGTTTCCACTATTGCCCCCCACCCCAAGCACCAAGAATACAGAGCATCACTTGCCCCAGAGTTCCTATCCCTGCCTTGTGGCTATTAGCCACTGATGGATCTCTGCTCCATAAGTTTATCTAATTCCCTCTTGAAGCCCCAGACAGGTGCTGACTTGGATAATTCTAGAAAGTGACAAAATGGTGGCTCTATAGGGCCTCGTGAACTAGTAAGTGTGCTCTGTGACCCATCTGAAGGATTGCCAGTCTCCCGGTAGTGGCTGGAGATCTCCTGAAATCACAACTGTCACAGAGATCAGTTTCTGGGAGAAAAATGGCTGCTTTGGAAGGTGGGCTCTAGGGTCCCTCTTCTCCCTAAAACTCTGCTCTCCCCAGGCTCCGCACTCAAAATCTCCAGGGATTTCCAAACCTAGAGCTGCAACTCTAGACCCAGCCCCTGGGTTGAACAGTGCCTTAAAGAACAAAACATGGATGCATTTTAGGTTTACACCCTTGGAAGCAGACTGAACACAGAGATGGTTATTTTTCAGCCTTATGTTCTGCTAGCCCTGAGAAAGATGAATGTGGTGGTTAGACTGTAGGCTGGATCACACGAGCATTTGCATCACTTGGTCAATGCCGTGTATGGTGGTAATTTGAATGTGTGAACCAGCAATCATGGCTTGAACACAGCTAACGTTTTCCTATTTTCCTTCCAAAACAAACTGGTCTTTCTATGATGTCAATTCGTACATGTAGTTGCGAGCATCAAAGCACAGTTCAAATGGCAGCTTGTCCTCATGTGATAATGAAAAGGAGTACATAGACTGCCCCAGGACTCTTGGCCTGATAGGAATCATGTGATACCAACCACTGTATGGTCTGGCACTTGCATGTTGTCCCTTCCATTCCTTTGATACAGGTGTCATCATGCAAATGCCATGGGATGTGTATTCAGTCCCCATATCAAGGTGCCAGAGTTATGAACTGCTGGGGGTGATCACATGGGAGCAAGAAAACATGTACTGGGCTCACACAACAAGGGAGTGAGAAAAAATCATGTAATGTTCATGAATTATTATAACAAACAGGGGTCATTTCAAGCAGGAGCTCAGGGGAGCTGAGCTGTGGGAGTTGGTGCCAGCCCCCCCATGGGGGAATGCCTGCTTGTGTCATGGCTGCAGCAAATTGACCCCGTCCCCTGGAAAGGTCCTTATTCCTCCGACCGGCCTTCTGAAGGCTTCAGCCACCACTGAAGCTATCTTCCCAGAATAGCGGTATTTCTGAGGCTTGGATTAGTAGCTGTCCCCTCTCTGCCAGCTTTCTTTCTTTCATTCTTTCTTTCTCTCTCTCTCTCTCTCTCTTTTCTTTTTTTCTTGCCTTCTGACATACTTCAGGTGATGTCAGGTGGTGTAGCATATGCAAATAAGTTATGCTAATGAGTTATGCTAATGAGCTCCTGCACCTCTTTTTCTGCGAAATGACCCAATAATAAATATCAATATATAGCAGTAATCAACAATATATAAAATACGAACTGCACCAGAACGCAATAATAAAGGTATGCAGAACAAAATTATTACTGTGTATTATTACAAATCTCCACAATACAACAAGGGTGAAATATACTCATAACCAGGGGTCATTTCGTAGAAAAAGAGATGCAGGAGCTCATTAGCATAACTCATTAGCATAACTTATTTGCACATGCTACAGCACCTGACATCACCGGAAGTATGTCAGGAGGCAAGAAAGAAAGGAGAGAGAGAGAGAGAAAGAAAGAAAGAGAGAAAGAAAGAGAGAAAGAAAGAAAGAAAGCTGGCAGAGAGGGGACCGCTACTAATCCAAGCCTCAGAAATACCCCTATTCTGGGAGGGTAGCTTCAGTGGTGGCTGAAGCCTTCAGAAGGCTGGTCGGAGGAACAAGGACCTTTCCAGGAGACGGGGTCATTTTGCTGCAGCCATGACACAAGCAGGCATTCCCCCGCGGGGGGGGGGGGGGGCTGGCACCAACTCCCACAACTGAGCTCCCCCGAGCTCCTGCTCGAAATGACCCCTGCTCATAACAACAGTAACATAGCAGACATGCTAAGGATAATTAATGAAACATTCATAACAACAGTTTCTAATTATATAATCAGTAGTCAGCAACGATCAAGACGACAGTCCTCATCAGTGATCAAAACGACAGTCCAACAAAGGCTCCAGATTACATACTCCGTTTTAATTGGATCTTTATCAGAAGACTAATACATGATTCATAAACTAGTACATATTCAGATTGACAGAATTCACTTAAGAGGAGATGACTTCATCTTATATCAGGTTCATAAACTAGTACATGTTCAGTTCACAAAATTCACAAAGAGGAGATGACTTCATCCCAAAGAGGAAATTCTGAGATGGGCAGCCGATTCTACAGACGGAACTATTCTCAATTAGCTGGCGTTCCTGTTCATGTATCAGGCATGAATGAGTTCTAAGCCATTACATAAGAACATAAGAGAAGACAGTGCTGGATCAGGCCAGTGGCCCATCCAGTCCAACACTCTGTCACACAGTGGCTATTGTTGCCTAGAGCACACACACACTTTTTATCTCATTGCTTTCTCTACGTGAAAGAGGTTTTGCAGGTTTTTGAAGCACAGAGAACATGCAAGTCTGTTTGACCCAAAACAGTAGAGGGGCGAGTGGGAGAATCATTGTACCTGTCCCAAGGGATGATAACTCTTATCATACCATTTTCAGTCCCCCAAAGTAAAAAGGCACCTATTATTATCTGTTTCCAGCTACAAACTCCTTCTAAAAGTATAAGTGTTGGATACGTTCAAGCATTTGTTCTTTAAGGCAGTAGTCTTCAGCACACTGGTTGCCTCTGCTAGGCTGTTAGCCCTTTCTGTGTGAGAGCAGAGAGCAACATCGTCACACCTCCAGCCTAGGATTGCCAGCTGGGCTGGCAACTCCCATGAACATTGGGGGAGGGCAGAGCATGCTGGACACCATTTCTGGTTTCAGAATGAGAAGAAATCATAGAGATCTGGAAATTCCTAGAGAGTCCTAATGTCACTTCCTGTTCCAAACCAGAAGTGGTGTCCTGACATCGATGAACATCATTCCCCACCCATTTCCCTTCTGTTGCTCTATAGAGCAAGGGCAGGAGATAGGAATCATTGATGGGAGGTTGCCAGCCAGAACTTGGTAAGTGGCAACCAGGCCTGTAGCCATGGGGGGGGGGGGGGGCGGGCTGAGCAGGGCCATGCCCCCTCATTGATATACCCTGCCTTCTCAGGGATCATGCCAGACTCCCCCGCGGCCAATCCCAATTGGCAGGTACAGGCACTGCTCCACCGCTGCCTCCTGCCTCCTCTATGAACAGTGGCGTGAATGGAGTCAGGCGAGAGCCAGCAATGGTTGCAACTGCTGCAGGAGGCAAAGTTGGAGTGGGATATGGCCAGGAAGTGCAGCCAGGCAGGCAAGGCCTGTGCGCCAGAAGTGAGCAGGATTGGAGCTGCCTGAGGAGATGGGGAAGAAAAGCCCAGCCTGCAGGGGGCGCAGCACAGCGACGTTTTGCAGTGGCGGCTGCTGAGGCAAGCCAGGATCTCTCTCCTGAGGGTCGGGAGCAGCCCAATCTGGGCGGCAGGGGAAGCCCTCTTGGGGTCCATCGCATGGAGGAAGAGGAAGCCCCTGCACAGCCGCCTCTGAGAGAAGCCAGGAAGAAGGCAGAAGAGGAGGAGGCGCGCCACTATCTGGTGTCTGGCAGGAGTCATCATTGTGAGTGCCGCCTCTCCTCCTCCTCCTCCTCCCTTTTCCTCACTCCCCAATCCCCTTTAGCTCCCATAAGTCTCCCCCATCCCTGCCGGCAGGTTTAGCCACTGTGCTAAACTGCCCCCCAAAGAAAATTTTCTGGCCATGGGGCTGTTGGCAAGCCTCTTCCTGCTGCTGTTTGCATGCACCTTGTGAGGAGCAGCAGAACGGTGAAGCAAAGTCGTTCAACAGTGGAGAGGATTCCGCCTTCTTTGTTTCACTTTATGCTACACGTCTGGGTGCCCGGCTTGTGCTTCCTGTCTCCATCTCTCTCAGCCACGGAGCTGTTCTTGACATGGGTGAGGTTGTAACTCTCTCTCACCATCTTCCTGTCACATGATGTCCTGATGTCACCTGACTTCCTGTCACATGCTTGCAGCTCAGTGAATCCAAGGTCTTCAGAGACTGAACACCACTGCTTTAAGGTGTAGAAATTCGTGTAGTGATCTATTTCTCTCTTCTTTTTTTAAAAAAATGTGTGTTTGTTTTATCATACCATAGTTTACCACCCTGCAAACCAGAAGTGTTTTAATTTTGCTTTCTGCACATCTCGGCTTTTAAGAAATATATTAATAATCAACAATATTAAGCGCTATTAAGCAGTAAGGACTGAAATAATGTTTCTCATGAATCTGTGACGTGAGCAGGATGGAAGGGCCGGACAAAAATGTTTCAGGATACGATCTTCTCCCTTCACATATGATTGCTCAGGACAGATCAGATGGATTAACTGACTTTAACTTGCACCATTAACTAGAAAAAAGGCCCCTTCCATCATTTTTGGGCTTTCCTGCTGCAATCCATAGTTTTACTGGAGTTCCAAGAAACAGCTGCCAATGCTGGCAAATAAAATCTTTCCTACTTCCAATATGCTCACAGTTACCTTTGAAGGAAGCTCTATCAAGTGGGTGGAGTTGACGCTGCAGCTGTTTTCCATGTTGGCAGTGCCCTTCCTTATACTGGCATCGTGTATCCTGTTAACAGACATTACCAATGCTGCACGGGAACAGTCATAGAGAAGCAGTTTCCATGCCATAATGGGAAAATAAGGATTGGGTCATAGAGGCGATGCCTCACCCATCACGGCAACCGTGTAGGGAAACTGCATCAAAATGAATTATTTACCAAGTGCAGGCACAACCCCTTTCTCCCCGTGTGGAAATCAGCATACAGGCTTGTGAGAAAGTACAGCCTGAAAGATCACAGAGAGTGCCTTCAAGGTAAGCATGCACTGAACTCGTACACGGCAGATCCCCAAATAAAGGCAACCTCCCACTGTAACTTTGTGATCTTTACTTGCCCGTCAATTCGAGAGCATCGTCCACCACCAGAAACGTCCCCACCTCTATGGAAACTGTGGCAAGTCTGACACACTGGTGTGGTTACGGTACACTTGTAAGCCATGCTGCCTTTGGAAAATGTCGTGGTTTGACCGCTTCACCAAAAAGTTGGAGGACAAAACCTTCAGCTTTCTTCGGCAAACCACGAAACCACCAATAGTAGCCTCTCGGGAAGCTTGGAGGCAGAAAGGATGGAGCCAGCAGAAATGAATGGCATTTCCTGTTAACACCACCAGACCAAAGGTTCAAATCTCACCAAGTTCAGCTGGTGACTGTAATAAATTTAGCTGCTACAGTCAGTAGGAATTTCAAAGGTCCGTATGCAGAAGCATGGTCCTTCAGATAAATGTACGTAGATTGTTGTGAATGGGCAAGCCTGCGGCAATCTTGTATTGCACTCAACAAAGATCAGATACTGTGCAAAGCAGATCACAATCTGTGCAAACATAACAACACAAGTGTGGGCATGCACGCCTGAGGAAATTCTCTCTCTCTCTGACTGCCTACTTATTTACAGACACGCCTTCTAGGCTGGACCAGTTTTGGAAACCATTGCTTGGAAGATTGTGTTGCTTTGCAGATCCAAGAAATGAAATGGAATAACAGCATTCTTAATACATGTTCACGAAAGCTTACACCGTGAATGAAACTTTGTTGGTCTCAAAGATGCCACTGGACTCAAACTTTGTTCTGCTGCTTCAGACCAACGTGGCTACACACCTGAATCTAACTAACTAAATATTCTGGGCTACAGGTCATGATCATCAGGTGGATCCACCATAAATACTGCTGAATTATTTTACTGCAGATATCTGCAGTGCACTTCTCAACAAATTACTTACAGTGTTTCACAACAGTTCCTTACAACTATATTACAACCTTTAACAGAGGCTTAATGTGTGGAAATGTGCAACTAAAGCTTTTCATGCGATGGAGGTAAATACCATCATCTGGTAAATAACATCCCAGTAAGCTGTGGTGGCTCAGAGGTTAAGATACTGAACTGCAGACTGGAAGGTGAGCAATTCGGTAGTTCGAGGCCCTAGTGCTGCATGATGGAGTGAGCGCCCGTCTCTGGTCCCAGCTCCTGCCAGCCTAGCAATTTGAAAGCAAAAAATTGCAAGTAGATAAATAGGTACTGCTTCAGTGGGAAGGTAACAGCATTCCATGCGCCTCGGGGTCTAGTCATACTAGCCACATGACCACAGAGACATGCGCTGGATCTTTGGACAGCGCTGGCTCTTCGGCTTGGAAACGGGGATGAGCACTGCCCCCTAGAGTCGGATTCAACTGGCTTCCGAACAAGGGAAACCGTTACCCGTTTGGTACAGTGGTTAAGTGCGCAGACTCTAATCTGGGAGAACCAGGTTTGATTCCCCACTCCTCCACTTGCAGCTGCTGGATGACCTTGGGCAAGCCATAGTTCTGTCACAGCTGTTCTCTCAAGGGCAGTTCTGAAAAGAGCTCTCTCAGCCTCACCTACCTCACAGGGTGTGCGTTGTGGGGAGGGGAAGGGAAGGGAAAGAAGTTTGTAAGCTGCTCTGAGACTCCAAGTGAAGGGCGGGATATAAATCCAATCTCTTCTTCTCTCTTCTTTTACCTTTACCTTAAGCCTCTAATAAAGGGACAAGGCATTTTTCTCTAAACCAGTTGGCAGTCATAATGGTGTAGTGATTAGGGCACAAGACTGAATTCATGGAGACCCCACTTGGCTAGTTCAAGTCCTCATCTGGCTACAAAGCTCATTGGATGATCTTGGGGACAGTTAATCTCCCTCAGTTTAACATACCTTGGGCCAGTCGCAATTCTCTCAGAACTCTCTCAGCCCCACCTGCCTCACAAGGTGCCTGTTGTGGGGAGAAGAAGGGAAGGCAATCGTAAGCCACTTTGAGACTCCTTAGGGTATAGAAAAGTGGGGTATAAGAACCTACTCTTCTTCTTCTTCTGCCTGACAGGATTGTACAAATAAAACAGATAAGGTGAGAACATTATATGCTGACCTGAACTCCTTGGAGGAATGAGGGGACAAAAAAATGTAATAAACATTATATATTGAAACAGCTTCATCTGGTACTTTGACATGAATAGCCCAGGCTAGCCTGATCGTGTCAGATCTTGGAAGCTGTCGGGCTCCGCCTCCGGCCCCTGGCCCACGCCCCCTGTAGCCGTGGTCCTCACCCAACGAGGGGGTCCCCGGGGAGTGCTGCGCTGGAAATGTGGAGGGATTAGGCCTCAGATATGGCACAGGGGCCGGGTTAAACGTCACCTGAGACACCCTTGCTGCCTCCAGGGGCCAAGTTTATAACTAGCGGTTCCCTCTCTCTGGCTTCTGCTAAACTTAAGACTCCCTGGCTTCTCCTCCCTGGCCCATCCATTTTCTCCTGCTTTTATTCCCTCAGCACTCTCCCAGAGCTCCCCTCGCCTGTCTCCACCCCGACCTCCCCCTTGGCCCCGCCCCCGGTTATAACCGGAGACGCTGGACCGCCTCGACGGAAGCTCCGTGCCCCTCCCTGCTGCGGCTTCGCCGTCCCCGGGGCTGTGGCTGCTGGCTCCTCCTTTCGGGGGACGTCTTCCCGCCGCGCCTCGGGTCTCGGCGCCTCTCCTCCTTCTCCGCCGGGCTCCGTGCTGTCAGTGCCGCGACCGGGCCATCCCCCGATGAGGTGGGGATGCCGTGGGCCGCGGGGCCCTGCTCTGGCCCGGGCGGCGGGGCTCCGTGTCGCCGGGACTCCGGTGGCGTCCCGCGGCGTGAGTGCTTCGGGCGCAATGGGGACCTCGACGGGGCCCGCCAGGTTTGGGGCGGCCCTCTCCGGCGCAGGTGGCTGTTTAGTCGGGGTAAGTGCTGGTCTTGGGGGTGGCCGTATGTCCCGGACCCGCGGGACGGGACAGAAGCTAAGCAGAGTATTTGGATGGGCGACCTCCAAGGAGTACCAGAGTCGTGACACAGAGGCAGGTAATAGCAAAATCACCCCTGAAATTTCTCTTGCCTTAAAAAAAACAAGTCAAGCTTGCCACCTAGTGGTGCATAATGCTAAAAGAGCTAGAACTTCTGGCTGCCAGACAATCTTAGAATCTCCTGGCTACATTACACACACACTGCCATACGATAATTAATTAATTAAGCTTCACCTGGTGCCTAAAACAAACAAGCAAACAAAAAACTAGGCACCAAGCATTCCCACAAAAAAGGTGGTACAACAGAAAAAGGTGCTGTCTCTTTTAATGATATGTCTCACCTCCAAGCAAAGGGATATATAAAACAGGGCTTCTAATGATGATTTCAATAGCGTCACAGATTCATACCAATAGAGCAGGCAGCCCTTAAGTCTACAGCGGGTGACAGTGCTCAGAAAATTCTTGGAACTAAGTGACTTGGGCATTTTCACGTAATGATGGTTGACATCAAAAGTGGAATTTCCCCCTATCAGGCTTCTTTTAAATTTCACATTTAGAATATATAAAAAGCCACAAAGCTATATATAGGCATTGCTGAACTACAGAATTAGCTCCCCTGCTTCTGCCAGCCGCAAGGCCACTAAGATAGATGGTATGAATTACTGTCATTACCAAAATTACTAGTTGCACCAGAAAGATCCAAAGCACTACATAGTACACTCGAGCACGGTTTGATTGTCAAATCCACTGTAATTACACAAAATATTTTAAATGGTGCTGGTAGGAACCGGCTCTGGAAAAACAAAGTACCACGTGTCAGTCACTGTGTAGGAAGTTTTCGGGGCAGTGAATGGGACAAGTTGGTCACACCCAGGTGATACATGTGAGGAAGAGTTGGTTTCTACACCCCGCTATTCTCTACCCTAAGGAATCTCAAAGCAGCTTACAATCATCTTTCCCTTCCTCTCCCCACAGCAGGCACCTTGTGAGGTAGGTGGGGTCGAGAGAGTTCTGAGGGAACTGTTGTGACTGGCCCAAGGCCACCCAGCAGGCTATCTGTGGAGGAGGAGGAGTGGGGAATCAAACCCAGTCCTCCAGATTAGAGTCCACCTGCTTTTAACCGCTATACCATGCTGTGAGGAAGTTGGGCCATTGGGCATGTGGATGTATTCCGTTTAAATTCAGTCCATAGCCTTAACGTTTTGAAAGAGTGTGTCCGCTGATTTTTTGAGTGAAAGGAATGTCCCAGGTGGGGATGCTAAGCCCTCCACAGCATGGTTTTACTTCCCTGCAGTTTCTCCCCGTCCACCAGGGATTTTTCTCCTTAGCCATGTTTTAATACCCTAAGACAGGGGTGGGCAAATAGCGGCCCGAGGGCCACATGCGGCCCGCCACAGAGTTTTTTGCGGCCCACCAAGACAGACATTAACTTGTAGGCTGTGATGAGAATCTCAACAAGCAATCTCGTTCCTGATTCCAAAAAAATTGTAGAAAAGTGTGATAGGGTACATTTGTCTCCTTAAACTGATTCTAAAATTAAATGTGCTTGCAGCTATAGATGATATGAAATTAGCACAATAAATAAATTGAATAAAACTACCACTATTTTATTTAATTTATATTTATTGATTTTTATGATACAATTTATACCTTTTCTGAAATGCAAAGTTAACTAATGAATGCAATCATTTTAAAAGGTGCGGCCCTCCGCTAACCTCCGCTCCCACAAAGTGGCCCCCCGAGCCAAAACAATTGCCCACCCCTGCCCTAAGAGGTGTTTGGAAGGATAGGCTATGGAGTTGTACTGAGAAGGCATGAAGAGGCTTCAGTCTTCTCACTCACACACCCTTTTCGTTTTTAAAAAAATAAAAGGAACATCCCGTTTTATATGCATTTGGGGTTTAAACAGCCAACCCTATAGTCCTTGTACTGATCATGGGAGCACGTAATGTCTAAAGGTCTGCAGGCTGCTAGATCTCTTTGAGAAGGCGCTCTCTCTCTCTCTCTGACTTATAGCCACCCTGTAGGATTTTCAAGGCAAGAAACATTCAGAGGTGGTTTGCCATCGCTCGCCTGTGAGTAGCAACCCTGGACTTCCTTGGTGGTCTCCCATCCAGGTGCTAACTGGGGCTGACCCTGCTTAGCACCCAAGGTCTGAGGAAATTAGACTAGTTTAGAGTTGCCAACTCCTGGTGGGGAAATTCCTAGAGATTTGGTGGTGAGAACTGGGGTGGGAGGGGCTTGGGGAGGGGAGGGATCTCAGCAGGGTATGATGCCATAGACTCCACTCTCCAAAGTAGCCATTTTCTCTAGGGGAACTGACCTCTGTGGTCTGGAGACCAGTTGTAATTGTGGGTGATTTCCAGACCCTACCTGGAGGTTGGCAACACTAGGCTTGTTGTTTCATTTATAACTCCACCTTTCTCCCCAATGGGGTCCCACAGTGGTTTACATCGTTCTCCTCTCTTCCATTTTGTCCTCAAAACAACCCTGTGAGGTAGGTTAGCCTGAGAGAGTGTGGCTGGCCCAAGATTCCTCAGTGAGCTTCCATTAGGGTTGCCAGGTCTGGGTTGGGAAATACCTGGAGACTTTGGGGGTGGATCCGGGAGAGGGTGGGTTTGGGGAGGAGAGGGGCCTCAGCGTGGTCCAATGCCAGAGAGTCCACCCTTCAGAGCAGCCATTTTCTCCAGGGGAGCTGATTTCTGTCAGCTGGAGATGAGTTGTGAAAACGGGAGATCTCCAGGGCCCACCTGAAGGCTGGCAACCCTAGCTTCCATAGCAAAGTGGGGCTTCAAACCTGGGTCTTCAAGGTCCTAGTCCTGACACTCTAACCACTTCAGTGTACAAAGGCCCATTCTGCAACTACCATTTGCTCCGCTGTTTTACCAAACCCACCTTGGAACAGAAATTCCCCTCTGCATTGTATGCCACTTTCACTTTGATTGATTGTGGGATTTTATGGCAGTGTCCAGACTGTGTGCCACTTTCACTTCATTTGATCTCTTGGTTTTATGGTAGTCATCTGCACAAATTTATGGTCGTTTTATGGCCATTCAGGAGTGACTCCGCAGTCAGTACAGCTTGGCCGGGGGTATTTGAATGTGGTTTTGAGTCGCTTGAATGTGGTTTTGAGTCGCTTCTTTTTCTGTTCCACTGTGGGTTTGGTAAAACAATGGAGCAAATGCTAGATGTAGATGGGGCAAAAGAGTGAACATGCCTATGAAATCGATGAATAGTTTTGTACACATGAAACTCTGATCAGAGCACTGGCTCCTCATTATAAGGAAGAATTTCTGATCTGAAACAGTCTTCTAAGATCCGGATGTGTCCGTTGTCGCATTACACAGCTGCATGATTTCCAAGAAGAATTTTTGTCGTGAAATTAACATAGGGATTGCATACCGAACTTTCTATTTGATGGACCTTGGGAATGTTTCAAACGACTGTGATCCTTTATGCTTTTTGTTATATTGAAACTGGTGAATTAGTCTGTACTTGCAATAAGATATTACTGTGTTTGTGTTTGAGTTAGTGCAAAAATGCAGGTTTTGCTTGTAGATGCAGAATGCATACAGAATACACCAATAAATGCACCCGAGGGGAAAAAACCAGCACACAGGGAATGCATGTGACTGCGAAGTCAACCCTTAAGGTTTGACTCCTTGGATTCTCCAGCACAAGCTGTCAGTGCAGAAAGGGCCAGGAACTACTACAATAAGGAGAAATGGTTCAATGGTCCCCCCAGCCATGTTTCCTGACTGGCTTGCTGGCTATGGGGCTGGCAAGGGAGGAGTTGCTGCTGATGCCTTTGCAATGACTGTGAAGCTTCACTGAGCAAGCAGGTGGAACATGCAAGAGAAGCTGGAAGTAGGTTCTTCCTGCCTGCCCCATATTGTCCCTTCACCATGTACATATTTATGTCTATTTGTCAGCAGGGGAATGTCACTCATGGGTCACCGCTGTGCATAGCCTGAGGATGTGATTCAATTTAGTGCTCACTCGCTCTTTAATCCAGCCACAGGTTCTGCTCTACGTGGTTTCATGGGTCCACCATGTGCTCCCTTGCACAACATCCTGACAACTGACGACCCCTAAGCACTGTCTTATCTCTCCCAAACATGAAAGCTGAGGGCTTTCTTTCTAGGAGATGAAAGGAAAAGAGCAAGGTTCTTCCTGTAAACTTTACGGTACCCACAACAGAGAGGGACTGAGATAAAAAAAAATATAAAATCACTACCTCCTGGTCAGTAATGACTAAGGGGCACGCCGGCAAAACAAACTCGGAGACTACATCTAAAGACCAGGCTAAAACGACTGAACTGAATTAAAGGATGTTTAATGGCGGAAAACATATGGGAGAGGTAAACAAGCTGATCCACCCAGGGAGTTAGCAAAAGACCTGGAAACTTATCTGATGGGCCGTGGCTGAGTCTGGGTGTGCGTGCGTGTGAGCATGCACGCCGCGGGTTCAGACTGAAGACCACTTCATGGACACCCGGTGTGGTGCTGCTGCTGGTGGATAGTGAGATTGGTGAGACCAAGAAGCTAAGGTAGACACAGCTCTTTAAGTCTCCCGATTTAAATCCAGAAAGAAGGCAGCCAAAGCTCCTTCCGCAGCCCCTTCTGCAATCTGGTTGTCCTCATGGCGGAAGAAGAAGAAGAAGAAGAAGTTGTTGTGGGACAGCAGCCTTGGTGGAATGGACAGGAGAATGCATGATGGCATTCTCTCCTGATTTATTGCATGTGTTTGGGTTGTGAGGTGGCAATGAAGTCAGCGGTTTCAGTTAGGACTTTGCTAATCAATGTCTGAGTAAAATTATACTCATTCATCTCTCTCTCTCTGTGTTAAGTGCTATCAACTCACTTCCAACATAGGGTGACCCTGTGAATGAACGACCTCAAAAATGTCCTATCGTTAACCAGCCTTGCTCAGGTCTTGCAAACTGAGGGCCCTTGGCTTCCTGGATTGAGTCCATCCATCTCATGTTGGCTCTTCCTCTTTCCCTGCTGCCTTCAACTTTTCCTAGCATGATTGTCTTCTCCAGTGACTCTTGTGCTCTCATAATGTGACCAGAGTTACAATAGCCTCAGTTTGGTCCTTTTAGCTTCTAGGGAGAGTTCAGGCTTGATTTGATTTAGAACCCACTTATTTGTGTTTCTGGTACCAATAAAACTCCCTCCCATCGCCACATTTCAAATGAATCAACTTTCTTCCCGTCAACTTTCTTCATTGTCTAGCTTTCCAGCGTCTGGGAGGAGAGAGACGGGCAGGCAGTCAACTGGTTAAAGAGACGTCTTCCCTAGGATCACAACATAGGTGGATCTGGACTAAACCAAACAATTCTTTCCTTGGCTGGGTTTAGACGTACAAAGACAGACGGCAGAGACAGCCAGGCAAAGGAAGTCCTTGGCTAAGACTAGGACCCTTGGCCCCTGTTGTACGAGTACTGTTCCTAGAGTTGCCAGGTCTCTTCCTATCTGTGGCCGGGGGCTCCCGGCTCCTCATCAGGATTTTTCTCGTAACCATAGGGTTCCCCCTGAATGCTAGAGCATCATCGTGCGATGGCCCCAGCATGAGGACGTCACTACCACTGATGTCCAGTGTTCCCTCTAAGCTGAGTTAGTGTGAGCTAGCTCACAGTTTTTTAGCCTCCGGCTCACACATTTTTGTCTTAGCTCAGGAAGGATGGCTCCAGGGCAAACTAATTTATGCTGCAGCCAAATCGATCCCTCACAACTTTAATGCCAGTAGCTCACAAAGTAGAATTTTTGCTCACAAGACTCCACAGCTTAGAGGGGGCACTGCTGATGTCATTATGCCAGTGGCGTCCCCATGGGACACTGCTGTTTAGGGGTGGGGCTTCCCCCACTGGCCAGTGATAGATTGGGCCCCCCAAAATCGGGGGATCCCCGACCCCACCGGGGGGATGACAACCCTAACTTTTCCTCATAACCGTAAAGTATTTTGTTGGCCTACTCCGAACAACCAGGGCCCAAACTCTCCATGCCCTCATAAAACTACATTTCCCAAGATGCTATGAGGGAAGCTAGTCTCATTAGATAGGTTAAGCATGTTCTGACTAGATTTAGGACACCTGGGTTCAGTTCCCAGCTCAGCCAAGGTGGGCTCACGGGATGACTCACTAGATAACAATTCGGTATTTATGGGGCAACCCACCCACCCATCCCCTGCCTCCACACTATCATCTCTGAAGAACCCTTGCCAAGCCTCTTTGAGACTTCCTGACCCAGGGCATTCTGAGGCAGGTCAGAACCCATCTTTGTAGGGTCACAAGTTTCAGATAATCATCCAGGATTCTTTGTTATGTGCCTGTACGAAAATGTCAGGGGAACAGCTGTCCTCACAATGTTTTATTCCATGTAAACTTTTCCCTACCCTGTGTAACCATCATGGCCTCAGGCAAGACACCATATCTTCCATCTACTTTAGCTCTTGGAAAAGCTGTTCTAGAGGAGCGTCGAGCATCTGTTTATTTACATGCTGTGTATTTGATTTTTAAAATGTACCCCTTCTGAAACCAGGTGCAAGCACAGCTGTGTTTCAGTTTCCTGTCAGAAGAAGGTTTCTTTTCTACTGTTGCTCACAGGGCTGCCGAGAGCTGCTACGGGACAAAGATTCCATCTGCACCCCACCCATACGACCTGATCAAAATCAAACATCATAACAAAGAAAATCACTCAGCTGGCTGTTACCACAAATCTATAATAATACAAAGATCCACATGTCCATCTGTCTGCCAGGCATAACTCATCATTGTGGCAGGCATAACTCATCAGAAAATAAAACTAGGAACTTGAATAATGGCCACCAGGATGATCATGGGAGTTCCAGGGCCCAAAATAAAAGGAATAGGAATATCCTGGCTCAGGTTATATCCAGACCCCATCCCCCACCCACCAGTGCTCCCTCTAAGCTGTGTAGTCTTGTGAGTAAAAATCCTACTTTGTGAGCTACTGGCATTAAAATGCTGGGTGAGCGATTTGTCTATTGCATAAATTAATTTGCTCTGAAGCCGTCCTACCTGAGCTAAGACAAAAATGTGTGAGCTGGGGGCTAAAAAACTGTGAGCTAGCTCACACTAACTCAGCTTAGAGGGAACCGTGGTCCCACCCATAGCCACCCCACTTTTCCTGCTTTAAACCTAATCCAAGCAGGTTTATAGTTGAACTAGTTTCAAAGGGGAAACCTTGTGCTCAGAATGGACATGACATTCTGTGGACGTTCCTTTCAAACAGGGAGGCCTGTCACTCTCTGCTCACAGGACATAGAGCCGGGGTCTCTGGGGGAGTGGATGAGGGGAAGGTAGTGGTGAATTTCCTGCATTGTGCAGGGGTTGGACTAGATGACCCGTGGGATCCCTTCCAGCTCAATGTTTCTATGTAAAAAAAACACCGCATGTGGAAGCAGCTATTCAGCCAGAGCTATTTAAGCTGGAATTGATTAGCTACATATTTTGTATATGCATGCATAACAGAAGCCTAATGGCTGCTTTTTTTCCTTCAAGGAAAAAGCAATAGAGATTTGAAAAACCAGCAGGAGGGAGGGGGGTAGTATTTTCCCCACCCTCGACTTCTGTGCTGCAACCCTCCAAGATGTTTCTCATTCTGGTCTCCAGGAATCCCAGTGGTCATTTGCCTCTCCAAATATGCGCTGAAGACCCTGAAAAGAACATGCAGAGATCACAGCCCCCTCTTCCACAAACAAAAATACTCCTCCGCCAGAGGAACGCATGATGTGGGTCCTTGACAGCAGGACCCACAGGTAACGCCCACCAAAATCCAAGCTACACCGATATGCCAACATCTCAAATCTAGCTTTTCCAAGCCTAATATGAATTGGAACCTCAGATTCAAAATCTCAGCATCTGAATGGTGAATCTTCAAAATTGGATGCGTTACAAATATTTGCAAAAAATCCAGCTCCACTTGGGGTTAAGAAGTATAAATGGAGCTACATGTACTTGGACAGTCGCCTATAACAGCTAACCCCGGAGCCCTTTCCGTTCCGTGTTCCCCTCAAAAGGAGGGCAACATTAACTTTCACCTACTTCAGTACCACACGTTTCCTTGGTTCGCTTCTAAATCTGCAGCTTCTACCCTTTGGGGGGCTTTGATGTGGTCCGTGTTATTTTTGCATCTGGGGTCCACATTTTGGAGTTCTGTCCTTGCTGATGATCTGGAGGAGGGGTTACGACGTTCATGGTATCCTGGAGCCTAGGGGCTTTATGAGCAGTTTTCGCGAGCTATCCCGCTGTGTCTGTATCTTGTTGCCGGATGGATTTTCCTTTGGTTAACTGCCGCCTCCGATATTTTCCAGATGTCGAAGCTGTAATAATAATAATTATCCTTATTATTTTTAGTTGCGGGTTTTGTGAGTGTAACGATGAACAGCAAGATCCGCCGAGAAGCTCTCGCATACAAGCCCCATTGAAATGTATGGTAAGCCGCGGCAGTGTACATGGCTGTCTTAAGACAGTGTCCATTCTTTTAAATGGGGCTTGTGCAGGAGAAGTCTCTAATGGATTCGGCCCAGAGTTACCAACCTCCAGGTGGTACCTGAATATCTCCCACAATTACAAATTGATCCCTAAGCAACCAAGATTGGTTTCCTTGGAGAAAACGGCTGTTTTAGGGGATGGACTCTTTAGCTTTATACTCTGATGAGGTCCCGTCTCTCCCCAAATGCTGCCATCCTCAGGCTCCACCCCCAAAATCTCCAGGTATTTCCCAACCCCTAGCTGGCAACCCTAATTGTGCCACAAATGAACAAAAGTTCTGTTAAGACTGAGATCCTCCTTTGGACGTAGTGTGGTATAGGAGACTTGAGTCCAGAGCTGTGCTCTGTCACTCACTCATTCTCACCTTACATGAACATACATGAAGCTGCCTTATACTGAGTCAGACCCTTGGTCCATCAAAGTCAGTATTGTCTACTCAGACTGGCAGCTGCTTTCCAGGGTCACTTTAGGTTACATCACAGAGCTGTTGTGAGATAACAAGGTGGAAGGGATTTTTCGGTATGCTACCCTAGACCTCACTGGTGGAAAGATGGAATAAAAATATCCTAGACAGAACAGGGCAACAGTTGTTGGTCACTGTGCTTTTGTGGTGGTATAGCAATTCTTTTGCCCTGACCTGGATGTCCCAGGCTAGCCTGATCTCATTGGATCTTGGAAGCTAAGCACAGTTGGCCTTCTTAATACTCGGGTAAGAGACCACCATCGAAATCCAGGATCACTGCACAGACAATGGTAAACCACCTCTGAACATCTCATGTCTTGAAACCCCTATGGGGTCTCCATAAGTAAAATTGTTGCCCTGCAAGGTGCTTATGCGCTCTTATAGACATGAAGTCTATAAGTGTTAATAATGGACTGTGTTGCTAAATGTGTAAGAGGGACTGAGATGCAATGTGACCAGATCACGATGCCAGCTGTACACACACACCAGCCGACGCCTGAGACAATGTGCCAGTGGTTCCCGAGGTTGCCAGCTCCCAGAGACATCCCTTAACATCGACACTCACACAGAAACAGCCACTCGGCATTATGGTTTGAACATGTGCTTCCAGACGCCATCAGAGAAGCATTTCTTCATCACGCAGGCAAACTTTCCACTCCCCAACTTTCTCTGCTACGAGGGCACAAAAGTGCCCTCCGTGAACAATGGACTTGGCCAGCCAGAAACCGGTTCTACAGCCCTGAGAACAATAAGACTTCTCAACACCACAAAAGCACTAGCTGATGAGTCATTCCGACCCTCCAGGTATCTCTGTCACAGTTCAGGTAGAATTTAACATTGCCCAACTCCTTAAGCCCCCTCCCCATTGCGGAAGTGACTTTTGGAGTGGACCAACAAGGGGTGGTCTCAAGGGAGGTGGCCAGCAAAGCCCTCCCCCAAAGCCCCCTAATAAAAAGAGCTACCCAGCCATGTGGTCACTCTCTCTCTCTCCTTGCCTTTAGACTAACCCTGCGCTATCTTGTACTCTGGCGTAGCTAACCAAGAGTCTTTCCATGTGTTCTGCTGGTTCAGTTCACAATCCCCAATTCCCTGTAAACTCCATTATTTTTCCAGCTGGGATCACATCATCTCTCCAGACAGGTAATTATTGCCCTCGACATGGATACCAACAATTTACCTGCTAATGCAAACGTCTCTGCTCTATCTATTTTTCCTAGTTTCTGTATAATTGTGTGAGTGATTGTTGTATTGTTTGCCTGAGAAAGATTCTTCAGTAAAGGAATCATTTTATTACTGAAGCCAGCCTCCTTGTCTATTCTGGTGCTTCTGGAAGAGGTGGGACCTCTGTATATATTGGCATTGTTCCCTTTTGCCTATTCCCATATTTATAATAAGCTCTACTTCCCCAACATTATTGAGAAATCAAGGCAATCAGGCTAACAGGCTGTGATGTGATGGCACTTTTCATCACCAGCAATCCATTGCGGCTGGATTATCTTGTCTTCACAGGACAATTCAGTTGAGAATTTATTTATACTAAGTGATACTAAGATTTATTTATTTATTTTTATTTATATCCCGCCCTCCCCGCAAGTGGGCTCAGAGCAGGTCAGAGACAACCATTTTACAAAACCATTAAAACAGTTATACTAATATAAATAATTTAAACAATTTAAAAAAAAAACAATAGTACAAAGGATAATAAAATTTAGCCATCTGAAATCCCTGGGGGCAGCTATGCCAAAACAGTAAAGGACTAATTTATGTGGGCAGTATGCAGCTAGAAACTTCAGCAAGGGAGGCCAAATAATTGAGTGCCCGCTGCCTCAACTGAAGGCCTGACAGAACAGCTCTGTTTTACAGGCCCTGCAAAACTGTAATAGGTCCCACAGGGTCCTGATCTCAAGCAGGAACATGTTTCACCAGGCCTGGGCCAGGGCAGAAAAGGCCCTGGCCCTGTCGAGGCTAAGCAGACATCCTTTGGGTCGGGGACAACCAGCAAATGATGGTCTGCCAAGCACAAGGCTCTCTGGGGCACATATGGGGAGAGGCGATCCCTTAGATATGTTGGCTCCAGGCCGCATAGGGCTTCAAAGGTCAGTACCAACACCTTGAAGTGGATCCAGTACTTAATTGGTAGCTACAGGATATAGTCTACTAAGGGATATGGTAGCTAGGGGATACTGTCTAAGGGATATGGTAGATAGGGGATATTGTCTACTAAGGGATATACTAAGGGATACTGTTTATCCCTCAAAAATATTACCCAGTATTCTTTCTGCTATCGGGCTCTTTAATAATAATTAGGTGCCATCAAGTCACAGCTCATTCATAGCCACCCGCATGGGGTTTTCGAGGTGAGAGGAGAACACAGGCATTGCCTGCCTTTACATAGCAACTCCAGTATTCCTTGGTGGACTCTCACCCAAGTACTAACCACTCCTGGTCTTGCTCAGCTTCCAAACCCTGTGGACCTCTCATTGGTGTTTATCAGGTTATGGCTATCAGGTAGAACTGATTGCCTCCATGTTCGCAAACGTTCATTCCCTAGAATGAAATTTTGTGATTGCAGGATTTGTGTAGATCTTATTGTTGGGTGTCGGGATCTTAATCTGGACAGGCCTGTGTCAGCCATGTCTTTCGATCTCAACAGCTGATGGGGTTGCTAATGCTCACAATGATGGGAGTATCCATAAGCTACATAAATGTATGACTACTGAACAAATTGCAGTGGGTATTACAGGTTGGGCTGCCAGCTCTGGGATAGGAAATTCCTGGAGATTTGGGGGGGGGGGGGCAGCCTAGGGAAGGCAGGGTTTGGATTTATTTTATTTTTTATTTTATTTTATTGGACTTGTATCCTGCCCTCCCTGCAAGCAGGCTCAGGGTGGGTTCCATCAATATTAATACAGTTCACAGTAACAATTAAAAGACTGTCTGGAAGCTACAGATGGCTGTGGGCAGAATGTTGAGTGGAATGAGTCATGAGGACCACATCACTCTACTCTTGTTCCATCTACACTGGCTCCCAATTTGCTTCTGGGCCCAGTTCAAGGTGCTGGTATCAATGTCTAAAGCCCTATATGTCTCGGGTCCAGCTTTATCTTAAGGACTGCCTCCTCCCATACGGAACTACCTGTCCACTCAGGTCATCTTTGGAAGTCTCAAAAATGGCTTCCTCCACCATCTGAGTCAAGATGTGTAGCAAACAAAACTTTGGAACTCCCTCCCCAGGAAGATTCGTCTGTCTCCAGCTATTGTTGTCTTCCACCAGCAGGTGAAGACCTTTTTGGTTGGTTTGGCATTCCCCCCTCACTCTTACTTGCCTTTCTCCCTATATGTGTGTTTATATGTTCCATTTAATGTTTTAAATACTTTACGTATATTTATGTTCAAAATGCTGTTTTAATGTTTGGAATATTTTAATGTTTGAAAATCTTTTAATATTTGAATGTTGGTTGCCTTGGAGGACCCTGAGATGGGTGAAAAGGTGGCATAGAAATGATTAAAATAAATAAATAATTCAAATCCCAGTTATCTATTATGTTAAATTGCATTTTATGCAAATACGGTTTTCTTAGACAGCCTCTTTGCTGATCTGAGTGTTTTACACAGATGTCCATATAATAATGTTAAGTCTTTGCCACAGACCCCCTCTTCCAGGACATGTTTGCCTTTGGCCTCTGGTTTGCAGATCTGGATCATACAGGCAAGATTTGACGCTCAGGTCAGTGAGTCATAAACAGATGTGTTTTAGCCACTTCTTCCCCTGTTATTTTTATCTTTTAAAAAACTTGCTATTCATACATACTTAGAAGCAATAAAAACAATATTTGTTAACTCTCCTTAGGTGTTTACACTTTTAACGTTTAGTTGTTAGAAGCTGCCCTGAATAAGCTGTCAGAGGGTATAACTTCAATAAATAATGAATAAATGTGATGTGAACGTGATCAGATTAAACAAGAGGTGGGACCAACGATACTTGCGGGGGGGGGGGGGGAGAGAAGGAGCTCCACAGAGCGGAGGAAGCAGCCACAGGTGAGTCTTCTCCCTCACCCCACCCCACCCCGGCATCCATGGTGAGGCCTGGGCCCACCAATCCTCCTCCCCCGCCCCTCTGCATCAACGGTGAGGCCTGAGGCTTCTAGCTGCCAGGCCTGCCAATTCCCCCCCCGCATGGGCACCGGTGGCAAGGCCTGAGTGGCTCTCAGTTGCTAGGCCCGCCGATTTTCTCCCCCCCCCCCCCAATGGGCAATGGCAAGTCCTCAGCACCTCTCAGCTGCCGGGCCACCAATTCCCCCGGAACCAGCAGTGAGGCCTCAGTGCCTCTCAGCCGCTGGGCTGCCACAGAGTTTCCAGAGCATTCTCTGCGCATGCGCAGGGAATGCTCTTTTACTTTTTAATTTTTTAAGTTTTAAGATTTTTCTGCACACCTGAGGAGTCCCCCAAGTGTGCAGAAAAATCTCTCTGCCCCCTAGGTGCCCCCAACGTGCGGATTTAGATATTTGCATGCAGGTGGCACCTTTGCTATTAGATATATAGATGTTGGTTGGTGGAGGAGGCTTTCCAATAGTCCGGGCCAGTGGGAAATTCATCCACCCCTGGCCTCAATATCTCATTCTCAAGAAATTGAGGAGAAAAAAAAATGGCCTCCATAGTGACCCTCTAGGAATTTTCCCTGGTCTCTAGTCTTTACCATAGATATCAGGGGAAATTCCTAGAGTCTCACACATAAATGACTCACTTCTTCCCTGATCTCCATCCTACCCAGGCACTTCCCCCCCCATCCCCTAGCATTTGCCTAGGCAATAGTGGAAACCTTAGGGTGGAATTGGTATAGAGCTGCACATCTGCCTCTGAGAATAAAGAAGCCTCCATTTGAAAATACAAAAAAAAAAAACTGTTGGCCAAAGGTCACACAAAGTATACGAAACTACTTTATATTGAATCAGACCAATGGCCCATCGAGGTCAGTATTGTCTATTCAGGCTGGCAGTGGCTCTCCAGAGTCTCAGGTGGAGGTCCTTCAAATAATCTACTACCTGATCTTTTAACTGGAGATACTGGGGATTGAACCTGGGACTTTCAGCAAGCCAATCAGATGCTCTACTACTGAGCCCTGGCCCCTCTTCCAGGTTTCTCTAGACTGAGTGGAACACACAGGCAGTGTTCCCTCTAAGCTGAGTTACTACAAGTTGGTTCACAGTTTTTTAGCCTCCAGCTCACACATTTTTGTCTTAGCTCAGGAAGGATGGCTCCAGATTAAACTAATTTATGCAGCAGCTAAATTGCTCACTCACAACTTTAATGCCAGTAGCTCACAATGTAGAATTTTTGCTCACAAGACTCCACAGCTTAGAGGGAGCATTGCACACAAGTTCCTTAGAAGGTTGAGAACAGAGGACAAACTCTACGAGAGATTCCACAGACTTTCTCCTTCTTCAGTCTCCAGTTGTCTTGAGCAACTGATCTTCCCCGAACAAACAGGAGGGGAAGAACCAGGAAAAATTATTCGAGGAAGATAAGTAGAAGTAACATATAAGAACATCTCTGGTACCTTTCCCTGTACTCACATCATATATCCTTTCTTCCCTTTCAGTATGACAATCAGAGCATGGCCAGTTTCCATGTGCTGATATGTGCCCAGCTTCTCAAACAAAGGGCTGGATCTAGGTTTCTGTGAAGAAGAAGAGATTGGATTTATATCCTGCCCTTTACTCCCCAAGGGAGTCTCAGAGCAGCTTACAAACTCCTTTCCCTTCCCCTCCCCACAACAGTCACCCTGTGAGGTAGGTGGGGCTGAGAGGGCTCTTTCCCAAGCTGTTCTTGAGGGAACAGCTGGTACAGAGCTATGGCTTGCCCAAGGTCATCCAGCCAGGTGCAAGTGGAGGAGTGGAGAATCAAACCCGGTTCTCCCAGATTAGAGTCCACACACTTAACCACTACACCAAACTGGCTCTCCAGTGAGCCCTGAGCCTGTTGGTTCCTCCCCTTCCTCCCCTTGCCTTTCCTGTTTCCCATATTGGCCCCTCCCCTTTGGCCCCACCCTTCCTCCTCTGGCCACACACCTTGCAGCTAAGGACGACAAACCAGGTTTGAGGGAGGCAGAGATCTTCTTTCTCCCTGCACCATCACATTCAGAGCAGAGAAAGCAGGGAGCTGCCTCCTGCTAGCCTCCTCTGTGTTTCTTGCAGCTGCTACTCCACTGAGCAGGGGGAAAGGAAAGCAGGGTTGTTACTCCTGTCAAAAATGGCAGTATTGGCAACTGTGGCGGTGCCCCCCTCCGGCAGCCCTACAGCCTTATCAATTGTGCAAACTGCTGATGCTGCCCTTGCTCCAGTGCAATGTTTTTCAACAGATCCCCCATTGCACAGGCAGCCATGAGTAGTCGAGTGTCGAAAGATCAGATGAAAATACTGTTCCTGAAGTCCCCCCCCCCGCCGAACATCACCACCAATCAGAGCACACAACACTGGGTTAGAGGGACCAATGAGTTGAATCAATATGAGGCAGCTTGATGGACTCTTACTTGCCCGATCCATGGTGGTTCCCAGTTACTCTGCTCTATAATTCTCCACAATGCAGTTTCCTGATCTGTATAAACCATTTATTATTATGTTTCAGTATGGGGTGTCAGAGAATTGTGCCTGTCCAGTACGCAAGATGATGCTTGGAAATCTCAACATGACTTCTCTAATTCCATGTGGAAAACATTATTACGATTTTCTGTTGCTCCCCATACAGAGATCAGAGACAAAATTAGAAGTTATAGTAAAGGAAACAAGTGCTTCCAGCAGTTGGATCAATTGTGGACAGAAGCAATTCGACATGTATTAGAATCTAGCTGATTGACTGAGAAGGGGGTGTTCGGTTGCTCTGGGGATCTTTTGTTTGGATTTTTGGAGGTATTTTAGGGAGATGTTTTGACCAGCCTTTCTCCCAAAGGCGTATTTCTAGTTAGACGTGTTTCCATTCTGTGACTGAAGTGAGTGAGAGCTTGTTTACATGTGAATTTGTGTGTGTTTGTGAATCCTGAGTCTGCTTTAGGACTGAATGGCTGGTGTCTTTTCCATGTACCTTCGCACCATATTGGAGCCGGATAAACGTTTTACACTCTGGTCCATAAAAGCTGTTTCCTCACCATTTCACCTACTAGTCTTGAGCAGAAAAGTTTAGGAAATTGTATCTGTCAAAGGAAATCAAACCTGACCGTTCCCTGGAAGGACAGATACTGAAGCTGAAGCTCAAATACTTTGGCCACCAAATGAGAAGGGAGCACTCACTGGAGAAGACCCTGATGCTGGGAAAGATTGAAGGTAACAGAAGAAGGGGACGGCAAAGGATGAGATGGTTAGACAGTGTCATCAATGCAAAAACCATGAAGTTAAGTAAACTCAGGAGCATGACGGAAGACAGGAGGGCCTGACATGATGTGGTCCATGGGGTCGCGAAGAGTTGGACTCAGTTGCGACTGAACAACAACAAATCTATGTCAAGGCTTTTAAAAGCTATGAAACTATGCCTCCACTTGGGTTTCTAGCTCTAAGCTGGGAAAGATCTGGAGATTTGAGGGGTGGAGCCTGGGGAGTGTGGGATTTGGGGACAGGAGGGATCTCAGCAGCATATAATGCCACAGAGGCTGCCCTCCAAAGCAGCCATTTTCTCTAGGGGAACTGATAATATTTGTCTAAAGAGCAAGAGATCTTCAGGGGCTACCTGGATGTTGACAGTCACGCATATAACTCTTCTTGCAGATGCCATAAAGTGGAAGTAAATCATTTAGAATTACAGGATCATGGAGTTGGGAGGGCCTTTACAGAATGCTTAGTTGCAATTGCCCACTGAATAGAGGGAATCCAAAACTAGAGCATTCTTGACAGTGACAAAGCATTTTGGGTTTTTTGGAGCAATTTGGAAATTCATAAGACGTCAGGAGACACTTTCCTTTAATTTTACTTGATGGTCTTCCTCATGGACTTTTCCCTGGCATTCATTTGCTGAACTGCAGCATTTTTTCCTCTATGCTTCTTCACAGTTTCACTGTCTATTCGTCGTCTTTCTCTGGTTCCCACACTGCTTCCCTGGGCTTTCTCAAACCGCCTTTGATCCTAGGTGAGAAAGCACGGAGGAACGATGAGGAAACCACAGAAAGATAACAAACGGAAAACAATGTCCTAAGGGAACTTGGGGAACATCATGTTCAAGGATCAAAAGCGCCTCCTGACACTGTATCAAATTTGGGTAGTAATAGGACCATTGATAGGGTTGCCAGCTCCAGGCTGGGAAATACTTGGAGATTTGGGGAGAGAAGCAGCAGCAGCAGAGGAGATTGGATGTATATCCCACCCTTTACTACCTGAAGGAGTCTCAGAGCGGCTCACAATCTCCTTTCCTTTCCTCTCCCCACGACAGATACCCTGTGAGGTAGGTGAGGCTGAGCTCTCTCTCTCCAGAACTGCCTTTGAGAGAACAGCTCTTAAAGAACTTAGGACTGACCCAAGGTCAAACCAGCAGCTGCATATGGAGAAGTGGGGACTCAAACCCGGTCCTTCCAGATTAGATTCCATGCTTCTAACCACTACACCAAACTGGCTGATGAGGGCAGGGTCTGGGGACGTGGAGGGACTTCAGTGGGGTATAATGACATACAGCCCACCTTCCAAAGCGGCCATTTTCTCCAGGGGAGCTGATCTCTGTTACCTGGAGATCAGTTGCAATAGCAGGAGATCTCCAGCCACTATCAAGGGGTTGGCAACCCTATCGCAGGGCCTCCGTGTTCATAAAGTCCGATCCCCAGTCCTCGAAAAAATCTGGCCACAGTAAAAAAATCTGGATGTTCATCAACTGGGCCTCATGCCTAAGATTTTTCACCTCAATGGGAGGTGAACTCTTTTGAAAATCCCAGTTCTGTGAAACAGATCTTCTCTGGGAAATCCAGTTCCTCCCTGGGTCAGCCGTGCAAACTACAAATCTGTGCCAGGCCTGTGAAAACATTCCAGCATCTGGTCTCTTCCATCCTTGCTAACGTTTGAAGTGATCCTGCTGCAAACCCTTAACTTGTGGCTGGCTTCTCTGGTTTGCAGTTAGCCAGTTATTTTATTCCCCCCCCCCCCCATTTAAAGATCTCCCCCGCCCCCCGTGCCCATACTGTTTGCATCGCTTGTGCAGTCTGGTTATGATTACAGATTACAGCCACCCGCAGCTTGATAAACTTATAACAGCTGCATTGCAGGAAATCACCCGCAATTCAACCCTGATGTTGTAGGGATGTCTTTAGTTAACTTAAATAGGCTTTTAACATTTGTGTGTGCATGGATGTGTGCGTGTGCGTGTGTGCACAGCACACCACACACCTATCACGCGTTTTGCCTCGAGAGATCAAACGGCTAACAATGTGTTGAGCCCAGGTCGCTTTCTGATGATGTATTGTATCATTTTGGAGAGTTATGGAGGATAGAGGCTTTCTTGAGCTAATGCATCAAAGTCGATAAGGGAACGAGGGGAAAGCCCGCGTCCTGGGAGAGGAAGCTATTAACAGCTATGCTTGGGACACTGGGAGGGTCACACTGCATCATAGCTCTCGAGTTTATTGAACGTTAACTTGCATTTCTCCCCCACCCCGAACCAAAGGAAATGAGTTCCTATAATCCACTGCTTTGAGCCATGTCCTCAGAGGGGTAATGAAAAATGACGTACCCCATTTGATGGGAGACTGTTAGCACACCATACATCATGGCAAGAGCGAATATTGTTCAACAAATAATATATATATATATCTCCTTCCTGAGAGTTGTCCAGCAGCTACCTCTCAGTGGAATGACTTCTTACTGAGCTGCAATGTGTTTGGTGAAAAGGGGCATGATGTGGGAACTCTGATATCCATACTGGTTGCCTGTTCTCCTCTGGCCACAATTCAAGGGGCTATTTGTAACCCATGAAGCCCTAAATATTTTCAGGAATCTGTTTACATTTGCCCAGAACTTGATATGGCAATACACAACGGTCTGCCTCTGAAAATGGCAGCTGTGTGTCTAGTCTTTACATCAAGTACAACTTACTTATGTATTTATATGGTGATATTGTGCTATGGAGCTGGTATGAGGAATTCCAGAAAAAGAAGAAGAGGAGGAGGAGGTTTTTATATCCCACTTTTCTGCACCCTAAGGAGTCTCAAAGTGGCTTACCATTATTTTGGATTTATAACCTGCCCTTCACTCGGAGTCTCAGAGCGGCTTGCAATCTCCTTCCCTTCCTCTCCTCACCACAGACACCCTGTGTGGTAAGTGGAGCTGAGAGAGCTCTGAGAGAACTGCTCTTGAGAGAACAGCTCTGAGAGAACTATGACTGACCCAAGGTCACCCAGTTCTCTCAGAGCTGTTCCTCAAGAATAAAGTCTTAAAGGGGCCACTCAAACTTCGTTCTGTTGCTTCAGACCAACACGGCTACCCACCTGAATCTCTCTCCACATGGAAACTGATCTTGAAACTTGTGACCACTGGTGGAAGTGGAGCATATAAAGCAGTGCAGACTGCACAGGATAGTGGCCAGGACATTTTCCTTGAAGGTGTGAGTGGTTTCTGATGTTCCTCAGATACACATTTCCTTAGATTTCAGCTCTGATCAGGACAACCCTAGGCTACCCTGAAGGCATAGCTGGAGTTCCTGAATGGAAACTCCTGCAAAGGTCAACGATGCCACCACACTCGCAGAGGAACTGCGGTTAACTGGTCCAGGTCTTTCCAAGTCCATGCTTATTAAGCACGGAAAACTGATTCTGAAAAGGAAGAAATGTGAAACTTTCTCTCCCCTTCGTTTCTGGCAGAATTTCTATGCAAGCTGAGGATGTTGAGTGATTTATATATCCATTAAACATACACTAAATCAATCTCTATTAGGGAAAAAAGGGCAAGGTTTTTTTAAAAAAATGCCCCCCTTAGCCAGAAGTTTGAACATGAGACCTGATGTTACAAGGCAATGGCCACTGGTAATTTGGCAAATGCAGCATAAATTTGGTCAGTCTGTTTGGATCTGCTAGTTTTTAATATTCCACACAAACTGAACAAAATGTGTATTCAATTATGTCCCATGAAAGCATCTTACTTACAAGGGAAAACCTTTCTGTGGTCAGGTTGCACTTCCCCCATTTTTTTCAAATTTGGCTTACAGTGTGTTTGTGTATGTGTGTGTGTGTAAAATGGGTAGGCAGACGGCATCTCTATCCCTGAATTTAAAAAAAGAGACACTTTGAATGAAGAACAGTTGTAGACAAGCCCCCGTGTGGTCCAATCTCCTCTTCTCTTCTTCTAGAAGTTAGAGCAGGGGTCCCGAAAGTGGTGCCCCTGGGTGCCATGTTGTCTGTGACATACCTTCCCTTGCACCTGCAAAGTATTTTTAGAAAGCAGTATTTTTAGAAACCAGTAGGGCATCTGATTGGTCACTGGAAGCCTGATTGGCTGTGCAGGTTTATAAAAGTCAATTCAGCAATAGTGGCCACCACAGCATAAGAATATTCAGTATGTTGCTGTGTATGTACGCCAGAAAATATTTTTTAAACAATATGTTCATTAGGCTTGCCAAGTCTTCCCGGGGGGGAACCCTGCTCCAGCGGCCCGCTGTCCGCTGGCTGGCCAGGATCGGGCCACCGGGGGGAACCCTGCCCCCAAATTGCCGGGCTGCAGCGACGTGCCTGGCGCAATGATGTCACTTGGAGGTGACGTCATCGCATCGGGCATGTTTTTTTTGGGGGGGCACTCTGTAATTAGAGGGAAAACTCTATGGTTTTCCCTCGAATTACAGAAGTCCCACCCCCAATGTGCCCGACGCGATGAAGTCACTTCCGGGTGATGTCATCATGGCGTGCGCGCAAAGCGCGCACACCAGAAGCCTCCCAGACAACAAAGGACTTCCCCCCACCGCAGAGAGGTAAGTACTTGGCAACCCTAATGTTCATTTTAAAAGGCACCCTGTTAAACAGAGCTTATGCTTGAAATGCTGAAGAGTTACTATTAGAGCTATGCGTAACTCACCCCCTGACATCTTGTGGTTGTCTCTGCCTCCCGTGGTAGCCATTTTGTAGCTGGTTTTTCCTCCAGAGGGAGCCATTTTTTTTAGCTGTGACCACCACCCTCTGTCAAAATTCCTAAGGTGCCGGCAGGCTTGAAAACACTGAGGGCCCGTGAGTTACAGTGTCTGACTAGGATCTGGAAGGGGAGAATGATGTTGGATACTGCTTTGGGAGAAAATATCTCAATAAAGCTAAAGAAATAAATGACAAAATGATGGATCTTAGCAGAACCAGGAATCTTTATTTGAGCTGATGTGATCTTTGAAGAATTAGATTCACACACACACACACACACACAGAAATCTTTTTTCTTTTATACCCCATTGTATGTGTACACCCACTCTGGGGGGAAAGCCACACCCACAGTTGGTTAACTAATAGGCATTGATTTGAATCACAATGGCAAACTGCTGTTTAAATAACAAGATCGCTAAAAGGCCGTTGAAACAGATTTTTGCAATGTGTGCTAAAAGCATGAGGAACTCAGATGTTGGCCGGCCTCCTTCAGAAGGAGTTGGTGCACTTCCAGCAAAGGATAAGCAATGGCTGCTGTAGTAAATCATACCGTGTTTTATTATAGTTACCTCTTTTTTGTATAGTGTTGCCAACTTTAGGTTGGGAAATTCCTAAAGGTTTGGAACCTGGGGAGAGTGGGGTTTGGGAAGGGAAGGAATTCAGCAGGGAACTGATGCTATACCACCCTCCAAAGCAGCCTTCTCCAGGTGAACTGACCTCTGTGGTCTGGAGATCTCTTGTAAATCTGGGAGAACATGAGGCCCTGCCTGGAGGTCAGCAGCTCTATTGTCATCCCACCTGCTTTTCAAGGTTGCTCAGGACAGGATACGTGACTCTTCCTGCCTCCATATCATCTTCACAACAATCCTGTGGAAGACATTAAGCTGAGAGACAAAAGAGACTGGGCCAAGACCACCCTGTGAGTGAGAGAGAGGGGAATATAACCTGAGCCTCCCCGGTTCTTTGCCAACACTCCAACAACTACGCCACTCCGTCTCTCATTCTACAGCAAGTTCACTGTAATGCTTTACCAGTGTGCAAAATGTGGAGACTTTGTAGGGGTTTCAGGGCAAGAGACATTCAGAGGTGGTTTGCCCTTGCCTGCCTCTGCATAGCAACCTTGGACTTCCTTGATGGTCTCCCATCCAAATACTAACCAGGGCTAACCCTGCTTACCTTTCAAGATCTGATGAGATTGGGCTAGCCCGGGTCATCCAGGACCATTTCTGTACAAGTGCAAACCTGTGCATTGGCGTTCGCATATAATCAATGTTTGTAAAACTTTCTGCTCAACTTTTTGTGTCCCCAGGAGTAGATCCTAAGTTAGTGCCTGATTATCCTGCATTTTTCAAATCCACTTTTTCATGTCCCCTCCCCCCTTTGGATCTGAACTCAAAAGTTTTCCAGTGAGGAATTCCCAATTTCAAATTTTGTTTCCCACTGCCCTTTTGTGTCATCAGTGTCACATGTTCATCCTCCTCCCACCCCCTTCAGGTTGTCCCCTGACCAATCCACTATTTTTTGAAAAAACTTAATGTTGATTGCGTTACAACACTAATTTTTTTTCATTATAATATAGCAACGTTATAATGTTGGGACAAAACAGGCAGCAAGGTTTCATGTAGCGTTCTCCATACAATTACCCATCCTTTCATTTTTTGGGGTGGGTAGGTTTTGACACTACGTGCTTGTATTGTTTCTACATTCCCCCCCTTCTCTTTCCCTATAGCTCCCCGTGTGTTTTCTTTCTTTTTAAAAAAATAATGTTATGATGTTATAACACTACTGCATATGCAAAAAAGGAGGTTCCATCACTGATGAGGTACTTGAGGACACATTTAGCATCGGCATAATTATTGAACATCAGTGTTATGAATTGGTGTATCCAGTTCGATGATCACCAACTATTTTCTTCATTGGCAACTGTTATGTATTGTGTTATATGGATAGCCTGAATTGTAGAATGAGTCTGAGCTTCAGTCACAAGCTCCATAGACTCTCAGTATCCTGAAATCAACAGCCTAATTGGCTGCCATTATGCAATGGACCAATCAAAGAAGACTATGACTTTTGGCGGTAACAAACCCTATTGGTCCTAAGCACTCACTTATGATTGGACCTTACTGTTCTACGGGTGTGGTTTAGCTAGTTCCAAACTGTATATAAGTTGGGGGTTGTTCTTTGTGTTCTGTGTTGTTATGTGTTCTGGTCTAATAAACTGAAATCACTGAATAAAGAAAGAGCTGCCTGATCTTGAGTTACAATTAATGAGGACCAGGGGACCTTTGAAATGGCAGCAACCATGCTGTTCCCCATGACACAGCCAGCCTTTTTAAAACAATGTTATGATGTTATAACACTACTGTGTATGCACAAAAAACGAGGTTGCCACACTGACATCCATGATGATATATTGAGCGTGCTTCATAATTATTGAATAACATCATTATGAATTAGTGTATCCAGTTTGATGATTGTGAAAGGAATGCTATTTTCATTTTGTGGGAATCTTTGCCAGCCATTTCCTTAGTTGGCGACTACTCTGACCTACAGGCCCTATTTCACCCTGCCTTCCAAGGATTTTCTCATACCTGGAGAACCTTTTCTAACTCTCTTTCTGGTAACTGCCACCACTGCCTGACCTTTGTAGGAATTGCCTGCTGAGAGGGTCAGGACTCCCAGCTTCCCTTCCAAGTTCTGAGGTCTTGCCTCTGTGTTTCCCGCTGCCCAGCACCTGTTCACCATGGGGACAAGTTACTGCCTTGCACGCATGTAGAGGAATAGCCACTTGCCAACTGACTGCCTTCCTCCATCGCTCCTTTTAAGACAGCATGTCCAAAATGGTGGAGGTCTATGTGGTATAGAGAACTGCTACCAGCATCAAAAGTTTAAAAATGTTCACAAGCATACATTTAGCACAGCACCAGATTGAGCAAGGGATCTAAAAGAAATGCGTAAAACACAAATTCTCTGTCCATCTCTCTATACATGCCCTATCAGAAGTTAAAATATAGGACAGGCTCCTTTAGAATAGGAAGTTACAGATCTCTATGGAGTGGCCATTACCTTGAAGCATCCTTCAGCTCTTTAGGCAAGCACATGGTCAATGATGCCTTCCCAGTGGAGAGGTCTGTGTGCTCTCATACACACAGCACCAATGCTCCCTCTAAGATGTGGAGTCTTGTGAGCAAAAATTCTACTTTGTGAGCTACTGGCATTAAAGTTGTGAGTGAGCGATTTGGCTACTGCTTAAATTAGTTTGCTCTGGAGACATCCTTCCTGAGCTAAGACAAAAATCTGTGAGCTGGAGGCTAAAAATTGTGAGCTAGCTCACACTAACTCAGCTTAGAGAGAACACTGCACAGCACCCCAATAAAGAGACCTTCTTCCTGCTGCAAGGAGTTTTTTTAAAAAAAATCATATCTGTTTCTCCTCCCACTGACCCAGTCAGACCAGGTCAAGGAAACTTTTCCTGCAGATTCTTCCTGGAGATTCTTCCTGACCTTGTAGCATTTCATTCCTCCAAATCTCTGTTCCCTCCTTGAAGGGGGAAGAAGGGGGAGCTTGGCCATCCTATTGTCTCTAGGTAGACATTAACATTTCTTAAGAGGTAGCTGAGGTGAGCTGGAAAGTCACTGACTGACTTCCTCCTTCCCAGCCTGTTCTCTGTTCAGACGGGGAAAAATGAAAACAAAGTGGAGGTCTTGATCCTTAACCTCCAGGGAAAAATGCATTTCTTCACAGCAGCTAAGGAGGAACAGGGGACCTTTGAAATGGCGGCAACCATGCTATTTCCCATGATACAGCCAGCCTTTTTTTGCAGTGTTATGATGCTATAACATTACTGCATGTGCAAAAATATAAGGAAGTCCTGTTTCTGACAAAGTACATGACAACATGGCCACACAACCACTTTTCAAAGGAAGTGCGGAACACATGGGGAGGGTTGGATTCGAATACAAGAAAAAATCCTCCCAAATAAATGCCCTTTTCCGGAAGGGGTGCCACAAAGCCAGAGCATCAGCTGTGGATTCAACTTAATGGGAAATAGCGGTAACACTGAGTTGTAGAAAAGGTCCAGGTCAGGTTGCAGGCTAGCCCTTTCTCAATAAGCTTTCCTGGTAAAAATCATTTTTTTAAAATCAGCACTTTTTGCCTAACTTATATTTTAGATGTTTCCGTTAATCTTATTTTTCCCATTGTTGTCCCTCCCTTGCAGATGACTCGTTTTTGTCTACGGACACCGAAATACGTTAATTCCACTGGAATTATATTCTTGGCTGATCAACTGCAAACTTGGAGGGAAGTATAAACACCTTTGGGGTCACTGCTAGTGGGGACCTTTCAGCTTGGGAGGTGTAATTAAAAGCGCTTGGGAATGTGGCTAACTTCTCTTTTCAAAAACAAACGGGATGTTTACTCTGAAGCAAAGTATTATGAAAATATTTGGAATGCTTCTTTGACTTTAAAAAGTCCAGTGAAATAATGTTCTGCATGTTAAAAAAAATTGAACTAGGTTTCCCAGGTCCTCCCTGGCCACCAGCAGGGGATGGGGTGGTAGAGTTGCCAGATCCAGGTTGGGAAACTTCTGGAGATCTGGGGGTCGAGGATCAGGAGGAGAGGGACCTCAGTGGGGTATAATGCCATGGAGTCCACCCTCCAAAGCATCCATTTTCTCCATGTGAACTGGAGAAATTCAGGAGGGGAGGGGCTGTGGCTCAGTGGTAGAGCATCTGCTTGGCATACAGAAGGTCCCAGGTTCAGTCCCCAGCATCTCCAGTTAAAAGATCTGGCAGGAAGTGATGTGAAAGACCCCTGCCTGAGACCCTAGAGAGAGCTGCTGCCAGTCTGAGTAGACAATGCTGACTTTGATGGACCAAGGGTCTGATTCAGTATAAGGCAGTTTTGTGTGAACTGATCTCTGTAGTTTGGAGATAAGCTGTAATTCCCCAGGTCCCATCCGGAAGCTGGCATCCCTAATTTGAACTTTTTTATGCCTTGACACCCAGAACTGAGCTTCTGTTGGGAATGAACTGAGATCAGAGTTTAACCCACGTTCCCTGCCTCCTCCTCCTCCTCCTCCTCCTCCTCCTCCTCCTCTTCTTCCTCCTATACAGGATTACACATTATGTGTGGATCAAATGAACCCAGAAAAGGAGGCTAAAGAGCCCTTCCCTGCTTTCACTGGTCCCCCCCCTGGAAACTGTAGCCTCAGCGCACATAATCATAATTTCTAAGGGAAAAGTCATCCTAATGCATTGGTTATTGAAGGTCCCATTTTGTTGATCGTACTGACTCACTATAGCATCATCCATCTTGAATCCCTGTGAGAAAAGTGTACTATAAATAACAAATGAGGCAAAAATATAACGTGACTATACATAGCGTAGAGTTCTGCCCTTATTTTATGAGGACCCATCAGAGCCCCTGGCAATTAGAAGAATGTAGAAGAATCTGAGCTCATCCTACTTTGAAGGCAGTCCTATACATGAAGAGGAGGCAGGCTTGCAGGGTGGGGTCACCAACTCCAGCTTGGGAAATTCCTGGAGATTTGGGGGTTAGCTCCTGGGGAAGGCAGAAGTTGGGGATCAGAACTTAGCCAGGAAGAGATCTCATCCTCCAAAGCAGCCATTTTCTTCAAGGGAACTGTTATCTGTAGTCTGCAGTTTAATTGTAATTACAGGGGATCTCAAGGCCCCACGTAGAGGCTACCAACTCTACTTGTGTGGTTTCCCTATTGCTATTGTGGCTTCCAAGATAGCAAGGGTGCATCCATATGGCAGTTTTCCCTTCAGTCTTCCTGCCACATCCTTCACCATGATTAGCCACTGGAGCTTTTTCAGTTTAAAAAAAAAAAATAATTGAACATCCTTACATCATTATTATAATCCATGTATCAGATGCTCTGAATTCACAGCTTTCTTTTTTTTGTGGAAAAAAGTCTTTAGCTCTTTTCTTTGCCTTTCCCATTCTATCTCTACAACGAAAGGGGTTAGAGACTTAAAAAAAAACAAAAGCTGGGTATTCAGAGAACCTGATGAGCTGACTGTCACAATGCTATCATGATATTCAATTGCTGATTTTTTAAAAATGGCTGCTGTGTGGGAGGGACCAGGAAAATCTGAATTTTCCCACCCAAACGGCAACCATCTAGGTTTTGCTGTGATCCTTCCTAAAACTTTGCAGAACCCTGGGAAGTGTGTGAAAGCACCAGAATGCTGAGGGGAAGTTGGGGGCAGGGGGAACGGGAGGAGACGAATGCTTTTCAACAGCCTCATACCCAGGACAAATGACCCATGTGGGAAAGGCTGAGGTCTGCTGATCAAAACCCCTCTCTCTCAGTTCCCTATAATACCTTATCAGATTTACAGTGCAGTCCCATACAGTTGTATTCCATTGATCTCATAGGATCCTCTGCATAGGATAGCACCAGTACTCTGGTTATCTCCAGACCTCCCAGCAGCGCTATTTGAAATGGACAAGTTGCCTGTTTGTGGCAGACATATCAGAAAATAATGCTAGGAATACTCAAATTGTGCCCCCCCCCCCTCCCAGTTTCAGGATAATAATGGGAGCTGCAGTGCCAGCAATGGAAGCCATCGGAATATCCTGGCCCAGATGATCTCCAGTTAGGGTGGCCAACTCAGGTTTGGAAATGCCTAGAGATTTGGGGGTGGAGCACGGGGAAGGCTGGGCTCAGGGAGGGACCTCGGTGGGGTATGATTCCATAGAGTCCACCCTCCAGAGCAGCCGTTTTATCCAGGGTAATTGGTCTCTGTAGCCTGGAGATCAATAGTAATCTTGGGAAATCTCCATGTCCCATGAAGGTTGGCAACCCTATCTCCAGTACAGCTTGTCCCTCTGCTATTTGCAATGGAAGTAATGGTTGCAAAACGCAGTGAGCTATGGGGCTGGTGATCACTGGAGCAAGGAGGGGCAGGTCCCTGGTAATGCATACTAGATCCAGAAGCACTGTTACGAAACCAGGATGTTGATATTTCCCCTCTTTCAGTCGGGGCTGCGCTCTCCCTTTACAGATCAGGTATACAGCTTAGAGATAGGCACAGAGGCAGCTTTCTGCTTGAATGCTCCAGGAACCCCTGTCTGAATGGAGTGCCTTTCAGGAGCGGCAGCCCCTCTTCTCCTCGGATAACCATCTCTTCTCTGATAACTTCCTGGCTTGATTACTGTAACACCTCCTCAGTGGCATTGCCTTTGAAGATGGCTCAGGAGCTCCAGCTGTTCCAGAATACAGCAGGCAGAAAGCTAACTCGGGATGACCATAAAATCCCCCCACCATTCTGAAAGAACTCTGTTGGCTTCCCGTTTGCTTTAGGTCCAGATTCAAAGTGCTGGCATTGACTTGCATGATCCTAAATGGTTTGGTGTGATGTCACTTCCAGGAAAACCTGGAAATGGAAACATGCCTCTCTAGGTATTGACTGAAAGCTCTCTGGTAAAATCAATGAGTTTTTGGCAATTCCTAGAGAGCAGTGTGGTTTTACCAGAGATTTTTGGCCAATTCCCAGGGAGGCATGATGTCACTTCTGGATTTTCATAGGCCTTCTGTCATGCTATTTATTTTATTTTATTTTTCTCCTGCTGCCACTCTGAGTGGTGGGGGCAAATGCCATATGGGGCAGGGGATCACTGGGGGGACAGTTTGCAACCCAACCTTATCTGGATGTGGTTGTCATGGACAACCTCCACACTGAGAGCTTCCTCTTTGGTGGAACCTTGGCTGTGGAAACTCTCTTCCCTGAAAATTTACCTGGTGTCTGTATGAATACCTGTTTTCCTTGTTTGAGAACTAGTGTGGTGCAGTGGTTAAGAGTGGTGGACTCTAATCTGGAGAGTCAGGTTTGACTCCCCACTTCTCCTCCACATGCAGCCTGCTGGATGACCCTGGGCCAGTCACAGTTCTCTCAGCCCCACCTACCTCACAAGGTGCTGCCTGTTGTGGGGAGAGGACGGGAAGGCCGCCTGATGTCCCAAAATGACAATTGATCTCCAGACCACAGAGAGCGGTTCCCCTGGAGAAAATGGAGGCTTCAGAGGGCAGACTCTATGACACTGCACCCCACCTGCCAAATATCCTGGGATTTCCCAACCCAGAGTTGGCAACCCTAGGTCCAAGACATCTTCACGTGTGTAATCACACATTGGTCATTCCTATATGGAAGCAGATTGCACTTAGGGGTTTTGTAATGTTTGGATCAGCCTCCTTAGGATACCATCCTGGCAGTTGCTGAGGACATAGCTTTTACAAACACCTGATAAAGTGTGAGCCTTTTCTGGGCATATCACTTCAGATATGGAGGAGGGCTCATAGGATTAAAGCCAACTCCATATCTATTATTTATTTCTTTATTTTTTATCCGAAGCCTGACTTTCCCACTGAGACTCAAGGTGAGCATAAGAACATAAGAAGAGCCCTGCTGGATCAGACCAGTGGTCCATCTAGCCCAGCATCCTTTCTCACTCAGTGGCCAACCAGTTCCCCTAGAGGGCCCACAGGGCATAGCTGAGGTCTTCCCCTGATGTTGCCTCCTGGCTCTGGGATTCAGAGGCTTAGTGCCTCTGAATGTGAAGGTTCCCCTCAGTCACCATGGTTAGTAGCCACTGATAGACCTCTCCTCCATGAATCTATCTAATCTCTTTTTAAAGCTGTTTATTCCTCTGGCCATCACTAAATCCTTTGGCAGCGAATTGCACATTTTAATCACTCTCTGTACTAAGGTAGATTATAATATTTTTTTAAAAGTTCAATCAGATAGCACAAGATATCAACTAAGAATGCAAAAGTAAATTAGAGAACAATGCAAAGAGAAAACTGTCTAAGGCATGGCTCTCCATAAATAATATTATGGACAGTCAGTGTTACATAGTGGGTGGAGTGTTAGGCTAAGGCTGCAGTCACACAGCACCGGATTCCCGGATAAAATCCCAGTGTTTTTTTTTCTTTTGGGTTGGGACGTTCAGCGCCGCCAGCCGCCGGCGGACCTGGCCAGGCTGCCTGGCTCGCCCCATGCTCTGCTCCGGGCCTCGAGCCCTGCCAGTCACAGCCTGGTAATTTTTTGGGTTAGAGAATGCGAGGGGGGGCTAGGCGGTGGCCGGTGGGGTTCAGGGCCAGGAGTGGAGCACGGGGCGGTTCCCTCCCTATTTTTGCACTTGGGCACTTGGGCCCAAGCGCCCAAGTGCAAAAACGGAAAAAACAAACAAACAGGGAGGGACAATCTGAACAGCCCTCTCTTGGAATCATTGCGAGAGAGGGCTGTCCAGATCGGCTCAATCGCGCATGCCTTGTGCTAACACCCGGAAAATACCTGATTTTCCTGGGGGTCGGAAACAGTGTGAGGAATGTGTGATTGAGCGCACTTCGGTGCGGGAGTGGTCCCGGCCTGTATAAACGGTCCCTTTAAATGTGGGAGGAAACAGCAGTTCCTCCCACTTTAAAGGACCATGTGACCGCAGCTAAGATCTGCGAGTCCCAAATGTGAATCCCCACTTTGCAACAGAAGCTCACTGTGAGTGACCTTGGACTAGCCACACACGCTTAGCCTAACCTGCATCTCAGAATGATTGTTGTGAGCTTAAAACAGAGGAGGGGGGAATAATGGGGCAGCTAGGGGCGGGGGTGACCTCTGCGTGGGACCTGGATACTCCTGGAATTGGAACTGATATCCAGACTACAGAGATCAGTTCCCCTGGAGAAAATGGCTGCTTGGGACGGTGGACTGTATGGCATGGTACCCAACTGAGGTCCCTCCCACCCCAACCCCCACCAAATTCCCCAGGCTCGACCACAAATCACCAGGAATTTTCCAGCCTGGAATTGTCAACCTCTTTGGTGCCAGTTTGGTGTAGTGGTTAAGTGTGCGGACTCTAATCTGGGAGAACCGGGTTTGATTCCCCACTCCTCCACTTGTACCTGCTGGATGACCTTGGGCAAGCCATAGCTCTGTACCAGCTGTTCTCTCAGCCCCACCTACCTCACAGGGTGTTTGTTGTGGGGAGGGGAAGGGAAAGGAGTTTGTAAGCCGCTCTGAGACTACAAGTGAAGGGCAGGGTATAAATCCAGTCTCTTCTTCTTCTTCTTAAGTGGAAGCCCACTGGGAAGATCGCCAAATTCTAATGACAAATATAATCTCTGCACATAGGAAGATGAACAGGTTAGAGTTTATGCTGGGCTAGACTTTTAGCTGTCTTTGTGCATGGACTATTTGGTATGGAGGATAGGGCTGGCAAGCTATGGGGAGGCCTGGGGAATCTCCCAGAATCACAACATCTCCAGGCTACAGAGATCAGTTTTCCCTGGAGAAAACTGATCTTGCTCACCAAGAAATCAGTTGTGTCACCATAGGGTTGCTAGGTTCTCTCCTGGCAACCAGCAAGGGATAGGGAGGGGACTTACCGGGAGCAGCAGGGAGGCCCATCCAACTACAGCAACATGTCTACATTACTGCCCACATGACCTGGAAGTGATGCTATCACTTCTGGAATGCCAAGGCGACATTCTGGTATTTGGGCAAAAACTCTGTGGTAAATTTGGCTTCTGCCATAGAGTTTCCCCCCAAATACTAGAGTGTCCTCCACATCCTGGAAGTGATAGCATCACTTCTGGGTCACGTGGGCAGTTACGTAAACACCTTATTGCATGTGGGACAATTTCCCCTCTTATGTGGGGTAAGTTCCCCCTTGCTGGCCAGCTGATCGGGGTGGGGAGGTGGGGCCTTTCTGCCAGGGGTGTGTGTGTCTGGCAACGTTATGCCACCACCTGGAGGTTGGTGATCCTATTAATGGAGGAGCATGGGACCCCTCCATGCACAGAATTAAATGGGAGACTTACAGAAACAAGTTTACAACTTCATCTACTGGTTGTGAGAACTGGGCCCAAGACCTTGGAATACCTTCAGTTCCCGGGAAGGGTTTTTTATTGTTTTCTCTTTTGTATGAGAGAGAGAGAGAGAGAGAGAGAGAGCAGAGAGCAGGCCTCTGGGAGGTAGAGGCTTGCCCTTCCTAATTCCATTGACAGCGGAGGTGATATATAGGGTAATTTTATCTTAACAACCTGTGACAAAGGATAAGACAGTAGTCATCTTACATTCCCCAGACAGTAGGAGATGTTTACTCATTCTCACAGCAGGCTCTCCCATTCTTCATCTCGACTTTATTAGCTTGCCAGGAAGCAGTAAACCTATAATTTAAGAAATGTATTGGTGAAGTGGGGGGGGGGAGCCTTTTGTTTGCTTGTTTGTTGGTTTAGTAAATACAGTGGAAGATCTGGAATCAATTCCCTCTGAGTCTTTGTACAGGGTTCTTGCCCCTTCTTTTCGATCTACAAGGCAGGCCTCCCACAAGGCAGGGTGACGGCAGATAAGTGGCCTCGAGTTGTCCCCTGGGGGCTAACTTCATGCCCTCCGGAAGGGTACAGAAGAAAAGACATAGGTTTGTTATATAGGCAACTCGGTGAGTGAGTCACAGAGCCGAGTTGTTTCTCTGGTCTACGGCGATGTGCCCTGCTAAACAGATTTGGAAACATTTATGTTGCTGTATGTATTTCTTTGCAACCAGGAGACGAGGGTTTTGCATTACACGTTGGTGCATGGTCAAGGCCACCCCACGTGTGAAACACGAAACAGGATCTCTGCATTTGAAGCCCAGCCTGCTTGTTGAGAGCCGCCATTTTCCCCTGCTCTTACCACAGAGATTGGAGCACCCAGTTACACCATCTTTTATGAGGGAAGAGATTGGGAGGGGCAGGGCTCCGTTGGGGCCGGGGCGCACTGGAGCGCCGCTCCGGGAGAGAAGGGGCTGGGGGCGGGCACAAAGCAAAGCCCCGCCCCCCAGCTCGCTTTCCTGGCGCTCCAGAAGAAAGCCTCCCTCCCCCTGCTCACTCTTCCCGGGCCGCAGCAAGCGCCGCCGGCCCGGGGAGAAGCCCCCTCTCTCCCCCACTCATCTGTTCCCAAGCCCCCTGCCCCCCCCACTCAACAGTTCTCGGAGTGGCGGCGAGCCGCCGTCCCCGGGAAGAAGCCCCAGCCCCCTGCCCTCCCCACTCAACAGTTCCCGGGGCGGCGGAGAGCCGCTGGCCCCGGGAAGAAGCCCCAGCCCCCTGCCTCCCCCACTCAAGCGTTCCCGGGGCGGCGGAGAGCCGCCGTCCCCGGGAAGAAGCCCCAGCCCCCTGCCCTCCCCACTCAACAGTTCCCAGGGCGGCGGAGAGCCGCCATCCCCAGGAAGAAGCCCCAGCCCCCTGCCCTCCCCACTCAAGAGTTCCCGGGGCGGCGGAGAGCCGCCGGCCCCGGGAAGAAGCCCCAGCCCCCTGCCTCCCCCACTCAACAGTTCTCGGGCCGCGGCGAGCCGCCGGCCCCGGGAAGAACACCCAGCCCCCTCCTTCCCCACTCACTGTTCCTGGGGCGTGGGAGGGGGGCGCAAGGGAGGGAGAAGCCGGGCCTGAGTGGCTTAACGCCACTCAGGCCCAAGCAAGGGGGGGAGGGAAACGCCTTCCTTCCTTCCTTCTCTCTCTCACCCCACCTACCTACCTACCTTCCTGTTCCTTCCCCTCTCCCTTCCTCCCTCTCTCCTCCTTCCTTCCTTCCTTCTCTCTCTCTCCCCCAACTACCTACCTACCTTACTGTCCTTCTCTTTCTTCCTTCCCCCTTTCTTCCTCCCTCCTTCCTTCCCCCTCTCCTTCCCCCCCTCCCTCCCTCCCTCCCTCTCTTTCTTTCTTTCTTTCTTTCTTTCTTTCTTTCTTTCTTTCTTTCTTTCTTTCTTTCTTTCTTTCTTTCTTTCTTTCTTTCTTTCTTTCTTTCTTTCTTCTCTCTCTCTCCCCCACCTACCTACCTACCTACCTTCCTTCCTGTTCCTTTCCTTCCTTCCTTCCTTCCTTCCTTCCTTCTCCCTCACTCCCTCCCTTCTTGCCTCCTGACCCATGATGTCAGGGAAGTGTGAGCTTTTGACACTTCCGGTGATGTCAGGGGGTGTGGCATATGCAAATAAGTTATGCTAATGAGCTCCTGCACCTCTTTTTTTACGAAAGGACCCCTGGGGAGGGGGATAGGGTTGCCAGCTCTTGGTCGGGAAATATCTGGAGATTTTGAGGGCAGAGCCTGGGGTGAAGAAGAAGAGTGTTTTTTACACCCCACTTTTCTCTACCCAAAGGACTCTCAAAGTGGTCTACAATCGCCTTTCTTTCCTCTCCCCTCAACAGACACCTTGTGAGATAGGTGAGGCTGAGAGAGTTCTGAGGGAACTGAGACTGGCTCAAGGTCACCCAGCAGGCTTTGTGTTGAGGACTGGAGAATCAAACCTGGTACCCCAGATTAGAGTCTGCCACTCTTAGCCACGACACCACATCAGGGAGGGTGGGGTTTGGGAAGGGAGGGACTTCAGCAGGGTATAATGCCATTGAGTATACCCTCCAAAGCAGCCATTTTCTCCAGGGGAACCAATCTGGGTCATCTAGAGTTCAATTGATGTTTTTGATGTTACCCGCTCTGAGCCCGCTTGTGGGACGGGTGGGATACAAATGCAACAAACAAACAAACAAACAAACAACAAACAAACTGAAATAGCAAGGTCTCCCTTGGCCACCGGCAGGGGATGGGGGGTAGGGTTGCCAGATCCAGGTTGGGAAACTCCTGGAGATTTGGGGATGGAGCCTGGGGAGGACAGGAACGTCAGTGGGATACAATGCCATAGACTCCACCCTCCAAAGCAGCCATTTTCTCCTGGGGAATGGATCTCTGTAGTTTGGTGATGAGCTGTAATTCCTGGGGACTCCCAGGTCCTACCAGGAGGCTAGGAATCCAGCGCGACCCGGAGGGTGGCAACGCTAGGGGAGGATGAAGAATGGGAGATCCTCTCCCTCCATCTCATGAAGCTGAGCAGGCAATGACAGCCTGATTTCTCCATCCCCACTACCCCTCTGCATATCTCACCTAAATCCAGCCATGTCTGCTGTGGGTCCTATTTTGGTTTTGTGAACTGCTATTATCATTCACCTGCTAGAGCCATTTGCCTACTAATGTCATTCAGCATCTGAAATCACTCCACTGTCCAATATATATAGGACAGCTAGTCTCCCATTCTAGCTGTATCTGAAGAAGTGAGCAGTGACTCACACAAGCTCATCTCCTGCCACATATTTTGTTAGTCTTTAAGGGGCTACTGGACTCTTGCTCTTTTCTGAGAGCCAGTTTGGTGTAGTGGTTAAGTGTGCGGACTCTAATCTGGGAGAACTGGGTTTGATTCCCCACTCCTCCACTTGCACCTGCTGGATGACCTTGGGTAAGCCATAGCTCTGTACCAGCTGTTCTCTCAAGGACAGTTGTCTCAGAGCTCTCTCAGACCCACCTACCTCACAGGGTGTCTGTTGTGGAGAGGGGAAGGGAAAGGAGTTTGTAAGCCACTCTGAGACTCCAAGAGAAGGGCGGGGTATAAATCCAATTTCTTCTTCTTCTGTTCAGGCTGAGAGTCTTCGATGGTCTGCTCATCCTGGGTGGCTGTGTACTCCGCAGACTGTACCATTTGTTGGTTAGCCTGGAATGAGATGGCAGGCAGTCACGCTGCTTAGAAAGGCAGTTTTTCAGGCACAGTTCTGTGATGGCTGGTTGAACTGAGCAGTGTCCGGGAGACAATAACACCTGCATATGCAGCCTTGCCAAATGCACTCTGCCAAATGGTGCATGCCCCCACTCTCACCTATGCAATGGGCTCTCTGCGGCAGCTTCATGCACTTGAGTTTGCAATCACAGTGTACAGTTTAACAATACAAAATGCAGCCAGCATCCTGGTGTGAAGCCCTTGGGCACATGCATGTGCTTTGTGAAAGCGCAAGCATGCATACTAAAAACAAGAATGTCTCAGCAGGAATTTCATTTTAGCTTTCCACCCCACCCCACCCCTCAAAAATCGGTGGGCCACTGAAATTTGAATTCACTTACTTCCTCAGTAACTAGGAAGGGAGCTGAGAGATGAGCTAACGTCGAATTTTTAATTTCAATCTTAGCAAGTCCCCCCCCTTTCTAACTTGCTTCCATCAGTAAAATAACAAAAAAATTTCCTCTGGCATATCCTTAACAGCTGGTTTTATGTACTGCAGGAGTCGGCCATATGGTTTGGATGCTTCACACCTTCTGGCAGCTCTCCTGCAGAGCGTGGTATTCCTGTTCGTCATCCTCTCAGTAGCCGCTAAGGGCTGTTCTTGAGGCCTGCTCCACTTTACCTCATGCATCGAAAGATTCTTTGCATGTTGCAATGAAGAGGCCATCCAATGGCAAGAAATGTGAACAGCAAGGCCAGACTCACAGCCATGCTCTGTTATGATGCACATTATTCTGGGAAATGAAGGGGGATTAGGTCTTCTAGGCACTTTTAAAGGTAGTATGATGATGATAATGATTAACAAATGGCTCTTTTAAGCACTTACACTCTTTTTCTTTCTGTACATGGCCTAGTTCTCATCACCACTCTGTGCTGCAAACTACTTGAGGAACCTCACAGGATGGGGTATTTCTCCATATAGTCCTCCACCTGAACAAATGAAGCTCCTGTTTAGGGATGGGCATGGACCAGACCACGGACCTAATTTTACCATGTTCATAGTCTGTGAGCCCAGGCCATTCCACCACATGGACCTCCCACAACTCTCCCAGGAAGTTTGTAAGGTCCATGTCGATGGGGCTTTTGCAAAGCCATGTGGTGTGCAAGTGAAGGCCGAGAGGTGAGTCCATCCACTTCCAGTTCACCTGGAAGGGAACCGGAAGTGGGTGAAGTCACCGCTTGGCCTTCACTTGCACACTGTACAGCTTTGCAAAAGCCATTTAAAGGGAATTCTCTTTAATGAACCACGACCTGGTCTGTTAAACATGGAGGTTTATGGTCCAGGGGTCTGTAAATTCCGTGGACCTTGAACTTCTAAGGTCTGGGTTTTTTTTCTGGACCTTGCCCATCCCTGCTCCTGTCTACTGAGTCAGACACTTGATCTATCATGGTCAGTATTGTCGACTCTGATCTCCTGGAATTACTGCTCAACTCCAGACTACGAAGCTCATTCCCCTGGAGAAAATGGCTGCTTTGGAGAGAGGACACTATGGCATTATGCCCTGCTGAGGTCCCTCTCCTTTTCAAAACCCATCCTCCCCAGGCTCCGCCCCCAAATGTCCAGGAATTTCCCAACCTAGAGCTGGCAACCCTATCTCAGAACAAAATTTCAGGGGACTGCAGTGACAGGTGAGTGGGAAATTACCACTAGAAGCTAGAACAGCTTGGTTAGGTGCAGGCCTGCGTTTCCATGGTAACAACCCTGAGCGCAGAAGACGCCAGGGGCCTTGTTTCAGCCTATGATGCCCTTGTGGTTTATAGCTCTTCAGTGCTAGGCCTCTATCACAGGTTCATCTACCCCTGCCTTTCCTCTACCCCTTGGCATCTCTCCAGCCTGGGACACCAGACAAGGGGCACCCTTATCTGTATGGTGGAAAACAGTGTCACATGAAAACAGGCTTTTATTATCTGGCAGGAAATATCTCTCTAAAAGCCGAACTTGCCACTTAAACATGAGACGTGCTAGAGGCTTGCTTCTGGAAATCAAACCAGCCCTAGTGTTAGGGAGATAGGTCTGACCTGGCATCTGCTGGCTGCAAACATATTTAGCTTCTGTATAGCTCTGGATTTTACTGCTGCAGAAACTCAGCAATATCTCCTTCTCCTTCCGCACCCCTGGTACGCAACTCAGCATTAAGCAAAGTTCTTCTGGGAAACAAAGAGGTGCCTGTTGACAGATAATCCTTGAAGAATGGGCTTTGTGTATAATGAAAAGGGGGAAAAATCATTGAATGGCATTGGCAGGAAACACAATTAACTCTGGCTAATTTTTGCAAGTGTTTTTCAGCTTTGATAATGGGCCTTATTGAACAGTTCTTTCTTTGCAATGGCCAGTGGTTAATAGGATGTGTTTGTCAAAGTAGGTATTCCAGGACACAGTGTTATATAAGGGGGAGGACAAAATTAAACAGTCTGACGTGCAATACAATAAAAGGGGGGTACAATCAGGCACAAAAGCTCTTACACTAGTGTATATTTTTATACGTCCCCCCCCCCCCCCCAAATGCATATGTCAGTGCCCTCAATATGGGGGCAAGTTAGAATTCCAAGCACCACCTCAGCAAAGGGTAAAATTTTTTGAGGATGGTGCCTGGGGAGGGTGGAGCTTATGGAGGATGTGACATCACTTCTAGGTGACACTCCAGGAATTTTCCTAAATTCTATGATAGGGATCATTGAGACACAGAGAAATTCCTAGAATATTACTGTGGAGGCCATTTTCTGGCCATTTTTTTCCCTTCTACTTCTCAATTGCTCGAGGGTGCAGGACTCATTTTGGTTCTGTTCAGTGAAAGTTTGTTGTGGCATTCTGTATATTTTGTACAAGTTGTATAGGTTTTTTTTTTTTTAAGTATAACAATATATCCGCACAAGCAGGGAACCTGCAAGGACTTGCGAGGGCCATCTTGTTTTCCCCTCTCACATTTCCCCCTTCCCTGAAAGCTCCCATAGCCTGTAACCTTTCCCTGCTTTCTTCTCTCTTTCTCACACACCAACCAACCTACCTTTTATCTGCTCCCAATCTTCAGCTATATTTATTATTTCATTTATACTCTGCCTTTCTCCATAATGGGGACCCAAAGCAGCTTATATCAGTGTCCTACCCTCCATTTTCCCCTCACAACAACAACAACTCTGTGAAGTTAGACTGTATATGTATAACTGGCCCAAGGTCACCAAGTCAGATTCCATGGCAGAGTAGTCATTTGAACCTGGCTTCCCCAGATCCTAATCTGAAACTCTAGCCACAACTCCACACTGGCTTTCACGGAGTGGCTGCTGTTGAACAGTAGCAAGCAGCCAGGCCTGGGTGAGTCATACAAGTCATATGGTATCAAGTTGCCAGGTGGTTGCTGCCAGGCCTGGCCCCAACGAGTCCTCCTTCAAAGGCCAAAACAGCTCTGGAAAGGATACTGTCCCCTCCCCCTGTCTTTTACTGACAGAAAACAAGGCTTGAAAATGGGCAATACTGTATGGTTGTCTAGCAACAGCCACTAAGGGTATCTGTGTCTTAAAGCTACAGGTGTTGCTTCTATTATTTTGGGGGTTTAACCCCCCCTTGTGTATTTATTTTTTAAGAGTTCAGATTTTTCTAGAAACTTGGGGCATCTGTTAGATTTGTAGAATGATCTGTCTTGTGTTTTCACTACTCCAAGTATCCACAGACTCCACCACACTGAGAATTAGATACACTGATATTTTTAAGAAATGCAAGAGACCCATTCTTCTCTACATCTGGCTGTTCTGTTCTTGGAATCTCAGAGTTGTGTATGCTGGTTTCTTGGGTGGCGGGGGGTGGGTGGACGTAGGCTTCTTGTTTCAAATGTGGTTGTGCTGTCATAAAGAGTTCCATGTGTAAAGGGTCTCCTTAAAGTAGAGACACAGCCGCAAGAAGGGAACTGCTGAACCTGTCCTCCCCACACTGCCTCCCCATGTCTGTCAAGTTCCCCTGATTTCAAATTACTTCCAGTATGGGAGCTGGACAGAAGGGAAGTAACTAGAACAAGAAATGTGAAGGGAGGAAAACAACAAGGGAGGGAGGGTTTTTAATACCTCACTCCCTCCCTTTTATAGCTGCTCTAAGCCATCTTTTGGAGTTTTTAAGGCACATCTTGGAACGGCGAGGATCTACTTCCACTTTTGTAGCACAGTCCTATTTCTGCTGTAGTGTTGGGCTAGCGTTTGGGGAACTCCAGTTTAAACCTCTCCTCTGCCATGAAGCTTGCAGTGTGAACTACAGCTAGGTGTTTCCCCTCCCCCTAACTTCACTCTGGTCCCAGCTCCTGCCACCCTAGCAGTTTGAAAGCGAGAAATTGCAAGTAGATAAATAGGTACCACTTTGTCATGATGTCTGTTATGTGCTATACCACACTGCACCAATGTTAAGAGACCCAAGTACTCCAGACCCCTCTGCACATTAAACTGCTCCACACCAGTGGTAGTGTATTTACAGTTTATTTTACAGTGCAATTATTAATCCAAGCGACAATGTGCTTCGCCAGGTAACCATACAAAGAGAAGAGAAAATACTTCTGTACATTGATTACATATATACAGTGTAGTAACCAATCAGGTTAGTGCTGAGTCATGGAGTGAACATACATCACTGTTACACAGAAGAACAAGTCTGAACTAATCTGTACAAGTTCTACTGCCTCTGTCCCTGTCACATGACTCCTGCTGGCTGTCAGTTAGATCCTGCAGATCTGCCAGCTTCTGTGCTTGAAGACTAAGAGTCTCAAATACCAATACACTTTAGTGGGAAAGGTAACAGTATTCAGTGTGCCTCAGCATTTAGTCTAGAGCAGGGCTTTTTTTGTAGAAAAAGCCCAGCATGAACTCATTAGCATATTAGACCACACCCAACAGCAGAAATATATTAGCATATTAGGCCACACCCCTGACAGCACAGCTCCCTCCCAGGATCGGCTTCGCCAGGTGCCCCACGGCTGCAGGGTGCCTGGGGAACCCAAGGAGGGCAGGCAGTTTAAACTGCCTTCCCCAGGCACCTCGCAGCTTGCGAGGCACCTGGGGAACCCAAAGGAGGGGTGAGGCTGTAGGCATGGCCAACTCGGAAGCCAGCCGGAACTCCGTTCCTGTGCATTCCTGCCCCAAAATAGCACTGGTCTAGAGATGTGAAGGCCCGGGAAAAAACTGGAAAAATTCAGAAAAAAAAAGGTTCCCCCCCCCCGTTTTTTTCCTGAAGCCTTTTTTGTTTTTTTTCCGAAAAATTGAAAAAAGAAAAGAAAATGATTATGGAACATGTTATTTTAACATGATGAATAAAATATTTTAAGACAAGGTGTTCAAATATTTTCCAAATCATTTCTAAAAAATATGAATGGTATCAGATTAATCTAATTTCAATCTAGGCAAACTTTCAGTTTTTAGAGGACCATAGTAACTGTGATAATGACAAACACAACAGAGTAGCTGCAGAAGCAGAGACTGAAACTGATAATTACAGCTCAGAAAAGGATTCTGATTAGATTTCATGCCCATTCATTGAAACTTAGGCCCACACTCCCTTCTATACACTTCCCCCCACTTCAATTCTTTTTATGATAATGGGTTTTTTAAATTTTTATTTAATACTGTGGAGAGGAAATATGAATAATTGTTACTTCTGGATTTTTAAAAATTGTTTTGTGGAGGGTTTTTTTGTCTGTTTCACATAAACTAGTAAACAGTTCAGGAGATTGTTGCTCCATTTGTTACAATTACAAATAAATATTATTAAAAAAAGTAAATTCTGTTTGTAAGAATTGTTTGTATATACTGTATTTTTAATATGCTAGTTGTGATAATTTCATGCCAAGTAAAATTATCCATAGTCATATTTTATGTTCCTAAAGTAACAGAATGACTTTCAATCTGGAAAAGAAAAAAGGAAGGGCTAATGTAGCATTTTTTCAATTTTTCCAAAAATTTGTGGTTTTCCCCCTGAAAAAAACAGGGTTTTTTCTCGAGTTTCAAAATTTCTGGAAATTCTACACCTCTAGTTTAGTCATGCCGGCCACATGACCACGGGAAAAGTCTTCGGACAGCACTGGCTCTTTGGCTTGGAAATGGAGATGAGCACTGACCCCTAGAGTCGGATTTGACTGGCTTTCGAGCAAGGGAAACTTTTACCTTTACCTAACTTAACTTACAGGGTTCTTGTGAGGATAAAATGGGGCAGGGGATATGATGTACACCAGGGGTCTCCAACACAATGCCCACAGGCATCATGATGCTTGCCAACGCCTTTCCTGGGTCTCACCAAATGTTTTTAGAAAGTGAGTGGGTGCGTTCAGACGGTGTGCTGGAGCCGGCTCAAAATGCCCCGCTCCAGACTATCGCAATCACACTCACCCCACTTCAATGCACATTCAAGCGGCGCCCTGGCGACTACACGGGAGCGTGTGTCGGGCTTTTAAAAAAATTTTTCCCTGCTTGCGCATGCGCATAAACAATCAACTGAAAATACAAACTTGTGCATGCGCAAAAGCAGGAGAGCAAAGCCTCTCAGATACACATGCACCGTGCCTTCCCCACCCTGAAAGAACACATCCCTTTAAACTTTCCCCCCGAAACTGGTCTCCTTGGGATCCCGAACAGAGAAGTAGTGGCCATTAAAAAAAATTTTTTTTTACGGAAAGGCATATTGCTGACGCACAAAAAAATTCGGAAGTGGCTCAACGATGGCTCTGCGATCCCACAGCGGAAAACACGGCTTGAGCCAGAAGAGCATGGGAGAAACCACCTCAGGACCTGGTCTCAAAAATGCCACGTTTTGCTCCGGAATTTGGTATGGTAAGTGATGGCTGGGGAGGGGAGGCAGCTGCGTCTGTCTGATCGCGTACATTTGATCCTTTTCGAAGCATTTAAAAAATGGATCAAATGTGTGCGTCTGAATGCACCCAGTGGGTCTTCAGGGGGCCTTTGCCCAGCAAGGTTTCGGACTGGCCATTGGAGTCTTGATTGGCAGCAGCTGCCACCACAGAACAATGATCTTTAGTGTGTAATTGAAGCTAAATGGTGGCAGCCATTTTGTGACTGGCCCCACCTCCTACAGCAATCATTTTGTGGCAGCCACTTTGTGGCTGTGCCCCCCACACTGTGTCAGAATTTCAACGGTGCTTGCAGGCTCAAAAAGGTGGAGGACCTCTGATGTACGCTGTCCCAAGCTCCTTGGAGGAATGGCAGGTCAAAAATGTCCTAAATAAATATCTATGTGCAAGAAACCCCACAGTTTTCAATAGGATGTATTGCTAGGTGTATAGGATTATAATCCCCAGTCTCAAATTTTGGTTCTGCAACCTACTGGGAAGATTTGGCTGGCTGTTAACCCATGGGTTTGGGAGCAGGAAGGACAGGGGTTTGGGATATGTATTTGCAGTAAACACCACGAGGAATGGAGGCTGAGCCCCCAAAGCTACATTCTGAAGAGAGTCACTCGACTTCCCATCTGCCTTATAACTGACAACAGTTCTTAAAATAGGCCTCCTGGTTGCCGACCATCCTCTCCTGGTGCCGCTCTGAGAAGTTCTTATCATCTGTGCAGAGGCAGGAGCTGGAAGAGGAGCAAACAGCTTTTTAACAGCCCCCCCTCCCAGTTTGGATTCTTCCCTGGGGTACCTTAAACTGGCCTCACCAAAATACATCTCCTGCATTTCATATCCTTTCTGTGTCATGTACCCACATCAACCCATTTGATTGCGGATCAGGGCAGCTCAGCGTCAGTTTCCTGCATTTCTGATTTCCAGTAACTGACATATACAAATGTTGTCCTGTCCAACATGGCCCTGCTGGGTCAGATCAAGTGCTAGGGCTTCCAGCTCTGGGTTGGGAAATTCGGGAGATTTTGGGGGTGGAGCCTGGGTAGGGTGGGGTTTGTGGAAGGGAGGGACCTCAGCACGGTATAATGCCACAGAGCCCACCTTCCAAAGCAGCCCTTTTCTCCAGGTGAACTGATTTCTTTCGTCTGGAGATCAGAGATCTCCAGCCACCACCTGGAGGTTGGCAACCTTACCATGTATCAGTGAGCCATAGTAGTTAGAGTGCTTGACTATGATCTGGGGCACACAGGCTCACATCTTCTCTGTGCCATGGAAGCTCACTGAGGGACTTTGGGCCAGTGTCTTTAAGCCTAACCTACCTCACAAGATTGTTGTGAGGATAAAATGGAGGCGAGGAGAGCGATGTAAGCTGCTTTGGGTCCCCACTGGGAGAGAAAGGTGGTGTATAAGTGAAATAAATAAGTGCCCAGCTAGTCAGCATTTATTTTTTGCCAACCAGATGCCTCTGGCTGTGAATTTTTAGGTGGTTTCTTATTGCTTTGTTTTGTTGTGTATATTATATTGGTTTATAGCATTGTTCTCTAATTTTGTAATTCAGCTTCACCACACTGTTGGTTGTATATATTATATTATTCTTGGTGCTGGAAAGTGCCTGTAATGTTTCTGGGCTCCAAAACAGAGACCAGAAGAACGAGTAGTGGTTCAAAGTTTGTGCAAACGTTCTCAACTAGCCGAACTGCCTGCTTGAACATGTGACCAATGGGAAGGTCTTCAAATTAACACATTAGACTAATACAATGGAATAGCTTGAAAGTATAGGTTCTATCACTAGGATATAAGTCTGTACGGTTTTCAAAACAAGAGACACTCAAAGGCGGTTTGCCATTGCCTGCCTCTGTAGAGTGAGCTTGGACTTCCTTGGTGGTCTTCCACCCAGGTGCCAACCAGAAGCTGAGATTTTAGGAGACCAGGCTGGCCTGAGCCATCATGAATACCATTCTCACTGCTTGGTTTTTGTGCAGTCCTCCTTGGCTCTCAGTGAGGAAGGTGGACAATAAATGAAGCAAGCAGGTAAATAAATATATATATATTACAAGCAGGTCATGAAGAAGACAGCCTTTCCTCCTTCGGTCTAGTCTCAGCATCTTGGGCTCAAAGGCTCGAGCCACTTGTAGAGCCAGTTTGGTGTAGTGGTTAAGAGCAGCAGACTCTAATCTGGAGAACTGGGGTTCATTCCCCACTCCTCCACCTGCAGCCAGCTGGGTGACCTTGGGTCAGTCACAAGTTCTCTCAGAGCTGTTCCCTCACAGCCAGTTCTCTCAGAGCTCTCTCAGCCCTACCTACCTCACAGGGTGTCTGTTGTGGGGAGTGGAAGGGAAGGAGATTGTAAGCCACTCTGAGACTCCAAGTGAAGGGTGGGGAATACATCTAACTTTAAAAACCTCAGGCTTGCCAACCTCCAAGTGGGCCCTGGAGACTCCTGGAAATTCCCGCTGACCTCCAGGATCAGTTCTCCTGGGTAAAATTGACACGGATCAGTTCTCCTGGGAAAAATTCCTGTTCTTTGGAGGGTGGAGCCAATGGCTTTGTGCCCTGCTGAGATCCCTCCCCTTCTCAAACCTCATACTTCCCAAGGTTCACCACCAGACTCCAAGTATTTCCCAACCTGGAGCTGGCAACCCTACTCTGTGAGCAGAACAGATCTGCAGGATCCAGCCCATTAAGCTCCGGGGTGTATTGGAAGGACATTAAGCTGCCTAACTTGGCTGAAGCAAAGCAGGTATTTGGCTTGGTCAGTCGGCCTGGATAGGCGACATCGTAGGCACACCAGGCAAGCCATTTCCCTAAACCAAAAATGAGTTATAAATAAAACCAGTAAGTCATTATTGATAGGCAAAAATGGGGAGGAGCTGTGACTCAGTGGAAGAGCCACTGGTTGGCATGCAGAAGCTCCCAGGTTCAATCCCCAGCATCTCCAGCTAAAAGGAGCAGGCAGTAGGTGATGAGGAAGACCTCTGCCTGAGACCCTGGAGAACTGCTGCCACCAGTCTGAGTAAGACAATACTGACCTTGACGGACCAAGAGTCTGATTTAGTATGAGGCAGCTTCATTTGTGTTTGTGTTTGTGTTTGTTCAAGGCAGAGGGGAGGCATTTGTAATGAAAATGAGCATTCTTGCCAGTGTGGGATTTGCATTAGATACTGGCTGAAGCGAGAATGACTTTTAAGCTGGGAAGTGAGAACACCTAGAACCGTGCAAATTTGCCAGAAACATTTCTGCTTGCCTTGTGAATGCCAGGGGGAAAAATGTACAGATCTGCTGCTCCAAAGTGACCCCGGCCCTTACTTTGATTCAGGGGCTGTGATTTCCACAAATGGTGAGGTTGTGTAATTAACTGGATGTCTGCTGTGACTTTTAATTGCAAGATTTTGCCTGCTCACAGATGTGCTTGGGACTGGGGTTTTCTTTTTACAATCTGTGGCTCTGACACAGGACATATGGTCGTTGCCTGGAAAGCCTCTTGGTAATAAGGAGTTGATCTTGTCCTTCGAGGGGAAAAAGTCTTTCTTCACAGCTGCTCATCTTTCTGCATCGGCATTTCTGGCTGATACACTCTGCCACCGAGGGACACATATTGTCTTCCCCTTCAGTTCCTTCTTGTCTGGGATGCAATTACTGCCATGGCTGGAGTTTAAGCAGAGAGAGGCTTGCCCGGTCTCCTGTTGGCCATCTTCACTGCCTGGCATGGCTTGACTACTAGCCACTGCCATTGTTGCAGAAGCCTGATCGGCAGAAAGAAAACATGTCAGTGGGGCGATTGGATTTGGAAAACTTGTTTAAGGAGATCTGTTAAATTTTCATTTCAGTAAGTATGTATGTTCTGGCAACCTGGGGTGTAGTAAATATGCTGTAAATAGTGGATAAGACATAGAAGTATATTTTTAGTTTCACAGCCAAAGAGTATCAGCTAGCTGAAGAAGTGGAAGGTGAACGCGGCATTGAAGCCAGTCGTGCACAGCTGCTGCTCCTGCAGGTGTGGAACTTTTGTTCTCCTAAAGCTTTTCATACAAAGGGTTGGTGGACTTTCTTTAGAATTTTTCCTTTGTACCAAGTATTTTTGATCCTAGCCCTTTAAGGGTATATAAGGATGTTTGTTGAATTTGATAAAAATTTGAACTGTTTGAGTGATTTGTATAATATAATCCTTCTGCTTTTGTTCATAATTTATTCACGGAATGTTTTTGCATTGATACAGTCTCCTCCTGTGAGCTCTCTCTTTGATACACAACATTGCTTGAGAGGTGGCAGGAGAACAATTAAAAAACCAAAACACTGGCTTTATGTGTCTTGTGAGATCGCTTTTGGGGGAAACACAGACGTGAGGTCACGTCACTCTAGGAATCTCTGGAAACTCTACGGTTTTACCTAGAGGGATGTGACATCACTTCCTCCCAGAAGTGACATCACAGTATATGCAACACCAGTGCCCCCCTCTCCTCTCCAAAGTTCCTCCAACCCTAAGCAGAGGTAAATTCTTAACGCCAACATTATTTTCATGATTTCTTTTGAAAACATAAGCTTAGTTATCCAAATGTCGCCACTTATGTCACTTCCTTCCAAGCTGTCTTTGAAACCCAGTTTCCCCCCCATTGTTGTTGTTGTTGTTCAGTCGCACAGTCGAGTCTGACTCTTTGCGACCCCATGGACCACATCACGCCAGGCCCTCCTGTCCTCCATAGGGAATTTTAATTTTATTAAAGAATTAAAAAAGGAAACATACAAAAAAAACAAGACAGTATAACATAAAGGGACAGAAAGCACACAAGAGGGAAAATGAAATAATAAAAAGAAGAGAAAAAAAGGAAGGGGAACATAAAAGACTTTTGATTTCCTCTACAACAAATCTAATTTTAATTCCAAAGTCTTTTTCACAAAGCTTTTGGTACTTTGGCCTTTTATCAAATGTTTTATGCTTGCTTTTTAAAATGCCGTTTTTACGTGATTTTATTCTTCTAAGATTTTATTGCCCTTGCTTTTAATGCTTGTGAATTTTGATGGTTTTGTTTGTGAGCTGCTTTGAGGTGGTCTCTAAAGAGGCAGCATACCCAAGTTTTAAACTGTAAAAAGAATGAAAATGAGATGTAGGATGAACACACATTTTCTCCTGCTTCCATTTCCCTCCCCTCTTTTGATCTTCCTTATGTCAAACATTAGATTGTAAGCTTCTTGGGGCAGATAACTTTTTAAAATTTACTTTTATTTATTAAAACTTTTATTTATTAAACATTTAGACCTGTCCTCTTGTACTCTTGTAGAGCATATTCAGGGTGCTATCTTATTCTGTCATTGCTGCTCTTGGTAACCAAGATGTCCCTCCCCCTCTTGAAAGTGTAGATACTCAGCAAGCTGTTCCGAATAGCCACAGTCTGTGTTTGTTCCCTACTTGCACTGAATGGTGACATATATGCACCCTGGACTATGGACTCTTTGAATGGGACCCCACAGATGGATGCCACCTTCTTGTGGGGGTGGAAATTGCTGTCAAGTTGCAGCCAACTTACGACGAGGCAACAGATGCTCAGAAGCAATGCTCCCTCTGAGCTGTGGAGTCTTGTGAGCAAAAATTCTACTTGGTGAGCTCCTGGCATTAAAGTTGTGAGCGAGCCATTTGGCTGCTGCATAAATTAGTTTGCTCTGGAGCCCTCCTTCCTGGGCTAAGACAAAGAGGTGTGAGCCGGAGGCTAAAGAACTGTGAGCTGGCTAGCTCAGCTTAAAGGCAACAGAGGTTCAGAAGTGGTTTGCTATTGCCTGCCTCTCTGTCTCAGCCCTGGTATTCCTTGGAGGTCTCCCATCCAAGTACTGACCAGGGCCAACCCTGCTTAGACTTCTGAGATGTGATACGATCAGGCTAGCCAGTCAGGGCTTCTCTTCTTGTGGGTCCTGGAAATTTAGCTCTAGAGGCAGTGGAATGTCTGGAATGGGGGGGGGGGGACATGTTACTCAGAAGAGCGGTTTGAGTCATCTGCTTCCACCCTCAGACTCGGAAAATGCTTTGATGGGCAAGCGCAGCTCTTCTTCTATCAGCTCTCGTCCCAGATGTTTCCTGATGCTCACGAGAGGAGGGTCTTTGTGGGACAGCATCTTTGAAGTCCTGATAAGCTCCCGCAATCCCGCTTGCCATCTGAGTGCTTCTTAAGAGCTACCAGAAGCACTCACAGGGAAGGGTATTTTATCTCTTTCAAGGGGTCGAAACCGTCAAGAAGTTTTGCAAGGGACATCTCCCTAGCCTCTCTAACAACAGAAACAGCTACTTTGGAATTACAGGGGCTTTCTTCCAGAGGATAGAAAAATACACTGAGATTCTAGAGCTGCATCTTGACTATTGCATGGCTAAAAAAACCCTATCATGGCTTCTTCTTCTTCCTCACAAACAAAGAGCAGAAACTGGTAATAGAATGCAAACATCCAATACTTTGATCAGCCAGTTACAAGTCTACCGATTGTCTCATTTTGTGACAGGTCAGTTAGGTAATTCCCTGGTTACTAACAACAGCAGTTAACTCTATAAGGACTGAAAGTGTAAGCGACATGTAAATATGCCGACAGAAGGGGAAGGGGACTCAGTGGCAATGCCATGCCATAAAACCCGCCCTCTGAAGCGGCCATCTCTGCGGTCTGGTTACCAGCTGCAATTCCAGGAGAGCTCCAGGCCCTGTCTGGAAGCTGGGCCCATGCCCCAAATTCAGTGTTCTAAACCACAGGGAAGGCAAGGGTTTTGCATTATTTTGCAAATGTGATGTGGGAGGACTGACTCCCACAGGTCAGCACAAAAGGCCAGGCTCTTTCTGCCGATATCATAATGTGACCCCATGGAGAAATCTCTGTGCAAACTCAGCTGCACGCAGGCACACCTGGTGGCATCTGTTTCTTCAATTGCGGTGGCTGGAAAAGGCGTGAGCTATTTACACTCTAGGGTTTCTCCGATTTCCCCCACAGGTAGGAGTGTTAGTTTCTGAGCCAGTCCTAGGGCGGCCAACCTGCAGTCCCATAGTTACAGTGGGCATGTTGGGCCCCGCCCCCTTAATTAAAAGCCCACATCACAAATAGCCATGCCAGAAGCCTTTTTTTTAGGGTTTTTTTTTTTTTGCAATGTTTAGTGTGTGTTTGTGTGTCCGTGTGTGTGTCTGTGTAAACACCTTATTTTTGAAGATAGACCCCAGCAGGCAGTGGCACTGCGGCTTTCCCTCAGGCTTCCTTCTCCCTCCCAACTGTGGAATTCTTGGGGGGGGGCATTATGGGACCTGGGAAAAGATAGCTTAGAAGCAATGCTCCCTCTAAGCTGTGGAGTCTTGTGAGCAAAAGTTCTCCTTTGTGAGCTACTGGCATTAAAGTTGTGGGGGAACGATTTGGCTACTGCATAAATTAGTCTGCTCAGGCGCCATCCTTCCTGAGCGAAGACAAAAATGTGTGAGCCGGAGGCTAAAAAACTGCAAGCTAGCTCACACTAACTCAGCTTAGAGGGAACAGTGCTCAGAAGGCATTCAAATGCCTTCTGAGTTCCCTTCCACAGGGCAAGAAAGCTTAGAAGAAGTTTATTTAAATGCCCTCTGAGCTTTTTTTCCCTAGGAACTGATGTGCTCCCTGCCTTGTCCCTTGAAAGGAAGGGCTAGAAACAGGCTCGGAGCCTCCCCCTTCAAAGGCAGGCATTCAGATTAATTTAATTCACTGTAATCTAACTGCTCCCTTAATAATTTAAATGCCCCCCAAACAAAAGAATCCTGGCTACGGGTCTGCCAACCTGGAGCTCTCCTGGGATTACGACTGATCTCCAGGTGACAGGGATCAGTTCACTTGGAGAAAAATGTCTGCTTTGGAAGGTGGACTCTATGGCCTTATTCCCTGCTGAGGTCCCCCCCCTCCTCAAATCCTCCCCTCCCCAGGCTCCACCCCCCAAATCTTCAGCTATTTCCCAACCAGGAGTTGGCAACCCCAGCTAGCCCCCATTTGACCTGCAGTGAGTAGCAATCAAACTTGTTTCTAAGTTTGATCCTGTATCTTTTAAGTATTGAGCGGGAGGCGATGAATTCAAACAACAGGCTTTTATTCAGCGATATTGCTCAGCTCAAAAGACAGCTCTATGAGAGCGGCACCTTAATTTATACTGTTCCAACACATAACTTTCAACAATGTAACCATATACAAGCAATTCTATTGGACCCAAGCAGGGCTCAGTGATAGGGTATCCAGATTGGCTTCAGGACCAATGGGAGTCTTTATTCATCAGCCAATAAGAAATGGAACTTTAGGATACCAGAACCCTCTCAAGCTATTGCTGCTTCAATAATCCAAAACACAAACACAACAGTATCATAAAAAAGCTTCACCTCCTGATTTCTGAGTTTCAGTCCTCTGTTAAAGGCACGGAAGCCGACCAGGCCCTTTGGCAACCTTAAACATGGGAGAGATTATCCTAGGGAACTTGCATTCATGACCCAGCTCCTATTTCAAACTTGAAGTACATGTAAACACCTGGAACTACCATTACATTTGTATATATATTTTTTAGATTTTAGGAAGCCCAGCCTTCCCTTCAGGCTGCACGCCCATATCGCTGGATGTTGTGCTATCGTTGCACTGTAGCATTCCTTTGACACTGGATTGTCTTTCTCACATGGGAAAATCTAGTTGCAAACGATTGCTATAGAACAGCAGTGAAGAAATCGCCAACAAGTCGTGGATGTGGCCTCTCTCGTGCTTTTCCTGGCCAGTAGAAAACAGCAAGAGTCCGGTAGCACCTTAAAGACACAAAATTTGTGGCAGGGGATGAGCTTTCGTGAGTCACTGCTCACTTCTTCAGACACCTTCTGAATCACACTTTCTATTGTCATTTGCCTGCTAATGTCGTTCAGCATCTGAAATCACCCCACTTTCCAGTATATAGGACAGATGGACTCCCATTCTAGCTGTTTCTGAAGAAGTGTGCAGTGACCCACGAAAGCTCATACCCTGCCACATATTTTGTCAGTCTTTAAGGTGCCACTGGACTCTTGCTCTTTTCTACTGCTACAGACAGACTAACACACCAACCTATCTTGATTTTTCCTGGCCAGTATACTAGCCAATGGCACATTTGAATTCAAATCCAGAGTTCAGTCATTGGCAAGCAGGGTTTTTTGGAGAAATTGTACACCCTGGTGTTTAACTTGGAGAACTCGCTCTCATAGACCTGCAGGGCTGTTCTACACAAACAGACGAGGCTGTAATAATACTATATGAAGGCCACATTAGACAGAACTTTGGAAGATCCATGAATAGACTCCCCCATTCAAACTGGAATCTCAGCATAAGAGAGAAGATTTTAAACTTTCTTTTGAGCCTCTTTTCTGAATTCAAATGACCCCCCCCCCCCCATGGTGCTGTTTGGGGGAAACAGGCAGGTTTTGTCGTGTTGAATCTTTCTGCTCTTATAAACATGAAGCCAGACTCAGCCCAGGGGCAGTCACACGAAGGACAAGGCAGGTATGAAGATTTATTTACGTATTTATTCAATTCACGTGTACCTCACCTTTCTCCCCAACTGGAACCTGAAGAGGTTCATATCATTCGCCCCTCTTCCGTTTTATCCTCACAACCTTGTTCTTATTCCTTTTATTGGAAGTTCCCCCCCCCAAGGAAACTGATCTTTACTGTCCGAAAATCAGTTGTAATTCCAGAATATTTTAGGGTTGCCATACTTCAGGTGGGAGCTGGAGACCAATCTCCAGACTACATCATCCATCCATCCGTCCGTCCATCCAAAACATTTATTCCACTTCTCTTGGAGACAATGACTGCTTTGGAAGGGGGACTGTATGGTATTATATACCAGGGGTCATTTTGTAGAAAAAGAGGTGCAGGAGCTCATTAGCATAACTTATTTGCATATGGCACACACCCTGACATCACCAGAAGTGTGTCAGAAGGCAACACCCACCACTCAGGCTCCGCCCCCAAAATCTCCAGGTATTTCCCAACTCAGAGTTGGCGAGCCAGCTTTACACTTCAACTAAAGACACTTTAGGTTTCATTTGCTCTTGCAGGGAAGCTACCCTACAACAAGCATGAAAACACAGATCAAGTTAGTATGCTTTTGCTTTTTTCCACAGCGCATCACCATATGTGCCCGCTCCTGGGCTTGTTACTCCCGACATTGCGTTCCTGCACATTCCTGTTCGAAATGACCCCTGATTATATCCTTACGGAAGTCCCTCCCCTCCCTAAACCACTCTCTCCCTAGGCTCCGCCCTCAAATCTCCAGGTATTTCCAAACCTGGAGTTGGCAACCCTAGCTGAGGTCTACAAGTCCTGACATGGAGGCTGGCAGCACCCACTGATGCAAATATTGGTCCTCTGGTATTAAACATCTTGTGAGAAACAGCCCCTATGGTAGAATCCCGTCTCTTCTAATGTCAGCGTCCCTTATGCCCTTTCCAGGGGAGCAGCATTTCCTTTAGGTTGGCTTTGTTTTGGTGAATCAGGACTCTTTCAATTGTATTTTACACAGGATGCAGACAAAGAAATCTTAAGATCAAAGTCTAAATGCCCCCGCCCCCCACCTTTTAACATCCAGCTCATAAAACTCCAGAGAACTTGGAAACTTGAAAACAGTTTTGTGTTATTTGGGTCCTGATGAAAGGGTTTTTTTTGGGGGGGGGGGGGGTTGGGGTTTCAACTGGCACAGCTATTTGCAATCTCTGTTAACATTTTTTAAAAAACAAAAGGAGTCTTTTGGCCCCTTCAATAGTAACAGAAACTTATGAATTAAATCTGTTATTATTGAAGGTGTCTCAAGATTCCCATTTGGTTTTGTTGGCCTATCTTTCACAGGGGGATACCCAATTGGAAAGGGACTTTTCTTTTACATTTCCTTGGAGTGTGCTGCCCTCTGCTGGCAGAAAAACAGGTGGCGAACAGACTGCAATTCCAGATGAGTTAGCTGTGTCTGATCCTGTATAGTTTAATTGGAAGCAAGTCTCACTGACCTCGAAAGGATTTAATTCCAGGCAAGTGTGTGTTACAGACACAGCCTGAGTTGTGGCAACACTAGCAGAGACTTGTGACACCTTTATTGTCTTCAGAGCTTCAATAAAGCAGAAGCCAACTTGATTAGATGCATGAGCAAAGCAAATACGGGATGTTAAATACAGATAGTTTGGCGGTGAGGAATTTTTTTGGGGGGGGGAAATTCCCATTCAAGGGGAGATTAAAAGGGCAAGCCATAGCAGATGGCTGGTGTTAATATATTGAATTCCTATCTAGTCTAAGTCCATTGGTTTCAACTCTGCGTAGGATTGCGCTGGCAGCTAAGGTTGCCAGCTCCAGGTTGGGAAATACCTGGAGATTTTGGCGGTAGAGTGGTGGGAGGACCTCAGTGGTGCATAATGCCATAGAGTCCACCTTCAGTTTGGTGTAGTGGTTAAGAGCACAGACTCTAATCTGGGAGAACCGGGTTTGATTCCCCACTCCTCCACAGGCAGCTGCTGGTGTGACCTAGGGTCAGTCACAAGTTCTTTCAGAACTGTTCTCTCAAGGGCAGTTCTCGAGAGAGCTCTCTCAGCCCCACCTACCTTACTGGGTGTCTGTCGTGGGGAGGGGAAGGGAAGGAGTTTGTAAGCCACACTGAGACTCCTTCAGTTAGTGAAGGGTGCTGTGTAAATCCAATCCTCTCCTCCTCCTCCTAAGTGGCCATTTTCTCAGGTGAACACAACCTCCCCATTGCACTTGTGATACAAAGTCATCCCCAGCAAACACAAGGAATTTGTAATTTATAGATGGATCCATTTATTTATTTGGATTTATATCCTGCCCTTCCCTGTATAGCAGGCTCAGGGTGGGTTCCATCAGATACAATAAACAATATACAGTATACAAAAATTAAAACAGTTAAAACAACAATAAAATACAGCAACATTCATCTGGTACAATTTATAGTTAAGGCCTCACAGACGTCATCTCTTTCAGGTTTTGGTCCTTAGATGGTGATACAGTTCTGACCCACTGAGCGGAGGCCCAGTAGAAAAGAGGGAGGGATGTCCATTGCCCTAGTTAAAAGCCTGGTGGAAGAGCTCTGTCTTGCAGGCCCTGTGGAACTGTAAAAGGCCCCGCAGGGCCCTGATCTTATATGGGAGCTCATTCCACCAGGTAGGGGCCAGGGCTGAAAAAAGCCGTAGCCCTACTCAAAGGGCAAGATGGACGTCCCTGGGGCCCAGGACCACCAGAAGAATTCGGTTGGCAGATTGTAAAGCCCTTCAGGGCTCATAGAGGGAGAGGCAATCTCTCAGCTAGGCACTGACGAGATCAATGGCAGTTTATCTAGCACATTTTTAAAAACCCTACCCTTTCTCCCAGAAGCCCAGGAGGGCATATATCACCACTCTCCTTTCCCTGTTTTATCCTCACAACAACCCTGTGAGGGAGGTTAGGCTCACAGAGAGAATGACTGGCTCACCATCATTCAGTGAACTTTGTGGCAGCACGATGGTTTGAGCCTGAGACTGCTTCCATGTGGAGACAATTCCCTGTGGGGCTCTTAGTGCCCCTAAAAATTTGCAGTGGAAATGAAGCATCAATTGTGGGGGGGGATTCTCCATGTTTATCTATATCCCCCACCCATTTCCTCCCCGCTGCTGTGCTGGCATCAGGCTTTTTGCAAACTTTTCCAAAGAAATCCATAGTTGATATTCTGCTATAGTGTTCGGAGGCTATAGCAGTGTGTCAGATACCAATAAAAGGAAGTCGGCCAAAAGCCTGCCATTGGCTGGGAGGGGTGGGTTGGCAGGTGGGAGTAGAAACCAGGGAAATGGCGCTGGATGTGGGTGCACAGGTCCAGAAACCGGCACTTTCCTGTCCACACGAGAAAACCTGTAGCAGGCCACACCCCCCATACATATGGGAGGAAATGGGGGTGCAGGAGCAACCCAAATGCATAGACAGTACAGTTGCCAGCCTGTCTGGAGGAAAAAAAAAGTTCTGTCCCTTTAACAGAGGCTTAATGTTGTTGGCAGAGTTCAGGAAGTAATCCAACCCATGCTTTGGAATTGGCTTCCATGGATTTACTGCAACAGGAGTTTTGCCAAAAGAGAATAATGGACTGCAGGCCATTAATGCCACAGAGAGGCCTTCAGAGCACAAGCACTAACACACTGAGAGCTAGTTTGGTGTAGAGCGCGGACTCTAATCTGGGGGAGCCGGGTTTGATTCCCCATGCCTCTTCATGCAGCTGCTGATGTGACCTTGGGTCAGTCATAAGTTCTCTCAGAGCTGTTCTCTCAAGGGCAGTCCTCAAAAGAGCTCTCTCAGCCCCACCTACCTCGCAGGGTGTCTGTTGTGGGGAGGGGAAGGGAAAGGAGTTCGTTAGCCACTCTGAGACTCCTTCGGGTAGTGAAGGGCGGGGTATAAATCCAGTATCCTCTACTGCTGCTGCTGCTTCTCTCCCCAAATCTCCAAGTATTTCCCAGCATGGAGCTGGCAACCCTATCAAAGGAAGCGAGTGTGGCCACAGGCCATGTACCCAGTCTCATGCATTGAATGCTATGTGTGGATTGCACATGGATTTCAGCTCATCACACTATGGATGCCAGCTCTCGGTCGGGAAATGCCTGGAGATTTGGGGGGGGGGAGCCTGGGGAGGGCAGACTTTGGGGAGGGGAAGACCTCAGCTGGGTAGAATGCCATAAAGTCCACCCCCGAAAGCAGCCATTTTCTCCAGGGGAACTGATTGCTGTCATCTTGAAGATCAGTTGTAATTCTGGGAATCTCCAGGTCCCACCTGGAGGTTGGCTACCCCACTTTGCATGGGGGCTACACAGGCCCTCCGAGATGCCTTATGCAAAGTGAACCCATGGGCACAAAATCACACAACACCAGAATCGGTTCTGCTTCCTCCATATATCTTTACAGGATGCGGGATAGACGAGAAAACGTGTGGCTTTACCTGGCCCTGCCAGGATATATTAGGTAAGCATCCTGCCCTCCAAATGAGGCTCCTTACAAATGCAATTTATAACTGCAACTCTGGGCCTACCTATGTCCTCCTGAAGGTTTTTGTAGCCATTAGTAATGGGCAGCTGCATTGCTGAAGCCTTTAGCTGTCCAGGAACACGCTTTATTGTTATCGGGGATGGCATTCTTTTAACTACCTACAGGGGGCACTAAAGTAACGCCAATGAAACACATTTTTCTTGTTTTAAAAAAATCAATATAGAGATTAAGAAGAAAGAATGAAATGTTTATTCTTTTGGCTACATTTGGATTCCGCTCTTCCTCGAAGAGTTCAGAGAAGCAACCTGGGGGCAGAACTCAAAAGTGTTGGTCATGGAGCACCCTATATAACCTGCGTTATTCCAGACAGAGTTGCCAACCTCCACTGGGCCTGGAAATACCCCAGAGATCTCCAGACTAAAGAGATCCGTTTCCCTGGAGAGAATGGCTGCTTTGGAGGGTGGACTCTATGGCACCCTACCTTCCAGAGGTCCTTCCCCAAACAGCCTCCTCCCCAGTTTCCACTCCTAAATCTCCAGGAAATCCCCAACTTGGAGTGGGCAACCCTAGTTCCAGAAGCCTTTTTTCATACTGCATTCCTTCATATTACTCTCCCCCCCAATGGTTCCCCTAAATCAGAGATCTTGCATAGCAGCTCCCAGCACCTGCGAACGGAAGGAGAAATCTGGTAAGCACAAAGACGGAAATGCTCAAGCCTCTGGATGAGAATCCTACCCTCGCGAGCTGGTCAGTCTTTCATTCCTGCGCTGTCCAAGCCTGAACTTGCACAGCATCAGAGATGGAAGCACATCTGGCACATTCTGGCCTTGCTGGTCAGGAACAGTTCTTGGGTCTCTTCCAGTTTTGTGTGTGTGCCTTTGGGTAGCCACGCAGGTGTGCTGATCGGCCATTTGATGAGGAGAGGTGACAGAGGAGCAGGCAGTCTAGAACAGCTGCCATGGCCCCTCCCATGCAGCTGGATTAAGCAGGGAAGCTGTGCATGGTGCGCATATGATTGCACCGTCACGCAGGCCTAATTCAAAGCACTCCCCAGAAGCCATGCACAAGGTTCAATCTACAATTTACTTTTATTTATTTATTTATGGGATTTTTATCCCTGCCCTCCCCACCTCACGGCAGGCTCAGGGCAGCTACCAACATTGTACATAATACAATAAAATGCAGTAAAACAGGCACATTAAAACATGAAGTATAAACTTTAAAAACTACATTCCAAGATGGCACTTCTTCACCCCCACTCAGGTGGTGTCACCGGGTGCTCTTCAGTTCTCACTTGGTGCCGATGATCCTTGGCAGACTTCAGTAATTGGGCCAGGGCTATAAGATCGAGGCGGCCCCAACTCGAAGGCCTGGCGGAAGAGCTCTGTCTTGCAGGCTCTGCGAAACTGTAAAAGGTCCCGCAGGGCCCTGATGTCATCCAGGAGCTCGTTCCACCAGTGCGGGGCCACCACCGAAAAGGCCCTGGCCCAGTGGAGTATTTGTTTTCCTGGATGCTTCAATGTGCAGCCTAAGGAACCCGACTGTCATAATTTACAGATCCCAATGGATGAAGCTGTCTTATACTGAATCAGGCCCGTGGTCCATCAAGGCCAGTATTGTCCCATCAGACTGGCAGTGGCTCTCCAGAGTCTCAGTTCAAGGTCTTTCACACTACCGGCTACCTGGTCCTTTTTAAACTGGAGATGCTGGGGACTGAACCTGTGTCCTTAAAGCACGTGCTCTACTACCAAGCCACGGCCCATCTCCTGAGCCATGGCCCCTTCCCTGTAAGAAGCAATTCTTTATCCCAGTGCTATCTCGTGAGTCCTGTTGTATTTGAACCTGAAAAAGCTCCTCATCAAGGGATGACCTTTACAGAAGGAAAATGCCCCTTCTTCATGTGCTCTTTGAGACACCCAACTTGCAGGGAAGGGGATGTCTGCAGCCGCTTTGGGAACAATATAAAGACAGCTTCAGAACTGCAGGGATTCGGTGTGGGACACTTTGCTTCCCTGCAAGAGCAGGAGAAAACATCAGCGGGGAGGGGGGAGGTGTGCAGGCAGCTCAAGGAGGCCTGTCTCCGCAGGGCACATTCTTTTCCTGCTCACTTACCTCCCCCCCCCCCCCCCCCGGCTTTCCAAGGCTGAAGATGAAAGCATCCCACAGCCAAAGTGTCTGTGAGGGAAGCGGCCTTTCTGAGGCATTTCTCAGCCAGGGGCTCTTGTTCCTAGGGTTGCCAGCTCCAGGTTGGGATATTCCTGGAGATTTTGGGGGTAGAACCTAAGAAAGGCAGGGTTTGGGGAGGGAAGGGACTTCAGTGGGGTATAATGTCCTAAAGCCCACCTTCTAAAACAGCCATTTCCTCCAATTGGACTGACCTCTGTCATCTGGAGATCAGTTGTAATAGAGGGAGATCTCCAGCTAACGCCTGGTGGTTGGCAACCCTCCTTGTCCCCCAGGAGTGGCCTAAGGGGACAATACACAGAAACAATAGAGTGGTGGTGAAGCAGCTGTGGCTAATATACGTGCTGGAATCCCTGTACTTCGGGTTGCCAATCTCCACGTAATATACTAAATCTGAAAAACACTGTGATGAAGAAATACACACAAAATTCTATTTGAAGTGACAAAAACCTCTTATTGACTATTCTTTAAAGATGCAGTAGAAGTTGAATTTAAACATGTGAAGCTAAGCCGTAATACATGAGGCTAACCACACAGTATTAACCACGGCAACGGATGTCCCAGGTAAATCTCTGTTTTAACCCTTCATCATGTTATAATCATATGGTAAAGCCGGGAAAGAAGAAGAGATTGGATTTATACCCTGCCCTTAACCACACAAGGGAGTCTCAGAGCGGCTTACAAACTCCTGTGCCTTCCCCTCCCCACAACAGACACCCTGTGAGGTGGGTGGGGCTGAGAGAGCTCTGAGAGAAACTGCCCTTTTTCAAGAACAGCTGCGCCAGAGCTATGGCTTGCCCCAAGGTCATCCAGCAGCTGCAAGTGGAGCAGTGGGGAATCAAACCCAGTTCTCCCAGATTAGAGTCTGCGCACTTAACCACAGCACCAAACTGGCTCTGAGTTGAGTGGACTAGCGCAGGACATGCACAGGCACTTGTCCTCTGTTCCTGGTTTCACTCCATCATCCAAGTGTTATACCAAGCCAAGGGGCTCTATTATTTCCCTTGACAATAAAGCCTATTCAGTGGCCCAACCGAAAGCCTGAGGAAAGTGGTGTCTTACTAGTTAGTAACTCCTAGTTAGTTAGAGAGCCAGTTTGGTGTAGTGGTTAAGTGCGCGGACTCTAACCTGGGAGAACCGGGCTCGATTCCCCACGCCTCCACTTGCAACTGCTGGATGACCTTGGGCAAGCCATAGTTCTGTCAGAGCTGTCCTTGAAAGAGCAGTTCTCAAAACAGCTCTCTCAGCCCCACCTACCTCACAGGGTGTCTGTTGTAGGGAGGGGAAGGGAAAGGAGATTGTAAGCTGCTCTGAGACTCTGAGTGAAGGGCGGGTTATAAATCCAGTCTCTTCTTCTTCCTAGCGTGACATGCCCTTTTAAATTCAATCACTGGCCACTGGGCTGCCTTCACATACTCAAGAAAGAAGGCCTGTAGGCAGCCCTTGGCATCTCTATATCCCAAGGTACTTATACCCCAGTATTCCGGAACAGAGAAGTATGCCTGTATCTCAGTATTAGGCTGCCTGGAGTGAAAGGACTTGTCCTCTTTTACTGTATTGTTTTTGTAATGCACCGTGCCTGCTCATGAGCCTGTATGCATAATTCAGTCGACTGCCACTCACCTGCCAACGAGCTGATGAAAATAATGAGGTATGCACACGATGGGCTTGTCCTTACATGATACTTTGGAGTAGGGATGGACGAGAACGCGAGACTGTTTGGAATTTGGGGGGGGGGGGTAGCCTTCACAGTTAACTTCCTTCAAGCAGAAAGCCAGAACTCTGAAAGTTCCATGATCCTACGCTTTTCGGGCAGCTAGATTCCCCCTCCCACCACCACACACACATTGAAGGGCAGTGGATTCAGTGATGATCATCCGCGTTGGCGTTAAGACCTAGAGGCTGCAGAAGAGAACCAATACCTGGGGGAGTGTTATGCCTTTGAGGGAATGCCCAGGTCCAAGAGAGCTTTGTCTTCCAGTTTGGTGTAGTGGTTAGGAGCGCAGACTCTGATCTGGGGGAACTGGGTTTGATTCCCCACTCCTTCACATGCAGCTGCTAGTGTGACCTTGGGTCAGTCATAAGTTCCTTCAGAGCTGTTCTCTCATGAGCAGTTCTCTCAGAGCTCTCTCAGCTCCGCCTACCTCACAGGGTGTCTGTTGTGGGGAAGGGAAGGGAAAGGAGATTGTAAGCTGCTCTGAGACACCTTCAGGTAGTGAAGGGTGGGGTACAAATCCAATCTCCTCCTCCTCCTCCTTCGGGGGGAGGGGGATGTAGCTCAGTGGCAGAGCATCTGCTTGGCATGCAGAAGGTCCTAAATTCAATCCCTGGCATCTCCAGCTGGAAGGATCAAGTGGCAGGTGATATGAAAGACCTCTCCACCTGAAAGCCACTGCCAGTCTGAGTAGACAAGTCTGACCTTGAAGCACCAAAGGTCTGATTCAGTGTAAGAAAGCTTCATGGGTTCCTGTGTGTTCATGGGAGATGCTTTTCATCACCAAAGCTGAACTACACATTAAAGGGAAAAAAAACATTATTTATTTGATTTGGTTTGTATCCTGCAAGCGGATTCTGGGCAGCTCACAACACATAAATATAACCATTTAGAAGATTAAAATATAATAAGATATATAATAATATAATAAAATATAATATAAAAAGGTTAATATTCAAATCCGTACATAAATCATGAGGTGGCAATAATGCAGTTAAAGGGCTCTCAGGAATTTTTTTTTACTCTAATATGTGTGCTCATATGAACTGTTTTTTAGCAAGTGGCAAAAATTTGCTCCGCTCAGTACATAAAGAGTGCCTGTGAGAGGCGAATAGGTGAATAGAATGGGGGAAGGGATGACCTAGGATAGTGTCCGCCACCTCAGCCAAAGTTGTGTTTTACCGGCCCCGTGGAATGGTGGCCAGTAGGGTTGCCAGCTCTGATTTGGGAAATACCCGGAGATTTTGAGCCTGGAGCCTGGGGAGGGCAGGGTTTGGGGAGACCTCAGCAGGGTATAATGCCATACAGTCCATCTTCCAAAGAAGCCATTTTCCCCCATGGGAACTGATCTCTGCTGTCTGAAGACCAGGTGTAATTCTGGGAGATTTCTAGCTATCACCTGGAGGTTGGCATCCCCGTCCAATCACATCCCTCACCTGGTTTTCTTTATAAGGCAGATACAGCACATACGTTGTGTGTGTGTGTGTGTGTGTGTGTGTGTGTGTGTGTGTGTGTGTGTGTGTGTGTGTGTGTGTGTGTTGTGGGGAGAACCAGTGGGGAGGAAACAGCTCTCTGCGAGCTGCTTTTCCTTGCATCCAATAATGAAAGCAAGCCTGGCTTTAGACTGCCTGGCTGGGGTGTGTATGTGATGGATAGTTGGATTTTCTGAGCAGGTTCAGTGGGCATGAAAGTGGTTAAAGCTCCTGTCTCACTCTCTGATCAATTTGTATCGGGTTCTCTTTCCCCACCCCCAGTCGCCTCCAGCCTCCCTTGCTCAGTTTTGGCACCAGGTGAAAATGTTTTTATTTACCCAAGTATATATATATTTTTAAAAAAGCATAGTTTTTCCCCCCTCCTGTTGCTTCATCGTGATCTGGGGAGGTGCTTTGGCTCAGTGTTAAAACATCTGCTTTGCATGCAAAAGTTGCTTGTTCTGATAGCTGGCGTCTCAGGGCCAAATTAAATATCACACATTTTGGCGAGTTGGTCCGGGGAACTGAATATGACATGGGCAGCTCCAAAGTGGGGCACTCTACTCTCCCCCAATGCCATTTCAGCTTGGGGAAATGGTGTGGGGATAAGGTAGGATTCCAACCCCCTCCCCCCCCCCCATCCTGAGCCCAGCCAAGCTCCTGGCAATGTTAAAATTCCCTTCCCCTGCCCCTGGGGTCCAACACTTCATAACTGGCAAACAGGGGTCATTTCGAGCAGGAATGTGCAGGAATGCCATTCCAGGAGTAACAAGCCCAGAAGTGGGCACATATGGTGATGCGCAGTGGAAAAAAGCAAAAGCATACTTACTTGATCTGTATTGTCATACTTGTTGTAGGGTAGCTTCCCTGCAAGAGCAAAGGAAACCTAGAGAGCCAGTTTGGTGTAGTGGTTAAGTGCGCAGACTCTAATCTGGGAGAACCGGGTTTGATTCCCCACTCCTCCACTTGCACCTGGCTGGATGACCTTGGGCAAGCCATAGCTCTGTACCAGCTGTTCCCTCAAGGACAGCTTGGGAAAGAGCTCTCTCAGCCCCACCTACCTCACAGGGTGTCTGTTGTGGGGAGGGGAGGGGAAGGGAAAAGGAGTTTGTAAGCCGCTCTGAGACTCCCTTGGGGAGTGGAGGGCGGGGTATAAATCAAATCTCTTCTCTTCTCTCTTCTAAAGTGTCTTCAGTCAAAGTGTAAAGCTGGCTCACCAGCTTTGAGTTGGGAAATACCTGGAGATTTTGGGGGTGGAGCCTGAGTGGTGGGTGTTGCCTTCTGATACACTTCTGGTGATGGCAGGGGGTGTGGCATATGCAAATAAGTTATGCTAATGAGCTATGCTAATGAGCTCCTGCACCTCTTTTTCTATGACAAGACCCCTGACTGACAAGTAAATTTATGGGAGTAATATACTATGGGGAAGATTATGAGTAACCCCCTTTTTTCTGACTCTCCCTTGGTGTGGGGACATTTTGATTACGAGGCAACCAGTCATACAATATCTCGCTGACAAGAGAGTCATCCCTTCTGCTCAGCATGTTAGTGTAGCATTATAAATGGGTCGGAGTATGGCATAAGTGACTGAATTACCTCATTTTCGTTAGATGGTTTTCTGAGGAAACTGTTTTTAATCCAAATGGCATTTTGATGTTACAATATGTACTTTCTTATTTATTTAAATTAGTTCAAAATAGGTGAAATTTATTTTTTTTAAAAATCCCTTTCCCTGCAGCTGCTGTGTGACTGGGGAAAGTGAGTTGGGTTTGGGGAATCCAAAATTCGTAATCTGTAGCTGGGCCTTCAGATGGCAGCTGTTGGGGTATTTTTTGTGTATTTGTGTGTGTGTGTGCCCATTCCTGAAAGTCATGGTGACCTCTGGCGACTCCCATTGGGGCATGATGGGCATTCAGAGAAGTGGCTTGATAGCCTGCCTCTGCCTCCCAACCCTGGTATTCCTTAGAGGTCTCCCCTCCAAATACTTGCCAGTGTCAGCCCTGCTTCACTTCCGAGATCTAATGAGATCCAGCTTGCCTGGCCAGGTCAGGGCCAGATGGCAGCTGTTGGGAAGAAAAAAGGTTTTCTTTGCCTGAGACCCTGGAGTGTTGCTGCCAGATAGTGGCAACCTGGATAGACCAATGGTCAGGCTCAGGAGTTGAGGTGGCTAGTGGAGTATATATTTTGCATGAACAAAGGGTCCTGGGCTATCCCTGTTATCTCAGGTAGCATGTGTTGGAAAAAACCCAGTTCACACCAGTGGGTTCTGGGTTGTAAATCCCAGGGAACAATCAGATGCGAGTTGCAGGTTTTCCTGAATTCCTGTGAGTCATTCAGGAGTCCCCCAGTGTTCAAATAGGTCCCTCAAAAAGTACAGGGAGGAAGGGTGAACCTTTCCTGCACAGTGGTAAAACATGCACAGAAAGAATTTTGATGCAGCTGCAGGTACCATCACATGGAGATTGGTAGTAGAAAAGGGCAAGAGTCCAGTAGCACCTTAAAGACTAACAAAATTTGTGGCAGGGGAGGAGCTTTCGTGGCTCACTGCTCACTTCTTCAGATACAGCTAGAATGGGAGTCTATCTGTCCTATATACTGGAAAGTGGGGTGATTTTTGTGTTGCACACCCCAGCAACTGGGATTCGGAGGTATGCAATCCCTGAACATGGAAGTTCCAGTTACCCATCGTTGCTCATAACCATTGATGTACCTAATCTCTGGAGATACGTCTAATTCCCCTTTAAATCCATTTAAGCCAGTTCCCACCCTCCCATCCATAATTGCACATTGCAAATGGGAGTTCACAGTGGCAGCAACAATGCTCCCAAAGGCTGCCAGTGGGGCACCAGAAATGTGCAGGAATGCCTGACCTAAATTAAGCGACCAGGCACTTAGCTGCACAAGGAGATCCTGCAATGTCCATTTTCGAGGCCTGAGAATCGGAGGCACAGAACAAGAACAAAGACCTTTGACATCAAACGCTCCTTTTTGCCTCTGGAAATTAATTGTGGGAAAATAGGCCTCTTAATCAGTTGCAGATTTGTCTCTGCTAATAGCTAGCGTGACTCCACTTAATTATTACACTGTAGTCTGGAGGGGAAGAGTTTCCTTCTCAGCCCTGGTCTTGGATGGAGGGGCGGAGGCGGGGGCGGGGGAGAATGGAAGCATTAAAAGGTCAAAGGTGGCTGGGGAGAGGGCACAAAGCTTTTTGTGGTGGTTGCCAGGCTAGCCAATCAAAGAAATGCTTCCCAGAATATCCTAAATGGGAAATCTCGAGTAAACGAAGGGCACATTCCTACCTTAGATGGCTGCAGATACAGTATCAGTCTGGGGATTCTTTCAGTGCATCCTTGCAAGAAATGCCCCTTGAAACAAAAGTGCATCCATTAAAAAAAATAATTGCATCAACATTTTGAGAAAGGGGTTAAGAGGGGGAGGAAAGCCCTGGAGTTTGCTTGAGACTAGACAGAGAATGCTAGCAAGTGGAGACTCTTACGTCTGGCAGTTGGCAACCAGCTTGGAAAACGATAGGCCCATTTATGAGCCAGGTCCCTCTTACTCCCTTTGTATGAAGCAGGAAAGCTCAGCTCTTTGAGGTGGCCCTGGAGAGGGGAGGAGGCCTTGGCAGATGTGAAAGAACTTTCTGCTGAGTCAGATCGATGGTCTTGCTTGCTCAGCGCTTTTTCTCGGAAGGGCGACAACTCTACAGTTAGCCTTTAAGTGGGTTTCCAGGTCCCCCCTGGCCACTGGCGGGGGGTGGGGGAGTGATAGGGTTGCCAAGTGTAAGAAACTTACCGATGGGGGGGGGGGGGAAGCTCTGCTGGCCGGGAGCTTCCCCGGCCGGGCGGCATCACCGGAAGGGATGTCACCCGGAAGTGAGGGAGGTCATTGCGTGAGGGAGGTCATCCAGGCTGGACGACCTCTGTGGTGGGGTTTCCCCCGCCGGCCGAATGCTGGCCGGCGGATCGGGAACCCCTGTAGCGGGGGATCCAGATTGGGAAACTCATGGAGATTTGGGGTGAGAGCCTGGGGAGGACAGAGACCTCAGTGGGGTATAATGCCATTCCCCCAAGCAGCCCCTTTCTCCAAGGGAACTGATCTCTGTAGTCTGGAGATGAGCTGTAATTCCAGGGGATCCGCAGTTCCCACCTGGAGGCGGTGGACGGGTGAGTTGGGGTCCCCCCCCCTTTTATACTTGGGCACATGAGTGGCCATGCGCCCAAGTGTAAAAAGGGGGGGGGAATGGTGGGGGGGCCATCTGGACAGCCCTGCTCTCGCAATGCTTGCGAGAGAGGGCTGTCCAGAAGGCTAGAATGCGGGTTCCTCCCGCGACTCCCGGAAAAAACACTAGTTTTTCCCGGGGTCGGAAAATGCGGGAGCAACCCGCATTGGAGCCCGCTTCGCTGTGGGACTCGCTGCGGGCCGTTGTGGACGGCCCCTTTAAATGCGGGAGGAAGCAGCCCTTCCTCCCGCATTAAAGGGCCGTGTGCTCGCAGCCTGAGTGATTCAAGAGGGCTTTTCTGCCCAAGGCAAAAGGGTCGCACTACACTAAATGTTTCACAAAGTTACCTCTGGTTGGTTCTATAACCCAAATCCCATGACATCGATTACTGAATGACCCATCTTATTGATTGTATTGACTTGCTCTGTATAATCTTCCTTGAGTCCCAGTAAGAAAAGCAAACTGTAAGAAACAAACAAACAAACAAACAAAAGTATGGAGCAGAGGTCCATCAGTGGCTCTTAGACACAAGGTATAGATAGGAACTCTCAGTCTGGGGCAAGTGATGCCCTGTATTCTTGGTGCTTGGGGGGCAACAGTGGGAGGGCTTCTAGTGTCCTGGCCCCACTGCTGGACCTCCTGATGGCACCTGGTGTTTTTGGCCACTGTGTGACACAGAGTGTTGGACTGGATGGGCCATTGGCCTGATCCAACATTGGCTTCTCTTATGTTCTTAGGTTCTTATAACACAGAAACACAGTAGGAAAGTGCCTCAGGGGTAATTAATCCAACCCCCTGCACAACACAGAAGATTCACAACTACCTCCCACCCCTCCCTCAGTGAGCCCTGCTCTATGCCCAGAGAAAGGCAAAAAACCTCCAGGATCCCTGGCCAATCTGGCCTGAAGGAATATTCCTTCCTGACCCCAAAGTGGCAATCAGGATTACCCTGGGCATGTAAGAAAGGGCCACAAGAAGTAAACAAACAAACAATTAAATCAAACTGTAAAGTACTGGGTTCTGAGACACATTGAGTGATTAAAGCTCATAGTTTTTGAGAGGTTGAGATAAGGATAACAAACCAGACTCGCAGGTCCGCTTATCTTCCCCTTCAAGACCGCACCCATGCACACATCCAACACCCGTGATTGGTTATTTCCATGCCCCTGCCACCCATAGGTCTCCCTACAGACTGTGGGCTTTCCCATTGGTCCCCGACTAGAATCCTCCGGGTCTATTGTCCTGGGAGTGAAGCTTGACGGCTTCTCCTGGCCACGTGTGTGGTCGACCGCGTGTGCGGTTTAACGGCCGGGACATAACACAAACATTGCCGTCTGGCATCAGCTTATGAGAATGTACAACATGTCTTTCCAAAGAATGGCACTGCTTTGTCCATATAATGACTCATTTACAATATTTTTAAACTGCTTTTCAGCTGCCACCCAAACTGGCACACACAATGGTCAATTAAAGCCTCTTAAAAATCAAAGGCTAAAAATGCCTATTCCAAATTAAACATCAAAAAAGGCGTCCTTCAAACCGAATAGGAGAAGGGCAGGTCTAATTTCTGAATGCAGTAAAATCATCTTCAGCCGCTTCTCCAACAGCAACAAAGAACCTGCAGATCAGCAACTGACCAATTCCCGTTTCAGAAATATCTGGGTCCCACTGGCCCTTCATGTGTCAAGCCAGCGCTTTGAACTGGGACCAGAAACACTGGTTAGCTGTGAGTTTTCCAAGTGCTGGTTTTCGTAGTCTGTACAAGAACCAATACAATAAGACAATTAGAGGACACAATTAGGGAACAATAATGTAGAAATATTATTTCACAGTTACAGAACAGTGGAACAAAAGTGGTATAATCATACAATCGACAATGTAATAAAAGAAAAGAACAATGAAACAAACTGTGTAATGGTCTAATAAACAATGGTGTATGAAGAGGGAGGGGGAATTGCCTAAAATTTCTCACAGACAAAATGGACAACGCTATTCCTGTTATGAAAAGTACCCTATTGGACAGTTCCTGTTTTATACATTCTGTGGAATGACAAGAATATGGGAGCCTTAATGATGACGAAGAATTGGTTTCTATTCTATTTTAAGGAGTCTCAAAGTGGCGTACAATCGCCTGTCCCTTCCTCTCCCCACAACAGGCACCTTGTGAGGTAGGTGGGGCTGAGAGAGTTCTGAGGGAACTGTGACTGGCCCAGGGTCACCCAGCAGGCTTTGTTTGGAGAAGGGGGGAATCAAACCTGTGTGTGATACAGCAGAAATTAACACAGCCTGCTTATATTGTCATGTTCCTTAGATAATATTGGGGTCCCTGATTCCTTTTAGAAGAAGAGTTGGTTTTTATATTCTGGTTTTCTGTGCCTTAAGTAGTCTCAAAATGGCTTACAATCACCTTCCCTTCCTCCCCCCACAACAGGCACCTTGTGAGGTGGGTAGGGCAGAGAGAGTTCTGAGGGAACTGTGACTGGCCCGAGGTCACCCAGCAGGCTTCATGTGGAGGAGGAGTGGGGAATCAAACCTACTTCCCCAGACTGGAATCTGCCACTCTTAACCGCTACACCATGCTGCTGATGTTGTTAGGCAGGCCACTTCACCATGTGGGAGCCACAACAGGGAATGTTTGGGCAGGTCAGTGTTTTTTTTAAACCCCTTTGCAGGGTGGCACCTGAAGCAAACTTGCCCAAATGAGTGAAGCTGGCCAGAGCATGTTGAGAAAGGTGGTCCTGTAGATATGGGGGTCTTACACCATGAAGGGTTTTGTAGGTAATAACCAGCATTGGGAACTGAACCTGGGCAGTTGATAAATAACCAAAGGAGTGACTGCAGAATAGTTAGAGCCAGTTTGGGGTAGTGGTTAAGTGTGTGGACTCTAATCTGGGAGAACCAGGTTTGATTCCCCACTCCTCCACTTGCAGCTGCTGGATGACCTTGGACTAGCCTTAGTTCTGTCAGAGCTGTTCTCTCAAGAGCAGTGCTCTCAGAGCTCTCTCAGCCCCACCTACCTCACGGGGTGTCTGTTGTGGGGAGGGGAAGGGAAAGGAGTTTGTAAGCCGCTCTGAGACTCCAAGTGAAGGGCGGGGTATAAATCCAATCTCCTCCTCCTCCTCCTCCTGCACAATATGTATACTCTACCTAGCTCCCAATAGCAAACTGGCCACCATGTTTTGTACCAGCCAAACTTTCCAAGTTGTCTTCAAGGGCAACCCGTGTAACGTGTTGCAATAGTGTAGACTGCAGGTTGCTACAGCATGGATTCATCTGGTCAGATCAGACTGGTTAGGAGCCAACCTTTGGGAGAAGAACTGATTATAATGCCTGATGTGAAGGCCCTGTGATGGTTGCCCCTGACATTTGAGGCAAGTTTGGTGGCTATAGGGTTGCCAATTGCACATTTTTCTCAGTAAGACCTGATGAAGGCTTCAGAAAAGAGGCTACACCAGTTCTCATAATCTCAAAGGCTTCTATTTTGAATTATAGCCCTGTAGGGCATATGTTGTATATTTGATGTAATTTACAATATTTAATTTGATATAATTTACATGTTTTGTATTACATTGACTCTATATTTCAAAAATATCAAAATAAAATACTACATACAAGTGACTGCAAATCATTGTGTTTTGGTCATGGACTCTCCTGAACATTCCATATGCTCCTAAATCAGTTGGCTCCATGATGTGTCACTTAAGCTGTCCCTATCCACTGGCTGCGTTGCCTGAGTCTTGCTTCCAACATTCTAAACAGTTTGCTGTTCCTTTCCCCACCCCCATAGCCAGTTGGAACACAGAGGTCATTTGCATATGTGGCCTGACTGGCCTTTGCCTCTAATATTCTAAACAGTTTGCTGTTGCTGTTGGGAGCCATTGAATGTGTTCTGAGGTAAAATACATCTCCCAATCCTCCCTTCAACGGTCACTGGAGTTGCCAGTGACCGTGTTCCACAGCCACAGCACATTATTTCCCCTACAGAAAATTTCCCAGCTATTACAACTAATCTCCAGATGACCAAGATCAGTTCTCTTGGAGACAATGGCTACTTTGGGCAGTGGATTCTATGTCACTATATCCTGCTGAAATTCCTCCGCACCTCATACCTGGCCCTTCCTAGGCTCTACCCCTCAAATCTACAGGTATTCCCCAACCCAGAGTTGGCAACCCTGTACCTGGCTATGGAACCACTTTCCAGACCCTTGGAACCCAGAAGATATGGCATAGGAGGAGGTACTTTTCTACCTTAGCTGCCACTGCATAGCCCCAAATCAACATAAGTCAGGGGTGGAGGGAACCATACTTGTTACCATGAGGCTGTGCTCCCATACTGCCTATTTGGGGCAGCAAAAGGACTTGAGACAGCCCTGCCTTATAGCTAAGCAGAAGGAAATAAACATGGCTTGCCTCCCTCTGTTTCCCTCTTCCTCTGCCACCCCACCAGCCACAGCTGGGACACTCACCTAGAGCTTCCTTCTAGAGCCCATTGTATTTCTTCCCACAATGGGCCTTACTCCTAGTATATAATATACATGGTGCTCAGTTTTGTTAATTAACTTACATATACTGTGGTCCTCTTGTTGTGTTGTGCATAATCACTTTGGTTCATCTGGCTGTAGTCTGATGCCCTTCGGTGACGGAGGAAGAAAACCAGCAAGAGAAGGCGTGAATCTCAACCCAAACCACTGTCCAACCGGCTTCGAAGGCTTCATCGACTTCAGTTCAACAGCTGGCTGAGCCTCCTCCTGGCCCCTGAACAAGCTGCAGCTGCCAAACACAGGCAAGCCCATGTAGCCCCCCTCCAATCTATATATCTAATTCCGAAGGCGCCCCCTGTGTGAGGATACCTAAATCCACGCAGGGGAGGCACCTGGGAGGCAGGGAGGTTTTCCTACACATGGGGGGCACTCCCCCCGTGTGCAGAAAAATCCAAAAAGTTAAAAAAAACCTTCAGTGACCGTAGAATCCCCCAAAATACCTTTTGAAATGGCACCAACTCCAGACATCAACTGTGAGGAGATTAGAATGTTCGGGGGAGGGCGGGAGGCTCTAACTGTTTCTGCCAGTAAAAAGCAGGGATTTTACTGGCAGCAGTCTAGGGTTGCCAAGTACCCCCCCCCCCCCCCGGCCACCAGCAGCAGATCCAGATCCAGGCTGGGAAACTCCTGGATATTTGGGGGTGGAGCCTGGGGAGGACAGGGACCTCTGAGGTACAATGCCATAAACTCCCCCCTCCAAAGCATCCATTTTCTCTGTACTCTGGAGATGAGCAGTAACTCCAGGGGATCCCTAGGTCCCATCTGGAGGCTGGCATCCCTAGGCAGCACCCTCTGTGTGACTTGATACCACCTGATTTGCATGACTTAATTAGGCCCAGCTGTTTTGCTACAGTTCATCAGCAGCCACCGTATGAAAGCCATTGTGGTGCAACAGTTCGAGCTTCAGACTGGGATCTGCAAGACCCAGGTTCAGATCCTCATCTTGCGGTGGAAGCTGACTGGGAGATTTTGGACCAGTCACATACTTTCAGCCTAACCAACCTCACAGGGTTGTTGTGCAGATAACAAAGAGGAAATAATAATGTAAGCTGCTTTAGTCCCCATTGTGGAGAAAGACTGTCATTTTCCTAGGTAGAGGCTGCAGGGGAGGGGGGTGGAGATAGAAAGCTGAAGACAGATAAAGGTAGGTTGGCTGTTGGGTGGGAAAGAAATAGGGTTGCCAACTCCAGGTTGGGAAATTCCCAGACATTTGAGAGGTGGAGCCTGGGGAGGGTGGGATTTGAGGTGGGAGGCAGAAAGAGAGAGAAAGAGTGATGAGGTGGGGAGGCAGAAAAACAAAGGGAATGATGACAGGTCAGAAAGAGAGAGGAAGTAACATACATGGAGGAGAGCGAGAAAGTAAGAAAGGGGGGGCAGAAGGGAGAAAGTGTGAGAGAGGTAGGGGGAGAAGGGAGGAAGCAAAGGTGTGAGGAATGGGATAATTATCCTGCAAGTTTCTTGCAGGTCTCCACTTGTTATTTTATAAGAACATAAGAGAAGCCAATGCTGGATCAGGCCAATGGCCCATCCAGTCCAACACTCTGTCACACAGAGGCCAAAAACACCAGGGGCTCTCAGAAGGTGACTCTGCTACAATGATGGATGGTCCTCTGAAACTGTTGACACCCACCATCCCCATCAGGAGACTCTTCTTTGGTCTGGATGGATTGGAAAATGTCCATGAAGGACATTTGATGCTGCTGCTGATGTCACCACATCACTTCCAGGAAGAACTCAGAAGTGAGTGTAGGGTAGTTCTAGGAAGTACCAGAAACTATGGTTTTATCTGGAAGTGATATGGCAACATTGGTAATGCTGCTGTGTTTTCCCTCCCCTGCTACCACTCAGTACATCATATTGGGATGGTGCCATACCAGAATTACTGCTGAAGTGGATTAAGGTAGAATTCACATAATTCTCTCTCTATGTTGGGGAGGGTTTACTGGCACCTGCATTACCTGTGTAGCTTCCAGTTGGTTTTCTTTATGTGGCCATACTTTCTAATCGTAAAGGTATTCACACACGTTTGTGCATGTGCAGTTTTTCTCAGAGTTGTACTGCATTATGGCCACTGTAGTCTACTTTAAATAAAATCCCTGTTCTCCTTACTTAAATTGTCCAGTACTTGAATAACATTAAACGTATGAGGTGGCAGGAAATGGACCAGTGGCACAGTGACAAGCACAGAATCCCTCCCAATTCAGTGGTCTGTTACCACGGAACTTGTCTCCAAGTCTTGTACATCAGTTTTCCCCCCAGCTGTAGTTGACAGAGGGGATCCACAGGAGTTGCAGTGAAGTTGTCCAGCTGATTTTGAGCATACCTTTGGGATCCACACCAAAGTTGCACGCAGAAACATTATGTCTCCAATAAGTTTTCTCTTAATCTACTCTAGCAAAACGATTAGAACTGATACTGAGGCAAGAAAACAGACACTCTATGAGTCATAAGTACTACTGGAGGATATGTTCCTATATTAGGTAAATTAGACTCAGAAGATCCACCCTGAACCTATTAAATAGGTATGGAGACTGGAAGGTGTCCATAAGCAGTCTCCAGTCCTAACTCTTTCGGCCCTGGTTGGAAATCAGTGAGCGAGGAAGGAGCCCGGAACCTTATAAGGAGAACTCTAAAAATACAGAGTGAATTGTTTCCCATGTTCCAGCAGAAGCCGGCTGTCCCGAAACCTTCACAACAAGCTGATGCACAGCTTTTAACCTTGAGCGCACAGATCTGCTAATTCTTCCTGACAGCCTGTGGCTATCAGTAAGTGTTTATATAAATAATACCTCTCACTTAAGACCGAACTCAGTCATCAAAGAACAGGGAAACCAAGCCCTCACACTTTGTTTGGTCTTTTACTAGTCAAAAATGGCTGGTCTTTAATAAGCCCCGGAGCCAGCACTCAGTAGGACAGGCTTTTTATAGGCCGGAGGCGCTCACCCGCCAGCTCCCCTTCTGCACTGACCCGAAGGCAGCTGAATTGAATTTTCCTCCCCAAACCAGCGCTTCTCTTATGCAGATCAAAACAAAAAAACAAGAGAAGGACGTGACATTTCTAGACCACAGTTCTTGCGCATTACTGGTAAGTCAGGAATGCTACAGAACATTTGAAGTTTAAAAGGACTTTCATGGTTCCACAGGAGAACTGAAACAGATGGAGTTTCAGTGTGACCTTCATGACCCATGAAACACCGTTGACCTGTATGATGGTTCAACAACAAAAAAGTTACTCTTGGATTCAGATTACATTTGGAGGCCGAAACTACAGGCTTATAACTAGAATCTGGGACAAGCTATTCAGTTCAGAGGTATTTTTTGAAAGGATTATCTGGCCAGAAGATCTAAGCTTGTTGGAATAGACCTTAGATGTATCACTTTCTACAGTGACTAGCTAGGCTTGGTCACCCACTCGTTGGCCTGTGTCCTGCTTGCCGGTTGTTATTAGGGAGATGATTTCCCCTACGCTGTTTGGATCCATCCCAGCAAACTTGGCTGTGTAAAGCCTACCTACCTTCCATAGCTGTTGCAAGGATAAAATGAGATTCAGCATCTCTGAAAGGGCTTCTTTCTTTCTTTCTTTCTTTCTTTCTTTCTTTCTTTCTTTCTTTCTTTCTTTCTTTCTTTCTTTCTCTCTCTCTCTCTCTCTCTCTCTCTCTCTCTCTCTCTCTCTCTTCTTTCTTGCCTTCTGACATACTTCCGGTGATGTCAGGTAGTGTAGCATATGCAAATAAGTTATGCTAATGAGTTATGCTAATGAGCTCCTGCACCTCTTTTTCTACGAAATGACCCCTGGATGTGTCCATTTGTATGATCTGGGTGCTTTCCACATGACTAGACTGTTTCTCTCACCTTCCTCTCTATCTCTATTGTTGCTGCCTCCAATTGTTAAAAGGCACATAAGTAAAAGGAAGGGGGGAATCCTTTCGAGTGAGAGTTACTACTTGGATGCCTCTGCGTGCTTTCTGTGCTTCTTTACCCATGAACCTAGCTAATCTTGCAATAAGTTCTTGTGATCATTTCTCAAATAGATGCTGCTGGCTGCACCGGTACAGAAAAGCAGGCAATTTAATATATCCAGCTTTGGTCATCTAAAGGATGCCTCCTAGTGCAATCAAATTTGTGCTCAACAAGTAGGTCCCTTTGGTTTCCTCTTCAGCCCCCAGTATTGGAGGCAACTCTATCCACCTTTCTTTTTATGTATAGAAGAATATAGAAATATAGAGACTGAATGCATAAAACAGAAATTAGAGACCAATGGGTAACATATTATGAAGAATTAAAGGAAGATGTATTAATGGTTAGAATGTGATTTAGAGGGATTTTTATGGTGGTTTTATATGCAGGTAGGATAAGGGAAAGGGGCTGCAGTGGCTCAAGTGGTTAAGATGCTGAACTGCAAACCAAAAGGTTGGTAGTTCGGCAGTTTGAGACCTGAGTGCTGCATGACGGAGTGAGCTCCCATCTCTGGGCCCAGCTCCTGCCAACCTAGCAGTTCAAAAGCAAGAAATTGCAAGTAGATAAATAGGTACCGCTTCGGTGGGAAGGTAACAGCATTCCGTGCACCTCGGCATCTAGTCATGCTGGCCACATGACCATGGAAACATCTTCAGACAGCGCTGGCTCTTCGGCTTGGAAACGGAGAGGAGCACTGCATCCCTAGAGTTGTATTCAACTGGCTTTCAAGCAAGGGAAATCTTTACCTAGGATAAGGGAATAAGAAAAAGAAGAGGATACAAACTGGATTTGGATTAAGTTTAGTTGTTGGTTATATAGATGGAATGTAACCTCATTTTTTTTGTTAGATTATAATGTATACTTAATGAAAATATAATTTTAAAAAAACAACAAGTAGGTCCCTTTAATGACTTAACCATGACCTCAGGAGATACGAGCTTATTCTTTGGTGATTTAGAAGATTCCGTCAAGTATTCTGTTATATGTTTATTAATATGGGATTATTCTTTATTACTAAGGAATGACCTGGCTGAATATCACAAACAGCTATAAAGTTGCTTGGCATAAATTTAGACACACAAAAAATTGGTACAACTGGATTGGGAATTTACCTCACATGCAACCCAGAATATTCGATCAAGTTATGGTTGAATGGTCATGGTGACTGTGTCAAAGTGCCTTGTAAGTACCTCTGATCCAGAGAAAACTATTCAGACCTCAACGAAACCAAGGAGTTTTTAAATCAGGCATTTCTCTGGATAGAGCCCTAGGCTTGGATACTGCTGAATATTCCCAATGGAAGGATTTCTGTCAGTGGAGGGCATCACCAAATATCCCCCCCAGTGCTGCTCCCGGAGGGATGGAATATGTCAGGATGGGGTGGAATACCCCAGGGAGGGGGGAGTCAGATGTCAGCTGTGGGATAGGAAGGGGCTGTGGCTCAGTGTTACAGCATCTTCTTTTCATGCAGAAGGTCCCAGGTTCAATCCCCAGCATTTCCAGTTAAAAGAATCAGGTAGCAGGTGATATGAAAGACTTCTTCCTGAGACCTTGGTGAGCCGCTGCCAATCTGAGTAGACAATACTGACCTTGATGGGCCAGTGGTCTGATTCTTGGGGAGAGGGGACTGGGGGAACATCCTTGCATGCACATATTGCAGGATCCAGCCCTACATGTGGAGAGGGGTGTGGCTCAGTGGCAGAGCATCTGCTTGGCATACAGAAGATCCCAGGTTCAGTCCCTGGCATCTCCAGTTAAAAAGGGAGCAGGCGGTAGGTGATGAGAAAGACCTCTGCCTGAGACCCGGGAGAGGCACTGCCAGTCTGAGTAGACCAGGGGTGTCAAACTCCTTTGTTATGAGGGCTGGATCTGACATAAATGAGACCTCGTTGGGCCAGACCACGTGTGTCATAAAATGTAATGCCAGGTAGCGGAGATATAAACTTTATAAAGGACAGAAACACAAAGATTTTTCTTTTACTCGAAATAAAAACATGCTTAAAACATTAGCACTCTTGCAATATTTTGTTTATTTAACAGTATCTGATAACTGACACCTCTTGCTCTGAATTATTGCATCAAAATGTCTGTGCTGTTGCAATCTTGAGTATGCTGTTCAGGTGTGTATCTGTAAGCAGCAAATCTACTTTTGATTTATTGACATTCGCCACAGAAATCTCATGCTCAGAGTTCTGAGTCTAGGACCCAGGGGAAAACATGAAATGGCTGAGTGACTGAGAGAGTCTGGCGAAGCAAGCTATGATGCAGCAGCAGCAACAGAACTGGAAGCAGGAGATGGCCAGATCCAGTGCGGGCCTGATAGAAGCCCTCTGGGGGCCTGATCTGGCCCCCGGGCTGCATGTTTGACACCCCAGGAGTAGACAATACTGACCCTGATGGACCAAAGGTCTGGTTATGTTTAAGGCAGCTTCACGTGTGTTCATGTGTGTGGCAGATATCTGGTCAAAGTTTAGTGAAGTTCAGTGCATTTCAGTTTTATCAGCTTCTCTGGAAAGGAAAGAGCATGTACTTAATTTTCTGTTTCTCTCTTTGTGAAATCAATTGAAATTAATTTTGCCTGGATGGATTCCATGTAAACTGGTAATTTGGAAATATCTGGTCTCAGAACTTCTTTTCTGGCTTCAGTATATAGAAACAATAGCTACAGAGCCATCGCCTCGATTCTTGTGAAACCAGGAAGTTGGGAAAAAACCCCCCCCCCCGGTCATATCAACACTGATTTAAACATTTGTAATTTGCTGTGAAGGAAATCTGCTCTGGTGGTAAAATGTTTGACAGCCCTTCTACTTTATCCTTCAGCAGGGCTTTTTAAAAAAGCAACCTCTGTTTTAAGATAGAGGGAAGGCAGCATGGTATATAGCCCAATCTTGTCAGAAGCTAAACAGAGTTGGTACTTGGATGGGAGACCACCAAGGAAGACTCTGCAGTGGAAGGCGATGGCCAACCACCTCTGCTTAATCACCTGCCTTGAAAGCCCCTTGCTGGGATGGCCATAAGTCAGCTGCGACTTAATGACACTTGTCACACACACATTGCTAAGACACGAGAAGACGAGAGTCACTGGAAAAGACAACAATGCTAGGAAAAGTTGAAGGCAGCAGGACAAGAAGACTCAACATAAGATGGATTGACTCAGTCAGGGAAGCCGCGGTCCTCAGTTTGCAAGTCTGGAGCAAGGCTGTTAATAACAGGACATTTGGGAGGTCATTCATTCACAGGGGCTCCAGAACTACCTCACCCAGCAAGAGACCCTAGTCCTAGGGCAGGAGTGGCCAAACTGCAGCTCAAAAGCCGCATGCAGCTCTTTCATGCAGTCTAATTTAATGTTAATGAAAAGCAAATTTGAATATTTTTCAATAAAAACGTGTGCGTAATATTTGTTTATGTCTTGTGGCTCTCAAAACATCGGACATTTATTCTGTGTGGCTCTTACGTTTTGCAAGTTTGGCCACGCCTGTCCTAGGGGGACCCTAGAGCAGGGGTCTCAAACATGTGGCCTGGGGGCTGGATCAGGCAACAACCTCAGAGAATGGAGATTTTGGGTAGTGGGGACAAGAGAGATCCCTGCCAGGGACCTAAGGCTGTCAGGCTGTTGCTGGCAACTGGTGGGAGCTTTGGGAAGGGGGACACAAAGGTGTGTGGTGTTGTGTGTGCTGTGACATTAATTCCCAACCTGAAGCTGGCAATCTTGCCACATCTGGGTTAGGAAATTCCTGAAGGTTTAGGGGTAGAGCTTGGGGAAGGCAAGGTTTGAGGAGGGGAGCGACTTCGGCCAGTTATAATGTCATAGAGTCCACCCTCCAAAGCAGCCATTTCCTCCAAGATTCTGTAATCTATAGTTGTAATTCTGGGAGGTTTCCAGGCCCCACCTGGAGGTTGGCAACCCAAGTGGGATGGCAACCCTACAGTGACCCTGGAGAGCTGCTGCTAGTCAGAGTATACAATATTAAGCTGTCTGGTATGATGGGGTATCCGGCAGTTTTGTATGTATACTTCGTCAGTGCAAAACCTCATTTAAAAAGGCTTGCCTCATTCTCCTTCCCTCAGGTGATAAAGAAGAAGAAGAAGAAGAGGACAACGAGGAGAAGGAGGAGGAGGAGATTGGATTTATACCCTGCCCTTCACTTGGAGTCTCAGAGTGGCTTACAATCTCCTTTCCCTTCCCCTCCCCACAACAGACACCCTGTGAGGTAGGTGGGGCTGAGAGAGCTCTGACAGAGACTGCCCTCGAGAGAACAGCTCTGAGAGAACTGTGACTGACCCAAGGTCACCCAGCCGGTTGCAGGTGGAGAAGTGGGGAATCAAACCCGGTTCTCCAGATTACAGTCCGTGCTCCTAACCACTACACCAAACTGGCTCTGTTGCTAGGGTTGCCATCTCTGGATTGGGAAATACCTGGAGATTTTGGGTGTGGAGCCTGGGGAGGGGCAGGACCTCGGCCGGGTACAATGCCAAAGAGCCCACCCTTCCAAGCAGCCATTTTCTCCAGGGGAGCTGATGCCTGGGAGATCTCAGCCCCCAGCTGGAGGTTGGCAACCTTCTCTGTTGTGGAGAATATTGCCCCTTGAGCCCTGGACTGCAAATGTACCTGAGCCTACTTAAGCATCCTTGCAGGGATGTGCAATTCAGATATATTTGGAATCTGCATTTGGAACATTTTATGAATCTGAATTTTATCATTCTAGATGTCTGGAATCATTCCAGATATTCAAAATCCCATTGACTCCTGGAGAAAAGCAGGCTCGGCTGCCTGGGAAATGAAAGTGAGATGTATTCCCCAGACAGCCTGGCACCAACCGTGGTGGGAGCAGGGAGTGTTCTCGGATCGGTGCTGCTATGGTTTTGCCAAGGAAGGGGGGAAGGCTGCAGTGGAGATCTGCCTGAACTTCTTGAATCTCCAAACAGGCATATGCAACACAGAGCCCATTCACGCTGGCCATTTCCGACTGAGAAGTTTAATCACTCACCTACAGTCCTCTAAGCACTTACTGGTGCTTAATGTTCTGCTAGCCCGATTTCGTCAGATCTCAGGCAGCTAAGCAGGGTCAGCTCTGGCTAGTACTTGGATGGGAGACCATCAAGAAGTCCAGGGTTGCTACGCAGAGGCAGGCAATGGCAAACCACCTCTGAATGTCTCTTGCCTTGAAAACCCTATGGAGGTGCCATAAGCTGGTTGCAACTTGATGATACTTTCCACCACCGTTTAGAAACATTGAGACTAGGGCTGCCAGCTCTGGGTTGGAAAATACCTGGAGACTTTGGGGGTGGATCCGGGAGAAGGTGGGTTTGGGGGAGGGGAGGGGCTTCAGCATGGTAGAATTCCATAGAGTCCACCCTTCAAAGCAGCCATTTTCTCCAGGGGAGCTAGTCTCTGTCAGCTTGGGATCAGTTGTAAAAGCAGGAGATCCCCAGGCCCCACCTGGAGGCTGGAAACCCTAATTGAGATAAATAAACTGGATGTAGATTTATAGACTAGATTTATAGATTTATACACACTACTCTGTATGTACATTTGTGTCAGATCGATCTTTGGCTTTTCCTGTCTGTTCTTCTGTGGCAGATGGTGTTGTTTTTAGTGGCTAATATTCCTCCACACCTGAAGTGCAGCCTGAAGTGCAGACATGGTAACAGAGACTGGAGCGCGAGGAAGTCTGCACGAACACCTCCTGCGCTCAGTGCAGCACTGAGGCCTCTCATTTACCTGCCCAGGGTGGGGAGCTATCAGCATTCCTCTCCAATTTTCTGCCTCTAAAGAACTGAAGAGCAGGAGAGAAAAAAATGGCCTCCACATAGTAACACTCTAGGAATATCCACCAGTCCTGGTGGTCAAGATCACGGAGACAGAGAGAGGTAGCATAGCCTTTTTTATATATATAGTTTTAATGTTAAAATACAAACAACACAAACATTATGTAATAAAACAGAGGGAATCACATGGCTAAAAACACACCTGTTAATATTTGTTGAACTCCAGTTTCCTGCCTCCAAAGAACTGAGGAGCAGGAGAAAAAAAATGGCCTCCACATAGTAACACTCTAGGAATTTCTCCCAGTCTCAGTGGTCAAGATTACAGAGACAGAGAGAAGGTAGCCTAGCCTACACAGCATCACCTGGAAGTATCATTACATCCTTCCCCAACTCTGTTCTGCCTAGGTATCAGCCCCCAAATCTGCCAACATTTGCCAAGGCAGTGCTGGGAACCCTACCAGTGCCCTCTACTGAGGGGATCAGAAAGGAGAGGGAAATTTGTCCTTAGAGTTGTCAACCCCCGATTCGGAAATACCTGGAGATCTGAGGATGGGGCCTGGGAGAGTAAGGTTTGGGGAGGGGAGGGGCCTCAGTAGGGCATGAGGCCATGCAGCCCACCTTCCAAAGCAGCCATTTCCTCCAGGGGAAGGGGAATAAGTTTTAAAATAAAGAAATAATAAAGAAATGATTTATGCAGTTCCAGATCTCCAGCCCCCGCCTGAATGCTGGCTACCCTATTTGCTCCCGTCATCCACCCTGCTGCTACCACTTGAAAGCATGAAGTATTCTTGCCCCTTGTAAGCAAGACAAATACCGTAAAGAATGACTTTGATATGCCGTTTTATGTAGTTGTTGGTTTAAATAAACTTGCCATATATTGTAAAGTATTCCCCCCCTTTTAATTTTTTCACCACATCATTGGAGATAATATCAAATGGCATAATTTTTCACGACAAGAGGGTGTTACAAGGAAGGAAAAAAAGAAATTAAAACAAGGATTTGAGGGGAAACCCGCTCTAGAGCATTTGTAATTCAGAGCAGGAGGGTCTGGCTTGGATTATTTTTGCGAACTACGAGGAAGAGGCAGGAAACTTGCTGCCCATTCGGGAAGCCGGTCCGAAATACAGAAGCAGCAGCTTCCTCTAGCCTGACGATGTAGAAGCTTCAAAGCTTTCAAAGTGCTAAGGCGGGTCTGCACCACATCTGGTGACTGATCACACTGAATGCCACCCACCAAGTAGGCTTACTGTGTACCCATCAGGAGCGGGATATCTCCTGCCCCCCCAGTTCCCAGTACCCACTGTCACTCTGGCAGCCGGTGAGAGAAAATTTGCCCACCTCTGGGTAGGGGCTGGAGACCTCCAAGTATTACTAGCAATCTCCTCCAGACTACAGATACCAGTTTCCCTGAATAAAAATGGTTGCTTTGGAAGGTGGCATACCCCCTCCCTGTGGCATACCCCCTCACTGAGACTCCTCCCCTCCCCAAACTCCACCCTTCCCAGGCTTCACCTCCAAATCTCCAGGAATTTCCTAACATGGAGTTGTCAAACTAGGGTTGCCAAGTCTTGCTTGGAAAATACCTGGGGACTTTGGGGGTGGAGCCAGGAGAGGGTGGGGTTTGGGGAGAGGCGGGACCTCAGCATGGTACAATGCCATAGAGTCCACCTCCAAAGCAGCCATTTTCTCCAGGGGAGCTGATTTCTGTCAGCTGGAGATCAGTTGTAAAAGCAGGAGATCCCCAGGCCCCACCTGTGTCAAACTGTTAAAGTTGCCAGCCTCCAGGTGGTGGCTGGAGATCTCTCGCTCTTACAACTGATTTCCATGTGACAGAGATCAGTTCACCTAGAGAAAATGGCTGCTTTGGAAAGTGGACTCTACAGCATTATGTGTTGAAGTCCCTCCCCTCCTCAGAGACCACCCTCTTCAGGCTCTGCCCCCCAAATCTCCAGGGATTTCCCAACTAGGAGCTGGCAATACTATCAACCGTATACCACACTGGCTTACCCTGGTTTTACGTCACTGGAAATTGCCATGTAAATTAATGATGTGGAATAATACTAATACCAATAACCATTTACCCCCCGAACAGTCAGCCAGCTATTTTAATGTAGATCGCAACGTCAAGAACAGCACCTCATCCAGATCTACCTGTCTCCTTTCTTTCCCATTCTACCCTTTGCCAATCCTCTGGCCTTTGTGGTACAGTGGTTAGAATGCCAGACTAGGCCAGTTTGGTGTAGTGGTTAAATGCGCGGACTCTAATCTGGGAGAGCTGGGTTTAATTCCCCACTCCTCCATTTGCACCTGCTGGATGACCTTGGGCAAGCCACCATTCTGTCAGAGCTGTTCTCTCAAGGACAGCTTGGGAAAGAGCCCTCTCAGCCCCACCTACCTCACAGAGTGTCTGTTGTGGGGAGGGGAAGAGAAAGGAGTTTGTAAGCCACTCTGAGACTCCCTTGGGTAGTGAAGGGCAGGGTATAAATCCAATCTCCTCTCCTCCTCCTCTGGGAGGGCCAGGTTCAAGTCTCCACACCACTGTGGAAGCTCAGTGGCTCACCTTAGGCCAATCACTCACTTTCAGCTTAACCTACCTCACAGGACTGTTGTGAGGAGAGGATAAAACAGAAAAGAGGAGAATATATGCTGCCCTGAGCTCCTTGGAGAAAGGGTGGGATAAAAACGACAATAATAACAGAAACAACAATAAAAACTTGCAACAAAGGAAGTGGTGGTCCAGAGTTATCAGGAGATTTCAGCTGAGCCAAGGTACCTTTTACATATCAAATGAAGGAGAAGAGCACCTACTTCCAGCATGGTGGCTGTGGACTAAGGAGTGCCACACTGTGGTGGACTTCATGACCCCCTTCCCCTGCACACACGCTAAGTGAAGCAACATCATAGAGTGAAACAGCACAGAACTCAACATGATGGCTGGCCCTTCTGCATTGGAGTGGGCAGCTTTGCGGCTCTCTGTAACGTTTTAAAAGCTCAGTGATTATTCCTTCAGGAATTCTGCTGTGGAAAGGGGTCGACCTCCCCTTTCATGACAAACTCAAAGAAAAATAAAATCTCTAGAAGTTAATTTGTAAGCTGCTGATTTTGTGGTATTAGTCTAATTGCTTTAACTGACATTGTATGTATTAATTTGTGTTGTTAGCCGCCCTGAGCCCGCTGTTGGCGGGGAGGGCGGGATATAAGTCTCATGAAATAAATAAATAAATAAATAAAAGGCTCCCCCCCAAGCAGCTGGTGAACTTGATTTTTATTGGCATTCGTAAGAACTACTTCAGATATAGGGTCATTTTACACCTCCCCTCTAAAGTAGTTTGACTGCTGTCTTTTCCTGTGCTGATTTCACAGTGGTGTGAAATTTTACTCCAGGGGGTCTAAGTGCACTAATTAACAGCAATTGTTTAAAGCAGAATAAAGCCAGTTGAATACCAGCTTGACCACAGGAGGGCAATTAGTAGATGTGGACATTTCAGTAGCAGCACGGTTTCACACCACACAGAGATGTGGGCAGGTTTTTTTGGAACTAGAATGATTCCAGTGGGAAAGTCAGATGTAAAAACAGCCATAGTTTCACAGGGTAGCTGTGTGGTTCTGCAGTAGAACAACAGCTACCTTCAAATCCAGCAGCACCTTAAGAGACCAACAAGATTTTAGGGGTATCAGCTTTTGCGTGTCCAGGGGTCATTTCGAGCAGGAGCTCGGGGGAGCTCAGCTCTGGGAGTTGGTGCCAGCCTGCCCCCACTGCAGGGGAATGTCGGCTTGTGTCATGACTGCAGCAAAATGACCCCGCCCCCTGGAAAGGTCCTTGTTCCTCCGACCAGCCTTCTGAAGGCTTCAGCTGCCACTGAAGCTATCTTCCCAGAATAGTGGTATTTCTGAGGCTTGGATTAGCAACTGTCCCCTCTCTGCCACTTCTTTCTTTCTTTCTTTCTTTCTTTCTTTCTTTCTTTCTTTCTTTCTTTCTTTCTTTCTTTCTTTCTTTCTTTCTTTCTTTCTTTCTTTCTTTCTTCCTTCCTTCCTTCTTTCCTTCCTTCCTTCCTTCCTTCCTTCCTTCCTTCCTTCCTTTCTTCCTTTCTTCTTTCCTTCCTTCCTTCCTTCCTTCCCTCTCTCTCTCTCTCGCCTTCTGACATACTTCCGGTGATGTCAGGTAGTGTAGCATATGCAAATGAGTTATGCTAATGACCTCCTGCACCCCTTTTTCTACGAAATGACCCCTGTGCGTGTCAAAACTCCCTTCTCAGATAGCTTTGACTCTTGCTTATACCTCGGAAATCTTGTTGGTCTCTAAGGTGCCACTGGACTTCAGATGTGGGTCCACGATGCAGAACAGTGGCTTTGGTACACAGTTATGACATCATATCAACCAACTTTGCTCAAAGCCTTTCTTTCCGCTTAACAATACGGACTCCTAAGCCAGTCCACACCTTCCATTCTAGACATCTTGGACACAACAATGATTGTACATTTATTTCACAAAATGTATACTCTGCCTTCATCAGGGACACCAAGGCAGCAAACAGATTAAAAAGATATGTCATAAAAACACATATCTCAATAACCATTAAAACAAAGGAAGATTAAAACAACTAAAACCAAAGCTAAATACTGATACAAAACACAAAACAACAAATACAACATGTCTCATCTTGCCTCTGTTTCTGCAAGATAGATCCAGGTGGGGCAGCCATGTTGGTCTGAAGCTGCAGAACAAAGTCTGAGTCCAGTGGCACCTTTAAGACCAATGAAGTTTTATTCGAGGTATGAGCTTTTGTTTGCATGCACACTTCTTCAGATACAATGAAATGGAAATTACTGTCCAGACATATAGATAATGGGTGAGCTGTAAATTAGCATACAACATAATGAAGATATTTAGCAGATTCAGGAATAACAAGCTTAGTTTATATGGCTACCATTTGTTTGGGTTCAGTTGGAGGGGACATAGTGAGAGAAATAAGTATGTCTAAATTGGAGATTTATGTATCCTTAATTGTAAGTGCTGAGAGTAATTTACTGAGACCCTGCCATTACGCTCCATCCATCTCCTCTCAAGCATGGAGATGACCTTACACAGCATCTTCTTTTTTGAAGTGGGGAGATTGGCTGTGTACAGTTATCTCCCCTGTTCTCAGACCAGAGAAATACATTTCAATCTACCATTCCAAATTTCATTACATTCCACTATTTATTATGTTACGTTACAATCTACAATTCTCATCTATTATTCCAAATAAGAAATAAGATAAAATAAAGAGGACATATGGCCCTTCTGGGGGATTGGTGAGAATACAGACATAAGAGCTGAATGAAGTTAGCATGTAGTGAGATAAGAAACCAATATCCCTGTTAAATCCTGGGATTCCATTGTTCCGAGTGTTGTAATAACACACATCTCAGCAATTTTCCTTTCTAGTCTGTTTCTGAAGTTCCTTTGCAATAAGACAGCTACTTTGAGGTCACCTACTGAATGCTCTGGAAAGTTGGAGTATTCTCCTACAGGTTTGTAATGTAACATGGTTCAGGTTTTGTGCATGCGTTTTAGTGTTAGTTCCTTGAATGAAAGGGAACAAAAAGGAACACAAAGGGAGAAAACTTGATGTTGAAACTGACCAGACTTTTAAAAAAACTGACAAGCAGTTGAGAAGCCCCATTTTTTATATTGCTGAGCAGAAGAAGAAGAAGAGTTGGATTTATACCCTGCCCTTCACTTGGACTTTCAGAGTGGCTTATAATCTTCTTCTCTTCCTCTCCCCACAACAGATACCCTGTGAGGTAGGTGGGACTGAGAGAGTTCTTTCAAGGACTGCTCTTGAGAGAACAGTTCTGAGAGAACTGTGACTGACCCAAGGTCATCCAGCTGTCTGCATGTCGAGGAGTGTGGAATTAAACCAGGGTCTCCAGATTAGAATCCACCACTCTTAACCACTACACGAAACTGGGATTCATTGCTGTGTTATCAGCCACTGTGAAAAATGGGAAAGAGTCACACAATCTCATATTATGGGGGAATATGTTGTGTGTACAGAATGCATGGCAGAATCCAATGACACTGGCATTGCAGCTTTGATCATTGGGAACATGTGTGTGCACGTGTGTGTGCCTATGCAAAGTTGGCTGCAATTCCACAATGCTTTGCACAGGTCTGCAATTTGTATGGGGGAGGAGTGCTCTGGCAAAAGCTATAGAGAGTTTTTTGCATCTTGGACCACTAAATTGAAAAAAAATGGGGTGGGGGTATTTTGCATGATGCCCTACTGCAGCTGCACAGCAATGCTAATTTCCTGCCCTTCTTTGTAAATTTGTGTGGTTTCCTCTTTGTAATTTTCTAATTTGATCCTGCACACTGATCATGATCTTGGCAGTTCTTTAGAGCCTGTCCTGTGCTGATTGCATCTGTCCTCCAAATGGATTGATACCAAGTGATTCTTAAGTTCGGCGGTTTGCAGAAGGTCCATATGGCTCTGCCATTTTAATGTTAGTCTTCCAGAGACTGCCAAAATAGCCCCCCCCCCCCTTTGTTCACTAGAGCATTGAAGAGGAAAACTTTTTCAAAGTTTTAGGTTTCCCATTCCACTCTCTCCCTCTCTCTCTTTACATCTCATGTCAATTTCATTCTGCACTGATGATCCCCCCTTACTTTGTTTGCGCGTAGCACTGTAATTTTTTTTTTAAATTTTTGTACTGGGGACACTGCTGTTTGCCTCCTCTCTGATCCCCCTTTGAAGTCAATACCAGCAGGGAACTAAACTTTGCACAGCTTCTTTATTTATTCAGCAATTTGAGACTAGTGATAGTCTCATATTGGTAGACTCATGCCACTTGCAAAAAAATAAAATAAAAATGTAAAACAAGGGGAAATAAAGCTTGTACACTGATGGGGGGGGAGGATGGTGGTTGGTGAAAGGTGCAGAATGGGTGGAACAACTTCGACATGGGTGGGGTAGTGACCTTCAAGAGGCAAAAAGGCAGGGGGAAAATCCAAGGGAATCTGTATACTTTTGAATTGACTTCGGCTTGGAAGTGAAACAAGGGGGAAATCATCACAAAAGCACTCTCAGAAAATCCAGGGAAACAGTGACCAGAAAGTGAACTGAGTGCTGAAGGGAGGAAAAACAATGCAGAACGACAAAGAAAACCCGACGGACATGCACAGTGAAAGCGTGGGAAAACATCTGTACATAATATGTCAGATTATGAATGGCCCAAGGTTACCAAGCAAGCTTCCATGGAACAAATGGGGACTCAAACCAAGGTCTCCCAGATACTAACCTAACACTCTTAGCCATTATTGCATGTTCTGTGGAGTGTATTCTCAGCAGGGAGTCCCCACCGCCAACCTGAGGTGTCTATTTGCAAGCTCATGCTTTTTACACCACACCCCCTTGCATCTTTAGGAACAAATAAAAACGTGATGTTTAAAATGTCAGTTAAGGAATAGTATACAAGTCAGCTCCTTGAAGGCTTTTTCTGAGAGTGGGGGTGTTAAGCACTCTGCTTCTTTCTGTTCCATTAAAGAAGAGGAGAAGAAGAGAAGAAAATGCAACTAAATCTGCAGAAAAGATGGTTTCCAACTCTTCCTATAATTGACAGGATGTGAGAGCTTTAAACATAACAGAGAAAGGTTGGGGGAAACCGCAAACACTCCATATGGCCTCTAGTTCCTGTTTACTAGTGTCGTGTTTACAGAGTGCCCCTTTGATGGTCAGATAACCCAGAATCTCAGGTTTCTAGCAACCCTCTGCTCCGTCTCTGCTTCTTTGCATCTTGGGAAGTGATTTGCATTAAACATGGGAAATATAGAGGGGGAGGAAGATTAGAGCAGAAGGGTCTGTCTGAGAATGGGGACTCTCACTGTTCTCCTTCCAGAATACAAAAGGATTGCATATTACTGGTTTGAATGCTGCAAAGAAAAAAGGTTGCAAGGGGTGGGGGGAACCACTGGTGGGGGTGGGGGGTAGGTGTGGTGGCTATGGGGTAGGGATGGGGAGGAAGGCTCAGAGGCACCTACCTTCTGGACAGAAGAAGATCCAGTCCCCCACTCTGGCCTCCCCCATGGATTCTTTATACCCCAGCCACCCACAATCACATACAAAGGGGGACTGGTAAAAGCTGGTAAAAAAGGATTGGTAGCATGTAAGCGATGGGCTTCCTAAAGGTCTCTTATTTGCAAACCTGCTAGACTAAGGCTGTACTTTTTTGTGAGGTAAATGGAGACCCCTGCTTCTTAGGTTTTTGACTCGACAGACAAGACACAGATGGAGATGAACAACAAAGGCTAATTTAACAGAAAATAAAGTATTTAATAAGTAAATATGATGTGTGGATAGCTGAAATATATAAAGTATATGAGGGCCGCGGTGGCTCAGAGGTTAAGACGCTGAGCTGCAGAGCGGAAGGTCGTTCGTTTGGCAGTTCGAGACCCGAGTGCTACATGATGGAGTGACTCCGTCTCAGGCCCCAGCTCCTGCCAACCTAGCCGTTCAAAAGCAAGAAATTGCAAGTAGATTAAAGAGGCACCGCTTTGGTGGGAAGGTACCAGTGTTTCGTGCACCTCAGCATTTAGTCATGCCGGCCACATGACCATGGAGATGTCTTCGGAGACTGCTGGCTCTTTGGCTTGGAAACGGAGATGAGCAACGCCCCCTAGAGTCAGATTCGACTGGCTTTCGAGTAAGGGAAACCTTTACCTTTTCCTATAAAGTGTGTGTGTGTGTGTATAGTAAAACTTGCTCTCAAATAAAGAAAATAACCCCTAAGGGGAAATTTGATTTCCTTTTCTCCCTACAGGGTACCATCAAGGCTGCTTTTTTCTCTCACAGAGAGCACCTTTCCACAGAACCACAGAACCTACACATACCAGTTTTATTCGTCATGCTAAAATAAGCTTTCTTCCCTAAGGCAACTCCTGAACCCTAACTAAAAAGCCAAAGAAAAGCCAGGCTAACCTGACACTCCTTTCCAGAGCCACAAAATCCCTGTCCCAAGTAAAAAAGGTTTCTTCACCCCTCCCATCCAGTGGACTTCCATGTCCTCTGATTGGCTGACAGCCACTTGGATTTGCAGGAGGCCTAAATCATTAGCATTGGTTCAGACCTCTGGAGGAGAGGCAGGCATTTTAAGGATGATTGCCACAGTACGGTTGCTGGATCCAAGTTGGGAAACTCCTAGAGACTTGGGAACAGAGTCAGGGAGGACAGAGACCTCAGTGGAGTACAGTGCCATAGAGTCCCCCCTCCAAAGCAACCATTTTCTCCAGGAGAACTGATCACTGTTGTCTGGAGGTCAGCTGTAATCCCAGGATCCCCAGGTCACCCTGGAAGCTGGAATCCCTAAAAAATTATGACAATTTTACCATCTCCATGCTGTAGCGCTTCTCATGTAACTCATTAGAGTCAGGACTTGTCAGGTGTGAAAATGTTGGCTAAAACCTGGCACATGGGTGTGGATGAACCCCAAACGAGCTGTTCTACACATATTTTGCTCCCTCTAGTGGTCGATTCGATATTACATTGCTTTTTGTCCAGCATATCTCCCTACAATTTTAAACTGCAGGTTTTTAAATGCAGGACATAAAGTGATATAATATTGAATCAACCATTAGGAGGAGCCAAATACATGCAGAACAAAATCCTACCCCCCAAGCAAAAGGAACACACAACGAAGGAAAATGAGAATATAGAAAAGCCCAGCAACTCTTGCAACTCCCTCCTCCTGCTCCCGAATGTTGAAACTCTCTGTCACACAGAGGTACCACCTGTGCACATTTTTCTTCAGGAGCAAATAACAATTCCAGGAGATTATTTGCATTTTAAAAATGATGTGGAGGGGAAGCGTTAACCCCTATCCCACATGCCCATGCCATGATTCTGTTCCTCCCTAGCTACCTTTTTGTTTGGTAAAAAAAAAAAAAATCCCATTGGAGATTCTGGGGTCATATTTGCAAGGTTCCAGATGTGTTTGCAAGGATAATGTTGGAAAGAATATGCAACGTCACTTAACGTTAGCACAGACTTTGGAGTCTCCGGAGAGGTTCTACTGTGTTCATTTGCATGTGATATGTCATGTGGACTTGAATAAGCAAGCCCCACGAATTCACTTATCCAGCCTGCAAGACATCCTAACACAGTGGATGGAACATCAGCATTATTAATGAGATGTGGTTCAAAAGAATCCATGCTGCCAAAGTGTGCAGTTCCTAGACTTTGGACACAGTACCTTAAATAAGAAGTCAAGCATTACAGCCCTGAGGTCTCCTCTGGCTTGGATTTTAGTCTGAGCTGAAGAAGAAGCCCTCACTACTCCTGCACAGCATGGTGGCAGCTACTGTTGGATGTCCAGGTACCAGATACAGTGGGGGCAGGGAACTACATTTCCGAGGCTCCTGGAGGCGGGATCATAGAGTTCAGGACATTAGAGAGGGACAGGAGAAGCCAGACATGTTCCCGCCACCCCATTCCTCTTTGCTGATGCCCAAGATCCAGGGAAAGCAAGACTGGAGGGATACAAGCAGGACCTTTTGGGTTGCCAGCCTCCAGGTTGTGGCTGGACATCTGGGATTACAACGGATCTCCAGGTGACAGAGATAAGTTCACCTGGAGAAAATGGCTACTTTAGAAGGTGGACTCTATGGTGTTATACCCAACTGAAGTCCCTCCCCTTCCCAAACTCTGCTGTCTTCAGGCTCCACCCCCAAAATTTCCAGGTATTTCCCAACTTGGAGCTGGCAACCTTACCACAGTCTTGCCTGGAGGAGCAGCAACACTAGAAGAGGGGTGGAAGTGATGGTGGTTGAGGTTTCAGAGAGCATGGCCTAGTATATTATGAGTAATTTTAGAATTCTTAGAGGGAAATTTGCTGAGAGTTCTCCACTGTTGCTTGCAATCTGCTGGGCCCTTTCCAGTCTGAGGATTCAACCCCCTCACTTGTTCAGGTCCCTGCTGATCCATGAAGCTTGTAGTATATATAAAGCCAGGGGTCATTTTGAGCAGGAGCTCGGGGGAGCTCAGCTCCGGGAGTTGGTGCCAGCCCCCCCCCCCGGGGGAATGCCTGCTTGTGTCATGGCTGCAGCAAAATGACCCCATCCCCTGGAAAGGTCCTTGTTCCTCTGACCAGCCTTCTGAAGGTTTCAGCCACCAATGAAGCTATCCTCCCAGAATAGCGGTATTTCTGAGGCTTGGATTAGTAGCGGTCCCCTCTCTGCCAGCTCTTCCTTCCTTCCTTCCTTCCTTCCTTCCTTCCTTCCTTCCTTCCTTCCTTCCTTCCTTCCTTCCTCTCTCTCTCTCTCTCCTCTCTTTCTTTCTTTTCTCTCTCTCTCTTCTTTTTTTCTTGCCTTCTGACATACTTCCGGTGACGTCAGGGGGTGTGGCATATGCAAATAAGTTATGCTAATGAGTTATGCTAATGAGCTGCACCTCTTTTTCTACGAAATGAACCCTGCATAAAGCCTACCTACCTTCCATAGCTGTTGCAAGGATAAAATGAGATTCAGCATCTCTGAAAGGGCTTCAAATTCCTTTAGGAATCAATTTATTTTATTTTATTACTTCAATTTAAACCCCGCCCTTCCTGCAAGCAGGCTCAGGGCGGCTTACACAATTGGTATAAATACCCTTAAAACACATAAAACTGATAAAAACTGCCAGTGCAATTCAGTACGCTAAAAATCATGAAATCGTAAGGTGCTAATGCTGTTAGTGTCCCTTAAGATGGGGTTAAATTGTTTAAGTTGGTATCCTATAACCCACAGCAGACAGACAGTTATAGGGTTGCCAAGTCTTACCTGCGCTGCAGTGGGAGGATTCAGTTTTCAATGCGATTGCTAGAGTGTTGCCCAGTGATGTGCGCAGTGTGATGACATCACTTCCAGGTGATGTCATCACGCCAGGCACGTCGGCCTGATCTGGCCACTTTGGGGGTGGGGATCCCCCGCTGGCTGGATCTGGATCGGCGGATTGGGGACCCTTTTAGCGGGGGAACCTCCATCCTCCTGGGGGACCTGGCAGCTCTAGACAGTTACCAATTTCAATGGTCTTCCTGAGTCCTGATGGAATAAAGCCACTGTTGAGATCGGGGGCCAGGGTTCATTGATAGCAATGGTAGGGCAGCTTCTAACTGAAAGCCTGGTGGAAGAACTCCATCTTGCAGGCCCTGCAGAACTGCAAAAAGTCCTGCAGGACCCTGATCTCCTCTGGAAGCTCATTCTACCAGTATGGAGCCGCCACTGAAAACACCCTGGCCCTAGTAGTGGCGAGCCTGGAAGGTCAGTCTGTTCTGAGACCCCGAACACAGTGCTTTCTGGGATATATATAGGGAAAGGCAGTCCCTCAGGTATGATGGACCCTGGCCATATAGGGCTTTAAAGGTAAGAACCAGCACCTTGAAGCGAATTTGGTATGCTATTGGCAGCCAGTGCAGTGTCCTCAGCACAGGCCGGATGTGCTCCCATTTAGGGAGACCCATCAAAAGCCTGATTGCGGCATTCTGCACTAGCTGCAGCTTCTGAATTTGTGACAAGGGCAGTCCCATGTAGAGAGCGTTACAGTAGTCTAGTCTCGAGGTGACTGTTGTGTGGATCACTGTGGCCAGATCGTTGCGGTCGAGGAACCATTATCCAATGGTCCCCACCACCTCCCTGGCTAGTTTCTGGCTTTGGTGTATCTAAAAAGTGTGTTTATTTTTTGTCTCAATATATTTAATAATATATTTCTCATATTCTGTTTTCTCCCACCTTGTCATCAACTTGCATTTGTTTGGCCACAACTTGTGCTTCTTCTTGCTCACCTCATTTGACCAAGATTTCCACTACTGAATGGAAACCTTCATGCCTTTTAGGACTTTCTTGACTTTGCTTATTGACTACACTGGCATCCACTCCACTTTCCAACTGGTTGTTGCTATGTGAAATGGTAAGACCCACTTGTAAACAGTTTCTAAAGTGCATTGAAAGTGGATTGGAAGCACGTTGGTCAGTGTGTGTGAAAGTGCAGATTTGTTGGTACCATTACTAACTGGCAGTAAATATTCTAAGTGAGCTTCTGTGGTAGTGGATTTAAATCATTTCCAACTTTATAATATTAGAACATAAGGTGCCCAATAAAGTTGATGGCTAGTAGATTCAAGATGGACAGAAGGAAATACTTTCTTCATTCAACAAGCAATTTTGGTGTAGTGGTTAGAGTTTTGGACTAGCATCTAGGAGTTTTGTTGTTGCTGTTGTTCAGTTACCCAGTCGAGTCCAACTCTTCACGATCCCATGGACCATATCATGCCAGGCCCACCTGTCTTCTGTCATCTCCTGGAGTTCGCTCAATTTTATGTTCGTTGCATCAATAACATTGTCTAACCACCTCATTCTTTGCTGTCCCCTTCTTCTTTGACCTTCAGTCTTTCCCAGCATCAGGGTCTTCTCCAGTGAGTGTGCCCTTCTCATTCGGTTGGCAAAGCATTTGAGCTTCAGCTTCAGTATCTGGCCTTCCAGGGAACAATCAGGGTAGATTAGGATTGACTGATTTGAACTCCTTGCACTCCAAGGGACTCTCAAGAGTCTTCTCCAGTGCCATAAATGGAAAGCATCTATTCTTTGGCTCTTGGCCTTCCTTATGGTCCAACTCTCACAGCCATACGTTGCTACTGGGAACCCATATTCAGATCCTGACTCTGACATGAAGCATGCTGGGTGAACTCGAGCCAGTCAAAAATTCTCAGTCTAACCTACATCACAGGGTTGCTGTGAGCATAAAATGGAGGAGAATAGAATGATGTCAGCCAGTTGGGATCTCCACTGGGGAGAAGGGGTATATGTAAATGAAGTAAATAAGTAAGTAAATACATATGTGCATAAATTCTCTGCCAGTGGATATAGTGATGTGCACAAGAATAGACGGCTTTAAGAGAGGCCTAGATAGATCCATGGATAGATCCATTCAGTAGGTACCAGCCATTATGACCAAAGGAAACCTCCACATAGGCAGTGAATCTCTGAATACCAATACCAATAGTAGGACGCAGGGGTCATTTCGTAGAAAAAGAGGTGCAGGAGCTCATTAGCATAACTCATTAGCATAACTCATTTGCATATGCCACACCCCCTAACATACCGGAAGTGTGTCAGAAGGCAACACCCACCCCTCAGGCTCCACTCCACAGGTGAGTGAAACTGACCTGCTCTTCCTCCATTCCCTTCCCCATCCAATACTTTGTGCAATAAAAATAAGCGTAAAGAACACACCCTCATTCTCTTCCTGCTCCCTTGAAACCACCAGGTTTCAAGTAGACTTGAGATACCCAAGACATGTGCACCACCTATCCCTTTCCCTTTTCCTCCCCACAACAAGACACCCTGTGAGGTAGGTGGGGCTGAGAGAGGTCTTTTGAGAACTGCTCATGAGAGAACAGCTCTGAGAGAACTTGTGACTGGCCCAAGGTCACACCAGCAGCTGCATGTGGAGGAGTGGGGAATCAAACCTGGTTCTCCCAGATTAGAGTCCAACTCCTGACCACTACACCAAACTGATGGGGTGGACGCTGCTGAAAGGCTGGTGAAATTTCTCCAGTACTTATGTGCCATGTGCCCAGATAAAAAATGGTATACTTAGAAAATTTATATGCCACCTTGAGCAAGTCTCTGGAAAAGCAGCACACAGTCATAAAAGGAACAATGATAAAATTATCAATATTAAAACAAAACATTAAAAACAATAAAGACCCTAGCAGGGCTTTCCCTGGGGCATTGCGTCTCTGCACTGCTCGGGAAAGCCAAGGAGGGGGCGGGGCTTGGTAATGTGCCCGCCCCCTGGGCTCCTCACTCCCGGAGCTGCACTCCTGTGCGCTCCCACTCCAACGGACCCCTGGTAGGAAGCAACATCAGAAGAAGGCCTTGTACTCTGTGCCCTGTTTTTTTTGGCCTTCCAGGGCAACTAGATGGTCATGCTAGATGCTGGACGAGATGGACCATTGGACTCATCCAACACAGCCTTTTTATGTTTTTATGTCCCAGGCATCCTGAAGGGCTTCTATAATATTTCCTCTATTTTTCAGTTTCCTTTTGACGACTCCCTCATTTTTTAGAAATTTCCTCTTCTTAAGTCAAATCTGGTTGCGCTGCAATTTTGAGGAAATCTTCCATCCATTTGAATGCTGAACTTAATGGCACTTTGATCTCAGTTCCGAAATCAAAAACAATATCACCGTCTCACACAAGATCCTGAGCGACGCTGACGTTCAAGTCCTGGCCTACCTGCCCTCCAGTCAGCTCCATGCCCAACTGCACCATCGTTTATGGTATCTTGGAATGCTGTCTGTTTATTGTGGGCTGAACACACATTCCCCCACTCCTTGTGAGGGTAATTCAACCGACTATACAATATTGTTTTCTAGTTGGCTTCCTTCTCCATTTCAAGTTCCCTCACAGAGTTTTGGTCAGGCTGACAATCGAAGTCTCTCCATATTAAGTTGCCTTTCAGGCCTGGTATTTCCACCCATAGCAATTTTATGGGGGAGTCCATCGGTGCATTGGCAGGATTAATTCTGTTTAGGATTGTACTATATGTCTCCGGTTTCCCAGTATTTTGGACTCTCTGCCCTTTCTGATGTCTGGGGTCACCCTGCTCCCAGAATATCTCTATCTTCTGTTCAGGGATTTCTGTATCCCAATGATTTTTCTCATTCCACCAGGTTTCTGAAGGGTGCCTAGGGATGCCAGTTTCCAGGTGGGACCTGGGGATGCCCTGGGATTACAGGTCATATCCAGACTACAGAGAACAGTTCCTTTGGAGAAATTGATTTTTTTGGAGGGTAGACTCTATGGCATTGCACCCCACTGAAGTCCCTGTCCTCCCCGGGCTCTACCTCCAAATCTCTAGGAGTTCCCCATCCTGGAACTGGCAACCCTAATGTCCCACCTCCTGCTGGTGGCTAGGGGGGACCTGGTAACCCTATGTTCTCATTTAACAGCATACATAGAATCATAGAGTCACAGAGTTGGAAGGGGCCATACAGGCCATCTAGTTCAGCTCCCTGCTCAATGCAGGATCAGCCTAGAGCATCCTCGACAAGTGTTTGTCCAGCCGCTGCTTGAAGACAGCCAGTGAGGGGGAGCTCACCACCTCCCTAGGCAGCTTAATGTCCAGTCCTGGTACCTTCCCGCCCTTAATGTAAACCCATTCTTGCGAGTCCTATTATCCTCTGCTGCCACCAGGAAGAGCTCCCTGCCCTCCTCAAAGTGACAGCCCTTCAAATCCTTAAAGTACATTCCCCCTTTGCTTGGGGGATTGTAGCATATAAATTCCTCTACTTGGGTCCATTGACAAGCACCCTTGACTTGCACATTTTCCTCTGTGCCCCATAAGTAGAGTTGCCGACCTCAAAATGGGGCCTGGAGTTCTCCTGGAGACGGAGCTATGTCTGATCACCAGACTATCAAGATGAAATCCTCTGGAATAAATGGAAGCTTCAGAAGGTGGACTCTACAATGGCACATCCCTGCTGAGTTCTCTCTCCTCTTCAAACTCTGCCCTCCCAGGCTCCGCCTCCAAATTTCCAAGTATTTCCCTGTCCAGAGTCAGCAACCCTATCCCTGGGGGTCTTTGGTGTTATTTCCTGATAAGTTCCGACTGTCAGATTCTTGTGTGCCCTCACTGAGATTACTGTGACCAGTTAACCCCTCATCCTTCAGGCATGAGTCATCCCGCACCGGATGCCCTCAAGCTCCAGTTGGCTTTCCTCCAGGCATTAAATTAAAAGCTGCTCTGTGACCTTTTTGATATTAAATGCTAACAGTCTGTTCTGTATTATTAATTCAAGTGGAGTTGCCTTTTTTTAGTACAGGGTCAGCTCGTCCCAAAACATTCCCCACTGCCTAACAGATCTGAACAGTTCTTGCTACCACCGCGTTCGCATGCAAGGACTAAGAGCCATAATATCTCTTTGCCTGGCAGCTCTGGCTGGTCCTGCAGGAAGAACAGGAAGCATTTTGGAGAAGACCACTTTGGAGATCCTTCAGCCTTGGGCTTAGCAATTTAAACTGTGCCCCCAAGAAAGCACACCTACCCTTCCCAACATTACGGCTGCCAATGTGGCACGTGGCTACTGACTCCTCCCCCCCATCAGTGCTGTCAAGTTGCAAAAAACAAAGGAGTTTTCAAAGCTAGTGAGAAGCAGAAGTGATTTGCCATTGCCTTCCTCTGCAGAGCCTTCCTTGGTGGTCTATGCAAGTACTGGCCCTGCTTAGCTTCTTGTAGGGTTGCCAGATCCCCTGGATGAGCTGGTGGGGGATGGGGGTGTATTTATCGGGAGTGGGGAAGAAAGAAGCCAGAAATAAACATGGTAATGTATGAAAAAAGGTTAGAGCGCTTGGGGCTCTTTAGCTTGGGGAAATGACAACTGAGGGGTGACATGATCGAGGTTTCTAAGATTATGCATGGGGTAGAGCAGGTAGAGAAGGAGGTACTTTCTTTCCTTTCTCACAATACAAGAACTTGTGGGCACTCCATGAAATTGCTGAACACTCGGGTGAGAATGGATAAAAGGAAGTACTTCTTCACCCAAAGAGTGATTAACACATGGAATTTCCTACCACAGGAAATGGTGGTGGCTACAAGCATGGATGACTTCAAGAGGGAATCAGATAAACATATGGAGCAGAGGTCCATCTGTGGCTATTAACCACAAGATATAAATAGGATCTCTCAGTCTGGGGCAAGTGATGCTCTGTATTCTTGGTGCTTGGGGGGGGCAACAGTGGGAGGGCTTCTAGTGTCCTGCCCCCACTGTTGGACCTCCTGAGGGCACCTGGTGTTTTTGGCCTCTGTGTGACACAGAGTGTTGGACTGGATGGGCCACTGGCCTGATCCAACATTGGCTTCTCTTATGTTCTTATGTTCACATCAGGGACGTTGGGGGCAATATGCCTACGTCACCTGGAAGTGATGTAGGCATGTTGGGGACCTTGGGGGTGATGCTCTGGTTTGTGGACAAAACCTCTATGGTAGAATTAGCTTCTTGCTGTAGAGTTTTGCCCCAAAACCAGAGTGTCCCCCCCCCCCCCAATGTCACCAACGTGCCTACTTCATGTCTGGGTGACGTAGGAATGTTGTGTTTATTTTAATTTTCTTGCCTGTTAGGGGAATAATTTCCCCTGCTTCCTGATAGCCCTAAGGTGGGGGGAACGGGCTCCAAACTGTGGGATCCCCCATCCCCAGCTGGGGACTAGCAACCCTACTTCTGAGATATGATGAGATCGGGCTGTACCATGTTGGCTTCCCACCTCGGCCTATCTAGACATAGAATAATCTCCGTAAGCATCACCCCACCAGGTAAATCACTCTGTGGTCAAAGCACCCCTCATAGACTCCTCTCTCTGTATTCTTAAGGGTCAAATCTCCCACTGCCGAGTGCCCCCTTCCAGGTCTCCCAAGCCTAACATGCTAATCACTCAACCACATGACAAATGTAAGCACAGAGGGCAGGAAGGGACCTTTGCCAAGTCAAACTGCTGGTCCGCCTCCCTTAGTATTGCCTGCTGAGATGGTGAGTCCCTGGCATCTAAGGCAGAGGGTCCTGGTACCTGAAAAGTTTTTCAACTTGAGACAATTTATATATTTCTTTAGGAAATGTATAGGCGACCTCTTCAGAGCCCTGCTCAAAATGGATCATAAGATATTAAAAAAAGATATAAACCATTTTGAAAATGAAAGAATTAACATTGCCAGCAGCTGCTGGTCTCTAAGATGCTATTGGACTCACATTTAGATGTCCTACTGTAGACCAGAATTAACATTGCGTGTGTGTATACAGTGCTGTCAAGTTGCAGCTGACTTATGGGGACCCTGGCAAGTGACATCGCAGCATTGCTGGACACTCCAGCATTCTCCCAGAACTCTTTTTGGGGACATGCTAGAGCACCCAGTGATATAGTGACATCTCTCCTGGTTAGAACATAAGCACGTAAGAGAAGCCATGTTGGATCAGGCCAATGGCCCATCCAGTCCAATGCTCTGGGATACACAGTGGCCAAAAACCAGGTTACAGTTATAAATGATGTCACAGCACCACTAGATGTCATTCAGGTTAGTCTCCTCCCCCCCGCCCCCATCTCCCAGGCATTGCCAAGGACTGGCTATCCTCAAAGCTCAGATGATAAAAACCCTGGCTGTAACACAGAGTAAGAATAATAGAATCATAGGGTGTGTTCAGACACATCATTTAATCAGGTTTAAATGGCCCCGCTCTGTTGCGATTATTTTTATTCTGGACAATCACGATCACATGGGAACGTGTGTCAGGGTTTAACCCCCCCCCCCCCCAAGTTTGCGCATGCACATAACTGCTCATCCGTAGAATTGAAAAACTTTATCCTCGCACATGCGCAGAACCACTAGGGCGAATCACAGCTTTCGTTTGACAATCCCGCAGAGCACAGTGATTTCACCGCTGTGACAGAAGACTTCCCTTTAAACTTTTCACCTGAATCTAGCCTCTTTGGGATCCCAAACTCAAAACTAGTGCCCGTTTAAAACGTTGGTTTTATAAATGCGGGAGCGGAGCTCCACTTATGCGCATACCGCCGACACACACCAAAAAATGGCGGGTGAAAAGTGGAAGGGGATTTAAACTATCGGAAGTGGCTTGCACTGGAGGAGCGATCACACAGGGAAAACTGCGGCTTTAACCGGGAGAGCTGAGAAAACACGACTTGGGACCCGGTAACAAAATACTCCGGCTTAAGGGGGGTTTTGAGCAGGAAACTAACGGATCAGGATGGGAGGCAGATGTTGCCATGTGAACTGCACATAAAATCTGTTGTTGATCAGTCACAAAACCTGATTAAATGGCGCGTCTGAACGCACCCATAGAGTTGGAAGGGACCTCCAGGGTCATCTAGTCCAATGCCCTGCACAATGAAGGAAATTCACAAATACCTCCCCTCCACACCCCAGTGATCCTTGCTCCATGCCCAGAAGATGGCAAAAAACCTCCAGGATCTCCAGCCAAACTGGCCTGGAGAAAAATTTCTGCCTGACCCCAAAGTGGCAATCAACATTTCCCTGGACACGTAAGAAAGGGCCATGAGAACTAAGCACTGAGGCAACCCTCTTGTGATCTGCCTAAGTTCATGGAATCAGCATTGCTGTCAGATGGCCATCTAGCCTCTGTTTGAAAACTTCCAAAGAAGGAGAGTTGTCTAAAGGATCCTCATAACAGCCCTCAGGGTGGAAGCAGACAGGAAAAAAATATTTTAAAATATCAGCCCTTAGTTAAAAGCCCGGGTAAAAAGAAAAGTTTTGGCCTAGGGCAGTGGTGGCAAACCTATGGCACGCGTGCCAGAGGTGGCACTCAGAGCCCTCTCTGTGGGCATGCACGCAGTTTGGGCACTCAGTCTCTAAAAGGAAAAAGACAACACAGACTCGAGGCTGGGGTGCTCTCAAACTTACAAAGTATGAAGCAAGGTTAGACAAATTATCAGCATGCATACAACAGCAAAAATCACATTAATTGTTCAAAAGCATGCCAAATGCAAACTTTTACCTTTCAATAAAAAGTTGTTTGTATAATTGAAAGCTCTGTTATTGTGTTTTTCTTTTAAGACAAAAGATGTTAATGTATGAGTTCTTTTTTCTAACCTAAAAACTCAGTATTCAGGTAAAATTGTCGTGCTGACACTTTGCGATAAATAAGTGGGTTTTGGGTTGCAGTTTGGCACTTGGTCTCTAAAAGGTTCGCCATCACTGGCCTAGGGCCTAAACGAGAATAGAATAGGCATCAGGTGAGCATCAAGAAGGAGGGCATTACATCGGCAAGGTGCTATGGCCAAAAAGGCCCTGTCTGTGGTCATCTGCAGTCACCTCTGCAGCTGAGAGCAGGGCTTCTCAGGAAGATCTAAACTGGTCAGCTGGACACACTAAATGTGGACCTGTGTTTGTGCATAGAGATTATGTGGTCTATTGCCAGAGCAGGCCTTCTACAGTCCCTGCATATTATGAAAGAAAAAAACCTGTCCATAATACTCAGATGGCTCTATTTCCCCCCAAATTTCATTTTATTAACTCGTTGCATTACATTAACCTGTTAAAAAGACTATTTTTATTTTTTTCCTTTTTTGTAAAAAAAAAGAAATGTCATAACATTGGTGTTCAGAGCCACAGTATTGAGCAGGTTCTTAATCTAAGTATCCCTCTGGATGCGTTGCCGGTTATTGTAAGCTCGTAAGATTCTGGCTCCCGGAGTTCAAGTGCATCTAAAGGACAGCTGTGGAATTAATTCCAGTCTAGCTTTCTGCCTAGGTGGAATAAACAGTGACTCCGGGGCATGGCTTGTCTGATTATTTTCCACATTCAGTTTGAAAGAAAGTAGACTAAGTCAAAAGAGCATTCTTTAAGGATTTAAGTCAAGGGGTAATTCAACACTTCTTACAAAGTCCTGGAGTTGAAATGGTGCATGTAATTAAATTGTACTTCTACCAGTTTCAGAAGGGGGAGCCGTTTGGCATGTTTCTGATGAATGGAATAGAAGTCCTGGTCTTAATGGGATGCTGGTGGGGCAAAGGCATTTCCCATGTGTTTTTGCATCCCCCCAGCAACTTGTTTAAAATGGGTAAAATTGGATGCATATACAACATGACCAGGAGAGCATAACCAGGCAACAGATCTCTGGCAGGCAGATTGTGATAGTTAATGGTAATACTTGCAATGGTCTTGTACCTAGATGGATCCAGCCCCCTTTGACCAAGCCCTACGAGGAAAAGCTGAGGGTCTTGCGGAGGTTCAGCCTGGAGAAGAGGAAGCTGAGGGGGGACATGATTGCTCTCTTGAAATATTCGAAGGGCCGTCGCTTAGAGGAGGGCAGGGAGCTGTTCCTGTTGGCAGCAGAGGAGAGGACTCACAGTAATGGGTTTAAATTAAGGGTGGGAATACTGGCTGGATCTTAGGGAAAACTTTTTTACAGTAAATGTTGTGTGACAGTGGAATCAGCTGCCTAGGGAGGTGGTGAGCTCCCCCTCACTGGCAGTCTTTAAGCAGCATCTGGACAAACACTTGTCAAGGATGCTCTCAGCTGATCCTGCACTGAGTAGGGGTTTGGACTAGATGGCCTGTGTGGCCCCTCCCAACTCTATGATTCTATGATGGTCTCTGGTATTAAAAGGAACAGCACCAACATCTTACTGGAGCTTGCATGTGCGCTTTCCAACCCATGGATGGTAATCGTTTGCACAGTTGTCTGTTATAAATAAATAAATACATCTAATCAAATAAGATGCATGCTACAAGAATGGCCCATTAATGGCTGGATTAAAGGCCCAATGGAATATCTTGGATACTCTCTTGGAGCAGCTTTTAAATGCATGTGCTAGCCTGCCCACATGTGCACATTGACCATATTCGTGAATGAATCCTTAAAAAGATAGAAAACCAGTTAAGAGTCTGAAGTGTTAGTTTTGACCAGGGGTGGCCAAAGTGTGGCTTGGGAGCCACATGCAACTCTTTCACACATGTGTGGCTCCTGGCAGGGTGGCTGGGGAAGTGAAGGGGAGGCAGGCTTCCCTTTCCCAGCCAGTGTCCCCCTCTTTGGCTAGGCTTGAAGTGGGTGGGGAGCAGAGAAAGAAAGCAACTTTAACTTTAAATGTGTTCTCCAAATCCCCACCCCCCTGGCTGGCTTGGAGAAAGCATTTCTCTTGTTAAATATCATTATCAATATCTATTTTTATCCCTTTTGTTTTTACTTCTGGCAGTCTATTTTTAAAAATAAATTTTTATTGATGTATCATGGGAAATCATCCTGATAATTAAACAAAATACATTTACAAACACATTACATTGTAATTGTGTACATTAATTATATTGCTATAAGACAGGAGGAAGAAGAAAGGAGGAAGAAGAAGAGGAAGAAGGAAAAAGACAGGAGGAAGAACAAGAGGAAGAAGGTAGAAGGAAGAAGACAGAAAGGAGGAAGAAGGAAGAAGACAGGAGGAAGAAGACAGGAGGAAGAAGGAAGAAGACAGGAGGAAGAAGAAAGGAGAAAGAAGGAAGAAGACAGGAGGAAGAAGAAGAGGAAGAAGGAAGAAGATGGGAGGAAGAAGACAGGAGGAAGAAGAAGAGGAAGAAGAGAGAAGAGAGAAGGAAGAAGACAGAAGGAAGAAGACAGAAGGAAGAAGGAAGACGACAGAAGGAAGAAGGAAGAAGACAGGAGGAAGAAGACAGGAGGAAGAAGACAGGAGGAAGAAGACAGGAGGAAGAAGAAGAAGAAGGAGGAAGAAGACAGGAGGAAGAAAACAGGAGGAAGAAGAAGAGAGGAGGAAGAAGACAGGAGGAAGAAGAAGAAGAAGAAGGAAGAAGACAGGAGGAAGAAAACAGGAGGAAGAAGACAGAAGGAAAAAGGAAGAAGAGAGGAAGAAGAAAACAGGAGGAAGAAGACAGAAGGAAGAAGACAGGAGGAAGAAGGAAGAAGACAGGAAGAAGAAGAAGAGGAAGAAAAAAGAAGACAGGAGGAAGAAAACAGGAGGAAGAAGACAGAAGGAAGAAGGAAGAAGACAGGAGGAAGAAGACAGGAGGAAGAAGAGGAAGAAGGAAGAAGAGAGGAGGAAGAAGACAGGAGGAAGAAGGCAGAAGGAAGAAGACAGGAGGAAGAAGACAGGAGGAAGAAGAAGAGGAAGAAGGAAGAAGAGAGAAGGAAGAAGGAAGAAGACAGGAGGAAGAAGACAGGAGGAAGAAGAAGAGGAAGAAGAGAGAAGAGAGAAGGAAGAAGACAGAAGGAAGAAGGAAGACGACAGAAGGAAGAAGACAGAAGGAAGAAGGAAAAAGACAGGAGGAAGAAGACAGGAGGAAGAAGGAAGACAGGAAGAAGAAGAAGAGAAAGAAAAAAGAAGACAGGAGGAAGAAGACAGAAAGAAGAAGACAGGAGGAAGAAGACAGGAGACAGAAGGAAGAAGACAGAAGGAAGAAGACAGGAGGAAGAAGAGGAGGAAGAAGGAAGAAGACAGAAGGAAGAAGGAAGAAGACAGGAAGACGAAGAAGAGGAAGAAGGAAGAAGTCAGGAGGAAGAAGAAGAGGAAGAAGGAAAAAGAGAGAAGGAAGAAGAAGAGGAAGAAGGAAGAAGACAGGAAGAAGAGAGGAGGAAGAAGAGAGGAGGAAGAAGAGAGGAGGAAGAAGACAGGAGGAAGAAGAAGAGGAAGAAGGAAGAAGTCAGGAGGAAGAAGAAGAGGAAGAAGGAAGAAGAGAGGAGGAAAAAGGAAGAAGACAGGAAGAAGAAGAAGAGGAAGAAGGAAGAAGGAAGAAGACAGGAGGAAGAAGAAGAGGAAGAAGGAGGACGGTAGAAGGAAGAAGACAGAAGACAGAAGGAAGAAGGAAGAAGACAGGGAGAAGAAGACAGAAGGAAGAAGACAGAAGACAGAAGGAAGAAGGAAGAAGACAGGAGGAAGAAGACAGGGAGAAGAAGACAGAAGGAAGAAGACAGAAGACAGAAGGAAGAAGGAAGAAGACAGGGAGAAGAAGACAGAAGGAAGAAGACAGAAGACAGAAGGAAGAAGGAAGAAGAGAGGAGGAAGAAGACAGGAGGAAGAAGAAGAAGACAGGAGAAAGAAGAGAGGAGGAAGAAGAGAAAAGGAAGAAGAAGAGGAAGAAGGCAGAAGAAAGGAGGAAGAAGAAGAGGAAGAAGGAAGAAGAGAGGAGGAAGAAGACAGGAGGAAGAAGAAGAAGACAGGAGGAAGAAGAAGAGGAAGAAGGAAGAAGACAGGAGGAAGAAGACAGAAGGAAGAAGAAGAGGAAGAAGGAAGAAGACAGGAGGAAGAAGACAGAAGGAAGAAGGAAGAAGACAGGAGGAAGAAGACAGAAGGAAGAAGAAGAGGAAGAAGGAAGAAGAGAGGAGGAAGAAGACAGAATGAAGAAGGAAGAAGAGAGGAGGAAGAAGAAAGGAGGAAGAGGAAGAAGGAAGAAGACAGGAGGAAGAAGGAAGAAGAAGAAGGAAGAAGACAGGAGGAAGAAAACAGGAGGAAGAAGAAGAAGAAGAAGGAAGAAGAGAGGAGGAAGAAGACAGGAGGAAGAAGGCAGAAGGAAGAAGACAGGAGGAAGAAGACAGGAGGAAGAAGAAGAGGAAGAAGGAAGAAGAGAGAAGGAAGAAGGAAGAAGACAGGAGGAAGAAGACAGGAGGAAGAAGAAGAGGAAGAAGGAAGAAGAGAGAAGGAAGAAGGAAGAAGACAGGAGGAAGAAGACAGGAGGAAGAAGAAGAGGAAGAAGAGAGAAGAGAGAAGGAAGAAGACAGAAGGAAGAAGGAAGACGACAGAAGGAAGAAGACAGAAGGAAGAAGGAAAAAGACAGGAGGAAGAAGACAGGAGGAAGAAGGAAGACAGGAAGAAGAAGAAGAGGAAGAAAAAAGAAGACAGGAGGAAGAAGACAGGAGGAAGAAGGAAGAAGACAGGAGGAAGAAGGAAGAAGACAGGAGGACGAAGAAGAAGAGGAAGGAAGAAGGAAGAAGTCAGGAGGAAGAAGAAGAGGAAGAAGGAAAAAGAGAGAAGTAAGAAGAAGAGGAAGAAGACAGGAAGAAGAGAGGAGGAAGAAGAGAGGAGGAAGAAGACAGGAGGAAGAAGAAGAAGAAGAAGGAAGAAGAGAGGAGGAAGAAGACAGGAGGAAGTAGAAGAAGAAGAAGGAAGAAGACAGGAGGAAGAAGAAGAGGAAGAAGGAAGAAGACAGGAGGAAGAAAACAGGAGGAAGAAGACGAAGAAGGAAGAGGACAGTAGGAAGAAAACAGGAGGAAGAAGAAGAAGAAGAAGGAAGAAGAGAGGAGGAAGAAAACAGGAGGAAGAAGAGGAAGAAGGAAGAAGAGAGAAGGAAGAAGAAGAGGAAGAAGGAAGCAGAGAGGAGGAAGAAGAAGAGGAAGAAGGAAGAAGAGAGGAGGAAGAAGAAGAGGAAGAAGGAAGAAGAGAGGAGGAAGAAGAAGAGGAAGAAGGAAGAAGAGAGGAGGAAGAAGACAGAATGAAGAAGGAAGAAGAGAGGAGGAAGAAGGAAGAAGAGAGGAGGAAGAAGACAAAAGGAAGAAGAAGAAGAAGAAGGAAGAAGAGAGGAGGAAGAAGACAGGAGGAAGTAGAAGAAGAAGAAGGAAGAAGACAGGAGGAAGAAGGATGAAGAGGAAGAAGGAAGAAGAGAGAAGAAAGAAGGAAGAAGACAGGAGGAAGAAGACAGGAGGAAGAAGAAGAGGAAGAAGAGAGAAGAGAGAAGGAAGAAGACAGAAGGAAGAAGACAGAAGGAAGAAGGAAGACGACAGAAGGAAGAAGGAAGAAGACAGGAGGAAGAAGACAGGAGGAAGAAGACAGGAGGAAGAAGACAGGAGGAAGAAGAAGAAGAAGGAGGAAGAAGACAGGAGGAAGAAAACAGGAGGAAGAAGAAGAGAGGAGGAAGAAGACAGGAGGAAGAAGAAGAAAAAGAAGGAAGAAGACAGGAGGAAGAAAACAGGAGGAAGAAGACAGAAGGAAAAAGGAAGAAGAGAGGAAGAAGAAAACAGGAGGAAGAAGACAGAAGGAAGAAGACAGGAGGAAGAAGGAAGAAGACAGGAAGAAGAAGAAGAGGAAGAAAAAAGAAGACAGGAGGAAGAAAACAGGAGGAAGAAGACAGAAGGAAGAAGGAAGAAGACAGGAGGAAGAAGACAGGAGGAAGAAGAGGAAGAAGGAAGAAGAGAGGAGGAAGAAGACAGGAGGAAGAAGGCAGAAGGAAGAAGACAGGAGGAAGAAGACAGGAGGAAGAAGAAGAGGAAGAAGGAAGAAGAGAGAAGGAAGAAGGAAGAAGACAGGAGGAAGAAGACAGGAGGAAGAAGAAGAAGACAGGAGGAAGAAGAAGAGGAAGAAGGAAGAAGACAGGAGGAAGAAGACAGAAGGAAGAAGAAGAGGAAGAAGGAAGAAGACAGGAGGAAGAAGACAGAAGGAAGAAGGAAGAAGACAGGAGGAAGAAGACAGAAGGAAGAAGAAGAGGAAGAAGGCAGAAGAAAGGAGGAAGAAGAAGAGGAAGAAGGAAGAAGAGAGGAGGAAGAAGACAGGAGGAAGAAGAAGAAGACAGGAGGAAGAAGAAGAGGAAGAAGGAAGAAGACAGGAGGAAGAAGACAGAAGGAAGAAGAAGAGGAAGAAGGAAGAAGAGAGGAGGAAGAAGACAGAATGAAGAAGGAAGAAGAGAGGAGGAAGAAGAAAGGAGGAAGAGGAAGAAGGAAGAAGACAGGAGGAAGAAGGAAGAAGAAGAAGGAAGAAGACAGGAGGAAGAAAACAGGAGGAAGAAGAAGAAGAAGAAGGAAGAAGAGAGGAGGAAGAAGACAGGAGGAAGAAGGCAGAAGGAAGAAGACAGGAGGAAGAAGACAGGAGGAAGAAGAAGAGGAAGAAGGAAGAAGAGAGAAGGAAGAAGGAAGAAGACAGGAGGAAGAAGACAGGAGGAAGAAGAAGAGGAAGAAGGAAGAAGAGAGAAGGAAGAAGGAAGAAGACAGGAGGAAGAAGACAGGAGGAAGAAGAAGAGGAAGAAGAGAGAAGAGAGAAGGAAGAAGACAGAAGGAAGAAGGAAGACGACAGAAGGAAGAAGACAGAAGGAAGAAGGAAAAAGACAGGAGGAAGAAGACAGGAGGAAGAAGGAAGACAGGAAGAAGAAGAAGAGGAAGAAAAAAGAAGACAGGAGGAAGAAGACAGGAGGAAGAAGGAAGAAGACAGGAGGAAGAAGGAAGAAGACAGGAGGACGAAGAAGAAGAGGAAGGAAGAAGGAAGAAGTCAGGAGGAAGAAGAAGAGGAAGAAGGAAAAAGAGAGAAGTAAGAAGAAGAGGAAGAAGACAGGAAGAAGAGAGGAGGAAGAAGAGAGGAGGAAGAAGACAGGAGGAAGAAGAAGAAGAAGAAGGAAGAAGAGAGGAGGAAAAAGACAGGAGGAAGTAGAAGAAGAAGAAGGAAGAAGACAGGAGGAAGAAGAAGAGGAAGAAGGAAGAAGACAGGAGGAAGAAAACAGGAGGAAGAAGACGAAGAAGGAAGAGGACAGTAGGAAGAAAACAGGAGGAAGAAGAAGAAGAAGAAGGAAGAAGAGAGGAGGAAGAAAACAGGAGGAAGAAGAGGAAGAAGGAAGAAGAGAGAAGGAAGAAGAAGAGGAAGAAGGAAGCAGAGAGGAGGAAGAAGAAGAGGAAGAAGGAAGAAGAGAGGAGGAAGAAGAAGAGGAAGAAGGAAGAAGAGAGGAGGAAGAAGAAGAGGAAGAAGGAAGAAGAGAGGAGGAAGAAGACAGAATGAAGAAGGAAGAAGAGAGGAGGAAGAAGGAAGAAGAGAGGAGGAAGAAGACAAAAGGAAGAAGAAGAAGAAGAAGGAAGAAGAGAGGAGGAAGAAGACAGGAGGAAGTAGAAGAAGAAGAAGGAAGAAGACAGGAGGAAGAAGGATGAAGAGGAAGAAGGAAGAAGAGAGAAGAAAGAAGGAAGAAGACAGGAGGAAGAAGACAGGAGGAAGAAGAAGAGGAAGAAGAGAGAAGAGAGAAGGAAGAAGACAGAAGGAAGAAGACAGAAGGAAGAAGGAAGACGACAGAAGGAAGAAGGAAGAAGACAGGAGGAAGAAGACAGGAGGAAGAAGACAGGAGGAAGAAGACAGGAGGAAGAAGAAGAAGAAGGAGGAAGAAGACAGGAGGAAGAAAACAGGAGGAAGAAGAAGAGAGGAGGAAGAAGACAGGAGGAAGAAGAAGAAAAAGAAGGAAGAAGACAGGAGGAAGAAAACAGGAGGAAGAAGACAGAAGGAAAAAGGAAGAAGAGAGGAAGAAGAAAACAGGAGGAAGAAGACAGAAGGAAGAAGACAGGAGGAAGAAGGAAGAAGACAGGAAGAAGAAGAAGAGGAAGAAAAAAGAAGACAGGAGGAAGAAAACAGGAGGAAGAAGACAGAAGGAAGAAGGAAGAAGACAGGAGGAAGAAGACAGGAGGAAGAAGAGGAAGAAGGAAGAAGAGAGGAGGAAGAAGACAGGAGGAAGAAGGCAGAAGGAAGAAGACAGGAGGAAGAAGACAGGAGGAAGAAGAAGAGGAAGAAGGAAGAAGAGAGAAGGAAGAAGGAAGAAGACAGGAGGAAGAAGACAGGAGGAAGAAGAAGAGGAAGAAGAGAGAAGGAAGAAGACAGAAGGAAGAAGGAAGACGACAGAAGGAAGAAGACAGAAGGAAGAAGGAAAAAGACAGGAGGAAGAAGACAGGAGGAAGAAGGAAGACAGGAAGAAGAAGAAGAGGAAGAAAAAAGAAGACAGGAGGAAGAAGACAGAAAGAAGAAGACAGGAGGAAGAAGACAGGAGACAGAAGGAAGAAGACAGAAGGAAGAAGACAGGAGGAAGAAGAGGAGGAAGAAGGAAGAAGACAGAAGGAAGAAGGAAGAAGACAGGAAGACGAAGAAGAGGAAGAAGGAAGAAGTCAGGAGGAAGAAGAAGAGGAAGAAGGAAAAAGAGAGAAGGAAGAAGAAGAGGAAGAAGGAAGAAGACAGGAAGAAGAGAGGAGGAAGAAGAGAGGAGGAAGAAGAGAGGAGGAAGAAGACAGGAGGAAGAAGAAGAGGAAGAAGGAAGAAGTCAGGAGGAAGAAGAAGAGGAAGAAGGAAGAAGAGAGGAGGAAAAAGGAAGAAGACAGGAAGAAGAAGAAGAGGAAGAAGGAAGAAGGAAGAAGACAGGAGGAAGAAGAAGAGGAAGAAGGAGGACGGTAGAAGGAAGAAGACAGAAGACAGAAGGAAGAAGGAAGAAGACAGGGAGAAGAAGACAGAAGGAAGAAGACAGAAGACAGAAGGAAGAAGGAAGAAGACAGGAGGAAGAAGACAGGGAGAAGAAGACAGAAGGAAGAAGACAGAAGACAGAAGGAAGAAGGAAGAAGACAGGAGGAAGAAGACAGAAAGAAGAAGACAGGGAGAAGAAGACAGAAGGAAGAAGACAGAAGACAGAAGGAAGAAGGAAGAAGACAGGAGGAAGAAGACAGGGAGAAGAAGACAGAAGGAAGAAGACAGAAGACAGAAGGAAGAAGACAGAAAGAAGAAGGCAGGAGGAAGAAGACAGGAGGAAGAAGACAGGAGGAAGAAGAAGAGGAAGAAGGAAGAAGACAGGAGGAAGAAGAAGAGGAAGATGAAGAGGAAGAAGGAAGAAGACAGAAGGAAGAAGACAGAAGGAAGACAGGAGGAAGAAGGAAGACGACAGAAGGAAGAAGGAAGAAGGAAGACAACAGAAGGAAGAAGGAAAACACTTCTGGACACTGTGGATGGCTTTCTTATGGCGGCGTCTGAACGCCGCGCTGCGGGGCAGTTTGTACCGGCTTGTTCTGCCACACTGCAGGAGCGCGACAGAACTTCAACCTGTCCTCACCCTTTGTTTGCCCTGTTTATATGTCTGATTAGACTAGTCTGTCAGTAATTTATTCCATTATTAAGTGGTCCCAGATCTTTGAGTACCATTCGGATAGAGAGGGTAGTGATTGTAGTTTCCAGTGCCTTGCTATTGTTGTCTGTGCCGCAGTCAGTAAGCTGTGTATTGGCTCTCATTGGATATTTGATATTGTCAGGTAATGCTGCCATCTCTTGCCTGGGAGATGGCATGAGTCGGGTATATGGAATGTTATGTTATGCTTTTCATGGCTTGCTTATCACTCCCTGCTCTGACCTTGGGAGATTGTTGGTGTCTGGCTATGTATCTTCCCGCTTTTTCCATGAGAACCTGGGGCCAGTATTTGGGCACCTTTTGCTTGATTTATATGATTGGTTACATTCCTTTGCGAGACCTTTTTGAATTCTGTATAATTGCCCTGCCTGGGGATTGTTCTAACTATTACTGACACAGAACGTGTAGATGACCACAACAAACCTTTCTCAATAAAGACTACCTTTCTTTAAGGATACTTGTTGGTAACTGACTCTGTAGGACTCTCACAGATATCTTCATAATGCAAGAGGATTGTTTCAGAGGTTAAAGCTATGGGATCTCCAGTTATTTGTGTGATATGTTGAGTAATTTTGGACCAGAATTTGTTTATTTGTTGGCATTTCCACCAGCAATGGACAAAATTTCCAACTTCCCCACAGCCTTTCCAGCAGGGCGTTGAGTTGGAGGGTGTGATGTAGGCCAATTTTTGAGGTGTGATTTCATTTGTAGGAAAAAATACCATGGGATGTTATTTGTCAGTTTTTGTTCAAGTATTATTTTTGGTGCTAGCTCATTGTACAGTGTGATGTCCTTTATACATGAGACATTTGCTTTTCTCCAACTTGCTGCAATGTGTGGATCATTTCCTGGGGGGAACCATGGCTGATAAAAGATAGAGGAGAACCTTGAGATCATGGGGACCAGACGTTTTCGGTTGTTGTCCCATGTTTTTAAAATACTTGTGATGAAAATATTGTTTTTAATTCCAGCTGGGCGTATTTTGTGAGTAGTCCAAAGCGCTTCTTTTAGTGTAAGTGGATGAAGTAGTGGGTATTTTGACAACATTTGATACAAGTATAGCTTTGTGGTATATGCTGGTATCTGGAAAACTTAGTCCTCCTTGTTTGTTCTCTGTCTTAGTGTTTTGCAGGCTATTCTGGGATGTTTGCTGTTCCAAAGAAAGATGTTGATCATTGTCGTAGGGTAGTTGCTGGTATCTCTATTGGTATTGTACAAAAAAGAAAAATTAATTTGGAAAGAACAAAGCTTTTGACTAGATGAAATCTGTCTTGCCAGGAAAACACTTTCCCTCATTTTCCCAGGTCTGCCTTGATCTCTTGAAATTTATGCTGATAGTTCAGTTTCATCAAGTCCTTTGTGGAGGATGAGATTTGTATTCCTAGGTATGGTATTGTTTTATCTCTCCATTGATATGAATAATTGGACTTATCTGAGTAGGTCATTGGAAGTGAGATTGAGAGGCAAATTTGTGATTTGGACTGATTGACTTTTAGTTCTGAGATTGCACTGAAGTTTGTTAGGATGTTTTGCAGATGTATAAATGAGTTTTCTGGTTTAGTTATATATAGTAGCATGCCATCTGCAAACATGCTTAGTTTGTGTTCAGTTTCAGCTAGATGGACCCCAGTGATCTTGGGATTATTTCTGATCTCGGAGGCCAGGGGTTCCAGTGTGATTGCAAACAAAATTGGGGATAGAGGGCATCCTTGCTGAGTACCTCTTTGTAGTATAAAGGTTTCAGAGGTTGTGCCATTAACTCTTATCTGTGCCTTAGGGCGTGAATAGAGAGCCTGTATAATTTTAAGAAAGGTATCGTTGAATTCCATGTGTTTCAGTAGAGCATATAGATATGCTGTTTCTAATTAGTCGAAAGCTTTCTCTATGTCCAGTGAAAGCACTATCATTTGTGGATTCTGTTGTGTTGTGGAAGAGATAATATTGAGAGTCTTGAAAATATTGTTGGTTAGGTCTCTGCCTGGCATAAAGCCCGACTGATTGGTGTGGATGTATTCTGTGATAAACGTGTTGAGTTGTTTAGCTATGATGGAGGTGAAGATTTTGTAGTCTTGGTTGAGCAAAGATATAGGTCTGAATGAGGCAGGCAATGTGTGATCCTTGCCTGGTTTGGGGATTAGTACAATTGAAGCAGTGTACCATGAGGGTGGTAGAGAGCTGGACTTCAGAATCTCATTGCAGGTTTCTGTCAGAAGAGGCGCTAATATAGGGGCAATTTTTTTGTAGAACTCCGGTGAGTATCCATCTGGTCCTGCTGATTTGTTGTTTTTCAAGGACTTGATTACCTGGAGTACTTCTTTTATTTCAATTGGCTTGGATATGAAGGAGCGATGTTCTTCTTTTAATTTCTTGATGTGTAGATTTGAGTGTAGGAAATTTAATATGGATGTTTTGTCCGGATTTCTGGAGGTATATAATGTCTGATAATACGTGACAAAGATTTCTGACACTTTTTTGGTAGTGGTGTGCAGGTTGCCCATGTTGTCTCTTAGTGATTATACCATTCTAGAGAGGTGCTGTGTTTTGACTCTCCATGATAAAAGTCTGAGAGATTTTGGGGATGAGGTCCAATACTTTTGTTTCAGATACAGGAGATTTTTCTGGATCTGGGAGCATTCAAGCATTTCTAATAGTTTACAGTTTGCTAGGAGCTTTTTGTATGTTAGAGCCTCCTCTTGTTTTGGGAAGGTCTTCTAGGTATTTAATATATTCTTCAATTCTGGATTTTGCTTCTTCTTTTTGTTTTTTCAGGTGAGATGACATTGAGATGAGTTGGCCTCTCAGAACTGCTTTCAGAGCATCCCAGAGGGTAAGCCAGGAGATGTCTGTTGTGGAGTTGTTTTGAAGGTATTATTTGATTTATGTTTCCACCTCTGTTGAATGTTGTTCTGAGTTAAGTAGAGCTTTGTTGAGGTACCAGGTTCTTTGTGTGCTTTCTTTATTGTCTTGGTGTAGAGAGCAAGTTATCCATGCATGATCCGACCAGGTGAAATTACCAAAGTTAATCTCTGTTATTTGGTTGATTAATTTTTTAGATGTGAGGATAAAGTCAGTTCTGGAGTAAGTTTGATGACATGGTTTTCTGGCAGTCTAATTTAATGCTAAGGTTAATAAAAAGCAAATTTATATATTTCCCAATAAAAACGTGTGTAATTTTTGTTCATGTTTTGCAGCTATCAGACATCTGATGTTACTTCTATGTGGCTCTTACGTTAAGCAAGTTTGGCCACCCCTGGTTTTGACTAACCCATGATTCTCTTTCTGCTTCTGCTAATGGTAAGAAACAACAGTAGGAAATAAGAGAAAGATAGTCTCTTATCCCACTTTCTTAGTTCATTAAAGAAGAAAAAAATCAGAAGGAATGGAACAAAAATGGGTGGGGGGAAGCAAATCAAGTGAAAAAGAACAAATCACCATGAATAATGTCAACAAAAAAATGAGGACAATCCAATTGAACGAATAAACCGAATCGAACACTAATAAATAAACCAAATATCATGTTTCCTGATGATAATTTGACTGTCATGTATTGAAATGGTTTAAGATCACTGAATGGGCTCCAGCCCAAACAAAACTGTGGAAGAGATTATTAATGCATGTGCCCAACTTTCCCATTGATCGCGGGGATGCAACAGGGCTTCACTTTAAGAACTGGGTTATGCTTAAAGAGTATGGTAAATGGGGTGATAAGTAATACTTCAGGATGAAGGTTCTCATGTACCTATGCATGAAGAACGGTGCCATGTAATCTTCCAGAAACTCCGATTACCACCACTTTTAAAATTCCTCATTCTCAATAAAACATTGAAATTCTGATTATTTGTTTACCTACCACCTTTTTATCCTGCCTTTTGGGGTAGTGATGTAGGAGAGCCAGTTTAGTATAGTGGTTAGGAGTGCGGACTCTAATCTGGGAGAACTGGGTGTGATTCCCCCATTTCTCCGCATGCAGCAGCTGGTGTGACCCTGGGTCAGTCACAAGTTTTCTCAGAGCTGTTCTCTCAAGAGCAGTTCTCAAAAGAGCTCTCTCAGCCCCACCTACCTCACAGGGTGTCTGTTGTGGGGAGGGGAAGGAAAAGGAGATTGTAAGCTGCTCTGAGACTCCTTCAGGTAGTGAAGGGGGGCTGTAAATCTAATTTCTCCTCCTCCTCCTCCTCCTCCTTCCTCCTTCCAAAGAGCAAAGGCATACATGGAAAAGTGAGGGTGGGAGTTCAAGTCTTTGTGGCTTATCTAGATCGTGTCTCCAAGTAAGTTCATGAAGCTCCTATAAGGGTATATTCAACTGCAGACCGTTAAAGATTTTAGAGATAGTATATATTACGTTTATGCTGAAAAGAATTACTAATTTACAACCATGTGCAGAACAACTGAAGCATAAGTCCTATGAACACATACATCCTCAGTATACAGAGGTAGGAAACCTCTGTGCTAGGAGGCAACATCAGACAGAACAGATCATTGGCCGTCATACCAGCTCCCTGCCATGTCCCCACTTCCAACCTTCTCACTGGTTGCCAGGTTTATCAACCCAAACCATGCTTGATAGAGCTTTATCTGACCCTGGAAAGTAATTCTCATTTTCTTAGCTCCTACGGAAGTATGAACAATCTTCACTTTTTCATTCTTCTGTGTACTGCCACTTTTCTTATTACATGGCAAGTCTGGGACTGTGCTGGAGCATGGCTATTCCTTGTGTGTGTCTTGCACAGATGCTCCTCGGGCATGTTTCTTGCAAGCCTCAGAGCCAAACTTGTGGATTTGTCTCCCTTCTTCCTAGTCAACACGGGAAGAAAAGAACCAACTATTTTATGAGTGTAATAAATCAATTTAACAACAGCTGTCATGGTTGGACTTCCAACAGTCAAGCTATTTCACAACACTTACCATCTCCACACAGCCCAGCATTTTGCTGCTTTCCATAAGAGCTGACTGAAATAAGCCCTTGGTTCTGATGACATGTGGACATACATGGGCCTTGCTGGGCAATTTGGGGGCGGCAGGGGGGGAAGAGCGGTGAGGCCCGGCGGCTGTGTGCCACGTGGGCCTTGCCGGGGCAATTCAGGGGTGGGAGGGGGGGAGGAGAGGAGAGGCCTGGCAGCTCTGGGCCTCACTGGGCCACCGCGGGGGCAGGGGGGGAGAGATGAGGGAGAGCGGGCGGGGGGAGGGAAATGCCGGGTCCAGCCCAAGTGAGAGCAACGGTGGGTGGGGAGGGAGGGAGAAGTGCTGGCCCGAGTGGCTGTCAGCTTCTCTCCCCCCCTACAAGTATTGCGGGTCCCCCCTTCTTGTCTATATACTAATAGCCAAGTGGTCCCCTCCGTGCAGATATCTAAATCCGCATGAGGGGGCACTTGGGGGGGGGCAGGGAGATTTTTCTGCACACTTGGGGGACTCTCCACACATGCAGAAAAATCCTAAAAGTAAAAAAACTTAAATATCCCCCCAAAGTAAAAGCATTCCCTGGGCATGCGCAGATAATGCTTTGGCCGTTGGGGGGGGGGGGGGGAGGCTCGGCGGGCCCGGCGGCTGTGAACTGCTCAGCCTCGCTGGTGCTGGGGGGGGGGGGGGAGAAGGCTCACCTGCTGCCGCTTCCTCCTCCAGTGGAGCTCCTCCCGCTTCTGCAGGCTGGGAGCTGTGGGGAATACTCCCCCCACTGTGAGTATTGCGGGTCCCCGTTCATGTATCTGTCTAATTCTTATCCCTGAAGGATTATTTGGATTAGCGGAATGCTCAAGGCACAAAATGCAGCAAAGCCTATCTGGGTTGTGTGTGCTGACCAGAAACAAAGTTACATACGGAGTATCTTTTATCTTTGCAAAACTAACACGAGTCCTTTATTATAAGGAACTCCATTCTAGATGGGATAGAGTAAGGACAGGATTTTAATCTAGCCTAACTAGCTAGGATGGATAGAGATGCCTCCCCCCCCCCCCCAACGGCCAAAGCATTCTCTGCACATGCACAGGAAGCATGTCCTACTATTAGGGCGCCAAGGTGGAAAAGGCTGGCACAGGCCACTTTTGACACATTTTTGACACTTGTTTGTCTCTATTGCTCCAGGGTTAAAAAACCCAAAACCATGTGTTTTGCTCTCTCATTGTTGGGTATTATGTCACTGTTGTACTAGCAGGGGTCCCCAACCTTTTAAACTCTGTGGGCACCTTTGGAATTCTGACACAGGGTGGTGGGTGGGCAGAACCACAAAACTGCTGATACAGGAGGCGGGGCCAGTCACAAAATGTCAGGGAACAAAGTTCCAATCAACCCTATGAAGAGCTCTTCAACCTTTCAGGCAGAAGCTCTGTTTAAGAGGATGCCTTTTCAGCTGCACAGCCAGTCAGAAGCCCTGCTGGGCAAAAGTACACATCTCCTTGCTGGTTACACAGGCTCTCTTTTCAGGCCATTTCTTTCTGAGCCTGGCTTGTGGGACTTCCCAGACTTCCCCTTGTTGGTCTTTAAGGTGCTGCTGGACACAAATCTTGCTCTTGCTTTTCTGCTGGAGACTCGGATGCATTGGCTCCTTATCCCAGGACCTCCTGATGGCACCTGGTACTTTTGGCCACTGTGTGACAGAGACTGATTCCCCACAAGCAGCTGTGCCACCCTCTCTTTCTGTTTCCCCTGGTTGCATTGGTCAATTTCAAACTCTTCGCTGCACGGTCGCATTTTGACTCCCATCTCCCTCTGCTTTCCCCTGCATCTTCTCAGCCTCAAAAAACAAGGATTGAGAAGATGCAGAGGAAATTGGGGGGAAGATGTGGGTCAAAATGTGGTCAGCAAAGAGTGTGAAATTGACCAGTGCAACTGGGGGAAAGAGAAGAGTGAGGGTGGCACAGCTGCTTGTGGGGAATCTGTCAGAGTGTTGGACTGAATGGGCCATTGGCCTGATCCAACACTGGCTTCTCTTATGTTCTTATGTTCTTATTTCCATCCTCTGCCTCTTCAGACCTTCCCTTTGCTATGTCGATAGGTGGCAATCCCCGAACACCACACATCTCTAGAGAGGGGAACTGACAGTCTCGAAATCTACTTTTCTTTATATCTTGCTGGTTTAGGTAATTGCTCTGTTGGCAGGAAGCCCGAAGGAAAATGAAGAACCTACTCCCAGGGGACTCTGATACTGTGTGCACACTTTGCAGATGAGACTCCTAATTTTAATTGCACACCACCATTTGTATAGTAGCAACAAACCCTTGGTGTTCTTTGCTTCAGTCATTTAGCTGGGATGCTGGAGGGGGAAAGGTGGGGCCGATCGTCTTATTTGGTGCCAAAGTTTTAAGCTACCAGTTACCCTTGTCAATCTCCAGGGTAGGCACTTAGCGGTTGTAAAGAACTCATTAAAAGAGTAGAGATTTATTTGAAGCACCTCGAGCGGATTGGAGGCCTGAACTCCAGGGAATCACGAACAAAAGTTACTGAGCTGTGTGTGGGGGGGGGGGGGGGGGGAGCAACGACCCAGCAAGCGCCATTCTGGTCTGGGTCGTGTTGAAATGAAAGCATGTTGTACATGAGCATTACTCCTAGAGAGGCCAAGGTCCAGGTAGAGCATGGGGAACTACCAGAATTATAAATGTTCTCCAGACTACAGAGATCAGTTCCCATGGAGAAAATTACTGCTTTGGAGGGTGGACTCCTTGGCATTAAACTCCACTGAGGCCACTCCCCACCCTCAACTCCAGCATCCCCAGGCTCCACCCCCAAATCTCCAGGAACTTCCCCATCCAGGAGTTGGCAACCAGTTTTGGGTTTGATCCAGCGCTGACATGAGGCAGACTTGAAACAATATCCCAGTACTGCCTAATGGCCTGTTCCTGGACTTTCCTCTTCACCTCTCATGAAAGCAGCCGTAGGTCAGTATTTATTTTGATATTTATACCTGGCTTCCCCGCCCCCAGTGGGAAGCAAAAGCCCTGTACACCATCATTATATACTTCACTTGTGCCTTGCTTCCCAGTGGCACTCGTTTCTAACCAGGGCTTTTTTTTGGTAGAAAAAGCCCAGCAGGAACTCATTAGCATATTAGGCCACACCCCTGACAGCACAGCTTATTAGCATATCAGGGGGGGCTGGGAAAGCACAAGGCAGGCATGGAAACTTGCCTCTTCCGCCCCCCCGAGCTTCTCCGCCCCCCCCCCCCGAGCTTCTAGTCTAATGCCCCCCCCCCCAAGAACCAGACGGCTGGGGAAAGGCACTGCTGAAGTGCCTGGGATCTGAAAGCATCGCCTTTCTAGTCTCCTACCCCCCCCCCCCAGACAGCAAGGGAAAAACGCTGCTGAAGTGCCAGGGATCTGAAAGATCCCTGGCACTTCAGCATCATCTTTCAAGTCTCCTACCCCCTACCCCCAACCAGACCTCTGGGAAAGGCGCTGCTGAAGTGTCAATTTCACACTCAGCTGACTGGCCAGGAGTGAAATTGACAAGAAAATCCCCACAGGCTCCCCAGAGGGAAAGACGGTATTTTAACATGCTGCCTTTCCCTCTTGTGTGTAACGTGGGGAGGGCAGCGTGCTCTGTAGCCACACATGCCAGAGGTTTCGGTTGTAGGCGTGGCCAACTCAGGAGCCAGCCGGAACTCTGTCCCGGTGCGTTCCTGCCCCCAAATAGCCCTGTTTCTAACTGTGCATGTGATGGGGCTCAGCATCACCAAAGCTATCTGCCTTCTTGGACATTTTTAAAAGTAGAAATCAGTAGCAAATACAATTTGTTTTTAAAAAGAACAACTTACTGAGTATATGTAATTAGTTAATGTAGCAGAATTGCACAGTCAGGGAAGTGTGGAATCAAGTGCGGTAAACTCTGTTCAAGTCATTAAACTGCAACAAAAAAAAGAACTTACTTTTGTTGATGCTTATTCATTCACATGCATTTTTTAGCCGAAGAAACAGAAGTGAATTGTAATAATAGTAGAAAAGAGCAAGAGTCCAGTAGCACCTTAAAGGTTAACAAAATCTGCAGCAGGGTAGGAGCTTTCCTGAGTCACTGCTCACTTCTTCAGATACAGCTAGAGTGTGAGTCCATCTCTTCTATATACTGGAAAGTGAAGTCATTTCAGATGCTGAATGACATTAGCAGGCAGATGACAATAGCAGGTGAATGATAATAGCAGGCGTGATTGGTCTTGAGCTTCAATGCATCCACCTGGACTTAACAGAGACCTAGGTATCCTGTCTCATTACCAATGCTGATTTCTCCACGCCTACTAACCCCCTGCATATCACATCTAATTCAATCACACCTGCTATTGTCATTCACCTGCTATTGTCATTTGGCGTCTGAAATCACTCTACCGTCTAGTTATAAGGACATTTTAGCTGTATCTGAAGAAGTGAGCAGTGACTCATGAGAGCTCATACCCTGCCACAAATTTTGTTAGTCTTTATGGTGCTACTGGACTCTTGCTCTTTTCTCCTGCTACAGGCAAACACAGCTACCCATCGAGATCTAAATAATAGTGTCACCTATTACAAGTGGCCCGCTTCTGTGGCTGCATATACCGTATTTTTCGCTCCATAAGACGCACCTGATCATAAGACACACCTTGTTTTTAGAGGAGGAAAACAGGAAAAAATGAAACAGAAAGAAAGAGAGAGAGAGAGAGAGAAAGGAAGGAAGGAGGAGGAGAGACAGAGAGAGAGAGAGAGACAGAAAGACAGACAGAAAAAAGGAAAGGAAGGAAGGAAGGAAGAAAGATAGAGAAAGGAAAGAAGAGAGACGTCGGCATGCCATGCAAAGCCAGGCCTTTCTGTGCAAAGTAGCCATGGAGCTTAATCTGTGGGTGGGGCTTTCTGCTGCTGGCTGTCTTAAAGGGGAAAAGCACTTAAATGGAAAGAGTACTTAGCCTGGTGGGGTTTTTCCTGCCGTTTCCCTTTTAAGTCTTAACAGCTCAGGCCCAGCAGGGAGGGGCGGGGAAGGCTGGGATGCCAGCCTGAATGGCGTTCCCCTGCGTTCCTGCTGAAGAAAGAGCCCTGTTACAGGTAAGAAAAGCTCCATATTCGCTCCATAAGACGTACACACTTCCCCCGCCCCACTTTTTTGGGGAGGAAAAGTGCGTCTTATGGAGCAAAAAATACGGTGTGTGCAGGAGAATGAAATCTTGGCTGAAGTCCTGGCTTGCTTGCCCAGGAGAGAGCCACAGAAATGTCCTATCTCTTGCAAGACCACAAAGAGAGCCAACAAAAGGCACAGAAAGAGAAGAAGGACTCAGGGAGAAACTTTTAGCACAGATAATATGAGGCATCACAGATATACACAGTCTGATTCAAGTGCACACACAAATCAGTGTCCAGGCATGTTGAGTTCCCTTTACTTCAGCGCAATTCTCTATATTTGCCTGCCAGATAAATGAAATAAAATAAAGCAAAGTTGAAAAAGGGTGTTTTTTTACAGTGGTGTTTTGCTCTCTCTTTTTGGCGTAGTGGTTAGGAGTGCGGACTCTAATCTGGGAGCATCGGGTTTGATTCCCCACTCCTCCACATGCAGCTGCTGGTGTGACCTTGGGTCAGTCAAAAGTTCTTTCAGAGCTGTTCTTTCAGGAGCAGTCCTTGAAAGAGCTCTCTCAGCCCTACCTACCTCACAGGGTGTTTGTTGTGGGGAGGGAAAGGTGATTGTGAGTCGCTCTGAGATTCCTTCGGGTAGTGAAGGGCATAAATCCAATCTCTTCTCTTCTTTCACTCTTAAGTGAACCTCCTACAGGCACACTGCAAATTCCTTTACCTTTAAAATCCCCTGCCTCTCCCCTCCATTCTACAAAAAGACCTCTTCTGGCAGCTGACCGAAGGAAAAAATACCAGTCCCACCACTGGAAAACTGGCCACTAGGCAACCTTATATTCAACTGGCAAGAGAAACTGACACATAGCAAAAGATGCTTGGCTTTCCCCACAAGATGCTTGGTTTGGATGTGCAGAGAACATTTTTCACAGGGAAGCATTCAAACATATGACTCGCAGCTACTAATCTCATCAATTGCTTTGGGGTACTGAATTAAATCAACAGAACAGATAATTGTTTGCACAAAGGAAACACAGCGCATCGGTTCCCCAGCCTGGTACTCGGTTTAACTGGAATAAACAGGAAAACCATGACCCTTGCTTTATTTGGCCCTTGAAGCTTCCTTCTTTGGTGGAGTGAGCAAGCCAGCATGCCTGTATGGGGGGGGGGGGCGCTACATCACGAAGACCAATTTCCCATGAGACGCTGCTCTGCCATCGCTCTTCCCTTTTCCCCGATTGCGTGTGTCAATTTCCTGCTATTTGCCCTGCGCCGCATTTTGACCCACAGCTTCACTTGTTTTCCCCTGTGGCTTTGCGATCCTCAAAAAAACAGGATCGTGAAGCCGTGGGGAAAATTGGGTGAAGCTGCGGGGCAAAATGCAATGCGGGGCAAATAGTGGGAAATTGACGCACACAATCGGGGGAAAGGGAAGAGCGACGGTGGAGCAGTGCCTTGTGGGCAATCAGTTTCTGTGTATGAGTGTTATCTTCTTGAATGGGATGCCTCTCTGTGTCTTAACCTGGGACCTGTCCTCTGACCCCTTTTCTCTCTCTGTGCCCTATTCTATACCATTCTTCACATGTCTCTCCTGTAGAAATAGTGACCTCATACTTTCCCATACTTTATCTGGCCACTTGTGACGGGGAAAGTACTCTTTCGATTAGGCTTCTCTCTCTCCTTTTGACTGCAACCTGAATGTAAACTGCGGCTGGTTCTGCATCCGGCATCCGCCCCACATTTCCTCAGCACTGAGGAAAAGGTGCAGCTCAAAACCGCATTCAGATATCCTGGACCAAAGCTGTAATGACTGCAAAGTCATCCCTGAACAGCCATAAATCTATGCAGAAGGCACCATAAAACCTGATGATCAAAGAAAGTGAAAGCAGCAGGCAATGCAGAAGGAATTTCTGTTCCAATGTGGGTTTGCTAAAACAACGGAGGGAAAAGGCAATGCAGAATTGCCCTGAGTCTCCTTGAATAAATGCAAGTTTTACTTTTGCAATATACTCCTTGGGAGATTTATTTTATTTCACACAATACCATACTTCTCACACACGGTCTCACACACACTAAACAATCCACTTTCAATCCACTTTCAATGTACCTTCCAACTGGATTTTACTGTTTGAACTGGCAAGATCCAGTTGGAAAGTGCACTGAAAGGAGACTGAAATGGATTATTTAGTGTGTGTGACCACAGCTTATATTAACCAGATATCCCAATATTCTTCACAAAGGCAAAATCTAAAAGTTCAGATGTGATATACATGTGGAAGGCTGCCCACTCAATCCCAACTTTTTAAAAAGGGGGACATCAAGTTATGGGCTCAGAAAATTTTACTGCTGGAGAACTTGGCAGCTTACTGCTCAGTTTAGTGGTCAGAAGAAATGCTTCAGCTCTTTGAACGGTGGAAACCAAGTTATCTCCTGGAGAAATCCTTGCCCAATTGTTGAAGATGTATATCTGAAATACCTTTTTAAAAAAATGACCGCAGGTTAGAATTTACTACTTATTCATGGAAGTAGATGTCTGCTTTTCAGGATGAGGTTTTACCACTTATAATTGTTTAATAACATTAAGGAGCCGGGTGAAATTGGTGTTGTCAAATGCAACCATCTCTGTGGGAAAGGGTGGGGAAGAAAACCCCAGCAGTTTGCAAGAGAGAGGGGAAAAAGTTACCAGCTGGTGTTTTGTGTGGGAGTCTTCCATCAACTCAGATTTTTGGAGACCACCGTGAAAGTGAACTTCTTCTCCAGCCACCTGCCAAGATGCTCACTCAGAATGCAGAGGTGCCAACCGTGTTGTGATCAAACGCAACTCCCTGAAATAAAGTCATTTCGAAATTGGTTTCCAATTTCATCTCTTGAAGAGATATTTTTGAAAAAGAAACTTCAGTAGGGCAAACTGAAAAAAACCCCTACTTTTAAATTAAACTGGGGATACTTGATGGATGACCAATTGCAAGTTGTTTGGGTATGCTTTTCTTAATACAACAACAGCTCCATAAGGTCTACCATAGGTCTAGTTTAGGTGCATCAGTGGCTTCCATGTAAATGTGGAACAACCTATACTAGGGCTGTGATGATTTTGGATAATTGTGGGAGAGTTTTTAGGTGACCACGTGAGAGCTTGAATCCCCTTCAATGAAAAGGTATATCCACATGGAGTCATGCTCATTCTTGTTAGGACTTTTGTCCAATATTCAAGAAAATTCAGAGTAATGGATCTTGCTTTTCTGGAAAGAAGAGATTGCTTCTTTTAGTTTAAAAGAAACTTTATTACTAAAGGAAAAAGGGAAACGAGATTCAAATAAACAAAACGAGATTCAAATAAACAAAACGAGATACAAACGAGATACAAATAAACAAAACATGCTTACTAAGCAGCATTGTGCTGCGTCTGCACACTAAGGGTCATTTTACACCTCCCCTCTAGTTTGACTGCTGTCTTTTCCTATGCTGATTTCACAGTGGTGTGAAATTTCACTCCAGGGGGTCTAAGTGCACTAATCAACAGCAATTGTTTAAAGCAGAACAAGCCGGTTGAATACTAGCTTGACCACAGGAGGGCAATTAGTAGATGTGGACATTTCAGTAGCAGCACGGTTTCACACTGCACAGAGGTGTGGGCAGGTTTTTTTGGAACTAGAATGATTCCAGCGGGAAAGTCAGATGTAAAAACTGCCTAAGACATCCTACTACAGAGTGAGAGAGATTACAACGGAGGATCTCTCCTTCTTCTTGACCCCTGAAAGGAAACACCTGATATCATTGACCAATTAGCAAAACAGTACACCTTCAGGTTTCCTGGGCTTACAGTTAATTGGCCAGCTGCCAGGCACTTCCAGGTTAAACTAAGAAACACAAGTTGCATAGGTTAACCCTATAATGACTGAAATCCCAGGTCTTGTCTTTCATACTCATTTCTCCAACAATTCTGAACCCAGCACTTGAACTTCCTGGTGCTTCCCCCCTTTACATCTGCTCAAAAATAACTCTTTTCCCACCCGTCCAAAGAAAGGACTGTGCGGTGACTGCAGTCCTCTGCACACTCTGCCTGCGGTCAGCCACTAAGCTCCACCTTCAAAATGGTGTGGGGGCGGGGCAACTGACTGCCATACACCACCCCCTCTCTTTAATTCTTTTCGGGTCTGGCTGCCTTGTGCCTTTACAGCAAGGCTGGGCTGACAAATGGAAAGTGAGGGGATGCCATGACCTGGATAGCCCAGGCAAGCCCGATCTCATAAGATCTCAGAAGCTAAGCTGGGCTGACTCTGGCAAGTATTTGGATGGGAGACCTCCAGAGAATACCAGGGCCAGGAGGCCAGAGGCAGGCTATGAAGCCACTTCTCTGAACATCCTCCATTGCCCAGTAGGAGTTGCCAGAGGTCACCATGACATACACAAATGCAACAATACCAACAAAAAAGAAAGAAAGTGAGGGGAGAAGGCAGGTTTTTTTGGCACCCTAAACCTGGATGGCTCAGGATAGCTTGATCTCGACAGATCTCAGAAGCTAAGCAGGGTCGGCCCTGGCAAGTACTTGGATGGGAGGCCACCAAGGAAGTCCAGGGTTGTGATGTGGAGGCAGGCAAGGGCAAACCACCTCTGAATGTCTCTTGACTTGAAAACCCTACGGGGTCTCCATATTGGCTGTGACTTGATGGCCCTTTACATGCACAGCCCCCCCACCCCCAGTGGGGTCCCAAAGCAGCTTACAGTATTGTTCTCCCTCCCTCTAGTTTACGCTCACAACAATATCAACCCTGGGAATTCAGTTAGGCTGGGAGGGAGTGACTGGGCCAAAGTCATCCAAGTGAGCTTTCACGGTAGGGCAGGGGTTCAAGCCCGAGTCTCCCAGACCCTAGCCTGAAACTCTAACCACTACACAACGCTGTCGAATCAGCCTTCGTATCAGCCTCTCATTAAGCAAAGGGTGTAATGCCTCCACCTGTAACATCGTTTTATAGGCAGCTGCCACAACCGTTTTGAAAAGAGAACTCATCCTTTTTAAAGAAAATTGAAGGTAGGTGAGCTGCTTCGATACAAGTCCGGGTAAGACAGATCCAGTGAATTACATGTCAAACGTAATTAGGTGGCTTGGCAACATATCAAAGCCAACTGACTGGGAAACAAGTTAGGACTCTCCTCTGGCTGCAGCTTTAAAACTAGGTCTAACATTACCCAAAATATATGAGGCAGGGAATTAGGGGTAGGAAAGGACTACTGGTTTCCAAGGTCAGGAAACTCATAGTCTGCTGTTCACTGCTGAGAGAGGGGAGGGCACACAGAGAAAGAGAGAGAGAGAGAGAGAGAGAGAGAAGAAGTAAATGTACAAAATTACGTCTCTATCTCAATTTTCATCTTACCATTTCTGCAAAGAGCTCAGGACAATGTACGAGGCTCTTCCTTCCCATATTTTATCCTTATAATAACCCTGTAAAATAGGTTAAGGTCAAATCTACATCTGACTTTCCTGCTGGAATCATTCTAGTTTCAAAAAACCCCGTCTATACCTGTTTCTAGTTTTAAACCATACTTATTCTAGTTTAAAAATTACTGTTTACATTTGTTAATTGCCCTCCTGTGGTCAAGCTAGCATTTTATTGCTTTAAACAGATCCTGTTGCTTAGGCCCAATTTACACCTCCCCTCTGAAGTAGTTTGACTGCTGTCTTTTCCTACGCTCATTTCACGCTGGTTTCAAATTTCACTCCCTGGCTCTGAAGGGTACTAAGCAACAGGATTTGTTTAAAGCGGTAATGTGTGATGCAAAAGGTAGAGGCGGGTTTCAGTTACCAAATTTAAGGCTATATCACGATGCAATATGTTTGACTTGGGTAGGGACATGGACCATGTTACAAGATAGAAAGTTATTAGCCCTAGAAGGTCATGACTGTAGGTTTGGGTGGCACGCATATTTGTATTATGGTAAAACAAAAATGGACAATATGTTTAAACACCATTATCTGAGAAGAACGCTAATGGACACGTGGACAAGATATAAAAACTTTTTTCCGGAAGAAATACCTATGTGGATTGTACCTGCAGAAGTTCTTAATCCATCATCACATTACAAAGGACAAGACTGGTTGAAGTATAGAGACTTGTTGATAAGACATGGCAAAGATTTTATACTGAAGGAGCACCAGCAGATGGACTTTGACTATGGTTGGTTAAGATACAGACAAATATATGACATATATAGAAGTGATAAAAAATCTGGTTTTAGAGAAAAAAATAATGAAATAGAACAAGTTTGGGAGGAGGACGGGAAAAAAATGATTTCTAAAATGTATAAAATTTTGTTAAAATGGTTTAACGCTGATGAAATGGTAAAAGAACAAATGGTGAAATGGGCGATAAACTTCAACAAAGATATTGAAATGGAATCTTGGGAATTTTTATGGAAAAATGCTATGAGTATATCTACATGTTATAACTTAAAAGAAAATTGTTTTAAAATGATGTACAGATGGTATATGACGCCAAAAAAAATTGCAAATATTAATCAGGATATGTCTAACAAATGTTGGAAATGTAAAAAGAAAGAAGGTTCTTTTTATCATATGTGGTGGACTTGTGATAAAGCAAAGACTTATTGGTCTATAATACATGCAGAAATGGAAAAAAATTTGAAATGTACATTTAAGAAGTTGCCTGAAATGTTATTGCTTGGACTTAAATTAGAAGAGATAAATGTAAAGAAAAGGACAATAATATGGTATATGATAACAACAGCAAGAATGGTATATGCACAAAATTGGAAAAATGAAAAAATACCAGAAGTGTGGGAATGGTTGAAAAAATTGTTATATATGGCTGAAATGGATAAATGGACTAGAAAGTTGAACAATCTGTACTCAGAAACCTTTCTAGAAGATTGGAAGGATTTGAAAGAATATGTTGAAAAACACTGGGATATGAAAAACTACATTTATACATGGTTACAATAGCATAAAGGAATAGAAATAGAGTAAGTAAATGTATTAAGGATAATTAGACAAGGAGGTTTTTTTTTTAGAATTATATAAGAATATAGAAAATAAGAATGGGTATATAAGTATTTTAAAGATATATAACCATTACCAGAAATGTAAACATAGATATAAGTATTACTATTTTGGATAAAGTGGAAAATGTGTTATGCTTCAGATGTGGTGGGAAACCACCAATATAAGATAAAAGCAAGATGATACAAATGGAATAAATGGAACAAAATGTTGTATTATATGGATATGTATAAAATAAATGTATTAATTTTAATGTTTTGAAAAATAAATTTTTTTTTACAAAAAAATAAAATAAAATGTAATTCCAGGTAGCGGAGATGTAAACTTTATAAAGGACACAAACACAAAGGTTTTTCTTAACTTAAAATAAAAACATGCCTGCATCATTAGCACTCTTGCAATATTTTGTTTAACAGTCTCTGATAACTGACACTTCTTGCTCTGAATTATTGCATCAAAATGTCTGTGCTGTAGTGATCTGGGAGGGGGAGGAGTCTCGGCCCAGGGCAGGGAGCAGAAGCTTGCCTATCTATCTCTCCTGAGCGATTGAGAGTGTCTGGGAGAGCAAGCTATGATGCAACAGCAGCAGCAGAACTGGAGGAAGAAGCAGGAGACAGCCATTCCCTTGTGGGCCTGATAGAAGCCCTCTGGGGGCCTGATCTGGCCCCCAGGCTGCATGTTTGACACCCCTTCTTTAGAGGGTGGACTCTATGGCACTGTACCCCACTGAGGCCTCTATCTTCCCCAAGCTTTTTCCAATCTGGAAATGTCAATCCTACCTCTTGTGCCCTGCCACTGGCCAGGGAAGACCGGCAACCCTAAGAGGAAGGCCATGGCAAACCACCTCAGCTTCTCACTTGCCTTGAAAACTCCTTGCTGGGGTCACCATGAGTCATGGGGTTGTGACTTGATGGCACATACATACCTATAAACAATAGTTATTTGTTGTCAATCAGTCCAATTACCTTTATTGGCATGTAACACTTACAGACTCATATAGAAGAAGAACAACAGCAACAGAAAATAGTACGTGCAAAATGAACAAATGTAAAAGGAGTTGCCATGTAAATATACCAACAAAAAACAATCTAATTGTTGGTAAATATACCAACAATCAATCAAATAAATAAAGGGCAAATAGAAATGGCAGCAGAAAGAAATTTGGCAACAATTTCCATTATCTCAGGATTTGGATTATCAAGAAGAGGAAGAATCTTTAGACCATCAGAATATTTGATTCCAACTGAGTCAAAATAGAGTTTAAAATTTCTGACATAGCACATGGTAGAAGGGGCACTGAAACAAAACATGGAGGATCGTTTCGATGTGATCATTTGTGCATGGACAACATCTATCAGTGAAGGGCACACCCTGGAAGCGGCCAGATAGTTATTTGTTGTCAAACACCATATATTGAAAATACTTACAATTACTGGATTTAAAAAGGGCCAAATGCGGCTTTCGGCATTTGCTTATGAAGTGCATAAGGGCATCGCATTGGCCAGATAAGATAATATTGCAAGTGTAGTGAGCAAGGGTTGGTGAGTGGAATAATCAGGGACTGGCCACTAGTTGTTATACAAATTATTACACTGTAATTGATTTCTTCACATTTAAGATTTAAATTAAAATTCTACGTTTCTTTTTTTTTTTTAATTCTATGTTTCTGACCTGCTACATAGCATTAGATGTGCCTGGCTCGGGATTTTCCCGCTTTGATAGAGGAAAGATCACAACAAAGGCTTTACCTGGGTGCTTTACTGGCAGTCTTCAAGCAGCAGCTGGACAAACACTTGTCAGGGATGCTTAGGCCAGGGGGTCCCCAACCATTTTGAGCCTGCAAACACCTTGGCATTCTGACATAGTGTGGTGGGCGCAGCCACAAAATGACTGACAAAAAATGGCTGCCTCAGGAGGCAGAGCCAGCCACAAAATGGCTGCTGCAGCTGACATTCAATCACAGCATGAAGATCTTTGTGTTGTGATGGTAGCTGCTGCCAAATCAATATTTTTGAAAATGTGCACAGCCTATCACATGTCTAATGGACAATAGCCCCACTGGGCCCTACCCACTTTCTAAAAACACTTAGTGGGCAGGCACTACTTCAGGGACTGCTGCTTTAGGCTGATGTCCTGCACTGAGTAGGGAATTGGACTAGATGGCCTATATGGCCCCTTCCAACTCTATGATTCTATGATTCTTGGCCTTAGGTAAGCTGAATGAGCATTTCAGACATCTGAAAAATCTCCACAGTGTACAAGCAGTTAGTGACAAAAGAACAAGAAATTAGAACAATGGGGCTTAACAAAGAAACAACCACCTTCAAATGTGTACATTATCCTGCGTCTTAACCGAAGAAACAACGTCAATGTGTGGTATTTTTAAAAAATCTCTGCTTTGTTCTTAGTTTTACAGAGAAACAGTATTCTATATAAGGGACTATCAACACGTAATTACTGGTCCCCCCCCCCCCCCCTTATTATTGTTTTCCACAAGCCAGAGTGCAAAATGTCATTTGGAGGTGTCATGTCAGAAGGTCACCCACATTTTTCTCTGTTAGAAAGCTGATTCATCTCGGCTGGGTTTCCTGGTTAAATCAAGGTTAGATAAATACGGGAGTCTTTCCAGCAGGGAAAAGTGTGTGTAGCTGGTGGGTCGGTCAGGGGCTGGCACCTGCTAAATAACTCCAGACTGAGTTTGTTTTAAAAAGCAGTTGATCCTTCTCTCAGCTGGGAAGGTTCAGGGACATATTAGTAATTTTCAGTAATCATAAAATCCTCAGCAATAGAAAAGACAGCAAGAGTCCAGTAGCACCTTAAAGGCTAACAAAATTTGTGGCAGGGTATGAGCTTTTGTGAGTCACCCTAGAAGACAATCAGCAGCAGCCTGCAGGAACAGCAAGATGACACAGGCTGCGGCCACACTGGAGGTTTGGTGCGATCTGACAGTGCCTCTATTTGCAGCAGTTTAATCATCGCGGGAAGGGGTGACTAGACAGTACACCCTGAAGTGGCCTCACTGCGCACAAGTCCCATGGTCAACCATTCAGGTTATTGCTGCGGGGCAACCACAGAGTGGTTGGTCGGGTGGCTTCTTTTTTAAATTTGTCTTTTGCACAGGCGCATAACTGCTTATTTGAAGCAGCGCTCCATTTTGACAGCTGGAGGAGGCTGCCTCCATTCTGGGAAAAACTCATCTTTTCAATGAACCCCTTCCCCATGTCTAATACCTTGCAGGCTCTCCACCATCTTGGAAGAGGACATTCTAGAGTCTGAGACAGGGTTCCAGTGCCTGAGTTCCTTTACCTATTGATGTGAACTACTGCAACTATGATCTTCTATTGCTGCCAATAACTCGCTTAATATTTATGAAGCCCAGGAAAGGCTTATTGGGAGATTGTTAGTATTTCTAGGCTACCATGACTACACATAAGCACCTTATTATCCTTGCAGTACAGACACAAACACAACCCTGGTGCCAGGTTTCAACTTTCTGGAGCCACAAAAGGTTGGGTGGTGAATGTCTTTGAAGAGACAAACATGCAGCCAGTTTCAACTTGAATGGGAGACTCAGCCAAAGCCAAATGATACTGAAACTATGGAGGCTTTCTAAGAGCAGGAAAGCCATAGCAGTTGAATCCAAAGCATTTGCCAGTATGTAAGAGAACGATGTGGTGGCTGTAGATATCCCCTTGCAAAGCAGTAGTGGAATCTGGTAACCCATGCTAAAAAAGTGATGGAATTCAATAACCTCCTGCAAACAAAAGGTGGAGGAATCTGGTAGTGCCTGCAAAACAGTAATGGTGGCTGGTAACCTCCTCTGCCCTCCAAGCTCCACTCATTTGCCCAAGTCACACTCATCCCTACTACCAAGGGAAGACAGTAACAGAGGAAGGCTGCAAAGAAATTATGAGTTTTGACAGATGCATTTTTCACTGTTCCAGCACAATGAAAAACTTTGCCTGGTGTGGTCGGAGGCCATCTTTGCCTCTGGTTCCTGTACGGGAAACCACAGTGACCAGAGCTTAAGGTAAATGAGAGCAAACAAACTGAAACTTGATAAAGTAAGTGCTGTGGTTTGTGGGTGGGGTTGAACTCCCCCTGGAGGAGCATATCCGCTATTTGAGAGTGCTACTGCACTGCCTAGGGTTGCCAGGGCTTACTTGGTTCCCAGCAGGAGGCTCCAGCCCAGGCTCCTGGATCTTCTGGAAGTGACATAATCGTGCCAGGCACATTGTGCAGGGGACCCTCTAGTATTTGGCCAAATGCTAGAGTGTCCCCCCACACAATGTGTCCAATGCGATGGCATCATCTGGAGGTGATGTAATCATGCTGGGCATGTTGGGCGTGTCAGGGGTGGGGCTCCCCCACCGGCCAGCTGGCCAGCAGTGGATTGGGCCCCCCACTAGAGGGGGGATGGCAATGCTAGCACTGTCCCAAGGTAATTAGGTGTTTGAGATGTATGGGAATTTTGGATCACCAACTGCAGCCATTCCTAGAGAAGGAGGATCAAACCATAGTCATGCATGCCTTTGGCATCATCCAGACCAGACTACGGGAATGCATTCTACCTGGGGATGCTTTTGAAGATGATGTGGAAGCTTCAACTGGTTCAACAAATGGTAGTTTACTGGGGCTTGCCACAACCAGCCCATGATACCAGTGCTGTACTAAATCATAGTTTGTTTCCAGACCCAACACAAAGTACTGTTTTGACTTTTAAGGAGACCAGAAGAATTTGAGTCCAAATTATATGTAGGACCACTAATCAGTGCTTGCCAGCAATCTCAGGACCTCCAAGAGGGTGCTGCTACAGGAACCTACATTGCCTAAGGTATGTCTGGTGTTTGTCTGCAGAAGTGTCTTTAGTCAAGTGTCCTTAGACTTTGAAAGTCTTCCCCAGGAGCTGTGCATGGCCCCCCTCACTCTAGAACTTCCAGGATGAATTAAAGACTAAATTCTAGGTACAGGCCCTGACCTGGATAGCCCAGGCAAGCCTGATCTTGTCAGGTCTTAGCAGCTAAGCAGGGTCGACTCTGGCAAGTACTTGGACGGGAGACCTCCTTGGAATACCAGCAATCAGGAGGTGGGGGCAGCCTTTTTTCAGCCACCTCTCTGAATATCCTCCAGGCCCCCAGTAGGGGTCAGTCGCCAGAGGTCGACATGACTTCCAGGTGTACACACACTCACATGCATTTACGAAAAATACCAAGAAACCCCCCCCCCCCCAATATTTTGAAACAGAAATGTTAACAGAATTTTTTTAAATGCTTGGTTTTAGTCTTTGTCTTGCTTTTTGTTTTTGTAAATTAAAACTCTGTTCTATATTTTTAATGTGAACCACTTTGATCATCATTTAATGCAAGGGAAATGTTATAAATAAATAAATAACAATTGCAGCGCAGGCACTTTACCGCATCAGCGACTGCAGCACAAACTCCGAGATAACAGGGTTCTACTGAACACAACACCTGAAATATATTTATTAGATTTCCTCCTCCAGAGATCTCAGGGTGACACACGAAGGATCCTTGTCAGAAATCTTTTTCTGTGTGTTGACTCATTAACAAACCAGTATGTTATAATTCTACCATCAACTGCCTCAGAATAATTGTAACAGCCACAGATCTGTGTTTCAAATTAGGTTTTCCCAAACTGCTTTCGTTGAGCAAAAACTGCATGTGTTTCACAGAGGTTATACAATTTTTAATTAAAAATATCCCTCAGGCAATCCTTTAACTCCTTTTGAAGGTACTGGAGTTTACTCATTTTTAGGGGGCCAACAGATTATCAGCTGTCAGACTACTCATCCATAAAATTTACCAACAACAATGGTTGTGAGATGAGGCTGAGTTTGGTATTAGCCATCTTCGTTCTACAGGAAAACCTGAACATAAAACAATTCCTCTGACCAAATGGAAGACAAAGATGTATGGTTTTGATGTATCAAGCAAATTATTAGAAGATATGAAGATTCCATGCTGATTCCTTTTCTCGGATTTCTTACCTGGGAAATAATATTTACATTTTTTAACCAGCCACTGGGAATCAGCTGTGGAGAAAAGGGGCAAGCACTCAAGTCTGCCGAGTTTACACAGCCGTACCCCAGGTCTTCTGCTCAGAGAGCGTTTTCTCCTTCCACTTTCCACTTTTCTCTTTTTCTGGGTAACTTTCACCATCACCAGCTAATCAGTTTCTTTTAGTATTTTGTCTAGTGGATTTGACTCCATGCTCCCCTCAAGAAGTCATAATGTTAATTAATATTAATTAATTATAGGCTAAGGAATTTGAAGACTTATGGTTGCCCATGACTGGTCTTAAAATTCAAAATATTTAACCCCATAGATCTGACTACAATGTTTGGTTATTTAGTTGACTGAGAACAATTTAGAGATCTAGAAATGAAATTATTGTTATAAATCTTATAGGGACGAGACCCTCTGTAGATTAAGAAGATAAAATAATGTCTATATATGACATATCTGTAGTTTAGATATTCTGAAATTTGAATATAAATTTACATTTTGGATATGATAATGATTTAAAGTGAAGCAAGGTCTTATAATAGCTGATCCTCTCCCCTCTCATCCATTGCCTTGCTCCTTTCATTTATGTAATGTATCCACACATACACACATAGGCACAGTATAACACCAGTATACTCTTGTTTCTTGCTGCCAAGGTGTTTGTTGATGTCTCTTTAAGGGCAGAGTGGGATTTAGAAAGAAACTGATAGGTTTCTACTTAATGCCTCGAGCATCAAGTCCAAAGCATGGAGTGTTAAAAGATCTAAAGAAGAAGATCAACTGTATTTATTTCAAATAGATTTCTTGTAAGGAAATGTTCCTTTAAAAAGTTAGCTTGGTTTTTCATTGCAAATGAGAATATTGACAAGTCAGCTTGACAAAAAGTTGTTATTCTTTTTTTTTTTTTAAAAACTCTAAATGAGAAGATTTTGTCTGACGCATAGTTTAGTAATACATTATGTGTGTGCTCTCAGTTTCTTGCTGTGATATTTGTGTAATCCCCCCTTTTTCATCATTCTGTTACACAGATCATTCTGTGTGGTTATGAAGTTTGTATGTTGTTATTAATCAATCTTAAATAAAAAATAATTAAAAAAGATTTTGTGAAACAATACTGCATGTTTAGTTTTTTAAAATCCATATTTTTTTACAATGGAAAAGTGTGCAAAATAGGACGCACAGTTGAAACAAAATAATAAAATTTTAAAAGCCACAGAGCAAAGCAAGGAAATAGAATGCAGCATAAAAAGAAAATAAAACACAGATTCTGTTGGCTGAAAAAGCATTAGAAGAATAAAGCAAATTTAAAGTTTATGAGTTCCTGAGTTCCATGAAAGCCAGGTGGCAATACAGGTGGATCAGCAAGATTTTTTTAAAAAAGAAAAACTAAAAAAAAAACAAGATGGCACGTATGACATCATCCACTCCTATGATATCATCTGCTTCTTTGTGTTAAAAGAGATACAACTGCTCATGAAGATAGATCAAGATGGGTAGCCATGTTAGTCTGTAACAGTAGAAAAGAGCAAGAAGTGAGCAGTGACTCACAAAAGCTCATAACCTCCCACAAATATTGTTAGCTCTTAAGGTGCTAATGGATTCTTCCTCTTTTCTACTATTGCTTATGAATATGTGTGTAGGTGGACGCTCTGCAATTTCCATGCTTTTCCTTTTTGAGCTGCAGTCCCCTTCATTGGAATGCACACTTTCCCCAAAGGTCTCCTAGCTGCAACCTGCTACATCTTCTCCCAACATCCTTTGCTGTACTGATCCAAACTGGAAGGAAAGGTGATAGAGGAGACTACTTGGCATGACCGACATGTCACTAAAATCAGTCCTCTGTTCCTTCCTCACTTTTATGGTATTTGTCAGGAGCAGATTAACACCTACCCTGGGAGGTGAATGTACCAGGATGCACACAACTAATTTGACCAAACAATTAACATATTATTTACATAATCTGGGAATGGTCTTCCTAGATTTGGGCATCTGGGATCTGCCAGCATTATTCCTACCCTCAAAGATGGCTTTTGTGGCTGCAAGAGTTTGCTGCATGGTGGGGGAGGCAAGAAAGAGCCATCCCATGATCCAAGGTTCATTTATAGTCCTTAGGATCAACACTATATAGGGTTGCCAGCTCTGGGTTGGGAAATACTTGGAGATTTTGAAGGTTGAGCCTGGGGAGGGTGGGGTTTGGGGAGGGGAAGGACCTCAGTAGGGTGTATTGCCACCGAGTCCACCCTCCAAAGCAGCCATTTTCTCCAGGGGGAACTGATCTTGGTTGTCTGGAAATCAACTGTAATAGCAGGAGATCTCCCAGTTCCATAGGAGCAGGGTTCCGTTGGGGCCGGAGCGAAGCGGAGCGCCGCTCCACCAGTGAAGACGCTGGGGGGCAGGCACATTACAAAGCCCTGCCCCCATCAGGGCCGCCACTGGGTCGGACCCCCTCCCACCCACCCCCGCTCAATGTCCCCGAGCCGGCAGCAGGCCGCTGGCCGGGGAAAAAACCCTCTCCCACCCACCCCTACTCAAAGAAACCCCCTCCCTCCCACCCACCCTTCCCTGCTCAATGTCCCTGAGCTGGCGGCAGGCCGCCAGCCGGGGACAGAAAACCCCTCCCACCCATCCCTGCTCAATGTCCCCAAGCCGGCGGCAGGCTGCCGGCCAGGGAAAGAAACCCCCCCAACCCTCCACCCCCGCTCAATGTCCCCGAGCCAGCGGCAGGCCGCCAGCCGGGAACCCCCCCCCTCCCACCCCTTGTGGCCTTAACAGGATTGATACATCCTTTCACGCCCTGCTGCAATGCAGATTTTTTGAGATTATGAGGGATTACTATATTAAGCCTTTTTTCAACCAATCATCCCCCTATACTCTGGAAACCCTGTCTCTTTTGCTCAGTGATAAGGATCCTCAGATCACTCTAGCAATGGCAAAATTTGTCTCAGTCCTTTTAGCCCTTGCATCTAAAAAAATAAGTGTTTTCTACTTCTCAAGATTTGTGAATCAATGAGGTTCTAAGGGTAGGAAAGGACCAGTTTTTAGAAGGTGTATTTATTTACTTTATTTATAGTTTGCCTTTCTCACTGGGACCCGAGGTGGATTACGCAGACTGAGTCAGTACAATCAGTGGGATGGGACATTCTGTGTGATAGGAGTCAGGTTGTAGGACCAACCAGAAATCAAAAAACAGAACTGAAGCAAAGCCAAAGTGTTAACATGACACATTAAGTGATGCAAAATTCCATAGTAGGATCCAGTTTGGTGTAGTGGTTAAGTGCACGGACTCTAATTTGGGAGAACCGGGTTTGATTCCCCACTCCTCCACTTGCACCTGCTGGATGACCTTGGGCAAGCCATAGCTCTGTACCAGCTGTTCTCTCAAGGACAGTTGACTCAGAGCTCTCTCAGCCCCATCTACCTCACAGGGTGTCTGTTGTGGGGAGGGGAAGGGAAAGGAGTTTGTAAGCCACTCTGAGACTACAAGTGAAGGGCAGGGTATAAATCCAATCTCTTCTTCTTCTTCTTCTACTTACAGCAAGATAGGCATGGCAGTACATGCTGCAATCCCTAGTCATGTGTCCAAGTAGCTTTGTGCATCCTTTTGTGCAGAGCTACCATATCACCTGCATAGTCCAGGAGGATTCAGTTCAGAAGGATCCAAAGAATAAATGGACATAAGTCTGACATAGAAACCTCAACATTCAAAAAACAGTGGGAGAACATTTAACCTTCCAGGACATTTAGTTGCTGACCTAAGAATAGCAGTTCCCTTGCAAAGGAATTTCAAAGGGAGATTAGAAAGATTTCAATGGAGCATGCTGAACTGCAACTGATAATGAAGCTCAAGACAATACATGCTCTAGGACTGAACTGAGACTTAAGTTTCCTGTCTCATCACCAATGCCTGTTATTGTCATTTGGCGTCTGAAATCACTCCATTCTCCAAGTTATAAGGGACCAGTGGATTCACATTCTAGATGTATCTGAAGAAGTGAGCAGTGATTCACAAAAGCTCGTGCCCTGCCACAAATTTTGTTAGGTGCTACCAGACTCTTGCTCCTTTCCACTCATAAAGATTGCAGGCTATGCTGTCAGGTTTCTTTCTTTTCCCCCTTCATTTGTTTAACCCGGAGAGGGGTATCTCTCTAAGTGAGATAATGTGTTGATTTCAGACTGGCCAAAATCCAGGCAGTGCTAGTGATAATAATTCCTTCTAGGAATTTTATTATGTGGGAACGGTAGCTTTGTTAGGGCCAGGGACTCTACTGATTTGGAAGCTCTCTTATCTGCCTGGCTATGAAGAAGTCCTTTCTTCTTCACAAGCATAAGTGAAGACCTCCCATATACATACCACTGTTTGCAATGCTAAATTCAGCCAAGAGCTAAGAGAACATGCAGTTTCAGATGCAACTTCCCTTCTTTAGTGCCCTGAGTTCAAATGCTACAGGTAAATCAGTAATTACTAATTAAAATGGCATATGATGTTCCCCATCACCTTGAAATTAAGTGACTTTCAAATGTAACTGTTAAGCAGTGGAGATATATTACATTTATTAAAAATCAGTCATAATTGCAATACTTTAACAATAATGGGTTTTTTCCCTTGTACGTATAGTATAAGTTTGATGAGTCTCAAAAGCACCAAACCATTACTCAGAAAATATCTTTTCTACAGCAGGTGCATGCTGACCTAGATTAAGTTGCTGGAGATGTCAAAGAAGCCCCAGGGGGGGGAAAAGGAGAAGCTAGCATTGACCTGAATGGCTTTGGGCATGACATCTGACCAACAGAATTATGTCATGCTGTAGAAGCACAACCCCCCCCCCCCCCAAATCTAACATACACAAAGACTTAGAGAGATGGGAATTTGTTTTGTTTTTTCCTAAAACAGATATTCCTAAATTTCCTTGCACAGAGAACAACTGCTTCATTGCTAGATTTATACACACTTGGTGTCCAGGTTTTCTTTAAATAGAAAACTATACAGTATTTATCTATTTACTTCATTGATGCCCTGTCTTTCTCCTCAGTGGGGACCCAGAACCCTTTACCTGATGATACTGATGGTGGTGGTGGTGGTAATGATGATAAAATTACTTTCCCCTCAGCCTATTGGTTCTAAACAAATAAAATCATTTGGTCCAGAATCTGGCCCCAGAACTTGATTTCTGTGGTCTGGATCTCTTTGGTTTGGAGACCAGTTATAATTCTAGGAATTCTCCAGGCCCCATGTGGAGGTTGGCAACCCAAGCTTGGTGTAGTGGTTAAGAGTGGTGGACTCTAATCTGGAGAACTGGGTTTGATTCCCCACTCCTCCACATTTATTTTTTATTTATTTATTTATATTTATTTTTATACCCCGCCCTCCCCGCAAGCGGGCTCAGGGCAGCTTACAAGGGCATAACGCCGGTTAAAACATCATAAATAGTTTAAAATCAACAATAACAATAAATAACAATAAAATTCCAGATTACCAATATATTACAGTAAGTTACCAGTAAAGTGCCTACTAATTTCAATAAAATGCTTCTAGTCTTATTGATCCGATGGCGTCCTATCAGGTTAGGGACCCCCCAACCATGCCCATCAGGTCTGGACTGCGTCCAGGGCCGGTTTACACAATAGATGTTGCTGCTGTTGTTATTGATGTTGAAGCCAGCTGGGTGACCTTGGGTCAGTCACTGTTCTCTCAGAGCTCTCTCAGCCCCACCTGCCTCACAGGGTGTTTGTTGTGGGGAGAAGAAGGGGTATTTAGTTCCAATGTAGCTTGCTAATATTCCAGAAACAGACAGTACTCTAAAAAGAGCACTGATGCTCATTCACAGGACTCCAAGCTGCTTTTTGACAAAATGTCCAGCCTTAATGTCCTCACTGGCTTTCATTAATTAATTAATTTAATTAAATTTATCAACTGTCCTCCTTGGTAAAACCAGGCTCAGGGCAGTGTACAATAAGGTCGTATAAAACATCAATAAAACAAATTAAAATTTACATAAGGCAATAAAAACATAACAGTCTGATTAATTAAATACAGATGGCGCAAGAATCCAATCCGCGCCACTATCTCATTGGAAACGGGCGGGGGAGGGAATGGAAAGTGGGAGTGCCAAGACTGAACCATCGCTGTCCTCAACCAAACGCCTGGCGGAACATCTCTGCCTTACATGCCCTGTGTTCACAATGCTGTTTTCATTAAAAAGGGAACAAATGGGTTCACTTAGAAACATACAGCCCTCCTCTTTATATCGTCCTGTGTTCGTCCTTGGTTGGCTTTGGTCTTCCAAGGCTTCCCCAAAAGTGTTTCATGTCAAGCTCTCATGGCCGATGCCTACTGTGAAAGAAGGGTCATTCAAACCTGCGCCTCCATTTTGTTCCCCAAACTATGCAGAGATGCCAGCAACAGCTGTTTCTGCTTTCCAGACTACAGGGGCCAGGCGGATAATTTTTCTGCCCATCCGCTCAGAGAGCCAAATGTCAGCCTATTCTGGGTGGAGTAATATATTTCTCTTATCGCCAAAAAGAAAGCGCACTGACCTGCTCAGTAGGGGAAACTGAACTGGGGTGGGAAAAGCAGATGGTTGTTAAAGATTAGGCTTCAGTCACTGCGCTGGCTCCTCTTCTTGAAGACCCTTTGGTAATTAAATCTGAAAGCTGGCTGGCTTTGTTCCCAAATTCCTTAAGAAGTTAGGAATCCAGGACGAAATCCCGTGGTCCATGCTCAGAATTAAGGTTAACTCAAAATGTACTTTCCATCTTTGGATAGGTAACCAGAGGAATTTCCACAGATCTTTGGAAATATATATGCTAGTCAGTGAAGTGACATTCCAAACATATAATTTATTGAGAGAATGGCTCTTGTGTTGGTCACAAAGGTGGACTGGACATGGCCAGATAGTCATAAGTTGATTCTGCATTGGCTTTTCCCTCCATTGTTTTATGAAATCCACATTGGAACAGAAATTCCCCTCTGCATTGCATGCTGCTTTCATTTTCTTTGATCATCGGATTTTATGGTAGCCTCCACACCCCATGCCGCTTTCGCTTTCTTTAATCATTGGATTTTATGGTACCTTCTGCATAGATTTATGGCCGTTCAGGGGTGACTTTGCAGTCAGTGTGGCATTGCTCCGAGGTATTTGAATATAGTTTTGAGCTGCCCTTTCCCCTCCCAGTTGAGAAAATATGGAGCGAATGCTAGATGCAGAATTGCCCTCAGTTTTAATGGTCTGAAAGAGTTTACACACTTTTGCAACATGGGTGAATAAAGTGCCATCAAGTCACACCTGATTTACGGTGGCCCCTTGGTGTTTTCACGGTAGGGGACTAGCAGAGGTGGTTTGCCAGAGCCTTCCTCTGTATATTCTTAGGTGGTTGCCCATCCAAAAGCTAACCAGGGCCAACACTGCTTAGCTTCCGAGATTTGATGAGATCAGGCTAGCTTGGGCCATCCAGGTCACAGCACCTTATCAACATAGTCCAATGCAAATGATCGCGTCTGAGATCCTATTTTGTAATTTCAAAGTTTAGCCATGTTGGACTGCAGTAGAACAGCTGGATCCAAGTCCGATAGCACCTTATAGACCAACAAGATTTTCGGAGTATGAGTTTTTGAGAGGAAGGGAACTTTGACCCTCGAAACTTCAACCCCCCCCCCCAAATCTCGGTCTCTGAAGTGCTGTGGGACTTGAATCTATCTGTTTCATAATTCGATCCTTATTTTTGGATGATTGGTGATGATGGGTGGTGTAGAGTGATGTAGTGCAGGGATGGTCTACTTCTCTATTCTTGGGAGCCATTTTATTGTCCAAATTTATGTTGTACACATGTTCTAGTGTGCAAACTGACCCCTTCTTGAATGGTCAAACTCCACAATAACATTAGCTCTTTAGACCCAATTGTATAGCTCAGAAAATGAGTTTATACACAAATAAGTACATTTGCAGGATGCATATAAAGTCCAAAACAGAGATGTAACTTTAAGGTACAGAATAAAGTTATAGAATAATCATAAAGTTATAGACTAAACATAAAGAAGCCAGTATTGTTCCAATTTTCATATATGTGTTGCCGAAGCTATAGACTAATCATAAAGACGCTTCTATCTCCAGGTTTGACTCCAGTTCAGTCAGTAAAATCTGGAATCTGATTGATCAGCTTCATAAAGAACAAAGTGATCTATTTGACAATAGCTTGGCTAGAGTTTGGACTATACTAGAACAGGGGCCTCCAATTTCATTAAGCCAGTGGGCATTTTTGGAATTTTAAGAATGAGGAGTGGGGGCCCACAGGTTCAAAAAGGTTGGGGACTCCTGTTCTAGATGATCAAAAGGCTTTGAGTCAATGAATCTAACCAACTAAACCCTGCAGCCCTAATTTAAATACGCTTGAGCATCATAAAATATTTTTGAGGGAAAGGATATGATGGACACCAACAGTGATTTGTATAATCTGAGGGATTTCCAATGTTTTTCTTCTGATGGGGGTTAAACAAAAGAATGTTTTGGCAGCTGTTTCTGGAAAGATATGGGTTTTGGGGAAACCTCAGGAGAAATGAAAGACGCTACTGGATTTATTCATCTAGCACCACAATGGAACAAATAGTCAAAAACATAAGAACATAAGAGAAGCCAACGTTGGATAATGCCAATGGCCCATCCAGTCCAACACTTGGTCATACAATGGCCAAAAATAGCAGGTCCATCAGTGGGGTCCATCAGTGGGGCCAGGACACTAGAAGCTCTCCCACTGTTGCCCCACTCCCCCAAGCACCAAGAATACAGAGCATCACTTGCCCCAGACTGAGAGTTCCTATCTATACCTTGTGGCTAATAGCCATTGATGGACCGCTGCTCCATATGTTTATCTAATTCCCTCTTGAAGCTGTCCATGCTTGTAGCTGCCGCCACTTCCTGTGGCAGTGGATTCCATGTGTTAATCACTCTTTGGGTGAAGAAGTACTTCCTTTTATCTGTTCTAACTCAACTGTTCAGCAATTTCTCAGCAAGTCTCCCCATAGCACTGATTTTGACTAGATTTAAAAGTGATGCCGGGATTACACAAGAGTTAAGATTTAAGGCTAATTTAATACAACCAAAGTCTCCCAATGAGGGCATAAAGAAGCCCTACATGTGGAAAGCATTATTTTTAGAGGGAGTGTGGGGTAGTAGTTAGAGTACCAGATTAAGAGCTGCTAGTCTCTATTCAAGCTTACTCAGTCATGAAGCTCACTGGGTGACAAACACACAGGAGATCACACAGCAGTACAATACAGGCTGTGAAAAAAGACGCTAAAATTGCAATGGCTATAACAAATATTGTGAAAACAAGAAAACAAGAAGATAATGCTAGAAATGTTGCGCAGCAATTTCATGTACTATGGATGAAATTCTTCAATGAAGTATATATGTTCGGTTCTTCAGTAATGTGTAATTCATTCCAATGAAGGTTACAAATATTAAGAACTTCGTTTCGATTGTCTTCTTCAAGAACATATAGCTATTACATATGTTTCATTAGCATCTGAGATCATGTTGTGTCATCAATCAAATTTCCATTCTAAATAATCTCAAGGTTTTAGGACAAATACAGGGGTGAAGAAGAGCCTTGTGTGTGGGGCTCCCAACTCTGGGTTGGGAAATTCCTAGAGATTTGGAGGTGTAAGGTGGGGTTTGGGGAAGGGAAAGACCTCAGCAGAGTATAATGCCATCAAGTCCATCCTCCAAAGCAGTAATTTTTTCCAGGGAATTGATCTCTGCAGCCTGGAGATTGGTTGGAATTCAGGGAGATCTCCAGGGCCCACCTGGAAATTGGCAGCCTTACTGCTCTGAGTTCTCTGGAGGAAGGTCAAGATAAAAGTCAGATACAAGAGAAAAGGTCAACAGTGTTTTGTTTTGTTTTCCCTCCATTTTTGGCATCAAGTCCAGTTTACACAAATTGGGGAGGGGAGAGAAAATACCAGTAAGCTATTAAAAAGAAGCAGAAAAGGATGCATTTGTCATTGCAAGCTGCACTTTGACTTCAAAGCACCTGAACTTTCTTAAAGGTTTTACCTTTGAGCCGAAAGGAATCTAGTTAACAGGCAGCTCTGAGAGATGTAGCCTCTAGCAGAGTTTTCACTTCTTGTTCAGCTCTAGCTACAATCTGTATTGAGTTTCACCTGATTTATTCTCCTGGCAATATTTCATGTTTCCTGCCTCCTCTTTAGCACCCACTGTTCACTTTGTGAATATCGCTGGGAGGGGGAAAATACCTGATCCCAGAGACATTTCTTCCCCTCCTGGAAATTACCCTGATTTAATCACAACTTGTTTATTTTGCTGAATAGACACAACTCATCTCATTCTGAAGTCTGGAGGCAGCTCCGCGGAGGTTAAGTTTCAATTACAATTAAAAGCAATTCGAACATTAGAGACTGAACAGATATTATTTTGGAAATTTCAAATTTAAAAAAGACATATATTAAGATCTCCCACATTTTCTTTAACCTTTTGTCCATTTCCCCCCTTAAGATGAAGAACAAGTGGAAGGAAGGAAGGAAGGAAGGAAGGAAGGAAGGAAGGAAGGAAATCTAAAAAGCAGCAAAACATTCAAATATCCTAGTGGGATGTGGTCAATCACACAAATATGTAAAGAAATGCATGACTTTGAAATTCCCAGGTTAAACATTTCAGTCTTTGTTTCTAATCCATCTGGATTTCAAACCTGACATTGGGAACAAAAGGGGCAGTTCTATGAGATGAAACAGACAGGACTGAGGAGATGTGTGAAACTGGACTCCACTTTTTTTTCTACTGCGGATAGTTCTGAATTGCACCAGAGCAACAACAGGAGGGGTTTGCCACCATCTAGATAAATCACCCACAATCTGCTCACAATAATGGATTTAAATTATCGGTTTTAATTACCGGTGGAATTAGGAATTTTTTTTACAGTAAAAATAGTTCATCAGTGGAATCGGCTGCCCAGGGAGGTGATGAGCTCCCCCTCACTGTCTGTCTTCAAGCAGTGGCTGGACAAACACTTTTCAGAAATGCTCTAGGCCAGGGGTGGGCAAACTTGCTCAGCGTAAGAGCCACCTAGAACAGGGGTGGCCAAACTTGCTTAACGTAAAGCCGCATAGAATGAACATCAGATGTTTGAGAACCACAAGACATGAACAAATATTACCTGCTTTTATTGGAAAATAAGCAAATTTGCTTTTTATTAACATTAAATGAGACTGCCAAAAATAATAACAAAAGGGGTAAAAGCAGATATTGATAATGATATTAATTTGTCCAATGATATTTGTTTGCTAATGATATTTAGCTTCCCCAGCTGCCCTGCCAGGAGCCACATAATATATGTGAAAGAGCTGCATATGGCTCCCGAGTCACAGTTTGCCCACCCCTGCTCTAGGCTGATCCTGCACTGAGCAGGGGGTTGGACTAGATGGCCTGGATGGCCCCTTCCAACTCTGTGATTCTGTGATTCTACTCCCCGTCCCCAAGGAAAGAAGATGCCAAGTCACTGTATCTTTTCACCTGTCGAGAAAAAAACAGCAACAGAGGTGGGGAATGGGGGAAGGTCAATTACACCTGTACTATTCCTGTCCGATTTGAAGCCAGCCCCCCCTTGCTGTTGCCATAAAGTTTTTAAAAAGGAGATCTTTCTAGAGTCTGTTTCATCTTTTTTAGCTTGGTCCCAAGGACACTTGAGTTGCCAGTGAAGGCCCATGCCAAAATAGGATGCTGGATTCGAAGGGTCTTTGATCTTATCCAGAAGCCTTTTCGTTTGTCCTGCTATCCTAATTTAGTTCTATAAAGGTAAAGGTTTCCCTTGCTTGAAAGCCAGTTGAATCTGACTCTAGGCGGCAGTGCTCATCTCCGTTTCCAAGCTGAAGAGCCAGTGCTGTCCGAAGATGTCTCCATGGTCCTGTGGCCGGCATGACTAGATGCCAAGGTGCATGAAACACTGTTAACATCCCACCAAAGTGGTACCTATTTATCTACTTGCAATTTCTTGCTTTCAAACTCTAGGCTGGCAGGAGCTGGGGCCAGAGACAGGAGCTCACTCTGGCCGAGGACAGACTGGCAATCTAAAGCGGGGCAGGCACGCTTCGGAAACGGAAGAAAGGAGCACGTTCAGACATGCGCATCTGTCCGTCGGCTCCGTTTCGTACTTACCCGTCTCCCAGTCGCTTTCCTTCCGCTTTACCAGGACACCGGGTAAAACCGGTGTTCAGGGGCCGTCCTCCGCATGCCTCCCGCTTCCAAACAGTGTGAACCGGAAGAAGCGGGAGGCATCCGGAGGCGGCAGTGTGAACGCGCCGCACAAAGTTATGTGCATATGCGCATGTGCGCACATGCGAAACACATCAAAGGAAAACAAAAAAAAAGCGCAGCAGCAGTCTGAACGCTCCGTGGCAGTCTGAACACTCCGTATCGCCGCTGGTCCGCATTGCTCTGGCCAGTGTGAACGGCCAGCTCCGTGGGGGTTTTCCCCCACACCAGTTCCCTCCGCTTTGCCTCCGCTTTACATTGCCAGTCTGTCCTCGGCCTCTGTCACACAGCACTCGGGTATTGAACTGGCGAACTGCCAGCCTTCCGATCTGCAGTTTAGCATCTTAACCACTGAGCCACCACGACCCCTATTTAGTTTTATACCTGTCTCTATATCTCTGCTTATCCCACCCGTCCTCCAAAGAGTTTAGAAGAAGAAGAGATTGGATTTATACCCCGCCCTTCACTTGGAGTCTCAGAGCGGCTTACAAACTCCTTTCCCTTCCCCTCCCCTCCCCTCCCCACAACAGGCACCCTGTGAGGTAGGTGGGGCTGAGAGAGCTCTTGACAGAAACTGCTCTTTTTCAAGGACAGCTCTTATCAGAACTATGGCTTGCCCAAGGTCATCCAGCTAGTGCAAGTGGAGGAGTGGGGAACCAAACCCAATTCTCCCAGATTAGAGTCCGTGCACTTAACCACTGCACCAAACTGGCTCTCAGGTCAGTGCACGTGGTCGTCCCTCCCCTGTATTATCCTCCCCACAACCCGGTGAAGTAGGTTAGGCTGAGGAAAAGCTACTGGTTTAGGGTCATCCCCAGAATTTCATGGCAAGGTGGAGACTCAGACTTGGATTTGGCAGATCCCCGTTCTCTACCACTGTGCTGAAGTGGCTCTGTCTTTCAATTGTCTGTCACCTCTCTGTTCAGCAGTTTGGTCACAGTCCCGTTTTGAAATGATAGCTTATTCAAAAACCCTCTGTCTGTTCTGCTACTCTTCTTTCTTCTCACATATTTCCCACAAAGTCATTAGATTTGACTCCAAGAGCACCTTAGAGGCTAACAAGATTTTCAGGGTATATAAGCTTTCGAGAGTCAAAGCTCCTTTTAATCAGGCATGGATGCTTTGTCTCTCAGAAGCGTATGCCCAGTTTGGTGTAGTGGTTAAGTGCGCGGACTCTAAGCTGGGAGAACCGGGTTTGATTCCCCACTCCTCCACTTGCACCTGCTGGATGACCTTGGGCAAGCCATAGTTCTGGCACAGCTGTTCTCTCAAGGACAGTTGTCTCAGAGCTCTCTCAGCCCCACCTACCTCACAGGGTGTCTGTTGTGGGGAGGGGAAGGGGAAAGAGTTTGTAAACCGCTCTGAGACTCCAAGTGAAAGGCGGGGGATAAATCCAATCTCTTCCTCTTCTTCTACCCTGAAAATCTTGTTGGTCTCTGAGGAGGTAATAGACTCGGGTTTTAGGAAAAACCTTTTTTACAGTAAGAATTGTGCAGCAGTAGAATCAGCTGCCTAGGGAGGTGGTGAGTTCCCCCTCACTGGCAGTCTTTTTAAGTAGCGACTGGACAACCACTTGTCAGGGATGCTCCAGGCTGACCCTGCATCGAGCAGGGGGTTGGACTAGATGGTCCATATGGCCCCTTCCAACTCTGTGATCCTATAATTCTAGGATTCTACTGCAGACTCACATGGCTGCTCTCTGAAACCATTTCTGGAGATCAAGAGTCCAGTAGCACTTTAAAGACTAGCAAAATTTGTTGGCAGGGTATGAGCTTTTCTGAGTCACTGCTCACTTCTTCAGATACTGCTGCAATACCCTGCCACAAATTTTGTCAGTCGTGAAGGTGCTACTGGACCCTGGCCCTTTTCTACTGCTGCAGACAGACGAACACGGGGACCCGTCCTGATCTGTTTCTTGTTGTATTGGATCCAGCTGGGGCATTATATTACATGCATCCCAAATGGGTTGGTTCCCTTCTCAGATCCAGGGCTTTTAACTTGCAACCCCACCCCTTTTGCTCATAAAGATAATATCCTGGCAATTAGCTGTTTGGGAGGTGGAACTGGTTGAATTCAGCCCTCCAGCCCCTGCTTTTAGCTCTCAGTACATGCTTTATTAGATCATGGTGATAACCCTATTGCTAAATCTCTAAATCTTGAAATAATTACTAAATAAAACTATTAAATGTATATCCTTAGTATATGTTAGAAGGAATGCCAAAGGAACTTAGGTCTAGTTTCAAGCAGGTTATTCCCTCTAACATGATTCTTAATATTTATCCAGCAACTGTTTGCTGAGGGACTCAAGTACCATAAATTGAAAAGAGGCACCAAACTGATTTTTGCAGTCCTAAAAAATGGGATTACAATAGATAATTGTCTCAAAAGAGCGGGCTGATTTACCTCTTAACCTTGATCTTACTGTCTCATCCATCTGTCTATCCATTTTTAAAGCCATCCTTCCTCTGAGGAGCTCTGAAGGGCATACTTAAAAAGAGACAAATCATATATATATACAGCAAAAGTTTTGTTATCTGGCATTTGTGGGGAATGGGGGGATTGCAGGTTAATCAAATTACCAGATACTCTAGCTCATTGCTCTGCCCTGACCCTTACCCAGAAGAATTCGCAGCTAAAAATTCCTGCTAGGAACACCATAGCAACAGCCCACAGAGATGTCATAAATATGTGAAACTCAGAGAACCCATGTTTTGATGAATATGTACAGTTCCCTACCACTCTACTGTACTGGATCTATCTATTCAAAAACTCTGATGGGAAGTAATAGCCACGTAACACAACTATTTCCATTTTTAGTCCCTGTTTTATGTTAGGAGAGCAATAGCACTGGATCACACTCTATAGAATTGGAGAGGTAATTAAAAGACTAACTTGCTTGCAAAGTTAGTTAATAGATGGGGGGGGGGGCTGATATTGTCTAGTGACTAATTGGGGCCCATAAGCTTCCTCTCCTAGTTTCTGTTTTGCTTATTCTTTCCTTTTCATGCTTGCCAGGTCTGCTTTCTTTCTTTCGTTTATTAGCTTCTATGACCAAAGGTCTTAAGCTCAGCCAAAGTCAGCCAAGCCGGATCTGCTGCTGCTCGTTATCTGTTCCGTGTACTCCAAAGTTTAAGCAAAGGTGTTCCTTCTCGAAAGAATCTTCAGCCTGGACTGATTGTTTATTTGCAGACCTGCAATATCGACCATCATTTGTGTGCATTGCCACAGGTACACAATAGAAGCAGCCATATCAAAGTGGCGATACAGTATAAACTAATGTAAGAAGAACCGAATCTTATTCCCAGCATTTTGAATATTGTTTCCATGCAGGAGAAAAACAAAAGAGTGATTAGAGGGCTGGACTAGGATCTGGGAGAATCAGATTTGAATCCATACTCTGCTGGGCTCAAATCAGCCTGAGCTCATCAGATCTTGGAAGCTAAGCAGGGTTGGCCCTTGTTAGTATTTGGATGGGTGACCATCAGGGGTCATTTCGTAGAAAAAGAGGTGCAGGAGTTCATTAGCATAACTCATTTGCATAACTCATTTGCATATGTCACACCCCCTAACATACCAGAAGTGTGTCAGAAGGCAACACCCACCCCTCAGGCTCCACTCCACAGGTGAGTGAAACTGACCTGCTCTTCTTCCCTTCCCTTCCCCATCCAATACTTTGTGCAATAAAAATAAGCGTAAAGAACACACCCTCATTCTCTTCCTGCTCCCTTGAAACCACCAGGTTTCAAGTAGACTTGAGATACCCAGGACATGTGCACCACCCATCCCTTTCCCTTCCCCTCCCCACAACAAGACACCCTGTGAGGTAGGTGGGGCTGAGAGAGGTCTTTTGAGAACTGCTCATGAGAGAACAGCTCTGAGAGAACTTGTGACTGGCCCAAGGTCACACCAGCAGCTGCATGTGGAGGAGTGCGGAATCAAACCCGGTTATCCCAGATTAGAGTCCAACTCCTGACCACTACACCAAACTGATGGGGTGGAAGCTGCTGAAGGGCTGGTGAAATTTCTCCAGTACTTATGTGCCATGTGCCCAGATAAAAAATGGTATACTTAGAAAATTGATATGCCACCTTGAGCAAGTCTCTGGAAAAGCAGCACACAGTCATAAAAAGAACAATGATAAAATTATCAATATTAAAACAAAACATTAAAAACAATAAAGACCCTAGCAGGGCTTTCCCCGGGGCGCTGCGCCTCTGCACTGCTCGGGGAAGCCGAGGAGGGGGCGGGGCTTGGTCATGTGCCTGCCCCCTGGGCTCCTCACTCCCGGAGCTGCGCTCCTGTGCGCTCCCGCTCCAACGGACCCCTGGTGACCATGAAAGAAGCCCAGGGTTGCTACACAGAGGCGGGCCATGGCAAACCATCTGAATATCCTTTGCCTTGAAAACCCCACGAGGGGTCGCTGTAAGCTGCAACTTGATGGCACTTTCTATCAACGCATTGTGTCAGTCACACACACTCAGCCTAACCTATCTCACAGGGTTGTTGTGCAGATAAAATGGAGGAAAGGAGCCACTTTGCTTTACCATTGAGGAGAATGGAATTACTAGGTAATTAAATAAATCCCCCGAGACTACAGCAATGCTGCTCCGGCCAGTTTCTTTAAAATCTCATCTAGATTTTGTTATATCAAATGTCTATCCATTATGGTGAAATATTTATTTATTTATTTGTTTTCTAGGCCGCTCTCCCCACATTTCGCAGGCTCAGAGCAGCTTACAAGACCTGGTATACCAGGATTCACTTTACATTTTAAAATAATTAAAACAATATAAAACATACAGAGTTAAAACATAATAACAACTTAAAGTGCTCAACTTTCAGTACAAACAGATGGCATCTCTCTGATAAAGCCAGGTGCCATATCCCCAGTGGCAGATGATAATGTCAGCAGTCAAACACTGGTGGATGTACTTGGGGGGGGGGGGGAAGGAGAAGGTAGCGACCCCTATTCATAAGCCTGGCGGAAGAGCTCCGTCTTGCAGGCCCTGCAGAACTACATCAGGTCCCGCAGGGCCCTGATCTCCTCCGGGAGCTCATACCACCAGGTCGGGGCCGCCACCGAAAAAGCCCTCCCGCTCATGGTAGTGAGCCTGGCTTCTCTGGGGCCAGGTGTAACCAAACGATGTTGGGCCCCAGACCGTAGTACTCTCTGGGGTACATACGGGGAAAGGCGGTCCCTCAGGTAGGTCAGACCCAGGCCATTTAGGGCTTTAAAGGTAAGCACCAGCACCTTGAAGCGAATTCGGTACACTATAGAAAGCCAGTGCAGAGCCACCAGCGCTGGCCGGATGTGCTCCCGTCTAGGGAGACACATCAACAGCCTCGCTGCAGCATTCTGCACCAGCTGCAGCCTCCGGATTTGCGACAAGGGCAGCCCCATGTAGACAGCGTTACAATAGTCTAGCCTCGAGGTGACCGTTGCATGGATCACTGTGGCCAGGTCAGTGCGGTCCAGGAAGGGAACCAACTGCTGCACCAGCCTCAGATGAAAAAAGGACAACTTAGCAGCGGCTGCTACCTGGGCCTCCATAGTTAAGGAGGGGTCCAGGAGCACTCCCTAACTCCTCACCAACGATGCAGGCACCAACGGCGCCCCGTCAAATGCTGGGAGCCGCCCCTGCCCAGACACAGGACCTCCGTCTTCACCGGGTTCAGCTTCAGCCTACTCAGCCTGAGCCATTCAGCCACAGCGTGCAATGCCCAGTCAAGATCGTCCAGTCCAGAGCCAGACTGGCCGCCCAACATCAAATAAAGCTGAGTGTCATCAGCGTACTGATGACATCCCAGCCCCTCCCTCTGGACCAACTGGATAAGGGGGCGCATATAGATGTTAAAAAGCATTGGGGACAGAACTTCCACCTGAGGCATTCCACATTCAAGCGGATGCCTCCCGGACTGCTGATCCCCAGGCGCCACCCTCTGTCCCGACCCTGGAGAAAAGAAGCAAGCCACTATAAAGCAAGCCCCTGTATCCCCACGTCGGGGATACAGCAATACTGTATCTGGCAGCAATGCTGACTCTGTGAACTGAGACAGATCATGAGAGGGAGCGCAGGAAGGGTTGTGTCAGTGCTTAGTTTTTGTGGCCCTTTCTTACACGCCCAGGGAAATGCTGATCGCCACTCTGGGGTCAAGAAGCAACTTTTCTCCAGGCCAGTTTGGCTGGAGATCCTGTAGGTTTTTTGGGCATGGAACAGCATTGTGCAGGGGGCTTGTCCTGCATTGTGCAGGGGGGTTGACCCTGGAGACCCCTTCCAACTCTGATTCTATGATTCTAGGTAACATGAAGTATTAGAAGCCACAAGGGCTGCTGAATAAGATTTAAGATTCCCAACACTTTTGGGTACGGGTTCAGCCCCTTGATTCATGTCCTGTCACATCATGCCCAGGAATACCCAAATCAGTTATGCAAAACAGCCCCAAAATGTACAGAATACTGCACCAAATTTGGCTTCCTTCTGTGAAGAATGTTTAAGGCCAGTGTGTAGGTAACCCTGCTTATTTCCTAGTTAAATGTGTAGAAAATTGGAGGGCCAGTCTTGCGACTTCACCACTTAAGGTGTGATTCTCTACTGAGAGCGCTTGTGGTCTGATGCTTGATTAAAACTCAGCATGTGCCTTGCGCTGCCATTTGTGCATAGCGAGGAACATGAGTGTTAATTTTGCAGAAGTCTTTTGTTTCTCATTGCCTGCAGATAGCACTTTAAGAAAACATTCCCAGTGGCCCCACAGTCTTTAAAATATCATTTTGAAATGATCTCCCCGCCCTCCTGTTCCCCCTGGGGGCAGATCTAAGTGATAATGCAAATACCTGTGCCGAAATTGGCATCTCTGCTTGCACAAAACTGCCGAATGACCTCAGGGCACAACATAGGTGTGTGTGTAATGCAAAGCCACTTGGCGTAGGGTTTGAAGTTTCAGCCCCCCTTTTCTTGAGCGTGTTATTATTGTGATTGATTTGTGCGAATGGAAAATTAACTCTCCAAACTCCAGAGATGACAATTTCCCCAGCCTGTTCATGACACTAATCCTAGCTTTTGAAAAGGGGCAGGGGAGGGGGGTTGTTTCTTTAACACCTGATGACAGAAAGATGGCTATTTGAAGTTCCCTTCTGGCTACTGGCATTTGGGAACTTGTACGTCCTCCCCCCACACCCAGGTAATCTCCTAAAGATGATTTTAACTATTAAAGAGATGTGGAGACAATCAAAGGCAAGTATGTTTCGCTTAACTATAAATTCCACAGGGCTTTTCAGTTTAATTGGGAAATAAAGTTTATGTTGGGAAAGATCAAGATGGGGAGCCGTGTTAGTCTGTCTGTAACAGTAGAAAAGAGTCTGGTAGCAGCTCAAAGACGAACAAAATTTGTGGCAGGGGATGAGCTTTCGTGAGTCACTGCTCACTTCTTCAGTTGATATCTGAGCAGTGACTCATGAAAACTCATCCCCTGTCATGAATTTTGTTAGTCACTTCAGTTTCTGAAGAAGTCTATTTACATAAATAGAATAGTAACAAAAATAAATTCCGGAGGGGTAGTATGCAGCAGCCAAACTAACAAAGAACCCTGTGGCACCTTAAAGACTGACACATTTATGGCAGTGGAAGCTTTGCTGAGTCACATTCTTGGTTATCTTGGTTTTGTAATACTTAACATTTACAGAGCATCTTCAGAGTTCAAAGGGCTGCACTTCTATTATCACACTGCAATCCTGATAACAGCATTGTAAGGTAGACTGGTATTATGAGATCCATATTACTGACGGAGGCCTGAAATAGACAGTGTGTGGCTTCCCTAAAGCCACCACTGAATTTGTGTTAGAGGCAATATTTGAGTCAGGCAGTGCCCAGGACGACTTTTATTCTTCTAAGCACTGTACCATGCCAGTTCCCTGGTGCCCAGGTGCCCAACTGAAGAACTGCCACAAAGTTCCATGAATTTTCATGCAGTCTGTGGTGGTTTATGTTATTTGGGAACCCCTGTTTTCTGTTCTTCAGGAAAAACAGCTGAGCTCCCCACCGCTCAGGTCTGCTCCCCATGAAAAGCTTCAGGGAGCAGAAAGAAGGGGTTTAAACTTTAAATGGCTCATGAACCAATATGAGCCAGTTAGGTTCACAAACTGGCATACGGTTTGTGGTTCAGTTCATGGTTCAGCCACAAGACACAAACTGAACTGAACCGCAAAAATGTAGTTCACATCCCTAGAGAAAACATATGACCTTGTTCCAAAACAAATATTTTATTATTTCCTATCCCTTCAACCACAGGTTGGTAAAATTAAGAAAAGGGGTGGGGATCAATAAATTATTAAATATTACAACTATTTTAAAACATGTGCAGGAAATTTAGCGACAGCTTGCAACCAGTCCATATCATTAGAAAGCAACAATTTCAAAATAATATAGTTACTAGAACTCTGAACATCAGAATTAATAAAAACTCCCAAATATTGTGTCTGGCTTTCACAAACAAGGGGCAATGTAACATGTCTGAGACAACTTTTAGAAGCACAAGAACACTTTCTTTCCATCCACAGAATGACTTTAAGCCTTCCAGGTGAATTGCATCTCGCTAATAAAATTAAACCTATATATTTGGAGTTTTGCATAGTGATCAAACAGTTGTTGACTATAAAACAAGTAGTGGGAATGTACTCATAATACAGAGAACTCTTACAAATCAGTAAGCAGCCCAGACCAATCTTGCAATAAAATAACTTTGCTTATTGTATTCAAAATTAGTTCTGGCATTCCAAGTTATACCATGTACTGTCTACTCCAGTAGTAGTAGAGAATGACTATGTTCAGGGGTCATTTCATAAAAAAGAGGCGCAGGAGCTCATTAGCATAACTTATTTGCATATGCCACACCCCCTGACATCACTGTAAGTGTATCAGAAGGCAACACCCACCGCTCAGGCTCCACCCAAACAATCTCCAGGTATTTCCCAACTCAGAGCTGGTGAGCCAGCTTTACACTTTGACTAAAGACACTTTAGGTTTCCTTTGCTCTTTCAGGGAGGCTACCCTACAACAAGCATGAAACTGCAGATCAAGTTAGTATGCTTTCGCTTTTTTTCCACTGCACACCACCATATGTGCCTGCTCCTGGGCTTGTTACTCCCGGAACGGTGTTCCTGTGCGTTTCTGCTTGAAATAATCCCTGATATGTTCTTATTGAGCTACTGCCCTTCTCCAAATTATGATTTGAGGATGAAAGCCCTTGAGGAAAAGAAGAAGAAGACGAAGAAGAGGAGGAGGAGGAAATAAAGGTAGATTCACTGGGAGACCTTCAACAATTTTTTATAGAACTTTTTTTTAATGATTGAAACCAAATATGTATTTGCCAAATGTGACAAAGAACTCATGAACTACCTTCTTCTGAGTCAAAAACCGTGGGTCAGTCAAGGCCAGCATTGTCTACTCTGCCTGGCAAAGACTTCCAGGGTCTCATGGGGGTTTCTTTCATAGGATCCTACTATAGGGTTGCCCAGGTGCCTTTCTCCTGCCGGGGAGGGATTTAGGGGGCATTCCGAGGGTGGGCGGAGACATCAGTGGCACACTGACATCACTTCCGGAAGTGATGTCAAAGTGTCAGTGACATCGGGGTGATGCTCTACTTTTTGGGCAAAACTCTATAGTAAAAATGTCTACAAACCATAGTTTTGCCCCAAAAGTAGAGTGTTGCCCCCGATGTCACTGATGTGATGACATCACTTCTGAAAGTGGCGTCAGTGTGTTGTCGATGTCACATGGGGACGTCTGTTTCAGGGTGGGGTTTCCCCCACCGGTTGGCTGGCTGGCAATAGGGCAGAGCCCACAAAATCAGGGGATCTCCCACTCTCACCTGGGGACTGGCAAGCCTATCCTACTACTTGACCCTTTTAGCTGGAGATTAGGGGAACAGTGGTTGTTACCCAAATCACTTGTGCATATTCAGGCCCTGTAGCTAGCAAAAGTGTCCTCTTGCTAGCAACAGGAAAATGTGTATGGTGGGGTATTAATGACTGAGAACATAATCTGAATATAAAAGGTAAAGATTTCCCTTGCTTGAAAACCAGTCGAATCTGACTCTAGGGGGTGGTGCTCATCTCTGTTTCCAAGTCAAAGAGCCAGCGCTGTCCAAAGACTTTTTCCATGGTCATGTGGCTGGCATGACTAAATGCCAAGGCACATGGAACGCTGTTATCTTCCCACTGAAGCGGTACCTATTTATCTACTTGCAATTTCTTGCTTTTGAACTGCTAGGTTGGCAGGAGCTGGGGCCAGAGATGGGAGCTCACTCCGTCGCGCGACACTCGGGTCTCAAACTACCGAGCTACCGACCTTCTGGTCTGCAGCTCAGCGTCTTAACCACTGAGCCACTGTGGCCCAATCTGAGTATACCAGGGTTGAAATACAGACCAACACTCAAAAGAAATGAAGAGGAACAAGCTTCTTAAACAAGGAAAGATATTTCTTGAATTAAGAAAATCAGGTAAATAAAAACAGAGGTGCTACAGAAAGGAAATGTAAAATTCCAAACACAGTTTCAATCCTTTCCCTTGCAAATTACCTGCTACTAAGGGAAGAAATAAAGAGAAGAATTCAAGACATACAAGGCTGCTTCCTGAAGAGGGCAGGGCAGCTCTGAAGAGGGAAGTTGACCAGACTGGAGAGGTGCAGCAGAAGGGGGTAGAAAAGGAGAGAAGCCAGACATACAGTTAGGATAACAGGCTGGGGATCCCAAATCTGCAGCAATAACTGAGGGATAACTTTTGATACATTTTCGCTAAGATTGAGGAGGGGGGAGGGTGTTGGCATTGGAATGGGGGAGGGATGAAAAGTCCATGTTTTTGGAGGTGTGTGTGTGGGTGTGTGTGTGTGTGTGTGTGTGCGCGCGCATTAGGGAGAGGAGCTTCTTTTACATTACAGGTAAAAGTATCAAGGGGAAGTGTTCCTTCGGGGAGACTGGAAGGTTAGATAGGTAAGTATCAATGGCTGAGTACTTTACATGTCCTGGCCCTTTGCTCATTGTCTTGATTATTGATTATTTGGTAGAAAAGAGCCAAGAATCCAGTAGCACCTTAAAGACTAACAAAATATGTGGCAGGGGATGAGCTTTCTGAAGAAGTGAGCACTGACTCACAAAAGCTCCTACCCTGCCACATATTTTGTTAGCCTTTAAGATGCTACTGCTCGTTTCTGCTGCCACAGATGGACTAACATGGCTACCCATCTTGATTATTTGGGTTATTCATTAAGACCAAATGATCTGAGAGGGGACCCCTTGGGTCATTGGGAGGAAAGGCCCTTCAGTTCACTCCCACCGGACATGACTTTTGCATGATTAATGGTGGAGTTAGGGTTGCCAAGTCCAGTTTGGCAAATACCTGGGGACTTTGGGGGTGAAGCCAGGAGAAGGTGAGGATTGGGGAGGGGAGGGGCCTCAGCATAATACAATGCCATAGAGTCCACCCTTCAAAGCAGCCATTTTCTCCAGGGGAGTTGATCTCTATCAGCTGGAGATCAGTGGTAAAAGCGGGAGATCCCCAGGCCCCACCTGGAGGCTGACAACCCTAGGTCGAGTTGGCTTCTGCATTCCCTGGACACCAGAGTGACTCAAGGGCGTAGAGTTTTGTAAATTCCGGGGGGGGGGGCTCTTTAGCATGCACGCTTTGCACATGGGCTCGCTGGGGCGATGTCTCCCCCCCGTCGGGAAACCTCCGCACCTCCCCAGGCCCTTCCGAGGCCCACCAGCTGCTGCTGCCGGAGCCTCCCCCCCCACTCCTTCCCTCTCCCTTCGCCGGAAAAAGAGGGAGGGAGAGGGAAGGATGGAAGAGTGGCCAGGCGGGGAGGGGAGAGGCACCGACAGCAGCACCTGCCGGCCTTGGAAGGGCCCCGGGAGGTGCAGCGGCAGGCACTACGTTTCCCCGGGGGGGGGGAACTCAGTCCCCCCCGGGAAATTTCGAGGGAGGCTCGAGCCCTCGAGCCCCCCCGTAGTCTACGCCTATGGAGTGACTCACTGTCATTTGGATGCAGTGGAAAAGAGCAAGGGTCCTGTAGCATCTTTTATTTAATTCTCCCTGTGCTACTGAGGGAGGGAGGCAGGAGAAGAGGTGCACACATTTGGGTCAGCAGGTTAGCAGGCTCCAGCTCACCCAGCTCTGCGGGCCTCCTCTGCCTCCGACCCTTGGCATTCTGCATGGGTTTCACCTACCTCACAGGGTGTCTGTTGTGGGGAGGGGAAGGGAAAGGAGTTTGTAAGCCGCTCTGAGACTCTTAAGTGAGTGAAGGGCGAGGTATAAATCTAATCTCCTCCTCTCCTCCTCCTTACATAAATGCTGGGCTTTTCTCCCTCACCCGGGCCGCTGCACACAGTGCACCCGCCCAGACAGTCGCTCTGTTCGCATGCTTACATAAGTGGCACATTTTGAAAGCTGGCCAGCAGCTTTCCATGGGTGCCTGTGCCCATGGGTGACTTCCCCAGGCTGCCTGCAAGTGAGAAGCTGCTTGGCGGGGCTCGGGGGAGGTCAGGCCAAAGAGATGCTGCCTGCTGCACATGAACAGCCAGCCATCTTCCCAGCAGCCCTGGCTGTACAGGCAGGAGCCCAACATATTCTGGCCGTAGGAGGAGGAGGTGGCAAGCAGTGCATCCCACCCTGGTGCCTTGGCCAAGGGCAGCAGGCAGCTCCCAAGGGAACAGGCTGCGCAGAACTCTGGGCCAAGCCAGGCCTCCTCGCCCCTTATGGTTGCCAACTCCGGGATGGGAAATCCCTGGAGATCTGGTAGAAGACCCTGGGGAGGATTTGCATTTAGGGAAGAGAGGGACCTCAGCAGGGGGTATAAAACCCTAATATAGGCCCTTTCAGTTCACATTCAGACTTGATTTCCCCCCAGTTGCTTACAGGCTGGATAAGAGCCCTGAATGGGCTATATATTTCACATGTCTGCTCTAGGACTTTCCCCAAGACCATAGAGACTAGGGGAAACAGACTAGAGTGTCACCCTGAATTGAAATCATATCCTTTCCAAACTCCATCCTCCCCAGGCATCACCCCCTCCCCACCAAATCTCCTGGACTTGCAGAGGCAGTGTTGGGAACCCTAGGAGAAATTTTTAGAAGACTGAGAATTCCCATCTTATTTCCCAGCTGTGCGTGTTCAGTGGACTAACTTTGAAATGATGGATATGGGAGAAGCTTCTCTTCCGTGGCATGACAAGTCTCATTTAAACCCACATCTTTAATTATAGGCATTTGTTATTTCATTTCCACCACCCCTCCCATTGAACTTTCCCGCTGGACTTTAAAGTGTCTGGGATTGCCATTTGGGTGCTCTCCTCTTCCAAGGCAAAAAGCCACAGACACTTTAGAGAAAAGCTGTTTATGTTATGTTTAGTGGGACGTGGCTTAAAAAATAAAAATGCATTTTCACAAGAATGTGATCGTTTTGTTCTCGTCCACTAAACATAGTTGCAAATGCGTGCAATATGTGCTATCATTTATAGTTCTGCGCGGCAATTTAGGGATGGCTGCCACTGGCTACTTGACAAGCACGTTTGTTTAGCATCACTGTCTTGGGTCACCTCTTTGCAAAGGTATACAAAGGGGAGCTTGACAAATCATGTCAACACTCCAAATTGGACACTCCTTCTCCTGCCCTTGATAGGAAACGAAAGGCAACCCACACAGATGTCTCGGGCTAAGTAGGGGTGTGTGTGTGTGGGGGGGGGGGGGGCGACATCTCCAATCCAACTAATACTTCGTTTTGCCATCTTATGTGCAGCTGCCAGCTGGGAAAAAAATATTAAAAAAAAGATTGATAAAATGTGCATCAGGGAAGCTTCAAGCAGCCTGAGAAATTCATGTTTACTTCATTAGCCTCTTTAGTATTTTCCATAATTCAGGGGAGATTATTTGTTTGCGATAGAATAGATGGTTTCGTAATCTTTTTTTAAAAGTTACAAACCGCTCCAACTCCAGCCAACTCCAGCAGCTGTTTGGAGAGTCTGGTGGCTGCAATCTTCAAATTAACCTTAGCCTGATTACCCGGTCTTTTGGAGCTGTGGACACAGCCCACCACTGCCTGATCAGATGCAACCACAAGTGAGTCGGGTTTTTTTTTTTTTCCGTTTGTCTCCGATGCGCTTAAACAAGGGATTGATGATTTACACCATAGCCCAGTGGCCTACCTGTGGAGTATGCGATGACGTGCATACTGAGAAAGGCAAAAACAATGGTACGTAGTCAGGATGGCCTGATCAGACCATCCTGATGCCATGAGAGGACACTGGAGCAATCAGACATGGGAAAGCCTGTCTGTGGTCCATAGCAATCTGTTTGCTACTGGACTTTCTGAGGTGTCTTTTAAATCCGCTTGTGCGGCAGAGCAAAACAGGTTGCTGACGGCTGCGGGGCGCTTCCCAGATGTTGTTGTCTGACCGTGCTCCTTTAATCCGCCTGGCATTCGCACCTTTGTCAGGGCTAATTGTACATGTGATCGCAACCAGTGTTTTTGTGTAAGCTGCTTTTGGTTCCTTTAGGGAGACAAGTGGCATACAAATGTCCTAAAAAACAAATTCCATAACCAAAGATCTCCCCCAGCTGATCTCCAGACGACCAAGATCTGTTCCCCTGGAGATAGAGCTGCCAGGTCCCTCTGACCTGCCGGCGGGGGATGGGGTGTGAACTTACTGGGAGTGAGGAGGAAGGCTGAAAATAAACGTGATGTGCCTACGTGACATGGAAGTGACATAGGCATGTCGGGGTGTGTGTGTGAGCTCTAGTTTTTGGGCAAATATCTGTAGTAGAATTAGTTTCTACCATAGAGTTTTGCCCAAAACTCAGAGCGTCCCCCCCATCATAATCGATGTGCCTTTGTCAGTTCTGGGTCACGTAGGTACATCACATTTATTTCCAGCTTCTTACCAGTTTGGGGGAGTAATTGGGGGTGGTGGTGAAGAGGAGTGCCTGAAACTGGGGGACCTCCATCTGCATCAGGAGGTCTGGCATCCCTGCTTGGAGAAAATGGCTAGTTTGGAGGGTAGAATTTATGGCTGCCGTCCTTCCACTCCCCAAACCCTGTCCTCCTCAGGCTCCACCCCTGAAATCTCCAGATATTTCCCAACCCAGAGCTGGAAACCCTCTTCATGGAACAGGGTTGCCAGACTCCAGGTGATGGCTGGAGATCTCCCACTGTTACAACTGATCTCAAGGCAACAGAGATCAGTTCACCTGGAGAAAATGGCTGCTTTGGAAGATGGATTCTATGGCATTATTCCCACTGAAGTCATGCCACCCTCCAAACCCCACCTGCCTCAGACTATACCTCCAAAATATCCAGGTATTTCCCAAACCAGAACTGTCAGCCCTAATAACACATGAGATTGTATGTGTGGGGTGGGATTGGTGGGTGGGGGGTGGGGGGCAGTGTTATGCTTGCGCCAGACACACAGAAATGATGCTTGTGTCCTGTTAATAGAAAAATATCAAAATGGATTGGGGGACCTCTATTCATCTTTAGTCAATATAAGGCAAGTCCATACGCCTCATGAAATCGGTCCAGTGTTACTGTACTCACAAATCAATTAAAAAAAAGTCAAGCTATGTAAATTAACCCCGGCAGGTTCTGGGCAGTCAAGCTAGTGTTTAGACAAAATGACTTCAGTCTTTGGTTGCTTAGTCAACATGAATTTGAGTTTATCAGAAGATCTCTGGTGAGCTTTTTTGCAAGAAGAGCTGTGTGTGTGAGTTCTGAGATTTCCTGACTTTGTCTACATCAGACACTCCCCAAGAACAGCTATTCATAGGTCTTAGGGACTTTCCACCTCAGTCCAGAAATTTGAAAATGATAGGTCTGAACCAGCCAGTGAGGGAATCTCAGTAGTTTTATAGAATTATGAATGGTATGGAGAGAATAGATGGTCCCTTTCGGTAGGGGGAGAGAGAGAGAAGAGGGGAAGAGAGGGGGGAAGAGAGAGAAAGAGAGAGAAAGGGGGAAGAGAGAGTGGAGAGAGAGAGAGAAAGGGGGGAGAGAGAGTGGGGAGAGAGAGAGAGAAAGGGGGAAGAGAGAGAGAGAGAGAGAAAGGGGGGGAGAGAGAGGGGGGGAAGGAAGGTAGGTAGGTGGGGGTGGCTTTTGCTGCCTTTCCTAGGCTCTGCACTTTGGCGCGAAGCCTAGGGAAGGTGGCGGGGGGGCTTTCGCCGCCTTTCCTGGGCTCTGAGCTTTGGTGGGGAGCCCAGGGAAGGCGACCGCGGAGCGCCCTAAAGGCGGCGGCGCGGAGGGGGAAGCAGCCATTGACTTACCTGCTGGCTTCTTCCTCCTCGTGGCTCCTGTTGGAAGGCTGCTGGAAGCATGGGGCGGGGCTCCAGCCCCAACTAACCCCTGCTCTTTGCCCTTAAAGGGAAAGCTCCCTTTGAGGGCAAAGAGCCGGGAGGCTAGAGCCCGCACTCGATCGAGCGCGGGGCCTTTTCCTGCTGGCGGGGAGGGGCGGGGCGGGCTCGGACGCCAGCCGGTGACCCCAGTGAAATGGTCATTCTACCTCAAAAGGGGTCACGACCCACAGGTTGAGAACCGCTGGCTTAGAGGGAACACTGCCTGCAAGGCGGAGATGTTCCACCAGGCTTTTGGTTCAGAACAGCAATGGTTCCATCTTGGCTAGCACCCTCCTTTGTTATTTACATCTACCTCATCCTCTTTCCCCCCCTGCCCGCAAAGTAGTGGGCAGTTGGAATTGGGACTATTTATTTGCCATCTGATTGTAGGAATGTTTTATTAATGTTTCAATTGGTTTTATCTTGTTTCTATGAATACTGTACATCGCCCAGAACAGAACAGAACTGGCAGTGTGAGTCCGGACAGATGGAATAAGCATTTTCCCCACATAGTGCATGAGGTAATGGATGACACTAAGTATTGCAAGATGTGGTGCTAGCCACTGGTTTAAAAGGCTATTTTAAATGAGCTAGACAAACTCATAGAGGACAATTTCAGGAATGGATTACTAAATGGAATCTCCATTTTTTAATGTACTGCCTGCCAGGGACAAACTACATGGAATGACAGTCCTTTTCAGAGACTTCTTGAGAACTTCTAGCGGTATCTGACTGTCCATGGTTTGGAAGCCTGGACTGATCTTAACTGACAAGGCAATTCCTATTATCTTTCTCATGAAAAGTACCTATTAGCCCCAGGAAGACATTTAAAAGCTTGGGACACCATACATGTGTAGAGAAGTCCATAGGCCTTGTTCCTGATAGCCACATTCTTTTAAAATGGCCCTGAACCTGTGGATGAGCCTACATATGTACAATTGTATATACAGAGGGCTTACTGTAGATTTACATTGTGACCCTTGGCCAGTGGGGCCAGGAGGCATGATCTCATTCCCCTCTACTAGTGTACAGTGCACAGAGTTGTAAATGTCTGCATACAGACAGTGATCAACTGTATGTCAGACCAGTGCACATATAGTGGTGGCTACAGGCAGAGATGGCTTTAAAAGGGATTCAGGGAGGATAGGTATATCAGTGGCTAATTATCCATGATGACCAAAGGGAACCTCCAGATTCAGAGGCAGTAAACCTCTGAATCCCAGAGCCAGGAGGCAACATCAAGGCCTTGACCTCTGTGCCCTGTTGTTGGACCTCCAGAGGAACTGCTTGGCCACTGTGTGAGACAGGATCCTGGACTAGATGGATCACTGGTCTGATCCAGCAGGGCTCTTCTTATATGTATATCTGTATATCAAAACTCTCCGAGTGACAGAAGACAAAGAATAACCCAGATCTTGTTCCAACCATCAATGTCTCACCTCCAGCTCTGCTCAAGGTCTGGTGCGTTGGATATTTTCTACCAATGTTCCAATACCAGTAATGTCTATGATGTACACATGCCTTATTTTCAGATTTTTCTGGAAATCTGAGTGTCGTGGATAACTTACATGTGAGCTTTCTGAGTTCTATGGAAACAGTCTAACAATTTGATCACTCCCATGATTGAGCCCAAACACCTTTTTGGCCACTGTTTACAAGTCAATGAAGGCTGTCTTTGACTGATTTTGATAGACAATCACACACCAACCATTAGCAAGACTAGGGTTATCAGCTCTGGGCTGGGAAATAACTGGAGATTTTGGGGGTGGAGCCTGAGGGAGGCAGAGTTTGGGGAGAGACTTCAATGGGATATCATAACCTCCATCTTCCAAAGTGGCCATTTTCTCCAGGTGAACTGATCTCTATCTCCTGGAGATCAGTTGTAATCCCAGGGCTGGCAAACCTAAGCAAGGAAAGGATAATGAACTCAACACACTTTCAAAATTCCTCAACATTTCACAAAACTGGAAACTCCCCAGTATATTTTTGAAGTTACAGAAAATATTTGTTATCTCCGTACTGACCGCTTGGCTGAGTGTAAAGTACCTATAGCCTAAACAAAGTCATATTTCTTCAATTATGGCTTGCTCTGCCCAAGCCCCACCATTTTTTATGGCAGAGATCTTTGCTGGCGCTAAACTTTCTTATTTGGTACACAAAATGGCGTCAACATGCGAAGGAGGAGCTGAGTTGCCCATCACTACCTGCTCAAAATTCTGGGGACATCTCCCATTCTCTGGCCAGAGAGACACTGGAGATAACAGAGCAGTGAATTTCTCTAATTCCCTGCTGAGGCTGTGGCCTGTCAAGAAGCCAAACACCTCTGGCCAGTGGTGGACTCTCTGCCAGCATTTGAGCCTCAACAAGTGGCTATTCATATGACTCAGCTCTTGTATGACCTTGGGATGTTGAAGTGAATTCTAGGGTGCACATTAACTGTTTGTGAAGAACTGGCCATGAATATTGTTTCTGGTGTGGCAAGAACCATTGAATTTTACCACCCAACAAATGAAAAATGGTCCGTGTGGACACACTGCATAAAGCACTTTCAGTCCAATTATATTGCACGTTGCAACTGAATTTTAGGGTGGGCTCTTCCACATTCTCATTTTCCTTGCTTGTAAGTTCCTGTTCCTTCAGGGTTCCCCCCCCACCTGTGTTTTGCTCCCTCTAGTGGCTGACTCGATATTACACTGTTAATGTTGGGCATAAAAACCTGCAGTTTAAATGTACAGGGAGATACACCGGACATAAACCACGATAAAATTGAACCAACCACTAGAAGGAGCAAAACAAATGTGGAACGGGGGTGGGGGGGGAAAGAATGCTGAAAAGCTCTTTGTGAAATGGAAAAATCCTCTTGCAAAAAACCACTAAAATGCATTGAGCATAGATTGAAAGTGCATTATTCACCATGTGTAAAAGCATCCATATTTTCAGAAGCATAGTAATGCCGGCAGAAACAATACTCATGTTTCATCTTTACACTACTACTTCACTTTACCTTGTGTCTTGAGGTTCTGTTTGACCAGTCTCTTCTTCACACCATTGGCTCCTGTCGGTGGGGTAACAATTGCAGTCACCACATCAGAAAACACATTACAAAGGAGGACAGACCTGCTGTTTTCAGAGGCAGCCCTGGGTTCCTGATGAACGGTGGTTCTGTCATTGTATACTGCTTCAATGACCCATTGGTGGCCAAGTTATTTACGCCAAGCTTACTACGTGTTTGGAAAAAGCATACCCTTAAGCCTCAGTTGCGCAGCTTTGAAGAGCCTGTGCTTTCAAGCACGATCTTCTCTGCTCAGAGGTCAACCAGGTTGGATGTTTGCCTCCCCCGCCAGCTGCTGCCATGTCCGAGAAGAAAACAAGCAAGAGGTCAGAAGAGACAAGTTCCTTCCTGAGTCATAAAGGCAATCAGATAAAGCTCGGAGAACTTCACCAGTAGTCATTCCAATCTTTAATTACTTGTTCCAGTAACAATGGCCATCTGCCATGCAAATAACGTCTTTTGAAAAGTGGCTGTTTTTCAAGTTTTACTCCCCTACAGGTGAGATAGAGCCCTTTCTTGAAAGGCACCAGCTTGATGTGCTGATCTGGTCAGCAGAAGGTCACAGATATGTCTTCCACACAGAGCTGTTGAGATGCATCACAGGGTCCCAAATGGAAACATGCCCTCCATGTTCCCTTTCACATCTTGTTTGGCCCCCTCAGAAGATCAGGGCCCTGAGGGATCTATTACAATTCTGGAGGGGCCTGTAAAAAGGAGCTGTTCTGCCAAACCTTTAGCTGAGGCAGCGGATGTCCAACAATCTCGGCCTCCCCTGCTCCTACTGCCCTATTTAATGACCCTACAATGCTAAATTGATCTGCACAACATGTTCTGGTGAGTTGGATGCCTTATTGACCATCAAGCCAGCACCCACGCAGGAGGCACCCTGGACTGACACAAACCGGCCTGCCATCTTATTCTGAATTGGTTTTAAACAGGATTTAAATTGTATATTTTAATATTGGGGTTTTTTTTTACTGTGAAGTGACCTGTTGTGACCCACCCTGAGCCCGCTTGCGGGGGAGGGTGAGAGATAAAATAAATAAATAAATAAATAAAAACAAATAAATACAAGATGCTTGATAAGAACACAGGTATGCTGCTGCTACCCCTAGCGGCACCTTGACCAGCTCCCGGTTCAAGCTGGGCACCCCTAAACTGTGTATCGCTAACCCTGCAACCTTCTGCTTTTATTGCTTCTTTTTCTATCCAGCGTTATATCCTAACATGGAAGAAAATATGAAACGGAGTGACTCTAAGGCAAGACTTAGGGCAGAAGAAGACGACAAGACGGAGTAACTGTATCTATGAGAACAACAGCTATGGAATGATCATACAGCTGAAACAACACACTCTCCTATTAAAGCATATACATCAAAAATATACAAAAATTATTGCAAAATATAATTAATTTAATATAATAAGTGATGGGGGTCCCAAGTCATCAGTCGAGTTTCCCGTATTTGGGAAGATCGCAGGGGTCAGCACACCCGGAGTGCAATGGATGAGCCTCACCCTGGGAAAACCTCCTTCATGATCTCGGTGTCTCCCCTGCCAGTTACCTATTTATCTACTTGCAATTTCTTGCTTTCAAACTGCTAGGTTGGCAGGAGCTGGGGCCAGAGACGGGCGCTCACTCCATCACGTGGCACTCGGGTCTCGAACTGCCAAGCGACTGACCTTCCGGTCTGCAGCTCAGCGTCTTAACCTCTGAGCCACCACAGTCCCACGTCATCGCATTACATGTTCCTTTACCCCAGCAGCCAATAATCTGGCAGAGAAATAAGTGTGACAATGGGACAACATGAGTAAAGGGGCCTCAGTGCTACAGGGAAGACCCCAAAGTGAGGCCACCGTTTTCAGCAACAGCCCCATGTTGAGTATAACAGTGATGTTTGCCCTCTGATTCAATTTATGTGGCTTTTTACTAGAATAAAACTTTGCTGGAATAAAACAGTCCCCATGTCCATTCCTGCAGCAACAATATGGGTGTTTATAATGACTGTTTTCTAGATCCCAAAACTATGGGCATCAGGCAACAGGGAAGTTTTTGACAGATTGCACCAATCTGTGACTCACAGTTTCCAAAAATGGAGCATTTAGTATCTGGGAGGATGCAGGAAACCGGAAGAGCATGAATAACGATAGCAAGCTTGGCTGCCATTGAACCTTCCCTTCCCCAAGCCATAATGGGCTGCCGGCAGTTCACTTCCCCATCAAGCCTAAACCCACAGGACCTCTTGATTTCCTGTTCTCATTGCTTTTGGAACTGCATGCCAGCTTCCTTTTCTTGCCTCCCCGGGCATTCCACCCGGGAAATCACTGTGGGATAACTCTCAGTCTGACCTTGCAGACTTACGCACAATTAGTCCAGTCGAGGTCCAATGGCACTCCGCATGGGATTGCACTTTTAGATAATAAAGTCGGAGGTGGAAACTGATGCAACATCACATGTAAAGAAAAAACGGGAAAAGACTATATCGTAATCGTCCCAGCTTTGCATTGAGGTGGGGTGAGAATTCCCCCCCCCTAAAAATACATGCCGTTTTATGTCTCTTCACCCCTTCTGACAAACCCAGCATGGCTCCTCTGTACATAACAATCAATCATCTGAGAACTTCATAAGGGAAGCAACAGCGTGCTTCATTGCGCTGCCGGCTACATCTGCCATGACTGCCAGTAGAAGCTTGTAGATGTTCGTCACTGACGCTGAACATCTCCTTAGGGGCAGCCACTTCTCCTGTCCAGAGCTATCCATGTCATCAAGCTGTCCTCAACTCCTGGCGTCGCCCTACTGCTGGGCTGTACCATAAGGCTTCATGCATGAAGAGTACAGCAGTGGACAAGGTCAAAGGTCCATGGCTGGTGTCCTGGGGACATCTTGATTAATGGGATCACAAAGTATACAAATGCGTAGGTATATATCTGTTTATATGCATACACACGCTTATGTGGCTTGTGAAGGAAAGGAGCCATGTGGCCTGAGCCAGTGTATGTTTCCTCAGAAGCAGGCCTGTAGCATCAGTGGGGCATTTAGGGGCAGTGCCCCCTCTATCATGGCCCATGCCCCACAATGCCCACTGTGGGGACCATTCTCTTTTTCACCTGCCTGCCAACAGGATCTCTCTCTCTCTCTCTCTCCTGCTTCCCCACCCCAATTACCCAATGCCCCATCACCCAAAATTTTCTGGCTACACTCTTGCTCAGAAGTAAGATCAAGATGGGTGGCCATGTTAGTCTGTCTGTAGCAGCAGAAAAGAGTAAAAGTCCAGTAGCACTTTAAAGACTAACACAATTTGTGGCAGGGTATACGAGCTTTCATGAGTCACTGCTCACTTCTTCAGATACAGCTAGAATGTGAGTTCATCTGTCCTATATATTGGAAAGCGGAGTGATTTCAGATGCTGGAGGACATTAGCAGTCAAATGACAATAGCAGGTGAATGACAATAGTAGGGATTGGTAACGGGAGAAGAAACCTAGGTCTCAGCTCGGTTCAGGAGGATGCATTGTCTTGAGCTTCATCATCAGTTGCAATTCAGCTGTCTCTCTTTCTAATCTCCCTTTGACTTTCCTTTGTAAGAGAACAGCTACTCTTAGGTCACCAACTGAATGTCCTGAAAGGTTAAAATATTCCCCCATTGGTTTTTGAATGTTGTGGTTTCTAATAGCAATAGAAAGAGTCCAGTAGCATCTTAAAGACTAACACAATTTGTGGCAAGGTGGGAGCTTTCTTGAGTCACTGCTCAGTTCTTCATATACAGCTAGAATGGGAGTCCATCCCTCATATAAACTGGAAGGTGGAGTGATTTCAGATGCTGAACAACATTAGCAGGCAAATGACAATTGAAGGTGTGACTGGATTAGGTATGATATCCAAAGAGGTAGTGGACTTCGAGAACGTATTTGGCATCTGAAATCACTCCATTCTCCAAGATATAACGACAGATGGTCTCCCATTCTAGCTGTATCTGAAGAAGTGAGGCGTGACTCACGAAAGCTCCCACCCTGCCACAAATTGTGTTAGTCTTTAAGGTGCTGCTGGACTCTTACACTTTTCTACTACTCAGAAGTCAGTCCCTTTGTGATTTATTTCCAAGTATGCATAGGGTTACAGCTATTCATATGTATGTATGTATGTATGCACATGTGCTGTCAAGTTGTGACCAACTTGAGGGCTCTCAAGGCAAGAGAGAAGCAGAGATGGTTTTTCCATTGCCTTCCTCTGCAGTCTTCCTTGGCAGTCTCCCTTTGAAGTATGGACCCAGCTTAGCTTCCAAGATCTGACGAGATCACGCTATACCATGCAGCTTTCCCTCCGTTATTACCATTTGTGTGTGTGTGATGGGCTGTCAAGGCACAGCCATCTTACGGCAACCCCAGAAAGAAGCTTTCAAAGCCAGTGAGAAGCAGAGGTGGTTTGCCACAGCCTTCCTCTGCAGAGCCTTCCTTGGTGGTCTCCCATCCACACACCCGCCCTGCTTAGTTTCCAAGATCTGATGAAACTGGGCTATTCCATGCCATCTTCCCTTCTGCAGCTAATCTCAATGGCAGAAAATTGGCAAAGGCTAAGAATGGTTTTGTATATTTACTATTTCACTTGACTATTACACTTGATGGAAGTGACAGACATCCTGACGAATGGACATTTGATACCAGATTAATTTGGAGAATTTGCGCAGCTACCACAGGCTCATTTTACTAGTTGTAGCAAATACATAGCATTTAAGAAAGCAACACCTGGTCTCATTTATGTATGTATATACAAAATTTTGAATGCATGTATTTTTGGATGTGTATCATTGTATAATAAGGAATATTGACCACTGAGGAAGGCCCATAGGGGCTGAAACACATATAATCCTTAGGTCAAAAGTTTTATCCATCAGTTTGATATGTGCTGCAATCAGTTCCTAAAGAACCAAGTTTTAATTGTCTGATATTGGACTGTCTCTTTTAATTTTATTATGTTTTATTTATGTGTACACCCTAATAAATGTCTATATTTTTCATAATAATTCTTTTGTTAGCTTGACCCTCTCGGTTCGCAGCTATTTTTTGGGTTGAGTTCCCCCCACCTTTTTTCACTTTTTGTATATTCCTCTTAACCCAGGCATGTTAAGGGTTACATACAAAGGTGAAATCCAGAATTGAGTAGACATGAAATGGGCAGGGAGAGGTATTGGTTTTATCCCCTTACCAGTGGCCTGTATGTTTTGGTTGCTTTTGAGTTTTGGTGTGAACAACGGGGCTACCTGAACTTTAAGGATACCAAGCAGCGCAAAAACAAAGGATCAAATGAATAAGAAAATTAATTTCATTACTTTATTTTTTAACACTTATATTTGACTTTCACATGTCCCCTCCCTTGCCTGAAACATAGTCAATGATACAACTGGACTCTGTCTCACTGCCTGTTACTTCTACTCATCTGCTTCTCCGGGCCATTGTAGCAAGGGAGACTTAACCATATTGTTGTACAACAGCCAACAACTGAGGGGGAATGGTTTAGTACCCCTTTAATATATCAATAAGGCCCAAACAATACAGCTTAGCTTGAATTTATCAAAACATGGAAGCTAAGCAGGGTTGGCCATGCTCAATATTTGGATGGGAGACCTCCAGGGAGACGGAGGTTGTTCTACAGAGGAAGGTAATTGTTTGTCTTGCACTTGCCAGGAGTTGATTGTGACAATTACACACACCTTTTTTTTTTGGTTATATATAAATTAAATCATAGTCACGTTGTTTGCAGGAGCACAAAGCCAGTGGTTTATGGTCAGAATAATATAGTTCAGCAGTTTGAGTACCTAGAAGTAAAAGTCTAAGGGAAGAGATTTTTTTACCAGCCCATTAGGGTTGCCAGCCTCCAGGTGGGGCCTGGAGATCTCTCGCTTTTACAACTGATCTCCAGTTGACAGGGTTCAGTTCCCATGGAGAAAATGGCTGCTTTGAAGGGTGGGCTCTATGGCTAAGGCCACTCCCCTCCCCAAACCCCTCTTGCATCCACCCCCAAAGTCTCCAGGTGTTTTCCAACCCAGACCTGGCAACCCTACAGCCCATAAACTCTAAATTTTACCTCAGATTTCACCTGAGATTACTGCATTCCTCTACCTGGATTCAGAACCTGGATGCAGCCTGTAAAATTAAAAACTCTTCTTTCTCTCCCTGGATAATGACTTTCCTCAGAAACTAGACTCTCTTTCAGTATGGAGGACATCTTCCCTGTACACCCTCAAGTGTAACTCTTTGGCTTAATCATCAAGGCCGTGTTTCTGTTTCTTGTGTACTTTCACCTCCATATGGAAATCCACCAACTCCAGATAAGTCTTTATCTTCCTTCCCATCAATAGCTGGGCTGGACTCACACCTATGGTGGTTTGGGGTGTGTTCCTTTATTTCAAAAGAAACTGAATCACCTTTGCTACCAAATTCACATGAGTCATCTTTTTCATCTCTGCCATGAAGGATCTCATAGCTCATCCAGTTACACAATTAGAAACATGGTAGGGGATGTGCAATTCACAGCTAATGAAGTTTGGCCCATCATTAGTAACCACAACAATGGGCAATCCATTGGAATTTTTCAAAACTCATTCCTAAAGCAGGTAAGTTCACTTGGTACACATCAAAATGGCTGAATGGGTATCAACAACATCTTTCCCAGGAAGGGGCCTTGAAAATCTAAATGTAGACAGACATGAAGCCCGCCTAGATTTCCACAGGCACAAGGAGAAAAATGGTTTTCACTGATCCTCCCCTTCCCACAGGTGACTTCTAACTCCCCCTTAAGCTATTTCCAGGGGTCTCGCATTCCCCCAGGAGCAGCATTTCAGGAGGTATTTGGGACTGCTTTGGAAAGGAGGAATTGGTTAAAATTGCCCTCCCCTTCAGGATCGAAGCCAAAACATCTTGGCAACTCTCTTGGATGAAAAGGTACCAGCGCAGGGGTCTTGTTGCACCTGGCACTGAAGATACTCCTTCACTACCTTTCCAGGACTTCTTCTAAGTGTAACCAGCAACGATAACCTTGAGCATTCATGTGTGACATTCCTGGAGGTGCTTTATTGTGCTCTGCGGGAACTTTGTATCACTCTTGCAGAGAGTGCCCGCAGGGTTCTGAACATCTGGTCCAAAATGGGTGGAGTTCTGTACTTGCTTTGTAGCTGAGCATGTTGTACAGGCTACAAGTGGCCAGTATGTCTCACACTGACTTCACTGGTACATTAGAAGCACATGCATGGAAATGATGTTCTAAGCATGTTTATGTGGAGAAGTTCCACAGAACTTAGTAGATAATATTCCTAGGATAATGGCCATAGTCCCTCTACATGACCTTGTGGAGAAGACTGCCTAGAGTGAAACGAGTATATAGAGGAGGCACCCACTAATTAGTCACAATCCTTACAAATACTATTTCTAATAACGGTGTCCTCTTTATTCCTGCAATGGATGTAGCTCTGGATTTCTGGCTGTTTCTTCGTGCTATTTTATTATTTCCTCACACTATTTCCCCCACTAATTACTGACACATCCTTGTTGTTCCTCCTGTTTCTACATTGTCATTGTAATTTCTGCTTCATGCAAGGAGGAAGCTTCCAAACACACATCAGGTCTCTGTTTCCCTGTGTCTGCTAAAAAACAGGTTCACCCAAGGCCTAGGCTACAACCTTCAAGCCAAGAGACTTTTGCTTCTTGCCCCAGGGCTTACACCTCTGGACATGCCAGGTCTTGAGTACCTATAAGCACAGGAGAAACAAAACTCAGGCAGATCTTACTCAGCTGTTGCTAGCCAACTAGCAGGGTCTTCCCCACTTCCCTCTCTGGGATAAGACTGGTCATTAAGTAGAATTGCTGGAGGGCGAATACTGGGGGGCAGTGGCCTACCCATCTAGCCCCCAGGTCCCAGTGGGAGTTCCCCCCCTTTTGAGGGCTTTGATCTGCCACCGACCAGCTAGCCGGACATCATCGTGCAATGCCCCTGACACAATGACGTCACCCGAAAGTGAACACTAAAGCAACGGCCCGATGATTTGATATAATTTTTGGTTCATGCTGGAAGTGATGTTGCAACACTGGGAGGGGATGCTGACTCCCCCCATTTCCTCCCCACTGCCCTAGCAAGCAGTGGCAGGAGCAACATGCTGCTTCGGGGAAGTCTTCCACTAAAGCAGGAGATTTGGTATACCTGTTGTTAAGATACCCAGCAAGTAAATGGTGAGAAAGGACAAACCATCTGAGAATAGTATGAAATGAACTACCAACCGCTGAGACTGAAGAGTGTGGCCAGAGCCAGTTGCTTCATTGGAACAGACGGAACCAATCTGCATTGGGTATTGGCACCACAAATGAAATGAAATGATTTTATAATTGGATAATAATGTATTGATATTAAAAATTGGTAGCTCAGCAGTTCGAGTCCCGAGTGCTGCATGATGGAGTGAGCTCTGGCCCCAGCTTCAGCCAACTTAGCAGTTCAAAAGCAAGAAATTGCAAGCAGATAAATAGGTACCAATTTGGTGGGAAGGTAACAGCATTCCATGCACCTAGTCATGCCAGCCACATGACCATGGAAACGTCTTCGGACAGCACTGGCTCTTCAGCTTGGAAACGGAGATGAGCACCAGCCCCTAGAGTCAGATTCAACTGGCTTTCGAGCAAGGGAAACCTTTACCTATACCTTTATCTTTATTATATATGTATTATATTGTTATATTGTGGTTGTCTGTCTGTCTGTCTGTCTATCTATCATCTCTCTCTGTCTCTCTGGCCATGGTTACATGGCCCTTTAAATCCGGGACTCCTTGGGCTACTGCATACATTAGTTTGCTCTGGAGCCCTCCTCCCTGAGTAAAGACAAAAATATGTGAGCCCAAGGCTAAAAAACTGTGAGCTAGCTCACACTGACTCAGCACAGAAGGAACACTGAAGCTGAGATAAAGAAACAAAAGTGACTTAAAGATGTTTGGTGCCTAGCTGTGAAGGTGGTTTCTCCTCTACTGGATTCTCCTCACTTCCTTGAACAGCAGGAAATTCCCAGGTCAGCTTTTAATGGCAATACTTGTGTTTTTTGTTTTGCAAGGAGAGACGCATGGTTTTTGTGACATCTGCTTAGGTACTGGATGCAAATATCCAGCCTTTATCTTATGATCCAAAGAATAGCCTTTCTGGTGGTCAAAGGGGACCCCTCTCATCAATGGGAAATCTAGTTGGATCTAACCTCCCTCCCCATCCTTTACCTCTTCCCTTTCTGCTGGGATCTGGATTGCCATTGCCCTGAGTTGTGCAGACTGGCTCACTCACTCGAGCCATACAGATAGTTTAACCAAATGTTTTCTCAAGGCACTTCCGATACAGATCTGTGCTTGATTCATTTTTCCTACCAGGCTTCCTACACCACCGGCAGTTGTATGACCTGCAGAGACGTATTAGGGGAACCTTTCAGGGGAACCTTTCTAATCACTATGCATCCATGCTGAGAACAGCAGCTTGTGTTGGGTTTCTGTTATGAAGTTGTTAAAAAGGCAAAAATCTCCTCTGAAGAATCCACTGAGCCCCTCCTTTGACTTTCCCCAGGATTTCCCCCCTGGCTATTATGACTGGTGAGGACATTGGAAGAGCTCTGCAGAATAAGCCCAAAGGCCAGTCTAATTCGGAATTATATTTCTAACGGTGGCCAGCCAGGCTTCTGGGAAAGAAGGCCTCAAAACCCTCCCTCCCCTGTTGTGCGATCCCACCGTCCGGTATTCCGAAATATGGTATTTCTGGACATGGAAGTTCAGTTTTGCTGCCAGTAGTTCAGTCCACTTATTTGCATCAACCGTGACAAAAATCCTCACAATAACTTTCATTAGCAGAAAACAACAGCAGTTGGTCATCAGCACAGAAGCAGGGTTGCCAACTGTGTTGGAAGCCACCTGGAGCCTGGGGGTGGAGCCTGGGGAGGGCAGGGTTTGGGGAGAGGAGGGACCTCAGCAGGGTGTATTGCCACAGAGTCCACCCTACGAAGCAGCCACTTTCTCCAGGAGAACTGATTTCTGTTGTCTGGAGATCAGTTGTCATTCTGGGAGATTTCCAGAACCCTCATCTGGTGGCTGGCAACCCCAGCACAGAGAATAGCAACACCCCTTCAGCAGTTTTCATTCCTCACCGCTTGAGAGTCAGTGTGGTGTAGTGGTTAAGAGTGTTGGACTCCTGTCTTGGAACCCTGGATTCGAATCCCCACTTGTGCCATGGAAGCTTGCTGGGTGACCATGGGCCAGTCACACTCTCTCAGCCTAACCTACCTCACAGGGTTGTTGTGAGGATAAAATGGAGGAGAGGAGAAAAGTGTAAGCTGCTTTGTGTCCCCCGCTGGGGGAATTTTTTTTAAAAAATGACTAAAATAAATAAATGTAGGAAATAATGCTCTCCTGTACATGACACTCCTGCCCTATTATTCTGTGTGTGTAGTATGGGAGAAATAGATGATCTGATTCATTATATTTCAAAATGTCCCCTTCACCATGACCCCCGAAATAAATTTATTACTAATATTCTATCCCTGTGGGAAGGAGCTTCTGACTTGGAAAAAGTAATACTTTTGCTTGCAGGAGGATTCTTATGTTTCTAATAGAGTTGCTTTGTTTTCACTAGCGGCAAGAAGGATTAGATAGAACTGTATGGAAAAATAGCTATACTGAGAGTTAAAATTGTTTTGAACTTTTTGAACTTTTTACATCCTGGCTGATTTTATATGGTTTACTCCTGTATTATATTCGTGATTCTGTTAATTAATTTTGTTAATTTTGTTAACTTTGTCATTTTAGTATGTGGAAGATTATAACATATATTGTTATGACCCATGGTCAATACAATAAACTGAAATGGCTACTGCTGTACATTACCCCCCCCCCCCCATCAGCAAACAGGTAATACATTTTGGGGCAGAATGTAGCAGTTACAGCTAATAACCCTTCACGGACCCATCCTGCATGAATGCGACAATTTATTCTCTTTAAAGGATACTGTTCCATGCGTTGCTCACGTTGAGGAAATCATTCAGCTCTGGAGCATTTCAAGCCAAACTCCACTGTCCACTCCACTTCCCCAGTCTCTAAAATGATCACCGTTAACTACATTAGCAATCTGTTCTGAACTTGGCTTTAGTGACGTAAAAGGCTTTCTTTGTTGTTCTTTATTAGGGCACACTGTGTACTTGGGACTTCTGTGGACCAGAGTGTGGGTTATACAACTCGTGCTCCGACAAGTTATTGTTTTCCAGAGGGCAAAGAATTGTATGAGCAGCGGCCTTGATTGAGGGTGGCTCCGAAATGCCATTTGGGCCTAACGCTATTGTCCTAGGAAGGGCCGGACATTTCTGCTTTGTATGAACCATATCCTCTCCCACCCCCTCCCCTCCCCTCAAGCCCCCCTCCCATTGTTTCCATGTAATTGAGTGCATGTTTCCCTCATGGTTCAGAGTTCTGAGAAACGGCTGCCACCATCTGAGGCCAGTAGAGTGCAGCAGTTCTCCTAAGAAGAACAAGGCCGGATCGAAAACTTTGATAGAGTGTGCATACTGAATTCTGGCAAGGCAGGCTAGAAATGGCTGGAAGAAACCGGGTTTGGGGGGGAAAGGAAGACTGTCATATTCAATTTATACTGTGTCATTAAATCCAAAGGCATTTCAGCAGTTCAGCAGTATCTGTCCAATTTGCTAAAATGATGGCAAACATCTGCTCCGGGTTTCGTACTTTGGAACAGCACCCAACTTTAATAGATCAACGTGTTGAAAAGTTTCCCCACTCTCTAATTCAAAGGACCTTAAAACAACAGAGTTTTTGAAAGGTATAGTTTCAAACACTTTTCCAGTCTCGAAGCAGAGAATTGGGAAATACCTGGAGATTTTGGGGCTAGAGCCTGGGGAGGGACCTCAGCAGGGTACGGTGCCATAAAGTCCACCCTTCAAACTGACATGTTCTCCAGGAGGAATGATCTCTGTCACATGGAAATCAATTGTAATACTGGGAAATCTCCAGGCCCCACCTGGAGGTTGGCAACCCCAACACAAGGATAGGAAACCTGTCACAGGCCCCAACAGACCATATAGATGCAATGGAGAAAAATCTGTGGAATGCCATGGAGTCTTTGCAGCATTCTACTAAACTCAGTTTCCACACACTAGATGGTGGGTGACCCAGGCATCCTGTAAATATTTCCAGGTCTTCTGCCAACTTCTGTTTGAACAGTAACTTAGTGCTGGGCTTATTGTTGCTGTATCACTATGATCACTTCTCACTAGAGATTTATCTATCTATTTTCCTACCTCACAGGGTGTTTGTTGAGGGGAGGGGAAGGAGTTTATAAGCCACTCTGAGACTCCGAGTGAAGGGCGGGGTATAAATCCAATCTCCTCCTCCTCCTTCTTTCCTTTCTTCCATAACTTTGGGCTTTCTGTAACTCTAGCCACCTTTTTACCAATTCCTGTTTTCTCTACAAGGCTATTATATCATGTACTGATATCTGTGCAGTACTGCTACACCTGATAAAAAAAACAATCAGAATATACAAAGAGCCTTGTTGGGTAAGACCATCAAATCCAGCCTCCTATTTCCCACACTGGTCAATCAGATGACCTCTAAAAGGCCCACAAACTGGGCACTAGGCCAAATACCCCCTATGAATTTGTCCCTTTTAGAAATAATATAAATTCACCTGGAATTGCAACTGATCTCCAGACTACAGAGACAGGGTTGCCAGGTCCTGTTACCAATCTGGCGGGGGGGATTTGGGGGGCATTCTGGGACATCACCAGCATGATGATGTCACCTGGAAGTGATGTCATTGTGTCGGTGACACTGCGTGGCGATTCTGTGGTTTGAGGGCAAAACTCTATGGTTTTAGGCCAAATTTACCATAGAGTTTTGCCCTCAAACCAGAGCATCCCATGCAATATCCCCAATATGGTGATGTCACTTTTAGGTAATGTCATCACGTTGGGGAAGTTGCGTGGGGGACATGGTTTTTTGGGGGTGGGGTTCCCTCCCCTGGCCACCAGCAGGCTGAAACCCCCATTCTCAGGGGAACCTCCACTGGGACCTGGGGTCTGGCAACCCTATACAGTGACCAGTTGCCCTGCAGAAAATGGCTGCTTTGGAGGGTAGACTTCATGGAATCACATCCCCACTGAACTACCTTCCCTCCCCAAACCTCATCCTCTCTACACTCTATCCCCAAATCTCCAGCAATTTCTCAACCCAGAGGTGGCAACACTAGAGGCATCTCTACATCCTGTAGCAGTGAATTCCATAAGTTAATGATGCATTGTCTGAAGTTAAGGTTCCCTAAGTTCATCTTTATAGATAAGGCAATAATGCTAGTATTATTTCTCTCTCCTCAGCTTTTATAGATCTCATACCTACTGCTGGCCACAAAGCACTGTGCATAAGATGTTAAAGGTCAAAACACCCTCCTCTAGATCAACGTACTTCTGTGCCAGAACTAGAGAGAGTGTGTAAAGGGCATGCTCTTAGGAAAAGGTTTCCTTCAGGATGGGAAGGAGTTAAGAGAAAGAACGGAGCTGTGAGTGGTAACACACAAGACATCCTCAAAGCAGTTAGAGCACTGAAACATGGACATGAAACTAAGGTCTGGTCCTACATGTGTAGCAGGACGAGGTGGTAAAATTCTAAATGGCCCAGGCTAGTCTGATCACGTCAGATCTTGGAAGGAAATCCAGGATCGCAATGCAGAGGCAGGCGATGGCAAACCACCTCTGAGAAAGGCCGCTGCTTAGCCTTTTGAATGCTGTGCTGATTTCCCACATACAGGGAATTAGAGAACCTTTGCAAAAACGCCACCCCTTCTTTGCAGGCTGAAGTGATAGAGTCCATTCTGCCCTCTCATTCCATCCCCTTCTGCCTGTGGAGACCAGGCCTGGCTGGTATTAGGTTTGGGAAGGACAGAAAACTCTGGTGGAATTCCTCCTCTCCAGCTGTAATTCTGGGAGATCTCCAGCCACTACCTGGAGACTGGTAAAGTCTAGTAGGGTTGGCAGCTCTGGGTTGGGAAGTATCTGGAGATTTTGGGGGTGGAGCCTGAGGAATGTGGGGTTTGGGGAGGGGAGGGACCTCAGCAGGGTATAATGTAGGGTTCCTGGGCCCCAGGTCCCAGTGGTGGGTTCCCCCACTATTAGGGGCCTGGATCCACTGCTGGCCAGCTGGCTGGTGGGGAAAACCCCACCCCTAAACAGGGATGTCACTGCGTGACGACCCCGACACAATGACGTCACACAGAAGTGACATCATTGTGTTGCTGATGTTGGGGATGACTCTCTAGTATTTGGGCAAATTCTATGGTTTCGAAGGCAAGAAACCATGCATCACCCAGAAGGCATAAAGCCTTAGAGTTTTGCTCAGAAACTAGAGCATCACCCCCGATGTTGACAACATGATAACGTCACTTCCAGGTGATGTCATTGCACCGCATGTGCAGAACATCCTGGAGAAGACCCGGGAGCCCTCTGCTACCGGCCAGGTAGGACCTGGCAGCCCTAGTATAATGCCATAGAGTCTACCTTCCAAAGCAGGTATTTTCTCATCGGAAGCTGATCTCTGTAACCTGAAGACCAGTTGTGATTCCAGGAGACTGGCAACCCTAAATATGGGTCCTCCTGGTCTTTTATTCTGGGTGCGAGTGACAGGGATGCTTCTTTCCACTGTCCTCTTCTTGTGAGAGTCCTATAGACTGGCAGCCTCAGAAGGCAGACCCTGGTTGAGCTGCATTTCTTTTCTGATGCAGGTGGCCCCAAATGAGCAGCCTCCAGAAGATGCCAGGTGAGCTGGAGATAAGCAGTTGGGTTGCCAAACTCCAGGTGGCAGCTGGGTATTATAACTGGTTGGTAAACCAACTAGACCAGCCACAGTAATCAAGGCTAAGTACCAGCAATATATCCTGTGGTTGCAAAAGCACTACAACAACGTAAATGTTCAATCACAATGCATTCAAATGATAACAAACTATAACAGTTGAATTTGAACAGAAGTTTCATCCAGGGCTGACGTGTTTTCTAGATAGTTTCTAGATAGTTTCCACGTGAAGGCATTTTGAGTCATAAAGATTGCAGCGCTGTAAACCAAATAATATATTTTGTGAACCCTTGCCTCACCTTTAGAGAAATACAGATACTGTGGATTTGAAACTATTGAGTTTTGCTTATAAGAAACTTTGACCCTGTTGGTTGAACTATGAAATCTGCTCGAAGGTTTCTCTTTCAAATGTGGAAACTATCTAGAAAACACGTCAGCATTCAAAAAAAGGGGGGGGGAGGTTCCTATCTGTTATTTGTGGCCTGCTATACACAATTAGGCTGTGGTCACGTGGCCCTTTAAATCTGGGACTCCTCCCAGATTTAAAGGAGCTGCTTCCCCCCCCCCCCCAGGGTTGGGATGATTACACAACCCAACCCCCGACGGTGAAGGAGATGGCGTGCGACGACGGCGGCAGCCGGGAGAGGCTTCCCTGAGCCCCGGCGGCAGTGGGAGGCAGCAGCATGTGGTGGCATCGTGCGTCGTCGTTATGTGGCGGAGGCGGCAGCATGCAGCAATGGCATGCAGCGGAGGCCGTGGAGGTGGCTGGCAACAGTGGCGGCGGCTGGGGGAGGCACCTTTCCCTGAGCCCCACTGGCCACCTGGTGAGTTTGGGGAGAACGGGGGAAGGCGGCGGCGGCCGTCGGGGCGCAGATTGGACCGGGGTTTGTTTGTTTGTTTCCCTTTTTGCTCTTGGGCACTTGACTGCCCAAGCGCCCAAGTGCAAAAAGGGGGGGAAATATCCCGGGAGGGCCGATCTGGACATCCCTCTCTCGAAGTCATTGCGAGAAAGGGATGTCCAGATCAGCCCATTGCGGGTTCAAAGCGCGACTCCAGGGAAAATAGTTGATTTTCCCGGGGTCGGAAAAAGCACTTTGAACCCGTGCTGGCGCCCACTTTGCCTCGGGAGTAGCTGTGGCCGGTCTGATTGGCCCCTTTAAATGCGAGAGGAAACAGCATTTCCTCCCGCATTAAAGGGCCGTGTGGCCGCAGCCTTAGAATGTATACAATTGGAGTAGAAGGAAGAACCATGTTTCTTTGTTTTTGAGAGTGTTATATATTGAATAAAACTTCTGTTCAAATTCGACTGTTATATTTTGTTTATCATTTGAATACATGGTGACTGAACATTTAAGTTGCTATAGTGCTTTTGCAACCACAGGATATATTGTTGATTATAACTGGTTAACAGTTGGAAGGTGGACTCTCTAATATTATACCCCACTGAAGTCCCGCTAGGGCTGCCAAGTCCAACTTGGGAAATATCTGGGGTCTTTGGGGGTGGAGCCAGGAGACTTTGGGGGTGGAGCCAGGAGAAAGGAAGTGACATCATTTTGTGATGTCACATCCTGTGATGTTGCTTCCACATGCTGACACATGAACTCATGAAGTTTCCTAATACTGAATCAGGCCATTGGTCCATCAAGGTCAGTATTGACTACTCAGACTGGTAGTGGCTCTCCAGGGTCTCAGGCTGAGATCTTTAATGTCACCTATTACCTGATCCTTTTTTAGCTGAAGAGGCTGATACCTCCTGCATGTCAAGCAGATGCTCTTATCACTGAGCAACGGCCCTACTGAATCCTTCCTCATCTCAGCAGAATATGAAGCACTAAGTGCTACACAAGTGCTGAATATGATTTTCATATCATAAGAACAGGAGAGAAGCCACAGTGGATCGGCCCATCCAGTACAGCCCATCCAGTACAACACTCTGTGTCACAACAGTGGCCAAAAATACCAGGTGCCCTCAGGAGGTCCAGCAGCGGGGCCAGAACTCCAGAAGCCCTCCCACTGTTGCCCCCCAAGCACCAAGAATGCAGAGCATCACTGCCCCAGACAAAGGGTTCCATTTAGACCTTGTGGCTATAATAGCCACTGATAGACCTCTGCTGGATGGGGACAGAGAGAGAGAGACAGACAGACAGACAGAAAAAAGAAAGAAAGAGGGAGAGAGAGAGAAGGGGAAAAAACTGGCAGAGGCACTTACTTCCATTTAGACCTTGTGGCTATAATAGCCACTGATAGACCTCTGCTGGATGGGGACAGAGAGAGAGAGACAGACAGACAGACAGAAAAAAGAAAGAAAGAGGGAGAGAGAGAGAAGGGGAAAAAACTGGCAGAGGCACTTACTTCCATTTAGACCTTGTGGCTATAATAGCCACTGATAGACCTCTGCTGGATGGGGACAGAGAGAGAGAGAGACAGACAGACAGACAGAAAAAAGGAAGGGAGAGAGAAAGAAAAGAGCTGGAAGAGAAACTCACCTTGCCAGCCACATGCAAAAGCAGCTCCTTCAGTCCCTCCTTAATCTCTGGGCGGGGCTCTCTTGCTGTGGAAGAAGCTCTCTTGCTGACTTCTTAAAGGGGAAATGTCTGGCGAGGCTTTTTAATGCAGGGCAGGCTCTCTGCAGACATTTCCCTTTTAAGGCAGCCATTTTGTCCCCCTGGTGGCCATCTTTGGAAAAGCGGGAGGTAAGCTCTAAAAATCGGTGTTTCCCCCGCCCAAGCGGGGGACTTGGCAGCCCTAAGTCCCGCCCCTCCTCACCCCCCACCCCCCTCAGGCTCCACCCCCAAAATCTCCAGGTATTTTCCCAACCCGGAGCTGGCAGCCCTAATGGCTACACAGATTGCATATACAAATGGTCATGCTGCCGCACTGTCCAAAAATATTTTGTGTCTGCATATTTTTGCCGAGCAGCCTGAGAGTGACAGGGAAACAAATCTTTCTTTTTCTACCTGTCGTCATTTGTGCTTTTGCATTTTTCTTGCCCCCCCCAGCTTCAGAATCTTTTAGCTGAAAGAAATGTACTCCATAGTATTAGTGATTGTCGTTGTGCATGAATGAATGCCAGATGTTCCCCACAGTGTCATCACTCCTGCAAGAAAAATAGGTTTAAAAAAAACAAAAAAACCCTACCCCTCATCTGAGCTTCTAAACCAAACAGGCTGTCTTTGTTCCTGACATTCGAATGGGGGAAAAAAGAACTATATTGACACTCAAAGCAGGTAAAGCCAGTCGGGGGGGGGGGGGGGCGGGGGAGGCTGCTATTATGATATGCAAGCTTCTGGTTCTCATAAGGCTCTTCTCCATGAAATAATAATAAGCAAAAAATGTTTCTCCCCAATAGGGACCCAAAGCAGCTTACAGTGTTCTCTTCTAATCCACTTAACCCTCACTGTGTGTGAGTGACTGGCCAAAGGTCACCCAGTGAGCTTCCATGGCAGAGTGGAAATTCAAACATGAGTCTCCTAGATCCTAGTCCAACACTCTGACCACTACAGCACTAGGCCACACTGACTCTCACACTGGTCATGACATTGATAAAGGCTATGGGACCTGCATGGATAGGTACTTGGGGGAGGAGAGCTGTTGGAGACAGAGTGGAAAAGATGGCTGGAGTTGGAAGGGACCTCCAGGGTCATCTAGTCCAACCCCCTGCGCAATGCAGGAAATTCACAAATACACCCCCCCACACACCCCCAGTGACTCCTGCTCCATGCCCAGAAAATGGCAAAAAACCCTTCAGGATCCCTGGCCAAACTGGCCTGGAGAAAACTGCTTCCTGACCCGCATTTCCCTGGGTGTGTAAGAAAGGGCCGCAAGAACTAAGCACTGAGGCAACCCTCCCTGCCCTCACCCTCATGATCTGCCTGAGTTCACAGAATCTGCATTGCTGTCAGATGGCCATCTAGCCTCTGTTTGAAAACCTCCAGAGAAAGGGAGTCCACCACCTTCTGAGGAAGTCTGTTCCACCGAGGAACCGCTCTAGCTGTCAGGAAGTTCTTCCTAATGTTTAGCTGAAAACTCCTTTGATTTAATTTCAACCTGCTGGTTCTGCTCTGACTTTCTGGTCTGACCCAGAGTGTGCGAATGCGTTCACAAAGGGCTCTTTCCGTGCAGTTAGGAGCTTTGGCAAAGCTGGCCTCCCCACTGGGCAGAGACAGCCCTGCACACATAAATGGCTATGCGCATAGATTCTATATATTTTTCACTGAATGCCCATAGATTGGGGGTAAAGGTTGCCAATGTAAACCTGTCACTAGCCCATCCTCATTCTGTCCACACTGAACATCCAAGAAGGCCTCCTTTTTTGCCACTGTCACAGCTGACTTATGGCAGCCCCTGGTGGAATTTTCAAGGTGAGAGTTTCAGAGGGGTTTGCCATTGATGGCCACTGCGTCACAACCACAGTATTCCTTGGTGGTTCCACACCCAAACATTGACCAAGGTTGACCTTGCTTAGCTTTCAAGATCTGATGAGATCAGGATCGTCTGGGCTATCCAGGCCAGGGAAAGAAGGTCTATTATGTGTGTTGTATGTTTAATCAACACAGGATGGTGCCCAGGGGTTTTTCTTATCCCACTCATGCAGAGTTAAAGGAAATTGGAAGAAGTTTAGGGCTTGTATTAGCATCATCTTTTAGGATTGCCAGTTCTGGGTTGAGAAATACCTGGAGATTTTAGGGGTGGAGCCTGGGGAAGAGTAGGAGAGGGACCTCAGCAAGATATAATGCCACAGAATCCACCTTCCAAAGCAGCCATTTCCTCCAGGGGAACAGATTGCTGTAACCTGGAGAGTAGTTGTAATACTGGGAGATCTCCAGCCACCACCTGGAGAATGGCAACCCTATCTTCATTTGAGCTTAGAATTGTGGGACGTAAATTGACGGGGTGAAGGAAAGGAATCTGGAAGTTTATCTCAATGCACAGTTTGACGAGAGGTTGTTCGCCTCACAATACATAATGGAAACGATGTGATTTTATAACAAAAGTGAGTTAAAAAACTTAATTAAATATGTATTTCAAATTTGCATTGTATTTCATTTTGACTCAGCTTTCGCCCTCAAGGGTAAGCAGGACTCAGCCTGAAGGATAGAACAAAGTTTGAGTCCGGTGGCCTATGGAAGACCAAAAAAGTTTAATTCAGGGTATAAGCTTTCATATGCATGCACACTTCTTCAGTTACATCGAAACAGATTTCCTCAAGTTTTCCTTATATATAGGTTTGGGGGGGAGGGTTAGTTGCCAGGAAGGGCTAATTAGAGTCAAGATGCATAAGCAACTGGGCGATTATAGATGAGATCGGATTAAAGCAGTCGTTAAGACCTGTGAATGGCAGCAAATTAGCATACAAAGACAAGAGTTAACAAACTGATGTGAGAACTAAGTTTGAGCCCAGTGGCATCTCAGACTCAAACTTAGTTCTCACATCTGTTTGTTAACTCTTGTCTTTGTATGCTAATTTGCTGCCATTCACAGGTCTTACCAACTACTTTAATCATAAGAACATAAGAGAAGCCAATGTTGGATCAGGCCAATGGCCCATTCAGTCCAAAACTCTGTCACACAGTGGCCAAAAACACCCGGTGCCATCAGGAGGTCCAGCAGCAGGGCCAGGACACTAGAAGCCCTCCCACTGTTGCTCCCCCCTCCAAGTACTAAGAATACAGAGCATCACTTGCACCAGACTGAGAGCTATACTTGTCGCCCAGTTACTTATGCATCTATACTCCTACTAGCCCTTCCTGGCAAGTACCCTCCCCCCAAATATGTAATGGTTGAGGAAATTCTGTTTCACTGAATCTGAAGAAGTGTGCATGCACAGAAAAGCTTATATCCAGAATTAAACTTTGTTGGTTGTAAAGGTGCCACTGGACTCATACTTTGTTCTATTGCTTCAGACCAACATGGCTACCCACTTATACCTAAAGGATGTACGTAGTTAAGCATAATGTAGTAGTTAAGAATGGCAGACTCCAATCTGGGGAACAGAATTTGATTCCCCACTCCTCTACATGAAGCCTGCTGGGTGATCTTGGGCCAGTAACAGTTCCCTCAGAACTCTCTCTCACACTCACCCTCATCTCACAAGGTGCCTCTTGTTCAGAGGGGAAGGGAATGTGATCGTAAACTGTGGTTATCATGCTGCGCCACCATTGGGAAACTGCGACTGATTGTGTGATATTACTGTTTTTATGTATTTATATTGTATGCTGATTTTATTAATGTTGTAAGCCACCCTGAGCCCGCTTCGGCGGGAAGGGCGGGATAAAAGTAATAAAAACAAACAAACAAACAACCTGCTTTGAAGCCCCTTAACATAGAGAAAAGTGGGGCATAAAAACCTTCTCTTCTTCTAGTCTCAAGAGTACAACTGAAAAATATATCTCTTCCTCACTGGACTACTTGGAAGAGGGAGAATATGTCTCTATGAGATGGGTTTACCTCTGACACTTCACTGAAAAACTGAGAGCAAAAACTTCCCTGGATTTATTGACTTGCACATGAGAATGTAGCGCAATGTACGGAAAAGAACGTGTGGGGCAGCAAAGGTGAGAAACACAAGCTATTTTAGCTCTTGAAACTCACACATCTCACTCCTAGGAGTTCCTTTTCGTACATTGCACCCAAAGCGTGATAATAATGCTTAATGCTTCACATTTATAGCACACATTTCAAGTGTTCAGAGCACTTCGTCTCAGTAATCTTTAGTACAACAGTTCTTTAAAGACTGAGATCATTATTATAGTTAATGCTGAAGATGCCGGGGGTGGTGGTGGTGATATGGTGGTGGCCCCTGGCAGAGAGACAATCCACCCAGTGAGTTTGTGGTTGAGGTGAGATTTGGGTTTCCTAGCTCCAGGGCTATTTTGGGGCAGGAACGCACAGGAATGGAGTTCCGGCTGGCTTCCGAGTTGGCCACGCCTACAGCCTCCCTCCCCTCAGGTTCCCCAGGCGCCTTGCAAGCTGCGCCTCGCAGCTTGGGGAAGCCAAGCTGATCCAGGGAGGGAAGGCAGTTTAAACTGCCTCTCCCCCCCACACTCGGGCTCCCCAGGTGCCTCGCAAACCATGGGGCACCTGGAGAAGCCAATCCTGGGAGGGAACTATGCTGTCAGGGGTGTGGCCTAATATGCTAATGAGTTTCTGCTGTTGCGTGTGGCCTATTCTGCTAATGAGTTCCTGCTGGTCTTTTTCTACAAAAAAAGCCCCGCCTGGCTCATAGCACAGTCTCTTCACCACCATTATTTAATTTTCAGTGAATTTAATTCAGGGAGTGAGCTTCCTATCTTGAGGTCGCTAACAGCATACAGGTTTCCTAATAACAAACCATAAAACAATGTGGGATCCTACCAGCTTTCCCCTTTATCTCACTCAGTTCCCCTCCTCACCACAAGCCCATCCCAGGTGGATTTAGCCCTCATGGGTCCCCATAGGCTTGGCAGCTCTGAGCTGGGACATTCCTGAAGATTTGGGGATGGGGGTGGAACTGGAGGAAGGGGAGGTTTGGAGAGGGGAGGGGCCTCAGAGAGGTATAATGCTGTGGTGTTCACTCTCCAAAGCATCCATTTTCTCCCAGGGAACTGATCTCTGCAGCCTGGAGATGAGCTGTAATTCTGGGGGATCCCCAAGTCCTGTCCCACCTGGAGGCTGGCATCCTTAATTCCCCACAGTCACCAGCATTAGCTTTCCAGTGGTTAAAAGGCGTCTCAGCCTCAATTTGCCAGCAGACAAGATTGAAGGATTCAACCCTGTCAATATCCAGTGCTGAAAAGCAGCCACCAAAGCCTCTGTGCCCTGCTTGTTTGGCCCTCCGTGGTGACTGGTTGGCCGCTGTGTGAAACAGGATGCCAGACTAGATGGACCAGTGGTCGGATCCAGCAGTTTCTTCTTATGATCTCTTCCAAGGCACTAATCACACCAGTAACTAAACATCAATCAGCTGACATTGTAAATGTGTAGAAACTCATTTGTGATAGAAGCCAATATAAAAGCAACATAACATCCTAGGGTTGCCAGTGGCGGGCTGGGAAATTTCTTGAGATTTTGGGGATGGAGCCTGTGGAGGGTGGGGTTTGCGGAGGGGAGGGACCTCAATGGGGTATAATGCCATAGAGCCCACCTTCCAAAGCAGCCATTTTCTCCAGAGGAACTGATCTATTTCATCTGGAGACCAGTTGTAATTCCGGGAGATCTCCAGACAGCACCTGGAGGTTGGCAATCCTAATACATCCCCCACAAAGAAAAGATCAGGTTGAATCACAAGACTGCAAAGTGAGTTTCCTCCCCTAACAAGGCTTGCCAACCTCCAGCTGGGGTCCGGAGAGCTCTCAGAATTACCACTGCTCCCCAGACAATAGATGTCATGCCATTGAGAAAATGGCTGTTTTGGAGGGTGGGCTTTATGGCATTATTTCCCACCAAGGTCCCTCCCCTTCCCAAACACTAGGTCATGGTCAGGATAAACTGGAGGATTGGAGAATTATGTAAACTACTTTCAACTGGGGAGGATGGTGGGTTTAAATAGAGATACCAACTGTTTCAGGGGTCCTTGGAAGATACTGATTTTCTGGAGCCATTTCAATCTGGTTTCAATCCAGGATTTAGAACAGAGACTTCCTTGGTCCACTTGGTTGATGACCTCTACTGAGAACTAGACAGAGGGAATGTGGCCCTGCTAGTTCTACTTAGGGTTGTCTGCTCTGGGCTGAGGAATACTTGGAGGTTTGAAGGCTAGGAAACCTCTTACCTGTCCCGCAAGCAACTGGTATGTATGGAAATGTAAGGTACTCCCCCTTTCATAGTAACTCTTGGAAAAAAACCTAGTCTTTCATATGATGCAATACATTTACTGGGGCTTTTGTGAGTTCCCTAGGAAATCAATTGCTTTCAGCACAAGGTATCAGTTGCTTTTGTTCATATTTATATTTGTTTGTTTATACCCTGCTTGTGGGGTATAATACATACATACATATATACATAAATAAATAAATACATACATACAATATTTTGAGATAAAAATAATATTGTTAATTGGGTTTGCCTGTGTCCTTTATAAAGTTTATATCTTTGGGGCCTGGCATGACATTTTATGGCACACATGGGCTGGCCCACGAAGTGACATTTATGTTATATCTGGCCCTCGTGATAAATGAGTTTGACACCCCTGCCATAGGGTCTAGATTCCCAAACTGCCATTTTCTCCAGGGGAACTCATCTCTATAGTCTGAAAATCAGCTGTAATTCTGGGAGATCTCCAGGCCCCACCTGGAGGATGGCAACTGTAGGTATAAATGGAGTTAATAAGTAAATAAATAGCTTTAATTACATTGATTATTATTACTATATATTGCTATTTATTAACTCTTATAATATTTACTACTCTGCAGTATACGAAACCGCAGAGAAAATGGTGCTAGGGTTTCCAACTCTAGGTTAGGAAATTCCTGGAGATTTGGGGATGCAGCCTGGGGGAAGGTGGGGTGGGGACCTCAGCAGGGTGTAGTAATGCCTCAGAGACCATGAGCCAAAGCAACCATTTTCTCCAGGGGAACTGATCTCTGTTATCTGAAGATATGTTGGAATTCTGGGAGATCTCCAGGCCTTTCCTTCAAAGCAGTCATTTTCTCCAAGGGAGCTGATCTCTGTCAGCTGGAGATCAGTTATAAATGCAAGAGATCCCCAGGCCCCGATATCCGGTTTCGGCTAGCTCAATAGCGGGCGTGATCTTCCATAGCTCTGGGAGACACGACCAGGACTCAACAGTTTGAAGGGGTGCCAAACTGGTTTCGGGGCCCCAGGGACCCTTGTAGGGGGATCCTGCCTGAGGTGCGAGGGGCAGCCTCTCCTGGAGATGGCGATCTCAGGATCGAGGCTCCCCTTTGCCTCTGTAAGTTCGGCCACCACAGAGCCTCTGGGCACACATGAGCGCACACCAGATGGCTGCAGGAGTCAGCAGGCAGCAAGAAAAGATTCGCTTAATTGGAACGCACGGCGAAACTGTAAGTGAACGATCCATGCGAAGATTCTCTGATGTGAGCTCCAAGCTCCAAGCAAAGGGTGGGTTTGAAGTTTAAATCCCTCCCACTTCCTCCTCTTAAAGAAACAGTGCTGCAGAGAATCTGCATGCTTGTGGAGCGGCTGAAGAACAAATGGGATTAATCTAACTTGTATAACTGAAGAAGAAAGACTTTTGACTAACTTCTGGGAACTTTCCATTAATGTAAACAAAAAGCAATGACTGGACGGGGAGAAAAGATGGTGGGGAAACTTAGACCTTCTCCTAAAGCTCCATCTACGCTTCTGGCTGCAAAGTCAGAGACCAGTACAGACCTAACTGCTGCTTTGGCAATAGCTTTGCACCCTCTGATGGATCAACTGAATGCTGTGGATTCTAAGCTGGATACTTTGCAGCAACCAGTTGCAGATTCAAGCAAGAGGTCTGACCAGACAGCTAAAGCAATGGCAAAGTTAAAACCAAAGTAGAAAAGACTGATTTAAGGATGGACATGATGGAAAAAGAAAGGATTTCTGACCCAAATAATCTTTTGAAACTTCAGATACAGAGATATTTTTTCTTTTTGAGATTCCAAGGCATTCCTGAACAAAAAGGTGAAAACCTTAAAAAGATCCTGAGTGATGCTTTGGCTTCAATGACAGATTTTCAAGCGGATCAACTACAAAGTGATCTGGATATGGCCTATAGGACCTATCCTGAATTTGTAAAGAAGAAAAATCTGCCTGGAGAAGTTATGGTGAGGTTTTCCAAAAAATCAACTAGAGACGTGGTGCTCAAGACCACAAATAGAAATGTCCTGAAGATCCAAGAAGAGGACATTAAAGTGTTAAAGAACATTCCATTTGAAATCAGGAAGAAGAGGAAACCCTACACAATTTTAACTGTTTCTCCAAACAGAGGGCATCGTGTATCGGTGGCTCATTCCTGAAGGCGTGGTATTTAACTATAAAGACAAGAAGCAAAGTATTGGTTCAGCTGCAAAGGTTAAGAAATTTTTGGACTATTGCAAAGAAGGAAAAGATAAAGCCCCAACAGAGGACTCTTTAGATCTTCAAGAAAGCACTTATGGTCTGGAAAGCTTGGACACATCTGGAAGTAAAAGTTCAGAAGAAGAAGGGTCAGATTCAACTTTGGGGGCAGCAGCACTAAAACCCCAGAGAAGAAAGAAGAAGAAGAAAAAGCACAAAGAAAAATAAGCTGTTATTGTTGAAAGTCATATATGTTTATGTATCCCATTTTGAATTTCATCCATCCATGTATTTTTAAGCTTTTAAGATAGAATTACTAATATTTTGAAGCCTATATTTTTAACACTTTCTTGAACAGTTTATAGCAAGAATAACATACCAGAATATAGTTCTGACTTCTGTATACCTTAGAGTAGAGTAGGTTTTTAGTTTTTTAGATATTGTAATGTTTTTAATTAGATGTAGGTATAGCAAATCAATAAAAAATATTTTAAAAAGTGATGCCCAGGCCCCACCTGGAGGCTGGCAACCCTAAGCCTGGCAACTCTAAATGGCTCCCACTACCCAAACCACTGTAGGCTGGTTTGGGAGACAGTCCTGTATCAGTTCCGACTCCATGTCCAATTTCACACTATCGAAACAAAGGAGATGGTACTTACTCCTTTCCTCAGGCAAAAGTGTTGAGCCAGCCACAGCTGATAAAAGATGGTGTCTGGACTTGCTCTTAGGATCAGAGCTTGAAAATATTTTTTTTCTGCGCACCAGAGGAAGTAAAGATGTTAGGGGATTATGCCCAAATGGCTGTACCACTTACCTCCAGGGTCTTGGCTCATTCCTTGCCATGCAGAGCCCCCTTAGGCTATGAATCTGAACTGAAGCTGAAGTGTGTGTCCCCCCACTTTAACTCATAGCCAGTTACAAGGCTGTCAATCACAGGCAGGTTAGGTGCCTCCAGCATAAAATGTGGGGGGGGGGGGGATTTAGCATTCCTTTGGAAAGCATCAGACTCTACCTTGTAATTAACTGCAGGAGTCACTTTGGGTTTTCTTAAGCAAATGAGGCTCTGGAAGGATGGATGGGGGGGGGGGGAGAGAGAGAGAATGGATTGTTTTGCCTCGGGGCAGAAGAGACAGTTATCTCACCAGGCACCAAGCGATGGGAAGCGATTTTTACCTGGGCAGGCAGCTGAAATGGTAGGCTGTCACCTTGGGAGAGAAATCAAGGGTGGGTAGGTTGCTTTTAACTTTTTTGGCAGAAGAGGGAGGTCAGTTGTGGTGTAGAAAAGGGAGGGCCTGATTTCACTGTGGACCCTTACAGCTGATCAGAACTCGCAGGCCCCCTCTTTGCTTTCTCTCCTTGCACGAATAATGGATCTGCAAGGGTTTTTTTTCCCCCAAAAGGGAGAATGTTGGCTTTTTGTCCTGTGACTTTATTTCTGGGTGGGTGGTGCAAAATTTTTTTGGGATATGGTTGCCAACCTCCAGGTGGGACCTGGAGATCTCCTGGATTTACAATATATCCAGGCTACAAAAGATCAGCTCCTCTGCTCTGGAGGGTGTTGACTCTATGGTATTCTACCCTGCTGAGGTCCCTCCTCTCATCAAACTCAACCTTTCTCAGGTTCCATCCCAAATCTCCAGGCATTTCCCAACCTGGAGTTGGCAACCCTAAGGGCAATGTGCTTTGCAGTGATGCCATCAAGACCAGACTATGGCGCAAAAGAGTTGTGCTGGCTCTGCAGGAAAAGGGCGAATGAAGGCTATTATTATTGTAATGAAGGCTTCCATCTTTATTCCTCCATTTCCTCCCACTGCCAATACATTATTGTATTTGCCACTATTGGGGTTAAGAGTAGTGGTTAAAAGTGTCAGGCTAGTATCTGGGAGACTCAGGTTTGAATCCCTACTCATGCCATGGAAGCTCGCTGGGTTGACTTTGGGCCAGTCACACTCCCTCAGCCAACATTCTCTCTAATCCCCCCACCAAGCAAAGCAGTTCGCACCCTGAGCAGAATATAACTGCTGTAATCTTAAAATGTGCAATGGGCTGTGCAAGACCCTGCGTGGCTCCAGACTGCTGCTGAGCAGGGCTTCCTGTGTTAATGAGCAACCGCTCATGCCCACAGCTTAGAGGAAACACTGCGAGTCTCAGCCTAACCTACCTCACAGGGTTTTTGTGAGGATAACATGGAGGAGCAGAGAACAATGTAAGTAGGGATGCCAGACCCGCTAATGGAGGTGGGGGTCCCTTGCTCCAAGGCCTCACCTCTCCGCCACCAATCAGCTGGCCGGCATGGGGGACTTACCGCAAAAAAAGGGAGGAACATCCAACATTTTAGCAAAGTGCCTACGTGACTTCAATGTGACCTGGAAGTGACATGGGCATGTCAGGGTGACATTAAAAAACCGGAGTGTCATCCTGATGTTCTCAACATGCCTACATAACTTCTGGTTCATGCTGGAAGTCACGTGGGCACATCACTGAAACTGAGACTCCCTGCTCCTGGTAAGCCCACTCCCCATCCTCTCTGGCTGCCCGGAGAGATCTGGCAACCCTAAATGTAATGTGGTTTTGGTTTCCATTGGGGAAACAGGCAGGGTACAAATCAACCAAATAAACAAACAAACAAACAATTCCCAGACAGGACTACACCCGAAGACCATTAGGTCCAGAGTCTAAAATTACCTATGTGCTTCTTTGTAGGGTTGCTTACAAAGTGGGGAGGGGAGTTATCTTACCTAGAAATTTTTTAGGATGCACTGAAAAGCCATTCTAGTTGCCAGGGCTTCAGGTATCTTGGCAGGCATGTGAGTGGAAATTAGGTTCCATTTTATTCTGTATGTTTTTAATTTATGATTCATAAGCTGCCTTGAGCCATGAGGAAAGGTAAGATATAATTATTTAAATGGTTAAAGAAATAAAATAACTCGTAAAGTCAACCCAGTCATAGTTCATGCGCACAGCCAATTCATTTTTAGTAGACCACTTTTTCTAAGTGGCAAGCCTCCTCCTTGTTAAACATGAACATGCTTTGGCCACTGTGGGTTTTTCTAGCTCAGCATTGTACTCTGACAGGTAGCTACTCCAGATGTTTAAAGCAAACTCACAACAGCCTTTTGACTGGTGATGTCAAGGAACGAATCTGGGATCTTCCGTGTGCACGGTTTTGAAGGCAGTCCTTTTTGATATCCCATCAAAGGAATTTTTATTTTTTTTTATTATGAAAACAGCAATTGATTTAGGAGTTTGTTGACTTTGAAGATACATTGACATTTGAAATGTGACTTTATCATTCCTAAAACGTTGTTACTTGCCCAGGGCTGTTCGGCTGAGTTAACGATATAATTAAGAAACTATTCACACACACACACACAGAGATGCATTTTATGTTGTGCAGCATCCAGTTTTCTGTTTTTGAAATCTGAAGCACTGAAAATCACAGAGTGAAGCAAGGGTACTTTCATTCGGTTTTTGTGCATTGTCACCACTGTTAATCTTTTTTTTAAAGAAAATGCACTTTAAGACGCTGTTTTCATACTGCACGTGAAAAGTCCTTTATAGGATGCAAGGTGTACAGCCCAACTTCAATTAAGTCTGGTCAAGTAATCAGTCAAAAGCACTCCCCCCCCAATAATTTTATTGTTCCATAAAAATCACTTATGTAAGATGCTTTTCTTTAACAAAACCCCCCACTAAACACACCTCATGGTGTCCTGGATTCCTTAATGAGGAGACGGCTGAACTTCTTTGACTCCAAAAATGAAGCAACACTGTGGCCCGTTTTATCACTATAAGAACACTTCAACAACTTCCTCCAGGAAATTGCAAAGGGAAGTCATTATCTGTGGTGGAGCAGAGAGGGAGGAGGGAAAGCTGGCTAAATTATACACGTGAATCCCAGATGCAGCGTATATTAAGTCCGGGTGGAGGGTGTTTACTAGGTCATTTGCCATGTTCTTGTTTTGTAGCGTTTCCTTTTCCACGATTACTTGTTGACCTTAATTGTTTCCATGCCTGTGAGATATGTCTTTGTACTTCCTACCGAGGCTTAACAGAGGGGTCTGGGGACTGCTTCTGCTAATTGCCTTGTATTCCTTTCTTTCCCTGGAGTATCTGTGGCAACCCCTGGTCCCCACATATGCTACCCAAGCAGCGATGGGCAGCGAAGGGCAACTGATGACATATGTTGAACTCTGCTGGGGAAGGGCCATAGTGTGTGGGTATCGCGTTGTACTAAAGCAGAGAAAGTTAGGCAAAACAAACAGCTTTCCAACAAATCCAGAGTTGTAAATAGAGTCTACGTATATATATTTTTAAAAGAACTCTTATGTGGAGATGCAGAATTAAGTTTAGGTGGAAATGCAGAATCAAGCTTACTCAGGGGTCTGGTTTTCCATCAGTACTTCACTGCATCGATTAAGCCACACGTTTCATCAGCGTCTATTGAAAACATTTTTTTTTCATAACACGGCACTGTCATAGAATACATCAGTGACAATAAACTAGATCTGGAACATTTGAAACTTCTTTATACAGAGTAAAATCTTTGCAGGTTTGCCAAATCCCCCCTGGCCACTGGCAGCGGGGGTGGTGGTGGTGGTGGGAGTAGGGTTGCTAGCAATGCTCCCTCTAAGCTGTGGAGTCTTGTGAGTAAAAATTCCACTTCGTAAGCTGCTGGCATTAAAGTTGTGAGCAAGCGATTTGGCTACTGCACAAATCAGTTTGCTCTGGAGCCATCCTTCCCGAGCGAAGATGGAAACGTGTGAGCCAGAAGCTCAAAAACTGTGAGCTAGCTCATACTAACTCAGCTTAGAGGTTTCCACCTCAACTGGTTTCCACCTCCAGGTTGGGAAACTCCTGGAGATTTGGGGATGGAGCCAGGGGAGGTCAGAGATGTCAGTGGGGTACAATGCCATAGAATTTACCTTCCAAAGCATCCATTTTATCCAGGGGAACTGATCTCTGTAGTATGGGGACAAGCTGAAATTCCAGGAGATTCCCAGGTCACCTCTGGAAGTTGGTATCCTTAGTTTGGTCCATTTAGTTCAGTATTGCCTGCTCTGGCTGGCAGCAGCTCTCTCAGGCAGAGGAAGTTGTTTCCTAGCACCTGCTGCCAGAAGTTCATTTGACTGGAGATGCCACAGATTGACCTTGAGGCCTTCTGCATGCCAGCAAAGCATTTGCTCTGATAACAAGACATAGTTCCCTCCCCTTCAACAAATGCAAACTGGATACATCTACTGCATCTACCTCTACAAATAATCCATTTACTCTAACTGAAGTTCATTCCTTTAAACCAAATGTTACTGTAATGGGTATGCAACCCGGCATTTCTGGAGGGCATTATTTTCCCTAGGACAGAGCCTAAGGGCAGAATGAGATGCTGTGCTATAACGTAGGACTGCCGCCAGAACTGGCAGTCATGTGTTGAGTCCTCTCCAATTCCTTATGTAATGTTTAGGCACATTTACCTATGTCATGACATCACCAAGCTGAAGTAGGCTGGACAACTCACCCGCCCACCTCCTCCTGTACTGCTGCTGGGGTGAAAATGGGGATGGGGGACATTGTATACGTATTGATGTCACTTCTAGCCAAAACATGAGAGTGACATCACTGAAGCTTCAGGATTCCCCCTATTTCTATGGTTTTGCCACAGAAATTGGTGAAATCCTATGACATTGGTGATGCTATATCTGGGTGTTAGCTGGAACTGACATCACCAACATACATGGCATCCTTTTTTCCCATACTCTGCCCCCACCCCCCAAGTTTCTCAGGAGTTGCAGGCCTGTACCTGGCAACCTTAGCTCTGTTTTCAGTCAATGAAGTGCTCATCCATATGTCTATCTGACAACGTGCTTTGGGTTATATGGTCTGGAGAGCTTGAACTATAGTGACAAGAAGCTGGGCATTTTTTTGGTAGCAGCCCGTTCATGATGGAACTACCTGTCGAAGGAAGACTGCCAAGAAATCTCTTGTTTTTTAAGTGACTGCTATGACGGACTGCACTCTTATTTATCTCTCTTATTATATTTTTTGGATTTTTTTATAGAGACTGCAGTCATATTGAGAAACAAGATCAAGAAACAAACATCAGACAAAAATCTAGTCATACCTATACCAGCTCTCCGGTATTTTTCCATATGAACCAAGATGACATCTTGTGAGGTGCTAAGTTGTACAACCATTTTATATGGCCCACCCAACAGGGATAGGGTTGCCAACTCTGGATTGGGAAATATCTGGTGATTTTGGAGGTGGAGCCTGGGGAGGGATCATCAGTGGGGTATAATGCCATTGAGCCCACCCTCCACAGCAGCCATTTTCTCCAGAGGGACTGATCTCTGCCAGCTGGGGATCAGTTCTAATTCCAGGAGATCTCCAGGTCCCACCTGGAGGCTGGCAGCCCTTAACAGGGACCTGATAAATGTCCAGTTTTTGCTGCTTCTTCTGGGACTACCAAGGAGGTGTGGAGTTGTCAAACACTTGGAAGGCCCCAATACATGATGCTTGCCTGTTTCTGGCTTCTTTGGGCTTCTAATACAGTTAATACAGCAGAACAGATGTGAGCTAAATCAATCTCAAAGCTGAGAGGAATTCTTCAGTACAGGATAACAAAAGAAAAACTAAAAATAGTGCTAACCAAGGTGTCTTGAGACAGATAATATCCCCCTTAAAATTCATGTCCTCTCTAAGGGAACGGGTCTCATTTGTTTCCTTTCCCAGCAGGCCCAACAGTTGATAGGATAATGTTGCGTACTGTTTATATAACAATGAAGCAGTTATTTAAAGTCTGTGTAAACACATAAAGCCATTTTTGACAGCCATGGAAGTCCCACCTGTTTTATGAAGATGTTAGGCCATGAATTGCCACTTTGATTACTTGGAAGCACCTAGACTATAAGAAACTGATACAGTAAAAATCCACAGATAAAAATAGGGACCAAAGGGAAAGAAGCACTTGAGTTATGTAAAGGTCTTGTGCAAACCCTTGTGCTGGACAAAATAAAACAGACAGTGTTTGTTTTTTTCCTGTCACAAATTTTGCATGACTCCAGCCCTCAAGCCAAGAGTGAGAAATGGCTTTGCAGTATACACATAAAAATGTATCGTGAGCTGAGTGGGACACAAAATTAAGAGACTGACATCATTTGGACAAAGGCTCATGTCACTGAGACCCAGGACACTTTTAGGGTCAGACATAATGTAACAGACCTCTCCAGGAAGAAGGACAGATATTTGTTCTCAGGGGTCATTTCGTAGAAAAAAAGGTGCAGGAGCTCATTAGCATAACTCATTAGCATAACTTATTGGCATATGCTAAACCGCCTGACATCACCGGAAGTATGTCAGAAGGCAAGAAAGAAAGAAGAGAGAGAGAGAGAGAGAGAGAGAGCTGGCAGAGAGGGGACAGCTACTAATCCAAGCCTCAGAAATACCACTATTCTGGGAGGATAGCTTCAGTGGTGGCTGAAGCCTTCAGAAGGCTGGTCGGAGGAACAAGGACCTTTCCAGGGGACGGGGTCATTTTGCTGCAGCCATGACACAAGCAGGCATTCCCCCATGGGGGAGGGCTGGCACCAACTCCTGCTCGAAATGACCCCTGTTCGTTCTTGCTTCTTTTCATTCTAGAATCTTCTTTTGCAGTGGCTCCTTAAGCATATGGAGTCATTGCCTCACAATCCAATTTATCGACAAATGCTTTCACATTAACCAGCTTTAGTTCTTTTCCTCATTCTTCTTTATTTCTCTATTCATTTCATAAGTATTTCCTTTCTTTTTCTCTTTCCTTCTCTTTTCTACTGGTGTAGGGTTGAACACCATAAGTCACAGTGACCTTTGTGTACTTCTTCACTTCAACTAAGGAACTTCACAGCTACTTCAGTATCTTAATCTTAGATTTGATGACTGTCATGGACCAGCAATCAATAGGAGGCAAATAAATAACAGATAAAAGAACAGTAAAATTATAAACTATAATAGCATCTAATATTATAAATAGGAAACTAAAAAGTTTGAAATACAGAAACGGTAAGATTAATATTAAGATCAAAATTTAAAAATAAATGTAGGCTTATCTGTACTTCTTTAACTACTTTAGTATATAATACCAGTTTAAGAGAGCCAGTTTGGTGTAGTGGTTAAGTGCGTGGACTCTAATCTGGGAGAACCGGGTTTGATTCCCCACTCCTCCACTTGCACCTGGCTGGATGACCTTGGGCAAACCATAGCTCTGTACCAGCTGTTCTCTCAAGGACAGTTGTCTCAGAGCTCTCTCAGACCCACCTACCTCACAGGGTGTCTGTTGTGGGGAGGGGAAGGGAAAGGAGTTTGTAAGCTACTCTGAGACTCCAAGTGAGTGAAGGCCGGGATATAAATCCAATCTCCTCTTCCTCCTCCTCCTCCTCCTCCTCCTCCTCTTCTTCTTCTTCTTCTTCTTCTTCTTCTTCTTCACAGTAGTAGTAACTTTGATGTAATCTTTAATGTTAACTTACATTTCTTTGTCTTGAATTAGCTCTGGAATTTGAATTTAAGTATATGTACATCAACGCTTGTTCTTTGTAATTTTTATATATCATCAATATATTAAAAAAAAAGAGTATGGAGCCGACAGGCCCGTGTAGCTCTAGGTGTCAAATTGTGCAAAGAACACAGCACCAGTTTGAATCTAAGAAGTCTAGAGGTACCTAAGTAAAAATTCTAGTAGTCAAGGGGTGGAACTAGGCTTACCAAGTCCCCTCAGATGGTGGTGGATCCCTGGCTGCCAGTGAGTACTTCCTCACCATTGCTTAGTTGGCCAGCAAGGGGAAAATGGCTGGAAACCACGGGAGCTGTCAGCAGTACCCTGATGCACTGATACCACTTCTGTGTGCCTGGAACTGACATCAGTGCATCGCTGGGGGATGCCAGCAAAGCTCTGGCATTTTGGTAAAACTCTATGGTTACCATAGACATGCTAACATCACTTCTGGGCATATGGAAAATGATGTCAGTGCATTGCCAATGATGTCATAGAGTTTTGCCCAAATGCCAGAGCATCCCTGATCACTCCTGGGTGCATGAGGCGTGATGTCAGTGCATCACCAATGATGTCATTCCTAGCAACCTAAGTTTTCTGCTGGCTGCCAGGGGAAACTGGCAACCCTGGTTAGGGCTTGAGAACCACAGTAGACAAGAAAGGTGATAGTTCCATTTTGGTGACAAATTATAGCAAAAAAGGAAGAGTCCAATTTGTTTTGCAGGGATGAAAATAGCCCACTGCTTACCACTTTCTTTCCTAGTAGGAATAAAATGGGGGTTGGAAAGAAGGGAAAGGATCACCAGTGGTATTCAACAAGTAGGGATTATGAGATGTCGAGGGATAGCAATCACCATTAATAACTTTGCCTACGGCTCCAGAATAATTAAGGATGACTTTCCATCAACCCACCAGCTGATCACACTTGTCTCGGTCGATTCCTCCATGCTCACCCAATTCCATGACTTGGTGGCTGAGAAGAGGGGGGAACTAAAATCAAAGGGGGTATACCATCTTGGTTCAAAGAATGAATTTTCATTGTGTGCACTGCACTTACCACATTGCAGTTTCCATCCCAGAAAACTCACCCCTGTAATGTCACAAATATATTTGAACTCCTCTTGTTGCTTGTTTCCACTGCAGGCTAGTTGCAAGATGCTTTTGGAGGCAGCACTCAGAGCGGTATGTAACTCGAGGCTAAATCTGTCACGGAGTGAATGTAATACACAGTGACATCTGTCACAGCTTTTCTTCGATAAGCCTATCAGGATTGCTCTGACCAGTGAGGAAGACATCTGATGCCAGAAATGGAATAATGCAAATGATATTGGTGTACAGCCCAATACAAAAATAACAATGTATAAGAGAGATACTCTGTGTTGGAGTTATATATCAATTTTTATAATTTTACAACATAAAAGCCATGATTTAAAGCTTAAAGCCATGATTTTCTTTCACTTTGTCCTTTTGTCATTGCAGTCTCTGCCTCTGTTGGTTTGGCTTTTACAAAGTGGCTAACATTTTCGTAATAAAAGGTATACAGAAAAGAACGTAGGCCCAAGGGAGGGGGGAGAGAGAGGTTCTGGGCTTTCATGATTGACTGCAAGCTGTAGCCACCAGGATCACATACACTGTGAAGTATTCCAATCCTGAAGGATATAGGGTAGAGTTTTGCCTCCTGTCTCTTCTCCCAATGCCTGCCCTGCTGTGCCAAAGGTTGTGTTGTACACCCTTGCTCCTCTGATGCTCTCCAAACCTTATCCCCTGAGGGCTGCCAGCTCTGGGTTGGGAAATACCTGGAGATTTTTGGGGGGAGCCTAGTGTGGGGTTTGGGGAGGGGAGGGGAGGGACCTCAGCAGGGTATAACCAGAGCTGGCACTTCCATAGAGACAGGGTTAGGCAGCTGCCTTACAGCGCCAGCTTACAAGGATGCGGATGCCCCACCAGCCTGCCGTCCCGCCCCGCCCCGCCCCGCGCCAAAAGCTCTGCTTGCTGCTCCGCTCACTCAGCACCCTAACCCAACAACAGCCCCGCATGCCGAGGGCTCTGCAGAGAGGCGCCGGCTGCTCAAGTACCCCCCACTCGGCAAGCGTTTTCCAGGAAGCCCCATCCGAGTCCAGCAAAGCCCTCCCTTCTGCCCCCCTCCCCACCACAGCCCTGAAGAGCGAGGTGGGTGCGTTCTTCTCCTTCTGTTCCCCCCTTTCCTAGGCCCGCATCCTGGGGATCCTCCTAGTGGAAAGTCCTCTGCTGGAGGAGACACAATGTGCCTGACTTGGCCGCCCTCTGGCGCCCCCACCCCGACTCAACTCCTGTGCCAGCCGGTCTTTGTTCTCCCCCCCATTCCCAGGGGAGGGGGTGCTGGGGCATGGCCTGCAGGGACCCCTGCCCACCCTTCCTCTCCCTCCCCCAGCCCTTGGGAGGGGCTTGAGAAGCCCCGGCACCTCTCCGCCAAGTCCGCCCGCAGAGACTCGAGTCACAGCTCGGCCGGGTGCAGGGCGCCCCTCCTGGCCTGCCGTTTGTCCTGCTGGGCAGCATCACCCGGCTTCCCTCTTTCCCACGACTCCTCCTCCACCTCAGCCAGCAGCTGGCAGCCCATGGGATCTTAAAGCGCCAGGTGCCTGGCTTCGGGGGAGTCCTCGCCCACCGGCTTCCTCAGGAGCAAGCCCGCCCGCTTGCCCTGGCATGCCCTGGCTTGTGCCCCCCTGCAGGAACACAGGAGGCCAGGCCCTGGTCTCTTCTGAGGGAGCAGCAGAGCCTCCAGGCTCAGGCACACACAGTCTATTCCTGCGTGCCAGAGAGTGAGGATAAACAAAAGGGGATACTGGGATAAACTCCAAGCTGCCCCCCCAGGAGCTGCTTGGGCTAATGGGTTTAAGAGTGAGGGGCAGAGCCGCACTGGGGATTCCCGGCTACATTGTCAAAATCATCCAGCCCTGACCCTTCTAGTGTGGACATCAATTGTAACAGCAGCTGCATGGATCTAAAAGTAAAATCACAAGCAAACCCAGGAAGAATGCTAACAACTTCTCACATTTATGATACCTGAATCCCGCCCATAAAGAAAGGAATGTGGCATCAGGAAGTTATGGTGACTGACTGACAGAATACAACCTGAGGCAGAACAACAGAATTCCATCTTAGATCCAGGTGGTCAGCCATGTTGGTCTGAAGTGGTAGAACAAATTTAGAGTCCAGTGGCACACACCTTTAAGACCAACAAAGGTTTATTTGAGGTATGCATCATGGAGGGTGGACTCTATGGCATCCTACCCCAAAAGTCCCTGCCCTCCCCAAATTCCACTCTCTCCAGGCTTCACCCACAAACTCTCCAGGGACTTCCCAACCCAGTGTTATCAATGTTGTCCCTTCATCTCTGCCTCCCCTAATATGTGGAATAGAAATTCACTCAAAAAAAGCTTTGTATTTAAAAGGCTTTCTGTATTGGTCTAAAGCTAGATGGGCAGCCATGTTGGTCTGAAAAAGTAGAACAAAGTTTGAATCCAGTGGCACCTTTAAGACCAGCAAAGTTTTATTCAAGGTATGAGCTTTTGTGTGCATGCACATTTCCTCAGATACATTGAAATGGAAGTTAACAGTCCATACCTATAGGTAGAGGGTGAACAGCAAAAAGTAAGTAGCTGAGACCCTGTTGTTACGCTCCATTCGTCTCCTCTCAAGTATGGAGGTAATAGCATCCTTGTCTTTGAGGTGTGGTGAATGGCTGTGCAGCGTTATGTCTTCTCTGTCACCAGATAAGAGAAATACATTCCAATATTCATTGCATTACGTTCCAATCACTATTCCAATCTACTATTCCAAATGAAAAATACACTATAATAAAGAGGATGTATAACCCTTCTTAGTGAAAATACATATGTAAGGACTGAAAAAGTTTAGCATATGTAGTGAGATAAGAAACCAATATCCCTGTTAAGTCCTGGGGGGGTTGTTTTGGGTGTTGCAATAGATTGTAATTCAGCAATTTCCCTTTCTAGTCTGTTCCTGAAGTTCCTTTGCAATAAAACAGGTCCTTCTCCTACTGTCTACCTGCCCAGATGCCTCCCCCTCCTTCTGTCACCAAATGCCCTTGCCTTATCAGTTTGCCTCTTCCTGGTGCTATTGTTCTTGAAGCTAAGCGACTTCAGTGCTGTCTGTATTACTATCTCAAATCCTTCCAATCAGTTCTCCCATAGACTTTAATGTTAAGCCTTTTATTGCCTCACAAGGGGGATCTTTATTTTATCTTTACGAAATTTGGCAACGTGGGTAGCCTTAGGGACTGCTACAGTCCCTCTGAGTTTTGTCTTATTTGGTTGGAAAATCATGAAGATGTAGACCTGAGAACGCATATGTGTCTTCCCAGGGGTCATTTCGTAGAAAAAGAGGTGCTGGAGCTTATTAGCATAACTCATTAGCATAACTTATTTGCATATGCTAAACCACCTGACATCACTGGAAGTATGTCAGAAAGAAAGAAAGAAAGAAAGAAAGAAAGAAAGAAAGAAAGGAAGGAAGAAAGGAAGGAAGAAAGAAGGAAGGAAGGAAGGGGGGGAAAAAAGGGGGGGAGTTATTAATCCAACCCTCAGAAATACCACTATTCTGGGAGGATAGCTGAAGCCTTCAGAAGGCTGGTCGAAGGAACAAGGACCTTTCCAGGGGACGGGGTCATTTTGCTGCAGCCATGACACAAGCAGGCATTCCCCTGCCGGGGGGGGGGGGGTCTGGCACCAACTCCCGGAGCTGGGCTCCCCTGAGCTCCTGCTCGAAACGACCCCTGTGTCTTCCACTGAAACCAATGGGGAATAATAGTAAAATAGAATTATGAAAATGGAACAAGTAAAGCAAATGAAACAAAACCATAAAAAACAATCCAACAATGAAACAGTCTTTTTGGGGGAAAGAAATCAGAATAAAATGAAAGAAAATTATGCGCATTTCCCCCATTATAGGCTGTTTAGATGGGGAACTTAATTATGATATTCATGAAACACCCCATTTCATAATTATTATATTACCAGGGGCAAGGCCCGTTGCAGGCAACAATGCAACGGGTGCTAGCAAGAGGAAGAAAAAGAAGGAAGGAAGCAATTCTCTTCATCTGAACTTCTTTCCCTCTTCCTCTCAGCTACCCCCCTGCACCATTGCTGTCTTCCCCCCCCCCCAACAGAGCCTCTTTGTAGAGGCTGTTGCATTTATTAACTGAGTGGGTGTCGGAGTGTATCTCCCTTACTTACTCCCACGTAAACAGGCTGTGCACACACACACACACATTCTTAGGGCTAAAGCTGGGGCCAGCTCACCTATTTCCATTTTGTAGGCACTACAAAAGGGCTTGCAGAGGGGCTCTCCGCCGTTGTCGATTTTGAAAGCAAATAAATGCTTCCTCCTGTGCTAAGCCCCACCGTCTGCAGCTCTTCTCTCATCTCTCAAAGCTACAGAAATCCCCAGAGGTTGGTGCAGAGTGGTGGAGGCAGAGACTTGCTGCAAGCCAGCACTTAACTGATTTCCAGAACAAAGTTTGAGTCCAGCTGCACCTTTAAGACCCATGACGTTTAACTGTAGGTAGCCTTTCATGGGCATGCACAGTGAACTGACCACAAGCTTCTGTGCTGGATGTTTTCCTTCCGTTTCCCTGCAAACCCTTTCAATTGCAAAGCTACTTCCCGTTTAACACCAGCTGATTAGTTATCCTGGCCCACCACCTCTTGGGACTCCCAAATTGGGACCTGTAGTTCTAATTCCCTTTGCTATGGTTGCAGTAAAGCCAGCAGAGAACTACAACTCCCAAAGTGCAATACTCTGTGGACGGGAGTGAGGCAATGCAGAGAGGGAATGCAGCCAGTAGGCAAGGACACCGTTTTGAGTGGCAGTTCTTGCAGCCAACTGATTTTGGCGCCCCATGGAATCTTGCCGCTTTGAAAACAGCTTTATATAAAAGAGAGATTAGAATATATTAATAATATAATATAGCCACAAGAGTGGAGGCTTTTTTCTGCCAGGCCAGGGGGTTTTTTTGGCCGTCAAGTCACAGCTGACTTATGGTGACCCCTTAAGTTTTCAAGGCAAGAGACATTCGGAGGTAGTTTTCCATTACCTGTCATGGCATCACAACCCTGGTATTCTTTTGAGGTCTCCCATCCAAATACTAGTCAGAGCAGAAGTTTCTTAGCCTTTGAGATCTGATGGTATCGGGCTAACCTGGGCTATCCAGGACAGGTTGGCACGTCACTATAAAAGCTGTATGGTTATGCATCAGTGGAGTGGTATGGTTGCTAGGTGACTGACAGACCTTTTGCTTTCCCTGTCCTTGTAAGACAGCAAAAATTGGTGAAATTGATGAGCAGTAGGTTTAGAACAGATAAAAGGAAGTACTTCTTCACCCAAAGAGTGATTAACACATGGAATTCACTGCCACAAGAAGTGGTGGCTGCTACAAGCATAGACAGCTTCAGGAGGGGATTGGATGAACATATGGAGCAGAGGTGCATCTGTGGCCATTAGCCACTACATTTAGATGGAACACGATGTCTGGGGCAGTGATGCTCTGTATTCCTGGTGACAGATGGCATCGCAAAATTGACAGTCTCTATGCACATGTGCACCACCGCAACCGGCACAGCATTTTCTTCGTTGGCTTTTTTGAGAGCGGCACAGGCTTTTGCAATAGCAGCACAGCTTCTAATTGGCCCTCACGTTGCAGACTCCATCATCGGACACATTGGATTGGTCGTCCCGGGTGTCACTGGAATCAGCGGTACTGCCGTGGTGTACAGCATCAGAGCAGCATGACGTGTTGCTTTGGGGACCCAATCGCAGCTCGCGGAGGGATAGGTTGGCGGCCTCTACTCTCAGGGCCTCTTCGAGGGCTGATTCGTATGAGAGAGTCTTTAGTAGGACTAGGGCCCACTTAATGCTTTCGTCTCGGAGGCTACAGAGCAGCCAATCAAGAAGGATGGACTTCAGATTGGTGAAGTGACAGTCTCGAGCAGCCCGCCTCAGTGCAGGGAGGTATTCCGTGACAGACTCGCCCTCCTTCTGGTTCCGCTGATGGAACGCACATTGATGGGTGGCAGCTGACGTCTTTGGGGTGAAGTACTCGGTCAGCTGGGCCTTGATGATGCTGAGAGGGGTCTCAAGTAACTTGGAGGGGGCAACTAGATCTCGAGCGATGTTGAATACAGCCTGGCCGCATGTACTCTGAAAAGTGGCATGGCAGACATTGTCTCCATCGATATTATTTGCTACGCGGTAGCATTCAAAACAATCGAGGTATGACTCCCAGTTTCCAACCTTTGGGTCGAACGGTTCGATAAGGCCCTTGGATGCCATGCCCGTAGTGATTTAGCTTTGGGCGCCCTTAGTTATTTCAGCTGGGCAGGCAGAGTGATTTCAGCCATTCGGCTAGGACTAGGATCCCATCCTTGTCGCCAGTATTAAGTATTAAAGTGGAGGCGATGAATCCAACAAGCATAACATTGTTCAGCTCTAAGACAGCTCTATGAGAGCAGCACTCTAATTTATACAGTTCCAACAAATAACTTTCAACAATGTAACTATATACAAGTGATGTTATTGGACCCAAGCAGGGCTCAGCGATTGGGTACTTAGATTGGCTTCAGGACCAATGGGAATCTTTATTAGTTAGCCAATGAGAATTGGAGCATTAGGATTCCAGAGCCCTTTCATAGGTAAACCATAGTTGTTAACGCAGCATAATCAAGAACACAAACACAACACTTCTGAAGTTCTGGCCCTGCTGGTAGACCTCCTGATGGTTCCTGGGTTTTGGCCACCGTGTTACTCAGAGTGTTGGACTAGATGGGCCACTGGGCACTATATACCATTGTGTTACTTTGGCTGCAGACTGCACTTAGAACTGATTTTCTTTGGACCAAAATGGGATGGATAATTGAATTATCACCCAAGATGTGTGTACCTGATTAGGGCAGAAGGTGATTTCAAATGAGGCCTCTTAAGTAAGTCACTACCTTGAGTCACAGATGTTGATTAGCATGCAATCCCAGCTATTTATTGTAATATTATTCCAATGTCTGGAGCTAATGTGTAATATTAAGTAGTGGGTTCAAAGGCTATAGTGATTTCAGCATAGCTCTTCTATTCAGAAGTACAACAACAACAACACAGGCAGCAAGCCACAAATATATACAGAAACCCCAGCCCCAAAACACACCCACAAAAATACAAGTACCCAATAGAAACATTGCTGCTAGAATCCTTCATTTGCATGACCTGATTTACACTTCTGTTATGTGATTGGCTGGTGCTGCAAAGGTAGCCGTGAGGAATGTAGCTGTGAGGAGCCTCTCTAATAATGTGTATTCAGATGAAGCTTTCAGTACACAACATGTAATAACTATGCTTGACCACTGAAGAAGGCCATTAGGAATTCCATAAGAGGTGTTGAAAAAACAAAACACTAACCTGACCTGGTGGGAAAAGATACAACTAAAATTAAGATGGATGAAAGATTAAAAAATGGGTTTCTATGACAAATCTACTGGTTTAGATAAGATATGGATAAACAATAATGATAAACTTATTAAGAAAATATATAATTTTTTGTTAGATTATAAAATGCAAGATGAATGGGTAAAACCACCAATGATAGCCTGGGCCCAGAATATAGGTTACAATATAGAATTAAAAGAATGGTCAAAAGTGTGGTTGAGGAATATAAAATTTGTTTGGATGAGCAATTTTAAAGAGAATATGCTATAGATGTTCTATAGATGGCACATCCCTTCTGATAGACTGAATAGGTACAATACAAATACATCAAAAAACTGTTGGAAATGTAAATATAACATGGGCACTTTTTCATGTATGGTGGTTGTGCAAAAAACAAAAAAATACTGGATTTTTATAAAAAGGGTGATAGAGGATATATTAGAAGTGAAAATATTGATAAAGTCAGAATTTTTTCTACTTAATATAATTCCTGATACTTTTAAGAAACATGATGTTTATCTAATTATGCAAATATTAACAGCTGCAAGGATTTTGTATTCAAGTTTTTGGAAAAATGAAAATATACCAACAAAAGATTATATTTATAAACTATTAGAAGTTGCAGAAATGGAGAAATTAACCTTTACTGTACTAGGTAACAATGAAAATGTGTTTGATAACTATTGGTCTCGAGTATATATTTAGTTAAATAATTTGCAAATGGTTTAAATATTGCTGAAAGTGTATAACAAGAACAGGAAGATTCTCTGTATCAAGATATATTGGAAAGTAAACGGAATTTATGTTTAAAGAAAAAAAAAAGGAGAAGAAGGCCATTAGGCCGAAACGCGTTTGGTCAGGGTCACGTAAGGTCTATGTTTGAGATTACTGTATGATTTGAATTCGAACTGAAGCTATATTTGGGCCTGTAATTGTTTTTAAACTATTTTGTAATAGATAAATGTATTTTTGTATAATTGATATATTTATGTCCTACATTCAGCTATTTTAATACTGGGCCCTCTGATTTGGATTGATTTAACCTTCTTGGTTCTTAATTCATTCTTTTGGATTAAGTTTTCTCTCTCTCCCTTTCTTTTTTGGCCCATTTGCCTGATCCAACATGGCTTCTCTTCTGTTCTTATGTATTAGGGAAAAGGCAAGGTAAAAGGGTTGTTTTTTTAAAAAAAATCAATTAAATTAAATCCTCCTGCCCTGTTTGTTTGTTGCTCCACACGCACCATGCCGTCCAAACTTGCCACACCACAAGAAGCATTATGCTGCTGTATCAGACAGATGTCCTCTGTGCCTCCTTGGAAAACAAATATTTATACTGAAAATTATTCAAAGACATTAAAAGGAATGCAGATGATCAAGCATTGCAATTTGCTGTGAAGCTTTCTTCAGGAAATACAAAATGGCCGATGACTGACAATTGTTATTCAGGGCCCTGGCCTGTGCGTCAGCTTATTCACAACACCTGTCATCACTTCTTGTCAGGAATCTTATTCTAGTTATGATTTAATTTATGCCTCGTGTGCCATAGAAGCTAGAGCTTAATTCCTACCCCCCCCCCCCCAATAAAATGACACTGTTTGTTGATCGGCCTCATTTCTCTGACAGATGAGGATGCTGGCACGAAGATTCTTTGCCAGTTCTTCTTTTCAGTATTCCAACTCTCTTCTGGCATGGAATCCGACCACCAAAACCATGGCTGGCAGCTCCAGCGGATTCCAAAAACAACAACAATAAGAAGAAGAGCCATTCTCTCAAGAGCAGTTCTCTCAGAGCTCTCTCAGCCCCAACTACCTCACAGCGTGTCTGTTGTGGGGAGAGAAAGGGAAGGAGAGCGTAAGATTATCTCAGAGCTGTTCTCTCAAGAGCAGTTTTCTCAGAGCTCTCTCAGCCCCAACTACCTCACAGGGTATCTGTTGTGGGGAGAGGAAGGGAAGGAGACTCTGAGTGAAGGGCAGGATATAAATCCTCTTCCCTATATAAATCACTCACACCCTGCATCACTCACAAATACCTGTGGCATGGCCATGGCAGTGAGATACAGTGCCCAGAACACACATACACTACTATGGAGTAGAGTGCTACAATTATAGGGGAAAATGCTCCCTAGGGCAGTCTGACATGTCTGCCCCAAAAACAATAACTTTTTTGGGAGGTGAACAATGATTTGGGAGATGCTTGATGGGTTTACCTAAGGTGGACTATAGGTCCTAATGGTGCTTGATGACCCTCTAAGTACCGGACGGGGAAAGCTATGAGGTGTGGTGAATAGTGTTAAGTATTGCTAAATTAAGGGTAAATGGGTAAGGGGTAAATGAAGCTGCTCACTGATGAAATTAGTCAGTAGTTTCTTGGGAGACCTATTGTCCTAAACTGTGCATCTTTCTGGGGCAAATTCAGTCAGCCACTCTGACTCACCTTCAAAAATATTTTCCCAGGCTTGTCCCTGGCTGTCATCCATTTTGTGTAATTTTAAGCCAAGCAGTGTCCTACATTTATGAGTTTTGAGATGATACAGTATGAAGGGTTTTTAAATGTCTCTTTCTCTCTAACTGCTAAACTGCTTCTCTGCAGGAGGAGGGGTCTGACTGCTAACAGGGGTTTGGGGGAAGGAAGGGACTCCAGTGGGGTATAATGCAATACAGTCCACCTTCCAAAGTGGCCATTTTCTTCATGGTCTCTGTAGTTTGGAGATGAGCTGTAATTCCAGGGATCGCCAGCCACCACCCAGAGGTCAGCAACTCTATTGCTATGTAATGTTTGCACCTAGCTGATTCACCAGTTTTCATGTGCAAGGTACTAGAAGAAAGAATACGAAATAATCCTTCATCCTTCCTTGAAATGGCTTCCACAGAAACCCTTAGCCAGCAGTCCTGTTTTCTTATTCCTACCAGCCCTTTACAAGACCTGAAGTATCAGTTTCCTGAAAGGTGTTGTGGATAATAACACCACCACACCTGTCATCACAAGAGGCCAATAAATCACTGTGTGTAAACAGAGATGGGGGTGGGGAGAGAGTAAAAATGTATTTCAAAGCTGCTATGATTTTCACATCTGAGTATGACAGATCCTCAACTCATCAAGGAATATACTTATAAAACCCGCTCTGGCCAACACAAAGCGAGGCTTCTTTTACATGCACATGCCGGGGCCAGAAAGCTTTGTAAAAAAATACCCCCCCAAGGCAATGTTTCTTTTATAAATAAATTACTCTTTCTCTCCCCAGATAGACAGATAGACAGACAGACAGACAGAGGGTATTAAGTATTGAGACGATGCAGCTCTTTTTCCAATATCATGCTTCTTTACTGAACTCTGGAACCAGCTCAAACTCACCGGCTCAACAAGAGCCAATTTATACTTGTAGAAACCACACCCACCGTTAACAACAACCAATAATAAGTAGGCAGCTAGGATCCTTCATTTGCATGAACCATAAACAAAGTAACTATTTACAGTACAGCTATTGCAGGAGTGTCAAACATGCGGCCCAGGGGCCGGATTAGGCCCTTGGAGGGTTTCTATGAGGCCTGCCCTGGAACTGGCCATCTCCTGCTTCCAGTTCTGTTGCTGCTGCTACGCCATAGCTTGCTTCGCCAGACTCTCTCAATCACTCAGCCATTTCATGTTTTCCCCTGGGTCCTAGACTCAGAACTCTGAGCATGAGATTTCTGTGGTGAATGTCAATAAATCAAAAGTAGGTTGGCAGTTTACAGATACACACCCGAACAGCATACTCAAGATTGTAACAGCACAGACATTTTGATGCAATAATTCAGAGCGAGAGGTGTCAGTTATCAGATACTGTTAAATAAACAAAATATTGCAAGAGTGCTAATGTTTTAAGCATGTTTTTATTTTAAGTAAAAAAAAATCTTTGTGTTTGTGTCCTTTAAAAAGTTTATATCTCTGCTACCTGGCATTACATTTTATGACACACGTGGCCCAGCCCAACAAGATAGGGTTGCCAAGTCTTACGTTTTGAATGGTGGGGGACTCCTGTTCCCGGTCCTGGAGTCCCCGCATGCGCGCTTTGCGCACACGCACCGTGATGATATGCTGGGGCAATTGGCCCGATTGGGCCGGTTCGGGGGTGGGGTTCCCCTTTAGTGGGGGATTCCCCACCCCCCGGGGGGACTTGGCAGCCCTACAACAAGTTTCATTTATGTCAGATTCGGCTCTCATAACAAATGAGTTCAACACCCCTGAACTATTGGATTATAGAGCAACAAATATGATTGGCCATTACCGGCAACACAACCAATAACCTTGAAGACCTTTGGAGCCTTTGCTCAGACTCAAGCTCCAGCAGTACATAACAGACAGACAGACAGACAGACAGATAAATGATAGATTCCTGTGTTTTTTTCACCAATCTGCCTTTTGATAGCTTTGATGTATTTTGAACACTACTTTTTAAGCCCAGTTACCAAGTGCATAGGGCCCCGGTGGCTCAGTGGTTAAGACGCTGAACTGCAGACCAGAAGACCGGTAGTTCAGCAGTTCGAGACCTGAGTGCTGCATGACGGAGTGAGCTCCTGTCTCTGGTCCCAGCTTCTGTCAACCTAGCAGTTCGGAAGGAAGAAATTGCAAGTAGATAAATAGGTACCGCTCTGATGGGAAGGAAACAGTGTTCCGTGCACCTCAGCATCTAGTCATGCTGGACACATGACCATGGAAATGTCTTCGGACAGCGCTGGCTCTCCAGCTTGGAAATGGAGATGAGCACAGCCCCCCTAGAGTTGAATTTGACTGGCTTTCGAGAAAGGGAAACCTTTACCTTTACCTTACCAAGTTTACACACACAGACACACACACACACACACACTCACACACACACACACACACACAATAAGGTGGGAAATATAATTGATTCAGACTGCAGAAAGCAGTTTAAAACAGAAAAAAACCCTGTTCCCCCGTGGCAATCTGCCCACCTCAAATGGTCTCACAGAGCCGATGTTTTCCTCCTTGGAAAAATGGGCAGTTCTATGCAAGCAACCTGCCTTTCCCCCACAGGCTGTTCTGTTCATCTCCTGCACTGCCAGATATCAGTCTAACAAAATACTGCACCTGCCCTATTCTGTATTTCTGATGCATCGGAATAAATGGCTGTTTAAGAGTCATTAATAATCCCATTTTATTTTAATTTTTTTCTCAGAGCGAGTCTGAGAAGCTTAACAACATGCCCTGCTGCAAGTAGGGCCACCAGCTCTGGGTTGGGGGGTGGGGGGTGGATCCTGGGGAGGGCAGGGTTTGGATGCTCACTGAGAGACCTCAGTGAAGTATAATGCCATAGAGTCCACCTTCCAAAGCAGCTGTTTTCTCCAGGTGAACTGATCTCTGTCACTTGGGGATCAGTAATCCTAGGAGATATCCAGCCACCACCTGGAGGTTTGCAACTCTAGCTGCAAGGCTACTTGGAAGTATGAACACAGTGGGGCTTTAAGCCACAAAGGGGCACCAGCGAAGCAAAATGTATTCAGCTGAGCCCCTAACTTCTGTCTAGCTGACAGACCACAAAAAGCAGTCTTTAGACTGAGGCAGACCATTGGTTTGTCAAGGTCGGGATCACCTACTCTGATTGGCAGCAGCTCTACAGGACTGCAGGTAGAGGCCATTCACGTCACCTACTACCTGATCTTTCCTCCTGCCAGCAGGGGGATTTGGGGGCATTCCGGGGGTTGGTGGGGGATGTCTCAGATGCACTGTCATCGCTTCTGGGAGTGATGTCACCATGTCAGCAACATTGGGGCGACACTCTACTTTTTGGGCAAAACTCTATGGTAAAAATGGCTACATACCATAGAGTTTTGCCCAAAAAGTAGACCGTCGCCCCTGATGTGCTGACGTCACTTCCGGAAGTTATGTCAGTACATTTGCAACACCATGCGGGGATGTCTGTTTGGGGCGGGATTTCCTCTATTAGCCAGCTGGCCGGCGGTGGGCCAGAGCCCATAAAAGCAGGGGATCCTCCCCCATCTGAAGACTGGCAAGCCTAGGAGAGGCTGGGGGTTGAACTGGGGGTTCTTCCACATGCAAAACAGATGCTCTACCACTGAGCCACAGCCCCACCGCAAACAGAAGCTTTTGGTCTAGAAGCTTTGTGTACATAAGGATCAGCCTGTTATTAGGCTAGAAGTCTTCTAATTCACATGTCAGGGAAGAAACAAATGTTCTCTTCAGCTGGAACCCCCCCCCCCCCCCCCCCCGGAGCTCAGCCATCAAACAAAAAGGAAAAACATACAGCAATTGAAAATTTTAGTAGGAATTTGTCCTTATGTAGAGAGATTATATCATTAAACACATGCAGAGGATTAAATTTTTGGCAAATGCATGTCTTTAAATAAGAGGCTTTTAAAATCTTCAGACAAGCAAACAAAAAAACACAGGGTGCGTATTTTTTAAAAATAAAAATTAAGTGCTCTGTTTAAGCAAGCAGCTTTTTAGAGCTAGCTGGGGAAATGAACTGGTGAACAATTAGAAGCCACTGACCACTGAAGAAAGGACATGATGTGCCACTTTGAGCATCCATTTTAAATGCTCGCAAACACTCGCGATGCAGAAAAAAGTTAGCAATCATGTCAGGCGTCATTGTCTATCTAGAGGATGTGTACAAATTGTTGTGAACAGAACATATTTCGCTACACATTCCTTCTTTGGCAAAATGACTTCCTTATTAGGGGGAAAGATTACCCTCACCAGAGGTAAATTAACTTCAGCTGCGATGAACCAAGAAAACCCGTTTCAGAATGCTTGTCCTTTGAAGTGCGTTCCCATTCTTCTTTTCTTGCAAGGAGGAGACTCAATACGCGTGCAAACACAGCACAAGAAGACCAAGGATGAAATGGTTTCAAGAGAGAAACATCATTGAATTTACCCTGATCGAAGTAAAGTTAGTTGTGATGGTAATCCCACTGAAATCAGTGGGACATAGAGAACATATGACTTGGAAGAAATGAACGTTAAGGTCAAATAGATGGTGGTGAGTTCAGGGAAACTCAGAAAGCGGTCTGAGGAAGGGGGGGGGGGGGAATGAGCCCCAACTCTCAAAAGTTAATGCTGGAATAAATTGTGTTAGGCTTTAAGGTGCTGCTGAACACTTCTGTTTCATGTGATTAATGGGAGCTTGTTTTGGGGTATATTTTATGTTGTAAAAACTGCTTTAATTATTATGACTTGGAACAAAGCATGGTAAGGAATAATTTAAAGATGGGATGGCTGATTTCTTCAGTCTAAGGGGCTAAATCCTGCCCAGTCCAAGATTTTCAAGAAGAAGAAGAAGAGGAGGAGGAGACTGGATTTATACCGCGCCCTTCACTACCCAAAGGAGTCTCAGAGCACCTTACAATCTCCTTTCCCCTCCCCTCCCCACACCAGACACCTTGTGAGGTAGGTAGAGATGATGAGAGCACTTTTGAGAACTGCCCTTGAGAGAACAGCTCTGAAGAAAACTTGTGACTGACCAAAGGTCACACCAGCAGCTGCATGTGGAGGAGTCGGGAATCAAACCCGGCTCTCCCAGATTAGAGTCTGTGCTCCTAACTGGCTCTTCCAGGACTGAACTCTCCCAGCTCAGATATCATTACTCCTCTCTTCCTATTGAAAACTCGCCGAGGAGAATCTGGCCCTACTGGGAAATATTTAGGGATGCAGCCTCCAGTGGAACCTGTGGACCCCCCAGGCTCATCTCCAGACTACAGAGATCAGTTCCCCTGGAGAAAATGGCTGCTTTGATTCTATGGCACTGAACCCCACTGAGATCCATGCCCTTACCAGGCTTAGATTTGCCAGCACTGGGTTGGGGAAATACCAGGAGATTTTGGAGGTGGAGCTTGAGGGAGGGGAGATTGGGGAGGGGAGGGACCTCAGCAGGGTATAATGCCATATAGTTTACCTGGAGGTGGCTACCCTACCTCCCTATCCCCCACTAGGGGAGGCTTGGCAATCCTAGAAACATTGCAGCCTTCTTTAGTAAGGAAGGTTGACCGCAGCCTTGAGTGTCAGGTTGGTTTCATAGCTCCAGAGGAGTTAGCTGTGTTAGTCTGTGGCTGCAAAACAGTAAAAAGTCCAGTAGCACCTTTAAGACTCACAAACTTTATTGTAGCGTAAGCTTTCGAGAAACACAACCCTCTTCATCATTTCATTTCACCATTCAGCATGGGAACGCATTTTGTTTCGGCCCATTTGGAAATGTTAGCTATCCCAGCAGCGTATTGTCTACAGTCGAGCTGCCAACAATTTTGGAGTTGACAAGCCCCAAATAGTTTATCTTGCACACTTATTAAGTCATCACGGAGACAATTGCACAAACTTCGCGAGTGTTGTGGCAGAAAGAAACGCAGCACACAGCAGTATTAAGATGGGAATGATGGGAAGGCCCGGGTCCTGCCACAGAGCGGCTTTCCTCCTTGGAGTATTAGGCTGGGAGCATAAGAAACACGGGGGATTTCCTACATGAAGAGGATATCTCAGCCTCTGCTTGTAGACTGGGGAACTGCTTGTACAGGCTGACTGCGTTGTGGGTGGCTTCAAATTATTCAGGCAGGGAAAATCCAAAACAGACTGTGAACTCCCAAAAAGCTTTCTCCAAACTGGCACATGCAATTCAATGCAAAAAAAAAAAAAGGGGGGGGGGAGTGCATAGATTTAAAGATGGAATCTGAATCTGAATTGCCTGTCACTAGCAGGGGAGAGGGCTGCAGTGGCTCAAGTGGTTAAGACGCTGAACGGCAGACCAGATGATTGGTAGTTCAGCAGTTCGAGACCTGAATGCTGCATGACAGAGTGAGCTCCCGTCTCTGGCCCCAGCTCCTGCCAACCTAGTAGTTCAAAAGCAAGAAATTGCAAGTAGATAACTAGGTACCACTTTGGTGGGAAGGTAACAGCGTTCTGTGCGCCTCGGTGTCTAGTCATGCTGGCCACATGACCATGGAAATATCTTTGGACAGTGCTGGCTCTTCGGCTTGGAAACGGAGATGAGCACCGCATCCCTAGAGTTGTATTCGACTGGCTTTCGAGCAAGGGAAGCCTTTACGTTACCTTTACCTAGCAGGGGAGAGACTTGGGAGCTGTGTTATCAAACACGTCTGTTGATTGTTCAGCGGCAGTGAAAGAGAAGCAACCCCAGTGCTGGAGCTTATTTGGAAAATTGTTACATTTAACTCCAGCAGCACCTGAGAGACCAACAAGAGTTTCAGGGTGTAAGCTTTCAAGATGCTGGAAGAACCAGGTGCGATGTCCCAGCACCTCAGCCTCCAGAAGCAAGTGACCAGAGAGTTGCAGGCAGATAGGCAGACTCTAAGCATCTTCCTGTTTGCTGCCACTGAATCCCTTTGCAGATCAATACCCTTAGGGAAAAGCAACTTCCTTCTGTCTCCTTCCTTCTCTCTCTCTTCCGTGCACACAAGATGGAGATGCCTCTCAGCATCCACATCCATCTCTTAGATAGTATAGGAACTGTCCCTGTCTCTCTATCCATCACCATCAAGCATGTATTTCTAGAATAAAACTCTTGGAAATTTGGGGAGGCAGCCTGGGGAGGACAGGGACCTAAAGAGGGGTACAATGCCATAGAGTCCACCCTCCAAAGAATCTATTTTCTCCAGTTTGGTGTAGTAGTTAGGAGCACGGACTCTAATCTGGGCGAACCCAGTATGATTCCCACTTCTCCACATGCAGCTGCTGGATCACCTTGGTCAGTTACAAGTTTTCTCAGAGCTGTTCTCTCACAAGCAGTTCTCAAGAGAGCTCTCTCAGCCCCATCTTCCTCAAAGGGTGACTGTTGTGGGGAGGGGAAGGGAAAGGGGATTATAAACTGCTCTGAGATTCCTTCGGGTAGTGAAGGGCAGGGTATAAATCCAATCTCCTCCTCCTCCTCTTCCTTCTCTTCTTCTTCTTCTGGCCATGGCCCCACTGCTGGACCTCCTGAGGGCACCTGGTGTTTCTGGCCACTGTGGGACAGAGTGTTGGACTGGATGGGCCACTGGCCTGATTCAGCATTGGCTTCTCTTATGTTCTTAGGTTCTTAGGTTCTTCTTCTCTGTAAGTCTGGAGATGAGCTATAATTCTGGGGGATCCTCAGGACGGCCCCACCAGGGGTGTAGAGTTTTGGAAATCCCGGGGGGGGGGGCTCCTTAGCGCGCGAGCGATGTTCTCGACCCCCCTGGGAAACCGCCCCTTCTCCCCAGGCCCTTCCGAGGCCCGCCAGCCGCTGCTGCCGGTGCTTCTCTCTCCCCCCCGCCACGCCTTCCCTCTCCCTCTCCAGCAGCGGCTGCTGGGCCTCGGAAGGACCCGGGGAGGCGCGGCGGCAGGCGCTCCGTTTTCCCGGGGGTGGCTGAGCCCCCCCGGGAAATTTCAGTGGTGGCTCAAGCCCTCGAGCCCCCCTGTACTCTATGTATGGGCCCCACCTGGCATCCCTTGTGATACTGGACTCAAATCTAACTGTTCTACTGCAGACCCACATGGCTGCCTTCTGAATCTATATGGAAAATGGTTCATCATGAAATTTCCTGTGTGATAAAACAGGGGTCTACAATGTGCAGCTCCAGAGCAAAATGTGGCTGATTGTGGAACCAAATATGGTGCTTTTAAAAAAGAAAGTGAACATTTTATATTAAGGGTAGTTGGGATGCCACAAGAATAAACAGCTTTAAAAGGGGATTAGATAGATTCTTGGAGGATAAGTCTGTCAGTGGCTACTAGCCACGGTGACCGAGGGGAACTGCCACATTCAGAGGAACTAGATATCAGATCCTCTGCCATTAATTGTCCCTAGTCCGGGGTCTCTATCAGTAATTTACTGCCAGCCTTGAAGTTTATTGCCTGTCCCGCTCCATGTGTCTTTTTCGTTTCCCGGGAGGATGGCTTGCCGCATTCCACCACGTCACATAAACAGTCTGGCTATCTTCCCTCGCCTCCTCCCTCTTTTCTCCCTGGCGTCTTGAATAGCTTATCTTGCTTTTGTAACCTTGGAGAACTGCTGAACTGATTTTAGCCAGGTGCCTGGCCTGTGAATTGCAAGTAGAGTTCACTAAGGGGCATGGGGGGGGGGGGTAGTGCTTTTGCGCCTTTTCTGTGAGAATTAACGGTTGGGGGTTTTCGCACTTTTTAATGTTAACACTGATTGGCTCCTCACCAACCCTTACCTTGCTGTGTATGGTATATTAATCCCTGTAGCCTGTAACCAGTTATCTCTAACAAACATTGAGTACCTGAAACATCAATAAGAAATAAAAGGACTTTTGCTTGAAACAAAGGCCTGGCTTATTAGATTCGACTCAGAAGCCTCACACTAATCCTCTGAATCCCAGAGCCAGGAGGCAACATCAAGGGAAGGCCTCAGCTTCTATGCCCTGTTGTCAGCCCTCCAGAGGAACTGGCTGGCCACTGCGTGAGACAGGATGCTGGACTGGATGGACCGTTGGACTAGATGGATCACTGGTCTAATCCAGCAGGGCACTTCTTATGTTCTTATGCTGGAATAACCAGTCATGGGAGGGGAGCAGTGGGCAAAGCTTCTTGGAGATGTTTTGCAGAAAAGGAGGTGAACAACTGCCATAATCCAAGTATGAACCTTGCACAGATTTATGAGTGGACTAAACAATTGTGCAGAGTGCACCTGTGTATACTTATTACTTGTTGTGAGACCTTGCAGGTGACTCTTCCTGAAAAAGACTTGCAACAAAGGCCGATTTCGCACTAGCATTTGCCCCAGGTTTGCCCTCATGCTTGCACTGGAGCTTCTGGTCGATTTCACACCAGTTGCTCCAGGCTCACGTTTTGCTTTGGAGTATCGCCCTGCTGCACTGGAGTTTCCCTGGAGCAAACAAATCCTGTTTTTAGAGGATTTTCCTGTTTGCTCTGGGGGAGAACCCAAAATGAAAACACGCCCACTCGCCCGCCTTTCATCAGGGCCGCCCCATTGTGGGAGTTTCTTTTTTTTTTTTGGAGAAAACCCTTCGTCACGCTATATCGAAAGGGCTGAGGTTCCTGGTGGTAAAAAGAAGAAAATACTCCGGAGGAAACTGGGAGGGGAAATTCTGGAGAGAACGAGAGGCAACTGGCCAGTGCAAAATTGGCCCCGGTGTTTGGCCTGTGGAAACTCGATGGGTTATTAATCAACATATCGATTGATCTGTGCTTCTCTCTCTTTCTAGTGGTGGTAGAAAAGTGCCATTTATACTCTCAGTGGTTCTACAACGGAGATTTCTGATCAGGCCTTACTCCGATAGAATTTGCCCTTGTGGCCTTAATAGGACTGACACATCTTTTCATGTTTTGCTTGAATGCAGGTTTTTAAAGAATACAAGGGATCCTTATATTAAGCCCCTAATTGACCAGTCGTCCCCCTACACCCTAGAGACTTTGTCTTCTTTGCTTAGTGATAAGGATCCTAAGATCACACTTGCAACAGCAAAATTCATTTCAGTCCTTTTAGCCCTTGCGTCCAAAAAATGAGGAATGAGACTCTTCTGCTGCTCAAGATCTATTTTATTGGAATGTGCTTAAACTGCATTTTTTGAAAGCTGCTTTGGGCCCCCATTAGGGAGAAAATCAACAGGGCACTTCCAAAACAAATTAGGGTTGCCAGTGCTGGGTTGAGAAAGTTGTGGAGATTCAAACACGGAGCCTGGAGAGAGTGGAATTTGGGGAGGGGAGGGCCTCCAGAAGGGGCCGCGGTGGCTCAGAGGTTAAGGCACTGAGCTGCAGACTGGAAGGTCAGTAGCTCGGCAGTTTGAGACCCGAGTGCCGCGTGACAGAGTGAGCCCCCGTCTCTGGCCCCAGCACCTACCAACCTAGCAGTTTGAAAGCAAGAAATTGCAAGTAGATAAATAGGTACCGCTTCGGAGGGAAGGTAACAGCGTTCCGTGCGCCTTGGCATTTAGTCATGCTGGCCACATGACCACAGAAAAAGTCTTAGGACAGCGCTGGCTCTTCGGCTTGGAAACAGAGATGAGCACTGCCCCCTAGAGTCAGAATCGACTGGCTTTTGAGCAAGGGAAACCTTTACTAGGGCCTCCAGTAGGGTATAATGCCATGGAGTCTACTCTCCAAAGCAGACATTTTCTCTTTCTTCTTTTTTGTCTCTGAAACTATATTTATTATAAAGCATACCTTAAGTATTCCACAAGTTATCAAAAGATTTTGGTGCTGAAGGGCATTTTCCCACATATTGAATAGTGCATTTTCAATCCACCTTTTCCCTCTCTCCAGGGAAACTGATCTCTGTGGTCTGGAGATCAACTGGAATACTGGGAGATCTCCTGGAGACTGGGTACCCTCTCAGTACCCCTTAAGAAAATGCTGGTGAACCACTTTGCCGGCTGGGTGGATTGAGGCCCTGCTCAGAGCTGCCAGATGGAAAAATTCATACACAGGACTTCACCAATGTCAAAGTAATCTTTACGTGTTGCTGTGCTCTGTGTTGTCATTAACAGGTAAAGAAATAGGGGTGGCCAAGATCATTGCTGGGGCAGGCATCAATATCTAAAATGTGCCGGGGGAGGCCAAAGGCCTAGGAGATGCTTCCGGAGAGCAGAGTCTGCCGAGAAAATCATACCTTGTTGGTGATAGCTGATGGAAGACTGCTCTGGGACTAATGGTCAGTTCTGAATGAACCTTGCAGTCAATCAACTCCAGACATTTATTACCATGAATGAACAACTTCCAGTTAAGATGGCAACGAACTAGGATTGCCTCCTAGTTGTTCTTCAGTTTTATCTGTTTTAATTATTCTTTAGAATGTTAAGAGTTACCCGAATGAACAGAAATAGGATTACTGAAGGGACACGATGTGGATTGTTCAAAGGAGATCGGGTTGCTGTTAATGTCTGTGGGGAAAAATTAGGTAGTGTTTTTTTAAATAAATGCATCTTTATTGAATGTATGATACTGTTTTTATTCCATTAGTAGAGGTCAGTCCTCATTTGCCAGCTAGGGGTGCTAAGCATCAGGACAAAAAGTTGGGGATGGGGAGGTGGAGACATGGGAGGGCTGCCAAGGATATAAGTCCTTACCAGCAATCACCAGAAACTCTATGGTTTTACCATAGAGTTTCTGGAGATTCCTAGAGAAGACTGATGTCACTTGTGGGTTTTTCCTGGAAGTGACATCACACCATCAGCTTAATGGCCATTTTTGTAGGCAGAAGAATTTGTTTTTTTAATTACAGGAGTTGGGGTGTGGGGGATTTCCCATCTTCACTGGGGCTGTTGCCAGGCTTGTATCTCACTGTGTTTATGGTATTATTTTCTGCTATGGTTCCCAGGTCTGGATTGAGAAATTCCTGGGGATTTTGTGGGTGGAGCCTGGGGAGGGGGGTTGGGGAGAAGCAGGATATAATGCCATAGACTCCACCTTCCAGAGGAGCCATTTTCTCCAAGACAAACTTATGTCTGTAGCCTGAACATCAATTTTATTTCTGGGGGATCTCCAGCCACCACCAGGAGGCTGGCAACCCTATCCTGCGTGCTCTCTGAAAACCCCTGAAAAATAGCATTTGGCCATATTTTTCTCCTTTAACAATGAGTTATTTCCAATGCATTTTATTTAATAAAAATACCCTAATCTGGAAAATATATCAGAACACCTGCATTTAAAAATAGATGTCAGCATTTGGATTTCAATCAGTTTTGTTAAGAAACTGGCACCACCCACTTGCCCTGCTCGCCATCCATGTGGCTCGCTCCATCTGCACTACTGGTTCATCAGGGCTCTTTCCCATGCACACTCTGCAGGCTAATCCCCAGAGTGGTGTTTTGAGGTATATTTTATTGGGATATTTGGTTCATATAGCAGAGGTTTGCCCAGTCATAGAAGCATGACACTGAGTGCAGTAAATGAATTTCCCAAGAAATATATTGTAAAAAAAGAAAGGTAAACTTACATTTATTCAAGTAGATCCAGTTCACATTCAGGTCTCAGTTGAAAGGAGAGATGGGAGCCTAAACTAAAGGGAACTTTCCCTATCACAACTGGCCAGCTTGTCTGGCATCATATGTGTGGGAGTATGAGGGCATTGTATCTACAGGGAAGACCTGCAGAGATATGTGTCTCCATGGAAGGCCATGTCGAGAAAGAGTGAGAGGATAAAGAAGAGTGAGAGGACAAAGAGAGAGAAGGAGGGGTCAGAGGGCAGCTCTTATCAGGGGTCATTTCGAGCAGAAGCTCAGGGGAGCGCAGCTCCAGGAGTTGGTGCCAGCCCCCCCCCCCCAGCGGGGGAATGCCTGCTTGTGTCATGGCTGCAGCAAAATGACCCCGTCCCCTGGAAAGGTCCTTGTTCCTCCGACCAGCCTTCTGAAGGCTTCAGCCACCACTGAAGCTACCCTCCAGAATAGTGGTATTTCTGAGGCTTGGATCAGTAGCTGTCCCCTCTTCCTTCCTTCCTTCCTTCCTTCCTTCCTTCCTTCCTTCCTTCCTCTCTCTCTCTCTCTCTCTCTCTCTCTTTCTTGCCTTCTGACATACTTCTGGTGATGTCAGGTGGTGTAGCATATGCAAATATGCTAATGAGCTCCTGCACCTCTTTTTCTACAAAATGACCCCTGGTTAAGATAAAGAGAGGCATCCTATTCAAGGAGATAATGCCTATACACACTTAGGCTGCAGTCACACGTGCCAGTTGAAGTGGAGGGGAAGTGAGGCTATTCCCTCCAGAGGAATTTGACATGCAGTTGTGAGATTACATCTCCCTTTGTAGCTGCGGGCGCAGCCCATCAAAGTGAGATCAGATGCAACTGTGGGTGAGTTGGGTTTTTTTTTTTGGCTGTTTCATTTCCCATGCGCATAAATGAGGAATCGCACCTCCGAAAATGAAGAATCGCACCTCCGCACTGAGGGCCCCCTATGGAGTATGCAGTGATGCGCATACTGCGAAGAGAGGGGGGAAATGGCACCAAGCCAGGATGGCCTGATCAGACCATCCCAATGGCTTGAGCATGTGCTTGAGTGCTCAGACAGGGGAAAGTCTGTCCATGGACTGTCAGAAACTGTTTACTACCAGACGTATCCAGTATATTTTAACTCTGCTTCTGCAGCGGAGCAGGATGGGTTGCTGATGACTGCAGGATGCTTCCCAGATGTTGCTGTCTGATTGCTCCCTTTAGGTCTGTCAAGCATTCACACCTATGTCAGATCTAAAGGCGCATGTGATCGCAGCCGTTGAGTAATATAGCACACCCTTCCCCCCCATGTCCAGACATGCTGAGTTGCTCACTCTAACATATTTTTTTAGTGCCATTGTTTCCTCTAGATCAGGGGTGGCCAACCTTGCTTAACGTAAGAGCCACATAGAATAAACGTAAGAGCCACATAGAGATGTCTGAGAGCCGCAAGACAGGAACAAATATCACACACACGTTTTTATTTTTAAAAATATGCAAATTTGCTTTTTATTAACGTTAAATGGGACTGCCAAAAATAAAAACAAACGAGGAAAACCAGTTATAAGAAAGAGAGAGAGAGAAACTAGGAAAGCAAATAGATGGGAGGGAGGAGGGAAGGAAGGAAGGGAGAAAGAGAGAAAAAGCATGCCTCCCCTTTGCTTCCCCAGCCGCCCTGCCAGGAGCCGCACAATATGTGTGAAAGAGCCGCATGTGGCTCCCGAGCCACAGGTTGGCCACCCCTGCTCTAGATCTTCCTCTCGCTTGGGCTCCATGTTGGCCCTCTGATCCCAGGACACATCTAGCCCAAGGAAGGGGCATACATTTTATTTATTTATTTATTTGGATTTATATCCTGCCCTCCCCGCAAGGAGCTCAGAGCGGGTTCCAACAGTATAAAATAGAATACAATTAAAACCACGTTAAAACACAATATAACATGAACCTCAAGGGCCGTGGTGGCTCAGTGGTTAAGACACTGAATTGCAGACCAGAGGGTCAGTAGTTCAGCAGTTCAAGACCCAAGTGCTGCATGATGGAGTGAGCTCCCATCTCTGGTCCCAGCTCCTGCCAACCTAGCAGTTCAAAAGCAAGAAATTGCAAGTAGATAAATAGGTACCACTTCGGTGGGAAGGTAACAGCATTCCGTGCACCTCAGCGTCTAGTCATGCTGGCCACATGACCATGGAAACGTCTTTGGACAGTGCTGGCTCTTCGGCTTGGAAACGGAGATGAGCTCCGCATCCCTAGAGTCGTATTCGACTGGCTTTTGAGCAAGGGAAACCTTTACCTTTATAACATGAACATACATGAACATACTTGTGTCACATGTCATGTCTAGATAAGCCGTCTAAGCAGAGTTATGCTCTTCAAAGCCCATTGACTTCAGTTGACTTAGACAAGTGTTCCTTCCTGCCACCCTGGGTTGCCAGCAGGGCTGAGGACAAATGGCTTAATATGAGGGAATGAGAAGCTAAAGCTCTTCAAGGCATGGAGGTATATCACCTAGCAAAAAACACCCCATTAAACCTCTGTTCTAGTTAGGGTTGCCAGGTCTCATCTGGTCACAGGTGGGGGATGAGGTGGTAAGGTTGCCAGCTCCAGCTTGGGAAACTCCTGGAGATTTGGGGGTAGAGCCTGGGGAGGAGAGGGACAATGCCATAGAGTCCGCCCTCCAAAACATCAGTGTTCTCCAGGGGCACAGATATCTGTAGACTGGAGATGAGCTGTAATTCCAGGGGATCCCCAGGTCCCACCTGGAGGCTGCCAACCCTAATTTAACACTTTAAAGCAGGGGTCCCAAACCTTTTAAAGTCTGCAGGCTCCCTTGGAATTCTGGCACAGGATGGTAGGTGAAAAGACAAAATGGCGGCCGGAGTGGATCGTAAAACAGCTGCCACAAGAGACGAAGCCAACCATGAAATGTCAGGGGGTGAGGTGATGCATAACTCTAATTGTAACTCCAAGATTTCAGGCAGAAGCTGTTTTGCCGGATGCCGTTTAAAATGAACATATTGTTTGAAAACATTTTCTTACATACACACAACTTACCTTCAGTCATGCAGTGAAGATCTGTGTGCTGTGGCGGTGGCTGCTGACGAAGCCATGCTTTGAAAAATCTGCCCAGCCAATCAGACCTGCAGTCAGAGAAGCCCTGCTGGGCAGAAGCCCTACTTGGCCCCACCCACTTTCTAAAACACTGGCGGAAATCAGAAAAAGTGTTGGCGGGGGCCATGGGGAGCACTAACCCTGTGCTGGGAACCCCAGCCTTAGAGAGTGACAAGATTTTATTCTGGCATAAAGCTAGTTTTCATTGATTTCAGCCCACTTTTTTCTGATGAAGAAATGGACTCTAGTCACTGGTTGTTTATGCTGGAATAAATGATTTAGTGTTTAAGATGTCACTGGACTCCTGTTTACTTTTGCTGCAAGAGATAAACCGAGCCACTCCACTTGGATTATTACTTTTCTAACAGTACTTCTTCCCATGCCGGTGAGTTGAGGCGCCGAATCACTTCTGTGCTGACATTTGAAACGTTATTACAGAAGATGTCAGAATTTCTTATGCTGTGTGCCATGAGCATATTATAATTCTTCTGACTTTGCTATGGTCCCTTTAAAAAAAAATTACTGAGCAGACGGGCTTAAGATCAGCATGGGCTTGCTTTTGGGGCTTCAATTGTCATTAGCAAAAAAATGAAACAGCTTTTTCAAGATTTAGAACTGTTTTTTTGTGTGTTCGTATTTGTGTGTGTACGTGTACCTGGAAGTCATAGCTGACTTCTGGCAACCCCTAGTGGGGCTTGGACATTTCAGAGATGTGGCTTGTTATTGCCTGTCTCTGTGTCCTGGCCCTGGTATTCCTTGGAGGTCTCCCACCCAAGTACTTGCCAGGGTCATCCCTTCTTAGCTTCCGAGATCTGACAAGATCGGGTTTGCCTGGGCTATCCAGGTTAGGGCAAACTGCTTGTGTCATTGTCTAGATAACGGACCCAGGACATGAGCAGTTCAGAAGGATCAGATGTGCTGGAGAAGAACTTCCAATCCCCAAAGACAGTCTCAGCTCCACAGTCACATCCATATCCTAATTCGTTACGGCAACAAGCTCCTCCTACCGGAAAAAATGTACACATTGAGGAGAGAAACTGGGACGAGAGATTAAGCCTGTTTTTTTCTTTTCTTTTTTTTAAAAAAACAGTTTTCCATTGACTTGTTCCAAAGTAACCTCACTGGTTTCCCTTGAAACGATTGTAATACAGTTGGCAGACTGTGAAAAGGCATTTCCAGGATTTAGGAATGGTTGCATCATTGTCCAGATAAATGACTTGGTTGTCTATAAATCAATAAAGATATGACTGGGGGGGAAAGCTCTAAGGAACAAAGGTTTCATTATTATCGACCATCTATAAATAAGGATCCTAAAATGAGAGTCACTTGAACAGAGAGATGTTAATAACAGAATGGTTATTCTGGGTTGACAGGGTAATTCCCAGGAGCAGTTCTCAATTTCACACCCTTAAATGGTTATATATGCTACTATACCCCCCCCCCCCTTAAAGCTGAGTTAAATAAGCTCATTTTGACACTACTGATAATGTCTCTGATGAACCAGTTCATTGAAGGCATCTGTCGACATGTGAGAGATGCTGAAATTTTTTTATATAAAAAAGGATTTTTAAAACTTAACTTTGAACTCGCCCTTAGTTCCAACCCCCGATTACATGAGCGCCCCATGCCGAAAACATGAAGCGGGTTTAGTCCATGGGTCTGTTACACCTGCCCATTTTCGACCTTGGACCTTTCCAGCAGCGCCAGCAGGAGAGATCAGAAACTGGCAATCTGGTGTTATGTTGTCCGCACGCTTGAGTCTGAGGGGATAAGGTGGGATATAAATGTTTCAGATAAATAAATATGCTGCTTTCAAAATCTGTGTGCGTGAGAAATAAAATAATAAAGGACACCAGCTTTTCAAATGGCCTCATATGTGGTGGCCCCCTGAGATGACTGGATGGACTTATTTGTTTTCGGAAACTCTAGTCTATCCAAGAAAACACAGGTATGGTTTGGATATATATTTCTTGGCTCTGGTGTATCGATAGACCCTAAAAAGTACCCTTTCCTTGGTTCTGCCAAAATATATCTGCGTCCAATGGGCAACAAATCAATTAAGAGTGACCCAATAAAACAGCTCCGGGAGCCTGTCCCATCTTTCTAGCTGTCAGAGAAATGACCTGGAAAAAAAGGAAGATGACATTCAGGAAATGAGGCAAGTTTTTGGCTGTCAAGAGACCCAGGACAGCTTCTGTACATTTCCACTAAAGCCTTTTCCATAAAGCAGTCTCTGGATATTTCACTTCCTTGGATTCATTAAGACGAATGTCCTGAACTGATTCCCAAAGACAAACAGAAGAGTAGCCATGATCAGCAGGTGACATGTGGTGGAAAGGTCTAAGGGTGTGTCCTGACTGCAGTCATGCTAAAAACTCTTGGCTAATTGCAACGGATTTATATTCAAGACCGCATGCATTTCGCAATTCCATGCCAAAGCACAAACTGAGGCACAGGGCTCGGAGTTCAGCTCCGAGACAACCTTAACTTCAATTTAAAAAAAAAAAAGTTTCTAGCCCTTATGGCTTAAAAAAAGTCTTCCTGGAGGTGTTCAGAAAGAAGTGATGTCAGGTGATAGCAGCTTGGTGTACTGCAGCACCCCATACGATGTAACAGAAGCAGAATAAATTATGCAAAATAGTAAATGCCATTGTATCAAATATGCAAAATAACAAAAAGCACAGGTCTCAAAATTCAGTTTTTCTTGCCACACAATTTTTGTTTTTTTTGCACATGCAACACATGTTCTACCTGTTGGATATTGCAACTCTGCATGCAAGAGGATCTGCGAGGGAAAGGGTTAAGATAATTCTCTCACTAGGGTACACTTGGCAGCTGGCCCCACCCTCTCATCCCTTAGATGTTGAGCCTCCTTGGCTATTGCTTGCCTTCAGTTGAGCCACTTTGGCAGTTGCTGGCTTTCTGTTTTTCATCTTATGTCAGACCTCTCTTCTTCTAGGGTTGCCAGGTCTGGGTTGGGAAATACCTGGGGACTTTGGGGGTGGAGCCAGGAGAAGGTGGGGTTTGGGGACGGGAGGGGCCTCAGCATGGTACAAGGCCATAGAGTCCACCCTTCAAAGCAGCCATTTTCTCCAGGGGAGCTGATCTCTGTCAGCTGGAGATCAGTTGTAAAAGCGGGAGATCCCCAGGCCCCACCTGGAGGCTGGCAACCCTATCTTCTTCTCTCTTACATGGGTGTGGAGCTGTAGAGAGTAAAGCTTTTTGGAGTTAAACTGTTCACAATAAGTTAAATGTGCCTAGATGAATATGTCATGTAAGACGTGCTTCTATTTTTGTAAAATTTCTTTCTGTTGTTACCATTTGTTTTAACAGCATTTCCCCCTTAACTGGAAAACTTGGAGGATCAGATGATATATTTTTTTTACGTTTAACCCAATAATACCATGTCTCATCAATGGGATACCACAAATGTCTGGGGGGGGGGGGGGGAACATGGTTTCTAATGCAGAGATTAGGGATGCCAGCCTCCAGGTGGGATCTGGGGATCCCCTGGAATTACAACTCATCTCCAGACTACAGGGATCAGTTTCCATGGAGAAAATGGATGCTTTGGAGGGTGAACGCTATGTGTCCACCTTTTTTTTCCATTGTGCTATATACTCCACTGCCACACTGCTGGATCACATGCACTTTGCACAAGCTCTTTTGTGAGTGGTGATCACAGTTCGCCCTGCTTCAGATTTTGGAGAAAGGATTGCAGACTGTCATGATCTACTTTATTATTATTTTTTCACTCCCATGTCAGCACCATTTGTATTTTTTGCTTTATGTCCTGAATTCTGTCGGGCAGTTAACCCCCCCCCCCCCCCACACACACACGTGGAAGGAAAGAAAGATGAAAGAAAAGGGAATGAAAATCAAAGAAGAAAAGAATGTGTGAAATAAGCAAAAAAGGAAGAAACAAAAGAAAGAGAAAGGAAGGAAGAAGAAAAGAAAAATTGAAAGAATGAAGCAAGGAAACAGAAACAAAAAAGAAAGGTGTTAAAAGAGAGGAAAGGAAGGAAGGAAGGAAAGGAAAGGAAAGGAAAGGAAAGGAAAGGAAAGGAAAGGAAAATACAAGAAAGGCACTCCAGCATGTCATTCAAGAAGGATGAGAGATTTAAAGGGAAAAAATATTTCTGCTATTTGAAATTATACCAAACTATTAACTGATTTGTTTACACTTCAGCTTCAGTGGAGCCCTTGTTTAATATCACAAAATGTAGCACCCAAAAATGCTCTCCTCCTGTGCTGAGAGCAGAAGGATTGCAAAAGCAAATATGACTGTTTTAACAACAACGAAAGTAATAATGCCTTTTCTTTGCGTGTCAGTTTTGGTCTGTTAGTTACTCGATGATGTGAAGCCCTGACCGGCTTTCAGAACAGGCCTTTTCAGTCATTCCCTTGTGCCTTGGGGGGTGGGGTGGGGTGGGGAGGGGAGGGAAGAGTGCCAGCTAGCTCAGCTCTCCAGAGTAATTAAACACAATCAAGGAAAAATGCAAGGGGCTCTGTGGCACTCTGCATTCCACACTCCACCTACAATAGGGACACCTCAAAAAAATGGATTCGTTAAATTTAACCCTTGCCAATGATGATTGAATGGACCACTTAGCAAAAGCAGGAAGCAAAGTTATCGTGTGACCATTAAATCCAAAAGTTTGTGAGTGTATGGGGGGAGTGGGGTGCTTTCCCTGGAAAGTGCCAACAATCCCAGGTGAACACCGCTAAAAGGAAATTCTTTACTGATTAAAATGTGGAATTCGCTGCCAGAGGATGTAGTGATGGCTACAGACATAGACAGATTTAAAAGGGGATTAGATAGATTCATGGAGATCAGGTCTGTCAGTGGCTACTAGCTATGGTGACTAAAGAGAACCTACACATTCAGAAACAGTCAACCTCTGGATCCCAGTCCCAGGAGGCAACATCAGGGGAAGGCCTCAGCCCCTATGCCCTGTTGTTGGACCTCCAGAGGAACCAGTTGACCACTGTGCGGGACACAGTGCTGGATCAGATGGAACACTGGTCTGATCTAGCAGGGCTCATCTCATGATCTTAAGAGGGGATTATCAAGAGTCTGTAGTCAATATAAATTTCAGATATCGGCAGTGTATATGTTAGAATTTTACAGCAAACATCAGAAGATCAGAAGCGTGTTAACACTACAATATTTGGCACACTTTTAATCAGATTTCCTTTCGGCACTCCCTCCCTCACTGAAGGAGATAAGGTGGCATCACAGAAAGTCCCAGTTGTCCATTGTGTAGTCATTGCTACCTGCTAAAAAGGAGCTCTGACTTGAAGGACTTCCTGAAGGCCAGCAGAGAATGTAATCTTCCAAAGCTGGTTTCAGAAAACACAGGCCATCATGGAGAAAGCCTGTAACTGTGCAGAGGCTGTTCTCACCAGTTTAGTGGAGATAATCAGTGTAGTGTAGGGATCAGAGTGCTGAATTAGGATGAGGAAGACCTGCTATGAAGCTCACTGGCACAGTTATTAAGGTATCTCTTTCCTCTCAACATTGTGAGGGATAAAATGGGAGGAGAACTACATATGGTACCCTGAGCGCTTTGGAAGAAAACCAGTGTTAAAATATGCTGGATGGATGAACCACAGATACTTAGTGGTGTGGAGTTGTCACATAGGGTTGATAGGTTAGGGTTGCCCCCACTATGGTGGGAAAATTCCTGGAGATTTGGGAGTGGAGCCTGGAGAGGATTGGGTTTGGGGAGGAGAGGGACTCCAGTGGGGTATAATGCCATAGAATCTACCCTACAAAACAGCCCCTTTCTCCAGGGAAACTGATCTCTGTTGTCTGATGATCAGTTGTAATTCTGGGAGATCTCCAGGCACTACCTGGAGCTTGGCAACCCTACTTGGATATGTTGCAGTAGAAATGAAAGTATGATTGGAATTTAAAAGCACTGTATAAATGGTCAAAAGTAATTCTGAGCAATTCCAAGTGCATATTTTCTTCTGTTATGACAGCATTTAAAAAGCTGAATTAACCTAAATAATAAACAATCTATTTCTACTAGATGTTCCTTGATCAATTTACTAAGTACACTGCCTAAAATTCCTTCCGTGTTCCATTGTCAGATCTATCCCTGCATCATCTGCGTTAATTATTCCCACATGTCCAGATTGGCCTTCTAAGTAATTGCCAATAGTACCCAAGATGCTCATTTTATTTTGCCAAATGAATCTAAACTCTGGAATAATGGGCTCAACACAACATGAATGTGCATTTTCAGGACCACTTCAGAGCTTTGATGCTGACCCAGATTTGACCTTCCAGAATGATCCACAAGCCACCCTTTCTTTCAAAATAAAGAAATGTAGCCTGGAGGGAAATTGAGGTTGTGTTCTTCTCAGAAAGGGTGGGGGTGGATTCCTCGTGACCACCACAACACGGCCATCAACGGGGCATCGTTCAAGTGACCTCTGAATGGCCAATGTAAACAAACCCTGGTATCTCAATGCACACGTCTTCTTCTTTTTTTGCCCTGAGGGTCCTGTTTGTTGTGCGGGATTCTGTGGGAAAAGTCCTCCTATCAGCAAAGACGCTTCTAGGTTTGAAGCTCTCTATTTTGTAAGGTGTGATGGCATTTTTTGAGGCTACTCTACTGAATCAGCTGCCCAGGGTCCTGTTTGTTGTGCGGGATTCTGTGGGAAAAGTCCTCCTATCAGCAAAGACGCTTCTAGGTTTGAAGCTCTCTATTTTGTAAGGTGTGATGGCATTTTTTGAGGCTACTCTACTGAATCAGCTGCCCAGAGTATTTCCATCACTGTTGCTTGATGCGTTTCTTGGTGGGACATACTGCAGGGTTGCCAACAGGTCTGGAGAAAAACGTCTGGTCCGTTTAATGTGTGCAAATGGGTAGCAGAAGTGTTTTCGGAGTGTGAAGAAGAAGAATAGGTTTTTATACTGCGCTTTTCTGTGCCTTAAGGAATCTCAAAGCGGCTTACGATTGCCTTCCCTTCTTCTCTCCACAACAGGCACCTTGTGAGGGAGGTGGGGCTGAGAGAGTTCTGAGAGAACTGTGACTGGCCCAAGGTCACCAGCAGGCTTCAGATGGAGGAGTAGGGGCAAACCTATCTCTCCATGGTTCTTAACCACTACACCACACTGGCTCTCTACACCAGGCTGGCATGGAGATAAGAACTTCACCTGATAAATAAACATCCCAGTAAACCTTTGTCAAAGGGACTAGGCATTTTTTCTCTCCAGGCATCAGCAACCCGAGTTATGTGTCTTATCACTGATAAGATCCAGACAATAAAAGACACTGGAGAACATTGATCAAATCTCACATCTCTTCATATTTCTTGTACAAGAAGCCACTGGAGAAGGTGTGTGAACTGAAATGAAATCACAGTACTGGGAGAGAAGGTTAAAACGTCTCAGTCCTTTCCCTGATGTGAATTCCCCACAAACAGTCACACAAAATAACAGGGTTGCCAGGTCTGGTTTGGAAAATACCTGGAGACTTTGAGGGTGGATCTAGGAGAGGGCGGGGTTTGGGGAGGAGAGTGGGCTCAGCATGGTACAATGCCATACAGTCCACCCTTCAGAGCAGCAATTTTCTCCAGGGGAACTGATATCTGTCAGCTGGAGATCAGTTGTAAAAGCTTGAGATCTCCAGGCTCCTCCTGGAGGCTGGCAACACTATAAAATAAGCAGTTTAATGTATGAACATATACAATGGTGGGAAGAAGAGATCAATAATGACAAACAGAGATTCTATAAATGATTCTAGTCCCAGGGTGAATCAGTAGCTAGTCACCAGGTGGTGGCTGGAGCTCCCTCAGAATCACAACTGGTCTTCAGGTCACAGACAACAGTTCTCTTGAAGAAAATGGCTGCTTTGGAAGATGGACTCTATGCCATTATACCCCACTGAGGTCCCTCCCCTTCCCTCCCCAAATCCTACCCTTCCCAAACTTCATCTCCAAAGCCTCAAAGTATTTCACAACTCAGAGTGGCAACCGTATACATGCATACCCCACCTTTCTCCCCAGTGGAGACCCAAAACAGTGCCTATCATTCTCCCCTCCTTCATGTTATCTCCACAACAACTCTGGGAGGTAGATTTAGGTGGGTAGCCATGTTGGTCTGAAGCAATAGAACAAAGTTTGAGTAAGACCAACAAAGTTTAATTCTGGGTATAAGATTTCGTGTGCACGCACACCGCCTGCGCATGAAAGCTTACACCCAGAATTAAACTTTGTTGGTCTTACAGGTGCCACTGCACTCAAACTTTGTTCCCGTGAAATAGGTTCAGCTGAGGTGCCCAGCAATCTTCCATGGCAGAGTGGGACTCAAACCTGGGTCTCCTGGATCCTAGTTCGACACTTGAACCACTACACCATGCAGGCTCTCAGTAGACGGTAATATCAGTCTACCTTACAGGGCTGTTGTAAGGACACAACAAAATAATGGGGTTGGACTCTACAGATTTTTCCCAACCAGTCTTACCTGATTCGCCTTCTCCTCACTGCAGCCTAAATTCTGCACGGCTTTTGAGCATATGGGTGCCCCAACCCCAGCATAGCCTTTTTTGTCAGAAGGGCCCCCCCCTTCCTTCTTCTGCCATCAGCAAAGCTGATAGTACATAATGAATTCTATCTGTCTGTCTGTCTGTCTGTCTGCCTGCCTGCCTTGCTTGCTTGCTTGCTTCTCCAGCTGAGGACACAGAGGGCAAGGCTTGAGAAGCGGCTCTTAACTAGCGTTGCCAGGTCCCTCTGAGCAGCTAGTGGGGTGTGGGGGTGCACTTACCAGGAGTGGGGAGAAATGCCCGGCATTTCAGCAATGTGCCTACGTGATCCAGAAGTGACGTAAGCATTTTGGGGGGGCGATGCTTTAGTTTTTGGGCAAAAATCTATGGTAGAATTAGCTTAGAGATCCAGTTTGGTGTTGTGGTTAAGAGTGGCGGACTCTAATCTGGAGAACTGGGTTTGATTCCCCACTCCTCCACATGCAGCCAGCTGGGTTACCTTGGGTCAGTCACAGCTCTCTCAGAGTTGCTCTCTCAAGAGCTATCTCAGCCCCACCTACTTCACTAGGTATCTGTTGTGGGGAGAGGAAGCAAAGGAGACCGTAAGCCACTCTGAGTGAAGGATGGGGTATAAATCCGGCTCTTCTTCTTCTAAAACCCCCAAACCAGAGTGTTGCCCCCGAAGTGCCTATGTCATATCCAGGTCATGTAGGCACGTATGTCACTTTAATTTCTGATGTGCCTCACTTTTTTTGGGGGGAGTGATCTCCCCACCAGGTGGCTGGTGGCAGTAGGGTTGCCAAGTCTGGATTGGGAAATACCTGGAGACTTTGGGGGTGGAGCCAGGAGAGGGCAGGGTTTGGGGAGGGCAGGGGCCTCAGCATGGTCCAATGCCATAGAGTCCACCATTCAAAGCAGCCATTTTCTCCAGGGGAGCTGCTCTCTGTCAGCTGGAGATCACTTGTAAAAGCGGGAGATCCCCAGGCCCCACCTGGAGGCTGGCAACCCTAGGTGGCAGAGAGGTAGGGCCTGACAGCGGGAGATCCCCACCCCCACGGGGAAGGGGTCTGGTATCCCTGCGCTTAACTGGCAAGCTGGACAATATGGGAAGAGATGGACCTTTAAGTACCCCAACTCCAAGCTGTTTAGGACTTTGTAGGTAATCATCGTGCCTGGAAATAGATGGGCCACCAAGGAACATTTCCAGTGCAGTCCTAAACAGAGTTACACCCTTCCAAGCTCTCTGAGTTCAATAGCTAGGTAAATGCAAAGTATTCTAGATCTGGAGGCCAATAACATGAAGCTGTGGTGGGTTGATTTCTAGGATGATACATGTTTTTATCTGATTACATAAGCACCTTGCTGCTTACTATGTAATTTACTCTGTGTAATTCTTTATGCCCCACAGACAAAAATGCATATTTAACTCCCTGAGAAAGAACATCAACCAACGAAGGGTATCTGTAGACAAGGCAATTATTTTAATTTAGCCATTAAATTTGACATTATGGGTGTAGTTCTGATTCAGTTAAAGTCTAAGCTAGACTCCCACCTGGTTCAGAAAGATTTTTATTCATCTTTACACTAAACAATATGAATAGTAACCCTTTAGATACCAAACTGTCTGTCAGGTTGGCCTGAAGATGCTGAGAAAGAATAAAATACTTCCCAAACAGGGCTTAATTGGAACACCGCACACGTATAGGTTTGGAATGTGGAGGAGGGTTGAGGGGGTTTATAGAGTTTTGGAGGGGGAATGTTTAGGAGGAAGAGGAAGAAATTTCCCAATTATTCATCCCATTCTCATTATGATGGCTTGTGACTCCTTCAGATTGTATCAATAATTTCCACAAATTACGGTTGCCAACTCTGGTTTGGGAAAATCCTGAAGATTTGGGGGCAGAGCCTGGGGAGGGTGGGTTGGGAGAGAGTTCAACACAGATTGTTTAGAATCCGCACTACAAAGTTGCCATTTCCTTCAGGGGAACTGACTTCTGAATGTGGTAAATTATGATGTGGCTTAGATTACAATCTGATATCTGAGGGCATAATAACCAGAGAGTATACAGTAAGATAGGCACATGTTGCTTTATATTTTTCAGACATCACGTTTCAAAATTAGGGTTCTCTAGGTGATGGCTAGAGACCTTCGGGAATTATAACCAATGCTCTTTCTAAACTGTGGAGTCTTGTGAGAAAATATTCTGCTTTGTGAGCTACTGGCACTAAAGTTGTGAGCCGGTGATTTGGCTACTGCATAAATTAGTCTGCTCTGGAGCCATCCTTCCTGAGCTAAGACAAAAATGTGTGAATTGGAGGCTAAAAAACCGTGAGCTAGCTCACACCAACTCAGCTTAGAGGGAACACTGACTGATCTCCAGGTTACAGAGATCAGTTTCCCTGGAAAAAACGGCTGCTTTGGAAGGTGGATGCTATAGCATTATACTGAGGTCCCTCCCCTCTCCAAACCCCGCCCTCCCCAGCTCCCCCCAAAAATCTCCAATTTCCCAACCCACAACTGGCAACCCTAGTTCTGCCCCATATTTGTAACAGCTTCTGCTGTCTCATTCTTATTTTGTACTGGACACATTGATTGATTTGATTTATATCCCACCCTCCCCGCATAGCAGGCTGAGGGTGGGTTCCATCATACAAAGTCAACATCACATAATTCTGTAAATAACAGTTAAAACCAACTAAAATACATCAAAATTAAAATGCAAAGTGTAATTTCTGATACTACTAACCACAAGGTCTTATCACAAGTTGAGGTTCCAGATGGTTACTCAGATCTGGGTCACTGGAGGGGAGGCCCAGTAAGGCGTGGACACCTGTAAATGTTTTAAAAACCAAGTGTAACATATAAGGTATATAGGCAGTGTTACTCAGAAGGACATAAGAAGAGCCCTGCTGGATCAGACCAGTGGTCCATCTCATCCACCATCCTGTCTCACACAGTGGCCAACCAGTTCCCCTGGAGAACCAACAACAGGGCATAGAAGCCAAGGCCTTCCCCTGATGTATCCGCCTGGCTCCGGGATTCAGAGGCTTAGTGCCTCTGAATGTGGAGGTTCCTCTCAGTCACCATGGCTAGTAGCCACTGATAGACTTATCCCCCATCTATCTATCTAATCCCCTTTTAAAGCAGTTTATTCCTGAGGCTATCACTACATTCTCTGGCAGTGAATCCCACATTTTAATCACTCTCTGTATAAAGTAGTACTTCCTTTTGTCCATCTTGAACCTATTGCCCATCAGTTTCATTGGATGCCCTCGAGTTCTAGTATTTTGAGGGGAATCTCTTTATCAACCCTCTCTACTCCATGCATAATTTTATAAACCTCTGTCATGTCCCCCCTTAGTTGTTTCTTTTCTAAACTGAAAAGTCCCAGACTCTTCAGCCTTTCCTCAGAGGGCAGATGCTCCAACCCCCTAATCATCTTGGTTGCCCTCCTCTGGACTTTATCCAGCTCTGCAATGTCCTTTTTGAGATATGGTGACCAGAACTGTACAAAGGACTCCACTAATTTCAGTACACTTACAGTATGATATTAAACAGATATCCCTGAAAACTTGGTTCATTTTTTGTGATGCTCTTCTATATGGCGAGGGAGGACAGCTTATATGGCCAGTCTCATATTTCAGGAGATGCCATTTCTCAGTTTGCATTCCCCAGAATAGAATCCAGCACTGTAGATTACGACTGTGAATCTTGAAAGTTTTGACTCTGCCAGCCTGGCAGGAGACTGTGCACAAAATACACCTGTTTCGCAGAGGCTTGGAGTTGCCAGCCCTGGGCAGGGAAATACCTGCAGATTCTGGGGGTGGAACCCGGAGAGGGCAGGGTTTGGGGAGGGGAGGGACCCCCTCAGGGTATAATGCCATAGAGCCCATCTTCCAGCCACTCCCTCCAGGGGAACCGATCTCTGTGGTCTGGAGATCAGTTGTAATAGCGGTAGCTCTCCAGCTCCCACCCGGAGATTGGCAACCCCACACAAGCCCAATTAAAGGGGGAGCCTTTGAGAGCCTCCGCAAAACATAACTTGCATCTGTCTAACTCTGGCGCGAGGCTTAGAGAGTGACTCAAGCCCTGTCAAACCAAGTGTGACCTTCAATCTGCCACTCTGGGGGAGAAAGACAGGTGGGGGAAGCAAATTACTTGGTCTCCTCATTCTGTTTCTGGTGAATGCTGAACGCGGTCGGAGCTGACCTGCCGCCAGTCTCACAGGCTCCGACTCCGAGCGGCTCCCTACCGTTTGCACAACCCAGAGATGAATACAATAAAAGACAGGGAGGGGGCTCCATTCAAAAGGGCCCTTGCATGTAAAAGAGACGGCCATTAGATCATAGTAATTATTCCATTTGCATCACACAGTGACACAGTGGGACGTGAAAACCTCATCAAACAGCCAGGACTCGGCTGCTAATGAGGCACATTGGGTGCCATTGTGTTCTCCATTTACTCATGGACCATGGGCCCCGCCTGCCAACAACAGCTCAACGCACCAGACAGGCTGTCCCTTTCAGAACCATTTATTCCTTCCTCGACCTTTGACCCCCAGGGTTATGACATCAGCAGCCCTGATTTGTGATCATTTTTATTGGCAGCCATTCAATGCTTGTTTCCTGTGTTTTAACTCTCTCCCCACCCCACTCCCTTCCTTTCCCAAAAACTTATTGGTTCTAAGAGGCATCTGCCAAAAAAGACTATAAAAGTAAGCCAAAAGCGTTAACAAAGGAGCTTCTGATCTGACTTGAAAAAGAAGGGGGGGGGAGAAGAAAAAAGAAAGGAGGTCTCCTTGCTACTATTTTTGCCAATAATAATGAGCTGTTCATTATCTAAGCACACAAACGTTAAAACATTGATCATTTGGGAGCAGATGTCCAATAATTATATGTTGTAATAAAAAAAAAATTCCCCCTTCCAATTTCCCTTTAAAAAAAATTACCCTTGAACAACAAAGGTGTCATTTGGGTCTACATTTGCACAGCATTCGTTTAGGCCTTTGTGGAAGGGATTAAGGGAGGCTGGTCTGAGATCATCAGATGCTAATTTGAGACTAATTTTTTCCTCTTTAACTCGCTACTGCTCAGTTCGGAGAGAATGGGAGTCTGATTCTTTAAGAATGGTCCCTTCTCTGTATTCAGCGAGCAACACGGTCTAACGGGGGAGGTTCGTTTGGGAACCATGAAACGGATATCTGCTGCGTTTCTAGGCCGTGGCAGCCCTTTATATCAAACGAATGTCTGAAATGGAGAATAAGTATTTTGGGAAGAGATTCTCAAAACACATGTTTTCTGGGTGCAACAGTTTATTTCGGAAGGCTCAAATGGCCGTTGAACAGACAGTCTTCGTTACAGCTGGATTCGGTTTGCCCTAAATGCTCCAAATCATTTGCCCCGCAGACGAAAGTCTGACAGGAAGCGACATAAATAAATAGTCACTAGATCATCATCTTTCTTTTTTTAAAGGGAAGCATTTCAAGATTTTGATATTGAATTTAATAGAAAACTAGGCTATCTGTGCATTTGAATGTACAAGCCAAACAAATTCGTTTTTAAGGCAGGCAGATTTACTTCAAACATTTTATAAAGACTGCAGTGGTTTAAAACATAATGATTTGGAAAGCAGCTCCACAAAAAATAAGGGGATCGAATTCTAAATAAACATGCTCAGTAGGGTTGCCAGTCAGCATTTGGTACCCAATGGGAGACTGGGGTGCGGGGACATGGAGAAACACCATCACATCAATGGCATAATTCTGAGTTTTACCATAAAGTTTCCACTGAATCCTAGAGAGGCATGATGCAATTTCTGGGTCACACCAACAATGCAATAGTGACTTTCCCCACATCCACCTCCCGTCAGCCTAGTGGGCTATAGCAGGATACCTGGCAACCCTATCAGTATCAGATTTAAGGGAAACATCCTAAACCCTGTCTCTGTAAACTTAAGATACCAACTAATCTCTGCACTAGTGCACACAGAGATACAGCAGTGCAACTCAAAGATACTGTGTCATATCTGTCACCCCCCAAGCATGCTGTTAACAAACTGCCTAACCCTGGTACAGTGCAGAATTGAGTGGGGAATCTGTTATCCTTTTCCTCTCTCTAAAGAACTATACAGAATAGTTAAAAAGATGGCAGATACCCTTCATAGAAGAGCCTTTTGAAGAAGAACCTGCAGTTTTAGAAAGTGAAGTGAAAGCTGCACTCAAAGCAATTGGAAGAAACAAATCACCAGGCATAGATGGGATATCAATAGAGCTATTTCAAGCTACAGAAACTGAGTTCATCACAATCTTAACAAAAATATGCCAATAAATATGAGAAATAATACAATGGCCCACAGACTAGAAACACCCAGATTTACATTCCAGTTCTAAGAAAAGGAGATGCCAAAGACTGCAGCAACTACTAGACCATCACATTAATTTCTTATGTGAGTAAAGCAGTGCTCAAAACCATAACAACGAAGACTGTTACCATACACGGAACAAAAAAAAATACTCAGCTGTTCAAGCTGGATTCAGAAAAGGAAGCAATACTAGAGAATATACTGCAAATTTACATTGGTTACTGGAGCATATGAGATAATTTCAGAAGAAAATCCGCTTGTGTTTCATAGATTACAGAAAAGCTTTTGACTGCGTGGATCATGAAAAGCTATGGTTGGTTTTAAAAGAAATGGGCGTGCCACCACAACATATGATTGTTTTGATACACAACCTGTACTCTGGATAAGAGGCTACTGTTAGGACAGAATATGAAGAAACAGAATGGTTTTCAGTTGGCCACGTGTCAGGCAAGGATGTATTTTATTTCCCTACCTGCCCATTCTATATGTAGAATACACCATAAGGAATGCTGGATTAGATTTCGATGGAGGGTGGAGTGAAAACTGGACTGATGGAAGGAACATTAACAATTTGAGATGTGCAGATGACACCACATTATTGGCAGAAGACAGTGAAGACTTGAAATGACTACTGCTAAAGGTTAAAGTAGAAAGTGCCAAAGCAGGATTACAGCTAAACACCAAGAAGACAAAAGTAATGACTACTGGGAAATTACACAACTTTAAGGCTGACAGTGAAAAATTGAAATTGTTATTCCGTTCCTTGGATCCATCATCAACCAAAAGGCAGACTGTGACCAAGAAATTAGAAGAAGATTGAGACTTGGAAGGGCAGCCATGAAAAAGCTAGAAAAGATCCTTAAGTGTAGGGATCTGTCACTGGTGACCAAGATCAAGATAATTTATACCATAGTACTCCCCATTACTTTGTATGGGTGTGAAAGTTAGACAATGAAGAATGCTGACAGGAAGAAAGTTGACTTTTTTGAAATGTGGTATTGGAGACAAGTTTTATGGGTACCATGGACTTCCAAAGAGATAAGTGGGTTCTAGAGCAAATCAAGCCTGAACTCTCCCTAGAAGCTAAAATGACTGTTGTACTTTGGCCACATTGTGAGGAGACGAGTCACTGGAAAAGGCAATAAAGCTAGGAAAAGTTGAAGGAAAGGGGGGGAAACTCAACATGAGACGGATTGACTCAATCAAGGAAAACATGACCCTCAGTCTGCAAGACCTGCGCAAGGCTGTTAACGAGAGGATGTTGTGGAGGTCATTAATTCATCAAGTTGTCATGAGTTGGAAGCGACTTGATGGCACTTCACACACAAACATGAACACACAAACACACAGGCAAGCCTGTTTTATAGAGTTCCAAGTGTGTTCCAAGAATCTTTCTGGCCGCAACAAGGGTCTGCTGTGCAGCATTTATGAATGTGTGTAGGGGGGGGTATGCGTGCTGTATTATCTCCCTTGCTACATTCAGTATGTGCACAGCAGCAAGGTGACATCACAGGGGTTTTGCCTCCATTGGCAAGCACTGACTGGCTGCTTCATTAATACGGCAGTCTGTAATTGATAGGCTGTGGCCACAATACTATGGACTTCAGTGCAATTATTATGTTCTCTACACCTTGGAGTTGTGCCTTTTTGGGGGAATATTTCTTTGCTTATCAAACATAGGATACCAATCAGCAGTACCAATGCTATGCTGCATTGCACCTAGGACGTAAGTTTGGGCTTAAGGTTGCCAGGTCCCTTCTTGTAATTAGTGTGGGAATGGAGGGGATTTACCTGGAGAAAGAGAAAGGTCCAGGTCTCATTGCCAGCATCACACAGGAGGTGATGTCATCAAGCTGTGACATTCAGGTCACACTCTGGTATTTGGGTGAAATTGGCTTCTACCAGAGTTTTTGCCCAAACACCAGAGTGCCACCTGGATGTCACTGCTGTGCTGATGTCACTTCCTGTGCGACACCAGCGACAAGGCCTGGGCCTTTCTCTTTCTCCAGGTAAGTCTCTCCAACTGCCAGCTGACCGGCAGCTGGGGGGCAGGCAAGGAGGCGGGGAACCCCCACTTTCACCGGGGGGTCTGGCAACTCTATTTGGCTGCCCATATAATATCTGAGAGGAAGATTGTGGAAAGATCATATCTAAAATATTTATCATCACAACTAATGACTTACAGGAAAAGGGTAAGAATTATTATTATTTTTGTTCTAATGACAAAGTCATCTATGTTGCCTCATGGCCCTCAATACAATCCTAGATGGCTTTAAAGGGGGGCTTAGACAGATTAATGGAGGAAAGGTCCATCAGTGGCTATTAACGATGGTTAGTAAGGGGAATTTTACAGTTTTCATTAAAATTTCATTCTCCTCCTCATTTTATGGGTGCCAGTTAGTGTAATTTAATATTTCTCCACTTTTATTTTGTCTTCGTTAGTACTGGGACACTTCTTTTTTTGGTAGTAAGGGGAACCTCTATATTCAGAGGCAGTAAATCTCTGAAACCCGATGCTAGAAGGCAGCATCAGGAGAAGGCCTCAGAATGCCCTGTTGTTGGCCCTCCAGGGTATCTGGTTGGTAGAGCTGCCAACCTCTTAAAATTTTTATTTAGAAATGAGTCAAAATCCTGGCATCAGTAGAGCTCTCTGCATAATAACAGGGGATATTCCATCTCCCCAGCCTGCTTGCTGCAGAGCTTTGTGTAACCCAAAAGCTTGTATCCTCCTTGCGTTACAACCATAAAAGCCACTCAGCCAAATAAAACAAAACAAAGCCACGAGATCATCTTACCTGTTCTATGTCTTGTATTCTCTGGGGCAACAACAGGTTTTGCCAAGCTATAATTTGACAGAGATTTTGATCCAATATTTACATACAATTATCTCATTACCTTTAAGTGATCATTCCTGCTAAGCCGATGCAACTCCAAAGACAATAAAATATGTCCTCCGGGGGTCTTTATTAGAGATGGCTGGGTTATTCCAAAGCGCTTAATGGAACCGGGTACCTAGCTCCCTAAGGCACACTGGAAACACCCACCGAGGGATGATTCATTTCAAGTGAAGAATCCAGCTTGAATTTCACTTCTGAAGGGAAAGCTGGAAGAAGATTGGCGCAAACCCCTTCCACCCCACCTCTATCTTTTTTTTTTAAACAAACTTGCAAACCTTATCAATAGTAGGAGATGCAGATGGAGAAGTGCATAAAAGGAAAGGAGAAGCTGCTTTGAGCAAGGTTAAAAAAAAAATCTGCTGATCTCCCTTTCCTTTCACTGCTCCTTCTGGTTTTGAAACGCTCTAGCTCTGAGCACTACCTTTGGTTGCCAGTTCCAATTTGGGAAATTCCTGGAGATTTGGGAGGTGGGGCCTGGGGAGGGTGGGTTGGGGAGGGGAGGGACTTCAGAAAGACAGCAAATAAATAAATAAATAAATAAACAAACAATAACAATAATCACTACTACTACTACTACTACTACTACTGCTACTACTACTAGATGATTGGATTTATACCCCGCCCTTCACTACCCAAAAGAGTCTCAGAGCAGCTTACAATCCCTTTCCCTTCCCCTCAGCAGACACCCTATGAGGTAGGTGGGGCTCAGAGAGCTCTCCTGAGAACTGCCTTTGAGAGAACAGCTCTGAGAGAACTTATAACTGACCTAAGGTCACACCAGCAGCTGCATGTGGAGGAGTGGGGAATCAAACCCGGTTCTCCCAAATTAGAGTCCGCGCTCCTAACCACTGCACTAAACTGGCTCTACCATATAAAATAAGAAGGGGCTCAAGTTCCCCGGTTTATTTTATCTGTTTATGTACTTTCTGTCTTTTTAGTCTGTCTTTCTTGCTGAGACTCGAGGAGGACTACAAAGTGGAAGACACTGCAGTCAAATAGCACAGGACTAGGATCGTAAAAATTATGATATATCCTCCTGATATATCATAAATGGGGCAAAAATGGAATTACAAAAGTAGAAAACTGCAAGAAAGAAGAAACTAAGAAAACAGAAAGCAGTAAGAACAAGATAACACATAAAAATATCATTAGAAAAGCCTGGATCCTCATGTCATTGGATACTGAACTTTTTAAATCATTCAGCTCCTGGATTTTTCAGGGGAAAATATTTATTCAGAAAGTTTATATGACACCTCTCCAAAGACCTTCAGTAGCATGGAATCCTATTACCTGTGGATCCTACCTAAATTGTGAGCCAGTTTGGTGTAGTGGTTAAGTGCGCGGACTCTAATCTGGGAGAACCGGGTTTGATTCCCCACTCCTCCACTTGCACCTGCTGGATGACCTTGCGCAAGCCATAGTTTTGTTAGAGCTGTTCCCTCAAGGACAGCTTGGGAAAGAGCTCTCTCAGCCCCACCTACCTCACCGTGTGTCTGTTGTGGGGAGGGGAAGGGAAAAGGAGTTTGTAAGCCGCTCTGAGACTCCCTTGGGGAGTGGAGGGCGGGGTATAAATCCAATCTCTTCTTCTTCTTCTTCTTCATGTAATTTCTGTCCTGCTTAATGTGTCATATGAATACCCATGCTGTGCTTCAGTTCTTTCCATTGGTTCCAGACTACTTTGGTTACTGAATGTCTGGCTTTGTTGATTGTGAGGGTTGCCAACTCTGGGTTGGGAACTACCTGGAGGTTTGGGGGGTGGAGCCAGAGGAGAGCGGGGTTTGGGGAGGGGAGGGACTTCAATAGGATATAATGCCATAGAGCCCACCTTCCAAAGTGGTCATTTTCTCGAGGTGAACTGATCTCTCTCTCTGTGATCTAAGAGGGTCAAGCTAACAAAACACGTTATTATAAAAATACAAATATTTATTATGGCGTACACATTAATAAAAGATAAAATAGTTTAAAAGAAATGGTCCAAATATCAGACTCTTAGAACTTTTGGCACACAGACCTGATAGTTTTACATATACAAGCGGGATATAATGCCATAGAGCCCACCTTCCAAAGTGGCCATTTTCTCCAGGTGAACTGATCTCCATTGCCTGCAGATCAGTTGTAAACCCAGGAGATCTCCAGCCACCACCTGGAGGTTGGCAACCCTACATGATCATACTAACTGTAATCCACCTTGAGTCCTTCTGAGAAAGGTGAACTATAAACAACGTCAATAAGTAAAATAAATAATGATGGACTCTTGTCATTCAGAGGTCCTTAATTAAACACATGTAAATTCTCGTTATCTCCGATTTAAATTAGTGTAATTTAGACATGGTTAATTGCAAACTGGTTTCAAATGTGTTGAAAGGAAATCGGGTGGATGTCGGTGAACGAGCAGGTACTAGTTCCAACCGTATCCATTGTCGATGGTGCCCACGCAAATCCGAACGCTGCCTTGTGAACTGCCAACAAGCCCTTCTCAGGTACGAGGTTGCCTCTAATGTAATCCAGGTTTTTAAAAATAGAATCTGTGTTGCTGTGGAAGGATTCTAGGATGCTGTGCTGCTTTCGTGAGTTATAAAATCGGTGTTATTTACACCTGCTCGACTGCTGTGCACAGATGATTAATAGTCAGTGAAAAACAATTGGGGTGTCAATTCTACAAATCGGAAGGAAAGAAAAAGGAGTTGATGCCGTAGGGTTTACAATGGACTCTGGCATTTCATTCTGCAGAAGAAGTACACTACCTGTCCATGTATTAATGGAAGATCATGTGTTTTGTATGCTGAGGGGCTCAGGTTCAATCCATGGAATCTGGTGTAGCAGAATTATTAAAGTTGCGTGAAGTGTTTATGGCATAAAATCAACGATTCCAATCAAACAATTAAAACTAAAAAAAACCCACTTACCAATCAAATAGCAGGATATCCCAGCACATCATAGCAATGTGTAACAAGATGAGACAAGAGATTCAGAACTAGAGTTGCCAGCTCTGGGTTCAGAAGTACCTGGAGATCTTGGAGGTGGAGCCTGAGGAGGGCAGAGTTTGGGGAGGGGAGGGACGTCAGTGGGGTATAAGGCCATGGAGTCCAGCTTCCAAAGCAGCCATTTTTTCTCCAGGTGAGCTGATTTCTGTCACCTGGAGGGCCCCTTTGAACAGGGCTGTGCAAACAGTCCAAAACTAGGCCACTGAGGAGACTTCTGCCTGTGGGCTCAGCTGTGTTTGGCTCCCTTGTACAGCCTGGTTTAAAGGGGCTGTGCACGAGAGCCTGAAGCTGGGCTAGTGGGGAGACTTTTTTCTGTGGGCTCAGCTGTATTTAGCTCCCTTGTGCAGCACCTTTAAACAGGGTTGTGCAAGAGAGCCTGAAGCTGGGCCAGTGGGGAGACTGCTTCCCACTGGCTAAGCTGTTTTTTCAAGCTGTCTTCTGAAGTCCTTTTAAAGTTTAAAGGGACTGCACAAGTAGGCTTGCCATTCCCCCGTGGGGGGTGGGGATTTGCCTGCTTTAAGGGCCCCCAATCAGCCAGCCAGGATCCAGCTGGCGGGGAACTGGAGGTGACGTCATTGTGCAGAGCATGTTGTGGGAGGATGCTCTATCATTTGAGGAAAAACTCTATGGTTTTTCCTCAAATGATAGAGCCCCACCCACAACGTTCCCTGTGTGATGACATCACTTCTGGCTGGGCAATGCTCCCTCTAAGCTGTGGAGTCCTGTGAGCAAAAATTCTATTTTGTGAGCTACTGGCATTAAAGTTGTGAGTGAGCGCTTTGGCTGCCACATAAATTAGTTTGCTCCAGAGCCATCCTTCCTGAGCTAAGACAACAATGTGTGAGCCAGAGGCTAAAAATCTCAGCTTAGAGGGAACACTGCTTCTGGGTGATGTCATTGTGGTGTGCATGCAAAGAGCGCATGCCAAAGAATTCCTGCACAAGGAGAAGGAGCCCCCCGCCAGCAGCCCGGTAAGACCTGGTAACCCTATGCACAAAACAGCTCAAAACAGCTCCCCCTTTCTCAGCTGTTTTTCAGGCTTTCTGCAAGCCTCATCTAAAGGATTTGCAGGACCATGAACCATGAACTGGTTCAGTTCATGAACAGACCTCCTGGTTCGGTTTGTGGTTTAATTTGTGGGTCGGCCACAAACCATGAACTGAACTATCTTTTTTCAGTTTGTGCCCATCCCTTTTACGTATTTGAGATATACCACATTTTAAATGCTGTTTTAATATCTTAGATGTTGAAATATTGAAAATAGGAGAGCCAGTGTGGTGTAGTAGTTAAGGGTGTAGGACTAGTAGCTGGAAGACCTGGGTTCAAATCCCCACTCATGCCATGGAACCTTGCTTGGTGACCTTGTGCCAGTCACACACCCTCAAGCCTAACTTACCTTGCAGGGTTGTTGTGAGGATAAAATGGAGGAGACAAAGACAGGGTGTAAAAGGGTGTAAAAGACAAATAAAATGTCTAGATATTTTGATGGTCGCCACCTGGGAGACCCTATTTGGGTGGGAAGGTGGCATAGAAATGTTTTCAGTAAATCAACGTACAAAACAGAATAAACCATAACCAATGTTAAATAAATTGGTACGGTTGCCAACTCCTGCTTGGGAAATACCTGGAGATTTGGGGGCGGAGACTGGAGACGGTGGATATAATGCCACATATTCCACCCTCTGAAGCTGCAATTTTCTCCCGGGGAAGTAATCTCTACCACCAGGATTTCTGCCCCCCCCCAATCTGGAGGTTGGCAACCCTATAAATAAGACTCTTGAACATTTGAAATGAGTTTCGTGATTTTAAATGGATTTTATTCCTATTGTATACCTTGGGAATCCTTTTAGGGCAGAAATCAGTTAGCTAGCTAATGAGGAAACTATCCTGCTAAATAAAGATGTTCTAGTCCATTTTGAACAGATAAGATACCAGTTTGGTCCAGGTGAATCATATAAGCACAGACACTCTGGTGTGGGAGTAAAATGCAAGCCCCAAAGAAGACGTCTACCCTTGGGTTCCTTGGCTGGGTCCAGATTTGTTTATGCAACAGGGTGCAGCTGAAGCCTTATTTCCTATTGAAACCAAAGGAAACGGAAAATTATTTGGACAGCTAATGCAAACAGCTTGAATAAGGAATTTTCAAAAGAGAACACACATAAAAGCCTATCTCTAATGCTTAATGCAGGTGGAATGAAGACACAGATCCAGATGTGCCCATCTGCATCATTTTTCACAGATAAGGGATGTGATGCCATGGATGGAGCATGGAGGGAGAACTATCAAGTCATCCAACTGCAAAAAAAAAAAAAAAAAGATGAGGGAGGGAGGGAAAGAAATGTTTCTGGGAGATGGAATGATGTCCAAACCCGCCCCCCCCCCCCCCGGTCAACCACACAGAACACTGTGACATGCGCAGAGGGCGCCACAGTGCCTTGCCTACGAGTGCTGTGTCATGTCCCTTATGCAAAAGCATTACAAATCGTTTTACAGCTCTGCATGAGAGTACAAGTCAGGAATGCAGGTTACCGTATATCACTCAAGATAGCATCTGGAGATGGGGTAGGACAAAGAAGAGGGGTGTGAGAGCCAAGTTTGGGTTGGGGGGAGGAGGGAGAAGATGATTGAGCTTGGGAACCCGCAGTCATTCACGGTTTCATTAGTCAGAAGGAGATCGAAGTTAGAAGGAAGAGAGAAAAGAAGGGGAAGCGAGAGAGAGAGAGAGAGAGAGAGAGAGAGATATCAATTCAAAGCATTAAAGGCCAAGAGTGGGCCGGTCTCCAGCAGCTCCTCTATGCTCAGAGGAGGTACATCTTTGCTGGAATATCAAGAGAGAAGGAAGACTTCCTACTTTGTAGGCTTCCCGGAGGCATTTGATTGGACGATGGTTGCTTACTCCCTGCGAGATCAGAAGAACTGCTTCGATCAGACCCGACAATCGGACCATCTTGTCTAGCATTCTTTTTCCATCTGCAGTCTAGCAGACCGCCCCCCCCCCCCACCAATCAAGATGCTCAAAAAGCAAAACGGAGATAATTTGCCCCTAGATATACTGCCACTGAATATGGAGGTTGCATTGAGCTGTCATGCCTCATTGTCATGTGCAGGAGACAGAATCTCTGGAAGTTCCACATTTAAATATGCAGAGAGAATTACGGCGATGAAATAAACTTAACATATCACAAACCGCTGTCAAGTAGGAAGATGGGAACGTGGCACCCTTGACCACTTATTCATCACAACACTGTCATTTGTCAAGGTGTCCCATGGCTTATAAATATGGATCGCTGGATTTCTCAGACAACAGCATTTCCCCCCCCCCCCCCAACCAGGAAAAGGGTATCGACAGCACTATTAATTAGGCTAATTTTCAACATGGGCTGCACATAATTAATTTGTTCATTAAGGTGCTTTCAACATTCCTTTAAAGGAAGTGCAAGAGATCACCGGTGAAGTTTGAAGGAGTAATTAACAATAACGGATGTCGATGCGCAGAACTGTAAAGTGAGAGTGAAGAAACTTTTCTGGCTCTGGATAATGGGGTACAATTTCAACTGGGACTTAATTATGGGGGATTTCATTGCAGTGTGTGATGTGATTTATCCTGTATAAACGTACCAGGGACAGCTTTTAATTCCTACCAACATCCGGTTACCATATGCAGTCGATGTTGTTGTTCAGTCGCTCAGTCGAGCCTGGCTCTTCGTGACCCCATGGACCACATCACACCAGGCCCTCCTGTCTTCTGTAGTGCTCCAGAGTTTGCTCAACCTCATGTTCATTGCATCGATGACACTGTCTAACTATCTCATCCTTTGCCGTCCCCTTCTTCTTTGACCTTCAGTCTTTCCCAGCATCAGGATCATCCCCAGTGAGTGCTCCCTTCTCATTTGGTGGCCAAAGTGTTTGAGCTTCAGCTTCAGTATCTGGCCTTCCAGGGAGCAGTCAGGGTTGATTTCTTTTAGGATTGACTGATTTGATCTCTGTGCAGTCCAAGGGACTCTCAAGGGTCTTCTCCAGCACCATAATTCAAAAGAACATTCTTCGGCGCTCAGCCTTCCTTATAGTTTAACTCTCACAGCCATACATTACAATTGGGAATATCATCACTTTGACTAAACAAACTTTTGTTGGCAGGGTGATGTCTCTACTTTTTATTAGGCTGTCTAGGTTTGCCATCGCTTTCCTCCCAAGGAGCAGGCATCTTTTAATTTTATGGCTGCAGTCACTGTCTGCAGTGATCTTGGATCCGAGGAATGTGAAATCTGTTACTGCTTCCATGACTTCCCCTTCTATTTGCCAAGGGGTGATGGGGCCAGATGCCATGATCTTAGTTGTTTTGATGTTGAGTTTCAAGACAACTTTTGTACTCTCCTCTTTCACCCTCAATAGAAGCAGTAGATGCATACCCCTTATACAATGTAATTTATTTATTTTTTTAAAAAACCAAATGTCAGATGTGGCATTTGCTGGTACATGCTTCTGATCCCACTGCAGAAGTCTTATGCCCAGGTCCTTGCTTTCAGAAGAGGCTGCTGTAAGATACGGTTACTGCAGCTGGACACAACACAGAGGTGTAAGTGCCTCTTCTGTGCAGACTTCCAAGTCTTGCACTGACTCATGCAGGGGAAGAGCCATGGCTCAGTGGAAGAACCTCTTGCTTGGCATGCAGAAGATCCCAGGTTCAATCCCCTGCATCTCCAGTTAAAAAGGACTAGGCAGTAGGTGATATGAAAGACTTCCTCCTGAGACCCCGGAAAACTGCTGCCAGTTTGAGAAGACAGTATTGACTTTCATGGACCGATGATCTGATTCAATGCAAGGCAGCTCCCTCCCTCCCTCTCTCTCTCTCTCTCTGTGTGACTTTTGCACCATGAGACCTGTGCCTTCATTAGGAATACAGACAGTCTAGGTTCACAAGCTAGCCTGATCTTGTTAGATATCAGAAGCTAAGCAGGGTCAGGCATTGTTAGTATTGGATGGGAGACCACCAAGGAAGTCCAGGTCACTATGCAGAGGCAGGCAATGGCAAACCACCTCTGTTAGTCTCTTGCCTTGAAAATCCTATGGGGTGACTTGACAGCACGTTTCATCACCACCAGGTTCACAAACTGTGGGACGTATCTAATGATACGTGAGCATCAGAAACCTGGACTGGTTAATGAAGTTTCAGAGAGGAAGAGAAACTGAGGTAAAGAGCCAGTATGGTGTGAGGTTAGGAGCACGGACTCTAATCTGGGAGAACTGGGTTTGATTCCCCACTCCTCCACATGCAGCTGATGGGTGACCTTGGATCAGTCAGTTCAAAGCTGTTCTCTCATGGGAAGTTCTGGAAAGAGCTCTCTCGGCCCCACCTACTTCACAGGGTGTTTGTTGTGGGAAGGGAAAGAGACTGTAAGCCACTCTGAGTAGTGAAGGGCAGGTTATAAATCCAATCTCCCCTTCTCTCCCTCTTCCCTCCCTCCTCCTTCCTCCTTCTTCCTTCTCCCCCCCCCCCCCGGCTTTTAACAAAGGGGTTGGTTTTTAAAGGCATTTTTAAAGTCTCCTTTCAATCTGAAAACAGTTTAAAATTCATTTTAAGCTGCTTAATGTTTTATGATTTTATGCTGTGCTCAGGTTTTTAATGCTTGAAGTTCATTCACAACGTTTACAGTGTGTTATCATTTTATTATGTTTTATTTTGAAAGCTGCTTTGGGCAGTTTCTCTGGAAAGGCAGCACAGAAATGCAATCTTTCCATCCATCCATCCATCCATCCACCCACCCATCCACCCACCCACCCATCCATCCATCCATCCATCCATCCATCCATCCATCCATCCATCCATCCCTATGACATAGGAACCTATTTCCATTGCAAGGACTCTACTCTTTACTGAGTACAGTTATGTCTCCTGCTTCCTCCAATGGGGACCCAAGAGTCCTATCACATTGTCCTTTCCCTTCTCCAGGATGTCATCACAACAAACCTACGAGATAGGTTATGCTCAACGAGAGTGACGGGCCCAGGGCCACCTAATGAGTTTCCGTAGAGAAAATGGCAGCTTTGGAGGATGGGCTTGATTGACATCACATCCCAACTGAGCTCCCTCCTCTTCCCAAACTCCACCCCTCTGTAAGCTCTGACCCCAAATTTACAGGAATTCCTGACCCAGAATCAGCAACCCTACCTACAACCTGATCCTTTTCATTGGAGATGCTGAGGATTGAACTGGGACCTTCTGAATGCAAAGCAGATGCTGTACCACTGAGCCATGGCCCCCTGTCCATGATGGAATGGAGATCATCCCACACTTTGGTACAACTGACAGGCTATATACAATTGTCTCATCGGGTTACCAGGTCTGGTTTGGGAAATTCCTGGAGATTTTGGGTGTGGAGCCTGGGGAAGTCTCAGGGAGGGAACTCAGTAGGGTAGGGTCCACCTTCTAAAGCAGCCATTTTCTTCAGGAGAACAGATTTCTGTAACCAGGAGGCCAGTTGAAAAGAACAAGAGTCCAGTAGCACCACCTTAAAGACTAACAAAATTTGTGGCAGGGTATAAGCTTCTGTGAATCACTACTCACTACTTCAGATTCCAGTGACTCATGAAAGCTCCTACCCTGCCACACATTTTGTTAGTCTTTAAGGTGCTACTGGACTCTTGCTCTTTTCTACTGCTACAGACAGACTAACATGGCTACCCATCTTGGTCTATCTCCATGGAGGCCAGTTGTAATTCTGGAAGATCTCCAGCTGCCAACTGGAGACTGGCAACCCTATGGGCCAAAGCCTGTCCAGAAATCTCTGGTTGGCCCTCCGTGTTCTAGCTGATGTAAGTTTGTATATATTCATGGTGTGTGGAGAACACACATTAACGTTCCAACCCCTCAAGCAAACCCCACTTGTAAAGTTCTCCCGAGACTTTGCAGTGGCTTGTAGGGATTTAGCGGCATTGATTTTAGCCACCATGTCAGGTTTTTGGAGGAGGTAAGGGGAGAGGCAGGTAAGCCAGCCTGCCATTTTTTAAAAAAACAAGGTGGATGAGAGAGGTAAAACAAGTAATTTTCAGATGATTCCTTTCTTAACAAGAAACTGTATTTGCTCTCCAGGGGAGCCAAACTATGCACGGCGTACCTGGGAGATCTATTCAGAAAGTGAAGGAGTGGGAGGATAATTATGACTCACAATAACCTCTTTTGGAATCCTATATATTGGGATTATTGTACATGAAAGAGAATTCTGGAGTGTGGAGAAGGACAGGTGTATCCCTTTAGTGCCCAGAGATGTTCCACCTCCCTTGCTCTGAATGACAGCTTCAGAGTAAACCGCCCATTACCCATTCCCCTGCTATCCTGTAATAATGAGATTAAAGTTCTCTGCTCACCCCTCCTGCACTCCTCTTTGTTGGTCAGGTCCTATTAGCGTGACTGGAATTCCTCTAGCCTTTAGCAATTCTTTTTTAAATCTAGGTTTTCCCACTAATAAAGATTTGGAGTCTGGATCAGATAGATAGAAAGATGGTAAAAGAAGAAGAGAAGAATAGTTGGTTTTTATACCCCACATTTCTCTTCCTACAAGAGTCTCAAAGTGGCTTACGAATGCATTCTCTTTCCCTCTTCATACCAGAAATCTTGCAAGGCAGGTGGGGCTGAGAGAATTCTGAAGGAACTGTGACAGGCCCAAGGTCACCCAGAAAGCTTCATGTGGAGGACGAATGGGGAATCAAACCCAGCTCTCCAGATTAGAGTCTGCGGCTTTTCTCTATTCTAAGGGGTCAAAGCGGCCTACAATCTCCTTCCCTTCCTCTCCCCAAACAGGCACCTTGTGAGGGAGGTGGGGCTGAGAGAGTTCTGAGGGAACTGTGACTGGCCCAGAGTCACCCAGCAGGCTTCATGTGGAGGAGGAGTGGGGAATCAAATCCGGCTCTCCATATTAGAGTCTGCCGCTCTCAACCACTGCACCATTTTGGTTCACACTAGGGAAATAGTCAACTGGCAGGTCTTGGCACGTATAATTTCCTTCTCAGTACGGATGCAGCAAAACTCCCAGAAGTGTGGGGGGAAAGGCTATTTCGGCAGATAACTAGATGCCCTTGGGGGTTAGTTGAGTTCTGTCAGTCTAAATCCTACCTCACAGGATTGTTGTGGAGATATAATGGAAGAGTCTCTTTGTATGCATTGTATATAATGGAAGGTCTCTTTGTATGCTGCTCTGAATACCCTGGAGGAAGGTCAGTAGAACAGGTCAACAGAATAGAAAGATCAACAGAATAGACCCGGGGGATTTCACTCTAAAACCTCTATGGCTTGGATCCCATGTAGCATTTCTGTGGGCAAAAGGATAACACATGGAATTCACTGCCATCGGAGATAGTGGTGGCTACAAGCATGGACGGCTACAAGAGGGAATTAGATAAACATATGGAGCTGAGGTCCATCAGTGGCTATTAGCCACAAGGTATAGATAGGAACTCTTGGTCTGGGGCAAGTGATGCACTGTATTCATGGCCCTTGGGGGGCAACAGTGGAAGGTCTTCTGGTGTCCTAGCCCCACTGGTGGACCTCCTGATGGCACCTGGTGTTTTTGGCCACTGTGTGACAGTGTTGGACTGGAAGGGCCATTGGCCTGATCCAACACTGGCTTGTCTTATGTTCTTATGATATCTGCTTATGGAACATGATTGTCTGACCTCTCCTGTCCTGCTGCAGCCCAAAATAGTTAGAATGAGGCAAGGAAATCATATTTAACTGATAGAAATCCTTCCCCGCCCCAAGGAAACTCTGCACCAGATCCGGCCTTATCGCTGGTATATCTATAGTGCAATCCTAGGCAGAATCATAGCACTCTCAACCCACTCTTGATATGTGTATTTACTGCTTTCTTTCGAACATGACCTGGATGGACCAGGCTAGCCCAATCTTCAGATCTCGGAAGCTAAGCAGGGTCAGCCCTGGTTAGTACTGGGATGGGAGACCACCAAGGAAGTCCCGGGTTGCTACGCAGAGACTACAGCAAACCACCTCTGCGAACATCTCTTGCCTTGAAAATCCTAATGGGGTCACCATAAGTCAGCTGTGACTTGATGGCCCTTTCCACCCCCACCCCCCATTGACTTCATTGGTCTGAGAAAGGTGTAACTCTGATAAAGGTCTGCACAGTTTTATTTTCTTAAACAACTTTGATTATGCCTCATAGCAAAAGTTCTTCATCTGCCACCAGCCTCATAAGCAAGGACTGGAACCTCTTAATAGCTGAAAGGGTTTTAAAAGTTCTCTTTGCTTCTTTCTCCATGAAAGAACGGGTGGGCCATGTTTGGAAATTTGCTGAAATGACTTAAATGGTACCCATCAGACAAGGAAGGAAGAAAATGGTGATTTTTTTTCATACTATTACTGAGTTTTTATTAATTTATGCAAACAGTGGTTTAACCTCGGTTTCTGTGAGTTAAATTATGCTCTGTTTCAAGCTTCTGACTGGCATGGTGATTATTAGCTACTATTAATTTTCACCTAGAATTAGCTTCTGCATTAGTTCTTGATATGTACTTACTGCTTTATTTTAAGCATTAATAGAGTGAAGAAGAAAAATACAAAAAAATAAAACATGAGACCAAAATAGGACTACATCTGGAACGAGAACCATTCCATGTACCCACTGGAATAATGTACCACTGTGATTAGCTTACTGCTGATTGTGAGCCCATTTTCATGGACTAATTTTGTGCACCTCACTGGAAAGACAATAAAACACCCACCCACATAGAATTCTCACTGTGTGATCAGTGGTCATACAACCAGACAACGTAGTTCTGGAACATTAACCGTGCCCTGGCCACTCCAATTTTATTTCCCTCAAAGCATAAAACATCAGGTGAAGTTCTTAATATCCAGAGAAGTGGATATGTCTATTGACATATTTTTTTGAGGTGAGGCAGAGAAATATCAAAGGGCCAAACATACCAAAGGGTCAAGGCAGAGGATAAGCAAAGGGCACATTATACCTGCTGCTGAGGCTCTGGGATTAGACTGCCAGATATTAGTCTTGAAACACAAGGCTCAGTGGAGAGGTTAACTGTGTACTACTTCCTTGACTGAAGATGATTCCTTTCCCGGGCGGCTTCAAGATCTGGGCAGGGGGGGGGAAAGGACAGAGGGCCTAATTTTCCATACTGGGGCTTAAAGCATTCAGGGGGGTATTTCTGATCAGGCATTTGGAGCAAGAAAGAGAGTTAGGCTTCTTCTGGATGGAGGCTTTGATGTGCAGCCCCCCCTATCCATGGTATTGTTTCTTGAGGGAAGGGCAGTGGTTCTGCGGTACATAGGCTTGCCACCGTCCAGGTGGCACCTGGAGATCTCCCGCTATTACAGTTAATCTCCAGACAACCAAGATCAGTTCCTTCTGGAGAAAATGGCTGCTTTGGAGGGTGGATTCTATGGCATTGTGTCTTGCTGAGGTCCCTTCCCTCCCCAACACCCCCCCCCAGGCTCCACCCTAAGGTTGCCAGCCTCCAGGTGGGGCCTGGGGATCTCCCGCTTTTACAACTGATCCCCAGCTGACAGAGATCAGCTCCCCTGGAGAAAATGGCTGCTTTGAAGGGTGGACTCTATGGCCTTGTACCATGCTGAGGCCTCTCCCCTCCCCAAACTCCACCCTCTCCTGGCTCCACCCCCAAAGTCTCCAGGTATTTTCCGACCCAGACTTGGCAACCCTACTCCACCCTCAAAGAAGAAAAAGAAGAAGAAGAAATTAGAGAGCCTGTTTGGTGTAGTGGTTAAGTGCGCGGACTCTAATCTGGGAGAACCGGGTTTGATCCCCCACTCCTCCACTTGCACCAGGCTGAATGACCTTGGGCAAGCCATAGCTCTTTACCAGCTGTTCCCTCAAGGACAGCTTGGGAAAGAGCTCTCTCAGCCCCACCTACCTCACAGGGTGTCTGCTGTGGGGAGGGGAAGGGAAAAGGAGTTTGTAAGCCGCTCTGAGACTCCCTTGGGGAGTGGAGGGCGGGGTATAAATCTAATATCTTCTTCTTCATACCCCACCCTTCACTTGGAGTCTCAGAGCAGCTTACAGACTCCTTTCCCTCCCCCTCCCCAAAACTGACACCCTGTGAAGTATGTGGGGCTGAGAGAGCTCTCCCTCAAGAACTGCTCATGAGAGAACAGCTCTGAAAGAACTTATGACTGGCCTGAGGTCACACCGGCAACTGCAAGTGGAAGAGTGGGGAATCGAATCCTAGTTAGAGTCTGCGCACTTAACCACTACACCAAACTGACTGTGTGGAGACTCTGTTGCCGCTGTAAATGCCTTTGCCAGCATGGTGTCACGGTTAAGAGTGTCAGACTAGTATCTGGGAGACCTGGGTTTGAATTCCTACTCGTACCATGGAAACTTGCTGGACGACCTTAGGCCAGTCCCCCTCTCAGACTAACGTACCTTGCAGGGTTATTGTGAGTATAGAATGGAGGAGAGGAGAACAATATAAGCTGCTTTGGGTCCCCGCCGGGGAGAAAGGTGAGGTCCAAACGAAGCAAATAAATTTGCAGCCGCAATGAGACCACAACAGGGAATCTCCCATGCACCACAAGGAATCAACCTCAACCTCTCCTTTCCTAGCATTCTATCTTCAATCTGGTTGCCCTTCCCAGATGCTCCTGCTGTTTCAGACCACATTATATATACATGACACATACTGTCGCAGAGTCACTGAGCGAGCATGCAAAGCCGGCCCTGAGTGGGAGGGAGAGAGAGACAGAGAGTTCAGTTGCCTCAGAGCTGTGACGGATGACGGAATCAGCTCTCCGGCCGCGGCTTCCTCCCGGCTCCTGTTCTTCTCCTCTAGCCTCCAGACCACACCTTCCTCTTCCTCTCCTTCTCTATTAGTTCTGCACTGGCAGCCGACGTTTCTGGCACCCAGCTTTTTTGGGGCGAGGCCGTTGGTGGGGCAGGCCCCGAGATGAGAAGATAACCAGGCTTGCCTGGGCCAGGCCCCGGAAGGCGTTGCTCCTCTGCCCAGACCTGCCGGTAGCTATGGTTTCCCTGTGTTCTTCTTCAGGAGAGAGATAGTCGTATCCCCTTTATCTCGCATGCTAATGCCGACCTGGTTGATCTTGTCTTGCCTCTGCTCTGGAGCTTATCCGAGCAGCTGTGGCCGTCATCTCCTCTCCACAGCTCTGCATCTACACGAGAGGAACGCTACTGCTTAAAGCGACACTAACCTGCCAGTCCGGCCTTCCAGCCATGGTTCCTTCCAGGCCGCACGCACACATGCTGCAACAGATCGATAAAGTCAAGATTTTTTTTTTTGCTGTGGGAGAGATCCAAATTTGGATTCCCAGGTTGTCGGGGCCAAGTCGCACAACCACAAGGACAGCACTGTGATCCTCTGCCTTAGCAAATTAGCGAATGAGATCCGGATCAAGATGTTCTGTACCACCGGAGAGCCACGCAAATTGACCAAGGCTCTTGAGGTGGTGCATCAGCCAGAGGTTTCATTCCTGTCCCAACAATTACAACAGATGGGGAAATCCCAGAGGAAGGCCTTTTTTTTATGTGGTGCAGGGATTGATAAAGAGGGATCTGGTAAAGACAGATTAGCAGAGCAGGGCTAAGTCAATTTTGACACCTCAAGCAAAGGTGTTACATAACCTCGATGCCATCAAACGAGCCGGTGTGCAGTTCTTGGATCAGGCGCTGCCACTGGCAGCTGTAGAGCATAAGCCAAGGTGTGCACACCTGCATTTGTTTCAACATCACCAGTGGTCCTGGAGCAGAGATTGTGAGCCGCTGCCACCACTGCCTCATTGGCCTGGGAAGCAGGTGAAGAGGTGGGAACGTAGGGGGGAAAATGTACCCCTCTTGCAAGATGGCTGGCCATGTTTCAGTGAAGATAGATTCAGGTGGGTAGGCATGTCGATCTGAAGCAGCAGGGCAAAGTTTGAGCCCAGTGACTAAATGGAGGTGTAAGAAGCAAACAGAGCGAGAACTTAGAAAAGAGACGACTAAAGGGGGACATGAGAGAGGTTTATAAAATTATAAATGGGGTGGAGAGAGCTGAGAAAAAATTTGTTCTCCCTTCCCCCAAAATACCAGAATTCGAGGGCATCCAATGAAACTGATGGGCAAAAGGTTCAGGATGGGGAAAAGGAAATGCTTCTTTACACAGAGAGTAATTAAAATGTGGGATCCACTGCCAGAGAATGTAGTGATGGCCACAGGAAGACTTTAAAAGGGGATTAGATAGATCCATGGAGGGTAAGTCTTAGGGATGCCAGCCTCCAGGTAGGGCCTGGGGATTTCCCACTTTTACAACTGATCCCCCGCTGACAGAAATCAGCTCCCCTGGAGAAAATGGCTGCTTTGAAGAGTGGACTCCATGGCATTGTACCCTGATGAGACCTCTCCCCTCCTCAAACCCCGCTCTCTCCTGGGTCCACCCCTAAAGTCTCCAGGTATTTTCCAACCCAGACCTGGCAACCCTAGTAAGTCTATCAATGGCTACTAGACATGGTGGCTGAGGGAAACATCCATATTCAGAGGCACTAAACGTCTGACTCCCAGAGCCAGGAGGCAACATCAGGAGGAGGCCTCAGCCTCTATGCCCTATTGTTGGCCCTCCAGAGGAACTGGTCGGCCACTGTGTGAGACAGGATGCTGGACTAGATTTATTTATTTATTTGTTAGACTTTTACCCCACCCTTCCAGCATAGCCGGCTCAGGGTGGGCCCCTGGTCTGATCCAGCAGGGCTCTTCTTATGTTCTTAACTTGCAAAAGTGGGCCCCTTCTTTGCAGCTCCCTGCTATGACTCTTTGCCCCCATAGGTGTTTGCCAACTTTAAAGCTGCTACCTGCAATGTGGGAAGATGGGAGATGGATCTGGGGTGAACTTACAGTTGGGTTGTATGGACGTTCGCAGGATACCCATCTGACATTTTCGAAGCCGTCCCATTGGGATGTGTTTAGACGGGCAGCACGGCGAGCAGAATGTGCATGGGAAAGGACTGAAGGTACGACACAGGAGCTTCGCACAGTGACTCCTATCAATAAGCAGGGCTGAACGGACTTGGTGCTAAAAATTTTAATTCTGCACCCAGGAAATCCAAATTCTGTACCGAGAAAAGCTGGTTTCGGCAGTATGCCAGTTATGCAATTGTGGCAGGTTAGCATCATTGTCTCCTGTTTGGCAGATGACCTTTCCCATCATCACGTACAGCTGTATGTGCTGCCTGCCATCCTCTCTATCCACATAGTTATTATGCTGTGTGAACAACACACATCTTTACCGGGCTGGCACCTGACACATGAACAGTGATTTTTCAGGGGTTGTGTTCACAACATCCCAAGGCTGTAGATGGATGGTAAATACACATGTTGGCCCTGTGCCTTCAACATGGCATCAGGAGGAATGCGGGTAGCACAAGCTCCCTCTAACATGATTGGTGGGTTCCTGGTGCTTGTCATTCTACGATCGGAAAATGATTATAACCGTGCACTATTTGGGGCACCGTACACATTGATAGTGCCCGATAAATCAATCAAATATTGTTCCCTTTACATTATTTTGCATAGTATATTCTGGTTTCGCCGGTCATTGGGGAGGGGCAAGGAGCCCCAGGTTGTCCTGGAGCCCTGCCTTGAACCACTACAAATGCTGTAATTCTGGGACTCCAGCAGGTATTACTGGTGCTTGTTCTGTTTCAATCATACCTTTGGCACTAAAAGGACTAGAAACTTCATTTTAAAAAAATCAAGTGGGCACATTGACTCATGAAGCTGTGTTATCCTGGATCAGACCCTTGGTCCATCGAGGTCAGTATTGTCTGCTCAGACTGGCAGTGGCTTTCAGGTGGAGAGGTTTTTCATATCCCCTACTGCTGGAGATGCCAGGGATTGAACCTGGGACCTTCTGCATGCCAAGCAGATGCTCTGCCACTGAACCACGGCCCCAGAAAGATAAAATCTGTGTCCAGTAATACATTCTGGGGTTTCTCCTTCATGCTCCTCTAATCAGCCCCATCTGTAGGTCTGGGGTGGCTGAGTTCTAACGTTGCATTTATAACTCCAAAAATCTTTCTTCTAATAAAGAGCACTGTGTAATTCCAATCCTTCTTATTCTATTAATTCCCTTGTCCCGATAAAAAAGTGGAGCATTTGAGGTCCTGCTTGTCATGGGTGGTGGTGGTGGTGGATTATACCAATGGCTCTCATGCCGCGATCGAACATGCAAAATGCAGTTGAGTAAAAGAGAAAGAGAGTCCCGTAAACCCTGCGGACAGGTAACCACAGTGAGCTGGATTCAACATACTCAGTAAAATCTTGAGAACACTGAGCTGAATGGAAAGGAAAGGTGCCTTAAGGAGAACAGGGAGGGAAAAGGAAAGCCTCAGTGGACCCAGCTCTTGCATTTCACAGGAGACAAGATGCTCGATCCCCAGCCAACCAGATGCAGAGCGAAAGTCAAGTGCTTGCCGCTTCCTTTTCCACCTGCAGGTAGCAGCAACCCTCTGCCTACCAGGCACCGGGAGCCTTGCCTTCTTTGATGCCAGCCTGGTTTACATCCACCGTGGCTTCTGCTGCTTGCAAAGGGCAGGACGCCTTCGTCTCAACAGAAGGACTGAAGGTTATTTGGGAGAGCAAACACCCACAGCTGCCAAGGGCACCAGCATCCAGAGATCTCATTCCAAACAGATTTCTTAGTTTTTGCTGAGTGATGAGGAATAGAAAATCTTAAAAACCTGGTACTGTTTCTCCTTGTTTTACCTTCTGCGCCCCTCCTTGGCACCACATCACAATCACAACAGTCAGCAATGGTTAGGAGTTCCTTCAAGTCCAGCTGCCAGGGTCTTAGCTTGGGCACTTTCTTCTTCCAGTGATGGGTTGTTGTTGTTTTTCTTTCTGAGTTTCAGATTACTGAAGAATATAATTCCTTTCCCCCTTTAGGCACAGATTTTGTGGACAGAAATGAATCAGGGGTTCTTTCTGCAGCTAGTTTCAGCTCACTTTGAAGGCAAGAGAGGCTAGAAATAACACTGAACATATACACATGAAGCTTTGACATCACCTACTTTTATCTACTGGAAATAATAGGAGATTGAACTCAGGACCTTCTGCATGCATACCAGGTGCTCTGCCACTAAGCTACATTAAAATTGTCTACAGGAATCTATCTATTTGATAAACAGAAGGCTCAGTCACCACATGAAGTATTAAATACACGTTTGAAATATACATCTAGGATTGTATGAAGAAGATGGGGGGTAGGGGTGGGGACATGGTAGGTGGCCATCAGACTGGAAGTGATGCCATGCCTCTCTATGGATTGCCTAAAACTCTATGGTTTTATCATGGAGTTCCCATCAATTCCTAGAGAGGCATGCTGTCACTTCTAGGTTTTTCACAGAACCGATGTCTTACCGTTTGCCAGACAGCCATTTTTTAATCTGTTGCCAGGTATAAATAAAGAAACCAGCATTTTTTTTTAAATGCATTTTTTCTAACTGATAAAAATAAATGGCTTGACTGTTTATGTGAACTATGTCTTCCTCTGGGGCTTATCACAAACCACGAAGAGGCAAAAGGCTTTGCCTGAGGCAGAGACTTTTGGCCTCAGATTATTTTCTCAGTACGAGCCAATTAGGGTTGCCAGCCTCCAAGTGGGCCCTGGGGATCTCCCGCTTTTACAACTGATCTCCAGCTGACAGAGAGCAGCTCCCCTGGAGAAAATGGCTGCTTTGGAGGGTAGACTCTATGGCATTGTACTATGCTGAGGCCTCCCCCCAAACCCTGCCCTCTCCTGGCTCCACCCCCAAAGTCTCCAGGTATTTCCCAACCCAGACTTGGCAACCCTAGAGCTAGGGTGGCCAAGTCAGCCTGGGGGGCGGGGAATCCCCCGCTAAAGGGGTTCCCAATCCACCGGCCAGCATTTGGCTGGCGGGGGGAACCCCACCCCCGAAGTCGTCCAGCCCGGACGACATAATGATGTCACCGGAAGTGACGTCAGCACGTTGGGGGTGTTGCCAGGGCAACACTCTGGCAATCGCCCCAAAACTCTATGATACCATAGAGTTTTGGGGCGATTGCCAGAGCGTCGCCTTGGCAACGCCCCCAATGTGCTGACATCACTTCTGGTGACGTCGCTGGGCGCGCGCGCAAAGTGCGCGCACCAGGAGGAACTCCCGGATGGAGGAGGACTCCCCCCCGCCGGTGAGTTCCAAAGACTTGGCAACCCTACCTAGAGCCAATTCATACAACCAGCATTGGTCCTAAGCAAAACATACTGAAAACCTTCTTAATGTAGATGAAGCATGCATAACTATCTCGTAATGATAAGTGGTCTCAGTGGCCCATTCACAAACATTCTGAGAAGGGGGAACCCCAATACTTTTATACTGCTTTGTCCATTGACATTTGAAGAAGGCTTAAAAGTAGGCCTGTATTGAATTGTGAAATGCAGCATCCCAGCTAGGTTCAGGTGGAGGCCCACTTAAGGGTTCAGTAAGATTCCCAATTCTTGTTTCCTGCAAAACATTAATCAGGAAGCCATACATGGCTGCTGGGTCTTAAGATGTGTAGGCCTCATTTAAAGGAAGGTGTGAAAAATGGACTCACTATCTTCCTTTGCTGAACTGATGGTGTCTCAGTAGATCTCTGTTCAAGGCACAGACCAGACCCACTTGACCACATGAGTCAGACCATTGGCTAGGGTTGCCAAGTCCAGGTTGGAAAATACCTGGGGACTTTGGGGGTGGAGCCAGGAGAAGGTGAGGTTTGGGGAGGGGAGGGGCCTCAGTATGGTACAATGCCATAGAGTCTACCCTTCAAAGCAGCCATTTTCTCCAGAGGAGCTGATCTCTGTCAGCTGGGGATCAGTTGTAAAAGCGGGAGATCCCCAAGCCCCACCTGGAGGCTGGCAACCCTACCATTGGCCTATCAAGATCTTTATTGTCTCCTCTCACTGGCTTTCCAGGGGCTCATCTCAGAGTTGGCAACCCTAATTACCTGATCTCTTTAACTGGAGATGCTGAGGGTTGAACCTGCAACCTCCTGTATGCAAAGCAGATGCTCTGCCAGTGAGCCATGGTTCCTCCCTTCACTCCAAGAAAGCAGTTGTAGCATCCACAATTAGAGTTGCCAATCTCCAGGTGAGGCCTGGAGATCCCCTGGTATTACAGCAGCTCTCCAGACAATAGAGATCAGTTCCCCTGGAGACAATGGCTACTTTGGAGGCAAACTGTCTGTCACTGTACCACAATGAGGTCTCTTGTTTTCCCCAAAACCTGCCCTTCCCAGGCTCCACCTTCCAAATCCCCAGGAATTTCCCAACCCAGAGTTGGCAGCCCTAGCTACATTCTGACCTATGCCCTGGGATACGCACCCTTCTAAACATTTGTTCAGGTGAAAGTTGCTGCAGTATACCTTCCCTGCAGTGGTTCTCTCTACCACTGAGAGAGCAGACCTGCTTTGTTGAGCCAGCTGCCCCCCCATATTCCTATCTATTGTTCCTCCTCCATCGTCACATCCAGAGTAATGAAATATTTTCCGTCTTCATTATCTTCCCAAAGAATGTCTTTCTTAATAGGATCCAATTAAGGCCTTCTAAAATTACATCAATGCTAAAAGATCTCTGTTTGTCTTCCTGTCTGTTCCGATGGATTTCCCTCGTCCTCCTCATCTCGGGCTCCGGACTGGGCTTTTAAGATTTCTCCTTTCTATTAAAAAACAGGAAATTGCCCATTCATCCAATTAGTCGGCTCTGATTCGAATGTGACTAGCAGGACCCAGTGGTTGAATTTCACACCCCATTTGGGGGAAAAAAAACCCCTCAGAATGTCGACGTGGTTTTGCTCCAGTGCTTCTGCCGTATTATTCAATTATAAAAAGGAATTATTTTTATTTTGTGAGATTATTGGCGGCAGATCTTTTATTTTCCAGCATGTTATTAACTTTAATTGAATTTTTGCTCAAATATCTGCAGCAGGAAGACATTTGTATAAATGGGAGAGACTGGTGGTTAAACCATGTTTCGCAGTGAAAATGACTAGCATAAGAATGTCCCTGAACTGAGCAGGGATTTGAATCCGGGTCTTCTGAGGCCAAGATGACCACACTAACCACCACACTACACTGGCTTTGAAAATGGGGGTTTCCTGCTACCCTTGGTTTTGGGGGAAAAACAGGGTTCAGCCCCCTCCCTTCACCTCTGAGTTGATTATGGGAGAAGGGATTTGGGCATAGGTGGCAAACCAAAGGGTGTTCCATGACACAAAAGGGAACTGAGCATGCTTAGGGATAGTTTGTGGAGTTTGGAGAGTATTAGGGCAACCCCCCAAAACTGTTTTGTTAAGGTAAGGGAGGGACTCTTGCAATCAGAGGCACTAATCCTCTGAATCCCAGAGCCAGGAGGCAACATCAGGGGAAGGCCTCAGCCTCTATGCCCTGTTGTGCCCAGAGCTAGTTTGGTGTAGTGGTTAAGAGCACAGACTCTAATCTCGGATAACTGGGTTTGATTCCCCACTCCTCCACATGCAGTTGCTAGTGTGACCTTGGGTCAGTCATAAGTTCTTTCAGAGCTGTTCTCTCAAGGACAGTTCTTGGGAGAACTCTCTCAGCCCCACCTACCTCACTGGGTATCTGTTGTGGAGAGGGGAAGGGATTGTAAGCTGCTCTGAGACTGCTTCGGGTTGTGAAGGGTGGGGTATAAATCCAATCTCTTCTTCTTCTTCTTGGCCATCCAGAGGAACTGGTTGGCTACTGTGTAAGATGGGATACTGGACTAGATGGACCACTGGTCTGATCCAGCAGGGCTCTTCTTGTGTTCTTATGTTTCTGTTATCCTGTCTTTAGCATAAGGATATAGTAACACCAGAAGAGTTCTGCTGGATAGATGAATGATATGTTTAGTCCAGCATCTTGTGTTCCACAGTGGCCAATCAGATGGACCCAGCTGCTGTCTCCCTGTCCGATCCTATCAGTTTAGAAGCATATTGTCTCTGAACAAGGAGGTCCCATGAAACAATCATGGCTACAAACCCTCAACAGACCAAACCATGATTTTGCCTCTTAAAGTCAATCACCACATCTTGTGGCAGTGAGTTCCATAGGTATTTTTGTTTGTGTGTGTCCTGAATCAGTGTGTGTTGTAACGTGACGTCAAGTTGTTCCTGGCTTATGTTGACCTCATAGGGTTTTCAAGGCAAGAGACATTCAGAAGTGGTTTGTCATTGCCTGACTCTGTGTAATGATCCTGGGCTTCCCTTGGGCTTCCTAAGCAGGGCCAACCCTGCTTAGCTTCTGAGATCTAATGAGATTGGGTCATACTCCGTCATCCTGAATCCATGAATTTTGTTGGATTGCTGAATACTAGTATTTTGGGAAGATGGCCCAGGCTAGCCAGATTTTGTCAATTCTCAGAAACTAAACAGGGTCGGTGCTGGTTAGTACTTGACTGGGAGACCACCAGGGTTCCTACGCAGAGGCAGGCAACGGCAAAACAGCTCTGTCCATCTCTTGCTTTTGAAAGCCTTACAGGTCACCATAAGTTGACTGTGAGTTGATGGCACTATCCACTAGCACCGGGAAAAGTTATCTCTATCGCAGTGTGGCAGAAGATATTTTTAATACGGAAGCAACGTTGTTCTGCTACAGGGAAGCTGCTCTGCCTTATGTCCTGGTCCTTACTCCAAGTAGGTATTCTATGTTCCACTAGTAATCTTTGGAAACCTTTCCTCTTTAGTATTTTGTGAAAGGGAAGGAATGAGATCTGTTTGCTGTCAAAAAGCATCAGGCGCATTAACAGATCTCTCCTGAAACTGAAGGAACAGCATCCAGATGGCTAATTTGAAGGAGGAGACCAGTGACAGTTAATTTTCCTAATGATACGCAGGGCTACCAAGAACATATCTGACATGTCATCCCCCCCCCCCCCCCCCCAAATGCAACAACAAAATCAAGCTGGGAGTCAAACAGGCCCTTGAAAAGCCCTCGTTCCCAAGTTTGTTAGGCCCTAGCTTCCCGGACGAAAATGCATCAAGGACACTCCTGTGCAGGAGAAACACCACTGACTCGCTCCCTGCCAAAGATTAACATGTTATATTGGTGGACAGGTTGCATATGTCCTGGTGCCTGAGGGCCAAAGTTGGATTTATGGCAGGCATAAAGGAAGAACCAAAAAATGTCATCACTGTGTCGTGGTCTCCCCTCTCTTCCTACCATGCGCAATGTCGTTTCTGCAACGATGCATTTCCAGGCTCTGGAACTCCACACTCCTCCCCTCCTCACAATAGTGGCAGTGAAGTTGGGAAGGTGCAATGAGTTGGAACAACATGGCTGGAGAGGGGAAAGTGGTACAAAGATTTCATTTGGGGCATGTGTCGTTTGGCCTTCAAGGTTCTTAAGCTTGGCACCCAGCAGGATGGGTGGGCAGTGGGGACACAGAGGATGATATCACTGATGTGATATCACTGATGATGGGATGATATCACTGATGATGGGACCTGCCTACCCAGCGAGCACTGCGATCTGGATCCCAAAACCGACTGGTCCTACCTGGACTGAAGGAGGTGCGGCTGGCATCAACACAGGCCAGGGCTTTCTCAGTGGCGGCCCCGCACTGGTGGAATGAGCTCCGGGAGAACATCAGGGCCCTGTGGGACTTGATGCAGTTCCACAGGGCCTGTAAAACGGAGCTCTTCCACCAGGCTTTTAGATAGGGGCCGCCTAGGGTAAACATCTCAGCCCTGGCCCAGTTCCATCTGCTGGCCCAGTTCCATCTGTTGGCAATTCGATCTGCCACCCTGTGTATGTTTACACAGGGACTATATATGATTGCTGGTCGGACTCACCTGTGGGAGTATTGTAACGCCGCCGATCTTACTCTGGAATATGTGTTATTTTAAACTGATTGTATTTTAATCTTTGTTGTGAGCCGCCCTGAGCCTGCCATTGGTGGGGAGGGCGGGATATAAATTTCAATAAATAAATAAATTGTCAACATCATGGCTTTAAGGTAGCTCTAGGAGATGCCAGAAACTCTATGGCAAAACCATAGCGTTCCTGGTGGTTTCTAGAGCTACTCATTGCCACTTCCGAGCTGTGCCTGAAAGTGACATATTGGCACAGATGCTGGCAGTGTTTTTATTTTTCTCCTGCTGCCACTTGGAGGCGGGAAGCCTCCCACCTGGCAATCCTTATCGGAGAACACGTGCATTAGACTGGAGCCAAGATGCACTCGTGCAGTGTTCTGAGATTCAGCTTCTAGAGGTCACAGGGAGAGAACTGAGCCCTGAAGGTCAGTCAATGTAGCGAATGTGTGTGAGAACCTAAGAGCACGCCAAATGTGGACAATCACGACCTAATCAAAGAACAAATGTAAAGAAAGTAGTCGTGAGAGTCTGACCCACAAATCAAGCAGTCAACAAGATTTGCAAAGAAAATGCTTTCTGTATATTATTGTCAGCAAGCACTGCAACACAATGAACAAACTCCTTCAAATCATAAGAAAATCCTTGTATGAAAATACATCAACATCATTTCTGGTCTATATAACAACGCTTCAAAATTGGATCTTCCTTGTGGGAACATTTGCTTATGGCAAAAATTACAGAGTCAATAAACAGACTCCAAACAAACTCAACACAGCTCTCACGATTTGAGACAATATGGTATCGGGTCTTTTCTTATTTACAAACACAGGAAATCCTCCCCTCAAATCTATTATATCATAACTGGCTAACCCTGTAAAACAAACCTAGCTGAGACATATGCTAACAAAAGAAAATGCTACTCTAAAACCACACAAGGTAACACCCGGACATTTACAAACAACACCACATGCAAATTCTCAGAGCACACTGAAAAGGACAGACTCATTCATCTCCAACCTATTGACAAACAGAACAACTACAACCAAATCTCATCCAGTGCAATCCAAAAAACAAGGCTTAAGTTAAAACGTTTTATAATATATTTAGTTGTATCTTTAATGTACTGATATCTGAATTTACCTGTTTGAAATGTCAACCTGGAAAAAATAAATAAAAATTTTAAAAAATTGGATCTTCATCAGGAAATATTAGAGTAGTACAAAAGCTCTCACGCTCATAAAGTGCTTTATGGAAAATCAGGAAAGATAATACATGTAGATAGGATGCTGATCTCAATACATATTGAGGCTCAAATATACTGCTAAAATTCAGGCTCAAATATGCTGGATCCATCAGAAGCTTAGCAGCATATTTGAGCTTGAATACGTATTGAGTTCAGCGTCCTATCTAACTGTATTATCCACCGCCAGGCCTCATGCAGGTGCCAGAGATTTTGTTAGTAGAGTTAGCAAAGCTGGCTCCTTTCGATGTGTACGTATGTGCCGTCAAAGTACAACCGACTTGTGTTGACCTCAGCAAGTGGCTTTTCAAAGGCAAGTGAGAAGCAGAGGCGGTTTGCCATTGCCTTCCTCTGTGGAGGCTTCCTTGGTGGTCTCCCATCTAAGGACCATCCCTGCTTAGCTTCTGAGACCTGGCAAGATCAGGCTATATTGTGCCGCCTTCCCTCCCACTCCTTTCAATAAGACCCTTCAAAATAGCAAGTAATAATTCATCATCAGCGCCCTTGGTGCTAGACGGAAGAGATAGGTTTTCTGCCTGCAGGGCTTACAGTTTCAGGGAAAATCAAAAGTGCAAAACCACACCCAGCGAGTGTAGTGATCTTGGAACAGGATCAGGGAAAAACCAGGTTCAAGTTCCCATAGCCCTGGTGGTCATTGGACTAATCTGTCTAAGCCTCGCCTATCTCATCCTGTAAACTGAAGGAGGAGAAAGTCAAATAAACCTGACAGAACTTGGGTTAACCCACAATGATTTTTTTTTTTTTAGATTTCAGATTTTTCCCTGGAAACCTGGGGCATTCCCCAGGTTTCTAGAAACATCCATGTTGTCTGTTCATGGCTCAGATATCTGGATTTAAGTATCCCCAGATTCAGCCATGTTGAGAATTAGACAGATTGATTTTATACTGCTTAATGTTCTACAAAGTAATAATTGTCCGGGTTACATATTCTGAGTTGCTTTCAGTGCCTCTGAAGAAGAGCGCGCGTGTTTGAAACTCATCGGGTACAGCAAGCAGAAGGCTTTCATCGATAAAAGATCTTCCATTTCTGATGTGGTCCTTCTTTACTGCAATGTGAAAAGTTGTCCCACCAATATTCGCTCTTCTACAGGACTATGAAAGGGTCTGGTATCCTTGTCCTCTTTAGCATCCAAAAGGAGGTGGCGGAAAATGGCGGAAAATGTCCTCAAGTTGCCACCATCTTACGTAACCCAATAGGGTTTTCAAGCCAAAAGATGTTCAGAGGTGTTTTGCCATTGCCTGCCTCTGTGTGGCACCTCTAGACTTTCATGGTGGTCTCCCATCCAAGTACAAACCAGGAATGACCCTGCTTAGCTTCTGAGATCTATATAGGGCTAGCCTGGGCCATCCAGGTCAGGGAACAATGCATACACATGGCCTATCCTATCTGGATTTCTTCTTCTCACTTATGTAGGACAGTCCTTATCAGCTAGCTCTCCACATGCGAGCCCAGGAAGTCACCCAGTGTTCTCTAAAGTTCCCAGCGTTCTAAAGACAAGATAAACAAGTGAAATTACTGACACCACTGAGGGATGCAGTGAGTCAAATTATGTTTGTATGATGTTAACTGCTTGATACCAATGAGAGATTCCTCAATGTGTAAACTATATGTGATGTCATTTGGGGTATAAGACCTTCTGCAGAATACAGCTCTGGAATTGCTGATGTGCTAAGGCACTCTTCAGCCCTGTATTCCCTGTTATGAATTCATTAAACAGATATTCATCTAACTCGTTGGACTCAGACTGTGTGATTCCAATTCGGCCAAGGGGTCACATAGGGCACAGATTTGTGCATCACTTAGGAGCCCTAAGAGATTAGAAGAATTCCAGATAGGAGAATCCCAGGCCGAGTTCAGATTGGCAGTTTGGCCCGATATAGGCCCACTTTGCAAGCGGATTAAGAGAGCCCGTTCACACAGCCACAGCTGCCTGGTGTTGCCATGCCGCACTTACCACGTCCTGAAGTGCTTTCATCCCGTGTTAAAAACTGGTGAAACTGGTGTCAAGCCGTCTGGGTGTGCGTTCATCCCGCTTCCTGGCAGTGTGGACGCAAATAAGCCACACATCAAGCGGCGCCAGTAATATGAACTCACTGATCCGGCTGCTGCGCCCATGCGCCTATGCATCTATGTGCAGGTCGGCAAAATGGACCAAAGCCTTGCGCTATGTGCTGCTGCCACCCCACAGTGTGAATGCTCTGTTCCACCTCCTCCCCGTATGGTCCTGCATCAGTTTACGCAGTGCAAACAGAAAGCCCCGCTACAACTCGGCCTGGGTCTTTTTGCCCCGCTTCCCTTGCGCTTCATTTTGCCAGTCTGTCCTCAGACCCAGTTCAGGATATTTGTTTGAAAAAAGGTCATTATATGGAAGGGGAAGGGAGGAGAGAGAATTGTTCCTGGTGCTACCCTGAAATTTAGATTAGACTGTTAATTAATTAGAGAATTCTATTTAATTCATTTAAAGGCTACCTGATACATAAATATATAGACAGATATAGATATATAAAAACATTTTCAGTTGTGAAATTCTGGCTAGTGCTTCCCGCACGCAACAACAGTGTAGCTGTCCCCTTGAGGATCGACTCTGCAAGTAATCCGCAAAGAAGCATCGGCAGCTGCCCAGAGCAAAAATCAGATCCCTTCCCATCCCACCCCCAGCCACCCCCTTTTGTATTTGTCGAGGATGATCATGGCAATATGTTGAATACAACTGCCTGCCCCTCTCTTCTGCCTCGGAGGCCTACAGAACACGGCGCGGGGGAGGGAGGGGAGAGTCGCCGGCTTTCTCACATTCAACGTTTCCGCTGCAATATATCATGCTGGGACGTAATCTGCTGTGGCATGGAATCGAGAAGAAGGCTTTGCTGTTTCGGTTTCCCCTGAGGTGAGTAAACGGGTTATATATTCTGTTTGTGAACAGGCCTTAGAATATCAGGGTGCTGTCCCAGGAACAATTTCCTGGGAGTGAGCCCTGCTTAATAAAATGGGGCTCACTCCTGAATAGATCTGTGTAGGCTGGCTCCCTTTGTGATATAGGCTGCAAAAAAATATCACAGACTAAGGAACAACAACAACAACAACAGAATCACAGAGTTGGAAGGGACCTCCAGGGTCATCTAGTCCAACCCCCTGCACCTGCAGTGACCCTTGTTCCATGCCCAGAAGATGACAAAAAAACCTCCAAGATCTCCAGCCAAACTGGCCTGGAGAACAACTGCTTCCTGACCCCAAAGTGGCGATCAGCATTTCCCTGGGCGTGTAAGAAAGTGCCACAAGAACTAAGCACTGAGACAAGCCTTCCTGCTGTCCCTCCCTCTCATGATCTGCCTGAGTTCACAGAATCAGCATTGCTGTCAGACGGCCACCTAGCCTCTGTCTGAAAACCTCTAAAGAAGGAGAGCCCACCACCTCCTAAGGAAGCCTGTTCCACTGAGGAACCACTCTAACTGTCAGGAAATTCTTCCTAATGTTTAGGTGGAAACTCTTCTGATTTAATTTCAACCCATTGGTTCTGGTCCGACCTTCTGAGGCAACAGAAAACAATTCCGCACCATCCTCTATATGACAGCCCTTCAAGTACTTGAAGATGGTTATCATACCACCTCTCAGTCATCTCCTCTCCAGGCTAAACATACCGCTGATTAGGGGACCTCACATGAATATTGCAAACACAGTATCAAGTGTGGGTCTCTCATAAGAGGTCCCTTCAAAGTACAGTGGTGATTCTCATACAGGGACTGAACATGTGCAATGGAGCAGAGGTTTCCTTAGAATATATACACTACCCATATGCCTTGCGCATTTTATGTTGAACCATGATGCTTTTCTTGGAACATGGTCATCATCTGAAAAGCGTAAGACTTCATTCTTGATCAACTTGTTCTTTACATGTTGAACTCAGACGTTATTTATTACTTTGCTAACAGACAGCCTCTCCCACTGAAGCTTGGAGCAGATGACAAAATACCTCAGTGGGGTATAATACTCCGGGGGAACTGATCTCTGTTGCCAGGAGATCAGTTCTAATTTCTGGAGATTTGGGGAGGGGCTGTGGCTCAGTGGGAGAGCCTTTGCTTTGCATGCAGAAGGTCCCAGGTTCAACCCCTGGCATCTCCAGTTAAAAGGACCAGGTTGTAGTTGATCTGAAAGACCTCTGCCTGAGACCCTGGAGAGCTGCTGCCAGCCTGAGAGGATGAAACTGACCTTGATGGGACAAACGGTCTGATTCAGTATAAGGCAGCTTCATGTGAGACCTCCAGGTCCCACCTGAAGATTGGCAACCCTATAAATATAGCGTTAAGGCCAAAGTGGAGATGACAGAGGGAGGTTCAAAGTGTTCCAGCCTTTTCCACGAGCTGCTTTCCCAACAGAAGTTGCCCCCTGCCATTCCGTACGGAATCCCTGTACGGAAAAGAAACGGGTACCCAAGAATGGGGAAAGAGCCAATCCCCTTATGCTTCAAATACTGAGCTCCAGTCCAAATCACCCTCTCATGGCTGCTTTCCAAAGCTAACATACAGCTGATTCTGCATTGGCTTTTCCCTCCATTGTCTTACGAAACCCACATTGGAACAGAACTTCCTGATCGTTGGGTTTTATGGTACCTTCTGCATAGATTTATGGCTGTTCACGGGTGACTTTGCAGTCAGTACGGTGCTGCCCCGAGGTATTTGAATGTGGCTTTGAGCTGCACTTTCCCCTCCCAGTTGAGAAAACATGGAGTGAATGCTAGATGCAGAATCACCCTACATCTTGGGCACTGTGATGATGGATTTCCAGTGTAAAATGAACTCTGGCCCCTGATGCACAGATATTCCATGAAGCTGCCTCATGTATCAAGTGTGCCATCCGGTTGCAGCTGACTCATGCCATCCCCATGATGTTCCACCTCATGGAGTTTTCAGTGCGAAAGATAAACAGAGGTGGCTCACCACTTCCACTTGGTGGTCTCCCATCCAAGTACTAGACCGTGGCCAGTACTGCTTAGCTTTCAAGCCCAGACAAGCTCAGTCTAGTTAGTCCTGGCTATGAGGACCACTCCCCTATGTGTACTGTTGGTCTACTGAGGTCAGCCTTGTCAGCTCTGACAGGCAGCAGGGCTCAGGCTGAGGTCCTACCACATCACCTCCTATGGCACGGTCCTTTGAACTGGAGCTGCTGGGGACTGAACCTGGGACCTTCTGCATGCCAAGGAAGATGGGTGGATCCTAGATTTAAGTTCCAGCCTGAGCAGCAGGGCTCTCTCCTGTTCTTAGTACTGTTTCCCATGGCTATAGGGGTACAGAGAAGGCAGTTCGTCTCGAGTGCTGTGTATGCATACGTTTCAAAAATTAGAAAACTGCAACTGGGGAGGAAAAAAATCCAAGATTATATTTCAATTATCAGTGCCCAAGGTGTTCCCACAGAAAAGAGCCTGGATCCTGTAATTCATGTTTGCCCCGAAGCCCCAGCCTGCCTCTCATCCCTGTTCTCTTCTAATGAAGAGAAGGATAATATCCCAGTCCTTTTTACGGCGAGGGATTTCACCTCCACCCAGCTTTTTTTTGATCATTTATATTATAATGCCTACCTCATTACATGATACAGTGGTGGAGAGACTTGAACTGATCCTAAAATTGGTTTGTAGTCGAGTTTACGTGTACCCAGATAGGTATCAATATAACAAATAAGTAGCTTTTGTGCCTCAGTGCATGTGTTTCTTTATTATATTAATACTCCACTTTTAGTCATAGTTCTAGACGCCTGGAGTGGGAAAGGGCTTTATAGAATATACAAACCACCCCCCAGCGGGAGGCAGAAAAGCCAAAGTGTTCTGTTTTAATAGCTGTTTTGCATGTGTTTTTATTGTTGAAGTTTAGAATTGTGGCCCAGATAGGGCTGCCAAACTCCAGGTGGTGTCTCCAGTTTACCTGGAGAAAATGGCCGCTTTGGAAGGTGGATTCTATGACATTATACCCTCCTGAAGCCCCTCCCATCCCCAAACCCTTCTATCATGATGGGGGACTCTTCTATTATTACAGGGACAAGGATTTTGTTTGGGGTGTCCTGGGGCAAGTTCATTACCTGGTGGTGGGAGGATGTCGTGGAGTGCAGGTCTGATGACTCCAGGTGCGCGGCTTGTGTGTGTTGGGAGGCCCGGGAGTGACAAACCTGGGCAATGTGCCCTGTCTTGCTGCAGGATCTGCAGGTTGCCTCTTGTTAACGGCAGCTCTGGCGGTCGTGTGGATCCCTGCAGCTGGCACATGATGTGGTCACATTGGTGCGCAGGCTGGCTTGCGCTGATGTGATGGCTGGGCACGGTGATCCTCACCAGTCTGGTCTGCGGAGCTGAAGAACTTCCTCTTCCTCGTCCGATGTCGCAGGGCTGATGGTGGTTGCTAGGTGGTGCGTTGTGGGTCCTTTTGCGCTTTCTCAAAGGTGGCTGCCACTTTGCAAGTGGAGTCAAGTTTTAGTTCCTCGATGGCCATGAGCTTTTGGCCAAGCTTCGATTCACGGACTCCCCAGACGAAGTGGGTCAGGAGGGTGTCCTCGACTGACAGGAACTCGCACCCCACTGCCAGGTGCTGGAGGTCGGCCATGAAGTCCACTGCAGACTCACCGGTCTTCTGGGATCGAGCGCAGAAGTCCATTCGTAGCACCATTTTAGACGGTCTCGGCACGAAATAGGTAGTGAGTACAGTGAGCAGCTCATTGTAGGATGAGTCGTCCAGTGTCTTGGGTGCCATTAGGCTTTGCACTAGGCGGATTGTGGAAACGCCGCAGGAGCTGATGAGCCAGGCTTTCTTCTTTCCTGCGTCAGCTGTGTCCTGGACCAGGAAAAAGTACTTTAATTGTTCAACCCAAGTTTCCCATAGCTCAGGACGAGCAGGATTGAATGTAGTGAGCTGTCCTGGAGCGGCGGCCATGACTCCGGAGCAATGCAGTGAACCATGTCCTGGAGTGCCGAGAGGCGCTGGAGCCTGGCGTTGCCCAGATGCCGGAGGATTGGTGCTCGATGCGATGCTGGAGTCGGAGTCGATGCTGCTCATCGGGATCCCACCTTCATTGCCAGTATAAAGTACTGGGTCCAGAGACACGTTGCAGTGAAATCAGATCATAAGTTTATTGATAGTACAAATCATGACTGGAGAACGGGGCTCGGGGGGTCTGCTTAAATGTCTGTCTAAACCGCACCCCCAGCCATGCCCAGTCTCCCTGATAGGGTTAATTACTGGTGAGCCTACGGTATAGGTCCCCTGGTGGATCTTGGGTGGCCAATTGGTCTGATTTACAATCCTCCTGGGCTATTGTCTCCTGAAGTGAAGCTCCAGTAGCCAGCCCAGCCATGTGCATTTCTCTGACCGCATGCACAGTCGCCATTAAGACGTAACGGGGATTCTATGGCATTATACCCCACTGAGGTCCCTGTCCTCCCCAGGCTCTCTCCCCAAATCTCCAGGAGTTTTCCAACCTGGATTTCACAAGCCTACCCCCCCACCACCACTAGTGGCCAGGGGAGAGTGAGCAATCCTACACAGGACTCCAAGCAGTGTACCAAAATTAAAATCCTGGAAACACACACTACACCAGTAAAAATGGTCCTCAAAACCTGTTTATCACCACAGAGATTTAATGCCAACCAACCAGCCACACCCATGCCATGATAAGAGTCTATTCACATTTTTTACAGCTTTGCCTGATAGTGTTTCCTGGAAAGTTGGAGGTGGGGTGAGGCATCCTCCTCCCCAACTCTAGCAGATTGTTCCACAAGACGGCCTTGTGGCAGTTCTTGCTACCTGGGAAGAGGGCACCGACAAAAAAGACTGAGAATGCAGTAGTCCTCCCTCCCTTGCTTCCTTGCTGTTTTAGGAAATGGTGGTCCCAAGCATGAATGACATAGAATCACAGAATCCTAGAGTTGAAAGGGTCATCTAGTCCAACCCCCTGCACAATGCAGGAGATTCACAAATACCTCCCCCTCCACACCCACAGTGACCACTGACAAAAAAAAAACCCTCCAGGATTGCTTTCTGACCCCAAAGTGGCAAATAGCATTTCCCTGGGCATGTAAAAAAGGACCACAAGAACGAAGCACTGAGGCAACCCTTCCTGCCCTTCCTTCTCATGATCTGCCTAAGTTCACAGAATCCACATTGCTGTCAGGCGGCCATCTAGCCTCTGTTTGAAAACCTCCAAAGGAGAGGCCACCACCTCCCAAGGAAGCCTGTTCCACTGAGGAACCGCTCTGCCAGGAAGTTCTCCCTAATGTTTAGGCAAAAACTCTTCTGATTTAATTTCAACCCGTTGGTTCTGGTACAACCTTCTAGAGAAACAGAAAACAACTCCACACTATCCTTTAGATGACAGCCCTTCAAGTACTTGAAGATCGTCTCCTCTCCAGGCTAAACATACCCAACTCCTTCAACCTTTCCTCGTAGGACTTGGTCTCCAGGCCCCTCACCATCTTCGTTGCTCTTCTCTGGACACATTCCAGCTTGTCTATATCCTTCTTAAATTGTGGTGCCCAAAACTGAAGAAAATACTCTAGGTGAGGTCTAATCAGAGCAGAGTAAAGTGGTACCATCACATCGCGTGATCTGGACACAAGACTTCTGTTGATACAGCCCAAAATTGCATTTGCCTTTTTAGCAACCACATCACACTGCTGACTCATGTTCAGTGTATGGTCTACTAAGACCCCTAGATCCTTTTCACACACACTACTGCCAAGACAAATCTCCCCCAATCTATAATTATACATTTGATTTTTTCCTACCTAAATGCAGAACTTTACATTCATCCCCATTGAAATTCATTAAATTTCTTTTTGCCCAGTTTCCCAGTCTGTCAAGATCATCCTGTATCCTGACTCTGTCTTCTACTGTATTTGCTACACCTCCCAATTTTGTATCATCTGCAAATTTAATAAGCATTTTCTCTATCCCTTCATCCAAATCATTGATAAAGATGTTGAACAAAACAGGTCCCAGGACAGATCCTTGAGACACTCCACTTGTCACTCCTCTCCAAGAAGATGAGGAATCATTCACAAGCCCTCTTTGGGTGTGATCTGTCAACCAGTTACAGATCCATCTAACAGTCAACAAGAATATTACGTGGAAACTAATCAAAAACCTTACTAAAATCAAGATAATCTAAGTCTACAGCATTCCCCTAATCCAGCAAGGTAGTGACTTTCTCAAAAAAAAGAGAGAAGGTTAGTCTGACATCACTTGTTCTTGAGAAACCCATGCTGCCTCTTAGTAATCACAGCTGTCCTTTCTAAATGCTCAATGACTGTCTGTTTGATTATTCATTCTAAAATTTCCCCAGGTATAGATGTCAAGCTGATGGGTCGGTAGTTACCCGGATCCTCCTTTCCCCCCTTCTTGAAGATGGGGACAACATTTGCCTGCCTCCAATCTTCTGGCACCTGTTCTCCAAGAATTCTCAAAAATAATGGACAGGGGCTCAGGAATTACATCTGTGAGTTCTTTTAGTACCCTTGGATGCAGCTCATCTGGCCCCAAAGACTTAGTTTCATTTAAAGAAACTAGGTGTTTATGTACTACTCCTATGGCGATCCTAGGCTGCAACTCCATTTCCTCATTATGTGTTCTGTTTATGATACTATTATGTTTTCAATGGCAAAGCCACATTTGGCATCATCATCAAATTCTGCTCACAGTAGTAATGGACTCAAGAAGCATCTAGGTGGAGAGGCTGTGGCTCAATGGCAGCACATCTGCTTTGTATGCAGAAGGCCCCTGGTTCAATACCCAGCATCTCCAGTAGAAAGGATCAGAGAGGAGGTGATGTGAAAAACCTCCCACTGAGTGCCTGGAGAGCTTTTACCAGTCAGAATAGACAATAGTGACCCCAAAAGATCACTGGTCCAGCTCAATCTAAAGCAGTTTTGTGTGTTCGTGTACTCTTCCTTACAGCATGGATCATCCACCTCCTCTCTTCATTTCAAATTACAACCATGCCATAAACAGAGATAAGAACATAAGAAGAGCCCTGCTGAGTCAGAACAGTGGTCCATCTGGTCCAGCATCTTGTCTCACACAGCGGCCAACCAGTTTCTCTGGACAGCCAACAAGGTCTTTCCCTGAGAAGAACATCAAAACAGCCCAGCTGGATCAGACCGGTGTTCCATCTAGTCCAGCATCTTTTCTCACACAGTGAACAACCAGTTCCTCTGGAAGGCCAACAACAGGGCATAGAGGCCGAGGCCTTCACAAGTACCTAAGAAGAACCCTGCTGGATCAGACCAACGGTCCATCCAGTCCAGCATCCTGTCTCCCACAGTGGCCAACCAGTTCTTCTGGAGGGCCAGCAGCAGGGCATAGAGGCTGAGGCCTTCCCCTGATGTTGCCTCCTGGCTCTGAGATTCAGAGGTTTAGTGCCTCTGAATGTGGAGGTTCCCCTTAGTCACCATGGCTAGTAGCCATTGATAGACTTGTCCTCCATTAATCTATCATGCTATGCTTCAGTTCTTTCTGGTGGTTCCAGGCTTCCAGAATCCTAATGCACTGGTTATCGAATGTCCCATTTTGTTGCTTGCACTGACTCACTATACATAATCTGGCTTGAGTCCCTGAGAGAAAGGCAGACTACAAATAACACAAATAAATAAATAGAAGAAGAAACAAAGTATTTCCCAAACTCGAGCTGGCAACCCCACAGCATGCTGTAAGCAGCCAAAATTAAGCCCACTTAAGTTTTCATTGACTCCTATGAGTGGCAGAGAAGGAGAGAGGGGTGGTGCGCTTGTGCGCAGCTGCTTAATTTTTCCACCCTGGTGAAAAAACACAGAATCTTGGCTGGACTGTACCTGTTGCTGCCTTCCAGTTATTATTATTTCCCTTCCCTTCCCCCTGCTAAATAAACAGATGAAGCCTTTCTAGAGAGGGAGACGGAGAGAGAGAGAGCTCCAAAGTGCTAATTAAAAATGTTTCCAAGTCCAATCAACGTCAGCATCAGGTGATAAGACAATAATCATTTGTCTCTGAACAGCTAGCTGAGCCTGGAGCTCCAGCTGATTAAAATCAGGTCTTATCAGTGGGGGAAAAAAGCCATATATCAAGATAATTCTTGTGCTGAACAATCCCATCTTTCAGTCATTGGGGCGGAGGAAGGCATCGGGCTCCACTGCAGAACGGGAAGGGGATTCCCAAAACCTGAAGGGTGCAACAGGCACTGGGAGATGGGGGGAGTTTCCTGATAATCTCGCTGGGCGTACGAAAGAATCCAATTAATCTACTGGGAGAGCCAGGCAAGTCCCATTATAATGAGCGGAGGCTGCCAAACAGTAAATAGTCTCACATATCTATCAATCTAGAATTGACAGATTCCATTTTTTTTCTCCCCTCATGCTTCAGGCAGTACCGCCCCATCCAAAGCTGGCACAACGCACTAGCTACCGACTCGAGTTGGAGATGAAGAAATCTGTGGTTTGAACCTCTCCTCGGCTATGAATTTACACGGTGGCCCTAGGCAAGCTGTTCTCTCTTGCCCTCGACTTTTCCCGTCGGCTAAATGGAGAGGATGATACTGACCTACCTCACGGGGCTGTTGGGGCGATGACAGCAGGGTGATGAAAGGGCAGAGCGTTGAATGCTTGGTAGTGAAACATAAACGCGGGATGTTATTAGTCAGTGGCAGCAACTGGGTTAGTTAGACACAGGCTTTCAGTAGAATTCAACTCTATGGATTTTTATCCTGGTTCCAGATGATGCCAGCCTCCAGGTGGGGCCTGGGGATCTCCCAAAATTACAGCTCCTCTCCAGACCACAGAGATCTGTTCCCCTGGAGAAAACAGATTCTTTGGAGAGTAGCCTCTATGGCATTGTACCCAACCACTGAGGTCCCTGTCCCCCCCAGGCTCCATCTCCAAATCTCCAGAGGTTTCCCAACCTGGATCTGGCCACCTTAAACCCACCCACCCCGTTCCCCTCTGGTGACCAGGGAGGACTCAGCAACCCTACCGGATTCTCCACAAGCCCAGGAGACTTGTGCATTTGCGAAATATTTGCCAAATGTTTTATACGAGTTATTTACTCTGCCATTTCCTTTCAATATCTGAGCAACAATGTTGGGCATTGATAGGGGGACATGCAATAGGGTAAAGGATGGGGCTTGGCGTGCCCCAGAGCCACAGATGGCAACTCTTGAAGAACGAAAACTGTTTTAAGAAAGAAAACGAAATCTTTATGTTTCAGCATTTGGAGGGGTAGGTGAGATGCTTGAATAATAATAATAATAATAATATTCACTTTGCAGTAGTCAGTATTGGATAGTTGACGAAATTTGTTAGACAACCGACAGCTTATGACAGTTCATATCTAAGGCCAGCCAGAGCAATCTGAAGAGGCCTGCAGGGTAAGCCCCTTGACCTGGATCTCACTTGTAGTCCGTACCAGGCACCTGAAAGTAAAGCGGGGTGCCTCTTGAGTATATCTGGGGAAGACATTCCATAACTTGGGCACCTCCACAGAGAAGGCCGTGCCTTGTATCAACTTCAGTTTTGAAGGCAGGGCACTGGAGCACAGCTATAGAAATCTTAAAGAGCATTCTCCAGTGCAATTAATGGATCCAACTCTTATATATGGCTGTTCAGGCCCATAGCCACAGGGGGCATTTGGGGGCAATGCCTCCCACGGATGAGCCCCACCCCAGGAGAATGCCAGACCACCCATCCCAGTGCGCTGCGCTCCTTACCGCTGCCTGCCGCATCCTTGCTGGCTCTTTCTGCTGCTTCCTGCTGCAGCTGACCAGGAGGGAAGGGAGGGGTTGGTCTTTCTAGGTCTCCCTCCCCTCCTGCTCAGGAAGCAGCCAGCAGACCTGGCAAGGCCGCGCAGTGACTGCCTGCTGGGGTAAGGAGCTGCTCCTCTTCTCCCTCCCCTCCTGCTCAGCTACGGGAGGAGGAAGGGCAGAACAGTGTTTCACTGCGCCTCCAGCAGGGGAGGAAACACCCTCTCCTCAAAATGAAACATTTGCAGACACCCATAGTCAGGTGGGGGGAACCCAGTGATACGGGGGCAGGTGGAAAGGTTTTGGCCCTGATTTTCACCTGGAAAGGGGGGCACCAACCAGGTGCAGTCCTGGATTCCACTGAGAAGAAGCTGGACATGGGGAGGGAGGAGCGGCAGGTGCCTCTCCAGGTCTGAATAGGTCCTGTCCACAGTGAGTGCAGTATCATGGCCAGGTATGATCACTACTGTCTTCCCTGCGTACCTGCCAACCCTCCAAGCAGAAGAGACGCTTGCCCCAGACCCAGAGTTGGTGTTGCTCACACTGGCTGTAGGGAGCAAGTGAGGCTGAAGTGGCCTGACAGAAGGCGGGCACATCCACCAGCAGCAGTAGAGCACAACAAACACCCTTAAACTTTCCGCAGTCTTGCGGCGCCCCTTCCTGAAAAGGGCCAGGGAGGAAGCGTGTCCAGACAGGGATGGAGGAGGCATGGCCCGCTCCACACCAATCATCAGGTCATTTCCGGGTGAGGCCACAAGTGATGTCACAACATTGCCCACCCCTGCCCCTCTTCCCAAAATTTTCTGGCCTGTGTACTGTAAAAACACAAGAGCCCTGCCAGATCAGACCAATGGTCCATCTAGTCCAGCATCCTCTCTCACACAGTGGCCAGTTAGTTCCTCTGGACAGCCAACAACAGGGTGCAGAGGCTGAGGCCTTCCCCTGAAATTGTCTTCCTGGTACTGGAATTCAGAGGCTTAGTGCCTCTGAATGTGCAGTTTCTCCTCAGACACCATGGCTAGTAGCCACTGATATCCTCCGTTTATCTATCTAATCCCCTTTATTGTTTACTGCTGTGGCCATCATTACATCTTCTGGCAGCAAATTCTGCATTTTAATCACTCTCTGTGTATTGTAGTAGTGAATTAATTGCATTGTAGACCATATGAGTGTTGATTTTTCAGATGCCTTCTGTTTTTACTGGACCTTTCTTTGAGAAATCCTCTATAAGCTTCAGTGAATGCAGTTCCTATTTATTCATCCATTTTTACACTACCCTTTCCTCAAGGAACTCAGGGAAGCGTACACAAAGCGTCCCCATAATAGCCATGTAAGTAGGGTTGCCAGACCTAGGGTTGCCAAGTCGCCCCGGGGTGGGGGGGAAACCCCTGCTCCAGCAGCCTGTTGCCCACCTGCCGGGATTGGGCTGCCAGAGGGAACTCCACCCCCAAATTGCCAGGCAGAGGAGACGTCCCCGGCACAATGACATCACCCGGAGGTGATGTCATCGCATTGGGCACATTTCGGGGGTGGGGGATGCTCTGTAATTCGAGGGAAAACTCTATGGTTTTCCCTTGAATTACTGAGGTCCCACCCTGACGTGCCCAATGCGATGGTGTCCCCCGCTGATAGACAAGGTAGGACTTGGCAACCCTAGCCAGACCCCCCCCCCCGGTGGAGGTGGGGGTGTCTTGCCACCAGGCCCTGCCCTCCAGCTGCTGATCAGCAGCCAGTGGGGGGACTTATCAGGAGAAAGAAGGCGGCCCAGGCCCTGTTGCTGGTGTCACACCGGAAGTGATGTCATCACACCAGCAACATCCAAGTGATGCTTTGGTATTTGGGCAAAAACTCTATGGTAGAAGCTGCTTTTACCATAGAGTTTTTGCCCAAATATCAAAGTGTCACAGCAGTGTGATGATGTCACTTCCCGTATGACACCATCAACATGGTCTGGGCCTTCCTCTTTCTCCTGGTATGTCCCCCCCATCCCCCGCTGGTTGCCAGGAGGGACTAGGCAACTCTAAATGTGGGGTAGGTTAGGCTGAATTAGAATGCTTGTCCGTAGTCAGGTTCATGGTTGAGTGCTTTGAATGCAGGCCTCCCCGGTCCTAGGTTGTCTCTGTCTGTAAAAAAAATTGGCCTTTATTATGCTTGTGTATAGATGTTATACACTGAGAAAAATTACATTTTCTGTATTTAAATAACTTGTGTATTCAGCAAACACCCAAGGAGTTCGTCTGAAGAAGAGTGCTTGCACACAAAAGCATATAAAGGTAAAGGTTTCCCTTGCTCGAAAGCCAGTCGTATTCGACTCTAGGGGGCAGTGCTCATCTCTGTTTCCAAGCTGAAGAGCCAGTGCTGTCCAAAGACTTTTCCATGGTCATACGGTTAGTATGACCAAACGCTGAGGCACATGGAACGCTGTTACCTTCCCACTGAAGTGGTACTTATTTATCTGCTTGCAATTTCTTGCTTTTGAACTGCTAGGTTGGCAGGAGCTGGGACCATAGACGAGAGCTCACTCAGTCACAGGGCACTCAGCTGTTGACCTGCTGAACTATAGACCTTCTGTTCTGCAGCTCAGTATTTTAACACTTGAGCCACTGCGGCCCCACAAAAAGCTTATACCCAGAATTAAACTTTGTTGGTCTTTAAGATGCGACTGGCCCCTAACTTTGTTTTCTAACTTTTTAAAAGTTTGAGTTTTCTAGTTAATTGACCAAACTCAACTTGGTTCAGTATTTTACCAAAAGCTTTTCAGCTGAGACAGCACATGGAAAGCATTTTGCACAAAGGTGTGAAGGACCACCCTTCCCCCCCCCAGCCCCCACATCAGACAATCTGATGACTCTCCTGTTCCAAGCACAGGCCCGTTTATAAATGAATATTTATACTGTTTTCCATTGCAAGTCTAAATTCTTGTGTTCCTGAGACAAGCGCAGGTGGCAACACGCTATTCACTTTCCCAGTTAATTGGCCAAACTTGACTCTGTTTAGTATTTTGCCAAGTTGCGGTGCTTCTCATGTATCTCTTTGTTCGTATTGAGAAATCGTGGCGCTGGGAATGCAAAACGTTCGAGTCAAAGCCAATGAGCGGTGTTAACGGAGGAGCACTCTACCACATTAACAAACACACTCGCTGCCTACAGCAACTCTCTCATACAAAAGCCTGATGTGGAATGGTCTTGTTGTGGTAAACATGAGCCTTTTTCAGATGACATCTCTGGGTGACCGACTGTGTAGACAAGAATGGGGTGGCATCCAGAACAGGTTTCTGTAAAACCCACATTTTAATCCCCACTTGACCTTAACACCAACTGTGGATCCACTGCTGGACCTCCTGATGGCAGCTGGTACTTTTGGCCACTGTGTGACAGAGTTTTGGACTGGATGGGCCATTGGCCTGATCCAACATTGGCTTCTCTTATGTTCTTATGTTTAGATTCAGGTGGGCAGCCGTGTTAGACTGAAGCAGCAGGACAAAGTCTGAGTCCAGTGGCACCTTTAAGACCAACAAAGTTTAATTCACAGTATAAGCTTTTGTGTGCAAGCACTCTTCTTCAGATGAACTCCTTGGGTGTTTGCCGAATATACAACAGTTATTTGAAGAAGTTGGAACAGTTATCTGAAGAAGTGTGCTTCTTGAATTATACCTTGAATTAAACTTTGTTGGTCTTAAAGGTGCCACTGGACTCAAACTTTGTTCTGTGGGTCTTTAATCACACCTTCTCTCCTTCTAACCTAGCACTGCCAACTGCCTGGAGACCAAAAAAAAAAATGTCCTGTCCCTTTAATAGAGGTTTACTGGGATGTTGTTTGCCAAGTTTCTTAGCTCCATGCCCCCAAAAGCTTCAGCTGCCCACTTCTACACATTAAGCCTCTATTAAAGTCACAGGACTCTGCTCTGACCTGGGTGGCTCTTGTGAGTTCTCAGAAGCCAATTAATTAATTAATTAATTAATTATACCCCACTCTTCCTGCACGCGGGCTCAGGGTTGTCTCTGGTTAGCAACTGGATGACCTGACCTGGATGGCCCAGGCTAGCTCAGGCTCACCAGATCTCAGAAGCTAAGCAGGGGCAGCCCTGGCTGATATTTGGATGGGGAACCGCCAAGGAATGCCAGGGCTGTGATGTGGAAACCAGCAATGGCAAACCACCTCTGCACCTCTCTTGCCTTGAAAACCCCACCATATGTTGCCATATGTCAGCTGTGATCTGACAGCAACAGCAGCAGCAACAACAACAAAAGTAATTGAATGGGAAACCCACCAAGAAAGTCCAGGCTTGCTATGCAGAGGCAGGCAATTGGTAAACCGCCTCTGTTCTTTTCTTGTCTTGGAAACTGCACGGGGCTGCCGTAAGTCAGCTGTCTCAGTCCAGTGAGAAACCCTAGCCTAACCTACCTTTAGGGCTGCCAAGTCAGCCCGGGGGGCAGGGGATCCCCCGCTAAAGGGGTTCCCGATCCGCCAGCCAGCATTTGGCCGGCGGGGGGAACCCCACCCCCGAAGTCGTCCAGCCCGGACGATGTAATGACGTCACCGGAAGTGACGTCAGCATGTTGGGGGCGTTGCCAGGGCGACGCTCTGGCAATTGCCCCAAAACTCTATGATACCATAGAGTTTTGGGGCGATTGCCAGAGCGTCACCTTCGCAACACCCCCAACGTGCTGACATCACTTCCGGTGACGTTGGTGGGCGCACGCGCATAGCGCGCATGCCGGAGAAATTCTCAGACGGAGGAGGGCTCCCCCCCGCCGGTGAGTTCTGTAGACTTGGCAACCCTACCTACCTTATAGGGTTTTTGTGAGGACAAGAAAGGGGAAGAACCAGGTATGCTATCTGTAGCTCCTTAGAAGGAGGCTGGGGTAAAAATGGATAGATAGGTCTGTGCCTGTAGAACTGTATGCAGGTGAGGCCTTCTGTGTACAACTGGGGGAACTTGCTTTTTCAGGGTTTCAGACCATGTGGAAAGAATACTGTGCATCTTCAGTTGCATACACATGGGGATTCCTTCAGGTGAACTTGTAGAGGTCATGGGTAGTGACAGTGCACTTGGGCCTTCTCCCCCCCTCCCCCCCACCTGCCATACATCTAAGGCACCTGGAAATGACATCTTTATCTTCAGTTCATCTCAAACATACCTCTCATTCCCCTGCAGGAATGCTCCCTCGAAGCTTTGGAGTCTTGTGAGCAAAAATTCTACTTTGTGAGCTACTGGCATTAAAGTTGTGAGCGAGCGATTTGGCTACTGTCTGAATTAGTTTGCTCTGGAGCCATCCTCCCTGAGCAAGGACAAAAATGCGTGAGCTGGAGGCTAAAGAACTGTGAGCTAGCTCACGCTAACTCAGCGTAGAGGAAACACTGCCCTGCAGTTCAAGGCAGCATACAATAAATTAAAATGAGCATTTCAGGCGCCTGATAAAGAGTATTCTGGGTCACAAAAGCTAATGCCTGAATAAAATTGTTAGTCTCCTAGGTGCCACAAGACCAAGTGATTCCTATAGAAGCATGAAGTCACTTCTGGGGTTTCCCTGGAAATGACATCATACTGTCATCCATGGCACTCCCCCCCCCCCAGTGTCTCCTGACCAGACTCTCTCAGTTGCCAGGCTGTGCCTAGCAACCCTTCATATAGTTCATCACCAGGGTATCACACTTTTTAAAGACATTATGGCTCAGTTATTCTAAGGGGCTACTTAATCATTTAAATATTTTCCAGGATACACTTCCCCTGCTTGAAGAGTTATAAACTAAATCTTCCAGGCTTTTGCTTACAAGCCATTGCAGCCGGAGAAAAACATTGGTGTCAACCTTGTCGCTTTTGAATTGGCACCCATCATCTTAACAGTTTTCAATGTGATCACTTCTGAGTGGATTGGTAGTGGAAAGTGCTGTCAAGTTGCGGGTTACTTATGGAGACCCCGTAGGGTTTTCAAGGCCAGAGACATTCAGAGGTGGCTTGCTGTTGCCTGCCGCTGCGTCACAACCCTGGTATTCCTTGGTGGTCTCCAAGCACTAACCAGAGCTGATGCTCCTGAGATTTGATGAGATTGTGCTAGCCCAGGCCATATAGGTCAGGGGCCCGAGTGGCTTATTGAATTCAAATTTGCTGTCAGTTTTAAAAAGAAAAAAGGAATTGGATTGAACTATGTGATTCTTTCCTCTGAAGTGTCTTGATGTTAAATTTCTGGCAGCCTTCCTGAAACCTCCTTTGTTTCTGAGTAATATGATCCTTATAGAAATATGTACTGTTTAGTGATATTTTGGCCTTTTCAAGTAATAATTTCTTTTAAATTTGGTAGGCCAAAAATGTCTCCATTTTAGGAATGAAATAGATGTGTACAGGACTACAGAACCTGTGGTGCAGTGGAACTGCAAATAAAATATAAGCATGTAAAATTATTTCAGCTCTTTTACTGAAAGGAGAAATGGCAGAGAGTAGCATGAGGGGAACTGGGTGGTTCAAAGCAGCCGTAAACATTTCAGAAATCTTCTTTTTGAGCCTGGAAAAAACAAATTGAAAATAGAATTTTCCTATTCTAAACGAATGTAAGATCTCTTCACTGGTACGGCACTGATCACATTTTAGCGAAACCTACTCTTTTCTAACATGTCAAGATAGAAATTTCTCAAAATACCTGGAAAAAGTATGCAACTATTAAGACACAACACTTTCTTTATGAGGATGTGTAATCACTAATTTAGTAATCAAATTTTAGCCCAAACAATGCCTGCTCACAAAGATAGTAAATGTTCCAAATCTGAATTGCTTTTGACATTCAGGAACAGCTGGAAACGTTCCATATGACAATTATTCCGGCACCTCTTTGTCTGCGTTCTTTTTTCCCAGGGAAGTGGGAGGGGAAGTGAGGAGAGACAGTGACGCGGCAGATCTGTGCATGGCAGGGACCTGCTCCAATCCGAAGAGATGGCTGATGTCCTTGCCAGATAATTAAGATTGTTGATACTTCACTTTCCACCAATCATGGTACCATTTCACTGTTTGGGGGTGGGCTTTCTGATTCCATATCAGAACAGGCCTTCTGGTTCCTTGACTTGTTTCACTTTACAGGGCTGGGCTTGCCAACGGCTAAACCGCAGCAAAGCTAGAGTTGCCACATGCCAGCTTTGGGCTGGGAAATTCCTGGAGATTTGGGGTGGAACCTTGGGGAGGGTGGGGCTTTGGGAGGAAAGGGACTCTAGCAGGGGTATAATGCCACAAAATCCACCCTCCGAAGCAGGTATTTTCTCTAGGGGAGCTGATTTCTGTAGTCTGGATTTCAGCTGTAATTCTGGGAGATCCTTAGCTCCCACCTGGAGCTTATATGCTTATACAACCATAAGCAAAGCAGCAAATGTCAGGGCATTGAGGCAAAAGTCTGAGCCAATATTTATTTATTTATTCATTCATTCATTCATTCATTCATTCATTCATTTATTTGCTTTATACCCTGCTCTCCTCGCTGAAGCAGGCTCAGGGTGGCAACATAAAAACATTAAAGCAATAAAAACAGTTTATATCATAAAAACAAACATATATTCTGCCCTTCCCATCACGGGGAGCTCATCTGGAGAAAATTCAGGATCTGAGAGCCTTTGGATGTCTTTATTACTGTTTGAAAAGAGCAGGCATGTTTACATGTATAGCAGGAGGTGGGGGGGCTAGTTTGAATCCACAGTGGAAGGGAGAGGGGAAAACTACCCTGCCCCTCCCTATCTGACCTCTCTTGTCACTATATTCCTTGGAATTTCATGCTAGTTCATTCTAACTGTTTGGAAGTTTCAACTGGCTTTTGGATGCATTTCAAAGTACCCCATCTTTCTTTCCAATGGGGACCCAAAGCAGTTTACATCGCTTCCCTCTCCACCATTATATCATCCCAACAATCCTGTGAGATAGGTTTATTTATTCATTTATTTCATTTATATTTCATCTTTGTCCCCCCCCCCCCCCCCCGGGTCCCAACACTGCTTACATCATTCTCTCCTCCATTTTATCCTCACAACAACCCTGTGAGGTAAGTTAGGCTGAGAGATTCTGACTGGCCCAGGGTCACCCAGCGAGGTTCCATGGCACAAGTGGGAATTCGAACCAGACACTAGTCCACCGCTCTGAACCACTACACCACCCTGACTGTCTGGTTAGACTGAGTGTCTGTGATAGGCCCAAAGTCACCCAGGAAGCTTCCACAGCAGATTGGGATTACAAACCTGGTTCTCCCAGGAAAATAAACAAACTAACCAATTTAGGACAAGCAGTATGACCACAGATTGAGCCAGCAACACATGAAGCTGCCTAATACTATACCAGATTTTTTTTCTATCACCGTCAGTACTGTATACACGAAGTCAGGGGTGTCAAACAAGGCCTGTGGGCCAAAACCGGCCCATCCAGGGCTCTTATCCGGCCCACGAGCAACTGGTCATTACCTTTGCTGCCAGATGACAGAGGCTGTGCATTATGTCCCTGTATGCTGTCCCAGTGCTAAAGAGTAGTGGAAGTGGGAGGGTGGGCATCAGGGAGATACTTTAAGGAAATACTGGAAGAGTGTTAGTGTTTTAAACATGTTTGTATTTTGAGTAAAAAAATATATCATTAATTGGGTTTGCCCATGTCCTTTATAAAGTTTATATCTCCGGTATCTAGCATTACATTTTATGGCACACATGGCCCGGCCCCACAAAGTAACATTTCTGTCAGATCCCGCCCTCGTAACCAATGAGTTCAACACCTCTGCTAGCGGCTAAGTGGTCTTGATGTTCGCTACTGTCTGATGTTTTTAAATGGAGATGCCACAGATCGAACTTCTACTATCATAACCCCTCCCCTAAACCTAGGGTTGGGAAATTCCTGAATATTTGGGGGTAGAGACAGGGGAGGGTGGGGTTTGGGGAGGTGAGGGACCTCAACAAGTTACAATGCCATACAGTCCACCTTTCAAAGCAGCCATTTTCTCCAGAGGAATTGATGGCTGTTGTCTGGAGATCAGTTGTAATTCTGGCAGTTCTCCAGGTCCCACCTGGATATTGGCAACTCTACAAAACCCCAACCTAACCCACCATATAACAAAAGGTCGTGGTGATCAACAACGTCTTTACCTGATGTAGGAAACAAATACTTTCATAAATAACCTTAATAGTTTAGTAGACGAAGCGGTGTCATAGTCGCCAGTATTTTAGGAGAGGTCTCGTGTTCGCTTCTGTAGCTTAGCAACCACTTCAAAGCTGTGGCCTAGATTTAAGATTTAGTTTAAAGTTTTTGTTTTGTTTTGTTTGAATGTATTGGCCATTTTTGCCTAAGGCCTCCAAAGTGTTACAATCCTGTAACAATCCACACTGCTTCTTTCAGAGAGTCCGTCCATCCCTTTTAATTACATTTCCAATCCCTGGTTATTGTCCTTCTGCCTGCAAAGAATGTGTTCTCAGCCATAAAAACCCCATCAGCTGCCACATTTATGGATCACCAGAGTTAAGTCCGGAGGGCAGAAATGCCACAGTGAAAAATTGTACCGCAGTTCAGGACAGAATTTATAACTTTCCCCAAGGCTGAATTGTCAACCTGATCACAGTGCCCTGACAAAGCCTCCACCAAAGCTAAGGCAGACGCTAAGGCACTCTTTTTGAAGTCCAGTTTTGTCAGGAGACATTAAACTCATCTGTGAGAGATGCAGCCCTAACAGGGTGCCAACTCCTGGGTGCGAAATTCCTGGAGACTTGGTGGTAGAGCCTGGGGAGGACAGGGACCTCAGCAGGGTATATTGCCATAGAGTTGACACTCCAAACCAGCCATTTTCTTCAGAAGAACTGATTTCTGTCATCTGGAGATCTGTTGTAATTCTGGAAGAAAATGTAGGAGCATTACTTATAGGACTGAAAGAGGGCTGGCTTTGCATTTGATGCCTCAAAAAGTAACACAAACAAACAGTCTGCTGCCCCAAAGAGCTTCTATTCTCAGTTCTTCCAATGGGTGAGACCAAAGAGGATGGAAGGAAGAAATGAGGATCACAAGAAAGTCATTAAGTTTTACTTGTTCTTAGGTTTGCTTCAGTTAGGATGAAAACAGTTGCTACACTGCTTTGATACTCAGCCATTGCTAGGTATACTACCCTCTCTGCTTCACGGCAGGCAAGCTGGCCAAATTGGTTGGCTCACATTATAAACAAGAGAAAGAACAAAGCTCGACTTGACATGGGAAATCCACAATCAGATTGTGGTTTGTTTGTTCTTCAAGTGAAAACCAGCCACGGGGGGAACTACAAGGGTTCCCAGCGGGCCTAAGAGAAAAATATCCTATTCTGTTAAGAGCGGCTTAATAGGATGTTGTTTAAGAGGTGATGTTATTTTCCTTCATGCCATGAAAAGCTTCCGCTACCCATTTATACACCTTAAGAGCTCTTCCTTTTGGAGCGTTTGCTTCCACATTAATTGGGGAGTAACTATAAAGCTGTTTCCTGCTGGATCGATGAACACAGACCCAACAGCGGACACGGCATGGTTCTGCAGTGCCTTGCATCGGAGGCAGGCCGGGATGACCTGAGATGCTACTCTTTCCTGGCCCGTGGGTAGGGTTGCTATAGGTCAGTGTATGGTTGTAGAGCATCTGCTTGCCATGCAGAAGGACCTAAGTAAGGTTGTCATCCTCCAGGTGGTAGCTGGAGATCTGCTTAGGGCTGCCAGGTCCCCCGGGAAGGCAGGGGTTTGCCCATTTTTAGGGCCCCTGATCCACTGGCCCAGATCCAGCTGGTGGTAAGATCCCTGCCCCCAAAGTCCCGGGATCGCACCATCGCACTGGGAACATCGCTGAAGGGGGGGACGCTCTAGGCCTCAGCCAAACGAACCTCTATGGTACCATAGAGTTTCTGGCCAAATGCTAGAGCGCCCCCCCTCCGGTGACACACCTAGCACGATGATGTCACTTCTGGGTGATGTCATTGTGGCACAGGCGCATGCATAGCGTGTGCGCCAGAAGATCCTGAGGGAGGAGCCAGGAGACCCCCACTGGCAGAAGGTAGGGATCTGGCAACCCTACTCCTGCTATTCCTACTGATCTCCAGGTGACAGAGATCAGTTCACTTGGAGAAAAGGACCACTTTGGAAGGGGGACTCTATGGCATTATGCCCCATTGGAGTCCCTCCCCTCCCCAACCCCTGCCCTCCTCAGGCTCTACCCACAGAATCTCCAGGTATTTTCCAACCCTGAGCTGGCAACCCTAGTCCTTTGTTCAGTCCACAGCATCTCCAGTTAAAAGGCCTGGCAGTAGCTGATGTGAAAGACCTGAAACCTTGGAGAACAGGTGTCGGTCTGAGGAGACACTACTGTCTTTGATTCAGTAGAAGGCAGCTTCATGCATTCATCTCTGGGCTGGGATATTCTTGGAGTTGGGGGTGGAACCTAGGGAGGACATGGTTTCAGGAGGGGAGGGACCTCATGGGGAATAATGCCACAGAGTCCAAAGCAGCCGTTCGCTCCATGAAAACTTATCACTGTACTCTGGAGATCAGGCCCCACCTGTAGGTTGGCCACCATACACGAGGGGGACTTAAAAGACCTCACCCTTTTCTTTGGCAATTGCTGCAAAGTTAGACAAAACACTGGATAATTAATGGATAATTTGCTTGGGTTTGTATCCTACCTAGTGTTCCTGTAGACCCAAGGACTTGCTCATGGTGTGTGATTTTCCCTTCTTCCCTCTCATGAGGGTGCCCCAAATACCCCTGAAAGTATGTTCCTGGAGGAGGGGGGGACCCTCCTGAACATTTTGGACTCCCACAGGAGGACAGACACATGGAAATCTCTCTCCACGAGAAGAAATATTTGTACCCATGGAAACACTGGTCACCCATGATAAGAACATTAGAAAGGTTTGGGAACACAGAATATTGCAAGGCTAAGAATGAGGCCAAAAGATTTATGGGGGGAAAGTGAGGAGTATGAATTCTTGAAGGAAATTTCAGGCATGAGGCCCATGAAAAAGCAGGTCCCCCCCCCCCCAACAGCAAAGGTAAGTAGAATTGGGTGGTGGTAGAAAATGCCACCAAGTTGCAGCCAATGTATGGAGACCCTGAAGGGTTTTCAAGGCAAGTTTGCTGTTAGACTACACAAATAGACAGTATATAAGTTTTATTAAGCAGCTTTAAAAATTACATTACTGTGTGGATCTTGAATGTGTGTGCATTACTCCATTCACTCGTCTTGCGCATATGATACAGATTTATCTCCTCTGTGCCAGTGGTGGTCAAGTGGCGTTCCTCAGAAGCTCTCCAGGCATTTCGTGATGAAAATGTTGGAAATGACAGAGAAATTAACCCAGATAAATTTTCTAACACACATTCCCTGAAATGTCTGACACTGACCATGGTGACTTCTTTGGTGAAGTTTAGGGACCAGGTAAAAACCTTTCTATTTGACCAGGTAAGTTTGGGTGTTTATTTATTTATTTGTTACTTATTTTTAAGATGGCTAGCTTATTTGGATTTTAATTTTTAATATAGTTATTGTCTATCTTTATGGTGAGCGCATCAGGTTTCCAACAGGTCTGGAGAAAAATGTCCTGTCCCTTTAATAGAGGCTTAATGCTGTGTTAGTTATCAGGTGACGTTCTTTACCTCCACACCATGAAAAAATTTTAGCAGCCCATTTCCATACATAAATGCTAATAGCACCCTTGATCCTAGAAATGCCCATTCCAGGTTGAGAAATTTCTGGAGATTTGGAGGTGGAGTCTGGGAAGGGACCTCAGCGGGGTGCAATGCCATAGACTCCACCTTCCAAAGCAGCCATCTTCTCCAGGGGAACTGATCTCTGTCATCTGGAGATCAGTTGTATTTCCAGGAGACCTTCAGGCTCCACTTGGAAGCTGATGCCCTTTAATCCTAACTTTTACCCCTGCTGTGAGAGCCAACTGTCTAAGAACTGGAAGCATTTTATACAGGGGTGTTTGGCCTCAGACACATGGACAGGATGCAAGCTGGGTGCATACCAAAGGACATGCTTTACAGCAGAATTGCAAAACCAGCCACTCCCTAGGTTGCCCAAAGCTTCAATTTAAGGCTTGTCTGACTACACCATGTACAGGATTTTGACACTGATAGTAGCGAGTGGGAAGATCTGGCAAATGATAATCTAGTATCATAAACTCTAGGCCAGCATAGGAAGTCCCAAAGAAGAATGCCACTGGGGGAGGGGGGGAGCCTGCAGATGAAGAATGGTCAAGCCTCAGCCAGGGTTAATGAAGGCTTAAGACATCTGCGGTAGGTCCTGTTGATATAGGATTGTTTGTCACTCTAGTACATTCCTAGCTTATCCTGCCTCGGAGGAGGTCTAAGGAGAACATGTTTCTCCCTTCCTCATTTTACTCCTAAAACAAACATTTGAGGTAGGTTCAACGGGGATCATGTGACTGGTAGGGTTGCCAGTCTCCAGGTGGGAGTGGGGGATTCCCTGATTTTGTGGACTCCTGCCCACTGCCAGCCAATTGGTCGGTGGGGGGAAGCCCCGCCCCCAACAGCCACAATCTGTTGCAATGTCCCTAACATGATGATGTCACACGGAAGTGACACCATCACACTGGGGACGTTGCACGGCGACTCTCTGGTATTTTGGGCAAAACTCTATGGTAACCAGAGTTTTGCCCCAGAAACCAGAGTGTCACTGCACAACATCCCCAGTGTGATGATGTCACTTCTGTGTGACATCATCACATCAGGGACATTGTGTGTGGTGAGGCTGCCCTGCCCCCCACTCCCAGAGAGCTCTCCCATCCCCAACCGGTGAGGAGGTAAGACCTGGCAACCCTAGTGACTGGCCTGTGGTTATCCAGTGAGCTTTGTGATAGAGCTGGGCTTTCAATACAGGTCTCCCAGAATTTAGCCCAACACTCTAACCCAGGGGTCCCCAATCTTGAACCAGTGGGCACTTTTGAAATTTTGAGAACAGGGAGTGGATACCATCACAAAATGGCTGCCATAGGGAAGGTCAATCGCAAATCGTCAGGAAATGTGACAGGAAAGATGCTGCTGACCCCTCCCCAGTGGCAGTCCCACACTGATTCCCCATTCCCCTTCATTTGGTGTAGTGGTTAAGTGCGTGGACTCTAATCTGGGGGAACCAGGTTTGATTTCCCCTTCCTCCACTTGCACCTGCTGGATGACCTTGGGCAAGTTATAGTTCTGGCACAGCTGTTCTTGAAAAAGAGCAGTTTCTGTCAGAGCTCTCTCAGCCCCACCTACCTCACAGGGTGTCTGTTGTGGGGAGGGAAAGGGAAAGGAGTTTGTAAGCCACTTTGAGACTCCCTTGGGCAGTGAAGGGTGGGGTATAAATCCAATCTCTTCTTCTTCATTTACACATGATACAACCAGGGGTCATTTTGAGCAGGAGCTTGGAGGAGCTCAGCTCCGGGAGTTGGTGCCAGCCCCCCCCCCCCCCCCGCCACAGGGGAATGCCTGCTTGTGTCATGGCTGCAGCAAAATGACCCCGTCCCCTGGAAAGGTCCTTGTTCCTCCGACCAGCCTTCTGAAGGCTTCAGCCACCACTGAAGCTATCCTCCCAGAATAGTGGTACTTCTGAGGCTTGGATTAGTAGCGGTCCCTTCTTTCTTTCTTTCTTTCTTTCTTTCTTTCTCCCTCCCTCCCTCCCTCCCTCCCTCCCTCTCACTTCTTTCTTGCCTTCTGACATACTTCTGGTGATGTCAGGTGGTGTAGCATATGCAAATAAGTTATGCTAATGAGTTATGCTAATGAACTCCTGCACCTCTTTTTCTACTAAATGGATACAAACAATGTGGGCTATGTGAAGAAACACAGCACAATGATGAGAGGAGATGGACTAAACTGTACTAAACATTACAGTGGGGGGAGGAACTAAGGCGAGCCCTCAAGATGATCCCTTCATGTTTCTTAGAACGCTCTGTTCCATCCTCAGGCTTCCAGCTCAAGGAGAACAACAATTGTGTGTGTGTGTTTGTGCTTAAAACAGTATGTCATGGCTCAGGGGGAAGGGATAGGGTGGTTTGTCTTTGCTTGTAACTACAGCCCTTTGTAGAGCAAACAAACAGGCATAAAAGGAGAGTGGGAGGCCAATGGCAAGTCCCCCCCACGCCGTAGAATTACCATATTTTGAGGGTAGTGCCTGCAAAGAGTGTAGTTTAGGGAAGGATGTGAGATACTCCAGGAGATACTCTAGGAATATACCCTAATGTTTATGGCAAAGACCACAGAGATGTGGGAAAATTCCAAGAGCGTCACTACAGAGGCCATTTTTGTTTCTCCTGCTCCACAGTTTCTCAAGAGCAGGGGACTGGAGCTGAGGCTAGGGTTTTACCTGCGGCATGTAGGCAAATAGCAAGCCTACCCTCCAGGTATGTACATTCATAGTGTTCCTAGGTCCCATACATACACAAATGTGCATACACCACTCTGCGTGACTGGAACTCTGAAAATCCAGAGAGAGAGGGAGCCCTTTTCTCAGTATACAAACATGTGCATGTACTTGCCTAATTAAAGGGTGAAAGTGTTTTTATGGTAGTGTTTAGCACACTAGCCTGGGGTCTTAAAGACTCAAGTGCAAATCCCCACTCTTCTATAGAAACTCGCTGGGTGACCTTGGGTCAGTCACTCTCTCTCATCCTAACATACCTTGCAGGTAAGCCTCCTTGAGTTCTGTAAGCGAATCAATGCTTTAAACCAGGGGTGGGCAATTGTTTTGGCTTGGGGCCACTTTGTGGGAGTGGAGGTTAGCGGAGGGCCGCACCTTTTAAAATGATTGCATTCATTAGTTAACTTTGCATTTCAGAAAAGGTATAAATTGTATCATAAAAATCAATACATATAAATTAAATAAAATAGTGGTAGTTTATTCAATTTATTTATTGTGCAAATTTCATATCACCTATAGCTGCAAGCACATTTAATTTTAGAATCAGTTTAATGAGACAAATGTACCCTATCACACTTTTCTACATTTTTTTTTTGAAATCAGGAGTGAGATTGCTTGTTGAGATTTCCAATGGAGGCCTGACTGAAACCACATGGCTGACTGTCTTGGTGGGCCGCAAAAAACTCTGTCGTGGGCCGCATGTGGCCTGCGGGCCGCTATTTGCCCACCCCTGCTTTAAATAAACAAATAAATAAATAAGGGTTGTTTGAGGATAAACCAGAGGAGGAAGGATGTATGCCACACTGAGTTCCTGGGATGAAAAGTGAGATTTTAAAAAATGTCCTTGGTAAATCTTGTTTCCCTGGTATAGCTTCTGAGATGACTAACAAACACAATAGAAACAACAAAATGCCAATAAAAATCGTTAACGACACTGCGCACCTATTAAGAGTGCAGACTGGACCTGATTCAGATCGGAAAGAGGAGCAGGGAAACCTGACAGATTACATCAGACACCCACAATGCAGTGCATTACACAAGTCAGTTAAAGGTATGGACAGATAAAAGCATTTGACCTGATGTCCCAAGTGGTGCAGGCTGGGTGCCAAGCTCTGAGGACAGGGTTTCCCAATCTTGGTTCCAGCACCTATCTCCGGTAACCAACATCAGCTCTGAAGGTGGGGCACACAGAGGAGGCAGGTTTGTTATGGGAGCAAGCTGTCTTTTCAGTAGGGCTGCACCCGCTCTAGCGGTGCCCAAGAGCAATCACACTCAACTGCATTGTCTTGTCCACTCAGGAGAATCCAGTTGTAAAGGGTTTGCTAGAGTGCAACAATCAGGCAGTATCCAGTGATGCAAGGGATACCGTGCAGGACCAGGGCACACCTTCTCCCATGTATGTGAGTAGGTCAGGGAGACCTTGACACTGTGGGTTGCAACTAACAATACATCTGCACAAGGACAGCAGATCCTGCCCACTCCCCACCCCCAGCAGTCCCTTCAGAACTTAGAAAAGTTGGTTGCTAGGGTGCTGCAATTCATCTGGAGCAGAGGTGTCAAACCCATTTGTTACGACAGCCAGATCTGACATAAAAGCTACTTTGTCAGGCTGGGCCATGTCTGCAATAACATGTAATGCCGGGTGGCAGAGATATAAACTTTGTAAACGACAGAGGCAAACCTAATTAACAATATTCTTTTTTACTCAAAATACAAACAAAAGGAATTGATTCCTAGGAGGGAAAGCAATTGATGTACTGGGGGTTCCACAAAAGCCCCAATAAAGCCGCTTTGTGCTGGCTAGGCAGGATATAAATTCAAATAAATAAATAAATAAATCTATTTAATCATATGCAAGACTAGGTTTTTCCCAAGTTATGCCATACCTGCCCCAGAGCCATTTCCTTTCATTTCTTGACAGCTGTGACCACACACACCTCACTGTGTGTGCCCGCATGCCCACTCCCCCCTCCCCAGCAGCCTCCCATCTTCTTTCTCTTGCACCAGTTGCTTGTGGGCTGGATAAGAGCCCTGGATGGGCCGGTTCCGGCCTCTGGGATGGATGTTTGACACCCCTAGTCTGGAGTAATGGCTGGCCTAGTCTTCAGGCTGTAGTGAGGAAGAGGAAGGGGGTGATATCCTGTCCATTCTGTCAGTGAGGCTGTGCTGTTCAAAGAATCAAAAGAGAAAATTTCCCCTCCTTTCTCCCTCCTCACTGCAGCCAGCAGTCTCAGGTGGCTCCACACAGTCTCACGTGACTCCACAAATCAACTTTTTCAGGGTGGGAATGAACTGTGTGGGGGAGAGAGAAGCAGGGAATCTGTGACTTTCCATTACCTTCTGGGTTGCTTGATTCAGCCCCATGGTCCTACAGTTTAGCCTGTCCCCACACATATTCATTCACTGGGACAAACAAACACATCTTCCTTTAGTTGCCATGTTGTGGCCTATGAGCCGCAATGCAGTTATACTGATAGAAGTCCCCCTGATCTCTAAAGTACTGGCATACCTGCAAGATGGGGAAGAGATTAAATGTGGGAAAGCTGTCCAGTTCAATCAGATTATCATTATTCTGATTTGTTTCTCCCTTGTGAATAGTGAAATCGTTACTGTCTCTGTCCCCCGCACCAAATTCAACACATTTTCCAACATAATTTGGGCACTGACTGGCATATAACAGGGGGTCCCCAATGGGGTGGTGCCCATGGTCTCCATCAACACTTTTTCTGGTGCTTGACTAGGGTTTATAGCGAGTGGGCAAGGCCAGATAGGTCTTTTGCCCAGCAAGGCTTCTGTTTGGCCCCTGGAGGTTTTATTGGCTGTGCAGGTTTTTAAAATCTGCCAGCGTGGTGTAGTGGTTAAGAGTGGTGGACTTCAGTCTGGAGAGCCGGGTTTGATTCCCCACTTCTCCACATGAAGCCTGCTGGGTGACCTTGGGCCAGTCACAGTTCCCTCAGAGCCCTCTCAGCCCCACCTGCCTCACAGGCTGTCTGTTGTGGGGAGAGGAAGGGAATGTGATTATAAAGCTTATAAGCTGTTTGAGATTCCTTAAGGTAGAGGTTGCCAGGTCTCCCTTGCCCACCGGCAGGTGTTAAGAACATAAGAGAAGCCAATGTTGGATCAGGCCAGTGGCCCATCCAGTCCAACACTCTGTCACACAGTGGCCAAAAAACAAAACAAAAACCAGGTGTCCCCAGGAGGTCCAGCAAGGACACTAGAAGCCTTCCCACTGTTGCCACCCCACCAAGCACCAAGAATACAGAGCATCACTTGCCCCAGACTGAGGGTTCCTATCTATACTTTGTGGCTAATAGCCACTGATGGACCTCTGCTCCATTTGCTTATCTAATTCCCTCTTGAAGCCGTCCGTGCTTGTAGCCGCCACCACCTCCTGTGGCAGTGAATTCCACGTGTTAATCACTCTTTGGCTGAAGAAGTACTTCCTTTTATCTGTTCTAACCCGACTGCTCAGCAATTTCATGGAGTGCCCATGAGTTCTTGTATTGTGAGAAAGGGAGAAAAGCACTTCTTTCTCTACCTGCTCTATGGATGGGATGGAGGGTAGGGTTGCCAGCTCCAGATTGGGGAACTCCTGGAGATTTGGGGGTGGAGCCTGGGGAAGACAGGGACCTCAGTAGGATGCAGTGCCATAGAGTCCACCCTCCAAAGCATCATTTTCTCCAGGGAGACTGATCTCTGTAGTCTCGAGATGAGCTGTAATTTCAGGAGATCCCTGGAAAAGTGGAGTATAAAATCCTACTCTTCTTCTTCCAAACTGTGTTTCAGCAGCAGCTGCCGCAACAGCAGAAAAATCTTCACTGTGTGACTGAAGGTTAGCTTTGAAAGCCATTTCATGGCTGGTTCCACCTCCCACAGCAGACACTGTGTGGCAGCCATTTGGTGGCTGCACCCACCATGCTTTTCAGAATTCCAGCGGTGCCCCCAGACTCAAAAAAGTTGGAGACCCCTGGCATATAACATATAAATGGTGTGAAAGAAACACAAGGAAACCAAAGAATGGTCATCAGTGACAGGAGAAGAAGAGACTGGATTTATACCCCGCCCTTCACTACCCAAAGGAGTCTCAGAACGGCTTACAAACTCCTTTCCCTTCCCCTCCCCACAACAGACACCCTGTGAGGTTGGTGGGGCTGAGAGAGCTCTGACAGAAACTGCTCTTTTTCAAGAACAGCTGCGCCAGAACTATGGCTTGCCCAAGGTCGTCCAGCAGGTGCAAATGGAGGAGTGGGGAATCAAACACGGTTCTCCCAGATTAGAGTCTGCATATTTAACCACTACACCAAACTGGTATAGGAAAAAGAGGTGAACCAAAACCTACACCAACACAAAAAGCAAAAGGGAAGGGGTTGCGGCTCAGTGGTAGCATGCATAAGGTCCCAGGTTCAATCCCTCACATCTCCGGTTAAAAGGATAAGACAGTAGGTGATGTGAAAGACTTCAACCTGAAACCTTGGAGAATCACTTCCAGTCAGAGGAGATAATGCTAACCTTGACAGACTGATGATCTGAGTCCATATAAACAGCTTTGTGTGTTCAAAATGGCCCAGTCAGCTCCTCTCTACTTCAAGATGGTGGCCTTGGCTCAGAATTTGACATGTTCTAAGAGAATGAAGTAATGAGAGTTTCTCCCAGATGATGCATTTCTCACCAGAATAGCAGATCTAACCTGATTGCCACTCACTGGGGCTTGGCTCTGGCGAGAACAACATCTTAATATCTTGGCACCATCAACGTTCAGCTTTGGTCTGGGTTTGAGGCTGGATGAATCAGAAGCTCAACTTTGAGTCAGGCATCACATTTTTTTTTTTGCCCATCTCCTTTCAAATCTCATTCTGTCTGAAATTACAGAGAGACAAAAATTAAAGTAATAACAAGTGGATAATTTTGTCTCTAATCTGATCGTCCTCGAGCGTGTTTGAAGTTCACTCGCACAGCCTGTGCTACAATTAGAAGGTTCACATCCTTCAGGCTCCCCTCCACCCGCCCCACCCCCACCCTGTGAGAAATGGGCAGGAAGTGGTTGGAACTTTTCATATCCTGGATCCCTTTCAATAAAGGAGTACTTTCGCAAACTTACTTGGGGGCCTCTCTCTTTCCCTAAGTGTGGCAGAAAAGGACTGGAAGGATCGTTCTTTTTCAACTGCCTCACAGGCCTGTGGTAAGTTCATGGCTTTCAACAACAATTCAGGGTTTTGTTTTTTTGGAACCGAGCTGGATTAGGGAAAGCGAGATATTGAACTAAGGGTGGCTTCTGTTACACACCTAACAAGCTGAAAACTCTACTCGTTTTTGGTGTGTTCCTCCACCACGCGTAGGGTTGGATCCAGCCATCTCTTTTTACTCAGTCTGGAATGTTTTCCTTCTCACTACAGCCTCCCATCCCACATGGGTTGTGACCCCCAGCATAGCCTTTTTGTTGTCATCACAGGGGATGCCCTTCTCCCTTTCTCATCAGTAGAAAATCTGGTTGGTCCCATGCACTTTATACACTCAAAGTACCTATTTTCAGAAGGGAATGCACATCTGGGCACATGAAGTTCTCTTACACTTAATTAGACAGCTGGTCTATCAAGGTCAGTCTAGTCTACTCAAACCGGAGGCTGAACTTGAAACCTTCATCATGCCAAGCAGATGCTCTACCACTGTACCAGGGTCTTTCCTGAGAACACAGTAGCAATATATAGAGGAAGAAGAAGAGATTGGATTTATACCCCACCCTTCACTTGTAGTCTCAGAGCGCCTTACAAACTCCTTTCCCTTCCCCTCCCCACAACAGACACCCTGTGAGGTAGGTGGGGCTGAGAGAGCTCTTTCCCAAGCTGTCCTTGAGAGAACAGCTGGTACAGAGCTATGGCTTGCCCAAGGTCATCCAGCAGGTGCAAGTGGAGGAGTGGGGAATCAAACCTGGTTCTCCCAAATTAGGGTCTGTGCACTTAACCACTACACCAAACTGGCTGGGCCTCTTTTCAGGGTAAGTTCCCCCTGGTGGCTAGCTGTTTGGCAGCAGGCTCTGGTGGCAAGGGACCCCCAGTATATAATAGCACTATATACTGAAACTGTAGACCAGCAATCCCAACGTGGCCCCAGTGGTGCCATAGCGCACATAGATGTGTTTCTGGGCACCTGCTTACTTCTTGAATCTTGGGGATAAAATCCCAAGGATCTTGAACAGAACAGGGAAAAACAAAACAGAGAACTTCTGAGTCTCTCCTCATGAAGGGAAGGCGACTGTAAGCCACTTCAAGACTCCTTTGGGTAGTGAAGAGCGGGGTATAAAACCAACTCTTCTTCCTATCATCTTATTGGCTAGCAAAGCACTGAGTTCATCCCGTGAATATAAGTAACAGCCAGTCACCCTCAACTTGGCCACAGAAACTTCCGGGAGAAAGCCAGAAGTTATACCAGTCCTCTCTAGAGATCACCAAAAATGTTATGCTTTTACCGTAAAGTTTCTGGTGATTCCTAGAGATGCATGACATTATTTCTGGAGTTTTCCTGGAACTGATGTCATGCTGTCACTGACATCCCACCCCCCACATCCCCACACTAGTCTCCCACTGGCTACTAGGCCATGCCTGGCAACCCTGTCTGGAACTCATCCTGATACTGGTAACCTCAAAGTATAATAAAACATGGAGTAGACTTTTAAATGTTACAGCCACTAGTTCAGGTGCCTTAGAGCCTTCAACAAATCCACTGACTAAATGGGGCCTCTGTGTTCGGGGCTTCTACCATACTGTGTTTTACTTCTACTGTGTTCATTTGGCTTCTACCATAGAGGTTTTGCCCAAATACCAGAGCATTGCCTCAGCATCCCTGACATGATGATTTCACTTCCGGGTCATGTGGGCAGTGATGTAGACACATTGCTGAAAGTTGGCTGGACCTCTTTTCAGGGTAAGTTCCCCCCGGTGGCCAGCTGTTTGGCAGCAGGCCCTGGTGGCAAGGGACCTCCACCTCCACCAGGGGTCTGGCAACTCTATATCAAGCAGCTATTCCTCACCCTCTCATCATCATTAGAGAAATGGTAATACTGTTATACTAACTGTCTTGAAAGGTTTTTGTAAGGAGACTTTCAAGATTCATTGTTGTGAAGTGCTTTGACTATTCAGGATTGCTATGATTGTTCAGAAATACTGGCTGTTAATGCAAAATGTCAGACTACAGAACAACCTGGATTATACACAGAGAGCAAATCAAACATGCCCCCTGTGAGAGTCCTATAGAGTCAGTCACCAACTAGTGTCCTTAAACAGGAATGCTTTATTGAGAAAGGTCTGCTATGGTCATCTACACTTCTTGTGTTAGTAATGGCTAACACAGCCCCAAGCAGGACAATTATACAGAATTCAAAAAGGGGTCTGGTAAGGAATTGCAACCAATCACCATGTCAAAGAAAAGGCGCTTAAAATACTGGTTTACGGTTCCCAGGGGAAAAGTGGGAAGAATTAGAGTCAGACAGGAGAAGAGATACATGCCATGAGAAATATAACATAACATTCCACAGACCTGACGTCAAGAGCTCACTCATCCCACCTCCTGGGCAGGAGATGGCAGCATTAGCTGACACACACACACACCCACACCCGCCCCGTACTCTGTTTTCCTGATCTGAAACAGTCCCAGGTAGGGTTTCCCAAATCCTACACCCTAGGACTGTTTCAGATTGAGAATACAGTATGAGGCGGGGAGGGGTCTGAAGCCCCTTTCCTGTGTGTGCTGTGGTGATCCAAATTGTGATAACTGAAGAGAATCCACAACTGAACTTTGATCCCCAGACCCAACCTGTGTACTCTGTAATATGTGTATCTACTATTCCAGATACAAGAATATTCCAGAATCTACTATTCCACTTAATGCCTCTTCCATGTCATTCTCTCTTGGCGATGTTTTCCTAAGAATGAAGATGCTTCAAACGTCCCGTGCAGTGGCCAAATCAGAATGATACGGTTTTACTGTAAATCTTAACACATGGGGTCAGATTGGGAAGAGAACTTCCAGTGAGTGGGTGTGTCTGGAATAGGTAGCCCCACATTCCGCACACACCCAAACCTCCCATTATGTATTTCTGCCCAGAATATCACACAGCATAATTATACTGGAGTCGAGTATTTGGTGCCATCTTCTAAGTGTGGGGCCATGCAAATCCTCACTAAATTAGATTTTTAAGATCCTTGAAGGTTTAATGAGCTCTAGTGGCTTTCATATCAGAGGTAATGTTTATATATATACATATAGATCTCAAGCGAATAAGTTAATGTGTATCTTTGCAGCGTCTCTTAAACAGAGAATAGAGAAGCCAGCAACTATCACATCAAAATAGTCCCTCCTGGCAAAAAAGAAAAGGGAAAAAAAAAAGCGCGCAATTATGTAATTAACCAGCTAAGCCAAAAAAACGAGGAGACGCCAAGCTCTCTTCGTGTTTTTTTATCCTCCATATCCAACCTGAAGCTGCTGAGCCAAACACTAAGCTGGTTTAAGCAGGGGCTGACACTCTGGCTCTTGAAGGCAGTATCGCAACATGATGACACAAATCTCGAAGGGACTGCAAACGCTTTAGAGGATTGAGCAAACGTGTAATTACCATAGTGGAGAGGGAAAGGGGGCAGTTCTGATCAACAAAATTGGTGGGGTTGAAATTTTACACCTCTTCTTGTCTCCCCATGCAATCCCCTATCCAAAGCAGGGCTGGATGCTTGTTGTTTGCCTTTTACACATGGCTGAGGTTTGGTAAATTGAGATTTTGAACTTGAAATGTTTTTTTTCTGTTTTATTAATCCAAAATCTCCCTCTCTCCATTTCTAGGAGCTAAAAAAAATTGAAAGGACATAATTACTACACAAAGCACAAAAAAACAGGACAAGAAGTCAGAAGTTAGAAAAGAGCAGTTTCAGATCCAGTAGATTGAACGCCCCTGCCTTGCAGCAAGGCAAATGCAAGAGAATCTGGTGAAAAGCCAAATGAAACAGCTTTTCCATTGGCCTGGATCCAGTGTTGAAGTTCTTTGGCACACCATTTTGAGGGACTTTGGGCCTAACAGGCCAGGGCTGTGTAAACATGAAAGTATGCAGTAGGGGTTGTTTATTTATTTATTTAAAACAGTTTTATGCCACCTTTCCATCCCCTCAAGGTCTACCAGGCATCAAACATGAAAAAAAACATTTAAACAATTAAAATACAGTTAAAATTAGAAAATATCTCAATTAAAATACAAAAACAAACAACATATTTTATTTATTTACGCCATCTGTGGCTCATTTATTTATTTATTAGATTTATCAGCCACATCCCTGGTAAAACCAGGCTCAGGGCAGCGTACAATACAGTTGTATAAAACATCAATAAAACAAATTAAAATTTACATAGGTCAGTAAAAGCGTAATAATCTGAGCAATTGCTTACAGATGGCACTAAAATCTCAGCTGTGCCACTGTCTTGTGGGAAACAGCAGGAGAGGGGAAACGGAAAGTGGGAGGCAGGTTGGAGCCAGGGCACAGAAGGCCCTGGTTCTGATTGAGGACAGCCGGATATCTCTTGGGCCAGGGACCACCAGTAAGTTCTGATATTTCAAGTGTAACATACTTCTCGGGGTATGCCAGGAGAGGCGGTCCCAAAGGGAAATACCTGGAGTTTGGGGGCCCAGGGAGGGTGGAGTTTGGGGAAGGAACTCAGCGGGGATATGATGTCACAGAGTTCACCTCCAAAGGTGCCATTTTCCTCAGGAGAATTGATCTGTATAGTCTGGAGATCAGCTGAAATTCCTGGAGATCTCCAGACCCCATCTGGAAGATGGAAACTGTAGTATGGAAATTGCCCCAATGGCTCCTACCTCTGCCTTTTAGTTATTTAATTGTTTAGCACATTTTCATCCCACCATGCCTCCAAGGATGCCCTACACCAGTCTCCCCTCCTCCATTTTATCCTCACAGCAAGATTAGCCCTGTGATATAGTTGAGGCCAAGAGTGTGTGACTGGCCAAAGGCCATCCTGAAACCTTACACAGCAGAGTGGGGATCTGGACCTGAGTCTCGAAGACCCTAGTCTGATGCCCTAACCACTACACCACTCTGATTCTATGTATTCCAGAAGCTATTTGCATAAATGTCTGAATACCTGCAAATGCCCTATGTCCTGGATAGGCCAGGCTAGCCTGATTTCATCAGACCACGGAAGCTAAGCAGGGTTGGCCCTGGTCAGTATTTGGATGGGAGACCACCAAGGACTACCAGGGTTATGACACTGAATCAGGCAACAGCAAACCACCTCCGAATGTCCCTGGCCTTGAAAACTTTTAGGGGTCACCGTAAATCAACTGCAGCTTGATGGCGCTTTCCACCACCACCACCACCCTATGTCTGTTGGTTTCTGCATGGATGGCAGCTTGAATGTGTGAGGAGGAGAGAAGAAAGGCTGGTGGGTACAACTTGGATCACCAGATCTCCATTTCTGTATGAAAATGAGCAACTTCAAAGACTTATTTGACAGGGGTGGGTGGGGCTGATGCACCTCTCCTGACCTCCCTTGACAATGATGGATCTGGGTGTAATGAGGGGTTTTTATCCCACCATTCCTCCAAGGATGCCCTACACCAGTCTCCCCTCCTCCATTTTATCTTCATGTCTATAGCAAAGACATAAGCTGGATTAATAGTTATTCTCTTGACCCAGGGAATCTTGCGAACTGTTGTCCAGAAAGGGTGCTTGGGATCTCCAAAATATAATTGGGTCATTAAAAGGACCAGGGAGTGAACTGAGCTAAATGGTGGTGATGAGGGCAGGGCACAGGTCTGCCCATCGCTTCCTCCCATGCACCTGCAGCATTTCCAGTGCTGCTGGAGTTTGGCTTGGTTTGCTTCTGGCTGCCTGGGGACATCAAGATAGTAGCCCACCAAGAACTTTCCCTGTAAGTTAAAAGACCAGTCCATGATGGGGGCTCTGTCACTAAGGATTTACCAAACTACAATTCCCAGAATTCTTTGAGGGAAACCAGCATGTTTATCATGTAGATTTGTCCTTAAGTTCTCTTTAATAAAAAATAAAAAATAATAATTCTTGCATGTTGTTGTTCTGTTTCTAGACCCGACAGCAGCTTCCTCCACCAAAACATTCATGTTCACTTCCTTGAGATTCTTGTGGCATCGAGAGACAATTTATCAGCTGTAAATCCATCCACATGGAGGTGTCTCCAAGCTTTCATCTTCAGAATCAGGCATTACTACTACCCGCAAATTTGCTTGCTTGTGTTTGCTCAGTAATTTAGGAACAGATTACATCGTACAACTTTAGCAATTCATTCCATTTGGTTGTTATTTATTGTTCACACCACAACCAACTCCACAATTAAAGGGAAAAATGCAAATCTGCAAAAATCGCACACACAGAATTTAAGATAAAATTAAATATATCACAGCCCTTTACCCGTACTGCACTCCGTATATCTTATCTGCGTTTCTGTCTCTATCCAGCTGTGTTAACACATGCAATTATTCCATCAGCAAACAAATTTTAGTTCCACTCCTGTTCAAAGGAAAGGAAACCCAAAATGCAAGTGACAGCAGGTACATTTTTGCAGGTATTCCATTCCACCCAAAAGGCGAAACTCCAACAGCATGTGCTGAGAGGGTCTCTTTCAGCACTCCGGTGCAACCACACAAATTAAGGTTGCCAGCCCTGCAGTGGGACCTCCCAAGGAGTTTGGGAGGAGGGGCATCATGGACACTATGACATTAATTCTGGGTGATCACACAGAAATGACATCACAGCCCACAGTGTCTCTGTAGGACTTGCCCCTATCTCTATGGTAAAGTCCATAGAGATTAGAGAAAACGAAGAGGTGCAGATGATTACCCAGAAATGACATCACAGTATTCATAATGCCCCCCTCCTATTTTTCTCCTGCTGCTCAGTCAATCAAGAATGAGGGATGGAATATGGAGACAGCTTGCCTGACATAACCAAGCATATGGCAGCCCTCAAATTGCCTGACACATCGGACTTTCTGGGGAAAGTTCTCTATGCGAGAGCCCCCTCCATTAATATAGTGGAGAGATCATTAGAAGGAAACTGAGAATGTGCAGTGAGGCCATTATGGCTGACCAATTAGGGTTTTTGGAGCTTGTTGAAGGAGAGTGATGGAGGCTAACAGAACAGATGTCGAATTCTACACATGGGATAGAATGGGAGATGGAGAAGGGACTTCACCTGTATTGAGGGTCGAATGGATAGACTGATGCAACACAGTGGTTCATGCCATGAAAAATCAAAGTTCAGACAATGAAGAAGGAGGTGGCTTCTCTTTGGGCTTCGGCGCAGAAGGGTAGAGAAGATATTGGTGATCCGAGATGGGCCCGCTACACGCAGCAGGGGGATCCTGCCTTACAGGTTCCCTTGCAGTCCAGTGAGGATCTTGCTTCTACTATTGGGAAGGTTTTTTTCTCTGTGGATTTAACAAATAGGGATCACTCTCATCATGGTATAGTCCCACTTGATTCTAATGTTGTTGGTATTACTTATGTTAATGATGTTATTAATATTACTGATGTTACTAATAGTTCCAAGTTTACGTCTGATACTGATGTTCCCTTTGTTAGTTGTAGAGTTGGAAAGGGAAGTTTGGATAGCCTTTCAGGGACAGAACGCCTGGAGACGAGTGACAAAAAGAGGGGTGGAGAAGTTGAAGAGAGTTCTTGTTTGATAGGGCTGAGAAGTGATCAGGGAGGAAAATGAAGAATAACTGGTGAAGTAAGGGAGCAAGAGATGGAAAGGTGGGGAGAGAAGTCAGGAAGAGGGAAGTTACAGTTCTAATTCATGTAAGTCTCTGAGTTTGTCCTGCTCGGAAGGTGTGCCTGTTTCTCCCCCATCCAGTGAACCCTCCTGTGAACCCAGAGCTTCCAGAATCTATGGAAACATCAAGCAGAGAGGATCTGGAGGATTGTCATGGAGAGGACATTACTCGACAGGGAATGGCACAACTGTCTCCTGAGATCCAACCCCTACTGCCTTGTCTGAAGAAGACAGGTGAAAGCAAAGAAGGACTCTTTGGACACTAATGTAAATGTTTTAGAGGCATGCGTGAGCAATGTCTCACATGTTCCTCCTGACGCTGTGACTTTCACAGGGTCTCGGGGACCCCTGGGCAAAGAGCAAACCCATATACTAGACACAACACTTGCAATACAAGGTTCTAGGAAAGGGTTAATGTGTGGGACTCGTCAAGATGGGTCCAGGGAGGAAGATGCAGTGCATTCTGTTGTCAATGTGGAATGAGACCATCTCTTGGCTTCTTTCCGACCTATCAATGCTTCTGTGGTAGTCCTAGGTGAGTCCACGTTAAGAATGTTGGGGCCCAAAGAACAAGAAATGTTGTTATATGAGGATGTTTCATCAGTAAGGTCAACTCAAACACAAATGAAAACACAAAAACAAAAATCATATCCAAGCAAACCTTCAAGAGGCTCTCAACAAAGTCACTCTTATGTGAATATGTTGAGGGGAGGACGTGAGGAACATCAGGGGGAATCTAGTGGTGTCAGGAAAAGTGATACAGGTCAAAACGGTTCTCAGGAAGCTGCAGGAGAGCTTCTGAGAAACGTGTTAGATTATGAAAGCGAACATCGAATGGACGAACGGTTATTGGAAGGTTTCTTTGAGGGACGGGGTGATTCAGAGGAGTGTGACAAGGTTTCGTAATAGGGGCACTGACCCTACAAACGTAGGAGAAGAATATATTCATGTCATCTTATCTGAATTTTTAAAAATCCCATAGGAGGATATCCTGGCTGTTATAATACCACCAGGACTTAGAGAAATAGACATTTGCCTAGTGTCGGAAAATGCCTTTCAGCGATTCTGGGCTCGTCTCAGGATTGTCACTATACCCGATATGGGCCTCCTGGTTGATTTTGATGTAATCCCTTTGTTTAGGGGAGAGATGAGGGCTCTCACTATTTTGTTCAGAATGACAAATGTGCCTGAACAAGATGTAAAGTTCTGGCTAAAAAGCAAGTGTAGGGTGCTTATGCCCCCCCAAGAAAAGTTAAACGAATGGAAGACCTGGGGTGGTGAATACAAGGTGATAATCGCTTTGCAAAGGGACACTAAACGTAATATTCAGCCTCTCCCTAAGTATTTCTTTTGGAGTAATGACAGGGGCATAACTTGCTATAGTGGTCAACCGCCTGCTTGCTTCCAGTGTGGGGGAATATGACCATATCAGGCAAAACTGTGTCTCCCCCCTCTGCTCACACTATGGGAATAAAGGTCATGCTTCAAATTATTATAAGAAGGGTATTCTCTGTAACTAGAAACATTAGAAAAATTGACTGGCTCAAGATCCCCCAGTGAGATGTGTGGGCAATGGGGATTTGAACCTTGCCATCCTTGGTCTTAGTCTGGCACTCCAATAGGCTATACTAGCACTCAACTTCTGATGACAAATTCTGAACATTCCTCTCTGCTTGCTTTCTCCCTTCCAACTCTGATATCCAAGATAAGCCAGATGGGCAAGGAAAGATGGAATGTGGGAAGATAAGGTGGAGAGGATGCAATCTCCTGTACTGTAGGGTTGCCAACCTCCAGGTGAGGCCTGGACATCTCCCAGAATTACAACTGATCTCCAGACTACAGAGATCAGTTCCCCTGGAGAAAATAGCTGCCCTTCAGAGTAGACTTTGTGGACTCACATGCCTGCTGAGATGCCTCCCCTCCCAAAACCCTGCAGTTCCCAGGGCCCAGCCTCAAATATCAAGCAATTTCACAGCTCAGAGTTGGCATCCCCACATATACCACACTTGGCTTGAAAAGGAGACCCATCTGCCATATGCAATACATATTCTGCCTTCATGGTTGCCAGCCTCTAGGTGGTGGCTGGAGATCTCCTGGGATTACAACTGATCTCGATCAGTTCACCTGGAGAAAGTGGCCACTTCAGAAGGCAAACTCTATGGCACTGAAGTCTCTCCCCTCCCCAAACCCCACCCTCCTCAGCCTCCACCCCTAAAATCTCCTGGTATCTCCCAACCTGGAGCTGGCAACCCTGTCTGCCTTGTTCATATCACATATGGGGAACAGAGGTCTTCAAGAGGTACAAGGAAGAAGGCCCTTTCATCTGTCACCAACTGTACACCTCAACACACATTTACCAGAATCTGAGAAAAGTGGGTTTAGCAATGAGATACAAATCCGGAGGGGGGAAGTTGGTTTATGTGTGGCCAAGCAATCACTCAACTGTCTCACCACATGGCCTAAACTCTCCATGTAACACTCAAAAAACACCAATTTGGCTTCCTGAATTGGCCCTACGTACCATTCCACACTAAACCACAACTGAGAAGCACCCTCCCAAGGTTACTTTTCTATTCCAGAGTGCCATAGGCAGAGAAAAAGAAGAAAGATGATGCTTTGGTGCCGGAAATAGCTGGGAGGTCATTTTTTTAAAAAAAAAAATCTACCTAAATACACATAAATCAACCTGGCTACCGAATCAAAGCCTATGCTGTGGGGCATGAGGATTCCTGAGAAGGTTTGTTTTGGAGAGAGCTGTTTAGCTGCTAGAGAGTTCAGTTCTGGGGAAAGCTGCCCGGCCCTGTTCTCATGTTTACCATTTGGAATTAGTGTGCATAGCCTTGTCGCACCCTCCAGTGATATGGGTCTGCCATTACCCACTTCCTACAACCCTCACCCCTTGACAAAGGGATGAATCACACCGAGTTCTGTGCCGAGCTGGGGGGTTTTTTTTTATGGCGGAATGTTTCCTTCCAACCTCCAAGAGAGTATTTTGAAGCAAAACCAGTGGTCCTCTCTATGTCATCCCTCCAAAGCTGGGGGAGCAGACTTCCCAGTCCATTCTGAGAAGCATCAGCTGTCTGTCCTATTCAGATGAAGCTGCCTTGCACGGAACTGCAGCCTTGGTCCATCAAGTTTGGTATCATCCGTTCAGACTGGCAGGGGCTCTCCAGGGTCTTAGGCAGAGGTCTTTCACATCACCTGCTGAGGACTGAACCTGGGACTTTTTGCATGCCAAACAGATGCTCTGCCACTGAGCTCTCCCCTTGATTGTGGGTAATGCCAGGCTTTCACAGGGTGTGTGGTTCAGTGGTAATGCATCCGCATCACAGAAGCTCCCCGGTTCGGTCCTCAGCATTTCCAGTGAAAAGGCTCAGATAGCAAATAGTGAGAAAGACCTCTGTTCGAGATTCTGAAGAGCCCGTGTCCATCAAAGGAGACAATATTGACCTTCATAGTCCAGCGGTCTTCGTGGGGTAAGCAGATTTCCTGTTCACGTCTCTTTATAGAGCCATGGCTCGGTGATAGAGCATCTGCTTTTCAAGTGAAAGTCCCATATACAGTCCCTAGCATCTCCAGTTACCTAGATTAGCTAGGTAAAAGGTGATGTGAAAAATCTTTAGCCGAGTGCCTGGAGAGCTGCTGCCAGTCAGAGATAATGCTGACCTGAACAGACCAGTCATCTGATTCCACATCAGGCCGCTTTTTATGCAAAAAACTAGGCTAAGGACCACCAAGGTTATTACCCTGTCAAAACTCACCTGTTCAGACCAAGTGGGGTAGCTGTGTTGGTTCACGATGAAGTGCACAGGCACACAAAAGCTTATACTGGGAATAAAACTTTGTTGGTCTTCAAGGTGCCGCTGGACTCCAACTTTATTCTGTTCAGACCAGCTGTACCAGCTTGAAATTCTCCATAGTAGTTCTCTGAGACGATTTCACATTAGCATTTGCCCCGCGCTCACCGTTACGCTTCCCCCGGGGTCTTCTGGTCAATTTCCCACCAGTAGACCCGCGCTCACCTTTTGCCCCGGATAATCACACATTTTCCCCCGTCTTTGAGATCCTTGTTTTCTGTGAAGTTTCCTACTTGCCCCGGGGAGAAGCCGAAATGCACGCCCCCTTTTTCCATGCCCACTTGCCCGCCTTTCATCTGCCCTGCCCCGTGGTGGCTCAAATTTTCCTTTTTTAAAAATAAATGCCTTCTTACGTTATAGTGAAATAATGAGGCAGCGAAATATGTCCTCACCATCACTTTCTGTATATAATACACGTGTTCCAGTTGTCATTTATTTAGGTTTTTTTAAAAAAACTTTTATAACATAATTTTACAAAAAGTTTTCTGGGGAAGCATCCTTTGTGGGTCAAAAAATTATCTGTGATGGAGTAGGAGCCTAGATTTGAGGGAATAGTAGGGTTGGTTCAAGAGGCCTAGCACCTCTCTTTTGTACTCCATAGGTTTCCTAAGATAGGGTTGCCTGCTGTCGGGGCCCCTGACCCGCTGGCCTGGATCCAACCAGTGGGGGGAACCCCGCCCCCAAAGTGCCTGGACCGGGCACATCGCAGGGGGCACTCTGACATTCAGCCTAAAAACTCTATGGTATCATAAAGTTTCTAGCCGAATGCTAGAGCATCCCCCACTCGGCAACGTGCCTAGCGTGAGGACGTCCCATCACCTCCTACCTAATCCTTAGCTAGAGATGCCAGGGATAGAACCTGGGACCTTCTGCCTGCTAAGCAGATGCTCTCACTGAGACACAGCCCCTTTTCCTGCTAGGGTTGCCAGCCTCCAGGTGGGGCCTGGGGATCTCCCACTTTTACAACTGATCCCCAGCTGACAGAGATCAGCTCCCCTGGAAAAAAATGGCTGCTTTGAAGGGTGGACTCTATGGCATTGTACCATGCTGAGGCCCCTCCCCTCCCCAAACCCCACCCTCTCCCGGATCCACCCCCAAAGTCTCCAGGTATTTTCCAACCCAGACCTGGCAACCCTATCTCCTGTACAAGAGAGAATTGACAATTGCCTGCCCGATAGCCAATATTTGGTCTTCTGCATGAAAAAACAGACACTAATAGCTTGTTCTTGCCCTCGTTTATCTCATCACTCACCGGTTTCTCACTCGGTGACTCACAGCTAAACGTGTGAAATGCTTCCACTGAACAGTCTGATGCTCGGGGTGATTTCAGGTGGCACGAAGGCTCTGCCTGGGAGGCTGGAGCTCTGATGCCTTTGTGAAGGCGCCCCATCATCGTTCGCCAGCAGTGCCCCCGACCGTGTGAGCCCAGGCCTCCATAGTATTTCACCTGCAAGAAGCAGAGCGTTCAGATTTGTGTGTGAACAGTGTGTATTTACTGCTCAGGTGCCCTTCTGGTAACAAATCCCAAGTGGCCTCAGATGCAGAATTCCTGGAATCCCCTCCGCTGTCACCGTGGAGCCCCGTTTTGCTCATCCGTCTTTTATTTAGTGTCTGGGTGGCTTTTTGCCCTCCCCTTCTTTTTCACAGTTTTTGGGAACTTACTCATAAATCATTTATTTCACACCTTTTGCCTCCGTGCATCTTGGCAAAGCCGATAATGATTTTCCTCTGACTTATTTGTCATCAGAAATTATTTGCCAAAGAATTCCTGGGAGGATTTCAGGAGGCATTTTCTGAGCAACTTGTTGTCGGGCTGTGACAGTCCAAATTCAGGCTGTTTTGGGTGGTAAACCGCATTGGCGTGCTTTGTCTGGGGTTCTGTTCCACGACTGGATAGGGAGAGTGAACCGGCTGCTTTGGTGAGGCATCCCATTTGCATTAAAAAAAACACTGTTTCAATTACATTTCTTTGGAGCTTTGCAAAACGTTATTTTGCCAACAGACCAGACGGTGTGTTTTGCGGGAGGTTGTGGAGAAGACGGCACTCAAAGCAAGCATATCAAATGCAATCCGATGTATTTGAATGTCAAAGCATGCCATTTGTGGAGATGCTTTAACAAGACTCGCCTGGTTTGTGGTGGCTGGGGAATTGATGGCATTAGCATCAGCGTATCCATGACAGTCCTGATAAATTATAAACATCTTTGGAACCAAGGGGCATCGCGGGAACAACTAAGATGAAGTTACTGCAAGACTCTTGGGAGAAGAGTTTCAGATTCCCCTCACATGCCCTTACAGTTAATTTCTTCAGCACCTCTCAGCAGATTAGTGAGGATTTATGAAAATTAAGTCTTTTTTTTTAAAGCAGGGTTGTGTAGCTGTGGTACCCAAAGGGCACCACCTACCCCAGGGGTTCCCAAATCCCAACGTGGTGCCCACTGACATCTTTCCTGGTGTCCACCAAAGTGTTTTAGTAGGGCCACGTGGGACTTTTGCCTAGCAACTCTTCTGACTAGCAACTGGTAGGGCTGCCAGATCCTCCGGGGGGGGGGGGGGTGTTGCCGGCTGTAGAGGCCCCTGATCCGCTGGCCCAGATCTAGCCAGCCGGGGGAACCCCGCCCCCAAAGTGCCTGGACCAGGCGTGTCACCGGGGGGACGCTCTAACATTTGGACTGAAAACTCTATGGTATCATAGAGGTTATAGCCAAATTCTTCAGTGTCCCCCCGGTAATGTGCCTAGCGCAATGACATCACTTCTGGGTGACATCATTGTGGCATGCGCACCACACACATGCACCAGAAGATCCCAGGAGAAGAGCATCTTCCCCTCGCTGGAAAAAGGTAGGGATCTGGTAACCCTAGCCACTGGAGATTTGATTGGCTGTGCAAATTTTTAAAAATGTTGCTGTGGCAGCAGCTGCCATCACAGCACAAGTATCTTCACTGTGTGACTGAAGGTCAGCTGTGGCAGCCATTTTGTGGCTGGCTCCACTTCCTGCAGCAGCCATTTTTGGCTGCCGTTTTGTGGATGTGCCATCAGAATTCAAAAAGTGCCAACAGGCTCAAAAAGGTTGGGGATGTCTGGCCTATCTTTATTGTTGAGCTCATATCTTCAGTTCAGGCCCTGACCTCTGTACTCTCCCTTACCGAGGTGAGATGAGCAGCAACCAGAGGCAGGGTCTTCTCAGTGGTGGCACCCCACTTTGGGAATGTCCTAATCCTGAAAGCTTGTCTGCTGTCGTCTCTGGTGCTGTTCAGGTGCTAGACTACAACATTCCTGCTTGCCCAGGCTTTTTAATTGAAGTTTTATCCCATCTTTCCCAGTTTCTGTTTTATTTTATGACCTCCATTCCACTTGTTTGATGTTTTATGACTCGCTCTCAGTAATGTTTTTACTGGTGGTTTTATTATTGCTATGTCTGGGATGATTTTATGCTGGTCGGGATAGCTGCACTGTGCTGTTTTATTTGTTTCTTTTATTATTTTAATTTATTAGCTGACACTGGCAGATGGCTGGAAAAGCAGCAATTCCTTCTTTTTCTAAAAATATAAATAATAGTTGGAACGCTGATCAATGCCCAGCCTGGCAGACACCCATTCATAAATACCAGATAGGCTCAGAACTGGTACAGAATTATTTCTGATCAGAGAAGATCCTTAAATTTTGATTTCATTCCTCTCCCTGGACAATGGAAGGCGGCAGGGCACTACGGAGAGAATGACTTTAGTAGATATGTGCTTGTCAGGAACATCATCCAACCACAATGGTTAGCTCACCTTCCCCACCAAAAAGGATCATCCCAGGCGGCATTTCTGAATACAGCATTGCTGTTTTCTTGCAACCACTCCCTCATCTCAGGCCCTGTGGTTTTATATTAAGACCCCTGTTTGTGTGCAACTATTTCATTTCCCGGGAATAAGCCACAGAAGCCAGAGCTAAGGCTTTCTCCCACCATGGCAGGAAGCCAGCCTGCTGTGCCATATATGGAGTCAAAGCAAATGTTTGGCTTCTACAGGCAGGCAGGCAGGCAGGCAGAGTTGCAGACAGTCTGGGCAGAGAGATGCAGGGAATGTCTTTGTCCCCCTCTGGCGATAAGGCACCTCACCTGCCAATAAGGGGGGATGAGAACAGAGGCTTAAAACTTCCTCTTCAAGACACTAAAGATGAAACACACACACGTAGGATGGCTCCGGGTTTAATTCTCATGTTTCCCCCCCCCAGTAAAAAAAAAATTATCTGCTGGTCTGGATTCATCCCTTGCTGGCATCTATCAGAAAAACACACCTTCTTGTGCTTCAAGCAAGACAAAAATCAGGTAGCTTACATTTATATTTATAGTCACTTTCCAGCTGTATTTAGAAGGAGGAGGAGATTGGATTTACACCCTGCCCTTCACTATGCAAAGGAGTCTCAGAGCGGCTTCCCCTCCCCACAACAGGCACCCTGTGAAGTAGGTGAGGCTGAGAGAACTGCCCTTAAGAGAACATCTCTGAAAGAACTTGTAACTCACCCAAGGTCACTCCAGCAGCTGCATGTGGAGGAGTGGGGAATCAAACCCTGTTCTCCCAGATTAGGGTCTATGGTCTTAACCAGTACTCCATAGAGGCCATTCTAGTGGGCACTTCTCCTCAGAGTGTTCCCAGCACAAGACCTCCCCAAATGCCCGTGGTCTTTAGGGTGGACCTCTGGGGCATGGCCCGTTAATTTTAGAGAGTCTTCCACCAGGGCAATGCTTTGAAGGCTGGCCTGGCCTGGGCCCCTCCCAGATCTTGGTGGGGGGTTTTTGCTCAAATTGTCTTAATAACAGCCATCTTTTTGCAGAAAGTGACAGTTTTAATGCGCATGATTAGAATGCCCGGTAACATGAAAGTATGGCCCTGTGGTGTAAGAGTGACCAGGTCCAGAGAAGTGTTCCAAGGGATGCTTCAAACATGAGGTTTGCACACAGCACTGATCCTCACGCCAGTCATCCTCACGCCAGTCATCCAAAATGGCTTCCCTGTTCCGGAGAGAGCTTTGCTGTCAAGACTGGACTGTAAGTCTGAGATGTTCCTCTGGGTGTCTGGTTGAGGACAGTGACGATTTGAGAGACCAGCTCTTTATGGTTTTGCTGTGAGCCTCTCAATTCTGGCTGCCTCCTCAGTTGCCCGCTTGCAGTGGATTGCTGGGGGCGCCATCTGACAGAGTAGACGGATTTTTAGGTTTTAATTTGTCGTATGTGGGTTTTAAATTGTAATACATTGATTTTGGTGTTGTTGTTGTTGTTTTGACTTATTAATCATCCTATCCCAGTTTATGCTGGGCTCTGGGCAATGTACGAAAAAGGAAAAAGGCCATTAAACAAAATACAATTCTTAAAATATCCATATACAATTAATAAGAAGTCAAACCAGAATTAAAAAATCCCAGATGACGATTTGCAATTTTCTGTTCCCATTCTGGACTGCCTGGCTATTTGGTGGGAGTGGGAGAGGGAAACTTAAGCAATATATATCTATATATCTAATAGCCAAGGCGCCCCCTGCGTGAGGATATCTAAATCTGCGCATCGGGGGCACCTAGAGGGCAAAGAGATTTTCCTGCATATTTGGGGCAATCCCCAGATGTGCAGAAAAATCTGAAATCTATAACAAACTATAGGGGGGATACTTAAATCCCCCCCAAAAGTAAAAGAGCATTCCCTGTGCATGTGCAGAGACTGCTCTGAGAACTGCCTTGCTGCCGTTGCTGCTGCCGCTGCTGCGAAGGGGGCAGGAGAAGCCTTGGCAGGCCAGCCAGGCCTTGCTGCTGCTAGGGGAGAGGGGAGGGAGTAGTCTTGGCGGGCTGGCGGATGTGAGCCACTCAGCCCTCGCCGCCGCTGCTGGGGAGGGAAGGAGAAGGCTTGGCAGGCTGGCCAGGCCTCACTGCCACTGCTAGGGGAGGGGGGATGGAGAAGGCTTGGTGGGCCAAGCTCAGGCTGGTGCTGGGGGGGGGGGGGAGGAGGGAGAAGGCTTGGTGGGCCCGGCGGCTGAGAGCCATGCAGGCCTCGCTACTGGTGCAGGGGGGAGGGGGAAGGCTCACCTGTGGCTGCTTCCTTCTCCTCCACATGAAGGTTCTCCCCCCCCCTTGGTGAGTATTGCGGGTCCCCCTTCTTGTATATATACATATAAGAGAGGGAAAGGGTGCCAGCCAATGTAACCAACCATTACTGTCCTCAACCAAAAGCCTGGCGGAACATCTCTGTCTTACAGGCCCTGTGGAATTGCACAAGGTCCCACAGGGCGCTGGTGTCATTTGGCAGATAGCTTCACCAGGTTGGGGCCAGGACTGAAAAAGCCCTGGCCCTGGTCGAGGACAGCTGGACATTCCTAGGGCCAGGGATCACCAGCAAGTTGTTATCAGTGGAGTGCAAGGCTCTCCTGGGAAGACAGCAGAGAAGGCGGTCCCGCAGGTACGTTGGTCCCAGACCATTCAAGGCCTTAAAGGTTAATACCAAAACCTTGAACGTTGGTCCCAGGCTGCTCAAGGCCTTAGAGGTCAGTATCAAACCTTGAACCTAACCCAGTACTCTACTGGAAGCCAGTGTAGCTGGTGCAACACTGAATATGTGCCGTCCAGGACGTCCCCATCAGGACCGTTGGGAGCTGCCCTGAGCCTTGCTTGGTGGAGAAAGGAGTGGGATATAAGCTAAATAAATAAATCAAATCACAACCAAGTTACAGAGACCTTGTCATTAGGGTTGCCAAGTCTGGGTTGGAAAATACCTGGGGACTTTGGGGGTGGAGCCAGGAGAAGGTGAGGTTTGGGGAGGGGAGGGGCCTCAGCATGGTACAATGCCATAGAGTCTACCCTTCAAAGCAGCCATTTTCTCCAGGGGAGCTGATCTCTGTCAGCTGGGGATCAGTTGTTAAAGTGGGAGATCCCCAGGCCCCACCTGGAGGCTGGCAACCCTACTCATCATAGGGTTTTCAAGCCAAGAGACGTTCAGAGTTGGTTTGTCATTGCCTGCCTCTGCGTGGCAATCCTGGACTTCCTTGGTGGTCTCCCATCCAAGTACCATCCAGGGACAACCCCCCCACCCCCTTAGCTTCCAAGACTGGATGAGACTGGGCTAGCTTGGGCCATCCAGACCAGGCACCTCACTAAGTAGCCAATGTTAAACATCATCCCTACTTCACCCTGAGCAGGAGGCTGAGAATCATGTACACTTCTGGTGTTTGTCCCAACCTGAAGCACTTCCAACAAGAGCTCTATCCAGATTTAAATCCTGCATGCCCTTCTCAACTCCTGCCGCTTTCAAAAATAGATGCATCCATGACCAGATTATAAGCAGCCCATATGTTGATATGTGGAAGAGAGAGGGAAGGAGGGGGTGACGGTTGGGTGAGGATGGAGAGCCCCGTCTTGGGTGGCCTTGCATAAGACCCAGCCACAGGTTCAGCGCCACAGGGGATTTCGGAAGGAACAAAGCATTCAAGGAAAATGGAGGTGGGTAGGGCTCCAGATCCCTGCCCCCCCTCCCACGATATGCCGAGCCACAGGAGCAGGGTCTCGACGTCCCAAACACCAGCAAGTTTAAGGAGGTACTGTGTCTCCTGACACAGAGACACGATAAACCAAACCTTAATTTTATTACTTTCTTCAAACAAAGCTAATAAATCAAGATCACCGAAGATGCAGGTTATGCAAAACTTAATTGGGCCTTGGCTCCCTGCCCACTAGGAGCAGCACATATCTGACTTCAGATCAGAGAGCTCCATTTTAATGGGTGGATTTGAGTCGCCCACGTTGGAGTTGCTAAATCCTGCTTTTCAAATGCGGTGTGCATGCATCTTTCACTCTGGGAAGCGGAGGAGTCAAGGCATTGTTTGGGCTTTTGTGCAATACGAAGGCGCGGAGAGGCTCTCAAGAATGGAAGACAATGGCTTTACGAGAGCACGGAACTCGGCTCCCGAGAGATAGGCTAATCACCTAACAGAGCTCAGGAGGTTTCGCAAAGCTCCCAAACTTTCTGGAAGCGTGGCACGGCGTCGGGCACATCCACTCATGCTGTTCTCCATGCTGGTGCTTTAGCTTATAACTGAAAATATGGGGAAGGCGTCTAGTGAAGAGAGAAGGTATGGCATGGGATCGGGATTCCTTCTCAGGCTGAAACATTACCTTCTCCCACTCAGCTATGAACTGAGGCCGCACAGAAAGGCACTGGATGATGGAAGAGAAAATAAGCAGCGAGGCTGTGAACAGAGCCAGATTTCTGCACAAGTTAAATAAGATACAGATTTAGGGGCTCAGATTATGAGGGCCCTCTTAAGTAGGGTTGCCAAGTGTCTTTCTATGGTGGAAGGTCACCCACTGGCAATCCCCGCCAAAAAAAAAAATGGCCCAATGGCATTACATCACTTCCTAGGAAAAATCTGGAAGTGATGTCATGCCTCTAGGAATTGCCAGAAACTCTATGGTTTCCCCAGGAAGTGATGCAATGTTTTTGTGCTGACAGCGCACTCCCACATCTCTGGCCCCCAGACTCGCAAAAATAAAACAAAACAAAACTGACTAAATTTCAAGATTGGTTAAAAATAGGGTAATGCTACAGGGTTTCAGATCCAGCCCTGGTGGTGTACCTTTCAGGTGTACCAAATACCAAAGGGAAGTATATTTGGGATACAGGTATCTGTTCCCAAGTACAAAACTTCAAGGGCGAACCTACCTTGAGAGTGCGGAGAGCTTCCTGCTGCAATCCTAAAAATGCTTTCCTGGCAGTAAGCCCCACTGAATAAAATGGGACTTACTTCCAAGTAGTCTATTTTAGGATTGCTCCCTCCTTTATTCAGAGAAGAAAGTACTGAATCAGAGACAGATCAAGATGTGTTAGTCTGTCTGTAGCAGTCAAAAAGATCATGAGTCCAGTAGCACCTTAAAGACTAACAAAATTTGGGGCAGTGGATATGAGCTTTCATGAGTCACTGCTCACTTCTTCAGAGAGCCAGTCTGGTGTAGAGGTTAGGTCATGGACTCTAATCTGGGAGAACTGGGTTTATTCCCCACTCTTCCACATGCAGCTGCTGGCATGACCTTGGGTCAGTCAAAAGTTCTTTCAGAGCTGTTCTCTCTTTCAGCTCTCTCAACCTACCTCACAGGTTATCTGTCGTGGGGAGAGGAAGGGAAGGAGACTGTAAGCCACTTTGAGACACCTTTGGGTTGTGAACGGCGGGGCATAAATCCAACTCTTATTCTTCTACCTACTTAAGAGGGCCCTCATACTCTGAGGCCCTAAAACTGTAGTTTATTTAGCTTGTGCACTTCTGAAGTCTTTAAGGTGCTACTGGACTCTTTCTCTTTTTAACTGAATTAGAGAGACCAGTAGAGTTGCCAACAGGCCTAGAGAAAAATACCATCCCTTTAATAGAGACTCAGGGCCAAACTAGATGGTACACTTGCCTTGACATGAGTCAGGTTCGGATTCCCCAACCTATTTAGCAGACAGATGCTACAATGGGGAACTAACCTTCCCAAATGCACCATGGTCCAATTCAGCTTGGGAGCACGGGGCGGGGGTGGTGGTGGTGGTGGTCAACTTTCCTTCCTGCATCACTTTCAGGAGCTGAAAGAGCCATGGAGTACACAGGTGAAAGCTTGTGACAGATATATCATCTAGTCTGGCCCTCAGCATATGGAAATGGATAAATGAAACTTTTAATGGGATCGAAGTAAATAGCCACAAGGTATAGATAGGAACTAAGTGCTTGGAGTTAAATACTGGAGCCCTGATTGGCCATGGATTGATCAACCATGAAACCTGGGTTGTCAAGTTTCCACTGTGAGTTTAGGGTCATGTACAAGCATACACACTTTTCCTTACACACTTTTCGCTTACTACAAAAAAACACTAAAATCCACAATACTGGTGAATATGTCACAAAGAGGTGCAGTGTAAAACCGGCTTTAGTGTGCACAGTAGGTTTGTGTAAAAACTGGTACGTTTTTTGAAAATAAAGATTTCCTTCTCTTCTTCAATAATACGGCTTTATCAGCCATAGTCTTAAGCCTAACCACACTAATTTAAAGAGAAAGGTGGTGATGGGGGAACATCTCATTTTCCCCCTGGAAGCCCACTCTAATTATAAAGTAGGTTCAGGTAGGTAGACGTGTTGATCTGAAGCAACAGAACAAAGTCTGAGTCCAGTGGCACACAAAAGCTTATACCCAGAATGAAGCTTTGCAGGTCTTATAAAAGTTTTTTAATTTTTTTATTTTATGCTGAATTCCAAAAACGTAAGAGGCCAAGAACTTAGTAATATTTGGATCATTATCCCACAGAACAAAGGGAACAAACTGATGATTAATGCAGCCATCTTTCCCAGCAGGTAGATTTAGATCATGAGCCAAGAATCCAAAAGAAGAAACAAATAGCAAAATAGTTGACTTCTCTCTCTCTCTCTCTCTCTCTCTTTTCTCCTCCAGTAGCTCTGAAAGACGACAAATCGCATTCTGTACACTTGAAAATTCAAAGCATGGGACTTCTAGAAAGAAATGCCATGAGAAACAGCTTGTTGTGCAACAGAATTCCTTGGATCATGGCCATGGACTCTACCTTATAGGATATTTACTTTGAAAACTTGCCACGTCTCATGTTTTTTTCGGTGAAGGAAAATTCTAATTTCAAAATATAAACCTTATGTAAGGAGTGCGGGGAACCGAGAGCCAGTGTGTTGTAGTGGTTAGGACTGTTGGACTAGGATCTGGAGGGCCCAGGTTCAAATTCCTGCTTGTACCATGGAAACTCACTGGGTGACCTTGGGCCACTCACACTTGCTCTGCCTAAGATACCTCACAGGGTTGTTTTGAGAATAAAACAGAGGAGAGGAGAACAATGTAAGCTGCTTTGGGTTCCTACTGGGGAGAAAGGCGGGTTATATCAAAGGGTTGCAGAAGTAATGGCTTCTCAAAAAGGCTGCTGAGGGAATTCGTGAGGGAGACGCAATTTCAACCGGGATTTTGCCGTCTCTTAGCCTCTATGTCACAATCGCCACAGTTTCTTCTAAGACATATTTGGCCCCTCTCTTCTGCTTTCTTTTTAACTGCTCCTTGGGCAATGACGCAACACGAAGCTAGGATGAGCCACGGACTCTCCCACTGTCTTGTAATTTTAGGCTTAAAAGCTGAAGTCCTGACGCTTTCAACAGGCATCGGGAAGGTGGGGTTTCAGTCCTCTCCATCAAACTGAAGATTTGGTTTATCCAATATCAAACAAATGGCTGAACTTGGCATTAACTCGGTCATTAATTTAAACATACATGTTTTCTCTAGCACAGCACTGTGGTTCTGCTGACGAGATCAGAGGCAGATGCTCCTTGAGTCATTATTTAAGTGAGAACAAGGGGATAAAGCGATAAATCATTAACTCTTCAGCTGGCAAGAAAAGAAAAACAACAGCAGCCCGACAGCGTCTGGAAGGCGCTACTCTAGGAGACTCTCCAGTTGACAGGGATCCTTCTCCTAAATATTTACAGGATCAGGGCATATGGCTTGTTGACAAGCTGGCTGAAAAAGAACTGATGGATCAGATTGGGACCAACTGTGTGGGCAGCAGGACTTGGAAAGCTCAGCCAGTATGCTAAGTACTCTACAGAGTTGAATCCCAGACAAATTGATCTAATTATGGGGCACCTGAACACGCATGAACACATGATGCAGCCTTATACTGAAGCAGACGCCTTAGTTTATCAGCATTGTCTATGCAGACTGGCAGCTGCTCTCCAGGGTCTTAGGCAGACGTCTTTCACATCACCAACTACCTGAACTGCTCTGTCTTGGATGGCCCAGGCTATAGGGCTGCCAAGTACCGGCGACTTACCGGTGGGGGGGGGGAGTTGTTCTCCCCCCGGGAGCTCTTCTGGCGTGTGCGCTTTGTGCGCTCGCCAGGTGACATAATGACATCACCTCCGGGTGACGTAATTACACGGGGGAGGTCATCCTCACCGGACGACTTCTGGGGCAGGGTTCCCACCGCCGGCCGAATGCCGGCTGTCGGATCGGGAACCCCTATAGCGGGGGATCCCCCGCCCCCCGGGCTGACTTGGCAGCCCTACCAGGCTAGCTCGGTTTTGTCAGACCTTGGAAGCTAAACAGGGTTGGGCCTTGGTTAGTACTTAGATGGGAGACTACCTCAGAAGTCCAGGGTTGCTATGCAGAGGCAGGCAATGGCAAACCGCCTCTGTTCATCTCTTTCCTTGAAAACCCCACAGGGTCGCCATAAGTCAGCTGCGACTTGACAGCATTTGCCACCAACTCCACCTGAACATTTTAACTGCAGGTGTCAAGGACTGAACCTGGGGCCCTCTGCATGCCAAGCATACACTCTAGCACTGAACCATGGATCCTCCCCAATGCCAAAAGCATGTTCATCTTGGTCACTGCCCTTTGCAACAAGTCAAGTTGCCATCCCCTACTGGTGACTGAGGTGGACCTGGCATCTCAGAACACGTCCATGACATGACCAGAGGACACTACTGTGGAAAATATGATGTGTTCTTAGGACCTATGCTTTTCCTTAACGTAGCTATGCTCCACTAATCCCTCCACTAAACCATTTTCCCAATCTAGTGCAACCCCAAGGCACTGTGGTCCCTGAAGAAAGACCCCATCCAGTCATCTCCCAATTGTCCGCATACAAAGCAAATACATTATTACAAACATGTGTATATTTAAGTGCATAACCAATCAGCCCTTCCCCCCCATCTTCTTGCAATTCATTGGAAACACATTACTTTTTTAAAAACGGCACCTCTAACCAGCTATATAAAATTACGTACCTTTCTTTGCTGCCTTCTTGTCAAAATATACGTCCATTACCCAACCTCATGATAATCTGACCTGGTGGGGCTAGGGGATCCTGGGTAGATCTAAAAACCAGGCCACCAGGCCTAGCTTCACCTCTGATGAGACATCCAGGACTGGCTCCACAGCACTCAGTGGCAGGGGGGAGTCAGTGCAGGGCAGGGGTGCAGACACGCTACCGAGCTGCGTCTGCTCTCATCCAGGAGGCATAGGCGTAGAGTACGGGGGGGCTCAAGGGCTTGAGCCACCCCCGAAATTTCCGGGGGGGGGGCTCAGCCACCCCCCCCGGAAAATGGAGCGCCTGCTGCCGTGCCTCCCCGGGTCCTTCCGAGGCCCGGCCACCGCTGCTGGAGAGGGAGAGGGAAGGGGTGGCGGGGGGGGGGGGGAGAGAGGCACCAGCAGCAGCGGCTGGCCGGCCTCGGAAGGGCCTGGGGAGGCAGGGTGGTTTCCCGGGGGGGGGAGAACATCGCTCCAGCGAGCGTGCGCGCTTTGCGCGCGGCTATGGAGCCCCCGCCCCCCCCGGATTTCCAAAAGTCTATGCCCCTGCCAGGAGGAACTTCCACTATTAAACGTAACACAGCAGCTTCGAACAGTAAGAACCTGCAGAACACACCACCAGCACCACAACAGTTTGACAATACACAGAGAGTGGCATAAATAATATGAGACAGATCCCTGCCTTGAGGAGCTTACCACAGCATTTTTGACAATGCTTGGACACACATTTATCCATTTGATAGACTTCTATGCCACACTTCTCAGTTAACCCCCCTCGGTGCCATTTACAGTAACAACAGACAACCCAAGACAGAGAAAAGAAGTCAATAAAAGCACAATAAAACGCAGAAGGTAAAATGCAAACTAGAACCAGCCACATTAAAATAATTAGTGGGCAAAAATGGCAGGAGCAGTGAGTCGAACAATCACAATAATATAACAGTAAACCAAAACAACTGGTGAAACAGCAGGGGCTACAGCTCAGCGGTAGAGCATCTACTTTGCATGCAACAAGTCCCAGGTTCAGCCCCCAACATATCTGACTAAAAGGATCAGGCAGTAGGTGATGTGAAAGACCTCTCTGCCTGAGTCCCTGGAGAACCACCTCCAGTAAGAAAAAGCAAGCCTATCCTTGACAGATCAACAATCAGATCCAATATGAGACAGCTTCATGAGTTCAAGAAGATGTTAGGGACAATCAAGGTTTTAATAGTGGCTTGTTGCCTACCGCTCCGCTCTGCAAAGCCTGGAGTCCTCTTCCAGCCTAAGTAGACACACCAATTTAAGAGGCTCTTCTTCTAGAGGAAAAATCACATAAGTTGGAGAAGTCTCCTTAGGCTGGAGGAAAGCTCCAAGCTTTGTTAGCAGAGTGCCAGGATACATGCCAGTGCCAAAACTCGCTTGCACAAAACCTTTCTAGACCAACGTTGAGTTTGTTCTGTGCTTGGTTAATTGGTTCAGTGTAAGGCAGCTTCATACGTCTTCAGCAGAACTACTGTACCCTTAGCAGTGCCATACAAAAGAATCACACGAGCCAAACTACTGAACAAAAAAAACTCAGTCTGGGTCCACAAGTTGCTGGATATTGCGCTGCTTCACATGGCTTCATCTAAGGTCATAGAAACAACTGCAGCCGAGCTTCCTCCATAAGAACCTTGTGAGCCAAAGCACCTCTCGCCTCCCCCACAAGGGTTAATGTGACTAGAAAGGGGTCTTGTCCACCTTGCAGGTGTTACTAATTGGTCTCTTGGTCTTATTGTCTTCAAGGCCAGAGGTGTAGGTGGCGTGATTAGCTTCTCGTGGGAGCCTGTGGCCCATAGGACAGGGAGTCAGGGGTGATGAGGTAATCTTCTAGAGGCTTCTCCTGAGAACACGTTCTGATTGGATGTCATCATCACCTGAGGTTACTGGCCCAAAAACTATAACTGAGCTAAGGCCCTGAAAGAAAACAAGCTAGCTGGGATCCTGATGGACTAAAGGCCTGAACTATGATCTGCTTGAATTGCTAGCAATACAGAGAATGCTTAAGCTTTGGCCTTTGACTCTTGACTGTCTTTAAGGTTGGTGCTGTCTAATGCAACCTCAAGAAGTGTTAAACAGTTGAGCTAGTTTTCTTGATTTCTTGCTGCATGATTTTGGAGTATGTGTTGGCTATAGAATAAATTCTTATATTGACAGAAACTGAAATAAACTTTATCAAACTTTTCTTTTAAAATTAAATGGTGGTCTGGTTACTTGTGTACAACTGCCCTGGGGACCCACAGAGTTCAGGCTTGGAATCCTTGACAAATTGTTGCGGAATGTCTTCTAGGAGTAGGTCAGATGACTCCTTGTTGGACTTCAGATAGCAATGTAAGATAGAGTTTTTCCAGAATGGGTGTTTGGTGTGTTTTTATGATTCTTGTGAATTAATGGCTGTTGTGCAGATTCACCTTGTTTTTTTATTTGTTGAGTCTTGGAATCCTGTAAAGGAGAAAGTGTGGTATAGCCACTTAATACGTAAATTCACATCCTGGATTTTCTTGTCTTCATGGGTAAAAGCTGGTAAACGATGGTAATAGCAAAATATCCAGCGACTCTGAGATCCTACCCAACTTTTAACCTGGTACAGCAAAACTATTAAATTTGACCACAGATATAGAGTAAAGGGAAGGATATTCCACAATCAACATGCCTAACAGAGAAGGCCCTTGGCCTGGGAGAAAGGAAGCTAGCTGAGATTTTCATGAACTATGGGCCAAGACTATGCCCTACAATTGCTAGCACCATAGACAACACTATTTGAAGCATCCTTAACAAAATTAAGTTATTAACAAAGTTATCATTTTTAGCCCATCAAGTCAGGTGATGGTGGGGTCCAATCAGAATGGGGTCTTTATGAGAACCCTCTAGAAGATGACATCACCTCTTCCCTCCCATCACAGGTTCCCATGAGCAGTTAATTAACCTGCTTCCATCTTTGGCCTTGAAGATGATAAGAAGCTTCCAGGCCAAAACAACCACCACCCCAATTAGCAACACCTGTAGATCCGTACAGGCCCATCACCATTCATGTTAACCCTTGAGGGGATGGTGGGGAAGGTGCTTTGCTTCACAGGCTATCACAGGGATAGGAAATTCCTGGAGATTTGGGGGCAGAGTCTGGGAAGGTAGGGACCTCAGCGGGGATGCGGTGCCATTGAGACTCCTCTCCAAAGCTGTCATTTTCTCCAAGGGGACTGATCCTTGTAGTCTGGGCATAACTTATCACTCTGGCAGACTGGCAACCCTATGTCCTACCTGGAGACTGGCAACTACCTACCTAGAGAATGGTAACCCCATGCCTCTGTTATGAGTAATTGCCCAGCTCCCATGCCAGTGTCTGGATAGGTGTGGATTTGTATCCATGTGAGGGCCCGTAGCTACAGTGTAGGGTTGCCAAGTTACTTACCAGTTTGAGCGGGGAGTCCTGCTCCTGGTCCAGGCACATCACTGGGTGACGCTCTGGTAATCACCCACAAAACTCTATGGTACCATAGAGTTTTCAGGGCGATTACTAGAGTGTCGCCCTGCGATGTGCTTGGTGTGATGATGTCATTTCTGGGCATTGTCATCACGCTGGGCACATTGGCCCGATGTGGCCATTTCAGGGGTGGGGTTCCCCTCGCTGGCTGAATCTGGACCGGCGGAATGGGGACCTATTTAGCGGGGGAATCCCTGCCCCCTCGGGGGGAGTTGGCAGCCCTACTACAGTGTGGCATCTCGGGGCTGGGCCCCCTGACTTGCTGGCAAGGCCCCACAACTTCCCATCCAGCCCAGGGTCCCCAAGTGATGGCAGTTGTGGGGAAGAAGCTAGGTATTCCAGTGCAGCTGTCTGGTGCAAAGGGCCAGCTATGGTGGCAGCACGGAATAAGAAAAGTCCCCCCAGAAAGTCTATTTAACTTTAATTAAATTAACTTAAATTTTATTAGCCAGTGCCCCCTAAGAAAATTAAATGCCCCCCGACTAAAAAAAATCCTGGCTATGGGCCTGCCCATGAGTCACCAGCACGGTGCTCTACCAGTATGCCTCCAGATACACCGGCACAGCTTTGTGTTATAGCCATAGGCGTCAACTATTGGGAGGCTCGAGCCTCCCCCGAAATTTCCCGGGGGGGGGGGACTGAGCCCCCTGGCAAAACGGAGCATCTTGCCACTGCGCCTCACCTCCCCAGGCCCTTCCTAGGCCCGCCCACCCACTGCCGCTGCCGCCATTGCTTCTCCCCTCCTGGCCACTCCTGCCTCCTTCCCTTCGTCCCTCCCTCCATCCATCCATCTGGGGACCAGCTGGGCAAATGCCCAGCATGGTGTTGTCACCTGGAAGTGACGCCATCACGCTGGGCACGTTGCCGGGGCAACGCTCTAGCAATCGCCCTGAAACTCTATGGCACCATAGAGTTTCAGGGCGATTGCCAGAGCGTCGCCCTGGCAACATGCCCAGCGTGATGGCGTCACTTCTGGGTGATGCCATCATGCTGGGCATTTGCCCAGCTGGATGGAGGAAGGGACGGAGGCAGGAGTGGCCAGGTGGCAGGGGGGGGAGAGGCGGTGGCGGCGGGGACATGGTCCCAGCGTGCGCTTTGCACGCACGCAAGAGTCCCCCCCCCCCCCCCCCCCGGATTTTAAAACTCAATGCCCCTGGTTACAGCAGTGTGTCTCAGAACTACACTGACGTAGGGCTTAGCTAGTATTCTAAGTGGGTTACCAACTGACCTTAGGAATGCATTGTTCATCAACAAATGTATAAAGTGACCCTTAAAGTTACTGGCCCTTAGGATTTTATGTGGGTTGGAGCCATTTTTCTCTTTTCTTAAGGAGTCTCAAAGTGGCTTCCAGTCTCCTTCCCTTCCCCTCCGCACAACAGTCCCCCTGGGAGGTAGGTGGGGCTGAGAGAGTTGTGAGATGGGCCCAAGCTCCCCCAGCAGGCTTCATGTGGAGGGGGAGTGGGGAATCAAGCCCGGTTCTCCAGATTAGAGTCCGCTGCTCTTATCTACTACACCACACTGGCTCAAACTTCCCTGAGTGGCAGAACCAGATCTTTACCAACTTTCTTCCTCCCAGCAGTCCACTCTCCCCCCCGCACCCCACTTATATAGAGTCAGACCTCCAGAATGATACACACTGCTGTGACCCTGGGAGAATGGCTGAAGCCAGAAGGGGGACTCAGCCAGCCTCACCCCTCTGCCTTTTCAAGAGTGGACTTGCTCCATGGATTCTGTTTATGCAAGGGGTGGGGCGATCTTTTTTTCTCTTTTGTGTCTCGATACATTCTGCTTGTCCCGCAGCCACTCTCTCCCCACCCCCACCCCACCCCACCGCCTGAGGATTCAATGCGTAAATAAATATTAATCGTTATGAGTCTTGTATTAAAATTGTGAGACTTGGCAACAAAAGGGACTGAATTGTAAGAAACAAGGACTCAAAAGGTTTGATTACCCTGGGAAAGGATCTCACGGAGACAAGCAAAGTCTGTGTTTTGCTGCTCGAACAATTTAAAGCTTGTTACTTCTTACATATGTAAAAATCATGGGAACACGAACATAAAATTGGCTGACTCGTCTTTGCTTACTAATGCCAGAATGTCTTTTGGAGCAGAAGGTTAATTTAGAATTGCCCTTGATGATTTCGGGGAGCCTTCTTGAAATGTGTGGCTGTTATTATTAATCACAGGTATTTAGACAGCAAAGCAAATAACCCTGACTTACCATAAATTCTGTATATCACCGTCTCTGTCTGGATAGGGCCAGAGGCTTAGTATATTTGGCTATCTTAACTGTATGCCCACAGTAAGGCAAGGAAATATCCTTCTCTATCCCTGACCTGGATAGCTCAGGCTAGCCCAGTCTTGTCAGATCTTGGATGCTAAGCCGGGTCGGCCCTGGTTAGTATTCAGATGGGAGGCCACCAACGAAGTCCAAAATTGTGATGCAGAGCCAGGGAATGGCAAACCACCTCTGAACATCTCTTGCCCTCAAAACCCTATGGGGTTGCCATAAGTTAGTGGCAACTTGACAGCAGTTTCTACCACCACTTTGCTGGGTGACCTTGGGCCACTCACACACTTTCTGCCTTACCTACCTCACAAGGTTGTTGTGAGGATAAAATGGAGGAGAGGAGAAAGACGTAAGCCGCTTTGGTTCATCACTGAGGATTCCACCAGCTCAGTAGATGTGGACTGATGAGTTTTGTGGAATTCTAATGCTTACTAGCCTGTTAATACAGTTGGTCCACTTTTGTCTCCTATCTCTCTTAGTAGCAACACAATCACTGTGACGGTCACAACTGATGTCTCTGCTGCTGAAGGGTCTTGTACAGTTGGTCACTGTAGAAAGGCAGGCGGAAAAGCTCCACTCTGAGGGTGTGCTCACGCGGCAAGCTCATCCTGATTTGTTCACGCTATAGATTTGATTGGGAATATTTTTTTCGGGTTGGGATGATCACACATCCCTCTCAGAACCGCTTGCATCATGTGACGAAGCTCTGGCCACTGTCCAGATAGCTGTGTTGCCCAAGCGGCGGTGCAACTTATTTTTTTAAAAAATGGCTTTGTGCATATGCGCATAGTCGAATCACCGCTCCCATTGGGACTTGTCGTACTCCCTTCTTTTTGCAGGTCCCCCCCCCCCCCCCAGTGAACAAAATTAACCAGCGATGTACAACTGAGCGCTGGAGTCTGTATATGCACTCGAACACTTATACATTGAATTTATTCAGCACAGGATTGCTCATGCACACAACGGCGGAAGCTTGGGGGAGGGAATCACGAGAAAGATGTTCATACAACCTAATCGCGATCATTGTGAGAGATGGCTGTCTAGATAGGTGAAATTGCGGATTCAAAGCAAATATCCGGAAAGTACTTGATTTTTCAGGTGTCGGAAAACTCGCTAGGGAACCAGGAGAATTGTGGCAGTGAGCCCACTTCAGTGCAGGAGACAGATGTGGGTGTTTGATCAGCAATTTTAAATGTGAGAGGGAACAGTGGTGAAACTCAACTAAAATGACGGTGTGTCCACAGCCTGAGTGTTACAGGGACACCCACCTGAAATAGCGATGTGAGCACTGAATAGAAGTAGACTTAAAATCAGGCCAAGTGACGTGGCCGGTTTGGGCGTCCAGTACAGAGTGCCATTTCATGGAGAGCAGGAAGATCTGGCCAAGAGGCACAATTCGTTGAGGAATGTTTCAGTGAAAGTCCCAGCTCCATGAATGTGACCAATGCAAGTGTGTATGTGCCCCAGGTTAACGAGTGGGAATAGTCTTACGATGGATAAAAAGTCTGTTGAAACCATGCTCCGTTCAGGGTCCGGGAGGGGTGGGGCAGAAGTGGCCAACAGAAGAAGAGGAAGGGATTGGATTTATACTCTGCCCTCCGCTACCCGAAGGAGTCTCAGAGCGGCTTACAATCTCCTTTCCTTTCCCCTCCCCACGACAGACACCCCGTAAGGCAGGTGGGGCTGAGAGAGCCCTTTCAAGGACTGCTCTTGAGAGAACAGCTCCAAGAGCACTTGTGACTGACCCAAGGTCACACCAGCAGCTGCATGTGGAGGAGTGTGGAATCAAACCCAGTTCTCCCAGATTAGAGTCAGCATTCCTAACCACTACACCAAACTGGCTTTCCATAAGACACTGACATGATGAGACAAATTGCCACATGGGAATGATGGCGCCCAGAATCAAACCCACCAGTTGTGTGTTCACATCAAGTACCATGTTGTTGTGGTTGTGTTGGGGAGTAAGTTCATGCAATCGGTACCCAGAGTTCATCGTGCATGGAAGGATCTTAATGGATTTGTGAATTAACCACTGGAGTGCCTGTAAAGATTGCAAGCTTGACTGAAAGAGATGTCCGAGAAGAAGGGGAGAATCGCTACCTGCTGTAGTTCATTTGCAATTCTCTGGCAGGAATCAGGGAGAAGGGCACATCCTGGGCCAAAGACACATCTTCCAAGTATTTAGATAAGAGTCCTTCCCATTCAGCATCTTTCATCCTGAATTCTGAACAGGGTTTCATCAGTGTTGGTCTGAATCCATGATAGCAATCCCCAAATGATAATTTAGATGCAAACAGCAGCCATGAGGCCTTGGGCCAGGACCAAAGTGAGAAGAAGGGAAGAAAAGAGACTGGATTTATAACCCGCCCTTCACTACCCGAAGGAGTCTCAGAGCGGTTTACAATCTCCTTCCCCTTCCCACAACAGACACCCTGTGAAGCAGGTGGGGCTGAGACAGCTCTCAAGAACTGCTTTTGAGAGAACAGCCTTGAAAGAACTTGTAACTGCCCCAAGGTCACACCAGCAGCTGCATGTGGAGGAGTGAGGATTAGAGTCCGCGCTCTTAACCACTACACCAAACTGCTGGGGAAAGGCATTCTTGCTTCTCTCTGGTCCCATTTCCCTGATCAAGCCCTTGGAAGCTTGTAGCCTGATAAGATTGCCAACTCCCAGGTGGAGCCTGGAGATCAGGAATTACAATTTTAATCCCTAGATTAAAGAGATCAGTTCCCCTGGAGAAAAAGGGCTGATTTGGCATGTGGATTCTATGGCATTATGTTCCCCTGAGGTCCCGCCTCTCTTCAGACTCCACCACCTCCAGGCTCCACCTGCAAATCTCCAGAAATCTCCATAGGTATGTGGACTTAAGCATTCAGTTAAGGGGGGATTCTCACATGCAGGGGCTGCCATGGCTCAGAGGTTAAGAGGCTGAGCTGCAGACTGAAAGGTTGGTAGCTCAGCAGTTCGAGAACCTAGTGCAGTGTGATGGAGTGAGCTCCTGTCTCTGGCCCCAGCTCCTGCCAACCTAGCAGTTTGAAAGCAAGAAATTGCCAGTAGATAAATAGGTACCGCTTCAGTGGGAAGGTAACAGCGTTCCGTGCACCTCGGTGTTTAGTCATGCTGGCCACATGACCATGAAAAGTTTTCAGACAGCGCTGGCTCTTCAGCTTGGAAACGGGGATTAGCACTGCCCCCTAGAGTCAGATTCGACTGGCTTTCAAGCAAGGGAACCTTTACCTAACTCTCACATGCAGCTCCAAACTAGTTGCCTTTCCGTTGTCTGTAGCAGTCGTCAGTTTAGAAGATATTATGGTTGTCCCATTAGATCAGACATTTGGCCCATGAATCTCACAATTGTATAAGATGCATGGAAACAATCGCATGACCACAAGGTATATTTCTCTTACAGAACGAGATTACACAGAGATAACGCCAAAGCCCACCATATTTCTCTAGCAAAGGCAGCTTCTGGGGGGGAGTTTTGTTAGCACTGCACAAGCCCCAGTGCTTTCCTAGCCAATGACAGTGAATAGGACAGAAAATGCGAATCCAGTTCTTGCCAGCAGAGCCTCTTGTCTTTTTGATTACATTCGACTGACAACTGGTTTTCAGTGTCACTGTCAGGAGCACATTGAAAGCCAGTTTGGTGTAGTGGTTAAGTGCGCGGCCTCTAATCTGAGAGAATTGGGTTTGATTCCCCACTCCTCCACTTGCACCTGCTGGATGACCTTGGGCAAGCCATAGCTCTGTACCAGCTGTTCTCTCAAGGACAGTTATCTCAGAGCTCTCTCAGCCCCACCTACCTCACAGGGTGTCTGTTGTGGGGAGAGGAAGGTAAAGGAGTTTGTAAACCGCTCTGAGACTCCAAGTGAGTGAAGGGCAGGATATAAATCCAGTCTCTTCTTCTTCCTCCTCTACATTTCCCAACACTGTCCAGTGGAGCGTGAGTTTGGCTGTGCCTTGTTGTTTATTTAATTATGCTCCTTTGTTTGGAGTTAAGGGTGGTGCAATGACAATCCGATAGGGAAAATAGCTTAGTGGGATGAGGAGGGATGGGAGACAGAGCAATTCTTCACAGTAAATATTTTGGGTTGGATCCTATGCACCATTAATAGTGGAGCTTTCCTCTGGGATACCTCCACTGGCAGAAGGAGCCTTCCTCTAGGAGGCTTCCACTGGAAGAAAAAGCTTTCCTCTGGGAGACCTCAACTGGCAGAAGGAGCCTTCCTCCAGGAGGCTTCCACTGGCATGAGGAACCATCCTCAAGGGGACGTCCACTGGCACAAGGAGCCTTCCTGTAGGAGGGTTCTACTGGCACACAGAGCCTTCTTCTGCCACAAGGAGACTTCTTCCAGACCAAGACAACTTCCCCCAGTTCAAGGAGACTTTCTTTGGCACAGTAAGCCTTCCTCTGGCTCAAGGAGCTGTCCTCTGGCAGAAGGAGGCTTCTGCCAGTCCAAGGAGATTTCCTCTGGCACCAGGAGTTTTCCTCTGGGAGACCTCCACTGGCACAAGGAGACATCCTTCAGTTCAGAGACTTCTCCAGTTCAAGGTTCTCCCCAAACACAAGGAGCTGAACAGGGTTTTTCCTGCTTTGCCACAAATTGCAGCTGTAGAACATGTTGCCACTCCTAGAACATGTGCACATAAATTTTAAGGGCTAGTGAACTTAAATAATAATAATGTGGTATTCCACATACCTTTTTTTTTTTCAAAAAAGACCACCTACTAAGAACCAAGATCAGCTATGCGAATCAAGGGGCTGTAGTGCTGTTGTTCCAACTTGATGGTTCATCTCCCAGTCATATGCATATTACTGCATGCCGGTTCACCTCCTGATCAGATAACTGGCAAACTGACTACAGGCATATAAAACAAAGGGGAAGCCAAAAGGTTGAACACACAGTTATACATGCAACAAGATTTCCCTTCAAAGAAGTGACTATCAAGTACTTTTAAGAGAAGGTAGTCATCCTCAATGCAGTTGAGCTAAGGCCCTGTTTATGGGGCAATATGAAGAAGGAGGAGGGAAAATCTGGGTTGGATCAGTTCTGTGGGGTTAGGCTATTGCCTGCTTCAGTTCTGTTTTTTAGACTTCTAGTTGGTTCTATAACTCAAATCCTTTCATTGTTTATTTTGTGTGTGTGTGTGCGCATGTGTGCACATGTGTCATGGCGCCCTCTGGAGAATTCTTCTGGGGCATGGAGGACATTCAGAGAAATGGCTTGATCCACCTGCCACTGGCCTCCCAGCCCTAGTATTCTCTGGAGGTCTCTTGCCAGGGTCGGCCCTGCTTAGCTTCTGAGATCTGACGAGACCAGGCTTGCCTGCTATTTCATTGTTTATTGACTGTCCCATCTTGTCAATTGTATTGATTCACTCTGTGCAATCCTCCTTGAGTCCCCGTGAGAAAAGCAGACCATAAATAATGTTAATAAAATAAGACAGTTCTTCAGGACCAAACCAAACAAGATGCTCAGAGAGCCACAAAGTGTTATCTTAAGCATGTTCTAGTGGTAAACTACAACTCGCAAATTTGGATCAGAACCATTGCACATGGATTAGCCTTTTCTTCTGATACCATTTTCCCAACCTCAAGCCCCTCAGACCTGACAGTTTGTTTACTGGGGAAGACTTACAGACACCATACACAAAACTTGTCTATTTCCCCATCAGTGAGGCAAATAATGGGGCCTATCCTGCCTTTCAACTTAGCAAAGATGAAAGCCTTCCTTCAGCCTAAGGAACCTTCCTCCAATAAAAGTGGCTCTCCCGCTATGAGAAAAGCTGCTGAAGCTGCTGGAAGGCCTTGGACCTTGCTGAAGTTCCAGTGAATACACAGTATTGCAGTGGGTTGGATGAGATCAGGAAAAGGGTGCAGCGGGTTAAATCCACTCTTTGCATCAGAGCCCTGATCCAGATAGGATTCTCAGCAGGTGATGTTGATCCATCAAAAAATGTAAGGAAGATCCAATTATGGATGTCCAAAGATCTCACCTAGGGCTGCCATGGCCCACCTCCCTGCTGCCAATCAGCTTGCTGGCAGGGAGGAACTTACCCCAAAAAAGAGGGAGATGCAGCATCGTGTCTATGTCACTGACCATGTGACCTGGAAATAGGGTTGCCAAGTCTGGGTTGGAAAATATCTGGAGACTTTGGGGGGGGGGGGAGCCGGGAAAGGGCGGGGTTTGAGGAGGGGAAGGGCATCAGCATAATACAATGCTATAGAGTCCACCCTTCAAAGCAGCCATTTTCTCCAGGGGAGCTGATTTCTGTCAGCTGGAGATTAGTTGTAAAAGTAGATCCCCTGGCCCCACCTGGAGGCTGGCAACCCTACCTGGAAATGATATCATCAGGTCCAGGTCATCAGGGTGACACTCTGGTATTTGGGCAAGAACTCCATGGTAGAAGCCAAATTTAACAATGGAGTTTTTGCCCAAATATCAGTGTTTCCCCAACATCCCAGAAGTGATGATATCATTTCCAAGTCACATGGGCAGTGACATATCGTTGCTGCACAACAGATAGGCCTCCCTGCTTATCCCAGTAAGTCACCCCCATCCCTTGTTGTTTGCCAGGAGGGACCTGGCAACCCTAATCTCACCTACTTTTGTCCTCAATGGTTCCAAGCTATCAAAACCCCTTAAAGTAAAGCCCACTCAATACAGGGTAGCAGGTATCTATAAGAAGCCTTTGTTTTTAAACAGACAGCACTGGCTTTACTAACACTACTGCAATATATCTATACAGCCATCTGCAATGAGAACCGAGGCTTCCCGCATTATTAAAGCAAAATGGCCCAATTATGAGCATGACCCATACAGCTGCCCAGTTTCTCTTGGTGCAAAACTCTGGGTATATTTCAGCACAGAGTCCATCCATCCTTGCCCATTGTGTGCATTATATATTTAGGGCTTGCAGCCTTCAGATTCCCACTGTATCTGCTGCCTAGTTGAATGGCGCACAAGGCCTCCTGTTCCTTCCTTCCACAAACCTGTTGGCTGCCTCTTCCCCAAGTGCTGGCAGGGGCATTTCAGGTAAAGGAAGGCGTGCACGGCAAAATAAGAAGAGGGCAGGACAGCAGAGGCCCTGACTGTATTTCTCCTTCTGTGCTGGGAAAGGTAAAACCACAGTGCAGTTCCTTGGACAGGTATTGGGCAACCCTCTAATATTCTATGCCCAATTTACCGTAACCTCCGCAGCCAAGCGTGCCTAGTTAGCATATGAATAAGATGGCAGAATAGTAGTTACATTGGAAAGAAATGGGTAGAGAGGGAGCCTAATGATTGGTGGAAGACTGGGTCAAGTCCATGTTCCCATCCCGAAAGTCTTTGATCCATCATGGAGCCAGGGAGATCAGTATCTCCTTACATACCCCCTTGTCATACTGCTGTAAACACAGCAGCGCAACAGGACGGACCTGCCAGGAGTAGGATGCTGCCCTTATGAATCACCGCATGCCAGGCTGCATCGTAAACCCAAATGTTATTACCATGGCTGCTAGTAATTTTACTTAATATTTCTCCGGTGCCAGCAGTGTGTTTTGTATGAGAAGTTCTAGCATGAAGAGCTTCCAAAGAACTCTGCGGCCTCTCGGCGGCTCTCCCAATTTGTGGTTGGTTACGAAACAATGCAGAAGTGCCAGAGGATTGTCCTGGGATGTCCAAATGACAGCAGAAGTCATCACCGGAGCGGCTCAGCAAAGTGCAATGAGTTTACTATCAGGCCCTGTCCTCTACCTCTGGAGGAAAAGTCTCTGTCCCAAGTCACCACAAGACGACGCTGGCTCTTACAATACAATCCCAGTGGGCAGATTTCACTCGCTCTTGGACACAGTTTCGGCTGCATTCGAGCTAACAGTGCAAATCCTAAACTGAGTCACATCCTTCTATGTGCACTGAAGTCTGTGAGCTTAGAAAAGTGTAACTCTGTTTAGGATTGCCCTGTAAATTGCTCAAAGCCGACAGATTGTCTCACAATTGTTTTCTTTAAAAAACCCAAACATTTTTCATGAGGAGCAGGATGTAGAGTCGCAAGCAGACCCTGCTCACAGAATTAATCTTCTGTACTTTCCCGCAGCAGCCCCCTATGTTGCTAAAGAGCCATGCTGGATTAACAGTTATTAATAATTTTTGAGACATGACATAAAGTTGCCTTCTTGCATTATTACTGGACAAAAGGATTTGTGTCTTTGACATGCATCATGTGATCATGGAATCATTAAATTGCTTATAGCAACAGTTGCCCTGGAGTCCATGAACTGGCCAGAAATGGTGGTGCTCCTGAGGAACAATCACATGTGGCCTGCAACAAGTGTGTCTCTGTGTGTGTGTGGATGGCCCCACTCTGCATTCCCCTAGGGCATAACTACAAGTTAATTCCACAATCCCACTTTTTTTTTTTCCAAATCCAGTGGCCCGGGCTATATTTTTGAAGGGCAGAATGGTACACATACCCTTTCTCATCCTTTCCTTGATGAAATAAGCCACCTTCTGAGTCAATTTTACCTCAGCTGAGAGGGCCAGGGAAACACACAGTAACCCAGTTTTCCCCATGAACAATAAAAAAAAGCTTCCGGTGGATTTTTTCATCGGGCTGAAATAACTGCCAAAAGGGTTAAAAAGCTCCACTCTTTGTCTTTGCTTCTTGCAGCTGAGTCCATTGGTGCTGAGGTTCAAACCATACATTTAGTCAGTAAAAGGTAAAGGTTTCCCATGCTCGAAAGCCAGTCAAATCTGACTCTAGGGGGCAGTGCTCATCTCCGTTTCCAAGCTGAAGAGCCAGCACTGTCCGAAGATTTTTCTGTGGTCATGTGGCTGGCATGACTGGATGCCGAGGTGTACATAACGCTGTTACCTTCCCACCAAAGCAGTACCTATTTATCTACTTGCAGTTTCTTGCTTTTGAACTGCTAGGTTGGCAGGAGCTGGGACCAGAGACGGGAGCTCACTCCATCATGTGACACTCAGGTCTCGAACTGCCAAATCTTCCAGTCTGCAGTTCAGTGTCTTAACCACTGAGCCACTGCGGCCCCTGTTTAGTCAGTTGTAATCCCTAATGTCATGCCTATGGGCCAAATGGTGCCTGCTAATGAGTGTCCTTCTTCCCCAAAGCAAAGAACCAGTCCTGTCTTTCCTTAGGGCTGCCAATCACACTGTGTCACATATTTTTCCATCTCTTCCTAATAGTGTGACCCTCAGTTTTTGTACTAACCTCCAGGTGGGGCCTGGAGACCTCCCAGTATTACAACTGACCTCCCAGTATTACAACTGATCTCCAACTACAAAGATCAGTTCCCTTGGAGAATACGTGGCACTCAATGAAATTGCCGAGCAGTTGGGTTGGAACGGGTAAAAGGAAGTACTTTATTTATTTATTATTTCAACTTTAACCCCACCCTCCCCAAAGAGTGATTAACAAGTGGAATTCACTGCCACAGGAGGTGGTGGTGGCTACAAGCCTGGACGGCTTCAAGAGGAAATTTGATCAACATATAGAGCAGAGGTCCATAAGTAGCTATTAGCTACAAGGTATAGATAGGAGCTCTCGGTCTGGGGCAAGTGATGCTCTGTATTCTTGGTGCTTGGGGGGGGGGAACATTGGGAGGGCTTCTAGTTAGGGTTGCCAAGTCTGGGTGGGAAAATACCTGGAGACTTTGGGGGTGGAGCCAGGAGAGGGTGGGGTTTGGGGAGGGGAGGGGCCTCTGCATGGTAGAATGCCATAGAGTCCACCCTCCAAAGCAGCCATTTTCTCCAGGGGAGCTGATGTCTGTCGGCTGGATATCAGTTGTAAAAGCAGGAGATCCCCAAGCTCCACCTGGAGGCTGGCAACCCTGCTTCTAGTGTCCTGGCCCCATTGCTGGACCTCCAGAGGGCACCTGGTGTTTTTGGCCACTGTATGACAGAGTGTTGGACTGGATGAGCCACTGGCCTGATCCAACATTGACTTCTCTTATGTTCTTAATGACTGCTCTAGAGGGTGGACTCCATGGCATGGTACCCTATTGAGGTCCCTCCCTCCCCTTGCCAAATCTCACCCTCCCCGGGCTTTACCCCCAAAATCTCCAGGTATTTCCCAACCCAGAGCTGGCAGCTTTATCTTTCCTCCTCATTTCAGAGGAACCCGAGGCCTCACTCTTGTGTTTGAGGAGAGAACCCATTCAGAAACCGCTTAAAAGGAAGCTTGGCTTTGAACCTCCCACATTCTTGTGACTGGCTCCAGCCCCATAGCAGCCATTTTGTGGTAGCAGCCAGCAAAATTCCAAAAGCACACAGAAGGATGGTGCACCAAGTTTGGGGTCTCTTGCTTTAAGCAGAGTTTTGTGATTCTTTTCTCCAATTTTTGTTACCCAAAACAATCTGAAGAGTAAGGTTTTAAATTGGAAAAGTTTTCAGCAGCTGTTTTTGCTGCATTTTTCTTTTATCTTAGAGCCAGAGTCAAACAATGAAACCTGAATGGCTCTCCAACATATTTGTTATTGCTAAATAGCAGCTGAGGGCATGGGGAAATATAGATTGGGACCACAGTGCAAGGGAGGAGGATTTACCTGTCCCCCAACACTTCTCCCCCCCAAAATTAATTACCTCCCTGGAGGTACTGTTAGTCTACTGAAGAAAATATGTAGGCATCATGCAGACAACCTGAGGAATTAGGGTTGCCATCCTCCAGGTGGGGCCTGGGGATCTCCCGCTTTTACAACTGATCTCCAGTTGACAGAGATCAGCTCCCCTGGAGAAAATGGCTGCTTTGAAGGGTGGACTCTATGGCCTTGTACCATGTGGAGGCCCCTCCCCTCCCCAAATCCCACCCTCTCCTGGCTCCACCCCCAAAGTCCCCAGGTATTTTCCAACCTGGACTTGGCAACCCTATGAGGAATGGAGGTGGGGAACACAGAACTGAGTCAAGTGTCCATGCTTAAAATCACCTAATATCACTGGCTTTTACAAAACATTCAGGCAAAAGCCCCAGACACCGAATGTTCAGAACATTTCTGTGGTAACTTCCTGTGCTTCCTGTTTGTTGAGGTGCATCCTACCAACCAGAGCAGCAGACTGGCATGTATGTATCAAGACAAAAAGCTACGTGAGTTGAGGGGCTGCAGTGAGGAGAAACTGGCCGAAATCACCCCTCAACTTTCTTGTGTTTACAGCACATTCAAAACTCTGCCAGCAGAAGACAGCTAGCATACAACACAATACCTATAGACATTTTTATCAGCAGTCACCCTCCCTTTTTTAAAACAGAAAAGGCATGCAAGCCTAGCTCGTAAGTCTAGGTAATGGATTACAACAGTCATAATTGCTCAGGGTGTAGAGTCGTTGTGGTGTAACAGTTTAAGTGGTGGATTTAGGAGAACCAGATTTAAATCTCCTTTGTGTTCTAAAGCTGATTTGGTGACCTTGGGCCAATCACTTTCTTGGCCTAACCTATCTTGAAGCATTGGAAGGTAAAAATGGTGAACCACTATGAGCTCTTCAGAGGGAAGGAAATAAGTTAAAAATGAAACATCTACGCAGAGGCAGAGACACATCAGCCAAACCAGATAAGTTTCTGATATACAGCCCTGAAGTTGTGTGTGTGTGTGTGTGTGTGGTTTTTTACAGCAACTTTGTAGGCTCCAGATTCAGTTATGAACAATGGTGTGAGAGGAGAAGGAGGTCTTTCCCAGACCATTTTCCTGCTATTTCCCCCACTGGGACAAATACAAAAGTCTTGCATCAAGGATGCTCCCGAGGAATGCTTTTAAATATAGGGGCCATGACTCTATGCCTCTTGACCCTTGCTCCTTTATAATTCCCAGAGGTTTAGGTATAAAAAGTCTCTTAGAATCAGTTTCACCTATGCTTCATAAGCTTGTGGTTTCTACGCCCTGTTCGTTTTATTCTGAAATATAAACTGCCTGTTAACTCTGGATGCAAAGTGGAAAGTATTTTTTAATTTTATATTTAACATCTCGAAACATCAGAACGCATTTCAAAATTACAAACGTCATATAAGCAATTATAAAGATTACAGTGCCATCCAATTAATTACAGAGCCCCAATAAAGGTTCAAGTTGAATCAAGCACTTTCCTCTTTGTAGGCAAGCTGTATATTAACATAAATTTCCTTAATTTTTTTTTCAGTCCAGTCCTGTATATTTGGAGCTAAATTCTGCTTCCAAGTCTAGCGAAAACAAACCTGGCTGCCAAAATTAAACCGAGTAAAATTGCCTAACCTAGAACTTCCTAGGAAATGTTCATCTGGAGTTTAAAGATGAAGATGATGATCCCCGCCCCCATCGTGCATCAAAATTTGGGTTCCTGTCCCCAAACAAATCCCAAGCCTAAAATTGTCTCACCAGTCTGCAACTATGCAGGTCATGGCCAAATAAATCCATCTGTTTTCTCTGAAAAAGGTCATGGATCTGTGTAGCTAGTCACCATTTATTTTTCATCAAAAGATGCTCTTTGCCTTTCAGAAGGGATATGTCCCCTCTTCTTGGGCTAGTCTTACCATAAGACGAAGTGGAAAATTTGGGGCCTTGAGTCTGAGGTAAGGTTGCCAAATTCCAAGTAGCACCTGAAGATCTTGCACTATTACAGGTGATCTCCATACGACCAGAACCAATTCCCCTGGAAAAAATGGCCGCTTTGGAGGGTGGACTCCATGGCATTATACCCTGCTAATGTCCCTCCCTTCCCCAAACCCCACCCTCCCCAGGCTCCTCCCCCCCCAAAAAATCTCCAGGTAGTTCCCAACCCAGAGCTGGCAACCCTAGGCTGAACATAAAGAAATAAATAAATAAAAATCAAAAATCGTCAAGTATCTAAATTATTATGGCATTTTCTCCACCATTGGAAGTACCTTTTGGATTTTCAGTTGACAGCACCAAAATTTCTTCGGTGCCTCCCTCCCGAAGGGCAAAACAATTTAATTTTCATGGTGTAATCAAACACAGAACAGTAACTTCACTGAATATCCCAAGTGCAAAAAAAAATGTTATGTGAATCACGTCCCTCAGTTACGAGCAATTGTATTCTGCTCACTATGAAGAATTCATACACATCTGAAAATATTATAGCCCACTTTCTCATTTGAAGCACAAAGACATGAATTTAAACGCATAGAACCATATGAAAAATCAGATAAATAAAACGTAATTCTCATGCAACATCAGCTTCTCTCTTCGGAGAGCGTGAGTGACGAGCTGTTTCATGTGGTAATGCTGAGGACTGGGATGCCTTCCAATTGACCAGCCAAATACTGTTAGCTGACAGGCATCTGACAGCTATTGTGTAGGCAGCACTCGGTTCGTATTCACTGCAAGACAGTCTCATCTGATAGAGTAAAGCTGGGAGTAAGGCCTTGCCACTCCCCGGGCCTCTTTATGAAGCTGCCTTATACTGAATCAGACCACCAGTCCAGCAAGGTCCGTATTGTCTACTCAGACTGGGAGTGGCTCTCTAGCATCCAGTCTTTCACATCATCTACCACCCAATCCTTTTACCTGGAGATGCTGGGGATTGAACCTGGGATCTTCTGCATGCCAAGCAAGCACTCTATCACTGAGCCACACCCACTTCTACCACTAAGCTCTGAAAGCTCTTTGTTGCCTTCTGTTGTTCCTCAGCCATGTGACCAAATAAAAACCATAACCTAGCAACCAAAAGCAAAAGGGGGAAACAATCACTAAAATGGGCAAAACTGGATGAGACTAGCTATCAAGAAAAACAGATTTTTCAGGGTATAAGCTTTCAGGAGTCAGAGCTCTCTTTATCAAGTATCTGCTGAAGGGAGCTTTGACTCTGGAAAGTTTCTACCCCCGAAATCATGTTGGTCTCTCAGGTGATACTGGACTCAAATCTTGCTGTTCTACTGGAGACCAACATGGCTACCAGTTTGGTGTAGTGGTTAAGTGTGTGGACTCTAATCTGGGAGAACCGGGTTTGATTCCCCACTCCTCCACTTGCACCTGCTGGATGACCTTGGACAAGCCATAGCTCTGGCACAGCTGTTCTTGAAAAAGAGCAGTTTCTGACAGAGCTCTCTCAGCCCCACCTACCTCACAGGGCGTCTGTTGTGGGGACAGGAAGGGAAAGGCATTTGTAAGCTGCTCTGAGACTCCTTCGGGTAGTGAAGGGCGGGATATAAATCCAATTTCTTCTTCTCTTCTCTGAAACTACCTAGGGAAGGGCCACATCTCAGTGGCAGAGTATCTGCTTGGCAAGCAGAAGGGCTCAGGTTCAATCCCCAGCAACTCCAGTTAAGTATAAAAGGATAACAGGTGATGTGAAAGGCCTTGACCTGAGCCCCTGGAAATCCACTGACAGTTTGACCTTGACGGACCAATGCTCTGACTCACATAAGGCAGTTTAGTGTGTGTTCAATCCCAAAAGAGGGCCATAAAAATCCAGAGAAACAGTAATAGTCCAACATTCTTAAGTGAGTGCTTACATAAAACTCAGGTACACAAGCAAGCCGCAAATCTATTTGGAGAGCATATCCATTCCTCAGTATGTTGGGAGCAGGTAGAAATAAGGCTCAATGGTAGACCACATGGTTTACATGCAAAAGGCCATCCAGTACACTCCATGATGCCTCCAGTTACAGGGTTTCAGGTAGCAGATGGTAGGAAAGACATTTTTCTATTTAGCAGCATGGAGAACTGCTGTTAGTCAGAGTAGACAGCAGGAGGAGGAGGAGGAGGAGAAGACTTGGATTTATATCCTGCCCTTCACTCAGAGCAGATTACAATCTCCTTCACTTCCTTTCCCCACAACAGACACCCTGTGAGGTAGGTGGGGCTGAGAGAGCTCTTTTAAGAACTGCCCTTGAGAGAACAGCTCTGAGAGAACTTGTGACTGACCCAAGGTCACCCAGCTGGCTGCATGTGTAGAAGGGGGGAATCAAATCAAAAAGTCAAATGGTCCCAGAAAAGCATAAAGACAATGGCATAAAATTATTAATTATAAGCCATAAAAACAAGCCAGAACATAAAAATGTCATAAAACAACATCCAGTAGTAGGGTTGCTAGCTGGGAAATACCTTGAGATTTTTTGGGAGGTGAAGCCTGAGGAGGGTGGGGTTCGGTGAGGGGAGACAGCTCAGCAGGTATAATGCCACAGAGTCCATCCTCCAAAGGAGCCATCTTCTCCAGGGGAACTGATCTTGGTCATCAGGAGGTCCATTGTCACAGTGGGAGATCTCCAGGTGCCACCTGGAGGTTGGCAGTCCTATCCAGCAGCCTAAAATGGTATCAATCCAGTGGCCATCTTCTCCAGAGGAACCGACCTCTGTCACCTGGATATCAGTTGTAATCCTAGGAAATCTCCAGCCACCACCTGGAGGTTGGTAAAAGTAATTAAGGGCCTGTGTTAAAAGAAATGGATTGGCCTGGTGCCTAAAGGAGCCAAATATTCTTGGATATGTTTTATAGGAATGTCAACTCCAGGTTGGGAAATTCCTGGAGATATGAGGATGGAGCTTGGGGAGGACAGAGTTTGGGAAGGGTAGGGCCCTCAGCAGAGTGTAATGCCATAGAAATTAGGGTTGCCAGCTCCAGGTTGGAAATTCCTGGAGATTTGGGGGTGGAGCCTGCAGAGAGGAGGTTGGGTGGGGAGGGAACCTCAGCAGGGTATAATGTCTTAGAGTCCACCTTCCAAAGCGGCCATATTCTTTAGATGAACTGATCTCTGGAGACCAGTTGTAATAGCGGTGGCAATCCTGCTATCACCTGGAAGTTGTGCATATAACAATACAGTCAAAAACTGTAACGCTGTACCCCAAAATACTTGACACTTGGTTCAAAACATTCTTATATTAAGAGTGTAGTACTCTAAATACCATTCAGTTCCATTCCAAAGACATAAATGTAAATAGTCAAACACAGTTCAACAAATTCCTAACAGTTATTAAATGTCCACAAAACTATGAGGAGTAACAGTTGATAGATGTCCACAAAACACAGTTGCTAAGAGGTATGGCGACGGCCCACCCAGGTTCCTATCCGTTCCCTTCCAGGACTTCGTCAGGCCACCTCCAGTGATGGAGCACCAAGCTCTACATATTTCTCTTGACTGTATACAGCGGTCTATATCTATTCCAACTGGCTTGAATAATAGAAGTTGGCAACCCTACATAGAATCCACCCTCCAAAGCTGCCATTTTCTTCAGGGGAAGAGATCTTTGTAGTCTGGAGATTTGTTGTAATTCCCGTAGATCTCCATGTCTCATTATGAGATTGGTAACCTCAGATATGTAGCATCATGTAGGAACATTAGAGAGAGGGGAATGCTTCCTGCGCTCCAGCCCCTTTGTTTCTGAGGGGAACTGCGGGAGAGAAGGGAAGGGGAGAAATGGCAATAGCAGGAAAAGACAGTCCCTACTACTGCCAGGACCACGAGGAAGAGGGATAAAAATAAGGAGAACAAGGAAAGCTTTTCACCCCTCAAGTCCCCTTTTGAACCCAATAACTTCGTTAGAAATCTGAGCTGAGCCCTGTTTCCTAACAGCGGCCTGCCTCTTTTTGCTATGCCTGTTTTAAGCCCGCAAAGGACCCTTCTCTGAAGGAAGGAATATGGCCACTCGGTCCTTCGGAAGCAGAAGAGTATTTTTTCAGGAAGAACTTGAAAGAGGAGAGGGTGGGGTGTAGGGGGAAATGTGATTTAATAAATGATACCTAGTAACATAATTATATGGTTTTAAAAACAGTTCTACCTCACTTGTCTCAGCAAGAAATGCTAGTGCATGTGAGAAATAATTTATATTGCTTACTCCAGGTTTTTTAAGCTTGGCAAATGCTTTTTTTTTCATACTATGAGGTGGGAACACCTGCATCAGTGATTATACCTATTAGCACAAAGACATGACATGTTCTGGATTCTGAAGGGGGTGTTTATTTATTAAGGCAGCTCCCCTCAAAAAATGCCGGGATGTCAATCTCTGAGGGAAGCTTGACACAACCTGTCATTTATCTGCCAAAAAATATAGTGTGATCCAAAGAACTGACTTTTTGTTTGTTTGTTTTCTCAACTTTAATTTCCTCACAACGTGGGAATATAGAATTACCAGTCACCCAATTGCCAAATAAGTGTCAAATGCAGGGCTCCGTTGGGGCCGGAGCGGGCCAGAGCGCCGCTCCGGGAGAGAGGGGGCGGGCCCCGCCCCCCGCCAGAAAGCCTCCCCCGTTCAACCCCTCCCTCCCCCAGTCGCCGGCCCCGTCTGAGAACCCGGCCCCGCCTGAGAGCCCCCTCCCTCGACCAGTCATCTTCCCCGGGGCTCAACGGGAGCAGGAGGCGGCGGCGGCGCGGGGTCGGCCTCGTCCTCTTCCTCCTCGGCGGCGGCGGTGCCTCCCTCGCAGCCCCCTCCATCTCAGCCAGCAGGGGCGAGCGAGGCGGAGGCCAGCACGGCCGCGGGGGCGGCGGCAACGACAACGGCGGCGGCGACGACGAGCGCGCCCAGCAGCAGTCGTCTTCCCCGGTCGTCTTCCCCGGGGCAGCGGCTGGCTGCCGGCCCCGGCCCAGAGTCCCCTCCCTCACCCAGTCGTCTTCCCCGGGGCGGCGGCTGGCCGCCGCCCCCGCCCGAGAGACCCCTCCCTCTCCCAGTCGCCATCCCCGGGAAAAAAACCCTCCCTCCCCCAGTCACCATTCCCGGGGCCACCATTCCCGGGGAGGGAGAAGCCGGCCCTGAGTGGCTTAACGCCACTCAGGCCCAAGCAAGGGGGGGGAGGGAAACGCCAGCCCTAGTGGGGGGAGAAGCGCCCTTCCCTCCCTCCCTCCCTCCCTCTCTCCCCCCACCTACCTACATACCTACCTGTTCCTTCCTTTCCCCCTTCCTTCCCCTCTCCCTTCCTTCCTTCCTTCCTTCCTTCTTTCCTTCCTTTCTTCTCTCTCTCTCTCCCCAACTACCTACCTACCTTCCTGTCCCTTCCTTCCTCTCTCCCTTCCTTCCTCTCTCCCTTCCTTCCTTCCTTCCTTGCTTCTCTCTCCCCCCCTCCCCCCAACTACCTACCTACCTACCTTACTGTTCCTTTCTTTCTTTCTTCCTTCCCCCTTTCTTCCTCCCTCCTTCCTTCCTTTCTTTCTTTCTTCCTTCCCCCCTCCCCCCTCCCTTTCTTTCTTTCTTTCTTTCTTTCTTCTCTCTCCCCCCACCTACCTACCAACCTTCCTTTTCCTTCCTTTTCCCCTTCCTTCCCCTCTCCCTTCCTCCCTCCTTCCTTCCTTCCTTCCTACCTTTCTTCTCTCTCTCTCCCCCCAACTACCTACCTACCTTACTGTTCCTTTCTTTCTTCCTTCCCCCCTTTCTTGCTTCCCCCCTCCCTCCCTTCCTTCCTCCCTTCCTTCCTTCCTTCCTTCCTTCCTTTCTTCTCTCTCTCTCTCCCCCACCTACCTACCTACCTTCCTTCCTGTTCCTTTCCCTCCTTCCCCCTCCCTCCCTCCTTGCCTTCTGACACACTGCCCATGACGTCAGGGATGTGTGGCCTTTTGACACTTCCGGTGACGTCAGGGGGTGTGGCATATGCAAATGAGTTATGCTAATGAGCTCCTGCACCTCTTTTTTTACGAAAGGACCCCTGGTCAAATGAGTTACTAAGGGCACATTTCCATGGTTCTTTTGGGAGTGTATCCAGCCATTTTGTTCTTCTTGTTGGTAGGGTTGCCAGTCAGTGGCAACCAGTGGGAGTTGGCTGTGAGGCAGGGAAGGGGGGGTGCTGTTGAGCGATGGTGTGATGTCACTTCCAGGGAAGAGTCAGAAGTGATGTCATGCCTCTCTAGGAATCTAGAGCGGATTGGTTTCACTTTCAGGTTTTCCTTGCAAGTAACATCACTCCTCCACCAAACAGCGATACCCCCCCATCACGGTGGGAAACAGGATATGGGGGCAGAAGACCCCTGCACCTGGTGGGAAGTTGGTAAGCCTAATTGTTGTTCTTACTGCACTATATGCTGACACAGGGTTTTAGCACATGTGCAGAGAGAGAGCAAAGTACCTGGCTCAACCAAAATACATTTTGAAGTTCAAAACCAAAACAAAGGCAGGGGGAGGTTAGGGAAACCATGTAGGAGTGGCCATGTTAGCCTGTGGCAGCAAAGATCCCTCTTCACACATTACAGAGTACAAAGGTTCCCACCCTGTGTACTGCCAGATGGGGACCACAGCTAACCCTTATACTGTGTCAAGTGTGATGAGAAGGCTAATGTAGTTTTTATTCCAGGACAAGCTTTCATAGATTGGAGCCCACTTCATCAGTTACACGCAGGGGGCTCTCACAACCAGCAGGGACTGTAATGTATTCCTTAAAACTGATTTTAATTATTATCATACTGTGACATTTGCTGTAATAGTTCTTGGGGTTTTTTGCTTCTTTCTGTCTTATGTAAACTGCACAAATTTGTCTGTCCCCTTTTGTTTGTAACATTTCAGGCCTTCTACTAAAGGTAGCTTCTGAAGAGCCAAGATTCAGGTGGGCAGCCATGTTGGTCTGAAGTAGCAGAACAAAGTTTGAGTCCAGTGGCACCTTTAAGACCAGCAAAGTTTTTGAGCTTTTGCTCATACCTTGAATAAAACTTTGTTGGCTTTAAAGGTGCCACTGGAGTCATACTTTGTTGTGAAGAACCTGTATTTAAACATATACAAAGAAGGGGTTTTTCCCCCTTAAAAAAAAAAACATTAGCAGGGCCAAAGTGCCATGAAATGCAGGAAATACAAAGTAAGACGTAATTATGTAAAATTTCAATGTTTTGGGTACAGTACAGATACCACAGCAGATGTGATTATGATAACACAATTTCCCAAGTTTACCTAAGCTGTAATGGCTGAGGAATGCCATGTTCTTTTTTAGTCCCTGGGAGATGGTGTCAAACTGCTTGATGAACTCTAATCCCTCAGTTTCATGTTAGAGTCTCCCTTTGAAGCTGTTTTGCTGGAGAATGAAGATCAGCAATAGAATGTCTTGGGGAAAATGAAATTGAGGTTCATATATTTAAGTCTGGCAGCAATTGACAAGAAAGATGGAGGTTAAGGAAGGGCTCTGTGAAGATGGTGGGTTTTGTGAATGGGTTTGGAGGAAGAGAGACATGATGCACCACATTAGCACATTAGGGAAGTGCTTCAGGCATTATGGGCAGCAAGGAACATTTTAGCGCATTTTAAGTATTGAGCGGGAGGCGATGAATCAAACAAACAGGCTTTTATTCAAACCATTGCTTCAGCTCAAAGACAGCTCTATGAGAGCGGCACCTTAATTTATACTGTTTCCAACTCATAACTTCAAACAATGTAACTATGTACAAACAATCCTATTGGACCTAAGCGAGGCTCAGCAATTGGTTACCTAGAGTGGCTTAAGGACCAATGAGAGTCTTTATTTGTTAGCCAATCAGAAAGGGCCTTTTGCATCCCAAAGTCTCTGTAAGCTGTGGCTGTAAAATAATAAGAATACAACAGCGCATATCCTAGGTTGCTCTAGAAAGGATTTGCTTTCCAGACAATCCTTACCAAGATCAGCAATCACTAAATTGCAACAATATTCCTTGCTTCCTCTCCATCTTTTGCATATAAATCACTGGATTGTGCTTTCCCCACAACTCACTTTCCTTCTCTGGACACAAGTATTCATTTAAACATACCACCGTGACCTAACACTTTGCAGAGAAACAAGAACAGAACAAATAACACAGATTCTTGGCCCCAAAGAATTTAGAATCTAAATGTTTTCGAAAGTGGTGGAAACAACAGGTGGCAACGAGAGACAAATGCCATGGATGATGTAGCTGCATAAATGCAGTTACACTATTTAGGACAGGGAACTTCAAGCTTGTTTGACCAGCGGGCCCTTGACATTTTGAGAAAAGGTAGTGGGAATCTCACAACAAAATGGCTTCCATGGAGACTTAATCACCAAATGCCTACTATGAGGGCTCAGTCTAGGGTTGCACTTGCTAGGCCTCTGATCCCTGGAAGCTTTGGGGGTGGGGCAAGGGAATGGGAAAAGAGGCAGTGATTGACATCATAATGCTCTGGGAAGCACCTGAAACTCTTACCTAGGAATTCTGGGGAGTCCCTGGAACCTTGTGACACCACTTCTTGGTTGGGTTGCCAGGTCGCCACTGGCCACTGGCAGGGAGTGAGGGAAACAGGATTGCTAATCCAGTCTGGGAAATTCCTGGAAATTTGGGGGTGGAGCCTAGGGAGGTCAAAGACCTCAGTGGGTTACAAGGCCATAAAGTCCACCCTTCCAAAGCATCCATTTTCTCCATGGGAACTGATCTCTGTATTCTGGAGATGAGCTGTAATTCCAAGGGATCCACAGGTCCCACCTGGAGGCTGGCATCCCTGCTTCTCAGGGACACCTGAAAGTCTCACTGTGACATCAAGTGACATCCCTCCTCCCCCCATTCCCCCTGCTGATCATTTGTGGAAAGAAATGTGGGATACACATTTTTTAAAAAATCAAAATAATTTTTCGAACCAGAAGAGATGAGGCAGCATGGATGGGAGCTTGCCTGGCGGATCAAAGTAAAGCATAACTCAGCCCAATGGCAAAACATTGGTAAGTTCCACAAAACATCACAAGGCAGCAGGCCTTTCATGCTCCTATGATGGATACAGCCACATAACCAAATGGGTGCTCCCGGCAGACATAAAAGGGACTCATGGACTCTTTTGAAGCACCTGCTACTCCAAAGACATGGAGAAAGCCATGACTGGCTCTTTGCTTTGAGGAACAGATGCTTTGGGGTACCAAGAAACACATTAGCAGGCACCATGGCATCCACAGGTTCCATGCTGTGGGTCACTGATTTAAGCTTCGTTCCAGCCGGAGATGGGGAGTAGAAGGGTCAGAACAAAGGATTAATTGAAAATGTGGGACCTGATAAGAGCTTTAAAGGAAGGAAGATGCCAGTTTCTTCTAGGACAAGTGGGCTGTCTTTTGACAAACAGAGTCTGTTTTACATTAACTTCTTCCGTGGGATTAATTGTTCCATCTCTATTATTCATTTATTTAAAAAAAAATTATTATCAAGTTTTCAATTAAAGGTTTCCCTTGCTTGGAAGCCGGTCGAATCCAACTCTAGGCTCATCTCCGTTTCCAAGCTGAAGAGCCAGTGCTGTCCGAAGACTTTTCCTGCGGTCATGTGGCCGGCATGACTAAACGCCGAGGTGCACGGAATGCTGTTATTTTCCCACCAAAGCGATACCTATTTATCTACTTGCAATTTCTTGCTTTCAAACTGCTAGGATGGCAGGAGCTGGGCCAGAGATGGGAGTTCACTCCACGATGCTGCACTCGGGTCTCCGGTCTGCAGCTCAGTGTCTTAACCTCTGAGCCACTGCAGCCCCTTTAGTTTTCAATTAACAGTGAACAATTAAGGTAATACAACAGTAGCGAAAGTGGGGACATAAAGAAAAGCTCTGAATCACAAGTACAAATACAGAAACTACACTGAGTGAAAGTGATAACAATAATAATCATACGTGCATCAGAAGCGAGCATATTTCACAGAAGTTATCCACCATGAGACCATGCTGAATGCTAACTTAATATCTGCAGTTTTAAAACAGTTCCATTTCCTCTAGTTAAACTACTGATTGCTCCATCTCTATCAGAATTCAGGGACCATTTATAATTAAAGAACTAAACTTCTTAGTAATTCAGAGCAACAGCAGACCCAGGCTGTTTGCATAACTGAAAATATATAGCTCTCTTCCCATTACTGATCATTGACGTGTTGATGAAGAATCCATAAAGTTTCTGCAGCCCAAACACAGGCTGGCACACACAATAAATAGTAAACACACACAGGAGTGCCATGTGTGACTGTTTTAGTGCATTCACATAGATCAGCGGATGGTTCATACTTGCACTCAGGGCTTTTTTTGTAGAAAAAGCCCAGCAGGAACTCATTAGCATAATAGGCCACACCCAACAGCAGAAACTCATTAGCATATTAGACCACACCCCTGACAGCACAGCTCCCTCCCAGGATCGGCTTTCCAAAGTGCCCCGCGGCTTGTGGGGCGCATGGGGGACCCAAGGGAAGGAAGGCAGTTTCCAGATCGGCTTCCCCAGAAGGGGAGGCATTTTAAACTGCTTTCCCTCCCTGGATCGGCTTGGCTTCCCCAGGCACCCCTTGGCTTGTGAGGCGCCTGGGGAACCCGACGAGGGGGGAGGGGGAGGCTGTAGGCATGGCCAACTTGGAAGCCAGCCAGAACTCTGTTCCTGTGCGTTCCTGCCCCAAAATAGCCCTGCTTGCACCACAGGCAATTGCCCAACTCCATCATTTGGCTTTCTGTGAAGCATCTCTATGAAGTCTTTTAATGTCCTATGGACCTTTGCTTGCCATTCTCTTTCCTATCCTGGTGATTCTACCTGCCCCTCCTATAAACCTTAATTTCAAGAGTTTATTTTCTTTGTCTCAAGGAGCCAGATTTGGTTCTGCACGAAGTGCCATTTGGCTCCTGGAACTGTAGATTGCGGATGCCTGCCATGTACAAACACTTGCCATTCTACATTCTACAATGAGCTCTGTGGAGAGTGAATCAAAGCCCATGGGCCTGATTGTGTTCCAGCTCCAGGCCTGTTTGATGTAATTACACCGCAGTGAAAGTTCGACACAGTGGAACTCACAGCACTCGAAAGAGTGCGTTTTTATGTGTGTGTGATTCAATGCTTGCTTTTCTAGCCCAGATATAATCAAGTATCGTAGAAAGGGAAGATGTTCAGGGAATAGCTGGAGGACGGATGATTATCCTTCGCATTCCTAAAGTCTCCTGAACTGCTGCATATTGGGCAGAAATTCAACAACTGCAGTTTTTTCCAGCCTGGGAGATGTGCAGGGGGGGAAAAAAGATCATGCCAAGTCCAGAGGGCAGGGAGGAGCCCAAGAGGTGTAACAGAGAACAAAGTCTTTCTCAGAATTGTCAGGGTCAATCAGCCAGCACTGTCTCTCCGTGTATTTGCCTATCTTGCTGAGATCTTTGTTCTAAAACATCATGATTCATGTTGAATGAGCTTGCTGCAAACCAGCTGGTGTCTTCAGGATTGGCACTTGGTTGCACTGGGGTGGTGGAGGAAAGCAGGGTTGCCAACTTACAAGTGGGGCCTGGAGGTCTCCAGAAATTACAAATGATCTCCAGTCAATGGAGTTCAGTTCCTTTGAAGAAAATGGCTGCTCTGGCAATTTACCCCACTGTCTGGCATTATACCCCACTGAGGTCCTTCCCCTACCAAAACCCCACCCTCCCACGGATCCACCCACATCTCTCCAGGAGTTTCCCAACCCAGAATTGGCAACTCTAGTGGAAAGTGTCTTCCAGACTTTTCCCACACGTGTTATTCCCGGCATGTCTGGACCCAGGATGCTTTGGGTTTTGTGTTGTTTCTCGCACACGTTCGGGTGTCTCTAGAAGTGAGTGCGAATTTTTGGTGGATTTCCCCCAAGTTTTCTGGCTGATCTACATTTGTGTATTGCTAATGCAAAACTCCTTCATTCAGGTCTTTTTTTCTTTTCCCGGCCACTCATTTTCAAAAAGCATGCCCATGCCATCATCCCCCTTCTGAACACGCCCTCCCTGCACCGTACCTCCTCCCTCTCTCTCCCCTTTGCCAAGTATCAGTTTTTAACACAATTCTGATAGTATTATATTGCCGCTTTTAAAAGACGTATTAACAGTGCTATAATGCTGAAACGCAGCATCTTGGCTAATGTTTCTGCCTACTGACTTATGTCAACCCATAGGGCTTTCAAGGCAAGAGACTAACAGAGGTGTTTGCTATTGCCTCCCTCTGAATAGCAACACTGGGCTTCCTTCCTTGGTCGTCTCACATCCAAGTGCTAAACAGGGGTGATCCTGCTTAGCTTCTGAAATCTGATGACATCAGGCTAGCCTGGTTGGGACAGGTGTGTAAAACTGGGTGGTAGAAGAATAGATAAAGGGCAATATCTATGGTTGATAGTGATATGGAGCAGAAAATGTTCCAATGCTTTATTTTTCTATGGAATTTTTTCCATTTCTTAAGTTCCACGGTTCCATAAAATTAGTAGCATTGAATGGGTATCATCGCCAATACAATATTACGTAAGCTTGGCAGTTTTAAAGCTGTAATTAATGTTTTTCAGGCAATTGTCCCAGGAACTATGAGTGAGAGAGCACATGTAGATCTTATTGATTTAGAAATCGGGAATGGAAAGACAAAACCACACAAGTATATAGTAATCTAAACTTTAAAAAACAAGGTGTGAATTCACCTGTGTATATCCTCAAGGTGGCACTAATCAAGCAGACTGCGTATTGTTCAGAGAGAGGGAATGTAATTTGTTTCAAAAACAAACAAAACTGTTTCTTGTTGTCTTATTGTTCTCTCTGATTTCTAGTTAAAAAGCCATAAAAACAACATTTGAGAGGCCTAAATTCATGTAAGAGTCCTCCTGCTAGAAGCAGACCATCAAAACAGTTGGAAACAATAAGTAAAGAGATGAATTCAGAATTGGGAGGAAAAGTAGATCAACATTCAGGCCAATAAATCCATTTTATTTCAATATATGTATCGATTCTAAATTTTTGAATAAAAGTAATAATAAAACAATGAGCAGCAACAACAAAAGCGATCCCTTCCCAAAAAATCCCCTGAACCTGTTCCCCATTTGAGATCAAATCGGGTATACTTAAATATTTTTATACACGCACAGCATCTGATCTGTGTTAAATATAGTGATTGTAATTCCCCAGTAAATGAAAACCAAAGAATATTTAAAGGGGCTGGATTAACCTATGCTGGGAACCTCAGAATGTTCCAGGAAAGTTGACCAGACCATTAAGAAATTAGCTAGCCTCTGGATGCGATCACACACACTGAATAATCGACTTTCAATCCACTTTTGGATTGGATTTTGCCAGTTCACACAGTAAAGTCCAGTTGGAAAGCGCATTGAAAGAGGACTGAAAGTGGGTTATTTAGTGTGTGTGATCACAGCCTCTGTCAACTTTTACTTGATGAGTAAACCTTTTACCATTGATTCATACAGTTTTACTCCTGTACATGCTTTTAGAAAACAAGATCTGTTGTTAAATCCCTTGTGCATTCTGGCTAGTTATTTTATGTTTACCCTCTAAATTGGAGGGTGGGGGAGAGAACAATGCCCGGTCTACCCCACAGGGTTGTTGTAATGATAAAATGAAGGGGCTGTAGCTCAGCGATAGAGCATCTTGTTGGTATACAGAATATCCCAGGTTCAGTCACCTGCAAAAGGATCAGTTAGTAAGCAGTGTTAAAGACCTCCGCCTGAGACTCTGGAGAGGTGCTGGCAACCAAAGCAGAAGGGACTGCCTCAGTATAGAGTGTAGGGTTGCCAGCTCTGGGTGGGGAAATACCTGGAGATTTGGGGGGTGGAGCTTTGGGAAGGTGGGGTTTGGGGAGGGGAAGGACTTCCGCAGGATATAATGTCATAGATTCCACCCTCCAAAGCAGCCATTTTCTCCAGAGGAACTGATCTTTATCAGCTGGGGATTAATAGCGGGAGCTCTCCAGCCATCACCTGGAGAGTGGCAACCCTAACTTAAAGCATGTTCTTGAGGAGAATGATGTAAGCTGCTTTGGGTTCCCATTGGGGAGAATGGTGGGGTATCAATGAAGTAAATAAATAAGTAAAACAATGCATGCCTTACATGTTTTTTCAAAAAGTCCTTTTATGTATTGATTTGTTGACTGGCTGACAAGTTTTCCCTCGCCCTTCAAAAGTGCAGGGTGCCTTACAACCTTGCACGATAAAACACCCACTAAAATGCAATTGCAGCAACAAATCAGAACTGCAAAATGTAAGATCAGCCCCCAAGATCGAGAATTACAGTGCAACTCTAAACAGAGATACACCCTTCTAAACCCTCTGACTTCAATGGACTTAAAAGGGTGTGACTCTGTTTAGGATTGCCCTGTTCGAACACATAAAACAGAGGCCTCTCCATAAGAAACTAGTCACTCTCCAGCCCTCAAAGTGATATCCATTCAAATAGCATAGCCTCACTTTGGGGAGGTTGGGGAGAAATGTTGTTGTTGTTAGCCGTTCAGTTGTGTTTGACTCTTGGCGATTCTATGGGCCAGCTCTCTCCACATTTTCTGATCTTGTACTGTTTCTTTGAGTTGTTCCATGCTCAGGCTGATGTCGACTTTTATGGGGTCTTTGTGGTGCCTTTGGAAGCCCATTCTAGGAAATGGGAGCAATCATAGAAAAAGCTTTCGAGTGGGTAGCAGGGGTGCATATCACTGCCTACGATGGCACTATATAAGGAGGGTTCTGCTTGAAACAGAAGGGCTGTGGCTCAGTGGTAGAACATCTGCTTGGCATGCCGAAGGTCCCAGGTTCAATCCCAGGCATCTCCAGTGAAAAGGACCATGCAGCAGGTGATGGGAAAGACCTCAGCCCGAGACCTTGGAGAGCTGCTGCCAGTCTGAGAAGACAAATACTGACTCTGATCGGCCGGTGGTCTGATTCAGTATAAGGCAGCTTCCTATGTTCACATGAAAAGTTCTCATCATCCTGCTTCCCGTGGAACTGCCTGCCACTGAACCCTAGATGCCACTGTAAGCACTTCCATCCTTTCCATTCTGGAACTGCATGGCGAGGCTCAAATATTTTAATTGTTGGGTATGGTGCAATGCATACAGCAGATATTAGCCGACATCATATCCTTTTAATTACACAGTCCCTGCCGGGGTTTTTTATGGCTGTGGTTTTTGCGCCCCAACTCTATATTTACTCTGCACTTGCCGAGAGATCACAAGATGTCTCAGAATAATCACTCAGCTTAATTGGAGCTAAATTATTATGTGAGGCGTCTGCCCTGCACTGTTCCTTTTACGATAGGGTTGCGATGGGTTGAGAAGCATATTGAGCGCACTGCAGACAAAGGGAGGCTTCTGGCTCCACAAAAGACATGGAACAATAAATCGGAGGGACCTTTGTGCTGTAGATGGGAGAGTTTTTATGAGAAATAGACCTTTCGTGCTACTCCTGTCTGGCTTCCTTCTTTGTTGGGTTTGCACCTGACAAGATAATTTGTTTCTTCTCCTTGTGAACGTAAAGAGATGGGACGAGAGTCAGTGCATTAATGCAGAGAACCAAAAGGGGAAAGCATTGAGCTAAAATATCCAAGAGGTGGGAACTTGTGTTCCTAGGGTTGTCAAGCTCCAGGTGGGTCCCAGAGAACTTCTGGAATTACAACTGGTCCCCAGGTGACAGAGATTAGTTCCCCTGGAGAAAATGGCTGCTTTGGAGGGGGGACTCTATGGCATTATAATCCACTGAGGTCCCTCCCCTCCCCAAAACCCACCCTCTCTACCCTCCAAAATCTCCAGGTATTTTTTAGCCCTGAGATGCCTATCCTATGTGCCTCTCTTGTCCCATCTGAAGACACCTTGCACCAGAGGAGGGGGAATTCTTTTAGAAGAATGGAGGCATATAAGAGAGAGAACATCCAACAGACAGTTTGGTGTAGTGGTGAGAGTGTTAGACTAGGATCTGGGTTCAAATCCCTGCCTCTGCCATGGAGAGCTGCAAACCCCGCCCTTCTCAGGCTCCACCCCCCAAATCTCCCGGAATTACAGTTCAATTACTGAGGTCACTTCCCCTGGAGAAAATGGATGCTTTGGAGGGTGGACTCTATGGCATTGTACCCCACCGAGGTCCTGGCCCTTCCTAGACTCAATCCCTGATCTACAAGAGTTTCCCAGCCCAGATCTGGGTACTCTACCCCACCCCCCCATCCTCTGCTGGTGGCTCGGGGGGGGGGGGGAGACCTCACAATCCTAGATTCAAGTTTTGAATATGTTGGGTCCATGTTCCTGAGACACAACTTGGGTTCCCCACTGTCAGCAACTGCAGGGAACGGCTTTTTAAAAATAAAGGTAGGCTGGAAACACCACTGTTGGGGGAGGACAAGATCCTGCCTTCCTCCCCAAACCATTTTTCCACCCGGAAACAACACTGTAGGGGGAGTTATTTCCCCATTTTTGCCACTCCATTTGCACAGAATACTCCACCCTGGCTTTAAATACTGGTAAGCAGAGAAGACTCAAACACAGCCAAATGTTGTTTGGCTGTTGCTAGCCAACTAGCAGGTTCTCCCCTCTTGCTTACCTGACGTGAACTATTGACCAATGGGCTGTATAAACATTAATTTTGATTTATTGGGCTTTACCCCCACCTCCGTAATTGGGAACGGCCTGGCGAGAGGGCTTTTGGCAGGCTGAGGAAGATCTATTTTGGATGGGCCCTGGATTCAAGAGGAAGTGAAAATAGGATTTCTTTCTAGGATTATTTTTCTTTCCCTTATTTAAAACATGTTTATGCCACCTTGATGTCGGCTAATATCTGCTGTATGCATTGCACCATACCCAACAATTAAAATATTTGAGCCTCACCATGCAGTTCCAGAATGGAAAGGATGGAAGTGCTTACAGTGGCATCTAGGGTTCAGTGGCAGGCAGTTCCACGGGAAGCAGGATGATGAGAACTTTTCATGTGAACACAAGGGAGAGGTGGGGCATACATATTGAAATAGATTAGATAAATACATTCAGCGTCTCCCTTGGAACAAAGTCTGAGCATGTCTCTGAAGTATGTATCTGTATCAAGTATGTATCTGAAGAAGTGTGCACGTGCACAAAAGCGTATAACTGGAATAAAACTTCATTGGTCTTAAAGAGAGCCAGTTTGGTGCAGTGATTAGGAGTGTGGACTGTAATCTGGAAGAACCAAGCTTGATTCCCCACTTCTCCACTTGCAGCTGCTGGTGTGACCTTGTGTCAGTCATAAGTTCTTTCAGAGCTGTTCTCTCAAGGGCAGTTCTCTCAGAGCTCTCTCAGCCCCACCTACCTCACAGGGTGTCTGTTGTGGGGAGGGGAAGGGAAAGGAGATTGTAAGCTGCTCTGGAACTCCTTTGGGTAGTGAAGGGCAGGGTATAGATCTCCCTCCCCTCCTCTTCTTTTTCTTCCTCTTATTCTGCCACAGGACTCGAACTTTGCTCTGCTGCTTCACACCAACATGGCTACCCACCTGAATCTCCCTTGGAACAAGTTAGTTCTCTGTGACTGGATAACTCTTTTTACTATTTTGCATCTCATCTATCTGTCTAATGGGAATGTCGGGCATATTACCCATCCCCCTTGGCATGCAATCTGTCCCGTATCCCACTGTTTGCACAATTCAGTGAAACTGATGATTACAGGTTCATCCCTTCCCCTGCACATGTGTAGCCAATTTCTGCCTTTTGTTTATTGCCTCGTTTGTTGCCATGGATCCATCCTGTTTATGATTTATGTATCCCCTAACTGGCCATCTGATTCATGTGGTGCTCTCTTTTTTTTGGCTGATTGAACAATCTCACCATCCCTTTTAAAGGGGAATGAATCATTTTATGCCCTATCAGTCTGAGCATCAGTGTTTGTGGCCTCATTGATAGTATGCTATAAGTCATTTTTGGAAAACAGATTCACAAGAAATCTTTGGGGAAATTGTGTGTGATTTAATTTGTGTTAGGAATGGTCGTATCAGTGGTATCTGAACTGCCCTTGACTCAATTCTGAACTAGGGTTACCAGTGTCAAGGTGGGGTCTGGGGTTCGCCTGGAATTATAGCTGATGTCCAGAATGCTGAGATCAGTCCCCCTGGGGGAAGCGGAAATTATGCATCATTAGGCATCATACCCTTACTGAGCTCCATCCTTCCCCGAGACTTTACTGTCCCTAGGCACTGCCCTGCAGATCTCCAGGAATTTTGCAAATTGGCATTGGCAATCCTCTAAGCTGAACCAGACTGGCAGTTATGAGTCTCATCAGAGCACTCTGTTTCCAAGAGTTCTAAACTGGCGTGTAATTTTTATGCATCTTCACTCCCCTTCTAGGATGCATGTGTGTTTTGGCCATGCATCTTGGGAAGTGTAATCCCAAGCAACATGCAACGCAAGGCATTTCCAATCAATTCTATTGCCCACCCTTCCCAGACAAAAAACATCTGGAAAGAAGAGAAGGTTTCAGATGTGGATGGGAGGGCACGATCATATAACATGTCTGCAAGAAGTAATCTGAAGAAGTGAGAGAAGTTGCTCTCCAGACAGAAGCTACTTGTTCGGGTGGTTTGGGAAATAGGTTGGTCATAAGGTTTGGCCTGGCAATTGGCAGGAGGGTTCAGGGCAAGGAAATAGGGAGGCAGGTGATGTTGGCTACATCCAGGGCTATTTTTGGGCAGGAACACACAGGAATGGAGTTCCGATTGGCTTCTGAGTTGGCCACGCCTACAGCCTCTCTCCCCCCCCTCCTGTTCCCCAGGCACCTCGCAAGCCGCAGGGTGCCTGGGGAAGCCAAGCTGATCCAGGGAGGGAGGGCAGTTTAAACTACCTCTCCTCCTCATGTCCCCCAGGCACCCCACAGCTGCGGGGTGCCTAGGGAAGCCAATCCAGAAACTTCCTTCCCTCAAGTTCCCCATATACCTTGCAAGCTGTGGGGCACCTGGGGAAGCCAATCCTGGGAGGGAGCTGCACTGTCAGGGGTGTGGCCCAATATGCTAATGAGTTTTTGCTTTTGGGTGTGGCCTATTATGCTAATGAGTTCCGGCTGGGCTTTTTCTACAAAAAAAGTCCTGGCTACATCATTATGTCACCTCTGGGTAAAAAATGGAAGTGATGTAGGGCAGTTCTAGGAATCACTGGGAACTCTATGGTTTTGCATGCTGAAGTCGCCATAGGGGAGGCCTGGCAGCCTTGTCTGGCCTTGCAGTTCACTGCAATCAATGGTCCTTTCCCCACTTGGATCTCCTCCCTGGTTTTATCAGAGTTCAACTTGCGACACAATACCTTGCATTTATCCCTGGTTACAACAGCACCCGTTTATCCCGGAACAAGTGTGGGGCAAAACCGGGATGATCTCAATGTAATGTGAAAACAAAAAGTACCCTGAGATAATTACAGGAGTGAACTCAAGTGTAGTGTAGAATGTAAGTTCAGGGATAGGGCTGAACCAGGATTTAAAGTCTAATGCAGAGAGGACCAAGGACAGAAGGGTAGATTGCCCATTAAAGCCAATCTGGGAAAGGTCTGAGTGGACTGATCTCCTGGGGGACAAGTCTGCCACCGCCCAATCCCAGGGCAGCCAAGCAAGTGGTGGGTGGGAGCCACAATGAGCTGACAGTCCCCACCCCAAGTTGGTGTTCCGTACCCTGCGCAAGGCAAGCATAGGAGAGCCGCCATTACCCATGCTCGGTGGGCAGGAGCTGACGTGAGCCTGCTCTTTCCATCCCTCCCCTGTTAGGGGCCAGTGTGTGTGTGTGTGGGGGGGGGGAGATCCCTTTTCCAGGGCCAGTTTGGCCTCCTGAGTGACAGTTCCATCATAAAGAATAAGAAATGGTTAAAATTAAAGGCCTTCTGTGCATCCAGATACATAGCAGTCAGTTTTATATTCATGAAGGGAGACCTGCTATGCCTTAGTCTGTCCATTCATGTGTGAAGCAGGAAGGTGTGCTTTCATCTGTGCTGTGTGCTTGCATGCTGGCAAAAGGAACTTACCACCAACCTTGCTTGTTTGCTTCAAGGGTGATGTCATCGCGCTAGGCACTTCGCCGGGGGGATGCTCTAGCATTTGTCCTGAAAACTCTATGGTGTCATAGAGTTTTCAGGGCAAATGCTAGAGCATCCCAGTGACATGCCTAGTGTGATGACATCACGTCTGGATGACATCATTGTGATGAGCGCACCGGAGAAGGAGCTACTCCCCCGCTAAAGGCAGGTAAGGGACCCGGCAACTTTACAGCATCCACCCCCCAAATCTTGAGGTATTTCCCAACCTGGAACTGGCAACCCTATCAAAATGGCCAGCAGGCTGACTTCCGGCAAGACTTGCGATAATGGCGGACGTGCTCTTCCACAACTGCGGGGAGCGTGATCCATACCCGGCGGGAAGAAGGGGCTCTGGACTGGTGCCAAGCCCCCAGAGACCCCAGTGAGGGGGCTCTGCCTGGGGTGGCATGAAGGGGATCTCTCCCTACGGTGGTGATCGAGGGATCGAGATCCCTTTTCATCACCCCCATAGGTTCCCCCGCCGTGGGAGCCGTATGGCTGAAAGCGCAAATCCGTGAAGCAGCCGAGAGTGCGAAGCAATGAGGCTGGAACTGACAGTTATGCATGGAGAAAACGTGAGTCTGAAGTAAGAAAAGCAGAATACAGCGGGAAGACGGCGGGAGGAGTGAAACCCCCCCCCCCTCCGGGACTGGCGTACTTACCAGACTCTTCACGTGGCGTTACTGCATGAATAAAAGCCCATCCGCCTTGCTAGATGGCAGCATCGCTCACTTGGAGATATAAACTTTAAAAGGACATAAGTGCTGTTCGAAAATTTGCTCCTTTCGTTCATCTTATCTATCTATAAACAAAGAGCGCAGCCTCAACAATGGCGGGGAAACCGAAACCTTCCCCCAAACTAGGAAGTACAGCTCCGAGTGCAAAGGTTGATACCACAGAGATGAGCGCGGTGTTCTCCTCGTTATTGCGACCTCTAGTGGACCAAATGACAGCTCTCAACGTGAAGATGGACAAAATGCAGTTAGAACTAAAAGAGTCGAATAAAACCACAGAGAAGCTGCAGCGAAAACTTCTGGAAGTAAAAACTTCAGTAAAAAACCAAGACTCAAGACTACAAAAGGCAGAGAAGGAAAAGGCCTTCCACCATGATCAGCTTTTGAAATTACAAATGGAAAGATCGAATTTTTTCCTAAGACTTCAGAATGTGCCAGAAAACACAGGAGAAGACCTTAAAAATTTGCTAAGTGAAGCACTTGAACCAGTGACAGGCATGAAAGCAGCGGATATAAAAAGCGATATGGATATGGTTTACAGAACCTATCCAGATTATACTAAAAAGAAAAGCCTGCCTGGTGAAATTATGATAAGGTTCTCAAAAAAATCTACAAGAGACGTGGTGCTTAGGACCACAAACAAAGCAGCTCTGAAGATCCTGGGAGAAGAAGTAAAAGTGATGAAGGATATCCCATTTGAAATAAGGAAAAGAAGGAAAGCCTATGGAAAATTGACATCTTGGTTCCAGTCTGAGTCTATCATCTATCGCTGGAATACTCCAGAAGGACTATGCTTCAGCATCAAAGATAAGAAGTATAAGATTGACTCTGTTCAACAAGCGAAAAAATTTCTGGAAAAAAGCAAAGAAAAGAAAACTGGGAGAGACTCAGATGGTTCACTGGCCTCGCAAGAAAGCATGTATGGATTTGATAGCTCAAAGAGTGAAGAAGAAGTGTCTGACTCGGAAAAAGGAGCAGCAGCTCCAAAAGTAGATGAGACTGTTAAGACAAGAAGAGGACGAAAGAAGAAATAGTGATTAAAGTGTTTTATTAAGCATTGCACCTATGTATTATAAATTGTTTAATTAACCGTATTTCTCTAGGTGGGCGTGCCTGCCAAATAGTTTTGATAATTTTTATAGTAGCAGTAACAAAATAATTGAAATTTATCCAAGGTTCTAAATGCTTCATAATTATATTATGTAACATGGTAGTATTAAGCAAATGATAAAGTACTCTCTGTATAAGGTATATGTAGCTTAGATTGTAGCGTATTAGTTGTAGATATAGGAAAAATCAATAAAAATTTATTAAAAAAAAAAATGGCCAGCAGGCTAACTTGGACTGGAAGGGCCAATAAGATCTTAGGAGACCAGCTGACTTGAAGAACCAGTGAGATCCACCAAGCAGATATAAAACTGCCAGTTCCAGGCTGGGCCCTTCTTTCCTGACCTACTGGTTGAGATTGCATCTTAGTGCCTGTCCGCTACCTGTCTTATCCTGCACCTAACGTGTACCATGTAGTAGTGACCCATGGCTTGTGGCTCAGTTATTGACCCTGGCTATGTGCTTGCTCAGCCTCCAGCTTCCCCTGAAGGATCTGATACACCCTTCTGTTTTTCTGAACAGAACTCTCTCTGAACTTTGAGCTGTATGGGGAGGGGCTCTGGCTCACTGGCAGAACATCTGCTTGTCATGCAGAAGGTCCCAGATTCAGTCCCTGGCATCTCCAGTTACATGGATCAGGTAGGAGATGATGTGAAAGACCTCAGCTTGAGACCCTGGAGAAGCACTGCCAGTCTGAGTAGACAATACTGACTCTGATGGACCCAGGGTCTGCGTCATGTGTTCATGTGACCTGAGGCCTGACCAAGCACACACCTCAGCGCCTGACAACTGCACCCTTGTGTTTAGGGCTGCCAAGTCGAACTCACCTACTGGCGGGGGGGAGTCCCTCTTCACCTGGGAGCCGCCCGGGAGCCTCCCTGGTGCGCGCGCTTTGCGCGCCCGGTGACGTCACCTGGAAGTGACGTCGCCACGTTGGGGGCATTGCCAGGGCATCGCCCTGGCAACGTCTCCAACGTGGTGACGTCAGTCATCCATGCTGGACGACTTTGGGGGCAGGGTTCCCCCCGCTGGCCAAATGCCGGCCGGTGGATCGGGAACCCCTATAGCGGGGGATCCCCCGCCCCCCGGGCTGACTTGGCAGCCCTACTTGTGTTTGAAGCCTACATTCTATATACTATTAAAATGCTGCAAGGGCCTACAGTGTGGAAGGCAGAGGTGATCTTATTCCCCCCCCACACACGTGTGTGTCTTTTCAGTTGCTCAAATGGCCACACTCACCTTCTCCCCCGCAGTTATTTCGGCACTTGACAAGGTGTGCAAAGGGGGGAGGGGGACAAGAGAGCCTCAGCTTACTGCACTGTGGACCTAATCAGGATTGGGCCTTCTTGGTCTTTTTAGATGCCTTTAGAATGCTGGTGGTGTCCCTATGGTGGACATGAAGTTGCTGTCACGTCTAGTTTGTCCCGAGGTTCTGATCCAGAAAGATGGCTCAGATAAGAGAGTGAGGGTGGAACAGGGTCTGTTTCTAAAACTGAACCAGGCAGTGGCAGCAGTTCACAAAAGGGTGCCACACCTGAAGCTGCCACCCCCACTCATTGGTACTCACCCTCCACTATGGTTGCCAACCTCAAGGTGGAGCCTGGAGACCTCCTGGAATCACAACTGACCTTCAGACTACAGGGGCAAGTTCCCCTGGAGAAAATGGCAGCTTCAGAGGGCAAAAAATGTATGGCACACCATAGATTATAGGTGAAATCCCTCCCCCAAATTCCCCATTCCACAGGCAACACCCCCGAATACCCAGAAAATTGCCAGGCAGGAGATGGCATCCCTAAACCCTGCCTAGGATTGACTTCTTAATATGGCTCATTCTAATGGTAATATTACAGAACTGAACTCAAGTGCTTTTTTAAAAAGGGGCCAAGTCTTACTAAGTGCCTGGATTTTAATTTTTTTTAAAAAAGGTTGAGTATGGTTCCAATAACAACCATATGACTCCACTATGTTGCCAGGTCTGGGTTGGGAAATACCCGGAGACTTTGGGGGTGGATCCAGGAGAGGGTGGCGTTTGGGGAGGGGAAAGCCCTCAGCCTAGTACAATGCTATAGAGTCCATCCTTCAAAGCAGCCATTTTCTCCAGAGGAGCTGATCTCTCTCAGCTGGAGATCAGCTGTAAAAGCAGGGGATCCCCTGGCCCCACCTGGAGGCTGGCAACTCTAGACTCCACATAAGATGCAGCCTCCATTGCTACCTTTATTTTTACAAAAAAAGAGGGAAAATGCTAATATCTATATATCTAATTCCCAAGTGCCCCCCCCCCCACGTGCAGATACCTAAATCTGCGCGGGGGGGCACTTGGTGGGGAGGGGTTTTTTTTCTACACACATTTTTCTAGGAAAAATCCTAAATGTTAAAAAAAACTTTGGGGGGGATATTTAAATCCCCTCAAAAGTAAAAGCATTCTCTGCGCAGGCGCAGAGAACGCTTTGGCTGGGGGGAGGGCTCGGTGGGCGGTGAGCCTCGCCGCCGCTGTTTTCGGGGAAGGAGGGGGGAGGAGGCTCGGCACACAGCCGCCACCACCGATTTCCAGGGAGGGAGGGAGGGGGAGGGGAGGAAGGAGAGGAGGCTCGGCATGCAGCCGCTGCTGCTCCCAATTTTTGGGAAGGGAGGGGGAGGGAGAAGGGAGGGAGGAGGCTCGGCGTGTGGCTGCCACCGATTTTTGGGGAGGGAGGAGAGGAGGCTTGGCGCGCAGCTGCTGCCGCCAATTTTTGGGAAGGGAGGGGGAAGGGAGGGGGGAGGAGGCTCGGCACACAGCCGCCGCTGTTTTCAGGGAGGGAGGAGGGAGGGAGGAGAGAGAGGCTCACCTGCCCCCCGCAAGTATCCTACTGCTGGGAGCCCATGGGGGGGGGGGCGGGCAGCGGGCCCAGCAAGATGAAGGAAATGCCCCCTCCCCGCAAGTTTCTTGCGGGCCTCCCCTTGTTAAAATATAAATCTAAAATTCTGACGGCCATGAAAACCATAAAAGCACCATTCTTGTATTTATTATCTGATTGCTTCAATCTCTCCAGAGGTCTGTTCTTGTTCTATTTTCAATGAAGTTTTAATAATTTTAAAATATTTGCCATATTTATTTAAAAATACTTCTTCCTTAATTGAATGGCTTAGCAGTCAATAAATTTTTAAAAAATCTTCCATTTCCCTCCAATTTTCAATGCAGGAATTGGTACTTTTCTTACTGTGTTATAGCATAAAACCTGAAGATACAATGACAGAAAAGGCATTTTTAATACCAGCTGCAAAGGAAACAGAAGGATCATGTTACAGATAGATCAAGCTGCATGATTCCTTCTCTCCTTTTGTGGCATGCACCTGTGCATCACGTGCTATACGGTACATCTGGTAGAACACATTCATGATGGATTGGTGCCTGATAGCAGGTACAATTCCCGACTTGGATAGTCCAAGCTAGCCTGATCTTGTCAGATTTTGGAAGCTAAGCAGGGTTGGTTCTGGTTAGTACCTGGATGGGAGACCACCAAGGAAAACCGGGGTTACTACACAGAGGAAGGCAATAGCAAACCACCTCTGATCATCTCCTGCCTTGAAAACCCTATAAGTTGCCAAAAGTCAACTGCAACTTGACAGCTAAAAAGAAAAAGATACTGTATTATCCAGTATCTCTATGCTTTTTTAAAACAAAAATATCTGATAACTTGTAATTCCAGTTCCACAAACACAGAGAGTTGGTTCCAAGAACCAGAAATGAAGTCAAATATTGTTACAGGTGAAATTCAGCAAGAACTTGCCCAGAATTTTTCCACATTTCTGTAACTGGCAGCTTCCACAGCAGATCTCATAACAAAGACATGCAAAAGAAGAAGAACAGAGGGTTCACATTCATGGTGGTGGAACAAAGTGTACGTTTCTGAGCACCAACAAAGGCGCCAACTCATATGTTACTGTGTCTTTAGACTATAGGAAGTCAATGCTCCTGACTCACATTTGCATTAAAATTGGTATTCCAATATATCTAACGCATGCAAAATGCCTCATATACAACAATTCATTCCTTCTCTTCCTTCACCGACACACAGATAGCGGATAATCATGTTCTTGTCATTGCACCTTCCCGCATCTTCAGAGGCCACTGGGTATTCTTTTCTGTTTCCAGTACTGCATACAGACATTTCCAGCTAGGAGTGTCATACTGAAAACAAAGTGCTGAGTTTCCCTTTGGTACTTAACCTCGTATTGTCTGTAAATAGAAATGTTCTTGAATCTAACTGACGGTCTGACATAATATCTCATTACTTTCTTTCAATACTACTGTATTTCTAATGTGTGATACAGCTCATTGTCTTCTGCAAATATCTATTAACTTAAACGGATGATACTTATATCCATTGTTACATTGAGAAAGCAATCACAGAATTCGAAGTACCCTTGGTTTTAAAGGGTGGTCATTGTTTTAAATAACACTCCATTATTCAAGAACCTGACAGTCATATAGAACAGTGGCTCTTAGGGTTCCCAACCTCCAGGTGGGGCCTGGGGATCTCCCACTTTTACAACTGATCTCCAGCTGACAGAGATCAGCTCCCCTGGAGAAAATGGCTGCTTTGAAGGGTGGACTCTGTGGCACTGTACCTTGCTGAGGCCCCTCCCCTCCCCAAACCCCACCCTCTCCCAGATCCACCCCCAAAGTCTCCAGGTATTTCCCAACCAAGGCCTGGCAACCCTAGTGGCTCTCCACCCATTTGGTATGGTGACCCACAAATCCAAATTTATTTGGTACGGTGGCCCATCCAGGCCTGGCCCAAAGTACTTTTCTGCCTTAGGCAAACATCCCACAAAGGGTAGAGCTTCCCCCACCCAAAGCCCCAAGCGAATGGCATTCTGACATTGGGCAATTCTGCACTGGCTTTGCCCTTTGTGGAACAGAAATTCCTCTCTGCATTGCATGCTGCTTTTGCTTCCTTTGATCACTGGATTTTATGGTGCCATCTGCATTGCACACCACTTCTATTTTCTTTGATTGTTGGGTTTTATGGTACCTTCTGCACAGCTTTATGGCTGTTTTATGGCCATTCACGGGTGACTTTGCAGCCAGTCCTGTGTCGGCCTGGGGTATTTGAATGTGGTTTTGACCTGCACCTTTTCCTCAGTGTTGAGAAAATATGGCACGAATGCCAGATGCAGAACCAGCCATGTACAGCCTTTCATATGGAGATTACCTTCCAGCCTCTGACCACCCTCTCCGTCTTCATTACTCCCTCTAATCTCTCCCAATTAAGAGTTTAAAGCTGCGGTCACATGCACCAGTTGAAGTGGAGGGGAAGCGAGGCTATTTGCTCTAGAGGAATTTGACCCACAGTTGCAAGATCACAAAGCCCTTTGTAGCAGCAGACACAGCCCATTACTGTGTGATCAGACGCAACCGTGGGTAAGTCGGGGGGGGGGGGTTGGCCATTGGTTTCCCATGCGCATAAACGAGGAATCACACCTCCACACTGAGGGCCCCCTATGGAGTATGCGATGATGCGCTTACTGCAATGGGAGGGAATGGCACCAAGCTGGGATGGCCTGATCAGACCATCCCGATGGCATGAGTGTGCGCTTGCACAGGGGAAAGCCCGTCTGTGGCCCATCACAATCCATTTACTACCAGATTTTCTCTGGTGTCTTTTTACTCCGCTTCTGTGGCAGAGCAGCATAGGTTGCCGATGACTGCAGGATGCTTCCCAGATGTTGCTGTCAGATTGTGCTCTATAGATCTGTCAGGCATTTGTGCCTATGTCGGATCTACTGGCGCGTGTGATTGCAGCCTAAGAAACGCACTCTAATAACCATCAGGACATGTTTTACTTGACCAACATCTATATGCAGTGGAGAGCATATTAGAGAGCCAGTTTGGTGTAGTGGTTAAGTGCGCAGACTCTAATCTGGGAGAACCGGGTTTGATTCCCCACTCCTCCACTTGCACCTGGCTGGATGACCTTGGACTAGCCATAGCTCTGTACCAGCTGTTCCCTCAAGGACAGCTTGGGAAAGAGCTCTCTCAGCCCCACCTACCTCATAGGGTGTCTGTTGTGGGGAGGGGAAGGGAAAGGAGTTTGTAAACCGCTCTGAGACTCCCTTGGGGAGTGGAGGGTGGGGTATAAATCCAATCTCTTCTTCTTCTTCTTCAGTGAAGAAAAAATACCAGCTATAAGGGTATGACATGCAAGATGCTGTTTCCAGGCTCAGATCTTGGTTTTGCCAAATACAAAAGAGAGCAGTGGAAAAGGCAGGGGTGACCATTAGGGAGGGCTGAGCCACCATTTTCAGAGGCTTTGTGACCCACTTATGGATCTTGACTCACAGGTTGGACAATAATTATATAGAACATTAATTGGAACTAACTACACACATGTTTTTCCCCAGGTCCCTACAACTAGACATGTTGCAAGATCCATGCTAGGAGTTCAGTTCCCATGTGAACAGGGTCCAGTTCAGATTGGGACCACGATGTGGAGGGAGAAGGGGCTTATGCACCCCATGCCATTTCCCAGAGCTGAAATGGGTCAGGGGTGCCATTTGCCCCTGTGGGTGGCTCCATGTGTACTGATGGGTATTTCAAAGTCTTCCCCAGTAGGGTAAATAGAGCCTTCTGGGACCATCAGGGAAATGGCATGGGAGAAGACAAAAGCCATAGCTGTGATCCAGATTGGGCTTGCACATGCCTGGGAATTACGTTCTCAGCACGGAATTCACAAGATACATCTGGCTGCACGCAAGACCCAGGAAAAACATAATATGTGGGTCGGCCCATTATATGGTGTCTCTGCTTTAGTTCAAAATGGTTGCACTCTACAGAGGCCGCACCAGATAAGTAACAGGCTTCTAGAGAATCCCTGCTTTGCAAAATATTGATATAACAGTCTTGGAAGAATGGGGGGAACTCAATACGGATTGTCTTTGGTGAACTGGATGATGATGTTTCAACACCCTCCAGATCTTAGCTTGCCACAATGATGTTCAACTTGCGTTCAAGCAAGGAGTGACTTGTGGTCTGGAGTTACGTTGAAGTCATCACACAGAACCAACAAGTATGATAAATGTCCTAAATTACTACGAGATGGAGCTGTGGGCGAAGGAACAATACAATGGAAGTGAAAGATCTTTCGAGAAGAGAAGGAGAGTGAAAGAAGTAATGGGACCTGGTGGATGAAGTGGGGAGTGTTTTGGGGTTTTTTTAAATTAATATTAATAAGCCATAATAAATCATGATGTTACAATAAACCCAACAGTAGGCTATTACTTTCATATGTTATTTACTGATTCTGGTAATACTGATAGCCTCTCTCTTTTTTTCCCCACCAAGTCTCAGCTGACTTATGGTGACCTGTAAGATTTTCAAAATAAGAAAATTTTAGAGATGGTTTGCCATTGTCTCTGCATTGTGACCCTGGACTTACTTGGTGGACTCCCATCCAAATACTGACCAGGGCCAACCCTGCATAACTTCCCAGAACTGATGAGATTGGGCTAGCAGTCCTATCAACTAATAGAACAATCTTCTAAACTCAACTTCGAAAATAACCTGGATCATATCTAAGATCTGTTGCCATACCCTACAATATGAATGATGAGTCTTCCACTATTCTTCAAATAACCATGTATATAGTGATTGGGAAGACAGGTTTTTTTCCTATGTCCAGAAAGGTAGGTAGGTAGGTAGATAATCTATACATCTATATCGATAGATTAGATAGATAGATAGATAGATAGATAGATGTAGATGTAGATGTAGATGTAGATGTAGATGTAGAAATTTTGTCCAGTGTATAAAGATGCCAGTTCTTATTTAACCACTGGTAGCGAAGAGTATTTATTTATTACATGTATTTATTTCCTCCCTCCCTCCCTCCTTCCCCCCCCCATCATGGAATGCAAGGAACTGAGCGTCAGGATCACAGCAGGTCTCTCACCCAGACTCTGACCTAAATCTTATGAGCTTCAGCAAGGCTGTAGACAGAAATGGAGGGAGAGGATCCCTTTTGATCCCCAAAGGGGCAGTGCTGGGGATCCCACCACCTGTGGACAGGGGTGCTGTGAGGAGGGCCATTGGGCAAGATTAAATGAAAAAGCTGGCTGGAACCAACCCATACCTTGGCCCTAGCAATGTCTTTGGGTGTGTATTGGGGAGAATGCATTTTGTATCTACTGATGAATGGTGCAAACAGTTGCTCAGCTACTCTGATTCATAAGGTATTTGGCCACCCCTATGGGGCCACTATGCAGCATGCAGAGCCAGGACTCAGATCAATACCTCTTTGCCCCAGTTTAGCATTTCAGACACTGCAGAAGAAGACCCGACCAACTGGGTCATTGGCAAGAGGGGAAAAACGCCAACAGGTGGACTGTGGAATGTGTGAGACGCATTCTCATCTCTCAAGGGACAGCCTAATTACATCGTAAGAGACATTTGAATAGGGGGCGGGGGGACAACGTAACGAAGAATGGCCAAAGCAGTGTGCTCTCCTAAAGGAATTTCAGCAAAATGGACAAGAGAGAAGAAACAGCAGACTGAGATAGCCCGTGCTTGGCATATGTAAAAACTGCAATGAGGCCTGGTTCTTTGGCCCAACCACCCAACCAACTGCTTGGGGCAGGCAACAAGGAGGGTATGCCTGTCGGTGGCTGGGGCCAAGGCCTAGCAATGTGGGGGGGGGGGGGGGCCACCACCTCCACGGTGTGTGTGTGTGGGAACCCTACTGTGTAGAGTGCCATCAAGTTGCAGCTGATTTATGGCAATCCTATAGGGTGTTCAAGGCAAGAGCCTAACAGAGGTGGTTGGCCATTGCCTTCCTCTGTGTAGCAACCCGGGACTTCCTTGGTGGCCTCCCATCCAAGCACTGACCAGGGCTGGCCCTGCTTAGCTGCCAATACCTGACAAGATCAGGCTAGCCTGGGCCATCCAGGGCAGGGTTCACGAGGCCCCGGCTCCTGAATCCCATCGTCTTTCCTGCCTAGCTATAACCGAGTTCTCCTAAGAGGCGGAGATACCCAGTGACTCACTCTCTGTAGAGGCACATCCTTTCTTCCAGAATGAAATTTACATAAGGCTTCTGTGAGATAAAGAAGTCAGACACTGTAATTAAGCAGCCCGGGTAATTTGTTCTCCAGGGCCCCTGTGGCACTCTTTTAAAAGCTTTAAAAGGTATCAGCTCTAGGATCAAGACCGGCAAGTCGATGGCACGATGTCTGGAAGTGAGTGATCAATAGGGAGAACAAGGCAGTTGATGAAGCAAGGAGGTTTCTTCTCTCCTGGAGCAAACTTATGCAATAACTTCAAAACCAATGAGCTCCTGGGTGTGTGAGTATGTGTAAAGTGCCATCAAGTCATCGCCGATTTATGGCAACCCCATAGGTTTTCAGAAGGGGCTGCAGTGGCTCAAGTGCTTAAGACGCTGAACTGCCGTCCGGAAGGTCGGCAGTTCAGCAGTTCGAGACCCGAGTGCTACATGACGGAGTGAGCTCCCGTCTCTGGCCCCAGCTCCTGCCCACCTAGCAGTTCGAAAGCAAGAAATTGCAAGCAAGTAAATAGGTACTACTTCAGTGGGAAGGTAACAGCGTTCCATGTACCTCAGCGTCTAGTCGTGCCAGCCACATGACCATGGAAACGTCTTCGGACAGCGTTGGCTCTTCGGCTTGGAAATGAAGATGAGCACCGCATCCCTAGAGTCATATTCGACTGGCTTTTGAGCAAGAGAAATCTTTACCTTTACTTTTACATAGATTTTCAAGGCAAGTGATAAAGCAGAGGTGGTTTGCCATTGAAGAGGGCAACCAAGATGATCGGGAGCCGGATCGCCTTCCCTATGAAGAAAGGCTGAAGGGTCTGGAACTTTTCAGTTTAGAAAAGAGACAACTAAGGGGGGATGTGATAAGAGGTTTATAAAATTATGCAAAGGGTGGAGAGAGTTGACAAAGGGAACCCCCTCCCTTCCCAAATACGAGAACTCAAGAGCATCCAATGAAGCTGATGGGCAGTAGATTCAGGACAGACAAAAAGAAATACTTCTTTACACAGCACGTGAATAAAATAAGGAATTTGTTGCCAAAGGATGTAGTGATGGTCATATGAACAGGCAGCTTTAAAAGGGGATTAGACAGATTCATGGAAGAGAGGTCTTTCACCTGGGTTGCCAACTCCAGGTTGGGAATACTTGGAGTTTTGGGGGGTGGAGCCTGAAGAGGGCTTGGTTTGGGTAGGTGAGGGACTTCAATATAAGCAGTAGTGTCCCCTTCCAAAGCGGCCACATTTTCCCCAGGTGAACTGATCTCTGTTGCTTGGAGAACAGTTGTAATCCCAGGGAATTTCCAGCCACCACCTGGAGGTGGGCAACCTTAGTATCAGTGGCTACTAGCCATGCTGACTAAAGGAACCTCCACATTCAGAGGCAGTCAATCTCTGAATCCCACTGCCAGGAGGTAGCATCAGGGGAAGGTCTTGGCCTCTGTGCCCTTTCATTGGCTCTCCAGAGGAACTGGTTGGCCTATATGTGAGACAGGAAGCTGGTCTAGATGGACCACTGGTTTGATCCAACAGGGCTCTTCTTATGTTCTTCCTCTGAAAAGTCTCCCTTGGTGATCTCCCATCCAAGCACTGATCCTTATATTTATTTATTATTTATTTATTTTTCGTATTTGTATCCCGCCCTCCCCGCATGCGGGCTCAGGGCGGCTTACATGGGCCAAAGGCCTATTCGGTACATTGACCTGTAAAATTGATTAAAACATTACAATAAAAACAATAAATAACATACAACAATAAATACTCCTAAAAGCTTCCTTAAAACAGCGTTCGATGGCGACCAAGTGGCAGATCTACCTCCCCCCCTCGGCCACCGCTGAGACCGTGTTGGACCGTGTTGGACCAGGGCACATCGAGATGGTTGCCTAGTGTCGTCGGTGGCGGCTCCTATTCAAAAGCCTGGCGGAAGAGCTCCGTCTTGCAGGCCCTGCGGAACTGCATCAGGTCCCGCAGGGCCCTGATCTCCTCCGGGAGCTTGTTCCACCAGATAGGAGCCGCCACCGAGAAGGCCCTGGTCCTCGTTCTGGCCAGCCTGGCGTCTCTGGGGCCAGGAACACGTAGCCTGTGTTCAGACCCCGACCGTAGTGCTCTCTGGGGTTGGTATGGAGAAAGGCGGTCCCTAAGGTATGTTGGACCCTGGCCATATAGGGCTTTATAGGTAAGAACCAGCACTTTGAAGCGAACTCGGTATGCTATAGGCAGCCAGTGCAGCGCCGCCAGCACAGGCCCGATGTGGTCCCGCCTTGCGAGACCCATCAGTAGCCTGGCCGCGGCATTCTGCACCAGCTGCAGCTTCCGGGTTTGCACCAAAGGCAGCCCCATGTAGAGAGCGTTACAGTAGTCTAACCTCGAGGTGACCGTTGCATGGATCACTGTGGCAAGGCCATCGCGGTCCAGGTAGGGAACCAGCTGCCTCGCCAGCCGTAGATGATAAAAGGCTGACTTGGCAGTGGCTGCTACCTGGGCCTCCATTGACAAGGAAGGCTCCAGGAGCACTCCCAGACTCCTCGCCCTCGGCGCTGGCACCAACGGCGCCCCGTCGAAGGTCGGGAGCGGGTCCCCCCACTCCGGACCGCAGCGACCCAGGCACAGGACCTCTGTCTTCGCCGGGTTCAATTTCAACCTGCTAGATCTGAGCCAGTCAGCCACGGCGTGCAATGCCCGGTCAAGATCGTCCGGGCCGGAGTCCGACCGGCCGCCCAACATCAGATAGAGCTGGGTGTCATCCGCATACTGATGACATCCCAGCCCAAACCTCCGGACAATCTGGGCAAGGGGGCGCATATAGATATTAAAGAGCATTGGGGAGAGCACTGCCCCTTGCGGCACACCGCATTCAAGCGGGTGCCTCGAGGACTGCTGCTCCCCTAGCACCACCCTTTGTCCCCGACCCTGGAGAAATGAGACGAGCCATTGTAAGGCCCGCCCCCCGATTCCCACGTCGGCAAGGCGGCGGGACAGCAGCTGATGATCCACTGTGTCGAACGCTGCCGACAAGTCGAGCAACAGCAGTACCGCCCCACCGCCCTGATCCAGATGTCGTCGGAGGTCGTCCGTTAGAGCGACCAGAGCGGTCTCCGTCCCATAATCCGGGCGGAAGCCGGACTGAAAGGGGTCAAGAACCGAAGCGTCATCCAGATACCTCTGTAACTGTAACGCCACCGCCCTCTCTATTAATTTGCCCAAATAGGGCAAATTGGACACCGGCCTATAATTAGCCAATTCTGCCGGGTCCAGATGTAACTTTTTTAGGAGTGGGTGGACCATCGCTGCTTAGCTTCTGAGATCTGGCAAGATTGGGCTATACTATATCATTTCACATCCCCAGTGAGCGTCTACTGAGCTTAATTCTCTTCTCCAGTGTGATTTACACCTGGAAATTGTTCTTCTCCATGGCAACAAAATCTCAGTGCTTTCCCGATGGATCATGCCCATCTTTGATACCAGCAGTGAGAGGACTTGCTAATGTGATTTTGCCCAAATTCCTGCAGCATGTGGTTATCTTGGAATTATAATTAATAATGGAATTGACTCATAATATTATTTATGAAATGGAAGCACGCTGCACTCTTGCACCAGGAAAAAAAAGAGTACGTTTTGAGAGAGAGAAAGGAGTGTTACCTGTCTTCCGAGAGCCCTCTTTTCTATGTTTCTACAGGAGTACGAGGGGCGATGAATTGCACCACAGCAGATGGCAGGCGTCAGGTTGTGGCCGTGGTTAGGAGCGGGGACTTGAATCTCGGAGAACTGGGTTTGCTTCCCCACTCCTCCACATGCAGCTGCTGGGGTCAGTCACAAGTTTTCTCAGAGCTCTTCTCTCAAGGGCAGTTTTTAAGAGAGCTCTCTCAGCCCCACCTACCTCACAGGCAATGTTCCCTCTAAGATGAGTTAGTGTGAGCTAGCTCACAGTTTTTTAGCCTCCGGCTCACACATTTTTGTCTTACCTCAGAAAGGATGGCTCCAGAGCAAACCAATTAATACAGTAGCCAAATCACTCACTCACAACTTTAATGCCAGTAGCTCACAAAGTAGAATTTTTGCTCACAAGTCTCCATAGCTTAGAGAGAGCATTGCTCACAGGGTGTCTGTTGTGGGGAGGGGAAGGAAAAGGAAATTGTAAGCCGCTCTTAGACTCCTTCAGGTAGTGAAGGGTGGGGTATAAATCCAATCTCCTCCTCCTCCTCCTTCTTTCTGACCCAGGTTTGAATCCCCCACTCTGCTATGGAAGCTAGACCAACCAGATATTACTTGATGGTTTAATAAACAAGACAGAATTCAGCAGCAAGCTGGGAGTCTATATAATGAATAACGATGGAATATTAAAACTTGGAGAAATTGTTCTGTGCGGGATCTGCCTTGATGAAGCACTGAAACAGGGCCTGAGCCATCCTGTTGTGGAAATCACAGGAGGGGCTGTGTCAAACTACAACACAGAAGAGAAACAGAGAAGAAAAACGGACCACAAAATAGGACTGTTTGCATTAACGTATCTACTGGCATGCATTCATCCTTAGAAGTTTGGAGGGATGTTTACAAATAGAAACTTCTGTAGACTGTGAAAAGAAGAAGAAGAAGAGATTAGATTTATACCCCGCCCTTCACTCACTTGGAGTCTCAGAGCGGCTTACAAACTCCTTTCCCTTCCCCTCCCCACAACAGACACCCTGTAAGGTAGGTGGGGCTGAGAGAGCTTTTTCCAAGCTGTCCTTGAGAGAACAGCTGGTACAGAGCTATGGCTTGCCCAAGGCCATCCAGCTAGGTACAAGTGGAGGAGTGGGGAATCAAACCCGGTTCTCCCAGATTAGAGTCCGCACACTTAACCACTACACCAAAGTGGCTCCCAGGTGAAGGAGCTGCACTAAGCTTTGATAATACAAAGATATAGTTGTTGTATCCCGGTTGTATTTTGCTGTTTACCAGCCTGACCCTGCTGGCAAGTGGTACAGCTCTACAATTAGAGGATTCTCTAGTTTTACTTGGGGCAGACCCACAGCCAGTGGAGGCTAGGAAAGATCAGCCAAAGGAGTCACGCATAGATGCCGCCTTCTTCTGTGGATGAGAACTGGGATTCTCAGGAGCCATTAGATCAACTAATTGACTTCTAGTTGTTCTCTTGCAACACGGGGCTTTGGAACCACTGCACAAGCATCATTAGCTCCTGTGTGCGCACAGGTTCAAGCCGCTGCCCTAAGGCCTGCAACACACACAAAGCTGCCATTGGGCTATCTAATTCAATATCTCCTATGCCGACTGGCTCTCCGAGGTGTCAGGCAGGAGATGTTCCCCAGACTTGTTACCTGAGATCCTTGAGTTGCCAAGGATTGAGCAAGAGCCTCGTGCAAGCAAACGGCATGCTCTTCACTCAGCTCACAGGCTCACCTCCTCCATGGTAGCCTTAGGGAGTATGTGGGGTAGATTTAAATACATAAATGACTGTGATGCAGGTTGATGCTCATAGGTGCTCATTACTATTGGCGATAAGGCACCAATAGACACAGCCAAGGGTTGCCACCTTTTTAGAAAGCAGAGGCTGAACTCCAACCCTGACCAGTTTCACAACATGAACAGTTAGTTCTTGATTCCTGCATGTTTTTCAGCTGGTAAAGGTGCTGCCAGCCAGCTTGGGGTGGAGAGGTCAAGACCCGTTAATAGAAGCTACATGCACAGAAATGGGGAACTGAAGCTTTTCATAACATCACCTGCTAAATCATATCCCATTAAGCCTCTATTAAAGAGAGACTACATTTTTCTCCAGGGCAGTGTTCCCTCTAAGCCGAGTTAGCATGAGCTAGCTCACGGTTTTTTAGCCTCCGGCTCACACATTTTTGTCTGAGCTCAGGAAGGGTGGCGCCGCAGCAAACTAATTTATGTGGCAGCCAAATCGTTCGCCTACAACTTTAATGCCAGGAGCTCACAAAGTAGAATTTTTGCTCACAAGACTCCACAGCTTAGAGGGAGCATTAATATCACAACAACTAGGGTTGCTAGGTCTCCTGAATTAGTAGCAGCTCCCTTCCTAGGGTTGCCAACTTGCCAGATCCCCCCCAGTAACTAGCAGGGAAAGGGAAGGACTACCTAGAGTGGGAGGGAGGCCCAGGCTACGTCGCCAGCAACATGGCAACGCTACTTTCGGCATGTACCAAAAGTGAGGGTATCATGTTGGGACGTCCTGGTGATGCTCGGATATTTGGAAAAAACTCTGTAGTGAAAATGGATTCTGCCATAGAGTTTTTGCCCAAATGCCAGCGTGCCGCCCAGACATTGCTGATGTGATGACCTCTCTTCTGGTACATGCTGGAAGTAGTGTTACCATGTTGCAGGTGACGTAGCCTGGGCCTCCCTTCTAGTAAGTCCCCCCACTGGCCAGCTAATCGGCACTGGGGGGTGGGGCCCAGGGGCAGGCAATCCTATCTCTTCCCCTCCCTCCACACTGCTTGTTGGGCCGGCAGAAGGAGAATGGTAGGGAAACTGCCATTGCCAGCGACACGGTGATGTCATTTCCAGCACAATCCAGAAGTGATGTCACCTTGTAGGGGAAGCGCTCCAGCATTCACTCAAAACTCTAATCAGAAAGCACCACCACCACTAAGTCTCCCGCTGGTTGCTGACATCGGGCTGACAACCCTAACAGCAGCTTTAGCGGAGGCCTTACCAAGGCCTGGTTTGCGGAAACAGCTGGCAGGCTTCAGGCTTTGGCTCTCAGGCCTTGGGGTTCATTTTCAGTGGCTTAGGGTGGCAGGCTGAGCTATCACAGCCATCAGCCAGCTCACACAGGAGATGGCTTTGCAGGGCTTCCAGCTGCCGGGAGCAAGATGCCTTTTTACTTTCGGAGCGGCTGAATGTGCAGAAATGGGCAGCTGAAGGGTTTCATGGCCTGGAGGTCAAAAACATCACCTGATAAATACCATCCCATTAAGCCTCTGTTAAAAAGGCAGGCCATTTTTATCCAGGCAAGTTGGCAACCCTGATGTTGAGAATTGTCTGCTTTTGTTAAGGGCCGCACATGTACGTTGGAGCTGGGAGATAATAATCTGGCACTAATTGGTGACCTTTAACATTTAGCACATACTGAATATCCATGTTAATGTTTATCTTTGTGTTAATGTTTATCTTTGTGTTAATGTTTATCTTTGTGCAGCCAGTAAGTCTGTCTCTTCAAAGCCATGTGTGACTGTGATGACAAAACTTTGCAGGTAAGAACATAAGAACGTAAGAGAAGCCAATGTTGGAGCAGGCCAATGGCCCACCCACTCCAACACACAGTGGCCAAAAATACCTGGTGCTGTCAGGAGGTCCACCAGTGGGGCCGGGACACTAGAAGCCCTCCCACTGTTGCCCCCCCACACAAGCACCAAGAATACAGAGCATCACTTGCCCCAGACTAAAAGTTCCTATCTATACCTTGTAGCTAATAGCCACTGATGGACCTCTGCTCCAAGTGTTTATCTAATTGTTCCACATAGTACACTACCTAATGGTGTGTAGAAGTGCCACTATCTCTACTCCTACCCACTGTGATGTTACTGGGATGTCGCCTCACATGTTTACATGTTAAAGATGTTTAAGACCTGGCAACCCAATAAAGCAGGTAGATTAGGTGGGAATGGGTTAGAAGTAGCAGTAGGATGGGAGGGGTTGGGGATAGGAAAATGGGGCAGGTGAGCAACATTAGCTACATCATGATGTCACTTCCAGGGAAAATCCATAGAGTTTCTGGTGATTGCTAGAACTACCCTATACTACTTCCCGGTTTTCCTCTGAAGTGGCATCATGAAGTAGCCAGTATTGCCATAGTGGTGGGCAAACAAAGCTTCCAGTGGGTGGCCTCCTCCCATAGTGGCAGCTGTAGAGACCTGATGGTAGAATGGGTGCTTGCAGGAAAGCTCAAATTTTTCTGAGTGGGTTGGTAGTAAATATGCCACTGTTTTTTGGCCATCCAAGACTGGGGAGAGGGCTGAACCTTGCTGATTCTCGCACTTCTCTCCTTTACTATAATCTCTCCCCATGTAAACACTGGTACCCCTGACATAAGCCCTTATGACTTTCCAAGTGCAATATTAGCTCTGGTTAGTGGGTCATCATCTCTGGGAATGCTCAAGCCCCCGCGTCCTGCTTCCGTACTACCAAAAGAGGAGAAAAAAATCAGGGACAAAAAACTACAAGCCTGATCAAATTGATTAAACCCAGTAGAAGAACACCCTAACCAATTATTCTGAGTCAATGGAAATCTATATGCATGGAAGGGCACAGCCAATTGAGAGGATTATAGAAATCACAATGATGGCTGATATAATTGCATGAGAACCTCAACCTGCAAAGCTTATTACAGCGGCTGAGGCTGGCCAGTTGTTGTCAGTGGACAGGGTGTTATGCACTACCTTGGCTGGCTGCTACACAGTGGAAGGTCTGTGAGGCAACCTGCTACCTTTCAGCTCTCGGCTGCATCTTTTCCTCCATCGGGATCGTGTGGGCAGGACAAGCGACTGCAGGCCTGACATCTTGCGGGGCTGACTTTTTGACAGCAACCAACAGGCAGGAGTTCAATTCCCACTAGAAGAAAAGGCCGCTCCCATTGAATTTCAGCTGTATGTGCCATTTTGGTCCCATCTAAGTGGGTGGGGGGGGGGGGAATAAACCTGCCGATTCTAAACATATTTGGGATGGATCCAGCCAGGTTACCCACTAGTGAAAAATGGAAGAGGATGAGTCCTGTCTGAGAACCAAAATAGCTCTGCTGGATTCAGGGGACCTGCATGCATCTACAAATGATGGCTTTAAACCAAGCAACAATTATTTGATGGAGAGAGACAGAATGACATTGCTAGAGTCCCTAGATTTTGGCTCCCTCTCAAATGAGATATGTAGTCCCTCCAGCTCCATGTCTGACGAACTTGGTAATACCATCCCATCGAAGGGCCTTCTCTATGGCTCGTTGTAATATTTTCCCTTCTGAGGTCATAACTGGTCTCTATAAGAAGATACCTCTGGCTGAGCATATTTGTCCTAGTGGCATTGGAGGGGCTGATACTATCAATCATATTTTGCTTGCATGTAGCTTCTACAAAAATATACGAGCTACATTTATTCAGCCCGTACAGGAAAGACTTTTAGGCCTTTCAGACTCTGATATTAGTATTATGCTTATGATAGATGCCAATCCACAGGTGACATTAGCATGCCCCAAATTTTTGGCAGTAGCCTATAGAATTAGGAAAGATTTTTTAAATGTGCAACTTAAAGACCCCTAGGCAAGGCTCCTTCTAAGCGGTGGAGTCTTGTGAGCAAAAAATTCTGCTTTGTGAGCTACTGGCATTAAAGCTGTGAGCCAGCGATTTGGCTGCTGCATAAATTAGTTTGCTCTGGAGCCATCTTTCCTGAGATAAGACAAAAATGCGTGAGCCGGAGGCTAAAAAACTGTGAGCTAGCTCACATTAACTCAGTTTAGAGGGCACACTGCCCCTGGGCTAATGCATTGTATTTTTTTGAAAATGGTTTTGAATTATTTTTGGGCTGGATGTATGTGAGCTTGGAATATGCTATGGTTGGACTGTTTGTGTTGGTTACGAACTGTAATAAAGATTTTGGATCTGGACCTGCGTGCAGGAGCAGTCTTAGTCACAGGGAATCCCTGACCCATGGTCCCACTTCATCACCCTGCCAGACAGAGGAAGTAGCAGCTACCCTCCTGCCCCCTTCAGGGCTCAGGCACCCACCTGTCCCCTCAGGGTCTTCGGCAGCAGCTGGTTGGTGGCCACCACACCTGCACACTAGTCCCACTTGCACAGGCTGAAGGCCACCCTCCTTATGTGAACCTGGGGTGGCCCAGGTGGGGGTGGGGGGTGGGGGTGGCAGTGATTCTTGGGCTCCATCCTGAATTTTTGCCCTTGACCCCAGAAATGCTAAGGCTGCCCCCGACTGATTGGTTAAAGCCATGCAGGACAGAAATGTTGTAAGGAGGGGAACTGGGCAAGACTGAGGGCAGAAAAACATGGCTGAACATATGTTTTTTTCATCTTACTTTAATAGTATACTGACTGGCCTCTGTGTAGATGATGAAAGCAACAACAACGACAACAACAAACCCCTCATCTCAGCTGAATCTGGTGAGAGTGATGCATGCCAGGGTCTCCTCCAGGTTGGACTATTGTGACTTGCTCTGCACAGGGCTGCCCTTAAGGTTGCTTCAGAAACTTCAGGTTATACTGAATGTGGCTGCTAGGTTGCTGAGCAATACATCATGGTCATCTAGGGATGTCAGACCCCCATTAGGGCCCCACCTCTCTGCCACCAGCCACAGGGAAGAACACCAGAAATTAACGCAATGTGCCTACTCAAGGCTTTTTTGGTAGAAAAAGCCCAGCAGGAACTCATTAGCATAATAGGCCACACCCAACAGCAGAAACTAGTTAGCATATTAGGCCACACCCCTGACAGCATAGCTCCCTCCTAGGATCGACTTCCTCAGGTGCCCCACGGCTTGCAGGGCGCATGGGGAACCGGAAGAAAGGAAGGCAGTTTCTGGATCGGCTTCCCCAGGCGCCCCACAACTACGGGGCACCTGGGGAACTTGAGGGGAGAGGCAGTTTAAACTGCCTTCCCTCCCTGGATTGGATCGACTTCCCCAGGTGCCCCACGGCTTGCGGAACACCTGGGGAACCCGGGGGGGGGGGGGGGAGAGCTGCAGGCGTGGCCAACTTGGAAGCCAGCCGGAACTCTGTTCCTGTGCGTTCCTGCCCAAAAATAGCCCTGTGCCTACATGACCCGGAAGTGATATAGGCACATCGGAGACATCAAGGGGGGGTAACACTCTGGTTTTGGGGCAAAACTCTACGGTAGAAGCTAATTCTACCATAGAGTTTTTGCCCAAAAAAACAGATTGTCACCCCCCAATGTCTCCGATGTGCCTACATCACTTCTGGGGCACACAGGAATGTAATTTTATTTTCGCCATTCCTCCCTGTTCCCATCAAGTTCACCCCCATCCCCTGCCGACTGGTCCGAGGGACCTGGCAACCCAATAGTCATCTCATATTCAACCTGTATTTAAGCAGCTGCACTGATTGCCTATTCAAGGTGCTAATTCTCACCTTTAAAGCCATAAATGGTCTGGGACCTTCATACCTACAGGGCCACCTCTCCTTATATTACCCCCCAAATGCTTCATTCTTCCTAACATGGTCTACTAATGGTGCCCAGCCCACAGGTGGCTTGACTGTCCTCCACGAGGGCAAGAGCTCTTTCTATAGCGGCCCCTGCCCGGTGGAACTCTCTGCCAGATGTCATCTGAGCCCTGCGGAATCCATATACTAGAGAGAAAAAGAGCAGAGATTGGATTTATACCCCCCCCTTCACTACCCAAAGGAGTCTCAGAGCGGCTTACAAACTCCTTCCCCTTCCCCTCCTCACAACAGACACCCTGTGAGGGAGGTGGGGCTGAGAGAGCTCTGACAGAACTATGCCTTGCCCAAGGTTATCCAGCAGGTGCGAGTGGAGGTGTGGAGAATCAAACCCAGTTCTCCCAGATAAAAGTCTGTGCACTTAACCACTACACCAAACTGGCTGTAATAGCCAAGTGCCCCCTGTGCGTGCAGATATCTAAATCCGCACATCGGGGGCAGTTGGGTGGGGGCAGAGAGATTTTCCTGCACACTTCGGGGACTCCTCAGGTGTGCAGAAAAATCTTAAAAGTTTAAAAAACTATATGGGGGATATTTTTTAAAAAAAACCCAAAGTAAAAGAGTGTTCCCTGTGCATGCACAGAGAACATTCTGGAAACGGTGCCTCACAGCCATTGACGGTGGGGGGGGGGGGAGAGAAGACTTGATGGGCCAGTGGACAGAAACTGGTTGGGCCTCACTGGCGGTGCCAGAGGGGAGAAGATTGGCGGGCCTGGAGGATGGGAGCTGCTCGGGCCTCGGTGCCGGGGGTGGGAGGATTGGCGGGCCCAGCAGCTGGGAGCCCCTTGGGCCTCAGTGCTGGTGCTTGGGGTGGGAGGAACTTACCTGTGGCTGCTTCCTCCTCAGTGTGAGGTCTTTCTGCTTCCGCAGGGCAAGAGCCATGGGGAATACTCCCCCCACGCACGAGGATCATAGGTCCCTCTTCTTGTCTTTATAGATTCTTTAGGTGCTGTAAGACAGAGTTGTTCCACCAGGCTTTCCACTGAGGGCAGTCAAGGTCAGTTTTTCCACCATCTATTAATAATTCCACCTGGGGTGTGTGTGTGTGTGTGTGTGTGTGTGTTACAATAGTCTGGGGTGCTGGTTGTTGGGAGCCAAATGGTTTTATTCTGATGCCTAAGATAAGGTTCTATTTTATAGATTGTACTTTAATTATTTTTGTAAATATGTTTTTATCTTTACTTACAGAACATTTTATTGATGTGGTGAGCCGTCCCAAGCCCTGCAACCCAGGGGTGGAGGTGGGGAATGTTTATGAATAAATACATAGGATGACCCACTAACCAGAGCTAATATTGCAGTTGGAAGGTCATAACAGGGGTGCAGTGTCTACATGAGGAGAGATTACAGTAAAGAAGTATTGGCTACTTCATAACGCCACTTCTGAGGAAAACCTGGAAGTGGTTTTCTGGTCACCACACCTCAGAAAGGATATTATAGCATTGGAAAAAGTGCAGAAAAGGGCAACTAGAATAATAAAAGGGTTGGAACACTTTCCCTATGAAGAAAGGTTTAAGCACTTGGGGCCAGCTTGGTGTAGTGGTTAAGTGCACTCTAATCTGGGAGAGCCGGGTTTGATTCCCCACTCTTGCACTTGCAGCTGCAGGACGACCTTGGGCAAGCCATAGTTCTGTCAGGGCTGTTCTCTCAAGGACAGCTCTGGTAAGAACTCTCTCAGCCCCACCTACCTCACAGGGTATCTGTTGTGGGGGGGGGGGGGAAGGGAAAGGAGTTTGTAAGCCGCTCTGAGACTCCTTCCGGTAGTGAAGGGTGGGGTATAAATCCAATCTCCTCTTCTCCCCTTATCTTGGGGAAATGACAACTGATGGGTGACTGATGGGTAACAGTGAGAGGGCTTCTAGTGTCCTGGTCCCACTGATGGACCTCCTGATGGCACCTGGTATCTTTGGCCACTGCGTGACAGAGTTTTGGAGTGGATGGGCCATTGGTTAAGTGCACGGCCTCTAATCTGGGAGAACCGGGTTTGATTCCCCACTCCTCCACTTGCACCTGGCTGGATGACCTTGGGCAAGCCATAGCTCTGTACCAGCTGTTCCCTCAAGGACAGCTTGGGAAAGAGCTCTCTCAGCCCCACCTACCTCACAGGGTGCCTGTTGTGGGGAGGGGAGGGGAAAGGAGTTTGTAAGCCGCTCTGAGACTCTTAAGTGAGTGAAGGGCGGGATATAAATCCAATCTCTTCTCTTCTTCTTCTCTTCTTCTCCTATGTTCTTATGGTACAAAGTAGTTCTAGGAATTGCTAGAAACTCTATTTGCAGACAAGGCAGAGATATCTCCATAGTCAGAGGATTCCCCCAGGTATACAGCAAATACAACTTTGTTAATTAACCAACAGTGGTTCCAAATGGCCTGATGAAAACTGAAGATGGTCCTAGAGGCAAGGAATATTGACAGTTATTACAGGATAAAGGGTAGAAGCAGAAATTTAGGTTGTTCAAGTACTTGAGAGCTCATAGGGCTATGGAGGGAAAGATTTTTTTTGGAGGGGTTGGTATTTTTTAAAGTGTATTTGTGTGTGCGCGCGCACCTGGAAGCCATGGTGACCAACCCCTACTGGGGGCCTGGAGGATATTCAGAGAGATGGCTGGCTACAGCCTGCCCCTGCCTCCTGCCTCTGTTATTTCAAGGAGGTCTCCCATCCAAGTACTTGCCAACGTCAACCCTGCTTAGCGTCCGAGATCTGATGAGATTGGGCTTGCCTGGGCTATCCAGGTCTGGGCAAGGGAGAGATTTTGTATTCCAATTGTTCCTTCCAGTACCATCCTTCTCCCAGTTTGTTTACTATATTAATTAACTACACATGAAATGTGGGTTCAGATCCCTAGTCTTCACCAAGTATTTGCATGTGTTCATTGAAATATTTATACCACACTTTTCTCACCAACAGGGACGCGGTGTGGCTTACAACAGGGTTCTCCTCCTTTCCATTTTATCCTCTTAACAACCACCCTGGGCAGTAGGTTATGCTGAGAGAGTGTGACTGGCCTTTCTCATAACAAAAGTTGTCAAAGCCAGACTCTCAACTAGGGCTGCCAAGTCAGCCCGGGGGGCGGGGAATCCCCTGCTACAGCATTCGGACGGCGGGGGAAACCCCACCCCCGAGGTCGTCTCCCTCACGTAATGACGTCACCCGGAAGTGACGCCATCACGTTGGGGGCGTTGCCAGGGCGACGCTCTGGCAATCGCCCCAAAACTCTATGATACCATAGAGTTTTGGGGCGATTGCCAGAGCGTCGCCCTGGCAACGCCCCAGTGTGCTGATGTCACTTCCGGTGACGCCGCCTGGCGCGCACGCTCCCGGCCAGCAGAGCTCCCCCCCCCCCCCGCCGGTAAGTTTCTTACACTTGGCAACCCTACTCTCAACTGACGATAGATGAACAGAGGTGGTTTGTCAGTGCCTGCCTCTGAACAGAGACTAGGGTTGCCAGCTTCGAGTTGGGAAATACCTGGAGATTTGGGGGGATGGAGCCAAAGGAGGGTAGAGTTTGGGGCATAATGCCATACAGTCCAACTTCTGAAGTGGCCATTTTCTCCAGGTGAAACGATCTCTGTTGCTTGGAGATGAGTTGTAATAGCAGATCTCCAACTAGGTTGGTAAAGCTAGGAGGGACCCTGAACTTCCTGGGTGGTTTCTCATCCAGGTACTAATCATGGCCAGCCTGGGTTAGCTTCTGAGATCTCATCCAGGTCAGGTCTCTGTTTGTAAAAGAGGACTCTCAGAGCTGTTTCATGGGCTTGTTGCAAGAGGGAACGTCATCGGTATGCTTAACTGTGTTGCATTCTGAAATGGAACGTAAATCAGCTACCTTGAATAACAGAAAACCAGACTTTTCATGAATTTGTTTCCATCTCTGGCCTCCCCACACCTCCCTTTTCCAGCTTGGGAGATGGAGTGCTTCTTTGGATTGCACTTTAACAATCCAGCGTCTTTCGAAACCGTTTTTTTTTTTTTTTTTGCTTTTTTGCTTAACTTCATTCTAATTAGCGCCGAATAACAAAAGTCCCTCTACAGCACCTCTTTTGCCAACTTTTAACAAGCTGTCAGAAAACGGGGAGTGTGAATCGCGAGCTGAGTTCAGAGATGCTACTTTATTCGGTATTTTTATGTCGTCTGATGCCTTTCTTCGTCTGCAATGTAGGGCCTGAAGTACCAGATTACCATGAGGAAGGCTGCTGGGGATCAGGTTCCCATTTACAAATGTTCAGAACTGAGCGGGATATTCCCATGGAGAGAGATTCGAAGTGGGATGCTGAAATTGAAAGCGCAAAATCCTCAGTTTGATCTAGTTATTATGATCATTTTGGCTTTTGGCAGGCTTCGTGGAAACAAACAAAAAAAAATCACAGGGTTTTTCACTGACAAAGACACATGACGGTGTTGTTTGTTTATTTATATGTATCCTTTATGCCCTGCCCTTAAAAAAATATTTTTCAAGGTGGCTTCCAGTGGGGTTTTTTTTTTTAAGAAATAAAAAGACCATATTAACATACTAAGTGCCTGCCAAGATAGAAAATTGCCAACTGTCTCCAGCAAAAAGAGGGGTCATTTGTTTATTTATGAGAAGAAGAGGAGGAGGAGGAGGAGGAGATTGGGTTTATACCCCACCCTTCACTACTCAGAGTCTCAGAGCAGCTTACAATCCTCTTCCCTTCCCACAACACCTTCCTGTGAGGGAGGTGGGGCTATATGTGAAGGACTGGGAAATCAAACCTGGTTCTCCCAAATTAGAGTTCGCACTCTTAACCCCTACCCCAAACTGGCCCTCAGGATGAGGGCCCCCCTGGAGTAGCAGTTAAAAGGCACAGACTCTAATCTGGAAAACAGGCTTTGATTTCCCACTCCTCCACATGAGGCCTGCTGGGTGACCTTGGGCCAGTCACAGTTCCCTCAGAACTCTCTCAGACCCACCTGCCTCACAAGGTGTCTTGTGGGAAGAGGAAGGGAAAGGTGATTCTAAGCTTCTTTGAGACTCCTTAGGGTAGAGAAAATTGGGGTATAAAACCCATCTCTTCTTATTATTCATTTACTTTCTTACTTACTTACTTCATTTATACCTCACCTTTCTCCTAATGGAGACCAAAGCAGCTTACCTCCCTCTCCTCTTCTCCCTTTTACCCTCATCACAACAACCCTGTGAGGTAGGTTAGCCTGAGTGTGTGACTGGCCAAAGGTCATCTGGAGAACTCCCGTGGCAGAGTGGGGATCTGAACCAGTGTTCCCTCTAAACTGGGTTAGTGGGAACTAGCTCATAGTTTTTTAGCCTCCGGCTCCCACATTTTTGTCTTAGCTCAAAAAGAATGGCTCCAGAGTGGAAAGTATTGGAGTCGGGAGGCTGGTAACAGTGAAATCAGTGAAATTGTGGTTTATTGAGGGTCAAGAGGGAGCATGGGGACAAATGGATGAGTAACTCACTTATATGTACAGGTAAACCACACCTTGCCTGTGTTCCCCCTTAAGGGGATTGGTCCAACAGAGGGAGTAGTCTCCCGCCAGAGGCTGTCATAGGTCCATTCAAATATCCTTAGCCCCTGATAGGGGGACTGGCAGGATCCCTAGGTCCATTGTTCTCTGGGGACAGAAGCTCTGTTGTTCTCACATCCCATTACAGGCAAACATGCCCAGACATGTACCCTGTCTGTGGACAACGAGTCAGGTACCGGTCATAACACAGAGCAAACTAATTCATGCAGTAGCCAAAACAATCACTCACAACTTTAATGCCAGTAGCTTACAAAGTAGATTTTTTGCTCACAAGACTCCAAAGCTTAGAGAGAGCATTGATCTGAACCTGGGTTTCCCGGACCCATCTCTGATACTCTAACCACTACACCTCACTGCCCCCCTCCTTTACTCATCACTGATGCTGTCACTGAAAGACTTAACTGACAACAGAATGATTTCAGACAGCCTATCTATTCTGTTTCAGGAACTGGTTACTACTGTGTGGGGGAGAGCGGCCTAGAAATCGAAATAAATAAATAAATAAATAAATAAATAAATAAATACCAGTTTTTTCCTGTCATTTCAGACAAACCCATTTTAGTAACCGGCTGTTAACGGAATATATTTACCTGTTCATACAATGCAGGTTGTCTCCCATTTGGGGAAGCGTGTCTGAGGCATTGTTGATGAAAACTGCTTTCCTTGGGTCTTCAATCCCTTCTTCCAGATCTGAATCACTACAGTGGGCTGTGTAAAATGCCCTGTAGCGCTTCCTCCTGTGATGGGTTTTTCACGCTCTTTTTCATAGCACTCCCAATGATATGTTCCCCCCCCCCCCAAAAAAAATACCCTCTCAGGGAGATTGTGAGCATGGAGGAAAATAGCAGGAAAAGAAAGCGGCACAGTTTGAAATGGCCACAGCGCTTCAGAAACAGCTCCTTGCCGGAAGGGAAATGCTGTGTGAAACAGCCATCCCTGTACTGGCTTCCTCCATGACAGGCCAATAACGGAAACTATGCGGTTTAAAAAGGTAATGTGAAATCGACCAATAGTCAAGATGGGGTCATTTCACTTTCAAGGAAATGTTCTGGTAGGTTGCTGTCCTACTGGTGGTACTGGAATCCATGCCCAGTCCCAGCTTCTCAGGGGCCAATTGGTTCTACCTTGAAGCAGAAATAATAATCAGTGTTAACTCACCAATTGGGGACCAGTGGAGTAAGGCCCAGGAAAAGGCAACGTTGAGCTCTCTTCACCTCTCATATGCTCCATTTTGTTTTTTAAAAAGACATCCGCCTACCCCTTTTAGTAATGCAAGTGAAAGATCTCCCAGATGCAAGACTCATGCAAGACCAATGCCACAGAGCGAATACACACAGAACACATGAAAGTTCGCTTTGTACTCGTCTGGTGCACATAACAGCCCCATGTGTTACTAAACCCGTGGCAAGGGAGAGTGGGAGTGCGCCTTTGCATCTGCAGGGCTAGCTACACAGAGGAAGTAGCCACACAAATTCTCCTTCCACATGTTCATGGAGAAAAATAGTTCATGTGGCCCCTTCTTTGCCCCACCCTGCAGATTTAGCTTCTGCCATAGAGTTTCTGCCCAAAAACCAGAGTGTCACCCCCAATGTGCCTATGTAACGTCTGGGTCATGTAGGCATGTTATGGAAATGCCAGGCATCCCTCCCTTTCTTTTGGGGGGGGGGGGTAATTCCCCCTGCCAGTCAGCTGGCTGGTAGCAGAGAGGTGAGGCCTGGCAGTGGGAGACCCCCCCCCCCTGGGAGGAGGGTGGTCTGGCATCCCTACTGGTATCCACTGATGGACCTGTTCTCCATGAATCAGTCAAATTCCCTTTTAAAGCCATCATGTCTGTGGCCATCACTGCATCTGCTGTCAGCCAATTCCACATTTCAACCATTCATCTTGGCTGCAGTCACACGGTCCTTTAAATCAGGATTCAGTGCTGTTCCCTCCCAGATTTAAATAACCCAATCAGACCGGCCGAGCCTACTCCCACGCCGAAGCGGACTCACTCCTGGGTTTCTAGCATGTTTTCCGACCCCAGGAAAATCAACTACTTTCCCGATAGTTGCGCTTTAAACCCGCAATTTTGCCGATCTCGACAGCCCTCTCTCGCAATGATTGCAATAAGGGCTGTCTGATCGTCCTTCCAGGGGGGAGGGGGGTGTTTCCATTTCTTGCTTGAGTGCATGGGCACTCAAGCGCTTGGTGGCCCTGGTTCCTTGAAATACCCTGCGCTCCACTCCAGGCCTCAAGCCCCACTGGCCACCGCCTGGCCCCCCCCCCCCCCCAGCATGCTTCTCCTTACTTTCCATCAGGAGGTGGCTGGCAGGGCTCAGCGCCCAGAGCAGAGCACGGGACAAGCCAGCCAGCCAGTTCCTCTGTGCGGCATTCAGAGGAAGGCAGCCGTGTGCGGGCGTGCGGGTGGCCCTCACCTTGCCTCCCCCAGCCACTGCCGCTGCCAGGTTGGGATGTGTAATCATCCCAACCCGAAAGAAAACATCCCGGATTAAAGTCCAGTGGGAGAAAATCTGGGATTAGGGTGCCGTGTGACCACAGCCTGTGTAAAGAAGCAAAGGCGTAGACTTTCCAGGTTCCCGGGAGACAATGACCTGTAATGTCTCTGGCCCACCCCAGCACTCCCCCCCCCCCGGGAAACTGGAAAGTCTACGCCTTTGTCCTGGAAAAGTTCTGGGGGGGGGGGTGCCAGCTCCCCACCCCCCTTGAAGTTGACGCCTATGCAAAGAAGTATTTCCTTTTATCATTCCTGAATCTACTGCCCATCAGCTTCACTGGAGGCCCTTGAGTCCTAGCATTTTGGGAGAGGGATAAAAAAGCTCTTTCTGCCCACTCTGTTTATCCTGTGCATAATTTTGTGATGCCCCCCTCTTTAAGTCCCAGACTCTGCAGTCCTAGCATTTTGGGAGAGGGATACAGCCTTACTACCTGTACCCAAGACATTCTGCATTTCAGACCGATGTTCTGCCCCCTGATGTCCCCAGATCCAATAAGACCCTGTGTTCCTACACAACTTGGAGCCTAACCTATGACATTTTATTAGGTCTCTGTTACTTGTGCTTCCTACATCCGGCTTTCTTGGATTGCTAAACTTCTCCCTGGGCCTGCTACCTGCAGAAATGCATGTACATGAGTACTTTGGATCCGCCCCAGACACATCTGCAGTGCAGATGCGCAGGAGTTCATAGGCAGACAAGACACCATGGGATGTTGCATTTTAGCTGTCAGTACTGCCAGCTCAGATGGCTCAGAGGTTAAGATGCTGAGCTGCAGACCGGAAGGTTGGTAGCTCAGCAGTTCGAGACCCTATTGCTGCATGACAAAGTGAGCTCCTGTCTCTGGCCCCAGCTCCTGCCAACCTAGCAGTTTGAAAGCAAGAAATTGCAAGTAGATAAATAGGTACTGCTTCGGTGGGGAGGTAACAGCGTTCCATGCACCTCAGCATTTAGTCACGCCGGCCACATGACCATGGAAACATCTTCAGACAGTGCTGGCTCTTTGGCTCGGAAACAGAGATGAGCATCCCCCCCCTAGAGCTGGATTCGGCTGGTTTTTGAACAAGGGAAACCTTTACCTTTACCTGCCTGTCAAACTCCAAATGTCATTGCGTGCCGACTACCATATACTTCTGAATGCCGATTGTTATATATCAGACATCAAAATCCTACAGCATGGGGTGTCACACCCACAGAGCAGTCAGTCTGTCGGTCTTTATTACGGTCCCCAGGTAATTCAGAAGCAGAGAACAAACAGGTTTTTTAAAAAGATAAAAAAACATTAATGTAACATTAATTAATACATCACTCGATGCAAAGGGCAGGCATCCATTGAACGTTCAGTTGGTCAGTGGACCAGATGGGGAATATCAGTTTTTGTGTACATAAAGTATGGAAGATAGCTAATAGAGAATGAATAGGCTTTTGCAGTTGTGCAGGCCTGTTATTTAAATGGGGCAAACTACTAGGACCTGAATATGATTGTGGCACAGCCCGCCAAACTATTTTCCATCTGTCACAGGAACGTGAGCGTCCTGCTTTCCAGGGAGATGTGATGGAGCTCATTGTACTGAGTGGCTTGAAAATCTAGATATTCGTATTTAAGGAGATTGCCCAATCGGTCGGCATACCTGCTGTATCAATTTGGTTACATATTTTATATTATTATATGCTTCTTGTGTGTAATTCTGCCATCTGATAAATAAACAAATGCAAAGGAGAATTTGGGATAAATTCATTTCTGCTTCAAAAGATAGAAAATTGGGTGACTTCGGTGGCAAAAAAGAAAATTGGATGTTGCCTTTAGATTTATTTAAAAAAAAAAAAAACAAGCATCAAACTCAGTCAAGAGGTCAGTTCACAAAACAACCCAGCGGCAGTGTGTTATTTGACACTTTTATTGCCGAGAAGACCAGCCTCAACCATTCCATGTATAATTAACCCAGCAGGGCAACATGGCTTTCATTTTTGTCCTTCCAAATTCTTCAGATTCCAACTTTAGAATGCTAATAGATGTCTACGATTCTGGTTTCCCAAACTGTCTTTTGTTTGATTAAGGCAGAGACTTACCAAACGGTGTTCTGATGAAAACCTGGGGTTCTTCGGAATCCAATCAGGGATTTCTTAATGAGAAAATCAGTAATGGCTGACCGGCTTTCTCGAAAGACAATGGCAGATCTGAATAGAAAGACAGCTTGCCTACCGTATCAATCTTCCACTGCGATCCAGAGTTGCAGGGGGGACTTTGGGTGTGAACTGGGGCATACTCACAGTTCACACAGAGCAGTGCTGAGACTCAATCAGACTAGCTGGAGCTGTTTGTAAACTCAGCATGTTTCCTAGAATGTGCTCCAGAAAGCTCTGTAATGCATGAGACTCCCATAGCGCACATATCTAGGGTTGCAAGCCCATAGGCGTCAACTACGGGGGGGCTCAAGGGCTCGAGCCACCCCTGAAATTTCCCGGGGGGGACTGAGCCCCCCCCCTGGGAAAACAGAGAGCCTGCCATCGCAAGTCCCTGGGCCCTTCCTAGGGCCGCCGCTGCCGCACCACCACCGCCATCTCTCTCTCTCTCTCTCCCCCCCCCCCCCCCACCGGCCTGGCTGCCTCCGTCCCTCCCTCCCTCAGTCTGTCCAGGGCCCAGCTAAGCAAATGCCCAGCTGACCCCTGGATGGATGGAGGGAGGGACGGAAGCAGGAGTGGCCAGGCCGGGGGGGAGACAACGGTGGTGGGGACATGGTCCCGGTGTGTGCGCATGCACGAGCCCCCCCCTCCGGAGAATTTACAACTCGACGCCCCTGTGCCAGCCTCCAGGTGAAGAAGAAGAGTTGATTTGTATACCCCACTGTTGTTTGGTGTAGTGGTTAATCTAATCTGGGAAAACCAGGTTTGAGTCCCCACTTCTCCACTTGTATACCCCACTGTTGTTTGGTGTAGTGGTTAATCTAATCTGGGAAAACCAGGTCTGAGTCCCCACTCCTCCACTTGCAGCATCTGGTGTGAGCTTGGGTTAGTCACAAGTTTTTTCAGAGCTGTTCTCTCAAGAGCAGTCCTTGAAAGAGCTCTCTCAGCCCCACCTACCTCACAGGGTGTCTGTTGTGGGGAGGGGAAGGGAAAGGAGATTGTAAACCACTCTGAGACTCCAAGTGAAGGGTGGGGTATAAATCCAATCTCCTCCTCCTCCTCCTTCTCTTCTTCTTCCTATCTTAAGGAGTCTCAGAGTAATTTACAATCTCCTTCCCTTCCTTTCCCCACAACGGGCCCTTTGTGAGGTTGGTGGGGCTGAGAGAGTTCTGAGGGAACTGTGACTGACCCAAGGTCACCCAGCAGGCTTCATGTGGAGGAGGAGTGGGGAATCAAACCTGGTTCTCCAGATTAGAGGCTGCCGCTCTTAACCACTACATCATGCTGGCACTCTATGCTGGGGCAGGAAAAAGTACCCCCACTATGCCATAGAGTCCACCCTCCAAAGCAGCCATTTTCTCCAGGGGGAACAGATCTCTGTAGTCTGGAGGTGGGCTGTAGTTCCAGGGGATCCCCTGGTCCCACCCATGAGCTGGCATCCCTAAATTAGAGCATTTTTTAATAAGAGGATTTTTTTCTACTACATCAAAAAGATAGGTCTTTATGGACTGATAGAGTGGACAATTGCAAGGGATGCGCGACAATAACCAACAGAAACTGCACCGAGGAGGCCGCCATTGGAGAAGCAGGGCTTTCCATCTTTGAAGTTTAGGACTACCCGTAAATTCCTGAAAATCAGTCCTACTTCCTTTTATATTAGCATGTTAACAAGCTTTGAAAGACAGGACAGACCTTACAGGACGACACAGCTGGGTGCTCCTCCAGTCTGGGGCTGTAATGAAAGCCAGAAGCGGGCCGAAGGGCGGGGCCTGCGGGTTGTCTGCTGTTTACAGACTCGGCGGGAGAAGCTGCTGCTGCCCCAGCGATGAAGCCATAATGGCCTCATCAAACACGGATGGTTTCTGTTCTGCCCAGGGAGAAAAAACCCCCAAACAGTTGGGATTAATTAAGAAAGGAAATGCCACGATACTTGCAATTACTTCTGTCGCTTCAAAACCTTTGTACCAAATGAAGGCCCAATGACTGAAAGAAAAGCGGAGACGGAATGAAGCTTGTGAAATGGAGGTGGGGGGAGAGAAGGAGACAAGATGGGAACTGATTAAAGGAAGAGGCCAAAAATCATGAAGGAGGTGGGGAGGCGGGGCGGTTCGGTTATAGTTTAAACCGTCTGCCGGCTTGGAATAAGGTGGCAGGGGGACCAACATGGTAAGGCGAAGCAGAAACTAGAGATGCCAGCCTCCAGGTGGGACCCGGGGATCACCCAGTATTACAGCTAGGGTTGCCAGGTCTTACCTAGCTGCTGGTGGGTGGGAGTCCTGATCCTTCCTGGATTTCTTCTGCATGCGGCAATGACATCACCCAGAAGTGACATCATCATGTTTCTGACATTGGGGGTGATACTCTAGGTTTTGGACAAAACTTTATGGTGTTTTTTGGCCTCAAAACCATAGAGTTTTGCTCAAAACCTAGAGCATCGCCCCCCAATGTCAGAAACACAATGATGTAACTCCTGGGTGATGTCATCATGCTGGCACTGCCAGCGCCACAAGGGGGCTTCTCGGGGTAGGGTTTCCCTTGCTGGCCAGCTGGGCTGCAGTGGATTGGGCCCCCCAAAATCAGGGGATCCCCTGGAATGGCAACCCTAATTACAGCTTATCTTCATACTGCAGAGATCAGTTCCCCTGGCAAAAATGGATGCTTTGGAGGGTGGACTCTATGGCACTGCACCCCACTGAGGTCCCTGTCCTCCCCAGGCTGAATCCCCAAATCTCCAGTTCTCCAACCTGGAGCTGGCAACCCTATCCCTATCCCCGACTGGCAGGCAGTGGGGACCTGGCAACCTTAGTAGAAACAGACAGCTACATAGAAGTTGAAAAAAAATCCATGTAGGCCATAATGAGGACAGCCATTGGCTGGCTGGCAGCTGGAGACAGAGAGGAGGGGATGGATGAGAATGATGTAGTACTGACAGCATGATATCACTTCTGGCAAATACCTGGAAGTGAGATCACCACACCAATGTGACACCTCTAGGACTTCCCAATAGAGTTTGGGCCGCCAAATCCTAGAGTGTCGTATCGGCAATATGATGCCGCCAGGCTGCAGAGGGAAGGAGAGGCCAGAAAGTTGCTGTTCATGCAGGGGCAGCTCTGCTTGTGCTACTCAGGATCTGTGTCGGTGCTTGGCTGCATCTACACATCACTGAATATTGCTCTAATGTTGTCCTAGAGCAATCATTTGCAACTGGATACTTGTGAACAGGGGTCCTTTCGTAGAAAAAGAGGTGCAGGAGCTCATTAGCATAACTCATTAGCATACCTCATTAGCATATGCCACGTCCCCTGACATCACCAGAAGTGTGTCAGAAAGGGAATGTCAGTTTCAGCCCCATTATACCCTATGGGCCATTGAAATCAATGGCAAAAATTCATAGGGTATATGAGGGGCTGGAGGAAAGGGGGTTTGAGGGAGAGGCTCCAAACTTGCAGGGTAGCTGCTGGGGCCTCTCCTCGAAATACCCACCAAGTTTCAAAAAGATTGGACCACGGGGTCCAATTCTATGGGCCCCCGAACAGGTTGTCTCATCTCCTCCAATGTTCTCTATGGTGGGGGAAAATGTTAACTTTTTTCCTCCCATAGAGAACAATGGAGGGAATGGGGGCAACCTGTTTGGGGGCCCGTAGAATTGGACCCCCTGGTCCAATCTTCTTGAAACTTGGTGGGTATTTCGAGAAGAGGCCCCAGCAGCTACCCTGCAAGTTTGGAGCCTCTCCCTCAAACTCCCTCCCCTTCAGTGGCTTTTAAAGTTGCCGCTGAATTTCGGCGGCAATTCGGCAGCAGGCTGAATCAGATTAGAGAATCTGATTCGGCCCATGGCTGCCCTAGGGGCCACTTCTAAGCTGGCGGAGCTTTGCTCCGCCTCGCTCCGCCTCGCTCCACCTCACTCCGGCCCCAACGGACCCCTGCTTGTGAATCATTGCGCTAGTGTTTTGACAGCGTGTGGGTACAGCTTTTGTCTTGCTGATCCACAGCACTTCCACCTCGTATAAAGTAATGATAAAGCGCAATGCTGAAATATACATTAAAAAAATAAGTGTGCACTCGCATGGGCTAGGGTTGCCAGCTCCAGGCTGGGAAATACCTGGAGATTTTGGGGATGGAGCCTGAGGAGGTCAGGCCAGGTTTGGGAGGGGAGGGACTTCAGTGGGGTATAATGCCGCAGAGTCCACCTTCCAAAATGGCCATTTTCTCAGTGGCCGGGAGATCCGTTGTAATTCCAGGAGATCTCCAGCCGCTATGTGGAGGTTGGCAATCCTACAGATGGCTGTGAAGACAGATATGACAATCCTTTCAGCCACAACTGCGGTTTCTATAGAGGGGACTGGATTCTGCCCCTTTGAAACATATTAAGCTTTGTTTGGTTTTATACAGGGTTTTATAGAGGGTTCCCAGCACTGCTTAGGCAAATGCTGGCAGATTTGGGGGTGGTACCTGGGGAGGATGGAGGGTGGCCAGGTCCCCCTTGGCCACTGGCGGGGGATGGAAGGGTATGATTGCCAGATCTGGACTGGGGAACTCCTGGAGATTTGGGGGAGGTTAAGCCTGGGGAGGACAGGGACATAAGTGGGCTACGATGCCATAGAGTCCACCCTTCAAAACATCCATTTCGTCCAGGGGAACTGGTCTCTCTAGTCTAGAGATGAGCTGTAATTCCAGGGGTTCCCCAGGGCCCACCTGGAGGATGGTGTGTCTCTTTCTCGGGGATGCTTTCGGAATTTTCTCTAATCTCTGTGGTAAAGATCATAGAGACTAAGGGAAATTCCTGCAGAGGCCATTTTCCCACCCAGCTCTCAATATCCTGAGGGTGGGAGACTGGGGCCAGAGCAGAGGCCTGAGCAACTTGGAAGCCTACTTTTATTAGACCACTGCCTCTCCAGAGTCTTTCCGGATCAGACAGTAAAACAAAATAATAAAGTAATTAAAAATGTTAGAACAATCATAAGTACAGCATTCTTACTCTTGTGTGTGCGTTTGTGTGTGGGTTCACGATGGGGGAGAGATGATGCTTTGTTGCTAATTCCACAGCAATGAGAGGAAAGATGTCTATATAATGTGCCTCCCTATTACTGCTCAACCTCAACAAACCACATGGAATTTTCATGGACCCTTAGAACGTCTGATTGACGCTGAGTTCACATGTGCACCTGGTTAGACGACCCAAACACACAGACTGAAATGTAAGCAAGACTGCTTGTGCCTCCGCATCATTTAAACCATATTGCTGCACATGGAATCGACATATATGGGAGTGTGCCTTATTAAATACTTACATAAATCATTTCTTGCAGTCCTAAGATGATCTTTGAAACGGCAAATAAGCAGGATGTAAAGAGGAACAGGCTTTAGTAATTTCTTTGATCATAGGCATTAGAACTGCAAACGGCGAGGGGGGGGGATAATGATGTTCAAATGGATTTGTTTTAAATGCATTAGTGTGCGGTAACAGGCACGTAATCTATTATTTATTCGTACAGGCACGTAATCTATTATTTATCTATTATTTATGAGTGAAATACGTAAATCAGGACTTTTGGAAAATGAATCGGGGGTGGGGGTGGGGATCCCTGCTCTTCTAAATATCAGCACTGAAACTTTTGGGTTCCCTGCTTCAGGCATTTCTTCAAGCCCTGGGCAAAGGACCAAGGAGGGTTGCCAACATCCAGGAGGTAGAAGCCAAAAGTGAGAGATCACAGGAGGAGACGGGAGTCTAAACAAAACATCCATGACGAAAATGACAATGAGTCCATAAAGATATGTTTGCAAAAAATATTTATGATCACAGTTGTGATTCTGTAGAAAAATATCTTCTTTTATTGCTCCCAACCGCCAGGTGGTAGCTAGGGATCTCCCACTTTCTAGGAGCCCAAGATCAGTTCCTCTGGAGAAAATGGCTGCTTTTGGAAGGTGGACTCTGTGGTATTATATCCCACTGAAGTCCTTCCCCTCCCCAAACCCCAGCCTCCCCAAGCTCCACCCCCCAAAATCTCCAGGTAGTTCCCAACCCAGCCCTGGCAACCCTAAGATGTATGTCGCTTTTATATTGGCTTTTGTCACAAAAGAGTTTCAAAATGTTTATGATGTCAGCTGATTGACGTTTAGTTACTGATGTGATTAATGCCTCAAAATAATCATAAGAAGAAACTGCTGGATCAGACCACGGTTCCAGCATCCTGTTTCACACAGCGGCCAACGAGTCACCACAGAGGGCCAAACAAGCAGGGCACAGAGGTGTCGGTGGCTTCTTTGCAGCGCTGGATCTCAACACGGTTGTGTCCTTCGAGCGTGTCTGCTGGCAAATTGAGGCTGAGGCGCCTTTTGACCATTAGAAAGTTAATGCTGGTGACTGCGGGGACTTAGGGATGCCAGCCTCCAGGTGGGATGGGACCTGGGGATCCCCTAGAATTACAGCTCATCTCCAGACTTCACAGATCAGTCCCCTGGGAGAAAATGGATGCTTCAGAGGGTGGAATCCACAGTATTATACCTCACTGAGGTTCCTCCCCTCTCCAAACCTCCCCCCACCCCCCAAATCTCCAGAAATCTCCCAACCTGGAACTGGCAATCCTGTCTTCAGAGGATCTCAACCAGAAACTTCTCTAACTACCATAGGGTTACCAGGTTGCTGGCGCGCGTTGGGGGAGGAGTTCCTTCTTCCTTGTTGCGAGATTTTTGGTGCATGCGCTTCGTGCATGCGCCACAATGATGTCACCTGGAAGTGATGTCATTGCACAGGGCATGGTGTGGGCAGGGCCTCTAACATTTGAGGAAAATCCAATGTGCCCTGCTCGATGATGTCACCTCCAGGTGACGCCATCGTGCCGGGCACATTGGCCTAAATGTGGCAATTTGGGGGCAGGGTTCCCCCCACCAGCTGGATCCAGGCCGGGGGGGGGGGTAATGGCAGCCCTAAACTACCACCCTGGAGAAATAGAGTGGTTAGGCAGAGCTCAGTATAATTTATTATCAGGTCTTACCTAAGAAGATGGAAGCTAGAGAACTTTCTGATTGAGATCCCCTGACAAAGCTCATCGCAAAACACCTTAGGACCTCAAAGGCCCAATAAACTACTTTCCATAAGAACACAAGAGAAGCCAATGGCCCATCCAATCCAACGCTCCATCACACAGTGGCCAAAGACACTAGAAGCCCCCCAAGTATCAAGAATACAGAGCATCACTTGCCCCAGACTGAGAGTTCCTATCTATACCTTGTGGCTAATAGCCACTGATGGACCTCTGCTCCAGATGTTTATCCAGTTCCCTCTTGAAGCAGTCCATGCATGTAGCTGCTGCCACCTCCTGTGGCAGTGAATTCCACATGTGAATCACCCTTGCACCTCGTTCCTCCTTTTTCCTCCTGCTCACCAGTACAGCCTTATCTTCTTCTCAGCTTCAACAGCATCGTTAATCAAAGACTAATAAATTCAACTGATAGAGAAGGGTTACCGATAACCTTTCAGGGACACATTTTTCAACTTGAACGGATAAATACTGTCAGCCCCCTGCTTTCTTCTCTAAAGTTCTGCTCGCACAAACTCCAGAAGAAAACTCTTGAAGGGACTGCCACCAACTGTTCCATGAATCATCACAAACAAATCTGGATCGGCCGTCATCTCGCCAAGCAAATGCATCCTGTCAAGGCCCTCGCAGAGCGATTGTGTTGATCACGAACAGCATCCTGACATGCAAAAACATAGCATTTCGCCCTCCAGTCATTAGCAATTAGTTAATTAATCCCCACAGAAATTATTAGAGCTAATTCACTGGGCACTGGGCAGCCAGCAGCCATGTGCAGAGGTGGGGGTGGGGACACTTCTTTCCCCGACCGTGAAGAAAAACTCCTTCAAGCAGAAAAAAAAGCTGATGTAGGAAAGAAAATGTAAATTTCCAAAGAAAGAAAGCTTACTGTTCAAGCATGGATGAGCGGCAAACAGCCCACGGGTTCCATGGATCGCTGTCTAGTTTCTGGCCCACTATGTTTGCCTAGGGGAGGTTAGGGGATTGTGGTTGTCCCTACAATAAAGTCTCGATCAAGCAAGATGAAACAACTGGGGGCAGGGGGAGAAAAGCCCCTACAATGGCAGATACATCGAGATGTTCAAAAGAGCGTCCCAGTTATGTTCTGGAGGATATCTGACATGTTTGGCTTTCTGATGCAGATAGAATTCCAAGCTGTTGGGTTTGGGGTGCATTCAGGGCCTTTTCCTGGCCAGACTTCCTTCACACTGAAAGTTGCATGCGTTGTGGACCGGTTAATGTGTTCAGTTCCTCTCCTGACAGCATCTGGGTCTCAGAAAAGAAAAGGCAGGAGACGATGAAGGGAACAAGCAGGCAAGGGAACCAAAGGGTGTTAGGGGTTGCCAGCCTCCAGGAGGGATCCCTGCGATATATAGGCTACTACACAGGAGGTGGTGGCTACAGGCATGGACGGCTTCAAGAAGGAATTAGATAAACTGCAGGTAGGCACCTGATTAGGCAGTTGGTTCCCTTCCTCGAACACAATGACCTGGCTACTGTGATCCATGCTATGGTCACCTCGAAATTAGACTACTGCAACGCTCTCAACATGGGGCTGCCCTTGTTCCAAATCCAGAAGCTGCAGCTAGTGCAAACTGTGGTGGCCAGGCTGTTGATGGGTCTCTCTATAAGAGATCACATCCAGCCTGTGCTGAAGGCGCTGCACTGGCTGCCGATAGCATACCAGATTTGTTTCAAGGTGCTGGTTCTGGCCTTTAAAGCTCCCGGAAGACATCAGGGCCCTGTGGGACTTGCTGCAGTTCCACAGGGCCTGCAAGACGGAGCTCTTCCGCCAGGCTTTCAACTAGGAGCCGCCACCGGGGGGGGGGGAGGATGGTTCTGTAACATCGCCCTGGTCCTGTTAGCCGCACCCCCTCATTATCTCTCTTCACCAGGAGGACTCTGTATAACTGAAGTCGCCATCTTTTTAGAGTTTTTGGGTAGGACATGGCTGTGTTTTAATGTGTGTTTTTATATTGTAAACCTTTGAGGGTATTTTATGTGTGTCAGCCGCCTTGAGCCGGTTCGCTGGCAAGGCGGGATACAAATATAATAATAAATAAATAAATATATGGTCAGGGGCCTGCCTACCTGAGGGACCACCTTTCCCCATATTTCCCCCAGAGAGCACTGAGGTCAGAGTTGCAAAACCGCCTGACTCTCCCTGGTCCAAAAGACAACAGATTGGCCATTACTAGAGCTAGGGCCTCTTCAGTGGCTGCTCCACACTGGTGGAATGAGCTCCCGGAAGACATTAGGGTGCTGTGGGACTTTTTGCAGTTCTGCAGGGCCTGTAAAATGGCGCTCTTCCATCAGGCCTTCGATTAGGAGCTGCCACTGACAAATGAGCCACCAGAAACTGAACATGCTATGGCCCCATGTTACAATGTTGGATACTGCCTTCTTTATCTGTACCGTCATCTGTACTTACTAGCACTTTATGTAATTTGTTGTCTATGTGAATTTTATTGTATTTATTGTATTTTATTGTTTATCACATTTTAATTGTTGTATGCCACCTTGAGCCAGTTTGCCCAGCAAGGCGGGATATAAATTGAAAGTAATAAACAAACAAACAAACATCTGGAGCAGAGGTCCACCAGTGGCTATTAGCCACAAGGTATAGATAGGAATTCCCAGTCTGGGGCAAATGATGCTCTGCATTCTTGGTGCTTTGGGGAGGGGGAACAGTGGGAGGGCTTCTAGTGTCCTGGCCCCACTGCTAGACCTCCTGATGGCACCTGGTGTTTTTGGCCACTGTGTGACAGAGTGTTGGACTGGATGGGCCACTGGCCTGACCCAACATTGGCTTCTCTTATGTTCTTATGTTCTTACACTTTATCTGGTAAAACTAAATCTGAATTTCACATAGAGGAATAACAATAACAGCCTTTAAAATAATCTTATATCGCCATTTTCAACAGAGCTCATCCTTATGTTATTATAAAAGAATATACAGCAATTCAAGTAACTGGTTGTAGATACGTTTCGTGTTACAACTTCTTCAGAAGTTTTCAATCTTCATTAATTACCTTCCTCCTGTTGCTCGATGGTTATCTTCCTATTGTCGCAATTCAGCTTTTACAGAAGGAGCAAGTCAGTCCCTTTTGATACGCAAGTATGAAACAAAAATTGCTGGCAGAACGCTCTCCCAACGTGCAAGCCACTGAGCCTTTTACATTAGAAGCAAGCCAGTCCCTTTTCTTAAGCAGGTACCAAACTTTCTGTTCCAAAGCTGGCACAACGCTCTCCAAAGACACAAGCACCTGAGTCTTCACTAAGGAAACTGTTTCTCTAATTTTTTACTAAGAGCACGCCAGTCTAATTTCTTAAGCAGGAGCAAAACCTTCTGTTCTATGGCTGGCAAAGCAAGAGAGCATCCCAATATAGAGCCAGTTTGGTGTAGTGGTTAGGAGTGCGAACTGTAATCTGGGAGAACCAGGTTTGATTCCGCACTCCTCCACTTGCAGCTGCTGGTGTGACCTTGGGTCAGTCATACGTTTTTTCAGAGCTGTTCTCTTAAGGACAGTCCTCAAAAAAGCTATCTCAGCCCCACCTACCTCACCAGGTGTCTGTTGTGGGGAGGGGAAGGGAAAGGAAAGGAGATTGTAAGCCGCTCTGAGACTTCTTTGGGTAGTGAATGACAGGGTATTAATCCAATCTCTTCCTCCTCCTCTTCTTCTTCTTAAATTAAGGATTGAGAATATGCGACCATTTAAAAAATTATGAATGCAGTGGATCAAGCAAGGAAATTGTATGCAGAGCCTCTGATGGCAACGATGAGTCCCTCGCCACCCAGTTTGTGGTTTGGGCTGCCAACCTGCAGGGGGGCCTGGAGATCTCTGGGGAATACAACTGATCTTTGGGATTTGAGGTGGACTCCATGGCATTCACCTTTCTGGGGTCCCTCCCCTCCCTAAACCCCACCCTCTCCAGGCTCCACTTCCAAATCTCCAGGTATTTCCCAACCCGGAGTTGGCAACCCTCCTTGCAATACACCCGGAAGTCCACTCTCATGCATGCGTAATTCCAAATTGGATTGCTCGAACGAAGAGCCCAGCATACATTTGGCTGCGAGCCTGTGATTCTTCTGTGAATGTTGGATAAACATATGGAGCAGAGGTCCATCAGCGGCTGATAGGTATAGGTAAGAACTATCGGTCTGGGGCAAGCGATGCTCTGCATTCGTGGTGCTTAAGGAGGCAATAGTGAGAGGGCTTCTAGTGTCCTGGCCTCACTGGTGGATCTCCTGAGGGCACCTGGTATTTTTGGCCACTGTGTGACACAGAATGCTGGACTGGATGGGCCATTGGCCTAATCCAACATTGGCTTTTCTTATGTTCTTATGAATACTGTTGGATTTTACAGAATCACTTCTCACAATTCAAATATTTGCATTTGTGTATGTAAATTGTAGTTGGTTCATGACGGTGGTCAGGATTCCCTCCAGCTGATGTTTTTGCCTATGCAAGCTTTCGTCTGCATACAGTGGGAAAGGATTGGAGTCAATATGGGGACAATGGAGTGGATGTAACCCTGGGAGCAATTTACCACATAGTGGGTGTTTAATGTTCATCATAAACATTAAAGGGAGGAAGTTAAACCCCGAGCCTGCCAGGCATTTACATCTCCACCATTTCTGCACACCCAGTTATTTTCAAATTTGCATCTGATTTCTGCTGGAATAACATTGTGCTTTTAGGAACACACACACACAAACTCCTAGTAGCAGGGAAGTATGTAGGGTATGTATAAAGCATGAGTTCGGTTAAATCTAACCACTAAATATGCTTACAACTAAAATTAAGGACTTCAATGAGTTCTTATATACATTACAAGGAAAACATGAGTTCTCTGTTTGCCTTGCAGTGCTAATATGGTATCTATACTAATCCAGATTTTAGAAGGACAAAAGGATATCTAGCCATAGAGGAGGACAGGTCAATCAATTGCTATTTTTAATTATTTTATTGTATTGTAGATTTTTCGGGCTGTATGGCCGTGATCTTGGCAAGACCACGGCCATACAGCCTGGAAAATCTACAGCAACTAATGAACTCCGGCCGTGAAAGCCTCCGACAACATATTTTATCGTATTGTTTTAACTTATCAATCACCTTCAACAGGACTCTGGACAGGTGGCATAAATTACATAAATAAATAAGAGGCAAAGCCATGGAATGGAACCTCCATGTTCAGAGGCAAAAACTCTCTGAACAGCAGTGCTGGAAGCAACATCTGGGAGAGAGGCTTTGGCTTCCATGTTTTGCTTGTAAAGCTTCTGGGGGCATCTGGCTGACAACTTGGCCTGTAGCCACAGTGGGGCTATTCAGGGCTCTGCCCCCTTTCTTAAAGGGACAGCCCCAGAAGATTGTTTCCTGAAAATGCTTTTTGAACTCATTTTAAACCTTTTTTCAAGGTGCGCATCCAGCTGTGCATGCATTAAATATAACATTAGAATGACTCACTGCACATGGGGTTTTTTTTGGGGGGGGGGGGTTTATGCAGCCCCACCAGAAAAAAAAATTGTCCCACAAGCCACAGAATCCTGGCTAGGGGCCTGCTGACAATGCTGTGAACCAGGAGGTTCGACTAGATCAGGAGTCCCCAACCCCGTTCCTTTGGTCACCACAGTGCCCCTCAAAACATGTGACATCATCATGCCAGCCACGTTGGAGCAATGCTCTGATATTTGGGAAAAAACACTATTGTAGAAGCCAAATTTACCTGAGACTTTTTGCCCAAATATCACAGTGTCACCATGTGATGATGTCTCTTCAGGTTCACACTGGAAGTGATGTAGACACATTGCTGCAACATTGGCTGGGCCTCCTTCCCACTCCCAGAAAGTCACCCCATCCCTTGCTGGTTGGCAGGAGGGATCTGGGAGCCCTTTGCTGATCACTGCTGGAATTCCACCATACAAGGATGAAGGTTCTATTCTGTAGGCTGTCTGCTATATTCTGTTCCTCTTCAGTAGCCTGCTTTAAATGTCAAGATGGTATTCATTGGGGTTTGGTTTTTTTTGAATATAATCAGGGGTCATTTCATAGAAAAAGAGGTGCAGGAGCTCATTAGCATACCTATTAGCATAACTCATTAGCATAACCGGTCGAATGTCAGTTTCAGCCCTATTATACCCTATGGACCATTGAAGTCAATGGCAAAAACTCATAGGGAATATGAGGGGCTGTAGGGCAGGGGGTTTGAGGGAGAGGCTCCAAACTTGCGGGGTATCTTCTGGGACCTCTCCCCCAAATACCCACCAGGTTTCAAGACGATTGGACTACGGGGTCCAATTCTACAGGGCCTCAAACTTTTTTCCTACCATAAAGAACAATGGAGGGAATGGGGGCAACCCGTGGTCCAATCTTCTTGAAACCTGGTAGGTATTTGGGGGAGAGGTCCCAGAAGATACCCTGCAAGTTTGGAGCCTCTCCCTCAAACCCCCTCCCCTACAGCCACTTTTAAAACTGCCGGCGAATTTCGGCGGCAATTCAGCAGTGGGCCGAATCAGATCAGAGAATCTGATTCGGCCGTGGCTGCCCTAATGCCCACTCCTGGGCTGGCAGAGCAGTGCTCCGCCTTGCTCCGGCCTCAAAGGATGCCTGAATATAATAGAAAACACGGTAGAACAAAGTTCGAGTCCAGTGGCACCTTTAAGACCAACAAAGTTTTATTTATTTATTGGGGGGGGGGGTTGTATTTTTCATACGTACATGTGTGTGCATGTAAATGTGTGTGCCCCTGGAAGGCATGGCAACCTTGATGACTAGGGGCCTGGAGAATATTCAGAGAGGTGGCGGAATAAAGCCTGCCCCTGTCTCCCAACTGCTGGTATCCCAAAGAGGTGTCCCATCCAAGTGCATGCCAGAGTCGCCCTTACTTAGCTTCCAAGAGCTGACGAGATCTGGCTTGCCTGGGCCATCCGGGTCGGGGCAAGGCCAACAAAGTTTTATTCAAGGTATAAACTTTCATATACATGCACACTTCCTGCCAAGTGTTCTAAATTGTATGGCAAATGCTATGTGCGTCCATGTTTTTTTATCACTGCTTAGGAACTGTGGCTGCTTTGTGGGGAAAGGTTCGGAAGGAATCTGTGCAGATCCATCACCACCCCTTCCATTCTCCTGCCCCCCACCCACAAAAAGGTGGGGGGAATACAAAAGGAGGTACTTTGCTTTCACAGCATCCTGTGGTGGTTACAGTGTCAAAGCCAAGTTCTTGTCCCCGCTCTGCCCTGGAAGCGCACACAATGACCTTGAGCCGTCACTGTCTCACAGCCTCACCAACCGCATGAGGTTGTTGCCTTGGGTTGCCAACCTCTCTGGAGATCTCCCGGGATCACAGCTGATCTCCAGCATGCAGAGAGAATTTCCTTGGGAGAAAATGGCTGTTTTGGAGTCTTCTGCCAGCAGGTGAAGACTTTTTTTCTTTTCATCTGGCACTCCCAATAACGGTGATTGGCTCTCCTGCTGTGCTTTGTTCATGTGTTTTTCATTGAAGCTTATATGTTTGACTGTATTTTAATTGTTTACATGTTTCTTATATTTGCTGTCTGCGGACACTGATAGGGTGGAAAGGTAGCATTCAAATGGTTTAAACAGAATAAACAAACATACCAGCAGACTAAAAGAAAGTTAACTTTTTGAAACCATTAATTGCAAGGATTGCCATGTCTAATGTGTGGGAAACATTATTTATTTGATTTGCATTATTTATAGTTTGGACTCAAGGTGGAAAGCCTTGTTTCCAGAAGCCAGTTATCCTTTACCTGGATGGTCCAGGTTAGGTTGATGTCATCAGATCTTGAAAGCTAAGCAGGGCCAGTCCTGGTTAGTACTTGGATAGGCGACTACCATGAAGTCCAGGGACAATACAAAGAGGAAGGGGAGGGCTAACAGTGTCTGAATGTCTCTTGCTTTCCGAAAACATTTTGAACATTCAGGCTATGTGATGCATTTATATGCATTTATTGACTTGTTTGTTTTACATATACTTTGTTTTAAATGCTGTTTTAATGCTCTGATGTTTGCAGCCTTTGGAACTCTATTTCGGTAGAAAAGAGGCATCGAAATGTTTAAAATAAAATAAATATGTGAACACTAAACATTGTTATTAAGGATGGGGAATGATTCGGCATAGCCCAATCTTGTCAGATCTCAGAAGCTAAGCTGGCTTGGCATTTGGATAGGAGACCACCAAGGAAGACTTTGAAAAAAGAGAGACTGGATTTATACCCTGCCCTTCAATATCCAAAGGAGTCTCAGGGTGCGTTCATATGGCTCTTTTGAGCCACACCAGGCACACGTACCTGGTGGATTTAAAGTGCACATCCAGATCACAACATCTGGGAATCGTGCTGCTTCTGTGAGTAGCTCGTCGATCCCCATTGGGGATCCATACTTAAAAGATAGTAGTGAAAGTCTGGTTTAAAGCTGGCCGGCGGGCCAATGCCGGACTTTCCACTGTCAGGTCGTACCTCCAGCGCGCAATCACCCTGTAGGGATGGTCTCCAGACCATCCTGAATGGCCGCCATTTTAAAAAAACTCTTAGTGATGCATGCATAACCACTTAAACACACGACGTCCCCAGAGCTCCACTCAAGTGATCCAAACAAGTTAATGTTTCTGACGGTCCCCTGAACTTTACTAACTTTATAAACTGAAAGGGCACCTAGACAAAGGTACTGTTGGTGGCGCTTTTACCATTTTAATCTGCGCATGCGCGGATAAACAAGTATATGGTCAGGCATGGTGGATGCCATCTAGACAATGCACCATGGGAGTCATGTGCAGTAAAGCACTTCAGATCTGTCTGGTTGTGCAACACTGGATCAAAATGATCTAGAAGAAGAAGAAGGGATTGGATTTATACCCCGCCCTTCACTCACTTGGAGTCTCAGAGCAGTTTACAAACTCCTTTCCCTTCCCCTCCCCACAACAGACACCCTGTGAGGTAGGTGGGGCTGAGAGAGCTCTTTCCCAAGCTGTCCTTGAAAGAACAGCTGGTACAGAGCTATGGCTTGCCCAAGGTCATCCAGCCAGGTGCAAATGGAGGAGTGGGGAATCAAACCCGGTTCTCCCAGATTAGAGGCCACGCACTTAACCACTACACCAATCTAGCTCAAATTACAGCCGGGCCAATGGTGGGATTAGCTGCCCATCTGAACACACCCTCAGGCTGTGGTCACACGTGCCAGTTAGAGCGGAGGGGAAGCGAGGCTATTTCTTCTGGAGGAATACACACATTCTGGAGGAATACGGACACATTTCTTTGAAGCTGCGGGCCCATCCTGTCACTGTGTGAAAAGACACAACTGTGGGTGAGTCGGGGTTTTTTGCCATTTGTTTCCCTTGTGCATAAACAAGGAGTCACACCTCCACACTGAGGGCTCCTATAGAGTATGTGATGATGTGCATACTGCGAAGGAGGGGGGAAACAGCACCAAGTCAGGGTGGCATGATCAGACCATCCCAATGGCATAAGAGCATGCTTGAGCGATCAGACAGGGGAAAGTCTGTCCACGGCCCATCATATCCAGTTAACATCAGACTTTCCTTAGTGTCTTTTAACTCCGCTTCTGTGGCAGAGCAGCACAGGGTGCTGACAACTGCGGGACACTTCCCAGATGTTGCTGTCTGATCGCTGTCTGCTGATGTTGCTGTCTGACCCTTTAGATCTGTCAGACATTCGCAGCTATGTCGGATCTAAAGGCACATGAGATCGCAGCCTCAGAGTAGCTTACAATCTCCTTTCCCGTCCACACCCCACAACAGACACCCTGTGAGGTAAGTGGGGCTAAAATAGCTCTCTCAAGAACTGCCCTTGAGAGAACAGCTCTGAGAGAACTGTAACTAACCCAAGGTCACCCAGATGGCTGCATGTGGAGAAGTGGGGAATCAAACCCGGTTCTCCCAGATTAGAGTCCGCTGCTCTTAACCACAACACCAAACTGGCACACTCCTGTTTGCAGAGGAAAGCAATGGCAAACCACCTCTGCTTCTCACTTGTTTTTTCACTCGCCTTGAAAATCCTATGGGCTGTGACTAGATAGCACTTCACACACACACACACACACAGGCTGAGGACAGACTGGCAGTCTCGGCCGCTCTGCCTCCGCTTCAAAAGCGGAGGCAGAGCGGCCGTTCAGATGGCCGCATCTGCCCCAAGGAGGCGGCCCGGACGCATCGCGTCCGGCGCCGCGCTCCTCCCGCAGCAGCCAAGCACCACTTCAAAGTGGTGCTCGGCTGCTGCGGCGCGCGTTTCACCTGCCGGAGCGGGTGTGAATGCGCGTGAGGAGGGGGAGCCGCGCGGCGTCCCACCGCCGCCGTATGAAGTCGCCTGCAGTCTGAACGCTGCGGGCGGCTTCCTTCTGGCGGCATGTGAACACCGCGCTGCGGGGGAAATTCCCCCCACCTTAGTCTGCCACGCCGCGGAGGCACGGCAGACTTCCAATCTGTCCTCAGCCACACACAGAGGCATCTGACAAAGGGAGCTATGGCTGTTGAAAGCTCATACCTTGAAAATCTTGTGGATCTTTAAGGTGCTTTTGGATGCCAGTCTTGCTGTTCTGCTGCAGACCAAGAGGGCTCCCCTCTGAAACGATCTCTCATTGAGGTTGGTGCTGGATAGTTGGTGGCCATTGAACAGGACAGCAGCCCTGGGCCTCTCTCCTCCATTAGCCACTTTGGTGTATTGGTTAAGTGCGTGGACTCTAATCTGGGAGAACTGGGTTTGATTTCCCCACTCCTCCACATGCAGCTGCTGGTGTGACCTTGGGTTAGTCGCAAGTTCTCTCAAAGCTGTTCTGGAAAGAGCAGTCCTCAAAAGAGCTCTCTCAGCCCCACCTACCTCACAGGGTGTCTGTTGTGGGGAGGGGAAGGGAAAGGAGATTGTAAGCCACTCCAAGACTCCTTCGGGTAGTGAAGGGTGGGGTATAAATCCAATCCCTTCTTCTTCTTCTAGTGTGTGATAAACTCACAACCACAGATTTTATGTCACTGGACACAGAAGGGAAGGGGTTAGAGTGTTGGATTAGGATCTGAGAGACCCAGGTTCAAATCCCCACTCTGCCATGGAAGCTTGCTGTGTGCCATGGGCCAGTCACATACTCTGAGCCTAACCTACCTCACAAAGCTGTTGTGAGAATAAAATGGAGGAGAGGAGGATGATGTTAACTGCTTAAGGTCCCGACAGGAGAGAATGACAGGGTATGAATGAAGTGAAAAATAAATAAGTAAGTAATGGGACTGAAGGAACTGAATGCCACAGTGCATTGCAAGTGCCCCAGGTCTGGAATTAATTTTAGAAATTCTCCTCGCTAAATCGGACTTCAGAAAGAGTGGAAGACTTGGGCAGAGTGAAATTTGAGGACAAGGAAGGAACAATAGACTCTCTGGTTTCATCTCTCATTTCTCATTTGAGTTTGAGTGGGGGCCATCCCATTATGACATGCAACCATGTTAAAGACCAGACAATGTCAATCATCCTTTAATTTGATTATTGTGTTTCCAATAGAATCTTTGGGGGGGGGGGGCAAGAGGGGCATCAGGAAGCCAAACTGAAAGGTCTTCAGCAACAGAAAAGAGCACAGAGTCCAGTAACATCTTAAAGACTAACAAAATTTGTGACAGGGTAGGAGCTTTCGTGAGTCACGGCTCATCTCTTCAGATACAGCTAGAATGTCACATCATTCTAGCAGTATCTGAAGAAGCGAGCAGTGACTCACCAAAGCTTCTACCCTGCCACAAGTTTTGTTAGTCTTTAAGGTGTTACTGGACTCTGTGCTCTTTTCTAGTGCTATGGACAGACTAACACGGCTAGCCATCTTGGCCTGGTGTGGCTGAGGACTTACGATGGCCAAGTCCAGGTTGGCAAATGTCCTGGAGATTTGAGGTAGGATTGCCAGATCACCCCTGGCCACCAGAGAGGATGGGGGAGAGGGTAAGATTGTCAGATCCAGGTCAGGAAGCTCCTGGAAATTTGGAGATGGAGCCTGGGGAGGACAGGGACCTCTGTGGGGTAGAGTGCCATAGAGTCCACCCTCCAAAGCATCGATATTCTCCAGAGGAACTGATCTCTGTCCTTTGGAGATCACTTGTCATTCCAAGAGAACGCCAGGCCTCAAGTGGAGACTGGCAAACTTACGGATCTGTAGGGTTGTCGCAGTGTTCCCTCTCAGCTGAGTTAGTGTGAGTTAGCTCACAGTTTTTTAGCCTCCAGCTCACACATTTGTGTCTTTACTCAGGTAGGATGGCTCCAGAGCAAACTAATTTATGCAGCAGCCAAATCGCTCATGCACAACTTTAATGCCAGTAGCTCACAAACCAGAATTTTTGCTCACAAGACTCCACAACTTAGAGGGAGCATTGGTTGTTGGCTCTGGGTTAGGAACTATCTGGAGACCTGAGCAGGTTATAATGACATAGAGTCCACCCTCCAAAGCAGCTTTTTTTTTCCTCCAGGGGAACCGACACTAGCCATTTAGAGATCAGTTGTAATAGCGGAAGATCTCCAGGTGCCACCTGAAGGGACTATTCAAATACTAAAGCAGCGTGTGCAATGAACTGTATATTCAGATTGAAATGAACCTATAACTATATAAACAATATTTGTATTGTGTCAGTTGCCGTAAAGGTACGATACATCCACAAGCTTAACCAGTATGAACAAAACAAAACTCATATAGAGTATTTCAAGAGTTTTGACCCTTCAAGGAGTTGTCAGGTTCACAACATGAAGCTTGCAAGACTACGGGGAGCCGGTAAGAAGGAGTCCATTTCCGTTGACACCTGAAGGCAGGAAACCCTAAGCGGCATGTGGAAATGGGGCATCCCAGGCCTTGTGGGGAAAGGTACCATAAGCAATAGCTGCACAATAGCTGCTAAATGGGTCATTATTTGCCCCATGTGTATTGGTGCAGTGTAATCCCTTCCCCTCTGGGAGGGAGCGAAAGAATCCTACACTACCTCATTCCTGTCATTTGAAACATACTGGAATTGTTCTCTGTTTTGACTGTTTCCTGCATTGTGCCTTCTTTTTTTTCCTGACTGGTGGCGGGCTTAAGAAGCCCCTAAATTGTGGCGTAAAGCCCCCCATAATTATATGAGCTGCGGAGGGTGATTTGGCAGGTGTCCTTCGAGACACTCCGACTGGTTACACTTCTCTCTGGCCACCACGCTTGCGTGGCTCTTGTAAAGTGTAGGAGTTGCAAAGTATATAATTACGCTCTGTCTTACAAACCCCTTCACAACAGCACACCTGGCCAGTTTGTAAGAGCCACATTCCTGTAGGCAAATTCTATATTTTGGAAAGTGGGGGGGGGGGGGAATGAGGCCCTGTTTTGATACAGATTAACAAGCTTTTTAGGGTCATACAGAACCACAAGGGGAAACGGAATGCGTCTGTATATCAGTAAAACGGGGAGGGACGGTGTCTTGCTTTGCATTCAGAGACACCCCCCCTCCGGTGCCATCTCCAGTTCAAGGACTTCGGGTAGCAGGAGCATTCTCTGACTGAGATGACTGAGACACCCTGAGCCCAACCGGTCAGAGTATCTACTGATGTATCAGCATATTATTAAGCTATGATAATCATATCTGTTTTGTATTACTATGGGAAACATTTAACTGTGAAACTTTATTTAGCTAATCTGATCCTTGTATACTTTAGGTCAGTTTAGGTTTTTTTTCTTTTGTAGTTGTAGATTGGTTGTAAAATTTTGAAAAAAACCAATAAGATATGTTAAAAGAAGAAGAAGAGTATCCACAGAGCAAGAATGTAGGGTTCCCATTCCCCCAACAGGGTTGGGGATTTGCTCGCTTGTGCAGCCCCTGATCTCCCAGCCCTGATTTGGCCACATTGCGCGTATGCAGGGGGAGGGGTGTTCGATTGTTTAAGGAAAAACCATAGAGTTTTGTCTTAAAAGATAGAGCATCCCCTGCAACATCCTCTGCACAATGACATCACTTCCGGGTGGTGTCATTGTGGTGAAGAGGTCCCAGAGAAGGACCAGGATCCCCCTGCCAGAACCCAGGTAAGACCTGGCAAACCTACCAGAATGATAGATTCAGGTGGGTAGCCATGTGGGTCTGAAGCAACAGAACAAAGTTTGAGTCCCATGTCACCTTAAAGACCAATAAAGTTTAATTCTGGGTGTAAGCTTTTGTGTGCACACGCGCACACAAATCCTTATACCCAGAATTAAACTTTGTTGGTCTTAAAGGTGCCACGGGACTCAAACTTGGTTCACGAGCCAGGATGGCGTGTTGGTTAGAGTGTGGTGCTAGGAGCTGGGAGTCCCAGCTCTGAATCCCCACTCTGCCACTAAAGTTTGCTGATCGTTTCAGGAGGGCAGCCATGTTGGTCTGCAGTAGAAAAGCTGGATTCAAGTCCAGCAGCATCTTAGAAACCAGCAAGTGTTATACACAGTTGACTTACATTGTTGAACAGTTGGTATCATCTATTTAAATGATTAATTTTTCTGTTTGTATTAAGTTGACAAATTGAAATGTTACAAAAATGAAGCGGTCTTACTGGAAGTTTAACGACATTGTAACGATCAAAAATGTTCTTGATTTCTGTAATGCTTTTATACTTGTTTTAATTTAAATAAAAATATTGAAACCAGCAAGTGTTTCAGAGTACAAACATTCAATGGTCAAAGCGGCCTTCATCGGAACAGAAGTGGCACAATATCCTCGATATGCCTCGTCTTGTGAGCAACGACACTGAGTCATTGTTTATAGAACAGCTTTATTCAGTAGAAGGAGACGCCAGGAGTGGAGGGCAAAGAACAACGTCACACCATCCAAGAGTTGCTGACCCTGCCCATTCTATCAGGTTAAATACATCCAATAGAATGGAAAGCCAGCTACTTAAAGATACATACGGACATCACATCTCTCCCCCCAAATTTACAAAGAATATTTAGACTACCAATTAGAGATTAAAATGCTTAAAACACATAACATTAACAATAAAATTTGACATATCCTGTACAGCCAAATACATACAAACATAAGCATTATGGCGTGTATCTTTCTGGAGAAAACACACGCCTACCATAAAACGTTGTACACCTAGGAATCCTTTCTGTTATCTGGGAACTATTAAGTTCCTGATTTTCCCTTTCTATGACTTGACTGTTTGGTTCTCCTAACACCTTATCATCTAGTCCAGGGGTGGCCAACCTTGCTTAATGTAAGAGCCACATAGAATAAACGTCAGATGTCTGAGAGCCGCAAGACAGGAACAAATATCACACACATGTTTTTATTTTTAAAAATATGCAAATTTGCGTTTTATTAACGTTAAATGGAACTGCCAAAAATAAAAACAAACGAGGGAAACCGGTTATTGATAATGATATTACTTGTTTGCTAATGATATTGAGAGAGAGAGAGAAAAAGAGAGAGATGGAAAGAAAGAATTAAAGAAGTGGAAAGAAAGAGAGAGAGAGAAACTAGGAAAGCAAATAGATGGGAGGGAGGAGGGAAGGAAGGAAGAAAGGGAGGGAGAAAGAGAGAAAAAGCATGCCTCCCCTTTGCTTCCCCAGCCGCCCTGCCAGGAGCCGCACAATATGTGTGAAAGAGCCGCATGTGGCTCCCGAGCCACAGGTTGGCCACCCCTGATCTAGTCTTTGTTCCCGGTTGAACTCATTTTCCTTTCCCTCATGCCTCCTCTGTCCTCACTCCTTTCTGATAGGATCTAAGATAGACTCTGTTACGCCAACAGGTGTTACCATCGGAAGTCTGTACCCTATACATAGGTGGTTGCTGGCACTGCTCCATTACTATTGCAGGACACCTCTGCCTATTTCCCTCTACCCACACCTCATCACCTTCTTTCAATGGCTTAAGTGATTTTGCCGCTCGACCATGGAAATAGTTCTTCGTGTCCTGTAAGGCCTCTTTTACTCTGCTTGGTGTTTTGGGCTGTAATCTCTGCTGGGATGCTGGTAACCTACTCCTCAACACTCTGCCCATTACAATCACCGCTGGTCCACATCACTTCATTCCTGTCACAGGCGTATTACGATATTCCAATAATACTAGATGTATATCCTTTTTTGAATAGTCTGCCTTCCTTTTTTGAATAGTCTGCCCTCTCTACCATCCCATTCGATCTAGGATATCCAGGACTGCTTAAACATTGTTCAAATGCCCACTCCTGGGCAAATTGTCTAAACTCCTTACTAGCAAAAGGCATGTTGTCACTTACTACCTTCCTTGGAATTCCATGATGTGCAAATATGTTCTTAAGTCTAAGGATCACTGTGCTGGCAGTTTTATCCGGCAGAGATGGTTACCCAAACCTGGAACTGTACTGTCTTGGTGGTTTATTGTTTCATATTCTGTTTTTTAAAGAATGCAAGCTGAACTATTAAGGGGAATACCTTGTCGAGGGGCATTTGTTCCCCCAAAACCTAAGCAACCAGCTACGGAGGAGCAAAACAAAGCTATATTCAACTTGGGAAATACAACAACAGGCTCAATAATGAAACATTTGATTCAAAACTGATTATTCACACACCTTCCATGCCTTCCTTGTACAAGTTACTGGCCTGGAACAAGAGGATACAGTTGCATGCTAAGAAGTATTTTCTGTCATCAGCGTCTGTGAGTCAATTGCCAAGTGAATATTGTTATTATTTTATTTTAAAAACGGCTTTTCCGTCTATCTTTTGTTTTCATGGTTTTCACCTTTTCTGGTTACCGGTAGAGTAAGCCATTTTACACATTACATAAGTGCCCTGTATGGACAACACAATCTCTCTACTCAGTAGTAATACTTATTATATATCTAGCACATAACAGGATGCCAAGGGATAACCTGATACCAGATAGTCTCAAACGAAACAGCCACAAAACATCGCTGGTGGTCATATACAGCTTTCCGCTCAGACCAGTTCAGCATATCATTAACGGCCTACAACCTGTGCCGGACAATGGTACTCCTCTGTCACAGGCATTGGGAGGCAAACCTTTTCTTGCCCACAGACAGCCTCCAAACCTTAAATAACAACTTACCCACTGCAATACCCTTCCAAACATGGATGCAAACCAGGGCCTGCAACAAACGAAGATGCCAGCTCTGTCCCCATATCCACTGACAACAAAATAACGGAACAACAACATGAACCATGCTGTCACAGGTTCATTTACTTGTTCACATATCAAATGTCAACAATGCCCTTCCACTCTCTATACTGGATGAACAGATCAGTCCCTACACAAAAGAATAAATGGACATACAGCTGACATTAAAAAGCACAACTCTCAAAAAACCAGTGGGAGGACATTTAAATCTTCCGTGTCATTTTGTTGCTGACCTAGGAGAGCCAGCCTTCAAAAGGGGAAGCTTCAAGAGGAGATTACAACCTGAAATTGCTGAACTTGATTTCATCCACAAATTCAGAACAGTGGACCCCACCCCAGAGCTGAATAGGTAAAGGTAAAGGTTTACCTTGCTCGAAAGCCAGTTGAATCCATATCTAGGGATGCAGTGCTCATCTCCGTTTTCAAGCCGAAGAGCCAGCGCTGTTCAAAGATGTGTCCATGGTCATATGGCCGGCATGACTAGACACCAAGGCGCACGGAATTCATCTCTCACAACAGATGCTACTTTTCTGCCCCCCAAACATTTCCCCTCTGCTCTAATTAAGATGATTACAATGTACCTTGTACCTCTGCATCATTTCCTAGTATTTTTTACAACACCCCTCTCAACTTCTGATTAGGAAAAAGGGACTCGGAGATCTTCATTCTTACTCACGCCTGACAAAGCTTTGACTCTTGAAAGCTCATGTCCCTGAAACTCTTGTTGGTCTCTAAGTTGCTACTGGACTCAAATCTAAGCATTCAAAATGCTTCACGTATATTTTCGCAAAACCCTTTATAACACCCCTGTATTATTCTCATAAGAACATAAGAGAAGCCAGTGTTGGATCAGGCCAATGGCCCATCCAGTCCAACACTTTGTCACACAGTGGCCAAAAATACCAGGTGCCCTCAGAAGGTCCAGCAGTGGGGCCAGGAGAACACTAGAAGCCCTCCCACTGTTACCTCCCCCACCCAAGCACCAATGATGATGCAGAGTGAGAATGGTTTGGCCTAGGATAGCTAATGATTTCATGTCAGGGACAAAACAACAAACTTCCTGATCCATCACATTTTTAACCTGACCTTCCTCCAAACTGCTCAGGGCACGGCAACCTACCCACAGAATTCACCCTAGCCTGGCAGTGACCAACCACCATGTAACCCAGCCTGGCCTGGCTGGAACTGCCGATCCCCCAGTGGGAATAACCAAAGAGCAATCACGGGGAAAGTGAATAGAAAATAGTCAATGGCAACCGTGATATATTTATGAAGGGAATATCAGTCTTTCATAGATTTGTATTAATACTGATGCATTTCAGTACATTCATGCATACAAAAAATGATTCCACAGTGTTGACAAGCACTGTCCAATAATCTAAAGTTCTTACAAATAGCAAATCTTCTTTGCATCTTTCGTGTACTCATGTTGGATTGTAGACAAATAGCATAGACATCACGAATCTGCAGACAGGCTTGCCCCAACACCTGTTTCACAAGGCTTCTTCAGCACAGAATAGGTGTAGACTCAGTGAATCCTTTCCTGCTCTGCATTCATCTCTGCATGCTGTCTCCCTGCATAATGCTCACACTCAGTGCAATCTTCTCTTGTCCAGCTTTCTCTCTGTATGCTTTCTCTCAAAGGCTTGGATAGTTCTCCCCTGCCCCCAGTTTCTGTTCTAGGTGGGAGTGGGAGAAGGGGGGAAAATACAGCTTGGTGTACTTACCGAAAACAACAAAGGAATTGCTGGAAACTCTGGTTTTACTAAATCTGAAAGGGCACCTCAGCTTCTGTGTTCATAGTCCACGAAGCTGCCAGTCCTATCTCTTTAGTTCCATCACTCTTCTGGGCTACATCGCCCTTATTAAAACTCCCTGCATTTGAGACACTGTAAAAACAAAAATCTACAGACTTTGGCAGAGGTTCTCCTAGAGTGGGAAGGGAAAAGTGTAAAAATAAAAATTCTGAAAACTTTAGGGACAGAAAAAGTAGGCAGATGCAAATGTATCTGTGAATGCCTGAGTGGTATATCAACAGTGCAGTTCTGTTTGGAATTATTCCACTTGAAGCCCATTGATTTCGTCGGGCTTGGGCTGGAGTAACTCTGCACAGGAGCACATGGTAATTTTCAGAGCTATTAGCACTTATCAGCACATACAGCTTATGCTAAAAAGAGAGAAGAGGAAAAATTACAAAAACTGAAAGGAGAAGAGAGGGAAATTAACACAAACTACATATCTGCCGCCTACTTTTCAACAACGGACCGGGTAAAATAGCTACTGCATATTTTATGTTAGTTGGACACGTCACTCAGGTGAAAGCCAAATGCGAAAGCCGTTTTCATTGAGTTTGACGTGGCTTGCTGAAAAATTCAGCTTTAAAGTAATATTCATTTCCCTCTTATTCGTTAAAAAAAGAAGAAAAAGTGAATGTTCAGAATTGCTCTAGAATGGGATTGGGATGTTTCAGTGGCCAACCAATCAGAGCTGTGCAACAAGCCAGCTTCAGTTTCAGAGATGCTCGAACACTCGCCACTAGTTCGGTTCATGCTCCGTTCACCCCACTGGATTCAACTCTCCCTTCCTTGCTCCACTTGGCAGATGGTTGCCGAACTAGACCGTTGGAACAAGGATAAGAAACAAGAGTGAAACAATAAGCAAGGTAAACAACTATATTAACAACTTATACCACAGAGAAATCATCCATAGGTTCAATAAAAAGACTCTTAGTAAGGTGCAACACTCAGTTCATAGTCCAATAAAGGTACAATGAACAATAAAGTCCACCGATATTTGAAGTGCTCTGTGCCACCAGTTAGTCCATTCAGAATATATAAGCTTCCAATAGAGACTTTTCCAAATAGTCCAACTTCAAATGTAGAGATGTGATAAACAACTTGTTAACTTTGCAAGAGGCCGATGTGCAATTTCAGGGACACTCACGTTTCAGCTAACGAATCCTGCCAGCCTCTGAGTTCGTCTCCATCACTGCTTTATCAAAGCCTGGCAGCCCTTATTGCAATGGTAAACATGCAACATATTGCAATACTAAGCCTATCTCATCCTAACAAGGAACTTCTGCTCCAGGCCGCATGCTGCAAAAATCCACTTCAGCAGTGCCGCTCATTGAGTCTTGAAGCATCAATCTAGTGTAATGCCTAAGGTTGCCAGGTTCCCCCTGGCTGCTGGTGGGTAGGGGGCATAGGTTAGCTGGTGGTAGATTTCTAAAAAACCAAGGCAGGCATTACAGCAGCTTGCCCACCTGCCCAAATACCAATATGACAGCGGAGGAGGGGCTTGTGAAACAGCATAGCTTCTCCCCTGAGATTAGAAGGGCCACTTGCATTAATTGCTTATTTGTGTGTGTAAGGCAGCTGAGGAATTCTGCCCTAACTCTAAAAGTGTGGATGACGAGAGAAGGCAGATCTGTAATCTGGACAAAGAAGAAGTTATTTTGCACACATTTTGCCATCTAAATTTGACACCAAGAGGAACTGAATTCAGCACCCTTTAATGTTGATTTTATGTTGTTAAATTATTATATTGTTTTATTGTCTTATTGTTTATAATGCCTGTGGCCTTGTTAGCCACCTTGAGCCTGCCCTGGCTTGCGGGATATAAATCTAATAAACAAACACACAAATAAAATATTTCACTTCCAGCTAAATTAGCAGAAACTGTTATTAAAAATATGACTATTAAGCACAGAGAGGAGCAAAGCCTGCTGAAGGACAATCAGCATGGCTTCTGCAAAGGGAAGTCCTGCCTCACTAACCTTCTGGAGCTCTTTGAGAAGGTTTTTAAAAAGCATGGAAATAAGGGTGATCCAGTAGACATCATATACTTGGACTTCCAAAAAGCTTTTGACCAGGTACCTCTCCAAAGGCTCCTGAGCTTAGCAGTAATGGTTTAAGAGGACTGGTCCTAGGGTTGCCAATCTCCCCATGGGGCCTGGAGATCTCCTGGAATTACAGCTGATCTCCAGGCAATAGAGATCATTCCCCCTGGAGAAAATGGCGGCTTTGGAGGATAGATTCTGTGGCATTGTACCTTGCTGAGGCCCCTCCCCTCCCAACCCCTGTCCTTCCTAAGCTCCACCCCCAAAATCTCTAGGTATTTCCCAGCCCAAAGCTGGCAACCCTATTTGTCCTCGTACAGATTATGGAACACTGATGCTCTCCTCTCTCCCCAAACTATTGGCAAACTTATTTGGCTACTCTTTTGCCCTCTGAGATTTCCGTAGGTGGGTCCCGCATACTTTTGAGCATTTCTTTTCAACCACAAGAGCTAGAAAGTTTTCTTACAAAAAAGAAAAGAAAGCTAATACTCCACGGAATACGAATCCAGTATTTGATGCCACATCCTGCACTTTTCCTGCCTCTGCAGAATTGTACCATGCTCTCGTGCACACAGCTGTCCTGCACTGTGGAAACCCAAAGATTACTCGTGAGACAATGGGCAGCCTGCAGCAATAACAGAAAGCCAATGTAAAATATTGTTATGGGAATATGAGTTGTCCTAAGGCAAGGTGGCTCTCACCTTCATCAGTTGTGATGCTGCACATTTTACGGAGGCCAAATTGCCCTTGGGGTGTTGACTGAAACCTGGAATGGAGGCATTTCTTGACCCAGTCACAAAATAAACACTAATTTAGTAGCATTGAGCCAATCTAGATTCACTCGCCGCAAAGTTCAAGGTTATTCTAAAGGGATTTGATTCCATTTTTACATAAGTGTTTTTTTAAACTTTATTTCCATTGAACATTACAACTATATTATCATAGGCTTATCACATACCATACCATATACAAACCTTACTTTAAACGTACATCAAATTCTATTGTACCTGAAGAACTGTGTGTGCACACGAAAGCTTATACCCAGAATAAAATTTTTCTGGGTCTTAAAGGTGCCACTGGACTCAAACTCTGTTCTGGTGCTTCAGACCAGCATGGCTACCCATCTGAAATTAAATTTTATAACTCTTTACCTGAGACCTACAGCCCCACCATCACAAAATACCTGAATAAATATTTCACTTTACCAGTGTTACCAAACCCTAAATACACAGCACCATGTACATTCTGATCTGGATGCGTTATAACTAGGGTTGCCAAGTGTAAGAAACTTACTGGCAGGGGGGGGAAGCTCTGCTGGCCGGGAGGTTTTCCAGCCGGGCAGCATCACCGGAAGTGACGTCAGCACGTTGGGGGCATTGCCAGGGCGATGCTCTGGCAATCGCCCCAAAACTCTATGGTATCATAGAGTTTTGGGGCAATTGCCAGAGCGTCGCCCTGGCAACGCCCCCAATGTGATGGCATCACTTCCGGGTGACGTCATTGCGTGAGGGAGGTCGTCCAGGCTGGATGACCTCGGGGGTGGGGTTTCCCCCGCCGGCCAAGTGCTGGCCGGCGGATCAGGAACCCTGCTAGCAGGGGATCCCCCGCCCCCCGGGCTGACTTGGCAGCCCTAGTTATAACAAAGGTACCCCAGAAGAAATGCCTAATATACTGCCTGGGCTATTTATGGATCATTTTGACCCAGTTTCCATAATGGCTGAGGACCAGATCCTGGGATCTGTGAAGGCTGCTACTTGTACCCTGGATCTTTGCTATGGTTGCCAGGTCCCTCAAAGTCCCCAGAGGGAGACTTTGGGGAATGTTACTGGAGGGGGTGGGGAGTCCCCAGCATGATGATGTCACTTCATGTTGGGGAGAGGAGGCCCCTGCTCTCTTTAAATGCTTCTGGGAAGAGGTGGGGGGAGGCCGTACGTGCCTACACTCCGAGCCCCGAATTCAGGGCTTAGAGTGCAGGTGCACAACACCTGCCTCTCCCCAGCAGTGTTTAAATGCTGTTGGGAAGAGGTGGGGAGGAGGCTGAGTGGTCGCTCGTGGTGGGGGGGACTTCCTCCAACCCACCAGCTGGCTGGAGGGCAGGAAGGAGCCCCTCCAAATCGGGAAATCCCTGCCAAACCAGGGGGTCTGGCAACCCTAATCTTTGCTCATTCCGTCTGATACAATCATGTAAGGACTTAGGGTTGCCAGCCTCCAGGTGGGGCCTGGGGATCTCCCGCTTTTACAACTGATCTCCAGCTGACAGAGATCAGCTCCCCTGGAGAAAATGGCTGCTTTGGAGGTGGACTCTATGGCATTGTACCATGCTGAGGCCCCTCCCTTCCCCAAACCCTGCCTTCTCCTGGCTCCACCCCCAAGGTCCCCAGGTATTTCCAACCTGGACTTGGCAACCCTAGGACTACATCAACAAACTGTTATTATCAGGGCTCTTCTTGTAGAAAAAGCCCAGCAGGAACTCATTAGCATATTAGATCACACCCCTGACAGCACAGCTCATTAACATATTAGGACACACCCAGTGTTCCCAGAAGTGTGGTCATCCAGCCACATCCACCTTTTGCTTCTTATTCTGTTTACCTTGTTGTCAAAACAGTTTTGACAAAATCAATAAAAACATTATTTTCTGTCCCATCTATACAAAATCTTGCCTCAACCAATATCTTATGTCCAACAATTATTCCCACACTGGATTGGAATCAATTCCTAAGGGTTAGGTTCCCATGGAAATCAGGTTGCCTTCCTGCAGAACTAGTATGCTGAATATGATTTTTTAGGGTTGCCAACCTACAGGTGGGGTCTGGAGATCTGGAATTACAACTGAGCTCCAAACTACAGAGATCAGGTCAATGGCTGCTTTGGAAAGTAGAGTCCATGGCATTATGCCTTGCTTAGGTCCCTCCTTCCCCTAAACTGCACCCTCCACTCCCAAATCTCCAGGTATTTCCTCAACCTGGAGTTGGCAACCCTAGTTCACTGGCAGAACAACGCTAGGAGCCAGTTTGGTGTAGTGGTTAAGTGCGTGGTTTCTATTCTGGTTTCTATTCAACACACACAACAATGAAGCTACTTTTTCAGATGTTTTCTCTTACATGGCAGTAAGCACCAAACCACTTTAATACAGACTTTAAACACACATATATTTGCAAGCCATTCCCAACAAGACACTACTGAACTCAGGCTTCAGAGTTACTTTTCTTAAGCAGAAGATGCCATGAGAAAACTAAAGAGATTCTCAAAAATTAAAGATATTGTCAAAACCAGCATTTCCTGGGCTCTCTGCTTTTTTACATCCACCCCCCTTTTCAATTTTTTTTAAAGGGGGGGGCAGAGAGAGAAAGACAGAAAGAAAGACTGAAAGAAAGGTGGGGGGGCCAGAGAGAGAAAGACAGAAAGAAAGACAGAAAGAAAGGTGGGGGGGCCAGAGAGAGAAAGACAGAAAGAAAGACAGAAAGAAAGGGGGGGGGGGGCAGAGAGAGGGAGAGAGAGAGGGAAAAGAGAACAGAGAACTTACTGGTGCAGGGAAAGCCACGCGACGTCGTCGGCAAGCCAAATGCAGAAAGCCTAGCCCCTGTGCTTAATCTCTGGGCGGGGCTTTCTCCTGCTGGCTTTTTTTGCTCTTAAAGGGAAAGCACCCGGTGGAGCCTATTCCTGCTGGCTCTCTGCAGGAACTTTCCCTTTAAGTATAAAAAGCTCAGGTCGGGCAGGGAGGGGGCGGGGCAGGCTTGGAGGCCAGCCGGAACGGCGTTCCTGCTGAAATCGAGCCCTGGAAATCCATCACTAACTGAAGGCACCTTTGCTCAGCCACTCAAAGAAGCTACTTAAAATACCATCCCTATAGTAAAATGACATTGCCAGTTATCGCCCAGTCTACCCTTTCTGGGCAAAGTCACTGAGTGAGAGAGACAATGAACCAACTCCAAATCTTCTTGGATAACTCATCTGCCCTAGAACCCTTTCAGTCTGGCTTCAATCCAGGCTATGGGACTGAGATGGTTCTGCTAGCTCTGGTTGATGACCTCCATCTGAGTGTAGACAAAGACTAAGTCTCTCTGCTGGTGTTATGGGATTTATCTGCAGCCTTTGATACAGTTGTTCATGCCATCTTGTTGAGTCACCTGGAGGCAGAATCATTCCTCCTGGATCGTACTCAAAGGGTTGCTACTGGAAACCAGTTGTCATTGGTGTGGGACCTATTTTGCGGCGTTTCACGTGGCACAATTCTATCCCCCATTCTTTTCAATCTTATGTTAAGCCTTTAGGACAAATCATTCCAGCTTTAGGGTTGGTTGACATCAATATGCTGATGATACTCAGCTGTATATCCAGATGTCCTGATGATGTGGTAAAGGTCCTGAATCATTGCTTGACCCTGGTGATAAACTAGCTAGAAGTGAACAAATTGAATTTAAGCCCTGAAAAGACAGAGGTAAGGCTGGTTGAGAAAGAGGAGGTCTTGAAAGACACTGGATAACTCCACTTTTGATGGAGGTCAACTTACCCTTGCAGAGTCAGTTAAAAGCCTTTGGGTCATACTGGATCCAGCTTTATTACTGGAGAAGCAAGTTAATGCAGTTGCAAAAAAGGTCCATAAGTCTAGCCCATAAGATGGCCCCTCACCTTAATATGGCTGACCTGGCCACCTTGATCCACGTCATGGTAACATTGAGATACTGTACTGAAACTCAGAATCAATTTGGAAACTTCAGTTGGTCCAGATTGCCACAGCTCAGCTCTTAACTGGAACTAGATGGAGCATGCTTATTACTCAGTTTGGTGTAGTGGTTAAGAGCAGCGGACTCTAATCTGGAGAACCGGGTTTGATTCCTCATTCCTCCACATGCCGCCAGTTGGGTGACCTTGGGTCAGTCACAGGTCTCTCAGAGCTGTCCTGGAAACAGCAGTCCTTGAAAGAGTTCTCTCAGCCCCACCTACCTCACAGGGTGTCTGTGTGGGGAGAGAAAGGGCCTGAGATTGTAAGGTGCTCTTGGACTCCAACTGAACGGCAGGGTAGAAATCCAACTCATACTCTTCCCTCTTCCTCCTTTCTGCAGATGCTCCACTGGCTGCTCATTTGTTAGTGGGCTCTGTTTAAGGTATTGGTTATCACATCCAAAGCCCTTCATGGCCTTGGACCCTCTTAGTTGTGGGACCACCTCTCTCCCTATGTTCCGCCACAACAGCTCCACTCAAGTCAACAGGGACTTCCGCATGTGCCAGCCTGCAAATGGGCAGAATCAACCACTGCCTGTACACGTGCTTTCTCCACTGTGGCTCCTGCCTTGTGGAACGGTTTGTCTGAAGAAGTCAAGAAAGCTCCCACTCTCCTGGGTTTCTGCAAACTATGCAAAACTGAGGGCTTTTCTAAGTGGGTAATAGGGTTGTACTGTACAAAGTAACAGTGTTATGTTGGGTATCCACCCTTATTTGCCGAAGCAAACATAATGACTTTTGGAACTCCCGCCTTCTTATCACACCAGATCAATTTATCCAGTGCTAAATGAATTCTCCTCAACAGCTCTTTTGGTGCACGCAAAGAAACAGTTCTAAATAAAGAGATAAATCTCAGTAGAATCTTCATCTTAATAGCATACATATCCAGCACTACCTAAGCCAATGTCACTTCTTCAGAGATCCACCTTCTGGATCAACAGCTCTAAATCCTGCACCAACTTATCTTCTATCTTTTCAGAAAAAGATGCTCCCAGATCTCTCATCCCCTCAGTCCTCCAGCAGATATAAACATCCATTATGGATGGTCATTTTTGAATATTCAATGTTTGCATTCGAAATGGAACGCACTGGGTTGGATCCATGAGCATTGGGTTAGATCCCATTCCCCTGGTTGTACAATTGCCAGCTCTGTGTTGAGAACTACTTGGAGATTTGGAGGATGGCGCCTGGGGGAGGGTGGGGCTTGGGGAGGGGAGGGGCCTCAGCATGGTACAATGCCATAGAGTCCACCCTCCAAAGCAGCCATTGTCTCCGGGGGAACTGATCTCTGTAGTCTGGAGATCGATTGTAATACTTGAAGATCTCCAGGCCCACCTGGAGGATGGCAACCCTGTCCAGTCAGGGTGAGGGATCCTCTGCCTCCAATCCTGTTGCTGCTTGCATCTCCGAGTGGGCAGAAGAAAAGTTGCATTTTAAAGCCCCAGAGTTCTGCATGGTGCTATATCTCTTCCCAAAGTAGCATAAGGTAGCCCTAGGAATCACCTAGATGACCATAAGAGTTTCCAGCAATTCCTAGAGCTACCCTATGGCACTTCCAGTATCTTAACAGAAATGATGCAGTGCTGCCGCTGGCCCCATGGCCCCCAATGGCCCCCACGCCTCCTATTTCACGCAGAATGTACCAAAGCTGAAAATATGCGTGATGCTCTATTCAGATAAAATGGCAGGCACACATATCAGGAGGATCATGGGTAGTGCACATTCCCAGAACATGCAGTTGGATACCCCAAAATTGAATAATTCCAAAGGGCTTCTGTCTAAATGTCGCCTTGAGCTGGCGCACGCTGGCTAGGCGGAATATAAATCCAAAAATCAATCAATCAATAAAAATGTGCCTGTAGCTGGGGGGTCTGGGCTTACAGATGTGATCCTTGCCATGCTCAGTTTGCCCTCCAGATACCTGAAACGGGCTACAATAAATGGAGTTCTCTAATTACAGACATGTTTCTCCCTTTCGCTGTTTATTAATGGTTGGCGCTATTGCTTGTAGTGTATGAGACGATCTGTAATCTCAGTCCATTGGCATCTATATTGGGTGAGTTTCGTGGGTTTTTCGTGAATTTTGAAGGCTTTCCAAATGTGTCGTTTTTAGGAACTCATTTTAGAAAAATAGTGTCATTTCCATGTTGGAAGTGGAATGCTTGATTAGATGTTCCTAGGTCGCACAGAGAAAGGAATTATCATCTGTGGGTGAAGACTGGCATAATCTGTAAAGAGAAATCACAGCCATTCCTTTGCCCATGGCACACGCCAGACTCCCTCCCAGCTTCAGTATTTGTGACAGATGCACATTTTACCTAGTTAAACACTGGGTCAGCCATCAGACTTGCTTCTCCTCCGCAGGATTCATTTGGGCTGCCTACCTCTCCCCCCCCCCTTAAATCTGTGAATCTCGAATCATTTATCCATTCATGCTTTATTTTGTATCAAAGGGAAGCACTTGAACAGCTGCTGCAAAACAGCCTGGAGTTGGGCATGGCATGGACCTTGACCAATCAGTGCCACTCCAAACCATCTCTCCCCCAAAACTCATAGAACCTTCCCCCCTCCCGAGTTTGACTTCAGAAAGGGAAAACTATGTCCATACCGGAATTGTGTGGGTACTTCTGAATTATCCCTTTAGTTCTACACATGGGATGCCGGCAACGCTCCCTCTAAGCTGTGGAGTCTTGTCAGCAAAATTCTACTTTGTGAGCTACTGGCATTAAAGTTGTGAGCGAGCGATTTGGCTACTGCATAAATTAGTTTGCTCTGGAGCCATCCTTCCTGAGCAAAGAAAAAATGTGTGAGCCGGAGGCTAAAAATCTGTGAGCTAGCTCACACTAACTCAGCTTAGAATGAACACTGGATGCCAGCCTTCACCCTTTAAAAAGTTCTAAATCAGAGTCTTAGCCATCTCAGGGTCCCAGATAGATACAGTTACCATCCTCCAGGTGGGGCCTGGAGATCTTTCAAAATTACAACTCATGCCCTGATGACAGAGACTTATTTTCCTGAAGAAAATGGCTGCTTTGAAAGACAGACTCTATAGTATTATACCCAGCTGAGGCCTTTCCCTCCCCAACCCAAATTTCCAGGAATTTCCCCTCCTGGTGTTGGCAACCCTGTACTGGTAGGGTTGGAAATGCCCGGCAAATATTTAGGGAGATACATGAGAAGTTGCTGACAGCTTTGGACTAGGGCTGCCATTCCCCCGGTGGGGCAGGGGGTTGCCCGCTTCTATGGGCCCCGATCCGCTGGCCCCGACGTTTTCCTCAAATGATAGAGGCCCCACCTACAACATGCCCTGGGTGATGACATCACTTCTGGGTGACATCATCACGGAGCGCACGCTTTGCACACACACTGAAGATCTCCTGACAAAGAAGAAGACCCCCCCCCCCCCCCCCGCTGGTAGCCAGGTAAGACCTGACAACCCTACTTTGGACACGGGGGACATACAAGGCAGTCTGGTGAGAGAAGAGCCAGACTGGCTGGCCCAACTTGTTTTCCATTATGAAGACCTATCACCATTTTTTAAAAAAAGACTTCTTCTTCTTCTTCTTCTTCTTTCTTCTTCTTCTTCTTCTTCCTTGGGGGGGGGGGGAGAGGGAAGCTGTGCTTTTCAGCCTTCATCTAATCTGTTTGACATGACCTTATCAGGGCTCTGCTAGTTACGTTCTGCTTCCCTTATGTAGTTGCTCTCGACAAAGTGAAACTGCATCTACTTGTCTCCTTCTGTTAGGCATTCGCTGTAGCGGAGCCGGAACACTAAAGCGGTTTGAAAGATATGACAGCAAAGTTCCTCAGTACAGTGAGCACGTGGATTGATCGGTTTTGATTTTTTTTCTGGAAAGAACAAGACTTGTCAGCGCTCGACTCGAAATGCTGCCAACTAGATCATCATCAGAATGACCCAGGTGCTGTCAGCCCAAGCAGTGTTTTCAGCAAAAAAAAAAAGAAAGACGGGGGGGGGGGTCCCCCATGTTTGGGGGTAATTCCACCGTCTCTTTCCAAAGGTGCTAGCTAGCAGTCTTTAAAAGTGTCGATTTTACCCAAAGTATCGTGAGGCCCGCTGTATTGTTTCACATGATTTGAAAAGTGCTTCCATGTTTCATTCACCAGAGGCCTGCTTTCGCTGCTGTTTTGCATTCCAGAGGGTGGCTTTTTTCAATTTGCAAAGTCCTTTGTTGAGTTCAGACACACCGCAAACTGGGAGGAAGGTCATTCATAGGGGTGCCAGCCTCCAAGCGGAGCCAGCTGTGGTGTAGTGGTTAAGAGTGGCAGACTGTAATCTCGAGAACCGGGTTTGAGTCCCCATTCCTCCTCCACATGCAGCCAGCTGGGTGACCTTGCGTCAGTCACAGTTCTCTCAGAGCTCTCTCAGCCCCACCTACCTCACAGGGTGTCTGTTGTGGGGAGAGGAAGGGAAAGAAGAAGAAGAAGAGGAGGAGATTGGATTTATATCCCGCTCTTCACTCACTTGGAGTCTTAGAGCGGCTTACAAACTCCTTTCCCTTCCCTTCCCCACAACAGACACCCTGTGAGAAAAGTGATTGTAAGCCGCTCTGAGATTCCTTCAGGTAGTGAAGAGCGTAGGTTTCCCAGCCTCCAGGGGAGGCCTGGGGATCTCCCACTTTTACAACTGATCCCCAGCTGACAGAGATCAGCTCTCCTGGAAAAAAATGGCCGCTCTGATGGATGGACTCTATGCCACTGTACCATGCTGAGGTCCCTCCTTTCCCCAAACCCTGCCCTCTCCTGGATCCACCCCCAATTCTCCAGGTATTTTCCAACCCAAACCTGGCAACCATAGAAGAGCGGGGTATAAAATCAACGCTGCTGCTTCTTCTTCCTCCTGGAGATCTCCCAGAATTACAACTGATCTTCATTTGCCCTGGAAAAAATGGGAGCCAGTGCTGACTCACCTTGGGCCAGTCACAGTTCCTTTAGAACTCTGTCAGCCTCACCTACCTCACAAGGTGCCTGTTCTGGAGAGAGGAAGGGAAGGTGATTGTAAGCCGCTTAGACACTCCTTAGGGTAGAGAGAAGCAGGGTATAAAAAGCAACTCTTCTTCTTTGGAAAGTGGACTCTATGGTGTTATATCCCACTAAGATCCCACCCTTTCCCGAAACCCACGCTCCCCACACACCACACCCAACATCTCCAGGAATTTCCCAATCCAGTTTTGGCAACCCAAGCCATTTGACAAATATGGAAATAACACCAAACTTTAAAAAATAAACATGCCTAAATATGCCTAGAGCTCAGTTTGCAAGACTTGATGATAGAAATTTGGGGGAGGGTCATTAATTTATAGGGTCACTATAAGTTGGAAGTGACTGGATGGCACAAGAAGCCACTGAACTGATCCACAGGAAATAGAATCCTTGATGTATCTATTACAAACTTATTTAGGTTGGCAGCAGTTAAATTTTATGGCTTCTACCCCCAAAAAACTGGTAATTACAGTGTGATGAGAGTGCTGAGAATAGCCGTGTAGAAATCCTTAGATACCCCTCAAAGATCTACAGGTCTCAGGATTTCGTGGGAAATGGAATAAATAGCTATTCCCTGCAATTGCTGCTTTCCACATCCAAGCCTAATGCTGAGAACATTGGCCTTCAGAGGATTAGCGTCAGCTGGTCAACAACTTTTCAAAGAAGAACTATTTGAATCCATTCGTTTCCTTGTTCTTTCCTTTTCGTTTTCTTTCATTTGCGTGAGCACATTAGGTTGCTGACTTTTAAATTAACCTCCATGAATATAGGGTTGCCAACCTCCAGGTGGCACCTGACAATCTCCTGCTAGTACAAGTGATCTCCAGATGACTGAGATGAGTTCCGCTGGAGAAAATGGCAGCTTTGGAGGGAGGCATTATACCCTGATAAGGTCACTCCTCTCCTCAAATACCACTCTCCCAGGTTCCACCTTCCCAAAACCTCCAGGTATTTCCCAATCCAAAGCTCACAACCCTACAAGAATGTGACTAAGAACACAGTTTCTGACATGCAAACATTAATCAGTGCCAATGGTTATATCTCCGGCCGTGGTCTCACGGCCCTTTAAATCCAGGAGCCCTCCCGGATTTAAAGGGGCCACTTCTTTTAAGTTCGGGTTGGGTCGGGCGGCCGCAGCAGATAGCCACGGCAGCGGAGAAGGAGGCTGGCAGCAGCGGGCAGCAGTGGAAAAGGCGGCGGTGGAGACTGGCGGCAGTGGCTGCAGCGGCGGAGGAAGCGGGCGGTGGTGGCTGCTGCAGAAGAGGAGGCGGGTGGCAGCGGAGGAGGAGGCAGTTCGATGGAGGAGGAGGCAGGTGGCGGGAAGCGGCAGCAGCGGTGGCAGCCAGGGGAGAAGCCCTTCCCCGAGCCCCGCTGGCCACCTGGTAAGTTCAGCGGTTCCCCCCCCCTTTGCACTTGGGCGCTTGAGTGCCCAAGCACCCAAGTGCAAAAGGAGGGAAAAAAGGGGGGGCAACTGGAGAGCTTTCTCTCGCAATCATTGTGAGAGAGGGCTGCCCAGATAGCTCAATTGCAGGTTCCTCCCGCAGCCACCGGGAAAACACTCGATTTTCCCGGGGTCAGAAAATGCTGGAGGAACCCGCATTTGAGCCCGCTTCAGCACGGGACTAGCCACGGCCGTTGTGGATGGTCTCTTTAAATGTGGAAGGAAACAGCACTTCCTCCTGCATTAAAGGGCCGTGTGGCCTCGGCCACATGAAATTCCATGCTATGAAATTAGCAGCACAAAGCAGGTCAGCTCCTGGTCTGTTGGCAACCCTAGCCAAACACAGTGATGTCTAATTTACACTGATACAAATCGGCAGGTGGGGTTACTCCACTAACCTCACAGTAGGTCTTACAATGGAAACATCTCCTCCAGGGCCGGTGCCAGGCTTTTCAGCGCCCTAGGCAAGGCTAACTACTTGTGCCCCCTCCCCGCTGACCAATTTTCAAAAACAGATGAATTCTAGGGAAAATTAAAAGTAAAACCTTGACATTGCTAATTTCCAAGCCCTTCAGCCTTGCCCACGGCTCCCGCAGGCTTGGGCTGGGGGAGGCAAGCGCTTGGCCTCTGGGCTGCCTTTGCCCTCTAATTGCCCTCGTTTAGTTCCAAGGCCAGGAGGGTCGCTCACTTCTCCCTCCCCGGCTGCCGGGGAGTCCCCGCCTTACTTCTTTCCCCAAGCTGGGCGCACTCAGTGGTTCTTTGTCTGGTCTTGCACTTCCTGGAGCTCATGGCTGAAGAGTGCGGGTGAGCGGGAGCTGCTGCTGCAGCCCCCACAACTGCCCAGAGGAGTAAAAGCTCGGGAGAGCCGGGGCTGGTGAGTGAGTGAGTGCAAGAGCGTGCAGCCGGTTGGAGGGGCACTGTTTGTCTGTTCTGCACTCCTCTCAGATCTGTGCCCTAGGTGGTCTCCTTACCTGGCCTAATGGTAGCACCGGCCTTGATCTCCTCCTCCTTTGAAGCCAGATTGGCCTTACCATCAACTTGATGGCTACTGGCTAGCACATTTTTTTTGTTTATTTTGTGCCTCCTCCAAAGAACACTGAACTAGACTCTCCTTGGTCTCATGTGGCAAGGAATTGTCACCTGTGGGTGATACATTGCATAATATTTAGGAAGGGAGAGACATAGCCATTTCTTCAGCCATGATCCATTCCCCTGGAAGAAATGGCAGCTTTGACTAGGGTTGCCAATTCCTACCTTGCTCCTGGGGGGGGGGGGGGCTCTGGGCTGCCAGTTGAGACATTCTGGTGAGTGCACAAAGTGCACGCACCACAATAATGATGGGGTGGTGGTGCTTTAGTTTTTGGACAAAACTCTATGGTTTTTTGCCCTCAAAACCATAGAGTTTACTCAAAAACTAGAGCGTCACCCCCCCATGTCGGCAACACGATGATGTCACTTCTGGGCAATGTCATTGTGACAGGGACATTGCGTGGTGATATTCCTGTTCCGGGTGGGGCTTCCCCTGCCGGCCAGCTGGCCAACAACAGATTGGAACCTCAAAAACCAGGGGATCCCCTGGCCGGACCAGGGGTCTGGCAACCCTAGCTTCAAAGGCCAACAGAAATGGAAGTCCTGGAGTAAAATTGCAACCCTACTGAGCCCCCTCCCTTCCCCAGACTTGACCTTCCCCTGGAACTGCCCCCCAAACTTCAGGAACCTCCCAAGCTGGAGTTGGCAAATAGGGTTGGTAACCTCCAGGTGGGGCCTGGAGATCCAGCTGCTCTCCAGCTCATAGAGATCAGTTCCCCTGGAGAAAATAGCTGCTTTTGAGGGTGGACCCTATGGCATTCTATCCAGCTGAGGTTCCTAGCCTTCACCCACAGGACCCTGCTGAAGGGAGCTTTGACTCTTGAATGCTCATATCCCCCAAATCCCATGAACCTGCCCGTAAATCTCCTTTCCTTCCCCCTCCCCACAACAGACACCCTGTGAAGTTGGTGGGGCTGAAACAGCTCTCTCGAGAACTGCCCTTGAGAGGACAGCTCTGAAAGAACTTATGACTGACCCAAGGTCACACCAGCAGCTGCATGTGAAGGATTGGGGAATCAAACCCGGTTCTCCCAGATTAGAGCCCGTGCTCCTAACCACTACACCAAACTGGCTTTTGATTATTTTATTGCTTTCCTTGATTTAGATTATTTACGACTGCTTTTACTGCTTTATACTATTTGCTGCTTTATACTATTTGGACTGCTGCTTTTTAAAAAAAAGTTAACAGCATATTTCATATGCTTTTGTTTTTTTAACTTTTGGGGGGGAAGTGCTTTGAGTGGACGGGTGGGCTACGTATTTTTAGAATGGGTAAACTGGACATGGGCAAGTCTAAAAGTCACATTTAAATGTTCCTTTTCTTACCATCGTGAAAGCAGAGGGCGATTGCAGGGGCGGGGGGAGAATAGGGATGGCTAATATGATAACATGGCTCAGAGAATGCCTTCATGCTATTCACCCTTCATTACGATCACCAGGCCTCTCCCCATCAGGAGCCGTTTGGGGAAAGTCAACCAAACCGAAAGCCGCTCCATTCAAAGGATCTGCTCCTAAGAGGGATTAAAGTGTACAGTTCAGATAGAAGCTGCTGAGTGATCTGATTTGTTCAGATCATGTCTGTTTATTTTTGGTCCGGATTTCTTGTCGTAAACATTGTTACGCTGCAACAGGGGCAGGGGGTTTGTTGCTTTTAGCAGAAGTGAAAGATATTTGCTTAATAAAAGGAGGTGGGGTGAGAATCAGAAGAAAGACTTTTCTGCATTTTTCTGCTCCAAAGAATTGCGGAATGGGTTCTCCTCCCTTGCTAGTACAAATATTGTCCTTTGTGCTGCGATGGCCCCTGTCCTTCAGAACGAAGAACCTGAACATATCCATTAAATTTTTGAGAAAGGCGTATGTTTTTGGAGTACGCCACAATCCGATCGCCTAAACTGATTTTTATAGTTGGACATTCTTTCAAAAGTTCCCTACATTAGCATAAGAATAAGGATAATACTGTGATGGTGTATCAGGAGAAGTGTGCGTGCACACGAATAGAACTTCGCTGGTCTTCAAGGTGCCACCGGACTCAAACTTTGTTCTGCTGCTTCAGACCAACACGGCTACCTGAATCTACTGTAATGACTTAGGACCTTTCTGATGATTTTGAATGGGCCTAAATAATGGGCAATCACACACTTCACAAAAGGGCTCAGTGGTACTTCTTATCTGGAAACACCTCTCCAGCGATTCTTTGGAATCATGCCTGGGGCCTAAAGACTGGACATGTGCTGGGGAGAAGGACAATTGCAGCATCATGCCTTAACCCAACCTAAGTGCATTTAGACCACAGAAACACATAGGGGCTGAACATGTATGGTGGAAGGAGAGAGTCAGGCCTCCCACTATAGTTGGTATGGTTGCCAACCACCAGGTAGTTAAAAGTAAGAGAGGTCACGGTTTGGAATGGTAAACAGCAAAATACAACTGGGATATAGTTATTATATCATGGTTGTATTTTGCTGTTTACTAAACCTCCAGGGGGTGGCTGAAGGCAGGGACCTCAGCAGGGTATAATGCAATATAGTTCACCTTTCAAAGCACCCATTGTCTCCAGGGGAACTGATCTCTGTCATCTGGTGACAAGTTGTAAATCTGGGAGATCTTCAGCCATGATCTGTAGGTTGCCAGCCCTAATTATCCAGCAGGATCGGGGTGGGGTGGGTTGTTGATTAGGTAATTAAATTATATGGGAGGCAGACTATACTTCCCCAAAAGCTTGCAAAAGTTCAAATGAGCAAAATAACCTCAAAATACTAAGGGTTAAGATTTCTTTTTTTAAAAAGAGCATTTATTTGGAATCACTGGCTGACTAATTGATTTGCTCTCTGCTTATTTGTATGATTGGATGCCAAGCAGCACACAGTGACAGCAAGTCTCTGGAGAAAGGGAGAAACTACAGCTCCCATCAGGCTGTGCGACAACACGCTTGTGTGTGAAACACTTCCAGCCACATTACACAGCCTCGTACAATACAGAGGAAGCAACTTAACGAACAGGTTCAAACTGCTCATGAACCACTGAATGATCAATGCAAAATTGGTTCCCTATTTGTAACCAAGAATGCAACAGTGCAATCCAAGCTTGTGGCTGGTTGAGCGTCATAACAGTAATGTACCATGATATCCTATGGAACTCCAAGCCCTTCATCAGCATTAAAATCTGGTGATAAATCCTCTGTTTATAAAATCAAAAGGCAAAAGGAGGAGAAAGAGAAATGGGAGTCTATAGAGTTTTACGGAACCCTTAGAAGCACTCACGGAAGCTGGTATAGGAAAAATAGTTATAAGAATATATTAGATAAATAAACCCAAGGACTCCATGGACTTCAGGTTGAAAAACTCTGCTCTAGTTGATTAATCTCCTCTATTCCCTGGACTAAATAGCCATCTGGAACACAGACAGAGCCCAAGTGTTTGGATTATACACATCTGATTTTACTTAGGTTGTTTATCTTTTAAACACCATTAACCACAAATTAGCATGCTCTTCTCTGGCCATAAATTAATAGATTCCATTAGGGAACAGTCAATTAGGGGATGATTACATTTCTGCAATGCACATTTTAAGCCATTTGTGTGGTTTTGCTTCTTTGTTTCCACTTTGCAGGGAAGGGCGAAGAAGCATCCATAGCAGAACATCTGATGGTTGACCAAGCATCGATGTCAAATACACAAATTCTGAAGGGGAAGTGGTAAAGTCTAGTGTCTCAGTTATTGTACACAAGCAAATCAAAGGGGGTTTTGTTGTTGTTGTTGCTTTTGAAAATATTGGACTGGTTCAGCCATTATTCTCCCGTAAGGAGGAATGTCAAAGATGTTAGTAGCCACCACAGTCATCGAGAAACAAAACCCATAAAACAGCCCAAGGGATCGTTGTTAGTGGAACTGATAATGTTCAAAGTGCTGCAAAGGATTTTTGAGTAACACAGAACTTTTCTTCAGACACAGTTCTTCAGAAGATATTATGGCATGATAGTTTTGTTGCTGGTATGGTAAAATGGAAGTTTCGATTCAAGTTTCAGGTGGGTAGCTGTGTTAGTCGGTAGGAGCAGAACAAAATTTGAGCCCAGTAGCACCCTAAAGACACACAAATTTTTCCAGGGTATATGCTTTTGTGCATCAAAGTTCACTTCATATCTGACGAAGTGAGCTTTGTCTCATGACAACTCATACCTTAGAAAATGTCGAGCTTTAAGTTGCTACTAGACTTGAATGTTGTTCAGTTCAAGGTTCTCTATAAAGCCCTTCATGACCTAGGTAGGTCCAACATATCTGAAGGACTCTTTCTCTTACAAGTTAGCGTTGCCAGTAAACTTGGCAACTGGTGGGGGATGAGGGACCTATCAGGAGGGGGAGGAGATGTTACTGGAGATGTGGCTATGTCACTTCCGGAGTGCACCGGAAGTGACATCATCATACTGCAATGTCATGTTGATTTTCTTGTATTTGGGCATAAACTGTATAGTAAAAGTGGCTTCTACCATAGAATTTCTGCCCAAGTAGCAGAGCACCGCCCAGACATCACTGGCATGATGATGTCACTTCCTGTGCACACCAGAAGTGACTTCACCACGTCACTGGCATTGTTGCCTAGGTCTTCCTCTTTCTCCTGGTAAGTCCCCCCCCAGCCAGCTGATCAGTGGTAGGTGGTGGTGCCTGGTAGTAGGGAACCCCCACCTCCACTGGTGGGGCTGGCAAGCCTCTTGTAAGTCCAAGGTTTAAATGTATCAAATTGGCAAGACCTCAGCGTGAGCTTCCTGTGTCTGATGTTCTCACTGATTATGAGGGAAGCTCAGAGGCCTTCTGGTTTGGAATCTGGCCTTATGTGGCTGAGGAAATGCTAACACAATTCCTTTGGTTGCACTTACAGCAAGTTTCTCTGCTGAGAGTTCTGAACTTAGGGGATCCCATGTAGGAATCAGGGCTTGGGATCTGGAAAATTCTAGAAATTCTCCTGATTCTGTTGGCTATGCTTAGATGAATCTATTCCAGTGTCTTCCTTTTCCCCTTAGATAAGGCATTAACCTCAGTGCCAGACAGGGTTCTTGGTAGAAGAATTCATGTAGAAAGGATTCCCGAAAGACAACCAACCAACCGTCAAGACAGTTAACTCTACTAACTACTTAACTAGTAACCACCATGGTGAATTGAAGCAGGTATCTATGGAATAAAGAAAAAGATCTGCTGTTGGGTGATGGGATAAATAGCTTACAAACTGTAGCTAAAATAAAGAAATTGGATCTCCTTGTGCATAGCACAATTAGACACAGCATGGGTGTACACGCATAAAGCTCCCTTAAATCTTTGCTTTTCAAGCATTTAATAGGTTGACAGCAACATTTTAATAACAGCCGACTAGGCCCAATTTTGGCATGCAATGTACACAGAAAAGGAAGTAGCTCCTGGAATCTGTCCATAAAACAGCAAATTCCATTTCTGCGGGCTAAAAGGCTTAAGACAATCTTGCTATTCATGTGGCAAAACCATTCTGAGCTACAGCACTGGAACAGAGAACTCTTTTCTACAACTGGATGCCCAGAAAAGCCACGCCTGCTAGAATTCATGGGCTGTCATCATATCCTTCCATAGTAATGTCATGTGATTACTCTGCATGTTTCATTGGCTGTATTCAAACATCACAACAAACTTCTTCTTGTGAGTAGTATGGGGGAGGGGCATGAGGATGCCATCCCTGTGTTTCTCCACCCCACTCACTGCTGCCTCATAGTTAGGGTTGACTTCAGTCCTCTCTAGGAATCACTGGAAACCTTTCTAGTGTTTTTCTATAGAACAGTGATTCCTAGAGAGGAGTGATGTCACTTCCTGACTTTTCCAGGAAGTGACATCATGCTGTCACTGATGGTGACTTCTTTTCTCCCACTGGCCACTGGAATGCTAAAGTTTAACAGCAACCCTGCTCACAGGGTTAGGGTCTGCCTATCCTTTCCCTGTGTGGAAACAGCAACCATACAACAAAAAACTGAGCACAGAGGAAATTAAATGAGCAACAATTGTAATCTCCTTCCCCAGCATCTAAAACTTTGCCCCTGTGATGGTGAATTGAGTGGTAGGCAGATTTGTGTCAGGCTAATTTGGGGGGGTTTGGGGCAGATTTGTGTCAGGCTAATTTTGGGGTTCTCTTTCCCAGCTACTGCTGGGCTTCTTCATCCAAATCACTCAGGTTCCTAACACCTTTCCATTTTAAAACCAAGTCTTTTCCCAGCACCAGCTCCAAAGTTTTTCCTCAAGAGTTCTTCCTTTAAATCCCAGCAGACCCTTCCCATGTGACCTGACGAAAAATGATGACTCTCCTCCAGGCTCCAGAAGGTCCCCTGAGGCTTCATGGACTCCGTGCTGTTCCAAGTAACCCAGGATCAGTTCTTGTCTGCTGTCACTACCCCATAACAACAGTATATTAATTGGCATCCTTTTAGCCAGGGGAGTGAAGGATGGATGGAAAAACTTCATTGGCAAGTTTCTCAGTTTATTCTTAAAAACACTTTCCCGGGAGTGAGTCCCATTAAATACACCTGAGTAGGATTCTGCATAAACCTTCTGAGGATTAGGGTTGCCAAGAGGGCACTGGAGAACAATGTCCTGTCCCTTTAACAGAGGACAAATGTGTGGAAATGGGCTGAGGAGGCTTTCCATGGCAGGCAGGTAAATAACATCACCTGGCAAATAACATCTCATTAAACCTCTGTTAAAAGGAAAGGAGATTTTTCTCCAGGTCGGTTGGCAACCCTACTTAGGATGGCACTGTCAGTCTACCTAAAGAGGTAGTTTTAGTTCAGTCTCTGCACATTCACAGAGTGCAAAGGAAACCTTTACCATGTAGAGCTGTAATCCCCCCCCCGACACCTGTGGGTGACATGTCATTTAAGAACATAAGGACATAAAAGAAGCCAATGTTGGATCAGGCCAATGGCCCATCCAATCCAACACTCTGTCACCCAGTGGCCAACAACACCAGGTGCCATCAGGAGGTCCACCAGTGGGGCCAGGATACTGGAAGCCCTCCCACTTTGCCCCCCCAAAACACCAAGAATACAGAGCATCACTTGCCCCAGACCAAGAGTTCCTATCTATACCTTGTGGCTAATGGCCCCTGATGGACCCAGTCTGTAACTCACAAAGGCCAATTTCCTAGCTAGCATATTTTGTACTAATTGCCATTTTCAGTTATTCTTCAAAGTCTTCAAAAAGTGCATTACTGCAATCTAACTTGGCTGTGGCCTGAGCATGGATCCCCATCACCTTGCTTCTCGAGGAAAGGCAGTACCTGGCGCGACAACCAAAGTTTGTAAAAGGGAAATCTGCATCCACCAGATACTACTGACAGACTGGGGAAGGACACCCACTAGCTTAACTAGCCCCTGTTGAAAAAAGACTAATAGACCAGCAATTGAGAGATTTTTGGCCTGATCCTGCAAAGCTCATCTTGTGTTCAGTAGCAATGGATGGAGAGACCAAGGACCCTTTGCATCAGAAGAATGACTGGTGCAACTCTCTTTGTCTTTGAGACACATTTTCTTTCTTGTTCTTCATTCCATTAGGAGGGGGGGAAGCATGTTTGTGTGTCATCAGCTGCTTTGCTGTTTTGTTCTTCTGGCTTGGGCAGCAAGTGAGCAGCTGCCATGGGCAATGGTGAACCCCTGCCAGCTAGGAAAGGATGCCAGGCCTGATCTCGGGGGGGGGGGGGGGGGGCTTGGGATGGCACGTCCACAGCAAGTGTAGCCACCAGACCTAAACTGAAAAGCATTTCCCAAATCAATGCATACTAGAAGCAGACAGCTGGACCTTCCCTGACCTGAGCCCGCCTGTAGAAAGGAGTTCGCTGAAAACTGCAGCTTTCATAATGATAGAAGGGTAATAAGAAATGCAGGCCTGTATCCTACCACTCGACAGCACCCCTAATAGCTCAGACTAGCCCAACCTCATATGAGCTCAGAAGCTAAGCAAGGTAGGTGTGCCCCCAATCTTTTTGGGGGGCCCAGCCTGCCACCAGCCAGCTGGCCAGTGGGGGAGCCATGCCCCCAAAGAGCTGCATCACCCAAAGGTGATGTCATTGCACCAGGCATGACATGCAGGGGATGCTCTAGCATTTGGGCAAAAACTCTATGGTGCTAGAGCATCCTGACCGGCATGCCCAGCATGATGACGTCCTCTCAGAAGACTCCCGGAGCAGGACTGGCAACCTGAAAGCAAGGTCAGTATTCCGGGGGGAGTCCACCCAGGAAGACTGGGGCTGCTAGGCAGAGGAAGGCAGTGGCAAACTGCCTCTGCTTATCGGGAACTCTAGCTGGCCCTAAATGCTGCAGCTCGGCTATTATCAGGAGCTAGAGAGAGCGTGCCTTTTACTCCCATTCCGCAGATACTCCATTGGCTGTCCATTTGTTACCAGGCCCAATTTAAGGTATTGGCTATCACATACAAAGCCCTTCGTGGCCTTGGTCCCTGTTCTCTTCCCCTATACTCCTGCGGGTGCCAACCTGTAAAGGGGCAAAATCAACAACTGCCTGTACACATGTTTTCCCCATTGGGGCCCCCACCTTATGGAATGGAATTAGGGCTGCCAAGTCAGCCCAGGGGGCGGGGGATCCCCCGCTACAGGGGTCCCCAATCCACTGGCCTGGATTTGGCTGGCAGGGGGAAACCCCCCCCCCACTGGAAGTGACATCATCACGTTGGGGACGTTGTCGGGGCGATGCTCTAGCAATCGCCCCAAAAACTCTATGACACCATAGAGTTTTTGGGTGATTGCCAGAGCGTCACCCTGGCAACATCCCCAACACAATAATGTCACTTCCGGTGACATCATCGCGGTGTGTGCACAAAGCACGCACGCCTGAAAACTCTAGGGATGAAGAGGACTCCCCCCCCCCCACCGCTAGACGGTAAGGACTTGGCAATCCTAAATGGAATGGAACGGCCAAGGAAGTCAGGAAAGCTCCCACACTCCAGGCTTTCTGCAAACTGTACAAAACTGAATTAGTCAAGTAGAGCTTTTTCCGCACATTTAATAATGTTCTTCTAAGCTGAGAAAGTGTGAGCTAGCTCACAGTGTTTTAGCCTCCGGCACACAGATTTTTGTCTTAGCTCAGGAAGGTTGGCTCCAGAGCAAACTAATTTAGGCAGCTGCCAGATCGCGATGCTCACAACTTTAATGCCAGTCGCTCACAAAGTAGAATTTGTTGCTCACAAGACTCCACAGCTCAGAGGGAGCATTGCATAGTATTCAAATTTACTTGGATAAATTATTAGGGACTGTAGTCTATACTGCTGAGTATACTACTGTAAGCAGAATCCTATTATGAGTATGTTACTGGGTATGTTACTGTAGGTAGAATCCTATTATGTTTTAAATCTGTTTTAATTAGTTATTATGGATAATTTTTATGAAGTATTTTAATTCTTACTGTGAAATGTTTTAACTTTTGTTGTCATCTGCTCTGAGCTGGTTTGGGCAGGGGGGGGGGCAGGGCTGCGAAATGTAAGCCAAAATGAATGAATGAATGAAATTATCTAACGGCACCACTGCTAGTGCCAGGCTTTTTGGGGAAGCCCAGGAATGGCAGCCTTTGTCTGGCTGGCAGTTCTGGTAGCATGGGCTGGGATTCTGTCTCACTCTTTACCTTCCCCGCCCCCCAGGTGCACACCTGAGTCAATGCACTGAGCAAAAATACAAGCATGAAAGTAGTTACAGTGGTGCTGTCTCTTGTAAAGCCATCTGTGAATATTGTCTTGCTTGCATCTACAGGATAGCGAGGGGGTGTTTTATCCTTTCTGCAAGCTCCATCGCAAATGAAGAGCCACAGCTGCGACCAACATTAACCTCCCCTGGTGTCAAGAACCTGCTTTGTGGGAACCAAGGCATCGGTTCAGTCTCTGGCCTTTCTTTCATTGCATAGCAAGACACCGGGGAACACAGCAGAACATAGTCGAACGCCGGTGGAAAGGGAATCCCAAGTGTGACATTCACACAGCTCTTGTACCAGATGTATAAAAGCAGACCTTAATCTGATTCAGGGTTCTGCCATGGTTCACTGCATGTTCAGGACACAATGTAATGTGCACGCCGTGAGATGCTGAACTGCTGCGCTTCTTTTCTTTCTTAGAGTCGGTCCCTACAGCCTCAACAGGGCAGAAGTTACCAGTTGAAGTCAGGGTAAAGGTTTCACTAGCTGTTTTTCATTTGTTACTTGTCAAGGCCAAGATTGTGAAAGGAACCTCCCTGCATCAGGAGCACTACATCCCTGAATGCAAGCTGTTGAAGGCAACAATAAGGAGCTTCCGGTGGTGGGAAGTGCTGTCCAGTTCAGCTGACTTAACGGCAACCCCACTTTAGTTTCCTAGATGAAGAGAGATGGTTTGCCCTTACCTGCTTCTGCCTAGTGACCCTCAGCTTTTTTGATGGTCCAAGGCTAACACTGCTTAGCTTCTGAGATCTGACAAAATTAGTCTAGCCTGGACTATCCTGGATATCTGACCTCTGCTAGAAAGAAAATGCTAAACTACATGAGCCTTGAGTTAAAGCACTTGGGGCCCTTTAGCTTGGAGAAACGACGGCTGAGGGGTGACATGATCAAGGTTTATAAGATTATGCATGGGGTAGAGCAGGTAGAGAAAGAAATACTTTTCTCCCTTTCTCATGATACAAGAACTCGTGGGCACGCCATGAAACTGCTGATCAGTCGGGTAAGGACTGATAAGAGGAAATACTTCTTCACCCAAAGAGTGATTAACACATGGAATTCACTGCCACAGGAGGTGGCAGTAGCTACAAGCATGAGTGGCTTCAAGAGGGAATTGGATAAACACATGGAGCAGAGGTCCATCAGGGGCTCTTAGCCACAAGGTATAGATAGGAACAGTGGGAGGGCTTCTAGTGTCCTGGCCCAACTGGTGGACGCCCTGATGGCACCTGGTGTTTTTGGCTACTGTGTGACAGAGTGTTGGACTGGATGGGCCATAGGCCTGATCCAACATTGGCTTCTCTTATGTTCTTATGTTCTTAGTCTTTGGTTTGATTCAGCCAGATTAGGGTTGTCAGCTCCAGGCTGAGAAATACCTGGAGATTTTGGGGGTGGAGCCAGGGAAAGGCAGGGTTTGGGAAGGGGAGGGGCTTCCATGGGGTATAACACCATAGAGTCCACCTTCCAAAGCTGCCATTTCCTCCTGATCTCTGTTGCTGGAGATCTCTGTTGCTGGAGATCTCATTTCGTGGAGATAGTCATTTCCTTCAAAATATTTTGCCTCCTATGGAGGAGCTGGAGAAATGTGATTGCTGTAGAGTTGAAAATACTCTCTCCATCTGGTGTTGGGTTGCAGCATTCTAAATTCAGATGTTTCCTTTACTCAAAACAATTGGCCCCCTCCATCTTTCCTTGGCTGCTAGTCTCTTCGCTGACCTGTGAAGCTATTGGCCTGACCTGTGTGTCCATGGCCAAGTCAGAAAGCAGATGAGATGCCACAGAAAAGCCAGACTTTTTGCCCCAGAGGCTGGCAATGAAGGCAGAAAACTGACTAGGGTACCCCCGCCCCCAGCCCACACTTTTGGCTGTCATATGTCATTCTTCATCGAATGAGAATCGTGATGGAGCCAGGATTACAGAAGTCACGCTTGTAAAAAGGCAAAGGTTGTGTAGAATGGCGGCTTGTCCCACTTTTATTTAAATCTCTAGTCCAGCTAAGCCCTGTCTTGGATGTCCCAGCCCAGCCCTGTCTCAATGGATTTTGGAAGCTAAGGATGCTCAGTCCTGGTCAGTATTTGGAGGGGAGACTACCAAGGAAGTCCAGAGTGGCTACACAGAGGAAGGCAATGGCAAACCACCTCCCTTTGTCAGTTTGGTGCAGTGGTTAGGAGTGCGGACTCTAACCTGGGAGACCCAGGTTTAATTCTCCACTTCTCCACATGCAGCTGCTGGTGTGACCTTGGGTCAGTCACAAGTTATTGCAAAGTGGTTGTCTCAAGAGTAGTCCCCGAGAGAGCTCTCTCAGCCCCACCACAAGGTATCTGTTGTGGGGAGGGGGAGGGAAAGGAGATTGTAAGCTGCTCTGAGACTCCTTCGGATAATGAAGGGTGGGGTATAAATCCTCCTCCTCCTCTTCTTCCCTTGCAAACCCTACAGGGCCGCCATATCAGTTGCAGCTTGACAGCCCTTTCCACAACCAGTCCATCCCCAAGGGCTTGGAGTAAGCAAACATACACATGAGGACGGGGGAGCAATCTCTAACAGGGTGTCAAGCATTGTTTGCTTTAATTAATAGATTAATTGATGGAAGTGTTCACTGACTAAGCCATGGAGGCCTATCTGCAGTAGGTGAGTAGCACGGTAATTGTTCATATTTTGTGGCTACTTTGGTTCTGCCATATCAATGCAGTAGGGGTTTTTTTTAAAGTCAGGATGAACGTCCCTTTGGATAATGACCACAATGTGAAACTAGGCCCATGTACAAGGCAGTTCTAAATGCATGAGTCTATCTGCTGTCTGAGACATGAAAAAAGAGAGAGGAAGTTTCGAACGTACTCGTACCTTGTTTCTGAACTGACTGATGGCCATGCAGGGAGGGTAATTTCTCATCATGTCCCAACCTGTTCGTGCATTTTCAGTGTCTTGTGATTTCAGTCCTATGGCTCAGCTACTGTCTTCCTTAATAAGACGATCCCCTCAGCTGCATTTGCAAAAGGAGGGGAAAATGAGGTCCAAAAGACACGGAAGGCCTTCACTGACAGGGGGCTGGGGAGCATGGAAGGCAGGCCGAAGCCACCGTGGACTCATGCAAGGCTTGGTGGGAGCCACCACGGAGCCCTAGATGGGGAAGAAGAAAGGAGAAGAGATAGGATCCATACCGCGCCCTTCACTACCCGAAGGAGTCTCAGAGCAGTTTACAATCTCCTTTCCCTTCCCCTCCCCACAACAGACACCCTGTGAGATAGGTGGGGCTGAGAGAGCTCTGACAGAAACTGCTCTTTTTCAAGAACAGCTGTGCCAGAGCTATGGCTTGCCCAAGGTCATCCAGCAGGTGCAAGTGGAGGAGTGGAGAATCAAACCCGGTTCTCCCAGATTAGAGTCTGCACACTTAACCACTACACCAAACTGGCTCAGATATAAGGTTGCCAACTGGCTCAGATATATAAGGTTGCCAGCCTCCAGGTAGGGCCTGGAAATCTCACAGAATTAGAACCGATCTCCAGATGACAGAGATCAATTTCCCTCCTGACCCCTGACCTCTCCAAGCCCCAAGCCCAAAATCTCCAAGGATTTTTCAACCTGGAGCTAGCAACCCTAAGTGGCCAGAACTACTTCTTCCTTTCCTCTTCCTTTGGGGGGGAGGGGGATCGGCAGTTAGCGCCCCCCCCCAAGATTGGGGTCCAGGGCAGCTGCTCCTGTTGTCGATTGTCTCAGACTGCCTCTGATGGGGACTCCCTGGTGATTTGAGCCAGGAGCTGGCTGGGCAGGAGCTCCCTCCTTCCTTTGGAGGGAGGGCCCTTTTCCAAGGCCATCCCTCCCACCCAGTCTGCCCGGGTACTGATTGTGGGGCCCCACCTTGCCCGCCACACTGCTGCCCCCTGTGGCCGTGCTGCTTCCCCCGGGAGGCGGTCCTGAAGGGGTGCAGGGCTTTTAGAAGAGGGTCTTTGAAGGGTCTCAGAATGGCCCGGGGCAGGGGTATACCGCACCCTCAACTGCCGCCACGGCCTCCGTTGGTGTGCGCAGAGGGGGCCAACCCGGCCGTCCTCCTGGGACTTGTTTGCTCAGCCTTTCTCTCTTGCTGGCCTCTCCACAGTCCTGCACTACCGCCGGCTCCTCCTCCTCGACCCGACCCCCGTCCCTTCCTTTTATTCCCTCTCACCTCCACAGGACCTCCTCCTCCTCCCCGCTGCCCCGGCCCCGCCCCCCTTTATCTCAGACGCCGCCGAGGCCGTGAGCTTCCGGCGGGACACTCTTCTGTACGAGAGGAAGCGTGCCGCCACAGCGAGCCTTCTCTGGGACGTGCAGCTCCTTCTGGTTTGGGTTGGCTCCCTTGTCCCTCGCCGCGTAGTCTCGGTAGGTGGTGCTGGCCGGCCACAGCCTCCGAAGGGTGGGGCGCGCCCGGGACAGTCGTCGCTCATGCTTGGGGCATGGTAGCGCGGGTCTGGCCTTTGGCGCCAGCCGCGCCCCGGGGTCTTCTTCTCCCAATGTCCCTTTCACCGGGGGACGAGCGCCAAGGCTGGGACCCGCTGGGGGGGGAAGCTCCCGGCCCGGGCTATCCGGGACGGGACACTGATCCAATGGCCGTCTAGGAACGTTCTTCCTGACAGCCAGCCCAACACACAAAGGCTTACAAGAATAAGATTCCGGCCCAGTTCTGTAGATTTATCATTCAGGTAAGAATAGAGTTTTTCTTTCTTTACATTTCCCCCCATAAATCTATTCTGAAGGCCAAACACTTTTTGTTGCACTTTTCCAGAATCCTTTGCAGTCTTTTGACATATATTTTTAAAGCAACCAGCAAGCACCAACAAGGTTATTCCTGTGCTCTGCAATATTAGCCCAGCATTTTATAATAATAAAATTTATTAGTTAATACAGCACCTTAACAATTAAGAGCTGTATGGTAATTATATTAAAAAAGGACACAAACCCTGCCCTCGAGCTTAAAAATTAAGAACATCAACACAACGAGGAAATGGGTGATGGCGCAGAAAGAAGAGAAGGAGAAAAAGAAGTCAGAGATATGGAAGAGGAGGTACATTTCAGATGCTGTTTAAACAACCGCAAGGAGGGAGTGGTGAGCATATCAAACAGCAGTCTGTTCCAGAGAAAAGGGACAGTGTCGTGAAAAAGAGGAAGTAACCAGAGGTTTCACCGGAGGGAAATATCAGCAGAGCAAAGGTGGCCAAATGAAAACGGAAGACAGCTGAGGGGAGAATTCAAACAGTGGAGAGATTAGAAATGGAAAGTAGTAGCATTAACAGGATTTAACTGTAAAGGCTTCTTATTAGAGGAGGAATGTGGGTGTGGTGGAACTGTCCTGCTCCGGCCTGCAAGCCCTGCTCCACCCTGCCCTCCGAGGTTTTCTCAACACCTGGAGAGGCTTTTCTCTCTCTCCAGTAACCTGCCGCCACCACCTGACCTCTGTAGGAATTGACCACTGGGAGGGTCAGTACTCCCAGCTTCCCTTCCAAGTTCTGAGGCCTTGCCTCTGGGTCTCCTGCTGCCCAGTGCCTGGTCACCACAGGGACTGTTTACTGCCATGTGTGCCCCTGGAGGAATAGCCACTTGCCAACTGACTGCCTTCTCCCTGGTGCCCCTTTTAAAATAGCATGTCCAAGACAGTGGAGATCTATGTGGTACAGAGAACCACTACCAGCATGAAAAGTTATAAAGTATTTATTAAAATGAAAATGTTCACAAGCATACTCTTAGCACAGCACCAGACTGAGCAAGGGATTCAAAACAAAACACAATTCCTCTGTCCCTCCCTCTACATACATGCCCTATCAGATGTTAAAATATAGGACAGGCTCTTTGGCTTAGGATGTTCTTGATCCCTACAGACTTACCATTACCTTGCAGCTTTTTCCAGTTCTTCGGGCCAGCACATGGTTAATGGTCACCTCCTCCAGACCTCAGTTAAGAGTTTTGACTGCTCTGATGGACTCAGCACAAAAGAAACCTTCCTCCTTGCTCCCCTGAGTTTTATCACTTCTCTTTTCCCCACCCATTGACCAGGTCAGGCCAGGTCAGATAAACTTTTCCTGGAGATTCTTCCTGGAGCCTTTCTAGTCTAAACTCCTTCAAATCTCTGTTCCCTTCTTGGAGAAGGGGGAGAGCCTGACCCACCCATTATCTCTCCTGCTAAATCTATTAGCATCTGTATGAAGGTGGGCTGAGGTAAATCTGGAAAACAACTGACTTCCCCCTTCCTGCCTGTTCCCTGCCTGGAGAGAAAAAAACATTTAAAACCTCCTGGTAAATGAATTTCTTCATAGGGTTGTCAAACTCCAGGTGATGGTTAGAGATCTCCCGCTATTACAACTGATCTCCAGGTGACAGAGATCAGTTCATTTGGAGAAAATAGAGTGTGAACTCTATGGCACTGAAGTCTCTCCCTTCCCCAAAACCCACACTCCTTAGGTTTCATACCCCAAATTTCCCAGAATTTCCCAACCCAGAGATGGCAACCCTAGGAACAGGATAAATGTGGAGAAAATGAGATGCAGAACAAAACAAACAAGTAACATATGTACATATATAGCTGGCTTTTATTGAACCAGACCCTTGGTCCATCGAGGTCAGTATTGTCTAGTCAGACTGGCAGCAGCTCTCCAGGGTCTCAGGCTGAGTTCCTTCACATCACTTACTGTGTGAATTAAGTGCTGTCAAGTCGCTTCTGCCTTATGGCAACCCTGTGAAATAATGTCCTCCAAAATGTCTTATTATTAACAGCCATTCTCTGTTCTTGCAATTTGACTGCCATGAATGAATGCATCTCACATTGGGTCTTCCTCTTTTCCCTCTACCTCTTTTTCTAGCATGATTGTCTTTTCCAGTGACTCTTATCCTCTCATAATGTAACCAAAGTACAATAGCTTCAGTGTAGTTATTTTAGCTTCTAGGGAGAGTTCGGGCTTGATTAGATCTAACTCACCTACTACTTGATCCTTTTAACTGGGGAGGACTGAACCTGGGACTTATTGCACGCCAAGCAGATACTCTCCCAGTGAGCCACAGCCTCCTTCCTGGAGTTAAGAAAAGAGAAGGAAGGCTGCAGCTGAGAAAGAAGGCAACCCAACAAGGGAGAAGTCAAGCTACAAAGCAATAAAAGAAGAAACCAGCATCTTTGCCATCGGTAAGCTCAGAAAGAAACAGGATCAAAAACCAGGATCACTGAAGCCACGGGGGAATTCGGGCGAAGCTGCGGGTCAAAATGCAGTGCGGGGCAAATAGTGGGAAATTCAAGCACGCAATCGGGGCAAAGGAAAGGACGATGCCGGAGCAGCGCCTCGTGGGAAATCAGTCTCTGACTGAAACTCCCCCACCCTGTTTCTCCATGAAATCAGAGCGTAGGAGGTTTATCCTTTGCTCCAGCTCAAAAGAAAAAGTCCCTGGAGCTGCATAAGTAGGGTTGCCAAGCTCTACATGGGCCCTGAAGCTCTCCTGGAATTACAACTGATCTCCAGGTAACAGAGACCAGTTCCCCTGGGGCTGCTTTGGAGGGTGGACTCTGTGGCATTATAACCTGCCATATCCCTATACCTCACTTTCCCCAAGCTCCACCCTAATATCTCCAGAAATTTCCCAATCCAGGACTACCCTACGCACAAGTCATGTTCTGAAAGAACAGAATACCATGGGGCAGCTCCCTCCAAAAGAGGAGGGGCATACTAGGACCCACCTGGGAAAAAATCCCCACACAGAAGCAGCCTCAGACCTAGGCAGGCTGGAAGCAGAATGTACATTCTGCATCTGATTGCATTTGAAAATGACTGACCTGCTGAACGGCAAACAGGACTGGGCTTGTCAAACCAATCTGCGGGGAAAGGAATCACAAGGGCAGATCGAGCCCGGCTAGGAAGGGACCCCAGGATATTAGCCAGACCATTCAGCTGATGTTGTAAAAAGGCAAAAATGCTCCTCCACCTTGCAAAATCAGATTATTTGCAAGCGCTGCTGAAGACATAAACATTTCTGAAGCGGTACAAAATAAACATACGGTGGTATCTGAAGTCCCCTGCCTGAGAGATAACTATGTTCCTCCCCTCTCCTGCACAAGTTTTATATACATAAAAATGACAATGCTGAATCCACTTTCAAAATACACCTGTCAAAAACATTGCTTACCGACCATGTTCTTATTGTTATATAGTTACGTTTTGCAGGTATCTGGTTTTCGGTGAGAGCCAGAGGGGTGTCACTTTCCTCCCCAAAATGACAAAACAAGAAGTGAGACTCAGGAAAGCCAGGTAGGCATCACCCTGCACCATAAAGCAGAAGGGTAACACAGAGGGAAAGAAACTGTAGGTCCGGGGCCCCCAACATGGCGCCTGTTGACCCCTCTCCTGGCCCCCGCCAAGTGTCTTTAGAAAGTGGGTAGAGACATGGGAGGCTTTTGCCCAGTAAGGCTTCTGACTGGAGATCTGATTATCTGTGCAGATTTTATTTTAAAAAACCATTGGTTTGGCAGAGCCACGACCACAGCACAAGAATCTTCACTGTGTGGCTGAAGGGGAGCTGTGGCAGCCATTTTGTGGCTGCACTCACGATGCTGTCAGAATTCCAAAGGCACCCACAGACTCAAAAAAGCTGGGCTTAACAGACTCAACAAAGCAGGAGATGGGGAGGGCTTAGGGACACCCCCCCCCCAAGCGGAGACAGAGGGTCCCCCACTGCCAGGCCCCACCTCCCCACCACCGATCAGCTGGTTGGCAGGGGGGCACTTAGCCTGAAAACGAGGGAGATGCAGCAACACGTCTATGTCACTGCCTATGTGACCCGAAAGTGACATCATCAGATCCAGGTCATTTGGGGCGACACCCTGGTATTTGAGCAAAAACTCTATGGTAGAAGCCAATTTTACCATAGAGTTTTTTGCCCAAATACCAGAGCGTCCCCCCCCCCAACATTCCGGAAATGATGGTGTCACTTCCAGCTCATGTGGACAGTGATGTAGACATGTTGCTGCACACTAGATGAGCCTCCCAGCTGCTCTTGGTAAGTCCCCTCCATCCTTTGCTGGTTGCCAGGATTTGCCATATCAGAGCTCAAGGCTTTGTGGTATTCACCTAAGCTAGAGGCAGGTTAATGTGAGCATTTTAAAACTATCTGAGAAGAATCCTACCGAATCAGATCAAAGGCCCATCTGGTTTAGCTTTCTGTTTTCCACAGTGGTCAACCAGATTTTGCCAGGAAGCCTACATGGCTAGAAACCAATAGTTCTCCCTTGCTCTTACATGTGCAACAATAGAGACAGAGGGAGAAACACAAAAACATACTGCCACTGACCACGGAGATTCCATTTCTTCAGACTTCCACCCCTCTGTATTGCAGTGTCAAGCTGAACTAGGCACTAAGTGCTTGGAGTCTTCCACTCCCTAATGTTACATTTGGCAGTGCAAACATCAGAAGCAATGTCTAGTTTGGACCTAAGTAACTGGCCATCACACAGTAATAAGTTCAAAAAGTTAACTGTGGGGAATCCAATTAGTTTCATTGGATGCCTCGGTTCCAAACATGAGAAATTTTTCTCTTCCACTTTCCCCACACCATGCATCAGTTCTGGGTTACTCAGTGTGGTTTTTGTTGATTATATGTTGGATGTCACTTCAAGCACAGTTAGAAGAAAAGGAACAGGCCATTGAGTCTCAACTGACTCATGGTGACCTTATCCATGGGGCATTCTGCACAAGAGAGGAGCAGAGGTAGTTTGCCATTGCCTGCCTCTGCATAGCAATCCTAGTCTTCCTTGGTGGTCTCCCATCCAGGTCCGTAGCCAAGATTTTGTGGCTTGTGGGGGAATTTTTTTTCTGGTGAGGCTGAAGTTCTCAGTACAGAAAGAAAAGCCATTTAGCCAATAGAAAGTTGTTACCAAGCTAGATCTCTAAATTGCACACTGTCAACCAATTTAGATGACAGTTCTCAGCTGCTGCAAGTTAATCACTTCTGCCAGCCTAAACAGCCTGATTACAAGCTGGCAGGTGGGGGTGATGACTTCTATAGTCAAGAAAGTTAACAGGCGGAAAAACTCTCTTAAAGGAGACCAGTTTCTTGACACAGAATTAGAAGGGATCCTAGAGGTCACCTACTCCAACCCCCTTGCTCAGTGTGGGAATTAGTCAACTACAGCACCCCACTCTGCTTAAAGGTGTGCACACCTTTTAAAAATGTTTTTAAATGGTTGAAAGAAGCATTTATAGGAGAAATTATTGTGGGACTGTACCTTTAAGAAAGGGGGCAGAGCCCCCAAAAGCCCCGCCATAGTTATGGGCCTGCTCCCATCCAAGTACTGACTGCAGGTGACCCTGCTTAGCTCCCAAGCTCTGATGAGCTCAGGCTATGCAGGGGTAAAGAGGGGTAAAAGTTTTAAATAGGTAAAAGAATACCAGGTAGCAGGTGCTGGCAAAGAACCTCTGCTTGAAGCCTGAAGAACCTCTGTTAGTCAAAGATGCTGCTGCTGAGCTAAATGCATCTTATGTTCTTAAGGCCAGATTCTCCCTGATATCTAGTTGTCTATATTCAGGGATTTGTTTTTATTAGGATGAGAATTCCACCATGGGAGATCCCACCCGCAGTATGAAGTATTTAAGTCTAGTGATGTTTTGATGTGGTTTTTCTCCAAGGAATTCAGGATAACATACAAGGTTCTGCCCTCCTCTATTTTATCCTCATGACACATGAAAATATGTCGCTGCCTTACACCAAACCAGACTATCCATCTATCAAGGTCAGTGTTGTCTACTCAGACTGGCAGCGGTGCTCCAGGGTCTCAAGCATAAGCGTAGACTATGGGGGGGGGGGGGGGGGGGGCTCAAGGGCTCGAGCCTCCCCCGAAATTTCCCGGGGGGGACTGAGCCCCCCTGGGGAAACGTAATGCCTGCCACCACGCCTCCCCGGGCCCTTCCGAGGCCAGCAGCTGTTGCTGCCGGTGCCTCTCCCCCCCCCCCCCCCCGCCTGGCCACTCTTCCATCCTTCCCTCTCCCTCCCTCTTTTCCCGGTAAAGGAAGAGGGAAGGAGTGGGGAGGGGAGGGGAGAGAGGCCTTGGCAGCAGCGGCTGGCGGGCCTCAGAAGGGCCCGGGAGGTGTGGAGGTTTTCCGGTGGGGGGAGGGGCATCGCCCCAGCACGCGCACGCGTGTTGCACATGTGCTTAAGAGCCCCCCCCCTCCCAGAATTTACAAAACTCTATGCCCCTGGTCTCAAGTGAAGTTCTTCCACATCACCTACCACCTTATCCACTTAACTAGAGATGGCAGGGATTGAACCTGGGATTCTCAAATGAACACACAAAGCTGGCTTATGTGGAATCAGACCATTGGGCCATCAAGGTCACTACAGCCTGCTCTGAATGGTGGTAGCTCTCTTTGATCTCATAAGTCTTTCATAAAACCTATTGCCTGATCTTCTTAACTGGTGATGCCAGGGGCTGAACCGGGGATCTTCTGCAAGCCACACGTATACACGTATACTCTACTGCTAAACCATAGCTCCTCTCCCTGAGCCATAGCAGTGAGGCTGTGTGACTGATCCAACGCTACCCAAAATGCTTTTCATCAGAGTACCTACCATCGAAATACAGGATTGCCATAACCTCTGTTGCTTAGGAGAACTAGATTTGTCTTTCACCTCTCCTGAGATTCCTGTGGCAAACGATAAGCACTCATATGCAAGATAAGAAAATTCACAAATGGACTTCTCATTGGAGGATCTTGGAAAGGCCAGGAAGGTTTTTTCCCCCTGCCCCATATGTTCTGGCTGTTGCTTGGCTCTTTCTGGAAGTGTTCGATGTTCCACACAACTCACCTTAGAAGAGGCTCGCGTGTCTTTGCCAGTTGGTACGGCCGTCATTGAGTAAAGCTTGGCAGCTGCATTGCCAAAGTGCCAAAGGTCTGTGCTTGTGTGTGTGTTTTAATCATCAGTGGAGCCAACAGTGGCATCTGGATATATGGCAGGCGTCCTTGTTGGCATGAGTTCTCTTGTTCTTTTGCCTTCTTTCCTGGCTAGGCCTTTGCACAATTGTGCGGGGATCTCATGAGCTTGTTGCCAGTCACTCTCTTTCCAGCTATGGGGTCTTTCTCCAAATTGAAGTGTGGGTTGCAAAAAACAAAAGGAATGCCTGATGGGACACATTCTAGATCGATCTCCTTTGAAATGGTTTTCAGCTGCTGGCTCAGGTAATTTTGATTCATCTATTCATTTGATATCTTTCTCCAAATACAAATACCTACTTCTTCAGGTGCAATATATGAATAGTAAGGATGCATGGAGAGGAACCATGGCTCAGTGGTACAATATCTGCTTGGCATTCAGAAGGTCCCAGTTTCAACCCCCCGGCATCTCCAATTAAATAGATCAGGTTCTATAAAAGACCCTCTGTCTGAGACCACAGAGAGTTGCTGCCATTCAAAGTAGATTGTACTAACAGACTAATGGTCAGATTCAATATCAGGCAGCACCATGTGTTCATTTGAGGTTCCAACTCATTGAGTCTGAAGAAGTGGCCTCTAGACCTTTTTTGTTGTTATTTTGTTTAGTTGCCACTTACCCAGAGGTCTTGTGGTGACTTATAACACTTTAACAACATCATCTCTCCTTATATATAATTCAGTAGCGGGGTGGCACATTCTGAACATTCCACATGCTTCCTAAACCAGTTGGCTCCATGATGTGTCACTCAGAAACTGTCCCTATCCACTGGCTGCGTTGCCTGAGTCTCGCCTCCAACATTCTAAACAGTTTGCTGTTCTTCCCCCCCACACACACAGCCAGTCAGAATACCAAGTTCATTTGAAGAAGAAGAGAAGAGATTGGATTTATACCCCGCCCTCCACTCCCCAAGGGAGTCTCAGAGCGGCTTACAAACTCCTTTTCCCTTCCCCTCCCCACAACAGACACCCTGTGAGGTAGGTGGGGCTGAGAGAGCTCTTTCCCAAGCTGTCCTTGAGGGAACAACTGGTACAGAGCTATGGCTTGCCCAAGGTCATCCAGCCAGGTGCAAGTGGAGGAGTGGGGAATCAAACCCGGTTCTCCCAGATTAGAGTCCGTGCACTTAACCACCAAACCAAATTTGCATATGCAGCCTGATTGGCCTTTGCCTCTAACATTTGAAACAGTTTGCTGTTGCTTTTGGGAGTCACTGAATGTGTCCTGAGGTAAAATACATATCCCAGTCTTCCCTTAAACACTGGAGCTGCCACTGGAGATCTCTCGGAAATCACCATGTTCCCCAGCCACAGCACATTATTTCCCCTACAGAAAATTTCCCAGCTATTACAGTTGATCTCAAGATGACCAAGATCAGTTCTCCTGGAGTCAATGGCTGCTTTGGGCAGCGGACTCTAAGACATTATTCCTTGCTGAAGTCCCTCCGCACCCCAAACCCTGCCCTCCCCAGGCTCTACTCATCAAATCTACAGATATTTCCCAACCCAGAGTTGGCAACCCTGTAATTGGCTACGGAACCGATTTGGCTACTGCATAAATTAGTTTGTTCTGGAGCCATCCTTCCTGAGCTAAGACAAAAATGTGAGAACTGCAGGCTAAAGAACCATGAGCTAGCTGACACTAACTCAGCTTAGAGGGAACACTGGCCGAGACACTCACCTGGAGCTTCCTTCTAGAGCCCGTTGTATTTCTTCCCACAACGGGCCTTACTTCTAGTAATAAATAACTTAAAAGCCAACAAATATCAGATAATATAAATAAATTAAAAGCCAACAAATATCAAATAATATCCCCACTCCATCACATGCAGCTGCTGGTGTGACCTTGGGTCAGTTACAAGTTGTTCCAGAGCTGTTCTCTCAGGAGTAGTCCTTGAAAGAGCTCTCTCAGCCCCACCTACTTCTCAAAGTGTCTGTTGTGGGGAAAGGAAGGGAAAAAAGATTGTAAGCCACTCTGAGACTCCTTTGGGTAGTGAAGGGCATGGCATAAATCCAATCTGTTCTTCGTCTTCTAATATGTATAAAATATTACGGTCAGCACCACACCACTATCAAACCAACCCAAATCATCTAGTTAACCTCCAAAGACCAACCTGAACAATTTTGTCTTTGCAAGCTGTGAGGAAACTTAGCAACAGGGCATGGGTGTCATCAGAGTGCATTCCACACGAAGTCTTTAAGGGTCTACAAGACTCTCATTTATTTTTCTTGCAAAATGTGGGCTGTCAATTATCAAATATCCAGAGCCCATCTGGGGGGATGTATTAGTAGCAATGTCCATAAAGGAGAATCTTTGGGAGCAATTTAGATTCAGGTTCATTAGAGAATGTTGAGGATTTCTAAAAAACAAAACAAAACACAGAGCCCTTCCTTCAAGTTCTGCACTAGTTCACGAAGGCAAGAAGCACCCTGTGACTAGCACATTAAAATAATTTGATGACACAAGCATGACTGAGCGAGGAAAGTGATTTTAATGAAGCTTTGTAAAAATGTGTGCTGTCAAAGCATCTGTCTGTTTCCTTTAATGACACATGGTGATCTGTTTTTGTGTGTGTGTGTGTGTGTGCCTCTACCATTCTTGGCTTCTCTGGGCTTCACGGTGCTTAGGGAAACATGATGTGGTTTATGGAAATATGCAGCAGATGAATTTTCATCGACTGCCACACCCGGTGGTCCTAGATCACTGAAGAGAAGCAAAGCTCTTTGAGTCAGGCCCAAGCTGTGTAGGACCTTTCCTGTGGGGAGGGGAGGGGGTAAATTTTCAGGCTTGCGATTAAAATTTGATAAGACAAAACGAAGCACATCCAGTCTCTTCTCTTCTTCTTCTAAACTGGGGCGATCATACTTTGGCCACATCTATCGGGATATTTGGTCCATATAGCAGAGTGTTGCCCCGTCACAGAAGCATGATACTGAGTGCGATAAATAAATCTCCCAAGAAGTTTATTGCAAAAAAGGCAGATTTAAATTTATTCAAGTAGATCCAGTTCGCATTCAGGCTGCAGTCAAAATAAGCCTAATCTAAAGAGCACTTTCTGTGTGTCACAAATGGCCATCTTGTCTGGCATCATATGTGTGGGAGTATTAGATCCTTTCCACACTAGACCTTAAATCCTAGTTATCAACTCCATCCCCGAACTTACGTTCTACACTACACTTGAGTTCGCCCCTGTAATTATCTTGGGGTATTTTTACATTCTACACTACTGTAATGTATGCAATGGTGGCGGCCACAGGGCCACCGCCGAGCACATGGCCAGGAAAGGCCCGAGCTTCAGTCTGGAGAACAATGGCCAGACCGGATCCTAATTCCCCCCAGTGAGAGGCTACGAATGTTCAAACAGGCCTATGATTGTCATTGGCGGGAGACTACACCTATCATACCGTTTGGGCGAGGTCAGGGGCGTGGCTTACTTGTGAATATAAGTAGGCCCCCTGACCTCCGTTCCTCATGCTCATCTGAACTTGCAATAAAGAATGCTTGCTGATTTCACCTCAACGTGTCTCCAACTCCAGTACTTTTCAATTACACTCAAATTCACCCCTGTAATTGTCTCAGGGTATTTTTTGTTCCCGCATTACATTGAGGTCACCCCAGTTTTGCCCCATACTTGTCCCAGGATAAATGGATGCTGGGATAACTGCAAGGTACTGTGTCGTGAGTTGAAAAAACCAGGGATGAGACCCAACAGCAGAAAGGACCTATGAGGTAGGGGTGCCAGTCCCCCAGGTCCCAGCAGAAGTTCACCCAGTTTTTGGGGTACCTGCCCGCTGGCCAGTGGGGGAAAACCACATCCCCAAACAGTGACATTGCTACGTGACATCCCCGATGTGATGTCATCATCCAGAAGTGATGTCATCACATTGAGGGCATCACTTCCAGGTGACATCATAGTGTCAGGCAGGGGTCATTTCGAGTAGGAGCATATGCAAATAAGCATATGCAAATAAGTTATGCTAATGAGTTATGCTAATGAGCTCCTGCACCTCTTTTTCTACGACATGACCCCTGGTGTCAGGGATGTCCTGGAACGCCCCCCAGATCCCCCCACCGGTGCAACAAGGGGACCTGGCAACCCTAGTATGAGGGCATTGTTTCTACAGGAGACACCTGAAGAGACACATGGAAGGCCATGTGCAGAGAGTGAGAGGGCAAAGCAAGAGAGAGAGGAGGGGTCAGAGTCAGGAGGGGTCAGAGGGGTCAGGAAAAGAAGAGGAGGAGGAAGAGGAAGAAGAGTTGGATTTATACCCCACCCTTCACTTGGAGTCTCAGAGCGGCTTACAACCTCCTTCCCTTCCTCTCCCCACAACAGACACCCTGTGAGGAAGGTGGGGCTGAGAGAGCTCTGAGAGAACTGCCCTTGAGAGAACAACTCTGAGAGAACGTGTGACTCACCCAAGGTGGGGAATCAAACTTTTGGGAGGACATTAATTGATAGGATCACAATAACTCAGAAACAACTTGATGGCACTTAGCACACACACAGAAGACCACATTTGACCAGTGGCGATAGCCAGAATGATTAATGCACAACACCCGAATAAATGTAGGTGCAAGCAAGCCATGCCTGGGGAATTCCAAGTCAATCTTCTCAATATGTATTCACTACATTTTAAAAATATCTATCTTCTGCCCTTCTGTCGAAAAAAACTGGACCCTCAGACATATTTCAAGAGGTTAAAAGACACAGATCGTGATAGCGCAGTGAACATGAAACCATCAAGAGAAATTTTGGGTCCCCCCCCCCTCCATCAATGTCATTATGAATTTTTAGTATATATATGGTTCCTCTTATGTTTGGTTTACAAATGCTAAACAAAGACCCCTGTAAAAAAATTGTGGGTGCTTCAACACCAGAGATATTTCCAGGCCTGGAGAGTAGGAAGACCTCACATTTAAAGGGGATGTCTTCTAGGGCTGGAACACTGGGTGGGCAGATACTCCGCAAACCTGCATCACTGATGCTGTGATATCACTTCTGGTCACATACCTGGAAGTGACATTGCGGTGTTGAGCAATGTTCTAGGAATGCCGCAGATCTCTGTAGTGCAGTGCCACAAATCTCTATGGAACCATGCCATTTCCTGTCCAATGTTTACTCCCATTGCTCCATCGAGTGCCAGCAGGAGCTTGGAGAATGAGGATGGGAGGTTGCCCACAATGTCCAAGAGACAAATAAGTGGGTTCTTGATCAAATCAAGCCTGAACTCTCCCTGGAAGCATCTAGTGTCCTGGCCCCACTGCTGGACCTCCTGATGGCACCTACTATCCAGTGTTGGACTGGATGGGCCATTGGCCTGATCCAACACTGGCTTCTCTTATGTTCTTATCTGAAGCACTGAGCCATGACTCACAAAAGCTTGTGCTCTGCCACAAATTTCGGTAGTCTTTAAGGTGCTACCAGACTTGCTCTTTTCTACCATTAATTCATAAGATCACCATATGTTGGAAGTTACTTGACATCACTTAACACACACACCCTATGATTTATCGCAGCCAGGTGTGGAAGTCTTTCTCTGATGGAGTAAGCTTCTGCTGCCAGAGAGCACTCCTGCCCTAGGGGAAAGCACCCATAGGATCCAACCCATTGTTTCCTCTATATGCTACATGTCCTGAGAATAAGGCTTGGTTCAACCTCCAGCTGACAGTATTCTCTGACAGTAGTGATCCCTTCCAGCCGAAGGAGAAGAAGAAGAGGAGGAGGAGGAGGAGGAAGAGGAGGAGGAGGAGGAGGAAGAGATTGGATTTATACCCCGCCCTTCACTCGGAGTCTCAGAGCAGCTTGCAAACTCCTTTCCCTTCCCCTCCCCACAACAGACACCCTGTGAGGTAAGTGGGACTGAGAGAGCTCGGACAGAAACTGCTGTTTCAAGAACAGCTCTGACAGAACTACGGCTTGCCCAAGGTCATCCAGCAGGTGCAAGTGGAGGAGTGGGGAATCAAACCCGGTTTTCCCAGATTAGAGTCCACACACTTAACCACTACACCAAACTGGCTCTTTCCATTGCAACCCACTGAAATGCTTGCCACTCTGCATCTGATGAAACCAGCAACAGGTCCACAAAATCTTTTTTTTTTTTATATAAATTTTTATTGATTTTTCCTATATCTACAACTAATACGCTACAATCTAAGCTACATATACCTTATACAGAGAGTACTTTATCATTTGCTTAATACTACCATGTTACATAATATAATTATGAAGCATTTAGAACCTTGGATAAATTTCAATTATTTTGTTACTGCTACTATAAAAATTATCAAAACTATTTGGCAGGCACGCCCACCTAGAGAAATACGGTTAATTAAACAATTTATAATACATAGGTGCAATGCTTAATAAAACAGTTTAATCACAATTTCTTCTTTCGTCCTCTTCTTGTCTTAACAGTCTCATCTACTTTTGGAGCTGCTGCTCCTTTTTCCGAGTCAGACACTTCTTCTTCACTCTTTGAGCTATCAAATCCATACATGCTTTCTTGCGAGGCCAGTGAACCATCTGAGTCTCTCCCAGTTTTCTTTTCTTTGCTTTTTTCCAGAAATTTTTTCGCTTGTTGAACAGAGTCAATCTTATACTTCTTATCTTTGATGCTGAAGCATAGTCCTTCTGGAGTATTCCAGCGATAGATGATAGACTCAGACTGGAGCCAAGATGTCAATTTTCCATAGGCTTTCCTTCTTTTCCTTATTTCAAATGGGATATCCTTCATCACTTTTACTTCTTCTCCCAGGATCTTCAGAGCTGCTTTGTTTGTGGTCCTAAGCACCACGTCTCTTGTAGATTTTTTGGAGAACCTTATCATAATTTCACCAGGCAGGCTTTTCTTTTTAGTATAATCTGGATAGGTTCTGTAAACCATATCCATATCGCTTTTTATACCCGCTGCTTTCATGCCTGTCACTGGTTCAAGTGCTTCACTTAGCAAATTTTTAAGGTCTTCTCCTGTGTTTTCTGGCACATTCTGAAGTCTTAGGGAAAAAATTCGATCTTTCCATTTGTAATTTCAAAAGCTGATCATGGTGGAAGGCCTTTTCCTTCTCTGCCTTTTGTAGTCTTGAGTCTTGGTTTTTTACTGAAGTTTTTACTTCCAGAAGTTCTCGCTGCAGCTTCTCTGTGGTTTTATTCGACTCTTTTAGTTCTAACTGCATTTTGTCCATCTTCACGTTGAGAGCTGTCATTTGGTCCACTAGAGGTCGCAATAACGAGGAGAACACCACGCTCATCTCTGTGGTATCAACCTTTGCACTCGGAGCTGTACTTCCTAGTTTGGGGGAAGGTTTCGGTTTCCCCGCCATTGTTGAGGCTGCGCTCTTTGTTTATAGATAGATAAGATGAACGAAAGGAGCAAATTTTCGAACAGCACTTATGTCCTTTTAAAGTTTATATCTCCAAGTGAGTGATGCTGCCATCTAGCAAGGTGGATGGGCTTTTATTCATGCAGTAACGCCACGTGAAGAGTCTGGTAAGTACGCCAGTCCCGGAGGGGGGTGGGGTGGGTTTCACTCCTTCCGCCGTCTTCCCGCTGTATTCTGCTTTTCTTACTTCAGACTCATGTTTTCTCCATGTGTAACTGTCAGTTCCAGCCTCATTGCTTCGCACTCTCTGCTGCTTCACGGATTTGCGCTTTCAGCCATACGGCTCCCACGGCGGGGGAACCTATGGGGGTGATGAAAAGGGATCTCGATCCCTCGATCGCCACCGTAGGGAGAGATCCCCTTCGTGCCACCCCAGGCAGAGCCCCCTCACTGGGGTCTCTGGGGGCTCGGCACCAGTCCAGAGCCCCTTCTTCCCGCCGGGTACAGATCGCGCTCCCCGCAGTTGCGGAGGAGCACATCCGCCATTATCGCAAGTCTTGCCGGAAGTCAGGTCCACAAAATCTTCACACCACTCCATAGTATAGCAGCAGACGACTCCACTGGAAGGTATTCCTCCCCTTCCCCAAGTTCAAAGTTTTGTGTCCAGACTATTGCCAGCCATTCCTACATTCGGTTTCCCAAAATATGTGTAGGAAAAAGAAGAATTTCAGGAGATGCAGAAGAGGACCGGCAAAAACAAGGGAATATGGCGAGTCCAAGTGGGAGTGGTGATTTGGCCGTGTGCATATGCACGTGTGCAAAACAAAAATTTTTAAAAACTCATGCTGCGCCACCGTTTGGGCAGTGTGGCTATCTGGACAGTGCCTGGAGCCTCACTGCGCAGTGCAAGCAGTTCAGGGAGGGATGTGTGATTATCTCAACCCACAAAAAATATCCCCAGTCAAATCTATAGTGGGAACAAATCGTGATAAGCTTGCCGTGTGACCACAGCCAGAGGCTCTCCAGGGTCTCAGGTAGAGGTCTTTCACAACACCAATTACCTGGTCCTTTTACCTTGAGATGCCAGGGACTGAACCTGGCACCTTCTGCATGCCAAGCAGATGATATACCAGTGAGCCATGCCCCCTTCCCTGCCTGTTTAACATAATTAAATAGTCCACCTTCCAAAGCACCTATTCTCTCCAGGGGAACTGATTGCTGTCATTTGGAGATCAGTTGTAATTCCAGGATATCTCCAGGTCCCATCTGGAAGCTGGCAACTGTATACTATGGAGTGACAGAACTGTCTGTAATTTCCCAGGGGAAAAGGTATTCCCGTCCCCTCCCAAGAAAATGGGAAAACCACTCCATGTATTCAGGGACAATTTTTGCTTCTAAAGTGCCTTGTGAAAACTCATCCAGAGGAGAAGTGCATGGGAGAGTGGTGAGCCCCATTCAAGACGGAGACTCTTTTGTTAATGCTAAAACTCGAAAAAACAGATTGAGAGAGAGAGAGAAAGTCCTTTAGTGGAAGCTTTTAAAACGCACACAAAAGAAGTTGACTTGGAGATGTTGACTGTCTCATGATGGAGGTTTCTGGTATGTAGCTACGCTATGGGGAGTTGGCACGGAACAGAAGACAATCGATGTGCTACATAAATCCTCGCCACGCTGATTGTACACACCCAATTGAAAAATGTAAGTCAACAATAAATCCTGTTCTTTAAATACACACACATACACACACACACACACATCTATATTTATATGAGTATCCTCAAGCCATAGCATGCCCTTAATCCTGCATTTTATTTGGTATCCTTTACCTTATCCAACACATATAAAGGATATGTCCTGACTCTTACGACTTCACTAAACTTTCCATGAAAGTAGCTTTAAGGAACAGGCCAATATTTGTACAGCAGATCATACCGAGACAACAGAGCCGGGTTTTAAGTAAGCAAGAAGGAGGGGGAGGGAGGCTCCGTTTTCTACAGTGAAACGGGCTACTTATTGTACATTCAAAGGCAGAGGCCCTGTACATTCTTTGTCTTGCAAACACAGGGCTTTTTAAAAACTTTTGGTTATTATTTTATTTAGGAAACATGTGCACCGAGGGCATCATGCAAAAGAGAGTTAAAGAAAACGTTTATAAAACAGAAAAAGAACATCATAAAGCTACAGTCATGAAAGTTCAAGAAAAGCAGACAGGCAAACTAATGTGGAAAAGGAAGGGTGAGGAGGAAAGGTGGAAAAGGTTAGTTGGGCCGGGGGTGGGGGGTGGGGAGCAACAGGCATGCATTTAAGACAGAACAATCAGAGAATGGAACTCTATTAATAATAATATTTATTTTTTGATTTCACTGATATCCTACCTTTCTCCCCAGTAGGGACCCCAAGCATATGGTTGCCAGGTCCCTCCTGGAAATTGGTGGGGGTGGGAGGGTCTTACCTGGAGAAAGAAAAAGGCCCGGGCCTTGTGGCCAGCATCACACAGGAAATGTTGTCATCACACCAGCAACATCCAGGCAACACTCTAATATTTGGGCAAAAACTCTATGGTAAAATCGTCTTCTGCCATAGAGTGTTTGCCTGAATACCAGTGCATTGTCTGGATGTCGCTGGTGTGATGATGTCACTTCCTGTACAATGCTGGTGATGAGGCCTGTGCCTATCTCTCTCTCTCCAGGTAAATCCTCCCACCGACCAGTTCATCGGCAGCTGGGAGGCACGGTCTGGTGGCAGGAGACCCTGCCTCCACTGGCGGGGTGGTCTGGCAACTCTGCTTAAGCAGCTTTTTAAGTATTGAGCAGGAGGCAATGAATCCAAACAAACAGGCTTTTATTCAGTGACATTGTTCAGCTCAAAAGACAGCTCCATGAGAGCAGCACTTTCATTTATACTGTTCCAACTATATACAAGCAATACTATTGGACCCAAGCAGGGCTCAACGATTGGGTATCTAGATTGGCTTCCGGACCAATGGGAGTCTTTATTAATCAGCCAATAGGAATTGGCGCTTTAGGATACCAGAGCCCTTTTCAAGCTATTACTGCTTCTATACAAACACAACACAGCTCATATCATTTTTCCATTTTATCCTCACAACCCTGTGAGGGTGGTTAGGCCAAGAGTGTGTGACCACCCTGATATCACCCAGGAAGCTTCCATGGCAAAATGGAGATCAGAACCTGGGTCTCCCAGATCCCTAGCATCACCAGGTTACTTTCTGCAAAACAGCATCCAAATAACTCGGGGAAACAGCAGGCTGAAACCAGGCTGACCACTGAAGGGAGGTAATATAATGCAGAATAAGGGGGGAACCCAGAATAAAAAGAAGGTTGAACTCAATTTTAGTGCAGAATTGGGGGGGGGGACTTGATTAAAAAGAAGGTTGAATTCGATTTTAGAGCAGAATTGTTAGGAGGACACTGCAGTGAGCATGGATTAAAAGGAGAGTGCAGAAAGGGCCCAGGTCTGGAGATTTGGGGAGTGGAGCCTGGAGAGGGGAGGAAGCTCAGCAGAGTAGAATGTCGTTGCATCCATCCTCCAAAGCAGCTATTTTCTCCAGGTGAACTGATCTTGGTCGTCTGGAGATCAGCTGTAATAGTGGGAGATAGGATTGCCAGGTCTGGGTTGGAAATACCTGGAGACTTTGGGGGTGGACCCAGGAGAGGGCGGGATTTGGGGAAGGGCCTCAGCATGGTACAACGCCATAGAGTCCACCCCTCAAAGCAGCCATTTTCTCCAGGGGTGCCAAAGACAATAGGGAACCCTTAGTCACAAACAATGCCCATCTACAATTCACAACTATGTTCACAACTATATATTACATTCACTGAAATACAGAAGGTCACAACCCCAATAGAGGGTATAGACATTGACTGCAGCACACTTTTTGCTTGGAGGTCTATGGACACTATGTATGGAATTACGAAGAGCCAACTGTTGGTTTTGAATATGTTCTTTGTTTAAAGTAAGTTAAATTGTTAGGAGCAATCTGTTGGATCAATGTCTATACCCTCTATTGGGTTGTGACTACTAACCCTTCTGTATTTCAGTGAATGTAATATATAGTTTTGAACAGGGCTTTTTTTGTAGAAAAAGCCCAGCAGGAACTCATTAGCATAATAGGCCACACCCAACAGCAGAAACTCATTAGCATATTAGGCCACACCCCTGGCAGTGCAGCTCCCTCCCAGGATTGGCTTCCCCAGGTGCCCCGTGGCTTGCAGGGCGCATGGGGAACCCAAGGGAAGGAAGGCAGTTTCTGGATCAGCTTCTCCACGTGCCCCGCAGCTGGTGAGGTGCCTGGGGAACCGGGGGGGGGGGGGAGGCTGTAGGTGTGGCCAACTCGGAAGCCAGCTGGAACTCCGTTCCTGTGCGTTCCTGCCCAAAAATAGCCCTGGTTTTGAAACAGTTGTGAATTTTCTCAAGGGGAGCTGATCTCTGTCTACTGGGGATCAGTTATAAAACCGGGAGATCCCTAGGCCCCACCTGGAGGCTGGCAACCCTACTTGGGAGATCTCCAGATGTCTTCTGGAGTTTGGCAGCCCTCCCAACAAAAGCAGAGTCCAAGACAGCAGTACTGTCATCCCCTTCTCTCTAGACACATCAATATTTGCTATGTGTCTATGATTACGCGACACCTCTTACCATGGGTTATGTGATCTGAGAGTATGGTGCCACGTGGGTTTGTTTCTCTACACATATTGGTTTGGTTCCAAAGTTTACTTTCGAAAGAACCTCACCCTGCCATCGCAGAAGCATCCTTTGCAAAGTCACACTAAATGCCAGCTGTTGCTACTTTTTATCAGAGCCCCGGACTGTTTGCATTGGACCACTTTATCATCCAGGAAACTGACATTTTTCATATTTGCTAGCCTGGAGCGTCAGTAAAATTAAGCTTGGCTGAGTAGAGCTATAACTAATATCAATTTTCATTCTTGAATAACAGCTTGAAATTGCCTTCGGGAAAAGGGAGGCCTTTGTTGCTTTGGATGAGAGAGGAGGGGAAAAAAAGGTATAATAATCAACTTCGCCTTTGTCCTCGGGCTAAACATGTGGTTAGTCTCACAAAGAGCGTTCAACAACTTTACAGGTTCCATCCCTGTTTGATTTAAGCTTTTAGGCGACTAACAGTGTGTGAAAGGCGGAAGAGGCTGTTGGCCTGGCCCTGTTCCTTCTCCCAGATAGGAAGCACAAAGTACAGAACCTGGGGATGTCGAAGGGCCAGCGCCACCCGCAGCTTTAATTAAGTGCCTGACAAAAGAGAACCGGGAGCCAAGGTCGGGCCTTACTCAGCCAAACACGCCCAGTGGACTAGGCTTCCTAATCAGCTGGCCCCACTCTACAGACTAGACTCCCTGATCATCCACGGAGGAAAAAAGCTGGATTCACTGGACATCTTGTGCTGAACTGAGATAGGGTTGCCAGGTCTAGGTTGGAAAATTCCTGGAGATTTTGGGGGTGGATCCGGAAGAGGGCGGGGTTTGGGGAGGGGAGGGGAGGGGCCTCAGCATGGTACAATGCCATAGAGTCCACCCTTCAAAGCAGCCGTTTTCTCCAGGGGAGCCGATCTTTGTCAGCTGGGAATCAGTTGTAAAAGCAGGAGATCTCCAGGCCCCACCTGGAGGCCGGCAACCCTAAACTGAAACCTGAAATGAATGGGGGAGGGGATCTTGGATTCTCGTGCTGCACAATCGCTTGCAACACATTCAGATTTAGGTCTTCCTGACTCGAATCCCCTTCAATAGAAATGGAAGGAAACAACATTAAAATCCACACCATACAATAAAAAACAACCCAAAATTATAAGTAAAAAACCAATGTTTTGTAAATTATATGTAAATTATAAGTAACAGTGTCACCAACGTTGCATGATTCTGCCATGTCCCCGCCCCCAAAACACCCTCTGGTTGCCAAGCTTGGCCTGGCGACCCTGGAGACAAAAGCCGTTTACAAGTCCCAGTGACTGCACGTGCAACCTGTATGTGTATATTTGATTGTAAGAAAGCGTGAAGCTGCATTTGCTTCACAAATGAAACCAGGGACTAGTACCTGGATAAAAGTGGGGTTTAAACCACACAGCCAGCCGTACATGTGTTGAATGTAACATGAGAATTACTCAACGCATATTTTAAAAAATCAGTGTATACTGTACACCGATTGTATGGTTAAGCCGTTACACAATATGTAATTTGTAGGTGGAGTTAGAGTTTTTTAAGAGGCAAAAGGTTTTAAATGTTTTGGCAGATTAGGGCTGCGATCACACACACACATACATACACACCCCGATGAACAAAGAAAGGGAAAGTGGCATGCAGTATAGAGGGAGTTTAATCTCCCAATGTGGCTGTGGAAAAACTGCGAGGAAACAGATGGGTGCCAAATCAGCCACACTGCACAATCCACTTTCAATGCACTTTCCAACTGGATTGATTGATTGATTGATTGATTGATTGATTTAACTAGATTTTTACCCCATCCTCCCAGCAAAGCCAGCTCAGGGTGGCTGTAAACTTGCAAAATCCAAATTTGAAAGTGCATTGAAAGTGGATTATTTAGTGCGGGGGTGTCAAACATGCGGCCCGAGGGCTGGATCAGCCCCCCAGAAGGCTTCTATCAGGCCCGCAAGGGGAGAGAGAGATAGGCAAGCTTCTGCTCCCGGCACTGGGCTGAGGCTCCTCCCCCTCCCCCTCCCCCATTGCTACAGCACAGACATTTTGATGCAATAATTCAGAGCAAGAAGTGTCAGTTATCAGAGACTATTTTAAATAAACAAAATATTGTAAGAATGCTAATGTTTCAAGCATGTCTTTCTTTTAAGTTAACTTTGTGTTTGTGTCCTTTATAAAGTTTATATCTCCGCTACCTGGCATTACATTTTATGACACACGTGGCCCGGCCCAAGAAAGTCCAATTTATGTCCAATCCGGCCCTCCATAACAAATGAGTTTGACACCCCTGATTTAGCGTGTGTGATCACAGCCAAAGTTTGCTTTAAAAAAAAAAAAGTTTTAAAAGGCAACATTACGAGAAAACTTGAAAATATATGATAAGTGGAATTTGAATCCTGAAATGTTGCAAAATGCTGGATTTTGGCAAAATATCCTTTCAGCTAGCTCTACCTCCATTTCACAAGTGGAAAGGGATTGTGTGGCTGTATCAGCAGGAGCTGCTGGTTGCTTACAGGGCAGTCCTAAGCAGTGTTCCCTCTAAGCTGAGTTAGTGTGAGCTAGCTCACAGTTTTTTTTAGCCTCCGGCTCACACATTTTTGTCTTAGCTCAGGAAGGATGGCTCCAGAGCAAACTAATTTATGCAGTAGCCAAATCGCTCGCTCCCAACTTTAATGCCAGGAGCTCACAAAGTAGAATTTTTGCTCACAAGACTCCATAGCTGAGAGGGAGCATTGGTCCTAAGCAGAGTTACACTCTTCTGTCCACTGAGATAGATTGAGATGGGTAGCCATGTTCATCTGTCTGTAGCCATAGAAAAGAGCAAGAGTCCAGTTGCAGTCTTAAAGGTGCTACTGGACTCTGGCTCTTCTGTCCATCAAAATCAATGGCTTTAGAAAGGTAGAACCCTACCCAGTATTGCACTGTTAGTGTTTCTGCACCAGCTATTTGCTTCAGCAGATTTCCTGGCCTGGTGATGGGCCAAATTACACTAGATTGGAAATCCGCAATTGGGTGTCCCAACATGTTTGTGACCCTGATGCATAGCCACCAGGGGGAGGAATGGATTCAGATCAGGGTGGAGACACTCATCCCGCACTGCTTTCCTGAGTGAAACCCCCACCCCCACCACAACCAGCCCTGACATGTACATACATGCCATCAAGACACAACCAATTTATGGCAGCCCCAGCAAGAAGCTTTCAAGGCAAATGAGAAGCAGAGGTGGTTGGCCATTGCCTGCCTCTGCACACAGAGTTGCCAGCATCCAGATGGGACTTGGAGATCTCCTGGAATTATCGCCAGACTACAGAGATCCATTCCTCTGGAGAAAATGGCTGCTTTGGAGAGTGGACTCTGTGGCATTGTACCCCACTGAAGTCCCTCCCATCCCCAAACCCCACCCTCTCCAAGTTCCGCCCCCCAAATCTCCTGGAATTTCCCAAACTAAATCTGGCAACCCTGTCTGCATAGCCTTCGTTGTCAGTCTCCCATCCAAGTACCGACCCTACATAGCTTCCAAGATCTGACAAGAGCAGGCTATGCATTAATCCCGGATTTATCAATGCGGCACAGAAAACTATGGGACCAATACATTATGGCAAAAGTAACTGACAACCTACCCAATCTTGATTATCGAATTTCCTCATCCAATTACTAGTACAACAAGATGGATGATCTATGTCTGTGGTAACTATAAAGTATTTTGGATACTCTTATCTTCATGAAATTGATGAATCAATAAGTATTTGTTTTAGACTTATATCATATGTTCATCTCTTTAATTTAGGCTATACTTCTGATGTTATCATCTTTAATTTTGTTTTCTCCATCTGTTATGTGGTTTTGAAAATATACAATAAAAAATAACGTTTTTAAAAGCTAAAACAAAAAACAAGATCGGACTACACCATGCCGCCTTCCCCTTTTGGCCCAGTCTGCATCTAGCAGTCGCTCCGCTGTTTTACCAAACCCAGGTTGGGACAGAAATCCCCCTCTGCATTGCATGCCGCTTTCACTTCCTTTGACTGTCGGGGTTTATGGAAGCCTCCACACTGCATGCCGCTTTTGCTTCCTGTGATCTCTCGGTCGTATGGTGCCATCTGCATAGATTTGTGGCCATTTTATGGCTGTTCAGGGGTGACTCTGCAGTCAGTACGGCATTAGCCCCGGGTATCTGAATGTAATTTTGAGCCACATCTTTTCCTGTTCCAGTGTGGGTTTGGTAAAACAACGGAGCAATCGCTAGATGCAGAATTAACCCTAGTAGAGAAAGAAAGCAGGTGCCCCTTCTTTGCCTGTCATCATTCCTTCCCTACCTGGTGGGGAAGGCTATAATTAGGAAAATGGCACGGGAGGGGAGGGGAATTAACCCATGGTGCAGCCTCTATCCAAGCCACGCCTTCAAACCCATCCTGGAGCTGGTATCACACCTGGGCTTGGTTGCAGGAACATGAGTATCTTGTCAAAGAGGTACTAACTTTCCCATGTGAGAAAGAAGAGCCCTGCCCCCTGGAGTTAGCGCCCCGGCTAATTGCATCAAGCTCGGCTTCTCACAGCATTGCAAATGATGACAGTGGTTTCAAAGTCTTAGCCACTGCAGAGCATGATCCAGAGGGATTTCCACGTGAGGCTTCCAGATTGCTTAACCCCTCTGAGGGATAAAAAGCAGTAAAGAGATGTCCTACCCAATTCCAACCTTGCTCAACCGCCATGAGATCACAGGCTCTGCATACGAGACAAGTTGTGGTGCTAACAGGACGTGGGAGCCATCGATTCTGAGTGGGAGGTTAAAGGAGTTGACATCCTGTTTGGCTACATTTTCTAAGCCTGAGCTCAGTGGGAGAACCAGATCAAAGGGAACCAGGTGTGTCGGGGATTAATTTGCCAGCGCAAGGGAAGACAAAGTGATCTTCTCTAGGGAAGATCGGCCTCCCCAGATAAGGAAACCAAGAGGCAGCCAGTGATAGTAGGACTCCACAGCCCATTCTTATCTGTGATGAATAAACAAGGGGATATAATTTCTTTCCCATCAATCAATTGAGAAGCACTGGCTTGCAGAACGAGGATTTGAATCCAACTCTCCAGGCCCTGTGTACAGACAGACAGAGGGGAAAAGCAGATGCCCTCCAAGCTGTTTGTTTTGCCAGGCTTTGGCATGTGAGCAAATGCATGAAGCTGTGTTGTACAGAGGGTCAAACTAGACCTATGGACACTGACACCATTATAGAGAAGAATACGGCCATTTAAAAATGCCACCATTAAATGCGGCCATTAAAAAGCTCAGGCTAGCTTGATCTCATCAGGTCTCGGAATTTTGGTATTTTTGGCCACTGTGCGACAGAGTGTTGGACTGGATGGGCCATTGGCCTGATTCAGCATTGGCTTCTCTTATGTTCTTATGTTCTTAAGCTAAGCAGAGTCAGCCCTGGTTAATATTTGGATGGGAGACCACCAAGGAAGTCCAGGGTTGCAACACAGAGGCAGGCAATGGGAAACCAACTCTGAATGTCTTTTGCCATGAAAACCCTACGGGGTTCACCATAAGTTAGCTGTGACTTGAGGGCAAAAAAAGGTCAACATATCAATGATCAGTAATATTAAGCTGTATATTTCCCACTATGCAAATAGACTTTCTTCTGCTAGCTCTTTGTTGCTCTCTTGCTCATAAAAAGTTCCAGCCCCTTCCCCATCCTTGATATAATATTTGAACTGAATCACTGGTCTCTTCTAACTGCTGTGGTACTATCAGCCCATACATCCTATCAGGTATTTCTTTTCTTTTTGGAAAAAAGAGGTGCCAGAACTCTCAGGAGGGAAGTGAAGTTTTCAATCTGTATACTGAAAACTCATGAACTTTTAAACATTATTTAAAGAATTTTGTCCAAGAGGTTCCGGAATTTTGTTCCGGTGCGTTCCCCCAGAAAAAAAAGCCCTGCATCCTATACCTCTCTAATTTTCAGGAAAGCAAGAGATAATAGGAAAGATGAAGAGGCTGCAAGTTGGAAAAAAGCACATCAGTTGCGCACAATAAAATAGTGTGTATCTACAGTTCAAAGCCCCATAATCTGTATACCACTTCTGAGGATCAGGGTTCCTACCCCTCCCCCCCCCCCCCCCCCACAAATAATCCTGGAAACTGTAGATTGAAGAAAGTTCCAAGAATTCTGTTTACAGAAGATACAGAACTACAATTCCCAGGGTCCTCTAGTGACCAAGTATAAATATTCCACCAGTTTGAGTTTGTAATGCAGATACACCATTGTCAGTCATGTGCCCTGATATTCGAACTGCGCACATTGGTTCTGTAAGATTGGACGAGCACTGAACGAGAACAACAGCTGCAATTTGACACATGCACGGTTTTTTTGAAAAAGCAATTAAAGTTGCCCCTACAAAGCAATTCATGTGAGAAGCTTCAGCCCAGCAGGGTCTTCTCCAATCAAGAGGGTCAGCTGGCAATTAAGGGCCCAGCGAACAGCTGCTCTGGTCCTATTGACAGCCCTTCGCCTTGCTGTGGCCCTGATGGGCATCGCCCGGAGTGCAATTAGCAGGGTACCAGGAGCTCATTTCCCAAACACTGTAAACTACAGGCACCTGAAAGAGACACCACCTAGATTTGTTCTCTGCATAGCAAATGTAGTCCCCAACAAGGAACAGGGAGATCCATGCATTCTGGGCAAGGAACCCATTCTGGATGGGCTTTGCAACCCCCAAGCTGAATACATAGCAGCAGTCATGGATAGTGGCCAGATACAGACCAGCTACCCAGGACTGCAGAAGCAGAGCGGTCACTAAGCACCTGACAGGCCACAGTATGCGACCGGTGAGCTGTGTTTGGCTTGATGGGCCATGAGTTATGTACGACTTGTTTAGGAACTCCTGGAATTGGAATTGGAAAGTCCTCCCAAGGTAGTTGCACACATGAACTCCTATGGGGAAAGTGGCATTATAAAAAGGCATAGCTTTTCAGATGTTCAGTTTGGCATGCCAGGTATGTGTAACAAGAGTAAATACGACCTATGGCCTCTCAATATGCATGGTCACCTTCTTGTGTGAACAGAACAAAGTGCATATGTTCCCATGCACGTACATCTGGGTTCCATTCACACATACTGAAGGTAGGGAAAAAACAGGTTGTCCTATTCATACAAAACAGTGATGCACATATCAGGAGGACTGTGGGTAGCACATGCTCCTATTATTTGGGGTTGGTGTGCCCCAGAATCAAATGTCTGAAATCACATTTTCAACACTCGTTCCCTAAGGCATTGGGGAGGGGTGAGCACATTTTTCATTGTTAGATCGTCTAGTTGCATGCAGAAGATCCCAGGTCCATTCCTTGAAATTTACACTAAAAAGGATCCAAAAGGATCTCAGTGTTAGATCATCTACTTTGTATGCAGAAGATCCCAGGTCCATTCCTTGGAATTTCCACTAAAAAAGGATCAAGTAATAGATTAAGCAAAAGGCCTATATCTTAGATCCTGGAGAACCAGCTAGGGTTGCCACGTCCAGGTTGGAAAATACCTGGGGACTTTGGGGGTGGAGCCAGGAGAAGGTGGGGTTTGGGGAGGGGAGGGACCTCAGCATGGTACAAGGCCATAGAGTCCCCCCTTCAAAGCAGCCATTTTCTACAGGGGAGCTGATCTCTGTCAGCTGGAGATCAGTTGTAAAAGCAGGAGATCCCCAGGCCCCACCTGGAGGCTGGCAGCCCTAGAACCAGCTGATAAACCATTGATAGACATTTGGTCTAACTTGGTTCATATGGTCTTGTGAGCTCAGGTGGCCTATGCAGTTCTGCCTTCACAACGATCCTGTGGGGTAGGCTAGGCTGAGAGGGAGTGCTGGGCTTGAGTCAGCTTCATGCCTAAGCAAGGAATGTGTTGCATTTCCCTAGCAGTAAAACTAACAGGTTGATATCACCGGGAAACCACAATGCCCAGCATGGGCGTCATAGCAAGGTCATATGCGGGTACTGGATGCATTCCTTCCTGCAGGCTAGTTTTCTTCATCTTGTTCAATGGAAGAGGCCTGTTACAAGATAAACTCTTTCCAACAATCTAATGTCACTTGGTTCCCATCATTCAGTGGCTATAAAAATAGTTGGAAGGGGAGGGAAGGGGGAACTGACGATCTGGGTCCATTCCTCAATAGGCATTTCAGTGCCAATTTGGGATAGCTATGGCTGGAGAGACCCCCTGACAAGCTTCATTCAGCCGGTATCTTATCTCAAGACAATTTTTGGCTTGGCTGTAATGACGCTTCCTCCTTAGCATAAGTGATAAGTACGTGTCTAATAAAAGGGCATTAGATGCTACCTTAGCCAAGAAAAGAAATCGGACCTGATATCCTCTAGGCAATTGATTCTAATCTCTAAATTGATATTGTCTTCCCACCCACCCCCCAGCCAAGAAGAGTGGTTTGAAGGATTGCCAAAAAGCCAGAGGCAATTGACCTTGGTAGGAGGCAACACGGAAGGAGTTTTGGATTTTTATTGCTGGAGAGAGAAGGCTCAGTCAGCTGGGCGCACAGTCTTTGGGAAGGTGAAGAGGTCGCTGGCAGCTATTAATTGTTCCCGAGCCCAACAGAGTCTTGGAATGGCCCAAGCAAAGGATGAGGGTAGATAAAGTTAACACCACCCTCGGCCATTCCTTTGCAAGCTGGAAGCGCTCCAGTTTTCACTTTGAACGTCAAGCATGTGGGCCAAGAGACAAATGCAAATTTGCTGTCATTGCACTTGCAACTTTTGATTCTTGGGGATGATTTCATTTTGCTCCCCCCCCTCCCCTTTCCCTGGCCAGGTGCCAGATTTACACAGGCAAGTACACGCATCCCTCTCACAAATGAGCCATATATGCATAGATCGGGGTGCGTGTTGTTGCATGACACAAACGTTTGAAGTTAGGGCTGTGAAACGTCGTCCCTGCACAGGGAAGTTGAATGGAAGTGAGTGGGAGAGTCGAAAAGCCAAGCTGGGCAGGCCGCCTCCACCCACCCGCCACTTCACAAATCCAAATTCTTACTCCAGAAATAAATGCACTTCAATGGAGTTTGCGCTTTGCGTTGCTTTGGGTTTCACTTGAATGGGGCGTTTTTAGCCAAAAGGGATGGATAGAAAGAAGGGCTTTTGGGTCCTTTGAAACCCAGACCTTTACCTCTGGAAAAACTTCAGTCAAAACCCTCTTTGGCATTTGTATTCTTTTGAAAGTCATGGTCCCAGCTGTGCTCCCTGCCCTGATATTAGTGGAGATGACAGAGGGGGAGAACCGGGTTTGATTCCCTCCTTCTCCACATGCAGCTGCTGGGTGGCCTTGGGTCAGTCACAAATTCTCTAAGAGCTGTTCTCTCAAGAGGTCCTTGAAAGAGCTCTCTCAGCCCCACCTACCTCACAGGCTGTCTGTTGTGGGGAGGGGCAGGGGAAGGGATCGTATGCCTTCATTCATTTGGAATTGATGAATGTGACTATGAGATATGACTAGTGCGTTTGCCAAATGAATTAATATTGTCTAGGTATTTCAACGCTACCCACTTTGATAAAGTTTTACATGAAACGAGATGTACTGTGCATGGTTTGTTGGTGTTGATGCCGTTTGAATTGCTTCAAGTAAACTGAATGTTGGATAAAGAATTTACAAGTCTGTGAAGAACTTTTTGTGGCACAGTATATCATGGCTGTTTGTTTCCTTTCTCCCACCTGGAGGCTGGCATCCCTACCCTCCACAGGCTCCACCCCCCAAATCTCCAGGAATTTTCCGGCCTGGAGTTAGCAACCCGACAAAGTATAGCATGCCGTAGACAGAATCTCATTGTCTCTTAATCACAAATCGCAGGGCAGACTGGGATATTACTCCTTTGAGGGGGAAAAACAAGACCCTTCTTTCTTTCTGCTTCGAGTCCTTTCGACCTGTTCTCCTCCTTCTCTTCCTTCCTGCCCCCCACCCCCACCCCCACCTCCCACCTCTTTCGACAGTGGTTCCAATACAGCCAGTTTGTTTGTGCTGATCTGTCACTCTGAAGAATTGCACTGAACAGGTCCTGCTTTTCTGGATATACTGCATTTTTTCAACATTTTGCAAACAGGTTTGTTTTATGAGATTTCAGCAGCTATTAAAGCTCATCAGGCCTCGTGTGGGGGGGGGGGAGTTCCTAGCCCACGGAAACTGCCATGAGGCCTCTGGGCTTGGCAGATGTTAGCTTTGCTCCTGTTCTTTGTATGGAAAAGGTTTACCTTTTGAATTTGCTGTCAGCTACAGGTATCTGACTGAATTTTCCCAGCTTTGAAAGCTTTGCATACCATATCTTGATTTAGCTGCCACATACACACATATTTTCAGGTGTAACATAATGTACAGGAAATCTGATTCCCCACCCCCTTTTTTGCCTTTTTTTACTGGAAAAATTTGCCTTCAGTGAGCTTTGGCAATTAATGAAAGCACAAGCTTGTGTTTGCACAATTATAATTGGTGTCAACTATTAAAAGTATTCAGAAGGAGAACTAGAGCTGAATGCATAAAGCTGAATGGATTCTTCAGGTTGCATCTATTTCTTTACTTACAGATCCCGTCTCTTACTGCGACTTTTGTGTCGAACCTTCCTGCCTCCCACATAGAAAGTAAGCATGCCTAGGAGTAGACTAGGCTACAAGCTTTCCCTCTGGCATGCAAATTGTGCAGGGAGACTGTACCATGGCTGGGTTTTCAGACAAGGTGGTACAATCCTGTGAGTTTGGTGTAGTGGTTAAGTGTGTGGACTCTAATCTGGAAGAACTGGGTTTGATTCCCCACTCCTCCACTTGCAGCTGCTAGTGTGACCTTGGCTCAGCTATAAATTCTGTCAGAGCTGTTCCCTCAAGGACAGTTCTGTAAAGAGCTCTCTCAGCCCCACCTACCTCACAGGGTGTCTATTGTGGGGAGGGGAAGGAAAAGGAGATTGTAAGCCACTCTGAGACTCTGAGTGAAGGGTGGGGTATAAATCCAATCTCCTCCTCCTCCTCCTCCTCTTCTTCTTCTCCTCCTCCTCCTCTCTGCTTAGCTGGCAGCCAATTATTTTTTCCCCAAACCAAAGAATCAGTTCTGGCTTTTCTCCATCTCCTTGGAGCAGAAGGCACCTCAGAAGAGCCCAGGAGACTTCATCAGGAAGAGCTGCCTCCACTGTACAAGGAGGCTTAGACTGGAACCTCCCAACATCTCATGATAGGTCCCATCCCCCATGGCAGCCATTTTGTTTTTGTTTCTGTCCCTCATGGCAACCATTCTGTGGCTGATACTGCCCCCAATGGCAGCCATTTTATAGTCGCATTCGCTAACTATTCTCAAAATTCGAAAAGTATGCACTGGTTTGCTACCACTTTTGTTGGGATTCTTATTTAGAGGTTGATGGATGCATTCCAAACACAAGAGCCACACTTTGTAAAAGTATAATATCTTTACTAGAAAAACAAATGAAACATGGGAATGGTACTTTGGATAAAAAGAAAATAAAGGTTACATACTTGCAGCTAATCTAATACATGCAGCAGCTACATCTTTCTCTCTCTCCTCTCTCTCACCACACATCTCTCTGAGTGGTTTTCATTTGTTTCACACAAAGGGTCATAAACCTTGTGAATACATGAATGCTAGATCAAAGCATTCCTACAAACAAGTTGCTAGTTGACCAATACACATGTTACAGGTCATTTCATTAGGATAAACAACTCCCACAAACATCCTGTTTGGCTAACAAACTTTAACTCTATAATGGCTTGAATGTAAACAACTTGGGCTGAGGACAGATTGCCATTCTGCCGCGCCTCCGCGGCGCGGCAGAATGGGGCGGGGGGAATTCCCCCCGCGGCGTGGCATTTGCATGCGTTCAGACTGCGGGTGGCTTCCTGGAGCGGCGGGCAGATGCCGCGTGGCTGCCCCTGCCCGCGCGCGTTCACACCCGCTCCGGCGGGTGGAACGCGCGTGCGGGGCGCGCCGCAGCAGCCGAGCACCACTTTGAAGTGGTGCTTGGCTGGTGTGGAAGGAGCGCGGCGCCGGACGCAATGCGTCCGGGCTGCCTCCTGGGGGCACATGTGGCCGAGATGGCCAATCTGTCCTCAGCCTTGAATTCCAACGTGGTTCAACAAGGCTGGGGACCTCTGTATAGCTTCCACAAATGCACCATTCATGTGCGGCACCATCCATGGCCCCACAGTAAGCCAGTGACCTTTGTGCTTTACCTCTGTCTCCTCTCTCATGTTACTGACCAGGGGGAAAGGACTCCATCCACAGCAGGAAGGCCAAACTAGGCCTCTATGAGGTGTTCGATATTTCTGCACGCAGCACACCCTGATAAACTGGGAATCATGGGAACAGCTGTAGCTCCTATGGCATGGTGCCCAACATGCAGGCTTATTCAATGGCTCTGGGATGCAGTTCCAGGAAAGAAAGGGTCATGAAAGTAATTTGGTCTTTCCTTCCAAGCATGGCTCACCACACCCAGTGATCGTAAGGTAAGTTAGCCAATATCATCTAGTTGTATACCTGGAACAAAGTATAACAGCGAGCGAGGAATGTAGAGCCAGAGTTGACTGTAGGACAAGCCTGCTGTGGGGAAATGATAGATTTGCTTATTAGTCTTTTTTTTAAAAGAGAGAGAGAGATTTTCAAGCATGCCTAGAGCATGGGATGGGAGCTCTAAATGTAATTATAAATTATGATAATCTGTGGGAGCTTTTCAGTATTCTTCAAAATGCACCTTGGGGGGAGAGGTCAAGAAGGGCAACTGGCTCTGCAGTGACAACCAGATCCATACAACAACGTGCAAAAAAAGAGTGCAATTTGGAGGGGGGGGGGTTGGTATGTTTCTCGCCATCAAGTCACAGCCAATTTATGGTGAACTCCAAAGGGTTTTCAAGGCAAGAGACTTTCAGAGGTGGTTTTGCCATTGCCTGCCTCTGTATAGTGATCCTGGACTTTCTTGGTTGTCCCCCATCCAAATACTGCTCAGGGCCGACCCTGCTTCGTTTCAGAGGTCTGACAAGATCAGGACAGCCTGGGCTATTCACATCAGGGCTTTTGAAGGTTATCCTCAGATAATTCAGATCGTGGATGAGCAAATGTAACAATTTAAAGCACGTCATGAACAGCAATGGGATAATCTATAAAGTATGTCACAAAAGTGGTGGGTAGAGGGACGGGTTAGGAAGATGATAACCAACGTGTGATAAAATGTTGATTAAAATGGAGCAAAAATCAAGAGGCAAAAGGGAAAAATACTTTTTAATACATTTTATGGGCTTAGAAATACTAACGTAACTTGCAAGGAATCACAGATATCTGTCTGTCTGTCTATCTATCTAGCTATCTAATCTGTGATTCCATACACGCACACACACACACACACGCACATACATACATGCAATGTGAAAGAACTTAAAAATGCCAATGTGGGTCTTTCAGAAGAACAATCATATTGTGTATGTTGCCATTTTTACTGCTTTCATAGTGTACGTTGAATGAAACACATTTCCCATATTGTATCCTATGTACGTTTCCAGACATACCCGATAAACATACACAATTTTACAAAACGTTGCAAGATGTCAGGATGTGTATGGGTTGTAAAGGAACATGATTCTAGGGATAATTACACTGGAAATTTTAAAAATCATGGGTTATTTATTTATTTATTGAGATTTTTATCCCGCCCTCCTTGCCATTTTTGGTGGGCTCAGGGCGGTTACCAACCAGTTAAGACAATGCAATAAATACATACATATCATAAAAACCCCAATCATAAAACACAGTTAAACAAAGCTAAAATACTGAATACGCAAAACAGAGAACAGGGAACAAGATGGCGAACTACACTATCAAACCCTTGGCAGTTTGCAGGCAACCATCTTCCTGACTGATGTCAAGTGGGCAGGCGGGCAGTCATCGATGTTAATTAGGCCAGGGCCAGAACTGCAAAGCCGGGGCGGCCCCTACTGGAACGCCTGGCCGAAGAGCTCTGTCTTGCAGGCCCTGATATTATCTGGGAGCTCATTCTCATATTAACTCATGTTATTTATGCAACAGCCTAAAAATATTGCTAGCAATTCATCTTAATTTGTGAAACTGGCAACGCCTATCAATAACGCTGTTTAATCCTGGCTGACCTAATGCTGGCACATAATTCAGTTTCTTAAAAATTTCACATTGTATAAAATAAAATACATTTCCCCCCCTCCCCCAATACTTTTATTCCGAGGAGGTCAGGATATGAATCTCACTCGCATTTCCCCCCACTCAACAGCCCTGTCAGGTAGAGGTTGAGAGAAACTGACTGGCCCAGGTAGGGCTGGATTGGAAGGCCTGAAGGAGCAAGATAGGGTTGCCAGCTCCAAGTTGGGGAAATCCTGGAGATTTGGTGGTGTAGGCTTGCCAGACCCCCCCCCCCCCAATTTGGCAGGGGTTGCCCAATTTGAAGGGGCTACTTCCCACCCGCCAGCCAGCTGGTGGGTGGGGGGAAGCCCTGCCCCGAAGAGCGACTACCCAGCCTCCCGTCTCTCTCCAACAGCATTTTAAAAGACCCTTTAGACACTGCTGGAGACGGGCGGGAGCCTCCACTTCCCAACATGATGATGTCACTTCTGAGTGACATCATCACGCTGGGGACTCCCTAACCCCTCCAGTAATGCCCCCCAAAGTCCCCTACTGGGGACTTTGAGGGACCTGGCAACCCTATGGGGGTGGAACCTGAGGAAGATGGGATTCGGAGAGGGACCTCAGCAGCGTATAATGCCATAGAGTTCACCTCCCCAAAGGAGCCATTTTCTCCAGGGGAACTGATCTTGGTTGTCTGGGGATCAACTGTAATAGCAGGAGGTCTCCTGGTGGTGCCTGGAGGCTGGCAGTCCTAGCAGGAAATAATGCCATACAGTCTACCTTCCAAACATGTGCAAAGCAAGGGGCCGCTGGCTTGCATCCGTCCATCATCCCTACTGAATCCAGAAGAAATTTTTATTTATTTATTTATTTATTTATTTATTTTTCAAATTTCTACCCCGCCCTCCCAGCCAATGCCGGCTTAGGGCAGCTTCCGTTCACTAAAGGAAGGTTTCCCCCATCCCGCTGTAGACTTCTGACTCCATTTTCTTGTTAATGAGGGTTCCTTGCCCCCAGGAGCAGAATTTCCAGGGGGTAATTAGGCCTGCAGTGGGAAGGGGAAGGCCCTTTGGTGTCCCCAACACCAAAGCATGGCTTGGAAGGAGGGTGAATCAACCTTACAACAAATTAGTAGCTGCTTTCCCCACTCCCCACCCCCACAAACAAATAATCATCAGGGAAATTGATCAGACTATAGCCACAGTATACCAGCAGTAGGAATTGCAGGCTACAGTATACACACTCCTTCTTGGCAAAAGCAAAGCCCCATGCCTTCTCGTGAAAGGGTCACCCATTCAGCACAGTCTTCTGAAACAACTCGCAGACAGGCCTTCCCTTCTGGATTTCCAGTTTTGTTCCCGTCGTTTCACTTTCATTTGTTGCCAGGGCTCCGGCTTGAAGCTCTGCATGCTGCACTTGGACCTGTGCTCAGACAAGGCCACCACCCCCACCCCCCAGCTGTCAAAACCAGACACACTTCATGGACTGCTGGAGGGGAGTCATAAAACTATCTGACTTCTGTCCTGTCCGTGTAAACGCAGCTGCAGAAGAAGTACCCTGTGGGTCAAATTTAGCAAACTTCAGTTCGGCTGGGTTAGGTACATGCGGGCTGAGAGAAAGAAGTGTCGATCGGAAGCAATTTGCAACCTGGGTGCAAGATATTCTGCTGTGCACGAAGAGCAAAGCTGGGTTAGTTACACACTCCCAGAGTACATACTAGCGGTGTTTGATCTAAGCTGAGTTAGTGTGAGCTAGCTCACAGTTTTTTAGCCTCCAGCTCACACATTCTTGTCTTAGGTCAGGAAGTATGGCTCCAGAACAAACTAATTTAGGCAGTAGCCAGATCGCTTGCTCACAACTTTAATGCCAGTAGCTCACAAAGTAGAATTTCTGCTCACGAGACTCCACAGCTTAGAGGGAGCATTGCATACTAGCCAGGCATTTTCCACAGCTGATAGAAACAGCAGCATCTAGTTGGCCTATAGAAGGCTCCATGTTCAATCCCTGGCATCTCCAGTTGAAAGGACCAGATAGTAGACAATAGGGATGCCAGCCTCCAGGTGGGGCCTGGGGATCTCCCAGAGTCACAGTGCATCTCCAGACTACAGAGATCAGCTCCCCTGGAGAAAATGGCTGCGTTGGAGAGTGGGCTCAATGGCATTGTACCCCACTCGGGTCCCTGTCCGCCCCAGGCTCCACCCACAAATATCCAGGAGTTTCCCTATCGGGATCTGCAACCCTACCTCCCATCCCCTGTCTGTGGCCAGGGGGGACCTGGCAACCCTAGTAGGTGATGTGAAAGACCTCCACCTGAGACTCTGGAGAGCTGCTGTCAGACTGACTAGATAATACTGACCTTGATGGACCATCTGATTCAGACCATTCTTCTATCAACATCAGTACTGCCTACTCTGACTGGCAGCGGCTCTCTCAGGTAGAGATCTTTCACATCACCTGGTATTTTTTCAGTTGGATATTCTGGGATTGAACCTGGGACCTCCCACATGCAAAGCAGATGCTCTACCTTTGAGCTACTGTCCTTCCACAGACAGCTAATCTTCTTCCTGTTACCCACAAGTCAGGGAAGGTAGGGATGTTTTCCGCAGGCTCTCATCCTGCCTCCGGTCGGCATATTCCAGTTCTCTAAATCCTGGTGGCGCAATTTGCATATTGTTCCCCTCTTAATTAATTATTCAAATCACATATTCAGCAGAGGGTCTGTGTGGTGTAGTGGTTAGAGGGCTGCCCTAGGACTTGGCAACGGAGGTGGAAAGCATCACTCTGACATGGAGTTCACCACCACTCCCTTTAAGCCTAATCTCCCATCATGGCTGATGTGAAGATAAAATGAGAGGGGAAGAAGCTTACTCACCACTCTCAGCTTCATGGAGGAAGAGTGAGATAAAAAGGCAGTTCCAAGCACAGGACTTGCTATAGACGGAGGCCACCACTCAGAGAAGCAGCAGGAGAAGTTTTTTTTTAAAAAAACAAAAACAGTAATGTTGCTGATGTACCCAGAAGTAACAACAGGTCACTCTAGGAGTATCCAGAAACTCTGTGGTAAAACCATAGAATTTCTGGTGATTTCTAGAACTACCCATTGTCACTTCCAGGTCATACCTGGAAGTGACAATCCTACTTGCAGTGCACACCCAATTATCAGTGTTATGTCTTGTTTGTTATAATGCATTGCATTGCCAGGGTTCTGGTAGTTCAATTCCCTCAATCTTATTGGCTGCCTAATAAAGACTCCTTATTGGTCCTGAAGCCAATCCAGGGAACCAATCACAGAGCCCTGCTTAGGTCCAATGAGACTGCATTTAAATAGTTACAATGTATATAGTTAACTGCTGAAACCCTATAAATTGAGTGCCGCTCTTGCTAGAGCTGTCCCAGAACTGAATGATGTTTGAAATAAAAGCTTGCAGTTGATTCATCGTCTCCCGACTTCAATACTTAAAAATCAGGACGTGGAGCAGACCCAGACAACACACAAGGAAAATATTAGATTCAGCTAGGCCCTTCCTTGCAGGGTTATTGTAAGAATAAAACAGAGGACAGGAGAACCACATCTGCTACCATAAGCTCCTTGATAGAAGCATGGGGAAAAAATGCAGCAGCGAGATCATTCATCAGTGTCAGATTCCTTGCTGTGACTGTACTGTTATTCTGAAGTTTGTGTGGCATGCTGGTAAAATCTGCACAAATTAAACATTATATGGGGAGCAGCCCATCAATTTAACTTGCTTGGCTTGAGTAGAGTTGCAAAATCCCCCTTAAAAGTTCTTGAATAACCACCAAACAATTTCCTGTACTTTGAACTGTTACTCGTTGTACGGCATTAAATTTTTAGGATCTTTACCCCGGGGACTGTGTTTACAAGGAGCTTACAGTACATCTGAGTCGCTTGCAGCCATTCGTTTTATCCCCACAACTCAAGCTGAACTGAATGTTTGGTGTGAATTTTTGTGTCAGCAAATTAAAGAGACGTGGTGCGAATTCCCAAAGCCAGCTGCTTTCTGATTTGATTATCATAGGCTTCAAACAGCACAGTTATTTCTGTCTTTTTTATTTATACAAAAATCCCTTAAAATGCAGCTAAAACCCCCAAGTGGCCAGCTAAAGAATAGGAGATGTTGAAGAGACACCAAACCACAAATGGTGTTACCATAGGCTACCAACCCAGCCAACCCAAATACAAGCATCTTGCAAGTTAGGGTTGCCATCCTCCAGGTGAAACCTGGAGGTCTTCCAGAATGACAAGTGATCTCCAGATGGCAAAGATCAGTTCCCCTGGAGAAAATGACTTCTTTGGAGTGTGGACTCTACGGCATTATACCCAACTGAGGTCCTTCCCCTGTCCAAACCAGACCCTTCCCACGCTCCACTCCTAAATCACCAGGAAGTTTAGAGCCCAGAGATGGCAACCCTACTTACAATTCTTTCTGAAAGATGCTCAGGCATGAGTTCTGGAGACCCGCTAGAGAACAGGGTATCTGTGTCTATTGGGCAAGAAGTCTGAATTTACCTCTGTCTAACCATGGCTTTTGCTGGTTGAGTCTGACACCTGTTGGTATTTAGGGCATGAATGCTTCAAGAGATAACAAGGCACGAGTTAAGCTTGACAGGAGTGTCAGCAGCAAAAACACCCATTAGAAGCACCCTAGCAACTCACAGGCTGAATCTGACCCTTGATGGTAACAATACTAAGAGTTGATTTGCACAAGGCAGCATTCATGAGGCAGGGACCCCAGCCCTAGCCTGCAAAGTCCCTCACAATCATATGTGACTTAACTGTTTTCCTTCCTGCCCAGGTTTACCAGCTCTGGAGCTTCGGGGGTGGGGCCTGAGGAGGGAAGGGTTTGTGGAAGGGAAGGACTTTTAATGGGGCGTAATGTCATAAATTTCACCTTCCAAAGCAGCCATTTCTTCCAGGTGAACTGATCTCTGTTGCCTGGAGATCAGTTGTAAACCCAGGAGATCTCCAGCCACCACCTGGAAACTGGCAGCCCTATCTCTGCCTGCTTGCACTGTCCCGGCTTCAGCTCAGGGTCATAGTGCTTGGGAAGGAGCTTTAGCACCTTATACTAAATCAGACCCTTGATCCATCAAGGTCAGAACTGTCTACTCAGACTGGCAGCAGCCCTCTAGGGCAGGGGTGCCAAACGTAAGGCCTGGGGGCCGGAATCGGCCCGTCCAGGGCTCTTATGTGTCCCATGAGCAACTGGTGCAACGGAGGGAACAGGAGAGTGCTGGGGGTGGGTGGGCGGAGCCACACTAATTGTGGTTTTAGTGTGGTAGAACGACCTCGTCTGCAGCAGCCAAGCAATGTGGGAGCGTCTGCCCAGGGCTGCACCGCTGGTAGGGCTGCCAAGTCCCCCCGGGGGGTGGGGAATCCCCCACTATAGGGGTCCTCAATCCGCCGGTCCAGATTTGGCCAGCAGGGGGAACCCCACCCCCGAAGCGGCCCGATCCAGCCGACTGCCCAGCGTGATGACATCACCCAGAGGTGACGTCATCACACTGGGCACGTTGCTGGAGCGACGCTCTAGCAATCGCCGTAAACTCTATGGTACCCGCTCTGGCAATATGCCCAGCATGATGATGTCACTTCCGGGTGACGTCATCACGCCAAGCATGCGCTTTGCACGCTTGCAAGGCCTCCAGACCGGGACTCCCCCGCTGGGAAGGGTAAGTAATTTGGCAACACTAACCGCTGGCCTTCCAGTCCGCCCATGTGGCTTTTCCTTTGCACAGCCCTCCCAGTCTATGAGGCCTTGCAGTGACGATACAGCAACTCAGAGCTTACCAGCTGCTGTCCTTTATACAGTTTATATCTCCGGTACCTGGCATTACGTTTGATGGCACACATGGCCCGGCCCAACAAAGTGACATTGGTGTCAGATCCAGTCCTGGTAACAAATGAGTTTGACACCTCTGCTCTAGGGTCTCAGGTGGAGAAAGGTCTCTCATATCACTTACCACCTGATCTTTTTAACTGGACATGCTGGGGATTGAACTTGGGAACTTCTGCATGCCAAACAGAGGCTCTATTACTGAGCCATAACCCCTCACAGGGCACATGTATTGTGGTCTGCTGTGGAGTGGAAGAGAGGGGGACATGTAAGTCCCGTATGACTGTGATGGAGTTCACAGATTGTGTCCTGGATCTCCAAAATCTTGTGGAAACTGACCTTTAGCATTTTTATGGTGGTTTAGCAGTTTAAAAGCAAGAAATTGCAAGTAGATAAATAGGTACCGCTTTGGTGGGAAGGTAACAGCATTCTGTGCTCCTTGGAGTTTAGTCATGCCGGCCACATGACCACGGAGAAGTCTTTGGACAATTCTGGCTCTTCGGCTTGGAAACAGAGATGAGCACTGCCCCCTAGAGTCATATTCGACTGGCTTTTGAGCAAGGGAAACCTTTACCTTTACCTTTATAACCTACGCCCACACAGGTTCTACAGAGCTAAGTGAGGAACAGAACTTGCAAAGCAAATTAATTTAAACCGGAATTACTTTAGCTTAGTGCTCTCCGCCGCACAGAAAAATGCAACATATAGAGCTAAACACATGGACAGAAACTCACAGTCTACAGTCATTTTGCGTTCAGTTAACAGGCTTTTCACTTGGAAAGAAAAAACAACTTCACGCTGAGCTGAGTTAGGATCGCCAACCCTCCTGCTGGAGGCAGGGCATCCCCTGCCGCTAGGCCCCACCCTCCACCACCGATCAGTTGGCTGGCATGGGGACTTAACTCACCTGGAGCAGGAGGCAGGCCCAGGCTATATTGTTACTTCCAGCATGTACCAGAAGTGACATCATCACGTCTGTGACATCTAGGGTTGTCAGGTCTGGACTGGAAAATACCTGGAGACTTTGGGGGTGGGTCCAGGAGAGGGCGGGGTTTGGAGAGGGAAGGAGCCTCAGCATGGTACAATACCATAGAGTCCACCCTTCAAAGCAGCCATTTTCTCCTGGGGAGCTGATCACTGTCAGCTGGAGATCAGTTGTAAAAGCGGGAGATCCCCAGGCCCTACCCTGGAGGCTGGCAACCCTAGTGACATCATGGCAACCCTCTGGTATTTGGGCAAAAACTCGATGGTAGAAGCCATTTTTACCATAGAGTTTTTGATACATACCAGAAGTGATGTCGCCACACCACCAGTGACATAGCCTGGGCCTCCACCCCACTCCTGGTAAGTCCCCCCATCCCCCACCAGTTGCCAGGGGACCAGGCAACCCTAAGCCAAGTCCAACTTCCTATTAGATCCACCAAGGTGCTGGATTTGTCCAATGTGCTTGCAAAAGGAATCCAATACACAGGACAGCACAGAAACCAGACTGCAGTCTACAGCTTGAAAGATACAGCCCAGCGATGACAATCTAATTTCAGCAATAATGCCAATTATATCAATGTAATTCCCCCTCTACTAATTAACTTTTCATGTGCATATTTTCCAATCAACTTGTACAAGGCGGTAAGAGACCAGAACATCTTGTCAAGCTCCCAGAAAAGCAGGCTTTCTATCTGCCACTAACCTCTGTTACTGACTCTACCCCTGCTTCGCTAAACCAACTAGCTCTTGCAGGAGGGGCAATGAAGCTTTCAAATGTTATCTGGCTGAAATTGATACAACAGTCCTGTGATGCAGGTCAGTATTATTGCCCAAATATTGAGGAAGGGTGGCTGAGTGTGTGAGAATGGAAGAACAATTCTAAGCAGAGTTACAGCCTTCTGAGGCCATTGAGGTCAATTGGTGGGATACAAACTACAGATGCCCTGCATCAGATCCCAACTGCATATGATCCTGGATATGTCATGAAAGTAACAACAAAGCAGATAGGGCGGTGTCAGACGCTATAACAGTCTTTGAAATATTCCACAGATGTCTCTGTAACAAGTTTTAATTAAGGTACAAAATGCAACTTTCCAAGTTACATTATACAAAAGGTCCAATCAAAATATTACTTTTAACGGAGTTTCCAGGCAGTATGTTTGTTTCCAAAATCTTCATCAGAAGAGGACCAACAATAACTGCACAAGTATAATTCTTCTTTAGGATGAAGATTTTGAAAACAATTTGCTCGTCTGGTATTATAATTCTTCCTTGAACAAAACCCATTGAGTCCAAGTGAATGTACTCGGTTTATAATTCCAGTCAACTGGGTTTCTGAGATGACTGTAAGTATCTGCCACGCTAAAACCACAACTGAGTACATCAGGCAAACAAACTTCCTTCTCATCCACAACCTCAGAGACCCACCCACCCCCAGCACTCTCCTGTTCCCTCCGTTGCACCAGTTGCTCATGGGACACATAAGAGCCCTGGACAGGCCGATTCCGGCCCCCAGGCCTTATGGTGGCACCCCTGCCCTAGAGGGCTGCTGCCAGTCTGAGTAGACAATTCTGACCTTGCTGGATCAAGGGTCTGATTTAGTATAAGGTGCTAAAGCTCCTTCCCAAGCACTATGACCCTGAGCTGAAGCCGGGACAGTGCAAGCAGGCAGAGATAGGGCTGCCAGTTTCCAGGTGGTGGCTGGAGATCTCCTGGGTTTACAACTGATCTCCAGGCAACAGAGATCAGTTCACCTGGAAGAAATGGCTGCTTTGGAAGGATGTATCCCATAGGGTTGTCAGACTGGGACCTGCGGATCCCACAGAATTACAGCTCATCTCAAGACTACAGAGATCAGTTCCTCTGGAGATAATGGATGTTTTGGATGGTGGGGCCTATGGCACTGTACCCCACTGAGGTCCCTATCCTCCCCAGGCTCCATCCCCCAAATCTCCAGGAGTTTCCCAACCTGGATCTAGCAACCCTGTGTATAAGTCTTATTCTCCTATCCTCATCCCGAGAAACTGCAATAATACTTTCTTGTAAACATATCTTTCGTAGCAGCTGAAGTAGTTCTTCCACAAAGACTTCATAGTATTCTAACAGTCACCCATCCAGTCCTGGGAACTATTAACCTTGAGTGTCCTAAGGTAACTCTTGATCAGCAAAGGGGTCTTTCTAAATGTAGCCTGTATTACCTATTTAATGCTTTAAGCGTGTCTCTTGCAAGTATTCTTGCAATTCATTAACGGAAGGGTTGTCTGGTCATGGAGGACAGGCCCTCTGAATGGGCTACTAGCCATGGTGACTAAAGGGAACCTCCATATTCAGAGGCAGCTGACCTATGAATATCGGTGCTGGAAAGCAACATCAGGGGAAGGCCTCGGCCTCTACGCCCTGTTGCTGGAACTCCAGAGGAACAGGTTGGCCACTGTGTGAGACAGGATGCTGGAGTAGGTAAACCGTTGGCCTGATCCAGCAGGGCTCTTCTTATGTTCTTAATTCTCCATCTTATCTCTGTCCCTTCCTTCATACCTGGACAGTGTCCCAAAGAGGATATTTAAAAAAAAAAACCTCTATACACCTTCCATGTTGCAAGCCAAACCTGCTGTAAGCAGCCTACGCCCTGTTAGAGCCAATGTCTTCCTGTCCTTGACTTAGCAACACGGATATCTATATTTCTGGTGCCAGCAGGGATCGGCGCGCTCTTGAAAAGTGATGGATTTGAAGTGGCACCCGGGACATGATTGACACAACATGTAAGTTCTTATTCTGTCAAAGCTTTACAGTGTTGCTAGTTGTCAAATCGAGCCAGCCTGCCCCGGCTTGGGCTGTATCCTCCTTGATTCCCAATGTCTATCGGGCTTTTTGTCACTTCTCAAGGACAGCTGCTCAGCAATACCGTTCTCGGTTTGTACACGGAATCTCTGCCGCTAGCCTCAAGTCAGGCTGCCTTCCGAAAACTTCCCTTCCCTTCACTGAGGCCACGTTTTTCTTCCAGGGGTTAGCATATTATCATGGCGAATCCATATGTATGCATGGACGTACGTGTGTGTGTGTGTGTGTGTGTGTGTTAAAGCTCAACTGATATTGAATTGCCCTTGTTTTTAAAACAAGTGAAGTGCAGTCCCTCCGCTTCTAGAATTGCAGTTTGGAAATAGCGCCGTCAAATGATGGGGGGGGGGGGGCGTGTTCACTTTTTTAATTGAGTGTTCAGAATTGTTCTAAAGTTGTATTGCAAATGTTTTGTGCACGTGGCTCAGAGGTTAAGACGCTGAGCTGCAGACCGGAAGATCAGTAGCTCGGCAGTTCGAGACCCGAGTGCCATGTGATGGAGTGAGCTCCCCTCTCTGGCCCCAGCTCCTGCCAGCCTAGCAGCTCAAAAGCAAGAAACTGCAAGTAGATAAATAGGTACCACTTTGGTGAGAAGGTAACAGGGTTCTGTGCACCTTGGCATCCAGTCATGCTGGCCACATGACCACGGAGAAGTCTTCGGACAGCGCTGGCTCTTCAGCTTGGAAACAGAGGTGAGCACCACCCCCTAGAGTTGAATTCAACTGGTTTTCAAGCAAGGGAAACTGTTACCTTTTACCTAGTATCACTCCACTGGCTGCCCATCAGTTATTGGGCCAAATTTAAAGTATTGGCTATTATATTAGTGCGCAGACTCTAATCTGGGAGAACCGGGTTTGATTCCCCACTCCTCCACTTGCACCTGCTGGATGACCTTGGGCAAGCCATAGCTCTGTACCAGCTGTTCTCTCAAGGACAGTTTTCTCAGAGCTCTCTCAGCCCCATCTACCTCACAGCGTGTCTGTTGTGGGGAGGGGAACGGAAAGGAGCTTGTAAGCCACTCTGAGACTCCAAGTGAGTGAAGGGCAGGATATAAATCTAATCTCTTCTTCTACTACTACTACTTCTATATGCAAGGCCGTTCATGGCCTTGGACCTTCATAACTGAGAGGCTGTCTCTCCCCCATGCTTTGCCGTGACAGCTTCACTCATCCAAGCAGGGCCTTCTACAGGTGCCATCCTGCAGCTTTGAGGGACATATACTAGGCACAGGGAGCAGGGTTGCCAGTTCCAGGTTGGGAAACTCCTGGAGATTTGGGGGTGGAGTCTGGGGAGGACAGGGACCTCAGTGGGGTAACAATGCCATACTCTCCAAAGCACCCATTTTCTCCAGGGGAACTGATCTCTCATGTCTGGAGATGCACTGTGATTCTGGGAGATCCTCAGGCCCCACCTGGAGGCTGGCATCCCTAGATTGACTAACAATTTTAACCTTCCTACAAGGTCACTGAGAAGTTTCACCCTGCATTTTAGGAGCACTGGGCTTTTATTTTCAGACCTCCCCCCCCCCCCCCCCCACAAACACTTTTGAAGCTCAAAATGGAGCAGAAAGGAACGCATTATACACATGGAGGGTTCTCTGCCTGTGTTTCTCTCAGTTCATGGAAAGGGGAGCAGGCGAAGCCTCCTTTCGATGAGATTGGCAAGGGAGATCTTCTTGACTTGAGTTTTCTCAGCTGGAAATCAAAATGCACATCTAAGCAAGCCTGTCGCTCAAAAATGAATCCTGCTTCTGACAGGATGAACTGAACCGTTTGCTACTCCTCACCAACCAGGCGTAAACGTTACGCAAATGTTCGAGGCCAGGAGAGGAGGGGTTCAGATGTTATCCAAGGTAGGTTGCACAGACATGCGCCCTGCTGTGGCAGCATCAGCAGGCCACACAGGAGGGGGCAGGAATGGCTCCGTACACCCTTGTGGCCCGAGTTGCGCACAGTTGTCACCACCCCAGTCCTCCCGCCTCTCCCTTTCCCCATTGCATCTGCTCAGAAGCACAGATGGGTTGGCAGTTTCTAATCTACAGGATCCCCTGTGGCCTGGACTTAGGGTTGCCAACTCCCAGGTGGTGGCTGGAAATCTCCTAGGATCACAGTTGATCTCCAGTTGACAGATACCAGTTCCCCTGGAGCAAATGGCCACTTTGGAAGGTGGACTCTATGGTGTTATATCCCATTGAAGCCCCGCCCCTTCTTTCTCCAAACCCCACCCTCCTCAGGCTTCACCCCCCAAAATCTCCAGGTATTCCCCAACCCAGGGCTGGTAAACCTACCTGAACTCCCCCTTCTCTCCTCACATTCCTTTCCCTACCAGGCTATTCTGTGATGCTACTGAGCACAAGGAAAGGGTGAAATGCCTTTTAAAGGGCAGAAAAGGAGGAAGTTAGGGTTGCCAGCCTCCAGGTGGGGCCTGGGGATCTCCCGCTTTTACAACTGATCTCCAGCTGACAAGAGATCAGCTCCCCTGGAGAAAATGGCTGCTTTGGAGGATGGACTATGGCATTCTACCATGCGGAGGCCCCTCCCTTCCCCAAACCCCACCCTCTCCTGGCTCCACCCCCAAAGTCTCCAGGTATTTTCCCACCCAGACTTGGCAACCCTAGAGGAAGTGCAGAGTTTAACGCTGCCATTTTGAAGGTGGAGCTTAATTTTGGCTCCCTTCTGGGTGACCTTGGGCCAGTCACAGTTCTCTCAGAAGCCTCTCTGTCCCACCTGCCTCATAAGGTGCCTGTTGTGGGGAGGGGAAGGGAAGGAGATTGTAGGCCTCTTTGAGACTCTTTAAGGCAGAGAAAAGTGAGGTATAAAACCCCCCTCCTCTTCTTCTTCCCTGTGGGGGCACCAGGGAATGGCCAGATAGATAATTCACCCACACCTGACCTGCCATTTTGCCTTCACTTTGGGGGGTGGGGGTGGAAATGAGGTTTCTGTTTTCTCTAGAGCAAAGGAGTGGAAATGAGACTCGTGTGAGTTGTACACCGATTAACCACAATGCTGTCTGGATATTCCCCCTTTCCTACAGAGGCTTGCTGTGTTCCATGGAGGGGAAAATCCCTGCGTGGGAGCAGCCCAAGGACACATGAAGAGATGCTGCTTGTCAGAGTAGACGATACTGACCTTTAGACCAAGGGTCTCGCTCAGGCGAAGGGAGCTTCTTGTGCAGGATGCAGGAAGTGGGTGACGCCTTTCCTCCTGAGCCAACTGCTCTGTGCCTTGCTGAATCAAACACACAGGTATGTATACAGTGCCTGTGCGGTTGCCTGAATGGGGCAGATATCAGTTCCACCACGATGCTGTTTCTGGTGGCAAAATGGCACAGGGGAGAGGGGTTACTCCCCACCCACCCACCCACCCACCCAGGCAGCACGGTCCATTGTTGACTGGGAACCCCACATTCTTGCTGTTAAGAATGAAAAATGTTGGTGAGCTCTACACAGAGAATTCCAAGCCTCACATCAGTTTCGGTTCTAAGGCATTAGACTGTTTAGACAAATTGATCTTTTGCCCTGTGGGCGTGGTGGTTAAGAGTGTCATACTAGGATCTGGGAGACCCAGGTTCGAATCCCCACTTCTGCCATGGAAGCTTGCTGGGTGACTTTGAGCCAGCCAGACCCTTTCAGCCTAGCCTTCCTCACAGGGTGGTGGTGGTGAGGATAAAATGGAGAAGAGGAGAGTGATGTGAACCACTTGGGAGTCCCTACTGGGGAGGAAGGCATAGTATAAATACAACAAATAAATAAATAAATAGCATAACTCATCAAGTGTTGCTCCTGAGAAGATGTTGTCAAAATTGCTTTTGATAAAGCACAGGGAATTTCAAGGGAAGAGGGAAGGGAGGAATGAATATATTTTTTTCCAACCCAAGTCCTAAAGGACAATATTATTGCACACAGAGCAATTCTACAAAGATATTCTGTGTTGTCTTATGTTCCTCTGAGCCAGTTTGGTGTAGTGGTTAGGAGCACTTCTAATCTGGGAGAACTGGGTTTGATTCCCCACTCCTCCACATGCAGCTGCTGGTTTGACCCTGGGTCAGTTACAAGTTGTTTCAGAGCTGTTCTCTCAAGCAGTTCTTGCAAGAGCTCTCTCAGCCCCACCTACCTCACAGGGTGTCTGTTGTGGGGAGGGGAAGGAAAAGGAGATTGTAAACCACTCTGAGACTCCTTTGGGTAGTGAAGGGCGGGGTATAAATCCAATCTCTTCTTCTTCCTAATATACCTATTACTTGTTCCTTCTCAGCTAAATTTCTGTGCCTTTTAACCTGGTCTGCAGTGACCTGTATTCTACCAGCCTGTCAGGCTGGCGATTCTGGATTGGGAAATTCCTGAAGATTTGGGGGGTGGGGCCTGCAGAGGGTGGAGTTTGGGGAGGGGAGAAACCTCAGCAAAGTATAATGCCATAGAGTCCACCTTCCAAAGCAGCCATTTTTCTCTGGGGGAACTGATCTCTGTAATCAGTTGTAATTCTGAGAGATCTTCAGGCCCCATCTGGAGGCTGGCCAACCTACCACTCAGCTCAGCGAGGTACAAAGGCATTTTCCAATTTCAGCGGCTCCTCTTCCTGCCATTTAAGTTGGCGGGAGGCTCCTCAGGCTGGAGAAAGGCTTCAGACCTGGCTCAGTGGAGTGGTAAGTTTACATGCTAAGATCTCTATGACCTCACAGGCACTAGCCAAGTCAGTGCTATCCACAACCAACTTTGACTGAAAGGTAGCAAAAGCATTCCCCCGCCTTTAAAGCTTAACCCTGGAGACAATAACAGCAAGTTTAGGTGTGTTGCAGCAGGGACACTTGCAAGACTACTACGGTTATATATCTGCCTTTTCCCTGACAAGGGGTTTGTCTTATGAGATCTTTGTGATTGTCACTTGAGTTCATGAAGCTCCACCACTCAGTATCCGACCTGTTGTTTTTTTCCCTCTCTCTCTACCTCCATCTTCTTCTTCTTCTTTTTACCTCCAGGATACGATTTCCTAGCCAACCCATCTTTTTAAAAAGCCAAGCTTGTCTGCTCTGGAGAATAAGAAAACAAATTGTCAAGCCGCTGTAGTTCATCATCACCTGCTCGCATCTGCTAGTCAAAACTGTAGCAGTCAGACACAACAACCCATCACACTTCCGCCCACGGCTGTTTCTAATGAAACCAACACAGCCGCAGCATTAAAATATGTCATGGTGAAAAGGTTAGTTTTTAGAAAGTCCTTCTTTCTCACTTCTCTTGACAGAAAGAAGCACATTCTCCCCGCTTACCTCAGAACCGTTCCTTTCCTGGTATGGAACATTTATTTATATAGCATTTTAAAAAGGTTTATTTCCTTACAACAATCTTGTAACAGTCTTGTATTTTTATTCCCTTATTGCAGATGAGGAAACTGCAGCCTAGTGTTCCCTCTAAACTGAGTTAGTGTGAGCTAGCTCACAGTTTTTGAGCCTCCAGCTCATACTTTTTTTTGTCTTAGCCCAGGAAGGACGGCTCCAGAGCAAACTAATTTATGCAGTAGCCAAATCACTTGCTCACAACTTTAATACCAGTAGCTCACAAAGTAGAATTTTTGCTCACAATACTCCACAGCTTAGAGGGAGCACTGGTTCTAGGTTGGCTAGGCTGAATAGGGTTGCCAGGTCTGGGTTGGAAAATACCTGGAGACTTTGGGGGGTGAATACAGGAGAGGGTGGGGTTTGGGGAGGGGAGGAGCCTCAGCATGGTACAAGGCCATAGAGTCCACCCTTCAAAGCAGTAATTTTCTCCAGGGGAGATTATCTCTGTCAGCCAGAGATCAGTTCTAAAAGCTGGAGATCCCCAGGCCCCGCCTGGAGGCTGGCAACCTGAGTTGTGCTATCTGTCTGTCTGTCTGTCTGTCTGTCTGTCTGTCTGTCTAATCATCTTTCTCCCCAAAGAGGACCTGAAGTGGCTTACACCATTTTCTTCCTCCTCCATTTTATCCTCACAACAACCCCTGTGAGGTAGTTTAGGCTGAGAAAATGTGACTGGCCCAAGATCACCCAGGGAGCTTCGCACCCAGGTCTTCCAGTGCTAGTCTTAACCACTCCACCACACTGGGTCTGAAAAAATTAAGATATAAGGGAAAGGGTGCAAGCCCCCTGCCCCTGCAGCCAGCTCTCCACTCAGTCTTCACAAGCCCTTACAAAGCCCTGCCTCACATCCGAAAGTGGCTCAGGCTTTCCTGAGTCCTAGAATCTGCCCTTTCATCTTCCACTGCCTATGACAAGGATTGTTACCCTGGAACCCATGGGACCATGGCACCGGGAGATGGGTTTCCTGGGGCTCATTGGCTTCTTCCCTAAAGCACCTCTCCTCCAAAGTTTTGCTCTACCTCATCGGAGCTGGAGGTACTTCAGATGAACCCAGGAGGCATCAGCTGTTACACTACTAGGAGGACCCATTCAGAAACAGCTGCTTCTGTCTCTGAAGGATGCTTCATTCTAGGGATGCCAGCCTCCAGGTGGGAGATCCCTGGCATTACAGCTCATCTCTAGACTACAGAGATCAGTTCCCCTGGAGAAAATGGATGCTTTGGAGGGTGGACTTCTTGACATTGTACCCCACTGAGGTCCCTGTCCTCCCCAGGCTCTACCCCCAAATATCCAGGAGTTTCCCAACCTGGATCTGGCAACCCTACCTCCTGTCTCCTGCTGGTGGCCAGGGGGGGCCTGGCAACTCTACTTGGTTCAGATTTTGTGCCTGTCTCCACAGCACATGGGAGTAATCTTGTCATGGCATCTGCTTCCTATTCTCAGCATTCCAAAAGTACCCGGTAGACTCAATGAGACTAGGGGTCCCTGGGATGCTGGATAAATGGGGTCTTGGCTGGAAAGAGGGCTGCCAGTTCTCACGTTATAGAGGTAGATCTCCTGCCCAGCACCCTCCAACCCCTGCAACCATTTGATAAGACAACAGGGGAAAACTCAACCATGTGACATCATGTCCAGAGCAAGCCTGGAAGTGACCACATTAATACATGAAGCTGCCTTATACTGAATCAGATCATTGGTTCATCAAGGTCAGTATTGTCTGCTCAGCTTTACAGAGTCTCAGGCAGAGGTCTTCCACATCACCTACCACCTGATCCTTTTAGCCAGATATGCCAGAGATTGAACCTGTGCCCTTCTGTATGCCAAGCAGATGCCTTACGACTGAGCCACAGCTCTTCCCCATTTAGGGTTGCCAGGTCCCTCCTGGCCACCAGTGGGGGATGGGGATGGAGCATTGCCAGAGCCAGGTTAGGAAACTCCTGGAGATTTGGGGGTGGAGCCTGGGGAGGACAGGGACCTCAGTGGGGCACAATGCCATAGAGTCCACCCTCTAAAGCAAACATGTATTCCAAAGGAACTGATCTCTGTAGTCCAGATAGGAGCTGTAATTCCAGGGGATCCCCATGTCCCACCTGGAAGCTGGCATCCCTAATGGAATCCTTCAGCATCGCCCCAGGGCGATGACATCACGTCTAAATTTGTGCCAGAAGTGGCATCAGACCATCAATGCAACCACCTTTTATTTGTCCCCATTCCTTGGCGTTTCCTGCCGGTTGGCTGACAGCCCTACCTGGAAACCAGCTGTACACAGAGAACCTCACCATATCATTTCACCAACTTCTTTGTGGGCTCTGATGAGAACACCAAGTCTACGGAGTACACTTGTAAGAGGGGAAGGACAGCTGTTTGCTGTTATCTCTGTATTTACAGGAAGCTGCTCCACTGCAACGAATGAGGAGTCTACTCACTCATGAGCTCTGTCTGTGTACCTATCACCTTGCGCATGAGGCTCTGGACTGAAGAGCATGTCTTGTTAATCCAGCGCCGAGGACGTGCGATCGCTAACTCTTTTGTTATTTTGCTTGAACGTAGATCAGATTTCTCTAAGCCTCTCGCCGAGCATGCTAGCAGATAATAGAGGCAAATGCTTTATTATGAAAAACTAAACCCTTCCCTCTCTCCTGTGTCCCAATCTGCGGCCTTCCGAACGTTTTGCTAGTACCTAAACATTCTATAAAACAGTTGCGGTGATGACTCACAGCGAGCAGACATGTAGCCGCAGCTGCCCTGCTATTTATTTCTTGTCTAAACCTAACCATGAATAAGTTAAGCACCTTAATAGAAACGGAATAATAAATACAGTCCAAATATAGGCAGGGATCCAACCCAACCATTGCAGCCCTCCTTTTTAAAAATCCCCTGTCTTTCAACAACATAGGCTGCTAGAGCTCTTACCATTGTATAAGAAGTATGTGACCAAAAAAAAAAAATTAGACTAACAGTAACTGGCATGGCCATCCGTGTCTGCAGCTTTCACTTTATCCTTTATGTTCCTTCCCTGGCCTGTACATACATTCCCTCTCATCCCCACCACCACCCCTGGACCAAGATACACTGACGAGAGATATTCTGGTGAAATGACAATCTTTGGGTGAAAATTAGCCATCAGGCATAAGGATGTTGAGCAAAGCTTGTTCCCCCCTTCCAAGAAACCTTCGACTTTACTCAGTGTTTGGTAGCATTCTAACTACTGACATTGTCTTAGGGTTCCCAACGCTACCTCAGCAAATGCCAAGAGAAATGAGGGGCAGCGCCTGGGGAAGACAAGGTATGGGAAGGATGTGATGCCACTTCCGAGTGATGCTCTAGGCTGCCTCTCCTACTCTCTATGGTTTCTCCCAAAGATACCAGGGGAAATTCCTAGAGGGTCACTAGGTGGAGGTCGTTTCCCCCCCCCTTACTCCTCAGTTCCTCAGAACTGGGACATTGGGACTGGGGGGGTGGATAATTAGGACCAGGTGGATACTTGCTGGACCTTCTGAGGGCACCTGGTAAGAACATAAGAACATAAGAAAAGCCAATGTTGGACCAGGCCAATGGCCCATCCAGTCCAACACTCTGTCACACAGTGGCCAGAAACACCAAGTGCCCTCAGAAGGTCCAGCAGTGGAGACAGGAAGCCCTCCCACTGTTGCCCCCCCCCCCAAAAAAAACACCAAGAATACAGAGCATCACTTGCCCCAGACTGAGAGTTCCTATCTATACTTTGTGGCTAATAGCCACTGATGGACTTCTGCTCCATATGTTTATCTAATTCCCTCTTGAAACCGTCCATACTTGTAGCTGCCGCCACCTGCTGTGGCAGTGAATTCCACATGTTAATCACTCTTTGGGTGAAGAATTACTTCCTTTTATCTGTTCTAACCCAACTGCTCAGCAATTTCATGAAGTGCCCACAAGTTCTTGTATTGTGAGAAAGGGAGAAAAGGACTTCTTTCTCTACCTGCTTTATCCCATGCATAATCTTATAAACCTCGATCATGTCACCCCTCAACCATCATTTCTCCAAGCTAAAGAGCCCCAAGCACTTCAACCTTTCTTCATAGGAAAAGTGTTCCAACCCCTTTATCATTTTAGTTGCCCTTTCTGCACTTTTTCCAAAGCTATAATATCTTTTCTGAGGTGTTTTTGGCCACTGTGTGACAGAGTGTTGGACTGGATGGGCCACTGGCCTGATCCACTATTGGCTTCTCTTATGTTCTTATGATAAATGGGATACTTATGCTGGAAGACCTATCTAGGGTTGCCAGGTCTGGTTTGGAAAATACCTGGATACTTTGGGGGTGGATCCAGGAGAGGGTGGGCTTTGGGGAGGCGAGGGGCCTCAGCATAGTACAATGCCATAGAGTCTACCCTTCAAAGCAGCCATTTTCTCCAGGGGAGCTGATCTCTATCAGCTGGAGATCAGGTGTAAAAGCGGGAGATCCTCAGGCCCCACCTAGAAGTTGGCAACCCTAGACTTATCTGGTGCTTCTGTGATACATAAATACCTATAGATTTTTTTATTCCTCTCTAGCTGACATCTAGTTTCTGAGAAAGGCCTAGTCCCTCCCCTGTCCTTCCCAGTCCATAGCTTGCAGCCCACCTATATTCAAGGTACTAGAATGCCCTCAGCCTGACAGCCTGTCTTGTCAAAGGACTCTGGGCCACTGTAGATTCACTACTGCAACTAGTCCATGCCACCTAGGTTTGCCAGATTTGGGTTGGTAAATTTTCAGATATTTGGTGGTAGAGCCTGGGGAAGGTGGGATTTGGGGAAGGGGAGGGACCTCAGCAGGGTGTAATGCCATTGAGTCCACCCTCTAAAGCAGCCATTTTCTCCAGGGGAACTGATCCTCTGGAGATCAGTTGTCACTCCAGGAGATCTGCAGGCTGCACCTGGAGGTTGGCAGCAACCCTAAGTCCTGCCACACTGAGCAACTAAAATTTGCAATTTGTTTTGAGCTCCAGGACTCCCCTTCTTTTGGAATCAAACTCTGCCTCCAGGGAACCAGGTGCCCCACTATGGGGGACCCTGTTTAAATATATTACATACTAGATAATTGGGGGGTTCCCCAGGAACAGCTCTTTTTAATAGAATTCAGACAACAAAGCCTGCCTTCTGCTTCTTCTGCCAGATGCTCTGGGTTTGTCCTCTGTAGTGAGCTGATCTAGGACAGGTCTCTGCTCAGGCACACAAACCTGACAGATCATGTTTTATGGGCTCATTATTTTGGCACTTTCCTCATCTGGGAAGGCATCAGACTGTGAGGGGGATGACACCAGTTGTGTGACTCACCCCAAGTGGACCCGTAAACAATCGGCAGAGAATTTGATTGTCATCATCGCTCCATTTTCTTTTCTGTTTTCTCAGGCAGTAAAAGCAGACGGGTGGTTCAGCCGCTGATTGCACCCTGGAGAGGAGCAGCAGCAGTACCTGGATTGCAGGCCAGCAGGCACCAGAGTTGTGACACCCTTCTGCTGCTTCTGATCTTTTCAAAAGAGCCGTCAACAAGACTATTTTTATAGGCTGCTGAGAACAAAGGCACTCCTGGGGTAGTGTGGGATGCACGGTAGCAGGAAGTGGGTGAGACCAGTCGTTCCCAACCCATTTTGATTAACAAACTCCCTTTGATATAAAACCATAGCTAAAGCCCAGCCTAGCCCAGACTTGGATGGCCCAGGCTAGCCTGGTCTTGTCAGCAGCTGCGTGGGGTTGGCCCTGGTCAGTATTCAGAAGTGAAATCACCAAGGAATACCAGCATCGCAGTGCGGAGGAAGGCAATGGCAAGTCACCTCTGAAGACTCTTGCCATGATGACCCTATGGGGTTGCCATAAGTCAGCAGTGATGATGGCAAATATATCTGTGTGTGTATCTGTGTGTGTATATCTCTGTGTATTAGGGTTGCCAGGTCTGGGTTGGAAAATACCTGGAGACTTTGGGGGTGGAGTCAGGAGAGGGGAGGGTTTGGGGAGGAGAGGGGCCTCAGCATGGTATAATGCCATAGAGTCTACCCTTCAAAGAAGCCATTTTCTCCAGGGGAACTGATCTCTGCCAGCTGGAGATCAGTTGTAAAACGGGAGATCCCCAGGCCCCACCTGAAGGCTGGCAACCCTAGTGTGTACTAGGTTTGATTTCCCACTCCTCCACATGCAGCTGTTGGTCAGTCATAAGTTCTTTCAGAGCTGTTCTATCAAGGGCAGTTCTCAAGAGAGCTCTCTCAGCCCCACCTACCTCACAGAGTGTCTGTTGTGAGGAGGGGAAGGGAAAGGAGATTGTAAGCCACTCTGAGACTCCAAGTGAAGGGCAGAGTATAAATCCAATCTCCTCCTCCTCCTGTTCCTCGTCTTCTTCTGTGTGTGCATGTTTGTGTGTGTGTGTGTGTGTGTGTGTAGATAGATAGATAGATAGATAGATATAAACTACTACCACAAGATGATAAATTCCAAAAATGACAAACTGGTCCTCTCTCTCTGTATTTTCCCTAATATATGACGTTATAGTATTTTTAAAAGCCGCTATAAAAGTATTGAAGAGCTAACTGGAAGGATTCATTTTATTTATTTAAAACATTTTTATGCTGCCTTTCCACCCAATCAGGGTCCTCAAGGTAGGGCGAACAGAAAAAGAAACAGGGAAAAAACCCCACTGGGACAATTTAAAAAAACATTTAGGATGATAAAGTAATTCGACAAAATCACAGAAACAACACCAGAACAAGGGAGGAGGGCCAGTAACCATTTTTTTGGGAGGGAGTTTCAAATGAAACTAAAAAGTCTTCAGCCACTGGAAGAAGCTACTGATAGAAGGAGTCAGCCAAACCTCCTTGTAGACCCAGTTGGTCAGTTTTCACTTTGTATATCTTGAACATCATCAGGTTACATGTAAATTTGCTGTTCATTCTCTGGCTATAAGTTTGAACCTTACCTGTCATTCCAATGTATATCACACACATAATACATATTATTTGGTAGAAATCTTTGGACCTTTGCTTCTTCAAATAATCTGGTTTGGCTGCATTCTAACCAAGCAATGACTGCAAAAGATACTACACATTAAAAAGGGGGTTTGGGGTATCACCTTCCGGTTGCCACATCAGCTGTCACCCTGTTCTCATGTTACAGTGAAGTCATGTACAACAACCTGCATCCACATGCATGCACTTGTTTGTAAGAAAGAGCAACTATGCATCCACTTTACAAATGAAACCAGGACCTGCATACATATGGGCTTCAATTGCATGTACAATTGTACATGCTTTGGCAGTCACCTAAGAATTACCGTATTTTTTGCTCCATAAGACTCACTTTTTCTCCCAAAAAAAGTGTGTGGGGGGGGAGTGTGTGCGTCTTAAAAACCCCTCACCTTTCCCAAGCCATGGCACCGAGCAGAGCAAGGTGCGTCTTATGGTCAGGTGCGTCTTATGGAGCGAAAAATACGGAACTCAGTGCATGTAAAAAGAAAAATCAAGTGTACAGTGACTGTGTGACCTGGATAGCCCAGGCAAGCACAATCTCATCAGATCTCAGAAGCTAAGCAGGGTCAGCTCTGGCAAGTACTTGGATGGGAGACCTCCTTGGAATACCAGCAGTTGGGAGGCGGGGGCAGGCTATATTCAGCCACCACTCTGAATATCCTTCAGGCCCCCAATAGGGGTCAGTCACCAGAGGTTGCTATGACTTCCAGATGCACATACAGTCAGTCACTGAGGTTGCCATGACTTCCAGATGTACATACATACACACACACACATATGAAAAATATCCCTTAAAAAACGCAAAAAAGGGGGAGAGGGAACAGCGTCATACAACAACAGCACTTCTGCAGCACTATTGTCCAGCAATATTTGTGGTTTTCCTGGGGAATGTAATCAGGCAACAAAACAACACTGAATCCATATTATGATTGACTTAATTCATCCCTATCAAATCCATCAGTTTCTCTCAAGTCCATCCTGCTATATCCAAATTAGGAAATGTCAGTTTATGGCTGTATGTGTGTATTTGTGTGCGTGTGTGTTTAATGCTCCATCTATGTGGTTGAGACAAAAAGATCTGGCAGCTTGAAATGGAAAATGGCTGACAGTTTTTGGCAGTGATTTCAGCTGTCTTGTTGGGTTAATCAGATTAATCAACCTCTTTGGAACAGGGAACAGACCAATGGAAAAAGGTTTCAGTTCAACATCATTTTTTAAAAAATTACATCCATACGATAGAAAAGATACTCGCCATAAAAATGAAAGCTGTGTGTAGTAATGTGTTATTTAAAAAACAATCAGTGTAAACCTGGGATTGTATAGCTGACAGATGTTCTAGGTCACATACATCTCCCAAGGTACATAGGAACCAAAGGATCATTATCTAGAGCTGTTACATGAACCATTATGCAGAACTAAACCATTAGTCTATCAAGATCAGTACTGTCTTTTCATACTAAGGCATACTAAGTGTCAAATGTGTGGCCCGCAGGCTAGGCCCGGCCCACACAGAGCTCAAAACTGGTCCCCCAAGCAACTTCCTTTCCCAGGGCTGCTCCTGCAGCCACACCCTAACTTTCTTTTTCCCAGCTCTCACAGCGGCTCTTTGTTTCATGCTTCCAGTTTCCTGCCTCTTGCCTCCCTCCCTCCCCCCCTCACACACAAAGAGCTCTGTGGCTGCTTCCTGCTTTGTGCTGGAGAGATACAAAGACAAGCCTCTCTCTCTCTCTCTCTCTCTCTCTCTCTCACACACACACACACACACACACACACACACACACAACACACAACACAGAGAGAGAGAGAGAGCTTCCTTTTCCAGGGCTGCTCCTCCTCTTTTGGGGAAGGAGGGGAGAAAAGAGAAAACAAAGTTGGAGTCCCATTGCAGCTTCAAGACCAACAACATTTTATTCTTGGTATAAGCTTTTGTGTGCAAACATACTTCTCTGGAGGGAGGGAGGGAGGGAGGGAGGGAGAGGGTGGGTGTGTGGATTCTTCTGACAAGCACAACATACACTGAGGAAATTATTTTGGCTTATTCTGAAAAGTTGTGTTTTTTTAAAAAAAAAAAAGATTGGATTTCTCTGTTCCTAATCTGGTTTTATTTTCTTTCAAAAGACCCTGATTAGGAACTAGAACACATGGATTGGTCCTTATATCTTAGAGAGGGGAGTGATGTCAGATGCCAAATGACAATAGCACACATTGGTAATGAGACAGGAAAACTTCAGTTTAGTCCAGGAGGATGCCTTGTCTTGAGCTTCGTCATCAGTTGCAATTCAGCAGTCTCTCTTTCTAGTCTCCCTTTGAAATTCCTTTGTAAGAGAGCTGCTAGTCTCAGGTCAGCAACTGAAAGTTGTGGTTTCTAATGTCAGACTTATGTCCATTTATTCTCTGCATCCCCCTGGACTGAATCCTCCTATATGGAATTGAGACCTAGGTTTCCTGTCTCATTACCATCTCCATGATATCTCCATGTCTACTTCCCCTTTGCGTATCACACCTAATCCAATCATGCCTGCTATTGCCATTTGGCATCTGAAATCATCTTTATAAAATTTATATCTCCAGTTCCTCATGTTACATTTTATAGCACGCGTGGGCCAGCCCAACAAAGTAACATTTATGTCAGATCCAGCCCTCGTAACGACACCTCTGCTCTAACGTCTCTGAAAGAAGTCTTTCATAGCACCTGCTACTTGTTCCTTCTTAATGGAAGATGCCAGGGACCGAACCTAGGTCCTTTGAAAAGCAGATGATCTAAAACTGAGCAGCAGTTATGGGAGGAGCACTCCATGTTTACTGGGCATGATCCAGAGAGCTCAAGCACATCCATAAATGTTCCTTTGCACACAAAGGGATTTTGCCAGTTTTCCCAATGCAGCTCGTAGTGTTCTATCAAATGCTACTCCAGAATTCCCCCCAATCACCCTTTAAGACCACAGAGTGACCATGGTTTGGTGGTAGGACACCAGCTTTGCACACAGAAGGCTGGAGGTTCAAGCCCTGGCATCCTGTATAAAACAATCGGGTAGTAGACATTTATTATTTATTTATTATTTTATTATATTATATTTGTGGAAAACCATAAAACCACATCCAACACACTATACAATAGTTAAAAGCAAATAGCAATATTTTTGTGGTCCCCTCCTGTTTCTGGTCTGTGAGTGCTTTGCGAGAACGGGGAAGGGCATGAACTCCACAAGGGTTGGGGGGGGGGGTCCAGGTCTGGTGCCAGTCATGATGTAAACCATCGCTGTCCTCGAGCAAATGCCTGGCAGAACATCTGTGCCTTACAGGCCCTGCAGAATTGCAAAAAATCCTGGAGAGCCCTGATGTTATGTGGCAAAGAGTTCTACTAGGCCAGGGCCAGGGCCAAAAAGGCCCTGTTCCTGATTGAGAACAGCCGGATATCTCAGTGGCTGGGAACTACCAGCAATTTGTTCTGTGAAGAGTGTAAAGCTCTCCCAGGGGTGTAACGGATGTGAAAGACCTCTGCCAGAGACACTGGAAGGCCACTGCCAGTCACTATAGATAACAGGGACCTTGATAGACCAGTGGTCTGACTAGGGTTGCCAAGTCGTACTTACGTACTGGCGAGGGGGAGTCCTCCTTTGCCCGGGAGCTTCCCTGGCGTGCACGCGTGGTGATATCACCTGGAAGTGACGTCACCACGTTGGGGGCGTTGCCAGGGCAACGCTCTGGCAATTGCCCCAAAACTCTATTGCCCCAAAACTCTATGGTACCATAGAGTTTTGGGGCGATAGCCAGACCGTCGCCCTGGCAACGCCCCCAACGTGGTGACGTCACTTCCGGGTGACGTCATTATGCTGGGGAAGTTGTCCAGGCTGGACGACTTCGGGGGTGGGGTTCCCCCCGCCAGCCGAATGCTGGCCGGCGGATCAGGAACCCCTGTAGCAGGGGATCCCCCGCCCCCCGGGCTGACTTGGCAGCCCTAGGTCTGACAGTATAAGGCAACTTCAAGGGCTTGACCTGTTCTTCATAAGGGATTTCAGTGGGAACAAGAAGCCTAGATGCACATCTAGCATTCCTTGCCTAGCCATGTTGTGAGCCAGTTTGGTGTAGTGGTTAAGTGCGCAGACTCTAATCTGGGAGAACCAGGTTTGATTCCCCACTCCTCCACTTGCACCTGCTGGGGTAACCTTGGGCAAGCCATAGCTCTGGCACAGCTGTTCTCTCAAGGACAGTTCTCTCAGAGCTCTCTCAGCCCCACCTACCTCACAGGGTGTCTGTTGTGGGGAGGGGAAGGGAAAGGAGTTTGTAAGCCGCTCTGAGACGCCTTTGGGTAGTGAAGGGCGGGGTATAAATCCAATCTCCTCTTCTTCTTGAGGGGGATCCAGTTTTTAGTATAATTTTACAAATCACTGTCTGTCAACAGAGGGGCCAAACTACATGAGATAGCATCCTCGTGGCTGCCACAAAGACATCACTGCAATTTTAAAGTCACTTAAAACACTGCAAGAAGGATCAGGCCCTCAGCATGGTGCTCTTGTTCCATCCCCCCATGCCTTTTCAAGGGCCAAAACACCTTGGGGGGGTGGCCATTTCTGCACTTGATAGGTACAAAGGGGAGAGATAAGAGCACCCCAACCTGCTAGAGGCCCGATCAGGATGGGGCCCTTATGGCATTTTAAAATAATGCTAAAATGGCCGCAGTGTCCTTGTGGTGACTATGAGGATTCTCTCACCTTTAGTTTGACCCCCAGATTACCATGTTTACCTGTGCAACTTGACAGTGAGCGCTTGATAAGAAACAGAACTACAGCAAAGCTGGAAAGTGGAGACTGCGTCTTCAAACATGAGGAATTTCAGACTAACAGATAAGCATTGCATTCCTGTGCCAAGAAATTCTCCTCTTAATCCTTGCTCCCCATTACAAAATTCACAACTGGGAAATCCATCCCTTCCCGGTGAATTTCCGCTTTCAAGATAGCAGCCCTTGGGGCTCCAAAGGCAGATAACATCCAAGAGACAAGCATCACAAATATAATATTCATATCCTACCTACACAAATCTATGTAGGTGGACTTTAATCTGATGAGGCTGGAATCATAAAGCAATTGCTAATGGCTGAATGACTTCTTCACCGTATTTTGTTAACATGTTAGTATAGGGTTGGTGTTCTGGTTACAGTTGCCAAGTCTGGGTTGGAAAATACCTGGAGACTTTGGGGGTGGAGCCAGGAGAGGGCGGGGTTTGGCAAGGGGAGGGGCCTCAGCATAGTATAATGCCATAGCATCCACCCTGCAAAGCCGCCATTTTCTCCAGGGGAGCAGATCTCTGTCAGCTGGAGATCAGTTGTAAAAGCGGGAGATCCCCAGGCCCCACCTGGGGGCTGGCAACCCTAGTTCTGGTATTTAATCTACAGCTATGGCATTCAACCTTTCCCTGACTCAGGTTCTTGAAACTCAAACTCAGATGTTCTATCTACGTGTTATGTTTTATGCTTGTCTTCCTCGGGTACTTTTGGTCAGATGTCAGCTGTGGGTAGGGTTGCCAGGTCTGGGTTGGAAAATCCCTGGAGACTTTGGGGGTGGATCCAGGAGAGGGCGGGGTTTGGGGAGGGGAGGGGCCTCAGCATGGTACAATGCCATAGAGTCCACCCTCCAAAGCAGCCATTTTCTCCAGGGGAGTGATCTCTGTCAGCTGGAGAGCCATTGTAAAAGCGAGAGATCCCCAGGCCCCACCTGGAGGTTGGGAACCCTAGCTGTGAGTTTCCTGGTGGGAACTCATTTCTCAGGCATTCCTGGCCCCAATTCAGATCTGGGTGGAGGAACTTTGGCCTTGTCATTCTTCTTCCTTGTCGGTGGTGCCCAAAGCTATCTACTGCCATCCTGGAAATACTTGGCATTGCCATCATCTGTCTATCTCCGGGTTAGAACAGATAAAAGGAAATCCTTCTTCACCCAAAGAGTGATTAACACATGGAATTCACTGCCACAGGAGGTGGCGGCGGCTACAAGCATGGACGGCTTCAAGAGGGAATTAGATAAGCATATGGAGCAGAGGTCCATCAGTGGCTATTAGCCACAAGGTATAGATAGGAACTCTCAGTCTGGGGCAAGTGATGCTCTGTATTTTTAGCACTGGGGGGGGCAACAGTGGGAGGGCTTCTAGTGACCTGGCCCCACTGCTGGACCTCTTGAGGGCACCTGGTGTTTTTGGCCACTGTTTGACAAAGGGTTGGACTGGATGGGCCACTGGCCTGATCCAACATTGGCTTCTCTTATGTTCTTTGTGCAGAACAGGTTAAAAAGGTTACTTCTAATAAGTGAAAGCAGTTATGCAAATTAATACATTTAGAAGTCTCACTTCATATAATTTACCCCTGTGATGGCTATACTAAAATTATTGTATTTGGGCCTCCCTGGTTTAACATTTCTGTCATTGAGTAACTGCTAATTGGAGTCAACAATTAATTTTGATCTTACATACCCTGTCTTACAGTTCTCATCTACACCAGTGTGGTTAGAATGTCAGGCTAGGATCTAAGAGACCCAGGTTCAAATCCCCACTCAGTAGGTTCGCCAACCTCCACGTAGGGCCTGGAGATCTTCCAGAATTACAACTGGTCTCCCAAGAACAGAGTTTAGTTCCCCTGGGGAAAATGGCTGCTTCAGAGGGTGGACTCTATAGAATTGTACCCCAGTGAGGTCCCTCCCCTCCCCAAAGCATATCCTCCCCAGGCGTCACCCCCCATGTCTCCTTGAGTTTCCCAACCTGAAGCTAGCAACCCTTCCGCTGAGCCATAAAGCTCACTGGGTGACCCTGGAGAGCTGCTGCCATTCTGCTGCACAGAATAATAGAATCAGAGTTGGGAGGGGCCATACAGGCCATCTAGTCCAACCCCCTGCTCAGTGCAGGATCCGCCTAGAGCATCCCTGACAAGGGTTTGTCCAGCCGCTGCTCCAAGACTGCCAGTGAGGGGGAGCTCACCACCTCCCTAGGCAGCTGATTCCACTGTTGCACAACATTTACTGTAAAAAAGCTCTTCCTAAGATCCAGCCAGTACCTTCCCGCCCTTATTTAAACCCATTATTTCGAGTCCTGTCCTCTGCTGCCAACAGGAACAGTTCCCTGCCTTCCTGTAAGTGACAGCCCTTCAAATACTTCAACAGAGCAATCATGTCCCCCCTCAGCCTCCTCTTCTCCAGACTGAACATTCCCAAGTAGGGTTGCCAGGTGCACTCACCTGGCTGGCGGGAGGCTCCTGGCCCACTTCCAGGAGACTGGAAATGCCTGCCCCAATGTGCTGACATCAACCAGAAGTGATGTAGGCATGTTAGGGATGTCTGAGGGTGATGCTCTGGTATTTGGGCAAACTCTATGGTAAATCCAGCCAAATTTACCATAGAGTTTGCCCAAATACCAGAGCATTGCCTCCTGATGCCCCGATGCACCTACGTCACATAGGCAGCGGCTGCGGCTCAGTGGTAAAGCCAGTGCTTGGCGAGCAGAAGGTCCCAGGTTCAATCCACAGCATCTCCAGTTAAAAGGATCAGGTCATGGGTGATGTGAAAGACTTCAGCTTGAGACCCTGAAGAGCTGCTGCCAGCCTGAGCAGACAATACCAACCTTGATAGACCAAAAGTCAGATTCAGTATAAGGCAGTTTCATGTGATCGGTGTGTGTGCAACACCATTCCGAAACTGCATTAGAGGGGAGGAGAAGGAATGTACATGAGTCCATGCAATTATCTTGATCACCTCAGTATAGTTAGGCGATCCAGCAACATTTGTATCTTACAGTTTGTACTGTCAGAGGTGGCTGTGAAGATTCTGGTGGAACCTACTGCAGTGTGGTGTAGTGCTTAGAGGGTCAGACTAGGATCTGGGAGAGCCAGCTTTGAGTACCCGTTCTATCGTGGCAGCCACATTCCCTCAAGGTTGTCCTGAGGATAAAATGGGAGAGAGGAGAACACCATAAGGTGCCTTAGGTCCCCACTGAAAAGAAAAGTGTGGTGTAAATAAAGTAAACGAATTATCATAATAATTAATTAATTGTCATATGGCATTGCGTGTTAAATAGCCAGGAGAACCTACAACTGTCCGGCAGCCAGAAGTTCTAGCTCCTTTAGCGTTGTGCACCACTAGGTGATGAGCTAGACTTGTTTTTAAGGCAAGAGATGTTTCAGAGGTGGTTTGCCATTGCTTGCCTCTACATCATGACCCTGGCATTCCTTGGAGGTCGCCCTTCCAAATGCTAGTTGAGGCCGACCCTGCTTAGCTTCTGAGATCTGATAGGACTGGGCTAGCCTCCAGGTCAGGGAGAAAATGAATAAAATATATAAGGTTTATTATCCAATTTGGGGCTGCGACTCTACAGAAACAGGCTAATGTTTATGTCAGTCTATGACTTTCCACATAGCACCATCATTCTGTTTGTTTATTTATTTACTGATTATGAGCAGTTTTATAACGAGAATTCCCTCCTAACTCGCAGAAGAGCAAAGGGATGACTCAGTCTCCTCAGCCACTGACGCGACGCATGCGGACATTGTTGCATAGCCGTGCGCGGTTGCTGCCCGTAAAAGAAAGCCAACGACCTCTGACTTTTTGTGCTTCTGCCTCCGACTGTCATAAACAAGAATCATTGAAAGAGACATTGTCATCTTAAATTTGGTCCCTGGTTTGAATTGCTCTCTTTCTCTCTGCATCTCTCTTTAAAACGAGCTCTTATAGAACTTAAGAGCAATAAAAAAAAATGTTTCTGTAATTATTTCTTCTTGATTGGAAAAGTGCCCTGAAGCATTTGAAAGCTTGATGCTTCTCCCAGTACCATTTTCATACCAGGGATATGGTCTATAAATAAATACAAAATTGATTTCCTTACACATTTTTAATAAACCCACCGTAATTCAGAACACCACTTTGCCACTCAGCTACTATTGCACTAAGAACCACAGAAATTTTTAATGGCACCTGTTTCATCTACCTACCACTAATTTAAAGTGAAAAAGAGACAACAAACTTCTAGTCCTCAGAGAAAAGACAAAGGATTCGATTCTACGAATGAGCTCTGTGTGTCCTAGATAGTCTCTGCTTCCTTTTCCACTAAAACTTTTGTTTGCTCAAAACCAATGGTTTCAATAGGCCCGTGTGTAAACAGAAGTGTTAGAAGAAGAGGAATTGTGGTACACAGCAGAAACTATGTAGCATGCACAAAATTCATTCATAAGTTCCAAGCCACAGACAATGTTCTTTTCGCTCTGTGGCCAGAACCAAGGCATTCTAATGGAAGGCCACACTGGGGATGCACAGTGTCATCAAGTCGCACCCAGCTTGTGGTGACCCCATAGGGTAAGGGTCCTCAACATTTTTGAGCCTAAGGGAATCTTTGGAATTCAGGTATAGGGTAGTGGATGCAGCCACAAAATGGCTACCACAGAAGGTGGAGCCAATCACAAAATGGCTGCTGCAGGAGGTGGGGCCAACCAAAGGTCAGGGAGTTAGATTATTCATAACTCTTATAGTAACTCTTATAGTAACTTCAACATTTCAGTCAGAAGCTCGATTTAACAGTAAGCCTTTTAAAATGAATAGGCTGTTTTAAAATATTTCCTCACATATACACCGCTTATCTTCAGTCACACAGTGAAGATACTTGCGGTGTGGTGACAGCTGTGACCAAAGCAACATTTAAAAAAAAAAATCTTCACAGCCAGTCAGCCCATAGAGTGCTTTCTCTTTTGTTCTGTTGGGATAGGCCAGGAGGAAGGAGAGACAGTGAGTTTCACAGGGTTAAACTATACTAGAGAGCTGGTGATTGTTCTTGACATAATGAATCATGCAAGTCAGTGAGTGTGATTTTAAAAGGCCTACTTATCCCCCCAACAGCTAGAAAATCCCATCTAGCTCTTTATGCAAATATTTGCCTTACTAAAAATGAACTCCTCGTTTGCTTCTCTCACATTTAATTTTTGTTTTGAACCAGTAATGATGTAGATGCCCCCAGACTGAAGGAAATGTAGCTAAGTAATACGGGTTTGATTTCTGTATATTTTTGAAGTATGTTGATGTAATGAAATGAAATGTCAAACAAAATCATAGTTGCGTGGTGGTGATCTGCTAAATTTTAGTGGCCTAAATCTAAGGGAAGTTCCAAGGAGGGGGGAAAGTACCCATTTGATACTGTGGGCCAGGTCCTAGTGCCCTTGAGATAATCGGCTCTCCCTCTCCACCTACTTTCTAATATTAGCTCTGTTGCTACTGATTCAAAAGGCAGTATCAGGAATTATGTTTCCAGCTCAACGGCTGACATTTATTTATTTATTTATTCATTCATTCATTCATTCATTCTTGGTCACCCGTCTCAGCTTGTGCAGGGCTCAGGGCAGCTCACAACAATTTGATTCAATACAGTGTAAAATAAGTTAAAGCCATAAAAACACAATATTTAAAACATTCAGAACATTTAAACAAGAAGGCAAGTGCTAGCATTCAATGGGGAGGGGAAGGAGCCAGGCAGATGTAAAGAACCATCACTGGCCTCAACCAAAGGCCTGGCAGAACATCTCTGCCTTACATGTCCTTGCATTTAATCAATCTGACAGGGCATGGATGTCACTTGGCAGAGAGTTTCGCCAGATTGGGGCCAGGGTGGAGAAGGCCCTGGCCCTGGTTGAGACCAGCTAGATATCTTTTGGGCTGGGGACCACCAGAAGATTCTTGTCCACTGATCTTAATGTCTTTCGGGGGACATACCAGGAGTGGCAGTCCCAGAGGTATGTAGGTCCCTCACCGTATACCAGGACAGCATGTTACATGTGAATGTCCTGATGTGTGCAATCGCTAGGGTTGCCAGGCTCCAGGTAGGGCCTGGAGATCTCCCGCTTTTACAACTGATCTCCAGCTGACAGAAATCAGCTCCCCTGGAGAAAATGGCTGCTTCGAAGGGTGGACTCTATGGCATTGTACCATGCTGAGGCCCCTCCCCTCCCCCAAACCCCTCCCTCTCCTGGCTCCACCCCCAAAGTCTCCAGGTATTTCCATACCCAGACTTGGCAACCCTAGCAATCACCATTTTGTCAATCTCTTGTTTTAGTTTTGCCCTGAATACCAGAGTCACTACACAGTGGCAGGCAATGGCAAACCACCACTGAACATCTCTTAACTAGTTTCAATGCAACGGGGTCGCCATAAGTCAGCTGTGACTTGACGGCACTTTCCACCACTGACAACTCAGACACACTCTGACCTGGATAGCCCAGGCTAGCCTGATCCGAACAGGTCATAGAAGCTGCAAAGGGCTGGCCCTGGTTAGTACTTGGACGGGAGACCCCCAAGAAAGTCCAGGTTCACTACGCAGAGGCAGGCAATGGCAAACCACATCTGAAGTCTCTTGCTGTGAAAACCCCATGGGGTCACCATAAGTTTGCTCCAACTCGATGGCAAAAACAAAAGTTTTAAGTTATCACAACTTTGTTACTCCTTCTCTACCCACCACCATGTGAGATATGAGATTAATGGATGAACCCTTTGTACTTGCTTGGGATTACAAATGCAGAAACGGGACGTATCAAACACCTAATGGGGGCTAAATTCAGCTTCGTGAGTCACAAGCTGAGTTCAGCTTGGGGTTTGCCAGATGAGAACATGAATCCAGTTTTTTGATAGGCTGTTCGTTGACTGGTTCATGGCTGTTAGACAGGTTGTTTCAGCTATTCCTCCCTAATAGTGCAGTACAACACAACAAAGTTTGAGTGCAGATACAGTGAAGAAGTGTGTATGCATTGTATCTGAAGAAGTGTGCATGCATATGAAAGCTTACACTTTGAATAAAACTTTCTTGGTCTTAAGGTGCCACTGGACTCAAAGCTTTGTTCTGCTGCTTCAGACCAACACAGCTACCCACCCGAATCAGAACAACACAATAATCTATTTTGCACATGTGTACAAATTGAGTTCTACCTACCCTTGCTGCTCCACAGATCTGCTCAGCATTCAATTAGTTAAATAGAGAGTCACAAATCAAATAAATGAGTAGTAAATAAACAATGTGCTTAAAAAAATCCACTGTTCGTTGTTCATTTATTTATTTTTTATTTATCTATTTTACATTTATACCCTGCCTGTCCAACAATGCCGGCTCCAGGCTTCACCTAAGATAGTATTAGGTATTTAGCCAAGTTGATCTGCAGCAGTAGAGCAAGATTTGAGTCCAGTAGCACCTTGAAGACCCACAAGATTTCCACAGTATAAGCTTTCAAGAGTCAAAGTTCCCTTCATGAGAGCTGCGACTCTCAAAAGCTTATAGAATGAAAAATCTTGTTGGTCTTTAAGGTGCTACTGGACTTGAATCTTGCTTATCAAAGTCAGGGGTCTCCAACCTTTTTTGAGCCTGTCAGCACATCTGGAATTCTGACATGGCATGGTGGGCACAGTAACAAAATGGATGCCACAAAACAGCTGTCTCAGGAGGCGGAGCCAGGCACAATATGATCGCCACAGCCTAACGTCAGTAACACAGTGTAGATCCTTGCACTGTGCTGGCAGCTGCTGCTGAAGCAATATTCAGTGTGATGATGTCACATGGAAGTGATGTCATCACACTGGGCATGTCATGCAGTGATGCTCTAGCATTTTGGTCAAAACTCTATGGTTACAATAGAGTTTTGGCCAAAATATTAGAACATCACCATGCTACATGCCCAGTGTGATGATGTCACTTCCACATGACATCATCACGCTGACATCAATGTGGGAGAGGGCTTCTTGGGGTAGGGCTTCCCCCACTGGCCAGCCAGCTGGCAGCAGATTAGAGCCCCCAAAATTGGGGGAAAACCCACCCCAACTGGGGGTCTGGAACTACATTGGGGATCCCTGACCTAAGTAGGGCTTAGTGAGGTCAATGGCTGCTGATCTGTTTGGATCAGCAGTGTTTTTCTGCAAGCTCAGTTTTGCAAAACCCCAATTCAAGCCCATTTTGTAAGCATTCGAGCAGTTTGGAGCTACTTCGAACCACCCCTGGTGATCCGCTCCCATCCTGTCGTCACCATCAAGCCTGGTAATTTCACCTGCAGAAAACATTTTTTTTGTGAAATTCTTTGCGTGCCTAGTCACAAACCCGAAACTTCAGTTCCAAATATCAAATTTAAAAAACACTTCTCTGGACTCCTCTGCTGTGTTTCTTCCTGGGCCGGCTGCCAGGCTTCAAAGCCCACTTTTTTGACTGTAACTGAGGATGGCTTTCACAAAGAGGGGAATCCTGTTTTACACCAAAATTAGCGCAGGAAAAGATTATTGAGTGTTCACGTTTTCTGTCTCTGAAAGCCAGCCAAGGAGAGCGTGAAGTTTTCAAAGGCTATCCTGACTCCCCAGAGGCGACTCGGGTGTTATGGAAATAAACTGGCGCAGCCTCCAGCTGTGGCAACTTTCTGCCGCTCTGCCAAAGCTTGGCACCACCACGCCAGCAGCTTCCTTAACTGGAAAGAAAGTGATGATTCCTTTTAAAAAAAACCCGATGCCATCGATGGGACGAAGGGAGTTGTCAGGGCGGAGGGCTTCCACTCCGGGTCATTCATGACTGCAAATGCCGACAGGGGCTTGAGCGACAGCTGCTGCTTTCCCTGTTCCAACTTGACCAAACAGAAACCTTGGCTACGCAGGCAAGTTTATTTTGCCGTGTTTGCTTAAGAGACGTTTATTGTTGTTCCGCCGGCTGCTTTACCTCAGTAAATACATTATATTCTTTAAAACGATCATATCTGAGTGTGATTTAAGCCCTGGGGCATGCTATATATTTGAGGGCAAAACCACACCTAGTGAAGGAAGTGCTGTCGCTGAAACTGGGAGGAATCCTTGCTGCCCGTTTGCGGCAATAAGGGCTGCTTCCACAGGGGTATACTTCTCTGCCTTTGCTCCCAAACTAGAAGGTGGTTTGTGGGAATATCCGCATGACATCTGCCTCTAATGGTCCATTCCCCAGGTTTCCTCCATCCTCAGCATACTCTTTCTCAAACTGGGCTTACTACAATCTTTCTCACAAGGACAAGTCTGTCTGTGCGATTCTGATAGTCCCACCCACATTGGTGCCATTTTCCTTCCGTCTGTCCTCATGGCTGCCATTTTCCCTGTCATGGTACCAAAGGGCTTTATTAGTCATTGCTATAGCACAACAATGCAGGGGAAAATGGTAGTAGTGTTCCCTCTGAGCTAAGTTAGTGTGAGCTAGGTCACAGGTTTTTAGCCTCTGGCTCCCACATTTTTGGTTTAGCTCAGGAAGGATGGCTCCGCCTCCAGAGCAAACTAATTTATGCAGCAGCCAAATCACTCGCTCACAACTTTAATGCCAGGGGCTCACAAAGTAGAATTTTTGCTCACAAGACTCCACAGCTTAGAGGGAGCATTGGTGGTGACTGAAGGAGATTTCCATGTGGATGCTCCCTTGCCAGTTTTGTTGGGCACACCCCCGATAACTATTACTGGCTCTCCTTCTTGGTTTTGGTTTTATATGTTTATGTGTTTATTGAACTATTTTATGTCTAATTTTAAATGATGTTTTAATGTTCAGATATTTTAATGCCTTGATGTTGGCTGCCTTGAAAACCCTATTTGGGTGGAAAGGCAACATAAAAATAATGTGGTGGTGATGGAGGAGGAGGAGGAAGAGGAGGAGGAGGAGGAGAATGGAATTCACTGCCACAGGAGGTGGTGGCGGCTACAAGCATGGATGGCTTCAAGAGGGATTTAGATAAACATATGGAGCAGAGGTCCATCAGTGGCTATTAGCCACAAGGTACAGATAGGAACTCTCAGTCTGGGGCAAGTGATGCACTGTATTCTTGGTGCTTGGGAGGGAGCAACAGTGGGAGGGCTTCTGGTGTCCTGGCCCCACTGCTGGACCTCCTGATGGCACCTGGTGTTTTTCGCCACTGTGTGACTAAGGGCCTTTTCTCACTAGCCTTGCCCCCAGTTTACGTTCCTGCCTGAGCCGGTGCTTCTCGTCAATTTCAGAACAGTTGTTCCCGGCTCTCACTTTGTTCGGGGGTATTGCAGAGCTGCATCGGAGTTTGCTCGGAGCAAGAAAACCCTGTTTTTTGAGGTTTTCCAAATTCCCTCCGGAGGCAAAACTTGAAATGCGCCCGCCCATGCGCCCACCCTCTAACAGGACCACCCCATGGTGGGAGTGATTTTTTATCATTTACACTTTAATAACACTATTTCGTTATTACACCACAATAAAATATAAGTTGCAATTATTTCACTGTATTTTATACTTGTGAGAGTTTTTTTTAGCGATGGCACTGTTTTTAACCTATTCCTAAGGACCATTTAGTTTGTTGGGGGAAATCTTTTGGAAGGGGAAAGGGGGAGTGTTAAAAATCCAGCAGCAGGAAAAATAAAGCCGAGTTTGGCGAAAGGAGGGCGCCTGTGGTCTCTGCCGCTGACCGGCGCCGACTTCTCCCATGCGTTTATTCCCTCCGCCCCGGCCGCCCCCCCCCCCCCCCCGGTGGAAGGCGACCTTCTCTGGCTTTTGAGCGGACTCGAAGGAGATCTTGTGCGATCGGAAACATTCGGGGAGGAAACGAGGGTGTGTGAAACTGGGGGAAATGTTCCAGAGAATACTTAAAGGGGAAAACCAGACGCAATTTGGAAGAAACTAACATGTGCGAAAAGGCCCTAAGTGTTGGACTGGATGGGCCACTGGCCTAATCCAACATTGGCTTCTCTTATGCTCTTATGTGAAGAAGAAGAAGAAGACCTATGAATAGAGTTAGAGCACCTCTGGGGGAAGAAGGTTACCACCATGCCATCTGATGTTGGAGCCCTTGCAGCAGTGCCTAGAAGTGTCAAGAAACACCTGGACATTCTGTGAAGATACATTTGCAGTTTCCAAGAACTTGGTTAGATCTTGAATTACAGAACACCATCTACCAGTCAAGTATCTGACTGTAACAATCCATCATCATCACCATCATCATCTGGATGCCTCTGCATTCTTAGCAGCAACGAGTGCCAAAATAGAGAATTCGCACCAGGTGAATGCAGCCAGAATGAGAATCCCTGGAGGGTAGGGTTGCCAACCTCTAGGTAGCACCTGGAGATCCCCCCACTATTACAATTGATCTCTGGATGACCAAAATCAGTTGCCTTGGAGAAAATGGCTGCTTTGAAGGGTGGACTCTATGGCATTAAGCCTGGATGAGGTCCTCCCTTTCCCCAACCCCTCCCTCCCCAGGCTCCACCCCCAAAATTTCCAGGTATTTCCCAACCCAGAACTGGCAACCATAAGGGAGGGGTGGAAGGTAAGGTGAGATGCTCTTCTCAGGTGGGGGATTTGGGGGTGCCAGTACAGGCAGCAAAGAGACAAGCACAATCCCCTGAGAAATTCTGCACGAATCCCACTGATTCTTCCTTCATTTCCATGGAAGTGTGCAGGAGAAATTCCCGGTGCATTGCACTCCACAGTGATTAGTGACTTAGGCCAGTCTCCCTCGGCCCGAGCTACCTCAAAGGGTTGTTGCTGTTGGAGAAATGAGCATGTAATGCAAGGCCTGAGAAATTCAGTCATTATAGGGTTAACTATGCAACTTGTTTGTTTACCTATGTTAGCCTGGAAGTGATACCTGGCAACTGGCCAATTAACTACAAACCCGGGAAAACTAAAGGTGTACTGTCTTGCTAATTGGTCAATGATATCAGGTGTTTCCTTTCAGGGGTCAAGAAGAAGGAGAGATCCTCCATTACAATCTCTCACTCTCTATCAGTATGTCTTAGTGTGAAGACGGAGCACAATGCAGCTCCTTAGAAAGCATGTTTTGTTTATTTGTAGCTAATCCCGTTTACCTTTTCCCTTTAGTAATAAACTTCTTTTAAACCAAAAGAAGCAATCTCTTCTTTCCAGAAAAGCAAGATTCATTACTCTGATTTTTCTGATTATTGGACAAAAGTCCTAACAAATGGTAGCAGAGGATGGTTCTTAAAAGATGGTTCTTCTCTTAAAAAAAAAAAGCTTTCTGGATTGATTGAGAAAGAGAAATAGGGAATAAGAGCTAGAGGCTTGGATTTTTAAAACGACCACTTTTTTTCCTTCCTGCTCTCAGAGCAATCTTGCAGCCAGAAAGGCCCAACCCTGTTTCCTTGCTGATCAGGGGAAAACCTATGCTGGATTGTAGTTTGCCAGGAGCAAAGGATCTTTTTTGACTGGATTAATTTTTGCCTGCTGTAAGTGGAGCTGAGCCTTGGAGCACTGAAGAGACGCTGCTGCCGGGAGAACAAAGGAAGGCGAGGCAAAGGAGCTTTTGAACTTCGCGCTGCTGCTGCTGCAGAGAGGGGAAAGATTAACCCTGCCAGCTCCTGGAGAAGTAGATGAGTGAGCCAGAACCTGTGCTTCTACCTCAAATCCAAAGGGACGTGAGTAAAAAAAAAAAATGGCTTTTAATGCCCCATCCCAGGAAATGCCAAATCTCAGACTTACAAAGGCTAACTATCAGTGGTGGGAGGAGTATTTGAAGAGTCGCCTGCAGACTCACAATGCCCTTCAAGTATTAACAACTGAAAATCCTCCAGAATCTGACCCTGATAAGACACAATTCCTTATGATGGATGGTTTTGCTAAAGCCCTGATTTTAGGGAGTATTCCCTACACAGAGGTACCAGGATTAAGAGGGCTAGCCACGTCCAGATTGATGCTTCAAAAGCTAAAAGACAAATTTGATAAACACAGCAAGAGTAAAATCTATTCCCTCAAGGGAAAGATTTTTGATTTCAGGATGAAGGAGGGAGACTGCCTTCCCAAAGAGATGGACAAATTAATGGGCATTTACACACAGCTTAAAGACCTGAATGAAGCACCCTCTGATACAGATATGATTTCTTCAATTCTCAAGGGTCTGCCTGGTTCCTATAAGTCTGTAACCAGTATGATTAGACTGAAAGATGATCTGACTTTAGAAGGTCTTTTGTCTGCACTAACTGAGGAATATGATTCTAGAAATTTGAAAGAAAGTTTGTCTGATGAGATGTCTGTTTTGAGTCTAAAGCATGGACAGAGATTTAAAAGGAAAATAGAGTGTTTTATATGTGGGAAAAATCATCTTGCAAAGTACTGCTCTTCTAAGTATGCACCTAATAATGAGCCCCAAGAACAAAGAGCCACAGGAGCACATGGTTCCAGTAACAAAGAACCAGCCAGTGGAAGGGGAAGCCATTATGGGAGGAGCAGAGGTCACGTTTCACACACACAGCACAGAGGAAAGAAGTTTGCAGCACAGACACAGAGCAAAGGCAATGCTTTTAGGATCACTGATGATTTTAACACAGATGATAAGAAAATATTTTTAATCGATTCTGGCGCTTGTACACATGTGTGTAGAGAAAAAGCCTGGTTTAGTAACATAGATGTTGAAAACAAACCAAGAATTTACCAAGCTAACAGGCAATTATTGAATGTACAAGGCGTTGGGACTGTAAAATTGCGATTGTCCACTACAGATAATCAATTAATTGAAGTTGAATTGCGAAATACAGCTTATGTGCCTGAAGCTGTTGAGAACTTAATTTCAACAAAAAAGCCTTATGAATACTGGCCATATTGTAGTGCTCAAACCAGAGCAAGGAAGCAAGGTCTCTACCAAGGATGGAGAGCTTGAATTTAAAGTGGAAGAGAAAAATGGCTTTCATTACTTTGTAGCTTGTGATGATGAGGAGACAGAAACTTTTGATGTTGATCCTGATGAGGAAATAGAGACTGTTGATGATAAGGAACAGATTTGCCAGACTAAGGATGCTTGTGATGATGCTTGTAAACATGAAAAATGTTTATTTTCGTGGCATATTAAAATGGGACATAGAAATTTGAAATCTGTTGAGCAGTTGTTAAAGCAATGTGGAATACCTGTTGTGCATTGTGAAAAGAGTGAAACTAGATGTGAGACATGCCTCAGAGCAAAGGGAGATGCCCCAAGTTATTCTGGGAAAACTCCAGCGCAAAATCAAGAATTTTTGGAAACTGTATACAGTGATCTTGTTGGGCCTTTACCTGCATCCCTAGGTGGGAACAAATATTTTGTGACTTTCACAGAGAATAAAACAAAATACACTTATGTGTATATGCTGAGAAGTAAGGATGAAACACTGCGTAGATTTAAAAATTATGTGGCTATTGTTAAAAATAAATTTGGCAAAGCACCTCAAAGCTTACTCACAGATGGAGGTGGTGAATATTGTAATGCTGAATTCAAACAATTTCTACAAGAGCAAGGAATTCAACATAAAGTATCCATTGCTTATTCACCCCAGCAAAATGGAGCTTCTGAGAGATTAAATAGAACACTGCAGGGGATGTGCAGAGCTATGCTGATGCATTCTGGACTGCCAAACGGTTTATGGGCAGAAGCCCTGAACACAGCAGTGTACTTACACAACAGATTACCCTCAAAGATTATTGGAACCTCCCCTTTTCAGGCTTGGTTTGGAAGACAGCCTGGTCTAAGGCATATCAAAGCTTTTGGCGAAAAGGGTATGCACACATACCAAAGGAAAAGAGGGGAAAGCTTGATTCCAGAACTGAAACTGGACTTATTGTAGGCTATCCTGTTGGTGGGAAAGGGTACAGGATATACAATCCCCAAACCCACACAGTAGAAGAACGCAATGTTGTTTTTATTGATGAGACTGTATTGCCTAGTGTTTCCACTGCAGCTGATCCAAAGATGCCTGGGACTGCACCTGATGAGTTCGTTGCTTGGCTACCTGTAGTGACTGCTGGTGAACTGGCCGGGGAACTGGCAAGTGAAGCAGCAGGTCCACCTTCTGAGGAAACTACTGAAACAGAAGGGGAAGCAGGGGCCACACCAGAGGAAGCGGCTCAACCCACGGCAGAACCCACAGCAGAACCCACACCCGGTGTGAGGCGATCAGAAAGGAGCACTAAGGGAAAACCTCCAATGAAGTATGGATTTTGTGAACTTGTGCAACCTGCAAAGGAACCCAAGAACTGGAAGGAAGTTTGCAACTTACCTGCGAGTGAAAGAGGCAGATGGCTTGAAGCAATGGAACAGGAGCTGCTATCCATTAGCGAAAAAGAGGCCTGGACTCTCACTCAACTACCTCAAGGCAGAAACCCTGTTGGATGTAAATGGGTCTTCAAAATAAAGCACAAGGAAGATGGAACTGTGGAGCTATACAAAGCACGCCTAGTAGCTAAAGGCTACTCACAGCAATATGGGACTGACTATTTTGAAACTTTTGCTCCAGTTACTGACAAAGCAACATTCAGAACACTTCTAAGTGTTGCAGCATCTAGGAACATGATAGTAGAGCATCTTGATGTAAAGACTGCTTTTCTCAATGGAGAACTATCTGAGGAGATCTACATGGAACAACCTGAAGGTTTCAAGGTCAAAGGTCAAGAAAACTATGTCTACAAACTTAATAAAGGACTCTATGGCCTAAAGCAAGGCGCAAAGGCCTGGTATGACAAACTTACTGAACTTTTAAAGAAGCAAGGCTTCAAGCAAGGGAAAGCTGAACCTTGTCTGTACACTAGAATCAGAAATGGACAATACCAGTATGTTCTTGTTTACGTTGACAACTTGATCGTGGCTTGTCAAAACAGAGGAGACATCAAAGCAATAGCTGATGGACTGAATAAGGAAGTGGAAGTCAAACAGCTAGGAGATGTTCAACAATACCTCGGAATGCAAATTGAGAGACTCGAGGATGGAACTTTTCTTTTATGCCAGAAAAGAAAGATTATGGACTTTATAGAATCTGTTGGCATGAAGAACTGCAAAGCTTCATCAATCCCACTTGAACCTGGATATCTGAAGGAGAAGGACGGCACACCACTAAAGGACATAGGAGGATACAGAGAGGCTGTCGGAAAGCTCTTGTACCTGAGCAAATCAACGCGTCCAGATATTACAGCGGCAGTTGGATTTCTAAGCAGAAAAGTAAGTTCGCCAAATCATCATGATTGGAGCGCAATAAAGAAGATGGCACGTTACCTAAGAGGAACAATGGACTTAAAACTAAAAATTGCACCAACTGAACAACCAAGACTAGTTGGCTACATGGATGCCAGTTGGGGAGAAGAGATGAACAACTACAAGTCTACCAGTGGATACCTATTCTTTTATGGAGATGGACTGATAGACTGGACTAGTAGAAAGCAGACTGTTGTAGCGCAATCCACAGCAGAAGCTGAGTGCATTTCAGCAGCAAGTGCCTGCAGCAGACTTGAATGGATCTTTGAGATGTTGAAAGATTTTGGAATAATTGAACCTGTACCTATACTTATGTTAGAGGATAATCAAGCTTGTATAACTATATGTAAGGAAGAGAGCATGACTGCTAGAAGTAGATCTATTGGTATTAAATGTGCATTAGTTAAAGATTTGTACCAGAAAAAACTGATAGAGATTAAGCATTGTCGTACAGAAGAGATGGTGGCTGATATTCTGACTAAGCCACTGACCAAAGACAAGTTTGAAAGACTTCGTGGAATGTTGAATATGCTTGATGCTAATGTTGAATAATGTTTGTGTATGCATGTATAATGACTTGCATTTCAGGTCTTGAGAAGGGGTGTTGGAGAAATGAGCATGTAATGCAAGGCCTGAGTAATTCATTCATTATAGGGTTAACTATGCAACTTGTTTGTTTACCTATGTTAGCCTGGAAGTGATACCTGGCAGCTGGCCAATTAACTACAAACCCGGGAAAACTAAAGGTGTACTGTCTTGCTAATTGGTCAATGATATCAGGTGTTTCCTTTCAGGGGTCAAGAAGAAGGAGAGATCCTCCATTACAATCTCTCACTCTCTATCAGTATGTCTTAGTGTGAAGACGGAGCACAATGCAGCTCCTTAGAAAGCATGTTTTGTTTATTTGTAGCTAATCCCGTTTACCTTTTCCCTTTAGTAATAAACTTCTTTTAAACCAAAAGAAGCAATCTCTTCTTTCCAGAAAAGTAAGATTCATTACTCTGATTTTTCTGATTATTGGACAAAAGTCCTAACAGTTGCAAAGGTAAAATAGAAGGGAGACCAGCATACACTGCCCAGAGCTCCTTGGAGGAAAGGCAAGCTAAAATAACAACAACAGTTTGGCCCTTAAAGCGCCAGGAGAAGATTTTTTTCCCAGTACCTTCTCAAAGGATTTCTTCTATCATTAGCTGAATGTTCATGCATATCTTCAAAAAAATTGGAAGCTGGAAAAGAAAGTTTTCTTAGCCAACGCTGCACAAAAGCCGAACACTCTGGGCAGGAACTTGGCTGTATCAGTGATTTATTCCCAAAATTAGTTTTGGCACTTGGCATTACAGATAAAATAATTAACGTGTTAAGGGTATTTCTCCCCCCCCCCCCTTTAAATAATCCCCTATAATTGTGAATCGTTTCTCAAAAAGAACAGAGGGGCAGAAACCACATCTCCCAAGCCTGAGTGTCTGCTGCCCAAACAGATGTCACCCAGTTAATCCTTTCCAAGCTACTTGGTTCTCCGGTCACACAAAATCAGGGCAGGTTTGCTCAGACAGATTGACAGCTCCAGCTCTGCCGGAGGAACGGACATCTGTGCCAGGACAATATTCTGCCTGGTTAGGACCGTGAGGAGTCTGAGGACCTAAGGAAGCCAGTCAGGTCTACTCAGACGTAAAGCCCATTCTATTCAATGGAATTTACTTGTGGGAGAGCGATCCTAAGAACACATTCCTGGCAGTAAGCCCCACTGAATAAAATGAGACTTACTTCAGAATAGAACTGCTTAGGATTGTTCCATAATGGTATGGAGTTGGAAAATCTTAAATTCAGAATTTATTTTCTGATTTCAGCTACTCCCAAGTAGTCAAATCAGAATTATATCTTGAAATCTGGATCAGGGAGCTAGGAGTAGACTTCAGGACAGGTCAATATATTTGGAAATGATTTCATTTACACATTTTAACAAATAAAATAAACAAATAAATAAAATAAACAAATTAAACAAATAAGCAGATAAATAAAACAAAATAACTAACAACAGCTCTATAAGGTTCCAGGAGTTTTGTTCTTACTCTAGGCAGTAAAGCTGTCAAAGCCCCCCCCCCCAGCATGTTCATTTATTTATTTCATCTTTATCCCTTCTTTCAGGCAACGCAGGGTGAAACATTCCTTCCTTCCTTCCTTCCTTCCTTCCTTCCTTCCTATTAAGATATTTATATCCTATTTCTCTACCCAAAGGAGGTGACCCAAAGCCACTTATAGAAGTACAGAAATATAATTAAGCAAACAAAGAATAACAACAAGCGATACCTCAGGCTGGTCCTGGATCCGATGGACCAGCTCACCCAAGAACATAGGCTGTGAGCCAAAGGGCAAACAACCAATGTCCCTTTGGCTCTTGCTTTTTAGTTCATGCCAAAGAATTGTGCCTTTAGCTGAAGGAAATGCTGGTGTGACCAAGGCCAACCGAATTGCCACATAAAGACCATAGAGACTGATGGAATTCCTAGATCATCATGGGGACTGTGTGATATCACTTCTGGCTTTTCAGTCAGAAATGACATCATGGCATTGATGTCATTTTTTTTACCTCTGCAGTTGGGTGTGGTGGCAGCCCTACATTCAGAGCTAATTCTGGCATGACTTTTCACTGCTGGGATAAGAGAACATAAGAACATAAGAGAAGACAAACAGATCAGACCAATGGCCCATCCAGTCCAACACTCTGTGTCACCCAGAGCTAAAACCCAGGCGCCATCTTGGCAATGCATGTCATTGAGCGGAAGAGATAAGGTGGTCAAAGATCTGAATCTCTGCAGCCTAAACACCGCTGAGTATCCAAGCTGAGTCTGGAGTTCCCACCTTCTATATCATATTAATAGTGACATTTGTTCCTCCATTGCCACATCATGTATGTTGCCCAATTTGGGGGGTAGGGTACGTGAAGAAGGGGCTTCAGTCCCTGAAATGGAATATTTTACTTATTATATATTTATTTGCCCTGACTTGGATAGCCAAGGCCAGCCTGATGTTGTCAGATCTCAGAAGCTAAGCAGGGTTGGCCCTGGCTGGTATTTGGATGGGAGACCACCAAGGAATATAGAGGCAGGCAATGGCAAACTACCTCTGAACGTCTCTCGCCTTGAAAACCCCACGGGGTCTCCATAAGTTAGCTGTGACTTGACAGCAAAAAAATTAATGTATTTTTTAAAGTCATTATTAGCTGCCTTTCTTCCACTGCAGAGCTCAAGGTGGATTATTACAACATAGATAAAATACACATAAAATAAACCTCACTAAAAACTTAAAAACCAAAATGTAATATTTTTTAAAGGGGAAGCGTGATTTTAAAGCTAGTGGCTGTCATGACATCTTCTGGCAGTGAATTCTGATGGCAAATTATGTACTGTGTGAAAAAGGACACCACTTTAGCTGACTCTTCTGCCTGATCTAAAGTTCTAGTATTATAATAGAAGGAGATGGCAGTCTCTCTTTGTTCATACATGAATCAAACGCGCAGCAAAGAATTGATGTGAGAGCAGTTGGAGTGAGCAATTCAGCATGCTTGGACAATGTGGGGGGGGAATACATCACTCTAAGGGTGTCTAGGTGTTCTCTCCTTGAATGGGATGCCTCTCTTTGTCTTAACCTGAGAGCTGCCCTCTGACCCTCTCCTCTCTTTCATTGTCCAAAGTAGCTGTTTTATTACAAAGGAACTTCAGGAACAGAATGGAGACGGAAATTGCTGAATTACAAGTTATTACAGCACCTGGAACAAAAACCTCCCCAGGACTTAACAGGGATATAGGATATGCTAACTCATTCAGTCTTCACATATGTATTCTCAGCAAGAAGGACTATAAATCCTCTGTATTTGAGTGTGTATTTTAGTGTATTTCTTTTGCAGAATAGTATATTATAATAATGAATGTAATGCAAGGGATATTGGGTTGTTTGAGGGGGACATAGGGTCAAATGCCTTCCTCGCCTGAGAGGAGAGAATGAAGATTCCCAGTCACTTCCCACAATTAGAAAAGACACCTTTAGACATTCATCTGCTAGTCTGACATTAATTGCTTTACAACTGTTGACCTTATAACCTTAACTTGTTATTTAGTGTCACTTTGCATATCTTGAACATCATCATGTTACATGTTAATTTGCTGTTAAGTCCTTGTCTATAAGGCTGAACTTTCCCTTCCATTCTAACGTATTTGATGAAGTGTGCCTTGCACACGAAAGCTCGTACCTTGAATAAACCTTTGTTGGTCTTAAAGGTGCCACTGGATTCTAAATTTGTTCTACTGCTTCAGACCAACACGGCTGACCATCTGGATCTATCTCTCATGTGGCCTTCCACGGAGGCACATACCTCTGCCGGTCTCTCCTGTGGAAACACTGCCCTTATTCTCATGCACACATGATGCCAGACAAGCTGGCCAGTTGTGATAGGGAAAGTACTCTTTACTGCAACCTGAATGTGAACTGGATTTCCTAGAATCAATGTAAGTTTACCTTTTTTGCAATATCCTTCTTGGGAGAGTTTAGAGTTGCCAAGTCACTTACTTGGCACAGCGGGGGAGAATTGGTCCTGGCCTGAACCATTCATGTGCGCACTTTGCGTGTGCGGTGCAATGATGTCATCTGGAGGTGACATCATCACATTGGGCACATTGCCAGCTGATGCTCTACCAATCAGCCTGGAAACTCTATGGTACCATAGAGTTTTCAGGCTGATAGAGCGTTAGCTGGCGACGTGCCTGGCGCCACACGTCATCACACCAGGCACATCAGCCCGAACCGGGCACTTTGGGGGTGGGATTCCCCCTGCCAGCCTGATCCGGACTGGCAGATTGGGGGCCCTTTTGGTGAGAAACCCCCTGCTCCCCTGGGGGACCTGGCAGCCCTAGGAAATTTATTCACTGCACTCAGTATCATGCTTCAATGACTGGGCAAAACTCTGCTGTATTAACCAAATATCTCAGGAAGAGCCCATGTGGGCTAATAGTTAATACACTGAATGAGAACTGAAGGGACTTGGGTTTAAATCTCTGCTCAGCCATGAAGATCACTAGGGGATCTTGGGCCAGTTTATCTCTCTCCCAGTAACCTACCTCGCAGGGTTGTTGTAACAAGAAGCAATGAGGAAAAAAACCCATGCCTATTACTCAGAGCTCCCTGGAGGATAAGGAATGCATGGATAAGGATGTTGCATTCAAGATATTTCTATACAAAGCCAAGAGAAACCATGATATAAAGTTCTGAGGAACTGCACTGTTTTTACCTTTGCCATTTTGCTTTGGAAACTGGTTTTTATTAATGAGGTATGGGGGGAGCCTCTCTTCCAAGATGACAGTTACATATTCGAATGTCAGAGAAGTCTCCCCAGCAGCACCTCCTTCAATGACAGTGGCTGGAAGCAGATATGATGGAAGATGGGCAGCTGCCGTTGAAAACAGCAGCCCTGTGACTCTGCCTCCCTCTCAGTTTCCTAGTAACATCTGGCATTACAAAAGGATCCCATGGTGCAGCCACTTTCCTGTTCTTCATTTTGCTGTGCCTTGCAACAGTAATGAAAGTACTGTAATGTCATCTGTTTTCTAGATGTTCCTGGAGACCAAGGCAGATTCGGGACTGTTAAGAACATAAGAATGTAAGAAGAGCCCTGATGGATCAGGCCAGTGAGGGTCCATCTAGTCCAACATCCTGTCTCACACAATGGCCAACCAGTTCCTCTGGAGAGCCAACAACAACGCATAGGAGTCAAGGCCTTCCCTTGATGTTGCCTCCTGGCTCTGGGATTCAGAGGTTTAGTGCCTCTGAATGTGGAGATTAGAAGCATAAGAAGAGCCCTGATGGATCAGACCAGTGGTCCATCTAGTCCAGCATCCTGTCTCACACAGTGGCCAATGAGTTCCTCTGGAGGGCCAACAACAGAGCATAGAGGCCAAGGCCTTCTCCTGGGGCGTTTTCGCACTGGCTTTTTTCCGGGGCGAGCACCGGAGTGAGCACCGGAGTTTCTGGTCAGTTTCACATCAGTTGCTCTGTGCTCACAAACTCCTCCGGAGTTTCACCGCACTGCTCAGGAGTATCCCTGGAGCAAGAAAATCCTGTTCCTGGCGGTGTTTCCTGTTTACTCCGGTGTTTCCTGTTTACTCCGTTGGAGAAACCTAGATGAGAACACACCCACTTGCCCACTCTCCATCTGGCCCGCCCCGCGGTGGGTGTTTCTTGAATTTTTTTTTTTTTTGAAACGAGCCCTCCTAACGTTATATTGAAATAAGGAGGCAGGGAGGCAAGATCGCACCACAGGGACTGCGTTGGCGAGGTGGATTTGCCGTTTCTTGGGAGCAGGAGCCGGGCGCCATTGGCCCGAGAGCTCCATGTGCTTGCTCCCCGGTAACTGCTGCCCTTTGTTTGGGCTTCCCCGGCAACAGCCCGTGTAGAGCTGGTGGTGGGTGCTTTCCTCTAGCAATCCGTGGAGAAGCCACGGCAAGCGGGCGGGCGGGCTGGGGAAACTTGCCTTCCTTTCCGCTCCCTGTGTGCGGTCCCACGATCCTGAAGCAACACTTCCCCCCTTCCTTTTTTTTTTTTTTTTAAAAAAAGGCCCTTATAACGTTATAACATCATAATGAAATTTTGATGCAGCAAGGGAAGACGGCACAATTGTTGTCTTTATATAATAAACACACGTTCACATCTACTATGGGGGGGGGTTAATTTGCTGTTTATTGGCAGCCCCTGCAGAGCAGGCTGGGCGCGCTTCTTTGCAGAAAAGTCACAGAAATGGATTGAACTGTTTTCAAGGGGCTATAACTATTCCTGCGGAGCGGGGAGACTGCTCTGCGTGTCATGCTGCTCCTCCTCAGCTGCCGCCATCACCACCACCACCATTTATGTAATTTCTTTTTTCTTAACACGGGCCAGCTGACGCCATGTTGCCCATCCTCCATTTTGTTGCCTTGATCGGGTTAAGCACACGACATTTCAGTTCACATCGGAGAATCCACCCATGGTGGGGGGGGGGTCCTCCTTGTAGCCTGCCAATCGTTTTGCACCAACCCAGAACGGCGGGAAAATTTGAATACTGAGGAGGGACTTGATGAATTCTGGGAAGAGGAAGGCAGGTGATGCACTGTCGTCATTCCACTATGACGTTATAACGTTACCACGCATGCGTTTTAAAAAAAAAAAGGAAAAGTGGGGAATGAGGGAGGAGCTGGGGGGGAGGAAGGGGAGGGAAGGGGAGGGGAAATGCAAGGGGCGGGCACAGAGAGCATCGAAGCAACCCAAATGGGAACAGAAAACTTCGGGGGGGGGGGAGAGGAGCAGATTGCTATAGTGCGAAAACGGCAGGTTTGCTCAGGAGGAGTCGCAGAGGGGGAAATGAGGAGGAAGTGAGAGGCAACTGGCCAGTCTGAAAAGGCCCCTGGTGTTGCCTCCTGGCTCTGGGAATCAGAGGTTTAGTTTCTCTGAATGTGGAGGTTCACCTAAGTCAACATGGCTAGTAGCTAACTGAATCTATCTAACCCCCTTTTAAAGCTGTTTATTCATTTGGACATCACTACATTATCCTGCAGCAAATTCCACATTCTGATCACTCTCTGTGTAAAGTAGTATTTCCTTTTCTCTGTCTGGAACCTGCTGCCCATCGGTTTCATTGGATGCCCTCAAGTTCTAGTATTTTAGGAGAGAGACTGTTCTTTTCAATGGAAGCCGCATACCTATTGCTAAAGAAATAATTATCAAATCTGTTTCCTGCATCGGTAACAACTGGGCACAGTACAGTGCTGTGTGGTGGACTGAACAGTAGACTTTGAGTGGAAAGAGCTAGGTTCTAACCCCCACTCAACCGTGAAGACTGACCAATGCATCGCTGAATAATTTCCAAAGCATGGGATTTAAATTTAGGACAGGCTTCTGTGGAACCATAGCATCTGTCACGTACTGCCAAGATACTGTAATTGCTAAAGCGGCTTCCCAGAGAATGAATACCTGATGCCCCATTTACAGTCTGTAGTCTCAGAGATGCTTACGGCAACAGACAGTCAGCTTCTCATGGAAGGATTCAGATGCGCGCAACCCTTCTTCCCTACACCATTAGCCAATCACCGTCCCCACCCGTGTTTTCAGGATTCTGTTGACCCATGGAGGGTGTTTTCACTCGCTCCTTGCAGGCAAGGCTAGTCATTAAAAGCAGGACTGAAAAAACCCGTAATGGCTGTGAAAAAAGAAATGAGCAAAAATATTATTGCTGTTGAAATGTGTCTCCAGATTGCCAGGATGACCTAAATGGAATGTTCCTCAGTTTTCTTCTCTCTTCCCTCCCCAGGTGTGTTCTTAATTGCTCATGGGTCTCTATTCATACTGTTATCTGACAAAGGGAGCTGTGGCTTTCAAAAGCACCTACCCTATGGCTGCCAGGTGGAAAAACCAAGCAGCACCTACTTTGTCTTTGTGGCACAGCAAACTGGGAGCAGTACATAGTGGAGGATGTTACGGCTCAAATTAACAGAGCAATGAAATTTCCTAAATGTACTAACTTTGCTGAAAAATGGTACCCACTGTTAGATTATTGGGCAACTCAGAATTTCATTCCAGATGGATGGTCCCAATTACAGGGATGGTTATACAAGGTGTTGTTTTTTAAGGTCATTGTAGGTATGCTACATTAGCTGGTTTGCACGTGTAGGATTTTTTTTTTTAGTTTTCAGACCAAACTGTAAAATTCTTTTACTGCAGCTATTACTAAGATACTAGTGATCATTTTGCTTGCATTAGACCTCACTGTTGTTTCCCTTTAAATATATATATGGGGGGGGGGGGGAGGAGCTCCATGTGGAGGAGAGGAAGCAGCTGCAGGTGAGCCTTCTCCCCCACCCCCCTACAGTGAGGCCCACATGGCTCCTAGACACTGGGCCTGCCAAGCCTTCTCCCCCCCCCAGCAGAGAAGAGGCACAGTTCCTACAGTGTTCTCTGTGCATGCACAGAGAACGCTGTTTTTCTTTTGAGGGTATTTAAGTATCCCCCCTATGGTTTTTTCTACATTTTAGATTTTTCTGCATACCTGGGGAGTGCCCCAAGTGTGCAGGAAAATCTCTCTGCCCCCCAAGTGCCCCCAATGTGCAGATTTAGAAATCCGCACACACAGGGAACACTTGGCTATTAGTATATAGATATACACACACACACATATTTTTAAATTTTTATATATTTTCTTTTTATATTTGTATTGTAAATGATCTAAATGAGTAATTGTATTGAATATTGTTTACTGATAATGTAAATTTAATATATATATATATATATATATTTAAAAGTACCTATCCTGAAAATCTTGATAATTTCTAAGGTGCTACTGGACTCAAGTCTAGCTCTCCTACAGCAGACCAGCCTCCTGAAACTGTAGTTCCAACAGTTATCTCTTTTTTTGCCATTGAAAGGTTACATACTTATATAAAGATACTCATTATGACACCAATAGGATTTTGCTTCAGAGAGAAGAATTTTGGATACACACTTTGGATTCAATATAGCTGAACAGTTGGATTTATCTCCCATCCTCTGAAATATCTTTGCCTCTTTAAGATGTTAAGAAGATCCCTGGGGAAAGGGCATGAGTCAGCATTTGGCTAACAGCTGCAAAGTAGAATGGTTTCTTAGTAGGAGAAGGAAGCTGGAGACTCATTGCTTTGTACTTGTTTGTTTGTTATTTTGCTTGTTAATTATCAATATTGTATTTGTTATTCATGTTGTGAGATTCGCTTGGGATTTATAAGGTTTTTAAGCGACTGATAACACTTGTGCTCTCATTCTCCTTTTAGAACACTTGATATATTCCAGTCCAGATAACTCTTTAAAGAAATCAGTCTGTATATCTGAAGAACAATGCTCAAAACAGAGTTGTTAGCACGCCTTCATGGAATTTTTCCTTCTGAACTTTTGGGTGAATCGTATTTGGATCTCCTTTCGATGCTTATTTATTCATTGTTGTATCTTTCTTAAGGACACTTTAGCTATTTGCTTGAGGACACTTTAGCTTTGACTAAGATAGCCACACAGGTGCTTTTTGGACCAAAATTGGAAGTTTTTTTAAATATATTTTATTTTTTAGATGTTCTAATTCAGCAGCTGTGCATTTGGCACCAGGCACATGACTTTCATCTTTCGAGGCCTCACACACATCCTTTTCTTGTGTCTATTGCTCTTGCAGCTTTCCTTTTCTTGGTCCTGTATTAATTTATTGGTTATCTTACTGTAATATGTTATGATGTAACATGTACCTCCAACTGTTTGACCTCTGAAGAAGGCCCCCAATAGGGCTGAGACGCGTCAGGCCATTAGTATTGGCCCTTGTGTTTGGGCCACTTGAACTTTTCAACAAGGCTTTCATTGGGCCCTTTTTTGTTTTTAACTACCTTTTTAATAAATACATGTATTTTTGTATAAGTTTTAACTAGGTTTTCAATACTGGCCCTATATTAGACTTCTTTCTTACCCTTGTAGTTCTTGATTCTGGTTTTTGGGTCAAGTTTGTTTCCCCCTCCCTGTGTCTCATCATCTTTCTTTAATGCACCTTATACTATTTATATATGGTGAAAGTATTTAAAATAGACATCGTTCTCTTCTATTGTATATATCATTTGAATACATCATTTTCAATTAGAGGGCTCAAGGTAGTTTATTGCATATTGTTCCCACCTATCGGAAGCTAAGCAGGGTCGACCCTGGCTAGTATCTGGATGGGAGACCTCCAAGGAATACCAGAGTCATGACACAGAGACAGGCAATAGCAAACCCCCTCTGAACGTCTCTTGCCTTGAGAACCCTAAAGGGTTTCCATAAATCACAAGTGACTTCACGGCACACAGGAAAAAAGTTTTCCCCTTCTGTACTTCTGTATTTCTGTATCTTCTGCATGTATACCGTGCCCTCCTCCCACCAATGGGGACACTAGTGGTTTGCATCATTTTCTCCTTCATTTATCCTCAGAACAACCTTGTGAAGTCAGTTAGCCAGCGAGTGTGTGACAGGTCAAAGGTTACCTAACAAGCTCCCATGGTAGAAACCTCACCAGTGGCAAGTTTGACTATGGAACCAGTTACTTGGAGGAAGGGGCTCTTTCTTAGTGGAGGTATTGAAGGTAGATATGCCAACCTCCAGGTGGTGGCTGGAGATCTCCTGGGATTACAACTGCTCTCCAGGTGACAGAGATCGGCTCGCCTGGAGAAAACTACCACTTTGGAAGGTAGACTCTATGGCGTTAAACCTCTTTGAAGTCCTCCCTCCCCAAACCCTGCCCTCCTCAGGCTCCACCCCCAAAATCTCCAGGTATTTCCCAACCTGGTGCTGGCAACCTTAAAACCATCTGTTGAGAATGCTCCAGCTTCAGATTTCCTACCTGGAGGGGGAGAGGGTTGGACTAGATGGCTTTGAACAGCCTTTCAAGTTTGGATTCTGTGTGCAGAGCAGATTGTGAGAACTGATTGGCTATGAAGATTAAAAATAATGTTTTGACAGCAGCTGCCACTTATTCTCTCTGACTCTTCTTTCCCAGTATATTTTTAATTACCCTTCTTCTCCTCTGCACTTGGACTTCCTCCCATGGCAGCCATTTTGTGCTTGCACCCACCACCATGTCAGATAGGCTTACCAAGCCCCCCGGGAGGGCAGGGGAAACACCGATTTTTAATGCTTACCCCCGCTTTTTCAAAATTGGCCACTGGGGGGAGGCAATGGCTGCCAGCAGGAACGCAGGGGAACGTCGGAGCCTGCCCTGCCCTCTCCCTGCCAGGCCTGAACTGTCTTAAAAGGGAAATGTCTGCAGAGAGCCTGCAGTAAAAAGCCTCACCAGACATTTCCCCTTTAAGAGCAGAGCCAGCAAGAGAAAGCCCCGCCCAGAGATTAAGGAGGGACTAGGCTCTTTGTACTGAAGGGCCAGCTTTTGCATGTGGCTTGCAAGGTTGCTGGGGTAAGTGCCTCTGCCAGCTGTTTTCCTTCTCTCTCTCTCCCCCTCCCCCTTTCTTTCTTTTTTCTGTCTGTCTGTCTGTCTCTCTCTCTCTCTCTGTCCCCATCCAGCAGAGGTCTGTCAGTGGCTATTATTAGCCACAAGGTCTAAATGGAACACTTTGTCTGGGTCAGTGATGCTCTGCATTCTTGGTGTTGGGGGGGGCAACAGTGGGAGGGCTTCTGGAGTTCTGGCCCCGCTGCTGGACCTCCTGAGGGCACCTGGTATTTTTGGCCACTGTGTGACACAGAGTGTTGTACTGGATGGGCTGTTGGCCCGATCCACTGTGGCTTCTCTCCTGTTCTTATGATATGAAAATCATATTTAGCACTTGTGTAGCACTTAGTGCTTCATATTCTGCCAAGATGAAGAAGGATTCAGTAGGGCCGTTGCTCAGTGATAGAGCATCTGCTTGACATGCAGGAGGTATCAGCCTGTTCAGCTAAAAAAGGATCAGGTAATAGGTGACATTAAAGATCTCAGCCTGAGACCCTGGAGAGCCACTACCAGTCTGAGTAGTCAACACTGACCTTGATGGACCAATGGCCTGAGTCAGTATTAGGAAACGTCATGAGTTCATGTGTCAGCATGTGGAAGCAACATCACAGGATGTGACATCACAAAATGATGTCACTTCCTTTCTCCTGGCTCCACCCCCAAAGTCTCCTGGCTCCACCCCCAAAGTCCTCAGATATTTCCCGAGTTGGACTTGGCATCCCTAATGTCAGAACTTCAGAAGTGGCCACAGAATCCAAAAGGTCAAGGACCCCTGCTCTGGCATTTGCCCTATCAGAGCAATTTACACATCCGTATTAGGAAAATGTGGCACTGAAACACATTATTCCTTGTGCTTTGTTTCAAATACAAAGAACCCTTCAAAGGCTCAGCCTCTAAGATTTTGGGGTAGGCCAGTTCTCGTTTTGGAAGCAATTTTGGTTTTGTACTCCTGGCAGTCTGGAGATGGAATGCCATGCTTTCCCATTGTTAATTTGCCCAGTTACAAGAATGAAACCAATAAAAGAAATCTCTCCCTCCAGATCAAAACGTGTGTAATTGTACAGTACAGATGCTTTTTTTAAAGGATCCATTTCCCGATCATTAGCATATAAAATAAAATTACACGTTTGCAAAACTGTCTGCCTTCGCTTGAGCTGCATTATGGAGCAGGCAGCCAGACTGTATGAATTCCTAAGCCACCCGAAAGTGTTAGGAAGGCAAATCATTCCTGCTTTACAAATAATACTTTTTGGTAGTTCAAAATTCTGAATGTCTTGGTCTCATTACCCAACCTATGCAGACTGGACTGGAATTCAAACTAGATCGTTTCCAAAAAGTATTGCTTAACTTGTTCCTTACTTTCTTTTGCACTCTAGTTTTACCTGCTGACTGATAGCTGTCAAAATATAATCCTTCATTTAATTTGTTTGTGCATTTTATATCCTGCCTTTCTCCCCAGTGCTGACTCAAAGCAGCTTCCACTGTTTCCCTTCTGCATTTTATTCTGAGAGTATGTGACTGGAGCAAGGTCATCCACCAAACTGTTGAGGCAAAGTGGGGATTCAAACCTGGCTCTCCCAGTTCCCAGTCCAACACCCACTGCACCGCAGTGGCTCTTTACGTGCCCACCTGACAGATCTGTTGTTGGAATTGCTGGCCTGTCACCTGGAGATTTCCCATCTGCAGCTGGACAAAGAACTTTGCAGCTTCTCCTGCTTAGAGTCTCTTCCCAGTCACTGCTCTTTTGGGCACACCTTCTCTCCCTACATGACCTGTGACACTCCTGAAATAGATAGGATTATTTACACCAAGACAGACTACTGATCTGGAAGGGACCTCCAAGGTCATCTAGTCCAACCCCCTGCACAGTACAGGAAAATCTCCCCCCCCCCCAGTTACCCCTGTTTCATGCCCAGAAGATGACAAGAAAACCTTCAGGATCCCTGGCCAAACTGGCCAGGAGAAAAATTGCTTCTTGACCCTGAAGTGGCAACCAGCATTTCCCAAGGTGTGTAAGAAAGGGCCTTCTAGTATATTGGTCCATGAAACTATCTTCTAGTATATTGTTCCATCAAGGTCAGTATTGTCTGCTCAGACTGACAGTGGCTCTCCAGGGTCTCAGGCAACGGACTTTCCCATCACCTACTTCTTGGTCTTTTTACCTGGGACCTTCTACATGCGAAGGAGATGCTCTTCCACTGAGCCACCACCCATTCCCAAAACATTGCTCGGCAGGCGACCACTCAGCTCAGACCTGGCCACTGACAGCCATGATAGGTATTTGCTCACCCATGGCCTCTTACCTCACTGCTGCCACCTAGTGACTGTGCAAGAAGAAGCCATGGCACCCATGGGCACCACACTGGCGATCCATGCTCTAGAGATCCACAGAATCTACAGTAATTCCAGAATGGGAGACAGAATAGGCCAGAATAGACTTCTGAAGTGCTGGCAGACCTATTGATGTTTGGCTTGGCTCGCTGGAGGCCATCTGTAGCCCTCCAGGGCAGTGGTCTTTCCCTGTAAGAAAATGGCCAGTCCCACCCATATCTCATCAGGATTATCTACTGTGACTGGAAGGTGCGTTCCAGGATCTCTGGCACAGAAGAGCATATGGCATGCTGTGAGGCTTCTGCTCGAAGTAGTCAAGGATCAGATCTTTGTTGATGAAACACAGTTCTTTATTTCCAATTACTACATTACTACAGGTCCTCGGATTATTGTCAGAGATAAAGCATACAATAGAAGCAGGACTAATATACCCTCCAGCACAATTTGAATTGCCCATAGGTAACCAATCAACAGGAGGGAAAAACCGCGGGCTAAAAGGTCCTTTGACCGTTTGCTTCCCACAGGAAAAAGGTTAGGTGTGAAGCAGTAAATTTCCCCTCTTAACCATACCCCTCAGATGTAACCATCTTTCACATAACAAATAGCTTTCTCCAAGGCCTTCACACGTTGATAAGAAACTGGTCCCCGTCTTCCCCGGCAGGGAGGAAAGGAATGCGGAGGCGCGAGGGTGAGAGGCCAATTGTTCTCATGCTCTGAAGTCGCCACCCTCCCGGACAAATGGTTACATTAACCAGATCTAGCCAGAGCTATAAACCCAGGGTCATAAAGGAATGAAAAGGGACATCGCATAATGGATTGCAAGGTTCAAACAAGCAAGCATCAAATATGGGTTACATAGCAAATACATGGATAGGTTTAACGGGGGGGGGGGGTGTATAGCATTAAGCCCCACAAGCCCTTGTTAGAATCCATAGATTCTGACACTCTGCCACCCGAAAAATCCAATCTATCCCGGCTTATCTGGAAAGCGATTGTGAAAAGCTTTAACTAGTTTAGGAGCATGAACATTGTCAGAAAGAACCCATTCATTTAGTTCCGGACCAAAGTCTACCCACTTGACTAGATATAGCAAGCGGCCCCTACGCATTTTTGAATCCAGGATTTCAGAAATCTCAAAATGGGGCGCCCCCTCCTTCATCAGTGGAGGAGGAGTCGGAGGAGTTGGATGCCAAGCATTCGGCTCAGGACTTCTCTTCAACAAGCTGAAATGAAAAACAGGGTGCACAGAACTCAGTGATTTAGGTAATTCTAGTTCAAAGGACACATGAGAAATTTTGCGCAACACTTTGTAAGGGCCAACATATTTCCACCCTAGCTTCCTGCTGGGTTGCAGGCCGTGTATATTTTTTGTAGATAGATAAACAGAATCCCCTGGTTGAAGGTCCCAACCTTCCACCCTTCCACGGTTCGCATACTTTTTGTAGTCTTCTTTGGCTTTGTCTAGAGTCTTAGCAATCAACGGCCACGAGTCTTGCAGATTGGCCCACCATCGTTTAAAGTCCGAGGGAGGGGTGTCCGGCGTTTCTTCTATGGTGGGTAGGGGCTTCCCCTCGAAGCCCCCTACTGCCATGAAAGGGGACACACCCGTGGATGAATGAATAGCATTGTTATAGCTATATTCAGCAAACGGCAGCAACTCTACCCAGTTGTCTTGATGATAATTAGTGTAACATCTTAAAAATTGGTCCAGTATCTGATTAGTTCGTTCGGATTGGCCATCGGTTTCTGGATGGTAACCCGAACTCATGGCCGGTTCAATGTCCATCATTTTCAAAAGCTCCCGCCAGAAGTTGGCAACGAATTGGCTGCCCCTATCGGATACCACACGTTTGGGGAAGGCGTGTAATTTAATCACATGGTTAAAGAATGCTTTAGCCAGTCCCTTGGCGGTAGGTAATTGCTTGAAAGGGGTGAAATGGGCTTGCTTTGAGAACATGTCAACCACCACCCAAATAACAGTCTTCCCTTTCGAAGGTGGCAGATTGGTGATAAAGTCCATAGCTATCGCTTCCCATGGATGAGAGGGGGTGGGCAATGGGTGCAACAGTCCTGGGACTTCCCCCCCTCCTTTTGCACATCAGACAGGTTTGGCAAGCAGTGACAAAGTCCGATACATCCTTGCGCATGTGCGGCCACCAGAATTGTTGCTGGACTAAGTTAAGAGTCTTTAGGAAACCAAAATGTCCTGCTAGCTTTGATGAGTGACAAGTCAGCAATATGTCTTTTCTCCGGGCCCGAGACACCACGAGTTTGTCTCCATGGTACCAGCATCTGTTAGCACGGAGGGAGCATTCCTCTAAGCTCTCTAACTCTTCTGCTTCTTCCGGGGAGTAGTCCCCCCCCCCCACTTGTCTTCCCAGGATTCTACTGCTGCCTGCTTGCTTTGGCTTCGGGTAGTGACGGCTCCTCCCAATTGCTGGGGGGAGAACATGGAGTCAAACACTTCTTCCTTTTGACTCTCATGTTGGGGTAATCTGGACAGAGCGTCTGCTAACGAATTGGCCTTTCCAGGAAAGTGTTTGAGCACGAAATTAAACTTTGAGAAAAAATCAGCCCACCGGAGTTGCTTGGCATTCAGAGACCTTTGTGTGCGCAGGGCCTCCAGGTTTTTGTGATCGGTCCAAATTTCAAAAGGGGTCTGCGCTCCCTCCAGCCAATGTCGCCAAGTGGTTAGGGCCAAACGTATGGCGGCGGCTTCCTTATCCCATACCGACCAGTTCCTCTCTGTCTCATTAAACTTTTTTGAGATATAAGCCAGAGGGTGTAATTTATTATCCGACCCCTTCTGGAGGATGGCTCCCCCCATGGCCACATCGGAAGCATCTACATGGATCACAAACTCTTTAGTCTCGTCGGGATGGGCAAGAATGGGCTCTGAGGTGAACAGCTTCTTTAAAGTCTCAAACGCTCTTTGACAGTTCTCAGACCAGGCTATTCTCTCCCCTGGTTTTCCCGCTTCTGGACCCCTCCCCTTGGTTTTCAGGAGTTCGGTTAGCGGGAGGGTGACCGTGGCGAAATCTTTTAAGAAGGTGCGGTAGAAGTTGCAAAACCCCAATAGGCTCTGCAGCTGTTTTCTAGTTCGGGGAGCCTCCCACTGCACCACTGCCTCTACTTTGGCAGGGTCCATTTCCAACCCCTTCTGGGAAATGCGATACCCTAGAAAGTCCACTGAATCTCGATTGAACTCACATTTAGATAGCTTAGCATACAATTGATTTTTCAACAGCATAGAAAGCACTTCCCGGACCAATTTTACATGCTCCCCCTTATCAGTAGAATAGATCAAGATATCATCTAAGTAACATAACACCCCCTTGAATAAATGCTTATGCAACACCTCATTTATCAAGCTCATAAAAACTCCCGGCGCGCCACTTAAGCTGAATGGCATCACCAGGTATTCGAACTGTCCCAGGGGCGTGTTAAATGCAGTCTTAAATTCATCCCCCTCCCGGATGCGCAAGCAGAAATAAGCATCTCAAAGATCCAACTTAGTAAACACCTTCCCCTTGGCTGCCTCAGCTAGCAAGTCTTTTATGAGGGGGAGGGGGTAAGCGTTGGAAGCCGACACTGCATTCAGACCCCTATAGCCCGTGCACAGTCGCAGCCCTCCGTCCTTCTTCTTCCTGAACAAAACGGGAGCTGCAAAGGGGGACTTGGCAGGGCGGATGAAGCCTCGCTCCAAATTCTTGTCTAGGAATTTCTTTAGTTCCTCCCTCTCTGAGGGGCTCATGGAGTAGAGCTTTCCCTTCGGCAGTTTTTCTCCTGGGAGCAACTCTATAGCACAATCTGACAGTCAGTGAGGGGGTAGCTCGTCCGCCTCGGTCTCACTGAACACTCCCATTAAGTCCCGATACTCCTTAGGGATGGCAGAGGGCACCAAGGTGAGCGCCGCCGCTAGCAAGGGGGCCGGGGGACCCGATCCCCACCCCGGGTCCCACTTATGGTGGTGGCACTTCTCGTCCACCCACGAGATCTTCCCCTCGCTCCATCTGATGTAGGGGTCGTGGGAACTCAACCAAGGGCTTCCCAACACCATGGGAAACTGGGTGTTGGGGGTGATGACAAAAGCCCTCTTTTCCCAATGTTCCTCTGTCCCCACTATCAACCTCTCAGTCTCGGCCACACACGCCTCCTTCATTTCTGAGCCATCCATCTGCATGAACGTGAGTGGCTCCCCCAACGGGGTGACTTTTGGGGCTAGCCCATCCACTACTAAGGGGCTGATTAAGTCCCTGGCGCACCCTGAGTCAATTAGGGCACGCACCCGGACATGAGTCCCAGTCCCGGGGGCTATTACAGTCACTACCATATACAGTAAAGGGCCAGGGATGCTCACCGGAGATGGCGCGTCGGGATTGGGGACCTGCAGTTCTGCGCCGCTCACTGCAGGCCGTTGGAGTTTCCCGACATCTGAGCCTCCGTCAGCTCCAGCTCCCCTTGCTCGCTCGCAGCCCCTTCCAGCTGTAATGCCCGGGGTTTGAACGAGGTCTTTCCCTTGCTGGGAGTGCTCCCCGCTACCGGGGTGGAGGTCTTGGGGACTTTTCCACCCCCACGGGGGCACGCCGAGGCATAGTGGCCGCTCTCGCCGCATCTCATGCAGAGCCCCTGCTTGAACCGGCTGTCTCGGATTTCCTGGACGCTGGGCTTGGGCTTCACCTTCTGGGCGGCTTTGGCTTGGGCAGTTGCCGAGGTCCCCATCTTGATGAGGGTGAATTGCTCTTCCACGTCCGCCGCCGCTCTCATCCACGTGGCTAGGGAACCGGGCCTCCCTCCTCGCAGCACCGTCTCATAGACTTCAGGGTTGAGGCCCTCCCGGTATTTCTCGATGAAGAGGTCCTGGGTCCAGCCGCGGATCTTAGCTGCTATACGCCGGAACTTGTCGGTGTATTCCCTCATGGAGGACCGCCCCTGGGTCAACTTCCGCAATTGGTTCCGAGCCTTCTCCTCTCCCAAGGGGTCCTCGTAGTGTTGTGGGAGGGCCCACATGAAGTTGTGCACCGACCGCAGCTCAGGCCCTGGGGCGTTGTGCAGGCTCACATACCAATCGCTGGCGGTGTCCCTCAGCTTGGACCCGATGTAACCAATCTGGTCCCTCTCGGTGGGGTAGAGGTGCCCCCAGGTGTCTAGGAACCTCTCGATTTCTATGAGGAAGAACCGCAGCTTCTCGGGGTCCCCATCGAAAGTAGCCATCAGCGGATCGTTGGGCGCCTGGCGGATCATCTGCCCCGCGGGCACTGGGGCTGGGGCGGGCACGGGAACCGGGCGGGGGATGGGTGGCGGAACCTGCTGTGGCGCTTGTTGCGGGATGACTCCCGCGGGAGCTCCCCTGGGGGGAACCGGTTGCAGCGGGGCTCCCCCTCCTGGAGCTCCGGCCCCTCCTGGGGCTGCCCGGGCTGCCTGAATAGCGGTCAGGGCGTCGCGGAACTGGAACTGCAGGTCGAGGGCTACCTCTCATAGCTCTGTGGTGAGTTGCATTCGCAAATCCCCCATCATGCGATCTAGGGCTTGGGTTGGGTCCTCTCCATAGAGATCGGGACCATAGATCGCTCCTCTCTCTTCTTCCAACGGCGGAGGTCACCAGTCTCCCCCATAGCCCATCTCGCGCTCATCTCCCAGGAAGCTCGGCCGCCCGTACTCGGTGCGGTCCCCCTGGACCGAGACCCGCACTCCCTTCCGATCGTGGACCCACGAATCGACGGTCCCACATCCGAAGTTGCTCCATGAGTACCTCGGGGTCACGCTCTGGTGAGGGGGTGGTCGCGGGATGTAGTGGGCCCCTTGCGCCGTAGTCGCCGGCACTTCGGTCCCCCCACCGCCGCCTCCAGCTCCGGCACCCTGGTCGTCCGGGGTCACCGGCTGGTCTTCGGTTGTAGGGATGGGAATAGTACCGTCGTCCGACATGGTCGGGAACGGCCAAGTCCCAGTCACAGATCTCTGACAATCTGTGAGGCTTCTGCTCGAAGTAGTCAAGGATCAGATCTTTGTTGATGAAACACAGTTCTTTATTTCCAATTACTACATTACTACAGGTCCTCGGATTATTGTCAGAGATAAAGCATACAATAGAAGCAGGACTAATATACCCTCCAGCACAATTTGAATTGCCCATAGGTAACCAATCAACAGGAGGGAAAAACCGCGGGCTAAAAGGTCCTTTGACCGTTTGCTTCCCACAGGAAAAAGGTTAGGTGTGAAGCAGTAAATTTCCCCTCTTAACCATACCCCTCAGATGTAACCATCTTTCACATAACAAATAGCTTTCTCCAAGGCCTTCACACGTTGATAAGAAACTGGTCCCCGTCTTCCCCGGCAGGGAGGAAAGGAATGCGGAGGCGCGAGGGTGAGAGGCCGATTGTTCTCATGCTCTGAAGTCGCCACCCTCCCGGACAAATGGTTACATTAACCAGATCTAGCCAGAGCTATAAACCCAGGGTCATAAAGGAATGAAAAGGGACATCGCATAATGGATTGCAAGGTTCAAACAAGCAAGCATCAAATATGGGTTACATAGCAAATACATGGATAGGTTTAACGGGGGGGGGGGGGGTGTATAGCATTAAGCCCCACAAGCCCTTGTTAGAATCCATAGATTCTGACACATGCCTTTCCACAGTGCCCAAGGTTTTTTAAACTTAATTTTCAGGTGGATGGGGGCCCATTTTGGATCAATACAACAGTACAAGATGCATTAAATTTGTTCCTCATGCCCTTTTTCTGTCCTGAAACATCCCTGGTGGAACTCTTTGCCCCATTCAACATGTATAGAAGCACATGTAAATTCCCCCAATGAGCAAATAATTCCCCAAGGCCATTTTAGAAGAGGGGGGGAAACCCACTTCTCCCCTCACACCAATGCCCCAGTCTTAATTGGACCCCTGCATTTCTGGTTATGTTACGACTGAGGGCCAAACTAGACGTGTCAGGGAAACCCTGACCCAATTGTATCAGGGACCTGATTTGGCTCAGGCTCATGTAATGGGAGGGAAGCTTTAGCCTCCCCTCCAGTGCAGCATGTAGAGCTCCATAATGGGGCAAATAGGCCACCGGCAGCCATTTTGGCTCAAGGAAATGGTGCGAGAAAGAAGGCTGAAACCCCTTCTCCCCCTGTGCTGCAATACATATATGAATCAGGCTCCTGCATGCTTGGAAACATTAGTTCCGAGGTGTCATGTCCGTGTTTCAAAATAACACCACTTCGAGTCCCGTGAGAGGTAAGTCTAGTTTGGCCTTGAGGTAAGTAACTGAATCGTGGTCTCTCAGGTCCTGGCTGAGACGAAGCAACTGCCTCACACTGGCTCCCTCTAATTGCTGTTGTTTCAGTTGCTGCTGTTCAAGAGTTTGAGTTGATATTTTAAACTTTATTACATTTTTGATAGTATCAAATGTATTCTGATTAGGCGACACTGAACCTAGAAAGGGAAGACGAGTATGTTTTTCAGAGTGAAAATGTACATTGTGTACATTTGGGACACAAAGGCTGACAATTTTCCCACGCAGGGCTGCACTGAAATTGGGCTGGGCGTGAGGAGAAATTAGGACCGTAGAAGCCACTACCTACCAGTCAGAGGGAGTAAAATGTGTCCCAAGGATTTTCAAGCTTGGGGAACAGGAAAAGGCAAAACAAAACATGACACCCTGAGCAAGTTCACATTGCAAAGCTAGTCCTGTGTCTTGCAAAATAGAAGGCCTAAAGGACGGGAATTAATTTTAGTGCTCTGGTTTATTACAAATCACAACTTTGAAACAATCCCACTGAAAGCCAGGAATATTCCCGTATGTTTCATCCAGCATCAGCGGGAAAAAAAAAATCCTTCCTCATCAGATTTTGGGGTTCCCACCCTCTACAGATATGAATGAGCATGGCTCTGATTCACTTCCTTGTTGCTTCGTTGTTGCTGTTAAGTTCATTCAGTCTGCAGATATAGAAGTCTGAGGCTAGGGTTGCCAGGCCGCACCTGGCAACCCTCAGGAGTCTTTTGGGGGCAGAGACTGGTATACTGGCATTGTGCCAACTTGCTGACGTCACCTCCCTCAAAAAAACAGAAGTGATGTCATGATATGGGGGGGGGCGTGCTAGGCTTTGCAAAAACTTTATGGTTTCCCCCCAAGCCCCTGCAAGATAAGTGAGGCTGGGAGCATTACAAAAGACTGCTGGAAACAGCATGATCGAACTTTATGCTGGATGCCCAGAGGAATTAGAAGACTTGCTTCATTCCCCAGTTCTTCGGTGAGTACTTTGAAGTGAGAAGAGTGGAGCACTGATTCAGAAGTTCTCTTGCATATTGGTCTCTGGTCCTTGCAAGAGCCCCGTTTGGCAATCCAAAAGCAGGCGATGGGGAAGCCTTCTTTACTTTTTCAGTACGCTAGCTTTAAGGGAGTATTTTAAGTAGGACTGAGTTGAAACAACTCACCGTTTTCACAAGAACACTTTTGACAGTGCCCGCTTTCACAATGTAGCAGTCGAAGTGCTGGTGTTTGGACAAGGAGAAATCACTGCGTTGGGGGGGGGGGGGGCTCCTTGCACTTATTCATTTAAAAAAAAAATCACTTGCTTTTGGTCTCAGTTGCCCTCATTTCCTTTGTGACATTATCACTTGTCCGAATCTGATTGGTTGTGATTTTATTTACTGGTGTTATCCATTCACACATTTTTCGGCTTGGCTCAGGCATTACACAAAACCTTGAGTCTGATTAAACTAAGTGTAGTTAGTGAGACTGTCTTCTAAATATGGTTCATCATAGGGATGCATGCCAACCTCCAGGTGGGGCCTGGGGATCCCCTGTAATTTTGCAGGCTCTACCCCCTCCCCTTTTGCAGGCTCTTGCCTTCTGCTAACCATCTGATCCGGGGGGGGGGGGGATCCCACCCCCAGCTGACTTTTCTGGGCCTACTTCTGGTTTCAGGCCTACTTTGGGTTGGGGTGATGCTCTGGTTTTTGGGCAAAACCGTATGGTTTGAAGCTGAATTTACCGTAGAGTGCCCAAAACCAGAGTGTCACCCCGACTGGAAGTAGGCCCCAAACTGGAAGTAGGCCCCCAAATGCCCAACATCACTTCCAGTCTCCTGGAAGGATGTCAGGAGGCCCCTGCTGGCCAGTAAGTTGACCTGGCAACCCTACCTGTAATTAGGGTTGCCAGCTCTGTGTTAGGAAATACCTGGAGATTGGGGGGGTGAAGCCTGGGGAGGGCAGGATTTGGGGGTGAGGGACCTCAGCAGGGTATAATGCCATTGAGTCCACCCCTGAAAGCAGCCATTTACTTCTGGGGAACTGATCTTGGTCATCTGGAGATCACTGTAATAGTGGGAGATCTCCAGGTGCCATCTGGAGGTTGGCAACCCTACCTCTAATTATAACTGCTGTCCAGACTACAGAGATCAGTTCCTCCTGGAGAAAACTGATACTTGGAGTGTAGACTCTGTGGCATTACATCTCACTGAGATCCCTGTCCTCCCCAAACTCCACCCCAATCTCCAGGTGTTTTCCAGTCTGGAGCAGGCAACCCCTGGCCAGTGGCCGAGGGGATCTGGCAACTCTAGCTCATTAGGGTGCATCCTACCAGGATCTACAGCTTGAGCATATTATAACTATATTTAGTTTTAGACTTAACTGTGGTGTTGTGCAGTGTATGAATGCAGACATCCTGCTAAGTCCTGGCTTGTTCTTTTGCCCATGCAGTCTGTGATACCAGCTGGGGCTCTGCAGTAATGCAGGAGAAAGAGCAAAGGTGAAACAACCAGCATATGCTGAGACATGCCAGGATTTAATGATTACCTGTGAACTGAATCCTGGCTTCACAAATGAACCCTTCTTAAAATAAAACAAGGTATTTCACCATGTCTGAACCAAGCTGTTGAATGTACTTATTTGGAATATTTGTTGGCCACCTCTGCTGATATCTGACTGAGGCTCTTCACAAGAGCATTTAATATACCATAGTCACAATACAATAAAAAGATGACTAAAAGCAACTAATGCCCATATAACATGTCATTGCCGTAATTCCAGAGGAGCAGCCGTGTTGTGAAAACAAACAGGAGTCGCGTGGCACCTTAAAGACTAACAGGTTTTTATTCCTTGTGACTCTCTCCTGTTTGCTATGTGATTCCGGATGGGCTGTCTATCCCACATGACAGGGTTGCCAGTCCTGGGTTGGAAAATACCTGGAGACTTTGGGGGTGGATCCAGAAGAGGGTAGAGTTTGGGGAGGGGAGGGGCCCCAGCATAGTCCAATGCCATAGAGTCTACCCTTCGAAGCAGCAATTCTCTCCAGGGGAGCTGATCTCTGTCAGTTGGACATCTGTTGTAAAAGCAGGAGATCTCCAGACCCCACCTGGAGGCTGACAACCCCACAACTACTTCAGGAAGAGGAAGCTAAGGGAAAATTACCCCCCTCATGGCAGCTTGGGGAAATAATGGCATCAAGTGGAATATTTTTAAGAAACAAAAATGAACATTTGTATAATCTAAGTCTTCCACACAAATGAAATAAACAGCTCAGTTCCAAATGTTGTGCACAACCCAGGTTTTCAGCCCATTCAGACACAGTCTTACTATTCAAGTCAACTGTCAGGGAAGTGTGTTGAAATTTTCAAGCTGATAACATTGCCCTTCACTGTCTTGTTAGGTAATAATGACCTCCAGGGGTCCTTTCGTAGAAAAAGAGCTGCAGGAGCTCATTAGCATAACTCATTAGCGTACCTCATTAGCATATGCCACGTCCCCTGACATCACCAGAAGTGTGTCAGAAAGGGAATGTCAGTTTCAGCCCCATTATACCCTATGGGCCATTGAAATCAATGGCAAAAACTCATAGGGTATATGAGGGGCTGGAGGAAAGGGGGTTTGAGGGAGAGGCTCCAAACTTGCAGGGTAGCTGCTGGGGCCTCTCCTCAAAATAATGGTGGGGGAAAATGTTAACTTTTTTCCTCCCATAGAGAACAATGGAGGGAATGGGGCAACCTGTTTGGGGGCCTGTAGAATTGGACCCCCTGGTCCAATCTTCTTGAAACTTGGTGGGTATTTTGAGAAGAGGCCCCAGCAGCTACCCTGCAAGTTTGGAGCCTCTCCCTCAAACCCCCTTCCCTCCAGTTGCTTCGGCAGCAGGCTGAATCAGATTAGAGAATCTGATTCGACCTGTGGCTACCCTAGGCCCCAACAGACCCCTGATGACCTCCAAGTCAAGTTGCCCACTGTCCTAATATCTGGGGAGTCACCAGCAGAGGACACTTCAAAGCACCTTAGAAGAACAATCACTTTAAGCTTTTGCCTTGGAACTGTCAGTATTTTGATGGCAGTTTAAGCAAGAATCGGCATTGCAGATGAAGTCGGTTGCTCAACTGAACACAGGCTGTGGCAACCCTTGCATAATTAGCAGATACCTTTTCATCCCAGCCTTCTTCTTCTGATTTAAGTCACGCCTGTTTGTGCGTAATCAATTAAGAGACCGGAATCATCCGGAGCAATTTCCACCACTCAGTCCCACAGGTTTGGGCCTGTTCCTTATATTGCAAAAGTGTGTGCATATATGGTGTGTTTTCCCCCCTCTTTCCAGAAAATATGGTGCTGCAATTATGAATTGCTAAATTCTGGCACACTCAGTGTAGTATTCTGGGTTAAGTACAAATTAAAGCAAATTCCATGATTCTTAATTACTTCATTTGTTCCTGCTTTAATTGCCACCCTCAGAATCCCCACACGATACCAGGTTGCTAACCCTCTTGACTGAGGCATGGGTTACTATTTGTTCGATTAGTAGAAGAAGAAGAAGAGAGAAGAGATTGGATTTATACCCCGCCCTTCACTCACTTAAGAGTCTCAGAGCGGCTTACAAACTCCTTTCCCTCCCCCTCCCTCCCCCTACCCTACCATTCCTTTAAGGAGCCTTCCCCCAAACCCCTGCAAGATAAGTGAAGTGGGGGAAAGAGAGAGCACACACTGTAGGGTTGGCAGCTCCAAACTGAGAAATACCTGGAGATTTTGGGGGTGGGGCTTGAGGACGGTGGGATTTGGGAACGGGGGAGACTTCCATGGGGTATAATGTCATAGAGTCCACCTTCCAAAGTAGCCATTTTCTCCATGGGAATTGATCTCTGTCACCTGGAGACCAGTCGTAATCCCAGGAGATCTCTAGCCACCACTTGGAGGCTGGCAACTCTCATGCACTGCCTAAAGCTATCCAGCAACCGCTGCTTCACACTTGAGAGCCAGTTTGGTGTCGTGGTTAGGTGTGTGGACTCTAATCTGGGAGAAGCGGGTTTGATTCCCCACTCCTCCACTTGCACCTGCTGGATGACCTTGGGCAAGCCGTAGTTCTGGCACAGCTGTTCTCTCAAGGACAGCTTGGGAAAGAGCTCTCTCAGCCCCACCTACCTCACAGGGTGTCTGTTGTGGGGAGGGGAAGGGAAAGGAGTTTGTAAGCCACTCTGAGACTCCAAGTGAGTGGAGGGCGGGATAAAAATCCAATCTCTTCTTCTTCTTCTTCTTATACATCATGGTAACAGGGGTAGATTGGCCATGAAGACCTGTAGGAAAAGTCCCAGTGGGCCAATGGCCCAGAGGGGCACTCCCCACCTGGGCCATCCCTTGCCCTGTGCAAGATGGTGGAAGCCACCACCATGAGCCAGTGTCTCCAGCTTTGTGGGGGACAGGCACAAGCTGTTGCCGTTGCAAGCTTACAGCCTCAGCCTTACATGGGACAGGTGTGAGTCAGTGGTCCTGTTCTTCCGCCCTTCCTCAGAAGGTGGGACTAGGAGCAGGCGGGGGGGACACAGTCCCTTTCCCAGGAATGTTTTTGCCTCCCAGGCCCCCGTCCCCCGCACTGGGTGCCAATCATGAAGTTGTGCACTGATATTCTTCTAGGACTACTTCACCATAGACCCTATCTTTTTATTTGTTTACATTATTTGTAGTCCATCTTTATCACTGAGATTCCAGACAGATTGCATAGTGTAAGTCAAATGGAATCAACAGCGTAGGACATCCAATAAAACAGTGCATGATAGTCTGTATTACCCAGCGTACAGTTTGGGTTACCAGCTGGCCTGGTGGAAAATGTCCTGCCTCTTAGATAGATGTTTAATGTGTAGAAATAGGCAGTAGAAGTTTTTCATGGCATAGAGGGAAATATCATCTAGTGAATAACTTATTTATTATATATATTTATTATTATTTATTTATTTATTTATTTTTCGTATTTATATCCCACCCTCCCCGCGTGCGGGCTCAGGGCGGCTTACATGGGCCAAAGGCCTATTTGGTACATTGACCTATAAAATTGATTAAAACATTACAATAAAACAATAAATAACATACAGCAATAAATACTCTTAAAAGCTTCCTTAAAACAGCGTTCGATGGCGACCAAGTGGCAGATCTACCTCCCCCCCTCGGCCACCGCTGAGACCATGTTGACCCGTATTAGACCAGGGCACATCGAGATGGTTACCTAGTGTCGTCGGTGGTGGCTCCTATTCAAAAGCCTGGCGGAAGAGCTCCGTCTTGCAGGCCCTGCGGAACTGCACCAGGTCCCGCAGGGCCCTGATCCCCTCCGGGAGCTCGTTCCACCAGATAGGAGCCGCCACCGAGAAAGCCCTGGTCCTCGTTCTGGCCAGCCTGGCGTCTCTGGGGCCAGGAACACGTAGCCTGTGTTCAGACCCCGACCGTAGTGCTCTCTGGGGTTGATATGGAGAAAGGCGGTCCCTAAGGTATGTTGGACCCTGGCCATATAGGGCTTTATAGGTAAGAACCAGCACTTTGAAGCGAACTCGGTATGCTATAGGCAGCCAGTGCAGCGCCGCCAGCACAGGCCCGATGTGGTCCCGCCTTGCGAGACCCATCAGCAGCCTGGCCGCGGCATTCTGCACCAGCTGCAGCTTCCGGGTTTGCACCAAAGGCAGCCCCATGTAGAGAGCGTTACAGTAGTCTAACCTCGAGGTGACCGTTGCATGGATCACTGTGGCAAGGCCATCGCGGTCCAGGTAGGGAACCAGCTGCCTCGCCAGCCGTAGGTGATAAAAGGCTGACTTGGCAGTGGCTGCTACCTGGGCCTCCATTGACAAGGAAGGCTCCAGGAGCACTCCCAAACTCCTCGCCCTCGGCGCTGGCACCAACGGCGCCCCGTCGAAGATCGGGAGCGGGACCCCCCACTCCGGACCGCAGCGACCCAGGCACAGGACCTCTGTCTTCGCCGGGTTCAATTTCAACCTGCTAGATCTGAGCCAGTCAGCCACGGCGTGCAGTGCCCGGTCAAGATCGTCCGGGCCGGAGTCCGACCGGCCGCCCAACATCAGATAGAGCTGGGTGTCATCCGCGTACTGATGACATCCCAGCCCAAACCTCCTGACAATCTGGGCAAGGGGGCGCATATAGATATTAAAGAGCATTGGGGAGAGCACTGCCCCTTGCGGCACACCGCATTCAAGCGGGTGCCTCGAGGACTGCTGCTCCCCTAGCACCACCCTTTGTCCCCGACCCTGGAGAAATGAGACGAGCCATTGTAAGGCCCGCCCCCCGATTCCCACGTCGGCAAGGCGGCGGGACAGCAGCCGATGATCGACTGTGTCGAACGCTGCCGACAAGTCGAGCAACAGCAGTACCGCCCCACCGCCCTGATCCAGATGTCGTCGGAGGTCGTCCGTTAGAGCGACCAGAGCGGTCTCCGTCCCATAACCCGGGCGAAAGCCGGACTGAAAGGGGTCAAGAACCGAAGCGTCATCCAGATACCTCTGTAACTGTAACGCCACCGCCCTCTCTATTAATTTGCCCAAATAGGGCAAATTGGACACCGGCCTATAATTAGCCAATTCTGCCGGGTCCAGATGTGACTTTTTTAGGAGTGGGCGGACCATCGCTTCCTTGAGAGCCCCCGGGAATTTCCCTTCAACAAGGGAGGTGTTAATTATTTCCCGGGCGGTACCTCGCAACCCCTCGTGGCCAGATCTTATAAGCCAGGACGGGCACGGATCAAGGCTGCATGTGGTTGGGCGAACAGTCAAGAGCAGTCTGTCAACTTCCTCAAGATCCAGCTGGTCGAACCCATCTAAGCCCGGGAACGAAGACGTGCAAGGGGCCTCGAGTTCACTCACTGTATCAATTGTGGCGGGGAGGTCTCGGCGGAGCGACAGGACTTTCTCCGCAAAATAGCTCACAAATGCCTCACAGCCGATTTCCAATTCCCTAGCATTTACTCTGCCATGTGGCAGTACTGTTAGCGACCGAATTGTCCTAAATAATTGGGCTGGGCGTGAGCTCGCGGATGCAATCTCGGCAGCAAAGAAATCTTTCTTTGCTGCCTTAGTTGCCATCTCATAGGCTTTCATAAGCGTCCTATAAGATGCTCTTGTTGCTTCGTCGCGAGTGCGACGCCACCGTCTCTCTAGCCGTCTCAACTCCCGCTTCGACTGGCGCAATTCCTGGGTATACCAAGGGGCCAGTCTATTGCGGGGGCGGAGAGGGCGCCTGGGAGCGATCTCGTCGATAGCTGTAGCGAGCCGGTTGTGCCAATCTTCAACCAGCTCATCCAACGAGCCGCCAGGGGGCTTCGGTTCCCGCAGGGCCATCTGGAACCGCTCCGGGTCCATTTGGCTCCGCAGGCGAGCCAAAATCGGCTCACCGCCTCGGGGCTGGGGCAGGAAGTTCAGACGGGCCCCCAGGGCAAAGTGGTCCGACCAAGGCACTACCGAAGTGGTAATTCGGTCCACTGCAACCCCCACAGCAAAGATCAAATCGAGCATGTGTCCTGCCCGGTGTGTAGGGGCCGAGATGTACTGAGAGAGTCCTAGTGCCGCCATGGATGACACCAGATCCACCCCCTGACCAGAGGCCGCATCATCAGCGTGGACGTTGAAGTCACCCAAAACCAAAAGGTTAGGGTACTCCAACGCCCAGCCCGATACGGCCTCCAGCAGGGATGGCAGGCTGCTGGTTGGTGCATTAGGCGGTCGGTACACCAGCCACACAGCCAAACTCTCTTCAGCCTCCCACACCAGGCCCACACATTCAATGCCCATGATCTCCACCGGTGGAAGCGCCCTGAAGGAGTAAGCCTCCCGAATGAAAATCGCGACCCCACCCCCCCGCCCCATAGTCCGTGATTGGTGAAGGACCGTAAACCCTGGCGGGGCCATTTGGGAGAGCGCTACATTCTCTCCCTCCCGGACCCAGGTCTCGGTCACGCATGCCAGGTCAGCCTGTTGGTCCCCCAGGAAATCCCGGAGGACCGCAGTCTTGTTGTTAATTGACCTGACTTACCATTAAGCCTCTATTAAAAGAACAGGACACTGTTCACCAGGCCACTTGGCCAGACTGAGTGCTGGAACTTTTTGAGGAACACTTAAGTATGAAGGTTTTGAAGACATCCCCTTGTCACTGACAGATTACTACTTTCTGGGGTTTAGACTTACATGGATACCAAGACTCCACTGGGGTGGGGGATCGATTAGATGATCCACTCCCATAGCCTGATGGATCCAACTGGTTTTCAGATACAAGACTGAAGTCGGTTCCCAATTCCTTATTCACATTTCCTAATTCCTTATTGGTGAATCCAATGACAAATGTTGAGGATAATTTAAAAGCTCTGAACCTCAAAATATTATTTGGACCACCACAAACTCATACACGTCCAAATTCAGGGGAATCATCCATCCAAGTCAACATATGATGTTTCCTGGGCTACCACAAATCTTGTGCCAACTACTCCAAAGTGGGATGCCCCTAGGACAAATGCCTATGCAGATAACTGGGGTCAAGCTGTACCCCAAAACAATGTCTGGAGCAGTGTTCTCTCTAAGCTGTGCTAGGGGGCACTGGCGCACAAAATTTTAACTGCCAGCTCAGGGAATTCAGCTTCCAGCTCACAAGCCTTTTCCCCTCCATTGGAAACAATGGAGGATGGGGACACCTCCTTCTGGTGCCCATAGAACTGGACTCCATGGCCCAATCTTTTTGAAACATGGGGGCATTTTTTAGGAGAGGCATCAACAGCTATGCTTCAAATTTGGTGCCACTGCCTCAAAAAACAGCCCCACCCCCGAGCCCCAGATACTTTGGATTGATTCTCCATTATAGTCTATGGGGCCATTGACTATAATGGTCCCCAAAGGCTATAATGAAGCTGGAAAAATATCGATTTTTTGGGCAGGTTGATAACATTTAAGCAACTTCCTGTATGTTAGGTTAGGCAGGGCACTGACAGTGATTGTTCCACTTCTGTTATACTTGACCTATAAATTTGTCATATTTCACGAAAAAACCCCACAAAGTAGACTGCAAGAGTTTTTCTCTCCCCCCGCCCCAGTGCTGGTATGTTTTCTAAGGCTCAGTGCAGGGTGATGGTCCAAGGCCAGGTCTACTGATAGAGTGGACTGGGGCAGGTAGACCTGTTCTCCAGAGGAGAGGGTCTACCCCCATAGTGGACAACACTTTCTGTAATGAAATTTGACTTGGTTCTGTTTTCTCTTATGTTTAAATTATTCTTAAAATATAGTTTAAAAGAATTAATTTAAGATTTTTACAAGATGAAGGAAATCTTCTAAGAAACTAATTTATGTGATAGTCAAATATAGACTCACAACTTTAATGCTACTAGGTTTTTCACTCACAATTCACACACAGAATTTTTGCTCATGACACTGTAGAGCTTAGAAAGAACATTGGTCTGGAGACTGGACCACCCCAAATCACATGTCCCCACACTCTGGAGACTGTTCCCTGCAAGAAGACATGAACCAAACAGAGTCCAAACACTGGTTCTGGCACCACGGGTTTTTTGTTTGGTTTGCCTTCAAGAAACCTGTATTGTGAAGATTTGAATAAGAAAATGTATGCCCTCTGCACCCCAAAATAAAATTTGGACCACCACACAGCTGCCGTCCAAGTGAACATATGCCGTTTTCTGGTCCAAAACCCAGTTCTTGTACCAGCTGCTTCAAAGTGGGGTGTCCTGGAGCCAACATATATGAAACGCTGCCTGGGCCAAATATATCTTCTGGCACCAAAAGCTCCTATTAGATCCACCCCAGATCCATACATTCCCTTGCCCTAGGTATCCTAGGCCTCTCAGTCATAATGATAATGGAGTTCCCATATTTTGAAAACCAAAAATGAGGACATATTTCCTCACTGACTACACCAAACAACTAATCACTATGACAAATCTCATTTTAAACACCCCTGTTATTTCAGCTGAAGTTTGCCTCCACTGGGGGACTGTAGGGCAAAACAGCCTCAGCCTCCCAACCCGTGTTCCCTCTAAGCTGAGTGAGTGTGAGCCAGCTCACAGTTTTCTAGCCTCCGGCTCACACATTTTTGTCTTCGCTCAGGAAGGGATGGCTCCAGAGCAAACTAACTGATGCAGTAGCCCAATGGCTCGCTCGCAACTTTAATGCCACTAGCTCACCAAGTAGATTTTTTGCTCACAAGACTCCACAGCTTAGAGGGAGCATTGCAAAGAGGACATTTTCATCAGTTTTTTTTAAAGAGCCCAAAAGTGGATGGACACAAAAAAATAAATAAAGAGGATATGTCCTCTAAAAAGAGGACATCCGGTAACCCTATAATGATATGAAAGTTATTTATTGTTCTATGCAAAACCGTCTGCTATTATTCATTCATTCATTCATTCATTCATTTAAATTTATAATTTTCTCTGTTGCTTCACCCACGCCTTCTTTCTGTAGTAAAGGGTACTGTTCTAAGAATACATTTACACTTTTTCCTCAAAGGTAAGGTCATTGGTTATTTTCTTTAAATGAAACTGTCCTCTTCTTACACACCCAGGGAAATGCCACTTTGGGTTCAGGAAGCAATTTTTCTCCAGGCCAGTTTGGCCAGGGATCCTGGAGGGTTTTTGGAGTTTTTTGCCATCTTCAGTGCATGGAGCAGGGGTAACTGGGGGTGGGGGTATTTGTGAATTTCCTGCATTGTGCAGAGGGTTGGACTAGATGACCCTGGAGATCCCTTCCAACTCTATGATTCTATGATTGTGCCTGGTTTTCCAGGGCATTTTCTCAAACTGTAGAAGATGACAGAATGATATAAAAAGCCAACCCCACACATGTGAACATGTGCATTTACTAAGCTGCCTAAGCTCCCTTTATTAAGTATTGAGATGAGGCAGCTGTTTTCATAATAACACACTTCTTTATTAAACTTCCAAACCAGCCTGAACTCACTGGCTCAACAGGAGCCAATTTATACTTGTAGAAACCACACCCACCTTTAACACCAACCAATACAAAGTAGGCAGCTAGGATCCCTCATTTGCATGACCCGTATAGAAGAAGAAGTGTATACAAAGTAACTATTTACAGTACAGCTATTGGTAAGCAACAAATATGGTTGGCCGTTACCAGCAACACAACCAATAACCTTGAAGGCCTTTGGAGCCTTTGCTTAGATTCATGCTGCATCAGTATGTAACACCCTTCATCAGCTACAAGGAGGAATGGAAATCTCTGAGTCATTATATCCCCATCAGAAGGTGGGAGGGGCATTGCACAGAAGGAACTCAGGACGCAGAGGGACAATGTTCATTTTAATCAGCTTCATTAGAGCAGTAGGGAAATACTTGGGAGCACAAAATTAGCATCTGTAGTGAGATAAGTGGCCATGGAGGCTCAGTGGTTAAGACACTCAACTGCAGTCCAGAAGGTCGGTAGTTCGGCAGTTCGAGACCCAAGTGCCGCCTGACGGAGTGAGCTCCCATCTCTGGCCCCAGCTCCTGCCAGCCTAGCAGTTCGAAAGCAAGGAATTGCAAGTAGATTGCAAGTAGAATTGCAAGAAGGAAGTACCTTCCTTCGGTGGGAAGGTAACAGCGTTCTGTGCACCTCGGCGTCTAGTCATGCCAGCCACATGACCATGGAGACGTCTTTGGACAGCGCTGGCTCTTCGACTTGAAAATGGAGATGAGCACCGCAGCCCTAGAGTCAAATTTGACTGGCTTTCGAGCAAGGGAAACCTTTAGTGAGATAAGAATCCAATGCCCCATTTCAGCTGGGGGGGGGGGGGGTCCATTGTTCTGAGTTTGTGAATGAAGTTAAACTCAGCAATCTCAATTGTAATCTCCTCTTGAAGCTTCTCTTCTGAAGACTGCTACTCTTAGATCAGCAACAAAATGACCTGGAAGATTAAAATGTCCTCCCACTGGGTATTGGGTGTTGTGTGTTTTTATGTCAGATTTATGCCCATTTATTCTTTTGTGTAGGGACTGACCTGTTTGTCCAATGCAGAGACCGGAAAGGGCATTGTTGACATTTGATGGCACATGTAACAGTTGCAAGATGAACAAGTGAATGGACCTGGGATGGTATGGTAATACCATTAGAAATGCTGATTACCATTACTAATTGCCAAGAACTACTTTGCTACTTACATGAGAAAGGAAAACAATCAGTTCCCACAGAATTGATCAACGCCAGGACAGATAAGAGGCACTTAGCATTGCACTGAGCAGAGGTCCATCAGTGGCTATTAGCCACAAAGTATACATAGGAACTCTCCAGGGGTCCTTTCGTAAAAAAAGAGGTGCAGGAGCTCATTAGCATAACTATTTTGCATATGCCACACCCCTGACGTCACCGGAAGCGATGACGTCATCGGCAGTGTGTCAGAAGGCAAGAAGGGAGGGAGGGAGGGAGGGGGAAGGAAGGAAAGGAACAGGAAGGAAGGTAGGTAGGTAGGTGGGAGAGAGAGAGAGAAGGAAGGAAGGAAGGAAGGACGGAAGGACAGGGGAAGGGGGGAAGGAAGGAAGAAAGGAACAGGTAGGTAGGTAGGTGGGGGGGAGAGAGAGAAGGAAGGAAGGAAGGGGGAAAGGAAGGAACAGGAAGGTAGGTAGGCAGGTGGGGGGAGAGAGAGAGAGAGAAGGAAGGAAGGACCAGGAAGGAAGGTAGGTAGGTGGGGGGAGAGAGAGAAGGAAGAAAGGAAGGGGGAAAGGAAGGAACAGGATGGTAGGTAGGTGGGGGGAGAGAGAGAAGATAGGAAGGAAGGGAGAGGGGAAGGAAGGGGGAAAGGAAGGAACAGGAAGGTAGGTAGGTAGGTAGGTGGGGGGAGAGAGAGAAGGAAGGAAGAAAGGGGGGGGAGAGGGGAAGGACGGGAAAGGAAGAAGCAGTGAGAGGGAGCAGTGGGAGGGGGGAGGCTTCTCCTTCCCGGGGCCGGCGGAGCGCCGCCGGCCCCGGGACAATTGAAGGGGGGGGAAGGGAAGCGGCTTCCGGGGGCCTGCGGCGCTCTGCCGCAGCCCCGGGATCTGTGGGAGGGGGGAGGTTTCTTCTTCCCGGGGACCGGCGAAGCGCCGCCGGCCCCGGGACAATTGAAGGGGGGGGAAGGGAAGCGGCTTCCCGGGGCCTGCGGCGCTCTGCCGCAGCCCCGGGATCTGTGGGAGGGGGGAGGCTTCTCCTTCCCGGGGCCGGCGGAGCGCCGCCGGCCCCGGGACAATTGAAGGGGGGGGAAGGGAAGCGGCTTCCGGGGGCCTGCGGCGCTCTGCCGCAGCCCCGGGATCTGTGGGAGGGGGGAGGTTTCTTCTTCCCGGGGACCGGCGAAGCGCCGCCGGCCCCGGGACAATTGAAGGGGGGGGAAGGGAAGCGGCTTCCCGGGCCCTGCGGCGCTCTGCCGCAGCCCCGGGATCTGTGGGAGGGGGGAGGTTTCTTCTTCCCGGGGGCCGGTGGAGCGCCGCCAGCCCCGGGACAATTGAAGGGGGGGGAAGGGAAGCGGCTTCCCGGGGCCTGCGGCGCTCTGCCGCAGCCCCGGGAAGCATTGACGGGGGACGACGGCGGGGGGGCGGGGCTTTGTTAAGTGCCCTCCCCCCACCGCGTCTCTCCCAGAGCGGCGCTCCAGTGCGCCCCGGCCCCAACGGAGCCCTGGAACTCTCCATCTTGGGCAAGTGATGCTCTGTGTTCTTGGTGCTTGATGGGGAGGGGGGGGGCAACAGTGGGAGGGCTTCTAGTGTCTAGTGTCCTGCCTCCACTGCTGACAGAGTGTTGGACTGGATGGGCCACTGGCCTGATCCAACATTGGCTTCTCTTATGTTCTCTTATGTTCTTAAGCAGAAGGAATGCCTTTGTTCAGAGTTTACTTTGTAGTACAGCTCCAGACACCTTTACAGGAATTAACCAGAATCAAGTATTGCTAGATTTAAAAGACCCACAAAAGTAAGGCAGCAATCACAATATAACTTAGAATCATACCTTTTAAGAGGGTTGTAATAGCAGGAGATCTCCAGCCACCACCTGAAGGTTGACAACCCTCCTTCCTGCAGGGGGCAGTCTTTGGAGCGTGGAGATAAGTCATGTGGGGTGGTCCAAAGATTATTCTGGGGTGCAGCTTGGCCCCAGTGTCTGCATGTGCAGTTGTCCTGAGGGCACCCCATTTTGGAGCAGCTGGGCACAAGAGCTGGGTTTGGGACCAGGAAACAGCACGTGTCTACTTTCCAGCCATCTTTATCACTTTCATACACTTAGGAATAACCTTAGGTATACATTGAAGGTACATAGATGGAGCTGGAGCTAGTGCCAAACTGGCCACTCACTAGAGTTTAGGGTTGCCAACTCTGAGTTGGGAAATTCCTGGAGATTTAAGGGTAGGACTTGCGGAGGGAGCTTATCAAGAGATGTGATGCCCTAGAGCAGGGGTGGGCAAACTGCGGCTCGGGAGCCAAACGTGGCTCTTTCACACATATTGTGTGGCTCCCAGCAGGGCAGCTGGGGAAGTGAAGGGGAGGCATGCCACCTGATTGGTCTTCCCTTTCCCAGCCAGTTTTCCCCTCCCTGGATAGACTTGAGGCAAGGGGGAGCAGAGAAAGAAAGCCACTTTAAATGTGTTCTCAAAGCGCCCCCCCCCCAAGCCTACAAATATAATTGGACAAATAAATATCATTATCAATACCTATTTTTACCCCTTTTGTTTTTATTTTTGGCAGTCTCATTTAATGTTAATAACATTTGTTCATGTCTTGTGGCTCCCAAACATCTGATGTCTATTCTATGTGGCTCTTATGTTAAGCAAGTTTGGCCACCCCCGCTCTAGAGATTGCTCTCCGAATCTGCCATTTTCTCCAGGGGGACTGATCTCTGCTGCTGGGAGATCAGTTGTAATTCTGGGAAATCCCTAGGCCCCAACTGAAGGTTGGCAAGCCTATTTAGTGTTGCTGTATTGTGGGCTAGCATGCCATCCAGCAAGGGTTGCCAACAGCCTGGAGGAAAAACGTCCTATCCCTTTAATAGAAGCTTAGTGGGGTGTCATTTACCAGGTGATGTCATTGACACCCATGGCATGCTAATCTTTAGCTTCCGATTTCCATACACGAAGCCTCTCTTAAAGAGACAGGAATATTTTTTTTTATCCAGGTCTGTTGGCAACCCTGATCTTCATAATGGTATAGCCTGTTAGCAAACCTGGATTTCCAACTTTCATTTTTTTTAAAAAAAGCAAGTCTCTGGGCTTTCTAGATCCAGAGACAGAAGGCAAAACATTCAGTTTCCTACCTAAATTATGCAATGGAAACAGGCATGTGGAAACTGGAAAACAATTTTGGGCATTGTACTAGCAAGTCAAAAGATGCCTAATTGAGTAGCATTACCTAGTGGACGAAGGACATGTAATTAATCTTTCAGCTGTTTTTGGAAGCACTGGAGATGGAAGAGAATTTGTCTTATGGGAAAAAATCTAAATGAAGTGAGTGCTAAAACATCACTTTTACATCACCTGGGCTCAACTGGAGGGGTGGCAGTAACACTCCAGATACTCATAAAGTAGAGCTGCCATCTGGCCTGGAGAAAAAAAAATTCCTTGTCCCTTTTAAGAGAGACTTAGTGTGGGGAAACGGGCAGCTGAAGCTTTTCATGACGTGGAGGTAGGTAACATCACCTGGCAAATAATGTTCCATTTATCCCCTGTTAAAGGGACAGGGTGTTTTTCTCCAGGCCAGCTGGGAACCCCTTGGCAGCATCTTTGAAGCTCAAACAAAACTTTCTGCAGAATAGGAATCTTTCCTTTCTAGCTGCATACTAATTAAATAAAGAATATTATTCCTATTACTTGAAGACTTTTCAAATACTGATTTTCAGCATACTGCTTTAACTGGGTATACCACTAAAACTATCTTCAGGTTCTGCCATGGTCTCTCTTCCATTTGCCCCTGTTGCATTGGTCAATTTCACACTATTCGTCATGCAGCCGCATTTTGACCTGCAGCTCCCCTTGATTTCCCCCGCGTCTTCTCAATCTTCAAAAAAACAGATCGAGAAGACGTGGGGAAAATCAGGAAAGGAGGCGGGTCAAAATGTGGCCACGAGGCAAATAGTGTGAAATTGACCAATGCAACTGGGGCAAATGGAAGAGCGATGGTGGCACAGCTGCTTGTGGGAAATCCATCAGTTTCTCATTCTCGTGGCTACTGTTTCCCCTTCTTCTTTTACACCCCTGCTTAAGTGCTACCTTTTAGCATAAGTATCACTTGGCAGGCATACTGAGTCAGGTTTGAGTGCTTGCACCTGACACTAGTGTGTTAGGAAGACTGAAGTCTAAGAGAAATTGATCTTGCAGCCACTTAGATGGAACCTAGTTGACAATACGCTCTAAGCCAGGAGTGTCAAACATGTGGTCCGCAGGCTGGCTGTGGCGTGCACAGGGCTCAAATCTGGCCCCTAAGCAACTTCCTTTTTCTGCTTCCTTTCCCAGGGCTACTGCTGCAGCCATACCATAGTTTGCTCCCCGCCCCCCCCCCCCCAGCTCTCCCAGTGGCTCGTTTATTCTTTGAGTTTGACACCTCTGCTCTAAGCTCACATGTCACATACCTGATATTCCTCCTTGAGGGTTTCTTCTGAGATGGCACTAGACTATGAGGACTTCCCACTTCTGCTAACAAACAGCTAAACCAGAGGTGTCAAACTCATTTGTTACGAGGGCTGGACCTGACATAAATGTCACATTGTTGGGCTGGGACATGCATGCCATAAAATGTAATACAAGGTACTGGAGATTTATAAAGGTGATTTCAGATGCTGAATAGCAATAGCAGGTGAATGACAATAGCAGGCTTGATTGGATTAGGATCGATTTCCCACAAGCAGCTGTGCTGCAGTCACTCTTTGCCCTGGTTACATTGGTCAATTTCACTCTATTCACCATGCGGCCTCATTTTGACCTGCAGCTCCATCCAATTTCCCCCGCATTTTCTCAATCTTCAAAAGACAAGGATCAAGAAGATGTGGGGATAATCAGGGGAGATGTGGGTCAAAATGCAGCTGCGGGAGGAATAGTGTGAAATTGACCAATGCAACCAGGGCAAATGGAAGAGCGACAGTGGCACAGCTGTTTGTGGGAAATCAGTCTAGGTGTGATGTGCAGACGGGTAGTTGGCATGGAGATACCAGCACTGGTAATGAGACAGGAAACATAAGTTTCAATTCCATCCAGGAGGATTCAGTCCGGGAGGATGCAAAGAATAAATGGACATAAGTCTGACATTAGAAACCACAACATTCAGTTGCTGACCTAAGATTAGCAGTGCTCTTACAAAGGAATTTCAAAGGGAGATTAGAAAGAGAGACTGCTGAATTGCAACTGATAATGAAGCTCAAGACAAGGCATCCTCCTGACCTGAACTGAGAGCTAGTTTTCCTGTCTCATTACCAATGTGTGCTATTATCATTTGGCATCTGAAATCACTCCACTCTCTAAGATATGAAGACCAATCCATGTGTTCCAATTCCTAATCAGAAAATAAATCCAGAGAGGAACTGAGAAATCCAATCTTTTTTTAAAAAAAAAAAAATACAACTTTTCAGAATAAGCCAAAATAATTTCCTCAATGTACAATGTGCTTGTCAGAAAAATTCACCTACTCCCTCCTTCCCTCCCTCCCTCCCTCCCTCCCTCCCTCCCTCCTTCCTTCCTTCCTTCCTTCCTTCCTTCCTTCCTTCCTTCCTTCCTTCCCTCCTTCCCTCCCTCCCTCCCTCCCTCCCTCCCTCCCAAGAAGTATGCTTGCACACAAAAGCTTATACCAGGAATAAACATTGTTCATCTTAAAGCTGCAATGGGACTCCAGCTTTGTTTTTTCTCTCTCTTTCCTCCCCTGCCTCCCCAAAAGAGGAGGAGCAGCCCTGGAGAAGGAAGCAGAAGCTGTGTATGTGTGTGTGCGCGCACATGAGAGAGAGAGACAGAGAGAGAGGCTTGTCTTTGTATCTTTCCCACAGGAAGCAGCCATGGAGCTCTCTGTGTGCCTCTGTGTGTGTGTGTGTGAGAGAGAGAGAGAGCAAGGGAGGGGGGAGGGAGGCAGGAAGCAAAGAGCCACTGAGAGAACTGGGGGAAAAGCAAGCTACGGTGCAACTGCAGCAGCAGCTCTGGGGAAGGAAGCTGCTCAGGGGCCGGATTTGAGCCCTGTGTGGGCTGTACCTGGCCCACAGGCTGCATGTTTGACACTCCTGAGATAACACTTTAGCCCAAAGTGTGTGTATGTGTTAAATTGTACCTGTCAATGGAGGAGGAAAACAAATAAGAACCTCCTGTTAGCACAGAGTTTTCATACTATGCACAGTTGATTACGTTATTTATTTGTCTTTACTGTTTTTGCAACTGGAGTCATAAACAACAACACATTAGGGCTGCGGTCACACATGCAAGATAAAGTGGGGGGGGGGGAGTGAGGCTATTTGCGCCAGAGTAATTTGACCCGCAGTTGCGCGATCACACAGTTCTGTGAAGCTGCGGGCGCAACTTGCCACTGCACGATCAGCCACAACCACGGGCAAGTCGGGGTGGTTTTTTTCCCATTTGTTACTGATTTGCTTAAACGGGGGATCGGTGAATCGCATCTCCACTCTGAGGGCTTCCAATGGCAGTATGCGATGATGCGCATATGAAGAGGGGGGGGGGGAAACAACGGCATGGCATCAGGATAGCTTGATCAGACTATCCCCAATGCCACAAGTGTGCACTAGAGTGATCAGACGGGGAAAGTCCATCTTTGGCCCATAACAATCCGTTTGATACTGGATTTTCACAAGTGTTTTTTTTTACTCCACTTCTCCGGTGGAGCAAAACGGCTTGTTGACGGGTGCGGGATGCTTGCCAGATGTTCTCTTGTGATTGTGCCCTTAAAACCTGGCTGGGAGTCGTGCCTATTGCACAGCTAATCCTGCGTGTGATCGGGGCCTAGGTTACCCAAATTTGTGGACCTGAACGTGGCAACCCAACCCTGGACTCTATTGGGTTTGAGGTTGAACTGCTGATTTTACATCAAGTTTCTTCTGGAAAAGAACTGGGAGTTTACTGTTATTACCTCTGGGATGCTTGGAAGTGCCCATGACAATGAGAGCAAGGGTAGTGTCAAACTAGTATCTGGAAGAACCAGGTTTGAATCCCCACTGCTGCTGTGGAAGCTCAATAGGTGACCTGGGGCCAGTCACACACTTTCAGTCTAATCAAGGTTGCTGTGAGAGGGTAAAATGGTGGAGAGGTGAACAGTGTAAGCCGGTTTGGGCCCCCATAGGGAAGTAAGGTGGGATGAAAGTTCTTCTTTGCACTTCTTTGAATGTGATGGGAAGGATGAGTTCTCTGCTGTCCCAGGGACATTTTTTCTTTATTTTTCTTGAGCCACGGTTAACATATATCCAAACAGCCCATGCTCTAATTTATTTATATTAGATGGTAAGAGTAGCATCGTCTGAGGTTTCATGGGAAATTTTAAGTTCAAGATTTTCTGCATTTCTGTATGTGTTTCTACCCATAATTCGTTGGTCTTTTTGCCAGACCACCACATATGGTAAAAGGTACCATTTGTCTCTTTACATCTCCAGCCCTTTCCTTTATAATTTTCATCCATCTTCTCAATATCTTTCAGAGCAATATACCAACAGTAGAACATCTTGTACCAATTTTCTCTAAGTGCTTAACTCGCTGTGAAGTCCCAGGAACATTTTTGCTGCTTTCCTAAACAATTTTCCAGTCCATATGATAAAGGTAAAGGTAAAGGTTTCCCTCGCTCGAAAGCCAGTCGAATCCGATTCTAGGGGGTGGTGCTCATCTCCGTTTCCAAGTTGAAGAACCAGCGCTGTCCAAAGGTTTTTTCCATGGTCATGTGGCCAGCATAACTAAACACCGAGGCGCACAGAATGCTGTTACCTTCCCACCAAAGCTGTACCTATTTATCTACTTGCAATCTCCTGCTTCGAACTGCTAGGTTGGCAGGAGCTGGGGCCAGAGACAGGCGCTCACTCCGTCATGTGGCACTCGGGTCTCAAACTGCCAAGCTACCGAACTTCCGGTCTGCAGCTCAGAGTCTTAACCTCCGAGCCACAGAGACCTATTAACTCTTCCATACAAAGCCCACCTACCCCTTTCCCCTTCTGCTCTTGCTGTCATTGCCAGGTCAGAGCTCGCACAGGCAAAGCAAGAAAGAAGGGGTGAGGCAGGACCAAAAAAAGGGGCTTGCCCCACTTCTCTGGGGGCCCACCCAACCACGTTCTCTTTCCCATGCTTCAGAATCCAAGTCGGAGCTCGTAAAACTGGGCAGGTCCTACCTCTTTCCTCCCTACCCAACCCAAATCAGGAGGCAGAGGCAGAGCTGTACACTGTTCCTAGGGAGTTGTCAGGGGGAAATTGGGTTCCTGTGAGGAGGGGACTGGGGGAAGGTATGGAGACAGGTAAGTCATGTGATTTGATTTCACACAAGATGGTTGGGTTGGGTTATATGAGGGGAGCCCAGAGGGAATCTTTCATCTTGGAGTTCTTGGAAACTTTTAGCAGCCCTGGGGGGGAAACAGGCTGATGTCTTCTACACATTAAAGGGGAAAGCTGAAGGCAGCAGGAAAAGAGGAAGACCTGACATGAGATGGATGAACTCAATAAAGAAAGCCAAAGCCCTCAGTTTGCAAGGCCTGAGCAAGTCTGGAAATGATAGGATATTTTGGAAATCATTAATTCACAGAGTGACCATAAATCCAGATGCAGCTTGCACACCCATAACCCCAGACATAGAATGTGTACAGAATGAGCACAATGCCCTATAAATCTCCCCCTCTCCCAGCAGATGGGTAGCTGTCTTTGTCTGTAGCAGTAGAAAAGAGCAAGAGTCCAAACAGCACCTTAAAGACTAGCAAAATTTGTGACAGGGCGTGAGCTTTCATGAGTCACTGCTCACTTCTTCAGATATCACAAAAGCTCATACCTTGCCACACATGTTGTTAGTCTTTAAGGTGCTGCTGGACTCTTGCTCTTTCCCCCCTCCCTGCCTCAATCCAGGGGCTTCCTGCTTCCCATGCAGGGAAAAACACCCATGTGGAAACAGTCTACGGTTAGCTTGTGAAACCAGGATTCAGCTTTCATCAAGTCCAGTAGCACCTTAGAGACCAACAAGATTTTCAGGGTATATAAGCTTTAGAGAGTCAAAGCTCCCTTCATCAGATGTCTGACAAAAGGAGCTCTCAGAAGCTCATACCCTGGAAATCTTGTTGGTCGCTAGGGTGCTACCAGACTCAATTCTGCCCGGGCAAGCCTGATCTCTTCAAACCTTGGAACCAAGCAGGGTCAACTGTGATTAGTACTTGGATGGGAGACTTCCTTGGAATACCAAGTTGGGAGAACAGGTGCAGGCTTTGTCCAGCCACCTCTCTGAATATCCTCCAGGCCCCCAGCAGGGGTCAGTCACCAAAGACTGAAATGACTTTTCAGGTGTAGATAGATAGATAGATAGATAGATAGATAGATAGATAGATAGATAGATAGATAGATAGATAGATAGATAGATAGACAGACAGACAGACAGATGCAAAAAAAAAAAAAAACCTTCTGTTGCAGACTGGCATGGCCACCCTCTGAAACAAGATTCAACTCACTGATAGTGGCTGAGGACAGACTGGCAAAATGAAGCACAAGGGAAGCGGGGCAAAAAGACCCAGGCCAAGTTGTTGTGGGGCTTTCCATTTGCACTGCGTAGACTGATGCGGGACCATACCGGGGAGGAGGCGGAATGGAGCGTTCACACTGTAAGGCGGCACCTGGCAGCGGTGTGGCGGCGGCGTGTGGCTTTGGTCCATTTTGTCAACCAGCGCATGAGAGCATAGGTGCAACAGCTGGATCAGCGGGTTCTCATTACCAGCACCACTTGATGTGCAGCTTATTTGCGTCCACACTGCCAGGAAATGGGATGAATGCGCACCCAGATGGCTTGACACCAGTTTCCCCAGGTACCTTTTTAATGTGGGATGAAAGTGCTTCAGGACAGGGTGAGTGCGGCACGGCAACGCCAGGCAGCAGCAGCTGTCTGAACGGGCTCTCTTAATCTGCTTGAAAAGCGGACCTATATCAGACCTAACTGCCAGTCTGTCCTCTGTATGTAGGAAACAGGTTGCACCCAGATTAAAATGAGTTTTCCACTAGCTCCCCCTTCATGCTGCTATCTCCTTCATCATGTTCTTTGGGGTCCTCTGCCCCTCCCGGAGCAGCGTTTCATGGAGATCTGTGGGAGAGGAAAGGGAAGAAAGGTCCCGGTGTAGGCATTTGCCACCTCTCTGGAAAACCTGCTCAAGGTGGCTTATGCAAGTTTCATTACCTTTGTTCAACCCGGGTGTCTCTGTATGCAATGAAACATCACACGAAGCCAGGATGTCTACAAGGAGACATCACACAGAACTATCACTGTGACAAAAAAAAAATCACAATTGTGGGAAATTAGCCACCTTCAAACCACGTTTTCAGATCTTGGCTTGACGGTCTCTAACAAAGCATAGTTAGTGAACTGGCCAGTGGTCAGACAATCATACTGACTAGAGTGTAATGAAACCATTGTTTTGTATTTTATCTAAGCTGAGCAAGAGGGTTGTCAGCATATTGGCAATTGGCTTTTATTTTGATACGGTTCTTTTGTGGTGTTAAGTGAAGATCTGATGACCTAGGGTAAAATACGGGATGTTTCACTCTAGAAGAATCCTTTAAAAGAGGGGAATCTGCCTGGCAACTCCAAATGCCATCTTATCATTCGGTGATAAAGTAGAATATAGACCTGTCTTCCTCTACATTTTACTGGGATCTATCTGCTCCAGCCCATGAGTCATCTTTATAAACTGTTGAGTTATGCAGTATACAATGAACACTATAAAAGAACAAAATTAGTGTCTGGAAAAGATGAAATCAAAGCAGAAGCTAGATTTTATGCAGGAGGTTTTTATAAGCGCAGGGTCCATTACAGCATTGTTAACATTCCGGTCTCTTTGAACTCGAACATTGATAGTGATGGTCAAATTCATTTTAATGGAATGAGGCAGCAGGTCTCCAGTGAAGAAGGCAAAGGGTGGGGAGGGGAGAGATTAGATTTTTGACAAGACCACTGCATTAGAAGTCTGCTAAAAAAAAGACAGGACAAAAATAAGATGTGGATTCATGTCTTCCCTTGCTAACCAAAGAAGAAAAGAATAAGAGTCCAGTAGCACCTTAAAGACTAACAAAAGTTGTGGTCTTTAAGGTGCTACTGGACTCTTACTCTTTTCTACTGCCACAGACAGATTAAAACAGCTACCCACAGACAGATTACCCACAGACAGATTACCCACAGACAGATTAAAACAGCTATCTATAACCAAAGAAGAGGCTGCAATAGAAGAGTTTATCCTTCACAAGGCTGCATTAATAGAAACACAGACAGATCTTCCTAGATACATCTGTGGAGAGGGGTTTCTCAGTTTCCCATGCAGATTTGTAGCATACAGTATAAGATATGGGAAACAGTCCTAGGGGGGAAAGGATAAGAATGCAGCCAAAACCCAGTCCCTTCTGGCATCTGAACCAGAATTCTGAGGGGAAACATATAATTTGTTTTTATTTATTCATTTACAAAATTTCTACCTCACCTTTCTACTTCAGCAGATCCACCAAGTGAGGCAATGTATTAACAGCATGCATAACAAGGATACGCCTTAAAAACCATTAAAACCAAACAGCATCAAAACAGCTGGACATCACTAAAAAAAAGTCTTGGTCTTCTGTCCTTCTCCTCTCCCACTTAGGGCTCGTCTGAATCACACACATGACATTGGTCAGGTTGTGGGTCCTTTGACCCAACTCGTGCCATACTTAATATCTGGAAACCAATATTCCTAAATTCTGTGGGGCTGAATTCAGCTCACGAGCACAGCTCAGCCTTCTCTCCTGTAAAAATTTTCCTGGGCCAAAATGGCCATGTAGGAGTCTATTTGCCCCACTGTAGGCCTCAATGTATGGGAAATGGTATGGGAAGGAAAGCAGCCCTGAGCTCCTAAGCCAAATCTGGCCCCACAGTGCTTGGGAACATTAGTTCCCTGATGTTACCTAGAAGACAAGTATATGAACCCTCATTTCTCTGGCTCACACCATCTTCCAAAACTTATGTCTCACCTTTCTTGTCTCTCATAGCCTGTTGCCTTTTAAACAGTGGCAGCGCCTTCCTACTTTGGTTCTTCTGCCTTCCCTGCTCTTCCTGGGTTTTAAATCCCTCAGACAAAGGTAGCCAACATTTGCCTTGCCCTTCCGTGACATCAGAGCAGTTAGCCAATCATGCCTTCGCTACTGGTATATTACATCAGTTATGAGCCTATTATGCAGGGTAAAAGAGGAACTTGATGCTACTGTGCTTCTTTGATTGCAGTGATGCAAGCAGAGGCTTGTCTGCCTAAGAGAAAAGGAAGTCCTAAAGCATCTTGGGGCCCTGAAGTCAAAGAGAAACCAAGACACGGAGAACTATCCTCGAGTTTGGCTTTTGTTTCCCAAATATTGGCTTGTTTCTTAATTGGTAGGCACGTATGTAATAACGGGCTTTATGATCACTTTCTGTGGAATTAGATTCCGAAAGCCGCAATTAGTGCAAGCATTACTCTTTCTTTCTCTCTGGCTCTCCTGTAATTTCCTTTAATCAGCAGGCACTACGTTTTGCAAGCATTATACCACAAATCACAAAGCAATTGGATCTCCAGCTACCTGGCGATTAAATGGCTTTGTGGACTGCAGAGCCGATAAAACAGAGGCATGTTTTGTGGAAAGGGATCATCCTCGGGCTGGCATGCCGAGGCTTCCTTCCTTGCAAAAGAAAGACGGAAAGAAAGCAAAGCTCCTGATATTTAGCAACTCATAAATAAAGAGTTCCATTGAGCTCTTAAGACCAAGCCTTCTCAGAATCCACATCCCCACTAATGAGTGAGAGCGGGTGACATTTAATTGGATATCAATGGAATCTCAGCGGATAAATGGGATTAGCCACTAAATCCCGGTGAATCTTGATCCTTATCACGGGACCTCATTGATTGGCAAAGGGCGATGAGAAAGAAGGCATTTGCCCCAGGGTATGTTTGCAGGTACCTTGGGGGTATTACTTCTTTTTTTCTCATGTGCCTGGGGAACTATACAGCTATTTATTAGAGTCAGGTGGACAGATAAGCAGACAGATTTCTCTGGCATTCTGGGAATGGGCAGGCCCTTGTGAAATGCTCCCTCTAGGTAGTCTGACGCTTGTCTTCTTATTGTGGCTTGCTGTACAGAGATAAATGTTTGCCACACTGATCCTAAGTAAAACACTAAATCACTGTGTATAGTTTTACAGTTTTTATATCTTTTTTACATATGCTAAGTATAAATTTTTAGAGTCGTTTTTAAGTAATTAAGCCGAATACAACTTAAGCATTAACCATGACGCTCAACAGTACATTCAGAAAGATGTACTCCTGTAGTGATATTTACAGCCAATAATAAAGTCGAGGTCTTAATGTAATACACTTGTCACAAAGAGAAAAACAAAGACAAACCACTTAAGACAAACAACGGCGTTTTAGTAATCATTCCATTTGTATGCTCTTCATTAGGTTTGTCGGTTGTTGTAGATATATTACATCTTGAAGTACTGAAGGCAATGTTTGAAGATTCTTAGAACTATTTCATATACTCTATTGGTGACACGCTATCGCGCTTAATTTCTGGTGACTGGGAACTGCCAATATTAAGTTATAATCTGACTAGGTCGTCACTGCACTTCAAATGGCAAAATTTCCCTAGTGTGGCAAATGTCTCTCCGTGCCACGCTGGCACTTTATGTACATAGAAATAGGACAAACAGGAGTCCTGTGTATTTTCCCTAGAAAAGTAGAGACCAAAAAGTGCAGGCTTCATTCACAATTCCACAAGGCTTGTGTATTCTGTACTGGGGAATACTTCCACACAACAAATGTTGTAAGTAGTTTTCCTGAGTACAGGCTTATCCCTAGAACTCTGAACTCAGAAATCCCAAAGTTTACAAGTTAGAAGACCTACCTCTGAACTGTCCTCAATCATCATGCATATTTTTTATTGGAATCCCAGCAGAACGACAAAAACCATAATACTCTAATAAATCAAGATTCCCCATGATGGTGCCCACAGGGCCTGCCAATTATCTTTAGAAAGTGGTCGGAGCCAAGTGAGGTTTTTGCCCAGCAGGGCTTTTGATTGGTTGTGCAGGTTGGAAATCTGACTGGCTGTGCCGATTTGTGAGAAGTTGCTCCGGCAGCAGCTGCAATCGCAACACAAGGATCTTCACTGTGTGACTGAAGGTTAGCTATGTGTATGCAAGAAAATATTTTTCAACAATATGTTCATTTGTAAAGGCATCCTGTTAAGCAGACCATCTGCCTGAGATGCTGAAAGAGTTCATTCCTTGAGTTTTTGTGGTTGGCGCAATCTCTTGTGGCAGCCATATTGTCACTTGCTCCTGTGGCAGCCATTTGGTGATCACACCCACCATCCAGTGTCAGAATTCCAAAGATGCCCACAGACTTAGAAGGTTGACCCCAGACTTAGAAGGGACCCCAGCTCTAAATGGCTTATTCAAGAAATATGTGATCAGAACCAAGAAAAAGTACACTGGTTCTCTGGCAATTGTTATTCTGGACATAAGAACATAAGAGCATCCTCCTGGATCAGACCAATTTGCCGTCTAGTCCAGCAGCCTTTTCACAAAGGTGTCAACCAGATGTCCCTGAAAGGCCTATAAGTGGGGCACAAGGGCCAAATCTTCCCTCTGTTGTTAACCCCTAAAGTTTTTGCCTTGGAACAAAGAGGTTCCATTTACTCATCATGACTAACAGCCATTGGTGGACCTGTCCTCTGTGATCTAATCCACTTTTCAAGCCTACTAAACTAGTGGCCATTACTACAACATGTTATGGTAAATTCCACAGGTTAATTATTGTTTGGATGGATAAGTTCTTCCTTCCCATTTTGGGGCTCATTTGGGGCTGCCAACAAGGTGAGAAAATTGCACTTTGTGAATAAAAAGCCTTCTGTTTGCTGAAATGTTTCGGTGGATCCAAGCCAGTATCACTGTTCATTCTAGCCACAAAAGCTACACGTGAAGACGTGCAAACATTTTTGTATTTGGATATTTACTGAGTTAGCATTATTTATGCATTTTTACACCATCGTCAGAAAAACTGAACCTGTCTCCCAATGAGTCAGGTTCCTGGAGGGACTAGAGGGAGCCAAAGGAGGCCAACTATAGTTGCAGAAACAACAGGCCACAGACAGTAGTTAACATTCTGGACAGCCAGGTTAAACTCTATGGTGGATGAGCAACAAGGTTGCCAGGTGACAGAGAAGCCCAGTAGTAGCTAAAATTGTCCGTTGCAAGTTCTGCAGTACCTGGGATAGTTCCATGGGTCTCTCATGATGCAACTGAGCCAGTATGGGAAAGGGAAATCTTACCATTGCCAGGTGACTTTCAGCCTGGATTGCTGCAGTACTTTCAGCCCAGGGCTGCCTTTGAAGACGGTCCAGCAGTTCTTGAGAGAAGTTCATGGCTCACCATTTTTGAAACAGCAGAACCAGCTTCATCTTTTTTCCTAATAAAGGGAACCAAAATGGCTTATGTTGTTCTCCTCTCCTCCATTTTATCCTCCCAACAAACCTGTGAGGTAGGTTAGGCTGAGAGCATGTGACTGGTCCAAGGTCACCCAGCAAGTTTCCATGGCAGAGTGGGGATTTGAACCTGGACCTCCTAGATCCTAATCCAATGCTCTAACCACTACACCATGAATGGTCTAAGCCATTTTCTTGAGTTTCTCAGGGAATATCTTCCCTCGCATCAGCCTTCTTGATAAATGAGATGTTCTACCAAAGCCCTCTTTCATGTCCCACCTTTTGTGGAAGCAAGATCACCCTCTGCTAGATGCAGAGCCTTCACTGATGCAATGGTTTGGAGCTCCTTTCCTTGAAGAATTCATTTGGCTCCTGTGTTTTGTTTTTGAAGAAAGTTAGAATTTTTCATATAATGTGCATTTAGTAATTGAAGGGTTTTTTTAAATCATGTGTTGCCATTTTATCACACCCTGGGGTAGCCCATCTTATCAGATCTCAGAAGCTCAGCAGGGCTGGCCCTGGCCAATATTTGGAAGGGGGATCTCTAAGGAATATCAGGGTCATGATGCAGAAGTAGGCAATGGCACCTCTGAACAGTCCCTTGCCTTGAAAACCCCACAGGGTCGCCATAAGTCAGCTGTCACCTGCCAGCAAAAAACCCCAAACGACTACCATTTTATTCTTTGATATCTTGCCTCTTTTAACTTTTTTTTGTAAACCACTTTGGGAATTATTTTTATTGCAAAAGCGTTACAAGCACCTTTCTATTAAGATTATGGACTAGAGCAAATCTGGTGATTGCCCGACTAACGTTCTCTAAAGGAAATCTCAAACTAGGGCTCATCATCACAGGATCCACACCTTACAACCTGCAGGGCTGAGATCTGAGCTTGGAAAGTATCGGCTCCACTGCTCAGCTGATCTTCCGGGTGGATCTCTTTCCTCTAGATTCTTAAAAGTTTTAGGCTCTCAGTTTGCTCCTCAGCCCAGCCAACTCATCTCTTGCATGAGGATGAGGTAAGCTCCCTCACCCTTTCCAACACCTTGCTTGTTCTCCAGATACTTACCTGGTTTCACTGAGCCTTTCACGTTAATTCACTGGGTTTTCCTTGCTCTCTTAGGTCTGACCTTTGACTGTAGGGTTGCCAGCCTCCCGGTGGGGCCTGGAGTTCTCCTGGAATGACAACTGCTTCCCAGAATACAGAGATGGGTTTCCCTGCAGGAGATGGTGGCTTCACAGAGCAGACTCTGTGGTATACCAAAGAGTCTACAAGCAACAGAAGTTCTAGAACAACACTGTATCCCTCCCCTTCCCAGTCTAGTCTCCCCAAGTGCCACCCCCCAAGTCTCCAGGAATTTCTCAAGCTGAAGTTGGCATCCTGTATTTGCCCGGACCAACTCCGTATTTGCCTCTAGATCACAGCAGACACTAGGAACTCAGTTCATGCCTTCAGTCTCCTTCTCATACCTTTGTATCCTGAATGTATCCACTGGAGCACATCCTACACGAAGACTCCTCTTTTTAGGGGCTCCTGATGAATCTAGGGCTCTGCAGAACACTTTGAAAAGAAAATCCTTCCCTTTCTCTAAGACACACAAAAAAACCACACACACACAAACACACACAGCACCCATCACCCTTCATTTCTCAACCCTTCATGCCCCCGACTTGCTATTGATCCAAGTCATTCCGGATTTTGTTAGCCTCTCCCTCCGGCAAGAGACCGCTTAGGGCCAATTTTCCGTGCTTTCTCGTATCAGAAGACACGCCTCAGTTAACATTAGCATCAAGGCTTTTCGGACTCATCAAATCACCCCCTTGAGAAAGTGTCGAGAGTGGGGGGTCAGAACAGGAAGCGATGATAAATTTGTTCCATGGCTATTTTGATTCGAAATGATGTATCTTCTCAAGATTTCACCGGAAGCACCATTTGATTAATACGATGATTTTTTTTTAAAAAAATGTTGTTTTATTTGCACAGCAGTGCTTTAAGGGATCCCCTCTTGCCCGCATGGAAACGCTGGAGTTTTTGCAAACATGGTTCGAACACACACACATGCACACGCACAAAGAAAGTTACCGCAACCGTTGCATGATCTTGATGTACCAGATGTCAGAACCATTATAAACCCCTTTTTTATTTCGGAGGGCTGTCTTTTGTGCTCCAAGGCATGCTTGCTATTCATAGATCTCCAGCTCAGCTGTTCCAGTTTTTAGTTCTGCATAAATGCCCAATCATTATGTCCAGAGGGTTTTGCCTGTAGCTTTGAATGTGCAGCCTTGAGGCAAATGTCTTGATTGCTTAGAGATCTCTGAGCGAATGGCCAAATAACATCGGATTTTCCACAGCAACGACGCTATTATGGGACAGCATTTCTCTGAAACAGCACCCTTCAGAGTCCCCATCATTATAACGAGGGGTTTAAAGCAGGCTCTGGGGAACATAACAAAATCTCTTTGAAGCCCCAATAGACCATGTAGGAAAGGTAAGCACAGGATTGAGATGGCTTTGGGGGAGGGGGGGGGGTTGGTGAATCAGACACTTTGTGCTGTTCTGACAGCTGATGGGAAAATGGGACTGAAGGACGTAAAAAACGCCTTGCTGAATCAGGCCAAAATTCTGTCTAGACCAGTCTTCTGTCTCCCGAAACAGCTAGCCAGACACCCCTGGAAACTTGCAGAATGGAGACCGTTGTCCTTTGTCCCCAGCCTACTGCTGCGGAATATGGAGGCTCTATTTTTAACGATTACGGCCAGCGGTCATGGAAAGGTTATACACAAGAACCGTTGCCAGAGGGGTGTAGCTGTGTTAGTTTTGCTGCAACCAAAATAACAAAAGAGTCTTTTGGCACTCGAAAGAAAAACACATCCATTGTGTCATAAGCTTTGGTGAAGCAGAGCCCGGTGCTCATGAAAGCTTATGTCATAATAATTTTGTTAGACTTAGAGGCGCTGCAAGGCTCTTTTTGTTATTTTGGCAGACATAATTAGGCCTGTTGAGTACTTGAGCATATTCAGCCAGTGAGCATACTGGGTTGGATCCTATGAGCTTGTTCTGTTCATGGCGGCACCTTCCTCTGTTACAGTTGCTTTGGTGCTTTACTATTTTCTACTTTACTACTTACTACTACTATCTTTACTAGTTGCTTGATCTCCTCTCTGGGCCTTATTAGTGGATGGATCAGTGTCCTAGGAAACCAAGTTGTTCTGGATCTAGAAAAAAGAGCCCTGGAGCAGTTATGGTGTAGTGGTTAAGTGCGCAGACTCTAATCTGGGAGAACCAGGTTTGATTCCCCACTCTTCCACTTGCACCTGCTGGATGACCTTGGGCAAGCCAAAGTTTTTTTCAGAGCTGTTCTCTCAAGAGCAGTCCTCAAAAGAGTTCTCTCAGCCCCACCTACCTCACAGGGTGTCTGTTGTGGGGAGGGGAAGGGAAGGAGATTGTAAGCTGCTCTGAGACTCTGAGTGAAGGGTGGGGTATAAATCCAATCTCCTCCTCCTCCTCTTCTTCTTCTTCTGCAAGTGAAGGTGCACACTGAACTAGCAGTGAGGAGAAAAGGTTTCAGCTGCATCCTGTGACACTGGGTAAAGAGCTCCCAGGACCATAGCCAGGATTTTGTGGCTTGTGGGGGAAAAAAAATTTCCTGCTTCAAGCTGAAGATCTCAATGAAGGGGGGGGGGGGGAATTTCCTGCCTCAAGCAAATATGACTCTTTCACCAAGCAAGTATGTCTCTTTCCTTCTAAGGGAAAATCTTGAGGGGATGTTCCTTTAAGAGAGAGGGTGGAGCCCTAAATAACCTCACCATAGCTATTGGCCTGAGAGCTCCTAGTACTGGGGGAAAGCACCTTATCCCAGAGGAAGATGCTGCCACTAGCACTGGGGTCCCCAACCTTTCTGAGCCTCCAGGCACCTTTGGAACTGTGACACAGCATGGTGGGCACAGAGACAAAATGGCTGCCACAAAACAGCTGCTGCAGAAGCTGGGGCCAGCCACAAAATGGTTGTGCCCGCTTAACTTCAGCCACACAGTGCAGATCATTGTATTGTGGTGGCAGCTGCTGCCAAAGCGATATTTTCTTTTTTAAAAAGCCCTGCACAACTAATCAAATCTCCAATAGCCAATCAGAAGCCTTGCTGGGCAAAAGCCCTACCTGGCCCCACCCACTTCCTAAAAACACTTGGCAGCTGAAGGCACCATGGAATCCACTGGGCACCACATTGGGGACCCCGCTCTAGTAGAACAAATCCATAGGATCCAGCCCACAGTCTTTGACAGAGGAGCCTCAGGGTCTTCATGTCTCATGACCACCTGACTTGAACAGCAGGCTAAGCAGCTTTACGGCTGCGCAGTAGCTGTGGTGGTGGAGTATTTTTCCTTTTTGCCCTGTGACTTCTTTTGCATGTACAGAGCAAGTGGAAATGATGCTTGGTTCACAGATGCTTGAGGTAATCAAATGGCACCAAGGGGTAGAAAACTACAACTCCTATGGGGCCATGCAACAGCGTGCACATGTGAACTGTTGCTGACCCAGACTGATCAGCAGCCATTAACGTTGATTAGAAAGGCATAGACAAACACAAAGAGTAAAAAATTTACACAGGCTTAGGTTCCCCGGATTTCCTCCTCCAACAGCAGCCTTAAATGTCCCCCTAAATCCTGTTCCTGGGGGTCCCCTGTCCCCAGGGGTCAAGGTTTCAAGGGGCAACTCAGGCTGCTGCAGGAGGGCGGAGGCAAGAAATTTGCTTGAGTCAGCAGGAAGCCTTTCACCTGTGGAAAAAACTGGAAGATCTAAGCCACAGGAAAGAGGCTTACACCCTGACCTGGATAGCCCAGGCAAGCCTGATCTTGTCAGATCTGGAAAGCAAAGCAGGGTCGACTCTGGCAAGTACTTGGATGGGAGACGACCTTGCGGCAGGAGGTGGAGGTGGGTTTTATTCAGCCACCTCTCTGAATATCCTCCGGGGCCCCAGTAGGGATCAGTCACCAGAGGTTGCCATGACTTCCAGGTGCACACACACTTTCTCTCACACACACACATAAAAAAACCCCACGACAAAATACAAAAAAACAAGGAAAGAAGCTTACTCTGAGCCACCGCATGGCTGGCATTCTGTGGTCCTCATCTTATTCTTAGTGAGGTATGGAGAATGCCAAACGGGGGGCTTACATTCCAGGCCTTCATTGTGACTGTCTATGGGACATAGTAAGGCAAGGAAGGTAAAATAAGAAAGAAATGGGTTCTACTAAAAACTTAGTTGCTGTTGCCATTGGAATGGAAATTCAGAGCCTTCTGACTATGTCTTGGCTCAAGCACAGGATTTAGGGTTGCCAGGTTGGTTCCAGTAGGAAATGAGATGGGGATGATGACAAGGACGTACCAGTTCTGGTATCCTTAGCATCACCACATCACTTCCAGTATGAAGTGATGGCAACCTGTCAGGGTGAAACTCTAGCATGCACTTGAAACTCTATGGTTTTACTCAGGGCTCCGTTGGGGCCGGAGCGAGGCGGAGCACCGCTCCGCCAGTGAAGACGCTGGGGGGCGGGCACATTACAAAGCCCCGCCCCCAGCAGGGCCGCTGCTGTGTCGGACCCTCTCCCACCCACCCCTGCCCAATGTTTCCGAGCCGGCGGCAGGCCGCCGGCTAGGGAAAAAACCCTCTCCCACCCCCACCCCACCCCCCGCACGCAAAGAAGCTCTCCCTCCCACTCACCCACCCCGCTCAATGTCCCCGAGCCGGCGGCAGGCCACCGGCCGGGGAAAGACAAACCCTCCCACTGCCCCCCGCTCAAAATCCTTTCCCACCCCCCCACCCCCGCGCAAAGAAGCTCTCCCTCCCACTCACCCACCCCGCTCAATGTCCCCGAGCTGGCGGCCGGCCAGCGGCCGGGGAAAGACAAACCCTCCCACTGCCCCCCCCGCTCAAAATCCTTTCCCACCCACCCCCACCCCGCGCAAAGAAGCTCTCCCTCCCACTCACCCACCCCGCTCAATGTCCCCGAGCCGGCGGCAGGCCGCCGGCCGGGGAAAGACAAACCCTCCCACTGCCCCCCGCTCAAAATCCTTTCCCACCACCACCCCCCACCCCGCGCAAAGAAGCTCTCCCTCCCTCCCACTCACCCACCCACCCAGCTCAGTAGAAAACCCACCCAACTCACCCAGAAAACCCTCTCCCACCCCCTCGGCCGCATGGCTGTCTCCTCCAAACGGAGGCGCCTGCCCTCCCCATCCCCCCAGGAGGGATTCGGGGCTCCCGGCTCGGTGGCATCCCGTGGCTGTCGCTGCTGCTGTGCGCGGGGGGGGTGGTGCCTCGGAGGAGAGGGCAAGGCAGCGCAGCACAGCGCCCCCCGGCGGCGGTTCGGCCTCCAGGACCTGGGGGTGGCAGTGTTCTCCTGCACACGCGACAGGCGCCGGAGGGCCTCGGCCAGAACGTCCGCCCGCCCACTGTGGAGCCTGCGGGAGCTGAAGTGACGGGTGCACAGGTAGGCAGCCGCTGCCTGGACAGAGGTCCGCAGACGTCGACAGCCCCCCGTCCCTGTGCCCCGACCCATCCCCCCTAGAGGCTCTGAGGCTAGCCGGGAAGCCCAGGTGCCTCCAGTCTCCAGGCCCTGAGTGGCTGGAAAGGGGCGCGGTGTGCGCAGCGGGGTGGAGAAGGCACACTGGCTGAAGAGATGAGCTCTCTCCCCCACCTACCTACCTACCTTCCTGTTCCTTCCTTCCTTCCTTTTCTTCTCTCTGTCCCCCACCTACTTACCTACCTTCCCCTTCCTTCCTTCCTTCCTTCCTTCCTTTTTCTTTCTTTCTTCTCTCTCTCCCCCACCTACCTACCTACCTACCTTCCTGTTCCTTTCATTCCTTCCCCCCTCCCTCCCTCCCTCCCTTCCTTCCTTCCTTCCTTTCTTTCTTCTAACACACTTCCAGTGATGTCAGGGGTGTGTGGCCTTCTGACACTTCCGGTGACATCATGGGGTGTGGCATAAGCAAATAAGTTATGCTAATGAGCTCCTGCACCTCCTTTTTTACGAAAGGACCCCTGGTTTTACTACAGAGTCTGGGGCAAATGCTAGAGCATTACCCCAGTGCATTGACATAACTTCTTTTGCCCACCAGTCGTTAACATTCCCCACCCACCCCCACCCACCATTTTTCTGCTGCTGGCCTCTTGAGTGGCAGTGGGGAACAGTAGACCCACACCAGAAGGTCTCCTGTTATAGTTGGAAAACTACCCACCCAAGAGGGTTACCAATCTCCAGATGAGGCCTGGAGTATTCCTAGAATTACAAATTGAGCTCCAGACTACAAAGATCAGCTGCCCTGTAGGAAATCACTGCTTCAGAAGGTGGACTATATGGCATCACAACCCCTACTGAGCTCCCTCCCCAAACTCTACCCTCCAACTGATTACAAGTAAAAACCATACAGTGTGTATTCATAAAGAAAACAGATCTACAAAAACATCAGTGAAAAAGCAGAGAACTGAAACCACTGGCAAGATAGATAGCTAGACAGACAGACAGACAGACAGACAGACAGACAGACAGACAGATAGGTAGATCTCTTTATTATATAAAGCCGTTTTTAAGTGGCAAGATTCCATGGGGCGCCAAAATCAGTTGGTTGGAAGGACTGCCACTCAAAAGGGGGTCCCTGGCCACTGGCTGCATTCTCTCCCTGCTTTGCCTTCGTCCCGCCCACAGAGCCACTGGCCAGCGTCTCGGCCTCAGTCTGGAGGGAGCCAGCGAAGGGGAAGGACTGGGTGCTGGGTCCACTCTTCGCCTCCGTCCACTGCCAGGTGGGTCTAACTGTTCCCTCAGTGGCTTGCTTCTGTCAGTGAAAAGACAATGGACTTTCAGCATAACCCCCCTCCGCCGCCTGACTTTCTGACTTTCCTGTCAGAATAAACTGAATATTCCTGTCAGAATAAAGGCTTTCTCTCCTGCTTAGCTCCGCCATGGCTGGCTGGCTAATGAGGTGGGCCAGCAACTATCAAACCCTTCTCTTCAACCCCCTGCTGTGCAGCTGACTTTCACCCTAGGTGCAGCAGGCAGCACTTCAGAGCAGGATCTGCTAGACCCAGGTTCTTGCTGAGTGTGTGATTTTGGACCAGTCACAGACTTTAAGCCTAACCTACCTCACAGGGTTGCTGTGCAAGTCAAAAGGGGAAGAGGAGAATGATGTCAGCTGCTTTGGTCCCCATTGCAGAGAAAGACTACTTTTCCCACAGGGTGACTATGGTTGCCAATCTCCAGGTGAGGGCTGGAGATCTCTCAGAATTACAAGTGCTCCCCAGATGGCAGAGATCAGTTCCCCTGGAGAAAACGGTGGACTCTGTGTCCTTATACGAGGCTGAGATGGACCCCCTATGGCAGCCAATGGGACACAGCAGTCAGGGCTTCAATGCACGGTGGAGGCTGCAGGGGGGGAGATGGAAAGTTGAAGAGTGAGGTTGATGATTGGCAGGGAAGGAGATAGGGTTGCCAACTCCAGATGGAAAATTCCTGGAGATTTGAAGGATGAAGCCTGGAGATGGTGAGGTTGGAGGAGGGGGTGGGACCTCAGACAGGTACAATGCCATAGACTTCACCTTCCAAGCCAACCAGTCCCTCATGGAGAACCATTGTTGCAAATCTCCAGGTGGGGGCTGGAGATTACTCAGAATTACAACTGCTCTCTGGGGGGGGAGGAAATGGGAAGCTGAATCCAGGGGGCAGATAACGATATGTTGATGGTTGGCTGGGAGGGAGATAGGGTTGTCAACCCCAGGTTGAGAATTTCCTGGAGATTTGAGGGTGGACCCAGGAGAGGGTGAGGTTTCAGCAGGGGTGGGACCTCAGATAGGTACAATGCCATAGAGTCCACCCTCCAAACCACCTGTTCCCTCATGGGGAACAATTGCTGCCAATCTCCAATTGAATTACAACTGCTCTTCAGATGGCAGAGATTTTCCCCTGGAGAAAATGATGGACTCTGTGTCATTATATCCTGGAGAGGTCGCTACAGCAAAATGACGCTGAGTGCCCAAGGCTGGGGCACTCTCCCAGAGCCTCTTTCTAGAGCCCATTGTATTTATTTCCGCAATGGGCCTTATTCCTATATGAATATACAGTGAAATAGAATAAAGAACCTGGAAGCCTTGGAAATAAGAAATGGAGGCCACAATCCAATACAAAATCATCAGGACAAACCATCAAACCACCTTCATGGAACAGCAGTTTTCCCAGGGTATCCCCTGCCTCAAGATCTAGTATAAAACCTGGAACAGACTCATCTGCAGCAGTTATTTGTCTGGGAACTCTTGACTGGAGACCCTCTGATGACGGCAGACGTTTCTGAAAAATCTGGGTCAAAGAGGGCTGAGGAAGTTTTTAATGAGGGTGTGGTTTTCTGGCTGCAAAGTCTGGAGCAAAATAGAGAAGGCTTCTTAAGCTTTTATGATGCCCCAGCCGATACAAAAAGCATTTGGCAATAAACTTTGACCCTTGTTAACTTTTTTTTTTTTTAATTTATGGCTGCAGAAAATGACGCATGGCTTCAAAAGTCACCAGCAGCTACAAAGTTATACTGTAATGCCAATTCCAAGGATGCCACGAGAGGATTTTAAATTTTGGAAACTTGTCTGCAAGAGGAGACCGGACAAAGGAGAGTTTGGAATGGGATCTGGGAGTCACGAAGCCCAATCAGAAGACCGTGGGAGTCTGTGGCATCCAGTGCGGCCAAAATCATAGTAAAGAAACAAAATACTGTAAAGACCTGAGGCTGTCATCCCAAAAAGCCCTCTTTGTGACACCCCTTCCCATTCACACAGAGTGCCTACCACTGTCAGCAACTTCTCTTGGGCAGGGTGTCACACTCACCACCCTTCTTGTCTCTTTTAAAATATACAGGGAGCCATGACATTTCACACCTCAGGTCCTCTCTCACTCACTTCCAGAGCCATTTACAGACAGGGTTGTCCAGCCCTTTTAATAACAAGCTGTATCTGAAGAAGGGAGCCGTGACTCATGAAAGCTCATACCCTGATGCTACATATTTTGTTAGTCTTTAGGGTGCTACTGGACTCTTGCTCTTTTCTAAAGCCCTCAGTCATACAGAGTGGGGTTGGGGCTCAAACACTGTTCCAATGACTCGCTGCCAGCATTTATTTATTTATTTAGGTTTATATCCCCGCCTAGCCAGCACATTTATAGCCTATGATATACATACGTGTATAGGCTGCAGTGGCTCAGTGGGTTAAGACGCTGAGCTGCAGACCGGAAGATCAGTAGTTCAGCAGTTCGAGACCTGAGTGCTGCATGACGGAGTGAACTCCCGCCTCTGGCCCCAGCTCCTGCCAACCTAGCAGTTTGAAAGCAAGAAATTGCAAGTAGATAAATAGGTACTGCTTCGGTGGGGCAGTGACAGCGTTCCATGCGCCTTGGCATCTAGTCATGCTGGCCACATGACCACGGAAACATCTTCAGACAGCGCTGGCTCTTCAGCTTGGAACCGGAGATAAGTCCCACCCCCTAGAGTTGGATTTGACTGGCTTTTGAGCAAGGGAAACCCCTACCTTTACTATAGACCAAGATATGAAATTGTGTGTGTGTGCATGTTTCCCTTAGGCACGCAGCCCACAGGGTTAATCTAAACAAAAAGTTAACTTTTTATTTACAGTCAGAAAATAAGGTGTAAGTAACAACACTTTACTTTCATTGAACTTTTGAACTGAGGTCCTATTCCTGCAACTGAGTTCCATTAGTTACAAGTTAGACTATTTTCAGCCTGCTCTAAGTGATTCTGCATAGTTCTACTCTGTCAGACATCTTCCCTTTTTTCTCCTCAGCTCCTAAGCTACCAACTCCTCTGATATCAGCTCTTAACTGTCATTTTTTTGAACTGCTGTTTTCCAAGTCTTCCTCTCTCAACATACCATCAGCTCTCATTGGCTTCTCTTAGAGAGAGGTGGAATTTAGCCTGTCTGTCACATTCTTTGTAGCTGAAACAGACGAGGAGAAACTCTCTGACCATTTCTACAGTAGTAAAATTTCATGAACTGATATTTTCAAATCTGTGTTATGTGAAATTTTCCTCAGTAGCGTTTTCCTCACCAGGCGTAGACCTGAAGTTTTCTCCTTCTTACCCCGTGTTTTTTGAATCCCCAGTTTTAGTTAGTTAGGTTTTTTTTTAACCTTGGGTCCGAACTTGCAGTTTTCTAGTGGGGGAAATCCCAGGGCCCATAAAGTTATTTTCCTGCCGCACAGACATTTCCAGTTTTCCTCTTACATGCTTGCTTCTCACACCTCCTTCAAATCACCGCTCTTCTTTTCCTGATGCATGTTTTTTTTTCCCCAGTACACAAATCAGTACTGGTGTTTTGCCATTTCATGGTCATGGAGGGAGGAGACTGTGGTTGTGGCACGGTGGTAATTGTTAACTGCTTGCATTTTGCACACATTTCCTACACTCTGAATCACTGGTGCTTCCACATAGCAATTGCGTTACAACGCCACTGTGCATGTGTGAACAACCCCTCCACCCCAAAAAAAGAAACAGGTTTTCTTTTTCACCAGACTAAAGAGGAAAGCCCTGGAAACTCCATGAGTCCTGCTCAGTACATGAGCACATTATGTGGGTATCTTTTCCTTTAAATCTGGGAACTACCTGCTTTCTTCTTCTTCTTCTTCTTCTTCTTCTTCTTCTTCTATTGAGGATTTTAGCTAGCAGCATTGCATTGAGACGGTGGAACTTTATGCAGGTTCAGGGAGGGCTTATGCAACATGCTGCATGCAAGTGGGAGGAAGTTCCCAGAAGCCAACTTGCATGTGCTATCAACCTCCAGGAGGGGCCTAGCAATCTCCTAGAACAACTGGCAGAGATCAATGCCCATGGAGAAAATGGCTGCTTTGGAGGGTGGACTCTAGCATTTTCCTTGCTGAGGTCCCTCCTCCCCTAAACCCCACCCTCCCCAAAGCTCCAGCCCCAAATCTCCAGGAATTCCCAGTCCAGAGCTAGCAACCCTAATTGTGCAGGGATCCCTAGCTGACTTATTGCTTCTGTGTCTTCTGTTTGCCTTGCTTCCAGCCAGGCTCCAAAGAGAGATCACACAGAAGAAACAGGGGAGCGTAAGGTTGGGGGCAGGGCAGAGGGGAAAATAATGACAGGCCAGCCAATCTGTGCCAGCCTTCCCTCTGTCCACAGCTTGCATCAGAGGATGTGGTTAATGAGCTCCAAGTCATTATACATGGGAAACTCCACGGGTGTTTCAAAGAAATCAGTCAAGCTCTTGGTTGGGCACCTGCCTTTCCCCTCATTGCCTTTCGGACATATGGCGATTTTTTTTTCTCAACAATGCCCAGAAATGTAAGGAAAGCAGCATTACAGACTGGAGTTTGCATTGCTTCTGGTTGCATTAAGACAGGTGTAGAGCAATTTCTTCCCTAATAAGTACTCAGTTGTGTAACTAATGGATATACAATCAAAAACATTATATTATTCCTTGCAATAACATCGGGCATTGTTAGAACATATATAAACAGCTTCCCTCCATAGCCCTATTAGGCTAATGTTTTTCATAATTACCCAAATATTTGGATTTTTCATGTCATTCGGTTCCCCCTGCATTAGGATTCCCCAGCAGATTAAATAGAAAACCAAGGCCAGACAGCAAAGTTATATCTTTCCAGCAAAATATATTTCCTAAGCGCTAGTGTAATGTGCCCTTACCTGGATAGCCCAGGCTAACCTGAACCTGTCATATCTCAAAAACTAAGCTGGGTTGGCCCTGGCTAGTATTTGGATGGGAGACCACCAAGGAAGTCAACTGTCATGACATGGAGGCAGGTACTGGCAAGCCACCTCTCAGTGTCTCTTGCCTTGAAAACCCTACAGAGTCTCCATAAGTCAGCTGTGACTCGATGGCAGAAAACAACCACCACTGTGTAATGTAGTGGTTTGAGTGCTGCTGACCTAGGAGACCTGTGGTCACATGGCAAGCTTATCCTGATTTGTTCCCACTATAGGTTTGATCGGGATTATTTTTGTTCAGGTTGGGATGACCACACATCCCTGAACCACTTGCATCGCAGGACGAGGCTCCGGGCACCTTCCAAATAGCCGCGCCACCACATGTGCCCAAGGCCGAATCACCACTCCCAGTGGGACTCGCCATACTCCCTTGTTCTTGCAACAATGAACAAAATTGACCCCCCCCAAACAACGAACAAAATTGACCAGCAATGTACAACTGAGTGCTAGAGTCTGTATGTGTGCTTGAACATTTATACATTGAATTTATTCAGTGCAGGACTGCTCATGCACACAACAACGGAAGCTTGGGGGAAAAAACATTGCAAGAAGGATGTTCACACGACCTAATTGCGATCATTGTGAGAGATGGCTGTCCAGATAGGCGAAATCACAGATTCAAAGCCACCCTGAGCCTGTCTTGGCGGGAAGGACAGGGTATAAATTGAATAAAACAAACAAACAAACAAATAAATACCCGGAAAGTACTTGATTTTACAGGTGTAGGAAAACTCGCTAGGGAACTGGGAGGATTGCATGAGTGAGCCCACTTCGGTGTGGGAGACGGATGCAGGAGTCTGATCAGCGATTTTAAATGCAAGAGGGAAACAGCAGTGAAACCCGATCAAAATGACTGTGTGACCACAGCGCCACAGAGCAATCCTGAGCAAGTCTACTCAGAATCCTACCCAAGTCTGTTCAATGGAGCTTACTTCTAGGAAGGTGTTCTTAGGATTGCGCAGTTCAGTTAAATATCTTCTCAGCCATGAAACCATACTGGGTGACTTTTGCCCATGCCTGCTCTCTCTCTCTCTCTCTCTCTCTCTCTCTCTGCATACTCTAACTCACAGGGCTGTTGTAAGGGTATCACAGGACCCTATTTGGGTGGAAAGACAGCATAAAGATATTTTAAATAAAATGCATAAAGAAATAAAGAACCATGCATGCAGTCCTATCTGAAGAATTGAACAGTGACTCACAAAAGGTCAGACCCTGCCACATATTTTGTTAGTCTTTAAGGTGCTACTGGACTCTTGCTCTTTTCTACTGCTACAGACAAACATAGACAAACCCATCTGGACCCTTCAAAGTGTCTGCCAGGTTGTAACTCAGCTGAGGAAGGCACTGAAAGTGAATTACCTCAGATAACAAACAGCTCAGGTTTCTAATATATGAAACCCGGGTTAAGGTAACACTATTTTTGACATTTTCCGTTTCACATTTTCCATTTGCCTTCTGGAGATTCCCCCCTCCCCATGTTCAGATGGTGAATATGTAAAGACTAAAAAAAAAAAAAATCAAGTGCTATATTCTTAATGTGTGTACAGAAAGAAGTTGTGAGGCAATTTTGCCCCCTGTCCTCTGAATCATGTTCAGTCCATAAAGACGGTTTCAGAGTGTAGCTGCGTTGGTCTGGAGTAGAACAGAATCCATTAGAGACCAACAAGATTTGGGGATATGAGCTTTGACTCTTGAAAGCTTATAACCCCAAAATCTTGTTGCTCTCTAGGGTGCTACTAGACTGGAATCTAGCCCATCAGGGCTAGGCGCTCTCTCCCTGACAAGGGTCACATTTAAGCCTGCAGCTCCCCACCTGACATCAGACAATTTACTGTCTCAACAGGGCATACCATGCGATTATTCTGAGCTGGTCAGTCGTCTCTGATTTTGTCCTAAAAACAAAGAGCCTGTGCTCACTGCGAAGTGAAGAAAGAAAGCTTCATCTTCATATTTGCTGGATCTATTTTGAGCTTCACTTTGGAGGTAGTCAGTCATACATGACTCGCTCTTATTTATTCACCTGTCTTATGTTTACGCTTGGAATTATTTTTGTCGGTATGGTCTAAGCCAGGGGTGCCTAGCCATTTAAATATAGGAGCAGGATCCCATGGCCCAGGGATCTGTATAGACAGGTGTCCTGATGGGCGCAGCAAAAGGCATCACATGATGCTTCGGAAAGGTCATCACAATGGTTGTGCAGAGAAATCTGCCTTTGTGACCATTGCAGTGGACAATGACACAAGACACTGGACTGAGGATTCCCAAAATTTTGATTTAAGAGAGCTGTTTGTAGCAGGCTGCGTTCTGATTTGGGGTTTAATATTTGAATGAATTGGGTATGTAAAAAGCTCTAGGGGTACATGCGGAGTTGCTCTAGTCTAAGACCCCTGGAGCAATGCTGGATATAGACTGGAGTAACAGCCAAATTATACGTTAAATTTTTTGAAAAGTTGGGTCTGAGTTCCTGTGCATTCCATGCCCAGTTCCAAAGGAGAGGAAATTGCCTCTTCCAGCCATTTCAGCTTCGGAAAACATAGGGCTGCCAACCTCCAGGTGGGCCTTGGAGATAGGGCTGCCAGGCCCCTGATCTGGGCAGGGGGTTCCCCTGGTTTTGTGGACTCCTCCCCCCTATCAGCCAGTGGGCCAGCAGGGGGGAACCCCACTCACAAATACCCTGAAAAGCGGCACGATGACATCACCTGGAAGTGACATCACTGTGCTGCCGACACTGGGGTGCAATGTTCTAGTACAGTGCCATAGAATCCACCATTCAAACCATCCATCTTCTCCAGGGGAACTGATTTCTGTGGTCTGGACATGACCTGCAATTCTAGGGGATTCCCCAGGACCCACCTGGAGGCTGGCATCTCTAGTCAGGAACTGGTCCTTCAGATACTCCAGAGGCCATATAGGGCAAAACCAATACCATCATGTAGATATTAAATAGAATGGGGGATCAGATTAAACTCTGTGGAGCCCCACAGGTCAAGAGCCGCAGGGCAGAGTAGAAATCCCTTAGCACTACCTCTTAAGTCCCACCTCCCAGATAGGACTTTAACAACTGTAACACGGTGCCCCTTAGTCCCAAGAAGCAGCTCAGTAGGATACTATGGATGATAGTACTGAAGGCCACCGAGAGATCCAGCACAATCAGGAGGGTTACATCCCCCTGTCTAGTTTTCGGTAGAGGTCATCAACCAAAGCGACCAAAGCAGTCTCTGTATCAACCCCCGGCTTCAAGCCAAACTGAAATGAGTCTAGAAAATCAATCTCTTCCAGGAACCCCTGGAGCTGAGAGGCAATTACCTGCTCTAGTACCTTGCCTAAGAAACTGGAGACTGGCCGGAAGTTCTTCAGCACAGCAGGGCTTAGTTTGACCCTAACTCTGCCTAGGACTGCACTGTGACTTAGCCATGAGTGAAGAAAAGTGGTACAAGTATTTCTATATGTAACAAAATAAAAGAATAGTTTTAGAGGTGTAATGTTCCCTCCAGGGAACCTATGACAAACATGTGCATCTGTTAACCCCCTATCAGGTCTTTTGGGCGCCACACCTCCGGCCAGCATATAACGAGGGCCCTGGAGCCCTGTAAGCATGCTGGATCTGACCATCTACTGGACATGCTGAATCACTCAATAAAGGCTTCATGATTTCTCCGTTCCTGGTTTCCCGAGTCCAGTACTCTTCAAGAGGATAGCCAGGTAGGTCTGTAGTAGAACACCTAGATTCAAGCCCAGTAGCCACTTAGAGACCAAAGAAATTGGAGTGGGGGGAGTATAAACTTTTGAAAGTCAAAGCTCCCTTCGTCAGCTACAATAAAAGAATGTATGTTAAGACACTGTACACACATTATTTTAGGGAAGTCTGAAATAGCCCAACAAGAACATATCCTAACTTCCAGGGGTCATTTCATAGAAAAAGAGGCACAGGCGCTCATTAGCATAACTTATTTGCAACTGCCAGACCCCCTGCCATCACCAGAAGGGTGTCAGAAGGCAACACCCACCGCTCAGGCTCCACCCCAAAAATCTCCAAGTATTTCCCATCTCAGAGCTGGCGAACCAGCTTTACACTTCGACTAAAGACACTTTAGGTTTCCTTTGCTGTTGCAGGGAAGCTACCCTACAACACGCATGAAAATAGAGATCAAGTTGGTATGCTTTTGCTTTTTCCCACAATGTATCACCATATGTGCCTGCTCCTGGGCTTGTTACTCTTAGAACAGCGTTCCTGCGCATTCCTGCTTGAAAACACCCCTGCCAACTTCTCCTCTTGGGGAGTGAAAATTTACCTCATAATGTGGAGATACATTTCAGCACACAGGAAGGCCAAGCCCCATCCACCATGATGGGCCTTGGGAATCCTATTGTCTCCTCAGACTCCAGTTTGGAGAAGGGTCCAATTCCACTGACAAGCTGGAAGATAAACTGAGGCCTATAGGATACATGTTTCATTAACTAATATGACCTCTTGTAGCTTAGTGGCATAAAACTTTGGGTCAGGGGTTCCTCAGTCCAGCTCTATGAGTCTGTGCTGTGTTAACTGTTCTCTTTTCCCTGACTGGGAAATAATAGGTGATTTATTTTTATTTTTGCATACAAACAGCAGCAGGGGAAAGGGTTAAACACCCCTGCTGTTCTTCTGCTCAAAATTGCAGCTTTAAAAAAAAAATTAAGACAGGAGCATGAAACTCCGTACCACATCAAGTTTGTTCCTGGCTAATGGCTAATATTTCTATGAGTGAGCAAAATTCTCTTCATCACCGCTTTACGTAGCTGAACAACCTCCCATTTTCTCCCCAAGAGCCAAAACTTACTCACTCAATAAAAAAGGACTTTATGGGGCCACTCTGTGACATCGTCCACAACCATCCCACTTCTTTTTTTACGAGGGGAAAAAATTAGATCCCTTGGCGCATTCTTTCTGAGGAAAAGGGTGTCTAAAGAAGCAGAGACTAACTGAACAGGTTTCAACAAGCATCTCTGTCAAGCAAGACACAATTCTAGGGAGAAATAGAACAGGAAATTGGGAAATGTTTGGATCCTTTGCCCACAGAGGCTGGCCTGCATTTCCCCTCCTAAAGGTATCAGAAAGCTTTTTGCCTCAGCGCCACTGAGGAAGGTAATCTGAGACTCAGGGTAGCCCTATCTGTTCTTGAGAATCAGGAAAGTCTCAGGAACAAAGTCAGACATAGTAGAAGGTGGACGTGCAGCAGGAAGGGAGGATTGTTAGTATTATTTGATTTATTTATATCCCTCTTTTCTCCTTAATTGTGCATTAAAGCAGTTTATCACAGCGTTCTCCCCTCCTCCACCTTATCCTCACAACAACAACCTTGTAAAATAGCCTAGGCTGAGAGATTGTGGAGGCCCCAAAATTCCCCCATCAGCTTCCATGGCAGAGCAGAGATTTGAATCTGGTTTCCCAAGCCTTAATCTGATACTCTAACCGCTACATCACGTGCACCTGCATCATGCATGTTCTTCCTCAAAGCTCTTCATTTGCCGAAGAGATTATGCAAGATGGGAAGGAAATTATTTTTCCTGATTTCTGCCTTGAGCTCAAACACTGCACTGCTACATCTGGCACCCTCAGATACAGCTGTTGGGGATATGGAGATGGTTACAGGGAGGTTTAGGATCCAACCCTATGTAAAGGGACTACCTGAGGAATTAATTCAAATATTCCAAGTTTGAAATTTTGCATCTCAAAAGTTAAAAACAGGATATTTGAGAGTATCATAATCAGAGCCATACCATACACACCCAACTGAAACATATCCTAAATTTAAGTTCTTTTACTGGGTTTCCAGATGTGTGATTTGGCCCTAAATACAGCCACAATCACCACCACCACCTCTAGGGCTGCCAAGTCCCCCTGGGGGGCAGGGATTCCCCCACTAAATGGGTCCCCAATCCACCAGTCCAGATTCAGCCGGCGGGGGGAACCCCACCCCCAAAATGGCCACATCAGGCTGACGTGCCCGGTGCAATGACGTTGCCTGGAAGTGATGTCATCACGCCAGGCACGTCGCAGGGCGACGCTCTAGCAATCACCCTGAAAACTCTGTGGTACCATAGAGTTTTAGGGCGATTACCAGAGTGTCACCTAGTGACATGTCCGGTGTGATGACGTCACTTCCGAGCAATGTCATCGCACCCCCCGCGCGCAAAGCACACACACGAGGGTCCCAGACCGGGAGCGGGACTCCCCCACTCGGACGCATAATTGACTTGGCAACCCTAACCACCACCCAGGTAACTTTAACCCCTGGGACAAAAAAAAAGAAGACACAATAAGGATATTACCAGCCAGGGAGATATTTTTAATTCCGAGATGGGTAGCCATGTTAGTCTGTTTGTCACAGTAGAAAAGAGCAAGATTCCAGTATCAGTGAGCAGTGACTCAAGAAAACTCATATCCTGCCAACATACTTTGTTAGTCTTTAAGGTGCTACTAGACTTTTGCTCTTTTCTGTTTTTAATTTCAGACCGGGAAGTGGAAGTGAAGAAACGACTTGGTACCCATCCAGAAACAAGGCTCTGACCCCGACTGAACACACATACATATATCCTGTGACTGGCAGACCAAGTTCCATCTGGAGTTTCACCAGTTCATGCATTCACAAAGTCCTCATGCATCCCTGTGTGTGCCCTTAGGAACCTTTGATCAGACATGTGGGGAGGGGGGGATTCTGCAGTCAACACTTAATCCCCAAGCACACTGGCTTAATTTCGATCAAGACCATGGGGAGAGGGGGCTTAATGCTTACCCACCCCCAACACACACACACACACACACACCATTTTCCTGTCCTGAAACAATGCAGTCAAATTGGAACTTATATCCATTGTTGGCTTGAATGTCCCAAACTGAAAAACTTTTGGGAGGATATAATAATTCAGATAAAGCACCCAACTGAAAAAACTATACAATTTACGGTGGAACATATTATTTTGAATAGATGGAAACCCATTGCCTGTTCTGACAGCATTAATAAATGGGTGGCTATTCTTCTATCAGCAGCTAAAAATACTGTCGCATTACAATGGAAAAACAAAATTGGCCCAAGAAGGCGAAACTGGCATTCAAAACCTTGGAATATGTATATTATGGCCAAAGTTTACAGAAAATTTTACTGATACGCACTCACATCAACTTCATCCAATTTTATTACAGTCTGGTTTCCTATATTATCCTTTCTTATCTTTAACACAACAAGGAGAAATACCAACGATAACTGATACTCTTCACCTTTGGTAGACATTCAGTTGTATTGACTACTGTATTGTAATGTTATGATCAATAACAAATTGTTATTAATATTATAGAACTCGTATTACATTTTTCTTTACATTTGTAATAATGTCATACTACCTTATCGGCTGTATGTTATCATTTTGTGACTAATAAAAGTGTTATTTTACAAAAATTACCCCAGGGAGCCACTACTGACCCCAGTAATGTTACTAACCTGGTTGGCCCAGAATAAACCAATATTATCAGATCTCAGAAGCTAAGCAGGGTTGGGCCTGGTCAGTACTTGGATGGGGGACCGCCAAGGAAGCCCAGGGCTGAGACAGAGAGGCAGGCAATGGCAAAAGCCCTCTGTTCCTCTCTTGCCTTGAAAACCCTACAGGACCGCCATAAATTAAGTGCAACTTGACATCACTTTCCACCACCATGTGTGCTGATGGGTTTCCTCAATGGCTTCCTGTGATAGTTCCAAGTTTGGAAAATTTTAATGGTAGGGTTTAAACTCCCTCTTCCTGCGTGCCACAATCCCAAACCGGATTAAGCCCCCATGATAGGTTTGCCAACTCCAGGTTGGAAAGTTTCTGCAGATTTCAAGGAGAAACCTGAGGGAGGCAGGGTTTGGGGGGGAGGGTCCTAGCTGTGTATAATGTCATACAGCAGCGTTTCCCAGCCTGTGGTTCAGGCCCCAAAAGTGGGTTGCATCAGTCTCTGAAAGTGGGCCATGGGTCAGGCAGCCTCCCAAGATCTGACCCCAGAAACAGTACCTTTCATGTCATACATTAGCTGGTAATTTTTATTCACTACATGTACTAGGGTTGCCAGGTCTGGGTCGGGAAATACCTGGAGACTTTGGGTGTGGATCCAGGAGAAGGTGGGGTTTGGGGAGGGGAGGGACCTCAGCATGGTACAGTGCCACAGAGTCCACCCTCCAAAGCAGCCATTTTCTCTAGGGCAGCTTATCTCTGTCAGCTGGAGGCCAGTTGTAAAAATGGGAGATCTCCAGGCCCCACCTGGAGGCTGGCAACCCTAACATATACATGTTGATGGAGTGAAATGTGTCTTGATGGTTACTAGAGTGAGTTTCTTAGGATCTTTGGAAAGGTTGGAATAATGTAGAGGAAGAGGGTGACCAAAGGCTGGAGTGTAACCTCCATATGCAAAGACTATATAGGTCAGAATGCCACTTATTTGGGGTTTAAAGTGGGGGCAGGTTTGTTGGTCTTTCAGAAACAGCTGGTTAACCATCATAGAAAATGGAATGCTGAATGAGATGAATGCAAAGGTCATAGTGTGCCTAGGGTGCTGAAAAAACTTGGGCCAGCCCTAGGTGGATCACCATACCAAATACGTTTGGACTTGTGGGTCACCATACTGAAAAGGTTGGGAAACACTGCCGTAGAGTCCACCCTCCAAAGCAGCTATTTTCTCCAAGGCAACTGATCTCTGCAGTCTGGAGATCAGTTGTAATTCTGGGAGATCTCCAGAACTCACCTGGCGGTTGGGAAACCTCACCTGGAAGTTCAGTTCTCCGCACAGAACTGTCAGAACCCATCTAGCGAAAGGTCTTGGGGAGGAGACACACACTTCCTGACATATTCTGAGATTCCAGTTTGTGCATGCATTTGATCGTGGGAGACAGAAAGAATGCTGGAGTTGCAATTCTAATTTGATTTTTTTTTTAAAAAAAAAATCACATTTCTGCTTTTGAAATGAGACTTGGAAAGATACTTTCTCATGTTTTAACTGATTTTTGAAGTCTTGATGACTTTGAAGGCAGTAATATCTCAACGTCATTCAAAGGCAGCCACGGAGTAGTCACCAAGCGATGAGCAGGCGTGAGTCAGCCGGAGATAAGGATGCTCTGTCTTCACTTTGTGCGCTCTGCAATTTTGCCTCAAATTTCATCTTCGCTTTTAATCTCTACACAAATACAGGCTTGGAGATTTCCATCAGAGTGACACCAAATTCATCAGATCTGGCTTCTAGACTCACACGCCCTGGCATATTAAAAAAAAAAAAAAGCGACTGCCTTGCTTGACCTGTTACGGGGGTGCCATTTATTAAATTCCTGGGAGGGGACTTTTCCTAAATCCAGATTTTGAGGCAGGATGATCAGATAATGAGCGTGAGCCATATTTCTGACTGGAAGGGTTTGTTGACATGCCAGGCGCCCTTAACACCCGCCAATCACAGCTAAGCTTGGGTTTCGGGGAGATGTAGACAGAAACCACAACAAGAGGAGCTCATAAAGATGCTGGTTTTCCTGCCTCATCAAATTGCCACTTGTATTCACTTATTTAGATATTTGTACCACACTTTTCTGCCCAATGGGGACCCAACATGGCATACAACAGCATTCTGCTCTCCTCCGTTTTATCTTCACAACCACCCTGTGAGGTAGGTGACGCGGGGAGTGGTCACTCAATGAACTGCCATGCCAGCATAGGGACTGGAACTAGGGTTGCCAAGTCTGGGTTGGAAAATACCCGGAGACTTTGGGGGTGAATCCAGAAGAGGGTGGGGTTTGGGGAGGGGAGGGGCCTCAGCATTGTCCAATGCCATAGAGATAGAGTCCACCCTTCAAAGTAGCCATTTTCTCCAGGGGAGCTGATCTCTGTCAGCTGGAGATCAGTTGTAAAAGCGGGAGATCTCCAGGCCCCACCTGGAGGCTGGCAACCCTAATTGGAACCCAGGTCTCCCAGATCCTAGACCAGGAGGAGAAAGAGGAGGAAACTGGATTTATACCCTGCCCTTCACTACCTGAAGGAGTCTTAGGCCCAATTTACACCTCCCCTCTGAAGTAGTTTGACTGCTGTCTTTTCCCAAGCTCATTTCACGCTGGTTTCAAATTTCACTCCAGGGGGTCTGAAGAGTACTAAGCAACAGCATTTGTTTAAAGCAGTATAATGCTAGCTTGACCACTGGAGGGCAATTAACAAATGTAAACAGTAATTTATAAAGTAGAACAAGTATGGTTTGAAACTAGAAACAGGTACAGACAGGTTTTTTTTAAACTGGAATGATTCTAGCGGGAAAGTCAGATGTAAATTTGACCTTAGAGCTGCTTACAATCCCTTTTCCTTCCCCTCCCCACAACAGACACCCTGTGAGGTAGGTGGGGCTGAGAGAGCTCTCTCGAGAACTGCCCTAGAGAGAACAGCTCTGAAATAACTTGTGACTGACGCAAAGTCACACCAGCAGCTGCTTGTGGAGAAGTGGGGAATCAAACCCAGTTCTCCCAGATTAGAGGCTGTGCTCCTAACCACTGCACCAAACTGGGTCTTTGACCATACCCCATGCTGACTCCAAAAACTAGCTTGATTCCCCACTCCTCCACTTGCACCTGCTGGATGACCTTGGGCAAGCCATAGTTCTCTCAGAGCTGTTCTTGAAAAAGAGCAGTTTCTGCCAGAGCTCTCTCAGCCCCACCTACCTCACAGGGTGTCTGTTGTGGGGAGGGGATGGGAAAGAAGTTTGTAAGCCACTCTGAGACTCCTTCGGGTAGTGAAGGGCGGGGTATAAATCCAATCTCTTCTTCTTCTTCAGACCTTTGTGCATTCATCCCACAAAAGGACCCTTTCCATACATGGAGTGTGTTGGCACACCAGGGGGATAACAAAATAAAGCAATCACAAAAACAGGATTACTGAAAAATCAGGAGCTTGAGTGGTGAGTGAGCAAACAAGTCCCCAACATAACAGGAGGTGAGCAAGCAAGTTAAGTCTGGAGGCAAGAAGAGCTCCCTGGATAGCTTATGAGTTACTCTAGAGTAAATGGCACCAATCAGGTTTGCACTTACTGTAACAGCTGAACAGTTAGCACATTAACATGATCAGCACAAAACCATACAGAGCTGTTCATCCAGTTTTTTATGTTACATGTGAAACAAATTACAATGAGATGTCTAACCATCCATTCTACCCCAAGAAAGGCTGTACGTTTCCACCATTTATCTGGATCGTGTATATTGTTTGTGTAAAATTTTAGTGGGCATAGTTTATTTTGCAGCTTTTAATATTTCACACAATTTATTTTGGCTTTGTTAGAAATCAAAGAGGGGCAAGGATCTACTCAAGCCTTGCTTCAGCAGCTCAGCATCCCCTCTGGCCTCTCAGATTCCACTGGGCCTTGCCTACAGAGGTCTTCACACGCGTCAGGACTAGAAACATGAGCATTTCAGGAAGCTAAATTCTGAAAACCCCGCCCCTCTTTTTTACTCCCACAGAAATGAAGCATCATTAGGCAAGGAGAATTCAGCACTCTCCTGCTCCCTCAGATTTCGGGCTTGGGATGAGCTGCAAAATTCCTCTCCTCAGACGGGTGTGTCCATCTCGCTCCTTGCTTGGGTGGTTTACCACTAGCCAGGTCAAGAATCATGACTCTGCATTTATATGTCGGCATCAGAACAGTGGAGGGAAGAACAGACTTGTTTTAGGAAAAGGTCCTAGTTCAGAGCTAAAGCAGATATTTTGTATCTATAAGGCCCCTGGTTTGATCAACAGTCGTACTAAGGAGCAGTGTTCCCTCTAAGCTGAGTTAGTGTGAGCTAGCTCACAGTTTTTTAGCCTCTGGCTTACACATTTTTGTCTTAGCTCAGGAAGGATGGCTCCAGAGTAAACTAATTTATGCAGTAGCCAAATCGCTCCCCCACAACTTTAACGCCAGTAGCTGACAAGGTAGAATTTTTGCTCACAAGACTCCACAGCTTAGAGGGAACACTGCTTAGGAGAAGTGTGCATGCACACAAAAGCTTATACCTAGAAATAAACTTTGCTGGTCTTAAAGGTGCCACTGGACTCCAACTTTGTTCTTCTACTTAGGAGACTGCAAATAAAGTAGGCCTGAGCCTCTAGAAGTTTAGCAGAGTCACTCTAACCCAGTTGCCTTCCGTTTTTTTGGGTTGCCGACTCTGGGTTGGGAAATTCCTGGAGATTTGATGGTGGGGTTTGGGCAGGGGTGGGACCTGAGCAGGGTACAATGCCATACAGTCCAAAGCAGCCACCGTATCCAGTGGGACTGAGCTCTGCCATCTGGAGACCACTTGTGATTCCTGGAGATCTCCAGACCCTACGGTTGCCAGATCCAGGAGGGGATGGGAGGGTAGGGCTGCCAGATCCAGGTTGGGAAATTCCAGGAGATTTGTGAATGGAGCCTGGGGAGGAGAGAGACCTGAGTGGGGTACTAGAGCCCACCCTCCGAAGCATCCATTTTCTCCAGGGGAACTGATCTCTGTAACCTAGATATGAGCTGTAATTCTGGGGGATCCCCAGGTTCCACCTGGAGGATGGCATCCTTACCAGACCCCACCTGGAGTTTTGGCAGCCCTGTTCCTGATCCAGTGTTTGAGCATGGCAGGGGAGGCTGCGTCCAGGCCCCTTTACCATTCCATTTTGCTAACACAGTAGGTCCCCCCTGCACCGTTTCTTGTGAGATTTTATGAGATGGTATGCCTCTGAATAACCAGTGCCAGGAGACAATATTGAGGGAAGGCCTTGGCCTCTTTGTGTCAGCTACACTGCCATCTCCCGCCCGGGGGTTGGGACTCGACCAGTGACCCCACCCCCTGGAATGTGCTCATGTGCTGTTTAGCTTTCTGGCTTCCTTATCACGCCCCACTTTGGTCTGCTTCGCTCCCAGCTTGCTCAAGGTCTGGGATGAATCCTCCCCTACTTTTAAGTATTGAGCGGGAGGCGATGAATCAAACAAACAGGCTTTTATTCAAACCATTGCTTCAGCTCAAAGACAGCTCTATGAGAGCGGCACCTTAATTTATACTGTTTCCAACTCATAACTTCAAACAATGTAACTATGTACAAACAATCCTATTGGACCTAAGCGAGGCTCAGCAATTGGTTACCTAGGGTGGCTTAAGGACCAATGAGAGTCTTTATTTGTTAGCCAATCAGAAAGGGCCTTTTGCATCCCAAAGTCTCTGCAAGCTGTGGCTGTAAAATAATAAGAATACAACACCTACCATGTTATTCTTTTTGCAGCTGCTCTCGAAAACATTTAGTAGAAGTTCCTTGGGAACAAAAAGCACAATAACCCGTTTGCTGCCATTTCTGTGTGAAACCTGTTCAGGGGGCTGGAACAACTTTTTACGTTTTATGATTGGTGTAGATGCAGTGAGGGGGATTCCGGTTGCTTAGTATAATACTAACTGTTTGTTTACAATAAAGTCACTACTAACAGGAAAAGTGTAACCATTCCAATAAGAACCTCTTTGCAAATAAAGGACTTTCTGGTTAAGAAGACCTGTTGCAGACTGCATCTTTTTGGGACAATCTCACACTTTGCCCTATTGCTGGCCCTCCAGAGGAACTGGCTGGCCGTTGTGTGAGACAGGATGCTGGACTATATGGACCATTGGTTGCCAGGTCCCCCCTGCTCCCCCCCCCAAGGGGGTCAGGTGGCCAGATCCAGGTTGCGAAACTCCTGGATATTTAGGGGTGGAACCTGGGGAGGACAGGGACCTCAGTGGGGTACAATATCAAGAAGTCCACCCTCCAAAGCATCCATTTTATCCAGGGGAACTGATCTCTGTAGTCTGGAGATGAGCTGTAATTCCAGGAAATCCCCAGGGCCCACCTGGAGGCTGGCATCCCTAGGTCTAATCCAGCAGAGTTCTTCTTATGTACTGTGTACTGAAAAATCTATCCTGATTCATGGTTTGGGGAAATGCAGAAGCTAGCATTCTGTTGTGTGATATTTTGATTGGTCTAGATTAAAAGGTATGACATGGCCTTTTGTTTCCAGAATTTGTTGTGAATCAACATGGGTGCCAACATTCTTTGCATAGTTTGGTGTAGTGGTGAGGAGCGCGGACTTTAATCTGGGAGAACTGGGTTTGATTCCCCCCACTCCTCCACATGCACTTGCTGGTGTGACCTTGGGTCAGTTACAAGTTCTTTGAGAGCTGTTCGCTCACCAGCAGTTCTCTAAAGAGCTCTCTCAGCCCCACCTACCTCACAGGGTGGCTGTTGCAGGGAGGGGAAGGGAAAGGAGATTGTAAGCCGCTCTGAGACGCCTTCGGGTAGTGAAAGGGAGGGGGTATAAATCCAATCTCCTCCTCCTCTTCCTCTTCTTCTTCTTCTCTACCACCACCACCACTCCGGCCATTTTCTCCTCTCTCCCACTCCCTTCTCTCCTTTCTCTATTTTTATTTTTCCTTTTCTCCTTCTTTCTATTCCCCCTCCCCAAATGCTGCTTCATGTGACTGTATAGAATCCTCCCTTCTGCCCCCAGACTGGGATGCCTCTAGCCGTGCCATTTTACTGAACCTGTAACTCGGCTGCTGGTACTTATAATGATTTTCATTGTAATACACCTACAGGATCATGTGGACTGGCCCTAATCCATCCTTAGTGACCTTGAGCAGAATTTTAACATTTGTGAATGTCATCTCGTGGACTCCCAAATCCAGGGACTGCTTTAATATCCACTATGCTGCAATGTAACGAGAACTGTATAGATCAAATATCAGTTTTAAAGGGTTGAAAGCATGTGAATTTTTCCCGGCAAGACAAATGTCAGATGAACATGGAAACCCCAGGTCTGATTCAGTGTAGAGCAGCTTCATGTGTTCATCAGGCTTAATTTATCTAGTACTGTTAACAGGGTGAGAACCTAGGGATACCAGCCTCCAGGTGGGACCTGGGGATCCCCTGGAGTTACAGTTCATCTCCAGACTGCAGAAATCAGTTCATCTGGAGAGAATGGATGCTTTGGAGGGTGGACTCTGAGGCATTGTACCCCGTTAACATCCCTGTCCTCCCCAGGCTCCATCCCCAAATCTCCAGGAGTTTTCCAACCTCCATCTTGCAACCCTAAAAACCCCATCCCCCCACTGGTGGCTGGTGGGGGGGGGGGGACCAAGCAACACTATGAGAACCACAAGAGCAGAAATGAACAAGGCATTGCTGGACCTAGGGTTCAAATATGGAGCCTCGTCTATACATTTCATGGGCCACCAGTTCAGGTATTATATAACAAGTGGAGATATATTTGGGGATCATCCCAGCCCTGGGATACTTTGGGACTTTTGTGGAAGTTTTATTGCTTCATTTAAATTACCCTTTGTGCATCTTGAGCTGGATTATCGTCAGATTGCAGCAACGTGTTACGGAAAACGAAGCTTTGCGAAATAGAAATGGGTGTGTCCTGTTCATCCTTGGGCTCCCGTTCATTATACACTTCTGTTGTTTCTTGTGCCCCACTTCACCTCTGCAATGTGGCTGCCCTGCTGCTGTGATTGGTCAGTTGCATTAGTGACCTCTTCAGCTCTACATCACTTGGCTTGCAGTACGGGACTGCTCACATGGCCATTCCAAGCCGAGGCTTTCCCCAGCATCTGCTACCCCGAATCCTTTTTAGTTGGAGGAGTCCGGTATGCTGCAAACTCTGGCACTAACAGGATCCCCAGGTGAACTCACCTTGCTCAGCTTCCTTGATCAGATGGAGGGTGATGATCTCCTGACCTCCTTACTTTTGATCATTGTTGTTAAAAATTGTGTTGAGTGACTTTGACCTTACCTTGTGATCGCATAGTCTACCAGTTGTTGCTGTTCTAGTGTTCATCCTTTGAACCGTTGGCCGTGGCCTCCATTAAAAAAAAATGAAATTTGTAATTGAAATTACAGTATTTCCATGATAGAGAGACGATTGATGAGAAAGAGAGGGAGAGATTTAATAACGCAGGTGGACTTCTGCCAATATCAGTAAACAGAGGAGGAAATAAATTCATGACCAGACACCCAAGGTACATGGAGACACTTAAATAGTAAGGCTCAGTTCAAATTGATTTTTCCCCCCTCTGGATGATGTGCCTTTTAAAATCACAGGTGGCAGCAGATGAATAGATGTGTATAGGGGGACTGCTATGCGCTGCCTTTGTGCAAGAAAGCAACGTAACTGCACAAAATGGACACATTCTAATTTGTGCTAGCAGCTTGACCAACAATCAGCTCACAATTGCTGAGCAGGGAGGAAGCTGAAATGATGGCTGCTCAAGGAGGCCTCGTTAGAGATACCAGGGACTGAGCACAAGAACACTTCCACATACCTAGCAGAAATTCCTTGTACTCCGCCACTAACCTACAGCCATTCCTTTATACATGCATGGTACAGATGTGTGTGTACTTGACGTTCCCAATCATTTGCAGGAGCGTGTGTGAATGAATGAATGAATCAATCAATCAATGAGCAATGTCAAACTTCCTGTATTAATCCTGATACAGTCTGGGTGCTGTCCACACTGTTGTATCTTATTGCTTCCTTCCTCTTGTTTTCCACTTCAGCCAGTTTGTCCAATTATAGGAAGGAGTTCTGGAGTGGGCAAGACCCTAGGTCAAGCTGGAAACAAAGCAGTTATTTGTTCACTGCACACACTTTAAAGGTTTTTCCTGGGACTTATGGATACGGAGCACGTTAATAATCATTGTTAAAGCACATCGCTGCTGTGACATTTTTCACAGAGCAAAGGATGGCATAGAATTGATCCTTTGTTGCAGTTTTTAATCTCTCTTTTTTTTTTAAATCCTCCCCTCCCTGTAAGGAACTCAGAACATTTCTTCCCCCTCTTCATTTTTGCCCTCCCAGCCTCCACGGCTGGTTCTCCAGCCAAGCCACTAGGGATACCAGCTCTGGGGTTGGGAAATGCCTGGAGATTTGGGGGTTGGAGCCTGGAGACGGTAGGTACCTCAGTGGGGCATAATGCCGTAGAGTTCACCCTCCAAAGCAGCCATTTTCTCCAGGGGAACTGATCTTGGTCATCTGGAGATCAACTGTAATAGGTGGAGATCTCCAAGTGCTACCTGGAGGCTGGCAACCCTACAAGCCACCCAAGCGGCTGCTTGGCACAGCACCATGAGCAGGATGCAGATCCATGGCAGGGGCTCGGCTGGCTCCCAGCACAGAAGGTGACTGGCCTCACAGCCTGGGTCCTTGCCACTGCTGGACTCCAGGGGCATAGGCCTAGAAATGAGGGGTGGACCTTGCTTGGAGTGACAATACAGTGTTCTCTCTAAGCTGAGTTAGTGTGAGCTAGCTCACAGTTTTTTAGCCTCTGGCTCACACATTTTTGTCTTAGCTCAGGAAGAATGGCTCCAGAGCAAACAGGAAAACAGACAGGAAACCTAGCTCTCAGTTCAGTCCAGGAGGATGCATTGTCTTGTGCTCCATTATCAATTGCAATTCAGCAGTCTCTCTTTCTACTCTCCCTTTGGAATTCCTTTGTAAGAGCACTGGTAGTCTTAGGTCAGCAACTGAATGTTGTGCTTTCTAATGTCAGACTTCTGTCCCTTTATTCTTTGCATCTTCCTGGACTGAATCCTCCTATCTGGAACTGAGACCTCGGTTTCCTGTCTCATTACCAACACTAGTATCTTCACACCAACTACCCCTCTGCATATCACACCTAATCTAATCAAGCCTGCTATTATCATTCACCTGCTATTGTCATTCAGCATCTGAAATCGCCTTTATAAAGTTTATAACTCCAGTACCTTGTGCTACATTTTATGGCATGCATGGCCCAGCCCAACAAAGTGACATTTATGTCAGATCCGGCCCTCGTAACAAATGAGTTTGACATCAGTTATCTAGAGCAACATGACAGCCAGTTTTGTGTACTGGTTGAGAGTGGCAGACTCTAATATGGAGAACCGGATTTAGTTCTCCACTCCTCCACGTGCACCTGCTGGTGTGAACGTGTGTCAATCACAGTTCTCTCAGAGCTGTTCTGGTAAGAGCAGTTCTCTCAGAGCTTTCTCAGCCTCATCTACCTCGCAGGGTGTCCGTTGTGGGGAGAGGGAGGGAAAGGAGATAATAAGCCACTCTGAGACTCCAAGTGAGGGGCAGGGGATAAATTCAACTCTTCTTCTTCCTCTTCTTCCCCCTCCCCCTCCCCCTTCTCCTCCTCCTTCTCCTTTTCTTCTCTGATCACTGGTTGATCTTCAAGGACTTGGGCACAATCTTTTCCCCCAGGCTTGCTCCCTGACTTCCTTTCACAAGATGTGTCTGGGACCAAAGCCAGGACTTTGAGTGTGCAGAGCAGGTGCTCTTTTCACTGAGTGGTGGCCCCTCTTGAAGCAGAAAAATTGAACCTTCTCAGATCCAAGGGACCTTCTTGAAACTACAAGCTATGAGTGTGCTGGAAGACAGGCCCTTTCACCTAGTTTCTTGAGCCTGAGATACAAAATGGCATGTCAATTTTAGTGGTTTTTTTTAAATTATGTAAATTTTTATGAGTTCTAAGGAAGAAAATGGCTTGCAGCCATCTTGCCTCTGGTGATGATCTTGAGAGCTCTCCCAAACGCGACAAGCTCCAGCCTGCCAATGACTTGGATCAGAGACTTCCAAGGGAAACTCGGATAATGTTACTCAGTGGGGCTGCTGAGTAATGGAGGCAGAGGGACCCTCCTGTCTGCCCAAGCCAACCAGACAGCTGAGAACAGGTCACCAGGATGAAGGTAGCGCTGTTGAGACTGAGGAGGCCTCTGTCAGCAGGCATGCCAAGTCCAAGGTTCTGACGAGGTACGGTCAACCAAAGATCGCAGGACCAAACAGGGTCATAAACATCAACATGACTAATGGAGTGAGGTGCCTCAGGTGCAACCATGGATAAGAAACGATAGACAAGAAGAAAGAACAGCTCAGTCTGCAGAAACCGGCCATGTTGACAACAAACAGCCATTGACCTGACAGGGAAATTATCCAGTGGGCTACTGCTAGGGGTGCCAGCTCCCAGGTCCAGGTGGGGGTTCACCCGCTTTTGGGGGCTCCAATCCGCCCCAGCCAGCTGGCCAGTGGGGAAGCCCTGCCCCAAGCCCTGCCCCCAAGAGTGACCATCCACCCACCCCTCCTGCCCAATTTAAAGGGGTTCAGCTGATTGGTGGGGACCACATGGGTCTTTTTGTGAACATGGTGGAGGCCACGGCACACAGAGCTGGAGGAAATACCCACCCACCCTCAGAACGCCCCCAAATCCCCCCCGCCGGAGTGACAAGGGGACCTGGCAATGCTAGCTACCACCATAGGTAAGGTAAAGGTTTCCCTTGCTCGAAAGCCAGTTGAATCCGACTCTAGGGGGTGTTGCTCATCTCTGTTTCCAAGCCGAAGAACCAGCACTGTCCAAAGATGTTTTAATGGTCATGTGGCCAGCATGACTGAACACCGAGGTGCACGGAACACTGTTATCTTCCCACCGAAGTGGTACCTATTTATCTACTTTCATCTTCTTGCTTTCGAACTGCTAGGTTGGCAGGAGCTGGGGCCAGAGATGGGAGCTCACTCCATCATGTGGCACTCGGGTCTCAAACCGCCGAGCTACTGATCTTCTGGTCTGCAACTCAGCGTGAGGCCCACTAACAGCCAGGAGGAAGAGGAGCAGGGCCCCTGCAATGCTGCCAGTTCCTCAGGGGCCACCTGAGTTCATCAGCAACGGTTACCCATCGCTAAATGTCTCCTCCCCCATGGTTGCCATTTTGCAGGAGGCAGCAGTGGGTGACTGCATGCCGGCTCTGGGCCTTGCTGAGCTGAGGGGGCCCTGCAGTGCCAGCTTCAAGCACCACAAAGGCCACTCCACTTGGCTTGCTCCAGGGCCATTTTCAGTTCCCAGTCTACTCCTGATTGGCAGGAGGGAGGAGTAGGGCGTCAACACAAGGCAGCCGAAAGGAAATCCGGAGTTCACTTAATTATTTTGTTGTAGTCCACCTTCCTCACTGAGACTCAGGGCAGATTATACCATGTAAATCAATGTACTCAGTAGGGCAATGCATCTAATCAGCCAGAACTTGGAAATTGCAGAAATTTGAAATGGAGTTGGTGTCTCAACAAAGCATAAGTATTAAACAGGACAAGCTAAACAATGCAGAACACAATAGTACAGTAAATTTTCCTGGACCAGTGTGTTAGGATGTAAGCCCTGTTTCCTTTATAAAAATGCCCTCCTGAACAATTCTGTTTTACATAGTTGATGAAAGAGTGGGAGCCTTCGTGTCCTCCATAGGCAGGCCATTCCACAGAGTGGGGGCCACAACAGAGAAGGCATGCTTACAGACAATTGTTGATCTTGCCCCCACCCCCCAATCACAGCCTGGGTCCAGACAATTGAAAGTCTGTGCTTGGAATCAGTTCTGCATGTTAGACCCTTAATCATGGTTTTAGGGCATGATCCATCCCCTTGGGGACAGAGCTAGGAGGAGGAGGAGGAGGAGTTGGGTTTTATACCTCACTTTTCTCTACCCTAAGGAGTCTCAGAGTAGCTTACAATCACCTTCCCTTCCTCTCCCCGCTACAGGCACCTTGTGAGGTGGTTGGGGCTGAGAGAGCTCTGAGGGAACTGTGACTGGCCCAAGGTCACCCAGCAGGCTTCATGTGGAGGAAGAGTGGGGAATCAAGCCCAGTTCTCCAGATTAGAGTCCATTGCTCTTAACCACTACGCCACGCTGGCTCTCTCCAAAGGAACCCTCTCCCCTCCTCCTCCTAGCTAATCCTCAGCACACAGTGCACCAGCCATTATTTCTTTATTTACTTACTTCTTTTATTATTTGCCTTTCTCACTGAGACTTGAGACAGAGCACAGAATTAGAAAACTGGGCAAGAAAAAATATAATACAGACAACAAATGATGCCCTAAAACTAGATTAATGCTGTAAGTAATGGTATACTCTTATTAATGTAGAAAAGAGCAAGAGTCCAGTAGCACCTTAAAGACTAGCAACATTTGTGGCAGGGTAGGAGCTTTCGTGAGTCACTGCTCACTTTTTCAGATATCTGAAGAAGGGAGAGGTGACTTGCCAAAGCTCATCGCCTGCCACATATTTCGTTAGACTTTAAGGTGCTCCTGGACTTTTACGCTTTTCTACTGCTACAGACGGACTAATATGGCTATCCATCTCGATCTATTAAATCAATAGGTGTAGATAAGGTTCCCAACATTGCTTTGGCAAATGCCAGGAAATTTGGAGATCAGTGCCTGGGGATGGTGGAGTTGGTAGAGGATATAATGTCACTTCACTCTAGGCTGCCTCGTGTAGTCTCTATGCTCTTTACCATAGAAACTAGGGGAAAATCCCAGAATGTCACTATGTGGAAGCTATTTACACACACACACACACACACACACACACACACACTCCTCAGCACCTTGAGGGTAGGAAATTGGGAGTTGGGAGAGAATAATTTCCCACCCCAGGGTGGGTAAATGAGAGGCTAGGGGAACTCTGCATAGGATTGTACTGTCAGTCACTAAGCATCTTAAGACCAGTGCTCTGACAGTTTTCCCTGGGCTCTGTCTTTCTGCTCCAGTCAGAAAAGTCTGAAGTCTTTTCCCAGCCTGAGGAACCTTCATCCAACCCACTTACATTGGAGGAAGTCTCCTTAGGCTGGAGGAAGACTTCAGATTTTGCTGAGCAGCATGGCAGGACGCAAGTACCTATACTGAGAGCCAGTGTGGTGTAGTGGTTAAGAGCGGTGGACTCTAATCTGGAGAACCAGGTTTGATTCCCCACTCCTTTTCTACTTAAAGCCAGCAGGGTGACCTTGGGTCAGTCAGTTCTCTCAGCCCAAAAAAACCCCCAAACTTAGCTCACCACAAAAAGAGCTAGAGTTTCAGGCTCCTGGCTATACTACACCCACTGCCAAATTATTTCTATTACTATTATTGTTGTTGTTGTTATTATTCATTTCCTATATCTGTATTCTTTACTGTATAATTTTGAGGCGATAAACTTCTTCATTTCAACTGCTGGAACATCTCAAGGAGAACATTAAATGGTTGTTCCTAACTATTTATATATAGATTTGGGGTGGGGGGTGTTTCTCTTTCTGTCCTCCGTGACCTCCAAAAATTATAAAAATATGAGCTGTGAAGCTCACCAGAGAGTGTTCCATTCAGGGGAGGGGGGAGGACTGCTTTTCATGCCTCTCAGAACATTCTGGTATATTTGTAAACAGAAACGGACAAGCTGTCTCGAAGATTGGTACAGCATGTCTAAAGCGATGTGGTTTGGATTTATATTTACAGACCAGCCTCGTGTTGATCAGACAAGCCATGTGAAGAATGCGTCATGGTGTGGTCTGTTGGGGGGGGGGGGGGAGAGAAAACTTCCCAGAATCTCACTGAACAGAAGTTGGGATGCTGGTAGTGAAAATGTTACCCAGGACACATGGGATCCAGCTGCAGAGGGGCAAATGACCAAGCTGGCAAAGGGAGAATTTCTGACCTGAACACTACCATTCCATTCTGCGAAGCTTGAAATCTTCCTCCAACTTAAGTGGCTCATCCTCTAGCAGAAGAGGCACATAAATTGGAGGAATGCTCTTGGGCTTGGATGAAGGCTTCAAAACTAGGGATGCCAACCTTCAGTGAGAACTGGAGGATCCCCCAGAATTACAGCTCATTTCCAGGCTACAGAAGAAAGTGGGTGCCTTTGGAGGGTAGACTCTATGGCACTGTACCCCGCTGAGGTCTCTGTCCTCCCCAGGCTCCATCCCCAAATCTCCAGGAGTTTCCCAAGCTGCAACTGACAACTGTTCCCCCCATCCTCCACCAGTGGCTGGGGGAGTCCAAGTTATGGCCCCTCAAAAAGGTGCCCCATCCTCCCTTGTTTCCTATGGATGAAAAAAAGCAAAAAAAAAAAAAAGCAAGGGCAATAGAAGCCCAGCAAAACAGAATCAAAGTCTCAGAGAATTTCTGCAGTAGAAACTGAAGGCGGGGGCATTTTTTGCAAGCCCAGCAGAACCAGTGCCACTGTGGCAGTGCAAGCCCAACAAAACTAAGATCAAGCCAGATAACCTCTGCACTAGAAATTGAAGGTGGTGGTGGAGCATTTTTGCAAGCCTAGCAGAACCAATGCCACTGTGGCAGTGCAAGCCCAGCAGGACTAAGGTCAAGCCAGAGAATCTCTGCAATAAAAACTAAAGGTGGGGCATTTTTGCAAGCCCAGCAGAACCAGTGCAAGGTACAGAGTGCCCAGCATTACCACTGCACTCAGAGTGCCCAGCAGAACCCAGTGCCATTGTGGCAATGCCAGCTCAACAGGACTGATGTGAAGCACAGAATCACTCTCCAAGCAATGGGGGGGTGCAAACCCAGCAAAACCAGTTACAATGTGCAGAATACCCAGCAGAATCCAGTGCCACCGGCATTGAAAGCTTAAAAGGAATGATCTCAAAGCAGAGTCACAAGAAATCCAAGCAAGGGGGTGGGATTTTGCAAGCTCCAACAGGACAGAGATTGGTGGCAAGGTGGGCATGCACACAAAGCCCCTGCACCCACTCAGCTTCCCCATCCAGCTGGAGGCCACCAAAGCTGGGGCTGGGGAGAAGGACCCTTCAAGAAGCTTTTGGGATGGTTCTCCCTGCTGTGGCTCTTTCCTCTCTCTGTGTGTCTCCCAGCCCTCCTCCTCACGAGGTCCGCCACTTTCGCACCACTTTGGGGCAGGACATTTCCCTCAGAGAAGGAGAGCCCCCCCCCCCGCTTCCCTGTGACCACCACAGGCATCCCAGCACTGCTTAAGCAGCAGATGAGTTACCCTTTCCTTTCCTGGTAGAGAAAGTGCCTGGGCCAACCTGGCTCAGCAAGGTCAGGTCAGGGGCCAAAAGTGTCATGGCCTCCACAGGAAAGCTGATTTTGGGGGTTCTGGCAACCCTCTCCCTCATGTCCGACTCTCCTTTCCTCACATACCTCACTTACCCTCCCATTCTGTCAGTTCTACCCTCCACAGCCCCTTTGTTGCCCCCCCCCACAAAAATTGCTGGCTATGGGGCTGTGCAGGAGCCCAATTCAGATGAGGACCAGGGCACACTGGGGAAATCAGCATAAGCCTTCCTCCTGTGCCATTTTCCTGAACTGAAACAGCCATGAGGGGTGCTATTTGCCTTGTTGAGGGCTCCCCTCGTACTGAGGGAGTACACATACATTTTCTTCATGGAGCAAATAGCAGCTGCAGGGCCATTTCAGGTGGGGAAAATGGCATGGGAGGGAAAGCTTTAGTCCCTTCTTGCTGCACGGCAGGGTCCTGATGCAAACTTGGCACCTATACGAGTTCCCTGTGGGGAACTCGCAGTGCACATCTGATTGGAAGTACATACAGTAGATGCAGACCCAACCTGAATGTATGACTAGGCCAGGGGTGTCAAACATACAGCCCACAGGCCTGAACCAGCCCATCCAGGGCTCTTATCCGGCCTCCAGGCAACTGGTCATTACTTTCACTGCCAGATGATAGAGGCTATACATTGTGAAGAAGAGATTGGATTTATCCCCCGTCCTTCACTTGGAATCACACAGTAGTTTACAGTCTCGTTTCTCTTCCTCTATCACATCAGACACCCTGTGGGGTAGGTGGGGCTAAGACAGCTCTTTCGAGGGACTGCTCTTGAGAGAACAACTCTGAGGGAACTTGTGACTGGCCCAAGGTCAACCCAGCTGGCTGCCTGTGGAGAAGCAGGGAATCAAACCTGGTTCTCCCAGATTAGAGTCTGTGCTCTTAACCACTACACCAAACTGGCTCTATGTCCCTGTATGCTGTCTCAATGAGTAATGGGCAGTGGAAGCGGGAAGGAGGACATCAAGGAGATAATTTAAGGAAATACTGCAAGAGTGTTAATGTTTTAAGCATGTTTGTATTTTGAGTAAAAACTAATACCGTTGATTGGGTTTGCCTGTGTCCTTTATAAAGTTTATATCTGCTGTACCTCACATTACATTCTATGGCACACATGGCCCGGCCCAACAAAGTGACATTTATGTCAGATCTGGCCCTTGCAACAGATGATTTTGATGCTTCTGGATGAGGGTGTCAGTAGGGATGTGAACCTAAGATTACCCAGGTTCACAAGCAATACATGCATGTTCAGTGACCAAAGTGACCAGTTGTTAACTTTCATGTTCAGATCTGTCATTGCGGATCAACCACCACAGACCAAACTTGAAGCACTGGTTCAAACACAAGGCTTTTCAATAGAGGCGGCTTGCTTGAACATGTGAGTGCATATGAGGTGAGATGCTCAGGTGTGGACTAAATGTTATTCCCACCATAGACCAGGTAAGGTGAAGCACATGAGCCGTGGATTGAAACAGGGCAAGTTTGGTGTAGTGGTTAAGTGCAGCAGACTCTAATCTGGGAGAACCGGGTTTGATTCCCCACTCCTCCACTTGCACCTGCTGGATGACCTTGGACAAGTCATAGTTCTGGCACAGCTGTTCTTGAAAAAGAGCAGTTTCTGTCAGAGTTCTCTCAGCCCCACCTACCCCACAGGGTGTCTGTTGTGGGGAGGGGAAGGGAAAGAAGTTTGTAAACCGCTCTGAGACTACAAGTGAAGGGCGGGGTATAAATCCAATCTCTTCTTCTTCAAGGCTTTGCTTATCTCTCCCTTTACAGTACTGCTCATATGATTTCATTGCTTTTAGATTTAAAATTGCATAAGAAGAAATAACCTGTGTGATGGCTTGAGCATGTGGGAAATTATTTCCACTTGCACAAGGGCTGTTGTATGCACATCTTCCATGGTATCCAACCCTGACCCTCAGAAATACAAAGTAAGCCCAAAAGGGGGGGGGGGGGCGTGTCTTACACTTGCAGAAGGTAGGCTTGGACGTGACACAAACTGAGCTGTGGCTCAATGGGAGAAGCTTTTTGGTGTGCACGGTCCCAGGTTCAGTCCTTGGCAACTAAAAGGACCAGGCGGCAGGTGATTCGAAAGAGCTCCACCTGACACCCTAGAGAGCTGCTACCAGTCTGAGTAGACAATACTGACTTTGATGGACCAGGGGTCTGGTTGAATATAAGGCAGTTTCATGTGTTCATGAGGCAGAATGGTGGAGTGGTTAGAGAGATTAGGAACAGAGGGAACTTGTGTTCATATCTCTCACCTGCCATGCAGCTCACTGGGTGCCCTTGGGCCAGTCTGTCATCAGCCTGACCTACCTCACAGAACCGTTGTGAGGATAAAGTGGACGAGGATGAACCTCAAAGACCATTGTGAGCTCCTTGGAAGTTCACTACCCCACAGGGCAAAAGAACTGCATAGTTGGGGAGAGGCACATCTACTCTATGGGGGAACAGAGTCACCTAGCCCATAGTGCAATTATTGTAGGGATGCATTACAGAAGGACTGGAAAACCCCTATGCCCATCCAATAATGCTAAAAAAAAATCTATTCTGAATTAGCAGGGCTGTGCCAACTTTTAAAAAAATGAAGATGGAGAACATTAAAGCCCCACTGGATCAGACCAGTGGCCCATGTAGTCCAGCATCCTGTCTCACACAGTGGCCAACTGGTTCATCTGGTGGTCCAGCAACAGGGCAGAGGCCGAGGCCTTCCCCTGGTGTTGCCTCCTGTTTCCAGAGGTTTAGTGCCTCTGAATATGGAGGTTCCCCTCAGTAATCATGGCTAGTAGCCACTGATAGACTTATCCACTCTCTCCTCCACGCATAATTTTCTAAACCTCATGTCTAACCCCGCCCCCCCCATTCATCTTTTCTAAACTGAAAAGTCCCAGACTCTTCAGCCTTTCCTTATAGGAAACATGCAGAATGAAGATGAAGTCTCTCCAGTGTGGAACTAGCCATCAGTGTTATAATTTCTATCATAAGGCTAGCCATGCACGGTAAAGTCCTGGAAATGACTTCCCCCAATGCCGGTGTACATCCATCACAGAGCCAGACACCCAGCAGACTTTGTTTGGGGACATGCTGCTGAAATAAAGTGGGAATACGCTTATCCTCTCTCCCCCAGAGGGCAATGGCCATCGTGCCTGGCTGGAAGCTTGAATAAAAGGCAAGCTTAACAGTTTTTGTTCAGTTCATTTAAAATATTGTACTGTAGCATGATCAAAGTCTCTTGTACATTTGCTTGCAGCCAAAAAACGGGTGGAAATGGTTATGGAGGACAGAGACTGTTAGCGATTCTTTCCATGATACACAGTTTCCTTGTGGGGATCTGCCACGCTTTTTACAGAAAAATGTCAATACATCAAACAAGATTTGGGGGGGGGGGGGAGCTGGAAAAGGGTGGATGTGTACAGAACAGCTGGAATTCCGCCCCTCTCCCCCGCTTCCAACCTGCTATGTAGAACTTCAGCTGATTAAAGGCCTCTTAGTTGATTAGTCACACGGGTTTTAATCAATTGCATTTGTTTATGAAGGAAGGAACACACGCTTCGTTCTAACGGATGCATGCCTCATCTGAAAGCGAGTCATGCCTAGAAGAGGCATTCTACACCTATACAGAAGCATGCCTCTTCTAAGAGGGCAACTGTCATTTCAAACACAGCTTTTTTCAAAAATGGGTTGCCTTCTAGATATTGGGGGGGGGGGGAATGTTCATTTGATCAAAAGTGTCTAAATACATTATGTGTAACAAATTAACTCAATTTGCAGCCTTGGTAAATGGGGGAAGGGTCGTGGCTCAGTAGGTCCCCGGTTCTGTCCCCAGCATCTCCAGTTCAGAAAAAGGGACAGGCAGTAGGTGATGATAAAGGCCTCTGCCTGACACCTTGGAGAGATGGTGCCGGTCTGAGGAGACAGTACTGACTTCGATGGCTCAAGGGTCTGATTCAGTATAAGGCAGTTTCACGTGTTGGGTCAGAGGCTGAGAAGAAACACCCAGTTCTTTCCATCCTATTTGAGTTCTGTTCATGGACTAATGTGTTCTCTTGGAGGAGTTCCATCTGAAGAGTTCCTAAGGTTGCCAGCCTCCAGGCAGACCCTGGAGATCTCCCACCCAGTTCACAGAATGCAGGACAGCATTTTTTGATAAGGCAAAAGGGGGAAAAAAGAATCAAATATTTCTATCCAGAATACTTTTATTATGGTTATCCTATACAACAGCATGGTGATAGGGAAACATTTATAACCTGGGGGGCGGGGCTGGGGGGCGGGATTGTACGCCTTTCGTGATTTCTTGCCCCCCTCCCCGCAGACATACCGCACCTCACACACTCGTTTCAGATTGCTACTAATACACAAAGTTATTGCTTTGTCGACAAAACACCTCAGATTCTATCTAATCTTCAGTGGCAAGAATAGAGACACTTTTTTTTTGTTTGTAAAAAGTCTTAAATACCCTGCATAAACAGACCTGTGCATAAATTTAGCAATATACCGAACTTTACCCATTACCTTTTGGAAGGAAAAAAAATTAAATTCAAAGCCCATTTATAAAAAAAAGTATTAAAAAGTTCACCATTATTTACAAATCCCATTAAATTACAACATAAATAAGTATGTACATTCAACACACTCACTTTCCCTTATACACATAAAACTTCCCTGGATAGATATATATATTTATATATAATTTTTGGCCTACGTAGGCAAAAACAAAAAAAAGTCATTAAAAAATTATGTGCCTATGCTTTTCAAGTTTTTTTCCTATTTTAAAAACACAGATAGTGTATAAAGCTGCAGTATCCTGGGTTTTTTTTTTTAAAAAAAAAAAAGTGGATGTAAGTTTTTAAAACTTTGTTTCCCTTTTAGCTGGGGGCACAGGGGGGGGGGGGCCACGTCCTTGAATCAAAAGCCTTGCCACTTTCCACTTTGATTCTGCCAAGTTCATTGAAGTCTTGCCCAAAACCTCACTTCCATCCAGGTGTGTTGCAGCAAAGTTTCCTAGATCGGGCCCAGAAGTCTAAAGTTCTCACCAGGATACATAAGAAACGTTCAAAATACCACCAGATTAAAAAAAAAAAAAAAAGAAATAATTTTACATCAAGCTTATCCTAAGATATTTCAATTAGGTTACAAGTCCTGGGCATTTTGCCAGAAGTTCAGAAACCCTGGGGTTACGATTGTTAACTCTGTGCTATGGCTGGCTTCCAAATATATAGGCATCCTGAAAGTTTTTGAGAGCTGGAAGCATCCCAGGTGATCAGAAGCTTGATGGTCTTCTGAAAAAAAAAGCTTTTAACTCCTCCCGCCACTCCCAGCTAAGTGCACGTAGGACTCTGCAATGCACCTAAGTATGGTCCGGAGAGGGCAATCCGTACACATGTCCCATGTAGTCATCCTGTTTGCCATGTTCCACATGCCTCCCGCATGCGCAGGGCCCTGCTGGATGTCGTCGATATGAGATGTAGACAAGTGCATACAGAAGACGGGCTGGATCTCCTTCCCACAGCATCTCGGAACACCACCTGAACTTCTTCCCTTTCCCCCACCCTCCCCAAATAGCACCACACTTTGAACTGCTTAAGAACAGAGCTCGAGTCCATGTTACCTTCTGGTACCTGGTCCCACAATGAATGGATAACAGCAGCTTTAGAGAAAGAGAGAGAGAGAGAGATGTATCTCACGGAGGATCCAAAACCAGGAGGCTTTCAACAAAAGCAATTAAAAAAAAAAACACCCCAAAGTGTTGTGACCGATTTCTACACGCCCCTCAGGCATGAAAATCTTTTTAAAGTCCTATATTTTGGGAGAGCGGTTTAGAAAGACTGGCTCCTTTCTCGCGCACTCACTTCCGATGCTTATCCATCTTCTCGATGCTTTTGTTGGTTTCTGCGGGACTCTGGTCCCCTGCGTTCATGTATGTTTTGTCTGCAATTTTTAGGGCTTCGTTCAGGTAGTTCTGGACGGACGTCATGGCAGCACAGATGGCGGCACTCCCGAAGCCGTGTGTGATGAGGCTGAAGTGGGTCAAGCAGCCCTGAATGCCAGGGTCCAAGATGGGGCTCGGCCTCGCGTTCCCAAGAGGGGTTCTGTCCTGAGTGAGGAGGTCGGTGAATTCTTTGCAGATCTGTCTGTAGGGTGCACACAGAGGCAAAAACACAAGAGACACATCGACCATCACATTAGCATTTCCGAAAGGCAGGATGCCCAGGATCAAAAAGAAACAACTTTCAGAAGAAGCTGAAATTCTTCCCAACACACAAATCAAATATATCTTTTTGCTGAAGACGAGTAGCCGTGTTCGTCTGTCTGCAGCAGTAGGAAAGAGCAAGGGCCCAGTAGCACCTTAAAGCCTAACCAAATTTGTGGCAGCAGGAGGCGCTTCCGTGAGTCACTGCTCACTTCTTCAGATGCTTTGCAGATTTTTTTTTTTTTTTGCTGAAGAGCAAAAGGGCTATTCTAACAAAAAAAAGAAAGCTGCACTCCAGAGAAACCACGAGGCAGGGCTTCTGGCAGCAGAGTTAGGCTCGGCCGACTCCAAGAGGTGGCTGGAGCTCTCTCAGGGTTAAAACTGATCTCCTAGTTACAGAGGTCCGTTCCCCTGGAGAAAAGGGCTGCTTTGGAGGGTGGATGCCACAGGAGAGTTGCTGGAGGAAATGCCCTCTTTTTTTGGTGTCTGACCTCTTTTTAAAAAACGGATGAAAATGCCCCCTTTTGGGGTTGGAAAGTTTGCAATATTCCTAGTTGGTAATAATTATCACCACTTAAACAGTAGGGGTAAGCTTTGTCCTAGTGATCACTTGTTTGAAGTAGTCAGTCGGGAAATAGGTCCTCTTTTTTGCTTTTCAAAATATGGTAACCCTGACCTATGGCATTATTCCCACCCCTACAAACCCCCCAAACCTCCAGGTATTTCCAGGCCCAGAGCTGGCAAACCCTAGTTAGTACTGCATATTTTGCATCCAGAAGTCACATTCTGTGCCAAGCTAATTCAGATTCGCAACAGCCAGTTCAAAGCCAGCAAATGAAAGGTGCTGGATTAGCCCACGGGAGAACAAGCTTGAAATTCCTTCAAGGGGAGTGGGGGGGGGGGGGGAGACTTCCTCCAATGGGGAATGAGGATGAACAGTCTGGAATGGAAGGAAGTCCCAGGATGCAACCCCCACAAATGGCAAGGAGGAGGGAAATGACGCAGTTCGGAGAAAGGCAGACTTATCGATATTAAAAAGCAAAAACAGCCGAGAACCATGTGTGCCATTCCGAGATCTTTGGAGGGAAGGTGAGACAAATAAAAGTTGCAAGAAAAAATAAATCTTGAAACCAGAACATGTTAGTTAAACAATTTGCCGACATCTCTTATTTTGTATAATGTATTCTACTTAAGGGGAAAGGACTGGGGGGGGGGGGGGGAGGACATTATCCCGCCCCCTCTGAACACTGGAAGGCTTACTGAACTTCTCCAGCTCCTAGGAGTTCCTCTGGCATTGCCCACAGAGTTTTGAATTTCCTTTTCATGCTTTTCCAGCCATACAGTCCTCATCAAGGCAATATACAGTCATCATTTTTTTTAAAAAAAACATCATGCAAAATCAAACACCACCACAACCTACTCCCAAAACAGCCAGAGCCTTTTTCAAATAGAAGGTTTTTTCTTTAATAGAGAGGAAGAAGCTAAGCAATGGAGGGACTTCTGGGAGAAAATTTCACACACTGGGAGAAACAAGACAGCAAGGAGTCCTCATTTTGCCCATCTTCAGCTCAAATCAGGGAAGCAAGAGAGTGCAGCACAAGAACGCATTAGGAGATTGCAAGGAATAAGGGCATACATGCCACAGAGACAGCACTTTAGATAGGGTTGCCAACCTCCAGGTGGTGGCTGGAGATCTCCTAGAACTACAGCTGACTTCCTGGCTATACAGATCAGTTCCCCTGGAGAAAACAGCAGCTTTGGAGGGTGGACTCTATGGTGTTAGACGCTGCTGGAGTCCTTCCCCACTCCAGACCGTGTTCTCCCGAGGCCCCAATCCTCAAAATCTCCAGGAACTTCTCAACCAGTAAGTGGCAACCCTAATTCCAGAATGTATGCAGGACCTTCAGGGGTCTCAAACCAAACAACTAGCATTGGGGGTCCGGGGGGAGGAAGTAATGAGCACAGCTGGAGTGACAGCATTTCAAAACTGGTCTTTGCAGTCTCAATAGGGCTGCCAGCCTCCAGTGGCACCAGCCAATTTCCCACCGTTACAATTGATCTCCTGGTGACCAAGATCAGTTCTCCTGGAGAAAATGGCTGCTTTGGAGGGTGGACTCTACGGCACTGGACCTGCTGAGGTCCCTCCCTCCCCAAACCCCACCATCCCTAAGCTCCACTCCCAAATCTCCAGGTATTTCCCAACCTGGAGCTGGCAAACCTAAGTCATAAAGACTTGGTTCATTTTGAAGAACTTGGTTCATTTTGAAGAAAGCTAAGAGGGGGGGGATCTAGATTCTGCAGCCAGCAACATTATCATCAACTGCTACAGAGCCATGGCAGTCATACAATCCTGGTTATAAGTGCAGCAGAATGATACAGTCCAGCTTTCAGAATCAAAGACCCATTTAGCCTTGCACTGTTTCACTTCCGCCTGGTCTTCTGCTCGGTTCTCTCCTTGCCCACCAAGTCGGGGCTCAGTGACGGGAGAATTTCCACAGCTGTGCTTTGCAAGGATCAAGCATCTGAGAAGCTGGGACAGGGAACCTGGCCGCATGCCTCTTCATGACCAGTTGTTGCTTAGAGAACAGCTCTGGCTTGGGAAATCCCTACAGATTTGGGGAAGGGGGCAGAGCCTGGGGAGGGAACTCAACTGGGATATGTTTCCATAGAGTTGACCCTCCAAAGTAGCCATTTCCCTCCACGGGGGTGGACTTGCCGCCTGGAGATCAAATGTAATTCCAGGAGATCTCCAGCCACTACCTGGATGTTGGCAACCCTGCTTGGATACCTGTAGTTGCCATGTGAAGTGGCTACAGATTTCAACCATTCAACAGGCCTAAAGCAGCCCCCAAGTCCGCAGAAGAAGAAACACATTCTTAGAGGCGCCTCACACCATAGCTGAAAAATTCCCCCAGGAACACCACAAAACCACCAGTATTTAATTCATACTGTAGGGTGCCTTTCAAACTTGCCAATTTGTACTGAAATGACATGAAAGCCACAAAAAAGCCCTGTTTCCCCCCATCGATGTTTTAACAACTATGCTCAAAGAACAAACTGTTGTACTGATCCAAAACCAGGGCTGCCAGCTCCAGACTGGGAATTACCTGGAGATTTTGGAGGTGGAGCCTGGGGTGGGCAGCGTTTGGGGAGGGGAGGGACCTCAGAGTGGGGTACAATGCCATAGAGTCCACCTTCCTAAGCAGCTGTTTTCTCCAACTGAACTGATCCCTGTCACTTGGAGACCAGCTGTGATAATGGGGGGGGGGTCTCCAGCCACCACCTGGAGGTTGGCAACCCCATCCAAAACACAGGACACCTGCAGAAACACATGCAAAACCTGCTCATTGCTTTGAAAGTGATAGTCCAATAACAGCCCCCATTTAATGCCTAGAGTTGCCAACCTCCAGGCAGGGCCTGCAGATCTCCCAAAATTACACCTGATCTCCAGACATCAGAGATCCATTCCGCTGGAGAAAATGGCTGCTTTGGAAGGTGGACTCCATGGCATTATATGACACTGAGGTCCCTCCCCTCCCAGATACTGCTATCCCCAGGCTGTACCTCAACTCAACCTTAGCAATGCATACTTTGGACCAAGTTGCCTTCAGAGAGCCAGTTTGGTGTAGTGGTTAAGTGCACGGACTCTAATCTGGGAGAACCGGGTTTGATTCCCCACTCCTCCACTTGCACCTGCTGGATGACCTTGGGCAAGCCATAGCTTTGTACCAGCTGTTCTCTCAAGGGCAGCTTGGGAAAGAGCTCTCTCAGCCCCACCCACCTCACAGGGTGTCTGTTCTGGGGAGGGGAGGGGAGGGGAGGGGAAAGGAGTTTGTAAACCACTCTAAGACTCCAAGTGAGTGAAGGGCGGGATATAAATCCAATATCTTCTTCTTCTTCTTCATTAAATCTTGTCTTAGCAAAGGACTGGGGTGGGGGTGGGGGTGGGGGTCAAATGCAATGAAAGCAGAACGTATTTGGAAATGGCCACATGTACATCTGCAGCATCTAGCACCCACACCTGATTTATTATTATTTATCATTTACTAGCATTATTTCGGTAGCAGGATAGCAGGACTCAAAGGGTTAAATCCCCTCTTCTTCTCCCATGTGACCCTGACCCAAACCATGTGACCTCCATCACCTACCCCTTTGGCCCCAAACAAATGAGAGCAAGAATTTTACTAAGTGTTTAAGCACACTGCTTAAGCACACCTTTAAAATGTTAGCCTCACACAATTAATTTGGTTTTGTTCTTCAGGTAGCAGGTTTCAAGAGAAAAGATGTTGCCATGGCTGTTTATACTCCATAATTTTGGGAACGGTCCCTGGGTGCAGATCTCTTCCTCTGGGGTAGGGGTCTGCAACCCTTTGGGGCCTGTGGGCACCACTGGAATTCTGACACTGAGGGGTGGGCACAGTCATAAAATGGTGGGCATAGGAGGCAGACCAAATGACAAAATGGCTACTGGAGGAGATGGAGCTAACCACAAAACATCAGAAAGCGAGGTTACATCTACCTCTTCAACAGTTCAGAAAAAAACTCTGCTGAATAGGATGCCTTTTAATCTGCAACAACCAATCAGAAGCCCTTCTGGGCAAAAGCTAGGGTTGCCAACCCCCTCCCCCCGGTCAGGGTAGGTATTTCCCCTGATTTTGGCCGACAGGGGAACCCCCTGAACAGCTCCCTCCCACATCAGTGTTGCCGGCACAATGACATCACTTGGTAGTGACGTCATCACATTGCCAACATCGGGGGCGACACGCTAGTTTTCGGGCAAAGTCTATGGTTTTGAGGGCAAAACCCCATAGAGTTTCCCCCAAAGACTACAGCATTACCCCCTGACAATAACAACATGATGATGTCACCGGGTGACATCATCACTTTGCACATGCAGCAGAAGATCCTGATGAGGACCCGGGAGTCCCCCGCTGGATTGGAAGCAGGACCTGGCAACACCAAGCAAAAGCCCCACCCACTCTCTGAAAGCACTTGGGTGGGCACCAGGAAAGGTATTGGTGGGCACCATGGCAACCCCGGGCACCACGTTGGGGACCCCTGCTCTAGGGACATTCCCCTTCGCTGCATTAAGAAAAGTGACTGGTCCTCATGACGGCAAAGAGGGTCTTCTTGACAATATTGTCCCAGGCACTGTTCCCTCTAAGATGAGTTAGTGTGAGCTAGCTCACAGTTCTTTAGCCTCCAGCTCACACATTTTTTGTCTTCGCTCAGGAAGGGATGGCTCCAGAGCAAACTAATTTATGCAGCAACCAAGTCACTTTAATGCCAGCAGCTCAGAAAGTAGAATTTTTGCTCACAAGACTCCGCAGCTTAGAGGGAGCAGGAGAGCACTCACCAGAGGGGTGGGGTGGGATTCCCAACAGCTGGGGATGGAGCTTCATACCTCCCAGCCACTCCCCATCATTAAGAGCAGCAACCTAGACATTTCCGTAAAGTTTGCTTAATTTGCACAAATACAGGTTTGGCTCTTCTTGAGGCAGAATATGGGTTATGTACAACTCTGACCTGCATCTACCAACTATTTTTTTTGCCCCAGGGAGGGGCACGTTACACAAGTTCATGTGGGAAACTTTTTGCAGACTATACCACTTTCAGCAACAAATGGGTGCTGCATACGTCAAGGCTAAACTCACCTACAGGCTGAAGAGTAGGCTTACAAACTCAGGGTTTTGAGATTCCTGGAGATTTGGGGGATGGGAGTCCAGGAGTGGGTGGGGTTTGGGGAAGGGAGGGACTCCAGCGGGATATCATGCCACAGAGTCCACCTTCCATAGCAGCCACGTTCTCCAGGGAACCTGATCTCTGTTGCCTGGAGATCAGCTGAAATCCCAGATTTCCAGCTACCACCTGGAGGTTGGCAGCCTGAGTCCACAGACAGTTTTAGTACAAGAGCTGATGGAATACATAAGAATGGCCCTCTGGATTCAAGCACTCGGGGCTGAATTCAGACATACTGGGACCCTAAATTATATTTAGGTTAAGGGGCTCTATAATATTATCTCAAAACTTGCTTTCTATACATTTTCTGTATTTTGAGGCCCCTTATAAACTCAGAACAGCCCAGACTAGCTTGTCAGAACTTGACAGGTCAGCCACGGTCAATACTTGGATGGGACACCTCCAAGGAAGACCAGGGCTCCAATGCTGAGGAAGGCAATGGCAATCCACCTGCACTCATCTGTTCATGTGAAAATCCCATGAGGAGTCATCATAAATTGGCTGTGATGTGACAGCACTTTTATTATTACCTTTTAATACCTTTAGAGCCAGTTTGGTGTAGTGGTTCAGTGCGCGGACTCTAATCTGGGAGAACCGGGTTTGATTCCCCACTCCTCCACTTGCACCTGCTGGATGACCTTGGGCAAGCCATAGCTCTTTACCAGCTGTTCTCTTAAGGGCGGTTCTCAAAAGAGCTCTCTCAGCCCCACCTACCTCACAGGGTGTCTGTTGTGGGGAGGGGAAGGGAAAGGAGTTTGTAAGCCGCTCTGAGACTCCAAGTGAGTGAAGGGCGGGATATAAATCCAATCGCTTCTTCTTCATCTTCTTAATCCCAGTCACTGAACTGCAGTTTGTAAACTGGTGCGTAAAGACGGCCCTGCAAGCCACAGATGTGGGATCCTTTCCAAAGGCGCCAGTGACACAAACGATCAAGCGCCCTCTACTAAGAAAATCCCGCCCCTTAATCCCATGCACTTAGAAGGGGAAAGAACCATGGTACATGCAATCCAGAATCCCTCCATAGAGAAATCACTGTAGGGGTTATGGCTTGGGATTTACCATCCAGCGCATCAATCTTACTTAGCAATGGCTTATCAACTAGCTACCTTTGTGCCCACTTAAGGAGCATCCGAAACAGTGACTTGAAACCAGGACCATTCCCACAATGCTGTAAGCTAAATGGCAACATCCACGTCTAACCAATAAAAGCAGAAAAAAATGAATACAAAAAGCAATCGGAAACCATCATTCCAAGGCCTTCTGAGATAAAAAAAGGCCTGTCCAGAAGACCTAAAGTGATGAAGCGAGACTCGTGTTCCCTCCACATACTGGTCAGGCACTCCGAGATTGAAGCCACGCACATAGGGAGCTCCAGATGGGAACACTGACACTGCACATGTGGAGGAGGGAGGGGAACAACCTGCATTCCAGGTTGGCAGCCCACAGCAAACATGATGCTCAGGCAGATACAACAGGAAGATCTGGCGGGGGGGGGCAACAGAAATCTCCCCAGGGGTGCCTTCCTCACTCCCCAGCTCTTTAGAGCACTGCCAAAATTGTTTGCGTCAGATGACAAAACCAATTGGAGGAAAGACACGGTGGAGAGCTGCACTGAAATCCTGGCAAGAGATCAGATCGGCGGCATGCAGAAAGACAGCAACTGGAGCGTGATGGCTGGGAGCTATGAAGCTACAAGACGCGGGTTTCAGTGTCACAGTAGGTGGGCCCAGACAAGCTGTTTCACTCCCCCACCTGCAGCATGCAAATAAATACCCTTGCAGGGCTCCCCTAGTATTTTTTTATTCCATTGTTCCTCCAAGGAGCTCAGAGCAGCAGGCACGCATGGTTCTCCCCGATGCATCTGGCCGTTTGTGAAGCCCTCTGAACATTCCAGAGTGCCCCCGGCACATCTGCATTTGAGCAAAGGTACTTACTTTGCGGCAAGCAGCATGTTCTTCCTGTTTGCCATCTCATTGCGCCCCAGATGTGGCCGGGTTAAGTATTCAGCCACCGCTTTCGAAGGAAATTCCGTCTCGCACACATAGCCGAAGTCACGGGCAAGGTGCACAGCTTCCCCTGGAAGTGGAAAGATTTCCCTGGTTAGGCCAAAGTCAATCCGGAGATTGGGGGCCTGGGCCCCCAGGGAGGAGGGGCCTCAGTGGGGTGTCATGCCATAGAGCCCACCCTCCCAAGCAGCCATTTTCTGCAGTCTGGAGATCGGCTGAAATTCCCAGAGGCCCACTTGGAGATTGGCAACTTTACTTCAAGTCCTTATTTCTAACGCCCCTCACTTCTAATGCCCAGCTTCATTTTTTCCCCTCATGCCATCTGAATTCAAGCAGAGAGGGGCAACACAAGAGGAAAGTGGCGATGCCTTAAAAACTAGGGCTGCCAACTCAAGGGTTGGGACATTTCTGGAGATTTGGGGGTGGAGGCACCATGACAGGGTACAGTGCCATAGAGTGCTCCTCCAAAGCAGCCATTTTCTCCAGGGGGACCTGTACTCTATGGTCTGGAGCTCGTCTATAATTCCAGGAGATCTTCAGGCCCCATCTGGAGGCTGGCAACCCTATTAAAGCTTAACCAACTTAGCAGCTATCAATGGCTCACATTCCCTTGTGTCAGCTACATGAAGTGTATCTCAAACCAGGCGTTCCCTCTCTTATCTCGACACACATACGGGGCCGGCAATGCAAGGGAGGGGTGCATTCTATGTATACGGCAACCCCATTGTTTCAAAAATAAACAAGATCCAGTCAAAAGAATAAGACATCCAAGCAGGCTACTCCCAGATGTTGAGGAACTGGGCAGATGGGCATGAAGACCTTTAAAAGGGTGGGGGTGACAGCTCTATGTTGGATCATTCTTGGAGATTTGGAGAGGGCAGGGTTTGGAGATGGGGCGGGGGACACCTCAGGAGTACAATGCCATAGAGTCCACCCTCCAAAGCATCCCTTATCTTCAGGGGAACTGATCTTTGCAGTCTGGAGATCAGTTGTAATTCTTGGATATCTCCAGGGTCTGCCTGGAGGCTGGCAACCCTAGGAACTCTGCAGATGGAACCTCTCCAAGAGAACACATTAGTCCACGAATAGTACTCAAATAGGATGGAGAGAACTGGATATGTCTTCTCAGCCTCGGCCTCTGACCAACACATGAAGCTGCCTTAGACCAAACCAGACCTTCGGTCCACCAGAGTCAGTACTGCCTACTAAGACTGGCAGCGGCTCTTCAGGGCCTCAAGCAGAGGTCTTTCACATCACCTACTGCCTGCTCCCTTTTTAACTGGAGAGGCCAGGGACTGAACCTGGGACCTTCTGCATGCAAAGCAGATGCTCTACCACTGAGCCATGGCCCCTCTCCAGCAGAATATACTTGAAGGGCAGCTAGGGATGCCCGCCTCCAGGTGGGACCTGGTGACCCCTGGAATTACAGCTCATCTCCAGACTACAGAGGTCAGTTCCCCTGGAGGAAATGGCTGCTTGGGAGGGTGGACTCCATGGCATTGCACCCCACTCAGGTCCCTGTCCTCCCCAGGCTCAGTCCCCAAATCTTCAGGAGTTTCCCAACCTGGAGCCGGCAACCCCACCCCACCCTGTTGGCCGGGGCAGGAAGAAGACACTCCTTATTGATCAACAAAGCCAAGAATGGGTTTGAGCTAGCTTTGCCAAATCTGGCTTTGGAAATACCTGGAGATTTGGAGCCTGGTAGGGTGGCATTTAGGGAAGGGAGGGACCTGGGTAGGGCATAATGCCCTGCAGTTCACTTTCCACAGCAGCCCCTTTTTCCAGGAGAAGTGGAATAAATGTTTTAAATAAATAGGCAATCTATTTAGTCTGGGGATGAGCTGTAGTTCCAGGAGATCTCCGGGCCCAGCCCAGAGGTTGGCAACCATAGCTCCAGCAAGTAAACCCGCCCACCCACCCCAGAAAATTTGCAAAGTCTGCAAAGAAATCTCTCCACGTGCTCTCTGTGTTCAAGCAAAGTGATAGCTGCCTCCGCCCTGCCCCCTCCGTCATTACCCAAACACCAGCTTCTTCTCCCATAACTGGCAGACGCTCTCCCCCTGTGTTTCTGCAGGATGTCAAAGCGCTTGCAAAATATTACACTTTGCAGTCAGAAGCTTGACTGAAGCCAGATTCTGACATTCAAAGCACCAGGCACGGAGGGCTAACAGCTTGACGCCACACCCTCCCACGTCTTTGAGGCAGCTCGAACCAAACAAACACCACTCAGGACTCCCGGCGCTCCCACCCACAAAGCGACTCTGCAGATCTGAGGCCTCTGGACTCTCCACCCAAACCACGAAGTTCATCGCAAAGTGGCAAACGCCAGCAGAACTGCCGGGGATCTCAGTCCCAAGGCACATTTGCCCAGGCAATAAAGGTGGGCGCTCACCAGCCCATCCACTGCAGCACTGAGCGGGCCACCTTGTGCAGGCAGACGAGCCCCTGGTTTAATTTCTGGTACCCTTCACTGAAGCTTCACTATGGCACGTAGGTATTTCGCAGCCGAGCAACAACTCCAAACCTACATGCCATGACAAACATTCAGTGAAATACCGAAAGCCGCCTGAAAAGTGAGAGAGGAGCTGGCAGAAGCTACAGGAAGGCTCCTTCTCTGCTGGGAGAGGGGCTGCCCGCTGCCCCTCTGCACGCTTCATAGTCCAAGCTCCCCACACTCTTAGACCCTAAAAGGAAACTTGCTGTCTGGGCATGAAGTGTGCCTCCGGTTTTAATGTGGGAAAAAAGAGATGAGGTGGGTGTCTCGCTGAACAAAATTATAACCAAGACACCAGTAGGTTTCCACGAATGAATAAAAGGCGTGTTCCAGAATTTAAGAAGCTGCTGATCTTTGATTATATGGAGGACAGAGGGATGCATGCCTAGCAGTTAAAATCTGGGAAACCCAGGTTTGAATCCCCACTTGGCCATGGAAGCTTGATGTGTGACCTTTTTGAGATGCTGCCAGCCTCCAGGTAGGACCTGGGGATCTCCTGGAATCACAGCTCATCTCCAGCTACAGAGATCTGTTCCCCTGGAGAAAATGGATGCTTTGGAAGGGTGGACTCTACGGCACTGTACACCACTGAGGTCCCTCCCGCCCCAGGCTCCACTTCCAAGTCTCAGGAGTTTCCCAGCCTGGATTTGGCAACCCTGCTGGTGGCCAGGGAGGAACTGAACACACTCTCAGCCTAACCTATTTCACAGGGTTGTCATTGACAAGATAAATAGAGGAGGAGAGGGACAATCTAAGCACTTGGGGTCCCCCATCATGGAGAGCGGGCATCGACACCAATAATTAAACAAACAGCCACAAGCGGTGATAAATTAAAATTAATCAACACCCTCTTTAGAGGACAGGACAGCTAGGTTTTCAGCCTCATGAAGGGTGGCAGTCCTCAAACAGAGAGGCTTCAAGGGGAAATTACAACACAGAGATTGCTGGACTCAAGTCCATTCACAAATTCAGAACAATAGACCACCCCCCACCCCCAGGCTGAATAGGGACGCAAGAACCTTATCTCACTGAAGTTGCTAATTCTCTGCCCCAAGCATTTCTCCTCCACTCCATGGAGCTGATTAAATTTTGCATTGTACCTCAGCAACCTGAGCAGCTGCTTTGCAATGCCCCTCCCACCTTCAGGCTAGAAGGGCTAGAAGGGCTCAGATCTCTCTGTCCCTGCTTTGACCTCCAAAAGCTTACGCCACAAAACTCTTGTTGATCGCTAAGGCGCTAGTGTACTCAAATCTAGCTGTTCTTGACACAAAGCTGTTATGGCATGTATTTATATTGATTCCATTTCTAATTTGGGACTACCAAGGAAGGTTTCTTGCCATTTCTGATTTCGACCATCGAATAAGCGTTGTCGGGTCCCCCCTCCCCCCGGCCACCAACGGGGGATGAAAACGATGGGGTTGCCAGATCCAAGTTGGGAACAGTCCTGGAGATTTGGGGAAGGGAGCCTCAGTGAGATGCAATGCCATAGAGACCACCCTCCAAAAGCATCCCTTTTCTCCAAGGGAACTGATCTCTGTTGTCTGGAGAGGAGCTGTAATTCCAGGGGGTCCCCAGGTCCCACCTGGAGGCTGGCCTTCCTAAGAGGTTCCTCGCTGTAATCCTAGACAAAACTTCAGCATCAAATCCAGGTCTTCTTTAACACGTGTGGCCTCCATTACAAGTGCATGTGCACGTACACAAACACACAATCCACATTTCACATGGCTCTAGTGGGCAGCAACCTCACACTTGCAGATCATTTGGGTTTTTTGCTTGTCTCTTAAATCAGCCCAGTAAGTCCAAGGGGGCACCTTCATCTGGTACTCTCATTGATCCTGTACTCTCATTGATCCTTTGCCCAGAGAGTGCTTTTGGGGGGGGGGGGAGAAAATGTTTTTAAAAAGACTGACCTTCCACCAATGATGTCAGTAACGTCACGTTTGCAGCTTTCCTTCTGCCAGCAGGAAGATTCAAGCCAATTTTGTCCAGCTTCTCTCTTAATGAGCGGCCCCCGTTTTTAGATTTGGCTCTGCAGCGGGGAGGGGGAAGAGGAGGAGAGAAAGACAGACCATGCTTTTATTTAGTTTTTTTTAAAAAAAGAGGCCACATTTCGAAGCAATTTGGAAAATACAAGTTGCTGACATTCAGTACGGTCTCGGGGGGGGGGGGGAGGGGAGAAAACAAAACAAGATTTGACCTACTTTTGAACGCTCCATCACATAAACATCAGAAAGCAAGATCAAAAAGAGCACGGGGAAGAAGACGCGTTTCGCCTACATGCGGCTCCAAATCGTGCCCAATTGTGGGGATGGACAGAATGGAAATTAAACTTTCCAAAGGGATGGAATCGCCTTTTTAATAGTCTTGGGGAGTACACACACACACAATGGGGTATTAGCCAGAGCTGCAGTCCTAATTCCTTGCCGTGAAACTACAGCCCACTGAAAGCCAGAGGGCCCTTCGGGAGGATGCCTCGCACGGCCAGTGTTCCCTCTAAGCGGTGCACACGAGCAGCCAGTAGTTCACACAGGAAGCAGCAGTCTGGAGCCATGCAGCATCTTGCACTGCTCATTGCCCATTTTTAAGATTAAAGCTCAGGATGTGAACTGCTCTGCTCAGTGTGTGTGTGGGGGGGAATTAGACAGAACATTGCTCACCCCCCCCCTTCACTGCTTTAAACCTCTAATAACTTGCTATTCCTCAAAGAGTACCTATGTTGCTGGTTAATATGATCTAGGCAACCAGTGCTAAGATTCTCTTAAAATATGCTGCATTCAAGTGAGTTGGATCCTGTCAGATTTCCCATTCAGTTTCATTTAGTTCCCCCTCCAGCCCCTGTCCCACACGGCTTCTGTCCATGCCAGTCCTGAGCTTCCAGGCATAGTTTTCTAGGTGGTCAAAGTGTACTCCCTCCTCCCTTTTCTCCACTAGTGGAAAAGCCGGCTGGATCCAACCTGACCTATCCAAGAACCTAGCAAGGAACCCTGCCCCTCTGCCACAGTGACCAGGTGATCAGGTGGAAGGGCACACCTTTACCTGCAGCTGAATATGTGGACATCAACAAGCACGGTTGTTTCCGTCATGATAGAAACATCCCATGCTGATTTCTGTGCATCAAATGGTTGTGAAAGGCAGGAGGTTGTGTTTTTTAAAAAATCTCCTGGTCAACTAGCAACCTGAAAGCATGGGGGCAGGAAGCACCACCCCACCCTAGCCAACTTATGGCCACCCCCCCCATCGGGTTTTCAAGGCAAAAGAAGAGCAGAGGTGGGTTGCCTCTGCATAGCAACCCTGGACTTTCTTGGTGGTCTCCCCTTCAAGTATTAGCCCAGGGTTGACCCTGCTTAGCTTCCAAGATAGGACGAGATCAGGCTAGCCCGGACCATCCAGGTCAGCAGGCCTAGCGACCCTGAAATGGTACCCCATTAGAAATTATAGAGGACATTTAGTATCGAAGAGGAGATTGCCCCTCTAAAGAAAACGATAGACTCAAGATACAAGAAGCTCTGTCAACTGAGAAGCACATATATGAGAATTTGTTCCAGAACTGTTATAGCACCATCTCTGGAAGCTCAAGGGGTGAGAGAGAGAGCGAGAGAGAGAGAAAAAACACAAACTTGGAAATAAACTCTATTAGGATGCAGTGTTTCCCTCCCTCTCTGCAGAGCCGTAGCATTGTTGGGAGATAAAAAAAACATTCATGTACAGTTCAGCATCCTATCACCGGGCTTTCTTGCAAGATACGTGTGCTGATGTCAAGAGGCCAAGGGCCGGGGGGGGGGGGGGAGACAGAAGAGAAATGGCGGGGAGCCCTACCTTCTGAGAACTCCGCCGAGCAGGGAGGCATTAAGACATTCCGGAGGGGAGAGCCGCCTTTGAACTTCAGCCACCGTCACTTTGTATTTCGACGTGGAGCTCAGGAGAGAAAGCCGTCCAGGGACTGAGCAGAACACTTCATTGGGGTTGATCACCACTCCAATGAGCCCGTCTTTCTGGCAAGGGAGACCTAACGCATTGTTTTTCGTTAATGAAATGGGACCTAGAAACCCAAGACCGACAGAAAAGAGAAGGGTTGTTTTTTTTTTTCATTTTTGTCCCCCTTTGCTTAGGGAAATCCACTTTTTTTCAGCTGCCCAAACTGATCGTAAACATAGTCAGTCCTTTGAATTGTATGAACCCATTAAAAGAGACCCCAAATAGGTTTTGTCATTAAGAGCAGGTAGGGCTGTTTAGCCCAAACTCAAAGAGTTTTTCATGCATCCAATGCCTAAACTTATATTGTTAAGCCCATTTCGTCTCTGAAGTATTTCATGGAAAAGGACAGCTCCTGAGAGTTAAGCACCTGCTTTCTCAATTCTAGGCTGAAGGAGGCTTACTCCTAAGTAACAGTGTACAGGATGGCAGCCATAAAATGCTTAGCTGGGTCTAATTCAAATGATTAACAGTGTTGGGTTTCTTAATAAATACCCCTCTCCCCCTCCAAAAAAACAAGGGATAGAATTCTTTTTCATTAGCGCTACAAAGATCATGAAGGTTTTACGATCATGGAAGTTTTAAACAGTGGAAATGTATCTGGTAACAGATGTTCCGGGAAGGGGGTGGGAAGAAAGTCAATAGAAATCTACTTCCACTGTACAGCTGTAGCCAGCAATCAGCACAGGAAACAGTTAAGCCATACAGAACCAGATATTTTATTTATCCAAAAAAAAAAAAAAAGGAAGATTCTCAAAGCGGGTAAAACTGACAGCAATGAAAAAACCTTCTGCCTTGAGCTAATTCTGCAATCAGCAGAGTTTACAGCAAAACATTTCTGCTTTTTCTCATACAGGTTCCCCCCCCCCCAACCTCCTTCAGACAAAATCCCCTTTGATTTTTACAAACTGGGAGGAGGAGTGGCAGTTCCAGAATCGAAGGAGTTCATTTCTCTGCCCCCCCCCCCCTCAGTCTTTCAGTGTAGATAAATCCTAACCAAATCCTTTGAGCATCCATTTAGACAAGATGGGGGCTGCAAAGTTAACCCATTCCTTCCCATTTCAGAAACTTCTTGATCTTCCCATTTTCAGAAATCTGATTTTACAGTTGTACTTTTTTTCCTCCTTCCCAACTAAAATCTATAGCACTTGAGACAGGATCCTTTCTTTCTTTTTTTAAAGGTGCACATTATGTTTTTTATATTGGAGGAACCAACTAAACAAACTTTTGGGCCAGTGGCAGATCCTGCGCACTGAAGCGATTAAGCTGATGTCCCCAGTGTTACAAGTTATCACCAAAGAAAGGTACGCATGATTTTTTTTATCCCTGTTGTTTCTCTAGTTTTTGGAAGCATAGTTATAACTATATACTTTTTAAAGATTTTGCTCCTGACTGCCTTATCAAAAATGTTCATACTGTAAAAGGCAAAAATCCACCTGCGTCTCTGGAAATGATCTATATGGCAATAGCTACTCAATAAGGACCACATTAGGAAAGAATCCAAGATGAAAAAGCACCTACATCAGCATCAGTTACTTTCCGCTTTTGTAGGCAGATTCTTAGCAGAACATCTCTCCAAGACCAGCATGCCTAAAGCATCAGGTTAATACACTCGCTCAGTAGCAAAGGTAGCTGCCATAGAATCAACGTTTGATCATCAAAAAGTAGGGTAACAAAATCCATGCTAGGGTAACAAAATCCATTCTACTGGCCACAGCAAGTACAATTAATTGCTCCCAGGAAACACTAGAGAATTTAACAACCCATTTAGAACCTATTTTATGGGGCCCAAATTGCTTTTCCTGCACAAAACTGAGTCCCTGTGTGAACAAATATACATTCTGGCCAAATCCACAGTCTGCCTACTTTGAAGCCAAGGGATCGTAGAAACGACAGCCTCAGATATCATACCGGCTCAGGCGGACACACTTGAAGGGAAAACTCTTTAATTTTTCTGTGAGGAAAGCTAATATAATACTAAAAACAATCTATCAAGCCATTCTTTGTTTGTTAAAAATGCTGACTTTTTAAAAGAAGATGAAAGAACAGCGACCACAGAACACGGAGTTACTGACCTTTTCTAATGACTGTCTGGTCATGCATTAACAAATGTTGGTCTTCCACATTCTGGAAAGAGAATGTGAAATTTTTTTAGAATATCATTTTAGAGCTGAAATAAGATTCGTCACCCACTCATCCCCCCCCCCACCCCAACGTCTCCTGCTATCTCATACCTCCAGCTCTTAAGCCTCTCGGATTTCAGAGGGCCAGCCCCAAAATGCCTACAATTCAGCAAAAGCTAGCCAGACCTAAAGAAATCAGTGGGGATGGAAGCCCGCTTCTAAAGCTGCCCTCCTAGACACGCTTACTGAACATGATAGTGTGCTCCCGTTGGAACCCACAGGAGTTACTTCTCAGTAAACATGCTTGCAGGCCACAAATGTTTGCTTATCCTTAAGTACCATTGGGTTAACCAGGGCTTATACATCCTAGGACATGAGCTTAGACATGCAGGAGTTAAATGCACTGTGTAGCCAACCAGAGGACTAGCATTTGCTGAACTGTATACAAGGCATGATGGGTCTAATGTCCTGAAAGTGTGGCTACATAGCTAGATTGTGGATTTAGAAACAAGGAATACTGTTTAAGTTCTGTGGTCCACTAAACTCCAATGACCCTAAACTCCAATAGCAAGGCTCCACCCTGAAAGTCCCTGGTTTGACAGTGCTGCAAGAAACCTGCAACGCACAGCTTCCTGTGGCATCCACAGAGCAGCAATAGTCCCAAGTCCATAGATTTTTTGCAAGCAGCCAAGTGATTCAAATCTGTAAAGGACACAGTGGGGCCTCTTTGGTAGCATTTTAGTCTCTGACCCCATGGGGTGTTCAGTGTGGCTTTGGGCTCCCCATGAAACAGAAGTGCTTTCCTCTAAGGAGTATGGGACTGGATGGAGAACCAACTCAAATCTCACCTCCGCCAATGAACTCATGAAGTGGCCTTGGGCATGACACAGTGCTCTCAGTTTCTGTCCCCATTCACCAAATAGGAATAATACCAACCTATCTTTCTAGGCTGTTCTGATTACTGAAATGTACATGAAGCATTTTGGAACACTTCCAACACACTATGTCGACGTGTGTGCAGAGCAGACCCTTGCCACTGGAGTTTAGGGTCACTGGACCACAGAACTTGACAATGTTTGTTGTTTCTAAACCCATGATCCAGCAATGTAACCACACTTTAAGAGCATCACTACACTTTTAGGAGCAATAGATTTGGGTTTCCTCAGTGGAGTAGGAGCCCACGAGCTTGTGTTTGTCCCATGCCTCTTTATTTTGAACAGGTCACCCTCCCATTAGAGCTCATACGCAACCTGGTTTTTTGTTTGTCTGTTTGTTTTTCAAGTCCACTGGCCCTCCCTTTAGGGCATTCCATAGTCTGCCTTCACAGGGCCATGATGGAACTGCTTGTCCTCACCCAAGGACAATACCTTCAAACGCAAGCATCCTTTCCTTTCTGCCAGGAATCCCAACTCTTGGTTCTCAGAATCATTACCTGGACTTCCTCCATCTGTTGTGTCATATCGTGCAGGCCAAGGTTTTCCGCCAGGCTGGAGGCATCGAGACCGTGGCCATGAGGCAGGAGCAGCTCCGATCGCCTGTACGTTTCCCTCCTGGCCCCAGCAGAGCCGCTTTCCAGAGATGGGAGATGGGGGACCAGGCCGGGCCGTGCATGGTGGGACAGGCTCGAAGGGTCTTGGCTGGTCTGACGGCTGGGCCAGCTGGTCTGCTGCTGGCTGGGAGGAGGAGGCGGCGGCTGGTGGAGTGGGTTGATGGAGAAAGGATCCCCAAGGTGTGCATACGGGTCGCTGGACTGAGAGTAAGGCAGCGGCTGGTAGGGCGGAGGAAAGTAAGGGGGCTGGAAATCTGAGGCCCCCGAGTGAGAAAGCGGGGGAGCTGGGCTGTACAAGTGCTGGCTGACAGCGGAGAGGTGGGGCAATCTGGGATTTCCATTGCTGCTCCCATCATGGCGGTCCTGAAGAGAGGAAAAAGATGCTAGATCAGTGCAAGGAACCCTCAATCCTGGGGGGAGGCAGTGTTCAAACAAGCCAGTTAGGAGAACAACCAACATGGAATACCTTCTCCCGGAAGGGAGAATACCTAAGGAGGGGAGGCATCTCGTAGGCTCTGATCCCAGCCACATCTGGGCCACCTTTCAAGCCCATCAGACCCCTGTGGGTAAGGCTGGGGGTGGATTTCTCTCCCTCTCTTTCCAAACCAGTTCACCAAGAAATTTAATGGGGGGGGGGGGCTGCATAAGGTGCCAAAGGCCACTTGTTTGTCCCTATTGCTTTGGATCCCCCCTCCCTTTGCCACATGGGTTTTGCTCCCTCTGGGACTACTAGAGCAAAAACATTGGGGGGGGAACTACCCTGAAGGAATAGGGACAAACGAGCGACAAAAACGACAGTGCGGAAGTGGCCAAAGTCACACTGAAAAGTGCACAGAGACATTAAGATTCCAACAGGCAGCCGGATCTAAAGATTTAACCTATAAGTCATGCCCACTGCAATTAACCGGATTGGCACACAGCACTTTTCAGAGTGGGGTGTAGCTCGCATCATGGTTGAACTTCGTCAACTTCAGGAAGATTCACCCAAGATTCTGCGGTCATCCTGAAACCATCTAATCTGAAACAGCTCCACTGGCGTCAAAAGAGAGCAGGGCCATTCGGGAAAGCGTCTCGTGTAACTTTGATCCAAGTCATTCCCAGCACCCTCCCTTTGGAAGAAGTGGAGTTTCTCTAGAGTTAATTGCTTGAGGACCACAGCCTAATGTTGCCAGAGGGAGAGGGAAACACACAGGGAAATCCCATTCATTTCATATTTGAATAAACAGTGATTTGGAAGACTGAATGCCTACCAAAGGTCATATTTTCAAGGAAGGGAACGGGTTCATTGAAACATACACACACACAAAAACCCCAATACTGCACTAAGATCAAAGCTACGGCCCCCACCTTCAACACCAGGATCCCAGTCTTAAGCCAATTTACTACAAATTCAATGAACGATCATTCCTGATGGATAATGTCGTCAACTGGGTGAAGGGACAAAAAGAAGGAGAAAGAACAGAAGACACTCACATGGTATGCGGTCCAGTCCAACTCTTAAGTTTACTCATAAGTAAGCCCTATCAAGTTCAAGAACTCCCAGCCACACATAGGAGTCCAGCTCTCAAGTCTGCTTTTAAAGCAACCAGACCCAAGTAGAACAAAATTTAGAGTCCAGTGGCACTTTTAAGACCAACAAAGGTTTATTCAAGGTATAAGCTTTCGTGTGCAAGGCACACTTTTTCAAAACCCAAGTATATTTTAACGGAAGCCAAGTCCCACTGATTTCAAACAGATCTGACTTCCTAACACAATTTTAGGACTTTTTTATTTTTGCATGTCTTACAGAAAGAACCTGGTTCCCTACAGGAAAATAAGTAGAATTTCCTCCACCTTTTAAGAGAGGAACAAATAAAAAATAAGCACATATGAGTCATTATAATTTTGCTCTGTTTATCCTCCAGCTTCTGGGAAAGAATGGAAAAACAGAAATTCTCTATCATGAACCAGGTTATTTTCCTTCTTTTCATAGTGCTGGACAAATAAGGAAAAATACAGTTATCACTTTCAGCCTGCTACAAGAAGTGATTTCAGTGTTGTTGCTCATTTTAATTTATGAAAGGGGCTACCTTTTTTTACCACCAGCAAATTTATATTTGTGAAAGATATTTTTAAAAAATTATATCTAAACATTTGTTTGCCTGTTGTTATTATTATTATTATTATTATTATTATTATACTGAGTATAAATCTCCCACTCCCAGAGTCTTAAGAAATGCCCTGTCCCCTTGGCTAACTTAATTTTAAAATAACCCCACCCTCCGCCTGCCCCTGTGGGCCCTGAAAATTTAATATACCCTTTCTGCCCAGGGTGCCTGTTAAAACTGGGCTGGCCTGAGGAGGGGGACTATGAAAATATCCTACAAAAATATTAGGGGAAAGAAAGAAAGAAAGAAAGAAAGAAAGAAAGAAAGAAAGAAAGAAAGAAAGAAAGAAAGACTTTTGCTGTTGGGTCTGAGGGGGAAATCGGTTTGCAGTGAATGATCTTTGGGGCTTTCAAAGCGTGGAAATCCGCATTGATCGCGGGGGCTGGAGCCGGCTTTCTGCCTCCACGCTCGTTAAACGAACAGGGAGGGTCAATCGGAGGAGAAAGGAGATCGCCACGGGGACCCCAGCGGAGCGTGAAGCGGCGCGGCGGTTCCATCCAGCCGGGGGCCGGAGAGGCTGAGCCGTGACCAATGGAGCAAGGCGGGGGGGGGGGGGGGGGGGCTGCAATGTTCAAAGGGATGAAACGCAGGAGGGACATGGGGGGGGGGGGTCCCCTGGCCGGCGCTTCTATTTTAGAGCCCGATTCTGCGCACGTTTCCCTCACGAGTCCCTCCCTCTCTGTTCAACGATTAGTTTCGAACTGTCTTCCAGCTCCCAGCGATTAGGACTTTATTCGGCCAACAGGGCGATCCTGCAGCGATCTCCGGCCTTCACTCGCTGAAATCGCCGGGTTTTCACCGGAGGAATCCTGCACGGAGCTGCATTGCAAGCACCGCGTTTCTCAAAAGCCACGTTTTTTGTCAGCTTTCCGGCCGCAAAACCCTCTCCGGAAAATTGCGCCGGAGGGGGGGGCACTCTGCACACTCTCAGAAGTACTCTTGCACCTCCTCCCATTCCTCCCCGTATCTGACGAAAAGAGATTTAATTCTCCGAAGCTTCTCCCCTGCAAAACTTGGTCGGTCTCTACGGCGCTCCTCCTGGCCTCGAACCGACCTGTCCTCCCCCTCCGGCCACCTCGCCCTGCCGCTCGAAACGGATTCCGGGGTTAGAGGCAGGCTCGGGTCCCTTCGACGCTTGCCACCTCCGGGGGTAGATCCCGCCGGGCCGCTGGGATTTACTCCCGAAGGGAATTGCCTCACGAACGGCAGCCTGGCCCGGATCAAGCCGGTGCGCAGTAGAGACGGGGCGCCGCCGGTTGAACCCGACCCGAAAGCGGAGCCAACCAGACTCACGCCTACGATTCCGAAGCGAATCCAGCGAGCCGGCCTGCAGTTTGCGGGGGAACGGGCTGTGGGAACCCCGGCGGGCGAGCCTGTCCTCGTTCACGCAGGAACAACTCCCTTCGAGGACACCCCGGGGCTCACACTGAATGTGGCCTTTTTCTAGGTTTCTCATAAGAGCCAGGTTTTAGGTGGCCACGTGTGATCCACTCAAATCTAAGCGGAGAAAAAGCCTTCCCCACCCCCCCTGCAGTTCAGGCCATTCGCCAAGGACGGGTCGTTTAGGGTGAGGCTCTCTGCTCCGGAGTCGCCCACCGCCCTGACCCTCAAGAGGCCCCTCAACTGAGCCGCCCACTCCTCGGAGCGCCTCCAAGTGCGGGAACCCCGGCGTCCCCTTCGCTGAGTGGGAGGCTGCCGCGCCAGGCGCCCTGCGCGAAGGGGCCTGAGACGCCTCACAGTCTTACTTGCAAGGAAGCCTTGAAATCCTAACCAGAAGCTCTCCGCAGGGCTTGATTCAGGGCGGGCAACAGGAGTCCCAGGGGACCTTGCTGCGCCCCTTAAGCGGCTCCTGGATCGCCAGCTGTATGTAAACATCAATAACAACAATCACCTGCGTGTTGAGGAAGGAAGACTCCGCCGCCGTGGAAATACGCAACACGCTCGGATCCGACGAAAGGTATTTCCGAGGATTTCCGGAAAAAAGGGGCAGTCGCAGGCTGAACATTGACCTAGATTCTTAAACCGCCACTGTTTATTCCCTGGGCCTCCTCAGAAGTAAATCCCACCAGGACTGCGGCCTCCCCACCCCCAAAGTTGATGTAAGTCTGCGAGCTATACGCCTGCGGACATTTAACTGGGAGGAAGTCGCTGGGCGGACTTCCAAGCAAACTTGCACAGGATTGGGTTCAGCATTTACTCTGGGAAATAAACTTAATCCGGAGTAAATCCCCTTCCCTGAGTTTTCTGCCGGCGGTTCCTCAAGCAAACCACAAACCTCCAACATTTTTAAACTTATTTTTTTTGTATCCCACCTTGCTCCCCAGTGGGGGCCCAAAGCGGCTTTCATCGTTCGCCTCGCCTCCATTTTATCCCCACAACAACCCTGTGAGGTGGGCTAGGCCGAGAGGGTACCACTGACCCAAGGTCGCCCAGCGAGCTGTCCAGGGGACAAGGGGCGACTGGAAGGCGGGCGTTTGGGGGAAGGTGCCCTGGTGAAGTGAGCATAAATATACACTCTTAACGAAATCGGATCTCAGAGAACGGCTTTTAGGAGCCCATCCCGGGATCCTCCGTTTCCAGAGAGCCAGTTTGGTGTAGTGGTGAAGAGCACGGACTCTAATCCGGGAGAACTGGGTTTGATTCCCCACTCCTCCACTTGCACCTGGCTGGATGACCTTGGGCAAGCCATAGTTCTCTCAGAGCTGTTCTTAAAAGAACAGTTCTCAAAACAGATCTCTTAGCCCCACCTACCTCACAGGGTGTCTGTTGTGGGGAGGGGGAGGGGGATTGTAAGCAGCTCTGAGACTCCCTGGGGGGGGTGAAGGGCGGGGTATAAATCCAAGATTTTCTTCTTCTTCCCCGTCTTGTACAAGAGCAGTCCTGCAGCGCACCCTTTTCCCGGGGGCCAGCCCTACCGTTCCGAGTAGCCCTGTACAGCACCCAGCAGCAACCCAGCTACCAACAAGTGACTCCCCTCCACACACCCGCCACAGAACCACGTGGGAAGCTGCACCGGTTGACCCGCGGCCTGCCCCGGCCTCCTTTAAAGGGCCAGGAACCCCCTCTCGGCAACCTTCCGCCCAGGGGCCACGCTGCCTCCCGCCCCCCCCTCCTCCAGCGGGCCTCCCCAACTCGCCCCCTACCTGCCTGCTCGCCCGGGCCTGGCCTGGCCTGCCTACCTCCCTTCCTCCCCTCATGGCCCAAGCGCCAGTCCTCCCCTCCTCGCCGGCAGAACCCGTCCGACAGGCTGGCGAGCGGCCCGGCGCGCTTCTTTCCCCTCCCCGTGGGCGGACTGGAGCCGGGCGCGCAAGTGGGCGAAGGTTTGCAGGCGGGTTTTATCTCTCTCGCTCTCTTCCTTCCCCGGGGAGGGAAACCGCACGAAGGGAAGGGAGGGGAGAGAGAGAGGAAAAAACAGGCTGCAGGGGCATAATCACTTCCGCTCCTCGTCAATCCTACTCGACGGCTTCTCTTTATCTTATCTCGGAGCCTTTAAGAGAGAGAAAGGGGGGGGGGGAGAGAGCGATCTACGTCGCCGTCGTCCCCCAACCCCCCCCCCCCAAAGATTCACTTTGCATTACAATGCAGTGAGGCGCGACTCTTTGGTGTGGCATAAGCGGCCGCCCGGATCCCGTCGGACTCAGTCCTCTCGTCCCGCTCGACCCGTCAGGGAGCGCCACCAGACAGCGTGGGACTGACTTCCGAGTTAAGGATGCGGAGGTCTAGCGTGGCTTTCGGGTAAGCAAGCGGGGGCTTGCTGCGAGCAGCGACTCCGGTCTCAGCGATTCCCCCCCCCCTTCCCCCGGCCGGGTCTCTCTTCCATGCACAGGATTGCCCTCCGCCGCACAGCTACCGGGGAGCCAGCAGCACCGAAAGCCCCGGGAGTCAACAGGCGCCAGACCGCCACTCTACGCCCCCCCCCCCGCGGTCCCACCGCCGGAGTCCTTTCTCCCAAGGGGCTGTCGCCATACAAAAGTTTTTACTCCCTCTGCAGTACAGCGACGGAGCGCCTCGAAGTGCCGAGACTGGAGGCGGGGGGGGGGGGGGGAGAGAGAGAGAGAGAGAGAGAGAGAGAGAGAAGCGTTCCCACTCGCTCCTGGCCAGCCTTTGCAGGAGGCAAATTTCTCTCCTAGCCCGGTTTGTTCGACGGAGAGGGAAACCCCGCGGACGGCGCGTGGATTTCGTTCCGCGGTCTGCAGGACTGCGGGGTCCCCTAATGCGGGGCGCTGTGCAGAGGGAGGGGGCCGTCCCCGGGAAGCGCGGGGGACGTTGGCCATTATTCTCCCGAAAGGTTTCACCAGCCCCGGACGGGGAGGGGTGGCGCCCTCGGTGACTCAGGATGTCTCACTGCAGGAAGGAGCCCCGGCTTAACCCTCTCGCGGTCGAAGTCCGCTGGGCCAGGAGGTCGAGGGAGGCTGCGTGAGACGACCCTGGAGGAAGCCTCGGCGGTCCCTTCCTCGCCCAGCCGCCCGCGATTGGTCAGAGCCTCGGCGGCAAGAGGCGCCGCCGAATTCCCTTGGGATCGCCCGGGATCCGTCGGAGCCACGCTGGGAAACCAACCTCCAGCGAATCGGCTGTCAGGGAGGCAAAGCCGCGTTTTTACACGCAAATAAAGAAAAGAAAAGAAATCCGATCGAAACGGGCACGTAGTCCGATGGTTGGGGGGTGGGGGTGGGTGGGGGATAGATCATTCAGGGCCCCGGCTGTAACTGGCGGCTTCCCTCCCAGCCCGGAGAACGCATCCAGACAGGCGATTGTATGCAAAGTGATGAAGAAGGAACTCCCTGCAGAACTCACTTCCGAGTAAACATGCTGCGGTGTTGCAATGCTGATTTCACCTGGCTGCACCATCCCAGCGTCTCTCCCGATACATTTACAAGAGAGGCTCGACACCAGACCCAGTCGACCCGGCGGACCCTGGCGCGGGAGCCGAACTACAGCCGCCCACTTCGAGAAGACAAAATTGCAGCCCCCCCCCCCCCCGAATCTTATAATCTAGCCCCCAATCCTGAAGACCAGGGGGATTCCCTTGACCACGCTCCAGGCGTCCACCGCGTTAACTCGGCTAGGTTGGACAGAGCCTCCTCCCGGGGACTAGCGCCTTGGGCTCCGTCTGTTTGGCAGCGAAGGAATAGGCAGGGACCCCGGGGGAGCCGGCGGGAGAGGGGGAAGCTAGTCGGGGGGAGCTGCTGCAGAGGATCCCGGGGTCCCCCTGATTCGAGCCCGGGGAGAGATGAAGCCGCGGCTTCTTTCCCTCGCCGGCACATTCCGGGGTTCGGATCCCAGCAGCGGCGGAGCCCCCCCCCCTCCACCCCACCCCGCCCGCCCTGAGCTCTCACCTCGCAGTCCTCTTCGTACTTGACATTGTCTGCTAGTTTCCACAACATGGCGTCCAGTATCCCCCAAAAATGTGCAGAAACGATTTTTTTAAAAAAAAGAAAAAAGGGAAATATCAACCCGGGAGAGAAGGTGAAAAGTGGCAGCGGGCGCGGGGGGAGGGGGGGGTGGAGAAATGTCCCAGCCTGGCGTCGGGTAAATCCAAGAGTGGTGGCGCCTCTCCCCCCTCGCTCTCGCTCACTCTCGCTCTAAGGGCTGCCGGGCATAGAGGAGAGCGGGCGGAGGGGACCTGGGTCTCTTCCCGAGAGAGGGTCACTGAGCTTTCCCTGGGCCCAGCCACCCTTAATGGCACGGTCATTAGCATAGCTCCGCCCCCGGGGCCGGCTCGGCTGCCCCTGACAGGCGGCGCCCGGGCAGCCAATGGGGAGGGAGCATCCCGGCCGACGAAGCCCCGCCTCGTGTCGCTCGCTGTTGCGCTCCGGCGCTGGAGCGACTTCGCGGCGCACGCATGGCCCGCCCGCCGGCCGCCTGGGAGAGCGCCAGCCAGCCCGAAGGCGCAGCGCGCGCACGGCTGGCTGGCTGGCGAAGGGGCGGGTGGGGAGGGGAGGGCTCGGTCGTGTCTACGTACACCCCCCCCCCCCCCGCGCGCGCGCAAAGGGCCAGAGGCGGCCGTGGCGAGCAGGGCGGCTGGGCTCTTTCCGCGACGGGAGCGAGGAGCGCGAACTCTTGGCTGGCCAGGAGAGGACGCGCTCCATCAGGAGGGCGGCCTTTCTCGGCACCCGGCCGGAATCCAACGCTCGCCATTGGCGGGGGGGGGGGGGGAGCCCGGGTACCCCCACCCACCCCCTTTCCCCCCAAAGAAGGGGCTTTGTTCTAAGGACCCCCCCTTGCAGGGTGTGACTCCGGCTTTGCAGACTCCCATGACCCCACACGGACACACACGCACTAGCCTTTTAAAACCTATTTTCTGTCATGCTCCCTTTAAACTGTGGAGTCTTGTGGGCAAAAATTCTGCTGTCTGAGCATCAATTAGTTTGCTCCGAGCCATCCTTCCGGAGATAAGACGACAATGGGTGAGCCGGAGGCTAAAAAACTGTGAGCTAGCTCACCCTAACTCAGCTGAGAGGGAACACATCAAGCTCCGGTGGGAGAAGGAGCCGCCGATCCTGCCGTGGAGAGTCAGGCCGGCGGGTCTAGCGCGCAGGGCCGCGGTCCTTCCAGAGGCTCCGTCCTTCTGGACTGAACAGGAGTCCAGCAAGGCCGGCGCGGTTTGCCTTTCCGCACAAAGTGCCGGAGAGCCTCGCTTGGTCAGAGGCTGATGGAGGAAGTGAGCTCTGACTCACCCAAGCCTGATGCTGAGATTCGGTTAGTCTCGGTTAGTCCTCTGCTGGCAGCAGACTCGAAGAAGGCTCGCGGCTCCTGGCAGGGCAGAAGTTCCCCCTCCGGGGCTTGCCGCCAGGGGAAAAGCGCTCGAGGTCTGGAGGTTTCATACTTTCCAGTCTGCTTAGCGGCGGAACAGTTAGCCGTCGGACACCAAAGCGGACTAGCTGCTTGACTGGCTGGAGAAAGCGATCCCAGGGGCTGCGGTCCCAAGCCTGGGCCCTGAGACCCAGTGGCCCCGGGGGGAGGGGGCTGTGAAACGTCAGCCACCGATGCTTTTTGAACCCTTTGGGGGTCCCCCCCCCAACCGGATTTAATTCCACCAAGAGTCTTTTCTGCCCACCTTGGCTTCTCTTCGGAGGAACAACCCAGCGGAGAGAGTCCTTACGGCAACCGTTTTTGCGCTCTCGCGTGGGCCGGGCAGATGGTGAAATTCATTTAGCATAACAATAAATGTTTAAAAGACGGGGGCTGTAGGTAAACAAAGCATCTCGGGCACGCGCCCTTGGGCCTACAGGAGCGCGGACTTCCTGGAGAAGGGACGGTGACAACGGCTTTGCTTGATAACACCCCCCGCCCGCTAACCCTTCTGGGTCCACAGTGGCACCCCGAAATAATCTCTCGGGTCGCACTTCCCTTGTCGTTACAACCCTTTATCTCTTTCCCCTATAATCCCTACGGGACTCGTCATTAAGATTCGCTCAAACGGGTATTCCCTGCAAAAGCGCTTTCGCGCAGTTTATTACCCAGCGTGGGTTTGGAAGCGGTCCTGAGTGGAAAGCGGCGCGCTGACTCGGGAGCAAGCCCCGCTGGGTTCGGTAGGGCTCGTGCCCAAACAGAAACATGCCCGAGGATTCTGGCTGTTGCCCTAAGCCGACTCAGCTGGAGGATGCCTGTCCAGGAATGCCCCGGGCACGCGCACACACCCACCCACCCACCCCACCAGCTCTTCCCTGAGCAGGACACGCGCGTCGATCTAACTGGCCAGGCTGTGCGTCTAAAATCGGTTAGTGAGAGGCCGTGCTTGCTCGACGCGCTGCACCCCGGAAGAATTCGAGGCTGCGATCCCAAACCACCCTGCTGAGAAGTCAGATCATTCTAGAGCGGTGGGCCGGGCCAGCCTTTAAGGTGCCCCCAAGACTCCTGTTCAATTCTCTCCTCTCCCGCCCCCCCCCCCCCCCCCCGCTCCAGTGCAAGCTTCCCTAGACTGGAGTTCGGAGCCTGGCTTGGAATTTCCTAAACTCTCCGCGGCCGAGCCAAGCCCTTTCGAACGCCGCAGGTTTCAAAGGACGACCTTTCCTCGCCGCTAAATTCCAGACGGGCTTCTTCGCTTGGCCTGGATGGAGAGCTCAAACGCGGCTGGGTTTAGACGGCAAGCAGGCCGCCCGCTTGAAACGAACCACTCCTCTTCCTTGAGCCGGATCGGGCCCTCTGGCCTTTGGACTGAGGCGGCTCAAGTTCTACCCCCCCCCCCCCCCCCGCTGCCCCCACGTTGGGCGGAAAGGAGAAGACGACACTGAAACGCAAGTCGTTTAAGGAATTGCTGGAATCACCGCTGATTTCCATGACAAGGAAGGGTTTGTTTAGGTGGGCGACGTAGTCCAGAGGGGGCCTGCCTCCGTTTTTTCCCTCCCTGGAAACTGCCACGTGGGAGCTCTGGAATGACACGAGCCAATTGGGTTTTGATCTCTCCCCCTCCCCCACCCCGGCGCGGGAAGCTTAAAATCTTGAGGGTCTGTATAGAATGGACAGGATTTGGTCCAGCAGAGAAGAGAGTTCCGGAGGGCTGGGTTTGGTTTTAAGTCCTTAGGGTTAACGCCGGATGTGGCGAAGAGAACTCCGGCTGCCCGGCCCGCTTTGAAAGTGACCCGCTGAAGCTTGGCCGGGCGGTGAAACTGACCAGGTTTCCCCGGGAGCGAATCGCCCGAGCGTCCTTCTCGGCCGGAGCGGGGTTGTCTGTCAATCTGGCACGCAGGTGCTGAACCAGAGCAGCGAAGGAGGCCCGGCAGGGGCGAAAGAATCTGCCTTTGCCACACGCAAAAAGGCGAAGCTCCCCTCCGCCTCTCTGCCGTTCGGCGTTCGGAAAGGCGAAGCACGGAAAGAGGCAGGGGCCACAGGCACCCTCGGAAAGGGGGACAGAACAGCACAGGTTCAGTGCCGCCTGCTTTGGGCCGAGTGAAATGGTTCTTGCGGACCATCTGAATTCTGCAGAGGGGAAGATGTAAGAGCTGCCTCGTGGTGTTTTTCCACCCTTTAAAAATAACTGAACTAAATTAGAATAATGCATTATCATTCGTGTTTCAAGGACTGTTCCCAAGCTCCGGATTCCCCCTGTCCTCGATCCGAAATCTAACCCGGACAACTGATCACCTTTGCCAGGTGAAAGATCAAACATCACTCCCTGCTGTATCTTTTTTAAAAGGGGAGAAAGTGGGAAGTTTGTATAGCAGGCTGTCCCTGAAACAAATCTCTCCCCACCCCCATTTCTGCACCCGCTAGACTTCAGTCCCATCCCTTTTCAATGGAACTTTTGAGCAGGGTACATTTGAAAAGCCTAGGTTCAGGTGGGGTAGCCGTGTTGGTCTGAAGCAGCAAGAACAAAGTTTGAGTCCAGGGGCACCTTGAAGACCAACGAAGTTTAATTCTGGGTAGAAGCTTTCGTGTGCACGCACACTTCTTCAGGTAGGTTCGATCTGAACAGCCTGTTAAGAGCCCTCGGTCAACGAATCTTGCAAGTTTTATACGGGTTTACCGGGAAGCAGCTCCCATTGAACAGCCCAGGGATTACCTCTGAGTAAACATGCACGGGCTAGACAATTTTAACCATTTTCTTGCTGCACCAACTTTTCTGGGCCTCCAGCTCATGGGTGGAGAGCTGCGGGAAGCCGAGGTGCTTATTTGGGGGCGGGGGGGGGGTGCGGGGGCGTTAAGGGAGATGAGCAATGCATTTCTCTGCAGAGTTAATCCAGCATAAGCACAAGACTGCGCTGTAAAAAGAGGCACGTTCAGAAAGCAAAATCGTCACACGCGAGTTAATGAATCTCCACCAAAATTAAAAAGTCTCTCGGGTTCGGTTGACTGTTGACAGTAACATCCCGACGAAAAGCCCAGGCGACGTTAAAACACCGATTGGCCTGCCTTCCAGCCGGAAAGGCCTTGCCTCAGTTAGCCTTTGCTTTCCCTCGATCTGTTCTCCATGACGTTAAAAATAATCCAAGATTTTATATATATATACATTAAATTTTAAAATAAAGATTCCGATCTGCGCTTGAAATACGAGCCCGTTCCCCCCCTCAAGGAACCTTACTTGCGACACCCCCCCTCCACACCCCGATTGCCACTGCGCTCCCATATCGGCGTAATGCAGGCCTACTCGCGAGCAAACTCCGCGGGAAATCAATTACACTTGCAACATCGGAGTGGGTGTCTGAGGAGCAGCCCTTTTGACAGCGCTTGAGAACTTCACTGCGATGCAATTTGACATGTCGAGTGTACGCCGAAAGCCCTGTCTGAATGCAGGCCGCCGCCGCCGTGGGGGAGTTTCCCCCGGGGAGCAGCAGAGAGCGCTGACTGGGTTCTCACACTGCAACACCCCGGGGTTCTCCCAGCAGCGCGCCACCCGGGGCTTCTTCCCGAGGGTCTAATCCTTTCGAGCCCACCTGGAGCAGCTCTTTTACTCTCAGGAGGTTTCCAAAGGCCAAGGCTAGAAAATTCTCACACACACACACCCTCCCTGGACTGTTCTCTTCCCCAGCAAGAAACAGGAGTCTTGCGTCGTCGTAAAGACTGGCGAAAGTGGTCTTCCTTCCGGCATCGCCTTTGGACCGGCTAGAACCCGCTTCCGCTTGCGGGTGAGAATAAAAACTCGGTTATATAAGGTAGCACGCCTGCTTAGCGTTGTCGGCTACAAGCGACCGGCTTAACACGCGGCTCCCTCTCCGGAGCTGTTCTCTGAACGATTAGTACAAACAGATAAACAATTCGGAATATACGGAGTCTGCCGGACTGACCTTCGCGAATTTAAACCTCGTTCGCGCTCATGTTCCGGAGGTCAGAAAGCCTCGATTTCAGACGGTATTGCTACATCCGCAGTTTTAGCGTTGGAAATAAGCAAGACAGGTGGGCAGAGGGGTTAAGTTCTCAATACTTTTGATTATATCCCAGGTGAAAGTCTCCAGGCAGGCCCTGTGACCAGGCAATATATCCTAAAGAATAGCTACACTTGTTTCTGAACAGACTTGCCTAAAACAGGCTGTAAACCCCACCGGGTGTACAAATACTTACACTCCCCCCCCCTCCCCCCGTAATCAAAAGGATTTGTGTCTTCGGTGCGCACACTTAATACTTAGGCCCACCAGTTTAGAATAACCAAGAGCTTTGGCTAGAAATGGAAGCGCTCTTTTGGAACTAAGTCGCATTTGGATCTCAGACCCGGGGGGAGGGGGGGATGCTCCCCCCATTCTTAAATGACACCCAGGGAAAGAAAAGCAGCAGGTTTACTCTGGAGCAAGTCTCACTCTTTCCATGGGGGCTTACTCCCAAGAAAAGTGCGCCTAGGGTAGTAGCCCAGGAATTGTGCTGATGCATGGGAGATCTGGAGAGAAAACGGAGGAATGGGGGGGGGGGGCTTGAATAGCTAAGCCCTTTTAAAGGGGCGATTTGACATTTCTGGAGGAGTGAGAGGCGTTTTGTTGCCCTTGTAGGGATTCAAGAGAGATGTGGAGGAAAAGCTGACAATAGCAAAAGGGAGATTTGCTGAGGCCAAGAGGAAAGGGGCTGGTTTCCACTTCCGCCAGTAGGCAAACCTATAAAATTAGAAGATGGCATTTTCCCATTTCCGCCCCCCCCCAATCCCTGCGCTCTACAGGGCCCAGATATCATGTCAGGTAACAGGGGTGAGGGGATGTCTCTCATTGGATCACCTACTGGAGGAGGAACTCTGCTACATTCTCAAGGCCACCTGCCCAACAGATCGGAGGCCAGCAATGCCCCTCTACTGGTTTGCACGGTGAACCAACCAACCAGCCCTACCCCCGCTTGTGGATTCTACAATAAGGCCGGTTTTAGTGGAAAGAATAAACCAGAGCCTTGTGGCACCCCGAAGGCTCAGGAAATGTCTTACAGGCGCCATAAAATCAGTTCGGGTGGGTAGCAGAACGAAGTCTGAGTCCAGGGGCATCTTGAAGACCAACAAAGTTTAATTCTGGGTCAAGGTGGGGCTGGACTCAACCTCTGTTCAAGTGCCACAAGAGGCCTCCATCCCAAACTAATAGGACTCCCCCCTGCTGGTTTTAGTGGAGCGACTCCCAAGGAACCCGGTTTTATTATTGGAGGAGTTACTCCTTAAGGATGCAGGTTTTAGTAGTGCGACTCCAGGAAACGAATTGGGTTATTGGAGAGAATCCCAACAGCAACTTAGAGGCCCTCCGTGTGCCAAAGGAGGTATATAAGACGGCAAAACGATTAAAGGTCCATCTCTGAAAACCAAAGCGGATTGCCAAAGTACAAGGAGAAGAAAATCTCCTTTTCTATTTCCCCAAGATGAACAGAATTAGAAACTGAGCAGGCCAGTCCTGCCCTGGGGCGGCCACCCGTCTCCCCTGCTGGGGCAGCAGCGACGAAGGTCACCTCCCTCTTCAGCTCAAGATGGGCAGCCGCCGTGTCAGTCTGCCTGCAGCAGCAGAAAAGAGCAAGAGTCCAGGAGCCCCCTTCAAGAGTGACCCCCTTTGTGGGCAGGGTGGGAGCCTTCCTGAGTCGCTGCTCACTTCTCCAGATACTGAAGCGTGCGTTGCACAGGAGAGCATCTACCCAGAATTAAACTTTGTTGGTCTCGAAGGTGCCACTGGACTCGGATGTTGTTCTTTACCCTGCCACGACTTTGGTTAGCCTTGAAGGGGCTTCCCGAACGGTCGCTCTATTCTCCAGTTACTCTTTAGAATTTTAAGACGACAATCCCCCCCCTCCCCCCCCCCCCAAAGCCTCCGCTGCCGATTGCCAAAGGCAGAGTAAATCTTTTTTAGCGGCCAGAACCCGGCATGGGCTTCGCTGCGAGGAACTTCTTGGAGAGCTTCGGCTAGTTTCAGAAAGTGGGCTTCAAGCGCCAAAGGGGGCGACCGACACCCCCTCCCCTTTCTGGATGCGCGCAGGGTTTCCTTGGAGGTTTTCCATCTCCTCTAGCCATTTTATTTTTTTTGCGCTAAACTCTCGAACCTGAAATCTCTTTGACCAAATCTGCTTTGGCTCCCAGCCGGTCTGAGCTGTCACCCCGCCGCCTACTCGCGTGTAGGGCTCAGGCTCCATGCAGTCCTGGACTCCCAAGAGGCCTCTCCCCACCCCGTTCGCTGACGCGGTCGTTTCAAAGCGCCGCGTTTATCCTAATCTCAGTCTAAAGGGATCGCGGGACCCACGTTGGCGTCCATGAAATATCCGGCTTAATCCAATTAGGGACCGCGGTGTTTAGCGCCCCCTACCCCGACACCTGAGGCCTAGCAGGCAGGCTCGCGATATGGGAAGTTTTAGCCCCGCGCCTGTTTACTCGGCAGCAAACCCCCCCCCCCCTTGTTTCTGAGTCAACGTAGCCACGATCGGGCTGCACCAGGGAGACCCAGGACGGGCGCATCGGAGGCGGGCGCCTTGAAACGAATAGGATCAGGCTCCAAACGCCGCGGAAGGGGGGAGATAGCACGAGCCTCGTTCCCACGTGCCTTGGAGGACCGGGAGAAATCCCCACCGAAGTCGCGACACCGGCACGAAAACCCGCGCAGCGAGAGAGACGGACTCCCCCCCCCCCCCCCAAGGGAGCCATTCCTACTGACTCGGCCATCCTGGTCGGAGTGACTCCGGTGGAAAGCTACCGGCCCCAGCGAGTTCCGACGGGCGTCCTTCCACCTAGGATTGCAGAGGAGGGGGGGGGACAGAGGGATCCTGTCGCAACCCAGACTGAACAGACTGAACTCGGCCCGGGACGACCACACCGGGAGACTTGAGCCACACCTTCGGCTCCGGCGGCCCCAGAGCGCCTCGCCGGGCCCCGATCCTCCCGGCTTCCCAGCCACTTGGTCCTTCCGCACAAACCCGCGCAAACTTACTTGCCAGTCGATCCTCCCCAGCAGAGCCATCCGGGGCAGGGGGGAGGGAGGCGCGCACACTGGAACCCTTTCGGCCGCTGCCTCCTGGACTGCAACCCCGGCGGGCCACGGCGCTCCACCTGGGCGCACGGCGGAGACGAGCTAGGCGCCTGCGCAGAAACCGGCTCAGCCACTCCGCTTCCCTCCCCCCCCCCCCCTAGCGAGACATTCCACTTTGGATTCTTCCTCTCCCCCCTCGGCTCTGATGCTTCCTTCTGGGTTCAGACCCCGGAGAAATCGTCTGGCAGTCTCGGGGGGGGGGGGGGGCGGCGATGCTCTCCACGGAGCTTGTTGTGGGTTCCCCTTACTGGAAAACAAGACCGAAGGGAAAACCTAGCTGGGGAAGTCCCTTTACTTGCAAGACTTCTGCCTCTCAAAGGGGGGGGGGGACCTTTGGCAACCCTGTCCATGGTTCTCTTTCAAGAGGACCTAAGTAAGGCGGCGGCGGCGCCGGCGGCGGGGGGGGGGGGGGGGGCTCCTTTAGGAAATGAAGGGCATCGCCTCTCCACCGCCAAAGAAATTAACTGAAGCAAGGTGGAATCCGTTTGACCTCTTTTCCTTTCCCGAAGAGGCCAGTGAGATCCAAAAGCTTGCCTTACTGAGTTCCCCAGTTCCAGTTTCTCTGTATCTCTGGTCTAGGTCGGGAGAGAGGGCTGTAAACGGTACAAGAATGATTGCTCCCCTAAAACCCTCTCAAATAATTTTGAATTTGCGAAGGTGAATCAGGCAGGCTTTTGGCTCTCACAGGGCTCTTCGTCTCCCAGCGGAAAGAACCCTTCCTTTTCGTGAGAGAGAGTCTCGAACAGGCCAGCCAAAGGGATAAGCGCTCGACATTCCCGCTGCCTCCAGAGGAGTGTGTTGGTTTCAAAAGGCAGAGAAGGGCAGCCCCGATCCTCTGCAGGTTTACTCAGAAGCAAGCTCGACTGAATTAGAGAGGGGGGTTTGCTCCCAGCGCAGAGTCCGTCGGATCTTCAGTCGCCTTGAACTCCTGCCGTGGGGCTTCGCCGTCTTCTGCGCGATCCTAAGCGCCGTTCCTCGCGAACCTGTTCAGATCCTTTCCATGGGGCTTAACCTGCGGGCGGATCCCTTTAGGGCCGCAGCCTTGCGGTTATAGAAGTAAATCTCGCTGTAAACGGCGTGGGGGGGTTACTTGTGAGTCAGTGCGCAGCAAACTGAAGCTTCACTGTGCTAAATTTATCTTTACCCTAAGCTCCCCTCCCCAGTAGCCAGAAGGAAATCCAGGAGATTCCCACCCCCGCCAAAAAAAATAAAATTCATGGCTAAAGCAAATTCACACCGACTGCAATCTTCTGCACGTTTACTCCTAAACAAACCCATTGGCTGCCGTTGGACTTACTTTTGAGTAAACATGCACGGGACGCCCCCCCTTTAAAAAAGAAAGTTCGTTTCCGTGGCTAATCAATATAACAATTCGATCATATTATAATGAATATAGTGGGGAAGTGTTCGAAGCACTATACTTCGCTCCGTTTGCAGCCTTTTAAACATCGTTGGAATAATCCTCACAACAACTCTGCGAGGTAGGCTGGATCGATTATCCTCCCTCGGACAGACGGGGCATATCGGGGCTGAGGAAGGGCCACTTGCCCAAGGACACCCGGGGAGTTTGTGGCAGAGGCGAAGTTTGAGGGGCAGAGGCCCGTCCTGGTGACAGAGAGCCCAGGAAAAAGTATTTCAGCACATCGCGTTCGTCGTACCCAAATAGTAAAGCAATAAGTGATGGAAGGGGGAGCTGCACCTGTTGGACAACAGGCATCAAACGGCACGGACACGCGCGGCAGGGGTCCTGGCAACGTAGCTTCAAAGGAAGGCCCCCTCACCCCCCTCTCCCTACACAGACCTGGGGGGATTTGGGGACCTTTGAAGAGAGGTCGACGATTTGAATGGCATGTCCCACCCAGTCCCGAGGGAGGGGGGGTTCGTTCCAAAGACTGAGGGGTCTCCCCTTTAGGCTAAATTGGGGGGGGAGAGAGAGACAGTAGGACTCTCCCGTTTCGTGCCTCCCTTGAAATCTCCTTTCAAGCCGGACCCGGGAGAAACCACATGAATAACCTCCCGCTCCCCTTCGGTTGTTTTTTTCCCATCAGTCGCCAAGCCTGCAAGAGCCATTCCGACAACCCCGCGGGACTCGGTCCTGTTTCCAGGAAAGCGACAGCGGACAGCCGCCCGCCTGGGCCATTTCGGGGATCCCAGCCGTCTGTTCCTTGTTTCCTACAAGCACAAAGTCACGCCTGGGGGTCCTGTCCACCTGGGCTTCGCGAGGTGACACGCGTCTAGTTGAGCTGCCAGCGCACGTCCGGACACTTGGGAGCTGCTCCCATTCGAGTGTCGAAATCAGAGGGCTCGATCCAGGCCAAGCCAAGTATTTTTCACGATATAGTCCTATACGTGCTTGCCTGCGAGTAAGCCTTACTGAACCCAGTAGGGTTTTACCTCTGAGTAGGCACGGGTAGGATCCTCCCCTAGCTGGCGCCTTCCCTCTAGCGTTTTTCCCTTTGCCTTGCAGAAATGTCTCTCTTTGGTGAACGAAGTGGTATTTTCTCTTTAAAAAGAAGCCTTTTCTTTACATTCTAATTTTGAAGAAATTTTGGGTTTGCCCAGAATTGGGTCCCATGTCATTTTGTGTGGGTCTTACTCCCAGGAAAGTGCATTTAAGATTGCAGCCTGCAGCGTACTGAGCCGCACCACTAAAGTTGTGTGTGTGTGTGTTTTTGGCCGGAGTGCGGGGAGGAGAATCAAATTGCCGCATTGTAAGTTATTTCAAGACAGAGAACAGCGGAGAAGCCCCGTTCAAAGACACTTTTAAGTATTCCACGGTGTTTACAGTACTTGAGTTTCATCCTCATCATCAGGGTACATCTGTGGCCAAGGGGGGGGGGGGGGAGAGGACTGTGCAATTCAAACCAGATTTTCTACCCCACATGTCGTTTCCAGGAGGAACTGGGGGAAAGAAGAGCCGTTTATAGGACAATGCTGACAAATTTTCTATATCCGATGAACTGCTCAAGGCCTAAGGCAGGCCAAAGGAAGCTCTCCCTTTGACACCAGCCCTAACCCAATTCCCTTGCAAGTTTCTTTCTTGCCCTGGGCCTGACTCCTGAGTAAGCCTACAAAGACTTATAGCCTTGGTTTCA